>CM059599.1:182940003-187940003 GCA_030412105.1 Cyclura pinguis
TGTCCTTCCTATGCATCTTGGGGGGAGGTCTCAGGGATCCTGCCTTTGGAGCAAGTCGGAGACCCGCCCGAGGTTATTCTCAAATTCCTTCCAGTTGGTGGTGGCTGGATCCACCAAACCGAGAGCCATATTGGTCTCGTGATTAAGACCTCCGTACAAGAGCATCTTAAACTCGAGGCCATTAAAGTCATATCCATGGGGTGTCAAGGGGACCTTCTTTGCCAGAATGGCGAGGAGCTGCTTCTGTGCCATGTAAGCCTCAGGGTTCTCTCGAGGACCCTGTTGTTCCATGACATAGAGCACACCCACACTCTGCCCAGGCCACAAAATCCTCACTACGTCTCTCATCTAGTCGTGGGCCTTGAGCCTAACCAAGCCTCAAGCCGCCACGGCTGATTCAAGAGTAGGGAGCTCGGAGGGGGACATACAAAGCTGAGCCAGCTGGGTCAGGTCCTGAACATTGGCTGTTGGGTGAGAGTGTATCACCGTGTTCAACCCGGTGGTTCTGTTCAATGGACCTAACTGGTCTGCTATGGCTTTGGCCTCAGTAGCACGCCAGGGGACCTAGTCTCAGTGACCTGCGTCTCCTGCATATCTTGCCTCTCTAAGGGGGGGGTGGTCCGTCTGGTCATGGACCGTGTCTCTACAGGTTTTACTGGGACCTTAGGGTCGCTCCAGTCTGGATTGTGGGGAATAGTTGCCCGAGCGTCCTCCAGCAACGTCTCCCCAGAAAAGTCCTCCACAAACATTGGGAGCAGCTCTGGGCACACAGCCGAAATTAAGGCCTTGCGCGTTTGGAGCTGGCTTTCCAGTGCAGCAATCTGTTTCTGACAAGCTACATGGCTAACAGCCTCCTGCTGTTCTCTCACTTGTCCCACCGTGAACTTGGCCACAGACCGGGCATGATCCAGCTCAGCCTCTAAGGCGTGGGCTTTCTCTTCCCATGTTTGCACCACTACCTGGATGTTGCTAAGCTTCTGTGCTGACCCCTGCACCACAGACGCAAAAGTTACCTTATCCTCACGCAGCGTCTCGACCTTGGCCTGAAGCCGGGCATTCTCCTTCTTTACTTTCACTAATTTCTCTCTGGTCTCTACCGGGGCACTACTACCATCTCTGCCCGTGGGCCAAAGTCCCCAAGTGGCCAAATCATCCTTAGACCGCCCGAATGGGCTCTTTGATTTACGTGACAGGGTGTATGCTTCACGGAGTGTAGTAAAGGGATCGGCCGTCAGGAAGATGGAGTCCTTCTAGGGGCATTTCCCCTTACTCAACACCCATCTTTCTAGTTTTCCTCTGACCTCTTCCTCCAACATGAAGCCCTTGATGGTGACCTTACTGCTCTCTGCCATTTTACACACAAACCACAACTATCTCTAACACTACCTACAGGCTACAAACTACAAACCACAAACAGGACCAGGAACTGGAGTGACGGGAAGGATCACCTAGACCCCTGGGGGACTGAAGGGAAACGAACTCAACAGAACTATTCTAGGAAAGAGGGACAGGAACCTATCTGCAGCCTGCCTAAACAAAGTCACTTTAGTACACCCAAATCTGGTTTTCCACCATGACAGCACTGGGAAGCAAAGGATGAGGAAATGGTTCAGGGACAGGGAGGTCACCTAGACCCAGGGAACTCTCAGGAGTACTCCGCCTGCCTGAAGGGGGGAGACCAACCCAGTGGAACTTACAGCGCCGCCTGGCCAAGCAGCCAGGAGAAAGGGCAAGGAACCAAAACCGAACCACCCCTGGTTTTCTGGGTGAGGGATACCTTCCTCTACCACGGGCTAAACCTCTAAACCCTAGGCTAGGTCGGGAATCACCAACCACACCTAGTTGGCTAGCCACTCGGGACGCACCCGAAACTATACAGCGGGACGCACCCATGCTTTTCACAAATACCAAACACCCGTATACTACTCTGGGGGAGGGGGGGATTTCTTCCTTAAGTGTTATTTTGCCTTGCCACTACGGTGTTGGATGGGTGTAGACTGTTCACACTCTAGAACTTCGGATCCTAGCCCACGATAGCCCCAAGTTAGGAATGCGATTCCCAGGACAGCTTGTGCACACCCCTTGCTATTGGACAATGGTTCACCACCTAGTGCTAGTGACCACGCCCGGGCAGCTGACATACACAAGTCAAGCAAGAAAGGGGAACAGATTTCCACCCAGATAGAACACCTCTAGAGCTCAAACGCACAGAATTCTCTCTCACACATGTTCCTGCCTGACTGCACTCTAACGACTTGACCGACCATCACCTAAGTCAGTACCAGCCTGATTTGAAGAGGTTCGCGACTCCTTCTCAAATTAGGGGTATCGGGGTTTGCCCGCGTTGCTCCACCACTCTGTTACCCTGTGTACTGGGGATCCCGGGAGGGACACCAAAACGTGCTCAACTCAAGGTGGGGAAAATTAGCTCAGAGCGCTGCTTAGCGTTACGAGAGGCAGGGTAACGTAGCAAGATCTTGAACCCTATCTCTATGGGGTCGGGTCAAGGGTGTACCCTTCCTGGAAGTCCCATACTAAAATTGCTTGGGGGAGGAATTGGCCTGCTTTATCCATGTTATTTGGGCTATTTATTCCAGCACTCACTGAATCCTGAATAATGCTGCCTCCCTCCCCAGTCGAACTCAGTTTAAAGTCCTCCTGATCTGTTTTGCAAGACTGTTAGCAAAAATGTTCCAGCCAACAGTTGTGAGGTGCAGGCCATTGCCAGAAGACCAACTTCGTGGAAATGGAGACCGTGATCCAAAAACCCAAATTGCTCCCAGCGGCACCATCTTCAGAGCCAGTTGTTGACCTCCACTATTCTTCTTTCCCTTCGTGGGCCATGTCCTTCCACCAGGAGGAGGGACAAAATGACAACCTGAGCACCAGGGTCCTTCCTACCCATAAGCTTGTAATCCTTCATGATGTGGTGAAAGCTATGCCTTGCAGTGTCATTGGTTCTGACGTGAACCCAAAGGAGGGGTTACAGTAAGTGGGCTTGACCAGTCTCATTAGCCTCTCTGTTACGTCATTGATTTTGGCCCCAGGGAGACAGAACACATCGCAATTGATTTCGTCCAGGTTGCAAATGGTCAGTTCCATTCCTCTCAGCAAGGAGTCCCCAACCACTAGAACTCATCTCCTCTGAGGCTTGTCCAGGCTTACTTGATGAGCAGATTGTCTGTCGGCCACCTGAATATTCTGTTCAAGCTGAGACTGTTGGTCCTGTTGCTGTTGGATTTCATTCTGCCGGTGTTGGGGTTCCTGTTGCTGATGTTGGATTTCCTCTTGGTGATGTTCCATTACCTCTTCCTGCTGTTCCACTTCATCATTGATAAGATCAAGAACTTGGAAGCGATTCTGTAGTTTCGAGATTCTCTGTTTGGTACCTTGTCTTTCTACTTCTGCATGTCACATTCCTCCAAGTGTCCGTCTCCTGGTTTCGTGAACTGACTTCCCCGTCCACTAGCTCCTCTGTGTTCTCCGTCTTCAAAAAGGGCCTCCCAGCCCTATCCAAGAATTCCTCACCCTCCCTAATAATGCAAAGATTTGAAACCCTGGCCTCCAGCTGTTGAGCTTTCTCCTGCAAGAGGGCGACCAGCTTGCATTTGCTGCAGATGTACCCAACAACATCTTGCAGGAGGAAAAGAAACATGCCACAGCTGTGGCAGGGGACTGTAGTAGCTCCCTCACCCTCCATTCTTGATAATCTAAAGAGTCAAATTGGAAAAAGTAAAACTGGGCTTTGTCTTCAAAATCCCCTGTTAAAACCTATGTCAACATCCCTGTTTGCCAAGTACTTATTGACAAACTGTCAAGACAGAGGGTGCAATTCTATAGTGCTTATAGTTACTCCCTCAAAGCTCCAAACCCACCGGGACATTATGGACAGGCAGACTGATTCAGGAGGGCTTCAAGCCAAGAAGCAATGAAATCTTGCTAAGCTTTGATAGTGAAACTTCATGCGCTGAAGGCATGCACATCTGTGTGCAAATATAAAGAGTTGCTAGCTCCTCCTCCTAGCTCGTCAGTGAGTCAGTTAGAGCTCGTGGTTGCTAGCTCCTTCCCCTAGCTAGTCAGTCAGACCATGTGCTCAGGCCAGACTAAACAGACAAACAAACAAAAAGAAACACAGCCCCAGAAGCCTGTAAAAACACCCAGTCAAGGATGTCTTCTCAGAGACGGCTCACCTTCCCCTCTCTCCTCTGGAAATGAGCTTGAAGTCTGCTGGGAGCAAATATAAAGAGCTGCTAGCTCCTCCCCTTAGCTCTTCAGTGAGTCTCTTAGAGCTAACGGCTGTTAGCTTTTCCCACTAGCTAGTCAGTTAGACCATGTGCTCAGGGAGAGCACACTGTTACCCTGATATCTGAGGGTCCCGTGGAGGACCCTGCACTGTGCTCAATATGATGGAGGAATGGGAATTAGCCAGAGCAGAAGCTATAGCACAAGAGAGGCAGGGTAACTTAGCAAGATCGTAAAGCCCAATTTTTAAGGGGTCAAGCCAAACCAAAGACCACACTAAATTGTTGAAGAAATGATTTTCATTTTATTTTTATTAAAAATAAGTCACTGCTCACATTTGCACTTGCACACTCACTCACTCAAGAGCTAAAAAGAAATAAAAGAGGGGAACATCAATAGGGGATTTTGGAGAGGTGTTTTTGGGGTATACTGCTCCTGGTCCTGAAGACAGAAGATGGAGACAGCAGCAGAGCAAGAGAGGAAACTCAGCACGTAGAGGGCTGAGGGGATTGCAGGACGGAGCGACTTGGAGCTGAGAGGAAACTGGGGCAATCCGAGGAACTGCTCAAAAACTGGGGAAAATGTATCTTGGGGGCTAATCCTTTCCTGGGGAGAACAATGTGCTGAGGAGCTAAGACAAAGCTCCAACATCTACATGATTTGGAGCACAAAGCTCCAAAATGTCAGAGTGCTTAGTTTGATTAGATTTGCCGGGGTTCGTCAAAAGCCGCGGCAGTACCTAAATTGCTCTCTCTTGACAGGCTGTTTGACGGGATTGCTAATCCTGTCAAGCTGGTTTCTCGGGGCAGAGGGCTCCTGGGCTACGTGACAGATTGATTACTGGACAGACCTGGTATTTCCTAATTGTGGCCTTTCAGCCGTGCCTGCCTGCGTGCTCTTCTGGGGGACCCTTTCAGTGGGCTGCTGTGGGGGACTTCCTGCCTTGCCAGGCTGGCTGTTGAAATCCCGTCCCTGCCACTGCCTGTCGTCCTGTCTGGGTGGCGGTCGTGAGTTCCAATTCCCTCGCGGAATTGAGTTCGGAGCCATTTTCCTATGCTGGGAATGGTGCCCATAGTTCGAGTAGGTAACCGCAACTATAGGTTCCCAATTCCCAGTGTCCTTCCTATGCATCTTGGGGGGAGGTCTCAGGGATCCTGCCTTTGGAGCAAGTCGGAGACCCGCCCGAGGTTATTCTCAAATTCCTTCCAGTTGGTGGTGGCTGGATCCACCAAACCGAGAGCCATATTGGTCTCGTGATTAAGACCTCCGTACAAGAGCATCTTAAACTCGAGGCCATTAAAGTCATATCCATGGGGTGTCAAGGGGACCTTCTTTGCCAGAATGGCGAGGAGCTGCTTCTGTGCCATGTAAGCCTCAGGGTTCTCTCGAGGACCCTGTTGTTCCATGACATAGAGCACACCCACACTCTGCCCAGGCCACAAAATCCTCACTACGTCTCTCATCTAGTCGTGGGCCTTGAGCCTAACCAAGCCTCAAGCCGCCACGGCTGATTCAAGAGTAGGGAGCTCGGAGGGGGACATACAAAGCTGAGCCAGCTGGGTCAGGTCCTGAACATTGGCTGTTGGGTGAGAGTGTATCACCGTGTTCAACCCGGTGGTTCTGTTCAATGGACCTAACTGGTCTGCTATGGCTTTGGCCTCAGTAGCACGCCAGGGGACCTAGTCTCAGTGACCTGCGTCTCCTGCATATCTTGCCTCTCTAAGGGGGGGGTGGTCCGTCTGGTCATGGACCGTGTCTCTACAGGTTTTACTGGGACCTTAGGGTCGCTCCAGTCTGGATTGTGGGGAATAGTTGCCCGAGCGTCCTCCAGCAACGTCTCCCCAGAAAAGTCCTCCACAAACATTGGGAGCAGCTCTGGGCACACAGCCGAAATTAAGGCCTTGCGCGTTTGGAGCTGGCTTTCCAGTGCAGCAATCTGTTTCTGACAAGCTACATGGCTAACAGCCTCCTGCTGTTCTCTCACTTGTCCCACCGTGAACTTGGCCACAGACCGGGCATGATCCAGCTCAGCCTCTAAGGCGTGGGCTTTCTCTTCCCATGTTTGCACCACTACCTGGATGTTGCTAAGCTTCTGTGCTGACCCCTGCACCACAGACGCAAAAGTTACCTTATCCTCACGCAGCGTCTCGACCTTGGCCTGAAGCCGGGCATTCTCCTTCTTTACTTTCACTAATTTCTCTCTGGTCTCTACCGGGGCACTACTACCATCTCTGCCCGTGGGCCAAAGTCCCCAAGTGGCCAAATCATCCTTAGACCGCCCGAATGGGTTCTTTGATTTACGTGACAGGGTGTATGCTTCACGGAGTGTAGTAAAGGGATCGGCCGTCAGGAAGATGGAGTCCTTCTAGGGGCATTTCCCCTTACTCAACACCCATCTTTCTAGTTTTCCTCTGACCTCTTCCTCCAACATGAAGCCCTTGATGGTGACCTTACTGCTCTCTGCCATTTTACACACAAACCACAACTATCTCTAACACTACCTACAGGCTACAAACTACAAACCACAAACAGGACCAGGAACTGGAGTGACGGGAAGGATCACCTAGACCCCTGGGGGACTGAAGGGAAACGAACTCAACAGAACTATTCTAGGAAAGAGGGACAGGAACCTATCTGCAGCCTGCCTAAACAAAGTCACTTTAGTACACCCAAATCTGGTTTTCCACCATGACAGCACTGGGAAGCAAAGGATGAGGAAACGGTTCAGGGACAGGGAGGTCACCTAGACCCAGGGAACTCTCAGGAGTACTCCGCCTGCCTGAAGGGGGGAGACCAACCCAGTGGAACTTACAGCGCCGCCTGGCCAAGCAGCCAGGAGAAAGGGCAAGGAACCAAAACCGAACCACCCCTGGTTTTCTGGGTGAGGGATACCTTCCTCTACCACGGGCTAAACCTCTAAACCCTAGGCTAGGTCGGGAATCACCAACCACACCTAGTTGGCTAGCCACTCGGGACGCACCCGAAACTATACAGCGGGACGCACCCATGCTTTTCACAAATACCAAACACCCGTATACTACTCTGGGGGAGGGGGGGATTTCTTCCTTAAGTGTTATTTTGCCTTGCCACTACGGTGTTGGATGGGTGTAGACTGTTCACACTCTAGAACTTCGGATCCTAGCCCACGATAGCCCCAAGTTAGGAATGCGATTCCCAGGACAGCTTGTGCACACCCCTTGCTATTGGACAATGGTTCACCACCTAGTGCTAGTGACCACGCCCGGGCAGCTGACATACACAAGTCAAGCAAGAAAGGGGAACAGATTTCCACCCAGATAGAACACCTCTAGAGCTCAAACGCACAGAATTCTCTCTCACACATGTTCCTGCCTGACTGCACTCTAACGACTTGACCGACCATCACCTAAGTCAGTACCAGCCTGATTTGAAGAGGTTCGCGACTCCTTCTCAAATTAGGGGTATCGGGGTTTGCCCGCGTTGCTCCACCACTCTGTTACCCTGTGTACTGGGGATCCCGGGAGGGACACCAAAACGTGCTCAACTCAAGGTGGGGAAAATTAGCTCAGAGCGCTGCTTAGCGTTACGAGAGGCAGGGTAACGTAGCAAGATCTTGAACCCTATCTCTATGGGGTCGGGTCAAGGGTGTACCCTTCCTGGAAGTCCCATACTAAAATTGCTTGGGGGAGGAATTGGCCTGCTTTATCCATGTTATTTGGGCTATTTATTCCAGCACTCACTGAATCCTGAATAATGCTGCCTCCCTCCCCAGTCGAACTCAGTTTAAAGTCCTCCTGATCTGTTTTGCAAGACTGTTAGCAAAAATGTTCCAGCCAACAGTTGTGAGGTGCAGGCCATTGCCAGAAGACCAACTTCGTGGAAATGGAGACCGTGATCCAAAAACCCAAATTGCTCCCAGCGGCACCATCTTCAGAGCCAGTTGTTGACCTCCACTATTCTTCTTTCCCTTCGTGGGCCATGTCCTTCCACCAGGAGGAGGGACAAAATGACAACCTGAGCACCAGGGTCCTTCCTACCCATAAGCTTGTAATCCTTCATGATGTGGTGAAAGCTATGCCTTGCAGTGTCATTGGTTCTGACGTGAACCCAAAGGAGGGGTTACAGTAAGTGGGCTTGACCAGTCTCATTAGCCTCTCTGTTACGTCATTGATTTTGGCCCCAGGGAGACAGAACACATCGCAATTGATTTCGTCCAGGTTGCAAATGGTCAGTTCCATTCCTCTCAGCAAGGAGTCCCCAACCACTAGAACTCATCTCCTCTGAGGCTTGTCCAGGCTTACTTGATGAGCAGATTGTCTGTCGGCCACCTGAATATTCTGTTCAAGCTGAGACTGTTGGTCCTGTTGCTGTTGGATTTCATTCTGCCGGTGTTGGGGTTCCTGTTGCTGATGTTGGATTTCCTCTTGGTGATGTTCCATTACCTCTTCCTGCTGTTCCACTTCATCATTGATAAGATCAAGAACTTGGAAGCGATTCTGTAGTTTCGAGATTCTCTGTTTGGTACCTTGTCTTTCTACTTCTGCATGTCACATTCCTCCAAGTGTCCGTCTCCTGGTTTCGTGAACTGACTTCCCCGTCCACTAGCTCCTCTGTGTTCTCCGTCTTCAAAAAGGGCCTCCCAGCCCTATCCAAGAATTCCTCACCCTCCCTAATAATGCAAAGATTTGAAACCCTGGCCTCCAGCTGTTGAGCTTTCTCCTGCAAGAGGGCGACCAGCTTGCATTTGCTGCAGATGTACCCAACAACATCTTGCAGGAGGAAAAGAAACATGCCACAGCTGTGGCAGGGGACTGTAGTAGCTCCCTCACCCTCCATTCTTGATAATCTAAAGAGTCAAATTGGAAAAAGTAAAACTGGGCTTTGTCTTCAAAATCCCCTGTTAAAACCTATGTCAACATCCCTGTTTGCCAAGTACTTATTGACAAACTGTCAAGACAGAGGGTGCAATTCTATAGTGCTTATAGTTACTCCCTCAAAGCTCCAAACCCACCGGGACATTATGGACAGGCAGACTGATTCAGGAGGGCTTCAAGCCAAGAAGCAATGAAATCTTGCTAAGCTTTGATAGTGAAACTTCATGCGCTGAAGGCATGCACATCTGTGTGCAAATATAAAGAGTTGCTAGCTCCTCCTCCTAGCTCGTCAGTGAGTCAGTTAGAGCTCGTGGTTGCTAGCTCCTTCCCCTAGCTAGTCAGTCAGACCATGTGCTCAGGCCAGACTAAACAGACAAACAAACAAAAAGAAACACAGCCCCAGAAGCCTGTAAAAACACCCAGTCAAGGATGTCTTCTCAGAGACGGCTCACCTTCCCCTCTCTCCTCTGGAAATGAGCTTGAAGTCTGCTGGGAGCAAATATAAAGAGCTGCTAGCTCCTCCCCTTAGCTCTTCAGTGAGTCTCTTAGAGCTAACGGCTGTTAGCTTTTCCCACTAGCTAGTCAGTTAGACCATGTGCTCAGGGAGAGCACACTGTTACCCTGATATCTGAGGGTCCCGTGGAGGACCCTGCACTGTGCTCAATATGATGGAGGAATGGGAATTAGCCAGAGCAGAAGCTATAGCACAAGAGAGGCAGGGTAACTTAGCAAGATCGTAAAGCCCAATTTTTAAGGGGTCAAGCCAAACCAAAGACCACACTAAATTGTTGAAGAAATGATTTTCATTTTATTTTTATTAAAAATAAGTCACTGCTCACATTTGCACTTGCACACTCACTCACTCAAGAGCTAAAAAGAAATAAAAGAGGGGAACATCAATAGGGGATTTTGGAGAGGTGTTTTTGGGGTATACTGCTCCTGGTCCTGAAGACAGAAGATGGAGACAGCAGCAGAGCAAGAGAGGAAACTCAGCACGTAGAGGGCTGAGGGGATTGCAGGACGGAGCGACTTGGAGCTGAGAGGAAACTGGGGCAATCCGAGGAACTGCTCAAAAACTGGGGAAAATGTATCTTGGGGGCTAATCCTTTCCTGGGGAGAACAATGTGCTGAGGAGCTAAGACAAAGCTCCAACATCTACATGATTTGGAGCACAAAGCTCCAAAATGTCAGAGTGCTTAGTTTGATTAGATTTGCCGGGGTTCGTCAAAAGCCGCGGCAGTACCTAAATTGCTCTCTCTTGACAGGCTGTTTGACGGGATTGCTAATCCTGTCAAGCTGGTTTCTCGGGGCAGAGGGCTCCTGGGCTACGTGACAGATTGATTACTGGACAGACCTGGTATTTCCTAATTGTGGCCTTTCAGCCGTGCCTGCCTGCGTGCTCTTCTGGGGGACCCTTTCAGTGGGCTGCTGTGGGGGACTTCCTGCCTTGCCAGGCTGGCTGTTGAAATCCCGTCCCTGCCACTGCCTGTCGTCCTGTCTGGGTGGCGGTCGTGAGTTCCAATTCCCTCGCGGAATTGAGTTCGGAGCCATTTTCCTATGCTGGGAATGGTGCCCATAGTTCGAGTAGGTAACCGCAACTATAGGTTCCCAATTCCCAGTGTCCTTCCTATGCATCTTGGGGGGAGGTCTCAGGGATCCTGCCTTTGGAGCAAGTCGGAGACCCGCCCGAGGTTATTCTCAAATTCCTTCCAGTTGGTGGTGGCTGGATCCACCAAACCGAGAGCCATATTGGTCTCGTGATTAAGACCTCCGTACAAGAGCATCTTAAACTCGAGGCCATTAAAGTCATATCCATGGGGTGTCAAGGGGACCTTCTTTGCCAGAATGGCGAGGAGCTGCTTCTGTGCCATGTAAGCCTCAGGGTTCTCTCGAGGACCCTGTTGTTCCATGACATAGAGCACACCCACACTCTGCCCAGGCCACAAAATCCTCACTACGTCTCTCATCTAGTCGTGGGCCTTGAGCCTAACCAAGCCTCAAGCCGCCACGGCTGATTCAAGAGTAGGGAGCTCGGAGGGGGACATACAAAGCTGAGCCAGCTGGGTCAGGTCCTGAACATTGGCTGTTGGGTGAGAGTGTATCACCGTGTTCAACCCGGTGGTTCTGTTCAATGGACCTAACTGGTCTGCTATGGCTTTGGCCTCAGTAGCACGCCAGGGGACCTAGTCTCAGTGACCTGCGTCTCCTGCATATCTTGCCTCTCTAAGGGGGGGTGGTCCGTCTGGTCATGGACCGTGTCTCTACAGGTTTTACTGGGACCTTAGGGTCGCTCCAGTCTGGATTGTGGGGAATAGTTGCCCGAGCGTCCTCCAGCAACGTCTCCCCAGAAAAGTCCTCCACAAACATTGGGAGCAGCTCTGGGCACACAGCCGAAATTAAGGCCTTGCGCGTTTGGAGCTGGCTTTCCAGTGCAGCAATCTGTTTCTGACAAGCTACATGGCTAACAGCCTCCTGCTGTTCTCTCACTTGTCCCACCGTGAACTTGGCCACAGACCGGGCATGATCCAGCTCAGCCTCTAAGGCGTGGGCTTTCTCTTCCCATGTTTGCACCACTACCTGGATGTTGCTAAGCTTCTGTGCTGACCCCTGCACCACAGACGCAAAAGTTACCTTATCCTCACGCAGCGTCTCGACCTTGGCCTGAAGCCGGGCATTCTCCTTCTTTACTTTCACTAATTTCTCTCTGGTCTCTACCGGGGCACTACTACCATCTCTGCCCGTGGGCCAAAGTCCCCAAGTGGCCAAATCATCCTTAGACCGCCCGAATGGGTTCTTTGATTTACGTGACAGGGTGTATGCTTCACGGAGTGTAGTAAAGGGATCGGCCGTCAGGAAGATGGAGTCCTTCTAGGGGCATTTCCCCTTACTCAACACCCATCTTTCTAGTTTTCCTCTGACCTCTTCCTCCAACATGAAGCCCTTGATGGTGACCTTACTGCTCTCTGCCATTTTACACACAAACCACAACTATCTCTAACACTACCTACAGGCTACAAACTACAAACCACAAACAGGACCAGGAACTGGAGTGACGGGAAGGATCACCTAGACCCCTGGGGGACTGAAGGGAAACGAACTCAACAGAACTATTCTAGGAAAGAGGGACAGGAACCTATCTGCAGCCTGCCTAAACAAAGTCACTTTAGTACACCCAAATCTGGTTTTCCACCATGACAGCACTGGGAAGCAAAGGATGAGGAAACGGTTCAGGGACAGGGAGGTCACCTAGACCCAGGGAACTCTCAGGAGTACTCCGCCTGCCTGAAGGGGGGAGACCAACCCAGTGGAACTTACAGCGCCGCCTGGCCAAGCAGCCAGGAGAAAGGGCAAGGAACCAAAACCGAACCACCCCTGGTTTTCTGGGTGAGGGATACCTTCCTCTACCACGGGCTAAACCTCTAAACCCTAGGCTAGGTCGGGAATCACCAACCACACCTAGTTGGCTAGCCACTCGGGACGCACCCGAAACTATACAGCGGGACGCACCCATGCTTTTCACAAATACCAAACACCCGTATACTACTCTGGGGGAGGGGGGGATTTCTTCCTTAAGTGTTATTTTGCCTTGCCACTACGGTGTTGGATGGGTGTAGACTGTTCACACTCTAGAACTTCGGATCCTAGCCCACGATAGCCCCAAGTTAGGAATGCGATTCCCAGGACAGCTTGTGCACACCCCTTGCTATTGGACAATGGTTCACCACCTAGTGCTAGTGACCACGCCCGGGCAGCTGACATACACAAGTCAAGCAAGAAAGGGGAACAGATTTCCACCCAGATAGAACACCTCTAGAGCTCAAACGCACAGAATTCTCTCTCACACATGTTCCTGCCTGACTGCACTCTAACGACTTGACCGACCATCACCTAAGTCAGTACCAGCCTGATTTGAAGAGGTTCGCGACTCCTTCTCAAATTAGGGGTATCGGGGTTTGCCCGCGTTGCTCCACCACTCTGTTACCCTGTGTACTGGGGATCCCGGGAGGGACACCAAAACGTGCTCAACTCAAGGTGGGGAAAATTAGCTCAGAGCGCTGCTTAGCGTTACGAGAGGCAGGGTAACGTAGCAAGATCTTGAACCCTATCTCTATGGGGTCGGGTCAAGGGTGTACCCTTCCTGGAAGTCCCATACTAAAATTGCTTGGGGGAGGAATTGGCCTGCTTTATCCATGTTATTTGGGCTATTTATTCCAGCACTCACTGAATCCTGAATAATGCTGCCTCCCTCCCCAGTCGAACTCAGTTTAAAGTCCTCCTGATCTGTTTTGCAAGACTGTTAGCAAAAATGTTCCAGCCAACAGTTGTGAGGTGCAGGCCATTGCCAGAAGACCAACTTCGTGGAAATGGAGACCGTGATCCAAAAACCCAAATTGCTCCCAGCGGCACCATCTTCAGAGCCAGTTGTTGACCTCCACTATTCTTCTTTCCCTTCGTGGGCCATGTCCTTCCACCAGGAGGAGGGACAAAATGACAACCTGAGCACCAGGGTCCTTCCTACCCATAAGCTTGTAATCCTTCATGATGTGGTGAAAGCTATGCCTTGCAGTGTCATTGGTTCTGACGTGAACCCAAAGGAGGGGTTACAGTAAGTGGGCTTGACCAGTCTCATTAGCCTCTCTGTTACGTCATTGATTTTGGCCCCAGGGAGACAGAACACATCGCAATTGATTTCGTCCAGGTTGCAAATGGTCAGTTCCATTCCTCTCAGCAAGGAGTCCCCAACCACTAGAACTCATCTCCTCTGAGGCTTGTCCAGGCTTACTTGATGAGCAGATTGTCTGTCGGCCACCTGAATATTCTGTTCAAGCTGAGACTGTTGGTCCTGTTGCTGTTGGATTTCATTCTGCCGGTGTTGGGGTTCCTGTTGCTGATGTTGGATTTCCTCTTGGTGATGTTCCATTACCTCTTCCTGCTGTTCCACTTCATCATTGATAAGATCAAGAACTTGGAAGCGATTCTGTAGTTTCGAGATTCTCTGTTTGGTACCTTGTCTTTCTACTTCTGCATGTCACATTCCTCCAAGTGTCCGTCTCCTGGTTTCGTGAACTGACTTCCCCGTCCACTAGCTCCTCTGTGTTCTCCGTCTTCAAAAAGGGCCTCCCAGCCCTATCCAAGAATTCCTCACCCTCCCTAATAATGCAAAGATTTGAAACCCTGGCCTCCAGCTGTTGAGCTTTCTCCTGCAAGAGGGCGACCAGCTTGCATTTGCTGCAGATGTACCCAACAACATCTTGCAGGAGGAAAAGAAACATGCCACAGCTGTGGCAGGGGACTGTAGTAGCTCCCTCACCCTCCATTCTTGATAATCTAAAGAGTCAAATTGGAAAAAGTAAAACTGGGCTTTGTCTTCAAAATCCCCTGTTAAAACCTATGTCAACATCCCTGTTTGCCAAGTACTTATTGACAAACTGTCAAGACAGAGGGTGCAATTCTATAGTGCTTATAGTTACTCCCTCAAAGCTCCAAACCCACCGGGACATTATGGACAGGCAGACTGATTCAGGAGGGCTTCAAGCCAAGAAGCAATGAAATCTTGCTAAGCTTTGATAGTGAAACTTCATGCGCTGAAGGCATGCACATCTGTGTGCAAATATAAAGAGTTGCTAGCTCCTCCTCCTAGCTCGTCAGTGAGTCAGTTAGAGCTCGTGGTTGCTAGCTCCTTCCCCTAGCTAGTCAGTCAGACCATGTGCTCAGGCCAGACTAAACAGACAAACAAACAAAAAGAAACACAGCCCCAGAAGCCTGTAAAAACACCCAGTCAAGGATGTCTTCTCAGAGACGGCTCACCTTCCCCTCTCTCCTCTGGAAATGAGCTTGAAGTCTGCTGGGAGCAAATATAAAGAGCTGCTAGCTCCTCCCCTTAGCTCTTCAGTGAGTCTCTTAGAGCTAACGGCTGTTAGCTTTTCCCACTAGCTAGTCAGTTAGACCATGTGCTCAGGGAGAGCACACTGTTACCCTGATATCTGAGGGTCCCGTGGAGGACCCTGCACTGTGCTCAATATGATGGAGGAATGGGAATTAGCCAGAGCAGAAGCTATAGCACAAGAGAGGCAGGGTAACTTAGCAAGATCGTAAAGCCCAATTTTTAAGGGGTCAAGCCAAACCAAAGACCACACTAAATTGTTGAAGAAATGATTTTCATTTTATTTTTATTAAAAATAAGTCACTGCTCACATTTGCACTTGCACACTCACTCACTCAAGAGCTAAAAAGAAATAAAAGAGGGGAACATCAATAGGGGATTTTGGAGAGGTGTTTTTGGGGTATACTGCTCCTGGTCCTGAAGACAGAAGATGGAGACAGCAGCAGAGCAAGAGAGGAAACTCAGCACGTAGAGGGCTGAGGGGATTGCAGGACGGAGCGACTTGGAGCTGAGAGGAAACTGGGGCAATCCGAGGAACTGCTCAAAAACTGGGGAAAATGTATCTTGGGGGCTAATCCTTTCCTGGGGAGAACAATGTGCTGAGGAGCTAAGACAAAGCTCCAACATCTACATGATTTGGAGCACAAAGCTCCAAAATGTCAGAGTGCTTAGTTTGATTAGATTTGCCGGGGTTCGTCAAAAGCCGCGGCAGTACCTAAATTGCTCTCTCTTGACAGGCTGTTTGACGGGATTGCTAATCCTGTCAAGCTGGTTTCTCGGGGCAGAGGGCTCCTGGGCTACGTGACAGATTGATTACTGGACAGACCTGGTATTTCCTAATTGTGGCCTTTCAGCCGTGCCTGCCTGCGTGCTCTTCTGGGGGACCCTTTCAGTGGGCTGCTGTGGGGGACTTCCTGCCTTGCCAGGCTGGCTGTTGAAATCCCGTCCCTGCCACTGCCTGTCGTCCTGTCTGGGTGGCGGTCGTGAGTTCCAATTCCCTCGCGGAATTGAGTTCGGAGCCATTTTCCTATGCTGGGAATGGTGCCCATAGTTCGAGTAGGTAACCGCAACTATAGGTTCCCAATTCCCAGTGTCCTTCCTATGCATCTTGGGGGGAGGTCTCAGGGATCCTGCCTTTGGAGCAAGTCGGAGACCCGCCCGAGGTTATTCTCAAATTCCTTCCAGTTGGTGGTGGCTGGATCCACCAAACCGAGAGCCATATTGGTCTCGTGATTAAGACCTCCGTACAAGAGCATCTTAAACTCGAGGCCATTAAAGTCATATCCATGGGGTGTCAAGGGGACCTTCTTTGCCAGAATGGCGAGGAGCTGCTTCTGTGCCATGTAAGCCTCAGGGTTCTCTCGAGGACCCTGTTGTTCCATGACATAGAGCACACCCACACTCTGTCCAGGCCACAAAATCCTCACTACGTCTCTCATCTAGTCGTGGGCCTTGAGCCTAACCAAGCCTCAAGCCGCCACGGCTGATTCAAGAGTAGGGAGCTCGGAGGGGGACATACAAAGCTGAGCCAGCTGGGTCAGGTCCTGAACATTGGCTGTTGGGTGAGAGTGTATCACCGTGTTCAACCCGGTGGTTCTGTTCAATGGACCTAACTGGTCTGCTATGGCTTTGGCCTCAGTAGCACGCCAGGGGACCTAGTCTCAGTGACCTGCGTCTCCTGCATATCTTGCCTCTCTAAGGGGGGGTGGTCCGTCTGGTCATGGACCGTGTCTCTACAGGTTTTACTGGGACCTTAGGGTCGCTCCAGTCTGGATTGTGGGGAATAGTTGCCCGAGCGTCCTCCAGCAACGTCTCCCCAGAAAAGTCCTCCACAAACATTGGGAGCAGCTCTGGGCACACAGCCGAAATTAAGGCCTTGCGCGTTTGGAGCTGGCTTTCCAGTGCAGCAATCTGTTTCTGACAAGCTACATGGCTAACAGCCTCCTGCTGTTCTCTCACTTGTCCCACCGTGAACTTGGCCACAGACCGGGCATGATCCAGCTCAGCCTCTAAGGCGTGGGCTTTCTCTTCCCATGTTTGCACCACTACCTGGATGTTGCTAAGCTTCTGTGCTGACCCCTGCACCACAGACGCAAAAGTTACCTTATCCTCACGCAGCGTCTCGACCTTGGCCTGAAGCCGGGCATTCTCCTTCTTTACTTTCACTAATTTCTCTCTGGTCTCTACCGGGGCACTACTACCATCTCTGCCCGTGGGCCAAAGTCCCCAAGTGGCCAAATCATCCTTAGACCGCCCGAATGGGCTCTTTGATTTACGTGACAGGGTGTATGCTTCACGGAGTGTAGTAAAGGGATCGGCCGTCAGGAAGATGGAGTCCTTCTAGGGGCATTTCCCCTTACTCAACACCCATCTTTCTAGTTTTCCTCTGACCTCTTCCTCCAACATGAAGCCCTTGATGGTGACCTTACTGCTCTCTGCCATTTTACACACAAACCACAACTATCTCTAACACTACCTACAGGCTACAAACTACAAACCACAAACAGGACCAGGAACTGGAGTGACGGGAAGGATCACCTAGACCCCTGGGGGACTGAAGGGAAACGAACTCAACAGAACTATTCTAGGAAAGAGGGACAGGAACCTATCTGCAGCCTGCCTAAACAAAGTCACTTTAGTACACCCAAATCTGGTTTTCCACCATGACAGCACTGGGAAGCAAAGGATGAGGAAACGGTTCAGGGACAGGGAGGTCACCTAGACCCAGGGAACTCTCAGGAGTACTCCGCCTGCCTGAAGGGGGGAGACCAACCCAGTGGAACTTACAGCGCCGCCTGGCCAAGCAGCCAGGAGAAAGGGCAAGGAACCAAAACCGAACCACCCCTGGTTTTCTGGGTGAGGGATACCTTCCTCTACCACGGGCTAAACCTCTAAACCCTAGGCTAGGTCGGGAATCACCAACCACACCTAGTTGGCTAGCCACTCGGGACGCACCCGAAACTATACAGCGGGACGCACCCATGCTTTTCACAAATACCAAACACCCGTATACTACTCTGGGGGAGGGGGGGATTTCTTCCTTAAGTGTTATTTTGCCTTGCCACTACGGTGTTGGATGGGTGTAGACTGTTCACACTCTAGAACTTCGGATCCTAGCCCACGATAGCCCCAAGTTAGGAATGCGATTCCCAGGACAGCTTGTGCACACCCCTTGCTATTGGACAATGGTTCACCACCTAGTGCTAGTGACCACGCCCGGGCAGCTGACATACACAAGTCAAGCAAGAAAGGGGAACAGATTTCCACCCAGATAGAACACCTCTAGAGCTCAAACGCACAGAATTCTCTCTCACACATGTTCCTGCCTGACTGCACTCTAACGACTTGACCGACCATCACCTAAGTCAGTACCAGCCTGATTTGAAGAGGTTCGCGACTCCTTCTCAAATTAGGGGTATCGGGGTTTGCCCGCGTTGCTCCACCACTCTGTTACCCTGTGTACTGGGGATCCCGGGAGGGACACCAAAACGTGCTCAACTCAAGGTGGGGAAAATTAGCTCAGAGCGCTGCTTAGCGTTACGAGAGGCAGGGTAACGTAGCAAGATCTTGAACCCTATCTCTATGGGGTCGGGTCAAGGGTGTACCCTTCCTGGAAGTCCCATACTAAAATTGCTTGGGGGAGGAATTGGCCTGCTTTATCCATGTTATTTGGGCTATTTATTCCAGCACTCACTGAATCCTGCATAATGCTGCCTCCCTCCCCAGTCGAACTCAGTTTAAAGTCCTCCTGATCTGTTTTGCAAGACTGTTAGCAAAAATGTTCCAGCCAACAGTTGTGAGGTGCAGGCCATTGCCAGAAGACCAACTTCGTGGAAATGGAGACCGTGATCCAAAAACCCAAATTGCTCCCAGCGGCACCATCTTCAGAGCCAGTTGTTGACCTCCACTATTCTTCTTTCCCTTCGTGGGCCATGTCCTTCCACCAGGAGGAGGGACAAAATGACAACCTGAGCACCAGGGTCCTTCCTACCCATAAGCTTGTAATCCTTCATGATGTGGTGAAAGCTATGCCTTGCAGTGTCATTGGTTCTGACGTGAACCCAAAGGAGGGGTTACAGTAAGTGGGCTTGACCAGTCTCATTAGCCTCTCTGTTACGTCATTGATTTTGGCCCCAGGGAGACAGAACACATCGCAATTGATTTCGTCCAGGTTGCAAATGGTCAGTTCCATTCCTCTCAGCAAGGAGTCCCCAACCACTAGAACTCATCTCCTCTGAGGCTTGTCCAGGCTTACTTGATGAGCAGATTGTCTGTCGGCCACCTGAATATTCTGTTCAAGCTGAGACTGTTGGTCCTGTTGCTGTTGGATTTCATTCTGCCGGTGTTGGGGTTCCTGTTGCTGATGTTGGATTTCCTCTTGGTGATGTTCCATTACCTCTTCCTGCTGTTCCACTTCATCATTGATAAGATCAAGAACTTGGAAGCGATTCTGTAGTTTCGAGATTCTCTGTTTGGTACCTTGTCTTTCTACTTCTGCATGTCACATTCCTCCAAGTGTCCGTCTCCTGGTTTCGTGAACTGACTTCCCCGTCCACTAGCTCCTCTGTGTTCTCCGTCTTCAAAAAGGGCCTCCCAGCCCTATCCAAGAATTCCTCACCCTCCCTAATAATGCAAAGATTTGAAACCCTGGCCTCCAGCTGTTGAGCTTTCTCCTGCAAGAGGGCGACCAGCTTGCATTTGCTGCAGATGTACCCAACAACATCTTGCAGGAGGAAAAGAAACATGCCACAGCTGTGGCAGGGGACTGTAGTAGCTCCCTCACCCTCCATTCTTGATAATCTAAAGAGTCAAATTGGAAAAAGTAAAACTGGGCTTTGTCTTCAAAATCCCCTGTTAAAACCTATGTCAACATCCCTGTTTGCCAAGTACTTATTGACAAACTGTCAAGACAGAGGGTGCAATTCTATAGTGCTTATAGTTACTCCCTCAAAGCTCCAAACCCACCGGGACATTATGGACAGGCAGACTGATTCAGGAGGGCTTCAAGCCAAGAAGCAATGAAATCTTGCTAAGCTTTGATAGTGAAACTTCATGCGCTGAAGGCATGCACATCTGTGTGCAAATATAAAGAGTTGCTAGCTCCTCCTCCTAGCTCGTCAGTGAGTCAGTTAGAGCTCGTGGTTGCTAGCTCCTTCCCCTAGCTAGTCAGTCAGACCATGTGCTCAGGCCAGACTAAACAGACAAACAAACAAAAAGAAACACAGCCCCAGAAGCCTGTAAAAACACCCAGTCAAGGATGTCTTCTCAGAGACGGCTCACCTTCCCCTCTCTCCTCTGGAAATGAGCTTGAAGTCTGCTGGGAGCAAATATAAAGAGCTGCTAGCTCCTCCCCTTAGCTCTTCAGTGAGTCTCTTAGAGCTAACGGCTGTTAGCTTTTCCCACTAGCTAGTCAGTTAGACCATGTGCTCAGGGAGAGCACACTGTTACCCTGATATCTGAGGGTCCCGTGGAGGACCCTGCACTGTGCTCAATATGATGGAGGAATGGGAATTAGCCAGAGCAGAAGCTATAGCACAAGAGAGGCAGGGTAACTTAGCAAGATCGTAAAGCCCAATTTTTAAGGGGTCAAGCCAAACCAAAGACCACACTAAATTGTTGAAGAAATGATTTTCATTTTATTTTTATTAAAAATAAGTCACTGCTCACATTTGCACTTGCACACTCACTCACTCAAGAGCTAAAAAGAAATAAAAGAGGGGAACATCAATAGGGGATTTTGGAGAGGTGTTTTTGGGGTATACTGCTCCTGGTCCTGAAGACAGAAGATGGAGACAGCAGCAGAGCAAGAGAGGAAACTCAGCACGTAGAGGGCTGAGGGGATTGCAGGACGGAGCGACTTGGAGCTGAGAGGAAACTGGGGCAATCCGAGGAACTGCTCAAAAACTGGGGAAAATGTATCTTGGGGGCTAATCCTTTCCTGGGGAGAACAATGTGCTGAGGAGCTAAGACAAAGCTCCAACATCTACATGATTTGGAGCACAAAGCTCCAAAATGTCAGAGTGCTTAGTTTGATTAGATTTGCCGGGGTTCGTCAAAAGCCGCGGCAGTACCTAAATTGCTCTCTCTTGACAGGCTGTTTGATGGGATTGCTAATCCTGTCAAGCTGGTTTCTCGGGGCAGAGGGCTCCTGGGCTACGTGACAGATTGATTACTGGACAGACCTGGTATTTCCTAATTGTGGCCTTTCAGCCGTGCCTGCCTGCGTGCTCTTCTGGGGGACCCTTTCAGTGGGCTGCTGTGGGGGACTTCCTGCCTTGCCAGGCTGGCTGTTGAAATCCCGTCCCTGCCACTGCCTGTCGTCCTGTCTGGGTGGCGGTCGTGAGTTCCAATTCCCTCGCGGAATTGAGTTCGGAGCCATTTTCCTATGCTGGGAATGGTGCCCATAGTTCGAGTAGGTAACCGCAACTATAGGTTCCCAATTCCCAGTGTCCTTCCTATGCATCTTGGGGGGAGGTCTCAGGGATCCTGCCTTTGGAGCAAGTCGGAGACCCGCCCGAGGTTATTCTCAAATTCCTTCCAGTTGGTGGTGGCTGGATCCACCAAACCGAGAGCCATATTGGTCTCGTGATTAAGACCTCCGTACAAGAGCATCTTAAACTCGAGGCCATTAAAGCCATATCCATGGGGTGTCAAGGGGACCTTCTTTGCCAGAATGGCGAGGAGCTGCTTCTGTGCCATGTAAGCCTCAGGGTTCTCTCGAGGACCCTGTTGTTCCATGACATAGAGCACACCCACACTCTGCCCAGGCCACAAAATCCTCACTACGTCTCTCATCTAGTCGTGGGCCTTGAGCCTAACCAAGCCTCAAGCCGCCACGGCTGATTCAAGAGTAGGGAGCTCGGAGGGGGACATACAAAGCTGAGCCAGCTGGGTCAGGTCCTGAACATTGGCTGTTGGGTGAGAGTGTATCACCGTGTTCAACCCGGTGGTTCTGTTCAATGGACCTAACTGGTCTGCTATGGCTTTGGCCTCAGTAGCACGCCAGGGGACCTAGTCTCAGTGACCTGCGTCTCCTGCATATCTTGCCTCTCTAAGGGGGGGTGGTCCGTCTGGTCATGGACCGTGTCTCTACAGGTTTTACTGGGACCTTAGGGTCGCTCCAGTCTGGATTGTGGGGAATAGTTGCCCGAGCGTCCTCCAGCAACGTCTCCCCAGAAAAGTCCTCCACAAACATTGGGAGCAGCTCTGGGCACACAGCCGAAATTAAGGCCTTGCGCGTTTGGAGCTGGCTTTCCAGTGCAGCAATCTGTTTCTGACAAGCTACATGGCTAACAGCCTCCTGCTGTTCTCTCACTTGTCCCACCGTGAACTTGGCCACAGACCGGGCATGATCCAGCTCAGCCTCTAAGGCGTGGGCTTTCTCTTCCCATGTTTGCACCACTACCTGGATGTTGCTAAGCTTCTGTGCTGACCCCTGCACCACAGACGCAAAAGTTACCTTATCCTCACGCAGCGTCTCGACCTTGGCCTGAAGCCGGGCATTCTCCTTCTTTACTTTCACTAATTTCTCTCTGGTCTCTACCGGGGCACTACTACCATCTCTGCCCGTGGGCCAAAGTCCCCAAGTGGCCAAATCATCCTTAGACCGCCCGAATGGGTTCTTTGATTTACGTGACAGGGTGTATGCTTCACGGAGTGTAGTAAAGGGATCGGCCGTCAGGAAGATGGAGTCCTTCTAGGGGCATTTCCCCTTACTCAACACCCATCTTTCTAGTTTTCCTCTGACCTCTTCCTCCAACATGAAGCCCTTGATGGTGACCTTACTGCTCTCTGCCATTTTACACACAAACCACAACTATCTCTAACACTACCTACAGGCTACAAACTACAAACCACAAACAGGACCAGGAACTGGAGTGACGGGAAGGATCACCTAGACCCCTGGGGGACTGAAGGGAAACGAACTCAACAGAACTATTCTAGGAAAGAGGGACAGGAACCTATCTGCAGCCTGCCTAAACAAAGTCACTTTAGTACACCCAAATCTGGTTTTCCACCATGACAGCACTGGGAAGCAAAGGATGAGGAAACGGTTCAGGGACAGGGAGGTCACCTAGACCCAGGGAACTCTCAGGAGTACTCCGCCTGCCTGAAGGGGGGAGACCAACCCAGTGGAACTTACAGCGCCGCCTGGCCAAGAGCCAGGAGAAAGGGCAAGGAACCAAAACCGAACCACCCCTGGTTTTCTGGGTGAGGGATACCTTCCTCTACCACGGGCTAAACCTCTAAACCCTAGGCTAGGTCGGGAATCACCAACCACACCTAGTTGGCTAGCCACTCGGGACGCACCCGAAACTATACAGCGGGACGCACCCATGCTTTTCACAAATACCAAACACCCGTATACTACTCTGGGGGAGGGGGGGATTTCTTCCTTAAGTGTTATTTTGCCTTGCCACTACGGTGTTGGATGGGTGTAGACTGTTCACACTCTAGAACTTCGGATCCTAGCCCACGATAGCCCCAAGTTAGGAATGCGATTCCCAGGACAGCTTGTGCACACCCCTTGCTATTGGACAATGGTTCACCACCTAGTGCTAGTGACCACGCCCGGGCAGCTGACATACACAAGTCAAGCAAGAAAGGGGAACAGATTTCCACCCAGATAGAACACCTCTAGAGCTCAAACGCACAGAATTCTCTCTCACACATGTTCCTGCCTGACTGCACTCTAACGACTTGACTGACCATCACCTAAGTCAGTACCAGCCTGATTTGAAGAGGTTCGCGACTCCTTCTCAAATTAGGGGTATCGGGGTTTGCCCGCGTTGCTCCACCACTCTGTTACCCTGTGTACTGGGGATCCCGGGAGGGACACCAAAACGTGCTCAACTCAAGGTGGGGAAAATTAGCTCAGAGCGCTGCTTAGCGTTACGAGAGGCAGGGTAACGTAGCAAGATCTTGAACCCTATCTCTATGGGGTCGGGTCAAGGGTGTACCCTTCCTGGAAGTCCCATACTAAAATTGCTTGGGGGAGGAATTGGCCTGCTTTATCCATGTTATTTGGGCTATTTATTCCAGCACTCACTGAATCCTGAATAATGCTGCCTCCCTCCCCAGTCGAACTCAGTTTAAAGTCCTCCTGATCTGTTTTGCAAGACTGTTAGCAAAAATGTTCCAGCCAACAGTTGTGAGGTGCAGGCCATTGCCAGAAGACCAACTTCGTGGAAATGGAGACCGTGATCCAAAAACCCAAATTGCTCCCAGCGGCACCATCTTCAGAGCCAGTTGTTGACCTCCACTATTCTTCTTTCCCTTCGTGGGCCATGTCCTTCCACCAGGAGGAGGGACAAAATGACAACCTGAGCACCAGGGTCCTTCCTACCCATAAGCTTGTAATCCTTCATGATGTGGTGAAAGCTATGCCTTGCAGTGTCATTGGTTCTGACGTGAACCCAAAGGAGGGGTTACAGTAAGTGGGCTTGACCAGTCTCATTAGCCTCTCTGTTACGTCATTGATTTTGGCCCCAGGGAGACAGAACACATCGCAATTGATTTCGTCCAGGTTGCAAATGGTCAGTTCCATTCCTCTCAGCAAGGAGTCCCCAACCACTAGAACTCATCTCCTCTGAGGCTTGTCCAGGCTTACTTGATGAGCAGATTGTCTGTCGGCCACCTGAATATTCTGTTCAAGCTGAGACTGTTGGTCCTGTTGCTGTTGGATTTCATTCTGCCGGTGTTGGGGTTCCTGTTGCTGATGTTGGATTTCCTCTTGGTGATGTTCCATTACCTCTTCCTGCTGTTCCACTTCATCATTGATAAGATCAAGAACTTGGAAGCGATTCTGTAGTTTCGAGATTCTCTGTTTGGTACCTTGTCTTTCTACTTCTGCATGTCACATTCCTCCAAGTGTCCGTCTCCTGGTTTCGTGAACTGACTTCCCCGTCCACTAGCTCCTCTGTGTTCTCCGTCTTCAAAAAGGGCCTCCCAGCCCTATCCAAGAATTCCTCACCCTCCCTAATAATGCAAAGATTTGAAACCCTGGCCTCCAGCTGTTGAGCTTTCTCCTGCAAGAGGGCGACCAGCTTGCATTTGCTGCAGATGTACCCAACAACATCTTGCAGGAGGAAAAGAAACATGCCACAGCTGTGGCAGGGGACTGTAGTAGCTCCCTCACCCTCCATTCTTGATAATCTAAAGAGTCAAATTGGAAAAAGTAAAACTGGGCTTTGTCTTCAAAATCCCCTGTTAAAACCTATGTCAACATCCCTGTTTGCCAAGTACTTATTGACAAACTGTCAAGACAGAGGGTGCAATTCTATAGTGCTTATAGTTACTCCCTCAAAGCTCCAAACCCACCGGGACATTATGGACAGGCAGACTGATTCAGGAGGGCTTCAAGCCAAGAAGCAATGAAATCTTGCTAAGCTTTGATAGTGAAACTTCATGCACTGAAGGCATGCACATCTGTGTGCAAATATAAAGAGTTGCTAGCTCCTCCTCCTAGCTCGTCAGTGAGTCAGTTAGAGCTCGTGGTTGCTAGCTCCTTCCCCTAGCTAGTCAGTCAGACCATGTGCTCAGGCCAGACTAAACAGACAAACAAACAAAAAGAAACACAGCCCCAGAAGCCTGTAAAAACACCCAGTCAAGGATGTCTTCTCAGAGACGGCTCACCTTCCCCTCTCTCCTCTGGAAATGAGCTTGAAGTCTGCTGGGAGCAAATATAAAGAGCTGCTAGCTCCTCCCCTTAGCTCTTCAGTGAGTCTCTTAGAGCTAACGGCTGTTAGCTTTTCCCACTAGCTAGTCAGTTAGACCATGTGCTCAGGGAGAGCACACTGTTACCCTGATATCTGAGGGTCCCGTGGAGGACCCTGCACTGTGCTCAATATGATGGAGGAATGGGAATTAGCCAGAGCAGAAGCTATAGCACAAGAGAGGCAGGGTAACTTAGCAAGATCGTAAAGCCCAATTTTTAAGGGGTCAAGCCAAACCAAAGACCACACTAAATTGTTGAAGAAATGATTTTCATTTTATTTTTATTAAAAATAAGTCACTGCTCACATTTGCACTTGCACACTCACTCACTCAAGAGCTAAAAAGAAATAAAAGAGGGGAACATCAATAGGGGATTTTGGAGAGGTGTTTTTGGGGTATACTGCTCCTGGTCCTGAAGACAGAAGATGGAGACAGCAGCAGAGCAAGAGAGGAAACTCAGCACGTAGAGGGCTGAGGGGATTGCAGGACGGAGCGACTTGGAGCTGAGAGGAAACTGGGGCAATCCGAGGAACTGCTCAAAAACTGGGGAAAATGTATCTTGGGGGCTAATCCTTTCCTGGGGAGAACAATGTGCTGAGGAGCTAAGACAAAGCTCCAACATCTACATGATTTGGAGCACAAAGCTCCAAAATGTCAGAGTGCTTAGTTTGATTAGATTTGCCGGGGTTCGTCAAAAGCCGCGGCAGTACCTAAATTGCTCTCTCTTGACAGGCTGTTTGACGGGATTGCTAATCCTGTCAAGCTGGTTTCTCGGGGCAGAGGGCTCCTGGGCTACGTGACAGATTGATTACTGGACAGACCTGGTATTTCCTAATTGTGGCCTTTCAGCCGTGCCTGCCTGCGTGCTCTTCTGGGGGACCCTTTCAGTGGGCTGCTGTGGGGGACTTCCTGCCTTGCCAGGCTGGCTGTTGAAATCCCGTCCCTGCCACTGCCTGTCGTCCTGTCTGGGTGGCGGTCGTGAGTTCCAATTCCCTCGCGGAATTGAGTTCGGAGCCATTTTCCTATGCTGGGAATGGTGCCCATAGTTCGAGTAGGTAACCGCAACTATAGGTTCCCAATTCCCAGTGTCCTTCCTATGCATCTTGGGGGGAGGTCTCAGGGATCCTGCCTTTGGAGCAAGTCGGAGACCCGCCCGAGGTTATTCTCAAATTCCTTCCAGTTGGTGGTGGCTGGATCCACCAAACCGAGAGCCATATTGGTCTCGTGATTAAGACCTCCGTACAAGAGCATCTTAAACTCGAGGCCATTAAAGTCATATCCATGGGGTGTCAAGGGGACCTTCTTTGCCAGAATGGCGAGGAGCTGCTTCTGTGCCATGTAAGCCTCAGGGTTCTCTCGAGGACCCTGTTGTTCCATGACATAGAGCACACCCACACTCTGTCCAGGCCACAAAATCCTCACTACGTCTCTCATCTAGTCGTGGGCCTTGAGCCTAACCAAGCCTCAAGCCGCCACGGCTGATTCAAGAGTAGGGAGCTCGGAGGGGGACATACAAAGCTGAGCCAGCTGGGTCAGGTCCTGAACATTGGCTGTTGGGTGAGAGTGTATCACCGTGTTCAACCCGGTGGTTCTGTTCAATGGACCTAACTGGTCTGCTATGGCTTTGGCCTCAGTAGCACGCCAGGGGACCTAGTCTCAGTGACCTGCGTCTCCTGCATATCTTGCCTCTCTAAGGGGGGGTGGTCCGTCTGGTCATGGACCGTGTCTCTACAGGTTTTACTGGGACCTTAGGGTCGCTCCAGTCTGGATTGTGGGGAATAGTTGCCCGAGCGTCCTCCAGCAACGTCTCCCCAGAAAAGTCCTCCACAAACATTGGGAGCAGCTCTGGGCACACAGCCGAAATTAAGGCCTTGCGCGTTTGGAGCTGGCTTTCCAGTGCAGCAATCTGTTTCTGACAAGCTACATGGCTAACAGCCTCCTGCTGTTCTCTCACTTGTCCCACCGTGAACTTGGCCACAGACCGGGCATGATCCAGCTCAGCCTCTAAGGCGTGGGCTTTCTCTTCCCATGTTTGCACCACTACCTGGATGTTGCTAAGCTTCTGTGCTGACCCCTGCACCACAGACGCAAAAGTTACCTTATCCTCACGCAGCGTCTCGACCTTGGCCTGAAGCCGGGCATTCTCCTTCTTTACTTTCACTAATTTCTCTCTGGTCTCTACCGGGGCACTACTACCATCTCTGCCCGTGGGCCAAAGTCCCCAAGTGGCCAAATCATCCTTAGACCGCCCGAATGGGCTCTTTGATTTACGTGACAGGGTGTATGCTTCACGGAGTGTAGTAAAGGGATCGGCCGTCAGGAAGATGGAGTCCTTCTAGGGGCATTTCCCCTTACTCAACACCCATCTTTCTAGTTTTCCTCTGACCTCTTCCTCCAACATGAAGCCCTTGATGGTGACCTTACTGCTCTCTGCCATTTTACACACAAACCACAACTATCTCTAACACTACCTACAGGCTACAAACTACAAACCACAAACAGGACCAGGAACTGGAGTGACGGGAAGGATCACCTAGACCCCTGGGGGACTGAAGGGAAACGAACTCAACAGAACTATTCTAGGAAAGAGGGACAGGAACCTATCTGCAGCCTGCCTAAACAAAGTCACTTTAGTACACCCAAATCTGGTTTTCCACCATGACAGCACTGGGAAGCAAAGGATGAGGAAACGGTTCAGGGACAGGGAGGTCACCTAGACCCAGGGAACTCTCAGGAGTACTCCGCCTGCCTGAAGGGGGGAGACCAACCCAGTGGAACTTACAGCGCCGCCTGGCCAAGAGCCAGGAGAAAGGGCAAGGAACCAAAACCGAACCACCCCTGGTTTTCTGGGTGAGGGATACCTTCCTCTACCACGGGCTAAACCTCTAAACCCTAGGCTAGGTCGGGAATCACCAACCACACCTAGTTGGCTAGCCACTCGGGACGCACCCGAAACTATACAGCGGGACGCACCCATGCTTTTCACAAATACCAAACACCCGTATACTACTCTGGGGGAGGGGGGGATTTCTTCCTTAAGTGTTATTTTGCCTTGCCACTACGGTGTTGGATGGGTGTAGACTGTTCACACTCTAGAACTTCGGATCCTAGCCCACGATAGCCCCAAGTTAGGAATGCGATTCCCAGGACAGCTTGTGCACACCCCTTGCTATTGGACAATGGTTCACCACCTAGTGCTAGTGACCACGCCCGGGCAGCTGACATACACAAGTCAAGCAAGAAAGGGGAACAGATTTCCACCCAGATAGAACACCTCTAGAGCTCAAACGCACAGAATTCTCTCTCACACATGTTCCTGCCTGACTGCACTCTAACGACTTGACTGACCATCACCTAAGTCAGTACCAGCCTGATTTGAAGAGGTTCGCGACTCCTTCTCAAATTAGGGGTATCGGGGTTTGCCCGCGTTGCTCCACCACTCTGTTACCCTGTGTACTGGGGATCCCGGGAGGGACACCAAAACGTGCTCAACTCAAGGTGGGGAAAATTAGCTCAGAGCGCTGCTTAGCGTTACGAGAGGCAGGGTAACGTAGCAAGATCTTGAACCCTATCTCTATGGGGTCGGGTCAAGGGTGTACCCTTCCTGGAAGTCCCATACTAAAATTGCTTGGGGGAGGAATTGGCCTGCTTTATCCATGTTATTTGGGCTATTTATTCCAGCACTCACTGAATCCTGAATAATGCTGCCTCCCTCCCCAGTCGAACTCAGTTTAAAGTCCTCCTGATCTGTTTTGCAAGACTGTTAGCAAAAATGTTCCAGCCAACAGTTGTGAGGTGCAGGCCATTGCCAGAAGACCAACTTCGTGGAAATGGAGACCGTGATCCAAAAACCCAAATTGCTCCCAGCGGCACCATCTTCAGAGCCAGTTGTTGACCTCCACTATTCTTCTTTCCCTTCGTGGGCCATGTCCTTCCACCAGGAGGAGGGACAAAATGACAACCTGAGCACCAGGGTCCTTCCTACCCATAAGCTTGTAATCCTTCATGATGTGGTGAAAGCTATGCCTTGCAGTGTCATTGGTTCTGACGTGAACCCAAAGGAGGGGTTACAGTAAGTGGGCTTGACCAGTCTCATTAGCCTCTCTGTTACGTCATTGATTTTGGCCCCAGGGAGACAGAACACATCGCAATTGATTTCGTCCAGGTTGCAAATGGTCAGTTCCATTCCTCTCAGCAAGGAGTCCCCAACCACTAGAACTCATCTCCTCTGAGGCTTGTCCAGGCTTACTTGATGAGCAGATTGTCTGTCGGCCACCTGAATATTCTGTTCAAGCTGAGACTGTTGGTCCTGTTGCTGTTGGATTTCATTCTGCCGGTGTTGGGGTTCCTGTTGCTGATGTTGGATTTCCTCTTGGTGATGTTCCATTACCTCTTCCTGCTGTTCCACTTCATCATTGATAAGATCAAGAACTTGGAAGCGATTCTGTAGTTTCGAGATTCTCTGTTTGGTACCTTGTCTTTCTACTTCTGCATGTCACATTCCTCCAAGTGTCCGTCTCCTGGTTTCGTGAACTGACTTCCCCGTCCACTAGCTCCTCTGTGTTCTCCGTCTTCAAAAAGGGCCTCCCAGCCCTATCCAAGAATTCCTCACCCTCCCTAATAATGCAAAGATTTGAAACCCTGGCCTCCAGCTGTTGAGCTTTCTCCTGCAAGAGGGCGACCAGCTTGCATTTGCTGCAGATGTACCCAACAACATCTTGCAGGAGGAAAAGAAACATGCCACAGCTGTGGCAGGGGACTGTAGTAGCTCCCTCACCCTCCATTCTTGATAATCTAAAGAGTCAAATTGGAAAAAGTAAAACTGGGCTTTGTCTTCAAAATCCCCTGTTAAAACCTATGTCAACATCCCTGTTTGCCAAGTACTTATTGACAAACTGTCAAGACAGAGGGTGCAATTCTATAGTGCTTATAGTTACTCCCTCAAAGCTCCAAACCCACCGGGACATTATGGACAGGCAGACTGATTCAGGAGGGCTTCAAGCCAAGAAGCAATGAAATCTTGCTAAGCTTTGATAGTGAAACTTCATGCACTGAAGGCATGCACATCTGTGTGCAAATATAAAGAGTTGCTAGCTCCTCCTCCTAGCTCGTCAGTGAGTCAGTTAGAGCTCGTGGTTGCTAGCTCCTTCCCCTAGCTAGTCAGTCAGACCATGTGCTCAGGCCAGACTAAACAGACAAACAAACAAAAAGAAACACAGCCCCAGAAGCCTGTAAAAACACCCAGTCAAGGATGTCTTCTCAGAGACGGCTCACCTTCCCCTCTCTCCTCTGGAAATGAGCTTGAAGTCTGCTGGGAGCAAATATAAAGAGCTGCTAGCTCCTCCCCTTAGCTCTTCAGTGAGTCTCTTAGAGCTAACGGCTGTTAGCTTTTCCCACTAGCTAGTCAGTTAGACCATGTGCTCAGGGAGAGCACACTGTTACCCTGATATCTGAGGGTCCCGTGGAGGACCCTGCACTGTGCTCAATATGATGGAGGAATGGGAATTAGCCAGAGCAGAAGCTATAGCACAAGAGAGGCAGGGTAACTTAGCAAGATCGTAAAGCCCAATTTTTAAGGGGTCAAGCCAAACCAAAGACCACACTAAATTGTTGAAGAAATGATTTTCATTTTATTTTTATTAAAAATAAGTCACTGCTCACATTTGCACTTGCACACTCACTCACTCAAGAGCTAAAAAGAAATAAAAGAGGGGAACATCAATAGGGGATTTTGGAGAGGTGTTTTTGGGGTATACTGCTCCTGGTCCTGAAGACAGAAGATGGAGACAGCAGCAGAGCAAGAGAGGAAACTCAGCACGTAGAGGGCTGAGGGGATTGCAGGACGGAGCGACTTGGAGCTGAGAGGAAACTGGGGCAATCCGAGGAACTGCTCAAAAACTGGGGAAAATGTATCTTGGGGGCTAATCCTTTCCTGGGGAGAACAATGTGCTGAGGAGCTAAGACAAAGCTCCAACATCTACATGATTTGGAGCACAAAGCTCCAAAATGTCAGAGTGCTTAGTTTGATTAGATTTGCCGGGGTTCGTCAAAAGCCGCGGCAGTACCTAAATTGCTCTCTCTTGACAGGCTGTTTGACGGGATTGCTAATCCTGTCAAGCTGGTTTCTCGGGGCAGAGGGCTCCTGGGCTACGTGACAGATTGATTACTGGACAGACCTGGTATTTCCTAATTGTGGCCTTTCAGCCGTGCCTGCCTGCGTGCTCTTCTGGGGGACCCTTTCAGTGGGCTGCTGTGGGGGACTTCCTGCCTTGCCAGGCTGGCTGTTGAAATCCCGTCCCTGCCACTGCCTGTCGTCCTGTCTGGGTGGCGGTCGTGAGTTCCAATTCCCTCGCGGAATTGAGTTCGGAGCCATTTTCCTATGCTGGGAATGGTGCCCATAGTTCGAGTAGGTAACCGCAACTATAGGTTCCCAATTCCCAGTGTCCTTCCTATGCATCTTGGGGGGAGGTCTCAGGGATCCTGCCTTTGGAGCAAGTCGGAGACCCGCCCGAGGTTATTCTCAAATTCCTTCCAGTTGGTGGTGGCTGGATCCACCAAACCGAGAGCCATATTGGTCTCGTGATTAAGACCTCCGTACAAGAGCATCTTAAACTCGAGGCCATTAAAGTCATATCCATGGGGTGTCAAGGGGACCTTCTTTGCCAGAATGGCGAGGAGCTGCTTCTGTGCCATGTAAGCCTCAGGGTTCTCTCGAGGACCCTGTTGTTCCATGACATAGAGCACACCCACACTCTGTCCAGGCCACAAAATCCTCACTACGTCTCTCATCTAGTCGTGGGCCTTGAGCCTAACCAAGCCTCAAGCCGCCACGGCTGATTCAAGAGTAGGGAGCTCGGAGGGGGACATACAAAGCTGAGCCAGCTGGGTCAGGTCCTGAACATTGGCTGTTGGGTGAGAGTGTATCACCGTGTTCAACCCGGTGGTTCTGTTCAATGGACCTAACTGGTCTGCTATGGCTTTGGCCTCAGTAGCACGCCAGGGGACCTAGTCTCAGTGACCTGCGTCTCCTGCATATCTTGCCTCTCTAAGGGGGGGTGGTCCGTCTGGTCATGGACCGTGTCTCTACAGGTTTTACTGGGACCTTAGGGTCGCTCCAGTCTGGATTGTGGGGAATAGTTGCCCGAGCGTCCTCCAGCAACGTCTCCCCAGAAAAGTCCTCCACAAACATTGGGAGCAGCTCTGGGCACACAGCCGAAATTAAGGCCTTGCGCGTTTGGAGCTGGCTTTCCAGTGCAGCAATCTGTTTCTGACAAGCTACATGGCTAACAGCCTCCTGCTGTTCTCTCACTTGTCCCACCGTGAACTTGGCCACAGACCGGGCATGATCCAGCTCAGCCTCTAAGGCGTGGGCTTTCTCTTCCCATGTTTGCACCACTACCTGGATGTTGCTAAGCTTCTGTGCTGACCCCTGCACCACAGACGCAAAAGTTACCTTATCCTCACGCAGCGTCTCGACCTTGGCCTGAAGCCGGGCATTCTCCTTCTTTACTTTCACTAATTTCTCTCTGGTCTCTACCGGGGCACTACTACCATCTCTGCCCGTGGGCCAAAGTCCCCAAGTGGCCAAATCATCCTTAGACCGCCCGAATGGGTTCTTTGATTTACGTGACAGGGTGTATGCTTCACGGAGTGTAGTAAAGGGATCGGCCGTCAGGAAGATGGAGTCCTTCTAGGGGCATTTCCCCTTACTCAACACCCATCTTTCTAGTTTTCCTCTGACCTCTTCCTCCAACATGAAGCCCTTGATGGTGACCTTACTGCTCTCTGCCATTTTACACACAAACCACAACTATCTCTAACACTACCTACAGGCTACAAACTACAAACCACAAACAGGACCAGGAACTGGAGTGACGGGAAGGATCACCTAGACCCCTGGGGGACTGAAGGGAAACGAACTCAACAGAACTATTCTAGGAAAGAGGGACAGGAACCTATCTGCAGCCTGCCTAAACAAAGTCACTTTAGTACACCCAAATCTGGTTTTCCACCATGACAGCACTGGGAAGCAAAGGATGAGGAAACGGTTCAGGGACAGGGAGGTCACCTAGACCCAGGGAACTCTCAGGAGTACTCCGCCTGCCTGAAGGGGGGAGACCAACCCAGTGGAACTTACAGCGCCGCCTGGCCAAGCAGCCAGGAGAAAGGGCAAGGAACCAAAACCGAACCACCCCTGGTTTTCTGGGTGAGGGATACCTTCCTCTACCACGGGCTAAACCTCTAAACCCTAGGCTAGGTCGGGAATCACCAACCACACCTAGTTGGCTAGCCACTCGGGACGCACCCGAAACTATACAGCGGGACGCACCCATGCTTTTCACAAATACCAAACACCCGTATACTACTCTGGGGGAGGGGGGGATTTCTTCCTTAAGTGTTATTTTGCCTTGCCACTACGGTGTTGGATGGGTGTAGACTGTTCACACTCTAGAACTTCGGATCCTAGCCCACGATAGCCCCAAGTTAGGAATGCGATTCCCAGGACAGCTTGTGCACACCCCTTGCTATTGGACAATGGTTCACCACCTAGTGCTAGTGACCACGCCCGGGCAGCTGACATACACAAGTCAAGCAAGAAAGGGGAACAGATTTCCACCCAGATAGAACACCTCTAGAGCTCAAACGCACAGAATTCTCTCTCACACATGTTCCTGCCTGACTGCACTCTAACGACTTGACCGACCATCACCTAAGTCAGTACCAGCCTGATTTGAAGAGGTTCGCGACTCCTTCTCAAATTAGGGGTATCGGGGTTTGCCCGCGTTGCTCCACCACTCTGTTACCCTGTGTACTGGGGATCCCGGGAGGGACACCAAAACGTGCTCAACTCAAGGTGGGGAAAATTAGCTCAGAGCGCTGCTTAGCGTTACGAGAGGCAGGGTAACGTAGCAAGATCTTGAACCCTATCTCTATGGGGTCGGGTCAAGGGTGTACCCTTCCTGGAAGTCCCATACTAAAATTGCTTGGGGGAGGAATTGGCCTGCTTTATCCATGTTATTTGGGCTATTTATTCCAGCACTCACTGAATCCTGAATAATGCTGCCTCCCTCCCCAGTCGAACTCAGTTTAAAGTCCTCCTGATCTGTTTTGCAAGACTGTTAGCAAAAATGTTCCAGCCAACAGTTGTGAGGTGCAGGCCATTGCCAGAAGACCAACTTCGTGGAAATGGAGACCGTGATCCAAAAACCCAAATTGCTCCCAGCGGCACCATCTTCAGAGCCAGTTGTTGACCTCCACTATTCTTCTTTCCCTTCGTGGGCCATGTCCTTCCACCAGGAGGAGGGACAAAATGACAACCTGAGCACCAGGGTCCTTCCTACCCATAAGCTTGTAATCCTTCATGATGTGGTGAAAGCTATGCCTTGCAGTGTCATTGGTTCTGACGTGAACCCAAAGGAGGGGTTACAGTAAGTGGGCTTGACCAGTCTCATTAGCCTCTCTGTTACGTCATTGATTTTGGCCCCAGGGAGACAGAACACATCGCAACTGATTTCGTCCAGGTTGCAAATGGTCAGTTCCATTCCTCTCAGCAAGGAGTCCCCAACCACTAGAACTCATCTCCTCTGAGGCTTGTCCAGGCTTACTTGATGAGCAGATTGTCTGTCGGCCACCTGAATATTCTGTTCAAGCTGAGACTGTTGGTCCTGTTGCTGTTGGATTTCATTCTGCCGGTGTTGGGGTTCCTGTTGCTGATGTTGGATTTCCTCTTGGTGATGTTCCATTACCTCTTCCTGCTGTTCCACTTCATCATTGATAAGATCAAGAACTTGGAAGCGATTCTGTAGTTTCGAGATTCTCTGTTTGGTACCTTGTCTTTCTACTTCTGCATGTCACATTCCTCCAAGTGTCCGTCTCCTGGTTTCGTGAACTGACTTCCCCGTCCACTAGCTCCTCTGTGTTCTCCGTCTTCAAAAAGGGCCTCCCAGCCCTATCCAAGAATTCCTCACCCTCCCTAATAATGCAAAGATTTGAAACCCTGGCCTCCAGCTGTTGAGCTTTCTCCTGCAAGAGGGCGACCAGCTTGCATTTGCTGCAGATGTACCCAACAACATCTTGCAGGAGGAAAAGAAACATGCCACAGCTGTGGCAGGGGACTGTAGTAGCTCCCTCACCCTCCATTCTTGATAATCTAAAGAGTCAAATTGGAAAAAGTAAAACTGGGCTTTGTCTTCAAAATCCCCTGTTAAAACCTATGTCAACATCCCTGTTTGCCAAGTACTTATTGACAAACTGTCAAGACAGAGGGTGCAATTCTATAGTGCTTATAGTTACTCCCTCAAAGCTCCAAACCCACCGGGACATTATGGACAGGCAGACTGATTCAGGAGGGCTTCAAGCCAAGAAGCAATGAAATCTTGCTAAGCTTTGATAGTGAAACTTCATGCGCTGAAGGCATGCACATCTGTGTGCAAATATAAAGAGTTGCTAGCTCCTCCTCCTAGCTCGTCAGTGAGTCAGTTAGAGCTCGTGGTTGCTAGCTCCTTCCCCTAGCTAGTCAGTTAGACCATGTGCTCAGGCCAGACTAAACAGACAAACAAACAAAAAGAAACACAGCCCCAGAAGCCTGTAAAAACACCCAGTCAAGGATGTCTTCTCAGAGACGCCTCACCTTCCCCTCTCTCCTCTGGAAATGAGCTTGAAGTCTGCTGGGAGCAAATATAAAGAGCTGCTAGCTCCTCCCCTTAGCTCTTCAGTGAGTCTCTTAGAGCTAACGGCTGTTAGCTTTTCCCACTAGCTAGTCAGTTAGACCATGTGCTCAGGGAGAGCACACTGTTACCCTGATATCTGAGGGTCCCGTGGAGGACCCTGCACTGTGCTCAATATGATGGAGGAATGGGAATTAGCCAGAGCAGAAGCTATAGCACAAGAGAGGCAGGGTAACTTAGCAAGATCGTAAAGCCCAATTTTTAAGGGGTCAAGCCAAACCAAAGACCACACTAAATTGTTGAAGAAATGATTTTCATTTTATTTTTATTAAAAATAAGTCACTGCTCACATTTGCACTTGCACACTCACTCACTCAAGAGCTAAAAAGAAATAAAAGAGGGGAACATCAATAGGGGATTTTGGAGAGGTGTTTTTGGGGTATACTGCTCCTGGTCCTGAAGACAGAAGATGGAGACAACAGTAGAGCAAGAGAGGAAACTCAGCACGTAGAGGGCTGAGGGGATTGCAGGACGGAGCGACTTGGAGCTGAGAGGAAACTGGGGCAATCCGAGGAACTGCTCAAAAACTGGGGAAAATGTATCTTGGGGGCTAATCCTTTCCTGGGGAGAACAATGTGCTGAGGAGCTAAGACAAAGCTCCAACATCTACATGATTTGGAGCACAAAGCTCCAAAATGTCAGAGTGCTTAGTTTGATTAGATTTGCCGGGGTTCGTCAAAAGCCGCGGCAGTACCTAAATTGCTCTCTCTTGACAGGCTGTTTGACGGGATTGCTAATCCTGTCAAGCTGGTTTCTCGGGGCAGAGGGCTCCTGGGCTACGTGACAGATTGATTACTGGACAGACCTGGTATTTCCTAATTGTGGCCTTTCAGCCGTGCCTGCCTGCGTGCTCTTCTGGGGGACCCTTTCAGTGGGCTGCTGTGGGGGACTTCCTGCCTTGCCAGGCTGGCTGTTGAAATCCCGTCCCTGCCACTGCCTGTCGTCCTGTCTGGGTGGCGGTCGTGAGTTCCAATTCCCTCGCGGAATTGAGTTCGGAGCCATTTTCCTATGCTGGGAATGGTGCCCATAGTTCGAGTAGGTAACCGCAACTATAGGTTCCCAATTCCCAGTGTCCTTCCTATGCATCTTGGGGGGAGGTCTCAGGGATCCTGCCTTTGGAGCAAGTCGGAGACCCGCCCGAGGTTATTCTCAAATTCCTTCCAGTTGGTGGTGGCTGGATCCACCAAACCGAGAGCCATATTGGTCTCGTGATTAAGACCTCCGTACAAGAGCATCTTAAACTCGAGGCCATTAAAGTCATATCCATGGGGTGTCAAGGGGACCTTCTTTGCCAGAATGGCGAGGAGCTGCTTCTGTGCCATGTAAGCCTCAGGGTTCTCTCGAGGACCCTGTTGTTCCATGACATAGAGCACACCCACACTCTGCCCAGGCCACAAAATCCTCACTACGTCTCTCATCTAGTCGTGGGCCTTGAGCCTAACCAAGCCTCAAGCCGCCACGGCTGATTCAAGAGTAGGGAGCTCGGAGGGGGACATACAAAGCTGAGCCAGCTGGGTCAGGTCCTGAACATTGGCTGTTGGGTGAGAGTGTATCACCGTGTTCAACCCGGTGGTTCTGTTCAATGGACCTAACTGGTCTGCTATGGCTTTGGCCTCAGTAGCACGCCAGGGGACCTAGTCTCAGTGACCTGCGTCTCCTGCATATCTTGCCTCTCTAAGGGGGGGTGGTCCGTCTGGTCATGGACCGTGTCTCTACAGGTTTTACTGGGACCTTAGGGTCGCTCCAGTCTGGATTGTGGGGAATAGTTGCCCGAGCGTCCTCCAGCAACGTCTCCCCAGAAAAGTCCTCCACAAACATTGGGAGCAGCTCTGGGCACACAGCCGAAATTAAGGCCTTGCGCGTTTGGAGCTGGCTTTCCAGTGCAGCAATCTGTTTCTGACAAGCTACATGGCTAACAGCCTCCTGCTGTTCTCTCACTTGTCCCACCGTGAACTTGGCCACAGACCGGGCATGATCCAGCTCAGCCTCTAAGGCGTGGGCTTTCTCTTCCCATGTTTGCACCACTACCTGGATGTTGCTAAGCTTCTGTGCTGACCCCTGCACCACAGACGCAAAAGTTACCTTATCCTCACGCAGCGTCTCGACCTTGGCCTGAAGCCGGGCATTCTCCTTCTTTACTTTCACTAATTTCTCTCTGGTCTCTACCGGGGCACTACTACCATCTCTGCCCGTGGGCCAAAGTCCCCAAGTGGCCAAATCATCCTTAGACCGCCCGAATGGGTTCTTTGATTTACGTGACAGGGTGTATGCTTCACGGAGTGTAGTAAAGGGATCGGCCGTCAGGAAGATGGAGTCCTTCTAGGGGCATTTCCCCTTACTCAACACCCATCTTTCTAGTTTTCCTCTGACCTCTTCCTCCAACATGAAGCCCTTGATGGTGACCTTACTGCTCTCTGCCATTTTACACACAAACCACAACTATCTCTAACACTACCTACAGGCTACAAACTACAAACCACAAACAGGACCAGGAACTGGAGTGACGGGAAGGATCACCTAGACCCCTGGGGGACTGAAGGGAAACGAACTCAACAGAACTATTCTAGGAAAGAGGGACAGGAACCTATCTGCAGCCTGCCTAAACAAAGTCACTTTAGTACACCCAAATCTGGTTTTCCACCATGACAGCACTGGGAAGCAAAGGATGAGGAAACGGTTCAGGGACAGGGAGGTCACCTAGACCCAGGGAACTCTCAGGAGTACTCCGCCTGCCTGAAGGGGGGAGACCAACCCAGTGGAACTTACAGCGCCGCCTGGCCAAGCAGCCAGGAGAAAGGGCAAGGAACCAAAACCGAACCACCCCTGGTTTTCTGGGTGAGGGATACCTTCCTCTACCACGGGCTAAACCTCTAAACCCTAGGCTAGGTCGGGAATCACCAACCACACCTAGTTGGCTAGCCACTCGGGACGCACCCGAAACTATACAGCGGGACGCACCCATGCTTTTCACAAATACCAAACACCCGTATACTACTCTGGGGGAGGGGGGGATTTCTTCCTTAAGTGTTATTTTGCCTTGCCACTACGGTGTTGGATGGGTGTAGACTGTTCACACTCTAGAACTTCGGATCCTAGCCCACGATAGCCCCAAGTTAGGAATGCGATTCCCAGGACAGCTTGTGCACACCCCTTGCTATTGGACAATGGTTCACCACCTAGTGCTAGTGACCACGCCCGGGCAGCTGACATACACAAGTCAAGCAAGAAAGGGGAACAGATTTCCACCCAGATAGAACACCTCTAGAGCTCAAACGCACAGAATTCTCTCTCACACATGTTCCTGCCTGACTGCACTCTAACGACTTGACCGACCATCACCTAAGTCAGTACCAGCCTGATTTGAAGAGGTTCGCGACTCCTTCTCAAATTAGGGGTATCGGGGTTTGCCCGCGTTGCTCCACCACTCTGTTACCCTGTGTACTGGGGATCCCGGGAGGGACACCAAAACGTGCTCAACTCAAGGTGGGGAAAATTAGCTCAGAGCGCTGCTTAGCGTTACGAGAGGCAGGGTAACGTAGCAAGATCTTGAACCCTATCTCTATGGGGTCGGGTCAAGGGTGTACCCTTCCTGGAAGTCCCATACTAAAATTGCTTGGGGGAGGAATTGGCCTGCTTTATCCATGTTATTTGGGCTATTTATTCCAGCACTCACTGAATCCTGAATAATGCTGCCTCCCTCCCCAGTCGAACTCAGTTTAAAGTCCTCCTGATCTGTTTTGCAAGACTGTTAGCAAAAATGTTCCAGCCAACAGTTGTGAGGTGCAGGCCATTGCCAGAAGACCAACTTCGTGGAAATGGAGACCGTGATCCAAAAACCCAAATTGCTCCCAGCGGCACCATCTTCAGAGCCAGTTGTTGACCTCCACTATTCTTCTTTCCCTTCGTGGGCCATGTCCTTCCACCAGGAGGAGGGACAAAATGACAACCTGAGCACCAGGGTCCTTCCTACCCATAAGCTTGTAATCCTTCATGATGTGGTGAAAGCTATGCCTTGCAGTGTCATTGGTTCTGACGTGAACCCAAAGGAGGGGTTACAGTAAGTGGGCTTGACCAGTCTCATTAGCCTCTCTGTTACGTCATTGATTTTGGCCCCAGGGAGACAGAACACATCGCAATTGATTTCGTCCAGGTTGCAAATGGTCAGTTCCATTCCTCTCAGCAAGGAGTCCCCAACCACTAGAACTCATCTCCTCTGAGGCTTGTCCAGGCTTACTTGATGAGCAGATTGTCTGTCGGCCACCTGAATATTCTGTTCAAGCTGAGACTGTTGGTCCTGTTGCTGTTGGATTTCATTCTGCCGGTGTTGGGGTTCCTGTTGCTGATGTTGGATTTCCTCTTGGTGATGTTCCATTACCTCTTCCTGCTGTTCCACTTCATCATTGATAAGATCAAGAACTTGGAAGCGATTCTGTAGTTTCGAGATTCTCTGTTTGGTACCTTGTCTTTCTACTTCTGCATGTCACATTCCTCCAAGTGTCCGTCTCCTGGTTTCGTGAACTGACTTCCCCGTCCACTAGCTCCTCTGTGTTCTCCGTCTTCAAAAAGGGCCTCCCAGCCCTATCCAAGAATTCCTCACCCTCCCTAATAATGCAAAGATTTGAAACCCTGGCCTCCAGCTGTTGAGCTTTCTCCTGCAAGAGGGCGACCAGCTTGCATTTGCTGCAGATGTACCCAACAACATCTTGCAGGAGGAAAAGAAACATGCCACAGCTGTGGCAGGGGACTGTAGTAGCTCCCTCACCCTCCATTCTTGATAATCTAAAGAGTCAAATTGGAAAAAGTAAAACTGGGCTTTGTCTTCAAAATCCCCTGTTAAAACCTATGTCAACATCCCTGTTTGCCAAGTACTTATTGACAAACTGTCAAGACAGAGGGTGCAATTCTATAGTGCTTATAGTTACTCCCTCAAAGCTCCAAACCCACCGGGACATTATGGACAGGCAGACTGATTCAGGAGGGCTTCAAGCCAAGAAGCAATGAAATCTTGCTAAGCTTTGATAGTGAAACTTCATGCGCTGAAGGCATGCACATCTGTGTGCAAATATAAAGAGTTGCTAGCTCCTCCTCCTAGCTCGTCAGTGAGTCAGTTAGAGCTCGTGGTTGCTAGCTCCTTCCCCTAGCTAGTCAGTTAGACCATGTGCTCAGGCCAGACTAAACAGACAAACAAACAAAAAGAAACACAGCCCCAGAAGCCTGTAAAAACACCCAGTCAAGGATGTCTTCTCAGAGACGCCTCACCTTCCCCTCTCTCCTCTGGAAATGAGCTTGAAGTCTGCTGGGAGCAAATATAAAGAGCTGCTAGCTCCTCCCCTTAGCTCTTCAGTGAGTCTCTTAGAGCTAACGGCTGTTAGCTTTTCCCACTAGCTAGTCAGTTAGACCATGTGCTCAGGGAGAGCACACTGTTACCCTGATATCTGAGGGTCCCGTGGAGGACCCTGCACTGTGCTCAATATGATGGAGGAATGGGAATTAGCCAGAGCAGAAGCTATAGCACAAGAGAGGCAGGGTAACTTAGCAAGATCGTAAAGCCCAATTTTTAAGGGGTCAAGCCAAACCAAAGACCACACTAAATTGTTGAAGAAATGATTTTCATTTTATTTTTATTAAAAATAAGTCACTGCTCACATTTGCACTTGCACACTCACTCACTCAAGAGCTAAAAAGAAATAAAAGAGGGGAACATCAATAGGGGATTTTGGAGAGGTGTTTTTGGGGTATACTGCTCCTGGTCCTGAAGACAGAAGATGGAGACAACAGCAGAGCAAGAGAGGAAACTCAGCACGTAGAGGGCTGAGGGGATTGCAGGACGGAGCGACTTGGAGCTGAGAGGAAACTGGGGCAATCCGAGGAACTGCTCAAAAACTGGGGAAAATGTATCTTGGGGGCTAATCCTTTCCTGGGGAGAACAATGTGCTGAGGAGCTAAGACAAAGCTCCAACATCTACATGATTTGGAGCACAAAGCTCCAAAATGTCAGAGTGCTTAGTTTGATTAGATTTGCCGGGGTTCGTCAAAAGCCGCGGCAGTACCTAAATTGCTCTCTCTTGACAGGCTGTTTGACGGGATTGCTAATCCTGTCAAGCTGGTTTCTCGGGGCAGAGGGCTCCTGGGCTACGTGACAGATTGATTACTGGACAGACCTGGTATTTCCTAATTGTGGCCTTTCAGCCGTGCCTGCCTGCGTGCTCTTCTGGGGGACCCTTTCAGTGGGCTGCTGTGGGGGACTTCCTGCCTTGCCAGGCTGGCTGTTGAAATCCCGTCCCTGCCACTGCCTGTCGTCCTGTCTGGGTGGCGGTCGTGAGTTCCAATTCCCTCGCGGAATTGAGTTCGGAGCCATTTTCCTATGCTGGGAATGGTGCCCATAGTTCGAGTAGGTAACCGCAACTATAGGTTCCCAATTCCCAGTGTCCTTCCTATGCATCTTGGGGGGAGGTCTCAGGGATCCTGCCTTTGGAGCAAGTCGGAGACCCGCCCGAGGTTATTCTCAAATTCCTTCCAGTTGGTGGTGGCTGGATCCACCAAACCGAGAGCCATATTGGTCTCGTGATTAAGACCTCCGTACAAGAGCATCTTAAACTCGAGGCCATTAAAGTCATATCCATGGGGTGTCAAGGGGACCTTCTTTGCCAGAATGGCGAGGAGCTGCTTCTGTGCCATGTAAGCCTCAGGGTTCTCTCGAGGACCCTGTTGTTCCATGACATAGAGCACACCCACACTCTGTCCAGGCCACAAAATCCTCACTACGTCTCTCATCTAGTCGTGGGCCTTGAGCCTAACCAAGCCTCAAGCCGCCACGGCTGATTCAAGAGTAGGGAGCTCGGAGGGGGACATACAAAGCTGAGCCAGCTGGGTCAGGTCCTGAACATTGGCTGTTGGGTGAGAGTGTATCACCGTGTTCAACCCGGTGGTTCTGTTCAATGGACCTAACTGGTCTGCTATGGCTTTGGCCTCAGTAGCACGCCAGGGGACCTAGTCTCAGTGACCTGCGTCTCCTGCATATCTTGCCTCTCTAAGGGGGGGGTGGTCCGTCTGGTCATGGACCGTGTCTCTACAGGTTTTACTGGGACCTTAGGGTCGCTCCAGTCTGGATTGTGGGGAATAGTTGCCCGAGCGTCCTCCAGCAACGTCTCCCCAGAAAAGTCCTCCACAAACATTGGGAGCAGCTCTGGGCACACAGCCGAAATTAAGGCCTTGCGCGTTTGGAGCTGGCTTTCCAGTGCAGCAATCTGTTTCTGACAAGCTACATGGCTAACAGCCTCCTGCTGTTCTCTCACTTGTCCCACCGTGAACTTGGCCACAGACCGGGCATGATCCAGCTCAGCCTCTAAGGCGTGGGCTTTCTCTTCCCATGTTTGCACCACTACCTGGATGTTGCTAAGCTTCTGTGCTGACCCCTGCACCACAGACGCAAAAGTTACCTTATCCTCACGCAGCGTCTCGACCTTGGCCTGAAGCCGGGCATTCTCCTTCTTTACTTTCACTAATTTCTCTCTGGTCTCTACCGGGGCACTACTACCATCTCTGCCCGTGGGCCAAAGTCCCCAAGTGGCCAAATCATCCTTAGACCGCCCGAATGGGTTCTTTGATTTACGTGACAGGGTGTATGCTTCACGGAGTGTAGTAAAGGGATCGGCCGTCAGGAAGATGGAGTCCTTCTAGGGGCATTTCCCCTTACTCAACACCCATCTTTCTAGTTTTCCTCTGACCTCTTCCTCCAACATGAAGCCCTTGATGGTGACCTTACTGCTCTCTGCCATTTTACACACAAACCACAACTATCTCTAACACTACCTACAGGCTACAAACTACAAACCACAAACAGGACCAGGAACTGGAGTGACGGGAAGGATCACCTAGACCCCTGGGGGACTGAAGGGAAACGAACTCAACAGAACTATTCTAGGAAAGAGGGACAGGAACCTATCTGCAGCCTGCCTAAACAAAGTCACTTTAGTACACCCAAATCTGGTTTTCCACCATGACAGCACTGGGAAGCAAAGGATGAGGAAACGGTTCAGGGACAGGGAGGTCACCTAGACCCAGGGAACTCTCAGGAGTACTCCGCCTGCCTGAAGGGGGGAGACCAACCCAGTGGAACTTACAGCGCCGCCTGGCCAAGCAGCCAGGAGAAAGGGCAAGGAACCAAAACCGAACCACCCCTGGTTTTCTGGGTGAGGGATACCTTCCTCTACCACGGGCTAAACCTCTAAACCCTAGGCTAGGTCGGGAATCACCAACCACACCTAGTTGGCTAGCCACTCGGGACGCACCCGAAACTATACAGCGGGACGCACCCATGCTTTTCACAAATACCAAACACCCGTATACTACTCTGGGGGAGGGGGGGATTTCTTCCTTAAGTGTTATTTTGCCTTGCCACTACGGTGTTGGATGGGTGTAGACTGTTCACACTCTAGAACTTCGGATCCTAGCCCACGATAGCCCCAAGTTAGGAATGCGATTCCCAGGACAGCTTGTGCACACCCCTTGCTATTGGACAATGGTTCACCACCTAGTGCTAGTGACCACGCCCGGGCAGCTGACATACACAAGTCAAGCAAGAAAGGGGAACAGATTTCCACCCAGATAGAACACCTCTAGAGCTCAAACGCACAGAATTCTCTCTCACACATGTTCCTGCCTGACTGCACTCTAACGACTTGACCGACCATCACCTAAGTCAGTACCAGCCTGATTTGAAGAGGTTCGCGACTCCTTCTCAAATTAGGGGTATCGGGGTTTGCCCGCGTTGCTCCACCACTCTGTTACCCTGTGTACTGGGGATCCCGGGAGGGACACCAAAACGTGCTCAACTCAAGGTGGGGAAAATTAGCTCAGAGCGCTGCTTAGCGTTACGAGAGGCAGGGTAACGTAGCAAGATCTTGAACCCTATCTCTATGGGGTCGGGTCAAGGGTGTACCCTTCCTGGAAGTCCCATACTAAAATTGCTTGGGGGAGGAATTGGCCTGCTTTATCCATGTTATTTGGGCTATTTATTCCAGCACTCACTGAATCCTGAATAATGCTGCCTCCCTCCCCAGTCGAACTCAGTTTAAAGTCCTCCTGATCTGTTTTGCAAGACTGTTAGCAAAAATGTTCCAGCCAACAGTTGTGAGGTGCAGGCCATTGCCAGAAGACCAACTTCGTGGAAATGGAGACCGTGATCCAAAAACCCAAATTGCTCCCAGCGGCACCATCTTCAGAGCCAGTTGTTGACCTCCACTATTCTTCTTTCCCTTCGTGGGCCATGTCCTTCCACCAGGAGGAGGGACAAAATGACAACCTGAGCACCAGGGTCCTTCCTACCCATAAGCTTGTAATCCTTCATGATGTGGTGAAAGCTATGCCTTGCAGTGTCATTGGTTCTGACGTGAACCCAAAGGAGGGGTTACAGTAAGTGGGCTTGACCAGTCTCATTAGCCTCTCTGTTACGTCATTGATTTTGGCCCCAGGGAGACAGAACACATCGCAATTGATTTCGTCCAGGTTGCAAATGGTCAGTTCCATTCCTCTCAGCAAGGAGTCCCCAACCACTAGAACTCATCTCCTCTGAGGCTTGTCCAGGCTTACTTGATGAGCAGATTGTCTGTCGGCCACCTGAATATTCTGTTCAAGCTGAGACTGTTGGTCCTGTTGCTGTTGGATTTCATTCTGCCGGTGTTGGGGTTCCTGTTGCTGATGTTGGATTTCCTCTTGGTGATGTTCCATTACCTCTTCCTGCTGTTCCACTTCATCATTGATAAGATCAAGAACTTGGAAGCGATTCTGTAGTTTCGAGATTCTCTGTTTGGTACCTTGTCTTTCTACTTCTGCATGTCACATTCCTCCAAGTGTCCGTCTCCTGGTTTCGTGAACTGACTTCCCCGTCCACTAGCTCCTCTGTGTTCTCCGTCTTCAAAAAGGGCCTCCCAGCCCTATCCAAGAATTCCTCACCCTCCCTAATAATGCAAAGATTTGAAACCCTGGCCTCCAGCTGTTGAGCTTTCTCCTGCAAGAGGGCGACCAGCTTGCATTTGCTGCAGATGTACCCAACAACATCTTGCAGGAGGAAAAGAAACATGCCACAGCTGTGGCAGGGGACTGTAGTAGCTCCCTCACCCTCCATTCTTGATAATCTAAAGAGTCAAATTGGAAAAAGTAAAACTGGGCTTTGTCTTCAAAATCCCCTGTTAAAACCTATGTCAACATCCCTGTTTGCCAAGTACTTATTGACAAACTGTCAAGACAGAGGGTGCAATTCTATAGTGCTTATAGTTACTCCCTCAAAGCTCCAAACCCACCGGGACATTATGGACAGGCAGACTGATTCAGGAGGGCTTCAAGCCAAGAAGCAATGAAATCTTGCTAAGCTTTGATAGTGAAACTTCATGCACTGAAGGCATGCACATCTGTGTGCAAATATAAAGAGTTGCTAGCTCCTCCTCCTAGCTCGTCAGTGAGTCAGTTAGAGCTCGTGGTTGCTAGCTCCTTCCCCTAGCTAGTCAGTTAGACCATGTGCTCAGGCCAGACTAAACAGACAAACAAACAAAAAGAAACACAGCCCCAGAAGCCTGTAAAAACACCCAGTCAAGGATGTCTTCTCAGAGACGGCTCACCTTCCCCTCTCTCCTCTGGAAATGAGCTTGAAGTCTGCTGGGAGCAAATATAAAGAGCTGCTAGCTCCTCCCCTTAGCTCTTCAGTGAGTCTCTTAGAGCTAACGGCTGTTAGCTTTTCCCACTAGCTAGTCAGTTAGACCATGTGCTCAGGGAGAGCACACTGTTACCCTGATATCTGAGGGTCCCGTGGAGGACCCTGCACTGTGCTCAATATGATGGAGGAATGGGAATTAGCCAGAGCAGAAGCTATAGCACAAGAGAGGCAGGGTAACTTAGCAAGATCGTAAAGCCCAATTTTTAAGGGGTCAAGCCAAACCAAAGACCACACTAAATTGTTGAAGAAATGATTTTCATTTTATTTTTATTAAAAATAAGTCACTGCTCACATTTGCACTTGCACACTCACTCACTCAAGAGCTAAAAAGAAATAAAAGAGGGGAACATCAATAGGGGATTTTGGAGAGGTGTTTTTGGGGTATACTGCTCCTGGTCCTGAAGACAGAAGATGGAGACAGCAGCAGAGCAAGAGAGGAAACTCAGCACGTAGAGGGCTGAGGGGATTGCAGGACGGAGCGACTTGGAGCTGAGAGGAAACTGGGGCAATCCGAGGAACTGCTCAAAAACTGGGGAAAATGTATCTTGGGGGCTAATCCTTTCCTGGGGAGAACAATGTGCTGAGGAGCTAAGACAAAGCTCCAACATCTACATGATTTGGAGCACAAAGCTCCAAAATGTCAGAGTGCTTAGTTTGATTAGATTTGCCGGGGTTCGTCAAAAGCCGCGGCAGTACCTAAATTGCTCTCTCTTGACAGGCTGTTTGACGGGATTGCTAATCCTGTCAAGCTGGTTTCTCGGGGCAGAGGGCTCCTGGGCTACGTGACAGATTGATTACTGGACAGACCTGGTATTTCCTAATTGTGGCCTTTCAGCCGTGCCTGCCTGCGTGCTCTTCTGGGGGACCCTTTCAGTGGGCTGCTGTGGGGGACTTCCTGCCTTGCCAGGCTGGCTGTTGAAATCCCGTCCCTGCCACTGCCTGTCGTCCTGTCTGGGTGGCGGTCGTGAGTTCCAATTCCCTCGCGGAATTGAGTTCGGAGCCATTTTCCTATGCTGGGAATGGTGCCCATAGTTCGAGTAGGTAACCGCAACTATAGGTTCCCAATTCCCAGTGTCCTTCCTATGCATCTTGGGGGGAGGTCTCAGGGATCCTGCCTTTGGAGCAAGTCGGAGACCCGCCCGAGGTTATTCTCAAATTCCTTCCAGTTGGTGGTGGCTGGATCCACCAAACCGAGAGCCATATTGGTCTCGTGATTAAGACCTCCGTACAAGAGCATCTTAAACTCGAGGCCATTAAAGTCATATCCATGGGGTGTCAAGGGGACCTTCTTTGCCAGAATGGCGAGGAGCTGCTTCTGTGCCATGTAAGCCTCAGGGTTCTCTCGAGGACCCTGTTGTTCCATGACATAGAGCACACCCACACTCTGTCCAGGCCACAAAATCCTCACTACGTCTCTCATCTAGTCGTGGGCCTTGAGCCTAACCAAGCCTCAAGCCGCCACGGCTGATTCAAGAGTAGGGAGCTCGGAGGGGGACATACAAAGCTGAGCCAGCTGGGTCAGGTCCTGAACATTGGCTGTTGGGTGAGAGTGTATCACCGTGTTCAACCCGGTGGTTCTGTTCAATGGACCTAACTGGTCTGCTATGGCTTTGGCCTCAGTAGCACGCCAGGGGACCTAGTCTCAGTGACCTGCGTCTCCTGCATATCTTGCCTCTCTAAGGGGGGGTGGTCCGTCTGGTCATGGACCGTGTCTCTACAGGTTTTACTGGGACCTTAGGGTCGCTCCAGTCTGGATTGTGGGGAATAGTTGCCCGAGCGTCCTCCAGCAACGTCTCCCCAGAAAAGTCCTCCACAAACATTGGGAGCAGCTCTGGGCACACAGCCGAAATTAAGGCCTTGCGCGTTTGGAGCTGGCTTTCCAGTGCAGCAATCTGTTTCTGACAAGCTACATGGCTAACAGCCTCCTGCTGTTCTCTCACTTGTCCCACCGTGAACTTGGCCACAGACCGGGCATGATCCAGCTCAGCCTCTAAGGCGTGGGCTTTCTCTTCCCATGTTTGCACCACTACCTGGATGTTGCTAAGCTTCTGTGCTGACCCCTGCACCACAGACGCAAAAGTTACCTTATCCTCACGCAGCGTCTCGACCTTGGCCTGAAGCCGGGCATTCTCCTTCTTTACTTTCACTAATTTCTCTCTGGTCTCTACCGGGGCACTACTACCATCTCTGCCCGTGGGCCAAAGTCCCCAAGTGGCCAAATCATCCTTAGACCGCCCGAATGGGTTCTTTGATTTACGTGACAGGGTGTATGCTTCACGGAGTGTAGTAAAGGGATCGGCCGTCAGGAAGATGGAGTCCTTCTGGGGGCATTTCCCCTTACTCAACACCCATCTTTCTAGTTTTCCTCTGACCTCTTCCTCCAACATGAAGCCCTTGATGGTGACCTTACTGCTCTCTGCCATTTTACACACAAACCACAACTATCTCTAACACTACCTACAGGCTACAAACTACAAACCACAAACAGGACCAGGAACTGGAGTGACGGGAAGGATCACCTAGACCCCTGGGGGACTGAAGGGAAACGAACTCAACAGAACTATTCTAGGAAAGAGGGACAGGAACCTATCTGCAGCCTGCCTAAACAAAGTCACTTTAGTACACCCAAATCTGGTTTTCCACCATGACAGCACTGGGAAGCAAAGGATGAGGAAACGGTTCAGGGACAGGGAGGTCACCTAGACCCAGGGAACTCTCAGGAGTACTCCGCCTGCCTGAAGGGGGGAGACCAACCCAGTGGAACTTACAGCGCCGCCTGGCCAAGCAGCCAGGAGAAAGGGCAAGGAACCAAAACCGAACCACCCCTGGTTTTCTGGGTGAGGGATACCTTCCTCTACCACGGGCTAAACCTCTAAACCCTAGGCTAGGTCGGGAATCACCAACCACACCTAGTTGGCTAGCCACTCGGGACGCACCCGAAACTATACAGCGGGACGCACCCATGCTTTTCACAAATACCAAACACCCGTATACTACTCTGGGGGAGGGGGGGATTTCTTCCTTAAGTGTTATTTTGCCTTGCCACTACGGTGTTGGATGGGTGTAGACTGTTCACACTCTAGAACTTCGGATCCTAGCCCACGATAGCCCCAAGTTAGGAATGCGATTCCCAGGACAGCTTGTGCACACCCCTTGCTATTGGACAATGGTTCACCACCTAGTGCTAGTGACCACGCCCGGGCAGCTGACATACACAAGTCAAGCAAGAAAGGGGAACAGATTTCCACCCAGATAGAACACCTCTAGAGCTCAAACGCACAGAATTCTCTCTCACACATGTTCCTGCCTGACTGCACTCTAACGACTTGACCGACCATCACCTAAGTCAGTACCAGCCTGATTTGAAGAGGTTCGCGACTCCTTCTCAAATTAGGGGTATCGGGGTTTGCCCGCGTTGCTCCACCACTCTGTTACCCTGTGTACTGGGGATCCCGGGAGGGACACCAAAACGTGCTCAACTCAAGGTGGGGAAAATTAGCTCAGAGCGCTGCTTAGCGTTACGAGAGGCAGGGTAACGTAGCAAGATCTTGAACCCTATCTCTATGGGGTCGGGTCAAGGGTGTACCCTTCCTGGAAGTCCCATACTAAAATTGCTTGGGGGAGGAATTGGCCTGCTTTATCCATGTTATTTGGGCTATTTATTCCAGCACTCACTGAATCCTGAATAATGCTGCCTCCCTCCCCAGTCGAACTCAGTTTAAAGTCCTCCTGATCTGTTTTGCAAGACTGTTAGCAAAAATGTTCCAGCCAACAGTTGTGAGGTGCAGGCCATTGCCAGAAGACCAACTTCGTGGAAATGGAGACCGTGATCCAAAAACCCAAATTGCTCCCAGCGGCACCATCTTCAGAGCCAGTTGTTGACCTCCACTATTCTTCTTTCCCTTCGTGGGCCATGTCCTTCCACCAGGAGGAGGGACAAAATGACAACCTGAGCACCAGGGTCCTTCCTACCCATAAGCTTGTAATCCTTCATGATGTGGTGAAAGCTATGCCTTGCAGTGTCATTGGTTCTGACGTGAACCCAAAGGAGGGGTTACAGTAAGTGGGCTTGACCAGTCTCATTAGCCTCTCTGTTACGTCATTGATTTTGGCCCCAGGGAGACAGAACACATCGCAACTGATTTCGTCCAGGTTGCAAATGGTCAGTTCCATTCCTCTCAGCAAGGAGTCCCCAACCACTAGAACTCATCTCCTCTGAGGCTTGTCCAGGCTTACTTGATGAGCAGATTGTCTGTCGGCCACCTGAATATTCTGTTCAAGCTGAGACTGTTGGTCCTGTTGCTGTTGGATTTCATTCTGCCGGTGTTGGGGTTCCTGTTGCTGATGTTGGATTTCCTCTTGGTGATGTTCCATTACCTCTTCCTGCTGTTCCACTTCATCATTGATAAGATCAAGAACTTGGAAGCGATTCTGTAGTTTCGAGATTCTCTGTTTGGTACCTTGTCTTTCTACTTCTGCATGTCACATTCCTCCAAGTGTCCGTCTCCTGGTTTCGTGAACTGACTTCCCCGTCCACTAGCTCCTCTGTGTTCTCCGTCTTCAAAAAGGGCCTCCCAGCCCTATCCAAGAATTCCTCACCCTCCCTAATAATGCAAAGATTTGAAACCCTGGCCTCCAGCTGTTGAGCTTTCTCCTGCAAGAGGGCGACCAGCTTGCATTTGCTGCAGATGTACCCAACAACATCTTGCAGGAGGAAAAGAAACATGCCACAGCTGTGGCAGGGGACTGTAGTAGCTCCCTCACCCTCCATTCTTGATAATCTAAAGAGTCAAATTGGAAAAAGTAAAACTGGGCTTTGTCTTCAAAATCCCCTGTTAAAACCTATGTCAACATCCCTGTTTGCCAAGTACTTATTGACAAACTGTCAAGACAGAGGGTGCAATTCTATAGTGCTTATAGTTACTCCCTCAAAGCTCCAAACCCACCGGGACATTATGGACAGGCAGACTGATTCAGGAGGGCTTCAAGCCAAGAAGCAATGAAATCTTGCTAAGCTTTGATAGTGAAACTTCATGCACTGAAGGCATGCACATCTGTGTGCAAATATAAAGAGTTGCTAGCTCCTCCTCCTAGCTCGTCAGTGAGTCAGTTAGAGCTCGTGGTTGCTAGCTCCTTCCCCTAGCTAGTCAGTTAGACCATGTGCTCAGGCCAGACTAAACAGACAAACAAACAAAAAGAAACACAACCCCAGAAGCCTGTAAAAACACCCAGTCAAGGATGTCTTCTCAGAGACGGCTCACCTTCCCCTCTCTCCTCTGGAAATGAGCTTGAAGTCTGCTGGGAGCAAATATAAAGAGCTGCTAGCTCCTCCCCTTAGCTCTTCAGTGAGTCTCTTAGAGCTAACGGCTGTTAGCTTTTCCCACTAGCTAGTCAGTTAGACCATGTGCTCAGGGAGAGCACACTGTTACCCTGATATCTGAGGGTCCCGTGGAGGACCCTGCACTGTGCTCAATATGATGGAGGAATGGGAATTAGCCAGAGCAGAAGCTATAGCACAAGAGAGGCAGGGTAACTTAGCAAGATCGTAAAGCCCAATTTTTAAGGGGTCAAGCCAAACCAAAGACCACACTAAATTGTTGAAGAAATGATTTTCATTTTATTTTTATTAAAAATAAGTCACTGCTCACATTTGCACTTGCACACTCACTCACTCAAGAGCTAAAAAGAAATAAAAGAGGGGAACATCAATAGGGGATTTTGGAGAGGTGTTTTTGGGGTATACTGCTCCTGGTCCTGAAGACAGAAGATGGAGACAGCAGCAGAGCAAGAGAGGAAACTCAGCACGTAGAGGGCTGAGGGGATTGCAGGACGGAGCGACTTGGAGCTGAGAGGAAACTGGGGCAATCCGAGGAACTGCTCAAAAACTGGGGAAAATGTATCTTGGGGGCTAGTCCTTTCCTGGGGAGAACAATGTGCTGAGGAGCTAAGACAAAGCTCCAACATCTACATGATTTGGAGCACAAAGCTCCAAAATGTCAGAGTGCTTAGTTTGATTAGATTTGCCGGGGTTCGTCAAAAGCCGCGGCAGTACCTAAATTGCTCTCTCTTGACAGGCTGTTTGACGGGATTGCTAATCCTGTCAAGCTGGTTTCTCGGGGCAGAGGGCTCCTGGGCTACGTGACAGATTGATTACTGGACAGACCTGGTATTTCCTAATTGTGGCCTTTCAGCCGTGCCTGCCTGCGTGCTCTTCTGGGGGACCCTTTCAGTGGGCTGCTGTGGGGGACTTCCTGCCTTGCCAGGCTGGCTGTTGAAATCCCGTCCCTGCCACTGCCTGTCGTCCTGTCTGGGTGGCGGTCGTGAGTTCCAATTCCCTCGCGGAATTGAGTTCGGAGCCATTTTCCTATGCTGGGAATGGTGCCCATAGTTCGAGTAGGTAACCGCAACTATAGGTTCCCAATTCCCAGTGTCCTTCCTATGCATCTTGGGGGGAGGTCTCAGGGATCCTGCCTTTGGAGCAAGTCGGAGACCCGCCCGAGGTTATTCTCAAATTCCTTCCAGTTGGTGGTGGCTGGATCCACCAAACCGAGAGCCATATTGGTCTCGTGATTAAGACCTCCGTACAAGAGCATCTTAAACTCGAGGCCATTAAAGTCATATCCATGGGGTGTCAAGGGGACCTTCTTTGCCAGAATGGCGAGGAGCTGCTTCTGTGCCATGTAAGCCTCAGGGTTCTCTCGAGGACCCTGTTGTTCCATGACATAGAGCACACCCACACTCTGCCCAGGCCACAAAATCCTCACTACGTCTCTCATCTAGTCGTGGGCCTTGAGCCTAACCAAGCCTCAAGCCGCCACGGCTGATTCAAGAGTAGGGAGCTCGGAGGGGGACATACAAAGCTGAGCCAGCTGGGTCAGGTCCTGAACATTGGCTGTTGGGTGAGAGTGTATCACCGTGTTCAACCCGGTGGTTCTGTTCAATGGACCTAACTGGTCTGCTATGGCTTTGGCCTCAGTAGCACGCCAGGGGACCTAGTCTCAGTGACCTGCGTCTCCTGCATATCTTGCCTCTCTAAGGGGGGGTGGTCCGTCTGGTCATGGACCGTGTCTCTACAGGTTTTACTGGGACCTTAGGGTCGCTCCAGTCTGGATTGTGGGGAATAGTTGCCCGAGCGTCCTCCAGCAACGTCTCCCCAGAAAAGTCCTCCACAAACATTGGGAGCAGCTCTGGGCACACAGCCGAAATTAAGGCCTTGCGCGTTTGGAGCTGGCTTTCCAGTGCAGCAATCTGTTTCTGACAAGCTACATGGCTAACAGCCTCCTGCTGTTCTCTCACTTGTCCCACCGTGAACTTGGCCACAGACCGGGCATGATCCAGCTCAGCCTCTAAGGCGTGGGCTTTCTCTTCCCATGTTTGCACCACTACCTGGATGTTGCTAAGCTTCTGTGCTGACCCCTGCACCACAGACGCAAAAGTTACCTTATCCTCACGCAGCGTCTCGACCTTGGCCTGAAGCCGGGCATTCTCCTTCTTTACTTTCACTAATTTCTCTCTGGTCTCTACCGGGGCACTACTACCATCTCTGCCCGTGGGCCAAAGTCCCCAAGTGGCCAAATCATCCTTAGACCGCCCGAATGGGTTCTTTGATTTACGTGACAGGGTGTATGCTTCACGGAGTGTAGTAAAGGGATCGGCCGTCAGGAAGATGGAGTCCTTCTGGGGGCATTTCCCCTTACTCAACACCCATCTTTCTAGTTTTCCTCTGACCTCTTCCTCCAACATGAAGCCCTTGATGGTGACCTTACTGCTCTCTGCCATTTTACACACAAACCACAACTATCTCTAACACTACCTACAGGCTACAAACTACAAACCACAAACAGGACCAGGAACTGGAGTGACGGGAAGGATCACCTAGACCCCTGGGGGACTGAAGGGAAACGAACTCAACAGAACTATTCTAGGAAAGAGGGACAGGAACCTATCTGCAGCCTGCCTAAACAAAGTCACTTTAGTACACCCAAATCTGGTTTTCCACCATGACAGCACTGGGAAGCAAAGGATGAGGAAACGGTTCAGGGACAGGGAGGTCACCTAGACCCAGGGAACTCTCAGGAGTACTCCGCCTGCCTGAAGGGGGGAGACCAACCCAGTGGAACTTACAGCGCCGCCTGGCCAAGCAGCCAGGAGAAAGGGCAAGGAACCAAAACCGAACCACCCCTGGTTTTCTGGGTGAGGGATACCTTCCTCTACCACGGGCTAAACCTCTAAACCCTAGGCTAGGTCGGGAATCACCAACCACACCTAGTTGGCTAGCCACTCGGGACGCACCCGAAACTATACAGCGGGACGCACCCATGCTTTTCACAAATACCAAACACCCGTATACTACTCTGGGGGAGGGGGGGATTTCTTCCTTAAGTGTTATTTTGCCTTGCCACTACGGTGTTGGATGGGTGTAGACTGTTCACACTCTAGAACTTCGGATCCTAGCCCACGATAGCCCCAAGTTAGGAATGCGATTCCCAGGACAGCTTGTGCACACCCCTTGCTATTGGACAATGGTTCACCACCTAGTGCTAGTGACCACGCCCGGGCAGCTGACATACACAAGTCAAGCAAGAAAGGGGAACAGATTTCCACCCAGATAGAACACCTCTAGAGCTCAAACGCACAGAATTCTCTCTCACACATGTTCCTGCCTGACTGCACTCTAACGACTTGACCGACCATCACCTAAGTCAGTACCAGCCTGATTTGAAGAGGTTCGCGACTCCTTCTCAAATTAGGGGTATCGGGGTTTGCCCGCGTTGCTCCACCACTCTGTTACCCTGTGTACTGGGGATCCCGGGAGGGACACCAAAACGTGCTCAACTCAAGGTGGGGAAAATTAGCTCAGAGCGCTGCTTAGCGTTACGAGAGGCAGGGTAACGTAGCAAGATCTTGAACCCTATCTCTATGGGGTCGGGTCAAGGGTGTACCCTTCCTGGAAGTCCCATACTAAAATTGCTTGGGGGAGGAATTGGCCTGCTTTATCCATGTTATTTGGGCTATTTATTCCAGCACTCACTGAATCCTGAATAATGCTGCCTCCCTCCCCAGTCGAACTCAGTTTAAAGTCCTCCTGATCTGTTTTGCAAGACTGTTAGCAAAAATGTTCCAGCCAACAGTTGTGAGGTGCAGGCCATTGCCAGAAGACCAACTTCGTGGAAATGGAGACCGTGATCCAAAAACCCAAATTGCTCCCAGCGGCACCATCTTCAGAGCCAGTTGTTGACCTCCACTATTCTTCTTTCCCTTCGTGGGCCATGTCCTTCCACCAGGAGGAGGGACAAAATGACAACCTGAGCACCAGGGTCCTTCCTACCCATAAGCTTGTAATCCTTCATGATGTGGTGAAAGCTATGCCTTGCAGTGTCATTGGTTCTGACGTGAACCCAAAGGAGGGGTTACAGTAAGTGGGCTTGACCAGTCTCATTAGCCTCTCTGTTACGTCATTGATTTTGGCCCCAGGGAGACAGAACACATCGCAATTGATTTCGTCCAGGTTGCAAATGGTCAGTTCCATTCCTCTCAGCAAGGAGTCCCCAACCACTAGAACTCATCTCCTCTGAGGCTTGTCCAGGCTTACTTGATGAGCAGATTGTCTGTCGGCCACCTGAATATTCTGTTCAAGCTGAGACTGTTGGTCCTGTTGCTGTTGGATTTCATTCTGCCGGTGTTGGGGTTCCTGTTGCTGATGTTGGATTTCCTCTTGGTGATGTTCCATTACCTCTTCCTGCTGTTCCACTTCATCATTGATAAGATCAAGAACTTGGAAGCGATTCTGTAGTTTCGAGATTCTCTGTTTGGTACCTTGTCTTTCTACTTCTGCATGTCACATTCCTCCAAGTGTCCGTCTCCTGGTTTCGTGAACTGACTTCCCCGTCCACTAGCTCCTCTGTGTTCTCCGTCTTCAAAAAGGGCCTCCCAGCCCTATCCAAGAATTCCTCACCCTCCCTAATAATGCAAAGATTTGAAACCCTGGCCTCCAGCTGTTGAGCTTTCTCCTGCAAGAGGGCGACCAGCTTGCATTTGCTGCAGATGTACCCAACAACATCTTGCAGGAGGAAAAGAAACATGCCACAGCTGTGGCAGGGGACTGTAGTAGCTCCCTCACCCTCCATTCTTGATAATCTAAAGAGTCAAATTGGAAAAAGTAAAACTGGGCTTTGTCTTCAAAATCCCCTGTTAAAACCTATGTCAACATCCCTGTTTGCCAAGTACTTATTGACAAACTGTCAAGACAGAGGGTGCAATTCTATAGTGCTTATAGTTACTCCCTCAAAGCTCCAAACCCACCGGGACATTATGGACAGGCAGACTGATTCAGGAGGGCTTCAAGCCAAGAAGCAATGAAATCTTGCTAAGCTTTGATAGTGAAACTTCATGCACTGAAGGCATGCACATCTGTGTGCAAATATAAAGAGTTGCTAGCTCCTCCTCCTAGCTCGTCAGTGAGTCAGTTAGAGCTCGTGGTTGCTAGCTCCTTCCCCTAGCTAGTCAGTCAGACCATGTGCTCAGGCCAGACTAAACAGACAAACAAACAAAAAGAAACACAGCCCCAGAAGCCTGTAAAAACACCCAGTCAAGGATGTCTTCTCAGAGACGGCTCACCTTCCCCTCTCTCCTCTGGAAATGAGCTTGAAGTCTGCTGGGAGCAAATATAAAGAGCTGCTAGCTCCTCCCCTTAGCTCTTCAGTGAGTCTCTTAGAGCTAATGGCTGTTAGCTTTTCCCACTAGCTAGTCAGTTAGACCATGTGCTCAGGGAGAGCACACTGTTACCCTGATATCTGAGGGTCCCGTGGAGGACCCTGCACTGTGCTCAATATGATGGAGGAATGGGAATTAGCCAGAGCAGAAGCTATAGCACAAGAGAGGCAGGGTAACTTAGCAAGATCGTAAAGCCCAATTTTTAAGGGGTCAAGCCAAACCAAAGACCACACTAAATTGTTGAAGAAATGATTTTCATTTTATTTTTATTAAAAATAAGTCACTGCTCACATTTGCACTTGCACACTCACTCACTCAAGAGCTAAAAAGAAATAAAAGAGGGGAACATCAATAGGGGATTTTGGAGAGGTGTTTTTGGGGTATACTGCTCCTGGTCCTGAAGACAGAAGATGGAGACAGCAGCAGAGCAAGAGAGGAAACTCAGCACGTAGAGGGCTGAGGGGATTGCAGGACGGAGCGACTTGGAGCTGAGAGGAAACTGGGGCAATCCGAGGAACTGCTCAAAAACTGGGGAAAATGTATCTTGGGGGCTAGTCCTTTCCTGGGGAGAACAATGTGCTGAGGAGCTAAGACAAAGCTCCAACATCTACATGATTTGGAGCACAAAGCTCCAAAATGTCAGAGTGCTTAGTTTGATTAGATTTGCCGGGGTTCGTCAAAAGCCGCGGCAGTACCTAAATTGCTCTCTCTTGACAGGCTGTTTGACGGGATTGCTAATCCTGTCAAGCTGGTTTCTCGGGGCAGAGGGCTCCTGGGCTACGTGACAGATTGATTACTGGACAGACCTGGTATTTCCTAATTGTGGCCTTTCAGCCGTGCCTGCCTGCGTGCTCTTCTGGGGGACCCTTTCAGTGGGCTGCTGTGGGGGACTTCCTGCCTTGCCAGGCTGGCTGTTGAAATCCCGTCCCTGCCACTGCCTGTCGTCCTGTCTGGGTGGCGGTCGTGAGTTCCAATTCCCTCGCGGAATTGAGTTCGGAGCCATTTTCCTATGCTGGGAATGGTGCCCATAGTTCGAGTAGGTAACCGCAACTATAGGTTCCCAATTCCCAGTGTCCTTCCTATGCATCTTGGGGGGAGGTCTCAGGGATCCTGCCTTTGGAGCAAGTCGGAGACCCGCCCGAGGTTATTCTCAAATTCCTTCCAGTTGGTGGTGGCTGGATCCACCAAACCGAGAGCCATATTGGTCTCGTGATTAAGACCTCCGTACAAGAGCATCTTAAACTCGAGGCCATTAAAGCCATATCCATGGGGTGTCAAGGGGACCTTCTTTGCCAGAATGGCGAGGAGCTGCTTCTGTGCCATGTAAGCCTCAGGGTTCTCTCGAGGACCCTGTTGTTCCATGACATAGAGCACACCCACACTCTGCCCAGGCCACAAAATCCTCACTACGTCTCTCATCTAGTCGTGGGCCTTGAGCCTAACCAAGCCTCAAGCCGCCACGGCTGATTCAAGAGTAGGGAGCTCGGAGGGGGACATACAAAGCTGAGCCAGCTGGGTCAGGTCCTGAACATTGGCTGTTGGGTGAGAGTGTATCACCGTGTTCAACCCGGTGGTTCTGTTCAATGGACCTAACTGGTCTGCTACGGCTTTGGCCTCAGTAGCACGCCAGGGGACCTAGTCTCAGTGACCTGCGTCTCCTGCATATCTTGCCTCTCTAAGGGGGGGTGGTCCGTCTGGTCATGGACCGTGTCTCTACAGGTTTTACTGGGACCTTAGGGTCGCTCCAGTCTGGATTGTGGGGAATAGTTGCCCGAGCGTCCTCCAGCAACGTCTCCCCAGAAAAGTCCTCCACAAACATTGGGAGCAGCTCTGGGCACACAGCCGAAATTAAGGCCTTGCGCGTTTGGAGCTGGCTTTCCAGTGCAGCAATCTGTTTCTGACAAGCTACATGGCTAACAGCCTCCTGCTGTTCTCTCACTTGTCCCACCGTGAACTTGGCCACAGACCGGGCATGATCCAGCTCAGCCTCTAAGGCGTGGGCTTTCTCTTCCCATGTTTGCACCACTACCTGGATGTTGCTAAGCTTCTGTGCTGACCCCTGCACCACAGACGCAAAAGTTACCTTATCCTCACGCAGCGTCTCGACCTTGGCCTGAAGCCGGGCATTCTCCTTCTTTACTTTCACTAATTTCTCTCTGGTCTCTACCGGGGCACTACTACCATCTCTGCCCGTGGGCCAAAGTCCCCAAGTGGCCAAATCATCCTTAGACCGCCCGAATGGGTTCTTTGATTTACGTGACAGGGTGTATGCTTCACGGAGTGTAGTAAAGGGATCGGCCGTCAGGAAGATGGAGTCCTTCTAGGGGCATTTCCCCTTACTCAACACCCATCTTTCTAGTTTTCCTCTGACCTCTTCCTCCAACATGAAGCCCTTGATGGTGACCTTACTGCTCTCTGCCATTTTACACACAAACCACAACTATCTCTAACACTACCTACAGGCTACAAACTACAAACCACAAACAGGACCAGGAACTGGAGTGACGGGAAGGATCACCTAGACCCCTGGGGGACTGAAGGGAAACGAACTCAACAGAACTATTCTAGGAAAGAGGGACAGGAACCTATCTGCAGCCTGCCTAAACAAAGTCACTTTAGTACACCCAAATCTGGTTTTCCACCATGACAGCACTGGGAAGCAAAGGATGAGGAAACGGTTCAGGGACAGGGAGGTCACCTAGACCCAGGGAACTCTCAGGAGTACTCCGCCTGCCTGAAGGGGGGAGACCAACCCAGTGGAACTTACAGCGCCGCCTGGCCAAGCAGCCAGGAGAAAGGGCAAGGAACCAAAACCGAACCACCCCTGGTTTTCTGGGTGAGGGATACCTTCCTCTACCACGGGCTAAACCTCTAAACCCTAGGCTAGGTCGGGAATCACCAACCACACCTAGTTGGCTAGCCACTCGGGACGCACCCGAAACTATACAGCGGGACGCACCCATGCTTTTCACAAATACCAAACACCCGTATACTACTCTGGGGGAGGGGGGGATTTCTTCCTTAAGTGTTATTTTGCCTTGCCACTACGGTGTTGGATGGGTGTAGACTGTTCACACTCTAGAACTTCGGATCCTAGCCCACGATAGCCCCAAGTTAGGAATGCGATTCCCAGGACAGCTTGTGCACACCCCTTGCTATTGGACAATGGTTCACCACCTAGTGCTAGTGACCACGCCCGGGCAGCTGACATACACAAGTCAAGCAAGAAAGGGGAACAGATTTCCACCCAGATAGAACACCTCTAGAGCTCAAACGCACAGAATTCTCTCTCACACATGTTCCTGCCTGACTGCACTCTAACGACTTGACCGACCATCACCTAAGTCAGTACCAGCCTGATTTGAAGAGGTTCGCGACTCCTTCTCAAATTAGGGGTATCGGGGTTTGCCCGCGTTGCTCCACCACTCTGTTACCCTGTGTACTGGGGATCCCGGGAGGGACACCAAAACGTGCTCAACTCAAGGTGGGGAAAATTAGCTCAGAGCGCTGCTTAGCGTTACGAGAGGCAGGGTAACGTAGCAAGATCTTGAACCCTATCTCTATGGGGTCGGGTCAAGGGTGTACCCTTCCTGGAAGTCCCATACTAAAATTGCTTGGGGGAGGAATTGGCCTGCTTTATCCATGTTATTTGGGCTATTTATTCCAGCACTCACTGAATCCTGAATAATGCTGCCTCCCTCCCCAGTCGAACTCAGTTTAAAGTCCTCCTGATCTGTTTTGCAAGACTGTTAGCAAAAATGTTCCAGCCAACAGTTGTGAGGTGCAGGCCATTGCCAGAAGACCAACTTCGTGGAAATGGAGACCGTGATCCAAAAACCCAAATTGCTCCCAGCGGCACCATCTTCAGAGCCAGTTGTTGACCTCCACTATTCTTCTTTCCCTTCGTGGGCCATGTCCTTCCACCAGGAGGAGGGACAAAATGACAACCTGAGCACCAGGGTCCTTCCTACCCATAAGCTTGTAATCCTTCATGATGTGGTGAAAGCTATGCCTTGCAGTGTCATTGGTTCTGACGTGAACCCAAAGGAGGGGTTACAGTAAGTGGGCTTGACCAGTCTCATTAGCCTCTCTGTTACGTCATTGATTTTGGCCCCAGGGAGACAGAACACATCGCAATTGATTTCGTCCAGGTTGCAAATGGTCAGTTCCATTCCTCTCAGCAAGGAGTCCCCAACCACTAGAACTCATCTCCTCTGAGGCTTGTCCAGGCTTACTTGATGAGCAGATTGTCTGTCGGCCACCTGAATATTCTGTTCAAGCTGAGACTGTTGGTCCTGTTGCTGTTGGATTTCATTCTGCCGGTGTTGGGGTTCCTGTTGCTGATGTTGGATTTCCTCTTGGTGATGTTCCATTACCTCTTCCTGCTGTTCCACTTCATCATTGATAAGATCAAGAACTTGGAAGCGATTCTGTAGTTTCGAGATTCTCTGTTTGGTACCTTGTCTTTCTACTTCTGCATGTCACATTCCTCCAAGTGTCCGTCTCCTGGTTTCGTGAACTGACTTCCCCGTCCACTAGCTCCTCTGTGTTCTCCGTCTTCAAAAAGGGCCTCCCAGCCCTATCCAAGAATTCCTCACCCTCCCTAATAATGCAAAGATTTGAAACCCTGGCCTCCAGCTGTTGAGCTTTCTCCTGCAAGAGGGCGACCAGCTTGCATTTGCTGCAGATGTACCCAACAACATCTTGCAGGAGGAAAAGAAACATGCCACAGCTGTGGCAGGGGACTGTAGTAGCTCCCTCACCCTCCATTCTTGATAATCTAAAGAGTCAAATTGGAAAAAGTAAAACTGGGCTTTGTCTTCAAAATCCCCTGTTAAAACCTATGTCAACATCCCTGTTTGCCAAGTACTTATTGACAAACTGTCAAGACAGAGGGTGCAATTCTATAGTGCTTATAGTTACTCCCTCAAAGCTCCAAACCCACCGGGACATTATGGACAGGCAGACTGATTCAGGAGGGCTTCAAGCCAAGAAGCAATGAAATCTTGCTAAGCTTTGATAGTGAAACTTCATGCACTGAAGGCATGCACATCTGTGTGCAAATATAAAGAGTTGCTAGCTCCTCCTCCTAGCTCGTCAGTGAGTCAGTTAGAGCTCGTGGTTGCTAGCTCCTTCCCCTAGCTAGTCAGTCAGACCATGTGCTCAGGCCAGACTAAACAGACAAACAAACAAAAAGAAACACAGCCCCAGAAGCCTGTAAAAACACCCAGTCAAGGATGTCTTCTCAGAGACGGCTCACCTTCCCCTCTCTCCTCTGGAAATGAGCTTGAAGTCTGCTGGGAGCAAATATAAAGAGCTGCTAGCTCCTCCCCTTAGCTCTTCAGTGAGTCTCTTAGAGCTAATGGCTGTTAGCTTTTCCCACTAGCTAGTCAGTTAGACCATGTGCTCAGGGAGAGCACACTGTTACCCTGATATCTGAGGGTCCCGTGGAGGACCCTGCACTGTGCTCAATATGATGGAGGAATGGGAATTAGCCAGAGCAGAAGCTATAGCACAAGAGAGGCAGGGTAACTTAGCAAGATCGTAAAGCCCAATTTTTAAGGGGTCAAGCCAAACCAAAGACCACACTAAATTGTTGAAGAAATGATTTTCATTTTATTTTTATTAAAAATAAGTCACTGCTCACATTTGCACTTGCACACTCACTCACTCAAGAGCTAAAAAGAAATAAAAGAGGGGAACATCAATAGGGGATTTTGGAGAGGTGTTTTTGGGGTATACTGCTCCTGGTCCTGAAGACAGAAGATGGAGACAGCAGCAGAGCAAGAGAGGAAACTCAGCACGTAGAGGGCTGAGGGGATTGCAGGACGGAGCGACTTGGAGCTGAGAGGAAACTGGGGCAATCCGAGGAACTGCTCAAAAACTGGGGAAAATGTATCTTGGGGGCTAGTCCTTTCCTGGGGAGAACAATGTGCTGAGGAGCTAAGACAAAGCTCCAACATCTACATGATTTGGAGCACAAAGCTCCAAAATGTCAGAGTGCTTAGTTTGATTAGATTTGCCGGGGTTCGTCAAAAGCCGCGGCAGTACCTAAATTGCTCTCTCTTGACAGGCTGTTTGACGGGATTGCTAATCCTGTCAAGCTGGTTTCTCGGGGCAGAGGGTTCCTGGGCTACGTGACAGATTGATTACTGGACAGACCTGGTATTTCCTAATTGTGGCCTTTCAGCCGTGCCTGCCTGCGTGCTCTTCTGGGGGACCCTTTCAGTGGGCTGCTGTGGGGGACTTCCTGCCTTGCCAGGCTGGCTGTTGAAATCCCGTCCCTGCCACTGCCTGTCGTCCTGTCTGGGTGGCGGTCGTGAGTTCCAATTCCCTCGCGGAATTGAGTTCGGAGCCATTTTCCTATGCTGGGAATGGTGCCCATAGTTCGAGTAGGTAACCGCAACTATAGGTTCCCAATTCCCAGTGTCCTTCCTATGCATCTTGGGGGGAGGTCTCAGGGATCCTGCCTTTGGAGCAAGTCGGAGACCCGCCCGAGGTTATTCTCAAATTCCTTCCAGTTGGTGGTGGCTGGATCCACCAAACCGAGAGCCATATTGGTCTCGTGATTAAGACCTCCGTACAAGAGCATCTTAAACTCGAGGCCATTAAAGTCATATCCATGGGGTGTCAAGGGGACCTTCTTTGCCAGAATGGCGAGGAGCTGCTTCTGTGCCATGTAAGCCTCAGGGTTCTCTCGAGGACCCTGTTGTTCCATGACATAGAGCACACCCACACTCTGCCCAGGCCACAAAATCCTCACTACGTCTCTCATCTAGTCGTGGGCCTTGAGCCTAACCAAGCCTCAAGCCGCCACGGCTGATTCAAGAGTAGGGAGCTCGGAGGGGGACATACAAAGCTGAGCCAGCTGGGTCAGGTCCTGAACATTGGCTGTTGGGTGAGAGTGTATCACCGTGTTCAACCCGGTGGTTCTGTTCAATGGACCTAACTGGTCTGCTACGGCTTTGGCCTCAGTAGCACGCCAGGGGACCTAGTCTCAGTGACCTGCGTCTCCTGCATATCTTGCCTCTCTAAGGGGGGGTGGTCCGTCTGGTCATGGACCGTGTCTCTACAGGTTTTACTGGGACCTTAGGGTCGCTCCAGTCTGGATTGTGGGGAATAGTTGCCCGAGCGTCCTCCAGCAACGTCTCCCCAGAAAAGTCCTCCACAAACATTGGGAGCAGCTCTGGGCACACAGCCGAAATTAAGGCCTTGCGCGTTTGGAGCTGGCTTTCCAGTGCAGCAATCTGTTTCTGACAAGCTACATGGCTAACAGCCTCCTGCTGTTCTCTCACTTGTCCCACCGTGAACTTGGCCACAGACCGGGCATGATCCAGCTCAGCCTCTAAGGCGTGGGCTTTCTCTTCCCATGTTTGCACCACTACCTGGATGTTGCTAAGCTTCTGTGCTGACCCCTGCACCACAGACGCAAAAGTTACCTTATCCTCACGCAGCGTCTCGACCTTGGCCTGAAGCCGGGCATTCTCCTTCTTTACTTTCACTAATTTCTCTCTGGTCTCTACCGGGGCACTACTACCATCTCTGCCCGTGGGCCAAAGTCCCCAAGTGGCCAAATCATCCTTAGACCGCCCGAATGGGTTCTTTGATTTACGTGACAGGGTGTATGCTTCACGGAGTGTAGTAAAGGGATCGGCCGTCAGGAAGATGGAGTCCTTCTAGGGGCATTTCCCCTTACTCAACACCCATCTTTCTAGTTTTCCTCTGACCTCTTCCTCCAACATGAAGCCCTTGATGGTGACCTTACTGCTCTCTGCCATTTTACACACAAACCACAACTATCTCTAACACTACCTACAGGCTACAAACTACAAACCACAAACAGGACCAGGAACTGGAGTGACGGGAAGGATCACCTAGACCCCTGGGGGACTGAAGGGAAACGAACTCAACAGAACTATTCTAGGAAAGAGGGACAGGAACCTATCTGCAGCCTGCCTAAACAAAGTCACTTTAGTACACCCAAATCTGGTTTTCCACCATGACAGCACTGGGAAGCAAAGGATGAGGAAACGGTTCAGGGACAGGGAGGTCACCTAGACCCAGGGAACTCTCAGGAGTACTCCGCCTGCCTGAAGGGGGGAGACCAACCCAGTGGAACTTACAGCGCCGCCTGGCCAAGCAGCCAGGAGAAAGGGCAAGGAACCAAAACCGAACCACCCCTGGTTTTCTGGGTGAGGGATACCTTCCTCTACCACGGGCTAAACCTCTAAACCCTAGGCTAGGTCGGGAATCACCAACCACACCTAGTTGGCTAGCCACTCGGGACGCACCCGAAACTATACAGCGGGACGCACCCATGCTTTTCACAAATACCAAACACCCGTATACTACTCTGGGGGAGGGGGGGATTTCTTCCTTAAGTGTTATTTTGCCTTGCCACTACGGTGTTGGATGGGTGTAGACTGTTCACACTCTAGAACTTCGGATCCTAGCCCACGATAGCCCCAAGTTAGGAATGCGATTCCCAGGACAGCTTGTGCACACCCCTTGCTATTGGACAATGGTTCACCACCTAGTGCTAGTGACCACGCCCGGGCAGCTGACATACACAAGTCAAGCAAGAAAGGGGAACAGATTTCCACCCAGATAGAACACCTCTAGAGCTCAAACGCACAGAATTCTCTCTCACACATGTTCCTGCCTGACTGCACTCTAACGACTTGACCGACCATCACCTAAGTCAGTACCAGCCTGATTTGAAGAGGTTCGCGACTCCTTCTCAAATTAGGGGTATCGGGGTTTGCCCGCGTTGCTCCACCACTCTGTTACCCTGTGTACTGGGGATCCCGGGAGGGACACCAAAACGTGCTCAACTCAAGGTGGGGAAAATTAGCTCAGAGCGCTGCTTAGCGTTACGAGAGGCAGGGTAACGTAGCAAGATCTTGAACCCTATCTCTATGGGGTCGGGTCAAGGGTGTACCCTTCCTGGAAGTCCCATACTAAAATTGCTTGGGGGAGGAATTGGCCTGCTTTATCCATGTTATTTGGGCTATTTATTCCAGCACTCACTGAATCCTGAATAATGCTGCCTCCCTCCCCAGTCGAACTCAGTTTAAAGTCCTCCTGATCTGTTTTGCAAGACTGTTAGCAAAAATGTTCCAGCCAACAGTTGTGAGGTGCAGGCCATTGCCAGAAGACCAACTTCGTGGAAATGGAGACCGTGATCCAAAAACCCAAATTGCTCCCAGCGGCACCATCTTCAGAGCCAGTTGTTGACCTCCACTATTCTTCTTTCCCTTCGTGGGCCATGTCCTTCCACCAGGAGGAGGGACAAAATGACAACCTGAGCACCAGGGTCCTTCCTACCCATAAGCTTGTAATCCTTCATGATGTGGTGAAAGCTATGCCTTGCAGTGTCATTGGTTCTGACGTGAACCCAAAGGAGGGGTTACAGTAAGTGGGCTTGACCAGTCTCATTAGCCTCTCTGTTACGTCATTGATTTTGGCCCCAGGGAGACAGAACACATCGCAATTGATTTCGTCCAGGTTGCAAATGGTCAGTTCCATTCCTCTCAGCAAGGAGTCCCCAACCACTAGAACTCATCTCCTCTGAGGCTTGTCCAGGCTTACTTGATGAGCAGATTGTCTGTCGGCCACCTGAATATTCTGTTCAAGCTGAGACTGTTGGTCCTGTTGCTGTTGGATTTCATTCTGCCGGTGTTGGGGTTCCTGTTGCTGATGTTGGATTTCCTCTTGGTGATGTTCCATTACCTCTTCCTGCTGTTCCACTTCATCATTGATAAGATCAAGAACTTGGAAGCGATTCTGTAGTTTCGAGATTCTCTGTTTGGTACCTTGTCTTTCTACTTCTGCATGTCACATTCCTCCAAGTGTCCGTCTCCTGGTTTCGTGAACTGACTTCCCCGTCCACTAGCTCCTCTGTGTTCTCCGTCTTCAAAAAGGGCCTCCCAGCCCTATCCAAGAATTCCTCACCCTCCCTAATAATGCAAAGATTTGAAACCCTGGCCTCCAGCTGTTGAGCTTTCTCCTGCAAGAGGGCGACCAGCTTGCATTTGCTGCAGATGTACCCAACAACATCTTGCAGGAGGAAAAGAAACATGCCACAGCTGTGGCAGGGGACTGTAGTAGCTCCCTCACCCTCCATTCTTGATAATCTAAAGAGTCAAATTGGAAAAAGTAAAACTGGGCTTTGTCTTCAAAATCCCCTGTTAAAACCTATGTCAACATCCCTGTTTGCCAAGTACTTATTGACAAACTGTCAAGACAGAGGGTGCAATTCTATAGTGCTTATAGTTACTCCCTCAAAGCTCCAAACCCACCGGGACATTATGGACAGGCAGACTGATTCAGGAGGGCTTCAAGCCAAGAAGCAATGAAATCTTGCTAAGCTTTGATAGTGAAACTTCATGCACTGAAGGCATGCACATCTGTGTGCAAATATAAAGAGTTGCTAGCTCCTCCTCCTAGCTCGTCAGTGAGTCAGTTAGAGCTCGTGGTTGCTAGCTCCTTCCCCTAGCTAGTCAGTCAGACCATGTGCTCAGGCCAGACTAAACAGACAAACAAACAAAAAGAAACACAGCCCCAGAAGCCTGTAAAAACACCCAGTCAAGGATGTCTTCTCAGAGACGGCTCACCTTCCCCTCTCTCCTCTGGAAATGAGCTTGAAGTCTGCTGGGAGCAAATATAAAGAGCTGCTAGCTCCTCCCCTTAGCTCTTCAGTGAGTCTCTTAGAGCTAATGGCTGTTAGCTTTTCCCACTAGCTAGTCAGTTAGACCATGTGCTCAGGGAGAGCACACTGTTACCCTGATATCTGAGGGTCCCGTGGAGGACCCTGCACTGTGCTCAATATGATGGAGGAATGGGAATTAGCCAGAGCAGAAGCTATAGCACAAGAGAGGCAGGGTAACTTAGCAAGATCGTAAAGCCCAATTTTTAAGGGGTCAAGCCAAACCAAAGACCACACTAAATTGTTGAAGAAATGATTTTCATTTTATTTTTATTAAAAATAAGTCACTGCTCACATTTGCACTTGCACACTCACTCACTCAAGAGCTAAAAAGAAATAAAAGAGGGGAACATCAATAGGGGATTTTGGAGAGGTGTTTTTGGGGTATACTGCTCCTGGTCCTGAAGACAGAAGATGGAGACAGCAGCAGAGCAAGAGAGGAAACTCAGCACGTAGAGGGCTGAGGGGATTGCAGGACGGAGCGACTTGGAGCTGAGAGGAAACTGGGGCAATCCGAGGAACTGCTCAAAAACTGGGGAAAATGTATCTTGGGGGCTAGTCCTTTCCTGGGGAGAACAATGTGCTGAGGAGCTAAGACAAAGCTCCAACATCTACATGATTTGGAGCACAAAGCTCCAAAATGTCAGAGTGCTTAGTTTGATTAGATTTGCCGGGGTTCGTCAAAAGCCGCGGCAGTACCTAAATTGCTCTCTCTTGACAGGCTGTTTGACGGGATTGCTAATCCTGTCAAGCTGGTTTCTCGGGGCAGAGGGTTCCTGGGCTACGTGACAGATTGATTACTGGACAGACCTGGTATTTCCTAATTGTGGCCTTTCAGCCGTGCCTGCCTGCGTGCTCTTCTGGGGGACCCTTTCAGTGGGCTGCTGTGGGGGACTTCCTGCCTTGCCAGGCTGGCTGTTGAAATCCCGTCCCTGCCACTGCCTGTCGTCCTGTCTGGGTGGCGGTCGTGAGTTCCAATTCCCTCGCGGAATTGAGTTCGGAGCCATTTTCCTATGCTGGGAATGGTGCCCATAGTTCGAGTAGGTAACCGCAACTATAGGTTCCCAATTCCCAGTGTCCTTCCTATGCATCTTGGGGGGAGGTCTCAGGGATCCTGCCTTTGGAGCAAGTCGGAGACCCGCCCGAGGTTATTCTCAAATTCCTTCCAGTTGGTGGTGGCTGGATCCACCAAACCGAGAGCCATATTGGTCTCGTGATTAAGACCTCCGTACAAGAGCATCTTAAACTCGAGGCCATTAAAGTCATATCCATGGGGTGTCAAGGGGACCTTCTTTGCCAGAATGGCGAGGAGCTGCTTCTGTGCCATGTAAGCCTCAGGGTTCTCTCGAGGACCCTGTTGTTCCATGACATAGAGCACACCCACACTCTGCCCAGGCCACAAAATCCTCACTACGTCTCTCATCTAGTCGTGGGCCTTGAGCCTAACCAAGCCTCAAGCCGCCACGGCTGATTCAAGAGTAGGGAGCTCGGAGGGGGACATACAAAGCTGAGCCAGCTGGGTCAGGTCCTGAACATTGGCTGTTGGGTGAGAGTGTATCACCGTGTTCAACCCGGTGGTTCTGTTCAATGGACCTAACTGGTCTGCTACGGCTTTGGCCTCAGTAGCACGCCAGGGGACCTAGTCTCAGTGACCTGCGTCTCCTGCATATCTTGCCTCTCTAAGGGGGGGTGGTCCGTCTGGTCATGGACCGTGTCTCTACAGGTTTTACTGGGACCTTAGGGTCGCTCCAGTCTGGATTGTGGGGAATAGTTGCCCGAGCGTCCTCCAGCAACGTCTCCCCAGAAAAGTCCTCCACAAACATTGGGAGCAGCTCTGGGCACACAGCCGAAATTAAGGCCTTGCGCGTTTGGAGCTGGCTTTCCAGTGCAGCAATCTGTTTCTGACAAGCTACATGGCTAACAGCCTCCTGCTGTTCTCTCACTTGTCCCACCGTGAACTTGGCCACAGACCGGGCATGATCCAGCTCAGCCTCTAAGGCGTGGGCTTTCTCTTCCCATGTTTGCACCACTACCTGGATGTTGCTAAGCTTCTGTGCTGACCCCTGCACCACAGACGCAAAAGTTACCTTATCCTCACGCAGCGTCTCGACCTTGGCCTGAAGCCGGGCATTCTCCTTCTTTACTTTCACTAATTTCTCTCTGGTCTCTACCGGGGCACTACTACCATCTCTGCCCGTGGGCCAAAGTCCCCAAGTGGCCAAATCATCCTTAGACCGCCCGAATGGGTTCTTTGATTTACGTGACAGGGTGTATGCTTCACGGAGTGTAGTAAAGGGATCGGCCGTCAGGAAGATGGAGTCCTTCTAGGGGCATTTCCCCTTACTCAACACCCATCTTTCTAGTTTTCCTCTGACCTCTTCCTCCAACATGAAGCCCTTGATGGTGACCTTACTGCTCTCTGCCATTTTACACACAAACCACAACTATCTCTAACACTACCTACAGGCTACAAACTACAAACCACAAACAGGACCAGGAACTGGAGTGACGGGAAGGATCACCTAGACCCCTGGGGGACTGAAGGGAAACGAACTCAACAGAACTATTCTAGGAAAGAGGGACAGGAACCTATCTGCAGCCTGCCTAAACAAAGTCACTTTAGTACACCCAAATCTGGTTTTCCACCATGACAGCACTGGGAAGCAAAGGATGAGGAAACGGTTCAGGGACAGGGAGGTCACCTAGACCCAGGGAACTCTCAGGAGTACTCCGCCTGCCTGAAGGGGGGAGACCAACCCAGTGGAACTTACAGCGCCGCCTGGCCAAGCAGCCAGGAGAAAGGGCAAGGAACCAAAACCGAACCACCCCTGGTTTTCTGGGTGAGGGATACCTTCCTCTACCACGGGCTAAACCTCTAAACCCTAGGCTAGGTCGGGAATCACCAACCACACCTAGTTGGCTAGCCACTCGGGACGCACCCGAAACTATACAGCGGGACGCACCCATGCTTTTCACAAATACCAAACACCCGTATACTACTCTGGGGGAGGGGGGGATTTCTTCCTTAAGTGTTATTTTGCCTTGCCACTACGGTGTTGGATGGGTGTAGACTGTTCACACTCTAGAACTTCGGATCCTAGCCCACGATAGCCCCAAGTTAGGAATGCGATTCCCAGGACAGCTTGTGCACACCCCTTGCTATTGGACAATGGTTCACCACCTAGTGCTAGTGACCACGCCCGGGCAGCTGACATACACAAGTCAAGCAAGAAAGGGGAACAGATTTCCACCCAGATAGAACACCTCTAGAGCTCAAACGCACAGAATTCTCTCTCACACATGTTCCTGCCTGACTGCACTCTAACGACTTGACCGACCATCACCTAAGTCAGTACCAGCCTGATTTGAAGAGGTTCGCGACTCCTTCTCAAATTAGGGGTATCGGGGTTTGCCCGCGTTGCTCCACCACTCTGTTACCCTGTGTACTGGGGATCCCGGGAGGGACACCAAAACGTGCTCAACTCAAGGTGGGGAAAATTAGCTCAGAGCGCTGCTTAGCGTTACGAGAGGCAGGGTAACGTAGCAAGATCTTGAACCCTATCTCTATGGGGTCGGGTCAAGGGTGTACCCTTCCTGGAAGTCCCATACTAAAATTGCTTGGGGGAGGAATTGGCCTGCTTTATCCATGTTATTTGGGCTATTTATTCCAGCACTCACTGAATCCTGAATAATGCTGCCTCCCTCCCCAGTCGAACTCAGTTTAAAGTCCTCCTGATCTGTTTTGCAAGACTGTTAGCAAAAATGTTCCAGCCAACAGTTGTGAGGTGCAGGCCATTGCCAGAAGACCAACTTCGTGGAAATGGAGACCGTGATCCAAAAACCCAAATTGCTCCCAGCGGCACCATCTTCAGAGCCAGTTGTTGACCTCCACTATTCTTCTTTCCCTTCGTGGGCCATGTCCTTCCACCAGGAGGAGGGACAAAATGACAACCTGAGCACCAGGGTCCTTCCTACCCATAAGCTTGTAATCCTTCATGATGTGGTGAAAGCTATGCCTTGCAGTGTCATTGGTTCTGACGTGAACCCAAAGGAGGGGTTACAGTAAGTGGGCTTGACCAGTCTCATTAGCCTCTCTGTTACGTCATTGATTTTGGCCCCAGGGAGACAGAACACATCGCAATTGATTTCGTCCAGGTTGCAAATGGTCAGTTCCATTCCTCTCAGCAAGGAGTCCCCAACCACTAGAACTCATCTCCTCTGAGGCTTGTCCAGGCTTACTTGATGAGCAGATTGTCTGTCGGCCACCTGAATATTCTGTTCAAGCTGAGACTGTTGGTCCTGTTGCTGTTGGATTTCATTCTGCCGGTGTTGGGGTTCCTGTTGCTGATGTTGGATTTCCTCTTGGTGATGTTCCATTACCTCTTCCTGCTGTTCCACTTCATCATTGATAAGATCAAGAACTTGGAAGCGATTCTGTAGTTTCGAGATTCTCTGTTTGGTACCTTGTCTTTCTACTTCTGCATGTCACATTCCTCCAAGTGTCCGTCTCCTGGTTTCGTGAACTGACTTCCCCGTCCACTAGCTCCTCTGTGTTCTCCGTCTTCAAAAAGGGCCTCCCAGCCCTATCCAAGAATTCCTCACCCTCCCTAATAATGCAAAGATTTGAAACCCTGGCCTCCAGCTGTTGAGCTTTCTCCTGCAAGAGGGCGACCAGCTTGCATTTGCTGCAGATGTACCCAACAACATCTTGCAGGAGGAAAAGAAACATGCCACAGCTGTGGCAGGGGACTGTAGTAGCTCCCTCACCCTCCATTCTTGATAATCTAAAGAGTCAAATTGGAAAAAGTAAAACTGGGCTTTGTCTTCAAAATCCCCTGTTAAAACCTATGTCAACATCCCTGTTTGCCAAGTACTTATTGACAAACTGTCAAGACAGAGGGTGCAATTCTATAGTGCTTATAGTTACTCCCTCAAAGCTCCAAACCCACCGGGACATTATGGACAGGCAGACTGATTCAGGAGGGCTTCAAGCCAAGAAGCAATGAAATCTTGCTAAGCTTTGATAGTGAAACTTCATGCACTGAAGGCATGCACATCTGTGTGCAAATATAAAGAGTTGCTAGCTCCTCCTCCTAGCTCGTCAGTGAGTCAGTTAGAGCTCGTGGTTGCTAGCTCCTTCCCCTAGCTAGTCAGTTAGACCATGTGCTCAGGCCAGACTAAACAGACAAACAAACAAAAAGAAACACAGCCCCAGAAGCCTGTAAAAACACCCAGTCAAGGATGTCTTCTCAGAGACGGCTCACCTTCCCCTCTCTCCTCTGGAAATGAGCTTGAAGTCTGCTGGGAGCAAATATAAAGAGCTGCTAGCTCCTCCCCTTAGCTCTTCAGTGAGTCTCTTAGAGCTAACGGCTGTTAGCTTTTCCCACTAGCTAGTCAGTTAGACCATGTGCTCAGGGAGAGCACACTGTTACCCTGATATCTGAGGGTCCCGTGGAGGACCCTGCACTGTGCTCAATATGATGGAGGAATGGGAATTAGCCAGAGCAGAAGCTATAGCACAAGAGAGGCAGGGTAACTTAGCAAGATCGTAAAGCCCAATTTTTAAGGGGTCAAGCCAAACCAAAGACCACACTAAATTGTTGAAGAAATGATTTTCATTTTATTTTTATTAAAAATAAGTCACTGCTCACATTTGCACTTGCACACTCACTCACTCAAGAGCTAAAAAGAAATAAAAGAGGGGAACATCAATAGGGGATTTTGGAGAGGTGTTTTTGGGGTATACTGCTCCTGGTCCTGAAGACAGAAGATGGAGACAGCAGCAGAGCAAGAGAGGAAACTCAGCACGTAGAGGGCTGAGGGGATTGCAGGACGGAGCGACTTGGAGCTGAGAGGAAACTGGGGCAATCCGAGGAACTGCTCAAAAACTGGGGAAAATGTATCTTGGGGGCTAGTCCTTTCCTGGGGAGAACAATGTGCTGAGGAGCTAAGACAAAGCTCCAACATCTACATGATTTGGAGCACAAAGCTCCAAAATGTCAGAGTGCTTAGTTTGATTAGATTTGCCGGGGTTCGTCAAAAGCCGCGGCAGTACCTAAATTGCTCTCTCTTGACAGGCTGTTTGACGGGATTGCTAATCCTGTCAAGCTGGTTTCTCGGGGCAGAGGGCTCCTGGGCTACGTGACAGATTGATTACTGGACAGACCTGGTATTTCCTAATTGTGGCCTTTCAGCCGTGCCTGCCTGCGTGCTCTTCTGGGGGACCCTTTCAGTGGGCTGCTGTGGGGGACTTCCTGCCTTGCCAGGCTGGCTGTTGAAATCCCGTCCCTGCCACTGCCTGTCGTCCTGTCTGGGTGGCGGTCGTGAGTTCCAATTCCCTCGCGGAATTGAGTTCGGAGCCATTTTCCTATGCTGGGAATGGTGCCCATAGTTCGAGTAGGTAACCGCAACTATAGGTTCCCAATTCCCAGTGTCCTTCCTATGCATCTTGGGGGGAGGTCTCAGGGATCCTGCCTTTGGAGCAAGTCGGAGACCCGCCCGAGGTTATTCTCAAATTCCTTCCAGTTGGTGGTGGCTGGATCCACCAAACCGAGAGCCATATTGGTCTCGTGATTAAGACCTCCGTACAAGAGCATCTTAAACTCGAGGCCATTAAAGTCATATCCATGGGGTGTCAAGGGGACCTTCTTTGCCAGAATGGCGAGGAGCTGCTTCTGTGCCATGTAAGCCTCAGGGTTCTCTCGAGGACCCTGTTGTTCCATGACATAGAGCACACCCACACTCTGCCCAGGCCACAAAATCCTCACTACGTCTCTCATCTAGTCGTGGGCCTTGAGCCTAACCAAGCCTCAAGCCGCCACGGCTGATTCAAGAGTAGGGAGCTCGGAGGGGGACATACAAAGCTGAGCCAGCTGGGTCAGGTCCTGAACATTGGCTGTTGGGTGAGAGTGTATCACCGTGTTCAACCCGGTGGTTCTGTTCAATGGACCTAACTGGTCTGCTACGGCTTTGGCCTCAGTAGCACGCCAGGGGACCTAGTCTCAGTGACCTGCGTCTCCTGCATATCTTGCCTCTCTAAGGGGGGGTGGTCCGTCTGGTCATGGACCGTGTCTCTACAGGTTTTACTGGGACCTTAGGGTCGCTCCAGTCTGGATTGTGGGGAATAGTTGCCCGAGCGTCCTCCAGCAACGTCTCCCCAGAAAAGTCCTCCACAAACATTGGGAGCAGCTCTGGGCACACAGCCGAAATTAAGGCCTTGCGCGTTTGGAGCTGGCTTTCCAGTGCAGCAATCTGTTTCTGACAAGCTACATGGCTAACAGCCTCCTGCTGTTCTCTCACTTGTCCCACCGTGAACTTGGCCACAGACCGGGCATGATCCAGCTCAGCCTCTAAGGCGTGGGCTTTCTCTTCCCATGTTTGCACCACTACCTGGATGTTGCTAAGCTTCTGTGCTGACCCCTGCACCACAGACGCAAAAGTTACCTTATCCTCACGCAGCGTCTCGACCTTGGCCTGAAGCCGGGCATTCTCCTTCTTTACTTTCACTAATTTCTCTCTGGTCTCTACCGGGGCACTACTACCATCTCTGCCCGTGGGCCAAAGTCCCCAAGTGGCCAAATCATCCTTAGACCGCCCGAATGGGTTCTTTGATTTACGTGACAGGGTGTATGCTTCACGGAGTGTAGTAAAGGGATCGGCCGTCAGGAAGATGGAGTCCTTCTAGGGGCATTTCCCCTTACTCAACACCCATCTTTCTAGTTTTCCTCTGACCTCTTCCTCCAACATGAAGCCCTTGATGGTGACCTTACTGCTCTCTGCCATTTTACACACAAACCACAACTATCTCTAACACTACCTACAGGCTACAAACTACAAACCACAAACAGGACCAGGAACTGGAGTGACGGGAAGGATCACCTAGACCCCTGGGGGACTGAAGGGAAACGAACTCAACAGAACTATTCTAGGAAAGAGGGACAGGAACCTATCTGCAGCCTGCCTAAACAAAGTCACTTTAGTACACCCAAATCTGGTTTTCCACCATGACAGCACTGGGAAGCAAAGGATGAGGAAACGGTTCAGGGACAGGGAGGTCACCTAGACCCAGGGAACTCTCAGGAGTACTCCGCCTGCCTGAAGGGGGGAGACCAACCCAGTGGAACTTACAGCGCCGCCTGGCCAAGCAGCCAGGAGAAAGGGCAAGGAACCAAAACCGAACCACCCCTGGTTTTCTGGGTGAGGGATACCTTCCTCTACCACGGGCTAAACCTCTAAACCCTAGGCTAGGTCGGGAATCACCAACCACACCTAGTTGGCTAGCCACTCGGGACGCACCCGAAACTATACAGCGGGACGCACCCATGCTTTTCACAAATACCAAACACCCGTATACTACTCTGGGGGAGGGGGGGATTTCTTCCTTAAGTGTTATTTTGCCTTGCCACTACGGTGTTGGATGGGTGTAGACTGTTCACACTCTAGAACTTCGGATCCTAGCCCACGATAGCCCCAAGTTAGGAATGCGATTCCCAGGACAGCTTGTGCACACCCCTTGCTATTGGACAATGGTTCACCACCTAGTGCTAGTGACCACGCCCGGGCAGCTGACATACACAAGTCAAGCAAGAAAGGGGAACAGATTTCCACCCAGATAGAACACCTCTAGAGCTCAAACGCACAGAATTCTCTCTCACACATGTTCCTGCCTGACTGCACTCTAACGACTTGACCGACCATCACCTAAGTCAGTACCAGCCTGATTTGAAGAGGTTCGCGACTCCTTCTCAAATTAGGGGTATCGGGGTTTGCCCGCGTTGCTCCACCACTCTGTTACCCTGTGTACTGGGGATCCCGGGAGGGACACCAAAACGTGCTCAACTCAAGGTGGGGAAAATTAGCTCAGAGCGCTGCTTAGCGTTACGAGAGGCAGGGTAACGTAGCAAGATCTTGAACCCTATCTCTATGGGGTCGGGTCAAGGGTGTACCCTTCCTGGAAGTCCCATACTAAAATTGCTTGGGGGAGGAATTGGCCTGCTTTATCCATGTTATTTGGGCTATTTATTCCAGCACTCACTGAATCCTGAATAATGCTGCCTCCCTCCCCAGTCGAACTCAGTTTAAAGTCCTCCTGATCTGTTTTGCAAGACTGTTAGCAAAAATGTTCCAGCCAACAGTTGTGAGGTGCAGGCCATTGCCAGAAGACCAACTTCGTGGAAATGGAGACCGTGATCCAAAAACCCAAATTGCTCCCAGCGGCACCATCTTCAGAGCCAGTTGTTGACCTCCACTATTCTTCTTTCCCTTCGTGGGCCATGTCCTTCCACCAGGAGGAGGGACAAAATGACAACCTGAGCACCAGGGTCCTTCCTACCCATAAGCTTGTAATCCTTCATGATGTGGTGAAAGCTATGCCTTGCAGTGTCATTGGTTCTGACGTGAACCCAAAGGAGGGGTTACAGTAAGTGGGCTTGACCAGTCTCATTAGCCTCTCTGTTACGTCATTGATTTTGGCCCCAGGGAGACAGAACACATCGCAATTGATTTCGTCCAGGTTGCAAATGGTCAGTTCCATTCCTCTCAGCAAGGAGTCCCCAACCACTAGAACTCATCTCCTCTGAGGCTTGTCCAGGCTTACTTGATGAGCAGATTGTCTGTCGGCCACCTGAATATTCTGTTCAAGCTGAGACTGTTGGTCCTGTTGCTGTTGGATTTCATTCTGCCGGTGTTGGGGTTCCTGTTGCTGATGTTGGATTTCCTCTTGGTGATGTTCCATTACCTCTTCCTGCTGTTCCACTTCATCATTGATAAGATCAAGAACTTGGAAGCGATTCTGTAGTTTCGAGATTCTCTGTTTGGTACCTTGTCTTTCTACTTCTGCATGTCACATTCCTCCAAGTGTCCGTCTCCTGGTTTCGTGAACTGACTTCCCCGTCCACTAGCTCCTCTGTGTTCTCCGTCTTCAAAAAGGGCCTCCCAGCCCTATCCAAGAATTCCTCACCCTCCCTAATAATGCAAAGATTTGAAACCCTGGCCTCCAGCTGTGGAGCTTTCTCCTGCAAGAGGGCGACCAGCTTGCATTTGCTGCAGATGTACCCAACAACATCTTGCAGGAGGAAAAGAAACATGCCACAGCTGTGGCAGGGGACTGTAGTAGCTCCCTCACCCTCCATTCTTGATAATCTAAAGAGTCAAATTGGAAAAAGTAAAACTGGGCTTTGTCTTCAAAATCCCCTGTTAAAACCTATGTCAACATCCCTGTTTGCCAAGTACTTATTGACAAACTGTCAAGACAGAGGGTGCAATTCTATAGTGCTTATAGTTACTCCCTCAAAGCTCCAAACCCACCGGGACATTATGGACAGGCAGACTGATTCAGGAGGGCTTCAAGCCAAGAAGCAATGAAATCTTGCTAAGCTTTGATAGTGAAACTTCATGCACTGAAGGCATGCACATCTGTGTGCAAATATAAAGAGTTGCTAGCTCCTCCTCCTAGCTCGTCAGTGAGTCAGTTAGAGCTCGTGGTTGCTAGCTCCTTCCCCTAGCTAGTCAGTTAGACCATGTGCTCAGGCCAGACTAAACAGACAAACAAACAAAAAGAAACACAGCCCCAGAAGCCTGTAAAAACACCCAGTCAAGGATGTCTTCTCAGAGACGGCTCACCTTCCCCTCTCTCCTCTGGAAATGAGCTTGAAGTCTGCTGGGAGCAAATATAAAGAGCTGCTAGCTCCTCCCCTTAGCTCTTCAGTGAGTCTCTTAGAGCTAACGGCTGTTAGCTTTTCCCACTAGCTAGTCAGTTAGACCATGTGCTCAGGGAGAGCACACTGTTACCCTGATATCTGAGGGTCCCGTGGAGGACCCTGCACTGTGCTCAATATGATGGAGGAATGGGAATTAGCCAGAGCAGAAGCTATAGCACAAGAGAGGCAGGGTAACTTAGCAAGATCGTAAAGCCCAATTTTTAAGGGGTCAAGCCAAACCAAAGACCACACTAAATTGTTGAAGAAATGATTTTCATTTTATTTTTATTAAAAATAAGTCACTGCTCACATTTGCACTTGCACACTCACTCACTCAAGAGCTAAAAAGAAATAAAAGAGGGGAACATCAATAGGGGATTTTGGAGAGGTGTTTTTGGGGTATACTGCTCCTGGTCCTGAAGACAGAAGATGGAGACAGCAGCAGAGCAAGAGAGGAAACTCAGCACGTAGAGGGCTGAGGGGATTGCAGGACGGAGCGACTTGGAGCTGAGAGGAAACTGGGGCAATCCGAGGAACTGCTCAAAAACTGGGGAAAATGTATCTTGGGGGCTAATCCTTTCCTGGGGAGAACAATGTGCTGAGGAGCTAAGACAAAGCTCCAACATCTACATGATTTGGAGCACAAAGCTCCAAAATGTCAGAGTGCTTAGTTTGATTAGATTTGCCGGGGTTCGTCAAAAGCCGCGGCAGTACCTAAATTGCTCTCTCTTGACAGGCTGTTTGACGGGATTGCTAATCCTGTCAAGCTGGTTTCTCGGGGCAGAGGGCTCCTGGGCTACGTGACAGATTGATTACTGGACAGACCTGGTATTTCCTAATTGTGGCCTTTCAGCCGTGCCTGCCTGCGTGCTCTTCTGGGGGACCCTTTCAGTGGGCTGCTGTGGGGGACTTCCTGCCTTGCCAGGCTGGCTGTTGAAATCCCGTCCCTGCCACTGCCTGTCGTCCTGTCTGGGTGGCGGTCGTGAGTTCCAATTCCCTCGCGGAATTGAGTTCGGAGCCATTTTCCTATGCTGGGAATGGTGCCCATAGTTCGAGTAGGTAACCGCAACTATAGGTTCCCAATTCCCAGTGTCCTTCCTATGCATCTTGGGGGGAGGTCTCAGGGATCCTGCCTTTGGAGCAAGTCGGAGACCCGCCCGAGGTTATTCTCAAATTCCTTCCAGTTGGTGGTGGCTGGATCCACCAAACCGAGAGCCATATTGGTCTCGTGATTAAGACCTCCGTACAAGAGCATCTTAAACTCGAGGCCATTAAAGCCATATCCATGGGGTGTCAAGGGGACCTTCTTTGCCAGAATGGCGAGGAGCTGCTTCTGTGCCATGTAAGCCTCAGGGTTCTCTCGAGGACCCTGTTGTTCCATGACATAGAGCACACCCACACTCTGCCCAGGCCACAAAATCCTCACTACGTCTCTCATCTAGTCGTGGGCCTTGAGCCTAACCAAGCCTCAAGCCGCCACGGCTGATTCAAGAGTAGGGAGCTCGGAGGGGGACATACAAAGCTGAGCCAGCTGGGTCAGGTCCTGAACATTGGCTGTTGGGTGAGAGTGTATCACCGTGTTCAACCCGGTGGTTCTGTTCAATGGACCTAACTGGTCTGCTATGGCTTTGGCCTCAGTAGCACGCCAGGGGACCTAGTCTCAGTGACCTGCGTCTCCTGCATATCTTGCCTCTCTAAGGGGGGGTGGTCCGTCTGGTCATGGACCGTGTCTCTACAGGTTTTACTGGGACCTTAGGGTCGCTCCAGTCTGGATTGTGGGGAATAGTTGCCCGAGCGTCCTCCAGCAACGTCTCCCCAGAAAAGTCCTCCACAAACATTGGGAGCAGCTCTGGGCACACAGCCGAAATTAAGGCCTTGCGCGTTTGGAGCTGGCTTTCCAGTGCAGCAATCTGTTTCTGACAAGCTACATGGCTAACAGCCTCCTGCTGTTCTCTCACTTGTCCCACCGTGAACTTGGCCACAGACCGGGCATGATCCAGCTCAGCCTCTAAGGCGTGGGCTTTCTCTTCCCATGTTTGCACCACTACCTGGATGTTGCTAAGCTTCTGTGCTGACCCCTGCACCACAGACGCAAAAGTTACCTTATCCTCACGCAGCGTCTCGACCTTGGCCTGAAGCCGGGCATTCTCCTTCTTTACTTTCACTAATTTCTCTCTGGTCTCTACCGGGGCACTACTACCATCTCTGCCCGTGGGCCAAAGTCCCCAAGTGGCCAAATCATCCTTAGACCGCCCGAATGGGTTCTTTGATTTACGTGACAGGGTGTATGCTTCACGGAGTGTAGTAAAGGGATCGGCCGTCAGGAAGATGGAGTCCTTCTGGGGGCATTTCCCCTTACTCAACACCCATCTTTCTAGTTTTCCTCTGACCTCTTCCTCCAACATGAAGCCCTTGATGGTGACCTTACTGCTCTCTGCCATTTTACACACAAACCACAACTATCTCTAACACTACCTACAGGCTACAAACTACAAACCACAAACAGGACCAGGAACTGGAGTGACGGGAAGGATCACCTAGACCCCTGGGGGACTGAAGGGAAACGAACTCAACAGAACTATTCTAGGAAAGAGGGACAGGAACCTATCTGCAGCCTGCCTAAACAAAGTCACTTTAGTACACCCAAATCTGGTTTTCCACCATGACAGCACTGGGAAGCAAAGGATGAGGAAACGGTTCAGGGACAGGGAGGTCACCTAGACCCAGGGAACTCTCAGGAGTACTCCGCCTGCCTGAAGGGGGGAGACCAACCCAGTGGAACTTACAGCGCCGCCTGGCCAAGCAGCCAGGAGAAAGGGCAAGGAACCAAAACCGAACCACCCCTGGTTTTCTGGGTGAGGGATACCTTCCTCTACCACGGGCTAAACCTCTAAACCCTAGGCTAGGTCGGGAATCACCAACCACACCTAGTTGGCTAGCCACTCGGGACGCACCCGAAACTATACAGCGGGACGCACCCATGCTTTTCACAAATACCAAACACCCGTATACTACTCTGGGGGAGGGGGGGATTTCTTCCTTAAGTGTTATTTTGCCTTGCCACTACGGTGTTGGATGGGTGTAGACTGTTCACACTCTAGAACTTCGGATCCTAGCCCACGATAGCCCCAAGTTAGGAATGCGATTCCCAGGACAGCTTGTGCACACCCCTTGCTATTGGACAATGGTTCACCACCTAGTGCTAGTGACCACGCCCGGGCAGCTGACATACACAAGTCAAGCAAGAAAGGGGAACAGATTTCCACCCAGATAGAACACCTCTAGAGCTCAAACGCACAGAATTCTCTCTCACACATGTTCCTGCCTGACTGCACTCTAACGACTTGACCGACCATCACCTAAGTCAGTACCAGCCTGATTTGAAGAGGTTTGCGACTCCTTCTCAAATTAGGGGTATCGGGGTTTGCCCGCGTTGCTCCACCACTCTGTTACCCTGTGTACTGGGGATCCCGGGAGGGACACCAAAACGTGCTCAACTCAAGGTGGGGAAAATTAGCTCAGAGCGCTGCTTAGCGTTACGAGAGGCAGGGTAACGTAGCAAGATCTTGAACCCTATCTCTATGGGGTCGGGTCAAGGGTGTACCCTTCCTGGAAGTCCCATACTAAAATTGCTTGGGGGAGGAATTGGCCTGCTTTATCCATGTTATTTGGGCTATTTATTCCAGCACTCACTGAATCCTGAATAATGCTGCCTCCCTCCCCAGTCGAACTCAGTTTAAAGTCCTCCTGATCTGTTTTGCAAGACTGTTAGCAAAAATGTTCCAGCCAACAGTTGTGAGGTGCAGGCCATTGCCAGAAGACCAACTTCGTGGAAATGGAGACCGTGATCCAAAAACCCAAATTGCTCCCAGCGGCACCATCTTCAGAGCCAGTTGTTGACTTCCACTATTCTTCTTTCCCTTCGTGGGCCATGTCCTTCCACCAGGAGGAGGGACAAAATGACAACCTGAGCACCAGGGTCCTTCCTACCCATAAGCTTGTAATCCTTCATGATGTGGTGAAAGCTATGCCTTGCAGTGTCATTGGTTCTGACGTGAACCCAAAGGAGGGGTTACAGTAAGTGGGCTTGACCAGTCTCATTAGCCTCTCTGTTACGTCATTGATTTTGGCCCCAGGGAGACAGAACACATCGCAATTGATTTCGTCCAGGTTGCAAATGGTCAGTTCCATTCCTCTCAGCAAGGAGTCCCCAACCACTAGAACTCATCTCCTCTGAGGCTTGTCCAGGCTTACTTGATGAGCAGATTGTCTGTCGGCCACCTGAATATTCTGTTCAAGCTGAGACTGTTGGTCCTGTTGCTGTTGGATTTCATTCTGCCGGTGTTGGGGTTCCTGTTGCTGATGTTGGATTTCCTCTTGGTGATGTTCCATTACCTCTTCCTGCTGTTCCACTTCATCATTGATAAGATCAAGAACTTGGAAGCGATTCTGTAGTTTCGAGATTCTCTGTTTGGTACCTTGTCTTTCTACTTCTGCATGTCACATTCCTCCAAGTGTCCGTCTCCTGGTTTCGTGAACTGACTTCCCCGTCCACTAGCTCCTCTGTGTTCTCCGTCTTCAAAAAGGGCCTCCCAGCCCTATCCAAGAATTCCTCACCCTCCCTAATAATGCAAAGATTTGAAACCCTGGCCTCCAGCTGTTGAGCTTTCTCCTGCAAGAGGGCGACCAGCTTGCATTTGCTGCAGATGTACCCAACAACATCTTGCAGGAGGAAAAGAAACATGCCACAGCTGTGGCAGGGGACTGTAGTAGCTCCCTCACCCTCCACTCTTGATAATCTAAAGAGTCAAATTGGAAAAAGTAAAACTGGGCTTTGTCTTCAAAATCCCCTGTTAAAACCTATGTCAACATCCCTGTTTGCCAAGTACTTATTGACAAACTGTCAAGACAGAGGGTGCAATTCTATAGTGCTTATAGTTACTCCCTCAAAGCTCCAAACCCACCAGGACATTATGGACAGGCAGACTGATTCAGGAGGGCTTCAAGCCAAGAAGCAATGAAATCTTGCTAAGCTTTGATAGTGAAACTTCATGCACTGAAGGCATGCACATCTGTGTGCAAATATAAAGAGTTGCTAGCTCCTCCTCCTAGCTCGTCAGTGAGTCAGTTAGAGCTCGTGGTTGCTAGCTCCTTCCCCTAGCTAGTCAGTCAGACCATGTGCTCAGGCCAGACTAAACAGACAAACAAACAAAAAGAAACACAGCCCCAGAAGCCTGTAAAAACACCCAGTCAAGGATGTCTTCTCAGAGACGGCTCACCTTCCCCTCTCTCCTCTGGAAATGAGCTTGAAGTCTGCTGGGAGCAAATATAAAGAGCTGCTAGCTCCTCCCCTTAGCTCTTCAGTGAGTCTCTTAGAGCTAATGGCTGTTAGCTTTTCCCACTAGCTAGTCAGTTAGACCATGTGCTCAGGGAGAGCACACTGTTACCCTGATATCTGAGGGTCCCGTGGAGGACCCTGCACTGTGCTCAATATGATGGAGGAATGGGAATTAGCCAGAGCAGAAGCTATAGCACAAGAGAGGCAGGGTAACTTAGCAAGATCGTAAAGCCCAATTTTTAAGGGGTCAAGCCAAACCAAAGACCACACTAAATTGTTGAAGAAATGATTTTCATTTTATTTTTATTAAAAATAAGTCACTGCTCACATTTGCACTTGCACACTCACTCACTCAAGAGCTAAAAAGAAATAAAAGAGGGGAACATCAATAGGGGATTTTGGAGAGGTGTTTTTGGGGTATACTGCTCCTGGTCCTGAAGACAGAAGATGGAGACAGCAGCAGAGCAAGAGAGGAAACTCAGCACGTAGAGGGCTGAGGGGATTGCAGGACGGAGCGACTTGGAGCTGAGAGGAAACTGGGGCAATCCGAGGAACTGCTCAAAAACTGGGGAAAATGTATCTTGGGGGCTAATCCTTTCCTGGGGAGAACAATGTGCTGAGGAGCTAAGACAAAGCTCCAACATCTACATGATTTGGAGCACAAAGCTCCAAAATGTCAGAGTGCTTAGTTTGATTAGATTTGCCGGGGTTCGTCAAAAGCCGCGGCAGTACCTAAATTGCTCTCTCTTGACAGGCTGTTTGACGGGATTGCTAATCCTGTCAAGCTGGTTTCTCGGGGCAGAGGGCTCCTGGGCTACGTGACAGATTGATTACTGGACAGACCTGGTATTTCCTAATTGTGGCCTTTCAGCCGTGCCTGCCTGCGTGCTCTTCTGGGGGACCCTTTCAGTGGGCTGCTGTGGGGGACTTCCTGCCTTGCCAGGCTGGCTGTTGAAATCCCGTCCCTGCCACTGCCTGTCGTCCTGTCTGGGTGGCGGTCGTGAGTTCCAATTCCCTCGCGGAATTGAGTTCGGAGCCATTTTCCTATGCTGGGAATGGTGCCCATAGTTCGAGTAGGTAACCGCAACTATAGGTTCCCAATTCCCAGTGTCCTTCCTATGCATCTTGGGGGGAGGTCTCAGGGATCCTGCCTTTGGAGCAAGTCGGAGACCCGCCCGAGGTTATTCTCAAATTCCTTCCAGTTGGTGGTGGCTGGATCCACCAAACCGAGAGCCATATTGGTCTCGTGATTAAGACCTCCGTACAAGAGCATCTTAAACTCGAGGCCATTAAAGTCATATCCATGGGGTGTCAAGGGGACCTTCTTTGCCAGAATGGCGAGGAGCTGCTTCTGTGCCATGTAAGCCTCAGGGTTCTCTCGAGGACCCTGTTGTTCCATGACATAGAGCACACCCACACTCTGCCCAGGCCACAAAATCCTCACTACGTCTCTCATCTAGTCGTGGGCCTTGAGCCTAACCAAGCCTCAAGCCGCCACGGCTGATTCAAGAGTAGGGAGCTCGGAGGGGGACATACAAAGCTGAGCCAGCTGGGTCAGGTCCTGAACATTGGCTGTTGGGTGAGAGTGTATCACCGTGTTCAACCCGGTGGTTCTGTTCAATGGACCTAACTGGTCTGCTATGGCTTTGGCCTCAGTAGCACGCCAGGGGACCTAGTCTCAGTGACCTGCGTCTCCTGCATATCTTGCCTCTCTAAGGGGGGGTGGTCCGTCTGGTCATGGACCGTGTCTCTACAGGTTTTACTGGGACCTTAGGGTCGCTCCAGTCTGGATTGTGGGGAATAGTTGCCCGAGCGTCCTCCAGCAACGTCTCCCCAGAAAAGTCCTCCACAAACATTGGGAGCAGCTCTGGGCACACAGCCGAAATTAAGGCCTTGCGCGTTTGGAGCTGGCTTTCCAGTGCAGCAATCTGTTTCTGACAAGCTACATGGCTAACAGCCTCCTGCTGTTCTCTCACTTGTCCCACCATGAACTTGGCCACAGACCGGGCATGATCCAGCTCAGCCTCTAAGGCGTGGGCTTTCTCTTCCCATGTTTGCACCACTACCTGGATGTTGCTAAGCTTCTGTGCTGACCCCTGCACCACAGACGCAAAAGTTACCTTATCCTCACGCAGCGTCTCGACCTTGGCCTGAAGCCGGGCATTCTCCTTCTTTACTTTCACTAATTTCTCTCTGGTCTCTACCGGGGCACTACTACCATCTCTGCCCGTGGGCCAAAGTCCCCAAGTGGCCAAATCATCCTTAGACCGCCCGAATGGGTTCTTTGATTTACGTGACAGGGTGTATGCTTCACGGAGTGTAGTAAAGGGATCGGCCGTCAGGAAGATGGAGTCCTTCTAGGGGCATTTCCCCTTACTCAACACCCATCTTTCTAGTTTTCCTCTGACCTCTTCCTCCAACATGAAGCCCTTGATGGTGACCTTACTGCTCTCTGCCATTTTACACACAAACCACAACTATCTCTAACACTACCTACAGGCTACAAACTACAAACCACAAACAGGACCAGGAACTGGAGTGACGGGAAGGATCACCTAGACCCCTGGGGGACTGAAGGGAAACGAACTCAACAGAACTATTCTAGGAAAGAGGGACAGGAACCTATCTGCAGCCTGCCTAAACAAAGTCACTTTAGTACACCCAAATCTGGTTTTCCACCATGACAGCACTGGGAAGCAAAGGATGAGGAAACGGTTCAGGGACAGGGAGGTCACCTAGACCCAGGGAACTCTCAGGAGTACTCCGCCTGCCTGAAGGGGGGAGACCAACCCAGTGGAACTTACAGCGCCGCCTGGCCAAGCAGCCAGGAGAAAGGGCAAGGAACCAAAACCGAACCACCCCTGGTTTTCTGGGTGAGGGATACCTTCCTCTACCACGGGCTAAACCTCTAAACCCTAGGCTAGGTCGGGAATCACCAACCACACCTAGTTGGCTAGCCACTCGGGACGCACCCGAAACTATACAGCGGGACGCACCCATGCTTTTCACAAATACCAAACACCCGTATACTACTCTGGGGGAGGGGGGGATTTCTTCCTTAAGTGTTATTTTGCCTTGCCACTACGGTGTTGGATGGGTGTAGACTGTTCACACTCTAGAACTTCGGATCCTAGCCCACGATAGCCCCAAGTTAGGAATGCGATTCCCAGGACAGCTTGTGCACACCCCTTGCTATTGGACAATGGTTCACCACCTAGTGCTAGTGACCACGCCCGGGCAGCTGACATACACAAGTCAAGCAAGAAAGGGGAACAGATTTCCACCCAGATAGAACACCTCTAGAGCTCAAACGCACAGAATTCTCTCTCACACATGTTCCTGCCTGACTGCACTCTAACGACTTGACCGACCATCACCTAAGTCAGTACCAGCCTGATTTGAAGAGGTTCGCGACTCCTTCTCAAATTAGGGGTATCGGGGTTTGCCCGCGTTGCTCCACCACTCTGTTACCCTGTGTACTGGGGATCCCGGGAGGGACACCAAAACGTGCTCAACTCAAGGTGGGGAAAATTAGCTCAGAGCGCTGCTTAGCGTTACGAGAGGCAGGGTAACGTAGCAAGATCTTGAACCCTATCTCTATGGGGTCGGGTCAAGGGTGTACCCTTCCTGGAAGTCCCATACTAAAATTGCTTGGGGGAGGAATTGGCCTGCTTTATCCATGTTATTTGGGCTATTTATTCCAGCACTCACTGAATCCTGAATAATGCTGCCTCCCTCCCCAGTCGAACTCAGTTTAAAGTCCTCCTGATCTGTTTTGCAAGACTGTTAGCAAAAATGTTCCAGCCAACAGTTGTGAGGTGCAGGCCATTGCCAGAAGACCAACTTCGTGGAAATGGAGACCGTGATCCAAAAACCCAAATTGCTCCCAGCGGCACCATCTTCAGAGCCAGTTGTTGACCTCCACTATTCTTCTTTCCCTTCGTGGGCCATGTCCTTCCACCAGGAGGAGGGACAAAATGACAACCTGAGCACCAGGGTCCTTCCTACCCATAAGCTTGTAATCCTTCATGATGTGGTGAAAGCTATGCCTTGCAGTGTCATTGGTTCTGACGTGAACCCAAAGGAGGGGTTACAGTAAGTGGGCTTGACCAGTCTCATTAGCCTCTCTGTTACGTCATTGATTTTGGCCCCAGGGAGACAGAACACATCGCAATTGATTTCGTCCAGGTTGCAAATGGTCAGTTCCATTCCTCTCAGCAAGGAGTCCCCAACCACTAGAACTCATCTCCTCTGAGGCTTGTCCAGGCTTACTTGATGAGCAGATTGTCTGTCGGCCACCTGAATATTCTGTTCAAGCTGAGACTGTTGGTCCTGTTGCTGTTGGATTTCATTCTGCCGGTGTTGGGGTTCCTGTTGCTGATGTTGGATTTCCTCTTGGTGATGTTCCATTACCTCTTCCTGCTGTTCCACTTCATCATTGATAAGATCAAGAACTTGGAAGCGATTCTGTAGTTTCGAGATTCTCTGTTTGGTACCTTGTCTTTCTACTTCTGCATGTCACATTCCTCCAAGTGTCCGTCTCCTGGTTTCGTGAACTGACTTCCCCGTCCACTAGCTCCTCTGTGTTCTCCGTCTTCAAAAAGGGCCTCCCAGCCCTATCCAAGAATTCCTCACCTTCCCTAATAATGCAAAGATTTGAAACCCTGGCCTCCAGCTGTTGAGCTTTCTCCTGCAAGAGGGCGACCAGCTTGCATTTGCTGCAGATGTACCCAACAACATCTTGCAGGAGGAAAAGAAACATGCCACAGCTGTGGCAGGGGACTGTAGTAGCTCCCTCACCCTCCACTCTTGATAATCTAAAGAGTCAAATTGGAAAAAGTAAAACTGGGCTTTGTCTTCAAAATCCCCTGTTAAAACCTATGTCAACATCCCTGTTTGCCAAGTACTTACTGACAAACTGTCAAGACAGAGGGTGCAATTCTATAGTGCTTATAGTTACTCCCTCAAAGCTCCAAACCCACCGGGACATTATGGACAGGCAGACTGATTCAGGAGGGCTTCAAGCCAAGAAGCAATGAAATCTTGCTAAGCTTTGATAGTGAAACTTCATGCACTGAAGGCATGCACATCTGTGTGCAAATATAAAGAGTTGCTAGCTCCTCCTCCTAGCTCGTCAGTGAGTCAGTTAGAGCTCGTGGTTGCTAGCTCCTTCCCCTAGCTAGTCAGTTAGACCATGTGCTCAGGCCAGACTAAACAGACAAACAAACAAAAAGAAACACAGCCCCAGAAGCCTGTAAAAACACCCAGTCAAGGATGTCTTCTCAGAGACGGCTCACCTTCCCCTCTCTCCTCTGGAAATGAGCTTGAAGTCTGCTGGGAGCAAATATAAAGAGCTGCTAGCTCCTCCCCTTAGCTCTTCAGTGAGTCTCTTAGAGCTAACGGCTGTTAGCTTTTCCCACTAGCTAGTCAGTTAGACCATGTGCTCAGGGAGAGCACACTGTTACCCTGATATCTGAGGGTCCCGTGGAGGACCCTGCACTGTGCTCAATATGATGGAGGAATGGGAATTAGCCAGAGCAGAAGCTATAGCACAAGAGAGGCAGGGTAACTTAGCAAGATCGTAAAGCCCAATTTTTAAGGGGTCAAGCCAAACCAAAGACCACACTAAATTGTTGAAGAAATGATTTTCATTTTATTTTTATTAAAAATAAGTCACTGCTCACATTTGCACTTGCACACTCACTCACTCAAGAGCTAAAAAGAAATAAAAGAGGGGAACATCAATAGGGGATTTTGGAGAGGTGTTTTTGGGGTATACTGCTCCTGGTCCTGAAGACAGAAGATGGAGACAGCAGCAGAGCAAGAGAGGAAACTCAGCACGTAGAGGGCTGAGGGGATTGCAGGACGGAGCGACTTGGAGCTGAGAGGAAACTGGGGCAATCCGAGGAACTGCTCAAAAACTAGGGAAAATGTATCTTGGGGGCTAATCCTTTCCTGGGGAGAACAATGTGCTGAGGAGCTAAGACAAAGCTCCAACATCTACATGATTTGGAGCACAAAGCTCCAAAATGTCAGAGTGCTTAGTTTGATTAGATTTGCCGGGGTTCGTCAAAAGCCGCGGCAGTACCTAAATTGCTCTCTCTTGACAGGCTGTTTGACGGGATTGCTAATCCTGTCAAGCTGGTTTCTCGGGGCAGAGGGCTCCTGGGCTACGTGACAGATTGATTACTGGACAGACCTGGTATTTCCTAATTGTGGCCTTTCAGCCGTGCCTGCCTGCGTGCTCTTCTGGGGGACCCTTTCAGTGGGCTGCTGTGGGGGACTTCCTGCCTTGCCAGGCTGGCTGTTGAAATCCCATCCCTGCCACTGCCTGTCGTCCTGTCTGGGTGGCGGTCGTGAGTTCCAATTCCCTCGCGGAATTGAGTTCGGAGCCATTTTCCTATGCTGGGAATGGTGCCCATAGTTCGAGTAGGTAACCGCAACTATAGGTTCCCAATTCCCAGTGTCCTTCCTATGCATCTTGGGGGGAGGTCTCAGGGATCCTGCCTTTGGAGCAAGTCGGAGACCCGCCCGAGGTTATTCTCAAATTCCTTCCAGTTGGTGGTGGCTGGATCCACCAAACCGAGAGCCATATTGGTCTCGTGATTAAGACCTCCGTACAAGAGCATCTTAAACTCGAGGCCATTAAAGTCATATCCATGGGGTGTCAAGGGGACCTTCTTTGCCAGAATGGCGAGGAGCTGCTTCTGTGCCATGTAAGCCTCAGGGTTCTCTCGAGGACCCTGTTGTTCCATGACATAGAGCACACCCACACTCTGCCCAGGCCACAAAATCCTCACTACGTCTCTCATCTAGTCGTGGGCCTTGAGCCTAACCAAGCCTCAAGCCGCCACGGCTGATTCAAGAGTAGGGAGCTCGGAGGGGGACATACAAAGCTGAGCCAGCTGGGTCAGGTCCTGAACATTGGCTGTTGGGTGAGAGTGTATCACCGTGTTCAACCCGGTGGTTCTGTTCAATGGACCTAACTGGTCTGCTATGGCTTTGGCCTCAGTAGCACGCCAGGGGACCTAGTCTCAGTGACCTGCGTCTCCTGCATATCTTGCCTCTCTAAGGGGGGGTGGTCCGTCTGGTCATGGACCGTGTCTCTACAGGTTTTACTGGGACCTTAGGGTCGCTCCAGTCTGGATTGTGGGGAATAGTTGCCCGAGCGTCCTCCAGCAACGTCTCCCCAGAAAAGTCCTCCACAAACATTGGGAGCAGCTCTGGGCACACAGCCGAAATTAAGGCCTTGCGCGTTTGGAGCTGGCTTTCCAGTGCAGCAATCTGTTTCTGACAAGCTACATGGCTAACAGCCTCCTGCTGTTCTCTCACTTGTCCCACCGTGAACTTGGCCACAGACCGGGCATGATCCAGCTCAGCCTCTAAGGCGTGGGCTTTCTCTTCCCATGTTTGCACCACTACCTGGATGTTGCTAAGCTTCTGTGCTGACCCCTGCACCACAGACGCAAAAGTTACCTTATCCTCACGCAGCGTCTCGACCTTGGCCTGAAGCCGGGCATTCTCCTTCTTTACTTTCACTAATTTCTCTCTGGTCTCTACCGGGGCACTACTACCATCTCTGCCCGTGGGCCAAAGTCCCCAAGTGGCCAAATCATCCTTAGACCGCCCGAATGGGTTCTTTGATTTACGTGACAGGGTGTATGCTTCACGGAGTGTAGTAAAGGGATCGGCCGTCAGGAAGATGGAGTCCTTCTAGGGGCATTTCCCCTTACTCAACACCCATCTTTCTAGTTTTCCTCTGACCTCTTCCTCCAACATGAAGCCCTTGATGGTGACCTTACTGCTCTCTGCCATTTTACACACAAACCACAACTATCTCTAACACTACCTACAGGCTACAAACTACAAACCACAAACAGGACCAGGAACTGGAGTGACGGGAAGGATCACCTAGACCCCTGGGGGACTGAAGGGAAACGAACTCAACAGAACTATTCTAGGAAAGAGGGACAGGAACCTATCTGCAGCCTGCCTAAACAAAGTCACTTTAGTACACCCAAATCTGGTTTTCCACCATGACAGCACTGGGAAGCAAAGGATGAGGAAACGGTTCAGGGACAGGGAGGTCACCTAGACCCAGGGAACTCTCAGGAGTACTCCGCCTGCCTGAAGGGGGGAGACCAACCCAGTGGAACTTACAGCGCCGCCTGGCCAAGCAGCCAGGAGAAAGGGCAAGGAACCAAAACCGAACCACCCCTGGTTTTCTGGGTGAGGGATACCTTCCTCTACCACGGGCTAAACCTCTAAACCCTAGGCTAGGTCGGGAATCACCAACCACACCTAGTTGGCTAGCCACTCGGGACGCACCCGAAACTATACAGCGGGACGCACCCATGCTTTTCACAAATACCAAACACCCGTATACTACTCTGGGGGAGGGGGGGATTTCTTCCTTAAGTGTTATTTTGCCTTGCCACTACGGTGTTGGATGGGTGTAGACTGTTCACACTCTAGAACTTCGGATCCTAGCCCACGATAGCCCCAAGTTAGGAATGCGATTCCCAGGACAGCTTGTGCACACCCCTTGCTATTGGACAATGGTTCACCACCTAGTGCTAGTGACCACGCCCGGGCAGCTGACATACACAAGTCAAGCAAGAAAGGGGAACAGATTTCCACCCAGATAGAACACCTCTAGAGCTCAAACGCACAGAATTCTCTCTCACACATGTTCCTGCCTGACTGCACTCTAACGACTTGACCGACCATCACCTAAGTCAGTACCAGCCTGATTTGAAGAGGTTCGCGACTCCTTCTCAAATTAGGGGTATCGGGGTTTGCCCGCGTTGCTCCACCACTCTGTTACCCTGTGTACTGGGGATCCCGGGAGGGACACCAAAACGTGCTCAACTCAAGGTGGGGAAAATTAGCTCAGAGCGCTGCTTAGCGTTACGAGAGGCAGGGTAACGTAGCAAGATCTTGAACCCTATCTCTATGGGGTCGGGTCAAGGGTGTACCCTTCCTGGAAGTCCCATACTAAAATTGCTTGGGGGAGGAATTGGCCTGCTTTATCCATGTTATTTGGGCTATTTATTCCAGCACTCACTGAATCCTGAATAATGCTGCCTCCCTCCCCAGTCGAACTCAGTTTAAAGTCCTCCTGATCTGTTTTGCAAGACTGTTAGCAAAAATGTTCCAGCCAACAGTTGTGAGGTGCAGGCCATTGCCAGAAGACCAACTTCGTGGAAATGGAGACCGTGATCCAAAAACCCAAATTGCTCCCAGCGGCACCATCTTCAGAGCCAGTTGTTGACCTCCACTATTCTTCTTTCCCTTCGTGGGCCATGTCCTTCCACCAGGAGGAGGGACAAAATGACAACCTGAGCACCAGGGTCCTTCCTACCCATAAGCTTGTAATCCTTCATGATGTGGTGAAAGCTATGCCTTGCAGTGTCATTGGTTCTGACGTGAACCCAAAGGAGGGGTTACAGTAAGTGGGCTTGACCAGTCTCATTAGCCTCTCTGTTACGTCATTGATTTTGGCCCCAGGGAGACAGAACACATCGCAATTGATTTCGTCCAGGTTGCAAATGGTCAGTTCCATTCCTCTCAGCAAGGAGTCCCCAACCACTAGAACTCATCTCCTCTGAGGCTTGTCCAGGCTTACTTGATGAGCAGATTGTCTGTCGGCCACCTGAATATTCTGTTCAAGCTGAGACTGTTGGTCCTGTTGCTGTTGGATTTCATTCTGCCGGTGTTGGGGTTCCTGTTGCTGATGTTGGATTTCCTCTTGGTGATGTTCCATTACCTCTTCCTGCTGTTCCACTTCATCATTGATAAGATCAAGAACTTGGAAGCGATTCTGTAGTTTTGAGATTCTCTGTTTGGTACCTTGTCTTTCTACTTCTGCATGTCACATTCCTCCAAGTGTCCGTCTCCTGGTTTCGTGAACTGACTTCCCCGTCCACTAGCTCCTCTGTGTTCTCCGTCTTCAAAAAGGGCCTCCCAGCCCTATCCAAGAATTCCTCACCCTCCCTAATAATGCAAAGATTTGAAACCCTGGCCTCCAGCTGTTGAGCTTTCTCCTGCAAGAGGGCGACCAGCTTGCATTTGCTGCAGATGTACCCAACAACATCTTGCAGGAGGAAAAGAAACATGCCACAGCTGTGGCAGGGGACTGTAGTAGCTCCCTCACCCTCCACTCTTGATAATCTAAAGAGTCAAATTGGAAAAAGTAAAACTGGGCTTTGTCTTCAAAATCCCCTGTTAAAACCTATGTCAACATCCCTGTTTGCCAAGTACTTATTGACAAACTGTCAAGACAGAGGGTGCAATTCTATAGTGCTTATAGTTACTCCCTCAAAGCTCCAAACCCACCGGGACATTATGGACAGGCAGACTGATTCAGGAGGGCTTCAAGCCAAGAAGCAATGAAATCTTGCTAAGCTTTGATAGTGAAACTTCATGCACTGAAGGCATGCACATCTGTGTGCAAATATAAAGAGTTGCTAGCTCCTCCTCCTAGCTCGTCAGTGAGTCAGTTAGAGCTCGTGGTTGCTAGCTCCTTCCCCTAGCTAGTCAGTCAGACCATGTGCTCAGGCCAGACTAAACAGACAAACAAACAAAAAGAAACACAGCCCCAGAAGCCTGTAAAAACACCCAGTCAAGGATGTCTTCTCAGAGACGGCTCACCTTCCCCTCTCTCCTCTGGAAATGAGCTTGAAGTCTGCTGGGAGCAAATATAAAGAGCTGCTAGCTCCTCCCCTTAGCTCTTCAGTGAGTCTCTTAGAGCTAACGGCTGTTAGCTTTTCCCACTAGCTAGTCAGTTAGACCATGTGCTCAGGGAGAGCACACTGTTACCCTGATATCTGAGGGTCCCGTGGAGGACCCTGCACTGTGCTCAATATGATGGAGGAATGGGAATTAGCCAGAGCAGAAGCTATAGCACAAGAGAGGCAGGGTAACTTAGCAAGATCGTAAAGCCCAATTTTTAAGGGGTCAAGCCAAACCAAAGACCACACTAAATTGTTGAAGAAATGATTTTCATTTTATTTTTATTAAAAATAAGTCACTGCTCACATTTGCACTTGCACACTCACTCACTCAAGAGCTAAAAAGAAATAAAAGAGGGGAACATCAATAGGGGATTTTGGAGAGGTGTTTTTGGGGTATACTGCTCCTGGTCCTGAAGACAGAAGATGGAGACAGCAGCAGAGCAAGAGAGGAAACTCAGCACGTAGAGGGCTGAGGGGATTGCAGGACGGAGCGACTTGGAGCTGAGAGGAAACTGGGGCAATCCGAGGAACTGCTCAAAAACTGGGGAAAATGTATCTTGGGGGCTAATCCTTTCCTGGGGAGAACAATGTGCTGAGGAGCTAAGACAAAGCTCCAACATCTACATGATTTGGAGCACAAAGCTCCAAAATGTCAGAGTGCTTAGTTTGATTAGATTTGCCGGGGTTCGTCAAAAGCCGCGGCAGTACCTAAATTGCTCTCTCTTGACAGGCTGTTTGACGGGATTGCTAATCCTGTCAAGCTGGTTTCTCGGGGCAGAGGGCTCCTGGGCTACGTGACAGATTGATTACTGGACAGACCTGGTATTTCCTAATTGTGGCCTTTCAGCCGTGCCTGCCTGCGTGCTCTTCTGGGGGACCCTTTCAGTGGGCTGCTGTGGGGGACTTCCTGCCTTGCCAGGCTGGCTGTTGAAATCCCGTCCCTGCCACTGCCTGTCGTCCTGTCTGGGTGGCGGTCGTGAGTTCCAATTCCCTCGCGGAATTGAGTTCGGAGCCATTTTCCTATGCTGGGAATGGTGCCCATAGTTCGAGTAGGTAACCGCAACTATAGGTTCCCAATTCCCAGTGTCCTTCCTATGCATCTTGGGGGGAGGTCTCAGGGATCCTGCCTTTGGAGCAAGTCGGAGACCCGCCCGAGGTTATTCTCAAATTCCTTCCAGTTGGTGGTGGCTGGATCCACCAAACCGAGAGCCATATTGGTCTCGTGATTAAGACCTCCGTACAAGAGCATCTTAAACTCGAGGCCATTAAAGTCATATCCATGGGGTGTCAAGGGGACCTTCTTTGCCAGAATGGCGAGGAGCTGCTTCTGTGCCATGTAAGCCTCAGGGTTCTCTCGAGGACCCTGTTGTTCCATGACATAGAGCACACCCACACTCTGCCCAGGCCACAAAATCCTCACTACGTCTCTCATCTAGTCGTGGGCCTTGAGCCTAACCAAGCCTCAAGCCGCCACGGCTGATTCAAGAGTAGGGAGCTCGGAGGGGGACATACAAAGCTGAGCCAGCTGGGTCAGGTCCTGAACATTGGCTGTTGGGTGAGAGTGTATCACCGTGTTCAACCCGGTGGTTCTGTTCAATGGACCTAACTGGTCTGCTATGGCTTTGGCCTCAGTAGCACGCCAGGGGACCTAGTCTCAGTGACCTGCGTCTCCTGCATATCTTGCCTCTCTAAGGGGGGGGTGGTCCGTCTGGTCATGGACCGTGTCTCTACAGGTTTTACTGGGACCTTAGGGTCGCTCCAGTCTGGATTGTGGGGAATAGTTGCCCGAGCGTCCTCCAGCAACGTCTCCCCAGAAAAGTCCTCCACAAACATTGGGAGCAGCTCTGGGCACACAGCCGAAATTAAGGCCTTGCGCGTTTGGAGCTGGCTTTCCAGTGCAGCAATCTGTTTCTGACAAGCTACATGGCTAACAGCCTCCTGCTGTTCTCTCACTTGTCCCACCGTGAACTTGGCCACAGACCGGGCATGATCCAGCTCAGCCTCTAAGGCGTGGGCTTTCTCTTCCCATGTTTGCACCACTACCTGGATGTTGCTAAGCTTCTGTGCTGACCCCTGCACCACAGACGCAAAAGTTACCTTATCCTCACGCAGCGTCTCGACCTTGGCCTGAAGCCGGGCATTCTCCTTCTTTACTTTCACTAATTTCTCTCTGGTCTCTACCGGGGCACTACTACCATCTCTGCCCGTGGGCCAAAGTCCCCAAGTGGCCAAATCATCCTTAGACCGCCCGAATGGGTTCTTTGATTTACGTGACAGGGTGTATGCTTCACGGAGTGTAGTAAAGGGATCGGCCGTCAGGAAGATGGAGTCCTTCTAGGGGCATTTCCCCTTACTCAACACCCATCTTTCTAGTTTTCCTCTGACCTCTTCCTCCAACATGAAGCCCTTGATGGTGACCTTACTGCTCTCTGCCATTTTACACACAAACCACAACTATCTCTAACACTACCTACAGGCTACAAACTACAAACCACAAACAGGACCAGGAACTGGAGTGACGGGAAGGATCACCTAGACCCCTGGGGGACTGAAGGGAAACGAACTCAACAGAACTATTCTAGGAAAGAGGGACAGGAACCTATCTGCAGCCTGCCTAAACAAAGTCACTTTAGTACACCCAAATCTGGTTTTCCACCATGACAGCACTGGGAAGCAAAGGATGAGGAAACGGTTCAGGGACAGGGAGGTCACCTAGACCCAGGGAACTCTCAGGAGTACTCCGCCTGCCTGAAGGGGGGAGACCAACCCAGTGGAACTTACAGCGCCGCCTGGCCAAGCAGCCAGGAGAAAGGGCAAGGAACCAAAACCGAACCACCCCTGGTTTTCTGGGTGAGGGATACCTTCCTCTACCACGGGCTAAACCTCTAAACCCTAGGCTAGGTCGGGAATCACCAACCACACCTAGTTGGCTAGCCACTCGGGACGCACCCGAAACTATACAGCGGGACGCACCCATGCTTTTCACAAATACCAAACACCCGTATACTACTCTGGGGGAGGGGGGGATTTCTTCCTTAAGTGTTATTTTGCCTTGCCACTACGGTGTTGGATGGGTGTAGACTGTTCACACTCTAGAACTTCGGATCCTAGCCCACGATAGCCCCAAGTTAGGAATGCGATTCCCAGGACAGCTTGTGCACACCCCTTGCTATTGGACAATGGTTCACCACCTAGTGCTAGTGACCACGCCCGGGCAGCTGACATACACAAGTCAAGCAAGAAAGGGGAACAGATTTCCACCCAGATAGAACACCTCTAGAGCTCAAACGCACAGAATTCTCTCTCACACATGTTCCTGCCTGACTGCACTCTAACGACTTGACCGACCATCACCTAAGTCAGTACCAGCCTGATTTGAAGAGGTTTGCGACTCCTTCTCAAATTAGGGGTATCGGGGTTTGCCCGCGTTGCTCCACCACTCTGTTACCCTGTGTACTGGGGATCCCGGGAGGGACACCAAAACGTGCTCAACTCAAGGTGGGGAAAATTAGCTCAGAGCGCTGCTTAGCGTTACGAGAGGCAGGGTAACGTAGCAAGATCTTGAACCCTATCTCTATGGGGTCGGGTCAAGGGTGTACCCTTCCTGGAAGTCCCATACTAAAATTGCTTGGGGGAGGAATTGGCCTGCTTTATCCATGTTATTTGGGCTATTTATTCCAGCACTCACTGAATCCTGAATAATGCTGCCTCCCTCCCCAGTCGAACTCAGTTTAAAGTCCTCCTGATCTGTTTTGCAAGACTGTTAGCAAAAATGTTCCAGCCAACAGTTGTGAGGTGCAGGCCATTGCCAGAAGACCAACTTCGTGGAAATGGAGACCGTGATCCAAAAACCCAAATTGCTCCCAGCGGCACCATCTTCAGAGCCAGTTGTTGACCTCCACTATTCTTCTTTCCCTTCGTGGGCCATGTCCTTCCACCAGGAGGAGGGACAAAATGACAACCTGAGCACCAGGGTCCTTCCTACCCATAAGCTTGTAATCCTTCATGATGTGGTGAAAGCTATGCCTTGCAGTGTCATTGGTTCTGACGTGAACCCAAAGGAGGGGTTACAGTAAGTGGGCTTGACCAGTCTCATTAGCCTCTCTGTTACGTCATTGATTTTGGCCCCAGGGAGACAGAACACATCGCAATTGATTTCGTCCAGGTTGCAAATGGTCAGTTCCATTCCTCTCAGCAAGGAGTCCCCAACCACTAGAACTCATCTCCTCTGAGGCTTGTCCAGGCTTACTTGATGAGCAGATTGTCTGTCGGCCACCTGAATATTCTGTTCAAGCTGAGACTGTTGGTCCTGTTGCTGTTGGATTTCATTCTGCCGGTGTTGGGGTTCCTGTTGCTGATGTTGGATTTCCTCTTGGTGATGTTCCATTACCTCTTCCTGCTGTTCCACTTCATCATTGATAAGATCAAGAACTTGGAAGCGATTCTGTAGTTTTGAGATTCTCTGTTTGGTACCTTGTCTTTCTACTTCTGCATGTCACATTCCTCCAAGTGTCCGTCTCCTGGTTTCGTGAACTGACTTCCCCGTCCACTAGCTCCTCTGTGTTCTCCGTCTTCAAAAAGGGCCTCCCAGCCCTATCCAAGAATTCCTCACCCTCCCTAATAATGCAAAGATTTGAAACCCTGGCCTCCAGCTGTTGAGCTTTCTCCTGCAAGAGGGCGACCAGCTTGCATTTGCTGCAGATGTACCCAACAACATCTTGCAGGAGGAAAAGAAACATGCCACAGCTGTGGCAGGGGACTGTAGTAGCTCCCTCACCCTCCACTCTTGATAATCTAAAGAGTCAAATTGGAAAAAGTAAAACTGGGCTTTGTCTTCAAAATCCCCTGTTAAAACCTATGTCAACATCCCTGTTTGCCAAGTACTTATTGACAAACTGTCAAGACAGAGGGTGCAATTCTATAGTGCTTATAGTTACTCCCTCAAAGCTCCAAACCCACCGGGACATTATGGACAGGCAGACTGATTCAGGAGGGCTTCAAGCCAAGAAGCAATGAAATCTTGCTAAGCTTTGATAGTGAAACTTCATGCACTGAAGGCATGCACATCTGTGTGCAAATATAAAGAGTTGCTAGCTCCTCCTCCTAGCTCGTCAGTGAGTCAGTTAGAGCTCGTGGTTGCTAGCTCCTTCCCCTAGCTAGTCAGTCAGACCATGTGCTCAGGCCAGACTAAACAGACAAACAAACAAAAAGAAACACAGCCCCAGAAGCCTGTAAAAACACCCAGTCAAGGATGTCTTCTCAGAGACGGCTCACCTTCCCCTCTCTCCTCTGGAAATGAGCTTGAAGTCTGCTGGGAGCAAATATAAAGAGCTGCTAGCTCCTCCCCTTAGCTCTTCAGTGAGTCTCTTAGAGCTAACGGCTGTTAGCTTTTCCCACTAGCTAGTCAGTTAGACCATGTGCTCAGGGAGAGCACACTGTTACCCTGATATCTGAGGGTCCCGTGGAGGACCCTGCACTGTGCTCAATATGATGGAGGAATGGGAATTAGCCAGAGCAGAAGCTATAGCACAAGAGAGGCAGGGTAACTTAGCAAGATCGTAAAGCCCAATTTTTAAGGGGTCAAGCCAAACCAAAGACCACACTAAATTGTTGAAGAAATGATTTTCATTTTATTTTTATTAAAAATAAGTCACTGCTCACATTTGCACTTGCACACTCACTCACTCAAGAGCTAAAAAGAAATAAAAGAGGGGAACATCAATAGGGGATTTTGGAGAGGTGTTTTTGGGGTATACTGCTCCTGGTCCTGAAGACAGAAGATGGAGACAGCAGCAGAGCAAGAGAGGAAACTCAGCACGTAGAGGGCTGAGGGGATTGCAGGACGGAGCGACTTGGAGCTGAGAGGAAACTGGGGCAATCCGAGGAACTGCTCAAAAACTGGGGAAAATGTATCTTGGGGGCTAATCCTTTCCTGGGGAGAACAATGTGCTGAGGAGCTAAGACAAAGCTCCAACATCTACATGATTTGGAGCACAAAGCTCCAAAATGTCAGAGTGCTTAGTTTGATTAGATTTGCCGGGGTTCGTCAAAAGCCGCGGCAGTACCTAAATTGCTCTCTCTTGACAGGCTGTTTGACGGGATTGCTAATCCTGTCAAGCTGGTTTCTCGGGGCAGAGGGCTCCTGGGCTACGTGACAGATTGATTACTGGACAGACCTGGTATTTCCTAATTGTGGCCTTTCAGCCGTGCCTGCCTGCGTGCTCTTCTGGGGGACCCTTTCAGTGGGCTGCTGTGGGGGACTTCCTGCCTTGCCAGGCTGGCTGTTGAAATCCCGTCCCTGCCACTGCCTGTCGTCCTGTCTGGGTGGCGGTCGTGAGTTCCAATTCCCTCGCGGAATTGAGTTCGGAGCCATTTTCCTATGCTGGGAATGGTGCCCATAGTTCGAGTAGGTAACCGCAACTATAGGTTCCCAATTCCCAGTGTCCTTCCTATGCATCTTGGGGGGAGGTCTCAGGGATCCTGCCTTTGGAGCAAGTCGGAGACCCGCCCGAGGTTATTCTCAAATTCCTTCCAGTTGGTGGTGGCTGGATCCACCAAACCGAGAGCCATATTGGTCTCGTGATTAAGACCTCCGTACAAGAGCATCTTAAACTCGAGGCCATTAAAGTCATATCCATGGGGTGTCAAGGGGACCTTCTTTGCCAGAATGGCGAGGAGCTGCTTCTGTGCCATGTAAGCCTCAGGGTTCTCTCGAGGACCCTGTTGTTCCATGACATAGAGCACACCCACACTCTGCCCAGGCCACAAAATCCTCACTACGTCTCTCATCTAGTCGTGGGCCTTGAGCCTAACCAAGCCTCAAGCCGCCACGGCTGATTCAAGAGTAGGGAGCTCGGAGGGGGACATACAAAGCTGAGCCAGCTGGGTCAGGTCCTGAACATTGGCTGTTGGGTGAGAGTGTATCACCGTGTTCAACCCGGTGGTTCTGTTCAATGGACCTAACTGGTCTGCTATGGCTTTGGCCTCAGTAGCACGCCAGGGGACCTAGTCTCAGTGACCTGCGTCTCCTGCATATCTTGCCTCTCTAAGGGGGGGGTGGTCCGTCTGGTCATGGACCGTGTCTCTACAGGTTTTACTGGGACCTTAGGGTCGCTCCAGTCTGGATTGTGGGGAATAGTTGCCCGAGCGTCCTCCAGCAACGTCTCCCCAGAAAAGTCCTCCACAAACATTGGGAGCAGCTCTGGGCACACAGCCGAAATTAAGGCCTTGCGCGTTTGGAGCTGGCTTTCCAGTGCAGCAATCTGTTTCTGACAAGCTACATGGCTAACAGCCTCCTGCTGTTCTCTCACTTGTCCCACCGTGAACTTGGCCACAGACCGGGCATGATCCAGCTCAGCCTCTAAGGCGTGGGCTTTCTCTTCCCATGTTTGCACCACTACCTGGATGTTGCTAAGCTTCTGTGCTGACCCCTGCACCACAGACGCAAAAGTTACCTTATCCTCACGCAGCGTCTCGACCTTGGCCTGAAGCCGGGCATTCTCCTTCTTTACTTTCACTAATTTCTCTCTGGTCTCTACCGGGGCACTACTACCATCTCTGCCCGTGGGCCAAAGTCCCCAAGTGGCCAAATCATCCTTAGACCGCCCGAATGGGTTCTTTGATTTACGTGACAGGGTGTATGCTTCACGGAGTGTAGTAAAGGGATCGGCCGTCAGGAAGATGGAGTCCTTCTAGGGGCATTTCCCCTTACTCAACACCCATCTTTCTAGTTTTCCTCTGACCTCTTCCTCCAACATGAAGCCCTTGATGGTGACCTTACTGCTCTCTGCCATTTTACACACAAACCACAACTATCTCTAACACTACCTACAGGCTACAAACTACAAACCACAAACAGGACCAGGAACTGGAGTGACGGGAAGGATCACCTAGACCCCTGGGGGACTGAAGGGAAACGAACTCAACAGAACTATTCTAGGAAAGAGGGACAGGAACCTATCTGCAGCCTGCCTAAACAAAGTCACTTTAGTACACCCAAATCTGGTTTTCCACCATGACAGCACTGGGAAGCAAAGGATGAGGAAACGGTTCAGGGACAGGGAGGTCACCTAGACCCAGGGAACTCTCAGGAGTACTCCGCCTGCCTGAAGGGGGGAGACCAACCCAGTGGAACTTACAGCGCCGCCTGGCCAAGCAGCCAGGAGAAAGGGCAAGGAACCAAAACCGAACCACCCCTGGTTTTCTGGGTGAGGGATACCTTCCTCTACCACGGGCTAAACCTCTAAACCCTAGGCTAGGTCGGGAATCACCAACCACACCTAGTTGGCTAGCCACTCGGGACGCACCCGAAACTATACAGCGGGACGCACCCATGCTTTTCACAAATACCAAACACCCGTATACTACTCTGGGGGAGGGGGGGATTTCTTCCTTAAGTGTTATTTTGCCTTGCCACTACGGTGTTGGATGGGTGTAGACTGTTCACACTCTAGAACTTCGGATCCTAGCCCACGATAGCCCCAAGTTAGGAATGCGATTCCCAGGACAGCTTGTGCACACCCCTTGCTATTGGACAATGGTTCACCACCTAGTGCTAGTGACCACGCCCGGGCAGCTGACATACACAAGTCAAGCAAGAAAGGGGAACAGATTTCCACCCAGATAGAACACCTCTAGAGCTCAAACGCACAGAATTCTCTCTCACACATGTTCCTGCCTGACTGCACTCTAACGACTTGACCGACCATCACCTAAGTCAGTACCAGCCTGATTTGAAGAGGTTTGCGACTCCTTCTCAAATTAGGGGTATCGGGGTTTGCCCGCGTTGCTCCACCACTCTGTTACCCTGTGTACTGGGGATCCCGGGAGGGACACCAAAACGTGCTCAACTCAAGGTGGGGAAAATTAGCTCAGAGCGCTGCTTAGCGTTACGAGAGGCAGGGTAACGTAGCAAGATCTTGAACCCTATCTCTATGGGGTCGGGTCAAGGGTGTACCCTTCCTGGAAGTCCCATACTAAAATTGCTTGGGGGAGGAATTGGCCTGCTTTATCCATGTTATTTGGGCTATTTATTCCAGCACTCACTGAATCCTGAATAATGCTGCCTCCCTCCCCAGTCGAACTCAGTTTAAAGTCCTCCTGATCTGTTTTGCAAGACTGTTAGCAAAAATGTTCCAGCCAACAGTTGTGAGGTGCAGGCCATTGCCAGAAGACCAACTTCGTGGAAATGGAGACCGTGATCCAAAAACCCAAATTGCTCCCAGCGGCACCATCTTCAGAGCCAGTTGTTGACCTCCACTATTCTTCTTTCCCTTCGTGGGCCATGTCCTTCCACCAGGAGGAGGGACAAAATGACAACCTGAGCACCAGGGTCCTTCCTACCCATAAGCTTGTAATCCTTCATGATGTGGTGAAAGCTATGCCTTGCAGTGTCATTGGTTCTGACGTGAACCCAAAGGAGGGGTTACAGTAAGTGGGCTTGACCAGTCTCATTAGCCTCTCTGTTACGTCATTGATTTTGGCCCCAGGGAGACAGAACACATCGCAATTGATTTCGTCCAGGTTGCAAATGGTCAGTTCCATTCCTCTCAGCAAGGAGTCCCCAACCACTAGAACTCATCTCCTCTGAGGCTTGTCCAGGCTTACTTGATGAGCAGATTGTCTGTCGGCCACCTGAATATTCTGTTCAAGCTGAGACTGTTGGTCCTGTTGCTGTTGGATTTCATTCTGCCGGTGTTGGGGTTCCTGTTGCTGATGTTGGATTTCCTCTTGGTGATGTTCCATTACCTCTTCCTGCTGTTCCACTTCATCATTGATAAGATCAAGAACTTGGAAGCGATTCTGTAGTTTTGAGATTCTCTGTTTGGTACCTTGTCTTTCTACTTCTGCATGTCACATTCCTCCAAGTGTCCGTCTCCTGGTTTCGTGAACTGACTTCCCCGTCCACTAGCTCCTCTGTGTTCTCCGTCTTCAAAAAGGGCCTCCCAGCCCTATCCAAGAATTCCTCACCCTCCCTAATAATGCAAAGATTTGAAACCCTGGCCTCCAGCTGTTGAGCTTTCTCCTGCAAGAGGGCGACCAGCTTGCATTTGCTGCAGATGTACCCAACAACATCTTGCAGGAGGAAAAGAAACATGCCACAGCTGTGGCAGGGGACTGTAGTAGCTCCCTCACCCTCCACTCTTGATAATCTAAAGAGTCAAATTGGAAAAAGTAAAACTGGGCTTTGTCTTCAAAATCCCCTGTTAAAACCTATGTCAACATCCCTGTTTGCCAAGTACTTATTGACAAACTGTCAAGACAGAGGGTGCAATTCTATAGTGCTTATAGTTACTCCCTCAAAGCTCCAAACCCACCGGGACATTATGGACAGGCAGACTGATTCAGGAGGGCTTCAAGCCAAGAAGCAATGAAATCTTGCTAAGCTTTGATAGTGAAACTTCATGCACTGAAGGCATGCACATCTGTGTGCAAATATAAAGAGTTGCTAGCTCCTCCTCCTAGCTCGTCAGTGAGTCAGTTAGAGCTCGTGGTTGCTAGCTCCTTCCCCTAGCTAGTCAGTCAGACCATGTGCTCAGGCCAGACTAAACAGACAAACAAACAAAAAGAAACACAGCCCCAGAAGCCTGTAAAAACACCCAGTCAAGGATGTCTTCTCAGAGACGGCTCACCTTCCCCTCTCTCCTCTGGAAATGAGCTTGAAGTCTGCTGGGAGCAAATATAAAGAGCTGCTAGCTCCTCCCCTTAGCTCTTCAGTGAGTCTCTTAGAGCTAATGGCTGTTAGCTTTTCCCACTAGCTAGTCAGTTAGACCATGTGCTCAGGGAGAGCACACTGTTACCCTGATATCTGAGGGTCCCGTGGAGGACCCTGCACTGTGCTCAATATGATGGAGGAATGGGAATTAGCCAGAGCAGAAGCTATAGCACAAGAGAGGCAGGGTAACTTAGCAAGATCGTAAAGCCCAATTTTTAAGGGGTCAAGCCAAACCAAAGACCACACTAAATTGTTGAAGAAATGATTTTCATTTTATTTTTATTAAAAATAAGTCACTGCTCACATTTGCACTTGCACACTCACTCACTCAAGAGCTAAAAAGAAATAAAAGAGGGGAACATCAATAGGGGATTTTGGAGAGGTGTTTTTGGGGTATACTGCTCCTGGTCCTGAAGACAGAAGATGGAGACAGCAGCAGAGCAAGAGAGGAAACTCAGCACGTAGAGGGCTGAGGGGATTGCAGGACGGAGCGACTTGGAGCTGAGAGGAAACTGGGGCAATCCGAGGAACTGCTCAAAAACTGGGGAAAATGTATCTTGGGGGCTAATCCTTTCCTGGGGAGAACAATGTGCTGAGGAGCTAAGACAAAGCTCCAACATCTACATGATTTGGAGCACAAAGCTCCAAAATGTCAGAGTGCTTAGTTTGATTAGATTTGCCGGGGTTCGTCAAAAGCCGCGGCAGTACCTAAATTGCTCTCTCTTGACAGGCTGTTTGACGGGATTGCTAATCCTGTCAAGCTGGTTTCTCGGGGCAGAGGGCTCCTGGGCTACGTGACAGATTGATTACTGGACAGACCTGGTATTTCCTAATTGTGGCCTTTCAGCCGTGCCTGCCTGCGTGCTCTTCTGGGGGACCCTTTCAGTGGGCTGCTGTGGGGGACTTCCTGCCTTGCCAGGCTGGCTGTTGAAATCCCGTCCCTGCCACTGCCTGTCGTCCTGTCTGGGTGGCGGTCGTGAGTTCCAATTCCCTCGCGGAATTGAGTTCGGAGCCATTTTCCTATGCTGGGAATGGTGCCCATAGTTCGAGTAGGTAACCGCAACTATAGGTTCCCAATTCCCAGTGTCCTTCCTATGCATCTTGGGGGGAGGTCTCAGGGATCCTGCCTTTGGAGCAAGTCGGAGACCCGCCCGAGGTTATTCTCAAATTCCTTCCAGTTGGTGGTGGCTGGATCCACCAAACCGAGAGCCATATTGGTCTCGTGATTAAGACCTCCGTACAAGAGCATCTTAAACTCGAGGCCATTAAAGTCATATCCATGGGGTGTCAAGGGGACCTTCTTTGCCAGAATGGCGAGGAGCTGCTTCTGTGCCATGTAAGCCTCAGGGTTCTCTCGAGGACCCTGTTGTTCCATGACATAGAGCACACCCACACTCTGCCCAGGCCACAAAATCCTCACTACGTCTCTCATCTAGTCGTGGGCCTTGAGCCTAACCAAGCCTCAAGCCGCCACGGCTGATTCAAGAGTAGGGAGCTCGGAGGGGGACATACAAAGCTGAGCCAGCTGGGTCAGGTCCTGAACATTGGCTGTTGGGTGAGAGTGTATCACCGTGTTCAACCCGGTGGTTCTGTTCAATGGACCTAACTGGTCTGCTATGGCTTTGGCCTCAGTAGCACGCCAGGGGACCTAGTCTCAGTGACCTGCGTCTCCTGCATATCTTGCCTCTCTAAGGGGGGGGTGGTCCGTCTGGTCATGGACCGTGTCTCTACAGGTTTTACTGGGACCTTAGGGTCGCTCCAGTCTGGATTGTGGGGAATAGTTGCCCGAGCGTCCTCCAGCAACGTCTCCCCAGAAAAGTCCTCCACAAACATTGGGAGCAGCTCTGGGCACACAGCCGAAATTAAGGCCTTGCGCGTTTGGAGCTGGCTTTCCAGTGCAGCAATCTGTTTCTGACAAGCTACATGGCTAACAGCCTCCTGCTGTTCTCTCACTTGTCCCACCGTGAACTTGGCCACAGACCGGGCATGATCCAGCTCAGCCTCTAAGGCGTGGGCTTTCTCTTCCCATGTTTGCACCACTACCTGGATGTTGCTAAGCTTCTGTGCTGACCCCTGCACCACAGACGCAAAAGTTACCTTATCCTCACGCAGCGTCTCGACCTTGGCCTGAAGCCGGGCATTCTCCTTCTTTACTTTCACTAATTTCTCTCTGGTCTCTACCGGGGCACTACTACCATCTCTGCCCGTGGGCCAAAGTCCCCAAGTGGCCAAATCATCCTTAGACCGCCCGAATGGGTTCTTTGATTTACGTGACAGGGTGTATGCTTCACGGAGTGTAGTAAAGGGATCGGCCGTCAGGAAGATGGAGTCCTTCTAGGGGCATTTCCCCTTACTCAACACCCATCTTTCTAGTTTTCCTCTGACCTCTTCCTCCAACATGAAGCCCTTGATGGTGACCTTACTGCTCTCTGCCATTTTACACACAAACCACAACTATCTCTAACACTACCTACAGGCTACAAACTACAAACCACAAACAGGACCAGGAACTGGAGTGACGGGAAGGATCACCTAGACCCCTGGGGGACTGAAGGGAAACGAACTCAACAGAACTATTCTAGGAAAGAGGGACAGGAACCTATCTGCAGCCTGCCTAAACAAAGTCACTTTAGTACACCCAAATCTGGTTTTCCACCATGACAGCACTGGGAAGCAAAGGATGAGGAAACGGTTCAGGGACAGGGAGGTCACCTAGACCCAGGGAACTCTCAGGAGTACTCCGCCTGCCTGAAGGGGGGAGACCAACCCAGTGGAACTTACAGCGCCGCCTGGCCAAGCAGCCAGGAGAAAGGGCAAGGAACCAAAACCGAACCACCCCTGGTTTTCTGGGTGAGGGATACCTTCCTCTACCACGGGCTAAACCTCTAAACCCTAGGCTAGGTCGGGAATCACCAACCACACCTAGTTGGCTAGCCACTCGGGACGCACCCGAAACTATACAGCGGGACGCACCCATGCTTTTCACAAATACCAAACACCCGTATACTACTCTGGGGGAGGGGGGGATTTCTTCCTTAAGTGTTATTTTGCCTTGCCACTACGGTGTTGGATGGGTGTAGACTGTTCACACTCTAGAACTTCGGATCCTAGCCCACGATAGCCCCAAGTTAGGAATGCGATTCCCAGGACAGCTTGTGCACACCCCTTGCTATTGGACAATGGTTCACCACCTAGTGCTAGTGACCACGCCCGGGCAGCTGACATACACAAGTCAAGCAAGAAAGGGGAACAGATTTCCACCCAGATAGAACACCTCTAGAGCTCAAACGCACAGAATTCTCTCTCACACATGTTCCTGCCTGACTGCACTCTAACGACTTGACCGACCATCACCTAAGTCAGTACCAGCCTGATTTGAAGAGGTTTGCGACTCCTTCTCAAATTAGGGGTATCGGGGTTTGCCCGCGTTGCTCCACCACTCTGTTACCCTGTGTACTGGGGATCCCGGGAGGGACACCAAAACGTGCTCAACTCAAGGTGGGGAAAATTAGCTCAGAGCGCTGCTTAGCGTTACGAGAGGCAGGGTAACGTAGCAAGATCTTGAACCCTATCTCTATGGGGTCGGGTCAAGGGTGTACCCTTCCTGGAAGTCCCATACTAAAATTGCTTGGGGGAGGAATTGGCCTGCTTTATCCATGTTATTTGGGCTATTTATTCCAGCACTCACTGAATCCTGAATAATGCTGCCTCCCTCCCCAGTCGAACTCAGTTTAAAGTCCTCCTGATCTGTTTTGCAAGACTGTTAGCAAAAATGTTCCAGCCAACAGTTGTGAGGTGCAGGCCATTGCCAGAAGACCAACTTCGTGGAAATGGAGACCGTGATCCAAAAACCCAAATTGCTCCCAGCGGCACCATCTTCAGAGCCAGTTGTTGACCTCCACTATTCTTCTTTCCCTTCGTGGGCCATGTCCTTCCACCAGGAGGAGGGACAAAATGACAACCTGAGCACCAGGGTCCTTCCTACCCATAAGCTTGTAATCCTTCATGATGTGGTGAAAGCTATGCCTTGCAGTGTCATTGGTTCTGACGTGAACCCAAAGGAGGGGTTACAGTAAGTGGGCTTGACCAGTCTCATTAGCCTCTCTGTTACGTCATTGATTTTGGCCCCAGGGAGACAGAACACATCGCAATTGATTTCGTCCAGGTTGCAAATGGTCAGTTCCATTCCTCTCAGCAAGGAGTCCCCAACCACTAGAACTCATCTCCTCTGAGGCTTGTCCAGGCTTACTTGATGAGCAGATTGTCTGTCGGCCACCTGAATATTCTGTTCAAGCTGAGACTGTTGGTCCTGTTGCTGTTGGATTTCATTCTGCCGGTGTTGGGGTTCCTGTTGCTGATGTTGGATTTCCTCTTGGTGATGTTCCATTACCTCTTCCTGCTGTTCCACTTCATCATTGATAAGATCAAGAACTTGGAAGCGATTCTGTAGTTTCGAGATTCTCTGTTTGGTACCTTGTCTTTCTACTTCTGCATGTCACATTCCTCCAAGTGTCCGTCTCCTGGTTTCGTGAACTGACTTCCCCGTCCACTAGCTCCTCTGTGTTCTCCGTCTTCAAAAAGGGCCTCCCAGCCCTATCCAAGAATTCCTCACCCTCCCTAATAATGCAAAGATTTGAAACCCTGGCCTCCAGCTGTTGAGCTTTCTCCTGCAAGAGGGCGACCAGCTTGCATTTGCTGCAGATGTACCCAACAACATCTTGCAGGAGGAAAAGAAACATGCCACAGCTGTGGCAGGGGACTGTAGTAGCTCCCTCACCCTCCACTCTTGATAATCTAAAGAGTCAAATTGGAAAAAGTAAAACTGGGCTTTGTCTTCAAAATCCCCTGTTAAAACCTATGTCAACATCCCTGTTTGCCAAGTACTTATTGACAAACTGTCAAGACAGAGGGTGCAATTCTATAGTGCTTATAGTTACTCCCTCAAAGCTCCAAACCCACCGGGACATTATGGACAGGCAGACTGATTCAGGAGGGCTTCAAGCCAAGAAGCAATGAAATCTTGCTAAGCTTTGATAGTGAAACTTCATGCACTGAAGGCATGCACATCTGTGTGCAAATATAAAGAGTTGCTAGCTCCTCCTCCTAGCTCGTCAGTGAGTCAGTTAGAGCTCGTGGTTGCTAGCTCCTTCCCCTAGCTAGTCAGTCAGACCATGTGCTCAGGCCAGACTAAACAGACAAACAAACAAAAAGAAACACAGCCCCAGAAGCCTGTAAAAACACCCAGTCAAGGATGTCTTCTCAGAGACGGCTCACCTTCCCCTCTCTCCTCTGGAAATGAGCTTGAAGTCTGCTGGGAGCAAATATAAAGAGCTGCTAGCTCCTCCCCTTAGCTCTTCAGTGAGTCTCTTAGAGCTAATGGCTGTTAGCTTTTCCCACTAGCTAGTCAGTTAGACCATGTGCTCAGGGAGAGCACACTGTTACCCTGATATCTGAGGGTCCCGTGGAGGACCCTGCACTGTGCTCAATATGATGGAGGAATGGGAATTAGCCAGAGCAGAAGCTATAGCACAAGAGAGGCAGGGTAACTTAGCAAGATCGTAAAGCCCAATTTTTAAGGGGTCAAGCCAAACCAAAGACCACACTAAATTGTTGAAGAAATGATTTTCATTTTATTTTTATTAAAAATAAGTCACTGCTCACATTTGCACTTGCACACTCACTCACTCAAGAGCTAAAAAGAAATAAAAGAGGGGAACATCAATAGGGGATTTTGGAGAGGTGTTTTTGGGGTATACTGCTCCTGGTCCTGAAGACAGAAGATGGAGACAGCAGCAGAGCAAGAGAGGAAACTCAGCACGTAGAGGGCTGAGGGGATTGCAGGACGGAGCGACTTGGAGCTGAGAGGAAACTGGGGCAATCCGAGGAACTGCTCAAAAACTGGGGAAAATGTATCTTGGGGGCTAATCCTTTCCTGGGGAGAACAATGTGCTGAGGAGCTAAGACAAAGCTCCAACATCTACATGATTTGGAGCACAAAGCTCCAAAATGTCAGAGTGCTTAGTTTGATTAGATTTGCCGGGGTTCGTCAAAAGCCGCGGCAGTACCTAAATTGCTCTCTCTTGACAGGCTGTTTGACGGGATTGCTAATCCTGTCAAGCTGGTTTCTCGGGGCAGAGGGCTCCTGGGCTACGTGACAGATTGATTACTGGACAGACCTGGTATTTCCTAATTGTGGCCTTTCAGCCGTGCCTGCCTGCGTGCTCTTCTGGGGGACCCTTTCAGTGGGCTGCTGTGGGGGACTTCCTGCCTTGCCAGGCTGGCTGTTGAAATCCCGTCCCTGCCACTGCCTGTCGTCCTGTCTGGGTGGCGGTCGTGAGTTCCAATTCCCTCGCGGAATTGAGTTCGGAGCCATTTTCCTATGCTGGGAATGGTGCCCATAGTTCGAGTAGGTAACCGCAACTATAGGTTCCCAATTCCCAGTGTCCTTCCTATGCATCTTGGGGGGAGGTCTCAGGGATCCTGCCTTTGGAGCAAGTCGGAGACCCGCCCGAGGTTATTCTCAAATTCCTTCCAGTTGGTGGTGGCTGGATCCACCAAACCGAGAGCCATATTGGTCTCGTGATTAAGACCTCCGTACAAGAGCATCTTAAACTCGAGGCCATTAAAGTCATATCCATGGGGTGTCAAGGGGACCTTCTTTGCCAGAATGGCGAGGAGCTGCTTCTGTGCCATGTAAGCCTCAGGGTTCTCTCGAGGACCCTGTTGTTCCATGACATAGAGCACACCCACACTCTGCCCAGGCCACAAAATCCTCACTACGTCTCTCATCTAGTCGTGGGCCTTGAGCCTAACCAAGCCTCAAGCCGCCACGGCTGATTCAAGAGTAGGGAGCTCGGAGGGGGACATACAAAGCTGAGCCAGCTGGGTCAGGTCCTGAACATTGGCTGTTGGGTGAGAGTGTATCACCGTGTTCAACCCGGTGGTTCTGTTCAATGGACCTAACTGGTCTGCTATGGCTTTGGCCTCAGTAGCACGCCAGGGGACCTAGTCTCAGTGACCTGCGTCTCCTGCATATCTTGCCTCTCTAAGGGGGGGTGGTCCGTCTGGTCATGGACCGTGTCTCTACAGGTTTTACTGGGACCTTAGGGTCGCTCCAGTCTGGATTGTGGGGAATAGTTGCCCGAGCGTCCTCCAGCAACGTCTCCCCAGAAAAGTCCTCCACAAACATTGGGAGCAGCTCTGGGCACACAGCCGAAATTAAGGCCTTGCGCGTTTGGAGCTGGCTTTCCAGTGCAGCAATCTGTTTCTGACAAGCTACATGGCTAACAGCCTCCTGCTGTTCTCTCACTTGTCCCACCGTGAACTTGGCCACAGACCGGGCATGATCCAGCTCAGCCTCTAAGGCGTGGGCTTTCTCTTCCCATGTTTGCACCACTACCTGGATGTTGCTAAGCTTCTGTGCTGACCCCTGCACCACAGACGCAAAAGTTACCTTATCCTCACGCAGCGTCTCGACCTTGGCCTGAAGCCGGGCATTCTCCTTCTTTACTTTCACTAATTTCTCTCTGGTCTCTACCGGGGCACTACTACCATCTCTGCCCGTGGGCCAAAGTCCCCAAGTGGCCAAATCATCCTTAGACCGCCCGAATGGGTTCTTTGATTTACGTGACAGGGTGTATGCTTCACGGAGTGTAGTAAAGGGATCGGCCGTCAGGAAGATGGAGTCCTTCTAGGGGCATTTCCCCTTACTCAACACCCATCTTTCTAGTTTTCCTCTGACCTCTTCCTCCAACATGAAGCCCTTGATGGTGACCTTACTGCTCTCTGCCATTTTACACACAAACCACAACTATCTCTAACACTACCTACAGGCTACAAACTACAAACCACAAACAGGACCAGGAACTGGAGTGACGGGAAGGATCACCTAGACCCCTGGGGGACTGAAGGGAAACGAACTCAACAGAACTATTCTAGGAAAGAGGGACAGGAACCTATCTGCAGCCTGCCTAAACAAAGTCACTTTAGTACACCCAAATCTGGTTTTCCACCATGACAGCACTGGGAAGCAAAGGATGAGGAAACGGTTCAGGGACAGGGAGGTCACCTAGACCCAGGGAACTCTCAGGAGTACTCCGCCTGCCTGAAGGGGGGAGACCAACCCAGTGGAACTTACAGCGCCGCCTGGCCAAGCAGCCAGGAGAAAGGGCAAGGAACCAAAACCGAACCACCCCTGGTTTTCTGGGTGAGGGATACCTTCCTCTACCACGGGCTAAACCTCTAAACCCTAGGCTAGGTCGGGAATCACCAACCACACCTAGTTGGCTAGCCACTCGGGACGCACCCGAAACTATACAGCGGGACGCACCCATGCTTTTCACAAATACCAAACACCCGTATACTACTCTGGGGGAGGGGGGGATTTCTTCCTTAAGTGTTATTTTGCCTTGCCACTACGGTGTTGGATGGGTGTAGACTGTTCACACTCTAGAACTTCGGATCCTAGCCCACGATAGCCCCAAGTTAGGAATGCGATTCCCAGGACAGCTTGTGCACACCCCTTGCTATTGGACAATGGTTCACCACCTAGTGCTAGTGACCACGCCCGGGCAGCTGACATACACAAGTCAAGCAAGAAAGGGGAACAGATTTCCACCCAGATAGAACACCTCTAGAGCTCAAACGCACAGAATTCTCTCTCACACATGTTCCTGCCTGACTGCACTCTAACGACTTGACCGACCATCACCTAAGTCAGTACCAGCCTGATTTGAAGAGGTTCGCGACTCCTTCTCAAATTAGGGGTATCGGGGTTTGCCCGCGTTGCTCCACCACTCTGTTACCCTGTGTACTGGGGATCCCGGCAGGGACACCAAAACGTGCTCAACTCAAGGTGGGGAAAATTAGCTCAGAGCGCTGCTTAGCGTTACGAGAGGCAGGGTAACGTAGCAAGATCTTGAACCCTATCTCTATGGGGTCGGGTCAAGGGTGTACCCTTCCTGGAAGTCCCATACTAAAATTGCTTGGGGGAGGAATTGGCCTGCTTTATCCATGTTATTTGGGCTATTTATTCCAGCACTCACTGAATCCTGAATAATGCTGCCTCCCTCCCCAGTCGAACTCAGTTTAAAGTCCTCCTGATCTGTTTTGCAAGACTGTTAGCAAAAATGTTCCAGCCAACAGTTGTGAGGTGCAGGCCATTGCCAGAAGACCAACTTCGTGGAAATGGAGACCGTGATCCAAAAACCCAAATTGCTCCCAGCGGCACCATCTTCAGAGCCAGTTGTTGGCCTCCACTATTCTTCTTTCCCTTCGTGGGCCATGTCCTTCCACCAGGAGGAGGGACAAAATGACAACCTGAGCACCAGGGTCCTTCCTACCCATAAGCTTGTAATCCTTCATGATGTGGTGAAAGCTATGCCTTGCAGTGTCATTGGTTCTGACGTGAACCCAAAGGAGGGGTTACAGTAAGTGGGCTTGACCAGTCTCATTAGCCTCTCTGTTACGTCATTGATTTTGGCCCCAGGGAGACAGAACACATCGCAATTGATTTCGTCCAGGTTGCAAATGGTCAGTTCCATTCCTCTCAGCAAGGAGTCCCCAACCACTAGAACTCATCTCCTCTGAGGCTTGTCCAGGCTTACTTGATGAGCAGATTGTCTGTCGGCCACCTGAATATTCTGTTCAAGCTGAGACTGTTGGTCCTGTTGCTGTTGGATTTCATTCTGCCGGTGTTGGGGTTCCTGTTGCTGATGTTGGATTTCCTCTTGGTGATGTTCCATTACCTCTTCCTGCTGTTCCACTTCATCATTGATAAGATCAAGAACTTGGAAGCGATTCTGTAGTTTCGAGATTCTCTGTTTGGTACCTTGTCTTTCTACTTCTGCATGTCACATTCCTCCAAGTGTCCGTCTCCTGGTTTCGTGAACTGACTTCCCCGTCCACTAGCTCCTCTGTGTTCTCCGTCTTCAAAAAGGGCCTCCCAGCCCTATCCAAGAATTCCTCACCCTCCCTAATAATGCAAAGATTTGAAACCCTGGCCTCCAGCTGTTGAGCTTTCTCCTGCAAGAGGGCGACCAGCTTGCATTTGCTGCAGATGTACCCAACAACATCTTGCAGGAGGAAAAGAAACATGCCACAGCTGTGGCAGGGGACTGTAGTAGCTCCCTCACCCTCCATTCTTGATAATCTAAAGAGTCAAATTGGAAAAAGTAAAACTGGGCTTTGTCTTCAAAATCCCCTGTTAAAACCTATGTCAACATCCCTGTTTGCCAAGTACTTACTGACAAACTGTCAAGACAGAGGGTGCAATTCTATAGTGCTTATAGTTCCTCCCTCAAAGCTCCAAACCCACCGGGACATTATGGACAGGCAGACTGATTCAGGAGGGCTTCAAGCCAAGAAGCAATGAAATCTTGCTAAGCTTTGATAGTGAAACTTCATGCACTGAAGGCATGCACATCTGTGTGCAAATATAAAGAGTTGCTAGCTCCTCCTCCTAGCTCGTCAGTGAGTCAGTTAGAGCTCGTGGTTGCTAGCTCCTTCCCCTAGCTAGTCAGTCAGACCATGTGCTCAGGCCAGACTAAACAGACAAACAAACAAAAAGAAACACAGCCCCAGAAGCCTGTAAAAACACCCAGTCAAGGATGTCTTCTCAGAGACGGCTCACCTTCCCCTCTCTCCTCTGGAAATGAGCTTGAAGTCTGCTGGGAGCAAATATAAAGAGCTGCTAGCTCCTCCCCTTAGCTCTTCAGTGAGTCTCTTAGAGCTAACGGCTGTTAGCTTTTCCCACTAGCTAGTCAGTTAGACCATGTGCTCAGGGAGAGCACACTGTTACCCTGATATCTGAGGGTCCCGTGGAGGACCCTGCACTGTGCTCAATATGATGGAGGAATGGGAATTAGCCAGAGCAGAAGCTATAGCACAAGAGAGGCAGGGTAACTTAGCAAGATCGTAAAGCCCAATTTTTAAGGGGTCAAGCCAAACCAAAGACCACACTAAATTGTTGAAGAAATGATTTTCATTTTATTTTTATTAAAAATAAGTCACTGCTCACATTTGCACTTGCACACTCACTCACTCAAGAGCTAAAAAGAAATAAAAGAGGGGAACATCAATAGGGGATTTTGGAGAGGTGTTTTTGGGGTATACTGCTCCTGGTCCTGAAGACAGAAGATGGAGACAGCAGCAGAGCAAGAGAGGAAACTCAGCACGTAGAGGGCTGAGGGGATTGCAGGACGGAGCGACTTGGAGCTGAGAGGAAACTGGGGCAATCCGAGGAACTGCTCAAAAACTGGGGAAAATGTATCTTGGGGGCTAATCCTTTCCTGGGGAGAACAATGTGCTGAGGAGCTAAGACAAAGCTCCAACATCTACATGATTTGGAGCACAAAGCTCCAAAATGTCAGAGTGCTTAGTTTGATTAGATTTGCCGGGGTTCGTCAAAAGCCGCGGCAGTACCTAAATTGCTCTCTCTTGACAGGCTGTTTGACGGGATTGCTAATCCTGTCAAGCTGGTTTCTCGGGGCAGAGGGCTCCTGGGCTACGTGACAGATTGATTACTGGACAGACCTGGTATTTCCTAATTGTGGCCTTTCAGCCGTGCCTGCCTGCGTGCTCTTCTGGGGGACCCTTTCAGTGGGCTGCTGTGGGGGACTTCCTGCCTTGCCAGGCTGGCTGTTGAAATCCCGTCCCTGCCACTGCCTGTCGTCCTGTCTGGGTGGCGGTCGTGAGTTCCAATTCCCTCGCGGAATTGAGTTCGGAGCCATTTTCCTATGCTGGGAATGGTGCCCATAGTTCGAGTAGGTAACCGCAACTATAGGTTCCCAATTCCCAGTGTCCTTCCTATGCATCTTGGGGGGAGGTCTCAGGGATCCTGCCTTTGGAGCAAGTCGGAGACCCGCCCGAGGTTATTCTCAAATTCCTTCCAGTTGGTGGTGGCTGGATCCACCAAACCGAGAGCCATATTGGTCTCGTGATTAAGACCTCCGTACAAGAGCATCTTAAACTCGAGGCCATTAAAGTCATATCCATGGGGTGTCAAGGGGACCTTCTTTGCCAGAATGGCGAGGAGCTGCTTCTGTGCCATGTAAGCCTCAGGGTTCTCTCGAGGACCCTGTTGTTCCATGACATAGAGCACACCCACACTCTGCCCAGGCCACAAAATCCTCACTACGTCTCTCATCTAGTCGTGGGCCTTGAGCCTAACCAAGCCTCAAGCCGCCACGGCTGATTCAAGAGTAGGGAGCTCGGAGGGGGACATACAAAGCTGAGCCAGCTGGGTCAGGTCCTGAACATTGGCTGTTGGGTGAGAGTGTATCACCGTGTTCAACCCGGTGGTTCTGTTCAATGGACCTAACTGGTCTGCTATGGCTTTGGCCTCAGTAGCACGCCAGGGGACCTAGTCTCAGTGACCTGCGTCTCCTGCATATCTTGCCTCTCTAAGGGGGGGTGGTCCGTCTGGTCATGGACCGTGTCTCTACAGGTTTTACTGGGACCTTAGGGTCGCTCCAGTCTGGATTGTGGGGAATAGTTGCCCGAGCGTCCTCCAGCAACGTCTCCCCAGAAAAGTCCTCCACAAACATTGGGAGCAGCTCTGGGCACACAGCCGAAATTAAGGCCTTGCGCGTTTGGAGCTGGCTTTCCAGTGCAGCAATCTGTTTCTGACAAGCTACATGGCTAACAGCCTCCTGCTGTTCTCTCACTTGTCCCACCGTGAACTTGGCCACAGACCGGGCATGATCCAGCTCAGCCTCTAAGGCGTGGGCTTTCTCTTCCCATGTTTGCACCACTACCTGGATGTTGCTAAGCTTCTGTGCTGACCCCTGCACCACAGACGCAAAAGTTACCTTATCCTCACGCAGCGTCTCGACCTTGGCCTGAAGCCGGGCATTCTCCTTCTTTACTTTCACTAATTTCTCTCTGGTCTCTACCGGGGCACTACTACCATCTCTGCCCGTGGGCCAAAGTCCCCAAGTGGCCAAATCATCCTTAGACCGCCCGAATGGGTTCTTTGATTTACGTGACAGGGTGTATGCTTCACGGAGTGTAGTAAAGGGATCGGCCGTCAGGAAGATGGAGTCCTTCTAGGGGCATTTCCCCTTACTCAACACCCATCTTTCTAGTTTTCCTCTGACCTCTTCCTCCAACATGAAGCCCTTGATGGTGACCTTACTGCTCTCTGCCATTTTACACACAAACCACAACTATCTCTAACACTACCTACAGGCTACAAACTACAAACCACAAACAGGACCAGGAACTGGAGTGACGGGAAGGATCACCTAGACCCCTGGGGGACTGAAGGGAAACGAACTCAACAGAACTATTCTAGGAAAGAGGGACAGGAACCTATCTGCAGCCTGCCTAAACAAAGTCACTTTAGTACACCCAAATCTGGTTTTCCACCATGACAGCACTGGGAAGCAAAGGATGAGGAAACGGTTCAGGGACAGGGAGGTCACCTAGACCCAGGGAACTCTCAGGAGTACTCCGCCTGCCTGAAGGGGGGAGACCAACCCAGTGGAACTTACAGCGCCGCCTGGCCAAGCAGCCAGGAGAAAGGGCAAGGAACCAAAACCGAACCACCCCTGGTTTTCTGGGTGAGGGATACCTTCCTCTACCACGGGCTAAACCTCTAAACCCTAGGCTAGGTCGGGAATCACCAACCACACCTAGTTGGCTAGCCACTCGGGACGCACCCGAAACTATACAGCGGGACGCACCCATGCTTTTCACAAATACCAAACACCCGTATACTACTCTGGGGGAGGGGGGGATTTCTTCCTTAAGTGTTATTTTGCCTTGCCACTACGGTGTTGGATGGGTGTAGACTGTTCACACTCTAGAACTTCGGATCCTAGCCCACGATAGCCCCAAGTTAGGAATGCGATTCCCAGGACAGCTTGTGCACACCCCTTGCTATTGGACAATGGTTCACCACCTAGTGCTAGTGACCACGCCCGGGCAGCTGACATACACAAGTCAAGCAAGAAAGGGGAACAGATTTCCACCCAGATAGAACACCTCTAGAGCTGAAACGCACAGAATTCTCTCTCACACATGTTCCTGCCTGACTGCACTCTAACGACTTGACCGACCATCACCTAAGTCAGTACCAGCCTGATTTGAAGAGGTTCGCGACTCCTTCTCAAATTAGGGGTATCGGGGTTTGCCCGCGTTGCTCCACCACTCTGTTACCCTGTGTACTGGGGATCCCGGGAGGGACACCAAAACGTGCTCAACTCAAGGTGGGGAAAATTAGCTCAGAGCGCTGCTTAGCGTTACGAGAGGCAGGGTAACGTAGCAAGATCTTGAACCCTATCTCTATGGGGTCGGGTCAAGGGTGTACCCTTCCTGGAAGTCCCATACTAAAATTGCTTGGGGGAGGAATTGGCCTGCTTTATCCATGTTATTTGGGCTATTTATTCCAGCACTCACTGAATCCTGAATAATGCTGCCTCCCTCCCCAGTCGAACTCAGTTTAAAGTCCTCCTGATCTGTTTTGCAAGACTGTTAGCAAAAATGTTCCAGCCAACAGTTGTGAGGTGCAGGCCATTGCCAGAAGACCAACTTCGTGGAAATGGAGACCGTGATCCAAAAACCCAAATTGCTCCCAGCGGCACCATCTTCAGAGCCAGTTGTTGGCCTCCACTATTCTTCTTTCCCTTCGTGGGCCATGTCCTTCCACCAGGAGGAGGGACAAAATGACAACCTGAGCACCAGGGTCCTTCCTACCCATAAGCTTGTAATCCTTCATGATGTGGTGAAAGCTATGCCTTGCAGTGTCATTGGTTCTGACGTGAACCCAAAGGAGGGGTTACAGTAAGTGGGCTTGACCAGTCTCATTAGCCTCTCTGTTACGTCATTGATTTTGGCCCCAGGGAGACAGAACACATCGCAATTGATTTCGTCCAGGTTGCAAATGGTCAGTTCCATTCCTCTCAGCAAGGAGTCCCCAACCACTAGAACTCATCTCCTCTGAGGCTTGTCCAGGCTTACTTGATGAGCAGATTGTCTGTCGGCCACCTGAATATTCTGTTCAAGCTGAGACTGTTGGTCCTGTTGCTGTTGGATTTCATTCTGCCGGTGTTGGGGTTCCTGTTGCTGATGTTGGATTTCCTCTTGGTGATGTTCCATTACCTCTTCCTGCTGTTCCACTTCATCATTGATAAGATCAAGAACTTGGAAGCGATTCTGTAGTTTCGAGATTCTCTGTTTGGTACCTTGTCTTTCTACTTCTGCATGTCACATTCCTCCAAGTGTCCGTCTCCTGGTTTCGTGAACTGACTTCCCCGTCCACTAGCTCCTCTGTGTTCTCCGTCTTCAAAAAGGGCCTCCCAGCCCTATCCAAGAATTCCTCACCCTCCCTAATAATGCAAAGATTTGAAACCCTGGCCTCCAGCTGTTGAGCTTTCTCCTGCAAGAGGGCGACCAGCTTGCATTTGCTGCAGATGTACCCAACAACATCTTGCAGGAGGAAAAGAAACATGCCACAGCTGTGGCAGGGGACTGTAGTAGCTCCCTCACCCTCCATTCTTGATAATCTAAAGAGTCAAATTGGAAAAAGTAAAACTGGGCTTTGTCTTCAAAATCCCCTGTTAAAACCTATGTCAACATCCCTGTTTGCCAAGTACTTACTGACAAACTGTCAAGACAGAGGGTGCAATTCTATAGTGCTTATAGTTCCTCCCTCAAAGCTCCAAACCCACCGGGACATTATGGACAGGCAGACTGATTCAGGAGGGCTTCAAGCCAAGAAGCAATGAAATCTTGCTAAGCTTTGATAGTGAAACTTCATGCACTGAAGGCATGCACATCTGTGTGCAAATATAAAGAGTTGCTAGCTCCTCCTCCTAGCTCGTCAGTGAGTCAGTTAGAGCTCGTGGTTGCTAGCTCCTTCCCCTAGCTAGTCAGTCAGACCATGTGCTCAGGCCAGACTAAACAGACAAACAAACAAAAAGAAACACAGCCCCAGAAGCCTGTAAAAACACCCAGTCAAGGATGTCTTCTCAGAGACGGCTCACCTTCCCCTCTCTCCTCTGGAAATGAGCTTGAAGTCTGCTGGGAGCAAATATAAAGAGCTGCTAGCTCCTCCCCTTAGCTCTTCAGTGAGTCTCTTAGAGCTAACGGCTGTTAGCTTTTCCCACTAGCTAGTCAGTTAGACCATGTGCTCAGGGAGAGCACACTGTTACCCTGATATCTGAGGGTCCCGTGGAGGACCCTGCACTGTGCTCAATATGATGGAGGAATGGGAATTAGCCAGAGCAGAAGCTATAGCACAAGAGAGGCAGGGTAACTTAGCAAGATCGTAAAGCCCAATTTTTAAGGGGTCAAGCCAAACCAAAGACCACACTAAATTGTTGAAGAAATGATTTTCATTTTATTTTTATTAAAAATAAGTCACTGCTCACATTTGCACTTGCACACTCACTCACTCAAGAGCTAAAAAGAAATAAAAGAGGGGAACATCAATAGGGGATTTTGGAGAGGTGTTTTTGGGGTATACTGCTCCTGGTCCTGAAGACAGAAGATGGAGACAGCAGCAGAGCAAGAGAGGAAACTCAGCACGTAGAGGGCTGAGGGGATTGCAGGACGGAGCGACTTGGAGCTGAGAGGAAACTGGGGCAATCCGAGGAACTGCTCAAAAACTGGGGAAAATGTATCTTGGGGGCTAATCCTTTCCTGGGGAGAACAATGTGCTGAGGAGCTAAGACAAAGCTCCAACATCTACATGATTTGGAGCACAAAGCTCCAAAATGTCAGAGTGCTTAGTTTGATTAGATTTGCCGGGGTTCGTCAAAAGCCGCGGCAGTACCTAAATTGCTCTCTCTTGACAGGCTGTTTGACGGGATTGCTAATCCTGTCAAGCTGGTTTCTCGGGGCAGAGGGCTCCTGGGCTACGTGACAGATTGATTACTGGACAGACCTGGTATTTCCTAATTGTGGCCTTTCAGCCGTGCCTGCCTGCGTGCTCTTCTGGGGGACCCTTTCAGTGGGCTGCTGTGGGGGACTTCCTGCCTTGCCAGGCTGGCTGTTGAAATCCCGTCCCTGCCACTGCCTGTCGTCCTGTCTGGGTGGCGGTCGTGAGTTCCAATTCCCTCGCGGAATTGAGTTCGGAGCCATTTTCCTATGCTGGGAATGGTGCCCATAGTTCGAGTAGGTAACCGCAACTATAGGTTCCCAATTCCCAGTGTCCTTCCTATGCATCTTGGGGGGAGGTCTCAGGGATCCTGCCTTTGGAGCAAGTCGGAGACCCGCCCGAGGTTATTCTCAAATTCCTTCCAGTTGGTGGTGGCTGGATCCACCAAACCGAGAGCCATATTGGTCTCGTGATTAAGACCTCCGTACAAGAGCATCTTAAACTCGAGGCCATTAAAGTCATATCCATGGGGTGTCAAGGGGACCTTCTTTGCCAGAATGGCGAGGAGCTGCTTCTGTGCCATGTAAGCCTCAGGGTTCTCTCGAGGACCCTGTTGTTCCATGACATAGAGCACACCCACACTCTGCCCAGGCCACAAAATCCTCACTACGTCTCTCATCTAGTCGTGGGCCTTGAGCCTAACCAAGCCTCAAGCCGCCACGGCTGATTCAAGAGTAGGGAGCTCGGAGGGGGACATACAAAGCTGAGCCAGCTGGGTCAGGTCCTGAACATTGGCTGTTGGGTGAGAGTGTATCACCGTGTTCAACCCGGTGGTTCTGTTCAATGGACCTAACTGGTCTGCTATGGCTTTGGCCTCAGTAGCACGCCAGGGGACCTAGTCTCAGTGACCTGCGTCTCCTGCATATCTTGCCTCTCTAAGGGGGGGTGGTCCGTCTGGTCATGGACCGTGTCTCTACAGGTTTTACTGGGACCTTAGGGTCGCTCCAGTCTGGATTGTGGGGAATAGTTGCCCGAGCGTCCTCCAGCAACGTCTCCCCAGAAAAGTCCTCCACAAACATTGGGAGCAGCTCTGGGCACACAGCCGAAATTAAGGCCTTGCGCGTTTGGAGCTGGCTTTCCAGTGCAGCAATCTGTTTCTGACAAGCTACATGGCTAACAGCCTCCTGCTGTTCTCTCACTTGTCCCACCGTGAACTTGGCCACAGACCGGGCATGATCCAGCTCAGCCTCTAAGGCGTGGGCTTTCTCTTCCCATGTTTGCACCACTACCTGGATGTTGCTAAGCTTCTGTGCTGACCCCTGCACCACAGACGCAAAAGTTACCTTATCCTCACGCAGCGTCTCGACCTTGGCCTGAAGCCGGGCATTCTCCTTCTTTACTTTCACTAATTTCTCTCTGGTCTCTACCGGGGCACTACTACCATCTCTGCCCGTGGGCCAAAGTCCCCAAGTGGCCAAATCATCCTTAGACCGCCCGAATGGGTTCTTTGATTTACGTGACAGGGTGTATGCTTCACGGAGTGTAGTAAAGGGATCGGCCGTCAGGAAGATGGAGTCCTTCTAGGGGCATTTCCCCTTACTCAACACCCATCTTTCTAGTTTTCCTCTGACCTCTTCCTCCAACATGAAGCCCTTGATGGTGACCTTACTGCTCTCTGCCATTTTACACACAAACCACAACTATCTCTAACACTACCTACAGGCTACAAACTACAAACCACAAACAGGACCAGGAACTGGAGTGACGGGAAGGATCACCTAGACCCCTGGGGGACTGAAGGGAAACGAACTCAACAGAACTATTCTAGGAAAGAGGGACAGGAACCTATCTGCAGCCTGCCTAAACAAAGTCACTTTAGTACACCCAAATCTGGTTTTCCACCATGACAGCACTGGGAAGCAAAGGATGAGGAAACGGTTCAGGGACAGGGAGGTCACCTAGACCCAGGGAACTCTCAGGAGTACTCCGCCTGCCTGAAGGGGGGAGACCAACCCAGTGGAACTTACAGCGCCGCCTGGCCAAGCAGCCAGGAGAAAGGGCAAGGAACCAAAACCGAACCACCCCTGGTTTTCTGGGTGAGGGATACCTTCCTCTACCACGGGCTAAACCTCTAAACCCTAGGCTAGGTCGGGAATCACCAACCACACCTAGTTGGCTAGCCACTCGGGACGCACCCGAAACTATACAGCGGGACGCACCCATGCTTTTCACAAATACCAAACACCCGTATACTACTCTGGGGGAGGGGGGGATTTCTTCCTTAAGTGTTATTTTGCCTTGCCACTACGGTGTTGGATGGGTGTAGACTGTTCACACTCTAGAACTTCGGATCCTAGCCCACGATAGCCCCAAGTTAGGAATGCGATTCCCAGGACAGCTTGTGCACACCCCTTGCTATTGGACAATGGTTCACCACCTAGTGCTAGTGACCACGCCCGGGCAGCTGACATACACAAGTCAAGCAAGAAAGGGGAACAGATTTCCACCCAGATAGAACACCTCTAGAGCTCAAACGCACAGAATTCTCTCTCACACATGTTCCTGCCTGACTGCACTCTAACGACTTGACCGACCATCACCTAAGTCAGTACCAGCCTGATTTGAAGAGGTTCGCGACTCCTTCTCAAATTAGGGGTATCGGGGTTTGCCCGCGTTGCTCCACCACTCTGTTACCCTGTGTACTGGGGATCCCGGCAGGGACACCAAAACGTGCTCAACTCAAGGTGGGGAAAATTAGCTCAGAGCGCTGCTTAGCGTTACGAGAGGCAGGGTAACGTAGCAAGATCTTGAACCCTATCTCTATGGGGTCGGGTCAAGGGTGTACCCTTCCTGGAAGTCCCATACTAAAATTGCTTGGGGGAGGAATTGGCCTGCTTTATCCATGTTATTTGGGCTATTTATTCCAGCACTCACTGAATCCTGAATAATGCTGCCTCCCTCCCCAGTCGAACTCAGTTTAAAGTCCTCCTGATCTGTTTTGCAAGACTGTTAGCAAAAATGTTCCAGCCAACAGTTGTGAGGTGCAGGCCATTGCCAGAAGACCAACTTCGTGGAAATGGAGACCGTGATCCAAAAACCCAAATTGCTCCCAGCGGCACCATCTTCAGAGCCAGTTGTTGGCCTCCACTATTCTTCTTTCCCTTCGTGGGCCATGTCCTTCCACCAGGAGGAGGGACAAAATGACAACCTGAGCACCAGGGTCCTTCCTACCCATAAGCTTGTAATCCTTCATGATGTGGTGAAAGCTATGCCTTGCAGTGTCATTGGTTCTGACGTGAACCCAAAGGAGGGGTTACAGTAAGTGGGCTTGACCAGTCTCATTAGCCTCTCTGTTACGTCATTGATTTTGGCCCCAGGGAGACAGAACACATCGCAATTGATTTCGTCCAGGTTGCAAATGGTCAGTTCCATTCCTCTCAGCAAGGAGTCCCCAACCACTAGAACTCATCTCCTCTGAGGCTTGTCCAGGCTTACTTGATGAGCAGATTGTCTGTCGGCCACCTGAATATTCTGTTCAAGCTGAGACTGTTGGTCCTGTTGCTGTTGGATTTCATTCTGCCGGTGTTGGGGTTCCTGTTGCTGATGTTGGATTTCCTCTTGGTGATGTTCCATTACCTCTTCCTGCTGTTCCACTTCATCATTGATAAGATCAAGAACTTGGAAGCGATTCTGTAGTTTTGAGATTCTCTGTTTGGTACCTTGTCTTTCTACTTCTGCATGTCACATTCCTCCAAGTGTCCGTCTCCTGGTTTCGTGAACTGACTTCCCCGTCCACTAGCTCCTCTGTGTTCTCCGTCTTCAAAAAGGGCCTCCCAGCCCTATCCAAGAATTCCTCACCCTCCCTAATAATGCAAAGATTTGAAACCCTGGCCTCCAGCTGTTGAGCTTTCTCCTGCAAGAGGGCGACCAGCTTGCATTTGCTGCAGATGTACCCAACAACATCTTGCAGGAGGAAAAGAAACATGCCACAGCTGTGGCAGGGGACTGTAGTAGCTCCCTCACCCTCCATTCTTGATAATCTAAAGAGTCAAATTGGAAAAAGTAAAACTGGGCTTTGTCTTCAAAATCCCCTGTTAAAACCTATGTCAACATCCCTGTTTGCCAAGTACTTATTGACAAACTGTCAAGACAGAGGGTGCAATTCTATAGTGCTTATAGTTACTCCCTCAAAGCTCCAAACCCACCGGGACATTATGGACAGGCAGACTGATTCAGGAGGGCTTCAAGCCAAGAAGCAATGAAATCTTGCTAAGCTTTGATAGTGAAACTTCATGCACTGAAGGCATGCACATCTGTGTGCAAATATAAAGAGTTGCTAGCTCCTCCTCCTAGCTCGTCAGTGAGTCAGTTAGAGCTCGTGGTTGCTAGCTCCTTCCCCTAGCTAGTCAGTCAGACCATGTGCTCAGGCCAGACTAAACAGACAAACAAACAAAAAGAAACACAGCCCCAGAAGCCTGTAAAAACACCCAGTCAAGGATGTCTTCTCAGAGACGGCTCACCTTCCCCTCTCTCCTCTGGAAATGAGCTTGAAGTCTGCTGGGAGCAAATATAAAGAGCTGCTAGCTCCTCCCCTTAGCTCTTCAGTGAGTCTCTTAGAGCTAATGGCTGTTAGCTTTTCCCACTAGCTAGTCAGTTAGACCATGTGCTCAGGGAGAGCACACTGTTACCCTGATATCTGAGGGTCCCGTGGAGGACCCTGCACTGTGCTCAATATGATGGAGGAATGGGAATTAGCCAGAGCAGAAGCTATAGCACAAGAGAGGCAGGGTAACTTAGCAAGATCGTAAAGCCCAATTTTTAAGGGGTCAAGCCAAACCAAAGACCACACTAAATTGTTGAAGAAATGATTTTCATTTTATTTTTATTAAAAATAAGTCACTGCTCACATTTGCACTTGCACACTCACTCACTCAAGAGCTAAAAAGAAATAAAAGAGGGGAACATCAATAGGGGATTTTGGAGAGGTGTTTTTGGGGTATACTGCTCCTGGTCCTGAAGACAGAAGATGGAGACAGCAGCAGAGCAAGAGAGGAAACTCAGCACGTAGAGGGCTGAGGGGATTGCAGGACGGAGCGACTTGGAGCTGAGAGGAAACTGGGGCAATCCGAGGAACTGCTCAAAAACTGGGGAAAATGTATCTTGGGGGCTAATCCTTTCCTGGGGAGAACAATGTGCTGAGGAGCTAAGACAAAGCTCCAACATCTACATGATTTGGAGCACAAAGCTCCAAAATGTCAGAGTGCTTAGTTTGATTAGATTTGCCGGGGTTCGTCAAAAGCCGCGGCAGTACCTAAATTGCTCTCTCTTGACAGGCTGTTTGACGGGATTGCTAATCCTGTCAAGCTGGTTTCTCGGGGCAGAGGGTTCCTGGGCTACGTGACAGATTGATTACTGGACAGACCTGGTATTTCCTAATTGTGGCCTTTCAGCCGTGCCTGCCTGCGTGCTCTTCTGGGGGACCCTTTCAGTGGGCTGCTGTGGGGGACTTCCTGCCTTGCCAGGCTGGCTGTTGAAATCCCGTCCCTGCCACTGCCTGTCGTCCTGTCTGGGTGGCGGTCGTGAGTTCCAATTCCCTCGCGGAATTGAGTTCGGAGCCATTTTCCTATGCTGGGAATGGTGCCCATAGTTCGAGTAGGTAACCGCAACTATAGGTTCCCAATTCCCAGTGTCCTTCCTATGCATCTTGGGGGGAGGTCTCAGGGATCCTGCCTTTGGAGCAAGTCGGAGACCCGCCCGAGGTTATTCTCAAATTCCTTCCAGTTGGTGGTGGCTGGATCCACCAAACCGAGAGCCATATTGGTCTCGTGATTAAGACCTCCGTACAAGAGCATCTTAAACTCGAGGCCATTAAAGCCATATCCATGGGGTGTCAAGGGGACCTTCTTTGCCAGAATGGCGAGGAGCTGCTTCTGTGCCATGTAAGCCTCAGGGTTCTCTCGAGGACCCTGTTGTTCCATGACATAGAGCACACCCACACTCTGTCCAGGCCACAAAATCCTCACTACGTCTCTCATCTAGTCGTGGGCCTTGAGCCTAACCAAGCCTCAAGCCGCCACGGCTGATTCAAGAGTAGGGAGCTCGGAGGGGGACATACAAAGCTGAGCCAGCTGGGTCAGGTCCTGAACATTGGCTGTTGGGTGAGAGTGTATCACCGTGTTCAACCCGGTGGTTCTGTTCAATGGACCTAACTGGTCTGCTATGGCTTTGGCCTCAGTAGCACGCCAGGGGACCTAGTCTCAGTGACCTGCGTCTCCTGCATATCTTGCCTCTCTAAGGGGGGGTGGTCCGTCTGGTCATGGACCGTGTCTCTACAGGTTTTACTGGGACCTTAGGGTCGCTCCAGTCTGGATTGTGGGGAATAGTTGCCCGAGCGTCCTCCAGCAACGTCTCCCCAGAAAAGTCCTCCACAAACATTGGGAGCAGCTCTGGGCACACAGCCGAAATTAAGGCCTTGCGCGTTTGGAGCTGGCTTTCCAGTGCAGCAATCTGTTTCTGACAAGCTACATGGCTAACAGCCTCCTGCTGTTCTCTCACTTGTCCCACCGTGAACTTGGCCACAGACCGGGCATGATCCAGCTCAGCCTCTAAGGCGTGGGCTTTCTCTTCCCATGTTTGCACCACTACCTGGATGTTGCTAAGCTTCTGTGCTGACCCCTGCACCACAGACGCAAAAGTTACCTTATCCTCACGCAGCGTCTCGACCTTGGCCTGAAGCCGGGCATTCTCCTTCTTTACTTTCACTAATTTCTCTCTGGTCTCTACCGGGGCACTACTACCATCTCTGCCCGTGGGCCAAAGTCCCCAAGTGGCCAAATCATCCTTAGACCGCCCGAATGGGTTCTTTGATTTACGTGACAGGGTGTATGCTTCACGGAGTGTAGTAAAGGGATCGGCCGTCAGGAAGATGGAGTCCTTCTAGGGGCATTTCCCCTTACTCAACACCCATCTTTCTAGTTTTCCTCTGACCTCTTCCTCCAACATGAAGCCCTTGATGGTGACCTTACTGCTCTCTGCCATTTTACACACAAACCACAACTATCTCTAACACTACCTACAGGCTACAAACTACAAACCACAAACAGGACCAGGAACTGGAGTGACGGGAAGGATCACCTAGACCCCTGGGGGACTGAAGGGAAACGAACTCAACAGAACTATTCTAGGAAAGAGGGACAGGAACCTATCTGCAGCCTGCCTAAACAAAGTCACTTTAGTACACCCAAATCTGGTTTTCCACCATGACAGCACTGGGAAGCAAAGGATGAGGAAACGGTTCAGGGACAGGGAGGTCACCTAGACCCAGGGAACTCTCAGGAGTACTCCGCCTGCCTGAAGGGGGGAGACCAACCCAGTGGAACTTACAGCGCCGCCTGGCCAAGCAGCCAGGAGAAAGGGCAAGGAACCAAAACCGAACCACCCCTGGTTTTCTGGGTGAGGGATACCTTCCTCTACCACGGGCTAAACCTCTAAACCCTAGGCTAGGTCGGGAATCACCAACCACACCTAGTTGGCTAGCCACTCGGGACGCACCCGAAACTATACAGCGGGACGCACCCATGCTTTTCACAAATACCAAACACCCGTATACTACTCTGGGGGAGGGGGGGATTTCTTCCTTAAGTGTTATTTTGCCTTGCCACTACGGTGTTGGATGGGTGTAGACTGTTCACACTCTAGAACTTCGGATCCTAGCCCACGATAGCCCCAAGTTAGGAATGCGATTCCCAGGACAGCTTGTGCACACCCCTTGCTATTGGACAATGGTTCACCACCTAGTGCTAGTGACCACGCCCGGGCAGCTGACATACACAAGTCAAGCAAGAAAGGGGAACAGATTTCCACCCAGATAGAACACCTCTAGAGCTCAAACGCACAGAATTCTCTCTCACACATGTTCCTGCCTGACTGCACTCTAACGACTTGACCGACCATCACCTAAGTCAGTACCAGCCTGATTTGAAGAGGTTCGCGACTCCTTCTCAAATTAGGGGTATCGGGGTTTGCCCGCGTTGCTCCACCACTCTGTTACCCTGTGTACTGGGGATCCCGGGAGGGACACCAAAACGTGCTCAACTCAAGGTGGGGAAAATTAGCTCAGAGCGCTGCTTAGCGTTACGAGAGGCAGGGTAACGTAGCAAGATCTTGAACCCTATCTCTATGGGGTCGGGTCAAGGGTGTACCCTTCCTGGAAGTCCCATACTAAAATTGCTTGGGGGAGGAATTGGCCTGCTTTATCCATGTTATTTGGGCTATTTATTCCAGCACTCACTGAATCCTGAATAATGCTGCCTCCCTCCCCAGTCGAACTCAGTTTAAAGTCCTCCTGATCTGTTTTGCAAGACTGTTAGCAAAAATGTTCCAGCCAACAGTTGTGAGGTGCAGGCCATTGCCAGAAGACCAACTTCGTGGAAATGGAGACCGTGATCCAAAAACCCAAATTGCTCCCAGCGGCACCATCTTCAGAGCCAGTTGTTGACCTCCACTATTCTTCTTTCCCTTCGTGGGCCATGTCCTTCCACCAGGAGGAGGGACAAAATGACAACCTGAGCACCAGGGTCCTTCCTACCCATAAGCTTGTAATCCTTCATGATGTGGTGAAAGCTATGCCTTGCAGTGTCATTGGTTCTGACGTGAACCCAAAGGAGGGGTTACAGTAAGTGGGCTTGACCAGTCTCATTAGCCTCTCTGTTACGTCATTGATTTTGGCCCCAGGGAGACAGAACACATCGCAATTGATTTCGTCCAGGTTGCAAATGGTCAGTTCCATTCCTCTCAGCAAGGAGTCCCCAACCACTAGAACTCATCTCCTCTGAGGCTTGTCCAGGCTTACTTGATGAGCAGATTGTCTGTCGGCCACCTGAATATTCTGTTCAAGCTGAGACTGTTGGTCCTGTTGCTGTTGGATTTCATTCTGCCGGTGTTGGGGTTCCTGTTGCTGATGTTGGATTTCCTCTTGGTGATGTTCCATTACCTCTTCCTGCTGTTCCACTTCATCATTGATAAGATCAAGAACTTGGAAGCGATTCTGTAGTTTTGAGATTCTCTGTTTGGTACCTTGTCTTTCTACTTCTGCATGTCACATTCCTCCAAGTGTCCGTCTCCTGGTTTCGTGAACTGACTTCCCCGTCCACTAGCTCCTCTGTGTTCTCCGTCTTCAAAAAGGGCCTCCCAGCCCTATCCAAGAATTCCTCACCCTCCCTAATAATGCAAAGATTTGAAACCCTGGCCTCCAGCTGTTGAGCTTTCTCCTGCAAGAGGGCGACCAGCTTGCATTTGCTGCAGATGTACCCAACAACATCTTGCAGGAGGAAAAGAAACATGCCACAGCTGTGGCAGGGGACTGTAGTAGCTCCCTCACCCTCCATTCTTGATAATCTAAAGAGTCAAATTGGAAAAAGTAAAACTGGGCTTTGTCTTCAAAATCCCCTGTTAAAACCTATGTCAACATCCCTGTTTGCCAAGTACTTACTGACAAACTGTCAAGACAGAGGGTGCAATTCTATAGTGCTTATAGTTCCTCCCTCAAAGCTCCAAACCCACCGGGACATTATGGACAGGCAGACTGATTCAGGAGGGCTTCAAGCCAAGAAGCAATGAAATCTTGCTAAGCTTTGATAGTGAAACTTCATGCACTGAAGGCATGCACATCTGTGTGCAAATATAAAGAGTTGCTAGCTCCTCCTCCTAGCTCGTCAGTGAGTCAGTTAGAGCTCGTGGTTGCTAGCTCCTTCCCCTAGCTAGTCAGTCAGACCATGTGCTCAGGCCAGACTAAACAGACAAACAAACAAAAAGAAACACAGCCCCAGAAGCCTGTAAAAACACCCAGTCAAGGATGTCTTCTCAGAGACGGCTCACCTTCCCCTCTCTCCTCTGGAAATGAGCTTGAAGTCTGCTGGGAGCAAATATAAAGAGCTGCTAGCTCCTCCCCTTAGCTCTTCAGTGAGTCTCTTAGAGCTAACGGCTGTTAGCTTTTCCCACTAGCTAGTCAGTTAGACCATGTGCTCAGGGAGAGCACACTGTTACCCTGATATCTGAGGGTCCCGTGGAGGACCCTGCACTGTGCTCAATATGATGGAGGAATGGGAATTAGCCAGAGCAGAAGCTATAGCACAAGAGAGGCAGGGTAACTTAGCAAGATCGTAAAGCCCAATTTTTAAGGGGTCAAGCCAAACCAAAGACCACACTAAATTGTTGAAGAAATGATTTTCATTTTATTTTTATTAAAAATAAGTCACTGCTCACATTTGCACTTGCACACTCACTCACTCAAGAGCTAAAAAGAAATAAAAGAGGGGAACATCAATAGGGGATTTTGGAGAGGTGTTTTTGGGGTATACTGCTCCTGGTCCTGAAGACAGAAGATGGAGACAGCAGCAGAGCAAGAGAGGAAACTCAGCACGTAGAGGGCTGAGGGGATTGCAGGACGGAGCGACTTGGAGCTGAGAGGAAACTGGGGCAATCCGAGGAACTGCTCAAAAACTGGGGAAAATGTATCTTGGGGGCTAATCCTTTCCTGGGGAGAACAATGTGCTGAGGAGCTAAGACAAAGCTCCAACATCTACATGATTTGGAGCACAAAGCTCCAAAATGTCAGAGTGCTTAGTTTGATTAGATTTGCCGGGGTTCGTCAAAAGCCGCGGCAGTACCTAAATTGCTCTCTCTTGACAGGCTGTTTGACGGGATTGCTAATCCTGTCAAGCTGGTTTCTCGGGGCAGAGGGCTCCTGGGCTACGTGACAGATTGATTACTGGACAGACCTGGTATTTCCTAATTGTGGCCTTTCAGCCGTGCCTGCCTGCGTGCTCTTCTGGGGGACCCTTTCAGTGGGCTGCTGTGGGGGACTTCCTGCCTTGCCAGGCTGGCTGTTGAAATCCCGTCCCTGCCACTGCCTGTCGTCCTGTCTGGGTGGCGGTCGTGAGTTCCAATTCCCTCGCGGAATTGAGTTCGGAGCCATTTTCCTATGCTGGGAATGGTGCCCATAGTTCGAGTAGGTAACCGCAACTATAGGTTCCCAATTCCCAGTGTCCTTCCTATGCATCTTGGGGGGAGGTCTCAGGGATCCTGCCTTTGGAGCAAGTCGGAGACCCGCCCGAGGTTATTCTCAAATTCCTTCCAGTTGGTGGTGGCTGGATCCACCAAACCGAGAGCCATATTGGTCTCGTGATTAAGACCTCCGTACAAGAGCATCTTAAACTCGAGGCCATTAAAGTCATATCCATGGGGTGTCAAGGGGACCTTCTTTGCCAGAATGGCGAGGAGCTGCTTCTGTGCCATGTAAGCCTCAGGGTTCTCTCGAGGACCCTGTTGTTCCATGACATAGAGCACACCCACACTCTGCCCAGGCCACAAAATCCTCACTACGTCTCTCATCTAGTCGTGGGCCTTGAGCCTAACCAAGCCTCAAGCCGCCACGGCTGATTCAAGAGTAGGGAGCTCGGAGGGGGACATACAAAGCTGAGCCAGCTGGGTCAGGTCCTGAACATTGGCTGTTGGGTGAGAGTGTATCACCGTGTTCAACCCGGTGGTTCTGTTCAATGGACCTAACTGGTCTGCTATGGCTTTGGCCTCAGTAGCACGCCAGGGGACCTAGTCTCAGTGACCTGCGTCTCCTGCATATCTTGCCTCTCTAAGGGGGGGTGGTCCGTCTGGTCATGGACCGTGTCTCTACAGGTTTTACTGGGACCTTAGGGTCGCTCCAGTCTGGATTGTGGGGAATAGTTGCCCGAGCGTCCTCCAGCAACGTCTCCCCAGAAAAGTCCTCCACAAACATTGGGAGCAGCTCTGGGCACACAGCCGAAATTAAGGCCTTGCGCGTTTGGAGCTGGCTTTCCAGTGCAGCAATCTGTTTCTGACAAGCTACATGGCTAACAGCCTCCTGCTGTTCTCTCACTTGTCCCACCGTGAACTTGGCCACAGACCGGGCATGATCCAGCTCAGCCTCTAAGGCGTGGGCTTTCTCTTCCCATGTTTGCACCACTACCTGGATGTTGCTAAGCTTCTGTGCTGACCCCTGCACCACAGACGCAAAAGTTACCTTATCCTCACGCAGCGTCTCGACCTTGGCCTGAAGCCGGGCATTCTCCTTCTTTACTTTCACTAATTTCTCTCTGGTCTCTACCGGGGCACTACTACCATCTCTGCCCGTGGGCCAAAGTCCCCAAGTGGCCAAATCATCCTTAGACCGCCCGAATGGGTTCTTTGATTTACGTGACAGGGTGTATGCTTCACGGAGTGTAGTAAAGGGATCGGCCGTCAGGAAGATGGAGTCCTTCTAGGGGCATTTCCCCTTACTCAACACCCATCTTTCTAGTTTTCCTCTGACCTCTTCCTCCAACATGAAGCCCTTGATGGTGACCTTACTGCTCTCTGCCATTTTACACACAAACCACAACTATCTCTAACACTACCTACAGGCTACAAACTACAAACCACAAACAGGACCAGGAACTGGAGTGACGGGAAGGATCACCTAGACCCCTGGGGGACTGAAGGGAAACGAACTCAACAGAACTATTCTAGGAAAGAGGGACAGGAACCTATCTGCAGCCTGCCTAAACAAAGTCACTTTAGTACACCCAAATCTGGTTTTCCACCATGACAGCACTGGGAAGCAAAGGATGAGGAAACGGTTCAGGGACAGGGAGGTCACCTAGACCCAGGGAACTCTCAGGAGTACTCCGCCTGCCTGAAGGGGGGAGACCAACCCAGTGGAACTTACAGCGCCGCCTGGCCAAGCAGCCAGGAGAAAGGGCAAGGAACCAAAACCGAACCACCCCTGGTTTTCTGGGTGAGGGATACCTTCCTCTACCACGGGCTAAACCTCTAAACCCTAGGCTAGGTCGGGAATCACCAACCACACCTACTTGGCTAGCCACTCGGGACGCACCCGAAACTATACAGCGGGACGCACCCATGCTTTTCACAAATACCAAACACCCGTATACTACTCTGGGGGAGGGGGGGATTTCTTCCTTAAGTGTTATTTTGCCTTGCCACTACGGTGTTGGATGGGTGTAGACTGTTCACACTCTAGAACTTCGGATCCTAGCCCACGATAGCCCCAAGTTAGGAATGCGATTCCCAGGACAGCTTGTGCACACCCCTTGCTATTGGACAATGGTTCACCACCTAGTGCTAGTGACCACGCCCGGGCAGCTGACATACACAAGTCAAGCAAGAAAGGGGAACAGATTTCCACCCAGATAGAACACCTCTAGAGCTCAAACGCACAGAATTCTCTCTCACACATGTTCCTGCCTGACTGCACTCTAACGACTTGACCGACCATCACCTAAGTCAGTACCAGCCTGATTTGAAGAGGTTCGCGACTCCTTCTCAAATTAGGGGTATCGGGGTTTGCCCGCGTTGCTCCACCACTCTGTTACCCTGTGTACTGGGGATCCCGGCAGGGACACCAAAACGTGCTCAACTCAAGGTGGGGAAAATTAGCTCAGAGCGCTGCTTAGCGTTACGAGAGGCAGGGTAACGTAGCAAGATCTTGAACCCTATCTCTATGGGGTCGGGTCAAGGGTGTACCCTTCCTGGAAGTCCCATACTAAAATTGCTTGGGGGAGGAATTGGCCTGCTTTATCCATGTTATTTGGGCTATTTATTCCAGCACTCACTGAATCCTGAATAATGCTGCCTCCCTCCCCAGTCGAACTCAGTTTAAAGTCCTCCTGATCTGTTTTGCAAGACTGTTAGCAAAAATGTTCCAGCCAACAGTTGTGAGGTGCAGGCCATTGCCAGAAGACCAACTTCGTGGAAATGGAGACCGTGATCCAAAAACCCAAATTGCTCCCAGCGGCACCATCTTCAGAGCCAGTTGTTGACCTCCACTATTCTTCTTTCCCTTCGTGGGCCATGTCCTTCCACCAGGAGGAGGGACAAAATGACAACCTGAGCACCAGGGTCCTTCCTACCCATAAGCTTGTAATCCTTCATGATGTGGTGAAAGCTATGCCTTGCAGTGTCATTGGTTCTGACGTGAACCCAAAGGAGGGGTTACAGTAAGTGGGCTTGACCAGTCTCATTAGCCTCTCTGTTACGTCATTGATTTTGGCCCCAGGGAGACAGAACACATCGCAATTGATTTCGTCCAGGTTGCAAATGGTCAGTTCCATTCCTCTCAGCAAGGAGTCCCCAACCACTAGAACTCATCTCCTCTGAGGCTTGTCCAGGCTTACTTGATGAGCAGATTGTCTGTCGGCCACCTGAATATTCTGTTCAAGCTGAGACTGTTGGTCCTGTTGCTGTTGGATTTCATTCTGCCGGTGTTGGGGTTCCTGTTGCTGATGTTGGATTTCCTCTTGGTGATGTTCCATTACCTCTTCCTGCTGTTCCACTTCATCATTGATAAGATCAAGAACTTGGAAGCGATTCTGTAGTTTTGAGATTCTCTGTTTGGTACCTTGTCTTTCTACTTCTGCATGTCACATTCCTCCAAGTGTCCGTCTCCTGGTTTCGTGAACTGACTTCCCCGTCCACTAGCTCCTCTGTGTTCTCCGTCTTCAAAAAGGGCCTCCCAGCCCTATCCAAGAATTCCTCACCCTCCCTAATAATGCAAAGATTTGAAACCCTGGCCTCCAGCTGTTGAGCTTTCTCCTGCAAGAGGGCGACCAGCTTGCATTTGCTGCAGATGTACCCAACAACATCTTGCAGGAGGAAAAGAAACATGCCACAGCTGTGGCAGGGGACTGTAGTAGCTCCCTCACCCTCCATTCTTGATAATCTAAAGAGTCAAATTGGAAAAAGTAAAACTGGGCTTTGTCTTCAAAATCCCCTGTTAAAACCTATGTCAACATCCCTGTTTGCCAAGTACTTACTGACAAACTGTCAAGACAGAGGGTGCAATTCTATAGTGCTTATAGTTCCTCCCTCAAAGCTCCAAACCCACCGGGACATTATGGACAGGCAGACTGATTCAGGAGGGCTTCAAGCCAAGAAGCAATGAAATCTTGCTAAGCTTTGATAGTGAAACTTCATGCACTGAAGGCATGCACATCTGTGTGCAAATATAAAGAGTTGCTAGCTCCTCCTCCTAGCTCGTCAGTGAGTCAGTTAGAGCTCGTGGTTGCTAGCTCCTTCCCCTAGCTAGTCAGTCAGACCATGTGCTCAGGCCAGACTAAACAGACAAACAAACAAAAAGAAACACAGCCCCAGAAGCCTGTAAAAACACCCAGTCAAGGATGTCTTCTCAGAGACGGCTCACCTTCCCCTCTCTCCTCTGGAAATGAGCTTGAAGTCTGCTGGGAGCAAATATAAAGAGCTGCTAGCTCCTCCCCTTAGCTCTTCAGTGAGTCTCTTAGAGCTAACGGCTGTTAGCTTTTCCCACTAGCTAGTCAGTTAGACCATGTGCTCAGGGAGAGCACACTGTTACCCTGATATCTGAGGGTCCCGTGGAGGACCCTGCACTGTGCTCAATATGATGGAGGAATGGGAATTAGCCAGAGCAGAAGCTATAGCACAAGAGAGGCAGGGTAACTTAGCAAGATCGTAAAGCCCAATTTTTAAGGGGTCAAGCCAAACCAAAGACCACACTAAATTGTTGAAGAAATGATTTTCATTTTATTTTTATTAAAAATAAGTCACTGCTCACATTTGCACTTGCACACTCACTCACTCAAGAGCTAAAAAGAAATAAAAGAGGGGAACATCAATAGGGGATTTTGGAGAGGTGTTTTTGGGGTATACTGCTCCTGGTCCTGAAGACAGAAGATGGAGACAGCAGCAGAGCAAGAGAGGAAACTCAGCACGTAGAGGGCTGAGGGGATTGCAGGACGGAGCGACTTGGAGCTGAGAGGAAACTGGGGCAATCCGAGGAACTGCTCAAAAACTGGGGAAAATGTATCTTGGGGGCTAATCCTTTCCTGGGGAGAACAATGTGCTGAGGAGCTAAGACAAAGCTCCAACATCTACATGATTTGGAGCACAAAGCTCCAAAATGTCAGAGTGCTTAGTTTGATTAGATTTGCCGGGGTTCGTCAAAAGCCGCGGCAGTACCTAAATTGCTCTCTCTTGACAGGCTGTTTGACGGGATTGCTAATCCTGTCAAGCTGGTTTCTCGGGGCAGAGGGCTCCTGGGCTACGTGACAGATTGATTACTGGACAGACCTGGTATTTCCTAATTGTGGCCTTTCAGCCGTGCCTGCCTGCGTGCTCTTCTGGGGGACCCTTTCAGTGGGCTGCTGTGGGGGACTTCCTGCCTTGCCAGGCTGGCTGTTGAAATCCCGTCCCTGCCACTGCCTGTCGTCCTGTCTGGGTGGCGGTCGTGAGTTCCAATTCCCTCGCGGAATTGAGTTCGGAGCCATTTTCCTATGCTGGGAATGGTGCCCATAGTTCGAGTAGGTAACCGCAACTATAGGTTCCCAATTCCCAGTGTCCTTCCTATGCATCTTGGGGGGAGGTCTCAGGGATCCTGCCTTTGGAGCAAGTCGGAGACCCGCCCGAGGTTATTCTCAAATTCCTTCCAGTTGGTGGTGGCTGGATCCACCAAACCGAGAGCCATATTGGTCTCGTGATTAAGACCTCCGTACAAGAGCATCTTAAACTCGAGGCCATTAAAGTCATATCCATGGGGTGTCAAGGGGACCTTCTTTGCCAGAATGGCGAGGAGCTGCTTCTGTGCCATGTAAGCCTCAGGGTTCTCTCGAGGACCCTGTTGTTCCATGACATAGAGCACACCCACACTCTGCCCAGGCCACAAAATCCTCACTACGTCTCTCATCTAGTCGTGGGCCTTGAGCCTAACCAAGCCTCAAGCCGCCACGGCTGATTCAAGAGTAGGGAGCTCGGAGGGGGACATACAAAGCTGAGCCAGCTGGGTCAGGTCCTGAACATTGGCTGTTGGGTGAGAGTGTATCACCGTGTTCAACCCGGTGGTTCTGTTCAATGGACCTAACTGGTCTGCTATGGCTTTGGCCTCAGTAGCACGCCAGGGGACCTAGTCTCAGTGACCTGCGTCTCCTGCATATCTTGCCTCTCTAAGGGGGGGTGGTCCGTCTGGTCATGGACCGTGTCTCTACAGGTTTTACTGGGACCTTAGGGTCGCTCCAGTCTGGATTGTGGGGAATAGTTGCCCGAGCGTCCTCCAGCAACGTCTCCCCAGAAAAGTCCTCCACAAACATTGGGAGCAGCTCTGGGCACACAGCCGAAATTAAGGCCTTGCGCGTTTGGAGCTGGCTTTCCAGTGCAGCAATCTGTTTCTGACAAGCTACATGGCTAACAGCCTCCTGCTGTTCTCTCACTTGTCCCACCGTGAACTTGGCCACAGACCGGGCATGATCCAGCTCAGCCTCTAAGGCGTGGGCTTTCTCTTCCCATGTTTGCACCACTACCTGGATGTTGCTAAGCTTCTGTGCTGACCCCTGCACCACAGACGCAAAAGTTACCTTATCCTCACGCAGCGTCTCGACCTTGGCCTGAAGCCGGGCATTCTCCTTCTTTACTTTCACTAATTTCTCTCTGGTCTCTACCGGGGCACTACTACCATCTCTGCCCGTGGGCCAAAGTCCCCAAGTGGCCAAATCATCCTTAGACCGCCCGAATGGGTTCTTTGATTTACGTGACAGGGTGTATGCTTCACGGAGTGTAGTAAAGGGATCGGCCGTCAGGAAGATGGAGTCCTTCTAGGGGCATTTCCCCTTACTCAACACCCATCTTTCTAGTTTTCCTCTGACCTCTTCCTCCAACATGAAGCCCTTGATGGTGACCTTACTGCTCTCTGCCATTTTACACACAAACCACAACTATCTCTAACACTACCTACAGGCTACAAACTACAAACCACAAACAGGACCAGGAACTGGAGTGACGGGAAGGATCACCTAGACCCCTGGGGGACTGAAGGGAAACGAACTCAACAGAACTATTCTAGGAAAGAGGGACAGGAACCTATCTGCAGCCTGCCTAAACAAAGTCACTTTAGTACACCCAAATCTGGTTTTCCACCATGACAGCACTGGGAAGCAAAGGATGAGGAAACGGTTCAGGGACAGGGAGGTCACCTAGACCCAGGGAACTCTCAGGAGTACTCCGCCTGCCTGAAGGGGGGAGACCAACCCAGTGGAACTTACAGCGCCGCCTGGCCAAGCAGCCAGGAGAAAGGGCAAGGAACCAAAACCGAACCACCCCTGGTTTTCTGGGTGAGGGATACCTTCCTCTACCACGGGCTAAACCTCTAAACCCTAGGCTAGGTCGGGAATCACCAACCACACCTAGTTGGCTAGCCACTCGGGACGCACCCGAAACTATACAGCGGGACGCACCCATGCTTTTCACAAATACCAAACACCCGTATACTACTCTGGGGGAGGGGGGGATTTCTTCCTTAAGTGTTATTTTGCCTTGCCACTACGGTGTTGGATGGGTGTAGACTGTTCACACTCTAGAACTTCGGATCCTAGCCCACGATAGCCCCAAGTTAGGAATGCGATTCCCAGGACAGCTTGTGCACACCCCTTGCTATTGGACAATGGTTCACCACCTAGTGCTAGTGACCACGCCCGGGCAGCTGACATACACAAGTCAAGCAAGAAAGGGGAACAGATTTCCACCCAGATAGAACACCTCTAGAGCTCAAACGCACAGAATTCTCTCTCACACATGTTCCTGCCTGACTGCACTCTAACGACTTGACCGACCATCACCTAAGTCAGTACCAGCCTGATTTGAAGAGGTTCGCGACTCCTTCTCAAATTAGGGGTATCGGGGTTTGCCCGCGTTGCTCCACCACTCTGTTACCCTGTGTACTGGGGATCCCGGCAGGGACACCAAAACGTGCTCAACTCAAGGTGGGGAAAATTAGCTCAGAGCGCTGCTTAGCGTTACGAGAGGCAGGGTAACGTAGCAAGATCTTGAACCCTATCTCTATGGGGTCGGGTCAAGGGTGTACCCTTCCTGGAAGTCCCATACTAAAATTGCTTGGGGGAGGAATTGGCCTGCTTTATCCATGTTATTTGGGCTATTTATTCCAGCACTCACTGAATCCTGAATAATGCTGCCTCCCTCCCCAGTCGAACTCAGTTTAAAGTCCTCCTGATCTGTTTTGCAAGACTGTTAGCAAAAATGTTCCAGCCAACAGTTGTGAGGTGCAGGCCATTGCCAGAAGACCAACTTCGTGGAAATGGAGACCGTGATCCAAAAACCCAAATTGCTCCCAGCGGCACCATCTTCAGAGCCAGTTGTTGGCCTCCACTATTCTTCTTTCCCTTCGTGGGCCATGTCCTTCCACCAGGAGGAGGGACAAAATGACAACCTGAGCACCAGGGTCCTTCCTACCCATAAGCTTGTAATCCTTCATGATGTGGTGAAAGCTATGCCTTGCAGTGTCATTGGTTCTGACGTGAACCCAAAGGAGGGGTTACAGTAAGTGGGCTTGACCAGTCTCATTAGCCTCTCTGTTACGTCATTGATTTTGGCCCCAGGGAGACAGAACACATCGCAATTGATTTCGTCCAGGTTGCAAATGGTCAGTTCCATTCCTCTCAGCAAGGAGTCCCCAACCACTAGAACTCATCTCCTCTGAGGCTTGTCCAGGCTTACTTGATGAGCAGATTGTCTGTCGGCCACCTGAATATTCTGTTCAAGCTGAGACTGTTGGTCCTGTTGCTGTTGGATTTCATTCTGCCGGTGTTGGGGTTCCTGTTGCTGATGTTGGATTTCCTCTTGGTGATGTTCCATTACCTCTTCCTGCTGTTCCACTTCATCATTGATAAGATCAAGAACTTGGAAGCGATTCTGTAGTTTTGAGATTCTCTGTTTGGTACCTTGTCTTTCTACTTCTGCATGTCACATTCCTCCAAGTGTCCGTCTCCTGGTTTCGTGAACTGACTTCCCCGTCCACTAGCTCCTCTGTGTTCTCCGTCTTCAAAAAGGGCCTCCCAGCCCTATCCAAGAATTCCTCACCCTCCCTAATAATGCAAAGATTTGAAACCCTGGCCTCCAGCTGTTGAGCTTTCTCCTGCAAGAGGGCGACCAGCTTGCATTTGCTGCAGATGTACCCAACAACATCTTGCAGGAGGAAAAGAAACATGCCACAGCTGTGGCAGGGGACTGTAGTAGCTCCCTCACCCTCCATTCTTGATAATCTAAAGAGTCAAATTGGAAAAAGTAAAACTGGGCTTTGTCTTCAAAATCCCCTGTTAAAACCTATGTCAACATCCCTGTTTGCCAAGTACTTATTGACAAACTGTCAAGACAGAGGGTGCAATTCTATAGTGCTTATAGTTACTCCCTCAAAGCTCCAAACCCACCGGGACATTATGGACAGGCAGACTGATTCAGGAGGGCTTCAAGCCAAGAAGCAATGAAATCTTGCTAAGCTTTGATAGTGAAACTTCATGCACTGAAGGCATGCACATCTGTGTGCAAATATAAAGAGTTGCTAGCTCCTCCTCCTAGCTCGTCAGTGAGTCAGTTAGAGCTCGTGGTTGCTAGCTCCTTCCCCTAGCTAGTCAGTCAGACCATGTGCTCAGGCCAGACTAAACAGACAAACAAACAAAAAGAAACACAGCCCCAGAAGCCTGTAAAAACACCCAGTCAAGGATGTCTTCTCAGAGACGGCTCACCTTCCCCTCTCTCCTCTGGAAATGAGCTTGAAGTCTGCTGGGAGCAAATATAAAGAGCTGCTAGCTCCTCCCCTTAGCTCTTCAGTGAGTCTCTTAGAGCTAATGGCTGTTAGCTTTTCCCACTAGCTAGTCAGTTAGACCATGTGCTCAGGGAGAGCACACTGTTACCCTGATATCTGAGGGTCCCGTGGAGGACCCTGCACTGTGCTCAATATGATGGAGGAATGGGAATTAGCCAGAGCAGAAGCTATAGCACAAGAGAGGCAGGGTAACTTAGCAAGATCGTAAAGCCCAATTTTTAAGGGGTCAAGCCAAACCAAAGACCACACTAAATTGTTGAAGAAATGATTTTCATTTTATTTTTATTAAAAATAAGTCACTGCTCACATTTGCACTTGCACACTCACTCACTCAAGAGCTAAAAAGAAATAAAAGAGGGGAACATCAATAGGGGATTTTGGAGAGGTGTTTTTGGGGTATACTGCTCCTGGTCCTGAAGACAGAAGATGGAGACAGCAGCAGAGCAAGAGAGGAAACTCAGCACGTAGAGGGCTGAGGGGATTGCAGGACGGAGCGACTTGGAGCTGAGAGGAAACTGGGGCAATCCGAGGAACTGCTCAAAAACTGGGGAAAATGTATCTTGGGGGCTAATCCTTTCCTGGGGAGAACAATGTGCTGAGGAGCTAAGACAAAGCTCCAACATCTACATGATTTGGAGCACAAAGCTCCAAAATGTCAGAGTGCTTAGTTTGATTAGATTTGCCGGGGTTCGTCAAAAGCCGCGGCAGTACCTAAATTGCTCTCTCTTGACAGGCTGTTTGACGGGATTGCTAATCCTGTCAAGCTGGTTTCTCGGGGCAGAGGGTTCCTGGGCTACGTGACAGATTGATTACTGGACAGACCTGGTATTTCCTAATTGTGACCTTTCAGCCGTGCCTGCCTGCGTGCTCTTCTGGGGGACCCTTTCAGTGGGCTGCTGTGGGGGACTTCCTGCCTTGCCAGGCTGGCTGTTGAAATCCCGTCCCTGCCACTGCCTGTCGTCCTGTCTGGGTGGCGGTCGTGAGTTCCAATTCCCTCGCGGAATTGAGTTCGGAGCCATTTTCCTATGCTGGGAATGGTGCCCATAGTTCGAGTAGGTAACCGCAACTATAGGTTCCCAATTCCCAGTGTCCTTCCTATGCATCTTGGGGGGAGGTCTCAGGGATCCTGCCTTTGGAGCAAGTCGGAGACCCGCCCGAGGTTATTCTCAAATTCCTTCCAGTTGGTGGTGGCTGGATCCACCAAACCGAGAGCCATATTGGTCTCGTGATTAAGACCTCCGTACAAGAGCATCTTAAACTCGAGGCCATTAAAGCCATATCCATGGGGTGTCAAGGGGACCTTCTTTGCCAGAATGGCGAGGAGCTGCTTCTGTGCCATGTAAGCCTCAGGGTTCTCTCGAGGACCCTGTTGTTCCATGACATAGAGCACACCCACACTCTGTCCAGGCCACAAAATCCTCACTACATCTCTCATCTAGTCGTGGGCCTTGAGCCTAACCAAGCCTCAAGCCGCCACGGCTGATTCAAGAGTAGGGAGCTCGGAGGGGGACATACAAAGCTGAGCCAGCTGGGTCAGGTCCTGAACATTGGCTGTTGGGTGAGAGTGTATCACCGTGTTCAACCCGGTGGTTCTGTTCAATGGACCTAACTGGTCTGCTATGGCTTTGGCCTCAGTAGCACGCCAGGGGACCTAGTCTCAGTGACCTGCGTCTCCTGCATATCTTGCCTCTCTAAGGGGGGGTGGTCCGTCTGGTCATGGACCGTGTCTCTACAGGTTTTACTGGGACCTTAGGGTCGCTCCAGTCTGGATTGTGGGGAATAGTTGCCCGAGCGTCCTCCAGCAACGTCTCCCCAGAAAAGTCCTCCACAAACATTGGGAGCAGCTCTGGGCACACAGCCGAAATTAAGGCCTTGCGCGTTTGGAGCTGGCTTTCCAGTGCAGCAATCTGTTTCTGACAAGCTACATGGCTAACAGCCTCCTGCTGTTCTCTCACTTGTCCCACCGTGAACTTGGCCACAGACCGGGCATGATCCAGCTCAGCCTCTAAGGCGTGGGCTTTCTCTTCCCATGTTTGCACCACTACCTGGATGTTGCTAAGCTTCTGTGCTGACCCCTGCACCACAGACGCAAAAGTTACCTTATCCTCACGCAGCGTCTCGACCTTGGCCTGAAGCCGGGCATTCTCCTTCTTTACTTTCACTAATTTCTCTCTGGTCTCTACCGGGGCACTACTACCATCTCTGCCCGTGGGCCAAAGTCCCCAAGTGGCCAAATCATCCTTAGACCGCCCGAATGGGTTCTTTGATTTACGTGACAGGGTGTATGCTTCACGGAGTGTAGTAAAGGGATCGGCCGTCAGGAAGATGGAGTCCTTCTAGGGGCATTTCCCCTTACTCAACACCCATCTTTCTAGTTTTCCTCTGACCTCTTCCTCCAACATGAAGCCCTTGATGGTGACCTTACTGCTCTCTGCCATTTTACACACAAACCACAACTATCTCTAACACTACCTACAGGCTACAAACTACAAACCACAAACAGGACCAGGAACTGGAGTGACGGGAAGGATCACCTAGACCCCTGGGGGACTGAAGGGAAACGAACTCAACAGAACTATTCTAGGAAAGAGGGACAGGAACCTATCTGCAGCCTGCCTAAACAAAGTCACTTTAGTACACCCAAATCTGGTTTTCCACCATGACAGCACTGGGAAGCAAAGGATGAGGAAACGGTTCAGGGACAGGGAGGTCACCTAGACCCAGGGAACTCTCAGGAGTACTCCGCCTGCCTGAAGGGGGGAGACCAACCCAGTGGAACTTACAGCGCCGCCTGGCCAAGCAGCCAGGAGAAAGGGCAAGGAACCAAAACCGAACCACCCCTGGTTTTCTGGGTGAGGGATACCTTCCTCTACCACGGGCTAAACCTCTAAACCCTAGGCTAGGTCGGGAATCACCAACCACACCTAGTTGGCTAGCCACTCGGGACGCACCCGAAACTATACAGCGGGACGCACCCATGCTTTTCACAAATACCAAACACCCGTATACTACTCTGGGGGAGGGGGGGATTTCTTCCTTAAGTGTTATTTTGCCTTGCCACTACGGTGTTGGATGGGTGTAGACTGTTCACACTCTAGAACTTCGGATCCTAGCCCACGATAGCCCCAAGTTAGGAATGCGATTCCCAGGACAGCTTGTGCACACCCCTTGCTATTGGACAATGGTTCACCACCTAGTGCTAGTGACCACGCCCGGGCAGCTGACATACACAAGTCAAGCAAGAAAGGGGAACAGATTTCCACCCAGATAGAACACCTCTAGAGCTCAAACGCACAGAATTCTCTCTCACACATGTTCCTGCCTGACTGCACTCTAACGACTTGACCGACCATCACCTAAGTCAGTACCAGCCTGATTTGAAGAGGTTCGCGACTCCTTCTCAAATTAGGGGTATCGGGGTTTGCCCGCGTTGCTCCACCACTCTGTTACCCTGTGTACTGGGGATCCCGGGAGGGACACCAAAACGTGCTCAACTCAAGGTGGGGAAAATTAGCTCAGAGCGCTGCTTAGCGTTACGAGAGGCAGGGTAACGTAGCAAGATCTTGAACCCTATCTCTATGGGGTCGGGTCAAGGGTGTACCCTTCCTGGAAGTCCCATACTAAAATTGCTTGGGGGAGGAATTGGCCTGCTTTATCCATGTTATTTGGGCTATTTATTCCAGCACTCACTGAATCCTGAATAATGCTGCCTCCCTCCCCAGTCGAACTCAGTTTAAAGTCCTCCTGATCTGTTTTGCAAGACTGTTAGCAAAAATGTTCCAGCCAACAGTTGTGAGGTGCAGGCCATTGCCAGAAGACCAACTTCGTGGAAATGGAGACCGTGATCCAAAAACCCAAATTGCTCCCAGCGGCACCATCTTCAGAGCCAGTTGTTGACCTCCACTATTCTTCTTTCCCTTCGTGGGCCATGTCCTTCCACCAGGAGGAGGGACAAAATGACAACCTGAGCACCAGGGTCCTTCCTACCCATAAGCTTGTAATCCTTCATGATGTGGTGAAAGCTATGCCTTGCAGTGTCATTGGTTCTGACGTGAACCCAAAGGAGGGGTTACAGTAAGTGGGCTTGACCAGTCTCATTAGCCTCTCTGTTACGTCATTGATTTTGGCCCCAGGGAGACAGAACACATCGCAATTGATTTCGTCCAGGTTGCAAATGGTCAGTTCCATTCCTCTCAGCAAGGAGTCCCCAACCACTAGAACTCATCTCCTCTGAGGCTTGTCCAGGCTTACTTGATGAGCAGATTGTCTGTCGGCCACCTGAATATTCTGTTCAAGCTGAGACTGTTGGTCCTGTTGCTGTTGGATTTCATTCTGCCGGTGTTGGGGTTCCTGTTGCTGATGTTGGATTTCCTCTTGGTGATGTTCCATTACCTCTTCCTGCTGTTCCACTTCATCATTGATAAGATCAAGAACTTGGAAGCGATTCTGTAGTTTTGAGATTCTCTGTTTGGTACCTTGTCTTTCTACTTCTGCATGTCACATTCCTCCAAGTGTCCGTCTCCTGGTTTCGTGAACTGACTTCCCCGTCCACTAGCTCCTCTGTGTTCTCCGTCTTCAAAAAGGGCCTCCCAGCCCTATCCAAGAATTCCTCACCCTCCCTAATAATGCAAAGATTTGAAACCCTGGCCTCCAGCTGTTGAGCTTTCTCCTGCAAGAGGGCGACCAGCTTGCATTTGCTGCAGATGTACCCAACAACATCTTGCAGGAGGAAAAGAAACATGCCACAGCTGTGGCAGGGGACTGTAGTAGCTCCCTCACCCTCCACTCTTGATAATCTAAAGAGTCAAATTGGAAAAAGTAAAACTGGGCTTTGTCTTCAAAATCCCCTGTTAAAACCTATGTCAACATCCCTGTTTGCCAAGTACTTATTGACAAACTGTCAAGACAGAGGGTGCAATTCTATAGTGCTTATAGTTACTCCCTCAAAGCTCCAAACCCACCGGGACATTATGGACAGGCAGACTGATTCAGGAGGGCTTCAAGCCAAGAAGCAATGAAATCTTGCTAAGCTTTGATAGTGAAACTTCATGCACTGAAGGCATGCACATCTGTGTGCAAATATAAAGAGTTGCTAGCTCCTCCTCCTAGCTCGTCAGTGAGTCAGTTAGAGCTCGTGGTTGCTAGCTCCTTCCCCTAGCTAGTCAGTCAGACCATGTGCTCAGGCCAGACTAAACAGACAAACAAACAAAAAGAAACACAGCCCCAGAAGCCTGTAAAAACACCCAGTCAAGGATGTCTTCTCAGAGACGGCTCACCTTCCCCTCTCTCCTCTGGAAATGAGCTTGAAGTCTGCTGGGAGCAAATATAAAGAGCTGCTAGCTCCTCCCCTTAGCTCTTCAGTGAGTCTCTTAGAGCTAATGGCTGTTAGCTTTTCCCACTAGCTAGTCAGTTAGACCATGTGCTCAGGGAGAGCACACTGTTACCCTGATATCTGAGGGTCCCGTGGAGGACCCTGCACTGTGCTCAATATGATGGAGGAATGGGAATTAGCCAGAGCAGAAGCTATAGCACAAGAGAGGCAGGGTAACTTAGCAAGATCGTAAAGCCCAATTTTTAAGGGGTCAAGCCAAACCAAAGACCACACTAAATTGTTGAAGAAATGATTTTCATTTTATTTTTATTAAAAATAAGTCACTGCTCACATTTGCACTTGCACACTCACTCACTCAAGAGCTAAAAAGAAATAAAAGAGGGGAACATCAATAGGGGATTTTGGAGAGGTGTTTTTGGGGTATACTGCTCCTGGTCCTGAAGACAGAAGATGGAGACAGCAGCAGAGCAAGAGAGGAAACTCAGCACGTAGAGGGCTGAGGGGATTGCAGGACGGAGCGACTTGGAGCTGAGAGGAAACTGGGGCAATCCGAGGAACTGCTCAAAAACTGGGGAAAATGTATCTTGGGGGCTAATCCTTTCCTGGGGAGAACAATGTGCTGAGGAGCTAAGACAAAGCTCCAACATCTACATGATTTGGAGCACAAAGCTCCAAAATGTCAGAGTGCTTAGTTTGATTAGATTTGCCGGGGTTCGTCAAAAGCCGCGGCAGTACCTAAATTGCTCTCTCTTGACAGGCTGTTTGACGGGATTGCTAATCCTGTCAAGCTGGTTTCTCGGGGCAGAGGGTTCCTGGGCTACGTGACAGATTGATTACTGGACAGACCTGGTATTTCCTAATTGTGACCTTTCAGCCGTGCCTGCCTGCGTGCTCTTCTGGGGGACCCTTTCAGTGGGCTGCTGTGGGGGACTTCCTGCCTTGCCAGGCTGGCTGTTGAAATCCCGTCCCTGCCACTGCCTGTCGTCCTGTCTGGGTGGCGGTCGTGAGTTCCAATTCCCTCGCGGAATTGAGTTCGGAGCCATTTTCCTATGCTGGGAATGGTGCCCATAGTTCGAGTAGGTAACCGCAACTATAGGTTCCCAATTCCCAGTGTCCTTCCTATGCATCTTGGGGGGAGGTCTCAGGGATCCTGCCTTTGGAGCAAGTCGGAGACCCGCCCGAGGTTATTCTCAAATTCCTTCCAGTTGGTGGTGGCTGGATCCACCAAACCGAGAGCCATATTGGTCTCGTGATTAAGACCTCCGTACAAGAGCATCTTAAACTCGAGGCCATTAAAGCCATATCCATGGGGTGTCAAGGGGACCTTCTTTGCCAGAATGGCGAGGAGCTGCTTCTGTGCCATGTAAGCCTCAGGGTTCTCTCGAGGACCCTGTTGTTCCATGACATAGAGCACACCCACACTCTGTCCAGGCCACAAAATCCTCACTACATCTCTCATCTAGTCGTGGGCCTTGAGCCTAACCAAGCCTCAAGCCGCCACGGCTGATTCAAGAGTAGGGAGCTCGGAGGGGGACATACAAAGCTGAGCCAGCTGGGTCAGGTCCTGAACATTGGCTGTTGGGTGAGAGTGTATCACCGTGTTCAACCCGGTGGTTCTGTTCAATGGACCTAACTGGTCTGCTATGGCTTTGGCCTCAGTAGCACGCCAGGGGACCTAGTCTCAGTGACCTGCGTCTCCTGCATATCTTGCCTCTCTAAGGGGGGGTGGTCCGTCTGGTCATGGACCGTGTCTCTACAGGTTTTACTGGGACCTTAGGGTCGCTCCAGTCTGGATTGTGGGGAATAGTTGCCCGAGCGTCCTCCAGCAACGTCTCCCCAGAAAAGTCCTCCACAAACATTGGGAGCAGCTCTGGGCACACAGCCGAAATTAAGGCCTTGCGCGTTTGGAGCTGGCTTTCCAGTGCAGCAATCTGTTTCTGACAAGCTACATGGCTAACAGCCTCCTGCTGTTCTCTCACTTGTCCCACCGTGAACTTGGCCACAGACCGGGCATGATCCAGCTCAGCCTCTAAGGCGTGGGCTTTCTCTTCCCATGTTTGCACCACTACCTGGATGTTGCTAAGCTTCTGTGCTGACCCCTGCACCACAGACGCAAAAGTTACCTTATCCTCACGCAGCGTCTCGACCTTGGCCTGAAGCCGGGCATTCTCCTTCTTTACTTTCACTAATTTCTCTCTGGTCTCTACCGGGGCACTACTACCATCTCTGCCCGTGGGCCAAAGTCCCCAAGTGGCCAAATCATCCTTAGACCGCCCGAATGGGTTCTTTGATTTACGTGACAGGGTGTATGCTTCACGGAGTGTAGTAAAGGGATCGGCCGTCAGGAAGATGGAGTCCTTCTAGGGGCATTTCCCCTTACTCAACACCCATCTTTCTAGTTTTCCTCTGACCTCTTCCTCCAACATGAAGCCCTTGATGGTGACCTTACTGCTCTCTGCCATTTTACACACAAACCACAACTATCTCTAACACTACCTACAGGCTACAAACTACAAACCACAAACAGGACCAGGAACTGGAGTGACGGGAAGGATCACCTAGACCCCTGGGGGACTGAAGGGAAACGAACTCAACAGAACTATTCTAGGAAAGAGGGACAGGAACCTATCTGCAGCCTGCCTAAACAAAGTCACTTTAGTACACCCAAATCTGGTTTTCCACCATGACAGCACTGGGAAGCAAAGGATGAGGAAACGGTTCAGGGACAGGGAGGTCACCTAGACCCAGGGAACTCTCAGGAGTACTCCGCCTGCCTGAAGGGGGGAGACCAACCCAGTGGAACTTACAGCGCCGCCTGGCCAAGCAGCCAGGAGAAAGGGCAAGGAACCAAAACCGAACCACCCCTGGTTTTCTGGGTGAGGGATACCTTCCTCTACCACGGGCTAAACCTCTAAACCCTAGGCTAGGTCGGGAATCACCAACCACACCTAGTTGGCTAGCCACTCGGGACGCACCCGAAACTATACAGCGGGACGCACCCATGCTTTTCACAAATACCAAACACCCGTATACTACTCTGGGGGAGGGGGGGATTTCTTCCTTAAGTGTTATTTTGCCTTGCCACTACGGTGTTGGATGGGTGTAGACTGTTCACACTCTAGAACTTCGGATCCTAGCCCACGATAGCCCCAAGTTAGGAATGCGATTCCCAGGACAGCTTGTGCACACCCCTTGCTATTGGACAATGGTTCACCACCTAGTGCTAGTGACCACGCCCGGGCAGCTGACATACACAAGTCAAGCAAGAAAGGGGAACAGATTTCCACCCAGATAGAACACCTCTAGAGCTCAAACGCACAGAATTCTCTCTCACACATGTTCCTGCCTGACTGCACTCTAACGACTTGACCGACCATCACCTAAGTCAGTACCAGCCTGATTTGAAGAGGTTCGCGACTCCTTCTCAAATTAGGGGTATCGGGGTTTGCCCGCGTTGCTCCACCACTCTGTTACCCTGTGTACTGGGGATCCCGGGAGGGACACCAAAACGTGCTCAACTCAAGGTGGGGAAAATTAGCTCAGAGCGCTGCTTAGCGTTACGAGAGGCAGGGTAACGTAGCAAGATCTTGAACCCTATCTCTATGGGGTCGGGTCAAGGGTGTACCCTTCCTGGAAGTCCCATACTAAAATTGCTTGGGGGAGGAATTGGCCTGCTTTATCCATGTTATTTGGGCTATTTATTCCAGCACTCACTGAATCCTGAATAATGCTGCCTCCCTCCCCAGTCGAACTCAGTTTAAAGTCCTCCTGATCTGTTTTGCAAGACTGTTAGCAAAAATGTTCCAGCCAACAGTTGTGAGGTGCAGGCCATTGCCAGAAGACCAACTTCGTGGAAATGGAGACCGTGATCCAAAAACCCAAATTGCTCCCAGCGGCACCATCTTCAGAGCCAGTTGTTGACCTCCACTATTCTTCTTTCCCTTCGTGGGCCATGTCCTTCCACCAGGAGGAGGGACAAAATGACAACCTGAGCACCAGGGTCCTTCCTACCCATAAGCTTGTAATCCTTCATGATGTGGTGAAAGCTATGCCTTGCAGTGTCATTGGTTCTGACGTGAACCCAAAGGAGGGGTTACAGTAAGTGGGCTTGACCAGTCTCATTAGCCTCTCTGTTACGTCATTGATTTTGGCCCCAGGGAGACAGAACACATCGCAATTGATTTCGTCCAGGTTGCAAATGGTCAGTTCCATTCCTCTCAGCAAGGAGTCCCCAACCACTAGAACTCATCTCCTCTGAGGCTTGTCCAGGCTTACTTGATGAGCAGATTGTCTGTCGGCCACCTGAATATTCTGTTCAAGCTGAGACTGTTGGTCCTGTTGCTGTTGGATTTCATTCTGCCGGTGTTGGGGTTCCTGTTGCTGATGTTGGATTTCCTCTTGGTGATGTTCCATTACCTCTTCCTGCTGTTCCACTTCATCATTGATAAGATCAAGAACTTGGAAGCGATTCTGTAGTTTTGAGATTCTCTGTTTGGTACCTTGTCTTTCTACTTCTGCATGTCACATTCCTCCAAGTGTCCGTCTCCTGGTTTCGTGAACTGACTTCCCCGTCCACTAGCTCCTCTGTGTTCTCCGTCTTCAAAAAGGGCCTCCCAGCCCTATCCAAGAATTCCTCACCCTCCCTAATAATGCAAAGATTTGAAACCCTGGCCTCCAGCTGTTGAGCTTTCTCCTGCAAGAGGGCGACCAGCTTGCATTTGCTGCAGATGTACCCAACAACATCTTGCAGGAGGAAAAGAAACATGCCACAGCTGTGGCAGGGGACTGTAGTAGCTCCCTCACCCTCCATTCTTGATAATCTAAAGAGTCAAATTGGAAAAAGTAAAACTGGGCTTTGTCTTCAAAATCCCCTGTTAAAACCTATGTCAACATCCCTGTTTGCCAAGTACTTACTGACAAACTGTCAAGACAGAGGGTGCAATTCTATAGTGCTTATAGTTCCTCCCTCAAAGCTCCAAACCCACCGGGACATTATGGACAGGCAGACTGATTCAGGAGGGCTTCAAGCCAAGAAGCAATGAAATCTTGCTAAGCTTTGATAGTGAAACTTCATGCACTGAAGGCATGCACATCTGTGTGCAAATATAAAGAGTTGCTAGCTCCTCCTCCTAGCTCGTCAGTGAGTCAGTTAGAGCTCGTGGTTGCTAGCTCCTTCCCCTAGCTAGTCAGTCAGACCATGTGCTCAGGCCAGACTAAACAGACAAACAAACAAAAAGAAACACAGCCCCAGAAGCCTGTAAAAACACCCAGTCAAGGATGTCTTCTCAGAGACGGCTCACCTTCCCCTCTCTCCTCTGGAAATGAGCTTGAAGTCTGCTGGGAGCAAATATAAAGAGCTGCTAGCTCCTCCCCTTAGCTCTTCAGTGAGTCTCTTAGAGCTAACGGCTGTTAGCTTTTCCCACTAGCTAGTCAGTTAGACCATGTGCTCAGGGAGAGCACACTGTTACCCTGATATCTGAGGGTCCCGTGGAGGACCCTGCACTGTGCTCAATATGATGGAGGAATGGGAATTAGCCAGAGCAGAAGCTATAGCACAAGAGAGGCAGGGTAACTTAGCAAGATCGTAAAGCCCAATTTTTAAGGGGTCAAGCCAAACCAAAGACCACACTAAATTGTTGAAGAAATGATTTTCATTTTATTTTTATTAAAAATAAGTCACTGCTCACATTTGCACTTGCACACTCACTCACTCAAGAGCTAAAAAGAAATAAAAGAGGGGAACATCAATAGGGGATTTTGGAGAGGTGTTTTTGGGGTATACTGCTCCTGGTCCTGAAGACAGAAGATGGAGACAGCAGCAGAGCAAGAGAGGAAACTCAGCACGTAGAGGGCTGAGGGGATTGCAGGACGGAGCGACTTGGAGCTGAGAGGAAACTGGGGCAATCCGAGGAACTGCTCAAAAACTGGGGAAAATGTATCTTGGGGGCTAATCCTTTCCTGGGGAGAACAATGTGCTGAGGAGCTAAGACAAAGCTCCAACATCTACATGATTTGGAGCACAAAGCTCCAAAATGTCAGAGTGCTTAGTTTGATTAGATTTGCCGGGGTTCGTCAAAAGCCGCGGCAGTACCTAAATTGCTCTCTCTTGACAGGCTGTTTGACGGGATTGCTAATCCTGTCAAGCTGGTTTCTCGGGGCAGAGGGCTCCTGGGCTACGTGACAGATTGATTACTGGACAGACCTGGTATTTCCTAATTGTGGCCTTTCAGCCGTGCCTGCCTGCGTGCTCTTCTGGGGGACCCTTTCAGTGGGCTGCTGTGGGGGACTTCCTGCCTTGCCAGGCTGGCTGTTGAAATCCCGTCCCTGCCACTGCCTGTCGTCCTGTCTGGGTGGCGGTCGTGAGTTCCAATTCCCTCGCGGAATTGAGTTCGGAGCCATTTTCCTATGCTGGGAATGGTGCCCATAGTTCGAGTAGGTAACCGCAACTATAGGTTCCCAATTCCCAGTGTCCTTCCTATGCATCTTGGGGGGAGGTCTCAGGGATCCTGCCTTTGGAGCAAGTCGGAGACCCGCCCGAGGTTATTCTCAAATTCCTTCCAGTTGGTGGTGGCTGGATCCACCAAACCGAGAGCCATATTGGTCTCGTGATTAAGACCTCCGTACAAGAGCATCTTAAACTCGAGGCCATTAAAGTCATATCCATGGGGTGTCAAGGGGACCTTCTTTGCCAGAATGGCGAGGAGCTGCTTCTGTGCCATGTAAGCCTCAGGGTTCTCTCGAGGACCCTGTTGTTCCATGACATAGAGCACACCCACACTCTGCCCAGGCCACAAAATCCTCACTACGTCTCTCATCTAGTCGTGGGCCTTGAGCCTAACCAAGCCTCAAGCCGCCACGGCTGATTCAAGAGTAGGGAGCTCGGAGGGGGACATACAAAGCTGAGCCAGCTGGGTCAGGTCCTGAACATTGGCTGTTGGGTGAGAGTGTATCACCGTGTTCAACCCGGTGGTTCTGTTCAATGGACCTAACTGGTCTGCTATGGCTTTGGCCTCAGTAGCACGCCAGGGGACCTAGTCTCAGTGACCTGCGTCTCCTGCATATCTTGCCTCTCTAAGGGGGGGTGGTCCGTCTGGTCATGGACCGTGTCTCTACAGGTTTTACTGGGACCTTAGGGTCGCTCCAGTCTGGATTGTGGGGAATAGTTGCCCGAGCGTCCTCCAGCAACGTCTCCCCAGAAAAGTCCTCCACAAACATTGGGAGCAGCTCTGGGCACACAGCCGAAATTAAGGCCTTGCGCGTTTGGAGCTGGCTTTCCAGTGCAGCAATCTGTTTCTGACAAGCTACATGGCTAACAGCCTCCTGCTGTTCTCTCACTTGTCCCACCGTGAACTTGGCCACAGACCGGGCATGATCCAGCTCAGCCTCTAAGGCGTGGGCTTTCTCTTCCCATGTTTGCACCACTACCTGGATGTTGCTAAGCTTCTGTGCTGACCCCTGCACCACAGACGCAAAAGTTACCTTATCCTCACGCAGCGTCTCGACCTTGGCCTGAAGCCGGGCATTCTCCTTCTTTACTTTCACTAATTTCTCTCTGGTCTCTACCGGGGCACTACTACCATCTCTGCCCGTGGGCCAAAGTCCCCAAGTGGCCAAATCATCCTTAGACCGCCCGAATGGGTTCTTTGATTTACGTGACAGGGTGTATGCTTCACGGAGTGTAGTAAAGGGATCGGCCGTCAGGAAGATGGAGTCCTTCTAGGGGCATTTCCCCTTACTCAACACCCATCTTTCTAGTTTTCCTCTGACCTCTTCCTCCAACATGAAGCCCTTGATGGTGACCTTACTGCTCTCTGCCATTTTACACACAAACCACAACTATCTCTAACACTACCTACAGGCTACAAACTACAAACCACAAACAGGACCAGGAACTGGAGTGACGGGAAGGATCACCTAGACCCCTGGGGGACTGAAGGGAAACGAACTCAACAGAACTATTCTAGGAAAGAGGGACAGGAACCTATCTGCAGCCTGCCTAAACAAAGTCACTTTAGTACACCCAAATCTGGTTTTCCACCATGACAGCACTGGGAAGCAAAGGATGAGGAAACGGTTCAGGGACAGGGAGGTCACCTAGACCCAGGGAACTCTCAGGAGTACTCCGCCTGCCTGAAGGGGGGAGACCAACCCAGTGGAACTTACAGCGCCGCCTGGCCAAGCAGCCAGGAGAAAGGGCAAGGAACCAAAACCGAACCACCCCTGGTTTTCTGGGTGAGGGATACCTTCCTCTACCACGGGCTAAACCTCTAAACCCTAGGCTAGGTCGGGAATCACCAACCACACCTACTTGGCTAGCCACTCGGGACGCACCCGAAACTATACAGCGGGACGCACCCATGCTTTTCACAAATACCAAACACCCGTATACTACTCTGGGGGAGGGGGGGATTTCTTCCTTAAGTGTTATTTTGCCTTGCCACTACGGTGTTGGATGGGTGTAGACTGTTCACACTCTAGAACTTCGGATCCTAGCCCACGATAGCCCCAAGTTAGGAATGCGATTCCCAGGACAGCTTGTGCACACCCCTTGCTATTGGACAATGGTTCACCACCTAGTGCTAGTGACCACGCCCGGGCAGCTGACATACACAAGTCAAGCAAGAAAGGGGAACAGATTTCCACCCAGATAGAACACCTCTAGAGCTCAAACGCACAGAATTCTCTCTCACACATGTTCCTGCCTGACTGCACTCTAACGACTTGACCGACCATCACCTAAGTCAGTACCAGCCTGATTTGAAGAGGTTCGCGACTCCTTCTCAAATTAGGGGTATCGGGGTTTGCCCGCGTTGCTCCACCACTCTGTTACCCTGTGTACTGGGGATCCCGGCAGGGACACCAAAACGTGCTCAACTCAAGGTGGGGAAAATTAGCTCAGAGCGCTGCTTAGCGTTACGAGAGGCAGGGTAACGTAGCAAGATCTTGAACCCTATCTCTATGGGGTCGGGTCAAGGGTGTACCCTTCCTGGAAGTCCCATACTAAAATTGCTTGGGGGAGGAATTGGCCTGCTTTATCCATGTTATTTGGGCTATTTATTCCAGCACTCACTGAATCCTGAATAATGCTGCCTCCCTCCCCAGTCGAACTCAGTTTAAAGTCCTCCTGATCTGTTTTGCAAGACTGTTAGCAAAAATGTTCCAGCCAACAGTTGTGAGGTGCAGGCCATTGCCAGAAGACCAACTTCGTGGAAATGGAGACCGTGATCCAAAAACCCAAATTGCTCCCAGCGGCACCATCTTCAGAGCCAGTTGTTGGCCTCCACTATTCTTCTTTCCCTTCGTGGGCCATGTCCTTCCACCAGGAGGAGGGACAAAATGACAACCTGAGCACCAGGGTCCTTCCTACCCATAAGCTTGTAATCCTTCATGATGTGGTGAAAGCTATGCCTTGCAGTGTCATTGGTTCTGACGTGAACCCAAAGGAGGGGTTACAGTAAGTGGGCTTGACCAGTCTCATTAGCCTCTCTGTTACGTCATTGATTTTGGCCCCAGGGAGACAGAACACATCGCAATTGATTTCGTCCAGGTTGCAAATGGTCAGTTCCATTCCTCTCAGCAAGGAGTCCCCAACCACTAGAACTCATCTCCTCTGAGGCTTGTCCAGGCTTACTTGATGAGCAGATTGTCTGTCGGCCACCTGAATATTCTGTTCAAGCTGAGACTGTTGGTCCTGTTGCTGTTGGATTTCATTCTGCCGGTGTTGGGGTTCCTGTTGCTGATGTTGGATTTCCTCTTGGTGATGTTCCATTACCTCTTCCTGCTGTTCCACTTCATCATTGATAAGATCAAGAACTTGGAAGCGATTCTGTAGTTTTGAGATTCTCTGTTTGGTACCTTGTCTTTCTACTTCTGCATGTCACATTCCTCCAAGTGTCCGTCTCCTGGTTTCGTGAACTGACTTCCCCGTCCACTAGCTCCTCTGTGTTCTCCGTCTTCAAAAAGGGCCTCCCAGCCCTATCCAAGAATTCCTCACCCTCCCTAATAATGCAAAGATTTGAAACCCTGGCCTCCAGCTGTTGAGCTTTCTCCTGCAAGAGGGCGACCAGCTTGCATTTGCTGCAGATGTACCCAACAACATCTTGCAGGAGGAAAAGAAACATGCCACAGCTGTGGCAGGGGACTGTAGTAGCTCCCTCACCCTCCATTCTTGATAATCTAAAGAGTCAAATTGGAAAAAGTAAAACTGGGCTTTGTCTTCAAAATCCCCTGTTAAAACCTATGTCAACATCCCTGTTTGCCAAGTACTTATTGACAAACTGTCAAGACAGAGGGTGCAATTCTATAGTGCTTATAGTTACTCCCTCAAAGCTCCAAACCCACCGGGACATTATGGACAGGCAGACTGATTCAGGAGGGCTTCAAGCCAAGAAGCAATGAAATCTTGCTAAGCTTTGATAGTGAAACTTCATGCACTGAAGGCATGCACATCTGTGTGCAAATATAAAGAGTTGCTAGCTCCTCCTCCTAGCTCGTCAGTGAGTCAGTTAGAGCTCGTGGTTGCTAGCTCCTTCCCCTAGCTAGTCAGTCAGACCATGTGCTCAGGCCAGACTAAACAGACAAACAAACAAAAAGAAACACAGCCCCAGAAGCCTGTAAAAACACCCAGTCAAGGATGTCTTCTCAGAGACGGCTCACCTTCCCCTCTCTCCTCTGGAAATGAGCTTGAAGTCTGCTGGGAGCAAATATAAAGAGCTGCTAGCTCCTCCCCTTAGCTCTTCAGTGAGTCTCTTAGAGCTAATGGCTGTTAGCTTTTCCCACTAGCTAGTCAGTTAGACCATGTGCTCAGGGAGAGCACACTGTTACCCTGATATCTGAGGGTCCCGTGGAGGACCCTGCACTGTGCTCAATATGATGGAGGAATGGGAATTAGCCAGAGCAGAAGCTATAGCACAAGAGAGGCAGGGTAACTTAGCAAGATCGTAAAGCCCAATTTTTAAGGGGTCAAGCCAAACCAAAGACCACACTAAATTGTTGAAGAAATGATTTTCATTTTATTTTTATTAAAAATAAGTCACTGCTCACATTTGCACTTGCACACTCACTCACTCAAGAGCTAAAAAGAAATAAAAGAGGGGAACATCAATAGGGGATTTTGGAGAGGTGTTTTTGGGGTATACTGCTCCTGGTCCTGAAGACAGAAGATGGAGACAGCAGCAGAGCAAGAGAGGAAACTCAGCACGTAGAGGGCTGAGGGGATTGCAGGACGGAGCGACTTGGAGCTGAGAGGAAACTGGGGCAATCCGAGGAACTGCTCAAAAACTGGGGAAAATGTATCTTGGGGGCTAATCCTTTCCTGGGGAGAACAATGTGCTGAGGAGCTAAGACAAAGCTCCAACATCTACATGATTTGGAGCACAAAGCTCCAAAATGTCAGAGTGCTTAGTTTGATTAGATTTGCCGGGGTTCGTCAAAAGCCGCGGCAGTACCTAAATTGCTCTCTCTTGACAGGCTGTTTGACGGGATTGCTAATCCTGTCAAGCTGGTTTCTCGGGGCAGAGGGTTCCTGGGCTACGTGACAGATTGATTACTGGACAGACCTGGTATTTCCTAATTGTGGCCTTTCAGCCGTGCCTGCCTGCGTGCTCTTCTGGGGGACCCTTTCAGTGGGCTGCTGTGGGGGACTTCCTGCCTTGCCAGGCTGGCTGTTGAAATCCCGTCCCTGCCACTGCCTGTCGTCCTGTCTGGGTGGCGGTCGTGAGTTCCAATTCCCTCGCGGAATTGAGTTCGGAGCCATTTTCCTATGCTGGGAATGGTGCCCATAGTTCGAGTAGGTAACCGCAACTATAGGTTCCCAATTCCCAGTGTCCTTCCTATGCATCTTGGGGGGAGGTCTCAGGGATCCTGCCTTTGGAGCAAGTCGGAGACCCGCCCGAGGTTATTCTCAAATTCCTTCCAGTTGGTGGTGGCTGGATCCACCAAACCGAGAGCCATATTGGTCTCGTGATTAAGACCTCCGTACAAGAGCATCTTAAACTCGAGGCCATTAAAGCCATATCCATGGGGTGTCAAGGGGACCTTCTTTGCCAGAATGGCGAGGAGCTGCTTCTGTGCCATGTAAGCCTCAGGGTTCTCTCGAGGACCCTGTTGTTCCATGACATAGAGCACACCCACACTCTGTCCAGGCCACAAAATCCTCACTACATCTCTCATCTAGTCGTGGGCCTTGAGCCTAACCAAGCCTCAAGCCGCCACGGCTGATTCAAGAGTAGGGAGCTCGGAGGGGGACATACAAAGCTGAGCCAGCTGGGTCAGGTCCTGAACATTGGCTGTTGGGTGAGAGTGTATCACCGTGTTCAACCCGGTGGTTCTGTTCAATGGACCTAACTGGTCTGCTATGGCTTTGGCCTCAGTAGCACGCCAGGGGACCTAGTCTCAGTGACCTGCGTCTCCTGCATATCTTGCCTCTCTAAGGGGGGGTGGTCCGTCTGGTCATGGACCGTGTCTCTACAGGTTTTACTGGGACCTTAGGGTCGCTCCAGTCTGGATTGTGGGGAATAGTTGCCCGAGCGTCCTCCAGCAACGTCTCCCCAGAAAAGTCCTCCACAAACATTGGGAGCAGCTCTGGGCACACAGCCGAAATTAAGGCCTTGCGCGTTTGGAGCTGGCTTTCCAGTGCAGCAATCTGTTTCTGACAAGCTACATGGCTAACAGCCTCCTGCTGTTCTCTCACTTGTCCCACCGTGAACTTGGCCACAGACCGGGCATGATCCAGCTCAGCCTCTAAGGCGTGGGCTTTCTCTTCCCATGTTTGCACCACTACCTGGATGTTGCTAAGCTTCTGTGCTGACCCCTGCACCACAGACGCAAAAGTTACCTTATCCTCACGCAGCGTCTCGACCTTGGCCTGAAGCCGGGCATTCTCCTTCTTTACTTTCACTAATTTCTCTCTGGTCTCTACCGGGGCACTACTACCATCTCTGCCCGTGGGCCAAAGTCCCCAAGTGGCCAAATCATCCTTAGACCGCCCGAATGGGTTCTTTGATTTACGTGACAGGGTGTATGCTTCACGGAGTGTAGTAAAGGGATCGGCCGTCAGGAAGATGGAGTCCTTCTAGGGGCATTTCCCCTTACTCAACACCCATCTTTCTAGTTTTCCTCTGACCTCTTCCTCCAACATGAAGCCCTTGATGGTGACCTTACTGCTCTCTGCCATTTTACACACAAACCACAACTATCTCTAACACTACCTACAGGCTACAAACTACAAACCACAAACAGGACCAGGAACTGGAGTGACGGGAAGGATCACCTAGACCCCTGGGGGACTGAAGGGAAACGAACTCAACAGAACTATTCTAGGAAAGAGGGACAGGAACCTATCTGCAGCCTGCCTAAACAAAGTCACTTTAGTACACCCAAATCTGGTTTTCCACCATGACAGCACTGGGAAGCAAAGGATGAGGAAACGGTTCAGGGACAGGGAGGTCACCTAGACCCAGGGAACTCTCAGGAGTACTCCGCCTGCCTGAAGGGGGGAGACCAACCCAGTGGAACTTACAGCGCCGCCTGGCCAAGCAGCCAGGAGAAAGGGCAAGGAACCAAAACCGAACCACCCCTGGTTTTCTGGGTGAGGGATACCTTCCTCTACCACGGGCTAAACCTCTAAACCCTAGGCTAGGTCGGGAATCACCAACCACACCTAGTTGGCTAGCCACTCGGGACGCACCCGAAACTATACAGCGGGACGCACCCATGCTTTTCACAAATACCAAACACCCGTATACTACTCTGGGGGAGGGGGGGATTTCTTCCTTAAGTGTTATTTTGCCTTGCCACTACGGTGTTGGATGGGTGTAGACTGTTCACACTCTAGAACTTCGGATCCTAGCCCACGATAGCCCCAAGTTAGGAATGCGATTCCCAGGACAGCTTGTGCACACCCCTTGCTATTGGACAATGGTTCACCACCTAGTGCTAGTGACCACGCCCGGGCAGCTGACATACACAAGTCAAGCAAGAAAGGGGAACAGATTTCCACCCAGATAGAACACCTCTAGAGCTCAAACGCACAGAATTCTCTCTCACACATGTTCCTGCCTGACTGCACTCTAACGACTTGACCGACCATCACCTAAGTCAGTACCAGCCTGATTTGAAGAGGTTCGCGACTCCTTCTCAAATTAGGGGTATCGGGGTTTGCCCGCGTTGCTCCACCACTCTGTTACCCTGTGTACTGGGGATCCCGGGAGGGACACCAAAACGTGCTCAACTCAAGGTGGGGAAAATTAGCTCAGAGCGCTGCTTAGCGTTACGAGAGGCAGGGTAACGTAGCAAGATCTTGAACCCTATCTCTATGGGGTCGGGTCAAGGGTGTACCCTTCCTGGAAGTCCCATACTAAAATTGCTTGGGGGAGGAATTGGCCTGCTTTATCCATGTTATTTGGGCTATTTATTCCAGCACTCACTGAATCCTGAATAATGCTGCCTCCCTCCCCAGTCGAACTCAGTTTAAAGTCCTCCTGATCTGTTTTGCAAGACTGTTAGCAAAAATGTTCCAGCCAACAGTTGTGAGGTGCAGGCCATTGCCAGAAGACCAACTTCGTGGAAATGGAGACCGTGATCCAAAAACCCAAATTGCTCCCAGCGGCACCATCTTCAGAGCCAGTTGTTGACCTCCACTATTCTTCTTTCCCTTCGTGGGCCATGTCCTTCCACCAGGAGGAGGGACAAAATGACAACCTGAGCACCAGGGTCCTTCCTACCCATAAGCTTGTAATCCTTCATGATGTGGTGAAAGCTATGCCTTGCAGTGTCATTGGTTCTGACGTGAACCCAAAGGAGGGGTTACAGTAAGTGGGCTTGACCAGTCTCATTAGCCTCTCTGTTACGTCATTGATTTTGGCCCCAGGGAGACAGAACACATCGCAATTGATTTCGTCCAGGTTGCAAATGGTCAGTTCCATTCCTCTCAGCAAGGAGTCCCCAACCACTAGAACTCATCTCCTCTGAGGCTTGTCCAGGCTTACTTGATGAGCAGATTGTCTGTCGGCCACCTGAATATTCTGTTCAAGCTGAGACTGTTGGTCCTGTTGCTGTTGGATTTCATTCTGCCGGTGTTGGGGTTCCTGTTGCTGATGTTGGATTTCCTCTTGGTGATGTTCCATTACCTCTTCCTGCTGTTCCACTTCATCATTGATAAGATCAAGAACTTGGAAGCGATTCTGTAGTTTTGAGATTCTCTGTTTGGTACCTTGTCTTTCTACTTCTGCATGTCACATTCCTCCAAGTGTCCGTCTCCTGGTTTCGTGAACTGACTTCCCCGTCCACTAGCTCCTCTGTGTTCTCCGTCTTCAAAAAGGGCCTCCCAGCCCTATCCAAGAATTCCTCACCCTCCCTAATAATGCAAAGATTTGAAACCCTGGCCTCCAGCTGTTGAGCTTTCTCCTGCAAGAGGGCGACCAGCTTGCATTTGCTGCAGATGTACCCAACAACATCTTGCAGGAGGAAAAGAAACATGCCACAGCTGTGGCAGGGGACTGTAGTAGCTCCCTCACCCTCCACTCTTGATAATCTAAAGAGTCAAATTGGAAAAAGTAAAACTGGGCTTTGTCTTCAAAATCCCCTGTTAAAACCTATGTCAACATCCCTGTTTGCCAAGTACTTATTGACAAACTGTCAAGACAGAGGGTGCAATTCTATAGTGCTTATAGTTACTCCCTCAAAGCTCCAAACCCACCGGGACATTATGGACAGGCAGACTGATTCAGGAGGGCTTCAAGCCAAGAAGCAATGAAATCTTGCTAAGCTTTGATAGTGAAACTTCATGCACTGAAGGCATGCACATCTGTGTGCAAATATAAAGAGTTGCTAGCCCCTCCTCCTAGCTCGTCAGTGAGTCAGTTAGAGCTCGTGGTTGCTAGCTCCTTCCCCTAGCTAGTCAGTCAGACCATGTGCTCAGGCCAGACTAAACAGACAAACAAACAAAAAGAAACACAGCCCCAGAAGCCTGTAAAAACACCCAGTCAAGGATGTCTTCTCAGAGACGGCTCACCTTCCCCTCTCTCCTCTGGAAATGAGCTTGAAGTCTGCTGGGAGCAAATATAAAGAGCTGCTAGCTCCTCCCCTTAGCTCTTCAGTGAGTCTCTTAGAGCTAATGGCTGTTAGCTTTTCCCACTAGCTAGTCAGTTAGACCATGTGCTCAGGGAGAGCACACTGTTACCCTGATATCTGAGGGTCCCGTGGAGGACCCTGCACTGTGCTCAATATGATGGAGGAATGGGAATTAGCCAGAGCAGAAGCTATAGCACAAGAGAGGCAGGGTAACTTAGCAAGATCGTAAAGCCCAATTTTTAAGGGGTCAAGCCAAACCAAAGACCACACTAAATTGTTGAAGAAATGATTTTCATTTTATTTTTATTAAAAATAAGTCACTGCTCACATTTGCACTTGCACACTCACTCACTCAAGAGCTAAAAAGAAATAAAAGAGGGGAACATCAATAGGGGATTTTGGAGAGGTGTTTTTGGGGTATACTGCTCCTGGTCCTGAAGACAGAAGATGGAGACAGCAGCAGAGCAAGAGAGGAAACTCAGCACGTAGAGGGCTGAGGGGATTGCAGGACGGAGCGACTTGGAGCTGAGAGGAAACTGGGGCAATCCGAGGAACTGCTCAAAAACTGGGGAAAATGTATCTTGGGGGCTAATCCTTTCCTGGGGAGAACAATGTGCTGAGGAGCTAAGACAAAGCTCCAACATCTACATGATTTGGAGCACAAAGCTCCAAAATGTCAGAGTGCTTAGTTTGATTAGATTTGCCGGGGTTCGTCAAAAGCCGCGGCAGTACCTAAATTGCTCTCTCTTGACAGGCTGTTTGACGGGATTGCTAATCCTGTCAAGCTGGTTTCTCGGGGCAGAGGGCTCCTGGGCTACGTGACAGATTGATTACTGGACAGACCTGGTATTTCCTAATTGTGGCCTTTCAGCCGTGCCTGCCTGCGTGCTCTTCTGGGGGACCCTTTCAGTGGGCTGCTGTGGGGGACTTCCTGCCTTGCCAGGCTGGCTGTTGAAATCCCGTCCCTGCCACTGCCTGTCGTCCTGTCTGGGTGGCGGTCGTGAGTTCCAATTCCCTCGCGGAATTGAGTTCGGAGCCATTTTCCTATGCTGGGAATGGTGCCCATAGTTCGAGTAGGTAACCGCAACTATAGGTTCCCAATTCCCAGTGTCCTTCCTATGCATCTTGGGGGGAGGTCTCAGGGATCCTGCCTTTGGAGCAAGTCGGAGACCCGCCCGAGGTTATTCTCAAATTCCTTCCAGTTGGTGGTGGCTGGATCCACCAAACCGAGAGCCATATTGGTCTCGTGATTAAGACCTCCGTACAAGAGCATCTTAAACTCGAGGCCATTAAAGCCATATCCATGGGGTGTCAAGGGGACCTTCTTTGCCAGAATGGCGAGGAGCTGCTTCTGTGCCATGTAAGCCTCAGGGTTCTCTCGAGGACCCTGTTGTTCCATGACATAGAGCACACCCACACTCTGCCCAGGCCACAAAATCCTCACTACGTCTCTCATCTAGTCGTGGGCCTTGAGCCTAACCAAGCCTCAAGCCGCCACGGCTGATTCAAGAGTAGGGAGCTCGGAGGGGGACATACAAAGCTGAGCCAGCTGGGTCAGGTCCTGAACATTGGCTGTTGGGTGAGAGTGTATCACCGTGTTCAACCCGGTGGTTCTGTTCAATGGACCTAACTGGTCTGCTATGGCTTTGGCCTCAGTAGCACGCCAGGGGACCTAGTCTCAGTGACCTGCGTCTCCTGCATATCTTGCCTCTCTAAGGGGGGGTGGTCCGTCTGGTCATGGACCGTGTCTCTACAGGTTTTACTGGGACCTTAGGGTCGCTCCAGTCTGGATTGTGGGGAATAGTTGCCCGAGCGTCCTCCAGCAACGTCTCCCCAGAAAAGTCCTCCACAAACATTGGGAGCAGCTCTGGGCACACAGCCGAAATTAAGGCCTTGCGCGTTTGGAGCTGGCTTTCCAGTGCAGCAATCTGTTTCTGACAAGCTACATGGCTAACAGCCTCCTGCTGTTCTCTCACTTGTCCCACCGTGAACTTGGCCACAGACCGGGCATGATCCAGCTCAGCCTCTAAGGCGTGGGCTTTCTCTTCCCATGTTTGCACCACTACCTGGATGTTGCTAAGCTTCTGTGCTGACCCCTGCACCACAGACGCAAAAGTTACCTTATCCTCACGCAGCGTCTCGACCTTGGCCTGAAGCCGGGCATTCTCCTTCTTTACTTTCACTAATTTCTCTCTGGTCTCTACCGGGGCACTACTACCATCTCTGCCCGTGGGCCAAAGTCCCCAAGTGGCCAAATCATCCTTAGACCGCCCGAATGGGTTCTTTGATTTACGTGACAGGGTGTATGCTTCACGGAGTGTAGTAAAGGGATCGGCCGTCAGGAAGATGGAGTCCTTCTAGGGGCATTTCCCCTTACTCAACACCCATCTTTCTAGTTTTCCTCTGACCTCTTCCTCCAACATGAAGCCCTTGATGGTGACCTTACTGCTCTCTGCCATTTTACACACAAACCACAACTATCTCTAACACTACCTACAGGCTACAAACTACAAACCACAAACAGGACCAGGAACTGGAGTGACGGGAAGGATCACCTAGACCCCTGGGGGACTGAAGGGAAACGAACTCAACAGAACTATTCTAGGAAAGAGGGACAGGAACCTATCTGCAGCCTGCCTAAACAAAGTCACTTTAGTACACCCAAATCTGGTTTTCCACCATGACAGCACTGGGAAGCAAAGGATGAGGAAACGGTTCAGGGACAGGGAGGTCACCTAGACCCAGGGAACTCTCAGGAGTACTCCGCCTGCCTGAAGGGGGGAGACCAACCCAGTGGAACTTACAGCGCCGCCTGGCCAAGCAGCCAGGAGAAAGGGCAAGGAACCAAAACCGAACCACCCCTGGTTTTCTGGGTGAGGGATACCTTCCTCTACCACGGGCTAAACCTCTAAACCCTAGGCTAGGTCGGGAATCACCAACCACACCTAGTTGGCTAGCCACTCGGGACGCACCCGAAACTATACAGCGGGACGCACCCATGCTTTTCACAAATACCAAACACCCGTATACTACTCTGGGGGAGGGGGGGATTTCTTCCTTAAGTGTTATTTTGCCTTGCCACTACGGTGTTGGATGGGTGTAGACTGTTCACACTCTAGAACTTCGGATCCTAGCCCACGATAGCCCCAAGTTAGGAATGCGATTCCCAGGACAGCTTGTGCACACCCCTTGCTATTGGACAATGGTTCACCACCTAGTGCTAGTGACCACGCCCGGGCAGCTGACATACACAAGTCAAGCAAGAAAGGGGAACAGATTTCCACCCAGATAGAACACCTCTAGAGCTCAAACGCACAGAATTCTCTCTCACACATGTTCCTGCCTGACTGCACTCTAACGACTTGACCGACCATCACCTAAGTCAGTACCAGCCTGATTTGAAGAGGTTCGCGACTCCTTCTCAAATTAGGGGTATCGGGGTTTGCCCGCGTTGCTCCACCACTCTGTTACCCTGTGTACTGGGGATCCCGGGAGGGACACCAAAACGTGCTCAACTCAAGGTGGGGAAAATTAGCTCAGAGCGCTGCTTAGCGTTACGAGAGGCAGGGTAACGTAGCAAGATCTTGAACCCTATCTCTATGGGGTCGGGTCAAGGGTGTACCCTTCCTGGAAGTCCCATACTAAAATTGCTTGGGGGAGGAATTGGCCTGCTTTATCCATGTTATTTGGGCTATTTATTCCAGCACTCACTGAATCCTGAATAATGCTGCCTCCCTCCCCAGTCGAACTCAGTTTAAAGTCCTCCTGATCTGTTTTGCAAGACTGTTAGCAAAAATGTTCCAGCCAACAGTTGTGAGGTGCAGGCCATTGCCAGAAGACCAACTTCGTGGAAATGGAGACCGTGATCCAAAAACCCAAATTGCTCCCAGCGGCACCATCTTCAGAGCCAGTTGTTGACCTCCACTATTCTTCTTTCCCTTCGTGGGCCATGTCCTTCCACCAGGAGGAGGGACAAAATGACAACCTGAGCACCAGGGTCCTTCCTACCCATAAGCTTGTAATCCTTCATGATGTGGTGAAAGCTATGCCTTGCAGTGTCATTGGTTCTGACGTGAACCCAAAGGAGGGGTTACAGTAAGTGGGCTTGACCAGTCTCATTAGCCTCTCTGTTACGTCATTGATTTTGGCCCCAGGGAGACAGAACACATCGCAATTGATTTCGTCCAGGTTGCAAATGGTCAGTTCCATTCCTCTCAGCAAGGAGTCCCCAACCACTAGAACTCATCTCCTCTGAGGCTTGTCCAGGCTTACTTGATGAGCAGATTGTCTGTCGGCCACCTGAATATTCTGTTCAAGCTGAGACTGTTGGTCCTGTTGCTGTTGGATTTCATTCTGCCGGTGTTGGGGTTCCTGTTGCTGATGTTGGATTTCCTCTTGGTGATGTTCCATTACCTCTTCCTGCTGTTCCACTTCATCATTGATAAGATCAAGAACTTGGAAGCGATTCTGTAGTTTTGAGATTCTCTGTTTGGTACCTTGTCTTTCTACTTCTGCATGTCACATTCCTCCAAGTGTCCGTCTCCTGGTTTCGTGAACTGACTTCCCCGTCCACTAGCTCCTCTGTGTTCTCCGTCTTCAAAAAGGGCCTCCCAGCCCTATCCAAGAATTCCTCACCCTCCCTAATAATGCAAAGATTTGAAACCCTGGCCTCCAGCTGTTGAGCTTTCTCCTGCAAGAGGGCGACCAGCTTGCATTTGCTGCAGATGTACCCAACAACATCTTGCAGGAGGAAAAGAAACATGCCACAGCTGTGGCAGGGGACTGTAGTAGCTCCCTCACCCTCCACTCTTGATAATCTAAAGAGTCAAATTGGAAAAAGTAAAACTGGGCTTTGTCTTCAAAATCCCCTGTTAAAACCTATGTCAACATCCCTGTTTGCCAAGTACTTATTGACAAACTGTCAAGACAGAGGGTGCAATTCTATAGTGCTTATAGTTACTCCCTCAAAGCTCCAAACCCACCGGGACATTATGGACAGGCAGACTGATTCAGGAGGGCTTCAAGCCAAGAAGCAATGAAATCTTGCTAAGCTTTGATAGTGAAACTTCATGCACTGAAGGCATGCACATCTGTGTGCAAATATAAAGAGTTGCTAGCCCCTCCTCCTAGCTCGTCAGTGAGTCAGTTAGAGCTCGTGGTTGCTAGCTCCTTCCCCTAGCTAGTCAGTCAGACCATGTGCTCAGGCCAGACTAAACAGACAAACAAACAAAAAGAAACACAGCCCCAGAAGCCTGTAAAAACACCCAGTCAAGGATGTCTTCTCAGAGACGGCTCACCTTCCCCTCTCTCCTCTGGAAATGAGCTTGAAGTCTGCTGGGAGCAAATATAAAGAGCTGCTAGCTCCTCCCCTTAGCTCTTCAGTGAGTCTCTTAGAGCTAATGGCTGTTAGCTTTTCCCACTAGCTAGTCAGTTAGACCATGTGCTCAGGGAGAGCACACTGTTACCCTGATATCTGAGGGTCCCGTGGAGGACCCTGCACTGTGCTCAATATGATGGAGGAATGGGAATTAGCCAGAGCAGAAGCTATAGCACAAGAGAGGCAGGGTAACTTAGCAAGATCGTAAAGCCCAATTTTTAAGGGGTCAAGCCAAACCAAAGACCACACTAAATTGTTGAAGAAATGATTTTCATTTTATTTTTATTAAAAATAAGTCACTGCTCACATTTGCACTTGCACACTCACTCACTCAAGAGCTAAAAAGAAATAAAAGAGGGGAACATCAATAGGGGATTTTGGAGAGGTGTTTTTGGGGTATACTGCTCCTGGTCCTGAAGACAGAAGATGGAGACAGCAGCAGAGCAAGAGAGGAAACTCAGCACGTAGAGGGCTGAGGGGATTGCAGGACGGAGCGACTTGGAGCTGAGAGGAAACTGGGGCAATCCGAGGAACTGCTCAAAAACTGGGGAAAATGTATCTTGGGGGCTAATCCTTTCCTGGGGAGAACAATGTGCTGAGGAGCTAAGACAAAGCTCCAACATCTACATGATTTGGAGCACAAAGCTCCAAAATGTCAGAGTGCTTAGTTTGATTAGATTTGCCGGGGTTCGTCAAAAGCCGCGGCAGTACCTAAATTGCTCTCTCTTGACAGGCTGTTTGACGGGATTGCTAATCCTGTCAAGCTGGTTTCTCGGGGCAGAGGGCTCCTGGGCTACGTGACAGATTGATTACTGGACAGACCTGGTATTTCCTAATTGTGGCCTTTCAGCCGTGCCTGCCTGCGTGCTCTTCTGGGGGACCCTTTCAGTGGGCTGCTGTGGGGGACTTCCTGCCTTGCCAGGCTGGCTGTTGAAATCCCGTCCCTGCCACTGCCTGTCGTCCTGTCTGGGTGGCGGTCGTGAGTTCCAATTCCCTCGCGGAATTGAGTTCGGAGCCATTTTCCTATGCTGGGAATGGTGCCCATAGTTCGAGTAGGTAACCGCAACTATAGGTTCCCAATTCCCAGTGTCCTTCCTATGCATCTTGGGGGGAGGTCTCAGGGATCCTGCCTTTGGAGCAAGTCGGAGACCCGCCCGAGGTTATTCTCAAATTCCTTCCAGTTGGTGGTGGCTGGATCCACCAAACCGAGAGCCATATTGGTCTCGTGATTAAGACCTCCGTACAAGAGCATCTTAAACTCGAGGCCATTAAAGCCATATCCATGGGGTGTCAAGGGGACCTTCTTTGCCAGAATGGCGAGGAGCTGCTTCTGTGCCATGTAAGCCTCAGGGTTCTCTCGAGGACCCTGTTGTTCCATGACATAGAGCACACCCACACTCTGCCCAGGCCACAAAATCCTCACTACGTCTCTCATCTAGTCGTGGGCCTTGAGCCTAACCAAGCCTCAAGCCGCCACGGCTGATTCAAGAGTAGGGAGCTCGGAGGGGGACATACAAAGCTGAGCCAGCTGGGTCAGGTCCTGAACATTGGCTGTTGGGTGAGAGTGTATCACCGTGTTCAACCCGGTGGTTCTGTTCAATGGACCTAACTGGTCTGCTATGGCTTTGGCCTCAGTAGCACGCCAGGGGACCTAGTCTCAGTGACCTGCGTCTCCTGCATATCTTGCCTCTCTAAGGGGGGGTGGTCCGTCTGGTCATGGACCGTGTCTCTACAGGTTTTACTGGGACCTTAGGGTCGCTCCAGTCTGGATTGTGGGGAATAGTTGCCCGAGCGTCCTCCAGCAACGTCTCCCCAGAAAAGTCCTCCACAAACATTGGGAGCAGCTCTGGGCACACAGCCGAAATTAAGGCCTTGCGCGTTTGGAGCTGGCTTTCCAGTGCAGCAATCTGTTTCTGACAAGCTACATGGCTAACAGCCTCCTGCTGTTCTCTCACTTGTCCCACCGTGAACTTGGCCACAGACCGGGCATGATCCAGCTCAGCCTCTAAGGCGTGGGCTTTCTCTTCCCATGTTTGCACCACTACCTGGATGTTGCTAAGCTTCTGTGCTGACCCCTGCACCACAGACGCAAAAGTTACCTTATCCTCACGCAGCGTCTCGACCTTGGCCTGAAGCCGGGCATTCTCCTTCTTTACTTTCACTAATTTCTCTCTGGTCTCTACCGGGGCACTACTACCATCTCTGCCCGTGGGCCAAAGTCCCCAAGTGGCCAAATCATCCTTAGACCGCCCGAATGGGTTCTTTGATTTACGTGACAGGGTGTATGCTTCACGGAGTGTAGTAAAGGGATCGGCCGTCAGGAAGATGGAGTCCTTCTAGGGGCATTTCCCCTTACTCAACACCCATCTTTCTAGTTTTCCTCTGACCTCTTCCTCCAACATGAAGCCCTTGATGGTGACCTTACTGCTCTCTGCCATTTTACACACAAACCACAACTATCTCTAACACTACCTACAGGCTACAAACTACAAACCACAAACAGGACCAGGAACTGGAGTGACGGGAAGGATCACCTAGACCCCTGGGGGACTGAAGGGAAACGAACTCAACAGAACTATTCTAGGAAAGAGGGACAGGAACCTATCTGCAGCCTGCCTAAACAAAGTCACTTTAGTACACCCAAATCTGGTTTTCCACCATGACAGCACTGGGAAGCAAAGGATGAGGAAACGGTTCAGGGACAGGGAGGTCACCTAGACCCAGGGAACTCTCAGGAGTACTCCGCCTGCCTGAAGGGGGGAGACCAACCCAGTGGAACTTACAGCGCCGCCTGGCCAAGCAGCCAGGAGAAAGGGCAAGGAACCAAAACCGAACCACCCCTGGTTTTCTGGGTGAGGGATACCTTCCTCTACCACGGGCTAAACCTCTAAACCCTAGGCTAGGTCGGGAATCACCAACCACACCTACTTGGCTAGCCACTCGGGACGCACCCGAAACTATACAGCGGGACGCACCCATGCTTTTCACAAATACCAAACACCCGTATACTACTCTGGGGGAGGGGGGGATTTCTTCCTTAAGTGTTATTTTGCCTTGCCACTACGGTGTTGGATGGGTGTAGACTGTTCACACTCTAGAACTTCGGATCCTAGCCCACGATAGCCCCAAGTTAGGAATGCGATTCCCAGGACAGCTTGTGCACACCCCTTGCTATTGGACAATGGTTCACCACCTAGTGCTAGTGACCACGCCCGGGCAGCTGACATACACAAGTCAAGCAAGAAAGGGGAACAGATTTCCACCCAGATAGAACACCTCTAGAGCTCAAACGCACAGAATTCTCTCTCACACATGTTCCTGCCTGACTGCACTCTAACGACTTGACCGACCATCACCTAAGTCAGTACCAGCCTGATTTGAAGAGGTTCGCGACTCCTTCTCAAATTAGGGGTATCGGGGTTTGCCCGCGTTGCTCCACCACTCTGTTACCCTGTGTACTGGGGATCCCGGGAGGGACACCAAAACGTGCTCAACTCAAGGTGGGGAAAATTAGCTCAGAGCGCTGCTTAGCGTTACGAGAGGCAGGGTAACGTAGCAAGATCTTGAACCCTATCTCTATGGGGTCGGGTCAAGGGTGTACCCTTCCTGGAAGTCCCATACTAAAATTGCTTGGGGGAGGAATTGGCCTGCTTTATCCATGTTATTTGGGCTATTTATTCCAGCACTCACTGAATCCTGAATAATGCTGCCTCCCTCCCCAGTCGAACTCAGTTTAAAGTCCTCCTGATCTGTTTTGCAAGACTGTTAGCAAAAATGTTCCAGCCAACAGTTGTGAGGTGCAGGCCATTGCCAGAAGACCAACTTCGTGGAAATGGAGACCGTGATCCAAAAACCCAAATTGCTCCCAGCGGCACCATCTTCAGAGCCAGTTGTTGACCTCCACTATTCTTCTTTCCCTTCGTGGGCCATGTCCTTCCACCAGGAGGAGGGACAAAATGACAACCTGAGCACCAGGGTCCTTCCTACCCATAAGCTTGTAATCCTTCATGATGTGGTGAAAGCTATGCCTTGCAGTGTCATTGGTTCTGACGTGAACCCAAAGGAGGGGTTACAGTAAGTGGGCTTGACCAGTCTCATTAGCCTCTCTGTTACGTCATTGATTTTGGCCCCAGGGAGACAGAACACATCGCAATTGATTTCGTCCAGGTTGCAAATGGTCAGTTCCATTCCTCTCAGCAAGGAGTCCCCAACCACTAGAACTCATCTCCTCTGAGGCTTGTCCAGGCTTACTTGATGAGCAGATTGTCTGTCGGCCACCTGAATATTCTGTTCAAGCTGAGACTGTTGGTCCTGTTGCTGTTGGATTTCATTCTGCCGGTGTTGGGGTTCCTGTTGCTGATGTTGGATTTCCTCTTGGTGATGTTCCATTACCTCTTCCTGCTGTTCCACTTCATCATTGATAAGATCAAGAACTTGGAAGCGATTCTGTAGTTTTGAGATTCTCTGTTTGGTACCTTGTCTTTCTACTTCTGCATGTCACATTCCTCCAAGTGTCCGTCTCCTGGTTTCGTGAACTGACTTCCCCGTCCACTAGCTCCTCTGTGTTCTCCGTCTTCAAAAAGGGCCTCCCAGCCCTATCCAAGAATTCCTCACCCTCCCTAATAATGCAAAGATTTGAAACCCTGGCCTCCAGCTGTTGAGCTTTCTCCTGCAAGAGGGCGACCAGCTTGCATTTGCTGCAGATGTACCCAACAACATCTTGCAGGAGGAAAAGAAACATGCCACAGCTGTGGCAGGGGACTGTAGTAGCTCCCTCACCCTCCACTCTTGATAATCTAAAGAGTCAAATTGGAAAAAGTAAAACTGGGCTTTGTCTTCAAAATCCCCTGTTAAAACCTATGTCAACATCCCTGTTTGCCAAGTACTTATTGACAAACTGTCAAGACAGAGGGTGCAATTCTATAGTGCTTATAGTTACTCCCTCAAAGCTCCAAACCCACCGGGACATTATGGACAGGCAGACTGATTCAGGAGGGCTTCAAGCCAAGAAGCAATGAAATCTTGCTAAGCTTTGATAGTGAAACTTCATGCACTGAAGGCATGCACATCTGTGTGCAAATATAAAGAGTTGCTAGCCCCTCCTCCTAGCTCGTCAGTGAGTCAGTTAGAGCTCGTGGTTGCTAGCTCCTTCCCCTAGCTAGTCAGTCAGACCATGTGCTCAGGCCAGACTAAACAGACAAACAAACAAAAAGAAACACAGCCCCAGAAGCCTGTAAAAACACCCAGTCAAGGATGTCTTCTCAGAGACGGCTCACCTTCCCCTCTCTCCTCTGGAAATGAGCTTGAAGTCTGCTGGGAGCAAATATAAAGAGCTGCTAGCTCCTCCCCTTAGCTCTTCAGTGAGTCTCTTAGAGCTAATGGCTGTTAGCTTTTCCCACTAGCTAGTCAGTTAGACCATGTGCTCAGGGAGAGCACACTGTTACCCTGATATCTGAGGGTCCCGTGGAGGACCCTGCACTGTGCTCAATATGATGGAGGAATGGGAATTAGCCAGAGCAGAAGCTATAGCACAAGAGAGGCAGGGTAACTTAGCAAGATCGTAAAGCCCAATTTTTAAGGGGTCAAGCCAAACCAAAGACCACACTAAATTGTTGAAGAAATGATTTTCATTTTATTTTTATTAAAAATAAGTCACTGCTCACATTTGCACTTGCACACTCACTCACTCAAGAGCTAAAAAGAAATAAAAGAGGGGAACATCAATAGGGGATTTTGGAGAGGTGTTTTTGGGGTATACTGCTCCTGGTCCTGAAGACAGAAGATGGAGACAGCAGCAGAGCAAGAGAGGAAACTCAGCACGTAGAGGGCTGAGGGGATTGCAGGACGGAGCGACTTGGAGCTGAGAGGAAACTGGGGCAATCCGAGGAACTGCTCAAAAACTGGGGAAAATGTATCTTGGGGGCTAATCCTTTCCTGGGGAGAACAATGTGCTGAGGAGCTAAGACAAAGCTCCAACATCTACATGATTTGGAGCACAAAGCTCCAAAATGTCAGAGTGCTTAGTTTGATTAGATTTGCCGGGGTTCGTCAAAAGCCGCGGCAGTACCTAAATTGCTCTCTCTTGACAGGCTGTTTGACGGGATTGCTAATCCTGTCAAGCTGGTTTCTCGGGGCAGAGGGCTCCTGGGCTACGTGACAGATTGATTACTGGACAGACCTGGTATTTCCTAATTGTGGCCTTTCAGCCGTGCCTGCCTGCGTGCTCTTCTGGGGGACCCTTTCAGTGGGCTGCTGTGGGGGACTTCCTGCCTTGCCAGGCTGGCTGTTGAAATCCCGTCCCTGCCACTGCCTGTCGTCCTGTCTGGGTGGCGGTCGTGAGTTCCAATTCCCTCGCGGAATTGAGTTCGGAGCCATTTTCCTATGCTGGGAATGGTGCCCATAGTTCGAGTAGGTAACCGCAACTATAGGTTCCCAATTCCCAGTGTCCTTCCTATGCATCTTGGGGGGAGGTCTCAGGGATCCTGCCTTTGGAGCAAGTCGGAGACCCGCCCGAGGTTATTCTCAAATTCCTTCCAGTTGGTGGTGGCTGGATCCACCAAACCGAGAGCCATATTGGTCTCGTGATTAAGACCTCCGTACAAGAGCATCTTAAACTCGAGGCCATTAAAGCCATATCCATGGGGTGTCAAGGGGACCTTCTTTGCCAGAATGGCGAGGAGCTGCTTCTGTGCCATGTAAGCCTCAGGGTTCTCTCGAGGACCCTGTTGTTCCATGACATAGAGCACACCCACACTCTGCCCAGGCCACAAAATCCTCACTACGTCTCTCATCTAGTCGTGGGCCTTGAGCCTAACCAAGCCTCAAGCCGCCACGGCTGATTCAAGAGTAGGGAGCTCGGAGGGGGACATACAAAGCTGAGCCAGCTGGGTCAGGTCCTGAACATTGGCTGTTGGGTGAGAGTGTATCACCGTGTTCAACCCGGTGGTTCTGTTCAATGGACCTAACTGGTCTGCTATGGCTTTGGCCTCAGTAGCACGCCAGGGGACCTAGTCTCAGTGACCTGCGTCTCCTGCATATCTTGCCTCTCTAAGGGGGGGTGGTCCGTCTGGTCATGGACCGTGTCTCTACAGGTTTTACTGGGACCTTAGGGTCGCTCCAGTCTGGATTGTGGGGAATAGTTGCCCGAGCGTCCTCCAGCAACGTCTCCCCAGAAAAGTCCTCCACAAACATTGGGAGCAGCTCTGGGCACACAGCCGAAATTAAGGCCTTGCGCGTTTGGAGCTGGCTTTCCAGTGCAGCAATCTGTTTCTGACAAGCTACATGGCTAACAGCCTCCTGCTGTTCTCTCACTTGTCCCACCGTGAACTTGGCCACAGACCGGGCATGATCCAGCTCAGCCTCTAAGGCGTGGGCTTTCTCTTCCCATGTTTGCACCACTACCTGGATGTTGCTAAGCTTCTGTGCTGACCCCTGCACCACAGACGCAAAAGTTACCTTATCCTCACGCAGCGTCTCGACCTTGGCCTGAAGCCGGGCATTCTCCTTCTTTACTTTCACTAATTTCTCTCTGGTCTCTACCGGGGCACTACTACCATCTCTGCCCGTGGGCCAAAGTCCCCAAGTGGCCAAATCATCCTTAGACCGCCCGAATGGGTTCTTTGATTTACGTGACAGGGTGTATGCTTCACGGAGTGTAGTAAAGGGATCGGCCGTCAGGAAGATGGAGTCCTTCTAGGGGCATTTCCCCTTACTCAACACCCATCTTTCTAGTTTTCCTCTGACCTCTTCCTCCAACATGAAGCCCTTGATGGTGACCTTACTGCTCTCTGCCATTTTACACACAAACCACAACTATCTCTAACACTACCTACAGGCTACAAACTACAAACCACAAACAGGACCAGGAACTGGAGTGACGGGAAGGATCACCTAGACCCCTGGGGGACTGAAGGGAAACGAACGCAACAGAACTATTCTAGGAAAGAGGGACAGGAACCTATCTGCAGCCTGCCTAAACAAAGTCACTTTAGTACACCCAAATCTGGTTTTCCACCATGACAGCACTGGGAAGCAAAGGATGAGGAAACGGTTCAGGGACAGGGAGGTCACCTAGACCCAGGGAACTCTCAGGAGTACTCCGCCTGCCTGAAGGGGGGAGACCAACCCAGTGGAACTTACAGCGCCGCCTGGCCAAGCAGCCAGGAGAAAGGGCAAGGAACCAAAACCGAACCACCCCTGGTTTTCTGGGTGAGGGATACCTTCCTCTACCACGGGCTAAACCTCTAAACCCTAGGCTAGGTCGGGAATCACCAACCACACCTAGTTGGCTAGCCACTCGGGACGCACCCGAAACTATACAGCGGGACGCACCCATGCTTTTCACAAATACCAAACACCCGTATACTACTCTGGGGGAGGGGGGGATTTCTTCCTTAAGTGTTATTTTGCCTTGCCACTACGGTGTTGGATGGGTGTAGACTGTTCACACTCTAGAACTTCGGATCCTAGCCCACGATAGCCCCAAGTTAGGAATGCGATTCCCAGGACAGCTTGTGCACACCCCTTGCTATTGGACAATGGTTCACCACCTAGTGCTAGTGACCACGCCCGGGCAGCTGACATACACAAGTCAAGCAAGAAAGGGGAACAGATTTCCACCCAGATAGAACACCTCTAGAGCTCAAACGCACAGAATTCTCTCTCACACATGTTCCTGCCTGACTGCACTCTAACGACTTGACCGACCATCACCTAAGTCAGTACCAGCCTGATTTGAAGAGGTTCGCGACTCCTTCTCAAATTAGGGGTATCGGGGTTTGCCCGCGTTGCTCCACCACTCTGTTACCCTGTGTACTGGGGATCCCGGGAGGGACACCAAAACGTGCTCAACTCAAGGTGGGGAAAATTAGCTCAGAGCGCTGCTTAGCGTTACGAGAGGCAGGGTAACGTAGCAAGATCTTGAACCCTATCTCTATGGGGTCGGGTCAAGGGTGTACCCTTCCTGGAAGTCCCATACTAAAATTGCTTGGGGGAGGAATTGGCCTGCTTTATCCATGTTATTTGGTCTATTTATTCCAGCACTCACTGAATCCTGCATAATGCTACCTCCCTCCCCAGTCGAACTCAGTTTAAAGTCCTCCTGATCTGTTTTGCAAGACTGTTAGCAAAAATGTTCCAGCCAACAGTTGTGAGGTGCAGGCCATTGCCAGAAGACCAACTTCGTGGAAATGGAGACCGTGATCCAAAAACCCAAATTGCTCCCAGCGGCACCATCTTCAGAGCCAGTTGTTGACCTCCACTATTCTTCTTTCCCTTCGTGGGCCATGTCCTTCCACCAGGAGGAGGGACAAAATGACAACCTGAGCACCAGGGTCCTTCCTACCCATAAGCTTGTAATCCTTCATGATGTGGTGAAAGCTATGCCTTGCAGTGTCATTGGTTCTGACGTGAACCCAAAGGAGGGGTTACAGTAAGTGGGCTTGACCAGTCTCATTAGCCTCTCTGTTACGTCATTGATTTTGGCCCCAGGGAGACAGAACACATCGCAATTGATTTCGTCCAGGTTGCAAATGGTCAGTTCCATTCCTCTCAGCAAGGAGTCCCCAACCACTAGAACTCATCTCCTCTGAGGCTTGTCCAGGCTTACTTGATGAGCAGATTGTCTGTCGGCCACCTGAATATTCTGTTCAAGCTGAGACTGTTGGTCCTGTTGCTGTTGGATTTCATTCTGCCGGTGTTGGGGTTCCTGTTGCTGATGTTGGATTTCCTCTTGGTGATGTTCCATTACCTCTTCCTGCTGTTCCACTTCATCATTGATAAGATCAAGAACTTGGAAGCGATTCTGTAGTTTTGAGATTCTCTGTTTGGTACCTTGTCTTTCTACTTCTGCATGTCACATTCCTCCAAGTGTCCGTCTCCTGGTTTCGTGAACTGACTTCCCCGTCCACTAGCTCCTCTGTGTTCTCCGTCTTCAAAAAGGGCCTCCCAGCCCTATCCAAGAATTCCTCACCCTCCCTAATAATGCAAAGATTTGAAACCCTGGCCTCCAGCTGTTGAGCTTTCTCCTGCAAGAGGGCGACCAGCTTGCATTTGCTGCAGATGTACCCAACAACATCTTGCAGGAGGAAAAGAAACATGCCACAGCTGTGGCAGGGGACTGTAGTAGCTCCCTCACCCTCCATTCTTGATAATCTAAAGAGTCAAATTGGAAAAAGTAAAACTGGGCTTTGTCTTCAAAATCCCCTGTTAAAACCTATGTCAACATCCCTGTTTGCCAAGTACTTATTGACAAACTGTCAAGACAGAGGGTGCAATTCTATAGTGCTTATAGTTACTCCCTCAAAGCTCCAAACCCACCGGGACATTATGGACAGGCAGACTGATTCAGGAGGGCTTCAAGCCAAGAAGCAATGAAATCTTGCTAAGCTTTGATAGTGAAACTTCATGCACTGAAGGCATGCACATCTGTGTGCAAATATAAAGAGTTGCTAGCTCCTCCTCCTAGCTCGTCAGTGAGTCAGTTAGAGCTCGTGGTTGCTAGCTCCTTCCCCTAGCTAGTCAGTTAGACCATGTGCTCAGGCCAGACTAAACAGACAAACAAACAAAAAGAAACACAGCCCCAGAAGCCTGTAAAAACACCCAGTCAAGGATGTCTTCTCAGAGACGGCTCACCTTCCCCTCTCTCCTCTGGAAATGAGCTTGAAGTCTGCTGGGAGCAAATATAAAGAGCTGCTAGCTCCTCCCCTTAGCTCTTCAGTGAGTCTCTTAGAGCTAATGGCTGTTAGCTTTTCCCACTAGCTAGTCAGTTAGACCATGTGCTCAGGGAGAGCACACTGTTACCCTGATATCTGAGGGTCCCGTGGAGGACCCTGCACTGTGCTCAATATGATGGAGGAATGGGAATTAGCCAGAGCAGAAGCTATAGCACAAGAGAGGCAGGGTAACTTAGCAAGATCGTAAAGCCCAATTTTTAAGGGGTCAAGCCAAACCAAAGACCACACTAAATTGTTGAAGAAATGATTTTCATTTTATTTTTATTAAAAATAAGTCACTGCTCACATTTGCACTTGCACACTCACTCACTCAAGAGCTAAAAAGAAATAAAAGAGGGGAACATCAATAGGGGATTTTGGAGAGGTGTTTTTGGGGTATACTGCTCCTGGTCCTGAAGACAGAAGATGGAGACAGCAGCAGAGCAAGAGAGGAAACTCAGCACGTAGAGGGCTGAGGGGATTGCAGGACGGAGCGACTTGGAGCTGAGAGGAAACTGGGGCAATCCGAGGAACTGCTCAAAAACTGGGGAAAATGTATCTTGGGGGCTAATCCTTTCCTGGGGAGAACAATGTGCTGAGGAGCTAAGACAAAGCTCCAACATCTACATGATTTGGAGCACAAAGCTCCAAAATGTCAGAGTGCTTAGTTTGATTAGATTTGCCGGGGTTCGTCAAAAGCCGCGGCAGTACCTAAATTGCTCTCTCTTGACAGGCTGTTTGACGGGATTGCTAATCCTGTCAAGCTGGTTTCTCGGGGCAGAGGGCTCCTGGGCTACGTGACAGATTGATTACTGGACAGACCTGGTATTTCCTAATTGTGGCCTTTCAGCCGTGCCTGCCTGCGTGCTCTTCTGGGGGACCCTTTCAGTGGGCTGCTGTGGGGGACTTCCTGCCTTGCCAGGCTGGCTGTTGAAATCCCGTCCCTGCCACTGCCTGTCGTCCTGTCTGGGTGGCGGTCGTGAGTTCCAATTCCCTCGCGGAATTGAGTTCGGAGCCATTTTCCTATGCTGGGAATGGTGCCCATAGTTCGAGTAGGTAACCGCAACTATAGGTTCCCAATTCCCAGTGTCCTTCCTATGCATCTTGGGGGGAGGTCTCAGGGATCCTGCCTTTGGAGCAAGTCGGAGACCCGCCCGAGGTTATTCTCAAATTCCTTCCAGTTGGTGGTGGCTGGATCCACCAAACCGAGAGCCATATTGGTCTCGTGATTAAGACCTCCGTACAAGAGCATCTTAAACTCGAGGCCATTAAAGTCATATCCATGGGGTGTCAAGGGGACCTTCTTTGCCAGAATGGCGAGGAGCTGCTTCTGTGCCATGTAAGCCTCAGGGTTCTCTCGAGGACCCTGTTGTTCCATGACATAGAGCACACCCACACTCTGCCCAGGCCACAAAATCCTCACTACGTCTCTCATCTAGTCGTGGGCCTTGAGCCTAACCAAGCCTCAAGCCGCCACGGCTGATTCAAGAGTAGGGAGCTCGGAGGGGGACATACAAAGCTGAGCCAGCTGGGTCAGGTCCTGAACATTGGCTGTTGGGTGAGAGTGTATCACCGTGTTCAACCCGGTGGTTCTGTTCAATGGACCTAACTGGTCTGCTATGGCTTTGGCCTCAGTAGCACGCCAGGGGACCTAGTCTCAGTGACCTGCGTCTCCTGCATATCTTGCCTCTCTAAGGGGGGGTGGTCCGTCTGGTCATGGACCGTGTCTCTACAGGTTTTACTGGGACCTTAGGGTCGCTCCAGTCTGGATTGTGGGGAATAGTTGCCCGAGCGTCCTCCAGCAACGTCTCCCCAGAAAAGTCCTCCACAAACATTGGGAGCAGCTCTGGGCACACAGCCGAAATTAAGGCCTTGCGCGTTTGGAGCTGGCTTTCCAGTGCAGCAATCTGTTTCTGACAAGCTACATGGCTAACAGCCTCCTGCTGTTCTCTCACTTGTCCCACCGTGAACTTGGCCACAGACCGGGCATGATCCAGCTCAGCCTCTAAGGCGTGGGCTTTCTCTTCCCATGTTTGCACCACTACCTGGATGTTGCTAAGCTTCTGTGCTGACCCCTGCACCACAGACGCAAAAGTTACCTTATCCTCACGCAGCGTCTCGACCTTGGCCTGAAGCCGGGCATTCTCCTTCTTTACTTTCACTAATTTCTCTCTGGTCTCTACCGGGGCACTACTACCATCTCTGCCCGTGGGCCAAAGTCCCCAAGTGGCCAAATCATCCTTAGACCGCCCGAATGGGTTCTTTGATTTACGTGACAGGGTGTATGCTTCACGGAGTGTAGTAAAGGGATCGGCCGTCAGGAAGATGGAGTCCTTCTAGGGGCATTTCCCCTTACTCAACACCCATCTTTCTAGTTTTCCTCTGACCTCTTCCTCCAACATGAAGCCCTTGATGGTGACCTTACTGCTCTCTGCCATTTTACACACAAACCACAACTATCTCTAACACTACCTACAGGCTACAAACTACAAACCACAAACAGGACCAGGAACTGGAGTGACGGGAAGGATCACCTAGACCCCTGGGGGACTGAAGGGAAACGAACGCAACAGAACTATTCTAGGAAAGAGGGACAGGAACCTATCTGCAGCCTGCCTAAACAAAGTCACTTTAGTACACCCAAATCTGGTTTTCCACCATGACAGCACTGGGAAGCAAAGGATGAGGAAACGGTTCAGGGACAGGGAGGTCACCTAGACCCAGGGAACTCTCAGGAGTACTCCGCCTGCCTGAAGGGGGGAGACCAACCCAGTGGAACTTACAGCGCCGCCTGGCCAAGCAGCCAGGAGAAAGGGCAAGGAACCAAAACCGAACCACCCCTGGTTTTCTGGGTGAGGGATACCTTCCTCTACCACGGGCTAAACCTCTAAACCCTAGGCTAGGTCGGGAATCACCAACCACACCTAGTTGGCTAGCCACTCGGGACGCACCCGAAACTATACAGCGGGACGCACCCATGCTTTTCACAAATACCAAACACCCGTATACTACTCTGGGGGAGGGGGGGATTTCTTCCTTAAGTGTTATTTTGCCTTGCCACTACGGTGTTGGATGGGTGTAGACTGTTCACACTCTAGAACTTCGGATCCTAGCCCACGATAGCCCCAAGTTAGGAATGCGATTCCCAGGACAGCTTGTGCACACCCCTTGCTATTGGACAATGGTTCACCACCTAGTGCTAGTGACCACGCCCGGGCAGCTGACATACACAAGTCAAGCAAGAAAGGGGAACAGATTTCCACCCAGATAGAACACCTCTAGAGCTCAAACGCACAGAATTCTCTCTCACACATGTTCCTGCCTGACTGCACTCTAACGACTTGACCGACCATCACCTAAGTCAGTACCAGCCTGATTTGAAGAGGTTCGCGACTCCTTCTCAAATTAGGGGTATCGGGGTTTGCCCGCGTTGCTCCACCACTCTGTTACCCTGTGTACTGGGGATCCCGGGAGGGACACCAAAACGTGCTCAACTCAAGGTGGGGAAAATTAGCTCAGAGCGCTGCTTAGCGTTACGAGAGGCAGGGTAACGTAGCAAGATCTTGAACCCTATCTCTATGGGGTCGGGTCAAGGGTGTACCCTTCCTGGAAGTCCCATACTAAAATTGCTTGGGGGAGGAATTGGCCTGCTTTATCCATGTTATTTGGTCTATTTATTCCAGCACTCACTGAATCCTGCATAATGCTACCTCCCTCCCCAGTCGAACTCAGTTTAAAGTCCTCCTGATCTGTTTTGCAAGACTGTTAGCAAAAATGTTCCAGCCAACAGTTGTGAGGTGCAGGCCATTGCCAGAAGACCAACTTCGTGGAAATGGAGACCGTGATCCAAAAACCCAAATTGCTCCCAGCGGCACCATCTTCAGAGCCAGTTGTTGACCTCCACTATTCTTCTTTCCCTTCGTGGGCCATGTCCTTCCACCAGGAGGAGGGACAAAATGACAACCTGAGCACCAGGGTCCTTCCTACCCATAAGCTTGTAATCCTTCATGATGTGGTGAAAGCTATGCCTTGCAGTGTCATTGGTTCTGACGTGAACCCAAAGGAGGGGTTACAGTAAGTGGGCTTGACCAGTCTCATTAGCCTCTCTGTTACGTCATTGATTTTGGCCCCAGGGAGACAGAACACATCGCAATTGATTTCGTCCAGGTTGCAAATGGTCAGTTCCATTCCTCTCAGCAAGGAGTCCCCAACCACTAGAACTCATCTCCTCTGAGGCTTGTCCAGGCTTACTTGATGAGCAGATTGTCTGTCGGCCACCTGAATATTCTGTTCAAGCTGAGACTGTTGGTCCTGTTGCTGTTGGATTTCATTCTGCCGGTGTTGGGGTTCCTGTTGCTGATGTTGGATTTCCTCTTGGTGATGTTCCATTACCTCTTCCTGCTGTTCCACTTCATCATTGATAAGATCAAGAACTTGGAAGCGATTCTGTAGTTTTGAGATTCTCTGTTTGGTACCTTGTCTTTCTACTTCTGCATGTCACATTCCTCCAAGTGTCCGTCTCCTGGTTTCGTGAACTGACTTCCCCGTCCACTAGCTCCTCTGTGTTCTCCGTCTTCAAAAAGGGCCTCCCAGCCCTATCCAAGAATTCCTCACCCTCCCTAATAATGCAAAGATTTGAAACCCTGGCCTCCAGCTGTTGAGCTTTCTCCTGCAAGAGGGCGACCAGCTTGCATTTGCTGCAGATGTACCCAACAACATCTTGCAGGAGGAAAAGAAACATGCCACAGCTGTGGCAGGGGACTGTAGTAGCTCCCTCACCCTCCATTCTTGATAATCTAAAGAGTCAAATTGGAAAAAGTAAAACTGGGCTTTGTCTTCAAAATCCCCTGTTAAAACCTATGTCAACATCCCTGTTTGCCAAGTACTTATTGACAAACTGTCAAGACAGAGGGTGCAATTCTATAGTGCTTATAGTTACTCCCTCAAAGCTCCAAACCCACCGGGACATTATGGACAGGCAGACTGATTCAGGAGGGCTTCAAGCCAAGAAGCAATGAAATCTTGCTAAGCTTTGATAGTGAAACTTCATGCACTGAAGGCATGCACATCTGTGTGCAAATATAAAGAGTTGCTAGCTCCTCCTCCTAGCTCGTCAGTGAGTCAGTTAGAGCTCGTGGTTGCTAGCTCCTTCCCCTAGCTAGTCAGTTAGACCATGTGCTCAGGCCAGACTAAACAGACAAACAAACAAAAAGAAACACAGCCCCAGAAGCCTGTAAAAACACCCAGTCAAGGATGTCTTCTCAGAGACGGCTCACCTTCCCCTCTCTCCTCTGGAAATGAGCTTGAAGTCTGCTGGGAGCAAATATAAAGAGCTGCTAGCTCCTCCCCTTAGCTCTTCAGTGAGTCTCTTAGAGCTAATGGCTGTTAGCTTTTCCCACTAGCTAGTCAGTTAGACCATGTGCTCAGGGAGAGCACACTGTTACCCTGATATCTGAGGGTCCCGTGGAGGACCCTGCACTGTGCTCAATATGATGGAGGAATGGGAATTAGCCAGAGCAGAAGCTATAGCACAAGAGAGGCAGGGTAACTTAGCAAGATCGTAAAGCCCAATTTTTAAGGGGTCAAGCCAAACCAAAGACCACACTAAATTGTTGAAGAAATGATTTTCATTTTATTTTTATTAAAAATAAGTCACTGCTCACATTTGCACTTGCACACTCACTCACTCAAGAGCTAAAAAGAAATAAAAGAGGGGAACATCAATAGGGGATTTTGGAGAGGTGTTTTTGGGGTATACTGCTCCTGGTCCTGAAGACAGAAGATGGAGACAGCAGCAGAGCAAGAGAGGAAACTCAGCACGTAGAGGGCTGAGGGGATTGCAGGACGGAGCGACTTGGAGCTGAGAGGAAACTGGGGCAATCCGAGGAACTGCTCAAAAACTGGGGAAAATGTATCTTGGGGGCTAATCCTTTCCTGGGGAGAACAATGTGCTGAGGAGCTAAGACAAAGCTCCAACATCTACATGATTTGGAGCACAAAGCTCCAAAATGTCAGAGTGCTTAGTTTGATTAGATTTGCCGGGGTTCGTCAAAAGCCGCGGCAGTACCTAAATTGCTCTCTCTTGACAGGCTGTTTGACGGGATTGCTAATCCTGTCAAGCTGGTTTCTCGGGGCAGAGGGCTCCTGGGCTACGTGACAGATTGATTACTGGACAGACCTGGTATTTCCTAATTGTGGCCTTTCAGCCGTGCCTGCCTGCGTGCTCTTCTGGGGGACCCTTTCAGTGGGCTGCTGTGGGGGACTTCCTGCCTTGCCAGGCTGGCTGTTGAAATCCCGTCCCTGCCACTGCCTGTCGTCCTGTCTGGGTGGCGGTCGTGAGTTCCAATTCCCTCGCGGAATTGAGTTCGGAGCCATTTTCCTATGCTGGGAATGGTGCCCATAGTTCGAGTAGGTAACCGCAACTATAGGTTCCCAATTCCCAGTGTCCTTCCTATGCATCTTGGGGGGAGGTCTCAGGGATCCTGCCTTTGGAGCAAGTCGGAGACCCGCCCGAGGTTATTCTCAAATTCCTTCCAGTTGGTGGTGGCTGGATCCACCAAACCGAGAGCCATATTGGTCTCGTGATTAAGACCTCCGTACAAGAGCATCTTAAACTCGAGGCCATTAAAGCCATATCCATGGGGTGTCAAGGGGACCTTCTTTGCCAGAATGGCGAGGAGCTGCTTCTGTGCCATGTAAGCCTCAGGGTTCTCTCGAGGACCCTGTTGTTCCATGACATAGAGCACACCCACACTCTGCCCAGGCCACAAAATCCTCACTACGTCTCTCATCTAGTCGTGGGCCTTGAGCCTAACCAAGCCTCAAGCCGCCACGGCTGATTCAAGAGTAGGGAGCTCGGAGGGGGACATACAAAGCTGAGCCAGCTGGGTCAGGTCCTGAACATTGGCTGTTGGGTGAGAGTGTATCACCGTGTTCAACCCGGTGGTTCTGTTCAATGGACCTAACTGGTCTGCTATGGCTTTGGCCTCAGTAGCACGCCAGGGGACCTAGTCTCAGTGACCTGCGTCTCCTGCATATCTTGCCTCTCTAAGGGGGGGTGGTCCGTCTGGTCATGGACCGTGTCTCTACAGGTTTTACTGGGACCTTAGGGTCGCTCCAGTCTGGATTGTGGGGAATAGTTGCCCGAGCGTCCTCCAGCAACGTCTCCCCAGAAAAGTCCTCCACAAACATTGGGAGCAGCTCTGGGCACACAGCCGAAATTAAGGCCTTGCGCGTTTGGAGCTGGCTTTCCAGTGCAGCAATCTGTTTCTGACAAGCTACATGGCTAACAGCCTCCTGCTGTTCTCTCACTTGTCCCACCGTGAACTTGGCCACAGACCGGGCATGATCCAGCTCAGCCTCTAAGGCGTGGGCTTTCTCTTCCCATGTTTGCACCACTACCTGGATGTTGCTAAGCTTCTGTGCTGACCCCTGCACCACAGACGCAAAAGTTACCTTATCCTCACGCAGCGTCTCGACCTTGGCCTGAAGCCGGGCATTCTCCTTCTTTACTTTCACTAATTTCTCTCTGGTCTCTACCGGGGCACTACTACCATCTCTGCCCGTGGGCCAAAGTCCCCAAGTGGCCAAATCATCCTTAGACCGCCCGAATGGGTTCTTTGATTTACGTGACAGGGTGTATGCTTCACGGAGTGTAGTAAAGGGATCGGCCGTCAGGAAGATGGAGTCCTTCTAGGGGCATTTCCCCTTACTCAACACCCATCTTTCTAGTTTTCCTCTGACCTCTTCCTCCAACATGAAGCCCTTGATGGTGACCTTACTGCTCTCTGCCATTTTACACACAAACCACAACTATCTCTAACACTACCTACAGGCTACAAACTACAAACCACAAACAGGACCAGGAACTGGAGTGACGGGAAGGATCACCTAGACCCCTGGGGGACTGAAGGGAAACGAACTCAACAGAACTATTCTAGGAAAGAGGGACAGGAACCTATCTGCAGCCTGCCTAAACAAAGTCACTTTAGTACACCCAAATCTGGTTTTCCACCATGACAGCACTGGGAAGCAAAGGATGAGGAAACGGTTCAGGGACAGGGAGGTCACCTAGACCCAGGGAACTCTCAGGAGTACTCCGCCTGCCTGAAGGGGGGAGACCAACCCAGTGGAACTTACAGCGCCGCCTGGCCAAGCAGCCAGGAGAAAGGGCAAGGAACCAAAACCGAACCACCCCTGGTTTTCTGGGTGAGGGATACCTTCCTCTACCACGGGCTAAACCTCTAAACCCTAGGCTAGGTCGGGAATCACCAACCACACCTAGTTGGCTAGCCACTCGGGACGCACCCGAAACTATACAGCGGGACGCACCCATGCTTTTCACAAATACCAAACACCCGTATACTACTCTGGGGGAGGGGGGGATTTCTTCCTTAAGTGTTATTTTGCCTTGCCACTACGGTGTTGGATGGGTGTAGACTGTTCACACTCTAGAACTTCGGATCCTAGCCCACGATAGCCCCAAGTTAGGAATGCGATTCCCAGGACAGCTTGTGCACACCCCTTGCTATTGGACAATGGTTCACCACCTAGTGCTAGTGACCACGCCCGGGCAGCTGACATACACAAGTCAAGCAAGAAAGGGGAACAGATTTCCACCCAGATAGAACACCTCTAGAGCTCAAACGCACAGAATTCTCTCTCACACATGTTCCTGCCTGACTGCACTCTAACGACTTGACCGACCATCACCTAAGTCAGTACCAGCCTGATTTGAAGAGGTTCGCGACTCCTTCTCAAATTAGGGGTATCGGGGTTTGCCCGTGTTGCTCCACCACTCTGTTACCCTGTGTACTGGGGATCCCGGGAGGGACACCAAAACGTGCTCAACTCAAGGTGGGGAAAATTAGCTCAGAGCGCTGCTTAGCGTTACGAGAGGCAGGGTAACGTAGCAAGATCTTGAACCCTATCTCTATGGGGTCGGGTCAAGGGTGTACCCTTCCTGGAAGTCCCATACTAAAATTGCTTGGGGGAGGAATTGGCCTGCTTTATCCATGTTATTTGGGCTATTTATTCCAGCACTCACTGAATCCTGAATAATGCTGCCTCCCTCCCCAGTCGAACTCAGTTTAAAGTCCTCCTGATCTGTTTTGCAAGACTGTTAGCAAAAATGTTCCAGCCAACAGTTGTGAGGTGCAGGCCATTGCCAGAAGACCAACTTCGTGGAAATGGAGACCGTGATCCAAAAACCCAAATTGCTCCCAGCGGCACCATCTTCAGAGCCAGTTGTTGACCTCCACTATTCTTCTTTCCCTTCGTGGGCCATGTCCTTCCACCAGGAGGAGGGACAAAATGACAACCTGAGCACCAGGGTCCTTCCTACCCATAAGCTTGTAATCCTTCATGATGTGGTGAAAGCTATGCCTTGCAGTGTCATTGGTTCTGACGTGAACCCAAAGGAGGGGTTACAGTAAGTGGGCTTGACCAGTCTCATTAGCCTCTCTGTTACGTCATTGATTTTGGCCCCAGGGAGACAGAACACATCGCAATTGATTTCGTCCAGGTTGCAAATGGTCAGTTCCATTCCTCTCAGCAAGGAGTCCCCAACCACTAGAACTCATCTCCTCTGAGGCTTGTCCAGGCTTACTTGATGAGCAGATTGTCTGTCGGCCACCTGAATATTCTGTTCAAGCTGAGACTGTTGGTCCTGTTGCTGTTGGATTTCATTCTGCCGGTGTTGGGGTTCCTGTTGCTGATGTTGGATTTCCTCTTGGTGATGTTCCATTACCTCTTCCTGCTGTTCCACTTCATCATTGATAAGATCAAGAACTTGGAAGCGATTCTGTAGTTTTGAGATTCTCTGTTTGGTACCTTGTCTTTCTACTTCTGCATGTCACATTCCTCCAAGTGTCCGTCTCCTGGTTTCGTGAACTGACTTCCCCGTCCACTAGCTCCTCTGTGTTCTCCGTCTTCAAAAAGGGCCTCCCAGCCCTATCCAAGAATTCCTCACCCTCCCTAATAATGCAAAGATTTGAAACCCTGGCCTCCAGCTGTTGAGCTTTCTCCTGCAAGAGGGCGACCAGCTTGCATTTGCTGCAGATGTACCCAACAACATCTTGCAGGAGGAAAAGAAACATGCCACAGCTGTGGCAGGGGACTGTAGTAGCTCCCTCACCCTCCACTCTTGATAATCTAAAGAGTCAAATTGGAAAAAGTAAAACTGGGCTTTGTCTTCAAAATCCCCTGTTAAAACCTATGTCAACATCCCTGTTTGCCAAGTACTTATTGACAAACTGTCAAGACAGAGGGTGCAATTCTATAGTGCTTATAGTTCCTCCCTCAAAGCTCCAAACCCACCGGGACATTATGGACAGGCAGACTGATTCAGGAGGGCTTCAAGCCAAGAAGCAATGAAATCTTGCTAAGCTTTGATAGTGAAACTTCATGCACTGAAGGCATGCACATCTGTGTGCAAATATAAAGAGTTGCTAGCTCCTCCTCCTAGCTCGTCAGTGAGTCAGTTAGAGCTCGTGGTTGCTAGCTCCTTCCCCTAGCTAGTCAGTCAGACCATGTGCTCAGGCCAGACTAAACAGACAAACAAACAAAAAGAAACACAGCCCCAGAAGCCTGTAAAAACACCCAGTCAAGGATGTCTTCTCAGAGACGGCTCACCTTCCCCTCTCTCCTCTGGAAATGAGCTTGAAGTCTGCTGGGAGCAAATATAAAGAGCTGCTAGCTCCTCCCCTTAGCTCTTCAGTGAGTCTCTTAGAGCTAACGGCTGTTAGCTTTTCCCACTAGCTAGTCAGTTAGACCATGTGCTCAGGGAGAGCACACTGTTACCCTGATATCTGAGGGTCCCGTGGAGGACCCTGCACTGTGCTCAATATGATGGAGGAATGGGAATTAGCCAGAGCAGAAGCTATAGCACAAGAGAGGCAGGGTAACTTAGCAAGATCGTAAAGCCCAATTTTTAAGGGGTCAAGCCAAACCAAAGACCACACTAAATTGTTGAAGAAATGATTTTCATTTTATTTTTATTAAAAATAAGTCACTGCTCACATTTGCACTTGCACACTCACTCACTCAAGAGCTAAAAAGAAATAAAAGAGGGGAACATCAATAGGGGATTTTGGAGAGGTGTTTTTGGGGTATACTGCTCCTGGTCCTGAAGACAGAAGATGGAGACAGCAGCAGAGCAAGAGAGGAAACCCAGCACGTAGAGGGCTGAGGGGATTGCAGGACGGAGCGACTTGGAGCTGAGAGGAAACTGGGGCAATCCGAGGAACTGCTCAAAAACTGGGGAAAATGTATCTTGGGGGCTAATCCTTTCCTGGGGAGAACAATGTGCTGAGGAGCTAAGACAAAGCTCCAACATCTACATGATTTGGAGCACAAAGCTCCAAAATGTCAGAGTGCTTAGTTTGATTAGATTTGCCGGGGTTCGTCAAAAGCCGCGGCAGTACCTAAATTGCTCTCTCTTGACAGGCTGTTTGACGGGATTGCTAATCCTGTCAAGCTGGTTTCTCGGGGCAGAGGGCTCCTGGGCTACGTGACAGATTGATTACTGGACAGACCTGGTATTTCCTAATTGTGGCCTTTCAGCCGTGCCTGCCTGCGTGCTCTTCTGGGGGACCCTTTCAGTGGGCTGCTGTGGGGGACTTCCTGCCTTGCCAGGCTGGCTGTTGAAATCCCGTCCCTGCCACTGCCTGTCGTCCTGTCTGGGTGGCGGTCGTGAGTTCCAATTCCCTCGCGGAATTGAGTTCGGAGCCATTTTCCTATGCTGGGAATGGTGCCCATAGTTCGAGTAGGTAACCGCAACTATAGGTTCCCAATTCCCAGTGTCCTTCCTATGCATCTTGGGGGGAGGTCTCAGGGATCCTGCCTTTGGAGCAAGTCGGAGACCCGCCCGAGGTTATTCTCAAATTCCTTCCAGTTGGTGGTGGCTGGATCCACCAAACCGAGAGCCATATTGGTCTCGTGATTAAGACCTCCGTACAAGAGCATCTTAAACTCGAGGCCATTAAAGCCATATCCATGGGGTGTCAAGGGGACCTTCTTTGCCAGAATGGCGAGGAGCTGCTTCTGTGCCATGTAAGCCTCAGGGTTCTCTCGAGGACCCTGTTGTTCCATGACATAGAGCACACCCACACTCTGTCCAGGCCACAAAATCCTCACTACGTCTCTCATCTAGTCGTGGGCCTTGAGCCTAACCAAGCCTCAAGCCGCCACGGCTGATTCAAGAGTAGGGAGCTCGGAGGGGGACATACAAAGCTGAGCCAGCTGGGTCAGGTCCTGAACATTGGCTGTTGGGTGAGAGTGTATCACCGTGTTCAACCCGGTGGTTCTGTTCAATGGACCTAACTGGTCTGCTATGGCTTTGGCCTCAGTAGCACGCCAGGGGACCTAGTCTCAGTGACCTGCGTCTCCTGCATATCTTGCCTCTCTAAGGGGGGGTGGTCCGTCTGGTCATGGACCGTGTCTCTACAGGTTTTACTGGGACCTTAGGGTCGCTCCAGTCTGGATTGTGGGGAATAGTTGCCCGAGCGTCCTCCAGCAACGTCTCCCCAGAAAAGTCCTCCACAAACATTGGGAGCAGCTCTGGGCACACAGCCGAAATTAAGGCCTTGCGCGTTTGGAGCTGGCTTTCCAGTGCAGCAATCTGTTTCTGACAAGCTACATGGCTAACAGCCTCCTGCTGTTCTCTCACTTGTCCCACCGTGAACTTGGCCACAGACCGGGCATGATCCAGCTCAGCCTCTAAGGCGTGGGCTTTCTCTTCCCATGTTTGCACCACTACCTGGATGTTGCTAAGCTTCTGTGCTGACCCCTGCACCACAGACGCAAAAGTTACCTTATCCTCACGCAGCGTCTCGACCTTGGCCTGAAGCCGGGCATTCTCCTTCTTTACTTTCACTAATTTCTCTCTGGTCTCTACCGGGGCACTACTACCATCTCTGCCCGTGGGCCAAAGTCCCCAAGTGGCCAAATCATCCTTAGACCGCCCGAATGGGTTCTTTGATTTACGTGACAGGGTGTATGCTTCACGGAGTGTAGTAAAGGGATCGGCCGTCAGGAAGATGGAGTCCTTCTAGGGGCATTTCCCCTTACTCAACACCCATCTTTCTAGTTTTCCTCTGACCTCTTCCTCCAACATGAAGCCCTTGATGGTGACCTTACTGCTCTCTGCCATTTTACACACAAACCACAACTATCTCTAACACTACCTACAGGCTACAAACTACAAACCACAAACAGGACCAGGAACTGGAGTGACGGGAAGGATCACCTAGACCCCTGGGGGACTGAAGGGAAACGAACTCAACAGAACTATTCTAGGAAAGAGGGACAGGAACCTATCTGCAGCCTGCCTAAACAAAGTCACTTTAGTACACCCAAATCTGGTTTTCCACCATGACAGCACTGGGAAGCAAAGGATGAGGAAACGGTTCAGGGACAGGGAGGTCACCTAGACCCAGGGAACTCTCAGGAGTACTCCGCCTGCCTGAAGGGGGGAGACCAACCCAGTGGAACTTACAGCGCCGCCTGGCCAAGCAGCCAGGAGAAAGGGCAAGGAACCAAAACCGAACCACCCCTGGTTTTCTGGGTGAGGGATACCTTCCTCTACCACGGGCTAAACCTCTAAACCCTAGGCTAGGTCGGGAATCACCAACCACACCTAGTTGGCTAGCCACTCGGGACGCACCCGAAACTATACAGCGGGACGCACCCATGCTTTTCACAAATACCAAACACCCGTATACTACTCTGGGGGAGGGGGGGATTTCTTCCTTAAGTGTTATTTTGCCTTGCCACTACGGTGTTGGATGGGTGTAGACTGTTCACACTCTAGAACTTCGGATCCTAGCCCACGATAGCCCCAAGTTAGGAATGCGATTCCCAGGACAGCTTGTGCACACCCCTTGCTATTGGACAATGGTTCACCACCTAGTGCTAGTGACCACGCCCGGGCAGCTGACATACACAAGTCAAGCAAGAAAGGGGAACAGATTTCCACCCAGATAGAACACCTCTAGAGCTCAAACGCACAGAATTCTCTCTCACACATGTTCCTGCCTGACTGCACTCTAACGACTTGACCGACCATCACCTAAGTCAGTACCAGCCTGATTTGAAGAGGTTCGCGACTCCTTCTCAAATTAGGGGTATCGGGGTTTGCCCGCGTTGCTCCACCACTCTGTTACCCTGTGTACTGGGGATCCCGGGAGGGACACCAAAACGTGCTCAACTCAAGGTGGGGAAAATTAGCTCAGAGCGCTGCTTAGCGTTACGAGAGGCAGGGTAACGTAGCAAGATCTTGAACCCTATCTCTATGGGGTCGGGTCAAGGGTGTACCCTTCCTGGAAGTCCCATACTAAAATTGCTTGGGGGAGGAATTGGCCTGCTTTATCCATGTTATTTGGGCTATTTATTCCAGCACTCACTGAATCCTGCATAATGCTGCCTCCCTCCCCAGTCGAACTCAGTTTAAAGTCCTCCTGATCTGTTTTGCAAGACTGTTAGCAAAAATGTTCCAGCCAACAGTTGTGAGGTGCAGGCCATTGCCAGAAGACCAACTTCGTGGAAATGGAGACCGTGATCCAAAAACCCAAATTGCTCCCAGCGGCACCATCTTCAGAGCCAGTTGTTGACCTCCACTATTCTTCTTTCCCTTCGTGGGCCATGTCCTTCCACCAGGAGGAGGGACAAAATGACAACCTGAGCACCAGGGTCCTTCCTACCCATAAGCTTGTAATCCTTCATGATGTGGTGAAAGCTATGCCTTGCAGTGTCATTGGTTCTGACGTGAACCCAAAGGAGGGGTTACAGTAAGTGGGCTTGACCAGTCTCATTAGCCTCTCTGTTACGTCATTGATTTTGGCCCCAGGGAGACAGAACACATCGCAATTGATTTCGTCCAGGTTGCAAATGGTCAGTTCCATTCCTCTCAGCAAGGAGTCCCCAACCACTAGAACTCATCTCCTCTGAGGCTTGTCCAGGCTTACTTGATGAGCAGATTGTCTGTCGGCCACCTGAATATTCTGTTCAAGCTGAGACTGTTGGTCCTGTTGCTGTTGGATTTCATTCTGCCGGTGTTGGGGTTCCTGTTGCTGATGTTGGATTTCCTCTTGGTGATGTTCCATTACCTCTTCCTGCTGTTCCACTTCATCATTGATAAGATCAAGAACTTGGAAGCGATTCTGTAGTTTTGAGATTCTCTGTTTGGTACCTTGTCTTTCTACTTCTGCATGTCACATTCCTCCAAGTGTCCGTCTCCTGGTTTCGTGAACTGACTTCCCCGTCCACTAGCTCCTCTGTGTTCTCCGTCTTCAAAAAGGGCCTCCCAGCCCTATCCAAGAATTCCTCACCCTCCCTAATAATGCAAAGATTTGAAACCCTGGCCTCCAGCTGTTGAGCTTTCTCCTGCAAGAGGGCGACCAGCTTGCATTTGCTGCAGATGTACCCAACAACATCTTGCAGGAGGAAAAGAAACATGCCACAGCTGTGGCAGGGGACTGTAGTAGCTCCCTCACCCTCCACTCTTGATAATCTAAAGAGTCAAATTGGAAAAAGTAAAACTGGGCTTTGTCTTCAAAATCCCCTGTTAAAACCTATGTCAACATCCCTGTTTGCCAAGTACTTATTGACAAACTGTCAAGACAGAGGGTGCAATTCTATAGTGCTTATAGTTCCTCCCTCAAAGCTCCAAACCCACCGGGACATTATGGACAGGCAGACTGATTCAGGAGGGCTTCAAGCCAAGAAGCAATGAAATCTTGCTAAGCTTTGATAGTGAAACTTCATGCACTGAAGGCATGCACATCTGTGTGCAAATATAAAGAGTTGCTAGCTCCTCCTCCTAGCTCGTCAGTGAGTCAGTTAGAGCTCGTGGTTGCTAGCTCCTTCCCCTAGCTAGTCAGTCAGACCATGTGCTCAGGCCAGACTAAACAGACAAACAAACAAAAAGAAACACAGCCCCAGAAGCCTGTAAAAACACCCAGTCAAGGATGTCTTCTCAGAGACGGCTCACCTTCCCCTCTCTCCTCTGGAAATGAGCTTGAAGTCTGCTGGGAGCAAATATAAAGAGCTGCTAGCTCCTCCCCTTAGCTCTTCAGTGAGTCTCTTAGAGCTAATGGCTGTTAGCTTTTCCCACTAGCTAGTCAGTTAGACCATGTGCTCAGGGAGAGCACACTGTTACCCTGATATCTGAGGGTCCCGTGGAGGACCCTGCACTGTGCTCAATATGATGGAGGAATGGGAATTAGCCAGAGCAGAAGCTATAGCACAAGAGAGGCAGGGTAACTTAGCAAGATCGTAAAGCCCAATTTTTAAGGGGTCAAGCCAAACCAAAGACCACACTAAATTGTTGAAGAAATGATTTTCATTTTATTTTTATTAAAAATAAGTCACTGCTCACATTTGCACTTGCACACTCACTCACTCAAGAGCTAAAAAGAAATAAAAGAGGGGAACATCAATAGGGGATTTTGGAGAGGTGTTTTTGGGGTATACTGCTCCTGGTCCTGAAGACAGAAGATGGAGACAGCAGCAGAGCAAGAGAGGAAACTCAGCACGTAGAGGGCTGAGGGGATTGCAGGACGGAGCGACTTGGAGCTGAGAGGAAACGGGGGCAATCCGAGGAACTGCTCAAAAACTGGGGAAAATGTATCTTGGGGGCTAATCCTTTCCTGGGGAGAACAATGTGCTGAGGAGCTAAGACAAAGCTCCAACATCTACATGATTTGGAGCACAAAGCTCCAAAATGTCAGAGTGCTTAGTTTGATTAGATTTGCCGGGGTTCGTCAAAAGCCGCGGCAGTACCTAAATTGCTCTCTCTTGACAGGCTGTTTGACGGGATTGCTAATCCTGTCAAGCTGGTTTCTCGGGGCAGAGGGCTCCTGGGCTACGTGACAGATTGATTACTGGACAGACCTGGTATTTCCTAATTGTGGCCTTTCAGCCGTGCCTGCCTGCGTGCTCTTCTGGGGGACCCTTTCAGTGGGCTGCTGTGGGGGACTTCCTGCCTTGCCAGGCTGGCTGTTGAAATCCCGTCCCTGCCACTGCCTGTCGTCCTGTCTGGGTGGCGGTCGTGAGTTCCAATTCCCTCGCGGAATTGAGTTCGGAGCCATTTTCCTATGCTGGGAATGGTGCCCATAGTTCGAGTAGGTAACCGCAACTATAGGTTCCCAATTCCCAGTGTCCTTCCTATGCATCTTGGGGGGAGGTCTCAGGGATCCTGCCTTTGGAGCAAGTCGGAGACCCGCCCGAGGTTATTCTCAAATTCCTTCCAGTTGGTGGTGGCTGGATCCACCAAACCGAGAGCCATATTGGTCTCGTGATTAAGACCTCCGTACAAGAGCATCTTAAACTCGAGGCCATTAAAGTCATATCCATGGGGTGTCAAGGGGACCTTCTTTGCCAGAATGGCGAGGAGCTGCTTCTGTGCCATGTAAGCCTCAGGGTTCTCTCGAGGACCCTGTTGTTCCATGACATAGAGCACACCCACACTCTGTCCAGGCCACAAAATCCTCACTACGTCTCTCATCTAGTCGTGGGCCTTGAGCCTAACCAAGCCTCAAGCCGCCACGGCTGATTCAAGAGTAGGGAGCTCGGAGGGGGACATACAAAGCTGAGCCAGCTGGGTCAGGTCCTGAACATTGGCTGTTGGGTGAGAGTGTATCACCGTGTTCAACCCGGTGGTTCTGTTCAATGGACCTAACTGGTCTGCTATGGCTTTGGCCTCAGTAGCACGCCAGGGGACCTAGTCTCAGTGACCTGCGTCTCCTGCATATCTTGCCTCTCTAAGGGGGGGTGGTCCGTCTGGTCATGGACCGTGTCTCTACAGGTTTTACTGGGACCTTAGGGTCGCTCCAGTCTGGATTGTGGGGAATAGTTGCCCGAGCGTCCTCCAGCAACGTCTCCCCAGAAAAGTCCTCCACAAACATTGGGAGCAGCTCTGGGCACACAGCCGAAATTAAGGCCTTGCGCGTTTGGAGCTGGCTTTCCAGTGCAGCAATCTGTTTCTGACAAGCTACATGGCTAACAGCCTCCTGCTGTTCTCTCACTTGTCCCACCATGAACTTGGCCACAGACCGGGCATGATCCAGCTCAGCCTCTAAGGCGTGGGCTTTCTCTTCCCATGTTTGCACCACTACCTGGATGTTGCTAAGCTTCTGTGCTGACCCCTGCACCACAGACGCAAAAGTTACCTTATCCTCACGCAGCGTCTCGACCTTGGCCTGAAGCCGGGCATTCTCCTTCTTTACTTTCACTAATTTCTCTCTGGTCTCTACCGGGGCACTACTACCATCTCTGCCCGTGGGCCAAAGTCCCCAAGTGGCCAAATCATCCTTAGACCGCCCGAATGGGTTCTTTGATTTACGTGACAGGGTGTATGCTTCACGGAGTGTAGTAAAGGGATCGGCCGTCAGGAAGATGGAGTCCTTCTAGGGGCATTTCCCCTTACTCAACACCCATCTTTCTAGTTTTCCTCTGACCTCTTCCTCCAACATGAAGCCCTTGATGGTGACCTTACTGCTCTCTGCCATTTTACACACAAACCACAACTATCTCTAACACTACCTACAGGCTACAAACTACAAACCACAAACAGGACCAGGAACTGGAGTGACGGGAAGGATCACCTAGACCCCTGGGGGACTGAAGGGAAACGAACTCAACAGAACTATTCTAGGAAAGAGGGACAGGAACCTATCTGCAGCCTGCCTAAACAAAGTCACTTTAGTACACCCAAATCTGGTTTTCCACCATGACAGCACTGGGAAGCAAAGGATGAGGAAACGGTTCAGGGACAGGGAGGTCACCTAGACCCAGGGAACTCTCAGGAGTACTCCGCCTGCCTGAAGGGGGGAGACCAACCCAGTGGAACTTACAGCGCCGCCTGGCCAAGCAGCCAGGAGAAAGGGCAAGGAACCAAAACCGAACCACCCCTGGTTTTCTGGGTGAGGGATACCTTCCTCTACCACGGGCTAAACCTCTAAACCCTAGGCTAGGTCGGGAATCACCAACCACACCTAGTTGGCTAGCCACTCGGGACGCACCCGAAACTATACAGCGGGACGCACCCATGCTTTTCACAAATACCAAACACCCGTATACTACTCTGGGGGAGGGGGGGATTTCTTCCTTAAGTGTTATTTTGCCTTGCCACTACGGTGTTGGATGGGTGTAGACTGTTCACACTCTAGAACTTCGGATCCTAGCCCACGATAGCCCCAAGTTAGGAATGCGATTCCCAGGACAGCTTGTGCACACCCCTTGCTATTGGACAATGGTTCACCACCTAGTGCTAGTGACCACGCCCGGGCAGCTGACATACACAAGTCAAGCAAGAAAGGGGAACAGATTTCCACCCAGATAGAACACCTCTAGAGCTCAAACGCACAGAATTCTCTCTCACACATGTTCCTGCCTGACTGCACTCTAACGACTTGACCGACCATCACCTAAGTCAGTACCAGCCTGATTTGAAGAGGTTCGCGACTCCTTCTCAAATTAGGGGTATCGGGGTTTGCCCGCGTTGCTCCACCACTCTGTTACCCTGTGTACTGGGGATCCCGGGAGGGACACCAAAACGTGCTCAACTCAAGGTGGGGAAAATTAGCTCAGAGCGCTGCTTAGCGTTACGAGAGGCAGGGTAACGTAGCAAGATCTTGAACCCTATCTCTATGGGGTCGGGTCAAGGGTGTACCCTTCCTGGAAGTCCCATACTAAAATTGCTTGGGGGAGGAATTGGTCTGCTTTATCCATGTTATTTGGGCTATTTATTCCAGCACTCACTGAATCCTGAATAATGCTGCCTCCCTCCCCAGTCGAACTCAGTTTAAAGTCCTCCTGATCTGTTTTGCAAGACTGTTAGCAAAAATGTTCCAGCCAACAGTTGTGAGGTGCAGGCCATTGCCAGAAGACCAACTTCGTGGAAATGGAGACCGTGATCCAAAAACCCAAATTGCTCCCAGCGGCACCATCTTCAGAGCCAGTTGTTGACCTCCACTATTCTTCTTTCCCTTCGTGGGCCATGTCCTTCCACCAGGAGGAGGGACAAAATGACAACCTGAGCACCAGGGTCCTTCCTACCCATAAGCTTGTAATCCTTCATGATGTGGTGAAAGCTATGCCTTGCAGTGTCATTGGTTCTGACGTGAACCCAAAGGAGGGGTTACAGTAAGTGGGCTTGACCAGTCTCATTAGCCTCTCTGTTACGTCATTGATTTTGGCCCCAGGGAGACAGAACACATCGCAATTGATTTCGTCCAGGTTGCAAATGGTCAGTTCCATTCCTCTCAGCAAGGAGTCCCCAACCACTAGAACTCATCTCCTCTGAGGCTTGTCCAGGCTTACTTGATGAGCAGATTGTCTGTCGGCCACCTGAATATTCTGTTCAAGCTGAGACTGTTGGTCCTGTTGCTGTTGGATTTCATTCTGCCGGTGTTGGGGTTCCTGTTGCTGATGTTGGATTTCCTCTTGGTGATGTTCCATTACCTCTTCCTGCTGTTCCACTTCATCATTGATAAGATCAAGAACTTGGAAGCGATTCTGTAGTTTCGAGATTCTCTGTTTGGTACCTTGTCTTTCTACTTCTGCATGTCACATTCCTCCAAGTGTCCGTCTCCTGGTTTCGTGAACTGACTTCCCCGTCCACTAGCTCCTCTGTGTTCTCCGTCTTCAAAAAGGGCCTCCCAGCCCTATCCAAGAATTCCTCACCCTCCCTAATAATGCAAAGATTTGAAACCCTGGCCTCCAGCTGTTGAGCTTTCTCCTGCAAGAGGGCGACCAGCTTGCATTTGCTGCAGATGTACCCAACAACATCTTGCAGGAGGAAAAGAAACATGCCACAGCTGTGGCAGGGGACTGTAGTAGCTCCCTCACCCTCCATTCTTGATAATCTAAAGAGTCAAATTGGAAAAAGTAAAACTGGGCTTTGTCTTCAAAATCCCCTGTTAAAACCTATGTCAACATCCCTGTTTGCCAAGTACTTATTGACAAACTGTCAAGACAGAGGGTGCAATTCTATAGTGCTTATAGTTCCTCCCTCAAAGCTCCAAACCCACCGGGACATTATGGACAGGCAGACTGATTCAGGAGGGCTTCAAGCCAAGAAGCAATGAAATCTTGCTAAGCTTTGATAGTGAAACTTCATGCACTGAAGGCATGCACATCTGTGTGCAAATATAAAGAGTTGCTAGCTCCTCCTCCTAGCTCATCAGTGAGTCAGTTAGAGCTCGTGGTTGCTAGCTCCTTCCCCTAGCTAGTCAGTTAGACCATGTGCTCAGGCCAGACTAAACAGACAAACAAACAAAAAGAAACACAGCCCCAGAAGCCTGTAAAAACACCCAGTCAAGGATGTCTTCTCAGAGACGGCTCACCTTCCCCTCTCTCCTCTGGAAATGAGCTTGAAGTCTGCTGGGAGCAAATATAAAGAGCTGCTAGCTCCTCCCCTTAGCTCTTCAGTGAGTCTCTTAGAGCTAATGGCTGTTAGCTTTTCCCACTAGCTAGTCAGTTAGACCATGTGCTCAGGGAGAGCACACTGTTACCCTGATATCTGAGGGTCCCGTGGAGGACCCTGCACTGTGCTCAATATGATGGAGGAATGGGAATTAGCCAGAGCAGAAGCTATAGCACAAGAGAGGCAGGGTAACTTAGCAAGATCGTAAAGCCCAATTTTTAAGGGGTCAAGCCAAACCAAAGACCACACTAAATTGTTGAAGAAATGATTTTCATTTTATTTTTATTAAAAATAAGTCACTGCTCACATTTGCACTTGCACACTCACTCACTCAAGAGCTAAAAAGAAATAAAAGAGGGGAACATCAATAGGGGATTTTGGAGAGGTGTTTTTGGGGTATACTGCTCCTGGTCCTGAAGACAGAAGATGGAGACAGCAGCAGAGCAAGAGAGGAAACTCAGCACGTAGAGGGCTGAGGGGATTGCAGGACGGAGCGACTTGGAGCTGAGAGGAAACTGGGGCAATCCGAGGAACTGCTCAAAAACTGGGGAAAATGTATCTTGGGGGCTAATCCTTTCCTGGGGAGAACAATGTGCTGAGGAGCTAAGACAAAGCTCCAACATCTACATGATTTGGAGCACAAAGCTCCAAAATGTCAGAGTGCTTAGTTTGATTAGATTTGCCGGGGTTCGTCAAAAGCCGCGGCAGTACCTAAATTGCTCTCTCTTGACAGGCTGTTTGACGGGATTGCTAATCCTGTCAAGCTGGTTTCTCGGGGCAGAGGGCTCCTGGGCTACGTGACAGATTGATTACTGGACAGACCTGGTATTTCCTAATTGTGGCCTTTCAGCCGTGCCTGCCTGCGTGCTCTTCTGGGGGACCCTTTCAGACACGTGGAGAGGATTTTGATATTAATAAATATTAATAATATTAATTTTGATATTAATAAATATTAAATTGTAGACCCCGGGAGGGGGCTGACTACCACAGTAACAACACAGCCAAAGAAAACAGAGCAAACAAAAACAAAGAAAGAAAGAAACATAGCCCTAGAAGCCTGTAAAAATATGCAGTCAAGTGTTACCCCAAATGGCAGACGCCATCCCTGAGGGATATAAAATTGATATCAAATATGCCTGCCATGCCAGAGAGGTTGCCCGGGTGGGTGTGTAGACGAATAGGTCGAATGATCAAAACTAGATCAAGGCCAGGAAAATCCCCAGTCACATTTCCCCTAGGAGACCTCAGGCTAAACACATTCGCATGAACAAAGGATCCTCAGCCATGAATAGCCAACTTGAGGGGATTACTGGATTTTCCCCAGGTTGAGCAAGTCCGACTTTGGAAAATCCTACAAGGCAAGATCTATCCGCATGAAACAATCATGCAAACTATCCAGTTGCTATTCTGTGGCATTTTTCCCTTTGTTTTGGCCATTATTCTTCCTGGGACAGGGCCTGCCCTCGAGGTACATTCTGCCTTATAAGTTGTCCCAGTTTTGGGGGGTCTCTTCGGAGAACTCCCCACCATGCTAGCAGACTGACACTCTGTTAATTGAGTGATCCCCTCAGCCTCCTCTCTTAGCTGAGCTCCATCCTTCTTGCAGCTTTCCAGACTGAACACTTCAGGATAGGTGCAACATCACCACCTTTACACCCTCTCCACTAAATCCTCTATCAACTTTCACCAATTTCCCTTCTCAATAGGCCTTGTGTGTGAGTGAGTGAGTGAGTGCGTTGGTGCGTGAGAACACATTTACTAATAAAAACCATTTATTAGTACATTTGTCTGGCTTTTTGCTTGGCCTGACAGTGGGTAAAAGATTCTGCTGGGTTACCCTGCCCCTCGTTTTGCTATTGCCAGTGCTCCGCTAATTTCCCCAACCTTTCTATTTTTGGAGCAAAGCAAGGTGTCCCCCAGGAGATCCCCAGAAGTCAGAGTAACATAAGGATGTCTTCTCAGACACAGCTTACTTTCCTCTCTCTCCTCTGGAAATGAGCTTGAAGGCTGCTGGGAGCAAATATAAAGAGCTACTAGCTCCTCCCCCAAGCTAGTCAGTTAGACTGTGTGCTCACGGAGAGCACATGGCCAGAACAAATAGACAAACAAACACAGCTCCAGAAGCCTGTAAAAACACCCAGTCAAGGATGTCTTCTCAGACACAGCTCACCTTCCCCTCTCTCCTCTGGAAATGAGCTTGAAGGCCACTGGGAACTTTTCTTTATTTTTGGGAGGGAGCTAAGAGCACCATGGGGTCTCTGATTGGAGACCCCCAAGCTGAGATAGAATCAGTATCACCAGAGTTAAGATTGATGGACTGTACATTTAGGAGAGGGGAGGCCCCATGCCAGTCAGCCTTCCTGGCCCAGCGCCACTGTAAGGGTAGGCGAAATCTGCCCTTTGGGCTTGGATGAAAGCTAACTAACCTTTATACAGTCCAACAGTCTTGACTCTGGAATCCTGGTCAGACCTCAGCCTGCCCTGCTGGCCAACACCAGCATAATAACTACCCTTCATTTTCCTTTGCCACCCCTTTGTCTCCATCTCCATTCTAGGTCATGAAGAACATATATGTCAGTTCAGCACTCAGGTCTACTGGCCCACTGACTATTCAAATGCCACCATGCCATGCCCTCATTTCATGTCCCTATCACTCCAAAATTGGCTCTTTCCCTCCATATTTAGCACCCACAAGGTTTTGCTGCAGAAATTTCCATAAAATGCGAATGCCCCTGTGTGGTCCAGCCAACAGCTTTGGCTGCAGGAGCCCAATGGTTAACCTGTCACTTAATCCGAAAGTACAGAAAAATTCCAAGACTCTGCCCTGAGTTCTGAGATCACTGCACTCAAGATGGATGAAGATCCCTTGTCTACCTTAAGACGCATAAAGGTCCCTGGTCTACTGACTCACAACAGCCAGCTGCCAAGCTCAAGAAGTTTCAACTTGCCAGTGCCACAATAACCCTGAAGCCTGTAAGAGCCTGCACGATGCCACCTTGATGATATCGCTGTTTTCCCAGGATAAACCTGATCCTGTGAGCTCTTTTTGGAGCCAAAGAGGGGTAGAAAGTCATGGTTCACTCCTCCAAAGGACTGATTACTGTGAGCTTTCGGAGACACAATGGGAGGCACTCTCCTCCCCATGCACCGAACTTGCTGCTCCGGAAGACTTTTATGAACTTTGCCATGAATTGTGAGTATCAAACATTCCCATTTGCTTCTATTGAAGGACCATTGCTGTCAGAAAAATAAGAGAGGGGTGCATGCTTAAGAAAACAAGACCACCTTGCCATGCACAGCTACGCTCTGTGCAGCTCGCAGCCAGGAGGGAGAAAACAGCCACGCATACCGCAAAGGCATCATTACAGATTTATTGCGGATAACAAATGACAAAAACAAACAGCTAAGTTCCATCCATAGAGCAGACGCGTACAGAACGCGAGGCAGAAGCAGAGATGGAAGAAGAAAAAAAAGGAGGAAGAGGCTACTCGGACAAGCCTCTTTTGTAGAGCAAACATACACAGCTGCACAACATTAAGTAAGCATGTGACTTGTACATACAGTAGTCTCAACATGTTAGACTTTTATCATAATACAGAGGGACAGCTGGGTGACCTTGCCCAATACACAAATACGAGCAAGCGTCTCAAGGAAACAGCGCAGCAACAAGTCTGTTAACTCTATCCACACTATCCAACACTCCCTTACTTGTTGTGTAGCTGTTTTACTCACTAGTGACTGTAGGACCCATCAGCCCTAATCTGCTAAGCATTTGACCATGTTTGGAAGCTGAGAGAGGTTTGGTGAACAGATCAGCTATGTTTTCCTCTGAGGACACATATGTCAGAGACACCGTTTTGTTGCGCACACACTCCCTGACATTTCTGAATTGAATGTCAATGTGCTTCGTCCTTGCCTTCACTCTATCTGACATAGCCATCTGAACGCACGCGTGAGAGTCACAATAGGTTTGCACGGGCACACTGATAGACACATTTAATTCTCTCAGTAGCTGCAAATACCAAATTACCTCATTACAGAGGGCAGAGAGGCTGGCAAACTCTGCCTCAGCAGTGGAAACAGCAACAAACCCTTGCTTTTTGGCTTTCCAGTCTATGATAACTCCACTGTACTTGATTACATGACCAGATGTGCTTTTGCGATCTGTAATGTCTTCAGCAAAGTCACTGTCAGAGTAGCATACCAGTTCAGGCTTTTGTTCAGGAGTTATACAAAGACAGTAATCCACAGTACCTTTTAGGTATCTTAGGATCATTTTCACGCCCTGCCAACGGTACTGTGTAGGCTCAGCATTTGCCCTGCCCAAAATGTTGACACTTAGGGCTATGTCTGGCCGGCTGACTTCAGCTAGGTACAAGAGACTTCCAATGGCAGATTGGTACAGTTGTTTATCTGGAAATAGTTCACCACCGGTGTTTTTCACAAAACCAGACACTATAGGCGTTTTTACAGCCTTGCACTCAGACATGTTGTATTTCTGTAACAGGTTCAGAATCTTTTGCTTCTGGCGCAGCAGAAAACCATTTTTAACTTTTTGTATCTCAACAGCGAGATAGTTCTGAACTGGACCCAGGTTTTTGACTTGGAACTTCTTGCTCAGTTCCTTTTCAAATGTTTGTACCTGTTGTTGTGTGTTACAGACTAGACACAAATCGTCTACATAGGTTAGGAGAATTTCCAAACTCTCCCCTTTACCTCGGACGTATGCACAGGGATCAGCAATAGTTTGCGTAAAGCCACACTCCTGCAATGCTTTATCTAAGCAAAGGTTCCAAGACCGGGCTGACTGTCTCAGCCCATACAGAGCACGTTTCAAATGCCAAATGTGATGCTCTTTCCCTTCAACCACAAACCCATCAGGCTGCAAGATGCAGCTCTGCGTTCAGATAGGCTGTAGTGATATCAAAGTGTGTGACTGCAGCTCCCCTCTGAGCTGCTATGGCTAGAGCCAGCCTGACTGACTGCATTTTTACAGTGGGACTGTAAGTTTCATCAAATGACATCTCGCTTTGTCAGAACCCTCTAGCTACAAGACGAGCTTTATGTTTCACCTGCGCATCAGCTGAAGTTTTTAGTTTGTAAACCCATCTGCAATCAATTGGTTTCACACCTTTCGGCACTTCACACAGGGAAAACACGCTGTGCTGAACAATGGAATCCATTTCGATTTGCATAGCCACCCACCAGGGCTTTGCTTGCCGCTCGGGCGTTTCCTTGACTTCGGCAAAGCAAGTAGGCTCGCAGTTTACAAAACACACACGAACTGACAGAGAAGAAGAGGAGGAGAACCTTTTGGGGGGCACACCCTTTGTTGTTCTGGCGGACCTCCTGGGGAAAGAACGATCCAACAAGGAGTCGTTACTTCCCTCAGTACTCCGAGACCTTTTAACAGCAAATCTTTGTTCTCTCTCCCCTTTTGGTAGTACTGAAGCTTCTCTCACAGCCCTCCTCTCCTGCGCTTCCCCCTCCTCAGACTTAACCCCTGAGGGACTGGGAGCGGAGGCTGAAGGCTGATCTGTCTGACTGAAAGACTCACTGAAAACAGGGAGATGAACTTCAGAAGCAGCCTGAACACATGGTCAATTTGCGTGTTCTTCAAACGTGGCATTCCTAGACACAACACAACTGGTGCCACTGGCTAAGAAATGATACCCTTTACAGTTAGGCTCGTAGCCCACAAATCTCAACTGTTGGGCTTTTGGTTCCCCCTTCTTTCTTTGACTCTTGGGGATGTGCACCCAAGCAAAGCTACCAAACACCTTCATATGGGAGATTGAAGGCTGTTTGTCAAACATGCACTCATAGGGAGTAGTCTGTACTACTGAGTTCCAGAGCCTGTTACGTATGTAGCATGCAGTCTGAACTGCCTCACCCGAGAAACTCAGAGGCAGATCTGCATCTCCAAGCAAGCTATGCATGAGAGTTTGAAGGACCCCTGCATTGCGTTCAGCAACTCCCTTCTGAAAAGGGGAATGGACAGCAGTTGTTCTGTGAATAATCCCTTTCTTCTTGAACCATTGTTGCAAGCTCTCTGAGAGGAATTCTCCACCTCTATTGGATTGCAACATCTTAAGGGAATAGCCAAACTGCCTTTCCACCAGGGAACACCAATTCTTGAGGATCTGGCTCACCTCTGACTTTTGCCTCATCAGGTAACAGAAGGTATACCTGCTGAAATCGTCTACTAGGATTAAGAAAAATCTGGCACCCCCGAGGGACAGTTTACACATCGGGCCAACCACATCACAGTGCACCAACTGGGAAGGAGCAGAGGGCACACATGAACTGACACTGGGAGCAGGTAGCTGTTTAGATTTGGCTTGTTTACAAATAGCACAATCAAGGAAAATATCACAGGGTTTGAGTGAGCACCCTCTACAGCAACCTGCCAACTTTTTTAACACGGGGAAGCTTGCATGCCCCATATGATGATGGAGGAGGTGAATGCATTCATTATGCTTGGGACTGTTACCAAACACATTACACACTTTGTGATGTGGCCTGAGCATGTACAATTTCTCTCTTCGAGCAGCCACAGCGCACACATTCCCATCCTTGAGGACTCTCCCCTGTTTCCCAGTAAACACCACCTCAAAACCAGACTCTGTCAGCTCACCAACTGAGAGCAGACAGAAGTCGAGGGAAGGCACATACAATACATTCTCAAGGCACCTATCAAGTGCTGGGACATAAGCAGTACCTACACCACGCACTTTAGCTATGGCACCATCTGCCAGAGTAACAGTGGAAACACTGGCAGAAGACAGAGAGTCAAACAACTCCTCCGTGTTGACTAGGTGCTGTGAACAACCACTTTCGAGGAGCCAGATGGAGTCATCAGCCTTCCAGGAATCTTCAGGAACAGCAAAGTCTGTGGCAACAGCAACCCGTGGACAACTCCTGCGTCCTCTAAAACCTCTGTCGCGACCTCTGGCTCCCCGGGCACTTTGTTCCCCTTGCCACTGCAGTGGACAATCGCGTCGAAGATGTGAAGCAGACCCACAGCGAAAACACCTCCAGACGGCATGAGCTCTCACCAGCCTTGCACTCTGCTTGCACTCTGCAACCTGTGAAGCCTTTCTTCCGGAACTTGACTCTGAAGCCGCAGCAGCCTGTGTGGGAGTTACCGCATTCCTGGTTCGTTTTTCTTCTTCCTCCAGCAGCCTGGCCGTCACCAAAGACACCGTCAAATCTCGCTCTGGAATGGATTGCAACGAGCCACCAGCAATTCCCAGGTGGAGTCCAGGGAATTCAGGATACAAAACACCCTGTCACTTTCGTCCAAAACTTTGCCTCTTTCATGAAGAGCTGTGAACAAGTCAGACAATTCTGCCAGGTGTTGTCTGACTGAAACACCATGTGCTAATTTGGTGTTGTAAAGCCTAAATGGGAGAGCGTGTTTAGCGGCTGCTGTCTGGCTAACAAAAACTTCTCTGAGGGCTAGCCAACAGGCACAGGGTGTATCAAGGTCCTAATATGCATGAGCTCATCGTCTTCTACTGATAGGAAGAGGAGAGACATAGCACGGTTCGTTTTCCTTGCTACTTCAGCTGCACTGCCTGGGAGATCTATGGGGTCTGTAAAGGCGCCCCAAACACCCTCTCCCTGGAGAAAAGCTCCATTTTCGCAGCCCATACCAAGTAATTCGTGCCATTCAACCTTGCAAGAGGCAGGCTACCAGGTATAGCGTGAACCATAACTTACAGCAGCACCAAAAACTCACCAGCCAGCAGGACCTTACAAATCAAAACCTCGCCTCAAAAACTTGCCTTAAAAAACAAAAACAGTGGCTCCTCCTGGCATCCATCTAGCGCAGCGGAAGCGTGCGACAGGCGCCCATAACCTGTCAGAAAAATAAGAGAGGGGTGCATGTTTAAGAAAACAAGACCACCTTGCCATGCACAGCTACGCTCTGTGCAGCTCGCAGCCAGGAGGGAGAAAACAGCCATGCATACTGCAAAGGCATCGTTACAGATTTATTGCGGATAACAAATGACAAAAACAAACAGCTAAGTTCCATCCATAGAGCAGACGCGTACAGAACGCGAGGCAGAAGCAGAGATGGAAGAAGAAAAAAAAGGAGGAAGAGGCTACTCGGACAAGCCTCTTTTGTAGAGCAAACATACACAGCTGCACAACATTAAGTAAGCATGTGACTTGTACATACAGTAGTCTCAACATGTTAGACTTTTATCATAATACAGAGGGACAGCTGGGTGACCTTGCCCAATACACAAATACGAGCAAGCGTCTCAAGGAAACAGCGCAGCAACAAGTCTGTTAACTCTATCCACACTGTCCAACAATTGCCTCTGCGGACTTTGTTATTGCTTTGAATTGACTACTGCTACGTTTTGAATTATGCTTGTACATTTCTTGTGTGTGATTGTTGTTAGATAGTGTTTACCTCTCTTTCCTCTTGTATGTAAAGATAATTGGCAACATTTTTTTATTAAATTGTCCATCACACTAAGTGTTTGGCTGACAGGTTTAATGGAGGTAAAATAGCTCACCTTAACCCTTTCTTTCCTGCCCCTAGCTTTCCTAAACCCTTCTCTGAAATTCTCCAAATTAATGTGCGCAGGACCTTGTTCCAAAGGAAAAATGTATCTTCATGGCTTCACGTGAACATTACATTTTTTTGGGGGGGGGGGGACTACTATGGCACCGTGCAGTCACATGATTGGCGTGGTTTAATTAGCAAATAATATTCAATTGGCACCATATTAATTGGCACTGATATAAATGATACCTGAGGTGATAGCAAGATCATGCTGCAAGAGGCATGGCAAGGAAGATCAGCCCCACTTACCTCTAGGCAAGAAACCCAGTCAGTTCAGGACATTAGCTTGGCTGCTCTGAATACAAGAGGTATGAAATATCTAGCTGGACTCTCAGAGCTGAAAACAAGAAATTCCCACCAAATTGACTTAACCAGGGATCAACAACCCTGCTTCCTGTGCACCTGGATGTTGTCCTATTGTTTCCCCATCTCTTCATAATGTTCAGTCATTATGACAACCATTATTGCCTTCACTCAAACATGAAACTGATTGACTCTGTCTGGATTTCTTTGTGTGTGTGTTGTAACTCTGTTTAGCTGGGAGTGTGAGTCACAATCATACCCTTGGAACATTTTTTCAGGTAGAAATAACCTTGATTTTAGGCTGTCCAGTGAAGTCTAAAAATACCATTCTGATTCCCAATGAGAACTGTTCTTAGGTTTTTGCCTAAGCCACATTGCTGCCTTCTCTGCTTCTCTCCAGACTGGTAAATATTGCCTGAATTCCTTAATGTCTTCTATCCCACTTTCCTCCCTCTCCCTCAGTTAGTTCTCGTGAGAGTGTGTGAATGTGTGTTAGAGCTTTAGCATGCTTGTGTGAATCTTGTCAATAAAACACATACTTAGCTTATATTTTATTTCTTGACTGGTTCTTTCCTGCGTGAGTCTGTAAATGTTGATAGGCAAGGTCTTACTAAATTGTCCCCCTTTCACAAACCTCTTTTTTTTTGAGCTAATTATTCCCTACTTTTGAAAGAAGGTACTGGCTGTGATGAACCTGATGGGAGGGGGTCTTTGACAACAGAGCCTCCTTGGCAACTTAGACTGTTTAAGCTGATTGGCTGGAGAAACGGAACCTTGGATAGCCCAGGGGAGGGGCTGGTGGAAAGAGGAAAATAACGGATTTTAACTGTCTGGAGGGTGTTTGAAGAGGAGTGTGATTTGTGGTGTGTTTGGAAGAGGTTGGAGATTTGAAGGGCTCTGTGGGAGAGAAAACTGAGAAATTGGGTGTACGAGAAATAGTGAATGAATTGAAAGAGAGAGAGAGAGAGAAGAATGGTGTGCTGTTTATAAACATTTAGATACAAAACACATTTAAAGCAACAGTGTTACAACAAATGCTTGAAGTTCTGTGTTCCTTAAAACAGTGTCACAGAGTCTTATTTTGAATCCTGGAATATACATGTTACCAATAATATCATTTTGACCTTAGTGCCAACAGTACCACAGTCCTGGAAAATATAAATCACTGCTGATCCTTACATCTGGGAGAAGGGCAGATTTAGGGAAGGCAGTAAAGGGGGAGAGTCCTGAAAGGAAGACACCAAGGGGAGACAAGAGTGAAGAAGGGACTGCATTCTCAGAAAGGGAGAACTGAGGCAGCCCTGTTTGTCCTGGCCCTGGCTTGATTCAGAGATCTCCCTGGCTGTTCAGACCTGAACATAAAGAGATGTCAGGCTGGGCAGGCCTTGAGTGTGAGGCTTTCGCACTCGGCACTGACGGGTGGTGGTTTTTTCCACGTGTTTTTACAAAGAGTGGTGTCAAAGCGGTGGGATCTGACCAAAAAAATTGGTGGGATCTGAACAGAAAATTTGTAGAGATCTGACCAGAGTAGTGGTGGGATCTGATTGAAATAATCCAGTGGGATTTGGTAGGCAAGATTCCCTGAGGTAACAGTTTGAAGTTTCATAGTAAGGGAATCAGTGGAACACCCAAAAGAAAACTTCTCAGGTCTAAGAATAAAAGGCACACATTGTTTAATCTCTCCCTAAGAAACTGTCAAAGTGGTTTAAGCAAAAGAATAAAGTAGTATTTCCTGAGGTAACTGTGTGGGTAATTAGTAGAGAAATACTAAAATTTTGATGCCATCAAAAAAGACAAAAGCCAGAATGGAAAGCCCTGAGAAAGGATAGTCCGTGGTTCAAATGGCTACACTTGAGTCTGCAGAGAGTGTAGAAATATGGAAAATAAACTTGAGATGAAAAGAATGGAAGAAGAAAGAGCTTTAAAAGAATTTGAAGAACAAAGAGCTCTAAAAGAAAAACAAATGGAGTATGAAAAGGAAAGGGAAAGGGAACAAAGAGCTTTAAAAGAACTGGAAGCACAAAGAGCTTTAAAGGAACTGGAGACACAAAGGGTTTTATGAGAAAAGGAAATGGAAGAGCAAAGAGCTCTAAAAGAAAGACAAATGGAGATGGAACATGAAATAAAATTAAGAGAATTAGAATTGCAAGCACATTTTGCCAGGAATGGGCAAGAAATTAGCTTAATTCCTCATGTAGACATGAAGAGATTCCCTAAATATTACAAAGGGGATAATATGGCAGCCTTTATCATTAGTTTTGACACTGTGTTTGGTGAATTACAAATAAGACCAGAGGAGAGGATGAGTTACCTCAGATCTCAAATTTGTGGGGTGATGGCAGAAATCTATGGGCAGATGTCAGCTGAAGAGGCCCATGATTATGACTTGTTTAAAGAGAGGGTCAAACAAAGATTTGGTTTGACTCCTGAACATCACCGAAAAGAATTTTGGGGACTGAGAAAAAAAACTGAGGAAACCTATTCACAGATGGGGTGTAGATTAATTAGAGCACTGGAAGGATGGCTTCGAGGGTCAGAAGTAGAAACAAAAGAACAGCTGCAAGAGCTCATAGGGCTTGAACAATTTTATAACATCCTGCCATATGAATATCGAAGGCAGGTACAGGACAAAAAGCCTAAAACAGTTAACCAGGCAACTGAAATGATGGACCATCTAGTTAGTTAGTTAACTTTGATTAGTCAATTGACCATATCAAACAATTAATGGCAAACATGATAAAATGCAAAAAAGCACAATACAATGCTTAAAATGTCATGGGATGAGATAAATTAGACAAGATAAAATGACATATATCATATTAAATTAATAGCAGAAAGTTATTGTCTTATAATAGACTAAAAGGTAATAAAATATGAACCAGCATATGTTTAGATAAGTTCATCACCTTTACATGCAACTCCGATGTGCTCAATAAAACATCTTCTCAGTTGAACAGCCCTACCTATGAATTTAGCAGTTCTAGTTACAACGTATGTGTTTGTACCTTGAAGGAAGTGGGCTAACCGTTTATTACGGTCCCAGTGTGTAATTCTGTCGAGTATTGTCTGTAGGTACTGGGCCCTTACTGTGTCATATAGTTTGCAGCTGAATAGGACATGCTCAACATCTTCTATTTCAGATGCCCCACAGACACATGTTCTCTCGATATATGGCACTTGATGGAATCGTCCACATCTGACCATGGAATCTACCTGCTCGAATCTAGCTCTGGTTAAAGCTGTTCTATAATATTGGGTCAGGCCCGTTGACAGATATTTTTCTATTTGAAAGGACTTTTTATTTTGGGCTAACCATTTCATTGAACTAATATTCGCAAGTGTCTCAATATCAGCTTGGGCATTTACATCCATAACTCTTTGTTTAAATATTCCTATGGCCTGATGTCTAACCGATAATAAATATTGTATTGAAAAACCAAGATGCGCAATAATTTGATAAGGCTGGCTAACCCATGAAGTGTGTTGAAAACTGCCCATTTGTTCTTCCAAGCACATTTTTGGAAATCTGTCAGAATCCAATGAAAGGATCTTCCATCAGTAACTGAAGGCTTTGATTATAGTTAGACTGTAAATTGAATGGGTGCCTGTCTCAGCTCTTACTGCTGCTACAGGAGTATTCCTGTCGGTCCCCAAAACAGTCCTTAAGAAACGTGCTTGATTTTGTTCAATTGGGAGGGCTTTTGATAGCCCCGACAATTCAGCACCATATGTTAGAACTGGTGTAATTTTTTGCCTTGTATACCTTCAGAATGGGGAGCAAGGAAGTTGGGTGATTATAGCTGAGCAATTTAATTAACATTTTGGAACTTGCTATAGCCTTTGTGGAACTTTGTTTGAAATGATTAGTCCAAGGCCCTGTATCTGTAAAAACAACTCCTAAGTATGAAAAGTAATTGGTTTGATTTGTGGGCTCCCCGTCCAAATACCAATTATGTTTAGGAGGAATGGGACTACCAGACTTTCAAATATACTATAAGGCCGTGACTTTTACGTGGATAAAAGACTGGGTAGACCTACAAGACACGAGAATGTTGGCACTGGAGGGAGCAGACCTGAGGACTGGGTGGCTTGCCTATATGTTTTATGATAAAGCAAAAATAAATAAAGACTTCACACATCACTTTATCAGAAAATCGCTTCTGAAAATTTGGGAGAATTATAAAACTAAAAACATACAGCAGCTCCCCACCTGGGTCTCACTGCAAGAGGCTTTTTTTGGCAGATGAACGGACACAGATAAATGGTTGCGATATGATGATATAATTGAGAGATCAACGTCCAACAACTTTAGGATTAAAACAAGAGAAAAACTAGAAGAGGGAATAACATTAAGTTGGTTCCCTTACAGACAGTTAGCAGAAAGGTTTCAGATGGATATAAAAACATAAGGAATTGAACTTAAAGAGAAAACTGGAGTAATTAAATGGCTGTTCGAAAATCCGCCTCATTTACTTGCCCAAATATATCAAGAAATACTACATCAGGAGAGGCAAGAAGAAACAGTAAAGGCAACAATGATTTCATGGGCACAAAATATCAGACATTCAATATAATTAAAGTGTTGGGAGCAGAGCTGGAAAAAAACACAGAAATTTCCAGTAGTACAGAATTTGAAAGAGAACTATTACAAGCTATTTCATAGATGGTACATGACACCAGATAAATTAAAAAAGATTTATAATACAGGTAATGGACAATGTTGGAAATGTCAGAATGAGGCCGGTACGATATATCATATGTGGTGGACATGTCCTAAAGCTAAGAAATATTGGACTGAAATACATAACAAAATATGTGCATTAATGAAAGTACAGTTTGCTAAGTTACCAGAATTGTATTTGTTAAATATGACTGATGTATTAGAAGGTACTGGTATAAAGAAGTACTGGAGAATATTACTGTACATGATAACAACTGCTTGTGTTGAATATGCAAAGATGTGGAAAACTCAGCAAATACCCACATTAGAACAATGGTGGGGTACACTGATTGAAAACAAAAATGCTGATATGGTCTCTCAAAGATTAAAAGGGAAATCAGACGAAGAGATACAAAAAGAATGGCAAATTGTAACGTGTAATTGCTGGGTACCATCAGATGGAAATCTGTGATTCATGATTTAAGATAAATTATGAGGGGGCTACAGGATATATATCATGAAGTGGGAATATGGAGATGGAAATGCAAGAATCAACAAGTAATAATAGCACTAAAATGTAGTACAATATTTTAAGCATGTTAAGAAATATTGATAATGAAATCTGGATCAGTGTGGAAGATCAGAAATATTTCAAATAAGTTGACAGTTATAATTGTTTGTTTTATATCTGAATTTGAATAAAATGATTATAAAAAAAAACAAATACCAATTATGTTTGACCCATCTTTTCCCAAATACCACCACTTTGGATTTGGACTTGTTGATGTTCAAACAATTGGCAGCACAATATGCACTGAATTTCCTCAACAGTCTTCTCAGACCTACTTGGGAGTGAGCCATTAGGACCATATCATCTGCATATTGAATGATATTAATATGCTTATTTAGAATCTTTAGCATGTGTACATCTGTAGAATAAAGAAATTCAGGAATGTCATTAACATAGAGATTGAACAGCATCGGGGCCAGAATACACCCTTGTCTGACACCTTTAGCAGGGGGTATATTCCAAGTAAGGGAGCCATTGCATCCAGTATGGACCTTCAAGGATGTATTTGTATAAAGGGGCTCTAACAGGTATAGGAATCTAGGTTCCATGTTTAACTTAGCCAGCTTCCTCCATAAGATGTCTCTATTTATGGAGTCAAATACTGCACTCAGGTCTATAAAGGCCGTAAATAGATGATTGCCATCAGTTGTGTATTTGGTAATAAGGTGTTGTAGAATAAAACAATTATCTGTTGTAGAGTATCCAGATCTAAACCTGGCCTGTTCTTCCACTAATATGTTCTTCTCAGTTACCCAGTCCTCTATTTTACTTAGGAGATGTTTTGCATACATCTTAGCTGTTATGTCAATAAGGCTTATGGGTCTAATAGTTTCTGGGATCTTCCTGATCTCCTTTTTTATATATGGGAATTATGATGGAAAGTTCCCATCCTGTTGGAATATGGCCAGTATTGTCTATGTGTGTAAACATTTCTGCCAACAATGGTGCTCACCAGTCAATATGTGCCCTGAAAAGTTCTGGAGGCAGGAAATCTTCACCAGGAGCTTTATTAGGTTTTAATGAGTGGATGATGTGTTTAATTTCTGTCACTGACTCTGGTGGCCAAGGGGAGAAACTAACAGTGGGTATTTGCATAATGGTTCTCTTTCCTGTGGAATTCTGGTTGGGGTTAGCAAACAAAGTAGTATAAAAGTCCTCCCAAACTGAAGCTGAGATGGGAATGTCAAATGGTAGCTTATGCTCCTTCAGCATACCAGATACAATATTCCAAAAAGTAGCTGAGTTTGACCCTTTTGCTGATTTTTCTAGCTCAGACCACACTGTGGTTGTATACTGAGCCTTCTTAGAGGCTATTAGCTTTTTATAGTTGTGTTTTAGCTTTAGCATCTTTGTGTGACTGTCTGGTGTAGGTTTGTTTTGAACCAGACGCATGGCTGCTTTTAGTGTCTTTTTTGAGCAAGAAAAATCCAGGTGAAACCGGTTAGATTGTATGGATTGGAAATTTCTGACTGGCAGTTTGTTTATTAGATATTCCTTTAACATAGAACACAATTGGCATACCCAATAAAAATTTCCTTTGGTTCTTGGGTAACGATCATTTTCACACAGGACTGGGCTCTCTCAGAGTTCAGAAAACTAGAAATTGCCTCGATATCCACCTTGGCCCACTTAAGTCTCCTATTCTGTCTAACTTCAAGGTTAGAGAGTATAAGTGGTCTCAGGTCAGAGCTGCCATAAAAGTTGACTGCAACTGGTTGATGGTCTCTATCCTCCCTTACGTAAACTTGGATCTCTGAAAATAAGTTGGTGTTATTTGTAGGAACACATATATAATCCAGAACACTGCTTGCATTCCTGGCATGGAAGGTAAAAGGATATATAAAGCATCTATCTTTGCCTCCTAAAATATGAAGATTGCATGTGTATAACAGGGAGATGAATTTGGAGCCAGCCCTATTCCTTTTGGTATCTCTGGAATGCCAAAATATGTCATTTAATAGGTAGTCCTCAGGTATAATACCCTGGAGTATATAATCATGTAGGGAGGCTCCCACCCTAGCATTAAAGTCTCCCAATAGGATCACAGTTGCTTTAGGATGTTTTATCCTTATCTCTAGAATAATCCTTTCTAGTTACACCCAGATGTTGGGTGAGAAACAGGGGGAGGAATATGAGGGTAAGTATGTGTTTAATAGCACAGCTTCAAATAATTTGTATTTGAATTGGATAAGGAACACCCTCTCTAAAGGCCGACTGCTTTCCTTGCCAGCCCAGCTCTGCCCTAACAAATACACATAATCCTCCTGAGGCCCGCCCTTTTGGCTTAAATTTATGTGCTGGAATAGACCAGGCTTCTACAGCCTGGTAAATAAGCTTCATCACCAGTAGTTAGCCAAGTCTCTTGGAGTGCTATAATGTCAAACTTGGAAAGAAACTCCAACAGGTCTCCGTCAGACATTCTGTTTTTCCAACCAGCTGTGTTCCATATCAAAATCTGGATAATACCATCTTGTTCATTTTTAGGGATAACTATCATTCTATTGGGGTCCCACTCCAGTATATTATGTCTACCCGAAAGATAAGAGGGAGTTTGATTACTTTGGTTACTTACAGGAGATGTTTGCTTGCTTGTTAGGTAGCTGCCGACTTTCAGCTGTTTCTTAGGCTTGGGTATAGCCCGTGTTCAGAGTTAGTACGTTGTCTCTTCTTTCTTTTCCCCATAGTGTCCTGGAGATTATCTCTGTTTTTCTGTTTATTTGTACTCGCTGTAGTTCAACTTTCCCGTGGCTGCGTGCACTCCTCCGTGGTTCTATTTCAATTAAAATTATAGAAGGGAGAGAAATAAAAACAGACAAAACAGAGAGCGATAGGGAAACATATCTGGCTATGCCATCATCTTGGTCCCCCAGAAACTAGAATTGATTGACCATCTAGTTACCATCCGAGGTGCTCCAAAACCCCAAAACTATGATAGGAAATTTCCTAGAAGCAGGTAGCCATTTCATGGCAGAGGCACTAAGAAGTCAAAAGAAACTCCTAGCAGTCCTGATAGGAATAGGCCCAGAATAAAGAACATTTCCTCACCAAAAGGAAATAAAATGTGTTATAACTGTGGGAAAGTTGGCCATTTTCAATGGAAAAGCCTAAATGTTGATATTGCCAGACCAAAGCTGAATCAGTACAGCAAAGGCAAACTTATCAACCTGAGCTGGCTAGGCTGGTTGTCATAGAAATGAGGCCTAGTGGGGGAAAAGGAAACAGTTTCTTTCCTCACACTTTTAATCTCTGCATGGTAATGATTCTTGACACAGAGAGGATGCATGAATATGGAAAGAAAATAGAGGTTCTAGGGAAAACTATATGGGGAATTAGAGATACAGGTTCACAGATCTGTGTGTTCCAGCCACATCTGATTTCTCCTAGAAACCTCATCCCCCAAGAAAAAGTGTTATTAAAAGGTCGAGGAGGGCCTGCAATCTGTTACCTTGATTTCCAGGGGTCCCAGGAGGAACACCTAAACGTGATCACAACAATGGGGAGGGAATTGGCAAAAAGCACTAGTTAGCAATGCGAGAGGCAGGGTAACGTAGCGAGATCTTGAACCCTATGTCTACGGGGTCAGGCCAAGTCAATGATAAGGCAGAAGTTAATAATAATAATTGTTTTATTGAAGCACAGTCAAACACCTGTACGCAACACACTCACACAAAGAACTATAGAAATAAAAGGTAGGAGTTGGATAGAGGGATTTTGAGAGGAGGTTTGGTATGGGAAATACTATACCTGTCCTGAAGCCCAATAATAGCAGAGAAGCTGGGGAGCATAGGTTCTCAGCATGTGGGGCTGAGGGGAGGCTTGTCAAATGCAGAGACGGCAATTCAGGAGGCAAGTCACGAGCAATCCAACTAGACGCTCAAAGTCAGGGGTTCTCATAGGGAAAATTGTGGCCGCAGACTAGTCCGTACTTGGGGATAACAATGAGTTTCGGGCTGGAGACAAAGTCTCCGAAAGGTCAGTACTTTAGATGATTGAGTTATAACCAGATTGTCAATAGAGTAGCCAGTATGCAAATGCGGAATGCTTGAGAGTTGTATAGTTCGCTCATCAAGCTGCCTGCGCGGGGCAGGGGATCTTTTGTGAGTTGCATGCATACATAATGTGGTACTTGCCTTGAGGTCTCCTGAAGCTGCATTCAGCAATGACTGGCCTGCCTAGATTGGGATTTGAATGGTTTGACTATTGTCTGCCACTCCTGTGTGCATGCTTGTCTGGGGGCCTCGCAAGCACGTGGAGAGGAATGGGTACAGAAGGCCGAATTATTGATATCAAATGATATCTTAATATCCCACAAGCTCAGGCTAGAAACAGCGGTAACAATCCCCCCCCCAAAATGGGTGATGTTGGGGACAATATCGATCATTTTCCAATTAAAAATCAAAAATAGTTTTAGAGCCAAATAGGGGTCTACTGGTTCAGAGGTAGTATTTCTCCATGGGAAAAGGGGATTTTCTGGAAAAGCAAAGGGTTTCTGTCTTATAAAAACATTCCTAACTAAGCCTAAACACATTCACACAAATACATAGCAACAATAAGTGGTAAACAACAATAAATTGTCCCGTCAATTGGGAAGTGGCAGAAAATGGGTAACTGAGGCAAATGGCACAGTGCAAAGCAGTTGAACTTTGAAGCAAAGCATGCCTTCCACTGAAGCACTGCAAGTCTTGAGCAAAGAGAAAGTGGTAGTAGTTAAAATGTATCCAATTTTGCAAAACTAGCTAACAATGGCGAACTGACTATTAGCTGCTTGCATCTTGCAGACCTTGGAGAAAGGAATAGTCCATGAAGAGCTTCTTCAGTAAGCAAGAAAGCAAAAGTCTTTCAAAAATGGGTTTTTAAGTCCAAAGTCCTTTGTCTCTGTCAGGAGGTGGTTGGGTCACTCCCCCCCCAAGGTCCCACAGCTACTGCAGAGAACTCGGGCATCTCCTTGGACCGGCTCCTGGTTGGAGCTACGATTTTCTTCTTCACCCCCCTCGATACCCGGGGGAGATGGTCAGGTCCAGGGAGTCTTCCTGGCTCTCTGGAGCTGTGGACCTATGGCTATTTTGGGAATAGAACTGACAACAAGGTTATCCAATGCATAGATAAAATGCAAATTACCAGCTCAGCGCCTGATGGGAGTTCAAGTTGAAACAATTTTTGCTCGCCGTGAGCTGAAAGCGTATGTGGGAGCGAGGATTTAAACAGCTCCCAAGTATAGAGCTGTTTTGGCCATAGGAAGGCCGATATAGTAGTGAAGTTGTGAATTCAGAACCCGCATCAATCCGCCGGCCCTGAGGCTGGGTTAGCCAAAGTCATTCCAGAACAGGGTTGGATTGAGATATCCAAAGTCATTCCGAAACACAGTCTAGTTCAGCTTAGCAGACAAATAGCCAAAGTCATCCCATAGTAGGATGGGATCTCACTTGGCAGTTGGTTCGCCGAGGTCCCTCCATTGCTCAAGCCTAGAGCCTGACTCCAAGCCTGATGATGTATCCCGAGGGCTTTGGGGTCTGCAGGTACGGTGCTGGTATCTAGATGTAGGTTCTGAGTGCACAACTTCCCTACCTCAAGAAAGCTGGACTCTGAGGCAAGCCTGAGAGATGGTTGCCTTCGGATAGGCTTTTGAAACCAGATGGGACATTCTATTCAAAACAATTCACACTAACAATAAAGTATTTACAAACTACGAGCCTTGGAGCTCTCAATAAAACCGGCCAGCTTGTAGCTGGAAAATTTGTTTCTTGACCCACAGTGCGAGGCCAATCAAGCATATGGCTAGTATAATCTGAAAGACAACCAGAATTATTAGAGGGTGCAGAGCGAAGTGGGCGATCGCTTGCCCCGTTGATGACCAGCTGAATGTGTCCCACCATGACTGTTGTGAGGTTGACTCCAAATCTTCAGAGGACTCAACAATTACTTTGGAGGATTGATTGACTGTCAATGCAATCTGATGGAGGGAGTGCGATACCTTCTGTATTCTATTGGAGAGGCGGGCGAGATTCCGTAGCAATGTAGACATGGGAATCTCATCCTCGATGTGGAATTCGACTAGTTCGGACTCCATGGGCACGTATCCATTCTCTAAGATATAATCTTTTATTACCCACCTGAGATAGAAGTTGTTCCCAAAACAATCCTGTACGTACTGTGAGGAAAAGGACGGGTTGTCAGCGGCGCGGTTGAGGCTTACTATCGCACCACTAGGCAATACTGTCATATTTGAACATGGGGTTCTTAAACAAACGCACTCCTTATTAAGCTGTGCCATGACTGTATAGTTTACCAGTATTACTACACACTCAGAGACATTGCTATGACCAAAACTATCAATATTGCAAAAACACTGTACCCAATGCTGGTGAAATAAACAGCCAGATAAATCAAATGAGTGCATACCTTTGGACCAATGGTACATTTGTCGGGGTAGTAGGGTGGCATTAGCGGCTATTAAGGGTAGTCCTAGATGGGATAATGGATGTAAAAGTAATGGGTCCAGAATCCTTTCATGTACGACTTCCACCCTGAGAGTTAGGCTCTCCCAAGTGGCATGCCGTATCTGCACCAAAGTGGCGGGGTGTTCCAGGGACTCCGTGTAAGCTCTGTCTCAGCCGGCTCAGGATCTCCAGGTGTATTAATCCCATGACGCTGGCCTGAATCACCTGAGAGGCAAAGGTGATTATGTTGCTTTGCAGTTGTTACCCTGATTTCTGGGGGTCCCGGGAGGGACACCTAAATGTGCTCAAACAATAAGGAGGGAATTAGCACAGAGCACAAGTTGGCAATGCGAGAGGCAGGGTAACATAATGAGATCTTGAACCCTATGTCTATGGGGTCAGGTCGAGTCAAAGATGAGGCAGATGTTGAAATAATAATTGTTTTATTTAAACACAATCAAACACGTGTATGCAACACACTCACACAAGAAGCTATAGAAATAAAGGTAGGAGTTGGATAGAGGGATTTTTAGAGGAAGTTTGGTATGGGAAATACTATACCTGTCCTGAAGCCCGGTAAGAAGGAAAGAAGCTGGGGAGCGTGGATTCTCAGCACGTGGGGCTGAGGGGAAGGCTCGCTGGACAAAGCGACAGCAAGGTGGGATGGAAGCCAAGAGCGATCCGAGGAAGCGCTCAAAGTCAGAGGTTCTTATAGGGAAAATTCTGGCTGCAGGCTAATCTGTACTTGGGGAAAACAATGAGTTTTGGGCTGGAGACAAAACCTCCAAAAGGTCAGTACTTTAGATGATTGAGTTATAGCCAAATTGTCAATAGAGTAGCCAGTATGCAAACACGGAGTGCTTGAGCGTTGTATAGTCCGCTCATCAAGCTGCCTGCTCGGGGCAGGGGATCTTTTGTAAGTTGCGTGCATACATAATGTGGTACTTGCCTTGAGGTCTCCTGAAGCTGCATTCAGCAATGACTGGTCTGCCTAGACCGGGTTTGAATGGTTTGGCAATTGTTGGCTGCACCTGTGTGCGTGCTTGTCCGGGGGCCTCGCAAGCACGTGGAGAGGAATGGGTACAGAAGGCCAAATTATTGATATCAAAATGATATCTTAATATCCCACAAGCTCGGGCTAGAAACAGCAGTAACACAGTTGCGTACACTGAATAGCAACTGACGTATTGTGTGTCATGGTTTTTAAGACACGACCGAAGTCAGACACTATATCTCTCTCTGCGCCAACCCATTGCGGTAACAATTGACTGATCAAATCCATTCCTCGTGCCAGGTTCGTTAAACCAGCGGCGGAGGACACACCAATTTCTTTAGTCTTAGATCCAATCATGCCTAATTTATTTGCCAATACCTCGTTCTCCATAGCATTAATTATTGCACCGCCAGTTCCTATTCCTCCTAAGACGGTCTTATTCCTCCTAAGACGGACCTCTGATATGGGTTCCCAATTCCCGGGTTCCTTCCTGTGTGTCTTAGTGGGAGGTTTTAGGGATCCTGCTTCGCGCAGCAGGTCAGAGACCTGTCGGAGGTTGTTTCCGAACTCTTCCCAGTGGGTGGTGGCTCACCCTAACAATCCAAGCACACGAAAGAAGTGGGGAGGATGCCCTCGATGTGATGAGAGGCATGCCTAGGCAGTAGACCGGGAGTCCAGAGTCAGACCTGGTTCTCCTGAGAGGGTCGTGAGGCCCCCTTCGTCTCGCCCTAACTTCACCATAACACCCTTGCACAAGGCAATCCCTCCGAATGAGAGAATGCCGGCGCTCGGAGTGAAAAAACGGTTGGTACTCTGGTCAGACTCATTTCCCTTCCTCAGAGTATCAGGGCTGACTCTGCAGGTCCGATCTACCTCAGAGGATAAGAGGATCTTGGGACAGCCATCCCAAGAATCCGTCTCCTCCAAAAACAAAAAAAACCTCCCTTAAAAGGTTAAAGGACAGATTCAAACACACTATACCAACTATATTCTACAACATACAACTATTTACAAATGGGGGAACCCCTTCCCTTAATAAAAGCGGACAGCTTGTAACATGAGGATCTGTTTCTTTATCCAAAATGATCTGAAACACCACCAAGACAACTAAAGGATGGAGAGTGAAATGTGCTATAGCCTGGCCCGTGGAGGATCAACTAAAGACATCCCACCAGGATTGTGTAGCGTCGGATTTCAAATCCTCGGAAGTGCTTACTATTATCTGAGCAGAATGATTAACAGTCAGGGCAATCTGATGGAGGGAGTGCGAGACCTCCTTTACTCATTGAGACAAACTGGTGAGATTCCTTAGCCATAAAGATGCGGGGATCTCATTTTCAAGGTGGAACCTGACTAACTCGGATTCTGTAGGTGCATAGGTACTTTCAAACACATAATCTCGTATCTCCCGCTGGAGATAGAAGTTCTGGCCAAAACAGTCTTGGACCATCTGTGAACAAAAACAGGGGTTCCCAGCGGTGCGGTTTACTCTTACAGTCGCACCACTAGGAAGTACTATCAAATTGGTACAAGGAGTCCTTAAACAGAAGCACTCATGGTTAATCTGGGCCATGACTGTGATATTTACCAGTACTACCAAATATTCGGAGGTATCGCTGAGGCTGAGACCATTAAGGTTGTGGAAACACCGAATCCAATGGCGGTTGAATAGGTGGCCAGCTAAATCAAAAGAGTGTGTACCGTTGGACCAATGGTACATCCGTGGGGGCATTAAAGTGGCATTGGCAGCTATGAGAGGGAGTCCTAAATGGGATACTGGATGTAAAATTACCGGATCTAGAATCCCTTCATGGGCAACATCCACCGTGAGAGTTAGGCTCTTCCATGTGGCGTTCCATATTTGCGCCAAAGCAGCAGGGTGTTCCAGCGATTCTGGGTATCGCTCTCGGAGTAGGCTCAGGATCTCAGGGTGCATTAACCCCATGAGGCTGGCCTGGATTACCTGAGTGGCAAAGGTGATCACGGTGCTCTGCAGTTGCGTGCAGAGTTGCGTGCACTGTATTGCTACTGACAAATCCTGGGTCGTGATCTGTAGAACACGTCCAAGGTTGGATATTATGTCTCAGTCGACACCAACCCACTGTGGGAGCAATTGACTAATTAGATCTACTCCTTTCACCTCGTTGGTTAGGCCAGCAGCGGGGGATATCCCAGTGTCTCTAGTTTTGGTGCCAATTACGCCTAATTTGTTTGCTAGGATCTCATTATCTATAGCGTTGATGAACGCGCCGCCAGTTCCAATTCCACCTAAAGTGGTTCCTAAGACACTTCACTTAGGGCGAGTGTGCGGGTGGGAGATTCTGGTGGATTCTGGTCAGAGACCCATGGGAGGTTGCTCCCGAACTCTTCCCAGTGGGTGGTGGCTGGATCCACCAAACGTAAAGCCATCTTGGTCTTGTGGTTAAGACCTCCGTACAAGAGTGTCTTAAATTCAAGGCCATTAAAGACGTATCCACGGGCCGTCAAGGGGACCTTCTCGGCTAGAATGATGAGGAGCTGTTTGCGTGCCACGTAAGCCTCAGGGTTCTCACGAGGACCCTGTTGCTCCATGACATAGAGCACACCTGCACTCTGTCCGGGCCACAAAATCCTCACTACCTCTCTCATCCAGTCGTGGGCCTTGAGCCTAACCAAGCCTCGAGGTGCCACGGCTGACTCAAGAGTAGGGAGCTCGGAGGGGGACATTCAAAGCCGGGCCAGTTGGGTCAGGTCCTGACCATTGGCTGTCGGGTGAGAATGCATCACCACAGTGAGCCGAATGATCCCAGTGGACCGATTTAAAGGACTCAATTGGTCTGCAATAGCTTTGGCCTCAGTAGCACGCCAGGGGACCCTAGTCTCGGTGACCTGCGTCTCCTGCGTCTCTTCCCTCTCTGAACTGCCTTCTCCAAGGGGGGTGGTCCGTCTCGTCATGGACCGTGTCTCTACTGGGTGGACTGGGACCTTAGGATCACTCCAGTCTGGATTGTGGGGAACGGTTGCCTGAGCATCCTTGGGTAGTGTCTCCCGAGAAAAGTCCTCCGCAAAGGTTGGGAGCAGCTCCGGATACACAGCCAAAATTAAGGCTTTGCGTATTTGGAGCTGGCTGTCCAGCGCAGCGATCTGTTTCTTGCAAGCTACATGCCTAACAGCCTCCTGCTGTTCTCTCACTTGCCCCACAATGAACTTGGCCACAGACCGGGCATGATCCAGCTCAGCCTCTAAGGCATGGGCCTTCTCCTCCCATGTTTGCACCACTACCTGAATGTTGTTAAGCTTCTGTGTGGACGCCTGCACTACGGACGCAAAAGTTACTTTGTCCGCACGCAGCATCTTGGCCTCGGCCTGAAGCTGGGCATTCTCTTTCTCTAGGCTCACTAACTTTTCTCCGGTCTCTATCAGGGCACTACTAGCATCTCTGGCGGTAAGCCAAAGTCCCCAAGCGGCCAAAGCGGCCTTAGATGGCCCGAATGGGTTCTTTGTCTTCTGTTCCAGGGTGTACGCTTCTCGGAGTGTGGTAAAGGGATCGGCCCTCTGGAAGATGGAGTCCTTCCAAGGGCATTTCCCCTTACTCAACACCCATCTCTCTTGTTTACCTCTGACCTCTTCCTCCAACATGAGATCCTTGATGGTGACTTTACTACTCTCCGCCATTTTACACACAAACCACAACTATCTCTAACATTGCCTACAAATTATAACCTACAAACTACAAACGGGACCAGGAACTGGAGTGACGGGAAGGATCACCTAGACCCCTGGGGAGCTGAAGGGAAATGAACTCTGCGGAACTTCTCTAGGAAAGAGGGACGGGAGCCTATCTGCAGCCTGCCCAAAACAAAGTCATTTTGGTACTCCCAAGTCCGGTTTTCCACCTCGACGACACTGGGGACCAAAGGACGAGGTAACGGTTCAGAGACAGGGAGGTCACCTAGACCCGGGGAACTCTCAGGAGTACTCCGCCTGCCTGAAGGGGGGAAACGAACACTAAGGAACTTACTACGCCGCCTGGCCAAGCAGCGGGGAAAAAGGGCAAGAAGCCAAAACCGAACCTTCCCTAACTGGTTTTCTGGGTGAGGGGTACCTTCCTCTACCATGGGCTAAACCTCTAAACCCTACGCTAGGTTGGGACTCACCACCCGCACCTAGTCAGCTAGCCAATCGGGACGCACCCGAAACTACACAGCGGGACGCACCCGCACTTTACCAACTGCCAGCGGGACGCACCCGCACTCTCAAAGCTACACAACAAGAACAACTGACGGGACGCATCCGTGTAGAACTCTAAGGGGGGGGAGTTCTTCCCTGCTATTTTGCCTTGCCACTATGCTGTTGGATGAGTGTAGACTGTTCCTACCGTGCTAACACTCTAACACTTTGGATCCTACCCCACGATAGACCCCAAGTTAGGGATGTGATTCCCAGGACAGCTTGTGCACACCCTTTGCTATCAAACAATGGTTCACCGCCTAGTGCTAGTGACCATGCTGGGGCGGCTGACATACACAAACCAAGCAAGAAAGGGGAACAGATTTCCACCTCTAGAGCTCAAACGCACAGAATTCTCTCACACACGTGTTCCTGCCTGACTGCGCTCTAACTACTTGACCGACCATCACCTAAGTCAGTACCAGCCTGATTTGAGGAGGCTTGCGACTCCTTCTCAAAATAGGGGTACCGGGGCTGCCCGCGTTGCTCCACCACTCTGTTACCCTGTGTACTGGGGGTCCCGGGCATCTAAATGTGCTCAACTCAAGGTGGGGAAAATTAGTTCAGAGTTTCACAAGAGTTACGAGAGGCAGGGTAACTTAGCGAGATCTTGAACCCTATGTCTACGGAGTCAGCTCGAGTCAAGGAGCACACAGAAGTTGCAACAATAAATGATGTTTTATTAAACACAAGCAAAACAGTGTATGCAGCACACTCATACAAGATAACTAAAGAAAATAAAGGTTGGAGTGGTATAGAGGGATTTTTAGAGGGACTGCTGGTTTGGGTGATACTTCACCTGTCCTGAAGCCCAGAAAAATAGAGAGTGAGACTGGGGTGCGATGTAGCTCAGCACGTGGAGCTGAGGGGAGGCTCATCAAGCAAAGCGGCAGCGAGGCGGGATGAAACTCGGGAGCGTTCCGAGGAAGGTCTTGGAATCAAGGGTTTTTCTAAGGAGAATTGTGACTGCAGGCTATGCCGTACTTGGGGGAAAACAATAGATTTGGAGTTGGAGACAAAGCCTCCGAAACTTCAGAATCTGAATGATTGAGTTATCATAGAGGTTTTCAATAGAGTAGCCAGTATGCAGACACAGAGTACTTGGGTATTGTATAGCTAACCTATCAAGCTGCCATCGTGGGGCAGAGGCTCTTTTGTAAGTGGCGTGCATACTTAATTAGCGTACTTGCTTGGAGGTCTCCTAAAGCAGTGAGTCAGCTATTTTCTGGCCTGCCTGTATTGTATTAGGAATATTACGGCAATTAACAGACAAGCTTGTTTACGTGCTTGTCCGGTGGCCTCGCAAGCACGTGGAGAGGAATAGAGAAGTGAAGCTGAATTATGATATCAAGAGGATATCTTTAATATCCCCAAAGCTCGGACTAGCCAGGGCAGTAACATCCTTGCCCTCTTCCCCTGCTGCTCGGCCAGGTGGCAGTGTAAGTTCTGTAGAGTTCATGTTCCCTCTTTATGCTAGGCGGAGTCCAGGTGAAGGTTTTCCCAGGATCTAGGCAATCCTCCCGGTCCCTGAATCATGTCCTTGTCCTTTTGCCCTAAGCTGTCGAGGTGGAAGGTCGGGCTTAGACCAGCAAAAGAGACACTTTTGGGTGGACTGTAGATAGGTTCCTAACCCTCTTTCCTGAGCAAGTTCCGTAGAGTTCGTTTTCCTAGTTACCCCCACGGGTCTTGGAGATCCTTCCCGTCACTACAGTCCTGGTCCCACTTAAGTTTGAGGCTGAGTGTGTTAGTGAGAGTGTTGAAAGTAGACATGGAAGAGAAGAACCTTATGCAAGAGGAGGAGGTTAAAGGGAAGCTAGAGCAGTGGGTCATCCGTAAAGGGAGATGCCCCTGGAAAGACTCTAGCTTTCAGACAGCAGATCCCTTCTCCACCTTGAGGGAGGCTTATCTCCAAGCTAGAAAGTCAAAGAACCCTTTTGGGCCATCCAAGGATGCCTTGGCAGTGTGGGGTCTCTGGCTCACAGCAAGAGGTGCCTCTAGCATCCTGGTTGCGGTGAGAGCCCAAATTGAAGAATTAAAGAAAGAGAATGCCTGGCTTCAAGCCAAGAACGAAGCCTTGCGAGCAGACAAATTAACATTCTCGTCCGTCACGCAGGCCACACCCTAAAAGCTTAGTGACAGGACCCTCCAAGCTCAGACTTGGAAGGAGCAGGCCGATTCATTAGAAGAGGAATTGTCCCAGTCTAAAGCTGCTGCCAAGTTTATGGCCAAGCACGTTAAGGAGCAGCAGCAAGAAGTTAGTCACTCAGCTTGCCACCAACGGGTAGAGGAACTGGAGAAACTGGAACTGGAACTGGAGATTACTGCCAGGCAGTAATTTTGGCTGTCTGTCTGGAGTTACTCCCCTCCTTCCTTCTTGCTGCCATCAGGGAGCTGCTGCCTGACAACGCCGTGGCCATGCACTCACATAATCCGAACTGGGTTGAGAGTGGCACCCCAGTTCACCCAGTTGAGACCCGGTCCATGACTAAGAAAAAGATAGGGCCCACTAGAAATGGAGACGATGGGAAGGAAGTGTAGGAAACCCAGGATATTGAGACTAGGATCCCCTGGAAAGCCACCGAGGCCAAAGCGATTGCAGATCAGCTCAGCCCTCTTAACAAGCACACCGGGATCATGTAGCTTAATGCCGTGATCCATTCCCATCCCACAGTCAATGGCCGAAATTTGACCCAGCTGGTCCGGCTGTGCATGTCCCCTTCTGAGCTCCCCACACTAGAGTCAGCTGTGGCCGCCTGAGAGTTAGTAAGGCTAGAGACCCACAACTGGATGAAGGAGATCATCAGGATCCTGTGGGCAGGACAGAGCGCAGGAGTCCTGTATGTGATGGAGCAGCAGGGTCCCAAAGAAAATCCTGAAGCCTACGTGGTCAGAAAGCAGCTTCCGACCATACTGGCAGAAAAGGAACCCATAGCACGGGGAGGGTGGAACTTTAACAATGTGGAGTTTAAGACACTCCTTTACGGAGGCTTGAACTACGAAACTAAAATGACCCTGGGGCTCATCAATCCCGAGACAACACCTTGGGAAGATTTTAACGACAACCTCCGGAGAGTCGCAGACTTGCTCCGCAAGGCTGGAACCCTGAACCCCCCCCCAAAGGACACACAAAAAGGAGGTTGGGAATTGGGAACCCATACAGGAGGTGGCATACTACAATTATAGCCCCCACTGCCAGCATAGAAAGTTGGCCCTGACTTCAGTCCCCAAGGGGAACTGGAATTCTCTTCCCCCTCCCAGGCAGGACCACCGAGGAAGACAGGAACACTGGCATGGTAGAGAGTCCCGAGGTCCCCCAAGCAAGGCAGGGAACTCTGCACCTCCGCCTCAAGCTCCCAAACTGGCCCCGGGCAACCATGCTCCTAGAGAGACGTCCAGAGGGTATGACCCAGCCGCCCAGATGTACTCTGCTGAGAGAGTAAAGCTCTGGGGTGCCTTAAGGAGGCTTGGGTTGGACATGAGCCAGTTTGATAAGAGACCCACAGTAGAGCTCATTGACACTCTAGAAAAATACTTGCAGCCGGGAAGTAGTCAGCCGGTAAATACCGTGACCAACGGTCCTCCTGCGGCTGGGTACTATCCCAACTTGGAGCTGCTGGACTAGGGGTGCCCTCGGTCCCAGGGTCTCCCTAAAAATGTGCCTTGGCTGACGCCCGACAGATGGGGAAGATTTTGGGTGGAGGCAGGCATCGGGACCGGTAGGGACAAAACCCCTGTCACCCTTCTTGTAGACCCCGGGGCAGCGCTGAACGTGCTTCTGTTACCCTGATTTCTGGGGGTCTCGGGAGGAACACCTAAATGCGCTCTCAATTATATAAGTTGGGGAAATTAGTCCAGAGCACAAGCTAGCAATGCGAGAGGCAGGGCAACGAAGCGGAATCTTTTACCCAATGTCTACGGGGTCAGGCCAAGTCAAGGAGCAAACAAATGTGAAATAATAATTGTGATTTTATTAAAATGCAGTCAAACCAGTCAAACCAACACACTCACACAGAGAACTATAGAAATAAAAGGTTGGAGTGGGATAGAGGGATTTTTAGAGGAGGGTTTTTTTGGTATAGGTAATACTACACCTGTCCTGAAGCCCAGGTAGTCAAAGTTGAAACAGAGGATTGAGAGCGGTGAAACTCAGCACGGGGGGGGGGGGCTGAGGGGAACACTCGGCAGAGTGACAGCAATTCGGGAGGAAAAATGTAAGCGAACCCCCGAACAGCTAAAAACATGGGGGTTTTGTAGAAAGAATATACCTGGAGGGCTAGCTCTCTCCCGGGGAGAACAATAGCAAGGAGGGCTAGTTCAAAAGCCCTCAATGGTGAACATCTCCGGCTGAATATTCCTCAGTGTCATGTGAATGACTTTGCCTGAGTGAGACAAAGGCATAGGTAGAGTGGAAATTGCCTTCACTTGGCAGGCTGATTGTGATTCTACCGAGCTGCCATACCAGTACGAAGGGCCCTTTTGTCTGTTTAATGGTCAGAATGTCTAGAGGGGTCCCTGGCTACGTGACAGATTGTGGCTTGACCAGAATTTTCCTAACTTCAGCCTTTCGGCCTTTCCTGCCTACGTGCACTCACAGTGACCCTGTCAGACACATGGAATGATTTTTAATATTAGCCACATGGAGATATCAATTTGATGTGGTGAATTAATAAATTGTAGACCCTGGGAGAGAGCTATTAGCCATAGTAACACTTCACCCCAAACTAATAAGGCATGGTGAGCCCACCCCAGAAACAATCTGTCTGACTAGATACGGTGGGGGGGGGGGACACCAAGCCAATATCTGGACAGACATTCCCCTGACCATAAACACATTCCAATTCCGCTTGTGGACTTGTGCGAACCAGGGGGAGGACGAAGGCCTTTTGGGCATCGGATTCCTCCAGGGAAATAAGCTCACAGTGGACTATGCGAATTGATTTTTGTGGAAGTTAGAGCAAGGCCCCCTTGAAATTTCTGTGGTGCGCCGCTGCTCAGCCATCAAGGCTCCCACCCCTCTGCAGTGCCTAACCAGTGACCCATGGGTACAAGCTTTCTCCGAAGTGTGGATAAAAGACAAAACAGAGTGTGGGAAAGTAAAGGGTGCTTGCGTCCTGATTGAGGGCAAAGATCCACCACCCCAAAAGCAGTACAAGTACTCTGCAGAAGCCGAGGAAGGTATAGGAAAGACTATTGAGGGGCTTGTTAAATGGGATGTAGTCACCCCAATGCAGTCCATCTGTAACGCGCCTTTATGGCCAATTCTAAAGGCAGATGGAAAGACGTGGAGGATGACAGTGGATTTCCAAGCTTTAAATGCCGTCACTCCTCCTGTAGCCCCTGTTGTGACCAAATATAATGAGGTTTTGTCCGCCATCGCTGCGGGGGCCAAATACTACAGTGTGTTGGATCTGGCTAATGCCTTTCATTCCATACCGCTGCATGAAGTGTGCTAGTATAAATTTGCCTTCACGTTCAGAGGGCAACAGTACGTCTTCAAAAGAACGCCTCAGGATTTTCATTCAAGTCCCAGTATTTGCCATGCCCACGTGGTCCAGATGTGCAATAGGCTGCAGCCAGCCTCACGATCCCACAACCTGTCCTATGTGGATGACATTTTGATACATTCAGAGTCCGAGGAAAAGACTAGGGACATCACGCACGAGGTTTTAGCCATCCTCAAGGACACAGGTTTCAAGGCCAATTGAGAAAAGGCACAGTTGGTCACCATCGAGGTCAAATACCTAGGACTTTGTCTAGGAACTGAGGGTCGCACCACCGACACCCAGAGGGTAGAGGTAATTGCCAGCTGCTAGCCCCCACCGATGTGCGCTCCCTTTGTTCGCTCCTGGGCACGTTCAATTTTTCAAGAGACTTCATCGAGTCTTTTGCCACCAAGGCAAGACCTCTGTATGCTCTCCTGAAAAAGAACACCCAGTGGGAATGGGACCCTGCACAGCAGCAGGCATTTGCCCAGCTAAAAGATGACCTAATGAAAGCGCCTGCGCTAGCTCACCCAAACATGTCAAAGCCGTTCCTCATACAGCTAGCCACCTCTGACAGGAATATAGGAGCGGTTCTGTTGCAACATCTAAATGGCACGCAGTGTGTCATTGCCTATGCCTCCCATAATTTGGACACCCATGAAGCAAAATTCCCCCCCTGTGAGAAAACGTGCCTGTGTATGTGAATATCTAATGAACCTTTAATGTTGTTTTTTTCCAAGCATGTGTCCCAGATTCAGTTTGGGGTAGATGTGGCCTGGGTGTTTGTCAGATCTGATTGGGAGTCCTCTTACAGGACTTTGGGGCAATTAAAATCCCACCCTATCCCCAGGTGCCATGCAGTGACTTCTGTCATGTGGAATCGCAATAAATCATTGTGAGGATATTCCCAACAAGTGAGCTGAGTTAGTTTAGTGGCTGATTATTATTGGTTGGCAAGTGGCTTGCCTAATGCCCACATCTGAACCCATACTGGAGCCAAACGTCTTCATTTGTCACAAATAAAGATGTGGCCTATTTTATTCCAACAAATGTGGTTTGTGTCATAGCTGCTAAGCCAATCAATCATCACTGGATCCACAAATCACATACAAACAGGTAGCTTTACAAACATATTTCCTGTGAAACTCCTCTGTATCTTAACAAAATCAGCTTTGTGCTGATTTAGATTTACTCATTTACAAAGCAGGAAGTGTTCCTCCATTATAAACACCTCCTCAGTGCAGCTTCTGTGCAATTCCTACAATTCGTCCAAAGCCACAGAAAAGAAGATACTGGAAGAGGTAATGGAGAAAGGCAAGTTACCGGAGGCAAACCTATGCTTTCCACAGCAGTAGGCAGACACTCAAGTAAATCTCTGCTAATAGCATCTAAATTAATGCACTAAGCCTTTAATAGAAGAATACATGTTCTTCATATAGGGAGCTGTTTTTGAATTAATGGTAAAAGAGAACGTTTATTAACTGTGGGCAATGACATTTGGAATAAACAAATGAAGAAATAAATAAATATTAGATTTCAAGTGTTATGGGAGACAAGCTTGCTAAGGGAAGTCTCTTCCTCAGCATATTCACCCAGCTCCTTCTTTACTGACTGTTTGATGCTAGGTGAATATTACATTGTTTCAGGCTTGAAATGGCATTAGCAGGCTTTCTGACACCTGGGACCCCCTTTCGATATTACTATTAAATATTCACTTTATATGGTTTTACTTGACCAGCTGAGTATCTTTTTAAAATCTAGTGGATGTGGGAAGAAAAAGTAGCCTCTAGAAATCCTGTATTGTTCGAAGTAGGTCTGGAACCTTAGTTGTCTCTCCCTTTAGCCCTCCTTACATTGAGATGAATGTCTCAACAGGCCTAGGCCATTTCCGCATGACAGCACTGTCCTGGGATGGGGACGCATTGCTGCCAGTTCACAAGTCGTGCTTTCACACGATGTCATCACGGTCCCGCTGTCCATGCATCCCCTGCCATCACAATCGTAGGATATTCCATTACTGGAAAAATCCGGTAATGGCCCCGACGAACATGCAGAAAGGGCAGAAGTGCAATCTAGGTTCTTCCTTCCCCAGTGCAGCACAGGATGTGGCCCACTGCACTGAGGAAGGAAGGATTGTGTCCCTCGTACTACCCTTCTGTGGGCAACCAACTGGGTGCCAAGGGGGAGTGTTCAGGCTGTGCTCCCATCCTGGCAGCGGCACTGCCAGGATCACGATGGGATGATGACAGAAAAGGGCAAGGTGAGGAAAGGGTCCCAGAGTAATTTTCTGTGTTGTTGTAGCATTAGACTGCATCATTAGCCACAAAGTGAAAATTCCTAACTCAGTCCTCACATATGGCTGACGGTGAGCTAAAATCTTAAAAGTAAATGTTACTGGTCCATAGAAATGGAAAGGACCCCAAGGACCAGCTGGGAGAATTGGCTGCCAGTGCAGGAATCCACAGTTAAAACATCCTTCATAGGTAACCATTCAACCACTGTTCAAAAACGGTTCAGTGAATGAGAGTCGATCACCTTCCAAGGTAGTCTGTTTGAAAGCCAGACTGGCATTCTCACTCCCGTATTTTCTTCTCTCTGCGGTATGGGGAAATATGAGTTAACTCCGCAGGACTTTGTTGGCTTTTAAAAAAAAAGGTTTCTAACCAGAGTTCCTCTTTGTTTGTTCAGAAATGCTTCTTCAGATTGTGTTCCTACTGCTGGCTGTGGTGCTGCAGCAGTTTCCTGGACAGGTATGACCAGCATGATCTCTAGACATATCTAGCACCTTTAGATATGCCTAGAACATCTGCCAGGCATGGCTTGGCCACAAAATTACAATTCACAGTGGTGTCTCTGGGATGTAATTAATCTACAGTGAGGAATCTACAGTGTGGAGTCAAGCTAGGAGAGCAGAGAGACTGATCTTTCACTAACCATTTTTGGTTCCATTTCTCTTCTTTTTTTTTTCTTTAGTTAGCCCCATTGATTTCTTGTTGGAAAAGACAGCTGAGAAGGAGATAAGTAAGTTAATAAATAAATGAGAAAAGAAAAAGTAGAAGCATCCAAGGAAGGCAATAGAAGCTCTCTATTCCCAGTCAGTCTCAAATATAATGCATGAATGGTTTCTGATTTTGGAAATTCATAAGATGAATTGGAGTTCATATTGGTAACTCTGGGCAATGTCAAAGACGAAGATTTCAGCAATCTCTGTCAATGTAATGGGATAGTGTATAAGCATGATTAGTATTTACTAGAACCATAATTGGTTAAAAGAATATAAATTTAACTGCTTTTAACCTTAGGCAGACCATTTGCTAAGTGAAATCTCTGAAATGCAGAAGAAGGAAATTATTGACAATCACAATGCTATCAGGAGACAGGTGCAACCAACTGCTAGCAATATGATGAAAATGGTAAGATACAATTCATAGATGTTCCTCTTTAACATAATGTTAGGAGTGAGTTCTCCCTATAACCTCCAAGAATACAATTAAGATACAACTAATTATAATACAACCGCTCAGAATGCAATTATGTTTGTTTACTTGAAAGATTTTACACCTTTCTTGCTCTTTTTTATCTATGTGAAATTCTGCCCAAAAATTTAACTTGGGTCCACATTTAGGAACTCAAGATGGACATTTGGACAACTTTACCTTACAATGCAAACACAACTTTTTTTTCCACTTGTCCCTTATTTGTAACAAGGAAGGGCTGAAAGATTGAGAGAAAGCTCTGTAAAACATTTTAGAACACTCACTTAGAAAGCAGGATTTGAAAGCAGACCATAATATCTCACTATGCTCAAGCAAGGATGTTCATTTCAATCTGCATTCAGGACTAGATTCTTCAGCTCCAACCTGTAAATGGGGCTTCCACAGATGTGCTTGCTAGGTAGGCATTGCAGTTGGGGTTTGCTTCCCTTTTCTGTCTCCTAGAATACATGGCCCAACTCATTATTATAGAATTTATGTGTACGAAGGTCTGGATTCATTCTCTTTATGTTTTTGCACTCCACCCAATCCATCTGTTGACTAGCAACTGTACGTACTCCATTGTCTTGATCTACAAAAAAATGTGACTATCTGTTTGCTTTGCTAAGATGTGGAATGAGAAAGCTGCCATGACTGCTAGAAGATGGGCCAGTAAATGTCAACCTATATCTAGTCCCAAAGTGGAGCGAATGGTAGATGGTAAGTGAAGGCAATAAACTAATGATACCTTTACATTATGGAAAGAAGAAAACGACAACAGATTTGCTAGTATAAGAAAGAATAAGAGAGTAGCCTAATTGAAAAGGATTAAGCAGCCATACTCCTTACTAGAGAGTTGGGAGAAAGAGGTATAACCACTGGAGAGGTGAGAACCGCAGAATGTCTCCAAACTGTTTCCCACTTGAAATAGTCTGGATTCCCTAGGCAGCAGGCCCCACAGAGCGACAATGCTGCTGCTCAGTGCCAAGTTGGTAAATGGAAAAACAACCCTGATTCAGTATTTGATCCTGGGTGAATATGTTAACCTGACTTGTAATTAAAACAATATTTTAAATTATTTTATATTAAAGTATTATATGCTAATATGGCAATTTGTTTTTAAATTTATTTAAATTTTATTTAATTGTTTTTAAACTTTCTAACATTTTTAAGTCATATAACTTGCTGTAATTCATGATCTGAGTTGCTGTGAGTCCCGTTCAAGAAACAGGTGGTATATAAATAAAATAAATTACTGAGAGCCAGCATGGGTTTCTCAAAAACAAATCATATCAAACTAATCTTATCTCATTTTTTTAATTAAAAATTTAAAAGTTTTCAACATAAACATAAAAAACAAAAACACCGATCAAAATGGTACATCCATAAAAACAAACAAAAAAATTAAACTAAAAATTATGCACAATCACTTACTACCTCACAAATGCTGACTGTTTGATACTGGGTGAACATTACACCGTTTCAGACTTGAAATGGTACTTGCGGGTTTTCTGACACCTGGAACCCTCTTTCAAATATTACTATTAAATATTCACTTTATATGACTTTACTTGACCAGATGAGTATCTTTTTAAAAAAATCTAGTGGATGTGGAAAGAAAAAGTAGCCTCTAGAACTGCTGTATTGTTCGAAGTAGGTCTGAAAGAATTAGGAAGAATTTTTTTTTTACCATAAGAGCTGTTGGATAATGGAATGTCCTGCTTCAGATTGTGCACTCTCTGTTTTTGGAGGTCCTTAAGCAAAGGTGGGGTAGGCATCTTTCAGGAAAGCTTTATTACTGCACAGAAGGGAGTCGGACTAGGTGGTTCTTGTGGTGCCTTCCAGGCCTAAAATCCTATTAAATATACTGCTTGTACTTTTCAAGATTTTTCAGTATGCCTACCTATATTTGTTTTAAGTAAGTGCAAAAGAAAACAAATTATTTTTCTGACCAATTGGTTCCAAGACTTCTTTTCAATTTATTAAATGTTATACTGTACTAATGTATAATAAGGTGTATAAGCTTTTTCTCAGAGTAGCTGTAAGTTGAAAACATTTTGAAGGCACACAGCAACAAATTCAGTTGTTGAGCTTTGTTCTGATATGACAGTGGGTAGAATGTAATCTACTGGTGTATTTCCTTGGTGGTTTCCAATGAAATGGTATAAGTTTTAACAACGTCCATTAGCAGTATCTGAACAATATCAATAGCAAAAGGCAGGTCTAACTGAGAGAAAAGCGGGATATAAATGTATAAAATAATCATAATCACAATACTGATGCCCTGTGGCATGATTATGCTAAGCAGACCCTAGGAAAACTGAGTCGTATACATTGGTGACAATGTAAAGGAGTGTAAATCTCAAAGCAAGACACTAAAGAGAATTTAATCAAACTCAAGAATGAAATAAAATTGCTAAGCAAATAAGCAACCACAACAATAACACTAAAAGTAAGTCAGTCAAACTACCAAATGAAACCATCAACTTCATCACTGTCATCACCACTACCACTGCCACAATCTTTTTAAAAATGGTACTTGGATGGGAGACTGCCAATGAATACCAAGTGCTTTGGGTTTATTTCAGAGGAAGGAACTGGCAAAACCACCTCTGAGTGTCCTTTGCCTAACAAAACCCTATGAAATCCATAAATCAACAGGTGATTTGAAGGCACATACACACATCCCGATTCAGTCCCTGAGAAAAACATATTATTATTAGATGCTTCAAGCCCTCAAATTGCTTTTATAGAGTCATGATTTGCCTTGTTTTGTTATGCATTTCGTTCTCTGCAAATTGACCAGTTTTGCCAATAAGACAGAGATTTTTTTTTAATCCCCATTCTGTGACATTTCATTTTCCATACACAGATACACAATCAAACCTTAAATATTTTAGGAAAGAAGATATATAACAATCATTTGCAGATGATTATTTGTATACATGTTCCATAGTATTTAAAGGGGATTATGTTTAATACATGAACTTGCTTAAGCCCTGGGGAGTAATTTCACGGTAATTGTGCCAGTTTTGTTCCTGTTTATCTTCTAAGATTGGCATTGAATGTATAACCTACAGTGGACTCACTGAAGTTTGCTGATGAGAAAAGCTGGGCTGGGGGTATAAGCGCTAAAAACAAAGGCTTTAATCTTGTGCATACTTATTGGCTTCAACTCTGTCACAAGACTAACGGCACATTGTTGTAACCCTAAGGATCAAACTACAATTCAGTTGTCAATTCAGTGATTGGAACCCTAAACAACAGGGAGTTGGGAAGCTCTGAACTATACTGGGATTTTGATCAGTCAGAGTGTGTGAAATGTCCAGTTTGCATCAGGACCTCACCGCAGTTTGAGTAACCCCAAATATACCTGTTTTTTTTTAAAAAAACAAAACCCTCCATGGAATTTTGTATCAGACTCTCCACGAAGCAGTGTGTTGGGGCAGGGGTTGTGTGTGGTGATGAAGGTTCTCACCATCAGTGCTCTGGCTGCCCAGATCTATTCAGGCTCTGTAGTACCAGCCTGCTTGTGTTTGCTGACTCCACAGGCCAACCCCCATTCACTAGAAAATCCTATTCTCAGAGCTTTCTCTTCAACTCTGAACAATTTGTCTGTGAAATGGAGTAAGTAAATCTGACATGATTGCCAGTATAGTGTAGTGGTTTGAGCATTGGGCTACAACCCTGGAGACCAGGGTTTAATTTCCAGTTCAGCCATGGAAACCCGCTGGGTGACCTTGGGTGCATCACGTATTCTCAGTTCCAGAAAACCCTGTGATAGAGTTGCCTTGGGTTCACCATAAGATAGAAATGACTGGAAAGCACACAACCATAACAACCACAAATTTGCCAGATTTGCCTCTTCTAGAATTCTAAAACCTCATACTTCCAGAATTTTGATAAATTCTGATTAAAAAAGAAAATAAGCTTAAATTCTCACCCATCCCTGGCGTGAAATCTCTGCTAACTTTTCCCTACAGCTGGCCCAGATTGCATCTTCTGATCCTGACTGACATTGCACATGCCTTTCAATCAAGTAGTTGATTTTTCTCCTGTTTCTTGTCTTTTCTCTTGCTCAGGAGTGTGGCCTTCTACCTGCTTCTGACTATGCCATTGCTTCTGAACACTCAGGTTCACTTTGGTTATTTGGACCATCCAATGAAAATTGCTGTGGGAGACCCCAGCTGAGACTGGTCAAGCCCTAATATATAGAAACTGAGATGCAAGTTACCACAGATCATGACTCCTAGGGTTCAGAAAATATTCACAACTGGCTTCAGAACATGCATTTTATATCTGATTCTAACTCTCCATCCTAAGGAACAATTTTGCATAATGGCTTTTGTTGTTGTAACATGGAATATTACAAAAAATAAATTAGATCCAGCAAACCTCAAATCTAGCCACTGTTGCACATGTGGGAATCCATTTAGAAGATGATCAGACTGAAATATTGTTAGGTGATAACACAATATTACTTCAATTTCAGGAATCCTATGTGGTGAGATTGTATTACAAACAAATTATGCCACCTTGTGGTCTGATGCAACTGAAACTTTTTCGAGCGGAAAAACTTACTTCCAGTATGGCACTGGGGCAACTGATCCAACAAAGAATGTTTATGGCTATACTCAGGTATAAAAAGAAACATCATACATTTGTGGTAAAGTATCTGGTTGACTAATGTTACAGGAAAAAAAGCTTCAAAAAGCTTCTTTATATCTGCCCTTCTGTAAGCAATCCCTGATTCATTTTGAAAGCCAGATTGAGTTTAAAGCTGAATCCGGCTGGTGGCTTGGGTGCTACTGAAGTGGTGAACCTGTTTCAGGTTTTATTCCAAAGTTCAAAGGAACTCCCCAAGGTGTTGAACTTATTTTGGGGACACACTGGGCAACTACAAAGGTTGAAACCCAGAACAGATTAACAGCTTCACAACTACTCTACTTACTGACTTCCTCTACAGTCTACTGTGACAAGACTGTGTCCACCCCCGCCCCATGTTGTGAATTGGTACTACCATTGTTTTTCCCTGGGGCGGGGAGCAGGGAGAAGAAATCTACGTTCGTAGTCCCCATCATGATTGTTACTGCTGTTTCTATCCCGAGCTTTTGGGATATTAAGATATCAATTGATATCAATAATTTGGCCTTCTGTACCCATTCTTCTCCACGTGCTTGCAAGGCCCCCGGACAAGCACGCACACATGCACAGCCGACAATAGCCGAACCATTCACATCCCGATCTAGGCAGGCCAGTCCTTGCCGAATGCAGCTTCAGGAGACTTCAAGGCAAGTACCACATTATGTATGCATGCAACTTACAAAAAGATCCCCTGCCCCATGCAGGCAGCTTGATGAGCGAACTATACAACTCTCAAGCACTCCGCGTTTACATACTGGCTACTCTATTGACAATCTGGCTATAACTCAATCATCTAAAGTACTGACCTTTTGGAGGCTTTGTCTCCAGCCCAAAACTCATTGTTTTCCCCAAGTACGGACTAGCCTGTGGCCACAATTTTCCCTATAAGAACCCCTGACTTTGAGCGCATCCTCAGATGGCTCTTGGCTTCCATCCCACCTTGCTGTCGCTTTGTCCAGCAAGCCTTCCCCTCAGCCCCACGTGCTGAGAATCCAAGCTCCCCAGCTTCTTTGCTTTTCACCGGGCTTCAGGACAGGTATAGTATTTCCCATACCAAACCTCCTCTCAAAATCCCTCTATCCCACTCCTACCTTTATTTCTATAGCTTCTTGTGTGTGTTGAATACACTTGTATGATTGTATTTCAATAAAATAATTATTATTATTTCAACATCTGCCTTATCATTGACTCGGCCTGACCCCGTAGACATAGGGTTCAAGATCTCACTACGTTACCCTGCCTCTCGCATTGCCAACCTGTGCTCCGTGCTAATTCCCTCCCCATTGTTTGAGCACATTTAGATGTCCCTCCCAGGACCCCAGAAATCAGGGTAACATTCTCCTCTCCCAAGGACTGGTGCTGTGACTCCCAATGTCCATGGAAAGAAATTAATGTTCTCTGCCCCATTTCCTCTTCAGAAATAGCACCTGTGGGGTTGCTTTCTAGTTGGTAATGATGGAATATAGTTCCAGTCTACTACAAGAGATAGGCTGTCATCACCTACTCCTCTTCCTCTTCATTTGCCCACCTAAGGTGGAGTTTCTTTTGCTTTTAGGTAGGGAGAAGGGCAGGTACAGGTGCTTCTCATTGAGGAAGTTGCATGCACTGGCCTGGAACAAGCACAGCTTGTGCCCTCTTGTTAGCACAGCGATGCCTGCACATGCCTACTTATTGCATCCACTTCTATGCAAAGAGTAGGACTGTTTCTCTACATGAGGATGATATAGATACATGTGCCATGTATATGAAACAGCACACAGAGTGGCAGAAAAATCCTTGCTACACTTTTCATTTCTATGTGAATGTTGCTATTCTTTTGTGGTGTTATGATTTCCTAGCATTTCTGTCAAAATCAGAACTATCCAATCTATGCCCAAACCACAACTTATATTTGTGCTTCTGAATGCACCTCAGTTTAATATGCACCTACTATATTTTTCGTAGATTATTTGGCATAATTCAAACCAGGTTGGATGTGCACTTGCTTTCTGTCCAAAAAGTGCCAACAGCTTCTTCTATGTTTGCCATTACTGTCCCACGTAAGTATTGCTTTGGCTGCTTGACTGTGTTTCACTTTCTTACTTAAACTACTGCCAGCATATAAAAACCCAGCTTGTCAGAGTGGGGGCCAGTGTCACTCTTTCCTCTGTTATGTTAGTTTTTTGCATGAAGCTCCCCCCTCCAAAAAAAATTGAATGGTATGATCCATTATATCATTTGTTTCTTAAAAGTTGCACTCCGATGAGAAATGTTACCACACTGCTCTGTAATTTCAGTGGAAACATAGCAGGAGAAGAGAATACACCCTACAAAGTAGGCCCGCCATGTGGAGACTGCCTTGGGAGCTGTGAGGATAATCTCTGCCGTAAGTTATTGGTGATACCTTTTATTTATTTATTTATTTACTTACTTACTTACTTACTTACTGCTTTTCCTGGGATTGAGGTTAAAGGTGTGCACAATTCACAGCACGTGAAGATTAAAAATTTAACAAAACTATCAAAAAAATAAAAATCATTTTAAAACATAAACTGCTAAAAGAAAATCCAGCATATTATTCAAAGTGCATTTCCCGAAACAGTCAGACCTTGGGAGCTGTGAGGATGATCTCTGCTGTATATTTATTGTGATATCAATTTATTTATTTATTTATCTATTTATTTATAGCAAAAAATTCACAGCATACACTTAATGAAACTATTTTTTTTAAAAAAACAGTTTAAAACATAAACCATTAAAAGGAAATCCAGCACATTACGCAAGGTCCTGGTTAGTCAGTCTTCAAGGGTCTGCTGAAACAGAAGGGTCTTCATCTGACTGTGGAAAATAGCAGGAGGGGTCCCATCCTAGTCTCTCTGGAAAGGGTAGCCTGGGAGCAGCCACTGAGAAGGCCCTCTCCCATGATCCCATCAGTTATATCTGTGAGGGTGGTGTCCTTCCAAGGATTTCAAAACATGAGCAGATTCATATGGGAGAATGTGGTTCTTCAGATAACCTGAGCCTGAGCTATATAGGGTTTTATAGCTCACTAGTGTATGCACCTAGAGTTGCCCGGGATTTTATTTTCTTATAGACAATACTTGTTAGAAAGATCTGAGATCCTGTGTCTCTAATTTCCCAAACTATCTTGTCCAGTACCTGTAACTTTCCCCCATATTCCCCAATCCAATCTGTATTCAGAGTTATTAACATACAGTGGTTGGGTTCCTGAGGGAATAATACACTGTCATCCTCCTTGCTGCTAGGCCTCATCTCCATAATAACCAGTCTATTCAAGACAGGCCCAAGATCTCTCTGGCTGAGAATTCTAAAGACCCCTCCTTAAACTCCAGGATTCCATAGAATCTTCTTAGGCAGCAAATCATATGAAGTCTTCACCTGACACAGCCAATCACATGAGGTCCTCTCGCCTGACAGAGACAAATAAACTTTGACTTTTATATGTTAGTAGATAACCAGAAATCATTTCCTCTGAACAATCCCTCTCCTCCTCCTCCTGTAATACTACCATTTTAGTTTGTCTGGGAGGCATCCTTCACAGATATTCTACTGCTGGGAAACTGAAAGTGTCCTAGCAAACCTGGCTGGCAACACAGTGTCAGTCATATTTTCCTCGTTTTCAATTCCTTGATAACCTCTGTAATCTCTTCTAGAGTGATTTCCCTATTTAAGGCAGTTTTATATTTTTCTGAGACTTTTGGGAGCTTTCTATCTTGCGGGTATTCATTCAATTGTTCATCTAAAATTATAAAATAATTATAAAATAATTACTAATTACTAATCAATAACTAATAATTACTAATTTCTTTTTCTTTTGTCACAATTCTGTTCCTTCTGAAACCATGCTAATATCTACTTCTTTGTCCAAATTTAATTCCAAATTCCAAATTTAATTCTGAATTATCTTTAATTAATACATCACAATATCTTTATTTTGTAATAATAATCCATTCATTCTCCAACAGGGAACTTTTTTTTCTGTTTCAATATCATTAGCATAGGGTTACGATCTGATATCATTCTATCTAGAATATCAACTTAATTAATTAATTTATTAATGATTTTGAAATCCAAATCATATCGATTCTCAAAAATGAGTGCTGTATGTCTGAAATTAAAAAAAAACTTTTTTCTTACCTTTCCTCATTCTCCATACATCTACCAACAACAATTCTTCTACTATACCAAGAAAGTGTCTTGCCAACTTCCCCTGATTTTTATTATTTATTTATTTTTGCTTGAATGCCTATCTGCTATTAGGTCTACCACTCCAAGTCCCCTACCATGCAATAATTCTGGTGTCTAAATTCCAAAATTCCAAAGTTTTGTCTTCTAAGTTTTTAGAAAAAATATGTCTTTCTTGCACTGGTGCATAAATTCCAAAAATTAGTATTTTATAATCATTCACAGTAGTCTCCACTGATACATACCTTCCCTTATCATCAGAACCAATCAGTTTTTGAGCAAAATTTTCCCTCACATACATTACAACACCATTTTTTTTAACTTAAACCTAGTAAAGAAAATTCTTTCCCTATGTTTTGTACTAATAAATTACCATATTTCTTCCTAATTCTAATTTCTTATAGACAAACAATATTTGCATTTATTTTCTTCAAATAATGAAATATTAAATTCTTTTTTTTCCAAAGAATTAATACCTTTTACATTCTATGTTACAAATTTAAAACTTGTGTCTTACCCTGCTCCCTTCCTAATCAGAAATGGTCAAGTCCAACAGAGACAATTTTCCTTCTTTCTCGTGTTGGTTCATCTCTTTCTTTGAAGTCTTCCTTTTCTCCTTCTCGTCTCTATTCTCTAAGTCTCAAGGTGTTCCATTTTGTCAGTTTGGAGTATCATCTTCAGAAGCTTCTATCTCTTGATCACCTCTCAGGTTTTCTGAATTGTTTAATTTCTTCAAAAACTGTTTTACTTTCTCCATAGCATTACTTTTAAATCTTTCTCTATTAAATGACAGGTTAATCCCTTCCAGCCTGTCCCAGCTGAAGGAGATTCCCTGTCTCTTTAGCTTATCCACTAGGAGGGATTAATCCTTTCTTCTTCTGAAAAGTTTTATAGGGATTTGTTTCAAAATACTCACTAGCTTGTCATCAACTATGACACATTTATGGTGATGTACATCAAGAGTAAAGTCCCTCAAATTTCTTTTACACTTTGGAAGATGAAATCATGTGGCAGATTCTTCCTTTTAGCAAATTCTGAATTTACTCTATAGATTTTACCTATCCCTCTGTCCACTTCTTTTTCTTCTCATTCCAAGCTTTTTGTCAAATCTTTAATTATTTTTCTTCTAATGTTCTCATCGGGGTTCTTGGCTACAACCTCTAAATCTGAGCCAGGATCCCTTCCCTTTCTGTTCTAACATTGCCAAATGATCAAGTTGTTTTTCCAACTCCACATTTAAGTTTTTAATGTCTCTTTTTAGCATTTGCATTTCTTTTTTATTTTCTTTGACTTCTTCACCTTCTCTATTATTCCATGCAGGGCATTAAATTTAATATTAATATCACCTAACTGGGTTCCTGTCTCCTTCCTAATTTCTCACATTTCTTCCATAAATTTGGATAAATAATGTGGCACCCCCTCTTCTGTTGAGCCTCCTTTACTTTGCATTGCTTGTACTTCTGGGATTTTCTTGTATCTTAAACTTAATGCTATTTTCTTCTCTCTTTCTAATTTCTTCCACACTTCTTCCAATACTACTTCCTAACACCCTCTTCCGCTTACTTTAGTCTTCTTTCTTCTATCTCTTCTATATCTTGTTGCCTTCTTTTCTTCTTCTCCCTTTACTTCTTCTCCTTAACACTCTTCAACATTTCTTTTATTTCATCTCCTCTGTAAGCAGTTTTCCTTATCCACTCTTCCTAGATCTTACTTCTCTCTTTCGTTCCTTCCTTCCTTCCTTCCTTCCTTCCTTCCTTCCTTCCTACCTTCCTTCCTTCCTTCCTTCCTTCCCTCCTGTTCTTTCTTATCTACTTCTTCCAATATTCTTTTCTATTCTTTCCTTTTCTGGTCTTCTTTTATTTTTCTGCTCTCTTCTATAGTTATAATAGCAGTATCTTCCACCTATTGTAACTCTTTACAAAAAAAGAGAAAAAAAGAAAAAAATAGTTTCTCCTCTTGCAGAAGGAATGAAAAAACTGATCCAAAAAAGAGAAAAAATGAATCCAAAAAAAGGAGTAATGAAAACTGAAAAAATGAACAATGAAAAAATGATAATGAAAAAATAAAAACATTTTCCAAAATGTGTATGTGTGTGTGTATACACACATCTGTGTATCAGACATCAAAATAACAGAAGGAAAAAAAGGAAAAAAATAATATTAGACGGTCATAAGGAAGTATTAATATTAATAATCACAATAATAAGGGGACAGTATTGAATCTTGGTTACTGTTGTTGAGGTTACTGAAGCCCACTTTTGAATCTTACTGTTCAGCTCACATAATCATGTATCCTTGTAAGTGATTCTTTCAAACAGATCGTGCTACCAACTGTCAATGTTTTCAAGGACACAAACCTGGCAATCAAAACCAGCAAAGACAACTGATGACTTATTCAAAAAGTGCTTGAATTTCTGTCCTACCAGAAATTCAGTTCAATATATACAGTTAAAAATACTTTAACTAATATATAGCAAATAAAGGTGAAAACCTATATTGTGGAAAAGATACACCAGGAAAGAATAATCAAAAAGAAATTTAGCAGCTTTGACAGCTGTAGCTAGAAAAGAAAGTTGGAGTGAACTCAAAGGAGGGAGGGAGGGCAATTTATATTCCCCTTTAGGGTGCTCAAAAATAGTGACAGGTAAAGGAACAATAATAAATGATTCCATTTTGATCCTCACTCACAAAAATACCCCTCTTCCAACACTCTACACAAAGAAGAAACAAAAAAAGAGAGAGAAGAAACAATAAGTATTTCAAATCAGGGCAAGACAAGACAGACAAAAGTTGACTCAAAAGTTAGTACTAATGTCAAAAAGGCTTCTATCTAATATGATCACCCTTTAAAATCCCCTTACTCTTAGAGGATTGGTAGCTGCAGGCTGTTTGAGAAGAGACAAATATTTCCACTTCTTGGCTTCCAAAATGACAGCTCAGACATCACACACTGGTACTTGCTGCTGTTGTTCCCCTATTATTTTTTCAAGCAACAGCTTTATGACCACAATCGGCTAAAGTGGGGAAACCAGTGACTCACTTCTCCAGAATCACAGCTGGTGGCTTTCTTGATCTCTAATTTATTGCCAATATATTACCTTTCTTTCCCCTTGAAGCTCCAGACAAAAGCCTGAGGTGACTTCACGCACTCAATCCCTAACTGGAAGTCCCACTGCACAGTGTCAAGTGTTAGTGCTTCCGCCAATTTTCTCTTTTTTTCCTTGAGGAAAAAGATCCAGCAACAGTATAATGACAGGATGACAAAACCTGTTGAGTCAATTAACTGTGATCATTCAGTTAATTTTGTATTGCATGGTGGGGAATTGTGATAAAATCCAGCTGCCTGAGCTCAGCAATGTCATAAAGAAAATGGAAAAAAGGAAAGGCTTGATACCACTTGCGGCAGGCTCTGGTCTTTGGGTGCTCTGTGATGCCACCAGGCTGTCCTAGTGGTTTAGCAATACCACTGAAGCAATGCAGGAAGAGAATGAAAGTGAAGTATCTTTTCCTTCTGGAAATAATGCCAGTTCTAGAATCTCTCCATGGCATTTCTGCCTCAGAAAATGTGTTATGAGATAGTCTAGCCTATTCCACAGGCAGAAAAAGCTCTTGAGGGGAATCTGGAGGCATAGGTACTACTAATCATACCCTTTTCTTTCCTAGAAGTAAGTTATTGGTCCCTGGGACCAAGGATGAGGAAACCAGTAGCACCCTAGAGAATACAAGACTTTTACTCCGTGACATCACTAGATACATGTATTTTCATTCTTCTTTCTAATATAAAGGCTTCAGGGACTTATATTTTCCATAATATACACAAAAATAGCATCCAGCATAAAACACCATTCTTGATAATACAATTTTTTTAATGCAACAAGCAAAGTCTATGGAGGTAGATTTATTTACAACATAGAAGAATAAAGACAAACAAGACAATTAGAAAACACAGAGAACCAAACAATTTTTAATATTATTTTTGCAAAAATAGGAAAGTATAGCTGGCATGCATGCCAGAAGCATAAACATGGACACCAAAGAATGTAGACTTTAGCAATGATAAAATGAAGGGAACCCTGAAGGATCAAGGAGTATGTGGAATAAAGAAACTATATTCATATTTCTATAGAAAAAAACTGGCCATAGCTCAAAATGACCACAGTGAGGAGCACTGGACATCATGCCATATCATTTGAGTCTGTTGTGCTGGCAGGTTTTTATAAAATACAATGTTAGATACAGGTATTACACTGTTTAATGGGGGTCCCATGAGGGACACCAAAATGTGCTCAACAATAGGTGGGGAAGATTAGATCTGAGCACTGCTTTAGCGTTACAAGAGCCAGGGTAACTTAGTAGGATCTTGTAACCCAGTGTCTACGGGGTCAGGCTGAGTCAAGAAGCAGACCGGTTGGAAAATAATGAATGATCTTTATTAAATACAGGCACACAGTGTAAGCAACACAAGCACACAATGAAAATAAAGGTGTGAGTAAGATAGCGGGATTTTCAGAGGGATAGTTGGTTCGGGTGATACGAAACCTGTCCTGAAGAACATGGAGAGTGAGGCTGGCGTTCGATGTATCTCAGCACGTGGAGCTGAGGGGAAGCTCGCCAAACGATGCGGCAGCAAGGCGGTCTGGAACTCGGGAGCGATCCAAGGAAGCGCTCAAAATCAGGGTTTTTTCTAAGGAGAATTGTGACCGCAGGCTAGGTCAGACTTTGGGAAAACAATAGCTTTGGAGTAGGAGACAAAGCCTCTGAAAGGTCAGAATTTGAATGATTGAGTTACAGCCAAATTTTCAATAGGATAGCCGGTGTGCAAATGCGGAGTACTTGAGCGTTGTATAGTCCGATCATCAAACTGCCAGCGCCAGGCAGAGGATCTTTTGAAAGTTGCTTGCATACCTAATGAAGGTACTTGCCTTGAGGTCTCCTAAAGCGATAAGTCGGCTGTTTCTGGCCTGCCTGTATTGTCTCGGAATATTACAGCGATTATCGGCCAAGCCTGTATGTGTGCTTGTCCGGGGGCCTCGCAAGCATGTGGAAGGGATATGTGAAGCTAAATTATTGATATCAAAGATATCCCCAAAGCTCGGACTAGACATGGCAGAAACAATCCCCCCCCCGAAAATGGGCGATGTTGGGGACAATATCGGACATTTTCCAGTTAAAATCAAAAATCATTTTAGAGCCGAATAGGGGCTTGTAGGTAGGTTAGCCATATCACTCCACAGGAAACAGAATTTTGGGGAAAAGCAAAAGGGTTTCTATCTCATAATAACATTCCTAACGAAAACCTAAACCTAAACACATACACACAACTGTCAATTAAACAACAATTAACAAATAAGCAATAAGCAATGTTAAATTGTCCCGTCAATAGGGAACTGTCGAAGAGTGAGCAATGGTAGTAAGATATCAAATGCAATCAATGAAATAATATAAATCCAATGCAGGGTTTGGCAATGAAGGCAATCCAATGAGCAATCAGTTCAATGTGGATGATGGAATGAGAGTTTGTAGTCTGGGGGAGGTGAGGTGCGGGCAAAAGTCTTGGCACCCCCCCCTTGCAACAGAAAAGTCTTGTAGCGGGAGCGAGTGAGCAAAACATAAGTCCATCCAGGCAACGGAACAGGAACAGCAACACAATGTCCAAGTTGGGGCAGTTTAGCTGGCTTGCTGCAAGTTCAGGAACGGTGAGGCTTTGCAGAGTTGGAGCCTGGAACAGTCTGTTGGTCTTTCTCGGGTGAGTAAATGGTAGCAGGAACAGCAAAAGTTCGTTGTTGCAATCGGAAGGCTGGGTGGTCACCTTCCCTCATGGTCTCAGGTGTCGTTGAGGAACCAGGGCTCTCCAAGTACCAGCCATCAGATGAGGCAGCAACTTTCTTTGTCAACCCCCCCCACGGTATTCGGGGGTGATGGTACGACCTCAGGATCTTCCGAGTCCTCTGGATCAATTAACCTATTCGAGTTTCTACAGAAGAACTGACATGATTAGTAGCCAATGTATACCATAAATGTAAGTTGCTGGCTCAAAGCCTACTGGGAGTTCGAGCGGAAACTGGAAACTGTGCTCTGGAAGGGTTGGTGGGAGCGAGCTGTTTACAACCAAAGGTGCCAAGGCAGAGGTTCTATCATAAGAGGCTGCAGGGGTGATTGCAACAGACCTTGGTCGTCCTAAGTTGTCGATTGGTCTGACCAGACGCTAGGAGACATTGGCCCTCCGTTCGTGTTATACCACTGGGTTAGACCGGGCCTGCAAAGTTCAGGGATCAGATGGACTACACGAACGGGGCACTTTGTTTCAAACAGCCACACATAAGTTGCTCCTGCTCAAGCCCCATTTGCAATGACCGCGGTGCACCCTTGCTCAGATTGAACTAGGTTAGGCTCTGGTCTTGGCGGCTGGGGCTCCCAAACTAGTGAAAAAGACAGAATGAACCAAATCAGGGACAAGCAAGTGTGTGCTTGCCCATTGCCAGAGTGGACGCTGACTCTCTCGGTGATTGGTCATGATGGTTATGCAAATATGTTAATGGTGTATGCAAATTAGACACAATGCACCAGGGCCAAGAGTCGACCCAAATGTGTGGGTCTCTGGCCTTTATGGGGCATCGGAGAGTAGGTCTAAATTTGTGAATTCACAACTGAATTGAATAACAAGTGAGGTAGCGGCACAGATTGTTCTCACCCTAACAATCTGGGCTCGCTGATGGAACGAGGAGAGAAATCTCTGAAAGGCAGGGGTCATTCTGGGCAGTAGATCAGGATTCCAGAGTCAGACCTGGTTCCACTGAGAGGGTCGGGAGACTCCCTTGTCTCGCCCTATCGTCCCAGAACTCCATTGCACAAGGCAATCCCTCAGAGTGAGAGAATGCCGGCGCTCCGGTCTGACTCGTGTCCCTTCCTCAGGTACCCGGGCTGACTCTGGAGGCCCGATCCACCTCAGAGGATTGGACGACCTCGGGACAGCCATCCCGTGGGTCTTCCCCAAAACTGTAAAGGAAAGTACTAACTACTTAAAAAACACCAAAACTAACAAAACTATTTACATGGCAGAACTATTTACAGTAGCTTGGAGCGCAGGGGGTCGCCACTCAGCCTCTATTCCCTTCAGACATGGGCCGTTCACCCACTGTGGAACGCCTCGTAGATGGAGACGAACGTCTCCGAGAAGTCAATATCCGGTACTTCAGTGTAATTTAAAGACACTTGAGGAGCATTACATGCATGGGAGCCTTCCCGCCAATCTCCTCAAGCGGGTCCGGGTCAGCAATGCCCTTCGGGTTGACTGGTTGGCCCTTCCACTCTTTCAGCTGAGAGATGTGGAAGAATTTCAGCCAGCTTCCCTTTCTTCTAGGAATCCTCACCTGGTAAACAGCGGGGGAAATCCACTTCGCAATGGGGACGGGGCCAACCCACTTGGCAGTGAGGGAGTGCTTGTCCTTATAGAAATTTCTATATAGGACCAATTGCCCCTCCTCCCACTGGCAATGGTGAAGCACCCATCCCAGTCTCCTATCCATCTTTTGCAAGTTCTTCCCCAACTGGGTGGCCACTTGGCGGTGAACTTGCCCTATGTGCTGAATAAGGCTCCTCACCCACTCGTTATTTAGAACCACCGGTTCCAAATCGGAGGGGAGGCTGGTGTCTATCCAAAATACCTCGGGAAGCATCATCTTCCGCCCAGTCATCACCATATGCGGCATGAAGCCGTGGGACGCCACCGTGCCTCTGAAGGCCATCAGAATGATCGGCAGCTTCGTGTCCCAATCTTTGCCGGAGGAACGCACCACCTTCCGAAGGGCTTCCTTCAAAGAGCAGTTCATCCTCTCGATCCGTCCTGAACTCTGAGGATGGTGGGTGATGTGAAAAAGTTGGCGAATGCCGAGTGCCTTGCACAACTCCTGGGTAACTTCACCAGTGAAGTGTACTCCTAAATCCGAGTCAAGTTCACGTGACACTCGTCATCGCACCCAGACATTGTTAAAGAGCAAGCGCACTGCCGTGCTTGCTGTGTTGTCTCAGCAAGGAAAAGCCTCGATCCATTTGCTAAATGAATTGATTACTGTAAGACAATATTTGTTGCCACACAGGGTTGTAGGCAGGGGACCTATGAAATCTATCTGGATGCGCGACCAGGGACCCTTGATGCATTGGTGCTGGATGGGCGCCCTGGGACCGGAGGTGTCAGCGTTGACCATGGCGCAAGCCAAGCAGTTGTCGACCCACTGGTCTACATCCTGTCTGATTTGCAGCCACCACCCGGTTTCCGAACCCTGTCCAGAGTCACACTTCGCCCTCGGTGGCCCTGCTCATGCACGAATTGAATGATGTCACTGTGGAGGTCCTTGGGTATGATCCAGTGGCACTGGCCACTGGCGTCAATAGCCCAATACACTCCCTCTAGCTGGGAGATCTTGAAATGGCCAGAATCATCTGAGCCTTTCCTGGCCAATTCCAGGATCTCTGAATCACCTTTCTGCAACACTCCCAGGTCGAACGTGGGAGGGACTAACTGTTCCTTCGGGTTAACATTAATAGCGTCGATGGGGGCTCCTTCATCCAGCAAAGCGGCATCCCAGGCTATGGCGTCTGCCCTTGTGTTCCAAATACAGGTAGCTGTGTTCTTTCTCTGGTGTCCTTGGACATGAACAACCCAAGTAGGGGCCATCCGTTCTTCAATCTGGGCTGCGATTGAGTCATGGACCGTGTCTCTACTGGGTTGACTTGGACCTTAGGGTCACTCCAGTCTGGATTGTGGGGAACGGTTGCCCAACCATCCTCCGGCAGCAGCTCCAAAGAAAAGTCCTCCGCGAATGTGGGGAGCAGCTCCGGGCACACAACCGAAATTAAGGCTTTGGGCATTTGGAGCTGACTCTCCAGCGCAGCGATCTGCTTCTGGCAAGCTGCATGTCTAACAGCCTCCTGCTGTTCCCTCACTTGCCTCACCATGAATTGGGCCGCAGACTGGGCGCAATCCAGCTCGGAGTCTAAGGCATGGGCTTTCTCTTCCCAAGTTTGCGCCACTAGAGTGATGTTACTAAGCTTCTGTGCAGAGGTCTGTGCTACGGATGCGAAAGTTACTTTGTCCGCTCACAGTGCCTCGATCTCGGCATGAAACCGGGCATTTTCCTGCTCAGTTTCAGCTAGCTTCCCTCGGGTCTCTACAAGGGCACTACTAGCGTCTCTGGCCGTGAGCCAAAGTCCCCAAGTGGCCAAAGCGTCCTTAGACGGCCCGAATGGGTTCTTTGATTTCCATGCCAGGGATTACGCTTCACGGAATGTAACAAAGGGGTCGGCCATCTGGAAGATGGAGTCCTTCCAGGGACATTTCCCCTTACTCAACACTCATCTATCTAATTTTCCTCGTACCTCTTCCTCCAACATGAGGTCCTTGATGGTGACCTTACTATTCTCAGCCATGCTACTATCCTACAAAATTTCCTAACAGAAGAGTGGGACCAGGACCTGGAGTGACGGGAAGGATCACCTAGACCCCTGGAGGAACTGAAGGGAAATGAACACAGCAGAACTACTCTACGAAAGAGGGATGGGAACCTATCTCCAGCCTGCCCAAACAAAGTCACTTTAGTGCATCCAAACCTGGTTCTCCACCTCGACAGCGTTGGGGACCAAAGGGTGAGGAAACGGTTCAGGGACAGGGAGGTCACCTAGACTCACGGAACCCACAGGAGTACTCTGCCTGCCTGAAAAAGGGAGACGAATGGCAAGGAACTTACTATGCTGCCTGGCCAAGCAGCGGGGAAAAAGGGCAAGGAACCAAAACCGAACCATCTCTAACTGGTTTTCTGGGTGAGGGGTACCTTCCTCTACCACTGGCCAAACCTCTAAACCCTAGGCTAGGTCGGGAATCACCACCCACACCTAGTCGGCTAGCCAATCGGGACGCACACGAAATTACACAGCGGGACACACCCGCATTCTCTATACAACTACGACAACAAGGAGCAGGACGCACCCGCGTACTCAACTCTGGGGGGAGGGGAGAGAAAATAGGAAGACCTCTTTTCTTAAGTGCTATTTGTGCCTTACCGCTATGGTGTTGGATGGGTGTAGACTGTTTCTATGGTGCTAACACCCTAAGACTTTGGATCCCAGCCCACGATAGACCCCAAGTTAGGGATGTGATTTCCGGGTCAGCTTGTGCACACCCCTTGCTATCGGACAATGATTCACTGCCCAAGCGCCAGCAGTGACCACGCCAGGGCGGCTGACATACACAAACCAGGCAAGAAAGGGGGATAGATTCCAACTCCGATAGAGTAGCTCCTAGAGCTCACAGGCACAGAATTCTCACACACACATGTATTCCTGCCTGACTGAATCTCTTGCAACGTGACTGGCCGTTCCTTAAGTCAGTACCAGCCTGATCTGAGGAGGTTCGTGACTCCTTCTCAAATTAGGGGTACCGGGGCTGCCCACGTTGCTCCACCACTCTGTTACCCTGTTTACTGGGGGTCCCGTGAGGGACACCAAAATGTGCTCAACAATAGGTGGGGAAGATTAGCTCTGAGCACTGCTTTAGCGTTACGAGAGGCAGGGTAACTTAGCAGGATCTTGTAACCCAGTGTCTACGGGGTCAGGCCAAGTCAAGAAGCAGACCGGTTTGAAAATAATGAATGATCTTTATTAAATACAGGCACACAGTGTAAGCAACACAAGCACACAGATAACTAAGGAAAATAAAGGTGTGAGTAAGATAGCGGGATTTTCAGAGGGATAATTGGTTCAGGTGATATGAAACCTGTCCTGAAGTCCGGAAGAAAATGGAGAGCGAGTCTGGGGTTCGATGTATCTCAGCACATGGAGCTGAGGGGAAGCTCGCCAAGCGATGCGGCAGCAAGGCAGTCTGGAACTTGGGAGCGATCTAAGGAAGCACTCAAAGTCAGCGTTTTTTTTTTAAGGAGAATTGTGACCACAGGGTAGGTCGGACTTTGGGAAAACAATAGATTTGGAGCTGTAGACAAAGCCTCTGAAAGGTCAGAATTTGAATGATTGAGTTACAGCCAAAATATGAATAAGATAGCCGGTACGCAAACGCCGAGTACTTGAGCATTATATAGTCCGATCATCAAACTGCCAGCACTAGGCAGAGGATCTTTTGAAAGTTGCATGCATACCTAATAGAGGTACTTGCCTTGAGGTCTCCTAAAGCGGCAAGTCGGCTGTTTCTGGCCTTCCTGTATTGTCTCGGAATATTACGGTGATTATTGGCCAAGCCTGTATGTGTGCTTGTCCGGGGGCCTCGCTAGCATGTGGAAGGGATATGTGAAGCCGCATTATTGATATCAAAGATATCCCCGAAGCTCGGGCTAGCCAGGGCAGTAACACAGGCATAGAAAAAAAATGACATTTCTTTACTCAGAGTGTGTTAATTTCTCAAATAAATTTATTAGACTTTAGGTACGGGGACAAGGAAAGTACTAGTGTTCTTATGAGAAAAGCAAGCAAAGGCCTGTTCACTTTGCCATCTTGATAACATTTACAATTATTTGTTAATGATATCTTAGTAAACAGAGTTAGTTAGCAGTTCCTAAGGATGTCTGGGGCTAGGCCATAGAGGGCTCTCTAATACAGTTATACTACAGTTAATGAAGGAGATATGTTCCTGTGCCTTACTGAAAAGCTGATAGAAGGGACAGAAAAACATGAAAAGGATAAAGCTAGGTTTCTGCACCATAGAAAAGAACAACAGTTCAACATGATTCAGCAAACTTTTAATATAAAACTAACAATAACACAGACGTGAAATGAAACAGCCAGGTCACATAAACCTTGCATAATTGAATAAAAATATTCTGAACCCTCTAAGAGACCACTGGAAAGCTTCTTTCAAAATAAATCCAGGAACTTTTCTTTTTCTCCCATGTTTCTTATGATTTCCAGTTTGGTGGCCCAAATGTATAGATTTATACTTCATGTATAGATTTATACTTCAAACACACACACACACACACACACACACATATGTATATGCATATGCATATGTATATGTATATGTATGCTGGAGACAGATGGTGAAGGTACTGTAGTCTGTGCTTCCTAGCTCAAGCATTGCATTGCTTGCTGTAGATACAATGGTGCAACTTGACTCTGAAATTCTGCATTTCAGTTAACTGAGTATGATTTTAACTTTAATTTTATTACCAGCATTTTAATGCAACAACTGAAATAACACGTGGCTTATGATTTGCTACTTCTGTTACTAATAAGTGAGACATTGGCTCTATTCTCTAGTTGCTTTAGCTTTTGGATACTTTCATGAACAGTTCTAAATTAAATGTATAGAAATATTTTAAAACTATCAAAATCTAAATTAAAGTTTTCCTGTCTTTCAGAATAGAGTGCTTGATAACAGGCCAACAAACATTTTGGTTCTTTAGGGTAAGCTTGACTGTTGGTAGAATAAAACAAAGCAAGCCAAAAAGAGAGTAATAACTAGCGGATCACTTTCTCTGTTTTCCATCTAATTTCATTTTGGTTTCATTCTTTTCAGATAACTCGTGCTCATATACTGATGTATATGAGGACTGTGATGACCTAATAGAGAGTTTCACGTGCACACAGAAGTTTGTTCAAGAAAAATGTCCAGCTTCCTGCAAATGCCCCAGAGACAAATAATATATACAAAAGAATTACAAGATTTCTCCTTAGATAACACTTCTTACTGAAGAAGAATGGAAATGATTACAAAAAAGCTGGTCAGAATTTAGCACTTGAAATTAACAGTGTAAAAATAAAGCACACCAAAGACACTAAAAGGAATTTATCAGTCTGTGTCCATCATTTTCTTCTTTATTGATTGTTCTGCTTTACAAAATGTTTTGGATTCTTTTTAAGGTAAGTTTCTGAATATTCAAAATGGCTGGTACCTCTTTTTAAGGGCCTTATGGCACTACACTGTGATAGAGCCATTATTCCACTATAAACATCATATGGAATCCTGGGTTTTGCAATTTAGGGAGGGGCATTTAGAATTCTCAGCCAGAGAGCTCTTTGGCCTCAGTAAACTATAAACCCCAGAATTCCACAGGAATTCACCATAAATTAAAATCTTGGATCAAAACAGCAATTAAGATGTTATCTGTACTATATATTGTTCAGTCAGCTCTTAATATTATGTTTATAACTATTTTGAGTTGTACATAAGGATAATGCCTTTTACAAATAGTTTCTGGCATTAATTTAAAAATACTTTTTTCCAAAAATTAGAAAATGTTAAACTGTTTAAAGCCTTATTGAACATTAATTATTAAATGCCAGTTGGCAATTCTTTTCTTCAAGGATCATCACAACTATGTCAAAATTATTTTTTCTTTTTATGTGCTTTGGAGAATATTATATGCAGCCATTCAGTCTGGAATTTCCCAGTAGGGAAACTTTAACCTTTTACTACTTTACTTGAAGAAGACTGTATTTTGATGGAATTTACAGTTGCTTTGGCTATCATACATTATGAAACAATTTGGCTTCAACTGCCATTTTTAATCTAGTTGTCTAACACTTAGGCCATTTCCGTCCTACACTGTTATAGTGCTATTATTCCACTTTCAACATCCTGTGGAATTCTAGGATTTGTAGTTTATTGAGGCCAAAGAGCTCTCTTGCTGAGAATTCCAAAGGCCTTTCCTAAACGGCAAACTCCAGGATGTCATAGGTTGTTGAAAGTGGAATAATAGCACTATCACAGTATAGTACAGAAATGGCCTTAATTTCTAGCTTTGTTGGTATAAAACAACCAAGTTTGTCTTTATTGTTTATGGGATCCAAGCAGGATCACAACTTAAAATAAAACAAAATAAAAACCAATCATGATAGAAAAACATAGGTTAAAAATCTATTAATTATTATCCTAATTATCTTATTATCTATTAATTATCTTAAAAATTCTATGAAAAAGTACTAACTGAAATTAAAGTACTCACAGCATGAAAAAAAACTCAAATAGGTTAAAAAGTACAGTATACCTCCTCCTGTTAAGACACAGCAAAAAGTTAAAAACTACAAGCCTGTCAGAGGCCGTTTCCGCACCTTACCTTTTCCTGGAGCTGGGGTGCGGGGATCGCGTGAGCAGCCTCCGGCGAGAGGCTCTCACATCCCTGCTGCTTCAACTCTGCACGAGCTGGCTGCTCACGTGAGAGCCCTGCTTCTTCCTTCTGCAGCACAGCCTGGGAGTTTCCCAGGCTGCGCTGGGGCAGGAAGCATGACCGGTGCGGCTGCAGAGACTCCACACGCCAGGTAAGTGTGCGCAGGGCCCAGGAGCAATGCGTGATCATGCACCATTTTCAGCTCCCAGCCAAAAATGAAAAGGTGCGCGACTGGCGCCTGCTGGTCCCTGGAACATCACACGATTATGAGTGCATCGTGAAGATGGCTCCTCACAATTGCGCGACGCTCGAGGTACCCTTTTGCATGGCAAATGCTGTGAGGAAAGGGCAAAAATAAAAGTCCTGCCAAGAGAGCAGAGAGGGGGCCAGCCCTCATGGCAAGAAATTGGAAAGCTTGGAAGCCACCCATCCATTTGCTTACTCCTTACCAATTTCTATGTTTTTCACTCAAAGAAAACACTTAGTTAAAGATGGTGTTCAGAAACAGAGACCAACCATTACTTCCCTGTCCAGCACTGCTAGATATAGCATGATGCCTGCAGAAGCTAACAATGACTAATTCAGTCTCTTCATGAACTAATGTAGACACATATATTCTGAACTTCACTGATGCTAGTTTAATATTTTAATTTTCTACCATTTGAGAAAGAATAGTCACCCTGGGATACAGGTTTTCCTCACTTATCTGAAAGGTTAGGGACCAAAGCACTGTCAGAAAATGGAATTGGTGTTACCCTGTTTTCTGGGGGTCCCATGAGGGACACCAAAATGTGCTCAACAATAGGTGGAGAAGATTAGCTCTGAGCACTGCTTTAGCCTTATGAGAGGCAGGGTAACCTAGCAGGATCTTGTAACCCAGTGTTTACGGGGTCAGGCCAAGTCAAGAAGCAGACCGGTTTGAAAATAATGAATGATCTTTATGAAATACAGGCACACAATGTAAGCAACACAAGCACACAGATAACTAAGGAAAATAAAGGTGTGAGTAAGATAGTGGGATTTTCAGAGAGATAGTTGGTTTGGGTGATACGAAACCTGTCCTGAAGTCCGGAAGAAAATGGAGAGCGAAGCTGGGGTTTGATGTATCTCAGCACATGGAGCTGAGGGGAAGCTCGCCAAGCGAAGTAGCAGCAAGGTGGTCTGGAACTCAGGAGCGATCCCAAAGAAGCCCTCAAAGTCAGGGGTTTTTATATGGAGAATTGTGACCGCAGGCTAGGTCAGACTTTGGGAAAACAATAGCTTTGGAGTAGGAGACAAAGCCTCCGAAAGGTCAGAATTTGAATGATTGAGTTACAGCCAAATTTTCAATAGGATAGCCGGTGTGCAAATGCGGAGTACTTGAACGTTGTATAGTCCGATCATCAAACTGCCAGCACTAGGCAGAGGATCTTTTGAAAGTTCCGTGCATACCTAATGGAGATACTTGCCTTAAGGTCTCCTAAAGTGGCGAGTCAGCAGTTTCTGGCCTTCCTGTATTGTCTCGGAATATTACGGTGATGATCAGCCAAGCCTGTATGCATGCTCATCCGGGGGCCTCACAAGCACGTGGAAGGGATATGTGAAGCCGAATTGGTGATATCAAAAGCTATCTTTTATATCCCCAAAGCTCAGGCTAGCCAGGGCAGTAACAATCCCCCGCCCCGAAAATGGGCGATGTTGGGGACATCCAATTAAAAATCAAAAATCACTTTAGAGCTGAATAGGGGCTTGCAGGTAGGTTAGTTGTATCACTCCACAGGAAAGGGAATTTTTTTTGGGGAAAAGCAAAGGGTTTTCTAACTTATAACAAAATTACTAACTAGAACCTAAACCTAAACACATACACAGAAATGTCAATTAAACAACAATTAACAATTAAATGATAAGCAATGTCAAACTGTCCCGTCAATAGGGAACTGTCAAAGAATGAGCAGTGGTAGCAAAATAGCAAATGGAATCAATGAAATAATCAATAGAATACTGTAAATCCAATGCAGGGTCTGGCAATGAAGGCAATCCAATGAGCAATCAGTTCAGTGTGGATGAAAGAATGAGAGTTCATAGTCCGGGGGAGGTGAGATGCAAGTAAAAGTCTTGGCACCCCCTCCCTTGCAACAGAAAAGTCTTGTAGCTGGCACGAATGAGCAAAACATAAGTCCATCCAGACAACGGAGCAGGAACAGCAACACAATGTCCAAGTTGGGGCAGCTTAGCCGGCTTGCTGCAAGTTCAGGAACGGTGAGGCTTTGCAGAGTTGGAGCCTGGAACAGTCCATTGGGCTTCTCGGGTTAGCAAACGGTTGGAGGAACGGCAAAAGTTCGTTGTTGCAATCGGAAGGCTGCGTGGTCACCTTTCCTCATGGTCTCAGGTGTCGTTGAGGAATCAGGAATCTCCAAGCACCGGCCATCAGATGGAGCGGCAACTTTCTTCGTCAACCCCCCCCCCCACGGTACTTGGGGGCTATGGTACGACCTCAGGATCTTCCCAGTCCTCCGGATCAATTAATGTATTAGAGTTTCAATGGAAGAACTGACATGATTAGTAGCCAATGTATACAATAAATGTAAATGGCCGGCTCAAAGCCTACTGGGATTTCAAAACATTTGGGTCATCATGACAGAGAAGACTAAGAATCTGTGGGGACTGAAATAGCAACTGCGATTGAAGCTGTATTGGCCGGAGTGGGGCCGTTGATCTCGGGCTAGCCAGGGCAGTAACACCCCATACAAAACATGAGAAGCAACCCCTGGGTGTGGGATTTTCCAGAGGTCTGGATTCAGGACAAAACAGAGTGTGGAAAGGTAAAGGACACTTGTGTTTTAATTGAGGGTAGAGATCCACCACCCCAAAAACAATATAGGTATCCTGTGGAAGCTGAGGAAGGGATAGGAAAGACCATAGAGGACTCCTTAAGTGGAATGTGATCACTCCCATGCAGTTGATCTGCAGTGCTCCCCAATGGCCTGTCCTGAAAGCAGATGGGAAGATATGGAAGATGATGGTGGATTTCAGGGCTCTGAATGGTACCAGTCCCCCCGTGGCCCCAGTAGTGGTGAAATATAATGAAATCTTGGCCACCATTGCCACCAGTGCCAGGTATTATAGTGTAGTGGATTTGGCCAAAGCATTCCACTCCATACAACTGCATGAAGCGTGCAGGTATAAATTTGCCTTCACGTTTAGAGGGCAACAGTATGTCTTCAAGGAGGACCCCCAGGGATTCCACTTCAGTCCTAGTATCTGCCATGCCCATGTGGTCAAGATGTGGGATAGGCTGCAGCCAGCCTCACAATCCCATGTCCTGTCCTACCTGGATGAGATACTCGTACATTCAGATTTGGGGGAAAAGACTAGGGACGCCACCTCAGAGGTCTTGGGATTCTTGCAGGATACGGGTTTCAAGGCTAACTGGGAGAATGCACAGCTAATCTCCACCAAAGTTAAGTACTTAGGACTCTGCTTGGGAGCTGAAGGTCAAAGTCCAGAATCCAAGCGAGTAGAGGTGATTTCCAAGCTACCTCAGCCTACTGATGTGCACTCCCTACTTTCCCTCCTGGGTACGTTCAATTTTTCCCAAGACTTCATTGAGTCCTTCGCTGCCAAAGCAAGGCTTCTGTATGCTCTCTTGAAAAAAAACACCCAGTGGGAATGGGGTTCTGCACAGCAACAGGTATTTCACAGCTGAAGGAGGATCTGATGAAGGCAACCGCCTTAGCTCACCTGAACATGACCAAACCTTTCCTTATCCAGTTAGCCACCTCTGACAGGAGCATCGGGGCAGTTCTTTCCCAACCCTTGAATGGCACTCAGTGCATTATTGCTTACGCCTCCAGGAATTTGAGTCCACACGAGATGAAATTCAGTCTGTGTGAGAAAATGTGCTTCGCACTGATCTGTGCATTGACACACTGGGAGTTTATTATTGGAGGTGCCTGTGTGATCCTCCAGAAAACCCATGTGCCACTTAAGTACATTCTGTCCAGGAAAGACCAGATGGCCAAGTATCCAACGCCAGGATAGCCAAATGGACTCTTTCCCTGGTGTCGCATGGGGTGGACTTCCAAAAACAGCCCCAAGAACCGCTGGCTTCATATGGCCTAATTGTTGCTGGAGCCACACATGAGTATCCTTTACCACCTATAAAGACTGTAGATTGGCCAGTCGAGTGGAGAACCTCTCTTGAAGAGGTGCAGCTACAAGGGTTCATCTGCTGGTTTTGCGATGGATCCTCTATGCACGTAGACAGGAGCCGTAGAACGAGCTTTGGAGCAATCTGAGTGACTGACTCCTTCTCCCTTCAAGGGAAAGCCAGGCCCCACTCCAGCGAAGCTGCCGAAGTAGAAGCTCTATGGGCTATACTGGAGAACGAACTGCTTGACTGTCCCCTAGCTATTTACACTGATTTGGATTGGATAGCCAAGGCTGCAAGTATTTGGCTCCCAACCTGGCTCCAAAACAACCTAAAAACTTCCAATGGAAAGCCAATTGCCCGTCTAGAGAAATGGGTCTGATTTGCTGCCCAAATTCAGGACAGAACTGCTCCAACATGGGTTGCTTATGTCAAGGGACACCAAAAGAGCACTTCTGCTACATGCCTCTGGAACAACAGAGCAGACACTCTGGCCAGAGAAGCAGCTCTGCAGGATGATGGAATCCCCATAGCCCATACTAATGCAAATCCCAAACAGCCCTTTGTTCCTCCCACTTTTGATTTAGCCACAGTACAGAAGGGAGATCCCGAGATAGCTGAGTTGGCTAGGAAAGGAACTGACAACTCTGGCTGGTTCAAAATAGAGCAGCAGGAAGGAATGTTTTGGTCTTTTCAGATGCAGATGGCCAGTTTCACTGGATAGTGCCAATGGATCTCCATGGTGACATGGTCCAATTTGTACACGAGCGAGGACATTGTGGACGAGAGATCACGTTAGAGAGGGTCCAACAAACAGGTTGGTGGCCCCAGCTCAAGCAGGATGTCAACTGTTTGACCTGTGCCATGGTGAACGCAGACCCCTCTGGGCCCAAGGACCCGATTCAGCACCAAAGAATCGAGGGTCCTTGGTCCCATATTCAAATAGATTTCATTGGACCACTCCTGCCTACACCAAGGGGAAACAAATACTGCTTGACATTGATTGATCTCTTTGGTAAGTGGATTGAAGCTTTTCTATGCCGCAATAACATGGCCGCCGCAGCAACATGACTGTTGTTTAACAACATTTGGTCAAGCTGGGGTATATCACGTGACCTTGATTGCAACATGGGGCCCCATTTCACCAGGGAGGTCACTCAGGAACTGTGCAAGGTCCTGGGGATCAGGCAGCAATTCCATATCACTCATCATTCCCAGAGTTCTGGACAGATAAAGAAGACCAACAGGTCACTAAAGGAAGCACTTCGTAAGATGATTCATGCTTCTGGGAAGGACTGGGACACTAAACTGCCTATCATCATGATGGCATTTAGGGGCACTGTGGCATCCCATGGCTTCACACCGCATATGGTGATGACTGGGTGGAAAATGTTGTAATCAGAGGTATTCTGGATTGACACGAGCCTCTGACTTAGAGCCCGTTGTCTTAAACAATGAGTGAGTGAGGAGTCTGATCCAGCATATACATCAGATACACTGACAAGTTGCTGCCCAACTGGGGAAGAACTTGCAGAAAGTGGACAAGAGACTAGGATGGGTGCAGCACCCCCGCCAGTGAGAGGAAAAACAGTTGGTCTTAAGTAGAAACTTCTATAAAGACAAGCAATCCCTGGCAGTGACGTGGATAGGACCTGTCCCTGTTGAAAAGAGAATTTCACCAGCCGTATACCAAGTGTGGATCCCGCACCAGAAGGGAGACTGGCTTAAATTTTTCCATGTCTTCCAACTGAAAGAGTGGAAGGGAGGACCTGTTGACCCTTGGAAGGTGAATCTCCCTGAGCCCCTGGAGGAGCTTGTGGGAAACCCCAAGGTGGATGTTCTGACACCTCAGACATTGTTGAACTATTGGGAGATGCCTGCATTTGACAATGATTAGGCACTAGGGATGATATAGGGAGATGCAAGTCTCCCACTCTCCCCCTTTTCCCCTCTTTTCTGTAGAAGAATCCTAGCCTTCCAAGTGATATTAGTTATCTGCCTCTTCTTGGTAGCCTGCTGGGCCAGAAGACAGATTTTGCAACTCCAAGCTAGACAGCTTGGACCAAGCCTGGCATTTTAGTCCTCCACTTTACTGGGAGTAAGGGAAAAGTTCTTTCTGTTATTGGGAAGTGTTAGGTGCCCAGGCAAAGCCTAGACCAGTTAAAAACCCAGGGCTCAATTGGGAATCATAGCCCTGGGCACTCTGAGGTAGATCAAGCCTCCAGAGTTAAGTCCGACACCCAGAGAGCAGTGGTCTAACCATGGCGATGGGACCTCCCAAGTCGGAGGGACCACGTGCAATGACACCATGGGGCAAGCAGGAGAGAACTTTGGGACAAGATTCCTCTCCAGTGGATTGAGCTCAACTCTGGAGCACCGAGTCACCCCACTGAAATTGAGCACCCAGAAACCATTTAGCCCATCATCCTAGCTATCCTTTCCAGTTATGGTGAATGTGACTGGGAATCCCGAGTCCATGACTTCACTGAAGGGTAAGTGAGGAACAACACCTCCCCATTCCTTCTTTTGTAAATAGCCCTTTAGGTAATAGGAATTTTAGGACTGATAGTTGTTTTGTGTAAAGTCCTGCTCCCAATTTGGCTCTAAAACTATTCTATTGTTTAATTGGAAAATGTACGATATCGTACACTTGTTATCCATTTTAAGGGAAGGGAATTGTTACCCCAGTGACAGACTCCATCCCGGGGGGATATAAAATTGATATCAAATATGCCCACCATGCCAGAGAGGTTGCCCAGGGGTGTGTGCGTAGACAAACTTGTTAAATGACCAAAACTAGGTCAAGGCCAGGAAAATCCCCAGTCATGTTTCCCAAGGAGACCTCAGGCTAGACACATCCACGGAAGCAAGAGGTCCTCAGCTGCAAATAGCCAACTTGAAGGGATTACTGGGTTTTCCCCAGATTGAGCCACTCCAACTTTGGAAAATCCTATGAGGGCGAGGTCCATTTACATGAACCAATCATACAAACCATCAAGTTGCTATTGTGTGGCATTTTTCCTTCTATTTTGGTCATAGTTCTTACCAGTAAAGGGCCTGCCCTTGAGGTATGTTCCACCCTATAAGTAGTTCCTGTTTTTGAGGGTCTTGTTACTGCCCTGGCTAGCCCGAGCTTTGGGGATATAAAAGATATCTATTGATATCAATAATTCGGCTTCACATATCCCTTCCAAGTGTTTGCGAGGCCCCCGGACAAGCACGCATACAGGCTCGGTCGATAATCGCTGTAATATTCCTAGACAATACAGGCAGGCCAGAAACAGCCGACTCACCACTTTAGGAGACCTCATGGCAAGTACCTCCATTAGGTATGCGAGCCACTCACAAAAGATCCTCTGCCTCGCGCTGGCAGCTTGATGATCGAGCTATACAATGCTCAAAAACTCCGCATTTGCATACCGGCTATTGATACATTTGGCTCTAATTCAATCATTCAGATTCTGACCTTTCGGAGACTTTGTCTCCAACTCCAAATCTATTGTTTTCCCAAAAAGTCCGACCTAGCCTGCAGTCACAATTCTCCTTATAAAAACCCCTGACTGAGCTTCCCCTCAGCTCCACGTGCTGAGATACATCGAACCCCAGCTTCGCTCTCCATTTTCTTCCGGACTTCAGGACAGGTTTCGTATCACCTGAACCAACTATTCCTCTGAAAATCCCACTATCTTACTCACACCTTTATTTTCCTTAGTTATCTGTGTGCTTGTGTTGCTTACATTGTGTGCCTGTATTTAATAAAGATCATTCATTATTTTCCAACTGGTCTGCTTCTTGACTTGGCCTGACCCTGTAGACACTGGGTTACAAGATTCCGCTAAGTTACCAAGCCTCTCGTTTTGCCAACTTGTGCTCTGAACTAATTTCCCCAACTTGTATAATTTTGATAGCAATTTGGTGTCCCTCCCGGAACCCCAAGAAAACAGGGTAACAGGGGGCTGGTGCTTTGATTGTCATTCAGGGATGAACAGCTGAGATTTCAGTGGGGCCTTGATCTAACTTCCACAAGAGACTGTTCGCATAGTCCACCATGAGCTTGTTGCCTCGGAGGAAGCCGATACCCAGAAGGCCTTCGTCTTCTCCCTGATTCTCACAAACCTCCATGTTGGACTGGAACATCCCAATGGAAAGGAGAATGTCCTTCCATACTTTAGCATGGTGCCCCCCACTCTGTATCCAGTCAAAAGGATGGAGTCGGGAGTGGGCTTACCATGCCTCACCGATTTGGAAAGCAGCACATTCAGTGCTGCCCCAGAGTCAACTAACAAAGAGGCAGGAGTCTTGTCCCTGTCAGTCCCTATGCCTGCCTTCACCCAGAATCTTCCCCATTTGTCTGGAATCAGCCGAGCCATGACGTCCTTGGGGAGATTCCTGGACTGAAGGCATCCCTATTTCAGAGCCTCTAAGCTAGGATAGTGCCCAGTGGGTGGAGGGCCGTAAGTTACAGCGTCCATGGGCTGCACAGTTCCAGACTGGGAGTGTTTAATCAGAGCGTTGAGGAGCTCCGACGTCAGCCATTGGTCAAACTGGCTCTTGTTGAGCCAAAGTTTTCTCAAGGCCAACAACAGCTTTGCCCTCTGCCCCGAATAAGCACTTTGTATAGGGTTGTATCCTCCAGACTGCGCTCAGGGAGCATCACTGTCTGGGGTAGATCAGGGAGCCTGAGTCTGGGGAGTGGAATTCTCTGATTTGCTAGTCAGACCTCAGGAGTCACTGGCTCACAATATGTCTTGCCTAGCCTTGGGGTCCTGCTTCAGTGTGGGATGGGAGTTCCAATTCCCCTTGGGAGCTGGAGCAAGGGCTGATTTTTGATGTCTGCTAGTGTGGCGAGGAGTTCTCCGAAGAGACCCTCAAAAATGGGGACTATTTATAGGGTGGAATGTACCTGAAGCGGCAGGCCCTCTCCTGGGAAGAACAATGGCCAAAATAGAAGGAAAAATGCCGCACAATAGCAACTTGATGGTTTGCATGATTGGTTCATGTAAATGGACCTCGCCCTCATAGGATTTTCCAAAGTCGGAGTGGCTGAACCTGGGGAAACCAAGTAACCTCTTCAAGTTGGCTATTTGTGGCTGAGGACCCCTTGCTCGTGTGGATGTGTCTAGCCTGAGGTTTCTTTGGGAAACGTGACTGGGAATTTTCCTGGCCTTCATCTAGTTTCGATCATTCAAACAATTTGTCTACGCTCCCCCAGGGCAACCTCTCTGGCATGGCAGACATATTTGATATCAATTTTATATCCTCCTGGATGGGGTCTGTCACTGGGGTAACACATTTTTCCTTAATTTGAAAGTATCAAAAGAGTGAGTCATCAGATAGCAGCCAAGAAAGCCAATGCAATTCTTGGTTGCATCAATCAGAGTATGGTGTCTAGATCAAGGAAAGTAATGGTACCACTCTATTCTGCATTGGTTAGACCTCATTTGCTTATAGAAGATAAGATGCCCTTTTCATGCAAAAATTTGGATTTTTGCCTATTTAATGCCTTTCCCCATATTATTTAAAGGGATGGTACTGCTTTTTGATTCAACGTCAGAACCACTAATGATTTAACTTTAAATTCTCAATCTTTCCTTTTTTTTTTTTTTTTTGCCTTGGTTGTTACTGTTGTTTTGGGGAGTTAGCTATTTTTTTTTTTTAGTCTTTATAAATTTAGATGTGGATGGGGATCTTTATTTTTTTTTTCTTTTGAATTTTTAAGGGACTAACAGCTTACTTTTGATCTTGGAGTGTCTGTGTTATTCGATTAGCAAATGATTTTGCTACTTCCTCTGATTTGAACATTGAACAAGATTTCATTTTCACTGATAAGATATTTATGTTAGACAGTGTGAAACTGGAACTTTAAAGTTACTTACCCAGTTGGATTTCTGCACAGTACTGTTCTAATTTTAAAATCTATGGGAAAGTTTACAAGGAGATCTCTTCTTATCTAATATTTTGAGAACACAGCCTTCTTGTTTAAGAAATACAGGAATACTGAACAGGAACTGTCATGGCTACAATTGTGGATTGTGACATTCAAACTAAAAAGAACTTAGAAAGCTCTGAAGATATACCTGAATATTTTTTGCATTTCCTGGATAAATTTAGACAAGCTAGTTCACTTACTGAGAAAAGGTTTGAAGTGCTCTCTGAAGAGCCGTCACACTTGTCACAAGACTTAAAAGACAGATTTGATGAAGATCAATATTTTAAATCACAACAAATGGTTGAAATGATAGGTTGGCAATCTGAGCAAAATGAAGACACAGTACAATTGCTACAAGAGAGACCTCTGACTTGGAGGTGCTTCAAGGTGAGATAAATACACAGAAAGTGATGGAAAGAGCTAATATAGCTGATGTTGGAAAGATGAAAAATGCAAGGGATGTCACAACTTGACAAGTAACCTTGGAGTTGGATGCCCAAAATTGTGGTGACTTGATATCATTTTGGAGAATTTATGATAAGCGGCCTGTAAACCTACAAAAAGTTATTTGTGAAAAAAAAGGAGAATAACAACTCATTTATGGACTTATTGGTGATTAGACTTCCCAGAAAAAATATAGTTGAAAAGAATAGATTTAAGAATGAAATTATTATAGCAATATTAAGTACAAAGAGAATAAGATTTAGATACGTGAAATAAAAATATACAATTAATATGATATATAATGTTGAATAAGTACACAGTGATAAAAGATCTGGAGAGAAATAGTAATGTAAGCTATTTGTGTCGTGATTTTTCTCTTTTTCACATTTATGTTATCCACATGGTGTTTTTGTGTTATTTTGTTGCAGTTTATTCTGTTACATATTGTTCTTTTTTCTTTATAACAATTAAAAAAAAAGTGGTTCCCACCCTTGCTGCAAACAGTGAATGGTAATCCAACAACTGTAACAACTGGTTATTTAATCATAAATTAAATCTAAGGTATATACTTGTTGCCTATTAATTATCTTTATAATGAACTAGCATATATACCCAGCGTTGCCTGGGATTTTATTTTCTTATAGCTAACACTTGTTAGAAATACCTTAGGAACTACCTTACCTTACCTTAGCAATTCAATGCATTTGAAATACACAGATTTGAGATCCTATGTCTCTAATTCTCCAATCTGTCTTGTCAAGTACCTGTAACTTTTCCCCATATTCTCCAATCCAATCTGTATTCAGAATTGTTAACATACGGAGGTTCAGTTTCTGAGGGAATACAATACCCTCCTACTTGCTGCTAGGCCTTGTCTCCATAGCAATCGGCCAGAGCCAAAAGCTCTCTGACTGAGAATTCTAAAGGCCCCTCACTAAACTGCAAACCCCAGGATTCCATAGAATCTTCTCAGGCAAACAATCATACGAGGCCTTCTCTACCTGACATGAGCAGATAAACAAACTTTGACTTTTATATATTGGATCTAAACTTACAATATATGATAATAATTAACAAAGTAAATTATTAATAATAATTCCAACTTAATTGTTAAAATCATAATTTAAAACTTAATAATTAATTAACAATTAATCATTAGTAACTTATTCTATTCTGTATTAAAATTAGTAGTTCCTGAGCAAAGAGATTTCTAAATGTATATGGCAAAGAAAAAAATCTAGAATAAAGTGGAAAGTATTAATAGATGCAAAAGAACATGGTGGACTAGAGGTACTGGATTTAAGAAGATATTTTGAAGCATTCTCTCTCTAGTATGGTTAAAAGAATGGATAACACTAGTGAATAAAAGATTACTGGAATTAGAAGGCTATTTCTGGCCTGCCTGTATTGTGTTGTAATATTGCGGCGATTATTGGCCGAGCCTGTATGTGTGCTTGTCCGGGGGCCTCGCAAGCACGTGGAGGGGAATGGGTATGTGAGGCCGAATTATTGATATCAAGAGATATCTTTTTATATCCCCCACGCTCGGGCTAGCCAGGGGAGTAACACTTGTCGAACATAGATAATAGCACTATACTTGGACATATTTGTAAATCAATTCCTGTTATCTCTTTTATCTCTTTAAACACCTTTTGCCAAAATTTCTGTAGCCTTTCACATTTCCACCGCATGTGAATATATGTGCCAATCTATTGGCAACCCCTCCAACATAATCTTGAATGATTTTTGTCTATGTGGTTTAACCTTACTGGTGTTAGGTACCATCTCCAAACCAATTTATAATCATTCTCTCTTATACTTACTGATAAATTTTTTAAAAGACGATGATTCCAGATTTTCCTCCAGTCTTGAATATCCCTTTTTTGTACTAATTCTTCCTCCCATGTGTTTCTAAGGTATTCATCTTCATCTTCATCTTTTGACAATATTTTATATATTTCTCTTGTGGTACCTTAAAATATTTCATTTTCTTCCATATCCTCTCTTTGTTTAATCATTTGTTCAAATCAAGTGTATTCTCTAAAATCTTTATTATTGCTTTTCCAATTCCTTGTCCACTGCTCCAGCTGAATGTAATTAAACCATGACATTTTAGGACCCCGCAATCTCTCCTTTATTCTATCTTTATTTGTCATTATATTCGTCCATTCTTTTAACTTATATATTCGTTGCTTTTTAATTCCTTCTCTAATTCATCCCTCAAATTTATTGGAAACTTTTCCATCATCATTACTGCAGTTAATGGTGAGATAGCCGGCATTAGTTTTTCCTTGTTTTTTTCCCATATTTCTAATATATTCTTTAAAAGGGGATTGTCTATTTTTTCTATTTCTCTCTAGACCAGATTCCAAAAAAGATATTCTCCAGTCTCCTCTCAATTTCTATCATTTCCATCTCTAACCATCCTAAATCCCCTTTTCCTGAGACTCCATCTATAATATATCTCAATTGATTTGCTTTATAATACCATTTTAAATTTGGGAGGCCCAATCCACCTTCTTTTTGGGATCTGTACCAAAATTTCTTATTAATCCTCACTTTCTTATTCCCACTACAAAAATTATTCAATAATAACTGCCAATTTTTCAGTTCTATTTCTGATAGTTTCATTGGTAACATCCTTAATAAAAAATTAATCTTAGGTAATATTTTCATTTTTACTAATGCAATTCTTCCAAACCATGATACTCTGGTTTCTCTTCAGATCGGGAACCACTTTTTTGGTTATATGTAGTTTAGTGCTTTTCTGTAGTCTAGTTTGATATTTGTAGTTTTCTTTTTCTTTTAGATAGCTTATTGTTACTTTTAATTTGTTTTCTTTTGCATTATTTTGGTTTATGTATTGTTATTGTATGTATGTTTACTTTGTGGTCTTTTCTGTTATTTTTTATTATTCCATAAAAATTAAAAAAGTCAAAAAATAAAAAAAAAAAAAATAAAAGACCAGATTGGGGATGTTCAGCTTGGTGAAGGGAAGTTGGGAGGGTGATATGATTGCACTCTTTGAACACCTCAAGGACTGCCACAAAGAGGATAGTGCAGGCTTGTTCTCTGCTGCCTGAGAAGATGGAAATTTTTTAAATTTCTAGTTATAAATTACAAGATGATAGATTTCAACTGAAAATCAGAAGGAATTTCTTGAGAGTAAGGGAGGTTCAGCAATGGAAGCAATAGCTAGGAAAGTGGTGGGTGCTCCTTCACTGGGCATTTTCAAAAAGAGGCTGGATAGATACTTGCTGGGTATGCTCTAGCTGGAGGCCATGCGTGGAGCAGGGGGTTGGACTTGATGACCCATACTTAATGATTCTATGATTCTAAATTGTCAAGTAATAGTTTTTGGAAAATCAAAAAAAGAAACACGGTGGCAGTAATTGTGAGGCAAGATGCAGCAAAGCAGTCAGGGAAACCCTGACTGAGTAATATCGATAAGACTCCAGGGAAAACCTAGCAATATAACTCTGACCCAAGTTTATGCTCCCACCACAGAAGTGGATTAGGAAGAAATCAAAAGCTCCTACATGGGCATCCGTTGACCACACATGTTGATAATTGTAGCCAACTGGAATGAAAAAGTAGGAGGCAGAGCAGAACCAAACACTGTACAACAATCTGACCTAGGAAGAAATGAAGCAGGAGAGCAAGTTATGTAATTCTGTGAGGCCAGCAGTTTGTTCCTTGAAAACACATTCTTCAGGCAACCAAAGAGAACTTGTTGACATCAGCAGATGGCCAGTGGAGGAATCAGACTACGTCATTGGAGTCACAAGATGGAGTAGTTCCATTCTATCTGACAAAAGAAGACCAGGAGCAGATTAGATTGTGCCACAGGCCATTAAAAAGAATAGAGGAAAAGTAAAGAAATACAGTTAGTCCTCCACATTCACTAGGGTTCGGACCCCCACAAAGGTGGAAAAATTACAATATCAAAGTGTATCTGTCTTCTGTCTGTCTGTGGGAAAGGAGGTGAGGAGAACGGGCAACCAGGAGCCAAACCAGGTCAGAGAAAGGAAAACGTTCAATATACGTTCCAATCCCCAAGAAAGGGGACACCAGAGATTGTAGTAACTATCTGGGTATTGCACTGATCTTCCACTCCACTAAAATGATGCTCAAGATTTTACAAGAAAGGATTCTACTGTATGTGGAGTGAGAAATGCCAGACATCCAAGTTGGCTTCAGAAAAGGAAGAGGCACTAGAGATCATATCACAAACATATGCTGGGTAATAGGTCACACCAAAGAACTGCAGGAGAAAATCAAGCTGTGCTTTATAGATTGCAGGGAAGCCTTTGAGTATGTTCGATCATGAGAAATTATGAATCACTCTAAAAGAAATGGAAGTGCCGCAACATCTGATTATTGTACACTTGACAAGAGGCGACTGTCAGGGCACACGGAGAAACAGAATGGTTTCCCGTTAGCAAGCAGGTGAGTCAAGGATGTATTTTATATCTCTATTTCTTCAATTTATGTGCAGAATATATCATACAGAAAGTAGATGAGACTCAGAGGAAGCAGGTGTGAAAACTGGGGGAAGGAACATCTACAGTTTTAAGATATGCTGATGACACCGTGTTACTGGCAGAAAATAGCAAAGATTTGACATGATTATTAATGAAAATTAAGGGGAAAAATGCAAAAGCAGGGTTACAGTTGAATATTAGGAAGAAAAAAAAGAGAACTAATTATTTACGTAACTTTAAACTGGGTAATAAAGACATTGAAATAGTTAAAAATTTCTTACACCTTGGCTCAGCCATTAAGCAAAAAAAAAAAAAAAAGGAGACTGCAGTGGAGAAATCAGAAAAAGAACTTGGAAAGGCAGCCATGAAGGAATTAGCTGAGTATCTATTTAGGGGGAATGACAGCATTACTTATGGAGTCATGATAAGAATTTATTTATACATAGAGAAGGAGGAAGATCATTACTTACATCTAGCCAGCAATGTCTAAGATTTAATCTGTATTTGTGTAACCATTAGCTAGAACAAATATCAGAGTTTATTGAATATCAGTGCAACCTTTCCACTTAAGGTTATGTATCTAAAAATATGGTTCATTGTACCATAATAGTACTTCCACATACCCATTGTGTAACCTTTCATCTCTGCATAACAGATGTGACTGTCTTAAATAGCAAAAAGTTCTGGCATCACAAAGTGACACAGAGTGCTGCCAGGAACTAACAGTCACTGTTAGCAAGCATTTTAGAGCTTATCAAGGCATCATTTCTGTATGCTATGTGCCTCATAAGTCCACCAACACTGGGACCATGCATCAAAGCTGGCCTTGATCATTTGTTTCTTCCTCCCCTCCTCCTCCTCCTCCTCCTCCTTCTACTAAAAAGAGCATTACCAAACTACCGTTGGAGCAAACTATAAATCTCAGGCTTCTGTGGGATGGATCAGCGGAAGATAAAATGGTATCAGACTGTCGTAATTATGCAGTGGGGATACTCATCTCCTCTCTGGGAAATTAGTTACCATTTATTGGCCCGCAGAATTTTTTTTTAACCAATTGTACAGGAACCTTGTTGATGGGATTCTTGCCTTCCTTGTAGCAATTCAACTGTTAATTGTTAATATAATTTGTGACTCACTTTGCTTTAATTGTACTGTGTGCTGCATTATGGTATTGGTCAGGTTGTTTTTGGGAAAGCTGTCAGTCTTACCTTCTCAAAAACACACACAAATAGGGCTGACAACTGATAATTTTGAATGTATTCAAAATACAGTGGACTGTATAGAAAACATACAACTTGTAATGAGACAACAATCATATACAGACCGTTAACTTCCAAACATACAACAAATATATGGAAGTTACCATGAGGAAATCACTCCAATAGAGTATTAACTTCAACAATACAATGGAAAATACTCTAAACAAGCTAGTATATCTAAGTAAGCATGAACAGGTGAAAACTCAATGCAAATGAATGTTTCCATGAGCAGTCCCCCAAAGGAGTCACTTTCCATAAGCAGTTATGATTATCCCAGGATAAGTTATGTAAGTTTGTATATCAGTCACAATCACAATCAAGTGCTAATTTTATTTAACTAATTCACAAAATTTTGGCTGTTTCAGCTCATGACCAGCATGTCCTTTTTAGTGATTCCTCCTGCTTCTCCTTCTGTTCCTGTTGCACTTAATTATGCTGTCATCACAGTTTAAGCTGTTCTTTTAAAAAATCACGGCTTTGTGAGAATCTAGATTTTTTTTATAGTTGCGGAGGTAGCACTTATTCACAAAGCAGGAAGTATTCTTGCTATATATCTGTATCTATGTATATACACAGCCCAATAGTGCACCTGAGATCTCCTGCTGTTCAGAAGATATAGAAAAGAACATACTGGTAAAGGTAATTTTTAAAAAGTTCATTAAAAAAAAAAGCTTCCCAAAGCAATGGTTCATATTTGCTAATTGCTTCCAGAATTACTCACTTACTCCTAAATGTAATAAAATTATTTTACATGTATCAATTTGGATTTTACTGTTTAAGGTGGATGTTCATCAACTTTTGACAATAAAATATACCTCATATAGACTACTTTCTATACAGTTGTGTACCTTAATGGAGACCCCTAAGTTATGAAACTTCCATCCTTATTAGTGAACTTTTAGAATCAGAATTTGTCTGTCTTGTTGCCAGAGACTAAAGAATGTTTGAAGATTTTGTTTTTCCTCTTTCTACTGGATTAACTGCAGTTTTATGTGGTATTAGTGGCCAGCTCATTTATTGTGTTTTCATAAATCTATCACTATATCTTTTACTATTACTTGCACTATTTAATTATTTAAGTTGTACTGTATGTGATTTAATTTGTACTGAAAGAACAACTCAAATCATTTTTGATTCTTTCACCAGTTTAGTCCCCAGTTTTGTTGTCTTTTGCTTTTCCAACAGATAACTAGGCTGTTTGCTGCTGAATGCCACTGTCACTATATCCAGCCCCTCTAGCTCATGAATACAATTCTGCAGTGAAAACAATGTCACGCAAATAAATTTTTGAAAGAAAAATGCAGCTATTCATAGAACTGGATTATTAAGAGGCAGGTTTTTTTTCTGATTATGAAGAAGCAACTGCAGGCATTGATCATTCAATCTCCACTCAAAAGTAGGGACAAAATATACAAAACCGCTAAAATATACCAATATTATATACCAAAATGAGCATCCTCCCAAAATAGGCTGCATTGCAATTACAGTTCACTTTTTGAAGATTGCCTCTCTGATTTATTCCACTGCCACTTGAAATATCTTTGACAGTATCAAGCCATAATTCACTGTTTTTCCAATCCGTGGATGTCAGCTGGAGAGAATTAAATTAGTTTATAACTTTCTCCCACTGGATTCCACCATTTTGGAGTCTGACTAGATATGTTGTAGCCCAAGTAATTGCCAGTTAGCAATGGCAAATTCAATACAGCATACATCTTAATAGATCTATTAAGTTTTGATAAAACTTTTCATGAGTGTATCTCAAAATGTTACTTGTATTCCAGCTAGCAAATTCCCTGTTTTAATAAGATGAATGTCAAGATATAAAATAATTTGCCCTCTTCTTACTAGGTTTCTCTTGCCTACTTTTCTAGCAGTCAGAAGTGGGAGTGGAAACTTCTGAGTCCCAGATTTAGACAAATATTCTTCATACCTCTTCATATAGTGTTTTGTACAAGCCCAGTAATTGCAAATTTAGGGCCTTTCCACACTACACTTTCTAGTGCTATTATTCCACTTTCAACATCTTGTGTAATTCTGGGGTTTGTAGTTTACTGAGGCCAAATGGCTCTCTGGCTGAGAATTCTAAATGCCACTCCCTAAACTGCAAGCCCCAGGATTCCATAGGATGTTGAAAGTGGAATAATAGCACTGTAACAGTGTAGTGTGGAAAGGCCCTTAGAGTGGAATGTAAAAAGTAGAATAAAATACAATGGACCCTTTGTATCTATAGGGGTTTGATTCTAGAACCACGTATGGCAAAAAATGCAAAGAACTGTGTCTCATATTATTAAATGGCAGTGACGTGTGCATGGGTGCTTCACATCACTGCCATTTTTTGTATACAAAGCTACTCTCAACAGTTGCTGGAGATCATAGATCTAGAGGGTCCACTGTATATGAATCATGCAAACAGAGTTGCCACAGGCAAGGTGCACTTTGTAGTGTCCTCTAACCACATTATTGCAGAGCTGTTGCCCTGCTTTCTCCCCCGCTCACTTCACTTCACTCACTTCTTCCCAGTCCACTATGAAAACTTAATTCTTTCTCCTCCTTTTTCTACGTGCAGTCATAGCTGGAAGTAGTTGCCTTTACATTCTGACAGTCAGGTGGGCCAGTAACTAGAAGGCCAAGAGCCATAAGCTATACAACCAGTGGGCTCATGCAGTGAGCCTCTGAGTCCAGTCTTCTGTGGAGATGAAGGTACACCTGAAAGCAGGAATTTGACTGTGAGGCATGCCTTCATGGCTACTTTAAAACAAAAGAAAAAAGTATGGTGTGTACCTGCCTCTGTGAGATCTATTTCCTGCTGTCCCTGTCCCATAGCATCTGCTGCCACTGTCACCTGAGAAGGTTGCAGCAGCAGTAGCAGCAGCTTAGCTTTGCATGGCATAGTTCAGTCGTAGCAGAGCCACTGTCCACAATAAATCTCTACCACAAGCAGAAGAATGCCACTTCACAATGAAGAAATACACTGTGGATCCACTCTGAGTCTGCAGTTATCAGCACATCTTGTCTAGGAAGCATATCCTGTCAAAATGCCAATATACTTGGGTTTCTTTTATATGCCCAGAAGTCACTATAAGCAAGTAAAGATTTTAATCACATTTTATCTGTTTCCCTAGAAATGTTTCTTCCATTTTTACTCCTGCCTTTGGCTGTTGTGTTGCAACAATCTCTAGGACAGGTATGAGTTTTAAGATTTACAAGAACATAGATATACTCTAACAAATCCTATATCTGAATCCTTTTGGGATATATAGACTGCACAATTAATAATTACACTGGAGGAGGTGGGAAGTGGGTTGGCTCATTCCTGCCGCTTGTACAACATCATGTCTCAGCTAATTAAATTTGCTGTGTTTCAATTTGTGCAGCCTGAGGATAGTAGTAAAGGAATGGCTAACTAGATGTAGAGTTTACACTTGCCTATCTTAGTTAATTAGACTTACCAGAGAAGAACTGCTGGTGTGAGTGATGACAGTGGTAAATGTTATGGTGGTGGTGGGGAACATTGAATCTACCCTTCTGTCCATAAAAAAGAACTTCTGGTATTAATTGCATCCTATCGCATTCTCAGCCATGTCTACATTCCCCTGCCTCTTTCATTTTTTTCCCTCCTCTTCTTCCTCCTTCTGCTCCTACCGGATTGTCTCCCAAGACAAACTGCCCAAAGTCAAACTTATTGTTAATGGCAAAAGAGGAAGAAAAAAAAAGTACTGGGGGCACAAAAGGGCTGAAGAAAGAAATTGAGTAACAGGTGTAGGAAAATATTGTTTAAATAATATTTAAATAAACATTTTTAATGTGCATTAGGCTCATGATTGCAAAAAAAAGAGATGGATATTTCAAGTTTTAAGAATTCTCAGGCATAATTTCTTTCTCCCTCAAATATTTTTTCAGTACCCAGGCATAGCAACAGATCTCCCTGAAAAGATACAGCAAGAAATTGTTGACAAATTTAATGCCATCAGAAGAGGGGTACAGCCAACTGCCAGCAATATGCTAAAAATGGTAAGATAGAATTTACTGAGGTCATTAAATATTGTTTAAAGCTTTCTCTGTAGCATATGCGAGTAGTTTTTCCACTTCAAATTCCAAGACAAGAGTCATAGTACATTTTGAGAATTTAAAACCAGAATTTAAAGCAATTTTTGTTTCTTTCTCTAACTGAACATTTATTTTATTGATTTATATCCCACTGAAGCCTGCATTAAAGTGGTTATAGACCTGAAGCAGTTTCAAAAATGCCCCCCCCCCTTTTGCATGTGAGCTATTGGAGATGTGGTGGCACAGAAAATAACTGACCAACTAGGTAATAGAATAAAACACAAAGAATAAAAATCTTACTCTTGCCATCTGCACACAGATAAATGTTCTGTGTGATTGTATGTATAAAAGATAGGTATGTCTTTAAACAACCACTACTACAGTTACTTAAAGAAGAATTGGAGTAGAGTTTCTTGCTTTAGAAATATGGTTTCCTTGTTTATGCTTCTGGAAAGTCACTTGAAATCTACATTGCCCACAAGAGCTGTTTTCACAAGTCAGCTGAACAAAAAAGAAAAGAAAAGAAAAAAGTTATTTGCGGATTGAAGATCGCATAGAATCATAGCGTCACAGAAGATACCACAAGTGACATCCAGTCCAGCCGACTGCCATGCAGGAATATTATATCAAATCACTCCATTCAGCCACTGTTTAAAAACCTCAAAAGAAGGATATTCCACCACATAACAATGTTTCACTGTTGAACAGCTCTTACCATCAAGAAGTTCTTCCTAATATTTAGGTGGAGTCTCTTTTCTTATAGTATGAATCCATTTGTCAAGTACTGCTACTTTGTGTTGCTCAAGAAAACACACAAATGATTTTCATGTTGTTTATTGGAAATACAACAGGTCAGTAACATAAATGTTGCTGGAGTTAAAACCATGTTTCCGGGGTTATATTATATAGCAAAATATATTAATCTATCAGCATCTCTTCATGAAGCACGTTGGTGGTTCTTCCAGGTTTACACCCCCCCTTCCAATAATTGCCAATTTTTATTTATTTATTTATTTATTTTTGGCTAAGGCAACTACTGTTTACAATCACTTTGGTCTTTAGAAATTCTTCCCCAACCTTTGGTATTATAATTCTCAACCCTCCTGTTGCATTCCCCAGCCTAATCCTTGTAAATCACCCTCTGATTGCTATCATCTAAGCACAAAACCAAATGTTATTTACCTAAGTTGGCCAATTGTTATTTTTTGCCCCAGCCAGTAAACAATCCTGACCATTTGGTCTCTAACACACCAGTCTACACTAATTTTCTATTACATCCCCAGCATTCCCTTTTATTGTCAGTATTTCTACACACCTACACATATTCCCCCCCATTCCACAGATCTCTACATCTCTAAGAGAAATAAAGACATGACATTGTGCCCCCCCAAAACTCTATTCCCCCAGTTGGTAAGGGTATTTGTCATGGAATTTTGTTATAAGCTGTGTTGCTTTCATGTTTTGCATCCACCCATTCCTGTTCACTGGCTGGCAAGTGTTTCTACTTCACAAAATATTGCAGCCTTCCTCTCTTCTTCTTGGATTTCAAAATTTCTGATATTTCAAAGTGTCGATCATCTCTCACCATTATTGGCAGGGGAGGCAAAGCCTCACCTGGTCTCAGATAACTTATGTCTTTGATTGCTGGCTTCAACAGGCTAAAATGAAAAACAGGATGTATTTTCCCACAAATCTTAGGCAAAGATAATTCTGCTGTAACTTCATTCACCAGGCATTTCACCACAAATGGCCCCACATATTTCAGCCCCCGTTTCCTTGACAGCTGTGCACTTTTCAAAAATTTGGTGGATAAGTAAACTTTGTCCCCTGGTTTTATGTTCTTCCCTTCTTCTCTCTTTTTATCAGCATATTTCTTATAAGTAGACTTTACATGGTCTAATGCTTCATGGATCAAGGTCCAGTTTTCTTTGAGTTTGTTTGCCCATTCAGATATTCGAGTGGGGTCAGTTTGGACAATCTCTAGTGGCGGCAAGTACTTGAGTGACTGTCCATACAGTATCTCAAGTGGAGTATGTCCAGTGCTCTGGTGTACTGTGTTATTGTAAGCCGTTTCTGCAAATGGCCACAAAGTGTCCCAATCATCCTGTTGGTAATTTACATAATACCGAAGATACTGTTCAGGGATCTGGTTCACTCTTTCTGTTTGCCCATCAGATTCTGGGTGGCGTTCTGTACTCAGGGCCTATTCTACTCCCAACAAACTCAGGAAAGCCTTCCAAAATGTCAAGGTAAACTGTACCCCTCTGTCAGAAATTATCTTGAGGGGAAGTCCATGTAATCTATACACATGTTGTATAAATAATTAGGCCAGCTGTACTGCAATAGGTAGCGTTTTGCACCTCACAAAATGTGCCTGTTTTGAAAACAAGTCAATGATTACCCAAATTACTGTCTTCTGGTTACTCTCCAGCGAGTCTGTAATAAAGTCCATGCTAATGTGCGTCCAGGGGTGGGGAGGAGTCAGTTACGACTGCAGTAGACCTTTTTGTTTTCTACCCATCCACTTGCGCTGTGTGCATATGGGACAACTTTTAACATAGTTCTCTACATCAGCCCTCATTTTAGGCCATCAGTGTTCCCTATGCACCAGGTGAAGAGTTTTCACAAAACCAAAATGGCCAGCTGACCTGGCATCATGGCACCTCTGCAATACTTGTGCATGTTTTCCTTCAGGTACATACACTTTACCCTCTTTATTCTTTCCCTCCTGCTTTACAGTCATTTGTATCTAGATCTCCACTGTATTAGGGACAATGTTTACTTTTCCCTGGTTTTCTATATCAAGGGTCTCTGGTTGTTCCTCCCCCTTTTGCTGCCCCCGTTGATTGTGTGTGGTTACAGCCAACCCCAGCTGTTGGGGGGTAAACATGGTATCTACCACTTCTGATTTTCCACAGTTGTGCTGAGGCAGTCTAGAGAAAGCTTCAACCAAAACAATTTTTTTTCCAGGCAGGTGTTTGATAATGAACTTGAATTAAAAAACAGTTTCCCACCTCTCTTGCTTTGCAGTCAGTCATCTCAGTGTCTGCAGAACTATTAGGTTACAGTAATCTGTCCAGACCTCAAAAGGGTGGGCACTCCCTTCTAACAAATGTCTCCAAGCTTCTAATGTAATTTTGTTTGCTGCTCCCTCTTTCTTCCAAATTGGCAGATTGAACTTGGTCTGATCAAACTTTTTTGATAGATAGGCACAGGGTCTCACCTTCCCCTCTGAGTCCTTTTGCAGAAGCACTGCTGTAAGCACAGTGTTACTTGCACCTACCTGTACTATAAAAGGCTGACATGGATCCGGATGCTTTAAAATGGGATCTGAACTAAACAGCTGCTCCAGTTCATCAAACGAATGTTGGCATTCTGCTGTCCATTGGATTTTTGTGCTAGGTTTGGGTTTTTCACCACCTGATACTCCCTTGTTTCTCTTACTTTTCCCCTTCTTAGTTTTAAGCAAATCTGTCAAAGGCAATGCCACTTGGGTGAAATCGGGGATGAACTGCCTATAAAAGTTAGGAAACTCCAGAAGCTTTGCAGTTGTCTGTGCGTCTTTGGTGGTTCCCAGCCTAACACATACTGCACTTTAGCAGAGTCCATCTCTGTTTCCTTATCCGGGTAATCTAGCCTTTTGGTATGAAATGCACATTTTGATAGTTTAATGTACAGGCCATTATTTTTCAATTTTGTTAACAGCTCTCTCACCAATGCCATGTGCTCCTCATAGCTCTCACTGTAAATTAGCACATCATCTAAGTACACCAGGACCCCTTTATACAAAGGTTTCTATAATACACCATTTATAGTCTGCATGAATACTCCCACTCCCCCTTGCAACCAGAAAGAAAGGACCTTATATTGAAATGCCCCCAGTGGGGTGTTAAACACTGTTTCCCCTTCCTTTATGCATATTCTAAGATATGTGTCTCGCAAATCCAGTTTAGTGAAGATCTTGCTTGTGGCTAACTGAGCCAGCAGGTCTTTGATCAGTGGGAGTGGGTATTTGTTGGGTGTACTCACAGCATTAAGGCCCTTGAAATTTGTCACTAATCTCAAAGATCGATCTTTTTTTCCCCAAAAGAACACTGGGGCTGCCATGCTCAACTGTGCTGTCTCAATAAAACCCCTTTTCAAACTCTTATCTATGAACTCCCTTAGGGGTTGTGGAATTTTAGATAATTTAGCCCCAAAACCACCAGGTAGCAGGCAGTGGGAGCCAGCACAAATTGTATATTTTCCCAGTGAGACCCTACATCCAGCCATACTGGGGCGCTCTTATGTTTCACCAGCCCCCTTGCCATCTTCTTTTCCATCCGTTTGCACAAATCATAGAATCATAGAATTGGAAGAGACCACAGGGGCCATCCAGTCCAACCCCCTGCTATGCAGGAACACACATCAAAGCATTCCCAACAGATGGCCATCCAGTCTCTGCATAAAAACCTCCAAAGAAGGAGAATCCACCACACTCCAAGGCAGCATATTCCACTGCCGGACAGCTCTGACTGTCAGGAAGTCCTTCCTGATGTTCAGGTGGAATCTCCTTTCTTGCAGCTTGAATCCATTGCTCCTTGTCCTGGTCTCTGGAGCAGCAGAAAACAAGCCCGCTGTCTCCTTGACATCCCTTCAAATATTTAAACATGGCTATCATGTCCCCTCTTAACCTTCTCTTCTGCAGACTAAACATGCCCAGCTCCCTAAGCCATTCCTCATAGGGCATGGCTTCCAGACCCTTCACCATTTTGGTTACTCTCCTCTGGACACACTCCAGCTTGTCAATATCCTTCTTGAATTGAGGTGTCCAGAACTGGATGCAGTATTCCAAATGAGGTCTAACCAATGCAGAATAGAGTGGTACCATTACCTCCCTTGATCTAGACACCATTGGAGGGGTTGTTCCAAATTCTTTGCCTGTAACCCCATTCTGGGTACCACTGACGGGTTCATCAGACACTGTGTGCACCCAGACTCTATTATGTCCATGAGATCCATATTTTCCCTCCCCCTGAGTGTCTTAAGTTAATAGGTATGAGGAAAGGAGTAGTACTGCCACTCACCACCATTTCTGGGTGCCTGTCATTTGTGGCCTGCCCCTCGGCGCTCAGGGCAGGCTTACTCCGTTTCCTGATGCCTCATAGTCACTGTTGTTGGTTGAAGCTTCACTGTGCCCCTCTGACTCCCCAGGATGCCAGCATGTTGTTTCCACATTCAGCATGTGATTTGCACCCATAGGCTTTGGCTTCTTATCTCTATTCCCTTTCTCTGCTCTTGGATAGATCCGGGCACTTGGCTATTAGATGCCCTCCTTTTCCACAGTGTAGACATAATCCTAGATGCCTTCTTGTTGCCCTTTCATCAACCATCTCCTGGGTCTTCTTCTTGCGGTGATTACTTTTGTCTCCTGGTTTTGCTGGGGGATTATATCACTGCTGGGAGTGCTTTAATCTTTGGCGCAAGGTTTCCTCTTCGCCAACCAGCAACATCCATCCCATCAGTATTTTTGGGTTATCTCACAGAGCAGTCCATTCCAGCAGTCCTGGCCTGAGCCCCTCTTGGAAGTACTATATTTTTGTCACCTCCGACCAATCTGGTACTTCGGGAGCTAGCCTTTGGAATTCTTCTACATATTCCACAACTGAATTCCACTATTTAATAGTTGTCAATCGTGTTCTGGCTTTGGCATGACAAAATGGGTTTTCAAATCTGGTCCTCATGTCAGGGATTCCAGGCAGGGAACCCTGTTAAAATGATCAGCCCACTGCAAAGATGTTGCATCATGCCCCAGCTGTGGGTAATTGCAAGGTTGCATAAGAAACTGGGGTCGTGTGCAGATGGTAGAGGGAGGTGTGCAAACCTCTACCTGATTGGTTGTAGATATGTATATAACAAAGCAACACCAGTATGCATTTGTCTGTTGACCAAACCTGGTGCCTGGCGCAAGCTTTTGTCCATCTGTCCTATGTTTTGTATATAACGGAACTTTGCTGCAAGATAAAGTGCCTCCTGTTTTGGAAGAAACTCCTCTGTGTGTGAGTATCCTTACTGGGGAATAAGGCTGCTGCTGTTGGCTCACTGAACTCTGGTTTTTCCTCTGCGTTTCCATGGGGCTGAAACTCCTATCATCCCCAACATCTCAACTTGTTTATGAACAAATGAAAATTTCCCAGTTCTGAGGCTCCTGCATCATATAGACCCACCAGCCAGTCACAGGCTCTCTCCTCCAGTTGAGCTGTCATAACCTCACCTTCAATTCTTTGGACAGAAAAGTGTGCTTCCACTCTGCCATGAACCCAGTCGCTTGGGTAAGGAAATGTGGCAAGCACCCTCCCTGACCATTGAAAGTAGCCTTGAGTTGTCACCCCTCTGGAGCTAAGGGGACCTCTGTTACGCTGATTTCTGGGGGTCCCAGGAGGGACACCTAAATGTGCTCACAACAATGGGGAGGGAATTAGCAAAGAGCACTAGTTGGCAATGCGAGAGACAGGGTAACGTAGCGAGATCTTGAACCCTATGTCTGCAGGGTAAGGCCGAGTCAATGATAAGGCAGAAGTTAATAATAATAATAGATGTTTTATTGAAGCACAGTCAAACACGTGTATGCAACACACTCACACAAGGAACTATAGAAATAAAAGGTAGGAGTTGGATAGAAGGATTCTGAGAGGAGGTTTGGTATGGGAAATACTATACCTGTCCTATACCGGGAGAAGCAAAGAAGCTGGGGAGCGTGGGTTCTCAGCACATGGAGGCTGAGAGGATGCTCGTCAAACAGGGAGATGGCAAGTCGGGAGGCAAGTCACAAGCGATCCAACGAGACGCTCAAAGTCAAGGGTTCTTATGGGGAAAATTGTGGCTGCAGGCCAGTCCGTTCTCAGGGATAACAGTAAGTTTTGGGGTGGAGACAAAGCCTCCAAAAGGTCAGTACTTTCAATGATTGAGTTATGACCAGATTGTCAATAGAGTAGCCAGTATGCACACATGGAGTGCTTGAGAGTTGTAAAGTCCGTTCATCAAGCTGCCTGCGTGGGGCAGGGGATCTTTTGTCAGTAGCGTGCATACATAATGTGGTATTTGCCTTGAGGTCTCCTGAAGCTGTATTCGGCAATGACTGGCCTGCCTGGATCAGGATTTTAATGGTTCGGCTATTATTGTCAGCCGTGCCTGTGTGCGTGCTTGTCCGGGGGCCTTGCAAGGACGTGGAGAGGAATGGGTAGAGTAGGCCACACTATTGATATCAAATGATATCTTAATATCCCACAAGCTCGGGCTAGAAACAGCAGCAACACCATCACCATTTGTGCTCCCAGCCAGGCACTGTTTGCCACTTCGCCATTCACCGACATTTGTCCATGGTGTGTTGCTCCTCCCATCAGCTCTGCTTCTTGGGTTTTTTGGCCTGTTTCTGCCCTTTCAACCCTCGCTGTTCTCTCTTCCCTGCTGATTTGCAGTTCCGCTAGGATGCTTCTGACTATTTCTCGAGTTTCACCCAGTTCCTCTCACAGTTGCAGGACGTCTCCTTCCAAACTTGGCTCCTCACTGATTTGTGCCATTTGGCCTCCCATCTGCACATCCCATTTGGATAAACATTCAGCTCTCCTCTGGTGTCTCACAGTATTTCCTTCTGGGAACCACTGCAGGCTTCCCATGGGGTTTGGGGACTCCAGCCGCCCATCGAGGAAGCAGCTGCTCCTTTTCTTTCTTCCTTCTCGTAAAGGGCATAGCCCGCTCCAGCTTTGCCATCCTCCATCTCCACATCTCTGGATTCAGATTCTGGATCAGTTGCTGTGTCCAGAGATGTATTCCAGGTAAGGTCTGACCAAATCAGAATAGAGTGATACTACTACTTCCCTGGACCTAGACTTTATACTCTTCTTGATGCAGCCAAGAATTGCATTGGCTTTTTAAGCTGCCCACATCACACTGTTGACTCATGTTCAGCCTGTGGTCTACTAATACTCCTAGATCCCTTTCACATGTACCAGTGTCAAGCCAGGTGTCACCCATGCTATCTCTGTGCCTTTCATTTTTTCTGCCTAAGTGCATTTCCTTTAAATTTCTCTGTTTAATTTTATTTTGTTAGTTTTGGCCCAGCTATCTAATCTGTTAACATCATTCTGAACTCTGATCCTACTTCTCATCCCAATTTTGGGAACATCTGCAAATTTGATGAGCATGCTTTCTAGTCCCTCATCCAACTCACTGATAAAGATACTAAATAACACTGGGCCCAGGACAGAACCCTGTGGCACACCACTGGTCACTTCTTTCCAAGATGAAGAGGAGCTATTGGTGAGCACCCTTTGGTTTCAGGTGGTCATCCAATTACAAATCCACTTAACAGTAGCATTGTCTAACCCACATTTACTAGCTTGTTTGCAGGAAGATCACGGTGGACATTGTCAAAGGTGATGTTGAAATCAAGATATGTTACATCAATCATTTTGGTTTGTAACTCTGTTAAAGAGAGAGAGAGAGAAAGAGAGAGAGGGAAACAATATTAGCCTGTCATAGCTTCTTTTTCAGAAATCTATGTTGATGTTTAGTGATCACAGCATTCCTTTTTAAGTGCTTTTAGACTGTTTGTTTAATGCTCTGATTTAAAATCTTTCCTGATATTGATGTCAGATTGAATGGGTGGTAATTGCTTGGCTCATCTTTTTCCCCCTTTTGAAGATGTAGACTTCACTCCCACATTTCTCTGCTTTTTTATTTTATCTTTGTTTATTCTCCTTCCTCTCCTTTCTGCAAGTCATTTAAGGGACTGAGAGCTCACAACTTCAAGTGGATACAAAAACAAAACAACGGGGCCAAGTGAAGTAAGTGGATTTTTATACTAAAGAGTTGCAAGTGAGAAGGACTGAAATGGAGGACACTGCAGATTAAAGACAGAGGAAGCTATAGTTGCTGGTGGCCTGGCTGGCTGCTGGCAGTGATTCATAGGCTGATACCTTAATCTAATTTTAAAATACAATAAGAAAACTTAACGAGGAAACAAGAGCATGGTGACAACTCGGAGTGGTTATAAAACTCATGGCCCTACCCCATTTGTCATGAATCCTCCTTTGAAGAAAGCGAAGGCTCAAACAAAATTACTCAGTTCTATATAAACAAGAAATATGAGGGGGCAGCTGAGAAACAGCAGCTCTCAGATTCCAATATCAATCCTAAAGAGTCTCTTTGTAATAATAACAGAGGTCACAAGGAAGATGCTTGCCTAGCTAGCCCAGCTGCTGAGTTGTGTTTTGTGAAGAGCCCAGTAACTCCAAGGTTAACCCTTGTTGACCAAGTGGAGAAATTAATGCTAAAGCAAATTTCAGAGTTTTCCTCAAACAATGCTAATGTAACCACAGAAGAGCCCTTTAGCCTGCTCTCTGAAACAAATGAGGAGAGCCCATTAGTTGCAAAGTGGCTTGTATTATTACCATTACCATTAAAATTTTAGTAGAAATCTGCAAAACCTCCTGGATAAAACCTGACGAAGAGGTTACAAGAGCTGAAAAGAACATCAACAGACTCTCCTCAATTAGAAAAAGTAGATCAACAAGGAAGACTCATACAGTTCATAAGATAAATCAATGCAGAAGAAAGGCAATAAGTACAAAGAAAAATAAAAATGTTAAAAATCTGAGGACAGTACATCACAAAAAGATGGACTTCAGAAAGCTTTTTAATTTACTTGACAGTAGTTCAGTTGGGGAACCCAGAGAGAACTCTGAGAAGTCATCAATTAGGAAGGAAAGAAAGCAAGTGCCTTCTAAATCCTGCCTTACCATTCCACAGGAGCTTCCAAATCAGTCTTCCATATCAGATTCCCAAATTCAGGATCCTTGGTCTTATGTTCTCTCAGAAGCTAACGCTAAACCAACTATGGAAATGATCTCTTCAGATGTGACTTGGAAATTGGTGCTAATTTGAAATAAGTTAGTTTTATCAAACTACCCCAAAGCTCTGGGAATCTTGTCACAAGAGGAGTGTAAAGATCATCTTCGGAATATTTTAAGGGTATCCATTCCTGGTGTTTTGAACATTGCAGATCTAGTGCATGTGGAGTATTTATATTTTGATGGCTTACATGCTAGGGCAGTGGCCACATTCCAAGAATGGAAACTGGTCAGGATAGTGTATGAACATAGAGAAGACCTGAAGAGGAGTGGCATATTAGTCTCAAAATTCTTTAAAAATGTGGCACCACCAGCATCATTACTTCCACATGTAGTAGCACCCTCAAAAACACTTCAAGGTGAAGCAGCTCATCAAGATTTAGTTTGTATTGATTCCGAAGGGGGAAAACTGGTCAACCCAGAGACCAAGGAACATTTCAGTCTTGAGACCCCTGGACACTCTCATCTGATGAATCTGGAGAATGGTCTCTTTGACAGTACTGAAAAGAACTTACTACAATCCTTCTATGCTTTCCCTCATGAGGCCCGGAAGGAAATAATGTCCAGATTTGACCACTTGCGTTCTCATTTGATTGGTGTGATGAAGGGGCAGGAAGATCCTCATGACCAAAGTTTAGACTGTCAGGCTCCTAATGCAAGTCATCTGGCATACCATCATGAGTTACATCTTTGGGTTGAGAAGCCAACCATCCACTGTCACCAGGTCACTGCAGAAATGAATCCACTTTCTTATGAGCATGAAAAGAAAAGCATTCCTGAGGATTCTGCCCCCGTACTACCCTCTGTAGAGGCAAATATGGCTACAACAGTTGACTGGCTCATAATGAGAGAGCTCAAAAAATGGGAACAAGGTTATCCACAAAAAGCAGCCAACAGGGGATCATCTTTATGTAATTCTATCAAACTATCAGTCTCCAATATGACTAGATTTAATACATCTTTGGATGCTATTGATTATGTTGCAGAAGCTGCTGAAATCACAGAATGGCCCAAGCAAAATGACCACAGTCAAGGAAAATGCGGTGTATCATTAAAGAACACAGCAGACAATGAAGGACCTGGTACTAGTGTCCCAAATTATACTGTCAATAAATTGGACCTATGTTCTCTGGGGCAAGCAGAAGGTTTTGTTTTGCAGAGAAGACCTCTAAAACCTCATGTTGGAAGATCTCCTCATACTTCTGATTGACTTAAATTATCACATCAGACTCGCCAGACTTGTCAGCTGTCATTTCTGTACTGGGATATTGCAGGCTGGTGTAGTAAGACTGTAGACCACTTCTTTTGTAATTTTGTCAGAAGTCAAGATATCCTTTTTGTCCAAGAGACCTGGGAGTGTGATAGCCTAGATTTAACTGGTTTTGAAACACATTTCTTGAAAGCAGACCCTAGTGTAAGGGGAGGCCGCCCTAAGGGAGGCCTTGGCATATTGATCTCTACCAAGCTTCAAGTTAAAATCACTGACACTGATCTCCTGCCTAATATCACAATTGCTTTGGTTATTAAATTGTATTCACTCTCATTGCTGCTAATAAATGTTTACTTTCCTCCATTATCTCAAAGAAAGCAAATTAAAGACAGGTGGATAGGGTTACAAGAATTTATTAATAAAATGGTGGCCATGCACCCAGAAGCACTTGTGATCTTGGCAGGTGATTTCAATGCCAGATTGGGCCCAAATGATGAAACAATCTATAATCATTTTGGTGAGTACTCCCCTGAAACAGAAGCAGGACACCTGATACCTGTCAGGCAATTTAAAGACAAGGTATGTAATTTTTCTGGTTTGTGTCTTTTGCAAATGATAAATAACTTAGCTTTAGTGATGTTGAATGGTGGGGTTGAAAGAGATAGATCTGGTGAATTTACATTTACATCTGGCACTGGGGCTTCAACGATTGACTACCTAATGATATCTTACAGTTTGTTAAACCTGGTCTCAAGTTTCAGGGTGGAGGTACGTATGGAAAGTGATCATCTCCCTTTAACTGCAACTTCAAATCTTGAGGCACAAAATCTTTATCCTGAGTTTGAACCTGGGTTGAGTTTGGAGGCTGACTTAAGATTCCCTCATGTTAAATGGAATGTTAAGCTAGAGCAAGCCTCAACCAACCTCCTTCACTCTGAAAGCTGTCTTAGATTAAGAGACTCCCTTCTATCTGTAAGATCACCAGAAGAGGTTTTATGTTTGTATCAGAAGCTAATTGTACACCTGCAAAACTGTTTGTTATGCAACAATCCTCCCAGAAAACATATCCATTCTTTCATGTCTAAAGTTTGGTTTGACCAAGAATGTTTAGATATGAAGAAATGTCTAATTGAAAAATATAAATTATACAGGAGGTTGAATATGGCATCTTTACCTGTAGAATGGCTGTTGTTAAAGAATTATAAAAATCTAATCAAGGAAAAAAAGAGATAGGCATTGAGAATGAATTGGCAGAAGTTAATTTCTGCATCACAGACCCACGATATAGCTACTGTCTGGAAAATAGTGTCTAGGTGCTGGCAAAGCAACTTACATGGACTAGATTCTCACATCCCTGTGAAGACCTGGGAATCATATTTCAGTACTATGTATGCTGATAAGCAAGCTGAAGGTAGATTAACTCCACAAGACCTGGAAGAGCTTCCTGATTGGCCTCTTGTTTCATCATCTGAAATTGGCAGTCTTATTTCTAGACTTAAACTGGGCAAAGCCCCTGGTAGTGATCGTATGCTCCCTGAACTGCTCAAGTCAAATTTGGAGTGGTGGGCACCAGTATTAGCTATCCTGTTTAAATGTATAGACTGGACTGCTTGCATTCCACCTGATTGGGGGCTTGCAATAATAATCCCTATTTATAAAAAAGGTAAAAAATCAGATCCTGCCAATTATAGACCAATCAGTTTGCTAAGCATCATTAGCAAGTTGTATGCCAGCCATCTTTTAGAGAAATTATTAAGCTGGATGGATGAAGAAAACTTTCTGGAGGAAGAGCAAGCAGGCTTCAGGTCTGGACACTCATCAGTTGATCAGGGATTAATATTACAGCATCTACTAGAAAAATATTCCTTTTCTCGCAGGGGAGTACTTTATACAGCCTTCATAGAGTTCAAGTCTGCCTTTGATACAATCCCAAGAGATAGATTATGGCACAAACTTGAGGCTACCAATATGGAAAGGCGTCTGTTGTTTCTCATTCACAGTCTTTATGACAAAACATATCTGCAAGTGAGATGTAATCATGAAGGACACTTGACCAGATCAATATCAACACATATTGGAGTAAAACAAGGCTGTGTCCTTGCCCCTACTTTGTTCAATGTTTATATTAATTCCTTGGTCAACCCACTATCTGAAATAAATTCCCATCCACCTAAACTGGCCGGGAGACCCATATCTATTTTACTCTACGCAGATGATGCAGTACTTCTGTCATTTTCATGCGTAGGTCTGCGATGGCTACTAAGAGCACTAGATGCCTACTGCAGTACTGAACAGCTGGTAATTAATTATGAAAAATCTAAAGTCTTAGTTTTTACTTGAAAACAGTGTGAACACCACTGGCAAATCAACAGTCATTCAATTGATCAGGTTAAATTCTATAAGTACCTGGGAGTAGTTTTTCAATCTTCCGGATCTTGGAGCGCTCAAGTGTCCTATGCCATAGTGAAAGTACAACGGAGTTATAAATCACTAATTTCATTCTTCCATGCCAAGGGAGGTCAGCATGTGCCCTCAGCAATCCAGATGTTCAATACTAAGATCTTACCACAAATGCTATATGGAGCTCAACTGTGTGTGTTTAGCAATGTTGTGGCTTTAGAATCTGTTCAAACAAAATTTTTGAGAACCATTCTTTGTCTCCCAAGCTGTGTGTCAAACGTACTTGTACAGCTAGAGACGGGTCAACTTTCTATCACATCTCAGATATGGATTTACAAGTTAAATTTTTGGTTAAAAATGTTATTCATGCTTAAAGGCCTGACTCCTTTGACCCTTAGTGATCCTTTTCAGTCAGGGTGGAAAAAGACAGTTGAAGGGAAAATGTTAAGGCTAGGATTCACACAAAATGTCATTCTTGCTATGGGTTATATGAAAGCAAAAGAAACCATACGTCAGCACATTTGGGATATCAAGCGGCAAGCTTTCATCTACCTGGTTTTTAAAGATAGAGGGCAGGCCCTTTGTCCTGCTGCTTATCTGATCAATTTAACTATCCCAAAATACAGGAAAGCATTTACCCAGGCTAAGTTCAATGTGCTTCCATCTGCACTATTAAAGGGAAGATGCAATAATGTACCATGCTGTGATTGTTTATGTCCTTGTGAGGCAAAGAAAGTAGAAACTGTGGGACACGTTTTATTGTATTGTTCTTTTTACCGTGATCTTCGATGTCGCTTTATTAATCCAATTTTGCAAAATATACCAGGGAGATCTGATATATTCTACATTGATTACCTTCTGGCAGTCCAGTTCCTTGAAATTACAACCAAGGAGCTAGCTTTTGTGTGGCAGCTATGGCTTGTTGGCGTAGGATGTTATGCTAGTGCTGAGGAGATTGTGATACTATGTTGCTTTTAATTGTATCATTGGAATTCAAATACTTTGTATTTGATATTTAAACATTTTATATTCAAGAATTTTTTTAAAAAAATTCTATTTTGTAATTTATTTATTTTTTTATGTATTCACTAGGTCTTTATCATTCTGTTCTGTTCTTTGTGATTGCTGGTCATTGACCCAAATAAACGAATGTGATGTTTAATGGGAAACCACTCTGCATGTATTCAGAGAAACTTTTTTGAGTTCCCCTACTTTTTAACCCTGAGCAGATTGGCTATTGTACTGCCTTTACCTGCCCCTTTCTCCTTCTATTTTATTTTTATCGCATCTGAGCTGCTCTGCTAAATTTTAAGAATGGAATTAAAAGTAAACAAAACTCTGTTACTTATGAACTCTGTAATGCATCTAAAGAAGTGGCAGCATTACAATCCATAGACAAATAATACAGGGGCATATATACTTTAGGAATTTTAGATACTTTTGATTGATTAAAGCCATAAAATTTTACCTGTCTTACATTTTTGGACTTTTGATATAATGTACTTAGTGCACCTGCATCCAGTGTATGTATGTATGATGTGAATTTTAACTGTAACTGTAATTGTCTTTTAGTATTATTATTTTACAGTAACTTTTTTATGTATTTTTATCTGGTCTATGACTGTAAATAAACAAATTGAATTGGTTACGATCACATTTAAAAAGAGCTGATCCTACTGGGGCTTCTTCTACTTTCTGCACAATAAAATTATCTGCCAGGCATGTAAGAAATTTGTTGGATCTGATACTCTTGATAGAATTTGACTTCCAACAAGTATGAGGATAGCTAAAATCTCTCATTACTGTTACATCTCTCCTTTCTGAATGTTTGGTCATCTCTTCCAGGAAGGTATCATCCAAGTCCTCAGTCTGGCTTGCAGGTTTGTAGTAGTCCCCCACAATGACATTACTGTTTTTTCTCTCCCCCTTAATTTTTACCCAGATGCCCTCAACCTGGCTTTCAGGATTTAAGTCATGGATAGCTTCACAGGTATAAACATCCTTGACATATAATGCTACTCCTGATACAGAAAGTGAGAACAAGAGGGAAAACTTATGAAAACTTCATGTCTTAATTCAGACCAAAACCCAGATCTTCCAAATCCCAGTCCGACATTGTAGTCACTATATGAAAGTGATGTTGCCTGCATAGTAAAGCCAAAACTGAACAGGAAGAGTTTTCTCCTATTCTAGTAACAATCCACTGAACTGGGATGGGAATCTTGATTACCTCTAGGGACAGAATCCTATGGGAGTCCCAGCTAGAGGAGAACATTTAAACTGATTGTTGAATGATGAAGTAATGTCTATTCTGGTCAATTCTAGTTGAAGTTATCACAAATATTTGGGTGTAATGTGGCTGGTCTGTCAAACAACATTAGAGCCCTTTGACACCACCCAATTATAGGCACTATAATTCCACTTTAACTACTAAGACTGAATCCTATGCAATCTTGGGATTTGCACTTTGCAAAGGAGTAGTTAGCATTTTTCAGCCAGAAACCTCCTCTTCACTACACTACAAATCCCAGGATTTCTTTTTTTTTAAATAATATTTTTATTATCAATTTTAAAAAATAAAATATAGAAGGATATTTCAAGCAGTTTCTCCCAAAATTAACAAAAACAAAATTAACAAAATTAAACATTTCCCCTCATTGCAAAAATTAAGTGAAAGTGAAAATAGCTTGAAACAAAGGGATAAATAACACTAAATAATGTCATATTATAGAATTGATAGGTTATTAATATCTATACAGCAATCACTCTCTGCCATATAAGGCTACAGTTTAAATATAATCATATGTATGTCAAGTTTAACATAGTCATTAATCATGTTTCTGGTTCCTTCACCTGACTACAACTTCCTTTTCTAAGCTTATGGGAGATAATATATTTGGTTCTATCTCTCTGGCTACTACGTATAAGCATGTCAATACATGTATGCAGACATACCTATATTTTAGTAACTCTGAATCCTACTGTTCCAAAAGAGAATAAACTTTACATGTAAAGCACGTAACAACTGTGTGGTTCACTTAATATTCACATTTCTCTGTATCTTATCTATGTTGACAAAATTTAAATCTGCTCTTCTGAATTTCTAATAGAACCTACATAAGGTCATTGAAAATTAAGTAGACACACTGCTTGTTGCTAATTTACCCCAAGTGGTCTCCCACAAGGGGAAAATGAAGTTCCATATATTTTGAAATTGATTAGTAGAATTATGTGACAGTATTTCTGTTAGTTTATCCAGTTCTGCAATTTCACAAAGTTTCAACAGCTAGTCTTCAATTGAAGGAGCCACTGATTTTTTTCCACCTCTATGCCAAGGTGATTCTGGCTGTGGTTATCATATATAGCAGTGCCTGTTTTTGGGTTTTATTTAACTGCTGTAGTTGGGAAGAACTGTCTATCATACTCAGAAGGTAAATCTTTGGACTTAATGGAAATTGGATTCTTATAGCCTCTGTTATCTTGGTGTGGATTTGTTTCCAAAATCTTTTAATTGTAGGGCATCTCCACCATGAATGGAATAATGTTCCTATATCATCACATTTCCAGCAAGTGGGATTTTTATTATCTGTCATTTTTGCTATCTGCAGGGGAGATAGATGCCATCTATATAAAAGCTTGTAATAATTTTCTCTTAGTTTAGCAGGCTCTTTGAGGTTCAGAGTATTATTGCAAGAGTTCTCCCATTGAGCTAGATCTATTGGAGTTCCTAAATCTTGTGCTCACTTAAGAATGTTGTCTTTAGCCACTTCCTTTTCTTGGTCGATTTTCAGTAGTAATTTATAAATCTTTCCAGTTTTGTTATTGACACTGTCTGGTAATATTTCATCAAATTCTGTTGACTTGTATTCAACACTGTAAAATATTTTTCTAGTAATTGTCTGTGGAGAAGCCAGTGGGTTGTGTATCCCTCTTCAGATAATTCCTCTCTTGATTTAAGTTCCGCTGAGTCATCTTTTATTTTTAAGAAATCTCAGTATGTTATCCACCTGTTCCATCTTGGCATTTCTTGCCAGTAAAAGGCTTCATGAACAGATGTCCACAATGAGATTTTGGGGTAAAGTAATGGTTTGTATTTCATCCAGATTTTTAATATGGATTTTCTAATGAAGTGATTCATAACATCCTTGTTAATTCTGGCTTTCTCATATACGATATATGAATGCCAACTGAAAGGGAGGTCAGATTCTTCTGCCTAAAGTAGTCTTTTATTTTTCAAAGAGATCCACTCAGTTAGTCAATTTAGGCAATTCACTTGATAATATATCTTGAGATCCAGAAGGGATATCCCTCTTCGTGATAGATGATGGCCCTGAGGTCAATGAGCAACTGATTATACCAAGAACAAAGTCAGTGATTGACCAAACCAGCTTGCAAACATCCCCATCAGTTGAAAGACAGGTGGAGGCAGAGTTGTCCCAGCCAGCTCTAGAGGGAGAAGGAACCAGCAGTGATTTAGATGAATTACATTCACCTGTGCCCCCTAGCCTCCAATCACAGAAGAAACTCAAATGAACAGCTCAAAGGGAAGCTGCTTTGGCTAGATTAAGGAAACAGAACAATGATGAGTAACACCTGTTTTCAGTGGCTATTTAAGCCTGTCAGTGTGGCTTGCTGTTTGCTTTTAGCAAATTACTATGCAAGCCTTCATGACCTTTGTGTTCTGGCTCCCTTGACCCCTCTGGAGGGACCCTCACCTTTCTGGACCTTTTGGATTTGGCTTTGACTTGGCTCAGTTCAGTATTTCCACTTGTTGTTTGTATTGGACAGTCCCCATTGCTGTTTCCTGCTCCTCTTGGGCAAGTACCTTCACCTCCCCTCCCTTACTGGCAGAGAGGCACAGGCAGGGAGTTGGAGTCTGACACTCTTCTTTCTTTGGCATCTTCTAGTGTACTTAATTCTTCTTTATAGTTGTCTAAGAAATCTTTAGCTTTAATCACTGAATTTAGAGCATGCCTCTTTTGATGATATGGTACATGACTATAATTCCTTCAAGCCTTCCACAACTATATGGTTTTTGTAATAGCTGAGTCAAAAATCTGTAGTCTTTTCTCTTTTTCAGGATCTGTGAAGGAATATCTTTAAAAATCTTGACCTCCTTCCCGTCCACTCTAAGGGTATTAATATAACTTTGTTGTATGAAAAGATCCTTCTCTCAATCTCTGACAAAATAAATTACCATGTTGTGTGGCACATTTCTTTTTCTGGTGATCAGATAATTGATTTTAAAAATCTTGTCAATTTCTAAGTCTATTTGGTCTGTTGACCAACTGATAAACTCCATGAGGGCTGGTATTAAATGGGAATATAGGTTTTTGTTCAAGATTTCATCAATACCTCTAATTTTCATACATTTATCTCTGCATTTTAGTTCCATATGAGTATTCCTAGTTCTTGTTCTATAAAGTATTCCACATCTTTTGATTTCTTCTCAAGATTAATAGCTCTGTCTTGAGTGTCATCCCATCTTTTATTTACCTTTCTCAAATCTTTAGTTATAGATTCCAGTTTCAAACCAAAATTCTCCACCTCTTTTTTTAACTACAGTTGATAAGTCTCTCATTTCTGTCCTCAGTTCTAAACCAGTTCTAAGCCAATTTTTCTCATTTCTTCTAAAAGAGGCAAATTAGAACCTGGTGTTTTTGATTGTTCTGTAAGTTTAGAGAGTTCTAAGGAAGGCCTCCTATGAGAGTGGAATTGTAGCTGTGTTTGCACTAGGACCTCTTAGTTCTTCCATACATGTTGGTGATTGAAAATAAAAATTTCTTGTTTACTGCAGAGGATCTTTACAGATTCTTTAGAGATTCTAGATTTTTTAGATTCTCAATATGTTTTCTACTGCAGTTGATTAGTTGAATATTATGTGTGTGTATGTGTATATATATATTTCCCTTCGATATCTGATTAAATACTCCTACTAGAACTTAAGAAGAATATATAATAGAAAAAGTCTTGTGATTTCAATCTAAATCAATATAAGTATAATATAGTTCTATATTATTTTCAATATCAATCAGTATCTGAAACTTAATCAATTCATATAACAATCAATCAGTTTCATGCAATAAATAAATAATTAATCAATTGAGCAATTAATCACTTAATTCATGGCACCATTAATAAAATTGGATCAAGTTCCTTAGTACCTAAATTCCCCTCGCATTCAGTTTTTAAATAATCCAACACTTGTCACTTTTAACTTGATAACTAAATGAATAGTTTTGTAAACTGTCAGAAAATTACCAAATAACCCTGAATTAAATGGATCTTATATTTAATTTATATCTAATATTATAACTTAACTTATGTTAACATGAAAAATTAATATCAAGTTACTTCAAGAATTCATGTCAAATTCATATCATGATTTAAATTCAAAACCTCCTTGGATTATGTAAATTGTCTATTATTAAACCAAATTATTTTACCCAAACCACTATTAAATATTGTATAATTGATTTCTAGATATATAATCAAATTGATAAACTACCTTAATAAAGCAAATAAATATACAATAGCATGCAGACAAATACTGTAAAAAAGAGGGCTATAATTAAATGTAATATAAGCCCAATATTTATAACTGGAGTTCTTGTCTAGTTGTCTGAGCTTCTTGGTTTCTTTGTCTTGGATGTGTTGATTAAGCATGCCTCTGACCTTGATAAACAGGTATTCTTACTCAATTGTTTTGTTGTTAATTCTGCAGGCAGTGCTTGAGGAGAGGTGCAGGGAAAGGGAAATCAGAAGAAGTAATATATAAAAACTATGTCCAAAACAGATCAGACCTAAATATGTTATGTTTTTTATATCCTCTTCACTTAAACAGTCTTGACCTAACAGGGTCAAATATCTTAGTCAGGCAATCATGACTCCCGTCTTTATTTCCTGCAAAATTAGAAAACAAAGGTCTCTATAAAACTAGTCCTTAGATTTCCCACTTCAAAAAACACGATCCCCAATAATACAGTCCCAAAGTTCCAGTAACGATGAGAAGAGAAATAAAGATGTCCTTTCCCAGCATCTGCCTGTTCCTTCTAATCAGATAAGAAAATAAGAAACTTCATACTCCACTCCCAGTTATATGATCCTAAACAAAGTTTCGAAGCCATTCAGTCACAGTCTCTGAGCAGATTCCTCTCATAATCAGCCTTTTAATATTAATTGTACTCCAGTTAATCCAGTATCCAAGTCCAGTTAATCCAATGTCTAAATGTGTGTGTGTGTGTGTGTGTGTGTGTGAGTGTGTATAAGCACTGTCTAAAATTTGATTAGACCTCGTATGCCAAAATCAGTGTTTAAAAATAGCTTCATTTATAACGTAACTTGAATTATACAGAACCAACATGCCCTTGACAATGCAACAGAAGAGACAACACTTTATAGTCTTTTTTACTTATTTTTACTCATTGTCAAATATCAAAATCTGTAGTAAAAGGGTGCTTATAGTACAGATAGGATAGAAAAGTTGGAGACTAGCCTACCCAAGTTTCTTAGAAAGCGATACCTGGAAACTTATTCCTGCTTGTGTGAGCTCTTAAAAAAGCAGTGGCAAGCATTTACCCTGCAATAGGGGCTCGAGCAGTGTAATGGCGACTCAATCCTTTCTTAAACAAGAAAGGAGGAGGAGTAGCCTTGTCAAGGATGTTTTAACCTGTGAAGAGATCCAGGACTTAAACCCAGAAAGCCAGGTTGAGAGCATCTGGGTAGGAATTAAGGGAGCGAGAAACAATAGGGATATTCTGGTGGAGGTTTACTACAGACCTCCAACCCAGACTGAGGACCTTGATGACACCTTCCTCAACCAAATGACCGCACATTCAAAAAGGAGAGATACAGTAATAATAGGAGATTTGAATTACCCTGATATATGTTGGCAGTCAAACTCTGCCAAGACAGAAAGGTCCAGCAAGTTTCTTGCTTGTCTTGCAGATAGTTTCATGGTCTAGAAGGTGGAAGAGGCGACAAGGGGATCAAATATTCTAGATCTGATCCTGACCAACAGGGATGACCTTGTTAATGAGGTAGAAGTGGTTGGATCTTTAGGTGGGGGAGTGACCATGCCCTATTGGAATTTGGCATTCAGTGGGAAGGAGAAGATGAATGTAGCCAGACACTCATCTTAGATTTTAAAAAAGCGGACTTCTGTAAACTTAAGGAGCTGCTGGCTGAAATTCCGTGGTCAAGAATAGTGAAAGGGAAAGGAGTTCAGGAGGCATGGGAGTTCCTTAAAAGGGAGATACTGAAGGCACAGTCTAAAATTGTACCAATAAGGAGGAAAAATGGAAGGCATCTGAAGAAACCAGAATGGTTGACTAAAGAACTCTCAGCCGACCTAAGTGTTAAGAGAAACGTGTACAGGAACTGGAAGAAGGGGGAAACCACCAAAGAAGAATTTAAGCAAGTAGTCAGGAGATGTAGGGAGAAGGTCAGAAAGGCTAAAGCACAGAACGAACTTAGGCTGGCCAGAGACATTAAAAACAATAAGAAGGGCTTTTTAAAATATGTCCGCAGCAAAAGGAAAAAGAAGGAGGCGATAAGGTCGCTGTGCAGAGAAGATGGCGAATTACTAACGGGGGAAGAGAAAAGGCAGAATTACTTAACACCTTCTTTGCCTCAGTTTTTTCGCAGAAGGATACAAGCACTCAATCTGGTGGTTGGGGAGCAGGTGAGGAAGCAGGGGAAATGCGGCACATAATAGGTAGAGAGGTGGTACAGGAATACCTGGCCACACTGGATGAATTCAAGTCTCCAGGGCCAGAAGAATTGCATCCTAGGATATGAAAAGAACTGGCAGAGGTCATTTCGGAACTGCTTGCTATAATCTTTGAGAAATCTTGGAGGACAGGAGAAGTTCCAGCAGATTGGAAGAGGGCAAATGTTGTCCCCATCTTCAAGAAGGGAAAAAAAGAGGACCCAAATAATTATCGCCCAGTCAGCCTGACGTCAGTACCCGGAAAGATCCTGGAACAGATCATTAAGCAGTCAGTTTCTAATCACTTAGAAAGCAATGCAGTAATCACGAGAAGTCAACATGGATTTCTCAAAAATAAGTCATGCCAGACTAATCTTATCTCTTTTTATGATAGAGTTACTAGCTTGATAGATGAAGGGAATGCTGTGGATGTAGCATATCTCGATTTCAGTAAGGCCTTTGACAAAGTTCCCCATGACATTCTTGCAAAGAAGCTAGTAAAATGTGGGCTGGACAGGGCTACTGTCAGGTGGATCTGTAACTGGTTGACTGACCGTTCCCAAAGGGTGCTCACCAATGGCTGCTTTTCATCCTGGAGAGAAGTGACTAGCGGGGTGCCACAGGGTTCTGTCCTGGGCCAGGTGCTGTTCAATATCTTCATCAACGACTTGGATGAAGGAATAGAGGGTATGCTGATCAAATTTGCAGATGACACCAAATTGGGAGGGGTTGCTAATACGCCAGAAGACAGGATCAAAATTCAAAATGACCTGGATAGATTGGAGAGCTGAGCCAAGGCTAACAAAATGAAATTCAACAGAGAGAAAAGTAAGGTTCTACACTTAGGTAGAAAAAATGGAATATAGAAATATAGGATGGGGGACACGTGGCTGGATGGCAGTACGTGTGAAAGGGATCTAGGAGTCTTAATAGACCACAAGCTGAACATGAGTCAGCAGTGTGATGCGGCAGCCAAGAATGCCAATGCAATTCTCTGCTGCATCAATAGGAGTATGGTGTCTAGATCGAGGGAGGTACTGGTACCACTCTACTCTGCTTTGGTTAGACCCCATCTTGAATACTGTGTCCAGTTCTGGGCACCCCAATTCAAGAAGGACATGGTCAAGCTGGAGCAGGTCCAGAGGAGGGTGACCAAAATGGTGAGGGGCCTGGAAGCCATGCCCTATGAGGATAGACTTAGAGAGCTGGGTATGTTTAGTCTGCAGAAGAGAAGGTTAAGAGGGGTCATGATAGCTATGTTTAAATATTTGAAGGGATGCCATGTAGAGGAGGGAGAGGGCTTGTTTTCTGCTGCTCCAGAGACCAGGACAAGGAGCAATGGATTCAAGCTGCAGGAAAGGAGATTCCACCTGAACCTCAGGAAGAACTTCCTGACAGTCAGGGCTGTCCGGCAGTGGAATATACTGCCTTGGAGTGTAGTGGGGCATCCTTTCTTGGAGGTTTTTAAGCAGAGGCTGGATGGCCATCTGTCGGGAGTGCTTTGAGGGTGTTCCTGCATGGGAGGGGGTTGGACTGGATGGCCCGTGTGGTCTCTTCCAACTCTACATTTCTATGATTCTATGATTTTATGAATTCCATCAGTGACGTCCATGGCTGGTCCTGGATCAGTTCATCTGATGATCTCTTCCTCTATCCAGGCACTAGTCACTGGAATCCAGATCTAAGCAAGTCCCCTGTAGGCTTCGTTTAAAGAAGAAGCAACTTCATCCTGTCTTGCATGAAGTTGACAGGCACCCAACCCCAATTAGCAGTTATGCTATGCACCTGGAAGTCTCTCAAGCTACAAATCCCAGGACTTCATGGGATGTTACCATGGCAGTTAAGGTGGCAGAATCATAGAATCATAGAGTTGGAAGAGACCACAGGAGCCATCCAGTGCAACTCCCTGCTATGTAGGAACACATCAAAGCACTCTCAACAGCTGACCATCAAGCCTCTGTCTAAAAAGCTCTAAAGAAGGAGACTCCACTGTTACCCTGAAAATTGGGGGTATCTCGAGGACACCCAAACTGACTTCAAATCAAGGGAATTAACAGAGACGCTCAAAGCTTGCGAGAGGTCAGGTCAAGGGATCTTCAACCCTATGTCTAGGTCAGACCCACGCAAGAGTCAGAGGAACCATCTAAAGTAAATTTATTAAAACTAACAAAGAAGATCAGAACACATATTAACAAATAACCCTACAATCACACAAGGGCTACAGAAATGAAGTTGGGAATGAGAGACGGGGAGAGAGGGCATCGGACCTTAGTCTAGGCGTCTTGGAAAGGAGAAGATTAGCGGAGGCTCAGTGTAAAGCACCAAGGGGAGGCTGGATCCTGGGGCTGGAAGGCTGGAAGCAGTGGGGTTTCGCCGCGAGTCAGATACACGAGTTGCGTTTAACTCTCAGCAGCATCTGAGAGGCTTAAGTGGGACGCCTTGGTAGCAGCGAAACGGGCCCTTGTTTGGTCTGGGAGGCTCTCCGAAGAGGCTCAAAAAGTGAGGATTTTTATAGCCAATTTCTGTCTTCAGGCTGTGTATAGGCTAGCAAAGTGATGTTAATGGGCGATGATTGCGGAATATAATGTTAGGGAAATATCACGACCTCTCCTTGGTATTTTTTTCTCCCGGGAAAGTCCAGGTACATGATAGGATTATCATTCCAAACTGATAGACTTGGATTGTCTATCCTAGCAAAGTTCATCAGCATGGCTTGGGGCTGAGGCAACCTTTTTGTTAATCAAAGAGAGAGTCTATTGTGGCTGCCTAGAGATACATGACTGGGAACAATAGGTCATTGTCGTTTAGCCTAAGGGATGCTGTCTAAGTTCCCATACAGCAGCAAAGGTGTCGTTGGTCTTAAGAATTTAATTCAAAACCATTTTTACTTGCAACCGACCTTTGCTAGCCAATATCCAATATGGGGGAAGTTATGCCAATTTTGGGACCCTCTCTTAGGGTTACTTTGGGGGGTAACACCACCACACTCTGAGGCAGCATATGACACTGCTATACAGCTCTGATTGTCAGGAAGTTCTTCCTGATGTTCAGGTGTAATCTTCTTTCCTGCAGTTTGAATCCGTTGCTCCTTGCCGTAGTCTCTGGAGCAGCAGAAAACAAGGCTGCTTCCTCTTTGACATGACATCCCTTCAAATATTTAAATATGATTAGCATGTTCCCTCTTAACCTTCTCTTCTGCAGACTAAACATAAGCCGTTCCTCATAGGGCATGGCTTCCAGACCCTTCACCATTTTGGTTGCCCTCCTCTGGACACTCTCCAGCTTGTTGATATCCTTCTTGAAGTGAGGTGCCCAGAACTGGACAAAGTACATCAGATGAAGTCTAATCAAAGCAAAATAGAGTGGTACTATTACCTGCCTTGATCTAGACACCATTCTCCTATTGATGCAACCAAGAATCACATTGGCTTTCTTGGCTGTGACATCACACTGCTGACATGTTCAGCTTGTGGTCTGTCAAGACTGCTAGATCCCTTTCACATGTACTGCTATCCAGCCACGTGTCCCCCATCCTATATTTGTGCATTCCATTTTTGCTGCCTAAGTGTAGGACCTTAGATTTCTCCCTGCTGAAATTCATTTTGTTAGCTCTGACCCAGCTCTCCAATCTGTCAAGGTCATTTGAATTTTGATTCTGACCTCTGGCATATTAGCAAGTCCTCCCAATTTGGTGTCACCTGCAAATTTGATCAGCATGCCCTCTATTCCTTCATCCAAGTCATTGATGAAGATGTTGAATAGCACTGGGCCCAAGACAGAACCCTGCGGCACCCCACTAGTCACTTTTATCCAAGATGAAAAGCAGCCATTGGTGAGCGCTCTTTGGATTCAGTCGGTCATCCAATTACAAATCCACCTAACAGTAGTACTGTCCAGCTCACGTTTTAGTAGTTTCTTTGCCAAAGGCCTTACTGAAATGAAGATATGCTATGTCCACAGCATTCCCTTCATCTATCAGGCTTGTAACTCTATCATAAAAAGAGGTAAGATTACTCTGGCATGACTTGTTTTTGAGAAACTCATGTTGACTTTTAGTGATCACAACATTGCTTTCTAAGTAATTTCAAACTGACAGTGCAATGACCTGCTCTAGGATCTTTCCTAGTACTGATGTCAGGCTGTCTGGGCAGTAATTGTTTGGGTCCTCTTTCTTTCCCTTTTTGAAGTTGGGGACAACATTTGCCTTACTCCAGTATGCTGGGACTTCTCCTGTTCTCCAAGAGTTCTCAAGGATAATTGCGAGTGATTCAGAAATTACCTCTGCCAGTTCTTTTAATATTCTTGGATGTAATTCATCTGGCCTTGGAGACTTGAATTCGTCTTGTCTAGCCAGGTATTCCTGTACTACTCCTCTATCTATGCTGTGCTGCATTCCTCCCCCTTCCTCACCTGCTCCCCACCTCCCAGGTTGAGTACTTCTATCCTTTTTGGAGAAAACTGAGAGAAAGAAGGTGTTGGGCAGTTCTGTCTTTTCTCTTGCCCCTATTAGTAATTGGACAACTTCTCCACACAGCGACCCTATCATTTTCTTGTTTTTCCTTTTGCTGTGGACATATCGAAAAAAAAGCCCTTTTTATTGTTTTTATTGTTTTCAATCTCTCTGGCAAGCCTGAGTTCATTCAGTGCTTTAGCTTTTCTGGCTATTTGTTTGAATTCCTCTTTGGTGATTTCACCATTTTTCCATTTCCTGTACATGTTTCTTTTAACACTTAGCTCAGCTGAGAGTTATTTAGTCAACCATTCTGGTTTCTTTAGACATCTCCCATTTTTCCTCCTTATTGGCACAGTTTTCAATAGTGCCTTCAGTATCTCACTTTTAAGATACTCCCATCCATCATGAACACACTTCTCTTTCAGTATTACTGACCATGGAATTTCATCCAGTGATTCCCTAAGTTTGCAGAAATCAGCTTTTTTTTTTAAATCTAGAATGCATGTCTGGCTACACTTGGCTTCTCCTTCCCATTGAATGACAAATTCTAGTACAGCATGGTCACTCCCCTCAAGCATCCCACCACTTCCACTCCATTAACAAGGTAATCCCTGTTAGGATCAGATGGAAAATAGCTGATCTCCTTGTTGTTTCTTCCACCTTCTGGACTATGAAATTGTCTGAAGGGCAAGTGAGAAACTTGTTGGACCTTGTGCTCTTGGCAGAGTTTGACTGCCAGCATATATCAAGATAGTTGAAATCTCCCATTACTACTGCATCTCTCTGTTTTGAATGTGTGGTGATCTGCTCTAGGAAGGCATCATCCAAATGCTCTGGCTGGCTTGGAGGTCTGTAGTAAACCCCCACCGGAATATCCCTATTGTTTCTCACTCCCTTAATTCTTACCCAGATGCTCTCGACCTGGCTTCCTGGATTTAAATCATGGTTCTCTTCACAGGTGAAAACATGATTGATATATAAAGCTCCTCCTCCTTCTTTCTTGTTTGGTCTGTTTCTGCGAAATAGGTTATACCTCCCTATTCCAATCTACATTCCAATCATGAGACTCATCCCACCAGATTTCAGTGATGCCTATTATATTTATTTTGTTGTATTAAAGTTCCAGTTTATCTTGTTTATTCCCCATCCTCTATGCATTAGTGTAGAGACATTTAAAGCCCCCTTCTCACAATCCCTTTACTAAAGTGCTTTTCCTCCCACTCTTAGTCTCTAGTACTGCTTGGCCTACTCTATCTATAACATTTGGGCTTTTTTGCCCAGTACTTGCTGAATTCCTTCTCTGAATAATATTGTCTCCCTCCCTGCCTGAACTCAGTTTGAAGACTTTCTGATCAGCTTTGTGAGACTGTTAGCAAAACATTCTTGCCAAAAGGTGTGAGGTACACCCTATCCATTGCCAGAAGACCATCTCTGTGAAAATGGAGACCGTGGTCTAAAAGCCCAAATCGTTCATAGCAGCATCATTTGTGGAGTCAGTTGTTCACCTCCACTATTCTTCTCTCCCTTCTTCTCTGAGTACATGGTGTCCTTCAACAGGGAAGAGAGACAAAATCACAAGCTGTGCACCAAAGTCTTTCAGCTTTCTACCCATAACCTCATAATCCTTTGTGATGCACTGAAAGCTGTGCCTTGCAGTGTCATTGTTTCCCATGTGAACCGAAAGAAGGGGGTTATGGTGAGTGGTTTTGGCTAGTTTTTTTAGCCTCTCTGTTACATCATTGATTTTGGCCTCAGGGAGACAGCACACCTTACTATTCATTCTGTCAGGGTTGCAAATTGTTGGTTCTGTTCCTCTCAACAAGGAGTTCCCAACCACCAGAACTCATCTCCTCTGAGGCTTGTCTGGGGCTGCTTAATGTGCAGATTCTTCCAGGGTTGGCAGGAGATTCTCTTCAGGATGAGACCGTTGTTCTTGCTACTGTTCAACTTCCTCTTGCTGCTGTTCAATTTCTTCATAAATAATGGAGACCTGCTCTTGCTCATGTTCCCTTTCCTCTTGGTGGTGTTCCATTACCTCTTCCTGCTGTTCCATTACCTCTTGTTGCTGTTCCACCTATTAATAAGAGTGAACTGGGAAGCGACTCTGTAGTTCAAAACTCTCTGGTTCCTGGCCCTTCTGCTCCTATGTGTAACATTCCTCCAAGTGTCTGTCTTCTGGGGTTGGGGACTGGATTCCTTGTCAGTGATGTTTGTCATGTATTCTGTCTTCAAGAAGGTCCTCTCTGCCCTATCCAAGAAATCCTCATCCTCTCTAATAATCTGAAGACTAGAAACATGGGCCTCCAGCTGCTGAACATTCTCCTCCAAGAAGGCCACCAGCTTCTTCTGGCAAGAAAAGAAACATGCTACAGCTGTTGCAGGTGACTGTAGTAGCTCCCTCTCTATCCATATTTGATAATCGAGACAGTCAAATTAGAAAAAGTAAACTGGGCTTCCCCCTCAAACTCCCCTGCTAAACATTGACATCAACTCCCACTGTTTGCCAAGCTCTGATTGTCAAACTTTCAGCATTGAGGCTGCAATTATATAGTGGCTGCTAGTTACTCCCCCTGGGCTGCCCTGCCCTGGTGGGACCTTGTGGTCAGGCAGAGTATCTCAGGAAGGCTTCAACCAAAGAAGCACTGAAGTCTTTTTCAACTTGTACAGCAAAACTGTGTGCGCCTTTGGAGCGTGCCACTGGTAGCACTTATAAAGAGCTAGCGGCTGCTAGCTCCTTCCCCTAGCAAGTCAGTTAATCAGTTAGTCCCCTTTAGGCCTTGTGTTCAGGGAGGCACATGGTCAGAAACAAACCAACCAACAAATACACCCACACAAGCCTGTAAAAACACTCAGTCAAGGATGTCTTCTCAGACACAGCTCACCTTCCACTCTCTCTGGAATGAGCTTGAAGGCTGCTGGTAACAGTTACAAAGAGCTAGCAGCTGCTAGCTCCTCCTCCTAGCAAGTCAGTTAGTCAAACAAACCAACAAACACACTCACACAAGCCTGTAAAAACACCCAGTTACTTTCCGCTCTCTCCTCTGGAAGAGGAGTGCTGTATAGTGCTGTAATCATGTAGTTCGAGAAAGGGCCTAGCCAGCATTGTCAGTATCATAAGCGTAGAACACTAGGTTAGAGGCAATCCATCCATATAACATAATGGCAGGATCACATTTCAACTGTTGACTATTTCATGGCAAAGAGGTAGAGCCTTGCTCTGTTCCAGCATAGTTTTTCTCTGTTCTTATGTACTTGAATTGATAGAAATGTTGAATAATAATACTAATAATTCTAATAATAATATTTCTAAAATTGTAAAAACTCTTCAAACAACACAGAACTTGGGAAAATCAAATATATAGTAAAAGTGATGCTGTGATTACTAGGACCCAGAATGGGTTTCTTAAAAACAAGCCAAGCCAAACTAACTTTATATATATTTTGACAGAGTTACACGTTTGGTAAACTGGAGAAGTGCTGTCGATGTAGTACATCATGATTTATAAATGAATATATCTGAATAAAAGTGACTAGTGGGGTGCCTTGACATTCTGTTCTGGACCCAGGGTTGTCTAACATTTTTATAAAAGACTTAGATGAGTTGTGCTTATCAATTTTGCAGACGAAACCAAGTGGTGGTGGTGTGGAAGTTGCCAGAGCAGTGGTTTCTAACCTTTTTTCACCTTTATATCCCTTGGCACCCATTTCCATAAATTATACTCCTCATATTAACAAGATGTTTGTAATTAATATAGTTGCTGTCATTTCAAATTTGTATGTAAATAAATAGCCCAATAATGGGATTAAAAAGCAATGGAATAAAAAAGTGACTGGATAGTGCATATATATTCATCTTCAAAACTCAAGATACTATGAATTCAAGAAAATACATCACAGATTACATAAAAACCACGTTACATGAATTAATTATTATTACTATTTTGCACCAAAGTGTTAGATGTGTCCTGAGAAATTCTTGGTGGTTACTCACTATCCACATTATGTTTCACCTTTGTTTTACTGTGCTGGTTTTCAAACACTGATCCGTACTTGATGATACACAAATGGAACAAGTAGTTAAAAACTTAAAATGATGACAAAGGGAAGAGATGTAGAGAAGACACAGATGAACTCACTCACTGAACACTGCTCACAGGACTGACTGAGCTGCCAACTGCAAATATATAACTCTGTATAACTGTTGCCACTGGCTTTCAAGCTCAGCCTCTGAGGAGAGAGCAGAAGGTGAGCTGTGTCTGGGAGAATATAGAGTCATAGAATCATAGAAATGTAGAGTTGGAAGAGACCACACGGGCCATCCAGTCCAACCCCCTCCCATGCAGGAACACCCTCAAAGCACTCCCGACAGATGGCCATCCAGCCTCTGCTTAAAAACCTCCAAGGAAGGAGACTCCACTACACTCCGAGGCAGCATATTCCACTGCCGGACAGCCCTGACTGTCAGGAAGTTCTTCCTGAAGTTCAGGTGGAATCTCTTTTCCTGCAGCTTGAATCCATTGCTCCTTGTCCTGGTCTCTGGAGCAGCAGAAAACAAGCCCTCTCCCTCCTCTATATGGCATCCCTTCAAATATTTAAACATAGCTATCATGTCCCCTCTTAACCTTCTCTTCTGCAGACTGAACATACCCAGCTCTCTAAGTCTATCCTCATAGGGCATGGCTTCCAGGCCCCTCACTATTTTGGTCGCCCTCCTCTGGACCCGCTCCAGCTTGACCATGTCCTTCTTGAATTGGGGTGCCCAGAACTGGACACAGTATTCAAGATGGGGTCTAACCAAAGCAGAGTAGAGTGGTACCAGTACCTCCCTCGATCTAGACACCATACTCCTATTGATGCAGCAGAGAATTGCATTGGCTTTCTTGGCTGCCGCATCACACTGCTGACTCATGTTCAGCTTGTGGTCTATTAAGACTCCTGGATCCCTTTCACACGTACTGCCATCCAGCCACATGTCCCCCATCCTATATTTCTATATTCCATTTTTTCTACCTAAGTGTAGGACCTTACTTTTCTCTCTGTTGAATTTCATTTTGTTAGCCTTGGCTCAGCTCTCCAATCTATCCAGGTCATTTTGAATTTTGATCCTCTCCTCTGTTGTATTAGCAACGCCTCCCAATTTGGTGTCATCTGCAGATTTGGTGAGCATGCCCTCTATTCCTTCATCCTAGTCATTGATGAAAATATTGAACAGCACTGGGCCCAGGACAGAACCCTGTGGCACCCCGCTAGTCACTTCTCTCCAGGATGAAAAGCAGCCATTGGTGAGCACCCTTTGGGAACGGTCAGTCAACCAGTTACAGATCCACCTGACAGTAGCCCTGTCCAGCCCACATTTTACTAGCTTCCTTGCAAGAATGTCATGGGGAACTTTGTCAAAGGCCTTACTGAAATCGAGATATGCTACATCCACAGCATTCCCTTCATCTATCAAGCTAGTAACTCTATCATAGAAAGAGATAAGATTAGTCTGGCATGACTTATTTTTGAGAAATCCATGTTGACTTCTCGTGATTACCGCGTTGCTTTCTAAGTGATTAGAAACTGACTGCTTAATGATCTGTTCCAGGATCTTTCGGGGTACTGACGTCAGGCTGACTGGGCGATAATTATTTGGGTCCTCTTTTTTTCCCTTCTTGAAGATGGGGACAACATTTGCCCTCTTCCAATCTGCTGGAACTTCTGTCCTCCAAGATTTCTCAAAGATTATAGCAAGTTGTTCCGAAATGACATCCTTGACTGTGTGTTTTTAAAGGCTTGTATGACTGTGTTTGCATCTGGCTGTGCATTCTCCCTGAGTAACGGGGTGGGGCTTCTGCTGAATCACTGACTTGTTTTGGGTGGAGCTAGCAGGCACTAGCAATATATAACTGCTATCAGCAGCACGTGCTTCTGGAGCATACAGTTATATTACTAGAGTTGAACAGGAGCTCTGTTAACAGGGAAAGCCAAACAGCATTGTCTATGGGTAATTGGCAAGGGAGTTTTGAGGAGGTGGCCCAGGTTTCTGTTTCAGTGCCTATTTAAGACTATTCAATATCGAATATGAAGGAGCTGCTGTGGTCACCTTCAATAGCTGTGTACGTTTGAGATAACAAGAGCAGCAGTGTCAGTCCTCAGAGAAGGTGCAGGTGTCCTTGGAAAATTCAGGACATGGAATGGCCCCTGCCAATCCTCAGAAGAGATGGGTGGTGGTGAGGGGACTCTCTTCTGGACAGAACAGAAACAGTGGTTTGCAGGCCTGACAAGATGACTCCAAAGATGTGCTGTCTCCCCAGGGCAAAAATCAGTGATGTCACAGAGAGGCTGACAAGACTTCTGAAGTTCACTGAACTGTTACCCTTTCTTTTGGTCCATGTGGGAACCAATGACAGAGCAAGGCATAGCTTTCATGATATTACAAGGGATTACAAGGCTCTAGATAGGAAACTGAAGGAACTTGATGCACAGGTTGTCATTTCATCTATCTTCCCAGTTAAAGGACACGGCCCAGGAAGGGCGAGAACAATAGTGGAGGTGAACAACTGGGTCCACAGATGGTGCCACAGGGAACAGCTTGGCTTCTTGGATCATGGTCTGCAGTTTCATGGAAAGGGTCTATTGGAGAGTCATGGGTTGCACCTGACAGCAGTTGGCAGGAACACTTTTGCTAAGAGGCTCACAAACTGATCAGGAGGGCTTTAAACTGAGTTATGTGGGGGAGGGTGACACTATTTTTTTTTATTTTTTTAAAACTGTACATACATCATATCACATCATACATGATATATCATATATCATACAACTGTACATACATCATATCACATCCTCAAAAACAAATCACACCCAAACAAAGACTTCCCCCATGGGAAGGATATGTTTTTTTCTTAATAGTATTACTTCAACACCCTCATATAAAAGATGAGAGAAGCTTGTAAATAAAAAACATAGCATATATAACAAACAAACTTTCAGTCAATCAAAATCTTCTACTATGTCTTTGTTTGAAATCAAAAAGTAATACTATAAATCTCTCCACTCATAACTCAATGGAAATTTTCATTTTTGCGGATAAGATCATACTGGTACACATTTTTTGTTCTCGAAGTTTTATACTTCTATAATTTTTCAGTAATTCCTCTGCTACTCTTGATATCCTAAACTCAACTTTTAAGATAGTCTTGTAACTACTGCCATATCCTTGAACATTGTTCATCAGATTTATTGTCTAACATATGTGTGAATCTATTCATTTCTGCAACTTCTAGTAATTTTTCCCACCATTCTTCTTCTGTTGGAATCATACTACTTTTCCAATACCTAGCATAGACCATGCTGGCTGATGTTATCTTATGCCACATAAGTTTGCCTAACCTTCCTTCCAAGTTTCTATCCAAGTCGAAAATGCCAAGTGGAAAAATTTCAGGTTTTTACTCAATTCTTGTATCCACCTTTTGCATTTTTGATCAAATCATATACCAAAGCTTCTTTGCTTGATTGCACCCCCACCACTGATGTATATAAGAACCCATTTCCTTTTCACGTTTCCAACAGTAATTCCTGGCATTTTTAAACGTATTAGCAATTCTCATTGCTGAAACATTGAACAACACATTTAGTACATTTTCTTGGAGCATATATGATCTGGTATATTTTCTATAGTTTTTCCATATTGTCTCCCATTCATCCAGCTTAGTTACATGCCCAATACTTTTAGACCATTTTATCAGATTCATCCGTAAGCTCATTTAACAGATTTAACAGATTCATCCGTAAACTCATATCTTAACAACAGGTTGTACAATCTGGATAGCAATTGTTTATCTCTCTCTTTTTTTTTTCTAATTTTATTATCATTCCAACATATAAAACAACGTTTCTCATTGTACATTTTACCGAATTGTTACAGCTGTCTTCCACACCTCTCTGGATTCCATTAACTGTTCTTTCATTGACGTGTTGACATTATGCATCACTATAAATTGTTATTATTTACAGATAGTTCCTGCTTTTCAGTTCAACTTTACATGTTCCATGATATTTCCTTGATGTTCTCTTTCTAGCTACACATACTACCATGAATTATGAATTGTTTACTGACAAAACCCAACCCATATCCAGAACAATTTGCCATTCTTTATAAATGTCATCTTCTGATTTTCCTTTTAGTCTCTGAGAGACTATGTCTGCATTTCGATTTTCAATAAATGTTGCCCGCCATTGCTCTATGGTAGGTATTAACTCAGTTCTCGATAACCTAGCATATTCAATACGGGCTGTCGTAATCGTATACAATATTATTCTCCAATATTTCTTTGCAACAGTTCCATATAACATATGTGTCATATTTAATAAGTACAATTCAGGTATCTTATTGAATTGAACCCTCAGTATTGTACATATCATATTGTGTATTTCATATCAATACTTTTTAGCCTTAGGACATGACCACCACATATGAACTAGTGTACCGACATTCTCTTGACACTTCCAACATTGCTCTGTTCCCGTATTATATATCTTCTTTAATTTTTCTGGTGTCATGTACCATCTACGAAAAAGTTTATAATAATTCTCCTTTAGGTTCTGAGCTGCAGTGAATTTCTGAGTCCGTTTCCAGCTCTGTTCCCAGTGCTCTAATTGAATTGAATGTCCAACATTTTGAGCCCATAATATCATTGTCAATTTAACTGTCTCCTCTTCTCTTTCTTGATGTAAAATCTCTTGAAATAGGTATGATAATAAATGAGGTGGGTTTTTACGCAATAGCTTCAGTATTCCTCCTTGCACCTTTTGTTCTATTCCATATGTTTTCACATCCATCTGGAATCTCTCAGTTAACTGTCTGTAAGGAAACCAATTTAACTTTACTCCTTCTGCTTCCAATTTTTCTCTTGACTTCATCTTAAAAGCATTCGAATTTGTCTTTTCCAATATATCATCATAACAAAGCCATTTATCTGAATCAGTCCATCTTCCAAAGAAAGCTTCTTGAGGGGAGACCCATGTAGGTAACTACCTAATGTTCTTATTCTTGTAGTCAGTCCATACCTTAAGTGATGATTTTCTTACAAAGTGATGCTTAAAATCCTTATCAACTGCAGCTTTCCCGTAGAACATATAGGCATGTCAACCCATCCTCAAATCAGCTCCCTCTAATGCCAGCATTCTCGTATTTTGCAGATTCATCCAGTCTTTAATCCAAGTAAATGCCGCTGCCTTGTAATATATTTGCAAATCTGGTAAGCTGAACCCTCCTCTTCCAACAGAATCTGTCATGATGTTCCATTTTATTCTTGGCTTTTTTCCCTGCCATATGAATTTGGTTAAATCTATCTTCCATTGTATAAAGGGCTTGGTATTTGTAATAATAGGAAGATTTTGAAACAGGTAATTCATCTTTGGAAGTACATTCATCTTTATAACCGCCAATCTTCCCATCATAGATAGTCGTATTCGAGTCCATTTCTCCAAGTCCTTAGTTATCTCTTTCCATTTTTTTTCATAATTATTCTGAAATAGTTCATTATTTCTTTTTGTAATCCAGACCCCCAGATATTTTGCTTTTTGTCCTTTATTAAAACCTGTTAAATGTGTAAGTTCCTTCTTTTCTTTCTCCCTCATATTTTTTGTTAAAAATACTGTTTTTTCCTTGTTAATCTTAAAACCAGAAAATTCACCATTTTCTTGAACAGTGTCCATCAGTCCTTGAATGCTACTAAGAAGGTCATCGAGAAACAAGACCAAATCATAGGTAAATGCTTTGAATTTATACTATTTCTTTATCTGAACTCCTCTTATTGCTTTGTCTTCCCTTATAGCATTATTGAATACTTCCAATGTCATAATAAATAACAAGGGAGATAAGGGAGAGCCTTGTCTTGTTCCTCTGTGTAAATCAATCTGTTTTGTTCTCTCTCCATTAACAATCAATCTTGCCTGTTGTTGACTATATATTGCTTCAATCCAAGAAATAAAATTATTTCCAGCTTCCGTTTGTTTAATGATCGTCTTCAAGAATGACCAATTAATCATATCAAAAGCCTTTTCCACGCTGACAAATATCATTGCCAATTTTCTTTCATTATGTTTCTCATAGTACTCTATTATATTTAACACTGTCCTGATATTATCCTGCAACATACTCTTTGGTAAAAAACCATTCTGATCCTCGTGTATATTTTCTTGAAGAACCTTTTTAAGTCTCTCTGCCAGAATTGTAGCAAAAATTTTATAGTCTGTATTTAATAATGAAATTGGTCTGTAATTCTTAACATCTGTTAAGTCTCTCCCTTCTTTTGGTATTAGAACCACATTTGCTTCTTTCCAGGTGTCGGGTATTCCTTCCTTTGTTATCTCATTCAATGTGTTCTGCAAAGGTATCGAAATTTCATGTTCCAAGATTTTATAGTACTTTGCAGTAAAACCGTCTGGTCCAGGAGATTTGTCATTCTTCAAATTCCTGATAGCTTCAACTAGCTCCATCATTGATATAGATTTATTCAAAATCAATTTCTGTTCCTCGGTGAATCTCATTTTATTCATTTTTTCCGAATATTCTTCCATTTCTGTTTGGTTTTTCATTGGTGAAATCTTGCTCATCAACTTTATATAATATTTATAAAAAGCCTGTTTTATCTCCTCTTGTTTTGTAGTTTTCCCATCACCGATTCTAATTTCCGTTATGATATTTCTGACCCTTCTTTTGCGCAATAAACTAGCCATAAGTTTTGAAGGTTTATTTGCCTGCTCAAAAGAAGTATATCTCACTTTTCGCATCTGATGTTCTATTTCATTCAAATTTAATTGATTTAATTCTGCTTGGCAAACCTTCACCTTTAATCTTAAATATCACTTGTAGCGGATTGTGATCCGAACATAAATTGGGAAGAATATCTATGTCCACTGTCTTCAACAACATGTCCTTAGATGTCAAAATCATATCAATTCTGGACTTTGATTTATGCCGATCTGAATAAAATGTATATCCATCTAATTGTCCATTTTTATGTCTCCAATTATCGTAAAGATTCAAATCATCCATCATTTGGAAAAAACTCTTAGGCAATTTACTGTTGTTTTGGGGGACCAGCTTCTGTACAGTTCTATCCACTTTTGGATTTATGACTTCACTAAAGTCACCTAGAACAATAAGGTTTGAATTTCCTGTTTCCTGTACATATTTTAGTATCTCATTATGTATCTTGGGCAAAAATTCTCCTTTGGCTCCATGAGGCGCATATATTCCAACTATTAATATCTTGTCCTGTTTCGTATTGACTTCTATCACCAAATAACGCCCATTATTATCCTGAAATTTTTGTTGTGCACCATATCTGGAATTGACATATATCAATACTCCCCTTTTCTTCTGATCAATCGTGGCTGCAAAGCAGCTACCCAATTTTGGATTTCGGACATATTTCAAGTCTTGAGTCCTAATTCGAACTTCTTGTAAACAAATTATATCCACTTTTTGTTTTTCCAAATGATGAAAAATCTGTCTTCTTTTATATTCAGAGTTAAATCCTTTAATGTCCCAAGAGTATATTTTTAGAGCCATTGTGACATTTTTATATTAAATTCTTTTTGTCCTAATTTTCAATTAATCCTGAATGATTTCTCCCGCAAGTTCTCCTTCCTCTTCCAGTTCTTGTTCTGTTTCTACTTCTACTTCCTCTGCAAGTGTCTGTTCTTTTTCTTCTTCTTGAATCTCCTGTTCTTGTTCTTTCTCTCCATCTGTCTTTTTTTGCAAGTCTCTCTTCAACCTTTCCATAATTTCTTTAGCCTTAGGAATTGAATTAATCCTGTATCTCTGTTGTTTAAACATGAAAGAAATTCCTTCAGTCTTCTCCCATCTGTAATTGATCTGTAACTTCATCAAAAGATTGGCCAGAGGTTTATAATCTTGTTTCTTCTTGAGTATTTGATATGGTATATCTTTAAAAATTCTTAAATCCTTATCTTCAATTTTAAATGTTCCCTCATAATTCCACTGTAATATTTTGTCTCTGACAATTGTCCTAGTAAAAGTTACTATAATATCTCTTGGTAATTTCCTTTCTCTCGCTATTCTGGAGGATACTGTGATCATTCTATCAATACATGTTTCCATCTTATCTTCATCAATGTCTAGCTATTCTGCTAAAGCCGGTACCATTTTCTCATATAAATTCTCACCCGTAGATTCAGGAACACCTCTAAATCTAAGGCATCTTTCTCGATAACGTAATTCTTGCAACATTATCTGAAGCTCATCTTCTTGTTGCTTCCCTTTTACTTCAGTCAATTCTGTTTGAACTTGTTTAACTTGATCTTTTATCTCTTTAGTCTCAGTCTTTAACTTTGTAACATCCTTAGTTAAAGTTTCCAATTTCTTCCCCAATTTGTCCATTTCGTGCTTCATAACTGTTCTCATCTCTTTTCTTGTCTCCTTTAGATCCTATCTGATATCCTCTCTGATATTCTTAAGTTCTTCCATCATCTGCAACATTAAATCTTGAGATTTCTGGGGTATATCTGTTGATGTTCTCCTTATTGTCTGGGTAGTCATTCTTGCCGCTGCAGCCACCATTGCCTTTCTTGTTCTTTGATCCATTAGTCCTTTCTTAGAAGTGAACTTTTTCTTCAAAAATATCTTGACCTTTTCTCCTCTTCTTTCTTCTTCTTCTTACTCCAATCCTGTATCTATGTTGTCTTGGCACCAGTCAATTCAGTAAGTAACAATTTTTCAAAATCTTTCATTTCTAAATTTATACCTCCTGCTTCTAAATCTTTCTTATAACTTTCTTTAATCTGTAAATAAAGAAACCAATGTATATCAATACCTTCTTGTTTCAATTGCTGTTGATGTTTCAATAATATTTATGACCCTTCTTGAAACAGTAATTCTTTATAGGTCACCCATTCACCTTCCCTTCTTAAGGTTCTTATTGACATTGCTTCATCTGGTAAGACCCAAGATGGTAATTTGGGGCACAGGAAATACTTATATTTGGACCATATTTTATATAGGGATTTCCATATTATATGATTAAGAAAGGCCTTTTGTACTTCAGCCTTACCGTGCCGTAAATAGGCATGCCAGCTGAAGTATACCGTATGTCCTCTAACATTAAGAGCTTACAGTTATCCAATAACACCCATGGCCTCATCCAAACTAAACATGATGCTGCATGATAAATCTTCAGATCAGGTATTGCAAACCCTCCTCTATCTTGTGAATCCATCATTTCTCTAAATCTCAATCTTGGTCTCTTCCCACTCCATAAAAAATTTTTGAAGAGATTTCTTACAACTTGCAAACCACTTGTTTGGAATTACAATTGGGATCATCTGATATAAAAAAATTAATCTAGGAAGAACACTCATTTTAATCAGTGACACTTTACCCAGTAGAGAGAGAGCTAATCTTTTCGAGTTTTCAAACTTATTCTGAACCTGTTTCCACGTAGGTACATAATTGTTTTGAAATAGCTGATTGCTATTACCTGTTATTTGAATACCTAAATATTTAATTTTATCTACACACTGGAGTCCTGAAGTTACTTCAAGTTGCTTCTTCTCTTGAACCTTGATATTTTTTGTAAAGATTTTAGTTTTAGCTCTATTAATTCTAAATCCAGCCATTTGACCATATGTATTAAACAATATGCTTAATTTAGTAATCTGTGGTAAAGGATCTTCCATAAATAATATGACATCATCAGCAAAAGCCCCGACTTTATAAACATCTTTCCTAATTATAATTCCTTGAATATCTTGCTGATTTCTAATACCTCTTAGAAGTACTTCCAGAACAAGTATAAACAAAAGTGGAGACAGTGGGCACCCCTGTCTTGTTCCTTTTCGTATAGGTATTTTCTCTGACTTTTCAAAGTTATTTTGTAATGACACCCTTTGCTCTGAATATATAGACTTAATCCATGTTATGAAGGTTGAACCAAAATTCACTCTTTCTAGTATCTTGATCATAAAGGCCGATCTGATGTTGTCAAAAGCTTTTTCAGCATCTAAAAAAATCAACGCACCTTTCTTCTCATTATGAACATTAAGATATTCTAGTATGTTCAATACCACCCTCATATTCTCTGTCATCAGGCACCCCAGTAAAAAGCCACATTGTTCAGAGTCTATATAATTTGGAAGAATCTTCTCGAGGCCATTAGCCAGTACCATAGCAAAGATCTTGCAATCAACATTCAGAAGCGATATATAGACCTGAAATCTTTGCAAGTTGTTGTTTCTGATTCCACCTTTGGAATAAGAGCAATATCTGCCTCTTTCCAACTTGCAGGGTTATACCCATTTGCAACTATCAAATTAAACATCTTATGCATTGGTTTTATAAGCTGTTCTTTAAATGCTTTATAGAAACAGGCCGTGAAACCATCAGGTCCTGGAGCTTTCCCCTGTTTCAACTGATCAGTCGCTTCATTTATTTCCATCAGCGTGATTTGTTTATTCAGTAGCTCCCTGTGTTCTGAATTAATTTTTGGGAGAGCTCTAGAACTTATATATTCTTCTAGGTTCTGATTATTCACTTGATTCTGCTCAGAGTATAAGTTTTGGAAGAAGTTCTTCCTAATTTCTTCCTAATATCTTCCTAATTTTTTTGCCGTCAGTAATATTTTGGTACCCATCTCTAATCTGTGTGATAATTCTTCTTTTCTTTTCCATTCTTATTTTATACGCCAGCCATCTACCTGGTTTTTGGGCATTTTCAAAATAGCTTTGCTTTGCAAATCTGAGGTTTTTTGGAGTTTCTTCTGTCAAAGTTAGAGATAGTTGTTTCTTCAAAATTTTCAAGTTTTGATTTATATTTTTATTCTTGGGATTCTTTTTTAATTGGTTTTGAACCTCTTGAATTTTACTTAACAACTTCTCTATTTTTTGTCTTTTTCTCCTCTTTTTTTTCACATGTTTTTTGTATTAGAATATCCTTCATATATACTTTGGCTGTATCCCAAACTGTAGTCACATTCACTTATTTATGAAGGTTAAACTTGAAAATTTCATTTAGTTCCTTTTTACAATAGTTCATAGTCTCTTCCTGTTGCAAATCCTTTTCATCCAAACTCCAACTTCTTGCTGATTTAATATTAATTTAACCGGGTTATGGTTACTCAGTGATTTTAGCATTATTTCAACTCTTTTAACATAATCGAGCACTGCCTTTTGAAGAACAAATCATATCCATTAGAGACAAAAAGTTGTGATGTTTCAAGAAAAAAGTAAAGTCTTTAGTCATGGGGTTTGTAAATCTCCACACGTCCGTCAGTTGCAATTCATCCAATATATTAAGAAATTCTTTTGAGATTTTTCTTTGTTGCTTCTTCCAAATCTGTCCATCTGAGGATCAACCACTCCATTAAAGTCACCTACAACCAAGACATCCTTAATTTTCATTTTCACAATATGTCTTTGAAGGTCCTGAAAACATTTTCTTTCTTCATTACATGGGGTGTACAAAGCTATCAACAGTACGAAGGAGCTATTTATAGTTATTTCTACACCTAAAAACCTCCCCTTTTCATCACAAAAAAACTATTTTTGGGCTGAAAAAAGTTTGACAAACATTGCTACCCTTCTTCTTTTGACTGTAGCAGCTGAAACAATTTTCTCCTATACAAAGTCCCTTCAAGAGTCTAAGGGTTTCCTGTAAACAGCAAACATCAGGGTTGCATTTCTTGATCAGATGCATTTTTTTTCCCTTTTAATCATGGAGTTCAGACCATTTATATTCCATGAAAGAACCTCACAAGTCATTTTACCTTACTTTTCATCGGTATCGGTTCGTCTATATCCAAATCAATAAGACTTGTCTCCAAATCCTTGTCCTCAGACACAGTTTCTTTGTCGGGCAGGCCTTCCTTTATTCTTTGATCTCTAATTTTTTCACTTTTATCCTCCAGACTTTTAGTCTGTTCATTCACTTGTTTCTTCAGTCCTGTAGATGATACTAAAGTGGATTTTGTCAATGCCAGTCCATATCTTCTTAAGAAATCTTGAGCCTTGTCTATACAGTTTATCCTAAATCTCTGATCTTTAAAGTTAAAAGTTACCTCTTCTAAATGATCCCACCAAAACGTGATCTGATTAGTCTTAAGTTTAGTCACCAAAAAGTTGTAGTCTTTTCATTTCTGTAAGGTTCTTGTAGGAATTTCTCTTAATAAAATGAGTTGTCTGCCTTGGTCTGCCAAGGGGAATCTCTTCCACTAGTTGATCTTTGGTCGATTTTTTGTTATATTGGACCATCACATCTCTTGGGAGAACTTTCTTTTTTGCTGGTACAGATTGGACCCTATAAGCAGCATCAATTTCTCCATCAATCACATCTTCTTCAATCTCTAAAAAGTATGCTAAAAGGCGCACCATTCTTTTTCTTACATTTTAATTACTTCTTTCTTCCAAACCCCTTGTACACATCCAGGAATCCATCTGTCTCTGTTCTACCAATGCAAGTCTGTCCAATTATTTTTCAATATCGTTTGAAAAAGAGTCAACCTTCTGCTTTAAAGTTTGAATTTCTTTCTTATTGTTATCAATCTCTTTTTTGTTACAGTTCACATCCTTTTTGACCTTATCTAGAGTATTTTGCATGTCAGATACTTGGGATTTTAGGTCCCTCAAATCTCTTTTTATTTCTACTATATAAGATCGAACCTCATCCATAAATTTTCTCTGATATTCTGGTGGTTCATCAATTGAGTCTCTTTTACTCTGTGAATCAAGACCTCTAGCCCTCCCCGATCTCATCTTGGATTAAATTCAGTTGAAACTAGACTAGAAATACTATATATAACGTTATTTTAAAGCAGTGTATCAATTATATTTCAACTATTATGCTTCTCTTCAACTGGTTTTTCCTTAACATATCTAATCAATCAAATAACTCACTTCATACAATTCCATGGTGACAATGTCAGTAGCAATAACAATGTTTCTATGAGTATCAAATTAACTTAAGAGATTCAGTTCTTTAATACCTGAGCTATGTAGTTGTATTCAGTATATATCGTTTGGATTATGCCTTTTAGATTCCCAGTAAAATGTTTACTCAGGCATTCAATCCACTTACCAATCACAAAATCACAAAAATCACAATCACCATTACAACATTCACCAATCACAAACTCAAAGAGGTTAACTTTAACCTTACACATTATAAAAGGGCAGCATTCAGTAAATTGAGTTTCTTTTTTCTTCCTCCCCCCCCTTCCCTTCCTTCTCTTTCTCTTCCCTTCCCCCCTTTTTTCTTTCTTGTCCCCTTTTTCCCCCACCAAATATCACAATATATCACAATACATTACCATATATTATATTAGTGAGCCATATATACCTATATGTGTGTGCGTGTGTGTGTGTATGCTTACACAGCACATATATACACATACAACACAAATAGTTATATATATTTACGATACCTGAAATTCACAGTACAATGTAATACCATACAATGTTACCCTGATTTCTGGGGGTCCCAGTAGGGACACCTTAATATGCTCAAATTAATGGGGAATGGGAATTAGCTTAGAGTACTAGTTAGCAATGCGAGAGGCAGGGCAACATAGCGAGATCTTGAACCTAATGTCTACGGGGTCAGGCCGAGTCAAGGAGTGAACAGAAGTAAATAATAACAGTTGTTTTATTGATGTATAGTCAAACACGTGTATGCAACACACTCACATGGAGAACTATTTTTTCTTTTTTTTTAATTAAAATTCACACATTTTATCAATATCTTCAATCTTGACATATTTCATTTTTTGATTGTATAAAAAAAGACAAAGAAAAATTATACATATTATACAAATTAGTCAACAATACTGTCCATTCTATTCTATACTTAATTATACAATCTTCATTTATCTTTAAGTACATTGTCCTCCTTCACTTCCTACTTTCTTTAACTTGGCTATTTTAATTTTCTCTCTTTTCTGTAACCTCCATTTCAGAACCTTACTGTTGACTGGCCTTTAACTTTACACTTCTCCATATTTGTGTCATTTTCTGCTTCTCTCTATCATATCTTACACAAATTATCCATCTTGGCAAAGTCTTGCCCAATTATTTTCTATATTTCTCTTAATTTCCTTCATCCCATTATCTTTATCACCTCTTTTTCCTCCATTCATTGCCCGTGATAAACTATCTAAAGAGGCAAACTCTTGTAATTTCATTAACCATTCTTCCATTTCAGGTATTATATTTCTTTTCCAATATTTTGCATATGTTATTCTGGCTGCTGTGATCATATACAATATTAAATTTTTATATTTGTGATATTCTTTATTCACTTGATGTAACATATTTAATAAAAAGATTTCTGGTGTTAATGGTATCACTATTTGCAAAGTCTCCATAATTATTTTCTGGATCTTCTTCCAATACTTTGTCGCCTTTTTGCACTTCCACCACATATGATAAAAGGAACCACATTCACTACCGCATTTCCAACAATTCTTTTCTTTAATCTTATATATCTTGCTCAATTTCTCCGGATCTAAATACCATCTATACAACATCTTTATATGATTTTCCTTTAGATTCTGTGCCAGAGTAAACTTCTGTGTATCCTCCCAACTTTTCTTCCAATGTTCTACCTTGATTTCATGACCAATATTTCGCGCCCAAGTTATCATAATTTCCTTAATAATTTCTGTTTCTAGTTCTCTCTCTAACATGAATTTATATAATTGTGACGTCAAATGGTCTTTCCCCTCGAATATTATTTTTTCAAATTCATTTAACTGAGTAATATTTTCCAGTCCTTCTAATTTCTGGTCCATTTTTTGTCTTTCTCTAAGCTGGAGGTATAGGAACCACTGACAGTTCCATGCTTCATTTATTAGTTCTTCTCTGGTCTTTATACGTTGTGTTTCTTTTCCAATGTTTACCATTAGATCTCTATATGTCATCCATCTGTCCGAAGATTGTTTCCATTTACCATATAGCGCTTCATGTGGTGAAACCCAAAGTGGTATCTTAAAATATAATTTTCTTTTCCAAACCTTCCAGATCTCTAACAAGGATCTTCTTATATAGTGATTTGTGAATTGTTTATCCACCTTTGCCTTATTATACCACAAATATGTATGCCAGCCAAACCAGAGATCTGCACCTTCTAGATTCAGCGTCCTTTCATCTTTTAACGTAATCCAGTCTCTTATCCACGTCATCCCATTCGCATAGTAATAAAGTCTCATATCTGGTACTCCACAACCTCCTTTCTCTTTCTTGTCTATCAGTATTTTCCATTTTATCCTGGGCTTTTTTCCGCTCCAAATGAAATCAGTAAGATTTTTTTTCCACTCTTGAAAGCATTTAGTGTTGATAATTATTGGTATATTTTGGAACAAATAATTTATTTTTGGTAATATCATCATTTTTACTGCCGCCATGCGTCCTAATAAAGATAATCTCTGCTTTGTCCATGTCTGTAAATTCTTTTTAACTTCTTTCCATTTTATGCCATAATTACTTTCAAATAGTCCGTTATTCTGTTTAGTTATAGTTATTACCAGATATCTGATCTTCTTTTCCTCCTTAAATCCAGTCTTTTGTATCAAATCTTCTATATTCCCTTTCGTCATATTTTTTGTCAAGATCTTCGTTTTCTCGTCAAGATCTTCGTTTTTTCCACATGGAGAACTATTGAAATAAAGGTAGGAGTGGGATAGAGGGATTTTAAGAGGAGGTTTTGTATGGGGAATACTACACTTGTCCTGAAGCCCGGGTAGTCTGAAGACAGAGTTCTTGGAAATAAGGATTCTCAGCACAAGGAGCTGAGGGGAAGGCTCGCTGGACAAAGCAACAGCAAGGCGGGATGGAAGCCAAGAGCGATCCAACGAGATGCTCAAAGTCAGGGGTTCTTATAGGGGAAAATGTGACCGCAGGCTAGTCCGTTCTTGGGGATAACAACGAGTTTCGGGCTGGAGACAAAGCCTCCGAAAGGTCAGTATTTTAGATGATTGAATTATGACAGCATCTTCAATAGAGTAGCCAGTATGCAAATGTGGAGTGCTTGACAGTTGAGTATTAGGCTCGTCAAGCTGCCTGCTCGGGGCAGGGAGTCCTTTGTAAGTAGCATGCATACATAATGTGGTACTTGCCTTGAGGTCTCCTAAAGAGGCAGTCTGGCTATTTCTGGCCTGCCTGGATTTGTTTGGAATGTTTTGGCTATTATCGGCTGTGCCTGTGTGCGTGCTTGTCCAGGGACCTCACAAGCACGTGGAGAGGTATGGGTAAAGAAGGCCAAATTATTGATATCAAATGATATCTAATATACCACAAGCTCGGACTAGAAAACTGCAGTAACAACAGCATGCAACATGTTTTTATATTCCAACATACAGCGTGCAACATGTTTCTTTATTCCACACTTCTCTAATCCAACTGGTGTCATTTTCTTCAATTCTTATCTTCATATAATCTCATCAGCTCTCCAAAAAAAAAAAAAAAAAAGGGGGGGTAGTGACAAACTTAATTTCTTGTCCATTCTTCTGTTTTCATTTACAATAAGGGAAACAAACTAGCTGCCTTAATATCCAACTTTACATACAGTTCAGACGTTCAACTCTCTATCAAATCCAACAGAAGTATCATTTAATTAACTTCTCAGTCTCAGTCTCAATCTCAGTCAAGTCTCCACCTCAGTCTTGATCAGGCTTAATAATTCAGTTGAGGTGTATTTAACATTGCCATTCAATCAATCAGGTACTGCTACTCATACTACAAAACATATTAACTGTTAGATTTTCAGTCAGTCTCAAAGATACTTTATATGTTGTTTTTCAAGATTAGTGATTCAAAGTTCAAGATTTCAAATAAGACCCATAAATTCTGGAAACTAATAGCAGCTGATACTCCCCATAGCAGCCAGCAGCGATAGCAGTTCCTAACAGTAGTAGCAGTTGTAGCAGTTATTGCAAGATTTCTAAATCACAAAACGCCAGCTGTTAAGTTCTCTCCTTTTTCATTCACATCATGGAAAAATACCTGATTGATGCTCAGAGATATCAGTCTTTCCATTGAACTTACAGGTGGTTATTCTGGCTTCTTATACTAATTTTTTAAAAATATAATGAAAAAAGAAAAATACGAGAGCAAAAATGCTTTGGCTCCTACACAAAGCTCCTTCTTAAGGGGAAACTGACTATTCCTCCTTGAGGGCTTCTGTTACCGCCATTGCTAGCCCAAGCTTGTGGGATATTAAGATATCTTTTGATATCAATAATTCAGCCTTCTCTACCCATTCCTCTCCACATGCTTGCAAGGCCCCCGGACAAGCACGCACACAAGCGCGGCCTACAATAGCTGAATCATTCAAATCCCGATCTAGGCAGGCCAGTCATTGCCTAATGCAGCTTCAGGAGACCTCAAGGCAAGTACCACATTATGTATGCACGCAACTCACAAAAGATCCCCTGCCCCACGCAGGCAGCTTGATGAGCAGACTATACAACGCTCAAGTACTCCGCGTTTGCATACTGGCTACTCTATTGACAATTTGGCTATAACTCAATCATTCAAAATACTGACCTTTTGGAGGCTTTGTCTCCAGCCTGAAACTCATTGTTTCCCCATGTATGGACTAGCCTGCGGCCACAATTTTCCCTATAAGAACCCCTGACTTCGAGCACTTCCTCGGATTGCTCTTGGCTTCCATCCCACCTTGCTGTCACTTTGTCCAGTGAGCCTTCCCCTCAGCTCCACGTGCTGAGATCCACTCTCCCCAGCTTCTCTGCTTCTTACCGCGCTTCAGGACAGGTATAGTATTTCCCGTACCAAACTTCCTCTCAAAATCCCTCCATCCGCTCCTCCCTTTTATTTCTATAGTTTCTTGTGTGAGTGTGTTGCATACACCTGTGTGATTGTATTTTAATAAAACAATTATTATTAATTTCAACATCTGCCTCATCCTTGACTCGGCTGGACCCCGTAGACATAAGGTTCAAGATCTCGCTACGTTACCTGCCTCTCGCATTGCCAACTTGAGCTCTGTGCTAATTCCCTCCCCATTGTTGTGAGCACATTTAGGTGTCTCTCCTGGGACCCCCAGAAATCAGAGTAACACTTCCATTTATTTACTTCTATTTCCTTTTTTCCTCTAAAAAGAGAGATAAAAGAAATCCTCAACACAGGGCATTGAGTACCCAAATTGGGCCACAGGAGGAAATTCAGCAGCAGGAATAAAGAGGAGAGAGGTTCCTCTCTCTCCTCCATTGTTGCTGTGAGATTTGTTTAAGAAGCTCGACTTACAGGTCCTCCTCTTTGCGGATTGTTGACCGCCAAAAGGGGAGGAAACCTAGTTGTCTGCTTTAGACCTGTCTCTTGCCCCAAACCCTTCCCGTGGTTGAGGACTAACCACTTTGGGTCTTCTTCAGCCTGAGGTAACCAGTGACAGCAGCAGACCCTCAGCTCATCCACAACAGCAGCTGAAGGACCGTGCCTCCCCACTCACACTAGAACCGGAAACCACAACATTGCAATTTTTTGTAGTCAGGGTGACACTATTATTGAGGACAGGAGTTCATCAAGTGCTAGAGATAATAATCTGAGTATTGTTGAGGGAACTGAGTGAATAAATAGTACAAGAGTCTGACTATAGGAGGGCAAAAACATCAAATAAGTAGGTAGGGGGAATGACCCATGGTCTTAGATGTCTCTACACTAATGCACAGAGCATGGGAAATAAAGAAGCTGAACTTGAACTCTTTTCACAGCAAAGCAGATATGATATAATAGGCATCACTGGAACCTGGTGAGATGAGACTCATGATTATATCCCTCTATTACTACATTCCAATCTATTTCAGAGAAATAGACCAAACAGGAAGGGAGGAGGCAGAGCATTATATGTCAAAGATGTTTACACCTTTGAAGAGATCCATGGCTTAAATCCAGGAAGCCAGGTTGAGGGCATCTGGGTAAAAATTAAAGGGGAGAGAAAAAGCAGGAATTCCATTTTGAGGGTCTACTACAGACCCTCAAACCAGATTGAGGATTTAGATAAGGTTTTCCTAAAACAGATGACCATATATTCAGAAACAAAGAGATGTAATAGGAAAGTTCAATTATTCTGATACTTGTTGGAATTCAAATTCTGCCAAGAATATCAGGTCCAACAAATTCCTCACTTGCCTTGCAGACAATTTCATTGTCCAGAAGGTGGAAGAGGTAACAAGGGGATCAGCTATTTTGACCTGATCCTAACCAACAATGATGACCTGGTTAATGAGGTGGAAGTGGTGGAATCTTTAGGTGAGAATGACCATGTTTTCCTAAAGTTCATTATACAGTGGAAATAGGAAGCCAAGCATAGTCAAACTCACATTCTAGACTTTAAGAAAGCTTATTTCAGTAAACTTAGAGAAATATTAGGTGTCATCCTGTGGTCAGGCATACTAAAAGAGAAGGGAGTTTATGATGGATGAAAGTTTGCTAAAAATGAGAGATTGATGGCAAAGTTTCAAACAATTCCATTGAGGAGGAAAAATGAGAGGTATCTGAAGATACCTGGATGGATGTCTCAAGAACTTTCAACTGAATTAAGATTTAAAAGGGCCATGTACAAGAAACGGAAAAAGGGGCAGATCACCAAAGAGAAGTTCAAAGAAATAGCCAGCACGTGTAGGAAAAAAGTCAGAATAACTGAAGTGCAGAACAACCTCAGGCTTGCTAGAGAGGTTAAAAATAAGATGGGCTGTTTTGGTTACGTCTGTAGCAAAAGGAAAAATAAGGAGATGGTAGGGTTGCTTCTAGGAGAAGATGAAGAAGTAGTAACAGGGCACAGAGGAAAGGCAGAACTATGTAATGTCTTCTTTGCCTCAGTCTTCTCTGAAAAGAAAAATAATGTTCAACCCAGAGAAAACAGGTGATGTAATGGAGAAATGCAGCACAGAATAGGTAGAGGTAGTACAGGAATACCTGGCTACTCTAAATGAATTCAAGTCACCAGGGCCAGATGAACTACATCCAAGGGTATTAAAACAACTGGCAGCAGTAATTTCAGAACTAGTGGCAATAATCTTCAACATTAGGAGAAGTCCCAGTAGAATGAAAGAGGGAAAATAGCATCCTGAAAGATTACCACCTAGTCAGTCTGACGTCAATACTAGGGAAAGTCTTACAGCAGATCATTGAAAAGACTGTCCATAAGCACTTAGAAAGGAATGCCATGAACACTAAAAGTCAACATGGATTTCTCAAAAACAAGTCAGGACAGACTAATATGATCTCCCTCCCTCCCTCCCTCTTGATATTGTCACAAGCTTGTGGATGAAAGTAATGCTATGGATATAGTGTACCTTGGTTTCAGTAAGGTCTTTGACAAGATCCCCCATGATATTCTTGCAAACAAGGTAGTAAAATGCAGATTAGACAAAGCTACTGTTAGGTGGATTTGTAGTTACCTGACCAGACAAACACAAAGACTGCACACCAGTAGCTCTTCTTCATCCTGGAAAGGATATAGCATATTGTGACTTCAGGTCCATTGTAACTGCTTGACCAAACAAACCCAAAGAGTGCTCACCAATGGTTCTTCTTCATCCTGGAGAAAAGTGACTAGTGGGGTGCCACAAGGTTCTGTCCTGTGTTACTGCCCTGGCTAGCCCGAGCTTTGGGGGATATAAAAAGATATCTATTGATATCAATAATTCGGCCTCACATACCCATTCCCTTCCACGTGCTTGCGAGGCCTCCGGACAAGCACGCACACAGGCTCGGCCGATAATCGCTGTAATATTCCAATACAATACAGGCAGACCAGAAATAGCCGACTCGCAGCTTTAGGAGACCTCAAGGCAAGTACCTTCATTAAGTATGCATGCAGCTTTCAAAAGATCCTCTGCCCCACGCTGGCAGCTTGATGATCTGACTATACAACGCTCAAGTACTCAGCATTTGCATACCGGCTATCCTATTGATAATCTGGCACTAACTCAATCATTCAAATTCTGACCTTTCGGAGGCTTTGTCTCCAGCCCCAAATCTATTGTTTTCCCCAAGTCCGACCTAGCCTGCGGTCACAATTCTCCTTATAAAAACCCCTGCCTTTGAGCGCTTCCTTGGATCGCTCTTGGCTTCCATCCCACCTTGCTGTCGCTTTGTCCGGCGAGCCTTCCCCTCAGCTCCACGTGCTGAGATCCACGCTCCCCATCTTCTCCGCTTCCAACCGGGCTTCTGGACAGGTGAAGTATCACCCAAACCAACAACTCCTCTAAAAACCCCTCTATCCCACTCCAACCTTTATTTCTTTAGTTATCTTGTGTGAGTGTGCCGCATACACTGTTTGATTGTGTTTTAATAAAACATCATTTATTATTTCAACTTCTGTGTGCTCCTTGACTCGACCTGACCCCGTAGACATAGGGTTCAAGATCCTGCTAAGTTACCCTGCCTCTTGTAATGCTAAAGCAGCGCTCAGAGCTAATCTTCCCCACCTATTGTTGAGCACATTTTGGTGTCCCTCACGGGACCCCCAGTAAACAGGGTAACAGAGTGGTGGAGCAACGTGGGCAGCCTCTGTACCCCTAATTAGAGTAGGAGTCGCGAACCTTCTCAAATCAGGCTGGTACTGACTTAGGGAACGGCCAGTCAAGTCGCTAGAGATTCTGTTAGGCAGGAACACGTGTGTGTGGGTGTGAAATCTGTGTGCTTGAGCTCCCGGAGCTGTTCTATCTGGGTGGAAAACTGCTCCCCTTTCTTGCTTGGTTTGTGTATGTCAGCCACCCTGGCACTGCCAATAGCAAGGGGTGTGCACAAGCTGTCCTGGGAATCACATCCCTAACTTGGGGTCTATTGTGGGCTGGGATGCAAAGTGTTAGAGTGTTAGCACGTTAGGAACAGTCCACATACATCCAACACCTTAGCAGCAAGGCAGACAGAAGCACTTAGGAAAGGAGTCCCTCCTCCTTTCTCTCCCCCCCCCAGAGTTGAAACGCGGGTGCGTCCTGCCCCCTTGTCGTACTTGTTGTGGTATAGGAAAGCGCGGGTGTGTCCCGGCTGTGTAATTCTCTGGTACATCCCGATTGCTAGCAAACTGGGTGTGGGTGGTGATTCCTGACCTAGCATAGGGTTTCATAAGGTTTAGCCCGAGGTGTAGGAAGGGCCCCCTCACCCGAAAAACTATTAGGGACGATTCAGCTTGGTTCCTTGCCCTTTTTCCCCGCTGCTTGGCTAGGCGGCGCTGTAAGTTCCACTGGGTTTGTTTCCCCCCTTCAGGCAGGAGGAGTACTCCTGAGGGTCCCCTGGGTCTAGGTGACCTCCCTGTCCCTGAACCGTTTCCTCATCCTTTTGTCCCTAGTGCTGTCGAGGTGGAAAACCAGACCTAGGTGTACAAAAGTGACTTTGTTTGGGCAGGCTGGAGATAGTTTCCCATCCCTCTTTCCTAGCGAAGTTCCTCAGAGTTCGTCTCCCTGAAATCCCCCAGGGGTCTAGGTGATCCTACCCGTCACTCCAGGTCCTGGTCCTGTGTTTGTTAGGAAGTTTTGGTAGTTGTAGAAATGGCTCAGAAGAGCCAAGTCATCATTAAGGGCCTCATGCTAGAGGAGGAGGTCAAAGGGAAGTTAGAGAGATGGGTGTTAAGTAAAGGGAAATGCCCCTGGAAGGACTCTAGCGTTCAGACGGTGGACCCCTTTGCTACCCTCCATGAAGCATACACCCTGGCATGTAAGACTAAGAACCCATTCGGGCTGTCTAAGGATGCTTTGGCCACCTGGGGACTTTGGCTTATGGCCAGAGATGCTAGTGCTGCCCTTGTAGAGACCAGAGGGAAATTAGTGAGCGTAGAAAAGGAGAATGCCCGGCTTCAGGCCGAGATGGAGGCATTGCGAGTGGACAAGGTAACGTTCACGTCTGTCACGCAGGCCTCTGCACAGAAGCTAAATGATGCTACCTTGCTGGCCCAGTCTTGGGAGGAACAAGCACACACCTTAGAGGCTGAGCTCACCCATGCCAGGTCTGCAGCCAAGTTCACGGTTGGGCAAGTGAAGGAGCAGCAGGAGGCTGTGAGCCATGCAGCTTGCCACCAACAAATTGTGGCTCTGGAGAGCCAGCTCCAAATGCTCAGAGCCCTAATTTCGGCTGTCTGCCCGGAGCTGCTCCCAACTTTCGCTGAGGATTTTTCTGGGGAGCCGCTGCTGGAGGATGCTTGGGCAACCCTTCCCCACAATCCTGACTGGAGTGACCCCAAGGTCACAGTCAACCCAGTAGAGACAAGGTCCATGACCAGGTGGACCACCCCCATTGGTGAAGGCAATGTAGATAAGCCAGAGACACAGGAGACACAGGTCACAGAGACTAGGGTCCCCTGGCGAGCTACTGAGACCAAAGCAATAGTGGACCAGCTGGGTCCATTGAATAGATCTACGGGAATAATGTGGCTGAATGCAGTCATACATTCCCATCCCACAGCCAACAGCCAAGATCTGACCCAGCTGGCTCGGCTTTGTATGTCCCCCTCCGAGCTCCCGACTCTCGAATCGGCTGTGGTGGCTCGAGGCTTAGTTAGGCTTGAGGCCCACGACTGGATGAGAGAGGTAGTTAGGATTTTGTGACCCGGACAGAGTGCGAGCGTGCTCTATGTCATAGAGCAGCAGGGTCCTCGTGAGAACCCTGAGGCTTATGTTTCACGGAAGCAGCTCCTTGCCATTCTGGCCAAAAAGGTCCCCTTGACGCCCCATGGATATGACTTCAACCATCTCGAGTTTAAGATCCTTCTTGATGGAGGTCTTAACCACGAGACTAAAATGGTCCTGGGTTTGGTGGATCCAGCCACCACCAACTGGGAAGAGTTTGGGAATAACCTCCGGCGGGTTGCTGACCTGCTGCGCGAGGCGGGTTTTCTCAAACCTCCCACCAAGACACGCAGGAAGGACCCCGGGAATTGGGAACCCATAGCCAAGGTAAAGTACTCAAATTATTTGCCCCATTCCCAGCACAGGAAAATGGCTCTGAATTCCATTCCGTGAGGGAATTGGAACTCGCCCCCTGCTCCCAGACAGGACAGTCAGCGCTGGCAGGCTAGGGACTCCCAAGGCCAGCCTGGCTGGGCAGGGAACTCCGCTCCCCCGCCTTTTGCCCCAAGACAGACCCCAGACTTGAGTGCTCCCAGGGAGACATCTGGCGGGTATGATCCCACGGCCCAGAAGTACTCCTCGGACAGAGTAAGAATCAAGGGCGTGCTCCGAAAGTTCTGGCTGGGCATGAGCCAGTTTGACAAGTGGCCAACATCGGAGCTTTTGGAAGCTCTGGAGAAGCAGCTTCAGGTGGGAGGTAAACAGCCAGTCAGCGCCATGACCAACGGCCCTCCTCCGGCAGGGTACTACCCTAACCTGGATCTGCAAGAATAGGGGTGCCCTCGGTCCAGGAAACTTCCCCACAACATTGTGGCTAGGTTGAAGCCAGACAAGTGGGGAAGGTTCTGGGTGAAGGCAGGCATTAGGACCAAGAGGGAAAAGACTCCTGCCACCCCTCCTGCAGACTCCAGAGCAGCGCTAAAGGTGCTGCTCCCTAACCAAAGAAGACAGCGTGAACCCACCCCTGATGCTATCCACTTGACTGGATATGGTGGGGGGGGGACCCAATCTAAGTCCTTTGGAGGACACAAGCGCTCAGTGAGCAACAAAACAAGGCAGATTGCACCTCCTCCTGATTCAGCCCCGAGTGCGAATCCAGCCACCTCCGAGACCATAGTGCTTTCAGAGCACCTAGAAGGATCGCACCAGGCTAAGGTTCAGGAGGAAGCAGCATTCTTTCAATTGGGAGACGTGGAAGCCCCCACTAAGTTTGATAAGGCACAGGACATTGCCAGCATGTTTGAGAGCCAGGAAAAGGAGGACACACAGCAAGAGGAAGCCAGCCCCACGCTTCCAGAACTCACCACTGTCCCTGCTCTGAGCCCCGGGTTACAAACCTGCAGTTTCCCCCAAGATTTTCTTGAAACCTTGGCAAAGAGAGTCCACCCCCTCCATCCCTTATTTCAGGAGAATTACTGTGGGACTGAGAACTCAAGCAGCAGAAGGTTCCTGCCCAACGAGAGCGCTGGATAGCACAGACACTCACACTGGCACACCCTGACATGACCATACATACTCCCTTTTGCTGCAGTCCATCTGCGGAGATTTCAACAACTGTGAGCCCCAAATGCCACACGGAGGTGGACATGGCTACTGCCTTCCCCTCCACAAAGTTGTTCTGGTGCCAACTGGCTTTCATGTTCAGTGGCACCCACGTTACTGTGACACTAGTAATTTTGAGAGGGACCAAGACAGTTCTTGGCTCTGTCTCGATCACCATCCTGCCACAAGATGCGGTACTTCGGGAGGCACTTGGATTAGATACCAGCCTCTCCTTTGATTTGGCCGAAAGGGTCTCCAGCAATGAGTGGGCACTGCCGCTCGTGCACATAATTTCAGAGACCCACCAACTGACACAATTGAAAGAGTGGAAGGGCCAGCCAGTTGATCCAAAAGGCATCGTTGACACAGACCCGCTTGAGGAAGCCGCTGGGAAAACTCCCATTAACGTAATTGCTCCTCAAGCGTCTTTAAATTACACAGACATACCAGAAATTGATTTGTCCAAAACGGTTGTGTCCATCTATGAGGTGTTTGACAATGGTTAAATTGGCATTGTCTGCACGGGACGGAGAGAAGTGGCAACCTCTCCGACTTCCTGCTCATGTATATAGTTCCTTGGGTGTATTTGTATAGTTGGGATGTGGTGTTATTTTTGTTGTGAATTGTTTTGAATCAAATGTCCCACTGGTTTAAAAAAAAAACGTTAAAAAAAATGTATCTGAAGGCCACCATCTTTCAGGCCTGCCTCGGAATCCAGCTTTCTTGAAGTAGGGAAGTTGTGCACTCAGAACCTACATCTAGCTACCTGCACTGTTCCTGCAGACCCTGAAGCCCTCGGGTTACATCATCAGGCTGGGAGTCAGGCTCTGGGCTTGAGGGATGGGGGGGTTTCGGCGAACTGCCAAGTCAGGAATGACTTTGGTTATTTGTCTGCCAACTGGAATCCTGCCTCATTTTGGAATGACTCTGGATGTCTAGATCCGGCCTCATTCCGGGACAACTCTGGGTGACCCAGTCTCAGGACCAGCGTGAGAATGGGAACATCATAATCCAAGTTTCCTTTGTGGTGCTGGGATATTAGACCTTGCCGCGGGACCGGCTGACTGATGCGGGTTCTGAATCCACAGCTTCTCTCCCTTCTCGGCCTTCCTACAGCCAAAACTGCTTCATACTGGGAGGCTATTTAAATCCTCACTGCCACAAAACCTTCCAGATCACTGTGAGCAAAATTTCCAGTTTCAGCTCGAACTCCCAGTAGGCTTTGAGCTGGCAATTTGCATTTATGGTATACATTGGCTAATAATCGTGTCAGTTCTTCTGTTAAAACTCTAATAGGTTAATTGATCCGGAAGACCGGGAAGATCCCGAGGTCGTACCATCACCCCCGAGTACCATGGGGGGATGACAAAGAAAAGTTGCCGCTCCATCTGATGGCCGGTACTTGGAGAGCCCTGCATCCTCGACGACACCTGAGACCATGAGGGAAGGTGGCCACGCAGCCTCCCAATTGCAAATACGGACCTTTTTACCATCCTGCTAGCCCGAGAAGCCCAATGGACAGTTTGAAGCTCCAAACTCTGCAAAGCTTCACTGTTCCTGAACTTGCAGCAAGCCAGCTAAGCTGCACCAACTTGAACATGTTGTTGCTGTTTCTGCTCCACTGCTCGGATGGACTTATGTTTTACTCACTCGCTCCAGCTACAAGACTTTTTCTGTTGCAAGGGTGGGGTGCAGAGACTTTTGCTCGCACCTCACCTCCCCCGCACTACAAACTCTCATTCCATCATCCACGTTGAACTGATTGCTCCTTGGATTGCCTTCATTGTCAGTCCCTGCATTGGATTTACAGTATTTCATTCATTACAATTGCTATTTACTACCATTACTCATTCTTTGACAGTTCCCTATTGATAGGACAGTTTGACATTGCTTATTGTTTAATTGTTGATTGTTGTTTAATTGACATTTGTGTGTATGTGTTTAGGTTTAGGTTTTAGTTAGGAATGTTGTTATAAGTTAGAAACCCTTTGTTATCCCCCAAAATTCCCTTTCCTGTGCAGTAATATGGTTACCCAACCTGCAAGCCCCTATTCGGCTCTAAAATGATTTTTGATTTTTAATTGGAAAATGTTCGATATTGTCTCCAACATCACCCATTTTCGGGGGGGGGATTGTTACTGCACTGGCTAACCCGAGCTTTGGGGGATATAAAAAGATATCTATTGATATCAATAATTTGGCCTCACATACCCATTCCCTTCCACGTGCTTGCGAGGCCTCTGGACAAGCACGCACACAGGCTCGGCCGATAATCGCTGTAATATTCCAACACAATACAGGTAGGCCAGAAATAGCTGACTCGCAGCTTTAGGAGACCTCAAGGCAAGTACCTTCATTAAGTATGCACTCAGCTCTCAAAAGATCCTCTGCCCCACGCCGGCAGCTTGATGATCTGACTATACAACTCTCAAGTACTCCGCGTTTGCATACCGGCTATCCTATTGATAATCTTGCACTAACTCAATCATTCAAATTCTGACCTTTCGGAGGCTTTGTCTCCAGCCCCAAATCTATTGTTTTCCCCAAGTCCGACCTAGCCTGCGGTCACAATTCGCCTTATAAAAACCCCTGCCTTTGAGCGCTTCCTTGGATCGCTCTTGGCTTCCATCCCGCCTTGCTGTCGCTTTGTCCGGTGAGCCTTCCCCTCAGCTCCACGTGCTGAGATCCACGCTCCCCATCTTCTCCGCTTCCAACCGGGCTTCTGGACAGGTGAAGTATCACCCAAACCAACAACTCCTCTAAAAACCCCTCTATCCCACTCCAACCTTTATTTCTTTAGTTATCTTGTGTGAGTGTGCCGCATACACTGTTTGATTGTGTTTTTAATAAAGCATCATTTATTATTTCAACTTCTGTGTGCTCCTTGACTCGGCCTGACCCCGTAAACATAGGGTTCAAGATCCTGCTAAGTTACCCTGCCTCTTGTAATGCTAAAGCAGCGCTCAGAGCTAATCTTCCCCACCTATTGTTGAGCACAATTTGGTGTCCCTCACGGGAACCCAGTAGACAGGGTAACACCTGGTCCCAGTGCTATTCAACATCTTTATCAATGACTTGGATGATAGACTAAAGGGCATGCTCATCAAATTTGCAGATGACACCAAATTAGGAATGATAGCTAATATCCCAGAGGACAGGATCAGAATTCAAAATGACCTTGACAGATTAGAGAGCTGGGCCAAAACTAACAAAATGAATTTTAACAGGGAGAAATGTAGGATACTACACTTAGGAAGAAAAAAAATTAACACACAGATAAAGGATGGGTGACACCTGGCTTGAAAATAGTATGTGTGAAAGGAATCTAGAAGTCTTAGTGGACAGAAGCTGAACATGGGTCAGCAGTGTGATGTGGAGCTAAAAAAGCCAATGTGATTCTAGGCTGCATCAATAAGAGTATAGTTTCAAGATAAAGAGAAGAAATAATATTACTCTATTCTGGTTTGTTTAGACCTCACCTGAAGTACTGTGCCCAGTTCTGGGCACCACAATTCAAGAAGGATATTGAACGAATTGGAATGTCTCCAGAAAAGAGCAACCAAAATGGTGAAGGGTCTGGAAACCATGCCCTATGAGGAGCAGCTTAGGGAGCTAGATTTGTTTAGGCTGACAAAAAGAAAGTTAAGAGGGACGTGATAGTCATGTTTAAATATTTGAAGGGAAGTCATGTTGAAGATGGATCAAGCCTGTTTCTGCTGCTCCTGACTAGGGCATGGAGCAATGGATTCAAAGTATAGGAAAAGAGGTTTCAGCTAAACATCAGGAAGGACTTCCTGACAGTAAGAGCCATTTGACAGTGAAATATGCTGCCTCAGAGTGTAGTGGAGTCACCTTCTTTGGAAGTTTTTAAACAGAGGCTGGATGGCCATTTGCTGGAGGTTCTTTGAGTGTGTCTTCCTGCATGACAGGGAGCTGGATTCAGTGGTTGTTGTGGTCTCTTTCAGTTCAGCTCTCTATTTTCTTAGTGCTCTGTTGTAAAAAAACAGACTCCGTGGCAGCTCTCATTTACTGATTCTCTTGTATATCCCTAGTCTGAGCATAGATCCCTTGAGGGAGGCTGACCAGCTATGGTATCCCCTTCCCCATGCCAGATAAAAGCAGTGACTGAGGCCAGTGAAGGATGAAGGACACAACCAGTGTTACCCTGATTCCTGGGGGTCCCGGGAGGGACACCTAAATGCGCTCTCAATTTTATAAGTTGGGGAAATTAGCCAAGAGCACTGCCTAGCAATACGAGAGGCAGGGTAACATAGCGAGATCTTGAACCCTATGTTTACGGGGTCAGGCCAAGTCAAGGAGCACACAGAAGTTGAAGTAATAAATGATGTTTTATTAAAAACACAATCAAACAGTGTATGCGGCACACTCACACAAGATAACTAAAGAAATAAAGGTTGGAGTGGGATAGAGGGGTTTTTAGAGGAGTTGTTGGTTTGGGTGATACTTCACCTGTCCAGAAGCCCGGTTGGAAGCGGAGAAGATGGGGAGCGTGGATCTCAGCACGTGGAGCTGAGGGGAAGGCTCGCCGGACAAAGCGACAGCAAGGCGGGATGGAAGCCAAGAGCGATCCAAGGAAGCGCTCAAAGGCAGGGGTTTTTATAAGGAGAATTGTGACCGCAGGCTAGGTCGGACTTGGGGAAAACAATAGATTTGGGGCTGGAGACAAAGCCTCCGAAAGGTCAGAATTTGAATGATTGAGTTACAGCCAAATTGTCAATAGGATAGCCAGTATGCAAACACGGAGTACTTGGGAGTTGTATAGTCAGATCATCAAGCTGCCAGCGTGGGGCAGAGGATCTTTTGAAAGTTGCGTGCATACCTAATGGAGGTACTTGCCTTGAGGTCTCCTAACGCTGTGGGTCGGCTATTTCTGGCCTGCCTGTATTGTGTTGGAATATTACGGCGATTATCGTCAGATCCTGTATGCGTGCTTGTCCGGGGGCCTCGCAAGCACTTGGAGGGGAATGGATATGTGAGGCCGAATTATTGATATCAAGGGATATCTTTATATCCCACAAGCTCGGGCTAGCCAGGGTAGTAACACCAGCCACAGCTTAACATTCCCACCTATAAGCCCCTTTCCCCACTTTCTCCTCCCCAACTGCTTCCTCTCAGTGAAGCTGGACTGGGAAGAAAGGTTGTTGTCAACCAGCCTCATTGATGCTACACCTAAAGAAAACATAGATATCTGAAGATGACAAAAATCAGACACAGATGAAGCCCTTGGCCTTGTCTCCCCCATTGTGACCTTGTCCCTCTCACCATGATCACAACTACTACCCATTCCCTTGCACCTCTCTTTTTCTCTCTCTCTCTTTCACACGCACACACACATACACACACACAAACTTACCAGCATCATTTTTTTCCCCTGGGAAGGTGGAGCAACTTGCTTTGCATCCCTGGGAAGCTGCCTGGTCTCCACTGCTCTTCACTCAGCTCCCCATCACCAGGTCTGTGCTTAGATTCAGGCACCACATACACCTGGATATTTGTCCCTCAGACCTCCAACCACTATCCTCCTGCTCTGATTCCCTTCAGATGAAGCAACCACCACCCTCAAGCCCACACCAAAACTTTTGCCCTCCAGGCAAGGAGGAACAGCACAGTCCCACCCAAGTGCTACCCCTAAAGTGGGCTGAGCTCAGCTCTGAAGAGATGAGTGGCTCTTCCTTGCATGTGTGCCCTTCCAACCCCATGAGGGAGAGAACTGTAGCATTTTCCCACCATTATGCAATTTACGGAGTTTAAGGAAAAGGGTGATCATTTGTATAGTTGCCAGACTGTCCTCTGACTGTTCTGTATCTATTGCTAACTTATCTAACTACAGTTCAGATGGAGGTGATGCTCATGAGACTTCCATGCATGTTATTGTAGTTAGATAGGAATCACTGGTCGTGTAAGTACATTTCCTTTCTTTAATCCAACAGCTGGAACTGTGCCTTTTTGAAAAGTTAAACTCCACTAGATGACCACATCAGAAGGCAAGTTGGGGGTCTAGACTGAGGACCCTTTCTCAGATAAATATCTGACTGCTGGATTTTTAGCTGCTATATGACTGTCCAGTATATTGCAATATGACAGATATGAAATGTAATTTTCATCTTCTCTGTGTTTGCTTTATTAAGAAATGGAGTCAGAAAGCTGCCGATAATGCTAAACAATGGGCCCAAAAGTGTATTCCAAGAGCTCCTCCAAAAGATGAGCGAATAATAGATGGTAAGTAAAATATATAGATTAAAGAATGCTTTATACATTGTGCAGAAAGGAGTATATGACCAACAGCGGCAAAATAAGCAGTTTTCAGAGATTTACATGTGTCTGCTATGGGACACTTAAAAAAAAGTTGGTAATAGAAAATCTTTTTCTGGGCAATGATTTTAAAGTATTGGAATGACTGAAGAGCATATGAGTAGCTGGAACTTAAAAATGAAACTAAAATAACATTTTAACAGTATTTATACACACACACAAAGACTCCTTATTTGATTTAAGCATGTTAGGTTCTTACTGTGCTGAGAGCAGTAAAAGATATTTTCTGCTACCATTGCACAATTACAGTGCTGTCCATCCAAGTGCTTTGAAGTGGTGAGTTTTTCCTAAGAACCCAGGGAGTCAAATGGTGGAGCTGTCAAAAGCTTGCTGTGACCACAGTGCCATCATCTACGTTTAGTGCTCCCAATTAAGACTGAGTCCCTATATGCTAACTTCTAAGTGCGTGGTTATTTCAACCTCATATTTACTGTATCATACAAATATAACTGGGCCAGAGATGAAGATAGTTGTACCATGGTCTTGTTACCCCAAAACGCATGTGACTCAGGTGTCCACCTACGATGCCAGTACTCCCATGCTCAAAAGTAGGAGGCCTGCGAGAGAGGGGTAACTTAAATGAGATCTTTCTACCAATGTTTATGGGGTCATGCAGGAAAGAACCAGCCAGAGATTCAAAAGGAAACTAAAAATGTGTTTTATTGAGGGGAATTCACTTACACATGCACACAGGATACAAATAATCACACATTTACACAAGAGCTAACTGAAGGATAAAGGGGGAGGGAACTATGGATAGTGAGGCTGAAGTTTTTGGGTTATAATTAATATTCCAGAAGAGTAGTGAAGAAGCACAGAAGTGGCTTAGACTTGGGTGTCCAAAGACAATACACAGTCAGGAATCGAAGTGGCAGAAAGGCATTCAGCAACTGGTGAACTGCGAGGTACTTGCTCAAAACCAGGGACTTTTATATTCTATTTCACTCCCTGAAGGGGTGTGAGTTAATCGCTTTTTGGCAGATTAAACCAAAGGGGTCAGGAATGGACTGACTGTTTCAATGTCTTGGTTGGGTCACGTGACCGGGCAAGGAATTTGTTAGGAATTGCACACAGCGGGGGTACTTGCCTTCTGCATCAGGGCTTGACTATTGCTTTTGTTGAGAGAATTAGCTTAGAGGCATTGTTGGGCTTTCCCGGCTAATTCTCAGTGAACTTACGACCCAGCCACACTGAGGTTACCTTTGACCTGCTTTCCAGCCAGTATCCCTTCTCCATATGGCCTTTCACCCGTAAGTGTGTATAATTTATATTTTATGCCAGTTAAACATATTTGCCAATTAATATATTTTGCCAATTAAATCATATCAAAGTGTGGAGGTGCACAGCCCAGTAACAGTCTAATAATGCTTTTAGGGATACCTTAGGGGCCCTTTCCACATGGCATTTCTTAAGCGAAAGGGCCCCTTGAGCGTCACGTGAATGGGAGGAGTGGTCTGCATGACGCATTCCCATTTACGCGACACTCAAGAGCCTCATGCGCAGCGCATATGCACTTTTTTTATTTTCGGCTTTTAGCCGAAAATAGTGCGCGCTTGCACACCGGTCAGAGGCTTGGGGTGAACTTACCTGCCCTGCAGAGCCTCTGGAGCTGGACCGGTCGTGCTTCCTGTCCTCAGTGTAGCCTACAGCTCCCAGGCTGCACCGCGGAAGGAAGAGATGGGGCGTAGGCGGGGCGCTCACACAACCAGGAAGCTGCTGAGGAGCCCAAGCAGCAGGGACGCGAAAACCTTCCTCTGAAGGCTTCTCGCGTAAGCGCCACTCCCCACCTCTGCAAAAAGGTAAGGTGCGGAAAGGGCCTTGGTTTGTGCACATTAGATGCCTCCACACTGAGCTAATGCTTTACATGAAACTCTGCTTACATAGAGGTACCTCTGAAGATGAATTTGAAACTTCAGATCGTGCATAATACAAACCTTTGGAGGCCAGAAAGTCTAAATATGTGACATCATGTTTGTACCACTTGCATTGGTCATCAGTGGATTTCCAACCCATTTCATAGTGCTAATATTAACCTTTGAGATTCTAAGCAGTTTAGCAAGAGGTTGTTTTAAGGGTCACTTTCACCCATATGATCCTGCCTATAAAAATCTCTGTCTGAGGGCCTCCTCATGTGCTTGCCAGCAAAATCAGTCATCATCATCATCATCATCAACGTTTATTGATTAGTCAGCTGACCATATCAACAATAAAATACATAGTACATAATACAAAGATACAGACACAGAAATTACATACACAAATAAACTCAATTCATATAAAATTAAGTAAAATAATTAAAACATATAAGCTTAAACTTAATAAGCAATAGGTTTGATATAGAAAGTAAAATACATGATAGACAAGAAAGATAAAATGACAAGTATAAAAATTCAGTCATAGCAATAAGCTCGTCGCCATGACAGGGGACTCCATTTTGTGTGATAAAAAGATCTCTCAGGTAAGCAGCTTTTGTAATAAATTTTGCAATCCGGCGGACTGAGTGTAAATTCTCTCTGGAAAGAAAATAAGACAATTTGACAGTTGGATCGCAATTGGTCGTTCTTTCCAGAAGTGGTTGTAAATATTGGGATCTCACCTTGGTATATATGCAACAATCAAGCAAGATGTGCGCAATATCCTCTATGGCTGGTGCACCACAGACGCATGTTCTTTCGTGGTATGGAATTTTTTGAAATCGTCCTATTCTTACCGTAGAATTAAGTTGTTCAAATCTAGCTCTGGTGAAAGCTATTCTCTGTCTCTATGTTAGGTTCAGCCTAAGATACTTTTCTAGACCAAATATAGTTTTATTTTTGGCCAACCAATTTAGAGACTTAGAACCACCTGGCAGAGCTATATCTGTTTGGGCACTGATGTCCAAAATTCTTTGTTTTAATATTTCCTGAGCTGAGTGTCCACAAATTAATAAATAAGACGGGGAAAAGCCTAGCTGGTGCATTAATTGAAACAGCTGGCATACAAAATCAGTCAGAATGAGACAGTCTGTCAGAAGCAGACCCAAGTCACAACAAGTTCTGACCCAAATCAAACTTTATTGACACTTGTGTAGATCATGACTTCAGTGTTAGAACTGAAGAGAGGCAAAAAAGAGTGAAAGAGTTATGCAGCTATGTGGTTACTCCCCCACACTGTTCTAAGGCTAGCAGTCTTTTTATCTGACTACAGCTGCATTCTATTCCACATTCCAACCCCTCTGTGCTTGGCACCTGCTCCCCCAATGGCTGTTGTAAGACCCATTATTTTGGCGGGCTGAGTGCCCAACATTCTGCCCCCTCTCAAAAGAGAAATTGGTGTGGCAAATGCAAACCTAACAGTGAGGTTTGTTAGAGTGAGAGAGGTGAAAGCTTTTAGCTAGGTCAGGAGCAAAAATACCAGTGGCAGAGACCCAGTCTGTAAACTGAGGTGGAACATCTTTCCAAAGGATTAGGTGCTGGATGCACCCTTTGTGCTGATGAGAATCCAGGATGATGGAGACATCACAGAGGGTAGGATCAGGGCTGGAAGTCAAAGAGCCCAAAGGAGCTGGTTTGATCAAACTGCAGTGAAAACCAGGGTTAATCAGTTTATATTCAGGGGGCAAGATCAACTGCACAGTCATGTTATTAATCACTTTTTCAATGGGGAATGGCCCTATGTATGTTGGAGCAAGTTTGTGAGAGGGGCTCAAGCAAGTGAGGTTTTTGGTGGACAGGTACACTAGGTCCCCAGGTTTATACGTGGGATGAGGCACCTACTTCTTGTCAGCTTGTACTTTGTAGGCATGCTTTGCTCTGATGATGGAATCCTGGACACTGTTCCATGTCTTGGAAATGCTGGACATCCATTCATTAATGGCAGAGGGGGGACTCTGATGAGGTGAGTAGTGGAGGAAGTGCCTTAAGTGAAAGCCCATAGACAACATTGAAGGGTGACTTCCCAGTGGTAGTGTGGACAGAAGAATTGTAAGCAAATTCAGCATAATGGAGCAAGGAGGACCAATTAGATTGGGTGTAATTGCCATACCAGTGAAGATATTGTTCAAGATTCTGATTGGACTTCTCTATTTGTCCATCAATCTGAGGGTGAAAGGCACTACTGAGTTTTTGCTCTGTGCCCAGTTTTGAGGAAACATTTCCAGAATTTTGATGTAAAGACGGGATCCCTGTCAGAAATTATGCAAGCAAGCACTCCATGCAAACACCCTATGTAGGCAATAAAGAGCTGAGCAGTGGGCACTTTCTTCAGAGGAACAAATGGCACTGCTTGGAAAACTAGTCAGTGACCACCCATACTAACACCCACTAGAGGGAAGCTGCAAAATGAAGTCCCATGAAATGGATTCCCAAGGCTTCGAGAGAGTAGGGAGGGGGTGAAGTAACCCATGTGGCTTGGCAGTCTGAGATTTGCTCGTAATACAAGTGGGGCAGCTTTTGACATATAGCTCAATGTCCTTGTAAAGTGATGGCCAAAAGAAGGATTTCTGAATGGCATGTAGCATTTTCAAATAGCCAAAATGCCCAGCTGATTTCATATGATGGTGTTTGAAAATGTCTGTTCTACAAGGAGGGGGAACACAGACCTTGTCTCCAACATGCGCTATGCCATCTCTCCATGAGACTGAGAACTGGGGATTCTGCAGCCAAGGATGACTGACATAATTGGCTTTCAAAGCATTCCAAAGTTCCTTGTCTAGAATGATGCTGACGGTTCACCCAGCTTTTGTTTGGCTGTGAGTTGTTACATATGATCCCAAGGTCTTGGGCGTAAATAGGATACTTGTCTCAGGCTGTGTGCATGTAGCCGTTGGGGAAGCCCAGAAAGGGGATCCGCTAAGGTGTTAGACTTGCCAGGTTTGAAGATGATCCAAAAATTGAACCGCTGAAAGAATTCTGCTCATTGCACTTGTTGGGGGCTGAGTTTCCTTGCCGTTTGGAGCTCCTCCAAATTTCGATGAAAGCACCACACCTTGAATGGCATTGTTGGACCCTCTAGCAGATCGTGCCAAGTAGTTAATGTATAGTGTCTCAGTGCAACCTCTTTTTTTTCTACACTGTCCATTGCTTCTGTGTAGGGTTGAATTTCTTGGAAATGGAGCTGCAAGGCTTCAATGTCCTGTCATCATCATTTTGGAGTAAAACAGCAGCCATGGCAAAGTCACTTGCATCCTTCTGGACCACAAACCGTTGGCAAGATACAGGTGCTTCAAAATGTAGTTGGTAGTGAGCAGGGCTTTGAGCCTGTCAAAAGCCTGCTGGCACTCAGGGCTCCAAATTATGTGTGCTACTCCCCACTTGGGAGCTTTGGGGTCTGCAGGTTTCATAGCCTTTAGTAAATTAGTGAGTGGCAGTACGATTTCTGCAAAATTGGGGATAAAATTCCTGTAGAAATTGGCAAACCCCAAGAACTGCTCCAGGTGTTTCTTTGTGTGGGGGACCCTCCAATCAAGTATTACTTTCATCTTGGCAGGGTCCATTTGTAATCCATTGTTGGTAACCTGATAGCCCAGGTAGTTAAGTGGAACTTGCACTTGGACAGATACACATAATGCTGATTGTCAATAAGCCATTAGAGCACTTTTCAAACCAACTGGATGTTCTCAGTCAAGGGTTTTGAGTAGATCAGAATGTCATCCAAATACACCACGACCCCCTAGTAGACAAATGGTTGCGAAACACTATTCACAAACATTTGGAAAATGTATGGTCCTGATTTTAGTCCAAAAGGAAGCACAGTCCATTGGTAATTCTTTAGAGGGGTGGAAAAGCAGATCAGCCATTCACTTTTCGGTTTCATGCAAATGCGATGAAAAGCTTCCACCAAGTCAAATTTGGTAAAATAGTTCCCCTGAACCAATTGCCCCATTACCATTGTCAGAGGTATTGGGGATGCATTTGAAATGCAAATCCAGTTCAGAGGAGCATAATTAACTACTAGCCTGAGGCTTTTGTCTTTTTTTTTTTTTGGCAAAAAAATACCTGGGGTACCAGAAGAGTTTTATAAATCTACATTGGAGGTTTTTGTCTATCACTTCACGTAGCACCTTCAGCTCTGATGGTGACACAGGGTAGAGCTTAGGTTTGGGCAGTGTTGCACCCTCAATCAGCTTCAATTCACAGTCAAACTCTTTATGCGTTGGCAAGCTGTTGGCTTCCTGAACTTCAAAAGCCTCCCTTAAATCCCAGTACTAAAAGGGAACTTTGGCTTCCAGTTCAGCTTGGGTTTACCCCACAGCCACCCCCTCAGAGGTTTCTGGACTGGCCAGCTTCTGCAGGGTTCTAATACTCATCTCATTTTCTTGAAGCTTCACCAAACCAGAGCATCCAGCATACTGAGGGGTTGTGGTCTTTTTAGCCAGTCGTAACCAAGCACCACATGGAACTCTATACATTCAGGCACCAGGAATTGCAAGATGCCAATTAACTTCCCCGCTTGCACATTTACTGGATGCATACGGCTGTTCAGGCCCCCCGCTTCATAGGGGCTTCATCCATCTGGGTCAGCTTAACAGATTTTCTCAAAGGCTCAAATTCCAGACAATACACATGGGTGCAATAAGCTTTTACAACATCCAGAGTCAATAAGTCCCGTGTAGCATCTCTTAATGATCCGAGGCAGTGGCTCCAGTTTCTTCTTCTGTCTGGATGTCATCCTCCCCATCACTGTGACTCACTTGAGACATCTCAAGGTGGTTTTTGTGTTGAGGTTGGCAAGACAGTGAGTTATAACACTCTGTCAGAAACAGACTCAAGTAGCAACAAATTGTGATCCAAATCAAACTTTATTGGCACTTGTGCACATCATGATTTCAGTATTAGAACTGAAGAGAGGCAGAAAGGAGAGAAAGAACTATGTGGTTACTCTGCCACACCGTTCTCAGGCTAGCAGTCTTCTTATCTGACTACAGCTGCATTCTATTCCACATTCCCATCTTTCTGTGCTTGGCACCTGACCGCCCCCAGTGGCTATTGTAGGACTCATTATTTTGGTGAGCTAACTGAATGACTTGTCGGGAGATGATTTAAAGCACCAAGACAAGATTATCTCCAAAGCTGATGCTCTCTGGACACATTGCCTCAGAGACAATCTTATATAGCAGAGTTTCAAAAACAGCAAAAGCGTGTGCAGCAGAGTACAACTACAACAAAAGATACATTATTGCTCTGACACTCTACCCACAGGTTAGTTACTCACAGACACAGAGTGTGTCATCCAAAATATCTGGAGGCTTTTATCTTCTCAGTTGCAATACATACAACTATATACAGGATATACAGATCAATAGCAGATACGCAGGCAGAGATACATGCAGAGATACTGGCAGACATAGATTTAAGCAAGCAGAGAGAGAGCAAGCATTCACGCTTCTCTTTTATGCACTTCTGCTTACAGGCCATCAGTCTGAGCCATTAGCATGATGCAACACCTTGCCATGTTTGCAGTATCATGACTCAGCCCTTACTGCATGTCCCCTAGGAAATGTGTAATCACTTGTTTAGTTATTCCCCAGGTGTTTCACATGTTCATCAAAAGTATTTTCCAATGGAGCAAATGACATTGCATTTTTTATCTAACATACCTGGCAAAGTCCCTTCTCAGTAGTGGCCTTGCCATTATGGAACTTTCCTCCAGTTGACGTTTACCTGGCCCTTTCTGTACTGATAGTTGTGTAGATCTCAAAAGGTATCCTTTTCCTTAAGAGAATTATCTGATATAGAAGAGTTTCTCACCTACTGTTTTACTTCCATGTCTAACATTCCGCTGCTTATTTCATTTTGCATTCATTGCTCAATGAGGACTTGTCTCCAAAACATAGCTAATAAATAATTAGAATATGTAATAAACTATTTTTTTTCACATACGATTTTGTTGTTGCAGGGGACAACTATGATCTAAATTGCCAGGACGATGTAAATTGGTTCTTATCTCTATGAATTTACACTGATTGATTTGGAACATTTTTTTTTCTTACAGGAGTCCTGTGTGGGGATAGTAGAGTTCGGGCAACTTATTCAACCTCCTGGTCAGAAGTAATTGACTTGTGGAATCGCAAATCATCAAACTTCAAGTATGGAGTTGGTGCAATTAACCCCCAAAAAGACATATATGGTTATACTCAGGTATGAAAAAATAATGATAGGAGGAAGTATTTAATTCAATACATGTCAAATCCTAAATGGCTCATCAACAGTGAAATCTACAATAAATCTACAAGTCACTTTTTTATAAAACATAAACATATTTATATGTAAAATATCAATAATCTAATAAATGACATAGTAATCCATATCCTCTGTTTTTAAAACATCTAATAATTCCTAAAATAAAAAAAAATCATTCTACAATTCTGACTTAAATGTATAAAACATAATGTCAAACCATGCAAAAATTCTAAGAGAAAAAGGAGAGTTTAGTTTTCAAATATATATATTCATATGAAAAAAATGGTCTTGTGTAGTATTGACTAATGCCAGTTGTTCAAACCACCTGTTTGTTGAATCAAAGGAATTTAGTGAGTATTGAATGACTAATTTTTAATCAGTTCAGGTGATTTTACTTGACTGAAACCCTATTCAGGTACTGGGTGTTGGTGAGGGAAAAAAAAGTTGTTTAAGAAAATGCACAAGAAAATTCTCAGGAATGCTCTGCTGTTCATGTTTACTGTTTGGTTCTCTTTCTCTTTCAAACTTGGATTTGAAAGAGAACTAGACACTTGCAAGTCTAGTATGGTAAATGTTAACATTACATTAACATGGCTGAATGAGAAGCAGCTGCAATTAGGAATGAATATATAGATATTCTGTAGGTTGAACCCATTTCTCTAATTCCATGTGTGTGTGTGTGTGTGTGTGTGTGTGTGTGTGTTACCAAGCTAGTGTTCAAAACTAATCACATGCTCCCATTGCTCAGAATGTGCCATAGGACACAATAAAACATATAGGTCCACCAAGTGTGCTTCACATTTCAGTCTATAAAGACATGCATTATACATAATAATGACAGGAAAATATTACTCTTCAGTATATTGATCAGACCAGAGTGCAATGCACTATGTACATTACATGAGCTGTGAAGACTCATTGGTCATGCTTCACACTGCTTCAAACACTCTAGGACTCTGCTTTGAAATTGAATTTAAATATGATGTTTCCTCTTACATTGATAGATGATTTGGTATAACTCATATCTGATTGGATGTACAGTTGCCTTCTGCTCAAAAGAAGAGTACAAATTCTTGTATGTTTGCCGTTTCTGCCCTGCGTAAGTATCCTTTGGGAATAAATTGTCCATTTGTTCTATTTTAGAACTGATGTGCACACGCAGTGATGCACATGAAGAGTCTCTGAGTGATGGGGCTTCCCTATCCATTTCAACAAATAAATCAGAACCATGTGCCAGAGAAATGGTGCATTGGCAGATAAATGAAGCAGTTGTTGTGGACAGGGGTTGTTCTGCTTTCAGCTTGGATCTTCAGTTTGCATGTGAAATTGCTAGATAATGTTCTTCTATTACAAAATCCTTTTTGAAGGAAAATCAGCAAGCCATGAAGGCTCTAATACAAACCAGAGGTACAGCTTCTCCTCAACCCAGCATCTGCCCAATCCACCGCATGGCCATGACTGATACACTCTATGTAGTCATGAAAGGTCACCTTCCTATGCATTGTCTTGCCTGCCATATGGAGAGTACAGCCTACATGAGGATTCACCATTTACTTTGGTGTCTTGTATTAATTAATATCAGCATGAGAATTCCTGGAGGGATGCATCTCAGTTGTACAGATCTTATTCCTCATCTTAGTGGGATAGCTACCATCTTTACTTGTATGGCTACCATTTTCCTCAAAGACCTGTCATTCAGCACCATTCTTGACCCTGATTGCTGTTTGTGTTGGTATTCTCCAGAGGCCATTATTGTTGATCAGTGCATTGGTCCTGATCTTGATCCCATCATCAATCCTGATCACATACACTTCTTTCAGCTCAATCCTGTGCCTCTCAATCTCCTTCTCGGATATCTTATTGGTCCCTATCTCCATCTATGGATAGGCAAAAACAGCAGTTGGTGGCCCATACCTCACCACCTCCACCTCTGGTCCTACCACATTCTGATTCACTGTAGCCTCAATCATCAGTTCCTGGGACAGGCACCATCTCTCTGCCTCTTCACACCACAGTAACACTTTCTTGGCTTTCTCCATTGCCAACTCTTATCATTGCATCTCTTGCCACTCCCACCACTTCTGTTACTACTTCTGTGCTCCAATCTGTGATCCCATCACTTCCTCCTCCAGTGCTAGCTCACCAGGCACAACCATCTGCACAACAAACTCCAAGACTTCCAACCTCATCTTCTTGTTCCTCTGACTATGACTTGGACTCTTCCTCTCAGGACTCTCCACATCCATCCACACCCTCTCCTCCAACAACTGTGTTAGAGATTATTCCTGAAGCCCCAGCAGAGGACATCAGACAGTTTGCAGACATTGTTCTATGAATGGAGAGGGCTACTGTTTTGGACGTCTATACTCTTCTGCTGTTGCCGACACAGTCTTCCAGATCATTGGCAAACAGCCACCTACATCAGCTACAATTCCATTTCTGCCAGAATTGCAAGAGGTCATAAAACATGCCTGGGTATAGCCAGCTTCTCTACCACCAACACCAAGGCGCTTGGAGCAACTGTACAAAATCCGCCAAATGGATGTTTCTCTCGTCCAACTCTGAATTCTATTATCATCATCAAAGCATCCTTGATGAAAGATGAGAAGAAGGCTCACTCTACATCACCAGATAGAGAAGACAAGCATTTAGATATATTTGGCAGACACTTCTATTTTGCTACTGCACTCTCTGCCAGGGTGTCGAACATGGAGGCATGCATGGCTGCATATCAGAAGTATTCAGGGGATAAAATGTTCCCCCTCATTCCTCACTTACCTGAAGAACAGAAGGCAGTGGCCCTACAGTTTCAGCAGGAAGCACTATCATTGGTGTCCCAGCAGATTCAGTCATCATGCTACTCAGTGGAATGCACAACTAAGGTGATGGAGGGGCTGCTGCATTCAGGTGCTTTGCATGGCTGAGATCTGTGCCCACTACACCACCTGGTGGAACATCACCACAGACAGCTGGGTTATCACCATTGTAGGTTTGGGTATGCAATTGAGTTTTCAAATATTCCTCCCTTTGGTGTATTCTGAACTGCCCCTCCATATTCAACCCTATTGGAGGAGACAGATACCCCGCTACACAAAGGATCTATTGAGAAGCTCACCTCTCGATGTGTGAAAACCAGATACTTCTCCCATTATTTCACCATTCCAAAGAGAGACAGTGTTCTCTGTCCCATCCTGGACCTTTGAGGAATGGACATCTGCCCTTCCAACTTCAAAATGGTCACATTGACATCCATCTCCTATTTCTGAGAAGAGACTGGTTTACCTCAATAGACCTGTGGGGCACATTTCCACATTTCCTTCTGTACTCAGTACAGGAAGTACCTATGCTTTGCAACTGGGGAGGATGTTACCTTTTGGATTAGCTATTGCACTGAGACTTTTCACAAAATGCATGGCAGTGGTGATTGCCTATCTTAGAACCCAGGATGTCATTGCCTAACCTTACCTTGATGACTGGATGTTGGTGGTGTTCTACAGGGACAAATTATATCAAGACCTACTGTTACCCTGTTTACTGGAGGTCCCGTGAGGGGCACCAAAATGTGCTCAACAATAGGTGGGGAAGATTAGCTCTGAGCACTGCTTTAGCGTTACGAGAGGCAGGGTAACTTAGCAGGATCTTGAGCCCTACGTCTACGGGGTCAGGCTGAGTCAAGGAGCACACAGAAGTTGAAACAATAAATGATGTTTTATTAAAGCACAAGCAAAATAGTGTATGCGGCACACTCACACAAGATAACTAAAGAAATAAAGGTTGGAGTGGGATAGAAGGGTTTTTAGAGGAGCTGTTGGTTTGGGTAATACTTCACCTGTCCAGAAGCCCGGTTGGAAGCGGAGAAGATGGGGAGCGTGGATCTCAGCACGTGGAGCTGAGGGGAAGGCTCGCCGGACAAAGCGACAGCAAAGCGGGATGGAAGCCAAGAGCGATCCAAGGAAGCGCTCAAAGGCAGGAGTTTTTATAAGGAGAATTGTAACTGCAGGCTAGGTCGGACTTGGGGAAAACAATAGATTTGGGGCTGGAGACAAAGCCTCCGAAAGGTCAGAATTTGAATGATTGAGTTAGTGCAAGATTATCAATAGGATAGCCGGTAAGCAAACGCGGAATACTTGAGCGTTGTATAGTCAAGCTGCCAGCGTGGGGCAGAGGATCTTTTGAAAGCTGTGTGCATACGTAATTGAGGTACTTACCTTGACGTCTCCTAACGCTGCGGGTCAGCTATTTCTGGCCTGCCTGTATTGTGTTGGAATATTACAGTGATTATCGGCCGAGCCTGTATGCGTGCTTGTCTGGGGGCCTTGCAAGCATGTGGAGGGGAATGGGTATGTGAGGCCGAATTATCGATATCAATAGATATCTTTTTATATCCCCCAAAGCTCGGGCTAGCCAGGGCAGTAACACCCCCCCCCCCGAAAATGGACGATGTTGGGGACAATATTGAGCATTTTCCAATTAAAAATCAAAAATCATTTTAGAGCCGAATAGGGGCTTGTAGGTCGGGTAGCCACAGGAAAAGGAATTTTGGGGAAGAGCAAAGGGTTTCTAGCTTATAACAACATTCCTAACTAAAACCTAAACCTAAACACATACATACAAATGTCAATTAAACAACAATCAATAATCAAACAATAAGCAATGTCAAACTGTCCTGTCAATAGGGAACAGTTGAAGAATGAGCAAAAATAGCAAATGCAATCAATGAAATACTGTAAATCCAATGCAGGGTATGACAATGAAGGCAATCCAAAGAGCAATCGGTTCAATGTGGATGATGGAATGAGAGTTTGTAGTCCAGGGGAGGTGAGGTGCAAGCAAAAGTCTCTGAACCCCCCCTTGCAATGAGAAAAGTCTTGTAGCTAGAGCGAGCAAACAAAACATACGTCTGTCCAGGCAATGGAGCAGGAACAGCAACAAAATGTCCAAGTGGGTGCAGCTTAGCTGGCTTGCTGCAAGTCCAGGAACAGTGAGGCTTTGCAGAGTTTGGAGCTTGGAACAGTTCATTGGGTTTTCTCGGGTGAGTGAATGGTAGCAGGAACAGCAAAAGTCCGTCTTTGCAATCGGAAGGCTGCATGGTCACCTTCCCTCATGGTCTCAGGTGTCGTCGAGGAACCCGGGATCTCCAAGCACCAGCCATCAGATGGAGCGGCAACTTTTCTCTGTCACCCCTCCCCACGGTACTCGGGGGCGATGGTACGACCTCAGGATCTTCCCAGTCCTCCAGATCAATTAATCTATTGGAGTTTTAACAGAAGAACTGACATGATTAGTAGCCAATGTATACCATAAATGCAAATTGCCGGCTCAAAGCCTACTGGGATGAAATCTGTCTGAAGTTTAGGATTCCGGGGGCGAGCAGTGGACAATGGATGGTGTCGGAGCTTCAAGTCAAACCAGGAGGGGCGATGTTAAGGTCACTACAGACCATGGTCACCATAAGGTGGTGGCAGGTCTGTCAGAGCTTGGGAAGCCATATTTCCAACCACAGTTCACCTTGGAGTTCGATCGGGCCTGCAAAGTTCAGGTGTCAGATGGACCAACTGAGGCCAACCTGGGAAATTTTGCTCCATCCAGTATTTCACTGAATGGACACCATGCTGGGGGCACCTGCATAAGTTGCAGGGGTACATTCTGCGATGGCAGTGGTACACACACATGCTCAGCGTGAACTGGTTTAGGCTCTGGTCTTTTGCTCTCTGCCTGGTTGGCGGGGAGCTCCCAAACAGTTAAAGGAAAGAAGTAGCCAAATCCGAGACAAGCTGGCCCCAGGCTTGCTTGCTGTTAACAAGATTACCAACATTCCTGACAGTACGCTGAAATGGGCAGATACTGGGCTGCACTAACCTTGAAGGCATATGCAAATGAGATATGATGCGCCGGGGCAACAGGTTTTTAGATTAAACTTGTCCCCTGCCCTTAGGGGACTGCAGAGACAATTTCTACATAGAGGGGCCGAGGGCTGAATCAAGCGGCAGAAGACAGGGCGTCCCTGTCTGTTCTCACCCTAACATTAAAGGCTCGTGAAAGAAGTCGGGAGGAGATCCTCGATGTGGTGAGGGGCATGTCTGGGCAGTAGACCGGGAGTCCAGAGTCAGATCTGGTTCTCCTGAGAGAGTTGTGAGGCCTCTTTTGTCTCACCCTTTCCCACCAGAATGTCATTGCACGCGGCGCTCCCAGCCTCGGGGGAGTACCGACGTTCTGGCTTAAGCTGTTCCCTTCCTCAGAGTATCAGGGCTGACTCTGTAGGCCCGATCTACCTCAGAGGACAGGAGGACCTTGGGACAGCCATCCCTTGGATCCTTCTCCTCCAAAAACCCTCCTCCCTTAGAAGGTAAAGGACAGATTCAAACACACACTATACCAACTACATTTACAACAAACAACTATTTACAAGTGGGGGACCTCTTCCCTTAGTAGAAGCGGATAGCTTGTAACATGAGGATCTGCTTCTTTACCCAAAATACTAAACCAACAAGACTGACTGCCAGGATGATCTGAAACACCACCAAGATGATTAAAGAGTGGAGGGCGAAATGTGCTATAGCCTGGCCCGTGGAGGACCAGCTAAAGTCATCCCACCATGACTGTTCTGAGTCTGCCTCCAGATCTTCCGAGGAATCTACGATCACTTTGGCTGAGTGATTGACAGTCAGTGCGGTTTGGTGGAGGGAGCGTGAGGTTTCTAAAACCTTTTCTGCTAGGCGGAAGAGATTCCGGAGCCATATAGTCACCGGGATCTCGTCTTCAAGGTGGAATCTGACTAATTCAGATTCCTGAGGTGTGTAGCCAGTCTCCAGGATGTAATCTCTTATCTCCCACCGGAGATAGAAGTGTTGTCCATGGCAGTCCTGTACATGCTGATTGCAAAAGCGGGGATTGCTGGCGGTGCGGTTGACAGTTACTCTTGCCCTGCTCGGTAAAACAGTTAACTGTGGACAGGGTGTTCTTAAGCAGAAGCAGTCCTGAGTGAGTTGGGCCATCACCGTGCGGTTGACTGGTGTGACCACATATTCTGAAGTGTTACCGTGAAGGTGACTCTCTATGTTTTGAAAACAATGGACCCACTGTTGGGTAAACAAGCAACTAGCTATATCAAAAGAGTGTGAACCATTTGACCAGTGATACACTTGCTTCGGCAGCAAAGAACCATTTGCACCTATGAGGGGTAGACCTAGGTGGGACATAGGGTGGAGGACTACGGGATCCAGAATCCTTTCGTGTATGGCTTCCACCTTCAGGGTCAAATTATCCTATGTGGCATGCCTTACACGCGCCAAAGTGGTGGGGTGTTCCAAGGATTCTGGGTACGGCTCTCTCAGCAAACACAAGATCTCTGGATGCATCAACCCCATGAGACTGGCCTGAATTACTTGGGCAGCTAATGTTATGATGTTATTTTGCAACTGAGTGCACTGAATGGCTACTGAGAGGTTGTGGGTCATGGTCTTTAAAGACTTGCCCAAGTCGGCCACTATGTCATCTTCAGCACCAATCCATTGCAGAAGCAGTTGGCTAATTAAGTCCATTCCCCTCACCAGGTTCATTAAACCAGCGGTGGAGGAGATATCAGTTTCTTTTGTTTTAGTGCCGATGACTCCCAGTTTGTTAGCCAAGACTTCATTGTCTATGGTGTTAATAATTGCACTGCCAGTTCCTATGCCGCCTAATACAGTTCCGAGCACACTCCTTTTTGGCCGATTGTGTGGGTGGGAAAAGGAAAGCCAACGCTTTTGCCAATGCTCCCATTGTGTCCAAGCCAGTTTCAAGTAGGGTTGGCATGCGGGAACTACCTTTGAAACGTTCACCACCGTGAGGTTTAAGACCATAGTGGTGATGATCGGCTGGGAGTTGGAATAAGCCACCACTTCTATGTCCCTGCATATAACAGTACTGCCTACGTACATGTCCGGCTCGCCAGCCGCGGGCAGCGTGGGCGGAAGGGTGTCGGGACACCACATTTTATTGCAAGAGAACGTGCAACCCGTGGGAACATGAGTAAGGTTGCTGCATGTAAATAGAAATGTTTTCCATTCCCAGGCAGGAAGGCAGTTCTCGTAGGTGAATCTAGCTATGAACAGTGAAGCGTCTTGCCTACAGCTCCCGACTAGCCTTACAATCAATGGGGACGGGTCCGTCACCATTTCCGCATGTATCTTGGCTTCACTATCGGCTACAGTCATAACTAAACTAGAACTCACCCTGCCGTTGGGGCGTGCCTGCACCTGAGTAAATAACTGGAAGGGGTATCACCGTTGGAACCAAGACAACAACCGGGTGTTTCGTAACAGGACCTCGGCTTCCTTATAGGGGTTCCATTGGCATACGGCCTGTATGTTGTACTGCCCATCTATATTCACCTGAACGGTATATTCTGGAGAGGTCCCCAGCACCAATTCCATCAGTATAAACAACACGAACGGTCCCATTCCGTCTCCCTGTAGGGAACACAGAGATAGGGCGCTGTTACAATAAAGACTATAAAACTGCGGGGGCTATTTACAAAGGAAGAGGGAAGGAGAGGGGAGCTGGAGCAACCACCTCTTCACGGGGGTTGCGATCCCATGAAGGGAAGCAAAGCCCATCCATCGCTCTGTCTTGCTATCGAAAGGGCATCCCCATATGGGGGTTTCCCTTTCCAATCCTTCTTCCGGGTTTCTGGAATTACCAGCAAGAGCGGCAACGCCTGCTCCTGATTTGGAGCTCGTACTCCCAGTTTAGTGTGGAGGCTGGTCTTGGACCCATGTGCCTCCGGGGCACCGTTCCTGCCAGTTAAAATGTTGATTGAAATGGAGCCGTAGCTAGTCCTGGCCCCCTTTACAATCGCCAGCATCGCAATCAAGATGGTGTCATGGCCCTTAAGGTCAAGGCGGCACCAGAACGTCTGCACGGAGGGTGAGGCAGTAGCCAAATTCACCTCCGGGTATGGACATACATGTTGCTCAGTCGCTACTGGGACAGGGGCAGGAGCTTTAATGGCGGCACAGCAGTGCACAGCTGAAATCTCTACTGGTCCCTGATCTAGCTACCATAGAAACCCGTTCACGTAATAAACCATGAGCTTGTTTTCCCGGAGAAAGCTGATGCCCAAAAGGCCGTCGTCCTCTCCCTGGTTCTCACATGCCCACAACTGAAAACGAAACGTCTCTATAGACATTGGGATACCTGTCCACGCTTGGTGACCCCCCCCACCATATCCAGATAACTGGACATGTTTGGGTGTAGGTTCACTGTGCCTGACTAGTTTGGGGTGCAGCACGTTTACTGCTGCATCAGAGTCCACAAGAAGGGTGGCAGGAGTCTTATCGCTCTCGGTCCCTATGCCTGCTTTCACCCAGAAACTTCCCCACTTGTCCGGCTTCAACTTAGCCACAACGTTGCAGGGAAGCTTCCTGGACCGAGGGCACCCCTATGCTTGCAAGTCCAGGTTAGGGTAGTATCCAGCCAGAGGGGGGCCGTTGGTCACAGCCTGGACGGGCTGTTTACTGCCCACCTGGAGCTGTTTCTCCAAGGCCTGAAGTAGTTCGGACGTGGGGCGTTTATCGAACTGTCTCATGTCCAGCCCGAACCTGCATAACATGCCCCAAAGGCATACTCGATCGGCAGAGTACATTTGGGCAGTTGGGTCATATCCTCCAGACGTCTCCCTAGGAGCACTCAAGTCTGGGGACGATTTTGGGAGAACAGGCAGAGGTGCGAAAATCCCTGCCCTGTTAGGCGGACCTCGGGAGTCCCTAGCCTGCCAGCGCTGGTTGTCTTGCCTAGGATTGGGGCGAGAGTTCCAGTTCCCTCGCGGAATGGAATTCGGAGCTGTCTTACGGTGTTTGGAATGGGGCCCATAGTTCGACTACGTCACCTCGGCTATGAGTTCCCAGTTCCCGGGGTCCCTTCGGTTTGGCTTGGTGGGAGGTTTAAGGGATCCTCCCTCACGGAGCAGGTCGGAGACCCGTCCGAGGTTGTTCCCAAAGTCCTCCCAGTTGGTGGTAGCTGGATCCACCAAACCGAGAGTCATTTTTGTCTCGTGATTAAGACCTCCATAAAGAAGCGTCTTAAACTCGAGATTGTTAAAGTCATATCCATGGGGTGTTAATGGGACCTTTTTGGCCAGAATGGCGAGGAGCTGCTTCCGTGTCTCGTAAGCCTCAGGGTTCTCATGAGGAACCTGTTGCTCCATGACGTAGAGTACACTCGCACTCTGTCTGGGCCACAGAATCCGAATGACCTCTCTCATCCGGTTGTGGGCCTCGAGCCTAACCAGACCTCGGGCTGCCACAGCCGATTCGAGAGTCGGGAGCTCGGAGGGGGACATACAAAGCCAAGCCAACTGGGTCAGGTCCTGGCCATTGGCTGTCGGATGAGAGTGTATCACCGCGTTCAACCCCATGATCCCGGTGGACCTGTTTAGGGGACCCAGTTGGTCCGCAATAGCTTTGGCCTCCGTGGCTTGCCACGGGACCCTAGTCTCTGTGACCTGAGTTTTCTGCGCCTCAGGTCTTTCTGCATTGCCTTCGCCAATGGGGGTGGTCCGCCTGGTCATGGACTGTGTCTCTACCGGGTTGACTGGGACCTTAGGGTCATTCTGGTCGGGATTATGGGGAAGGGTTGCCCGAGCATCCTCCGGCAGTGGCTCCCCAAAAAAGTCCTCCACGAACGTGGGGAGCAGCTCTGGGCACACAGCAGAAATTAAGACTTTGCGCATTTGGAGCTGGCTCTCCAGCGCCGCAATCTGTTGGTGGCAAGCTACATGACTCACAGCCTCCTGCTGCTCCTTCACTTGCCTTACCATAAACTTGGCTGCAGACCTGGCATGGGTGAGCTCAGCCTCTAAGGCATGGGCTCGTTCCTCCCAAGTCTGAGCCAGCAAGGTGGCATCATTTAGATTTTGTGCAGAGGCCTGCACGACGAATGCAAACGTTACCTTGTCCGCGCGCAGTGCCTCACTCTTGGTCTGAAACCGGGCTACTTCTTTTTCCACTTGTGCTAGCTTCTCTCTGGTCTCAACCAGGGCTTTTGAGGCATCTCGGGCAGTCAGCCAAAGTCCCCAGGCTGCCAAAGCATCCTTTGATGGCCCAAATGGGTTCTTGGACTGGCGTGCCTGAGCGTATGCCTTCCTTAGTGTGGCAAAGGTGTCTGCCATCTGGAAGCTGGACTCCTTGCAGGGACATTTTCCTTTGCCTACTACTCACTTCTCTGGTTTCCCTCAGACCTCCTTCTCCAACATGAGGTCCTTAACTGCAACCTTGCTTTCAGCCATTCCTAACCTCTGAATTTCCTATCTGAAAATGGGACCAGGACCTTCAGTGACGGGTAGGATCACCTAGACCCCTGGGGGACTTAGGGCAACGAACTCTGAGGAACTTCTCTAGGAAAGAGGGATGGGAAACTATCTCCAGCCTGCCCAAACAAAGTCACTTTTGTACACCTAGACCCGGTTTTCCACCTCGAAAGCACTAGGGACAAAAGGACAAGGAAACGGTTCGGGGACAGGGAGGACACCTAGACCCAGGGGACCCTCAGGAGTACTCTGCTTGCCTGAAGGGGGAAAACGAACCCTATGGAACTTACTACGCCGCCTAACCAAGCAGCGGGGGAAAAGGGATAGGAACCTAAACCAAAACTGTTCCTAACAGTTTTTCGAGTGTGGGGCGCCTTCCTCCACCTCGGGGCAAACTTCTTGAAACCCTAGGCTAGGTCGGGAATCACCACCCGCACCTAGTTTGCTAGCAATCGGGATGCACCCGAGAATTACACAGCCAGGACGCACCCGCGCTTTCAAAGCTACCCAGCAACAGCAACAACTGATGGGACGTACCCGTATTCTCTGGGGGGGGGGAGAGAAAGGAGGAGGGACTCCTTTCCTAAGTGCTTTTCTGCCTTACCACTACGGTGTTGGATGAGTGTAGACTGTTCCTATCATGCTAACACTCTAACACTTCGAATCCTAGCCCACAATAGACCCCAAGTTAGGGAGGTACTTCCCAGGACAGCTTGTGCACACCCCTTGCTATCGGTCAATGATTTACTGCCCAAGGGCCAGCAGTGACCACGCCAGGGCAGCTGACATACACAAACCAAGCAAGAAAGGGGGAGAGATTTCGAACCCCGATAGAGTAGCTCCTAGAGCTCAAGCACACAGATTTCAAACACACACATGTGTTCCTACCTAACAGAAGCTCTAGCGACTTGACTGGCCATTCCCGAAGTCAGTACCAGCCTGATTTGTGAAGGTTTGTGACTCCTACTCAAATTAGGGGTACCGGGGTTACCTGCGTTGCTCCACCACTCTGTTACCCTGTTTACTGGGGGTCCCGTGAGGGACACCAAAATGTGCTCAACAATAGATGGGGAAGATTAGCTCTGAGCGCTGCTTTAGCGTTACGAGAGGCAGGGTAACTTAACAGGATCTTGAACCCTATGTCTACGGGGTCAGGCCGAGTCAAGGAGCACACAGAAGTTGAAATAATAAATGATGTTTTATTAAAACACAATCAAACAGTGTATGCAGCACACTCACACAAGATAACTAAAGAAATAAAGGTTGGAGTGGGATAGAGGGGTTTTTAGAGGAGTTGTTGGTTTGGGTGATACTTCACCTGTGCAGAAGCCCGGTTGGAAGCGGAGAAGATGGGGAGCGTGGATCTCAGCACGTGGAGCTGAGGGGAAGGCTCGCCGGACAAAGCGACAGCAAAGCGGGATGGAAGCCAAGAGCGATCCAAGGAAGCGCTCAAAGGCAGGAGTTTTTATAAGGAGAATTGTAACTGCAGGCTAGGTCGGACTTGGGGAAAACAATAGATTTGGGGCTGGAGACAAAGCCTCCGAAAGGTCAGAATTTGAATGATTGAGTTATAGCCAAATTATCAATAGGATAGCCGGTATGCAGACGCGGAGTACTTGAGAGTTGTATAGTCAGATCATCAAGCTGCCAGCGTGGGGCAGAGGATCTTTTGAAAGCTGTGTGCATACCTAATGGAGATATTTGCCTTGAGGTCTCCTAAAGCAGTGAGTCGGCTATTTCTGGCCTGCCTATATTGTTTCAGAATATTACTGCGATTATCGGCCGAACCTGTATGCGTGCTTGTCCGGGGGCCTTGCAAGCACGTGGAGGGGAATGGGTATGTGAGGCCGAACTATTGATATCAATAGATATCTTTTTATATCCCCCAAAGCTCAGGCTAGCCAGGGCAGTAACACTACATCTTACTCTCTCACTCTTGCTTTGCCTAGGACTCAAGATCAATCTGAAGAAGTCAATTCTTCAACCTACTTTGTTGCATCGACTTTATAGGGGTTTTTTTGGATTCTCTTCAAGGGAGGGCATTGCTTCTAAGAAAGAGAGCCCACAAAGCAGGGACACATGTCCTTTGCTATCCTGTCTGTTTGGTTCAACACATAGTGATTACTTGACATCATGGTTGTCACCATCACAGTCACCCCTCCCTCTTGCCTCTAGTTCTGGCTTCTCCAGTGTTGGTTTATCAGGAATTTCAATCTTCTGTAGGATGATCAGACTCATGGGTGAGAGCCTCTCTGCTGTGGTGGATGCACAGGTCCTTTCACAACCTGTGTGTTGGCGTTCCCTTCAGGCCACCACAACAATCATGGTAACACACCATTGATAGGCTGGGGCACACACTGCAAGGGCCTAACTGTTCATGGACACTGGACTGAACATGAAAAGAACCCTATATCAACACCCTAGAGCTTCTGGTAGTGCTAAAATCTCTCAAATCATTCAAGAGGTTTCTCAGGGGGAGAGTGGTGTAGTTTGTGTCAGAAAATACAATGACAGTCTGCTACATAAACTACCAAGGGAGCAGGTGCTCTTCCACTGTCCTGGACCTAGCAATGCACCTCTGGAACTGATGCACTTGGAGATCAATTTACCTGTTGGCCATTCACCTTGCGGATCCGACAACACTCTTGCATTGTCTCAACAAGTATATCTGTCAATGATGGCACACTGGAGGACCCCTCAGATAGACTTTTTCACATTGAGAGGTAACCACAAATGTCAGTGTTTTTGCTCCAGGCCAAGGACTGCCAGAGTTTCGCTGGGGGACATGTTCCTTTCTGATGAATGGGGTGCTTCCTTTATCTGTTCCCACTCTTCTCACTGCCTGACAGAGTGATAGCCAAGCCACCAGAAATCAGTCATACACTATTCTCATCACTCCATTCTGTCCCAGACAATCATGGTTTGATCTTCTTCTGGCAATATTTTGTGGTTGATGCATAGCTCTTCCTCACATGGTGACCTTGCTGTCCCACTCCAATGGTTGCATTCTCCATGTGGACATCTCCTACTTCACCTATCTGCATGGAGAATAATTCTTTAGATTCTCCTGGTCTTCAAGTGGTACTTCAGGCAGCCTGTAAGGACTTCATGAAAAAGTTGTAGAGAGAAAATTCTGTGAGTTTGCAGATGTGTATTCAGAAGTCACAGTTCTGGCAATGATCTTGACAGTACTTTATTTCCTTCTGTCTTTGAAAGATTGTAGCCTGTCTTTCTCATCCTTGAAAGTCTACTTAGCAGCAATAGTTGCCTTTGCAGCACTGATGGTTCCACAAGGACTTTGTTTGCTGATTCAGTGGTGAAGAAATTTCTAAAAGGGTTGGTCCACTTGTTTCCCCCCACTTCTGTACCAATACCATTGTGGTCTTTGTCTTTGGTTCTATCACAACTGCTGCATCACCCCTTTGAACCATTGGCAATAGTGGATGAGTGCCTCCTTACACTTACAAACTTCCTGGTGGCAGTTACTTCAGCCCACTGCTCTGGTGAACTGGCAGCATTGCGCTGTGACAAACAAAGTGGTGCTTCATCCAGATATCTCTCCTCCCTAAGGTGGTCTCAGAGTTTAATCTCTCAGAAGACATCATCTTACTTACTTTCTTACATACTTTCTAACCTCAGCCTGCTATTCCACTGAAGAGGTCTCTGTACTTCTTGGATGTCTGTTGTGATCTGGCCTTCTACACACAGAGGACTTGTCATTTCATTGATCTAACTGTCTTTTTGTCTGTTGACAAGAAAAGGTGAGAAGGTATCAGCCCAAGGACTTTTGAAATGGCTTGTAGAGATTATATGAATTCCTTATAAACTGGCTAAGCAACCTGTACCTGACTCATTATGGGTGCATTCAACCAGAGCTGTGTCATCTTCATCAGCTGCTCTGGTTCTCTGCAAGATCTCTGCAAAGCCACAACTTAGGCCATTTCCACACTAGCCTGTTACAGTACTATTATTCCACTTTCAACATCCTATGGAATCCTGGGGTTTGCAGTTTACGGCAAACCCCAGGATTCCATAGGACATTGAAAGTAGAATAATAGCACTATGATAGGCTAATGTGGAAATGACCTTAGTCTTAATCGTCTACTTTTATTCACCATTATGTACTGGACTGTAGAGCTAGAAAGGATGCTCACTTTGGGAGGACTGTTTTGTCTTCATTTCTGCAGTGATCTGTCCCTCCTTCCTTGGCTAAACTTTTCAGTCACCTATTGCTTGAGGCATAGAGATTACAGAAAAAGAATGGGTTGCTTATCTGTCACTCTGGTTCTTTGAGTGGTCATCTATGTCCATGCACACAAATCCACCCTACCTCCTTTCTTTCAGGTCCATGCTTTTTGGCAGACTTCAAAACTGAGGACATGGTAGCTTGGTGGGCTGGATCATGCAGAGTTTAGAGGGAGAGGTGGGGTTCTTGCCAAGCTACTCAGTTCTGGAACATTCAGGTGGAGGTCTCAGTGAAGGTGTAAAACCCATTGTGTAAGAGCACAGAAAACCACTTGAAGAACCATAGTTACAGGTTCTTCTGTGTTTTGACCTTATTATTTAAGAACTGTACCTTGATAATCAATACATTCATTATTTTGCAATTTCAGTGGGAATACAGTAGAAGAAATTGCAACACCCTACAAAGAAGGCCCACCCTGTGGAGACTGCCCCAATGACTGTGAGGATAAACTTTGCAGTAAGTTGCTACCTTTACAATATACATGTCCAAACATAGTCACAGTACTGGTTTGTTTCTATATTTACTTTTTAGGGACATAGAGAGCAAATAACTTGCAAATGTCTTGTTACCCACTGCCACTACAGTGAAGTCTCTGGTAGTTCTTACAGCCATATTACACTGGGGGTTTCCAGACTGAGAGCATCTGGTACCACCCAGTTGTTGCATTCTCTCGTAAGCTTCAAACTTGTTTGAGAAAAACTACACATCCTCAATGTAGGTACCATGTTATTCCTTCCATGCTAGTAGGTGTGGTACAGATGTATGGGCAAGGAATGGAAATTTCCAATGCATCCCAGTGGGTATGTTTTAAAATTTTTTAAAATGATACCAAAAGAAAATGGTGCCACTTTGTTTTTATGAAAAACAAAACGGAATGATAGAAAATAAAATGTGGGTATATTGCTCATCTTCTAAAACTTATTCTGACTCAAAATTAAACTTCTTAAAAAACAAATGATCATTTGTGCATAAGGAGATTAAAACTTCTTTTCCATTATCTAATGGATTTTCCTCATTAAGAAAAAATTCAGGAAAATAATTGGGAAAAGTCGAGAGGGTGTGTTAACAAATGACCTCTCCTCTTGTAACATTTGTACGAATGTGTAAAGGTCTAATTCTGTCTCTCCATTTCTCTTCTGCTGGACTCACCTTGCTCCTCCATCCCCGCCAACTTCATGGGCATTTAGTGGCTGGTGGAGAGTGGGGGTGGAGAAGGAGTGTTCCATTATGTGCCAATGGCTGCAGGCACAACAATGAAATCCTCTGTGACTTCTGGAGGTCCCCTGTGTGGTTCTGGGGGACACCCCAGTCATTGCTATGTGTGGATGGACATTTCTTCACTGCCGTTCCCCACTATCTACAGCCAGTGGTGGTGGTGGTGGGATTTGCAGGAGCAAGATGGGCTTTAAGACTGTTGTAGGTCATTAAACAAGGGAGTTAGTTAATTCTTCCCTCCACATCCTATTGTGTCACAAATAGAAGGTCAACCACAAGTTTTCACAAGTAGTCCTCAGCTGGAAACAGCCCTTGTCTAAGCTTGTGAATTTTCACTCTGGGAAAAAAAAAGTCTGTCATTTTCATTGCAGACTTATCTGGGAGTGAGTTCCGCTGAAAACAATGAGTCTATTGAATACACAAGTTTAAGATTGCTGTTTGTTGCTACCAGAAAGAAAACCATATTTTTCATTCCTTTGATTTTCTATCACTAATTAATGGGCCACAGAATTAGTATCACTTGTGTTAGCTTTCAGATATTTTAAATAAAGTACATTACATAAACATATACATGACAAGATTCTTGTCACCCAGACAAGAAGACTTTAGAATGAAGGCAGCAAATATTTTGGATCATTTCAGTTAAAAAGCTTGTCTTTAGAAAGATCATATAATGCAATACAAATGTTTTTAAAATTGGTGGATTTCTTCCTTTTTGTATCTAACTTTGTTTTGGTTTGATTCCTCACAGCCCGGGCGTGTGAGTATACTGATAATCGTCCAGACTGTAAAACAATGATTGCGATGTTCCCCTGTGAGCATGACTTAATTCAAGAAGTTTGCCTTGGCACGTGTAAATGCCCTCCAGGAGTTGTATAAAAACATGAACAATATGCGAGGGATCTTTACTTAACTGGTTTAATGGAAACATTCGAAAGAAACTTTTTCTCATCTAAAGTGTTCACATGTTGTGATATGAAGTGATTGGTGTATTAAAAAGGATCATTTCCCAAATCATTTTGCAAACAACAGAGTATTTTTTAACCCCAGTGTCTTCATTTTGCCTTTTTGTTTGCTTACTGCACTGCTTTAGAAAATGTTTTGAAGCTATCGTTCAATCACAGTTAGATTTTATTGCTAGGCAACACAGGAATAAAAGTATATTATGTTCTATGTATTTTAAAGTAAGGTGGTCATTACAGTTTGATATATAGTGTTATATGATTGGAACTCCAGAACAGCAATGATTTTCTTGTTTTGTTTCTGCTTTAAAAAGCAGTGAGAAAAATAGCTGAAGAAAATTTACAGAAGATTCACTATATAATATTCCTTATTAAGTTTCCTTTGTTTGCTCTAGAGCAGTGTTTCACAACTTTTTTCTGACTGTGGCCCCCTTCCGACCTTGTTTCCTTCCTGCGGCCCCTCATCCTCCCAGTAGAAAGGTAGCTATTTAAATGTTTTGTTTGTAAATAGAACATGTTTTATTTATAACTTTTATAATTTATACAAAATACAATTACATAAAAATTTATACCTCTAAGTATTTCTCTACCAATGTGACCCTTGTGGTTGATGACCAGAAACAAACTTTTTTATATTTGGTTCTATTGACATGAGGGATAACTGAAGATCACCCCTGTCGATTATGTCATAGTGATTTCGCGTTTGGCTGAGTAAATAATTCACACAACTGAAACCGGGTTCTACCAAATACAAAGTAGGAAATGCCATGAAAAACAATTTTGCTTTATTCCAACGCTGTGGGAACTTTTAAGATATTGTACTCTTTCTCCAAAAATAGTGTTTCTCTTTACTGAAAGTTACTTTGGCTGCTATGTCACTCTGTACCTCTGTGAGTACTTCTTGCAAAAAAACATCAACATCAGGAGCATTCACAGGAAATGGATCAACTACCCAGGCCAGAATATTCATACAGCAACATACCTCCTTTCTCAGCAATACTTGCATGAAGAAACAGCACCCTACACATTAACACTGCTGCAGCAACGCACCTTGCCCGTGACAAACGAGATGTGGACAGCTTGGTGTGTGCAGTGGTGGAGTGCAGAAGTGGGAGGGGAGAAGCAAGTGGAAGTGATGTTGCCACAGAGTGCACATGGCAATCTATCCACTGGGAAGCACAGTCACTTCTCTGTTCACTCTATTTCTCTGTTTTCTATTTTCTTCACTTCTCTGCTTTCTTTTTTCTTTTCTGTTTTCTTTTCTCAGTCACTTCTTTGTTTTCTTCATTTCTCACTTCCCTCTGTGGCCCCCTAGTCTTGTGCCATGGCCCCCCATTTACACGATTTTCACCTGTGGCCCCCTTGGAATATCCTGGCCCCCCCCCAGGAGGGCATATGGCCCCTGATTGAAAAACACTGCTCTAGAGTTTTTTTTCTGGTTGTAAAAATCAAAGTAATTTTGTGCATCACAAGCATTCTATAATTTGGCTGATGTCAGCTAATAATTGCTTTGAATTCTCAGCAGTCGGAGAAATACCCCTCCATAAATACTCCTACTATTGCTCAGGCTAGGCAAGATATTGCAAAAACTAAAATTGAAATTTTCTATTGGTCCTCATCTCCTCCTGCTTCACTTCTTCATCTTGCCTTGCTCAATAAAGGTCAAAGCTCCATTTCGTCCACTTACTCTGGTCTTATCTTGAACTTCATTTACTTTATTCCCTCTCCAACATTTTCCCATGTATATGTGTATGTGTGTTTGCATGTGCACGTGCACGTGTGTACACCAGTTTCCCTGTTGGTTCCTAGCTTTCTGTTTCTGCTGTAGCTTCCCCTTTCATAGCCATCTTTCTTCTTTCCTTTGCACTGTTACCCTGTTTACTGAGGGTCCCGTGAGGGACACCAAAATGTGGGGAAGATTAGCTCTGAGCACTGCTTTAGCGTTATGAGAGGCGGGGTAACTTAGCAGGATCTTGTAACCCGGTCAGGCCAAGTCAAGAAGCAGACCAGTTGGAAAATAATGAATAATCTTTATTAAAAGAGGCAAACAATGTAAGCAACACATGCACACAGATAACACACAGATAAAGGTGTGAGTAAGATGGCGGGATTTTCAGAGGAATAGCTGGTTCAGGTGATACGAAACCTGTCCTGAAGTCCAGAAGAAAATGGAGAGCGAAGCTGGGGTTCGATGTATCTCAGCACGTGGAGCTGAGGGGAAGCTCACCAAGCGAAGTGGCAGCAAGGCGGTCTGGAACTTGGGAGCAATCCAAGGAAGCACTCAAAATCAGTGGTTTTTATAAGGACAATTGTGACCGCAGGCTAGGTTGGACTTAGGGGAAAACAATAGATTTGGAATTGGAGACAAAGCCTCCAAAAGGTCAGAATTTGAATGATTGAATTAGAGCCAAATTGTCAATAGTATAGCCAGTATGCAAATGCGGAGTACTTGAGAGTTGTATAGTCAGATCATCAAGCTGCCAGCGTGGGGCAGAGGATCTTTTGAAAGCTGCGTGCATACCTAATGGAGGTACTTGCCTTGAGGTCTCCTAAAGCAGTGAGTCGGCTGTTTCTGGCCTGCCTATATTGTCTCGGAATATTACGGCGATGCTTGGCCAAGCCTGTATGTGTGCTTGTCCGGGGGTCTCGCAAGCACGTGGAAGGGATATGTGAAGCCGAATTAGTGATACCAATAGATATCTTTTTATATCCCCAAAGCTCAGGCTAGCCAGGGCAGTAACAACCCCCCCCCCCAAATGGGTGGTGTTGGGGACAATATCAGACATTTTCCAATTAAAAATCAAAAATCATTTTAGAGCCGAATAGGGGCTTGCAGGTAGGTTAGACATATCACTCCACAGGAAAGTTAATTTTGGGGAAAAGCAAAAGGGTTTGTATCTCATAATAACATTCCTATCTAAAACCTAAACCTAAACACATACACACAAATGTCAATTAAACAACAGTCAACAATTAAACAATAAGCAATGTCAAACTGCCCCGTCAATAGGGAACTGTCGAAGAATGAGCAATGGCAGTAAATAGCAAATGCAATCAATCAATGAAACAATCAATGGAATATAGTAAATTCAGTGCAGGGTCTGGTAATAAAGGCAATCCAATGGGCAATCAGTTCAATGTGGATGATAGAATGAGAGTTCGTAGTCCAGGGGAGGTGAGGTGCAAGCAAAAGTCTCTGCACCCCCCCCCCTTTGCAACAGAAAAAGTCTTGTAGCTGGAACGAATGAGCAAAACATAAGGCCATTCGGGTAATGGAGCAGGAACAGCAAGAAAATATCCAAGTTGGTGCAGCTTGCTGGCTTGCTGCATGTTCAGGAACGGTAAGGCTTTGCAGAGTTGGAACTTGAAACAGTCCATTGGGTTTTCTTGGGCGAGTAAATGGTAGCAGGAATGGCAAAAGTTCGTTGTTGCAATCGGAAGGCTGTGTGGTCACCTTCCCTCATGGTCTCAGGTGTCGTCGAGGAACCAGGAATCTCCAAGCACCGGCCATCAGATGGAGTGGCAACTTTCTTCATCACCCCCCCCCATGGTACTCAGGGGCGATGGTACGACCTCAGGATCTTCCCAGTCCTCCGGATCAATTATCCTATTAGAGTTTCAACAGAAGAACTGACATGATTATTATCCAATGTATACCATAAATGCAAATGGCCGGCTCAAAGCCTACTGGGATTTTGAAACATTTGGGTCATCATGACAGAGAAGACTAAGAATCTGTGGGGACTTAAATAGCAACTGCGATTGAGGCTGTATTGGCCGGAGTGGGGCCGTTGATCTGGGCAGTGAGACTGCTAGTTTGGGACCCGCATTGACTCACCAGCTTAGAGACGCCCATGTTAACATCCCAGTAGCACGGGAGGACCCCTGGCTATGAAGGTCCTAATGGCACTTCGGTCCGTATAACATGGAACTGCACACTCACACCCTCCCTTCGCGCAGATCGAAGCCGAAGCTCCAAGCCTGATGATGTAACCGAGGGCTTGGGGCGGGCTCATCCATTTAGCGCCAATGGTTCGATGCTGCATAGTGCCAATGGTTCGATGCAGTATCACTAGCCCACAGATATAAGCTGGACTCCGAAGGGAGGCCTGAGAGATGGTCGCCTTCGGATAGGCTTTTTAAACCAAGGGGACATTTTACCTTTAAAAACACAAAACACTCACAAAGAACTATTTACAAAACATGAGCCTCGGAGTTTTTCAATAAAAGCAGCCAGCCTGAAGCTGGAAGACCTGTCTCTTAACCCATAGTGCAAGGCCAATCAGACATAAGGCAAGTATGAGTTGTAACGTGACCAAGATGAGTAGAGGGTGGAGGGCGAAGTGAGCTATCGCTTACCCTTTGGACGACCAGGTGAAGGTGTCCCACCACGAATCTTTAGCGGCTGATTCCAAATCTTCAGATGTACTGATGATTACCTAGGCGGAATGGTTAACGGTCAAGGCAATCCGATGGAAGGAGTGCGAGACCTCCTTTACTCGTTGAGATAGGTTGGTGAGATTCCTTAGCCATAAAGATGCCGGGATGGGGACAGGGAATGACGTGCTGAGAATCCTCACTTCCACGGACTTCGTCTTCAGACTACCTGGGCTTCAGGACAGGTGTAGTATTTCCCATACAAAACCTCCTCTTAAATCCCTCTATCCAACTCCTACCTTTTATTTCTATAGTTCTTTGTGTGAGTGTGTTGCATACACGTGTTTGACTGTATCTCAATAAAACAACTATTATTATTAACTTCTGTTTGCTCATTGACTCGGCCTGACCCTGTAGACATTGGGTTCAAGATCTCGCTACGTTACCCTGCCTCTTGCATTGCTAACTAATTACCATGAAGTCCTTAATTTAATTCAAAAGGAAAAACCAGAAGGAACTGATGCTACAGTTACCTGGAAGAGAAAAGATTATTTGGCTAAATACATAAGCTGTATTCAAGTAATTTATATGACAGTGCACAGGAAATGCTAATTAAAATTAAAAATGCATTTGACTTTTCATGTGAGAAATCTCAATCAGTTTGGGTGAAGGAACTTCTGCAGTTTCATCTTCATACAAAAGCAGGAAATGTGAAGCCTATATTAGCAAACGGATTACAAGTTTTGACAAATTGAATGCAAGTGGATTTCAATTTACCAATAGACAAAAGGTTTGCTTCCTTACAGGAACACTGGGAAAACAATTTGACTCATTTGTTTCAGTTTTAGATGGTTTAATTTGTTGGGAGTGGCAACCTTTGCATGCTTAATTAACTGGCTAGTTTGTTTGCATGTTTATTGTAGGCATAGAGAGATAGCCTAGAGAAAACTTCCTGTTTGCTTTGGTCAACACCTCTTCCTCCAGCACGTACACATTCTTTGGTCTTAAAAAGGTGGCAGCTTGCCTTCCTTCTTCTCCTCCTTCCTTCCCTGCCGGTTGTCCTCCCGCCAACTCTGGCGGTGCTCTCTTTAGTGAATAAATGGGCTGGCTCCCCACACACACCCTGCTTCCCCTGCAGTGCCTACTCCTTTGCTTCACACTCTCTGGACCTTTTTCTTCTCCTCACAAGCTGTTCCATCCTCTCTTTTCAGGGTTGGGAGAAGAATAGTGTGTGTGTGTGTATATGTGTATGCACGGCTGTGGTGGTAAGGAGAGAGCTTCCTTTCTCCCTTCAGTCCTCCCCGCCTCTCAGTGACTGAAGAAGTCAGTCAAGCTAGTTTGGGTACTACCAACCCCGTAGGAGTCCTCGCTTCATCCTGTCTGCATCGCCTGGGTGGAGGGGACCATGTGTGTGAGTGTGTTTGTGTGTGTGAATGGAAAGGGCTGGACCATACCCAGGAACTGTCCCACCATGTCATCAGTTTTGCTAATCCAGAGCCGAGCGCAGAGTGGCTGCTCCCATCAATGGGGCTCAGCAGACGAACAGGTGAGGGAAAGGTGGAGATGGGGGCCACACAAAATCCTTTGGCAGGCCACATGCAGCCCCTGGACCATATGTTGTGCAGGCCTGTTGTAGAGAGATCCATCAAATCTCTCTCATTTACAAATAATACTCTGCACAAAATTGACAGATGGGTTATAAAATACAGCCTTGTCTGACCCACTTGCCAATGGGAAGCTACTCTGTTTCTCCATATTGTGAAAGTGGCCTCTTGTGCAGAGTATCAGGACAATCAGAGCTTGTAGCACACCAATTTCTTTTAGAGTGAACCAACATTTCTCATCTTTGTTTGTTTATTACATTTATATCCTATCTTTCTTCCCAATGGGATCCAAGGCACATACACAGCAGTTACACAGTGAACAGCTTTGCTATAATCTATGCTATATATTATAATGTATGAAACATGGGTGGATTTTCTTCTGAAATTCTTTAGAGTTTACCATTTTCCAATATATTTCTGAGATATGACCCCTTGTGCCTCTTCCTTTTCTGAACCTAGCTGTTATTGCTGTATATATGGTAAAATTTTGGGTATCACTTTGCTTGCATGGTAGAGCAGTACAATTGTTACCCCCAAACGTGGGTGACTCAGAGGTCCACCCACAGTACCAGTAGCTCTGTGAAAGTGGGGAATTTTAATTCAAAATAGGAAGCCTGTGAGAGCAAAGTAACTCAATGAAATCTTTTACACCTATGTTACCTAGTACTTCTGCAGGGAAGAACCTGTCAGAGATCCAAAAGTAAGCTCAGTTGTGTTTTATTGGGGGAATTGCAATCACACACACAAGATCCAAACAGTCATGAAATCACAGAAGGGTAACTGATAGAAAAGGGAGGAAAATTTTGAACAGGAAGATTTCAGGACATTCAGAACAGTGAAGAAGGTGATGTGGCTTAGATGCAGTTCTAAGGACAATACACAATTTAGAATCAGAGTAGCAGAATGGCAACCAGCAATTGATATACTGTGAGCTGACTGGCCAAAACTAGGGTTTTAAATATTCAGTTTCTGCCTAGATGGCATGGTGTTAATGGCTTTCCAGCTGAGTAAACAATAAAGTTTGCAGAGTGGGCAATGGTCTAACGGGTTTTAGCATTAGGGTGTCCTGATAGCGCTGTACTTGTTGGACAGATTTTAGGACAAAGGAGAGGTTTGCTTGGTCAGGAGAAGAGGAGTTAAGACAATCAGCTGTCTTCTGATAATCTTCCAGATGCTGTTGTCTAAAAGGCTGAGTGCTATTGCCGTTGGATGAAGGGGGAAGATGGCGCCAGCATGAGAGGAGGTTTTTCAATAATCTCTGATACCAGTGTCCTTTTAAGATCTTTTTGTGTCTTCATCCTGCCCTGCTTGTTTGATTGACTTTTCAGAGGCTGTTATACTTCAGTACTGTTATACTTCAGCATTCCTTCTATATTGTTTTGGATGTTTTGCATGTTTTTATGCAAATAAAATGGATATTTGGATGTTTTTACTATCTTTGGAGGTTGGCCTCGGCTGTTTGTGAGCAACCTGGAGGAGTGCCCTGGCTGCTGCTTTTGTTTTTCTCTTTTTTAAGCATATTTGAAGCTTATTTCCAATTTATACCTTACAAAATTGACTGGGAGTAAGAAGATCAAAGCAATAGAAGAAGGAGAAGAACTTAAGCAAAAGAAATAATAAGATCAACAAGAGAATTAAGAGGATTAATGCAACCAAGCCAAAAGAAAGACTTACCACCTACTTGTAAGCAACTGGGACAAGCTGTGAGTTACTAAAGAGGAAGTTGCCTCCCTCCTAGCCTGTTAACCTTACTTTCAAATAGTGTCAACACTGATAAGATTGTCCTAATGTGTAGGACAATATATAATGATTACCAGCTTTACTTTCTTGCAACTTATTCTTCTATACCATTCATTGTACAAAACAACTAGCCAATGTTTGAAAGGTAAACAACTGGAGATAAACTAAAAATAACAAACAGATTTCAAACAGAATGCAAAATAGTAAAGATAGCAAACAAATAAACAGAATCGAAAAGTAATCAAATTAACACAGCTAGAAGTTGAAGAGTAAATGTGGCAGTTCTACTACGAATGCTGGTGGTCCTTACAAGACAAGGATATAAAAACTTAGGTGCTTCCCCAATTTGCATGAAATCTTCTTCAAGTAATAAGGAGGGACAAATAAAGCAAACAAACAAACAGAAATCCCTGCATACTTCTCGCCAGTGGTTAAAATAAGGGACCTAGGGCCTGAACTGTCCTCAGATACAGGGCTAGACTGGGCCCTAGGTCATAGACAGATCCTATTTGATCCACATAACAAGGATGGGATTAATTTGGGAGAGGAATTTGCCTTTGCTGAAAGCAATGAAATTGCCACCCAATTATAGGACTGGAGACATAGAACCATAACAAAATCTCCTAAACATATTGCTACTGTCAATGAAATAGAGAGCATTTTAAACCAAGAAATAAGGTCAGGTGAAATGAAGAATTCAGAACAACTAATGGAATTAATTGGACATCCCAAAAATATGACCAAGGGTATACAATCAATTAAATCCTATCTCTCTGAATACAATAGTTTATTAAGAGTAATCACTGAAGCACTGGTAAGTATGGAATCCCAACCTGAAACCAAGCTGTTGGCTTGTGGGGGTACTACATCTCAACATAGCAACACAAGGAAGAAAGCTAAGATGAAGAATTCCAATAGAAAACAAAAACCCTCACAAAGTGGCCCTAATGTGTTAAAAAAGAAAAAGAATGTTAAGAAGATGGGAAATGTCATAGATCATTATTGAAATGAGAAAAGATGAACTTCCAAAAACTGTTTAATGTCCTGGACACAAAGAACCCAAAGAAAATGGACAAACAAGGGAAGGTAAGTAAATAAATTAAAAACAACAACAACATCTAGTCCTGAACAGAAGAACCAGAAGCATGTATCTAGAAATCAGGATGATTCTATTTACCGCTTACGTAATTCCTCTTGTACCAGTACTGGGGAACTAGTTACCCAAGATCCCTCAGAAAAGGCACTGAGAAATGGCCTGGCTTATAAGAAGAAGATACCTTCTCAAGGTGAGGGTGTCCAATCTATCGCTCTACAGGATGACTGGAAAAGTAAGATCTGGAACTTAATCTTAGTTAAAAACAAACTGGTCATTAATAACCTAAAGACACATTATCCCAATCTGCACAGAAAGCCCACCTAGCATGTACACTGGGATTTGTGGTTTATAGGATTCTCACCCCTTCAGTATTTGTTTTACAATTATACTCCTGTCCGTGCAGTTATAACTTTTATAAATGAGCAAATTGCAAAAAAATTATATTCTTCAATATATTCTGTATATTCTGTTAAATGAGGACAAGGTAACTTCTTGCTTTGTTGAAAACAGGGTCCCTCCCATTTCATTAATTAACAGCTCACCTAGCATAAGCCTTAATAAGAAGAACAACCAAAGCATGACAACTAACCTCATTGATTTGTCAGATTCTGTAGGATGCCCGATTCAACCCCCTCAAGATAAACAAATTTTAGTAAATACTTTTAATGAAACAACTGTAGAAGAGGAGGAGTCTTTATTGAAAACCTTTCAGATCTTGACACCTTTATTACAAACTAACCTCCCTGACAGTTACTTTACATAATTCACAGGGAAAGAGGGACTTAGGAAAGATAAGATTTATTGATCTGCAGGAGATTTCAGTAACAGCCTATCCAGAGTACAACAAAATATACAAAAGATCCTTCCAGGGGCAGAAAACAACACACAACATTGAAGATCTCGCTATAACAAATTGCAGCAAAGAATCAGAGGCATCCTCTGAATGTAGATACATGGTGGTAGATGCAGAATGCAATATCAGGGATGAGCATTATGTATCAAAAAGAGGGTGCCACAGGATTAATGGAGCCATATTCTACAATGAAAGTGGACACTTGGCTTAGGTTCAAAAAATGAAGTGACAATCAGAGGACAATGTGGAGGAATTTAAATTCACTAAATGGCTTGAACCTTACTGTGTTTCCTTAGCTCCTGAAATCACCTCCTTTGGCAAAACCTCAGGTACATTTCTTATCCTGAACATAGTTCGGAGGAACTTTAAATCTATAGACTGTGAAGTCTGTGGAGGGAAAGTGGATGATGGGACTTAGGCAGACCACACTGAATCCTCCCTCATGTCGCTGTGCTCTGACCAACGTGGCTCAGAGGCAAGCAAAACAAACATATAGCAGAGTTGAAAACACAGCAACAAGAAGAGTGTGTAGCAGAGTATATCATGCAGCACTGCTCTGACCCCAAAAAGCTGCCCACTAAGAACACTAGCACACAGTGTTGTCATCCAAAAATATATCTGGAGGCTTTTTATTCTTCAGTTCCAATATATACATCTGTACAGGTTTGCAGATCCTTCAACACAGGTTCAGCATTCCATCACCATATCAGGTAGAGATATGCTCCAGCAAAGCCTCCGGCCAGAATCAGGGAGACCAAGAGCCTAGCAGAGCCTACCTCTTTTATATACACAGAGACTAGCTAATGTAACCTCAGCCTAGATTACATGTTACCATGGCTGATGAAACCCCAGCTTTCTGCTCACATGGGAATTACCTCATACTTGCACAGTCATTCCCAGGTGCTTTCCACATGCTCATCATAGTATTTTTAATTGGAACAAAGGTCACAGCAATCTTTTTCCAACAAAGTCCCTGGTTTTTTTATGGGAATTTATGGGAATTATGCTCCAACCGAATTGGTCCACAACAAAACTAGACTATAATGGCTATGTTGTTATGGAGCAACCTGCTCAACTCCAACCGGAAAGGGAAGACCAAAAGCAGACCTTGCCTTTCTGATAAAAGGCTGAGTTGTTAAGGCTAACTGTAAGACTATGATTTCTGGAGCTTCCTGGTGATTTCCTGACTATGACCTGGCTACATCTGGAGGTGTTTTCTGACCTAATTCTCAATGCATGTGTTCGGCCAGCCTTTCCCTCTTATGCAGCCTGGCCATACAGCCATAGGAGGGCTTATTTTATATATTGCCAATTAATAAATTTTGCCAATTAAATCATATTTTACCAATTAAACCATTTCAAAGTGTCAGGGTGTATGGCCTGGTAACACAAAAGACCAACGTATAATGAGCTTTTCTAGTCTGTGGCCCATTGTTTTGTCTTCTTTATTTATTGGCAGATTTTTGTTAGAATTGGGATGGATTCTGTCTCTACAAATTGAAACAGATCTATTGATATCTATACAACAACACAGGAGATGGTGTATTCTCTATAGTATAAAAGCTTCCTCTATTAACAAAAATAGTTTTTTTTAAAAAAAACATTAGAAGGAACAAAAGTTTGCTGTCTAGTAAAGTCTAGTAGTGCCATTTTTATGCCCCCCACATTCCTTCCTTCTTTCTTTCCTTCCTTTATTCCTTTTAATTAACTGAAGCATAGTCAAGGGAAGCAGTAGTTTCCCATTATTATGTACAGGTTATGTACTTTTGCATTCCAATTGGCTACAATTATCAACATGTGTGGTCAACGGATGCCCATGTAGGAGCTTTTGATTTCTTCTGGATTACATCTGGAGTACAACATTTAATTCTGGGTACCTCATTTTAAGAGGGATATAGGCAAATTGGCATGAGTTCACAGAAAGACAAAGAAGATAAAAAGTATATCAGACAAAATCTATGAGAAAAGGTTTAAGAAGCTGGATATGTTGGTGAAGGGAAGACTGAGGGGTGATATGATTGCACTCTTTGAACACCTCAAGGGCTACCACAAAGAGGACAGTGCAGGCTTGTTCTCTGCTGCCTGAGAAGATGGAAATTTTTTAAATTTCTAGTTATAAATTACAAGATGATAGATTTCAATTGAAAATCAGAAGGAATTTCTTGAGAGTAAGGGAGTCTCAGCAATGGAACCAACAGCTTGGAAGGTGGTGGGAGTTCCTTCACTGGGCATTTTCGAAAAGAGGCTGGATAGATACTTGCTGGGTATGCTCTAGCTGGAGGTCCTGCATGGAGCAGGGGGTTGGACCTGATGGCCCATACTTGATGATTCTATGATTCTAAATTGTCAAGTAATAGTTTTTGGAAAATCAAAAAAAAGAAACACGGTGGCAGTAATTGTGAGGCAAGATGCAGCAAAGCAGTCAGGGAAACCCTGACTGAGTAATATCGATAAGACTCCAGGGAAAACCTAGCAATATAACTCTGACCCAAGTTTATGCTCCCACCACAGAAGTGGATTAGGAAGAAATCAAAAGCTCCTACATGGGCATCCGTTGACCACACATGTTGATAATTGTAGCCAACTGGAATGAAAAAGTAGGAGGCAGAGCAGAACCAAACACTGTACAACAATCTGGCCTAGGAAGAAATGAAGCAGGAGAGCAAGTTATGTAATTCTGTGAGGCCAGCAGTTTGTTCCTTGAAAACACATTCTTCAGGCAACCAAAGAGAATTTGTTGACATCAGCAGATGGCCAGTGGAGGAATCAGACTATGTCATTGGAGTCACAAGATGGAGTAGTTCCATTCTATCTGACAAAAGAAGACCAGGAGCAGATTAGATTGTGCCACAGGCCATTAAAAAGAATAGAGGAAAAGTAAAGAAATACAGTTAGTCCTCCACATTCACTAGGATTTGGACCCCCACAAAGGTGGAAAAATTACAATATCAAAGTGTGTGTCTGTCTGTCTGTCTGTAGGAAAGGAGGTGAGGAGAACGGGCAACCAGGAGCCAAACCAGGCCAGAGAAAGGAAAATGTTCAATATACGTTCCAATCCCCAAGAAAGGGGACACCAGAGATTGTAGTAACTATCTGGGTATTGCACTGATCTTCCGCGCAACTAAAATGATGCTCAAGATTTTACAAGAAAGGATTCTACTGTATGTGGAGTGAGAAATACCCGGACATCCAAGTTGGCTTCAGAAAAGGAAGAGGCACTAGAGATCATATCACAAACATATGCTGGGTAATAGATCACACCAAAGAACTGCAGAAGAAAATCAAGCTGTGCTTTATAGATTGCAGGGAAGCCTTTGATTATGTTTGATCATGAGGGCACATGGCACATGTCAGGGCACATGGAGAAACAGAATGTTTTCCCGTTAGCAAGTGGGTCAGTCAAGGCTGTCAGTCAAGGCTGTATTTTATGACTCTATTTCTTCAATTTATGTGCAGAATATATCATACAGAAAGTATATGGCAGAAAATAGCAAAGATTTGACATGATTACTAATGAAAATTAAGGGGAAAAATGCAAAAGCAGGGTTACAGTTGAATATTAGGAAGACAAAAAAAAAAAAACCCCACTAATTATTTACGTAACTTTAAACTGGGTAATAAAGACATTGAAATAGTTCAAAATTTCTTACACCTTGGCCTGAGCCATTAAGCAAAAAAAAAAAAAAAAAAAAAAAGGAGACTGCAGTGGAGAAATCAGAAAAAGAACTTGGAAAGGCAGCCATGAAGGAATTAGCTGAGTATCTATTTAGAGGGAATGACAGCATTACTTATGGGGTCATGATAAGAATTTATTTATACATAGAGAAGGAGGAAGATCATTACTTACATCTAGCCAGCAATGTCTAAGATTTAATCTGTATTTGTGTAACCATTAGCTAGAACAAATATCAGAGTTTATTGAATATCAGTGCGATCTTTCCACTTAAGGTTATGTACCTAAAAATATGGTTCACTGTACCATAATAGTACTTCCATGTACCCACTGTGTAACCTTTCATCTCTGCATAACAGATGTGACTGTCTCAAATGGCAAAAAGTTTTGGCACCACAAAATGACACAGAGTACTGCCAGGAACTAACAGTCACTGTTAGCAAGCATTTTAGAGCTTATCAAGGCATCATTTCTGTATGCTATGTCCCTCATAAGTCCACCAACACTGAGACTGTGCATCAAAGCTGGCCTTGATCATTTGCTTCTTCCTCCCCTTCTTCTCCTTCTTCTCCTTCTTCTCCTTCTCCTTCTTCTTCTTCTCTTCTTCCTCTTCCTCTTCCTCTTCTTCTTCTAAAAAGAGCATTACCAAACTCCTGCTGTACCAAACTATAAATCTCAGGTTTCTGTGGGATGGATCAGTGGAAGATAAAATGGTATCAGACTGTCGTAATTATGCAGTGGGGATACTCATCTCCTCTCTGGGATGTTAGTTACCATTTATTGGTCTGCAGAATTTTTTTTTAACCAATTGTACAGGAACCTTGTTGATGGGATTCTTACCTTCCTTGTAGCAATTCAACTATTAATTGTTAATATAATTTGTGACTCACTTTGCCTTAATTGTACTGTGTGCTGCATTATGGTATTGGTCAGGTTGTTTTTGGGAAAGCTGTCAGTCTTACCTTCTCAAAAACACACACAAATAGGGCTGACAACTGATAATTTTGATTGTATTCAAAATACAGTGGACTGTATAGAAAACATACAACTTGTAATGAGACAACAATCATATACAGATCGTTAACTTCGCAACATACAACAAAGATATGGAAGTTACCATGAGGAATTCACTCCAATAGAGTATTAACTTCAACAATACAATGGAAAATACTCTAAACAAGCTAGTATGGCCAAGTAAGCATGAACAGATGAAAACTCAATGCAAATGAATGTTTGCATGAGCAGTCCCCCAAAGGAGTCACTTTCCACAAGCAGTTATGACTATCCCAGGATAAGTTACGTAAGTTTCTTTCTTTCTTTCAGTTCATCATATCATAGTAGTCTAGGACATGCGTGCATACTTAGCTGTCTCCCCCCAGGCCAAATTTAATTGGCAAAATAGATTAATTGGCATAAATATAAAATATACCCTGATATAGCTGCATGACCCTGTTGATGAAGAGGAAAAAGTTGGCCACACATGTGCATTGCAAAATAAGGTCAGGAAAGATCTCAAGGTGTAGCCAGGTCATAGACCCTTTCCGCATAGCATTTGCCATGTGAAAGGGCGCCTGGAGCATTGCGCGATTGTGAGGAGCGATCTGCATGACACACTCACAATCGTGCAATGCTCCAGGGGCCAGAAGGAACCAATAGGGCACCTTTTCATTTTCGGCTGAAAGCCGAAAATGGTGCACGATTGCGCATTGCTCTCAGGCCCCGTGCGCACTTACCTGGCATACAGAGCCTCTGGAGCCACGCTGGTTGCGCTTACTGCTCCAGCGCAGCCTGGGAACTCCCAGGGTGCACTGCAGAAGGAAGAGGTGGGACTCTCATGCAAGCAGGCAGCTCGTGCAGAGCTGAAGCAGTGGGGACACAAGATCCCCACACCCCAGCACCAGAAAAAGGTAAGATGTATAAAAGGCCACAGTCAGGAAATCCTAGGAAACTCCAGAAGTTAATTTCCAATGAGTCAACTTTAAAAGACCATAGCATCTGAGGGATTCCCACGGGATGGCTGATTGTCTTAACTCCTTTCTCTCTGGTCAAGCAAGCTTCCCTTTTCCCCCCACACCTTTCTAACAATTACTGGACTATGAAGACTATCATTAGCTCTTTGTCACCTAACACTAAGACCATTAGCTTATTCCAGACTTCATTCTCCACCCTTCAGACTCCATTGATTACTCTGCTAGAGACCCTTTAACACCTTCACCTTCCAGGAAGAAGAAGAGTACTTAAACTTCAGTTTTTGTCCAGTCAAATTGCAGTAGACTGATTACTGGTCTCCACTCTGGCCCTTTCTGCAACTCAACTTTTCTCGGTGCTGGGGTGCGGTGCTCATGCGAGCAGCCTCCAGAGAGAGGCTCTCGTGTCTGGGGTCCCTCGGCTTTGAATGAGCTGCCTGTTTGCGTAAGAGCCCCTCCTCTTCCTTTCACAGTGCAGCCTGGGACCTTTCCAGGCTGCACTGAGACAGGAAGTGCGACCAGCCCTGCTCCTGATGCTCCACAAGCACGGCAAGTGTGCGCAGGGCCCCAGAGCAATGCGCAACTGCACACCATTTTCGGCTTAAAGCCAAAAATGAAAAAGTGCATGAGCGGTGCCTGCCGGGCCCTGGAGTGTCATGCAAATGTGAGTGCGTCGTGTGGACTGCTCCTCATCTTTGTGCAATGCTCGAGGGGCCCTTTCACATGGAAAATGCAGTGCGAAAAGGGCATCTGTTGCTCCAATTTCTGTTCATGTACTATCTTTGGACTTGTGTCTATGCCACATTGCTGCTTCTCTGCTGTTCTTTTGGATCAGTACGTTATCCTGATTCCTGGGGGTCCTGGGAGGGACACCTAAATGTGCTCTCAATTTATAAGTTGAGGAAATTAGCCAAGAGCACTGCCTAGCAATACAAGAGGCAGGGTAACATAGCGAGATCTTGAACCCTATGTTTACGGGGTCAGGCTGAGTCAAGGAGCACACAGAAGTTGAAACAATAAATGATGTTTTATTAAAACACAAGCAAACAGTGTATGCAGCACACTCACACAGATAACTAAGGAAATAAAGTTTGGAGTGGGATAGAGGGATTTTTTGGTTTGGGTGATACTTCACCTGTCTAGAAGCCCGGTTGGAAGCGGAGAAGATGGGGAGCGTGGATCTCAGCACGTGGAGCTGAGGGGAAGGCTCGCCGGACAAAGCGACAGCAAGGCGGGATGGAAGCCAAGAGCGATCTGAGGAAGTGCTCAAAGTCAGGGGTTTTTATAAGGAGAATTGTGACCGCGGGCTGGTTCGGACTTGGGGAAAACAATGAGTTTGGGGCTGGAGACAAAGCCTCCGAAAGGTCAGAATTTGAATGATTGAGTTATAGCCAAATTGTCAATAGGATAGTCGGTATGCACATGTGGAGTACTTGAGGATTGTATACTCAGATCATCAAGCTGCCAGTGTGGGGCAGAGGATCTTTTGAAAGTTGCGTGCATACCTAATTGAGGTACTTGCCTTGAGGTCTCCTGAAGCCGCGAGTCGGCTATTTCTGGCCTGCCTGTATTGTGTTGTAATATTACGGCGATTATCGGCCGAGCCTGTATGCGTGCTTGTCCGGGGGCCTCGCAAGCATGTGGAGGGGAATGGGTATGTGAAGCCGAATTATTGATATCAAAAGATATCTTTATATATCCCCCAAGCTCAGGCTAGCCAGGGCAGTAATAAGTAAATATCACCTACTTCACCTTAAAAAATCTTGCTATCCAAAATTTTCCTACCATCCCCTTCTGTTTGTGTGATTGCATGACTGCTTGGATCTTGTGTGTGTGTGTGTGATTGTTAATTGCTCCAATAAAACAATTCAGCTGCTTTTGGATCTCCAGCTGGTTCTTTCCTTCACTAATACCGATAGATACGGGTGTAAAAGATCTTATAAGGGTACCCTCTTCTCTCAGGCCTCCTCTTTGAACTAATATTCTCCACCATTTCACAGAGGCACTGGAATTACAGGTGGATCCCTTAGTCACAAAAGTTTTGGGGTAACACTTGTACCCCTTTACTTGCCAGAGAGACTTTATCTTTTAAATCTGCCTGGATAAGATCTCAGTTCCCATTCCATCTACAGGGAGGGCCCAACTGAGCCCCCAGACAGAAAACTAACCACCAAGGTATAAGAATGCCTTGTGACTATGATTGACTTCTACATCAGACAGTGGGTGTTGAGAACGATAAGTGAAAGATTCTCTATAAAATTTCACCATACTCCAAGGTACTGCTTCTTGCTATGTCCAACACTGAGGTCTCACACAAAATATCTAGCAGTTCAACAGGCTGTAGTTGATCTAGTAGATCTGGGACTCATAGAGCCCATACTCCCCAATGAATGCTTTGCACAGCTTTATTCAGTTCTCTTTAATGAATTCAAAAAGTGGGGAGACACACATTTTCCCATACCTCAATGATTGCTTTGTAAAATTAATGTCCCTTTAAGGGGCCAAATGAGTGTTAATTTGTTATTTGTAACCAATTTGTTACTCTACTGGAAAAACCTACAATTTTGATATAAAATATGATTCCATGTGCCTGAGAGGTTGCCCGGATGGGCAAGTAGGCAGCCATGGTTGAAAGATTGAAAACCAGGTCAGGCCAGTAAAATCCCCAGTCACGTAGCCCCAGGAGACCTAAGCGGTGCAAACCCACAGTAGACAAAGGGTCCTCAGCCCCTGAGAAGCCCACTTGAGGGGATTAGCGTGTTTGCCCCAAGTTGAGCACCGATAGCAATAAAATCCTATCAGAACAGGAGCATTTAAGATCCTGAGACTTTGGCAACACCTTGTAATCTCATCATGCAAAGGAAGTTACCCTTGTGGAGTTTCTTTCTCGTTGCAACACCCATTGTTCTCCCCGGGAAAGGATTAGCCCTCCAGGTACTTTCCTCCCTACAAATAGTCTCAGTTTTTGAGCGTTTCTTTGGATCACTCCCGGTCATCCCAGCAGATCGTTTCTCTGTCCATTGAGTAATCTCCTCAGCCCTCTCCGTACTGAGTTCCACTTCTCTGCTGTTTTTCCCAGACCAAGGACTTCAGGAAAAGGTGCAGTATTACCCCAGCTACGACCCCCTTCAATATTCCCTTATTCAGTTTCCTCTCTTTTACTTCTTAATATGTCTTGAGTGAGTGTGTGAGTGATTGTTTTGGTGCATGAGACTTTCATTCAATAAAATCATTTATTGGATATTTTTGTTTGGTTTTTGGCTTGGGCTGACCCCGTAAAAACTGGGTAAAAAGACCCCTCTAGGTTACCCTGCCTCTCACATTGCTATTGTTCATGCTCTGGCTAGTTTTCACTCCCCATCACGTGGAGCACATTGAGGTGTCCCCCAAGGGACCCTAGAAATCAGGGTAACAGAATAGTCTATTTCCATAACAGCAGCTAGTTCACCTTGGAGCCCTCACACCAAAAAAGGGTTGCATCTCTCTTTCTCCAGACAGAATTCAAAAATAAAATTAAATTAATTAATTAAAAGTAAGCTCTATTTTTTTCCAAATCAAAATACAAAGTTCTCATGGCTCTGCTCCATCTTCTGAATCTCATGGTTTCTTGCATTCACTTGGCAATTTAGGCAAGTTTCCATTGCTGACCACTTCAGTGTCTTCTCACACTATTCTGTCCTTCTGTAATCATCTGCAGTCACACCCAATACATCTTCCCCAGAAGGTCAGACATTCCTTGCGATTGCTCCATCTTCAACATGACATCCCTTCAAATATTTAAATAGAGCCATTGTCATCTCTTAAACTTCTTTTCATCAGGCTGAAAATACCTAGCTCCCTAAGCTGCTCCTCATAGCACATAGTTTCCAGACCCTTCACCATTTTGGTTGCCCTCCTCTGGACATGTTCCAGCTGGTCAATATCCTTCTTGAAATGTGGTGCCCAGAATTGGACACAGTCTTCCAGGTGAGGTCTAACCAAAACAGAATAGAGTGGTATTATTACTTTCCTTGATTTTGACACTAAAATCCTATTGATGCAGTCTAGAATTGCATTGGCTTTTTTAGCTGCTGGGTCACACTGTTGACTCATGTTCAGCTTGTGCTCGACTAAGACTTTCACACATACTATTTTCAAGCCAGGTGTTACCGCTGTTTCTAACCTGAGCTTGTGGGATATTAAGATATCTTTTGATATCAATAATTCGGCCTTCTGTACCCATTCTTCTCCATGTGCTTGCGAGGCCCCCTGACATGCACGCACACAGGTGCGGCCGACAATAGCCGAACCATTCACATCCTGATCTAGGTAGCCCAGTCATTGCCTAATGCAGCTTCAGGAGACCTCAAGGCAAGTACCACATTATGTATGCACGCAACTTACAAAAGATTCCCTGCCCCACGCAGGCAGCTTGATGAGCAGACTATACAACGCTCAAGCACTCCTTGTTTGCATACTGGCTACTCTATTGACAATCTGACTATAACTCAATCATCTAAAGTACTGACCTTTTGGAGGCTTTTTCTCCAGCCCTAAACTCCTTGTTTTCCCCAAGTATGGACTAGCCTGTGGCCACAATTTTCCCTATAAGAACCCCTGACTTTGAGCACTTCCTCGGATCGCTCTTGGCTTCCATCCCGCCTTGCTGTCGCTTTGTCCAGCGAGCCTTCCCCTCAGCCCCACGTCCTGAGAATCCAAGCTCCCCAGCTTCTTTGCTACTACTGGGCTTCAGGATAGGTATAGTATTTCCCATACCAAACCTCCTCTCAAAATCCCTCTAACCCACTCCTACCTTTATTTCTATAGTTCCTTGTGTGAGTGAGTTACATACACTTGTTTGATTGTATTTCAATAAAACAATTATTATTATTTCAACTTCTGCCTTATCATTGACTTGGCCTGACCCCGTAGACATAGGGCTCAAGATCTCGCTACGTTACCCTGCCTCTCGCATTGCCAACTTGTGTTCTGTGCTAATTCCCTCCTCATTGTTGTGAGCACATTTAGATGTCCCTCCCAGGACCCCCAGAAATCAGGGTAACAGAGTGGTGGAGTAATGCGGGCAGCCCCTGTACCCCTAATTTGAGTGGGAGTCGCGAACCTACTCGAGTCAGGCTGGTACAGACCTAGGCAATAGCTGTAGTCATCTTAAGGTGATAGGAACATGTGTGTGTGAACTCTGTGTGTTTGAGCTCTAGGTTTCCTAAGCAAGTCAGTAAGAGGCAAGGCAATGGTGGCAAAGTCTTCAATGAAGTTACAGTAAAAGTTAGCAAATCCAAGAAACTGTTGAAGCTGCTTTAGAGTTCTAGGTATGGGCCAGTTGATGATGGCCTCAATTTTTGCAGGATCCATGTTTAGCATGTTGTGAAGAATGCGGTAACCCAAATAATCAAAGGTTTGGGTATCAAACTGGCATTTATTTAAGTTTGCCACAATCCCATGGTCTATAAGACATTGTAAAACTGTTCTGACTAGTTGGATGTGTTTGTCCAGAGATTCTATCTGGGCTGGAAATCTGTCTGGGCTGGAAATCTGTCCCCCCTTTCTTGCTTGGCTTGTGTATATCAGCCGCCCCGGCTTGGTCACTAGCTCTCGGGCAGTGAATCAAGACTGATAGCAAGGGGTGTGCACAAGCTGTCCTGGCAATCACATCCCTAACTTGGGTACTATCGCGGGCTGTGATCCGAAGCGCTAGGGCGTTAGGAACAGTAGACATGCACACAACACTTAAGCTAAGGCAAAAGAACTTAGGGAAGAAATCCCCCCCCCCGAGTGACACGAGTGCATCCCGTTTACTGAGTTAGAGCGCTGGTGCATCCCGGTTGAATTTGAATTCGGGTGCGTCCCGACTGCTAGTGAAGTAGTTGCAGGTGGTGAGTCCCGACCTAGAATAGGGTTTCTGAAGGTTTTGCCCGAGGTGGAGGAAGGGCCCCGTCACCCACAAAACTGTTTGGGACGGTTCAGTTTTGGCTCCTCGCCCCTTTTTCCCTGCTGCTTGGCCAGACGGTGCTGTAAGTTCCACTGGGTTCGTTTCCCCCCTTCATTGACAGGCAGAGTACTCGTGAAGGTTTCCCCGGAGTCTAGGTGACTCTCTCCATCCCTGAACCGTTTCCTTGTCCTTTTTTTTTTTATAATCATTTTATTCAAATTCAGATATAAAACAAACAATTATAACTGTCAACTTACTTGAAATATTTCTGATCTTCCACACTGATCTAGATTTCATTATCAATATTTCTTAACATGCTTAAAATATTGTATGACATTTTAGTGCTATTATTCCTTGTTGATTCTTGCATTTCCATCTCCATATTCGCACTTCATAATATATATCCTGTAGCCCCCTCATAATTTATCTTAAATCATGAATCACAGATTTCCATCTGATGGTACTCAGCAATTACCCATTACAATTTGGCATTCTTTTTGTATCTCTTCGTCTGATTTCCCTTTTAATCTCTGAGAGACCATATCAGCATTTTTGTTTTCAATCAGTGTACCCCACCATTGTTCTAATGTGGGTATTTGCTGAGTTTTCCACATCTTTGCATATTTAACACGAGCTGTTGTTATCATGTACAGTAATATTCTCCAGTACTTCTTTATAACAGTACCTTCTAATACATCAGTCATATTTAACAAATACAATTCTGGTAACTTAGCAAACTGTACATTAATGCACATATTTTGTTATGTATTTCAGTCCAATATTTCTTAGCTTTAGGACATGTCCACCACATATGATATATCGTACCGGCCTCATTCTGACATTTCCAACATTGTCCAGTACCTGTATTATAAATCTTTTTTAATTTATCTGGTGTCATGTACCATCTATGAAATAGCTTATAATAGTTCTCTTTCAAATTCTGTGCTACTGTAAATTTCTGTGTTTTTTCCCAGCTCTGCTCCCAAGACTCTAATTGTATTGAATGTCTGATATTTTGTGCCCATGAAATCATTGTTGCCTTTACTGCTTCTTCTTGCCTCTCCTGATGTAGTATTTCTTAATATATTTGGGCTGAACCGTTTCTTTGTCCTTTTGTCCCTAAGCTGTTGAGGTGGAAGGCCGGGCTTAGACTGACAAAAGTGACTTTCTGGGCAGACTGGAGTTAGGTTCCCAAACCTCTTCCCTCACTAAGTTCTGCAGAGTTCGTTTCACTAAAATCCCGCAGGGGTCTTGGTGATCCTACCCGTCCCTCCAGATCCTGGTCTCTTGTGTGTTTGTGTAAAATGGCTGAGAGTAGCAAGGTAGCAGTGAAGGACCTCATGCTCGAGAAGGAGGTCAGAGGAAAGTTGGAGAAATGGGTGCTGAGCAAGGGGAAATGCCCCTGGAAGGAGACCAGCTTCCATATGGCAGATCCCTTTGCCACTTTAAGGGAGGCGTATGCTCAGGTGAGCCAGTCAAAGAACCCATTCGAGCCATCAAAGGATGCTTTGGCCGCATGGGGACTTTGGCTGATGGACAGAGATGCCTCAAGGACCCTGGTAGAGACCAGAGACAAACTTGTAGTGTCAGAAAAGGAAATCGCCCGGCTTCATGCCGTGATGGAGGCTCTGTGCGCAGACAAGGTAACGTTCACGTCTGTCTCGCAGACCACTGCACAGAAGTTGAGTGCTGCCACTCTGCAGGTTCAGACTTGGGAGGAGAGAGCTCGTGCTCTAGAAGCTGAGCTGGCTTACGCCAGGTCTGCAGCCAAGTTCATGGTAGGGCAGGTCAAGGAACAGCAAGAGGCTGTTAGTCATGCGGCCTGCCAGAAACAGATAGAGGCATTGGAGAGCCAGCTTAACACCCGAAGGGCATTGATCCCTGCAGTCTGCCCTGAACTGCTCCCATCGTTCTCCCATGAAGAGCCGCTGCCAGAGGATGCTCTGGCCACTCTTCCCCACAACCCAGACTGGAGCGACCACGGGGTCCCAGTCCAGCCCATGGAGACCCATTCCATGACCAAGAGAATTGCCCCTTCAGAAGAAGGAGGTTTAGATAGGGCAGAGGTGCGGGAGACCCAAGAAATTGAGACCCGGGTCCCCTGGAGAGCCACCGAAACCAAGGCCATCATGGACCAGCTTGGTCCTCTGAAGAAGTCCACAGGGATCATGTGGCTTAATGTCATGATCCATTCACACCCCACAGCCAACGGCCAGGATTTGACCAAGCTGGCGAGGCTCTGCATGTCCCTGTCTGAGCTCCCCACATTGGAGTCTGCCGTGGCAGCTCAAGGCTTGGTAAAACTCGAGGCCCATGAGTGGATGAGGGAGATAATAAGGATTTTGTGGCCTGGGCAGAGCGCTAGCATTCTGTACATCATGGAGCAACAGGGTCCCAGAGAGAACCCTGAAGCTTATGTGGTGCGGAAGCAGCTTTTGACCATCCTAGCTGATAAGGTCCCCCTGGCCCCAGGTGGGTACAATTTAAATCAGGTAGAGTTTAAGACTCTCCCTTATGGAGGTCTTAACCATGAAACCAAAATGGCCCCGAGCTTAGTGGACCCCGCAACAACTGGATGGGAGGAATTCAGGAACAATCTCCGGTGGATCGCTGACCTGCTTCACCAGGCAGGATCCCTGAAGCCTGCTCCTAAACCTCATAGACGTGACACAGGGAATTGGGAGCCCATACAGGAGGTTACCTACTCCAACTATGGACCCCATTCCCAACACAGGAAGATGGCTCAGAATTCCGTTCCCAAGGGGATTTGGAACTCGCACCCTCCTCCCAGACAGGACAACAGGCAGTGGCAGGCTAGGGATTCCCGCAGTCAGCCCAACAGGACAGGGAACTCCGCTCAGCCGCCCGTAGCCCCAAAGCAGACCCCGGACCTTGGTGCTCCTAGGGAGACGTCCGGTGGTTACGACCCCACAGCCCAGACTTACTCTTCAGACAGAGTAAAGATCTGGGGCACGCTTAGGAAGTTCAGACTGGACATGAGCCAGTTCAACAAGAGGCCAACATCAGAGCTTTTGGATGCTCTGGAGAAGCAGCTTCAGGCGGGAAGTAAGCAGCTGGTCAGCGCCATGACCAACTGCCCTCCCCCTGCTGGATACTATCCTAGCCTGGACCTGCAGGAATAGGGGTGCTCCTGGTCCAAGAAGCTTCCCCGCAACGTCATAGCTCGGCTGAAGCCAGATAAGTGGGGAAGGTTCTTGTCAGGATCAGATTCATACACAAGTAAACATGCAAAAGCAGGATTTATTGAGAGTACAACCAGACTAGCAGACGTTAGTAAACCAGAATGGCGATTTTTTCCCAGGCTAACATATTATACTAGGCAGGTTCACACAGAGATAAAGAGGTGTTACTTTCGGATCAGGATGACCCTGTGTTTCTATGGTTACTATCAGTTTACATTTGGAATGTCTTGAGATACAGGGAAAGGAATGCAATAACAAGGTGCAGCTGCAGCAGCAATTAGCTATACAATAATATGGCAATGGAGTATTACAAATCCCATGTAACTAGTCTCCCATACATATATGGAGAGTAACCCCGACATCCTGCCCGTCTCCAAAAAAGACATAATAAGAAGGAACAAAGAGAAATAAAAAACACAACAAGTAAGAAAAAATGGCAATAATTGCCCAGCTACAAATCGATGACAGGTGAGTTATGGACGAACAGTGGTAGGAGGATCCACAGGTTCAGGACGTGAAGAGGAATCCAAAGGAGCCTTCTTGAGGAGACTGGAATGGAACACAGGGTGAACATTTTTAAAAGAAGGAGGCAAAATCAATTCAAAAGGTACATTATTGATAGCACGTTTCACAGGGAAGGGTCCTAGGAATTTAGGGGAGAGCTTTTTAGAGGGAGAAGGGGAGGAAATGTTTTTGGCCAACAAGTATACAAGGTCACCGGGATGGTAAGAAGCGTTTTGTATGAGCTTGGTGTCAGCAAAGGATTTGTGGGTTGATTTAGCAGCTTTCAGGGAGTCAGCAACAGATGCCCAAACGGAGGATGCTTTAGAAATCCAAGCAGTGAGTGATGGGGGGGAGGTGGGAGAAGGAAGAGGAAGGGGGGGGGAGAAGTGGGATTAAAGCCGTAAACAACTTCAAATTGAGAGTGAAACCATACTTGAACAATTTTTACGCTGTTTTGTTACCTCTAATCAATCTGACTGGGCATCCCTCCTCCCCTTTGCTGAATTTGCCTTCAACTCTGCTTTGCATTCTTCCACCGGCAAACCTCCTTTTGAAGTTGTTTACGGCTTTAATCCCACTTCTCCCCCCCCTTCCTCTTCCTTCTCCCACCAGTCGAGAAGGAGGATCTGCAAGAGTGTTACTTTTACTAGGCTTGAAAACAATTTTAAAGCAAAAGCGCTGGAAAAATTCAACCTAATGAGCTTGCTTGGGTGTTAGTTTTTTTGCATTTTTTAAAGCTTCCAAATTGCGGTGGTCTGTCCAAACTTGGAAAGGCAGTTGGGTGCCTTCAAGTATATGACGCCAAGTAGTTAGAGCAAAATGGATAGCTTTAGCCTCTTTTTCCCAAATGGGCCAATTGGTTTGTGTAGTAGAAAATTTCTTTGAGATAAAAGCGCAAAACTTTAGGGCATTGTTTGAGTCATGTTGGAGAAGCACAGCACCCATAGCGAAATCAGAGGCATCAGTCTGAACAATAAATTCTTTAGATGTGTCAGGGAATAAGAGTAAGAGTTCAGATGTAAATTTGTGTTTCAAGTCATCAAAAGCTGCCTGCCAGGCGGGAGACCAATCGATTTTGTTCCTGTTGGAGGATTTGGAATTTTTGGGTTGCCTAAGTAAGTCAGTAAGAGGCAAGGCAATGGTGGCAAAGTCTACAATGAAGTTACTGTAAAAGTTAGCAAATCCAAAAAACTGTTGAAGCTGCTTTAGAGTTCTAGGTATGGGCCAGTTGATGATGGCCTCTATTTTTGCAGGATCCATGTTTAGCCTGTTGTGGAGAATGCGGTAACCCAAATAATCAAAAGTTTGGATATCAAATTGGCATTTATTTAAGTTTGCCACAATCCCATGGTCTATAAGACGTTGTAAAACTGTTCTGACTAGTTGGATGTGTTTGTCCAGAGATTCAGCATATATTAAAATGTCATCCAAATGAATAACCATCCCCTCATATAATAAATCGTGAAAAATGGAATTGAGGAACATTTGAAACACCGAAGGGCCAGATTGTAGTCTGAAAGCCAAAACAGTCCACTGAAAATTGCCTAAGGGAGTAGAAAAGGTGGTTAACCATTCGCTAGCCGGGTCCATGCGGATTCTGTGAAAAGCTTCTTTGAGGTCCAACTTGGTGAAGAACCGTCCTTGAATCAATTGATCTAGGACTGTCTTAATCAGAGGAATGGGGTATAAATTTGGCAGAATAGCTTGGTTGACCAGGTTGTAATTTACAATCAATCTGGGATCTGCATTTGGATCTTTCCTTTTACAGAAAAATACTGGGCTGGCCATTGGGGCAGAGGAGGGTTTTGTAAATCCTCTCTCTAAATTTTTACTCAAAAACTTTTTTAAAGCAGAGAGCTCTTGGCAGCTCATTGGGTAGATCTTGGGTTTAGGGAGCTTTGCACCATCAATCAACTTTAGCTTACAATCGAACTCCCTGTGGGGGGCGGGCAGCTTGTCAGTTTCCTTCTCATGGAATGCTTTTTGCAGATCTTGGTAGTGTGGAGGAATCTGAAACAGCTCTTCAGGGGTCAACGAAAGTGCTGGGAGCTGGGTGTTTGCTTTGTGTTTCTTGGTCTCTCTTAATTTCCCAGCAGCCCAGTCTATATCTGGATTGTATTTTTGCAACCAATCTATTCCTAGAACCACCCAAAATTGAACTGATTTTGGGACCAAAAAGAGGATTTTGCCTTTATAACTGCTTACATGAAAGGGAATGGGAGTAGAGACTCAATTTACTGCTCCTTCCACCATTGGGCTTCCATCCATTTGAGTTAGTTTAATAGCTTTCTTAAGATCTTGGTATTCAACAGCAAGCTCCTGTGCTAATTCTGGGTGCAGTAAACTTCTAGAACAGCCAGAGTCAATTAGCCCTCTACAAATTCGTAGTTTGCCATCTTTTCCCACCAAAGTCACTGTTGTAAATAAATGGGGAGATTTACGAGTACTCACATTAGTAGAGCTGACAGTGTCCCATTCCTCCAGCTGCTTTCAGAATCTTGATCCGAGGAAGCAGTAGGGCTGTCTTCCTCATCGGGACAAGCTCCTGCGGCTGATTCTTTGACGTTGTGCTTGGTAGTCGGGTTTGGAGTGTTGGTTTTGCTAGGGGAAATCTTGCTTTTGGAAATAGCCCCTTTCAGATCCATGGAGGTCATGCTTTTGATTTCAGGGCAATCACTCGAATGATGACCCTGTTTCCCACAAGTGAAGCAGCTGCCTTCTCGTAGACGTCTGTTTCTTTCTTCACTGCTGAGGAATGTGGATTTGCGTGGGGTTTTTCTGGGCCCAATTTCCTGAGCTTGTCTTTAACGGGTCACTTGCACAGACTGCGATATTCCTTCAACCTCAGTAACCAGCTTTATCCAGCCTAACAGGGTGTTAGGGTCGCCTTGGGTTAGGCAGCCATGGAGAATATCTAGGTTGAAGCCATCCTTGTAAAATTCCTTCAGGACTTCGTCTGTCCAGGGGCCTTTAGCAGCTAGTTTTCGGAATTCTCTGGAGTATTCACCAACATCATTCCTCCCTTGTCTTAGTTTCCTGAGTTGGTATCTGGCTTTTTCTTGTAGATGAGGGTCTTCAAAGTGTTCCCGGAGTTGATTCATGAACAGCTGTAAATTTGCCGTCTCTGGCACGTGATAGTCATAAAGACGCGCTACCCAATCAGCCGCCTCCCTCTTCAGGCATTGACTGATGTATCTTGTCCGAGCTGCATCGTCTTGGAACAAGTGTCCATAATCGAGTATGTAATTTGAAGCCATGGTTAGGAAAAAGGAGAGTTTTTCTCCGCTTCTGTTAAACGAAGCCTTTAACTCACCAATGTTCCTTGCCACAGCTGGGGGTGGGATTGGCGCTACAGGTTGCCCTAGTGGGCGCGGCTGTCCATCTGCCAGCAACCCGGCTATTGGAGGTCCCGCATCTGGCATCTGCTGGTCCCTGGCCTGGTTTCTGCCTATTTGTGGCCCCATGGCACGCATTTCACGTATGAGGGCTCGGAGTTCCAATATTTCCTCATCTTTTTTCTCCATCTCTTCTTCTTTAGTCAGCAACTCATCCATAAGCACCAATTCAAGCTCTGAGGTGTCCCATCTGGCAGCTCTCCTGCATTGTCGAACCGTAGTTCTCTGCATCTCTTCACAGGCCCAAGTCTGGCCACTGGTGGGGGGTTCCAGTTGGGAGGGAAAACCGGAATTTAGATTTAGTGTCAGGAGGCAATTCATTGGCACCGGCACCTTCTATTTTGTCAGAGTCTTTCCTTCTTCGGAAGGATTCTCCTCCAATTTACTTAATTGATGCATATTTAATGAAGGGATTCTGGTTCACTCTGTCAGGATCAGATTCATACACAACAAGTAAACATGCAAAAGCAGGATTTATTGAGAGTACAAACAGACTTGCAGACATTAGTGAACCAGAATGGCAGTTTTTTCCCCAGGCTAACATATTATACTAGGCAGGTTCAGACAGAGATAAAGACGTGTTACTTTTGGATCAGGATGACTCTGTGTTTCTATGGTTACTATCAGTTTACATTTGGAATGTCTTGAGACACAGGGAAGGAATGCAATAACAAGGTGCAGCTGCAGCAGCAATTAGCTATACAATAATATGGCAATGGAGTATTACAAATCCCATGTAACTAGTCTCCCATACATATATGGAGGGTAACCCTGACAGTTCTGGGTAAAGGCAGCATTGGGACTGAGTGGGACAGGACTCCTGCCAATCTTCTTGTGGATTCTGGTGCAGCGCTGAATGTGTTGCACCCCAAATTAGTGAGACATGGTCAGCCCACCCCCCAGACTGTCCAGTTGACTGGATATGGTGGGGCGGGGGACACCAAGCTAAGGCACGGACTATTATCTCTATGTCCATCAACATGTTCTGTTTTAAACTGTGGGTTTGTGAGAACTGCGGGGAAGACGAAGGCCTTTTGGGCATCGGATTCCTCCGGGGAAATAAGCTTACAGTGGACTACGCCAATGGGTTTTTGTGGCAGACCAGGGACCCCCTGAGATCTCCGTGGTACACCACTGTGCTGCTATTAAGGCCCCTACCCCTGTGCAGTGTGTGGCTAGTGATCCATGGGTACAAGCGTTCCCTGAAGTTTTGATTAGAGACAAAATTGAGTGTTGAAAGGTGAAAGGTGCTTGCGTGCTAGTCCAATGCAAGGATCCCCGGCCACAGAAGCAGTACAAGTATCCTGCTGAAGCAGAGGAAGGCATAGGAAAGATGATTGAAGGACTTGTCCAGTGGGACGTAGTCACTCCTATGCAGTCCATCTGTAATATGCCCTTGTGGCCTGTGCTCAAGGCCGAAGGTAAAACATGGCGAATGACGGTGAATTTCAGAGCTTTGAACTCCGTCACTCCCCCTGTGGCACCGGTCATGGCCAAATACAATGAGATCTTGTCTGCTATTGCGGCTGGAGCCAAATACTACAGCATATTGGATTTGGCTAATGCCTTTCATTCCATACCGCTGCACGAAGCAGTACTTGTTCCCTCTAGGTGTGGTGGGCAAAGAACCTATAAAATCAATTTGGATTCAGGTCTAGGGACCCTCAATCCGTTGGTGCTGAATTGAGCTTTGGGACTGGAGGAGTCAGCGCTGACCATGGCACAAGATAAGCAATTGTCAACCCACTGGTTAACATCTTGCTTCATCTGAGGCCACCAACCAGTTTCCCTAACTCTGTCTAATGTGACTCCTCGTCCACGGTGTCCCTGCTTGTGAACGAACTGGATCACGTCTCCTCGGAGGTCCTTAAGTACTATCCAATGGTGTTGGACAAAATACTCCATCTAACTGTTCTATCTTAAAGTGGCCAGACTTGTCAGAGCCGTTTCTGGCCAGTTCAGAAATCTCTGGGTCTCCTTTCTGAAGGAAATTTGGATTGAAATTGATGGCGGCTATGGGAGACCCATCTTCCATCAAAGCCAAGTCCCTGGCAAGGGCATCTGCCCTGTTTTCCAAACAGAAGTAGCCATGCCCTTCTTTTGGTGCCTTCAGACATGAGCAACCCAAGTAGGGGCAGTCCTCTCTTCAATTTGGGCAGCAATGCGAACACATTTGTCCAGATGGGCTATGGGTTTCCCATCTGCAGTTTTTAAGTCATTTTGGATCCAGACTGGAAGCCATACACTGGCTGCTTTAGCAGTCCAATCTGAGTCAGTGTAAATGGCTAAGGGGTAGTCAAGTGGTTCGTGCTCTAAGATAGCCGTTAGAGCTTCTACTTCCGCAACTTGGCTGGAGTGAGGCCTGGTTTTTCCCTGTAGGATGAAGGAGTCTGTGACACAGATCGCTCCAAAGCCTGTCCGTGGGCTTCCGTCCACTCCTGATGCAAAAAGTGTCGAGGTAATTGCAAAATTACCTGCCCCCACAGACGTGCACTCTCTTCACTCGCTCCTGGGGACTTTCAATTTCTCCAGGGATTTTATTGAGTCTTTCGCTGCCAACGCAAAGCCTCTATATGCTCTGTTGAAAAAGAATGTCCAGTGGGAGTGGGGAGCTGCACAACAATAGGCTTTTGCACAGTTAAAAGAGGACCTTATCAAAGCATCAGCACTGGCACACCTGAACACGTCTAGACCGTTCCTCATACAACTAGCCACCTCAGATAGGAGTATAGGAGCAGTCCTATTGCAGCAACTGAATGGCACTCAGCGAGTCATAGCATATGCCTCCCATAATTTGAACTCCCATGAGGCTAAATTCACCCCCTGTGAGAAAACATGTCTCGCACTAGTCTGGGCTCTAATGCATGGGAATTTATGATTGGAGGCGCCCGTGTGATTGTCCAGACCCCCCCCACACCGCTTAAGTACATTTTATCTGGAAAGGTCCAGAACGGTCAGGTATCCAACGCACGGATAGCCAAATGGACCATTTCCCTGGTGTCACGTGGGGTGGATTTCAAAAAACAGCCACAAGATCCACCGGCTCCCTATGGTCTAGTTGTGACCAGAGCCACGCATGAGTGTCCTTTACCACCTATGTATAAGACCAACTGGCTGGTCGAATAGGGAGTTTCTCTCAAAGAGGTTCAATTGCAGGGCCACTTTAAAATAGAACAGATGGACGCTGTGTTCTGGGCAGTAGATGCCAGTGTCCAGCACCATTGGATAGTGCTCAAGGACCTCTGAGGAGACGTGATCCAGTTCGTTCACAAGCAGGGACACCGTGGACGAGGAGTCACATTAGACAGAGTTAGGGAAACTGGTTGGTGGCCTCAGATGAAGCAAGATGTTAACCAGTGGGTTGACAATTGCTTATCTTGTGCCATGGTCAGCGCTGACCCCTCCAGTCCCAAAGCTCAATTGAGCACCAATGGATTGAGGGTCCGTGGACCTGAATCCAAATTGATTTTATAGGTCCTTTGCCCACCACACCTAGAGGGAACAAGTACTGCTTAACGCTAATTGATCCCTTTAGAAAATGGTTAGAGGCCTTCCCTTGCAGAGACAATACAGCTAGCACGGCTGTGCAGCTGCTATTCAACAATGTCTGGGATCACTGGGGCGTGTCCCGTGACCTTGACTAAGATCTTGGAGTTCACTTCACTGGAGAGGTGACCCAAGAATTGTGCAAGGCTCTGGGCATATGCCAGTGATTCCACGTTGCACATCACCCGCAAAGCTCCAGACAGATAGAACGCACCAACTGTCCTTTGAAGGAGGCACTCCGGAAGGTTGTGCGCTCCTCGGGGAAGGATTGGGACATCAAACTGCCCATTATCTTGATGGTATTCAGAGGCACTGTGGCATCACATGGTTTTACGCCACACATGGTTATGACAGGGTGTAAAATGATGTTGCCAGAAGCCTTCTGGATCGACACTAGCTTGCCTTCAGACTTGAACAACGAGTGGGTGAAGAATCTGATTCAGCATATAGGACAAATACACAGACAGGTAGCTGAACAACAAATAAAATGTACTTAAATGTACTTAAGAACCTGCAAAAGATGGATAAGAGGCTGGGATGGGTTCATCACCCCTGCCAGTGGGAAGAAAGGCAGCTGGTCTTTTATAGGAACTTCTATAAGGACAAACACTCTCTTGCCGCTAAATGGGTGGGTCCATCCCCATTGTGAAAAGGATTTCCCCTGTAGTCTACCAGGTCCGCATACCTAGGAAGAAGGGAGACTGGCTTAAATTCTTCCATGTCTCCCAGCTCAAAGAATGGAAAGGTCAGCCTGTTGATCTCGCCTCCGTGGTAATTCCCGAGCCAGAAGATCAAGGCTCCCAAAAGCCCAATGTGAGTCCAGTAATTTGCCAAACTTCCGTAAATTGCAAGGAAGTGCCAGCCGTTAACTTGTCCGAGACGTTTGTCTCAATTTACGAGGCCTTTAACAATGGGTAAATGAACATCGTCTGAATGGGACAGAGAGGAGTGGCGCTCCCTCTTGCTTTCCCGTTTCTGTAAATAGCCCTTGTACATAGTTATAGTAGTGACGGACTCCCGTATCTGTGTTCCATACAGGGAGACGGAATGGGACCATTCAAGTGGATTGCAGTACTGTTTTCATTATTTAAATGTGTCCTTGGAGCCTCTCCTGAATACGCAACCCAATTCACCACCAATTGGCAGTTCAACCTGCAGGCAATCTGCCATTGGAATCCTTACAAGGAGGCAGAAGCCCTGCTACAAAATTCGCAGCTGCTACCTTGGTTTCAGAAGAGGTACCCGTTTGAATTATTTTCTCAGATACAGGCACACCCGAAAGGGAAGCTTAGCTCTGATTTACGAATGTCTGTGGCTGGTAGAGAAGCTAAGGTCTACACTGAAATGGCCATTGCTCCATCTCCAGTGACTGTCAAAATGGTCTGGAGCCGGTACCACAATCCCTCCCTGTTTGTGATTTGGTTGACCCATGACGATTGTCACCCGGCATGGGAGTGGAAAACCTTTCTATTCAAGTGCTGTAACCTCACCCGTACCCCGACTGGTTGCAAATTCACATGTGGCAAAATGTAGTGCCCAGATTCCCCTGTTAATACCCCTCCTTCCACTAGTTCCCCTGCCATGTACATGGGGAGCACCGTAATACGTAAGGATATATAGGTAGTCGCGTACTCGAACTCCCAATTCGTTGTCACCACCATGGTTTTAAATTTCACAGTAGTTAATATTTCAAAGGTAATTCCTGCCTGCCAGCCTTATCTAAAATTAGTATGGACACAGTGGGAGCACTGGTAAAAACGGTGGCTGTCTTTTTCCCACCCACACACTCACCCTAAGCCAAGCGCCCTAGGGACCGTCTTAGGAGGAATAGGCAATGGCAGCGCAATAATGAACACTATGGATAATGAGGTATTGCCAAATAAATTAGGCATGATTGGCTCCAAAACTAAGGAAATTGGTATATCCTCTGCCACTGGTCTAACTAACCTGGCGTGAGGAATGGATTTGATCAGTCAATTATTACCGCAGTGGGTTGGTGCAGAGAGAGATATAGTGTCTGACCTCATTCAGGTCTTAAAAACCACGACTCACAATATGTCAGTTGCTATGCAGTGTACGCAACTGCAAAGCAACATAATCACCTTTGCCGCTCAGGTGATTCAGGCCAGCCTCATGGGATTAATACAGCCGGAGATCCTGAGCCTGCTGAGAGAGTGTTACCCAGAGTCCCTAGAACACCCCACGGCTTTGACACAGATACTGCATGCCACTTGGGAGAGCCTAACTCTCAAGGTGGAAGTCGTACATGAAAGGATTCTGGACCCGCTAATTTTACATCCATTATCCCATCTAGGACTCCCCTTAATAGCCTCTAATGCCACCCTACTTTCCCGACAATTGTACCATTGGTCTAACGGTACACACTTGTTTGGTTTATCCAGTTGTTTATTTCACCACCATTGGGTACAGTGTTTTCTCAATATTGATAGTTTTGTTCATAGCAATGTTTCTGAATATGTAGCAATACTGGTAAACTATACAGTAATGGCACAGATCAATAAGGAGTGCTTTTGTTTAAGAACCCCATGTTAAAATGTGACAGTATTGCCTAGTGGTGCGATCGTAAACATCAACCGCACCACTGGAAACCCTTCCTTTTGTTTGCAGTGTTACTACCCTGGCTAGCCTGAGCTTTGGAGATATAAAATATATCTTTTGATGTCACTAATTCGGCTTTACATAACCCTTCCACGTGCTTGCGAGGCCCCCGGACAAGCACGCATACAGGCTTGGCCGATTATCAACGTAATATTCCGAGACAATACGGGCAGGCCAGAAAACAGCCAACTCGCCACTTTAGGCAAGTACCTCCATTAGGGATGTGAGCAACTCTCAAAAGATACTCTGCCCCATGCTGGCAGCTTGATGATCGAGTTATACAACACTCAAGTATTCCGCGTTTGCATGCCTGCTACTCTATTGATAAATTCAGCTCTAATTCAATCATTCAAATTCTGACCTTTCGGAGGCTTTGTCTCCAACACCAAATCTATTGTTTTCCCAAAGTCCGACCTAGCCTGCAGTCACAATTCTCCTTATAAAAACCACTGATTCTGAGCCCTTCCTTGGATTGCTCCCGAGTTCCAGACCGCCTTGCTGCCGCTTTGCTTGGCGAGCTTCCCCTCAGCTCCATGTGCTGAGATACATGGAACCCCAACTTCGCTCTCCATTTTCTCCTGGACTTCAGGACAGGTTTCGTATCACCCGATCCAACTATCCCTCTAAAAATCCCTCTATCCTACTCACACCTTTATTTTCATTAGTTATCTCTGTGTTTGTGTTGCATACATTGTGTGCCCTTATTTAATAAAGACTATTCATTATTTTCAAACCGGTTTGCTTCTTGACTCGGCCTGACCCCGTAGACACTGGGTTGCAAGATCCTGCTAAGTTACCCTGCCTATCATTTTGCCAACTTGTGCTCTGAACTAATTTCCCCAACTTATAGCAATTTGGTGTCCCTCCCGGGACTCCTAGAAAACAGGGTAACAGAGTGGTGGAGCAATGCAGGCAACCCCAGTACCCCTAATTTGAGAAGGAGTCACCAACCTCCTCAAATCAGGCTGGTACTGACTTAATGAACGGCCAGTCAGGTTGCTAGAATTCAGTTAGGCAGGAACACATGTGTGTGTGAGAATTCTGTGTGTGTGAGCTCTAGGAGCTACTCTATCGGGGTTGGAATCTATCCTGCTTTCTTGCTGGGTTTGTGTGTGTCAGCCGCCCCGGCATGGTCACTAGCTCTCCACGGTGAACCATCATCCGATAGCAAGGGGTGTGCACAAGCTGACCTGGGAATCACATCCCTAACTTGGGGTCTGTCGTGGGCTGGGATCCAAAGTCGTAGGGTGTTAGCACTGTAGGGACAGTTTACACCCATCCAACACCATAGCAGTAAGGCACAAATAGCACTTAGGGAAGAAATTCCCCCCCAGAGTAGTATACGGGTGCGTCCCGTCCTTGTTAGGAGTTAAAGTGCAGGTGCGTCCCTCTGGTAGTTGTGAAAAGCGCGGGTGCGTCCCGCTGTGTAATTTCGGGTGTGTCCTGAGTGGCTAGCCGACCAGGTGCAGGTGGTGAGTCCTGACCTAGCCTAGGGTTTAGAGGTTTGGCCCGTGGTAGAGGAAGGTACCCCTCACCCAGAAAACCAGTTAGGGACGGTTCGGTTTTGGTTCCTTGCCCTTTTTCCCCGCTGCTTGGTCAGGCAGCATAGTAAGTTCCTTAGAGTTCATTTCCCCCCTTCAGGCAGGCAGAGTACTCCTGAGGGTTCCCTGGGTCTAGGTGACCTCCCTGTCCCTGAACCGTTTCCTCGTCCTTTGGTCCCTAACGCTGTCGAGGTGGAAAACCGGGCTTGGGTGTACTAAAGTGACTTTGTTTGGGTAGGCTGGAGATAGGTTCCCATCCCTCTTTCCTAGAGTAGTTCTGCTGTGTTCGTTTCCCTTCAGTTCCCCCAGGGGTCTAGCTGATCCTTCCCATCACTCCAGGTCCTGGTCCTGCTCTTGTGTTAGGGAATTTGGCAGGATAGCTGTAGTCTGTGTAGAATGGCTGAGAATAGCAAGGTCCCCATCAAGGACCTCATGTTGGAGGAAGAGGTCTGAGGAAAATTAGACTGGTGGGTGTTGAGTAAGGGGAAATGACCCTGGAAGGACTCCATCTTCCAGATGGCCGATCCCTTTGCCACACTCCGTGAAGCGTACACCCTGGCACGTAAATCAAAGAACTCATTCAGGCCATCTAAGGACGCTTTGGCAGCTTGGGGACTTTGGCTTATGGCCAGAGATGCTAGTAGTGCCCTGGTAGAGACCCGAGGGAAGCTAGCTGAAACCGAGAAGGAAAATGCCCGGCTTCATGCCGAGATCGAGGTACTGCAAGCGGACAAAGTAACTTTCACGTCCGTAGCGCAGGCCTCCACCCAGAAGCTTAGTAACATCACTCTAGTGGTGCAAACTTGGGAAGAGAAAGTCCACGCCTTAGCGGCTGAGCTGGTCTGTGGCCAAGTTCATGGTGGGGCAAGTTAGAGAACAGCAGGAGGCTGTTAGGCATGTAGCTTGCAAGAAACAGATAGCTGCGCTGGAGAGCCAGCTCCAAACGTGCAAAGCCTTAATTTCAGCTGTGTGTCTGGAGCTGCTCCCAACGTTTACGGAGGACTCTTCTGGGGAGACACTGCCGAAGGACGCTCAGGCAACCGTTCCCCACAATCCAGACTGAAGTGACCCTAAGGTCCCAGTCAACCTAGTAGAGACACGGTCCATGACTAGATGGACCTTGGAGAAGGCAGTTCAGATAGGCAAGAGACGCAGGAGATGCAGGTCACCAAGACTAGGGTCCCCTGGCAAGCTGCTGAGACCAAAGCTATTGCGGACCAGTTCGGTCCATAGAATCGGTCCACCGGGATCATGTGGTTGAATGTGGTGATACACTCTCACCTGACAGCCAATGGTCAGGACCTGACCCAGTTGGCTCGGCTTTGTATGTCCCCCTCCTAGCTTCCAACTCTTGAATCAGCTGTGGTGACTCGAGGCTTCGTTAGGCTCAAGGCCCATGACTGAATGAGGGAGGTAGTAAGGATTTTGTGGCCCGGACAGAGTGCGAGTGTGCTCTACGTCATGAAGCAGCAGGGTCCCTGTGAGAACCATGAGGCTTACGTGGCATGGAAGAAGATCCTTGCCATTCTGGCCAAGAAGGTCCCCTTGACACCCCGTGGATATGACTTCAACCTTCTCAAGTTTAAGACGCTTCTTTACGGGGGTCTTAATCATGAGACAAAGATGGCTCTCGGTTTGGTGGATCCAGCCACCACGAACTGGGACGAGTTTGGGACTAACCTCCGCAGGCCGCTGACCTACTGCCTGAGGCAGGTTCCATCAAACCTCCCAACAAGACACGCAGGAAAGACCCCGGGAATTGGGAACCCATATCCGAGGTAACTTACTCGAACTATGGGCCCCATTCCCAGCAGAGGAAAACGGCTTCGAATTCCATTCTGTGAGGGAATTGGAACTTGCGTCCACCACCCAGACCGACAACAGGCAGTGGCAGGGATGGGATTTCCGCAGCCAGCCCGGCAAGGCATGAAGTCCCCCACAGCAGCCAACTGCCCCCAAATAACCCTCTGACTCAAGCTCTCCCAGGGAGATGTCTGGCGGGTATGACCCTATGGCCCAGACGTACTCCTCGGATAGAGTAAGATTCTGGGGCATGCTCAGAAAGTTCTGGCTGGACATGAGCCAGTTCGATAAACACCCCACGTCTGAATTAATTGAGGTTCTGGAGAAACAGCTCCAGGAGGGAGGTAGCCAACCGGTGAACGCTGTGACCAACGGCCCTCCTCCGGCTGGATACTACCCTAACCTGGATATGCAAGCATAGGGGTGCCCTCGGTCCAGGAAGCTTCCCTGCAACGTGGTGGCTAGGTTGAAGCCAGACAAGTGGGGAAGGTTCTGGGTGAAGGCAGGCATAGGGACCGCGAGGGATAAAACTCTTGCCACCCTTTTTGTAGACTCTGGTGCAGCAGTAAGTGTGCTGCACCCCAAACTTGTGAAACACGGTGAACCTACACCCGAGCATGTCCAGCTTTCTGGATATGGTGGGGGGGTCACCAAGCCTGAGCTTGGACCAACATCCCGATTTCTGTAGAAACGTTCCGTTTCCAGTTGTGGGCTTGTGAGAACCGAGGCGAAGACGATGGCTGTCTGGGCATCGGCTTCCTCCAGGGAAACAAGCTCACGGTGGATTACGCGAATGGGTTTCTATGGCAGTTAGATCAGGGAGCAGCAGAAATTTTGGCCGTGCATCGTTGTGCCGCCATTAAAGCTCCTGCCCCTGTGCATTGCATGACTAGTGACCCATGGGTGAAGGTTTTCCCAGAGGTCTGGATAAAATGCAAAATAGAGTGTGGGACTGTAAAGGGAGTCTGCATCTTGAAAGAAGGCCAGGACCCCCCACCTCAGAAACAATACAAATACCCGGCTGAAGCAGAGGAAGGCATAGGGAAAACAATTGAGGGACTCGTCAAGTGGGATGTAGTCACCCCTATGCAGTCCATTTGCAATGCGCTCTTATGGCCAGTACTGAAATCCAACGGCAAAACGTGGAGGATGACAGTAGATTTTGGAGCTTTGAACTCTGTCACCCCTCCTGTTGTGCTGGTCAAGGCTAAATATAATGAAATCCTGTCCGCCATTGCGGCAGGAGCCAAATATTATTGTGTTCTGGATTTGGCAAATGCTTTCGATTCGATTCCATTACACGTGGCGTGTTGGTATAAATTTGCTTTTACGTTCCGGGGACAGCGGTACGTGTTTAAACGCACGCCCCAGGGCTTTCATTCCAGCCCAAGCATTTGCCATGCCCATGTGGTCAAGATGTGGAACAAGCTGCAGCCAGCTTCAAGGTCCCACGTCTTGTCCTATGTGGATGATATTTTAATACATTCCAATTCGGAGGAGAAGACCAGGGAAATCACCCATGAGGTGTTAGAGATCCTCCGTGACACCAGATTTAAAGCTAACAGGGAAAAGGCCCAATTGGTGTCCACCGAGGTCAAGTACCTAGGGCTTTGTCTAGGCACTGAAGGTCGCACTCCCGATGCGCAGGGGGTAGAAGTGATTTCCAAGTTACCAGCTCCCACAGACGTGCACTCCCTGCACTCCCTTCTTGGAAAATTCAACTTTTCTAGGGATTTTATGGAGTCTTTCGCCACCAAGGCAACGCCTCTGTATGTCATATTAAAGAAGAATGCCCAATGGAACTGGGGACCCGCACAGCAGCAGGCATTTGCCCAACTCAAAGCCGATTTAATGAAGGCACCAGCTCTTGCACACCTGAATATTGCCAAACCGTTCCTTATACAGCTAGCCACCTCGGACAGGAGTATAGGGGCAGTTCTGTCTCAACAACAAAACGGCACTCAGCCGGTGATAGCATATGCCTCCAGGGGTCTGGAACCACATGAGACCAAATTTACTCCCTGCGAGAAAACCTGCCTCACATTGGTCTGGGCTATAACACATTGGGAATTCACGATTGGAAGCTCCTGTGTGATTGTCCAGACCCCTCGCAAACCGCTTAAGTACCTCCTTTTGGGAAAGGTTCAGAATGGCCGGGTGTCCAATGCCAGGACTGCCAAATGGACTGTTTCCTTGGTGTCGCGTGGGGTGGATTTTCAGAAACAACCGCAGGATCCATCAGCTCCCTATGGTCTAGTTGTGATCGGAGCCACGCATGAGTACCCTTTGCCACCTTTGAATATTAGTCAATGGCCAGTGGAATGGGGAGCCTCCTTGGAGGAAGCTCAATTACAGGGCTTTGTTTGCTGGTTTTGTGATGGATCCTCCATGCAAGTGGAGGGTAGCCCACAGACAGGCTATGAAACCATCCGAGTCACAGGCTCCTTCACCCTACAGGGGAAAGCCTGACCACACTCTAGCCAAGCAGTGGAAATAGAAGCTCTAAAGGCTATTTTGGAGCACGAACCGCTTGACTGCCCCCTGGCCATCTACACTGACTCCGACTGGACTGCTAAGGCTGCCAGCATCTGGTTACTGATCTGGCTCCAAAATGACCTAAAAACATCCGATGGGAAGCCCATAGCCCATATAGAGAAAAGGGTCCGAACTGCAGGGCCCTACTTGGGTTGCTCACGTCCAGATTGAAGAATGGACGGAGCTATGTGGGTTGCTCACATCCGAGGACACCAGAAAAAGAACACGGCTACCTGTATTTGGAACACCACGGCAGACGCCATAGATAGGGATGCTGCTTTACAGGATGATGGGCTTCCCATCGCCGCTATTAATGTGAACCCAAAAGAACTGTTAGTCCCTCCCACATTCGACCTGGGAGTGTTGCAAAAAGGTGATTCCGAGATCCTGGAATTGGCCAGGAAGGGCTCGGGCGAGTCTGGCCAATTCAAGATCTCCCAGTTAGAAGAAGTGTATTGGGCTATTGATGCCAGTGGCCAGCGCCACTGGATCGTACCCAAGGACCTCCGCAGTGACATCATTTAGTTTGTGCACAAGCAGGGGCACCGAGGGTGAAGTGTGACTCTCGACAGGGTTCGGGAAACGGGTGGTGGCCACATATCAGACAGGATGTAGACCAATGGGTCGACAACTGCTTGGCTTGCACCATGGTCAACGCTGACACCTCCGGCCCCAAGGTGCCCATCCAGCACCAACACATCGAGGGTCCCTGGTCACGCATTCAAATAGACTTTATAGGCCCTCTGCCTACAACCCCAGGTGGGAACAAATATTGTCTTACAGTCATCGATCCATTTAGCAAATGGATTGAGGCCTTTTCTTGTTGAGATAACACGGCAAGCACAGCAACGTGCTTGCTCTTTAACAATGTTTGGGCGAGGTGGGGAGTGTCACGTGACCTTCACTCGAACTTAGGGGTACACTTCACTGGTGAAGTTACCCAGGAGTTGTGCAAGGCACTGGGCATTCGTCAACGCTTTCACATCGCTCACCATCCTCAGAGTTCAGGACAGATCGAGAGGACGAACCGCTCTTTGAAGGAAGCCCTTCGGAAGGTAGTGCGTTCTTCCAGCGAAGATTGGGACACGAAGCTGCCAATCATTTTGATGGCCTTCAGAGGCACGGTGGCATCCCACGGCTTCACGCCGCATATGGTGATGACTGGGTGGAAGATGATGCTGCCCAAGGCATTTTGGATAAACACCAGCCTCCCCTCTGATTTGGAACCGGTGGTTCTAAATAACGAGTGGGTGAGGAGCCTTATTCAGCATGTAGGGCAAGTTCACTGCCAAGTGGCCACCCAGCTGGGGAAGAACTTGCAAAAGATGGATAGGAGACTGGGATGGGTGCATCACCCTTGCCAGTGGGAGGAAGGGCAATTGGTCCTATATAGAAATTTCTATAAGGACAAGCACTCCCTCGCTGCCAAGTGGGTTGGCCCCGTCCCCATTGTGAAACGGATTCCCCCCCCCCGGTTTACCAGGTGAGAATTCCTAGAAGGAAGGGAGATTGGCTGAAGTTCTTCCATGTCTCTCAGCTGAAAGAGTGGAAGGACCAGCCAGTCAACCCAAAGGGCATTGCTGATCCTGACTCGCTTGAGGAGACTAGCGGGAAGACTCCCGTGCATGTAATTGCTCCTCAAGTATTTTTAAACTACACTGAAATACTGGAGATTGACTTGTTGGAGACTTTTTTCTCAATTTACGAGGCGTTCGACAATGAGTGAATGACCCATGTCTGAAGGGAATAGAGGCGGAGTGGCGACCCCTCTGCACTCCCAGTTACTGAAAATAGTTCCACCATGTAAATAGTTTTGTTAGTTTTGGTAGAGTTTAAGTAATTAGTTCTTGCTTTGCACAGTTTTTGGGGAAGACCTACAGGATGGCTGTCCCGAGGTCCTCCTGAGGTAGATTGGGCCTCCAGAGTCAGCCCGGGTACCCTGAGGGAGGGACACGAGTCAGACTGGAACACTGGCATTCTCTCACTCTGAGGGATTGCCTTGTGCAATGGCATTCTGGGACGATACGGCGAGACAAGGGGGGTCTCACGACCCTCTCAGGGGAACCAGGTCTGACTCTGGAATCCAGGTCTACTGCCCAGAATAACCCCCGCCTTTCAGAGACCTCTCTCCTCATTCCACCAGTGACCACGAATTGTTAGGGTGAGAACAATCTGCGCCGCTACCTCACTTGTTATTCAATTTAATTGTGAATCCACAAATTTAGACCTACACTCCGATGCCCCATAAGGGCTGGAGGCCCACACAATTGGCTTGACGTTCGGCCCTGGTGCATTGTGTCTAATTTGCATATGTTGATAGAACATTTGCATACATACGCCCAACCATCCTGGCCAATCACCGAGAGAGTCAGTGTCCGCTCTGGCAACGAGCAAGCATACACTCGCTTGTCTCTGATTTGGTTTATTCTGTCTTTTTCACCAGTTTGGGAGCCCCCGCTGACCAGGCAGAGAGCAAAAAGACCAGAACCCAACCTAGTTCAGTCTGAGCAAGGGTGTACCACTGCCATTACAGAATGTACCCCTGCAACTTATACAGCTGCCCGCAGCCCGGCACCCATCCAGTGAAATACTGGATGGAGCAAAATTTGCCAGGCTGGCCTCACTTGGTCCAACTGACGCTTGAACTTTGCAGGCCCAATCTAGCTTTGTGGTTTAACCTGAACAGAGGGCCCATGTCTCCTGGCGTCTGGTCAGACCAACCAACACCTTAGGGTAATCACAATCTGTTGCAGTCACCCCTGCACCCTCCTATGTTAAAACTTCTGCCCTGGCATCTTTGGCTGTAAACAGCTCACTCCCACCAAGCAAAATTTCTAGTTTCAGCTCAAACTCCCAGCAGGTTTTGAGCTGGCAATTTGAATTTATGGCTTACATTGGTTACTAATCATGTCAGTTCTTCTGTTAAAAACCTAATAGGGTAATTGATCCGGAGTACTGGGAAGATCTCGAGATCATACCATCGCCCCCGAGTACCGTGGGGGGGGGGTTACGAAGAAAGTTGCAGCTCCATCTGATGGTCGATACTTGGAGAGCTCTGGTTCCTCGATGACACCTCAGACCGTGAGGGAAGGTGACCACGCAGCCTTCCGATTGCAAACTTTTACCATTCCTGCAACCGTTTGCTGACCCGAGAAGCCCAACGGACTGTTCCAGGCTCTCAACTCAGCAAAGCCTCACTGTTCCGGAAAGTGCAGCAAGCCAGCCAAGCTGCACCGACTTGGACATTTTGTTGTTGTTCCTGCTCCGTTGCCTGGATGGACTTATGCTTTGCTCGCCCGCTCCAGCTAAGAGACTTTTCCTGTTGCGAGGGGGGGGGTGCCAAGACTTTTGCTTGCACCTCACCTCCCCCAGACTATGAACTTTCATTCCACATTGAACTGATTGCTCATTGGATTGCCTTCATTGCCAGACCATGCATTGGACTTACAGTATTCCATTTATTATTCCATTCATTGATTGCATTTGCTATTTATTACCATTGCTCATTTTTCGATGGTTCCCTATTGACGGGACAGTTTGACATTGTTTATTGCTAACTGTTGTTTAATTGACATTTGTGTGTATGTGTTTAGGTTTAGGTTTTAGTTAGGAACGTTGTTATAAGCTGGAAACCCTTTGCTTTTCCCTGACAATTCCCTTTCCTGTGGAGTGATACGGCCACCTACCTGCAAGCCCCGATTAGGCTCTAAAATGATTTTTGATTTTTAATTGGAAAATGTCTAATATTGTCCCCAACATCACCCATTTTCGGGGGGGGGGATTGTTACTGCCCTGGCTAGCCGGAGCTTTGAGGATATAAAAGATATATTTTGATATAACTAATTCGGCTTTACATATCCCTTCCACGTGCTTGCGAGGCCCCCGGACAAGCACGCATACAGGTTCAGCCGATTATCGCCGTAATATTCCTAGACAATACAGGCAGGCCAGAAAACAGCCAACTCACCACTTTAGGAGATCTCAAAGCAAGTACCTCAATTATGTATGCACGCTACTTACAAAAGATTCCCTGCCCCATGCAGGCAGCTTGATGAGCGGACTATACAACGCTCAAGCACTCCTTGTTTGCATACTGGTTACTCTATTGACAATCTGGCTATAACTCAATCATCTAAAGTACTGACCTTTCGGAGGCTTTGTCTCCAGCCCAAAACTCATTGTTTTCCCCAAGTACGGACTAACCTGTGGCCACAATTTTCCCTATAAGAACCCCTGACTTTGAGCGCATCCTCAGATGGCTCTTGGCTTCCATCCCGCCTTGCTGTCGCTTTGTCCAGCAAGCCTTCCCCTCAGCCCCACGTCCTGAGAATCCATGCTCCCCAGCTTCTTTGCTTTTCACCAGGCTTCAGGACAGATATAGTATTTCCCATACCAAACCTCCTCTCAAAATCCCTCTAACCCACTCCTACCTTTATTTCTATAGTTCCTTGTGTGAGTATGTTGCATACACTTGTTTGATTGTATTTCAATAAAACAATTATCATTATTTCAACTTCTGCCTTATCACTGACTTGGCCTGACCCCGTAGATGTAGGGCTCAAGATCTCGCTACATTACCCTGCCTCTCGCATTGCCAACTTGTGCTCTGTGCTAATTCCCTCCCCATTGTTGTGAGCACATTTAGGTGTCCCTCCCGGGAACCCCAGAAATCAGGGTAACACAGGTGTCACCCATCCTATATCTGTGCATTTCATTCTTTCTTCCTAAGTCTAGTACCCTACATATCTCCCTGTTAAAATTAATTTTGTTAGTTTTGGCCCAGCTCTCTAATCTGTCAAGGTCATTTTGAATGCTGATCTCTCTCTTCAGAGACTGGGGCTGATCAAGTACCAAAGCCAAATATATATATATATATATATATATATATATATATATATATATATATATATAGACACACACACACACGCGCGCACACACATTTTTATTATCTACCTCAAACTATAATATGCAAAATTTGGAGTTTCGATTTGGCACAGGGTGAGCAAAGAAGGCAGAGAGACAGCTCCAGTGATCTCCTGCAGGTACTGTAGCGGCAGACTGCGGATTGTTCTGTTCTGAATCCGCTGAGAGGTCCCAGGACCTAGGAGTACCTGAAGAATCCCTGGCAGGTCTGCAAGAACACTCCAGTTTGGTTGCCGCCTGGTATAAGACAGCAGTCACTGAGGACAGCAGCTCGGGAAGCAGAGCTGCCACATTGGTAAGTGGGGGGGAGGATTCTCCCTTCCTTGCACTCTGAGTAATCCACCTGAAAGAGGAGAAAGCCTGTTGAAACAGGTTTCTTGAAACAGAAGAAAGCCTCTTGAAACAGGAGAAAGAGTGGTGGTGTGAGTATAAAATCAAGAAGATTTCTTTGATTGCTGGAAGTTCTCCTTAAGAATAGTATTCTCTTGTTTTCTTTTTGTGTTTTTTTCTTGTTATTCTTGGTACTTAAGGGGAGTGCAGTGAGTTATTAGATAAACCTCTGATTAGAACGCTATTTTGAGCTCTTGCCTAGCTTGTGAGGGGGCAGTTAAGAGAAAAAGCAAAAAAGTAAGCCTTTGGCTGCTATTTATATATTTTGTTTCGAGGCTTTGTTGTTTTGTCTCCTTTTGGACATCTGGATTTTTGAATTTTTGGGACTATATTGTATAGTAATATACAGTAATATATTTTATAGTGATCTCTTTTGCTGCAAGGTAAGAGACTCTACTGGAAAAGAAAGCAGCCACAATATCCTGCTTATCAACAGCACAGTGACCTTGAAAATGCTGAGATACAAAGCAGCTGACTTTTTATCTGGTGACTTCTCACTCCCCCTGCTTTTTGACTTTTTACCCTCCCTGTCTGGGCTTTTTTGATTTTGCTTCTTTGACTTCGATACCTCTTCTTTTCTTTTTGATACTTTTCCCTTTGCTTGTTATTTGTTTATTATAAACTTTTTGTCTCTTTTTTCCTTACTCTTTTTTCCTTCCCTTTTTTCTAAAAAAATAGTTTTTGAAATTGGGGAGGTATATATGTACACACACACACACACACACACACACTTGTTTTATTTTTTTTAATTTTTCCATCCCTCCACTTTTTTTGTGATTTGAGCCACCCCTGCCTTCTGCTGTTGATTGATTTCTGATTTGGATTTTTTCCCCTTTTTTTGGTGATATTTTGATATTTGTTTATTATAAATACTTTCTACATTTTTTAGTTTTTGAATTTTGGCTTCTATATTTTGGATTTCTATTTTTCTCCCTCTCCTTCTTTCTTTGTTTTCTTGATTTAATTTTTTCTTGACTTAATTTTTGTTTTGTTTCTGTCCTCTCTCCCACAAGACTATGAGGACCCTTTAGTGGAGATATAGATACACACACACACACACACACACACACACACACACTAATGCACAGAGTATGGGAGACAAGCAAGATGAGCTTGAACTCCTAGTACAACAAAATAAATACAATTTGATAGGCATCACTGAGACCTGGTGGGATGAGTCTCATGATTGGAATGTAGGAATAGAGGGGTATAGCCTATTTTGTAGAAATAGACTGAACAAGAAAGGAGGACGAGTAGCCTTGTATGTCAAGGATGTTTTCACCTGTGAAGAGATCCATGACTTAAACCCAGAAAGCCAGGTCGAGAGCATCTGGGTAAGAATTAAGGGAGCGAGAAATAATAGGGATATTTTGGTGGGGGTTTACTACAGACCTCCAACCCACACTGAGGACTTTGATGACACCTTCCTCAACCAAATGACTGCACATTCAAAAAGGAGAGATACAATAATAATGGGAGATTTCAATTACCCGGATATATGTTGGCAGTCAAACTCTGCCAAGACAGAAAGGTCCAGCAAGTTTCTCGCTTGTCTTGTAGACAATTTCATGGTCCAGAAGGTGGAAGAGGCCACAAGGGGATCAAATATTCTAGATCTGATCCTGACCAATAGGGATGACCTTGTTAATGAGGTAGAAGTGGTTGGATCTTTAGGGGGGAGTGGCCATGCCCTATTGAAATTTGGCATTCAGTGGGAAGGAGAAGATAAGTGTAGCCAGACACTCATCTTAGATTTTAAAAAAGCAGACTTCTGTAAACTTCAGGAGCTGCTGGCTGAAATTCCATGGTCAAGGATAGTGAAAAAGAATGGAGTTCAGGAGGCATGGGAGTTCCTTAAAAGGGAGATACTGAAGGCACAGTCTAAAACTGTGCCAATAAGGAGGAAAAATGGAAGGTATCTGAAGAAACCAGAATGGTTGACTAAAGAACTCTCAGCTGAGCTAAGTGTTAAGAGAAACATGTACAGGAAATGGAAGGAATGGGAAACCACCAAAGAAGAATTTAAGCAAGTAGCCAGGAGATGTAGGGAGAAGGTCAGAAAGGCTAAAGCATAGAACGAAATTAGACTGGCCAGAGACATTAAAAACAATAAAAGGGGCTTTTTTAAATATGTCCACAGCAAAAGGAAAAAGAAGGAGATGATAGGGTCGCTGCGCAGAGAAGATGGTGAATTACTAACAGGGGGAAGAGAAAAGGCAGAACTACTTAACACCTTCTTTGCCTCAGTTTTTCCCCAGAAGGATACAAGTACTCAACCTGGTGGTTGGGGAGCAGGTGAGGAAGCAGGGGAAATGCGGCACATAATAGGTAGAGAGGTGGTACAGGAATACCTGGCCACACTGGATGAATTCAAGTCTCCAGGGCCAGAAGAATTGCATCCTAGGATATGAAAAGAACTGACAGAGGTCATTTCAGAACCACTTGCTATAAACTTTGAGAAATCTTGGAGGACAGAGAAGATCCAGCAGACTGGAAGAGGGAAATGTTGTCCCCATCTTCAAGAAAGGAAAAAAAGAGGACCCAAATAATTATCGCCCAGTCAGCCTGACATCAGTGCCCAGAAAGATCCTGGAGCAGATCATTAAGCAGTCAGTTTTTATTCACTTAGAAAGCAATGCGGTAATCACGGGAAGTCAAAATGGATTTCTCAAAAATAAGTCATGCCAGACTAATCTTATCTCTTTTTATGATAGAGTTACTAGCTTGATAGATGAAGGGAATGTTGTGGACGTAGCATATCTCGATTTCAGTAAGGCCTTTGACAAAGTTCCCCATGACATTCTTGCAAAGAAGCTAGTAAAATGTGGGCTGGACAGGGCTACTGTTAGGTGGATCTGTAACTGGTTGACTGGCCATTCCCAAAGGGTGCTCACCAAAGGCTGCTTTTCATCCTGGAGAGAAGTGACTAGTGGAGTGCCACAGGGTTCTGTCCTGGGCCCGGTGCTGTTCAATATCTTCATCAATGACTAGGATGAAGGAATAGAGGGTACGCTCATCAAATTTGCAGATGACACCAGATTGGGAGGGGTTGCTAATATGCCACAGGAGAGGATCAAAATTCAAAATGACCTGGATAGATTGGAGAGCTTAGCCAAGGCTAACAAAATGAAATTCAACAGAGAGAAAAGTAAGGTTCTACATTTAGGTAGAAAAAATGGAATATAGAAATATAGGATGGGGGACACGTGGCTGGATGGCAGTACGTGTGAAAGGGATCTAGAAGTCTTAATAGACCACAAACTGAACATGAGTCAGCAGTGTGATGTGGCAGCCAAGAAAGCCAATGCAATTCTTGATTGCATCAATAGGAATATGGTGTCTAGATCGAGGGAGGTACTGGTACCACTCTACTCTGCTTTGGTTAGACCCCATCTTGAATACTGTGTCCAGTTCTGGGCACCCCAATTCAAGAAAGACACGGTCAAGCTGGAGCAATCCAGAGGAGGGTGACCAAAATGGTGAGGGGCCTGGAAGCCACGCCCAATGAAGATAGACATAGAGAGCTGGGTATGTTTAGTCTGCAGAAGAGAAGGTTAAGCGGGGACATGATAGCCATGTTTAAATATTTGAAGGGGTGTCATGTAGAGGAGGGAGTGGGCTTGTTTTCTGCTGCTCCAGAGACCAGGACAAGGAGCAATGGATTCAAGCTGCAGGAAAGGAGATTCCAGCTGAATCTCAGGAAGAACTTCCTGATGGTCAGACCTGTCCGGCAGTGGAATATGCTGCCTCGGAGTGTAGTGGAGTCTCCTTCTTTGGAGATTTTTAAGCAGAGGCTGGATGGCCATCTGTTGGGAGTGCTTTGAGGGTGTTCCTGCATGGGAGGGGGTTGGACTGGATGACCTCTGTGGTCTCTTCCAACTCTACATTTCTATAATTCTATGATTCTATGATATACACATATATTTTTCTCCCCTATTGTTATTTTTGCTTTTCTGGAAGTTTTTTTTTTCTCTTTCTTGTTTTGTTTTGCTATCTCTCCCCTCTTGTTGGAAGAGGGGAAGAGAATATTTGATTTTGAAAGGAAGGAGAAAGTTAAATGGGAGAGAGGAAGAAGATAGATTTGTGAAGATTTGAAGATTTGAGGAAGAAGCATTGAAAGGTGAGAGCTTGTTGGAAAGGGATTGCTTTGACATTTGCCCCAATTAAAATACTTTTGGTGACCGTGTGGGGAAAGCACCTGGGGAATGACTTGGCAAGTCATGATGTAATCCCCAAGGGACAGTAAGGCTGAGTCATGGTGATATGAAATTCTGGCAAGGGGTTACATCAGCCATGGTCCCTAGCTGATGAGCTATCAGTCAATCACCTCACTAAGAGGTGAGCTCAGATAGGTTTTTTCTCAGTCTCCCTAACTCTTGCTGACACCGAAACTCTGTCCGAGCAAACCTCTGCCCGATGTGATGATAGGATGCTGAACCTTTGACTGAGGATCTGCTAATCCTGCCTGCACAGATGTATATATTGGAACTTCAAGAATAAAAGCCTCCAGGTATTTTTTGGATGACAACACTGTGTGCTAGTGTTTCTAACCGGTGGGTAGTTTCGGGTTAAAGCTAATGCTGTATGGTTCACACTGTGCTGCTGCTCACACTTGTTGCTGTATTTTGATACTCTGCTGTGTGTTTATTGCTTGCCTCTTAGCCACGTTTTTGTTCAGAGCGCAGTGGTTCCAGGGAAGAATTTGTGCTAGGTGCTTAAATCCATCCCCTGTCAGAGCTGAGAAGGAAGAAGAAGTAAGACTGGAAAGCAGGAATGAGTGAAGAAGAAGGACTAAAGAAGGAGGAGGGGAAAGAAAGGAAAAGAAAGTGAGAGCAGAAGAAAAGAAAAAAGGACAGTGAGAAGAAGGTGTGTGGAAGTAGAAGAAGGTTTGAGCAAGTAGGTGTAAGGTTGGAAGAAAGAAGGACGAGAGGAGAGAAGAGGAAAAATGAGAGAGAGAAGAAGAAGGGAGAAGAGAGAAATAAGGAGATAAATGGGGGAGAAGAACATAAGGAACATAAGGAAGAAAGGAATGAAAGAAGAGAGAAAGAATGGTAGAAGTGAAGACAAGACTTAAAATCTATGATCTTAAGATCCATGAACATCAACTGACTCAAGGTAGAAGAGGATCAACAGAAGAAGGAGCACCCTTCTAAATGAAAACATTTATGGAAGAAATGAGAAACTTTAGAAAGGAAACTGGTCTTCTCTTGGAAGATATGAATACAACATTCAATGCCATGCAAGGACTCCTCCAACAATTGAAAAAAGATGTAAAAGAAAACAAGGTAGAGATTCAAGAGCTGAAAAGAGAATCACAAGATATGAATGAAGAACTGGAATGACAGATTGAATGGCATTAGTGGAACAAAGGGAGAAAGCATCATGATTGAGATTGAGAGGTGTCATGGAGTTGCAGAATGAAAATATAAGAAAGAAAATAATTGAAAAGCTGGCAAAGAACTTAGGCTGTACAGAAGATTTTTTGGGAGTGAAACTGGATAGGGTTTATAGAGTGAGGGTTTTAGTGGCAAAGAAAAGGAACCTCCCAAGAGACAGAATAGTTCAATGTTTAAGGAAAACTATAAGGGATCAGATTTTGGAAACACACTACAACAATAATCTCAAAATAGACAGGAAATCAATTGTAATTTTGAAAGAAATTCCAACACACATATTGAGAAAAAGGAAAGACTATATGTTCCTAGTTGATGTCCTGAAGAAAGAAGGAATATCCTTCAGCTGGGATAAACTTGAGGGAGTGAAATTTTCTTTTAGAAAGGAAAGATATAAAATAAATACTATTGATGAGGCTAAAGAGTTCTTGAAGAGAAATAAGAAAGAGTTAAAGTTGTTTAGAAGACAGGAAGATGAACCCTTGAGTCTAAGTGATGATGATACATATCAAGGAAAAGAGAAGACCCAAGGAAAAAAGAGGACTCAAAAGAAGGAAGAGAAGAAAGGAAGTGAAGAGAAGAAGCACTAGAAAGAAGTGAGTCTGCTGAATCTCGACTTTCCAGACAAGAAGTAGGGAAGGCAGAAGGGAAAGTAAGTACAGCTAAGAGAAAGGAAAGCAAGAGATGTAGAGAGTGAAGGGAGAAAGAGGGAGGGAGAGGAGGGGAAGGGTGGAAAGATTAGTAACACATAAATAATTGGTAAGTAATCTTTAAGTAAGTAATTTGTAATTAGTAAGTAATTTTTAATTAGTGGGTAAGTGATTAGTAAATAAGTAACTTGCAGTAACTGAATAAGTGATTTGTAAGTAATTTATAACAATTTGTAATAATTTGTAAGTAATAGTAGTACAGTAAGCGATAGTAAGATTGTAGGTCAGTGTATAAGTAAGTAAGTAAGTAATACATTTATAGTAGGTATTTTGTAGTTTTGAATAAGCCAACTTCAAATTTATAGTAAGAAATTAAACACTAATAAATTGTAAAGTAAAGTAATTATTAGGTTGTAATTAATTGGTGACAAATAAGGAATTTAAAATATTAACTGGAATTTTGTGATTTTGAAGTCTGGAATTTTGATATTTAAATTTGGAATGTTGAAATTGTGAATTTTGAATTTGAATTTGATATTTTATAAATTGTAAATTTGTATATTCGGAGCCCTGGAATTTGAAATTGTTAACCATTAAAGCGTGATTAAAAGATGGAATGCCTTACATGGAATGCAAAGGGAATTAATTTATTAAAAAAATGAAAGTTGATGTTTCATTATCTTCAAAAACAAAATGTAGATCTAATATGCCTTCAGAAAATAAGAATAAAAGATAAATATGTGAAATTATTGGCTCAGAAAAATTTAGGAGAGGAGTTTGCATCAGTAGGAAGTTTGCATCAATAGGAAAAAGAAAAATGGAGCAGTTCTGTATGTTAAATCATATTTGGACCCACATATGGTATTTGTAGATAGAAAAGGCAGATATTTAGATGTGGAAATTAAAATAGATAACAAGAAACTTCTGGTGGTAGGGATCTATGCTCCAGTGACAGAAAAAGGTACATTCTATAGAGAGTTGAAGCAGAAACTAGTGGATTTGAAATATGAAAAGTAATGCTTGATGGGGGACTTTAATGGGGTGGTGGACCCACAGTTAGATAGATTATCTTTGAAAACAATAAAAAAGAATCAAGGGAAATTAGCGAAGGAATTTGTTGAATTGATAGAAGAATTACAATTAGTTGATACATGGAGAGTTAAAGAAGAGAATAAAAAAGAATTTCCTTTTTACTCTAACACTCATAACTCATTTTCTAGGATTGATATGATCTGGGTTTCTAATATGATGGGGGGGGAGCATGAAGAAAGTGGAAATATTACCTAAAATCATCTCTGATCACAATCCAGTATGTTTGATTCTTAAAAAAGGATTTATAACTATAGATGGAAATCAAATGAATTGTTAGTATGTAAAGAGGAAATTGCTAAACAATGTAAACAGACCCTTATAGAATACTTTAATTTAAAACAAGACAAGGGAGTGGACAATACAATGATATGGGATGCTAGTAAAGCAGTAATTAGGGGGATATTTATAAATTCCAATATAGAATAGAAAAGCAAAAGACAAGAGAAGATAAATAAGGTGTCATAGGAAATTAAAAGGAATGAACTAAAAATAGGATAAAAATGTTACAGAAACAAATTACACTGACAATGGCAGATGAAATGAAGAAGTTAAATTTTATAAAACAGAGAAATTTTGATTAGGCTAATAAACCAGGGAGATGGTTATCATATACGCTAAGGAAGGAAGAGATTAAAAGAATTATTATAAAACTAAAGCAGGGGAATAGATTAATCACTGATAAAAAAGAAATAAATAAGGTATTTCATAATTATTTTCAAATGTTGTATAGGAGACAGGAAGTATCACAGGAAAAAATAAATAATTACATTAAGAAGTATGCTATTCTAAAATGTTCAGAGATGCAAAGATAAAAATTAAATAAAGAAATATCAATAGAAGAAGTTAGAGAGGCAATTAAACACTTAAAAAAAGGCAAATCCCCTGGCCTTGATGGATTGACAACACTATATTATAAAGTATTTTGCACTGACCCCTTTCTAGGCTCAACAAATGAAATTAATATTGAAAGAGGGACAAGACAAGGCTGCCCGCTATCCCCTTTACTCTTTCTTTTGGTATTAGAATGCCTGAATGCCTATAAGGAGTAATAATGAGATAAAAGGGATAAAGATAAGGAAAGTAGAATTTAAATTAAAAGCTTTTGCTGAGGATATAGTTTTTATATTAAGTGATCCAACTAATAGTATAGGACCACTGTTGTTAGATATAGAAGAATTTGACAGAGTGGCTGGCCTCAAAATTAATGTAGATAAAACAAAAATATTAACTAAAGTATGAATAAGGAAGAGGAAAGAGAATTATATAATAAATCAGACTTTGAAATAGGTAAAAGAATTAAATACTTAAGTATAGTTTTAATGGGGAAAAACCAACAATTATATGAGAATATTATTAGAATTGGAGGGCCATGAGTTGAAATTTGGGTGGCATGCCTATGATATGGAAAAATGTAGCAAATGCAGGATTTAAAAATCATATTATAAGAACAATTTTTAAAATTTGGGAAATATATAAGAAGAGATTCGGAAATAAAATACCAGGGTGGTTGTCTCCACAGGAAGTGTTCTATAGGAGAGAAATGGGCAGTTTAGATTGTTGGATAAGATATAAAGATATAATAAAAATTGAGGATGATAAATGGATTATTAAAGATAGGCATAATTTGGAGCAAGAGGGATATGAGATTCAATGGTCAGCATATTATCAGTTAAAAGAGAGATTTAAAGAAGACAGCAAGAAATATGGATTTGAAAGTGTCAAAAATGAATTTGAAACGTTAATATGCCCAGAAGAAACTCATCTAATTTCTAAAATGTATAAGCCACTATTAAGAATGAACATGGAAGAGGAACAAATAAAGGAATGCATGATATATTGGACCCAATTGCTAGGGAATAATATAGAATTAGAACAGTGGGAAGATGTCTGGGTAAAAGGCTTGAAATTTACCCAGTGTAATGATCTTAGAGAAAAAATTTTTAAGATGATGTATAAATGGTATCTAACTCCCAGTAAACTAGCTAAGACGTATAAAGGGATAAGTAAGAGATACTGGAAATGTGAAACTCATGAAGGCTTTTGATTTTTTTGCCTTCTGTTGAATTTGTGCAACGGTGAGGAGACTGTGTAGATTTTATGAAATCCTGGGGTTGGCAGTTTAGGGAGAGGCCTTTAGAATTCTCAGCCAAGAGCTCTTGGGCCTCAGGCCGGTTGCTGTGGAGATGAGGCCTACCATCAATAAAGATACCAGAAAACTTTTCAGAGGCATACATGAGAAAAATTAAAGTGACATTCACAACACAGTTACAAGGTTTTCTCGCCTCACACAGTAGATTGTATGGGTTCCATATGTGAGGAATCTTAAAGCTGAAATTCAAAACAAAAAATGCTTCCAGAAAAACATAAAACCATTGCACAAATTCAACAAAAAGCAAAAAAAAAATCAAGAGCCAGTACATCAACATCACCAGAGAACACAGACCGGATTGGGGACTATGGGGGAAAGTTATAGGTACTGGAATAAGCTGGTTGCTATGCAGATGATGCCTAGCAGCAAAGAGGAGGAGTGTATTCCCTCAGGAGCCCAATCTCTGTATGTTAACAACCTGAATACAGATTGGATTGGGGAATATGGGGAAAAGTTTCAGGTGTTTGAAAAGACCAGTTGCTATGGAGATGAGGCCTAGCAGCAAGAAGGAGAACAGTGTATTCCCTCAAGAACCCAAAGTGTGTACATAAGTACGTATGTAAATAAATCTGAATACAGAATAACTCTGAACACTGGAAAATATGAGGAAAAGTTAAAGGTACTGGAGAAGACAGTTTGGTGAGTTCTTCAGAGGAAAATAAAATCCCGAGCAACGCTTGGTAAATACTCTAGTTAATACATAATACTGGTCTGGTAGATTTGTGGAAATATGTAAACCCAAATAAGAGGCATTTATAAATTTGGGGCAGAATAGGACCTATTCATGCATAGATCATATTTTATTTCTCATAATGTAGCTACCAGTAAAAGAACAGTATATGATTCAATCATTTGTTCATATCACTCTCCTATAATATTGAATTAGATGAAGGAAAAGGAACATAAGAGTACCAGGATCTGGAGACTTAACTTGACCTTTTTTCTTAATCACAAAAGTTGGTTAAGGAGAAAATTCAAAATGTTATTAAAAACTTTTCTACAGAAAATAGATCAGACACTACCACAGACATTTTATTACGGGAAAACTGGTACTACAGGGTCTACTTATACAGGAAGCTCCTAGAAGGAAAATGGAAAAAGATAAAATGAAGGCTTCATCACTGATGCAGAATTAGAGAAAGAACATAAAAATACAGGAACCAACAGAATATACTTAAAATTGGCACGACCTCAACACACACAAATGAGAGGTTGCACAAAGACTTGTGTCCTATTATTTTCAATGGATGTGCCAGGCACATGCTGGTGCTAGTACAGGTACATACATGTTGTGTCCATTGACAATAATGGAATGGAGCATTTTTGTTTTTGTTTTGTTTTTGTTTTACATGAGGGTTCCTGGAATAGAACTCGCACATATATAGAAGGCACACTGTAAGTTAGATCTGAGTTGCAAGCACTTCATGCTAAGATGAAAAGATGCTATGCAGGATCTAAAGTACAGACCAATGTTAATGAACTGAATTCTAGGCGAATTGCATAGAACAAGACAAGGAACAAGACAAGGTTACCAATCTGCTATTTGCAATAGTGACAAAACTTCTAGCGAATCTAATTACTGATACTTTGAGAGGACTAAATATTAATAATATACAGCTGTCAGGTAGCCCTCCATATTTCAGTACAGGACATGTAGTAGTAAATTAGCTGCTTGCTAGTAACCAAGGAAACGAACCAGAGACCGTAAACAAAGCCAGGAATGCAGCTCTGATAAGAACTACCAACCAGAGCTGAACTGTTTCAAGGTTTCTTGATATCTATTACTGTGGGAAAGCATCTCTTGCTTCTTATGTTTTGCTTTTGCTAAACCACCTCAGATCACTCACTGAAGTCCTGTACAACGTATCGCGCTCTAAATAAAATGTGGATTTGCACTGTTACATTTGTGTGCGTGATTTCGGTTCCTGACAACAGCTGAACTGTATATCACCTTTTACTTAATGTACATTTACATATACTTAGCTAAGTAGTAGAGGCTCTAAAAAACCTTATTAGTTAACTGTGAATGTTGCATATCAGGACACTGGCAAGAGTGCCTAATGCACTTCAAGACCAATGTGCACCAATGCACAATGTGTATTGGCGCATGATGAGCATTGGTGCATGATACACATCAATGCGTAAAATAAGTAAACTGAACAGCATACTATCCCTACTATGGGCTAGGCTATCATCATCATCATCATCATCATCATCATCATCATCATCATCATCATGTCATTTATTTATATAGTGCCATCACCATATATGGCTGTTTACAAGAAAAACAACAAGAAAAAACAGTTCTCTGCTCACAGGCATGCAGTATAAAGACATAACACATAAGGGAAGGGGATGACAGTGGGGGAGGAGACTAAGTCTATCAGAAACTGCATCTTCCTCAGTCCCTCCAAGGCCAGGACAGTGGCAATTGGGATGGTGGGAAGACCTTTCTTCCGCTTCTGGGCTTAGGCATGGTGGAACTGTGCCTACCTCTTCTTCACATTTGGGGTGCAGGGAGGGCCTTTCATCTGTAATGGTTTAAGAATTTGACTAGGATTTTAGAGACCACAGTTCAAATCCCCACCCTCTGGATGACCTTGAGCTTGTCACTCTCTTTCAACCTCAGAAAAAGACAAGGGCAAACTTCATCTGAATAAATCTTGCCAAGAAAACACCATGACATGTTTGCCTTAGAATTGCCATAAGTTGGAAATGACTTGAAACCACATGGCAACAAACAAAACGAACTTATTTAACTGAATGCATTTGAATTACTTTGAAGTTCTGTTTAATAAAATAAATCTGTAGTTAAACTTCTTATTTGGCATCTTCCTTAGCACTAGTTCTTTTCTCAGGATCCAGGCCAGTCCATAGTGCTTTTGATCAATTCTTGTCTTGAGAGTCTTCGTCCTCTTGAATTGATGAAAGGGGTGATGGGTTTTAGTTTCCAGCAGCATTGAAACAGACTGACTGTCCTTCATAATGTATTAGCAGATGAAAAGTAAAGCACCATTGATATTTTACATTTGCAAATCTGTGCATGGGTTCTGAGTTGAGAATCTATGAAATAATAACTGGTGAACAGATTTAAATTTGTTCTCTACCTAATCTTAGGGCTGGTGTCCAGCGATTTGCTGTGTTCCAGGTATAATCCTTGGGAATGAAAATCTATCTGAAGTTTTCCTCTCCATACAAAACTTTTCTTCTAACGCTTTTTGTTCCAACAAAGTAAGGATTTGACACATTTTCCTGGACAGCTCCAGAACACACATGTATATTAAGCTTCCAAACTAGCTTCAAATTGCATCAAAAGTACAAATCCATCTGTATTCAGAATCAAACTCCATGTTTGGTAAAAGTTTATTTTGGTTTATCTGTTGCAATGAATGAATATTCATATGATGAATAAGATTTTTTGAATTTTAAAATTACAGAATGTTTGTCAGGTATTTTAGCTTCTCAGATTATTTTGTAATTCTTTTATGCCATTTCTGCACTACACTGTTATAGTGCTACTATTTCACTTTCAACAGTCTATGGAATCCTGGGATTTGCAATTTAGGGAGGGGACTTTAGAATTCTCAGCCTGAGAGCTCGTGGGTCTCAGTACACTGCAAATCCCAGAATTCCACAGGATGTTGAAAGTGAAATAATAGCATTATAACAGTGTAGTGCAGAAATGGCCTCAGTTTCAGAAATCTGCAGCGAATAGGTATGTTAGGACCCCACATCTGGCTACCAGTAATGATATGGTTTCGATGGGCAACCATATCTAATTGGCGTCACGTTTAATTGGCAATATGCTTTAGTTGGCTCTGATATCAAAATCAAACCTGAAAGGTAACTGAGAAGTGAAACTGTCCAAGGGAGAACTCTGATTGTGAACGTGAGAAGAAAAGGCAGGTCAACCTAAACACCCTCCAGGTAAGACTAAGGCCCTTTTCGCACCTTACCCTTTCGCAGAGCTGGGGTGCTGGGCTAGCATGAGAAGCCTCCAGAGAGAGGCTCTTGCGTTCCAGTCCCATTGGCTCCACAGCTGCTTCCTGATAGTGCAAGCGCCCTGCCTCTTCCTTTCGCAGTGCAGCCTGGGACCTTTCTCAGGCTGCACTGCACAGGAAGCATGATCGGCCTGGCTCCCGAGGCTCTGCATGCAAGGTAAGTGTGCGCGAGGCCCTGGAGTGATGTGCAACCGCACAGCATTTTCGGCTTTGAGCCGAAAATGAAAAAATGCATGCGCAGTCTGCGTTAGGCTCTTGAGCATTGTGCAAATGTGAGTGCGTCGTGTGGACTACTCCTCACATTTACGGGATGCTCAAGGGGCCCTTTCGCTTTGGAAATTCCGTACGAAAAGGGCACAAGTCTTTTGTCAGGCAAACAATTGAAGTAGAAGCTGGAGTTTTCTAGAGAAAGCAATTGTGAGAAGCCCACCAGGACACTGATTGACAGATAGCCATCCCCTATGCACCTGGACTCCTTCCTCTTTCCTCATAGCACCCACAATAGACAACTATTACAACACCCATTATGTCTTTGCCATCCAAATACTTCAAAGGTTATTGGATTGACAGTCCATTGTATGCACCTCAACTCCCATTGTTCCACATGTGGAACTGCACATATCTTCTACCACCACAGGCTATTTTTGAGTATAAATACCTCTGATTCCAGGATGCCCAGTACAGTCTCTCAAAGGTCTATTCTTCACTCTGTCCATCTGGATCCTGAATGAGAATTGTCCTTAGGTCCTACCTAAGCCAAACCACATTTCAACTTCTTCACTACTTTTCTGGACTGGTAATTATAATCCCAAACTCTTAGCCTTTCTATCCATAATTTTTCCTGCCTTTATCTTTCAGTTAGCTCTTATGTGAATGTTTGTCTGTTTGTGTCAGGAACCGAATCCACACACACAAACGTAACAGTGCTAATACACTATTTATTAGGAGTGTGATGCATAGTACAGGACTTCAGTGAGCGAACTGAAGGCAGTTAGCAAAATCCGAACATTAGAAGCAAATAGTTTCCCATTCCGCCCACAAGAGACCTTGAAATGCTGTCTTCAGCTTGGCAACGCTTATCACTACATTCCTAGCTTTGTTTGCCTAACGGTCTCTGGTTCCCATACCTTGTTACAAGCAAGCAGTTAATTAACTCCTATTACACGTCCCATAACTGAAATATGGAGGGCTACCTAACAGTTTGTATCTTGTGTACATGCATGAGTGAATTCTCCTCAGTAAAGCACATTTTTAGTTTACTTTTGAATCTCTAGCTGGTTCTTTTCCTGTGTGAGCCCATAAACATTGGTAGAAAGGTCTCGCAAAGTTGCCCCCTTCTCATTAGCCTCCTGATTTTGAGCTAATTCATTTCCTGTTTTTGCAAGGAGGTATTTGGCACCACAGGGTGGCCCTTGTGGTACCTATGTTTTGGGGTAACAAGTACTACAATGTTTTATTTTAAAATAGGCTATAGTTTCAAATAATAAACTACAATTTCAAATAATTTGTAAGAAATACCATGGATTTTCAAAAAAGACAAACAAATGAGTCCTAAAACAGATCAAGTCTGAACTTTCACTTGAAGCTAAAATTACTAAACTATTGCGATTGTACTTTGGACACATCATGGGACAACATGACTTGTAAAACATGATAATTCTGAGTAATATTGGAAAACAGTAGGAAAAGAGACAAACCACATTACAAATTAGTTGACTCTATAAAGAAAGCCACATCCCTCTGTTTGCAAGCTCTCAGCGGGGCTATTGATGGTGGTCTCTCATTCATAGAGTAGCCATATGTCAAAGCCAGCTTGATCTCACATAATAACAGCAACAAATGGAAATACCACATTGGAAAGAGAAGTTTTATAAAAATAAATGTCTTGAAAAGAAAGTAGTTTTGCAAACTACAAGAAAAAGGCCAGGTTGTTTTTATCTGAGTAGTTGTATAATATTACTGTGTTTTATAATATTATGATCTTGTATAAGTCACTTTGAAAAAATGTTTTGAAGAACTGAAGATGATCTTTAAAATAAATGAAGACACTCTCCCAGGTTTGTCCATTTCAGTTGTGGGGTTTTTTGCCTGTTTTCTTTTTTCTTTTTTTGAAGTACTCATTTGCAAAGTAGGAAGTGTTCTTGCTTTATATACACACTTCCTTAATCCACTTTGATCTAACTTCTGCAGCCTTTCCTGGGACTTAAAGACAACACCGTGAAAGGTAATGTAGAAAAGTTTTCCTAAGGACAAATACTCTGCTCCTAAAGCAACTGTTCATTTACCAAATGCATATCTGATCACTGCTTTCAAAAACAATCTTTTAAAAACCACTTTCCATAAATATAATAATAAATGTTTCAAAATGAAGATTCCTTTGAATGTACTGTAGAAGGGAAAATCAGCCAATTGCAGGCAATGATCAGTTGACTATCACACTTTGTTAAAAATACATTATACAAAATCTTTATTATTTTGTTTAAACATACTTACAGAAAGTCAAGAACAGTTTATGAACTTGGCAGGTATCAATCTTAATTTCTTATATTTTAGATATTTAGAAGTATTATTAACTAAAAATATCTCCCAGCTGTTGTATCATAATTGAAATATGGTCTTTAAATGTGCTAAGAAGAAACTGAAAGAATGGACAAAGCTGACACTGACTGAGGCCCTTTTCGCATGGCATTCGCCATGTGAAGGGGCATCTGGAGCGTTGGGCAATTGTGAGGAGCCGTTGACATGACGTCCTCGCAATTGCGTGACATTGCTGGGGCCGGCAGGTGCCAATCGCGCACTATTTAATTTTCGGCTTCTAGTTGAAAATGGTGGGAGATTGCGCATCACTCCAGGGCCCCACGCACACTTACCATGCATGAGGAGCCTCCGGAGCCGTGGTGCTTGTGCGTCCTGCCCCAGCGCAGCCTAGGAAAATCTCAGGCTGCACTGTGGAAGGAAGTGGAGGAGCACTCACCCTGCCTGCTCGCTTGCAGGCAGTGGTTGTGGAGGCAAAGCAGCGGGGATGCAAGAGCCTCTTGCAAAAGGCTGCTCATCTGATTCCTGCACCCCAGCGCCATGAAAAGGTAAGGTGCGAAAAGGACCTAATTTGGGAAGACTGGCTATTATTAAAGTGTATATTATCTCTAAATTCTTATTTCTATTTCAGACACTTTCTGGGAGACTCAATGTTCAAAAAATGAAAGGGTGGTGAAAAAGGCTTGGAACAATACAAATATTAGATTTCTTAACAAAATTAAACATAAACAAATTCCAATTGGGGATTGGCTATTCCCAATTTATGTATCATATAGCATTTCATTTAAAACAAATTTGCAAATTTACTGGTGGGGATGAAAATATAGCATGGATTCAACTGAAAAATGAAGATTCTCCTTTATATAGAGATTCATTAATATTTCTTCCCTTTCTAAATATAAACTAAATAGTACTGTCAATCCTTATTCCAAGTTTTTAGCACCTGTGAGGTCACCTGTGTGCCCTTTGCTAGTAATCGCCAGTTTCAAATATAGAGACAGACAAGAACAGTATGAAGGATAGAAAGAGAGAGGATTATATAAGGTTAAAGACTTATTTTCAGTGAGTAAACCATTCTCATTGGAACAGATTTTCTCAAAGCTTTCTGTTGTTCAAATGGGATGGTTCCAAGTGGAGTGGTTTCAAAAAGCACAAATATGGTCTTCACTAATATTTTGTATAGATGTTTATTACTGTGTGCCTTCAAGTCACTTCTGACTTATGGTGACCATAACGTGAAACTATCACAGGGTTTTCTGGGGCTGAGAGCGTGTGACCTTCCCAAGGTCACCCAGTAGGTTACCACAGCTGAGCAAGGAATTGAAGCCTGGTCTTCAGGATCATGGTCAAATACTGAAACCACTACACAACACTGGCTTATACACTTCCTTTTTATCTTTATACCCTTTATTCTTATCTTATTGCTCTATTTAATACTCTACTACATCAAGAACTAAAATGAACAGTAGGGGTGAAAGTGGACATATTTGATCAGTACCTGAGAATGAATCATTGTGTCATTCACCATCACATCAGTGAATATTTTAGGTCTCATCTATTTGATACAATTATACCACTAAAGGGACATTGTATAATCATTTTTGGACAGAGCTAAATTTAAAACATGTTTGTGATGCTTGAGTGATTTTTGTTTGTTTGTTTGTTTGTTTCATTTTGTTTGTGTCTTTTCTTTTTACCAAAGAAGAAAATTCTTTTCTGGTTGTATTGATTTGTTATTGTCCATTTTCATAAATAAAATTAAAATAAATGTTAAAAAACATGCCAGGTGTCAGAGATCCACTGCCATCTCTACTGTACTAGCCATGCCTTGCTTAGCTGTACTGTAGCCATTTTGCAATGTTCCCTTTGATGTCTGGGAACCAAGTGTTATCCTGATTTCTGGGGGTCCCGGGAGGGACACCTAAATGTGCTCACAACAATGGGGAGGGAATTAGCATAGAGCACAAGTTGGCAATGCGAGAGGCAGGGTAATGTAGCGAGATCTTGAACCCTATGTCTATGGGGTCAGGCCGAGTCAAGGATGAGACAGATGTTGAAATTAATAATTGTTTTATTTAAGCACAATCAAACAAATGTATGCAACACACTCACACAAGAAACTATGGAAAGAAAGGTAGTAGTGGATAGAGGGATTTTTGAGGAGGCTTGGTATGAGAAATACTGTACCTGTCCTGAAGCCCGGTTAGAAGCGGAGAAGATGGGGAGCGTGGATCTCAGCACGTGCAGCTGAGGGGAAGGCTCACTGGACAAAGCGACAGCAAGGCAGGATGGAAACCAAGAGCGGTCCGAGGAAGCGCTTGAAGTCAGGGGTTCTTATAGGGAAAATTGTGGCCACAGGCTAGCTAGTACTTGGAGAAAACAATGGCTTTGGGGTTGGAGACAAAGCCTCCGAAAGGTCAGTATTTGAATGATTGAGTTATAGCCAAATTATCAATAGAGTAGCCAGTATGCAAACGCGGAGTGCTTGAACGTTGTATAGTTTGATCATCAAGCTGCCAGCGCGGGGCAGAGGATCTTTTGAAAGTTGCGTGCATACCTAATTGAGGTACTTGCCTTGAGGTCTTCTGAAGCTGCGAGTCAGCTATTTCTGGCCTGCCTATATTTGTTTAGAATATTACAGCGATTATCGGCCGAGCCTGTGTGCGTGCTTGTCTGGGGGCCTCGCAAGCAGGTGGAGAGGAATGGGTATAGGAGGCCGAATTATTGATATCAAAAGATATCTTAATATCCCACAAGCTCGGGTTAGCAATGGCGGTAATACAAGGTCAGTCTAATGGACTAGTACTATCTGGTGTGTGAAGATGTAATTTGAGCTAGAAATAGTTGGGTAGAGTGATGAAGCTTTAAAAAGCAAAGCCTGCATCATATTCTCAGTTCTGGCAAGTACTGAGAATTGTCTGTGTGCTGAACCTAATCTTTAATGAAACCTTTATGGATCTATGCATGAAGACTGTTAATTGAGTTAGAATAAGACCAGACATTACACTAGGCTTTAACATCAAGTGAATGGTTACTGGAGAGAGGACTTTTTCAGTCATGACATCCAAATTAAAAGACTTACTACCTACATAGGCTCATCTGCCTCTGTTTTCAGGCTCTTTTTGGTATGCAGATCTATTTCATTCTCTTCTGCCTTTATTATTATTTGCAAATGTGCCCTGTCAGGATCAGACTCGTGCACAGATCAATAAAATTGCATAACAGATTTATTGAAAATGAGCAGAGCAGTGAAACACAAACGTCAAAGGAGAGAAGTGCCCAAACATTCACACAGTCTGTAATATTAAGCAGCACAGCTTCACACGGGGGGATAAGGGTTACATTCTTTCCCCGCCACAGGTCAAGATGACATAGCTGTTATCTCCTTCACTAGAGAATGTTTTGAGAACCAGAGGCTTTGGAATGTGCAACTGGTACATACTTGCTAGACGCCCATTAGAGAAAGGACTAATATTAATACTACCAAAAGTCACTCACTATACCATCATCCCCTACATATGGAGGGCAAACCCCAATATCCTGCCCACCTTTTTTTTTTTTTAAAAATGAAATCGATAACAGTAGGTACAAAATTGGAAGCAATAGAAACAAAAAGAAAGAAAAGCAGAAGATAACAATCAGTGATGTAGGATTAGAGATGAGTCAAGCTTCAGTGTGGCAGGACAACAGGATCAGGCGTCAAAGAATGTTTGGAAGGGCCCCTCTTGCGTAAGCTGGAATGGAAAACATTATGCATACCTTTAAGAGAAGGAGGCAATTCCAATTCAAAAGAAACATTATTAACAGCTTGTTTAATAGGAAAGGGACCAAGGAATTTGGGTGCAAGCTTTTTAGAAGGAGAGGAAGAGGAAATGTTTTTAGATGAGAGGTAGACTAGGTCGCCAGGTCGATAAGCAGGGTAGGGAGAGCGTTTAGCATCAGCAAATTTTTTGTGAGAGGACTTAGCAGCAGTTAAAGATTGAGAGACATTCTGCCAGACAGATGCAGACTTGTCAATCCAAGCAGTGAGTGATGGAGGAGAGTCAGAGGTGGGGACGGGGGGGGGGGGAAGAGTTGGGTTGAAACCATAGACAATTTCAAAGGGAGGTTTTCTGGAGGAAGAATGCAAGGCAGAATTAAAGGCAAACTCTGCAAAAGGGAGCAGGGAAGACCAGTTAGAGTGATTAGAGGAAACAAAACAACGGAGAAATTGCTCAAGGCAAGAATTCAAACGTTCAGTTTGACCATCAGGTTGCGCATGATAAGAACTTCTGAGTTTTTTGAGTTATACTTAAAAATCTCAACAGAGAAGTCCAAAATTTGGAAGTGAAAACTGGGTCGTGATCAGAGATGATAGCAGAGGGGAGTCCGTGTAGTCTCCAAACCTGAGTGATGAATAAGTCAGCCAGTTTCTCAGCTGTGGGTACTTTTTTAAGAGGTACAAAGTGACATTGTTTGGAAAAATGGTCAGTAATAACCCATATGCAGTGATAACTGCTGGAAGAAGGGAGACCAAGAATAAAATCCCAGGCAATAATTTCCCAAGGCTTGGAAGGGACTGGGAGGGCTTGCAACAAACCTTGAGGTTTTGAAGTGGGAGATTTACATAAATTGCATGTAGCACATTGTTTGATATATGTTGGGACATGAGAGTTCAAACCAGGCCACCAAAGAAGTTTGCGAATGAAGTGCAAGGTTTTTAGAAATCCAAAGTGGCCAGCAGGCTTGGTGTCATGGTATCGATGCAAAATAGCAGGACGGGCATCAGGAGGGACGTAAATTTTAGAGCCATAGAAAGGGAGGTCTTTTTCCCAAGTGATGGAGTCAGTGTGTGAAGAAAACCAAGGGTCATTGTGACAGGAGCTTTTAATGAGGTCTTGCAAAGTTGTATCGGAGATGTTGGAGACGGAAAGGCGTGCTTTAAGAAGTGAGCGAGTGGTGATTTGTAATCCAAGAGAATCAGCAGGAAACAAAGTTTTTTCAGAGGAGGTAGTAGAGGGGAGGGGTTCTTGGCAAGGCAGCCGAGATAAAGAGTCAGCCAGGGTGTTAGTTTTGCTGGGTCTGAAGACAATTTTAAAGCGGAAGCGTTGAAAAATTCAGCCCAATGAGCCTGTTTAGGTGTAAGCTTTCTGACTGTTTGAAGAGCTTGCAAATTGCAGTGGTCAGTCCAGACTTGGAAAGGAAGACGTGCTCCTTCGAGCAAATGGCGCCAGGTTGATAACGCAAAGTGAATAGCCTTGGCTTCTTTTTCCCAAATAGGCCAATTTAATTGGTGAGCAGAGAATTCTTTTGAAATAAATGCACAAGGGTTTAGTGCGTTATCAGAGTCATGCTGTAGTAAAACAGCCCCCATAGCAAAATCTGAAGCATCTGTTTGAATAATAAATTCTTTAGAAGTGTCAGGGAAAAGCAGTAATGGCTCTGAAGTGAATCTTTCCTTCAGAGCGTCAAAAGCAGTTTGGCGTTAGGGAGTCCAAGAAAGTCTGTGGTTATGTGTGGCCTTGGCACCCTTAGGCTTCTTCAGTAAATCAGTAAGAGGCAACACAAGGGTGGCAAAGTCTTCAATGAAGTTGCGGTAAAAGTTGGCAAAGCCAAGGAATTGTTGGAGTTGTTTGAGAGTTTTGGGGACCGGCCAATTGAGTATGGTCTCAATTTTTGCAGGGTCCATGTTTAGGGTGTTATTGCAAAAGCGATAGCTCAGATTATCAAAGGATTGGGTATCAGATTGGCACTTATTTAAATTGGCAACAAGTACATTGTTGATCAAGCATTGCAATACAGTTCTGACCAAGGCAATGTGTTTTTCGAAAGAGTCAGCATAAATTAAAATATCATCCAAATAAATAAGCATGCCTTCATAAAACAAATCGTGAAAAAGGGAATTGAGAAACATTTGAAAAACTGAGGGCCCAGGTTGTAATCCAAAAGCCAAAACAGTCCACTGAAAATTTCCCAAAGGTGTGGAGAAGGTGGTTAACCATTCACTGTCAGGGTGCATTGGAATTCTGTGGAAAGCTTCTTTGAGATCCAGTTTAGTGAAAAATGTGCCCTGAATTAAATGATCCAGGACAGTACGGATAAGAGGAATTGGGTAACAATTTGGCATGATAATCTGATTGATGAGGTTGTAATTCACAATCAGACGGGGGTCAGCATTTGGGTCTTTTCTTTTGCGGAAAAATACTGGGCTGGCCGTGGGGGCTGAGGATGGTTTTATAAATTTCCTTTGTAAGTTCTTATTTAAAAACTTTTTCAAAGCAGATAGTTCTTGCCGACCCATGGGGTACATTTTTGGCTTGGGGAGTTTTGCACCTTCAATTAAAGTCAACTTGCAGTTGAACTCCCTATGGGGGGGCAGTTCATTAGCTTCATGTTCATGGAAAGCTTTCTGCAAATCTTGATAGTGTGCAGGAATGCGTGAGAGCTCTTCAGGGGTTAATGGAAGTGCTGGGAGCTGTGCGGCTTCAGCCAAAGATTTATTGTCCAGCAGTTTCCCAGCCTTCCAGTCTATGTTCGGGTTGTACTTTCATAGCCAATCAATTCCTAACACTACTTGGAATTGAACTGCTTTAGGCACCAGGAAACACATTTTACATTTGTGGTTGCTAATTTGGAAGGATAAGGGTGTAGAGATCCGTCCGATAGCTCCACCTGACATTGGGGTTCCACCCATTTGAGTCAGTTTTGTAGGGGTTTCTAGGTGTTGGTAAGGTACAGCACGTTCCGTAGCCAAATCTGGGTGTAATAGGCTTCTGGAACATCCAGAATCAATTGATGCTCTATGGATTCGCAGTTTGCTATCCTTCCCCACCGGGGAAGGATGTCCAGGGGCCTCGCAAGCACTTGGAAGGGATATATGAAGCCGAATTAGTGATATCCAAAGATATCTTTTTATATCCCCAAAGCTCGGGCTAGCCAGGGCAGTAACAATCCCCCCACGAAAATGGCCGATGTTGGGGGCAATATCGGACATTTTCCAATTAAAAATCAAAAATCAATTTAGAGCCGAATAGGGGCTTGCAGGTAGGTAACCGTATCACTCCACAACACGGGGAATTTTGGGGAAAAGCAAAGGGTTTCTAGTTTATAACAACATTGCTAACTAAAACCTAAACCTAAGCACATACACACAAATGTCAATCAAACAATAGTTAGCAATAAACAATGTCAAACTGTCCCATCAATAGGGAACTGTCAAAGAATGAGCAAATGGCGGTAAGTAGCAAATGCAATTAATGAAATAATCAATGTCTCTAATCCAAACCTCAGGGAACGCTTGTACCCACGGATCACTAGCAACACACTGCACGGGGGCAGGGGCTTTAATAGCAGCACAGTGGTGTACCATGGAGATCTCTGGGGGTCCCTGATCTAACTGCCACAAATACCTGTTCGCACGGTATTGACCGGCTGTTTACTTCCCGCCTGAAATTGCTTGTCTAAAGCCTCCAAAAGCTCTGAAGTGGACCTCTTGTTGAACTGGCTCATGTCCAGTCCAAGCCTTCTTAGCATGTCCCAGAGTCTCACTCGGTCTGCCGAGTAGGTCTGGGTAGTTGGATCATAGCCACCGAACATCTCCCTAGAAGCACCATTGTCCGTGGCTGGTTTTGGAGCTCAAGGCGGAGGAGCAGAATTCCCGGCCTTGCTAGGCTGACTGCGAGAGTCCCTACTTTGCCAATGCTCCTGTCTCTCTCTGGGAGGGGGACGCGAATTCCAGTTCCCCTTCGGGACTGAATTCGGGCCTGTTTTTCTATGCTGGGAATGGGGTCCATAATTGCAGTACGTGACCTCCTGTATGGGCTCCCAATTCCCTGCGTCTCATCTGTGCTGCTTAGGAGGGGGCTTCAGGGATTCAGCCTCGTGGAGCAGGTCAGCGACCCGCCAAAGGTTGTTCCCAAATTCCTCCCAGCCTGTGGTTGTGAGGTCCACCAATCCTAGGACCATCTTCGTTTCATGGTTCAGACCTCCGTAAAGGAGAGTCTTAAACTTAACATGATTGAAGTTGTACTCTCCAGGAGTCAAGGGGACCTTCTCTGCTAAAATGGCCAGAAGCTGCTTCCGGGCCACGTATGCCTCTGGGTTTTCCTTAGGACTCTGTTGCTCCATTACATACAGAATGCTAGCGCTCTGCCCTGGCCACAGAATCCTAATAACCTCCCTCATCCAGTTGTGGGCCTCGAGTCTCACTAAACCTCAAGCTGCCACGGCAGATTCCAAAGTGGGGAGTTCTGCAGGGGACATACACAACCGGGCCAGCTGAGTTAGATCTTGGCTGTTGGCTGTAGGGTGCGAGTGGATCACGGCATTAAGCCACATGATCCCTGTGGACTTATTCAGAGGACCAAGTTGGTCCGCAATAGCTTTGGCTTCGGTGGCTCTCCAGGGGACCCGGGTCTCTATTTCTTGGGTCTCCTGCACCTCTGCCCTGTCTATACCTCCTTCTCCCAAAGAGGCAATCCTCTTAGTCATTGACCAAGTTGGACAGGTTGGACTGGGACCCTGTGGTCTCTCCAGTCTGGGTTGTGGGGAAGGGTGGCCAGAGCATCTTCTGGCAACGGCTCTCTGGGGGCATCTAGGGGAAACGAGGGGAGAAGCTCTGGGCAGATGGATGAAATTAAAGCCCTGCGTGTGTGGAGCTGGTTCCAGAGCCTCTATCTGTTTCTGGCAAACCATGTGGCTAACAGCCTCCTGCTGCTCCTTGACTTGCCCTACCATGATTCAGGCTGCAGACCTGGCGTGGGCTAGCTCAGCTTCTAAAGCATTAGCCTTCTCCTCCCAAGTCTGGACCTGAACAGTGGCAGCACTCAATTTTTGCGAGGTGGCCTGCACGACGGATGCAAACATTACTTTGTCTGCCCGCAGGACCTCCATCTCGGCATGAAGCCGGGCATTCTCCTTTTCTAACTCGGCTAACTTATCTCTGGTCTCTACCAGGGCACGTGACACATCTCTGGCTGTAAGCCAAAGTCCCCATGTGGCCAACAGATCCTTGGATGGTCCGAACGGGTTCTTGGACTTACGCGCCTTTGCATATACTTCACGGAAGGTGGGAAAGGGGTCTGCCATCTGGAAGCTCGTGTCCTTCCAGTGGCATTGTCCTTTACTTAACACCCACTTCTCTAGCTTTCCCTTGGACTCATTTTCTAACATGAAGTCCTTGACTTCCATCACGCTCATTCTAAGCTCTAAACGGGACCAGGACGTGGAGGGATGGGAAGAATCACCTAGATCCCTTTGGGAGTATCAGGGAGATGAACACAGCGGAAATTACCTAGGGAACACATTTGGGAACCTAACTCAAACCTGCCCAGAAAAGATCCCCTTTGCCTGTCTAAGCCCAGACTTCCAACTCGACAGCTTAGGGGCAAAAGGATGAGGGCACAGTTCAGGGACAGGGGGAATCACCTTAGACTCCGGGGGAACCTTCACTGGGACTCTGCCAAGCAATGAAGGGGGGAAACGAACACATAGGAACTTACTATGTTCCTATGGCTGGCCAAGCAACAGGGGCAAAGGGAAAGGAACCAAACTGAACCGTCCCTAACAGTTTTTTGGGTGAGGGGCGCCTTCCTCTACCTTGGGCATGTTGGGGGACTCCAGGGGGCATGCTGAACACCAGCATGACCCACGGAACGGCAGTGCTTCAAAAACAGGCAGACAAAAAACAACACAGGTTTAAAAGACCAGAGTGAGGCCAAAAATAAACCAAACTAAACTTTAATGCAAAATAGCTTAGATACATAGAGAAATCAAAGCTAGGTGAAATCCATACTGCGTCTCTCTCCTTTTACAGCATGACAGAGAGACAGCATAACAGCTAAACAGCAAGCGAGCAAAAAAGGGAGTGAAACCGGAAGAGAGTAGGACTGTGAGAATATCCTAACAGTGGATTTGTTTTTCAAAACAACCCAGAAATTCTCACAGGAAACTAGGAGACATTCCAGACACTTCTTATCAGTTCAGTTACCATGACAACGAGCGCAGCAGAGGAACAAGACACTTAACCCTTTAGACAGGGATCTGGCAGTGTAACACTAACAGGGCAAACCTTCTAAAACCCGCACCTAATTCACTATAAATCGAGATGCGCCCGAGTTCCAATTCTGACGGGATGCACCCGTGCCTTAATTCTCTGAATGGGAGGCACCTGCAATTTTACTCTAAATGGGACATACCCCTATTCTAACTCTCTGGGGAAGGGAAGTCTTCCCTAAGTGCTTTTTGCCTTGCCATGTGTGTATTGTGTGTGTGGACTGTTTCTAACACCCTAGTGCTTTGGATCCCAACCTGCGATAGTACCCAAGTTAGGGATGTGATTCCCAGGACAGTTTGTGCATAACCCTTGCTATCGGACTGTGATTCACTGCTCAAGAACTAGTGACTGAGCTGGGGTGGTTGACACACACAAACACACAAGCGAGAAAGGAGAGCAGGTTTCCCACCCAGATAGAATAGCTCCTGGAGCTCAAACACACAGAGTTCACTCACACGTGTTCCTATCACCTTAAGACGACTACGGCTGTTGCCTAAGTCTGTACCAGCCTGATTTGAGTAGGTTCGTGACTCCCACTCAAATTAGGCATACAGGGGTTGCCCGCGTTACTCCACCACTCTGTTACCCTGATTACTGGGGGTCCCAGGAGGGACACCTCAATGTGCTCAAAATAATGGGGAATGGGAATTAGCTGAGAGCACTAGTTAGCAATGCGAGAGGCAGGGCAATGTAGCGAGAACTTGAACCCAATGTCTACGGGGTCAGGCTGAGCCAATAATCAAACAGAAGTTAATAATAATTGTTGGTCTTTGTTTACAAATCACAGCAAATGTACACACTCACTCAGTTAGAGTATTAAAAAATACTGCACAATTGCACAGCCACGCACACAGTCCTAAAGAAATAAAGAGAGGAAAATAGATAGGGGATTTTCGGAGGAGGTTTTGTAGGGAACCTGGTCCTATAGCCCGGTATAAGCAAAGAAGCTGGGGAGCGTAGGTTCTCAGCACGTGGAGGCTGAGGGGAGGCTCGTCAAACAGAGAGGCAGTAAGTTGGGAGGCAAGTCACGAGCGATCCAAAGAGACGCTCAAAGTCAGGGGTTCTTATAGGGGAAAATGTGCCCACAGGCTAGTCCGTTCTCGGGGAAAACAACGGATTTTGGGCTGGAGAAAAAGCCTCCAAAAGGTCAGTACTTTAGATGATTGAATTATGACAGTGTTGTCAATATCGTAGCCAGTATGCAAAAGCAGAGTGCTTGAGAGTTGGATAGTCTGCTCATCAAGCTGCCTGCTCGGGGCAGGGGATCTTTTGTAAACAGCGTGCATACATAATATGATCTTAAAAGGTACTCGCCTTGAGGTCTTCTAACGCTGCATTCGGCAATGACTGGCCTGCCTGGATTGGGATTAGAACGGTTCAGCTATTTTCGGCCGCGCCTGTGTGCGTGCTTGTCCGGGGGCCTCGCAAGCATGTGGAGAGAAATGGGTAGTGAAGGCCAAATTCTTGATATCAAATGATATCTAATATCTCCCAAGTTCAGACTAGAAAACTGCAGTAACAGTGTGGTTCATAAGAGGGCCATGGCTTGCGAACTGAGTGGCAATGCATGTGACCCAAAGGCCTTGTAAATCCATGTCCTGAGTTAGAGAGCCAAGAGGGACTTGATTATTAATGACTCAACACTGCTCCAGGACTGAAACTTAGCACAAATTAAATCTGTACTTGTTTAGAGAAAACAAGCATACTGTGTATGTAGATGTGTGTGCTCATGTGTGTGTGTTGAGAGAAAGCAAGTGGCAGGGTGGTGTCAATTTTCAATTGCAAAGCCTCTGACTTTGTATGTTAGGTAGAGAGATGTTAGGTAGAGAGAAAAGAGAGGACATACTTCTTCTTATAAGAGTTAAACGTTGTTCCTTTAGCACAGAATTTAAAAATGAATAACAAATATTTTCTTTCTAATTCTTTGTATTCATATGAGCTGAGACCCTGCATCATGCTTGTGCAAGCATAATGCTCGGCATGGGCAGCTCTGCACCTTGCAGCTGTCAAATCCTGGGGAGTGGGGCATGTCTGCCGCTGTTCACTGAGAAGCTGCAATTCTTAGCTGCGACAGGAAGAAAAACAGAGAACAATGTGACTTCTCTTTCCTTCGGCAGCTGTCTTTTTCTTGATCTCCTGAGTCACATCCCTTGCTCTGGTCAATGAACAGCCAGAGCAGCAGCCTCTCCCTGGGCTTGACACTTGCCTTGTGGGAGAGGTTTTGGATGGAACACAAGAGGCTGGAGAACAAACCTTGTGTATGATGTGTGCATGTAGCCCTGAGTTATGCACTCACATACCACCCGGTGTCACCATTTACGCATAAATCAATTCAATCAGGAAGCCACAGCTTGGGTTTGCAAGACCCGAGTAGGTATCTTGAGGGCCAGGGTTCTTGGAGGTCATGATGACAAATAACAACAATGACATCACCAACAAGACAATGTCACCAACCCTTTGGCCTTAACATTCTGGCGTAAGAGGCTTCAGGATGTTTCATTTTTGTTTAGTATGCAGGTGGGCAACTTTCATCACTAATAGACATTGGCTATGCTGGCTGAGCTGCAAGGAGATACAGTTCATCAACATCTAGAGGGCTGCATGTTTCCCACCTGCTTTAATGCTTTCTGAAAGTTACCAGAAACCAAAGATTTTAAAAATCTCGGATATACATTTTTGAAGTCTCAGACCAGCTTTTTCTAAACTTTGGCAAGAGTTTTAGGGATTTTTCATCTTTTTAATAAAGATATTTTCTGGTGATGGTCAGTCTAATGAAAATTGCTAGGATAATAATGTCTGCAAATGAATTTGAAATTCACTTGAAAATCACTTTCAGCTCACTCAAAAAGTCAGCATTGTATGTAGTAGTGAAGCTTACACCCACAAATCTTTTGATGGGGAGAATTCACAGCTAGTAACAATTGTTTTAAAATGCCTGTGCCAGTGTAGCTTATTTCTGAGATGAAATGCACCTTTTTGGGGAGCTGGTAGTAAATTTGTTCTAGAATTCAGATGTGTTGTTTCTGTGTCAACTTTTAACAGGAAACCAATATAATTTCAGATTCAGGGGATATTTGCTATTTCACAGGTTAGGCTGAGGATTTCAGTTTGGAATACCTACAACAGTACTAAAAGATACATAGAAAATCTGCCTTTCTTCATAATTATCCTTCCTTTAACAGAGGGATGGGCAACTGTGGTAGGAGTGGGGCTGCATTCGAGCACATTAGACTACTTGGGGCCTGCACTTTTAAATTCTTTTTTTAAAAAAATCTATTATCTTTTCCAGAAGGAGGGGTGGGAGCATTTGGAGGGACCAAGAAGAATTCTTGTGTAGGATGCTGAGCAAAAAGGATTTAAAGCATGCTTCTCTCAAGGAGAACTGATCAGAGGATGTAAAACAAAGATTCCAGCAAGAAGAGATGGAGGAAGAGGTGGGAGTGTATGGAGTGACCAACAAGATTGGTGCTGGGGACTGAGGACAGGCAGGTTAAACAGGTTAAACAGAAGTTAAACAGGGCCTAAAGTGAGGAGAGTGGAAAGAAGCATGGAAAAGTGTGGGTGTGTCTTGGGCACCATGCCAAGCAGAGGATAGTTTACATGGCAAGTGATGCTGGCTATTTAAGTAGCGGGTTTCTCCCAGCTTTTGCATGGGGGGCTCCAGAGGCTTGTGAGGCTACAGGTTTGGGTCTGGGAGGCTGCACTTAGCCTGTGAGCTGCACTTTGCCCAAGCCAATCTAATGTAAGATCATGACTAAAGTCTTCCCTACATGTTTGTGAAAACATTGGGTGGACTATTGGAATATTGTGACATAACATGTTATCTGCATGTTAAGTCCAGTGACAAGGTGTAATGATTTATATCTCAATAAAGTTTTTAGAGCAAAGTTGAAAGATTTTATAATGAAACTTTTTTTAAAGGCAAGGATAATAGAGAAGATTTTTCATACGGAATCTTATAACCTTTACTGGTTATAATCCTATAACCTATACAGTTATAGGTTATATAGGTTATATAACCTATAATAGGTCCTATATCTGTTATATAGGTCCTATAACCTACACAGAATCAATCACAGTAAGTTTTTATACGGAAATAAAGTGTTACAAGAATTTTCACAAAAGTTACAGGTCTAAATCTAATAGCAATTACCACAGATGGTAGACTTATAGAATTTATCATGGGTGGCAAGTCAACAACTGTGGGAATCCCATGACTTCAGTGGATATAGTATGGTTAAGCCTAACAATTATCTAATTATTAAATAATTAAATGATTACATTGAGGCCTAAGCTTTTCTCTTTCCAGCTTACTTAGCTATATCCTCATTTATATAATTTATATTATTTCTTCCATGGAATTAGGAAAACCACTGCTTGGATGAGAAATATATGGCAGCCCATATATGTGTGGCTCATTCATGTGCGCTGTTTTTGGCTCCCCACTCTGTTTCGTCAGCAGCATCTGCTTCTTGCCCTCATAGAAAAAGGGCCATAGGTCAGTCTCTCCCCATGCATTACCTTCTCCCAACATGACAAGGACTATCTAATGGGCAATGAAGTGCTATGGCTTGTAAACAAGAGACAGGGTGGACTCTGGCTCCATGGACACTGGATGTTTCTCAAACCCAAATCAATCCTGATTAGAAAGCAACACCATCTGTGAAATCTTCCTGGTTATGGTCTTTACAATTGTTACTGCCCTGGCTAGTCTGAGCTTTGGGGATATTAAAAGATATCCTTTTGATATCACAATTCGGCTTCACTTCTCTATTCCCCTTCCACGTGCTTGCGAGGCCACCGGACAAGCACGTAAACAAGCTCAGCGGTTAATTGCCATAATATTCAAACAACAATACAGGCAGGACAGAAAATAGCTGACTTGCTGCTTTAGGAGACCTCCAGGCAAGTACTCTAATTAGGTATGCATGCAACCTACAAAAGAACCTCTGCCCTGCGCTGGCAGCTTGATGGGTAACCTATACAATAACCAAATACTCTGCGTTTGCATACTGACTACTCTATTGAGAACCTCTGCGATAACTCAACCATTCAGATTCTGAACTTTCGGAGGCTTTGTCTCCAACTCCAAATCTATTGTTTTCCCCCAAGTACGGCATAGCCTGCAGTCACATTCTCCTTATAAAAACCCTTGATTCCGAGACCTTCCTCGGATCGCTCCCGAGTTTCGTCCCGCCTTGCTGCCGCTTTGCTTGGTGAGCCTCCCCTCAGCTCCACGTGCTGAGCTACATCGCACCCCAGTCTCACTCTCTATTTTTCTGGGCTTCAGGACAGGTGAAGTATCACCCAAACCAGCAACCCCTCTAAAATCCCTCTATACCATTCCAACTTTTATTTCTTTAGTTATCTTGTGTGAGTGTGTCGCATACATTGTTTTGCTGGTGTTTAATAAAACTTCATTTATTGTTTCAACTTTTGTGTGCTCCTTGATTCGACCTGACCCCTTAGACATAGGGTTTAAGATCTCGCTACGTTACCCTGCCTCTGGTAATGCTAAGCAGTGCTCTGAGCTAATTTTCCCCACCTTTAACTGAGCAGATTTTGGTGTCCCTCCCGGGACCCCCAGTACACAGGGTAACAGAGTGGTGGAGTAACACGGGCAGCCCCGGTACCCCTAATTTGAGAAGGAGTCACGAACCTCCTCAAATCAGGCTGCTACCGACTTAGGTGACGGTCTGTCAAGTCTTTAGAGCACAGTCAGGCAGGAACACCTATGTGTGAGAATTCTGTGCGTTTGAGGTCTAGAGCTATTCTATCTGGGTGGAAATCTGTTCCCCTTTCTTGCTTGGTTTGTGTATGTCAGCCGCCCCGGCATGGTCACTAGCACTAGGCAGTGAACCATCGTCCGAAAGCAAAGGGTGTGCACAAACTGTCCTGGGAATCACATCCCTAACTTGGGGTCGATCGTGGGCTGGGATCCGAAGTGTTAGAGTGTTAGCACGGTAGGAACAGTCTACACTCATCCAACACCCTAGTGGCAAGGCAAAATAGCACTTAGGGAAGAAATCCCCCCCCTTAGAGTAGTATACGGGTGCGTCCCATCCTTGTTAGCAGTTAGAGAAAGTGGGTGCATCCCACTAGTAGTTGTGAAAAGCGCAGGTGCGTCCCGCTGTGTAATTTCGGATGCGTCCCAATTGGCTAGGCAACTAGGTGCGGGTGATGAGTCCCGACCTAGCCTAGGGTTTAGAGGTTTTGCCTGTGGTAGAGGAAGGTACCACTCATCCAGAAAACCAGTTAGGGATGGTTCAGTTTTGGTTCCTTGCCCTTTTCCCCCGCTGCTTGGCCAGGCGGCGTAGTAAGTTCCGTAGTGTTCATTTCCCCCCTTCATGCAGGCAGAGTACTCCTGAGGGTTCCCTGGGTCTAAGTGACCCCCCTGTCCCTGAACTGTTTCCTCGTCTTTGAGTCCCCAACGCTGTTGAGGTGGAAAACAGGGCTTGGGTGTACCAAAGTGACTTTGTTTGGGCAGGCTGGAGATAGGTTCCTATCCCTCTTTCCTAGAATAGTTCTGTGGAGTTCGTTTCCCTTCAGTCCCCCAGGGGTCTAGGTGATCCTTCCCGTCACTCCAGTTCCTGGTCCCGTTTGTAGGTTGTGGTTTGTAGGTTGTAGCTTGTAGACAGTGTTAGAGATAGTTGTGGTTTGTGTGAAAAATTGAAGAGAGTAGTAAGGTCACCATCAAGGACCTCATGTTGGAGGAAGAGGTCCGAGGAAAATTAGAAAAGTGGGTGTTGAGTCAGGGGAAATGACCCTGGAAGGACTCCATCTTCCAGACGGCCGATCCCTTTGCCACACTCTGTGAAGCGTACACCCTGGCATGTAAATCAAAGAACCCATTCGGGCCGTCTAAGGACTCTTTGGCAGCTTGGGGACTTTGGCTTACGACCAGAGATGCAAGTAGTGCCCTGGTAGAAACCAGAGAGAAATTAGCGAGTGTAGAAAAGGAGAATGCCCGGCTTCAGGCCAAGGTCGAAATGCTTCGCTTGAACAAGGTAACTTTTGCATCCTTAGCGCAGGCGTCAGCACAGAAACTTAGTAACATCCAGGTAGTGGCGCAAACTTGGGAGGAGAAAGCCCATGCCTTAGAGGCTGAGCTGGATCATGCCCAGTCTGCGGCCAAGTTCATGGTGGGGCAAGTGAGGGAGCAGCAGGAGGCTGTTAGCCATGTAGCTTGCCAGAAACAGATAGCTGCGCTGGAGAGCCAGCTCCAAACGAGCAAGGCCCTAATTTCGACTGTGTGCCCGGAGCTGCTCCCAATGTTTGAGAAGGACTTTTCTGGGGAGACACTGCTAGAGGATGCTCGGGCAACCGTTCCCCACAATACCGACTGGAGCGACCCTAAGGTCCCAGTCCACCCGGTAGAGACACGGTCCATTACGAGATGGACCACCCCCCTTGGAGAAGGCAGTTCAGATAGGCAAGAGACACAGGAGACGCAGGTCACCGAGACTAGGGTCCCCTGCCGTGCTACTCGGGCCAAAGTTATTGCAGACCAGTTAGGTCCATTGAAAAGAACCACTGGGATCATGTGGTTGAACACGGTGATACATTCTTACCTGACAGCCATTGGTCAGGACCTGACCCAACTGGCTCCGTTTTGCATGTCCCCCTCTGAGCTCCCTACTCTTGAATCAGCCGTGGCGGCTTGAGGCTTGGTTAGGCTCGAGGTCCATGACTGGATGAGAGAGGTAGTGAGGATTTTGTGGCCCGGACAGAGTGCAAGTGTGCTCTATGTCATGGAGCAACAGGGTCCTCATGAGAACCCTGAGGCTTACGTGACACGGAAGCAGCTCCTCGCCATTCTGGCTGAGAAGGTCCCCTTGACGCCCCGTGGATATAACTTTGACCATCTCGAGTTTAAGACGCTCTTGTACAGAGGTCTTAACCACGAGACAAAGATGGCTTTAGGTTTGGTGGATCCAGCCACCATCAACTGGGAAGAGTTCGGGAACAACCTCCGGCGGGTCTCCGACCTGTTGTGCGAGGCAGGATCCCTCAAACCCTGCAAGACGCATAGGAAGGACACCGGGAATTGGGAACCTATAACCGAGGTTACTTACTCGAACTATGGGCCCCATTCCCAGCATAGAAAAACAGCTCCGAATTCCATTCCACGAGGGAATTGGAACTTGTGGCCGCCACCAAGGCAGGACAACAGGCAGTGGCAGGGAAGAGATTTACGTAGCCAGCCCAGCAAGGCAGAAAGTCCCCCACAGCAGCCCACTGCCCCCAAACAGCTCTCGGACTCGGGCTCTCCCTGGGAGATGTCTGGTGGGTATGATCCCACAGCCCAGATGTACTCCTCAGATAGAGTAAGGGTCTGGGGCATGCTCAGAAGGTTCGGGCTGGACATGAGCCAGTTCGATAAGCGGCCAACATCGGAGCTTTTGGAAGCTTTAGATAAGCAGTTTCAGGCAGGAAGTAAACAGCCGGTCCAGGCTGTGACCGACGGCCCACCTCTGGCTGGATACTACCCTAAACTGGATCTGCAAGCATAGGGGTGCCCTCGGTCCAGGAAACCTCCCCGCAACATTGTGGCTGGGTTGAAGCCAGACAGGTGGGGAAGGTTCTGGGTGAAGGCAGGCATCGGGACTGAGAGGGAGAAGACTCCTGCCACCCTTCTTGTGGACTCTGGTGCAGCAGTAAATGCGCTGCACCCCAAACTTGTGGGGTACGGTGAACCCACGCCAGAGCATGTTCAGCTTTCTGGATATGGCGGGGGGGGGTCCACCAAGCTAGGGCATGGACAGGCATCCCAATGTCTATAGAGATGTTTCGTTTTCAGTTGTGGGCGTGTGAGAACCGGGGAGAAGACGACAGCCTTTTACGCATCGGCTTTCTCCGGGGAAACAGGCTCACAGTTGATTACACAAACAGGTTTCTATGGCAGCTAGATCAGGGACCAGTAGAGATTTCGGCAGTGCACCGCTGTGCCACCATTAAAGCTCCTGTCCCTATCCTGGTAACAAATGAGCAACATGTATGTTCCCACCCGGAGGTGAATTTGGCTACCACCTTACCCTCTGTGCAGATGCTCTGGTGCCGCCTTGTCCTCAAGGGCCATGGTACCGTCTTAATTGTGACGTTGGTAATTGTAAAAGGTGCCACAGCTAGCTACGGCTCCATTTCGATTACCATTGTGACTGGAGAGAAAGTTTTCCAGGAGGCATACTGGTCCAAGACCAGCCTCCTCCTTGACTTGGAGAAAGGGGTCCCAAACCAGGAGCGGGTGCTGCCACTCCTGCTGGTAATTCCGGAGACCCTGCAAAAGAATAGAAGGGTCAGCTGGTTGATCCTGCATCGGTGGTCATCCCTGAGCCAGAAGATCCTGGTGCCCAAAGACCCAATGTGAGCTCCATGATTTGCCAGACTTCCTTGAGTCGCAAGGAAGTGCCAGGCATTAATTGGTCTGAGATGCTTGTCTCCATTTATGCGGCGTTTTGCAATGGTTAAATTGACATTGTCTGCATGGGACGTAGAGAAATGGCCAACTCTCCAACCTCCCGCTTATGTACATAGTTCCTGGTTATATTTGGGTGATTGGGACGTGGTGTTATTTTTTGTATAGATTGTTTTTGAAATTGAATGTCCCGTTTGGTTGCAAGAGCCTATCCAAAGGTGACCAGTCTTCAGGTCTGCCTTCGGAGTTCAGCTATATCTGTGGATGGTGATACTGCTCATTCGGGGCCAGCATTGAACCATTGGTACTAGGTTGTTAAGCTGCCCCAAGCCCTCGGTAACATCATCAGGCATGGAGCTTCGACTCTGAGTCGGAGCAAGGAGGCTAGGGCGATTGCAGGCAGGACTTTGGTTCTTGGTCTGCTGCCTACCTTCTTCTGGAAGGGCCGGCATGCAGATGGGAACCACAGATCCCAGTCTCGCAGGGCGAGGAGGTTAACATGGGCATCTCTAGACCCATGAGCCGATGCGGGACCCGAACCAGCAGCCTCACTGTCCTGACCAACGGCCCCCCTCAGGCCAATACTGCTTTACTCGCAATAGCTATTTATATCCCCCTGGACCCTTAGTCGTTTCAGTCATGATGACCCAGTTTCAATTCGAATTCCCAGTAGGCTTTGAGCAGGCCATTTGCATTTATGGTATACATTGGATAATAACCATGTCAGTTCTTCTGTTAAAACTCTAATAGTCAATTTATCCAGAAGATTGGGAAGATCCCGAGGTCGTACCATTGCCCCCGAGTACCGTGGGGGGGGGGTGACGAAGAAAGTTGCCGCTCCATCTGATGGCCAAGACTTGGAGATTCCTGGTTCCTCCACAACACCTGTGACTGTGAGGGAAGGTGGCCACGCAGTCTTCCAATTGCAAAGATGGACTTTTTGCCGTTCCTACTACCATTTGCTGACCCGAGGAAAACCTATGGACTATTTGAGGCTCCAAACTCTGCAAAGACTCTTTGCTCCTGAACTTGCAGCGAGCCAGGCTGCACCGACTTGGACATTTTGTTGTTGTTCCTGCTCCGTTGCCTGGATGGACTTATGCTTTGCTCACCTGCTCCAGCTAAGAGACTTTTCCTGTTGCGAGGGGGTGTGTGCCAAGACTTTTGTTTGCATGTCACCTCCCCCGGACTATGAACTTTCATTCCACATTGAACTGTTTGCTCATTGGATTGCCTTCATTGCCAACCCATGCATTGGACTTACCATATTTCATTGATTGCTTCATATTGCATTTGCTATTTACTACCATTGCTCATTTTTCGACAGTTCCCTATTGATGAGACATTGAACATTGTTTAATTGTTTGTTATTGTGTTATTACATTGGTGTGCGTGTGTTTAGGTTTAGGTTTTAGTTAGGACTGTCTTTATAAGATAGTAATCCTTTTGCTCTTCCCGAAATTCCCTTTCCTGAGGAGTGATATGGCTACCAACCTGCAAGCCCCTTTTCGGCTCTAAATTGATTTTTGCTTTTTGATTGGAAAATGTCCAATATTGTCCCCAACATCGCCCATTTTCGGGGGGGGGATTGTTACTGCCCTGGCTAGTCCGAGCTCTGGGGATATTAAAAGATATCCGTTTGATATCACAATTCGGCTTCACTTCTCTATTCCCCTTCCACGTGCTTCTGAGGCCACCGGACAAGCACGTAAACAAGCTCGGCCATTAATTGCCATAATATTCAAACAACAATACAGGTAGGCCAGAAAATAGCTGACTTGCTGCTTTAGGAGACCTCCAGGCAAGTACTCTAATTAGGTATGCATGCAACCTACAAAAGAACCTCTGCCCTGCGCTGGCAGCTTGATGGGTAACCCATACAATACCCAAGTACTCTGCGTTTGCATACTAGCTATTCTATTGAGAACCTCTGCGATAACTCAATCATTCAGATTCTGAACTTTCAGAGGCTTTATCTCCAAATCTATTGTTTTCCCCCAAGTACGGCATAGCCTGCAGTCACATTCTCCTTATAAAAACCCTTGATTCCGAGACCTTCCTCGGATCGCTCCCGAGTTTCGTCCCACCTTGCTGCCGCTTTGCTTGGCGAGCCTCCCCTCAGCTCCACGTGCTGAGCTACATCGCACCCCAGTCTCGCTCTCTATTTTTCTGGGCTTCAGGACAGGTGAAGTATCACCCAAACCAGCAACCCCTCTAAAATCCCTCTATACCACTCCAACCTTTATTTCTTTAGTTATCTTGTGTGAGTGTGTCGCATACACTGTTTTGCTGGTGTTTAATAACACTTCATTTATTGTTTCAACTTTTGTGTGCTCCTTGACTCGACCCAACCCCTTAGACATAGGGTTCAAGATCTCGCTACGTTACCCTGCCTCTCATAAAGCTAAGCAGTGCTCTGAGCTAATTTTCCCCACCTTTAGTTGAGCACATTTTGGTGTCCCTCCCGGGACCCCCAGTACACAGGGTAACACAATGTTCTATAATACTAATACTAATAATGCTAATAGTAATATATGCAAGAGCTACAGATCTAAGAGCATGAAATCAAGATACGTGAAACTTGGCATGGTTTGGGGGTTGATTTCTTTTTTAAAAAACATATATATTAATTTTAATTATATTTTCCGTTTGTTTCTAGTTCTTCAGTGATGCTTGTTCAGATTTTCCTCCTTCCATTGGCTGCTATGCTACAGCAAACTCTAGGACAGGTATGAGTCTCAAGAACATATGCTAGGCATGCCCATCATTACCTGAAACACTAAAGTTCCTGAAAATACTTTCCCACTGTTACTGATTTTTTAGGGGGCATCTATCTCACTGTTTCTTACTTACCTGTTTTCAAATGCCTATTTTTTTTTTATAAAACAAAGTGGAAGGGAAGTGAGCCCATTATTTACAAGAAGTTTAATACTTCAATGAGCCTTCCAGAAGCACAAATTATCTCATTAGCAAAGCATACATCTCTATGCACCTTATTTTAAAGGTAAATTTAAATTGTCTTTACCCTTTTATCTTTTACCTCTGCAAAACTCCATGTTAAATGCATGGAAAAAACCACCACCTGTCAGTGCTGAGTGTGAAAGGTGCACCCAAGCCTCACACACAAGGCCTGCCCAACCTGACACCTCTTTGTGCTCAGATCTGAACAGCTAGGGAGATCTCTGAATCAAACCAGGGCCAGGACAAACAGGTCTGCCTCAGTCCCTTCCTCACTCTTGCCCTCCCTTGGCTTCTTCCCTTCAGCACTCTCCCCCTTTACTGCCTTCCCTAAATCTGCCCTTCTCCCAGGTGTAAGGATCAGCAGTGACTTATATTTTCCAAGACTGTGGTATTGTTGGCACTAAGGTCAAAATGATATTATTGGTAACATGTATATTCCAGGATTCAAAATAAGACTCTGTGACACTGTTTTAAGGAACACAGAACTTCAAGCATTTATTGTAACACTGTTGCTTTAAATTTGTTTTGTAGCTAAATGTTTATAAATAGCACACCATTCTTCTCTCTCTCTCTTTCAATTCATTCACTATCTCTCGTACACCCAATTTCTCAGTTTTCTCTCCCACAGAGCCCTTCAAATCTCCAACCTCCCCCAAACACACCACAAATCACACTGCTCTTCAAACACACACCAGACAGTTCAAATCTGTTATTTTTCATCTTTCCACCAGCCCCTCCCCTGGGCTATCCAAGGTTCCATTTCACCAGCCAATCAGCTTAAACACTCAGTTGCCAAGGAGGCTCTGTTGTCAAGACCCCCTCCCATCAGGTTCGTCACACTCCAGCAGCACCTCATAGCACCTCATTACAAGGTGGTTAATCTGGACAGGCTGCTTCTATTATTTAATGGAACCCTGAAGCAGGGAAAATAAAAGCAGTTAAGACACTCCAATTCTTGAAACCCTGAAGTGGAACATTCTTCTGGTGCTGATCTTGGGAGGATATCACTGTCTATCTATCCCCACTGAGTGCTGGGGACAAAATACTCCCTCCTCTGAGATCTCATCCATTTTGAACTGGTTCTGCAAGGAAGGTAGTGCAGAAAGACCCTGCCTAGTTGTTGTAACAGTATATTCACACATATAGCCTTTCTGGTTACCATGATGTATTTGAATTACCAACCAGCCAACTTGAGCCTATGTCCAGCAGCTTCAAAATATATTTACACTGTATCAATTTAATTTGATGTTGTAGTTTGAAGACTATTTTGAATTCTCTAGTCAATTCCCTTGAAATGCAGCATTAGAGTTCTCTAAGGAGTATTTACAGTTAAAATGGTATGAGTTGTTTAAAGTGGATCTCTCCAAACTGAATTCTTATAAGGGTATGCAGAGGGGCAAAGTTCTGCCCATGTCTCTGAAAGCAGCTGGAGGAGAAATCTACTTATTGGAACATACTTTAGGATATTTAGATTTCAAATTGATTGAGTTCCCATTTTCATTGAAGGTAGAATCCCACTAACAAGTAATAAGCTGATTTATTAAAATATTTAGATCCCACACAATATCATAAGATATCTGAGTGACATAGAATACAATCAGTTTAAACAATTTAAAAATTTAAAAATAAGATACAGTCTAAAAACCTATTAGGCAACCCAATAAACTTAAAACTGTTAAAAGTCTTGATATGGACTTCCGGTTTGGTTATGGCATCGTGGAAAGGCTCCTCGTAAAGCTCCGTGCAAGGGGATCCTTTGGCAGATGGCAGAAGACAGCTGGCGATTCTAACAAGCCAGCCAAAAGATCTCTCTTGGAATAGAGAGATCGAAAAGGGGTTCCGGAGATCGGAACGCGTCTCCTAGCTTCCATCCAGCGCGATCGTGCAGGACGGTAGCGGATGGGACGGAGAAGATCAGAGCAGCCACGGTCATCTGCCAGCGCTTGGGCACACAAGCGACGCCTGCAAGCTGTTTTAAGACTCGGCAGAGGAGAGAACCTTAAGGTCTTTCAATTTCACCCTGAGAGAGATTTAAAACCGTCAAAGGTTTTCGTGGGTAAGGAATTCGGAGGAGTACTCTAATAGCAGCTAAACTGTTGGGATACCGATAGGTGGGTTGGATTTCATAAACGCTGATGGAGAGAACATGTGCTCAGGGAGCCATGTGCGTGGGGAGTTACTAATAGAGAGTCAGCTAGCAAGTAAAATCTTGGACTTTTAAAATACCCCACCAAAAATCAAGACTTAAAAGTTAAGTTCTTCATATTGAATCTCAGCTTCCCAGTGATTAAACCGGCATTTGGAAGATCTGAACCTCCGTAATCAGAATTTAATAGTATTTGGAGAGAGACTGAGAAGGCGGGTGTTTAAGAAGCAAGGACGGGATATAGAGACTCTAATGGCGGCAGGGGAAACGAGACTCTGAGTAAATTGTAGCCAGTGGATTACAAATTTGAACTTTAAAAATAAGGGGATTCATCTATTTAGGACTGATAGAAGGCAAAAATAAGGAGAGAAAGAAGGAAAAGGAAAGCGCTGAATGTGAAAATAAAGGTGGACTGAAAACTGAGGTTGGAAGACGCGAAAGGAAAGACAGTATAGTACAGCACAAGAGAGAGCCGGTAGAGAGAGACGGGGAAGAAACTGGCAAGGAGAGAGAGAAGTGAAGATCGACATTAATATCGAGTTAAGACCGCAGCAAAGCAAACAGTGCAATAACTAAGATTTAATATTGATTAATATTGTAAGATACAATAGTTTATACGTAGATTAAATTTAGATTATTGCTAATAAGGTTTATATCCCACTCTAATGACTTGATAGATTCAGATTGTTTAAGTGATTTGATGAATTGATGTTTGTATAAGAGGTTTGATGAACTGCTATTTAATTTGATTTTGATGATTTGATATTTAATACTTGATGGTATAGATTGTTTATTTGAGTTTTTAGTATTGATAAGAATTTATTGCTTGAAAGATATTACTTGGAAAGATAAAGTAATTTGGATGGATTAATGCTTGATTTAACACGGACATAAGGACTTAATTGGAATTATTTAAGTTATTACTGAAATATAAATTGATATTTTCATCTATTTTAAGCTTCCAGGAGAGGCTATATCTTGGTTGAATTGATAATATTTGCATTTGGATATCATAGTAATTGGAGAAACTAATAAGTAATTACAAAAATAGATAAGATTATTGATAAAAAGGGGTATATAATATATTTTGAGTGAGTTAAGAGTTTGAAGTAAAAATAGCTGACCTCTTTAAGGTAGCGTGTAACTAATAATTTATGATTAAAGAATTGCTGAACCCCATCAAATTACCAATAACAGCTTTACCGACGTGGGAAAGCTTAATGAATACTAGGAAGACATCCAAGGCACCCAAGATGACAACTTCTATAGGACAACGGAAATTATCACTGGAACCAGTATTGAAGCCTGAACAGAGTAAAGCAGAGCAATATCAAATGACACTATTGGAAGAGATAAGAAATATCAAATTAGATATAAAGCAAGAAATGAAAGATTTGAGAAGTGAGATAAAATGAATTGAAAGGAATAAAGATGGCGTTAGGAGGTCTACAAGAAGACTTAAAGTCTACTCAAAATCGGGTTGAAGTTTTGGAACTGAAAACAAAGGAAGCAGAAGAAACAATGGAGAATTTGGGAAGACAACAAGAGAGAGAGTTAGATGAAAAAGCGATGGAGTTGAAAGCAAGAGAAAATTTTATAAAAATAAGAGGATTGATAGAGCGGAGAGATGAAAACCTGTATGAGAGGCTGATTCCTCCACTAGCAGAATATCTGAACATCTCGGTGGAAAAGATGGAATGGAAGATTGATAAAATATATAGGATAGCGTCCAAGGTAGCAAAAGAGAGAAAACTCCCACGGGACGTGATGGTACAACTATTGCGGAAAAAAACGAGAGAAGAAATAATTCAGAAAAGTTTGGAGACAGACTTGATAATTGATAAAGCTAGAGTATCGATCTATAAAGACATACCGCCACGAATTCTCAGAAAAAGAAACGAGTACAGATTTCTTACAATTTTTTTGAAACACCAAAACATAACATACCAGTGGGGGAAATTAGAAGGCCTCAACTTTAGGTATCGGGGGAAGCAATTCAAGATTGAAACGGTACAGGAAGCCAAAATATTCATGAAGAGGTATGGTAAAGAACAATGGAGACAGAAATCACAACATGAAGAAGAAAGAGGAGAGCTTCAACCAGAAAACAAAAAGGAAGATATCCAAGAGCGAAAAGGGGCTGAAGAAGAGGAAGCTACAGGGAACGAGTCAGAAGGAGAGGAGAGTGTGGAGTCAGTGGAAGAGAATAATTAAGAGCAATTGAATTATAAATATGCAAAGCATGAATTTGAAAATTCTCTCTTGGAACATAAAAGGCATTGCAACCCCCCAGAAAAGAAGGAAAATTTTTCGTTTTATTGAAAGGGAAAAATTAGATATAATTTGTCTTCAAGAAATTCACATACAATCTGAGAAAACTCATTTGATTCGTAATAAGAAGTTGGGAAGTGAATATGTGTCTACATCGAGTACAAAAAAAAGAGGGGTAGTGTTATATGTAAATTCAAAACTCTACTCTAAAGAAATACTAAAAGATGAAGCTGGGTGTTATGTGGCGGTTGAAATTAATTGGCAAAACCAAAGAATTTTAATAATTGGAATATATGGCCCACATAGGAAACAAGAAAATTTCTATAAAGAACTGAATAGGAAAATTATAGACTTGGACTACAATTATTTTATATTTCTAGGTGATTGGAACGGGGTAATCAACCCAAAATTGGATAGGAAATCAAAGAAGAGAATAAAAGAAAAACAAGGGAAACTTCCTGGATCATTTGAGAATATGATGGTCAATTTAGATTTAATTGATACATGGAGATACAAATATGGGGCGATTAAAGATTTTACATTCTATTCGGAACCCCATGCTTCATTATCAAGAATTGACATGTTTTTGGTATCAAATTCCTTAGCCCATATGATTATTAAACAAGAGACACTACCCCGAAATTTCTCAGATCATAATCCAATTTTATTGTCATTAGGACATAGATCGGAGGAATTATTTCATTGGAAATTAAAAGAGAAACTATTGTTAGAAGAAGAATTTGTACAGAAAATTAAGAATCAGATTAAAATTTACTTTGATGAGAATCTCAATAAAGGAGTAAATTTAATGACGGTATGGGATGCGGCCAAAGTGGTGATTAGGGGGTATATTATACAATATAATGCGATAATAAATAAGAAGAAAAGAGAGAATTTTCAAAAGCTGAATGACGATCTTAAAAAGAAAGAAGAAAGCCTTAGCGACGAACCTGATAACAGGAGAACACAGAGAGAAATTAAAATATTACGGAAGCAAATAGAGACACAAATAGAAATGGAATTTGATGAGAAAATGATTTACACTAGGCAGTACTACTTTGAATGGGCAAATAAATCAGGAAAATGGTTATCACTTAGATTAAAAAATAAGAAGGAAAAGACACTGATTAACAAACTCAAAAGCGGGGAGACAATATATACAGATTCCCAACAAATAAAGAAAATAGTGACAAATTTCTATAGAATGCTATATAAAGGTCAAGAACTTCAAGAGGAGACGATAGAAGTATATCTAGCAAAACAAGATCTAATAAGATTAACAGAGGAACAGCGGGACAAATTAAATAAACCAATTTCATTAACAGAAGTAATAGAAGCAATTCAAAAAGCAAAAAAAGGGAAGGCACCAGGTCCAGACGGATTTACAAGTCAATTCTATAAAACTTTCCAAAATGAACTAGCTCCTATTCTTCAAACAATTATGAATGAAGTATTGAAAGGAAAGATCCCCGACACATGGAGAGAGGCTGACATAACCTTGTTACATAAAGAAGGGAAAGACCCGCTGGACATTAAAAATTATCGTCCAATTTCACTACTGAACTCTGACTACAAATTATTTACAGCCATACTAGCAAATAGATTAAAAGATGTATTAAGGGAAATAATTTCAGAGGACCAAGCGGGATTTCTCCCTGGTAGACAAATAAAAGATAATATGCGTAATATAATTAATATATTAGAATTATGTGAAAACCATCACCAGAAAAAATTGATAGCCTTATTTCTAGATATTGAAAAAGCTTTTGATACGGTGAATTGGGGATTTTTAATCAAGTTGTGTCAAAAGATGAGTTTGGGACTAAATTTTATAAACTGGATAAAATCTATTTACTCAATGCAATATGCACAAGTGATTATCAATGGTCAAAAAGTTGGAAAATTTAACATTCAAAGAGGAACACGTCAAGGCTGCCCATTGTCTCCATTACTATTTCTATTAGTCATTGAAGTTTTGATAAGAAAGATAAAAAGTCATGAGAGAATTAAAGGAATCAAGGTACGAGATAAAGAATATAAGATAAGAGCATTTGCAGACGATTTAGAGATAACATTAGAATACCCAGAGGGAGATATAAATGTTTTGAAAAGTATTCTTAATAATTTTGGCAAAAATTCGGGTCTGAAAATCAATAAAGAAAAAACCACGATTTTGACGAAAAATATGACAGAATCTGAAAGAAATATAGTAGCTCAAACCACAGGTTTTACGCTGGTTTCAAAGGTCAGATATCTTGGAATTACACTTACAAATAAGATTTCTGAACTATTTAAAAATAATTATTTGTACATATGGAAATCTATCTTAAAAGATTTAAAAAATTGGAATAATTTAAATCTATCCTAGTTGGGTAGGATTGCAACAATTAAAATGGCTGTACTCCCAAAGATGTTGTATTTATTTCAGACTATCCCCATTATCCAAAATGAGAAGGTTATTAAGGTTTGGCAAAAAGAGATAGTTAAATTTATATGGGGGGGTAAAAAACCGAGGGTTAAAATGAAATTGTTGGAGGATGCTAAAGAAAGAGGTGGTCTAACTGTACCAAATTTAATTTTATATTATCATGCTTCTGGATTGAATTGGATTCAGGAATGGATTAAATTAGACAATATGAAATTATTGAATATAGAAGAGGATGGATTAGGATCAGGTTGGCATTACTACTTATGGTTTAATAAAGGGAAAAATAATAGAGATTTTAATCGACATTATTTAAGATCAGCCTTAATGAAAATCTGGAGAAAATACAGTAAAAGAGCTTGTATTAAAACCCCGAAATGGGTATCCCAGCATGAGGCTTTTTATAAAAAGGAAAACATTTTGTTTGATAAATGGATTAGATATGAGAATATGGTGGAAATACAACGAGAACAAATTAAAATCAAAACACAAGCAGAAATGGAGGAAAAGGGGATAAAATGTCATTGGCTCTTATATAGGCAGATAAGAGAAAAATTAAAGAATGATATTAAGTTTAATGATTATCAAAAGAAAGAAGAGGAATTGAATATGATATTATGCTTGGATAAACCTAAAGTTATCTCCTCTATCTATAAGATTCTATTAAAATGGCATACAGAGGATGAAACTGTAAAAATACCAATGTTAAAATGGGCCCAGAATTTCTCCCATTCTATCTAGATGGAACAATGGGAAAATTTTTGGTTAAAAACTATAAAGTTTACAGCATGCCAGGATATCAGAGAAAATCTTTACAAAATGTATCTTCGGTGGTATTTTACTCCCCAAAAATTGGCTAAGATGACAAATCGATATTCTAACAAGTGTTGGAAATGTGGGGAAGAGATAGGCTCTTTTTATCATTTGTGGTGGACATGCAAAATAGTGAAGGGGTTTTGGAAAAGGATTCATAATCGAATTGAAAAGATATTAGATATAAGATTCAGTATGACCCCGAAAATATATTTGTTATCAATGTTGGAAAAAGATCTAGAAAAAAAAGTGGGTAGACAATTATTTTATATGACAGCTGCGGCAAGAATGGTTTTAGCATATAGATGGAAAGGAAATAGAATACCTTCAATAGAAGAATGGGAAATGAAATTATTTGATGTAATCCACATGGATAAACTAACATGTATCTTGAGTGGGGAAAGTAAAGAGAAATATATAAAACAATGGGAAAAAACATTACAATATTTTAGGAATTCATGGTATGACAGTGACATGGTTAAGATAGAATTTTGAAAAGAATTAGGATGAAGAGATACAGAAGAATTGGTAAGACCAAGAATGGTAACTATAAAATAAATCAGTCTCTAAGGCCGAAGTCTAAAGAATGTTGGAATAACAATAAAGAAAGAGCAAGGGAAAGCATTGTATGTATTAGGATGTGAATGAGATAGTTTTGTCTTCGTATAAGTCATGATGATTTTTGTTAAGTGTTTGTACGTTATATTTTGCCTTTTTTTATTTAATTTTTGTATTAGTATATAAGGTTTTGTGTTGTAGTTGTAATTTTAAGAAAATAAAGTTTTGTTTTTTTTAAAAAATTATTAAAAGTCTTGATATGTACAGATTTGGATAAAATCATTATGTCTCCAAGGCTAAGGCCATTTCTGCACGCGGTGAGGGAATCGCTCCCTGCCACTACTCACCAGATCTTCTGGCGGTCCGGTCCGGTCCGGTCCAGGGTGTGTGGTTGTAGATGTTCACTGCTCCAGCATCCAAAATGGTGGGTTCCGGTTGGTCTTGGGTCTCGACCAACCTCTGAAGCTTACCAGCCTAAAGCCCGCCCTCCGCAGATTGCAGGCTCGCATTCGTGCAAGCCTGTGTATCTGCATCGGAGAGCAGGCACACAATGGCATGTGCCAGCATTTTGAAAGACCGGAAAAATCAGGTCTTTCAAAAACACGCTGCAGGACCACTTGGGCTCATTCCAGAGCGGACTGAGGTGCGGATCTACGGTAAGTAGTCCAGATCCAGTCCGGTCCAAGGTGCAGATGTCCTCCGTGGAGGATGCACTGCACCGTTTTACTTACCCTGTGCGGAAATGGCCTAAATTTTAACTTGGTGCTGGAATAACCAATGGTAGTGCCAGTCGGTCCTCCAAAGAGAGGCTTTCAAATAACTGGATGGCACAGTGGAAAAGCCCCCCTCACACATCTTCACAAAGTGTATTGACCTCTCTTTAAGACACAAAGGTGCCCTCCTTCAGAGACTTAAAACTTTGGGCATAATTATAGTGAAAGTACTCCCTCAAATATCAAGATACCTAGCATTTAGGTTTTCAAATGTCATTACCAGCATTATTGAAAGCAAAAGTTGTCATATATTTGATGTACTTTTAAAGAATTCTCCTTATTCATTAAAGCCCCCATGGTGTCTTAAAACAAATCTTGTGGCTTCTGTGTCAATGCAGTGGTGATGTTACGCCAAAACGTGGGTGACTCAGGGATCAACTTATGATGCCAGTACCTCCATGTGATAGTGGGGAATTAATTAGCTTAAGTCAGGAGGCCTGTGGGGGGGAGTAGCCTAACGAGATCCTTCCACCAATGATTACAGGGTCTTGCAAGAAAGAACCAGCCAGAGATTCCAAAATGTAAACTAAATGTGCTTTATTGAAAGTTCAGTCATGCATGCAAAAGATCCAAATGCTCACACACTCACACAAGAACTAACCAATAAAAGGAGGAAAGTTGTTGATAGAAGGTTTTTCAAGGAACGGGCAATAATTACTTATCTGGAGAGCAGTGAAGAAAGCAGTGATGTAGTTTAGACTAACACCTAAGGATATGTAACTCCACTGCTCCGATAGTCTAAAATTGGCAAGATATATTAATTGGCAGATACGGTTAATTAGCATAAAATAGAAATCATATGAATATAAAGCCATGCGGAAGAGGAACTGACTGGAAAAACAAGTCAGAGGTGCCTCAAGCGTGGCAAAGAATGGCTCTTGCAAGGAGAACAAAAGGCATCTCCAAGAAGAGCAAGTAACCCCTGTGGTTTGCATATGCTACAGAAGACCAAGCTACCAGCTTAATCTGACACTCATTTGTTGGAAACTTCAAAGAAAGAGCTTTTGCTTGGTTGATAGTGTTGGTTCAGGAAAACAAGAAGATTTCAAAGAAATCCATAATTGCATCATGCTCACACCTATGATCCTTTTCCTGATCTCTGATCACACTGCCATAGAAATCTTTTGCCATCCACATGTTAAAAATCATCACCACACGTTAGAACCATTAATCCATCCTGTCTCTTTTGTTCACTCTGGAAATCTTTTGTTAAAGACACACCTCCAGGGCACATTAGGGGGCATAAAGGGACCCTGATTTTGGGTCCTTCACACAGCACTTCAGTCTCAGGGGATCTCCTTGTGGTTTGCTTGGGCATCAGCCCAAGCTACATCACCACTTCTCTACTTCTCCCTGGATGGTAAATGTCCCCCAAAATCCCTTTTCTATTCCCCCTATCAATTTTCCTCCCTTCCTTTTCAGTTAACCTTGTGTGATTGCTTGCTTGCTTGTGTCTATTTGTGCATGCATGTATATTTCCACCAATAAAACACATTTAAATTGTATAAGTTTTCTGACTGGGCTCTTTAGCAGTTCCTAGTAAACATAGGTGGAAACATCTTAAAGTTACCCTCACTTGCAAAGTTCTTAATTTGAGTTAATTATTTCCCCATTTTTACATTTTAATTGCAGGTTGTAATATAGGACCTCACAGGGTCCCATGGTTTTGGAGGAACAGATAGTAATGGTTTGGAAATTGGAGTGACAACATGGCAACCAGAAAGCAAAGTACTGCACTGAACCACTCAAAACAAAGGGTTCTTATACCCAAAATTTACCCTGAGGGGATGAGTGTGAATGGCTCTCTGGCCGAGCAAACAACGGCTGTTGCTACATGGACAATGGGGTCCAGATGGAGCTAATGCTTTTGGTGTTAGATGACAAAGAGATAATGGCTGTAGTAATAGCTCTGTATTGTGGAGAGTTTTGGGGAACCATGCAGGGGAACATTCAGGTGCAAGGAAGACAGGCTGAAACAATCAATGTTTTGTTGGGAACTTCCCTTTGCCATTGTATGGAATCAGAGATGTTCCAGCTTCAGCTTAAGCCTATTATCTCGAGTTGCTTGGCAATCCGCCTGATAATGACTGTGGCTATGCCTACAGGGGATCTCCTGACCTGCTTTGCGATCACATGTGTTCAGTCAATGATTTTCCTCTGCCCAGCTTGACCCTCCAGTCACCTCAGATTCCGTTTTATATCAACACCAATTAAATTATATTTAGCCAATTAAACCACATCAAACTTTGGGATTGCACAGGCCCATAACAGTCCCTTCCAAAAATGGAAAAAGGAAACCTTTGTGCGGATGCCATGAGGTTTCATTTTTTTGGGAAAGGTGTTGCACCCTCCAATTTAGTGAATTTTGGAGAATGGGACATAGGGTAATTAAGAATACATGTAGGAAAGAGGGTTAGGGTAAGAGCTATTGTATCCCCATTAACCTTGCCCATTAATTGCTTGGTTCGATGGTCAATTTAGTAAAAATGTAGCCAATTAGGTTTACAAACAAGGGAAAGAGAGGAAAACAAAGGAAAGAACTTCTAACAGCACACATACCAGTATAAAAAGCAATATTTAAATACTACTGCTGCAATCAGAGCCTCAAAGTTTAAAATACAGAGAAGTCAGATTTCACAGAATTGAGGTTCAGTTGGGTAGCGCTCCTTCAACAGAAGCAATAGGGAAGTGTTCGACTAAGGCAGTTCATGGCTCATTTCATCAGATAGTCCAATGTATGAGGTGGAGAGTGATTCCCCACCCAGATCTGAAAGAGTTCATGAAATTAGTCCTTGAGGTTTCGGTGGAGTGGAATTGGGAGTTCCACCCCCCTTGTGTCCAGGAAAATGAGATGTCATCAGGGTGTATAGGACAGTCTTCCTCGGGTTTTAGGATTCTCAGCAGTTGCCTGATACATTGAAACAGTGTGCACTCATGGCTGACTGTTCTTGCAGGGCTGTGTTACCCTGATTTCTGGGGGTCCCGGGAAGGACACCTTAATGTGCTCAAAATAATGGGGAGTGAGAATTAGCTGAGAGTGCTAGTTAGCAATGAGAGAGGCAGGGCAACGTAGTGAGATCTTGAACCCAATGTCTACGGGGTCAGGCCGAGTCAATAATCAAACAGAAGTTAATAATAATTGTTGTTCTTTACTTACAAATCACAGCACAAATATGCACTCACTCACTTAGAGAATTAAGAAGTACTGCACAATTGCGCAGCCATGCACACAGTCCTAGGAAATAAAGAGGGGAAAATAGACAGGGGATTTTCGGAGGAGGTTTTGTAGGGAGATACTACACCTGGTCCTATAGCCGGGTATAAGCAAAGAAGCTGGGGAGTATAGCTTCCCAGCATGTGGGGCTGAGGGGAGGCTTTTCAAACAGAGAGGCAGCAAGTCGGGAGGCAAGTCACGAGCGATCCGATGAGAAGCTCAAACTCAGGGGTTCTCATAGGGGAAAATGTGCCCACAGGCTGGTCCATTCCCGGGGAAAACAACGGATGTTGGACTGGAGACAAAGCCTCCAAAAGGTCAGTACTTTAGATGATTGAATTATGACAGTGTTGTCAATACTGTAGACAGCATGAAAATGCGGAGTGCTTGAGAGTTGGATAGCCCACTCATCAAGCTGCCTGCTCGGGGCAGGGGATCCTTTGTAAACAGCGTACGTACATAATGTGATCTTAAGAAGGTACTTGCCTTGAAGTCTCCTAAAGCTGCATTAGGCAATGACTGGCCTGCCTGGATTGAGATTTGAATGGTTCAGCTATTTTCGGCCATGCCTGTGTGCGTGCTTGTCTGGGGGCCTCGCGAGCACGTGGACAGGAATGGGTTGTGAAGGCCAAATTCTTGATATCAAATGATATCTTATATCACACAAGTTCGGACTAGAAAACTGCATTAACAGTCCCCCCCTCCGAAAATGGGCGATTTGGGGACAATATCGAACATTTTCCAATGAAAAACAAAAATAGTTTTAGAGCCAAATAGGGGTCTTAAGGTGCAGCGGTAGTATTTCTCCGTAGGGAAGGGGGAACTTTGGGGAAAAACAAAGGATATTTTAACTTCAAAATACATTCCTAACTATACCTAAACACATTCACACAAAATGTACATTTGCAATAAGCAATGAGAGAATCTGACAACAGCGGCAATTGGCATAATGCATCAACAGATGAAGTAAAAGTAAAAGCGCGTCTTCCAATGAGGCACTGCAAATCTGGAGCAAGGAGAAAGTGGCAGTGGTTACAATGTATCGAAGTTTGCAAAACTAGCTAACAATCGTGAGCTGACTATTAGCTGCTTGCATCTTGCAGATCTTGGAGTAAGGAATAGTCCATACGAAGCTTCTTTGGTGACCAAGACAGCAACAGTCCTTTAAAATGGGTTTTCAGTTCAAAAAGTCTTTTGTCTTGGTCGGGAGGTAATGGGTCACCCCCCCCCATGGTCCCACAGCTACTGCAGAGGAATCGGGCATCTGCTTGGACCCGCTCCCAATTGGAGATGTGATTTTCTTCTTCACCACCACCCCCCCACGATACCCGGGAGAGATGGTCAGGTCCGGAGGAGTATTCCCAGCTCTCCGGAGGTGTCAACCTATAGCTATTTTTGCAACAGAACTGACAACAAGATTATCCAATACATAAATAAAATGCAAATTATCAGTTCAGTGCCTGATGGGAGTTCAAGTGGAAAGAGCTTTCGCTCGCTGTGACCTGAAAGTTTGTGGGGGAGCAAGGATTTAAATAGCTCCCAAGATAGAGAAGTATTGGCCTTCCCAGGGCCCATCCAGGCAGTGAGGTTGTGGGTTCAGAACCCGCATCAATCCGATGGCCCTAAGGCTGGGTTAGCCAAAGTTATCCCAGAATGAGGCAGGATTCAGATATCCAAAGCTATTCCAGAACAAGATCGGCCTCCAGTTAGCAGGCAAATAGCCAAAGTCATCCCATAACAGGATCGGATTCCACTTGGCAGTTGGTTCGCCGAGGTCCCCCCAATCGCTTAGACCCAGAGCCTTGCTCCAAGCCTGATGATGTATACCGAGGGCTTCAGGATCTGCAGGTATGGTGGGTCATGTGTTCAGGAGAGATTCCAAGGGTAAATTCAAACAATTCAAACACCAAAATCCACGCGAACAGTCCCATTCCGTCTCCCTGTAGAGAATACAGACACGGGAGTCCGTCACTATCTTACACTAACTTATATATATAAAGGGGCTATCTACAGAAGCGGGGCAGTCAGAGGGGTAGCCACTCCTCTCTTTCCCATCCCAACAACGATCGTTTACCCATTGTCAAACGCTTTGTATATTGAGACAAACGTCTTAGACAAATTAACAGCTGGCATTTCCTTATTACTCAGAGAAGTCTGAGTAATTATTGGGCATACAGTAGGCTTGTGGGCGCCTGGATCCTCCGAGTCTGGGATTACCACACAGGCGGGATCAACAGGCTGATCTTTCCACTCCTTTAATTGGGAAACATGGAAAAACTTGAGCCAGTCTCCCTTTTTCTTAGGAATGCGGACCTGGTAGACTGCTGGGGAAATCCTTTTCACAATAGTGATGAGACCCACCCATTTGGCAGCAAGAGAGTGCTTGTCCTTATAGAAGTTCCTATACAGGACCAGCTGTCCCTCTTCCCACTGGCAAGGGTGATGTACCCATACCAATCTCTTGTCCATCCTTTGTAGGTTCTTGCCTAATTGTCTCACTACCTACCGGTGTATCTGGCCTATGTGCTGTATCAGAATCTTCTCCCACTCATTGTTCAAAACAACGGGCTACAAGTCTGAAGGGATGATGGTGTCGATCCAGAAGGCCTCTGGCAACATCATTTTACGCCCGGTAATGACCATGTGTGGCATAAAACCATGCGATGCCACGGTGCCTCTGAAGGCCATCAAGATGATAGGCAGTTTGGTGTCCCAATCCTTCCCTGAGGAGTGCACAACCTTTCGGAGTGCCTCCTTCAAAGAACGGTTGGTACATTCTATCTGTCCTGAGCTTTGCAGAGGATGCGCTGTATGGAATTGTTGGCGTATGCCCAGCGCCTTGCACAATTCTTGGGTGACCTCTCCAGTGAAGTGGACTCCACGATCCGAGTCAAGTTCACATGACACACTCCAGCGAGCCCACACATTATTGAACAGCAGCCGTGCAGCTGTGCTGGCTGTATTAACTCTACATGGGAAAGCCTCGACCCATTTGCTAAAGGGATCAATTACTGTCAAACAGTACTTGTTCCCTCTCGGTGTGGTGGGCAAAGGACCTATAAAATCAATTTGGATTTGGGTCCAGGAACCCTCAATCCGTTGGTGCTCAATGGGAGCTTTGGATCCAAAGGGTCAGCATTGACCATGGCACAAGACAAACAATTGTCAACCCACTGGTTCACATCTTGCTTCATCTGGGGCCACCAACTGGTTTCCCTAACTCTATCCAACGTGACTCCTCACCCACGATGTTCCTGCTCATGAACAAACTGAATCATGTCGCCTCTACAATCTTTGGGCACTATCCTATGGCACTGGCCGCTGGCATCTACTGCCCAGAACACACCGTCCATCTGTTCTATTTTAAAGCGGCCAGACTCGTCCGTACCATTCCTGGCCAGCTCAGAAATCTCTGGGTCTCCCTTCTGAAGGGTGCCTAAGTCAAACATAGGGGGAAGCATCAGCTGTTTGGGGTTGACATTAATGGCAGGGATGGGAGCCCCATCCTCCTGCAAAGGCAGCGTCCTTGTCAAGTGCATCAGCCCGGTTGCTCCAGATACAAGCAGCCGTGCCTTTCCTTTGATGTCCTCGGACATGAGCAACCCAAGTAGGGGCAGTGCTCTCCTCAATTTGGGCAGCGATGTTAACCCATTTATCCAGATGAGCTATGGGTTTCCCATCTGCAGTTTTTAGATCATTTTCGAGCCAAATTCGGAACCATACACTGGCTGCTGTAGCGGTCCAATCAGGGTCAGTGTAAATGGCTAGGGGACAGTCAAACGGTTCATGCTCCAAGATAGCCTTTAAAGCTTCTACTTCCGCCACTTGGCTAGAGTGGGGCCTGTCTTTCCTCTGGAGGGTGAAGGAATCTGTGACACGGATTGCTCTAAAGCCTGTCTTAGGGCTTCCTTCCACGTGCGTGGAGGAACCGTCGCAGAACCGACATGTAAAGCCCTGCAATTGAGCCTCTTCAAGAGAAGCTCCCCACTCAACCGGCCAATTGGTCTTAGACATAGGGGGTAAAGAGCACTCATGCATTGCTCCGGTCACAACTAGACCACAGGAAGCCGGGGGATCTTGAGGTTGTTTTTGAAAATTCACCCCACGTGACACCAGGGAAACAGTCCATTTGGCTATCCTTGCATTGGATACCTGGCCGTTCTGGACTTTTCCAGACAGAATATACTTAAGCGATGTGTGGGGGGTCTGGACTACCACACGGGTGCCTCCAATCATAAATTCCCAGTGCGTTAAGGCCCAGACCAGAGTGAGGCATGTTTTCTCACAAGGGGTGAATTTGGTCTCATGGGAGCTCAAATTGCAGGAGGCGTAGGCTATAACTAGCTGAGTGCCATGCAATTGCTGTGATAGAACTGCTCCTATACTTCCATCCGAGGTGGCTAGTTGTATGAGGAGATGTTCGGATGGACAAGCACTGGCGCTTTCATAAGGTGCTCTTTTAGTTGTGCAAATGCCTGGTGCTGTGCAGGTCCCCACTCCCACTGGGCATTCTTTCTCATCAGGGAATATAGAGGCTTTGCCTTAGTGGTGAAAGACTCAATAAAATCCCTGGAGAAATTGAAAGTTCCCAGGAGCGAGCAGAGGGGGTGCACGTCTGTAGGGGCAGGTAATGTGGCAATTACCTCGACCCTTTGCGCATCAGGAGTGCATCCTTCAGCTCCTAAACAAAGTCCTAGATATTTGACCTCCGTGGTCACCAACTGTGTCTTTTCTCTACTGGTTTTAAATGTGGTGTCTCTAAGGATAGCCAGTACTTCATGGGTAATGTCCCTAGTTTTGTCTTCCGAATCTGAATGGATGAGAATGTCATCCACATAGGACAAGACGTGGGCTTATGAGGCGGGCTGCAGCCCAGACCGCATCTTGACCACATGGGCATGGCAGATGCTAGGGCTTCAGTGGAAACCTTGAGGCGTTCTTTTGAAGATGTACTGTTGCCCTCGGAACATGAAGGCGAACTTGTACCAGCACGCTTCGTGCAGCGGTATTGAATGAAAGGGGTTAGCCAAATCCAATACACTGTAATACTTGGCTCCTGCAGCAATAGCAGACAAGATCTCATTGTATTTGGCCACGACTGGTGCCACGGGGGGAGTGACAGAGTTCAAAGCTCTGAAATCCACCGTCATTCACCACGTTTTACCATCAGCCTTGAGCCCAGGCCACAAGGGAGCGTTACAGATGGACTGCATGGGAGTGACTACATCCCACTGGACAAGTCCTTCAATCGTTTTTCCTATGCCTTCCTCTGCCTCTGCAGGATACTTGTACTGCTTCTGTGGTGCAGGATCCTTGCTCTCGATTAGCACGCAAGCACCCTTCAGCTTGCCACACTCAATTTTGTCTCTAATCCAAACTTCAGGGAACGCTTGTACTCATGGATCACTAGCAACACACTGCACAGGGGCAGGGGCCTTAATAGCAGCACAGCGGTGTACTGCGGAGATCTCTGGGGGTCCCCTGGTCTAACTGCCACAAAAACCCATTGGCGTAGTCCACTGTAAGTTTATTTCCCCGGAGGAATCCGATGCCCAAAAGGCCTTCGTCTTCCCCGCGGTTCTCACAAGCCCACAGTTTAAAATGGAACGTGTTAATGGACATAGGGATATTGGTCCATGCCTTAGTTTGGTGTCCCCCCCTCCACCATATCCAGTCAATTGAACAGTCTCAGGGGTAGGATCACCATGTCTCACTAATTTGGGGTGCAGCACATTCAGCGCTGCACCAGAATCCACAAGAAAGTGGCAGGAGTTCTGTCCCTCTCAGTCCCAATGCCTGACTTCACCCAGAATCTTCCCCACTTGTCAGGCTTCAGCTAAGCCATGACATTGCGAGGAAGCTTCCTGGACGGGGGCACCCCTATTCATGCAAATCCAGCCGGAGGAGAGCTGTTGGTCACGGCATTGACCAGCTGTTTACTTCCCGCCTGAAGTTGCTTGTCTAAAGCCTCCAAAAGCTCTGAAGTGGACCTCTTGTTGAACTGGCTCATGTCCAGTCCAAGCCTTCTTAGCATGCCCCAGAGTCTCACTCGGTCTGGCGAGTAGGTCTGGGCAGTCGGATCATAGCCACCGGACGTCTCCCTCGGAGCACTACTGTCTGGGGCCGGTTTTGTAGCTGAAGGCGGAGGAGCGGAATTCTCTGCCTTACTAGGCTGACTGCGGGAGTCCCTACTCTGCCAGTGCTCCGGTCTCTCTCTGGGAGGGGGACGCGAATTCCAGTTCCCCTTCGGGACTGAATTCGGGGCCGTTTTCCTATGCTGGGAATGGGGTTCATAATTGCAGTACATGACCTCCTGTATGGGCTCCCAATTCCCTGCGTCTCATCTGTGCTGCTTAGGAGGGGGCTTCAGAGATTCAACCTTGTGGAACAGGTCAGCGACCCGCCAAAGGTTGTTCCCAAATTCCTCCCAGCTTGTGGTTGCGGGGTCCACCAATCCTAGGGCCATCTTCGTTTCATGGTTCAGACCTCCATAAAGGAGAGTCTTAAACTCAACATGATTGAAGTTGTACCCTCCAGGAGTCAAGGAGACCTTCTCTGCTAAAATGGCCAGAAGCTGCTTCCAGGCCACGTATGCCTCTGCGTTTTCTCTAGGACCCTGTTGCTCCATTACATACAGAATGCTAGCGCTCTCCCCTGGCCACAGAATCCTAATAACCTCCCTCATCCAGTTGTGGGCCTCGAGTCTCACTAAGCCTCAAGCCACCACGGCAGATTCCAAAGTGGGGAGTTCTGCAGGCGACATACACAACCGGGCCAGCTGAGTTAGATCTTGGCCGTTGGCTGTAGGGTGCGAGTGGATCACGGCATTAAGCCACATGATCCCTGTGGACTTATTCAGAGGACCAAGTTGGTCCGCAATAGCTTTGGCTTCGGTGGCTCTCCAGGGGACCCGAGTCTCTATTTCTTGGGTCTCCTGCACCTCTGCCCTGTCTATACCTCCTTCTCCCAAAGGAGAAATCCTCTTGGTCATTGACCATGTCTCTACAGGTTGGGCTGGGACCCTGTGGTCGCTCCAGTCTGGGTTGTGGGGAAGGGTGGCCAGAGCATCTTCTGGCAACGGTTCTCTGGGGGCATCTAGGGGAAATGAGGGGAGAAGCTCTGGGCAGATGGCTGTAATTAAACCCCTGTGTGTGTGTGGAGCTGGTTCTCCAGAGCCTCTATCTGTTTCTAGCAAGCCACGTGGCTAACAGCTTCCTGCTGTTCTTTGACTTGCCCCACCATGAATCTGGCTGCAGACCTGGTGTGGGCTAGCTGAGCTTCTAAAGTGTGAGCCTTCTCCTCCCAAGTCCGGGCCTGAAGAGTGGCCGCACTCAGTTTTTGCGAGGTGGCCTGCGCAAGAGATGCGAACATTACTTTGTCCGCCCACAGGACCTCCATCTCAGCATGATGATTCTCACCAGGCATAGGAGTGGAAAACCTTTCTATTCGCGTGCCGTAACCTCACCCATACCCCAACAGGTTGCAAATTCTCATGTGGCAAAATGTGGTGCCCAGATTCCCCTGCTTATACTCCTTCTTCCACTAGTTCCCCGGCCATATATGTGGGGACCACCGTAATATGTAAGGATATAGAGGTAGTCGCGTACTCGAACTCCCAACCCACTGTCCCCACCATGGTTTTAAATTTCATGGTAGTAAATATTTTGAAGGTCATTCCTACCTGCCAGCCTTATCTAAAATTAGTATGGACACAGTGGGAGCACTGGGAAAAGCGGTGGCTGTCGTTTTCCCACCCACACACTCGCCCTAAGCAAAGCGTCCTAGGGACAATCTTAGGAGGAATAGGAACTGGCGGTGCAATAGTTAATGCAATGGATAACCAGGTATTGGCAAATAAATTTGGCTCTAAGACTAAAGAAATTGGCGTGTCCTCCGCCGCTGGTTTAACTAACCTGGCACGAGGAATGGATTTGATCAGTCAATTGTTACTGCAATGGGTTGGCACAGAGAGAGATATAGTGTCTGACTTCGGTCGTGTCTTAAAAACCACGACTCACAATATGTCAGTTGCTATTCAGTGTACGCAACCGCAAAGCAACATAATCACCTTTGCTGCTCAGATGATTCAGGCCAGCCTCATGGGATTAAGACACCTGGAGATCCTGAGCCTGCTGAGAGAGCACTACCCAGAGTCCCTAGAACACACCTCCACTTTGGCGCAGATATGGCATGCCACTTGGGAGAGCCTAACTGTCAAGGTAGAAGTCTTAAACGAGAGGATTCTGGACCCAGTAATTTTACATCCATTATCCCATCTAGGACTACCCTTAATAGCCACTAATGCCACCCTACTTCCCCGACAATTGTATCATTGGTCCAATGGTACGCACTCGTTTGGTCTATCCTGTTATTTCACCACCATTGGGTACAGTGTTTTCGCAATATTGATAGTTTTGGTTATAGTAACATCTCTGAATATGTAGTAGTACCGGTAAACTATACAGTCATGGCACAGATCAATAAGGTGTGCATATCTTTAAGAACCCCATGTTCACATGTGACAGTATTGCCTAGTGGTGCGACAGTAAGCATCAACCGCACTGCTGGCAACCCGTGCTTTTGCTCACAGTATATACAGGATTGTTATGGGAACAACTTGTATCTCAGGCGAGAGATAAAAGATTATGTGTTAGAGACTGGATACGTGCCCACGGAGTCCGAACTAGTCGGATTCCACATCGAGGATGAGATTTCCGTGTCTACATGGCTACGGAATCTCACCCGTCTAGCCAATAGAGTACAGGAGGTATCGCACTCCCTCCATCAGATTGCATTGACAGTTAATCACTCCGCCAAAGTAATTGTTGAGTCCTCTGAAGATTTGGAGTCAACCTCCCAAAAGTAATGGTGGGACACCTTCAGCTGGTCATCCACGGGGCAAGCGATCACCCACTTTGCTTTGCACCCTTTAATAATTCTGGTTGTCTTTCAGGTCATACTAGCCCTATGCTTGATTGGCCTCGCACTGTGGGTGAAGAAACAAATTTTCCAGTTACAAGCTGGCCGGTTTTATTGAGAGCTCCGAGGCTCGTAGTTTGTAAATAGTTTATTGTTAATGTGAACTGTTTTGAATAGAATGTCCCATCTGGTTTCAAAAGCCTATCTGAAGGCGACAGTCTCTCAGGCCTGCCTCGGAATCCACTTTTCTTGAGGTAGTGAAGTGGTACACTCGGAACCTACATCTAGCCACCAGCACCGTACCGGCAGACCCCAAAGCCCTCAGGATACATCGTCAGGCTTGGAGTCAGGCTCTGGGCTTGAGCAATGGTGGGGATCTCAATGAACTTCTGCCAAGTAGAATTCCATCCTGTTATGTGGAAGGCAGAGTGTATTGAGCATGCCTTCCTGTGTTAGAGGCCGGCTCTTGCCGCCCCGGGACCGATGGATGAATGTGGGTTCTGAATCCACAGCCTTACTACCTTTATCGGCCTTCCTACAGCCACAACAGCTTTATACTTGGGAGCTATTTAAATCCTCGCTCCCACATACACTTTGAGATCACAGCGAGCAAAAATTGTTTCAACTTGAACTCCCATCAGACTCTGAGCTGGTAATTTGCATTTTATCTATGTATTGGATAACCCTGTTGTCAGTTCTGTTGCTAAAATAGCTATAGGTTGACAGCTCCAGAGAGCTGGGAAGGCCATTCAGATCTTACCATCTCTCCCAGGTATCGTGGGGCGGGGGGGGGAGAAGAAAATCGCAGCTCCAATTGGGAGCTGGTCCGAGGAGATGCCCGATCCCTCTGCAGTAGCTGTGGGACCATGGGGAGGGGTGACCCAAACACCTCCTGACAGAAACAAAGGGCTTTGGACTCAAAAACCCATTTTGAAAGACTTTTGCTTTCTTGCTCACTGAAGAAGCTCCTCATAGACTAATCCTTTCTCCAAGATCTGCAAGATGCAAGCAGCTAATAGTCAGCTCGTGATTGTTAGCTAATTTTGTAAAATTGGTTACATTGTAACAGCTATCACTTTCTCCTTGCTCAAGATTTGCAGTGCCTCATTGGAAGGCACGCTTTGCTTCAAAGTTCAACTGTTTTACACTTTGCCATTTGCCTTAACTGCTCATTTACTGCCGCCTCTCAATTGACAGAACAATTTATTGTTGTTTATTGCTTATTATTTCTATGCATTTGTGTGAATGTGTTTAGGTTTAGTTAGGACTCTTTTTTATGAGATAGAAACCCTTTGCTTTCCCCCAAAATTCCCTTTACCTATGGAAAAATACTACCTCTGAACCTTTAGACCCCTATTTGGCTCTAAAACTATTTTTGATTTTAATTGGAAAATGATAGATATTGTCCCCAACATCGCTCATTTTCAGGGGGGGGGGATTGTTACTGCTGTTTCTAGCCCGAGCTTGTGGGATATTAGATACCATTTGATATCAAGGATTTGGCCTTCTTTACCCATTCTTCTCCATGTGCTTGCAAGGCCACCCAACAAGCACACACACAGGTACGGCCGAAAATAGCCGAACCATTCAAATCCCAATCCAGGCAGGCCAGGCATTGCCAAATGCAGCTTCGGGAGACCTCAGGGCAAGTACCATATTATGTATGCATGCTACTTATAAAAGATCCCCTGCTCCGAGCAGGCAGCTTGATGAGTGGACTATACAACTCCCAAGCACTCCACGTTTGCATACTGGCTGCTCTATTGACAATCTGGTCATAATTCAATCATCCAAAGTACTGACCTTTCAGAGGCTTTGTCTCCAGCCCGAAACTCATTGTTATCCCCAAGTACGGACTAGCCTGCGGCCAAAATTTTCCTATAAGAACCCCTGACTTTGAACGTCTCATTGGATCGCTCGTGACTTGCCTCCTGACTTGCCGTTTCTCTGTTTGACAAGCCTCCCCTCAGCCCCACATGCTGAGAACCTACATTCCCCAGCTTCTTTGCTATTACCGGGCTGCAGGACAGGTGTATTATTTCCCATACCAAACTTCAAAATCCCTCTATCCAACTCCTACCTCTTATTTCTATAGTTCTTCATGTGAGTGTGTTGCATGCACATGTTTGACTGTATCTCAATAAAACATTTATTATTATTAACTTCTGCTTTATCATTGACTCGGTCTGACCTTGTAGACAAAGGGTTCAAGATCTCGCTACGTTACCCTGCCTCTCGCATTGCTAACTAGTGCTCTTTGCTAATTCCCTCCCCATTGTTTTGAGCACATTTAGGTGTCCCTCCCGGGACCCCCAGAAAACAGGGTAACAGCATATTCACCATAAAGGTCAAAACATAGGACAACTTGTTTGATAAAACCTCCATGTTGGCTGCATCTCACAAAGATGTGCCTGCTCCTACAGGCAAGATCCAGTCTGCTCGTGTCTGTCAGGAAAGTTTGGACAGAACCTAAGTCCAAATAAAATATGTATGATGTACATTAAGATTTGCACCTGGGAAGACAGTGGATGATGCAATCCCATATAATACCTGCATGAGTCATTGGGTTGTGTAACCAAGGAAGAAGGTTGCATCATACATGGGATCTAGCAACGTTGGCTGGAATTGCATCAGAAATGTATGTATATAAGGGGGTGTGTTCTAGCCAACTGATCCCTCTCGATGTCTGATAGAGCAGCTGGAGACTATGTTGGATACAGATCTTCGCATGCTGTGCTGAAACTCCGTTGGAGGACTGTATATATTTGTATGTATCGTAGCTGGAAAGTAAAGCCTCCTCTTGGAAGATAACATTGCACGGGAGTATTTTTTCTTCCTGGCTTCAGGGCTTTGCTGCTTCTCTGCTGGGACCCTTCTAGCTGTGTGAGTAAACTCTGCTACATGGTGATTTTTCGAACACTTGACTCTGGTACACTGTTTTGCCAGAGCTCCGTGCTGGAGGGAGGTGCTACTGAGGTTTTTGTGTAGCTCCCATCATCCACCATCCCTCTGACAGTTTCGTTCATGGGTTTCACTCTGGAGGGACTTACATGTCCAGACCATAATTTAAGCCATTCTGCCCAACCAACTTCACTGGAGTGTAAATAGGATGCAGACTCAGGCAATTGTGCCAAGGTATTTAACTTACGGAGTCCTACTCAGATCTCTTTCAAGGAGGGTGTCAATTGTAACAACATAAGTTCCCTTATGTCCATGATAGGGGACTTCAGCTATGCTGATGGCTGAATTGGAGGGTGTACCTGCCTTCCTCATGAGTGAGATTCAGGACAAGTATTACGCATGATTGAAACCAAATAGAATCTTTATTTAAATTGCAAGTTGTTTGATTTAGAGGGATGAACCAGCTTGTTGGCTCATGCTTAGCTAAGACGGTTTGTGGCATACACCAGTGTTGCTTCAGCCAATCTATCACCTGGACAATTTGACATTTTCCCAATGGAGTGACCAAATTGACTTCAATGGGAGCAGTGTGCCCTTCAGCAGTTCCAGGGATAATGAAAAGCACAAAGGGGTCTCCATTATTCCAAGCTGCAGCCATAATGATCACCACATCACAGGCTGGAGTGGGGGTGGTCAAATATAGACTGTCAAACACCAAGGCCACCATATCAGACTTGCACTGGGTGATGAAGACAGGTGGATTTGCCTTTGGGCCTTCCTGGCAAAAGACCTCTTTATTCTCATTTCAGAGTATACACATTTGGCAACTGTACAAACCATAGCTGATTTGCGTTCCGCAAACCAACGTTGAATTTGAGTGAAGGAGAAAATGTGCTTGTGGTTGCTACTGTCAACTAAAGAGACAATCTTGCACAGCATTCCCTCACCTGGAAGGTGCTGTGGCTTAGTGATGATACAGTTCTAAGGGAACTCCTTGCTGGGGATGTGTATCTGAAGGGGCCAAAGGAGAACTAGCAGGGGGAGAAAAAGAAAAACCACTCTTACCTTGTCCTGAGATTGTGGACCCATGATCACCTTTGTTGCTGTGGGGAAGACCTAAACCTACCAAAACTACAAAGCTATACAAATGGGGAACAGTGCTGAAACACATCTCCTCAAGGTGGCTGCCAACCCATGAATGTCTCTGACAGGTCCACTGTGGGTGTTTCTTTGCAGTTCAGTGAGACCTGCCTAATCATCACTGTGCTGAGGGGGGTGGGGGCAGGAGGTTCCTCTACCACCTTTCAGTGCATCTTGGTCTGTACCAGTGCTGTGGCCTTCTTTCAACTAAGACACATAAAAGTATTTAAGCCACTGTCCCTTTTTGTATGGTATTGCTACCTGGTAGATAGTGGGAGAGATTCATTTTGTGATCTTTACAGGGCCTTTCCATTTGGTGGACAAGGCACACTCGTCCTGGGAAAACCAGTTGTTCTTCATCCCACTGGTGGGGCTTGTGAATCCAGTCAAGCTGTTTTTCCATGGCCTGTATGTTTTTACCTAATTGCAAGGCCATTTCCCTGCGGATCCATAAAATTTCCTGAATTAGTGTCCTCACCCACTCACTGTTGATGACAAGTCTCTAGGTTGGAGGGGAGAGTTGTGTTGAACCAGAAGGCTTCTAGTAGCAACATCTTTCTCCCGATCATCATAGTGTACGGGGCAAAACTGTGAACAGCCTTCATTCCCTAGAGAGCTATCAGGATGATGGGGAGCTTCTTGTCCCAGTCATACTCTGTTGAACACACCACCTTCTGGAGTGCTTCCTTCAGAGTATGATTAGTCTGCTGTATCTGACCTGAGCTCTGGGGGCGATAAACAATGTGGAACCTCTGCTTGATCCTGAGTCTTACAGAGTTCCTGGGGGATCTCTCCATTGAAGTGAGGACTGATGTCGCTATCCAACTCCCTAGTGATTCCCCAGGGAGACCAAACATTGTTTTACAACAAATGTGCAGCTGTAGCTACAGTGTTGTTTTTGCAAAGGAATGCTTCAACTCACTTGCTGAAGGGGTTGATGGCTGTTTGGCAGTACTTGTTCCCTCTTGTTGTGAAAGGCAAGGGAGCAATGAAATAAATTTGGATTTGGGCCCATGGGCCCTCAATCTGCTGGTGCTGGATTGGGGACTTGGGGCTGACCTGGTCAGCACTGAGCATGGTGTAGGAGAGACAGTTGTCCTCCCACTAATCAATTTCCTGGTGCATGCCTGGCCACCAGCCTGTCTCTTGCACTGTTTCTAAAATGCCTTGCTTGCCCTTGTGCTCCAGCTCATGTACAAATTGGATCAGCTCTCCTCAAACCTCCATAGGCAAAACCCAGTGATGGCGCCCTTCCTGTCCATGGTCCAAATGATACCTTCCTTCTCCTCAGTTGTATATTGCCCAGTGGAATCCTTCCCTGCTTCCACTAGCTCTTTCAGCTAGGGATCTCCTTTCTGGAGGCTGGCCAAATCTAAGAGGGGAGTTGTGACAATCATCTTGGAGCTGGAATTGATGGGGCACATGGATGATGACTCTGAAGAACCATCCTCCTTAACGGCAGCTTCCCGAGCAAGTGCATCAGCAAAATTGTTCCACAAGCAAACATCTGAAACATTTTTCTGATAGCCCTTCATGTGCGCAATCCAGGTAGGGGCTGTCCTGTCCTGAATTTGAGTAGTGATGTGCAGCCACTTGTTAACATGGGCAATCTGGGTCCTTGCAGTTGTTTGCAAGCCAGATAGGAAACCAGATCATGGCTGCCTTAGCAGACCAATCTGAGTTGGTGTAAATGGAGAGGGGGCATTCAAGTGGCTCAAACTCTAACATCATCCTAAGGGCTTCAACTTTGGCCGCATGACTGGAATGAGGTTGTGTCGATCCATGGAAAATGAAGGAGTCATCCACTTGGATGGCTCTGTAGCCTGTCTTCAGGGTGCCAGCAATGAGGGACAAGCCATTGTAGAACCAACATACAAATACTTGGAGTTGCACTTCCTCAAATGACTCTCCCCAGTCTGCTGGCCACTGGACCTGAATGATCAGGGGAAGGGGACACTTATGCTGCTATCCTGTGATAATCAAGCTATATGGAGAAAGAGGCCTCGTGGTGAAGTGGTTAAATGCCAGTACTGCAGCCGCAAGGCTGTGATTTCTATCATGTCAGGCTCCAGGTTGACTCAGCCTTCCATCCTTCCGCATGTCAGTAAAATGAGTACCCAGTTTGTTGGGAGCAATTAGCTAAAAACATTGTAAACTGCTTAGAGAGCACTTAGTTGCTAAGTGGTATAGGTACACATGCTATTGCTATTACGTTCCTTCTTGTAGTCAAACCAGCGGTTTACTAAGGCAAGAGTCCACTTCTCATTGGAGACTTGTACGTTCTGAATCTTGCCTGACAGAATGTACTCAAGAGGGGTATGCATAGTTTGGACAATGACTCGTCCACCTGCCACAATGAATTCCCAGTGGGTGAGGTTCCACACCAGGGCCAGGCAGACCTTCTTGCAAGGGCTGTGTTTTTGCTCAATTGGCTTCAGGCCACAAGAGACATATCCAATGACTCTGTGCTTGCCTGTGTGGAACTGAGTGTAGCGCCAATGCTATGCTCAGATGTAGTCAATTGGATGTGGAATAGCTTTGACATGTCCAGATGAAGAAGGGCAGGGGTGCTTGATAAGCTGAGTTTCAGTTCTGAGAAAGCGTTCTACTGGGCTGGTCCCCACTCCCTTACTGCATCCTTTTTTTTAAGAGTGAGTGCCTTCTCTGCAAATGTCTCAATAAGGTCCCGGGAGAAGTTGAACTTGTCTAACAATGCCCTCAGTGTATGCATGTCAGTGGGTGCAGGAAGCTTGGAGACCACTTCCACACACTGTGTGTCTGGTCTGTGTCTGTCAGTCCCCAGAGAGAGGCCATTTCTGCACTATGCTGTTACAGTGCAATTATTCCACTTTCAACCTCCTGTGGAATTCTGGAGTTTGTAGTTTCCTGAGGCCAAAGAGCTCTCTGGCTGAGAAAATTCTCAATTCCACTCCCTCAACTGCAAACCCCAGAATTCCACAGGATGTTGAAAGTGGAATAATTGCACTATAACAGTATAGTGTGGAAATGGCCAGAGTCCCAAGTCTTCAGTCATGACCAACTGTGCCTTTTCTTGGTTTTCTTGAACCTCTAGAGTGGGCAGGTCTGAATGTTACATGCCAAGACAAGCCAACTGGGTCAGGTCCTGTCCATTGGCTGTAGGTTAGGAATGGGCAATAGCATTTAGCCACATTATAACCATTTCCTAACCTCCATAGCTGCCCATAGGATTCTTTCCTCCACCTCCTGAGTCTCAGCTACCTCATTAGAGGAATTGCCACTCTGAGCTCATCTTCACTGGGTAGAGTGGGACTGGTTCTTCCCAATTAGGGTTGTAGGGAGAATGGGAGTAGGAGTCCTCAGGAAGGGACTCTTCTACTGTGTGTACAGTAGGAGGATGCAAAATTTTGGGGCAGATTGTGGCAATTGCAGCCTCCCTGGTGGCCAGTCTTTGGCTCTGCTTAGTAGTCCTGCAATTGCAAACCTCATGGCTCACGCTCATATGCTGAACCTTTGCCTGGCTGGCAAGGTACTGAACAGTGTACTGCACCTTAGTGTGTTTGGCCTCCAGGGTGGTCAGCCTGTCCTGGAGCGTCTGGATTTCAACTGAGGTATTATCTAATTTGGTGTAGGCCTCTTGTGCCACAGATGAGAAGACCAATTTATCTGCCAGAAACATTTGGGTTTGGGCCTGAAGAGACACCAATTTAGTGGCCTGTCTCTCTACCATTTTGGTGAGCTTCTGGCTGGTGCTCATGGCTTCACTTAAGACCATCCAGAAACCCCAAGCCACCATTGCATCTTTCTAGCAGTTGAAAAGTGAGCTCTCTTTGCACTGTGCATGGTAGGTGTCATGCAGGGTGCAAAAAGGATCCAAGGTTTTGAAGAATCCCTCCTTCCATGGGTTGTTTCCTGTTTTCACAACTCATTTTTTGAGTTTGTCCATTTTGTTTTGTTCCTTGAACATTTTGCCAATTTGTTTGCCAATTAACTAACAGAAAGAAAGCAAGAGTGCATTCCTAGCATGCCCACACACATAAGTACAACATGCTTCTGCAGCTTTTTTCCAATTAACTTGAGGACACTCACATGTTTCCTTCAAGCTCCACTGGCCAGGACACACCCTTGAAACTGGGGATAGAGGACCAGGCACTCAGGGACAGGGAGACCTTCTGACATCCTTGGGGGAAATTCCCTAACTTCTGAAACACACAGAACAACTAAGGGGAGAATGAACCCTAAGGGGAACTTAATGCTGCTTGGCCAAGCAATGGGGAATGAGAGATCAGAGTCCTGACTGAGTCCCACCTTTTTACAGCTGCTTTTTCAGACTGAGGGGACCCCTCCCCCAAGTCTGGCGAAGAGCTTAAACCGAGAGCCAGTTGCTATCACACACAATGCACACTGCCCAAACTATTGGTTGCCACACACTGTGATAGTTGAGGCTCCTGAGGCTCCTGGCGAAGCTACTGAGGAGGCTGCTGATGACGAGCAACAGCTGTTGGTCTCTGTTGCTCAGGTTGGAGATGAGTCCTGCAGCTCAAGAGCTCCCTTCTGCTGTGGACCAAGCAGGCTCAGACGTTCCTCTGCCTGCTCCGGGATCAGGGATCCGGCAGTGATCCCGAAGGTACTTTTGAGCCTGTTCTAATCAGCCCACAATCAAGGCTGAGACTTAAGAGAGCTGTGCAAAGGGAAGCTTCCTTGATTAAGTTTAAGACGTGGTGACTGGCCACACCTGTGCCTTGGGCTATATTCCTTGCCTGCTTGGAAGCAAACCTTATACAAGCTCTCTCCTTGCCCGTTCCTTGTTTCCAGCACCCAGCTTCTGATATCTTGGATTGAACTGTCGGCTCCTGCCCCCTGGATTTTGGACTCTGACTTCGGCTTTGCTTGTTGTTCTGGCTTTGGTAAATAGACTTTCTTTTGTTAATTCCCTGCTTGGACACGTTCCGGCTTGATTCTGTTATCTCTCTCACTCCCTTCTCCGGGCTGGCTCACCGCCCGGGTCTCTGACCTTGACACACACAATACATGGACCATGAGTCTTGCAGAGTGCTACCCTTGTTGAGCTACCAATTCCAAAGAGATTGGGGCTTCCTGAGCCTCTAACAAAACTCTAAGAGGTGCTTAGACCTGGGAGTGGCACACAGAATGGAGGTTAAGAGGTTCTAACTTTTCTTTCCTCCATAACCCTAAGTACTTTGCTGATGTGTGTATGTTCCTAACCTGTCTTTGTCCTAACACTTCAGATTCCATGCCACTAAACCCAAGTTAGGGAGCAATTCCCAGGGCAGCCATGTGCAAGGTCCTTGATGTCTATCATGGCTCATGGACAATGCATGTGGCCAGATAGGTGCAGCTTCCACAACACAGACCAAGATAGAAAAGGAGACAGATCCTCAACCCAACACTAGCTCTTTGGCTGAAACGCACATGATTCTCACATATAAGTATTTCTAACAGATTTGGCTGGGATTCCTACAGTTCCTGAATCACATGTGTTGACTCACAAGACAGAAAAACTCTCATTCTCCACTAATCTTCTTATCCCAAAATGTGGGTGACTCAGGGGTCTACCTGTGATGGCAGTACCTCCACATGACAGTGGAGAATTAATTAGCTCAAATTGTGAGGCCTGCAAGGGGGGGGGTAACCTAAAGAGATCTTTACACTAATGTTTATGGGGTCTTGCAGAAAAGAGATTCCAAACTGTGGTAAAATGTGTTTATTGAAAATTCAAACATGCATGCAAAAAAATAAAAAAAAAAAATAAAAAAATCCAAACATTCACACAAGAGCTAACTGAAGGATAAAGGGAGGAAAGCTTTGGATAGAGGAGATTTCAGGGAATGGGCAATAACCAATGATCTGGAGAGCAGCAAAGAAAGCAGCAATGTGGCTTAGACTAGCACCTGTCATGCCTTGCTTCCAGAACATGGAAGAACATTTCAATGTCTGAAATAGGAGACATACCAGAGGCTGGAAAAAGGGACAGGCCAGGACCTGCTGAACAGGAGGAGGTTACAGTGTCACAAACAGAACAGGGTAAAGTGCCGGGTCCAGCAGAGAGTTCTACCCCTTTGGAAACAGAAGACAACTTACCTATACCCACCTTTGCCAAGTGTAGACAGCAAAGAAAGAGTCTACACTGATCCCACAGGATTTATAGACAACAGCAATTACTTAGTCAACAGCTGTGTTAAGCTGCTGACATATATAAGTGCTGCCCGTCTGTTCCAGGAGTTGTCAGAGCTTATTTGACCTTTCCGGCTGTTATTTACACTTCTGAACTCTGTAGCTGACCTTGGATTGTATCGACTGACTTTTGACTTGTTTGCTTTGCTTTGGATTGTACTGTATTTATGACCTCGTGCTTACTGATTAAAAGTAAGTAATGAGCCATGAGCTATTTGGTTTGTTTGAGTTATCAGCTGTACTGCCCTGATCTAGATGAGACAGAATAAGCTCTGACTGGAACCACAGCTGATAACATGGACAGCCAGCAAAAGGAAAACAAGGTTTTAAAGGCACAGCTCACTCAGCTCACAGCTACTGTCAACAGCTTGCAATAGCAGCTCAGTCAGCTCCAGACAGCCCATGCTAAAGTGTCAATGGCTGTGCCAGAAAAGTTTTCTGGGGACCCAGGCCAGTTGGAAGCCTTTATTGCCAACTGTAAGCTGTATGTACAGGTCAGAGCAAAGGACTTTCCTAGTGAGTCTATTCAGCTGGCTTTCACGATCAGTTTGCTGTCTGGTATGGCTGCTAAGTGGGTTACTCTGTTGCTGCATCAGAACAGCCCTGTGGTGGACAGTCTGGAGGCTTTACTTCAACAACTCAGGACTGTGTGTGGAGGAGGGTCCAGTTCAAGCCAAAACTGCCAGCAAACAAATTCACCACTTGCAGAAGGAGAGAGGGACTGTGTAAGCCTATACCATAGCCTTCTGGCTCCTGGGTTAGGACCTGAAATTACAACGACTCTGCCCTCCTGGATTTGTTCAAGGCAAGTCTGGCTCCTAAAATTCTGGATGATCTGGCTCACAGCCCTTCTTCTGTTATTCTGCAGCTGCTTATTGAGCAGGCCCTCTGAATAGATGGTTGTTTGTTTGTTATAAATATTTTTTATTAAATCGAGAACCTTAAAATCATTAAATCCAGACCTGTTACATGCTGATGTTTAGAACATGACATATAATTCTAAAATTATTACATCTTCAGTAACATTATATGCATATCTAATATCTTTCTCATTTATCATTTTCCAACTTCCTTCTTTAAAAGTTTTGGGTGCTTTCTTATCTTTTCTTTTGCTTTGGCATACTTTCTTCATCTTTTGTAAGCTTATATCTCCACCAAAAAAAAAAAAAAAAAGCTTTATTTTTACCTCTAAATATTTCTTTAAGTATATCTTTTTTTCTATATATTTTGCAGAGCTTACTGTTACCGCCATTGCTATCCCGAGCTTGGGGGATATAAAAGATATCTTTTGATATCAATAATTCGACCTCCAATACCCATTCCTCTCCACATGCTTGCGAGGCCCCCGGAAAAGCATGCATACAGGCTCGGCTGATAATCGCTGTAATATTCCAAACAAATACAGGTAGGCCAGAAATAGCCGACTCGCAGCTTCAGGAAACCTCAAGGCAAGTACCTCAATTATGTATGGACGCAACTTTCAAAAGATCCTCTGCCCCACGCTGGCAGCTTGATGATCAAACTATACAATGCTCAAGCACTCCACGTTTGCACACTGGCTACTCTATTGACAATTTGGCTATAACTCAATCATTCAAATTCTGACCTTTCGGAGGCTTTGTCTCCAGCCCCAAACTCATTGTTTTCCCCAAGTACGGACTAGCCTGCAGTCACAATTTTCCTATAAGAACCCCTGACTTCGAGCGCTTCCTTGGATCGCTCTTGGCTTCCATCCCACCTTGCTGTCACTTTGTCCAGTGAGCCCTCCCCTCAGCTCCACGTGCTGAGATCCAAGCTCCCCAGCTTCTCTGCTTCTAACCGGGCTTCAGGACAGGTATAGTATTTCCCATACCAAACCTCCTCTAAAAATCCCTCTATCTGCTCCTACCTTTATTTCTATAGCCTCCTGTGTGAGTGTGTTGCATGCATTTATTTGATTGTGCTTAAATAAAACAATAATTATTATTTCAACATCTGCCTCATCCTTGACTCGGCCTGACCCCGTAGACATAGGGTTCAAGATCTCGCTACCTTACCCTGCCTCCCGCATTGCCAACTTGTGCTCTGTTCTGATTCCCTCCCCTTTGTTGTGAGCACATTTAGGTGTCCTTCTCGGGACCCCCAGAATTCAGGGTAACAGAGTGGTGGAGTAACGCGGGCAGCCCCTGTACCCCTAATTTGAGTAGCAGTCATGAACCTTCTCAAATCAGGCTGGTATAGACTTAGGTGATGGCCGGTCAAGTCCATAGAGTGCTGTTAGGAAGGAACACGTGTGTGTGAACTCTGTGTGCTTGAGGTCCAGGAGCTACTCTATCTGGGTTGGAAATCTGTCCCCCTTTCTTGCTTGGTTTGTGTTTGTCAGCCGCCCCGGTGTGGTCACTGCTGGCCCTTGGGCAGTGAACCATTGTCTGATCGCAAGGAGTGTGCACAAGCTGTCCTGGGAATCACATCCCTAACTTGCGGTATATCGTGGGCTTGGATCCGAAGCGCTAGGGTGCTAGGAACAGTCCACATGCACGCAACACTGTAGGCAAGGCAAAAGCACTTAGGGAAGAAATCCAGCCCCCTCAAGTAGAACACGGGTGCATCCCGTCCATTAGTGTGAAGCACAGGTGCGTCTTGTTGGCAGTTTTGAAAGCGCAGGTGTATCCCGACCACTAGCGAACTAGGTGCAGGTGGTGATTCTGGACCTAGCATAGGGTTTTAGAAAGTTTAGCCCAAGGTAGAGGAAGGGCCCCCTCACCCCCAAAAAACTGTTAGGAATGGTTTTGGTTTAGGTTCCCATCCCTTTTCCCCTGCTGCTTGGCCAGGCAGCGTAGTAAGTTCCAGCGTGTTTGTTTCCCCCCTTCAGGTAGACAGAGTACTCCTGAGGGTCCCCTTGGGTCTATTATAGGTCCTCAAACTGTTACCTCGTCCTTTTCTCCCTAAACTGTTGAGGTGGAAGACCGGGCTTAGGTGTACAAAAGTGACTTTGTTTGGGCAGGTTGGAGATAGGTTCTGTTACCCTGATTTCTGGGGGTCCCGGGAGGGACACCAAATTGCTCTCAAAATACAAGTTGGGGGAAATTAGTCAAAGAGTACAAGTTAGCACTGCGAGAGGCAGGGTAACGTAGCGAGATCTTGAACCCTATGTCTACGGGTTCAGGCCGAGTCAAGGAGCACACAGGAGTGAAATAACAAATGTGAATTTTATTAAAAATACAATCAATCAGTGTATGCAACACAAACACACAGAGAAACTATAGAAATAAAGGTTGGAGTGGTATAGAGGGATTTTTAGAGGAGTTGTTGGTTTGGGTAATACTACACCTGTCCTGAAGCCCGATCGGAAGCGGAGAAGCTGGGGAGTGTGGATCTCAGCACGTGGAGCTGAGGGGAAGGCTCGCTGGACAAGCGACAGCAAGGCGGGATGGAAGCCAAGAGCGATCCGAAGAAGCACTCAAAATCAGAGGTTTCTATAAGGAGAATTGTGACCACAGGCTAGTTCGGACTTGGGGAAAACAATGGATTTGGGGCTGGAGACAAAGCCTCCGAAAGGTCAGAATTTGAATGATTGAATTATAGCCAAATTGTCAATATGATAGCCAGTATGCAAATGCGGAGTACTTGAGCGTTGTATAGTCCGATCATCAAGCTGCCGGCTTGGGGCAGATGATCTTTTGAAAGTTGCATGCATACATAATTGAGGTGCTTGCCTTGAGGTCTCCTGAAGCTGTGAGTCAGCTATTTCTGGCCTGCCTGTATTTGTTTGGAATATTACAGTGATTACCAGCCGAGCCTGTACGCGTGCTTGTCCATGGGCCTCGCAAGCATGTGGAGGGGAATGGATATGTGAAGCCGAATTAGTGATATCAAGAGATATCTTTTTATATCCCCCAAGCTTGGGCTAGCCAGGACAGTAACAGTTCCCATCCCTCTTTCCTAGCGAAGTTCCTCAGAGTTCATCTCCCTATAATCCCCCAGGGATCTAGGTGATCCTACTTGTCACTCCAGGTCCTGGTCTTGCTCTTGGTTAGGAAGTTCAGTGGTTAGAAATGGCTGAGAGCAGCAAGGTTACCGTTAAGGAACTCATGTTAGAGAGGGAGGTCCAAGGGAAGTTAGACAAGTGGGTGTTAGGCAAAGGGAAATGTCCCTGGAAGGAGTCCAGCTTCCAGACAACAGATCACTTCACCACTCTAAGGGAGGCGTATGCTCAGACATGCCAGTCAAAGAACCTATTAGGGCTGTCAAAGGATGCTTTGGCAGTGTGGGGACTTTGGCTGACTGCCAGAGATGCCTCAAAAGCCCTGGTTGAGACCAGAGAAAAGCTAGGAGAGGTGGAGAAGGAGAATGCCCGGCTTCACGCTGAGATGGAGGCTCTGTGCACGGACAAAGTAATGTGCATGTCTGTCGCGCAGGCCTCCGCACAAAAGCTAAACTATGTCACCTTGCTGGCTCAGACTTGGGAGGAACGAGCCCATGCCTTAGAGGCTGAGCTCGCCCACGCCAGGTCTGTGGCCAAATTTATGGTAGGGCAAGTGAAGGAGCAGCAGGAGGCTGTGAGCCATGTAGCTTGTCACCAGCAGATTGCGGCGCTGGAGAGCCAGCTCCAAATGCGCAGAGCCCTAATTTCGGCTGTGTGCCCGGAGCTGCTCCCAACATTTGCTGACGACTTTTCTGGGGAGCCGCTGTCAGAGGATGATCAGGCAACCCTTTCCCACAATCCCGACTGGAGTGACCGTAAGGTCCCAGTCAATCCCGTACAGATCCGGTCCCTGACTAGGCGGACCACCCTCCTTGGCAAAGGCAGTTCAGAAAGGGCAGAGACACAGGAGACACAGGTCACCGAGACTAGGGTCCCCTGGCGAGCCACTGAGGCAAAAGCGATAGTGGACCGGCTGGGTCCATTGTATAAGTCCACGGGAATAAGGTGGCTGAATGCAGTCATACGTTCCCATCCCACGACCAACAGCCAAGACCTGACCCAGCTGGTTCAGCTTTGTATGTCCCCCTCTGAGCTCCCGACTCTCGAATCGGCCGTGGCGGCTCGAGGCCTGGTTAGGCTCGAGGCCCACAACTGGATGAGAGAGGTCATTAGTATTTTGTGGCCTGGACAGAGTGCAAGTGTGCTCTATGTCATGGAGCAGCAGGGTCCTCGTGAGAACCCTGAGGCTTACGTGGCATGAAAGGAACTCCTTGCCATTCTGGCCGAGAAGGTCCCTCTGGCCCCAGGAGGGTACAACTTCAATCATGTCAAGTTTAAAACTCTCCTTTACGGAGGTCTTAACCATGAGATGAACATGGCTCTGGGCTTAGTGGATACTGCAACAACAGGCTGGGAGGACTTTGGGAACAACCTCTGACGGGTCTCCGACCTGCTCCGTGAGGCAGGTTCTCTCAAACCTCCCACCAAGGCACACAGAAAGGACCCCGGAAATTGGGAACCCATAGCCGAGGTAACGTACTCGAACTGTGGGTCCCATTCCCAACATCGTAAGACGGTGCCGAATTCCGTCCTGAAGGGGAACTGGAATTCGCGCCCCAACTATAGACAAGACAGTCAGCGCTGGCAGGCCAGGGACTCCCGAGGCCAGCCTGGCAAGGCAGGGAATTCCGCTCCTCCGCCTGCTGTCCCAAAACAGTCCCCAGACTCAAGCGCTCCTAGGGAGATGTCTGGAGGCTATGATCCCACTGCCCAAACGTACTCCTCGGATCGAGTACAACTTTGGGGCATGTTACGCAGTTTCGGACTGGACATGAGCCAGTTCGACAAATGGCCCACCTCCGAACTGTTTGAGGCCCTGGAGAAGCAGCTCCAGGCTGGCGGTAAACAGCCGGTCCAGGCCATGACCAAAGGCCCCCCTCTGGCTGGATGCTACCCTAACCTGGATCTGCAAAAGTAGGGGTGCCCTCGGTCCAGGAAGCTTCCCCACAATGTTGGGACTCAACTGAAGCCCAACAAATGGGGTAGATCTAGGATGAAGGCAGGCACTAGGACCGATAGGGAAAAGACCCCTGCCACCCCTCCTGAAGACTCCGGAGCTGCGCTAAAAGTGCTGCTCCCTAACCTGCGAAGACAGGGTGAGCCCACCCCTGACGCTATCCGCTTGACCGGGTATGGCGGGGGGAGGGACCCAATCCAAGCCCTTCAGAAAACCCAAGTGCCCCAGTCACACCAGAGCCAGGCAGATTGCACCGCCTCCTGACTCAGCCCCGAGTGCGAATCCAACCACCTCCGAGATGCTAGTGCTCTCTGAGCACCGAGAAGGATCGCACGAGCCTGAGGTTCAGGAGGAAGCCCCCACCAAGTTTGACAAGGCACAGGACATTGCCAGCATGTGTGAGAGCCAGGAAAGGGAGAACACACAGCCAGGGGAAGCCAGCCCCAAGCTTCCAAAGCTCACCAGTGTCCCTGCTTTGAGCCTCCTGTTAGAAACCCGCAGTTTCTCCTTGAATTTTCTTGAAACCTTGGCAAAGAGAGTCCACCCTCTCCATGCCCTCTTTCAAGGGAATTTCCTCTGGGACTGGGGATTCAAGCAGCAAAAGGCTCCTGCCCAGCCAGAGCACAGGTTAGCACAGGCACTCACACTGGCACACCCTGATGTGACCATATATACTCCCCTTAACTGCATTTCATCAGGGGAGACCGTAACAAACACGGCTGTGAGTCCCAAATACCACACGGAGGTAGATGTGGCTACTGCCTTCCCCTCCACAGAGATAAACTGTTGCCAGTTTATATTCACATTCAGTGGCACCCAATACCTTTTTGCTCTGGTGATCTTGAGATGGGCCAAGGCAGTCCATGGCTTCGTCTCAATGATACCAAGAGAAAAGACCTTACTTCAGGAGGCACTTGGGTCAGACACCAGCCTCCCCTTTGATTTGGACAAAAGGGTCTCAAGCAATGAGTGGGCACTGCCGCTCTTGCAAGTAATTTCAGAAACCCACAAATGCACACATTCAAAGGACTGGAAGGGAAAGCCCCCATACTGGGCAACCCCCTCTTTTGTGCAGTAACCAAGTACTGTATTCCCAATAGTTTCTCAGATTTCTCTGAGTAATAAGGAAATGCCAGCTGTTAATTTGTCTGAGACGTTTGTCTCAATCTATGAGGCGTTTGACAATGGTTAGAGTGGCATTGTCTGAGCGGGACGGAGAGAAGTGGCAGCCTCTCTGACTTCCCGATTATGTATATAGTTCCTGTTTGTATTTGTATTTGTGTAGTAAGGATAAGTGGTGACGGATTCCCGTAACTGTGTTCCCTACAGGGAGATGGAATGGGACCTTTCACTTGGATTGTGGTGTTTGTAAATAGTTTATTGTTAATGTACAGTGTTTTTGATTTTTAACGTCCCCATTGGTTTCAAAAGCCTATCCGAAGGCGACCATCTCTCAGGCCTGCCTCGGAGTCCAGCTTTTGTTTAGGTAGGGAAGTTGTGCACTCGGAACCTACACTGAACCATCAGCACTGTACTGGCAACGGCCCCAAGCCCTCGTTCTACATCATCAGGCTTGGAGCCAAGCTCTGGGTCTGAGCAATGGGGGGGGACCTCGGCGAGCATCTGCCAAAGGCACAGACTAATTGTATTGAGTGTGCCTTCCTGTGTTAGAAGCTGGTTCTTCCAGCTGGTCTTCTGAGTACAGGATGGCCTGGCACCACCAAGGACTGATGGATGGATACGGGTTCTGAATCCACAACCTCGCTGCCTGGATGGCCCTGTGACGGCCAATACTGCTATATTCTTGGGAGCTATTTAAACCCCCGCTCCCACGAAGCCTTTGTGGTTATGGTGATCAAAAGTTCAAAGTCCAGCTTGAACTCCCATTAGGCTTTGAGCTGGTAATTTGCATTTATTTTATACATTGGCTGCTAACTTTGTCAGTCTTCTGTAAAATAGCTACAGGTCAACCGCTCCGGAGAACCGGGACGGCCTCCGGACCTGACCATTACCCCCGGGTACCATGGGGCGGGTGAAGACGAAATATCCCTGCTCCAACCGGGAGCCCAGGCCGAGGAGATGCCCGATCCCTCCGCTGCAGCTGTGGGACCATGGGGGGGGGGCGATCCAGTCACCCTCCGACAGAGATAAAGACTGTTTTTGTCCAAAAACTCTGATTCAAAGGACTTTTGCAAAATGGACTATTCCTCCCGCCAGGATCTGCAAGATGCAAGCAGTGGCTAGTTAGCTTTCACTTGTTAGCTAGTCTGCAAGATTGGATACTTTGTAACTTTCACCAATTTGCTTTGCTCGTTCCTGCAGTACCTCATTGGAAGGCACGCTTTTGCTTCCAGCTTCAAAAGGTTTTGCATTTGCTATTTACAACCATTGCTCATCCATTGACCGTTCTCTATTGACGGGACAGTTTGACATTGATTATTGTTTAATTGACATTTGTGTGCATGTGTTCAGGTTTAGGTTTTAGTTAGGAATGTTTTTAAAAGATAGAAACCCTTTACTTTCCCCCGAAATTCCCTTTCCTTGTGGAGAAATACTACCTCTGAACCTGTAGACCCCTATTTGGCTCTAAAACTATTTTTGATTTTAATTGGAAAATGATCGATATTGTCCCCAACATCGCCCATTTTCGGGGGGGGGGGATTGTTACTGCCATTGCTAGCCCGAGCTTGTGGGATATAAAAGATATCTTTTGATATCAATAATTCGGCCTCCTATACCCATTCCTCTCCATGTGCTTGCGAGGCCCCAGGACAAACACTCATACAGGCTCGGCCGATAATTGCTGTAATATTCCAAACAAATACAGGCAGGCCAGAAATAGCTGACTCGCAGCTTCAGGAGACCTCAAGGCAAGTACCTCAATTATGCATGCATGCAACTTTCAAAAGATCCTCTGCCCCATGCTGGCAGTTGGCAACTATACAACGCTCAAGCACTCTGCATTTGCATACTGGCTACTCTATTGACAATTTACCTATAACTCAATCATTCAAATTCTGACCTTTTGGAGGCTTTGTCTCCAGCCTCAAACTCATTGTTTTCCCCAAGTACGGACTAGCCTGCAGTCACAATTTTCACTATAAGAACCCCTGACTTTCAGCACTTCCTTGGATTGCTCTTGGCTTCTATCCCGCCTTGATGTCGCTTTGTCCAGCGAGCCCTTCCCTCAGCCCCACGTGCTGAGAATCCACACTCCCTGGCTTCTTTGCTTCTAACCAGGCTTCAGGACAGGTATAGTATTTCCCATACCAAACCTCCTCTCAAAATCCCTCTATCCACTCCTACCTTTATTTTTATAGTTCCTTGTGTGAGTGTGTTGCATACACGTGTTTGATTGTGTTTCAATAAAACAATAATTATTATTTCAACACCTGCCTTATCATTGACTCAGCCTGACCCCATAGACATAGGGTTCAAGATCTCGCTATGTTACCCTGCCTCTCGCATTGCCAACTTGTGCTCTGTGCTGATTCCCTCCCCACTGTTGTGAGCACATTTAGGTGTCCCTCTCGGGACCCCCAGAAATCAGGGTAACATTACACTTCCAGTAAAATTTTTAACACAGTGGGAAATACATACCTATGCTTAACTTAAATGTTACTAAATTTTACAATATTAAAGATCAGGGCATAACACAGTCTTAATCCATGTCGAATATATTTGAACTTTCAACACTCCCAGTGTAGATATTTGCCCCCATTGCTTTTCGCATGTGGAGGGGGGGGCAACTGTCTACCATGTGCCACAGAATTGCTTATTCTTTTCATCCGATGTCATCATAGTACGTTTGTCTAATTCAGTTAAATCATATAATTTTAGCAACCATTCTTCAATATTTGGCATTATTTCTGATTTCCAGTGTTGAGCTATTGTTAGGTGGGCTGCTGTTATTAAGTACAATAGGATTTTCTTCTGGTACTTTCTTAATCTCTGCATTTGTGGTGTCTTATCAATCATAGGCCCCTCCCTAAACTGTAAACCCCAGGATTCCATAAGATGTTGAAAGTGGAATAATAGCACTAAAACTGTCTAGTGTGGAAATGGTCTTAGAATAAAATTTAAACTTATATTTATTCTATACCCTTAGAAGTGATTTTCATAAGAAATGGTTGTTAAACTCTTTGTTAATTCTTTCCTTATCATATATAAGGTAAATATGCCATATGAAGGGGAGTTCATCTCCTTCTAGTTGGAGTAATCTTGTAAATACAAGTGCCTCTGCGGGCCTGATGGTAAACCTCCAAATGACCATCTATTCAGTAATCTTGTGAATACAAGATTACTGAATAGATGGTCATTTGAAGGTTTGCCATCAGGCCCGCAGAGGCACTACTCACCAAGGCCCTAGACTTTCTGCTGCCTCTGCTTCAGAAATATAGGTGCACTGCCTGCCTATGTTCCAGCTACCTCAGATGCACTCTCTACTGGTCCTGCCCTTCCCGAAGAGTCCATGCAGCTCAGGGGAGCACATCCTCACCTCACTGCCACAGAAAAGGAGCACAGGAGACAGTTTAGGCTGTGCTTGCATTGTGGGCTGCAGGGCCACTTTTCCAGAGACTGCCCTGCCAAGAAGCAAGAAACTTCCCAGTCAGGAACCACACCCCTAGGTTTAGAAGGTCTCTGCAACCTGGAAGAATGAGGCATAAAGGCATAAATGCCTCCTACAGAGCCCAAGCCAGACCCCTGCTGGTTGCTGTGATGATCTGGGTAGTAGACACCCAGCCAACCTGCTTGGGTGCCTTTAACAACTTCATGGACCTAGGCTTCTATTGTATTGTATTGACTGACTTTGGACTCGTTTGCTTTGCCTTGGATTCTGTTGGATTGTATTTATGACCTTGTGTTTTAATGAATAAAAGTAAGTAACAAGTTGTGAGCTATTCAGTTTGCTTGTCTGAATTATCATCTGTGCTGCCCTGATCTAGATAGGACAGCGCCTAAGGACAGTACTAGACTGGATATCTGAGCAACAATGTGGCACTCAGCAAGTGAACAACTACATCAAACTGCTCAAAACAGAGGGTTTTAATACCCAAAAATCTACCTTGGGTGCATGCATATGAATGGTTCTCTGGCCAAACAAACAATGGAGGTTGCAACTTGTACAATGGGGTCTGGATGGAGTTAAATGTCTTAGTGTTAGGTGACAAAGAGTTAATGGGTGTCATAATAGCTGTGCAATGGTGGATGGGTAATGGAACAATACAGGGAAACATCCAGGTGTTAGGAAGAAGGTTTGAAACAATCAGTGTTTTGGTGGGAACTTCTGCTGCTATTGTGTTGCTATTGTGTGGTATCAGAGAAGTTACAGCTTCAGTTTAAGCCTATTAACTTTGGAGTTACGTGGTAATCTGCCTCACAGTGACCTTGGTTATACCTAGAGGGGACCTGACCTGATTTGCAATCACATGTGTTTTTTCCTCTGCTCAGCTTGACCTTCCAGTCACCTCAGGTTCCATTTTATATCAGCACCAATTAATGTATTTTGCCAATTAAATCATATTTTGCCCATTAAACCATATCAAACCTGGGGGTGCACTGGCCAATAACAGTAAATCTCCTTTGAGTTTTAATCTGAACTTTCCAGAATTCAAGATGCTGAACTATATGCCTAAAATAGGCTAAGAATCTTGAATAGCTGCTTTAAGGTTTGCATTAAAGACTCAGAGTGGATTCACTGTCTCAGTCACATAGTAGACGGTAAAAGAAACAAGAGGAAGAATAAAATAAAACAAAAGAATAATAAGGAAAAGAAAAGAATAATAGCACTTAATCAAAGGAGATTAATTTCACTAGTTGCTTAAAAGCAACTAGGAAAAGGATCAGATCGGCTTCTTGAAGTTTGGAGGCCTGTTACATTGGAACTTCTAGTAAGAAGATCTTTGCATGTTTCCCAGATAGCTAGACTCTTGAAGGGGTTGGGGAGATAGGGAATAAGATTTTTGTATTAAGTACGTGGGACAGATGGGGGAAAAAGTTCTCCACATAACCTGATTGTAACACATTTAGGTCTGTATTGTTAATTACGCTTGGAGATAAATATGCTTGGAAAACTGCAGACCAGAGTAATTCACGTAACACCAGAATAATGTGACTCACAAAACTGGTCCAAGTTGAAGCTTCTAAAAATGTTTGCTTGTGCAGCCTTATGGTATCCTGCTGAGATAGGCAGAAAACACCACTACCATATAGTAGAATAGGTGGGGAAAATGGACACTTTCCAGTCAAAGTAATAGATTACATAATGTTTTTCTAAACCTTCAGACAAACAAAGGCGTAGTTGCTGATATCTCTGAAAAACAACAGAAGAAAATTATTGACAAACACAATGACATCAGGAGAAGTGTGCAGCCAACTGCCAGCAATATGATGAAAATGGTAAGATACAATTCACTGGTATTTCTGGCGACTATTGAAAAGACTTCGCTGTGGCAGTTGCAGAACACTGCACCCTTTGCAGCTTCCAACATTACAGACAGCTGGAAAATAGTCCATCTAATAAATTCAGAAGCCAGAATTTAAGACTTTTGTAATCAACTGGTGGAAGTCTGAATGAGTGGGTAATTGGATTTTCAAAGTATTTTCAAAGTATTCCACAAAAGAAAAAAAAAGTTCAACAAACATACATGCATTTGATAAATATAAAACATGCATTGTGTGTATTGCACAATCTTCAGACGATGAATTGCACAGTCCTTAGATAATGTGGATATTTTAATGAAAAATAGAGAAGCATATACTTAACCAATGTGTTTTAAGTATTTTGTTCTGCCTCAAACAAGCTAAATATGTGGCATATAGTTAGATAACCAAATATCCCTCTTGAAATATGTTGGTATGTAACTGAGACTGTCTTGGAAATATTAGCATTGGTAAATGCACACAAAATGAAATATATATATATTTTTTTAAAAATCAGCACAAAAGAGGCCAGGGGGTGAGAAGAGGAAGAAACCCATGTAAAAAAATTGATGTCTACCCATCTCTATTCTGCAGTACATGCATTTCAGATTTCTCATCTCTTCTTTTAGCTATTCACTACATCTATATGACCATGATCTCCCCCCAGGTTTCTCTTTCCACTCCTTCCCATGATCCACCATTCTTCCTCTAATAATTCCAGAGTTCATCAAAATAAATATGAATGTAAAATACTTAAAATGGGACTGGACACTTCTGAATGTATTCATATAAAGGAACTGAGCATTATTATAGAAGGATGTGCCTTTACATTATTTGTAACCTCCATAGATCCAGAACCAGCATAGTGTAGTGGTTTGAGCATTGGACTAGGACTCTGGAGAACAGGGTTTGACTCCCTGCTCAGCCATGGAAACCTACTGAGTGACTTTGGGCAATGTTCTCAGCCCTGAGGCAAAGACAACCCCCCTTCTGAACAAATCTTGCCAAGAAAACCCCATGATAGCTTTGCTATAGGGTTGCATAGAAATGACTTGAAAGCACACAACAACAGCAACTGTGGATCTACCTGTGTCCAGTACTAATTTCCCTGATGTCAAGCCAGCTGTGGGTAAATGTATATGTGCCTTCTGTGCATGCTTCCCTAGCTGCAAAGGAAATCCAATGTCCTGGAGGTATGGTTTTCCCTCTCTGGTTCAGGTGGAAGAGGTAGTTTTGTGTCAACAGAGCTCATTTCAAAGCTCATGCTGCTCCGTTAGGAAGTCTGTTTTGTATTTCCATTGCAGCTGGACTACTGCTGTGACATAACTAAAAGGTGTTTTTTTTTCTTTATTTTTTTAAGGAATGGAGTTCTAAAGCTAGTGAGAGTGCTAAAAAATCAGTTGAAAAATGCCGAGGAGTAGTGAGTCCCAAAGACGAGCTATTTGTGGATGGTAAGTAAAGAAAGAGAATAAGGGCTCTCATACTGCAGTTTGTTACCATCTTTTAATCTTTTTTTTAAAATGTTGCTTCATTTCTTAGATAAATCAGTATATTAAGGGATATTACTTGGAATTAAACAGCAAAAATGTCTGTTCTGAAAAGAACAGATTGACCATACTTTGTTGCTGTCATGTGTCTTCAAGTTGTTTCTAACTTATAGTGACCCTAAGGGGAACCTCTCATGGTGTTTTCTTGGCAAGATTTATTCAGAGTTGGTTTGGTTTGACTTTGCCTTGCTCTGAGGCTAAAAGTGTGTGACTTGCCCAGGATCACCCAGTGAGTGACCATGGTTGATTGGGGCTTAACCCTCAGTCTACTACTACTCTTTTGAAACAATAGTTGATTAAAGTATGGAAAATGGCAAATTTATCTCTACAGAAGCTGCTGTTTCAGTTAATTGAATTGCATCATTTTGGATTAAATAGTACCTTTCTATTGGATTTCTGAGAAGACATAATTTGTTACAGTGCTTGCTTGGGCATATGTCTGAGCTTGCATATGTCTGAGCTTGCATATGTATGAGCTTGTTTTATATTCGGGAGGTAAAGCCACACAGGTAAAATGGATGAATCAGGGATTTTTCATCTGACGCTTAGGCTCTTTTTTCCTCCAAAGGATAATCTGCTGATAGTCTGATACATCTGGCTCGGAAAATAGTATTCCTTGTCAAATTAAGAGGAGTGCAACATAAACAATCTTTTGTAATGTTGATCAGGAGAATCATTCAAATGAATCATTTCATGATACAAGGACATAGTCCCCTTTTCACCTCTCAGTGTCCTTAGATTCTCCTGTTTTCTGACCTGATGTTTCAAAAATCAGGTTTTGCTCCCCTTGTCCTTTAGAGAAAATGGAGGGGTGAAGTGTTCTCTTGAAACAAAGAAGGATTAGTGATCAGAGAGAACAGGATTCCCTATCCCTCTCTCCTTTTGACCATAAATGGTGGGTTTTCAGTAGGGGATGGGCCTGGGGGGGAGGAGGGACCAGGACTTCCTCAGACTGGATTAGACCCATGTGCCAGTGTAGATAGTTGTCAGTTTGTTCCACTGCCCCTCCATAATATATTAGTAGATTATGTAGTGGAATCAGCTTGAAGACTGTTAAGTAAACGCAGTCTGGCACTGCTTCGGGTATGCATTAATACTGATAATGCTTGTTACCCTGTTTTCTGGGGGTCTCGGGAGGGACATCTAAACGTGCTCACAACAATGGGGAGGGAATTAGCAAAGAGCACTAGTTAGCAGTGTGAGAGGCAGGGTAACATAGCAAGATCTTGAACCCTATGTCTATGGGGTCAGGCCAAGTCAGTGATAAGGCAGAAGTTAATAATAATAATTGTTTTATTGAAATACAGTCAAACATGTGTATGCAACACACTCACACGAAGAACTATAGAAATAAAAGATAGGAGTTGGATAGACGGATTTTGAGAGGAGGCTTGGTATGGGAAATACTATACCTGTCCTGAAGCCTGGTAAGAAGCAAAGAAGCTGGGGAGCGCGGGTTCTCAGCACGTGGGGCTGAGGGGAGGCTCATCAAACGGAAAGATGGCAGGTCAGGAGGCAAGTCACGAGCGATCCGATGAGACTCTCAAAGTCAGGGGTTCTTATAGGGAAAATTGTGGCTGCCAGTTAGTCTGTTCTCTGGGATAACAATGAGTTTTGGACTGGAGACAAAGCCTCCAAAAGGTCAGTACTTTAGATGATTGAATTATGACAAGGTTGCCAATAGAGTAGCCAGTATGCAAACGCGGAGTGCTTGAGAGTTGTATAGTCCGCTCATCAAGCTGCCTGCTTGAGGCAGGGGATCTTTTGTAAGTAGCTTGCATACATAATATGGTACTTGCCTTGAGGTCTCCTGAAGCTGCATTCGGCAATGACTGTCCTGCCTGGATTAGGATTAGATGAATGGTTTGGCTATTGTCGGCTGTGCCTGTCTGCGTGCTTGTCTGGTGGCCTTGCAAGCATGTGGAGAGGAATGCATAAAGAAGGCCAAATTATTGATATCAAAAGATATCTAACATCCCACAAGTTCCGGCTAGAAACAGCGGTAACACGCTGGTTCCCAGGAACTTCAGATGTGGGAGGGGTCACTGGGGATCTTAAGCTTGCTTACTTTGTCTTTTCCTTCAGACCACTCACTACAGTCATTACATGTATTACACACCAAATAAACAGCAATCAATGAATTGTATTATTTGTGAATGAATTCTATTCCTGATGGAGTGAGTAGTCTGAAAACATCTCTAAACAAACCATCCCTCAAAAATGTCTCAAGAAGAAATACAGAAAGCTGAGTGCACAGAAACGGAGGGAGCTAGGAGAACTGAACAAGCTGAAGCTGTTCTGACTTTCACACCAGCTGTCAGAGCCCAGGTTCTTCCTTCTAACCCCACAACTACCCCTACCAGAGGTTGCACCTGGGCATAGGAAGAATGACAAGACACAGGAAAAGCCAGTGCCACAGGAAGACTCAATGGGACACAGCAGTGAGTGAGGCTTCATTATGGCAACAGCTGCTCACCAAGGAAGATGAAGTGGATCAACTGTGGACAGAGATGGCCAGGATGTGAGCAGAAATGGCAGACTGGTGGAATCTGGCCCTTCAACTAGGGAGATTCCAACAACAATGCCAGCACAGCAGCAACAATACCAGCACAGCAGCAGCTCCACAAGGGAGTATGCTTCCCCCACCAGCGCCACTACCCTTCAGAGAAATGAAGGCAACATATAATGAGGATGGAGAAACGCTTACCTATTTCCTGAATGTGGCTTCCAACTACATGGCTGACAACAGCAACAGCTTTGCTGATGGTGCTGTGAGAATAAGATACATCAGCCAACACCTTCAAGGAGAAGCAGTTGAATAGGTGGCATTTTTATTTGACACAACATGTCCTGTTCTGGTATTTGATAAATTTCCTGCTGGATGCCCATACAGAATTTTTCAGTTTCTTTTGTGTCTACCTCTGTGGTGGGAGAATAAACCTGGATTACTGTTATATGGACAGGTTTTCACTGCAGTCTTTTTTTGTTTATATTTTTATCAGTTTAAAATATATACAAAAAAGGAAATAAAACAAAAAAAGAACAAAGAATATGAAAAAACATATTAATAAAGAGAAACATATTAAGAAAAAAGCACACATAAAAATATAACAACAAACAAAAACAATGCACAATAATTTAAGGGAGAAAAAGGATTTAGACTTCTCTGCATGGTGAGATTTCAGCCTTAATAACAGCAGTAATATCTTCTACAATTACAAAGAGAAGAGATGGAATAAAATATTGACATATAAAAAACATCCCATCTCATTCCCTTTTATCAAAGTTATCCTCAACCACAAAACAGAAAAGAGTTTTTCTTCTCTTTCCTAAAAAAAAATAAACATCAGAAAGGGTTTATAAATATTACTGTACAGAAATTCTAACTTCATTACAACTATATAGAAATAGATTATATACCCATAAATAACTGAATTGCAAGAGCACGATCATATATTTTATATATATATATATATATATATATATATATATATATATAATCATATATAACAATAAATAAATAAATAAATGTCTTTCCCTTGCTACAATTAAGCCAAAGTCATTTTAGTCCAATATGACAATCTTGTATTCAATTATTTAAGTTCATTAGATCCTTGACATTTGCAGGTGTTAGGGACACAGAACCCCTGCAAAAGTCAAAAACCGTGAATAACTCCCCTCAGTGAGCACTCCCTCTTCCCTGCACTCTCCTATCCACTGCATGCCCATGCTGTCAGGAGACTGCAGGGAAAAAGATCTTCCCTTCCCTTCACTGCTCATGCAAATGCACAGACAGGGGTGAGCAGGAGAATGCTGGGGAAAAGATCTTCCATCCCCTTCACTGTCTCACCCCAAGCCCGTGTGATTGCATGAGCAGCGGCTGGCGGAATGTGTGGGGGGGGTAGATCTTCCCTCCCCTTCACTCTCTCACCACATGCCCACTGCTGCCAGGGCACCTGCACAGGTAACTGGCAAGAGAGTTAAGAGGGAAAGTTTTGTGGGGGGAGGCAAGCATTCACCATGAATAATCAAAAGCAGGAAAGTCAAACCAGAAAACATGGGAGGAGGACTGTAATCAAAAAATAAATCCAGATATACCTAAATTTCCAGTTTTGGTTTGTAGAACCTCCACAAGCAGCTCCCAAACTCTGCAAAATTTGCTGTTTGCTTTACTTTCTAAGATATAGGTAAGTTTATTCATTTCCACAGTATCACCAATCTTTTCAAACTATTCTTCCTCGGTGGGGATGTTACTTAATCTCCAATGTCTTGCAAAGACAATACTGGCAGCTGTTTCCATATGCCATACCAGTATCCCAATCTTGTTATCTTTCTTTTTGTCAAATTTAAACAGACCTAATTAAAAAAATTCCAGATTTAAATCCAATTTTATCTTTAGAATTTTTTTGCATTTTAGCTGTAATCGTGTACCAGAATCTTTTAGCTCTATTACATTCCCACCACATATTGAAGAAAGTTCCAATTTCTATACCACATTTTCAACACTGATTCTTTGTATTTTTTTTTATATTCTAGCAATTCTTTCAGGCAGGAGATATCTGGAGCATTATTGATATTATTGAGCTTTATTGATTTTAAAGTTTGCATGGTATCTTCTGACTTCTTTTGCTATATCTCATTTCACTATTAATACCACTCCATTTCTTCTTTGATTGTCATTTCCAGGGTTAAACAGTGAGTAATTGTCTAATTGTAAATGTCCCATTACTGGAACTCCGGCGGTAATGGCAGAATGGTAGATTGCCCTTCACAGCAGGAACAATCACCTAGCAGAGTCGGGAGCCTGCCAAAAATAAACTGGGCAGGACGAAATTGTCTCCCTGGGAAAGGGGGCTCATAGGGGCTCATAGAGACCTGAATATAGCAACTGGTGCCCAGAAATAGAGAGTGAAAATATTGGAGGAGAACTCTGGGCACGGACACTGCTGTGAGGTCAAAGAACTTGGCCCCATCAAGGAAAGAGTTTTGCTGCTCCTTTTTAAAAGACATGTTTGGAAGATCATCTTTGGCATTTTCTAACCTTAAGCTGCATTATTGTTGCTAACTACAGAAGGAATAAAGCTTCTCTGCTTTATTCTCTACAAATCATCTTGAAAAAGAACCAAAAGTAAAGCTTTCGGATCACGGACTGAGTCATAGCCAATATGCTAAGCAAGATGAACCTGGGTAACTCATTTATAAAATGGGTGAAATCTAGCTACACAAATTAACAGGCACAAATACTGATAAATGATGGGAAAACAGAGAGAAAAAAATCAATAAAGGAATTAGACAGGGTTGTCTGCTCTCACCTTTGCTATTTTTGATAATAATAGAGATATTAAATAAGGAAATACAAGAGGAGCCAGATATTAAAGGATTGCAGATCAAAAAGAAAGAATATAAAATTAAAGCTTTTGCTGATGATTTGATGATAATATTAGAAAATCCAATTCAAAGTATTACAGCTCTGTTACAGGTACTAAAAGAATTCGGTGAAGTTTCAGGGTTCAAGATAAATCAAGAAAAAACCAAAATAATTACTAAAAATACCACTAGACTCGAAGATGAACAAATCATAGCTGGAACTAAATTTGCTGAATCAAAAAAAGTGAAATACCTCAGTATTATTATAACGAAAAATAATACCAATTTATTTGAGAATAATTATAAAAAAAAGTGTGGCAAGAAATAAAAGAAGACCTTCACAGATGGGTTAAATTGAATTTATCATTGCTTGGCAGAATCATAGCAGCAAAAATGAATGTTTTGCCAAGGCTGATCTTCCTTTATCAAAACTTACCAACTATGGCCAAGAAACCTACCAAAATCAAAAGAATAATTAGCTAACCATGGAATAACTTCACATTGGTTGCTCCATAAACAATTAATAGAGAAATATAGAGAAATAGATAAGAAATTGAAAGGCATAGAAACAAAAGAGAATGAGCTTGACAAAATTCTAAATCCTAATATAAATACATAATTTTTTGCTAAAATTAGATCTGGAGCAAGATTTGATAAAAGAGAATATGATTAGATGGGCTCAAAACATAGGAACAGAGATACAGCCTGAAAATTGGGAGAGGTACTGGATCAACACTCTAAAATATGTGAAGCCAATATCTTTGAGAGAGAACTATTTTAAAATGCTCCATAGGTGGTATCTCTCTCCAGTTCAAATAGCTAAAATGACAAATAATAGCCAGGTTAAATGTTGGAGGTGTGACAAAAAAAGGATCCTTTTTCCACATACGGTGGAGATGTGAACACATAAAGAAATTCTGGAAAAATATCCATGACTTAATTACAATGGTACTGCAAACTAAATATCCAATGCAGCCACAACTGTATTTACTAAATATGATTGAGGACCCACTACAAATTAAGAAATTAGATAAACATGTGAAAAAAGTTCTATTGTATATGCTGACAGCAGCCTGGCTAACCGTAGCTCAATACTGGAAATCTACCAGTATGCCAAATGTAGAGGATTGGTTGCTGAAGCTATATGATATGGCTGAATTGAATAGACTGACACTGATGCTGTCAAATGAAAAAGACAAACAATATCATGATGTATGAGATAGTGACCCCCTGTTAGAGAAACAATGGGAAGAAGTAGCTACAGTGGGAATCTTAAATTGTTGAATATATTTGATATGTTGAAATGATTAATTTTTAGCTCGGCTTTTGTTGCAAATTAATATTATAAGAAATTCTTGATCAGAATCTAGGCATTTCTGATGTGTTAAACTTTTATGTAAAAATGTAAGGATTATTGCATGGCCAGGGGTGACAGTCTCCTAGCAAAGAAAACACAACAACCTTCAACTGGAGAAAGAACGGCCACAACTTTATTGGCTACAAGCATGAACAAGGTTGGCTTAAGCATGGGCGTGGATCTGGGCGTTGATCAACTCTCCTGTTAACCGATGAACCCAACTGTCTGGCCCGTAACCTGATGGCACATAGCCAACTGTGGTCCTACTGCCATCAGGGGATGCCCACTGCATGCCCACCCGAGCTGGGCAGCTCACCACACCCCCTGACCCCAACGGGGACCTGACCGTCCCCTAGCATGTGGCAAAGGTACCCACTATCCCAGATCCACTGACCATGCGACCGCCAAAGAGGCAGGCAGGCCACCCTGCCTGCCTTCCACCAACCCTATCCCTGCCACCAATAAAGCCCAGGATACCAATGTCCTCCCCTGCCACAATGGGGATGGGAGTGCCTGACCACATTCACTGCCCAGCTGTCTCCTGTCTGCAGCACGTGGGCCTGATGAGTCCCAGCTCAGGTCGGACGTAGCCCGCAAACGCTCCAGATTTCCACCTCCCGATCTTCTTGATGACCGTGATGGGGAGGCCACAGGCAGCTGCCACCATGGCTTCTCCAATGCGGAAGGAGTGGCTCCCAAACTCTGAGGATGGGAGCCCAGTACAATGTAGAGCTGCCTGTAGAACTGTAACAAACTGAAACCTGGACAGCAAGAAGCGATCCTGGTGAATGAGCAGGGGGCTGGTTCCAGCAGGTCGCTTCTTGAGGAACTTCCGGATCACCTGGACAGGGCAAAAGGCCTCCCCGTGTAGAGGGTGCAGGTGGGTGAGGGCGCCCTTGGCTTGCTGGTCAGACTTGGACCGCCTGACCCATAATATCACCTTGTCTCCTGAGAAGGAGATGTCTCCCACCCGGAACACCCTGTCCGACGTGCCCCTTCTGGATCCGACCACCAGCTCCCCAACACACAAGGCCCCGAAGAAGGCCACCACAAATGCTGTCTTGAATAGTCTGGCCTCAAATCGAGAATGACAGATGGATGGAAGTTGCTGGGTTATCTTTTTTAGCAGATGGAAGGACAAAGGTCTCCTGCCGTCCTTCACCCGTGGCTGCATCCGCCTCCAACTCTCAACTGTCTTCCTAACGATAAAGCCAGTGCACGGGTCAGGAAGTCTGTTGGCCTTGCTGAAGAAGGAGCTCCCTGCCAACTGGACAGTCTTGGAGCATGGGGCCATGCCGCTATCCTTCAAATGAGACAGGAAGTGCTCTGGAACCGGCCATTCGTCTCTGGAACTGGCCAGCGTAGCCTGCCAAGGCCCAGAAGCTCTGAAACCTGTGGAATGCCCCGAGGTAGTCCCTGCACGTTGGTGGAGCTATGGGATGCATAACTCCCTGGATTATGGAATGTTCCCAAGCTGCCACAGGTCCTACAGGAACAGCTCTGGCATGGGATCCACTGCTGGCACCAGCAATCGAAACCTGTCCTCCTGGAAGCGAGACAGAGAGCCTGCAATCCCGTTATCTAAGCCTGGAACATAACGAGCTGAGAAGGATATATTAGCAGCTAAACACTCTAGTACAAAGCGCCTGACCAGCACCATGACCAGGCTCGACTTAGAAGACTGCCTGTTGATGACTGCCACCACCGCCTTGTTGTCGCACCAGAAACAAACTCTCTTGTTGCAAAAACGGTCTGTCCAAATGCAAACAGAAATGAAGATAGGGAAAAATTCCAAGAAGGTGAGATCCCTGAGTGTCCCTTCCTGCCCCCAGTGGGACGGCCACCTAGCCAAGCACCAGTGGCCCTGAAAATAGACCCCAAAACCCAAGCTCTCTGCCACATCAGACTGCATCTAAAGCCCAGCACCCAGCTCCATAGCCTCCTGCCACACCGATACACCATTAAAGTTGTCTAAAAAACTGAGCCAAACCTTTAGGTCTTCCTTGATGCCCTGCGTGATGTGAATGCAGTGATGCGGAGCCCAAATCCCCACCGTAATCCTGGCTAAGTGTGTGCAAAAGGCCCTATCCGGTGCCACCACCTTGAACATGAAATTGAGGTGCCCCAACAAGGATTGAACCTCCTTGAGGGTGGCCTTCTTGCAACCCACCATCCCTCCTAACCGCTGCTGCAGGGCCTGGAGCTTGTCCTGGGGCAAACAGGATACTCCCTTAATGGCGTCAAGCAGAATACTGAGGTAAACCAGTGAAGTGGTAGGGCCCTCGGTCTTCTCCTGTACCAACAGGATGCCCAGTTCCACTGCTACTGCCTGAAATGTACCCAACCACCTGGTGCAATCATCCCTGCAAGCCCTACCTATCATAAGGAAATTGTCAAGGTAGTGAGTGATGAAGGGTGACCCAGACCTGGAACGGACTACCCACTTAATGAATGTGCTAAAAGCCTCAAAGGCTGCACAGCTGATGGAGCATCCCATTGGCATGGCTTTGTCATAATACCATGCACCCGCAAACTTGAATCCCAGTAAGCACTGGTCCTCTGGATGAACCGGGAGGAGCCTGAAGGCTGATTGGATGTTGCACTTAGCCAGAAGAGCCCCAGGACCACATGCCCTGATTAGCCTAACCACTTGATCAAAGGAAGCATACCTCACCGACGAGAACTCTGGTGGAATGGTATTGTTGACTGATGGCCCTTTAGGGTATGACAAGTGGTGGATGAGTCGAAACTTGCTGGGTGCCTTCTTAGGGACCACTCCTAGGGGGGAGACCCTGAGGTTGGGAAAAGGGTGTACGGGAAAGGGCCCAGCTACCCTCCCAGCCCAGCACTCCTTATCAATTTTGGCTGCGATCACATGGGGAAGCTCCCGAGCCGACTTAAGGTTGCCAGCATCAAATGCTAAGTGTGGACCGGCTGCCGGGATCCTGAAGCCATGGGAGAAGCCCTCTCATAGGAACTTGGCAGCATGCCGGTTGGGGTACGCATCCAAAAGCGGAAGGAGCACTGCAATATGCACGGGGGTGCAACCCATAGACCCCCTACTGCTTAGGGGGTCCAGAGCCACCGGCATTGCTCCCATCCCGCTTACCGCTGGAAAACAAAGGAGCACGGCCAGGCTGGGGACCCGTCTGGCTTCTCCTTGGCTGGGGGCAAGAAGACCTGGGGTGTGGTCCAAGGCAGGATTCACAGAGGTGGTCATATCTGCAGTGAGCCCTGATGCACTTCCCTTGGTTGAATTCCCAACAGACCAGCTTTCTAGCATCCTTTTTCCCAGACCAAAGAAAAAGCTTGGGTCCCTCAGCTCTGCCTTTGATGTGAGGACCTACAATGACCAACCAGAGTTTGTAATTGATGAGGTCCCATCGAGCATGGTCATTCTGGGAGGCCCTCTTTCTGAAGGCAGCATTGTATTCGATAGCTGCTGAGTCGCCCACGAGAGCACATGCTTTCAGGACATTTCCCAGGTGATTGATGAGGTGCCAACCCCGGACGGGTTTTCCTGCCTGGACCACCCCCATAAAAACCATGTAGCCTGCCAGCCAGTTGTCAAAAGACCGCTCAACCAAGGCCGAGTTATCCTCCCTACTGCAATGTCAGCGAGACTTGGGAGTGCGTCCCTCCTCGCACTGCAGCTTGAGGAGCAAGAAAACATCCACGAAATAACCATCAAGGATGCGTTTCCTGGTCTTTTTGCTCAAATGGATCCCCAGGGGGTCCTCGTGGTCCCCAAAAGTGGCCTGAGCTGACAACCCCTCCTGCTGCCCTGATCCTGTCCAAGCAGAACTGGGGCTGAGGGAACCCACCCCATCCCTTTGACACCTGCGAATGGCCCATCCAGGAAGCCCAGGTATAGAGGCCGTGGCCTTCCAGTAATCCTTGGGATGTGCTGCTCCCCTTCCTGACTCACCCCCAGATGTTGCTCCTGCTGCACCTCCTATGTCTTTTGCTCTTACCCATACAGCTTCTATGCCTTCTGTGGCTTGCCAGGCTGACCTCCAAACTGGTAGAGCTGTCTGTGTTGCTTCTGGAAGAAGAAGACCGCCTCCTCCTAATCCTGGAGCCACCCTTCTGTTGCTGCTGGGGAGGCCCAGATGCCGGCTCCGCAAGAGCTACCACTGGTCTAGACTCCAGTTGCTCCATTTTTTCAGCCAGTTTCTCCAGAGACTGAACAATGCCTTCCAGGGCTGAATTGCCAGGAGACGAGGCTGGCTGGAGTGAAAGAACGTCCCCAGCAGTGGGGGTTGGTTTGCGGCTGCTTGAGAACCCCAATTCAACCCAGGATTTCCAGTCACGGCCCACCTGGCTCCAGGTTCTGGGGAGCGAAGTGGTGTTTGGCGCAGCAGCTTTTTTGGGGGGCATGGCACCAGCGGGAGAAAAAGCAGCCCAGACCGCAGAAGAATGAGGGCTGTGGCTGGACAAGACAGAGGATGGACTGAGGACAATCCAAGGGGAAACTGGAGGAGAGATGCCGAGGGCGAGGTGCCTGGCCAGACCAGCAAGGACCAAAGCCTGCAGCCCAGATCCAGAAAAGCGGCCCAGGAATGACTGCTGCATGACATCAGTGAAAACTGGCACGACCAACCACATGGCATGCCTCTGACTCTCTGCCGTGGCTCCCACTACTGCCCCTCCACTGCCGACGCTGCTGTCGCCTACTCCCTCCTCAGTCGATGTCGTCACGACCGGTTCTGCATTGTTCCTGCCGCTGCCGCCGCCGCTGCCCGACTGCCGCCAAACACTGACTGCTGAAAGCCTGGAGACCCGCCAGGTAAGTACCCAGTGAGCGGACCTGAGTGAAGCCAGGATGCCCTCACACAGGCTCGCCCTCCCAGCCAATGAGCTCAAAGCAGGCCACTTTGAACTCATTGACCGTTAGACTGAATGTTCACACATATGCAATTGCCCATGCACGAACATGGCTGCTGCCATCTCCAGGCACCCTGGGAGGAATGCCGAAATGGAGGATACTGCTCCCCAGCCCGCAAAGGCACCGAACGGTGAGTCGTTTGTTGCTATTAGGTAACATATACCGATATAGTTAATTTAGATTAAAAGTAAGGGAATTTCCAAGATTGAAAGTAGAGAATTAAGTTACATATGATTTAATTTCAATGCAGAAGCCGAAAAAGAATCCAATACTTCTGGAGATAGGAGTCAGTAGATGACTAAAGTTAGGGACACAGGAATTATATGATGTATTATTTTTAACATATTCAGTGTATAGGATTTATGTTAAAATCTTGATCATAGTGTTACCCTGTTTACTGGGGGTCCCGTGAGGGACACCAAAATGTGCTCAACAATAGGTGGGAAAGATTAGCTCTGAGCACTGCTTTAGCGTTACGAGAGGCAGGGTAACTTAGCAGGATCTTGAATCCTATGTCTACGGGGTCAGGCCGAGTCAAGGAGCACACAGAAGTTGAAATAATAAACGTCATTTTATTAAAACCACAATCAAACAGTGTATGCGGCACACTCAAAGAAGATAACTAAAGAAATAAAGGTTGGAGTGGGATAGAGGGGTTTTTAGAGGAGTTGTTGGTTTGGGTGATACTTCACCTGTCCTGAAGCCCGGTTGGAAGCGGAGAAGCTGGGGAGCGTGGATCTCAGCACGTGGAGCTGAGGGGAAGGCTCGCCGGACAAAGTGACAGCAAGGCGGGATGGAAGCCAAGAGCAATCCAAGGAAGCGCTCAAAGGCAGGGGTTTTTATAAGGAGAATTGTGACCTCAGGCTAGGTCGGACTTGGGAAAAACAATAGATTTGGGGCTGGGGACAAAGCCTCCGAAAGGTCAGAATTTGAATGATTGAGTTACAGTCAAATTGTCAATAGGATAGCCAGTATGCAAATGCAGAGTACTTGAGCGTTGTATAGTCAGATCATCAAGCTGCCAGCGCGGGGCAGAGTATCTTTTGAGAGCTGCGTGCATACTTAATGAAGGTACTTGCCTTGAGGTCTCCTCAAGCTGCGAGTCAGCTATTTCTGGCCTGCCTGTATTGTGTTGTAATATTATGGCGATTATCGGCCTAGCCTGTATGCGTGCTTGTCTGGGGGCCTCGCAAGCACATGGAAGGGAATGGGTATGTGAGGCCTAATTATTGATATCAAGACATATCTTTTTATATCCCCCCAAAGCTCGGGTTAGCCAGGGCAGTAACAATAGTCTGTTTTGTTTCTTTTTGGATTTCAATTCAGGTGACTAAATAAAAATATTAGGAAGAAAATGTCCCATTACTGTCCACTTTTGGTTGCTCACACCAAGTCTAAATATTCCATTACTTAGTTTATAATTTCCACCTTTCCCTGATTCACACTTCTCACATTCCCTGGTCCTACTACTTACATTGTGCAGCTTTGAACTTTTCTTTCAGTTCAGAGCATGTCAGCTATTGAATGTCCTCTTGGCTTGAATCCAGTTGAGTCATTAGATCCAGCACTACTCATATTTGTCCTCTACTATTACCCAGTTGCTCGTTGAGTGCCTTTTGACTTGAGAGTCTCATCTTCTGGTATTATCTCTAGTTTCTTTTTGGATTGCCTCATTATAGAGGTTTCAAGGTAAAAGGAATTCAGGAGTGGTTTACCATTGCCTTCTTCTGCACTGTACTATTTCATTCAGAGTTAGCTATTGTCTCCACCAGTTTCACCCCCCTCCCCCATTACTGCTGCTACTCAGTAGCTGTTTGGTACATTTAGTCTGACACATTTAATCTAGTCTGACACATTTAGTTTAGTCTATTCTGGATCCCCAGCAATGGCCTGTCTCTTGGAACATCTTACCAGAACCAATGCTACTATCAGCTTAGCCTCTTTGCTGGAGCATGCAATCCCACCTCCACAGACAGGTCTCAAAGAAGTTCAGCAATCTTCATAGTGTCAGTTAATGAGTGACAAGGATAACTTAGGTTGTGAAAGGAGCTTAATTTGATACACATAAGAATCCCATGTCTGTTAGGAGGCCTACCACTCATTATCAGTGGATGACAGGAACAAGGTTCAGTCAATTATGACAATTTTCCACATTTTTGCATTTATGGTTCACTTTCCCTATTTATTTAAATACAGTGTTTCAAGTGATATTTTATTTTTAATTAACATACAAACAATATATGATCTTCATGTAAATAACCAAGCTACTAATTGCACAGAAGTGCAATTTCTTGGGGCAAGCATTTAATGATTTTTTGTCCTTAAACATAAACTGTATTTCTTTATTTTTCAGGGATCTTCTGTGTTCAGATTGTTTTGCAATCAAAGCGTTTCAGCTCCTGGTCAGATATACTCCACGTGTGGAATAACACAGGAGTTAATTTCAAGTATGGCATTAGTGCAATTGACCCAAAGAATGATATTTCTGTTTATACTCAGGTAAGAAATAATAAATATCTAGCATATGATATATTGCTGAGCTCATGTCAGTGGTTGTCAGAGATGTCAGAGTGCTGAGCAACTTTGATGCACCACCGCCTCCTGAATTTAAGTTTTTTTTTTAAAGAAAAAAGGAAAACCTCAAAATGTTTCCCATGCCCTTTAGAGAGATGAGTGCCACTTGATGATCAATTATGAAATAACAAGAGCAGTCACTGAAAATTGGGACCTAATCTATTTAAGTTGCATTGACCTAGAAACGGAGCAAGAGGGGAGAGCAACCAGATGCAGGTCCAGCTGAGGCCCCAGTGTCCGCCCTGTGACAGCCTTCTCAGCCTTCCCTTGGGCAATAACACTTAAGCCTGAGGACAATTCAAATATTATAGGTTGCTTCCTTGTTCAGCTTAATTGGAACGTATCTCAGGGATTCCCACCCAAGCTGCAGGGCCCTAGAAGTAGGAAGCCTGAATCCCAGGTTATCCTCCAGGGTAGGCTCCTTCATCACCCCCCTGGGATGCAGGGCTCTCAAGGGGAGCTCCAGAGCCCTACCCTAACCAAAAGGGTGCCAAAAAAGTGATCACTGAAGGCTTAAATTCTCCCCCTGCTGCCTTCCACAGACAATCCACTGCTATAGCAATGTTGTGCAGAAATGGCCTATATTTCAGAGGAAGGAAGTGCTGCCCTTGCTAAGAGCCAAGGCAGAAACTTTTTCAGGTAGAAAGAGCAGTGGTGGTGAAGGAGGGCAGAAACTCGGTTCTTAGAAACGTGTTGTTTGTACACAGCAATGACTGTAATAATTGTGGTTGCTGCTTCCTCCTCCTCCTCCTCTTGCGGAGTGTGAGGTGAGATGGAAGCAGCCTGGGACCAGCCACCACCGCCACCACAATCCCCCTTGATTCACCACTAGTTTCATGCAACAGAGAGGAGGAAGTGTGTGTGTTGGTGGTGGCGAACCTCCTAGTAGTAGGGCCCAGGCTGCTCCTGCCTCAGCTCATGCCCCAGGAGGAGGAGAGAAAAGCAGCGGTCTCTGTCATCATGGTTGCTGTTGTGCACCAGCAGCAATATGTTGCTGAGGCTGAGTTACTGCCCTCCCACTCCTCTTCATTTCCACTTCCACCACCCAGTCATCAATGGCCATGCCAAGCAGAGTGCTTCACCTTAGGCTTAGGGAGAATCACATAAACTAGAGACATTTTCTATAAGCTCCTTTTTTTTTTTAAATAACAAGATTGGGATTGGGAGGGGGAAATTGGGACATTTTAAAACCAGGAAGTTTTAAAGCAAGAGGACAGATAAATAAATGTGACCATTTCATTTAAAGTGGGAAAGTTGCAAGGTATGAAGAAATATCAAGCTATTCCTGAAAATGCCATTCTCTTGCCATGCTTTCTCCATAACTACTTTAAGTTCATGATAAAGCCGTAGACACACTCCTACCTCCACCATACTCAGCATAGAACAGTTTTCTGGGCTAGTCATATTGAGGACACACTTATTTGAGTTCATGACTGTAACCAGAATAAGCCTTCAGTGTTCTGTTATCCGCAAATATATAGTTCTTATGTAGTAACTATCTGATCACCAAATACATGTAAGTGCTAGCAATTTATCACCCTGGTATGACCATGTGAAAAATCTATTGTATTAAGCTAGGCATTACATTACAACCACATTTGTCCAAATCCACTGGATAGTGACAGTGAAGTGAACAAACTTAAACAAGTGTCCTTAAATATTAAATGCCATCTCAGCACTGTTGATTACTAACTTTTTTAAAATTAAATTTTATTAATTTTTTTATAAATATGACCACAAAGAAAGGAAATAGAATGAAAAGAGAGAGAAAGGGGAAGAAATATGTGTCTGAGCTTGGAATTTCATTAACATAATTGATTGCATAAATCAGGACTATTTCATGAGTGGAGGTCTGTTTATGTTGTTTGTGTTTTTAAAATGGTGTAAACTACCCTGAATCCCATGTTGGGAGAAAGGTGAGATAATAAATAAGTGTATGCATCCTCCACTGGATGGAACCTTTTGACATTCTAAGAAACTGGTTTCTGGTTGTGCAGAAAATTGTGGGTCCCAAGGAGTGGTTTGTGTTGCTATGCTAATGCCCCATCTCTGTCTATTGTTCCTGCCGTTTCCCCCACCACTGCCTATTGTTCCTGCTGTTTCCCCCGCCAGCCAAAATGGAGATACTCACCACAGCATGAAATGTGAGATGGATAAAAGGTTTATATTAAATTTCTTCTACATTAATCTGGGTTTTAACAGAGATGAAAGATCCTCTGTGCACTATGAAGATTCTGCATAGTATGCCCTATTACTAAACCTCCAAGAACCTGAAAATGATTCTATTTGATCAGCATTTGGCAAGCTTTCTCAACTTAATTTCCAACTCAGGGTCTTGGCGAAATGCCCAAAATCCTGGCAAATGCCCTAAACTGATTATTAGCTGTGTGAGTTTATGTCATTTTGCAATAAATTATCCAAAAGGTTCACATCTTGGTGCCATCAAACCCTTTTCTTTATATCTTTATTATTATTGTACTGTTTGTTATGTAGAAACAAGAATTTCTGTTCAAGCCAGGATTTAAAGTCATTATCTTTTTTTCTTATGTACCTAGCTTGTTTGGCATAATTCAAAACATGTTGGATGTGCATATGCTTTGTGCCCAAAGAATAACTTAAAGTACTTCTATCTATGCAATTACTGCCCTGCGTAAGTAATCAATTCTGAATTAACATGCTGTTCATTCACTGGGTTCAGGAGTGTCCTCTGAACATTCTGATGTATATACAGAGTTCACTTCAGTGGGAAAGCAAATCTATGTGGGTAAGAGTCCACTAGCCAATCTGTAGGGGAATAAGGAAGTTCTTGTAAGGATTAGAAAATCCAGTTTAACATTGGCTCTACAGCATATCAAAATGCACGTGGATTTGTGTGTGCATTTTCATATACATAAAAGCTCATTAGTATTTTTGTGTGCATTTTTCCTAGTATGCATATTTTTGTAAGCAATTTCCCCTCATATATGATTTTTGTGTGATGGCTTCTCTTAGTGTTTCTATTTGTATATACAATTTTTGCTAACATATGGCATTCATGTGTTCCATTAACACTGACATTTGCATTCATTCATTTATTCATTCAGAGTTATGAGACACTTCTTAATACCAAAGGAGCTTGAAAATTTTTTACATCAAAGCAAAATAGATAGATGGTCAATACAGTCCATAATAATTCTAACAAAATAAAAATTATATAAACATCATCAGTAAATAGAATTTAGAAAAGCTCAAAGTAAAAGTGTTCATCCATGATGACACACATTTGGATCCCCTCATCATAGAACCCACCAATCTGGAATGAGTATCTCACATCAACAGTAGATGGTCCTTTCTAATGTAAGAACCCTGAGAGAATCATTAATCTTGTTACCCCAAAACATGGGTGATTCAGGGTTCCACCTGTGATGCCAGTGTCTCTGTGAACAGTGGGGAATATTAACTCAAAGAGGAGGCCTGTGAGAGGGGGTAATCTAATGAAATCCTTTATATCTATGCCTACCAGTACTAGTGCAGGAAAGAACCAGCTGGAGATCCAAAAGTAAGGTTATTTGTTTTATTGGGGGAACTGCAATCACACACACAAGATCCAAACAGTCTCACACTTACACAAGGCTAACTGAAGGAAAAGGGAGGAAAGGTTGGATAGTGAGAGTTTATTGCAAAGTGAGTGATGTTTACCAATCCAGAGAGAAGTGAAGAAGTGATTGTGGCTTAGACTAGAAGTCCAAGGGTCCTACAAATAGGGAATCAGAACAGTAGAGTGACAGCCTGTATGCCAAAAGTACTACGAGTTATCTTGTGAAAGGCCAGGGTTTAAACACTCTTTTTCTGCCTTGAAGGGGAAGGTGTAAATGGCTCTCTGGTCAAGTTAACAATGGGGTCTGAAAAGTTGACAATGGGGTCCAGAATGAGCTAATGTCCTTAGGATCAGATGACAAAGGGACTGATAGGAATTGTGATAGCTTCTTAATTGCTGGACAGGTGAGAGAACAAAGAAGAGTTTTTGCTGGACCAAGGGAGAAAGTAAAAGACAATCAGTCCTTCTGTGGAAGTGGTTTCAGTGCCATTGTTTCTAAAGATCAAGTTGCTGAGGGACATCTTCAAGTCCACTGTCTGGGAGTTTTCCTGGCTATGGCTTAGGTCTCCTCCTGACCTAGTTTTGCAACAAATGTGTGCAGCCACTTTCCTCTTTGCCAGCCAGCTCCCAGTCATAGCAGAATATAATTTTATATTTTATGCCAATTAACTATATATTTTACCAATCAAACCATGCCATGGAGAAGGGATGTATGGCATGGTAACAATCCTTTGCCTGGTATTAGAATGTCAGACTTCCAGGGGAGGGAGTGCCCCATAAATATGGGGTACCCATAGAAAAGCTAATTCTTTAATTCTACCACAAGACTCTGTTGGAGCAGGTACAGAGAGAAAGACCTGTCTACTTTTTCTGAACCATCATCAGTGGCAGGTCTATTTATAACCTTAATCTAATTAATTAAAATCAAATTCATCTGATTAATTAAAATCTAATTAATTAAATTAATCTAATTAATTAAAGCATTAATCTAAGCTAGAGCTAACAGAATAAATTATTATGTATATGCCTAATTTGTAACCAGTTAAAAAAGAGATAGAAGCACATTGCTGTTGGAGCTTCCAACATGTCCAAAGCCAGCAGAGTTGAGATGTTCATGGTGGTAAATCTGGGACGTCTTTCTCCTTAGCAGGGATGTTTTTTTTATTGTTTTACTCAAAATATTCTCCTATTGCAAGCAGGGGAATACAGCTGTGTGGTTGTATCTTTACTGCATCCCCATTGGAATCTTTGAGCTCCTATAACTTCTGTTCCTTTAGTGTATTAGGGAATTACATTAAACATGCCCTGAGATACATCTATTTTTCTGTTTATGTTGTGGGTCCAAGTATTTTCACACTCCTGGTATCCCTGATTTTGCTCCTGGTTGAGGTTGGAATTCAGCTTTGGGGGAGGGGCCAGAAGAAATCTCTGGAAGCCAGGTCTCTCTCTGAAATGGGAGCTTCACCAAGCAACAGTGAAGACGTTGCTTATTTCTTTTGTTACCTTGACTTCTGGGGGTCCTGTGGGGGCACCTCGATTCGTTCCAAGTTATAAAGGTTGGGGAAATTAGCGGAGCACTGGCATTAGCAAAAGGAGTGGCAGGGTAACCCAGCAGGATCTTTTACCCAACTTTACAGGGCCAGGCCAAGCAAAAAGTCAGACAAATGTACCAAATAAATGAATTTTATTAAATGAATATAGTGTCACGCACCAATGCACTCACTCACACACACACACACACACACACACACAAGGCCTACTGAGAAGGAAAAAAGGTGAAAAATGGATAGGGAATATAGCAAAGAGAATGTAGAGGCAGTGATACTGCACCTATCCTGAAGTCTTTGGTCTGGGAAATGGCAAGAAGAATAGAGCTCAGAGAACAGATGGCTAAGGGGATCACTCAGCTAACAAAGTGCCAGTCTGCTAGCATGGTGGGGAGTTCGCCAAAAAGACCCTCAAAAACTGGGACTACTTATGGGGCAGAGCATACCTTGAGGGCAGGCCCTCTCCTAGGAAGAACAATGGCCAAAATAAAGGAAAAATGTTGCACAATAGCAGCTTGATAGTTTGCATGAGTGCATCATGTAAAAGTACCTCACCTTGTAGGATTTTGCCAAGTCTGAGTGGCTCAACCTGGGGAAAATCCGCTAATCCCCTCAAGTAGGCTATTCCTGGCTGATGATGCTTTGTTTACATGGATATGTATAACCTGAGGTCTCCTTGGGCTATGTGACTGGGGATTTTTTTGGTCTTGACCTGTTTTCGGTCATTCAACCTCTTTGGCTACATGCCCACCCAGGCAACCTCTCTGGCATGGCAGGCATATCTGATATCAAATTTATAGTCCCTGGGATAGGTATGCCAGTGGGGTAACACTTTGACCACTGTGATGCTTTTTTGAGAATATATTTCTTATTTGGAATAAGAACTAGTAGTGAGACCTATTGAGTTCAGAGCATTTTACTCTTGCATACCTAAAGGCACCTGATGCCATCTGGTCTTTGAAGCTAAGCAGGGCCAGCTCTGTTTAGTACTTGGTTGGGACACCACCAAGGAATAACAGGTGCTGTAGGCTATATTTCAGGGGAAGGAACTGACAGAACCACCTTTGAATAGTTCTTGCCCAAGAAAACTCTTATGAAATTCCTGGAGTCACCATAAGTGGACAGGTTACTTAAAGGCACATACAGACAGAGCTAAGTGTACCCACATTGTAAAGGAAAAAAAATCATTTCTTTCCTTCTATTGTTGAGTTAAAATAAAATAGAAGGACAGAAAGAAAATTCTCTTTGTTGAGAAAGAACTTGAATTAAAATTTTAATTGAATTTCTCTTAGGAAGTAGAACTGAATACAGACAACCATTCTATTGTCACATACACAAAAATAATTTTCTGCAACTCCTGCCCTACCTTTCTTCCAAAATCAATCATTTAGAAATGTTTTGAGCTTTCCTGAAGCTATTAAAGTTTTAGAATGTTTCTGCTTTCTTTCTAATCTTTAAATACCTGTTCCTTATAGTAAGAATAATCATACTATGTTCTTTCATGATTTCAGAGGGAATATATTATCAGAACTGCTAAGACCCTACAAAGAAGGCCCACCATGTGGAGATTGCCCAGACAGCTGTGAGGATAAACTCTGCAGTAGGTTACTGAAGATATAATGCAGGCTCTCCGGACAGCATTAATCAACTAACTAACTAACTAACTAACTAACTAACTAACTAAGCTAGTTGTGATTATCTAGATGGTGGTGGTGGTGGTGGTGGTGATGATTATTTTATGACCTTCTTTCTTTTCAGGAATGAGAGTCAAGGTGGCTAACAACATATCTAAAACAATACAAGTTATAAACTACACAAAAATGTTGATTAAAGTATAAAGTTATCTATAAAGCAGTTAAGCAATTTATCAGCTTGAAACATTAAGCATTAAAAACATTAAAATTCTTTAAAAGATTATATAGACTATAAAACATATAAAAGCACAGCAACCATTAAAAGCTTAATAGGTCATAACTGTTTAAAGGTAAACTATGATCTGGTCTTGTGAGCTTCCCTAAGGAATAAGGATTTAGGGGCTACCACAGAGCAGGATTATATTATGTGCATTTGCATCATGGAAAATCCTATTTATTTATTATATTTGTATGCTGCCTTTCTCCCAATATGAGACCGAAGACGGCTTCCAACAATAAATTGAAATAAACTCTTAAAACAATTAAAAATATGTAAAATCATAAAAAACAATATTTAGTTAAAACAAGCTGATAAATAAAGCTCCCTGGCTTACATAAAAACCTGCTTAAAAAGAGATGTTTCTGCCTGCCTGCAAAAGGATAGCAGGGAGGGGGCCTGCCTAGCCTCCTGTGGAAGAGCGTTCCGCAGCATGGGAGCAGCCACCTAGAAGGCTCTCTCCTGCATCCTCACCAGGTGAACTTGGGATGGCGGCAGCACCAAGAGAAAGCCTTCTCCTTCCTCTTCTTGCTAGCCCTAAGTAGATGAGACATATTGAGTCAAAGTATATGAGATCTACTGAGTCAATGGTACTTAAATAAGTGTTGCATGTCCTTCAACATTCCACAAAAGTTGTTGCTGTTGTTGTTATCATCTATTTTGGAAGAACACATAATCTGGGAGAGGTTGTAGCAGTTTGCTTTTGCCATATCTGCCCAAGAGGATCCCCCAGTCTTCTGGAAAAGATTTAAGGGTGTGGAGGGGGAATCAAAGAATCATAGAGTTGGAAGGGGCCTGATAGGTCATTCAATTCAACTCACTGCTCAGGATCTCCAGGTAAAGCATACTCAGGAGGTAGCTTCCAGCCTCTCTTCAAAGATGTCCAGAGAAAGAGACCACACTACCTCTCCAGGCAATTGGTTTCACTGCCATACTGCTCTTACTGTCAAGATGTTCTTTCTAATGTTCAATTGAAATCTACTTTCCTATGACTAAAACCATTACTCAGTGGAAAATAATAAACAACAGCAGGGGCCTGAGCAGGGGGAACAAGTATTAGAAGATGAGGTAACACAGACTTTTACCTTGTGGGAGAGACAATGCCAGGAAGAAAGTCTCAGGCATTCAGCTCATTTAAATAATAAACGGGCTTTAATGAGGGAACACCTGTGGAAACATCATTAAGGTGTAAAAGGCAGACAGCTGTGTTACTCTGTGAACTGGGGGTCCCGGGAGCTCAGAGCACTGCTTAGTGTTATGAGAGGCAGGGTAACGTAGCGAGATCTTGAACCCTATGTCTACGGGGCCAGGTCGAGTCAAGTAGCACACAGAAGTTGAAACAATAAATGATATTTTATTAAATACAGGCAAACAATGTATGCGGCACATTCACACAAGATAACTAAAGAAATAAAGGTTGGAGTGGTATAGAGGGATTTTTAGAGGAGTTGCTGGTTTGGGTGATACTTCACCTGTCCTGAAGCCCAGAAAAATAGAGAGCGAGGCTGGGGTGTGATGTAGTTCAGCATGTGGAGCTGAAGGGAGGCTCGCCAAGCAAAGCGGCAGCAAGGTGGGATGAAACTCGGGAGGGATCCGAGGAAGGTCTTGGAATCAAGAGTTTTTCTAAGGAGAATTGTGACTGCAGGCTATGCCGTACTTGGGGGAAAACAATAGATTTGGAGTTGGAGACAAAGCCTCCAAAAGGTCAGAATCTGAATGATTGAGTTATCGTAGCGGTTCTCAATAGAGTAGCCAGTATGCAAACGCAGAGTATTTGGGTATTGTATAGGTTACCCATCAGGCTGCCATCGTGGGGCAGAGGCTCTTTTGTAGGTTGCATGCATATCTAATTAGAGTACTTGCCTGGAGGTCTCCTAAAGTAGTAAGTCAGCTATTTTCTGGCCTACCTCTATTGTATTAGGAATATTACAGCAATTAACGGCCAAGCTTGTTTGTGTGCTTGTCTGGTGGTCTCGCAAGCACGTGGAGGGGAATAGAGAAGTGAAGCTGAATTATGATATCAAGAGGATATCTTTAATATCCTCAAAGCTCGGACTAGCCATGGCAGTAACAATCCCCCCCCGAAAATGGGCTATGTTGGGGACAATATTGGACATTTTCCAACCAAAAAGCAAAAAATCCATTTAGAGACGAATAGGGGCTTGCAGGTTGGTAGCCGTATCACTCCTCAGGAAAGAGAATTTCGGGAAGAGCAAAAGGATTACTATCTTATAAAGACAGTCCTAACTAAAAACCTAAACCTAAACACACACACACCAATGTAGACAATAGCGTAATAATAAACAATTAAACAATAAACAATTTCCAATGTCCCGTCAATAGGGAACTGTCGAAGAATAAATAATGGTAGTAAATAGCAAATGCAATTCAATGAAATACGGTGAGTCCAAAGCATGGTCTGGTAATGAAAGCAATCCAATGCGAAAACAGTTCAATGTGGAATGAAAGTTCGTAGTCCGGGGGAGGTGAGGTGCAAGCAAAAGTCTTGGCACCCCCCCCTCGCAACAGGAAAAGTCTTTTGGCTGGAGCGGGCGAGCAAAACATAAGTCCATCCAGGCAATGGAGCAGGAACAACAACAAAACGTCCAAGTTGGTGCAGACTGGCTTGCTGCAAGTTCAGGAGCAAAGAGTCTTTGCAGAGTTTGGAGCCTGGAATAGTCCATTGGGCTTCTCAGGTCAGCAAACGGTTGCAGGAATGGCAAAGGTTCATCGTGGCACGTGGAAGGCTGCATGGTCACCTTCCCTCACAGTCACGGGTGTCGTCGAAGCACCAGGAGTCTCCAAGTCTCGGCCATCAGATGGAGCAGCAACTTTCTTCGTCACCCCCCCACAGTACTCGGGGGCGATGGTATGACCTCGGGATCTTCCCAGTCTTCTGGATCAAGATGAACTGACATGGTTATTATCCAATGTATACCATAAATGCAAATGGACGGCTCAAAGCCTACTGGGAATTCAAATTGAAACTGGGTCATTTTGCTCACAATGATCTGGAAGGGGTGGTGGGAGCGAGGACTTAAATAGCTTCCAAGTCTGAAGCAGTTTTGGCCATAGGAAGGCCGAGAAGGGAGAGAGGCCATGGATTCAGAACCCGCATCAAACGGTCAGCCCCGCAGCAAGGTCTAACAACCCAGCACCATGAAGGAAACCCTGATTATGAAGTTCCCATTCGCACGCTGGTCCTGAGACTGGGTCACCCAGAGTTGTCCCGGAATGAGGCCAGATTGAGATATCCAAAGTCATTCCAGAACAAGATGGGCTTCCACTTGGCAGACAAATAGCCAAAGTCATTCATGACTTGGCGGTTCGCCGAGGTCCCCCCATCACTCAAGCCTAGAGCCTGACTCCAAGCCTGATGATGTATACCGAGGGCTTTGGGGTCTGCAGGAACGGTGCCGGTGGTTAGATATAGGTTCCGAGTGCACAACTTCCCTACCTCAAGAAAGCTGGATTCCGAGGCAGGCCTGAGAGACGGTCGCCTTCGGATAGGTTTTTGGAACCAAATTCAATTTCGAAAACAATTCACAACAACACTAACAGTACTATTACAACTACTCACATAGCAGAACTATTTACAGTATCAGGGGATCCAGAGGGGTCGCCACTCCGCCTCTATTCCCTCTTAGACAAGGATCGTTCAACCATTGTCAAATGCCTTGTAAATGGAGGCAAACGCCTCAGACAAATTAATGGTTAGTACTTCCTTGTGACTTAAGGAAGTCTGCCAAATTACTGAGCGCACGTTGGGCTTTTTGGCTCCTTGATCGTCCGGCTCGGGGATGACCACAGAGGTGGGATCAACAGGCTGACCTTTCCATTCCTTTTGAAGGGTCTCCGGAGTTACCGGCAGGAGTGGCAGCGCCTGCTCCTGGTTTGGGACCCCTTTCTCCAAGTCAAGGAGGAGGCTGGTCTTGGACCCATATGCCTCCTGGAAAACTGCCTCTCCAGGTATGATGGTGACCAAGATGGAGCCATAAACTAGCTTGGCCCCGTTCACTATCACCAGAGTCACAATCAAATGGGTGCCTCGAAGCGGGAAGACACGCTGGCACCAAAGCAGCCGTCCGGAGGGGAAGGCAGTAGCCATGTCCGCCTCCATGTGGCATTTAGAACTCTCCATTATTGAAATCTCCCAGGCTGGACTGCAGACAAAGAGAGTGTGTATTGTCAATACAGGGTGTGCCAGGGTGAGTGTCTGTGCTAGCTCGTGTTCTGGTTGGGCAGGAACCTCTTGGTGTTTGAATCCCCAGTCTCCTTTGAGATTCCCCTGAAAGATGACATGGAGAGGAAGGACTCTCCTGGCCAAGGCTTCAAGGAAATCCCGGGGGAAACTGCTGGTTTCTAGCCGGGGGCTCAGACAGGGACAATGGAGAGCTTTGGAAGCTTGGGCTGGCTTCCACTTGCTGTGAGTCTTCCTATTCCTGGCTCTCACACATGCTGGCAATGTCTTTATCAGATTTGGCGGGGACTTCCTCCTGAACCTTAGCCTGGGGCGATCCTTCTCGATGCTCTGAAAGCACCACTGTCTCAGAGATGGTTGGACTCGCACTTGGGGCTGTGTCATGAGGAGGGGCAATCTGTCTATTTCTAGTGTGTCCTGGGTGCTTGTGTCCCCCCCCCACCATATCCGGTCAAGTGGATAGCGTCAGGGGTGGGCTCACCCTATCTTCTCAAGTTAGGGAGCAGCACCTTTAGCACTTCTCCGGAGTCTGCAGGAGGGGTGGCAGGAGTCTTATCCCTCTCGGTCCCTATGCCTGCCTTCACCCAGAACCTTCCCCACCTGTCTGGCTTCAACCTAGCCACAATGTTGCGGGGAAGCTTCCTGGACCAAGGGCAGCCTTACTTTTGCAGATCCAGGTTAGGGTAGTATCCAGCCAGAGGTGGGCCGTCAGTCACGGCCTGGACCGGCTGTTTACTTCCTGCCTGAAGCTGCGTGTCTAGAGCTTCCAAAAGCTCCAATGTTGGCCGCTTATTGAACTGGCTCATGTCCAGCCCGAACCTTCTGAGCATGCCCCAGACCCTTACTCTGTCAGAGGAGTACGTCTGGGCCGTGGGATCGTACCCACCAGACGTCTCCCGGGGAGAGCCCGGGTCAGAGAGCTGTTTGGGGGCAGTGGGCTGCTGTGGGGGACTTCCTGCCTTGCCGGGCTGGCTGCAGAAGTCTCTTCCCTGCCATTGCCTATTGTCCTGCCTGGGAGCTGGGTGTGGATTCCAGTTCCCCTTGGGAACCGAGTTTGGCACCATTTTCCTATGCTGGGAATGGGGCCCATAGTTTGAGTAGGTAACCTTGGCTATAAGTTCCCAGTTCCCGGGGTCCTTCGTATGCGTCTTGGGGGGAGGTCTTAGGGATCCTGCCTCGCGGAGCAGGTCGGAGGCCCACCGGAGGTTATTCCCAAATTCCTCCCAGTTGGTGGTGGCTGGCTGCACCAAACCTAAAGCCATCTTGGTCTCGTGGTTAAGACCTCCGTACAAGAGTGTCTTAAACTTGAGATGGTCGAAATTATAACCACAGGTCGTCAAGGGAATCTTCTCGGCCAGAATGGTGAGGAGCTGCTTCCGTGCCACATAAGCCTCAGGGTTCTCACGAGGACCCTGTTGCGCCATGACATAGAGCACACCTGCACTCTGTCTGGGCCACAAAATCCTCACTACCTCTCTCATCCAGTCGTGTGCCTTGAGCCTAACCAGGCCTCCAGCCACCACGGCTGACTCAAGAGTAGGGAGTTCGGAGGGGGACATGCAAAGTCGGGCCAGTTGGGTCTGGTCCTGACCATTGGCTGTCGGGTGAGCATGTATCACTGCGTTTAGCCACATGATTCCGGTGGACCAGTTGAAAGGACCCAACTGGTCCACAATAGCTTTGGCCTCAGTAGCACGCCAGGGGACCCTAGTCTCGGTGACCTGCATCTCCTGCGTCTCTTGCCTGTCAGAACTGCCTTCTCCAAGGGGGGTGGTCCGTCTCGTCATGGACCGTGTCTCTATCGGGTAGACTGGGACCTTAGGGTTGCTCCAGTCTAGATTGTGGGGAACGGTTGCCCGAGTGTCCTCTGGCAGTGTCTCCCCAGAAAAGTCCTCTGCAAACATTGGGACTTTGCTGAAATTTGTTGGCACACAGCTGAAATTAAGGCTTTGCTCGTTTGCTCTCCAGCGCAGCTATCTGTTTCTGGCAAGCTACATGACTAACAGCCTTCTGCTGCTCTCTTACTTGCCCCACCATGAACTTGGCCACAGACCGGGCATGATCCAGCTCAGCCTCTAAGGTGTGGGCTTTCTCTTCCCATGTTTGCGCCACTACCTGAATATTGTTAAGCTTCTGTGCGGACACCTGCGCTACGGACACAAAAGTTACCTTGTCCGCACGCAGCGTCTCGACCTCGGCCTGAAGCCGGGCATTCTCTTTTTCAACACACACTAATTTCTCTCTGGTCTCTACCAGGGCACTACTAGCATCTCTGGCCATAAGCCAAAGTCCCCAGGCGGCCAAAGCGTCCTTAGACGGCCCGAATGGGTTCTTTGATTTACGTGCCAGGGTATAAGTTTCACGGAGTGTGGTAAAGGGATCGGCCGTCTGGAAGATGGAGTCCTTCCAGGGGCATTTCCCCTTTCTCAACACCCATCTCTCTAGTTTACCTCTGACCTCTTCCTCCAACATGAGGTCCTTGATGGTGACCTTACTACTCTCCGCCATTTTTCCATACAAACCACAACTTTCTCTGACACAAACTACAAACTACAAACCACAACCTACAAATGGGACCAGGAACTGGAGTGACGGGAAGGATCACCTAGACCCCTAGGGGACTGAACGGAAACGAACTCTGCGGAACTTCTCTAGGAAAGAGGGATAGGAACCTATCTCCAGCCTGCCCAAACAAAGTCACTTTGGTACTCCCAAGCCCAGTTTTCCACTTCGACAGCACTGGGGACGAAAGGACGAGGAAACGGTTCAGTGACAGTGAGGTCACCTAGACCCAGGGAACCCTCAGGAGTACTCCACTTGCCTGAAAGGGGGAAATGAACACTAAAGAACTTATTACGCCGCCTGGCCAAGCAGCGGGGAAAAAGGGCAAGGAGCCAAAACTGAACCATCCCTAACTGGCTTTCTGGGTGAGGGGTACCTTCCTCTACCATGGGCTAAACCTCTAAACCCTGGGCTAGGTCGGGACTCACCACCCGCACCTAGTCGGCTAGCCAATTGGGACGCACCCGAAATTACACAGCGGGATGCAGCTGCGCTTTTCACAACTACTAGCGGGATGCACCCACGTTCTCTAACTCCTAACAAGGACGGGACGCACCCGTAAACTACTCTGACAGGGAAATTTCTTCCCTAAGTGCTATTTTCCCTTACTGCTATGGTGTTGGATGAGTGTAGACTGTTCCTAGCATGCTAACACTCTAACACTTCGGATCCCAGCCCACGATAGACCCCAAGTTAAGGATGTGATTCCCAGGACAGCTTGTGCACACCCCTTGCTATCGGATGATGGTTCACTGCCTAGTGCTAGTGACCACGTCGGGGTGGCTGACATACACAAACCAAGCAAGAAAGGGGAACAGATTTCCACCCAGATAGAATAGCTCTAGACCTCAAACGCACAGAATTCTCACACACACGTGCTCCTGCCTGACTGCACTCTAACGACTTGACCGACCGTCACCAAAGTCAGTACCAGCCTGATTTGAGGAGGTTCACGACTCCTTCTCAAATTAGGGGTACCGGGGTTGCCTGCGTTGCTGCACCACTCTGTTACCCTGTGTACTGGGGGTCCCAGGAGAGACACCAAAATCTGGTCAACTAAAGGTGGGGAAAATTAGCTCAGAACACTGCTTAGCATTACGAGAGGCAGGGTAATGTTAGCAAGATCTTGAACCCTATGTCTACGGAGTCAGGTCGAGTCAAGTAGCACACAGAAGTTGAAACAATAAATGATATTTTATTAGTTACAGGCAAACAGTGTATGCGGCACATTCACACAAGATAACTAAAGAAATAAAGGTTGGAGTGGCATAGAGGGATTTTTAGAGGAGTTGCTGGTTTGGGTGATACTTCACCTGTCCTGAAGCCCAGAAAAATAGAGAGCGAAGCTGGGGTGCGATGTAGCTCAGCATGTGGAGCTGAGGGGAGACTCGCCAAGCGAAGTGGCAGCAAGGCGGGACGAAACTCGGGAGCGTTCCGAGGAAGGTCTTGGAATCAAGGGTTTTTCTAAGGAGAATTGTGACTGCAGGCTATGCTGTACTTGGGGGAAAACAATAGATTTGGAGTTGGAGACAAAGCCTCCGAAAGGTCAGAATCTGAATGATTGAGTTATCGTAGCGGTTCTCAATAGAGTAGCCAGTATGCAAACGCAGAGTATTTGGGTATTGTATAGGTTACCCATCAAGCTGCCAGTGCGGGGCAGAGGCTCTTTTGTAGGTTGCATGCATACCTAATTAGAGTACTTGCCTGGAGGTCTCCTAAAGCAGCGAGTCAGCTATTTTCTGGCCTGCCTCTATTGTATTAGGAATATTACAGCAATTAACGGCCGAGCTTGTTTGCGTGCTTGTCTGGTGACCTCGCAAGCACGTGGAGGGGAATAGAGAAGTGAAGCCGAATTATGATATCAAGAGGATATCTTTTAATATCCCCAAAGCTCGGACTAGCCATGGTAGTAACAGCTGGCCCTCCTCCTCCCAGGGTTGAGAACTGATCTTTGTGCTGGTTGAAGCCCTGTGCTGCATCCTCCTGAATTCTGGCTCTCTTGGATGTCTGCCTGTTTGATACTGATTTGCCTTTGTGGATTTGTTTGCATCGGAATTTGCACTCTTGATCTGAACTTTGTTTGGACTACTTCTGCTCTTGCCTCTGTGAGTAAGCTCTGCTGTGGTGGTGTGTTAATTGGTTGCCTGGAACATGACAGCAGGGGGGGGAAAAGGAAGGACTGAGTATTTAAAGTTAAATAAAACGTGGTTCTTATGTCAATTCAAAAAGTGCTACTGCTACTGCAGAAAGGCTTCAAAGCAAATAGGTAAAGATGCCGTGTAAAGGGCTTCTTTTTTTCTATAAACTAAAGTAATAGAAATATAATTGGATACTTAACAAGAGTTCTGGATGCAGAGAATGTAGTGTCCACAAGCGGATGCAGTCTTCACCCCCTATCTCCACCACAGTGCATGATTCTCCCAGAGCCTCAGGACCTGCTGTGACCACACCATTCCTGAGCAAGCACGTTTCCAGTCCTAACCCCAGCTCAACAAAGTCTTCAGACTCCCTGTGAGTTGAGGAGTCCACTAGCTTGATGGGGGAGCAGCCCCTCAGCCCTATGCTTCTGGGGAGCACCATCTAGCACAACTTCCTAGGTAGCATTCATCATTGATGCAACCAGCTGCTGGAATCATGAAGAATATTTTCAATAACATTTTACAGACCTAGAGAAGTCCAAAGTCTTTGGAGACAGCTCTTTAATCCCTAAAGAAGCTAAAGATTTGAGTAGACCCAATAATTACTGACTGATTTTACTTTCATATTCAGATTATTTATTTCAATTCTGGCAGAAAGACTCAATTTTTTTAAAATATTCCATATATTTTTTTTAACCAAAAAAATGGTTAAGAAACAATATAAGAAATGTTGGTGATGCTGTTGAGTATCTGAACAGCCACAAAGAAAAGAAGGCAACTTTAATATTCCTGGATGCTGAGAAAGTGTTTGATAATGTGAATTGGGACTATATGATTGTAACATTGGAAAAAGTTGGACTGGGAATGAATCTATAAATTTGGATTAAGGCAATTTACAGTTCACAAAATACCAAGTTTTTAGTAAATGAAAATGTGACAAAATCATGTAATATCAAAAGAGGAACAAGACAGGATGTCCACTCTCTCCACTTTTATTCGTTATGATTTTGGAATCCTCACTGAAGAAATTAAGAGCAGATGGAGAAAGTAAAGGAATGAAAATAAAGAACATAACTTTTAAGCTAAAGACTTTTGCAGATGATCTTCTAATTAATTTAATTTAATTTTAATTATTGCCCCTTTATGAAAAATAAAAAGCATTTAAATAGTGTTATCAATTTATTAAAACTATTGGAAGAATATGGTGAAGTTTCTGGCTTTAAAGTTAATGAAGAAAAAACAAAAAAAATTGACAAATGAGAGTAAAGAAGAGGAAAGGAAAATGAAGAAATTGAAGAAACTTTCAAGTTTCTCAATAGAAAAGAAAGTGAAAGGAGGGTGTATCCACGAGAAACAAGACCTTATCACTTTTTCAAGACAATTATAAAAAGACCTGGAAAGAAATAAGATCAGAATTAGAATGATAGGGAAAACTAAAGCTTTCTTAATTAGGAAGAATACCTGATAATAAAATGAGCATCCTTCCCAAAATACTGTTTCTCTTTTAGACTATACTAATTATAGAATCATGCAATCATAAGAATCACAGAGTTGGAAGAGGCTACAAGGGCCATTGAGTCCAACCCCCTATTATGCAGGAACACACACATAAAACACCCCCAGCAAATGGCCATCCAACCTCTGTTTGAAAAACCTCCAAAGGAGGTAACCCTACCACACCCTGAGATGGCATATTCTATTTTCAACTGGCTCTTACCATCTGGAAGTTATTCCTGATCTTTTGCTGAAATCTCTTTTCCTGTAGTTTGAATCCATTGCTCTGTGTCCTAGTCTCTGGAGCAGCAGAAAATAAGCTTACTCCATCTTCAAATGACATCTAGCAAGCCTGAGCTCGTTCTGCACTTCAGCTTTTCTGACTTTTTCCTTACATCTGCTGGCTATTTGATTGAATTCCTCTTTGGTGATTTCCCCTTTTTTCCACTTCTTGTACATGGCCCTTTTAAATCTTACTTCAATTGAAGTTCTTTAGGCATCCATCCTGTAATGATACACCTTTCAAAAACTGGGACAAAGATTTGACTAAGTTTGTATGGCAAGGTAAAAAACCAAGAATCAGATGGAAAGTGCCTCAAGATGAAAAAAGGCTAGGAGGACTGACTTTACTGAATCTGAAATTTTGCTGTGTGTGCCTTAGTTTGGATAAAAGAATAGGTTACATTGAAAAAGAAAAGACTGCTGGAACTGAAAAGTTATGAATTGAAATATGGCTGGCATCCGTATTTACAGTACTGCACAGGTAAAGTAAATACAGAGTTTAACAATCACATCATCGGGCATTGCATACTAAGAATGTAGAAAAATTCAAAAATATATTATGTTTCAAAACTCCATTATGGATCTTAACACAAGAATCCTTTTTTAAAAAAATCAAAAGCAATAATATGAATTGACTTATACAGATTTATTATATGTGGAAAATCAGCAGCATGATATCAAATGTCAAGAAGAATTAAATGAGCAAGGAAAGGAAATTGATTGGTTTGGATATAGGCAATTAAAAGAGAAATTTCTGAGTGATAAAAAAGTAATGGATTTGAGAAAGAGGGTTCACAATTTGAAACAAAACTTCTGCATAGATGAAGACCATTTAAGTCACTAAAACCTACAAAACATTGCTGGATATAGAAATGGGACCAGAAGTGATTAAAAAATATGATTAGATGTGCCCAACATATAGGTCACTCAATAGAATTAGAGAAACGGGAAACATTATGGTCTAAAGGATATTCTCTGTTATGATCTGAAAGAAAATGTGTACAAAATGATCTTTAGATGGTATCTAATGCCAACAAAAATATCTAAAATTTGCAAAAAAAATAAAAAAATAATCCCAACTAGTGTTGGAAATGCAGAGAATGGGAAGAACAGGTCCCCTCCTGTCAAGAACAGTGCTTTGGGTTCACAATTGCATCTGTCTATACAACAAATGCTAAATTGAATCCTCCATTACCTCAACTCGAAAAAAGAACTCTATATAAGGAATTTTTTGCAGTGTCAGTTGAGAAGAAAAACGGAGTTGTCCCATATGCAAATTGTAATTTTTCATTGGAAATTGTATTTGAAGACCAAGAAAGTAGATACATGGAGGTTTAAAGTGATAACTGTTGCACTAAAATATTAGTGGCACTATAGACAGCAAAAAATTTTTTAACGAGAAGTTAATGGATAAAATGTTGAGTTACTCATTTTAAAGCCGCATGCTTCTTGGGGTATGATTCCCCACAGATGGATAGACCTTAAGAGAAAAATATTGGGATTAGACAAGAAAACCTCCCTGAGGCTTTTTTTAAAAATGATTGTCAATTTGGAGGGTGGTGGATGCAAGAGATTTGAGTATGAAAATGTTAAGGATGTTGCATTTTTTTTTCCAGAAAGATGTAGATCTTTGTCAAGAATATATGTTTTTTATCTCAAAGACATTGGCTAATGATCAATACTCTATCTAAGACTCTTCCAGATCATAATACTGTGACTTTGACCCTAAGGGTCATTGAGTCCAAACCGCTGCCATGCACGAACACACACTCAAAGTACCCCCAGCTTAAAATTCATTTTGTTAGTGTGGCCAAGTTCTCTAATCTGTCAAGGTAATTTTGAATTCTGATCCTGTTCTCTGGGGTATTAGCTATCCTTCCTAATTTGATGTCATCCATATATTTGGTGAGCATGATCTCTATCCCTTCATCCAAGTAATTGTAAAGACATTGAATACCAGTGGGCCCAGGACAGAAGCCTGTGGCACCACACTAGTCACTTCTTTCCAGGATGAAGAGGAGTTATTGTTGAGCAGTCTCTGTGTTTGGCTGATGCCACAGGGGTACACTCCTCCATGGGGAGAGAAACCTCAAGTACCCTGGCATCCATTCTTTAAACAAGTCCAGTGAATGATATCTGGTGATTGATGCACGTTTATTGCAGCAACTCTTCATACACAACACAGCAAGCTTAATGCAACCCTCTCCTGGCATCTAGCTGAAGGAATCAGACTTATTTGCACTTGCCCAGATTTTATAGATTTTTACACAGCCACAATTACAGTCCAAGAACACTAGATGGCATGTGAGACTAACTAATGGCCTTGCCTGCTTCTTTCTTCTGTGAATTTTCCCTCTTTTCCTCAGCTTCCTGCTGGTTACTCATGCTTCTTTGAAATGCCCTGTCTGTTTCAACTCCTACTGAGACCATGTTCCCAACCCGAAAGGTATAGAGGCTGACAGCTCTGTTGGCAGCCTGTCATCTCCTCCTCCATTGCTGGCTGAAAGCTTGCCTGCATGTTCCAAGTCACTCCCCACTCATCTTTCTCCTATTTCCACCATCCCATTTTGGTGTCCCCCCTTTCGAAGCCCTGCATCACAGTTCCTGCTCACCACACCTTCTGAGGCTATATGTGTCTGGTGTTTTTCCACTCCTATTCCACAGCTGTTTCTCACTTTGTTCAGCCAACTCTACTTAGGTCTGTGCTCCTGGGCAGTTCTCTGAATAAGTTTCTCCTTCCTACCGCTGGTCAGCTAATTACAAACCCACCTAACAATAGTTATGTCTAACCCACATTTTACTTACTTGTTTGAATGAATATGATGAGGAACCTTGTCAAAGGCCTTACTGAAATCAAGATACGCTATATCCACAGCATTCTGTTCATCCACCAAGCTTGCAACTCTATCAAAAAAAGAGATCAGATTAGTCTGGCACAACTTGCTTTTGAGAAACCCATGTTGTTACCCTGATTTCTGGGGGTCCCGGGAGAGACACCTAAAAGTGCTCACAACAATGGGGAGGGAATTAGCACAGAGCACAAGTTGGCAATGCGAGAGGCAGGGTAACATAGCGAGATCTTGAACCCTATGTCTACGGGGTCAGCTGAGTCAAGGATAAGGCAGAAGTTGAAATAATAATAATTGTTTTATTGAAATACAAGCAAACAAATGTATGCAACACACTCACACAAGGAACTATAGAAATAAAGGTAGGAGTGAGATAGAGGGATTTTGAGAGGAGGTTTGGTATGGGAAATACTATACCTGTCCTGAACCCCGGTAAGAAGCAAAGAAGCTGGGGAGCGTGGATTCTCAGCACGTCGAGGCTGAGGGGAGGGCTCACTGGACAAAGCAACAGCAAGGCGGGATGGAAGCCAAGAGCGATCCAAGGAAGCGCTCAAAGTCAGGGGTTCTTATAGGGAAAATTGTGGCTGCAGACTAGTCCATACTTGGGGAAAACAATGAGTTTTGGGCTGGAGACAAAACCTCCGAAAGGTCAGTACTTTAGATGATTGAGTTATAGCCAGATTGTCAATAGAGTAGCCAGTATGCAAACACGGAGTGCTTGAGAGTTGTATAGTCCTCTCATCAAGCTGCCTGCACGGGGCAGGGGATCTTTTGTAAGTAGTGTGCATACATAATGTGGTACTTGCCTTGAGGTCTCCTGAAGCTGCATTCGGCAATGACTGGCCTGCCTAGATCAGGATGTGAATGGTTCGGCTATTGTTGGTTGCACCTGTGTGCGTGCTTGTCCGGGGGCCTAGCAAGCACGTGGAGAGGAATGGGTACAGAAGGCCAAATTATTGATATCAAATGATATCTTAATATCCCACAAGCTTGGGCTAGAAACAGCGGTAACAATGTTGACTCTTAGTGATTATGGCATTCCTTTCTAAGTGTTTGCCAACTGTCTGTTCAGTGATATGCTCTAAGACCTTTCTGACCTATTGATGTCAGACTGAATGGGCAGTAATTCTTTGAGACCTCTTTTTTTGCCCCTTTGTGAAGATGGAGACAACACTTTTCCTGCTCCATTCTACCGGGATTCTTCCTGACCTCCAGGAGCTCTCAAGGATTATTGCCAGTGGTTCTGAAATTACTGCTGCCAATTGTTTCAATGCCCTTGGATCTGGCCCTGGTGACTTGAATTCATCTAGAGTAGCCAGGTATTCCTGTACTTACTCTTTACCTATTCTGTGCTGCATTTCCCCTATTACATCACTGCTACCTTCTTAGGGTACTAGACAGCCTCTAGCAGCTCCAAAATCTGAGGAGCATGCTTAATCTCAGTCCCAGCTGCTGTCATCAGTCCTCTTTCCTTCTAAATGGATCCATGACCATGTAGTACCTCAAAGGCATATTTGAAGTCAGTATAGAAGTTCACAGTCTTTCCACATGCTACGGTCAATGTTCTAGTTAGAGCTATTAATTCTGCCTTTTGCGCTGAGGTCCCTGGAATTAAAGATCTTGCTTCAATTGTTACCCTGTGAACTGGGGGTCCCGGGAGGGACACCAAAATGTGCTCCACTGAAGTTGGGGAAAATTAGCTCAGAGCACTGCTTAACGTTACGAGAGGCAGGGTAACGTAGCGAGATTTTGAACAATATGTCTACGGGGTCGGGTCAAGTCAAGGAGAACACAAAAGTTGAAATAATAAATGATGTTTATTAAATACAAGCAAAACAGTGTATGCGGCACACTCATACAGGATAACTAAAGGAAATAAATGTTGGAGTGGTATAGAGGGAATTTTAGAGGGATTGCTGGTTTGGGTGATACTTCACCTGTCCTGAAGCCCAGAAAAATAGAGAGTGAAGCTGGGGTGCGATGTAGCTCAGCACGTGGAGCTGAGGGGAGGCTCGCCAAGCAAAGTGGCAGCAAGGCGGGATTAAACTCGGGAGTGATCCAAGGAAAGTCTCGGAATCAAGGGTTTTTATAAGGAGAATTGTGACTGCAGGCTATGCTGTACTTGGGGGAAAACAATAGATTTGGAGTTGGAGACAAAGCCTCCGAAAGGTCAGAATCTGAATGATTGAGTTATCGTAGCGGTTCTCAATAGAGTAGCCAGTATGCAGACGCAGAGTACTTGGGTATTGTATAGTTTACTCATCAAGCTGCCATCGCGGGGCAGAGGCTCTTTTGTAAGTGACGTTCATACTTAATTAGAGTACTTGCTTGGAGGTCTCCTAAAGCAGTGAGTCAGCTATTTCTGGCCTGCCTGTATTGTAGTTCAAATCTTACGGCTATTAACGGCCGAGCTTGTTTACTTGCTTGTCCTGTGGCCTCGCAAGCACGTGGAAAGGAATAGAGAAGTGCAGCCGCATTGTGATATCAAGGGATATCTTTTAATATCCACGAAGCTTGGACTAGCCAGGGCAGTAACACAATGGTATTCCACACAATCACCACTGCACAGTCTGCTATTGTTATCCCCTGCTCCATAAAGCTACTACCATGCCAAATGCTATGTCAGCATTTGGCAAAGGTTGTATTTTGGATCAACTCAGCTAGTATACATGCTTTCTGCTACTTGGCAGCAATCATGCTCTACTGCCTCATTCTTATTGTCCAGAATCATTGTAACTGGGTTCAAAGTGTTTAAAATCTGGAGTCGGCAGCCATCTCTTAATAGCATTGGCTGATACTGCGTAATCACACCAGTTTGATTAGGTGTGAGCCAGTGGTTGCCTTTTAGTTCCAAATCCAACATCAGCGACTTGGGAGTGGAGGGGGGAAAGCACTGGTCAAAAGTCAATTTCTCTGCCTCTTCCATCATTATGGCTGCTGTCGCCACTACTCTTAAACACACAGGCCATCCCTGAGCTACTGTATCCAGCTACTTTGAAAAATAGACTACTACTCGGGCGGTCTCCTCCCACTCTCAGGGTTAAAACTCCCATGCCCCCCTTTGCTCATGGATATACAGCTTGAAAGGCTTTCCTAATTTCCCAGGACTACAAGAATAATTCTTGCCAGATATTGGAAAAAAAGATTCTAGACAAACTGAGACAGAATAGTTGGAGAAGGTAGAAGTTGCCAAAATGGACAAACTTACCTGAACGATAGAAAACAAACTGTATAGTAAATTTCTTAAGATTTGGCAACCGTTAATAGAATATTTACAAATGAAATAAGGGATTGGCCTTGATTTAAGAGGGAAAACTGGCTGAAAACTAGGTTTACTAGAGACCATAAGCAGGAATTCAACAGTTTGGGAGTTGGCAAAGGTATTTGCACATAGTTATCCATGATAATTGTTTTTGGTAATTATGAGACTAAGAAAACTTTCTTTTGTATATGTGTTATCAATTGCATATATATTGATTGTTGATTAGATATTGTTTAGTGATTATTGAGTGATTATATCATAAATATGGTATATTCAATGTTATATATGGTTGAAATTATTAAGATTATATGCGACATTCTCATATGTGCATTGTTACTCTGACTTTAGAGGAAGACTTCCATATTTTTTATTTACATGAGAATATTGGGAAACTTAAAGACATATGCTTGTCTTATTTTTGTATGGCAGGTGGCTTGATCATAGTGGTAACAATGAGCTGTTTCATCAGCAGAGGGGGAGGTCCTTTCAATGTTAATTGTTTATTGTATGTGTAGATTTTCTAGGCTCAAGGTTGGTCTTAAATGTATATCTGTCAATAGATGAGTGCAAATAGATAGGATTATATGTTGTTTAGGGAATGTTTGTTATAGCAATTGTTTTGTGTTAGTGCAATGTTACTGTTAGTTCAATGTGTATTATATGGGTGTGTATTATGTGGATTATTGTGTTCATTTTGTGTCATGTTTTCCTTTTTTCTCTGTTTTGTTTTAATAAAAATAATTTATAAAAAAAGAGAAACAGTTGTGCTCAGATGAGGAATATTTTATAGGTAAGGTTTTAACTTGTGTTAAACTAGATATAGTAGAAGAGTTGGTTAAAGACTATATGATAAAGTGGATACAAAATGTTGGACATAATATACAGATGGAACAATGGCAGAATATGTGGTCGGAGGGAATTTGAATTCGAATTATGTTATGATCTCAAAGAAAACTTTTATATGATGATGTGTAATTGGTATTTGACACCAGAAAAATTGGCCAAAATTCATAAAGATGTCTCTAATAGCTGATTGTAATTACTTAGAAAGCAATGCCTTAATCACTAAAAGCCAGCATGGATTTCTCAGAAATAAGTCATGCCAGACTGATCTTATCTCTTTTTATGATAGGGTTACAAGCTTGATAGACAAAGGGAATGCCATAGATGTAGCACATCTTGACCTCAGTAAGGCCTTTGACAAAGTTCCCCATGACATTCTTGCAAAGAAGCTAGTAAAATGCAGGCTGGACAGGGCTACTGTTAGTTGGATTTGTAAATGGTTGACTGACCACACCCAAAGGGTGATCACCAATGGTTGCTTTTCATCCTGGAGAGAAGTGACTAGTGGTGTGCCACAGGGTTCTGTCCTGGGTCCATTGCTATTCAACATCTTCATCAATGACTTGGATGAAGGAGTGGAGGGCACGCTGATCAAATTTGCAGATGATACCAAACTAGGAGGGGTTGCTAACACACCAGAGGATAGGATCAAATTTCAATACGATGTTGACAGATTGGAGAGCTGGGCCAAAGCTAACGAAATGAATTTCAGCAGAGAGAAATGTAGGGTCCTGCACTTGGGCAGAAAAAATGAAAGTCACAAGTATAGGATGGGGGACGTGTGGCTGGATAGCAGTACATGTGAAAAGGATCTAGGAGTCTTGGTAGATCACAAGCTGAACATGAGTCAGCAGTGTGACGTGGCAGCCAAGAAAGCCAATGCGATTCTTGGTTGCATCAATAGGAGTATGTTGTCTAGATCGAGGGAGGTCATGGTACCACCCTATTCTACATTGGTTAGACCTCATTTGGAATACTGTGTCCAGTTCTGGGCACCTCAATTCAAGAAGGATGTCGACAAGCTGGAACGTGTCCAGAGGAGGGCAACCAAAATGGTGAAGGGTCTGGAAGCCATGCCCTATGAAGAACATCTTATGGAGCTGGGTATGTTTAGTCTGCAGAAGAGAAGGTTAAGAGGGGACATGATAGCCATGTTTAAATATTTGAAGGGATGTCATGTTGAGGAGGAAGCAGTCTTGTTCTCTACCACTCCGGAGACTAGGACAAGGAGCAATGGATTCAAGCTGCAGGAAAGGAGATTCCACCTGAACCTCAGGAAGAACTTCCTGACAGTCAGAGCTGCCCGGCAGTGGAATATGCTGCCTTGGAGTGTGGCTGAGTCTCCTTATTCGGAGGTTTTGAAGCAGAGGCTGGATGGCCATCTGTTGGGAATGCTTTAATGGGTGTTCCTGCATAGCAGGGGGTTGGACTGGATGGCCCCTGGGGTCTCTTCTAACTCTATGATTCTATGATGGAAATATGAACAAGTAGAAACTTTTTACCACATGTGGTGGACTTATGAAAAGGTCAAAACATTCTGGAATCAAAAACTCTCTGTAGGGCTTAACATTTTGAAAGGTAGTGTTAAATTAAAACTGGAATTGTATTTGCTGGGATTGGCAGAAGATCAATTGGAGAAGAAGTATGGCAAGATGTTACGATATGTGATCACCACAGCATGATCACTATATGCACAAAAGTGGAAGACTATAAAGATTCCAATGAAAGAGAATTGTTTCACTTAGCTGAAATGGATAAATTGACAACAATAAGGGAGAATTAGTAGTGACTTTTGCCAACGAATAGGAACCTTTAATATGCCTTTTTGCAAGAAAAATAGAGTATGATACATTGCCTGCAGAATTTGACAATTAGTATTTTTGGAAAAGTAACAGCCAAAACATGTGAAGGGTATTTGCAATTAGAGAAGTTTTTCTTGTATGGAATTATCTATAGTCTGGGATAGGAGAGCTAGAAAGCATTCTTTTTAAATATGCTGATTTTCTTTAGTTAGTTTTTAGTACTTAAGTTATTTCACATTCTTCTTTTTTATATTTGATTTATAAATGACATTCTATTAAAATAGGCAAACCCGACAGAGTAGGAAGCTTGAAGTTAAACCAAGATTAGTGTGTTATGAGACTTAGGATTTGATATTACTGCTACTAGGTGACCATGTTTTGTAGCAGCTCTGTTATCTCAGTACAAACAGCATCTCTTTGCATATTTTCAAGGACAATGTGAAGTGAAATGTGTTGCAAAAATATAACTGAGGGGTTACCAAAGCATGCATAACAATGCTGAACCCCCTGTCCTCCAGGGCAGAATGCTTCAGAGTGAGGCAAACAAATATTTTGGATCATTAGGTTAAACGAGCCTTGACTGTATCGTGCTGTATTATGCTACGTGTATTTAAATAGCAAGTTGAAAATTATTTTTCAATATTTTATTTTCTCTCCTCTGTTCTTAACTTGTTTGTTTTCCTTTCATCTCTTTCAGTCAGCTCATGCAACTATGTTGATATTCTGAAGGGATGTAACATGATGCTGCAACTGTTCCAAGGCTGCGATTCCCAGCTGATAAACCACTACTGTCAAGCTACCTGTAACTGTGGAAGATAAAGAGCACCATAAAAATCATCTTGAGATAATTCAATCAAAGAAGGGAGAACTTCAACATAAAAGGAGAAAAAAAAGGATTTTTTTCTGTAAAAACTGGTCAAAATTGGCTCCTGGACAGCAATTGGCATTTTAAAAGAACATTTGTGAAATTACTATTTTTAAAAAACAAAAAGCATTTCCAAATATCAGTTGTATAAAGAATGAAAGAAATATTTCAATCCTGTATTCCACAATTGCTTGTTTCTTTAACTGATTGTTTTGCTTTAGAAACTGATATGTATACCTTAAAGCTAAATATGAAAATAGAAGAGGAAAGTAAATAAGTTTTTAAAGTTTTCTTATCATTGCTGAGAATAGACACATAAATAAATCAAAATCCAAAATACATTATAGTGATATCTTTGTTGGGCCATTCAAAAGGTTCAAAATCCATTATGCAAGCTTTCAACGGTCACAGACTTCTGTGTGAGGCATAGATATTAAAAATCAGTTTAGAGGAAAAAGGAAAGTATTTTTATTTTTGAATTTCATCCATACCCTTGTCCCTGCAATCAGCTCCCTCAACCTTCCTGTCCCTATTTACAGCAAAATTCCATTATCAGTCACAATATACATAGCAAAATCAGTCAGAGTTCAGAGTTTGTTGTTCAACAGTTTTAGATGAGATGATGGTGGACCTTGTGTACAGAGATGATCCATACTGTAGTTGATGAATGGGGACTGAAGTTCCATGAAGGGTGTCTCAGGTATTTAGCTGAGCATGGGAGGTTAATTTTTCTGTTAGGGCAGCCAACCAGAGTCTATCTAACCACTTTCTAATTAATAGATCCTTCACTATTTTCCAAGTCCTTGATATCTCAGTACGAATAGCACCTAGCATTATAGAGATTAACTGTTTATGTGGTAAATCTGTATTGCTTACATCATCAATTGACAAAATAAAGTATCTCAAAACTATATCTTGCCTTACTATTTGAGTAATCTAGGAAAGGATCTCATTCCAAAATAGGAGGATCCTAGCACAATTAATCCTGCAACCTCTCCAGAATGTATCAGATGAGACATTATTGTTAACACAATGCAATTTAACAAGTTGAAGATGCTACCTGTGTGCAGATTTCATAACATTTCCTTTAGAAAAGCCAGAAATCAATCTCCATGGAGAAGTTGACCAAATGGCATGTCAAACTTTGTCTGAAATTTTGTCTGTGTTAAGATTTGTCTACCAAACTATTTTTGAACTTTTAATTTGCTCAAACTTTTTCTCAAAATAACAGTTAATAGATAAATGGAATATGACTGGTTGAATTATAGGGAGAAGAGATAAACTATTGTTCAAATATTGTAAATGCCTTTGGGAGGTCCTTCTCACCTGAATATCCAAGAGGACAAAGAAAATATCTGAACTAACTGAAACCAAAATATGTTTCCTTCATCTGTTCTAAGATGTGCTCTTTTTGAATGGGTTTTTCCCCCCAGAGAAGCTCAGAGAGAAGCTTTTCCCCCTAGAGAGCTCAGAGTCTAAAGAGTCCTATTTGCCTCCAGACTTTAAACTGCTGAAATGTATCACTGTGTCTAAAATTAGGAAGTTCAAGAAAGGAGTATGGGGTGACAGTGAAAGGACCAACAAGTTTGAATGCTTTATCAGATTTATGACAGTTCACTTGTGATGATGGGCACTCACAGAACTTTCTTTCTTTCACAGAACTGATATTTAAGATGTTCTTGGACGGAGAAGAATGTCTATCAATGGAGAATTAAATTTTATTCCTCTGCTTTTTGTCCCCAGCTGTTTCACAGCCAACAAAAGGTGTGGCCTCTAACCTCATGAAACCTCTCTTGTTGTAACAACCCTCATTATATTTTGCTGCTTGCTGTATCCAAATATAAACTTCATAATCATGTGAAAACAGAATTCATGTATTACTTGAAGACCTGTCACACAGAAGAGGGTAAAACAGTGTCCTCTACCAGTGTACAGTTTGTAAGGTGCCAGATTTGAGAAGGAAGTCCAAGAGCAGAGTGTCTAACAACCTGCTAAATAATGTTTTGCCATAGAATGGCTGCAACTTCTCTCCTCCCAGCCCTCCCCCAGCAAGAGTGCTCATTTTACCCTTACAGTACGATAAATTGTGTAGGCAGGAATGGCATGTATATTGAAAAAAAATCCTGTCAAAATCCTGTCAAATGCCTAAAAATGTCCTTTAAAGGTATCTCCAGGATGCATGAACTGACCAGAAAATGTTGTTATGTTATAGTAGTAAAGTAATTTTTCTCACTTCCAAAGAGTTCTTAAGTTTGCAAAAGATTATACTACCAACTTCTTTCTCTCAGTAAGCCTCAAAGATGCTACAAGATCTGTTAGAGCCGTGTACCCCCAACACTTTGATATGGTTTAATTGGCAAAATATGATTTAATTGGCTTTAATATAAAACAAATCCTGATGTGACTGAAAGCCAAGGCTGAATAAGAGGCAAGTTGGCCAGATAAACAGATCATGAAACTCCTTGCAGGCTTAGCTAAGTCATATCGGAAGCTTTCAAGTGCCAATGAACTTCCAGCTAGCCACTGAGGGAAAGAGATGAGACAAAAGAGTCACCAATGTTCACATGAAAATGTTGATCAGCATTTTCCATCACCTCCTCGCTTCAAAATCTATTCCTATATAGCCTTTCCTGCCCAAAATGATAAAAAGGTTATCAAGCCAGCTATTGACTCTTTGTCATCTACACACTAAAACCATCAACATATTTCTCCCACACTTTAAGACCATCAATTCATTTGAGCGACCTGCAACCTCCATTGCTTGCTCAGACAGAGAGCCTTTTCTACCTCTTGCCATCAGGGCAGATTTTGGGGACAAGAATCCCTGATTTTGGGCACCTTGATGCAGTTCCTAAAATGCTGGACACTACTCTGAACTGTGATTGTACTGCCCTTAGGCACAAGTCTAAGCCACTTTATTGTTTCTTCACTTCTTTTCCGGATTGCTAATTATAATTTGCTCCCTAAGTCTCTGTCCAAATTTTCTTCCTTACCTTTTTTAGCTCTTGTATGAGTGTGTGATTGTTTGACTCTTGTGCACGTGAGTGATTGAATTCCCCTTAATAAACACATTTTTTAGTTTACTTTTTAATCTCTGGCTGTTTTTTTTGCAAGGACCCTGTAGACATTGATGAAAAGATCCTGTTATCCCAGCTTTTGCAGCCTTCTCAATTAATTCCCCATTTTTTACACAGAATTGTGGGTACTGCTGGAGGACCTCAAGAAGTCCTCCACCTTTTGGGGCAACAGATTGATTTGTATACTGGTCTAGACTAACACTGCTATGTTTTGTTCTCATTTGTTAAATAAAATTTAATGTTATTATACCTTCATTGTGAAAAAATAAATCATTAGAGTTTAACTACATCACATACAGGGCAACTTATTTCTCCCAAGGCATGTCCTCTACACCTGCAAGATGGTGCATTTCAGATGAACATTAGGAGAAACCTCTTAGCAAGATAAACACCATCAGACCATGAAGCCAACTTCATAGTTTCCTTTGCTAGTGCTTTTAAAACAAAGGCTGGGACAACCATCTTTTTGGAATATTCTTGCTTTTGAATTTCTTTCATTGAAAAGAAGTTTAGACAAGATTACCTTCAAGGCCTTCTCCAGTGTTATGCTTCTAGCTAATTGTTAGGTACCTGAGCTGAGGAAATGATCAGTTCCTCTGGAAATATCTGTGTATAGTTTTATGATCTTTTCTGTCATATTTTGTGTGCTTGAAGAATTCCTAGCATATGTCCATCTGGTAGGCACATAACTAGCTATTTCCCAGTGTCCATGTGAGTTAGATTATGAGCCTTCATGCTGAGACTATCCTACTGAATTTCTGTACAACGATTGGAAAGATATTTTCAGGATTATAGGTAGCCATTAACACCATCACCACCATCATCTGTTTTTAAAAAAAGCAACAAATCATGCATTTTATAATGTAACCTGAGAATTTTTCATACAGTCTTTTTGTCACATGCTAGCTGCTCTTTTACTCTCAAGAAAACACACAGGGTTTTTACACTGTATTTAATGAAGTATATGAGACATAGTGTACAACTTGCTGAAGCTAATGATCTACAACACACACTGGGTAATATAGTGATAACACTTTTACACATGCACAATTCCCATTGGTGGGTTCTCTGGGACTTCCCTTCTCCCAAACTTCCAGCGGTTCCCATGGGATGTTATTTCCATACAGTGTTATCTCTCAGTTCTTTGTGTATCAATAATAATAATAATAATAATAATAATAATAATAATAATAAAATTTATTTCTATCCCGCCTCTACGCATGGATCAAGATGGCGAACAACATGAATACATTAAATACATTAAAAACATTAAAACATACCCCAATCCTCCCCACCCACCAACCCACCTAAACCAACCCCTTAAAACACACAACAATTAACAGTCATTAATTAACTATTAACAAAACAGCAAGACAATTGATGGAAGGTGATGGAAATGCTAGTCTTGGAAGGCCTGTCAGAAGAGATCAGTCTTGACTGCTTTTTTAATATGCCAGGTCTCCTCTGGCAGGCCATTCCATAACTTGGGAGCGATAGAAGAAAAGGTCTTCTGGGTAACTGCAGCCAACCTAGTTCTGACTGGCTGCAGTCAGTTCCTCCCAGAGGACCTTAATGTGCAGGGCAGATTATATGGGAGAAGGCGATCCCGTAGGTAGGCTGGCCCCAAGCCATGAAGGGCTTTAAAGGTAATAACCAACACCTTGTACTGTGCCAGGAAACTAATAGGCAGTCAATGAAGAGACTTTAAAATTGGTGTTATATGGTCAGTTTTAGGTCTACCTGTGACCAACCTGGCTGCCATATTCTGAACTAATTTAAGTTTCCAGATTAAGCACAGGGGTAGCCTGCATTGCATTGCAGAAGTCTAGCTGTGAAGTTACCAGCGCATGCATCACTGTTTTTAGGTGTTCCAGCTCCAGAAAGGGGCGCAGCTGGCGTATCAGCCGAAGCTGATAACAGGCACTCCTAGCCACCGCATCTATCTGAGCTGTCATCTGAAGTGGCGAGTCCAGGAGCATCCCCAAGCTGCGAACACAGTCTTTCAGGGGAAGTGTGACCCTGTCTAGGACTGGTTGACAGACCTCCATGTCTGGGCTAGGGCCCCTAACAGTGAGTACCTCCGTCTTATCTGGATTCAGCTTCAGTCTGTTTTTCCTCATCCAGTCCGTTACTGCTTCAAGACACCCATTGAGAGGTGAGATGCCACCCTTAGTTGATGCTATTATCCGAGGCATGGAGAGATATATCTGGGTGTCATCAGCGTACTGATAGCACCTTGCTCCATGCCTCCTGATGATCTCTCCCAGCGGTTTCATGTAGATGTTAAATAGCATTGGGGACAAGACAGCGCCCTGAGGGACACTAGATTTAAGCTCCTTTTTCAAGGAGCGGCTGTCGCCAAGCATCACCATCTGGTATCTACCTGAGAGATAGGACTGGAACCACTTAAGCCCAGTGCCCCTGATCTCTGACCTTCTCAGGTGTTCCAGAAGGATACCATGGTCTATGGTATCAAAAGCCGCTGACAGGTCCAAGAGTACCAGCAGGGTTACACTTCCCCTGTCGATACCTAGGCGAAGATCATCCACTAAGGCGACCATGGCAGTCTCGACTCCATATCCTGCCCTGAAGCCAGTTTGAAATGGGTCTAGATAATCTGTTTCATCCAAGACAGCTTGGAGCTGAAGACCAACAGCCCTCTCGATCACCTTGCTTAAGAATGGAAGATGAGAGACTGGTCTATAGTTATTCATATCCAGGGGGTCTATGGAGGGCTTTTTTAGAAGCGGCAGTATAATCGCTTCTTTTAGACAAGCTGGAAAATTGCCCTCCCTAAGGGATTCACTAATAATGTATCTTAGATGGATCTTAATTGCAACTCCTCCCTGCAACACTGGCCAGAAGCCTTGGGCTCAGCTTTTCCCAACCCATTACCTTTGATCCCTCTTCACTAGGATGATATACATTGACCATTTCCTTTGATATACAATACATTGTTACACACGGTTCTAGCCTCAATAGTCTAAAGGTCATACATGGTAAATCACTTGTTGATTGCCGTCATTTTTAAGTAAACAGAGCCATGCCTTGACAGTCTGGCTGAATACTCATTTACAACTACTTGATGTTAAACATGTAACATACGGTGGCTTCTAACACATGATATTCATTCAAGCCTTATGTTACACTGGGTGAGGCCACAGACTCAGAGCCACATGATGGGATTCTAATGTAGGTGAGGCCACGTTCTAGGAACAGTTACTGGCCAAAGAAGATGAAGTGGAGCAGCTTCACGAGGAGATGGTAATGATGTAGGCAGTCATGGCAGACTGGAGGGATGTTGCTCCTCACTTCAACAGGCCTCCACTGCAAGGAGATGCCAGTGTGGCTGGAGCAGGAGCAGCACAGCAAGATGGAGTACCTGCTCCCCCACTGAAAGCAACCTACAGCAGAGACAGGGAGACTCTCATCTACTTCCTAAATGTGGCTTCCAGTTATATGGCTGAATAGGGGACCAGCTTTGCAGACGATGCCGTGAGAGTAAGGTACATAAGCCAACATCTCCAGGGAGAGGCCTCATTGTTTGATACTAGAGCTCCTAAGACCGCTGATGTAAACACGTTTATGACCAGCCTGTGTGAAAGATTTGAGGATCCTTTGTAAGGCCCCACTTTGGGGGTCCCCAATGTCAGTATGGTTTAGATGGGCACCATACCTAATTGGTATCATATGTAATTGACAACACATTTTTTTGGCTCTGATATCAAATTCAAGCCTGAAAGGTGACAGAGAGGTCAAACTGAGCGAGGGAAAGAATTTGACTGTAAATGTGAGAAGCATAGGTCAACTCCAAAATTCCTCCAGGTAAGACTGAGTCATTTGTCAGGGAAATACACATCATTCCACATCACTAAATAGAAGCTGGACTTTTCCAAGGAATCCAACTATGAGGAGCCCACCAGGACACTGATTGACAAATATCCATCCCTTGTACACCTGGATTCTTTCGTCTGTCCTCACAGCACCCACAATAGACAGCTATTACAACATTCATCATGTCTTTGTCAATCAAAGCACTAAGCCCATCAACAAGCGAAAGACTCATTGTCCACAACAGGTTCCCTTTGTCTTGCATCTGGAACCTTCACAGCCACAACCATTTTCAGGGTATAAATATCCCTGATTTGAGGATGCCCAGGGCAATCTCTTGAAGATCTACCCGTCACTCTGTCCGTCTGGCTCCTGAATGAGAACTGCCCTTAGGTCCTACCTAAGCCAAAATACATTTCTACTCTTCACTACTCTTCTGGACTGGTAATTATAAATCCCCCCAAATCCCTCAGCCTCTCTATAATTTTTCCTGCCTTTCTCTTTCAGCTAGCTCTTGTGTGAATGTGTGATTGTGTGCATCTTGTGTGCATGCATGAGTGAATTCCCCTCAATAAAATAATTTTATTAGACGATTTTGCTTGGTTTTTGGCTTGGCCTGACCCCGTAAAAATAGGGTTTAAAGATCTCGCTAGGTTACCCTGCCTCTCGTAGTGCTACAACTTGTGCTTTGGCTAATTCCCATTCCCCATTATTTGGAGCACATTGAGGTGTTCCCCAAGGGACCCCAGAAATCAGGGTAACACCTTTTTTGTGTGAACAAGCCCATCATTTCCTGAGGAAGCTGAGTTGGGGAAAGGGACAGTGGCTGAGTATGCCTGGGAATTCAGAAGGCTGGCAGAGAAGGTCCCTGAATGGGAGGAACCAACGGGAATAGAATTTGTTTAAAGAAGGATTGAACCCGGATATTTTGGATAGATGTTACTCCCAGGGCCAACCAGCCTCTTTGCTTGGCTGGATGCATCTTGCTTGTGAAGTAGAAAGCTTGCATGTAAGAGTGCAACCTGTATGGAAGCTGAAAGCAGACTGGAGAACCATTGGTGGCAAGAAGCCCATGGGGCTGAGCAGTGAGGAAAAGAAGTGTCGGATAAGGGAAAGAACTGTTACCCTGTTTACTGGGGGTCCTATGAGGGACACCAAAATGTGCTCAACAATAGGTGAGCAAGATTAGCTCTGAGCACTGCTTAGCATTATGAGAGGCAGGGTAACTTAGCAGGATCTTGTAACCCAGTGTCTACGGGGTCAGGCCAAGTCAAGAAGCAGACCAGTTGGAAAATAATGAATGATCTTTATTAAATACAGGCACACAATGTAAGCAACACAAGCACACAGATAACTTTTAAAACCCCTTTCTAAAAAAGGGTTTGAAAGATTTGAGATTCATGAGATTCGTGGATTCTTCCAAAGAATTTTATTAAATTTTATTATTGTTAATACAAAAATTACATTCCAGATTAACGTATTTCCATTTTTTCCAGTAGAAAATATATATAATGTATACCAACTGTAACTATAACAATAGATTTTCATACTACCCACCCTCTCCAAAAAGAAAAAAGAGAGAAAAAAAAGAGGAGCGTGGAGGCATAAGAACAAACGGAGCAGGGAGTAATAAGAGGATAGAAACAAGGAGCAAGGTACCAGAAAAGAGTAGAGAGTTGGTGCTGATACCCTGAGTGGGGTATTTCTCCTTCAGCCTTCTACCTCTACTTCTACTTCCACCCCCCCACTTTTTGCTATTTTTTTGTTTCAACTGGTTTTTCTAAATTTTTCAAATATCAAAAACTGTCAGGTATTCCTCTGAAAGTGTTCATGAGCATTTGAAATTATTTGTTCACCTGAGCGATGCTGTTGCTGTTTCTTTTGTTCGAACTTGAATTTGACTGAAAAGAACTGATCCGACTAATAGGTGCTCAGGTCAGAAACAAAGGTGGAGGGTGAGGAATTAAAAGTGGAAGGACCAAGTGGAAGAACTGAGAGGAAAAACTGAGATAAATGTTTGCTGGAAGCCCAGGGGGTCGAAGACCGCTGCTGTAAATATACTTGTCATTGCAATGGAGTAGATCATAGACAGATTATAGACATGTTATTGATATACACTAAAGATTGTTATATTACGGTTATACAAAAAGGTATTGAATACCAACATATATATTGATAGGTTGCAGTGAATTTGTTATTATTATATATTAATATATTGTTAAATATTGAAATATTGATTTTGCTAATGTTACATATTGATATATTGTTATACATTGTTATATATTGACAATCGACAATATTGATATTGATACATCAGTATATGTATCGATATATTGTAATGAACTTATACTGAACCTGTACTAGAATTTACGTTAGCATAATTCTGTTCATGTTAGTATAATTTTTTGATTGCAATTGAGAAAAAAGGCAAAAACATATAAGACAATGAGGTCTGGCAAAGTACGATGTGTCATTTCGGATACCACAACAAGAAGAAACTCTATAGAAGATCCCCCAGAATATGATAAGAAATTTATGGAGGAAATGAGGGCTTTTATGGTAAACATAAAAAGAGACCTGTCTGACATAAAGGGGCAAATGAAGGAAATGCAGGATACGTTAGTTCAAGTCAAGAGAGATGTGATAAGGAATAGAGAGGATATTGAAGTTAATAAAAAAGAAATCGGGGACTTAAAACAACAGGCAGCCTCTTCCTCCTCTGAAGTTGAGAAACAGCTAGAAAATCAACTGGATAAGCTTGCTTTACTTGAGCAAAAACAAAAAGATTACTGGCTGTGAATTAGAGGTCTGGCGGAGGGGGAGGGGGAGAACATTAGAGAAAAGATAGTTACTTTGTTTGCTAACTTCATGGAGGTAGAAGAGGATATTATGGAAAATGAAATAGACTTGGTTTACAGGGTTCAATCAGTTGTGGCTAGGAAAAATAATCTTTCACGGGATGTGGTAGTTCAGTTCGTTAAGTGTCCTACAAAGGATAAGATTGTTGAAGAGCACAATCGATCTCCACTGCTTGAAAAAGGCAAACAACTTATCATGCTGAGGGAATATCCATCCAGGATTCTGCGTAAAAGGAAAGATTATGACTTTCTGGTTTCAAAGTTAAAGGACTATAAGATTCCATTTAGGTGGGACAGAATTGAGGGGGTGGTGGTGGATTACGAACCACAGAGATTTAAGCTTAATTCAATTGATAAAGCTCACGACTTTTTGAAGAGATTTGATGATAAAATAAGAAGATCAAGTCTGCTACCACCCCGAACAAGTAGAACAAGTAGTTATCCATGGGGAAGAAATAGGGATTTGATGGTCCAAGATTCAGTCGGAGCAACTCAGAGAGGCAAAATGGAATCGAAGGATGAACGTACGGAAAGGAAACCAAGGACAAGAATAGGGGACAAGATACCAGCCTACTGGATTTGAATATAGATGAACTGGTTTCAATTGCCTCTGGGGAAAATTAATGTCATCAATCATAACGTGGAATGAAAATGGTTTGAACTCTGTGGTCAAGAGGAGAAAATTTTTTCATTATTTACAGAAGTTAAATCCTGAGGTTAGTTGTTTGCAGGAAACCCACATTAAAACTAAAGATATAAAAGTTCTCCAGGCTTTGAGATTAGGAGAGGTATTTGTATCAGCCGCCACTGTTAAGAAACAAGGGGTTGCGCTATATGTTAAATCTCACTTATCCCCTATCCTAAAATTCAGTGATGAAAAGGGAAGATTTTTGGGTGTAGAAATTAAAATCAACGGGATCAAGATTATCTTGGTAGGAGTCTATGTTCCGTGTAACGCTAAGGTTAGTTTTCATGAAGACTTAGCAAAGAGGTTAAAAAAGCAACCATATGAACACCTATGTCTTTTGGGAGACTTGAATGATGTGGTGGATAAACAGATGGATAGAAGCAGGACAAATTATTTGGGTAATCATGGGAAACTCCCCAATGAATTTTTTAAACTGGTGCGTGAGTACCAACTGAGGGACGTTGGGAGACATAAACATCCTAAAGAGAAAGATTATACGTTCTTCTCAAGTCGTCATGGCAACTGGTCTAGAATTGACATGATATGGATTTCTGAGTTGATGATAAATAAGATAAAATCGGCAGTTATTCTACCCAAAACCTTCAGCGATCATAATCCTTTAATTGTACACATTCAGGTCGATAGGAAAAGAGGTAACTGGAGGTTAAACGATAGTATTTTTCATCATGAAAATATAGTTCAAGTGTGTAAGAAAGAATTAGAAACCTTTTTCAGAGAGAATATGGATAATGGAGTTGCAACATCTACGGTCTGGGATATCTCAAAGGCGGTGATGAGTGGATTATTCATACAGAAGCTATCAGAACTGAGGAAGAAGCAGAGTGAATTTACGAATAAGGTATTGGAAGAGATTAGAACTGTAGAGAAGATGTTGCAACGAATGCCAGAGAGCAAGAAACTGAGGAGGAAGTTAAGGATCTTGCAAGATCAAATGTCGGATGTGGCAATGGAGCAATTAGAGAAAAAATTGAGATTTGTACGACAAAATTGGTTTGAAAATGCTAACAAGCCGGGTCGCTGGCTGGCATACAGAATACATAGAGAGGGGAAGAAAAGAATAATTAATGGCATTAAGGAGGGTGATAAAGTACTCACAGACAGAGAAAGTATTATTAAAAGTCTTGTTCATTTTTACCAAAATCTGTATGGTTTTCTGAAAGAGTTGGGTGCCACAAACATTAATCAGTTTCTTAAGGATAAAAATCTTCCCCAACTATCATCAGAACATAGAGAAGTCCTGAACAAACCTATATCATTAGTAGAAATTAAGGAGACGATTGAACAGGCTAAACTTAACAAAGCGCCAGGTCTGGACGGCCTACCGGCAAGGTATTATAAGACCTTTCAGGATGTTCTGTTAATAGCAATGCCGAAGATGTTTAATGCAGCTATTAGTGAAGGTTCAATTCCTCCAAGTTGGAAAGAGGCAAGTAAAGTATTAATCCCAAAGACGGAGGAAGAGTGCCTGACTCCTAAAGATTTTAGGCCCATTTCTTTTCTTAATAAGGACTATAAGATCTTTAGTGCCATTCTGTCGCAGAGATTGAAGAAGATTCTCCATGTTTATGTAGGTGAGGACCAGAGTGGTTTTCTTCCAAATTGTTTTATGAGAAACAACTTAAGATCAACGATAGATGTCATCGAGTACTTCCATGTTCATAATGAAAGAAAAGGAGCTTTGATTTTTTTGGATGCAGAAAAGGCGTTTGACAACCCGAACTGGAAATTCATGTTAGGAGTGATGGAAAAGATGAACTTTGGTCAGGTTTTTCCAGATTGGATGAAACTGATATACTCAGATCAAAAGGCCCATTTGTTAGTAAATTCTGAAAGATGTGAGAACTTTTCTGTTATGAAAGGTACTAGACAAGGTTGCCCGCTGTCACCCTTAATTTTTATAGTGACATTGGAAGTATACTCAGAGATATATAACACAATGATCACCTCAAATGTATTAAGGTGGGCAAAGACCAACATAAATACAAGGCTTTTGCGGATGATATTGTGTTATATTTAGAAGATCCTATTCATGAAGTCGCTCTGCTACTGGAAATATTGAATAATTATGGGAGAGTAGCGGGGTTCAGAATCAACAAGCAAAAAACTAAGATACTCGCTAAAAATATGAAAGGAGAGGAGGTTAAAAAGCTAGAACTTATATTGGGGATTCAATTGACCACTAAAGTGAAATATTTGGGGATCTGGATTACTGCTAATAATAGCCAGCTATTTCAAAATAACTACCAATTGACATGGAAATTAATTCAGAAAAAACTTGAAAATTGGGGAAATTAGATCTGTCTTTATTGGGTAGGATATCTCTAATCAAAATGGGTGTGTTGCCAAGGCTTTTGTTTTTATTGCAAATGATACCAATCAACATCTCAACCAAATGGTTTAAGGAATGGGAGAAAAGCATATCCCAATTTTTATGGCAAAAGAGACTGCCAAGAATTAAACTGAGACCTATGACAGACAAAAGAGAGAATGGAGGGCTGGCTTTACCTAATATTAGATTACATTATGAAGCTAGCTGTTTGACATGGATTAAACCTTGGATTTTATTGGATAATCCCAGATTGCTCAGCCTAGAAGGTCATGATTTACCTTGAGGTTGGCATTATTACTTATGGTACCAACGAAAAGAGTTACCAAAACTATTCAGAAACCATGTTATTTGTAGATCTTTATTAGATTTTTGGATAAAAATTACAAGCTATTTAGGTTCGGGAATCCCAATGGTGGCATCACCACTTGAAGCCTTTTCTATTCAAACTCTCTGGAGAGATATAAAATGGATCAATTACAAGGACTTAACCTATAAACAAAATGACCAGATTTGCTTGAAGGACCCTCCACAATTAGAACAGGAAGGAATTATTTTACAATGGTTCCCCTATTCACAGTTAAAAGAGAGATTTAAAAAGGATCTTATAGAAGGGGGCTTTGTAACTAAATCTTCCCAAATTGAATTGATTATGAAAAGTGGGGAAAGTGGTCTTTTGTTAAAATTCTATTGATATTTGCTTCAGCTTGATTTGGAAGATGAGGTGGTCAAGGATTATATGATTAGGTGGGCCAGAGATGTCGGCCACACTATAGATCTAGATAATTGGGCCAGGGCATGGAAGAACGTGTCTAGGTTCACTAGGTCTTATTACCTTCAAGAGAATGTTATTAAGTTATGGTTTCAATGCTATCTTCCACCAGTCAGGATTGCCAAAATTTCAAAGCATAACAAGGACTCTTGTTGAAAGTGTGACAAAGAGAAGGGAACGTTCTTTCATCAGTGGTGGGGGTGTGATAAGGTTAAAAAATTCTGGTTTAAAATTCGGAATGAAATGCAAGGGGTTTTGAGTATTAACATAGATTTAACACCAGAAATATTCTTACTGAGTATGGTAAATTTATGCACCTTAAATAAGCATATTCAATGACTAGCGTGGCATATGATCATGTCAGCCAGAATAGTTTTGGCTAGACATTGGTGGAAGAAAACTATTCCCCGTGAGGAGGAATGGTGGGATAAACTACTGGAGTTAGCAGAACTGGATAAGCTTACCTTCTTGCTTCAATATAAAACTACAAAGCAGTTTTATGAATTATGGCGTCCCCTCCGAAAGGTCAGAATCTGAATGATTGAGTTATCGTAGAGGTTCTCAATAGAGTAGCCAGTATTGGGTATTGTATGGGTTACCCATCAAGCTGCCATCAGGGGGCAGAGGCTCTTTTGTAGGTTGCATGCATACCTAATTAGAGTACTTGCCTGGAGGTCTCCTAAAGCAGCGAGTCAGCTATTTTCCGACCTGCCTGTATTATCCAGGAATATTACGGTGATTAATGGCCGAGCTTGTTTGCGTGCTTGTCCGGTGGCCTCGCAAGCACGTGGAAGTGAAGCCGAATTGTGATATCAAAAGGATATCTTTTAATATCCTCAAAGCTCAGACTAGCCAGGGCAGTAACAAGGTCTTATGTGACCACCTTTGGTGCCTTTTCGTGTAGGTGCCTTATGGGGTTCTGGAGCCTGGGAGCTTGGGGATGAAGGATATCCTTGAGGCTAACCTGGCATCTGAATTTTCATATATAGATTTCTGGGGCTTAGCTGGAAGTGCCTGGGTTTCCTTCCAATTACAGCTGGTTGGGGAGCAACACAAGAATTTTGGATTGCCTTTGCAGCTGAGGTGTTTCATCCAAGGAAAGGCTGAGGAGGTTATCAAGACATGGAGAACTGGCCTCAGCTTGACCTGCATCAGGTTGCTCTTCCTCTTGCCTCATTTCTAGGCCAATGCAGCTTAAATAGGTTAGGTCAAATAAAGTGGCCCTTTTTAACCCATTTTTTTTTGTGTGTGGTCTCATTATTCCATGGTTATCAACTGTAATCAAACTAACACAACATTCATTCCCATTTCCAGATGCAACACTTGGATAAACACTGAAGCTCATGAGTAATGAAAGTGCCTTTAATGCAGTTTTACTCTTTCTCCTAGCTCTGTAGTGGTAAACAAGAGAGTTTTTATCTCTGCTGAACAGCTTGCTGTAGGCTGTCAAATGTGAGATGGATTTTACACAGTAGTTCTTGCGTATATGACTTTGGTGGTTTACAACCACAGATGAACTGGCACATGCCAGTCAAGTAGAATTTAAACACAAAGTTGGTGATTGAAGCAGGGAACATTTGTAATAGATAAATGAATTTTTTTTCTTTCTGATGCAGGGCATCCTAATAGATACTACTGGAACCAAATCCAAATCACTTGAGTTTGGAACTATTAAATTATATTGTGTACTGAACAGTTTAAAGATCTTTCCCAAATATAAACTTTGCGTTCACGGTCCACATACCCCTGGCTTCTAGATTATTCCATTAGTTACTCCAAAAAGTACTGAAACAAACCCAGTACTAGTTCCAGTGTAAGGCAGCTCAATATATATTCTCTCTCCAGTGAACAGAGGCTTAATTGACAATTTCAGTCTATCCAAGGTTACATCCAAGGAGCTACAGTGCCTGTTCTATATACTTTCTATTAATTCATAGAATCATAGAATCATAGATTTGGAAGAGACCACAACGGTCATTGAGTCCAACCCCATTCTGCCATGCAGGAACACACACTCAAAGCACCCCAGCAAATGGCCATCCAGTCTTGTTTAAAAACTTCCAAATGAGGTGACTCCACTACATCACACTCCAAGGCAGCATATTCCATTGCCTACTGACTCTCACCATCAGTAAGTTCTTCCCAAAGTTTAAGTGAAATTTCTTTTCCTGTAGTTTAAACCCATTGCTCTGTGTCCTAGTCTCTGGAGCAGTAGAAAACAAGCTTGCTCCATATTCAACATGACATCCCTTCAAATATTTAAATATGGCTATCATGTCACCTCTTGACCTTCTTTTCATCGGGCTAAAATATCTATCTCCCTCAACCACTCCTCATAGGACGTGGTTTCGAGACCCTTCACCATTCTGGACAAATTCCAGCTTATCAATATCCTTCTTGAATTGTGGTGCCCAGAACTGGATACAGTATTCAAGTGAGGTCTAATGAAAGCAGAATAGAGTGGTAGTTTTACTTCCCTTGAGCTTGACACTATATTCCTGTTGATACAGCCTAGAATCATATTCGCCTTTTAGCTGCTGCATCACACTGCTGACTCATGTTCAGCTTGTGGTCCACTAAGACTCCTGGATCCCTTTCATATGTACTGTTTTTAAGCCGCGTATCACCCATCCTATGTCTGTACATTTCATTCTTTCTTCCTAAGTGTAGCACCTTACATTTCTCCCTATTAAAATTCATTTTGTTAGCTTTGGCCCAGCTCTCTAATCTGTCAAGGTCATTTTGAATTATAATCCTGTTCTTTGGGTATTAGCTATCCCTCCTAATTTGGTGTCATCTGTTAATTTCATGAGCATGCCATCTATTCAATCATATAAATCATTTATAAAGATGTTGAATAGCACTGGGCTCAGGACAGAACCCTGTGGCACCCCACTAGTCACTTCTTGGGGATGAAGAGGAGCTATCGGTGAGGACCCTCTGTATTCAGCTAGTGAGCCAATTACAAATCCACCTAACAATAGCTTTGTCTAATCCACATTTTACTACCTTGTTTGAAAGAATATCGTGGGGGACCTTGTAAAAGGTCTAACTGAAATCAAGATACACTACATATACAGCATTGCCTTCATCCACCAAGCTTATAACTTTATAAAAAGAAAAAAGAAAAAAAAAGAGAGATCATATTAGTCTGGAGTGATTTGTTTCTGGGAAACTCATGTTGACTTTTAGTGATCATGGCATTCCTTTCTAAGTGTTTACAGACTGTTTAATGATCTGCTCTAAGACCTTTCCTCATATTGATGTTAGATTGACTGGGTGATCATTGTTTGGGTCTTCTTTTTTTCCCCTTCTTGAAGATGGAGACATTTTCCCTCCTCCATTCTACTGGGACTTCTCCTGATCTCCAGGAACTCTCAAGGATTATTGCCTGTGTTTCTGAGATTACTTCTTCCAGTTCTTTTAATACCCTTTGATGTAGTTCATCTGACCCTGGCAACTGGAATTTATTTAGAGTTTCCAGGTATTCCTGTACTACCTCTTTACCTATTCTGTGCTGCATTTCTCCTATTACAACATCTGTTCCATTTTCTCCAGGTTTAAGACTTTTTTTCTTTTGGGAGAAGACCAAGGCAAAGAAGACATTGAGTAGTTTTGCCTTTTCTCTGTCCTGTTACCCCTTCTCCATCTTCTCTTTGCAGCAGCCCTACCATCTCCTTATTTTTACTTTTGCTACAGACATAACAAAAAAAAAAGCCTTTCTCGTTGTTTTTAACTTCTCTAGCAAGCCTGAGCTCATTCTGCACATGAGCTTTTCTGACTTTTTTCCTTCATGTGCTAGCTATTTGAATTCCTCTTTGGTGATTTCCTCATTTTTCCATTTTTTGTACATGGTCCTTTTAAATCTAAGTTCAGTTGAAAGTTCTTTAGACATTCATCCTGGTTTCTTCAGACACCTCCCATTTTTCTGCCTCAATTGAATTGTTTGAAACTGTGCCATCATCTTTTAATATGCCTGACCATGGGATGTCATCTAATATTTCCCTAAGTTTACTGAAATTAGCTTTCTTACAGTCTAGAATGTGAGTTTAATTATGCTTGGCTTCCCATTTCCACTATATAACAAACTCCAGGAGAACATGATCAGTCCCAGCTAAGGATCCTGCCCCTCCCCCCACATTAACCAGATCTTCACTGTTGGTTAGGATCAGGTTGAAAATAGCTGATCCCCTTGTTGCCTCTTCTACAGTTGGAAGTGTATAATCGGCCCTCCACATTTGTGGATTTGACTTTCACAGATTTGATGATTTGCAAGTTTCTCCAACCCTGTCCTTCCCACCTCAGGCACTTCTTTTCCAGGGGAAACAATCAGACCATGCACTCCTTTAAAAACCTGTCTCTGGTCTTCCTCTGTCACCACCAGCAGTTGCCTGGCCAGCTAAAGATGAATTGCAACCCCATTTCTCAGCACCTCAAACCCTGTCCTGATACTATCCCCATACCCACGGAAGGAGAAGCGCAAGGGAAAGGAAGTATAGGTCCACCACACCAACCCACCATCTTTCCCTGACCTGGTTTGGACCTTGGGTGTCTGCCCTCCCCACCATGACCTAGACCCTTTTTCACAGGCATGCAAACATATTTTGATATTTTCAATTTTTCCATGTTTGCAAGGGTCCCGAGCTGCAAAGCATAGTGAATGTGTAAGGCTGACTGTAGTTAAAAACAAGAAGTTAATACAGTTAAAAGAAAAAGAAATCAATAAATAAACAGTACAGCACATTCTGAAACACTACTTTCCTACTGAGCAATCAGCCATCAAAGGCCTGTTGAAACAAAAGGGTCCTCACCCCCATACTTTTTAGTACTTTCTCATTTAAGCTACTCCTAGAATATAGAAACTCAGTTTAACAGAGTGAGGGATTGTGTCACTCTTCTCTCTGTTGTGGTGGCTTTTTGCATACAGGTCACCTCCCTGCAAAACCTGAATGGTAGGTTGTTACTGCCCTGGCTAGTCCGAGCTTTGGGGATATTAAAGATATCTCTTGATATCACAATTCGGCTTCACTTCTCTATTCCTCTCCATGTGCTTGCGAGGCCACAGGACAAGCACGTAAACAAACTCGGCTGTTAATAGCCGTAATATTCAAACTACAATACAGGCAGACCAGAAATAGCTGACTCACTGCTTTAGGAGACCTCCAAGCAAGTACTCTAATTAGGTATGCACGCCACTTACAAAAGAGCCTCTGCTCCACGATGGCAGCTTGATGGGTAACCTATACAATATCCAAGTACTCTGCGTTTGCATACTGGCTACTCTATTGAGAACTGCTACGATAATTCAGTCATTCAGATTCTGACCTTTCAGAGGCTTTGTCTCCAACTCCAAATCTATTGTTTCCCCCCAAGTACGGCATAGCCTGCAGTCACAATTCTCCTTATAAAACCCTTGATTCTGAGACCTTCCTCGGATCGCTCCCGAGTTTCATCCCGCATCGCTGCTGTTTTGCATGGTGAGCCTCTCCTCAGCTCCACGTGCTGAGCTACATCGCACCCCAGCTCCACTCTCTATTTTTCCGGGCTTCGGGACAAGTGAAGTATCACCCAAACCAGCAATCCCTCTAAAAATCCCTCTATACCACTCCAACCTTTAATTTCTTTAGTTATCTTGTATGAGTGTGTCGCATACACTGTTTTGCTTGTATTTAATAAACACCTTTTATTGCTTCAACTTCTGTGTTCTCCTTGACTCGACCCGACCCCGTAGACATAGGGTTCAAGATCTCGCTACGTTACCCTGCCTCTCTTAACGTTAAGCAGTGCTCTGAGCTAATTTTCCCCACCTTGAGTTGAGCACATTTTGGTGTCCCTCCCGGGACCCCCAGTACACAGGGTAACAGACTGGTGGAGCAACGCGGGCAACCCCAGTACCCGTAATTTGAGAAGGAGTCACGAACCTCCTCAAATCAGGCTGGTACTGACTTTGGTGACGGTCGGTCAAGTCGTTAGAGCACAGTCAGGCAGGAGCACGTGTGTGTGAGAATTCTGTGCATTTGAGGTCTAGAGCTATTCTATCTGGGTGGAAATCTGTTCCCCTTTCTTGCTTGGTTTGTGTATGTCAGCTGCACTAGGTGGTGAACCATCGTCTGATAGCAAGGGGTGTGCACAAGCTGTCCTGGGAATCACATCCCTAACTTGGGGTCTATCGTGGGCTGGGATCCAAAGTGTTAGAGTGTTAGCACGGTAGGAACAGTCTACACTCATCCAACAGCATAGCACTAAGGCACAAATTGCACTTAGGGAAGAAATTCCCCCCTTAGAGTAGTATACGGGTGCGTCCTGCTGTGTAGTTTCGGGTGCATCCTGAGTGGCTAGCCGACTAGGTGCGGGTGGTGAGTCCCGACCTAGCCTAGGGTTTAGAGGTTTAGCCCATGGTAGAGGAAGGTACCCCTCACCCAGAAAACCAGTTAGGGATGGTTTGGTTTTGGCTCCTTGCCCTTTTCCACCGCTGCTTGGCCAGGCGGCGCTGTAAGTTCCACTGGGTTCGTTTCCCCCCTTCAGGTAGGCAGAGTACTCCTGAGGGTTCCCTGGGTCTAGGTGACCTCCCTGTCCCTGAACCGTTTCCTCGACCTTTCGTCCCCTGTGCTGTCGAAGTGGAAAACTGGGCTTGGGAGTACCAAAGTGACTTTGTTTGGGCAGGCTGGAGATAGGTTCCCATCCCTCTTTCCTAGAGAAGTTCCGCAGAGTTCGTTTCCCTACAGCCCCCCCAGGGGTCTAGGTGATCCTTCCCGTCACTCCAGGTCCTGTTCCCGTTTGTAGTTTGTGGTTTGTAGTTTGTGAGTTGTTGGTAGTGTTAGGAAATTGTGTCTTGTGCAGGAAAATGGAGGAGAGTAGCAAGGTCACCATCAAGGACCTCATGTTGGAGGAAGAGGTCCGAGTTAACTAGAAAGGTGGGTGTTGAGTAAGGGGAAATGCCCCTGGAAGGACTCCATCTTCCAGACGGCCGATCCCTTTACCACACTCCAGGAAGTGTACACCCTGGCGCGTAAATCAAAGAACCCATTCGGGCTGTCTAAGGACGCTTTGGCCGCTTGGGGACTTTGGCTTACGGCCAGAGATGCTAGTAGTGCCCTGGTAGAGACCAGAGAAAAGTTAGCTAGTGTGGAAAAAGAGCATGCCCAGCTTCAAGCCGAGGTCGAGACGTTGCGTGCAGACAAAGTAACTTTTGCGTCCGTAGCGCAGGCGTCCGCCCAGAAGCTGAATAACATCACAGTAGTGGTGCAAACATGGGAAGAGAAAGCCCACGCCTTAGAGGCTGAGCTGGATCATGCCCAGTCTGCGGCCAAGTTTATGGTGGGGCAAGTTAGGGAACAGCAGAAGGCTGTTAGCCATGTAGCTTGCCAGAAACAGATAGCTGCGCTGGAGAGCCAGCTCCAAACGCACAAAGCCTTAATTTTGGCTGTGTGCCTGGAGCTGCTCCCAACGTTTGCGGAGGACTGTTCCGGGGAGGCACTGCCAGAGGATGCTCAGGCAACCGTTCCCCACAATCCAGACTTCAGTGACGCTAAGGTCCCAGTCCACCCGGCAGAGACTAGGTCCATCACAAGACGGACCACCCCCCTTGGAGAAGGCAGTTCAGAGAGGCGAGAGCCGCAGGAGACGCAGGTCACTGAGACTAGGGTCCCCTGGCGTGCTACTGAGGCCAAAGCAATTGCAGACCAGTTGGGTCCTTTCAACCAGTCCACCGGAATCATGTGGCTAAACGTGGTGATATATTCTCACCCGACAGCCAATGGTCAGGACCTGACCCAGCTGGCTCGACTTTGCATGTCCCCTTCCTAGCTCCCTACTCTTGAGTCAGCTGTGGCAGCCCGAGGCCTGGTTAGGCTCGAGGCCCACGCTTGGATGAGAGAGGTAGTGAGGATTTTGTGGCCCGGACAGAGTGCAGGTGTGCTCTATGTCATGGAGCAACAGGGTCCTCGTGAGAACCCTGAGGCTTAAGTGACACGGAAGCAGCTCCTCGCCATTCTGGCCAAGAAGGTCCCCTTGACACCCTGTCGATATGACTTTAACAGTCTCGAATTTAAGACGCTCTTGTACGGAGGTCTTAATCACGAGACCAAGATGGCTTTAGGTTTGGTGGATCCAGCCACCACTAACTGGGAGGAGTTCAGGAACAACCTCCGGTGGGTCTCCGACCTGCTGCGCGAGGCAGGATCCCTTAAACCTCCTCCCAAGATACATAGAAAGGAAACTGGGAATTGGGAACCCATATCCGAGGTCACATACTCAAATTATGGGCCCCATTCCCAACACCAGAAAACCGCACCAAATTCGGTTCTCCGAGGGAACTGGACTCCTCGCCCAGCTCCCAGGCAGGACAACAGGCAGTGGCAGAGAAGAGATTTCTGCAGCCAGCCCGGCAAGGCAGGAAGTCCCCCACAGCAGCCCACTGCCCCCAAACAGCTCTCTGACTCGGGCTCTCCTCGGGAGATGTCTGGTGGGTACAATCCCACTGCCCAGACTACTCCTCGGGTAGAGTAAGGGTCTGGAGCATGCTCAGAAGGTTCGGGCTGGACATGAGCCAGTTCGATAAGTGGCCAACATCGGAGCTTCTGGAAGCTCTAGATAAGCAGCTTCAGGTGGGAAGTAAACAGCCAGTCCAGGCTGTGACCGACGGCCCACCTCCGGCTGGATACTACCCTGAACTGGATCTGCAAGCACAGGGGTGCCCTCGGTCCAGGAAGCTTCCCCGCAACATTGTGGCTAGGTTGAAGCCAGACAGGTGGGGAATGTTCTGGATGAAGGCAGGCATAGGGACCGAGAGGGATAAGACTCCTGCCACCCTTCTTGTGGACTCTGATGCAGCAGTAAAAGTGCTGCACCCCAAACTTGTGAGGTACAGTGAACCCACACCCGAGCATATCCAGCTTTCTTGATATGGTGGGGGGGCGGTCACCAAGCTAGGGCATGGACAGGCATCCCAATGTCTATAGAGACGTTTCGTTTTCAATTGTGGGCATGCGAGAACTGGGGAGAAGACGATGGCCTTTTAGGCATTGGTTTTCTCTGGGGATACAGGCTCACGGTTGATTATGCAAACGGATTTCTATGGCAGCTAGATCAGGGACCAGCAGAGATTTCGGCTGTGCACTGCTGTGCCGTCATTAAAGCTCCTGCCCCTATTCCAGTAACAAGTGAGCGACAGGTATGTTCCCACCCGGAGGTGAATCTGGCTACCGCCTCACCCTCCGTGCAGACGCTTTGGTGCCGCCTTGTCCTCAAGGGGCATGGCACCATCTTGATTGTGACGCTGGTAATTGTAAAATGGGCCACGGCTAGCTACGGCTCCATTTCAATGACCATTGTGACTGGAGAGAAAGGTTCCCCAGAGGCACGTGGGTCCAGGACCAGCCTCCATACTGAAGTGAGGATATGGGTCCCAAACCAGGAGCAGGCGTTGCCGCTCTTGCCGGTAGTTCCGGAGACCCGCAAGAAGGATTGGAAAGGGAAATCCCCATATGTGGACGCCCTTTTGATAGCACGACAGCACGGCGGATGGGCTTTGCTTCCCTTCCTGGGATGGCAACCCCCATGAAGAGGTGGTTTCTCCAGCTCCCCTCTCCTTCTCCCTTCCCTTGTAGATAGACCCTTTTTGTCGTAGTAACGGAGCCTCCATCTCTGTGTTCCTTACAGGGAGACGGAATGGGACCGATCCTGAAGATTGCGGTTTTGTTTTGCGTGAGTAGATACGTCCTTGGAACCTGGCCCAAATCTAGCCATGTTTATACAGACTGGCAGTTTAATGTACAGGCAGTGTGTTATTGGAACCCATATCCAGAGGTAGAAGCCTTGTTGATGGGGACACCGCTGCTCCCCTGGTTCAAGAAAAGGTACCCTTTCGAGCTATCCACAAATTTCCATATACACTCTAGGAATAGACTGAATGCAGTATTAAGAATGGCTATTGCCGGCGAAGAGGTTAAACTCAACCCCAGCATGGCCACAGCAGCCACTCCCATGGCCGCCAGGATAGTCCGGGGCGACCACAGCTATGCATCTTTACAAGTGCTTAGCTTCACTTTTGACAACTGCCGCCCTACATGGGTATGGAAAACCTACATGTTCCACTGCCAGAATGCCACCCTGACCCCGACAGGTTGTAAGTTCTCCTGAGGGAAGATGTGGAGTCCCGATTCTGATACTCACACCCCTCCTCCACCAGAACGTCACCCGGCTATGTATATGGGTAGTTCCGTAGTCCGCAAAGATATAGAAATAGTCGCTTACTCGAACGTCCAACCCATAGTAACCAAAATGATATTAAATTTTACAGTTTTCAACATCTCGAGAGTAATTCCAACTTGCCAACCGTACCTAAAACTTGCATGGACACAGTGGGAACATTGGGAGAAACGATGGCTGTCTTTCTTCCACCCACACGCTCGCCCTAAGCGAAGTGTCTTAGGAACCACTTTAGGTGGAATTGGAACTGGCGGCGCGTTCCTCAGTGCTAACCAACGTAGCGAGAGGAGTAGATCTAATCAGTCAATTGCTCCCACAGTGGGTTGGCATCGAGCGAGACGTAATATCCGACCTTGGCCGTGTTCTACATCCAGTATCCCATTTAGGACTCCCCCTCATAGCCGCCAATGCCACTTTACTGCCCCCACGGATGTACGATTGGTCCAATGGTACACACTCTTTTGATTTAGCTGGATGCCTATTTAACCGCCATTGGATTCAGTGTTTCCATGACCTTAATGGTCTCAGCCTCAGCGATACCTCCGAATATTTGGTAGTACCAGTAAATAACACAGTCATGGCCCAGATTACTCGTGAGTGTTTCTGTTTAAGGACTCCTTGTACTGATTTGATCGTATTGCCTAGTGGTGCGACTGTAAGAGTAAACCGTACCGCTGGAAACCCCTGTTTCTGTTCACAGATGGTCCAAGACTGCTTTGGCCAGAACTTCTATCTCCAGCGGGAGATAGGAGATTATGTGTTTGCAAGTGCCTATGCACCTACTGAATCCGAGTTAGTCGGATTCCATCTTGAGGACGAGATCCTTGCGTCTTTATGGCTCAGGAATCTCACCAGTTTGTCGCAACGAGTAAAGGAGGTCTCTCACTCCCTCCACCAAATCGCCTTGACTGTTAACCATACTGCTCAGACAATAGTCAGCACCTCAGAGGAGTCGCAATCCGCCACGAAGCATCCGTGGTGGGATATCTTTAATTGGTCCTCCACACGGGCCAGGCTATAGCACACTTCGCTCTCCACCCTTTGGTCGTTTTGGTGGTGTTTCAGATCAATTTGGTAGTCAGCCTTGTGGGTTTGGTATTTTGGATAAAGAAACAGATCCTCATGTTACAAGCCATCCGCTTCTATTAAGGGAAGAGGTTCCCCCTTTTGTAAATAGTTGCTTGTTGCAGAATGTATAGTGTGTTTGAGTCTATCCTTTAACCTTTTAAGGGAGGGTGTTTTTTTTTTTTGGAGGAAACGGATTCTTGGGATGGCTGTCCCAAGATCCTCTTATCCTCTGAGGTAGATCGGGCCTACAGAGTCAGCCCTGATACTCTGAGGAAGGTGAGCCGGACCGGAGTGCCGACCTTTTCTCACTCCGAACGCCGGCATTCTCTCACTCAGAGGGATTGCCTTGTGCAATGGTGTTCTGGTGGGATTAGGGCGAGACTCAGGAGGACCAGGTCTGACTCTGGACTCCAGGTCTACTGCCCAGGTATGCCCCTCATCCCATCAAGGTCCTCCTCCCCACTCCTTTCGTGTGCTTGGATTGTTAGGGTGAGAACAATTGGCACCGCTATTTTGTTTGTTGCTTCATGCAAATTTGACTTCCCCAATTTAGAACCGCTCTCCGACGCCCCATGAGGGCCGGAGACCCACATAATTGGCCTGATGCCCGGCCCCGGTGCATTGTGTCTTATTTGCATATGTTATTAAGACATTTGCATACGTACGTTCATCCAGCCGGACCAATCACCGAGGGAGTCAGCGTCCACTCTGGCAACGAGCATGCATACACTCGCTTCTCTGATTTGGTTTAGTCTATCTTTTTCACCAGTTTGGGGGCCCCGCCAAGAGGCAGAGCAAAAAAAAAAGAAGGGTCAGAGCCTAACCCAGTTCAGTCTGAGCATGTGAGTACCGCTGCCATTGCAGACGGGGCTTCAGCAGGGGCAACTTATGGGTGGCTGTTTGAAACAAAGCACCCTGCTGATGTGATCCACAGCCACCGCCCATCCAGTGAAATACTGGATGGAGCAAAATTTGCCATCCTGACCTCAGGTTGGTCCATCTGATCCCTGAACTTTGCAGGTCTGGTCTTACTCAGAGTGAACTATAGTTAGGAACCAAACTCCCCAAGCTCTGGCAGACGTGTCACCAGCCTAGGGTGACCATGATCTGCAGTGGCCTTAACATCGCCTCTCCTGGTATGGCTTTAAGATCTGCTCCTATCCTGTGTCCACCAGCTACTCCCAGTAGATCTCCATCTTCCAACAGATCTCATTCCCAGTAGGCTTTGAGCTGGCCATTTGCATTAATGATATACATTGGATAATGAATGTGTCAGTTCTTCTGTTAAAACTCTAATAGGTCTATTGCTCCAGAAGACTGGGAAGATCCCAAGGTTGTACCATCGCCCCCGAGCACCGTGTGTTTGGGGTGACGAAGAAAGTTGCCCCTCCATCTGATGGCCGAGGCTTGGAGATTCCTGGTTCTTTGACGACGCCTGTGACTATGAGGGAAGGTGAACATGCGGCCTTCCGATTGCCATGAACTTTTGCCATTCCTGCTACCGTTTGCTGACTCGAGGAAACCTATGGACTATTCCAGGCTCCAAATTCTGCAAAAACTCTTTGCTTCTGAACTTGCAGCATGCCAAGCTGCACCGACTTGGACATTTTGTTGTTGTTCCTGCTCTGTGGCCTGGATGAACGTATGCTTTGCTCGCCTGTTCAGACTTTTCCTGTTGCGAGGGGGGGGTGCCGAGATCGTTGCTTGCACCTCACCTCCCCCGGACTACGAACTTTCATTCCAAATTGAACTGCTCCTTGGATTGCCTTCATTGCCCGACCCTGCATTGGACTTACAGTATTCCATTGATTATTTTACTGATTCCTTCATTTTGCATTTGCTATTTTTACTGCCATTGCTCATGTTTCGACAGTTCCCTATTGATGGGACATTGGATATTGCTTATTGTTTAATTGTTTATTATTGCGCTATTGTTTACATTGGTGTGTGTGTGTTTAGATTTAGGTTTTAGTTAGGAATGTCTTTATAAGATAGTAATCCTTTGCTCTTCCCGAAATTCCCTTTCCTAAGGAGTGATATGGCTACCAACCTGCAAACCCTATTCGGCTCTAAACTGATTCTTGCTTTTAATTGGAAACTGTCCGATATTGTCCCCAACATCGCTCATTTTCAGAGGGGGGGATTGTTACTGCCCTGGCTAGTCCGAGCTTTGGGGATATTAAAGATATCCCTTGATATCACAATTTGGCTGCACTTTTCTATTCTCTTCCACGTGCTTACGAGGCCATCGGACAAGCACGTAAACAAGCTCAGCCGTTAATAGCTGTAATATTCAAACTACAATACAGGCAGACCAAAAATAGCTCACTCACTGCTTTAGGAGACCTCCAGGCAAGTACTCTAATTAAGTATGCATACCACTTACAAAAGAGCCTCTGCCCCGCGATGGCAGCTTGATGGGTAAACTATGCGATACCCAAGTACTCTGCGTTTGCATACTGGCTACTCTATTGAGAACTGCTACGATAACTCAATCATTCAGATTCTGACCTTTCAGAGGCTTTGTCTCCAACTCCAAATCTATTGTTTTCCCCCAAGTACGGCATAGCCCGCAGTCACAATTCTCCTTAGAAAAACCCTTGATTTTGAGACCTTCCTCGGATCGCTCCCAAGTTTCATCCCGCCTTGCTGCCGCTTTGCTTGGCGAGCCTCCCCTCAGCTCCACGTGCTGAGCTACATCGCACCCCAGCCTCGCTCTCTATTTTTCCGGGCTTCAGGACAGGTGAAGTATCACCCAAACCAGCAACTCCTCTAAAAATCCCTCTATACCACTCCAACCTTTATTTTCTTTAGTTAACTTGTATGAGTGTGTCGCATACACTGTTTTGTTTGTATTTAATAAACATCATTTATTATTTCAACTTCTGTGTTCTCCTTGACTCGACCTGACCCCGTAGACATAGGGTTCAAGATCTCGCTAAGTTACCCTGCCTCTCATAACGTTAAGCAATGCTCTGAGCTAATTTTCCCCACCTTTAGTTGAGCACATTTTGGTGTCCCTCCCGGGACCCCCAGTACACAGGGTAACAAGGTTCCATTATATAAACTTACTTAAAGTCATAGAATCACAACAGCCACAAAAGCCATTGAGTCCAAGCCACCGTCATACATGTTTTTTAAAAGCTGCACTCCGATAAGAAATGTTATCATGTGGCTCTGTGTTTTCAGTTGAAATACAGCAGGACAAGAGAATACAATGTACAAAATAGGTACACTGTTTGGATACTGCCTTGGAGTTTTAAAGATAATCTTTGTTGTAAATTATTGGTGATACAAATCACCATCATCATCATCAGCAACAATGCAATCATATTTGTATTTATTTATATCCCATTTTTCCCAGTTTAGGACATAGTTAAAAATTGACAGCATATGAAAATTTAAAATATAATTTACTGATCAAATATCCAAAATAAATTGAAAGCATAAACCATTAAAAAAAAACAACAGGAAAAAATCCAGCAGATGATGCAAGGCTTGTTCACCCTTAATCAGTCTTCAAGGGCCTGCTAAAAAAAGAATTTTCACCTGCCTGTAGAAAGATAGTAGGGAAGGTGTCAGTCTCTCCTCTCTGGGAAGGGATTTCCAGAACCCAGAAACCTCCCATATTTGCATCAGATGTACTTGTAAAAGTGGTAGGACAGAAAGATCTTCCCCAGAAGATCTTAAAGCACATGAAAATTTATATGGGAGAATACACTTCAGATAATCTGGACACAAGCTGCATTGGTCTTTATAGGTCATGACCAGCCCTTTAAACTGTGCCCAGAAATGCAACAGCTTCACTAGCTTCTGGTGCAGGGGAGTTATGTGCTCCCTGTAGCCCAACCCAGTCAACAACATCACTGGAGATCTTTGGACCAGCTGAAGTTTCCAAAGTTCCCTCTTCACAGGCAGCTCTAGGAGTATGTCATGGTAATCCAAACAGGATACAACTAAAGCATTTGTCACTACAGCCATATCTGACACATCTAGGAATGGGCACAGCTGGTGCACAATGTACTCTGGTTCACTATTGAAACTTGAGCTTCAAGGCTCAAGATTGCATCCCAGCTGTGAATTTGTATCTTCAGAAGGAGTGTAACCCCATCCAACATAGGCTGTATCCTTATTCCCTTATCTGCTTTTTGACAGATCAGGAGCACCTCTGATTTGTCTGGATTAAGTTTCAATTTATTTGTCCTCCTCCAGCCTATTACTGATGCAAGATATTGATTTAGAAATGAGACAGCTTCCTTGGATCGCGGTGGAAAAGAGTGACAGAGTTGGGTGTCGTTAGCATACTGATGGCATCAGACCCCAAAATTCCAGGTGATCTCTCCCAGTGGTTTCATGTATATGTTAAATATTGAGGGATCCCACAGGTCAATGGTCCATAGGTTAAGCAGGAATCCCTGAGCAGTGTTACTCCACTGCAGAAACCCTATCCTGGGATCTACAATTTTGAAATTAAGATATGATGCAATAAAATATGATGCAGGCACTGAGAGGTCACCGGATGGGCACGTAGGCAGGCATGGTCAAAAGACTGAAAAGTAGGTCAGGCCAGTGAAATCTCCAGTCACATAGCCCCAGGAGACCTCAAGATGTGTAAACCCACAATAAACAAAGGGTCCTCAGCCCTGAGACGCTGACTTGAGGGGGTTACCGTGCTCTCCCCAAGTTGAGCAAATATTCCATCAGGCAAGGACCATTTACATGAAGTCACACCCCAAACTAACATAGCCAAAGATCCTGAGACTTTGGTAACACCTTGCAATCCCATCACACAAAGGAAATTACCATGGTGGAGCTTCGTTATCGCTCCAACACCCATTGTTCTCCCCAGGAAAGGATTAGTCCTCCGGGTACTTTTCCCCCTACAAATAGTCCCAGTTTTTGAGCGGTTCTTTGGATCACCCCCGGTCACCCCAGCAGACCGTTGATCCATCTGTTGAGTGATCCCCTCAGCCCTCTCTGTGCTGAGCCCCACTTTTCTGCTGTTTTTCCTGGACCAAGGACTTCAGGACAAAGGTGCAGTATCACCCCAGCTACACCCCTTCAATATTTCCCTATGCAGTTTCCTCTCTTTTGCTTCCTAATAGGTCTTGAGTGAGTGTGTGAGTGATTGCGTTGCTACATGAGACTTTTCTTCAATAAAATCATTTATTGGACATTCTTGTTTGATTTTTGGCTTGGCCTGACCCCGCAAAAACTGGGTAAAAGACCCTGCTAGGTTACTCTGTCTCTTGTATTGCTATTGCTTGTGCTCTGGCTAGTTTCCATTCCCCATCACATGGAGCACATTGAGGTGTCCCCCAAGGGACCCCAGAAATCAGGGTAACAGCACCACCTCTTGAGATCCCCCTCCCCAGGAGGGAATGGAACTACTGTATCCAAGTCAAATCCCAGCAGGACGCTATAGTCAGTGGTATCAGAAGCTGCTTAGAGGTCTAGTAGAACCATTAGGAACACACTTCCCCTGTCAACTTCCTGGCATCAGTCATCCACCAAAGTGACCAAAGGTATCTCAGTCCCAAAGCCAGCCCAGAATACAGATTGAAATGGATCTGGATAATTCATCTTATTCAGAAATCCATAGAACTGGAAGGCCATCACACACTATAGTACCTTCTCTGAATAGAAACTGTAAACTTCTGAATTCTCAGGGACTGCTGAGATTTCTGTTTTTTGTATACCAGCTGTTTCTATAGAAATGACATGAGGAAGTTGCAACCCAACAGATGTCAGCTGGAAGGCAAATCAAGAAAATAGCCTGTGTTGGATGCAGTTATATGGCCCTTGAAATCTCAGATTCATATACTGCTGGACTTAGATCTTAGGCCCTTTTCGCATGGCATTTTCCATGCAAAAGAGGGCCTGGAGCGTTGCGTGATTGTGAGGAGCGATCTGCAGGATGCACTCACAATCGTGTGATGCTCCAGAGGCCGGCAGGCACCGATCGCGCACCTTTTCATTTTTGGCTGGAAGTGCATTGCTCCTAGGCCCTGTGCACGCTTACCTGGCATGCAGAGCCTCCGGAGCCATGCCAGTCGTGCTTCCTGCCTTAGCGCAGCCTAGGAAATTCCCAGGCTGCACTGCAGAAGGAAGAGGCAGGGCTCTCGTGCGAGCAGGCAGCTTGTGCGGAGCCGAAAGACCCCAGACCCGAGAGCATCTCACCGGAGGCTGCTCGCGCAATCACCACACCCCAGCACCGGAAAAAGGTAAGGAGCGGAAAGGGTCCCAGTCTAGGAGCCCAGTTTCAGCACTTGCCAGGACTGTGTTTCCATAGTTAGTACTAGTGCACAAGCTGCACCCTTTACATGAGATGTCAGATCTGGCTATGATGATACATGTCTTGATTACTTCCTGGTTTATTACTGTAATGTACTCTATTACTCTATGTGCATTTGCCTTTGGGAACTGTTTGTAAATTTCAGCAGATCCAAAATCCTGAGACTAGACTCCTAACCAGAATTGGTTTGTTGTACTGTTCTGTGTCTTCAAGCTATTTCCAACTTGTGGTAACCATAAGGTGACCCTATCACAGGGTTCTCTTGGTAAGATTTGTTCGGGGGAGGGGGTTGCTTTTGTCTCTCTCTGAGGCTAAGAGTGTGTGAGATGCCCAAGGTCACCCAGTGGGTTTCCTTGTTTGAGCATGGGTCTCCAGAATCCTAGTCCAACATTCAAATCACTATACCATGCTGGCTTTTTCTGTCCTAGTTACAGGTACCATATAACTCCCTAGCTGAAACAGCTGCACTGGCAATTGGTCCATTTTCAGGCACAATTCAAAAGTTCTGGTTCTGACCTGTAAAGCCCTATACAGCTTAGGTCCACTCTACGAGAAAAGCTTATATCTTCTCACATAAGCCTGCCTGGGCCCTATGATTTTTAGGAGATTGTGCCCTCTCTGCTACATTTTCGCTGGCGAGTGAAGACTTTCCTGTTTAAACAGGCCCTTGTTTTTAGCTGGCCAATGCCTTTGCTGCAATGGGAGTGTGTCCTTAATGCTCTCCTCCACACCTGGCTGGCTGCCTGTGGATGGGAGCTTGAGTAACACATGTTTTCCTTCTGCTCTGCAGTCAGCCTCTTTCCCATGTTGCACTGCGGACAGAGGTGCCTAGATTGCAATTCTACCTGTTCTCCAAGGCTACTGGCAATGGGAGGATCACATGATTTTTTTCTGTTAATGGAATGTCCTGCAATTGTGACGGGTGAGGATGCATTGGCAGCAGGATCACAACAACATGTGAAAGCATGACCAGCAGACTGCTGCCAATGAATCCCCATTGCAGGACAGTGATGCCATGAGGAAATGGCCATAGTGTTTTAGTTCAGCAGATGGTTTAATGCATTTTAAACTTTTGTACATCAAATTGTTTTAGCTGTTCTGTTTAAATTTATATTGTAAGCCTTTTTAAGTCCCTTATGAGAGAAAGAAAGTAAAATAAACAATAAAGAAAGTAAAATAAAGAATAAAAAGAAGCCAAATTTATTGCAGAAGCAATTACAACACTATGGCCATTTCTGCACTACACTGTTATAGTGCTATTTATTCCACTTTCAATATCCTGTGGAATTCTGGAGTTTGTAGTTTAGGGAGGAGCATTTAGAATCCTCAGCCAGAGAGCTCTTTGGCCTCAGTAAAGTACAAACCCCAGAATTCCACAGGATGTTGAAAGTGGAATAATAGCACTATAACAGTGTAGTGTGAAAATGGCCATAGCATCCTTTCATTACATCGTTTTCGAAAAGCAGTTTCATTGTGGCCATTGTGGTCAACATCCTGTGAAATTCTGGAGTTTGTAGTTTACTGAAACCAAAGAACTGTCTGGCTGAGCACTCTAAATGCCCCTCCCTAAACTGCAAAGCCCAGGATTCCATAGGATGTTGAAAGTGGAATAATAGCTATAGTGCAGTATAGTGCAGAAATCGCCTGTTATTTTTAGAACAGAATTACATTGTTTCTTACCAGGAAAAGTAACTTCTTACTAAGAAAAGTGTCTTGTCAATTTTTTACCAATAAATGTAACTTGATACAAGTAACTGTGTTATTTGTAATTCATTACTCCCAAACTCTGGGTATAATTTCACACTGAAAAGAAAACGACATATTCACATTAACCCCATGTAGCATTTTTAATGTTGCATTATTTCTTATTTAACCAGAAGTTTTTTAATTTTTTGTCTATGAAACCAACTATTATGGAGATAACATGAAACTTACGTACCATAGATCTTTTAGCATTCAAGACCATAAAGCAATACCATACAGCACAATCCCCATGGGATTTTTAACTTTAGCCATCTTGGGTGGAAACACATTTAAATTACATTTATAAACAAGATACAAGAGAAAGCAGATAGAAATATAAATGTGTTACGTAACCATGTCAGAATGAGATATTTGATTTGTTGTCACATATACTGACATAATATATCCAATAGAATATTACTGCTGTGGGATACAAATTCAGGATATAAATTCTAAATTTTCTACATGATTAAGAGCTTCTGTCATTGGGATTAGCATATGGACAAAGATGGATTTTTTTTTTTAAAAAATTGCCATGTCATTATGATGCAACATAGCTGGAGACAAACAAACGAGCTTCTTGCTCATTATCATTCTGCTGCAGACTGCTACAAAAATGGCCAGAAGAAATTCTTCTTTCTCTACCAACATGCGGATTAAATTTCCTGTACTTGCTATTTTTTTGGAAGTGGCTATTATAATTTTATTCGGGATGTTTGTAAAGTATGACACAAGTGATCATGGGAGCAACTACACAAATGAATTCTGGTTATACCCACGTAAGTGTTGGTTAATGTACTATATTATTTTAGTAGAATTAGCCATTCTTTGTATTGTGGTAGCATTGTATAGATATGCACCTGCTAGACCTAGGAAGTTATTGGTTGTCTCTTTTGATGCATACTTTTACACACCATAAACTGCCAGTATATCAAATTGCTGTCAAAGTATTCCTTCTAACTGGAATACATTGTTTTGAAAGAACAGGCATAGTACAAAATAAGACTGGGGAAAAGATGAGCTCTTCCTGATCATTCTGCTCTTGTCTAAGAAGATACTTGAAGTTTTGTTTCTAATTAGATTGCTCTCTGTCTCTATAAAGTTTGCTGAACTTTGAAGAGGGAATTCATTTACTTAGTTTGAACTCCTGTCTTATCTTCCATCTTACTCATGGATAGGGCTGACTTTTTAACAGCAATTATGTTTTACAGTCCAGTGTTTTGTAACTCACTGTCATTAATAAGGGCAAATTTATCTCTTGAAATTGTAAGGTAATTGTTATTTGTAATTATGATAGGCTTACTCTACTAGGCAGTTATCTGAATATATTATTGTAGTTCACTAGCCTTTCTACAAAAACCAGAAAACATCAGACCTATGGATTTATTCCATTTATTCAGCATTTAAGCATGGTGCAGTGTTTACTCACCTGGATAAATTTTATACACAGGGCCTGTTTCATAGAGATTCTTCCACAATCACCCAGTTAATTTCTGCTTTTCAGGTCACAAGACTTGTCAGAATTTTTCAGTATGCTTGGTTCAACAGACTACAGCCCTTTTCGCATGGCATTTCTTAAGCGAAAGGGCCCCTTGAGCGTCTCGTAAATGTGAGGAGTGGTCTGCATGACGCACTCCCATTTATGCAATGCTCAAGAGCCTCATGCACAGCGCATACGCATCTTTTTATTTTCAGCTTTTAGCTGAAAATGGTGCGCGCTTGCATGAGGTCAGGGGCCTGGGGCGAACTTACCTGCCCTGTGGAGCCTCTGGAGCCGGGCTGGTCGTGCTTCCTGTCCTCAGTGCAGCCTACAGCTCCCAGGCTGCACTGAGGAAGGAAGAGGCGGGGCGTGGGTGGGGCGCTCGCTTGACCAGGAAGCTGCTGCGGAGCCCAAGCAGCAGGGACGAGAAAGCCTTCCTCCAAAGGCTTTTCGCTTGAGTGCCGCCCCCCACCTCCGCAAAAAGGTAAGGTGTGGAAAGAGCATACATTTGGCTGCTCCAGATATACTGGCATCCATTTTACAAATTTCTGTTTCTCATGTAATTGTCATTGTTATTCTGACTGTGAATGCCAGATTAATTCTGTGTGTGAAATAATGTGAACACAATTAAAGGTAGTGGTTGTCATTCTATTTTGAATGAATTAGAACAACTGCAATTAAACCAATGCAGTGCTATAAACATAAATGTTACAGTGTGCCTATTTTCATTGGTGCAGAAACTCTGAACAAATGGAATTATCATATTTATTTGGATTTGTGGCCTAATGAAGAACATGAGAAACTGCATTATACTAAATCAAATGTTCCATTTACTTACCCCATGTTGTAAATGAAAGATGCTTTCCAGGGCCTCTTTGTTACCACCTGCTAAATCTTCTTTTAAACTAGAGATAGACACATTTTCTCCTACTGGTAGGTCTACCTCCATCTAATTCTGTCCACAACATAGCTTCTCTTCAGAAGGCAGATACACGGATCTCCAGCCTTCGTGATTCTTCTTACTCTATCACCATCTTTTTCTTTGAACTTGACAACAGCAAGGTCTTTTCATCTTTATTTTGGTTGGCCAAGTGTGTACTTATACCCCCAAGTGATTCATTCAGTTACTGGTTGAAGTCATCTGTTATCCGTTTGATGTGGTCACTCTATTTCTCCTTTTGATTTTAGACAGATTTATTGATGTCTGTTAGGCCCGTGGTTAGTCTGATATTAGCATTCTGAATGGAATCATGTAGGCTTTCTACAGACATTCTTCTATCTATGGCCTTATGTGTAATAGAGGACACATTTTCTTCCTTTAGAACAATGTTTCAATATTTTGCCCCATGTATAACAACTGGAAAGATTTGTAGAGTTGAACAGTTCTTTTCAGCTCAGAAAAGATTTTCTAAAGTTTGTCTAAATGAAGAATGCCATCTCCAGTATCTTCACCTCATTCTTGTTTCACATCATAGAATCACAGAATCTTACAATCGGAAGGGACCAACAAGGACCATCCCCCTGCCAGACAAAAATATGCAACTAGAGCACTAATGAAAAATACCCATTCAATCACTGTCTAAAGACCCCCAAGGAAGGAGAGTCCATAATCCTCTGATACAGTCCATTCCATCGTTGAAAACCTCCTATAGAAAATAAGGTCTTACTATTTAGGTAGAATCTTTTTTTGGGGGAGGGTGGAATTTGAATCTATTGGTTTGTGTTCTGCTTTGCCCATCTTCTACATGACATTCTTTCAGATATTTAAAGATATCTATCATGTCACCTCTCACTCTTTCCTTCTCCAACCCAAGCCTATTCAACACCCTAAGTCATTTCTTATAATTTTTGGTTTCCAGACCTTTGATCATCTTAGACACCTTTCTCTGGATAATTCCAGCTTGTCATTATCCTTCTTGAAATGTATTTCCTAGAACTGCACACAGGATTCCACCTGAGATCTGACCAAAGCAGAATAGACTGGCACTACTGTTTCCCTCAACCTGGTTGTATACTCCTGTTGATACAGCCAAGAATGGCATTGTTTTTTTGTCCCCTCTCATCCTCCATGAATTCTCAAAGATTATTGACTGTAGTTCTGAGAGTACACCTGCAACTCTCCTTTAGTACGTTAGCAGCTCATCAAGCCTTGTAGACTAGAATTCATTTAGATATTCTTTTTTTATCTGTTTTAGGCTGTAGTCTTCTTAGTGCATGAATTATTCTATTTTCACCAGTTACTGCACTGTTTTCTTTTGGGGAGAAGACTGAGATAAGAGGGCATTAAACAGTTTTGCCTTCTCTCTGTCCATTGGCGATTCACCATCCTCTCTACTCAATGGCCCTGCAGTTTCCTTCTTCTTGTTTTGCACATTGCCAAAATACTCCAGACAAAGCCCTTTTTATTATTTTTAACCTCTCAAGCAAGCATGAGCTCATTCTGAACTTTAGCTTTTCTGATTTTCATCCTACAATGACTGGCTATTCATCTGTATTCCTATTTTGGTGATTTCTCCCATCTTCCATTTCTTATTCATGAATCTTTAACATTTCAGCTCATCTGACAAAGTTCACCTGTACATCTACTTTATTTTCTAAAGACACCTCCCACTTCCTCATTGGAATTTTTTCAACTGTGCCTTCAATATCTCACTTTGAATAAACTCTCATGCATTACTATCTATAGATATTACAGATCCTTCTGCCTCCATCTCTGTAGTTAATTTTTAACCACTTTTAGACTGTAATAACTCTTTGAAAACTAACTACATGTACCACTGTGCATGTGCCAGTGGCTTAAAAGCATACTGTCTCACCCAATCCTGCTTCCTTTCCACTCACAGAAACTTCAGCAAAGACTGCTGGGAAAGATATGCAGATAAGCTTCTTCCCAGACCTCTGGTTTTTGAATGTTTGGTCAATTGTTTTAGGAAGGCATAATCCAAATCTTCAGACTGACTGTGGAGCCTACAGGAAACCTCCACAAGTTTGCTCTTTTTAAATTTTTACCCAAATGCTCACAGCCTGTTTTCCATGCTCTGTGTTATGGATCACAGGTGTATACATTCTTGATATATAATGCTACTCCATATCCTGTTTGGGCTATTTCTTTTCAATGGGTTATACCCTTCCATTACTACTTCCAGTCATGACACTCATCCTGCCAGGTTTCAATTATCCCTATTAAGCCACGTTTGCTTTTCTGTGTTAAGAGTTCAAGGCCATCTGAGACCATGGGTCATTATCTCCAGCTGATTCCTTGGGTTTGTTTTGTTTTGTTTTTTTCTTTTGCCTACTCCTGGCCTCTTGTGCTATTAGCACAATTCCCTATACGTTATTGAGGCTATTGTTCCCAGTATTTGATGTCCCCTGGCCCCCTGGAATATTGTCTCCCTCCCCCACGTAACTCCCTTGTGATCAGATCTATGAGATTCCTATCAAATATTTTGTTCCCATCTTTCTTGTTGGCACCATTTTCAGAGCCAGCTGCTCATTTCCAGTATTTTTCTCCCTTTTTCTGGGCCAAATCCTTCAATGAGAAGGAGTGATGAAATAATAACCTGTGCCCCAAGATTGTTTAGCTTACTCACCAGAGCCTCATAGTCCTTTTCAATATGTTAAAGGCTTTATGACCATTTCCACACTACACTGTTACAGTGCTATTATTCCACTTTCAACCTCCTATGGAATCCTGGGCTTTGCAGTTTAGGGAGGGGCATTAAGAATTCTCAGTCAGAGAGCTCTTTGGCCTCAGTAAACTACAAATCCCAGAATTCCACAGGATGTTGAAAGTGGAATAATAGCACTATAACAGTGCAGTGTGGAAATGGCCTATTTCTTTCAGTATAATGTCTTCTAACTTGGACCAGAAGGAAGAGGTAATGGGTGGTGGGTTTAATGAGTCTTGCCAGCCTTTCTTGTAAGATCACGGATCTTTGTCCCAGGAGACAACACACCACTGAAAAAAATCTTATCAGGCATAGACACTATTGCTTCTGTGCCTCTTGACAGAGAATCCTGTACTACTGTCACATCTCTTTTTAACCTAGAAACTAACAGGAGTCCTTCCATCCATAAAACCCTCTAAAGTCACCTCCATGGCTTAAGAGGTATGAAGCTGTTGTCCTTGTTCCTCTGCTTCATAATCTTTGATTAAGGGTCTAGCTTAGAATTGATTGTGCAGTTCCAAACTTGCAATGTCTTTCTGGATAGTTCTGCATCTGGATGTCACATTCTTCAAAGTATCAGCCTTCTTCATTTGAAAATTGTCACCCTCCCTAGAGATAACTCTCATCTTGCTCTTTCAGGAGAGTCTGCTCTACTCTTTCCAAAAACCTTCATTTCTCCCCAGTAAATTAAAGAGTAGATACCTGAATGTCAAACTGCTGTACCCTCTCATCCTGCAAGTTATAGCATGACAGATTCTTTGGCAAGAAAATAAACATGACACGGATGGTGTAAATCACTGCAACACCTGCATGTCCACCAATATTTGTTATCCTATATATGTAGCAATACAGCTGTCCAGGCTTTTCCTTCAAATTCTCTCACAAAAGGCCAACAAAATGCTTATTTTTCTTTTCCCATTTGTAGAGCTCCAGAGACTGGGGCAGCAACAGCCATTTAGGGACAACACATGGTCCCATAAAAAATGAAACACTTATGCAAGCCTCCAACACCACAGCCGAACAATCAACACTAATCCCCAAAACATAAACTCTTGGTTGAACTCCAGAGACTGGACTGCAGCTATACAGAGCTAGCAGCTCAGAGCTCCACCCCAAACTGAGTCATTAACTCATACTTTTATGAATTTTTCAATTTTTCACATTTTAGAATACTTGCATTTTATTCCTCTGAAACGTAGATGTAAACAGTCTTGGCTTTTTTGTCTCTTGCAGGATATGACAGGAAAAGAGTTGTGACAAAGCATGCACATATTTCTGCTGTAACAAACAATAGGAGGAAGCATAGAACTGGACAGATAGTGTCATTAGAATATGCAAGTAGTTATTAAATTGCCATTTTTCTACATAAACAGTGATACTTATTCTTTGAATAATGGAAACAGAGAAAACATGGCATTTCTGTTATCAGAAATCACTGACTGCATCTTTAGATAAAAAGATCCAAGATGGGAACATCAGGTTATTCATGGTAAGTAACCGGAAATAAGTGGCACTAGTAACTTGTAGATGCTGCTAGTCATAAGCTCAAGATATTGTTTTCCTTCCTTTCCAGTATTTCAAGATGTTCACGTGATGATATTTGTTGGGTTCGGTTTCTTGATGACTTTCCTAAAGAAATATGGCTTCAGCAGTGTTGGTACCAACTTGCTCATTGCTGCTTTGGGTCTCCAGTGGGGCATCCTACTACAAGGATTTTGGCATATGAGAGTCAGTGAAATCCATATTGGCATTAAAAGGTAAATGACAAGTATCTGCCACTGTAAAGGTGTAGGATCAGTCACCAGCAGCCTCATCCACTAGAATTCATAAAGCATGCTGTGGCTTCTTAGAGGCATACTTCTTAGAGGCGTTCTCTCTCTCCATATATATATATATATATACATACAGAGAGAGAGAGAGAGAGAGGGAGAGGGAGAGAGAGATTGAGAGAGAGAGACTGAGAGAGAGAATTTACACATCTACATTTCTGTAAGCTACAGTTTATTTCATCAGATTGTTACCCTGATTTCTGGGGGTCCCGGGAGGGACATCTTAATGCTCTAAACAATGGGGAGGGAATTAGCTGAGAGCACTAGTTAGCAATGCGAGAGGCAGGGCAACGTAGCGAGATCTTGAACCCCATGTCTACGGGGTCAGGCTGAGTCAATGAGCAAACACAAGTAAATAATAATAGTTGTTTTATTGAGATACAGTCAAACGTGTATGCAACACACTCACACAAAGAACTATAGACATAAAGGTAGGAGTTGGATAGAGGGATTTTAAGAGGAGGTTTCATATGGGAAATACTACACCTGTCCTGAAGCCCGGGTAGGCTGAAGACGAAGTCCGTAGAAGTGAGGATTCTCAGCATGAGGAGCTGAGGGGAAGGCTCGCTGGACAAAGTGACAGCAAGGCCAGCAAGGTGATCAGAGAGAAGTGCTTTTCAGCTATGGTACCCTGAGTATGAGATACACTACCTAAAGAAGCATTCTAGGGGCAAACTCCTGCATTTTAGGTACTAGCCCCAAATTTCTATTTCTTAAAAAAACTTGTCTTACTGTGTATCTCCTTGTGATAGTTTAAAGAAGTTCTATTGTCTGTTGTTTTGTTGTACTTTGTTTATAAATGTTTATGGCAGACTAAGAATGGATGAGAAATTGGTTTCCATTTGGTATTTAACCAGAATTTATCCATTTGTATCACCTAGAACTGAGTGCAGAGTTGAACATAATTTGCAGTGAAAAGTTCGTGGTTTTCCAAGTTTTCATTAAAATATGTAAATCCGAGAAATACACGTAAAAAACCATATATTTAGGAAATGTGCCTGGGAAAATTAATGTATGCAAAAATGCACGCAAGTTAATGGGAGAAAAAGCACATATGACTGAAGAAATGCACATAGAAATAGGTACAAGTTTCCATAAAAGAAAAATGAGAGCTCATAATCCACTACAGACCCAAATTAAAGCAAGCTTTGAACTGGAAACCCAAAAATCTCAATGAACATGATTTTGCTGTCATCCATACAGTGAACTTGAATGTGTTATGAAGGAATATAGGAATGTTCCAAATAAATAAATGTGAAGTTTTATCCAACCAGTGGGGGGATTGTAGCTTACATAGTTTGTTGAGTAAAATGTATGTTCTGTTATTTCTAGGGTCATTTCTGCACTAGACTGTTATAGTGCTATTATAGTGCCTTTGAGGTTCCTCTCTAAACTACAAACCCCAGGATTCCACAGGATGTTGAAAGTGGAATAATAGCATGATAACAACCTAGTGCAGAAATGGCCTAGGTGCTCTCTCTCTCTCATTCACTCACTCACTCACTCACTCACACAGACAGTATGTCATTTGTTTATCACATGTCAAGTGCATTGGCTGTCTGTCAGAGGCCGTCAGCTTATCTTAGAATCTGCTTATCAGCTCTATTTTTTCCACTGAGCAACATGACCAGCCAGAACTAAAGAAAAGTAAATCCTAGGCTGGATTCATAGTGAGATGTATGAAGAAAGTCTCCATAGCCCTTTTTATTTCTTAATGCTTATGTTTGTGTTGCAAAATTTAAAAAAGCATGAGCTGTACTTTTGAATCTTCAAAACCTCTTGCCGGATGTGGGCAAAACTGAGTGAAGCAGATCTGGATCAAACTGTGCTTGTGAAGAATCTAGACTGTCCCTGAAACTGATTCGATTGGTAATCCTGTATTTTAAAACTGCCTTGCAAAAGGGATTACAGATGTTCATTTCATCTTTTAATTACCAAAAATAAATAAATTCACAGGGTATGAAAGAGGTTGAAAAATCATTATATGCAGAAATAATTTAACATCAATGTGAAATGAAAATATGATTCTGTATTATCCATTACATTTCTTATTCCATCACTGAATAAGCAGTAGCTTAATATTTTGCACATTTATTACCTACTTGGCCCTCTTACCCCAAAACGTGGGTGACTCAGGGGTCTACTCGCAATACCAGTACCTCCACGTGACAATGGGGAATTAATTAGCTCAAAATTAGGAGAGGAGTGTAACTTAATGAGAGCTTTCTACCAAAATTTTTGGGATCACATAGGAAAGAACCAGCCAGATATTCCAAAATGTAAATTAAAAATGTGTTTTATTGAGAGATTCACACATGCACGCAAAAGATCCAAGCACTCATACAGTCACACAAGGACTAACCGAAGGTAAAGAAAGGAAAGTTGTGGATAGGGGACTTTTAGAATTTGGGTGAAAATTACCACTCCAGAGAGAAGTGAAGAAAAGCTGCAATGTGACTTAGGTAGGCCCCTATGGACAGTTCTCATTCGGTAATCAAATGGACAGTGTGGTGTTCAGGAAGTCGAGAGACTGCTAGAAATCAAGGGGTTTTATACCCAAAATCTACCGTATGGGTATGGGTGTGAATCACTTTTCTAACCGAGTGGACAATGGGAGAGGCAACACAAACAATGAAGTCCAGACAGAGTTAATGGTCTTAGTGTTTTGATGACAAAGGGGTAATGGCTGTCATATTAGCTCTGTATTGTGGAGAGGTTGGGAAGACAAGGTAGGGAAACATCCAGGTGTGAGGGATCAGGGTTAGAACAATCACAGTTTGGTAGGAATTTCCCCTTCCTGATCTGAGATGTCCAGCTCTTAGCATAAGCCTATTGTCTCTAGAGTTGCCTTGCAATCTGCCTGACAATGATATGGTTTCACCTAGGAGTGGGTGTGGCTGACCTGCCTTGCCATCTCACATTTACAGTCAGTAATTTTCCTCTTTCCAGCTTGACCTTCCAGTCACCTCAGGTTTCATTTTATATCAATGCCAATTAACATAGTGCTGATCAAATAATATTGCCAATTAAACCATATCAATCTTGGGGGGTGTGCAGGGCTGTAGCAGCCTCTTCATTATTTCTTATGTTGTTTGACAGTTTTGTCATTTCAGCTATTTGCCAAATACTTTACAAAAATTTAAAACAGCTTTTAAAAAGCTGCCAAGTTCCATTTTGTTGCTAAATTAATCCTCATGATTTGTTAATCTAACTATATTTTTTCCCCTTCATATTGAAAGTATGATCAATGCAGACTTCAGCACAGCCACTGTCCTGATTTCATTTGGAGCTGTCCTGGGGAAAACAAGTCCGGTCCAGATGCTGATCATGGCCATTCTGGAAATCACCATATTTGTGTGCAATGAGCATCTTGTTGTGAACGTACTTGAGGTAGGAATTTTCTCTGATTTATATTAAGGAAGAAAACTTGTTTGCTTCTTTTCTTTCCTCATATGCATTTGTTCCTTCCTCACCACTCTTGCCCTTGTGGAATACTTCAGTTTCTGTGACTGAAAGCATTTTTCTAGAATTTTGTGTCACAATTTTAATACTATAAATACAGTAATATATTTTTCTATATGAAAGACTCACAGTTATATATTTAGACCATCTCCGCACTACACTGTTATAGTGCTATTATTCCACTTTCAACATCCTCTGGAATCCTGTTTGCAGTTTAGGGAGCGGCATTTAGAATTCTCAGCCAGAGATCCCTTTGCCCTGCCAGGAGACACCAACTTACATGCAAGATTAAGATGCCCCAACAAAACTTGTACCTCCATAGTATCATGGAGTTGGAAGATACCACAGGGGCCATCCAGTCCAACCCCCTGCTATGCAGGAACACACATAAAAGCACTCCCAACAGATGGCCATCCAGCCTCTGCTTAAACATCTCCAAGGAAGGAGACTCCACCACACTCTGAGGCAGCATATTCCACTGCCAAACAGCTCTGACTGTCAGGAAGTTCTTCCTGAGGTTCAGATGGAATCTCTTTTCCTGTAGTTTGAATCCATTGCTCCCTGAGCATTGCCTTTTCATACCCAAGCATGCCCCTAAGCCATTCTATCAGCCCCTCTAGTTTGTCTTTAGGCAAACTTGACATACCCTGTACTGAATCCAACAGGATGCCGAAGTACACCAAAGAACTGGATAGGTCCACAGTCTTCTCATGTGCTAGTAGGATGCCCAATTCCTTAGTTAAACCCTGGAAAACACACAACAGCTTGGAGCACTCATCCGGTGGTGCTCTACCCACCATTAAAAATCATCCAGGTAGTGAGTCACAAATGGTGACCCAGCTCTGTACTTACACATTCTAGGAAAGTGCTAAATGTTTCAAAACTTGAAGAGCTGACTGTGCATCCTATGGGCATAGCCTTGTCATAATATCACTGCCCCTGGAACTTGAAAAAATAAAATAACAAAAAAATAAGCAAAAGTCCTCCAGGTGAACTGAAAGCAGACAGAAGGCTAACTGAATACTGCACTTCAACATATCAGCCCTCACCAGACAAACTGGCTGGTGAAAAGATACATAGTGTACTGAACAGTACTCAGGCAGAATGGCATCATTAACTGAGGCCCTTTTGGGTAAGAAAGATGGTGAATAAGCCGAAATTCACCTGGGGCCTTCTTTGGAACTATTCCCAAGGGGGACCATGAAGTTACTCATGGGTGGCCCCAAAAATGGACCTTCAACCCAAACAACCCTAAGCTCCTTAGACTTAAGCACTACCACATCTGGCAGCTGCCTAGCAGATTTAAGGTTTTCTTGCCTCATATGCCACCCATGGACCTAAAACTACATGCATATCCTATATTCTCTTCCAAAACCCTTCCCAATAAAACAAACTGCTTTCTTGTTGGAATATAGCTCCAGAAGAGGGAGCAAGGCCTTGAGCTATACTGGCTCCAGCTCTTCCAGAGCTGATAAAACTTCCTTATTTGTTACCCTGGCCTCAGCCCCCATCGCATTGATGGCTCTTCTGTCCCTTTTTCCATTGGAAACTGGAAAGGTTAGTCCTGCATGAAAATTGTTCTGGCCAGTACTTGGTCACAAGCATGAGACCCTAGTTTAGGCTCCCAGGCAGTTCTCACAATTGTGCTAAAACTTACACTGAGCTCTTTGGTACTTACCCTGATTAAACTCCCAATACACCTACTTTCTGGAATCTTTTTTCTCAGTTGAGCGAAAAGGCTTGGAAACCTCTTCTTTGCTCTTGAGGTGGGGCCCCACTAGAACTAACCACAATTTAGCATTGATAAGATCCCACCATGCACCATGCATCTCAATCCTAAATGAGATATCATATTCTGTGGTGGGTGCCCTGGTGGGTGCCATTAGCCAGTTGTTGAACATCTGTCCAACCACTACATCTTTTCCTTCTTTCCTGTTCTTCCTATCCGATTTGTGTGTATGGCCTTCTTCCCCCTCTGGCTTGAGTAGAGAAAAAGCATCAACATAATAATCATTCAATATTTTTTTTCCTGATCCTTCTGTTCAGATGGATACCAGGTGGCTTCTCATACTCCCCAAATGCAGTCAACAAAAAAGGACAACCCTTCCTCCACCTCGGGCAACCTAACTGACATAGCCCTTTTTTGTGCCGGACCCCTACTTTCTCATCTCTTAATGGCTCATTCAGGAAGCCCAGGAACATGTGATGCAATCCTCCAATAATCCTTCCTATCCATTCACCTGTCTGCAGATTCACCTGATGTTTCTTTGCTGTCTGACTCCTCCCTTCCAGAATGCCTCTTCCACCTCTTAGGTCTTCCTCTCCTACTGCTTTTGCTTTCCCTGTGAAAATTCCATGTCTGATTCTGATGAGGTAGGGCTGCTGCTGCTGCTAGATGAAGACTGCAGCTTATGTCTCTGTTGTGACCTGGCTTCAAGTCTGACCTGGCTCTGCACTGCTACCAGGTCTGCTTTCAGATGGAGAGACCAACACAGCTGCCCTAGATTCCAGCTGCTTCACCTTCTCAACTGGCCTCTCAGTGGTCTGGAAAGCACCCTCCAGCATTGCCATACCAGCTGGGATGCCTGTAGCTGATGATGTGGGGGTAGCACTACTGGTCCTGGATGTCTTTTTCCAACCTTTGCCCGGGGCAAGCTCAAACCAGGACTTCCTTCCTCCTTCTGTCTCTTGTCCTAGGCCATGCATCCTGACCTTCTGGACTTTCTTGGAAGGCATAATACCTGAAATAGTCAGGAAATGATGACAGCATACAAGTGATCAGCTGAAAGGTTGCCAATGAATCATATGGGTGACACAGGCAACATCTAAAGATCAGGCGAGAGCAGCCCTGAAACTTAAAAACAAAAACGAAAGAACTGCTGCAGTGCCCATCAGGGATGGCTGTTGGGTCAGGAAAAATAAGCAGCCCATAAGCACGCCTAGTGCCCAAGAGTAGGTAAGGTGCCCTCTGCAGTACTGACCAGGAATGCCTGGTGAGCCAGACAATAGGCAGCTGAATCAGGCATGCCTAGTATGTACAGGGATGAAACCCTTAAACAGGTTTCTCAATAAATCCAGAAATAAAGCAGCACAATACAGTATGCCTGTGAGGCCAGGGAAATGGCTGCCCCAACGAGGTGCCAAGGGGTGAGGCAAATCTGTCTCCTCGGCCAGAATGCAGCCAAACTGCTGGTTATGCAACCCCATGTTTCCCTGATTTCTGGGGTCCCGTGAGGGACACCTCAGTGTGCTCAAAGTACTGGGGAATGGCAATTAGCAAGAGCACTAGTTAGCAATGCGAGAGACAGGGCAACGTAGTGAGATCTTTTCCCAATGTTTACGGGGTCAGGCCGAGTCAAGACCAAGACACAAGAAAGCTCAAATTCTGTTCCTTTATTTATGAAGTCACAGCAAACTTACGCACTCACTCACTTGAAATTAAGAAATACTGCACAATTGTGCAGTAACACTCTGTTACCCTGATTCCTGCGGGTCCCGGGAGGGACACCTAAATGCGTTCTCAATTATATAAGTTGGGGAAATTAGCCAAGAGCACTGCCTAGCAATATGAGAGGCAGGGTAACGTAGTGAGATCTTGAACCCTATGTTTACGGGGTCAGGCCGAGTCAAGGAGCACACAGAAGTTGAAATAATAAATGTTGTTTTATTAAAGCACAATCAAACAGTGTATGCAGCACACTCACACAGATAACTAAGGAAATAAAGGTTGGAGTGGGATAGAGGGGTTTTTAGAGGAGTTGCTGGTTTGAGTGATACTTCACCTGTCCTGAAGCCCGGTTAGCAGCGGAGAAGCTGGGGAGCGTGGATCTCAGCACGTGGAGCTGAGGGGAAGTCTCACTGGACAAAGTGACAGCAAGGAGGGATGGAAGCCAAGAGCGATCCAAGGAAGCACTCAAAGGCAGGGGTTTTTATAAGGAGAATTGTGACCTCAGGCTAGTTCAGACTTGGGGAAAACAATGTGTTTGGGGCTGGAGACAAAGCCTACGAAAGGTCAGAATTTGAATGATTGAGTTATAGCCAAATTGTAAGTAGGGTAGTCAATATGCAAGCACGGAGTACTTGAGCGTTGTATAGTCCAATCATCAAGCTGCTAGCGCGGGGCAGAGGATCTTTTGAAAGTTGCTTGCATACCTAATGGAGGTACTTGCCTCGAGGTCTCCTGAAGCTGCGAGTCGGCTATTTCTGGCCTGCCTGTATTGTGTTGGAATATTACGGCGATTATCGGCTGAGCCTGTGTGCGTGTTTGTCCGGGGGCCTCACAAGCACGTGGAGGGGAATGGGTATGTGAGGCCGAATTATTGATATCAAGGGATATCTTTATATCCCACAAGCTCGGGCTAGCCAGGGCAGTAACAGCACGCAGTCCTAAGAAAATAAAGAGAGGAAAATAGATAGGGGATTTTCAGGATGATTTTCGGCAAAATAACACACCTGGTCCTGTAGCCCAATGGAAGGAAAGAAGCTTGGGAACTTAGATTCTCAGCACATGGAGGCTGAGGGGAGGCTCGTCAAATGGAGCAGCAGCAAGTCGGGAGGCAAGTCACGAGTGATCCGATGAGACGCTCAAACTCAGGGGTTCTTATAGGGGAAAATGTGCCTGTAGGCTAGTCTGTTCCTGGGGAAAACAGTGGGTTTCGGGCTGGAGACAAAGCCTCCGAAAGGTCAGTACTTTAGATGACTGAATTATGACAGTGTTGTCAATAGCGTAGATAGTATGCAAACGCGGAGTGCTTGAGAGTTGGATAGTCCACTCGTCAAGCTGCCTGCTTGGGGCAGGGGATCTTTTGTAAGCAGTGTGCATACATAATGTGATCTTAAGAAGGTACTTGCCTCGAGGTCTCCTAAAGCTGCAGTCTGGCAATTACTGGCTTGCCTGGATTGTGATTTGAATAGTTCAGCTATTTTCGGCCGTGCCTGTGTGCGTGCTTGTCCAGGGGCCTTGCAAGTACGTGGAGAGGAATGGGTAATGAAGGCCAAATTCTTGATATCAAATGATATCTAATATCCCACAAGTTCGGACTAGAAACTACAGTAACACCCAATAGTACTTCTATCCCCTGCTGAGCTCCTGTTCCTTTTATTAATGACCAACTCATTTAGCCCTTAAGGGGCTGTTACAAGTGATCAGGTCTGCTCAGCTCCATGCTTCATTCTTTGCTGCCTTCTTTATCACAGCTCACTGCCTTCCATGCTGCTCCTGCTCCTGTTCTCTGTGCTTCTCCCAATGCTACCCCCTCAATGGTCATGAACACAGTGACTGGGAGCTGAGAGCAGGGTAATATATACACCGGCACCTGACCTGAGTGAAGACTGCCACACCAGTAGCGCAGGTCTGGCCGAGCTCCAGCTTCCTCTAGCCAATTCATTGGTTGCTGGTCTCTCCTTCCCAAGAGACAGTGTGGGGCTGCACAGCCTTCTGGGAAGGAGAAGTGACATCAGCATGGCTGGGCATGGCTGTGGCAGTGCTGGACTGCCTGGAGTCACAAGCCCCTCTGCCAGGTAAGTCTGGCAACCACTTTATAGAATTTCACCCTAGAAGGCCACTGCTGGACAAAGGTTGGGAAGATAGATCAGTTATGATACCTAGAACCGTGATATCTAAAGCACGACTTGTTAGGTGAGAACCAAATGAGCAAGTCTTGGTATTTGTTGTCTTTCCTTCTGATTTTGACTATCAAAATATCGATTTTCTTAAGAATTATTTGCAATAGTTGTTAACTCTTTCTATATAAGTAAAATACAGTGCTTTACAGCTTGAAACTATAAAAGAAGGTTTGTGGGTCAATCAAATATCAGTTGAGAGAGAAACATTTCATTACCATTTTAAATGACATCCTGAAATAGGGAGTTGATCTTTCTGTCATGAATCCTCTTTCAAAGCTGATGTCTGGTTGGTGAAAAGCAGAAATTCTCTATATTGCTGCTTTTCTTTTCAGTATGCTGACACAAAACAACTACACTAGTTCTTTCTTTGCACTGTTCCGGTGCTGGACAGTTACATCATTTAGGAATATTTCTCTATTACCCAAAATTACACATACACCTACTTTAGCATCCATTTTGAGAGCCAGGTAGAAGAATGCCAAAATTTTCTTATGTCAAAATGGGACCACATAAATTAGACTTCGGAGCCGACAAGCTCCATACTCAGCAATTCCAAGTGATAAGAATGCATAAGAGGGAAAGGATATTACTTTCATCCTCTAACAGTAAGCCTATAGAGGCCTTGCTGGCCACTTGTAGAAACAGAATACAGTATAGATGGGACTCTGGATGGCACGGCAAGAATTCTCATGTGTTGTTCTAATACAACAACCACCTTCAGAACTATCAGTCCAGCGTAGTGCTGCCAAAATAGCAATAAGAGACAGTTGGAATTCATCACATGCAGGGCTGGCAATCAGAAAGTACCTGTTAACAAGTTTTGTGCTCTACCTAAATGCTGAATGAAAGTATAGATTTTAGTTAACTTAGTCATGTGTTTCTCTGTAAAATTAATGTACTACTAACATTCATAAATTACACGGTGTACACATTTCTGTCTTTACGAAAGACCCATGCTCAAAAACACAGGACTTCTTGACATCTCCTTCAGTGTATATGAAAGGAAACTTTCCAACTTTCAAATAGAGAATATTCCTTATAATATGGAATATCTACCAGTCCGATAAAGAGCAACCTTTCTGACCCTTAAAAAAAGAACATTCCTTATAATATAAAGGACACCTAACAATCCTATTCCGGTACTGTGTATATGCTGAAAATATTCTGCATACCTGGTTGTCAGTTCCAAAAGCTCATTTTACCATAGTTTTATCTTCCTTCAGAATCTCTCTCTCAAAAAAAATAAAAATAAAAAATAAAAAAAATAAAATAAACCAACCCCAAACCCTTCTATTCTCCCTCCCCCATTGCTTGAAGCAAGAAAAAGTATGTGTTTTTCCTAAAATCCATTTTTAACTGCAAAAGTCCTAACGGATCATCTGTTGGAAGAGGGAAAGAACAAACCTTGTACATATCTTTGCATATCTACATGGATGCAATGGCACGATAAACTCAGAAACTTTCAATAACATACTTATTCGGATAAGTCTCATGTAAAGTAATTTTTAATAATTGTTTTTCTCTCAGGATAGCAATTGTAGTTGCTATTGGATCGAGTGTGCTGCTTGTCTGATGGTGAGTGGCTTTAAGATGGTGGTTAAGTGTGCTTTGTGCAAGATCCTACAATTTACTCTTGAAGCTTATTTTGCCATTTTTCAGGCTACCGACACCGGGGCCTCCATGACAATTCATGCATTTGGAGCCTACTTTGGACTAGCTGTAGCTCGAGTCATATACCGCCCTGGTTTGAGAAATGGACATGAAAATGAAGGTTCTGCTTACCATTCAGACCTATTTGCTATGATTGGTGAGTAAAAGGATGAGGTTCTGTACTTCAATTTGCATTCTATTTCTGCCTTGGATTCAGTTTCTGTTGGTTCCATTTGTGTGAACTAGTACCACACCAACTGTATTTTCATTAGCAAGGTCATTAGCTTTGTACTTGATAATCAGTGTTTTCAACCAATTATATGTGGACAATCAGATAGTTACGATTTTATACACTGGTTTGCTGGGTCAGGAGCATCTCAAGTGCTAAGAGTTCAAGGTCCAGACCTCAGTGACATTGTAGGTTCCTGGTGATGTCACTTCTGGTGATGTTACAAGAATCAAGTCCTGGTAACGTCATTAAGTATAATACATTAAACATCACTGATAATTGTTCAGTGTGTGTAATTCAAATAAAAATACCAAGTCTAAAAAATATTTGTTTGGTGTGAAATTAAATTTTCCCAGTCTGCCTTTCAACACACACACACACACACACACACACATACACACAACCCCCAGTGTTCCCCACTTCTGTTTTTAATACCTTTGCAAGTGCTGCTTTAAAGAGCACAAGGGAGTTGTAGCCCAATCAGGGAATGTTTTCTGGGCTCAGCTTTGAATAGAAAAAGTTGTGGGGTTTTTCCCCCATATCTGTTTCAACACTTTTCTAAGTACTGTTTTTAACAATACAGTGCAGACAAGCACAAAGAAAAATTTTCAAATTCTCATTGCTACCATTAACCCAGTCCCACTTTCTGACCACACTTATTTATTTCCTGTCTGCCTGTCTGGTGTATTCCTGCATTGCAGAATGGTCCAGAATTTCTGTGCTGTCAAAAAGCATTCTGTGTCCAGGTTGGTTTATAACATGTACTGCTTCTGCTGATTTTTCTGGGTGGATCAGTCTGCAGTGTCTTTCATGTTCTTTGATTCGTGTTTGGACATGCGTTTTGTAGTCCCTATGTAGACCTACCACAGCTGCAAGGTATATGATAAACTCCAGCAGAAGTTAGAGGATCCCTCTTGTCCTTTGCTGAATTTCAACACTGTTGAATTTTGAAAGCACAGAAATTCTGGACCATTCTAACAACTGCTATGTCAGACTACACAGAGAGGCCATTGAAATCCATAAACACATGGACAATTTCAACAGAAAAGAAGAAACTTGGAAAGTAAACAAAATTTGGCTACCAGTACTGAAGAACACTAAAATCAAGACTCAAAAATATGCCACTGAACACTACCCAGACTCTGGAGGTCCCTCCACAGGGAACAATACAATGGGTTGCTAATGTATTTAATGCACTATAATGCATATCCCCTGACTAACAATACAACCCTGGCAAATATCTCATTTAACAATAGGCCATCACACAGGCCAATTGCAATATATGCAAATTGGTTCCTCCCACCCGGGGACTACGCAAATATATATACTCTGTCTCATTTCCATGCCACCAGATCCTATGAAGATACCAGCCACAGATGCAGGCAAAACGTCAGGAGCAAATACTAATAGAACACAGCCTCAGTGCCCGGAAAACCCACAACAACCTATGGATTCTGGCCGTGAAAGCCTTTGACTTTACATCTCTGAACATAGTTTTCCAACAGATTATGGATCCATCTTATGGTGTTTCCATGTATCCTACATTTAATTGGTTTGCTAATCAAAATATCATTGAGGATTTTATCAAATGTTTTGCTGAAATCCAGATGAATGATATCTGCATTTTCCTTACTATTCCACCACCACTAAACCAGTAACCTGATAATATAAGATATAAGGTTAGTCTGGCAGGATTCTTTCTTGACAAGCCTGTGGTGGTTCCCACTAATCACTGCTTTGTCACCCAGATACAAGCAAATTGATTCCTTTATAATCTGTTCTAATATTTTTCCTGGTATTGAAATCAAACTGACTGGCCTATAGTTCCCTGGCTCATTTTGCCCTTTCTGAAGAGAGTGATAATATTTGCTCTTCTCCAGTCCTCTAGCACTTCACCTATTCTCCAAGATTTCTCAAAAATGATGCAAGTGGTTCCGAAAGTATATCAGGGAGTTCCTTCAGTACTCTGAGATGTATTTCACCTGGCCCTGCAGATTTAAACTGTTCGGGTCAACTATGTGATTCCTGGCTATTTCTATCAATCTTGATTTGTAATTCAGATCCCTTTTCAAGGTGTCAAGTCAATTGTGCTCTCCCCACCAAGTTTATAGTCATACTTTAGTGCTTAGGTGCTTTGCTGTGTAGGGGGGAAGGATGGGTTGAGGTGATGGAGGGGAACCTGGGAAGCTGGGAGTGGTAACTGTGTGATAAGAAGGAACAGCCATGGCTGCAAGATCACACTGTTGGCAGGCTAAATTAGAACATGGAAGGAGTGGGTGGTAAGCCCAGGAAAAGTGTTGGTTTTAGTTATCAGCAAATGAAATAGCAGTGCATGCTTATTTGGAAATGTAATAGTTTATGTAGTTTTGCAAATCCAATGATTCTTTAGTCTTGGTGGTTGCTAAGCTGTGCTATTTTTTCCTTGATGTTCTGAATAAAGCTTTTGATCCATCTCAGTCTATTGTCTGAACTCAGATCTAGCCTGTACATCACACCAGGTCTCTTCTGGTGCATGGGAGCTCATAGTTCCTTTTCGGAAGTGGGAGGAACTGAAGTCAAACAATTCTCCCTTTTTGATGTGATCTGTTAGCCTTTTACCGTCCTTGCTGAACAGTAGTCTCACTGTTTCTTTGCTCATTCTATTACAATCATAGAATCATAGAGTTGGAAGAGACCACAGGGGCCATCAAGTCCAACTCCCTGCTATGCAGTAACACACATCAAAGCATTCCCAACAGATGGCCATCCAGCCTCTGCTTTAAAAACCTCCAAAGAAGGAGACTCTACCACACTCCGAGGCAGCATATTCCACTGGTGGACAGCTCTGACTGTCAGGAAATTCTTCCTGAGGTTCAGGTGGAATCTCCTTTCCTGCACCTTGAATCCATTGCTCCTTGTCCTAGTCTCTGGAGTAGCAGAAAACAAGTCCGCTCTCTCCTTGACATGACATCCCTTCAAATATTTAAACATGGCTATCATGTCCCCTCTTAACCTTCTCTTCTGCAGACTAAACAAACAAAGCTCCCCAAGCTGTTCCTCATAGGGCATGCTTACAGACACTTCACCATTTTGGTTGCCCTCCTCTGGATACATTCCAACTTGTTGATATCCTTTGTGAACTGAGGTGCCCAGAACTGAACTCAGTATTCCAAATGAGGCCTAACCAATGTAGAATAGGGTGGTACCATGACCTTCCTCAATCTAGACACCATACTCCTATTGATGCAACCAAGAATTGTGTTGGCTTTCTTGGCTGCCTCATCACACTGCTGACTCATGTTCAGCTTGTCATCTACCAAGACTTCTAGATCCCTTTCACATGTACTGCTATCCAGACACGCGTCCCCCATCCTATATTTGTGCATTCTATTTTTTCTGCCTAAATGTAGGACTTTACATTTCTTTCTGTTGAAATTCATTTTGTTAGCTTTGGCCCAGCTCTCCACTCTGTCAAGGTCATTTTGAATTTTGATCTTGTCCTCTGGGGTATTAGCAAGCCCTCTCAATTTGGTGTCATCTGCAAATTTGATCAGCATGCCCTCCACTCCTTCATCCAAGTCATTGACGAAGATGTTGAATAGCACCGGGCCCAGGACAGAACCCTGTGGCACCCCACTAGTCACTTCTCTCCAGGATGAAAAGCAGCCATTGCTGAGCACCCTTTGGGTTCGGTCGGTCAACCAATTACCAATCCACCTAACAGCAGCCCTGTCCAGCCCACATTTTACTAGCTTCTTTGCAAGAATGTCATGGGGAACTTTGTCAAAGGCCTTACCGAAGTCAAGATGGGCTACGTCTACAGTATTCCCTTCACCTATCAAGCTTATAACCCCATTCATAAACTTCCACAAACTGTTCCTGCAAGATTGGGCTACATATCTGTAATCTTTCTTGGTTCCATTCTTTAAAAATTCTTTTTTCTTTTCACTTCTTCCTTGAGTTTAATATATAGTCACATAGTCTTTTTCAGATTTTCCCATTTTTTTTCTTCCATGGAATTGTTTGTGGTTGTATTTCTAGCAACACAATCTCCATGAACTCACACTCTTGTTAAGTGTCTTTTTCCTTTAGTATCTCTATCCAGGGGATCCTATGCAGAATTTCTCTGAGATTGATGAAATCAGCTTTGAAATCCAAGGTCCATGTTTGACTATACTGTTATGATTATGCCCTGTCCCACAATCATGAATGCTAGCATTACACAATCACTTCTCCTTAAAATACTAACTGCTTTGATTCCAGTGACCAGCTCCTCCCTTTTCCTGGATTAAGTCCCTTATGTCTGCTCTGCCTTTTGAAAGAGGAAATTATCTGCAAAGTACTTCAGAAGTTTGGTATCAGGATAATTGAAGTCCCCATAGCTACTAATTTTTCCATCTTGGAAATTTCTGAATTTGTTTATGGAAAGCATCATCCACCAGCTCTTCTTAGTTTGGTAGCCTGTAGTGAACTTCTACCACATTTATTTTTATGCAAATACTCTCTACTGGTCCACTCTGATCATTCTTCTGGATTTTTGTGTAAGTGGATTTGTCTTTGACATATGCCCCTTCTTTTTGAGCAAATTGTATCCTTCAGCTGTTATATTCCAGTCATGAGAGTTATCCCACCATCTCTTTTATAACTATGAAGTCATATCTACTTTTCTACAATAGGACTTCAAACTCATATCATTTGTCTCCCAAACTGCACACTGGTTTATAGACATCTGAAGCCTTGTTTGTCTCTACCTTTTATTTTACTGCATGTTTTACTGTGGCTCCAATTCTCTCCCTCAGCACTGCCTCTAGAATTAACGTCTTCGTATTTAGACTTCTCCTTTGGACAGAGATATGAAATGTCACCTCTAATACCAGATGTTTTTCTTCTTTCAGAAGTTAGTGATATGCTAAGCGTGTTTTTTAAAGTAAAGTGTGTGTTTTAGATGTGTTCTATAAAGTAAGCAGCACTGAATATCTCACAACTTTTAAAGTTTCCAAAATAAAACTTAAAAAACATACATTGATAAAATGGAATTTCAGGTGCTTTAAAATGGGGACAACTGAAGCTCCATTAAGACCACATGTTAAGAAATCTGGAGGAGGGCTATAGAAGAATACTAGAAAACAAGCTTTACGTGATTCCTAGGCCCTTTTCGCACCTTACCCTTTCATGGAGCTGTGATGCGGGGCTAGTGCAAGAAGCCTGAGGAGGAAGGCTCTCGTGTCCCTGCTGCTTCGGCTCCGCAGCTGCTTCCTGGTCGTGCAAGCACCTTGTCTCTTCCTTCTGCCGCGCAACCTGGGACCTTTCCCAGCCTGCACTGCACAGGAAGCATGACTGGCCCAGCTCCCGAGGCTCCGCACGCCAGGTAAGTGCATGCGGGGCCCCGGAGCGATGTGCAACCACGCAGCATTTTCAGCTTAAGCCAAAAATGAAAAAATGCATGCACAGTCTGCGTTAGGCCCTTGAGCATTGCGCAAATGTGAGTGCATCATGTGGACTGCTCCTCACATTTATGCAACGCTCAAGGGACCCTTTCACTTCAGAAATGCCGTGCGAAAAGGGCATTCTCTGACACCTGTGCTTAAAAAGCTGTGGTTGATGATGATGGTGGAAAAGCCCTCCACCTACTCTGGGAGGCTAGAGTCTATATACTACTTTGGTTGATCTAGATCAGTGGTTGTCAAAATGTGGCCCACTGTTTTTTATGGCCAAAGCTCCCTTGGTTTTTTGTTTGTTTGTTTGCAAAAATTTCCCACAATGATTTTCCCACAAAAATGCTACCAAAGGCACTCTAGAAGGTGTGAAGAGTATTTCCATCACTTTTGGAGACACAAGGGTCAAAAACATTAAAGGGTCAAAAATTAAAAAAAAAATTTGTTCCAGAATACCCCTATAGGAAATGTTCCCTATGTCTAGGGGTTGTGGGGAGCATTTACAAAACATTTTGCATCCCCCAGTGCAATTTAGTCCCCCCCCCAAAAAACCTTTATTAAAATAGGAAGTGAACAGAAAATGACTTAAATGGCCCAGGAATGGCCCAAAAGATAGTGAAGATATCCCTCATAACCCCTATAAGACATTTGGGGACTGTTTGTGTGTGTGTGTGTGTGTGTGTGTGTGTGTGTAGAGAGGTATGGTGGAGATGTATGACCCTCTGAGTTCTCCTGGGTGGTCTAATGTGGATCTCCAGCCTTCTATTCTTCCCCACCCCTAATCTAGATGGACAAATAGGGCCTTTTCTGCACTATACCATTATAGTGCTATTATTCCACTATCAACATCGTATAGGATCCTGGAGTTTGCAATTTAGGGAGAGACACTTGGAATTCTCAGTGAGAGAGCTCTTTGGCCTCAGTAAACTACAAACCCCAGAATTCCACATGATGTTGAAAGTGGAATAAGCCAGTGTAGTGCAGAAAGACCCATAGTCTTACCTAGTATAAAACTGCTTCCTATGTTTTTCTTTCCTTTCAAAGAAACATGAAAGGCTGTTAGTGGTATTTTCCATGTTATTATATTTTTAAAATATGTGTTTCTACAGGTACCCTTTTCCTTTGGTTGTTCTGGCCCAGTTTTAACTCAGCAATTGCCACACCAGGAGAGGCACAGCAAAGGGCTATTGTGAACACATATTTCTCTTTGGCAGCATGCACGCTTACAGCATTTGCTATCTCTGTCTTGGTTGAACATAGAGGTAAACTTGATATGGTAAGCATCACTTTGAACCCAATTTATTCATCTTATTTATGTAAATCTGTGACAAATAATAGAAGTTCTTAATATATGGGTGTGATACTATAACAAGAAAAGCAAAGAGGAGCAGAACTTGAAAAAATGTTACTGAAGAACACTTGGATGAATGAGTTTGAAGCACACTTGTGAATAACAGAGGGCGGCCAATCCCAGTACAGAGAACTCTGTAAAGGGAGGGAGAGGTCTCTCTTTACAGAGGATGATTTTTTCTTTAAAAAGAAGAGAGTTCATTGGTGACAGTTGGAGGAAGTCTTTTGAAGGAGTGGGTTGTGAGAGTCAGAGGGGAGCAAATGTGTTCTGGTTGTCTGAATTGGCTGAAGGCAAAGAGGTCTGACACAACTTGGTTTGAATATTATTGTATGTTTGTAGTTGAATGCTGGAACTCAGCAAAGTAACAATTCTATATGTTAAGAAAATAAAACTGAACTATTGGTTACTTTGTGAAACCTGAGCCTGACTGGCTTCCTTAAGCCTGGACCAAAGAGTGTCATGCCTACCATTTCAGGAACCACTTGCAAAATAAATTGGCCCATACCAAGGTCACCTGGAGACCCATGTCCCAAATCAAAGGGTGGATTCAATCAGAGACCTTAGAGCAAGGTGAGAGTATGGGTATCCAAGGCTAGGAACTGTGGGGACAGGCTTGAAAGAGGATCTGTCACAATGGGTTTCTCAGAAGATTGTGTAAATTTGTAGCTTTATTCCCACTGAAGTCAGAGGTTGTTTTACATTCATATAGCGGAAATTTTCCAAAAATGCACAAAGATTTATGTCTTCCAAAGAGGCAGACATTGGAAATTTACTTTGAAGAAGAAGAACGTAATGACAGGCTGAAGCATCCAGCTTTGGCTGAAAAACATGCATTCACTACTCAATGAGCAGTCAATTTTAGCATATTACTATATTCACTCATCCTCAAATTAACTTTCAAGTAACACTTGAAGGAACAGAATAACTTGAAGGCATACAACAACAGCAACAGTAGTAATGTTCTTAAAGGCATTATTGAATTACTGATTCATGAAATCATAGAGTTGGAAGGGATGGCAAAGGCTATGTAGTCCAATATCCTACTATATAGGAATACACAACTCAAGAAAAATGATCATGCATGCACCCTCTTTTCAAAGACCTCCAAAGTATGGCTATAGATCTCTGATTACGTCTTTTTAATAAAGGCTTATCTAAATCAGCTGATTGTTGGGAGGTGTAATATTAATATTTCTCTAGTTGTCAGGAATGAAGGAACCACAGTCACAAGGCTTCACAGTGAAGTATTGTTTATTGGAACTGTAGTACACTTTGCTAACTTCAGTGCTCAGACTGAAAGTGCAGGATAGAGCAAAGCTGTTTATTCCCCAGACCCTCCCATACATTCTTCTGAGGCTGAAGCTTTCTTATCTCTCTGCAGATGTTTCCCAGGCCTTGGTGCTAATCTTGAATCTTCTTCCTTTGTCTCTACTATGGCTAACTCTAATTCCCATACTAGTGGCAGGTACTACTGACTGCCCAACAGTCTGCTCCCCTTGGGGGGGGGGAACAATTGAAAAGTAAGCAGGTGAAAATGATTAGTTGGAAGGTTTGTTAGGGTTAGCAAGATGAAATTTAGCAATTAAATCAGGAGTATAAACATTATTAGCAGAAATCCATTCAGCAAATCGTTGAGGAAAATCTTTCCAGAGGACCAGATATTGGAGTTGCCCTTATGCATGTGAGAGTCCAGGATGTCTGTGATGTCGCAGAGGTCACTGTTGGCTAGTTCACTGTTTGAAGTCATGCACGCCGAAGGCGCAAGCTTGATCAGACTGCAATGAAAAACAAGGTTAATTTGTTTGTGTTCACTTGGCAATTCCAATTGTACAGTCACATCATTTATGAGTCTTTTAATTGGGAATGCCTCAACGAATGTTGGGGCAAGTTTGCGAAAGGGAATCAGACAGTTTAGGTTTTCTGTGGAAAGGTATACAAGGTCCCTAGGTTTGTAGTTAGGGGCAGGAATCTGTTTTTTGTCTGCTTGGGTCTTATGAGCTTTCTTGAATTTTCCAGTGGAAGCTTGATTTTGGTTCCAAGTATTAGTGATATTGGATATCCAGTCATTTAAGGCAACAGTATAGTCAGCTGAAGTTAGAATTGGAGGGAGAGGTTTTGGCAGGAGTCCGTAAGCTATTTTGAAGGGTGCTTTTCCAGTGGATGCATGTACAGCTGAGTTATAGGTAAATTCTGTAAAGGATTCAAAGAGGTCCAATTATTCTGTTGAAAATTTACAAAAGAATATAGGCATTGCTCAAGAGTTTGGTTTGCCCATCAGTCTGCAGGTGAAACGCAGTGCTCAATTTTTTTCAGTTTTTGTGAATAGAGCAATTCTTTACATAGATTTCTACATCTTTTTGGAGCCCTGGCTAAAAGAAGTCTTTCCATATAGCATGGAGGGCTTTAAGAAATCCAAAGTGAACGTCTGACTTTAAGTCATGGTGTCGTTTTAAGATTTCACTTCTGCAAGAGGGTGGAACATAGATTTTTCCACCTGCAGTAGCTATTCCATCAATCCAAGAGACTGCTGAAGTTGGGATTTGCAACCAGGGGTCCTTTGCATAATGTGCTTTAATAGTCTCTTGGAAGTGAGTGTCTATGGTGCAGCTAGTTGTTTTCTCTGCATGCACTTGGATGCACTTTGTGACCCCGAGCTCCAATCCTTCAGTTTTAAAGAGTGTATCAGTGGTGAAGTGGAGGTGGTTTGTTGATCTTCATGTTGCAGGAACCTTGAGAAGGGATCAGCCAAAATGTTGGATTTGCCAGGTTTGAAGACAGTTTTAAAGTTGAAGCTCTGGAAAAATTCTGCTCAGTGCACTTCTTTGGGGCTGAACTTTCTAGTCTTTTGAAGAACCTCTAGGTTACGGTGATCATACCACACCTTGAAGGGAGAGAGTGCTTCCTCTAGGAAATGGCACCAAGTGCTTAAGATAAAATGAATGGTGCCTGCTTCCTTTTCCCACACAGCCCAGTTTTTCTGTGTAGAGTTAAATTTTCTGGAGATGTAAGCACAAGGCTGTGGTGTCCAGCTGTCATCTTTTTGCAAAAGTACTGCAGCCATAGCAAACTTGTTAGTGTCTGTATAGCAAAAAGGTGCATGGGATTGGGATGTTTTAAGATGGGCTCTGTGGTGAATAGTGTTTTTGGTTGGTTGAATGTCTCTTGGCATTCAGAAGTCCATATTATTTGTTACATTTCACGCTGGAGCTTCATAGGATCTTTGGTTTTTTTTGTTTTCAATAAGTCAGTCAAAGGAACTGCAATCTCAGCAAAGTTTAGTATGAAGTTTCAAAAAAAAAAAAGGGCAAATCCAAGAAATTGCTGTAATTGTTTTTTGGTATGTGGAACTCCCTAGTCTCAGCCTGTTTTTATCTTGGCCTGGTTCATCTGCAACCCATTATTCGTCACTCTATATCCCAAATAGTCAAAAGTTTGGGTGTGGAATTCACATTTGGACAGTTTGACATAGAATTGGTTATCTATAAGTTTTTGGAGCACCTTCCTCACCAATTTGATGTGATCTGGAAGGTTTTTGGTACAGATGAGTATGTCATCAAGGTAGACCACTCACCCTTTGTAAAGAAATTCATGCAACACGCTGTTTACAAGCATCTGAAAAATTGATGGACCAGACTTTCACCCAAAAGGGAGGACAGCCCACTCATAGTTCACAAGTGGGGGTGTGGAAAAGCAGGTTAACCATTTGTTGTCCTCTTTCATTCTAATACGGTGGAAGGCCTCAATGAGTTCCAGTTTTGTGAGGTAATTTCCCTGTACCAGTTGCACCATAATGTCCTTTGTTAGAGGAACGGAATATGCATTTGAAATGCAGAACTGATTAAGGAACGAGTAATTTATGATCAGCCTCAGACCTTCATCTTTTCTTTTTCTTCCTTTGGAAAAATACAGGAGAGGCTAAGGGGGACTTTGAGGGTTTAATAAACCCATGTTCCAGGAAGGAAGAGACTTGACAGATGTTAAGAATTATAGACCAATCTCACTTTTGAATACAGACTATAAGATCTTTGCTACAATATTAGCAGAGAGGCTTAAGAAAGTTTTATCTGAGATAATTGACGAAGATCAGAATGGCTTCCTACCTAAAAGATCTTTGAGAAATAATATTAGAACAGTTCTAAACATAATTGAATATTATGAAAAACATAATGAACGGAAATTGGCCATGGTTTTTGTTGATGCGGAGAAAGCTTTCGATATGATTAGCTGGCCATTCATGAAGACACTGGTTAAACAGATGCAGCCAGGAGAGAAATTTATTGCATGGATTGAAGAAATATATAGACAACAACAAGCTCGACTGGTTATCAACGGCGAAAGAACACAAGAGATAGAACTCCATAGAGGGAAGAGACAAGGATGTCCCTTGTCACCTTTGTTGTTTATTTTGACAATGGAAATACTTAACAATGCTATAAGAAATGACAAAGAAATAATAGGAGTTCAAATTAAGAAATATCATTATAAACTGAAAGCTTTCGCAGACGACCTGGTCCTTTTTTTGGATGATCCATGCAAATCTATAGAAAAACTGAACGCTATAATGCAAGAATATGGACAATTCTCAGGTTTTAAAATTAATAAGGATAAAACAGTTCTTTTAACTAAAAACATGTCTGAAAGAGAAGAGAGGAAACTAGTACAACTAACAGGATTTAAAACAGGACTAAAGGTAAAATATCTAGGAATTTGGATAGCTAAAAGAAATAATGAGTTATTTCAAAATAATTACGAGAAAAAATGGAAGGAAATAACAAAAGATCTACAAAATTGGTCTTCTTTGCGGCTTTCGTTGATGGGGAGAATTGCAGCAGTTAAGATGAATGTTTTGCCAAAAATGAACTTTTTATTCCAAAACCTTCCTACAATAACAAATATGAAACCTTTCTTACAATGGAAGAGAGAGTTAACTAAATTTATATGGCAGGGGAAGAAGCCTAGGATAAAATGGAACACTATGACAGATATAAAAAGTAGAGGAGGAATGGGACTACCAGACTTGCAATTATATTACAGAGCAGCGGCTTTTATGTGGATAAAAGACTGGATAGACCTTCAAGATATGAAAATGCTGGCATTGGAAGGTGCAGACTTGAGGATGAGGTGGCATGCCTATATGTTTTATGATAAAGCAAGAATAGATAAAGATTTCTCTCATCACTATATCAGAAAATCGCTTTTGAAAATTTGGGATGATTATAAAGTCAAAAACATGAGGCAGCTTCCCACGTGGGCCTCACCGCAAGAGGCTTTTTTTGGTAGATGGACTGATACAGATAAATGGCTGCGCTATGATGATATAACTGAGAGATCAGCGTCTAATAATTTTAAGATGAAAACAAGGGAAAAACTAGAACAGGAGGGAATAAGACTGAGTTGGTTCCCATACAGACAATTAACCGAAAGGTTTCATACGGACATAAAAACTTATGGAATTGAACTAAAAGAAAAAGTTGGAGTAGCTAAATGGATTTTTGAGAATCCGCCTCACCTTCTTGCTCAAATTCATCAAGAGATATTACAGCAGGAGAGACAGGAAGAAACAATAAAGGAAACAATGATTTTATGGGCTCAAAATATTGGACATTCAATTCAATTAGAGTCTTGGGAGCAGAGTTGGAAAAAAACCCAGAAGTTTACAGTAGCCCAGAATTTGAGAGAGAACTATTATAAACTATTTCATAGATGGTATATGACACCAGATAAACTGAGAAGGATTTATAATACAGGTACTGGACAGTGTTGGAAATGTCAAAGGGAGGTTGGTACGATATATCATATGTGGTGGACATGCCTAAAAGCTAAGAAATATTGGAATGAAGTACATAATGTGATTTGTACATTACTGAAAGGTCAGTTTGCTAAGACACCTGAATTGTACTTGTTAAATATGACTGATATTATAGAGGATGTTGGTATAAAGAAGCACTGGAGAATATTACTGTATATGATAACAACAGCTCGTATTGAATATGCAAAGCTATGGAAAACTCAGTAAATACCTACAATAGAACAATGGTGGGCTACACTTATCGAAAATAAAAATGCAGACATGGTCTCCCAGAGATTAAAGGGGAAATCAGACAATGTGATACGGAAAGAATGGCAAATTGTAAAGGGTAATTGCTGGGTTTTAACAGCTGGAAATACGTAATTCATGATTAAAGTTATAATACGCGTGGGCGACAGGTATATATCATGAAGCAGAAATATGATGAATGAAATGTAAGAACTATCAGATGAATTAACAGTAGAATGTTGTACAGTATCTTAAGTCTTTAGAAATCTGGAAAATGGAATCTAGATCAATGTGGAAGATCAGATATATTTCTATTGAAGCTGACAATCGAATATGTATGTTTTTTTTATAATGAGAATTTTGAATAAAATGATTTAAAAAAAAATAATAAATCCGCATTCCAAGTTTTTATGAATGAATTCATGCAAGGCTATCATTTCAGGTGGGGACAGTGGATAGAGTTTGGATTTGGGCAGTTAAGCGCCCTCAATCAGCTTAAATTCACAGTCAAACTCCTGGTGTAGTGGCAGGTTGCTTGCCTCCTGGAGTTCAAAAGCCTGCCTTAAGTCCCAATAATCAGGGGAGGGGGGAATTTACCTTCCAGTTCCTCCTGGGTTAGCCCCAATCTTCATTTAGTTCTTTACAGGCAGGTTTCTACAGGGTCCTGGTGCCCTCCCTCCTTCATCTGGGAGCAATCACCCCCAAGCACCAATCTATTATAGGATTGTATTTGCTCAGCCGGTCATGCCCAAGCACTATGTAAAAGCCAATTTGTTTGGGAACTAAAAATTGTAGCTTCCCTTCTGTCTTGCCCCCGTGTACCATTACAGGCTGGGTGTGATTGTGCAGGGGCGTTCCTTGCATAGCCTCTCCATCCATTTTTGTCACTCGTAGTCTTTTTCAAGGGTTCATACCCCAGGGGCAGTTCTCTGGCCATGTGTGGGTGCATCAGACTTTTACAACACCCGGAATCTATTATTCCCTTTTAAAAGCATTTGACCCCCTGTCTCCAGTTTTACAGCCACATATTGATGAGGGGTTTTGTTACTCATATTTGAAGAGTCATCCCGCTTCTGGCCCCATTCATCACTAGATGAAGATGAACTGTGGATCTTCTCACTCACTTTTCCAAAACTGCTGGGGCTAGAATGGTGAGCCTGGGGATTTCGCAGTTTCTCCTTTTACTTGCAGCTGGCCTGGACGCTATTTGGGAGTTGTTTTCTCAACATCAGCAAATCCTTTGTGAGAAGAAAACAGCTATATGTCCCTTCCCTCCATATTTCAGGCAGCTCCCATTGCAGAGTCAGTACCTCCTCTCCCGCTCACTCAGGGCAGAGGTTTGTTTTACTGCCAGTGTCTTTCTCTCCAGGCCAGCCTGCAGCTTGCGTACATGTTGCTCACTCTTTCTCCAAGTCTCCACCTCAATAGCCAGCTGCATCCACCCCAAGAGGGAATTGGGTTGCCCTTTGACCAGGCAACAACCCAAAATATCAGGCTGCAGCCCCTCTTTGAAAGACTCAATGTGAATCACCTCTGGCCACTCAGGAATCTTGGCGGTGAGTTGGTGGAACTTGCATGCATACTCAGCCACAGTCTCTGTCCCCTGTTGGTTTTCAGATGAGGTTGTGGGCATGATCTTTCAGAAAGGGGTCCTTGAACCTTTCCACATGTCAAGATCTGCCATTTCAGGAGCTCTCATGTCTTAGAGGGAGGCCATCCACTAAGCTACCTCTCCACAAACTTGCTGGCTGATGTATCTCATCTTCGCTGGGTCATCGGGAAAGCTGTTCCTGAAATCAGCCATAAAGTTGGAGATCACATTCACAAAGTAAAGAGAGGGTCTCCCCATCACCACTGTAAATTACCTTCAGCTCACAGAAGGGTCGTTGTCCTGGGTGCTTGTGCATGGGGCCTCTCTCTGCCAGTGCCACTGGTTGCTGTTGGCCTGGGGCAGCATCCTGGGGTCCCACTCCCACTCCCAGTCAATTCCTGAGTAATTACTCACTACTGCTTGTAGTGGTGCTGCCGCATGCGGTGGAATCAGGGCAAGCTGATCATTCAGAGTAGCTCACAATGAGGCTAGCTCCTCTTTCAGATTTTCCACCTCTTCATTCTTGTCTCATAACAGCTCCCAGACTATTGTGTCATTGGCCTTAATGTCCTATCTAGTAGCCTGCTGGCACACTTCTCATCTGGTGTCTCCACACCAAGACCATGTCCTCCTCACCTCAGGCATGGATTCGGGTAGCTCAGCCACCTCTGTCAAGAGGCAGACAATGGGTGCTTGTGTTAGAGTGACAGAAGCTTCGTCTGCTTTGGCTGCTTTGTCACCTTGCCCCTGCCGAGACATTCTCAAGGTGGTGATGACTTCAAAGTGTGCTCACTGAGTCTGAGCACTCTGTCAGGAATGAAGGAACCACAGTCACAAGGTTTACAGTAAAGCATGGTTTATTGGAACTATAGTACACTCTGCTAACTTCAGTGCTCAGGCTGCAAGCCCAGCAACTGTTTAGGCCCCAGACCGTCCCTTGCATTCTTCCCAGGCTGAAGCTCTGTTATCTTTCTGCAGATGTTTCCTAGGCCTTGGTGCCAGTCTCAAATCTTCTTCCTTTGTCTCTACTATGGCTACTCTAATTCCCATACTAGTGGCAGGCACTACTGGCTGCCTGACGCTAATGATCTGTAGTTTCCTCATTTAGAGTGGAGAAATAATTGCATGAATAAATTTGGTAGTAGAAATTTTCTGCTATTTAGTGACATATATTTTGTTCTTGCCTTTGGCAAGAAAACAAACATGGTACAGATATTGCAGATCACTGTAACAATTTTGACACAGTCCATGTTCATTATCCTATATAGGCAGGAGCACAGCTCTAAAAATTTCTAAGTCTCTGGGAGATGATGTACTTTATATATGTAATGTCCAAGGTTTAATCTCTCAAAACTGGATCTCAAATAGCATTACCAGCAGAGATGTTTAGTTTTAGAAGTCTTTTGATGTTGTGACTCTGTATAAGGGTCAAGGCATATAGAGAGTTGTCATGGCATTGTCTGTTGCTATTAGGAGGCTCAGCTCCTGTCATGTTTCACATGGAAAACTACTCTACTCTTAGTCTAACCAGTAGGTAAAAGGGAATAGGGATTGCTACCTCAACAATGTATCCAGTGCTAATTACAGTTTACAGCAATTGCTGTACACGAGTTATATTTGGGCATGGGGTCAAAGGCTTCTGTGTTATTTCAAAAGGTAGAGGACCTTGGGGACCTTCAGCAGTGCTGCTGTTTCTCTGGTAAGATAGGGTACTATAGCTCAAAGGCTGTCATGCCCCTGTCTCCGGACCCTGACAGGACTATTCCCTAGAGACATGAGAAGAACAGTACTTATGGCAGCCAGTGTAGGTGGAAAAGGGAGAGCCCAGAATTCTGACAGTGTTTATATAGGAAGGACTTGTTAATTAGGCCGCAGCTGGGTAAGACTCTGAGCCTCTATAAGAAGAGGCCAGAATGGGAAAAAGCTGTTATAGCCAACTGATTCCATCAGTGGATGCAGCCTATCTCACTCCTTAATTCCTTGCTAATGGTTCTAGAACACTTGACCCTTGCCTGGACTACAGATTTTACCAGTCTCTCCCTGGACCTATGGTAAATTTGGATTCTGTTTCTCTAAACTGGCTGAAAACTCAGACCGACTAAGACAAACTTTGCCTGCTAGCCCCTGTTAATAACCTGATTAGACAGCTGAAAGCCATAGAATCATAGAATCATAGAGTTGGAAGAGACCACAGGGGCCATCAAGTCCAACCCCCTCCCATGGAGGAACAGAAAACAAGCCCACTCTCTCCTCTACATGACATCCCTTCAAGTATTTAAACATGGCTATCATATCCCCTCTTAACCTTCTCTCCTGCAGACTTCAGCTGCATTCGGCAATGACTGGCCTGCCTAGATTGGGATGTGAATGGTTCGGCTATTGTTGGCCGTGCCTGTGTGCGTGCTTGTCTGGGGGCCTCGCAAGCACGTGGAGAGGAATGGGTACAGAAGGCCAAATTATTGATATCAAGTGATATCTTAATATCCCACAAGCTTGGGCTAGAAACAGCAGTAACAACAGAACCCTGTGGCACCCCACTAGTCACTTCTCTCCAGGATGAAAAGCAACCATTGGTGAACACTGTTTGGGTTTGGTCGGTCAACCAATTACCAATCCACTTAACAGCAGCCCTGTCCAGCCCGCATTTTACTAGCTTCTTTGCAATGGCAGGCTACCAGCACAGGACAAAGGAGGCCTGTGAGAGGGGGGGTAACCATAGGTCCTTTTCATCTGTGTATATCAGTATTAACTCTAGGACACCAGTTGAGAGTCAAAATAGAATGTTTTATTTGGAGAAATCACAAACATACACAAGAAATCAAGCAGTCTCACAAACCATAGAAGGCTAGCAGAAGGAAAGGAGGGAAAGGTTGGATAGTGGAGAGATTTTGGGATGAAGCAAGTGATAATTACAACTCCTGAAACAGGGGAGGGATGACTTGAACATGAAAGTTTGAGGGCAGCATGGAGAAATGAGTCTGGTGTGCAGCGTAATGCCCATATGCCAGCAAAAAGCCAGGGTCTGAGCCAAGGTTTAAATACCTGTTTTTTGCCCTGAAGCAGAGTGTGTTAATTGCTCTCTGGCAGAGGAGGCAAAGGAATCTGGAATGAGCTAATGGTATTAGCATTAGGTGATAAAGAGTTGATGCAGGTTGTGATAGTCTCTGAATGTCTGGACAGGTGAGGAGACAAAAGGGGAAATGTGGCAGGAGGAGGTTACAGGACATTGGTAATTGTGGCTTTGTCCAGGAGTTTTGGTGGCTATTGTCTTCCAGGTTTGGGTATTTGAGAGGATTATCTTCAACACATTAAGTTGAATTTTCTAATAAATCCTCAGTAGGTTTATGACCTGGCTATGGCTGGGGTCACCCCTAACTTGATTCTACATGTGGTCAGCCAGTCCTCTTGCCAGCATGGCTCTCCAGCCATATGTGTATGAGATTTATGCCCATTAAACTATATCTATACTGTATTGCTGATTGGAGGTGTATGACATGGTAACAATAGGCTGTCAACAAAAATGCCTGAGGGCATCCAGTGAGAGGAGGGGGGATCAGAGGGATAGAGTGTGAAATCCCAGAAAGACAGTGAGATAACAACCAGAAGGGATGAGATAAGAACCTGGGAAGCATTTGAGTTCCCAAGATGAATGTATGTAAACACCTGGAGGGCCAGGGAAAACATGGAATCTTGGTGTGGTTATGTGACATTTATGGCATTCACCAATTAATGCCATTTGCACCTGAATTTGTATGTCCAAGTGTAAAACCTTGCTACTAACCAATGTACCTCAGTCTTGGCAATATTTGCAAGTTGCTATTTTGCTTGTTTTACTCCAATAAACACTCTGAGTGTTTTCTTGGGGATCAAGTTAACTAACATATGACAGAGTTAGCCCCCTTTTAGTTTCAGTATGGCACAATCAATTACAAAAGGGTAAATTCTCAGGTTTATAGCTATCACCTCAGAGATTAACATTTTATTTTTCACACACAGGTGCACATTCAAAATGCCACCTTAGCAGGAGGAGTTGCTGTAGGTTCCTGTGCAGATATGAACATCTTGCCCTTTGGTGCCATGTTAATTGGCAGCATAGCGGGAGTCATCTCAGTTATTGGATTCAAATATTTGTCTGTGAGTATAACTTTCTAAAGGCATTTCAGCCTAACAGATCCCAGCTTTGGGAATGTACTCCTTGTCAAAACATGGAGATCTGGGCTAAGCCAGGGCTATGACAATCAGATCTGCTTTGAATTCTCCTTTGTTAGAGAAACAGCACCCTTCTGTATTTTTGCATCCGTTGGCTGCCTCTCCACATTTATATCTCTTTACTACTTTCCCTAAATCCACACCCTTAATAGATATATGGCAAAGTATGTTTGAGTTTTTCCCAATGACTGTGTCACAGGTAGTAGCGTGTATAACCAATCCAGCTCAAAGAGGCACTTTGTGGAGACTGCTCTTTACAAAAATATAACAAAATCTTTATTGAATAAACCGACAAGGGAAAAGGTATTTGGCAAATTACAGATTAGCAAACAGCAAAATACTTGTATCTCTAACTCGGCAAACACTCTTTTTCCTCTCTCTTTCACACACTCAGATGGATCTCTCTCTCTTTCTCTCTCTCTCTCTCAATAAACTATCTTTTAGTTATTTTTCAGTTAGGGTCACACATCCCCACCTAGCTCCTCCTTCTGGCTAGCCTGGGTTCCATAGTCAACAACCAATCAATTTAAATCCTCTCAGTTGCTAGGGCGACTCTGTTGCTACATCCCCCTCAGGGTTCATCACACTCCTTGTTTCATACCATGACAATTTTGCTCATAGGCTTTCTCAGTTTTATGTCAGAGTACTCAGAATCAGAGCCATTCTTGGTATTTTATTTGGCATTTGTTTATTTAGTATTTAAAGTTGTTCTGCATTGCTTCTCAGCCTATAAGGGCCCCCAAGGTGATGAACAAATAAAAACCAATTAAAACAATACAAAGATAAAACATTTTAAACACACATTAAAATACTCTTTAAAAATTCAGAATAGCAGTCTCAAAACAATTCTAGTATCCAGTTTTAAAACAGTTAAAACAGCAGTTTCAAACACTGAATGTTTTGTGGAACAGCATTGTTTTGGCTACCTATTGCAAGCTTATAAGAGAGGGCGTAGGCTTAACTTCCTTGGGCAGGAACTTCCACAGTTGATGTGTTGCTAGAGAGAAAGCCCTGTTACATGTATCCACTAACCTAACTTCCTAAAGTATTGGGACATGCAACGGGGCTGCCTCTGAAGATCTCAGTTTTATGGTTGGCTTGTATAGAAGGAGGTGGTCTTTCAGAAATCCTGTCCCCAAGTTATTTAGGGCTTTGTAGGTCAACACCAGCACCTTGAACTGAACTTGAAAGCAAACTGGAAGCCAATGCAATTCATGCAAGTCTGGTGGGTGTGACATAGTCTCTAAAATGCACATCTGACACCAGAAGCTGTAGCTTCTGAACACTTTTCAAGGGCAGCCCAATGTAGTGCATATTATAGTAGTCTAAATGGGAGGTAAATAAGCCAAGAAGCATTGCAGCCAGATCTGCCTTTCCCGAGAAAGGGCTCAAGTGCTGGAGCAAAAGCTGGGCAAAAGTGTTCTTGGCCACCTCAGTAACCTGGCTTTCCAGGAACAGAGTGAGCCCAAGAGCAACCCCCAGATATGAACTTAATCTTTCAAGGGGTGTGCAAACCTGTTCAGAACAGGCTGTAATCCTAATCCCAAGCTGGTTTTCCTGCTGAGTAGCAGCATTTTGGTCTTATGTGGATTTAGCCTGTCTATTCACTTAAATCTAGACAATTCAGAACTATCACACCCTTCGTGGCATCAATTGTAAAGAATACTGATGATATCCAACCCTAAAGCTACAGATGATCTCTTCCAGTGGCTTCATGAAGATGTTAAAAAGCATAGAGGAATAGTGTTGACCCTGAGGAACCCCATAGCTTAACGGTCAAAAAGGCTGAACAGTTCTCCAGCACTGTTCTCTAGGAATATCCAGACACGAAAGACTGGGACCACGGTAAGGCAATGCCCCCTAGTCCCATATCAGTCAAATGTCCCAGAAGGATACCATGATTGATGGTAGCAAATGCTGCTGAAAGATCCAGAAGGACAGGAGCACACTTCCCCTGTCCAACTCTTGCTGGAGTTCATCTGTCAAGGTGACCAAGGCTGTTTCTATTCCATAACCAGACCTGAACCCAGATTGGAATGGATCCAGGTAATCCATTTCATCCAAGAGAGTGTGGAGTTGTGTTGCCACCACTTGCTCCAGAAACTTGCTACCCTAAAATGTAGGTGCCACAAGAACCACCCCACAACATCAATACCTCTTTGCAAAATGGGGAATGAATTAGCTCAAAGTTTAGGAGGCTTGCAAAGGGGGACCAAATTAGCAAGATTTTTCCTATCAATGTTTATGGGTTTACACAGGAAAAACACCAGTCAAAGAGTAAAATGTGAACTAAAATGTGTTTTTATTGAAATAAACTCACTTGCACATGAAACAGTTCAAGCATGCACAGAATCACATGAGCTAGCCAAAGAGAAGGGAGGAAAGTGGGATAAAGACTACGAGGGATTCAGATGATAATTACTGTGTCCAAAGAGAAGTAGAGAAAACCAGCAGCGTGGCTTAGGTAAAGAACCTGAGGACAGTTCTCATTCAGGAATCAGATGGACAGAGTGGCATTTAGATTGGCAAGAGACTGCACTGGACAGTCTGAAATCGGGGGTATTTATACCCAAAAAACAGACTGTGGCAGTGGTTGACATGTGCACTCCCAGGTGCGGAACAATGGGAGTTGTGATACATACAATAAGCTATCAACTTGCTAATGTTCACAGTGCTTAGGTAACAAAGATATAATGAGTTTTGTAATAGCTGTCTATTGTGGGTGCTACAGGAAAAGAGGAAGAAGTCCAGGTGCACAGGGAATGAGTTTGAGTCACTCAGTAGAATAATAGAATCATAGAAATGTAGAGTTAGAAGACACCACAGGGGCCATCGAGTCCAACCCCCTGCCATGGAGGAACACCCTCAAAGCACTCCCAACAGATGGCCATCCAACCTCTGCTTAAAAACCTCCAAAGAAGGAGACTCCACTACACTCCGAGGCAGCATATTCCACTGCTGGACAGCCCTGACCGTCAGGAAGTTCTTCCTGAGGTTCAGATGGAATCTCCTTTCCTGCACCTTGAATCCATTGCTCCTTGTCCTAGTCTCTGGAGCAGCAGAAAACAAGCCCACTCCCTCCTCTACATGGCATCCCTTCATATATTTAAACATGGCTATCATGTCCCCTCTTAACCTTCTCTTCTGTAGACTAAACATACTCAGTGTCCTGGTAGGCTTCAAGTCATTATGTTCTCTGGGAAAATGCTAGATTCTACTTAAGCTTATTATCCACAGGAACAGCGTTTCTTTGCCTGACAAATTAGTCTTACTTGGAGGATGTCTTAGGTTGACCTGCCTTTCTTTCTCACGTTCACAGTCAGAATTCTCCCTCGGTCAGTTTGACCTTCCAGTCATCTTCAGTTTTGATTTTTATATCAGTGCCAATTAAAGTGCTTGCCAATTAAATGTGGTGCCAACTACATATGGTGCCCATCCAAACCATACCATTACTGGTAGCCAGACACAGGTCCTAACAAATTTACTTAAAAAGAGAAGATTAGAGATTGGCTGATACTTAACTAGGGAGTTGGGGTCCAATGATATTTTTTTCCCACAAATGTCTTATAGTGGCTTCTTAAAGACATTGGAATTTAGCTCAAAGAAACATTTAGAACCTCCACCACCCAAGAGACTAGTCTTCCTCTGGCAGCTTTAATTAGATGGGACATAGGTCTAACAGAGAAGCAACTTGTCTCTCCAAGCAACTTGTCCATGTCATCTTGTTACCCCAAAATGTGGATGACTCAGGAGTCCACCTGTGATGCCAGTACCTCTGTGAAACAGTTGGGAGTATTAGCTCAAAAAGGAGGCCTGACAGATGGGAGTAACCTTATGAGATCTTTTACACCTATATTTCCTGATACTAGTACAGGGAATAACCAGCTGGAGATCCAAAAGTAAGCTTAATTATTTTATTGAGGTAATTGCAATCATGCACACAAGAGCCAAACAGTCTCATACTCACAGAAGGCTAACTGAAAGAAAAGGGTGAAAAGATTTGGATAGTGAGATTTTCAGGGTGAACTGGGTGATATTTACCAATCTGGAAGAGCAGCAAGGAAGCAGCAGTGTGTCTTAGATGCAAGTCCAAGGACAGTACACGATTGAGAATCAGAGCAGCAGAGTAACCAACAACAACCAGTGTACTGTGAGTTGATTGGCTAAAAATTAAACCCCAAAATACTTTTTATCTGCCTGGAGGGAGACAGTTAGTGGCTTTCTGGCAGAGTAAACGACAGAGAGTGAACAGTGAGGTCTGGAATGAGCTAATGGCCTTAGTGGTAGGTGGCAAAGGGCTAACAGTAGTCCTAATAGCTCTATAATTGTCGGACAGGTGTGGGGACAAAAGGGAACTTTTCTTGGTCGGGGAGAGGAATTAAGACAATCAGCCATCCTGTGGGAATCTCCCAGACGCTATTGTCTCTTAAAGGTTGAGTCATCACAGGCTAACTAAAGTCTATTATCACTGGAAGTTTCCTGGTGATTTCCTACGATCTGGCTATGCCTTGAGACCTTTCCTGATCTTATTTTGCAATGCGTGTGTGTGGCCAGCTTTTCCCTCTTAGTCATTATGGTCATGCAGCCATAGCAGGGTATAGTTGGTATTTATGCCAATTAATATTTGCTACTCTAACCATATCAAAGCATGGGAATATATGGCCTGCTAAAAATCATGTTGAACAAACTGAACTCACTGTCGAAACCAGACAAATATGTGCCTCAGTTGTCCCCTCAAACTCTACATGCAGTGTGGAGTTCAAGTTAGAATGAGTCCAAGCAATTTTCACCACTAAGTATTTAGTAATTTTTTCAACACTTTTCTGAAGGCTCTTCCTCAGCACTCTGAATTCTAGGATGCAATAGACCTTTAACTATCAAAACAGCTGTGCTGGACGAGATTGACCTGGTGTAATAGAGGCTGTTCATGACAGTTCTTTCAAGCCTCCTTTCTTTCAGATTACCCTGACCAAAAAAAACCGAAACAAGAGTGCTGCCTACTACATGTGAGGGCAAGATATTAATTGAGAAAGGCCCATGGTTGCCATGGAAGTCATGAAACCTTGAGCTGCCTCAGTACACATGTTAAAATTCCCCAGCACAATAAGTTTGGGGGAGGTTATCGTTACCTCCAAGACCACGTCCAGCAGTTGAGGCAAGGAGACAGTTGGGCAGAAAGGTGGTTTGTGCACCAACAGAATCTCCATCCCAACTCATTGCCCAGTATATACTCTCAAACCTTGGAGATTCACCAGAATAGGAGAATATTATAACTGCTCTTCCTTGCCCATCAGATCTTGCCTGTTGCTGTACACTGGTGGCCATAAATGGGTCAAGTTGATACCCTCCCCTGAGTTAACCAGGTTTCAGTAATACATGCTAGGTCAGGTTGCTTGTCCTTGATGAAGTCCTGGATCATACAGCTCTTCCCAGTCACTGAAACTGGCATTTAGGTAACAGCATTTTGTGGTCTGATGGGGCTCTACTAGAGTAGCCATGAATCTGTTGATTGGAGGTGAACCAGAAGCAATGAGATGTCTCCACCTTTCTCTTTGGTTGGTTTGTTCTGCCTCCACTGCCTTACATCCTCTTGCCCATTATAACTGAAATTGTAGCATCCTTGTATATTCTGAACATATATTTGGCTGACCAGAAAAGCAGAACGAACTATCATAAACAAACACATAGGCAGTTTAGTCTGTAGCATTCCCATAAATAGCTAAAGTTGGTTTTGTGGAATTCTGTTGAATAGTTGCTCAGTTTTCTTATTTAGAGAGCAAACATGCTGTTCTGGCAAAAGTTTCTCAAGGCTAATGTACACTACCTTATCTTGCTTTGCTACCTGCTAGATCTGGATTTAATAGGCAAAGTAGGTGTCAAGTACTGCTACTTTGTGTTGATTAGGAAAACGCACAAATGATTTTCATGTTGTTTATTGGAAACACAACAGCTTAGTAACATCAACATTGCTAGAGTCAAAACCTTGCTTCAGGGGCTATGTTATAAAGCAAAATACATCCATCCATCGGCATGTTTTCCCCAACACTCATTAGTAGTTCTTCCAGGGTCACACCCACCTTCCTATAATTGTCAAAAGAGTTACCTTTGGTTAAAGCTACTTCTGTCTACAGTTACTTTGATCTTTAGAAATTCTCCCCCAGATTTTGATATTTTAATTCTAAATGCCCCCCCCTTGCATTCTTCAGCCTAATCCTCATAAATCATCCTCTGATTGCTGTCATCTAAGCACAAAACCAAACATTATTTACCTAAGCTGGCTATTTGCTATTAATTGCCCCCACCAACAAATAATATTGGCCACCAACAAATAACACCTGCCAGCCTACTCTAATTCTCAATTATACCTCCACCATTTGCTTTTATACTCAGCATTTCTATACAGCTACACATGCCCCCCTCCATTCCACAGATCTCTATATGTCTAGGAGAAATAACGACATGACATTCCACCGCAGGCTAAGAACTACAGGGCAAGAACCCTTTGGATCATGCTAAGAGGCTCACACCTCTGGCAAGATGCCTGCCTTAACAATACCTGCAGGGGAAGGAGCTGAACACAGTCTCTGGAACTCAGGTATATCCAACTTCAGCTGCCTCCACAGCAACCAAGCTCATTCATGTTCAAGGATTCTTTTTCTTTAACAGTAGGTATGTGATTCTTCACTAAGTTTCTTCTTGAAGTTAGCAATGAATAATTTCAACAATTTTTTCCTGCTGTGAGAAAGTCTGCAAAAACCACTCAGTTTTCAAAGGCTATTTGCAATTTGGGATTTATTCTGCTCAAAATTTGCATGGTTGTTTTGCACAGAAAATTGCATTTTCTGTATGGAAAATAATATTCAAATATAGCAATATCAATTTCTGCACAGAAATGCCATTTTCAGTACAAATCAGCCATGTGTGAATTTTACGCTGAATAAATATCCAATTACAGTTTTTCCTTGTTTGTTTGTTTCTGTGCAGGAAACAATATTTGCCGCACTGAAATTAATATTTTGTGCATAATGAGTCATTAGTGTAGGAATCTACTCATCAGGGTTTCTTGACACTTGTAAAACATGTTTTTGACAATTTTTCAAATATTTTTCAATATTATTTTCCATCCTAAAGTTTACAAAAGACTGGGTATTAAAGCTAATAAAAGCGTAGGGGGAAATTCACCATGAATAAGTCTGACAGTTAAAGTATCTCAGCTGTTGCCTGTTAGATTCAGAACAGCTTTTGCCCGCTTCCTCTTGGCCATCAGGGACTACCACAGTTAAAGGCAACTTGTTGAAAAAGATTCAAGTACAGTCTTTAACACTAACTGTCACCAAGTTTATGGCATGGGTTTTTCTTAAACTTAGCTTGATTTCAATGTTTGGACCTGCAAAGATTTCCACAGAGTCTCATTGTTGGATTTACCCGTATTGCAGACTCAGATAAATGACATGATTCTGACCAGGAAGAGACACACAGATAATCCAGCCCATAGCATGCCAGCAAAATTTTGCTGGACTTTCATTCAAGAGTCTATTTCCTTAGACAAACCAGTAGCGGTATATTATCCAATCTTCACTCATTAGCTAAATAACAGATTATATACTGCAGAATATATGTAGTGGTGTATTTTGTACATTGTATAAGACACGTTGTTTATAAAAACATAACAAGAACAGGAAAAAGAAGAATATTTATTTTCTTTTTACATAATCCATTTAGAAGGACTTAAGACTAATACTTCATTTCCTTTATAGCCTTTGTTTACCTCAAAGCTGAATATTCAAGACACCTGTGGCGTTCATAACCTGCATGGCATACCTGGTATTTTGGGGGGCACTGCAAGTATCATTGCAGCTGCTCTACAGGTCAACCAGAAGTAAGTTGTCATTTGATTTTAGCATAGCTTTATAACCTTCTTTAGAGTAAACTCTTCTGAGACCCAAAAAGTAGATGGCAAAAAATGTTTTACTTATGCATAAAATCTGATATTTTCTTTCTACCAATGAAGTTTTAATCTATGCTTTGACAAAAGTCAAATACCATTTTTCAGCCAGACCAAGCCAATAATGCAATGATAAAACAAGATCTGGCTTTGATTTCTGACATCTTTCCAGATATTGTTGGGGATATCCTTGGGGCCTGACTGCATCACTTAGGAGGTTTTTCAGGAGCACACAATTGTGGCGACAGAGAGATGCATTTGAACCACTTTATGGTAAAATACCATGCCTTCCTTTTGTTGCTGATAACTGCCATCAAGTTGACTTTAACTTATGGTGACCCTGAAAATGAGAGCCCTTCAGATCACCCTGTCATCAACAGAACTGGTCAGGACTTGTAAACTTGGCTGTGGCTTCCTTGAGACTATCCACCTTTAATGTAGTTTTCTCTTTTCCTATTGCCTTCTACCTCATCAAGCATCATTGCCTGTTATAGTGAGTCATGTCTTTTCATGATATGTCCAAAGTATGATAGTCTAAGCTTAGTCATCTCAGCTTGATTTGCTTTAAGAACTATCTATTTGTGGCAGTCATGATATCTGCAGAACTCTCCTTCAGCACTGCATTTCAAATGGTTCTCTTCCTGTCAGCTTTCTTCACTGTCCAGCTTTCATAACCACACATAAACATCAGAAATATAATGGCATGGACAACTGTGACTTAGGTATTCAGTTATCTCTGCAGCTTTCTAGCAGCTGTGAGAATTGTCCTGATTACATCACCCAGATTTTCCTTCTTATCCAACATGTGCATAATATTGTAGAATTGAAACACCACCAAAGAACAGGTGGAAGAAATGGAGGCATTTTACTTTAGTTATCATAAAATCTGTCTTCCCTTAGACAGGAGTGTTCAATGTGCACATGATAGGTTGCATGCACCTCCAAGGTATTTTGCATTCCCTAAGCCTTCTACTTGACATAGGAAGCAATCTTGCCATAATTTTATCCTCCAGGTTGTTTTGCGCCTAAGAGAGGCCTTTTCTAAAACCAATATTTTTTTTAAAAAAATCTAAAACGTGGGTGAACCATGGCAAAATTGCTCCCCTATGGTGGGGCATTTGGGGAACTTTTAATTTTACTTTCAAAAGTCAGTTGTTTTCTATTGGTTTGGTAATTTCCATTATGGATATGATGAGCAGGAACAGGTTAATGAAAATATTTACAAAAAGGACAGGTTAATGGAAGAATTAACAAAAATGTGTCAACATGTTTGTTTACACACACAAAAAAAGCTACAAAACCTGAGGTTAATTACTTTTTTTGATGAAAAGGGAATGTTTTTTACATTTAATTCTAAGATATTTAAATTTACATTCCATTACTAAACTAAAATTCTTACCAGAATGAAGGTGGGAAATTCCGTCTACCACAGCAATAATCTTTGAGAATTCCTGGAGAATGGGAGAAGTCCCAGTAGACTGTAGGAGGACAAATATTGTCCCCATCTTTGAAGGTGAATAAACTGATTTTAAGGTGAATAAACTGCATGGAATTGAGGGACTGAAGAAGATGGACAAATAAGGAAAGTGAAACATTTAAAGAACCTGAAGATGTGACCACAAGAAGATTGAGAAAGACGGGGAAAAGAGGAGTGAGAAAGGGGATGAGAAGTGGTGTGGAGTAGGTGTATAACTTAATAATACTAATAGATTGCCTGTAGTGCATTAAATCAATTCATCTTTATTAGGAACTTCGTTGTAATTAGTGACGGAGGAGACTTACAGTGAGGGTAAAATATTAAGTAAACAATAGAAGTGTATTATATAGATAATACAATAGATAGATAGATAGATAGATAGATAGATAGATAATATATATAGATAAAGAATAAGGAAGTTATTCAAATTATATTGGTTAAATATATACATATAAGATATTAGAATATAGGTTTTACTGGTTAGGTAGAAATATTCTAGTTTGAAGAAGGGAGTAGATTGATATTTGGGGAGGGGAAATTGTAATTGAAAAAGGAATTGTGAGTTGTGTTTGGTGAGGGAAGGGGAGAGAAGAAATGAGTAGCTTGATATAAAGAGGCAAGGGAGGGAATTCATTTTTTTCTTTCTCTTTTTCCTTCTGTTTTTTGATTTTTCCTAATTTTTCCTTTTTTTTTTTTTTTGAGTGATTATTGTATTGGTCTACCTTTTAGTGGATCAGATTGACCTGTTTAAGAAGAAGAGTTAAAATAGTGACTGTACAGAGTTTAAAGCAAAGGATATTTTTCTTTTCTCCATTTTCTCTCTTTCTCTTTCTCTTTCTCTTTCTCTCTCTCTCTCTTTCTTTCCCTTTCTGAAGTTATAAATATAATTGATGGAAATAATAACTGGTATTAACAGTTATAAACAGATATTATAAGAGGAAGATAGAAGTAAGGTGATAAAGTAATATAATGGTCTGTTATAAACAGATCTGTGATAGAATTTGGATAAGTTTTTAGGGGAGGAAGGAAGGAGAAAATGGTATTCTACATTATATAAAGAACTGCTATATAAAGAAATATATGTGTGTGTGTGTGTGTGTGTGTGTGTGTAATACAAATATATACAGTCCTCTCTTTACATTTGTGGGTTTGACCTTTCTGAATTTGATTATTCACGAAGTGTGTGTGTGCCTTCCCTTACATTTTCCTTCTCCCATTCCCTTCTGTTTTACCAGGTGCTGAGAAGGAAGGCAAGTACCTGGGGAAAAAGGCAAGGGAATGGGGGGAGGCATGCTGATGCCTTCCATCTCCTCTTTGGAGCTCTCCCCCATTCCCTTGACTCTGGCCCCAGTTCTGAGAACTCGCACTGAGGCAAAAGGCAAAAGAATGGGGAAGAAGACATACATGAGCCTTCCTTCTCCACTCCAGAGCTCCTGCTCCCATTCCTTTGCCATTGGCCCCAACACTGAGAACGCACTCCAAGATAAAACACAAGGGAATGGGGGGGGGAGGCACATCCATGAGCACCTTCCTTCTCCTCTCCATATCTCCCCCCATTTCCTTGCCTCTGGCCCTGGCACACAAAAGGAAAGGGAATGGGAGGGGGAGCCCTGGAAGGGAAGGGAATGGAGATTGCAAGGGGGATTTATTCATGTTTTTTCACTTTCGGGGGGCTTCTGCACCCTGAACCCTCACAAAAGTGGAAGAGTCACTGTGTGTGTGTGTGTGTGTGTAAGGAAAAAGAAAAAGGAAGAAGAAATAGGGAGATAGAGTGAGAGATACAATTAAACCACAAATGAATATCGCTATTGGAACAAGGTAAACAACAGCACAAACAGACAATCTCAAGAAGGCCATCCCTAGAGGTCACTCCAAGCATGGCAGACCAAAATACAATTCTGCAGGAAATTAGAAAGATGAAAGTAGAAATGAGACAAGATATGAAAGAAATGAGAACTGAGATCTCAAGACAGCATTGTAAGATTTTAAGACAGAACTTTCCAAACTTTTCCTGTTGGTGACAAACTTTTTAGACATGCATCATTTTGTGACACAGTAATTCAGTTTTACTAGCAAACCAGAGGTTAAACTAACCAATTATGCAATCCTGTCCAGCTGCCATTGTGTTCTCCAGGAAAGAACCTGGCGACAGTGGCAGCAGTGGGAAAGGCAGCCCCCCTATCTGATCCTGGCCTGTTGCCATCACCCTTGCAAGAAGAGACCCCAGCAAGATCGGTGGCAGTGGGAATGGCTCAGATGAGAGAGTCTTTCTCAGCCTAGGAAGGTGGGACACCTACACACTTCAGGTGACACACTAATGTGTCGCGATGCACCATTTGGAAAGCCCTGGAATAATTCTATCAATTGAATTTTGGAAGACTTCGAAAAGGAACTGTTAACAGTTAACAGAATGAATGTTTTGGAAGAGAAGATGAAGAATGTGGAATTATGTCCCTGAACATTTGAGGACTGCTCCTTCCTTCATTGTTTTTAAAACTCAATTAAAAACTTCCTTGTTTTCCAAGTGGTGAAATATGATTTAATTGGCAAGATATATTAATTCACATTGATATAAAATATACTTTGATGTGATTGTATAAGACAAGAGGAAGCTTCTGGCTTAACACATGCACTGCAAAGTAGATCAGAGATCCCCTCTAGGTGTAGCCAGGTCATAGACCCTTTTCGCATGGCATTTCTGAAGCGAAAGGGCCCCTTGAGCATTGCGTAAATGTGTCAGTGGTACTGACTTGCAGTAGCTATCCTGCTGGTAGTCATACTGTTGCTTTGATTTTCGAATCAGTACTGTCCTTAGACGTGAATCTAAGCCACATAACTGTTTCTTTGCTGCACTCCAGATTGGTAAATTTTGCTCTTGAACCTTGCTATCAACAATTTTCCTCTCTTTCTCCTTTCTTGTGTGATTGTGTGAGTGGTTGTGTCTTGCTTGTGCCTGTTAATGGCCTAAATAAAATACATTTTGGATCTCTGGCTGGTTCTTCCCTGCAAAGCCCCTGTAAACTTTGGTGGAAAGACCTTGCTGGGTTGCCATCCTAAAATAAGAAACAAACAAACAAAAAATCATGTCCACTCTTTTCCTCCAGTTCTGCCTATTCATCTCTCCGATTTCCTTCATTTTTCTTGTTTCCTTTCATCCATCCATTTTTTCTCTCCCTTACTCTGCAGGCTTTCCTTTGTGCATGTCTGCACCACAGGGCATGATATCAGTAGCCTTCTTCTTTGTTCCCCTTCTTGTTCTTCTTACTATTGCTTCAGTTTGCTCGCTGCTGTTGCCACTTCCCAGAGGGATGAATTCTTGGGAGGATGGCAAGGAAGAGGACAATGAAAACACTGTCATTCATATTATTCCCAGAAAATGCCAAAAAATGACACAGACTAGTAAGGTTTTCTGTAGGATGGAGGATTTCTTGCCTCACCAACAACAACTCAACAGGAAAGACAAGAAGTTTATCATCACTGTGATCTTCATTTATCCATCCAGTGTATAACACAGAGTACCAGTAACTCCACAAAGGGGGGGGGGGAGATCCCTGAAATCACTGGCAGCTGGGGACCTCTGAAGGACCTCTGATATTGAAGATGTTGCGGCCTTAAGAGAGGTACTGCCACTGTGCATGCTTCTCAGCTATCATAAAGTGTTTAATATATTTTGTCATTAGAGCTCCATAGATTAGTTTCGTTATCTCATTGCTTTTATTTTGTTCTGTATAAAAAATAAACATGTCCTAGAAATTCCATTCAAGAGAGGTGAAGGTGATGCCAATTGTGTATCATTTCTCCATCTTGCAGTTTATCTCCTGGAATGCAGGCTGCTGCTCTGGGATGCTCCATTTCAATTGCTTTGATGGGAGGAGCAATCACAGGTCAGTAAAACAAAACCCTTATATCAATTTCCTCTTAAAACACTGTACGAAATAGTAAACTAATAAAATTACAGAATCATAGAGCTGATAGAGGTCCTATGGGCCATCAGGACCAACTCTATACCCAGTGCAGGAACTCTGGCTAAAGCACGCCCAGCAGGTATCTGTCCAACCTCTTTTTGAAGACATCCAGAGTAGGAGGCCTCACCACCTCTCTTGGTAATTGGTTCCTTTGCTGAACCACTGGTTCCCCTGAGCCAGGGGAACAAATAGAGGAAGACATGGCTGACATACCTACCTTGCAGCAGAGACGCCATGAAAAGGAGGACTTGTGTTGCTCGGCCCGTTTAAGTAGTAAGCGAGCTCTAATGAGGGAGCACCTGTGGTGACAGCAGCCGTAGATAAAAGAGGGCTGCAGCTGGCCTTTCCTCCCAGGATCAGCAACTGGTCTCTTTGGCTCTGAAACCCTGTGCTCTTGGATCTGGTTGTCTTGGAACTCTGCCTGTTTAGACTATGATTTGGATTTTCCCCTTCAGATTTGTTTGCTCTAGGCTGCCTTTCTGTTTGGACATTCTTTGACTCTCACCTTGTAAGTAAGAGCTGTGCTGCTTGTGAATTACTGCCTGACCTGCTGTAGACATGACAGATTGCTGACCCTCCCAAACATAAATCCTGGCAGGGAGATAATGAAGGAGGAAGTGTTGTTAGCTGCTGAAAGAAAATAGCTTACTTTGTCAACAAGCATCTCAGCTTGCTGCTGCTGTAACAGAGCTCCAGACAAACATAAATCAGCCAGGTGCTCAGGCTGCGGTGCCTCCCCTCCCTCTGGCAAGGCATAAAACCCCTCTGTCTTTGCTGGAGAAATTTTCAGGCCAATTATCAAGCCAGGCTACTGATGTTGAGGGCTTCCTGGCTTAATGCCAACTGTATATCTCCATCTAGGCAGCTGAATTCCCCAACGATGAGTGTAAAGTTGCCTTTATCTGCAGTCTCCTCACTGGCTTCTCCCAGAAATGGGTCCTGCCCCTGCTAAGACATTCTGATCCTATCTTGTCTAAATATCCTACATTCCTAGATGAATTGAGGAGCATCTGGAGCGACCCAGTGTCAGCTGAGACTGCAAATAGAAAAGATTTGTGGTCCGCAACAATGCAAAGGAAGTCTGTTGCAGTATATTACTGAATTTCACCTCTTAGCCCAGGTCCTAACCTGGAATGATGCAGCTTTGCAGGACTAGTACTGGGCTGGCTTATCAGAAGAAATTTTGGATGAGCTTGCCTGGACTGTGCCTCCCAACACCCTGCAACAGCTGATTGAGTTGTACCTGCACATTGATGGCCATCTGGAAACTTGTTGACAGGCATACTGGGCCACTGCCTCCTGGCCTCACTCTCTCCTGCCCAGTCTGGTGCTGGTAGCTCCTCCAACAGCCCCACCAAGCCCAGCTTCTGCAGAGGAATCCATGCAGCTGGGAGGAGCCTGGCCTCATCTTTCACCAGAGGAGAAAGAGCAGCGTAGGCAGACTGGGGCCTGTCTGTACTGTGGTGGTCATGGACGCTTTGCTTGGAATTGTCCAGCAACTGTTGGCTCTGTCCCTCTGGGAAGCGAGTGCTCCCAGGCCTGAATGGGCTTTCGAGTCTGGGAGAGAAGGGTTTGAGTCTGCCTAGGACCCCTAGTGGAGCCCAAGCGGAATCCTTTGCTTCTGTCAGCTACCTTATGGGACTGTCAAAGTCAGGGAGTCCATGTGGGGGCCATGATTGACTCTGGGGCTTCCAACGATTTCATGGACCTTGCCTTTGCAACCCTGCATCACATTCCAATCCAGCCATTGCCAGTATTTCGGCCGGTTTAGACCATTGATAGCCAGCTTTTACGATCTGGACCGGTAACTCACCAGACTGCCCCAGTGACTTTGGAGATCCAGGGCCGTGTAGAGCAGCTCCAGTTCTATGTGGCAGCTGTGCCTCACTTCCCCATGGTTCTCAGAATGCCCTGGCTGGCCCAGCAAAACCCTCACATTTCCTGGTCCCAAGGTGAGGCAGTCTTTGCTTCTGAATACTGCCAAGAACACTGTTGGCCAGAACTCATGCACTCTGCCTCAGAGCCAGGTCCAACAACTCCCCCTGTGGGATTACCAGTGAAGTATCATGACTTCATAGATATATTTGACAAAAAGGAGGTGGACCGGTTGCCTCCCCATCAGCCCTATGACTTGGTCCCTGGGGCCCTGATTCCAACTGGTGCTTGTACTCCTTGTTAGAAACAGAATTAATAGCTTTGAGAGACTTCCCCGAGCTGAACTTGTGTCATGGCTTTATTAGGCCCTTCACCTCACCAGCAGGCCCCCCGCTGCTGTTTGTCAAGAAGAGGGATGGCTCTTTATGGCTTTGTAATGACTACCGTGCTTTCAACCAGATCATGATCTGCAATTGGTACCTGCTGCCCCTGATTCCCAAACTCCTGGAGCACTTGGGGCATGCCAAGGTGTTCACCAATTTGGACCTCTGAGGGGCTTACAATCTGGTGAGAATTCAGCCTGGAGATGAATGGAAGACTGCCTTTCAGACATGGTATAGCCACTATGAATATACTGTCATGCCATTAGGCCTTTGCAATGCTCTAGCAGTCTACCAAACACTTTGTCAATGACATCTTCTGGGACTATTTAGACTGCTTTGCTATCATCTAGCTGGATGACTTTTTGATTTACTCCCCCAACTAGGTAGCCCATGATGCCTATGTCTGTGCCGTACTCCAGCACCTCCAGCAGCACCAGCTCTATGCCAAACTATAAAAGTGTGCCTTTGACCTCGCAGAGGTGGACTTCCTGGGGTATCAAATCTCATCAAGAGGGATCAAGATGGACCCTGCCAAAGTGGAGGCAGTGACTTCCTGGCAGCCTCCTCATAACCGCAAAGAGGTGCAACAGTTTTTGGAGTTTGCCAACTTCTACCGGAAGTTCATTGCCAACTTTGCCTCCCTGGCAGGGCCCATTACCCAGTTGCTACATGACAAGGTGCCTTTTTGATGGACCTCTGAAGCCCAGCAGGCCTTCCAGACTCTCAAGGCTTGCTTCACCTCCGCACCTATCCTGCAGCACCGAGACCCCTGGACTCCATTTGTGGTGGAAGCTGATGTGTCTGATGTGGCTATCAGAGTAGTCCTCCTGCAACCTGCCAGCTCCAACCTTGTCCTGCACCTATTTCTCCCGTCAACTGATGCCTTCTGAATGCAACCACACCATCTGGGAGAAGGAGCTCCTGGCGATCAAAGTGGCTTTCGAAATGTGGCGCCACTGGCTCGAGGGAGCGGCTCACCCAGTGGAGGTCCACACTGACCATTGCAACCTGGAGTACCTCCAGAAAGCTCAAAAGCTCAATCAGCAGCAGAAATGGGTCCTCTTCTTTGCCCATTTCAACTTCAAGTTACAATATGTGCCTCACTCCCAGAACCAGCAGGCTGATGCTCTGTCGCAGAAACCCGAGTAAGCATCCGCACCCAGCACCAATGTCTGCTCCACAAGCCTGCAGCCAGAACACTTTGCAGCTGCCCAGCCACTGCCCTCTTTATGGGACCAGATACGAGAAGGGCAACGCCAAGATCCCTTGGTGCAGGCTCACAGTGAACAAGGCGAGGACTCCCCTTTCTCTTTCTGGGATGGCCTGCTGTACCATCAAGGCCATCTGTACATCCCTGCCAGGTCCTACCATCAGGAAGTTCTCCAGTTGTGCTATGATGGCTGCCCAGCTGGGCACTTTGACTTTCATAAGACACTCTACCCCTTGACTGGGGAGTCTGGGTGACCTCAAGTTCGGGCCGACATTGCTCAGTATGTGCATTCCTGCCCTACATGCCATCATGCCAAGGACCAGCCTGGGAAGCCCGTAGGTCTGCTGCACCCACTGCCCATGCCTCTGGGCCCCTGGAAAGTGGTCTCCACAGATTTCACCACAGACCTTCCCTCATCGGCAGGGCATGCATCCATCTTAGTTGTGGTAGATCTCTTTACCAAAATGGTGCAGTTTATCCCCTACCCTGGGCTCCCCACAACAAAAGAGACCGCTCAGCTGTTCCTCCACCATGTTTTCTGGTTGCATGGCCTGTCCAAGGAGATCATGTCTGACAGAGATCCTCAGTTCACTGCTCGCTTCTGGTGAAATCTGCTGCAGCAGCTGGATATCCAGCCTCACCTCTCCCCTGGTCACCACCTGCAGTCCGATGAGCAGATGGAATGGGTCAATGCTGTCCCGGAGCAATATTTTCTCTGTTATATCAGCCATCAACAGGACAACTGGGTCAAGTTTCTCCCCTTGGAGGAGTTTGCCTATAATAACTCCATCCATGCCTCCACCCAGCAAACTCCCTTCTTTGAGAACTGTGGTTTCCACCCTTGGCTGTTTCCTGCAACTGGTGCTGCCTCCGTGGTGCCTGCAGCGGATGAGTGGCTCAGAGAACCGCGGGCTGCCCAAGCCCTTCTCCAAGAGTACCTGGATTCAGCCAAACAGGCCTACAAACGGCGAGCAGATGAGAAGCACCGGCAGGGGCCTCCCTTGCAAGTCAGTGATTCCGTGTGGCTCTCTGTGAAGGACCTGCCTCGTTGTTGTCCCTGTTAGAAACTGGATTCCCAGTTCATCAGCCCCTACCAGATTGTGGCACAGGTAACTCTATTGGACTTCCGCCATCTCCCTGCGTCTCTTGGGATCCATCCTGTCTTCCATCGCTCTCTGCTTATCCTGGCTGCTGACTTCTGTTCTGACTCTGGTTCATTGCCTCCCCCCCCCTCCAGTTCGGATCAATAGAGAGGACGAATTCAAGGTGGCACAAATCCTGGACTCTCAGCGCTCTCGGGGCCATCTGCAATATCTCATTGACTGGGTGGGCTATCGGCCTGAGGAGTGCTCCTGGGTCGATGCCTCTGATGTGCATGTCCCTGCCTTGGTCTGGGAGTTCCACCACCAGTATCCTGGCAAGCCTGCACTAGGGGAACTGGAGGGGGGAGTGGCATCATGCCCTATCTTGGAGACTGTGGCAGAGAGGAGAAGGATTCTGAGGCAGAGGCGTCCCCAGAAGCTTGTCCAGAGGGAGTGTGATAATTGAAGCCCCTGTCAGAGCTGCTGCTGCTGAGCAGCAGCTGTTGGTCCCTGTGGCTCTGGCTGGAGATGAGTCCTGTAGCTCAAGAGCTCCCCCTGCTGCCATGAACCAAGCAGGCTTGGACATTCCTCTGCCTGCTCCTTTAGGGCAACAGGGATCCAGCTGTGATCCAGAGGATGCCCTGGAGCCTGCGTCAATCAGCCTACAAACAAGGTGGAGACTCAAGAGAGCTGAGCAAAGGGAGGCTTCCTTGATTAAGTTCAAGAAACGGTGACTGGCCACACCTGTGTCTGGGCTATATAACTGCCTGCCTGGAAGCTTTCCTTTGCTTGTGGTAAACTTTCTACAAGCCCTCTCTTTGCCTGTTCCTTGTTTCCAGCACCTGGCTCTTGACCCCTGGATTTTGGACTCTGACTATGGCTTTTGCTTGTCGCTCAGGCTTAGGTAAACAGACTGCCTATGAGTAATTGCTTGCTTTGACTCCTCCTGGTGGGACTCTGCTATCTCTCCCTCTCCCTTCTCCAGGCTGGCTTGCCGCCCGGGTCTCTGACCTTGACAGGGAGATAATACACAACAACAACAACAACAACAACAACAACAACAAGGGCCTGAGCCAGGGGAACAGATTGAGGCAGACATGGCTGACACATCTACCTTGCAGTAAAGATGCCATGAAAGGGAGGGTTTGTGTTGCTTGGCCCGTTTAAGTAGTAAGCAAGCTCTAATGAGGGACCACCTGTGGTGACAGCAGATAAAAGATAAAAGAGGGCTCCAGCTGGTCTTTCCTCCCAGGGTCAGCAACTAATTTCTTTGGCCCTGAAACCCTGTGCTGTGCTCTTGGAACTGGTTGTCTTGGAACTCTGCCTGTTTGGACTACAGTTTGGATTTTCCCCTTCAGATTTGTTTGCTGTAGGCTGCCTTTCTGTTTGGACATTCTTTGACTCTTACCTCGTGAGTAGGAGCTGTGCTGGTTGTGAATTACTGCCTGCACTGCTGTAGACATGACATCTGTCTTTTCTTCACCAAACTGGATAAGTCCAGCTCCTTCAACCTCTCCTTATATATTTTGGTCTCCATGGCCCATATCATCCATGCTGCCCTTCTTTGAGTCCTCTTAAAATAAGAGGCTTATTACTGAACCCCAGACAAAGCCTGATCAGTGCAGAATATAATGGGACTATTGCCTCCATGGACTTGGAAACTATGGTTTGATTAATGCAGGCTAAGATAGAATTTGCCTTCTTTGCTGCAGTGTTGCACTTCTGGCTCAGGTTCAAAGTCCTTTTCTTCTCCAGAAATAGATAACTTTTCTAGAAATATACAATGGCCCTACAATTTTTGTAAAGGTTTGGGGCATAGAACCCTCATGAAAGGTTAAAAAAAAACAATCAGACATGAATAACCCCCGCCATATACCCTTTTCGCACCTTACCTTTTCCTGGTGCTGGGGTGCAGGGCTCGTGAGAGCAGCCTCTGGAGAGAAGCTCTCGCTTCCTTGCTCCTTCGGCTCCGCACGAGCTTCCTTTTCGTGTGAGAGCCCCGCCTCTTCCATTCGCAGTGCAGCCTGGGACCTTCCCAGCCTGCACTGGACAGGAAGCATGACTGGCCTGGCTCCCAAGGCTCCGCACGCCAGGTAAGTGCGCTCAGGGCCCCAGAGCGATGCGTGACAGTGCAGTATTTTTGGCTTCAAGCCGAAAATGAAAAAATGCATGCGCAGTCTGCATCAGACCTTTCAGCATCGTGCAAATGTGAGCACATTGTGTGGACTGATCCTCACATATGCGCAACGCTCAAGGGGCCCTTTTGCATCAGAAATGCCATGCGAAAAGGGCCTGAGTGAGCATTCCTCCTCCCATTTCCTTCCAGAGCAACCCTCTCCCATTCCCTTTCCTTTTGCCTGGCCTGACCTTGCCTTGCCTTTTCCCTTCTCTGTGCCTGGGCAAAGGGCAGGTGAATGGGAGGAAGGAGCCTGCACATGGAGAAGGTGCATGTGTGCATTCCCCATTCTCCCCCTTCTATTCTTTTGCCTTTGCCTTGGCATGTATGCCTTCCTTCCACATGCCTGAGCGAAAGGCAAGCAAATGGGAGAGACAGCCCCATGCATGTGCCTGCCTTCAATGCGCACAGCAAAAGGCAAATGACTGGGAGGCAGAGAATGCAGGGAGGCAAGCTGGTACTTTGTGAATAATCAAATTTATGAAGGTCAAATCCATGAATATGGAGGAAGGACTGTACGTTTTAAAAATACACTAGATATGGAAGGAATGCTTGCAGCCCCCTTTTAAAAATTCAATAAGAGCACATAAAATGTCCACATAAATTAATGCAAAGCCTATGTTTATTTTATACATTCAAATCAGTGAGAATAAGAAGTTGTATTGGCTTGTATTGGGGCAGCTAAACAGTTAGATTCAGAATTCAAAATGACCTTAACATCTTAGAGAGCTGGGCCAAAACTAACAAAATAGATTTCAACAGGGACAAATGTAAGGTACTATACATGAGCAGAAAAGATGAAATGCACAGATAGAGGATGGGTGACACCTAGCTTGACCATATTACATGTGAAAGGGATCTAGGAGACTTAGTGGACCAAAAGCTGAACATGAATCAGCAGTCTGATGCAGCAGCTAAAAAAGCCAATGTGATTGTAGGCTGTATCAATAGGAGAATAGTGTCAAGGTCAAGGGAAGTAATAGTACCACTCTGTTCTGTTTTGGTCAGATGCCACCTAGAGTGATGTGTCCACTTCTGGGCACCACAGTTCAGGAAGGATATTGACAAGCTGGAACATGTCCATAGGAGGGTTACCAAAATGGTAGAAGACCTGGAAACCATGCTGTATCAGGAGTGGCTTAGGGAGCTAGGTATAAGTAGCCTGGAGAAGAGAAGGTTAAGAGATGACGTGATAAGCTATGTTAAGTATTTGAAGGGATATCATATGAATGATGAAGCAAGCCTGGTTTCTTCTGCTCCAGAGACCAGTACAGAAAGCAGTGGCTTCAAACTTCAGAAAGAGATTCCATCTAAACATTAGGAAGAGCTTCCTGATGGTATAAGCAGTTCAACAGTGGAATATGCTTCCTTGGAATGTGATGGAGTCTCCTTCTTTGGAGGTTTTTAAACAGAGGCTGGATGGCCATCTGTTGGGAATGCTTTGATGGTGTATTCCTGCATGACAATGGATTGGATTCAGTGTTCCTTGTGATTTCTTCCAGCTCCATGATTCTAAGAACTGCTCCTTCTCCAATACTATGTGCTGCCATTTTCATATAGCATTGAGCATTTGCCTACTTATAACAACCTATTGTGTATTTCTCCTCATGATGCAGGATTAATTCTACATTTGCCTTTCTTGGGACAGCCTCCTGATCAGAACTGTTACGATGATTCAGTGTATTGGGAGGTAAGACTTGATCATACAGAGGATAGCGAAAATTAAAGAACTTGCTGAAAGGTTGTCCCAAGGGGCACAATTCACTGATAAAGGGAACATTTTAGTCTGTAACAAGTAATTGTTAAAAATTAACTTAGAAACACTGACTAAGCAGAAAAGTGCTATTATTACTTATGTATCTTGTCCCAGGGCAAATATTTCTATGGTGCTGTACTCATAAATGCTGTTGGGAGACAACTGGTGAAACAACCACTGTTTTAACATACCCCGCCATGCCTTCTATGAGATACGTGATTTTCATAAATTGGACTTATTAATGACTCTCTCATAAGTGTATGGCAAACTAGTAATCAGAAATTCTATAACAAGTTACCAACTTGGGTATAACCACTTGAAGCTTTTAAAATAACTGAAACATAAACAGGAGAATTGCTAAGATATAAAGATTTGATTAAATGGGAAGGAAAGAAACCAGTGATGAGAAGCAGAGAAGAATTAAGTGCTCAAAATTATGAACTAAACTGGTTCCCATACAGAAAGATTCTCAATTGATAATAAATTTGTGGGATTTGAAGAAAAAGAGAATAAGTTAGACAGAATTCTGCTGGGAGACCAAACTAAAAGAATTTCTAAATTATATAAAGAGTCATTAGTGAGAGAATTAGAACCAGAACAGATCAAAGAACCTATGATAAAGTAAGCACAAAATATTGGATATAATATAGAACTGGCTAAATGGGAGAAAATATGGACTAAAGACATAAAATTTCCATTGTGCTTGAATCTGAGAGAAAATTTTTACAAAATGATGAATCATTGGTACATGACACCACAAAAATTGAAGATAACTCATAAAGGAAGTGGACAATGCTGGAAATGCGGGAAAGTGAGTGGAATATATTACCATATATGGTGGACATGTCAAATAGCAAGGAAATATTGGAAGAGGATACATGATTCAGTTATAAGGATTCTGAACATAAAATATGAAATGTCTCCAGAAATATACTTGTTGAATATAACTGGACAGGAAAGTTTGAGAACAAAAAAGAAAGTCATACTCTACTTGGTCACAGCAGCAAGGTTATGCTATGCACAAGGTTGGAAAAGAAAAGAAGCACCTTCAGTAGAAGAATGGAAACTAAAAATGTCAGACCTATTGGAAATGGAGAAGTTGTCAAACTCAATGAAAGGAGCGTCAAACCAACAGTTCGAAAGGGATTGGAAGCCAGTTATAGAATGGGTAAAAGGAAGGTAATTATAGTAATAGGATAGATACTAAGACAAATGTGATCTAGTAGTTGTGGATCAAGAGGGGGAGGAACAGAAGATTTATAAGAGGGCATTAGAGAAAGTGTACTAGATAATTAACAATAGTAAATATATAAGTAAGCAAGAAAATCTTTTGGTTTTAAGAAATTTAAATGTACAACAATATAATCTAGACACACAACAATAAAAAGATAATACATAAATTGTAGGTTTGGTGGAAACATTGAAAAGCAGGTTAGATTTGAAGAAAGCACAGAAAAAGGGATAGTAAGTAGGGGGACGGGGACGGGAAGGAGCGTAGGAAAAGAACAAAATTGGGAGAGAAGATGATATAGAGATAAACTTTAAAGGGGGAGGGGTTTGGGAGGGAAAGGAATAGAGGTTTTAAAATATATATATGGAAAGATTTAAATGTCAATAATTGCAGTAACTATATGCAGGGATGTATGTAGGAATCTATATATTATTGATAAAGAAATTAATTGTGTAAACAATGTATTAATGAGACATATGAGATTTATGTATGGAACTATTTAAATAAAAATAATTTTTTTAAAAAAATAAGGGACCTTGTCAAAATCCTTTCTGAAATCAGGATATGTTGCATCCTTAGCACTATGAAAAATGTTTATTCTGTGGCCTGTCTCATACAAGGTGCTGGATATTGTTAATTGTGCTGAAATTGCTGAATTTGTGGCTGTGTCAGTTTTTAATTATGTGTTTTAATTTTGTTTTAATTCTTTATTTTTTTAATTGTATTTAATTGTATTCTGTGGTATCTATGTTTTTTTAATTGTTGTAAGCCACTTTGAGCCCCAACCTTGGAAAAAAGTGGGGTATAAATTAAGATAACAGTGATGGTAATAATAATATAGTAATAACAACAACAACAGCAACAACAGTAGTAACCTACATCCAAATCTCTTGTCTACTTTTTTTTTAATTATTTTTATTAAAAAATATAACAAAAATATATAATCCATTAAACAGTAGTAATATTTATAAGTTCTAGTTATAGAATTAAACATACCTTCATAGTTTTCCTTTTTTTTCCTTCCTAAGACCTATCGTACTTTCAAATATTACATAACAGTACAAACTATACTTGATGAAAGATTTAAGCAATATTATGTGATGATTTCTATAATGCGATATATCAAATGTTTATTAGTATAATTGGGAACAAAGAATTTAATTAGAAGCTTTTTTCTTTTTCTTTTTTTTTAGGTTCACTTTGAAAAATTCCCACAGGAATCCAATCATGATTACCAGGAGGATCATAGCAAATTCACTGTTCAAGCACAGTAGGAATTTCCCACAACTGGCGCTTTTTACCTGTAGTGTTTTTACTTTGTGACAAAATATATGGAACATACATAACATAAAAGCCAACATGACAGAGTGGTTTTAGTGTTGGAGTAGGACTCTGGAGACCGGGGTTCGAATCCCCACTCCGGCATGGCCCTATGTAAGTCACACACTCTCAGTTTCAGAAGAAGGCAAAGGTAAACATCCCCTGAACAAATCTTGTAAAAAAAAAAAACTATGACAGGCTCACCTTAGGGTTGTCAAAGGTGGGAAATGACTTAAAGGCACAACAACAACAGCAACAGACATTGTTTTTCAATCTGTATCTTTGTTAACCGCAAAAAACAAAAAAACCAAAATAAAATAACAATATACGAATATAACTTGTGTCTTTCTGGATAACTGTGCAAAATTATTTTATATTTTATATGATTTTATATTATTTTGTATTGCATATATGTGCTTGTAACGTATTATTAAGCTGGTAGTAATCACCATTCAAAGGAGAGCTATCAGAAACAGTGGCTTCAAAACCTAACTGAGCTAAACAGACCAGACATAACCCAGCAGAGAGGCAGGTAATCCAGTTTAACGCCCTTTGCAAAACATAAATACAGAATGGATTTGCTTCATGTATGTTCACCATTTCTTTTCATATCTTGCCAAATTCCACAAGTCCAGGGAGTTCTTATTAGTACCACATATGTTCTACATGGTAGGAGCAAAACAAAGAGGGACTTGAGTTGGTACATCATGCAGTGTGGCTGGTGGTCTTCCCTGCATGACACGATAAGCAGGACCCAGCAACCAACATGGTTCCTTCAAGTGTAAAATCTCTTTGGTCCTCACATATTTGATAACTAGCCATGAGATAAGGAGACCAGACACACAAAACTGAGTTAAAATGTTACCGCCATTGCTAGCCCGAGCTTGTGGGATATAAAGATATCATTTTGATATCAATAATTTGGCCTTCTGTACCCATTCCCGTCCACGTGCGTGCAAGACCCCCGGACAAGCACGCACACAGGCTCAGCCGATAATCGCTGTAATATTCCAAACAAATACAGGCAGGCCAGAAATAGCCGACTCGCAGCTTCAGGAGACCTCAAGGCAAGTACCACAATTACGTATGGACGCTACTTTCAAAAGATCCCCTGCCCCATGCAGGCAGCTTGATGATCAAACTATACAATGCTCAAGCACTCCGCATTTGCATACTCTGTTGACAATTTGGCTATAACTCAATCATTCAAATTCTGACCTTTCGGAGGCTTTGTCTCCAGCCCCAAACTCATTGTTTTCCCCAAGTACGGACTAGCCTGAGGCCACAATTTTCCCTATAAGAACCCCTGACTTTGAGCGCTTCCTCGGATCGCTCTTGGCTTCCATCCTGTCTTGCTGTAGCTTTGTCCAGTGAGCCTTCCCCTCAGCTCCACATGCTGAGATCCATGCTCCCCAGCTTCTCTGCTTCTAACTGGGCTTCAGGACAGGTACAGTATTTCCCATACCAAACCTCCTCAAAAATCCCTCTATCCACTCCTATCTTTATTTCTATAGTTTCTTGCATGAGTCTGTTGCATACATTTGTTTGATTGTGCTTAAATAAAACAATTATTATTATTTCAACATCTGCCTCATCCTTGACTCGGCCTGACCCTGTAGACATAGGGTTCAAGATCTTGCTACGTTACCCTGCCTCTCGTATCACCAACTTGTGCTCTGTGCTAATTCCCTCCCCACTGTTGTGAGCACATTGTGGTGTCCCTCCCAGGACCCCCAGAAATCAGGGTAACAAAAACTTGGCTACAGGAGCTTGGCTAACACATAGCAATACTAACAGACATCTTGTATGGGAGTGGAGGTAAGGGACAGCAAAAGGTAAATTTATGTACATCGGGATAGACCCCCCCAGTTCCAGATAACTTGTTGGGTTAAAGCTGCCTGTTTGTGTGTTTCTGTAAACTGGGAGGATGCTAGCTTGCTTTTGTGCTTGTTAAGGCTCAGGTATTCTATTGTGTTCTGGTGAGATTGCATCTGCTGGGGCAAGGCTGATTGATTTGAGGGAGGCTTGTTTGGGTGCTTGTCAGGGCCCTATTGTTATCTTGTGTGTAGACCCAGAGGAAGTGAGTCAGAGGCCCTTAATCACCATACCTTAATTGCAAGGTGTTCTGGCATCATCATGGGATGATGCCAGATTGCGGATTGGGCCCGGTATGCAGCCTCTATGGTTCCGCAGGCACCTGGGCATTCACAGGATAGCACCGGCATTGCACCTGGTGCATGTTCTGCAGCTTAGCATCCTTGGCCACTCCCAGGTCCCTCCCCATTCCTGCCCCACCAGCGTGATTGGCCTTTTTAAATTTTTGTTTATTTATTGCCAGCACACATGCTAGCATGATAGATGGTGCCCATAGGTACTTGTGTCAGCCCCAAGGGCAGCCCAGCAGCAGAAGCCACCATCCTCTGCATCTGGTGGCACAAGAAAAAGCAGGGACTAATAGGAGAGATCGCCGCTGTGACCCAGTTGGAGATCTGCTTTCCCCGCTATTCCCGTGACCCGCAATGAAGCCGGAGTGTGTGCAGCTGCTTGGGACATTAACTATGGGGCTGTACATCAGTAATATCCATGCTGTCCAGGGCATGGCAGCAATGGCAACTGAGGCAAGACTTCCTGGTGGCTGACACAATCCTTATGCAAGCAGCCTATAGCATCGCTGCCGCCATCTCAAGTGACAGGGAGGAGCCCACCAACCCTTATGTCACCCTTCACGCCTGGCTGGGAAGCCTTCTGTGCCCCCCGGCAATGGTGGATTAGGACCTGTGTGTGGTATGACTGGAGGACCAGAGAGGTGTTGGCAACCTGGGACAACGAAATGTGGATTTACCACTTCAGAAAGACCTGAGTCACCTTCTTCAAGATCATAGAGCATCTGCACCTGCACCTACAGTGCACCCACACCATCATGAGGGTGCCCATCTCCATGGAAGATTGGGTAACCATCACTGTCTAGTGACTCCCCACTCCCTTGATCTACAGGAAGACCACCAACACTTTTAGGCTTGGCATCTCCACAGTGGAGGAGATTGAGCTCGAAGTCTGCCTCACCATGGAGCAAATTCTGCTGGGAACCACTGCCTGCCTGGGCAACCACTGCATGGTGAGTTCTCCCTTCACCAGCGTGTGTGCCATGGTCAGCAAGCTTATCTTTTGACTGCCCATGTCAGCCAGACCCATAGGGAGGATGTTGCACGTGCAAGATGCCACATGATGAATACATGAATGCATGAACAAGCTGGATGGGTGGGCATCACCATTCAGGAGGGCAGTCATTCCTGTGCCAGACATTCCCTGCCCTCACTGCACTACCCCTCTTCACTTGTGTGTCACTGATGTCCCCAGTGCACTGACATCCCCAGTGCACTGACATCTGTGATCATGCCTCTTTCTCTTTCCACTCTTAGATCATAGAAGGCTTCAGGTTGATGAGATTTCCACAGTGTTTCAGCGCAATGGTCTATACGTCCCCCAAAAGGAAGGGAGCAGGAGTTCATCAATAGGAAGGACTCATTCTCTATCCTGCTACAGGGCACAACTGACCTGATCAGAAGGCTAATTGACATCAAACTGGGCCATGGTGGGAGGATACATGATGCCTACTTCTTCCATCACTCAGCCTTGTGGGAGGCCATGGAGACTGGCCAATTCCTCCCTAGGAACCCAACCATCACCATCCATAGCATGCAGATTGGTCTCATCATCCTGGCAGATAGAGCCTACCCCTTGAGCCAGTGGCTCATGAAGCCCAACAGGGGTCAACTGGCCCATGAGAAGGTGGCCTACAACAGCGTCTTAATGTTGAGGCTTTCAATGTGAGTGCAGAAAAGGTTTTTCTAGGTGGACAGCAGGAATGAGGTGATCTGACCTTGAGTGTAGCTGCAAAGAATGTTTTGGCTAGCCAGCCTCAGAAGGTCTTGCCTTGTCACTAAGCACCAACATGAGAAGGTTGCATGCTGTAAATGTAATTGGATCACCCCATAGGGTCTGGGAAATGATTAACCCCTTAAAAAGGCTTAGGTATGGCACCACAATCCACCATTTAGGTCAATTCCTAGTGGTCATGCTGCTCTAAGGGCTAATTTATGGAATGTATCCAGACATGCTGCGGGTCTGTTGTTGTTTTTTTTCTATGCTGATTCATTTTCCTGTCTTTCTTATTACTTCTTGGTATGCTGCCAGAAGCCTAACTTTTATCTCAGTGTGCTTTGCTAAATAAATAGCCCTAAGTCCATGGAACATTTTTAGCCTGTCCGGAACTGATTGGTTGCAGCTGGACATCGCCGCCCTGTCAGCACTCTGAACATGCTCTGAGGAGCTACCTCATGCTACCTCGACAGGGGGTGGCAGCGGGGGTGGGCCCAGCCTTACACCCCCGCTGCACCAAGTGATCCAGTAAAGCAGCAGTTGCTGTCTTCAGTGGCCTGGAGAGAGGCTGCTTGAAGAAGGTCTCTGGTGAGTGAGATTCTTGGCATAGGAGGGGCTTGGAAGCAGAAGAGGCTGCAGTGATGGCATTCCTGGTCAGTGGGGGCATCACACCAGAAAGACTGAATGAGAAAAATTATTTGGCGTATGTAGTGAAAATGGAGGTGTATCTGTTGGAAAATGCAGGGGAGCATGCTGTAGATCTCTAGCATGACCCACAATTAAACTGTCCTTAAAAGCAAGACAAGATATGTGTGCAGTCCCATAAAGATGCCAGTGAATGAGGCCAGCCGGTTTTGACTAAAAACTACTCAGTTTATTGAAGGAAGCGTGAGTACATATTCAGCAAATTTAAGTAAAATCCATGTCTGGACAAAGACAGCAGTAGCAAAGAGAATACATGAAGAGAAAATAAGAATACACTGCCTGTTTTCAGGCTGCTCTTAAGTAGTAGTTTGTTGACATTTTTTCACACCATGAGACGGGGAACTTTGTTAGCCTAAACACTACCTCTGTTATGAGAAGTGAAGCTGAAGAGACTCTCAGGAAAAAACCCTTATCTGCTTTGTGAGCTGGGAACATCTGGGTTTCTGCTAGCAGAGAGGACAGTGCAGTAAACAAGAACACAATTAACCCTTAACACAGACAGAGCCATCTTGGCCTGCAAATGCCAACACTCCCCTTCTTGTTTCATAGCTGTCCTGCTCACTGGAAACTACAGGACCCATCAGCCCCAACCTGTCAAGCATTTGAGTATGATTGACAGCGGAAAGCGGTTTTGTAAAAACATCAGCAATGTTCTCCTGTGAAGTACAATAAGTCAGACTTATAACCTTGCTTTGCACAGATTGTTTTACATTCTGATACTTTATGTCTACATGTTTTGTCCTAGACTTCACCCTGTCACTTACAGCCATTTGAATACATGCTTGGGAATCACAGAATACTTTCATAGGCGTGTTTACATGTATGTTCAGGTCTTTTACCAACTGCAAGAACCACATCAATTCATTACACAGAGAATTTAAACTGGCATACTGAGCTTCAGCAGTGGAAGTTGCTAGAGTACTTTGTTTTTTCACTTTCCAGTCAATCAGAGCCCCACTGTATTTTACAACATAACCAGAAGTGCTTTTGCGATCTGATACATCTTCTGCAAAATCACTATCAGAATAGCACACAATTTCTGGCATTTGAACAGGAGTGATACACAAACAGTGATCCATGGTACCTTTTAGGTATCTCAACACCCTTTTTACACCTTGCCAGTGATATTGAGTGGGCTGAGAACTTGCCTTCCCCAATATGTTCACACTCAGGGCAATGTCAGGCCGACAGGTCTCAGCTATATAGAGCAAACTCCCAATTACAGATTGATACAGCTGAATTTCTTGAAACATTACATCATCAAAATTTTTACAGTAATCGGGCACCATTGGCATTTTCATACTTTTACAATCAGTCATGTTACACTTTTCCAGCAATTTTTCAATCTTCTGTTTCTGACTCAGCAAGAAACCACCCTTGGTTTTTTGTATTTCTATCCCAAGGTAATTTTGAACTGGCCCCAGATTCTTGATTTGAAATTTCTTGCCCAGTTTCATTGGAAAACACTTGTACCTGTTTTTGTGTGTCACAGGTCAAGCACAAGTCATCCACATAAACCAAAAGTATTTCTAGACTCTCCCCTGTACCTCGGACATATACACAGGGGTCAGCAACGCTCTGTTTGAACCCACACTCTTGCAAAACCTTGTCTAAACACAGGTTCCAACAACGAGCTGACTGTTTCAGACCATACAAGGCCTTATTAAGTTTCCAGACTACATTTTTCTTTCCTTGGACATCAAATCCATCAGGCTGTTTTAGGTAAATTTCTTCTGGCAGGTCTGCATTGAGATAAGCAGTGGTGATGTCAAAATGTGTGACTAGGGATCTCCACTGTGCTGCAATGGCCAGCGCCAGCCTTATGGACTGCATTTTGACTGTTGGTGCAGAAACCTCATCATATGTTTGTTCATCTTGGTTGTACCCACGAGTCACCAACCGAGCCTTGTGTTTGACTTGCCTATCAGCAGTGGTCTTTAACTTATAGACCCACCGGCAATCAATAGGCTTGACCCCTTTTGGTAATTCACACAGGGAATACACGTTGTGCTGAGTGATGGAGTCAATTTCACTCTGCATCGCCTCCCACCAGAACTCTGCCTGCTCTTTAGGCATGTTTTCTACTTCAGCAAAGCTAGCAGGCTCACAATTTACCAGACAGGCATGCACTGTCAGTGAAGTATATGGGGAATATCTTTTTGGAGGCTTCCCTTTTGTTTTTCTCTCTGACCTTCTGGGAACTGGCTGGTCTGCCTGACCGCCATTACCATCATCTAAACTGCGAGACCTTTTTGCAGCTCGCTTCTGTTCCTCCTCCATGCGTGGAGCCATTTCTCCCCTCGCAGCTCTCCCCCTTTGTGCTGGCTCTGGCTCAGGCTCAGATTTAACCCCTGAGGGACCAGGAACTGAGGCGGCAGGCTGCTCTGGGCGAGCACAGGGCTCACGGGAGACAGGAAGGAAAACTTCAGAAGCTGCTTGAACACATGACCAGTTAGCATGTTCCTCAAAAGTTGCATTTCTGGACACTATACAGTATTGTCCCCCAGTATGGCAACGACACCCCTTGCAATTGGCTTGGTATCCTAAAAATCTCAAACGTTGAGCTTTTGCCTCTCCCTTTTTTCTTTGGTTCTTGGGAATGTGAACCCAGGCAAAACTGCCAAACACTTTCATGTGAGCAATAGAAGGCTGCTTGCCAAACAAACGCTCATAAGGAGTGGTCTGAAAGACTGAACTCCAAAGCCTGTTGTGTATGTAACTGGCAGTCAGGATTGCCTCTCCCCAGAAATTCAGAGGCAAATCTGCATCACAGAGCAAACTGTGCATGAAAGTCTGCAACACCCCAGCAGTTCTCTCTGCTATCCCATTCTGGAAACTTGAATGAGCGGCAGTGGTCCTGTGCACAATGCCTTTGCTTTTGAACCACTGTTGCAGACTCTCTGCCACAAATTCTCCTCTGCGATCTGTTTGGAATGCTTTCACCTTAGAATCAAACTGTCTCCCAACATAAGCACACCAGTTCTTAATTATTTGACACACTTCAGACTTCTGATTCAGCAGATAACAGAACGTGTACCTGCTGAAATCATCTACTAACACTAAAAAATATTTTGCTCCTCCCAGACTGTTCTGAGACATCGGACCAATTACATCAGCATGTACTAGTTGGAAAGGAGCAGTAGGAACTTGTGAACTGGTTCTGGGAGCAGGAAGCTGCATGGATTTTGACTGTTTGCAAACAGCACAGTCAAGAAAAGTATCACAGGATTTCAGAGAACATCCCTTGCAGCTGTCTGCTAACTTTTTCAACACAGGAAAGCTAGCATGTCCCATCCTTCTATGTAACAAATGAATGCATTCATCATGCTGTGGTTTGTTATCATACACAGCACAAACCTTGTGGTGAGGCTTGAGTTTGTACAATTTCTCAGTCAACTCTGCTACAGCACAAACAGCCCCATCTTTCAGTACTTTGCCCTCACGTTTGGTGAATAACACCTCAAAACCATTTTGAGTCAACTCTGACACAGAGAGCAGACAGAAATCAAGTGAAGGCACATACAACACATTGTCAAGATACAGGTCTAAAGTAGGAACGTAAGCAGATCCCACACCCCTGACCTTAGCTTTATTCCCATCAGCCAGGGCAACAGTGGCAACACTGGCTGGATGCAAAGTCTTGAACAAACCTTCACAGTTGACCAGATGCTGAGAACACCCACTGTTCAGCAGCCAAGAAACTTCATCAGTGTCCAGGGAGTTCTCAGAAAACATACAGTCTGTTGCAATGGCAACCCATGGACGACTCCCACGACCTCCTCTGAAGCCTCTGCCACGACCCCTGGCACCTCTCTCACCTTGCTTCTCCAGCGGACAGTCTCTCTTGAGATGAGAGGCAGAATCACAGCGATAGCACCTTCTGACAATGTGAGCTCTCACCAGCCCCTCTGGTCTGCACTCGCCAGCCTGGGTAGACCTCCTCCCGGTTCCTGGTTCAGCAGCTGCCGGCGGCTGTGGGGGTTGTAAGGCATTCCTCTGGACTCATTTGTCCTCTTCCTCCAGCAGATGAGAAGTCACATAGGTCACTATCACGTCCCTCTCTGGAACAGCCTCCAAGGTAGCCACTATCACATCCCAGCTGGGATCCAGGGAACCCAAAATGCAGTAAGCTTTGTCAGATTCAGACAAAATCTTCCCTCTCTGACGAAGTGCAACAAAAAGTTCAGCCTGTGTCTGCAGATGTTGCTTGACCGGCACTCCTGGCCTCAGCTTCGTGTTATACAGCCTCATCGTGAGAGATAATTTACTTCCAGCTGTGATTCGTACATACGTTTCTCTTAAAGCACGCCAGGCTACGCGGGGGTCATCAGTGTCCCGAATATGCAACAGCTGGTCATCTTCCACAGCTAGAAAAAGAAGTGACGTGGCCTTTTGCCTCATCTTAGCTGCGTCAGCTGCATCCTTTGAGAGGTCCAGTGGGTCAGTAAACGCTCCCCAGACACCTTCTCCTGGGAGAAACATTTCCATTTTCACTGACCAAGCAAGGTAATTAGTCCCGTTCAGCCTCATTAGAGGCAGGCTACTAATAAACCTCTGCTCCATGGCTTTGCAACCCCCGGCAGCAGCTGCAGCACAATCCTTGAAAAAACACACCGGCAGACAGGCACCATCAATCAAAAATTGGCCTCAAAAACACCCCGGTTCCTGGCAGCACCAGGACGCGCAGCGCGAGCATAAGCTGCGGCCCATGACCTGTTGGAAAATGCAGGAGGACATGCTGTAGATCTCTAGCATGACCCACAATTAAACTGTCCTTAAAAGCAAGACAAGATATGTGTGCAGTCCCATAAAGATGCCAGTGAATGAGGCCAGCCGGTTTTGACTAAAAACTACTCAGTTTATTGAAGGAAGAGTGAGTACATATTCAGCAAATTTAAGTAAAATCCATGTCTGGACAAAGACAGCAGTAGCAAAGAGAATACATGAAGAGAAAATAAGAATACACTGCCTGTTTTCAGGCTGCTTTTAAGTAGTAGTTTGTTGACATTTTTTCACACCATGAGATGGGGAACTTTGTTAGCCTAAATGCTACCTTTGTTATGAGAAGTGAAGCTGAAGAGACTCTCAGGAAAAAATCTTTATCTACTTTGTGAGCTGGGAACATCTGGGTTTCTGCTAGCAGAGAGGACAGCACAGTAAACAAGAACACAATTAACTCTTAACACAGACAGAGCCGTCTTGGTCTGCAAATGTCAACAGTATCTGCATAGAGAGGGCTTTTGGAAGATGCTTGCAGATCCCTCAGCACCTCCTCTCAATGCAGCAGACACCTGAACAGAAGAAAAGGTCCTTAGCAGCATTTATTTGGCTCTGGAGGACAGCCAGTTAAACCATTTCAGGCATTTTGCCATAGTGAAGGCATGTTGGGATGCTTGCAGGCAATCTATGTCTGTCCAACAGTGGGTAGTAAGCTGTCCTTGACTTGAAGGCTATATAGAGCATGATTGATGCCTGGTGAGAGTGCGCATAACCATCTCCAGCACCTTACCTCCCTGTTTGTGGCTTTCCATGGGTTTTGAGCTATACCTGCCCAGTATGTTTGCTGCCAGAGACAAATCAGTTCTGCTGTACCCAGCTAAATACAATAAGAATCCCATAGCAGATTGATATAGCAATCACTCATGGCATTTACTTGTTGGAAGAAGGTAATATGTAGTTCCTGGAGGAATTACAACAGGGCTAAGGGCTGTGTTGGCCAGCCTGGTGGGAGAAAGGGACTAAGCAGATGCTTGTTCCTTGTCCATGGCAGGTAGAGGGGGGAGAATATAAGTCTTCGGAGTATACCTTTGGCATCCTTTTGATATAAGGTAAGACTCTAAAATTTCCTCTTTAACATCCCATACCCAGGAAGTGGGGAAGGATGCTACTCTTGAGGCAAACCAGGATTCTGGGCTCTGTCTTGTAGGATCTTGTGACTTGGATGGGAGTCCCCTGAGTTTACTTTCCAGTTACGGCCACTATGGAGCAACCCAGTTATCAGATTGCTTTCAGGTCTCAAGTATTTCATCCAAGGGAAGGCTGAGGAGGTAGTCATGGAGTGACACTTGGGCCATTTCTGCACTACACTGTTATAGTGCTATTATTCCACTTTCAACACCCTATGGAATTCTGGGATTTGCAGTTTAGGGAGGAGCATTTAGAATTCTCAGCAAAAAAGTTCTTTGGCTTCAGTAAACTAAAAACCCCAGAATTCCACAGAATGTTGGAAGTGGCATAACAGCACTATAACAGTGTAGTGTAGAAATGGTCCTGACCTCAGCTAGAACCACATCAGGTTGCTCCCCTGTCTTGCCCTATTTCCAAGCCAACACAGCTTAAACAGGTTTTAGATCAAATAAAGTGATCCCTATTTAAGCCACTTGTCTATGTCTGGTCTCATTATTCCATGGTTGGTCATCAATAGGTACCTGGACTCATGGGGTGAATGATGCTGAAGGGAAGGATAGTAGTTTGTTGCCCTTTATGGTAGAGACCAGGCTTTCTTTCTTTCTTTTTTTAAATAATTTTATTAAGTTTCACAAATAAAAAAAAATAATCTCAAATTGTACTTTTACATGTAATGTTTTTGTTCTTCCACTCTGATCTAGTTTTCATTTTCTAGATATCTACTCACATATAAAAAATTATGCCTCACAATTCCATGTTCATCTTACGTGTTTGATTTTGCATTTCTCTCATCAACTCCTGTTATGTTACAGTTATTCCCCTTTAATTTCAACCATAATTCAGACATTTTCACTTGGCAGTTCCCAGCAATTACCCATTACAATTTGCCATTCTGCTTTTATCTAATCTAATCTGCTTTTATCTAATTTCCCCTTTAATCTTTGTGAAACAATATCCTCATTTCTATTCTCAATAAATGCCCCCCACCATTGTTCAGTTGTGGGTATTTGCTGAGACTTCCACAATTTGGCATATTCAGTTTGCGCTGTCGTTATCATGTACAATATTAATCTCCAATGCCTCTTAATATTAGTATTCTCAAGAACATTTGTCATGTTTAACAAATAAAAATCAGGTTTTTTTTACAAATTGAACCTTCAATATTTCACACATCTTTTCATGTATTTCACTTCAATATTTCTTTGCCTTGGGACATGACCACCACATATGAAATATTGTTCCCACCTCTTTCTGACATTTCCAACACATTCCAGTACCTGTATTGTAAATCTTTTTTAACTTTTCTGGTGTCATGTACCATCTATGAAATATTTTAAAATAGTTCTCTTTGAGATTCTGAGCCATTGTAAATTTTTGTGTCCTTTTCCAGCTCTGTTCCCATTCATCTAATTGAATTGAATGCCCAATATTCTGCGCCCACAAAATCATTGCAGATTTCACAGTCTCCTCCTGTCTCTCCTGTGTTAATATTTCTTGATATATATGGGCTAACAGATGTGGTGGATTGTCAAAGATCCATTTAATCACTCCTGTCCTTTCTTTGGATTCTATTCCATAGGTTTTCAAGTCCGTCTGGAATCTCTCATTTAGCTGCCTGTACGGAAACCAACTTAATGGCAGTCCTTCCTGTTCCAATTTTTCTCTTGATTTGATCTTATATGCATTTGTCATTGTTTTCTCTAATATATCCTCATATCTCAGTCATTTCTCTGTTGTCTTCCATCTTCCAAAGAAAGCTTCTTGAGGGGATACCCACATGGGTAGCTGCCTTATGTTTTTATATTTATTCCATATCTTCAGAAGCGATTTTCTGATATAGTGATGCGAAAAATCTTTGTCAATTTTTGCTTTATCATAAAACATATAGGCATGCCATCCCATCCTCAGGTCTGCTCCCTCCAGTGCAAGCATGCTTGTATCTTGTAAGTCAATCCAGTCTTTTAGCCATATGAATGCCGCAGCTTCGTAATATAATTGAAAATCCAGTACTCCCATTCCTCCCCGTAGTATTTGATCTGTCATAATATTCCATTTAATTCTTGGTTTTTTCCCTTGCCGTATAAATTTGGTCAAGTCTTTTTTCCACTGTACAAAAGGTTTACTGTTTGTTATTATGGGGAGATTCTGAAACAAAAAATTCATCTTTGGAAGAACATTCATTTTAATAGTCGCTGTTCTCCCCAACATAGACAATTTCATGGAAGTCCACCTTTCCAAGTCTTTAATTATCTCTTTCCATTTTTTCTCAGTTACTTTGAAACAGCTCATTATTTCTTTTTGCTATCCAGACACCTAGATATTTAGCTTTTTGTACTTTATTAAATCCAGTTGCAAGTGCTAATTCATTTTCCTCCTTGTCTGTCATGTTTTTGATTAACAAAGCTGTTTTTTCTTTATTTACCTTGAATCCTGAAAATTCTCCATATTCCTGTATTATTCCAATAAGATTTTGTATGCTTCTCTTAGGATCTTCAAAAAACAGAATCAAATCATCAGCAAATGCTTTAAATTTGTATTGATAATTCTTGATTTGGACTCCTCTTATAGCATTAACTTCTCTTATGTTATTATTTAATATCTCCATTTTCAATATGAATAACAAAGGGGACAGAGGACATCCCTGTCTTGTTCCTCTGTTCAATTCAATCTGCTTAGTTCTATCTCCGTTAATAACCAATCGAGCTCTTTGTCGGTTATATATTGCTTCAATCCATGAAAGAAATCTATCCCCAGCTTGCATTTGCTTCATTACTGTTTTCAAAAACGGCCAACTGATCATATCAAAAGCCTTCTCTGCATCAACAAATATCATGGCTATTTTCTTCTCATTATGCTTTTCATAATATTCAATTATATTTAATACTGTTCTTATATTATTTCTTAAATATCTTTTTGGTATAAAACCATTCTGATCTTCATGAATAAGCTCAGCCAAAATCTTTTTAAGTCTCGTTGCAAGGATTGAAGCAAAAATCTTATAGTCTATATTCAAAAGTGAGATTGGTCTATAATTTTTGACATCTGTTAAGTCTCTGCCTTCTTTAGGAATTAGCACCACATTTGCCTCTCTCCAGGTGTCCGGTACTCCTTCTTTTATAATCTCATTTGTAGTACTTTGCAATGGAATTGAAATCTCATGTTGTAAAGTCTTGTAATATCTTGTCGTAAATCCATCTGGACCCGGAGCTTTATCATTCTTAAGGTTCTTAATAGTTTCCATTACTTCCATCATAGAAACCGATTTATTCAGGATCAATCTGTGATCTTCAGTAAATCTTAATTTATTTGTTCTTTCCAAGTATTCTTCCAGTTCCTGTTGTTTTTTCACTTTCGAAATCTTGCTCATCAATTTCTCATAATACTTATAAAATGCCTGCTTTATTCCTTCATGTTTAGTAATACTCTCTTCTCCAGTCTTTATCTCTGATATAATATTCTTAGTCCATCTTCTCCGCAGCAGATTGGAGAGAAGCTTTGAGGGTTTATTTGCTTGCTCAAAATAATTATGTCTTGTTCTCCGTACTTGTTGTTCTATTTCTTTCAAGTTAAGTTGATTCAGTTCAGCTTGGCAAACTTTCATCTGTAGTCTGATTTTCTCATCAAAAGGATATTTCCCCATCCGTTTCTCAACTTCGTTCATTTTGTCCAATATTTGCTGCTCATCGTTTCTCCTTTCTTTCCCAATTTCTGCAGACCATCTGATACAGTTGCCTCGCATCACTGCTTTACTTGCATCCCAAATAGTCCTCATCATCAAATCGGGTGTCATGTTTTCACTGAAATAGTTAATCAACTCCTTCTTCACTTCGTTTATGTATTTCTCTTTATTAAAGATCTCATCATTTAATCTCCATGTCCTTTCCCTTTCCTTAATCTTCATCTTAAGAAGCAATGGGTTGTGATCTGAACATAAATTCCGAAAAATGTCTATATCTGTAGCCTTCAACAATAATGCCTTAGATACCTGCATCATATCAATTCTGGACATTGATTTATGTCCGTCTGAAAAAAAAAGTGCATCCTTCTAATTGACCATTTTTATATCTCCATACATGAAAGAGGTTCAAATCGTCCATCATGTTAAAGAAGCTCTTAGGTAATTTTCCATTGTTTCGGGGGATCAATTTCTGTACCGATCTATCTAATTTTGGATTGACAACTCCATTAAAGTCCCCCAGTATAGCAATGTTCAAATTGCCAGTGTCACTCATATATTTCTGTATCTCCCCATGTACTTTTGGAAAAAATTCACCCTTCGGCCCTTTGGGTGCTTAGATTCCGACTATCAATATCTTATCTTGTCTAGTTGTAACTTCTACGCCTAGGTATCAACCATTGCTGTCCTGGAAGACCTGATGAGCTCCATACCTTGCATTCACATATATTATCACTCCCCGCTTCTTTTTGTCAATCGTTGCTGCGTAGCAGCTACCTAATTTCGGGTTACGAAGGTATCTCAAATCTTGAGTCCTAATTCGAGCTTCTTGTAAGCAAATTACATCCAAATTTTGTGTTTCCAGATAGCGATAGTCTTCTTTTATATTCAGAGTTAAATCCTTTAATGTTCCAAGAATGTATCCTAAAATCCCATTTGTCCATTTTGTCCCTTTTGTTAATAATGTTATAGTTTTAATATCGACTTAATCTTTTATTTGATCTCCTGTTAATTCACCTTCTTCCTGCTGAATTTCTTCTTGTTGTTGTGCTTCATCCTCATCGTCTTCTTCTTGTGATTTGAGACCAGGCTTTCTTACATCTTGTACAGGGCACGAGAATGCTGCTCAAGATGGAGATAGGGTCAGAGGCTATATAAGGTCTGCTTTCTCCTTCATGATGCCTTATTTAAGCCAATTTTCTGTATCTGGTCTCATTATTCTATGATTGGTCATCAATAGCACTCTAACTTTGTAGTTTGAATGGTCACTAAACAATTGTTCTCAGGTATGTCCGACACATCTCAAACCTTGTGATATCAGTTTCTCAGTTTTACCCGGTCTGGTAGTGGTTTCTCATGCCTTTACACACTCTTTCTTATCTTTATCACCTCAGTCAGTCTCTCTTTGTAGTCATCCTGCCCCAAGCAGTGAGAATCTGTCTCTCACGATCTATTTCTCAGTTCCTTCTCTTTGTTGGCAGCTTTCAGATACGCAACATTATGGGGGGAAAAACAGCTCTTCGCAGTCCCTTTGTTCCTCCCTCAAATTCCATTTCATTGTGGGACAGTCTCTGGATTCATTATATATTAACAACATATTTTTAGGAGTTTGAGAGGAAAAAAATTATGGAAGTTTTGATAACAACAAACATCTCTCACTAGTCTCTGTTTAATAATTACCCAAGAATATTTTGCAATGCTGCTCTTTGTACACAGTACAATTGTTTTGTTAGAACTTCCAGATAATCCCAGTTCAATGACTTGAGAGTGTGTGAACCTGTTTGTTAAATTTTCATTTGAGGCAGTAACTACTCCTGTCGAATTATCAAACAATAGATTTTAATAACTGGAAGGAAAAAGGAAAAAAAATGAGTGTGGGGAAATGGAACTTAATTAAATAAGGAAGTTAAACTATTCACCAGAGGCAATATATCACCAGGTCTAAATCGTTTGTAGCAAACATTAGTGCAACCTATTTCAGTTGACATTGTCCTTAGGTCATACTGCAACCTTCATTGCAGGCTCTACAGAAATGTACTTACTGGAAAAAATGGATTGGATAGATGTTTCAACATTGTTCCTATTTACCCTTATGATTCTGTTGGTTTGGAAAACGGGCCATTCCTGGAATTACAGTTCCCAGAATCTTCTACCAGATACCAGACCTTTACCACTTGTTAGAAATCTCCACATAATGCATCATAAGAGACCTCACAGAACAATGGTGAAGGTAATATTTTCTCTTATTTCTATGGCAGGGCAAAGTCCACCAAATTATAGCTCTTTTGAGCCACATTAGAGCAAACCCTAAAAGATGTGCAGTTGACAACATTAAAACCCTGAGTCTTATTTTATTTTCTCGATGTTTAATTCAGTGCAATTATCATTTTTTGTAGACTGAAAAAATCAATTCCGTGAATTGCAAGGTCTTAGTGGCTAGTAAAGAAAGAACATGAGGGGATGAAAAGCTGGATATATCATGCAGTGTGGGGATGAAAGGGCTCAGTTAGGGCATGGAAAATAAAAATGGTCACCACTAGGAGCCAACCTTCTAATTCTACTTCTAGAAAGAAATAAGTCCCACCAAAGAGGCACAAACTAAAGCTTCTTGTGTCCACTCATTATACAATGCACAGGCTTTCTTCTTAAATGACTGCTTTTCCCTAGTACTTGCTAGTGGCAGAGCTAACCTATTAACCTCTAAGTCTGAAAAGCAGAAAAATTAAATTGGATAATTCTGCATGACTGCATCTCGCTTTTGGGCCTGATGATGTTGACCTGAATGTTATACTTCTTTTTGTGAACCCATTAGGTTACTAGAAAAATTCTAGAGATAGTCAAAATAGGGAAGGTATAGTGAATACTTTTTTAAAAAGCAGAACACAAAGAAAGCATAACATTTATAGCAATGAACAAAAGTTTTTAAATGCACCTAAATGCTTTGTCTTACTTGCCTTATACACTTCCAGCCTGCACCCAGAAAACACTACCTAATCTGTTACATCCAGCCAAACCGTCTGGTACAACCACATCTATTCAGACCTGCTAAAAAGGGGGTCAAAATTCAAGGCTTTGCAATGGGTATTTCTTAAACTACTATACCCACTTAATGAGGTGGAAAAAAAATCAGTAAGGCAAAACTTGTGCCTAGGAACAATGAGTACAAAAGCAGGCAAAAAGCAGAAAATGAGTGAACACGATTAGTTGTCACTACTGCTGCCAGATGTAGATGTCACTGTTACTGCCCTGGCTAGCCCGAGCTTTGGGGGATATAAAAAGATATCTTTTGATATTGATAATTCAGCTTCACATATCTCTTCCATGTGCTCGCAAGGCCCCCAGACAAGCACGCATACACGCTAGGCCGATAATCGCTGTAATATTCCAACACAATACAGGCAGGCCAGAAACAGCCGACTCGCCGCTTTAGGAGACCTCAAGGCAAGTACCTCCATTAGGTATGTACACAGTTCTCAAAAGATCCTCTGCCCCACGATGGCAGCTTGATGACCGGACTATACAATGCTCAAGTACTCCGCGTTTGCACACCAGCTATCCTATTGACAATTTGGCTGTGACTCAATCATTCAAATTCTGACCTTTCGGAGGCTTTGTCTCCAGGCCCAAATCTATTGTTATCCCCAAGTCCGACTTAGCCTGCGGTCACAATTCTACTTATAAAAACCCCTGACTTTGAGCACTTCCTTGGATGGCTCCTGAGTTCCCAGACCGCCTTGTTGCTGCATCGCTTGGCGAGCTTCCCCTCAGCTCCACGTGCTGAGATACATCGAACCCCAGCCTTGCTCTCCATCTTCTTCTTCCAGGCTTCAGGACAGGTTTCGTATCACCCAAGTCAACTATCCCTCTGAAAAATCCCTCTGTCCCAGTCCCACCTTTATTTTCTATAGTTATCTGAGTGAGTGTGTTGCCTACACTGTTTGTCTGTATTTAATAAAGATCTCACTTATTATTTTCAAACCAGTCTGCTTCTTGACTTGGCCTGACCCCGTAAACACTGGGTTACAAGATTCCGCTGCGTTGCCCTGCCTCTCGTTTTACCAATCGATGCTCTTGACTAATTTCCCCAATTTGTGTAACTGCAAGGTTATTTAGGTGTCCCTCCTGGGACCCGCAGAATACAGGGTAACATCACTACAGCTGCCGGGGGAGTGTAAAATTTAATATCCAGTTATTAAGCTAGAGGTTCACTGGACAGGAATGTAGATACCCGGACACCAAACACCAGAAGGCTTTGCATTACTAGCAAGGTCAGACCAAAATTCCTCCAGTCACATCTCCAAGAGGGGAACCTTGAAAGGCACGCATACACACACAATGGACCATCAACAGCAGTGGCAAAAGCAGGCAAAAAGCGAGACAATGAGTGAACACCATTAGCTGTCACTACAGCTGCCACATGTGGCCAACCAAATGCATCATAAAAGATTTACAATTGATTTTGGATAATAATATGGCCCCCTCATAGACTCTGAGTTACAGTATTTTACCTGCTTACAGACAGCCTTCTGAACTTACTCACAATAGTACATACAAGATGAATGGAAACACACATACAGGGACAAGAACTTGCTACAAACACTGATGCCAACTCTGTCTCATATCTAAACTGGCAACAACATTACAGCACCTGATAATATTACGTAGAGTATCAAAGGTGCACTTATTTGTTTATCCTCCAGTATAATATTTCCTGTCCATGCTATGTTAGACAATCTTAATCATGCCTTCCTTTTTGTGTCTTAATTGCTAATGAGAATATTAAAAATATTTTAAAAAACAGAAATAATACAGAAATAAAAAGGTGGCTATGCAGTTTCAAAATGTACTTTACTAGCATGTGATCTATTACTAGATGCATGTGTGTGCTTTTCACTCCAGTTTATTATCTGGCATATGATATGATCCTGTCAGATTTAGGTGAAAATTATTGATATACTTCATTCTAGATTTTTGAGGAATGCACTGATTCTGTGTAGTACTCAGAAGAAATTATTTAAGATTTCCTTGTCTTATTTAAACTTACAGCAGCCACTGTTGTCAAAAGAGTTAGCTCACATTCAGGTTTATTCTGAAGATCTGTCAGTTGTGCTGCAGAGGAAATCTAGTAGATTCTATATGTAGTGCTTATTATTTTAATTATGAAATATAACAAAGACCAGTCTTTTCCTCTTCAGCTTGTGGGACAGTCTCTGGATTCATTACATATTAACAACATGTTATTCAGACTTGACAGAGAAGTAAGTTAACAAAGTTTTGATACACCTTCAAAAATCTCTCATTAGTTTCTGTTCAATAATTACCCAAGATGATTTCACAATGCTGCCCTTTGTATCCAGTACAATTCTTTTGTTAGAACTTCCCCTAATCCCAGTTCAAGAGTGAATGTGATGTTATACGTAGAAATCAGATCTATGATCCTGGCTGTGATATTCAATAATATATTTTTATACTTCTTATCTAGTTCCTTCATAATTGCTGGTTCAAGTCCTAATCTTGTGATTTCTTGTCTACAGTCTCTGTTTTTATTTATAACTGAGACAGGATTTAGAAAATCTTTAATCATTTTGAAGTCTTCATTACCCTTTTTAGTCTTAATCACCACTTTTCTTAAGTGGTCCTTAAATATCTTTTAATATTCAGCTGTAGCCCTGCTTTTCTACTTTCTTCCATAACTTTCATCAGTATTTGTTCCAAGTCTTCCCAATTTTCTACTAATAGTAAGATACTATATTCATGACTCCTTGATGTTTCTTTCTCCAGTGCTCATGCCTTTTCCCTCTAGGTCTCATGTAACTTTTGGCGAGTTTGTTACCCTGTGTACTGGGGGTCCCGGGAGGGACACCAAAATGTGCTCAACTAAAGGGGGGGAAAATTAGCTCAGAGCACTGCTTAGCGTTACCAGAGGCAGGGTAACATAGTGAGATCTTGAACCCTATGTCTACGGGGTCGGGTCGAGTCAAGGAGCACACAGAGGTTGAAATAATAAATGATGTTTATTAGACACAAGCAAAACAGTGTATGCGACACACTCACACAAGATAACTAAATAAAGGTTGGAGTGGTATAGAGGGATTTTTAGAGGGATTGCTGGTTTGGGTGATACTTCACCTGTCCTGAAGCCCAGAAAAATAGAGAGCGAAGCTGGGGTGCGATGTAACTCAGCACGTGGAGCTGAGGGGAGGCTCGCCAAGCAAAGCAGCAGCAAGGCGGGATGAAACTCGGGAGCGTTCGGAGGAAGGTCTCGGAATCAAGAGTTTTTATAAGGAGAATTGTAACTGCAGGCTATGCCGTACTTGGGGAAAAACAATAGATTTGGAGTTGGAGACAAAGCCTCCGAAAGGTCAGAATCTGAATGATTGAGTTATCGTAGTGGTTCTCAATAGAGTAACCAGTATGCAAACGCAGAGTACCTGGGTATTTCATAGTTTACCCATCAAGGTGCCATAGCGGGGCAGAGGCTCTTTTGTAAGTGGTGTGCATACTTAATTAGAGTACTTGCCTGGAGGTCTCCTAAAGCAGTGAGTCAGCTATTTCTGGCCTGCCTGTATTGTACGGCTATTAACAGCCGAGCTTGTTTACGTGCTTGTCCGGTGGCCTCGCAAGCACGTGGAAAGGAATAGAGAAGTGCAGCCGCATTGTGATATCAAGGGATATCTTTTAATATCCCAAAGCTCAGGCTAGCCAGGGCAGTAACAAGTTCTGCATATAAATCAAGGGGTGTTAAGATGCACCATTGTCAGACATCTTGCTTAACAGAAACTATTCTGCTGTCCACATTCTATCTTGACAGTGGCCTCTTATATAGGTTGTTACCCCAAACGGTGGGTGACCTAGGACCTTTCAGCACTACAGTGCTATTGTTCCACTTTCAACATCCTATGGAATCCTGGGGTTTGCAGTTTAGAGAGGGGCCTTTAGAATTCTCAGTCAGAGAGCTCTTTGGCCTCAGTAAACTACAAACCCCAGAATTCCATAGAAGGTTGAAAGTGGAATAGTAGCACTACAACAGTGATATGGAAATGGCCTTCGAGGTTCACTTGCAATGCCAGTGCCTCCATGGAAGAGAGGGGAATTATAGCTCAAAGAGGGAGGCCTGTGAGAGTGGGGTAAACTTATAAGATCTTTCCACTTTTGTATACCGGTACTAATGCAGGTACATTAAAATAACATTTTATTGGGGAAAATCATAAACATGCAAATTCAACAAGTCTCACAACCATGCAAGGCTAACGGAAGGAAAGAAAGGAGAATTGGATAGCAAAGAGTTGGGCTGAAGCTATATTTACCTATCCTGAAGAGAAGAGACTAAGCGATGTGGCTCAGACTAGGGGTTTGGGGGTAGCACTGTAACCCCTGCTGGCAGACCCAGTCCTGGGGGAGTGTAATATTTAATATCCAAAGTTATTAAGCCAGAGGTTCACCGGACAGGAATGTAAACACCCAGGCACCAGACATCAGAAGGCCTTGCATTACTAGCAAGGTCAGACCAAAGCTCCCCCAGTCATGTCTCCAAGAGGGGAACCTTGAAAGGCACACACACACACATACAATGTACCATCAACAACAATTGCACCTTGAGGGGATTACATGTTCTCCTGATGAGATTAATGCTTGCAACAGCGAGAAATACAAAGACAAGGTCCATCTGCATGATTCGGCCATTGTCCTTTCCTGGAAAAGTGTCTGCCCCAGAGGCATGTTTTGCCCTATAATTGAGTGCCCTTTTGGGACTCTCTTCAGAAAACTCCCATGCTTGACTAGTGCCTCAGCATTCTGCTAGTTGAGAGTTCCTCTCAGCATTCTTCCTCCACTGAATCATCTTTGCCTTGCTTCTTCCCTAGTCGAAGACTACAGGATCAGGTGCAGTATAAACAGCTCTCTTTCCCTCCACTTTTCCTGATCTTCATATCTTTCTAACTCATTAGTCTTTGTGTGCTTGTGAGTGACTGCTTTGGTGTTTGTATGTGTGTGGATATTTTGCCACTTCTGCTAAATAAACAACTAGCAATTGGACATTTGGCCTGGCTCTCGTGTGGTCTGACTAGGTAGACATAGGGTCCAAACTCTCAGTGTGTTGCCCTGCTCTCCACTTTGCTAAGCAGTGCTCTGCTAATTTCCCCAATCTTTGTATTTTTGGAGCAAATCCGGATGTCGCCCAGGGACCCCCAGAAGTCAGGGTAACAGCATGAGAATCGAAAGCTGAGCAGCAGAGTGAGGCCCTATGTCTAGTGTGCGACGAGTTGTCAGGCTCAGAGCCAGGGTTTAAATACCCTTTTTCTGCCCTGAAGGGGAAGATGTTAATGACTGTCTGGCAGAACAGACGATGGGGTCTGGAATGGGCTAACAGTCTTACCGTTAGGTGGCAAAGCATTCGTGGGAATTGTGACAGCTTCTTAGTGTCTGGGCAGATGAGAAAACAAAGGATAGTTTTGGTGGGAAGAGGGACAAGATTGATGACCATCAGTTGCTCTATAGAGACAGTTTTGAGTGCTATTGTGTTTCAAGGCTGAGTCATTTTGGGGATTACCATAAGTTCATTAGCATTGCAGCTTCCCAACTGACATCTTGAACTATAGCCTGGCCAAACCTTGAGGCCTCTCCTGACCTATTTTTGCACATGTTCAGCCACTCCTCTTTGCCAGCATGGCTTTTGACTTATATTTAGTACCAATGAAATTATGTTCATTGCCAATCATATCATGGAGTGAGGGTGTATGGCATGTTGACAGTTATGCATCAGGACAATCAAATGTGTTGGCCTATCCATATCTTTTGGAATAATCTATGTATTTTTTTGAGACTTAAACAGTCACAGGCTTTGCTATAATGTGTATAAAGTATATGTTGATCTTTTTCTGAAATTCTTTGCTCTCTTAACCACTAAATATTTGCAATATGATCTCTAGTGCCTCATCCTTTTTTGAATCCAGCTTCGACATGTGGAAATTCCTTGGCCCGTGTATGGAGCAAAAAATATCTTTGCTGTAAAATTGTGAGCATCACTTTCCTTGCATGGGAGATTAATGTGATGGTCCTTTTACTGCCCTGGCTAGTCCTTTGCTTGGCGAACCTCCCCTCAGCTCCACGTGCTGAGTTACATCGCACCCCAGCTTCGCTCTCTATTTTTCTGGGCTTCAGGACAGGTGAAGTATCACCCAAACCAGCAATCCCTCTAAAAATCCCTCTATACCACTCCAACCTTTATTTCCTTTAGTTATCTTGTGTGAATGTGTTGCATACACTGTTTTGCTTGTATTTAATACACATCATTTATTATTTCAACTTTTGTGTGCTACTCGACTCGACCCGACCCCGTAGACATAGGGTTCAAGATCTCGCTGCGTTACCCTGCCTCTCGTAATGCTAAGCAGTGCTCTGAGCTAATTTTCCCCACCTTTAGTTGAGCACATATTGGTGTCCCTCCCAGGACCCCCAGTACACAGGGTAACAGGGCACAATATCGAACATTTTCCAATTAAAAATCAAAAATCAATTTAGAGCCAAATAGGGGCTTACAGGTTTGGTGGTAGTATTACTCCACAGGAAAAGGTAAAGCAAAGGCTTTCTATCTTATAACAACGTTCCTAACTAAAACCTAAACCTAAACAGATGTCAATTAAACAACAATCAATAATTAAACAATAATCAATGTCAAACTGTCCTGTCAATAGGGAACTGTCAAAGAATGAGCAATGGTTGTAAATAGCAGTCAGTGAAATACTGTAAATCCAATGCAGGGTCTGGCAATGAAGGCAATACAAGGAGCAATCAGTTCAATGTGGATGATGGGGTAAGAGTTCGTAGTCTGGGGGAGGTTAGGTGCGAGCAAAAGTCTCTGCACCCCCCTCCTTGCAACAGAAAAAGTCTTGTAGCTGGAGCGAGTGAGCAAAACATAAGTCCATCTGAGCAGCGGAGCAGGAACAGCAACAAAATGTCCAAGTTAGTGCAGCTTAGCTGGCTTGCTGCAAGTACAGGAACAGTGAGGCTTTGCAGAGTTTGGAGCTTGGAACAGTTCATTGGGTTTTCTCGGGCGAGTAAACGGTAACAGGAATGGCAAAAGTCCGTCTTTGCAATCGGAAGCCTGCGTGGTCACCTTCCCTCACGGTCTCAGATGTCATCGAGGAACCAGGAATCTCCAAGCACAGGCCATCTGATGGAGCAGCAACCTTCTTCGTCACCCCCCCCACGATACTCGGGAGCGATGGTACAACCTTGGGATCTTCCCGGTCCTCCAGATCAATTAACCTATGAGAGTTTTAACCAAAAGAACTGACACGATTAGTAGCCAATGCATACAATAAATGCAAATTACCGGCTCAAAGCCTACTGGGAGTTCGAGCTGAAATTTGAAATTTTGCTCACTATGATCTGAAAGGGTCTCTGGGAGCAAGGATTTAAATAGCTCCCAAGTATAAAGCAGTTTTGGCCATAGGAAGGCTGAGAAGGGAGAGAAGCTGTGGATTCAGAACCCGCAACAATCAGCCGGCCCCGCGACAAGGTCTAACATCCCAGCACCACGAGACAAACTTGGATTATGAAGTTCCCACTTGCATGCTGGTCCTGAGACTGGGTCACCCAAAGTTGTCCTGGAATGAGGCCGGATTCAGATATCCAAAGTCATTCCAGAACAAGGTTGGATTCCAATTGGCAGACAAATAACTAAAGTCATCCCTGACAGGATGAGGTCTTACTTGGCAGTTCACTGAGGTCCCCCCATCACTCAAGCCTAGATCCTGACTCCAAGCCTGATGATGTATCCCGAGGGCTTCAGGGTCTACAGGCACGGTGCCGGTAGCTAGATGTAGGTTCTGAGTGCACAACTTCCTACCTCAAAAAAGCTGGATTCCGAGGCAGGACTGAAAGATGGTCGCCTTCGCATAGGTTTTTTAAACCAAATGGGACATTCAATTCAAAACAATTCACAATGAAAATAATACCACATCCCAACTACACAAATATGAATACAACCAGGAACTATACACATAATCGGGAAATCACAGAGGTTGCCACTTCTCTCTGTCCCACGCAGACAATGCCAATCTAACCATTGTCAAATGCCTCATAAATGGAAGCAAACGTTTCGGATAAATCAATTTCTGGTATGTCCGTATAATTTAAAGACACCTGAGGAGCAATTACATTAATGGGAGTCTTCCCAGTAGCTTCCTCAAGCGGGTCTGTTTCGGCAATGCCTTTCGGATCGAATAGCTGGCCCTTCCACTCTTTCAGCTGAGAGACGTGGAAGAACTTAAGCCAGTCTCCCTTTCTCCGGGGGATTCTCACTTGATAGACAGCTGGAGAGATTTGCTTCACAATGGGGACGGGGCCAACCCACTTGGCAGCAACGGAGTGCTTGTCCTTATAGAAATTTCTATATAGGACCAGCTGTCCCTCCTCCCACTGGCAAGGGTGATGAACCCATCCCAGTCTCTTGTCCATTTTCTGCAGGTTTTTGCCCAGTTGGGCAGCTACCTGTCTATGCACTTGTCCGATATGCTGTACTAGGTTTCTTACCCACTTGTTATTTAGAACCACCGGTTCTAAATCGGAGGGGAGGCTAGTGTCTACCCAAAATGCCTCAGGCAGCATCATCTTCCACCCAGTCATCACCATGTGCAGCGTGAAGCCGTGAGAGGCTACCGTGCCTCGGAAGGCCATCAAACTGATGGCCAGCTTGGTGCCCCAATCTTTCCCCGAGGAGCGCACAACCTTTCGGAGCTCTTCCTTCAAGGAAGGGTTGGTCCTCTCAATCTGCCCGGAGCTTTGCGGATGATGCGCAATGTGGAATCACTGGCATATGCCCAAAGCCTTGCACAACTCTCAGGTCACCTCCCCAGTGAAGTGAACTCGAAGATCTGAGTCAGGGTCATGTGACATGCCCCAGCGAGCCCAGACATTGTTGAACAACAGCCGCGCAGATGTGATTGCTGTGTTGTCTCTGTAAGGAAACGCCTCGATCCATTTGCTGAATGGATCAACGACGGTCAGGTAATATTTGTTCCCATGAGGGGTTGTAGGTAAAGACCCTATAAAGTCTATCTGGATGCAGACTTCCGGTTTCGATGGCGGTGCAATCGCCAGAGCAGCGAGAAAGCTCCCGCTGACTCTGACACTCCCCGTGGTTTAACCGGTAGATTAACAACCGGCAAATACCCCCCTGGTAAAGGGGGTTCGGAGGAGCTCGCTGGGGGTCCATTGCTGCCTTTTAGGTATAGGAGCATCGGTATTGTGGCTCTTAAACCAAGTAAAGGCGAGGGGACCAAAGAGCAGAACAGCCACGTGGAAAGTCGCTGCCTGTTTGAGCAGCATAGCGCCGCCTGAAACTTTATTTTAATAAATCTAAGTTAAAGGAAAATAAGGAAAAATTGAAGAACTAAATCTAGAGGAAATCAACTTTTAAAGACTCGAAGACTTAAAGATCGTGCTGGTCTGTTGGACGGGACAGTTCAAGGAGAAGAACTGGGACAATAAAATGGCAGACGGAAGAAGGAGGTAAGCGTTCCTCTGATAATACTGTCGTTGGGAGTTTACAGTTCTAATATTGAGAGATGAAAAACTAGGACATTAAGACATTTCAAGGAAAAGAAAAAAGAAGATGGAATCATATATATATTACATTTAACTATTTGAAACAAGTACTGGTTATAGCGATTAGTGGATATAGTTTGAGAGGCTATATACTTTAAAAATAAAATTGCCTGTGTTCTGAAAGTATATGGTGACGAATGGCAAGGGAGAGAACGGGAGAGGAAAGTGTCGAGATTTTTTGATTGAAAGTTCATGTACAGTAAGCTGGAGTTCGCGTTAAAAAACAAAAAGTAAAAGGAGGAAAACGCTTGAACTCGCTTCTGAAAAGTTATAGAGGTTTGAGCTTGCTGAGAATTTGCCTGAGCTCACCCTGCATTGCACAAGACACGGACTTTGAAAAAGAAGGAAACAGAGGTTTGGATTGGAAAGATAAAGAACACGGGAGGGACATAACATAAAGAAGGTGGCAGTGGTTGGAGTTCGCAGAGAGACTGCTTGAGCTCACCCTGCATTGAACAAGACACGGACTTTGGAGTTAAGGAGAAAACATAAGGAAGGAGGTAGTAGCTTGAGCTCGCAGAGAAATTGCTTGAGCTCGCCCTGCATTAAAGAAGATAAGGACTCTGAAAAGAAGGAAACAGAGGCTTAGACTGGAAAGATAAAGAACGTGGGAGAGTAATAGAAGACGGAATAGATTTGAAGTTTGAAGAGTTTGCAGAGACACTGCTAGAGCTCGACCTGCATTGAACAAGACACGAACTCTGGAGTTAAAGATAAAACAGAAGGAAGGTGGTAATGGCTGGAGTTCTCAGAGAAACTGCTTGAGCTCGCCCTGCATCGAATAAGACACGGACTTTGAAGTTAAGGGTAAAATACAAGGAAGGAGGTTGTGGCTGGAGTTTGCAGGGAAACTGTTTGAGCTCGTCCTGCATTGAATAAGAAACTTACAATATAGATCACGAAAAGAAGTAAACAGAAACCTGGACTGGGATGAGAAGGACAGATAAGGGGCACTTTTTTTTGAAAATAATGGTGGTGGTTGCAATGGAGAAGTGAGGTGGTGAAGGCAGGGGAGGTTTACTAATGAAAAAATCAAGTTATTAATTAATTCAATAGAATTTATAGAACTGTGATTTGAATTAAGTTATTAATTAACTTAACAGAACTTAGGAATTTAGGAACTTAAGAATTTTTATATTTCTTGTTGTGACTTAATGGACTGTAAGAATTTTAATTTAATGAACTGAATTAGAAAAAAAAGAAATTTATGGATTGACTGTATGGAATTTGATTGTTAAAGATTTACATGTATGTTATAATGAATTAACAGAATTGACAACTATTAATACTGGGCTAGTGGAAAGACGTTTCATAACTAAATTATTAACAAAGATTTATAAATTCAAAGTAGCCCATTTTTATTTAAGTTGATATAGAGAAGAGGGAGAAAAAAAAATGGCGACGGGAACAAGGAAAGGAGCAAAGACACAGACACAATTACAACTACAACCAACAGAACTAGGTAGAAGACAATCTGTGGATATGGGCCAGCAGTTAGCTGAAATTTTAAGAGAAGTAAAAGGACTTAAACAAGAAATGAGACAGGAACTGAAAGAGACAAGGTCTGAAATTAAAGCAGACTTAAAGAAAGAGATAGAAACAACTGGGAAAAGAATGGAATTGATGAGTAAAGATATTAAAATCATGAAAGGAGACATCCATGATCTTCAGGTTAAAACAAATTTACTAGAAATAGAAAAAGATACATTGATAAGAAAACAAAAGCAAGAAGAACTCGCAATATCTCAACAAGAGTTACGCTATCGTGATAGATGTGTGAAGCTAAGGGGGATAGAGGAGTCATCTGGAGAAAATTTATATGAAAAAATAACGCCAATTTTAGCAACATTTATTGATACGGACATAGAAAGAATGGAACAAGAAATTGACAGGATTTTCAGGGCAAACTCGAATCTTGCAAGAGAAAAAGGATGGCCTAGAGACATAGTGGTTTGCTTTGTTAGAACAAAGATAAGAGATCAAATAATTCAGAATAATTATGACAAACAATTAAAAATGGGAGATAAAATCATAAAAATATTTAAAGACATTCCTTATGATATTTTGAAAAGAAGACAGGATTATAAACCCCTAACAACATTTCTGCAAAGGCACAAAATTATGTACAAATGGGAGAGGATAGAAGGGATATCTTTTACACATAAACAAAGAAGACATAAAATAACCAATATAATACGTGCTAAAGAACTACTTGATAAACTCAAAAGAGAGCTAGAATCAAGGAATGGGAGAAATAGTGATCGAAGAGAATACGACGATGATGGAAAAAAACAAGAACAATATCAAGAACAAAGAAATCAAGATAATAACTATAAAGAGGACGTGGAAGAACAGGAAGCAGAATTTGGTAGTGAAGACTCAGACTCAAAATCAGAAGGAAAGGAACCAAAAGAATCAGAATTAGAATTAGAAGATCTTTACGCGGAAGAAAAGGAGGTATAAAAAAGAAGCAAAGTTTTCTAATAAGGGAAAAATGACCGTCAAAATCTTATCTTGGAATATAAAAGGAATTAATTCGAATTACAAAAGAAGACAAATTTTTCATTATGTGGAAAAGGCAAAAGCGGATGTAATTTGCTTACAGGAGACTAAAATTAGAGATAAGGACACTAAATTTTTACGAAACCCGAAACTTGGAACTTGCTATATATCTGCCTCGCAAAAGAAGAAAAAGGGAGTTGTACTCTATGTTAACCGTAACCTTCCATCAGAATTGAAATTTCAAGATACATTGGGACATTTCGTTGGAGTGGAGGTGCAACTCCAAGAGACCAAGGTTTTGATAGTAGGAGTATACGCCCCAACAGAAGACAAGAGTAACTTTTATCAAAAACTATTAAAACAACTTTAAAGCTACTCTGAAGAAACAATTCAAGCTAATTTTTTACTTTGTGGAGACTTTAATGGAGTATTAGACCCTAAAGAAGATAGAACAAGTGGTAAATTGGAACGTAAACAACAAGGGAAACTTCCCAAATCCTTTTTCAAATTGATGGAATTTATGGCGTTACAAGATGTATGGAGATTGAAATATGGTCATTCTAAAGGATTTACCTTTTACTCTGAAACTTATAAATCAATGTCGAGAATCGATATGTTTTTAATCTCAAAAGTTATACAAAAGCAAGTAGATAAAATGGAAATTTTTCCTAGAATATATTCGGATCATAATCCAATTCAATTAGAGCTTAAAACACAAAAAAGAATCAGAAGATGGAGATTAAATTATTATATTTTTCAAAATTCGAGCTACTTGGAAAGGATTAGAGAAACTTTGAGAAATTACTTTAAAGAAAATGTTTCTGGAGATATAAAATTGAAAACTACTTGGGACGCCAGTAAGGCAGTTATGCGGGGTTATTTTATTCAGTGGGGAACTGAGATGAAGAAAAAAAGACAAGCAAAACAACAAGAATTAATGGTTAAAATAAAACAACAAGAAGAACAGTTGAAGTTACACCCCACGGACATTAAAACAAGAACAGCGTTGAAGGTGTTTCAAGAACAGCTGAAATCAGAACACCAATGGGAAATTAATAAGAACTTAAAAAGAATGAAACAAAGATTCTTCGAACAGGCTAATAAGCCAGGCAAATGGCTGGCGTATAAATTGAGGAAGGAAAGAGAAAAAAGATTGATTACAGAAATAAATGTAGGGGGAAAGACGACAACAGATCAAGATATTATTAAACGAACTTTCCTTAGATATTATAGTGACTTATATAATGCAAAAGACAGAAAGATACAGAAGGAGATATTGGACTTTTTGGAGAAACAAAGAATACCAGAATTAACAGAGGATCAGCAGAGAATACTTAATACTAAAATAACAACAATAGAGATAACGCAAGCAATCAAGAAACTTAACTCGGCAAAGGCACCGGGCCCGGATGGGTTTTCGGCAATGTACTACAAAACATTGCAGGAAGAACTGGTACCGTATATGCTGGATCTATTCAACGAAATTATGGAAGAAGGACGACCAAATTCCTGGGGTGAGGCCTGTATCACGTTAATACCGAAGGAAGGGAAAGATTTAAAAGAACCTGGTAATTACAGGCCAATTTCGTTGTTGAATATTGATTACAAGATCTTTATGAGCATCTTGGCGGAAAGAACAAAAAAAGTATTACAAGAAATTATAGAGGAAGAACAAAATGGATTTCTGCCAAATAGACAATTAAGAAATAACATAAGAACAATTTTAAATGTCATCGAGTATTACGAGAAGCATAATGAGAGAAAGCTTGCCTTGATTTTTATCGATGCCGAGAAGGCATTTGATAACTTGAAATGGGACTTCATGTTTTTGGTATTGACTAAAATGAATTTTGGAAATACTTATATAAAATGGATCAAAGAAATATATAAAGATCAAGTTGCTGCTTTGATTATAAATGGGGAAAAAACGGATAATTTTAAAATTAAGAAGGGCACAAGACAAGGATGTCCTCTATCACCTTTACTCTTTATATTAACATTTGAAATATTAATAAGGATGATAAAAGAAGACTCCGCGTTGAAAGGATGCAAAGTGAAGAACCATGAATATAAGTTAAAGGCATATACTGATGACTTAGTGATCATATTAGAAGACCCGAATTCAGGAATAGATAATCTTCTGGTAAAGCTGAATCAATTTGGTGAATTGGCAGGATTTAGAGTCAATAAGGAAAAAACAAAAATCCTGACTAAAAATTTGCAAGTGGAAGAAGAAAACATATTGGCTCAAAGAACAGGTTTCAAATTAGAAAAGAAAGTTTAATATTTGGGAATTTGGATCGCAAAAAGAAACAATGAACTATATGATAATAATTATAAAGATACATGGAAAGAAATTAAGGAATCATTAAATAATTGGAATAGACTTCAACTTTCGTTGCTTGGAAGGATAGCTACGATTAAAATGAATGTGCTACCAAAATTAAATTTTCTTTTTCAAAATTTACCTGTTATTACAAATGAAAAACCATTTAAAGAATGGCATAGAGAAATTTCTAAATACATCTGGGATGAAAAAAGGCCAAGAATAAAATGGAAGTATTTGACGGAGAAGAAGGAAAAAGGAGGTTTTGGGCTTCCCGATTTGAAATTGTATTATCAAGCAAACTCCTTGACTTGGATAAAAGAATGGTTAACATTACAAAACAAAAAAATACTAAATTTGGAAGGAAGTGGATTAAGAATGGGGTGGCACGCGTATGTATGGTATAATAAATACAAAATTGATAAAGAATTTCAGAATCATTATCTAAGGAAGGTTCTTTTAATAAACTGGCAAAAGTTTAAGAAAAAATATTATAGAAAAATACCATTATGGATCTCCCCACACGAGGCCTTTTACAGTAGATGGCGGGAACCACAGGAAAAATTGATAAAATATCAGGATATGATAATTGTCGAAAATCAAGAAACAAGACTAAAAATTAGAGAAGAATTGGAACATGAAGGGTTCAAGTGCTCATGGTTTCTCTACAGACAACTTAAAGAAAGATATAACATGGATAAGAAATTAGAAGGTTTTCAAATAGACAAAAATAATAAACAGTTCGAAGATATATTATTTAAATCACAGAACCAAGTGACTTCTAAATTGTACGAATTCCAAATTGAGAGAGAATTAGAGGTAGAACAAATAAAACCTTCTATGATTCTATGGGCACAGAACATGGGCCATGAGATTCAATTAGAGTACTGGGAGAAGTCGTGGCTAGAAACACAAATTTTACAGCAGCCCAAAGTTTGAAGGAGAATTATTTAAAGATGCTGTATAGATGGCACCTCAATCCAGTGAAAATTAATAAGATATATATAACAAGGGAGAATAAGTGCTGGAAATGCGGTCGAGAAAATGGGACCTACTATCATGTATGGTGGACCTGCGACAAAGCCAAAATATACTGGAAAAGAATACAAGAAATAATTTCAGACATATTACAGTTTAATATCCCTTTGATACCTGAACTATTTCTATTAAATATGACTGAGAAAATACAAAAAGAGTACAGGAAGAAATTTTGGAGAATAATTCTCTATATGATTACAGCCGCAAGAATAGAATATACACGAAAGTGGAAAAATGATCAGGTTCCACAAATAGAAGATTGGAAAATAAAGGTTTTGGAAATGGATAAATTAACCTGGATGATACAAGGGAAAAATCAAGAACTAAATGATATAGAATGGAGACAAGTAGAGAAGTTTTTCTTCTCAACATAAGAAATACGTAAGAAAACAACGTTTTAAGGTTCAGACATTAAAGGGTAAACATAGATTCGGAATGACAGAATTGTGAGAAGGCACGTAAAGTTGGGATAGGGGTATTGAAAGAGTAACAAATACAGGACTATTAAGAATTAACTCTAGGGAAGTTAGGAAGTGGAATGTAAAGCATACATAATATGAAATAAGGTATGAAAATAGACAGATATGAGTTGATTTTTCTTTAAAAGTACAATGTTTATATAGATATAAATATTACAAAAAATATTGTATATATAAATACTATTATATAGTACTTTGTATCTTATTGGTATAATGTTTATTGTTGTATATATAGAGATATTTCTGTATACTTATGCATCTTTATTATTAATAAAAAAAAAAAAAGTCTATCTGGATGCTATACCAGGGACCCTCGATGCACTGGTGCTGCATGGTCGCCTTGGGGCCGGAGGTGTCAGCATTGACCATGGTGCAAGCCAAGCAGTTGTCGACCTACTGGTCTACATCCTGCTTGATTTGTGGCCACCACCCGGTTTCCCTTACCCTGTCCAGAGTCACACTTCGCCCTCGATATCCCTGCTCATGCACAAACTGGATATCGCTGCGGAGGTCTTTGGGTACGATCCAGTGGCGCTGGCCACTGGCATCGATGGCCCAAAACACCCCGTCCAATTGGGAGATCTTGAACTGACCAGACTCGTCCGAGCCTTTCTTGGACAATTCCAAGATCTCGGAATCACCTTTCTGCAAAACTCCCACGTCGAACATGGAAGGGATTACCTGTTCCTTTGGGTTGATGTTCATAGCAGCAATGGGGACCCCATCATCCTGGAAAGCGGCATCCCGAGCTAAGGTTTCTGCCCTGGTGTTCCAAATACATGTAGCCATGCTCTTTTTCTGGTGCCCTCGGACATGAGCAAGCCATGTGGGGGCAGTCCATTTTTCATTCTGGGCTACAATCCTGACCCATTTCTCTAGATGGGCTATGGGCTTCCCATCGGATGTTTTGAGGTCATTTTGGAGCCAGATTGGTAACCAGACACTGGCTGCATTGGCAATCCAATCGGAGTCTGTATAGATGGCCAGGGGCCAGTCAAGCGGTTCGTGCTCCAGGATAGCCCTTAAAGCTTCTACTTCCGCCGCTTGGCTGGAGTGTGGCCGGGCTTTCCCCTGTAGGGTGTAGAAGTCTGTGACTTGGATTGCTCCATAGCCTGTCCGTGGGCTGCCGTCCATGTGCATGGATGATCCGTCACAGATCAAACAAACAAAGCCCTGTAACTGAGCTTCCTGAAGGGAGGCTCCCCATTCCACTGGCCAATGACTATTATGCAATGGTGGTAATGGACACTAATGCATGGCTCTGGTCACAACTAGACCATAGGGAGCTGGTGGATCCTGCGGATGCTTCTGAAAATCCACCCCACGTGACACCAAGGAAATAGTCCAATAGTCCAATCCGGGCTTTGGACACCTGGCCATTCTGGACTTTTCCCGAAAGGATGTACTTAAGAGGTGTGGGGGGTGTGGGGACAATCACACGGGTGCCTCCAATCATAAACTCCCAGTGTGTTAGAGCCCAGACTAATGCGAGGCAAGTCTTCTTGCAGGGTGTAAATTTGGTCTCTTGTGGGTCCAGATTCCTGGAGGCATATGCTATCACACGCTGAGTGCTGTTGAGATGTTGGGACAAAACTGCTCCTATACTCCTATCCAAGGTGGCTAGTTGTATAAGGAACAGCTTAGCCATATTTGGGTGTGCAAGAGCTGGTGTCTTCATCAAGTCCTCCTTAAGCTGGGTGAAAGCCTGCTGTTGTGCTGGTCCCCATTCTCCCTGGGCATTCTTCTTCAATAGGGCATATAGAGGCCTTGCCTTGGTGGTGAAGGATTCTATAAAATCCCTAGAAAAGTTGAATGTTCCCAGAAGAGAACGTAGGGAGTGCACGTCAGTGGGGGCTGGTAGCTTTGAGATCACTTCTACCTCTGGAGTGCGACCTTCGGTGCCTAGACAAAGCCCTAGGTACTTCACCTCAGTGGACACCAATTGGGCTTTTTCCTGGTTGGCCTTGAAACCGGTGTCACGGAGGATTCCTAACACCTCATGGGTGATTTCCCTGGTCTTTTCCTCCGAATTGGAATGAATCAAGATATCATCCACATAGGACAAGATGTGGGACCTTTAAGCTGGCTGCAGCTTGTTCCATGCATGGCATGGCATGGCAAATGCTCGGGCTGGAATGGAAGCCCTGGGGCGGGCATTTAAACACATACTGTTGCCCCCAGAACATGAAGGCAAATTTGTACCAACATACCTCATGCAAAAGGATCGAATGAAACGCATTCGCCAAGTCCAAAACACTGTAGTATTTGGCTCCTGCCGCAATGGTGGACAGGATCTCGTTACATTTAGCCACGACGGGCACCACGGAGCTCTGAAATTTCAAAACTCTGAAATCTACCATCATCCAGCACATTTTGCCATTGGATTTCAGCACTGGCCATAAGGGCGCATTGCAGATGGACTGCATAGGGGTGACTACGTCCTACTTGACGACTCCCTCAATAGTTTTCCCTATGCCTTCCTCTGCTTCTGCTGGATATTTGTATTGTTTCTGAGGCAGAGGATCCTGGCCTTCAATCAAGACACAGGCTCCTTTTACAGTCCCACACTCAATTTTGTCTTTTATCCAGACTTCTGGGAAAGCCTTCACCCATGGGTCGCTGGTCATACAATGCACAGGGGCAGGAGCTTTAATGGTGGCTCAATGATGCACAGCCGAAATCTCTACTGGTCCCTGATCTAGCTGCCATAGGAACCCGTTCAAGTAATCAATCGTGAGCTTGTTTCCTCGGAGGAAACCGATGCCCAAAAGGTTGTCGTCTTCTCCCCGGTTCTCGCACACCCACAACTGGAAACGGAACGTGTCTACGGACATTGGTATGCCTGTCCAAGCTCGAGCTTGGTGACCCCCCCGCCATATCCAGATAACTGGACATGTTTGGGCGTGGGTTCACCGTACCTGACTAGTTTGGGCTGCAGCATGTTTACTGCTGCACCCAAGTCTACAAGAAGGGTGTCAGGAGTCTTATCCCTCCCGGTCCCTATGCCAGCCTTCACCCAGAAACTTCCCCACTTGTCCGGTTTCAATTTAGCCACCACGTTGCAGGGAAGATTCCTGGACCGAAGGCACCCCTATTCTTGCAGATCCAGTTTAGGGTAGTATCCAGTCAGAGGGGGGCCATTGGTCACGGCCTGGATGGGCTGTTTACCGCCTGCCTGGAGCTGCCTCTCCAGGGCCTCAATCAGTTCGGAGGTGGGCCGTTTGTCAAACTGGTTCATGTCCAGTCCGAACCTACATAACATGCCCCAAAGGTGTACCTCGATCTGAGGAGTATGTTTGGGCAGTGGGATCGTAGCCTCCAGACATCTCCCTAGGAGCGCTCAAGTCTGGGGACTGTTTTGGGACAGCAGGCAGAGGCGCGGAATTCCCTGCCCTGCTGGGCTGGCCTTGGGAGTCCCTAGCCTGCCAGCGCTGACTGTCTTGCCTATAGTTGGGGCGCGAGTTTCAGTTCCCCTTCGGAACAGAGTTCGGCACCATCTTAGGAAGTTGGGAATGGGGCCCATAGTTCAAGTAGGTAACCTTGGCTATGGGTTCCCAGTTCCCGGAGTCCTTTCTGTGTGGCTTGGTGGGAGGTTTGAGGGATCCTGCCTCACGGAGCAGGTCGGAGACCCGCCGGAGGTTGTTCCCAAATTCCTCCCAGTTGGTGGTGGCCGGATCCACCAAAGCGAGAGCCATTTTCATCTAGTGATTAAGACCTCCATAAAGAACCATCTTAAACTCGAGATGGCTGAAGTCATATCCATGGGTCGTCAAAGGGACCTTTTAGGCCAGAATGGCGAGGAGCTGCTTCTGTGCCACGTAAGCCTCAGAGTTCTGACGAGGACCCTGCTGCTCCATGACATAGAGCACGCTCGCACTCTGTCCAGGCCACAAAATCCTAACGACCTCCCTCATCCAGTCATGGGCTTTGAGCCTAACCAGGCCTCGAGCTGCCACAGCCGATTCAAGAGTTGGGAGCTCGGAGGGAGACATACAAAGCTGAGACAGCTGGGTCAGGTCTTGGCCGTTGGTCGTGGGATGGGAATGTATGATTGCATTCAGCCACATTATTCCCGTGGACTGATTCAATGGACCCAGCTGGTCCGCTATTGCTTTTGCCTCAGTGGCTCGCCAGGGGACCCTAGTCTCGGTGATCTGCATCTCCTGGGTCTCTGCCCTTTCTGAACTGCCTTCGCCAAGGGGGGTGGTCTGCCTAGTCATGGACCAAGTCTCTACAGGTTTGACTGGGACCTTAGGGTCACTCCAGTCGGGATTGTGGGGACGGGTTACCCGAGCATCCTCCGGCAGCAGCTCCCCAGAAAAATCTTCCGCGAACGTTGGGAGCAGCTCCGGGCACACAGCTGAAATTAAAGCTTTGCGTGTTTGGAGCTGGCTCTCCAGTGCCACAATCTGCTGGTGGCAAGCTACATGGCTCACAGCCTCCTGCTGCTCCTTAACTTGCCCTACCATAAACTTGGCTGCAGATCTGGCATGGGCAAGCTCAGCCTCTAAGGAGTGGGCTCGTTCCTTCCAAGTCTGAGCCAGCAAGGTGGCATCATTCAGCTTTTGTGCGGAGGCCTGCGCGAAAGACGCGAAAATTACCTTGTCTGCACGCAATGCCTCCATCTCGGCCTGAAGCTGGGCATTCTCCCCCTCTGCCTGCGCTAGCTTTTCTCTGGTCTCAACCAGGGCTTTTGAGGCATCTCTGGCAGTCAGCCAAAGTCCCCAGGCTGCCAAAGCATCCTTTGATGGCCCAAACGGGTTGTTTGACTGGCGTGCCTGAGCGTACGCCTCCCTTAACGTGGCAAAGGGGTCTGTCTTCTGGAAGCTAGACTACTTTCAGGGACATTTCCCTTTGCCTACTACCACTTCTCTAACTTCCCTCGGACCTCCTTCTCTAGCATGAGGTCCTTAACTGCAACCTTGCTCTCAGCCATTTCTACACTACAAACTGCCAAACCAAAAGCGGGACCAGGACCTGGAATGACGGATAGGATCACCTAGACCCCTGGGGGATTACAGGGACACGAACTCCGAGGAACTTTTCTAGGAAAGAGGGATGGGAACCTATCTCCAGCCTGCCCAAACAAGGTCCTATTTGTACACCTAAGCCTGGCCTTCCACCTTGACAGCTTAGGGACAAAAGGACAAGATAACGGTTTGGGGACAGGGAGGTCACCTAGACCCAAGGGGACCCTCAGGAGTACTCCACCTACCTGAAGGGGGGAAACGAACACACTGGAACTTACTACGCCACCTGGCCCAGCAGCAGGGGAAAAGGGATGGGAACCTAAACCAAAACCGTTCCTAAGAGTTTTTCGGGTGAGGGGCGCCTACCTCTACCTCAGGACAAACTTCTTAACACCCTAAACAAGTCGGAATGCACCCAAAATTCAAACAGCCAGGACGCACCCACACTTTCAAAACTATCAGCGGGACGCATCTGCGTTCTAACTCACTAACAAGGATGGGACGCCCCTGTGTACTGCTCTGGGGGGGGGAATTTCTTCCCTAAGTGCTACTGCCTTGCCGCTATGGTGTTAGATGGATGTGGACTGTTCCTAACGTATCTCTAAACGCTTCGGATCCCAGCCCACGATAGACCCCAAGTTAGGGAGGTACTTCCCAGGACAGCTTGTGCACATCCCTTGCTATAGGTCAATGATTCACTGCCCAAGGGCCAGCAGTGACCAAGCCGGGGCGGCTGACATACACAAACCAAGCAAGAAAGGGGGACAGATTCCCAACCCAGATAGAGTAGCTCCTAGAGCTCCCACACACAGAGTTCACGCACACGTGTTCCTTCCTAACAAAGCTCTAGAGACTTGACCAGCCATCACCTAAGTCTATACCAACCTGATTTGAGAAGGTTCATGACTCCTGCTCGAATTAAGTGTACAGGGGCTGCCCGCCTTACTCCACCACTTTGTTGCCCTGATTCTTGGGGGTCCCAGGAGGGACAGCTAAATGCACTCTCAATTTTATAAGTCGGGGAAATTAGCCAAGAGCACCGCCTAGCAATACGAGAGGCAGGGTAACATAGCGAGATCTTGAACCCTATGTTTACGGGCCGAGTCAAGGAGCACACAGAAGTTGAAATCATAAATGTTGTTTTATTAAAACACAATCAAACAGTGTATGCAGCACATTCACACAGATAACTAAGGAAATGAAGGTTGGAGTGGGATAGAGGGATTTTTAGAGGAGTTTTTGGTTTGGGTGATACTTCACCTGTCCTGAAGCCCAGTTAGAAGTGGAGAAGCTGGGGAGCGTGGATCTCAGCACGTGGGGCTGAGGGGAAGGCTCTCTGGACAAAGGGACAGCAAGGCAGGATGGAAGCCAAGAGCGATCCGAGGATAATTTATTGAAATAAAATGGCCTCCAGAACAAGGAAAGCTGTATCCTCTCAGCAGCAGGCTCAAAGAAGAGCTTCCATAGAACAGCAGACAAAATTTTTAGAATTTGGCAACACAATATTGGAAGAGATGCAGAAATTAAGAGAAGACTTTATGAAAGAAATGTAAAGAGTATCAACGACATTAGAGAAATAAAACAGGAAATGCAAAATATAGGACGAAAGATGGAAGATATGACTAAAGACATGCAGTTAATGAACAAAAAAATAGCTTACAAGACAGAACAATCAAACTGGAAAAAGAAACACCTGAACTGAAAAAAACAGATGGAGCAAATGGCAATACAAGTTGTAAACACAGAGACTAAAATCAGAGATAAATGCTTGAAAATCAGGGGATTAGAAGAGATCGAAGGAGAGGATTTATGCAATCAAATAATTCCTAGTTTGGCCCAATTTATCGGATGGAATACAGAGCAATTAGATCTTGAGATAGATAAAATGTTTCGAATTAACTCCTTCATAGCTAGAAAGAGGAAGGTACCTTGAGACATAGTTATCTACTTCCTCAGAGAAAGAGTTAAGGATTTGATATTACAAGAGACTTTTACGAACAAATTTGTCATCGATAATAAAGAACTACAGGTCTTTAAAGATGTGCCGTCGCAGATACTAAAAAAGATAAAGGAATATTCTTTCTTGTATCAACTATTTAAAAAATATGGAATAAAGTATAAGTTGTGCAGAGGAGAAGGGGTTATCTTTACATTCAATCAAAGAAGACATGTATTAAATACCATCTCCAAAGCACAAGATTTCGTGAAAAAATACAGAGAAGAATTGAGTAAAACTGGAACGGAAAGAGAAGTCATCCAAGAAAGAGATATAGCAAAGGAAACAATAAAAAATATTATAGAGCAAAATTCAGGGGTAAATGAAAAAGGGGAGAGAAAAGAACAGGAGGGCGTCCTGGACAAAGACAGTGTTTCGGAAAAGAAAATATCAGAGAAAGATTTAACAAGTCAAAAAATTAAAGACAGGCAGGAAGAAGAAGACTCGGAAGGAGAAGAAATAGAAGAGGAGGAGGAAGAAGAAGGGGAGGATATAGGTATAGAAAAAGAAACAGAGTAAGTGGAAGGTTAAGACCAATCAAAGAAAGGAATCAGGATTAAAGAACACTTGGATTTAATCTAAAAGAAAAATGGAAAAAAATGAGGATTCTTTCATGGAATGTCCAAGGACTGAATGCACCGATTAAGAGGAAAAGAATATTCCATCATTTAGGAAAAATAAAACCCGATATAACATGACTTCAAGAAACACATATAAGAGACAAAGACATTAAATATCTAAATAACCCCAAATTAGGATCACAATTTTCCTCGGTATGCAGTAAAAAGAAGAGAGGGGTAACAATCTATGTTGATAAAAAATACAGAGGGAAAGAGGTGTTTAAGGATGATAAGGGAACGTATATAGGAGCTGAGGTACAGTTATTACAAAATGTAATCTTATTTGTTGGAATTTATGGATCTCAACAGAATAAAACTGGTTATTATGACGAAGTGCAAAAAGTATTAGACAAATATGATTATCAGGAAATTGTAATAATGGGGGATTTCAACAGGGTTATAAGCCCCATTGTGGATAGAAAATCAAGCAAACAAAAAATAATACAACGCAAATTACCGAAGTAATTTTTTAATCTGATGGAGAATTATACGTTATTAGATATATGGCGATATTTGTATGGAGGTGTAAAAGAGTTTACGTATTACTGAGATGTTCACAAATCATGGTCCAGGATAGATATGGTCTTAGTATCTAAAACATTGGTTAAAAACATTAAAGAAATGGAGATCTTACCAATGATATACTCAGATCATAACCCAGTATTGATGACAATTAAAGAAAGAAGAATAAATTACCACTGGCTACTTAGGGAGGAGTTATTGAAAGACAAAAAAGTGGTAGAAAAAGTAAGATCTGAATTAAATCACTATTTTATAGAAAACTCTGGGAAAGGACTAAAAGAAAGCGTAGTATGGGAGGCAGGAAAAGCAGTTGTACGGGGAATATTTATAGAACAAGAAATATATAAAAAGAAGAAAAGGAAGGAAACGCACCAAAAAATCATGGAAGAACTTAAGAAAAAAGAAGATGAGCATAAAAAAGACTCCGAAAATACAAAGATTAAGTATGAAATAAGAGCACTACAAAAGCAAATTACAATTCAGAATACAACTGAAATAGAAAGAAAACTAAAATATGTTAAACATAAATATTATGAACATGCCAATAAGACTGGAAAGTGGTTAGCCTATAGGCTCAAAAAAGAACAAGAGAAAAGGCTGATATTGGAAATTAGAGAAGGTAGAGAAATTCACCATCAACAAGATAAAATAAAATTAGCATTTCAAAAATATTTTCAGAAATTATTTGATGATAAAGATAATATTGCGGAACAAGAAAATGTAAGAAAGTATCTAGAGGAAATAAAAATACCACCAATTAATGAAGATCAGAAGTTAGAACCAAATAAACCAATCACAAAAATGGAAATCTTAAATGCAATCCAGAAACTTAAGATAGGTAAAGCTCCAGGACCAGATGGTTTCATATCACAATACTATAAAATCTTTCAAGATCAATTGGTAGGACCTTTACAGAAAGTTTTGGATGAAATCGACCATGGAAATTGTCCAGCTTCCTGGGGGGAAACTTTGGTAAGTTTAATCCCCAAAGAAGGAAGAGACCATCTGGATACTAAAAACTATAGACCGATGGTGCTATTGAACATTGATTATAAAATATTCGCTATAGTACTAGCAGAAAGGTTAAAAAAAGTTTTAAAGGACTGGGTTCACGAAGATCAGAATGGCTTTCTATCAGGGAGGGCAATAAAAGACAATATGAGAGTAATATTAAATATAATAGAGCACTATCAAAAACATAGTGAGAAAAAACTAGGTATGATCTTCCTAGACGCGGAGAAAGCCTTCTATAATGTCGATTGGAGGTTCATAGAAGAGACTTTACAAAAAGTAAATATAGGTGGAAAATTCATCAACTGGACAAATATAGATCTATAAAGACCAATCCGCAAACATATTAATAAATGGGGAGAAAACATCTAAAATTAACATCAAGAAAGGGACTAGGCAGGGATGCCCATTGTCACCTTTAATCTTTTTGATTATCATCGAGGTATTAAACATACAAATAAGAAAAGAGTCAGAAACAGGAGTGCATATCCAAAATCATGTATTTAAAATCAGGGCATTTGCGGACGATTTAGTCATTCTACTAGATAACCTTACCCAAAGTATAAAAAGTCTAAAAATCATATCGTATGCATATGGAAAAATGTCTGGTTTTAAGGTAAATTCAGAGAAAGCAACTATAATAACGAAGAACATGACTACTCAAGAGGAAAAAGAATTGGAAATTGAATCTCAATTTAAAATATGTAAAAAAACAAAATATTTAGGAATTAATCTAACCAAGAACAATGTAGATTTGTATGATAACAACTATAAAAAAGTATGGCTGACAGTTAAAGATGATCTGAAAAGATGGACAAAACTGGACTTAACATTAATGGGAAGGGTTGTGGTAATAAAAATTAATATTCTACCAAGGATGATTTTTTTATTCCAAAACCTACCTATAATAGTTAAAGATGCACCATTCAATCAATGGTGGACAGACCTTTCAACATTTATCTGGAACGCTAAAAAACCCCGAATAAAGTGGAATTATTTGAAAGATATTAAGGAAAGAGGAGGGTTAGGAGTTCTAGATTTAAAAATATACTATCACGCTTGTTGTACAGAATGGTTGTACCGAATTAAACGATGAAAGACTCCTAGTGTTAGAAGGAGCAGATCTGCCTTTTGGGTGGCATTCATACCTCTGGTATGAAAAAGCCAAAATAAACCGAGATTTTAATAATCATTTTATTAGGAAATCATCACTAAGAATCTGGTTAAAATATAAGAGGGAATTTTATCCAAAATTACCAATGTGGGTCTCCCCTCACAAGGCATTTTATAGGAGAGAAAAACCGAGATTACATAAATGGATCATGTATAAAGAAATATTAAAATGCCAAGGAGATAAGATCTATTTAAAAATCAAAGAAGAGCTGATTGAAAGTGGTATAATGACTCATTGGTTACTACAGAGGCAGTTAGCAGAGAAGTTTAAAATGGATGAAAGAATAACAGGAATTGAAACCAAGGAGAATGACCTGGATAAACTGCTAAAATCAGGAGTAGAACATCAGATTGCAAAACTATATAAGCTTTTACTGAGATTGGAACTGGAAAAAGAAACTATAAAAGAAAATATGATAAAATGGGCACAGAATATTAGGCGCCCAATACAATTAGAAAGTTGGGAAAGCTCCTGGAAAATGGCATTTAGATTATTAAAAAGTGTATCTTTAAAAAAAAATTATTATAAAATATTTTACAGGTGGTATTACACTCCAGCCCAACTAGTAAAAATGACCAAAACTAAGAACGACAAATGTTGGAAATGTAACCAAAAGGGAACTTTATATCATTTATGGTGGACCTGCGAGAAGGCAAAAATATTTTGGACGCAAGTACATAACAAGATAATAAAAACATTAAATATTGAGTTTACGATGCAACCTGAAATATACCTGCTGAACATGTATGATGGAATAAGATTGTTAAAAAAAAGATACCAAAGAAAGTTATTAACATATATGATTATAGCAGCTAGAATGACTTACGCGGGCAAATGGAAGCAGGAGGAAACACCAGAGATACAAGACTGGCTAATTAAAATATATGACTTAATTGAAATGGACAAATTAACAACAATATTGTCCAAGACCACTATGAAACAATTTAAAGAAGACTGGGAGCCAATTTTATCTATATTTGAAGCTAACTGGGGAAAATTAGCTATAAAAGGAATAGAAGAATAAAAGTGAACAAACAAAATAAATTAAAAGAGAGAGGTAAAAGGTAAACTTGTACATAATAAGGAGCTTTTCTCCTAAAAAGAAGCAAAGTGTGGAAAGGAAAAAATAGAGGATAGATAATCTAGATAAGAACGGCCACGGACGAACAAAAATACAAAGGGGTAATACAAAAAAGGAAGTAGGAGATTCTGAGAGAAAGTAATGCAGGGTAAAATAGAATCAATATAACACCAAAGAAATAAAAAGAAAGTAGAGATTTATGGAAAGAAATAATTTGTGTAATTTATTGTTGGACAATACTAACTAGGAGTAACCAATATGAACAGGAAAAGAGAATAAGGGAAGAACATTATAGGAAGAAAGAACTGTGTAACTGTGTAACTCGGTAATGGAATGCGGTTGTATGAATAAATTAGGGAATTTAGGAAAAAATATGAGTGGTGAATATTTATAGATGGAAAAGTAGTTAGATATGGATGACGAATATAGGAAATTTGATTTTGATTAATGGTTTCTTTAAAGTTAAGCTACATATATGGTTTGTGTTTTTAATTTGTTTATAATGTATGAACATGTAAAGATAAAAAATGTGGTTATATTGTTATATCGGTTAATAAAAAGATTTGAAAACACACACACACACACACACACACACACACACAAAAAGAGCAATCCGAGGAAGCGCTCGAAGTCAGGGGTTTTTATAAGGAGAATTGTGACCTCAGGTTAGTTCGGACTTGGGGAAAACAATGAGTTTGGAGCTGGAGACAAAGCCTCTGAAAGGTCAGAATTTGAATGATTGAGTTATAGCCAAATTGTCAATAGGGTAACCAGTATGCAAACAAGGAGTACTTGAGCATTGTATAGTCTGATCATCAAGCTGCCAGCGTGGGGAAGAAGATCTTTTGAAAGTTGCATGAATACCTAATGGAGGTACTTGCCTTGAGGTCTCCTAAAGCTGTGAGTCAGCTATTTCTGGCCTGCCTGTACTGTGTTGGAATATTACGGTGATTGTCAGCCGAGCCGGTGTGTGTGCTTGTCCGGGGGCCTCACAGGCACGTGGAGGGGAATGGGTATGTGAGGCCGAATTATTGATATCAAAAGATAGCCAGGGCAGTAACAGTCCCCATCCACACCAACATTTAACAATCTAAATTATTAATTATTAATCATCAGTGAAAGACAGAACCCAGAGTAATTGCAGATGCTGTCTTTAGACTGCCTTTCAGGAATTGGGTGGGCTGCTTCTGTTTCGAGAGCATGTTCATCAAAATGGCTATAAAGAGCTTCATCGTTTGAATCAATTCTGGCATTAAAATCTCCTGCCAAAATTAAAGAAGCATTGGAGTATGATGATATCATCTTACTAATAATTTTTTGTAACTCTACCCATCTACCATATATTTGTTTTCTTTGTTGTAATGGAGATAAATACACATTAATTAGCAGTAAAATAAATGCTTGAAACTTAATCACAGATGAAAGTGTCATATTAGCCATCTGAGTAAAATTAACATGGATGGCTTGAAGCTTAGTGGAAATTAAAACCCCAAACCCTCCTTTCAGACAGCCTCCTCTAGATCTGGGTTCAGCTTTTAATTAGTAACTTACAAATCCATCCAACTCCAGCTCCCCCCTCTCCCACATCTCTTGAAGGAACACTACATCATATCTCCTGATAAAATCTTGAAAGCAGGTCCAATCATAATCTGCAAAGTTCCTGAACTATAAAGGTCTAGTTTTTAGTAGGACATAATCCTGTGAATTCTGAGAGTCGTATTTTTGGTCTTAAGGAGATATAGTTTCAGGAGCTTATGTGGTAAGATCCTCAGCCTTGTCGATGTAAAGATTACAACCCTCTAATTTAAAGATTTTGTTGTACTACATCTTTTTATCATGAGTTGGCTTAGGATTTTTGCTATTTTTGCTTTTCTTCTTAGTTACAGTTCTCCTTTTAATGGCTTTTTCCTCTCTTACCTTGTTGGATGTCTTGATGGAAGTATTTCTGTTTACACAGGGTGTGATGTCAGTGCCCTCTGTATTGGATGTTAACCATATCTTTTTGCAAATATCCGCCAGGAATGTTAAAAGTTTACTGGATTCACTTAGAAAGGATTTCATATTCTGAATATCCTCAGTTAGGTGGAAAAGCCAACTTCCAAGAGGTAAATCATCTCTAACTGAAACTGGAGTCTGGTTTAAGGCTTCATCCTTAATTACATTGCCTCTGTTTGGGGTCAGCTGTAAAGGCTGATTCATCTCCAGCTCCACTGACATGTTAGTTTTGTCAGGAGACTGAGGAGACAAATTCTCAGCAAGAGACAGTTCAGTGCTCAGATTAAGGTAGCCAAACTCCTCTTTGTAATCACTGAGGTTACCTTTGATATCCAAAGTCCAATCCAAACTCAAAGGGGTGTTACATTTTTCCCTGTTATCAATTCCCCTTTCATTACTTGCTCCAGGAAAAAACTGAGTAATTTTCATTTGAGTTCTCTATTGCTTTAAAGGGGAATATGGAGCTGAAGGCAAAGGTCCTTGATTTTTATAACCCCTTCTAGTTGTCACCACCATTTTACCAGCATAAGGTCTCTTGTCTCTGTCAGTGAGTTGAATGAACTCTGCAGTCAGTCTGGTGGTATTCACTTCTCAGGTGCAGGAGGCTGGTGTTGTTTCTTGTTATTTCATGTTATCTTACAGAAAACTTTGTCTTATCTCATTTACTTTCCAAAGCTATAAATAAAAAACTCTCTACTTGCTGTAAATCAGCTTCCTGTGGCCACATGCACTCCTCAATGGTTCTATTTCAATTAAAATTATAAAAGAGAAGGAAATAAAAAGAAAACAGAGAGCAATAGAGAAGTATGTCTGGCTACGTTGCCATCCTGGGTTCCTCCTCCCCACGCTAAATAATATATGTTTTGCCAATTATACCATATCATGCAGGAGGGATTGTTACCCTGATTTCTGGGGGTCTCGGGAGGGACACCTAAATGTGCTCACAACAATGGGGAGGGAATTAGCAAAGAGCACTAGTTAGCAATGCGAGGGGCAGGGTAACGTAGTGAGATCTTGAACCCTATCTCTACGGGGTCAGGTTGAGTAAATGATCAAGCAGAAGTTAATGATAATAATTGTTTTATTGGAATACAGTCAAACATGTGTATGCAACACACTCACACGAAGAACTATAGAAATAAAAGGTAGGAGTTGGATAGAGGGATTTTGAGAGGAGGTTTGGTATGGGAAATATTATACCTGTCCTGAAGCCCAATAATAGCAAAGAAGCTGGGGAGCGTGGGTTCTCAGCACATGGGGTTGAGGGGAGGTTCGTCAAATGGAGAGACAGCAAGTTGGGAGGCAAGTCATGAGCGATCCAATGAGATGCTCAATGTCAGGGGTTTTTATAGGGGAAATTGTGGCCGCAGGTTAGTCCATTCTCGGGGATAACAATAAGTTTTGGGCTGGAGACAAAGCCTCCGAAAGGTCAGTACTTTAGATGATTGAATTATGACAGAGTTGTCAATAGAGTAGCCAGTAGGCAAATGCGGAGTGCTTGAGAGTTGTATAGTCCGCTCATCAAGCTGCCTGCACAGGGCAGGGGATCTTTTTGTAAGTAGCGTGCATACATAATGTGGTACTTGCCTTGAGGCGAGGCCAATTAAGCATAGGGCTAGTATGACCTGAAAGACAACCAGAATTATTAAAGAGTGCAAAGCGAAGTGGGTGATCGCTTGCCCCATGGACGAAGGTGTCCCACCATGACTGTTGGGAAGTTGACTCCAAATCTTCAGAGGACTCAACAATTACTTTGGCGGAGTTATTGACTGTCAATACAATCTGATGGAGGGAGTGCAATACCTCCTTTATTCTATTGGCTAGGCAGGTGAGATTCCGTAGCAATGTAGACACGGGAATCTCATCCTCGATGTGGAATCCAACTAGTTCGGACTCCGTGGGCATGTATCCATTCTCTAAGGCATAATCTTTTATCTCCCACGTGAGATAGAAGTTGTTCCCAAAACAATCCTGTAAGTGCAGCTAGCAAAAGTAAGGGTTACCAGCGGTGCAGTTGATACTTACTGTAGCACCACTAGGCAATACTGTCACGTGTGAACACGGGGTTCTTAAACAAAAGCACTCCTTATTAATCTGGTCCATGACTGTATAATTTACCAGTATTACTACATATTCAGAGACATTGCTATAACCAAAAGTATCAATGTTGCGAAAACGCTGTACCCAATGGTGGTGAAATAAACAACCGGATAAATCAAATGAGTGCGTACCGTTGGACCAATGGTACATTTGTCGGGGGAGTAAGGTGGCATTAGTGGCTATTAAGGGTAGTCCGAGATGGGATAATGGATGTAGAATTACTGGGTCCAGAATCCTCTTGTGTATGACTTCCACCTTGAGAGTTAGGCTCTCCCAAGTGGCATGCCATATCTGCGCCAAAGCGGCAGGGTGTTCTAGGCACTCTGGGTAGTGCTTTCTCATCGGGCTCAGGATCTCAAGGTGTATTAATCCCATGAGGCTGGCCTGAATCACCTGAGTGGCAAAGGTGATTATGTTGCTTTGCAGTTGCGTACACTGGATAGCAACTGACATATTGTGAGTCGTGGTTTTTAATACACAACTGAGGTCAAACACTATATCTCTCTCTGCGCCAACCCATTGCGGTAACAATTGACTGATCAAATCCATCCCTCACACCAGGTTAGTTAAACCAGCGGTGGAGGACAGGCCAATTTCTTTAGTCTTAGAGCCAATCATGCCTAATTTATTTGCCAGTACCTCATTATCCATTGCATTAATTATTGCACCGCCAGTTCCTATTCCTCCTAAGATGGTCACTAGGACGCTTCGCTTAGGGCAAGTGTGTGGGTGGGAAAACAGCAGCCACCACTTTTCCCTGTGCTCCCACTGTGTCCATGCTAATTTTAGATAAGGCTGGCAGGCAGGAATGACCTTCAAAATGTTTACTACTGTGAAATTTAAAACCATGATGGTGACAATGGGTTGGGAGTTCGAGTACGCGACTACCTCTATATCCTTATGTATTACTGTACTCCCCACGTACATGGCCGGGGAACTAGTGGAAGGAGGAGTATAAGCAGGGGAATCTGGGCACCACATATTGCCACATGAGAATTTGCAGCCAGTCAGGGTACAGGTGAGGTTACGGCACTTGAATAGAAAGGTTTTCCACTCCCATGTGGGGTGAAAATCATCATAGGTGAACCTAATCACAAATAGGGAGGCATTGCGGTGCTAACTCCGACCATTTTGACGGTCAATGGAGACGGGTCAATGGCCATTTCAGAGTAGACCTTAGCTTCGCTACCAACCACAGACATTCATAACTCTGAGCTAAGCCTCCCTCTGGGGAGTACCTGCATCTGGGAAAATAGTTCAAACGCATACCTCTTCTGAAACCAAGGTAACAGCTGCGAATTTCGTAGCAGGGCTTCTGCCTCCTGGTAAGGATTCCAATGGCAGATCGCCTGCACGTTGAATTGCCGATTTGTGGTGAATTGGGTTGTGTATTCGGGAGAGGCTCCGAGGACATATTTAAACAAAGGAAACAATACCGTAATCCACGTGAACAGTCCCATTCCGTCTCCCTGTAGGGAACACAGATACGGGAGTCCATCACTCTCTTACACTAACCTATAACTATATACAAGGGCTAGCTACAGAAGCAGGAAAGTCAGAGGGGTCTCCACTCCTCTCTGTCCCATTCAGACAATGATCATTTACCCATTGTCAAAGGCCTCGTAAATTGAGAGAAACGTCTCGGACAAGTTAATGGCTGGCACTTCCCTGGGATTTAAGGAAGTCTGACAAATCACTGGATTCACATTGGGCTTTTGGGTGCCTGGATCTTCCGCCTTGGGAATTGCCATGGAGGTGGTATCGACAGGTTGACCTTTCCATTCTTTGAGCTGGGAGACATGGAAGAATTTAAGCCAGTCTCCCTTTTTCCTAGGTATGCGGACCTGGTAGACCACGGGGGAAATCCTTTTCATAATGGGGAAGGGACCCACCCATTTAGCGGCAAGAGAGTGCTTGTCCTTATAGAAGTTCCTATAAAGGACCAGCTGCCCTTCTTCCCACTGGCACTGGTGATGAACCCATCCCAGCCTCTTATCCATCTTTTGCAGGTTCTTGCCTAGCTGTTCTGTTACCGGCCTGTGTATTTGACTTATAAGCTGAATCAGATTCTTCACCCACTTGTTGTTCAAGACAACGGGTTCCAAATCTGAAGGCAAACTGGTGTCAATTCAGAAGGCTTCTGGCAACATCATTTTACGCCCTGTCATAACCATGTGTGGCGTAAAACCATGCGATGCCACGGTGCCTCTGAATGCCATCAAGATGATGGGCAGTTTGACATCCCATTCCTTCCCCAAGGAGCGCACGACCTTCTGGAGTGCCTACTTCAAAGAATGGTTGGTACATTCTATTTGCCCTGAGCCTTGCGGGTGATGCGCGATGTGGAATTGCTGGCGTATGCCCAGTGCCTTGCATAATTCTTGGGTCACCTCTCCAGTGAAGTGAACTCCAAGATCCGAGTCAAGGTCACGTGACACGCCCCAGCAAGCCCAAACATTGTTGAACAGAAGCCGCGCAGCTGTGCTGGCTGTATTGTCTCTGCAAGGGAAGGCCTCTACCCATTTGCTAAAGGGATCAATTACTGTCAAACAGAACTTATTCCCTATAGGTGTAGTGGGCAAAGGACCTATAAAATCAATTTGGATTCGGGTCCAGGGACCCTCAATCCACTGGTGCTGAATGGGATCTTTGGGTCTGGAGGGGTCAGCATTGACCATAGTGCAAGACAAGCAATTCTCAACCCACTGGTTAACATCTTGCTTCATCTGGGGCCACCAACCGGTTTCCCGAACTCTGTTCATCGTGACTCCTCATCTACGGTGTCCTTGCTCATGAACAAACTGGATCACATCTCCTCGGAGGTCCTTGGGCACTATCCAATGGCGCTGACCACTTGCATCGATGGCCGAGAACACTCCATCTATCTGCTGTATTTTAAAGCGGTCAGACTTGTCAGAGCCATTTCTGGTCAGTTCTGAAATCTCTGGGTCTCCCTTCTGAAGTGTACCTAAGTCAAACACAGGGGGAAGCATCAGCTGTTTGGGATTGACATTGATGGCACCGATGGGAGCCCCATCGTCCATCAAATCAGCATCCCTGGCAAGGGCATTTGCCCGGTTGTTTCAAATGCAAGTAGCCGTGCCCTTCTTTTGGTGCCCTCGGACATGAGCAACCCAAGTAGGGGCGGTCCTTTCTTCAATTTGGGCAGCAATGCGAACCCATTTGTCCAGATGGGCTATGGGTTTCCCATCTGCAGTTTTTAAGTCATTTTAGATCCAGATTGGAAGCCACACACTGGCTGCTTTCTGAGTCAGTGCAGATGGCTAATGGACAGTCAAGCAGTTCGTGTTCTAAGATAGCCTTTAGAGCCTCTACTTTCGCTGCTTGGCAAGAGTGGGGCTGGGCTTTCCCCTGTAGGGTGAAGGAGTCTGCGACATGGATCGATCCAAAGCCTGTCTGTGGGCTTCCGTCCACGTGCATGGAGGAACCATCACAGAACCAACATGTAAAACCCTGCAATTGAGCCTCTTTGAGAGAAGCTCCCCACTCAACTGGCCAATTAGGTTGGTACATCAGTGGCAAAGGACACTCATACGTGGCTCCGGTCACAACTAGACCACAGGGAGCCGGTGAATTTTGTGGTTGTTTTTGGAAATCCACCCCACGTGACACCAGGGAAACGGTCCATTTGGTTATCCGTGCGTTGGATACCGGGCCGTTCTGGACCTTTCCAGATAGAATATACTTAAGTGGTGTGTGGGGGCTCTGGACAATCACACGGGCACCTCCAACCATAAATTCCCAGTGCGTTAGAGCCCAGGCGAGTGCGAGGCATGTTTTCTCACAAGGAATGAATTTAGCCTCATGGGAGTTCAAACTACGGGAGGCATATGCTATAACATGCTGAGTGCCATACAATTGCTGTGACAGAACTGCTCCTATATTCCTATCCGAGGTGACTAGTTGTATGAGGAACAGTTTGGGCATGTACGGGTGTGCCAATGCTGGCGCTTTCATGAGATCTTCCTTGAGCTGTGCAAAAGCCTGTGGCTGTGCAGGTCCCCACTCCCACAGGGCATTCTTTTTCAACAGGGCATATAGAGGCTTTGCCTTGGCAGCGAAAGACTCAATAAAATCCCTGGAGAAATTGAAAGTTCCCAGGAGCGAGCGAAGAGAGTGCACGTCTGTGGGAGCAGGTAATTTGGCAATTACCTCGACCCTTTGCACATCAGGAGTGCATCCTTCTCCTCCTAAACAAAGTCCTAGGGACTTGACCTCCGTGGTTACCAACTGTGCTTTTTCCCTACTGGCTTTAAATCCGGTGTCTCTAAGGATAGCCACTATTTCATGGGTAATGTCCCTAGCTTTGTCTTCCAAATCAGAATGGATGAGGATGTCATCTAGGTAGGTCAAGAGGTGGGCTCGTGAGGCTAGTCCATATCTTGACCACATGTGCATGGCAAATGCTTGAGCTCGAGTGAGAACCCTGAGGTGTTCCTTTGAAGATGTATTGTTGCCCTCGGAACGTGAAGGTGAACTCGTACCAGCACGATTCGTGCAGCGGTATTGAATGAAAGGTGTTAGCCAAATTCAATACGCTGTAATATTTGGCTCCAGTCGCAATAGCAGACAAGATCTCATTGTATTTGGTCATGACTGGTGCCACGGAAGGAGTGACGGAGGTCAAAGCTATGAAATCCATGGTCATACACCAAGTTTTACCATCAGCCTTGAGCACCGGCCACAAGGGCGCGTTACAGATGGACTGCATAGGAGTGACTATGTGCCACTGGACAAGTCCTTCAATCATCTTTCCTATGCCTTCCTCTGCCTCTGCAGGATACTTGTACTGCTTTTGTGGTGGGGGATCCTTGCCTTCGATTAACACGCAAGCACCCTTCACCTTGCCACACTCAATTTTGTCTCTGATCCAAACTTCAGGGAATGCTTGTACCCACGGATCACTAGCAACACACTGCACAGGGGCAGGGGACTTGATAGCAGCACAGCGGTGTACCACAGAGATCTCAGGGGGTCCTTGGTCTAACTGCCACAAAAACCCGTTTGCGTAGTCCACTGTAAGCTTATTTCCCTGGAGGAACCTGATGCCCAAAAGGCCTTCGTCTTCCCCACAGTTCTCACAAGCCCACAATTTAAAACGGAACGTGTTGATGGACATAGGGATATTGGTCCATGCCTTAAGTTCGTGTCACCCCCCCACCATATCCAGTCAACTGGACAGTCTCAGGGGTGGGCACACAGTGTCTCACTAATTTAGGGTGCAGTACATTCAGCGCTGCACCAGAATCCACAAGAAGGGTGGCAGGAGTCTTGTCCCTCTCGGTCCCAATGCCTGCTTTCACCTAGAACCTTCCCCACTTATCTGGCTTCAGCCGAGCCACGACATTGCAGGAAAGCTTCCTGGACCGGGGACACCCCTATTCCTGCAGGTCCAGGCTGGGATAGTATCCAGCAGGGGGAGGGCCGTTGGTCATGGCGCTGACTGGCTGTTAACTTCCAGCCTGAAGCTGCTTCTCCAGTGCATCTAAGAGCTCAGATGTTGGCCTCTTGTCGAACTGGCTCATATCCAGTCCGAACTTTCTAAGCATGCCCCAGATCTTTACTCTATCTGAAGAGTAAGTCTGGGCTGTAGGGTCGTAACCGCTGGACGTCTCCTTAGGGGCACCAGGGTCTGGGGTCTGCTTTGGGACTGCAGGTGGCTGAGCGGAGTTCCCTGTCTTGTTGGGCTGACTGCGGGAATCCCTAGCCTGCCACTGCCTGTTGTCCTGTCTGGGAGGAGGGAGCGAGTTCCAATTCCCCTTCGGGACGGAATTAGAAGCTGTCTTCCTTTGCTGGGAATGGGGTCAATAATTGGAGTACGTGACCTCCTGTATGGGCTCCCAATTCCCGACGTCACACTTATGGGGCTTAGGAGGGGGCTTCAGAGAACCAGCCTCACAGAACAGGTCAGCGACCCGCCGGAGGTTGTTTCCAAATACCTCCCAGTCGGTTGTTGCGGGATCCACTGAGCCCAGGGTCATTTTCGTTTCGTGGTTAAGACCTCCATAAAGGAGAGTCTTAAACTCTACCTGGTTTAAATTGTACCCTCCTGGGGCCAGGGGGACCTTATCAGCTAGGATGACCAGAAGCTGCTTCCGCACCACGTAAGCTTCAGGGTTCTCTCTGGGACCCTGTTGCTCCATGACGTACAGAACGCTAATGCTCTGCCCAGGCCACAAAATCCTTATTATCTCCCTCATCCACTCTTGGGCCTCGAGTCTTACCAAGCCTCAAGCCACCACGGTAGATTCCAATGTGGGGAGCGCTGAAGGAAACATGCACAACTGAGCCAGCTGGGTTAAGTCCTGGCCGTTGGTTGTGGGGTGGGAATGGATCACGGCATTAAGCCACATGATCCCAGCCTGTTTGTTTAGAGGACCAAGTTGATCTGCAATTGCCTTGGCCTCGGTGGCTCTCCAGGGGACCTGGGTCTCAATTTCTTGGGTCTCCCGCACCTCTGCTCTATCTACACCTCCTTCTCCCGAAGGGGCAATTCTCTTTGTCATGGAACGGGTCTCAACGGGCCAGACTGGGACCCAGTGGTCGCTCCAGTCTGGGTTGTGAGGAAGGGTAGCCAGAGTGTCCTCTGGCAGCTGTTCCCCGGGGCCATCAAGGGGAAAAGAGGGGAGAAGCTCTGGGCAGATGGCTGAAATTAAAGCCCTGCGTGTATGCAGCTAGTTCTCCAGAGCCTCTATCTGTTTCTGACAAGCTGCATGACTAACAGCCTCCTGCTGCTCTTTGACTTGCCCTACCATGAAACGGGTTGCAGACCTGGCATGGGTTAGCTCAGCTTCTAAAGCGTGAGCCTTCTCCTCCCAAGTCTGGGCCTGAAGGTTGGCTACACTCAATTTTTGGGAGGTGACCTGAGCGACGGAAGTGAACGCTACCTTGTCCGCCCGCAGAACCTCCATCTCGGCATGAAGCCAATCACTCTCTTTCTTGGTTGCTTCTAACTTAACTCTGGTCTCTACCAGGGCACGTTAAGCATCTCTGGCTGTAAGGCAAAGTCCCCATGCAGCCAACACATCCTTGGATGGTCTGAACGGGTTCTTGGACTAAGGTGCCTTTGCGTATACTTCACGGAGGGTGGCAAAGGGGTCTGCCGTCTGGAAGCTCGTGTCCTTCCAGGGGCATTGTCCTTTACCGAGTACCCACTTTTCTAGTTTGCCTTTGGACTCCTTCTTTATCATGAAGTCCTTAACTTCCATGTTGCTGCTTTCAACCATTCTAACCTAACACGTGGGACCAGGACCTGGAGGGATGGGTAGGATCACCGAGACCCCTGGGGGATTCTAGGGAAACGAACGCTACAGAACTCTATTAGGAAAAGGGTGAGGGAACCTAACACCAGCCTGCCCAAAGAAAAGTCACTTTTGTCTGTCTAAGCCTGGCCTTCCACCTCGACAGCTTAGGGACAAAAGGATGAGAAAATGGTTCAGAGACGGGGAGAGTCACCTAGACTCCAGGGAAACCTTCACGAATACTCTGCCTGCCAATGAAGGGGGGAAACAAACCCAGTGGAACTTACAGCGCTGCCTAGCCAAGCAGCGGGGAAAAAGGGGCGAGGAGCCAAAACTGAACCATCCCTAAGAGTTTTTTGGGTGAGGGGTGCCTTCCTCTACCTCGGCCAAAACCTTCAGAAACCCTATTCTAGGTCGGGACTCACCACCTGCACCTACTTTGCTAGCAATCGGGACACACCCGAATTCCAATTCAGTGGGGACGAACCCGTGCTTTCTAAACTACAAACGGGATGCACTCGCATTTCACACTAAGGACGGGATGCACCCGTGTCACTCGGGGGGGGGGAGGGAATTCTTCCCTAAGTGCTTTTACTGCTTTGCCATGAAAGGAGGGAGAGTGTATGGACTGCACCTAACGCCCTAGCGCTTCAGATCCCAGCCCACGATATTCCCCAAGTTAGGGATGTGATTCCCAGGACAGTTTGTGCACACCCCTTGCTATTGGTTCTGATTCACTGCCCGAGAGCTTGCGACCAAGCCGGGGCGGCTGACACACACAAACCAAGAAAGAAAAGGGTGCAGATTTCCCACCCAGAGAGAATAGCTCCTGGAGCTCAAACACACAGAGTTCACGCACACGTGTTCCTGAAATCACCTTAAGACGACTACAGCCGTTGCCTACGTCTGTACCAGCCTGACTTGAGTAGGTTCGCGACTCCCACTCAAATTAGGGGTACAGGGGTTGCCCGCGTTACTCCACAGCTTGATGGGTAAACTATACAATACCCAAGTACTCTGCATTTGCATACTGGCTACTCTACTGAGACCCTGATTTCTGGGAGTCCCGGGAGGGACACCTAAACATGCTCACAACAATGGGTAGGGAATTAGCAAAGAGCACTAGTTAGCAACGCGAGAGGCAGGGCAACACAGTGAGATCTTGAACCCTATCTCTACGGGGTCAGGCTGAGTCAATGATAAGGCAGAAGTTAATGATAATAATTGTTTTATTGGAATACAGTCAAACACGTGTATGCAACACACTCACACGAAGAAATATAGAAATGAAAGGTAGGAGTTGGATAGCGGGATTTTGAGAGGAGGTTTGGTATGGGAAATACTATACCTGTCCTGAAGCCCAGTAATAGCAAAGAAGCTGGGGAGCGTGGGTTCTCAGCACATGGGGCTGAGGGGAGGCTCGTCAAACAGAGGAGAGGCAAGTCACGAGCGGTCCAATGAGACGCTTAATGTCAGGGGTTCTTATAGGGGAAATTGTGGCCACAGGCTAGTCCATTCTCGGGGATAACAATAAGTTTTGGGCTGGAGAAAAAGCCTCCGAAAGGTCAGTACTTTAGATGATTGAATTATGACAGAGTTGTCAATAGAGTGGCCAGTATGCAATTGCGGAGTGCTTGAGAGTTGTATAGTCCACTCATCAAGCTGCCTGCACAGGGCAGGGGATCTTTTTGTAAGTAAAGTGCATACATAATGTAGTACTTGCCTTGAGGTCTCCCAAAGCTGCATTCGGCAATGACTGGCCTGCCTGGATTGGGATTTGAATGGTTCGGCCATTGTTGGCCGTGCCTGTGTGCGTGCTTGTCCAGGGGCCTCGCAAGCACGTGGAGAGGAATGGGTAAAGAAGGCCAAATTATTGATATCAAAAGATATCTTAATATCCCACAAGCTCAGGCCAGAAACAGCGGTAACAGGATGTACGGTCTGGTAACCATACAGCTGTTAAAAGAGATACAATGGTAGAACTTAAAAGCAAAGATAGTACATGTGCCTGTGGCTACACTTCATCACATCTTCTGTTCACTGAGATTCTTATTATCAACCAGTTGTTGCTCCATCAACCAAGTCCATGGGCTGGGTATCAGCCAAATACATTCCCTCAAATACATGCCCTCAAAAATAGAACACTGTGGTTTTTTCTTTTATACCTTTTCTATTTTATTTTTTTAAATATTAAGAAAAAAAATCAGCACAAATTCTTTAGATAACTTTATTTAAAAAAAAATTAACAAAAAAATTTAAGTAGATGACAACACTCAAGAGAATTTTAAAAATAAGGAAAAGACAGGCACACAACTACTACCTAAAACAACAACAACAAAAAAGAAACTAAGCTAAAGTCAGGCCAGAATTATAAACACATGATTTCTTTCTTTCTTTTTTAATAATTTTATTCATTTTCATGATTAAAACAAACATTTATGATTGTACTTTTACATGAACTATTTTTGATCTTCCACACTGATCTAGATTTCATTTTCTATACTTCATTTACCAATTTACATTACTGTACCACAATACAATTTTTGTCTTACATGATAGTTCTTACATTCCCCTCTTCAGATTCCAGTTCCATGGTATATTAACTGTCGCCCCTTCATATATTACCTTAACCATGAATTACTCATTTCCATTTGGCAATACCCAGCAATTACCCATTGCAATTTTCCATTCTTTTTTTATCTAATCATCTGATTTCCCCTTTAATCTCTGGGAGACTATATCAGCATTTCTATTTTCAACAAATGCTTCCCACCATTGTTCAACTGTGGGTATTTGCTGAGTTTTCCAAAGCTTTGCGTATTCTATTCGAGCTGTTGTTATCATATACAGTATTATTCTCCAATGTCTCTTTTCATCAGTACCTTCAAATATACTTGTCATATTCAACAAGTACAATTCAGGTGTCTTAGCAAATTGAACCTTCAGTACCGCACACATTTTGTTATGTATTTCACTCCAATATTTCTTAGCCATAGTGTTACTGCCCTGGCTAGTCCGAGCTTTGGGGATATTAAAGATATCCCTTGATATCACAATTCGGTTGCACTTCTTTATTCCTTTCCACGTGCTTGCGAGGCCACCGGATAAGCACGTAAACAAGCTTGGCCATTAATAGCCGTAATATTCAAACTACAATACAGGCAGGCCAGAAATAGCTGACTCACTGCTTTAGGAGACCTCCAGGCAAGTACTCTAATTAAGTATGCACACCACTTACAAAAGAGCCTTTGCCCCGCGATGGCAGTTTGATGGGTAAACTATACAATACCCAAGTACTCTGCATTTGCATACTGGCTACTCTACTGAGAACCTCTGCGATAACTCAATCATTCAGATTCCGACCTTTTGGAGGCTTTGTCTCCAACTCCAAATTGATTGTTTTTCCCAAGTACGGCATAGCCTGCAGTCACAATTCTCCTTAGAAAAACTCTTGATTCCGAGACCTTCCTCGGATCGCTCCCGCGTTTCATCCCGCCTCACTGCCGCTTTACTTGGCGAGCCTCCCCTCAGCTCCACGTGCTGAGCTACATCGCACCCCAGCTTCGCTCTCTATTTTTCCTGGGCTTCAGGACAGGTGAAGTATCACCCAAACCAGCAATCCCTCTAAAAATCCCTCTATACCACTCCAACCTCTATTTTCTTTAGTTATCTTGTATGAGTGTGTCTCATACACTGTTTTGCTTGTATTTAATAAACATCATTTATCATTTCAACTTCTGTGTTCTCCTTGACTCAACCCGACCCCGTAGACATAGGGTTCAAGATCTTGCTACGTTACCCTGTCTCTGGTAACGCTAAGCAGTGCTCTGAGCTAATTTTCCCCACCTTTAGTTGAGCACATTGTGGTGTCCCTCCCAGGACCCCCAGTACACAGGGTAAGAATAGGACATGTCCACCACATATGAAATATCGTTCCAACCTCTTTCTGACATTTCCAACACGGACCAGTACCTGTATTGTAAATCTTTTTTAATTTATCTGGTGTCATGTACAATCTATGAAACAGCTTAAAATAATTCTCTTTTAAATTCTGAGCCATTGTAAATTTTTGCTTCCTTTTCCAGCTCTGCTCCCATGAATCTAACTGAATTGAATGTCCAATATTCTGAGCCCACAAAATCATAGCTGACTTAATTGTTTCCTCCTGCCTTTCCTGTGATAATATTTCTTGATATATATGGGCTAATAAATGAGGTGGATTTTCAAACAGCCATTTAATGACTCCCGTTTTGTCTTTTGATTCTATTCCATATGTTTTTAAGTTCGTCTGAGTTCTTTCAGTTAACTGTCTGTAAGGGAACCAACTTACTATTGTTCCTTCTTGTTCAAGTTTTTCTCTCGATTTAATCTTGAAGTCATTTGGAGTTGATCTCTCCAATATACCTTCATATCGCAGCCATTTATCTATTTCAGTCCATCTTCCAAAGAAGGCTTCCTGAGGGGACACCCACATGGGGAGTGGCCTTATGTTTTTATTCTTATAGTCATTCCATATTTTCAAAATCGATTTTCTAATATAATGATGCATAAAGTCTTTATGAATTGTTGCTTTATCATAGAACATCTAGGCATGCCACCCCATTCTCAAGTTCGCTCCTTCCAGTGCCAGCATTCTCATATCTTGTAGATCGATCCAAACTTTTATCCAAATGAATGCCACAACTTTGTAATATATCTGAAAGTCTGGTAGTCCCATTCCGCCTCTAGATGTCTGATCTGTCATAATGTTCCATTTTATCCTAGATTTTTTCCCTTGCCATTAAAATTTGGTTAGCTGTCTCCTCCACTGTACAAAAGGTTTACTGCTTGTTATAATGGGAAGGTTTTGAAATAGAAAATTCATTTTTGGAAGTACATTCATTTTTATTGCAGCTATCCTCCCCATCATCGATAAGCACATGGAAGCCCAACTTTCCAAATCTTTTACTATTTCTTTCCACTTCTTCTCATAATTGTTTTGAAATAATTCATTATTTCTTTTTGCTATCCAGACACCTAGATACTTTGCCTTCTGTGCTTTGTTAAATCCTGTTAAATGCTCTAGTTCCTTCTCTTCTTTTTCAGTCATACTTTTCATTAATAAAACTGTTTTTTCCTTGTTGACCTTAAATCCAGGAAATTCTCCATATTCTTGAATTATACTGATCAAGTCTTTAATACTGTTCTTTGGATCATCCAAAAATAAAACCAAATCATCAGCGAAGGCTTTAAGCTTGTATTGATATTTCTTAATTTGAACTCCTTTTATGACTTTATCTTCCCTTATAGCATTATTTAATATTTCCATTATCATTATAAACAGCAGAGGAGACCCTGCCTTGTCCCTCGATGCAATTCAGTCTGTTTTGTTCTTTCTCCATTGATGACCAATCGAGCTCATTGTTGATTGTAAATTACTTCAGTCCATGACACAAATTTATTTCCAGCCTGCATCTGTTTAACTGCTGTCTTCATGAATGGCCAACTGATCATATCAAAGGCTTTCTCTGCATCTAGAAATATCAGGGCCATTTTCCTTTCGTTGTGCTTTTCATAGTCTTCAATTATATTTAAGACCATTCCGATATTATTTCTCAAGGATCTTTTCAGTAAGAACCCATTCTGATCTTCATGAATAACCTCAGACAGAACCTTCTTAAGTCTCATTGCCAGGATTGAAGCAAAAATCTTATAGTCTGTATTCAAAAATGAGATTGGCCTATAATTCTTTAGGTCAGTTAAATCTCTGTCTTCTTTCGGAATCAACACCACATTTGTCTCTTTCCAGGTGTCTGGTAGACCTTCCTTTATTATCTCATTTATTGTACTTTGCAGGGGAATTGAGATCTCATGTTCCAAAATTTTGTAGTACTTTGCAGTATATCCGTCTGGTCCTGGAGATTTGTCATTCTTCACATTTCTGATCGCTTCCATTATTTCCATCATTGAGATAGATTTATTCAAAATCACTCTTTGATCCTCAGGGAATCTCATTTTATTCATTCTCTCCAGATATTCTTCCAATTCGTGTTGCTTTTTTAATTTTGAAATCTTACTCATCAACTTCTCATAATATTTATAAAATGCGTGTTTTATTCCATCTTGTTTTGTAATTCTTTCTTCCCCAGTTTTGATCTCCGATATGATATTCCTAGTCCGTCTTCTAAGCAGCAAATTAGCCAAAAATTTTGAAGGTTTGTTAGCTTGTTCAAAAAAGTTGTATCTTGTTCTTTGTATCTGCTGTTCTATTTCATTCAAATTAAGTTAATTTAGTTCAGCTTGGTATGCCTTCATCTGTAATCTAGTCTTCCTGTCCGAAGGATTTTGCCTCATCTGTTTCTCAACTTCCTTCATCTTTGTCACAATTTGCTGTTCCTTATGCCTCCTTTTTTTTCTAATCTCAGCAGACCATCTAATAAAATTACCACGCATCACAGCTTTACTCGCATCCCAAATAGTTTTCATCGGCAGTTGAGGTGTCAAATTTTCATTAAAATAATTAATTATCTCCTTTTTTGCTTCAGTTGTGTACTTCTCTTTATTCAAAACCTCTTCATTCATTCTCCATGTTCTCTCTTTGTCCTTGATACTTATCTTTGCTAATAGCGGGTTATGATCTGAACACAAGTTAGGGAGAATGTCTATATCTGTAGTCTTCAGCAACAGTTGTTTAGATACCAACATCATATCTATTCTGGACATTGACTTGTGTTGATCAGAATAGAACATGTGTCCATCCAATTGTCCATTTTTGTATCTCTATATGTCAAAAAGGCTTAAATCATCTATCACATTGAAGAAGCTGTTTGGCAATTTGCCATTGTTTCGGGGGGTTAATTTCTGTATTGTTTTATCAACTCTTGGATTCACAATGCCGTCGAAGTCCCCCAGAACAACAATGTTTGAATTTCCTGTTTCATTTAGGTACCTCTGTACCTCTTCATGAATTGCAGGGAAGAATTCACCTTTTGCTCCATTTGGTGCATATATACTAAGTATTAGTATTTTGTCCTGTTTAGTAGTAACTTCTACTCCAAGATGTCAACTGTTTCTGTCCTGGAAAACTTGATGCGCCCCATATCTTGAATTTACATATATCAAAACTCCCCTTTTCTTTTTGTCAATCGTTGCAGCATAACAACTTCCAAATTTCGGATTTCGAATATATCTCAAATCTTGGGTCCTAATTCGAGCTTCTTGCAGACATATTATATCCAGATTTTGTTTCTCCAACTGGTGAAATATTTGTCTTTTGTATTCAGAGTTAAATCCCTTAATGTTCCAAGAGTATACCTTTAGATCCATTTTGTCAAAAGTTTTTTTTATTAATTTCTTATTTCCATAAAAAGAGCTAATTAATCCTTCAATAAATCTCCTTCTAACCCCCCTTCTTCTTGTTGCAGTATTTCTTGTTCTACTTCACCATTATTGTCCTCTTCTTGAAGTTGTCCTCTTTCCTCATCTGGGATTTGCTGTTCCAAATCTTTCTCTTCATCAGAAATAGTTTTTTGCAGATCTTTTTAAAGTCTTTCCATCATCTCTTTTGCTTTGTGAACTGAATTAATCCTGTATCTCTACTGTTTGTACGTAAAAGAGATACCTTCAATTTTTTCCCATCGATAGCTAATCTGATGCTTTACCAGGAGATTTGCCAAAGGTTTGTACTCTTGTCTTTTCTTTAAAATCTGATAAGATAATCTTTGAAAATTATTACATTTTATCCTCAATCTTCAATGTTCCATCATAGCTTCGTTGTAATATTTTATCTCTTATCGCTGTCCTGGTAAAAGTTATAATGATGTCTCTTGGTAATTTTCTCTCTCTCACTACTCTGGAGGATACTCTGAACATTCTGTCAATACATGTTTCCATCTTGTCCTCGCCAATGTCAGTAAATTCTGCCAATGCTGTTAAGACTTTTTCATACAAATTCTCTGCTATAGTCTCAGGAACACCTCTAAAGTGAAGAAATCTTTCACGATATCGCAGTTCCTGCAGGATAATTTGGAATTCATCCTCTTGTTGCTTCCCCTTCATCTCCATCATCTCTGTTTCTACCTGTTTAACTTGTTGTTTTATTTCTTTAGTATCTGTTTTCAACTTTGTCACATCTTTAGTTATGGTTTCCAATTTCTTCCCCAGCTTGTCTATTTCATGTTTCATATCTGCTGTCATCTCTTTTCTCGTTTCTTTCAAATCCTGTCTAATGTCCTCTCTTATGTTTTTTAATTCTTCCATCATTTGCAACATCAAGTCTTGAGATTTCTGAGGCACATCTGTTGATATTCGTCTTGCTGTCTGGGAAGTTGTTGCTGCTGCTGCAGTTGTCACTCCTCTCCTTGTTCTTGAGTCCATATTGTATGTTTACTCAAATGGTCTTTGTACCTTATACAACTTGCTATAAGCGCTTGATTAATCTGAATACTTAATGCTAAATACTTAATGCTGTAGCAATATAGTAATATAATATTTTAAATTCAATTCATTGTAATATATATTGTAAATTTTATGTTGTTAATTATATATATAATCACCTCACACAATGCTTAAATTCCCTCTATGTATATCACAATCTTATATCCCCTAAGCTATTTAATTTACACTGAATTAGAATTGCAAAACAAAACCCTTACATTGAAATAAAAAACAAGCAATCAATTTCATCTAAGTATTTGAATATAAGTTGTAAATATATGTAGATATATGTATATATATAAACTAAGCTAATATAATATACTTATATATAAAATATATGCTTATATGTCTATTTCAAACAAGAAATGTAACACAATAAGAATTCAGTTCTGTAAATTTCAGTCACTGTGCCTAGGCCAAAATCACTCCAACTCCCCCTCCCATCAGATGCTTGTTGTACTTCCCTCCCTTCTTCAGAGCAGCTTCCAGGACCTTGACTGTAAACTATCTTCTCCGTTGACGATAAAGAGCCCTAGCCGCTCCACCGCATGGGAGTGGGAATCTTACTGTTTTCTCTGTTCTTTCAGCACAGTCTCAAAAAGCAGCACGTCACAGTCTCAAACAAGAGTCTTTTTTTTAAATGTCCGGCACCAAAGCTCTCAAACTCAGAAGAAAATCAAAAAGAAAGTCAAATAAAATCCATTTCAAGAATTCGTACTGATTATATCCACACATGTCTTTCTGTAATAATAAAAAAAAGATGATTCCATAATTCCACGATTCCGAAACCCACAGTCCAAAAAAGTAACACCACTATTCCACAGTTCTCAAGAAAAAAGAAAGAAAAAGTAAAGAAAAACAACCTAAAGCAAAAACCTTTGTAATTTGAAACATGTCACAATTCTGTTCTTTAGCCACGTTATGAAGTCCCAAGATTCCAAATAGCCGCCAAAATCTCCAAAAGGAAAAAAGAAAAGCCAAACAAGGAAAAAAAACCCTTCTCGAATCCCTCTTTAGCTTCCAGTAAGTAACTTCAAGTCCTTTGATTAGTTGCCAAATTCAGAAAAATAGACGGTAAAACAAAGCTCCACAGTCAAAGTCTTTCTCCAAATCATAAAAAAAATAAAAGAACGCAACGACGATCCTCCAATTATGTTCATTTTATTGTCTTATCATTATCAATTTATTTCAGTCCTTATCCCTATTTAAAATCTTATTTTTACAAATCCAAATCAATGTTAGGGGATTCAATTACTGTTTTTAAAAACATGTTCTGGCTTCTGAACTAGTCCACAGCCTTTTTAAAAATTGTCAGCCATTTCAGTACATACATACTCACTGTCAGCTGGGTCAGTTCGTATTCCCACTCCTGTGCACCGTTGCAGATCAATACTTGTTGTGGTTTCAGTGAAATAAAAAACTAGATCAGGTTGCTTGATGACGTTTAAGAGAATCTTCTTATTTTAAAAGTCGGCGGTGTCGCTTGTGCTGCTTATGAACGGCAATCCTGGTGAATCCGTCATGGTCCTGCAATCCCACCTGGAGCCTTTAGCTCTTTCCTTCCTATAAACACATGATTTCTAGCCCCTCAGCTCATAGTTATAAAATAAAATACTAAGGCCATTTCCACATGGTGTCGCTGTCCCATGATGAGGACATGTTGGCAACAGTCTGCAAGTTTTGCTTTTGCATGACATTTGTTGTGGTCCCACAGCCAGAGCATCCACACCCATTGTGATCAAGCATCCATGATCAATTGGTTGAAAAGCAGAATCCATGTAGGGAGCATGTAGGGACTTCACATGTAGGGACAATAGGAAGCATAAAGGACTTACAGATGATCATTTGGGATGGACTGTACACATGCTGCTTGCAAAGTTTCTTAACTGGCTCACTGCCTTTTTTCTTGTCTCAGCTCACTTTTGCAATCAGCACACAGGATCCCAAGCAAGCTTCCATAGGCACAAAGTACTGATGAAAGAAGCGAAACACCCTTACAACAACACAGTTGGAAGTGGTTTTGATACTACAATGAAGACAAGGAGAGATTAAGAACAGTCATAGAAAAAAAATATGTAAATTCATTAGAAAAGAAAACACTGAAAGAGGACTGATTTAAGGTCCTCTCCTAGTGGAGACAGAATATCTCATATTATATTATCTCATATGAAAGCCCATAAACCTCTTCAAAAAAAAAAAAACCCTAGATCAAAACAATACAAAATAAAATAAAATAAATGGCTTCAGAGACAAGAAAAGGAACTAAAACACAAATGCAAGCACAGACACAAACGAACTCAGTTAGAAGAGCATCAACTGAAATGGGACAACAAATGTCTGAAATTCTAAAAGAACTCTGAAGTCTCAAACAGGAGATGAGGCAAGAACTGAAAGATACTAGAGCAGAAATTAAAGCAGACATAAGAAAAGAAATTGAGACTATAGGGAAAAGAATAGATAAAGCTAATAAAAAAATCAAAATAATGAAATCACACATTCAAGAACTACAAGATAAAACTAAACAAATGGAAATAGAAACTAAGACACTAATCAAGGCTCAAAAACAAGGAGAATTTGCGCTAATCAGCAAGAGTTAAGATATCAGGATAAATGTATAAAACTAAGGGGAATCCTAGAATCAATGGAGGGGGGGGAATCTTTATGACAAACCAATTCCAGCTTTGGCAGATTATACAGACTTGCCTTAAGCAGCCATGGAAAAAGAAATTGACAGGATTTTCAGAGCTAACTTGAAGATAGCGAAAGAAAAAAACTAGCCAAGGGTTGTAGCGATATGCCTAATGAGAACCAGGATAAAAGAAAAAATACACACAAACTAGGAATGGAAACTGATAGTGGACAAGAATGAAATAATTATTTTTAAAGGCATACTCTATGAAATTCTGAAGAGGAGACAAAAATATAAATTTTTAACGCAACTCCTACAAAAACATAAAATAACTTATAAATGAGAAAGAGTGGAAAGAATCTCCTTTACTTACAGGCAAAGAAGGTATAAAATCACTACTATAATGAAAGCAAAAGATATGTTTGGAAAGTTCAAGGATGACTTAGAAAACCGTTCAAAACAAAAGGGCAAAAAGAAAAAGAGTAGAGAAGCAGGAGAGACAGCACACGACAGAAAAGAAGAAAAGGAGACTCCAGGCAGTTATAAGGAAGATGATAGAGAGGAAAAAGATGACATGGAAGCAGAGCTAGACCCAGATCAAGTACAAGAATCTCAGAACCAAGAATTAGAAATAGAAGATTTATACGTTGAAGACAAAGAAATATAGAAAGAGAAGGAGAAGAAAAGGCGAAGAATAAGACAAAAGACAGGAAGAGTCCAAATTAGATAAAAAAGCAATGATGATTAAAATTTAATCTTGGAATGTTAAAGGTCTGAATTTGAACTATAAGAGGAGATAAGCATTCCACCATTTAGAAAAAGCAAAAGCTGCTGTAATCTGTCTTCAGGAAACAAAAATTAGAGACATAGATACCAAATACTTAAAAAATTCCAAGCTAGGGAAAAGTTATATATCAGCATTCCAAAAGAAAAAGAGAGGAGTAGCACTATACATCAACCAAAGATTTCCATCCGAAGAGATTTTTCATGACACACAAGGACACTACATCGGAGTGGAAGTTCAATTTCAGGACTTTAAATTACTAATTATAGGAATATACTCACCTCAAGAGAAAAAAACAAAACAAATTTTACCAAAAGATCAAAAAAGAACTGATTAACTACACTCATGAAAGAAATCAAGAAAATTATTTGATGCTCAGGGACATGAATGGAGTGATAGACTCATCTATAGACAGATCATCAATAAGGCCCCATAAGAACTTGCATGGAAAACTCCTGCAATCTGTCTTTAAAATAATAGACCGCATGACACTATTAGATGTTTGGAGATATAAATATGGAAATTCCAAAGGTTATACATTTTACTCAGACCTGCACAAAACAATGTCAAGGACAGACATGTTCTTCATATTAAAACCACTGCGTAACATAATAAAAGATATGGAGATTCTCCCAAAGATGTTCTCAGACCACAATTTAGTGGGATCCTTAGGAGGAAGTGACCATGCTCTTTTGGAGTTTGTGATTCAGTGGGAAGGAGAAGCCAAATGTAGCTAGACAAGCATTCTAAACTTTAAGAAAGCTGGTTTCTCTAAACTTAGAGAGTTACTTGCTTAAATCCCATGGTCAAGAATACTAAAAGAGAAAGGAGTTCAAGACAGATGGGAATTTCTTAAAAGTGAGACACTGAAGGCACAACTGAAAACTGTGCCAATAAGGAGGAAAAATGGCAGGTGTCTAAAGAAACCGGAATGGTTCACAAAAGAACTCTCAGCTGAGCTAAGTGTTAAAAGAAACATGTACAGGAAATGGAAAAATGGTGAAATCACCAAGGAGGAATTCAAGCAAATAGCCAGGAGATGTAGGGAGAAGGTCAGAAAAGCTAAAGTGCAGAATGAACTCAGGCTTGCCAGAGACACCAAAAACAATAAAAAGGGCTTTTTTAGATATGCCTGCAGCAAAAGGAAAAACAGGGAAATGATAGGATCACTGCATGGAGAAGATGACCAATTAAGAATGGGGGGAAGTGAGAAGGCAGAACTACTCAATACCTTCTTTGCCTCGGTTTTCTCCCAGAAGGATAGAAGTACCCAAACTGGGGTGTGGGGAGCAGGTGAGGAAGTGAGGGAAATGCAGCACAGAATAAGCACAGAAGTAGTACAGGAATATCTGGCTAAACTAGATGAATTCAAGTCCCCAGGGCCAGATGAATTACATCCAAGGATATTAAAAGAACTGGTAGAAGTCATTTCTGAACTACTTGCAATAATCTTTGAGAACTCTTGGAGAACAGGAGAAGTCCCAGCAGACTGGAGGATGGCAAATGTCACCCCACCTTCAAGAAGGGGAAAAAAGAGGATCCTAATAGTTATCACCCAGTCAACCTGACCTCAATTCCAAGAAAGATCCTAGAGCAGATCATTAAACAGTCAGTTTGTAATTACTTAGAAAGCAATGCCTTAATCACTAGAAACCAGCATGGATTTCTCAGAAGTAAGTCATGCCAGACTAATTTTATCTTTTTTTATGATAGGGTTACGAGCTTGATAGGCGAAGGGAATGCTGTAGATGAAGAGAATGCTGTAGTTACTGACCTCAGTAAGGCCTTTGACAAAGTTCCCAATGACATTCTTGCAAAGAAGCTAGTAAAATGCAGGCTGGACAGGGCTACTGTTAGGTGGATTTGTAATTGGTTGACAGACCGAACCCAAAGGGTGATCACGAATGGTTGCTTTTCATCCTGGAGAGAAGTGACTAGTGGGGTGCCACAGGGTTCTGTCCTGGGCCCAGTGCTATTCAACATCTTCATCAATGACTTGGATGAAGGATGGAGGGCATGCTGATCAAATTTGCAGATGATACCAAAATGGGAGGGGTTGCTAACACACCAGAGGATAGGATCAATTTCAATACGACGTTGACAGAGTGGAGAGCTGGGCCAAAGCTAACAAAATGAATTTCAACAGAGAGAAATGTAGGGTCCTGCACTTGGCAGAAAAAATGAAAGTCACAAGTACAGGATGGGGGAAGTGTGGCTGGATAACAGTACATGTGAAAAGGATCAAGGAGTCTTGGTAGATCACAAGCTGAACATGAGTCAGCAGTGTGACGTGGCAGCCAAGAAAGCCAATGTGATTCTTGGTTGCATCGATAGGAGTATGGTGTCTAGATCAAGGGAGGTAATGATACCACTCTATTCTGCATTGGTTAGACCTCATTTAGAATACTGTGTCCAGTTCTGGGCACTTCAATTCAAGAAGGATGTCGACAAGCTGGAACATGTCCAGAGGAGGGTGACCAAAATGGTGAAGGGTCTAGAAGCCATGCCCTATGAAGAACGCCTTAGGGAGCTGGGTATGTTTAGTCTGCAGAAGAGAAGGTTAAGAGAGGACATGATAGCCATGTTTAAATATTTGAAGGGATGTCATGTTGAGGAGGGAGCAGACTTGTTCTCTGCTGCTCCAGAGACTAGGACAAAGAGCAATGGATTCAAGCTGCAGGAAAGGAGATTCCACTTGAACCTCAGGAAGAACTTCAGAGCTGTCCGGCAGTGGAATATGCTGCCTCAGAGTGTGGTAGAGTCTCCTTCTTTGGAGGTTTTTAAGCGGAAGCTGGATGGCCATCTGTTGGGAATGCTTTGATGGGTGTTCCTGCATGGCAGGGGGTTGGTCTGGATCGCCCCTGTGGTCTCTTCCAACTCTATGATTCTATGATTCTATGATTCTAGCTGGAACTGTCTACTATTAAGAAAAACATGGTACAGAGACTTAATGACTTTCCATTTCAAAATGACTATTACCTGGAGAAAATAAAAGAGACAACAAAATATTATTTTAAGGAAAATATGTCAGACGAACTAACAATGAAGACAATATGAGGTGCGAGTAAGGCCGTTCTTCAGGGTCACTTCATCAAATGGGGCTTAGAATACAAAAAGAAAAGGCAAGAAAAATACCAGAATATTTTGAATGAAATGAAATATAGGGAAGAAAAATTAAGAAACAACCCATCTGATAAAAAACTACAGACAAAACTTAAGATATTACAAGAACAAATAAAGGCAGAAAATCTAACAGAGACTGGAAAGAAACTAATGAAAATCAAACAAAAATCTTTTGAACATGCAAACAAGTCAGGAAAGTGGCTCGCATACAAACTCAGAAAAGAAAGAGAAAAGAAACTGATTCGAGAAGTAAACACAGGAACAAAAATAGTTTCGGACCAAGAGTCTATAAAGCATACCTTTTATAAATATTATATAAATCTATTTAAAACCAACACACGGGGAACAATGAAAGGCAAGATAAAAGAATATCTTGATAAACAAAATATCCCACAAATCTCAGAAGAACAAAAAAAGATGTTGAATTCAACTATATTATGGAAATAACAGAAGTGATTCGGAAATTGAATACAACAAAAGCACCAGGCCCAGATGGATTTTCTGCAACTTACTACTAATATCCACAAGAGTAACTCACACTTCCAATGCAGAAAATGTTTAACGAAATCATAACAGAAGGGAAACCAGAATCATGGAATGAAGCAAACATAACTCTAATACACAAAGAAGGAAAAGATGAAAAAGAACCAGGAAATTACCTCCATATCTCCTTACTCAATACCAGTTATAAGATATTTGCAAGCATACTGGCTGAAAGATTTTAAAAAATATTACAAAATATAATACACAAAGATCAAAATAGTTTCTTACTGAAAAGACAAATACGAAATAACATCGGGACTGTTCTAGACATAATTGAACACTACAAGAAAAATAACGAGAAAAAACTAGCACTGATTTTCGTGGATGCCAAGAAGGCATTCAACAATGTCAACTGGGACTTTATGATATAAGTTTTAACCAAAATGAACTGCGGTCCTACTTTCATAACTTGGATAAAAGAAATTTACAGAGATCGGAAGGCTTTCCTTCTAATAAATGGAGACAAAACAAAACAATTTGAAATAAAGAAAGGAACAAGGCAGGGCTGCCCACTGTCTCCATTATTGTTTATCACAATCCTAGAAGTTTTAACCAGAGCAATAAGATCAGAACCAGAAGTAAAAGGCACCAAAATAAAAAGACAAGAGTATAAACTGAAGGCATATGCAGATGGCTTGGTGATTTTCCCAGAAGATCCTAATCAAAGTATAAGCAAGCTATTGGAAAAAATTAAATTGTTTGGAGAAGTGGCCAGCTTCAAAATTAACAAAGAAAAAACACGAATATTAACTAAAAACATAAAGCAAGAAGAATTAGAAGAACTGATTAAAAACACAGGATTCAAACCAGACAAGAAAATAAAATATTTGAGAATCTGGGTCTTGAAGCAAAATAAAGAGCTGTTCGAAAATAACTACAAGACTACCTGGTCAGAAATTAAAAAATCCCTACAAAATTGGAAAACTTTAGAATTGTCACTGTTAGGAAGAATAGCACCTATAAAAATGAATATTCTGCCCAAATTAAATTTCCTTTTTATAATAATTTATTATAACAAATAATTTTTATATATAATTCTTATATATAATTTTTATAATTATATATAATATAATTATATATTATATATAATATATATAATCTATTACATATAATAATATTACAGTAAATAATAAGCCTTTTCGAGAATGGCAGAAGGACCTTTCCAAATTTATTTGGGAACAGAAGAAACCCAGGATCAAGTGAAGGATTTTAACTGAAAAAAAGGAAAAGGGAGGCTTTGGATTGCCAGATCTTAAACTTTATTATTACATGAATGGCTTGACTTGGATTTGAGAATGGATAACACTTCAGGATGAAAGACTACTTAATTTAGAAGGTTCAGACCTATGTATGGGCTGGCATGCATATATGTGGTACAACAAAGCTAAAATCGACAAAGGATTCCAAAACTATTACATAAGAAAATTGTTGCTATCGATATGGCTAAAATTCATGAATAAAACCTACAGAAAACTCCCACAATGGATATCTCCACATGAAGCCTTGTATGGTAGATGGAAGGACCCCACCGAGAAATGGATCTGTTACAAAGATATACTAACTGAAGAAAAAAACCAACATTATAAAATGAAATCGAGAGAGGAGTTAGAAATAGTGGGATTTAAATGTCACTGGTTTCTCTACAGACAACTGAAATAAAGATTTAAAATGGACCTGAAACTAGAAGAGTTCGAATCTGCCTCAAAACTCAATGAATTTGAGAAAGTAATATTTGAATCGCTGAAACAGTTAACATCTAAGTTCTACAAAATATTACTAGAAAGAGAATTAGAATCAGAACAAATTAAAGAAAGTATGATCAGATGGGCCCAAAATATGGGTCATGAACTAAACCTTGAACAACAGGAAAAAATTTGGACGGAAACACAGAAATTCACATTAGCTCAGTCATTGACAGAAAACTACCTAAAGATGATGCACAGATGGTACTTGGACCAGTGAAATTGAGTAAGATGTATAAAACTAAAGAAAACAATTGCTGGAAATGTGGAATAGAAAATGGAACTTTTTATCATACGTGGTCATCCTGTACAAGGGCAAAAACATACTAGAAAAAGATTCAAGAAACTATGTCCAACATGCTCCAAACAAACATCCCATTGATACCGGAAATTTTTCTATTAAATATGCTCCATAGATTGGACAAACCCGCAAAATTCAAATTTTGGAGAATAATACTATACATGATCACTGCCGCCAGAGTCACATATGCTAAACTATGGAAGAACAAACAGATACCACAAATAGAAGATTAGTTACTAAAACTCACAGAATATAGAGACTTAGAGATACTGTCTATGATGTTAAAAGAGAAATTACAAACAAGAAAAGAGGAGGAATGGAATCCCATTGAGGACTATATTCTCAAACAGGTAAATGACCTAAAAGAAAACTAAATCTGATAATGATAATTTTGTAGGTTCTCAATTAGTTGATAAATGCACATATAAAGATAAATAGATCAGCTTAAATACGGTAGACACCCTCAGAGCAAAAGATATCACAGTGCAAACAGTAACCTAATAGAATTAAGAATGTCAATAAAGTGAGGATTAAAACTGAAGGCGATAACAAACTGAACTAAGGGGAAGTAGGGAAGTACAAAAAGATGCAACCGTGTTTTATATAGCCTATGATGGAAATATTCAATAAGTCATGTTTACTCGCATTGAATGTTTAGTTACAAGTCAGTTTCAACTTCTTAGAGCTGAATGATATATTGTGCCTATCAATTAGATTGTTTATCTTTTCCAATGTAGATCTTTATTCATTATTAGTATTATTATTGTTATTTTCATCTTTCATGTTCTGTTCACAATATGATTTTATGTATAAGAAAATAATTTAATAAAGATTATATATAAAAGAAAGAAAGAAAGAAAGAAAGAAAGAAAGAAAGAAAGAAAGAAGGGAACCACCCTTGAATTAATGAAACTTGTCCTTAGTTTGGAAACCTCTAAAGAATGAGTTGTCCAGTAACAAGGTGTTGAGAGGTAGAGGCTTCTTGTAATCATATCCCAATCTTTCTTAAAATTACACAGTGATTCCCCTTTAATTAAAATAGTCAATTTGTCAATTTCTGCAAGATCATAACATTTCTTCATCCAGTCTTCTTCAGATGGAATAATTGAGTCTTTCCATCTCTGAGCAAAAAGCAGTCTGGCAGCCATAATTATGTACTGTATAATTGTTCCATACTTCACGTCTGTCCTGTCATCCACTGATCCAAGTAAGAAAAGCTCAGATTTGATTTGGATCTTCAATTTCATTAGCCAATGAATCCGCGCCCAAAATTTCTTTCCTTCTCATAAGTCCACCACATATGAAAAAGTCTCTTTTTTCAGTTTACATTTCTTTCTGTTTACAAATATTAATAGACCTTTTATACATTTTAGATAATCTTTCTGGTTTTAAATACCACATATGTTTGGTTAGACCTCATCTTGAATACTGTGTCTAGTTCTGGGCACCCCAATTCAAGAAGGACATGGTCAAGCTGGAGCAGGTCCAGAGGAGGGCGACCAAAATGGTGAAGGGCCTGGAAGCCAAGCCCTATGAGGATAGACTTAGAGAGCTGGGTATGTTCAGTCTGCAGAAGAGAAGGTTAAGAGGGGACGTGATAGTTATGTTTAAATATTTGAAGGGATGCCATGTAGAGGAGGGAGAGGGCTTGTTTTCTGCCGCTCCAGAGACCAGGAAAAGGAGCGATGGATTCAAGCTGCAGGAAAGGAGATTCCACCTGAACCTCAGGAAGAACTTCCTGACAGTCAGGGCTGTCCGGCAGTGGAATCTGCTGCCTCGGAGTGTAGTGGAGTCTCCTTCCTTGGAGGTTTTTAAGCAGAGGCTGGATGGCCATCTGTCGGGAGTGCTTTGAGGGTATTCCTGCATGGCAGGGGGTTGGACTGGATGGCCCGTGTGGTCTCTTCCAACTCTACATTTCTATGATTCTATGATTCTATGATATATTTCATTTTATAAATTTTTTCTGTAAGGCTTTAAACCTCTTAAACCTATAATCTCACTCCAAGAAAGCCATATTAAAAATAAAATCCTAAAATATATAAGAAATCCCAAATTTGGACAAGCTTTCTCCTCATCGCTAGATAGAAAAAAAGAGTAACTATCTTTGTGAATAATAAATATGTAGCAAAAGGAACTATTTAGAGATGGGTCAGGCATAGCCGTTGAGGTAAACGTAATGGATCTTAATTTACTGATAGTTGCAGTTTATGGCCCTTCAGAAAATAAAAGTAAATTCTATTAAAATTTATTGGAAAAATGACTGGACTTTGAAAATCATGAATTATTACTAATGGGGGATTGGAACGGGGTCTCGGACCCAAATTTAGATAGAACCAGTAAAAATACAAGGAAGGGAAAAAATAAAAATCAAGGGAAGCTCCCGATTTCTTTTTTTAATTTACTTGAATGTGTATCCTTGACTGATGTTTGAAGGATCACAAGGATCAGAAAAGGAATATACTTTCTTTTCAGAATATCATAAAACATGGTCAAGAATAAACATGTTCTTTGCATCTACACCTATATTAAAAAATATCTTAAAGATGGAAATACTCCCAAGATCCTTTTTAGACCATAGTCCTATACCATTAGTAATTCAATATGTGAGGAAAAAAATTAATTGGACCCTGAATGATAATCTACTAAAAGATGAAATAATCACAGAAAAGGCAAAAATTGAATTGAAGAATTTTTGTTTGAGAATAATCTGGAAAAGGGCCAAAACAGCCCAGGTAATCTGGGAAATTAGCAAAGCAGTTATGAGAGGGTTCTTCATAAACAAACAAGCTTGGCTGACAAAAAGCAGGAAAGAAAAAGAAAATCAGACATGACAAAAGTTGCAGGAAAAGAAGAAAGAACTTAAAAGAAACCCACAAGACTATAATTTACAAAACAAGATTAAAGCTTTTCAATAAACAACTTTCATTAATAACAATTAATGAAATAGAGAAAAAGATGAAATTTATAAAACAAAGACATTTTGAGCATGCAAACAAACCCAGAAGATGGCTATCATATAAATTTAAAAAAGAAAAGGAAAAGCAGCTCATCACTGAAATTAGAGAAGGTCAAATTATTCATCATCAACAAATAAAGATCAAAAATATATTTGTTTCAGGAGCTTTCAGGAGCTTTTCAAAAATAAATCTTCACCGAAAGACCAATTAAAGAAAATTAATAAATATCTGGACCAAGTAGAAATTATACAAATCTTGGGATATCAAAGAGAAGAGCCAGATGAATCAATCATAAAATTCAAAATTATTAACGCTATCAAAAAGCTGAAAATAGAGAAGGCACGAAGACCGGACGGATTTATGGCACCTTATTATAAAACATTGCAGGATCTTTTGATCCCTACCTTGCAACAAGCAATAAATTCAATCAGTCAACAAGGAATCCCAAATAACTGGAAGGAATCTAATGTGGTTTTAATATCAAAGGAAGGGAGAGACCCACTAGTTAAAAGAAACTATAGACCAATATCCCTGTTAAATATAGATTATAAAATTGTTGTCTTAATACTGGCAGATCATTTTAAGAGAACACTGGAGAGTTGGGTAGAGGTAGACCAAAATGGATTTCTTCCTAGAAGACATCTAAAAAAATAATATAAGAACTATATTGGATGTAATAGAATATTATCAAAGGCACAATGAGAAAAAACTAGCCCTGATTTTTCTTGACGTTGAAAAAGCCTTCAATAATGTAAATCAGACATTTGTGTTTGATGCCTTCTCTATTTATGTTTGAAATTTTGAGGAGGATGAGATTACGTGATAGCTGCATTGACTGGGTAAAAACATGTTATAATGACCAAAAAGCTTGCATATTGATAAATGGGGAAAAATCAAGACAGTTTGCAGTGCATAAGGGTACAAGACAGGAGTCCCCACAATCACCTTTACTTTTTATAACATGCTTGGAAATAACAAAATAAGTAATAACCCTTCAATTTGCAGTAGATATATAGATATATACATTTTTATTGCGCTTAGAATTAGAACAAGAGATTATAAAGAAGATCATGGTAAAATGGGAGCAGAATATTGGGCACCCAATTCAACTAGAAAGCTGGAAAAATTTGTGGAAAGAAACAGCTAGATTACTTAAAAGTGTATCTTTAAAGGAGAATGATTACAAAATCTTTTTTAGATGGTACTATACCCTAGCCCAGATAGCAAGAATAACCAAAACTAATAAAAATAATTGTTGGAAGTGTAATCAATGGGGAACTCTTTATCATCTATGGTGGATTGTATAAAGGCAAAAAAGTTTTGGAAACAAATCCATAGCAACATATTAAGAATCTTACAAATAGAGTTCCCAATGCATCCAGAAATGTATTTGTTAAATATATTCAATGGAATACAACGATTAAAAAAAAGATCACAATGGAAGCTGTTAATCCACATGGTCACAGTGGCCAGAATGGTTTACGTGAAAAGATGGAAATAAGCAGAAATAAATGAAGTGGATGAGTGGTTAATAAAACAATATGATTTAATAGAAATGGATAAATTAACAACCACATTAAAAGAAATTACAATAGAACAATTTAAAGAAGGTAGGGAACAAATTTTACCAACATTTGAAGCCAAATGGGGGAACTTAGCTATAAGGGGGATAAAAGAATAAGCAGTACAATTAATAGAAATCTTTAAGGAGACTGGGCAACAGAACATCATGATAAAAGGTTTGGATGAGCAGAGGGATTAAATCATATGTATCGGCAGAAAGATATCATGAAAACAATACAGGTGCCGTACTACAATTAAACAATAAAAATAGTTGAGAAAAGGCAAATAATAAATGTAATATAATTGAAAGAGAGGTACCACTCAACAAAAGTGGAAATACTAGGAAGAAGGTAGGCGACCTTGAGTTGGGAAGCAACCATAGTATAATAGATTTAAGAAGACTATAAGTAGATAGAGTTCTACTGGAAGAATTGTATTCGATAATTTATCATTAGTAAATATATAGATCTCTCCAATTCTGGGTTTCCCCACATGAAGCCTTTTTCAGATTAGAAAAAATGCAAGTGAAAGAATGGGTCACATATAAAGATATACTTAAAAAGGATGGAAACACCATAAAGTTGAAAAGCAGGGAAGAATTAACTACATAACTACATAAGAATAGACTACATAAGAATTGACTATTACATATTGGTCGTTATATAGGCAATTGGTAGAAAAATTTAAAATGAATAATAAAAACATGGGGATATCTCTAGAAGAAACAGAATTTGATAGAATAATAAAACAAGGGACAAGTCGTCAGTTAATGAGGATATACAATCTATTATTAAATATGCAAATAGAAGAGGAAACAGTAAAGGATAATATGATAAAATGGGGCCAGGACATAGGACACTCAATCACTTTAGAACAAAGGGAAAAAGCATCAAAAATTTACAAGGAGTTATAATTTAAGGGAAAACTTTTTCACGATGTTTTATAGATAGTATTTAACTCCAGTACAGATCTCAAAAATGAGTAAAAGTAACAAATATCCTAAATGTTGGAAATGTCAAGGAGTTGGGTCTTTTTTCCCCCACATCTGATGGTGCTGTAAAAAGGCAAGAAAATTCTGGGTACAAATTCATGACTACAGTATGAAAGTACTAAAAATTAAATCTTTAATGACACCTGAAGTTTATTTACTTGGACAATCTAGATTTGACAACCAGGAAAAAAAATATTTGAGAATGTTGTGCTATATGATATATGTGGCTAGAATTCTCTTTGCAAAATATTGGAAAGAATCAAATACTCCATCAATAGAAGACTGGATGTTTAAACTATATGATTTGGCTGAAATGGATAAACTGAGACTAATGTTAGAAAATAAATCAAATAGCACTTTTAAACAAGAGTGGGAAATCCTAATCCCCTTTGGAAGGAAAAGTGAAGTAAATATGCTACAGCAGGATTTGACGAATAAACCTTGTATGATTTATCGGAAACCATAATTATTACCAAACATATAAATTTCTTAATTCTATTCTGATTGTTCCTGGAAGAATAATACCTTTATATACACCTCAAGATGAGGTATTAAATTGACTTGAGTTTTAAGTTTGAGGTAAAGGATGAAGTTGAGACTATTCATAAATCAGGACTCAAAATTTAGTACTAGATCACCCAACTGGGATGGGATAGGAGGTCACTTTGTGTCTGTCTTAGATGTGTCTTAGATGTGTTGTAAGGTTTGTAATCAGAAAAGAAATACTGAAACAAATAACAATCTAAAGAATCATAATGTTTTTTATGTATAGTCTTGTTACTATTTTTTAATTACTTTTCTTGGGGTTTTTTGTTGTTTTTTATTATCTCCTTCTTTCTCTCTTTACTATCTACAATCTTGTATCATGCAATCTTTTACTTGTTTATTCTGTTCTCGATGACAATGTACACATTTTAGCTATTAAATGTTCATCTATCAGTACAGAATCCTTCAAACTCTGATTTGGATATTTCAAAACCAAACAAATTTGTATCCATCTTAAACTGTTCAGATAACTGTCTATAGGCAAACCATCAGATATCATAACCTTGAACCAATTCCTCATCTGTTTTCATTTAGTATTTTCCTTTTTTCTGGCAATAACAAGTCGCTACATGTTAACTGTTAATCTTTGACAGACATTTCCCTCCTAAACAAGGCACCATGTGGTGAATTCCATACAGATATTTTAATACATAGTAGTGTTTTATATTTGTTCCAAACTTTCAATATAGCATATCTGATGTAATGATTATTTAAAAATCAATGTTTGCTTTAAGTTTGTCATAGCACAAAAATCCATTCCATCCAAACCTCAAATAAAATCCCTCTAACTGAAGAAGCTTTTCTCTTTTGAAATTAATTCAGCTGTTCAACCAAATCGAATAGCAAGCATAAAAATTTTTTAAAAAAATTGGGAAGCCCAAGGCCTGTTGCAAAACCTTGAATCTGACTCTTACCTCCTTTCCTTGTCAGATAAATTTGGAAATGTCTTCATGTCATTGTTTAAATAGCATGTTATTATTCACTAGAGGTACTGTTTGAACAAGAAAAACATGTTTGGCAAAACATTCATTTTTATAACTATCTTGCCAAAAAATGAAAGCTTCAATTTAGACCATCTTATCAAATCTTGCTTAATCTCATTCAATATTTTAGCATAGTTATTTTGAAAAAACTTTGAATTTTTGTTCTTAGTAGTGACACCTAAATATTTCACAATTTTAAATCCAGTTTTTTCCATCAAAAAGATTTGTTCTTCTAGTGTTTAGAGAATGGGAAAATGAGCTTCAAAAATTTATTTAGTTAGGTAAAAAACCAGGAATAAGATTTAAAATATTACAGGATGCAAAAGACAGAGGAGTGCCGTCCTTGAAGACCTATTATTATGCAAGTTGTTTAGATTGGATTAAAGATTATATTATATTGCAGAAATCTACTTTGAAAGATCTGGAAGAAACAGATAATAGATTTGGATGGCATGGTTACTTATGCTATAATAAAGTATTGGTGAATAAAGATTTTAATAATCATTGCATCAGGAAAATTTTATTAAAGATCTGACTCCAAATAAAACAGAAACATTACACAAAACTCTCCATTTGGACATCCCCTCAAGAAGCTTATAAAATTGCACCAATGAAGCAGGGAAAGCTTTTGACTCATCAAGATACAATAAAATGGGAAAGAGGCAATCCAAAAATGAAGTCAATAGAAGAATTAAAAGCTGAATGTCATGAGCTAAACTGGTTTCCTTGGTGCCAGTTGAAAGAAAGGTACAAAATGGACCAAGAACTATTAAAAAGGGATTTTGAATCTGAGTCAATAAAAGAGTCAATGATTAAGTGGGCCCAAAATATAGGCTGTCCAATCGAATTAGAGGCATGGGGAAAAGTATGGAAAACAGACATAAAGTTCACTCCAAATTTAAATTTAAGAGAAAATTATTATAAAATGTTACATAGGTGGTATATGACTCCAGAAAGACTTAGAAAAATAACCAAAAATGAGGATGCGAAGTGCTGGAAATGCGGGGAAAAGATGGGGACTTTTTTCATATGTGGTGGACTTGTTCTAAGGCTAAGAAATTTTGGAAGGGAATTCAAGATGAAATTCAAAAAATCTCCAAAGTCAATTTTGAAATCGTACCAGAATTTTATTTATTGAATATATTAGGTCAGAATCGGAAGATTAGAAAACCACAGAAGATATTATTGTATTTGATCACAGCAGCAAGGCTGACATATGCACAACATTGGAAAGATAAAACAGACATTCCATTAGATGAATGGAAAATAAAAATGTTAGATATGATAGAGACTGAAAAATTAGCTAACTCCCTTAAGAACAAAACGGTTCAAAATTTTGAAAGAGAATGGAAAAGGGTTATGCTTTGGCTAAATCTGTAAACGTCTGTGGATTGACTATATTGATATCTGATAAGATATGTATAAAGGGAAGATAGATTCAACTGGAAATATATCATATACAGAAGGGGGGAATAGAAGAATCATAATAATGATATACATAATACTATCAACATATGCTTTTATGTACTTTGAAACTAATAAAAATTATTAAAAAAAGATTTGTTCTTCTTTCATCATATTTTTGGTCAGTATATGTTACCCTGGTTTCTGGGGTCCCTTGGGGGACACCCCGATATGTACCACTTAAGGAAGAGTGGGGAACTTAAAGGAGCACAATCAGTGGCAATACGAGAGGCAGGGTAATCTAGTGGGATCTTTTCACCCAGTTTTTACAGGGTCAGGTCAAACCAAAAACCAGCCAAAGATGTCAAATAAATGATTTTATTGAATGAAAATGTTCTCACACACCAATGCAGTCACTCACATACTCACACAAGACCTATTAAGAAACAAAAGAGTGGAAAAATTGGGTAGGGGATTCAGAGAGGAATTGTAGATGGGGTGATACTGCACCTCTCCTGAAGTCCTTGGTCCGGGAAGCAGCATGCAAAGCAGAACTCAGCAAAGAAGTGGCTGAGGGGATTACTCAACTAACAGAGAAACAGTCTGCTAGTGTGGTGGGGAGTTATCCAGAGAAATTCTCAAAAACTAGGACTACTTTTAGGGCAAACTGTACCTTGAGGGTAAGTCCTCTCCCAGGGAGAACAATAGGTACCACAAAGGAAAGGAAGCTCCACAATGGCAACTCATTTTGCATGATGGTTTTATGATGTGTTGCCAATGTTTCAGGATCTTCGGTTGCAAGGGGTTGTAGAGTAAATTTATGTAGAAGGTCCTTACCTTGGATGATTTTTCCAGAATCATAAGTGCTCAACTTAGGGAAAACATGCTAATTCCCTCAAGTTGGCTCCTCTGTGGCTGGGGACCCTTTGTTTACTATGAGTTTGCACAGCTTGAGGTCTCCTTGGGCTATGTGACTGGGGATTTTACTGGCCTGACCTAGTTCTTGGTCATTTGACCATTGCTGCCTATGTGCTCATCCGGGCAGCCTCTCTGGCATGGTAAACTATATTTGATATTAAAAACCGTCGGCCCCGGGATAGGGTGTACCAGTGGCGTAACACCACTCCCAGTCATTCTGTGCTTCATGGGGAACAAGCAAGATTGCAGAAGCATCTCCCTGTAGAGAGAGGAAAAATGATGATATCAGATTTGAGATCTGTTGGGGTTCTCTTGGTGTCTCAGCACTGCTGTAATAATTTTATATCTGGCTATGGGAACATAACCAGATACTTCTGTTATCCTGCCTGTCCCCCTCAGAGCATGGAATGGCTGGGAGGGAGCTTGAAAAGCTGATCAGTAAGTTAGGAGTGGTGATATATGGTTGAGATAAAGTGTAGGTTCCACACAGACCTACTATGCTATACTAAGACATACAAGATTCTGGCCAATAAAGAAATTTTATTAACTTAGCATGATCAATCACATTTCTTTTAAGGCACAACTTTAGGGTGTAGCAAAATGCTTTAAATGAATAATAAACAATAAAGACATATATGAAATCTATCCAATGTCTTTTCTTTCCATCTCCAGGAATGTCAAGTTTCTTCCCATTTCTCAGATATTTATTTTGACATATGCAAATGGGATATTTTCCCTCCTTATGTTTTAAAACATTGTTTCTTTTTTGCAACCTAGGAGAAGAACAAGGCTAACAGATAGTTTCATAATGAAAATCTAAAAAGTGTTGTAAGTAATTTATTTGCTGCTGGCATGGAGACTACTTCCATGACTCTGCGCTGGGGCCTATTACTAATGGTGAAGTACCAAGAAGTTCAGCGTGAGCACCTTTCATTTCATTGACGTTATTCTAGTAGATCTTTATTTCAGTTTTGCCTGGGTATCGGAACAATTGAATGACATAGGAGGAAATGTGGGAGACTTGGGTATTACCACAATATGAGAGGGGACAGGGAAAAAAATGAATTGGATTTCCCACTTATGCTCTGTTTGGAGCCAAAAAAAAAAGTTTGCTGTGGGTCATTTCCATATCTCTCACATACATTCACAGCTGCAATATTTCATCAATCTCAGTTAGTGTTTTAACTTTTAACTCAAATTGTGAGATACCTTGGGTCCTGTATGGAGAGAAAAGCAGGTTATCAATTAATTAATAAAAGAAATAATATCCCCTTCTCAGCACTGAGGGATATTGAGGAGAACTATTTGACTAGAGATAGCCACAAAAGGGGTCTTAGATTTGGGATAGCTGGCGCTTTCCCAGGTGTCTCAGTTTCAAACTATTAGTGCTCAGCATAACTAAAAACACTGCACCTCCACAATCCAAGGCTTAGAATAGCATATTTTCGCCATGGTCATAACTTGACTTTTCAGTCTGTTTCCTGTTCTACATAGAATTCTTTTCATGGCTTCAAAATTCAAGGTGAAACAGTCCTGAATGCATAGGTTTGTGCATATCAACAAAGAAAGCCTAGTAACAAAATGATAAATGATTGTAGTGTGTTGTGAGTTTACGCTATTTGTCATTGTTTATACAACTCTATGATAGTGAAGGGTGTTGACATACAGCAACATCCTTTGATCTTAATAGAAAAGATTGTTCTGTTTTCTAGGAAAGTCCAAGGAAGAAATAATTTTCACTGTTGGGTCTGCTCTACCAAGGATTGAACAACAAACAAAAATGCCATACACAGATGCAATAATTCACGAAGTTCAAAGGTTTGCCAATACTGTCCCAACAAATTTGCCACATGCAACTACTATGGATGTTACTCTTAAAGGCTACTTCATTCCAAAGGTGATTGGATTAATATAATGGTATTAGTCACTTTCCTGCCCAAGCTCAGTTGTCTGTAACTTAAGTTGCTTGAATCCTTTTCAGAACCTTTTGAGCATCAGATTCTTCCAGTAAAACATATTTAAATCTTTCTGATTTGATTCACAGTACCTTAAAAATCTTCTAGTTACAAGGTTATCTAGGTAACTCAAATCTCGTCTCCTCTGTACTGAGGTTTTTATCTCATGATAAATGCAGGAAATTTTACATTATATTTAGAGAATTACAGCAGTGCCTTGGGTGTATGTGTATTTAAAAACTAATAGCTTTAATCCTACAGGGAACCCACATCATTCCATTACTGTCTTCTATACTCCATGATGAGTCCCAATGGAAGAGACCACATAAATTCTATCCTGAGCATTTTATCGATTCTGATGGAAAGTTTGTTAAGAGAGATGCCTTCATGCGTTTCTCTGCAGGTAATATCTTTTATGTGTGTGAATTTGCATATCCAGTTTGGGCTTTATTCATTCACCCACACATTGACTTGGTTTATAAACTATCCCAGATGATCAATTGCAGGGAATTCTTTTCCATGCTAAAAAAATACCTCTATGGGTTGGTCCTTCAACCATACAATGAGATACTCAGGATACTTCATTTTCAGAAATGCACAGGGAAAACATTCTTTCTCATGACAATGAGGTTCACTTTTTATACCAGTGGGCAAGAGACCAGATGCTGTCTATAAGTGGATGATTTGTTTAAAATTCCAAGTAATAAAAAAGTAATTCTTTTCCAGTTAACAAAGATAGCATGTGCTAAACTGGAAATATGAAAAAGAAATGGAGTTATGAAGAGGAATAGTTGGAAAATATGGTAAATTGCAGGAATTTCAGGGAAAGGGGAAAAAATGATCACCAAGCACAAGTTAGAATGTTACATACAAAGATCATATCATGCAAATCAGGCAACAATTCCATTGTTCTATCCATTTGTTGAAGTTTACTTAACTGAATATCATCTGCAACAAAACATGTTAAAGGTTCAAATGGCAAGGTCAGATAACTGTTGGAGATTAGGAAGCTTCATTTATCCCATAGAGGACCTTGGAGAGGTGCATCCAACAAGATTTAATTCTTGAAAATTTCTATGCCTCCAAATGTCTCCTAGGGATCCAGGAAAGTCCAGATAGGAAACCTGTGGAAAATTATTGAAGGCATTTAAAAAATAACATGGTGATATAAAAAGGAGGAGGAGGAGGAGGAGGAAGAGGAGGAGGAGGAGGAGGAGGAGGAGGGGGAGGGAGAAAATAAAAAATGCAACACACCTATCTCTTTTCTTTTCTCCAGGCTAAGTATGGTCAGCTCCCTAAACGGCTCCCCATAGGGCATGGTTTCCAGGTCCTTCACCATTTTACTCACCTTCCTCTGGACCTGTTCCAGCTTGTCAATGCTCTTCTTGAATTGTGTTGTTGAGAACTTGACACATTATTCTGGATGAGATCTGACCAAAGCAGAGTAGAATAGTACTATTACCATATTTGCTGGCGTATAAGATGCACTGGCATATAAGACACACCCCATTTTTAGTTGTTTTTTTCTGGTGGAAAAAAAAACTAGTTTTAAAAAAATAGCATAACTTCTCCTGTCCCCCTTCCCCTCTGTTTTGAAAAGGAAAGGAAAGGAAAAGAAAGGAAAGGAAAGGAGGGGTCCTGATGAGCACACCATCAAACCTTCCTCAGATCACACATCACATCTTAGTTTTCTTTTTCATGATGTCTTAGTTTTCTTTTTCCAGGCCCATTTCTTTTACTGGAGCTGTTTGATCATTTTTAAATACCTCTAATGAAAGAGAATGCACCGCTTTCCTAGATAATCTCTTCTACTGTAGGAAAACCTCTTAGTATCAGGAAAATTTAGCTAATGCTAAGTTGAAATTTTGCTTCTTATAATTTGAACCCTCTCATTCAGCTTCTAGCCTCTACAGCATCAGAAAACAAGCCTGATACTTCATCCACATCACAGGCATTCAGATATTTGAGGATGGTTGTCATATCACTCATCTCTTCTCCAGGCAAAATATACCTAGCTCCCTCAACCATTCATTCATAGACATTTATATTTTACATTTATATTTTGGTTTTCCTCCTTTGGACACACTCCTGATTGTTAATGTCCTTAAATCTTAGTGCCCAAAACTGGACGTTGTATTTCAGTGGTTGTCTGACCAAAGTAGCCTGGAGTGGTACCATGCTCTGGGAGCAACAACCTTGATCTGGACTATATAGCCCTGTTAAGAAAGCCAAGAATTGCATTAACTTGATTGATTGGTGAAATAACCACCTATGCCCCAAAGTTCCTTTCTACTCCTAGCCCCACAGTCACCTGCAATATGTTGAGGCATTGTCTGACAGTTTTGTTTGTCCCCACATGGATCAGAATAAAGGGCCTATGCTCAGGGTGCTAGTTGAGTTTTGCCAGCTTCTTTATCTCTTCTTGGATCCTCCACCAGGAAGGAACTGGTAGTACGTCCCATCAGCTCCACACACATTGTCTTTTTCCTGCCCAGTAAGTGACCACCAACTATCACCACACATCTTTGGGCCTTTCCACAGGACAACACTCTCACATGTCATCCCATCGCAATTCTGGTTGCACCTCTGCCAGGATGGGAGCATGTCCCCAAGACTCCTCTCCATAAGTGACTGGCTGCCTGTGGAAGGAAGGGAGAGGGACATGCTCCTTTCTTCTGCACTGCAGCTGGCCTTCTTCCCATTCTGCAGTGGGGAAGGAAACACATGATCATGCTTCCAGCCCTTCTGCATGGCTGGCTGCAATGGACGGCTTGCATGATTGGGGGTTGTTGACAGAGTTGTTCTGTCAAATATATACCCTGCAATTGTTCTGGCTGGAAACACAAGAAGGGCAAGACCATGATGACATTGTGTCGATGCACCATTGCGGTCCCATTCCTCTTGCGTCTCCATGCTGGGATGCTGCTGTCCTGCAGAAAGGTTCTTCCTTTAGTAGTAAGAAGATTCCTTTATCAACAGAACCCATGGCTGTCTGGAACTTGCAGTTGTCCCCATGTCCAGAACCACTGCCCACAGGAAGGTCTGGAATGGATTGTGTAGCTCTGAAAACACAGTATGGTTCCTGATAGCTCTGTTTCCATATGCTACATTCTTCTAGTTGTGTTTCCAAAAAATGCTATTAGTCTTACAAGAATGTCTGCTCTGCTGCATACAAGATGTCTTAAATTAATTTTTAACCCTAAGAGAAGTTTGCTTCATTTCATTGATCATTGGTAGTCTCAGAAACAAATTTCTTATCGTTGCTAATTTGTTATTGTTGCTTACAGGTTGGAGACAGCTAAAATGGAGCTATTCCTGTTATTTACAAGTCTCCTACAGAGATTCACCTTCCAGCTAGCCCCTGGAATCTCTAGAGAAGACCTGGACCTTACCCCTGCAGTTGGGTTTACAACACCATCAATGCCTTTTGATGTTTGTGCTTTGGCCCATTGATAAGGCTCAAACTTTCTGAATATTTAATTGCTATGAGTCCATCTCTGAGCTTGTTCTGCTGTCTTGATCACTAAGAAAATTTGAGTGTACAAGCCACTTTGCGCAATTAGCCCAGACATCTAAACTCTCCCACATGTCATTGTGCTCTTTTGAATGTCACACTTTCTTAAGGGAAAACCCAGTTAACAAATAAGAAAAGCAATATGGCATGCTCACCCTGCTGGCTAGATCTCTCATTTGCGCAAGCAGCAGTAATGTCTTAACTCAGATATTTCCTGAGAAATATCAGTCAGACAGAAGACTATGAAATAGTTAAGCAGATTCAGTTCTTTGTATATTTCTAATTCATGTCTTCAAACTTATCATATCCAAACACACTGGAAGCTAAAGCCCATTTCCACCTCCTTTCTCTACACAGAAGGCTGCTGTAGCTATTTCTTTGTTTTCTTCACAATCTGTTAGATCCTTTGTTTTTGGTTGGTTGGTTGGTTGTTGCTTCTGGTTTGGAAATATTAATCCAAATTCATGCATGCCATTGGGTGGCATTGAGCAAATCCCTTTCATTCAACATTCAGTCTGTGTATAATGGGTATATCTGTCATTAGACATATTTCATTGTTGTTCTGCACCTTCAAATCATTTTAAACTTATGGTGACCTTAAGATGAACCTATCTTGGTAAGAATTCTTTAGAGGTGGCTCACCATTGCCTTTCTCTGAGGCTGAGAGAGTGTGACTTGCCCAGTGGGACTCCATGGTTGGGCAGGGATTGAACTCTAAAACCATAGAGCTGCAAGCGACCACAAAGACCATCAGGTAGTACAAACCCCTGCCATGGAGGAATACACAATCAAAGCATTCCCAACAGATGGCCATCCAGCCACTGTTTAAAAACCTCCAGAGAAGGGGACTCCATCATACTTTAAGGCAGTATATGTTGGAATTGGCAAGTGTTACCCTGATTTCTGGGGGTCCTGGGAGGGACACCTTAATGTGCACAAAACAATGGGGGGGGGGAATTAGCAAAGAGCACTGGTTAGCAATGCGAGAGGCAGGGTAACGTAGCGAGATCTTGAACCCTATGTCTACGGGGTCAGGCTGAGTCAATGCTAAGGCAGAAGTTAATAATAATAATTGTTTTATTGAAATACAGTCAAACATGTGTATGCAACACACTCACATGAAGAACTATAGAAACAAAAGGTAGGAGTTGAATAGAGGGATTTTGAGCGGAGGTTTGGTATGGGAAATATTATACCTGTCCTGAAGCCAGGTAATAGCAAAGAAGCTGAGGAGCGTGGGTTCTCAGCACGTCGAGGCTGAGGGGAGGCTCATCCAATGGAGAGATGGCAAGTCGGGAGGCAAGTCACTAGCAACGCAACGAGACGCTCAAAGTCAGAGGTTCTTATAGGGAAAATTGTGGCCGCCAGCTAGTCCGTTCTCGGGGATAAGAATGAGTTTTGGGCTGGAGACAAAGCCTCCGAAAGGTCAGTACTTTAGATGATCAAATTATGACAGAGTTGTCAATAGAGTACCCAGTATGCAAACACGGAGTGCTTGAGAGTTGTATAGTCCACTCATCAAGCTGCCTGCATGGGGCAGGGGATCTTTTTGTAAGTAGCATGCATACATAATGTGGTACTTGCCTTGAGGTCTCCTGAAGCTACATTCGGCAATGCCTGGCCTGCCTGGATTGGGATTTGAATGGTTCGGCTATTGTCGGCCGTGCCTGTGTGCGTGCTTGTCCGGGGCCCTCGCAAGCACCTGGAGAGGAAAGAAGGCCAAATTATTGATATCAAAAGATATCTTAATATCCCACAAGCTTGGGCTAGAAACAGCAGTAACACAAGACTTACAACTTTAGTCATTAAGGGGTTAATTGGTCCATTGGTGTTATAAAGAACCTTCATCTGCTATTGTTATTGGAAGCAGTTGTACAGGCTCTATAAGAGTAGCATTCTCTTAGTGAACAATCACTTCCTAATTTGCCCTGATTTGCTGTTGCTGCAGTTTGTGTTATATCCTGCTTCATTGTGGTATTATGATACTTTGATATATTTTGTATTTGTATTTTAACTTGCCAAACTTGCTCATGTTCTTTTTTAACCTTTTGTACAATAAGAACCCATATGCTATTTTTATCTTTTAACTAGAATATATAAAAGACTATTTCTCCTTCCCTATTTTGTCTTCTGAATTTCCTTTTTATTTACAACAAATTTGGTAGCAGATAATGGTTGTTTTGAACAAAAGACAAAAGTGTTTTTTGAGCTTTGGAATTTTTCTATTTTTCTTTTTTTGGAGTTTTTGCACAATGAAGAAGATGATTTTTATTATTATTATTATGTGTTGCATTTGCCTTTTGGTCCTAATTATTGAACTGAGCAATTAATTTTTCATGGCAAGAAAATTTCTCAGCAATAAAGTAACTCTTATTTAGCAGAATTTTTTCATGTCAAAGTTTTAAAATTGAAGTTTATATTAGCAGGAAAGCTCATATAGACAAATGTAAAATGTCTGTAACCTCAGCTAATTCACCTATAGTTACTACACCTACTTTCTAACAGGGTGCAAGTACTGACAATGGCTTATTTGTAATCCTGAAGTTAAATTGGGATAATTTTCAGATGTGGGATGCAAGATTGAGAGTTTCCCTACAAGTACAAGATTGTTTGAATGTTATAGATCAAGACATGCCTGAAAATCAGTCAGAACAGCATGAATATAAAATGAAAGAAGCAAAAACTTTAATGGTGATATATTCCTGTATAGAAGACTATGAGAGCCCTTTAGTAATTAAGTATGAGACAGCTAAAGAATTATATAGTGCCCTTGAGAAAAAGTATTTCAACAGATCAAATAAGAACGTGGTATTTCTGAAAGAGAAAGTATATAGTATGAGGATGAAAGAAGGAACTAGTATAGATATGCATTTAGACGAAATGTTAAGGATCATTTCAGAGCTTCAATCTGCAGGAGCAGAGATATCTGACTCTGAGTTTCACACCTGCATATTGCTTAGTTTATCAGCTTCTTTCGCAAATCAAAAGGCCATGCTTCAGTGTCTTTGAAAAGCTGATATAGATTATACAATCACTTATTTAAGAGACTCTGGACTTAAAAGTACAGTGAACAATATACCTAATAAAATGTCAGTGTGGAGGATAAGACCTGACTATAAAGAAAGGAAATGTTACATATGTTCAAGGGTGGGGCATATTGCCAAATACTGTAGGTTTAAGGCCGTTGAAAATCAAAAGGCTGGAGGAGCAAATGTTTCCACAAGTAAAACACCTTTCAGTAGACAAAGACACTCCAATAGTCATGGAAACTTTAAATCAAATGGTGAAAAATCAAATAAAAGGTATAAGCAAAGGTTTAACAACAGCATAAATCCTCATAAGAATAATAAAATATTTCAAATATCTGATCACCAAGGGGTAAATGATAAAAGACATTTTCTTCTAGAAAGTGGTAGTTTTATTCATATCTGTCCATTTAGAGAAAGCTTTAGTGAACTTGATACAGAAAACAGACCAGAGATATTACAAGCAAACCAACAAAGATTAAATGTGCTAGGAACTGAAACTGTGCCTTTAAGAGTCCTCACTTCTAAAAATGAAGTGGTAAATCTTACACTGACAAATGTTGCTTTTGTTCCTGAGGCTTCAAATAACTTGATTGGTACTAGAAGTATTGTAAAGAATGATTATACCGTAGTACTTAAAGGTGACTCAGGAAAAATTATCAATAATAGGACTGGTCTCATACTTAAGGTTGATGAAAAGGATGGGTTTCATTATATTATTGTTGTTAATGATGACACTGTAACAAATGTGGAAAGACCTGTATGTCAAATAAGACAAGATGTTTGTGACCATAAAGTCTGTTTATACTCATGGCATGTGAAGTTGGGACATAGAAATATGCAAAGTGTTGAAAAACTATTGACAGAATGTGGAATTAACATCATTAAGTGTGATAAAGCAAAAGAAAGATGTGAAATCTGTATAAAAGCAAAGGGAACAGCCTTAGTTATATGGGACAATCTAGTATACAGGATAAGGATTTTTGGGAGGAAGTTTATTCAGATTTAGTGGGTCCTATGCCATTATCTGCAGGCAAGAATAAGTATTTTCTTACTTTTATAGAATCCAATAGCAAATATAGTTACGTATATATACTTAAAAGTAAAGATGAGACTCTTGAGAAGTTTAAGAGTTATGTAGCTGTGGTTAACAACCATTTTGGCAAAGCACCGTTAACGTTATGAACTAATGGAGGTGGAGAATATTGCAATATAGATTTCAAAGATTTATGGAACAGGAAGTTATAGAGCATAAAGTGATCTTATTCCCCTCAACAAAATGGATGTTCCAAAAAGTTGAATCGGACATTACAGGAGATGTCTAGATCTATGTTAATGCAAGCTGGATACCTAAGTCTTTATGGGCTGAAGCAGTCGTTACAGCAACTTATTTGCACAATAGAATCCCTAGCAGAGTAACAGGCAAAACACCTTTTGAGTTATGGTTGGTAGGAAACCAGGTTTAAAGCATATAAAAACCTTTGGTGCTAAAGCATATTGTTACATTCCAAAGGAAAGGAGAGGAAAACTTGATCCTCTAGCTGAAATTGGAGTCATTGCTGGATATCCATCTGGAAGAAAAGGGTATAGAGTCTTAAACCCTAAAACCTTTGAAGTTAAATGTTGCAATGTTGTACATGTAGATGAGAGAAATGTAATGCAAGAGACAGTTGACTCTATGATGGCAATTGATCTAGAGCATGTGGATACTGTTTTACAAGAATTGGTCAGTTGGTTACCTATAGAGAATGCTGGTCAACCAGTAGTTCCACCTTCGGGAGATGTTACTAAAACAGAAGAGGAAATAGAGACCAGACCATGTGAAACAGAAATAGAGGAAAACTGTGAAGTAGAAATAGGAAGAACAACTGCTGTAAGACGATCAGATAGAATTAACAAAGGCAAACCTCCAGAAAGATATGGATTTTGTGAGAATTTACAAACAAGAAAGGAATCAACAAGTTGGAAAAAAATTAGTAAATTACCTCCCTCAGAAAGAGAAAAGTGGATGGAAGCTATGGAGGAGGAATATCAATCCTTAAAGCAAAATCAGGTTTGGATCCTTACTAAGCTACCTCCTGATAGAAAGGCTATTGGAAATAAATGGGTTTACAAAATTAAATACAATCCAGATGGGAGTGTGGATAAGTATAAGGCACGTCTGGTTGCAAAAGGTTTTACCCAAAAATATGGAATTGATTATCTAGATACATTTGCACCAGTTGTTAACTTTACAACGCTCAGGACACTCCTAAGCATATAGCAAGTTCAAGAAATATGTGCTCAAAAATTTCAACTGGCTCAAAAAGCTGCAGCCAAATTGTTAACTGGGGTTAGCTACAAGGAACTCCACTGTTACAGTGGATCCATTCACTTCCAATATGTTTCCACCGCAATTAAAAGTGCTGGTTATCAACTACAAGCCTCTACATAGGTTCATGATCAGGCCAGAGGACAACATTCCTCACATGTGTTTGGTCATACCTGGAGATCTTTGAATGAGGCCCTTCCCTGGGTTCTACTACTCTTACAGGCACATCTTATAGGTATTCAGGACAGGGTTTTTTGGATGGCTGTTCCCCAAAACTTCCTTCCTAGGAAGGAAGGTACTTCCTTGTTGTCCTTCCATTTCTTCCCCCCAACAGGCTTCTGGAACGGAATCTTTATAACAAAAGGATTGTTAATAGTATACTGTACTGTTTTTATTTCTTGCCTTTTATGGTATATTTTTAATTTTTCTTAATTTTATGGATATTTTAATTATATTTAAAAAGTAAAGTTTGTGTATGTTTACTTGTGTGTATTTATCTATATGTGTTTAATTTGTGTAAGCTGGCTTCAATCCAGTTCTGTTGAAAATATGGGCAATCAATCAATCAATCAATAATAAATTTTTGAGAAAGGTACTAGCCTCACCATTTGGATCACTAGAAGTCATGCTAACAGGTGAGGAAAGTTTGCCCTCCATCTTAGTGAGAACTGTATTGCACGTATGGTGCTTCTTGCTGAAGAGGAACTAGCTACAGGATGGATGCCCCCCTGGTCCAAGATTCCACGACCTGAAGAACTTAGAAAAGGCGCATGATTCCATCCCACAAACGTTTAAATACAGGTTCACATCTAATAAACACATCAGTCTTGGTCCCAGGGGGAAACTAGGAGACCAGGGCCATTTCTTCACCTTACCTGATCCCACTGTCGTCCCATCATGATCCCGGCAGCACCTTTGCCAAGAAGCAAGCACAACAGGCATGCTCCCCTCTGCACCTGACTGGATCCCTGAGGAAGGGAGCGTGAGCGACACGTGCTTGTCTTCCGCAGCACAGCCAGGCTCTTTCCCATGCTGTGCTGGGGAAGGAAGCTCCTTCATCCCACTTCCTGCCCTTCTGAATGGCTGGGAAGGATGGGAGCATCACATGATCATGGGTGCTTAATGGATTTAATCACAACAAATCTACTGATAACATTTTAACCCAGTCTAGTCACTTTTCCAGTAGATATGGCCTTCTTATGAAAAACCATTCTAGACCAGGTTATCTGGGAACAATAGCCATCCCACGCATAAAGAAAGCATTTATTGAATTGTAGTTCCAGACTCTGCCAACAGAAGCTCTGAGTGACAGATATCTGAAAACACTATGGCCTAGAGAGTTTGTTTATGAGGCACTGGCAATGCTGAGGTTCTTCCTTACTTTGTCTTGTCTTGTCACTGTATGCTTCCCCAGAGAAACTTTTTTCTCCTACTACTTTGATGTTTTGGTGTATAGCTCAGCATGGAAAAAACAGTATTTCTTGAAAAACCATCAGTAAGACTGCATATTCTAAATTATTTTATTTTCTTGTAGTGCTTTGTATTAGCAAACTTTTTTGGGAGGAGTTACAAAGTCCCTTGGATGACAGGTGTTTAATAGAGCTGCAGAAGCCAATATTTATAAATAACTAGTGTATATATGTCATATATGTGCGTGTATACACATATATACATACATATGTAAAATATTTATGTATTTATATTAAAATATTTTTATATATATTATATGTATAACATTTTAAATGTGTAATATTTTATATATTTTGCCTGTTCACATTCTTGTGTTATGATGATGGTTCCATGCTTGGACAAAGGCAAGGGTATAAAATAAATAAGAAAGATGGTGATGCTGTTCCTTTGCAATAGCACTACTAGTGCTACAACTATTGTTACTAAAGAATAACCAAAGGATTTATCAGGACAAAACAAAACTGCACCATGCATAGTACTATATGTAGCCTAGAAAAATAAAGAAAGCAAAAACTATCAAGCACACACCAACAAATAGAATAACATTTAAAAATAAGCACAGGGAGGACTGCAGACAGTACATTTCACCTCTGATTTTCGGAGCAAAGTGAAGCACCTGTCACTGTGAATGGATTCTGTGGGGACAAGAGCAGGAGCCAGCACTGACGAGACTCTGAAGAAAGGCTATCAGTGGCCCAAGACAGGCTAGCAAGGCCATTATATCAGCAAAAACAAAGGTGTCTATTAACAGAATAAGTAACCGGATAGTGGATGATCAATTGGCTGGGGAGCAATTTACCCATGATGATATGGTAACTAGTGGTACAGTGAGACATACTGAAGGTAGTTTTGAAAGAAGTAGTCATAAAAAATAGGAAGGAAAGGAAGGGAAAAAAAACACTGCCTGGTTTTTATTTTTGCATGAGCTTATATGGATATAAACCCACTACTTTGGAGGCACTACTGATTGGTATAAAAGCTTCCGGCAAAAAGAGTATTTATACAGTTGTGGGAGTTGGAAAGAATGTAATAGGATCCAGAAAGACACAAATAATGATCCCTGCTGTAAATTTTCAGTAGGCTGCATGAAGTGATACAGGTCTTCCAGATCTTTACAGTGGTCAATTAGTTTTGATGTGTGAAAGTAATAAATCTGTTTACAAAAGTAAATTTCCCAGGGTTCAAAACTATCTCTGACAAGATTCCTTTTCTTATGAGTGCAATGATGAGGACTCTTATACTAATATATGTAGTGTGCTATGAAGCCATTGTCTTTGTTAATATATCTGCTAATGAGTTAGAATGTGTGAACATAATTCAGTTTAGCAGCTTCTCTTTCTAGTCTTCCACTGTAATTTCTTTGTTGAGGGACCACAACCTGTAAATCACTTACTGTGTGTCCACGAAATCTGAAATGTTCTGCAGTGGGTTTTGGGTATTGCCACTTCTAATGTTAGTTTTTTGTCCATTAATCCTGGAACGCTTCCTCAGTATATGCAGCCAAAAACTTCTCATCTATATTTGCTTTCTTGATGACATCTTTATAATTTGGCCACATGGAAAGTAATCATGTGAGAAATGCAATAAGAATTTCAACAACTTCTACTCTACCATCAGCCTGAACCTGGATTAATCCACACAACAAATTCACTTGTTTGACACCACAGTGAAACTACATAATGGACTTCTAAGCACCACGCTCTTATCAAAAACCCATTTGATTTTACACATGCAATCCAATTTCTACCCAGAACACATTATCAAATTGTTTATAGTTAAGTCTTCTGATACATCATCTCTGACAGAGACTGAAAACTCTTGGATATACAACTGTTATATTGTAAGTGGAAGAGGTTTTGTGTTACCACTGTTTCTAACCTGAGCTTGTGGGATATTAAGATATCATTTGATATCAATAATTTGGCCTTCTGTACCCATTCCTCTCCAAGTGCTTGCGAGGCCCCCAGACAGGCACGCACACAGGCACGGCCAACAATAGCCGAACCATTCAAATCCCAATCCAGGCAGGCCAGTCATTGCCAAATGCAGCTTCATGAGACCTCAAGGCAAGTACCACATTATGTATGCACACTACTTAGAAAAAGATCCCCTGCTCCGCGCAGGCAGCTTGATGAGCGGACTATGCAACTCCCAAGCACTCCGCGTTTGCATACTGGCTACTCTATTGACAATCTGGCTATAACTCAATCATCTAAAGTACTGACCTTTCAGAGGCTTTGTCTCCAGCCCAAAACTCATTGTTTTCCCCAAGTACAGACTAGCCTGTGGCCACAATTTTCCCTATAAGAACCCCTGACTTTGAGCGCTTCCTCGGATTGCTCATGACTTGCCTCCCAACTTGCTGCTGCTCCATTTGGCGAGCCTCCCCTCAGCCCCATGTGCTGAGAATCCAAGCTCCCCAGCTTCTTTGCTTCTTACCGGGCTTCAGGACAGGTATAGTATTTCCCATACCAAACCTCCTCTCAAAATCCCTCTATCCAACTCCTACCTTTATTTCTATAGTTCCTTGTGTGAGTGTGTTGCATACATGTGTTTGATTGTATTTCAATAAACAATTATTATTATTTCAACTTCTGCCTTATCATTGACTTGGTCTGACCCCATAGACACAGGGCTCAAGATCTTGCTATGTTACCCTGCCTCTCGCATTGCCAACTTGTGCTCTGTGCTAATTCCCTCCCCATTGTTTGAGCACATTTAGGTATCCCTCCCGGGACCCCCAGAAATCAGGGTAACAGAGTGGTGGAGTAACGCGGGCAGCTCCTATACCCCTAATTTGAGTGGGAGTCGCGAACCTTCTCAAATCAGGCTGGTACAGACCTAGGCAATAGCCGTAGTCATCTTAAGGTGATAGGAACACGTGTGCATGAACGCTGTGTGTTTGAGCTCTAGGAGCTACTCTATCTGGGCTGGAAATCTGTCCCCCTTTCTTGCTTGGCTTGTGTATGTCAGCCACCCTGGCTTGGTCACTAGCTCTCGAGCAGTGAATCAAGACTGATAGCAAGGGATGTGCACAAGCTGTCATGGGAATCACATCCCTAACTTGGGGTCTATCGTGGGCTGGGATCCGAAGCACTTGGAGACACGTTAGGAACAGTCTACACACATGCAACACTTAAGGCAAGGCAAAAGAACTTAGGGAAGAAATCTCCCCCCCCCCCAGAGTGACACGGATGCGTCCCATTTGTAGTTTAGAGAGTGCAGGTGCGTCCCCGTTGAATTTGAATTTGGGTACTTCCCGACCACTAGCATAGTAGATGAGGGTGGTGAGTCCTGACCTAGAATAGGATTTCTGAAGGTTTTGCCTGAGGTGGAGGAAGGGCTCCCTCACCCAAAAAACCATTAGGGATGGTTCAGTTTGGTTCCTCGCCCCTTTCTCCCCGCTGCTTGGCCAGGCGGTGCTGTAAGTTCCACTGGGTTCATTTCCCCCCTTCATTGGCAGGCAGAGTACTCGTGAAGGTTTCCCCGGAGTCTAGGTGACTCTGCCTGTCCCTGAACCGTTTCCCCGTCCTTTTGTCTCTAAGCTGTCAAGATGGAAGGCCGGGCTTAGACCAACAAAAGCGACTTTTTCTGGGCAGGCTGCAGTTAGGTTCCCAAACCTCTTCCCTCGCTAAGTTCCACAGAGTTCATTTCCCTAAAATCCCCCAGGGGTCTTGGTGATCCTACTCGTCCCTCCAGATCCTGGTCCCTTGTGTGTTAGTGTAAAATGGCTGAGAGTAGCAAGGTAGCAGTGAAGGACCTCATGCTCGAGAGGGAGATCAGAGGAAAGTTGGAGAAATGGGTGCTGAGCAAGGGGAAATGCCCCTGGAAGGAGACAAGCTTCCCGATGACAGATCCCTTTGCCACTTTAAGGGAGGCATATGCTCAGGCGTGCCAGTCAAGGAACCCGGTCAGGCCATCTAAGGATGCTTTGGCCCCATGGGGACTTTGGCTGATGGCCAGAGATGCCTCAAGAACCCTGGTAGAGACCAGAGATTAGCTTAGTGAGTCTGAGAAAGAGAATGCCCTGCTTCATGCCGAGATGGAGGCTCTGTGCGCGGACAAAGTAACATTCGCGTCTGTCGCGCAGATCACCGCACAAAAGTTGAGTGCTGCCACTCTGCAGGCTCAGACTTGGCAGGAGACAGCTCGTGCTTTAGAAGCTGAGCTAGCTCACACCAGGTCTGCAGCCAAGTTCTGCAGCCACTCTTCCCCACAATCCAGACTGGAAAGACCATGGGGTCCCAGTCCAGCCTGTTGAGACCCGGTCCATGACAAAGAGGATTGCCCCTTTGGAAGAAGGAGGTTTAGATAGGGCAGAAGTGCAGGAGACCCAAGAAATTGAGAGCCGGGTCCCCTGGAGAGCCACCAAAGCCAAAGCCATTGCGGACCAGTTTGGTCCTCTGAATAAGTCCACAGGGATCATGTGCCCCTAAGGAGGTGTCCAGTGGTTATGACCCTACAGCCCAGACTTACTCTTCAGAAAGAGTACAGATCTGGGGCATGCTTAGGAAGTTCGGACTGGACATGAGCCAGTTCGATGGGAGACCCACGATCGAGCTCCTTGATGCCCTAGACAGGCATTTACCGCTGGGAAGTAGCCAGCCAGTGAATGCAGTGACCAATGGTCCTCCTCCGGCTGGATACTACCTCGACTTAGAGCTGTCAGGATAGGGGTGCCCTCTGTCCCGGGATCTCCCCCAAAGGGTTGGGACTCAACTGAAGCCCAACAAATCGGGTAGATCTAAGGTGAAGGCAGGCATCAGGACCGATAGGGAAAAGACCCCTGCCACCCCTCCTGCAGACTCTGGCTCAGCCCTAAAAGTGCTGCGCTCTAACCTGATAAGACAGAGGCAGCCCACCCCCGATGCTATCTGGTTGACTGGGTACGGCGGGGGGGGCCCAATCTAAGTCTTTCAGAGGACATGAGCGCTCAGTGCACACTAAAACAAGGCAGATTGCTCCTCCTCCTGACATAGCCCCGAGTGCGAATCCAACCACCACTGAGACCATAGTGCTTTCAGAGCACCGAGAAGGATCGCACCAGGCTAAGGTTCAGGAGGAAGCCCCCACCATATTTAAAAAGGCACAGAACATTGCCAGCATATGTGAGAACCAGGAAAAGGAGAACACGCGGCAAGTGGAAGGTAACCCCAAGCTTCCAGAACTTATCATTGTTCCCCCTCTGAGCCCCCTGTTAGAACCCTGCAGTTTTCCCCCCTAGATTTTCTTGAAACCTTGGCAGAGAGAGTCCTCCCTCTCCATACCCTCTTTCAAGAGAATTTCCTGTGGGACTGGGGATTCAAGCAGCAAAATGCTCCTGCCCAAACAGAGAACAGGTTAGTAAAGGCACTCACCCTGGCACACCCTGACTTGACACTACATACTCCCCCTAACTGCATTCTATCAGGGGAGTTTTCAACAACTGTAAGTCCCAAATACCACACGGAGGTGGATGTGGCTACTACCTTCCCCTCCACAGAGCTATACTGGTGCCGGCTTACGTTCATATTCAGTGGCACCCAATACCTTTTTACTCTGGTGATCTTGAGAAGGGCCAAGGCAGTCCATGGTTTTGTCTCAGTCACAATGATGCCAAGAGAAAAGACATTACTTCAGGAGGCACTTGGGTCAGATACCAGCCTCCACTTTGATTTGGCCAAAAGAGTCTCAAGCTATGAGTGGGCGCTGCCACTCTGGCAAGTAATTTCAGAGACCCACAAACAAACACATTCTAAGGACTGGAAGGGAAAGCCCCCAGACTGGGCAACCCCCTCTTTTGTGCAGCAGCCAAGTAATGTATGCCCGATAATTTCTCAGACTTGTCTGAATAACAAGGAAGTGCCAGCCGTTAACTTGTCCGAGACGTTTGTCCCAATCTACGAGGCCTTTGACAATGGGTAAATGAACATTGTCTGAACGGAACAGAGAGGAGTGGCGCCCCCTCTGGCTTTCCCATTTCTGTAAATAGCTCTTGTACATAGTTATAGTAGTGATGGACTCCCGTATCTGTGTTCCCTACAGGGAGACGGAATGGGACCGTTCATGCGGATTGTATACTGTTTCCATTATTTAAACGTGTCCTCAGAGCCTCTCCCGAATACACAACCCAATTCACCACCATTGGGTACAGTGTTTTCACAATATTGATAGTTTTGGTTATAGTAATGTCTCTGAATATGTAGTAGTACTGGTAAACTATACAGTCATGGCACAGATTAATAAGGAGTGCTTTTGTTTAAGAACCCCATGTTCAAATGTGACAGTATTGCCTAGTGGTGTGACAGTAAGCATCAACCGCACCGCTGGCAGCCCGTGCTTTTGTTCACAGCACGTACAGGATTGTTTTGAAAACAACTTCTATCTCAGGCAGGAGATAAAAGATTATGTCTTAAAGACTGGATATGTGCCCACCGAATCAGAGCTAGTCACCTTCCACATCGAGGATGAGATTCCCGTGTCTACATGGCTATGGAATCTCACCCGCCTAGCCAATAGAATAAAGGAGGTATCGCACTCCCTCCATCAGATTGCATTGACAGTCAATCACTCCGCCAAAGTAATTGTTGAATCATCAGAAGACTTGGAGTCAACCTCACAATAGTCATGGTGGGACACCTTCAGTTGGTCATCCACGGGGCAAGCGATCGCCTACTTCGCTTTGCACCCTTTAATAAATCTGGTTGCCTTTCAGATTATACTAGCTATATGCTTAATTGGCCTCTCACTGTGGGTCAAGAAACAAATCTTCCAGTTACAAGCTGGCCGGTTTTATTGAGAGCTCCGAGGCTCGTAGTTTGTAAGTAGTTTATTGTGAATTGTTTTGAATAGAATGTCCCATCTGGTTTCAAAAGCCTATCTGAAGGCGACCGTCTCTCAGACCTGCCTCGGAATCCAGCTTTCTTGAGGTAGGGAAGTTGTGCACTCAGAACCTACATCTAGCTACCAGCACCGTACCTGCAGACCCCAAAGGCCTTGGGATACATCATCAGGCTTGGAGTTTGGCTCTAGGCTTCAGCAATGGGGGGGACCTCGGCGAACCAACTGCCAAGTAAGATCTCATCCTGTCATGGGATGACTTTGGCTATTTGTCTGCTAACTGGAACCCAATCTTGTTCTGGAATGGCTTTGGATATCTGAATCCATTCTCATTCTGGGATGACTGTGAAGACATCCTAGACCAGGTGTGTTTACAGGCTTGTGGGGCAGTGTTTGTTTGTCTGTCTGTTTGCTTGTTTTTGTTTAGTCTCCTTGTGCTGGCCGTGTGCTCTCCCTGAGCACACGGTCTGAGTAACGAGGGGGAGGAGCCTTCTAGGGGGGAGGAGTCTTATTAGGAGCTCCCAAAGGGTTCTCAAAGTCCTCTACTTCAATCCTTCAAGTTTAACCCTTCACAATCAGTAGAGTAGACGTGGCTTATACAGCTGAATTTCAGAAAGAAAGCCCAGTTATTCTTTCTAGAACTGCTTCCTGTACTACTCTCTGTAGTATCTAGGATGGAAGGTGAGGGAGCTGCCGCGGTCACCTGTAGCACTTGTGGGATGTTCCTTTTCTTGCCACAAGATGTTGTCGAGTATACCTGCACCAAGTGCAAGCTGGTGACCTTCTTGGAGGAGAAGGTTTGCCAGCTGGAGGCACGAGTTTCTAATCTTCATCTTATTAGGGAAGGGGAGGTGTTTTTGGATAGGGCAGAGAAGACCTTCTTGAACACCGAATGCGTGGGGGAGCTGCCAGATCAGGAAGTCAACACACTGTGCCAGGAAACGGAGGCTTGGAGGAATGTCACACATAGGAGCAGAAGGTCCAAGAAAGTAACAAAGACTCTCAACCTACACAATCCCTTCAAAGTTCTTGGCCTTACGAATGATGAGGAGCACCAGAATGTCCCCAAGAAGGAATCCAACTTTGGCAACGGGAACTAGATCAACGCTCCCAGTCTCAACAGAATGCGCAGGCAGTCCTAGAAGAACATGCTCATCGAGGAACCCTGGACAAGCCTCAGAGGAGGCGAGTTCTGGTTGTTGGTGACTCCTTGCTCAGAGGAACTGAAACGGCAATTTGCAAACCAGAGAAGCTCAATCGAGAGGTCTGCTGTCTTCCTGGGGCCAAGATCAACCAGATAACGGATAGGCTAACCAGGCTGGTCAAGCCCACTGACCATAAGCCCCTCATTTTGGTTCATGTCGGAACCAATGACACTGTGAGGAGCAGCTTTTACCACATTGCAAAGGACTACGAGCTTATGGGGACGAAGCTTGAGGACCTTGGTGCACAGGTGGTTATTTCGTCTCTCTTCCCTGTTCAAGGATATGGCGCACATAGGGAAAGGGCAATAGCAGAGGTCAACAACTGTCTCCGCACATGGTGCCGCCGGCAACAGTTTGGGTTTGTGGTACACAGCCTGAATTTCCATGAACGTGGGCTTCTGGCAAGGGATGGGCTGCACCTCACGAAACTTGGCAGGAATGTTTTTGCAAACAATCTTGCAAGGAGGATTCAGAGGTCTTTAAACTAAGTTCCGCTGTGGAGGGAGACAATATTATTCAAGGCCAGGACTTGGTGAGTGCAGGGGGAAAAGGCCCAAATGATATTAGACAAGTAGTACAAGCGGCCAGTGGCGGAAGGAGTAGAAACTATAGTACAAGACTTGCAGGAAGGGCCCGGGGACTTAAGTGTCTCTGCACTAATGCACGGAGTATGGGAAACAAGCAAGATGAACTTGAACTCCTAGTACAACAAAATAAATACGATTTGATAGGCATCACTGAGACCTGGTGGGATGAGTCTCAGGACTGGAATGTAGGAATAGAGGGGTATAGCCTATTTTGTAAAAATAGACCAAACAAGAAAGGAGGAGGAGTTTGTCAAGGATGTTTTCACCTGTGAAGAGATCCAGGACTTAAACCCAGAAAGCCACGTCGAGAGCATCTGGGTAAGAATTAAGGGAGCGAGAAACAATAGGGATATTTTGGTGGCGGTTTACTACAGACCTCCAACCCAGACTGAGGACTTTGATGTTGCCTTCCTCAACCAAATGACTGCACATTCAAAAAGGAGAGATACAGTAATAATAGGAGATTTGAATTACCTGGATATATGTTGGCAGTCAAACTCTGCTAAGACAGCAAGGTCCAGCAAGTTTCTCGCTTGTCTTGCAGACAATTTCATGGTCCAGAAGGTGGAAGAGGCCACAAGGGGATCAAATATTCTAGACCTGATCCTGACCAACAGGGATGACCTTGTTAATGAGGTAGAAGTGGTTGGATCTTTAGGGGGGAGTGACCATGCCCTATTGGAATTTGGCATTCAGTGGGAAGGAGAAGATAAGTGTAGCCAGACACTCATCTTAGATTTTAAAAAAGCAGACTTCTGTAAACTTAAGGAGCTGCTGGCTGGAATTCAGTGGCCAAGAATAGTGAAAGGGAAAGGAGTTCATGAGGCATGGGAGTTCCTTAAAAGGGAGACACTGAAGGCACAGTCTAAAACTGTGCCAATAAGGAGGAAAAATGGAAGGCATCTGAAGAAACCAGAATGGTTGAGTAAAGAACTCTCAGCTGAGCTAAGCGTTAAGAGAAACGTGTACAGGAAATGGAAGAGGGGGGAAACCACCAAAGAAGAATTTAAGCAAGTAGCCAGGAGATGTAGGGAGGAGGTCAGAAAGGCTAAAGCACAGAATGAATTTAGGCTGGCCAGAGACATCAAAAACAATAAAAAGGGCTTTTTTAAATATGTCTGCAGCAAAAGGAAAAAGAAGGAGACGATAGGGTCGCTGCGCAGAGAAGATGGCGAATTACTAATGGGGGAAGAGAAAAGGCAGAACTACTTAACACCTTCTTTGCCTCAGTTTTTTCCCAGAAGGATACAAACGCTCAACCTGGCGGTTGGGGAGCAGGTGAGGAAGCAGGGGAAATGAGGCACATAATAGGTAGAGAGGTGGTACAGGAATACCTGGCCACACTGGATGAATTCAAGTCTCCAGGGCCAGAAGAATTGCATCCTAGGATATGAAAAGAACTGGCAAAGGTCATTTCGGAACCGCTTGCTATAATCTTTGAGAAATTTTGGAGGACAGGAGAAGTTCCAGCAGACTGGAAGAGGGCAAATTTTGTCCCCATCTTCAAGAAGGGAAAAAAAGAGGACCCAAATAATTATCGCCCAGTCAACCTGACGTCAGTACCCGGAAAGATCTGGAGCAGATCATTAAGCAGTCAATTTCTAGTCACTTAGAAAGCAACGCGGTAATCACGAGAAGTCAACATGGATTTCTCAAAAATAAGTCATGCCAGACTAATCTTATCTCTTTTTATGATAGAGTTACTGGCTTGATAGATGAGGGGAATGCTGTGGATGTAGCATTTCTCGATTTCAGTAAGGCCTTTGACAAAGTTCCCCATGACATTCTTGCAAAGAAGCTAGTAAAATGCGGGCTGGACAGGGCTACTGTTAGTCGGATTTGTAACTGGTTGACCGACCGAACCCAAAGGGTGATCACGAATGGCTGCTTTTCATCCCGGAGAAAAGTGACTAGCGGGGTGCCACAGGGTTCTGTCCTGGGCCCAGTGCTGTTCAATATCTTCATCAACGACTTGGATGAAGGAATAGAGGGCATGCTCATCAAATTTGCAGATGATACCAAATTGGGAGGGGTTGCTAATATGCCAGAGGACAGGATCAACATTCAAAATCACCTGGAGAGACTGGAGAGCTGGGCCAAAGCTAACAAAATGAAATTCAACAGAGAGAAGTGTAAGGTCCTACGCTTAGGTAGAAAAAATGGAATACAGAAATATAGGATGCGGGACACGTGGCTGGATGGCAGTACGTGTGAAAGGGATCTAGGAGTCCTAATAGACCACAAGCTGAACATGAGTCAGCAGTGTGATGCGGCAGCCAAGAAAGCCAATGCAATTCTCAGCTGCGTCAATACGAGTATGGTGTCTAGATCGAGGGAGGTACTGGTACCACTCTGCTCTGCTTTGGTTAGACCTCATCTTGAATACTGTGTCCAGTTCTGGGCACCCCAATTCAAGAAGGACATGGTCAGGCTGGAGTAGGTCCAGAGGAGGGCGACCAGAATGGTGAGAGGCCTGGAAGCCATGCCCTATGAGGATAGACTTAGAGAGCTGGGTTTGTTTAGTCTGCAGAAGAGAAGATTAAGAGGGGACATGATAGCCATGTTTAAATATTTGAAGGGATGCCATGTAGAGGAGGGAGAGGGCTTGTTTTCTGCTGCTCCAGGGACCAGAACAAGGAGCAATGGATTCAAGCTGCAGGAAAGGAGATTCCACCTGAACCTCAGGAAGAACTTCCTGACGGTCAGGGCTGTCCGGCAGTGGAATATGCTGCCTCGGAGCGTAGTGGAGTCTCCTTCTTTGGAGGTTTTTAAGCAGAGGCTGGATGGCCATCTGTCGGGAGTGCTTTGAGGGTGTTACTGCATGGCAGGGGGTTGGACTGGATGGCCCGTGTGGTCTCCTCCAACTCTACATTTCTATGATTCTATGATTCTATGACTTTGGCTAACTCAGCCTCAGGGCTGGCGGATTGATGCGGGTTCTGAATCCACAGCTTCGCTACCTTCTCGGCCTTCCTACAGCCAAATCAGCTCTATACTTGGCAGCTATTTAAATCCTCGCTCCCACATACACTTTCAGATCACAGTGAACAAAAATTGTTTCTACTTGAACTCTCATCAGGCGCTGAGCTGGTAATTTGCGTTTTATCTATGTATTGGATAACCTTGTTGTCAGTTCTGTTGCCAAAATAGCTATAGGTCGACAGCTCCAGAGAACTGGGAAGACCCCCCGGACCTGACCATCTCCCCCGGGTATTGGTGGGGGTGAAGAACAAAATCTCAGCTTCAATCGGGAGTCAGTCCAAGGAGATGCCCGAGTTCTCTGCAGCAGCTGTGGGACCATGGGGGGTGTGTGTGACCCAAACACCTCCCAACAGAGACAAAGGACTTTGGACTTAAAAACCCATTTTGAAAGACTGTTGCCTTCTTGCTCACCGAAGAAACTCTTCGTGGACTATTCCTTTCTCCAAGATCTGCAAGATGCAAGCAGCTAATACTCAGCTCGTGATTGTTAGCTAGTTTTGCAAAATTGGATACATTGTAACTGCTACCAGTTTCTCCTTGCTCAAGACTTGCAGTGCTTCATTGGAAGGCACGCGTTGCTTCAAAGACTCAACTGTTTTGCACTTTGCCGTTTGCCTCAACTGCTCATTTACTGCCATTTCCCAATTGTCGGGACCATTTATTGTTGTTTATTGCTTATTATTGCTATGCATTTGTGTGAATGTATCTTTGTGTTTCCCGAAAATTCCCTTTCCCTATGGAGGAATATGTTACCTTGTGTACTGGGGGTACCGGGAGGGACACCAAAATGTGCTCAACTAAAGTTGGGGAAAATTAGCTCAGGGCTCTGCTTAGTGTTACGAGAGGCAGGGTAACGTAGCGAGATCTTGAACCCTATGTCTATGGGGTTGGGTCGAGTCAAGTAGCACACAGAAGTACTCTGCGTTTGCATACTGGCTATTCTATTGAGAACCGCTACGATAACTCAATCATTCAGATTCTGATCTTTCGGAGGCTTTGTCTGCACACAGAAGTTGAAGCAATAAAAAATGTTTTATTAAAAACACAAGCAAAACAGTGTATGCAACACATTCACACAAGATAACTAAAAGAAATAAAGGTTGGAGTGGTATAGAGGGATTTTTAGAGGAGTTGATGGTTTGGGTGATACTTCATCTGTCCTGAAGCCCAGAAAAATAGAGAGCAAAGCTGGGGTGCGATGTGGCTCAGCACGTGGAGCTGAGGGGAGACTTGCCAAGCAAAGTGGCAGCAAGGCGGGATGAAACTCCGAGCTTTCCGGGGAAGGTCTTGGAATCAAGGGTTTTTATAAGGAGAATGTGACTGCAGGCTATGCCTTACTTGGGGGGAAACAATAGATTTGGAGTTGGAGACAAAGCCTCCGAAAGGTCAGAATCTGAATGATTGAGTTATCGTAGCGATTCTCAATAGAGTAGCCAGTATGCAGACGCATAGTACTCGGGTATTGCATAGTTTACCCATCAAGCTGCCAGAGTGGGGCAGAGGCTCTTTTGTGGGTTGCGTGCATACTTAATTAGAGTACTTACCTGGAGGTCTCCTAAAGCAGTGAGTCAGCTATTTCTGGCCTGCCTGTATTGTAGTTTGAATCTTACGGCTATTAACAGCCGAGCTTGCTTACATGCTTGTCCGGTGGCCTCGCAAGCATGTGGAAGGGAATAGAGAAGTGAAGCTGAATTATGATATCAAGAGGATATCTTTTAATATCCCCAAAGCTCGGACTAGCTAGGGCAGTAACATGCTGCTATTTCAGAACTTGTTCTTTTATTGATACCTGTTACCCTGTGAACTGGGGGTCCCAGGAGGGACACCAAAACGTGCTCAACTAAAGTTGGGGAAAATTAGCTCAGAGCACTGCTTAGCGTTACGAGAGGCAGCGTAACGTAGCAAGATCTTGAATCCTATGTCTAAGGGGTTGGGTCGAGTCAAGGAGAACACCGAAGTTGAAATAATAAATGATGTTTATTAACTACAAGCAAAACAGTGTATGCGATACACTCATACAAGAAAACTAAAGAAAATAAAGGTTGGAGTGGTATAGAGGGATTTTTAGAGGAATTGCTGGTTTGGGTGATACTTCACCTGTCCTGAAGCCCAGGAAAAATAGAGAGCAAAGCTGGAGTGCAATGTAGCTCAGCACGTGGAGCTGAGGGGAGGCTCGCCAAGCAAAGTGGCAGCAAGGTGGGATGAAACTCCGAGCTTTCCGGGGAAGGTCTTGGAATCAAGGGTTTTTATAAGGAGAATGTGACTGCAGGCTATGCCTTACTTGGGGGAAATGATAGATTTGGAGTTGGAGACAAAGCCTCCGAAAGGTCAGAATCTGAATGATTGAGTTATCGTAGCGATTCTCAATAGAGAAGCCAGTATGCAGACGCATAGTACTTGGGTATTGCATAGTTTACCCATCAAGCTGCCATCGCGGGGCAGAGACTCTTTTGTAAGTGGTGTGCATACTTAATTAGAGTACTTGCCTGGAGGTGTCCTAAAGCAGTGAGTCAGCTATTTCTGGCCTGCCTGTATTGTAGTTTGAATCTTACGGCTATTAACGGCTGAGCTTGTTTACGTGCTTGTCCGGTGGCCTCGCAAGCACGTGGAGAGGAATAGAGAAGTGTAGCCGAATGGTGATATCAAGGGATATCTTTTAATATCCCCAAAGCTCGGACTAGCCAGGGCAGTAACATACCTGTTAGTTTAGAAGTGATTTTGCTTTTCAATTAGGCAAATGAAATCAGGAACTTACTAATCAGCTGCAATCTTACATAATATGTATGTGACATAACACCACCTTCCATTTGCTATTCAGATAGCAAAAACCAGCCAAATGATTGCCTTTTCTGCTGACTGCAGCAAAAGGATTCATTATTACAGATCAATTTTGTTCTCTAGAGTTCTTTAAATTAGTCCTTCCTAAGATATTGGCCAGGAGTGCTGCATCTTGAAGCTGAAAAAGGGAATGACCTTATGGATCATGGTGATGCTTATGATGACAGCGGTTACTATTGCCAGGCTTATTAGGTTTATTGTTATAGCTGTGATCTTTAGCTTTATAGATTTTTTTTGTAGCTTTAGCTATACAAGTATAATTATATTTACATGACATTAAACAAAGTGCTGTAGAAACATTAAAAAGATAGTCTGATCTCAAAAAAATTAAAACACAAGGCATTTTCAGCGTAACTATTCAGGAGTACCTCCTTTTCAGTTTAAGTTTCACAATTTAAAGCCAACAATATAATTCAAGAAACACTAAGATACCAAAACTTCACACCACCATGAAATAATAAACAGGGTATAAAAGGGCAGTCGCCAAAAAGAGACCACGCTTTGGAAATGTAAGAGATAGTTGATATCCATGCTTTCTTTATTCACTATAAAGAGGCTTACCTGATGACCAGAAAGATATGTCTCACTTTTTAAATGTATTGAATTCTAGTTGTCAAAACAGTGTAACTTTTGGTAAAAAGAGTCCACCCCATAAGATCAGATAGGAAATATGCAAAACAAATTTTCCAGCATAGAGCATTAGAGTGATTTGGATAAATCAAGACAGGAACAGAGATCCAGGCAAAAAATTTTCTTTACCACTATTCTCTTTGACAGCCAAATGTTCAAGACTGAGAGAACCAATGCAGGAAAAGGGTGGTATTAGTACAAGATAGACCTGAAGAAGATCCATCAAAAAAGCAGGAGAGATCCAGAGGAAGGGATATGTTACAAGAAGAATTAGTAACAAACTTAAGTTTCTCAGAGTATAAAAGCTGTGAAGATTCTGATTGGTCAGTCCTTTCATGATGTTAGTCCTTCCTTGGCACCGAGTTCATGTGTTTTTATTATGTGTCATCAAGTTGGCTTTGAGTTATAGCAACCCTAGGAAAGAGACACCCTCCTCATCCTGTTATTAACAGCTCTGCTCAGATGTTAACAACTCAGGAGTGTGGCTACATTTATTGAACCACTTCATCTGTAATGTGGTCTTCTTATTTTCCTTTGTCCTTCTATTTTTCCCAGCTCAGTACTGAGCCAAACATATTAAAGGTAAACATAGCAAGCTTCATTTTGCAAATCATCACAACTGAGACAGTGAGGTAGGAATGAGCAAGTCAGCTGGTGAGGGACTGATAGAGAGATGGGGAAATCACTTTCTCATAAGTGATTGTTGAAGAGAGTTGTGTAAAGATCACGCATACACTGGTTCCTTCCACCTGCTCACATGTTCTACAATTTTCATCCCCATGCATTCTGCTCATTATAGTGATGATCTTTTCATTAATGCCACCCTAACTATAAATCTAACCTTGAACCATTCCCTTGACACTTCTCTACAGGAATTCTTTTATTGCATGGTGAGAACTGGAAAGTGATGTGGAGGTTCACTTTATCCACACTGAGGGACTATGGAAGGGGAAAGAGGCTGATAGAAAACAGAATTGTTGAAGAGTGCAGTATCCTGACAAAGAAACTGAAATCTTATTAAGGTTGGTTAGTATTTCTTTCTGGTACTTTAGAGCAGTGTTACTCAAAGTGGTGGTTCCTGGAGAATTTCCAAGAAAGAAAGAAATTGTAGCCAATGGGCAAAATACCAGTCCTTAGCATATTTGGGGAAAAATGCTAGTCCCTACTTTGGCTAGTTTAATGAAATTTAAAGGTGCCGAGAACATACCTTAAGCCCTGAAATCATTCCCAGGATCCCCATGGAAAAGGAAAGAGCTTTTGTTGACATCCTGTTTACATACAATCAAGTGTTCTTGAGACACTTGAAAGCCTTTTTAGCATTTCTTAGTCAAGATAATTCCCACTTTCTCATTAAAATGCAGCCTACGTATGGGAAAGGTTGATTCTGAGATCTTAAGACACTAGAGAAGAAACTTAATAATGATGCTATTCTCCATAATCTCATTTTTCACTATATTTTTATAACTATATTCTTCTTTAATTTTATTATTATAGGAAAACCTTTTGAGACCACAATGATCATGAATGCAGCTGTTGCCAATATTATAGTGTCTGTAATACTTGGCAAGTGATATGACTATGAAGATCCCACATTTCTAAGGCTACTTAAGTTAGTCAGTGAGAATATCCAGCTTATGGGAAGTCCTTCAATCTTGGTAATCCAACTATTTTTAATTATTACCAGTCCAAGTAGTGTAACTGGGGTGAGGTAGATTCCATCCTGTTTAAGATGATATGAAAAATGCAGCAGATTAATGCAGCATATTGTTTCTTTGTAAGCCGTACTAGCACAGCAACGTTGTAACGTCATGACATGCTGTACACTATTGCATTTTTGCTCTATAATGCTAAAAATGTATTAAAAATAAAAAAAAATACTCAAAGGAGAAATTTAAAATAAACATGGAGAGGTGATAGATTTCGAATTTATCACACCGTGGGAGTAGCTGAGGGAGGGACAAGTTGGGCACACTCACACTCTGTCCACTCCTGGATTGGTGATGACAGGAAGTGCTCTCAGGCACTATTGAGAAACTGTACTCACCAAGCTGACAGGATTGTGGTGGGAAAGGAGACCATTACTGGATTTTTTTCAGTAATTGAAAAGAGCCTATTTGCAATGCATTGGGACAGGAAAGGACTTGGTATCATACGTGACTTGCTCTTTGGCATTCAAGAAAACACACTATTTTTTTCCCGGTGTATTTAATGAGGCATATTAAGCTAATCAACAATGGTTGCTGAATCTAATTATCATTTCTTATGCTTTTGGTTTTATCTTGATACAATATTTGTATAATGTCATTTCCGATGGGGGGGGTTTCTTATCTTCCCCCTTCTCCAATTTCCAATGGTTCCCTAGAAGATCTTATTTTCATACTTTGATCTAATGCATCTCCTTTGTATTTGTTTATCTTTTTACATTTGCCAGATGCTGTTTGGTCACTTACTTCCAGCATCTCTCCTTTGATTCTCTTTCACTAGGCTGTAATTACTTCCTTTGAGATGCAATCCATGGCAATCCACATTAACAGCTCAGGTACTCCTCAGCCATGCATAATAAATCACTAGTTGATAGCTTTACTTTAAAATAAACAATTAATCCACCTCTCTGTTTTAACAGTCTGACCAAATGCTTACTACAATAAACTGTCAGAACACTGAGGAGATTACCTATAGTAATAATTTTCTGATACAACAATATTTCATGCATAACCATGGATGCCTAACACTGTCAATGATGTCATTTAGCATAGCTGACATGACAGCTGGCTAGGGACACTGCCGTGTGATAGCGAGAACATGTGACTTTGGAGGGATAATGACTTCCTGCAGTAGGGGTTTAAGGCTAACTGTGTACCCACCATGCAAATATAGATTGTTCTTCTTCCCAGGTGTGGAGAAAGTCTTTCAGGTAGTGGCATATTGTGGACTGCTTTTCTGAAACCAGTACTACACATATTGGCTTTGTGAAACAATCAGGAAACAAACATCATCTTTTATACTGCTGCTATTGCTACTCCATGAATATTCCCAAAGCCTTTATTTCCCATTATTTGTTTATTTTTTTCTTAGAAAGAGAAACACAAAACTTGGCTATCCACAACAGTCTAAGAAACAGCCTAAGGCAGAACATTGGAGGCAAAGCAGACAATGATATCAACTTCATCATTATTCTTGTCCTGTTTTCTTGTTCATTTAGGGACTTCTTCATCCCCTTTTGTGGTCAGAGCCTATCAATCATTGTCTGAAACAAGAGATAATCTTACGAATCATTGGATGCATTTTTGCTACATTTTTGTCATTTACTGGCTCGTCCCTAGTTCAACTAAAAAAGGTTAGAGTTTTTCAGGAGGCTTTACTTAGTAATCAAAAGAGAAAAGAAGAGTACATATTGCAAAAATTGCCAGAATGAAAGGAACAGAGGATTTACAGCATTGTATAGGAAATGCATTTCAAATCTAGCCCACAGAATGATTCTATTTGCCTGCTAAGCACAACAACACAGTTTCCCAAGCTCCCCCCCCATTCTTATGTCTCTCACCAAGAGTTTGACCTTGAAGACTCAACTCCCAGCCTGCACCTTGATTCTCAGTCCAATGTAGATGTAACATTTCTACTTCTCGAGATGTACTTCTTCTCAGTACACTGGCTTCTCCCGTCATTCCCATCATCCTCTTACAGTACAAAGCAAAGCAATACAAATATTACATAGCCTCAAGCAGAAGGTAACCTGGTGTGAAGTATATGAATTACAGAGCACTATATGGTAACAAACATCCAAAACACTGCATGGCATTGCATGGCAATATGTAAGGTACAAAGTAACATAATGTAACAAAGCATTTGAGTATTCAATTATCAAGACTCGGTAGTACTTAAAACTGGTGAACCAGACAATGTGCAATTTCCTTACCAACCCCCAAGGTAACACACAAACACCAAACCTAGGACCACAACACATAAACATGGCATGGAGTGTGAAGCCAACCTAACAAATTTCCATAGCCCAAAATATCAAATTGGCTGCATCATGGTCACCAGAGGTGCCCCTACACGAATAACAAAAAACTTTATTCAGACATTTCCTTTATGAAGTCACAGTTCCTTCTCTATACATAACTTCTTCATTGGCATTCCATCATGAAGGTAAACAGGCTTACTACTTTGTTGTTAACTGCATCAAGTTGACTTCAAATTATAGTGACCTTATCAGTGACAGACCTCCAGTTCACTCTGTAAATCAACAGCCCTGGTAGGTCTTGCAGACTCAGGGTTGTGGCTTCTTTAATTGATTCTGTCCTCCTGCAAAGTGGACTTCCTCTTTTCCTATTGCTTCATACCTTGCCAAGAATTATTGCTTTTTCTAGTGAGTCATGTCCTCTTTTGGCATGTCTAAAGTACAGCAGTGTCAGTTGAATTACTTTGGTTTCTGGGAAGAGCTCAGGCTTGACTAGTTGTTGTTGCTGCTGCTGCTGCTGTTGTGTGCCTACAAGTCATTTCTGGCTTATGGTGACCCTACAGTGAACTTATCACAGGGTTTTCTGAGTCTGAGAGTGTAGGACCCATTTATTTGTCTTTTTAGCAGTCTATAGTATCCAAGAGCTCTTCTCCAGCACCGCATTTCAAATGAGTTCATTTTCTTCCAATCATGTTTCTGCCCTGTCCAGTTTTCACAATCATACAGAGAAACTGGAAATACCATGGCATAGGCTGGGGTGTCCAAACTCAATTTCATCTTGGGTTGCATCAGCATCATGGTTGCTCTCAAAGGGTTGGTTGTATATGTAAGACTATACAAATGTATCTTCTCTTTTACCATATTAAATAATTGCCTCTGCATTCAATTATTACTGGTTTTAGTAATAACTAGCTGTGAAACTAGAAGTCTAGGAAAAATAACAGCAAGTAGATACTCAAGTCGTACAACTATTGTACAATTTATTGAAAAATGAGTTTTGAAAACAGAAAGTTATTTTTTTTAATCATCAGACAAATATTACCAAGCACTGTTTGTTACATTAACTTTGTTTAACTTTTTAGTCCCAGTTGAGACCCTCTCTGTGCCTCTTTCCCCCCAGAGCCTCTCTGTGCCTCTTTCTGCTTCCCCTTCCCCTATGGCTCTTTCTGCCCCCTGCCACTCTGTGTACCTGGCGAGCCAAATCTCCACATTGCGGGCCCCCGGCTGCTGGTATTCTGAAGAGATGCCCAACAGCCAGTATTCACAGTCTACTTCTACTTCTGACTGCTCCTCTGTCGAACTCTTGTAAGCCTTGTGGAGCATTGCCATGGTAATCTGTGGCAATGCTCTGATGGCAAGACTTGGACAGAGGAGCAGTCAGAAGTAGAAGTAGATTACAAATGCTGGCTGCTGGGCCCATCTTCAGAATACCGGCAACTGGACGCCTGCAATATGGGGATTGGGCTCCCTTGGTGGGGGTAGTGCCGCAGCTGCAGGAGAGGTGCAAGGGCCACATGAAATGGTCTGACGGGCCAGATTTGCCCCATGGGCCTTATGTTTGACACATGTGGCCTAGACATTCCTAGCTTTAATATTCAATTATATTCAATGATGCATCTTTAGATATATATCTTGCCTAATTCCTTCATAGCAGCCCTTCCAAGTTCTAGTCTTTTGATTTCTTAGCTGCAGCCTCCATTCTGATTCATGACTGAGACAAAGTATGGCAAAGCTTTAACTATTTCAATGTCTCCATTGTCTGCTTTAAAGTTATGTAAATAATATTGTGGTCATTACTTTTGTTTTCTCAGTGTTTAACTGTAAACCTGCCTTTGTAATTTCTTCTTTGACTTCCTTCGGTAATTGTTCCAAGTCTTTGTTATTTTCTGCTACTATGCTGTCTGCACATTTTAAATTGCTGATGTTCCTTCCTCCAATTTTCATACCTCCTTCCTATGAGTCTAATATTGCTTCACATAGGGCACCTTCAGCATACAAGTTAGAGAGGAGGGGAAAACGTTCTGTCCTGATCATAGCCTCTTCTCCTGGGTACAACTTACACACCAGGACAATCAAATGTTGTGGCACACCTATTTCTTTAAGAGCAATCCACAGTTTTTCATGATATACACAATCAAAGGCTTTGCCATAAAGCACAGACTGAGTGCACCATTATCCATCCTGTGTTTGCAACATGATCCATAGTGTCTCTTCCTTTGCTGAATCCAGCTTGGACACCTGGCATTTCTTGCTCCATATATGGTAAAAGTCTTTGTTGCAGAATTTTGTACATCACTCTGCTTGTGTGGGAAATTAATGCAATGGTCCTGTGGTTACTGCAATCCCTGTTAACTCCTTTCTTGGGGATTTGAATGCATACTCAGTATTTCCAATCTGTGGGCCATTACTTTGTTTTCCATATTCGCTGACATATTTTAGTTAGAACTGCAGTAGATTCTGTCTCTATAGCCTGAAACAGTTCTAATGGTGTGCCATCTGTTCCTGCAGATTTATTTCTCCCAAGTGCTCTGAATACAACATACCCACTTTACAAAACTGTAGGTTCATCTTCAAATGGTTCTTCCTTAAATGAATTTGTCATCTTTTCATCTCTTTTTTACAGTTCCTCTATGTATTGTTTCCATAATCTTTTTTCCCCCTACTTAGTCATGTATAGAGTTCCCTTTCTGGTCATATAGCATCCTCACTGTTGGCTTAAATTTCCTTTTGATTTCTTGGATCTTTTGGAAGAGGTCTCTCATCCTTCCTTTTTTGTTGTCATCTTCTGTTTCTCTGCATTGACTATTATAGTACTTCTCCTTGTCCCCTGTGGGAAAGTTACCAATCAGTTGTGTTCAGGATTCTGACTCTATTTCTGCCACATTTTACCTTTCCTTCTTGTCTGTCCTTAACTGCTTGTGAATTTCATTGGTTATTGAGGCTTCTCCTTCTTTTTTGGCTACAAATAGTGCCTTTTTTCATTTCTCCCTGACAATGTCCTTGGCTTAAAATCAGAGTTCTTCTGGCTCCCAGGCCATTAGGCTTAATCGTGCAAATCTTTTTTTTTTTTTTTTACATTATCTGTAAATTCTATGAGGATGTTCTTCAGATTATATTTTGGCATGATGGTTGGTTTGGCGTTCTTCTTTAGCTTTATTCTAATTTTTGATACTAGCAGTTCGTTGTCTGTGCCACTATCTGCTCCTGGTCTTATTTTTGCAGAAAGAATGGAGCTTCTCCATCTTCTGCTTCCAATTATACAGTCCAATGGTTCTTAACCTTTTCATTACCAGGGACCCCCTGTAAATATAATTTGTTGCTGAGGACTCCAAGACTTAACTCAAGATTTAAATATTTAAATTTAGATTTAAAAAGTCAAATATTTATTCAAATATTCAAAAATTTATTTATGAAACTCTTCTGGAAACTAGGATTCAAATCCCCACTCAAAGACTGGGTGACCTTGGGCAGGTCATATTCTCTCAACCTCAGATGAAGGCAAAGGCAACCCACTCTGAGCAAATCTTGACTCCCCCTCAAAAAAAACCCCCCTGTGATAGATTCAGCTTAGTGTTGCCGTAAGCCAGAAGTGATCTGAAGACACACAACAACAAAGTGCTACTGACAGTGGGAAATTCTTTCTAGCCATTATGTTTCTCCCCTTTCATAACTGGCTCATTGCAACCATCTCATTTTTTGTTTTGGTTTGGGTTTTGGCAAGATTTGTTGCCTTTGCCTTTCTGGGAGGCTAAGAGAATGTGACTTGCCTGAGGTCACCCAGTGGGTTTCATTGGCTGAGTGGGGATTGAAACTCTGGTCTCCAGAATCATAGTTTGGGTGTGTGCATACACATGCCACCCTGCCCTTTTCATCAGGGACATCACAGCAGAGGGTGGTGGCAGTGCGGGCACTGAAACTGGTCCCTCATTTGCAGAACAGAATGGAATTTTGATTATGGTCATAGACCAGCACAGGTAAAAAGGGGATATGGAATAAACAAAGGATAAAAACACAGGTTAAAAATAGTATTTCAAACATCCCTTCAGGTCACATAGCTCCAATATAACAAGACAAGGTTGTACTAGTCTACTATAGAGGTCATTGTATGATGAATTTTAGCCACTTCTGCACAGAATCTGGCAACATTATATATTATATCAGGGTTGGTGTCAGGATCAGATTCATACACAACAAGTAAACATGCAAAAGCAGGATTTATTGAGAGTACAACCAGACTAGCAGACGTTAGTAAACCAGAATGGCGATTTTTTCCCAGGCTAGCATATTATACTAGGCAGGTTCACACAGAGATAAAGAGGTGTTACTTTCAGATCGGGATGACCCTGTGTTGCTATGGTTACTATCAGTTTACATTTGGAATGTCTTGAGACACAGGGAAAGGAATGCAATAACAAGGTGCAGCTGCAGCAGCAATTAGCTATACAATAATATGGCAATGGAGTATTACAAATCCCATGTAACTAGTATCCCATACATACATGGAGGGTAACCCTGACAGTTGGTGTCTGAAAGCAACGAAGTATAGAATTTTCCACTGCGTCCATGATAATTATCCAGTAGGGGTGAAATAAGGCTAAAGCGAATATCCTTGTAGTTCAGCCACTGTTGTTTCCATTTGGTCAGAGTTACAGGGGCACCATCTGTCTGAGAAGCAGGTCTTCTTGTATTGGTCTTCAAGGACAGCTGAGGGGAGGCCAAGAAATCTTACCAAAGTAAAGGCCCTCTGGTGTTTAGGTATTTCTGCTAGATACACCATAGGTGAGCAAGATATTTGTTAGAATCACTAGCAATAAAGGTTAGAGTGCTACCTAGATCCAGTTGTCAGTCTATAGCTACTACTTGTTTGATAGCTGCTTTAGCCTGGTTGTATTCCATGCTGAGCACAAAATCTGGAATGTGTTACCGCTGTTTCTAGCCCGAGCTTGTGGGATATTAAGATATCGTTTGATATCAATAATTTGGCCTTCTGTACCCATTCCTCTCCATGTGCTTGCGAGGCCCCCAGACAAGCACACACACAGGCACGGCCAACAATAGCCGAACCATTCACATCTTGATCTAGGCAGGCCAGTCATTGCTGAATGCAGCTTCAGGAGATCTCAAGGCAAGTACCACATTATGTATGCACGCCACTTACAAAAAGATCCCCTGCCCCGCGCAGGCAGCTTGATGAGCAAACTATACAACTCTCAAGTACTCCACATTTGCATACTGACTACTCCATTGATAATCTGGCTATAACTCAATCATCTAAAGTACTGACCTTTCAGAGGCTTTGTCTCCAGCCCAAAACTCATTGTTTTCCCCAAGTATGGACTAGACTGCGGCCACAATTTTCCCTGTAAGAACCCCTGGCTTCGAGTGCTTCCTTGGATTGCTCTTGGCTTCCATCTCGCCTTGCTGTCACTTTGTCCAGCGAGCCTTCCCCTCAGACCCACATGCTGAGAATCCAAGCTCCCCAGCTTCTTTGCTGCTTACCGGGCTTCAGGACAGGTATAGTATTTCCCATACCAAATCTCCTCTCAAAATCTCTCTATCCCACTCCTACCTTTATTTCTATAGTTCCTTGTGTGAGTGCGTTGCATACACTTGTTTGATTGTGTTTCAATAAAACAATTATTATTATTTCAACATCTGCCTTATCATTGACTTGGCCTGACCCCGTAGACATAGGGTTCAAGGTCTCGCTACGTTACCCTGCGTCTCACATTACCAACTTGTGCTCTGTGCTAATTCCCTCCCCATTGTTGTGAGCACATTTAGGCATCCCTCCCGGGACCCCCAGAAATCAGAGTAACAAATGAAGCCCAGTGATGAGATTTTAGTCATCCCTGTCTGTTTCCACATAGATTGGAAATCATCACTCAAGGTTAGTGGAGCAAGGCAATGGGAAAGAAGGATAATATAAGCCATTTGCTGAGTATGGTCACCCACACTTTGGCGTACTATTCATAAAGCCTGACTCCAGTCTCAGAATCACATTAGAGACATATTTTGGAACTTGGAAAGCTGATCTTAAGAATTTAGATTGCAAAAGTTCTAATAGTGCTGGATTGGAGAAGGGCCCCAGCTGGGATCCATAAAGCAGTGCCATTGTTTTATAAATCTTTCTTTACTCTCTCCTCTTAATATATCTGTTAATTTATCCATTTGGATCATATCGAACAATTTCATTTCCCACTCTTCCACTGATGGCATCTTTTTCATTTTCCATTTTTGTGCTATAAACATTCTTGCTGCTGCCGCCATATAGAATAGTTGTTTGCCTGCTTTTTTTTCTTGATCATCTTCCATCATTGATAACATATATATTTCAGGATACATTTTAAATCTTATATCCAACATCTTCTCTAGTCACATATGAATCGACTTCCAAAATTCTTTCACTATTTTACAAGTCCACTATGCGTGATAGAAAGATCCTATCTCTTGATCACATTTCCAACATTTGTTAGAGCAATTATTAGTCATTTTCTCCAGTTTTTGGGGTGTTAAATACCACCATAAGTACATCTTACAAAGATTTTCCCTGATATCTTGGCATGCAGTATACTTCATCGTTTTTAACCAAATTTTCTCTCATTGCTCCATCGAGATTGAATGAGAGAAATTTTGGGCCCATTTTAACATTGATGGTTTGTTTCTTCTTCTGTAAACCATTTTAATAAAACCTTATTGTTGTAAATAAAAACAATTTGGAGTTTTCATACAGGCTAATAGTTATTTTTGAAGAGGTCAGAAATTTTGTTTGTGACTGTAATACCCAAATATTTAACTTTTTTTGCAATTGTATAGCCTGTAATTTGTGATATTCAATTTTTTTCCTCTTCTTTTGTATTCTTTGTCAATACCATAGTTTTCTCTTTATTAATTTTTAATCCAGAGTGTTTACCAAATCTTTAAAGATATCTTTCAATATATTTAGATTTTCATTTGAATTTTCCAGAGTAACCACAAGGTCATTTGCAAATGCAAATATTTTATATTCTTTGCCTTGTACCTTAACTCCTTTTATTTTATTATTATTTTTAACATTTATTATCAATATTTCAATTACAAGTAAGAACAGTAGTGGAGATAAGGGGCAACCCTGGCGTATTCCTCTTTGTATTTTAAATTTGTCGGCTTTCTGTCCATTAACTATTGTTTGTGCATACTGTGTAGAATAGATAGTCTTTATCCAGTTTATAAAGTTCAGCCCCAAGCACATTTTCTGACAAATACTAACTAGAAATTCCCAATTTATGGTATCAAAGACCTTCTCAATATCCAAAAAGAGAGCAGTCAATTTTCTCCGGGGGTGGTTCTCACAGAGTTCTAAGATATTAATTATATTCCTCATATTATCCTTTATTTGTCTCCCTGGAAGAAATCCGACTTGTTCTTCTGAGATCAAATCTTTTAGAACTTTCTTTAATCTATTAGCTAATATCACCATAAAAAGCTTATAATCTGTGTTCAGTAGTGAAATTGGTCGATAGATTTTAACTTCAAGCGGATCTCTTCCCTCTTTATGAATTAAAATTATATTGGGCTCTTTCCATGTGTTTGGGATAATCCCTTTTAACGCATTGTTCATAATGCTTTGTAATATAGGTGCAAGTTCCTGTTGAAAGGTTTTATAAAATTGAACTGTATAACCATCTGGTCCTGGGGATTTCCCTTTTTTTGCTTTGTGAATTGCTTCTATCACTTCTGCTAACGTGATTGGTTTATTTAACTTCTCTCGTTGTTCATCTGATAGAATGGCTAAATCTTGATCGGTGATATATGTTTCTGTCAATCCATCATGGAGCTCTTGTTTCTTATAAAGCATTGCGTAATAATTTGTAATAATTTTCTTTATCTGCTGAGGGTCTGTATATATCGTTTCACCACTCTTTAATTTGGTAATCAACGTTCTCTCCCTTTTCTTCTTCAATCTACACGCCAGCCATTTTCCTGCTTTATTTGCCTATTCAAAACGATGTTGTCTGGCATAAATCAGTTTTTCATTAAGCTCCATTTCTATCTGAATCCCTAGTTGTTTTTCGTATTATTTTAATTTCTTTCTGCAATTCTTTGTTTGTTGGGTCTTTATTTAATTTTTCCTCTTTCTTTTTCATCGTTTCATTCAATTTCTGAATATTCTCTCTTTTCTTTCTGTTAATCTCTGTATTATATCGGATAAGGTAACCTCTGATAACTGCTTTTCCGGCGTCCCAAACCATCGCAAGTTTGGTTTCTTTATTAAGATTCTCATCAAAATATGGTTTAATCTGGTTCTTAATTTTGTTTACTAATTTTTCTTCAAGTAATAGCTTCTCTTTTAGTCTCCAATTGAATGCACCTTCCGACCTTTGTTTTAAAACCGACAAAATTGGATTATGATCTGAAAAATTACGGGGTAAAATCTCTTGTTTGAAGACCATTTGAATTAAAGGATTGGAGACTAGAAACATATCTATTTGTGATAATGACGCATGGGGTTCAGAATAAAATGTATAATCTTTAGCTAAACCATATAAATGTCTCCATGTGTCTATTAATTCAAGGTTTTCTGTCATAGAATCAAATGAGCTGGGAAGTTTCCCTTGTTTTTCCTTCATTTTCCCCCCTGATTTCCTATCTACTCTTGGATTTATCACCCCATTCCAATCTCCTGGAAGTATTAATTTATCGTAGCTTAAATCAGCAATTTTTTTACTCAATTCTTTATAAAAGTTTTCTTGTTTTTTATGTGGACCATATATATCAATTATCAATATTCTCTGATTTTGCCAATTAATTTCAACAGCGGTATATCATCCTGCTTCATCTTTGAAGATTTCTTTAGAATTTATTCTTGGGCTCACATATAAAACTACCCCTCTTTTCTTTATATTTGGGATTGCCATGTATTCCTTTCCTAATTTTTTATTTCGAACCAGATGAATTTTTGCCTATTGTACATGAATTTCTTGTAAACATACTATGTCCTGCTTTTTCTTTTCTATATAATAAAACATTTTCTTCCTTTTTTGGGGAGTTACAATTCCTTAACATTCCAAGAGAGAATTTTCAGGTCCATTCCTTAGAAATTAGTCCTTTTCTTCTTCTAAATCTGATCCCTCTTCATTATCTGTCTCATTTCCTGTCGCTTCTTCCTCTTCATCGCTTTTTCATTCTGGGACATTTTCATGACTGACTTCTAGTTGTGTTCTTTCTTTACCTTCTTCTTCTTCTTGTTGTTTATGTCTCCATTGTTCTTTCCTGTACCTTTTCATAAATATTTTCACTTCTTGAACAGTATTGATTTTAAACTGTTTCTCTCGAAAACAGAAGCTTAAACCTTCTAGTTTCCCCCATTGATACAGTACATTTTGGTGTTTTAGAAAGGTTGTCAGGAATTTATATTCGTTTCTCTTCCTCAAAATCCTTGGAGGGATGTCTTTATATATATAAACTTTAATTTTGTCGATTACAAGGTCAGTCTCTAGACTTTTTTGGAGTATTTCCTCTCTCGTTTCCTTCCGTACCAATTGTATCATAATATTGCGTGGTAATTTCCTTTCTTTAGCTATTCTTGATTCTATTCTGTACATTTTATCGATTTCCCACTCCATCTTTTCACAGGATATGTTCAAATATTCCGCTAAAGGTGGGATCAACCTTTCATATAAATTTTCCTCTTTCTGTTCGGCCAATCCTCTAATTTTTATGCAATTCTCTCTTGCTTTCAAATCCGACAGTGCTTTTTCATCTAAAAGTTGATCTTGTTGTCTTTTCAGGTTTTCTATGGTTTCTTTAGTCTCTTTCGTCTTTGATTCAAGTGTTGATACCCAATTCTGAGTAATCTTTAAATCTTCTTGTAGTCCTCCCGATGCTATTTTGATTCCTTTTAATTCTGTCTTGAAGTCTTGTTTCATTTCGCTTTTAAGGTCTTTCATTTCTTGTCTTATTTCTAATTTGATGTTTCTGATCTCTTCCAATAATGTGAGTTGATATTGGTCTGATTTAGGTTGTTCTGATTTTGGCAAAGGTTCCAAAGATAGTTTTCATTGGGTAGAAATAATAGTTTGTGAAGTCATCTTTGCTGCTTTAGACATCTTCCTGGTATCCATGAAGCTTTCCCAAATTGAAGAGATTGGTAAATTGATTGGTTTTAAAAGTTCTTTTATCATAAATAGCTATAATATATTCTGCATCAAAGATTAAATCTGTATTATCTAAAATACTTCAAGTTTCTTGTTTCTTGTTATTAAATTAACTTTTGGGAATTTCCTATAAGATTTTATGTGCTTTTTATACCAACTATAAATAAAATTTATAGAACAAAATTAATTCTTATTTCTATATTATGCTTAATTCAATCTATATAAGTAATGATATTAATCAAATTAATTACCAATTAATTGACCCATCCTCAATCTTCTATTATTATAATATTTCCTTTAGAAAGAGTTCATTAGGAAAAATTCATTAACAGTGATAACTTATATATATTTCATTGAGTAATCAATAATCAGTATATAATCAATAATTAATAGTCCATAATCAATCAATCACACAAAATAGCCAGTGATCAGTAAAAGAAATCTGGGACAATATTGCATAAATTGTGCATTGTTAAAAATTATAATCCTTACTGTCCTGCAATATTTTTATTAAGTTCTATTAACCCTTCTTGTTTCTTCCTCTGTCATTTCACTCCACCGCTTTTCCCCTCTCTTCCTCTCTTCTCTCCTCGTCCGCCATCTCTAGCCAGTCTTTGTTATCACAAGTCTCTACTCTGTCTCTTTTCTATTTCTTGTAGTATTTCTTATTTTATCCAACTTAGAAATAGTCAGTTTTATTGTTTAAAGCCTCTGATTGTAGTCCGCTGGGTCTTAATCCAATCCTCTTCCCAAAAGACGCCATTTAAATCTCTATATCTCGTCGTCTCTCTCTCGTCCCTCGCCTTTATATTTCCGTCTTGTAAAAAAGTCCTCCTCTTTCCTTACTCCAATTGCTAGTGTCTATTCAAAAACTAAGAGCTTTCCAATCCAAAGTCTTAGGGCCATAGTAAAGAAAAGCATTCAAAAAGATTGTCCAAACATATAAACTATATAGGAAAGTGGAGAGAGTTTGAAAATCAGAAGTTTTTCACTAGCTTTCAAATATGGCTCCCAAAACACATGTTCTGTCTGCTAGCGTGTCACTATGCTCGTCTCACTTTCCTCCTCTCTAAATCATTTTCAAATACAATATTTCTCGGTAAGAATTCCTTACCCTTTGGTTCTTTCAACGGGTTTAAATCTTCTCATAGAATGAAAAACTGGACCTTCGTAAATGCTCTTTAGTTGAAGTTCGTTTAAAAAGTCTGCAGGCGCCGCTTGTATGCCGAAGTGCTGTCAGATGGTGGTGGCTACTCTGATCCCCCTCGCTTCGTCCATTGCCGTCTTTTGCGATTTTCACCACTTAGATGGAAGCTGGGAAGCGTGTTTCGATCTCCGGAGCCCCTTCTCATTCCTCCTATACCAAGCGGGTCTTCAGTTGGTTCGATGAAATCACCAACCTTCTCCCATCTGAAAAAAGGTTCTCCCTTTGTGGAACTTCACGGAGAGCCTTATCACGGTGCTATTGTCAGACCAGAAGTCGTTCTTGGGCCTTTTAACAAATGCCATGATTTCAGTTTTTTGAAAGTTGCGTACTAGCTGATCCTCTTTGCAGTATCGTGTTAGTGCTCTTAGTGCTCTTTTTTAGTCAATGGTGTTCTTAAAAGTCTTGCTGCATCATCTGCATAAAGGAGAACAGTGATATGCCTTCCATCTAGTTTTGGAGGATGGACGTTTGTGTTGTTGAGATGGCCCACCATGCAGTTGATGTAAAAGTTGAATAAAATTAGGGTTAGTATGCAACCTTTCTTGACATTCTTCTCAGTGATGATGGCATTGGTGAGATGACCTTGGGGTTACATCGTACTTTGAGTGAGGTCTCTTCCTGCAGCGTACAAATTAAATAGAGTAGACATCAATCAATCAAGAAAACCTTCAGTTTTTCTCACAGTTTGGTTGGAGATACAGAGTCAAAAGCTGCTTTAAAGTCTATAAAGGCAGCATAGAGAGAGGCTGTGTTGCAGGAGGAATATTTTCTGATAAGATGGTAGAGTACAAGGCACTGATCCATGGTGGCTTGCCCTTTTCTAAAGCCAGTTTGTTCTTCTGCAAGTATGTTTTCTTGTTCCAACCAGATCTGGAATTTCCACTGCAAATGTCTCACATAAAGTTTGCTGATTGTGTTGAGGAGGCTAATTGGTCTATAGTTGGCAGGATCCTCCTTCCTTCTTTTTTTATATATGGGTACAATGATCACAAGCCCCCAATCCTTGGGGGCTTGACCATAGTTGTCAATGCAGGTGAAAAGTGAGGCTAGGATAGGGGCCCAGAATTCCAAATAGTTTTTAATAGCTTCTGGGGGTATTAAGTCTTCCCCTGGAATCTTTCTCATTCTCAGTTGAGCTACAAGGTTCTCAATCTCTGACACTGTCATTGGTGCCCCTATTGGGAGATTCTCTATATTTTGGCTAGCTCATCTACTTTTGACATAGGTGTCCTTAGAATGTGCTTAGAAGTGATCCTCCCAAATCCTTGAGGGGATGTGATAGTCCATTGTAACTGAAACATTACTTTGGGAGCTTGATGTAGTATGCCAGAATAAGGCTGAGTTATTAGATTTGACTGCCTGAATAAGTTGTGTCCAATTATTCTTCATAGCTTCTTTTTCTTATACACAAGCAATTTTTTATATTCTATGTTCCACTGGAGCACTTTCAGCACAACTTCTGATGTAGTATTAGATACATAAACCCAGTAAGTAGTTATGAGAGCTTTTTTTAGCACTAGCACATTCCTTGTCAAACCATGGTTTTGAATAGTGCTGTTGTTGCCTCTAGCATGCACTGTTTTTTGTGGCTTAGATGCTGGTGTAGATCTTGGGTAAGAGTGTTGTAATTCTTCAAAAGTTCATTGGGAGACTTGGCTGATATCAGGGCAGTCCAAAGACATTGAGGGTGGTCTGAAGGCATTACCTCACTTATTGTTTGATTTAGCTGGGAGGTCTGTTACCCTGTTTTCTGGGGGTCCTGGGAGGGACACCAAATTGCTATAAGTTGGGGAAATTAGTTCAGAGCACAAGCTGGCAAAACGAGAGGCAGGGTAACTTAGCAGGATCTTGCAACCCAGTGTCTATGGGGTCAGGCCAAGTCAAGAAGCAAACTGGTTGGAAAATAATGAAGTCTTTATTAAATACAGGCACACGATGTAAGCAACACAAACACACAGATAACTAAGGAAAATAAAGGTGTAAGATAGTGGGATTTTTAGAGGGATAATTGGTTCGGGTGATATGAAACCTGTCCTGAAGTCCGGGAGAAAATGGAGAGCGAAGCTGGGGTTTGATGTATCTCAGCATGTGGAGCTGAGGGGAAGTTCGTCAAGCAAAGCGGCAGCAAGGCGGTCTGGAACCCCGGAGCGATCCAAGGAAACTCTCAAAGTCAGGGGTTTTTATAAGGAGAATTGTGACTGCAGGCTAGGTCGGACTTTGGGAAAACAATAGATTTGGAGTTGGAGACAAAGCCTCCGAAAGGTCAGAATTTGAATGATTGAATTAGAGCCGAATTTATCAGTAGAGTAGCCGGTATGCAAACGCAGAATACTTGAGCGTTGTATAGCTCAGTCATCAAGCTGCCAGCGTGAGGCAGAGGATCTTTTGAGAGTTGCTTGCATACCTAATGGAGGTACTTGCCTTGAGGTCTCCTAAAGCGGTAAGTTGGCTGTTTTCTCGCCTGCCTGTATTGTCTAGGAATATTACGGCGATGCTCGGCCAAGCCTGTATGCGTGCTTGTCCGGGGGCCTCGCAAGCACGTGGAAGGCATATGTGAAGCCAAATTAGTAATATCAATAGATATCTTTTATATCCCCAAAGCTCGGGCTAGCCAGGGCAGTAACAAGGTCCATTAATGATGCCATTATAGGGAGTTGATAACAGACCTCGGTGCGCATCTCCTGAGTGAAGTCATTTAGGTGTAGTCAGATTGGAAAATGATCACTTTTAAACCTGGGCATAATTTGCAGGTCCTTAGCATAGGGGACAAGGTCCCTAGAAATGATTATATAGTCCATAGTGCTCACTCTGGACCAGATAGATAAGTGAATTCAGTTCAATTCAGCTGGACAGACACTTTTCAGAACACCATTTAGGATTTGAAGGTTTACCCTGAAGACTGAGCCACACACAGGCCTACAAAATTTGATTTCTTGTCCTTTGAGCGGGGGCATTCTCATACTTTTTGTTTTTATTTGGGTCTGTGTGTGTGTATGGGTGCTTCGCTATTTCTTCAGCCCCCCCCAAGAAATACAGGATGGCATCCTAGCTAAGTGTTGAGACACACAATAAAATCACAATCACATCACAATAAAATCATAGAATCATAGAATCATAGAGCTGGAAGAGACCACAAGGGCCATGCGGCCCAATCTCTGCCATGAAAGAATACACAATGAAAGCATTCCTGATAGATGACCATCCAGCTTCTGTTTAAAAAATCTCCAAAGAAGATTCCATCACACCCCAAGCCAGCATATTCGACCGTCAAACTGCTCTTACTGTCAGGAAGTTCTTCCTAATGTTTAGATGGAATCTCTTTTCCTGAAGCTTGAAGCCATTGCTCCACGTCCCAGTCTCTTGTGCAGCAGAAAACAAGCTTGCTCAATATTCCATATGACATCCCTTCTAATATTTAAATATAGCTATGAAAATGCCTCTTGACCTTCTCTTCTCCAGCCTACACATGCTGAACTCCCTTAGCCACTGTTCACGGGGCATAGTTTTTAGGTCTTTTACCATTTTGCTCACCTTCCTCTGGACATGTTTCAGCTAGTCAATATCCTTCCCTGAACTGTTGTGCTGAGAACTGGGCGCATTATTCAAGGTGGACCAAAGCAGAGTAAAGTGGTACTATTACTTCCCTGGTCCTAGACACTGTACTCCTATTGATGCGGTCTAGAATTGCATTGGGCTTTTAGTTGCCACATCACACTGCTGAATCATGGTCAATTTCTGGTCTAGAAAGATTCCTAGATCCCTTTCATATGTACTGTGGTCAAGCCAGGTATCACTGATCTTATATCTGTGCATTTCATTTTTCCTGCCCAAGTGTAGTACCTTACATTTCTCCCTGTTGAAATTCATTTTGTTAGTTTTGGCCCAGCTCTCTAATCTGTTAAGGTCATTTTGAATTTCACCCTGTCGTCCGGGGTCTTAGCTACCCCTTTGAATTTGAGGTCAACTGCAAATCGTATAAGAATGCCCTCTGCCAGTTCTTTTAATACCCTTGGATGGAATTCATCTGGCCTTGGGAACTTGAATTCATTTAGAATAGCTAAGTATTCCTGTTAATGAATTCAGTTCCCTACAATCTACACTAGTTTTATCTGGAGTACTGCATTCTGTTCTAGACACCTCATTTTAAGAAGGAGATAGACAAATTGAAGCAGGTTCAGAGAGGGGCAACAAGGATGATAAGGAGTATGGCGAACAAAATATATGAGGAAAAGTTGAAGGAGCTGGTGCATGTTCAACTTGGTGAAGAGAAGACTGGGGGTACAATGATTGCACTATATAAACATTTCAAGGTTGTCACAGAGAGGAGGGTGCAGGCCTGTTCCCTGCTGCTCCAGAGGTCTAATGGTTTGAAATTACAAGAGAATAGATTTCAATTGAGCATTAGAAGGAACTTCTTGACAGTAAGAGCGGTTCTGCAATGGAACCAATTGCCTAGAGAGGTGGAGAGGGGGCTCCTTCTCTGGACATCTTCAAAAAGAAGCTGGATAGCTACATGCTGGGGATGTTTTAGCTGGAGATTGAGCAGGGGGTTGGACTAGATGGTTGATGAGGCCACATCCAACTTTATGATCATGGCACTGTGATTCTATGAGTTGAGGGGGAATTTTTGTATCGAAAGTACGTAATGCCTGCTGGGACTCATTGATCGCTCTCTCTGTGAAAGAAGCATAGTAAGCCCAACAAATTGACTAAAACTCTTTGAATTGCTTTGGATTAAGGGACTAAAAGCATTTTACCTGTTATTATTCTGTCATCCACACAGTAGTATATTGTTTTTGTTGTTGTTGAAAAATCTTCCATTTTTCATAGCTGATCTATAAGGATTGTACGTGAAGTAGAACCCTACCTCCTATCATGAGTAGCCCTTAAATGCTGCATCATATTTGAAGCATACTAATATTATATAAGGCCTTTAGATTAATCTTTTATGAGCCAGAATATTATCCAGTTTCTACTACAAAATTATCCTTGGGATCAAATCAAAGGCTTTCTTCAAATCCATCCAGTTTCCACATCCAAGACCCTGAATGTGTCTTAGCATGATGATGGTAAATTAATTCAGCCTGGAGCTTAGGCATCTAGCATGCAGCTTTGCCTTAATGTATGAATAGTTAATTGTCAATAGCTAATAGTCAATAGTTAAATGACTGTGGCTAACTGGTCAATTATGCCAGTGTGGTATAGTGGCTTGAGCGTTGGACTATGACCCTGGAGACCAAGGTTTGAGTCCCCAATTGGCCATGGAAATCCACTGGGTGACCTTGTGCACATCACACACTCTCAGCCCCAGAAACCTCTGTGATAGGTTCACCTTAGTGTTGTCATGAGTTGGAAACATCTTGAAGGCACACAACAAATAATAATTGGTCAATCATTTCCAGGATCATTAGCTTGGCCATTAAAAAGAAATAGAAGCTATCGAAAGGACTAAGAAAATACGTAAAACCATTATGTATGGGCCTATATGTATTTTTGTGTGATTTGTTTTTATGGTAATGAGAAAAGTGGAATAATGGCAAAATATATATTTTTTTAAAAATCACCTATTTTTTCCTGTCTGTGCAAACTTCTTATAGGTTGGAGAGTTTGTGCAGGTGAGACCCTCACCAAGATGGAACTCTTCCTGTTCTTTATGGGTCTCCTGCAGAGATTCACCTTCAAGCTGCCCCCTGGAACCTCCAGAGAAGACCTGGACCTTACTCCTGAAGTTGGGTTTACAGCACTCCAAAGCCTTTTAATGTCTGTGCTCTGCCCCATTGATAAGGTTCAAGTTTTCTAAATGCCTGTTATGTGTTCATTTCTGAGTTTCTTCTGTCTTGCTCACCAAGAAAATGTGTCCATTTATCCTATGGTTAGTCACAAACCTAAACTACTCCACATGCCACTGTGCTATTTTGAATGCCACACTTTCTCAAGTGAAAACCCAGTTAATAAATAGGTAAGACAATAGGATTTGCTCACCTCATTGCCTGAGAAGCAGTAAGCCATTAGATATTTCCTGAGAAATTTCATTCAGACTATAAAATAATTTAGCAGATCCAATTCCTTGTTTATTTGTAAAAAAATTTTCCTTGAGAAAAACATCACTGTAGGATATTACCAATAGAAGTATCAAAAGAGGAATTGAAAAATTGGCAGTTATTATTGAACAGTTTTTGTAATGGGAATAAGAAAGTGAGGATTAATAAGAAATTTTGGTACAAATCCCAAAAAGAAGGTGGATTGGGCCTACCAAATCTATTATTATAATGCAAATCAATTGGGATATATCATAGATGGAGTTCTAGTAAAAGGGAATTTAGATTGGTTAAAGATGGGAACAATAGAAATTGAGAAGAGATTAGAGAATTATTATTATTATTATTATTATTATTAGTATTAGAATTTGGAATCCTGTCAAGAGAGATGGAAAAAATAGATAACCCCTTTTAGAAAAATATTAGAAATATTTAGAAATTAGAATATTAGAAATTTCAAAGAAAAATAAGGTAAATTAATGCTGACTACTTCACCATTAACTCCTGTAGTGATGATGGCAAGATTTGTGATGAATTTGAGAGGTGAAGTACAGAAGGAGTTAAAGAAGCAGAGAATAAATAAGTTAAAAGATTGGGTGAATATAATGACAAATAAAGATAAAATAAAGGAGAGATTACAGGGTACTAAGATATCGTAATTTAATTATATACTGCTAGAGCAATGGACAAGGAATTGGTAAAGGAATAATAAAGGTTTAAGAGAATTTGAACAAATGATTGTACAAAGAGAAGGTATGGAGAAAAATGAAATATTGAAGGGTACCACAAGTGAAATATACAAAATGTTGGCAAAATATGAAGATGAAGATGAATATCTTAGAAAAATATGGGAGGAAGAACTAGCACACACACAAAAAAAGATATTTAGGACTGGGGAAAAATTTGGAATCAGTGTCACTTAAAAAACTTTTCCATAAGGATAAAAGAGAACTATTATAAATTGATTTGGAGATGGTACCTAACACCAGTGAGGTAAAATTATATAGATAAGAATTATTCAAGGTAGTGTTGGAGGGGCTGTCAAGAAATTGGTACATATATTCATATGTGGGGGAATTGTGAAGGTGTACAGAAATTTTGGCAAAGGGTGTTTAAAGAGATAAAAGAGATAAGAGAAATTGATTTACAAGTATGTCCAGGTATAGCATTATTATTTATATTCGATAAGGTTAATCATACCCAGGCAATGAAGGATTTAATTACAAACTTATTAACTGCAGCGAGGTTAATCATATCAAGAAAATGGAAAATTCATGGAGATTTTCAAATAGAGGATTGGTATAAAGAAGTGTGGAAAATTGCAGTTAATGATAAGTTAACATGTCGAATTAAGGCCAACAAAAGAATAATGAAGGAGAGTGATTTTGAAGCAATATGGAAGACATTTGTAGAAAAGATTTTAATAAAAGAGGAAGGTGTCATACCTCCACAAGAAGAATTACAATTCTGGAAGGTGGAGTAAGTTGAAACATTATTGGCTAGGCGGGCTGGGTTTACTTTTAGGAATAGTTTGATATGTTCAGTAATAAGATCATATTTAGTAATAGTAATATATTAAATGTAATGGAAAAGTATAGAGTTAAGAAATTATTATAGTAATAATGAGTAGAATGAGAATGAGATCTAGATATAGGTAACAAAAGTATATAAGCAGTATGATATAGAATATGCTGAATAAGTATATGATTGTAATGGAATTGAAGGGAAATAACAATGTAAGCTTGTTTTTGTTGACATTTCCTTTTTTCACTGTTATGTGTATCATGTGGTTTTCTTTTTTTGTCTGTTTTTTCTTTATAATCAGTAAAAAAAAAAATAAAAAAAAAGAGAGAAAAACATAACTGGAGATAACCTCAAGCCCTTTCTTCTCTAAACATCAGTACTGTTACTGATTTTTCTTGCATTTCTTCACATCTATTTGATCCTTTTAATTTCTGATATGCAAATATGGGTCTAAATTCCTGCTTAGCCATAATTCATTAGATGGCATTATGAAAATAAATTTTTTCAACTTTTAATCTGTATATAATGGGAATACTGAGATAATAAATGTGATTAGAATTATCAGGTTGCATACTAGAATGCATACTGTGGGATCGTTACTTCTCAAATTGGGTAGAAATTATGTTTTAACAAGTTGTTATGACTGAACTTTCTATTAATAATTTCAAAAGAGTTATTGACTTGTTCTAGCTTTAACCACAGGGTGCCACAGATACTTGTCTCCTATGTATCCACTACACAGCCCTTCTGTTTCCCTGCATTTTGACCCCAAAACAGCAATGTCAGCTATATTTTAATGGGCTCAAGTTCACCAACCTGCAATAGATTTTATTTTTTAAAAAATGCTGTAACTTATTCAGTGCTTCTGTGTGACTGTGACATCTGGCTGCTATCGGTTTTTTTTGAATTGTAAAATCTATGGCCTAAATCTACTTTCATGCTAGCAGGATGGAACTTTCTTTCCTTATCCTTCCACAGCTGACCCCATATGACCCCAAGTGCTGAAACATCCAGTCTCATCTGCTGCTTGTTAAACAAAAAATGGGCATCTGATAGTGCTAAATCCACTGTTCTGTAATCTAAATTAGATTAGTCCAAATTTTATGAGAGATTTCTACCTCAGACTCTGGATAGAAAAAGGATGCCTGGTACTATTAATAACACTGGATGAAATTTAATCTGAGTCCTAGTAACTCACATGTTCATGTTTATGTTCATATTCTTTCTCTCTCTCACTCTCTCTCTCTCTCTCTTGCACACACACACACACACACACGCACAAAGAGGTTCTCAATGCCTGTAGTGAGAGATGTTGCACACAGAGGGGCATGATGTCTCCTGTCACAATGTCCAAAAGATTGCATTGTTACTGCCCTGGCTAGTCTGAGCTTTGGGGATATTAAAAAATATCCCTTGATATCACAATTCGGTTGCACTTCTCTATTCCTTTCCACGTGCTTGCGAGGCCACCGGACAAGCACGTAAACAAGCTCGGCCATTAATAGCCGTAATATTCAAACTACAGTACAGGCAGGCCAGAAATAGCTGACTCACTGCTTTAGGAGACCTCCAGGCAAGTACTCTAATTAAGTATGCACACCACTTACAAAAGAGCCTCTGCCCCGCGATGGCAGCTTGATGGGTAACCTATACGATACCCAAGTACTCTGTATTAGCATACTGGCTACTCTATTGAGAATCGCTACGATAACTCAATCATTCAGATTCTGACCTTTCGGAGGCTTTGTCTCCAACTCCAAATCTATCATTTCCCCCAAGTACGGCATAGCCTGCAGTCACAATTCTCTTTATAAAAACCCTTGATTCCGACACCTTCCTCGGATCGCTCCTGAGTTTCATCCCGCCTTGCTGCCGCTTTGCTTGGAAAGCCTCCCCTCAGCTCCATGTGCTGAGCTACATCGCACCCCAGCTTCGCTCTCTATTTTTCTGGGCTTCAGGACAGGTGAAGTATCACCCAAACCAGCAATCCCTCTAAAAATCCCTCTATACCACTCCAACCTTTATTTTCTTTAGTTATCTTTTATGAGTGTGTCGCATACACTGTTTTGCTTGTATTTAATAAACATCATTTATTATTTCAACTTCTGTGTTCTCCGTGACTCGACTCAACCCCCTAGACATAGGGTTCAAGATCTCGCTACGTTACCCTGTCTCTCGTAACGTTAAGCAGTGCTCTGAGCTAATTTTTCCCACCTTTAGTTGAGCACATTTTGGTGTCCCTCCCGGGACCCCCAGTTCACAGGGTAACAGAATAATGCACGTGTGATGGATCCCCTCTTCAGGCTGGCCCCAGTTTCAACCCTTGGGCTCCTGTCACTCACCTTGCTACTCTTCTTCTGTTAATCCCTCCCAGGTGACCCCCATGTGACCGAGTGGCTGTGTTTTTCTGTGGGTGCACGTGGTAAGCATGACCAGACTATCTATCAAACTTAATAGGAACAGCCAAACACAGCTGTCCAAAAAAACAAAAAAACAAGACAAAAACAACAACAACAGAAGTTCATTAAGACATATTTAGATAACATATTAACCCCTTAACTACTTATCATTCATGGCTCCCTAACACCCTATTCAGTTCTTCCTCCTGGCTGACAGTTCTATCTCTATTACAGCTTTCCCCCTATCTGCCTTCTGTCAGAGACAAGCCTCAAGTTTTGTATCATGTTTCCCCTGCAGTTCCCCCTTCATACCATTCCCTGAGCTGGGATTGGCTGGCGCCAACCAGGCTTGCCCAGCTTCTCCCTTCACAGCAAGCATAACCAGAAATTACTTGATTTCAGAATTATCAGCTTTCTAGTGTTCTATGAAAGGAAGTCATGTACAGTCAGGTGGAGAATACAAAGGGGGAAGAATAGACCTGCCAATCAACAATATGTTAGCAGAAAATTATGTAAATGCTTCTGCAAAATATTATAATGCCTCCAAAAATTTCAGCCTCAGTGTGAAGAGGGGTGGAAGGTTTAGATCCCTAAATAAACCAGGTGAAATGAAAATATTATCCAGCCATCTCTGCTTTGTCAAAGAGTTGACTTCTCCTCTATCATCTTTCCATCCCTAATGTAAACTGAGATTTCTTTCTTGGCCATGCATAAAGTACACACACAAACACATATCAATCCAGAACAGAACACTGTGTCATATTTCTAGTAAAGCCTTGACTTCACTGCAATCTTATCAAACACAATGCAATTTCTAAACTGGTGCAATGGCAATTATCACTTTATATGCTACAGTGCAAGAAAACAGCATATCTCTCAACAAAAGGGCAAAAAAGATCCAGAGAACTACAGACCAGTCATTCTGACAAAATACCAGGGAAATTATTACAAGAGATTATTAAGGACACTATTAGCAGCTACCTGGTTGATAATACAATGATTAGTAGAAAGTTCAGTAGTAAGCCTAGAAAAGAGAAGGTTAAGAGGTAACATGATAGCTATGTTTAAATAGTTGAGGAGGTTTAAATACTTAAAAATAGCAATCATATTGCTTCTTAAACTTCTCTACTCCAGACAAAAAATATTTGGTTTTCTAAACCTCTCCTCATAGGACGACCTGTGCATTAAGGTCCTTCAGCTTCCTACCCAGAGCATTGTAATCCCTTTGGATCTCTTGAAGGCTATGCCTTGCAGTGTCATTGGTTCCCATGTGGACCAAAAGGAAGAGATAATGGGCAGTGGGACCAGTTTTGTCAGCCACTGTGTAAGATCACAGATCTTTGCCACACCTCACAAGACATCCTAACAGGCCCACAAACCATTGTTTCTGTCCCCCTCAGCAGGGAGTCCCATACCATCACACACCTCCTTTTGGGATTGGCAGGGGCTGAATCTTCTATGGTCCCCTGCATGTTCTCTGAGAATTGACACTACTGCTCCTGTCCCTTGTCCTCATTGATATTGGAGAGAGCTTAAAATTGATTCTGTAGCTCTAAATTCACAGAAAGATCCCTGGTCCTTCTACTTCTATGTGTCACACTCCTTAGAGTGTCTACCTCCTGAGTTTGTAGACTGACGACCTCCTCAGAAATGTTCCCTGTGTGCTCCCCCTATGGTACAATTTGCTCTATTCTGTCCAAGAAAACCTCATGTTTCCTAACGTGCTGAAGAGTGGATACATGGGCCTCAAGTTGCTAGACCTTCTCCTCCAACAGAGAGGAGTTAATGAACCCCACTATTGCTGTGGGAATGGGGTTGCAACCAGAAAAATTAGTGACTTCTATTAATTTTGTCCGGATGAATGGGAGGGAAATGAAAAAGGGCTTGGTGAAACACTAAACTTCCCAGTCCATCTGTAACTGGGGGAACCACTGGGAGACTATATGATTTGCACTGGCACCCACAACTAATTACCCAATTGTATTGTGACTGAACTGGTTATGTTTCCATGACCCCCATGTACAGTGGAAAGGTGGGGCAGTGTTTCTCATTGGTGGCACCTCAAGAACACATGTGGGCAGACTGCCACGGCCACCTGAACTGCTCAGACCAGAACTGTAGGAGGCAGGTGAATGCTCTAGTTATGAAAGTCATGTGGTGGGGCTAATGAAGTAGATACTGGGGAATTCACAGCAGAGTATGATGACTTGTGCAAGGTGGGAGCCGGAACAGATTACAGTGTGCTTCTGTCCCACCAAGACATTGACTGTGCTATAGAAAGGTGACGAGGGGGCAGAATTGCAAAAACCTAATTTGTACGTTATAGAGTTGTTGACAGAGTATAATGACAAGTCTTTAAAGCAAGAGTTTATCAGGCCACTTTGGAGATCCATGGCAGCCCCCCTTTTTTTCTAAAGGAAGAAAAATAAGCAGACATTGAAACATTCACTAATCCTTGGTGTCAGACCTTGAAGAACTACAAACTCAAAGCTTCTTTTCAAAGCATTTCATTTTTGGAATTGTAGTACATGAAGATGGCTTCAGAGCTCAGACTAGTAATGTAGAAGAGAACAAGCTATTAAGTTCCCAGCCTCCTAAACCCTCCTCCAAATTTCTTTCTAGCTCAGCCTAGAATGCAGCTGCATTCCCAAGCTGGTATAGTCTAGCATCTATTTCAAGGTCACTAACCTTCTACTCTAAATCCCATGTTAATGTTGGGCAGAGTGCCCAACACTTGAGGTCATTGTGACTGACCCATGTCTGCTGCAATCTGGTTAGGTGGAGGGACAGGTTTGGAGAGGTGTAATGTCAGGTTGGCTTTGCTCTTCCTGCCACCCTTGTAGGGTGTTGCCTTGCTTTGGTGGTTAAATCAGCTTTACTGTTCTGCAAGGGAATTATGGGATTGCCTGAGAAACAGTGTGCTAGGAACATGGAAATGTTATTGTGATGGACAGTGATAAAGTACAGGTGCAGGTGGACAGACTACTGCAAGGTCAAACTGTTGGCAAGCTGAATGAGAAAATAGGAGGGGGACAGGAGAGCCTGTGAAAGGAGTTGTTATGATTAGCTATCAAACAGATACTAGCACATTGCTAATTTGTAATATTCCTGTTTATAGAATGCTGCATATCCAATGCTTCTTTAGTCCTGGCAGTTGCCACGGTGTGCAGTTGTTTTCTTCGATGTTCCTGAATAAAGCTTTTGAAACCTCTAAGCCTAATCACTTGAGCTCAGAGCTATCTTAAGGCATCACACTAATTTAGGAAGAAACTTGACATTTCTGCTGATTGGCAATATAATGGGATGGACATTGCTGAAAAGATCTAAATTGAAAATAAACCAACTGAAAAATCTTAGAATGAATTTTTGGCTTCCACAATAATTTTTGAAGATACTGCTGCTGCATATTTACCTTATATTTGTACTTGACATTGAATATTAAGGCAAGCAACCATTAAAACTTACATCGCGTCTAGCTTTTACAGATAAACAGCTCAGAGGCATATTAGACCATAACCACCGAAATTCTCAGTGTTCAGAGTCAAGCCCAGTTTTACCTTTCTGTCCAGAGGCTTTCCAAAAGAAGGCAAATGTATTCAAGGCACTCAAATATGCTCCACAACTAAGGCCAGCAGGTGTCACCTTCTCGCCAGGCATCATATGGCACAGCAGATGTGGCTATTATACTTTTAGGCTATTTGGAGCTATTTAAAATCTTAAAATCCTTTGAACTTTGGTTATAATCAAGTAACAACTTACAGCCATCATGTTGGCTATGCCAACTCATGACTCATGCATGATAATGAATACCTGTTGATTATGCTAGTATAAAACATTGTAGTAGTAAGTTAACAGAAGGCTTGGATGAACACCATGTGCTCTCTTTGCTCCTACTCCTCCTCTCAGAGGATGGCGACCAGAAGTATCTGAACACCAGGGCTCAGCACTCCATTCTCCATCTAAGGGGAAAGTACCAGTAAACCCTTTACCTAGAAGGCTCGGAAGCCTTCTGTACCAACAAGAATTGCTGCAGATGCCTTTCATGTGAATGGCAACAGGAAGGAGTATCCTTGGTCTTCTTGTTACACTGTTTGGAAACTGTGTATGTGATGAACTTTCCTTGTGTGGGAACATGTCTCCTATCCTCAGACAAAGTTGTCTTCAAAGAAGACCATCCTTGTTCTCTTTGGTCAATACGAGGCTCTCTTGACACTGGGGCGTACAGAAGTTGGGAATGAAGAAGGGCAATCTGTTCGAGAATCTCCTGATCCTGAGGGCTGAGAAGACCTCACCACTGATGAAGGACCAGCTGTAGAAGGAGCTCTGGAGCCTAATTGATACCTAATTATGTTGCCGCTACTGAGACAGAGATACCTGTTTTGAGAGGCCATGTTGGAAGCACTTAGCACCTTCTCCCAGAGCAGTGTGACAGGGTAGCAAGATCCCTTGTTGTGGCCTCACCCAATCAGAGAAAGCATTTGGGATGGCCACCTTTTCAGGGATCTTGCCTCTGCAAGAGGAGCAGCACTGCAGAGGCCATAAACTAGAGAGACAAACTGTAAGTCTATAACCAGATCATGAGTAGGTGCTGCAGACAATCTGAAAGTCGAAAAACAAACCCAAAACACTAGATGAGCCAAAAAATGTAAATATAAGGCTGAGACTACTGAAGAACCACTAGATGTAGACCATGAGAGAAATTCAGAAGGTGTCTCCTGATGGCACTGCTCCCGCAAGTGGACAAAAAGGAACTGAGGGTTTTGGCAGGAAGTGGCTTATATAGCCTCAGGAGACAGGGTGGGGTTCCCACCAAAATGCTTATCTCCAAGCTCCGGAAGGTTCTGAACAGTGCAATACACAGGCACAGATGACCCATTTGTGTGAGTCAGAGACCACGAAGAACAATAAATTTTCTCAGTAAAAAAATAGAGAGATCTTCAGTGTTCTAGCATAATAGAACTATTAATAATTATAGTGAAAAGCAATGAACTTAATTTAATTAATAAAGAGCAGGTCTCTTTTTGGGAGGCATGAAGGAACAAATGTGAATACAATAATTTCAGATGTATCAGTTTTGCTTTGTTTTTCAAAACTGAACAATAGTGGACAAATAATATCAAAACACAGAGCTCTGAAAAACATCCAGAGATTTATACCTTAATTTAATATGGCTATTAAACATAAAGATTCAGGTATGATTTTCTTTACTAAAAAGCAATCTGAGAAAAGAATGATATCAAAATCCTACTATTAAAAATAATCTTTTAATATCAGATTTTTCCTACACTTAGATATTAATTCCAGTGCACATCTTACCTGAAAAAAAGGGCAACAGCAATTAGATAAATAGATGCAGGTGGATTCAAACAATATTTAGAAAAATAAAGAGAGAAAATCTAAGTTTCAAGGCCTTTTCATTATATGTGAATTAAGATCTTAAGGTATAGGGCTCAATAAGAAATTGAGTTAAGATACTCCTTTATTCAAGGAGAATAAAGGCAGGAAGCAAAATCCACCCCAAGTACTCTTCCTCCTACAATTCTTACAGCCACACCTGCTATCAGCTGACTCTTGGAAGGGTGGCCACAAAGCAGACAGCTCCTTCAGCAACTTGTTTCTGCATGAAAGAGGCCAAGGTAGCTTCTCACCCTCCCCTTGTATCTTTTTCTACCAAAAGCCTGTAGTATTTTCTTTTATCTAAGGTAAGGATAGTTCATTATAACTTCTATTATTCCCCATGGAAAATGTCAGTGGCTAAGGAAGATGGGATGTAGTTCAACTCACATGATCCCAACTAGAAAAAGATGCCACACTACAAAGTGAACAAAGAACACAAAGGAAGGGAGGGAAAGAAAGCCAGACTGGCCTTTTCTATTTGATCAGGAGCCGGAGTTACTGTTTTTGCCCACGTCTGAATTCTTAGTGGTGGGCAAGGAAAAAAATCAGCTACAAAAGTGTCAGGGAAAAAAAACACCCTTTCGTTTAGGTTAAATTATAATGTTCAACATAGCCTCTTAAGCCTCATCCATTTTCAGAGGCAGCACCAGGGATGGACGCTGCTCATCCATCCTAACTGCAACTGGATGGACAATAAGAACTATATATCACCAAAGCTATTTTGTTTGTGCTTATCAGCTTGTCCATGAGATTAAGAATCCAAGTCTATTTACTGTTTGCTGGTGCCTACACCTACAAAGCTATGCTAGGATGTTACAGAAAAACAAAAGGATACAACAAAGGAATATCAGGAAGACTTTATTCCCACTACATTATCAACTACTCAAACCTGAACAATATGGATTGGACCATCAAACAACTGAACGACAAACATATCAGATTGAACAATGTGGATTGCAGTTTGAAAGTGCCAGTCATAGAATTTAGCAGAATCATACTCAGACTGAGATTCGGTGTGCTTTTTTTTAATCCTCTGGAAAAATACAGTTTATGAAATGAATAAATAATGAAAATTATGAAATTTTTCAGTTATATATATTATTTCTTGTGAAACTAAGCTCATAACATCTTTGAACCATATTTTCAGGTACAGACAGGTTAATTTTAACATATCTTCATGGAACATACTGGGAATATGCAGAAGCACAATCTGGAAATACAGGTAATCATAAAGGAAGCATCATAATCATGTTCAGAAAACAAATAATTTCTTTCCAGTGTCTTCCTCACACACATCCATGGAAGATGAAAGCAACAGCTTATGCCTCTCTTCTTCAGCAGGTAGCACTCAGGCAGTAATTCACTCCATTCAGAAGTCCATGGTTTCATACACTTGTTCCAGAAAAGTTGACACAGTCTTCATTTCTTCTGATTGCTGAATAGTGTTCAAGTCATTAAGAAGAACTTGTTGGTGTCTAACTTTCAAAAGCTCATTCTATAAGATGTGAAAAGGCAGAATGCTTAAGACAGTATGAATATAATATAAAGGATTATCATGTAACAATTCAAAGCAATTTCCAGAAAAGCTTTGGAAGCTCAAGTCTGCAAGGATGGCACTATGACAAAAGAGTAATGAAACTTAGAATACAGCAGGAAATAGTAACAATCATCACTTCTATTATCCAGGATTCTCTAAAGGAACCCTAGCTGCAGGGGATGTAAATCAGAGTGTGTTAGTTTGCTCATGTCTTGCCTGTGGTCTTCCCATGGGCAGCTACTAGGACACTGTATGAACTGAATACTATACTAGAAAACCTTTTTTCTAAAAAAAAAAATCTATCACAACTCTTCACTTGTTCTTATTCTCAGGACACAATAGTGATGGGAAGTTTGTTCCTACTGTGAAATACCAAACAATGAAAACAAAACAGTCTGGCAAGAAGAAATATCAAGAGGTGTTGCTGAAAAGCTCCCAAAACTTACCACCCTATATCTACTCACCTGAAGGGTGGGTGCTTTTAGACAGTTCTCTGAGATATCTGGAAGAGCAAGATCATCTTTATAATCTCTCTGGAATAACTGCAGAGAAAGGGAGAATGCATAACATGAATATATCTAGATATCTAATTCTACCTTTCCCTTACATCCCTACTGTGAAAAAGACCCTGTTATATACCAAGATTTTTAACTGTATTTTTTTTTTACAAACCACTACTGTCAAAGACAAATAGCAACCATTTTGCCCTCTTCCTTAACCCATGTAGAAATGAGACAAGCCCAGTTCTGATTCAAACAAAATCTGAAAACAAACCCCCATTTCCTAGATACCTTGCTTGCTGCTGCTTCCTCTGCTGCCAGCTCACATTTCAATTTCAATACACTGTTCTGGAAACTTTCAATATTCTTATTTATGGACTCCGCTGCTTGCAAAACTTTATCCAATTCTTTCTGCATTAAAAAAAGAAGTTAAGGAATGTATTGAAAGCAAGGAATTATTCATATGGTAAACATTACACCTGCGTTAGCCTAGCTCTTCCTGCTACCAATAGATGACAAGGTTTAAATATTCTCTGTTAACTATACAGCAGTTTTGGGTCTGATTCTATCCAAGAGTGATGAGCTGGTTAAAGGGGTGAAAGTGGATCTTTTGTGGGAGTGACCATGTTCTGATGGAGTTTGTTACACAATGGAAAGGGGAAGCCAAGCATTACTTAGGCACACATTCTAGAATTTAAGAAAGCTGATTTCAGTAAACTTAGGGAAATACTGAGGATGATCTCATGGTCAGGAATACTAAAAGAGAAAAGAGAGCATGATTGATGACAGTTTCTTAAAATTTAGTTATTGAAGGCACAATGTCTAACAACTCCAATGAGAAGAAAAAAATAGAAGGTGTCTAGAGAACCTGGGATGGATGTCTAAATAACTTTAAGCTGAGCTAAGATTTAAAAGGCATATGTACAAGAAATGGAAAAGGGAAAGGCACCAAAGAAGAATTCAAACAACTAGCCAGCAAGAATAGGAAGAAAGCCAGAAAAGCTAAAGTGCAGCATAAGCTCAGGATTCCAACATCAGGGCAGGGGCAGGGATAAAAACAATATAAAGCGGGGTTTTTTTTGTTACGCCCATAGCAAAATGAAGGACAAGGAAATGATAGGGTCTCTGCATGGAAAAGATGGTGAAATGCTAACATGAGACAGAGAAAAGGCAGAACTACTGAACACCTTCTTTGCCTCAGTCTTCTCTCAAAAGGACAACAATGCTCAACTTGAGGGAAATGGAGCTGATGCTGCTTAATGGGAAATGCAAGACAGAATAGGGAAAGAGTTTGATCAGGAATACTTGGCCACATGAACTCCATCCAAGGATATTAAAATAACTTGCAGAAGTAATCTCAGAACCTCTGGCAACAATCTTTGAGAATTCTTGGAGAACTGTGGAAGTCCCAGCAGCTTGGAAAAAGGCATATGTTGTCCCCCATCTTCAAAAAGGGAAGTAAGAGGACTCAAACAATTACCATTAGCAACCTCGAACTCAAACCCAGAGACAAAGTGATCAGCTTTGATGTGGTCTCTCTGTTCACCAAAATTCCCATAGCAGACACCATTGCACTCATCAACCAGATTTTTCCCAAAGACATCACAGCCCTGTTTCAACATTGCCTCACTACTAATTACTTCCACTGGGACAATATGTTCTACAAGCAGAAATGGGGTTGCCATGGGAAGCCCGCTCAGCCCCATGATAGCAAATTTTTACATGGAACACTCTGAAAAGCAAGCCTTGGAAACCGCACCAAAAAAAGCCCACTATATGGTTCCGTTATGTGGATGACACTTTCACCATTTGCAGCCACGGAGAAGATGAATTGACCATGTTTCTGGACCATCTGAACAATATCCAGTCGAACATCCAATTTACCATGGAAAAAGAAAATGAAGGAAGACTACCATTTCTGGATGTCCTATTCCGCAAACCTAACCAACATACAGTTTACAGAAAACCATACAGTTTACAGTTTGGGCCATACAGTTTACAGAAAACCTACACACACTGACAGATATCTACACAAAAACTCCAACCACCACCCAGGACAAAGAAGGAGCACAATAAAAACTCTGGTAGACTGTGCAGAAAGAATCTGTGAACCCCACCTTCTGAAAGATGAACTGAATCATCTAAACTGGGCTCTACAGGCCAATGGTTACTCCAGTTTAGACATCAGAAGAGCCTCAAGACCCAGAAAAAACCACAGAACTGAAGATAAGCAGCCAACCAAAGGGACTGTGTTTTTACCATACATCAAAGGGGTCACTGACCGCACAGGGAAATTGATGAAGAAACATAACCTCCAAAGAATTTACAGACCGACCAAGAAAATTCAAAAAATGCTATGTTCAGCAAAGGACAAAAGGGATCCTCTAACTTCTGCTCGAGTTTATCACATACTTTGCAGTTGTAGGCAGGTCTACATAGGGACTACAAAACGCAACATTCAAACGAATTAAAGAACATGAAAGACACTACAGACTGATCTAGCCAGAAAAATCAGCAGTAGTAGAACATGTTATAAACCAATCCGGACCCAGAATGCTTTTTGAAAGGACAGAAATTCTGGACCATTCTTGACAACTACTATGTCAGACTACACCGAGAGGCCATTGAAATCTATAAACACATGGACAATTTCAAAAGGAAAGAAGAAACTCGGAATGTAAACAAAATTTGGCTACCAGTACTGAAGAACACTAAAATCAAGACTCAAAATATGCCAATGAACACCACCCAGACTCTGGAGGTCCCTCTACAAGAAACAATACAATAGATGGCTAATGTACTTAACACACTGTTATGCATATCCCTTGACTAACAACTCAACCGTGGGGGATATTCCATTTAACAGTAGGCCATCACACAGACCAACTTAACATATGCAAATTGCTTCCTCCCACCCGGGGACTACAGAAGTATATATACTCTGTCTCACTTCCATGCCACTATATCCTCTGAAGATGCCAGCCATAGATGCAGGCGAAACGTCAGGAGAAAATACTAACAAAACACGGCCTCAAAGTCCGGAAAACCCACAACAACCAATTATCATCCGCTCAGCCTTACATTAATATTGGGAAAGATTCTAGGGAAGATCACTAAACAGAGATCCTGTAAGTATATGAAAGAATTGCCATGCTTACTAAAAGTCAACATGGGCTTCTTAGAAATTATGCCACACTAATTTTTTTTTTTTGATAAGAGTTATGAGCTTGGTGAATGAAAGGACTGCTGTGGATGTAGCATATCTTGATTTCAGTAAGGCTTCTGACAAAGTCCCTCATGATATTCTTGCAAACAAGCTAGCAAAATGTGGGCTAGACAATGCTACTGTTAGGTGGATTTGACCAAACCCAAAGGGTGCTCTCACTTATGGCTGCCCTCCATCCAAGACAGAAGTGACCAGCAAGGTGCCACAGGTTTCTGTTCTGAATCCAGTGCTACTCAACATCTTTATCAATGATTTGGACAAGGGAATAGAGGTCATGCTTATCAAATTTTCAGATGACACCAAATTAGGAGGGGTAGCTAACACCACAGAGGACATGATCAGAATTCAAAATAACCTTAACAGATTAGAAAGCTGGGCCAAAACTAACAAAATGAATTTCAACAGGGAGAAGTATAAGGCAGAAAAAAATGACATGCACAGATATAAGATGGGTGACACCTGATTTAACCACAGTACATGTGAAAGGGATCTAGGAGTCTTAGTAGACCACAAGCTGAAGACGAATCAACCGTGTGATGTGGCAGCCAAATAAAATCCAGTGTGATTCTATGCCGGATCAATATGAGTATGATGGGAAGTAATTGTTCCAGTCCATTTTGCTTTGGCCAGGCTTCATTTGGAATATTGTGTCCAGTTCTGGGCACCACCATTCAAGAAGGATGTTGACAAGCTTGAACATGTTCAGAGGAATAGTAAATAATAAATAGAAATAATAAAAGTTCTGGAAACCATGCCAAGGAGGAGAAGATAAGGGTGCTGGATATATTTAGCCTGGAGAAAAGAAGGCTCAGAAGTGACATGATAGCTATGTTTAAATATTTGAAAGGAGATTATACTGAAGATGGGGCAAGCTTGTTCTCTGTTGCTCCAAAGACTAGGACACGGAACAATGGATTCAGACTACAGTAAAAGAAATTCCACCTAAACATTAGGAAGAACTTCCTAACAATAAAAACAGTTCAACAATCGAATTATGCTGCTTTCTGTGGGAGTATCCTTCTTTGGTGGTCTGTAAAGAGAGGCTGGATGGTAATCTGTTGGGAGTGCTTTGATTGTGTATTCCTACGTGGAAGGGGTTTGGACTGGATGCCCCTTGTAGTCTCTTCCAACCCTAAGATTCTGACCCCCCCCAATATTTCTCAGAGCAGCAGCTGCGCCATGAAGCAGTAGAAAAAGAAGTTGATGGGCAAATCACATAAATCTCTTTTTATTCATGAAACTGATTATTTCTTCACTGTTTACTCTTGGGTAGAGCATCATATAGGTTTATCTCCTCAAGGTTTATCTCCTTTTCCTCACCTGGAGCTCTTCCAAACCCTCTTCAATAGCAACACTCTTTTTCTTTTCCTTTGCTAGAATTGTATGCACATTTTTCCAGCCACTCAGCTTCTCCACTGGAACTTGCAGGGTCTCAAAACTGTTGAGAAACCTTGAAGAAAGTGATTAAGAACATTACCAATGTGTGGGAATAGCAAGCAGGATGAATTACAATACAGTATGTTCCTGGTTTCCAACAGATTAGTATCCATGGTTTCACTTACCCACAATCCACTCTAGGGCCATGCCTGCCGCAGCCAGCTGGGATCCTTGCTTTTTGCAGCTGAGCTCCCCGTGCCTCTCTTGGCCAAGGAAGCAGTCTCCCTCCCTTCCCAGCCAAGGGATGTGCACTGTGAGGCGCAGCCAGGCCTCCCATGCCCCTCTCAGTGGAGGATTATGAGTCTCTCTCTATCTCTGGCTGAGAGGAACACAGTGAGGCACAACTGGCCTCCTGTGCATTTCTCAGCTGAGGAAGGAGTTTCCTTCACTCTACAGCTGAGAGAGGTGCACAGCTCCCCCTGCACCTCTCTTGGCTCGGGAAAGAGGGAGACTCACTCCTCAGCTGAGAGAGGGATGGGAAGCCTGGCTGTGTGAACCTACGTGTCTCTCTCAGCTGAGGAAGAAGATGAACACTCCTTCCTCTGCTTAGAGGCATGTAGCTCTGAGCAAACAGGCCTCATGCTAGATTTGCCACCCAGGGAAGGGTCTGCCTGCCAAGTGATGCTGGGAAGGAAGGAAGGTAGGTAAGGCAGGAAGAGCCAGACAGTACAGCCACCTCCCTTTCTCACTGCTTCATCTGGCCTGGGGCTCAAAATGTAGCATCCATACTTTTTGCCATGTATGGTAATCGTATCCCTCATTGATATAATGATCTATTGTATAAGAAATTATGAGATCAGATCAGAAATTATAAGAGATCACAAATTATGAGACATCAGTCACAGTGTAAATGATTCCCTTATATGTTTATCTTTAGAATTTTTACATCATACAATTATGATGTAAAGAGCAGTTGCTTCCAGAATCTTCTATGACGATGCATGAAAAACAGAAAAAAAAGGGAGATAAGAAAAGCCAACTACCATAGGCATGAGGAACAGCTTAGGAAGCTGGGTATGTTTAATTTGCAGAAGAGAAGTTTAAGAGGGGACATGATAGTCATGTTTAAATATCTGAAAGGGATGTCATATCGAAGAGGGAACGGGCTTGCTTTCCACTGCTCTAGAAACTAGGACAAGGAGCAATGGATTCAAACAACAGGAAAAGAGATTCCACATAAACCTCACGAAGAACTTCCTGACGGTCAGAGCTGTTCATCAGTAGAATATGCTGCCTTAGAGTGTGATGGAGTCTCCTTCTTCAGAGATTTTTAAACAGACGCTGGTTGGCTATCTGTTGGGAGTGCTTTGATGTGTATTCCTGCATGGCAAGGGGTTGGATAAGATGGCCCCTGTTGTCTCTTCCTGCTCTATTATTCTATAAGTCTATGTTTAAAAAGCAGATTTATATGTTTGGACAAATGGAAATCATAAGAAAATGGAGGCTGGTGAACATGAAGCCGAGCTCTCAAAAGAAGGGCAGCTCGAGAGAGAGGGAAGATGGCATAGCGATCGGTCGTCTACTCGCACAGCTGCGAGACAGACGGCTGGTACACAGGATCGTAAGCCCGTTTTTGAAAGGGAAGAAACGGGACATTTAATCCCTTTGGGAGAAGGGATTAGGAGGGGCTCTGAATGGACTAATTCCAGAGTCAGCATCCCCAAAAAATTCATGAAGAAGAGGGGAGCGGATGAAGCCGATGAGTTGAAGAGCCACCAGATGCTGTGTAACCATCACATGAGCGACAGCGGCTGCGCCACGAGAAATTAACAAATAGAGGGATGTTTAACAAGCAAGTTAAGTATTTTTCTTCATTGCTGAAACTCAGGACATAAACAGAAGTGCCTTCTCATTAAGGGCACTTTCATATCAAGGAAAAATAACAAAAGGAAACATGGAGATTTGTAAGAAGACCGAGGGATAGACTCCGTACAAGGAGGAAAAAAAAAAAAACAAGTAAGTAAGTTTTAACTGTAAGCTAAAAAAAAAAGGACTTCTCAGACTGAAACTAAACAAATAAATTGAAATTGAAAGCTGCAATAAGAAAGGAAAGGGGAAAGGGAAAGAAACAGAGAAATTTATAAAGAGGATAGTTGAAGTGGAGAGACAGAAGAGGAGAGTAAAAAAAAAAAAAAGGGACGAGAACTTTACAGGAAAACTGTAAATGGACGCTTAAGCCTCCCCTTTCCCAACACAGATATATATAAAAATCCCTACCTGAGAAGATTGATTCCAGGCTGTGAACACTGAATGGATACTGAAATTTACTGGATGGTGGTGTAGGATTTATGGACTTTGGGTCGTGAGAGGAGAGAGGAGAGACTGAAGAGAGGGGGAAAGTTGGATGGTGGAAAGTGGAGGCGGAGAGTGGTGAATGGAGTGACGACGGAGAGAGGCAAGCTTGACTGTTTGATACTGATGAAGGAGTAAAGGAGAAAGAGACAGATTTGGAGTTTGGAGTGAGGAGAGTGGAGAGGAAACGGAGGAAACGGAGAGTGGTGGAGCTGATGGCTTGGTGCTGGTGAAGGAGTGAAGAAGGACACGGATCGGGAAGTGGCTGCGACAACGAAAGAAGGAGAAAGAAGGAGACGTGGGAAAGGAGAAGGAGCCGAGAAGAGGGAAGCAGAGCGGAGACTACGATAGACAGTGGGAAGAAAGGTAGAGAAGAAGAGAGACGAGAGAGAGAAAAGGAAAAGGAAGAAGCAGTGAAGTAGTGAAGAACATTTGTCTAAATAATTAAAAATATAAACATTTATATATAGTAAATAAAACTGAGGAATAAGATTGCAGGGGATAGAGGACAACGAGCAAGTGGTTGGAGGAGGTAAAAAGTTTTTGTTAAAAGTAGTGATTTTGGAAAAGAAAAAGAGGTAAGGTTGGTGTGTCTGTTCTTTTTGATATGGTATTTCGTATACAGGTTGACTTTGAGAGGGGAAATTGAGTGAGAACGGATAGATTGAAAGTGGGTAAAGTAAAAGGGTATTTTACTGTATTTGTGTAACTGTATTTTGATAACCTTGTGGGAGTTACATGTTTCTCTGCTCTCAGGTGGGCAGAAGGAGATAAGACCAAGGTTACAAGTCAACTGAACCAAGGGAAGCTGTAACATAAACATTTTTCTTAGATAAAGAGAACAAGTAAGTTTAACCCTTTAAGGGTGAATTTATAAGAAAGTAATAAAGTAATAAAAACCCTTGGTTAAAAAAGCATAGGTAAAAGGAATATATAGTACCACCTTAGGGAATCAGAGGTTTTTCTATATTAAGGTTATATTAAGGTTGGAAAAGGAATTGTATAACATTGAATAGCAAGTAAATATATTAAATAACAAGTAATAACATTGTAATTAACTTTGTCAGAAGTAAAAAATAGAAATAAATAGAAGTAAATAAATATTACAGATAAATAAGAATAAATAAATAAGGTAAAATATATTAATATCTGTTAATCTTTGATAGTAAGACAAAGGGATTGAAGAAAGGAAGGTATAAATTGGAAATCTTATAATATCTTAGTGGAAGAGAAAGAATTTAGAGAAATATAGAAGACAGAAGAAGATGGCAGCCGGAAGAAGAAAATTGGTGCAAACACAGGTGCAGATGCTATCCCAAAGAAGATCATCTGAGGAAATAGACCCCTATAAGTTGTTATTAGAGGAGGTTAAGAAGATAACTACAGATATGCGGGATGAAATGAAGGGATTATCAACGGAAGTTAAAAAAGAAGTAAGAGAAATGAAGAAGGAGATGGAACATTTTGCATATAGATTAGAAACTGTGACAAAGGATGTTAAAAATATGAATAAGGAAAAATGAAACAAAATGAAATTCAACAGAGAGAAGTGTAAGGTCCTACACTTAGGTAGAAAAAATGGAATGCAGAAATATAGGATGGGGGACACGTGGCTGGATGGCAGTACGTGTGAAAGGGATCTAGGAGTCTTAATAGACCACAAGCTGAACATGAGTCAGCAATGTGATGCGGCAGCCAAGAAAGCCAACGCAATTCTCAGCTGCATCAATAGGAGTATGGTGTCCAGATCGAGCGAGGTACTGGTACCACTCTACTCTGCTTTGGTTAGACCTCATCTTGAATACTGTGTCCAGTTCTGGGCACCCCAATTCAAGAAGGACATGGTCAAGCTGGAGCAGGTCCAGAGGAGGGCAACCAAAATGGTGAAGGGCCTGGAAGCCAAGCCCTATGAGGATAGACTTAGAGAGCTGGGTATGTTCAGTCTGCAGAAGAGAAGGTTAAGAGGGGACATGATAGCTATGTTTAAATATTTGAAGGGATGCCATGTCAAGGAGGGAGACGGCTTGTTTTCTGCTGCTCCAGAGACCAGGACAAGGAGCAATGGATTCAAGCTGCAGGAAAGGAGATTCCACCTGAACCTCAGGAAGAACTTCCTGACAGTCAGGGCTGTCCGGCAGTGGAATATGCTGCCTCGGAGCGTAGTGGAGTCTCCTTCTTTGGAGGTTTTTAAGCAGAGGCTGGATGGCCATCTGTCAGGAGTGCTTTGAGGGTGTTCCTGCATGGCAGGGGGTTGGACTGGATGGCCCGTGTGGTCTCTTCCAACTCTACATTTCTATGATTCTATGAATTGGAAGATGTGCAAGAAAAAACGAAAAATCTGGAAAAAAAAGCAGGAGAGTTAGAAGTAACTGTAGAGCGTTCAGAGATGAAGAATACACTCTCAGAATGGAAATATAGAGAAAAATGTATTAAGATTAGAGGCTTGGAGGAAGTAGAAGAAGAGGACATCTATAGTAGAATGAATGAATGCTTTGGCAAAATTTTTGGACTGGTCAACAGAACAAATGGACACTGAGATTGATCGTATCTTCAGGATAAATTCATTGATTGCGCGGAAGAGGAAGGCACCCAGAGACATCGTGGTTTATTTTGTAAGAGAACAGGTGAAGGAGATGTTTATTCATTTGAGCTACTCAAAAAAATTAATTATTGAAGGAATGGAATTGAAAATATTTAAAGATGTGCCGTCGTAAGTGCTCAAGAAAAGAAAGGACTACGCATTCTTAATTCAAGAACTTAAGAAAAAAGATATTATGTACAGATGGGGGAAGTTGGAAGGTGTTATATTTACATACAATCAGAGAAGACATGTGATAAATTCAATAAGCAAAGTAGAAGAGTTTTTGAAAAGGTTTAAGGAAGAACAGAGGAAAAAACAAAATAGAGACCAAAGACAAGAGGAAAAAAAGAAAGAAGAGAGAGGTAATGAAGAGAAAGATAAAATGACCGGGCGAGCAGAAGAAGAACAAGTCGAAGGACAAGAGCAGCGAGAGGTTAGAGAGGAACAGGAATCTGAAGAAAAGGAACAAGATCAGGAAGAGATAGGAGAAGAAATATCTTTGGAAGAAAAGATTTAAAGGGAGAAGTTACAATCAAAATGAGAATTAAAATATTCTCTTGGAATGTCCGAGGAATAAATTCAATAATAATAAAAAAAAGAAAATATTTCATTATTTAGAAAAACAGAAATGTGATATATATTGTATACAAGAGACACATATAATTAAATCAAATAAAAAACTATTAGAAAACCCCAAATTAGGAAATTTGTTTGTAACAAGCATAGAAAAAAGGAAAAGAGGGATAGCAATTTATGTGAATTCAAAATATGTAGCTAAGGAAATCCTAAATGATAATCAGGGGAGATATGTAGGTATAGAAGTAGAGATGTTAAATACAAAGATAATAATTATAGGGGTATATGGCCCATTGGAAAATAAAAATAATTTCTATGAAAAACTTTTAGGAAAAATTAAAGAATTGGACTGTCAAAATATACTTATTATGGGGGATTGGAACGGGATAATACAACCAGAAATAGATAGATTTGGGAGCAAAAAACAAATGAAAAATAAAGGGAAATTACCAAAAAGCTTTTATGAATTAACAGAAAATATGATATTAGTGGATGCCTGGAGAAGTTTATATGGGAATCAAAGAGAATATACATATTTCTCAGAAATATATAAGACATGGTCCAGAATAGATATGATTTGGAATTCCAAAACTTTAATGAAATATTTAAAGAAGATGGAAACCCTACCAAGGAGCATGTCAGACTATAACCCCTTATTACTAATTATGGAAGATAGAAAAACTTGAGTTTAGGTGGAAATTGAATGAGAACCTCTTAAAAGAGGAACAGATAATTAAAAAAGGAAAAGAAACTTTAGAAAATTATTTTAAGGAAAATATGAACAATGAAGTGTCTAGAGAAACCATATGGGAAGCTGGGAAAGCGGTTATGCGTGGCTTCCTGATACAACAGGAGGTAAGAATAAAGAAGGAAAAAAAGAGGAAAGAACAAAAGCTAATAGAGCAGATTAAACACTTAGAAAATGAACTGAAGAATACACCACAAGATAAAAAGATTCTAAATGAAATAAAGGTGTTACAGAAACAAATATCCTTACAGGATATACAAACAATAGAAAGAAATATAAAATTAGCAAAACAAAAGAACTTTTTTTATGCAAATAAAACAAATAAATGGTTAGCATATAAGATTAGAAAAGAAAGAGAAAAGAGATTGATATTAAAAATAAAAGAAAATAAGAAATTATTGGTAAATCAGGAGGAAATAAAGAAGGCATTTGAAAGATATTATCAATCTATTTGCGGAGTCAAAGATTAATTATCTAAAAAGAGATAAGATTAGACAATATTTAAGGGAAGGATATATACCTAAGATTACGCAAGAACAAAGGGAAGAATTGAATAAGGATATAACGAAAGAAGAAATCCTGCAAGCTATCAAAAAGCAGAAAACGGGTAAGGTGCCCGGTCCGGATGGTTTCTCAGCTCTATATTATAAAATATTTTGTGAACAATTAATTAATCCACTATATGAAGTAATAAATGAAATTAATATGGAAACAAAACCACCCTCACGGGGACAGGCAAATATTACTTTGACCCCAAAAGAAGGAAAGGATACACAAGAATTAGAAAATTATAGACCAACAGCATTGTTAAATGTAGATTACAAAATTTTCACGACTATATTAGCAGAAAGATTGAAAAAAGTTTTACAAGTAATTATACACAAGGATCAAAATGGTTTTCTACCCGGGAGAACTTTAAAAAATAATATAAGGATGGTACTGAATATACTAGAATATTATCACAGACATAATGAGAAAGAGATGGTATTATGTTTCCTTGATGCAGAAAAAGCATTTGACAGAGTAAATTGGATTTTTATAGAGGAAACAATAGAGGAGATAAATCTGGGAGATAAATATATAAGATGGATAAAAGCGATATATAAAGATCAAAAGGCTAAAATAATAGTTAATGGAGAAACAACACAAAATATATCTATAGGTAGGGGAGTTAGACAGGGATGTCCTCTGTCACCTCTCCTGTTTATATTAATAGTAGAAACTCTAACTAACAAAATTAGACAGGAAACACAAATACAAGGAGCTAAAATCAGAAATCAAGAGTATAAACTGAGCGCCTATGCTGACGATTTAGTGATTATAGTGATTAGAAGACACAAAAACAAGTATAAAAGTATTAATGGAGATATTAACAGATTTCGGAACATTATCAGGATACAAAATAAAGAAAGAAAGAATGAAAATGATTTTGAAAAATATAAGGAAACAAGAAGAGGAGAACATTGTAAAATTAACGGGATTCAAGACGGATAAAAAAGTAAGATACCTTGGTATCACTATAACAAAAAATAATGTAGATTTGTTTGATAATAACTATAAAAAAATATGGGGAGAAATAAGAGAAGATTTAAAAAGATGGGGGAAATTGGATCTGTCACTACTAGGTAGAATCTCCGTAATTAAAATGAATATACTCCCCAAAATAAATTTTTTATTCCAGAATTTACCAATACTTATGAATGAAAAACCCCTTAGGGAATGGAATAAAGATCTAATGAAGTTTATATGGAAAGGAAAAAAACCCAGAATAAAATTAAATGTGTTAGAAGACATAAAAGAGAAAGGAGGAATGGGATTACCAAGTTTAAAATTATATTATTATGCAAATTGCCTAGAATGGATTATAGAATGGATAAAATTAGAAAATAAAAGATTATTATATTTAGAAGGAGAGGGGCTATATTTTGGATGGCATGCATATATACGGTATGGTAAAAAAGTTATAGATAAGAATTTTAAGAATCACCTTTTAAGGAAAGCCCTTATTACAGCATGGCAAAAATATAAAAGACAGTTATATTTGAAAATACCACTTTGGGTCTCAACACATGAAGCTTTTTATAATAAAGAAAAACCTAAGGTTGATGTGTGGATTAGATATAAAGATATCTTAAAAACACAAGGAGATAATATAGAATTCAAATCGGCAGAAGAATTAAGAAATGATGGATGGAATACACATTGGCTACTATTCAGACAACTAAGGGAGAGATATAAAAAAGATAAGGAGAAAGAAGGGTTTGAGATTAGAGAAAAAGAATTTGATAAGTTGTTAAAACCAGATATTGAGCATAAGGTAAGTCAGATATATAAGATTTTGTTACAATTACAAAACGAGCCGGAAACGGTTAAATCAGTAATGATTAAGTGGGCCCAAGATACTAATCAAATAATAATGATGGAACAATGGGAGAAGGCGTGGAAGACGACCTGTAAATTAATAAAACCAGTAAATTTAAGAGAAAATTATTATAAGATATTGCACAGATGGCATATAACCCCAACACAAATTACAAAGATATATAAAAATTCAAAGGATACATGTTGGAAGTGTGATCAGAGGGGTACATTTTATCATATATGGTGGCGCTGCAAAGTTGCAAAAAATTTCTGGGAGGGGGTGCATGATAAAGTACAGAAAGCGTTTAGAAGTAAATTTAACATATCACCACAAATATATCTATTAAACATGATTGAGGAACTGCAATTAGACAAATCACACAAAAAAATATTTATAACAGCTGCCAGATAACAGCTGCCAGAATTTGCTATGCCCAGGTTTGGAAAACAAAGAGTGCTCCTAGGTTAGAGGACTGGTTACTAAAACTGTATGAGATGGCTGAAGCAGATATTGCGATAGAAGCTCTGGAAGATACTATGAAAAGTAAATCAAGAAAAGAGTGGAAAATAGTTGGTCCAATATGGGAAGCTTATTGGGGGAAAAAAGCAATTAGCTTTTTAGAAAAATGAGGAGTTCTAAATATGTACAGAAATGTGATTTGTTGGAAGAAATTAAAGATAAGAAAATATTTAAGAGATTAAGTAAAAGGGGGAATAAGGAAGCAAAAGAGGAAATAAGAAAGTGAAACTTTTTTTTTTTAAATGTAAAAGAAGAGAAGAAGGATTGTTATAGATAAATGAAGCAATGAAACCTGAGGTTCGGCAAGGGGGGGAACGGGAGGGGAGAATTATTTTGTGTTGTATGTCATTTGTTATGTTTACTATTTGTTTTGTTATTAAATACGTGATTAAAAAAAAATTAAAAAAAATTAAAAAAAAAAAAGAAGGGCAGCTCAACTGAGTATCTCCCCAGCAACCTTTGCTGAGGTCACCATGGGTGGAAATGTATCCAGATTGGATGAGGAAGAAAGCTTTTAAACCAGTTATAGCCCGATGAGTAACTGCAGTCTAAAAGGGGAGAAAAACTAACTACAAGGATGGAAGCATCTGTAGTCACCTGCTACAATGTGCAGGCAATGTTTGCTTTCTTGCAGGGAAACCTTTCTAGCTACTCTTATAGAAAATGAAAACTGATGATTCTCTCGGAAGAGAAGGTTAGCACACTTCAGCAACATACTGATAAGCTTCAGTGCACCAGAGAACTAAGGCTTTCCTGGATAGAACAGAGTAGGATTAATTTTATAGAATCAACAGGAAGAAACTGCCAAGGAAAATGAAGAGGACTTTAACACTGAGGAAACACCCTGGAGGACAGTCACTGCTAGGGGCAGTCCCATACACAAGGGATTCAGAACCACTTCAACTAAGAAATCATTTCCTATACCATATAAGATAATAGTGGTGAAGATGCTCAAACAGGAGATCTGGAGGAAGGGACACTGCAAGCAGAGAGACTCATGTAGCAACTGTATAAGATGAATCAGGAAATGTGCCGTCTCCTTGGCACAAACAATTGCAATGCCACTGATCTGCAGCTCATCAGTAGCCCTTTCTCGTTATTCACATGGGCACCAACAGTACTGTGAAAAACACTTTTGACTAGATCATTTCAGACTATGAAGCCCTGGGAAAGAAGATGAAGGATTTAGGAATGCAAGTGGTATTCTCACTAGTTCTACCAGTGAAAAACAGGGGACCACATAGGGACAAGAAGATACTGAATGTGAATGACTAGCTACACAGATGGTGCCAACAAGAAAGGATTGACTTCTGGGACCACAGTCTTCATTTCTTAGAAGAAGGACTATTGGCTACAAATGGACTCCATCTCACAAAGGCTAACTAGGAGTAAGTCAAGCACCACCTAGTCAATCTAGATGAGTTCTGATCTGCACAGCCAGATGGGCTGCATCCTGGAATACTGAAGGAACTTGCTGACACACTTGCAGAATCATTTGTCATCATTCAGGAACTCTCAAGATGCTTTCAAGATACCTTAGCATCATACAATATTTTGTATTTTATTATTATTTTTTGCTTGCCAGATAAATCTGAAAATCTCTTTCTGCCACTACACAAAGGGTATTCCATTTCTTATAATAGGATTTGCTTGAACAAGAAATAAAACTTTTTTCCACATTTTTCCAAGTTTTTCTTTCTAGACTTTTTCACAGCTGTTTCGAAATAATAAGCTGTTTGCTCTTTGCATGTTAACTTCAAAATATTTAATGCTGCTTTTTCCACTTTAAAATTTGAAACAGTAGTTAATTCATTTTTCTTTTCTAATGTCATATTTTTAATCAGTAATTTCGTTTACCACATTTCACATTAAACTCAGAGTATGTCCAAAACGCCTTAATGTCTTCCAAAAGAGCCTTCATGGAATCCAATGGGTTTTATGTCATTATCACAAGTTCATCCACACAAACTCTCAAGTTATACTCTTCTTTTTTCACGCTCACCTCAGACATTCCATCTCCTTGTCTGATATCTCTCAGGAGGGTCTCCAACACTAAAGGGTAAGAGGAGACTAGACTGTCTGGTCTCCTTTTGTATACTGATCAGTTTTGGAGCATTACCGTTTACTAAGATCTGGGCCCTTTGAAGTGAGTAAATTGTTTTTATTGCCCAGATATTTTCATCAAACTCCACTCTTTCCAATATTTGAAATAAATAACATAAAAAATATTATCAAATGCTATCTCTGCATTAAACGAACAAACAACAGCCTTTTGTCATTATGATGTTACAAAAATTCAGTCATGTTAAAAACAGTTTTCACATTATTCCTTACCTGTCTTTTTGGCGGGTAATTAATTAATCACACATCATTTTTAATGGCTGAAGTAACTCATCGTCAAAGCTCTTATAATATGCTTAAGCCATCTGAGCCTGGTACTTTTCCAGACTTACTCCTTTTAATTGTTTCAGTAAGTTCCATACATGTCACAGGCTCATTCAAATTTTGTTCCGAATTAGCTTGTGTGTTTTCTCCAGATTGTTTTTTTTCTCCAGATTCTGTATTTTCTCCATCTAGTTCCTCTTTTTAGCTTCTATTTTTTCAGTTTAAAAGTGTATTTTATAAATTGTCATCTCTTCTTTTTTGTGGTACAGGAAGCTATCCCTATTTTTTCCATGTTATTTCTTCCTCTTGTACAGTCTTTTTGGTCAAAGAAGTAATGTGCATAAACACATATACTTCATTGCCAGATGTTCATCTGTATTGTTATGGCAAATGCTATTAAGAATATATTAACCAGCACTTGAATAGGTCCTTAAATAAGGTCAGTGGATTTACAGGAATAGTGGTAGTTCTAAAATACCACATCGAATTACTTCTGAATCCAGGTGTATATTTAAGAAGTGCACTGCACAGCAGAAGATAATGTGTATCAAGATATTTAATTTAAGGTATGGTTGGGCAATCAGTGAGTTTCTAGACTCTGTTGACTACAAATTCCCACCTGTTCCTAACAATATGGAAAACAATGAGGGAAAATGGGAATTGCACTCCAGCAACTTTTGGAGGGCCTGAGTTCCCCAGCACTGACCTATAAGATACAAAGAAGGGGACTTGTGACAAACCATACTTATTCAATATAGTAGGAAGAGTCTAGAAAAATATGCTTCCTTCACTTTAGAACAGAGCCTCTTCCACTTATATTCCCCAGTGTCAGGATGTGTAGCCCCTGTCATAAGTGGATCTCTTAGATGTATATTGAAATAGTAGTCAGTGTAGGGGCAATGCTACAGTTTAGTTGTAGTGCTACAAAGTATTAAGTGTTAATTGTTGATTACAATGATGTATCTGTTTGAAGCTTGCATATGTATTCCAATGTATCAAATGGTTAATTGCTTTATTACCCATTGCTACAATGTATCTGGGGAAGTGGGACAAGATCAGAGCAGGTGAAAATAAAAATACCAAAAGGCATTCTGGGAACTTGAAGTGACTGAAGATAAAGACAGGAAATCCTTTGCTGCCCCAAGGACAAAAGAAAGGTAAACAGCCTTGAGTCTCAAAAACATCTAAAGATGTGGCATGATGTTAAATTTATGATCCTTTCCAATCACAGCTTTGCATGCCTAAATTTGTATGTGTAGGTATAGAACCTGTGAACTCCATGTATGCTTTAGTCTCAGTAACTTTGGATGAAGTCTACTATGTTTCTTGCTTTGCTACAAATAAAAACAACTGTCTACCTCAGAGTGAAGTTTTCAGGTTGCAAGTTGTCCAGGGCAGAATATCTACAGAGAAGTAGAGTCAGGACTGAAAGAGAGAATTTTTAGGGTGCCAGCATACCCTCAGGAGGGCACCACAGCAGACACCATACTGACGGATCCTGTACTCTTGGGGAACAGAAGAGCTGTCAGGAGTTGCAAATGTTTTTATCCATCTAGCAGTAAGGGTTCCACAGTTTAAGATTACACACACCCACATGCAAATTCTCACAGAGAGGCACAACATTAAAATCTCTCTGAAAATTTAAACATATTTTTCTGTTTTTCAAACTGCAGACATTTTCCTATTTCTTTGGTTAAAATCTGGACCAATTCTAGGGGAAGGCTAATGGAGGAAGGATGATATGGCTAACTGAGCCTCTAGGGTGGAGCTTTCCAAACTTTTCATGTTTGAAGTACTTTTTAGACATGCATCATTTTGCAACACAATAATTCAGTTTTACTAGCAAACTGGAGGTTAAATTAACCCGTTATAAGAGATATGGACACATACATAAACTGTACTAATGAAATGTCCGGGGACACAACATAACTCATGAAAACTCTTCATTTATATTTTTAAAAATATATGATTTATAAAAAAAAGATTGTTGTCATTTATGAGTAACAATATGTAAATATATGAAAGAATTAAAAAAATCTGAATAAAACCAAAAACTACTTACCATTTTAATGGGATGTATGGAGTTGATAGGATGAATATAGCTTTTGAATTTTTGGCAGAATATTAGACTTGCGTTTCATCATCAGGCATTTTTAAGCTTCCATATTTCAGTGTCTCTAAGTTTGTCATGGTTGAAAAGGATACTTCACAAATGTATATAGGAAAAAAACTGCAGAAGAATCTTTAACACTTCCTAACCTACGTCTGGATGCATTTTTGAAATGCAAACCCTCCAACCTTGCCTGGCCTTCCATCACTGCTCTCACCTGGGTCCTTCTCTGCCTGGGGCGGCAGTGACGACACACCTAAACACTGCAGCAAACACACTAACGTGTCCTGACACACAGTTCAGAAAGCTCTGCTCTAGAGTGAGTTGGATAGCTTTGTTTTAGGATATCGTTAAGGCTACAATTCAAATTGTTCATTTGTTTGACCAGGGATTCAAATTTACTGAACAAAATTACATTTGCATTCATAAATCTGCTTAGAATTATGTTACTAAAACACATGTGATCCAATATCCATTACCTTTTCTTGAGGAGATTTAAATGCCTTTCAATTTCACTGTGGTTCTGTGTAGTTTTATACAAAAGAGATCTGGAAGAAGAGAATATAACTTACTGATCTTTCTTATTTACATGGAGACTTTTTTTTTCTGAATTTGCTGCTACTGTTAGGAATGTCACAAGAGCATCCTGACCTCAGTTCCTGATGTCTATTCAATACAGTTTGGTGGTAAATAAAAAAGAAATGTCTTGTCTTGCAAAGATAAAGGAGAAGTCTTATATACGTAAGACATAAAAATATGATATATAAATGCTAAGAAAAATACTATAAATAGATTGGAACTTACCACAAATATTCATTCTTTGTAGAGTAGATCTATTATCTAATGGGTTATTCCTTTCACCATAATTCCTAGGCGGGAGACCAAAATTCTCTTCTAGGTAACAGACTCTTGTCTTCCTTCACTTTACTAACAAAACCTTGAACGGTCTTCAATTTATCTTGAATCTTAAATTAGCGTTTTCCCAAAAGTGTTAGGTAGAAAATAGACTCAGTTTAACAGTGAAAACAGCAGAATCTACCATCCCTCTGTCTATCCACTTTTTGGTTGTGTGTGTGGGTGCACATGGCTTGCTCCTTTACACTCCCGAGAATGATCATTCACAGTGCATTCCAGCCACTCATTCTTTGATTAGTGTAGAGGAGCAACCTACTATCTAATAGGATATAATAATAAAAAAAAAATAAGTCAGACATTTAATGAACAACTGCCTGAAGAACTTTGCAACCAAAAGCTGGCCCTGCTGTTCTCTATTTTATAGTTTATGTATATTTTATTTGTTTATTTTATAGTGCCTAATGACTGTTGATGGTTCCTTCCAATCTGCTACTTCACAAATATCCTTCAACAACACTGTTAAGGAATATGTATGTTCAGTTGCCATTGACCTTGTGGAATGAGCCGAAATACTAATTGGTCTTAGTTTAGTCTCTAAGTTGTAACACAAAGGAAAGCACACTTTTATCTACCTAGAAATCATGCTCTTTGTGGGTTCTGTAGCTTTGTCATCTGTTGTCCTTGGATTAAACATGAAAAGCATCTCAAACATGTATTTTTTTTTGTTCTACTGACTAAAACTGTGCTTCTCTGTGCACATCTAGCGTTTTCCTTTCTTCCCCCTTTGGATAATTTGGCTTTGGACAAAAAGTTAGTAAATATACTGTTCAGGTCTTTGTGAAAGCATACAAAGATTTTAGAAGAAAAGGGTCTATCATCAAACTCAAGCTATGGTCCATGAAATGACACAAATACTCATTTGTTGAAAGTGGTATCAGCTAGAAAACTCTCCTGGTAAATGTGACTGTGAGAAAGAATGCTACTTTCAAAGTAAGTAGTCACAAGTACGTTTCTGACAGTGGGCCAAATGAAGCTCCATCAGTGTCTGTAGTACAAGGTTCAAATCCCAAGAAGGAAACCTATATATTGTTCTTGGAGCTTTCATGAATTGCTCCTCTTCAGAATGACTTGATATGAGCATGAGCCAGCAAAGTTTGACCTGCAAATGATACTACAGTTGACAGTGCAGCTTCCTGATCTTTAATGTATTAGGGTATAATCAATACTCACTTGCAAAAAAAAATCAATGACAGAACCATTAACAATGCTATTGACACTAAGATCCTTACTGTTACACCATTTTGTAAAAGCTTTCCATGTCATATCTTAAATCCCAGTGATAAAAACCTTTTGAGATGATAAAATTGATATCTACTACCAACACGGAATATCCTAGTTTTAGTAAACAGCTGCATTCAACATCCATGTGGTCTATTTTCTCAAGATCAGATTTGGATGATTCAACAGGTCTCACACTAACAAAGCCTTTTTCAGAGGCAAACAAATTGGTTGTCTTATGAATAACAGAATCACTAGTGGAAACTATGGACATCAAGGCCAAAGAGATGCAATTATTACTACTGTGCCCTTTCATGAATTATTTTCCCTGTCACCAATAAATTATTGCTTGTGGAAGGAACACAACTTCATCAACTTCAACTCAACTTCATTGTGACCTAAAGCATCTGAGCTTCCATCTACCCAAAAAAACCCTCTTTTAAACTTCCTATTCTTCTCTGAAACAAGCATGTCTACTAGAAGAGGTCTCAATTCCTTCTGTAATTGATTCAAAACAGTTGGGCCAAGGTGCATTCCCCTAGAAAAATCTTATTTTCACTCAGCTAATTGGCCTGTACATTTAAGACTATTTTCACATGAACTGCTGATATTATGACTTTAATAATAATGTTTATTTATAATACCCTTTACATCAAAGGGCACAACATCAACACACACAATCAGGGACAAAGACAATAAAACAGAACACCAAACACAGAAGGTGAGTGTGTCATGCAAAAGAAGAAAACAACACTGCCTTCCAAACGCAGCATCATCTTTCAACCTATTGTCCAGTCTGCAGTGAGAGATGAAGGTGGAAGGTTGTGACTGTGTAGCAGCTCTGCAGATCTCATGCAGTAGCACCCCTTGGAGGAACACTGTGGAAGCAGCCAAAGCCCTGTTGGAGTGGCTTCTCAGTTGAGTAGGGGGCTGCTTGCCAGCGAGTTGTAAGCAAAATGAATGGTGGATGTCATCCATTTGGAATGTCTCTGGGATGACACGAGTTGTCCCTTCTTGGCAGAGGAACAACAGAGGAAGAGACTCTGTGAATTTCTGAAGAGAGCTGTTTATTGGACATAAAAGTCTAGAGCACATCTGACACTGAGGCAATGAAGACCACACTCTGGGTTTGAAGTTGGGTTCTGCATGAAGGCAGGAAGTATAATGTCTTGATTCAGGTAAAAAGATGAGACTACCTTAGGCAGGCAAGAGATATCCGGTCACAGGACTATCTTCCCTTTGTAGAACTGAACATAAGGCTGGTCCACTCTAAGTGCACAAAACTCGCCTAGCTGAGATAATGGCTACTAAGAAGACTGTTTTCCACGAAAGAAGACAGACGTCACAACTAGCAATAGGCTCAAAGTGCCTCTTGAAGAGCTGAGACAGGACATGCTGCAGGTTTCATGCTGGTATTGGAGCTGAGAAAGGAGGGTGCAGGTTCTTGTAGCCCTTCAAAAATCCCATTATGAGGGGGTCCAAAAAACAGGAAGGTGTTCCCTGCCTTTGCATCTTCCAGGATATTGCTGAGAGATAACACTTTATGGATGAGAAAGTCCTTTATCTGACAGCAAGACAAGGAAGTCTAGGATTTCTACAGTAACAAAGGTGTCTGGATCAAGATGCTTTTCAAGGAGGAACTGTGAAAATTTAGTCCATTTATACACATAAGAACATCTGGTAGAGGGCTTGTGTGCTTCCTCGATGACGTGCTTCACCGTTTGAGGTAATGAGCTCAAGGAAACAGGTTCCACACTGTGAGCTTGAGAGAGAAAATGTCTGGATGTCTTACCCTGCTGCCGTGAATGATGAGCAGGGTCAGTCTGGACGGAAGCCTCTGTACCAACCAGAGAAAGAACCATCAGACAAGTGAACCATGACTGCCTCTGCGACATGGGGTGATTGAATATACCTCTGGCCCTGTCTTGTTGAATCTTCACCAGTGCCTTCATGATGAGAGGGAAAGGTGGAAAAGAGCACACAATGGGCCCTTTCCAGCTATACAGGAATATGCCCCCCCGTTGTTCCTGAAGCAGTAGATGTGACACTGCTTGTTGAGGGGGACACACAAAAAGGTCTACTTGGGGAGTGTCCCAGGACTGGAAGACTTCTCTCAGAGTGTCCACATGCAGCTTCCATTTGTGGCAGGACAGAAAAGTGTGGCTGAGAATGTTTGCAAGGACATTCTCTTCACCAGGCAGGTGTATTGCTGAGGGCGCTATCTGTCTGTCTATGCACCACTCCCAAAGCCGAACTGAGAGGCTGAGGAGTGCGGGTGACCACGTGCTTCCTTGCTTGCTGATGTAGTATATGACCATGGTGTTGCCAGTTACTATCTGTGCCGCTTTGCTGCGTAGGAGATCCTCTAAGGCTTGGAATGCCTTGATGACTGCCAGAAGCTCTAAGGCATTTATTTGGAGAATTCTCTGAGACTGACCAGTGACTTCTGATCGTGAGGCCTATTGAGTGAGATGCCCTAGAGAAGCATCTGTGGTTACCACTATTAACAGAGGTTGAGGCAGGAAGGGTATGCCAGCGAGAACATTCCAAGTGCTCTTCCAGCATGCTAGGGAGGGAAGGATTGGCCATGGTAACAGAAGGAACTAGGAGGGATGGTGTTGGAGAGGGTCAAAGCTCTTCAGAAACTAGGCTTCCAATGGTCTCAATCCAAAGCTTAGCAAAGAAGACCAAGAAGAATTTGCACCAATCTTGACCTAGCACATCTGAGCTGGGAGAACAGGGAAACCATTTTGAACAAGGACTGTCACCTGTCGCCTGGAAGGAAGGCTTGCTTCACCTGAGAATCTATGAGTACACCTATACGCTAGATTCGCTGGCAGGGGATTAGATGTGACTTCTGGAAGTTGATGGCAAGACCAAGAGTCGAGGAAGATTATCGTGAGGTTGACATCATGGAGCAGACGAGACCAAGAGGAAGTAACAAGCAACCAGTTGTTGATGTAAGGAAAGAGGACAATACCCTGTTGATGCAGTGCTGCTGCTACTATTGCCATACACTTGGTGAACACCCACAGAGCTCTGCTGAATTTGAAGGGAAGGACTTGAAACCAATACACATTCCAACCCACAAAAAAGGCCAGAAACCTCCTGTGAGCAGGTTTGATGGATACATGGACATACATGTCCTGCAAGACCAGAGTGGCAAACCAATCCCCCCTTTGAAGCAAGGGTAAGATAGCTGCAAGGATAACCATTGAAAATGCCTAGGAAAGATGCAGTAGTTCACACCTCATAGATCTAATATTGGATGCAGAGCACCATCCTTTTTCGACACCAGGAAGTAACAGGAGGAGAAACTATAGTGAAGGAAAGAGAGAGGAATAGACTCTATGTCCCCTTTCTGAAGTAGTGTGCCGATCTCAGCACTGGAGAGGGGTGAGTGACATGGATTCAGCCAATCAGGGGAAGCCTTCAAAACTGAATGGTGTAGCCTCTGGTGACCACATCCAGAATCTAACGGTCTGTAGTACAGAGGCCCAAGCATGGTGGTATTGTTCTGCCTGTCCCTGAAAGGAGGCATTGGGATTGAGTCCATATGGAGATCGATGACACTGGTGATAAGAGGCATAGATGGGATGGTGCGGTTGGAAATGGAGGTGTTGGAGATAGAAGAAATTGTGGATCCCCCAACATTGTAGATCCCTCAACACTGTCTGAAACAGAAAGAATAGTGGCAGAAGAGGCATTGTAAACTATGATATTGTGCGGGAGACTGTCAAATTCGACATTTAGAAGTGTCCAATTGTCATTTTTCTGTAATGGGAGGATCTGTAGTTTGATGATGGTAACTTGTGAGCCAATAGTTGTTGCAAGCCTGCCTGTGATTGTTTCTGTCGACAAGATGGTGTGGAGCTACAGGTGCGTCTGCTGAACAGAAAATAGAGACAGTACTTGTCCTTGGATGGTGAACAGACAGGACCAGAACCAAAATCTCCTTTCAATGTTTCATTTAAATTTTCAATCTCTTTTAAAATCTTGTCTGATTTCCACTCTGGTATCTTTTAATTCTTCTTTCATCTCCATTCTAAATTTTTAAATTTCTTCTAGTATCTTCACACTTGGGTCTGTCACTTTTGTACTTAAGTAATGGATGGTCTTCTTGCTTGTGATTATAACTGCATTTGACTTGTCTTCCTAGTTCCCATAGCCATGTTGCTTGATGAGCATACCTTGTTCTATTCTCTGTTGGCTTGCTTAGCTATCTATCATCCATCCATCCATCCATCCATCCATCCATCCATCCATCCATCCATCCCCTTTGCAGTATTCTCTTCATTGTAGATGTCTCTCTTGTGTTGTTTTATTCGCTTAAAGTTTTTTTCCCTTTCCTTTTTTCTCTTCCTTATATCTTGCCCAGCTGCATCCAGTTCAATGACCTTGAACAAACTTTGGTGAACAGTTCTATATTATATTTCAAATTACCAGTAACCTTAGTTATTATGTATCTTTAAATAATACAGTATAGCTTACAAAGTGCAAAACCAATTATGCACTTTAGCCCTTACAGTTAAATGTATATGACTTAAGTATAAATTATACCAATATTCAATTTCTCCCCCCCTCTATAAATATCTCCTCTATAACCATATGTTAATCTCTTTCTAAATTCAATTATAGTCTTTAACAAATCTCCTTTTCCTCCACTTTCCTTATTAATTTCACACAATATTTATATATTTGAAAAAATAATTAAAATTAGAAAACAGCAAAAGCAACCCTAACACAAATTTATAGATGAGAGAAGCAATAATAGAGACAATAAATAAAAAGTGATTTTCATTCAGTTGTGTGTAAATTCTTCACATCCTATTTTCTCCCACTAATGTCTTAATAACTATTTCTTAATATTTATACAGTTTAATCAATCACTTAATATAATATATTGCTAAACTTCTTTATAATTCCCTTCTATAACCTTTCCTAATTAAGTATCTTAAGTACAACACATAGAATTATCTATTACTGTAACTTACTGCAAGGCACAGAAATATTCTAAGGCATAGAAATTATATTAAGAAGGCAAAAAAAATCAAAATAGAAAGCAAAGAATAAATTTTCAAATACCTGATTTTACAAACATCTTAATTACTATTTGTATTTTTATAATATAATTATGTTATATAATGATTATACTAAATTACACAAATTCATTTAGTCAAAGCTTCTGTCTTCACTTTGTGCTAGCTGGCTGTTTCTCACCAGTCTTTTTTCCAGATTTCCCACTTTTCCAATATCTCTCCTACATCCTCCTTTTTAAGTCTCCTTCTATTTGTCTTTACTGTCTTGATAAATCTTATTAGCTTTAGCTCTCTCTATAGACAGTCAGATTTAAATCTTTTCAGAAAGCTGTTGTCTGTAGAGTTTAAATATTTCTCTCATCTTCCCTATCTCTATGCCATCACTGTTTTTGTCTATCAGTTTTCTCTCCTGTCTTCTTTCAGTTTCAGTCAGTATACTGTCAACTTCCAAGTAAATATGTCTTCCCAGATCCTCTACCACCCCACTATCTTACAGATCTTTTTTCAAACTTTATAATGATCCAGTCACTTCTTGTCTTCTATCAAACTTCTATTTTGAAAATCCCACTATTCCTGTCACTTGTTATACTCCTGCACTCCTATTTCATTCTTCTCCACTTCATTGTCACTGACTTGTTTAATTAGCTTATTCTATAAATATATTTAACTATTAAGCAGAACATTTATCTATACGACGACCGAGTTCAACAACAAAAAAATAGATGTTATTTTTCTTCTGAAGAGCTCTAATAGTAGATTCTTTCCTACTTCAGTCATCCGTATTTTTTTTTAAAAAAGATGATGACAGCACTTCTGCAGATTCCATTTCTGCCACTAGCCAGTACATTGGAGATCAGCTCTTGATCCCTCAGTCCTTTCCATGATCAGTGTATCTTCTGCAGTTTCACTGTTGCTAGATCCTGTAGGGAATCCCCATGAGCCCTTCTGTCTTCCCTTTACCAAGGGGATGATTTTAACCAGTTTTGAACTGTTTTACCCAGTTAACCGTACAGCAGCCTAAGGAGAGCTCCTCTCAAAGCTGCTGCTCAGGCTGCTATGTCACCAGAACCTCACCCTTTCCCATGTACTGAGCTCAAGCCAAATGTCACCCATCCTATCAGTGCATTTCATTCTTTCTGCCTAGGTGTACACCTCATATAGAACCACTATCAATAATTGTTTGAGAATTCCTGGAGAACAGAAGTCCCAGCAGACTGAAGAAGGGCAAACGTTGTCCCCATCTTCAGAAAGTGGAAGAAAAAAAAAGAGAGCGAGAGAGAGAGAGAGAGAAAGAGGACCCAAACAACTACTATCCAGTCAGTCTGACATCAATAGCAAGAAGGATTTTAGAGCAGACCATTAAACAAACAGCCTGTAAGCACTTATGAAGGAATGCTGTTATTACTAAAAGTCAACACAGGTTTCTCAAAAACATGCCATGAAAGACTAACTTCTCTCTCTCTCTCTTTTTTAAAATAGAGCTACAAGGGTGGTAGATGAGGGGAATATTGCGGATGTAGCATTGCCTTCCTTTTGGGGGAAGATCAAGGTAAAAAAGCTGTTCAGCAGTTCTGCCTATTGTATGTCCCATTAGCATTCCACTGTAGTGACCCTATCATTTCCTTGTTCTTCCTTTTGTTGCTAGCAAAAGCATAAAAAAAAAACCCAACTGCCCTTTTTACTGTTTTAACCTCTCTAGCAAGATAATGGATTGCTTCTTTACTCCAGCTGCAGCATGTATGTGTGTATGTGTGTGTGTATGCACACACTCGTCCCCATCACACTATACTGTTACAGCACTATCATTCCACTTTAACTGCTCTGGTTCCATACTGTGGAATTCTGGGGTTTGTAGTTTGGCAAGGCACTGGACTCTCTGGTTGAGAATTCTACAGTCCTCCCTCCATATTCACTAGGGTTAGGGGCACAGGATTTCTGTTAAAGTGGAAAAATCGTGCATAACTCTATGCCCTCCCAAACCATATTTAACACACAAAAAAGTATGATCACCATATTCAACCCACCTTTGTGGCACCAGGGTTCCTTCACAAGGCAGAAGTGGCTGGTTGGTAGGGCTTACTGCCACCTTCACTGCTGCCCCGTACCATTTTTAATAGGGACTTATAAGCCTCGTTCGCAGTTTCTGTCTCATGACTAAGACTGGCATAGGGACTAAAAATGGCACAGGGAGGCAGCAGAAGTGACAGCAAATAATCTGTGAATAATCAAATCCACAAAAGTGAAACCCACAAATGTGGAGGGCTGACTGTAAATGCCTCTCCCTAGACTGCAAGTCCCATGATTCCATGTGATATTGCTATGGCAGTAATCTCAAAAGCACTAGAGGGCCATAAAAAGGCTTTATGAGGATATACCAAACTTCGCATTACCCATCTCTGTATTAAGCCTGCATTTATGTTCCCTGGTTGATGAGTAACTACCTCATTTAACATTTCTTACTTTTTAAAGCTTTTCTGGTTAGCTCTGCAGAAGAATAATAGGGTAAATACATTTGCCAATATATGTGAAGGTTTCCAAGGGAAAGAAACATAATAATAGTCAGGATGCTTTCAGTACTTACGTTATTAACCAATGCATTGTGACTTCCAGATGCTCTACAGTACTCTTTGAGAGTAGCTGCCCTTTTGCTTGTTGGGTTGAAGTCACCTTCAGTACTCTTGTATTCAGGGATGTCATTTTTCCTGATAAACAGCAAGAGAGTTTCTACATATCATGGCTAGACTTGGCTGGAACACAGTGCATTATGGTAATACTTTGTGTTGTACAATACATGTGTGAAGACAGAAATTTTCACAATTTGTTTAATAAAAAATGATTTGTAAATGGTAACTTAACGTTGATCCTTTCCAACTAAAGCCCTGAAATCTAAATTTAGATTGTACTCTAAATTAGTGATTCTTAACCTTTTCTTTAAAGGGAATCCACTATAAATATTAGTCGTTGCCAGGGACCCCCAAGACTTAAGATTTAAATTTCTGAACTTAGACTTAAATATTCAAATATTTATTTACTTATTAAATGCTTCTTGAAAGTAGGATTCAAATCCCCACTCAGAGACTTGGTGACCTTGGGCAAGTCACATTCTCTTAGCCTCAGAGCAAAGGCAAACCCTCTCTGAATATATCTTGCCAAAAAACCCTGTGATAAGCTCACCTTGGGTTTTCCATTAAGTCAGAAGCGACTTGAACAATGAAGTGCTGCTGACAGGGGGAGGTCTTTTCTAGCCATCATCCCTCTCCCATTTGAAAACTGATTTATGAAGACCCCAAGGCAAACCTATCATGGGGTTTTTCTTGGTAATATTTATTGCCTTTGCCTTTCTCTGAGGTTGAGAGAATGTGACTTACCTGAGGTCACCCAGTGGGTTTCCATGGCCAACTGGCGATTCAGACCCTGAGTCATAATTTTGGCATGTGCAGACGCCTTGCATTGTGTCCCTTTCATCAGGGATGTGACAGCAGGGTATGTAGGTGCTGAGGGACACAGCAGAAGGCATACGTGGGTGCATTCCAACTACATTTGCAAACAAGGAAGCAATTTAGGTGCCTGCAGCCCCCCCATGTCCCTTTTGCTGCTGCTGCTGCTGGTATCCAGCAGCAGGGCTTTGTAGACCACCTTGGAGGGCTCCACAGACCCCAGGAGTCCCTGGATCCCAAGTTAAGAAACACTGCCTTAAATCATTTCTTTGTACTTTTAATCCATCCTAATTGTAAGCCAAACTGGCACACTGGGACTCACTAGTGAGATCCATTTTTGTCCACAATGAAAGAGACACCTATGGATGGGTTGACTCCTTGCTACATTGGCAAGGGAGGGGATGATGTGACCTTCTTATTGAAGGTTTTAAAAGAACAGATTGCTTACCTGTAACTGTAGTTCTTTGAGTGGTCATCTGTGCCCTCACACATTGGGATCTCTGCGCATGCGCGGTACTGTTTGGAAGATTCTAGAGCTAAGCAGTTTGGCGGGAACCCCTCTGCCCTGCTCGTACTGAGCATGCTTAGCCTGCCAAGCCAACGGTCTCTCCTCAGTTTTGGAGTCCGCCAAAGCAGGACCTGAAGAGGGGAAGGCGGCGGGTATGTGTGAGGGCACAGATGACCACTCGAAGAACTACAGTTACAGGTAAGCAACCTATTCTTCTTCTTCGTGGTCTCTGTGCCTCACACATTGGGAGATTATGTAGCTTACCAGTGGATGGTGGGTCAGGTCCTAGAGAACGGAAGACAGCACTGCACGGCCAAAGCGGGTATCTCTTCTGGCCCGGCAGTCCAGTTGGTAGTGGCGCACGAAGGTCAAAGGTCATGAAAAAGTAGCCACACAACACAACTCTTGCAGGTCCACCCCTCAAAGGAGAGCTGCTGAAGAGGCCACGGCCCTAGTGGAATGCGCACGGAGCAAGGCTGACGGGGGCTGCTTAGCCAGATCATACGCCAGCAAGATAGTCTGGGTCACCCATTTGGAAAATCTCTGGGTGGGCACCTTCTGACCCTTTCGACGGCCACCATAGCAAACAAACAGGTGGGAAGTCTGGCGAAAGGACGAAGTCCGATGAATGTAGAAGGCCAGAGCTCGACGAGCGTCGAGCGAGTGAAGCGATTGCTCCAAAGGCATAGTTGGATCCAGGCAGAAAGTCGGAAGGATGACGTCCTGGTTTAGATGGAAATCGGAGACAACCTTTGGCAGAAAGGAGATGTCTGATCAAAGGACCACCTTGTCCTGATGAAAGACCAGGAAGGGCTCGTTGGACTGCAATGCTGTCAGCTCGCCGGCTCACCTGGCGAAGGTGACGGCAACGAGGAAGGCAGTCTTCATGGTCAGGAGTCTGTCATCAGCGGTAGCCATAGGCTTAAAGGGCGGTCGCGTCAGCTGGGACAGCACCAAGGACAGCAACCAAGGCGGAAGCAGTGGAGATACCAGTGGGTAAAGATGCTGCAGACCTTTAACAAATTGCTTGAGGGTAGCGTCCCAGAAAAGCGCCGCCGGGGGGGAGCCACGTGGCTGGTATGCAACTATGGCCGCGAGGTAGACTCTCAAGGATGAAAAAGCCAGTCCCTGTTCCCGAAAGTGCAGAAGGAAGTGCAACATGGTAGGTAGGGCGACAGGCGACGCTGGCTCGTGACGAGCATCGGTGAAGGCCACGAACCTCTGCCACTTCTAATAGTAAGACCTACGCACAGACTCCTTCCTGGCCACAGTGAGGACATCCCGTATGGCTGGCACATCTAAGGGGTTATTCTCCAAGCGTGGAGAGCCAGGAGCGGTAGGTTCGGATGTAGCACGAGACCGTCCGAGTGGGAGAGGAGGTCCGGTACCGCTAGCAGCTTGAGAGCTTGACCTCAAGCAGCCTCGAGGAGGGGTCCAAACCAGTGCTACCTCGGCCAGTACGGGGCTACCAGGATGACATCGGCACAGTCTGAGAGGATCTTGGCGATCACCCGACCCAGAAGTGGAAAGGGCGGGAACGCGTACAGCAAGCCCTCGTCCCACTGGAACTGGAAAGCGTCGCCGAGAGAGCCGCGACCCAGGTCGGCCCTCAAGCAGTACTGGGGACACTTCCTGTTCCGATTGCTGGCGAAGAGGTCGATGCACAGCTGACCCCACCGGGCCACTATCGCTCAGAACGCGGTCTCGGAGAGGGACCATTCGTGGTGGCAGGAGGTGTCTCTGTTGAGGGTATCCGCCGTGACATTCTCCCGGCCCGCCAGGTGGACAGCGACTGGGTGAACTCGCAGCAGTACGCACCAGTCCCAAAGGCGGAGGGCTATGTTGAGGAGGATGGTGGATCGAGTACCCCCCTGTCTGTTCACATAGCATATGGCTGTCGTGTTGTCCACGAGGGTCTGCACCGTGTGGCCGACAAGATTGCGGAACGCCCGTAGCGCCTTCAGGATGGCGAGAAGTTCTAGAGCACTGATGTGAAGGTGAGTCTCTAGGCCAATCCAGTGTCCTTGCACCCTGAGATCGCAGCAATGCGCTCCCCAACTGTAGAGGGAGGCATCTGTTGTCACCGTGACCCGGGGCTGCGGGTTGAAGAATTACATTCCCGACAAGAGGTGCCGGAGGGAGAGCCACCACAGAAGAGAGCCACGGACCCGCAGAGGGATCAGCAGGAGGAGGCTCTGGTCGTCCAGTAGAGGGTCGAAGACCCTGATGAACCAGTGTTGTAGCAGGCGGGTATGAAGGCGGGAGAGGTAGGTGACCGACGTCGTTGCCGCCATATAGCCGAGAAGTTGCTGTATCTTCCTCACCAAAACCACAGGGGCGCGGAGGATAGCGGTAGCAGCACAGCACAGAGTGCAGGCCCGCTTCAGTGGAAGGAAGGCCTTGGCTGAGACAGAGTCCAAGGTGGCGCCTATGAAGTCAAGAACTCTGGTTGGTTCGAGGTACGACTTCTTCGGGTTCACCCTGAGGCCGAGGCGAGACAGGAAAGACAGCGTCAGATGGATGTCTTCGTATAGCTTCTACTTGCAGGGCGCCACCAGCAGCCAGTCGTCAACGTAGGGGTATACCATAATGCGCTTCGTGTGGAGCTACAATACCACCAGGGCCATGCATTTGGTGAAGACCCTGGGTGCGGTAGACAGTCCGAACGGCAGCACCTTGTACTGGTAACAGATGCTGTTGACCGCGAAACGCAGGTACCTCCTGTGGTGGGGTCGAATTGCGATATGGAAGTAGGCGTCTCATAGGTCGATAGAGGCGAACCAGTCCCGACATCGCAGGAAGGGCAGGATGGAGGATAGCGTGACCATCTTGAACTTTCGGGGAACGATGTAGGAATTCACCCCCCTGAGGTCCAAGATTGGTCGTAAGGTACCGTCCGATTTCGGTACCGTGAAGTACAGGGAAAAGAAGCCGGTGGCACTGGTCGAGGACGGGACCTGCTCTATGGCCCCTTTCTGCAGTAGGGACTGTATTTCCTCTAGCAGAGCCGGGTTGGCTGGGGTGGAATAATAAACGCCTCAAGGTGGTATATTTTGAAATTCGATGGCGTAACCAAGAAGGACGATGGAGAGAACCCAAGAGTCCATGGTGATGTGACGCCAGTGGCTGAGATGTTGGGCCAAACCCGGATGTTCAACGAAGCTGGTAGGTAGGCTGAGGAGTGGATGCAGCGGCGACCTGCAAGGGAAGCCAAAACCTTGACTTCGTCATGGACGACGACTTCTTGGAAGAAGCCTGACATCTCCTTAGAGACCTGCGGGTAGAAGACGGTATCGAGAAACGAGTTGATGTTTGGCATGGCGAACGAGAATGGTAGGTGTAGGACCACCAACGCCAAGAAGAGCGGGAAGCAAAACTCCGACGGGACTGCAGTGTTTGGTGGATCCCCATCCATTTCGCCATGAGGCGCGCCTTCACAAGATGGTCGATCGCGTCATCCATTGTTGAATGAAATAATCCCTGTCCATCAAATGGTAAGTCCTTGATCCGCTTCCTACTCTCCTCCTGAAGTCCCGCAGACCGTAGCCAGGTGAACCGCTGAAGGGCGACAGCACCCACCATGACTCGGGCCGCTCCCTCGATCGCATGCCGGGAGAACATGATCTGTTGGTTGGACAGCGCTACCGATTCATTATAGAATTGGACCACGCTTGTCCAATGGTCATCCAGGAGGTGAGCCAACAGAGGATATAACCTGTCCCAGATGTTGTGCTGGTACGCGGCGAGGCAGACCTGGGTGTTCAAAATCCTTGCAATTAGGGAGGATGCTGAGTAAAAGTGTCTCCCAAAGGAGTCAAGCCTCCGGCCCTCTCGATCGTGCGGGGTGGTGTGCGCCCTCTTGCCACCCTTGGTCTGGGAAGACTCAACCACTATTGAATTGGGCACCTGATGGTTAAACAAGAAGTCGACATCCTTCTTCTGGGTCCTATAAAGATGCTCCAGACAATGAGGTATCGGTTGCAAGGAGGCTGGCTGGGCCCAAGGGTGTTTCAATAGCTCTTGTAGGACAGGCAGGAACGGTACCGGTGCCGCAGACGGTGGGCGCATGTCCACATAGTGAAATACGGGATCCTGCACTGTCGGAGCCGGACCAGACATCAAGGCCAAGGGCGTTGGCCCTACGAAGAAGGATGTCGGAGAACTGTTTAACATACTCAGGTGCCGAGTCAGGTGTGGGCTTGCCAAAAACCAATGGTGGGGACACATACGAGTCAGGTGTGGAGTCGCCAGAGTCTGAATTGGACTCGTAAGACTGCAAGGAATGTGAAGGCGGTCCTTGGGCCGGTGGAAGCTGAGGCGGCAGAGAAACAGTTGGTGGAGGTGGAGTGGTGACCATCGATGGTGCAGAAGACGGTACCGCAGGTGGAAGAATCGAAGGTGGTGCCGTGGATGTCAAAATTGGCAAAACAGTCAGGATTGGGCATTGAATCAACTGAGTAGAAGTCGGCGCCGTCATCGAGTGGTGAGATGGTGAAGGGGCCTCTGCAGAAGGCCTAGAAACAGTAGCCATGACCCGAGGAGGTGGCGACACGGGTCTGTAGAGTGGCGAGTGGTCCCTAGACATCTCATGGTAAGGGGATCTAGACCTGGAACGCAACAGACAGCGGCGGTACCGGGATGCATGGTGATACCGGGAGCCCGATGATGGCGACCGGGATCGACGGTGATACGGGGACCAGTGACGGACATATGCGTGGTACCGGTCTCGGTAAGCCGGGGAATATGAATAGTAGGACCCCGGTTGCTCCCGCCAGAGATGTTCATGGCCGTACCGCGCGATATATGAGGCCAACGAGAACAGGGAGACGATCCTCGTCCTGGACCTTCCATGATCGGAGGTGGCTTCTCGCCGCTGAGGGAAGCGATGTCTTTCGGCCTGGTCCGGACAGCGCGCTGCACTTTATCAAGCGCAGTCACGGGACGACATCCTGCGCCGCAACGGAGACCGTGGAATCTCCGGGACAGGGTCCGGGCGGTCCACCCTCTGCGGAGGGTGACCGAGTGGCATGGATGATACAGTCAACACAGGCAGATCCGAAGGCGCTGAATGGTCATCCAGAGTCAGTGGCACCAGGAGAACTGGGAACTGGGAACTGTCATGCTCCACAGACATATTCAGCGGGCGGTCTCCCCCAGCCGTATCTATCACAGGTTGAGTCAGGGGAGGCGTTGGCGGACAGGTTGCCCACAGAGAAGGCGACCTCCGCTTCTCCTTCTTCTCTTTAGAAGTCGTATCAAGGGAAGAAGGCCATTTACGCTGGGCCGCCGTAAGAAGCCTGGTTGGTTGTGGTCCTGCAGGGGCATCCCCCGACACAGAGGTAACTGGCGTCTTGTGAAGCTTCAGAATCCGCGGTAAGGTGGAGACCGGAGGCAAAGAGGACAGTACCAAGCCCAGTACCATTACCGTCGGCATCACAGCTGTTGATACCGATGAGGGCATGGTTGATGTTCTCACCGCCAAAGAGGAACAGGAAGCCATAGCAGTAAAGAGGGTGGTATTTTCGGCTGCCTGCTCCTTGGTTTTTAAAGGTTGTTCCCAACAGTGGGATTTTAGCCTGGACAACCTGTTTCTCAGGGTCTGCGCCGTGAAATCATTACACATGGGGCAGGCCTGAACATTATGGGTTTCCCCAAGACAAAATAGGCACTCGGAGTGCCCGTCGGATAGGGCGACTTTCCGAACACAAGTAACACAGTTCTTAAATAGAGAAGACATAAGAAAGAAAAGAATTCTCACAAAACAAGTCCGACGAAGAAGGAGGGATTCTGAAAGAGGATATCCAAGAGAACGAGGAACGAAGACGAAGAGGAAAACGCCAAAGAAGCCACTAAGGTGGAGAACCTTCCGTTTGCTGCGAACACGCCGGTGGACAAAAGAAAACTGAGGAGAGACTGTTGGCTTGGTGGGCTGAGCATGCTCAGTACGAGCAGGGGGTAGGGGTTCCCACCAAGCTGCTTAGCTCTAGAATCTTCCGAATGCTACCGCACATGCGTGAAGATCCCAATGTGTGAGGCACAGAGACCACGAAGAAGAACTAGATCCCTAGCTCCTGCCTTCAGTTCACTTCCCAAAGCCAGATTCCGAAAGAAGTAAGAATAGCGCTTCCAGAGAAAACAGAAGGAAAATAGCCACTCCAGGGTGAGTACAGATTTCACCTTTTCCACAGATAACAATGAGCCTTCATGGTGAGTCACAATGTTCCATACTGTCAGCTGACAAGCCACCCATGGATGAGATTTATCAAGCAGTTGTGCCTAGCGAGGGGTGGTGGCTGAGAAACTTTATTCTGAAATCATGTGTTGTAAGACCCTCCTACCAAAGGCTGCTTGAGCCAAAGTGTATTTGAGAGCTTATAATGTCTGATGAAGGTTGATGGGATACAAATGTCGTCCAGGGGAGGCACTGACAGAAAAAGCAATTAAAATTTAAGCTGATCTGGTGGAGTTGAAAGTCATAGAATCATACGATTGGAAGAGATCACAGGGACCATCCAGTCCAACCCCTTGCTATGCAGGAACACACATCAAAGCACTCCCAACAGATGGCCATCCAGTCTCTGTTTAAAAACCTCCAAAGAAGGACACTCCATCACACTCCAAGACAGCATATTCCACTGCCAGACAGCTCTGATCATCAGGAAGTTCTTCCTGAGGTTCAGGTGGAATCTCCTTTCCTGCAGCTTGAATCCATTGATCCTTGTCCTAGTTCCTGGAGCAGCAGAAAACAAGCCTGCTCCCTCCTCGACATGACATCCCTTCAAATATTTAAACATGGCTATCATGTCACCTCTCAACATTCTCTTCTGCAGACTAAACATACCCAGCTCCTTAAGCCGCTCCTCATAGGGCATGGCTTCCACACCCTTCACCATTTTGGTTGGCCTTCTCTGGACATGCTCCAGCTTGTTAATATTCTTCTTGAATTGAGGTGCCCAGAACTGGACGCAGTATTCCAAATGAAGTTTAACCCAAGCAGAATAGAGTGGTACTATGCCTTCCCTTGATCTAGACACCATACTCCTATTGATGTAACCAAGAATCACATTGGCTTTCTTGGCTGCTGCATCACACTGCTGACTCATGTTCGGCTTGTGATCTACCAAGACTCCTAGATCCCTTTCACACGTACTGACATGAAAGTCAAGTCAAGGAGTTTAGAAACACCCAGGCTCTTGTACAGAGTAAAACTGCATGCCTCACCACCAAGTCAGGGTGGAAAGTGAAACCTTGGTTCCATGAGAGGTGGGTAAAAAAGGACACAAACAAGGCCTTGACTTTCCAAAATGGTTTTACTCTCTTGATATAGCTTAAGATCCCTATGGGTGTCCAGTTTGTGCCACTCCTTCTGAGGAGATGACTGTAGTATAGACAAGAGGAGAGGAGGACTGAGCATTGCAGAGAGGAGCTCACCATGGGCATGAAGCTTGGTGCTAACCTGAGGGTGACTGGAGAGCTATCATATTTGCAGAGTGATGGATTGACAGAAAGGGCTCCCAATTTCAGCACTGTCCTTGCTGATGTAACTTCAATTAAGACAGCTCTCAGATTCAGTCATCTTATTATTATTTATTATTATTCAATTGATTTACAGGTTCAGGCACCTTTCTCTTTGGTCCTCCCTGTTCAAGATCCCCTGAATGTGCTGTGTAGACAAAGATATAATGTGGCGTTCTGCCCACACTATAATGAAGGAAGTGTTGTTAAGTAGGGACCAGGACCTGGATATGGATCCTCGTCTGTTGATGTAAATTTTTGCTACTTCACTGTATTCAGCTTGTCTGCGTATATTCTCACTAATACAAAGGAGAGCCAGAGGACTTGCAAAAGTGAAGGAGGGCCAGGTAGGTCATGCATTGCTCCAGTCAATTTATGCTATACATCTGTTCCTTTGATAACCGTTGTGTGGAGAGGCCCATGCAATGGTCTCTCCACCCCAAGAAGCTGGTATCTGTCATGAGTAGAACCTTGAGAGAGTTTCTTAGGGAGACAGCCTTTTAAGAACCACAGGAAGGAGTGTTATTGTGATGTCTAGACAAAGGCAGGATACAGGGGATTATTAGACCAGTAAATGTGCAAGTGACACCAAATTAGCTGATAAAGCCTGAGTGAAGAAAGTTAACTCCTGAATTGTCTTGTGCAATATCCCTACTGAGGACACTAGACACACTCAAGGACAGCTTAACTGAGACTAAGGTCAAAAAGAAGACAACTTCTTTCTGTGTTTTATCTCTTTTGGGATTTCTTCAAACCAGCCTGGACCAGATCCTGCTTTACTCCCAGGCTTCAAGGGGGATTATCTCCCATGCCCCGCCCCCCCATTGGGAATCAGCCATCAAGAAACCTTTTGCAGATACCTTGGTGACTGCGTTGCAAGATCCATTAAGTGTGATACTGAAGTTACAAGAACTAAGAAAAAAATTTGGAAAGCTAGCTGGTCTGAAGATAAAGAAGGAGAAGACTAAAGCATTAATGAAAAACATGAATGCGCATAATAGAAATGAACTTCAGCTGAAAACTGGATTTACAATTGAAAAGAAAATCAAATATCTAGGAATCAACTTAACTGGAAACACGAATCAACTGTATGAAAATAATTATATGAAGACATGGAAAGAAAGAGATTAAGATCAACCTGGAAAAGTGGTAAAAATTGAATTTATCTTCATTGGGAAGAATTTCAGCAATAAAGATGAATGTTCTTCTGAAGAGGATATTTCTTTTTCAAATGATTGCATTTTTAACTAAAGAAACACCATTTAAAGTATGGCAAAAAGATCTACCAAAAGTTGTTTGGGGAGGCAAGAGACCTAGGGTAAGATTTAAGGTTCTACAAGATTCAAAACAACGGGGTGGTCTTTTACTATCAAATTTAAAAATTAATGTAGCAGCTTCATGACTGACTTGGATTAAAAAATGGATATTATTAAAAGATAATAAGTTACTGAATTTAGAAGATCATGACTTACTATTCAGATGGCATGCTTATTTATGGTATGATAAAATCAAGGTCAATGCCACCTTTAATAATCATTGTATCAGACAAGCTTTGGTAAGACTTTGGAATAAATACAAACTGAGACTATGTACAAGAACACCTCTCTGGATTTCTCCACAAGAAATTTTATAGAGAACAAAAATTAGAGTTGATAAATGCTGGTTGACATATAATGACTTACTAAAGAAAATGAATCAGGATTATTAAATGAAATCTATACAACAGCTACAAGAGGAAGGTTTCCATACGCAGTGCTTTCACACAGACAATATTATCTCAGATTTTTGGAAGATAAATATAGACTTTGAAAAGGACAAAGCTGAGATTGAATTGTTACTCTGTACCAATGATGAGTGTTTGACTGCCAAGTTATATAAATTTCTATTGAAAACAGAGATGGAAGACAAACAAGTTAAGGAATATATGATCAACTGGACTAAGAATTTTGGATCTACTATATCTATGAATCAATGGGAAAGACTAAAGAAATTGAAAATATACTTTGCTATGATCTTCAAGAAAATTATTATAAAATGATGTTACGCTGGTATCTTACACCTGAGAGACTTTCAAAGATGCGCAAGGATATGAAGGATAGCTACTGGAAATGTCAAGAACATATGGGATCTTTGTTTCATATGTGGCTGACCTGTGACAAGATTAAAAAGTTTTGGATGGAAAAAGGGAATATGGTTCAAAGAATCTTGACATGTTAAGTAGTCAAGAATCCTGAACTGCTTTTATTAGGAATTTGGAGAGAATATGTTCTACTGGCAGTGAGACTTGTATATGCAAAGTACTGGAAGAAAACAGAAATCCCAACAATAGCTGAATAGCTTAGCAAATTGATGATAATTGTGGAGATGGACAAGTTGTCAGCTAAATTAAAGTGAAATACTGAAGAAGAGTTTGCTCTAGAATGGAGATTTCTACTGGACTATCTAAGGGAAAACAAGGGTGAATTGATGATTTTAGGATTTTTGAACTTGCATTTTACTGTTCCTTTTTAATCTTTAATTTTACTGTTATCATGAGAGAGATATTACAAAAATCAAATATGACTACAGGTTGTTGCTATTTTAATATTTTTAATATAGGTATGGTTTGTTTAATAGATTTACTGAGAATTAATCAAAGGTCTATAGAATTAACTAATGATATTTTGTACTGACTAACAATGTTGTTACACTATCTGAAATAGAAATCTAAGACATTTAGAATTTAAAATAGTTAGTTATTGGATAAACGTTTTGAAATATGATGAATATAAATATAATGAATAACAAATTTAATAGTAATTTCAAGTAATGACTTCAATTTAAGTACATTTATTCATAATAGAAGCTGTTTGCAACAAGGGCAGGAACCATTTTTAATCAGTCGTAGTCTTTTTTTCTTTTCTTTAGTTAAATTTTGTTTGTTTAGTTTAAATATGTTTTGCTTTCTGTTTAATAATTTTAAAGTTATGTGTCATTTTTAGTTTAATTATGTCTTTCTCTTTTTTTTGATGTATTATTTTGATTGGCGTTTGTGTTTTTTGTGTTTATGTTTAAAATTTTCTAAAATTTTTAATAATAAAAAAAGGAACCATTGAGCCAGTACCCCTCAGGAGGTGTACCTAGACGTATACTCTATCTTTTTTTTACAGTGTTCCCCAAAAGAGGGCAATTTAAACCTGTACTGGATTAAACAATCAATCAGCAAATTCACAAAAAGCCACAAATTCCACATGGAGAGCCTCTAGATGATTTAGGAAGCTCTGCACCCAGGGGGTTTACAGAAGCCCTAATTTCATATTTCTTCTCACTGTTCCACTTGCAGGTACATTCACTTCTGCTTTGTTTTCACAGACCACCAGTTCAGAGTCTTGCCTTTCAAATTCATCACCAGAGTTTTCACCAAGTCGAAGACTGTGTCCATGGCCTTCTTGAGTTGCAGGGGTTCACACATTATTTCTTATCTGGACAACTGTCCCACTTATAGCCTCCATCCTTCCTGATGGTTAGTACATTTGGGAACACTTATAGACACATAGAAGGCTCACTTTCCCCTTCCTCCTTGCCAGAGTCCTCAAGCAAGAAGGAAGAAGGGAAAAAGATACAGAACCCTGATACTGATAAGCTAATAGTAACCTGGGGTCTGGAGAATAAGAGACATCCTCATCAGAGGATGAGAAGTAGAAAAGGTTGAAGGGCAAATCCTGGTGGTAGTGGGGTGGATTTTGATTCTTTTGCTAACATCCTTGAAGGATGCAGATGAATAATCAATCCTCTTCTTGCCAGAAGGGGAGGATGAGGGGCACGAGAATTTGAAGAACAGCTTTTCATCTGGGAAATATCTCTGTCCTGAATTTCACTGATAATCATGGAATTTAATTGCTGAACTAATGCCTCCTGACTGAAAACTGAAATAGACTTGGGAAAAATGGGATGGTAGAAATAGACTGCATTGGGGTATATGGGGGAAAAACAAAATGGATGCCCTCAGATTTCAGCTGTTTAAAATAGCCATGGGGGGCAGTCCGTGCACCTATGTCCTCTCAGTTTGCTTAGGAAAGTGCAAGCTAGGACACAGATTGAGATGATATTTGCGTGGGAGAGACATTTTCCTCTTCCTTCTCCTCCTGATCTTCTAAGCCTTTCCCTTCCACACTTCAATGGTTGATTGCTGCTTTTACCTTTATAATAGTATGCACAATCTTGGCTGAGTCCAGATCCACAGAGAGCAAGCTCCTTTGCTATTGTCTCAAAAACAACAGCTACCACATCCTGAAACCCTGATGTGTTGGAGAAGACAGCTGTAGTTTCATCAGTCTCCAATCCCGCTGCACTGACTGAAGCAACTGAGGAGATTCAGAGGCATCATGTAAGGGTTCAACGAGGCAAGAGGGCAGTTAGGAACATCTCTCAGTATGCAAACGTATTTCTTGGACAAGGTAGATCTCCTGAAAGTAAGTGCCTTGCCTACCCTTGTGGACGCTTTCTCCATAGGTACCATGGCAGGGGAAGGGAGGGGAAATAAAGGAAAAGTGAAAGAGAAGGAGTTTTTTTTATATATACATATAAAAAGGGGGAAATCGTGAAGAAGAAGGAAGAGAAGAACAAAAAGAAAGAGAATTAAGATGGAAGTAAATTGGAAATAACCTGTTCTGAACTATAGCAAGGGAAAAAAGAACTGAAAGGGAAGTCACATGATTCCTTGGTTAGGCTAGGAAGCAGGAGGAGTGAACCCATCCATGAATGGCTCCTTCCTGGTGACTCACAAAGTGCATGTGGTACTCTCTGAGGTTGTTTTTTCACTTCTTGGGTCCTCACCTCCCAAACTGTAATAAGGTAGACAAATATGCCCCTAAAAGCCCTCATGGGGCACAACTGCCATTTAGGCCCACAGGGGAGCCTTTTTCAAAGTATGACAGTAACTTCCAGTTTCTAAGACACCCCACAGCTTTCCAAAAGGTGAGAAAAACACAATGCAATATAACACCTTCTAGACATTCTGTTCTCTTGGATTTGTTCTTTGCTTCCTGTGCCTCCTGTCATAAAGAAATAAGAAAGAAACATAAATATTTGAAGTATTTTAATTGCAGCAGTATAGTTTCAACCTGACTTACAATCCACATAAGCTGAAAACTACACAAACTCAACCATTACAGGTCTTCACAGTTCTGATTCCTCTTATTTTGGTTCTTACATCTTGTCTTGTCTTACATTTCTGGTGTTCTATTTAGGCTGTATCCAGTCTCTTCCGCAGCAGAAAGCATTTTTGTTCAGGCAAGGCATATAACTCAGTTCTACCACTTCAGATCCTGATCAGGGAACTATATTTTCATTTTACATTACTTACTGCACGTTAGATATTTTTATAATAAGAGCGGTTGATGATACGGATTACTAGATAAGCTTCAAGCTGAAATTGTGTACACGCTCAACTGAGGCTAAGCCCTGGGAAATTCACGAGAGCTTAATTCTAAGTAGACAGATGAGAGTGGATCAGAGTGGCCAGCCTCTGAATGTGGGGCCTGGGCTCCAAGCTATGGGAACGACCAGAGAGCTGGAGGATCAAACTCCTTCAGGAGCAGATGGAGTGAGACTGAGAGTGCAGGAACCTGGAAACAGAGGTGGATACCCTGTGCAGGCCACCACCTCCAGCAGGACATGTGCCGGCACTGCCACCAGTGCAAGTGATTGCAAAAGAAAGGAAGGCGATTGAAAGCAAAGTTTGATGGCCAGGCTGAAAAATTGCCATATTTCCTCACCCAGGTGACTGGATTCATGGCTGAGTGGGAACAAACCTTCTAATTAGAAGAAATAAAGGTGAGGTGTGTGAACAAATGAAAGGTGAGATATGTGTGCAAGTGGAGGGCATGCACGCAACTGGCTGGTGGGGCTGTATGAAACAGGCACACCGGAGGTAGCCATCTTTTGGCTGTTAATGAACCAACTGAGGTAAGGATTTCTGAAACTTTGGACTCCAGAAAGCACAGAGGATGCCTGCAATATTTCATTATTGGAAACATTAATCTGCTAGTGAGCAAGAATGGGTAAATGCAGAACACGTCAGGTCAGACAGACTTGCAGAAAACCTCCATATGGTGTTCCCACACAAACCAGGCTGAATAGAAAGACAAGTTTTGGCGTGAATAAATATTACTGTAACCCTCAGAGCATCTTCATAGATCCCCCAGTCATCCAGCATATGACTAGCACCAAAGAACTAAAGAAAATTTGAGCGGGAAAAGAATGGGATTCTGTTCTAGCTGGTTCTACTGTAGCTATGTGAGCCAGGCATATGCAGTGAACAGCAGATGCCACCTGGAATCCCTTACTGGACATGTGTGAACAACAAAACCAAGAAGAAGAAAAAAGGAAAGCCTGCTTCACCACCTATCTTCAGCATTTTCATTTTAAATAAAAAAGCATAAATCAATGCACTTGGCCCACCAAAATGGAAATCATAAGAAATATGCAAGAAAAAAAAATCTTGGATGCATTTTGAAAAAAAGCTTTCAACCGGTGTCTTAGAAGGTTCAGAATATTTTTACGCACTTACACAAGGCTTACTTCGCTAGGTTATTTCAATTAACATGGACGTATTACTAGTTCAGAATCAAGTTTACTGAAAATTTTTTACCGCCATTGTTAGCTCGAGCTTGTGGGATATTAAGATATCTTTTGATATCAATAATTTGGCCTTCCCTACCCATTCCTCTCCACGTGCTTGTGAGGCCCCCGGACAAGCACGCACACAGGCGCGGCCGACAAAAGCCGAATCATTCAAATCCCACTCTAGGCAGGCCAGTCATTGCCTAATGCAGCCTCAGGAGACCTCAAGGCAACTACCGCAATGTCTATAGCACTGATGAATGCGCCGCCAGTTCCAATTCCACCTAAAGCGGTTCCTAAGACACTCCGCTTAGGGCGAGTGTGTGGGTGGGAGAAAGACAGCCATCGTTTCTCCCAGTGTTCCCACTGTGTCCATGCTAGTTTTAGGTACGGTTGGCAAGTTGGAATTACTCTAGAGATATTGACGACTGTGAAATTTAGTATCATTTTAGTTATCATGGGTTCGACGTTCGAGTAAGCGACCATTTCTATGTCCTTGCGAACTACGAACTACCCACATACATAGCCGGGTGACATTCAGGAGGAGGAGGGGTGTGGATATCGGAATTGGGGCACCACACCTTCCCGCAGGAGAACTTACAACCTGTAGGGGTAAGGGTGACATTCTGACAACGAAACATGTAGGTTTTCCATACCCATGTAGGGTGGCAGTCTTCAAAAGTGAAGCTAAGCACTAGTAGGGCCACATAGCGGTGGTCGCCCTGGACCACTCTGGCGGTCACGGGAGCGGCTGCTGTGGCGATGCCGCGGTTGAGTTTAACCTCTTTGCCGGCAACGGCCATCCTTAACTCTGCACTCAGTCTATTTCTAGAGTGGATATGGAAATTCGTGGACAACTCGAAGGGGTACCTTTTCTGGAACCAGGGGAGCAGCTGCGTCCCCGTTAACAAGGCTTCTACTTCTGGATAAAGGTTCCAATAGTACACTGCCTGTACATTGAACTGCCAATCTGTGTAAACTTGGTTGTATTTGGGCGAGGTTCCAAGGGCGTATCCGATCGTGAAAAACAAAACTGCAATCCTCGTGAACGGTCCCATTCCGTCTCCCTGTAGGGAACGCAGAGATGGGGGCTCCGTTACTACAAAAAGCTACTATCCTAAAGGAGCTATTTACAAGGGAAGGGGGAAGGAGAGGGGAGCTGGAGCAACCACCTCTTCACAGGGGTTGCCATCCCATGAAAGGAAGTAAAGCCCATCTGCCACTCTGTCGTGCTAACAAAAGGGCATCCCCATCTGGGGGTTTCCTTTTCCAATCCTTCTTTTGGGTCTCTGGAGCTACCGGCAAGAGCGGCAATGCCTGCTCCTGCTTTGGGACCCACACTCTGAATTCGGTATGGAGGCTGGTCCTGGACCCATGTGCCTCTGGGGAACCTTTCTCCCTAGTCCAAATGGTAACTGTGATGGAGCCATAGCTAGCCGTGGCCCCTTTTACAATTACCAGAGTCACAATCAAGACGGTGCCATGGCTTTGAGCACAAGGCGGCACCAGAGCGTTTGCATGGAGGGTGAGGCGGTAGCTAAATTCACCTCCGGGTAGGAACATACCTGTCGCTCATCTGTTACCAGGACAGGGGCAGGAGTTTTAATAGCAGCACAATGGTGCACTGTGGAAATCTCTACTGGTGCCTGGTCCAGCTGCCATAGAAACACGTTTGCGTAATCAACCGTGAGCCTGTTTCCCCAGAGAAAACCGATGCCTAAAAGGCCGTCGTCTTCTCCCTGGTTCTCGCGCGCCCACAACTGAAAACGAAACGTCTCTATAGACATTGGGATGCCTGTCCATGCCGTAGCTTGGTGACCCCCCCCGCCATATCCAGAAAGCTGGACATGCTCGGCCGTGGGTTCACCGTACCTCACAAGTTTGGGGTGCAGCACATTTACTGCTGCACCAAAGTATACAAGAAGGGTGGCAGGAGTCTTATCCCTCTCCGTCCCTATGCCTGCCTTCACCCAGAACCTTCCCCACCTGTCTGGTTTCAACCTAGCCACAACGTTGCGGGGAAGCTTCCTGGACCGAGGGCACCCCTATGCTTGCAGTTCCAGGTTAGGGTAGTATCCAGTTGGAGGTGGGCCGTCGGTCACGGCCTGGACCGGCTGTTTACTTCCTGCCTGAAGCTGCTTATCTAGAGCTTCCAAAAGCTCCGATGTTGGCTGCTTGTCAAACTGGCTCATGTCCAGCCTGAACCTTCTGAGAATGCCCCAGACTCTTACTCTGTCCGAGGAGTACGTCTGGGCTGTGGGATCATACCTACCAGACATCTCCCGGGGAGACCTGAGTCAGAGGGCTGTTTGGGGGCAGTGGGCTGCTGTGGGGGACTTCCTGCCTTGCCGGGCTGGCTGTGGAAATCCCGTCCCTGCCACTGCCTGTTGTCCTGTCTGGGTGGCAGTTGCGAGTTCCGATTCCCTCGGGGAATGGAATTCGGAGCCGCTTTCCTATGCTGGGAATGGGGTCCACAGTTCCAGTAGGTAACCTCGGTTATAGGTTCCCAATTCCCGGTGTCCTTCCTATGCGTCTTGGGTGGAGGCCTAAGGGATCCTACCTCACGGAGCAGGTTAGTGACCAGCTGGAGGTTATTCCCAAATTCCGCCCAGTTGGTGGTGGCTGGATCCACCAAACCGAGAGCCATCTTGGTTTCGTGATTAAGTCTTCCGTACAAGAGCATCTTAAACTCGAGGCTGTTAAAGTCATATCGACGAGGTGTCAAGGGGACCTTCTTGGCCAGAATGGCAAGGAGCTGCTTCCGTGCCACATAAGCCTCAGGGTTCACTTGAGGACCCTGTTGCTCCATGACATAGAGCACACCCGCACTCTCTCCAGGCCACAAAATCCTCGCTACCTCTCTCATCCAGTGGTGGGCCTCGAGCCTAACCAAGCCTCGAGCCGCCACGGCTGACTCAAGAGTAGGAAGCTTGGAGGGGGACATACAAAGCCGAGCCAGCTGGGTCAGGTCCTGACCATTGGCTGTCGGGTGAGAGTGTATCACCGCATTCAGCCACATGATCCCGGTGATCCTGTTCAACGGACCTAGCTGGTCCGCTATTCCTCTGGCCTCAGTAGCACGCCAGAGGACCCTAGTCTCAGTGACCTGCGTCTCCTGCGTCTCTTGCCTATCTGAACAGCCTTCTCCAAGGGGGGTTGGTCTGTCTCGTCATGGACCTAGTCTCTACCGGGTGGACTGGGACCTTAGGGTCACTCCAGTCAGTATTGTGGGGAACAGTTGCCCAAGCGTCCTGGACTTCCAGTTGAAAGACTTTTCCTGTTGCGGGGGGGGGGGGGGGGTGCCAAGACTTTTGCTTCCACCTCACCTCCCCCGGACTACGAACTTTCATCCTCACTGAACTGTTTGCTCCTTGGATTGCCTTCATTGCCAGACCATGCATTGAACTTACAGTATTCCACTGACTATTTCATTGATAGCTTCATATTGCATTTGCTATTTATTGCCATTTGCTCATGTTTTGACAGTTCCCTATTGATGGGACATTGGACATTGCTTAATTGTTTATTGTTTACATTGGTGTGTGTGTGTTTAGGTTTAGGTTTTAGTCAGGAATGTCTTTATAAGATAGTAATCCTTTGCTCTTCCTGAAATTCCCTTCCCTGAGGAGTGATATGGCTACCAACCTGCAAGCCCTATTCAGCTCTAAATTGATTTTGCTTTTTGATTGGAAAATGTCCGATATTGTCCCCAACATAGCCCATTTTCGGGGGGGGGGGATTGTTACTGCCCTGGCTAGTCAAAGCTTTGGGGATTTTAAAGATATCCCTTGATATCACAATTCGGCTGCACTTCTCTATTCCTTTCCACGTGCGTGCGAGGCCACCGGACAAGCAAGTAAACAAGCTCGGCCGTTAATGGCTGTAATATTCCTGGACAATACAGTCAGGCCAGAAAATAGCTGACTCGCTGCTTTAGGAGACCTCCAGGCAAGTACTCTAATTAAGTATGCACGCCACTTACAAAAGAGCCTCTGCCCCGCGATGGGAGCTTGACGGGTGAACTATACAATACCCAAATACTCTGCGTTTGCATACTGGCTACTCTATTGAGAACCGCTGCAATAACTCAATCATTCTGATTCCGACCTTTCGGAGGCTTTTGTCTCCAACTCCAAATCGATTGTTTTCCCCCAAGTACGGCATAGCCTGCAGTCACAATTCTCCTTAGAAAAACCCTTGATTCTGAGACCTTCCTCGGAACGCTCCTGAGTTTCATCCCGCCTTGCTGCTGCTTTGCTTGGTGAGCCTCCCCTCAGCTCCACGTGCTGAGCTACATCACACCCCAGCTTCGCTCTCTATTTTTCTAGACTTCAGACAGACCAGCAAACCAGCAATCCCTCTAAAAATCCCTCTATACCACTCCAACCTTTATTTTCTTTAGTTATCTTGTATGAGTGTGTCGCATACACTGCTTTGCTTGTATTTAATAAACATAATTTATTATTTAAACTTTTGTGTTCTCCTTGACTCTACCCGACCCTGTAGACATAGGGTTCAAGATCTTGCTACGTTACTCTGCCTCTCGTAACGCTAAGCAGTGCTCTGAGCTAATTTTCCCCAGCTTTAGTTGACAACATTTTGGTGTCTCTCCCAGGACCCGCAGTTCACAGGGTAACACTGTTAGTCACACGGCTTGGCATAAGCAGACACCTGCATTGGAGAGTCAGCTTCAGACCCGCAAGGCCTTGATTTCAGCGGTGTGTCCAGAGCTACTCCCCTCATTTGCTTGCGATTCTACGGAACAGCCCCTGCCAGAGGATGCTCTAGCCACTCTTCCCCACAACCCAGACTGGAGCGACCCCAGAGTCCCAGTCCAGCCAGTCGAGATTCGGTCCATGACCAGACGGACCACACCCCTAGGAGAGGGAGGTTCAGATAGACCCGAAGTACAGTAGACTCAGGTAACTGAAACACGAGTCCCCTGGAGAGCCACAGAGGCCAAGGCGATAGCGAATCAACTCGGTCCTCTGAACCGACAGACAGGGATCATGCGGTTAAACGCAGTGATCCATTCCCACCCCACAGCCAACGGCCAGGATTTCACCCAACTGGTGAGGCTGTGCATTTCACCATCCGAGCTCCCCACGCTGGAGTCTGCTGTGGTTGCCCGAGGGCTAGTCCACTTGGAGGCCCACGAGTGGATGCAGGAGGTAATTAGGATTTTGTGGCCCGGACAAAGTGCGAGTGTGCTCTATGTCATGGAGCAGCAAGGCCCTAAAGAAAACCCAGAAGCGTACATGGCCAGAAAACAGCTTTTGGCCATTCTAGCCGAAAAGGTTCCCCTAGCCCCTGGTGGCTATAACTTTAACCACGTGGAGTTCAAGAATCTATTGGACGGAGGCTTGCACCACGAGACAAAGATGGTCCTAGGGTTAGTCGATCCTGCTACCACTGGATGGGAGGAATTTGGGAACAACCTCCGACGGGTCACTGACCTGCTCCGCGAGGCTGATTCTCTGAAGCCTCCATCCAAACCCCATAGACGCGACGGAGGGAATTGGGAGCCCATACAGGAGGTTACCTTCTCCAACTATGGGCCCCATTCCCAGCAGAGGAAGACGGCTCCGAATTCCGTTCCCAAGGGGAATTGGAACTCGTGTCCCCCTCCCAGAGAGGACAATACGCAGTAGCAGGCTAGGGACTCCCGCGGTCCGCCCAACAGGACCGGGAACTCCACTCAGCCACCCGTAGCCCCAAAGCAAACCTGGGGCCTTGGTGCCCCTAAGGCGATGTCCAGTGGTTACGACCCCACAGTCTAGATGTACTCTTCAGATAGAGTACGGATCTGGAATATGCTTAGAAGGTTCGGGCTGGACATGAGCCAGTTCGATGGGAGACCCACGATCGAGCTCCTTGATGCCCTAGAAAGGCATTTACCGCTGGGAAGTAGCCAGCCAGTGAATGCAGTGACCAATGGTCCCCCTCCGGTTGGATACTACCCCGACTTAGAGCTGTCAGGATAGGGGTGCCTTCGGTCCTGGGATCTCCCCCAAAGGGTTGTGGCTTGGCTGAAGCCAGACAAATGGTGTAGATCTAGGGTGAAGGCAGGCACTAGGACTGATAGGGAAAAGACCCCTGCCACCCTCCTGCAGACTCCGGCGCAGCACTGAAAGTGCTGTACCCCAACCTAATGAGACAGGGTGAGCCCAACCCAGATGCTATCTGGTTGACCGGATACAGCGGGGGGGGGGGGGGCCCAATCTAAGTACTTCAGAAGACATGAGCGCTCAGTGTGCACTAAAACAAGGCAGATTGCTCCTCCTCCTGACATTGCCTCGAGTGCGAATCCAACCACATCTGAGACAGTGGGGCTTTCTGCAGAGCACCGTGAAGGATCATGCCAGGCTAAGGTACAGGAGGAAGCCCTCACCAAGTTTTACCAGTCACAGAACATTGCCAGTATGTGTGAGAGCGAGGAAGAGGAAAGCACACAGCGAGGGGAAGCCAGCCCCAAGCTTCCAGAACTTGCCATTGTTCCCTCTTTGAGCCCCCGGTTAGAAACCCGCAGTTGCTCCTGGAATTTCCTTGAATCCTTGGCAGAAAGAGTCCTCCCTCTCCATGACCTCTTTCAAGAGAATTTCCTGTGGGACTGGGGATTCAAGCAGCAAAACGCTCCTGCCCAACCAGAGTAAAGGTACACCCTGACTTGACACTACATACTCCCCTTAACTGCAATCCATCAGGGGAGACTTCCACAACTATGACTGTGAGGTCCAAATACCACACGGAGGTGGACGTGGCTACTGCCTTCCCCTCCACAGAGCTATACTGGTGCCAGCTTATGCTCATATTCAGCGGCACCCAATACCTTTTTACTCTGGTGATTTTGAGAGAGGCCAAGACAGTCCACGGCTCTGTCTTGATCACCACCCTGCCACGAAATGCAGTGCCTAGAAAGAAGGGAGACTGGCTTAAATTCTTCCACGTCTCTCAACTTAAGGAATGGAAAGTTCAGCCTGTTGATCCCGCCTAAGTGCTAATTCCCGAGCCGGAAGATCCAGGCCCCGAAAAGCCTAATGTGAGCCCAGTGATTTGCCAGACTTCTGTAAATGGCAAGGAAGTGCCAGCCATTAATTTGTCTGAGACGTTTGTCTCAATTTACGAGGCTTTCAACAATGGGTAAATGAACCCTTTCTGAATGGGACAGAGAGGAGTGGCACCCCCTCTGGCCTTCCCGTTTCTGCAAATAGCTTTTGTATATAGTTATAGTAGTGATGGACTCCTGTATCTGTGTTCCCTACAGGGAGACGGAATGGGACCGTTCATGTGGATTGCAGTACTGATTACATTAGTTAAATGCGTCCTCGGAGCATCTCCCGAATACACCACCCAATTCACCACCAATTGGCAATTCAACGTGCAGGCGGTCTGCCATTGGAATCCTTACCAGGAGGCAGAAGCCCTGTTACGAAATTCACAGCTGCTACCTTGGTTTCAGAAGAGGTACCCGTTTGAATTGTATTCACAGATACAGGTACGCCCCCGAGGGAGGCTTAGCTCTGAGCTACAAATGACTGTGGCTGGCAGAGAAGCTAAGGTCTACACTGAAATGGCCGTTACCCCGTCTCCATTGACCGTCAGGATGGTCCGGAGCCGGTAGCGCAATGCCTCCTGTTTGTAATTAGGTTTACCTACGAGGATTGTCACCCGGCATGGGAGTGGAAAACCTTTCTATTCACGTGCCGGAATCTCACCCGTACCCCGACTGGTTGTAACTTCGAATGTGGCAAAATGTGGTGCCCAGATTCCCCTGCTTATACTCCTCCTTCCGCCATGTATGTGGGGAGCACCATAATACGTAGGGATATAGAGGTGGTTGCATACTCAAACTCCCAACCTGTTGTCACCACCATGGTTCTAAATTTCACTGTAGTTAATATTTCGAAAGTCGTTCCTGCCTGCCAGCCTCATCTGAAGTTAGCATGGACACTGGGAGCACTGGGAAAAGCGGTGGTGGTCTTTTTCCCATCCACACACTCGCCCTAAGCGAAGCGTCCTAGGGACAGTCTTAGCGGGAATAGGCACTGGCAGCGCAATAATAAACGCTATGGATAACAAGGTATTGGCAAATAAACTACGCATGATTGGCTCCAAAACTAAAGAAATTGGTATATCCTCCGCTGCTGGTCTAACTAACCTGGCGCGAGGAATGGATTTGATCAGTTGTTACCGCAATGGGTTGGTGCAGAGAGAGATATAGTGTCTGACCTCGGTCGTGTCTTAAAAACCACGACACACAATATGTCAGTTGCTATTCAGTGTACGCAACTACACAGCAACATAATCACCTTTGCCGCTCAGGTGATTCAGGCCAGCCTCATGGGATTAATACACCCAGAGATCCTGAGACTGCTGAGAGAGCGCTACCCGGAGTCCCTAGAACACTCCACCGCTGTGGCGCAGATACGGCATGCCACTTGGGAGAGCATAACTCTCAAGGTGGAAGTCGTACACGAATGGATTCTGGACCCTGTAATTTTACATCCATTATTCCATCTAGGACTATCCTTAATAGCCGCTAATGCCACTTTACTTCCCCGACAAATGTACCATTGGTCCAATGGTACACACTCATTTGATTTATCCAGTTGTTTATTTCATTACCATTGGGTACAGTGTTTTCGTAATATTGATAGTTGTGGTCATAGCAATATTTCTGAATATGTGATCATACCAGTAAACTATACAGTTACGGCACAGATTAATAAGGAGTGCTTTTGTTTAAGAACCCCATGTTCAAATGTAACAGTATTGCCTAGCGGTGCGACAGTAAGCGCCAACGGCACCGCTGGCAACCCTTGCTTTTGCTCGCAGCACGTACAAGATTGTTTTGGAAACAAATTCTATCTCAGGCAGGAGATAAAAGATTATATCTTAGAGAATGGACACATGTCCACAGAATCCAAAATAGTCGGATTCCACATTGAGGATGAGATTCCTGTGTCTACATGGCTACGGAATCTCACCCGCCTCGCCCATAAAGTACTGGAGGTATCGCACTTCCTCCATCAGATTACATTAACAGTCAATCACTCCGCCAAAGTAATTGTTCAATCACCAGAAGATTTGGAGTCAACCTCACAACAGTCATGGTGGGACACCCTCACCTGGTCGTTCACAGGACAAGCGATTGCCCACTTCGCTTTGCACCCTTTGATAATTCTAGTTGCCTTTCAGATTATATTAGCCATACGCTTGATTGGCCCCACACTGTGGGTCAAAAAACAAATTTTCCAGCTACAAGCTGGCCGATTTTATTAAGAGCTCTGAGGATCATAGTTTGTAAACAGTTTATTGTTAGTGTGAATTGTTTTAAATTGAATGTCTCATTCGGTTTCAAAAGCCTATCCGAAGGCGACCATCTCTCAGGCCTGCCTTGGAGTCCAGCTTTCTTGAGGAAGGGAAGTTGTGCACTCAGAACCTACATCTAGCTACCAGCACCATACCTGCAGACACCGAAGCCCTCAGGATACATCATCAGGCTTAGAGTCCGGCTCTGGGCTTGAGCGATGGGGGAGACCTCGGCAAACTGCCAAGTAAGACCTCATCCTGTCTCAGATGACTTTGGCTATTTGTCTGCTAACTGGAACTAGTTCCTGAATGACATTGGATATCTCAATCCGGGCTTGTTCTGGAATGACTTTGGCTAACCCGGCTGTGGGGCCGGCGGATTGATGCGGGTTCTGAATTCACAACTTCGCTCCCTTCTAGGCCTTCCTACGGCCAAAACAGCTTTATACTTGGGAGCTATTTAAATCCTCGCTCCCACATACACTTTCAGCTCACAGCAAGCAAAAATTGTTTCAACTTGAACTCCCATCAGGCGCTGAGCTGGTAATTTGCGTTTTATCTGTGTATTGGATAACCTTGTTGTCAGTTCTGTTGCCAAAATAGCTATAGGTTGACAGCTCCAGAGAACCGGGAAGACACCCCCAGACCTGACACTCTCCCCCAGGTATCGAGGGGGGGTTGCAGAAGGAAAACCGCAGCTCCAATCAGGAATCAGTCCAAGGAGATGCCCGAGCCCTCTGCAGCAGCTGTGGGACCATGGGGGGGGGGGTCACCCAAATACCTCCCGACAGAGACAAAGGACTTTGGACTTAAAAACCGATTTTGAAAAACTTTTGCCTTCTTGCTCACCGAAGAAGCTTCACATGGACTATTCCTTTCTCCAAAGATCTGCACAAGATGGAAGCGGCTAATAGTCAGCTTGCTATTGTTAGCTAGTTTTGCAAAATTGGATACATTGTAACTGCTACCACTTTCTTTTTGCTCAAGACTTGCAGTGCATTGGAAGGTATGCTTTGCTTCAAAGACTCAACTGTTTTTCAATTTGACATTTGTTTCAACTGCTCATTTCCTGCCGCTTCTCAATTGTTGGGATGATTTATTGTTGTTTATTGTTTATTATTGCTATGCCTTTGTGTGAATGTGTTTAGGGTTTAGTTAGGAATGTTTTTATAAGATAGAAACCCTTTGCTTTTCCCAAGATTCCCTTCCCCTATGGAGAAATACCTCTGAACCTGTAGACCCCTATTTGGCTCTTAACTATTTTTGATTTTTAATTGGAAAATGATCGATATTGTCCCCAACATCGCCCATTTTCGGGGGGGGGGGTTTGTTACCGCCATTGCTAGCCCGAGCTTGTGGGATATTAAGATATCTTTTGATATCAATAATTCGGCCTTCCCTACCCATTCCTCTCCATGTGTTTGCGAGGTCCCCGGACAAGCACGCACACAGGTGCGGCTGACAAAAGCCAAATCATTCAAATCCCACTCTAGGCAGGCCAGTCACTGCCTAATGCAGCTTCAGGAGACCTCAAAGCAACTACCGCAATGATGTATAAACGCAACTTACAAAAGATCCCCTGCCCCGTGCAGGAAGCTTGATGAGCAGACTATACAACGCCCAAGCACTCCACGTTTGCATACTGGCTACTCTACTGACAATTTGGCAATAACTCAATCATTCAAAATACTGACCTTTCAGAGGCTTTGTCTCCAGCCCAAAACTCATTGTTTTCCCCAAGTACGGACTAGCCTGTGGCCACAATTTTCCCTATAAGAACCCCTGACTTCGAGTGCTTCCTCGGATCGCTCTTGGCTTCCATCTCGCCTTGCTGTCGCTTTGTCCAGAGAGCCTTCCCCTCGGCTCCACATGCTGAGATCCACTCCTCAGCTTCTCTGTTTCTAACTGGGCTTCAGGACAGGTATAGTATTTCCCATACCAAACCTCAAAAATCCCTCTATCCGCTACTACCTTTATTTCTATAGTTTCTTGTGTGAGTGTGTTGCATACATTTGTTTGATTGTGCTTAAATAAAACAATTATTAATTTCAACATCTGCCTCATCCTTGACTCAGCCTGACCCCGTAGACATAGGGTTCAAGATCTCACTACGTTACTCTGCCTCTCGCATTGCCAACTTGTGCTCTGTGCTAATTCCCTCCCCATTGTTTCAGTACATTTAGGTGTCCCTCCCGGGACCCCCAGAAATCAGGGTAACAGAATACCACTGATTATTTAAACTTTGAGACAACAAAAATGGATTCTACACCTATTATGTTGGTGACTATGGATATCATGTTGTTATATACCAATATACCTCAGGAAGAGGTCATGATAACTATTGAAGAAACATTTAAGAAAAGAAATAATGTTTCAGCTCCACCCACAATTTTGTTGTACTGTTTAGACGAAATAGCATTAAAGAAGAACTATTTTCAATTTACGGCAAAATCCTATTGGCAGAGAAAGCCAGCGTGGTACACTGATTTCTGCTGCAAATAAAAGGCTTCCAATTTGAATTAAGGTAACTGAAAGCCAGTGTAGTGTAGTTGTCTAAGAGTTGGACAACAACCTTAGAGACCAGGGTTCAATTCCCTTGCTCGACCATGGAAACCCACTTAGTACTCTTGGGCATGTTACACACTCCCAGCCCCAGAAAACCCCTTGACAGGTTCACCTTATGGTCACCATACGTAGGAAACAACTTGAAGGCATACAACAACAACAACAACAACAATGGGTAAATATCAGCCACAGCTATGGGTTGCAAGTTTGCCCCAGAACTGGCTAATATCTACATGGATTGGTCTGAACAAACATATGTAAGACATGAAAACAACCCTTATAAGAAATATATCATGGTGTATGAAAGATACTTAGATGACATTTTACTAATATGGAAAGATAATGAGAAAAGCTTATTACAGTTTGGGACATATCTTAATTCCATTCATACCAGTATCGAGTCTGACATGACATATGACTCTAGGAGTATTCCTTTTTGGGATACTGAGATAACAAAGATGGCCATTTACTTACTGATATTTATAGGAAACCTACATGATGTTAACTCTTTTCTAAAATATAGTTATCCCCCTTCACACATCGAAAGAAATCTTCCACATTCATAAACTAGGATAAGATGAAACTGCAGCAACTTAGAATCTTTCTTCAAACAAGTAACCATTATTAAACAGCAACTTCTAGACAGAAGATACTCCTGTAGAATTTTGAAGCAAGCTATTGAAGCAGTGAAGGTGGATATTGTACAGAAAATGTAAGGTTGCTTTGCTAACTTACTAAGCTGATTGATAGCATTAGTACTATCAGTTTCCTGAAGTGGTTATTAAGAGCTTTACTGTAATAGTCCACATGGAAATGGAAACTACAAAGATGGGTTCATGGGAAGGATCATAGGAAGGACATGCAGAAAAGAAGAAGCCAAGAACTAGCTGGAAAATTAATGAACTATAACTGCCAGGTAGCCACCTGGAAAAGTTAAAAGTGGACAAAGTTTTAGCTAACTGAGGGACAGTTGGTACTATAATAAGGAACATCAAAGGATTCTTTAGTAAAGGGAGCCAACTGATACGGTTAAAAAGAGGAAGCCAATGACCTGGGAATAGCGTATGTAAGCCAAAAATGATGAAGTAACCTACTGAGTGTCTTGGCTAGGATTTTAAATAACTTATCAAATGATGGATCCTAAACTTGTTAGCAATCAGATGATACTTGTTGGGACGCCCTCCGTATTAAAGTAATGGGATATATAGTCTATTCTAAGTAGCAGCCTGCTTGTAACCAAGAAGCCTAGGTACCAGAGACCATTAGATAAACATTTGCTAGGAATGTACCGATAAGCGCTGCCTGGTTCTCACTGCTTCAAGGTCTCTTGGAAAAGGGAGAAGAAAAGCGGGGATTCTAAAGCTCTGGTATTTGCTTTTGAACTGCAGTCTCCTCACTAAAGTCTTGTACAATGTACCTCACTCCAAATAAATAGTGTTTATGCACTGTACTATTTGCGTGTGTAGATTCAGTTCTTGACAGATTGAGGAGACTCCTCAGCAAATTCTACACCATGTACCAAACATCTGGAGAAGAATCACTGGAAGAGGGAGCGGTCGGCAAAGCCACCGAGACCCAAGGTGATGAACGAGCCGAGGGAGCCGAACCGGACCCCAGCCGGCCCATGGATGCGCAAGCTAAGGTGCGACCTGTGATTCCTGTGACTACCCCAACTACCCCAATTACTGGTCAAACCTGGGCCTGGGGAGAGCGTCCCGACACACTCACAGACAATGTTGCCGTGCCATGCGATGGGATGTTGCAACCAGTGAAACTAACCTGATGGAACAACTTTTAGCCAAAGAAGAAGTGGAACTACAACGAGAAGAGATATCCAAGCTGAGAGCTCAGCTAGCTGACTGGAGGATCCTGATACCTCAGCTGGGATGTGCCCAACAGCAAATGCCCACAGCAGCAGCACCTGTTGCTGCAGCCCCAGCACCTCCTGGGGGACTGACGCCTCAAGCAAGGCCAAGACCTTTTCGAGACATGAACGCTACATACGATGGGGAAGGAGCTACTCTCAATTATTTCCTCAACGTGGCTTCCAACTATATGGCTGACTACGGGAACAGCTTCAATGACAATGCCGCCAGAGTGAGATACCTGAGCCAGCACCTCAAAGGCAAAGTAGAGGAGTGGGTCACTGGTTTGTTCGACTCACGAGCTGAGGAAACAGCAGACCTCCAGCTGTTCATGCACTGTCTCAGAGAGAGGTTTGAAGACCCCTTTATACAAGAGCAAGCCAAACACCAACTCAGGAAACTGTGCCAGGGAAAAGGAACCATTGGAGAGTATGCCTGGGAGTTTAGAAAATTAGCGACTAAGGTCCCAGAATGGAAAGATGACATACTTAAGCAGTTCTTTCAGGACGGATTGAACCCCACTATTCTGGATCAGTGCCTTTCTCAAGGAAACCCTGCCAGTCTGTTGGGATGGATAAAGCTAGCTGGCAAAGTAGAAAGCCTCTTAGAAAGTGTCCAATTCTCCAGACAAAGACAGGCCCAAGAAAGTGGCTGCAGACCCCCGGGAGCCAGAAAATCCACCCTCCTAAGCAACAAAGAGAGAAAGAAACAACTGCACGAAGGGACCTGCTTCATATATGAGAAGAGAAGCCACATTGCTAGTAATTGCCAAGACCAAAAGAAGGCCACGGAGGAAAAGTCAACAACTTCTTCCACCAAGCCCACATCCCGCAGGAACGACAGCCTAAAGCCGAAGACCAAACGCCTGGGCGGTGGACCGCCCGCTCAAGTCTGTGATGGTGAGGACAGCCCCCAACCAACCTCAGGCTCTGACAGTGATGAGTGGGACCTGGACCAGTCGGCGAATGTAAGTGCAGTCAAAACGCAACATGTATATATTACAGTAGCTTTACAAGGGACAGATGGGGAGTTAAGAAAGTACCAGGCACTGGTTGATTCAGAATGTACCACAAGCTTGCTGAACCCCGTAGTGGCCAAACAGCTTGCTGTGGAGTTTGAACCCCTCAAGAAAGCCGTCAGGTTATCACAAATGGATGGCTCACATATTGCAGGAGGCCCCATCAGGGAGAGGACCAAACCCATCCCTGTTCAGGTGGGAGGTATCTGGGGCCACTTGAAATTCCTAGTATCAAACAAAGTTGGATTCCAAGTAGTCCTTGGGTATGATTGGCTAAAAAGACAGAATCCTAGAATTGACTGGACCTGAAGAGTCTTAGAACAAACAAAAAGTTCCAAAGATGTGCCGAAACTGTCATCACCAAACGCGGCACTTAAGCTTACCTCCAAAGAACTGCAGAAAATTCCGCAAGAGTACTGGGACCTGCAGAGGCATTTGAAGACCATGAAGCAGATAAACTCCCACTGCATAGAGACTTTGACTGTAAATTGAGGCTGATAGATGGTGTCAAAATTCCTAAACCAAAAATTTACCCCATGAACAAACAAGAGCTAGAAGCCGTAAAGGAATTCCTGAACAAAAATTTGCAAAGTGGTTTTATTAAGCCGCACCAACAGCTAGCCCAATATTTTTCTGGCAAAAACGAGACGGAGGAGATCCAAGGCTCATTGTGAATTACAATTTAATAAATCAGGCTGTACTGCCTAATGCTTACCCGATTCCACTCACAGCGGATGTGATGAGCCAATTAGTTTAAGGTAAATACTTTACCAATGTACACCTTAAAGAGGCTTTCCACCGAATAAGAATGGACCCTGACAGTGAATGGCTAACCACCTTCTCGACCCCCCTTGGGAATTACCAATGGATAGTCCTTCCTTTAGGACTACAAGCAGGGCCCGCAGTTTTCCAGATGTTCCTTAACTCCATCTTGCAAGAATTCCTGTACAACAGAATAGTTGTCTATCTAGATGACATTTTGATCTACTCTGATACACTACCTCCGCACACAGAACCTGTTTGCACTGTATTACAAAGACTTATAGACAATGACCTTGTTGTGAAACTCTCAAAATGCGAATTTCACACTCAGACTTTCGGCTACCTCGGATATCGGGCTTGCAACAACACCCTAAACATGGACCCATCCAAGTTTGAGACAATTTTGAATTGGCCAGCTCCAAGAACAAGAAAGCAACTACAACGATTCCTTTGTTTTCTCAATTTCTACCACAATTTCATCGAAGGCTTCGCCATGATTGCCCTTCCTCTAACTGATCTTTTAAAGAAATCTAATCCCAACGAAAAACTCTCAAAAAAGATTACATGGACAAAAAACTATTAAGCTGCCTTCGATGCACTCAAATGCAAGTTCACCTTGGAACTGCTTCTGCTATTCCCCAACACCGAGGAAGAATTTATAATACAAACTGATGCCTCTGACTTTGCAGTGGGAGTGGTGCTCCTCCAGCATGACAATGACGGACATCTGAAACCCTGTGCTTTCATCTCCAAACAGTTCTCCGAATCCCGGTGTAACTGGCCAATATGGGAAAAGGAAGCCATGGCCATCCGCTTTGCTCTCATGACTTGGCGACATTTCTTGGAAGGCACAATATCACCCTTCCAAGTTTGGACCGATCACTGCAACTTAGAGACTTTAAAAACCGCCAGAAAATTAACCCCTAAACCAGCAGGCTGGGCTGAATTTTTTCAATGCTTTAACTTTAAAATTGTTTTCAAACCAGGAAAAACAAATACATTGGCTGATCCCCACAAATCACCCAGCCACCCCTCACCTCCTAAGGAACAGACTCTGTTCACCCCCGACACCCTGGGACTACAAGTTATCATGAACGCACAAGAACGCGCCCTCTACTCAATCTCTTCTAAGCTCGATTGTGCCTTCCAGCTAACCATGAAGACTGCTTACAGCTCTGATGACTGGCTAAAAAACCACCCTTCCGCAGTTGCTTGGACTAATGGCTTGGCTTTTATTGGGTCCAAATTATATGTACCTTCGAACTGCAGACCAGAAGTATTGAAAAAATATCATGACCTGCCAGACACTTCAGTTTTCTTAAGACACTCCATGCCTTCAGAAAACTATTCCATTGGCCATGTCTAACCAAATACGTGCACGACTACATGAAGAACTGTACTATGTGCAACACCTGTAAACCTCCTACATCTAAGCCAAATGGGCTTCTCCAACCCCTACCTGAGCCCTCAACCCCATGGGACATTATTTCTTGGGACTTTATAGTAGGTCTCCCCAACAGATGGGGCTGCCATGTCATATGGGTTGTAATGGACCACTTCTCCAAACAATCTTACTTCATTCCTCTCAAAAAAGTCCCCAATGCGGAGAAACTTGCCGACTTTTTTATCACTAATATCTGGAAACTCCATGGCCTGCTATCCACCATCTTCTCTGACAGAGAATCTATATTCACTTCCAAGTTCTGGACTGCACTCCTAAAGTCCATTGGGATTGTTCAGAAACTCAGCAGTAGCCATTGTCCACAGATAGATGGGCAGATCGAATGCATCAAATTCTGGAACAATACCTTCTGCTTTATTAATTCCAACCAAAATAACTGGGTACCTCTCCTACCGTTCATTGGATTTGCCTACAGTTCAGCCATGTGCTCCTCGACTGGAAAAACTCCCTTTGAAATTGTCTACGGTACAGACTTCAAGCGGTTCCTGCCTCTCTCTAAAGAAATCAACACTAAAATTCCCCTATCAGTTGCCAACTGGGCTCAAAACGTGTCTCAAAACTGGGATGCTGTCCGCTCTTCACTTGAAGCTTCAAAAGCCTCCCACAAACACTTTGCCAATACAAAAAGACAATGCAACTCTAACTACAAGCCGGGAGACCTTGTTTACCTCTCCACAAAACATTTGACCCTGATGGGCCCTCCAAAAAACTCTCCCCTAAATACTTTCCTTTCCCCATCAAACGAGCCATTAATGAAGTCAGTTTTGAACTTTCCCTACCTCTAACCTATAAACTTATCCACACTGTTTTTCATTGCAGCTTACTCAAGTCAGCCCCTTTGCAGACTTCTTTGCGGACCAATGCCTACCTCACCAAAGTCTCTACAACCACTAATGGATAAATTCACTTTAGCATATCTACCACCCCCTCTGACTGCCTAACTCATTCACCTCCACTATCATTTTTTCCTGTTTAATGTTTTATCACTGCCTTGCTCTTCCTCACTTGTCCACTAACGCTCCTTCATTTCGCTAACCCAGACATCGCTTCATATAACCTTCTTGCATTTTTTTTTCAGGACGGGCAGGATGTCAGGATGCCGTCCATATTAAAGTAATGGGATAAATAGTCCATCATAAGTAGCAGCCTGCTTGTAACCATGAAGCCTAGGTACCAGAGACCATTAGATAAACATTTGCTAGGAATGTACTGATAAGCGCTGCCTGGTTCTCACTGCTTCAAGATCTCTTGGAAAAGGGGGAAGGAAAGCAGAGATTCTAAAGTTCTGGTAGTTGCCTTTGAACTGCAGTCTCCTCACTAAAGTCTTGTACAATGTACCTTACTCCAAATAAATAGTGTTCATGCACTGTACTATTTGCATGTGTGGATTCAGTTCCTGACAATACTGGCAAAAACGTATTTAAAGGATTACAAACCCTTTGTCTGGGTCCTTGATTTGCTTAAGACCTAGGACCTTTACTGTGCAGTAAATCAATAAAAGCTTCTTTTGGAAGACACTCGACTAGTGTTCAGTCTTTTGGGTGCGCCAGGTACAAAGCTGGGGGAACTTCTGTCTGTTTAGGTGTGACACTATGTATGAGGCAGTGGGAATAAATTGAAATGAGTTTTAAGAAATAAAACAAGGAATATCAAATGAGACAGCATGATTTTACCACTGATTTACTATACATACTATCAACTTAGAGAAATCATATACAACTACCGGTTTTGGCAGCAGGACATTCCCATATATAAACGAGTCCCCATGATCACTTTTAAACATGGACAGATTTTCAGGGACATGCTGGTACTTAGCAACATGAGACACCCTATAATATCAATAGATGCTGCTATAAATCAGAGTAGATATGTTGGACAATTTCCATATGGGAATTGGAGTGTGCATTCTAATTGTTGTAGGTTAAAATTCTTCAGTAATCTATTGGACAACAAACAATATCATCTTAAAAAGCTATTTACTTGCAACATACAAGGAGTAATCTATGTCGTATAGTATCTCTAATCTATTATACGTAAGAATGACCACAAGGAAAATAAGTATTTGTATTTATGAACATACAAGTTATATCAGAACCAGAAAAATGCATGCATCATTAGTGAGGCATTTTTATGAGTTTAAGCACAAGGGGAAAGGTGCTTTGGTGCTCAGAGAAAATCGTGATTAAAAATAGAGAAGGATGTAATAAATTGGGAGCGGGGGGAAGAATTACCTCGGATGCAGAGATTGAATACTCTAATTCCCAATGGTTTAAATGAAGATGTAGACTGGATGAGAGTATTCTGGCCAGTTTCGTCTTCATTTTCTGTTTTTGGCTATTTACCCACATTTTGTATAATGGTGTATACTTGTTATTACCATGACTGTCTTCAAGTCTCGTGTTTACGTTACATGTATATGCAAATGATCTGTAGCATTCATGTCTGGCATCTAGAATTGTTGTTGTCAAACTGTTGTTACTTGTAGAATTGTTGTTCTGATTTAGGATTTTTTGTGTTAGTTAACATTGTCTCTTCCTTTTTGAAAGATGTCCTATGCCAGTATTTTATTCTAGTTTCTTATTTATAATGTTTATTTGAAAATGTATTTTTATGGATATCATGGATTTAATTGTTAACTGCAGTCAACCCATACAGTCATGTATTTTAAGAAAGATCTGTTATCTTTGAAGGTTAATTAATTGCAAGAATATGCTGGATTGTAGCCTTGACTCAGGATACCATAAGTAATGACAGATGAGGCACAGAAGTTGCAGTGGAAATCTTACTGCACATACATATATTAAAAAACCTGAGTGCTACCTATGAGGAGTGCAGAAGAGGTGGCATTTTTATTTTGTATAAATCTAAACTCTAATGTTGGTAAGCACTGGATTCAAGTTGGTTCTTTGTAAACATGTCTACTTCGAATATTGTTATGAATATGCATTAACACAACATTATGATTAACATTTCAGCCTTTTGTCTGGAGGAAATATTGGACAACGTAAGATTTACATGATCAGTGAGGAAGACTGCTAGTTGAAATGTGTCTGGCTTCTGTTTAAATAAAGAATTGGATCAGACCTTGGGCCATCTTTTTTCCATCAATGTATGATTTACGTTCCATAGACCTTTTTCCATACTGCTATTTATAGTGTGAACTGTGCAGTGTTAATTTTAATAATTATTTTAGTGATCGATTATATTTGATATACACGCACACACACTTTTTTATATTCATAACATCATAGAATCCTGGAGTTGGAAGAGACCACGGGGGCTATCCAGTCCAACCCCCTGCTATGTAGGAACAAACATCAAAGCATTCCCAACGGATGGCCATCCAGCCTCTGCTTTAAAACTTCCAGAGGAGACTCCACCACACTCCAAGGCAGCATATTTCACTGCCGGACAGCTCTGACCATCAGGAAGTTCTTCCTGAGGTTCAGGAGGAATCTCCTTTCCTGCAGCTTTAATCCACTGCTCCTTGTCCTAGTCTCTAGAGCAGTGGAAAACAAGCCCACTCCCTCCCTGACATGACATCCCTTCAAATATTTAAACATGGCTATCATATCCCCTCTCTTAACCTTCTCTTCTGCAGACCAAACATATTCATATCCTAACTTTTCCTGTTTACCTTTCACTATTCTCCCTCATCATCACTTTTCATTTGAAGATACTTACTTCTCTCTCTAGGTTTCTCTTTTGTTGTCTTCCACCTGATCGTGTTTTTCTTCTGGGAGGGTCTAGTTTCTCTTTAGATTCTCCTGCCAGTATGACTTCTCTTGTCTTGCCAAAAGAACAAAAGTGGAATTTCAAGACTTTGAAAATTAGGTACAAAACATACAGAGATAATCATAACAAACATCCTACTGTGATGAGCAAGGTGGCTTTCTAAGAGTAAACTGACCATTATGCCAAGCACACACAAACAGCACAGACACTCCTGACTAGTTACTGATGACACTAAATGATGGTTTAAGCTTTAGCATTATTTTAAGTTTAGCATAACAAGGATGAAACACAGAGTCTTAGCCTTTTGTTACCTCTTGCACAGCCACAAGTAGTAATTCAAAATCTTTTGAGCTTTATTGTAGACTAAAGGCTACTTGTCCACTGTCCAAACCCAGTCACTAATGCTGAATATAGAAAGTGAAAACAAGACAGCTTCAAGACACAATAATTATGAAAGTGACTTGCTTTCACAGATGTAAGTACAATTAACCACATTTTAGGATTCAGATGTAATGGGGCAATTCACTTCCCCCTTTTTGGCAAGAAGACTGAACAAAGAGTCCAAGAGAGATCAAGGGCCACAAAAACAGAGGGGACGGGGCCATGTGCAGCTATAATGATGCACTTTACTCACTAATGAGCTAGAGGTATCCTGGGGGAAAAAAATGGAGAATACTTGCAGCCGAACATGTAAATAGCTGCACAAAAAAGTTAACCTTCAGGGTGGTAGGGAAAACCACAAGAGGGGCACTAGAATGAATAGCAGTGTCTGTGCTGTGTGTGCTTGGCTGGGCATTGTTTCTATTTGGCTGTGATGTGTGTTTGATTAGTTTGTTTAAAGTAACTAAATAACTGCCTGTCTCGCAGCACAGGATCAAAGTAGTTTTCTGGTACAGTTGGTGATTTTCCTGAGGTGTATGTATATCTTGTTATGGTGGATGTTTTGCTTGTGTGTGATGTGTGGCTTGCCTGGATGTGTTTACCTGATCACTGCTAGATGGTTATTTGTGAAATAAGTGTTTTTGTGCTTTGTGAGGGCACATTTATGACTGCGTATTTCAAGTGCAGCCTCCCACTTTTGTCTTAGAGAAACTACCCAATTTCTTGACCAAGTCACTTGTTTGTAAGTTTCATCAGTTTGCTCTTCTAAGAAATGTGTGCTAGTCCTAAAGACTGTGGTTTCAAAAGACTGTCTTTGGAACATTTTACAATTCAAAAAAAACAATAAAAGAGCAGCTGTCATAACATCAAGGCAATGGAACTGAAACATTCAGCAGAGCCTTCTATGCAGTAGGATGGGAACTTGAAAAATTAAAAAGCCAATCTTTATTAGTAAAATGATAGAAATCAATGTCAAATTGATTAAAACCTTCTTTACATACTTTTCTCCAGAACATGTTATTTTTCTTCTACTCTCAAGAGTTTGCCACCTGGGAAACAAGTGTTTTACAATTGGCCATAACCATCATAGTTGCCATTTTGTGAATCCGTAAGCCCTCGCGCTGGCAAACAATAGTGTCAGCAATATTAATTGCGTTCACGACCCCTAAAGGATTCAGAACTAGTGCCTGGAAATGTTTATTCACCTCTCCCCAAACCCTTTCTCTTTTTTATATTGTCCTTTGGAATATAAGCCAGCAGATAGACTGTCTTCTTTCAGATCTTTGTAAGCACTACCGGAAATCTTTGCAGCTGAAAAGTGGGCAAAAAAAAATCTTTCTGTTAACAATAAACATTAATGGTTTTTCTCCCATAAAATTTCTACAACGCGCCCTAAGCTCTCGGCTAAGCGCTTCTAGAAAACGACTACCCTACAAAACACTAGGACTCAATGCCAAACTTCTTCAGATCAGCCCCTGTATGCTGCTCTTATGCCAGGCAAACCTTACCAGGACCCATACCTTTCCCTCTAGGACCACGGCTTGCCGTGTGCCAAGGGCCCTTCCGCCCTTAAAAGTTGCCACTGACCCGGTGCGGCAAAACGAGCAGTACCGGTCCCAGTCCGTCCGCATTTCCACAGCCCCCACCCTCCTCACAACCCCCCTCCCCTTTTCGGAGCTCTACATATAAGCCCCCCCCCCCCCCCCCAGCCAAGCACAGCTCTTGACCCACTCGCTGAAATGGACGTGAGGCCAGGAAACCCCGACCTGCAATAAGCCTCCAACTTTTTCTTTCTTTTTAAGAGACACCTAATTCAGCCAAGGAAAGCCCTGGGCATTCTAACCGGTGAAGTCGTTGTCACCTTAAAAGGTTTCTTTCTCATCTTCCCACCGTCAAGCTGCGACACTTCTGCCACAAAACCTTCTTCCCGCCGTCTACCCTCTCGTTCTGGCACTCACCGCTCGCGTTTCCATAATCTGAAACGTCAGCCCTCGGAATTCAAAGAAACCCCGAAACGGCAAAACCCGTCAAAACCGTTCCCGCGGACCCAACGCGCAGGCGCACACCTTCACTGCGACTACGCATGCGGGAAGGCTAAACGGCGCCGGCGCAGTGAATTTTTTGTTTTTCCGTCAGAAGGAAACTTTCCGCGTAGCGTCGACGGCGTTGAGGTTGGGTGAGGGGACCCTTGTCGCTCGCCGTTCTGTGTTACCTTTGTGGGAGATTTGGTCGTGGTGAGGTGTCTTCGCTTCCGCTGCCGGACTGAGGCAGTGTGTGGCTCGATGTCGCTCCCTGTTTTCGGTGCCCCATCTAACGGGTGGGAAAGCCGTGGGCCGTCAGATTTTGTGTGGCCAGGTCTACTTATCAGTTAGGGGTCTGGGGAGCTGAAGTCCAAAAACATCTGGAGAATTACATCCGCCCACCCGTGGTCTGAAGCAGTGATTCTCTAACTTTGGCTTCACAGATGTTCTCAGACTTCCCCGCCCGGATAACGTGCTCAGGAATCTTCTGAGTTGACGTTGAAAACATCTGGAGAGCCAAAAGTGGAGAACTAGTAGTCCAAAATGTTTGTTTTTTCTTTAAAGTGATTTGGGGTTTTCAACTTGAGACAGCATTTCCAGAGTCAAGAGTGGGGATTGCAGAACTGAGAGGTATAATTTCTCAGTAGGCCTAAATTATGACCCCTCTTCCAGAATTCAGTGGGAGAGGGGTTCTCTCAGCCTTGTCTGACCACGCTGGTGCAAAATAGGATTCAGCTAAAGCAGCTGTGGGGAACTTTGTCTTTCCAGAGGTTTTGATACCTAACTCAGGAATCTTAATTATCAAAGCTGATAGTGAGTTGTAGTCCAAAACTTAACACTGGCATTCCACTCTAAAAATTTCTGAGTTTGTTTGATTTTGGAAGCTAAGTATGGTCAAGCGTAATTTGTACTTGGATGGGAAACTACCAGGTAGTGTCAAGGGTCACTAGTACAGTTAATAAAGAATCCTGCCTGTAACCTTGGGGAATTTGTGACCAGCCAGAGTAGACAGTACAACTCTAAAGGGAGCAATGGTCGGAATCCATAGAAATCACTTTTCTGTGTTGCTGTGCAATGTCTAGAACAGTGGTTCCCAAATTTTGGTCCTATAGATTTTTGAACTTCAGTTCCCAGAACACCTACCTGTTTGCCAAACTGGCTGACGCTTCTGGGAGTCCAAAATACTTAAAGGACCAAAGTTTGGAAACCACTGGTCTAGGAGGTCAGGCATTTCCTACCCCGAATCACAATATAAGTATTTGATTTTTTATGCAGAACATGCAGAAAGATTTGTGCCTTTTTTGTTGAGGTTAACTTTAATATCTTTTAAATAGTACAAAATCATAGAATTGGAAAGGAATGTGGGGACTGTCTAGTCTAACACTCTGCCATGCAGAAATGTACAACTAAAACACTCCTGATAGACACCTATCTAATCTCTGTTTAAAGGTCTCCAAAGAAGGAGAACCCAGCACCCTCCAAGGCAGTCTGTTCCACTGTATAACAGGAAAGCAGGTCTTCCTAACAGTTTGGTGGAATCTGTTTTCCTGTCATTGGAATCTATTGGTTTATGTTCTAATCTCTAGAGCAGCAGAAGACAAGCTCACTCCATCTTCTCTATGACATCCCCTCAGATATTTAACGATGAGTATAATGTCACCTCTCAGTGTTCTCCTCTCCAACCTGTATATACCCAGCTCCTTAAACCATTCCTTATAGGACTTGGTTTACAAACCTTGGATCATCTTTGTCACCTTTCTATAGACACATTCAGGCTTGTCAAACAAGATGGAAATTCTCAAAAGCTTCGAAAAGATAGAAATTCCCAGAGATTTCAGGAGATTAGGAAACCACACCAAACTTCCTCTGCTCCATTGAGGAGGCAATAATCTGCAGTGTATCAAGGCAATGTTCCCCTCCTACCTCCTCATGCATATTGTGATAAGCAGCCTTCAAACCCTTCTGATGTTCCTGAACCATTTGTGCTGTTGGACAGTTCTCAAAGAGTTTAGAAAAAGATTTTATAAAAAACAACTGTTTAATTTTTTAAAAAAATTTCATTGATGAATAAAAAGACAAAAAACAACAAAGTAGAAATACCACAATAACATTACACAAAACAAAATAACACAAAACAAAATAATAGAAAAGAAAACAGACTATAAAATAAACTATACAATACACTATCTTAAAGAAAACAAAAACAAAAAAAAAAAGCAAAGCTACAGAGAAACTAAACTACAAGACAGCTACAAAACTACGTATTGCTAAAAACTGGTTCCCAACCCTGCTGCAAACAGTGAATAATAATAATCCAACAGTAACAACTAAGCAATAGTTTATAAACTAGACTTAAAGTAAATACTTGTCTATTATTTATCTTCATACTACTGTAAATCTAAACTTACAACATGAGTTAATAGCTGATAATTCTAAGTAAATTATTGATAATTCTGCCTTAGTTATTGAAAGTCATATTTAAAAACCTATTTAACAGATTTAGTCATTAGTAACTTGTTCTTATTCTATTCTATATTAAAAATTAGTAATTTTTAAGATAATAATTTTCTGTATAGAAAGTATTTTTTTAAAAAGCAACAAAGAAAGTAAATGGCAAGAACTGCTACTCTGTGTTGCTCAAGAAAACACATGTAGAATTTCCATGATGTTTATTGGAAACACAATAGGCTAGTAAAACAAATGTTGCTGGATGTAAAGTCGAAGGCTTTACATGTTGCTGGAGTTAATACCTTGCATCAGCCACTTTGTTATACAGTAAGACATAATCCATCAGCATCTATTCCTGATGTCCATTGACGGTTCTTGAAGGTTTACACCCCTCTCCATGGTTGCAAAATTGGTTTTCTTGTGTTGAAACAACTCCTCTCTACAGTCACTTTGATCTTTAGAATTTCCTCCTTGGTCTTTGATATTTTAATTTTAACCCCCCCCCCCGCCATTTTAGCTCACAGCCTAATCCTCGTAAATCACCTTCTGATTGTTATCGTCTGAACACAACAACAAATGTTCTTTACCTAAGCTGGTTAAATTTATATTTATCGCTCCAACTAATAACCAGTACTGGCCATTTGTTCTCTAAGAATGTGATCATTACTAATTCTCAACTATATTCCCAGTATTCCTGTCACACTCAGCATTTTTACATACCTACACATGCCCCTCCCCCCCCCATTCCATAGACCATTGCATGTCTAGGAGAAATACTGACATGACAGTAAAACTATTTTCCAATTATTCTTTTTGTGATAGTGGAAGTGATGAATTTAAAATTAAGGAGAGGAAAAAATTTAGGAGAGGAAAAAAAAGCTATCTTTACATCGTCAAATATCTTCAATTCCCTCATAACTTTTTCCTTCTAGTAGCTCATAATCATAAACCATTTTCATAAATCATAAAGCCTTTTCTTCCTCTTTTACTTCTTTCTGTTGTTCTTTTCCCAAGAACAAAATAATAAGTAATCCTAGAAGGCCTTTCATCAAGACAACCATGCATAATCTGTGTCTTACGTCCTTATGCATGAAAATTAATTGTTCAGGTCTGTCCCAGCTAAAGAGAACATTTTTCCTGGGAAATTTGACCGTCAATAAGTCCATCAGTGAATTGTTAGTCTCCTTTTTTCCAAAGAAAACTTCTTGTAATCTCACAGGCTAGTTGTGATAAATTCTCCAAAAAGATATCAGTTCACCATAATTTTGAGCATTCAACTTCATAATTGCTGGTTGGATTGTGACATCCCTTACATTCTTCAGCAGCATTGGCTCTCTCCAGCTCTTTTTGTGTATTTGTCTCAACTTGCAGCATAATTTCTGAGTCAGGTCAATTTTTGAAGCAATTATGTTGCGTCTTCTTTTTGCTCTGGTTGCCAGCATGTAATTTCAGCCATTTGTGATTTGGGATCCTTGTCTTCATCAAATCTATCTTTAAGCTGTCATGACAGTTGTTCTATAAGCATTTCAAACCTTTTCTCAGTTAAGTAAGTTAGCTTATTGAAATGCAGCCAAAAAATGCAAAAAATATTTAGGTACATCCTCAGATCTTTCTAGGTCCTTTTTAGTTTGAATGTCACAATCCACAATGAAAGCCATGATCGATTCTATTCAACATTTCTTAAACGGCTGTGTTCCAAAAACATTAGATAACAGGTGATCTCATTGTAGACTTTTCCATAGGTGTTAAAATTAGTACCATACTATGCAGGAAACCGAATGAGCAAGTAACTTTACAGATTCCAATTTCATAATATCCAACATGATTGTCTTACTCCATTACTGATGTTAATCAGGTACAAATATAATTCAAATCAAAGGCAGAAGCAAAGTCATTTAATAGCCAACAGCACAAAACAGTCCAACATCAAAAGTAAACAGTCCTTTAAAAATCCAAAAAAGAGAAAAGTTCAAAATCCATATCCACACCTGAGCATATGAAAATAAGTAATTGGGTCCCAGATCAGCAGTGACAAAGCAGAAAGAAAGAAAAGAAAAGGGACTGAGTACTTAAATCATATGTGGTTCCAATAGGAATCCAAAAGGAAGTGCTGTCCCTGTAAATACTATACAAGTAAGCTTTAGAGTTATAGGCAAGTTCACACTGTAGTACACAAAGGGCTTCTTGTCATCTATAAGTAGAGGTACCAAAAAGTCAGCTCCACCAAAGCATGCAGTTCTCCAGGAGCCTTGGGACCTACTGTGGCCTTTCCATTCCCTGGCTCAGTGGAGTTTTTGAGCCCTCTGTCAAGCACAACACTTCTGGGGACTGTGATCTAGTGGAGCTTGCTAGATTGCATCTGCCATTGACACAACTGGCTGCCAGAACCTAACTATTTAAATTATTGAGTGTTTAATCAAGACTAAAGGTAGATGTGACACTGTAAATCTTAGACACCTGTAAATGTAATCATTTCCTCTTCTTAGTATACTTTCTAGAGTGGTTGCTATGCTAGTTAAAAACAAAAACCTGCCTCTTCTTTAGAAGTTACATTATCATATTTATATATCATTCCACAGACTGCATCTTAGAGAGTGCTTCAGTAGAAAATGTTAAGGACCAAGAATGGAATTCTTCGCATCTGGCCTTTCTGTTATAAGAAAGAAGCGGGGTCACAGCTCCGAGAGCATGTTCAGCGTTCGCTACATGAACTCCACCCAGAGTGGGCTGCAATGGCTAAAGCACAACTAAAGGGCAAGAATCCAGAGGAGTTGATGTGGTACACCCCAGAGGGAATTGCCATTAAACCTCTGTATTCAACAAGGGATACAAAAGACTTTCCTGAAGAATTACCAGGAATAAAGCCTTTTACTCGTGGTCCTTACCCTACAATGTATACCTATAGGCCTTGGACTATCCGCCAGTATGCTGGCTTCAGTACTGTGGAGGAAAGTAATAAATTCTACAAAGACAACATCAGGGGTAAGATGCACTCCTGAAAAATTGAGGTTTGGGGAGAATACTATCTGGTTCATATGAGAAAGTATTTTGTGCAGTCCTGTGTATGCATTTTTGGAAGTAAGTTGCATCACTATCAGTGGCACCTATTGCTCAATAATCATGCAACTGATTGTGTTATAAGGGTGCAGTATGATGAAAGCTTGCTTGGGGGTGACCTTCATTGTACTTGATGAGGTGTACTTTAGCTGGACAGCCACAGGATTGGACATTTTGTTTTTGTCAAGTTTCTCAAAGTAGAGTGTTCAGACTTTTCAGCTTATTTTCTTAAGCTTTTGGTAAGGAATTAATTAGAAGCAGCTATAAATACTTAGTTTTGGTTGATGACTATTCTGACACTGCCAGAATTTTTTAAAAAACCGCCCAGCTACATATGATATATGACATAACGCAGACATATATATTGTCTGTTTCTAGTTGAACTTTGACATGTACTCTCTTTATTAAGCTCTATTCATCATATGCAATAAAATGCTTATTGACTGGCAATAGCTGGATTCCACATTCTTTTCATATTTTTTCTATTTGTTTTCTAAAAGTAGAAATTAGAAAATGACTGTCCTATAATTAAAAACATTAAAAAAGAAAGATGAGCAGGTTTTTCTGTTTCATAATAGATGAGCTCTATTTCATCTTTTTCCTTTACAAAGTTCAAATTTTGGTTTTATCGCTATTGGCTGCTGCAGACTGTTAAGTCAGAACTTCAAATGATTTGTAAGGTTTATTACATTCTTTGAATGTTCTCACATGAATATAATGTTAAATCTGGGTTGTAAGGAGTCACTAGAAGTGTTTAATTCTAGAAAATATTAATAATTGGGTTTAATTCGGTTTGTCTTGGTTCTGCTGTTGACGTGTGCACGTGATTTTGTTATGTTTTATTTCTGTGCTACTTTTGTAGCCAGTTAGTATGAAGAGTTACATATTTTTCAGTTTATGGAATCAGTGGCATTGGACATGTTCAACTCTGCATAGAAACAAGCTCTTACAAAGAATTTTAGTATACAGCATCATAATTGTTTGGAGAAATGATGTTATTTGAGTAGGGTCTTGTTTCTAAAATCTATTTTCATATGACATGACAAAATAGGATTTAGCACAATTCTGGATTATCAAGGACAGCCCAGTGGGCTCGCTTCTGATGCCTACACAGCTAAAAAAAATCCATGGACATCCAAACTGTGAACCTGGCATTTAAACTTGTTTCTCTGCAAACAATCCAGGGTTTCTCCTCATTTTTTCCCTCCAACATATTGCAGAAGAAATGGTCCAGAGCACCAACTCTTCCTGAGTCTGGATTACATAGTAAGCAAACCACAAACAAAAACCCATAGTTCGTTTTCTATTTCCATTACAAGAAGTAGATATCAGGAACTAGTATGGTAGCTCGGTCATGATCATTTTGATATCGGACCATGATTGTTGGGTGTTTTTTCAAGATAGTAATTAAGATAATGTCCTGAAAACCAGATCATTTGCAGTTAGATTATTTATTCTGTGCAAAGATTGATAGTAAATATGTTGAATGTTTATTTAAATGTTCATACCCACTCCTGTCTTTATTTGTCTTAATTTGTTATATTCTATTCTTGAATGTGATTTTTGCAGGAGATTTCATCCATTCTTTTTGATAATATTCTTTGCTGGCAGTTGGTCACAAGATAGTTCCTGAAATGACAGTTATCAACTTTTTAAGAATACAGACAGTTATATTTCAATAATTAATTTGTAATCATAAAGTCTAAGTTGCAGCCTGGGCTCAGTGATGCAGTATTAAATTACAAATACTGTTTTGCATATTGGAACCCTTTTCTTACTAGTCTTATTATGTGGTCTAGCTGGCCAGCAGGGTTTGTCTGTTGCTTTTGATCTGGCAACTCATCGTGGTTATGATTCAGACAACCCTCGGGTTCGTGGCGATGTTGGAATGGCTGGAGTTGCCATCGATACAGTTGAAGACACCAAGATTCTTTTTGATGGCATTCCTTTGGAGAAAATGTCCGTTTCAATGACAATGAATGGGGCAGTAATTCCTGTTTTAGCTAATTTCATTGTTACTGGGGAAGAACAAGGAGTGCCTCAATCAAAGCTTACAGGAACAATACAGAATGATATACTAAAGGAATTCATGGTTCGAAATACATACATTTTCCCACCAGAACCATCCATGCGGATAATTGCTGACATCTTCCAATACACATCAAAGGTATGAGTTGTTTAATTAATGCATGTTAATTACTACTACTACTACACACTCAAGTATTCAGATTTATTTTAATACACTTTTTTTCTTGTAGCACATGCCCAAGTTTAACTCTATTTCTATCAGTGGATATCATATGCAGGAAGCTGGAGCTGATGCTGTTTTGGAATTAGCTTATACTATAGCTGATGGCTTGGAGTACTGTAGAACTGGGCTTCAGGCTGGTCTCACCATTGACGAATTTGCACCAAGGTATGTTAATTCAGCTTTTGGGAAATGTTACTCTTTAGTTTCAAGATGAGCCATGCAGTAGTTTGACTTAAGAATTATTACGGAGGTACTGAGATTATATTGCATGTTAGATAAAGCAAATTAGATAATTAGTGTTATTAAAACTTTCTTACTGGTGCTTCTGTGCTAGCCATTCTGTCTTCCAGTGCAGATATGGTGGACCCTCTGAATCTGCTGGAGTTTGGTTCCAAGATCCCACCACACAGATGCCAAGAAACATGGATGATCATATCGCATGTTGTTGAATAGATGTGCTCATAGTTGCTTCAGTGTGTCCACGTTTGTGTTGCTGTCATTTTATTTATAGGACATGATGATCTGCAATTGGCAGAAGTCTCAGATCCGGAACCAGCAGACCAAAGAGTACACTGCACTATTCATTCTTTTTAATTTCTACAATGCGGGAAAGATTTCATGGCACTGTGTCCCTGTTTTTCTGCATACTATCCTATTTTGTTAGATAGTTTATTCCCAAAGGGTGCTCACCAGAGGTTTCTGTTCATCCTGGAGAGAAGTGACTAGTGGGGTGCCACAGAATTCTGTACTGGGCCCAATGCTATTCAATATCTTTATCAAGGGATGATTTGGATGAGAGAGCAGAGGGCATTCCTATCAAATTTGCAGATGACACCAAATTGCAAGGGGTTGCTAACAGCCCATAGTACAGAATCAGAATTCAAAATAACCTTAACAGGTTGGAGAGCTGAGTCAAAACTAACAAAATGAATTTCAACAGGGAGAAGTGTAAGGTACTACACTCAGTTAGAAAAAATGAAATGCACAGATATGACATGAGTGACACCTGGCTTGACCACAGTATATGTGAAGGGGATCTAGGAGTCTTAGTAGAACACAGACTGAACGTGAGTCAGTAGCGATGAGGCAACTAAAAAAACCAATAGCATTCTGGGCTTCATCAGTAGGAGTATACTCTCTAGGTCAAGGGAAGTGATGGTACTGCTCTTTTCTGTTTTGGACAAACTGCACCTGGAATACTGTGTCCAGTTCTGGGCACCATAGTTCAGGGAAGGATATTGACAAGCTAGAATGTGTCTGGAGGAGGACAACCAAAATGGTAGAAGGCCCGGAAACCGTGCCCGTTGAGGAGTGGCTCAGAGAGCTGGGTATGTTTAGCCTAATGAAAAGAAGAGTAAGAGGTAACACGATAGCCATGTTGAAATATTTGAAGAGATGTCATATTGAAGATGGAGCAAGCTTGTTTTTTGCTACTCCAAAGATTAGGACATGGAGCAATGGATTCAAACTACAGGAAAAGAGAGTACATTAGGAAGAAATACCTGACAGTAAGAGCAGGCTGACAGTAGAAGGTACTGCCTTGGAGTGTGGTGGAGTCACCTTCTTTGGAAGTTTTTAAACAGAGGCTGGATGGCCATTTGTTGGGGATGCTTTGAGTGTGTGTTCCCTCATGTCAGGGAGGTGGACTCAATGGCTGTTGTAGTCTCTTCCAATGCTATGATTCTATATTTATACCTCCATATGTCGGATAAGGTTAAGATTTCTGTTAGGTCAAAGAAGCCTATTAAGGAGTTTCCCTTGATTCTTTTTTTTTTTTGGGTTGAAGTTTTTCTATCAATAGCTAGGCTTATTACCCCATTTCAATCTGCATTCCATCCAAGTTATTTCACTGTAATTGACTTCGAGAGTTCTTTTTTTTAATTTTGTGTTTATAAAAATTGTGTTTATTTTCTTATGGAGCAAAAATTCTAACAAACAGGATTTTGGAATTTTGTACTGGTATTTCTGAAGCACTATAGTGGCCTTTTCAATCTAAAAATTTCTTTGGCTTGTATTATTGACATAAAACAATTTGCCTTTTTTCTTTTTTATTGAAAGTGGCATAATTATTTTCTGATTTATCATTTTCCACGTGTTTCTTACCCTTACCCTTACCCTTCTTACCCTTTCTTACATTTTTCCTGCATATGACTTTCTTGTATACAAATGACATCTACCTTTTGTTTATCTAGTAAATGAATATTTCTCTTTTTTTTTCTTTTTTAGTGCACTAAGCCCTTTCACGTTCCAAGACATGATGTTCAAACTCATTTCTTTTTTTCTGGACCCCTTAGAATTTGTCTCCGGTTTTATTTCTCTGCTTTTGCTATTATATCCTATATAGCTCCCTTCCTCTCTTTTTATTTTCATTGTTGCTTCTTCTTCTTCACTTTCCTCTTCTGTTTTGTCTCCTATCTCTCCTTTCTCTTCATCTTGCAATAGTCCTGCTAGCAAGCCATCCCTTTTCCTTATTTTTCCTCTGTTTTCTTTTGTTGTTTCTTATCTTTTCTTTCTTTCTGGTCTGGGGTTTGTCCAATATCTGTTTCTGTTTCTCCATCTACACCCTTTTTTTGTCGTTTAATGACTTCTTCAGCTTTTTTGATTGTGTTAAATACCTTCTACAATGTTGGTTAAAGGACACTCCCTCTGTTTTTTCCCACTCTTTTTCTTTCAAGAATTGAATTAAGAAATTATAGTCTCTTCTTCTGTTTAAGACTTGAGAGGCAGTACCCTTAAATATGTGCAGTTCTTTCCCATCTTTTATTAATTTATGTCTGCCACTTTATTGTTTAATTAAATCCTTTGGTCTTTCTCTTATGAAATATAGTGCAGCCAAGTGTAGCGAGACACACATCCTAGATTTTAAAAAAGCTGATTTCTGTACACTTAGGGAGTTATTTGCTGAAATCCCATGGTCAAGAATACTAAAATAGAAAGGAGTTCATGACAGATTGGAGTTTCTTAAAAGTGAGATCCTGAAGATCCTGAAGGCACAATTTAAAACTGCCAACAGGGAGGAAAAATGGCAGGTGTCTAAAGAAACCGCAACGGTTAATGAAAAAACTGTCAGTTGATCTGAGTGTTAAAAGAAACATGTACAGGTGTACGGGAAATAGAAGAATAGTGAAACCCCAGAAGATGAATTCAAGCAAATAGCCAGGATATCTAGGGAGAAGGTCAGAAAAGCTAAAGCGCAGAATGAACTCAGGCTTGCTAGGGACATTAAAAACAATAAAAATGGCTTTTTTAGGTATGTATGCAGCAAAAGGAGGAGATGACCAGTTGCTAACACGGGGAAGAGAGAAGGCAGAATTACTCAATACTTTCTTTGCCTCAGTTTTCTTCCAAAAGGATAGAAATACTCAACCTGCAGGGTGGGGACCAGGTGAGGAAGTGGGGGAAATGAAGCAGAGAATAGGTGGAGAAGTACTACAGGAATATATGGTTAAACTAGATGAATTCAAGTCTCTAGGGCCAGATGAATTACGTCCAAGAATATTAAAAGAACTGGCAGGAGTCATTTCTGAACCACTCGCAATAATCTTTGAGAACTCTTGGAGAACAGGAGAAGTCCCAGCAGACTGCAGAAGGGCGAAAGTCATCCCCATCTTCAAGAAGGAAAAAAAGAGGACCCTAATAATTATCGCCGGGTCAGCCTGACATCGATACCAGGAAAGATCCTAGAGCTGATCATTAAACAGTCAGTGTGTAATTACTTAGAAAGGAATGCATAATCACTAAAAGGTAACGTGGATTTCTCAGAAATAAGTCATGCCAGACTAATCTTATCTCTTTTTACAGTAGGGTTACAAGCTTGATAGATGAAGGGAATGCTGTAGACATAGCATATCTTGACTTCAGTAAGGCCTTTGACAAAGCCCCCCATGACATACTTGCAAAGAAGCTAGTAAGGTGCAGGCTGGGCAGGGCTGCTGTTAGGTGGATGTGTAATTGGTGACCAACCAAACCCACAGGGTGCTCACCAATGGCTGCTTTTCTTCCTGGAGAGAAGTGACTAGTGGGGTGTCGCAGGATTCTGTCCTGGGTCCAGTGCTATTCAACATCTTCGTCAGTGACTTGGATGAAGGAATGGAGGGCATGCTGATCAAATTTGCAGATGACACCAAATTGGGAGGGATTGCTAATATGCCAGAGGATAGAATCAAATTTCAAAATGACCTTGACAGATTGGAGAGCTGGGCCAAAGCTAACAAAATGAATTTCAACAGAGAGAAATGTAAAGTCCTACATTTAGGTAGAAAAAATGGAATGCACAAATATAGGATGGGGGACACGTGTCTGGATAGCAGTACATGTGAAAGGGATCTAGGAGTCTTGGTAGATCACAAGCTGAACATGAGTCAGCAGTGTGATGCAGCAACCGAGAAAGCCAATGTGATTCTTGGTTGCATCAACAGGAGTGTGGTGTCTAGATCAAGGGAGGTGATGGTACCACTGTATTCTGCATTGGTTAACCCTCATTTGAAATACTGTTTCCAGTTCTGGGCACCTCAGTTCAAGAAGGATATCGACAAGCTGGAACATGTCCAGAGGAGGGCGACCAAAATGGTGAAGGGTCTGGAAACCATGCCGTGTGAGGATCGGCTTAGGGACCTGGGTGTGTTTAGTCTGCAGAAGAGAAGGTTAAGAGGGGACATGATAGCCATGTTTAAATGTTTGAAGGGATGTCATGTTGAGGAGGAAGCGGGCTTGTTTTCTTCTGCTCGAGAGACTAGGACAAGGAGCAATGGATTCAAGCTGCAGGAGAGGAGATTCCACCTGAACCTCAGGAAAAACTTGCTGATGGTCAGAGCTGTCCAACAGTGGAATATGCTGCCTCGGAGTGCGATAGAGTCTCCTTCTTTGAAGGTTTTTAAACAGAGGCTGGATAGCCATCTGTTGGGAATGCTTTGATGTGTGTTCCTGCATAGCAGGGGGTTGGCCTGGATGGCCCTTGTGGTCTCTTCCAACTCTATGATTCTAGTGCTTGCAGTAATTGAATTCATTCTGAATATTTTGTCTACTTCTAAATCCAGTTGCTCAGTAGAGCATCCAGTGAATTCTGTCTATGCCGATAATATTCTCCTTTTCTCTTTTCAAACTTCATATATTCATACATTTTTCTCTAGTCTTCTTGTTGTAATTTCTTGTCTTGTCAGTGTTTCTTTTGGTTTGTTTCTTTTTCTGCTTTTTCAGTTTTTTTTTGTAGACTTTCTATTCCAATATTAATCAGTGTTACTTCTCTTGAAACAAACTCTGGTTTCTCTCCCATGTCTTGGATTTTCTTCTTTATCTCTGTTTGAATTTCAAATCAGATCTTTCATTTCTGGTCTGATTTGAGCTCCTAACTTCTTAATTTCTTCCTGTATTGTAGATCTTGAGTCTGTAGATTTTTTCTGAAGGTCCAAAGAATTGCTTCTCTTCATTTGTGCTTGTTTGTGAGCCTGTGCTGGAGCTCTTCTTGTTCCATTAGCCAGTTTTTTCTCCTTGCAGCTAGTTTTTATATAGCAAATTATCAAAGTAAATCTTTGTTCTAATTCTTTTCACATTTCATCCTTGTATTTGTAACAGGTGCTAAGAATTGAATAAACTGTATTATTTGAAGTAGATAAAGTCTCCATATATATAACTAATGACTACGTGGATTGCTTTTAAATTTGTCCTGTGGCTGTTATCTAAATTATCAGGATTTATAGCTTTCTTAATGATATCCTTTTGATTACTTACTCCTTAAATACAGAATTTTTATATTAAATTTAAATTAAAGAAAGAATTTTAAGATTAGAAAAGCAAAATGGAAAATATAGTTCACATAATTATTATCAATAACACAACATTATAATGATTATTTTTTCAAAACAATAATTTTCAAAACAATCATTCAAGACAATGCTTTATCCTGTCATCTTGGTAGTAATTAAGCTTATAAGTTGCTTAAATGAATGAGATCTCTCTCTCTTTTTTAAAAATTATATCTTAGCTTAATAGTCCTTAATAATCCTTATAAATTCCTGTTTTCAATATTTATAGAAAATCAACTTACATAAATCATTACATTTAAGAAAACAATTAGAGAGAAAGAAAGGGGGGGAAGCAAAACTTTAAGACAGTACTTATTTGAAATACTTTGCATAGTTTGCTAACAATTTTTAAATGTACATAATTAAGTTTAAATGAGACTTCAATTTAGGTAGACAAGATATATGTGTGTTAATTAAATTAGATCTAAATGTAAATCTTATTCCCTCTCTTCAACCTTGGAACACTTATCTGTTCTTGCTTATGTGACCTTGCTTTTATATAAATACAATAAATTAAAGCTCGATTTCAAGGTATTTATAAGGAACTGCAAAGAGTAATGTGAAAGCTTAATTTAATTCCGCTTTAGATGTGTTTTCTTTGACTTGGTTATAAACTTCTGGATCTTTTGAAATGTTTCTTCCGCAGGTATGATCTACTTCTTCGTTCAGTCTCCAATCCCTCTTCTTTTCTCTTTAATCTTTGGTCATTGTGACTGAGCTTCTCCATCCCACTTGATCCAGATTTTGGTCTGTTTCCAAACTGAAATCTCAGTCTCTTTTTTTTCCCTTTCTTTTGTCCTAAAATTTTGTCTGCAATCTGCTTCTCTAGGTTCCTTCATCAGCATTGTCTCCCAGTCTTAGTTTACAGCATCAAAGTTGTTACCCTGATTTCTGGGGTCCCATGGGGGACACCTCAATGTGCTCCAAATAATGGGGAATGGCAATTAGCGAGAGCACGAGCTGTAGCACTACAAGAGGCAGGGTAACCTAGCGAGATCTTTAAACCCAATTTTTACGGGGTCAGGCCAAGCCAAAAACCAAGCAGAATTGTCTAATAAAAAGATTTTATTGAGGGGAATTCACTCATGCATGCACACAAGATACACACAATCACACATTCACACAAGAGCTAGCTGAAAGAGAAAGGGAGGAAAAATTATAGAGAGGCTGAGGGATTTGGGGGGATTTATAATTACCAGTCCAGAAGAGTAGTGAAGAGTAGAAATGTATTTTGGCTTAGGTAGGACCTAAGGGCAGTTCTCATTCAGGAGCCAGGCGGACAGAATGATGGGTAGATCTTCAAGAGACTGCACTGGGCCTCCTCAAATCAGGAGTATTTGTACCCTGAAAATGGCTTGTGGCTGTGAAGGTTCCAGATGCAAGACAAAGGGAACCTGTTATGGACAATGAGTCTTTCGCCTGTTGATGGGCTTAGTGCTCTGATTGACAAAGACATGATGGATGTTGTAATAGCTGTGGTTGTGGGTGCTGTGAGGACAGAGGAAAGAATCCAGGTGTACAAGGGATGGATATCTGTCAATCAGTGTCCTGGTAGGCTCCTCACAGTTGGATTCCCTGGAAAAGTCCAACTTCTATTTAAGCCTATTATCCACAGGAATGGTGTATATTTGCCTGACAAATGACTCAGTCTTACCTGGAGGAATTTTGGAGTTGACCTATGCTTCTCACATTTACAGTCAAATTCTTTCCCTCGTTCAGTTTGACCTCTCCATCACTTTTCAGGCTTGAATTTGATATCAGAGCCAATAAAATGTGTTGCCAGTTACATATGATACCAGTTAGGTATGGTGCCCATCCAAACCATACTGATATTGGGGACCCCCAAAGCGGGGCCTTACAAAGTCCATTGAGGTGTCAAAGTCTGGCAGGTTTCTAGAAAGTGAATATTCACAAAGTATCCATGATGCTCATGTAAGAAAGGCAGATATAGTTTAGTAAGCTGAAACTTTGTTTTTCTGCTCCTTAGATTTATGCCAGATTCTAAATTACGTCCTTTTCACTATCCACTTGTTCTCTACTTCTCCCTAGTCTTTTCCCTTCCCATGCAGCTTCCTTACAGTTATCTTGGTCATCAAGAGGATCTCAGCTTAATGGCCACTTGTTTTCCCTTTTTCTTTCATTTTCCTTTGCTCTCTTTGTAGTTTCCTAAACCCCCAATTCAGTTCATTTCAGTTGGAAGTTAATAGATTCTCTGATCTTTAACCCAGACATCTTAAATTAGAGTATGTACTGCTTACCGTCAGTGTTGGAAGCTTAACCTTGAAGCTGATCTCTGGCTGTCTTAGAAGGCTGTGACATACTTGAACTACTTCAGCAGTGTCCTTGTATGTGTGTCTGTCCCCTTTCCATGACCTTCTCGGTCTCAGTCTCTAGATGCTTATCGTATCTCAGTCCTGGCGGCACAGCTGATAATTCAAATAAAACAAACTGAATGGTTTCCAGCTCGTTACTTATACTCAGGCACCAAGCACAGGGTCAAAAATGAAGTCCAACAGGGTTTGAAGGCAAGAGGATGTCCAAGGTCAGTCAGGAAGGTTTCTGGCAGGGTAGAAGGTCAGATAAGGTCTGACAACTCCTTGAGGGGAAGGGCATCAGCTATGTAGGTCTGAAGCCTAGTGCAGCTGTGGCTTGATTAATTGTTGCCAATTATAAATTCTGAGAGAGCAACACTGGCTTTCTCTTTGCTGTCTGCACTCTGCAAAGGTGATACAGGTAAGTACTCTTCTATGTCTGAAGAGGCAGGACACTCTGCTGGAGCTGGCACCGCCCCCTGTTCTGTTTGTGGCACTGTAGCTTCTTTCTGTACAGGAGGTCCTGCCATGCCCCCTGTTTCAGACTCTGAGTCAGAGTCCATGTTCTGGATGCAGGGCATGACAACACTAGTCACTAAAAAAACAAGGTATTTGCTAAGCCTCTCAGTTCACCTTTTAAAAAAGCAGGAGATTGTCCTGTTTAATGTCTCTAAAACAGAAACTTTCCTTGCTAAGTTGGTTGGCTCACTGTAGAACCTTGGCAGCCAAGCTTTCATCATGCCATCTTGCCCCAACCCCCTAAAATAATTATATTAAAACATGGAATGAGATGAAGATTCACAAAGGTGCATGAAACTTGCACTATCATTAACTATCATTATTGGGTTTCAGTGGTAAAAACGAATATTTTGTCAAGCAAATTGTATTTGTTTCAGACTGTACCTCTTTTGACAAATGGCTGTTTTTAAACAATGGCAGGTTGATTTATCTAAATCTGTTTGGAAAGGAGAGAAATCTAGAGTTAAACATGAAATTTTACAGGATGCCAAATGGAGAGGAGGCTTGGCCTGCCAGATTTGAAGTTATACTTTGTGACATGTTGTTCAGTTTGGTTGAAGGATGCTTACAAACAAAAGACTACTGGATTTGGAGGGACATGAGTTGATATTTGATTGTGATGGATTTCTTTGGTATGATAAAAGGAAAATGAATCTGGCTTTTAATAATCATTATCCTAGAAGGGCCTTACTGCGAATATGGAAAAGACATAAACTGAGGTTATGTCTGAAAATGCTGGTGTGACTATCTTTTTGAGAAGCTTTCTGTAGGAAAGAGATAATAGCAAAAGAAGAATTGTTGACTTACCATGACCTGTTGAAAATTGAAGTAGGCTAGCATGGAATCAAATCAAATGAACAGTTGACACAGAAAGGCTTGTTTCCAGTGGTTTTCATACTGACAAATAGAGGCAAAGTATAAGACAGACAAAAAAGGATGTGCGTTTGAATTGTCTGAGACTGATTTTGAGAAACAACTGTTGTAGATGATCAAGATTTAATTGGGAAAATATATTCACTGATGTTAAAACTGAAGATGGAAGAAGTGGTGTGGTAAGATGGGCTCAAAATGTTGGGCATAACATACTGTTGGAACAGTAGGAGAAAATATGGTCCAAAGCATCTAAATTCACACTGTGTTATGATTTAAAAGAGAATTTTAAATCATTTTTGCAAATGTGGACAACATATGAGAACTTTCTGTCACATGTGGTAGACATATGATAAGGCCAAAGAAATCTGGAATCAAATATATCTCATGGGGGAGAAGATTCTGAAATAAAATGTTGGGAAGGAACCTGACTTATAATCTGCTGGGATTCATGAAAGAGTTACTAGACAAGAGACATGGCAAAAATTTAAGATATGACTGCAGCAAGATTATTTTATGCACAGAAATGGAAGACCAGGGAGATTCCTTCAAAAGAAGACTGGTTGGTCAAGTTAACCAACTTAATAGAGGTGAACAAATAATATCACTAACAACAGAAAAAACATTAGACAGTTTTATAAAAGATTGCGGCTCTATTAATAGACTTATTCCAAGATGAGAACAATGTGTTGAGTATAGGCTTTAATAATTATTGTAGCTGAAAAATAGTAATGGAAGTTTTTTTTAAAAAAAAACTATAACAGAAGTTTTTACTATACCTGTGAGTTAGAATCTGCATTGGGAAGGCTGGAAAACATTTTTTTAATTTATTTATAGCGAGCAATAGTAAGTGTATTTAATTGTATTTTGTTAATGTTTTGCTTAGGTTAGGTATGTACATGATTGTGTGTTTTTTTTTTGTTTAGTTTGTAGCTGTGTAGTCAAGTAGAGTTGTATTGTATTGAAATTAAAATAAGTTTTAATAATAACAATAATAAATGTGGGATACTCCATGCACTTCACATTGAGAAAATATAGTCTTCTAATGTCTGTGGCTGATCTTGAACGTTGAAAAAGACATTTAAAAATGGAGTGTTGGTACTTAGCAGTCATATACTTGAGAGTTGTGAATAAGTAGTTTCTGATATGATAATGTGTTGGCCCTTTAAATAAACTTTTCAACAGCTGCTAAAAGATTTTGACACTTTTGGTAGAAAGAGAGGATAACAGACTGAACACATTTATCATCCTTTCACTTGGGTGACTGTAGCATGCTTTTTGTGGTTTCTATGCAAAGGGATCTTGTAGCACACTTGAGTCTGAGGGAAAGAAGTTGGTAGCATAAGCTTTCATAAACTAAGTCTCCTTCAGCTGAATGGAGTAAAGTTTCTAGAAACAGACCTTTATAGCTATGAATGAGCAGGTGGTATGTGTGAATAGCAGTAGAAATGCAAAACTTATGGGTATGGTGATGAGGTGAAAAGTTCAGTTTTAACAAGCCAAGGTGAGTAGATAACCATTCAAAATGATGGAGGGAATTATTAGAATATACTGTGATGCTGGCTAGGAACTGGAAAGGAGATGTGATAAACTGTCCAAGAGAGTCCTCATGAGGCTAGTGTTAACAACAGGTGTTTCTCTTCAACCCACTGTTGGTGGACTGAGTTGGTGTATATATTCCAATTCTGCTTTTTTGTTTTCCAGTCTTCCTTTGTAGGGTTTTGTTGTTGTTGTTGTTCAAGAAGTGCTGTTCTGAAGTCCAAAAGGGAATGCCCAAAACAGTGAAGTGTTCTGCAACTGGTTTTTGTGTTTGTGATTTGTCATTTTTGATTCAAGAACAAAACTGTACAACTGCGACAGATATTTGTAGCTAGCTTGTTCTTGGGTCTCTGTTAAGACTCAGAAGTAACAGTAGCTACTTTTCTAGTTTCCATCTTCCTTTCTCCATGGCATAACAACATTGGTTGTGGAACAAGAAAGGGGCCAGGGAAATTTCAAGGCTCATTTGAAGTGAGAATTTCATTAAGTTCTCATATGCGCAGCTGGGGGAATTCTCATCTCTGTAATGAAAATGTCAGTCTGAAAGAGTCACAAAATATCCTGGGGAAAGGTTACCCAATGGTGATTACTCACCATGTTTCAGAAAATCCAGTGACCTTTCCTTATCCAAAGACCACAAGGAGGATTCAACTTTTTATTTTGGTTTGGAAAGCTTTTGCCATTTTTCATGCACTACATAATTTGCAATTTCATTTGTTTATTCTACTCAGATAAAATCCTGTGTGCTCTTGTTGCAGGCTGTCTTTCTTCTGGGGAATTGGTATGAACTTCTACATGGAAATAGCTAAACTGAGAGCTGGGAGGCGGCTCTGGGCTCACTTAATAGAGAGAATGTTTCAGCCCAAAGATACCAGATCACTTCTTCTTAGAGCTCATTGTCAAACTTCTGGATGGTCATTGACTGAGCAGGTCAGTGTAGATATAGCAGACTATGTTCACTATTCCCCCACCCAATACTTCTTTCTAATATAGCAAAGCAGTAGTATCTGTATAAAGGGCAGGTGACTGTGGCAGGCCCAGGGACCAGTTTTCTCCATGGGCTGCATCAACTGTCAAAGTGCTAAAAAACGAAGATAGAAAAAAGAAGTTGTTAGAAGTCATCTGGTTTTGAAAATTACACATTCTCTGATGTTAAACAATGCAGGGGTGTGGCAGCAACTTTTTAAAGTGTCTCCTACAAGAAGCAGTTCACCCATTTTTCTTTCTTTCAAAAAAAAGGGGTGTGTGGGGCTTCTGGGGGCCACACTTGTGCACTGTGCTCTGTATAATCCAAATAATGGTGCTAGTTTTTATAATAGACAGAAGAAATCCAGGCCTAGGACTTAAAGCCTCACAAATGTTTGGATTTTTTCATTAGTTACTATTAAGATAGGGATACTTTTTTATCAACTTTATTACAGTCTCTTAAATAAAATCCTTTACTGTTACTGTTACTGTTACTGTTGTTCATTACAGTTACAAAGCAGTGACCCCTGGGTACATGTGAAACTTGGCATGTATAGTACGGGAACACTAGTGATGTTTATACTCCAGGATTATTTAAGTTTTAAAAGGGACTAACTCTGATTTGAATCACTCTGTAGCCCACAGTACTATCTTTAATAACAAGGTGGCAGACTTCTCAAATCTTCCAAAGAGGAACCTGCAGTTAGGCCTGGCATCTTCATCTCTTCAGAGGGCTTCTAGGCAGTTCTCATGGGTCATAGTCATTTTTAGGAAAACAGCATGCCAGGTTTGAGTTCTGTGTCCATATGCAGTGCCATGAGCTTTTTTTTTAAAAAAGTTAAGAGAGCAACTGAGAAACACAATCTTTCTGCTTAGTAAATATGAAGATGAGAATGAGCAAAGGGCGTGACGGAATGATCTCCAGGTAAAGACAATAAAACTAGTAAGTGAGAAAAAGAGTGGGAGGAGGAGAAGAGAGAGAAAACTATTGCAGAGGCAGAAACTGCTGGGTTGGATCAAATGATGGAGGCCATCTGTGGTGGATAAAGAAAGGAATGGCAAATGGGAGCTCAATGGGAGAGAGAGAGACTAGTGGGGTAGGCATGTGGAGGGTGAAGACCTGAGTCAGTGGATGCAGTAGACAAATGAAAGAGCACCAGCTTGGGCCGGGAACTAAGAGGTTTCTATGGTCTGAAAAGTTTATTACTTCTGCTAATTTCTACATATCTGTGTGGGGTAACTTGAATATGTGATTTAAATTTATGTAAGTGAAGGAGAAGGCAAAGTTTAGGTGTTCAGCAGTTCTGAAGGACCTAAGATGTCCTGTTCTCTGTTGAGCAAACAAGAGATATCTGTTGTAGTACTTGTGAGTGAGCCTGCCTGTTTGGTTTTTCTGCACTATTAACAACCCTGCAAATTGCTGTGTATGAAACCTTGCTTTTCTCATGTGTAAAGATGATCGTTTCATAATTAGTTTAAACCTGACTTTTTAACACACCAGCCTTTTTCTTATTGTATCTCTGCTATTGAGTAGCAACTAATTCAAATATTCAGCACTGTTACCTGGAAGAAAGAGAGCCACTTTGTACTTTTACATAATGATAGGAAATTGTTTTGTTATTTTTGTAATGGAAGAATGCAGGGAGAAAGACTATGGATTAAATTAATGTAACAGATGCAATTTACCTGAGATTGTATTTTCACCTTGTTTCTCAAACAACTGTGGTCTCTGAAACCAATTAAAGAGAGACGTGAGCCCTGTCATACATAACGAAAATAACAAGACAAAAGGAAGTCGAGGAAAAAGCAGCAAAGTGATTTCAGTTTTTGAAAATCAGAACAGATTGTTAAGCTATAAACAAGCATCAAAATGCAGTTTTGTCCAGGCTTGTGTTCTCCTGTTGGTGTGCCTGCTTGAACAGAAATCAGTGGCTCTTTTGGCCTGTGGAAGGGACCAGAGTGTTCTTTCCCCTTCCTTCTGCAATTTTTATGTTCGTTCTCACAGGTTGGTGGAGGAGAGTTCACCGCCACTATTTCTTCATTGACCAACTGGTAGGCCAGACTAGTCTCTCCCTTTGCTTCCCTGTTACTAGATATAGAGGATGAAGCTTTTATTGATCCACTAGCAGCACCTTATCTCCTCTAGCAGTTGGCTCTGAATTGTCTTCCAACCCAGATTTTTGAAGGTTTGCAAGTAACTGCAAGAAGAATGAGGGGACTGGCAGATGTCACCTCTCTGACTAAAACTCACTGAGGGTGTGCTCTTGCTGGTGCAAGCAAAGTGTGGAAGAATCCAGCATAGACAATTCAGTTTCATCTGGCTCAAGAACATCACACTCTACTACACTGCTCTTAGATGAACATTATTCTATTTTTGATTGTGTTGAAACTTTCTGGACATAACACGCATCTACCAAAGACTTGGATTCAGTACATTACAAAGGCATTATATGTAGTGCATTGCATCTTCTCTGTGCCTTACAAGTGTTTCTGATTTTTCTGTTAGGATCCTTATAATAATATCATCCGCACTGCAGTTGAGGCAATGGCAGCTGTATTTGGAGGTACTCAGTCCTTGCATACAAATTCATTTGATGAAGCTTTGGGATTGCCAACTGTGAAGAGTGCTCGGATTGCCAGGAATACCCAAATTATAATACAGGAAGAATCTGGCATTCCGAAAGTTGCAGATCCATGGGGTGGTTCATTTCTGATGGAATCTCTCACCAATGATGTGTATGAAGCTGCCTTAAAGGTCAGTTATTCATCTGATGTCAGAGAATAAAGATGCTAATAACCTTATGCAGTCTTGCAAATAAATCTGAAAAAGACTTCGGGGCTCTGTGTAGTTCATGGGCTGTACTTTCTCCATCTCTGCACTAAAAGGTAAAAGCCAGAGTTTGAAGCCAGAGTTTAGGTTGACCTAGATTCCAAAATAGCAAGGAAATTTGGATGTTGTGATTAATGCCCACATCCAAACAAATCGTGAAGATGGAGACATTCATGGTCCCTGCTTCATTCTCAAGTTCCAACCTACGAAAGAAGAGGTGTCTCTCTGATGTTGTAGAATATTAAGACTCAGTGTCCCATCTCTTTTAGAATTAGACAAAATATGATTACTGTATCTGTCTTCCAGCGTGGAATCTTTATGAATGAGATAGCTCAATATTTAACACAGATTTCATTAGCCTTGTTGAATGCTCTTCACTGATCTTCCTCCTTGAAAATAGGTTTGGATTAAATGGGAAGCCATTTACAGTTACAAAACAGGCTTCCTGATGGCCAGAGCTGTCCAGCAGTAGAATATGCTACCTCGATGGAGTGTGGTGGAATCTCCTTCTTTGGAGGATTTTAAGCAGAGGCTGGATGGCCATCTGTTGGGAGTGCTTTGATGTGTGTTCCTGCATGGCAGGGGGTTGGACTGGATGGCCCCTGGGGTCTCTTCCAACCCCATTGTTCTATGATTCTCTGTAGGTGGGAATTTTTTTCATCTAAGGCTGCAAGTTGCATCATGTCTAAAAGTGGGGTCTTATCTATATAGCTTAACTAGGAATATGTCCATTAAACACTGAACTGTCCTTCCCCAATTGCAGGTCAGTTGGACTGGACTAATAGAGATGTTACAGTTCTGGGTAGGACTGTGCTGCAAATCGTCTGTCTGTAGATGTTGATACTGTGGAAACTTGTGTTTCGTTTCAGCTCTTCCACACTATCAGTGATGCATTAAGTAGAGAGTGGGTTGGCCAGGGGGATTGTGCTCCAGTGCAGGGTTTGCCAGCTATGGAAGAGTAGGAACTGCATTAGGGCAGCCCCTCACTACACCTGCTCTCACAGAAATAACAAATTGCCCCCAAACTCTATCTAGGGGATATAGTGGTTGGTTTTAGGGCTTTCCTGGTCCCAAGAGGGCATTTTGAGACAAACAAATAAATGACTAAACACTAATTGGTATTTTGATCTCCAGGGGGCCAAATGAACTCCAGAGATGTCCTCCACACCCCGTAGAGATCATTCTGGGACATTTTAGAGTGTATATTGTAAAAAAACATTTTTGACCCCTGGGTCCATAAAAATGTGTCTGAGGGCTACATGCAGCCCATGGGCTGCACTTTTTCCACTCTTACTCTAGTGTTTAGTTGGGGTAGAAGTTGCAAGGTCCATCAGTGCCTGAATTAGCATTGGAGTCTGTGGTTTGAATTGCCTTGCTTTTTAGACCGTAATGTCAACCACAACAAAGCTGAAGGTTTTTTTTTCCCAGAAAGTAACTGCAATTTGGAAAATAATAGTTTAAAAACTTGCAGGAAAGATTAATGCAGGTACCAAGTAAGATTTTTTTCCTATAATTGGTCTTGTCCTAAGAGATGATATAAATACACAGTTTGAAATAAGAAATATTTATTGTTATGCTGCTTTTCCAGATTTAGATCTAATGAGATATTCATATAGAGTAAATAAACTGAAAGGGAACCATTTCTACACCTTCTTCCTGAATCAGATCTATTACCTTCTGTTTTTTATTTTAGCCAATTTGAAATGTCTGTTGTGGAGATGATGCTGGATTAATCACTGCCAAAATAATATGATTTTTAATCTTTTTCTTTTTAGTAACTAGTTTCTTTGCAGCTAATGGAACTAGACAGTTTCCCATCAATTTAATACTTTTATCACTGAACAGCAGACATTTATAGTCATTAATAATATTAAGAATTTGCTGTCCGATAGCTCATAAAGGAGATTGAAGAAATGGGTGGAATGGCCAAAGCTGTAGCTGAGGGAATACCAAAACTTCGAATTGAAGAGTGTGCTGCTCGAAGGCAAGCCAGGATTGATTCTGGTAAGAAAAGCTGAAGAAGACATTTGTGACTAATTTCCTTCTCAGGCTGGCTGCACAATTCCTAGCCTTGTAAACCTACCACTGTCACCTTGCCCTCCAGCCCCCTTTTAAAATTCCTTCTTGGATCTATTGTCCTAGGCCTTCATTCAAGCGACCTCATCGTGGATTAGTATGTGTGTTAGATTTGCTTTCTTCGTGGTAAGCATGGCTCACCCTTGATTCAGGGTAAATGATGCTGTCCGTAGTCAGTTTTACAAAATAACAGATAGTTTAACTTTATATAATAACAGAATGAATGATTGCTCTCAGGTTCCAGCTCTTACTTCCAAACACTTTAACACTATTCAAAATAAGTTATGGCAAATCCTTTTCCTCAAATCTATTCAGACACCCAGAACTCATTCACTCCCCTCAGACTCTCACAACTGACTTCTTTAACAGTCTGTTCCCAACTGTCATCAATGGTCTCCGTTCTTTTTTTAGAAAAAAATCTTCCTTCCTCTCACTGGAGCCCTTCCCTCTCCTCACAGAATTATCTGTGCTGTGATTGGTTGCTCTTGGTTATTCACTCCACACCCTTGTATCCAGGATTTCTTAAGTGACTTTTTATCAAGTAGCACAATACTATTTCACTGCAGTGTACATAGATGTAACAAAACAAGGCTGCTCTTTTGCACACTGTTTTGCACACCAAAATAATTGGGGATGAAAATTCATAGGCCGTTTCTGCTCTACACTGTTATAGTGCTATTATTCCACTTTTAACATGCTCTGGGATTTTGAAGTTTGTAGTTTACTGAGACCAAAGAGCTCTCTTGCTGAGAATTCCCAAGATTCCATAAGATGTTGAAAGTGGAATAATAGCACTGTAACAGTGTAGGGTGCAAATGGCCATACTTTCATCCCAATTAATCTTCACTTTTATTCCCTTATTCTAAGATTAGTTCAATTAAAAATTTGAAATCTAGACTGGCAATTGAATTTTAGGAACACTTGCTGACAAAAGTAGTATTTTAAAATGTATGAATTAATTTCTTGACAGGAGTTGAATTCCTTGGATTCTATGGGTGGCTGGGATCAAAAGGAGTGGCAGTGGCTGGGATCAAAAGGATTGTGCAATGTGTTCTATGTGCCCAAGAAATCTTTGTGTATCTCAGACAGCTCCCTTGTTATATAATAAACATTATTTGAAAATAGGAGATGTTTCAGAAACAGTTAATAATTTGACACACATTGCTGCTCTTCAGAAAAGAGGAGTGGTCAGAAATGCTTCAAGGCATCTCCAAATGTTTAGACCACCTAATGTACTTTTTTGCTTCCTTACCGATACCCATGGAACAAATCTGTATTAGTTAGCGTTGAGTTTGACTGATTTTTAAAAAAATTTTGTGTGTGTGTGTGTGTGTGTGTGTATACACATACATACATACATACATACATATACATACATACATACATACATGTATATATATAGGGCTGAATATACGACTATTATAGAGAAGGTAAATAGAGAAGGTCTTGTAGAGAAGGTAAACAGTATGTTCTGTGCAACTCCTATCATATGTTTGTATTCTGTAACTACATACAACAAATATACATACAAGATTTTTGAAAAAAAAAATAAAGAATGGGGTCAAAATTTGGCAGTCTTTTCTGAAATATATAAAAACTATAGACCTACTTTATAGAGTACATGTGTTGTTTCTAAATGGCTGCACTCAGATGACTGATATGTATTAGATAAATCTGCAGGAAACTATGTTTGCTTCTGTACCTTCCACTTAGATTTTAAGAGGCTCAGTATATGATGTTAAGCCTTCACCCATACAGATTAATTGTTCTTGCTGTTAACTCACTACCTAAAGATAATCTCAGAATGCAATAATTATTTTCATCTATTAGTTTATTTTAGGAAGTGTTTTGTTCCTGTGGATTGTCTCAATAGCACACTTGCTGATTCCTAATACAAAAGAAAACAAATCTTGTGGCAAATAGGCACTTGCTTTGATTACTACCTGACAGTGCAGAGAGCCAGGTTAGTTGTAAGACAGCTGTGAGAGTGGCTCCAATCAGCCCTGGAAAAGAAGGTTAAAATATTTCAATTGGTGGACACATTTGGCTGGGGTAATGCCTACTTGATAGAGGGCTGTTTTTAAAATAATCCACATTAATTTAATCACTTTAATTAATCAGCTAAAAGTTGCTATCTTTCTCTTTTAGGTGTTTACATGTTTAGCATGGCATCTATTACATGGACTTGTGTGTGAACATTGGTGTTTTTACATATAAGCTGGTCTAAATTTTAATAATTGAATTGAATTTGAATACAGTGTATGAAAATATATATGTACAGTGAGAGAGAAGAGAAAACTGGCTATCTGACTGGTAGAAACATAATAGCATGCAAAACTTTTTTGTAAGTTAGGTTTTCAATTTTTTTTTCAATGTTTGGGAAATACACAGGTTCAGAAGTAATTGTTGGAGTAAATAAGTACCAGTTAGAAAGAGAAGAGACTGTTGAAGTTTTAGCAATTGATAACACTTCAGTTCGTAACAAGCAAGTTGAGAAACTGAAAAAGGTAAGTGTGAGATTTGTAGGGATTTTAAAAGGTGAGAAATTTCAATAACAAATTGGATAAAGTATGTTTATTGTGTTTTCAACCAAATTAGTTAATAACAATATTGAAAATGCATGGAGTTTTTCTTCTGATGAAACTATTTCTGTACATGAAACTTAGAGAGGAATTATTCTTCTCCCCTCCCCGCCACATATTCGGAAGCTACTCAGAAGGGTAGGAGTCACTCCAGAGCAGATTTTCACGGGGCATGGGTCAAGTGGAAAGGAAGAAAAGATCTGTTCTGGAAGCACACTTCTGCATGTGACTTCCACTGTCAATAGACTAAGGTAACATAGGTGAAATACATTCACCTTTTGAAATAAAGGTCAAAGTGTTTCACATGTATTGTGTTAGTTTCCTATGCAACTGCCCTGTAAGGAAGGCCAGTGATATCTCTGCATTGCAGCTTGAGAGAGGGGAAGGAAGAATGAGAATAGTGGCTTGTCTGAGAGTAGCTTGTTAATTTGTTGCTGAGATTCAAACTGGGGAGTTCCAAGTTCTACTATACTTAGAGCTTCATTATCCGTTATCTTTTCTTTTGGAGTAAACCAAAAGACATTCCTTATGTTTATACACCAAATTCTTTGCACAAGAGTAGAATAACTGTACATGAAGCAGAGACCTTCTTCCCTTGTGTGGAACAGAACTGATGGTGTAGGGCTTCTCCTTTCCCAGAACTGTCTCCATTTTAAGATGATGTGGCAGTCTGTTACTGCACAAGCCAACTACAAACTATACTTTGCACAATGTATTAATAGGTTCCAGTCCAACACCACTTGTCTATCCATTGCTAATGGAAATGGTTTTCTTTGCTCTAAAATGTTTTCAACATACATTCAGTTTTTATCCCATGGTGACTTGTACTGCTTAGTATTCAGTATCTCTCTCTGTATATTCAAATAGATGCATTATGCCTCTGTGTGCCCTTCTCAGTCGATTTCATTCTTCTCTCATTTATCTCTTACTCAACCATTCATGTCTTCATTCATATTTGCATACACCATACACCTAACACAGCCCTAATGGCTGTGTCTGAAATAAGTGACATTTTACTATTGCGGTTTTTTGTTTTTTGAACAGCCTATCTCTTGTAAGTCTTTCTGTATGAATAGAGTCTCCCCTCCAAAAAGAAAAAAAAAGTACAGAAACTATTCAGATGGTTTAATAAATTATGAAGTAAGCAGTAAGCTTCACTACAACCATCATCAACCTGCCAACAGTTTCTCTTTGTTGCCTGGGAATTTGTTTAGGAGACTACATCACAAGATAAACATTTCATTTATATTGCTCTTGTACACAGTGTTTTTGTTCAAAATCAGTTGGGAACACTTAAAAGTTTAAAGTAAATTAGGCAGTTTTTAAAACAGGTGCTATAATGGAAAGAAGCTTGGTCTCCCAAGAGAAACTTGTTAATGCTGAATGTTCATCATCTTTTTGGACCTGCTTATAGAATCTTTATCAGATGTGAAGGGAGCTCATAACCAAAATATATGTTGTTGATCTTTGAAATCTGAGTTTCAGCTTTGTTTAAAATGCTGCCAAATACCAGAGGCTTAGGAGCACATTAACAATACATTCAAAATTCGTTAATAGCATTGAGTGCACAGCCAGGCCAAAACGATTTCAGGGTAGGATCCCATGGTCAGAAATGCTCAGAGGGAAGGAGGTTCATGATGCGTGTGAGTTAGGTGGATCTGTAATTGATTGACAGACTGAACCCTGAGAGTGCGGACCAATGGTTGCTCTTCATCCTGGAGAGAAGTAACTAGTGGAGTGCCTCAAGGCCAGTCTTGGTAAATGTTCAGTATCTTTGTAAATGTTTTGGATGATGTTATAGAAGGCATGCTTGTCATCTTTACAGATGACACCAAATTTGGAGGGACAGCTACTTTTCCAGAGGATAGGATCAGAATTCTAAATTACCTTGGTTGATTAGAGAGCTGAGCCAAAACTAATGAAATGAATTCAAGCAGGTACAAATGTAAGTTATTGCATCTAGGCAGGAGAAATACACAAATCAGGATGGGTTGAAAGCAGTACAGTTCAAAGTGGTGAAAAGAATCTAGGGGTCTTTGGAGATGATAAGTTGAGGATGACTTAACAGTGTGATGGCCAAAACAGTTAGTGCAGTTCTACTACATCAACAGAGAATAGTGTCTAGTGCCCAGATCAAGGAAGGTGGTCCATTCTGCTTTGTCAAGCCTCATCTGGAATACTGTGATCAGTACTGGGCACCACAGTCCAAGAATGTGTCCAGAGAAGGGTGACTGAGATGATCGAAGTCTAGAATCCAAGCTCCAAGAGGAAAAACTTAGAGATCTGAGTATGTTTAGTTTGGAGAAGAGAAGACTGAGTGGAAACATGATAGACATCTGTAAGTATCTAAAAAGATGTCATGTAGAAGGGGGAGCAAGCTTGTTTTCTTCTGCTCTGAAGACTAGAACAAAAAACAGTGGGTTAAAATTACAAGAAGGAAAGAGAAAGAAAGAAAGAACACCTAAATATTAGGAAGAATTTCTTTGCTGTAAGAACAGTTGGAATATACTGCCTTTAGTTGTGCATTCCTGCAGGAAGTTGGACTAAATGACCCTTGTCTCTCCTTCCAGCTCAATGAATCTCTGCTAACTCCTGAGCAAAAGTTGTCTAACTTTGGAAAAACTACCATTAGGGCTGCATCCATCATCATAGCTTCTTGCATGTAATCACATCATCAGAGAAAGGTGATGGGACATTTGAAGATATGAACTGGCTCAGACTTGTTTCTGAGAGTATACTCTAGAATATTATTCAGTTGCTTTCTTGTGTATTTTTGTTTTGTTTTGTTTTTACAATGGTTAGTTATTAGTCATTTTACAAAATTCTTTTGATTATCATGGCAAGGTAGATAGGCTGTTGCTGAAACGCTGACAAGAAATTTTGACCGAAGCTATTAAATGCTGATTACATGATTTCTCATCAAACACCATGGGTCTCTTTTTATTCCCACTACATAATGAAAGAGGCCACCTGAACTGTGGAAACCTTTTAAGGTTTGTGTTATAAATAAAATTGTTATGTTATAAAATTCAGTTATATAATGTTATGTAATTTTATTTTGCTTTTCCTTCATAAAGGTAAAAGCTTGCAGAGATGACGTAGCAGTCCAGCGTTGTCTCAGCGCTCTAACAGAATGTGCTGCCACAGGCCAAGGCAATTTGCTGTCCCTAGCAGTGGAAGCAGCACGCGCAAGGTGTGTTGAAAGCGTAATACATTTATCCTTGGCCTTAGTTTCTGTTATAGACTCTGTACTAATTTTCTGAGGTCCTGTTTTAGCAGTTGGTACATACTTAATGAAAATTTGGCTATAGCAATGGTTTAAGATACAGTTCTCCACCCACAGTTGTGGGTTTGACCTTTGCGAATTTGATTATTCGTGAGGTGCCCACTTGCCTCTCCCCATTCTCCCCTTCCCATTCTCTGGCCTTTGCCAGGCATGGTGGCTGCCTTCTCTGCACCCCAGCAAAAGGCAAGCAAATGGGAGAGCAAAAGGTTTGCATGCGTGCAAACCTTTTCCCCTCTCCATTCGCCTGCCTGTCACCTGCACATGCAGACAATAGGCAGGAGAATGGAGGGGGGAAGGTGTTTCCCTCTCCATTCGCCTGCCTGTCATCTGTGTGTGCAAGACGGAAGGCAGGGCGCATGGGCAACAGGCAGGAGAATGGAGGAGGGAGTCCCAGGAGGGAATGGAAGGGGGACTCACAATCTTAGGGTTGCCATAAGTTGGAACAACTTAATGGTACACAACACAAGAAGTCGCTTATACTGTGCTGAGAAACTGAGGCTTCCACAAATAAAAGGCTGTGCATTTGGATTAAAGTAAGTAGTTGCACAGTGTTGCAAAACCCACATTTCTCTGCAGATAAAAAGTTTCCTATTTGAATTTATTTTTAGATGTACTGTTGGTGAAATAACAGATGCAATGAAAAAGGTATTTGGTGAGCACAGAGCCAGTGATCGCATGGTGAGTGGGGCTTACCGTCAGGAATTTGGGGAGAGTGATGAAATTGCTCAAGTTATCAATAGGTACAGTATGCTCTTTATTTTAAAATAAAATAATTAAAATTAAAATAAAATACTATATTAAAATAAAATAATCTAAATTTGTTGTGTAATGTTCACTCAAATTCTTTAACTGTTGTGTTTCTTTGGAGGAATTGCAATCTTCTTTTAGCCATTACATGAGCCAGCACTGTTTTTGTTTTAAAAATATTCTTCCAAGCTTTCTAAAGTCAAAAGCTGAAAGATGCTATTTTGACAACCTGTAACACCTTTTTCAAAAACATTATTTTCTTTATAGATGTTTCCAGCTTCATTTCTTAAGTAATTATCACTTACACAAATCTACTGTATCCATTCTGAATATTTATGATATAAGCATACTTCAGTTAACAAATTCTCTGACAAAGAAGCTCCTTTTTACAAAGCCTTTTGACACCCACTCAGCTTCCCCTTTTCTTCCCCTTTTCTTTTTTCTAGTGGGACATTTTTTTTATGACATTAACACTGGGGGAACAGTGAAAGAATTTTAGTGCCAGGTTGCAACAGTGTGTCTGAAGTAATGTAATAAGGTTCAGCTTTTTCATGAAAGAGTCTGCTCTAGCTGATCCTATTGTAGCTGAATGTTCCTGCCTCCAATAATCCCTTACTAAAGTATGCATGAATAAGAAGAGAGAAAGGGGAGACCAGGTAAGGCTACCTTACCATTTACCTCCAGCATGTTAAAAAAGCATAGATCTATAAGTCTGGCCATCAGAATGGAAAACATAAGAAAAGTGCAGCGTGATAAAAAGAGAGGAAAAAAGGGGAATCATCTCTCCAAATTTTCAGTGGATGTGTGTTTTTATTTTGGAAAAAGCCAGATGCATTCTGGCCTAAATATGTTTCAAGGGCCTTCCTCAGGGGCTACATTAAAGAAACACATTAAAATATATTACAAGTTTAAAATTAAAAGGACCGCACTGAATCATCTAATAATTCATACATAGTACATGTCACTCTGATCTCTGTGTAATGTTTAAAGTCTAGACATACCAATATGAAATCTAACTGTAGAAATTTCTGGAGCTGAAGATCTCATTCTGTTTGCTAGACAGAAGAGAAATGCATGAACTACGCTGATTTTTTTTTTTAATGTTTGCAATTGGTCAGGAAAAAAACATGGAGGGACATCATATTCAAGGACATACGCAACTGGGCTAGAAAAACTACCACTAAACTGACAAACAGATAATTTAAAAAGATGGTTTATGTCCTTATTGCAGACAGCTCCTACTAAAGTAATTGTATTTAACTTCCTTTTAAACTCAGTAACTAAAATCTTAATTATTTATGCTCATAATATTTATACCTTGAAAAATAAAAATATCCCATGTAACCACAGTGAAAATTATAAAAACAAAAACTAATAACTATCCCTTCTAAAAAAGCAACAATTTGAAGTAATCTAATATTTTCATGATACCTTTCTCACTTTACAATAGAAAAAAAGGAACAAAAGGCTTACAGTCTTACATGTTAAAAACCTAATATTAATTCAGCCTCAGTTTTTCTTAAGTAATCAATTAAACATCAATTAAACATAGGACTTATCTTTTGGTTGACCCTTTAATCTAGTTGTTATCCATTTCCACAGTTTCCATCAATCTATTAAACCATTTAGACATTGAAGGGATCTCCAATTCTTTCCAGTACTTTGCATGAACTAATCTTGCAGCAAGTAACATCTGTTGTACTAATTTCTGCTGTTGCTAGTCAACCGTGGTATCTTCTTCCCAGATTCCTAGCAAAAATAGCTCAGATTTCTTGGTTAATTTGACAGTTCAGAATTTTTTGTATCATATTTTGTATTTTCCTCCAGAATTGCCTAGCTTATTCACATACCCATCTAGAGATGTAAAATTTCTGGAAATTTTTAAGCCATGGAAAAAATGGGTTTTTTTCTGTTTTTTTTTTCCAGAAAAAAAAATGGAAATGTTTGGAAAAATTGAAAAAAATGCAACATTAGCACTTTTTACAGATTGAAAGTCACTCTGTTACTTTAGGAACATAAAACATGACTAAGAACAATTTGATTTGGCATAAAGTTAGCACAATTAGTATATTAAAAATACAGTGTATTCAAACAATTATTACGAATGGAATTTACTTTTAATTTTTAGAAATTTTTATTTGTAACAAATGGAGCAACAATCTCCTAAACTCTGTGGAATCTCTTTGGTTTCTTCTTTTTCTTTTCTTTTTTCTTTTTGCCTGCTCCACATAAACTAGCAAATTTAAAAAAAAAAACAGAAGAAACCATCAAAATTAGTAACAAAGAAAATTATTTATATTTCCTCTTCACAGTATCAAATAGACATAAAGCACCAATTCCCATAAAAAGAATTAAGGGGGGGAAGTATGGAAGGGAGGCGGAAGGGACTAAAATTAAATGAATAGGCATGAAATTTAATCAAACTCATCTTCTGAGCGATAGTTAGCAGTATCGGTTTCAGTCTCTACTTCTGCTTCATTATGTTTGTCATCATCATCACAGTTATCATGGACTTGTAAAAACCGAAGGTTTACCTAGATTGAAACAAGTTTTTCTACCCTTTCACATGTCAGTATATTTCTTGATTTAGTGTGAGTGTTTCCAAACATAGACCAGATTCTTTCACATGGTGCAGAAGATGGAGGAATCTGAAGAAGGTGAGAAGCAAGAGGAGTCAGACTGTGATGTGCAAAGATCTTGCCACCATGTTGCGGGAGCGATATGTTTGGCAGAATCCCAGACAGCATTCCTAGACTAAATCGCTGAGGATGTTCAGTATTCTGCAACATTTGAAAGTACCTTCCCAACATCAAGTCCTAAATGTGATGCTTGTTTTGTAATCCAGTCAAATGCAATAGCAGTGCTATCATCACTTACATTTCCACCTTTGAATCTTGGATCCAACAGATTTGCAGCAGCATGAATTGGATGGCAACAAAATTGCTCCCTTTTTTAAATAAAATCTTTCACTTTACTTTCTTCTGTAGTTGTAAGTGGAGACACACGGGAATTCTCAAAAACAGTTCTTTTTATTTTGGCCATTTGATAAAGAATTTCTGACAGAAGTGCATTGTCTGATTCAGACACAGTGATTGCTGCAGAAATTGGTTTTAGAATCTTCGGGGAATTCTGCAGCTGAACCCAGAAGACACTCTCGTCAAGAACAGTATTTCTTACACTCCTGGGTACTTTAAGATCTTCAACTATTACTGTTTCTTGAAGAGCTTCTTTGTTTTTTAGTAAACTTTCAAAGGAGATCACTGCTCCACCCCACCAAGTTTTACCACAGATCTTCAGTGTCATGATTTGCATTTTTTTCTACTTGTTTCTTCTTGAAAACTGCAGCTACAATATGAGTAGCTTTTACATGTTTTATAACTTCTTTTGCTCATCTGTAGATCATATGAAGGATGTCCAGTTTCATAATATCATTGAGAAGCAAGTTTAGCCCATGAGATGCATCTTCTGTTGCAGTAATATGCGGATACTTATCTATTATCTATTATGATCTGTCATGCTGCTTTCATATTGCTGGCATTGTCAGTCAGCAAAGTGAATACTTTACCACTCCTAATTTTCTGTAGGACTTCACATATTTTGCAACTGTATGTCTGTTCTCTCTCGTTTCAATGCTTCTATAAAAACTGGTTGAGGTGTTTTTATCACAAAATTTATGATTTCTTTTCCTCTCACATTTGTCCATCCATCTGTAAGTAGTGCAAGACACAATGCTTCGTTGATTTTTCCTTGCACAGATTCCATTACACGTTCATATTCTGACTCCAAAAGAGGCTTGCTCAAAGAATGCCTGCTGGGCAAATGGTATGATGGTCTTAATAATTTTAAAGCTTCCTGCCAGTATGTATTTTCAGTTATTGAAAATGGCATTCCAGAAGAATATATTGCTCTTGCAAGAGTTTGATCATTTTTTTTCCTGATCTTCAGGTGTCATATTGTCTACAAATGAAGTTATTGAGTATTTTTTGGATGCAGTTGTTTTCAGTATTTATTTACTTGAAGATGCTGCTGATGGGACAATACTTTGTGATGCTGCTGTTATTACAGATGGAGCAGGAAGAGGACTTCTTGAACGAGAACGTTGAGGAAAGCTATGTGCGCTTTCATCATTATTGTCCTTTTCACTTATGTCCATGAAGGATTTTTTAATATCTACAGGACACTTGTTACATACAAGAATGTGTTTTGTCATCCTGGTAGCATTTGGAAATGCATATTTCATCTGCAGTATTTGGAAATCACATTTTTCTTCCCAGAAGAACTTGGAATGTGAAAATGCCTCGATATGCTAGACATTGGTCTCACCATTTTTCTGAGGGGAGTAGGAAAGAAAAACAGTTTAGTGGCTAGGTTGCAAGAAAACACTAAGATATGATTGGGGTTGGGGGAAGTAAAGAACCTGATTAGTAGTAGTTAAATTATTATTTACATAAAGGTTATAAAGATAAACTAATGTAGCTAAAATATGGTTCAATTTTCTGAAATCAGATGAATTTAAACTCTTACCTTCTTAAATTAAGTATATGTTCATGTCCTTTTTGTTGATCTGTACTTCCTTCTAGTGCTTTGAGGCCTTGTGAGGAAGACAGAACAGAACCAAACAGATCCACTCACAAGCAAAAACAAAACTGAAACCTTTTTCTTCTTTTGTGGCAATAGCAGTGCCCCCTAAAGGAAGAAATGCATCTTGCTCTTGCATTGGAGAGTTCAGTTTGTAACCTAGGGCTTGCTTGTCCTCAGTGCACAGAAATTAGAATAATCTGATACTGTACCTAGTTTTTAGAAATGATTTGGAGAATATATGAACACCTTGTCTTAAAGATTTTATTCATCATGCTAAAGTAAAACATTCCATAATTGTTTTTCTTCCTTTTTTCAATTTTTGCATTTTTTTGGAATTTTTGTCCTGAAATTTTTCAGTTTTTTTCTGGGCCTTCACATCTCTAGTTAAGGCTAGGGCTAGGACTAGGGTTAGCATTAGCGTTAGGGCTCGTGCTGGGTTTAGGGGTAGGGTTACAGTTAAGGCTAAGGCTAGGGTGAGGCTTAGGGGTTAAGGCTAGGGCTACGGCTAGGATTAGGGTTACTAGGGCTAGGGCTAGGGTTATGCCCGGGGCTAGAGTTAAGGTAGGGCTAGAGTTAGGGCTAGGGTTAGTGTTCGAGCTAAGGCTAGGGTAGGATTAGGGCTACGATTTGGATTACAGAAAACAGAAAGTTCTTAGGCATGTGGCAGATGTAGGCCAAGATACCATTGCATTTGGAGCTAGAAACATGAACATGATAGCCATAGCAAGAAAATCACAATGGTTGAGGCACTGGGAGGCCGATCAGAAATCTTATAATGATTTGGTGTTCTCTTTAAAGGAGAGCTCTTGTTTGTAGTCAAGCATTAGACAAGGTTAGTAGAGGGTTAGGAAAAGAAACAGGTGATGCCTACCTTACAGAACAAAAGAAGTATTAGGAGATCTTACAGAAGCACAAACTATTCCTTTTGTGGAGGAAGACAGAGTTCCATACAAACAGATTTCAATGGGGGCTACAGAGACCTCAATTCAATAGGCAAACTCAGTTATTTCTTTGTGGCCTCTGTGACTCACACAAATGGGACATCTGTGCCTGCACAGTAGACCTTTTGGAATGTTCTAAAGCTCTAGGCCTAGCATTTTGGGGGGAACCCCACCCACTCCCCTGAGGCTATATAAGGCCCCTTCCTGCCATCATCCCCAGTTCCTTTTCTTTCACTGTGTGAGCTGCACTTCTAGGAGTATTCTGTTGAGCAACGTTTCTACTTTTGGTTTCTTGCTGACCTCCAGTTCTTCACCTTGGCTTTGCCTACTGTTTTATGGCATCAACAACCTTCTTTAAATGCTGTCATTTTTGCAATGCCAACATTCCTGACCGTGATGGGCACTCAGAGTGTTTAACTTGCTTTTGGGAGAAAGCCCTCCAACCTTCAAGTTTGCCCAGGGGTTCATCCACATTGCTCAGGTCTTCTGGATGCTCTTTGGCTTCAGTTTCCAGGCCTTCTGCCAGGCAAGTCTCTGTCATGGAGACAACGTTGAAGCGGGCATCTCACTGACCTTCTTCAGAGGAAGTCGATTGCAAGTCTTCCTCAACACCTGGCCCAAGTAGAGACTGACTGCCCTCTACACAGAAACAAATGGCTGCTTTGACCCCTTTGTTGACATCAGCCTCGAGAGCCTGTTCACCACAACTGGTGCTTGATATGCCTGGCCGCTCCTTCAAAAAGGTTCAAGAAGGGAAAGAAATCCAAAGAACCTCCTGTCACTTCCAAGCCATTGGTTCATCTTCAACCGCTATCCATAGTGACGGTTTCACAAGCTCCTTCCACTACCTCCTTGCTGCCACAGGCCCAGCAGCAACTGCCTCTTCAGGTTTCTTTCTTACTACAGTGCCCCCCAGTCTCAATCGCCATCAGCATCAACAGGAGTTTCCAGTGGTGAGATTCTTAAGGACACACCCGCTGTGGGACCATTCCCGTGACAAACTGAGGAGCACCCAGACTGACTCCAAACATCCCATCAAGACAGTTATTGTCAGGGGGACCTCCCAAGAAAGCCACCCACCTCCTCCCCTTCATTCTTGACGCAATCCAGCACCCTCTTCTCCATCTCGACATCAAAAGTCACACTCTTTATCTTGATGCTGGAGATCATGGTCCTGTTCTTGTTTGGAATCATCCCATAGGGCCCGTCACAGACACCGACACTCTAAATCTAGTTGCAGGGAATGCTCTTGTTCCCATAGACAAAGAAGTATTCCCCCATCTGGCTTGGAATGTGATTGTTCATCTGAGAAGTATTATGTTCTTTGTTAATGTCGTAGGTGACACAGATACATCTATGAAGACATCTACGTCCCTCAGTGTTGACACTTTTCTTTGATCTCTAGGCAGTCAGACTCTCGTCCTCCCCCCGCCTCCCAAGAAGTGATGTACTGAGGCAGCTGCCTCTACTGAGTATCCTTGATCTCCTGCTCCTGACCAGGCTTTGGAGTCCCACACTCAGGCCTCCCAAAGATCCTCTCTTCAGTAGTTGACCAGGAGGGACATTCCTAAAGTATTCTCTCAACATTCCCTGTCAGCTCTGCCGTCTCCTGCTTCAACTACTAACGGCTCGACAAATGTTCTATGTGAGAAGCCTCCAGACCCTTCAGTGTCACAAAGCGGACCCATCTCTCTGACGGATGATATCCAGGCATTCTCTGATCTCATGCTTCGCATGGCTAAATCTATCACTCTCAGGATTAAACAACATAGGGAGTTAGTCAAGGACCCCATAAAGCACCAACCTGAAGAACAGGTGCCTATGCCTGCTTCCATTCCACTCCATCCTTATTTGCTCCATGTATTCAAAAAATCTTGGTCTGCCCCCACTTCGGCCTCTGCTACTACTAAGAAGCTTGACTCCTTGTATAGGATCATCAGCTCCAGCAAGGAACGACTTCAACAACATCCTAAACCAAACTCATCAAAGTCAACGTGGCACAGTTAAAGATGTCCCAAGCCCTCCATTCTACCCGTCCTGACAGAGAAGGGAAGAAACTTTAGGCTGTAAGAATTACTCTAATGCTACCCTCTTCTTCAAAATTGCCAACTATAGTGCCTGCATGGTGGCTTATGATCAGTTCCTTTGGGACAAAGCTAAGGTCTTCATTGACAGACTTCCTGAGGATGAAGTGAGGTGGCCTCTGTTTTCCTTCTCGAAGCCCAATGCCTGACAACTCAACAGATCACTATGGCTCATCACATTGCAGACTGCCCCTCTAAAGCATTTGCTTCCGCTGTGTCACTCTGCCAACACTCATAGTTAAGGTCCTCTGATCTCTCTCAATCAGCCAGATCCATAGTCGAGGATCTCTCCTTTGACGATGTTGGTCTCTTCAACACTTCCACTGACAGTGGCCTCGAACATACTCATAAAATGAGATTTACCATGAAGAAATATAGTATCCAGCCTCAGTGTGGCACCCAGACCCAGAATGGTTTCACCTGGCTGTGTGGAGATTGATAAACATATGTTGTTATTTTTTTCCTTTATTAAAAAAGATCAAATGTCCCTACAAATTTTAGATAACACATTGCACATTGCAAGATTCCTCCTATCTGTGTTCCAGTTGTTCATTAATTAAACCTTGAGATATTATTTATCATTATATCTAATAACTTCTATTTACAAGTAACGTTTCCTATACAGAAATTTCTACCATTATTTTTACAATAATTTCATTCTGCATCCTCTTGTCCTAATACAAAAGTTAAATATCTTAAACCAAAGCATTAGTGTCACTATAATTCAAAATTTTCCATACTTTTATATTTACAATTTAAGTATTTAGATATTCAAGTGTTCAAACATCTCTTCATTATGTCTAAATATTTTAAAACTCAGGGTAAACAAATTTATGGAACGTGAAGGTCGTAGACCACGCCTTCTTGTTGCTAAAATGGGCCAGGATGGCCATGACAGAGGAGCCAAAGTGATCGCTACAGGATTTGCAGACCTTGGATTCGATGTTGATATCGGTCCACTTTTCCAGGTATTTTTATCAGTTCAGTTAGATCTTCATGTAACTTTAAGTTTAAGAAAGTTGTTTCAACTTAGTTCTAAGTGCTAATTCTAGGAGATTTTGTTACTTAAGAATTTGCTTTCCATAAGCTAATTTCAATGAGGGACATTTTATTATTTCAGTAGTTAAAATAATTTGATACCTTGAAAAATGATATATAGTTTCCCAGTAAACATTGTGTTTGCATTTCACTCTGTAGCCTAAATCCAATTGTTAGTTGCAATTAGAGCAGACCCATTGAATCCATGAGAACTTGGTAAATTTACACTTTAAGCTCCTTTGGTTCTAGCTGGGAATAGCAGTTGGATTTAATCCTATATGTTTAATGCCTGCATCCATAATTGTTCTCCCTTGGTGCAGAATCTTAGGTATTAAGACAGTAGCAATATGGGATCCTGCTTGGATCTATGAACGTTTGTTTACCTTCAATCAAGGTGGTGTATATTGCCACCCGTGCCTTATCCTCACAACCATCGTATAAGGTAGATTAATTTGAGAGTGCATGACTGGTGTATGACTAGTCAGTGATCTTTCATGATTGAGTGGGATTTGAAGCCAAATCTCCTCTATGTGAACTTGTCGCTTCAACCTCTACAAGTCTAGGTTTTTTTGGTCATTATATAGTTTAATGACCAAGTTGAATGTTACCAAAGTTTTCTCTTTCCTGATTATATTTTAAGCAAAGTAAGAGCAAAGTAATTTTTCATGCAGGAGAATGCTGCTCATTTACTTTCTGATTTTTTAGGCTTTAATTCATAGCTTAAGATAGTCTTAAAGTAACTGGTACAGATGACCACTGACTTTAATGTAAAGCAGGTGAATAAGACTTAACCCTAATGGGCACTTCCTAGTGAAGTCTCTGAAGCTAGAAAAAGAATAGGCAGATAGATCTTCATACTTATCTAGACATTTATTTCAAAATATTGATAGGATAACAGGAACCAGACTCTGCTATTGATATGTATATGTACATTTGTCTTTAAGTTTTCTACCAGGTACAATGTAACAATCAGTATGGATGTTTTTATATAGTGTTTTTGAACCAGAAAAGACACAGTAAGTAGGCTGACAGTGTTCTCTTTGTGATACACTCACACTTTCCAAGATCTGGGTCTCAGCATCCATACTCATTAAAAGGAATGCCATAAGCAGCCTTAAGTAATGAATGTCAGGGGAAAATGTGGAGTTTTCTCATTGCTTTTCTCTGTTAAAAATGTTAAAATTCTCTGTTAAAAATGAACAAATGAACCAATACTTGGTATGACATTTTTATATTCTTTTCTCATATTCTTCGCACTTCATTTGCTTTTTCTGCTTAGACACCTCATGAAGTGGCCCAGCAGGCTGTAGATGCAGATGTGCATTGTGTTGGTGTGAGTACTCTAGCTGCTGGTCACAAAACACTTGTCCCTGAACTCATCAAACAGCTAACTGCTCTTGGCCGCTCCGATATACTTATCATGTGTGGAGGTGTGATCCCACCTCAGGTACCATACTCCGTCTCTTATCCAAAGATATGATGTTGTTCTAAGATGTCTGCTTCTTCTTTGTGTCACATATTCTGGGAGTGGAGAGTGTCTGCACTTTAATTTGATCTGTTTGTCTTATGCTATACAAATCAACATGCTTGATCACAGTGTCACCAAACCTTGTACATAATGGGACCAAAATGAAAACCTAGGTTTGAATTTGGTGCTTCCCAAGCAAATGTGGCAAATTTTTCTGTTATTGTAAGAAGGCATGTTTATGAACCAGTTTTGGCAGAACTTGCACTTAGGTTAACTTCCCAGGTGCGTGTGTGTGTGTGTGTATTCCCAAGTTTGAGATGGAGCCACAGAAAGCAGACTGTTTCTCTGGAAGGTTGCTGGGTTTGGTCCATTTTGCATGGAAGTTGGTATGAAGCAGGTTGTATGTATTGCACCTGTTATACTCACTCCCCCCGCCATTCTTGTCAAGAGAAAAGTTACCAACTTTGGCCAAGACAATGCCAGTGTATTTCATACTCTCCAGTAAGCAAGTTATATCAATGAACCAGGTTTTGCACAAGATCTGCCTACTGAGGTTTGTGAATGAGAGCATGTTTACAAAAGCTCAAGGAAGAGCTGAGCTGCAAAATTACCTTTGTCATAAATTAATAAAAAGTCTATTTGGGGTGATACTGTACAACTAAATTCTAAATCTGCCACACTAATGCATGCAGTTTTAAAATATTCATTAACACTTGAAGAAAATTAAGAAACAAAACAATTTAAATAAAAGAACCTTCTTCAGCCTTTGGTTTTCTTCTTTGGAGTTTTTTATAATGTGGCAGTTTTATATAAAGCACAATGTGCAGAGCTGCAGATGCTGATGATCTTGGGTGGATGATAAAATGTTCTGGTGATTTAGATGTTTGCTTTCAGTAAGGTAATACCTACAACAGAAACTACAACTCCTCTGCTGCATTTTAAGCAAACCAGAGTTACTAAGGATGTTACACATGTGATTGTATTTGAGCTAGATAAATCTCTGCTGTTCTGGACCACTTCAGTAATATGCTTCAGTGTATTACATTTTTCCCCACTGCCACATGACTTCTGTTATCAGTGAACTCTGGTCTTGTACGATGTGTTCTGCAGAGCTTTAATTAAGAAGATTTGTGTGCATTGTTTATATATATATATATATATATATATATATTTACTCTTTCCTCCTAATAGGATTATGACTTCCTGTATGACTCTGGTGTCTCCAATATATTTGGCCCAGGAACTCGAATCCCAAAGGCAGCTGTCCAAGTTCTTGATGATATTGAGAAATGCCTAAATAAGAGGCAGCAATTGATGTAAACCTTTGCCACTTAATGTCTCATGGTAAATCCTGTTATTTGTTATAATGTAGTGTGATTAGTTGCTCAAGAAAATAATTCATACTGCTTCATGTATACTTTCTAAGAAAGTAAATTTAGCTGTCTGTTCCAATACATAGATGAAATACACAACTCTGCATAAAATTAAAGATAGAAGAGAAGATCAAAATAGATTTTTGCATACACTGCCTTCAAATATACTTTATATCTTAAAGTACTTTGGTATGCTTTGTTACATCTAATGGTTAGAACTTTGCTGTTTTGATTTTCAAATATGTTTTATATCATCAAAGTGCTTCACTATACTTTATTACACTTGATTGTTAGAACTTCACTGTTTTGTTTTCAAATGCTATCTAAATTGAGGTATTAAATATAGTGTTCAATAGTTGTTGTTGTGTGCCTTCAAGTCATTTATGACTTACAGCAACCTGAAGGCAAATCTCTTCTGGGATTTTCTGGGACTATGAATGTGTGATGCAGCCAAGGTCACCTTGTGGGTTTCTGTGGCTGAGCAGGGAATCGAACCCTGATCTCCAGGATTGTAGTCCAAAACCCAAACCATACACCACACTGGCTGTCAGTACTATAGTCAAGATATGTTGGCTAGGGGGCTATATTTTATGATAGAGATTCCATCACAGTGGCACAATTAAGCTATAGTGGTGCAACTTTCACAAAGATATGCGTTTGTGCAGTATATCTGTGGCACTGCCGGCGAGCCATGAAAGGTACCAGTGATTTCATGGTGGTGGAAGACATCTCAACATGCACCAATCACCTCACTGCTGCATGTACAACACAAGAACCATCTGGCTTGGCAACACCACTTCCTTTTTCAATGTTATTGTTGTACAGATAGCCAGAACTCTACAAGTGGAGTCTCCTAAATTCTTTCTCTACAGCTGGAGTCTCCTACATTCTTTCTTTCTTGCCTCTGATTCATTGATGTGTTAAATTAAGATCACTTTTCTTTCTGCCTCACACAGCTGAAATATGTAAATTCCTTTTTGATTGACAGTGAGCCAACTAAAGGCTGCCTGTGTCCCTCACTTTTTTTAACTTGGAAAAAAAACCCCTTGTACCTTCTAAGGGTGAATGGGAGAATTTCACCGGATTGCTTCCTTCCCAGTGCTGTTTTTCTTTCCCTAGATCCAGAGGATGAGGGCTTTGCTCCAAAAACTGGAAGTGTGCGGGAGTTCTGAGGGTGTGGCTATCTGAGTTGCCAGTACAGCCTGTAAGCAGATTGCTGGGCAACCCAGAATAGCTCCTCAGGAGAAAAACTCAGACCAGTAGTGTGTGAGAAGGCTTGGTGCCTAAGAGAAAAAGTTATGTAAAGCCAAATACCTGTGGGTATCCATTCCCTCCAGTGAGACTCTAGCAAGGAGCTAGGGAGTACAGTCCCTCAGCCAGTCAAAGAGTGTGATTGTGTGGGGAGGTTGAATTCTCAGTGACAGGCAGAAGAGTAATTGAACCTTAGTAGAATCTGATCGGAGAATGTGATCTAGATTGGGAGTTGAGACTTTGGTGGGAGTATAGCCAAAGGGCTCTTATATGATACTTAACTTTTTATATGAGAGTCTATGGTGGACTTGTGCAAAAGAGAAAAAATTATGGAAGGGAATTCACAAGGTTGTTTCTGAAATATTTAAGACTAAGTTCCCACTAGTTCTAGAGCTATATTTATTAAATATGACTGACTGTTTACCCAAATTGGATACGACACAAAAAAGGATTCTATTATATATGGTGATGGCTGCAATGTTGTGTTTTGCACAATGGTGGAAGCAACCTGAGACTCCAGCTACAGAAGACTGGGCGTTGAAACTGTACGACATGGCAGAATATGATAAAATTAGGATTTTGATGATGGATAAACCTACAACTCATTCCAGAAACAGCTGGAAGATAGTGTTACCTGTATGGGAATTGTTTTGGGGAAAAATGCAACATTTGGGATGGAAATTGCAAGTTAACTATTATATAATTGATTACAATTTAAGCAGTATATACAAGTTGATTTACATAGATGTATATGGATGTGTGTGTGCATATATATACAGTATACATCAAACAAAATAATCCTTTTAGATTTAAATTAGCAGGGAATTTAATACATTAATCTATATCTTAAAAGTGTAGTGATGCCAGCTAAAGAAACTCAAATGATTTTTCTCTCTTCTGAGTATTAGGTTCTTTCTTTCTTTTCTATTCTTTTCCTATTAAGAGTAGAGGTATATAATGAGTTAAATGAGGATTTACACCATGAGCTCTGTTGATACTGCCTTAAACATTGATAATTTTACAGGAATAATAGACCTGTATGGAAGATAGATGGATTTAGGAAAATAATGGACATACTTGTATAAAATATTTTGAATAATTAAGATGGTAAGGAATGTATAATTAATCACTCACTTCTTGAGGTGGGGTGGGATACAGGGAGGTGGGAGGGAGAAGGAAGGGCATGGACTTTGAAATTGTGTCAAGGGAGCCGTACAAGGACAGCTTAATATAATGACAAGTTATAATGTATGGGAATTTTTCAATGTACTAGACATGTAGAGATATATAGAGAGGTTAAATGTCAATTTATTGGAAGATTGTCAAAATAGCTTTTTCAGAATTTATTGATATTATCTGATTTAAATATTTTTCCCTTCTATAACTCCAATTTTTTTCTTGCTATTTTATTTTTACTTGATATAATAAAAAAAGATATAGGTGAACTGTTAAAAATGTTTAATGTTTAAAAAGTACACTGAGGAAATGTGTCAGTCTTGACCTGCATTTGAAATCTGAAATGCTACTTTATTCTGATTGTTACAGTTTATTTTTGTAAACACTGACTCATTTGAATTGTATACAGTATATGAAGTAACACAGAAAACACACTACCATAGAACTATTAAGTGATTCTAAACAAACATTGAAAACTTTCACCGTTTTACACAAAGGTGGTGTTTTAAGGGGGAAGGCAGAGCTGTGTGGTAAAGACAGGGCACCTTATCAGATTGGGATAGAAGTAAGGGCCTGTTGACTTCCAACAATATCTCATTCTGAAGACCATCCCCTCCTGGGTCTCAGTCATATCTAATCGTGGGAATTGGCTGTCCTCTATTGCCCATAGAGGGCATGATGATCTTTTTTCAGAAAAGAATTTTGGAGATGAGGAGGTATTTGGTGTGTGCTCCTCCCAGACCTCATGAATCTCTTTTAGATTTATCACTCTTCTCATTTTATACCTGAAAAGTAAGAAATGACAGAAGTCACCATTAGGTGCTTTTTAATACCAAAAAGAATTATGTGAACTCTCTTGGATTTGTCACCCTTTTCACTTACAAGTCTCTGCAGGAAAAAAAAAATAAGCTTATGTTTTAGAGGTTGGTGTTGATTATTTGGTTGTGCTCTTTGGATGGTTGTGTGGGTGCTTGTTTGGGGGCCTTTTGATCTCCTTGGCCACATGTTCTAACAGGCTGGGACTTATTTTGAGTCACTGCCTTTCATAAAGAAGGACTTCTGGAAGGAGACAGATTCTACCTCACAACAGGTGAGAAAAAACATATTTACTAGGAGGCTTGCAGATACAATCAGGAGGGCTTTAAACTGAGTTACATGGAGAGGGAGACAGTATTTCATAGGATGGGGGACACCATATACTATGAACAGTAGCCTGAATGATACAGGGGGAATTGGAATTGTATAAGAACCTAACAGTGGGCAGAAAAAAGCAACAAGGAATTGGCTGAGGAGAATGACCCATGGTTTAGTCTCTATGCTATTGCACGGAAGATGGACAGGAATTGAACTTGTAATACAGACAAATATAATTAAATAGAAATCACTGAAACCTGGTGGGATGAGTCTTGATTGGAATGTAGTAATGGAAGGGTATAACCTATTCCAAAGAAACAGACCAAACAGGAAAGAAGGAGAAATAGCATTGTATGTCAAGGATGTGTGTATCTGTGAGGAGATCCTTGATGACAGGTTGAAAGTACTGGTGGTGGTGGTGGGGGACAACAGTGATATCATCATGGGCATCTAATATAGGATTCTCAGCCAGGCTGAAGATTTGGATGATGCCTTTCTAAAATAAATAACTAAATATTCAAAAAGAAGAGATATAGTAGCAATGGGAAGCTTCAACTACCTAGAATCATAGAGTTGGAAGAGATCCCAGGGGCCATCGAGTCCAACCCCCTGCTATGCAGGAACCCACATCAAAGTAATCCCAACAGACGGCCACCCAGCCTCTGCTTAAAAAACCTCCAAAGTAGACTCTACCACACACTGAGGCAGCATATTCCACTGCCAAACAGCTTTGACTGTCAGGAACTTCTTCCTGAGGTTCAGGTAGATATTAATGGGGTGGAAATAGTGGAATCCTTGGGTGGGGGTGGTTGCCTTCTTGGGATACAGAGGAAAAGGGAAGCTGAACATAATAAGGCACATATTCTAGACTTCAAGGAAGCTGATCTCAAGGAAGCTTAGGGAAATACTGGGTGGGATCCTATGGTTAGAAGCTCTCATATGGAATGGAATTCATGATGCATGGTTGTTTCTTAAAGAGGAGATATTGAAGGCACAGTTACAAACAGTTCCAATGAAATAGTGAAATATCTCTAAAGCAGCCAGATTTCCCTTTCTTCTTTGTGGTATCTGTAACTCACACAAGTGGGTCATCTGCACCTGCACAATACTGACTCTAGGCCTGGCATTTTGGCAGGAACCCTGCCCCTTTCCCCTGCGGCTATAAAAGACCACCTGGTGCCCGCATACTCAGTTCCTTTTTTTCCACTGCACTGCTGGCCATCGGAGCTTCTTCACATCTCTTTCTTCCTTCTGGTATCGGCCTCGACAATTCCCTGACCTCTTCTTAGATCGCAACTTCAACTCTTAGTTTATGCATCGACAGCGTTTTTTAAGCACTGTCGATCATGCAATGCCAAGATCCCTGACTGTGACGGGCACTCTCGTTGCCTCATCTGCCTCAGCAAAACACACAACATTTTGACCTGTGCCCACTGTCGGGCCTTCACTGCACAGACCCTGAGAAACAGAGAAGCTCGCCTTCGAGTCATTCTTTACGAACAGGCTCTAAAGCCGAATACACCTCCCTCTGTGTCTGCATTGTCTGCCACTTCTGCACCATCAGCGCCTTCAGCTTCATCCAGGAGGCTTCCAGCAATGGCCACCTCGAAGAAGGCACCAGGCAGATCCACTTCAAAAGGACCATCTAGTCGTCCTTCCTGAAAGGACATCCCACAGGACCAGGCAGCTTCCGTTCCGACTCCCACCCATTCTCAACAAACCTCCTCAAGATCGACGGCCCACTCCTTGAGATCCAGACCTTCTGCCTCAATGGTGCCCTCTCCACCACACCCTGCCACTCCAGGCAGATCCATTGAGAAAGAGTTAGCCAAGGCCTGGAGAAAGAAAGACAGAGGTCCACGCAGACCCAGTGCCTGGAGCTGTTAATTGTCGAAACGATCTCAGAGTTGACATCAATGGGCTCTGCGGAACAGCCTTCCAACACTCCAGCCCTCACTCAAGGCCGGCCCTGTTTCCCGCTCACCATCTCTCCACTCCCAAGCTTCTGAGAGAGAGATAGCAGACCTCACTCCTACCAATCATACTAAGAGAGAATCCACAGATGAGACTGGGGCTGCATCACTTCCCGTTGACAACAAATCCCGGGAAACTTGCCCTCCACCACCACCTCCTTGCGTGCGGCCTTCCAAGTCACCTCCCCCACCTCACCGTGCTTGGGAACACTCTCGATCCTCCTCGAGATCGACAGCCCAACGTCGGCACCACCACCATTCCCCACCTCGATGCTGCTGTCAATCGGTATCTAGGTCCTCTTCAGGCCAATCTCGTCAATCTCAACACTGGTGTTCCCCACATTAAGACCGGTCCCAATCCCGTTGGCACCGCACCTACATTTATCATTCACCCTCCCAATCCTCCGAAGAATATTCTTTGGAGGAGATCTACCTTCCATGTCGCCACCACAGAAGGGATAGATACTATGAGGAGGTGGTTACCTGTTCTTGTCGCCGCTCCCTAACCCCGGCACGCTCGTTATCTGTATCCCCTCCTCCCACCAAATGATCCCGGCCTCATTCTCATCCAGACTTATCAGAGGACCAACCTTCAACCTCTGCTGTCCTACCACCAGCTTCGCCCTCTCATCATCATCTAGATAACTCTCTGGAGCATTCTCCAATACTGCATACCAGCCAATTCCTCTCCAGGTCTCTGTCTAACTCTTCAGAACCAGCCCCCCACCATGATGACAGGCTACCAGATACAGGAGTCCCCCACGGGGAGCCCCTCTCACCTTCCTGACCAACAGGGAGGACCTAGTTGATGAGGTGGAGGTGGTGGGATCCTTAGAGGGGAGTGACCATGCTCACTTGGAGTTTGTCATCCAGTGGGAAGCAGAAGCCAAGTGTAGCCAGACACGCATTCTAAACTTTAAGAAAGCTGATTTCTCTAAACTTAGGGAGTTACTTGCTGAAATCCCGTGGACAAGAATACTAAAAGAGAAAGGAGTTCATGACAGATGGGAGTTTCTTAAATGGGAGATACTGAAGGCACAATTGAAAACTGTGCCAACAAGAAGGAAGAATGGCAGGTGTCTAAAGAAACCAGAATGGTTGACTGAAGAACTCTCAACTGAGCTAACTGTTAAAAGAAACATATACAGGAAATGGAAGATTGGTGAAACCGCCAAAGGGGAATTTAAGCAAATAGCCAGGAGATGTATGGAGAAAGTCAGAAAAGCTAAAGTGCAGAATGAACTCAGGCTTGCCAGAGACATCAAAAACAATAAAAAGGGCTTTTTTATATATGTCCGCAGCAAAAGGAAAAACAAGGAAATGATAGGATCACTACATGGAGAAGGCGACCAATTAATAACAGGGGGGGAGTGAGAAGGCAGAACTACTTAATACCTTCTTTGCCTCAGTTTTCTCCCAAAAGGATAGAAGTACCCAACCGGGGGCGTGGGGAGCAGGTGAGGAAGGGGAGGAAATGCAGCACAGAATAAGTAGGGAAGTGGTACAGGAATATCTGGCTAAACTAGATGAATTCAAGTCCCCAGGACCAGATGAATTACATCCAAGGATATTAAAAGAACTGGCAGGAGTCATTTCTGAACCACTTGCAATAATCTTTCAGAACTCTTGGAGAACAGGAGAAGTCCCAGCAGACTGGAGGAGGGCAAATGTCATCCCCATCTTCAAGAAGGGGAAAAAAGAGGACCCTAATAATTATCGCCTAGTAAGCCTGACATCAATTCCAGGAAAGATCTTAGAGCAAATCATTAAACAGTCAGTTTGTAATTACTTAGAAAGCAATGCCGTAATCACTAAAAGCCAGCATGGATTTCTCAGAAATAAGTCATGCCAAACTAATCTTATCTCTTTTTATGATAGGGTTACAAGCTTGATAGAAGAAGGAAATGCTGTAGATGTAGCATATCTTGACCTCAGTAAGGCCTCTGACAAAGTTCCCCATGACATTCTTGCAAAGAAGCTAGTAAAATGCGGGCTAGACAAGGCTACTGTTAGATGGATTTGTAATTGGTTGACCGACCGCACCCAAAGGGTGATCACCAATGGCTGCTTTTCATCCTGGAGAGAAGTGATTAGTGGGGTGCCTCAGGGTTCTGTCCTGGGCCCAGTGCTATTCAACATCTTCATCAGTGACTTGGATGAAAGAGTGGAGGACATGCTGATCAAATTTGCACATGATACCAAACTGAGAGGGGTTGCTAACATCAGAGGATAGGATCAATTTCAATATGACCTTGACAGATTGGAGAGCTGGGCCAAAGCTAACAAAATGAATTTCAACAGAGAGAAATGTAGGGTCCTGCACTTGGGCAGAAAAAAATGAAAGTCAAAAGTATAGGATGGGGGATGTGTGGCTGGATAGCAGTATGTGTGAAAAGGATCTAGGAGTCTTGGTAGATCACAAGCTGAACATGAGTCAGCAGTGTGATGCAGCAGCCAAGAAAACCAACACAATTCTTGGTTGCATCAATAGGAGTATGGTGTTTGGATCGAGGGAGGTAATGGTACCACTCTATTCTGCATTGGTTAGGCCTCATTTAGAATACTGTGTCCAGTTCTGGGCACCTCAATTCAAGAAGGATGTCAACAAGCTGGAACATGTCCAGAGGAGGGTGACCAAAATGGTGAAGGGTCTGGAAGCCATGCCCTATGAGGAACGCCTTAGGGAGCTGGGTATGTTTAGTCTGCAGAAGAGAAGGTTAAGAGGGGACATGGTAGCCATGTTTAAATATTTGAAGGGATGTCATGTTGAGGAGGGAGTGGGCTTGTTCTCTACTGCTCCAGAGACTAGGACAAGGAGCAATGGATTCAAGCTGCAGGAAAGGAGATTCCACTTGAACCTCAGGAAGAACTTCCTGACAGTCAGAGCTGTCCGGCAGTGGAATGTGCTGCCTCAGAGTGTGGTGGTGTCTCCTTCTTTGGAGGTTTTTAAGCAGAGGCTGGATGGCCATCTGTTGGGGATGCTTTGATGAGTGTTCCTGCATGGGGGGGCTGGACTCAGTGGCCCCTGAAGTCTCTTCCAACTCTATGATTCTGTGATTCTGATGATGTCAAGTCCTTCTTGGACTTCATCTCCAGGGTGGCAAAAAACCTCAACTTCACTACTAAGATGGCTAAAGAAACCATTGAGGACCTGGTGTATCACCAACCCCAGGAACAGGCACCATTGATAGCCGCCATTCTACTCCTACCTTACCTACTCCACATCTTTAAGAAGCCATGGGCCAATCCCTCCTCCACACTGGCGACTTCAAAGAAATTTGACTCCTCCTACAAGGCAAATGAACAATGGCTGCAAACCCATCCAAAACCGAACTCTGTCATTGTTGATGCTGCTCAAGCTAAAACCTTGTAATCCCTCCAAGCAACCCCTCCTGACAAGGAGGGCACATGGCTGGACTCCATGGGTTGTAACAGCTATTCTAATGCAACCCTCATCTTCAGGATGTGCAACTATGCTACTTGGATGGCTGCCTCCAACCAGTAGCTATGGGACAAGGTCGTAGTCTTTATCACCCATCTCCCTGAAGATCAGAGGCAAATCACAGACGTCTTCCTTGCAAAAGCTCAACGTCTTTCAAATCAACAGATAACAACAGCCCACCACATCGTAGAGTGTGCCCCCAAGGCCTTTGCTGCCTCAGTGACCCTTCACCGACATTCCTGGCTCCAGTCTTCGGGCTTGCCTCCGTCCTCCCAAAATCTGATGGTGGACCTCCCATTTGACTTGGCGGGCCTCTTCAATGCTGTGACAGAGAAGCTTGAGCATACTCATGCGTTCTTCAGTCTGGAAGTATGGCATCCAGGTTCACCAACCATCCTGACATTGATACCTTAGGTACTGACAACCATCTTGAAAACCATACACCCCATACTTACCTCAGCGCTCCTCTCAGCTCTCGTCCTTGTCCTCCCATCACCTTCCACCTCAACCTCAAAAACAATCCTATAAGAAAAAGTCTGAACCTCCCAAATGTCGAGTTTGACAGTACGGAGGATGATTCCAGTGTTTCACCCTCCGCCGCTACATCCTCCTGAGACACCACATCCACTGCTTCAGCTTCTACCACCGAGTCCATCTCGACCAACCCTCCCCATCCGACACCGTTTTCAGCTCCAAGCTCGCAAAACACCTCGATGCTTGGGCCTCAATAACGACAGACACCTGGCTACTTGACATTGTATCCAGAGGGTACAAAATCAAGTTCATCAGTCTCATCAGAATAACCCACCCCTCCCCCTCCCTTGTCGAAGAGATCCGAGTCCTACAAAGGAAGGGTGTGATAGAGCCTATCCCCTTCAGTTCCCTTCGAACCAGCTTCTCCTCCAAGTATTTCCTGGTCTCAAAGAGGGACTGCAGCCTCAGACCCATGCTAGACCTCTGAGGAGTCAACCGCTTCATCAGGCCTCGAAAGTTCAGAATGGTATCCCTGAAAGCCATCTTCCCCTTCCTGACAGAGGGAGCATGTCTTGCCACACTCGATCTCAAAGATGCCTATTTGCACATCAGCATCTGAGAGCACAGAAGATTCCTTGCCTTTGCCGTTGGCAGGAAGGCTTACGGGTTCCGATTTCTTCCCTTTGGGCTGAACACAGCGCAAGGGTTTTCACGAAATGTATGGCGGTCATAGTGGTGACTCTTTGACAGCGTGGAGTTGTCCTTTTTCTGTACATTGACAATTGGCTAATTGTCGCCCCTTCTTGACACAAGCTCCTTCTCGATATCGATGAGACTCTTCACTTGCTTGCCACCCTGGGCCTTACCATCAACTTTGACAAGTCCCACCTCCATCTGACTCATCAAATTCAATTTATGGGAGCTATTCTCGACTCCACCCACCAACTGGCCTTCCCTCCCCAGGAATGGGTCATCCACCTTGCCAAAGCTATGTCATCCCTTCAGAGGAACCGACGCACCACTCCTCACTCCATACAGGTTCTCCTGGGCCTCATGGCCTCGACAACCCTTTGCCAGACTCTGGATGAGGCCCCTGCAGAGCTGATTCCTCAACACCTTCAACCCGATCCTCGACAACCCCTCTCGTTGCCTCTCAGTACTGAGACAGGTGGTTCGAACCCTTCTCTGGTGGAAGAATCCCAGCAATCTCCTCAGAGGCATGCCTTTTCACACCCCAGAACCAACTGTGGTGGTCTCAACCAACGGATCCCAGGAAGGCTGGGGAGCCTCCACATGTCACCTCTCTGTCAACGGTTGATAGACCCACCTCCACCAACACCTCCACATCAACACTCTCGAAATGCTGGTTGTCATCAAGGCTCTCAGGGCTTTTGAGGATGCAGTCCAGGTTTGTACCATCCAAATCCTGACAGACAAACACGGCCGTGACCTACTACATCAACAAGCAAGGTGGTACCCGATCCCCAACTCTCTTGAGCCTCACCCTCTGTCTCTGGAACTGGTGTCTTTCCTACCAAATTCTCCCTCTAGCCTTCCACCTACCCGGTGTTAAGAACACATGGGCGGACCATCTCAGTTGCTCCAACTGGACCTCCCACAAGTGGATGATCGATACTGAGACTCTAGCAGACCTCTTCGAAGATTGGGGCACACCCTCGATCGACCTCTTCACCTCCCCTCTCAACAGACAATGTCCCCTCTTCTGCTCCGGGGGGGGGGTAGGCAAAGGCTCTCTGGGGGACGCCTTTCTCTTCCACTGGAAAGACCCGATGTCATCACAAGGGTCATCGAGAAGCTGACTTGAGACAATGCCTTGGCAGTCCTGGTCGCCCTGTCAACCCTGGTTTGCTCCCCTCCTCCTACTCTCAAAGGGACAGTATCGGAGGCTACCACCCAAACCAGACCTCTTAACTTTGAACAACGGTACCGTGCAGCATCCAGATATCGATTATCTCAAACTAACAGTGTGGAACCTCCTCCCTTGACCTCCCTTTCACCAGCTGTCCTACGAGTGATCGAAGCAGCTTACAAGCCATTGACTGTTCGATCCTACTCCTACAAGCTCTCGGAGTTCACCACCTTTCTCCAGGACAGAGGCCTCAACATCGACTCCTTTACCATCGTTCATCTCTTGGATTTTCTCTCATCACTAGCTGACAACAGCCTTTCCTTCTCCTGCATTCACTGTTACCTCTCAGCTATCTCCTTCAACAAAGGGGCAGACCCTCCTGTTTCCAAGACCCCTTGGTCCGCAGGTACCTTCAGGGTTCCAAACATCTCCACCCTCCTGTTCATCCTCCTAATCCGAGATGGAACCTATCCTTGGTCCTCTCACAACTTTCCAAGCACCCCTTTGAACCGATGGCTACCTTCGACCTTCGGCTTCTTTCCTGGAAAGACTGCTTTCTTAGTCACAATTACATCAGCCAGGCATGCTAGTGAACTGTGTGCACTAAGAGTAGACAAACCGTATCTTCAATTCCACCACAATAGGGTTCTGAGGCCAGACATCTCCTTCCTTCCCAAGGTTGTCTCCGACTTTCACCTCAACCAAGACATAATCCTTCCCTCCTTTTTTCCTAACCACACCTCTCACCTGGAGCATAACCTTCATACTCTAGACGTGCAAAGGGCACTCGCCTTCTATGTCCAGTGCACTGCAGAGTTTAGGAAATCACAGAGACTCTTTCTTTGCTACTCCTTCATAAAGAAAGGCCTTCCACTTTCTTCCCAGTGTCTCTCCAATTGGGTGGCCCTCGCCATTCACCTTGCATACAAACTGGCAGGGAGAGACCATCTTCTCACATCAGGAGTCACGCAACCAGAGCCCTCTCTGCTTCAGTGGCTTTCCTCAGGGGCGTACTTTTACAGGACATTTGTAAAGCGGCAGTTTGGTCACATCCTGCTACCTTTGTTTCCCACTACAGGATTGACCAAAGATCTCCTAGGGATGTTGCCTTTGGCAGAGCAGTGTTGTCCTCCACACCATTATAAAGCCTTGGTAATCATACTTTTTACTTATACTCTGTGGTTTTACCATGCCTAGCATTGGCTTACATTCCTCCTCTTGGATGCTGGACTCCAGGGGTTCCATGACACTCCCACCTCCTGTGATATTAGCTTGCCAGTCACCCACTTCTGTGAGTTACAGAGACCATGAAGAAGAGGTACGGGTTGCTTACCTGTAACTGGAGTCCTTTGAGTGGTCATCTGTAAACTCACACAATCCCGCCCTTCCTCCCCTCTTTGTGCCTTCTCACGTCCTTTGTGCCAGAACCTTGTGGTGGTCAAGGAACTGAGTACACAGGCCCCAGGCAGTCTTTTATAGCTGCAGGGGAAAGGGGCTGGGTTTCTGCCAAAATGCTAGGCCTAGAGTTCTAGAAGTTTCCATAGTCAGTACTGCATAGGCACAGATGACCCACTTGTGTGAGTTTACAGATGACCACTCAAAGAACTCCAGTTACAGGTAAGTAACCTGTACTTCCTCAGATGAAGAAAGGGGAAATCAACAGACATACAAGCAAGTAACCAGTATTTGTAGGGGACTGCCAAAAAAGTGAACTCAAAATGACCTCAAGCAGTTAAAAATAATAAAAAGGTTTGTTGTTGTTGTTGTTGTTTTGTTTTTGCACATATGTTTGGAGCAAGGGGAAGAAAAAGGAAGTTGTAGGGCTGTTATGTACCAAAGATTGTGAAATGCTGATGGGATACATTGAAGCTACAACTGTTCAATACTTTCTTTGCTTCAGTCTCCTCTCAAAGGAAAAACAGTGCTGTGACTGGCGAAGATAGAATAGATCATGCAAGAACAAACTGACCTGCAGCACATGGGATTTTGTGTGTTGATCAGGGGAGTGACTTCTAGTGAGAAATAGCAAATCTCAATGCTATGAGTATAATTTAGGTCAGATTCATTTTTAAAATATTAGTAGGAAAGCATGTACATATTGGGGTGATCTACATGTGAAAGAATCTATTTCCACAGACAGTATCTTAAAATTTCTGCCTCGCACCAAGCATTTAGTGCATTTCTCTCTAAAAGTCTGCCCATCCGCACAAGCTGCTACAACGTTTAGGGCAAATCTCCCTACTCCGTGTCAGTGTCTTGCTCTAGAACACACACATATGCGGCATTAAGCTGTTCATTTAAAAAAGAAATTACGTTTCAGATAGGTTCTAGCACCACCAATCAGAAGGCACTGTGGACTATTCCACCATTCTCTTCCCTTTATATTATGGGGGCAGGGGGCAGAAAATAAAATGTGCAATACTCCCTCCACTTTCATAAGAGTTAGGAGTGCAGGACCCCTGCAAAAGTGAAAATATCTAAAATAAACTAAAGCTGATGTTAGAAGCAGCCAGCAGCAATCCAGCTCCTCCCCATCTTTCTCCTATTCCACCTCCTCCTCCCTGTCCCTGGCAGCCTCCCATCATCCAGTGCCTCCTCCAACTTCTCTTCCCCACCTCTTCATGCCTCTCACCAGCCTCAACAACAGCAACCCCTCTTCCTGCATACATCAGAAAATTCAAGCCTCTTCCGGATGATGGAATGGTGCTCATCATTTTGGTAAAACCCAGTTGAGTTTTCTTGGTGTGAATCTGGGAGGATGTGGAGAAGATAAATCAGGGGAGGCACTATAAGATGGGAGAATGCTGGTGGTGTCTCTAAAACCAGATGGAATTTTCCTTGTCTGAAAATCTCAGAGAGGAATAGTGATGCCAGACTAAGAGGAGGGTGGGTTTTCCTTGCCAAAAAACAAACAAAAAACAACCTCTCAGTGAGGTGCAGTGGTTTGAGCATTGGACTATAATCCTGGAGATCAGGGTTTGATTCCCTACTTGGCCATGGAAACCCACTCAGTAACCTTGAGCATGCACACATACTCTCAGCCCCAGAAAACCCAGTGATAAGTTCACCTTAAGGTCACTGGAAATGACTCGAAAGCACAAAACAAAACAAAAAAACCCTATGTCACAAGCTGGCTACTATTTTACTCTCAAAGAAAACACTCAAGAGTTTAGCAGCAGTGTTTAATGGAGTATTTGAAGCACAGCTAAAGCTAACATTTTACAATACATACTTGGTTATATAGGGATACACATTTTTACATGCAAACAATTTATATTGGTGGTTTGCTAGGTGTCTTCCCCATTCCCAAATTCCAAGCAGTTGCCAGGTGACCTTGTTTGTTCACATCCTTTGATCTGGCTGATCTCAAGCCTTCCCAGGTTTTCTCAGCCTCCAAGTTGTTTACCAATGCCTCCCTATTATTGCTCTATCTTAGTACTTATTATTTCCCTCCGAACACTGACTAGATTCATTGGGGCATGCATCTTCCAAACTGCTCTTTTTGATCTCCCTCCATTAGAATGAGATACAGTGACTCTTTCCTTTGATACACAATACAGTGTTACACACAGTTTTAACAAAGCTATATTACCAAAGCACTCTAAAGCTAATACATAGTAAATCACCTGGCAATTGCTGTCAGTTCTAAGCAAACAGAGTAACACTTTTATGGCAGGGCTGACTCCCTGTGAAATTCATAGGGTTGCCATAAGTCAACAGGTGACTTGAAGGCACATATACAGAGACAGGGAGAGAGAGAGAGAGAAAGCATTCTCCTGCCCTCTGGAATAGTGGCTTTCCTCCCATGTAACTCACTTTAAAGCACTTGAAACCAGGTTTGTGAGACTCGTAGCAAGTACATTCTTACCAATTACTAAGAAGTTCAACTCATCTCATTCTAAAAGTCCTTCTTCATGAAAGCACAGACTGTATGCAATGGCGTAGCTAGAGCTTTTGCCTCCTGGGGTGGATTGCCCCCCACCTCCTAGCTGTGCCAGTGTGGAAGCACGCACTCCATCTACTTCACTTAGCTTCACCAAAGCCAGCAAAACTAAGGTGGGACAGGTAAGTGGTTTTCAAGAGTGTGCATTGCTGCCATCCCTCCTTTTTTTCTCTAAAGGTGGGCTAGAGAGTCCTCAATGGGCTGGAAACCTTCCTCAGGAAGCTATGGCTGGACTACCTGTATAGCCAGGCAGGGGTGAGGAGGAGGAGGAGGAGGAGAAGGAGCAGGTCTGGCCTGCCAGTGAGTCCCTTCCATGTCTGCTAGGTGGTAGATCCAAACCAACCTCAACATCAAAGGCCTCTGAGACATGTAACCTATTCATCAGGCTTAGATCACCAGCACCTAACAAGACAGTTTCCCAGCCCACTTCTCAGTGGCTGGAGTGCAAAATGCAGAAATATGAGCTTGGACTGGCTCTGACATACTCATCTTCATGAAGGCTTCACTTCTACCTATTTATTCATACTGTCCTTCTCTGACTCTTCACACACACCATGTGTGTATGTGTGTGTTTGTACCTTAGTAGAGTAGAGGAGACGTCACCAAAATGTGATGCTGGCTGAGCTGTAAAGCATCCCTGGGCCACCAGGGAGTGGAGAGCCACTGGCCGGGTGCAGCCACTGTTTGTTTTTCTGCCTAGGTTATTATTTCCCTGTCATGATAAAAAAAAGTGTCTGGAAAGCTGTTTACTTTCCCAGGTTTGTCCCAGCAGCTCCACCCCTAGTCAGAGTTTAAGGGCAAATCCCCCCTCTTTCTCCCTCCCCTGCCAAGTATTCGGAAGGTGGTGGTGCCTCCAAAAAACTGCCGCCTGAGGTAGACCACCCCCCCACCCCCTACCTATGTTGTTGCTCATAGAAGAGTAAATAAAGCTGGGCTTCCTGCGAGTAGACAGTTGGGAAGCAGCTCCACAGGAGGAGGCGTGAGAACAGAGGAGCCCTGAGGGATGGAGACGTGGGGTAGGGTGCTGGACAACTGCTTGGACAGGCTCCCTCCTTGCCATCATCTAAGCCAGTCGACTTGCCAGACAGTCAGGAGGGTGGAGGAGTGCCACTCCTCTCAGCCCCTTAGTAGCTGGAGAGCCCTCTGGAGGGGAGATACCTTTCCTGCCACCACACCCAGACAACCTATAAAGGCTGGTCAGAGAATGAGGCAGTAACAGCCATTCTTTGCCACCAACTCGCATGTTCCCAGGGTTCTCCGCTGCCCCTCTGTCATGCTCCCCAAAGAGTGGATCACAAAGGCCATCCTAGGGGGAGGGAAGAGGGGAGAGTATGGACCTCTGAACATGGGGGGCAGAGAAGACTTCACTGGGGAGAGGACTGAGACTTCTCTTTCATTGCCTCCACCAACACACTCTCCACCTACTCTTCCTCGTGGTCCACTGCAGCTAAATCTTCAAGAGGGGGAGATTGTGCCCTCTGGCATTGGCGCTTAGGGCAGCTACTCTTTTTACCCCACCTTAGGTATGCTTCAGACTGGATGTATATTTTATTTTTAATTTCTATATGCTTTTTAATGATTTTATACTGTTCATAAGCTATCATTTTAATGTGATGACTTTTATTTGTGTTTAAATTTTATTGTTATATTTTAGCTTATTCTTTTGGTGAACCACCTTGGGTCCCACTTTAGCAAAAAGGCAGCATAAAAATAAAATAAAATAATAAAAATTATCCAAGATGCCAAATCTTTCCTAGCAACACCATCTGTGAAGCCAGTTGTTCACTTGTAATATCAGTAGAAGAGGTCAATGAAATAACCCCAAGGTCTTTTAGCTTTCTCCCCAGCTCCTCATTCCCTTGCAATATATCTTGCAGTATCATTTTTTCCCACATGAATCAGAAAGGGCAACGCTTGGTGAATCTTTGCCTAAGAAGACAGAACATCTCTCCAGATGTCTCATCAGGCCTTAACTCTACTGTCTCTGTTCCAGTCATCAGTAAAGCACCCAGCACAGCTACATGTCTCTTGACAGAAGATAAGAAGGAAAAGGGAGACTTCAGCAGGCATAAAAAAACTTTTTTAAAGAAGATTTTTGTTGTCAGAGGCTTTTTTTAACCTGAGGTATGCCTGTTTTATGAATTTGAAGGTATTTATTGGCTAATAGTTGCTAAAATAAAATGTTTATGTGACAGCATTATTTTATTACAGAAAGACTGCCTGGCTTCTTCAAAGGAGGTAATTTGTGAGTTTAAACTATGTTCAGTTTTGGGTGGCTCATTTTAAGAGGGATATAGACAGGTTGGAACAGGTTCAGAGAAAGGCAACAAGGGTGGAGAACAAAACATATGAAGAAAGCTTGAAAGAGTTGGGCATCTTCAGCCTGATGAAGAGAAACTGAGGAATAGCATAACTGTACTCTTTAAACATCTAAAGGACTGTCACAGAAAAGAGGGTGCAGATGCATCCTGTGCTGTCACAGTAAGAAGGATCAAATCTAATGGTTTTAAGTTATGGGAGGGTAGGTTTCAATTGAAAATTAGTAGGAACTGTTTAACTTCCAGTTGGTCATGGTGAAGGGAAACAATGTGCCCAAGGGCTAGCTCCCAAGGGACTCTGTGCTCCAGGTGGTAGGAGGCAGCCTGATCCACCTTTGGGAACAAGGAGCATTAGGGATCCTTATTAAGTCCATTGTGGGTGACCCAAGCATCATGAGATGCAAGCAAACCACCTGTGAGGGCTCTATGGGTGAGCAGGACCTGGAATAAATCCCTGTCACCTTGATGCTGTTGCTTATGGCAGCCAACTTTCACACAGCTGATTTTTAAAAGTACCGATGAAGAATCCTTGAATTGAAAGACTCCCCAGAGGAAGATATAGTTAACTTTGACAATTGCATTCTATAGATGGATTAAAGAGAGCAACAGGAAGACTGGCAGATTTATATTTCTTTAAAGAGATGGTACAAATTAAAGAAGGACTTAATGAAAATTCATAAATTAAATGTTTTTTTTTTTTGAAAAAATAAAAGTAGAATTGGTTAAATTACTCACCATGAGTACTTGATAAGTTTCAAGGTCATGTTGCAAATGAAAGCAACAGGAATTGAACTTAATTGAATTGCCTTTTGAACTTCTAACTTTTCTGCTAAAGAGTACTTGAAATGGAGTGAACGACTGATCAAATGTTTCACTGCCACCGGCTGATGGTTGTTGGAATATATATTTTAAAAAACTTTTTTAAAAAAACGGTAACTGTTGACTGTTATCTGTCTATGATAGCAAAGGAAAGAGAGGCTGTTAGGCTTGCAAAACAAGTTTGACAATAAAACAAAAAGTAGCTCAGTCTCAGAGAAAAGGCTCTACAAATCAGACCAGGGAAATGGATTCAAATCACCTGCTTATGGAAGAGATGAAAAGGCTGAAGGAGGATTAATGGGAGAGATGCAAAAATTAAGAACAGAAGCAAAATTGAAGGAGGTGAGAAAGATGAACAAAGCATTAAGAAATATAACAATTAAGAACAAAAGTGAAATTTGATATGAAAGAAATAAAAATTTCTTTGGCCAAGAGAGTGTTTTGATGTGGGTTCCTGATGGTGGGATGACTGAATGCATGACTGGATGGCCCCTGTGGTCTCTTCCAACTCTATAATTCTATGATTAGATGAAGCAGTTGAATGACAGAGTGGATGAAAATGTGAAAGAGATGCAGAACCTGGAGTAGGCAAATGAGAAGTTGACTGCAGAACAAGATAAGGATGCCATGGCATTGCTGAAGATGGAAGAAAGCATCAAAGGCTTGGAAGATAAGAGGGATACCTGAAAGTTGAATAATAATGTTCAAGTTCAAGTATGTAAAGCCTTGGTAGAGTTTCTTCAAATGCAGGGTGGAGAAATTGCTGCAGAAATTGATCAGATTTATAGAATTCATTCAAGAATAGCCAATCAAAGGAACCTGCCAAGAGATGTGATTATTTACTTTGTGGAAAGAAGTATGAGAGTTCAGGTGCTGAAAGAGCACTTTTCAATTAGATTTTAAATGGATGGTAAAGATAATTTTTAAAGATCTGCCAGCCTGAATTCTGAGGAAGTGAAAAGATTACACCTTGCTGACTGTTAAACTTACACAATGTTCTGTTTCTGTAAAAATCAGGAATTGGTGTCAATTCATTTTTGTTTGTTTATATTATTTATTTGTTTGTTTATTTTAAAGTGTAATTATATCTCTGAATTTCCCTTTTAAATAAACTGTTATTAGGTTCCTTTGTGACCCGTTTCTATCTCTTACATTTCCGGAGAGAGCTTTAGTCAATTTATCACATTCTTTCATTTCCATAAGCTTTAAAAGCCATTCATCAACTTCAGGTATTTGATCAGTCTTCCAAAAATTTCTCACTTGCCTTACAGACAATTTCATAGTCCAGAAGGTGGAGGAGGGACTAAGGAGGACAGATCTGATCCTAATCAACAATGATGGCCTGGTTAATGGGGTGTAGGTAGTGGGAACCTTAGGAAGAGCTGACTATGCAGTGGAAAGGGGAAGCCAAACATATTCAGATATGTATTCTAGACTTTAAGACACCTGATTTAAGTAAAGTTAGGGAAACAATGGGAGTTATCCCATGGTCAGCAATATTAAAAGATAAGAGAGTTCATGATGGATGGGACTTTCTTAAAAGTGAGATATTAGTGACAGAATTTCTAATAATTCCAATGAAGAGGGAAAATGAGAGGTGTCTAAAGAATATGGGATGGATGTCTAAGGAAAAACTTTCACCTGAGCTCAGGTTTAAAAGGGACATGTACAAGAAATGGGAAAATGCAGAAATCACCAAAGAGGAAATTGAAACAAATAGTAAGTGTAGGGAGAAAGTCAGAAAAGCTAAAGCACAGAATGAGCTCAGAATAGCTAGAGAGGTTAAAAATAGTAAGAAGGGCTTTTTTTCCCCTTATGTCCATAGTAAAAGGAAGAACAAGGAAATGGTAGGGCCTCTGAGTGGGGAGGATGGTGAAATGCTAAGAAGGAACAGAGAAAAGGGAGAACTAATGAACACCTTTTTTAACTCTAGTCTTCTCCCAAAAGGAAAACACTACTGTTCTTGGGGAAAATTGAGATAATGATGCAGTAAGGAAACATAGCACAGGATGGTTAAAGACGTAGTACAGGAATACCTGGCTACTGTAAATAAATTCAAGTCTCCAGGGCCAGATGTACTACATCTAAGGGTCTTAAAAGAACTGGCAAAAGTAATCTCAGAACCCCTGGCAATAATCTTTCAGAGTTCCTGGAAAAGGAGAAAAGTCCCAGCAGACTGGAAACCTCAAACATTGCCCCCATCTTCAAAAAGGGAAAAAAAGAGGGCCCAAATAATTACTGTCCAGTCATCTTGACCTCAAAAGATTCTAGAGGAGATCATTAAACAGACAGTGTATGGGCACTTAGAAAGGAATGCCAGGATCACTAAAAATCAACCTGAGTTTCTCAAACAAGTGGTGTGGATGTAACATATCTTGATTCCAGTAAGGCCTTTGACAAGGTCCGCCATGATAAGCTAGTAAAGTGTGGGCTAGACAATGCCACTATAAGGTAGATCTATGACTGGTTTTGTTGACAAGACCCAAAGGGTGTGTCACACGCCATGAGACCATAAAGCAATGAGAACTTTTGAAACCCATAACTCATAAATTATTGGAGCTTGGATTTAAGTTCATATGGGGTTTTCCAGCAGTGATACTAATATTTCATGAAGGGCAACTACTGAAAGCAAAGAATGTACATGAAAGTGAGAGGAAGTTGGAATGACTTGGAATTTGCAAGGGGAAGGAGAAGGAGAAAGAGAAAGAGAAAGTGAAAGATGGCAATGTCATGGAAGATACTGCAGGAGAAGAGTAGGGAGAAGAGCTGGGAAAGCAAGTGGCAGAGGTGCAAAAGAAAGGCAAGGCAAGGAAACTTAATAGACTGGATAAGACAGAAAGGAAAGAACAGGAAGCAAAGAGAAGGATCTTGAGAAATAGATGAATATTTTGGAGTTACGGTTGAATATGAGGTGTTATGATTTTGTTTAGAATTTCTAAAAGTAGCTATAGTAAAATGCTGACTTGAGTAAAGCAAGGATAAGATTTATTAGTGTGGGTGTTACAGTGCATAATATAAAAGGAGGGATTTATGCTGAAAGGGTTAAGTGATAGTATAATGTTGTGATGAATAGGTAATAATAAGAATTATGAGTATCTGTTGTATAATTGTTATAATTGTTATTATTAACATTTAATTATTAACATTTAAAAACATTAACATTGAATTATTAACATTTAATACCCCTATAAAAAGATTTCCATTATATAAGTTATTGAAAGATAAAAGAGTGGATGTAGCAATGTTGCAAGAAATACACACATGGAGTGATAGTGTAAGATCATTAAATTATAATCACTGGTCTCTACAGCCGGAATCAAGGGGGACTGATAAAGCAAGAGGAGTGGCAATATTAATTAGAGAAAATATAAATTTTCAGGTGGAACAGATTAAAAAGAATAAAGATGGCAGATTTATTTTTGTGAAAGGGAGATTAATGAATGTAAAAATTACTTTGGCATGTGTTTATGCCCCCAACAAGAGTCAAATAAATGTTCTTAATGTATTAACAAAATTAGATAACTTTTCAGAGGGAGATTTTTTGTGTGGGGAGATTTTAATTCAGACATTAAAAAACTGAAGGGAGTAAAAGATAACTCTGGGGGAATCATTGAAATTGTAAGAAGTCTTTCAATTTAAAGAAATAGAACTTGGTCAATGGCTATGAAATGAGTGGGAGTGGGGAGACTGAAGCTATACACTACTGTGCAAAACATAAGAAGTCTAGTTATATAAATTATATATTGGTAGGAGGAGGTAATGTTTGCAAGATGGGGAAGATTTTTACAGACAAAATTTTGATCTCAGATCATTCACCATTATTAATAAACAATAAGGTTGAAATGGTAAAAAAGATCAGAAGTTGGATATTTGACTCAATAGTTATATTAAACAAGAAAAATAAGAGTACACTATGGACAGAAATAAAGCTACTTTGATTTAAATGCTGAAGAGGAGTTAAAGGACTATATTGTATGGGATGCTTTTAAAGTAATGTTAAGTGGCAAATGTATAAATATGGAAATAGGTATTAAGAGAGAAAAAAATTAAATATAGACAGAGTTTAATGCAAGATGTGGAAAAGCTTCAAAGAGAATATCAAAAGCATAAAGATAAGAAATAAAAAATGTTATGGGAAAATAAAAAGCAAGAAATACAGGACTTAGATCAAACAACTGTTTTGAAAAAACATTTATTGGTTAAAAATGAATTCCAGACATGGGATATACAAAGAATGAAAAGAGTAGCAAGATATTTTAGGAAAAAGAAAAACTATAAAAGAATAAATGGTCCTAAATATGAAAATGAAACAATTGTGAGAGAAGAGGAGGTTAGGGATGTAACGGTCAAATTCTATCAAAAATTAGATAAAGAAAAGGATGCCACAGAGAAAACAATAAATGTAGATAGGAGATTATCTAGCTTACAAAGAAAAAATTGGAACCCCCCTATAACTCAGGAAGAGATTGTAGAAGTTATTAAAAATTTATAAGGATCAAAATCCCCTGGCCCAGTTGGTTTTTTCTAGTAATTTTAGCAAAATCTTTCAGAAAAAGTTAAGTGGTTATATGGTTAAAATATTTAATGCTGCTTTGGAAAAACGTGAAGTTCCTAGTTCTTGGAAGAATGGAGAAATTATATTGATAGTAAGTCCTAACAAAGATGAACTGTTCCCAGAGTCATATCACCCCATTACATTAGGAAATAAAAGTTATAAAATATTTGCAGATGGGTTGGCTAATAGATTGGCTAAATTTTTACCAATTTTAATAGAAGATCAATACAGATTTAAAAAAGGGAGGGTGATCAGTGACCCTATCAGAAATATTCAAAATATGTTGCACCATGCAAAACAAAATAAAAACAATGTAGAAATTATTAAATCAGATGCTTACAAGGCATTTAAATCATAAATATATATATACAATGTTTACAAAGGATATGGTTTAGGGGAGAATGTTAGTAACACTGTCCAAGAGCTATATAGACATAATGTGGCACAGATCTCACTGAATGGAGATAGTTCAAGGAAAATAAAAATTGAGAATGGAAGGAGGCAAGTTTGTCTATTATTCTCTTTGCTATTTATTTTGGCTATGGAATTATTAACTAACGACGTAAGGAATAATACTTATATAAGATTGGAAAGGAAGAAATTAAGATTAATCTGTATTCAGATAATGCAATAATAGTGACAGAACAACCACATCCGACAATAAAAGAACTAGTTGAAATGATTAAAAATTTTGAGAAGTATTAAGGACATAAAATAAATATGGAAAAATCTGAGATGATGTTTATTAATACCAAATGGCAAGAACAAAAAAATGTACAAAGAAACTGTCATTTGAAACTAGAGGTTAAAAAAATGGAGTAAATGTAATGAAAAATGTGGATAATATAATTCAGGGTAATTATGATCAAGTATGGAAAAAATTAGGTTAAATGGAATAAAAGTCAATGGAACATGTTGACAAAATTTATAGCTTTGAAAATGCTTGTTGTCTCAAGATGGTTACACTTATTTCAGATCATCCCAGAGATTATTCCTGTTAAAGTGTTAAGGAACTGGGATAGAAACATCAAGGAATGGGTATCAGGAAAAAAAAATTAAAAATTAATAATAGTCTAGGTGAGGAAGCAAGGGAAATGCATCACATTCATCTAGTTTAGTCAGATATTCCTGTACTACTTCTCTACTTATTAACTAGATGAATTCAAGTCTCCAGGGCCGAATGAATTACATCCAAGGATATTAAAAGAACTGGCAGAAGTCATTTCTGAACCACTAGCAGTAATCTTTCAGAATTCTTGGAGAACAGGAGAAGTCCCAGCAGACTGGAGGAGGGCAAATGTTGTCCCCATCTTCAAGAAGGGGAAAAAAGAGGACCCAAATAATTATCGCCCAGTCAGCCTGACATCAATACTAGGAAAGATCGTAGAGCAGATCATTAAACAGTGAGTTTGTAATTCCTTAGAAAGCAATGCTGTAATCACTAAAAGCCAACATGGATTTCTCAAAAATAAGTCATGCCAGACTAATCTTATCTCTTTTTATGATAGGGTTACAAGCTTGATAGGTGAAAGGAATGTTGTAGATGTGGCATATCTTGACTTCAGTAAGGCCTTTGACTTCAGTAAGGCCAGAGTTCCCCATGACATTCTTGCAAAGAAGCTAGTGAAATGCAGACCTGGCTACAATACCACTCCTCCTGGAACTGGCCAAGGTCCTGAAAGTCTCCTGGACGAAGCCAGCCTCCTTACCACCTGTGTCCAGGCACCTTGAGCACCTTCTACATGACCAACCAGGAGAGTGTGCTATTCCTTTTCAACCACCCCTAACTGAATTCCATCATTGTGGAGGCCTCCGAGTCCCATGGAAGCAGAAGCCAACACTTCACTCCTGCTGACAGAGAAGACAGATGCCTTGACATCTTTGGGAGGTGCTTCTACTCCTCCTCAGCCATTTTGATCCAGGTGGCCAATACACAGGCCCACATGGCAGCCTACCAGAGATTCCTTTGGGAGAAGATCCTGCCTTTCATCCTTCATCTCCTGGAAAAACACCATACTGTGGCCCTTGCCAAAAAGCAGGAGGCCCATGCCCTCATCACTCAGCAGGAACCATTTCCCTCCACTGCTATGCATGGCTTAGATCTGCAGGCCTCATAGACAATACCAGAAAACAAATAGAAGACCTCCCTGTTGACAGAGTAGGCCCTTTCAATGCTGAGACCGATGAGGCCATGGACACTATCCCCAAGTAATGCCTCATGACACAGAGGATGGGTTTCAGGGCATTCTCCCAGCACTCCAGGACCCCAGTTCCTCCTGGAAACAGTCTTCAACTTTGTCTCAGGTCCCCCACCTGGAAATCCTGGACCCAACCCCTCTACTCCTCCAGGTCCAAGCACCCGCCCAAACTCCATAGGCAGAAGCCTCCCACCAAGAAATGGACCTCCACGTTTAGATCCTGCCTTTGACTCCTTACTCTGGATGACACTGCAGCCAATCCTTAGGCTACCACCTTCCAAAAGCTTCTGACCACTAACGCTCCACAGCCATTATTCCATCTGGTGGAACATCACCACAGACAACTGGGTCCTCCACCGTCCGCTTTGGCTATGCAAAAGCAAGCAAGTTTACAAGTATTCCTACCATTGGCATCTTAAAGGTTACCCTGGTATCGCAGGTTCTCGAGAAAGAGGTCTCTACTGTCCTCAAGAAGGTGGTCATCAAGGCTGTTCCCCTCTTGGTCGCATATGATGGCTACCTCTCCCAGTACTTAGAATCATAGAACCATAGAATTATAAAATCATAGAGTTGGAAGAGACCACAGGGGCCATCCAGTCCAACTCCCTGCTATGCAGGAACACACATCAAAGCACTCCCAACAGATGGCCATCCAGCCTCTCCTTAAAAACCTCTAAGGAAGGAGACTCCACCACACTCTGGGGCAGCATATTCCACTGCCAAACAGCTCTGACTGTCAGGAAGTTCTTCCTGAAGTTTAGGTGGAATCTCTTTTCCTGTAGGTTGAATCCACTGCTCCTTTTCCTAGTCTCTGGAGTGTCAGAAAACAAGCCCACTCCCTCCTCGACATGACATCCCTTCAAATATTTAAACATGGTTATCATGTCCCCTCTTAACCTTTTCTTCTGCAGACTAAACATACCCAGCTCCCTAAGCTGATCTTCATAGGACATGGCTTCCAGACCCTTCACCTTTTGGTCAACCTCTTCTGAACACGAAGTCAATATCCTTCTTTAAATGAGGTGCCCAGAACTGGACACAGTAGTCTAGATGAGGTCTAACCAAAGCAGAATAGAAAAGTACTATTACCCTTTGATCTAGACAACATATTCCTATTGATGCAAACCAAGAATTGTGTTGGCTTTCTTGGCTGCTGCATCACACTGCTGACTCACGTTCAGCTTGTGATCTACCAAGACTCCTAGATCCCTTTCACACATACTGTTATTCAGCCATATGTACCCCATCCTATATTTGTGCATTCTATTTTTTCTGCCTAAGTGTAGGACCTTACATTTCTCTCTATTGAAATTCATTTTGTAGCTTTGGCCCAGCTCTCCAATCTGTTAAGGTCATTTTGAATTTTGATCCTTTCCTCTGGTGTATAATCAACCCCTCCCAATTTGGTATCATCTGGAAATTTGATCAGCATGCCCTCCACTCCTTCATCCAAGTCATTGATGAAGATGTTGAATAGCACTGGGCCCAGGACAGAACCCTGTAGCATCCTTATTTCATACAATGGCTATCACATAGGCAATACTATTTATGATTTTTAGAAGATATGAAGGCTAAAGGTTTTGAAATGACAAAATCCAAATTGGAAGATATGCTATGCGATAGTGAAGAGCATTTGATTTCTAAATTGTATAACGTTCTATTAAAAATCCAGATGGAAGGACAACAAGTAAAGGAATATATGATCAACTGGGCAAAGAATTTTGGATTCGCAAGTACTATGAATCAATGGGAAAGGTTATCGACAAGAGAAATCCAAAGTATACCTTTCTATCACTTACAAGAAAACTATTATAAAATGATGTTTCACTGGTATCTTACACCAGAAATACTTTCCAAGATACCTAAAGAAATGAATAAAACTCGCTGGAAGTGCGTGGATCAAGTTGGATCTTTGTTATCATATCTGCTGGACTTGTGAAAAGCCTAAAAAGTTTTGGAAGATGACACAAGATACAACTCAAAAAAATTTGAAAAACCAGATCAAAAAGTCCCCTGAGTTGTTTTTGTTGGGGATCTGGCAGGAAAATTCCAACTTCCGCAAACAAAGGCAAAGAATAATTCAATTTATGTTATTAGCAGCACAACTGGTCTATGCAAAATATTGGAAAAATACACGAATCCCAACAATAAATGAATGGTTTACTAAGCTAATAACAATTGTAGAAATGGATAGATTGATGGAAAGATTAAAAGGTTCACCAGAACATGACTTTGCTCAAAATTGCTTATTGAATATTTGAGAGAAAATGAGGACGAAACTATGATTTTAGGATTTTGAATTTGCTTGTACTGTTACTATTTTATATTGTTCTGTTTAGAATAGAGAAATTTATAATACACACTAAGGAGTCTAAGAAAATTTTAGATGACCTTACTTCAATGCTACATACTGTTATCTTCTATAAGTACATACAATTATATAACCACTTTACATTTAACTTTTGTATTTTATATTAATAATGTTAGTAGCTTATGGATATTAATATGTTTAATATTTTTCTTTTAGAATTGCTTTATTTTATATAAGTGGGACTACACATAATTCTTACCTAGGCTTTTTTTTTTTTGCTTATTATATTATGCTAGTATGTGTGTATACATACAAAAAAAAAAGCCTAGGTAAGAATTATGTGTAGTCTCACTTATATAATATATAATATAATATAAAGCAATTCTAAAAGAAAAATATTAAACATATTAATATCCATAAACTACTAACATTACACACACACACACACACACACTAAGAATAGCTGATAGTTGGGGTGGAAGTCTTTTTTTTTAATTAGATGTTTGTCTAGTATGTTTTGTTTGTTTTTATTGTTAATATTATTATAGTTATGTTAGAATTTTAGGTTGATTCATTTAGCTTGTATTAGTATATTTTATGTAATTAGTGCATTTTTTATTTTTAGATTTGTTTAGTATTGTTTAGTACTGTTTTTGATACTTACTATATTATGTGATGTTTTCTTGTTTTTATAGATTTAATAAAATAAAGTATAAGAAAAAACTAAAACCTAGAACCCTGTGGCACCCCAAATAGTCAACTTTCTCCAGGAAGAAAAGAAGCTATTGATGAGCAGCTTTTGGGTTCGGTCAGTCAACCAATTACAAATCCACCTAATAGTAGCACTGTCTAACCTCCATTTTACTAACTTCTTTTCAAGAATGTCATAGGGAACTTTGTCAAAGGCTTTACTGGAATCAAGATATGCTACATCCAAAGCATTCCCTTCATCTATCAAGCTTGTGACTTTATCATAAAAAGAGGTAAAATTAGTCTGGCATGATTTGCTTTTGAGAAACCCATATTGACTTTTAGTGATCACGGCATTCCTTTCTAAGTAATTACAAACTGACTCTAGAATCTTTCTGGGCATTAATATCAGGCTGACTGGGCTATAATTATTTAGGTCCTCCCCCTCCCCCCTATTTTTGAAGATGGGGACAACATTTGCTGTCCTCCAGTCTTCTGGAATTTCTTCTGTTCTCCAAGAATTCTCAAAGATTATTGTGAGCAGTTCTGAAATTACTTTTAATGTCCTTGGATGTAATTCATCTGGCCCTGGAGACTTAAATTCATTTAGAGTAGACAGGTGTTCCTGTACTACTTCGCTACCTACACTGTGCTGAGTTTCTGCCACTTCTGCCTTATTGAAACTGTTTTAAACTGTGTCTTCAGCATCTCACTTTTAAGAAACCCATCTGTCATGAACTCCTTTCTCTTTCAGTATTCTTGACCACGGAATTTCACCCAGTAATTCCCTAAGTTTACAGAAATCAGCTTTTTTAAAGCCTAGAATATGGTTACACTTGGCTTCTCCTTCCCACTGAATGACAAATTCCAATAGGGCATGGTCACTCCCACCTAAGGATCCCACCACTTCCACCCTATTAACAAGATCATCCCTGTTGGTCAAGATCAGATCTAAAATAGTTGACCCCCTTGTTGCCTCTTCCACCTTCTGGACAATGAAATTGTCTGCAAGGCAAGTGAGAAACTTGTTGGACCTTGTGCTCTTGGCAGGGTTTGACTGCCAACATATATCAGGATAGTTAAATCCCCCATTACTACTGCATCTCTCCTTTTTGAATGCATAATCATCTGCTCCAGGAAGGCATCATCCAAATCTTCAGGCTGGCTTGGAGATCTGTAGTAGGCCCCCAAAATGACACCCCTATTGTTTCTCGCTCCCTTAATTCTTACCCAGATGCTCTCAGCTTGGCTTCCTGGATTTAAGTCATGGATCTCTTCACAAGTCTACACATCCTTGACATAAAGCTACTCTGCCTCCTTTCTTGTTTGATCTCGTTCTCTGAAATAAGTTATATCCCCATATTCCTACATTCCCATCATGAGACTCATCCCACCAGATTTCAGTGATGCCTATTATGTCATATTTATTATGTTGTATTAAGAGTTCCAGTTCATCTTGTTTGTTTACAATGCTCTGTGCATTAGTATAGAGGCATTTAAGACCATGTGCCCTTCCTACAAGCCCTTTACTAATGTTGCTTTTTGTCCCACTGTTGGTCCCTAGTACTACTTGGCCTGCTCTATCTATAACATTTGTGCTTTACTTCATGGTACCAAAGAGGGACGGAGGACTCCAACCAATCCTAGATCTCCCAGAATTGAAGAGCTCATTGGCCCAGGAAGTTCAAAGTGGTGACTCTCCAAACCATCCTCCCATTGCTGATCTGCGGGGACTTGTTCATCTTGATTGATCTCAGTGATGCTTCTTTCCACATATCTATCCAGCCTCACCATCAGAGATTCCTCAGATTTGCAGTGGAGAACTTGCTCTACTAGTACTGCATCCTCCCCTTCAGGTGTATGACAGTGGTAGTTTCCTTCCTCAGAACTCATGGAGTCAAGATCTTTCCATATATCAATGATTGGTTCCTGGTGTCATACTCCTGGTCTGTGCTGTGCTGGGACATCAACCTGACCCTCACCCTTCTCCATGTTCTCGGCCTTCGGGTAAACCCAAAGAAATCAGTCCTGGAGCTGACTAGTTATCGAGTTCCTCAGTACCTCCCTGGACTTTCACTTGGCATCAGTGTCCCTTCTAGTAAAGAAAGCCAAGACTCTCAGATCGGTGGCTCACATCCTTATCAGGCATCCTACTTGTCGGGCTTGTCATGTTCAGAAACTGCTTGGTCTGATGGCCGCTACCTTAGTGGTCATCTACCTCTCCCAATTCAGGTTCAGAGAGCTCCAGGCCTGGTTCATGAGGAACTTTGACTCCAGAATCCACTGACAATCCAGGAGGATGAGGCTTCTATCTGAGGTCCACCACTCCCTTCTCTGTGGACCAGGGTGTGGAATTTCCTCTCTGGCATGCCCTTCCACATTCAGGATCTGGAATGTATGGTCACCACCAATGCCTCCATGACTGGCTGGGAAGCTCACTGCAGGGATCTCACAGTACAGGGCCACTGGACCCAACAGGAGAATCCCTTCACATCAGCTCACTTGAACTCTTCGCAGCAATGAAGGCCCTCAAGGCCTTTGAAAGGAAGCTATGAGGCAAGATGATCCAGATCATCTCAGACAACACCCTGGTCATCTGCCACATCAACAGACAGGGTGGCACTTACTCAACAGTCCTTTGCCTTCTCATAACCATGGTCTGGGGTTGGTGCCCCAGCAGACAGATTCATCTGTCGGCAGTGCACCTGGTGAGAGTCAACAACACTCTCATTGACTCTCAGTTGGTCCAGGATACTTCAACACAAATGGGCCCTTTCCAATAAAGCCGTCAACCTTGTCAGATCTTGCTGGGATCTCCCAACCATCAACCTCTTTGCCACTCCAACCAACAGGAAATGCCCTTGCTTTTGCTCGAGGGCCAGGATGGGAGCAAGATCACTCAGGGATGCCTTCCTCAGGTGGACCGAGGAACTCCTATACCTCTTCCCACTGTTCCAGCTCCTGACCAAAGTGATCCTCAAGCTTGAGATGGATGGATCCAATGCCGTCCTCCTTGCCTTGTACTGGGCATGGCAGCTGTGGTTCACTCACCTCCTCCATCTCTCCAGAGAACATCACCTCCGCCTCCCTCTGGACCCATATCTCCTTTTGCATTCCAATGGGAAGGTTCTCCATCCAGAACCTGAGACTCTTTACCTCTCAGCCTGAAGGATAATCCCCCTAGACTCCCCCCATCTCAACAGAGTCCTCATAGCATCAAGGAAACCCTCCATGAGGCAGTCTTATGCCTACAAATGGAAATAGTTTGCCTCCTTCACAACATCCAGGAATGAACTGGCCTCACCAGCAAACCATACCACAGTCCTATTGTTCCTTCTTCACCTCCATGAATCAAGCCTCGTGTTCTCCTCCCTCAAGGTCTACCTCAGTGTAATAGTGGTCTGTCAACCTGGACCCCCTTTGTTGGCTTTTTTCTTCACTGACCCTCTCATCAAGTGCTTCCTCAAGGGACTTGCTCATCTTTACCCACTAGTATCACCGCCAAACCCTCCGTAGACTATCTCTATAGTCCTCACTCAACTTGCCAAGAAGCCCTTCGAGCCCATGGCCTCTGCCAACGAAAGATTCCTCTCATGGAAAATGACCTTCCTTCTTGCCATCACATCCACCAGGATTGCCAGTGGAGTTGCAGCCCTCCAGCACAACTCTCCTTACCTTGTCTTCCACAGGGACAAGGTAGTTCTCTGCCCAGACATCTTCCTACTGAAAGTGGCCTCCAACTTTCACCTCAACCAGCCAATCGTCCTCCCTACCTTTTATTCACTGCCATCCATTCATTTTGAACAGTCGCTACACTCCCTCAATGTCAAGTGCACCCTCGCTTACTAACTCCAGAGGACAGTGCCTTACTGCCACTTGGAGAGGCTGTTTGTCTGTTACAGGAGACCCTGCAAGGGGAAACAGATGGCACCCCAGTGCATCTTGAAATGGGTATCCCAGTCCATCAACCTGGTGAGCCAATCCCCTCCTCAGATGCTCTGAGCCCACTCCACCAGAGCACTCTCAATGTTGGTGGCTGTCCTTTGGGACATTGCTCTCCATGACCTTCTCAGGGCTGCCACCTGGTTCCAGTCCTCCACCTTCATGCACCACTACAGGCTAGACTGCAAAGACAGAACTGATGCCTTGTTTGGCCATGCTGTCCTCTCACTTATACTCCAGTGACCTGCCCACCGTCCACAGGTAAGCTTTTCAGTCATCCATAGGTGGGAGGCACAGAAACTACAAAGAAGAAGAACAAGTTGCTCACCTGTAACTGTGGTTCTTCGAGTGGTCATCTGTGCCTCACATACTCCAACCCACCTGTCCCCTTTTTCAGGTCCCTGGATCCTTTCTTCAGGTGGACTCTGAAACTGAGGAGCAGCATGGTGGTGGAGAGGATGCATGGTTACACAAGAGGGGTCAGGCCACCTCCATACTGCTCAGCTCTGGGACTTTCCAAGCTGGTTCTCTGGGCAGGCACGAATACGATATGTGTTGGGCAGTCAGTAGTGCCCGCCATTAGTATGGGAATTAGAGTAGTTTATTAGTGAGAATGAGGTAAATGCTAGGCTGTTACCATGGCTGAGAAAATATCTGCAGGGAAATAACGGCATAACAGCCTGAGAAGAATGCGGGGGTGGCTCTGAGATCTTAACAGCTTGTTCTCTTTTACTTTGTTAGTCTGCTGGGTGGTACTACAGTTCCAAATAAAGTATGGTTTGTTAAGAAGCTTTGAGACTGTGGTTCCTTGAGTCCTGACAATATGTGTGAGGCACAAATGACCACTCAAAGAACCGCAGTAACCACAAAGAACAGGTAAGTAACCTGTTCTTGTTTCATGTAGTTTTGCCTCACATTGTTTCCTCATATGTCATTCTGTTTTGTTTCTATACTCTCATTGCCTCATTTCTGCTTGTTTCTCAGATTGACAACAATGGCAAGTAAAATTCACTTCACGTACTCCTTCCCCATGTAGTTTATTCTTCTCCCCCTTGTTTTTCTTTTTCCTGCTCATTTCATCTCCTTGTTTTGTTCAATATTCCTCCTGCAGCAAACATTCATTTTAAATTCTATGCTGATTCTTCAACAGCCATGGTTCTCAAAGTGTGAGGCTGGTGGCCTTACAAGGTATGGACAGTTACTCAGTGTTTTGTGACCTCACTAATCCTTAGCTGTCATAACTTGAGTGGGAAGTGAGAAGCACAGAGCAAACCTTTCATAAAAACTTAACACTTGGTTCCTTGTTTCAGTGCTGAGAATAAATGATGTGAAAATGCTTTTAGCATTTAATTCCACACAGGATTTACACTTGTCTTGACACATGGTGATCTGAAACTCCTCCATTATGGATTCAAACATTATTTCTACTACATAAGTAACTGGGGCTTTCATTTCTTTTCTTCCATCCACCAGAGGGTTTAATATTGTAAGTATGGAAGACTGTATAGGGAAACATCAGATCCAAATGAAATGAAATATGCACAACATCAATACTGAATTCCTGAAAAACATAGTTTTGGTTCAGAACTAAAGCTTTTGGTTTTCAAAGCATTAAGAGAGGTAACACTATTAATTAATTACAGAAAAAGCAACACTAATGTATTGTGGCACTTGAAAATCTTATATACAATTCTCCTAAGTCCCATTCCAGAGAGTTGGCTCAGAAGGATACTATGGTTGATGGTATCGAAAACTGCTGAGAGGTCTAGTAGGACCAACATGGGCACAGTCCTTGTGTTTAGTTCCCTGCATGGGTCATCCACCAAGGCAACCAAAGTTGTCCCAATCCCATAACCAGTCCTCAAGCCAGAATTAAATGGATCAAGATAATCTATTTCATCCACCAGTCCTTGGACCTGGGAGGCCACGACATGCTCCAGAACCTTGCCCAATAATGGAATATTAGAGACTGGCTGATAATTTTTCAGAATGGTGGGTTCCAGGGAGACCTTTTTCAGTAATGGTCTCACCACAGCCTCTTTAAGACAGGATGGAAACATTCTTTGCTGCAGTGGGGCATTCACTACTCCCCTTACCCACATGACTCTTTCCCCTCTAGCTGTTTTCAGAAGTCAGGAGGGCAAGGATCCAGTATAATGTAGTTGCTCTCACTTCTCCAAGGATCCTGTCCACATCCTTAGGCTGCACAACTTGAAATGTATCCAATCATACAGGATAAGCAGGTGCCAAAATTACATCAACCAGACTTGTCTCAACTACAGCATCCAAGTCAGAGCAAATCCGAGCAATTTTGTATGGAAAGTGTCTTGCAAGTTCATCACATTAGGCTGTCAAATGGTCTTTATTTTCTTCTTGTGGGGCTGAGCATAAAAGGCCCCTGACCACTCAAGACAAAACCACAGGATGAGATTATGCAGACACGATGGTGGCAGAGAAATATAATTTCTTCACTGCCACCATTGCCATGGCAATGCAAAGAGCTCTAGCCTGTGTTCAAATGGACTCTCTCCAAGTCTTCTGCCAACATTGCTCTAGCCTCCATCCCATTTGTTTCACTGCTGCCAGCTCCCTAGTAAATTTGGCTTCATTACACGGGAGGGCACACTTAGGAGAAATCGTGTCTACTGCCTGAGCCATTTCCCTATTCCTGGTCCACTTCTCTGTCCAAGCCCCAAGCCAGGGGCCTGCCATGGCAAAGCCAGGGGCCTGCCATGGCACGTGCCATGGCAAAACAAAACTCCTTAAAAGTCAGCAATTCATATGGATCCATAAGCCTTCTGGGGCAAACCATCTTAATTGGTCCCCCTCCTCTCCAGAGGCTCTGAGTCTCGGTGGGTCTAAAACCCATCAGGTAATGATCTGTCCATGACAATGGGGCTGTAGAAGGTTCCTCCACACCCAGATCACTGCCATCTCAACCCACAGAGAAAACTAGTCCTGCAGTATGTCCTGCAGTATGAGTGGCACCAGATATTACTTGGGACAAGCCCATGGTTGTTATGGTGGACATGAAATCCTGAGCTGCTCCTGGTAGAGTAGTTTCCATATGGATGTTGAAGTCCTCCAGAACAACAAGGTGCAGGGACTGCAACACTACTGCCAAGACCAACTCAGAGAGTTCAGGAAAGGAGACTGTTGAGCAGGAGGGTGGGCAGTACACAAACATAATCCCTACTTTCTATCCTGGCCGCTCACTTCAAAACACACACACTCAAATCCAGAAGACTGTGCAAAAGGACACCTGGTGAGGGAGGTGGAATCCCAATAATAAATAACAATAACAAATTTTTAATTCGTTACCCACCTCTCCCCAAGGCTCGAGGCAGGATACAACAGATAAAATTAAAAACAAACTATACCTAAAATATACTAAAAACACAAAGCATTTGAAATATAAACATCTCATAATTAAAACGTATCATAATTAAAAGTACAATTAAAATACATATGCAGATAAAATACAACAGAAATACAATTAAAATATAATTAAAAATAGACTGGATAGGACTGCTGGAAAAGATATATTTTTTATTTGATATTTTGCTATTGAATCTCTTCCGGCAAGTCATTCCGCAGTCTAGACAGACCACTGTAAATCTACCTCCCGCGCCCCCAGGCCTGGCCTGCTTCTCTCCAGAGAACCCACGTGGAGTAAACTGGGAGAGGTTAACCCCCCACAACTTCATCCAACCAGGTCTTGGGAATATAAACCAGGTCTGCATGTTCATCCAGGATCAAGTCCTGGATCAGGGATGTTTTTCCATTTACTGACTTAGCATCAAGCAGCAGTATTTCAGCCCAGGGGTTCTGTTTGCCTAGGCTATCATTTGAAGTGGAGGATGGCTTGAAGGTAACCGGCACCCTATGGCTCTCCCTTCTGCCATGACATTTTTAAAATTTGTATTATTAACAAGCATACCTTCCTCTAGCCGTTTATTCAAAATCTCACTTTCCCCAATAGTGGTTTGAATCTACTATTGTTTTGACACATATACCTGATAAGTGGTTTCCATATGGCCTCAAATGAGTTTATTAACTGCTTATAATTTTATTGATAGTTAAATTAAATTTTAAACTTTTGTGCAATTACATTTTTTTAATGGCATCTGCTTTAACTTTTGCAAGCCTCTTGAGTCCTAGACAGGGAAAAAGGTGTGATGTTAACAATAACAACCACAGAGGTACCTGTAAGGGTTGTTGTTGTTGTTGTTGTTGTTGTTATTGTTGTTATCTGTCATGTCAGAATGGCTCCATAACATGATTCAGGACTGAATGCTTGTTGATGATGTTATGTTTTCTAATATTATATGTAACAAGCATATTACTTGTTGGGGAATGAATAGCCATGTATGGTATTATGTAGTAGTGAGTAGTGCCCTACTGCATGTGATACTGAAACCATGCAACTAATGTAATACACTGGGTTATGGACTTTGCTGTCCTGAGTTTTGCTGCACGTATGCACTGAAGCTTGATTGTCAATACTTACTGTTATGTTATGATGACTTGTTTTTTGCTGTATGCTTTGCCTGACCAAGCCAATGTAGAAGGTCCTGCTATGTATTAAGCAGGTCTAGTTATTACTTGATATTAATCATGTTTAATGGGATTATGATATACCTTGATTGATTGCATCCATACTATATCACATATATGTATCACTGCTTGCATAGAACCTAGAGCATAGGTAGTGCCTTGGTGTATTGTACCAAGGCAGTTAGCTTTGATACTGTAGTTGCTAATGTATGAATTGTATATGTTCCTGGGAAACAGGAGCCATGCAATGAAATTGTGATGTGCTGCGATATATACAATTGGGAAAACAAGGTGGTGTTGTAAAGGATATTGGGAAAAACTGGGAAACTGAAGGCAATAAACAGAACAGTTCCTTGGAGGGGCTATGATGGGTAACTAGATACCAAATTAGCCTTCAAAGGTTGTTTTATGATCTAGACTAATACCAGGGATGTTCAGTGGAGAAGTTGTATACCAGCCAATATCAAAGAAAAGCGGGATGCTGGGCTAGGGAGGTTTGGTATTGAGCCAGACAGGAAGAAAGGGAAATAAAGGAGAGCAAGGGAGATAGCAATGCAGGGATCTAAACAGCCAAAGCAAGCCTGGGCAGGATCAGGGTGACTGATGAATTAATAAGACATGTGAATTCTACCAATCAATGTAATGAGCACTGAATAATTATCAGCTGAATCTACATAAGCTTTGTTGGGCTGAAGCTCCACAGTTTCAGTAACTGAAAGTAACATCTGGTATCAATCTGTACTTCCTACAATAAAGAATGCTTCTGTTCACATGTGGTTTCAAGTTCTGAGTGTTCCCACTGGGAAACAGATTAGAGCCTGGCATCACATTATCATTTTCACTATCATTATTTTGGCCCAGAAATCTGAAGAGCAGATCTGAATAACTACAGACCAGGATAGCATGCATCTTCATGCTGCCTTTATTTTGAGAGGTATTAAATACTTTTAAAAAAAGGATGAGTTTTCCATTTTCCCCCCAATATTATCCAATAATTATGAAGTAAAAGCTATCTGGGAAAATCCATATAGCTAATAAGATGTTGCTTTTTCTTAAAGATTTTCCAAAGCCTGTAAAATCTACTTTCCTTAAACAAATTATTTCACCATTTTTATTCCAATCTAAACATGAAGTTAAATTCATACATATATGACATAACATATAACATTTCTAGATAAAGAATAGTCTCTAGATATTCTCTTGTGACATCTGCTGCATACTGAGGTTCAATCCTTTTTTCCCCTTTATTATGATTTGCATACTTAATATACATTAATATGTGCTATATTACAATATTATTACAAGGGGAAAAAATAGCAATTGCTTTTTCCACCTATCCATCCCCCCACCTCCCACACCATAAATGGCTGACAGAGGATGAAGACATCTTTTGTATCAAGAAGCATTACGGGATATAACCTTAATCAAATTTATAACATCTTCCTACCCTAATTTTTCTTTTGCTTTCTTAATCACCATTTTCCAATTATCACTCCATGATTCTTTGTTATATTTACTAACCTTCTTTCCCAAAGGAAACCAAGTAATATAACTTCTTTTATATAATTTAACAGATAAAACTCATTCCAGTTTGATTTCTTTTTCCATCCTAAAGCAATAACTGCATGAGCAGCATTTAAAATCTGTTTTATTACAAAACTTTTATTCCTGTTTAGGCCTATTATCCCTAGGTTGAGGGTTAAACAATTTTCTTTACGTTAATTGAACCTTTCTCTCTACTATTATATTTATTTGTTTCTTAGCTTCTTGAATAAATGGACACTCCCATGTATATAAATACCTTTAGCTCCACACCCATGCCAACATTTAGGTGAGAAATTGCCATTTATATATGCAATTTGATGGAGTGTTCTGTACCATCTACCAGTCATTTTCATTTGTTGTTCTTTTAAATTTGCATTTTTATTTTTGGCAATTTCTTGTAGCCAAATTTTAATCTTTTATATCGATCGATGAATCTTTTCCCTAGCTTATCATCAACCCCTCTATCATTCTATACTGGACCATTAACCATTTTTTAAATAGATTTTCCCCATTAATACGTTTCCTTCTTCTACTTTTCTGTTGATTATTTCCTATAGAAACATATTTTGCTCTACTGTATTCAGTTTTATTTCCTGTAAAGATTTAATAATCTCTTTTACTTGAATCCAATACTGACCTCCAATCATTGAAATCAATAATTCTTCCTTTTCTTGGTTTCCCTGCCTTTTTATATAAATCTCCAACAATTTTAACTCCATTTGTCTTTAATTTTTTCAGAATTTTCCCAAACTCTCCATTATTACTCCTATTTAAGTATTCCATTGGTAGCCATTTCACATCTTAAGTACCTAATCTTTTATTCCATTTATCCCATATTTTAAAATTCATCCTCATAGATCCATTTATTTTTTCTTTCTTACTCCTTGTCCTCATTTGAAAGATAGATGTATAATCCATTTTATTTCTCTGTCTTTCTGTTTTAACCCACTTTTTTTGTTGATCATATTCTGTTTCTAAAGTTCCTAACAATTGAATTGCCTCAAATATAATTCAAGAGAGAGAACTCCCCAGCCTCCATCTCTTTGATGCCTATATAACAATGCGATAGATAATTATGGCTTCTTGGTTCCAGAAATCCACCTTATAGTTCAAGTATCCCATTTCCTTATAACATTTATAGGGATTATTTCTGAGATAGTTTGAGATAAATATAACAATTTTGGTAATAATGTCATTTTAAACATCCTAATTTTTGTCAACATTTTCCCATTTTTACTATACTAGGTTTCTAAAGAAACCTGATTGCTTTTTTTCCCCACAACTGATAATAATTTCCTTGTATAATATTATCTAATTTGATTGAAAAATTTACTCCCAAATCCTGATTTCTTCAAAAGAATCTCAACAGCCATATTGGAAATTTTGGGGGAGTGTCAGTCTTTAAGCAAGGGTGTTTTATATCCTTTACTAATGCTGTGGAGTCCTAGGCCCTAGTCTTTGACCCCTGAGCTCATCACACAGGACTAATATAAAAATAAAAACAAATGAACAGTACATGGAAGTCTCAGTTATCTTAATTCCATTACTATTTCCTCTGCCAATGTTATTAATATTACAAATATGAAAGTAGATTGTATGCTAAAAATTCTTAAAATCTTGTTTCTTGCTAGTAAGGTGCTTTTTTTCCCCAAAAAATCCTTGAAATTCTTCATTGGAATCCCAAGAGCAGTGTATCATAGGATAGGATTTATTCCATTTACAGAACTTTGTCATGAGATGTTGCAATCAAGACTTCTGAACATGTTTTTTTCTTTAAAAAAAATGCAGTTGTTGCTGTCACTTATTGATTTGTAATATCTCCACTGTCTGTCTTTTGGGCTGAATAGATATGTACATTACCCCTGCCTGACCACATTACTGATACATGGCTATTGATGGAGTTCTTGGTGCTAAAGAAATGAACTTTTTGGCCACAACAACTTTGGAGCTGCTTAACTTCATGCCGGAATGTTTTGCTGAAAATATAGTAAATGAAAGGGTTGTAGGCTGTTGATGACTTAGCAAACAGACAAGGTAATAAGGTTACAACATATGGTATTGACTCACTGGAGTGAAATATTGACCAGAAGCTGACTGTGGCATATGGGGTCCATGCGCTGAGGAATCCTACACTGATCAGTACAGCCATCTGTGGAAAAAAAAATACCACCACACTGTATGATTAGTCACTGCTTCTTGATTTTTCTTCCTTATGTCTTTTCTAATAAGTGGGGAAAATTGATCTATTCCAGAATATTTAATGGTTACTAAATGATTATCTCTTGCTGTGCTCCTTATTTTATGCTGCTGCTGAATTTAATCCTGTGTTCTGAAGGTATCCTCTGAATCATGGTAGCTCTAGTAGTACAGAATGACACAAAAGAATTTGTGATCAGATGTTAAACCAACTTAACTTTGTTATAAGATGCTATGTTTCAATGAAATATCCATTATTTCATGTCATAATCCTATAAAATTTGAACTTGTGGTTCTTTCATATAAAGTCTTTTGCATCTTACAAAATACAAGTATACATACAGTATGTTTCATCAAGAAACTTTGTCTCAAAGAGAGTTCTTGCATGTCTGGAAGAAGTAATATGCAACTCAAGAGTATCCAGATCATACATGAAAACATGCACAGTCTATCCAGCTCACCACTTTCATATGTACACTGAAACCTTAACCAACATTTTGACTGAACAACTATCAAGCTATGGGTACAAATTAAATATCTGAGCTTTCACATTCACTCACTGTGTCTTATATTGTACATCCATTAGTTACCCACCAGTGTCAACTTCTTCTCCAGCTTTGCTGCACTTGAAATTCTGTTGAAGTTCTCCATCTCTTGGTAAGTTTTATGAACCCTCCACGCAATACCCAAGTAACAAGTGATGATGGTTATTGCTGGCAGAATAGTGCAGAAAATAAACATGCTCAGGATGAAGGAAAACCCATTTGGTGAATTGTGGAACTGGCTCCATGCTATAGTGCAAGAAGTGCCGAATGGTTCCGGTCCATAATGCCCCCAGCCCAGCAAAGGCAGACTGGCCCAAAGGACTGCATATACCCAGATCAGTGTAATACAAATATGGATGGCTTTCCTGTTGATTTTATGGCCTGGGGGGGGGAAAACACAAAGTCAGCTAATGTTATGCAACAGTAGCATTTCAGTAACATAGGAAACTGCCTTACACTAAATTATACTATTGTTCATCTAGCTTTGTGTTGTCTTTACTGATAGAAGCCCTATGAGGTTTCATACTTCCTGTGTCCAATATAGAAACGCTAAGGATGATTCTTGGACTTTCTGCATGAATATCACAATTTCCTGAAGGTTAAAAGACACTTAATTCACATAGAAGTGCATGTACAGAGTACAGGTTTGTCTCTTTCTGGAATGTTAGAAATAGACACAGAAATTTGTCATGGGAAATAAGTGAAATTGGTTGAATGTCAGGGAAATTTTAATCATAGTAAAGTTGTGTAATAGATATCTGCTTTTATATTTTCTCTCTATTTTACTATTCAGGCCCACTCAGTAAGGGGTTCTGAAGGAAGCTGCCATTTCCTTTGCCTGTTGTAAGCAGGTACACAGCTACAATAGGCTCAGCTAGAGCAGAATCCCATCTTTTTTCAGCTCAGGCTTTATTTCCTTGCTTACTGCAGGCGCACTGCTGCAACTTGACACTATTTCTCCAGTCTTCTTTCACCATCCTGTGCCAATGCTGATTAAAAAAACAAAACAAAAGTTGAACAGAAGATGAAGAGAACTTCATAACTTCATAAAAGGAACTTCTTTGCCAGAGATGTTTTTAAACTGATGCGTGCCTCTATTATTTATTAGTTCGTGGTTGTTAGCATAATAAAAAAATCCTGTATGTGACAGCACTTTTTTTTTTATGATGGAGAGGCTAACTGGCTTCTTGCAAGGAGATAATTTCAACTGAACATAAATAAGAACTTCTTGACAGTAAGAGTGGTTCAGCAATGGGAACCAATTACCTAGAGAAGCTGTGGATCTCCTCTCAACATCTTCAAGACTGGATAACTACGTGCTGGGTATATTTTAGTTGGATTTCCTTCATGGAATAGGGAGTGGTACTTGGTGGCCTATTGGACTTTTCCAGTTCTAATTCCATGATTCTATAAACTGGTACCAGTTTCAGTCCATCTAATGATGTGAATATTTTGATCAAATTATGACTGAGTTTAGTTGTTGTTTTGTGCCTTCCAGCCATTTCCAACTAACAACTAACTCTGGAGCGGAGTGTGTGTGACACACCCAAGGTCACCAGTGGGATTCTATGGCTGAGCAGGGAATGGAACCCTGGTCCAGCATTCAAACCATTACACCATGCTGACTATGCTTAGTAGCCAGACTTTATTCTTTTTAACTAGCTGTAAAATCCAGTTCTGTCACAATACTAGTATTGCTGTTTTTGTAATGTGCCTTCAAGTTGTCTCCAGCTTACAGAAACCTTAAGGTGAATCTATTACATGGTTTTCTGGGGCTGAGAGTGTCTCCAAGGTCTTTGTCCAATGTTCAAACCACTACACCATGCTGACTCTAATACTAGTATACCTTCCACTTTAAAAAATGAAGTTGGCTTAGACCAGGCTTTGTACACACACTTATGTTAATAAAAGAAAATCTATCTACTTTTGTATTTACTAAAAATTTTATATTGTACCTCAATGATTCTTAACCTGGAATCTGCAAACACCTGTGAAGCACTGATGCTGTACACCAACAACAGTGGCAGCAACAGAGACACCTCAGCAGGGGGTGTTGCTCCCTTGTTTGCAAATGATGAAAGACATGACAGCAGGCATGTCTGCCTGCTCAAACAATGTCTCTGGAGATTAGGATTTGAATCACCACTCAGCCATGGAAACCCACTGGGTGGCCTCAGGCAAGTTACATTCTCTCAACCTCAGAGAAGGGCAAAGGCAACAAATGTTGCCAAGAAAGACCTCATGATAGGTTTGCTTTAGGGACATCATAAATCAGTTTTCAAAAGGGAGAGACGTGATGGCTAGAAATAATCTCCCCCTGTCAGCAGCACTTTGTTCTTGGGTACCTTCAAGTCACTTCTGACTTATGGCAACCCTAAATTAAACCTCTCACAGGGTTTCTTTTCTTTTTTTGCAAGATTTGTTCAGATTTGCCTTTGTCCTTCTGAGGCTGGGAGAATGTGACTTGCCCAAAGTTAACCAGTGTCTGAACGGGGATTTGAATCCAAGTTCCCAGAAGTGTTTCATAAACAAATATCCGAGTATTTTTTAAAATGAATATTTAAATTTAAATTAAAATATCTAAATCTTGAGTAAAATCTTGGGGGTCCCTGGCAACGAATTGTATTTACAGGGGGTCCCTGTTAAACAAAAGGTTAAGAACAGCTGTCCTACTTTGTATCATAAGATTGTACAACGACACAGAGCATCTGAAAATTTAAATCTGTGAACAGCAATTTAGAACACTTGAATACACACAAGCAGAAATTTAAAATAGTTTAAAAACATGTAACAATTGAAAATAATATCAAATAATGTGGAACAACTCCACCATATTCCTCTCCCCCCACCCCATTTTAGGTGCAGGAGGCGCCTTTTGCTGATCAGGAAGTAAACTCATCAGAACTTCCCAGTTAGGAAAAGGTCCTTCCAGGTAATAATTGGTTGTGAAGATGCACATGTGGCAGATCATTTTTAGCTAAAAAATTTTCCTTCCCAAAAGTTTTTAAAATATTGGGGAAGGAGAGGATGTATTAGGGATTGCAGTCCTCCAGGTTCTCTTTGGGCCCAGTCCTACCCCTGTTTTAACACATTTAATAAAACAGTGAATATAGTAACTTGATCTTTTTATTGGAGATTATTCTTGAATAGTATGAGAAAACTGACAAAAGTCAGTCAGGAAAGTGCAGTCAGTCAGTCAGTCAGTCAATGAAACTATCTGTACAAAATATTAACACATAATACTTTTAAGAATCTATTTTTATGCACAATAGAGTTTATGGGTTGTGCTACTGCAGCATTCCCAAAGCAGCTTAGAAGAACAGATTCTGTGTCCTGAAGAATAGAGCATTTTTATGGCAATCACAAAAGGTCGATACGTAATGCAAACTGAAATTATGTTTTCCAAATAATTAAACTGCTACACAGTGTACATAATCTCTATTTTAATTGCCTAGATTGATTTTCCCATTATTTTTGTTATATTTCAGTTTACAGTTCATTTGACGAAAAACAGTTGCACCTACAGTTAATTGTATATCTGTTTGTATTGTTAATCACAGTATGCTGAATAGCAATATTGTCTCCATAAAACCCCTGCATTCAAAGTCAGATGATCTCTTTTACAAGTTCCGTTTAGAAAAGAGGACCCTTTGACAAGACAAAACTTTTTCAATTTTTGCACCCTTGTTTACTTACTATTAGATTTTGATGAACGTGTTACAAGGAAACGGACTACAGCCATTACAGACAAAGTCATCATGCTGGAGACACCAAAAAGGAAGCCCATCAGAGCATAATAAATGCAAGTTGCATCTCCACCTAGCCAGGCATGGTTCCAGGCAGAAGCAATGGCCAAAGGATACATGCTGATGGCCATTCCAAGATCCGTTGCTGCTAAATTGACTGTGAGAAGCTCAGGTGACCTGAGGCGGGAGGATCGCTTCACAGCTACTACTAGAACTACTGAATTCCCCAGAACTGTCAAGATTGCTGAAAGAAGAAACATAGTAGTATGACTTAGAAGTAATAACGTTGTTAACAACTCATTACTCTACCTGCAACACTGAAACAGTACTACTGCCTCCCCCAGTTTTATTATGTGTTTTTGAAGATCTTCTGATTACAAAATTGTGCATATTTGCTAGCTAATACTTTATAATTGCCCCATTGTTTTAGTAGTACAAAGTTTGTAGCAACTAATGCATTTGAACACTTCCGCACTAATTTTATGTATGAGCATATATTTTCCTGTCTGGGTGGTAATAATACTAATTGGACAGCATGGGTGAACAAGAACAAAGAGAAGAGAATGCCTTCAGACCAACATCCTCATCATCAGGTGAGGAACAGCAGGAAGTGAGGCCTATGAAACAGAGAAACAGAAGGGCTTGTGACTCCATCTCCCACATATGCCCTATCATATATTCTGATGGACTTAAGTGAGTGTCATAAAGTGTGTGACAGTGGCTGATGAAGACTGTTGCTGTGCCACCTACCTCTGTGCTCAACAATCTCCCTGAGCTAGCTGGAGTGGAACAGCACTGCATTAAAACTACATTTTCCTTTGTTCCATTTCTTATACATGTCTCTTTTAAACCTCAGTTCATCTAATTTTTTTTTAAAAAGAAAAGCTAAAGCTCAGAATGAGCAGAGGCTTGATCAAGAAGTTAAAAATAAGAAAGGGGGTAGAGAAGGGACGTGTTCACTAATGGATGCTTTTCATCCTGGAGAGAAGTGACTAATGGGTACCACAGGGTTCTGAATAAAATAAAGCTATATGAACTCCTAACTCTAGACACAAGGAAATGCAATTTAAAAGTTTCAAAACTGTTTTAGGCACAAACTTAAATTGACTTATTGGGATTTCTCTTCAGCTTCAGTTGAAAAATTTAGGACTTCTTCCCATATGCATTTTTGTGTTTTTGTTTGTTGTTTTTGCTGCCTAGCATAATAAAAATATATAAAGATCAATCCAAAAAGATAAGCCTGTTGTTGTTTTCCATAGATTGCAGTCTAGATTGATATCAATCTAGAATGTGTCAAGTGAATGCGACTCAAACTGAAACTATCCATTTAATGTCAGCATCATCCCCCTCCCGTTTCAATGATTCTCAGTTTTCCACTTTCTTTTAACAACTTGCATTTCATAATTGTCCTCCAAATGCCCTGATTTTAATGAAACCTTGTGATACATGTATGTATATAAAACAATCATTTTCATGCAATATCTAGAGCTGTGTGGAGTTATTAGTTCTGATGACTGTGGGATTATGGAATTTACAGCCTGAAAATATATTTCCCAAACTCTAGTAATATCATTAATCCAAGAGCCATGAAAATCCCAATGTTAATAAATCATATATTTTATACTGTGATATACTTTTACATGAAGTAGACAATGAAGAGGACACAAAAGTAAAGCTGTGTGTAATACACAGCTCTCTAAAATGTGCATATGAAAAGAAATGTGTATTTACAAGCAGGACTATACCCACAATCTCCTGTTGAGTGTTTTTCTTTCTACCATTGTCACAAGAAATACCTGTATTTCTGTGCCACAGTCTGTTTTTCAGCAACATCTGAAGCTTGCTTTGTTGTGCTGTACTCTTTTTTCCAAATTGTATATAAAATGCATGCCTCTGTTCCTTTATCAAAGTGAATTTTAGACTGCCTTCCACATCATGTGCAGTTTTCAGTAACGCATGAAATTATACAATTTGCTTGAATATGTAACTTAAAACTTTTCCAGATTTACATGCTTACTGTAATAAACAAACTAATAAATAACTAAATAATAAACTAATAAATAATATACAACACTGCTATCCACACACTCAACCCAACGGTCAAACCCAACATAATACTACAGCTAAAGAGCACAGTAGTAAAACAAGAGATAAGCAATCTAATTTATATCAAGGAACAATTTAGGGACAGGTCAGTGTCTGCAGACCCTGCAGCAGCTTAGCTCCTCTCTGTGCATCCATGGATGACCATACAAGTAGAACTTACCTATAATCAGAAGAAACAAACCTACTCCATAATCCCATGTTGGGTGAAGTTTGGAGACGTAGTGCTCCTCCATGTTCTCTTGTGGAAGGGGAGACAATACTGAGGCAAACAAATCACACTGTGAATTAAAAGAGAGGCTACTCCTTGGCTTGGCTGCCAGGCAGACAGAGAGCAATAGTCTTGGGGGGAGAAAAGGACTTGAAATTCTGATGGTCTTTCTTTGTTCTGTAGACCTTAAGGAGTTTAAAGCTATGCAATATAGTCTGGAAGACAGAATGAAAATCTGACACCATTAGTGACTCACAGAGTGCCTGTTTTTATAGTCTCATGCCAGCCTCCACCCTCTGGTATGTGCAGTGAATGCAAATTCAGCCCCTGCAACATACTTATGGTGATGTGCTTCCTCTGGGCAGAACTCCAGTCTCACTTTTTCAATCCACAGAACATTTTTGGTATAGGAGAAATGAGCTGAGAATTTCAGTCTATGGAGTTTGGGGAAACAGTAAATACTCAACTTAAAGCATGCTATGACTTGTTTATAACCTGTCTGAGATAAGACAATTTTCTTCACATCTTTCTATTAAGTCCCACTGTCTCACTGAGTCCCATTCTGGGGAAAGTGTGCACAGGGCTAGAGTCCTAGGGGCTCTTTTAATTCTCTTTCCCACAGGTATCATGTCTTTTAGATAGCTGCTTTGGAGCAGGACTTCACAAACCTAATCAGGAAGGCTTTAGGGAATTATGGTAGGAAGGAAGACAGTACTCTTGAGTGGTGGAGTTCATCAAGTGCTGAAGATCATAGCCCAAATATTATGGAGAGAACTGTGCATATGGTACAAGAACCCAACAGTGGGGAGTGGGGGCAGGGGAGAAACTTAAATAAGCAGCTAGGGAAAATGACCCATGGTTGCAGATCCCTCTACAGTAATACAGAGCATGTGGAATAAACAGGATGAGCTTGAACTTGTAGTACAGCAACACTGTGGTATCACTGAAACCTGGTGGGATGGCTCTTATGATTGAATAGACAGGAGTAACCTATTTTGGAGAAACAGGCCAAATAGGAAAGGAGAAGCAGGACCATTATATTTCAAGGACATTTACACCTGCAAAAAGATCTACAACTTAAATTCTGGAAGCCAGGTTGAGAGAATCTGGGAAAAAATTAGGAATGGGCCAACGGAATCCTCGAATCCTCAAATCTTTGGCAAGGATATGAGATTCAGGAATCTGAATCCCTGTGCCAAAATAGGCAAATAGAGTCTTTCAAATCTGCCACTCAAACAGTTTGTTGGAGACCCGGATGCCTGAAAACCTGGCAGACCGGGACACCTGAAAACTTGGGAGACTGGGATGCCTGAAAACCTGGGAAACCAGGATGCCTGAAAACTTGGGAGACCAGGATACCTGAAAGTCGGGACCAGGATGGGATCCCACTCCTCACGTTTCCCCACCCAACATGGTGATTGGCCGGCAGACCAGCATAATGCCTCGCACACCCTGGAGGCCGCCATTTCTCCCTCCCGCTACCTGTGCCCCTGGTGCTGCCTCTCCCTGCTGCTGCCTCCCTCTGCAAGGTAATTTTGGGATAGGGATTGGGAGGTGAGGGACAGAGGAGCAAAACTGAGTTTGTTTGGGGGTCTAGGAGCTTGTGAGAATGTCCCAGGGGTCCCAAAGATTGCAAAAAGGGGTTCAGGGGTGCCATGCAAGCCATACCAGCCATACTTTCCCCCTCACCAGCTTTCTTTGGTCAATTCTGGGACTAAGATTGTCATGATGCCACTTCCTTTCTTAGTTTTTGTGTCTTGAATACATGAATACTTCAGTTAATCCATTTTGAAGCTCCCTTTTAGAAAGTCTTTTTATGCTTCTCAACCCCTTTTCCTCTTTTTCTTCTGTCTAGCTGTAAGTTTATAAGCAGCATTGCCACTGGAAAGGTTGCAAAGGAGAGCTGGAGAAACACAGACTTTTGGTCTTGTGTTGCAGCAGCATATCTGTGGTAAACAAAAATGAATGCCAAAATCTTGAGCTGGGAAAGAATGGGATTCTACTCTAGCTGATTCTACAGGAGGAGTGTGTGTTGCCTACAACAAACAAGGTGAACAGTAGCTGCCCCCAGAATTGTTTGAGCATGCATTAATCTGTATTATTTTTTGATTTGATACTGGAGGGTAGGGACTGGGAATTGTTGAGACAGGCCTAGAGATTTGACTTGAGTGTCCCTTGCAGGACTTGAGGGTAGAGAATTGACTGGACTAGAGGCTTGTTTGTGTATATGTGTGTGTGTGTGTTTTTAAGGGCTTTCTTTGTTGCAGGACTTGAGACTTGACTCTTGAGACTGCAGGGTACAGAACTGAGATTGGACTAGAGGATGTGTGTTTGGGTGTTTCAAATGCCTTCCTTGTTGCAGGACTTGAGACTTGATTGGAAGGTACAGTCTTCTTGAGATTTTAAGGACAGCTAAACATGTATTTGCATCACTCCCTTGCAAAGCTCTTTCAGACACAATTCTGGGGTTCGTAGTTTTACAAGGTGTCAGAGTCTTCTCTGCCAAAGTGTGCTGGTGCATCATCAAACTACAAACCCCAGGATGCCAGAAGGAGCTATACAAAGAAAATCCAGTTTTGACCTGGACTATCTCTGTACTGTAATATGTGGTCCTGTTTACACAGGCAGGAAAATGTGGGATTAATCCACATTTTCCTGCCTGTGTAGAAAGGGCCTTCATGTCATTTTCAATCTGGGGAGATCCTGAGGCAAAACTATGACAATTGTCCTGGGCAGATTTCTTCAGAGGGAGGTTTGCCTTTGCCTAGGCTTTTGCTAAGGCTGAGGGAGTGTGTCTTGCCCAAGATTATCCTTCTTTCCCTTGCTTTTTAAACACTTTTGTTACCCTGATTTCTGGGGGTCCCGGGAGGGACTCCTGAATGTGCTCACAACAATGGGGGAGGGAATTAGCAAAGAGCACTAGTTAGCAATGCGAGAGGCAGGGTAACGTAGCGAGATCTTGAACCCTATGTCTACGGGGTCAGGCCGAGTCAATGATAAGGCAGAAGTTAATAATAATAATTGTTTTATTGAAACACAGTCAAACACGTGTATGCAACACACTCACACAAGGAACTATAGAAATAAAAGGTAGGAGTTGGATAGAGGGATTTTGAGAGGAGGTTTGGTATGGGAACTATACCTGTCCTGAAGCCCAGTAAAAGCAAAGAAGCTGGGGAGCGTGGGTTCTCAGCACGTGGGGCTGAGGGGAGGCTCGTCAGACGGAGAGACAGCAATTCGGGAGGCAAGTCACGAGCCATCTGACGAGACGCTCAAAGTCAGGGGTTCTTATAGGGAAAATTGTGGCTGCAGGCTAGTCCGTACTTGTGGATAACAATGAGTTTTGGGCTGGAGACAAAGCCTCCGAAAGGTCAGTACTTTAGATGATTGAGTTATGACCAGATTGTCAATGGAGCAGCCAGTATGCAAACGCGGAGGGCTTGGGAGTTGTATAGTCTGCTCATGAAGCTGCCTGCACGGGGCAGGGGATCTTTTGAAAGTTGCGTGCATACATAATGTGGTACTTGCCTTGAGGTCTCCTGAAGCTGCATTCGGCAATGACTGGCCTGCCTAGATCGGGATGTGAATGGTTCGGCTATTGTCGGCCGTGCCTGTGTGTGTGCTTGTCCGGGGGCCTCGCAAACACGTGGAGAGGAATGGGTACAGAAGGCCAAATTATTGATAGCAAATGATATCTTAATATCCCACAAGCTCGGGCTAGAAACAGCGGTAACACTTTTTAAAAAAATGATTCCAAAGATTTGAGATTTGTGAGATTCTTGGATTCCCAGAACCTTCCAGGGATTCAGATCCAGATTCGGATTTGGATTCATCCCATCCCTAGAAAAAATGAAGGGGGAGAGAAACAAAAGTGATGTCTTTGTGGGGATCTACTACAGACCCCCTAGCCAGAAAGAAGACTTAGGCCCTCTCTGCACACGGTTATTAAGGCGGGCCAATGCGTCTTGCCACGGAGGTCTTCTGCACGTTGCAGCGGACTAGGTTCGGTTTATTTACCTTAGTTCCGCACATAGTTCCAACTGAATGTGCCCCCATGTGATGGTAAAACGCTGTATTTGAAAAACGGAAAAAATCAGTTTTCCAGTTTTCCAGATTGAGCCAATTCATACTTTCACAGTGGTGCAGATACGTACATTTGCACCAATGTGAATTGGTGGTCAGCGGAGGATGGGCTGTGGTCACCTTCTGCACCTGAGCCCACCCAGCAAAGGTTAGGAAGGCGCCATTTTTCGATCCTCCAAATTTTGAAAATAGAGTAACAGCATGGAAAAAGCTGCAGGTATGTAAGAGAGCTGCTTTCTATTTCTACAATTTTTATTGTGCGCACGTTAGGTATTCACTGTTTTTACTGGCCATGGGGTTGGAAGTAGTCGTGGAGAGTGGGGATAATGGTGACTGGACTTTTCATTCGGGCGCAGTGCTGCATGGGCATTCCTTTCTCTTTTCAAAATCCTTACCACTAACCATTTTTCCCTCATCCGCATTCTCCTCCATCTACACATTTCAATTTCCTAAGAAAATGGCCTCCACATGCACTCTTGGATGCAGCATGGGACCTGCAATACTTTCCCTAGCACACACCCCTTCCCCCTCCAGCAAATTCCTCTCCTCCCTCCCCAGACCAACAAAGCACCGACAGAAATTAGCAGCCCCAAAAAACACCCTCAAAAAGCACCCTTGGTGGGAACATGGGACAGGCAGTACTTCCCTAGTACACTCTCGCACCACCCATCCACCTCAAACATCTTCCCCACACTCCCCAGACCCCAACAAGCACCCTCTGGAATCTTCCTCCATGCCCAAAGGTCTCCATGCACATCTTCATGGGGAACATGGGACACGCAGTACTTTCTCTTAAACACTCTAATACCACCCATCCTCCTCAAACACTTTCCCCACACTCCCCAGGCCCCAACAAGCACCCTCAGGGATCCCCTGCCACACACATGCTGGGGAACATGGGACACACAGTACTTCCCTATTACACTCTCACACCACCCATCCTCCTCAAACACCTTCCCCACACTCCCTAGAACACAACAACCACCCTCCGGAATCTCCTGCCACACACATGCTGGGGAACATGGGACATGCAGTACTTCCCCTTAAACACTCTCACACTACTCATCCACCTCAAACACCTTCCCTATACCCCTTGGGTCCCAAAAAGAACCCTTATTAGTCCTGTCCCAAAGGGAGAGGCAGGAAGCACAACGAGATTCTCCTTTTCTTTGAATCCTCATTCCCTGACTGCCACTTTGAAAGATGTGACCCGCCACAAAATTTATGAAGAAATTTGGCACTCACAAACACCATGTTCTCTGGGCAGGAGAAGTCAATGTCAGAAACACAATTTTACAATTTTTAAGAAAATTCTTTATAGGAAAATACAGAAACGTTTATAAAAGGGATGAGGGGGGATAGAATGTAATTATTGATTGGTTGGGGAAAACAAGGGCAACAATTATTACGTGGTTGGGGAAAGCAAGGGCAATAATTACTAATTACTAACAATTACAAATCAAGGTCCTGCTTTCTCAGAAGAGACTTTATAGCCAAGATCTCCTTGGTAATATTCTGGTAACCCTCAGAGATGGAGAGCTGTAGGGCTGTGGACATTTCAAACACAGAACACTGGAGGGTGTTATCTGCGGGGAGCACACAAGATCCATTATAGGTATGCATGTCGGGCAGAAATAGCTTTACAGCAGGAAATACAAGCAGGGTTCCTAACTGTTTTCATTTAAGGATGCATGCATTTACAGAGGTTTGTTGTGTTATCTTCTATTTCTTGGAAATGGTCCAAGACAGCCTCCACATGTGACCTCTAGCACCTCCATGGTGCTGCAGCTATGAGAAAGGTTGGATTAACATGTCATGCACTAATGTTACAAAGTTATGGAGAATGCCAGATGTAGCAGTGCAAAGTTAAGAGGAATTAGCTTACAATGCAGAAACACTTACCAGATGTTGATGGTCCAGATAGCTCTTCTGCTACCTCCCCTTCTCTGGAAGCCTGGATTGTGACTTTCGCTGTTGAGAAGGAAAAATCCACATCTAAGAATAATGTTCTCTCTCTGCTTCAGGCTGTGTTCCCCTCAGCAAACAGGACAATTGCAACCAAACAATATGCTCATCTCAAATATTCTCAGAGGCCCTTTCTGCACGAGGAAATTAAGACTGGCCAATGAGTCCTGTCACGGGGGTCGTCTGCACCTTGGAGCGGACTAGGTTTGGACTATTTACCTTAGTATTTTAATCTTTTTATTAAAATTTCAAATTCAGATTTCTCCAAGTCCATTTCAATGAACAATTCAGAAGACAAGGAAGTAATTTAAAATATAAAGTAGATTTAACACAAAAAATACTTATTTACCTTGTTCTGCATCCCATAGCGTCAACTTTACTTTTATACTTAAACAATTTAAATTTCTCTCTTTTCCTTTCTTTTAATTATCCTTTAATATATAAACTTATTTATCTAAATCAATTCAATCTCCGGTCTCTCCATGTTAACCATGATAAAAAAGGGAAAAAAAAGAAAAAAAAGAAAAAAAACCTCTTCCCTTATTTTCTTTTCTCTATACTAGCTGGTTCTTCCATAGATTTTCCGGTCCAACAATAACTTAAACATCCCATCAGATTACTCCGCTTTCTTCCATCAATGTCGAATTCACTAAATTTCTCTATTTCTTTCCTTAAGTCCTCCTAGCCTCTATATTCCCATTTTCTCCATACTGAATCCTTTTCCCATTCTTCTATTTTAAACTTATAGATCTATTCATAATCTACATAGACCAAACTTTTAACACATGCTTTACCTACTCCCTTATTCCTTTAATAGCCATCGTCCCCCATTTAATTTCCAATATGGGGAGGATCAGATCCCATTCTTCATCTATTTTTTCTTTTGGCTTTTGTGACAGTGCTGCCGTTAATTTCTCCATTTCCATTATTTCATATATTTTTAATAACCAATCCTCTACTTCCGGGGGTTCCTCTTGTTTCCATCTACTAGCATAACACATTCTCGCCGCAACTATCATATAAGTTAATATCTTTCGATGTGATTGTTTTTTTAGTGGTCCTATACGCTCGTACATATTTAGTAAATATACCTCTGGAAGTAACGGAAAATTCCTTTGGATAATTTTCGTTATATTATTATGTATTAATGTCCAAAATTTCTTCGCTTTTATACACTTCCACCAGAGGTGGAAAAGAGTTCCTTTCTGATCGTATTTCCAATGCTTAGTTTTATCAGTTTTACTCATTTTTGCAATTTGCACCTGCGTACAGTACCACCTATAAAAGATCTTAAGGTAATTTTCTTTTAAAGCTGCACTCTTCAGTGTTTTATTTATTAAAGACCAAGATCTTTCCCAACATTCCAGTTGTATCGGCCTTCCTATATTCTGAGCCCATCTTAACATATTCTCCTTTACTATCTCTTTTTCAAGTTCTAAATTTAACAGAGTTTTATATAACTTTGCTATAAGATGGTCCACTCCTGGTTTGAATAATTTGTCCAACTCATTTTCTTCACTTTCTATCCCAACTGTTTTTTGATCAAACTGAAATTTCTCCGATATCTGTCTTTGCAATAACCAGTGGGTAGAAAGTCCACAGTCCACTAGTTCTTCTTTCGTTTTTAACAGAAGTTCACCCCCCTGTAACTTCACTATATCTTTATATGAGATCCATCTATTTATTTGCAGCTTCTTCCTCCTGTAAAAAGCCTCATGAGAAGATACCCACAATGGGAATCTCCTATATATCTTCCTCTTGTACAGCAACCATACTCTATGGATTGATTTCCTAATAAAGTGGTTATTGAATTCTCTATTTATTCGAGCCTTCTCATACCAAAGATATGAGTGCCAACCGAAGGGCAAATCTGCACCTTCCAAAGCTAACAATCTCTCGTCATCCAATCTAATCCATGCAGTCGCCCAATCCATACAACATGCATGATAATATAGCCTCAACTCCGGTGTTCCTAAACCTCCTTTTTCTCTAACATCTATTAAACCACTCCACTTTATTCGGGGTTTTCTGCCATTCCATATGAATTTGGAAAGATCGCTTCTCCATTGCTTAAAAATCCCATCGTTTGTTATATTAGGGAGATTTTGGAATAAGAAAATCAATCTTGGCAAGATGTTCATCTTGATTGTTGCAATTCTCCCTAACAAAGATATATCCAAAGTTGTCCACCTCCTTAAATCCTCTTTGACCGACTGCCAAACTTTCTTATAATTATTATCATATAAGTCCCTACTATGTTTAGTCAAATATATTCCTAAGTATTTTATTTTTTTCTCCATTTTGAATTGGGATTCCCTCTTCAGCTCACTTTCCTCTTATTTGTTCATATTCTTAATTAATATAGATGTTTTATCCGAATTTATTTTAAAACCTGACACTGTCCCATTATCCTGTAAGATCTTTTTTAACCGTTTTATACTTTGTCCCGGATTATCTAATATAATTACTAGATCATCCGCGAATGCCCTAAGTTTGAAGATCTGATTCTTTATTTGTACTCCCCTTACTTCCGTATCTTGTCTTATTTGAATGTTTAAGATTTCGATCATTATTAAAAAGATCAATGGGGATAATGGGCATCCCTGTCTCGTCCCTTTCATAATACTGATTTTAGATGTTTTTTCTCCATTCACTATAATGTTTGCTGACTGATCTTTATAAATCATGCCAATCCACTTCAAAAATTTGTCACCTATTTTTATCTTTTTTAAAGTTTCCTCAATGAAACTCCATTTAATATTATCAAAGGCCTTCTCAGCATCAAGAAATATCATTCCTAGCTTTTTCTCATTATGCTTTTGATAATATTCTATTATATTCAGGATAATTCTCATATTATTCTTAATAGATCTTCCCGGAGGAAGCCGCATTGATCTTCAAGAATCCACTCTTTTAATACTTTTTTCAATCTTTCTGCCAGAATGGTCGCAAATATCTTATAATCTGTATTAAGCAAAGCAATCGGTCTGTAGTTCTTAACATCACGGTGGTCCTTACCTTCCTTGTAAATTAGACTGATCATAGCCTCTCCCCAAGTGCTCAGGCGCTCCCCATTCTCTAGCTCTTTTATCACATTATGCATGGGTTCCATCAATACATCTTGAAAGATTTTATAATAATGAGATGTCAATCCATCAGGTCCCGGGGCTTTTCCCAATTTTAATTTCTTGATTGCATTCATAATCTCCATTCTAGTGATGGGTTTATTTAACTCTAACTTCGAATCCTCTCTAATTTGTGGTATTTCAACTTTTCCCAAATATTCCTTAATGATTTTGTCCAAATCCCAATGTACCTTTTCTTCATAAAGTGTCTGATAATATTTGTAAAATATTAATTTTATTTTGTCTTGTTGTCTACACAATTCATTTCCATCCTTAATTTCCAAGATTGTCCTTTTCTCTCTTTCTTAAGTTTATAAGCTAGCCACTTTCCAGTTTTGTTAGAATGCTCGTAATATCTTTGTTTTATATATTTTAGTTTCTTTTCCAAATCAATTGTATTCTGCATAGTAATTTGCTTTTGTAGTACCTTCAGTTCACATTTTATCTTATTGTTTAGGGGATTTATCTTAAGTTCGTCTTCCTTTTTCTTAAGTTGTTCCATAATTTTATATTGGAATTCTTTCTGTTTCTTACTTTTATAAATCTCCTGTTCTATCAAAATCCCTCTTACTATCGCTTTTCCAGCCTCCCATACCACACTTTCTGATATCCCCTCTCCTGAATTCTCCTTAAAATAATACTCTAATCCTCTTCTTACCTTATTTACAACCTTTTCATCTCTTAATAGATCTTCTTTTAATATCCACCGATATTCTCGTTTCCTTTCTTTAAGTGTCAGTATTAGAGGGCTATGATCAGACATTATCCTGGGCAAAGTTTCCATTTTCTGAATACTCTTTGCTAATGTTTTGGATACCAGGATCATATCTATCCTAGACCAAAATCTACACATTTCTGAGTAATATGTAAAATCCTGGGTATTCCCATAGAGATACCGCCATACATCCATAAGAGCAACATTTTCCATAAGATCAAAAAAGGTTTTAGGTAATTTCCTTTGTGTCGCTTTCTTTTCCATTTTCCTATCCTGTTCGGGGTCTATTACCCCATTCCAATCGCCCATTATCATAACTTTCTCATAATCATATTCTTCCATCACTTTCAACAATCTACCAAAATATCCTGATTTATTCTGCTGCGGTCCATATATCCCTACACATAAGAGTTTCCCTTGTACCGTGTCGACTTCTACCCCTACAAATAATCCACCTTCATCTTTGAAGACTTCTTCTGATTTATATTTCTTATTTACATAAATTGTAACACCTTTCTTTTTCTTATTACACACCGATGAAAATTCAAAACCTAATTTTTTATTCTTCAAATAAATAGTTTCTTTATCTCTTATACGCGTTTCTTGGAGGCAGATTACATCTGCTTTCGCCTTTTCTAAATAATGAAATATTCTTTTCCTTTTAATAGGTGCATTTAAACCTCGCACATTCCAAGAAAGTATTTTCATGTTCCCCCTTTTTCCTTTAGTTTATTTCTTGATCTATTTCTAATTCTGAATCTTCACCTTCCTCTTCTCCGTCCTCTTCCTGTCCTTCGTCCTGATTGTCCTCATCCTCTCCATTCGTCCCTGTCAAATCTTTACAGTATAGTTCCTTGTCACCTGTCTTCTTATCCCAAATTGTTCTCTCCTCTAGCTCTTTTCTTTGTTCTTTCTTTTCCCTCTCTCTTTCTCGTCCAGTGCCTTTTTCCCTTATCGTTTCCTTGTCTTTTTCTCTTGGAGTTTGATTTTTATTCTTTGTTGTATCCTTATCTATATCCTTTTCAGGTTCTACTAACTCTAGTCTACTTTCTGCTTCCATAATATTTAATTCCTCTTTGTTTCGTTTCATAAAATCTTGCGCTTTTTGGGTGGAGTTTAACACGCCTTCACCTTTACACCACCTATATCTGATTCCATGCCTCTTCAACAACTGTATCAAGAAGCCATATTCCTTCCTCTTTTTTAAAACCTGAGAAGGCACGTCTTTAAAAATCTGCAACTCCTTTCCCTCTATCACTAATTTATTCGTATAACTTTCTTGCACTACCAACTCCTTTACCCTTTCTCTGAGAAAATATACAACAATATCCCTAGGGACCTTCCTTTTCTTTGCCACAAAGGAATTAATACGGAAGATTTTATCAATTTCTAGATCCAGCTGTTCAAAATTCCACCCAATATATTTTGCTAAGACCGGAATTACCCGATTACATAATTCTTCACTTTCTTCCCCCTCCAGTCCTCTAATCTTCAAACATTTGTCTCTAATCTTTATTTCAGTGCTTATAGCCTGCACTTCCACTCGTCCTATCTGCTTTCTTAATTCTGGAGCCTCTTTTTCCAATTTGTTTGTTCTATCTTCTATACTACTAATTTTTGGTTTATTGTTTGGATTTCTTTTGTTATACTTTCCATCTCATAACCTATATTTCTCATTTCTTGTCATACCTCTTTCATTTCTGAGGATACTTTCTGCATTTCTTTCTTGAAATCCTCCCTTAATTTCCTCATTTCCTCTAATACTGTGTTCCCAAATTCTAAGAATTTGGGCTGACCTTCCATGGAACCTCTTCTCTGCTGTTGTGTTGATAGTGCCTTCCTTGTACCTGAAGCCATCTCTGTGATTACCTTAAGCTTATGAATTTATGAACTTACAGAGTAACTATCTCTAATAATATTAATATTATTATATAATACAATATATTATAACAATATATTATGCTATACAATATAACAATATTGAAATACAATATAACACAATAATATATTATGCCATACAATATAACAATATTTAAAGAATCTTAAATCTTCAGTCTATTAATCCACTAGATAGTATTAGTTTTCAATTCCTATAATTCATTGGTTTCTTAATTTCCTGTAGTCTCCCAATTTACATCAAATCAAGACAGTACAAACTCAATATACATTCAATTCAATATTCCATACAGTGGGTTAAAAAGGAAACAATACATTCAATACATTCAATATATTCTACAATCCCTTATCTATTCAAATGTCCATACAGTTCCTTACCGGATTTCCAGCTCTTCACCTCTAAACCACTAGTCGTTCCTTTTTTAACATTTATATACTTTTAATTCTTATGTTATTTATTTATTAGAAATACTTATCCTTCTTCTGCTCTTCTAACTCCAACACCACAAGCTTATTCCCAGTCAAACAATTTGCTCCCTCCGAATCCTCGACGTCCTGTGTCCCTTCTTATTGTTTCATTCTCAATGGTCCAATGGTCTTCTATGTTTCTCTCATCGTTATTTCCTTCTTAGATCTTTATTTTGTCCCTTTCTTTCACTTCTTCAATCTTTCTTACATTTACTTTCATATGCTTCTCCACTTCACTGTCTCTCACTCGTCCGTCAGCTTTCTTGGTTTCTAGATCTAGAGAACTCCACTTCCATATGCTCCTTCCTGAGGTTTTTCCCTTAAAGGAGCCTCGTCTCTTTACCACCTTTGCGGAGCTGTTTTTCGTGTTGGTTATCCCGACCTTCCACTATAGAAAACCAGAGATTTTGAAGGAAGAAGCCTCGTTTCCCCCTCCCGTTCTTCTTTCTTCTTTACTTCCTCAACTTATCTTAAAAAAGTGGTGGCGAAAATTCAGCTCCCCCGGAGCCCTTCAGAGGTAATGGCTGCTCCACGGATCCTCCCCCGCGTTTTGCAGGTTCGACTTTAAGATGTTAACTCTCAAACCTGGACGTGGGGTTTCAGGTCCTCCACTTGCGCCTCTGAACCCCCTTTACCAAGCAGGTGTCCCCCCCTCCGTTCCTTTCCCGAAACAGTGGGTTCCCGACTTCGTAGGGGATCGGCTCTTCACCAGCTCTGGCAAGAGACGACCACACTCCTCGCCGCAGCCACTGGAAGGGGACTATTTACCTTAGTTCCTCACCTAAGTCCAATTAAATATGCCCCCAAGTGGTCCTCCAGCGTGCTATCTGAAGAACGGAAAAAAACGGTTTTTCAATTTGCTGGAGCATGCCAATTTGTACCTGAGCAGTTGTGCAGATGTGCAGATTCGCACCAATGCAAACTGGTGATCAGCGGAGGGTGGGCTGTGGGTGTGGTCAGCTTCAGTGGTTGGTCCAACCCCACAAATGACAGGAAGCCGCCATTTTCTAGGCCTCACCAGTGCAGATCTATGAGCTCACACTGCTCTGAATTGGCATGGAACATACATACATCCCTGTGGAAGGGCTTAAGGGAAAGTCCGCGTTGCTTCAAGCCCAGAAGAACCGGTAAGGAACAGCACAGAGCTATTCACTGGCCTCGTGCAGAAAGGGCCAGAGTCACCCTCTCCATGTCTGAGGTCAATCTCCAGCCTCCCTGGACTCGACTCTGAAGACTCAGAGGATGATGGGCCTCCTCCTGCCACAGGAGCTTTGAGGAAAGGATTTGAAAGCTGTCAAGTTCATTCCTACCATGATGCTTGCAAATATATCTTAAAAATTCTCTGAGTGTCCAGAGTCCTTTGCTGAAACAAATACAAACATGGATAGCTTGTGTGCAGCTTGATCCAGGCATCTCTTCTGCTTCTCTATCCATGGCAGAAGCAGAGTCTGTTATCACAATCCTCTCCTCCTCTGTAGCAGGAAGGAGAAGAAGACACAGCGGTATTAATAATGAAATACCATGGTACCAAGGCACACATCCAAAATGTTCTGCAGGTATCTGCAGAAGTTTATCCAACAAAAGTGAAATTAATCTTTTTTTGTTTTTACATTTTCTACCCACCCAGTTTCACTGCTACAGGTTCCAAATTTGTTCCCCTACCTTTTTCCTCTCGAGCATGGCCTCCCTCGTCTGCACAACGGAAGCCTGTCCCAAGTCGTCTCCTGCCTGATGTGAAAGCACAAGTCGATGTTTACGCATGAGCAGCTGGTGCTGGGAAGGCCCCTGCCACATTTTGGGGAGCAGAAAAGCACATTTCAACTTAAGGTCATTCTTATGAGGGAGGGCAGCAAGAAGTACTCACTTCCTTGGTGCCTGTCCTGCCAGGATGGGCGACCCACTGCCGTCCACAACTGCAGTATTGTTGAATAGAAGGTTGGTTTTGCTGCGTGCGGGGGATGCCTGTTGAAGGACTCCAGCACATTATTGAACTCCCCCTTGAGAGCTTTGAAGTTTGAGTTTACCTGGGGGGCAATTCTACTATAGCCCTTCCTGCACAAGCAGTAAGCTATAACCTGATAGTACTCCTTATTTGGAGTATTAGTACTGTGCATAAGAATGTACAGGCCACTGCTAGCATGCACAATATTTAGGAGCTCTCTCACCTCACTCTCACCCCACGCAGCACCCTCACGATCCATTCTTAACCAATCACTACTGCCACACTCAGAACCAGCAAGTTCTCCCTCTCTCTCTCTTCCTTCTCTCTCTGTCTGTCTGTCTGTCTTCTCTCTCTCTCTCTCTCACTCTCTCTCTCTCTCTCTCTCTCTCTCTCACTCTCTCTGAACACAGAACACTCCACTTTATGAAACAACTAGAAGAAAAGGGAAAGAATTATAGAAGAAATGTACTGGAGAAGGACAGAGAAGGACAGGAAACAGCTCAGAAATTCAAAGGTGGGGCAAGATAGGGAAAAGGCAGGCAATGGGACAGGGAAAGCAACAGGCAACACAGCAATCTCTCTCACAGCACACCTTAAATGCCAAACTCCAGAAACCCACAAACCTAGCGCGATACCACCACTGGGCTATAGGGGTCCTGGGAAATTACTGCGTGTTCCACGTTCCCCAGTATGTGTGCATGGAGGCCACCATGCGTGGCGGGAGATTCCCAAGGGTGGTTGATGTGTTCTAGGGAGAGTAGGGAAGGAACTAGAGGTGGATTGGTTGTTGTGAGAGAGAATTAGAGAACTACTGTGTTTCCCATGTTCCCCAGCATGTGCGTGTGGAGGCCCCTGTGTGTGGCAAGAGATTTCTAAGGTTGTTTGTTGTGTTATTGGGAGAGTAGGGAAGGTACTAGAGTTGGATTGGTTGTTGTGAGAGAGAATTAGGAAAGTACTGTGTGTCCCATGTTCCCCTGTGTGTGCGTGTGGAGGCCACTGTGCGTGGCGGGAGATTCTTGAAGGTGTTTGTTATGTTCTTGGGAGAGTAGGGAAGGTACTAGGAGTGGATTGGTTGCTCTGAGAGACAATTAGGGAAGTACTGCGTGTCCCATGTTCCCCAGTGTGTGCTTGTGGAGGCCACCGAGCTTGGTGGGAGATTCTAGAGGGTGCTTGTTGTCTTCTAGGGATTGTGGGGAAGGTGTTTGAGGTGGATGCGTGGTGTGCGAGTGTATTAGGGAAGTACTTTGTGTCCCATGTTCTCCATGAAGATGTGCATGGAGACCATTGGCCATGGCAGAAGATCCCTGAGGGTGCTTGTTAGGCCTGGGGAGTGTGGGGAAGGTGTTTGAGGTGGGTGGGTGGTGTGAGAGTGTACTAGGGAAGTACTACATGCCCCATGTTCCCCATGAAGATGTGCATGGAGACCATTGGCCGTGGCGGAAGATTCTGGAGGTTGCTTGTTGGATTCTGGTGAGTGTAGGGAAGGTGCAGGAGGGGGATGTGTGGAGTGAGAGTGTATTTTGGAAGTACCGCATGTCCCATGTTGGCCATGAAGATGTGCATGGAGACCATTGGGCGCAGCGGGAGATCCCTGAGGGTGCTTATTGTGGACTGGGAAGTGTGGGGAAGGTGTTTGAGGTAGATGAGAGATGTGAGAGTGTAATAGGGAAGTACTGTGTGCCCCATGTTCCCCATAAAGGTGCACATATAGACCACTGGGCGGGGTGGGAAATTCCAGAGGCTTTTTTGGGGGGTCTGGGGAGGAGGTGGAAGGTGGAGGAGGATTGAGTGTTCACATCAGCATATGTCCACCAAACATTATTTTTCGCATGCCAGTGTGGAGTATGTACAGCAGCAGTGCTGTGGAAAATGCATACTCACCTTCCTGCTGTCTCCAAGGCAAACGGTGGAGGACAGGAGGACATGCTCTATCGCCAGGCAGACCTCTACGGCTATCTCAGCAACTGTGGAGATCCGCAGCCCAAAAGTATTTGCAGTGTTTCAGTAGATTAGGTGGGTTGTCAGCCACCAAACAGCAATGGCCACTCTCTCCCCCACAGGAATGGGTTCATTCATCTCAGTGGTCCTTCGCTCCAGCTGCGGACGCAGATGGTCTGCTATCTCAAACAGGGTGGCCTTTGTCATCCTGAAGTGATAGAGCCACTGGTCATTTTCCCATGTAGCCAGGACCTCATTGGTCCACCATGTGCTTTGCATCCGCTCCCGAACCCACCATCTTCTTGGCCGTGGCACACTTTCTGAGGAGCCTCCTACCATGGCTGCATACATGCTGGCATCAGCATCACCATGATCCCAGGAAGCAGCAAGAGAAGCCTCACTGAGGTCACTGGCTCCTCAAGGGTAACCACCCACCTGTTGGAGCCTTTACCTCCTGCCACGGTCATGATTCCATTGCCTTGCATGGATGCCATCACAAGTCCCAGTACTGTCAAAAACAGATGCAGTACCGTGGCAACAGTTCTTAACCAGTCTTATTCCATCCCAAAAGCTGGACAAGACACCTGGGGTACAAGTAATAGGATCGATGTACTGGCAAGCTCAATCAGATCCACGGAGCACACCTTGCTAGTACCAAAAATTTATCTTTCTCCAGAAGCCTCCCAGGAAGGAGGGCTAATAGGAAGGCTCATGGGAGGGGCCAAGGAGTAGTATGGACTTTCACACGTATGCACATACGCACGTACGCAATGACGTACTAAACCATGCCCCCCAAAAAAGGGCCAACCACAGCCGATGGGGTGGGGTGAGAGGAGTAGCGGGAGTGGCCATGGCAGAGGCAGTGCGGATGCATGAACTCGCACTCCTCCAAATCAGAATGGAACATACACATTAGCTGTGCTGAAGGAAATGGGGGAAAGTCCGCCTTGTTTCAACCCCAGAAGATCCGGTAAGAAATGGCATGAACCGATTCACCAGTCTTGTGTTGATCGCCTCCTGGAACAAATGGCCAAACATTCAGAAAAGAGAATTGTAGTAATAATGGGGGATTTCAACTATTCTGATATCTTTTGGAAGATAAATTCTGCCAAGAGTATCAGAGCCAAGAAATTTCTTATGTGCTGAAGGTAGAAGATGGCAAAAGGGGAAAAGATATTTTAGAGCTGGTCCTAACCAACAATGATGACATGGTTGATGGTTAGGAAGTAGCAGGATCCTTAGGTGGAAATGACCATGTTGTCCTGGAGTTTATGATACAATGGAAAGGGGAAGCCAAGAGTAGTCAGATACACATTCTAGACTTTAAGAAGATGATTTCACCTGTGAAGAGATCCATGACCTAAATCCAGGAAGCCAGGTTGAGAGCATCAGGGTAAGAATTAAGGTATGAGAAACAATAGGGATGTGATTGTGGGAGTTTGCTACAGGCCTCCGGGCCAGCCTGAGGACTTGGATGAGGCCTTTCTGGAGCAGATGACCACACATTCAAAAAAGAAATGCAGTGTTAATTGGAGATTTCAATTATCCTGATATTTGTTGGTAGTCAAACTCTGCCAAGACTGCAAGGTCCAACAGGTTCCTTGCTTGCGTTGCAGATAATTTCATGGTCCAGAAGGTGGAAGAGATAACAAGGAGATCGGCTATATTAGATCTGATCCTGACCAACAGGGATGACCTTGTTGATGAGGTGGAGGTGGTGGGATCCTTAGGGGGGAGTGACCATGGTCTTTTGGAGTTTGTCATTCAGTGGGAAGGAGAAGCCAAGTGTAGCCAGACACACATCCTAAACTTTAAAAAAGCTGATTTCTGTAAACTTAGGGAGCTACTTGCTGAAATCCCATGTCAAGAATACTGAAAGAGAAAGGAGTTCATGACAGATGGGAGTTTCTTAAATGGGAGATACTGAAGGCACAATTTAAAAGTGTACTAATAAGGAGGAAAAATGTCAGATGTCTGAAGAAACCAGAATGGTTGACTAAAGAACTCTCAGCTGAGCTAAGTGTTAAAAGAAACATGTACAGGAAATGGCAGAATGATGAAACCACCAAAGAGGAATTCAAGCAAATAGCCAGGAGATGTAGGGAGAAGGTCAGAAAAGCTAAAGCGTAGAATGAACTCAGGCTTCCAGAGATACTGAAAACAATAAAAAGGGCTTTTTTAGATATGTCTGCAGCAAAAGGAAATGATAGGGTTGCTGCGTGGAGAAGATAGCCAATTACTAACAGAGAGAAGAGAAAAGGCAGAATTGTTCAACACCTTCTTTGCCTCAGTTTTCTCCCAAAAGAATAGAAGCACTCAACCTGAGGGATGGGGAGCAGTTGAGGAAGGGCAGAAAATGCAGCACAGAATAGGTAGAGAAGTAGTACAAGAATACCTGGCTAAACTAGATGAATTCAAGTTTCCAGGGCCAGATAAATTACATCCAAGGATATTAAAAGAACTGGCTGAAGTCATTTCAGAACCACTCACAATAATCTTTGAGGAATTCTTGGAGAACAGGAGAAGTCCCAGCAGACTGGAGGAGGACAAACGTTGTCCACATCTTCAAGAAGAGAAAAAAGAGGACCCAAATAATTAGCACCTAGTCAGCCTGACATCAATGCCAGGAAAGATCCTAGAGCAGATCATTAAACAGTCATTTTTTACTTACTTAATTACTTAGAAAGCAATGCTGTAATTACTTAGAAAGCAATGCTTTCTAATTACTTAGAAAGCAATACTTTCTGATTACTTAGAAATTACTTACTTAATTAATTACTTAGAAAGCAATGCTGTAATCACTGAAAGTCAACATGGATTTCTCAAAAATAAGTTGTACCAGACTAATCTTATCTCTTTTTACAATAGGGTTACAAGCTTGATAGATGAAGGGAATGCTATAGACGTAGCATATCTTGATTTCAGTAAGGCCTTTGACAAAGTTCCCCATGACATTCTTGCAAGGATGCTAGTAAACTGTGGGCTGGACAGTGATTCTGTTAGGTGGATTTGTAATTGGTAGAACCCAAAGGGTGCTCACCAATGACTGCTTTTCATCCTGGAGAGAAGTGACTAGTGGGGTGCCACAAGGTTCTGTCCTGGATCCAGTGCTATTCAACATTTTCATCAATGACTTGAATGAAGGAATAGAGGGCATGCTGACCAAATCTGAGGATGACACCAAATTGGGAGGGGTTGCTAATATGCCAGAGGACATGGTCAAAATTCAAAATGACTTTGACAGATTGGAGAGCTGGGCCAAAGCTAACAAAATTAATTTCAGCAGAGAGAAATGTCATACCCTTCGCTTAGGCAGAAAAAATGGAACGCACAAATATAGGATGGGGGACACGAGACTGGATAACAGTGCATGTGAAAGGGATCTAGGATTCTTGGTAGAGCAGAAGCTGAACATGAGTCAGCAGTGTGATGCGGCAACCAAGAAAGCTGAGACGACTCTTGGTTGCATCAATAGGAGTATGGTGTCTAGATCAAGGGAGGTAATAGTACTACTCTATTCTGCTTTGGTTAGACCTCATTTGGAATACTGTGTCCAGTTCTGGATGCCTCAATTCAAGAAGGATATTGACAAGCTGGAACATGTCCAGAGGAGGCCAACCAAAATGGTGAGGGTTCTGGAAGCCATGCCCTATGAGGACTGGCTTAGGGACCCGGGTATGTTTAGTCTGCAGAAGAGAAGGTTAAGAGGGGACATGATAGCAATGTTTAAATATTTGAAGGGACGTCATGTTGAGGAGGGAGCAGGCTTGTTTTCTGCTGCTCCAGAGACTAGGACAAAGAACAGTGAATTCAAGCTGCAGGAGAGGAGATTCCACTTGAACTTCAGGAAGAACTTTCTTACTGTCAGAGCTGTCCAACAGTGGAATATGCTGCCTCGGAGTGTGGTGGAGTCTCCTTCTTTGGAGGTTCTTAAGCAAACACTGCATGGCCATCTGTTGGGAGTGCTTTGATGTGTCTTCTTGCATAGCAAGGGATTGGACTGGATGGCCCCTGTGGTCTCTTCCAACTATATGATTCTATGATTCTATCATTTCAGGAAATTTATAGAGATAGTGGGTGTGATCTCATGGTCAGAAATACTAAAAGAGAAGCAAGTTCATTGTGGATGGGAGTTTGTTCCAAGTAAGATATTGAAGGCACCATTTAAAGTGATTCCAACGAGGAGAAAAAATGGGAGGTGCCTAAAGAATCTGGAATGGTTGTCTAAAGAATTTTCAACAGAGCTAAGATTTAAAAGGGATATGTACAAGAAATGGGGGGAATAAGGGGTAATCACCAAGAAGAAATTCAAACAAAAAGCCAGCAAGTGTAGGGGGAAAGTAGAAAAAGCTGAAGCAGAAAATTAACTCGGACTTGCTAGAGAGGTTAAAAACAATAAGAAGGACTTTTTTTTTCTATGTCTGTAGCAAAAGGAAGAACAAAGATAAGGTAGAGCCATGGCATGGAGAATACCTTGTGTGATTTCGAGACTGCTTGGATCCTGTGTGCATATGATTGCTAATTCTCCCAATAAAACAAATACCTTTGGAATCTCTGGCTGATGTTCCTGCATTAGTACCAGTGTACACAGGTGTAAAAGATCCTGTTAGCTTACCCCCCCCTTGCAAAACCTCCCCTTTGAGCTGACATTCCTCACAGTTTCATGGAGGCACTGGCATCACAGGTGGACACCTGAGTCACCCACATTTTGAGGTAACAATCTCTATGTAAGCATGCATGCATATGTGCGTGTATCCTTGTTATACTTACTTATATGCTAACCATGAGGCCATGTCTTGTGAGAGAATAGGATTTCTGATTGTCTGAAAATGTGAGAAAATGTTTACATCAGAACTTTGACAAACATTTATGTCTACTTTGTTATGGAAGGAATGGTAGGAGTCATAGCCTTCTTGGGGAGGGCCACACACCATGCCTTGCTTTTCATCCTACTCCCCCCCTCCAACACCCATGTCAGAGCTGCTTTTCCCGCTGCTGCTGTACACAGCACTGTCAGCTGCTGTGGTGGTGTTACCGCCATTGGTAGCTCGAGCTTGTGGGATATTAAGATATCATTTTGATATCAATAATTCGGCCTCCTATACTCATTCCTCTCCACGTGCTTGCGAGGCCCCCGGACAAGCACGCATACAGGCTCAGCCGATAATCGCTGTAATATGCCAAACAAATACAGGCAGGCCAGAAATAGCTGACTCGCAGCTTCAGGAGACCTCAAGGTGAGTACCTCAATTATGTATGCACGCAACTTTCAAAAGATCCTCTGCCCCACGCAGGCAGCTTGATGAGCGGACTATACAACGCTCAAGCACTCCACGTTTTGCATACTGGCTACTCTATTGACAATTTGGCTATAACTCAATCATTCAAATACTGACCTTTCGGAGGCTTTGTCTCCAGCCCCAAACTCATTGTTTTCCCCAAGTACGAACTAGCCTGTGGCCACAATTTTCCCTATAAGAACCCCTGACTTTGAGCGCTTCCTCGGATCGCTGTTGGCTTCCATCCCGCCTTGCTGTCACTTTGTCCAGCGAGCCTTCCCCTCAGCTCCACATGCTGAGATCCACGCTCCCCAGCTTCTCCGCTTCCAATCGGGCTTCAGGACAGGTATATTATTTCCCATACCAAACCTCCTCAAAAATCCCTCTATCTGCTACTACCTTTATTTCTATAGTTTCTTGTGTGAGTGTGTTGCATACATTTGTTTGATTGTGCTTAACTAAAACAATTATTAATTTCAACATCTGCCTCATCCTTGACTCAGCCTGACCCCGTAGACATAGGGTTCAAGATCTCGCTATGTTATCCTGCCTCTTGCATTGCCAACTTGTGCTCTGTGCTAATTCCCTCCCATGGTTGTGAGCACATTTAGGTGTCCCTCCCGGGACCCCCAGAAATCAGGGTAACAGTGGCTTCTCCTTATCACATGTTCCTTTCCTGCCTACCTTCCTCAGGTGCCCTACTCACTTTCTTCCTTCTTTTCCTGCCCCATTCTCTGTGTGCTCTGCCGTCATCACCAACAGTAGCAACACAAAAGGGCTGGACTGCTATTCCTGTTGGTGATTGACTACATTGAGCTGAGGTAGTGGGGTTTTTGGAATGAAAATGCATTTTTTGTGTGTGTCTGTGTCTCCCCTCCTCTCTAGCAGTAGACCTATTCTCTCAATCTTAGGTAAAGGATAGGCTATGTTGTGATAGCAGCAGCTCTTGGTCCTTTACATAACTGGGCTGAATAGTTCAGGAGCAGAAATCCACTAAAGAAATTTCACACAGACCTTCCCATCCCATGTTCACATCCCTTGCTGACTCCAAGCCCAGGCCCTGTCTTCCAGGATCTGGGAATTGGTGGTGGCTGTCTTGCTACTGTTTCCGTGTAGATATGAATGATTTGGCAGGAAAAGAGATACTCATAGGCACACCATCCACAATCCATCTAAGGCCACAAAAAAAAATCAAGGAATTCCTAAAGATTCTTAAAATAAACCAAACTAGGGGATCTGGTATTTTTTTTAAAAAATCTCTGGTTGTGCTGGGAGTGGACAGAAAATATTCTGGGACAGCAAAATGTGTATAGATCTCCAGAATAAAATTGGAACAAATAGGAACAAAATATGAGACTTTCTAGTCTTTTTAATCAGTATGAATGTGCCCTTTGAAGACAATAGGCATCTTCCTATCCTCCTCTGGGCATTTGTTATTGGGTTTTCCCTGGAATATATATAGAGCTTAATCATATATTACAGTACTATATGAAGGGGCTCAACTGCATAGGACTCTTGGTGGCCCAGTTTTACCTAATCATTTCAGAAGAGATTTAACCAACCCCCCGCCCCAACTAGTCTCAGGAAGTTGAGCCCCACTGCCCTTAACTTCTTTATATTATTGAAGTTGATTCATGTTTGAACTGATGTTATAGCAGAAGAGGAACATTTGTGTACACATTTATTTACTATTGTACTATAATCCTCATCATCTAGGCATAAAACAATTATTATAAATTGAATAAGACAATAAAATACAAAATACAAAGATTTAAGGATGCAACAATCCAAAGGTTACACCATAAAAACACAAATGCAAATACTAAGGATAATATAGTTAAAAAAAATCAAACCAACTCAGTAAAATAAAATGTTGATCAAGAACCTAACTAGCAGTCACTACTTATATTCAAAGCACAATTATGAACTAACAAATACCAAATAAAAAATTATTAGATTGATATACATGACACTAAATAATTCAGTGAGATATTCGATTTTGAGAATTTTTTAAAACTTCTTTCTGGTCTTCTTTACTGAATTTGAGTAACTGATGATCCTGCAACAAGACTAGACTAACAGCCTTCTATAGTGATTGTAAGAGATCGTTTGTTAGACCTACCACCTCTTTTACTGCATGCAGGTGGAATGTGACATTTGTTTATGTTGCTCTGTGTGTATTGTTCTTTTTCCTGAATCCTGTTGTAATGAATAGGATTGAGCTACATCAATGGTGGGTGAGGACCCAGGGGATGCTAAGCGCCCTCTTTTCCCTGCTACGCTCTCTGGATCTACTACAGTTCAATTCTTACTGTCAATACAGAGTTTAAGAAGCCAGCAGGGCTGGGGAAGTGGGAGTTGAGCTGTCCAGCGTAGGTTGCTTCAGCCAGCACCATTAGATTGCTCCGTTAATCTCATGAGAAGAGAAGTCAATAAGAGAGATATATATTTGGATCATTTCCAACCTTGAAAAGTAAACACATTATAACCAAAGTAAGTGTATGCAAAATATAAAACAAGATTTAGCTAAATGAAGATGGCTTGGTTCAGAACGTGGCTGTGATTCTGTATGGATTCTGTACTTAGCTACATAACCACCTTAGGCATATACTTAATTGTGTCTCCCAGCCTGACCCCCTCCGTCCTAACTTACCAAGCACTAACCTCTGTGAGTGACAGAGATTTGCTCCCCTGTCAGTTGGAGAGCAGCTGATTGCTGTTTCTACCCCTCCCATTAGCAATTTCCAGTGCAATAGTCAAGAGCAGTGTTCTTTTTGCAATTCTCTCTCACACCAGACATTGTTCATGGGAGGTGGGATGGAAATGGCAGTCAGCTGCTTCCCAATTGACAGGGGAACAGATTCCAGTTGTTCACAGTGGCTGTTGTCCAGTAAGTGAGGATTAGGAAATTTTCATAATTCCTAAACTAGTGGATATGTAAGGATCGTAAATGCAAACTTTAGGTTACACATTTGTAACTGCCTTGGTGAATATCAGCCAATCATCATCATCATCATCATCAATCATCATTTTAGACATTTTATGGAAGGAGTGAAAGAAGCTGAAGTGATTAATACTAGATTAAAATGGTTATGGGAAGCCAGTGTGGTGTAGTGGTTTCAGTGTTGGACTGGAACTCTGGAGACCAAGACATGAATCCCTGCTCAGATATGGAAACCCACTGGGTGACATTAGGAAAGCCACACACTCTCAGCCTCAGAGAAAAGCAAAGGTAAACCTCCTCTGAACAAGCCTTCCCAAGAAAACCCCATGATAGGTTTGCCTTAGGGTCACCGTAAGTCAGAAACAACTTGAACGCACACAACAACAAGAAACTGGTTACAGCAGGAGAACTGCCATTCCCAACTCTGATATGATATTAGGCAGCAATCCTGAATGATAAAATGTGCTACTTTCTTATTCCTTTATCAATCAGAATTTACACATTTGACAAGGATTGCTGTTTCTATTTTATGTTACTACTGCACGTTTATGAAACTATATAATAATTATCTGATGGTGCGTGTTAAAGAAAAGAAGCTTGATATTAAAACAGGATGTAACTGTACTGAAATGCCACATTAGTCAGAAAGATGCTAAATCCAATGTAAAGGAAGCTAAAGAGAAAGGCTTTGCACTCAGTGTGGCACAATTATTTAAAAAAACCCAAACAAATCAAAGCCAGTTATTTCCAGGCATTACTTATGGTGAACCCATCTGTCAGAGGGCACCGTGATCTCTACCATGTCTAGCCTAGCCTGACTGTAGTTATTTTGCTTGACTTCCTTCACAGCTGTGTTCTCTTCAGTGTTTGGGTAATGGGGAGTGGGGGCATTGGTCAGAGGATGATATAAGGAACAGGATAACTCCACTCCCAGAAATATGCTTTATTCAAGAACAGCAGAGTAACACTTTCACATTCTGGCAATTGCCAAGACTAAAAGCTCTATTGGAATTACAGTGTCTTATAAGGGGTCACATTACAAATTTGTACTCATGAGGCCATTATTTGCCAGCTAATTAAAACAGACTGGCTTCCCACCTGCCAGCACTTGTGTTTGCCTTTGTTCTCCTCCTTATCATGGTTCATTATATCAACATGCCCTCATTTCCAAAACACTGATTTCTCATTTAGTTTTCATCATCCCCTTCCAGCCCCATTTACATGGCACCAAGCAGCAAAGTTCAGCATGTGTTACATGGAAGCAAACAGCGAATAACCTGGTATGATAGTGCATGATGAATTACAAGGTGTTATATGAAAATGAAGCTTAAAACACTACATGTCAGTAGGACTGCATTAGAATTCATGGCGGGGAAACTGAAGCAGAGCTGACATTCTGCCCCTTCAAAGCTCCCCACCAACCTGGAAATTTGGGTCTATGTTCCAAAACTTATGAACCATGGGCTGGGTCCTAACATGTTCAGCATCCACCCATTCACATTCACTGGCCAGTAGGTGTTTCCAGTTAACAAAGTACTGTTACCCTGTGAACTGGGGGTCCCGGGAGGGACACCAAAATGTGCTCAACTAAAGGTGGGGAAAATTAGCTCAGAGCACTGCTTAGCATTACGAGAGGCAGGGTAACGTAGCAAGATCTTGAACCCTATGTCTACAGGGTCGGGTCGAGTCAAGGAGAACACAGAAGTTGAAATAATAAATGATGTTTATTCAATACAAGCAAAACAGTGTATGCGACACACTCATACCAGATACCTAAAGAAAATAAAGGTTGGAGTGATATAGAGGGATTTTTAGAGGGATTGCTGGTTTGGGTGATGCTTCACCTGTCCTGAAGCCCAGGAAAAATAGAGAGCGAAGCTGGGGTTTGATGTAGCTCAGAACGTGGAGCTGAGGGGAGGCTCGCCAAGCAAAGCAGCAGCAAGGCGGGATGAAACTCGGGAGCAGTCCAAGGAAGGTCTCGGAGTCAAGGGTTTTTCTAAGGAGAATTGTGACTGCAGGCTATGCCCTACTTGGGGGAAAACAATAGATTTGGAGTTGGAGACAAAGCCTCCGAAAGGTCAGAATCTGAATGATTGAGTTATCGTAGTGGTTCTCATTAGAGTAGCCAGTATGCAAACGCAGAGTGCTTGGGTATTGTATAGCTAACCCATCAAGCTGCCATCGTGGGGCAGAGGCTCTTTTGTAAGTGACGTGCATACTTAATTAGAATACTTGCCTGGAGGTCTCCTAAAGCAGTGAGACAGCTATTTCTGGCCTGCCTGTATTGTGGTTTGAATATTACGGCTATTAACGGCAGAGCTTGTTTACGTGCTTGTCCGGTGGCCTCGCAAGTACGTGGAAAGGAATAGAGAAGTGCAGCCGAATTGTGATATCAAGGGATATCTTTTATATCCCCAAAGCTCGGACTAGCCAGGGCAGTAACAGTCCAATGCTCAAACCACTTACACCACACTAGCTGCCAGGTATATCATATCAATAATATGCTGTTATGAAAACATAGTACATTAAAACTGTGTACAGCTTTCAAAACTCTGGCCTCACCCCCTAACTCAAAATGTACAACTGTATAGTATGTATACAATATTTGAATTAGAATGATATTAGAATTAGAATGATAAATCATAGAGCTGGAAGTATCCACAAGGCCCATCTAGCCCGAGCTTCTGCCATATAAGAAATGTTCAGCTAAAAGATCTCTGAGGCATGGGAATTCAACCTTTGTTTGAAAATCCCCAATGAAGGAGAGTCCACTGTCATCTAAGGCATTTCTTTTTAATGTTTAGTTGGATTTTTCTTCTTGTAGTTTGAATTCACTGGTTTGTGTCTATGTTGGGGAGCAGGTATATGGATGGTACTTTGTACCGTTGAGATTATCTGTGTTTTCTCAGATTTTTTTTTCTCACACAAACATTGTAGCTTTTCATACAGGAATTGATCACATTTTTGCTCAAGTTCTTAAAAAATGATAAAGCATCCTGGCCCTTATAAAGGAAATGACAGTCAATAGCTAATTGTGGTACATACAGTTGTCTAAATCAGCCCTCCCAAAGCAGGACCTTTATCTCCCACCCTACCCCAGAAATCAGATATGGAGAAATAGGTTCCACAGAGCCCACAGATTTCCACTTCTGCTGATGATGTCTTTGCCTGCTTTTCTTGGCCACCTGCAATTCAACAGGATTTCAGCCTCAAGTCTCTAATTCTTGAAGATGCAGGTAGTTCAGCTCTTCTTTTGATACTGTGGGAAACTGACCCTCAATTAACAATCTAAGCTAAAGATCAACCCAGATGTGATTTGCTGCAACTATCAGCCAGGCAGCATGGGCAAGAATTTAATTTACCAGTTATGAATTGAAATTTCAAAACTTTGCAAATATAAACAAATTTAGTCCATAATACATCATGCTGCTGTTAAAGTGATGGTAACCATACATTTCTGAACTTGTAATGGCACCAGTTCATATTTTTCACTGCATTATATGTGTTGTTTGTTTAACAGTTTAAATGATTAGACTTCAGGTACTTTGTAGTCACCTAACTGAGAAGCAAATAAGCTGTTAAAGAAATAAAGATTTCTTCTGAAACAGCTGCATAACCATATTCACATGAACTTTCACAAGACTTTTAATTCTCTATGAGGAATGTGATGAACAAAAAGTACCATTCAGAACAATATTCATGGAAAATGAATTTTTAAAGGATGGAAAATGTTATCAATGGAATCTTGTGTTTTGTACATTCCATCCTGAACTCTTTGCCCAACGCAGAATCATATTGAGAAAGGATGTGAGCAGAAAATAACAACTTTCTGAGTCATAACTCCACAGTATGGCTAGGCTACACAATATACTGACAAAGTTAATGCAATAAACTGATTTGAAAAATGAAAAGCTATCACCAAGGCTGACGAAATTTACATAACAACCATACCATATTCTAAATTCCGGTTTCCAGAGATTGCAAATCTTCAGGTATAGTACAACTTGCCCACCATGATTGATTTTCTAGATAAGCTTCCAAGGAATGATGGACTTCATGGTTCTTGACTTAAAGTTACAAATTTATGTGTCAACCACACTATGATCTGTTTTGGTAAAGCTGTTTCCCATATGATGAAGAAGCAGATGATGATAACAGATTTTCAGGCTTTGTTTCTGGAACACTTTTAGTGGAAGCTTATCTGGGCTTCTCAGTTAGAAATTCAGTGGTGATGGACAAGCTGATTTTTTTAAAAAGTTATCTGCCATGATCATCCCTCCCTTATAATGCACAAGAGGAAAAAAAAATAGAACACACTCAGTTCATGAAGGTAACAGATGAGGACACAGCTGGCTAGGAGAGAGTTCTCCATGAACTGCATAAGCACCTAATATTAATTCCAAAATCTTCAGCAATGTGTAATGTATGAAAGCACCAGAGTCATGGCTTATGTATTCCCTTTACAAGGAGAACACATTGATATCAGAGGAAGCTAGTTGTTTCCCCAGGGAATTCGTGTCTGTCTTTATCTTAATGGAAGGCTGCTTGGAGACAGTGGTTCTATCTTTCTTTTTATACCACTCCATAAGGAACAAAGTGGGAAGTTGTGTGCTGAAATTTTATTTTAGAAAGAAAGGACAGAAAGAAATAGTGACCATTACTTCATACACATGAAACCATTTTAAAAATCTGAAATGAAGTAAAGTAAAAATGGGAAAGATTTATGCACTCAGATTTATGCTGTGAATTGTGTGTAATTAATATTCAATTTTGTCTCATTGGTCCTAGCTACAAAAAGGCAACACTGATTCTTTGACAATGATGTTACACCAGTGGTTAAACAATATAAGGAAAAATTTTTGATCCTCCTTTTATTTATATTTATATTTTTATTTTAAAATATTATATCTCATGTTGTATGCCTTCAAGTCATTTCAAATTTGTGGCAACCCTAAGGTGAACAAGTTCAGAAGGGTGTTGCCATCGCTCTTCACTGAAATTGAGAGAATGTGACTTGCCCACGGTCACCCAGGGGGTTTCCATGGCGGAGAAAGGATTCAAATCTGGGTTTCCAGAGTCATAGTAAAACACTCAAACTGCTATCCACACAATTTCCCTTATATTAGTGAGTTTCCTTGCAACACCTTTTGCCTTCCTCCAATCTGTTATGACTTCAAATATTCCCCAGGAATTCTCAAAGATTATTGCCAGTAATTCTGAGATTACATTAGCAAATTCCTTTACTACTCTTGGATGTAGCTCATCTGGATCTGGAGACAATAGGCAAGGTTAAGAGGCAAGCTGTCTGTCAGTGGGTTTGACGAGTCTTGTCAGAGCTAACTGACAGTTATGCATTCCTTTTGGCCCGCATGGGAACTAATGATACTTCAAGGCATATGTATTTAGGATATCACAAGGATCTGGGTAGAAAGATTGTAAGGCCCCGCTTTGGGTGTCCTTGATATTAATATGGTTTGGATGGGCACTATACCTAATTGGCACAATATTGGATTAGCAATTGTATTAATTGGCGCTGATATCAAAATCAGACCTGAAAGGTGACGGAGAGGTCAAACCAAATGAGGGAAAGAATTTGACTGTAAATGTGAGAAAGGATAGGTCAACTCGAAACTTCCTCCAGGTAAGACTGAGTCATTTGTCAGGCAAATATACACCATTTCTGTGGATAATAGGCTTAAATAGAAGCCAGAATTTTCCAGAGAACTCAACTGTGAGAAGCCCACCAGGACACTGATTGACAGATATCCATCCCTTGTACACCTGGATTCCTTCCTCTTTCTTCACAGCACCCACAATAGACAGCTATTACAACACCCATCATTTCTTTGGCCCTTTTCACATGGCATTTGCCATGCGAAAGGACCTCTGGAGCATTGCGCAATTGTGAGGAGCCGTCCACATGACGTCCTCGCAATTGCGCGATGTTGCCGGGGCCAGCAGGTGGCAATTGTGCACTGTTTCATTTTCGGCTTGTAGCCGAAAATGGTGCGTGATCGCGCATCGCTCCAGAGCCCCGGGCTCACTTACTGTGCATGCGGAGCCTCCAGAGCCATGGCGCTCATGCTTCCTGCACCAATGCAGCCTGGGAAAATCCCAGGCTGTGCTGTGGAAGGAAGAGGAGGAGCCCTCACGCTGCCTGCCCACACCCCAGTGCTGAGAAAAGGTAAGTTGCGGAAAGGACCTTTGTCAATCAAGCACTAAGCCCATCGACAGGCAAAAGACCCATTGTCCACAACAGGCTCCCTTTGTCTTGCCTCTGGAACCTTCACTGTCACAGGCTATTTTCAAGGTACAAATACCCCTGATTTCAGGATGCCCAGTGCAATCTCTTCCCATTCTGAGTGTCACTCTGTAAGTCTGATTCCTGAACTGAGAACTGCCCTTGGATCCAGTATCTGAATCACTTCATCCTACTTCTCTGCTTCTCATCGGATCTGGTAAATATCGCCCATACACTTCACAGTCTCTATCTGCTTTCGTCCCTTTCTTTCAGTTAGCTCTTGTGTGAATGTGTGATTGTGTGTATCTTGTGTGCATGCATGAGTGAATTCCCCCCAATAAAAACACATTTTTAGCTTACTTTTTAATCTTTGGCTGGTTCTTTTCCTGCATGTGCCCATAAACACTGGTAGCAAGATCTTGTTAAGTTACCTCCCTCTTGCAAGCCTCCTCTTTGAGCTAATTCATTCCCCACGTTTACATAGAGGTACTGGCATCACGGGGTGGCTCTTGTGGCAACCACGTTTTGGGGTAACAAGGTGATTAATCTTGATACACAGTTGACATTTTGGCTCTCCTTCTGGTTGAAGGACACCATCCAGGAAGGAAGACAACAACAACAACAACAACAACAACAACATTTTTTACTTCTCACCCACCTCTCCCCAAAGCTTGAGACAGAGTACAGCATAAATTAAAATACAATTAAAAACACATTGTAGATTAAAATGCACTAAAAACACATAAAACCATTCAAAATGCATCAGTTTAAAATTCATAGTTAAGAAGTGACTGGGTAGATGTTAAAAAGCACTGGGGATAGAATGATACCTTGTGGCCAGCTCCTTTTTTGAGGAGCAGTTATTCCCAAGCACCACCATCCAGTTAATGAGGTGGAAGTGGCAGGATCCTTAGGTGGGACTGACCATGTTCTCCTGCAGTTTGTTATACAGTGGAAAGGGAAAGCCAAGCATAGTCAAGCATTCTAGACCTTGAGAAAGCTGATTTCAGTAAACTTAGAGAAATATTAAGTTTCATCCATGATTGGGCATACTAAAAGAGAAAGGAGTTTCTGGTGGATGGGAATTTCTTAAAAGTGAGATATTGAAGACATAGTTTCAAATAATTCCATCTAGGAAATAAAATGGGAGGTGTCTAAAGAAACAAGGATGGATGTCTAAAGAACTTTCAACTGAACTAAGAGTTAAAAGTGTCATGTACAACAAATGGAAAAAGGGGGAAATCACTAAAGAGGAATTCAAACAAATAGCAGCACATATAGGGAAAAGCGCAGAAAAGCTAAACTGCAGAACATGCTCAGGCTTGCTAGAAGGGTTATAAACAATAAAAAGAACTTTTTTTTTTTGTTATGTCTGAAGCAAAAGGAAAAACATATAGATGGTAGGACCACTGTGAAGAAAAGATGGAGAAGTGGCAAAAGGGACAGAGAAAAAGCAAAAATACTCAATGTCTCCTTTGCCTTGGTCTTGTCCCTAAAGAAAAACAGAGTTCAACATGGAGAAAATGGAAGAGATGATGTAATAGGGGGAATGCAGCAGAGAATAGGTAAAGAGATAGTACAGGAATACCTGGCTACTCTAAATGAATTCAAGTCACCAGGGCCAAATGAACTATATCCATGTGCATTAAAAGAACTGGCAGAAATAATTTCAGAACCACTGGCAATAATCCTCAAGAGTTCCTAGAGATTAGGAGAAGTCCCAGCAGACTGGAGGAGGGCAAATGTTGTCTCCATCTTCAAAAAGAGGAAAAAAGAAGACCCAAACAATTACTGCCTAGTCAGCCAGACATCAATGGCAGGAAAAGTCTTAGAGCAGATCATTAAACAGACAGTCTGTAAACACTCAGAAAGGAATGCTGTGATCACTAAAAGTCAACATGAGTTTCTCAAAAACAAGTCATGCCAGACAAATCTGATCTCTCTCTCTCTCTCTCTCTCTCTCTCTCTCTTTTTGATAGAGTAAAAGCTCAGTGGAAGAAGGCAATGCTGTGATGTAGTGTGTCTTGATTTCAGTAAGGCCTTTGACAAAGTCCACTATGATATTCTTTCAAACAAGCAAGTAAAATCTGGGTTGGGCAATGCTACTGATAGGTGGATTTGTGATTGGCTTACTGGCCAAACACAAAGGGTGCTCACCAATGGCTTCTCTTCATTTTGGAAAGAAATGACTGGTGGGGTGCCACAGGGTTCTATCTTGGGTCCAATGCTATTCAATAGCACTGACTTGAATGATGAAATAGAGGGCATGTTCATCAAATCTGAAGATGACATCATGTTACCCTGTGTACTGGGGGTCCCAGGAGGGACACCAAAATGTGCTCAACTAAAGGTGGGGAAAATTAGCTCAGAGCACTGCTTAGCATTACGAGAGGCAGGGTAACGTAGCAAGATCTTGAACCCTATGTCTAGGGGGTCGGGTCGAGTCAAGGAGAACACAGAAGTTGAAATAATAAATGATGTTTATTCAATACAAGCAAAACAGTGTATGCGACACACTCATACCAGATACCTAAAGAAAATAAAGGTTGGAGTGGTATAGAGGGATTTTTAGAGGGATTGCTGGTTTGGGTGATACTTCACCTGTCCTGAAGCCCAGAAAAATAGAGAGCGAAGCTGGGGTGCGATGTAGCTCAGAACGTGGAGCTGAGGGGAGGCTCTCCAAGCAAAGCGGCAGCAAGGCGGGATGAAACTCGGGAGTGATCCGAGGAAGGTCTCGGAGTCAAGGGTTTTTCTAAGGAGAATTGTGACTGCGGGCTATGCCGTACTTGGGGAAAAAAAATTAGGTTTGGAGTTGGAGACAAAGCCTCCGAAAGGTCAGAATCTGAATGATTGAGTTATCGCAGCGGTTCTCAATAGAGTAGCCAGTATGCAAACACAGAGTACTTGGGTATTGTATAGTTTACCCATCAAGCTGCCAGCGCAGGGCAGAGACTCTTTTGTAGGTTGCTTACATACCTAATTAGAATACTTGCCTGGAGGTCTCCTAAAGCAGTGAGACAGCTATTTTCCGGCCTGCCTGTATTGTTGTTTGAATATTACGGCAATTAATGGCCGAGCTTGTTTACGTGCTTGTCCGGTGGCCTCACAAGCACGTGGACAGGAACAGAGAAGTGAAGCTGAATTGTGATATCAAAAGGATATCTTTTATATCCCCAAAGCTCGGACTAGCCAGGGCAGTAACAATCCCCCCCCAAAAATAGGCGATGTTGGGGACAATATTGGACATTTTCCAATTAAAAGTAAAAATTAATTTAGAGCCAGATAGGGCTTGCAGGTTGGTAGCCATATCACTCCTCAGGAAAGGGAGTTCCGGGAAGAGCAAAAGGTTACTATCTTATAAAGACATTCCTGACTAAAACCTAAACCTAAACACACACACACACACACACACACACACACACACACCAATGCACTAAATAGCGCAATAATAAACAATTAAACAATAAACAATGTCCAATATCCCTTCAATAGGGAACTGTCGAAGCATGAGCAAATGGCAGTAAAATAGCAAATGCAAACTGAAGCACTCAATGGAATACAGTAAGTCCAATGCATGGTCTGGCAATGAAGGCAATCCAAGGAACAAACTATTCAATGTGGAGTGAAAGTTCATAGTCTGGGGGAGGTGAGGTGCAAGCAAAAGTCTTGGGACCCCCCCCCACACAACAGGAGAAGTCTTTGTAGCTGGAGCAGATGAACAAAGCATAAGTGCATCCAGGCAATGGAGCAGAAACAACAACAAAATGTCCAAGTCGGTGCAGCCCGGCTTGCTGCAAGTTCAGGAGCAAAGAGTCTTTGCAGAATTTGGAGCCTGGAATAGTCCATAGGTTTCCTCGGGTCAGCAAATGGTAGCAGGAAAGGCAAAGGTTCGTTGTGGCACGTGGAAGGCTGCATGGTCACCTTCCCTCACAGTCACGGGTGCCATGGAAGAACTAGGAATCTGCAAGTCTCGGCCATCAGATGGAGTGGCAACTTTCTTCGTCACCCCGCCCCCGGTTCTCGGGGACAATGGTACGGCCTCAGGATCTTCCCAGTCTTCTGTAGCAATAGACCTATTGGAGTTTTTAACAGAAGAACTGACGTTTATTATCCAATGTATACCATTAATGCAAATGGCCGGCTCAAAGCCTAATGGGAATGAATTGAAACTGGGTCATCATGACTGAAAAGGCTAAGAGTCCATGGGGATATAAATAGCAACTGAGATTAAGGTTGTATTGGCCGGAGGGCAGCCGTTGGTCAGGACAGTGAGGCTGCTGGTTCGGGTCCCACATCGGCTCATGGGTCTAGAGCTACCCATGTTAACCTCCCAGCCGCACGAGAGGAACCTCCAGCTATGAAGGTCCCATTCGCACTCCGGTCCGTATAACATGGACTTGCACGCTCGCACCCTCCTCGCTCAGACCGAAGCCGAAGCTCCAAGCCTGATGATGTTAACGAGGGCTTGGGGCGGCTAACAACTTGGCGCTGATGGTTCGATGCTGGCCCCAAATGAGCAGTATCACCATCCACAGATATAGCTGAACTCCGAAGGCAGACCTGAAGACTGGTCGCCTTCGGATTAGGCTTTTGCAGCCAGACGGGACATTTAGTTTCAGTAAACAATACATATTAGAAACAACACCACTTCCCAAACACCCAAATATAACTAAGAACTATATACATAAACGGGAGGTTGGAGAGTTGGCCATCTCTCTCCGTCCCACGCAGACAATGTCAATTTACCCATTGTAATACGCTTCGTAAATTGACGGAAACGTCTCTGACAAATTAATTTCAGGAATTTCCTTGTAATTTAAACACACTTGAGGAGCAATTACCTTAATGGGAGTCTTCCCAGTAGCTTCCTCAAGCGAGTCCGTATTGGTAATGCCTTTCGGGTAGACTAGCTAGCCCTTCCACTCTTTCAGTTGAGAGACATGGAAGAACTTTAGTCAGTCTCCTTTTTTCCTGGGGATTCTTACCTGGTATACAGCAGGGGAGATCCTCTTCACAATGGGGACAGGGCCAAGCCACTTGGCAGCGAGGGAGTGCTTATCCTTATAGAAGTTTCCATATAGGACTAGCTGTCTCTCCTCCCACTGGCAAGGGTGATGAACCCATCCCAATCTCTTGTCCATCCTCTGGAGGTTTTTACCCAGCTGGGCAGCAACCTGCCTGTGTACTTGTCCTATGTGCTGCACTAGGTTCCTCACCCATTCCTTATTTAGAACCACTGGCTCTAAATCAGAGGGGAGGCTAGTGTTTATCCAAAAATCCTCGGGCAGCATCATCTTCCACCCATTCATTACCATGTGCGGTGTGAAGCTGTGAGAGGCTACCGTGCCTCAGAAGGCCATCAAAATGATGGGCAACTTATTATCCCAGTCCTTGCCGGAGGAATGCACCATCTTCCAAAGCGCTTCCTTCAGAGAGCGGTTCGTCCTCTCAGTTTGACCGGAACTCTGAGGATGGTGGGCAATATGGAAGCACTGGCGAATGCCCAGTGCCTTGCACAACTCACCAGTGAAGTGCACCCCTAAGTCTGAGTCAAGGTCACGTGACACTCCCCACCTCACCCAAACATTGTTAACGAGCATGTGCGCTGCCGTGCTTGCCATGTTGTCTCTACACGGAAAGGCCTTGATCCACTTGCTGAAGGGATCGATGACAGTGAGACAGTATTTGTTCCCCTGCGGGGTTGTAGGTAGCGGGCCTATGAAGTCTATTTGAATGCACGACCAGGGACCCTCAATGCGTTGGTGCTGGATGGGCACCTTGGGGCCAGAGGTGTCAGCGTTGACCATGGCGCACACCAAGCAGTTGTCGATCCACTGGTCTACATCCTGCTTGATCTGTGGCCACCACCCGGTTTCCCTTACCCTGTCCAGAGTCACACTTCACCCTCGATGTCCCTGCTCGTGCACAAACTGGATGATGTCACTGCGGAGGTCTTGGGGCACGATCCAGTGGCATTGGCCACTCGCATCAATAGCCCAATACACTCCTTCTAATTGGGAGATCTTGGATTGACCGGACTAGTCTGAGCCCTTCTTGGCCAATTCCAAGATCTCAGAATCTCCCTTTTGCAACACTCCCAGGTTGAACATGGGAGGTACCATGGGTTCCTTAGGATTGACATTTATAGCGGTGATGGGGGCCCCATCGTCCTGTAAAGCGGCATCTCGAGCGATGGCGTGTGCCCTGGTGTTCCAAACACAGGTAGCCGTGTTCTTCTTCTGGTGTCCTCGGACGTGAGCAACCCATGTAGGGGCAGTCTGTTCCTCAATCTGGGCAGCGATCCTGACCCATTTATCAAGATAGGCAATGGGCTTCCCATCGGATGTTTTGAGGTCGTTTTGGAGCCAGATCGGTAACCAACCACTGGCTGCTTTGGCAGTCCAATCGGAATCTGTATAGATGGCCAGGGGGCAGTCAAGCGGTTCGTGCTCCAGGATAGCACTTAGAGCTTCTACTTCTGCCACCTGGCTGGAGTGTGGCTGGGCTTTTCCCTGTAGGATGAAGGAGTCTGTGACTCAGATTGCTCCATAGCCTGTCCGTGGGCTACCATCCACATGCATGGATGACTCATCACAGAGCCAGCAAACAAAGCCCTGTAACTGAGCTTCCTCAAGGGAGGCTCTCCATTCCACTGGCCATGGACTTGTAGTCATCGGTGGTAAAGGGCACTCATGCGTAGCTCCGGTCACAACTAGACCATAGGGAGCCGGTGGTTCCTGCGGTTGCTTCTGAAAATCCACCCCACGTGACACCAAGGAAACAGTCCATTTGGCAATCTGGGTGTTGGACACCTGGCCATTCTGGATTTTTCCTGACAGGATGTACTTAAGCGGCGTGTGGGGGGTCTGGACAATCACACGGGCACCTCCAATCATAAACTCCCAGTGCGTTATAGCTCAGATCAGTGCAAGGCATGTTTTCTCGCATGAAGTAAATTTAGTCTCATGTGGGTCCAAATTCCTGGAGGCATAGGCTATTACACGCTGAGTGCCGTTTTGTTGTTGCGACAGAACTGCTCCCATACTCCTGTCCGAGGTGGCTAGTTGTATGAGGAACGGCTTAGCCATGTTTGGGTATGCAAGGGCTGGTGCTCTCATTAAATCCTCCTTAAGTTGGGCAAAGGCCAGCTGTTGTGCCGGTCCCCATTCCCACTGGGCATTCTTTTTTAATAGGGCATATAGAGGCTTTGCCTTGGCTGCGAAAGACTCTATAAAGTCCCTGGAAAAGTTCAATGTCCCGAGTAGAGAACGCAAGGAGTGCATGTCTGTGGGGGCTGGTAACTTTGAGATCACTTCTACTCGCTGTGCATCGGGAATGCGACCTTCGGTGCCTAAACAAAGCCCTAGATATTTTACTTCCGTAGATACCAGTTGTGCCTTTTGTTAGAGGGATTGTTGGTTTGGGTGATACTTCACCTGTCCTGAAGCCCAGAAAAATAGAGAGCGAAGCTGGGGTGCGATGTAGCTCAGCACGTGGAGCTGAGGGGAGGCTCACCTAGCAAAGCGGCAGCAAGGCGGGATGAAACTGGGGAGCGTTCCGAGGAAGGTCTCGGAATCAAGGGTTTTTCTAAGGAGAATTGTGACTGCAGGCTTGTTGGGGGATGAGAGGAGTTTCAGCTCCACGGAAACACAGTGGAAAAGCCAGAGTTCAGCAAACCAACAGCAGCAGCCTTGTTCCCCAGTAAGGATACTCACACACAGAGGAGTTTCTTCCAAAACAGGAGGCACTTTATCTTGCAGCAAGATTCCGTTATATACAAAACATAGGACAGATGGACAAAAGCTTGCGCCAGGCACCAGGTTTGGTCAACAGACAATTACAGGCTGGCGTTGCTTTGTTATATACATATCTACAACCAATCAGGTAGAGGGTTTGCACACCACCCTGTACCTTTTGCACTCCACTCCATTGTCTGATGCAATGTCCAGCAATGACATACACTTGGAGCATGATGCAATGTCTTGCAGTGGGCTGAACATTTTCCCAGGGTTCCCTGCCTGGAATCCCTGACAATCCCCTCCAAAATGGTCAGGCCACTGTGTAGGACATTTTCATGTTACATAATACATACAATACATATATTCAAGGGTACAACTCATCTTCCACCTTACACCCTGGTGGTAAAGCCCGGTTCACCTGCCAGCTTCTCATGGCCTACTACTGGAAGCGCCTTTGTGAGCAAATCCGCGATATTGTTTTTCAGATACCATACCCCAATGTAGTCCTACACTCAAAATTTCTGCCTCAGTCACATGGGACAGCAAAATACCCTCCTCCTGACCTTTTAGGGATAGGCATAACTTTACTTCCTGACTCAGCAAGTTGGGTACTTCCTGACCCACTTTCACTGGAACCACTGCTGGAACTAGTGCTGACCTCAGTGCGAGGCTCTTTCTTGACCGTAAATGCAGGTTCAGCACTAGGTAGCGGTGTTGAACTCTTTGGTGTGACGTTGAGTGAGATTTTTGGCTTCTCCTCCTCAGTACTTTCCTCAGTACTTTCTTCTTCATCATCAGCCATCACCACCCCTCCATCTTCAGAGCTTTCAAGTGTATCTGGGACACTGTCCTTTTCCTCATCAGACATTACTGCCCCTCCATTCTCAGGAACGCTTTTGTCACTTTTACCCAGGAGAATCAAAACCTCTTGGTTACAGTGCAGTCTATACCATCCTGAATGGATTTCAAAGTTTACACTCCTAGAATACACTATTTTGCCAGCATGGTGTAGAAATCTATATTTGTTACCTTCATATCCCACAAAGCGTAACCATTGATTTCTCCTCTCCAGACTTTCTGAAACTTGGGGGAACACACACACTAGCAAACTGACCCCAAACACGTAAATGCTTCAGGTTTGGCGCTCTATCATACAATAGGTAATATGGAGTTTGCTTCACACTTGAACTCCACATCCTGTTTAAGTGGTAGTTTGCTGTCACTATTGCTTCTCCCCAAAGTCCTGCTGGGGCTTGGACATCCTCCATCATACAGTCCTTCATTTGTTTTAACAGCCCAATTCTTCTTTCTGCAAGACCATCCTCCCCGGGAGATGCGGAGTTGGTGGTTTTATGCCTTATGCCTTTCTTATGCATCCAGGCTTGCAGGCTATTAGGCAGGAATTCTCCTCCTCGATCTGACACAAGACTGGCCACTTTATAAGGAAATTCCCTCTCAACAGCATTCACCCACTCTTGGAACTTTTCAGCTACTTGACTTTTCTCTTTCAGCAGATAGACATAGGAGTACCTGGTGTGTCTGTCTACAATTACCAGGACATACCTATTTTGCCCTTCAGTTGGCTTGAATGGCCCAGCCAAATCTGCATGTACAACCTCAAAACGACGTTGGGTGACACACTTGCTTTTCTTGGCAATGGGGTAAGACTTTACCTTAATCTTCTTACACACAGAGCACTCTAGGAACTTAGGACAATTTCGGACCTGTAACCCAGGGCATACTTTTGCCAACTCTTGCAAACCTTTGTAGCTGGCATGACCCATCACTCTGTGGAGGTAATGTACACACTTTTCATGTAGAGGTTTGTTACACAAAGGGTTAACGTTTGCCACTTTTCCTTTGGGCAACATGTGGTACAACCCCTGCTTTTTCACCCCTTTTGCACAAAAAACACCATTTGCAGTAATTATACATTTCTTCCCTTCAAACACCACTTTGTAAACCTCACTGGCCAGGTGGGAGACACTCAAAATACAGTTCTGCATATTTGTCACGCACAATACATTATTGAATGATTTACCAAAGCATGGCACATATGCAGTACCCACCTTCTGCACCTTGCTGGGTGCCCCATCTGCAAGGGAAATTGCTGTTATGTTTGCATTTGTAACATTACTCAATAGTTTTAAATTGTTCACCATGTGGTGAGTTGCAACACTGTCTAGCAACCACACACCACTCTCAGACTGTTCTTTTGCCACAAACACATGGCCTTCAGCCTGTGGCGACACGCCCCTCCGCTTCTGGGCTGTCTTCTTCCCTCTGCTCAGCGCTGGCATTCTGCAGTCCTTCTGGAGATGGCCGACTCTCTTACATCTGTAGCAGCGTCTGGCAAAGCTGCACACTGCTCCTTCAGATGCCTCCTTGGGAGCTGCCTCTCCTTCCTGGCGACTGGTTGTTCTCCCCTCCGACTGCAGTCTGGAATCGACTTCCTCTAAAATCCTCACGGCTACCAAGTCTACAGTCAGCTCTTCCTCACGCATACCCTGGAGGCTGTACATCAAAAAGTCCCACTCTTTAGTGAGGCTTCCCAGCAGAATAAAACTTTTCTGCATTTCTGGGATATTTACCTGTCCGTTGGCTACCTCTTGAAATAATTGTTTCATCAGCATGAGGTGTTCTCTTACACAGCTTCCGGGACATAGCTTTGTGTTATACAGTCTTTTCATCCATAGCATTTTGAACAAACACGAGGAAGATTGATGCACACGCTTCAGAGCCTCCCAGAGCTGATATGCTGTGTCTGCAGCAGCAGCGTGAATCAACTGGGAAGGACTTAAAGTAAGCAAAATAACTGCTTTGGCTTTTTCGTCAGCAACATGATACACTGCTATCTCAGCAGCCGACGCACTGGCCAGAGGCCGATCCTCACTCTCCAAAACGTACCACAAGTTCTCCTTTATCAGAGATGCTTTCACATAAATCCACCAGATTTGATAATTCGTGTCATTTAGTCTTTCAAAATGCACAAAGCTTGTTTCAGTCATTCTGCTGCCTTTGTAAAAACAAAACACAGGAACGCAGCTGGCCGGCCTCCTCCTCCAAAGTGTCCTTGAACAGCACCGGACTAAAAATTAACTGTCTCTCTGCCAAAACACAGACTCCCAAAGCACCGGAAAGCCAGGCAAACAGTCAAAAACAGTTCCAGTATCCAGGGGAAAAACAACTACAGGTGCGCTGTGGATGCTGTGCACTCTGGGCCTGGGCCCATAACCACTGTTGGGGGATGATAGGAGTTTCAGCCCCAAGGAAACGCAGCGGAAAAGCCAGAGTTCAGCAAGCCAACAGCAGCAGCCTTGTTCCCCAGTAAGGATACTCACACACAGAGGAGTTTCTTCCAAAACAGGAGGCACTTTATCTTGCAGCAAGATTCCGTTATATACAAAACATAGGACAGATGGACAAAAGCTTGCGCCAGGCACCAGGTTTGGTCAACAGACAATTACAGGCTGGCGTTGCTTTGTTATATACATATCTACAACCAATCAGGTAGAGGGTTTGCACACCACCCTGTACCTTTTGCACTCCACTCCATTTTCTGATGCAATGTCCAGCAATCACATACACCTGGAGCATGATGCAGTGTCTTGCAGTGGGCTGAACATTTTCCCAGGGTTCCCTGCCTGGAATCCCTGACAAGGCTATGCCGTACTTGGGGGAAAACAATAGGTATGGAGTTGGAGACAAAGCCTCCGAAAAGTCAGAATCTGAATGATTGAACTATCGCAGCGGTTCTCAATAGAGTAGCCAGTATGCAAACACAGAGTACTTGGGTATTGTATAGTTTACCCATCAAACTGCCAGCGCAATCAAATCCTGTCCACTGGGGATAATACACCAGAGGACAAGATCAGAATTCAAAATACCCTTGACAGATTAGACAACTGGGCCAAAACTAACAAAATGAATTTTAATAGGGTATAATGTAAGGTATTACACTTGGGAAGAAATAATGAAATGCACAGATATAGGATGGGTGACACCTGACTTTCACACAGTATGTGTGAAAGAGATCTTGGAGTCTTAGTGGACAACAAGCTGAACATGAGTCAACAGTGTGTTGTGGTAGCTAAAAAAGCCAATGTGATTCTAGGCTGCATCAATAGGAATACAGTGTCAAGCTCAAGGGAAGTAATAATACCACTCTATTCTGCTTTGGTTAGATCTCACCTGGAATACTCTGTCCAGTTCTAGGCACCACAGTTCAGGAAGGATATTGACAAGCTGGAACATGTCCAGAGCAGAGTGACCAAAATAGTGAAGAGTCTGGAAACCATGCCTTATGGGAAGTGGTTGAGGAAGCTAGGTATGTTTAGCCTGATGAAAAGAAGGTTAAGAGGTGAAAAACTTCCAGAGGATAAGATCCTATTGACAGTGGAATATGCTGCCTCAAAGTGTGGTGTAGTCACCTTCTTTGGAGGTTTGTTAACAGAGGCTGGATGGCCAATTGTTGGGTATGCTTTGAGTGTGTGTTCCTGCATATCAGGGGTTGGACTTGATGACTGTTGTGGTTTCTTGCAACTCTTTGATTCTATGATTCTATCATTCAGTGAACCTTCCTGAGAGGTAAGACCAGAACGATTGCAACACAGTGTATCTGATTCCCACCCACCCTTCCCAGGCATTCCAGGAGGATACCATGGTCAATGGTATTGAATGCTTCTGAGAGGACTAAAAGCACCAACAGGGATACATTCCATCCATTGATGCTAAGACAGAGATCATCCACTAAGGCGACCACAGCAGTCTCAACTTCATATTCTGCCTGAAGCCAGTTTGAAATGGGTGAAGGAAGAATGTATCATCCAAGATCACCTGGAGTTGGAAGGCAACTGCCTTTTTGATCACTTTGCCCCAAAAAAGGAAAATTACTGACTAGTCTATAATTATTAAGGTCTGGGGGATCCAGGAAGGGCTTTTTCAAAAGTGATCTAATCACTGCCTCTTTTAAGCAGGATGGAAAATTTCTCTCTCTGAGAGATGTGTTAATAATATGTTGTATTTGAAGTCCAATTGTATCTCCTCCCCAGACAACCAGTCAAGATGGACAGGGGTGGAGAAAACAAGTCTTCCTTACTTACCCCAGAGGTTGTCCACATCAGCAGTATTCACCAACTGAAACTTATCCATGTATAATCACACTCACAGAGTTGGTGGACAGCTCAGTATCAACATCTACTCCAACAATGGCATCTAAGTTGGTTCTCATGAGATATTTTATTTGTGAAATGGTCATTAGAAGCATCACAGCAAGCTACCAAATGCTATAAAATTGGGTGCAGGTGGCCTGAGTTAGATCTCTCACCACCCTGAATAGCTCAGTTGGATCTCAATTTGCAGATGCAATGCATACAGAGAAGAAAGTTTTCTTTGCTGCACATATTGCCATCCTATAGGAACAAAAATAGTCTCTGTATTGTGTCTTGTGGCATAGAAGTCAATTTTTCCACCAGCTGCACTCTAGTTGTCCTTTCCACTGTATGCTAACTGTATGTCAGAGAGGACGTTTGGGGATGACCATGTCAATAGCCCTGGTTAGATTTTGATTCCACTTCAGTGCTTCAACAGGATTGTTGGTGTCATCAGTCTTAAAACCCTTTAAGACCTCCTGGAATCTCAAAGGATACATTAGTCTTTGAGGGCAAACCATTTTAATAAGTCCTCCACCCCTACAAGGGTAGCTTGTAGCTGTGATGGTAGTGTTACCCCGATTTCTGGGGGTCACAACAATGGGGAGGGAATTAGCACAGAGCACTAGTTTGCAATGCGAGAGGCAGGGTAACGTAGCGAGATCTTGAACCCTATGTCTATGGGGTCAGGCCGAGTCAATGATAAGGCAGAAGTTAATAATAAAATTGTTTTATTGAAATACAGTCAAACACATGTATGCAACACACTCACACAAGGAACTATAGAAATAAAAGGTAGGAGTTGGATAGAGGGATTTTGAGAGAAAGTTTGGTATGGGAAATACTATACCTGTCCTGAAGCCTGGTAAAAGTAAAGAAGCTGGGGAGCGTGGGTTCTCAGCACGTGGGGCTGAGGGGAGGCTCATCAAACGGAGAGATGGCAATTCGGGAGGCAAGTCACGAGCCATCTGACGAGATGCTCAAAGTCAGGGGTTCTTATAGGGAAAATTGTGGCCACTGGCTAGTCCATATTTGGGGATAACAATGAGTTTTGGGCTGGAGACAAAGCCTCTGAAAGGTCAGTACTTTAGATGATTGAGTTATGATCAGATTGTCAATGGGGCAACCAGTATGCAAACACGGAGTGCTTGAGAGTTGTATAGTCCGCTCATCAAGCTGCCTGCGTGGGGCAGGGGATCTTTTGTAAGTAGCATGCATACATAATGTGATACTTGCCTTGAGGTCTCCTGAAGCTGCATTCGGCAATGACCGGCCTGCCTAGATCGCGATGTGAATGGTTCAGCTATTGTCGGCCTTGCCTGTGTGTGTGCTTGTCCGGGGGCCTCGCAAGCACATGGAGAGGAATGGGTACAGAAGGCCAAATTATTGATATCAAAAGATATCTTAATATCCCACAAGCTTGGGCTAGAAATGGCAGTAACAATCCCCTCCCGAAAATGGGCGATGTTGGGGACCATATTGATCATTTTCCAATTAAAAATCAAAAATAATTTTAGAGCCAAATAGGGGTCTACAGGTTCAGCGGTAGTATTTCTCCATAGGGAAAGGGAATTTTCGGGAAAAGCAAAAGGTTTCTATCTTATAAAAACATTCCTAACTAAGCCTAAACACATTCACACAAATACATAGCAACAATAAGCAATAAACAACAATAAATCGTCCCGTCAATTGGGAAACGGCAGTAAATGAGCAGTTGAGGCAAATGGCAAAGTGCAAAACAGTTGAGTCTTTGAAGCAAAGCGTGCCTTCCAATGAAGCACTGCAAGTCTTGAGCAAGGAGAAAGTGATAGCTGTTACAATGTATCCAATTTTGCAAAACTAGCTAACAATCGCAAGCTGACTATTAGCTGCTTGCATCTTGCAGATCTTGGACAAAGGAATAGTCCATATGAAGAGCTTCTTCGGTGATCAAGATAGCAAAATTCTTTTAAAATGAGTTTTTGAGTCCAAAGTCTTTTCTCTCTGTCTGGAGGTGTTTGGGTCACCATAGCTGCTGTAGAGAACTCGGGCATCTCCTTGGACCAGCTCCCGGTTGGAGTTGCGATTTTCTTCTTCACCCTCCCCTTGATACCCGGGGGAGATGGTCAGGTCTGGGGGATCTTCCCGGCTCTCTGGAGCTGTCGACCTATAGCTATTTTGGCAACAGAACTGACAACAAGGTTATCTAATACATAGGTAAAATGCAAATTACCAGCTCAGCACCTGATGGGAGTTCAAGTTGAAACAATTTTTGCTCATGGTGATCTGAAAGCACATGTGGGAGTGAGGATTTAAATAGTTCCCAAGTATAAAGCTGTTCTGGCCATAGGTAGGCCAGTAGGGTAGTGAAGCTGTGCATTCAGAATCCACATCAATCCGCTGGCCCTGAGGTTGGGTTACCCAAAGTCATTCCAGAACAAGGTTGGATTGAGATATCCAAAGTCATTCCGGAACAAGGTCTGGTTCCACTTACCAAACAAGTAGCCAAAGTCGTCCCATAACAGGGTGGAATCTCACTTGGCAGTTGGTTCATCGAGGTCCCCCCATCGCTCAAGCCTAGAACCTGACTCCAAGCCTGATGATGTATCCCGAGGGCTTCGGGGTCTGCCGGTATGGTGCTGGTAGCTAGATGTAGGTTCTGAGTGCACAACTTCCCTACCTCAAGAAAGCTGGACTCTGAGGCAGGCCTGAGACACGGTCACCTTCAGATAGGCTTTTGAAACCAGATGGGAAATTCTATTCAAAGCAATTCACACTAACAATAAACTATTTACAAACTATAAGCCTCAGAGCTCTCAATAAAACCGGCCAGCTTGTAGCTGGAAAATTTGTTTCTTGACCCACAGTGCGAGGCCAATTAAGCATAAGGCTAGTATAATCTGAAAGGCAACCAGAATTATTAGAGGGTGCAAAGTGAAGTGGGCGATCGCTTGCCCCGTGTATGACCAGCTGAAGATGTCCCACCATGACTGTTGTGAGGTTGACTCCAAATCTCCGGAGGACTCAACAATTGCTTTGGTGGAGTGATTGACTGTCAATGCAATCTGATGGAGGGAGTGTGATATCTCCTTTATTCTGTTGGCGAGGCGGGTGAGATTCCGTAGCCATGTAGACACGGGAATCTCATCCTTGATGTGGAATCCAACTAGTTCGGATTCCGTGGGCACGTATCCAGGCCGCACCTGTGTGCGTGCTTGTCTGGGGGCCTCACAAGCACGTGGAGAGGAATGGGTACAGAAGGCCAAATTATTGATATCAAAAGATATCTTAATATCCCACAAGCTCGGGCTAGAAACAACGGTAACATTAGCCCTGACCAGAAAATCATGGAGAGAAGTGAATAGTGTGGTGCCACAGGGTTCTGCCCTGGGCCCAGTGCTATTCAACATCTTCGTCAATGGCTTGCATTAAGGAATAGAGGCATGCTGATCAAATTTGCAGATAACACCAAATTGGGAGGGGTTGCTAATATGCCAGAGGACAGGATCAAAATTCAAAATGACCTTGATAGATTGGAGAGCTGGGCCAAAGCTAACAAATTGAATTTCAACAGAGAGAAATGTAACATCCTGCACTTACGCAGAAAAAATGTAATGCACAAATATAGGATGGGGGACATGTGGCTGGATAACAGTGAATGTAAAAGGGATCTAGGAATCTTGGTGGACAATAAGCTGAACATGAGTCAGCAGTGTGATGTGGCAGCCAAAAAAGCCAAAGCAATTTTTAATAGGCATTAATAGGAGTATGGTGTCTAGATCAAGGGATGTAATTGTACCACTCTATTCTGCTTTGGTTAGATCTCATTTGGAATACTGTGTCCAGTTCTGGGCACCTCATTTCAAGAAGGATATTGACAAGCTGGAACATGTCCAGAGGAGGGCGACCAAAATGGTGAAGGGTCTGGAAGCCATGCCCTATGAGGAGCAGCTTAGGAGGCTGGGTATGTTTAGTCTGCAGAAGAGAAGGTTAAGAGGGGACACAATAGTCATGTTTAAGTATTTGAAGGAATATCATGTTGAGGAGGGAGTGGGCTTGTTTTCTGCTGCTCCAGAGACTAGGACAAGGAGCAATGGATTCAAGCTGCAGGAAAAGACATTCCACCGTCAGGAAGAGCTGTCCGACAGTGGAATATGCTGCCTCAGAGTGTAGTGGAGTATCCTTCTTTGGAGGTTTTGAAGCAGAGGCTGGATGGCCATCTATCGAGAGTGCTTTGATGTGGGTTCCTGCATGGCAGGGGATTGGACTGGATGGTCCCTGTGGTGCCTTCCTATGACTCTATGTTTATATGATTCTAATGCAGGAACACCAGCTGGAGATGCAAAGAATACTTGTTTTTTGGGGGGAAATTAGCAAACCCACACTCAAGATCCAAGAAGTCTCGCAATCATGCAAGGCTAGCTGTAAGAAAGGGAAGAAAAATTGGATAGCGAGAATTCAGGGTGAAGTAGGTGATTTTTACCTACCTAGAGAGAAGATGTGTGGCTCAGACTAGAACAAGAATTGGAGCAGCAGAGTGATGACCTATATCCAGGATAGTACAAGCTATCTGGCTCAGAGCCAGGTTTAAATACTTTTTTTCCACCTTGAGGAGGAAGGTGTTATTGGCTGTCTGGCAGAGTAGACAGTGAGGTCCGGAATGAGCAAATGGCCTTAGCCTTAGGTGACAAAGGACTGATGGGAATCATGAAGGCTTCTTAATGGCAAGACAGGTGAGGGAACAAAAAGAGACCTTTGGTGGACAAAGGAAGAGGGTTGAAGACAATCAGTTGGTTCTTGGGAGCAGTTTTGGTCCCTATTGTGTCTAAAGGTCTAGTCACTGAGGGACATTTACAAGTCCATTATCACCGGAGCTTCCCTGACTATAACCTGGCCATGCCCTGAGGTCCTGATCTGACCTCGTTTTGCAGTGCATACATGTAGCCAGTTCCTCTTTGCTAGCAGGCTTCTTAACCACAGCAGGATATAATTTATATTTCATGCCAATTTATATCTGCCAATCAAACAGTATCATGGAATGGGAGTGTATGGCCTGATAACGAGGAGTAGCATTATATGTCAAGGATGTTTATACTTGTGAAGAGATCATGATTTAAATCCTAGAAGTCAGGTTGAGACTATCTGGATAAAAATTATGGGGATAGAAACAACAGTGATGTCATTGTGGAGTCCACTAAAGACCACCAGGCTAGACTGACAACTTGGATGATGCCTTCCTGGAATAGATGACAAAACATTCAGAAAAGAGAGATGTAGTAGTACGGCTTATGTGGACACATGTCCCTCTGTCGCTGCATGGAAGAGAAAGATTTTATGTCCTCTCCAGAAGAGGCTAGATGGATCTGTGACCAGCACAGAGAGCACTGGGATGCACCACATGAGGTGGTGGAGTGACAACCAATTTAAGCCTCACTTTGCACATGGTGTTTGTTTGAATCTTGCAGCCCGAATTGTCCTGGAGCATGCAGTGTCTTCCAGAAGCTGATCGTAGATGATTTGCAGTTGGGGTGGTGGTGCAAAGTGACTGGATTGGGACCTGAACTCTGAGGATGCAGGTGGTAGTGTGCAATCAGCAGCCTAGGCATATTCCCCCCACCTCCCATGATATAATTGCTGGCTTCCAAGCTTGCTGGCAATTGCAGGCACGTCAGCAGTTTTACTTCCTTCCTCCAACCTCCCTTACTTGCCTGATTTTGGGAACTAAGCAGGGTCAAACCTGGTTAGTTTTAAAGGCGCAACAGCAGCCGGCTGAAGGGGGAGACAAACAAGAAGCAAAAGTGTTCCACTCTGGGCAGGAACAGTGCACTGGTGGGGGCTGTGTTCCAGACATCTAGGACCCAGCATTGATGATGGGATAGGCGAAGACTTAAGCACCACCAGGCGATCACTTTGCAGGCTGGTTTGGACTGGCAGGGACTTACTCCACTCCATTCTGGTGCAAGTGATTGTGTTACCCCTGTGGCAGACCCTGTCCCGGGGAGATATAAAACTGATATCAAATATGACTTCCATGCCAAAGGGGTTGCCTGGGTTGGGTGCAGAGACAAACAGGTCAAACGACTGAACCTAGGTCAAAGCTAGGAAAATCTCCAGTCATGTTTCCCAAGGAGACCTCAGGCTAGACACGTCTGCATGAACAAAGGGTCCTCAGCCACAAATAGCCAACTTGAAGGGATTACCAGGTTTTCCCCAGGTTGAGCAACTCCGAATTCGGAGAATCCTACAAGGGAGAGGTCCTTTACACGAACCAATCTGCAAACCATCAAGTTACCATTGTGCAGCATTTTTCCTTTTATTTCAGCCATTGTTCTTCACAGAAGAGGGCCTGCCCTCGAGGTATGTTCTGCCCCATAAGTAGTCCCCATTTTTTAGAGTCTCTACAGACTGGCATTCTGTTAGTCGAATTTTCCCCTCAGCCGCCTCTCTTCGCTGAGCTTCTTTCTTCTCGCCGCTCCCTGGACTGAAGACTTCTGGACAGGTACAGTATCACCGCCTTTACTCCCTATCCACTATATCTCCTATAAGTTTTCACCTCTTTCCCTTCTCGATAGGCCTTGTGTGCGTGAGTGAGTGATTGCATTGGTGCGTGAGAGCATATTTCTTAATAAAATCCATTTATTAGTACGATTGTCTGGCTTTTTGCTTGGTCTGACCCCGTAAAAATTGGGGTATAAGATCCTGCTGGGTTACCCTGCCCTTCATTCTGCTAAGGCCAGTGGTCTGCTAATTTCCCCAGTCTTTGTATTTTTGGAGTGAATCGAGGCGTCCCCCCGAGAAATCAGGGTAACAATTGCCCAGTAAGTTTGGGAAGTTTTAAAGGGGTATCACCCCCACCCACCCCCTGTGTGAGGCTACCAGTGGTGAACCAGCATTTGTTCTCTAATTCTCCAGGTGCATGTTTTAAAAAACAGACAGACAGACAGACAGACAGACAGACAGACAGAGATAAAAACAGGACACATTCAAGCACATGCTTGTAGGTGGGTGGTTGGTCTGTCAGTGGGTGAATAGGCCTTGCTAGGGCTGGCATCTACAGGAGAGAGGAGGAGTCAATTGGCCTGGTAATACCTCTGTTCTCCCTGGCAAAGAAGAGCAGATCCCTTGGGCACTGAATAAGCCAGTGAGTGCCACCTGTCTCCTTCCTGCAAAAAGATAAAAACTAACTGTCTGAGGCTAAGTGAAATCAACAGTCAAGTCGGTAAATGGAAAGCAACACCTCTCTAGAATCTGATTCTGGATGTGTGCCAGCCTAACCTGTATTTTACAGAGACCTGGGTGGCTGGATCTGTGGGTGGGTGGGTAACTCACTTGACTCTGTCTGCCTGGGTTCTTCATACAGCAGCAGGCTAGCCCTGGGGCACAGAGTAGTGAAGTTGCTTCTTTTGAAGCACCTACCTTCTCTATTCTCTCAGTGCTCTTTCAGAGGGAATGGCATTTCTTTTGTGTGCTCAGCACTGAGATCCTCATTGCTTCACTTCTAAGCAGCCATAAGAGCAAAAAGACTCCATTCTGTTCTTGTGGCTGCTTGGAAGCAAAGCTCTGCTGGACTGCCTGGCCCTTGGCTCAAGCAGCATTGCCACACTCATCACACAAGACCTAGCCTGGGCATCTTCCCTCATCTTCTGGGCTCTTTTCCCACCTTTCTGCCTTCTGGGCTTTCTGGTGTACTTGAACAGTACCACCCAGAGCCTCTGGCACAGGCTAAGATGCCTGCCAGTACATCATTGCCACTGCTATCACCATCATCACTACCACCTTTGAGATGTGCTGTAGAACCATGCACTGTATGCTTGCATAATTCTTTTGCATGCCACTATACTATGAAGTTCCCCTTCCCTCTGGAAAAAGTCCGGCAGACATCCATTTTGGGAACCTAGATTGGAAACACCACAAGTAAACTGTATTGTACTATTAATCATTTGGAAGAATCATGTGCTTATTATCTAAACCATGTTAAATTATCCTATTATATAGGAACTAGTCAACTTCTATCAGCTGTCTTAAGAGGGATCTGCACATAAATATCTTAACTAAAATAGATAATAATAAATGTGGTATAGTACAAGCAAGTGGTAATGTGAAAATTATTTCTTTTCAACTGAAAGAAAATGAAAAAGGAAAGGGGAAGAGGCAGATTTTTAAAACAGTGATGAAATGTTTATTCATTCAATTCAATGTTGCATGTTATGTAGTGAAACATGATTTGATACTTTTCTCAGAGGCAAAGGGTCCTCATTTTCAGGTCAATTCTATGGCTCTCTGTTCTGAAGTAAGATATACCAAATTCAATGGAGATTGCTCACAGCTAAGTGTCCACAGCTAACTGTTCACGGAATCTGTAAGGAATTTAACAGTCTGGGCTACTGTACCAGACTAAGGTAATTATCTAAATGTGCCTGACAATTTTCCAGTGTAGAATAAATGCCTCGTTTCGCGCACCCATGTGAGCTTCTACTGTTCCTCATCTCTGTTTTGTTCTTCACACTTCTGTTCCATGGTAAATGCGTAACGGGAAACTAATTCTGAATCTTTGCCCTTCCTTCCATTGCTTATGTACTGGTTGGCTTCCCTGCACCATGCTTCACTCAGGGCCAAACTTTACTGAAAACTACTCTAAGCTTGGGAAATAGGCCTGAACATTTGGGACAAACACCAGATCTCCTGATTAAGTTCAGAGCCCTTGTCACAAGACTATCTTTTTTTTCATCAATGACGCACTATAAAGGGTACAAAACAGATCAAATTTTATATAGCTGCTAATGCCATCTGTAACACTAGGGGCCCTCCAGGAAAAGAACAAGAGCATAGAGGAGTCTATCACATAAGCAAAAAGTGTTGTTTACATCCTCAGAGATTACTAACTGCTTATGGCTGTGTTCATTTGCTATCTAGGGAGAGAGAAAGAAGAGAGACCAAGCTAAGAAGAACATAAGACATCAGTGATGTCAAAAAGGGCAGCTCAAATCACTTTATACACTAACAGCCCTGCACTTATTGAATAACTCTCAAAGCTAAAGTCAGCAGAGGATTCTTCACAGGCTAATAAGAGGTGTGGTTCAGGATGAAGAGGAAGCCAGACATGGATTTTTGTTGTTTCTGAACTATTTTTTGTTTTTTATTGGTTCCTTTATCCTTCTCCCCCAGGTCTCTCTCATATATGTTTGGCTGGCAGCTTAATCTTTTTTGTTTCAACTACTTTATCTATGTAGTCGATAGTCTACCAAAGGAGACCTTGAATGTTGAACTTCTTAGACATCAGAGGAAACAACTTCCTTCTACTCTTCAGGACAAGCCATTATTTTATTGATTGTTAACAAAAAGTAAGATTGTGAGACTTGTTCCAGATTTGAAGTTTATAGTAAAGTACAGTAGACTGAAACTTATTAGAAGTATGTCTCACCTGAGTTTCTAGCCTGGGAGTATTTTGTTTAATCATATTAGATAGTACCAATAATAAGATAAACATTAAAAAATGAGGTCTGGGGGGAAGGATTTAATTGTGTGAAGTCCGTTTCTTCTATATAATTCTCTGTCTGAGAATTTTTTTGGTCCACTATTCATCTTTCATGACCAGACCTGGACACAAACTTTCTCACTTAATTCAGTTCTTTTTTTTTAACATATTGACTATGAATGTGAAGCCATAGGGTGGGTCATTATGTACTCTGTAAAAAAGGTTACTTAATGATATAGCTTCTTTTGGAGAAAGGGACAATTGTATCTAAGGTCATACCATGGACATAAAGACAGAACAGAAAGATATCTAGATATCTACAAGCAAGTTTATCTCAAAACAGCCGGGAAGAAAGTCAGAGAGGTAGGTACTTGCAAAGGGAATGAGCTCAGGCTAACTGGAGCCATTTCTGCACTACAGCCCCATCCCAGCATGGGAATGCATTGAAAAGCCAGTCCGTGAGGTGTGCTACCGCACAACATTGTCATGGTCCCACTCCTGTCATGTCCTCAGCTGTCACAATCATGCATTATATTGTTACTGGGGAAAAATCCAGTAATAGGCCCCTTTTGTGCAATGATTGCATCAGCTGGAACCTGCTGGCAGCCAGCCCCTTGTGGAAGGAAGCATTCTAGACATGCTCCTACCCCAGCAAAGGCACTGCCAGGATGATGCCAAGACATCACAAGATGCAGGTAAGGTGTGGAAAGGGCATCAGTGTGTGTGTGTGTGTGTGTGTGTGTTCACTCACACACGCACTTTCAAGTCACCTGTTGACTTATGCTGAACCCATGAATTTCATAGGGTTTTTCAAGAAAAGGAATACTCAGAGGTGGGTTTGCCAGTTCCTTCCTCTGAAGTATATAGCCTACAGCACCTGGTATTCATTGGGAGTCTGCCATCTAAGTATTAGGGCTGACCCTGCTTAGCTTCTAAGACCAGATAGGATCTGGTACCTTTAGGGTATTTAGGACCCAGGCTCACTAGAGAAGTTAAAAATAATGAAGGAGGAGTTTTGGCTATGTTCAGAGGAAAAGAAGGAACAAGCAAATGGTAAGACTGCTGTATAGAAAAGATAGTGAAATGCTAACAGGACAAAGAGAAAGCTGAATTGTTTAACACCTTCTTTGCCTCAGTTTTCTCCCAAAAGGAAGGCACTGCTATAACTAGTAAAAATAGAATAAAACATGCAGTAATGGGACTGCAGCCCAGAACAGGTTAAAAAATAAAAAAGTAAAGGGATACATAGAACCATAGAATCATACAGCTGGAAGAGACTACAAGGACCATCAAGCCCAATCCCCTGCCATGCAGGAATACACCATCAGAGCATTCCCAACAGATGGCCATCTAGCCTCTCTGTAAAAACCTCCAAAGAAGGAGACTCCATCACACTCCACTGTTCAGCTGCTCTTACCATCAGAAAGATATTCCTAATGTTTAGACGGATCCTCTTTTCCTGTAGTTTGAAGCCATTGCTCCATATCCTAGTCCTGGAGCAACAGAAAACAGACTTGCTCCATCCTCTATATGACATCTCTTCAAATAATTAAACATAGCTATTATGTCACCTCTTAACCTTCTCTTCTCCAGGCTAAAAGTACCCAGTTCCCTAACTTTCTCCTCATATGGCATAGTTTCCAGGCCAACTATTTTGGTGGCCCTCCTCTGGACATGTGTTAGCTTGTCAATATCCTTCTTGAACTGTGGTGCCTGGAACAGGACACAGTATTCAAGTGGAGTTTGACCAAAGCAGAATAGAATGGCACTATCACTTCCTTTGACCTAGACATTATACTCCTATTAATTCAGTCCAGAATCCTGTTGGCTTTTTTAGCTGCTGCATCACACTGCTGACTCACATATAGTCTACTAAGATTCCTAGATCTCTTTCACATGTACTGTGATCAACGCAAGTATCACCCATCTGAAATCTGTACATTTCATTTTTTTCTGCCCAGGTGTAGCACCTTACACTTTTCCCTGTTGAAATTCATTTTGTTAGTTTTGGCCAAGCTCTCTAATCTGTCAAAGTCATTTTGAATTCTTATCCTCTCCTCTAAGGTAATAGTTACCCCTCCAAATTTAGGGTCATCTGCAAATTTTATAAAAATGTTCTCTATTCCCTCATCTAAGTGATTAATAAAGATGTTGAATAGCAATGGGCACAGAATAGAACTCTGCCACACCCCACTAGTAACTTCTCTCCAACATGATGAGGAGCCATCCATCAGTGAGTACCCTTTGTGTTTGGTTGGTCAAACAATGACAAATCCACATAACAGTAACATTGCCTAACCCATGGGGGACCTTGTCAAAGGATTTACTGAAGTCCAGCTATGCTACATGCATAGCATTGCCTTCATCTATTCAGCCAGTAACTCTATTAAAGGAAAACAGAATGAATGAGAGTGAGAGAGAGACAGACAAACAGAGAGAAGATTAGTCTGGCATGAATTGTTTTTGAAAAACTCATGTTGACTTGTAATCATCATAGCTTTCCATTCGATGTCCTTACAGATTGTCTTGTTTAATAATCTGCTCTAGAATCTTTCCTAGTATTGATGTACTGATTGCTGATTGGACAGTAATTGTTTGGGTCCTCTTTTTTTCCACTTTTTGAAGATAGAGACAATATTTGCCCTCCTCCAGTCTGCTGAGACTTCTCCCATTCTCCAGGATTTCTCAAAGTTTATTGACAGGGGCACTGAGATTACTTCTGCCAGTTCTTCTAATACCCTTGGATATAGTTCATCCAGCCCTGGAGACTTGAATCATAGACTATGGATCATAATGACTAGATAATTATTTAAGTTTCTTTCCCTCCTCTTGTTTGGTTCTTGGATTGTTTGCCCAGTTCTGCCTATAAAATTCAGGTTATTATCTCCAGCACTTGACGAGTTCCTGCCCTCAAGAATACTGTCTCCCTCCCACCCATAACTCACTTTAAAGCCCTCCTTATTAGGTTTCTAAGACTCTTAGTGAAAACCTTCCTGCCAACTGTGGCTAGGTGCAACCCATCACTTGCCAGAAGAACATCTTCATGAAACCAAAGTCCAAGAAGCCAAACTGTTCCTAGCAGCACCATCTATAGAGCCAGTTGTTCACCTCCACTATTCTTCTCTAACTTCCCCGGCCATGTCCTTCAACTAGGAGAATAGACAAAATGACAACCTGTGCATTAAAGTCCTTCAACTTCCCCAAACTAGGCTTCAAATTAAGGGAATTAGTAGAGTTGCTTAGCAGAATTTGCGAGAGGTCAGGGCAAGGGATCTTTATCCCTATGTCTATGGGGTCAGAACCACGCCAGAGTCAGAGGAACAATCTCAAACAATTTTATTAACTAACAGAGAAGGTTACAGACACACGTTACCAAATAATCCCACAATCATACAAGGGCTACAGAAATAAAGTTGGAAATAAGCGATCGGTTGGGAGAGAGGGCATACGGAGTTTAGTCTAGACGTCCTGGAGAAAGAGAAGGTTAGCACAGGCTCAGTGTATAGCGCCAAGAGGAGGCTGGATCCTGGGCTGGACGGCTGGCCACAGCGTGGTCTAGCAGAAGATCGGGGATGCGAGTCGTGTTTAGCTCTCAGCAGCATCTGAGAGGCTTGAGTGGAAGACCTCAGTAGCAGCCAAATGGGCCCTTCTGTCCGGTCTAGGAGGCTTTCCAAATAGGCTCCAGAATTGAGGATATTTATAGCCAATTTCTGTCCTCAGGCTGCATATCGGCTAGCAAAGTGGCGTTAATGGGCGATGATTACTGCATATAATGTTAGGCAAATATCACGACCTCTCCTCGGTATTCTTTTTCACGGGCAAGTCCCGGTGCGTGATAGGTTTAAAATTCCAAATTGATAAGCTTTGACTGTCTATCCTCGCACAGTTAGCTTGGGGCCGTGACAGTGTCAATGATTCAATTTATCAATCAAGGAGAGAGTCTATTGCGGCTGCCTAGAGATACGTGACTCGGAACAATAGGTCGTTGTCTGCGCTCCCCTACAGCAGCAAAGGGCGTTGTTGGTTTTAGGAATGTCTAATTCAAAACCAACTTTTTACCTGAAACCGACCTTTGCTAGCCAATATCCAATTTGGGGAAGCCAAGCCAATTTTAGAGGTCCTCTCTTAGGATTACTTTGGGGTGTAACACTACCCAGAGCCTCGTCACCCCATATAATCTCTTGGAGGCTGTGCCTTACAGTGTCTTTGGTTCCCAAATGGACCAAAAGGAAGAGATAATGACCAGTTTTGTAAGCCACTGTATTACATCACTGATCTTTGCCCTAGGGAGACAATACATCTCATAAGACATCCTATCAGGCCCATAAACTCACTATTTCTGTCATCATCAGCAGGGATAACTGCTGTTGATCTCAAGTCAACTTTGACATATGGCAACCCCAATGAACGAAAGACCTCCAAGTCACCTTTTCAGCACCATGCCTGCTCAGGTCCTACAGACTCAGGGCTGCCTTGATTGAATCCATCTACCTGTAATGGTGGACTGCTGTCTGCCTTGCCAGGCATTGTAACCTTTTCTTGTGAATCATGTCTTTTCATGATATGTCCAAAGTATGACAGTCTCAATTTAGTCACCTTGGCTTCTAGGAAGAATTCAGGCTTGATTTATTCTAGGATATCCACAGAACTCTTCTCCAGAATCACATTATAAATGAGTTTTTTTTCTTCCTATCAGCTTTCAGCACTGTCCAGCTTTCACAACCATATATAGAAACCAAAAATGAAATGGCATTGGACAACTTTGATTTTGATATTCAATTAAGTATCTTTACACTTGAGGATCTTGTCTAGTTCCTTCATAGCTCTCTTTCCAAGTTTTAGTCTTCTGATTTCTTGACTACAGTCCCCATTTTGATTAGTGACTGAGTCAACTATCTCAGTGTCTTATTGACTACTTTAAAGTTATGTGAATCATCCATGGTAATTATTTTTTTAAAGTAATTTCTGATAATTTTCAAAATACATAAGAGCATATGTAAACACAAATATACATATCATTATTATAATCCTTCCATTCCTCCCCGCTTCTACATATCAAAAATTATCCAGTCGAATCCTTCTTCTCCCTTATACATAATCTTTGTCAAATACTCCAACATTCTTGATCCACAAACATTTACATATTTAACCAAAGCATTACCCTTTTCCATTCTCTTTCAAAATTCTGAACCATTTTATTCTTCAGGGAATATGCTAGCATAGCATACTTTTGGTTTTTTTTTTTAATGTTCAACTGTAATCCTGCCTTTGTGCTTTCTCCTTGACTTTCTTCAGTAGTCATTCCAAGTTGTTGCTATTTTCTGCTAGTAGTATTGTGTCATCTAACAATTTTCATCTATCAATTGTATCTTCAATTGTTGTTGTTCCTTTCTCCAATTTTCCAACCTCCTTCTTCAGAGTCTAACCCAATTTTGTATATGATATGTTTAGCATATAAGTTAAACAGATAGGATGACAAAATGCAGAATTGCCTGACCCCCTTGCCAAATGAAAAGAACTAGCTACTCTAAATGAGTTCAGGTCTCCAGAGCTGGATGAGCTCCTTCTAAGAGTACTAAATAAACTTGGATATGTAATCACAGACTCACTATAAATAGTTGTTGAGAATTCTTGAAGAACAGGAGATGTCCCAGCACATTGGAGGAGGGCAACGCATTGGAGGAATAGAGGAATCATAGAATCATAGAATACTAGCGTTGGAAGAGACCACAGGGGACACCCAGTCCAACCCCCTGCTATGCAGGAACATACATCAAAGCATTCCCAACAGATGGCCATCCAGCCTCTGCTTAAAAACCTCCAAAGAAGGAGACTCCACCACACTCCAAGGTAGCATATTCCACTGTCGGACAGCTCTGACCATCAGGAAGTTCTTCCTGAGGTTCAGCTGGAATCTCCTTTCCTGCAGCTTGAATCCATTGCTCCTTGTTCTAGTCTCTGGAGCAGCGGAAAACAAGCCTGCTCCCTCCTTGACATGACATCCCTTCAAATATTTAAACATGGCTATCATGTCCCCTTTTAACCTTCTCTCCTGCAGACTAAACATACTCCCTGAGCTATTTCCTCATAGGTCATGGCTTCTAGACCGTTCACCATTTAGGTCACTCCAGCTTGTCAATATCCTTCTTGAATTAAGCTGCCAAGAACTGGACACAGTATTCCAGATGAGGTCTAACCAAAGCAGAATAGAGTGGTACCGTTACCTCCTTTGATCTAGACACCATACTCCTATTGATGCAACCAAGAATTGTTTTGCCTTTCCTGGCTGCTGCATCACACTGCTGACTCATGTTCAGCTTGTTATCTACCAAAAATCCTAGATCCCTTTCACATGTACCGTTATCCAGTCACATGTCCCCCATCCTATATTTGTGCATTCCATTTTTTCTGCGTAAATGTAGGATGTTACATTTCTCTCTGTTGAAATTCATGTTGTTAGCTTTGACCCAGCTCTCCAATCTGTCAAGGTCATTTTGAATTTTGACCCTGTCCTCTGGCGTATTAGCAACTCTCCCAATTTGGTGTCATCTGCAAATGCCCTCTATTCCTTCATCCCAGTCATTGATGAAGATGTTGAATATGGTCCCCATCTTCAAAAAGAGGGAAAGAGGACCTAAATAATTATAGCCCAGTCAGTCTGACATCAGTATCCAGAAAGATTCTAGAGCAGATCATTAAATAGTCAGTTTATAATTACTTAGGAAGCAATGCTGTGATCACTAAAAATCAATAGCCCCCCCCCCCGGGGTTGAATAGTGTTTTCCTTTTGTTAGAAAACTGAAGTAAAGAAGGTGTTGAGCAGTTCTGCCTTTTCTCTCCACTCTGTTAGTATTTGGCCATCTTCTCTGCACAACGGAGAAGATGGCATCTTCTCCTTTTGCTGCGGACATATCTAAAAAAGCCCTTTTTATTGCTTTTAATCTCTCTGGCAAGCCTGAGTTCATTCTGCACTTTAGCTTTTCTGACCTTCTCCCTACATATCCTGGCTATTTGCTTGAATTCCTCTTTGGTGGTTTCACCATTCTTCTATTTCCTGTACTGTTTTTTTTTTTTTCACACTTAGCTCAGCTGAGAGTTCTATAGTCAACTGTAACCCTTGCTAGCAGACCCGGTCCTGGGAAGTGTAATATTTGATATCAAAAAGTTATTATGCAAGAGGTTCACCAGACAGGTATTTGGACATCTGGGTCTATAAACCAAAGCATTTTTAGTGAGGTCAGGCTGACATGCCTCTGGTCACGTCTCCAAGAGGAAAACCTTGGAAGGCAAGTATGCACACATCAAATGGGCCAGCCACAACTTTGACACCTTGAGAGACTAAACATCTCCTGGATAAGATTAGTGATTGCAGTCTTGGGAACTACAAAGATGAGGTCCATCTGCATAACTCAGCTTTTGTTCTTTTCTGAGAAAGGGTCTGCCCCCTTCTGACATACTTTGCACTACAATTGAGTCCCCTTTTGGGGCTCCCTTTGGAGAACTCTCACCTTTGACTAGCGTCTGGAATTCTGCTAGTTGAGAGCTCCTCTCAGCATTCTTTCTCTGCTGAGTCCTCTTTGTTTGTTTATTTTACTTCCTGAGCTGCAGTCTCTAGAACCAGGTGCAGTATAACCACTTTCTTTCCCTCAACTTTTCCCAACCTTAAGTCTTTCAAACTCAGTAGTCCTTGTGCACTTGGGTGAGTGACTGCTTTGTGTGTGTGTGTGTGTGTGTGTGTGTGTGTGTGTGCGTGCAGAAATTCTGCCAATTCTGATAAATAAAATACTTTTAACTGAACATTTGACTTGTCTCTCGTGCAGTCTGGCTCCATAAACATAGGGTTAAAGATATTGCTGTGTTGCTCTGCCCTCTGCTTTGCTAAGCAGTGCTCCACTAATTTCCCCAAACTTTGAATTTTGGAGCAAATCCAGGTGTCCCCCAGGGACCTACAGAAGTCAGGGTAACAGACTGGTGGAGAATGTGGGCAACCCTTGCACCCCTGATCTGAGTGGATGTTGCGACCCACGCAGATCAGATCAGTGCTGATGTAGAGAACGACTTCCAAGAAGACATATTGTTAGGAAGCACATATGTGTGATTGAGCCACAGGGCTTCCATTGGGGTGGAAAACTCCCCCTGCGGTTTTTGGGAAACTGTTCTCTCTCTTTCTCTTTCTCTCTCTCTCTCTCTTTGGTTCTATCATGGGGTGAGATCCTGAGTACTAGTGGATAGGCCAGGCTAACCCATGACCCTCCCTTCTTTTTGTTGATTTTGAAAGTGTGACAGAGAGTCAGTATAAAACCAGAGTTAGGGTTTTGAGGTAGAGGAAGGTGCCCCCACCCAAAAACCCATAGGGACAATTCAGTTTGGTTTCTTTTCCTCTTCCCCTGTCGCTTGGCCAGACGACACTGTAAGTTCCATGGGGTTCGTTTTCCCCCTTCACCTTTAGGCAGCGTGTCTAAGTGAAGGTCACCCCAAAGGATCGGAGTGATCCTCTCAGTCGCTGAATTGAATCTCTACCCTTTTGCCCTAAACTGTTGAGGAGAAAGTCTGGGCTTAGATTCCCAAAAGGGCTTGGGTGGCTTGTAGTTAGGTTCCTTGCCCCCTTTCCTAAAAGAGGTCCTTAGAATTCATCTCCCTAAGAATTCCCACAGGGATCAAGGTGGTCCTCCCTGTCCCTACAGGCCCAGTCCCACCTGTAACGTGTAACTAGGAAGGTAGAGCTAAGAAAACTAGGAATGGAGATAAAAGAAATGATGCAGGAGGAGAAAGTGGCAGGAAAGTTAGAACGCTGGGTCCTCTGAAAGGGTAAGAACCCATGGAAGGACGAGTCTTTTAAAACAGCAGATCCATTGCAGACTCTTTGTGCTACATTCCATACTCAGTGCAGAGAAAAATCACTTTTTGGTAAATCACTGTTTGGTCCCTGTAAAGACACCACAGCAACATGGGGACTCTGGTTGGCACTGGGTGAAGCCACAAGCACCATCCAGGAGCTCACCCAAAGGGCTGAGAGGCAGGCCCAAGAACTGGAGCAGTTGAGGGCACAAAACAGCACCCTGCAAGCAGACAAATTGGCTCTTTCATCTGCAGTGCAGGAAGCCTATGCCAAATTTGAGGAAGCCTCAGTACAAATCCAAATACTTCAGAGTAGCCCAGCCACTCTAGAGGAAGAACATACCAAAGCACAACATGCTAGTCAGACAAAACCACAACATGAAAGCATTAGCCACGAGGATTGCAATAAGAAAATTGCAGAACTAATACAAAGATTACAGGCAAAAGAGACTGACCTTTTAAGTCCCAAGACTCTGTACAAAAAGAGTTTGGGAGGCCAAGAACACAGAATCAGGAAGAAGAGGATACACAGAAGACAGCAGTTACCTCCAAGTTTCTAGTCCTCAATGTTGTTCCCTCTCAGAGAGCCCTGCTAGGCAGCTTCAGCCCCTCCCAGGATTTCCTTGGGTGCTTGGCAGAGAAAGTCTTTCCTGTCTATGCCCTCTCTCAGGGGAATCTCTCATGGGACTGGAGCACCAAACATCAGAATGCCTTAGCAGGAGTAGAGCACATGGCAAAAAAACACACACTAGAACACTCAGACATGACAACAGATGCTTCCCACACAGGCAGAAAAACAAAGGAAGCTTGGATTTGGGACAAAATCCTCTTTGAAAAGGTCAAGCCAGCTCCCACTTCCATGGAGACATTAAACTCCAATTGGAAACCTCCATAAAAAGGCAATATAGGGAGAAAGTCCCATGAATGAACAGGTTTTTTTTCATTGCATAAGTATAATAGGATTTCCTTTTTTAAAAAACATGTAAGCGACATGGCATGATATGGTTTCCCTTTTTCTCGATTCTGCACTTCTTTTCTTTGACTCACACATTTTCCCTTAGACATAAGGGTGAGGAATGTTTTAAAACACCTATAGAAAGCCTGAGCTCAGGACACATTTAGACATTTAAAAGCTGTCTCTTTCCTGTTGCTACAAATCTCTTTGTTTTGCTGTTAAGCTAGTTTTTTTTTCCTCCTCAGTCCCTGAGCATTTGCATACCCATGAGGCAAGGCAATGTCCCTTTAACAGCCCACTTGATAGCTTTTGGTTTGAAGGGGGGGGGGTCTTGAAACAAACCTCTCTTTAAGCTTCATCCAAAATATAGACATTTCTTTTGACCCATAAACTGACAGCCAATTGAGAAAGTCTGTTCCAACAGATTCTGAGGAAGATTTTTTTTTCCCACCCTGAGAAAAATCCCAAGAGTTAAGATTTTTTTTTTCCAGCCTGCAACACTATTCTCATTAACCACTATGTAATACAGCCATGGTGCTGTAATATAACAACCACAAAAGATGTCAATAGCCCTCCCACTATATCAGTCATTTACTCCTATATTTTTAGCTTCAATCTTAACATCCTACATTAACTCACAAATCACGCTGATTTGAACATTAAAGCAGCAGGTGACAAATCTGCATTGGTAGTAGTGCACAATAGTGGGATTATTTGCAAACCTTTCCCAATCTATAGCAGCCACTGGCTAGCACTCATAGTGGGAGTGCCTGATTGATAAGACTATAGTTTACTATGAGCCTTGTGTAATAGATAGTGATGCTGTATTGAGGAGCAACTGATTGTGCAGGGGTCTCAGCCAGTGAGGGAGCAAGTCAACCTGCAAACATCCCCTGCACTGGAAGGTCAAACAGAGACTGAGTTACCCCAGCCAGCTCCTGATGGAGAGGGAACCAGCAGTGATGCAGAGGAGTTGCAGCCAGCTGTACCCATCAGCCCTCAATCACGCAGAAGGCTGAAATGGCCTCCTGAGAGGGAGACTGCTTGGCACCTGTACGAGCGGCACCTGCAGCACCTGCTCACAGGGGCTATTTAAGTCTGCTGGCGTGGCTGCTCCTTGCTTGCAGCAAATTATTAACAAACTCTTATAACCTTTGTGTCTCCTGCTCTCTGAAACCCTCCGGATGGATCTCTGCTTCCTGAACCTTTGGACTGGATCTTGACCTGGCTCAGCTTGTGTTTTCCTGGTGTTTGGTATATTTGGACTCCCCAAGTATTCCTGACCTCTCTCCTCCCTTGCTGGCTGTGGCCCGGCAGGTAGAGATTCCTGACACCTTGGTCCCCCCATCTTGCTTTTGTTGGGAAAACACTGGACTTGGCAGTTGGGGATGAAGATGGTTTAATGAACCCGAGTTGTAAGTTTTTATTCAGGAACTTTCTCAGCACCCCCAGTTCTTGTTTGTTCATGGGATAGATCTTGGGCTTTGGAATCTTTGCTCCTTCTATAAGTTTTAGTTTACAGTCAACATCTGTGGAGTGGGAGCTTGGCAGCTTCACAAACTTCAGAAACCTTTTGCAGGTCTCAGTATTGTTTTGGGATTTTCTGCAGCTCTTCGTCACTCAGCTTTAGTGCCGTGCCTGGTTTCAGTATCCCCATAGGGGGAGTACTGTGTGTCTTGGGGACTTTGTTCTTTAGTTTAACAATGCCTCGGGTCCAGTCGATTTTGGGGTTATGTCTTTTTAGCCAGTTGAACCCAAGGACTACTTGGAACCCAATTTTGCTTGTCCTAAGAACCATAAAGGTCCTTGCATGTCTTCCACCTGCTCATTAATCGGTTTGGTCCTTTCTCTGATCGGTTTTCCCAACATTGGAAAACTGTCCATTTGTGTCAAGCAAATTGATTTTTTGAGTGGTTCGAATTCAACCAGCAGTTCTTTGGCCACTACAGGGTTCAATAAGCTTGTAGTACATCCAGAATCAACTAATGCTTTGTAGTCTCTTAATGCCCCATCTGTCCCTTGTAACTGTACTGTAACAAATACATGCCGAGTATTGGTGGTACTTACATTAGCAGAGTGGTCTGGAGTCCATTTGTCGCTGTTGGAGGCAGAGGGAGGCGGGGACTGTCTTTGCCCTCACAAATACGCACAAAGGATCCTGCGCCAGAGTGCTTGGTCTGCGGCTTCAGGGTCTTCCTTTTGCTTGGCGCTGGCTTTGGAGTGGGAGGTTTTGTTTTCTCCTCTGTAGACTTCTCTTTGCTTTGGCAATCACTGGCAATGTGCCCCCTTTTTCTGCAATTGAAGCAGGTTCCTTCATGCATCCGTTTCTTCCTCTCTTTGCTGCTCAGAACGGTGAGTTTTCTGGATCCAGGGATCCTGCGCCCGGTCTCTTGGGCTTGTCTTTGGTGGGTGAGGTGGACACTTTCCAGCAAACTCTCTGCTTCACCAGCAAGCTTCATCCAGCCCAACAGGCTGGCAGGATTTCCCTGGGATAGGCACCTGTCCAGAATGGTGGGGTTCAAGCCATCCTGAAAGAACTGCTTCAGTATTTCATCTTTCCATTCTGGTACTTTAGTAGATAGTCTTCTAAATTCATGGGCGTACTCTCCAACAGTTCTTTCTCCCTGGTGCAGTTTTCTAAGTTGGTGTCTGGCTTGTTCTTGTATGAATGGATCCTCGAACCTCTTCTTGAGCTGGTTCATGAGCAGTTGGAGATCCTCTGTTTCTTCAGCTCTTGTGTCAAACAAGGTAACAACCCATTATGAAGCCTCACCATTCAGATGCTGGCTCAGGTATCTCACTCTGGCAGCGTCATCACTGAAGCTGTTCCCATAGTCAGCCATGTAGTTGGAGGCCACACTGAGGAAGTAGTTGAGGGTGGCTCCCTCTCCATCATAAGTGGCATTCATCTCTCGGAAGGGTGTGGGCCCGGGTTGGGGTAGTTGTCCCACCTGGAGTGCTGGTGCCGTGGCCACTGGTGCTGCTGCTCCTGCAGGACTGCGATGTTGAACTCAGCCTAGTTGAGGCACCAGATTCCTAACCGAGCTTGCAATCTAGACATCTCTTTTTGTAGTAATTCCACTTTCTCTTCTTTGGCTAGTAGTTGGTCCATCAGGTCAGTTTCACCGGTTGTAACATCCCAACATGTGGCGCAGCGGCTTTGTCTGCAAGCCACGTCGGGGCGCTCTCCCCATGCCCACGTTTGCCCAGAGATAGAAGTAGCTGCAGGAATTGCAGGATGAACTTTTGCTCGCACATCTGCAGGCAAGTTAGGGTTCGCTTCGGCTCCCTCAGCTTGTTCCACTTCTTGAGCTTCCGCTGCTCCACCAACAGCTCCCTCCTGCTGGGTTTCTTTTTCAAGTTCTTGAGGTATGGTTTAAAATTGATTGGTGAGTCTTCTCACTGTCAGGAACAGAATCCACAGACAATGCATAAAGCACTATTTATTTGGCGTGAAGTACATGTAATGACTTTAATGAGGAGATTAAAGGTAAAGTACATAAGTTTAAGATTCCTCACATTCCCTCCCCTTTGCAGAGAGACCTTCAAAGCCAAGCCGTGGTTACCAGTACATTCCTAGCAGTGTTAAGCATTGTTTATACAATGGTCTCTAGATTCTACTGCTACAAGCCTCCTAATATATTTCACTTGACTACATATCCCATTACTCTATATGGAAGGCATCCCAACAGCTAGGGTTAGGGATGCTAGAGCTGCTAGGGCTAGGGCTAGGGCTACGTATTACAGGATATGGGTTAGGGATACAGCATGGTCTAGAGCTAGGACCGCTACGACTATGGCCAGGGCTACAGTAAGGGCTGAAAGGACTACAGCTGGTAGGGTTAGGTCGAAGGCTTTGGCTAGGGTTAGGTTTAGGGTTTGGGCTGCTATGGCTAGGGTTGCTAGGGCAAGGGTTTCTAGGTCTTGGGCTAGGACTGCTAAGGCTAGGACTAGGGTTTGGTCTGCTAGCACTAAAGCTGCTAAGCCCAGGGCTGCTAGGGCTCAAGCTAGGGTTTGTAGCATTAGTTTTAGGGTCAGGACTAGGATTGCTTCAGCTAGGGCTAGGGTAAGGGCCGCTAGGACTAAAGCTGCTGTCTAGGCCATGGCTAGGGTTAGGGTTAGGGTTATGGCTGCTAGAGTTCCTAGGGCTGCTACAGCTTGGGTTAGAGTTAGAGTTTGGGCTAGGGCAAGGACAAGCGCTTCAAAGGCTACGGCTTGAACCAGGGCTACAGTAAGGGTCGTTAGGACTAAAGTTGGTAGGGCTAGGGCCAAGGTTTGGGGCAGGGTTAGTGTTAGCATTAGGGTTAGATTTAGGGTTGGGGTTAGGGTTACAGTTAGGGTTAGGGCTGCCAGGGGATCTAAGGCTGCCAGGGCTAGATTTGCAAGGGTTAGGACTTCTATCCTTAGGATAGGGCTCCTAGGGTTAGGGTTAGGGTTCTGACTGAGGTAGGGCTAGGGCTAGGGCTTTGACTGCTACAGGTAAGTCCACGGCTAGGATAAGGGCTGCTAGGACTAAAGCTGGTAGGGCTAGGGCCAAGTTTTTCAGGTACAGCTTGATTTAGGGTTAGGCTTTGGGCTAAGGCTGGTAGCAGTACGGCTGCTTCAGCTAAGGCTAGGGATACGGTAAGGCCTGACAGGACTAAAGCTGACTAGGGCTGCGGTTAAGGTTAGAATTGGGGTAGTGTTAGTGTTAGGGCTTCAAGGGTTCCTAGGGTGGCTCGGGCTCAGGCTGCTAGGTTTCCTATGGCTGCTAGGGCTAGGGTTGTAAGGGCTATGGATTCTATGCTTAGGGTAGGGCTCCTAGGGTTAGGGTAAGGGTTAGAATTATTTCTAGAGCTAATGCTAGGGCTAGGGCTAGCACTAGGGATAGGACTGCTTCAGCTAGGACTAGGGTAAGAGATGCTAGGACTAAAACTGTTAGGCCTATGGCGATGGCTAAGGTTAGGATTAGAGATAGGATTAGCGTTGGGCTGCTCGGGTTCCTAGGGCTGCTACAGCTTAGCTTAAGGTTAGGGGTTTGGCTTGGGTAAGATTAGGGCTAGGGTTAGAGTTAGGGTTAGACCTGCTAGGGTTACAAGGGCTAGGACTTCTATCCTTAGGGTAGGGTCCCTAGGGTTAAGGTTCTCTTTCATAGAATCATAGAAATGTAGAGTTTGAAGAGACCACAGGGGCCATCCAGTCCAACCCCCTAACATGCAGGAGCACCCTCAAAGCACTCCCGACAGATGGCCATCCAGCCTCTGCTTAAAAACCTCCAAAGAAGGAGACTCCACCACACTCCGAGGCAGCATATTCCACTGCTGGACAGCCCTGACTGTCAGGAAGTTCTTCCTGAGGTTCAGGTGGAATCTCCTTTCCTGCAGCTTGAATCCATTGCTCCTTGTCCTGGTCTCTGGAGAAGCAGAAAACAAGCCCTCTCCCTCCTCTACATGGCATCCCTTCAAATATTTAAACATGGCTATCATGTCCCCTCTTAAAAGCTTCTCTTCTGCAGACTAAACATACCCAGCTATCTAAGTCTATCCTCATAGGGCATGGCTTCAGGCCCCTCACCGTTTTGGTCGCCCTCCTCTGGACCTGCTGCAGCTTGACCATGTCCTTCTTGAATTGGGGTGACCAGAACTGGACACAGTATTCAAGATGAGGTCTAACCAAAGCAGAGTAGAGTGGTACCAGTACCTCCCTCGATCTAGACACCATGCTCCTATTGATGCAGCCGAGAATTGCATTGGCTTTCTTGGCTGCCGCATCCCACTGCTGACTCATGTTCAGCTTGTGGTCTATTAAGACTCCTAGATCCCTTTCACACGTACTGTTATCCAGCCACGTGTCCCCCATCCTATATTTCTGTATTCCATTTTTTCTACCTAAGTGTAGGACCTTACACTTCTCTCTGTTGAATTTCATTTCGTTGGCCTTGGCCCAGCTCTCTGTCCAGATCTGTCCAGATCATTTTGAATTTTGATCCTGTCCTCTGGCGTATTAGCAACCCCTCCCAATTTGGTGTCATCTGCAAATTTGATGAGCATGCCCTCTATTCCTTCATCCAAGCTGTTGATGAACGTATTGAACAGCACCGGGCCCAGGACAGAACCCTGTGGCACCCCGCTAGTCACTTCTCTCCAGGATGAAAAGCAGCCATTGGTGAGCACCCTTTGGGAATGGTCAATCAACCAGTTACAGATCCACCTGACAGTAGCCCTGTCCAGCCCACATTTTACTAGCTTCTTTGCAACAATGTCGTGGGGAACTTTGTCAAAGGCCTCATTGAAATCGAGATATGCTATATCCACAGCATTTCCTTCATCTATGAAGCTAGTAACTCTATCATAAAAAGATATAAGATTAGTCTGACATGACTTATTTTTGTTGACTTCTCATGATTACCGCATTGCTTTCTAAGTGATTAGAAACTGACTGCTTAATGATCTGCTCCAGGATCGTTCTGGGTACTGACATCAGCCTGACTGGGTGATAATTATTTGGGTCCTCTTTTTTTCCTTTCTTGAAGATGGGGACAACATTTGCCCTCTTCCAGTCTGCTGGAACTTCTCCTGTCCTCCAAGATTTCTCAAAGATTATAGCAAGCAGTTCCGAAATGACCTCTGCCAGTTCTTTTCATATCCTAGGATGCAATTCATCTGGCCCTGGAGACTTGAATTCATCCAGTGTGGCCAGGTATTCCTGTACCACCTCTCTACTTATTATGTGCCTCATTTCCCCTGCTTCCTCCTGTTACCCTGATTTCTGGGGGTCCCGGGAGGGACACCTAAAAGTGCTCTTAATTTTATAAGTTGGGGAAATTAGCCAAGAGCACAGCTCAGCAATACGAGAGGCAGGGTAACATAGCGAGATCTTGAACCCTATGTTTACGGGGTCAGGCCGAGTCAAGGAGCACACAGAAGTTGAAAGAATAAATGATGTTTTATTAAAACACAATCAAACAGCCCCTGGCGAGCCACTGAAGCAAAGGCAATACCGGACCAGCTGGGTCCACTAAATCAGGAAACAGGAATCATCTGGCTGAATGCAGTCGTACATTCCCATACCACGGCCAACGGCCAAGACCTGACCCAGCTGGCTCGGCTTTGCATGTCCCCCTCTGAGCTCCCTACTCTAGAATCGGCCGTGGCGGCTCAAGGCCTGATTAGGCTCGAGGCCCACGACTGGATGAGGGAGGTCATTAGAATTTTGTGGCCCGGACAGAGTGCAAGCATGCTGTACGTCATGGAGCAGCAGGGTCCTCGCGAGAACCCTGAGGCTTACGTGGCACGGAAGTAACTCCTCGCCATTCTGGCCGAAAAGGTCCCCTTGACGCCCCACGGATATGACTTTAACCATCTCGAATTTAAGACGCTCCTGTATGGAGGTCTTAAACACGAGACTAAGATGGCTCTCGGTTTGGTGGATCCAGCCACCACCAACTGGGAGGACTTTGGGAACAAACTCTGGCAGGTCTCTGACCTGCTCCGTGAGGCAGGATCCCTTAAACCTCCCACCAAGCCAAACCGAAGGGACCCCGGGAACTGGGAACCTATAGCCGAGGTTACCTACTCAAACTATGGACCCCATTCCCAACACCGTAAGATGGCACTGAACTTCGTCCCGAAGTGGAACTGGAACTCGCGCCCCAATTCTAGGCAAGATGGTCAGAGCTGGCAGGCTAGGGACTCCCGAGGCCAGCCCAGCAGGGCAGGGAATTCCGCGCCTCCGCCTGCTGTCCCAAAACAGTCCCCAGACTTGAGCGCTCCTAGGGAGACATCTGGAGGATACGACCCAACTGCCCAAACGTACTCAACAGATCGAGTATGCCTTTGGGGCATGTTACGCAGGTTCGGGCTGGACATGAGCCAGTTCGATAAACGTCCCACATCTGAACTACTTGAGGATCTGGAGAAGCAGCTCCAGGCGGGCGGTAAACAGCCGGTCCAGGCCGTGACCTACGGCCCCCCTCTGGCTCGATACTACCCTAACCTGGATCTGCATGAATAGGGGTGCCTTCAGTCCAGGAAGCTTCCCCGCAATGTTGTGGCTAAGTTGAAACCAGACAAGTGGGGAAGGTTCTGGGTGAAAGCAGGCATAGGGACCGAGAGGGATAAGACTCCTGCCACCCTTCTTGTAGACTTTGGTGCAGCCGTAAACGTGCTGCACCCCAAACTAGTCAGGTACGGTGAACCTACGCCCGAACATGTCCAGTTAGCTGGATATGGAGGGGGGGGGTCACCAAGCTCGAGCTTGGACAGGCATACCAATGTCCATAGAGACGTTCCGTTTTCAGCTGTGGGCGTGCGAGAACCGGGGAGAGGACGACGGCCTTTTGGGCATCAGCTTCCTCTGGGGGAACAAGCTCACAGTTGATTACGTGAATGGGTTTCTGCGGCAGCTAGATCAGCGACCAGTAGAGATTTCAGCTGTGCACCGTCGTGGCGCCATTAAAGCTCTGGCTTCTGTCCCTATAGTGACTGAGCAACAGCTATGTCCATACACGGAGGTGAATTTGGCTACCGCCTCCCCCTCCATGCAGACGTTCTGGTGCCGCCTTGTCCTTAAGGGCCATGGCACCATCTTGATTGCGACGCTGGTGATTGTAAAGGGGGCCACGACTAGCTACGGCTCCATTTCAATCACCATTCTAACTGGCGAGAAAGATTCCCCGGAGGCACATGGGTCCAAGACCAGCCTCCACACTAAATTTAGAGCACAGGTCCCGAATCAGGAGCAGGCGTTGCCGCTCTTGACTGTAATCCCGGAAACCTGTAAGAAGGACTGGAAAGGGAAACCCCCAGATGGGGATGCCCCCTTCGTAGCAACACAGCGCGATGGACGGGCTTTGCTTCCCTTCATGGGATGGCAACCCCTGTGAAGAGGTGGTTGCTCCAGCTCCGCTCTCCTTCCCCTTTCCCTTGTAAATAGCCCCCGCAGGTTCATAGTCTTTATTGTAACGGTGCCCCATCTCTGTGTTCCCTACAGGGAGACGGAATGGGACCACTCCTGTTGCTTATACTGGTTGAATTGGTGCTGGGGACCTCTCTGGAATATACTGCCCAGGTGAATATAGATGGACAATACAACATACAGGCCATATGCCAATGGAACCCCTATAAGGAAGCCGAGGTCCTGTTATGAAACACCCGATTGTTGCCTTGGTTCCAACGGCGGTACCCCTTCCAGTTATTTACCCAGGTGCAGGCATGCCCCAACGGCAGGGTAAGTTCCAGTTTAGTAATGACCATAGCTGATAGTGAAGCCAAGATACATGCGGAAATGGCGACGGACCCGTCCCCGTTAACTGTAAGGCTAGTCGGAAGCCGTAGGCGAGATGCTTCACTGTTCATAGCTAGATTTACCTACGAGAACTGCCTTCCTGCCTGGGAATGGAAAACCTTTCTGTTTACATGCAGCAACCTTACTCGTGTTCCCACGGGCTGCACTTTCTCTTGCAATAAAATGTGGTGTCCTGACACCCCGGCACACACTCTGCCCACAACTAGCGCACCAGACATGTACATAGGCAGTACTGTTATATGCAGGGACATAGAGATGGTGGCTTATTCCAACTTCCAACCGATCGTCACCACCATGGTCTTAAACCTCACGGTGGTGAACATTTCAAGGGTAGTTCCCTCATGCCAACCCTACTTGAAACTGGCTTGGACACAATGGGAGCATTGGGAAAAGCGTTGGCTCTCCTTTTCCCACCCACACAATCGGCCAAAAAGGAGTGTGCTTGGAATTGTACTAGGCGGTATAGGAACTGGTGGTGCAATTATTAATGCCATAGACAATGAGGTCTTGGCTAACAAACTGGGAGTCATTGGCACTAAAACAAAAGAGATTGGTATCTCCTCCGCCGCTGGTTTAACGAACCTGGTGAGGGGAATGGACTTAATTAGCCAACTGCTTCCACAATGGGTCGGCGCTGAAGGTGATATAGTGGCCGACCTGGGCAAGTCTTTAAAGACCATGACCCACAACCTCTCGGTAGCCATTCAGTGCACTCAGTTGCAAAGTAACATCATAACATTCGCCACCCAAGTATTTCAGGCCAGTCTCATGGGGTTGATGCCTCCAGAGATCTTGTGTTTGCTTAGGGAGAGGTACCTGGAATCCTTGGAACACCCCGCCACTTTGGCGCATGTAAGGCATGCCACATGGGATAATTTGACCCTGAAGGTGGAAGTCATACACGAAAGGATTCTGGATCCCGTGGTCCTCCACCCTATGTCCCACCTAGGTCTCTTGCTCATAGGTGCAAACGCTTTGTTGCTGCTGAAGCAAGTGTACCACTGGTCAAATGGTTCGCACTCTTTTGATATAGCTAGTTGCTTGTTTACCCAACAGTGGGTCCATTGTTTTCAAAACATAGAGAGTTACCTTCACGGTAACACTTCAGAATACTTGGTCACACCGGTTAACCGCACGGTGATGGCCCAACTCACTCAGGACTGCTTCTGCTTAAGAACACCCTGTCCACAGTTAACTGTTTTGCCGAGCGGGGCCAGCGTAACCATCAACCGCACCGCCGGCAATCTCTGCTTTTGCAATCAGCATGTACAGGACTGCCATGGACAACATTTCTATCTCCGGCGGGAGATAAGAGATTACATCCTGGAAACTGGCTACACACCTCAGGAATCCGAATTAGTTGGATTCCACCTCGAGGACGAGATCCCGGTGTCTACATGGCTCCGGAATCTCTCCCGCCTAGCAGAAAAGGTTTTAGAGACCTCACGCTCACTCCACCCAATCGCATTGACCGTCAATCACTCAGCCAAGGTGATTGTAGATTTCTCAGAAGATCTGGAGGTGGACTCAGAACAGTCATGGTAGGATGCCTTTAGCTGGTCCTTCGTGGGCCAGGCTATAGCATGTTTTGCCCTCCACCCTTTAATCGTCTTGGTGGTGTTTCAGATCATCATGGCAGTCAGTCTTGTTGGTTTAGTATTTTGGATAAAGAAGCAGATCCTCATGTTACAAGCTATTTGTTTTTACTAAAGGAAGAGGTCCCCCGTTTGTAAATAGTTGTTTGTTGTAGATGTAACTGATGTAATTGATATGGTGTGTTTAATTCTGTCCTTTACCTTTTCAGGGAGGAGGGTTTTTGAAGGAGAAGGATCCAAGGGATGGCTGTCGCAAGGTCCTCCTGTCCTCTGAGGTAGATCGGGCCTACAGAGTCAGCCCTGATACTCTGAGGAAGGGAACGGCTTAAGCCAGAACGTCGGTACTCCCCCGAGGCTGGGAGCGCTGCATGCAACGACATTCTGGTGGAAGAGGGCGAGACAAAAGGGGCCTAACGACCCTCTCAGGAGAACCAGGTCTGACTCTGGACTCCCGGTCTACTGCCCAGACATGCCCCTCACCACATCGAGGACCTCCTCCCCACTTCTTTCGTGAGCCTGTGATGTTAGGGTGAGAACAGTCAGGGACGCCCTGTCTTCTGCCACTTGATTTAGCCATCAGCCCCTCTATTCAGAAATCATCTCCGCAGTCCCCTACGGGCAGGAGACAAGTTTAATCTAAAAACCTGTTGCCTCGGTGCATCATACCTTATTTGCATATGCCTTCAAAGCTAGTGCAGCCCAGTATCCACCCATTCAAGTTTGCTGTTGGGAATGTTGGCAACCTTGGTAACTGCGAGCAAGCCTGGGGCCGGCTTGTCTCGGATTTGGCTATTTCTTTCCTTTAAGTGTTTGGGAGCTCCCCGCCGACCAGGCAAAGAGCAAAAGACCAGAGCGTAACCTAGTTCACGCTGAGCATGTGTGTACCACGGCCATTGCAGAATGTACCCCTGCAACTTATGCAAGTGCTCCCAGCACAGCACTCATCTAGTGGAATACTGGATGGAGCAAAATTTGCCAGGCCGACCTCAGTTGGTCCATCTGACGCCTCAGCTTTGCAGGCCTGATTGCACTCAGAGGTGGACTGGGGTTGGAAATACGGATCCCCAAGCCTGACAGACCTGCCTCCGCCTTAGGGTGACCATGGTCTGTAGTGGCCTTAACATCGCCTTTCCTGGGTTGGCTTGAAGATCTGGCACCATTCATTGTCCACCCCCTGCCCCCGGTATCCTAAACTTCAGCCAGATTTCATCCCAGTAGGCTTTGAGCCGGCAATTTGCATTTATGGTATGCATTGGCTACTAATCGTATCAGTTCTTCTGTTAAGACTCTAATAGGTTAATTGATCCGGAGGACCGGGAAGATCCCGAGGTTGTACTATTGCCCCTGAGTATCTTGGGGGGGTAACAAAGAAAGTTGCTGCTCCATCTGATGGCCTGTGATTGGAGATCCCTGGTTCCTCGACAACACCTGAGACCATGAGGGAAGGTGACCACACAGCCTTTCGATTCCAAAGATGGACTTTTGCCATTCCTGCCACCGTTTACTCACCCGAGAAAACCCAATGAACTCTTCCAAGCTCCAAACTCTGCAAAGTCTCACTGTTCCTGAACTTGCAGCAAGCCAGCTAAGCTGCACCAACTTGGACATTTTGTTGCTGTTCCTGCTCCGTTGCCTCGATGGACTTATGTTTCGCTCACTCGCTCCAGTTACAAACCTTTTCCTGTTGCAAGGTGGGGTGCAGAGACTTTTGCTCACACCTCACCTCCCCCGGACTACGAACTCTCATCCCATCATCCACATTGAACTGATTGCTCCTTGGATTACCTTCATTGCCAGACCCTCCATTGGATTTGCAGTATTCCATTGATCATTTCATTGATTGCATTGCTATTTACAACCATTACTCATTCTTTGACAGTTCCCTATTGATGGGACAGTTTGACATTGATTATTGTTTGATTATTATTTGTTGTTTAATTGACGTTTGTGTGCTTGTGTTTAGGTTTAGGTTTTAGTTAGGAACGTCGTTATAAGATAGGAACCCTTTGCTTTCCCTTTTCCCATGGAGTAATACTACCACCCAACCTGTAAGCCCCTATTAGGCTCCAAAATGATTTTTGATTTTTAATTGGAAAATTTCCAATATTGTCCCCAACATCGCCCATTTTCGGGGGGGGGATTGTTACTGCCCTGGCTAGCCCGAGCTTGGGGGATATAAAAAGATATCTCTTGATATCAATAATTCAGCTTCACATACCCATTCCCCTCCACATGCTGGCAAGGCCCCCGGACAAGCACGCGTACAGGCTCAGCTGATAATCGCCGTAATATTCCAAAACAATACAGGCAGGCCAGAAATAGCCGACTCGCAGCTTCAGGAGACCTCAAAGGCAAGTACCTTCATTAAGTATGCACGCAGCTTTCAAAAGATCCTCTGCCCCGTGCTGGCAGCTTGACGATCGAGCTATAGAACGCTCAAGTACTCCACGTTTGCGTACTGGCTACCCTATTGACAATTCGGCTCTAACTCAATCATTCAAATTCTGACCTTTCAGAGGCTTTGTCTCCAGCCCCAAATCCTTTGTTTTCCCCAAGTCCGAACTAGCCTGCGGTCACAATTCTCCTTATAAAAACCCCTGACTTTGAGCGCTTCCTTGGATCGCTCTTGGCTTCCATCCCGTCTTGCTGTCGCTTTGTCCAGCGAGCCTTCCCCTCAGCTCCACGTGCTGAGATACACGCTCCCCAGCTTCTCCGTTTCAGACCGGGCTTCGGGACAGGTGTAGTATTACCCAAACCAACAACTCCTCTAAAAATCCCTCTATCCCACTCCAACCTTTATTTCTTTAGTTATCTTGTGTGAGTGTGCTGCATACACTGTTTGATTGTGTTTTAATAAAACATCATTTATTCTTTCAACTTCTGTGTGCTCCTTGACTCGGCCTGACCCCGTAAACATAGGGTTCAAGATCTCGCTACGTTACCCTGCCTCTTGTATCACTAGGTTGTGCTCTTGGCTAATTTTCCCAACTTGTAAAATTAAGAGCACACTTAGGTGTCCCTCTCAGGACCCCCAGAAATCAGGGTAACAGAGTGGTGGAGTAATGCAGGCAACTCCTGTACCCCTAATTTGAGTGGGAGTCATGAACCTTCTCAAATCAGGTTGGTATAGACTTAGGGGATGGACGGTCAAGTCCCTAGAGCTTTGTTAGGAAGGAACATGTGTGCATGAACTCTCCAGGAGCTACTCTATTTGGGCTGGAAATCTGTCCCCCTTTCTTGCTTGGCTTGTGTATGTCAGCCGCCCCGGCTTGGTCACTAGCTCTTGGGCAGTGAATCAAGACTGATAGCAAGGGGTGTGCACAAGCTGTCCTGGGAATCACATCCCTAACTTGGGGCCTATCGCGGGCTGGGATCCAAAGTGCTAGGGTGCTAGGAACAGTCCACACACACGCAACACTTTAGGCAAGGCAAAAACTTGCCTAAACGTAGGGAAGAAAGAAAACTTAGGGGAGAAATCTCCCCCCCCCCCAGAGTAGCACGGGTGCGTCCCGTGCTTAGGTTGAAACAAGGGTGCGTCCCGTTTGTAGGTTAGAAAGCGCGGGTGCGTCCCAGCTGAATTTGAATTCGTGTGCGTCCCGACTGCTACAATAGTAGGTGTGGGTGGTGAGTCCCGACCTAGAATTGGGTTTCTGAAGGTTTAGCCCAAGGTGTAGGAAGGCGCCCCTCACTCAAAAAACTGTTAGGGATGGTTCAGTTTTGGTTCCTTCCCCCTTTTTCCCCGCTACTTGGCCAGGCGGCACTGTAAGTTCCACCGGGTTCGTTTCCCCCCTTCATTGGCAGGCAGAGTACTCGTGAAGGTTTCCCCGGAGTCTAGGTGACTCTCCCCATCCCTGAACCATTTCCTCGTCCTTTTGTCCCTAAGCTGTAGAGGTGGAAGGCCAGGCTTAGCCAGACAAAAGTGACTTTTCTTGGACAGGCTGGAGTTAGGTTCCCAAACCTCTTCCCTGGCTAAGTTCCACAGAGTTGGTTTCCCTAGAATCCCCCAGGGGTCTCGGTGACCCTACCCGTCCCTCCAGATCCTGGTCCCTCGTGTAGTAGTGTTAGTATGGCAGAGAATAGCAACATGGAAGTTAAGGACTTCATGATTCAGAAGGAGTCCAAAGGGAAATTAGAAAAGTAGGTGCTCAGTAAAAGACAATGCCCCTGGAAGGACACGAGCGTCCAGACGGCAGACCCCTTTGCCACCCTCCGTGAAGTATACGCAAAGGCACGTAAGTCCAAGAACCAGTTCGAGCCATCCAAGGATGTGTTGGCCGCATGGGGACTTTGGCTTACGGCCAGAGATGCGTCATGTGCCCTGGTAGAGACCAGAGAAAAGTTAGCAGCAACCGAAAAGGAGAATGCCTGGCTTCATGCCGAGATGGAGGTCCTGTGGGCAGACAAGGTGACGTTTGCCTCCGTAGCGCAGGCCACCTCCCAAAAACTGAGTGCAGCCAATCTTCAGGCCCAGACTTGGGAAGAGATAGCTCATGCTTTAGAAGCTGATCTAGCTCATGCCGGGTCTGCAGCCAAGTTCATGGTAGGGCAGATCAAAGAGCAGCAAGAGGCTGTTAGTCATGCGGCCTGCCAGAAAAAGATAGAGGCATTGGAGAGCCAGCTTAACACCCAAAGGGCATTAATCTCTGCGGTCTGCCCTGAACTGCTCCCATTGTTCTCCCTTGAAGAGCCGCTGCCAGAGGATGCTCTGGCCACTCTCCCCCACAATCCAGACTGGAGTGACCATGGGGTCCCAGTCCAGCCAGTAGAGACACGGTCAATGACCAAGGGAATTGACCCTTCAGGAGAAGGAGGTTTAGATAGAGCCGAGGTGTGGGAGACCCAAGAAATTGAGACCCAGGGCCCCTGGAGAGCCACAGATGCCAAGGCGATTGTAGATCAACTTTGTCCTCTAAACAAACAGACTGGGATCATGTAGCTTAATGCCATGATCCATTCACATCCCACACCCAATGGCCAGGATTTGACCCAGCTGGCGAGGCTGTGTATGTCCCCGTCTGGAATCTGCAGTGGCGGCTCGAGGCTTGGTAAGACTCGAGGCCCATGAGTGAATGAGGGAGATAATAAGGATTTTGTGGCTAGGCAGAGCGCTAGCATTCTGTACGTCATGAAGCAAAAGGTTCCCAGAGAGAACCCTGAAGTTTACCTCGCGCGGAAGAAGCTTCTGGCTTCTTAGCTGATAGGTCCACTTGGCCCCAGGAGGGTATAATTTCAACCAGGTAGAGTATAAGACTCTCCTTTATGGAGTCTTAACCATGAAACCAAAATGGCTCTGGGATTGGTGGACCCGGCAACAACTGGATGGGAGGAATTTGGAAACAACCTCCAGCGGATCGCTGACCTGCTGTGTGAGGCTGGTTCTCTGAAGCCCCCTCCCAAACCTCATAGATGTGAAGCAGGGAATTGGGAGCCCATACAGGAGGTTACCTACTCCAACTATGGACCCCATTCTCAACACAGGAAGATGGCTCCGAATTCCGTTCGCGCCCTCCTCCCAGACAGGACAACAGGCAGTGGCAGTCTAGGGATTCCTGCAGTCAGCCCAACAGGAATGGGAACTCCGCTCAGCTGCCCGTAGCCCCAAAGCAGACCCCAGACTTTGGTGACCCCAAGGAGATGTCCGGTGGTTATGACCCCACAGCCCAGACTTACTCTTCAGACAGAGTAAGGATCTGGGGCATGCTTAGAAGGTTCGGACTGGATATGAGCCAGTTCGACAAGAGGCCAACATCGGAGCTTATAGAGACCCTGGAGAAGCAGCTTCATGCGGGAAGTAAGCAGCTGGTCAGCGCCATGGCCAACGGCCCTCCTCCGACTGGATACTATCCTAGCCTGAACCTGCAGGAATAGGAGTGCCCCCTGTCCAGGAAGCTTTCCTGCTATGTCATGGCTCGGCTGAAGCCGGATAAGTGGGGAAGGTTCTGGGTGAAGGCAGGCATTGGGACCGAGAGGGACAAGACTGCTGCCACCCTTCTTGTGGATTCTGGTGCAGCGCTGAATGTGCTGCACCCCAAATTAGTGAAACACGGTGAGCCCACCCCCGAGACTGTCCAGTTGACTCGATATGGGGGGGGGGACACCAAGCTAAGGCATGGACCAATATCCCTATGTCCATTAACACATTCCGTTTTAAACTGTGGGCTCGTGAGAACCGCGGGGAACACGAAGGCCTTTTGGGCATTGGATTCCTCGGGGGAAATAAGCTTACAGTGGACTACGTGAATGGGTTTTTGTGGCAATCAGACCAGAGACCCCCTGAGATCTCTGCGGTACACAGCTGTGCTGCTATTAAGGCCTCTGCCCCCATGCAGTGTGTGGCTACTGACCCATGGGTACAAGCATTCCCTGAAGTTTGGATTAGAGACAAAATTGAGTGTGGCAAGGTGAAGAGTGCTTGCGTGTTAATCGAAGGCAAGGATCCCCCGCCGCAGAAGCAATATCCTGCAGAGGCAGAGGAAGGCATAGGAAAGATGATTGAATGACTTGTCCAGTGGGACGTAGTCACTCCTATGCAGTCCATCTGTAACGCACCCTTTTGGCCTGTGCTCAAGGCCGACAGTAAATCGTGGTGAATGACGGTGGATTTCAGAGTGTTGAATTCTGTCACTCCCCCCGTAGCACCAGTCGTGGCCAAATACAATGAGATCTTGTCTGCTATTGCGGCTGGCGCCAAATATTATAGCGTATTGGATTTGGCTAACGCCTTCCATTCAATACCGCTGCATGAAGCGTGCTGGTATAAGTTCACCTTCACATTCCGAGGGCAACAGTACGTATTCAAAAGAACACCTCAGGGTTTTCACTCGAGCCCCAGCATCTGCCATGTGCATGTGGTCAAGATGTGGTCTGGGCTGCAGCCAGCCTCACGAGCCCACTTCTTGTCCTACGTGGATGACATCCTCATCCATTCGGATTCGGAAGACAAAACTAGGGACATTACCCATGAAGTACCTGGCTATCCTTAGAGACACCGGATTCAAAGCCAGTAGGGAAAAGGCACAGTTGGTGACCATGGAGGTCAAATACCTAGCACTTTGTCTAGGAGCAGAAGGATGCACTCCTGATGCAAAAAGAGACGAGGTAATTGCAAAATTACCTGCCCCCACAGACTTGTACTCTCTTTGCTCGCTCCTGGGAAATTTCAATTTCTCCAGGGATTTTATTGAGTCTTTTGCCACCAAGGCAAAGCCTCTATATGCCCTGTTGAAAAAGAATGTCCAGTGGGAGTGGGGAGTTGCACAACAACAGGCTTTTGAACAGTTAAAGGAGGACCTTATGAAAGCGCCAGCACTGGCACACCCAAACATGTCTAGACCGTTCCTCATACAACTAGCCACCTCGGATAGGAGTATAGGAGCAGTCCTATCGCAGCGACTGAATGGCACTCAGCGAGTTATAGCTTACGCCTCCCGTAGTTTGAACTCCCATGAGGCTAAATTCACCCCCTGCGAGAAGACTTGCCTCGCACTAGTCTGGGCTCTAACGCACTGGGAATTTATGATTGGAGGTGCCCGTGTGATTGTCCAGACCCCCCACACACACCGCTTAAGTACATTTTATCTGGAAAGATCCAGAACGGTCAGGTATCCAACGCAGGGATAGCCAAATGGACCGTTTCCCTGGTGTCACGTGGGGTGGATTTCCAAAAGAACCACAAGATCCACTGGCTCCCTGTGGTCTAGTTGTGACCGGAGCCACACACGAGTGTTCTTTACCACCCATGTATAAGACCAATTGGTCGGTCGAATGGGGAGCTTCTCTTGAAGAGGCTCAATTGTAGGGCTTTACATGTCGGTTCTGCGACGGTTCCTCCATGCACGTGGACGGTAGCCCACGGAGAGGCTTTGGAGTGATCTGTGTCACAGACTCCTTCACCCTAAAGGGAAAAGCCAGGCCCCACTCTAACCAAGTGGCGGAAGTAGAAGCTCTAACGGCTATCTTAGAGCACGAACCGCTTGACTGCCCCTTAGACATCTACACTGACTCAGATTGGACTGCTAAAGCAGCCAGTGTGTGGCTTCCAATCTGGATGCAAAATGACTTGAAAACTGCAGATGGGAAACCCATAGCGCATCTGGACAGATGGGTTCGCGTTGCTGCCCAAATTGAAGAAAGGACTGCCCCTACATGGGTTGTTCATGTCCGAGGGCACCAAAAGAAAAGCACAGCTACTTGCATTTGGAATAACCGGGCAGATGCCCTTGCAGCTTTGATGGACGATGGGGCTCCTATTGCTGTCGTCAATGTCAATAAGAACAGCTGTTGCTTCCCCCTATGTTTGACTTGGGCACCCTTCAGAAGGGAGACCCAGAGGTTTCTGAACTGGCCAGAAATGGCTCCAATGAGTCTGGCTGCTTTAAGATAGAACAGCTAGACGGAGTATTTAGGGCCAGTGGCCAGTGCCACTGGATAGTGCCCAAGAACCTCTGAGGAGATGTGATCCAGTTCATTCACGAGCAGGGACACCGTGGACGGGGAGTCATGCTGGACAGAGTTAGGGAAACTGGTTGGTGGCCACAGATGAAGCAAGATGTTAACCAGTGGGTTGACAATTGCTTATCTTGTGCCATGGTCAATGCTGACCCCTCCGGTCCCAAAGCTCCCATTCAGCACCCACGGATTGAGGGTCCCTGGACCCGAATCCAAATAGACTTTACAGGTCCTTTGCCCACCACACCTAGAGGGAAGAAGTACTGCTTAACGGTAATTGATCCCTTTAGCAAATGGGTAGAGGCATTCCGTTGCAGAGACAATACAGCTAGCACAGCTGCGCGGCTGCTGTTCAGCAATGTGTGGGCTTGCTGGGACATGTCACGTGACCTTGACTCAGATCTTGGAGTTCACTTCACTGGAGAGGTGACCTAGGAGTTGTGCAAGGCGCTGAGAATACGCCAGCGATTCCACATTGCGCATCACCCGCAAAACTCAGGACAAATCGAACATACCAACTGCACTCTGGAAGGTTGTGCACTCCTCGGGGAAGGATTGGGATGTCAAACTGCCCATTATCTTGATGGCATTCAGAGGCACCGTGGCATCACATGGTTTTATGCCACACATGGTTATGACAGGGTGTAAAATGATGTTGCCAGAAGCCTTCTGGATCGACACCAGTTTCCCTTCAGATTTGGAACCCGTTGTCTTGAACAACGAATGGGTGAAGAATCTGATTCAGCATATAGGACGAATACACAGGCAGGTAGCAGAGCGACTGAGTACAAACCTGCACAAGATGGATAAGAGGCTGGGATGGGTTCATCACCCGTGTCAGTGGGAAGAAGGGCAGCTGGTCCTTTATAGAAACTTCTATAAGGACAAGCACTTTCTTGCCGCTAAATGAGTGGGTCCCGTCCCCATTGTGAAAAGGATCTCTCCCGCGGTCTACCAGGTCCGCATGCCTAGGAAGAAGGCAGACTGACTTAAATTCTTCCACGTCTTCCAACTTAAAGAATGGAAAGGTCAGCCTGTTGATCCTGCCTCAGTGTTAATTCCCGAGCTAGAAGATCCAGGCACCCAAAAGCCTAATGTGAGCCTAGTGATTTGCCAGACTTGTGTGAATTGCAAGGAAATTCCAGCCGTTAATTTGTCTGAGACGTTTGTCTCAATCTACAAGGCCTTTGACAATGGGTAAATGAACATTGTCTGAACGGGACAGAGAGGAGTGGCGCCCCCTCTGGCTTTCCCATTTCTGTAAATAGCTCTTGTACATAGTTATAGTAGTGACGGACTCCCGTATCTGTGTTCCCTACAGGGAGACGGAATGCGACCATTCAGATGGATTGCAGTACTGTTTTCGTTATTTAAATGTGTCCTCGGAGCCTCTCCCGAATACACCACCCAATTCACCACCGTTGGGTACAGTGTTTTCGCAATATTGATAGTTTTGGTTATAGCAATGTCTCTGAATATGTAGTAACGCCGGTAAACTATAGAGTCATGGCACAGATCAATAAGGAGTGCTTTTGTTTAAGAACTCCGTGTTCAAATGTAACAGTATTGCCTAGTGGGGCGACAGTAAACATCAACTGCACTGCTGGCAACCCTTGCTTTTGCTCGCAGCACGTACAGGATTGTTTTGGAAACAACTTCTATCTCTGGCGGGAGAAAAAAGATTATATCTTAGAGAATGGATACGTGCCCACGGAATCCGAGCTAGTCGGATTTCACATCAAGGATGAGATTCCTGTGTCTACATGGCTATGGAATCTCACCCGCCTCGCCAATAGAGTACTGGAGGTATTGCACTCTCTCCATCAGATTGCATTAACAGTCAATCACTCCGCCAAAGTAATTGTTGAATCATCAGAAGATTTGGAGTTAGCCTCACAACGGTCATGGTGGGTCACCTTCAGTTGGTCGTCCACGGGGCAAGCAATCGCCCACTTCGCTTTGCACCCTTTGATAATTCTAGTTGCCTTTCAGATTATACTAGCCCTATGCTTGATTGGCCTCGCACTGTGGGTCAAGAAACAAATTTTCCAGCTACAAGCTGGCCGGTTTTACTGAGAGCTCCGAGGCTCGTAGTTTTTAAATAGTTAATTGTTACTGTGAATTGTTTTGAATTGGATGTCCCATTTGGTTTCAAAAGCCTATCTGAAGGTGACCGTGTCTCAGGCCTGCCTCGGAATCCAGCTTTCTTGAGGTAGGGAAGTTGTGCACTCAGAACCTACATCTCGCTACCAGCACCATACCTGCAGACCCCGAAGCCCTCGGGATACATCATCAGGCTTGGAGTCAGGCTCTAGGCTTGAGCGATGGGGGTACCTCGGAGAACCAACTGCCAAGGGAGATCTCATCTTGTATGGGATGACTTTGGCTATTTGTCTGCTAACTGGAACCAGACCTTGCTCCGGAATGACTTTGGATATCTCAGTCCAACCTTGTTCTGGAATGACTTTGGCTAACCCAGCCTCAGGGCTGGCGGATTGATGCGGGTTCTGAATCCACAACTTCGCTCCCTTCTCGGCTTTCCTTTGGTCAAAACAGCTTTATACTTGGGAGCTATTTAAATCCTCACTCCCATATACACTTTCAGCTCACAGAGAGCAAAAATTGTTTCCACTTGAACTCCCATCAGGTGCTGAGCTGGTAATTTGCGTTTTATCTATGTATTGGATAACCTTTGTCAGTTCTGTTGCCAAAATAGCTATAGGTCGACAGCTCCAGAGAGCCGGGAAGACCCCCCGGACCTGACCATCTCCCCCGGCTATTGAGTGGGGGTGTGAAGAAGAAAATCACAGCTCCAATTGGGAGTCGGTCCAAGGAGATGCCTGAGCCCTCTGCAGCAGCTGTGGGACCATGGAGGGTGGTGATCCAAACACCTCCTGACAGAGACAAAGGACTTTGGACTTAAAAATCCATTTTGAAAAACTTTTGCTTCTTGCTCACCGAAGAAGCTCTTCATTGACTATTCCTTTCTCCAAGATCTGCAAGATGCAAGCAGCTAATAGTCAGCTCGCCATTGTTAGCTAGTTTTGCAAAATTGGATACATTATAACTGCTATCACTTTCTCCTTGCTCAAGACTTGCAGTGCCTCATTGGAAGGCACACTTTGCTTCAAAGACTCAACTGTTTTGTACTTTGCCATTTGCCTCAATTGCTCATTTAGTGCCGCTTCCCAGTCGTCGGGACGATTTATTGTTGGCTGTTGCTTATTATTGCTATGCATTTGTGTGAATGTGTTTAGGTTTTAGTTAGGAATGTTTTTATAAGACAGAAACCCTTTGCTTTCCCCCAAAATTCCCTTTCCCTATGGAGAAATACTACCTCTGAACCTGTAGACCCCTATTTGGCTGTAAAACTATTTTTGATTTTAATTGGGAAATGATCGATATTGTCCCCAACATCGCCCATTTTCGGGGGGGGGGATTGTTATCGCTGTTTCTAGCCCAAGCTTGTGGGATATTAAGATATCATTTGACAACAATAATTTGGCCTTCTCCATTTTTCTCCACGTGCTTGTGAGGCCCCTGGACAAGCAGGCACACAGGCACGGTTGACAGTAGCCGAACCATTCACGTCCCGATCTAGGCAGACCAGTCACTGCCGAATGCAGCTTCAGGAGACCTCAAGGCAAGTATCACATTATGTATGCATGCTACTTACAAAAAGATCCCCTGCCCTGCGCAGGCAGCTTGATGAGCGGACTATACAACTCTCAAGCACTCCGCGTTTGCATACTGGCTACTTTATTGACAATCTGGCTACAACTCAATCATCTAAAGTACTGCCCTTTCGGAGGCTTTGTCTCCAGCGCCAAACTCACTGTTTTCCCCAAGTACGGAGTAGCCTGCAGCCACAATGTTCCCTATAAGAACCCCTGACTTTGAGCGCTTCCTCGGATCGCTCTTGGCTTCCATCCTGTCTTGCTGTTGCTTTGTTCAGCAAGCCTTCCCCTCAGCCTCCACATGCTGAGAATCCACGCTCCCCAGCTTCTTTGCTTTTACCGGGCTTTAGGACAGGTATAGTATTTCCCATTCCAAACCTCCTCTAAAAATCCCTCTATCCCACTCCTACCTTTTATTTCTATAGTTCTCTGTGTGAGTGTGTTGCATATACTTGTTTGATTGTGTTTCAATAAAACAATTATTATTTTCAACTTCTTTTTTTTTAAATAATTTTTATTCAAATTTCAACAAATAAAACAAACAATAATTTCTGCAATGTTTACATGTAATGTTTTTCCTTCTTTCTTTCCTTTCTGGATTACAATTATTGATATTCCCTCTATTTGTTATGTCTCGTATCGCAATAAAATGTTAATAATCTATAATTTGTTAGTTCCTGCTATATATCTCTACTTTACTTGTTACATGATATTTCATTAACTGTTAACTGTATAATAATTGTTATCATGAAAAATGTATTGCCCACTGTCTACCCCCAACCCAAATCTATGAGAATCTTCCACTCTTTATTAATGTCTTCATCTGATTTCCCTTTCAATCTTTGTGTAAGTATATCCGCATTTCTGTTTTCCATGAAAGCTATCCACCACTGTTCCATTATGGGTGTAGTTTCATTTTTCCAAAGTCGTGCATATTCGATGCGGGCCGTCGTCACCATGTACAATATAATTCTCCAATGTCTCTTGGCTGGTGTTCCGTCTAGTGTATGTGTCATGTTTAGCAAATAAAATTCGGGTGTCATCGTGAATTGAATCTTCAAAATTGAACTTATTTTCTTATGTATTTCTTTTCAGTATTTTTGTGTTCTTGGACATGACCACCACATATGAAATAGTGTACCAAAGTTCTCTTGACATTTCCAACATTGACCTGTACCTGTCTTATAAATTGTCTTTAGTTTTTCTAGTGTCATGTACCATCTGTGGAATAGTTTGTAGTAATTTTCTTTTAAATTTTGGGCAGCAGTAAATTTCTGTGTACATTGCCAGCTCTGTTCCCCCCATTCTAACTGTATTGGGTGTCCAATGTTTTGTGCCCATTGTATCATTGCAGCTTTAACTGTCTCTGCCTCGCATTCTTGTTGTAAAATTTCTTTATACAAACGTGCTAGTAAATGTGGTGGATTTTCTCTTAACGTTCTCAATAAATGAATTTGTTCCTTTTGTTGTATTCCATAGGTTTGTACATCCATCTGAAATCTTTCCATTAACTGTCTATAGGGAAACCAGCTTAGTTTTATTCCTTCAATTTCCAATTCCTCTCTTGATTTCATCTTCACACCAGAGTCGTCTGTTATGTCTAATAAGTCTTCATATCGTAGCCATTTATCTGTGTCTTTCCATCTCCCAAAAAAGGCTTCTCGCGGGGAGACCCAATTAGGTAACTGCCTTAATATTCTTCTTCTTATAGTCGTTCCATATTCTAAGTAGTGATTTCCTTATAAAATGATGCATAAAATCTTTTTCTATTGCTGCTTTTCCATAAAACACGTAGGTATGCCATCCCATTCTTAAGTCTGCTCCCTCTAACGCCAGCATCCTCGAATTTTGAAGACTTAACCAGTCTTTTAACCATGTGAATGCCGCAGCCTTGTAGTATGTTTTTACGTCCGGCAGGCCTAAACCACCTCTTGCTGTTGTGTCCGTCATGATTCTCCATTTAATTCTTGGTTTCCTCCCCTGCCATATGAACTTAATTATGTCTCTTTTCCATTGAACAAAAGGTTTAATGCTTGTTATAATAGGCACATTTTGGAAAAGATAGTTCATTTTTGATAGAACATTCATTTTTATAACTGATATCCGTCCCAGCAAAGATATTTTCAATTGAGTCCATTTTTCCAAATCTTGAGTTATCTCCTTCCATTTTTTAACATAGTTGTTATGGAACAGTTCATTATTTCTTTGTGCAATCCAAACTCCTAAATATTTAGCTTTCTGTCCTTTATTAAATCCTGTAATTTGTTTGAATTCAGCTTCTTCCTTCTCCCTCATATTTTTTTATATATATACTGTTTTTTCCTTGTTAATTTTGAAACCGGAGTGATCTCCATACTCTTGAATAGTATCCATCAATCTTTGACCACTCTTAAGGGGATCATCCCCCCCAAAAAACCCAAATCATCTGCAAAAGCTTTGAGGTTATATTGAAATTTCTTTATCTGGACTCCTCTTATTGCCACGTCTTCTCTTATATTATTGTTGAGTATTTCTAATGTCAGAATAAATAACAAAGGTGATAGGGGACAACCCTGCCTCAAAACTTCAATCGATGCTGTACGCTCTCCATTTATAATTAATCTTGCTGTTTGTTGAGAGTAAATTGCTTCAATCCATGAAATGAATTTTTCTCCCGCTTGTACTTGCTTAATAGTCGTCTTCAAAAATGACCAATTGACCATATCAAATGCCTTCTCTGCGTCAAAAATACCATAGCCAGCTCTCTTTCATTATGTTTTTCGTAGTATTCAATTATGTTTAAAACTGTCCTGATATTGTCATGCATCATTCTCTTAGGCAAAAAGCCGTTCTGATCTTCATGAATATGTTCCTGAAGTACTTTTTTAAGTCTCTCTGCCATGATGGCGGCGAAGATCTTGTAGTCCATATTTAATAGTGAAATGGGTCTGTAATTCTTTACATCCGCTATGTCTCTGCCTTCTTTTGGGATCAATACAACATTAGCTTCTTTCCATATATCTGGTATGCCTTCCTTCTTAATCTCATTTATTGTTATTTGCAGTGGAGCTGAAAGTTCATGCTCCAAAATTTTGTAATATTTTGCTGTAAAACCATCAGGTCCTGGGGATTTATCATTCTTTGTGCTCCTGATAGCTTCTACTATCTCCATCATTGACACTGATTTGTTTAATGTCTCTCTTTGTTCTGTTAAAAATCTGATTTTATTCTTCCTCTCCAAATATTCTTCCAATTCTCTTTGATTTTTTTTCGAGGAGATATTGCTTAATAGCTTTGTGTAACAAGAATAGAATGCTTGTTTTATCTCGTCTTGCTTTGTTGTCTTCCCCTTCTTCGTTGTAATCTCTGTTATTATATTTCTTGATCTTCTTTTCCTCAACAAGTTAGCTAAAAGTTTTGAAGGTTTATTTGCCTGTTCAAAAGAAATGTGTTTCAATCTACGCATCTGTTGTTCTATTTCTCCCAGATTTAAATGGTTCAATTCTGCTTGGCACACCTTTATCTTTTGTCTTGTAGTATTATCTGCCGGATTTTTCCTCATCTGTTTCTCCAATTCTTTCATATTCCCCAAGATCCTATCTTCTGTATGCTTCCTTTGCTTATTGATTTCCGCAGACCATCTGATAAAGTTGCCACACATCACTGCTTTACTTGCATCCCATACTGTCTTCATAGGCAGTTCAGGTGTCATGTTTTCATTAAAGTAGTTGATTAGTTCTGTTTTTGCTTTTTGAATGTACTTTTCCTTAGTTAAGATCTCTTCATTCAACCTCCATATCCTTTCTCTACTCATGACCTTAAAAGTCAACTGTAATGGAAAGTGATCTGAACACAAATTCAGAGGACTATCTATTTGATGTGTCTTCAAAAGTAACTCTTTGGTTACCAATATCATATCAATTCTAGACATAGATTTATGTCTGTCTGAAAAAAAAGTGTATCCATCCAGTTGTCCATTCTTATATCTCCAAATGTCATATAGCTCTAAATCATCCATCATCTGGAAAAAGCTTTTGGGTAGTTTTCCATTATTTCGCGGTATCAATTTTTGCGTTGTTCTATCCACAATAGGATTCACTACTCCGTTGAAGTCTCCAAGAACCACCACACTTGAGTTGCCTGTATCCTGTACATATCTTTGTATTGCAACATTTATTTTTGGGAAGAATTCTCCTTTAGCTCCATTGGGTGCATATATTCCTACTATTAATATCTTTTCTTGTTTTGTGTAAATTTCAACCGCAAGATAACGGCCATTTTTATCTTGAAATTTTATTTGCTCACCATATCTTGAATTCACATATATCAATACTCCTCTTTTCTTCTGATCAGTAGTAGCTGCAAAGCAGCTACCTAATTTGGGATTCCATACATATTTCAAATCTTGGGTTCTTATCCGGACTTCCTGTAAGCAAATTACATCCAATTTTTGCTTTTCCAGATGGTGGAAGATTTGTCTTCTTTTGTATTCCGAGTTAAATCCTTTAATGTTCCAGGTATATATTTTGAGGCCCATTTTTTTCTGTTTTTATTATTTTAATTTATACAGTCCTATTCTATTTTACTGCAACGTCTCTCCTGCAAGCTCTCCTTCCTCTTCCTTTTCTTGCTCTGAGTCTGATGTTTGTCTGATTAAATCTTCCGTCTCTTCTTCTTGCCTCTGTATTTCCCTTCCTTCTTTTTCTTCTTCCACGATTTGTTGTTCGTTGTCTCTAATTTTGATGTCATCTGAAAATCCTTCTTGAGTCTTTCCATCATTTCTTTGGCCTTAAAGACCGAGTTAATTCTGTAACGTTGCTGTTTATAATTAAAAGAAATGCCCTTGATCTTTTCCCACCTGTAATTTATCTCATGTTTCTTCAATAAATTGGCCAAAGGTTTGTAATCCTGTCTCTTCTTAAGGATTTGAAATGGTATATCTTTAAAAAATTTTATGTCTTTATCTTCCACCTTTAACATTCCTTCATAACTACGTTGTAATATCTTATCTCTAGTAACAGTCCGATTAAAGGTTATTATTATTTCTCTCGGAAGTTTTCTTTCTCTCGCTGTTCTGGAAGCAACTCTGAACATTCTGTCAATACATATCTCCATTTTGTCTTCATCTATGTCTAGAAATTCTGCCAAGGCTGGAATCATTTTCCCATACAGGTCCTCCGTATGTGAGTCGGAAACTCCGCGAAAGCAGAGGTATCATTCGCGATATCTCAATTCCTGGTGCAATGTTTGAAGTTCTTCTTCTTGTTGTTTCCCCTTCACCTCCGTCATTTCAGTTTGTACTTGTTTAACTTGCTCCTTTATTTCTTTGGTCTCTATCTTTACCTTGGAGACATCCTTGGTCAAAGCTTCCAACTTCTTCCCAAGCTTGTCAATCTCATGTTTCATATCTGTTCTCATTTCTTTCCTTGTTTCCTTTAAATCCTGTCTAATATCAGTCTCTATCTTTTTTATGTCTCCTCTGATGTTCTTTAATTCCTCCATCATTTGTTGCATAATGTCTGGGGGTTTCTGGGATGTATCCACAGATGTTCTTCTTACTGATTGGGTAGTCGTAGTCACAACGGATGCTGCTGCTGCTGTGGCTTTTCTTGTTCTTTGATCCATTGACCTTTAGAGAAATATAATGTTCTGTTCTACCTTCTCCTTTACCAATAGTTATTTTTGAAAGCTTATTAAGCTGGCACCTTCAGAAAATCATATACTTATACAAATAATATACTTTGGTTATAAGCAATCTTAAATCATAAATGTACAAATATAATCAATTGTTCTATGTAATGTTAAGAAGAAAAAAAATACTAAATTTATATACAGTACCAAATGCATCATTTGAGTAATCAAATCGAAAAGTAAATGGTAAGCAATTGATTTCCCTTTAACAATCACAACTCCCCCTCCCTTATGTACTTTCAGGCCATACAGGCCTATTCTAATCACACAGATTTCAGAACCACAAATACCATCTGCAAATTCAAACCGCTTTGTACATGGGAGGGAAGTCTGCTGTTCTCAAACCTGTCTTCAAAGACAAAACAAGCTGGGAAATCAACTTTTGTCTAGGTCTGCCACCGGCTGTCTACTCTGTAGTCTATTTTCAGGTTTATCAATGTCCAGAATCCCAAGTCCATTAACCTTCATTCAAAAATAAAGATCTTGCAAAACAAAAATCCAGTGGTAAAATGTCCAGTTCAAAGTTCTATCAGTTCCTGTCAGTTCAGTTCAAACATAAACAGTCTTATTCCAAGTGTTATTCCACAGTCTTTTTGTCTGATTCTTCCCTTCCTCAAACCATAAAACAGTCAGTTGAATATTTCAATAGGCAATGAAAAAGAAGGATCAGTACACAGATAAAAAAGAGGAAAAAAAATCCCTCAGTCCTTGAAGGTCTTAAATTCATTCAATACTGTCTATTTTAAATCAGTTCCTGGTGCCAGTTAAAGGCAATCCAATCCCTGATGCAGCAACAGTTCAAAACGTGAATTCTTCTCTTAAAGCCCCAAAGTCAAAGTGATAGATCCAAGTAAAATGTAAAATGTAAAATACAACCCAAATAAAACAAAAATAAAATATATAATACAGCCCAAATGAATAAAAATCACTCCATATTTTACATCTCCATATGCAGGTTTAAGAGTTTCCAACCTCCACACTTCAGTCTCTTATAAAAAGAAAAGGGAGATATACTCTTCAACTTTTATGAAAGAATAGATCTTATGCCAGACTCCAGTCTCCCATGCATAATTTCAGTTTAATCTGTACTGTTGACCTCCAAAGAAAAGGAAATTGAAGTCAGCTCACACTCACCAACTGTACTGTCCCTTTAAGAAATCCTCCATTCTGTTCTCTCCTACAGTCCTCGGAGTCTTTCCAGCAACTTACTCTCTTTGAAGCAGATACGTTCTTCTTACGATCTAAAATGTTTGTAATCCAAATCGGGCTTTAAAAAAGTCAGCTTTCTGAAATCTTGGTTTAAAACACGCTGGCGACGCTTGTGTCGCTATCGCGGCAATCCTGGAGGTCCCGTCACGGTCTTGCGATCCTGCACACCCCCACTCTTTCTCCTTCCAGAGAAGGCTCGGTGTCGCTTCACGGATCCCCTTCAGACCTGTTCCACATCCCCCTTACTGAGGGGATAGCTAGCTGGGATTGGGTGGACTTATCCCAGCTGGAAACCTTCACGTGGGAGTTCAGAGTTGCGCAGCGCTACTCTGGACTCCCTCTCACATTCGCCATGCGCCGGAAGTACCATTATTTTCAACTTCTGCCTTCTCATTGACTCGGCCTGACCCCATAGACATAGAGTTCAAGATCTTGCTACGTTACCCTGCCTCTCGCATTGCAAACTTGTGCTCTGTGCTAATTCCCTCCCCATTGTTTGAGCACATTAAGGTGTCCCTCCTGGGACCCCCAAAAATCAGAGTAACACAGGGAGTAGGTCTAGAAAGAATAACTGGGCTTTCTTTCTCAAATTCAGCTGCATAAGCTACGTCTGCTCTGCTGATTGCCAAGGGTTGAACTTTAAAGATTGAGGGAGAGAGATTCAACTGTGCGCGCCTTTGGTGCATGCCGTTGGGAGCTCCTAATAAGACTCCTTCCCCCTAGCTGGCTCCTCCCCCTCTTTAGTCAGTTAGACCGTGTGCTCAGGGAGAGCACACGGCCAGCACAAGGAGACCTAACAAAAGCAAGCAAGCAAACAAACAAGCACAGCCCCACAAACCTGTAAACAACACCTGGTCAAGGATGTTTTCACAGACCCAGCTCACCCTCTGCTCTCTACCTGTTGCTAATATCAATTTTATTTTACGGTTGAAGCTTTTATCAGTACTTTAACAAATTTTAACACAACTCATAGATAGGTTTGTTATCTTTAAGTTTTAAATCTTATAATCTTAAGTTTTACAATTTTACTTCCACTTACTAGTTGTTGATTTTAAGTGTATTTCATTGGATTTTATGGTCAATACTTTTAACAACTTTTTAATGAAATCTACTCTTGTTTTAACAGTACTTTATTGTTGCTCTAATTTGTAACTTCTGCTTGCTGTTTGCCATAATAAATGAAATGAAATGAAATGAAATGCAGGGCCAAGTTTTAATACCCTCTCCCTTATAAGTTTTCACCTCTTTCCCTTCTTGATAGGCCTTGTGTGTGAGTGACTGTGTTTGTGCATGAGAACATATTTCTTAATAAAATTCATTCATTAGTACAATTGTCTGGCTTTTTTATTGGTCTGACCCCGTAAAAATTGGATTGAAGGTCTCGCTGGGTCACCCTTCCCCTCTTTTTGCTACACCAGTGCTCCACTAATTTCCCCAATCTTTGCATCTTTGGAGCGAATCAAGGAGTCCCCCAGGGCACCCTCAGAAGTCAGGGGAACAGGTAGGGCTCCTAGGATTAGGGTTACAGTTATAGTTCTTTCTAGGACTACAGCTGGGATTAGGGCTTGAGCTACTGCTAGGGCCAGGGCTTCAACTGGTACAGCTAGGGCCAGGACTAGGGTAAGGGCTGCTGGGACTAAAGCCAGTAAGGAAAGGGCCAAGTTGATTTAAGGTTGATAGGGCTTGATTTTGGTTTAGGGTTAGAACTACAGCTGGTACCACTAGGCCTAGGATTGCTTCGGCTAGGGCTATGATAAGGGCTGCTAGGACTAAAGCTGATAGGTCCAGGGCCATAGTTAAGATTAGGATTAGAGATAGGGTTAGGGTTCAGGCTGCTTTGGTTCCAAGGGCTGCTAGGGTTAGGGTTGAAAGGGCTTGGGCTTCTATCCTTTGGGTAGAGCTTCTAGGGTTAGGGTTCTGTCTAGGGCAAGGGTTAGGGCTTGGGTTTCGAAAGCTACAGCTGGGGCAAGTGCTAGGGTAAGTGCTGCTAGGACTAAAACTGTCAGGGCTAGGATGAAGTTTTAAAGTAGGGTTTGATTTGGGGTTACGGTTAGTGCTAAGGCAGGTAGCACTAGGGCTAGGACTGCTTCAGCTAGGGCTAGGGCTAGGCTCAGGGTTGCTAGGACTAAACCTGCTATGCCTAGGCCATGGCTAGGGTCAGGACTAGGGTTAAGGTTAGGGCTGCTGGGGATGCTACGGCTAAGGTTAGAGTTAGGGTTTGGGCTAGGGTTAGGGTTAGGTCTTCAACTGTTACAGCTTGGGCCAGGGCTGCAGTAAGGGCTGCTAGGACTAAAGCTAGTAGGGCTAGGGTCAAGGTTTAGAACAGGGCTAGTGTTAGGGTTAGGGTTAAGGCCACTAGTGTTCTTACGGCTGCTAGGGCTAGGGTTATAAGGGCTAGGGCTTCTATCCTTAGTGTAGGGCTCCTAGGGTTAGGGTTACAGTTAGGGTTACTTCTAGGACTACGGCTAGGGTTAGAGCTAGGGCTAGTGTTAGGGCCAGGGCTTCAACTGGTAAAGCTAGTCCCAGGGCTAGAGTAAGGGCTGCTAGGACTAAAGCTGGTAGGGCTGGGGTCAAGTTGATTTAGGGTTGTTAGGGCTTGATTTAGGATTACGGTTAGAGCTAGAGGTAGGCCTGAAACCACTAGGCCTCGGACTGCTTTGGTTAGGGCTAGGGCTAGGACTGCTACAGCTAGGGCCAGGGCTAGAGTAAGGACTGCTTGTACTATAGATGCTAGGGCTCAGGCTCAGGCTTGTAGTGTTAGTTTTAGGGTTAGGGCTAAGACTGCTACAACTAGCACTAGGGCTACAGCTGCTAAGACTAGGGTTAGGGTTAGGACTTGGAGTGCTATATGTAGGACTACAGTACTGTTAGGGTTAGGGGTAGGGCTGCTAGGCTTCCTAAGGCTGCTATATCAACAGTTAGACTTAGAGTTTGGGCTAGGGCTAGGGTTAGGTTTAGGGCTTCAAATGTTATGTTTTGGGCCTGGGCTATGGTAAGGGCTGCTAGGACTAAAGCTGGTATAGCTAGGGCCAAGGTTTGGGATAGGGTTACTGTTAGCTTTAGGGTTAGGGTTAGGCTGGCTAGTGTTCCTAGAGCTGCTAGGGCTAGGGTTGCATGGGCTAGGGTTTCTATCCTTAGTGTAGAGCTCCTGGGTTAGGGTTAGGGTTAGGGTTCTTTAAAGGGCTAGGGCTAGGGCCTGGGCAAGAGTAAGAGCTGCTAGGACTAAAGCTGGTAGGGCTAGGGCAATGGCTAAGGTCAGGATTAGGGATAGAGTTAGGGTTAGGGATGCTAGGGTTCATAGGGCTGCTACAGCAGGGGTTAGGGATAGAGTCAGGGGTTAGTTAGCCAGTAGGGCTTACTTCAAGGGTGTGGTTAACTTTAGGCTTAGGTTCAGGGTTCTGGCTGCTGGGGCTGCAAAGGCTAGGGTTGCTAGATTTAGGGATTCTAGGTCTCAGGCTAGGGCTAGGGCTGCTAGGGTTAGGGTTAGGATTCCTAACACTAGGACTAGGGTTCTTTCTGCTAGCACTAAAGCTGTTAAGGCCCAGGCTGCTAGGGCTCATTCTAGGGCTTGTAGCATTAGTTTTAGGGTTAGGGCTAGGACTGCTACAGCTAGCACTAGGGCTATGGCTTGGAGTGCTATATGTAGGGCTACAGTACTCCTAGGGTTAGGGTTAGGGCTGGCAGAATTAGGGCTAGGACTGCTTCAGTTAGGGCTAGCGCTAGGGTATGGGTTGCTAGGACTAAACCTGCTATGCATAGGTCATGGCGCTGAGTTAGGGTTATGGGTGCTTTGATTCTAGGACTGCTAGGGCTAGGGTTGCAAGGGCTAGGGTTTGTATCCTTAGGGTAGTGCTCCTAGGGTTAGAGTTCTATCTAGGGCTAGGGTTAGGACTTGGTCTAGGGCTTTGACTGCTACAGCTGGGCCAGGGTGAGGGTAAGGGCTGCTAGGACTAAAACTGGCAGGGCTAGGGCCAAGTTTTAAGGTTGGATTTGATTTAGAGTTACGGTTAGGGCTAGGGCTGGTAGCACTAGAGCTAGGACTACTTCAGTTAGGGCTAGCGTTAGGGTATGGGTTGCTAGGACTAAACATGCTATGCGTAGGCCATGGCTAGGTTTAGGATTAGGGTTATGTTTAGGGTTAGGGCTTCTAGGGTTCCTAGGGCTGCTATGGCTTGGGTTAGAGTTAGCGTTTGGGCTAGGACTAGGACTAGGGCTTCAACTGTTACAGCTTGGGCCAGGGCTACAGTAAGGGCTGCTAGGACTAAAGCTGGCCAAGGTTTGAGATAAGGCTAGTGTTAGCATTAGGGTTAGAGTTGGGGTGGCTAGCCTTCCTGGGGCTGCTAGGATTAGAGTTGCAAGGGCTAGGGCTTCTATCCTCAGCGTTTGGCTCCTAGGATTAGGGTTCTTTCTATGGCTAGGGCTATGGCTAGGGTTAGGGGTAGTGCTAGGACCAGGGCCAGGGCTTCGACTGCTACAGCTAGGGCTAGGGTAAGGGCTTCTAGGACTAAAACTGGCAGGGTTACAGCCAAGTTTTAAGGTAGGGCTTGATTTAGGGTTAGGGTTAAGGCTAGGGCTGGTAGCACTAGAACTAAGACTACTTTAGCTGGGGCTAGGGCTAGGGTAAGGGCTGCTAGCACTAAAGCTGGTAGGCCTAGGACCATGGCAAGGTTTAGGATTAGGATTAGGGTTAGGGCTGCTAGGGTTCCTAGGGCTCCTACAGGTAGAGTTAGGGTTAGGGTTCAAGCTAGGTCTATGTCTAGGGTTAGGGTTTCAACTCCTATGGCTTTGGCCAAAGCAACAGTAAGGGCTGCTAGGACTTAATCTGGTAGGGCTACGGCCAGGGTTTGGGGTAGGGCTAGTGTTAGGCATAGGCTTAGGGTTAGGGTTAGGGCTAGGGCTAGGTTTAGGGTCAGTGTTAGCATTAGGGCTAAGGCTTGTAGCACTAGGACTAGGACTGCTATCACTACTGCTAGGGCTACTACCAGTAGGGATAGGGATAAGGCAGCAAGAGTTAGGGTTAGGGTTAGGGCTAAAGCTAGGACTAAGGTTAGGGCCAGAGCTAAGTTTACAGTTAGGGTTGGGGTTAGGGTTAGGGCTAGGGCTGCTAGCTCTAGTGCTAGGGCCACTGTGGCTACTGGTAGGGCTTTGGATACAGCCATGTATAGAGGTAGGGTAAGGGCTAGAAGTGCTACAGCTAGGTAATGGCTACGACTAGGGTAAGGGTTAGGGTTAGGGCTAGGGTCAGGGTTAGGTTTAGGGATGCTAGCGCTGCTAGGGCTAGAGTTGTAAAGTCTAGGACTTCTGGAGCTAGTCCAAGGGCTAGGGCTACTTTTTCTAGGGTTAGTATTAGGGTCAGGGTTAGGGTTAGGGCTAGGACTGCTATGGCTAGGGCCAGGATTAGAGTAAGGACTGCTTGGACTATAGCTGGTAGGGCTTAGTTCAAAGGTATGGATAAGTTTAGAGTTAGGTTTACGGTTTGGGCTGCTGGGGCTGTTATGGCTAGGGTTGCCAGGGCTAAGGCTTCTCAGGCTAGGACTAGGGCTAGGGCTTCTAGGATTAGGGTTGGGGCTAGGACTGCTAAGGCTAGCACTAGGATTCAGACAGCTAGTACTAAAGCTGCTAATGCCAGGTCTGCAAGGGCTAGGGCTAGGGCTTGTAGCTTTAGTTTTAAGGTTAGAGCTAGGACTGCTACAGCTAGCGCTAGGACTACGGCAGCTAGGATTAGGATTAGGGCTCAGAGTACTATGGATAGGGCTACAGCTACTCCTAGGATTAGGGTTAGGGTTAGGGCTCAGGCTGGTAGCATTAAGGCTAGGACTGCTTCAGCTACGGTAAGGGTTGCTAGTACTGAACTTGCTATGCATAGCCCATGACTATGACAAGGGCTGCTAGGACTTAATCCGGTAGGGCTAGGGCCAGGGTTTGGAGTAGAGCAAGTGTTAAGGTTAGGGTTAGGGTTAGCGTTAGCGTTAGGGCTATGGTTTGTAGCCCTAGGACTAGAACCGCTATCTCTACTGCTAGGGCTACTACCTGTAGGGCTAAGAATAGAACAGCAAGGGTTAAAGTTAGGGTTAGGGTTAGGGCTAAGGCTCAGGTAGGACTAGGGTTAGGGTGAGGGATAAGTTTAGCGTTAGGTTTAGGGTTAGGGCTAGGGCTGGTATCACTAGTGTTACCCCCATTGGCAGACTCCATCTCAGAGGGGATACAAAGTTAATATCAAATATATCTTCTATCCCAGAGAGGTTGCCCAGGTGGGTGCATAGACAAATAGATCAAGCGACCGGACATAGGTCAAGGCCAGGAAAATTCCCAGTCATATTTCCCAAGGAGACCTTAGGCTAGGCATGTCCACACAAAGGGTCCTCAGCCACAAAAAGCCAACTTGAGGGGATTACCGGGTGTCAAACACGAGGCACTCAGCCTCACTCAAGGCCTGCCCAGCCTGACACCTCTTTATGCTCAGGTCTGAACAGCCAGGGAGATCTCTGGATTTAGCCAGGGCTATGACAACCAGGTTGCCTCAGTTCTCCCTTCACTGAGAACGCAGCTCCCTCTTCTCTCTTGTCCCCCCTTGGCTTCTTCTTCCAGGATTTCCCCCTTCGCTATCTTTCTTAAATCTGCCCCTTTTCAGATATAAGGACAAGCAGTTATGTATCTCTTCAATGAATGTGGTACTAATGATAATAATGGTAGCATGTATAATCCAGTCCAGAGAAATGACACTCTCTTGAGGGTGCTTTTATAAAAACATATAAACAAATCTTTATTAAAGGTAATACGTATTGTCAAGGTAAAATGTATTTTGCAATTAAGGATTCATAAACTAGCATGCCACTTCTCTCTCTCTGTCTCTCTCTCTCTCTCTCCACCAACACTCTCTTTAACTCTCTCTTCAACTCTCACCTAAAACATCCCCCCAACTCTAAACTGGACTTCAATCAACCAGTCAGTCAGTTAAATTCCATTATTCCACTCTCTCCACCAGCCCCTCCTCTGGGTTATCCAAGGTTCCATTTCAACAACCAATCACTTTTTAACACTCTCAGTCTCTAGGAAGGCTCTGTTGTCAAGCCCCCCCCCCGGTTCGTCACACCGGGTTTTCCCCATGTTGAGCAACGCTTGCTTCAACGAATCTTTGAAGGGCGAGGTCTATTTACATGAACCATCCATGCAAACCGTCAAGTTACTATTCTGCGGTATTTTTCCTTCTATTTTGGCCATTGTTCCTCCCGGGAAATGTCCTGCCCCTGAGGTACATTCTACCCTGTAAGTAGTCCCTGTTTTCAAGACTCTCTTCAGAGAACTTCCTGCTATGCTAGCAGACCAGCACTCTGTTAGTTGAGTGCTCTCCTCAGCCACCTCTCTTCACTGAGCTCCTTCATTCCCACCACTTCTCAGACTGAAGATTTCTGGATAGGTGCAGCCTTTACACTCTCTCCACTTTATCCCCTATAATTTTTCACCTCTTTCCCTTCTTGATAGACCTTGTGTGTGTGAGTAACTGTGTTATGCGTGAGAACATATAGTTAATAAAATCCATTCATTAGTAAGATTGTCTGGCTTTTTGCTGGGTCTGATTCCATAAAAACTGGTTTGAAGGTCTTGGAGGTTACCCTGCCCCTAGTTCTGCCAAGCCAGGGCTCTTGCTAATTTCCCCAATCTTTGCATTTTCAGAGCTAATCAAGGTGTATCCCAGAGGACCCTCAGAAGTCAGGGTAACACTAGGGCTAGGGTTGCTAGCTCTAGTGCTAGGGCCACTATGGCTACTGGTAGGACTTTGGATACAGCCACGTACAGGGGAGGGCAAGGACTAGGAGTGCTACAGCTAGGGTAATGGATATGACTAGAGTATGGGTTCAGGCTAGGGTTAGTTTTAGGATTAGGTATAGGGATGCTAGAGCTGCTAGGGCTAGAGTTGTAAGGTTGTACGGTTAGAGTTGTAAGCCAAGGGCTAGGGCGACGTCTTCTAGGGTTAGGCTTAGGGCTAGGGCTAGGGCTACAACTACTACAGCTAGGGCCAGTACTAGAGTAAGGACTGCTTGCACTGTAGCTGCTAGGGCTTAGTCCAAGGGTCTGGTAAAGTTTGGGATTAAGTTTAGGGTTCAGGCTGCTTGGACTGCTATGGCTAGGGTTGCAAGGGTGACAGCTACTCCTAGGCTTAGGGTTAGGGCTAGCACTGGTAGCATCAGGGCTAGGACCGCTTCAGCTAGGGCTAGGGCTAGGGTAAAGGTTACTAGGACTAAACCTGCTATGCCTAGCCCATGGCTAGGTTTAGGATTAGGGTTAGAGTTAGGATTAGGGCTGCTAGGCTACCTAGGGATGCTAGGGCTAGGGTTTTTAGGGCTCCTAGTGCTAGCGTTAGGGTTAGGGTTCTGTCTAGGGCTAGGAATAGGGCTAGGGCTTCGACTGCTACAGCTATGGCCAGGGCTAGGTTAAGGGCTGCTAGGACTAAATCTGGTAGGGCTAGGGCCAAATTTTAAGGTGGGGCTTGATTTAGGGTTAGGGTTAGGGTTAGAGCTGGTAACACTAGGGCTAGGACCTCTTCGGCTAGGGTTAGGGCTAGGGTAAGGGCTGCTAGGACTAAAGGTGGTAGGGCTAGGGAGGGGTTTGAGGTAGGCCTAGTGTTAGGGTTAAGGTTAGTGTTAGTGCTAGGGTTAGGGTTAGGGCTAGGGCTGGGGCTGGTAGCCCTAGGGCTAGGAATGCTGGCTGTAGTGCTAGTACTACTACCAGTAGGGCTAGGGCAGCAAGGGTTAGAGTTTGAGTCAGGGCTAATAGTAGGGCCAGGACTAGAGTTAGTGCCAAGGTTATGTTCAGGGTTATGCTTAGGGTTAGTGCTAGGGCTGGTACATCTAGAGATAGGGCTGCTAGCCCTAGTTGTTGGCTGCTGTGGCTACTGGTAGGGCTTCAGATACAGCCATGTATAGGGGTAGGGCAAGGGCTAGGAGTGCTACAGCTAGGGTTATGGCTATGAATAGGGTGAGGGTTAGGGCTAGCGTTAGGGCTAGGGTTAAGTTTAGGGATGCTAGAGCTGCTAGGGCTAGATCTGTACATTCTAGGGCTTCTAGTGCTAGGCCAAGGGCTTATTACCCCAAAACATCGGTGCCACAAAGGCCACCCCATGATGCCAGTACCTCTATATAAAAGTGGGGAATGAATTAGCTCAAAGAGGAGGCTTGTGAAAGGGGGGTAACTTGACGAGATCTTTCCTACCAGTGTTTACGGGCACACGCAGGAAAAGAACCAGCCAAAGACTAAAAAGTAAGCGAAAAATGTGTTTTTATTGGGGGTAATTCACTCATGCATGCACACGAGATACACGCAATCACACATACACACAAGAGCTAACTGAAAAAAAGGGATGAAAGCAGATAGAGAATGTGAAGGGTATGGGCAATATTTACCAGATCTGACGAGAAGCAGAGAAGTGGGATGAAGTAAAGCAGGTACTGGACCCAAGGGCATGTTACTGCCCTGGCTAGCCCGAGCTTTGGGGGATATAAAATGATATCTTTTGATATCGATAATTCGGCTTCACATATCCCTTCCACGTGCTTGCGAGGCCCCCGGACAAGCACGCATACAGGCTTGGCTGATAATCGCCGTAATATTCTAAAACAATACAGGCAGGCCAGCAATAGCCAACTCGCAGCTTTAGGAGACCTCAAGGCAAGTGCCTCCATTAGGTATGCACACAGGTCTCAAAAGATCCTCCGCCCTGCGCTGGCAGCTTGATGATCTGGCTATACAATGCTCAAGTACTCCACGTTTGCTTACCGGTTATCCTATTGACAATTTGGCTCTAACTCAATTGTTCAAATTCTGACCTTTCGGAGGCTTTGTCTCCAGCCCCAAATCTATTGTTATCCCCAAGTCCGACCTAGCCTGTGGTCACAATTCTCCTTATAAAAACCCCTGACTTTGAGCGTTTCCTTGGATCGCTCCCGAGTTCCAGACTGCCTTGCTGCCGCATCGCTTGGCGAGCTTCCCCTCAGCTCCACATGCTGAGATACATCGAACCCCAACCTCGCTCTCCATCTTCTTTCGGACTTCAGGACAGGTTTCGTATCACCCAAATCAACTATCCCTCTGAAAATCCCGCTATCTTACTCACACCTTTATTTTCCTTAGTTATCTGTGTGCGTGTGTTGCTTACATTGTGTGCCTGTTTTTAATAAAGATCATTCTGCTTCTTGACTTGGCCTGACCCCGTAAACACTGGGTTACAAGATTCTGCTACGTTGCCTTGCCTCTCGTTCTGCCAACAAGTGCTCTTGACTAATTTCCCCAATTTGTGTAATTGCAAGGTTATTTAGGTGTCCCTCCCGGGACCCCCAGAATACAGGGTAACAGGCAGTTCTCAGTTTGGGAATCAAACGGACAGAGTGACACTCAGAAAGGCAAGAGACTGCACTGAGCATCCTGAAATCAGGGATATTTGTACCCTGAAAAAAGCCTGTGGCAGTGAATGTTCCAGATGCAAGACAAAGGGAACCTGTCAGGAACTGAATCCACACACGCAAATAGTACAGTGCATAAACACTATTTATTTGGAGTGAAGTACATTGTACAAGACTTTAGTGAGGAGACTGCAGTTCAAAAGCAAATACAAGAGCTTTAGAATCCCTGCTTTCCCTTCCCCTTTTCCAAGAGACCTTGAAGCAGTGAGAACCAGGCAGTGCTTATCAGTACATTCCTAGCAAATGTTTATCTAATGGTCTCTGGTACCTAGGCTTCATGGTTACAAGCAAGCTGCTACTTATGATGGACTATACATCCCATTACTTTAATATGGAGGGCATCCCGACATCCAGCCCATCCCGAAAGAAAAATGCAAGAAGGTTATATGAACCAATGTCTGGGTTAGCAAAATGAAGGATAGTTAGTGGATGAGTGAGGAAGAGCAAGGCAGTTATAAAACATTAAACAGGAAAAAATAGTTGTAGAGGTAATGATTTAGGCAGTTAGAGGGGTTGGTAGTCATGCTGATGTGGATTTATCCATTGTTGGTTGTAGAGACTTCGGTCAGATCGGCATCAGTCCATGAAGAAGTCTGCAAAGGGGCCCGCTTGAGCAAGCTGCAATGAAAATCAGGGTGGATAAGTTTATAAGTTGGAGGTAGGGAAAGTTCAAAACTGACTTCATTAATGGCTCGTTTGATGGGGGAAGGACCAATGTATAGAGGAGAGTTTTTTGGAGGGCCCATCAGAGGTCAAATGTTTTGTGGAAAGGTAAACAAGGTCTCTCAGCTTGTAGTTAGGTTGCATTGTCTCTTCCTATTAATAGAATAGAATAGAATCTTTATTACGGTCATAGACCAGCAAAGGTAAAAAGGGGATACAGAAAAGTATAAAACATAGGTTAAAAACAGGTTAAAGACAGCCTTGAAATTCTCTTTCAGGTTGCACAGCTCCCATATAACAAGACAAGCTTGGAGCTAGTCTACCGTGGAGGTCAGTGCCTGACGAATTTTAACCGCTGCTGCACAGAATCTGGCAACATTATATGTTATATGGGGGTTGGTGTCTGAAAGCAGCAAAGACATGTAGAATTCTCCAGTGCGTCCTTGCAATTTATGCAAGAGAAGGGAAATAGGGCTGAGGCAGATGTCCCTGTAGTACGAGCACTGGAGAAGCACATGCTCTGTTGTTTCAATTTGGCCAGAGCCACAGGGGCACAGTCTGTCTGAGAAGGGGATCTTCATGTATCGGCCCTCCAGGACAGCTGAGGGGAGGGCATGACATCGTGCCAAGGTGAAGGTCCTCCAGTGTTTAGGTACTTCTAGTTTTGCTAAGTATGCCATAGGTGAAGCTTGATATCTGTTGATAGCAATAAAGGTACTAGCTAGATCCAGTTGTCACTCTGTATCTACCACCTGTTGCTTGATAGCTGCTTTGGCCTTATCATATCCCATGCTGAGCAGAAGCTCTGGAGAAAAATCCAGTGATGAGATTTTAGTCATTACTGTTTCCATGTAGACTGGAAGTCATCTCTCAAGGTTAGTGGAACCAGGCCACTGGGAAAGAAGTATGGTCTAAGCCAGTAGCTGAGTATAGTTACCCATACTCTGGCCTCTACTTTCAAAAAGCCTGACTCCAGTTGCAGAGTTGTGTTAGGGATGCATTTTGGAACTTGGAAAGCTGATCTTAAAAATTTGGATTGCACACATTCCAATGGTGCAAGGTTTGGAAAGGGTCCATAAAAGAGTTGTGCTTCGAAGAGTTTGAGTGCCACAGGTATATATTGGCCTCCTCTTGTCTTAAGAAATTTGAGGATAGCTGATGAGCTCCTCTGCGCATTACTGACCACATACTCTCCATGTGCTTTCCTGCTGCCAGTAGCATGAAAGCTTACCCCCAGATATTTGAAGCAGGAGACCTGTTCAATCTTTTGTCCATCTATACTCCAGGTATGGTTCTTGGGCCTTTCAGCAAATGCCATGATTTTAGTTTTTTGGTAATTGAGTACTAGCTGATCCTCTCTGCAGTACTGTGCTAGTGCTCTTAGCGCTCTTTTTAGGCCAGTGGGTATTCTTGATAGTACTGCAGCATCATTGGCATAAAGTAGAACTGAAATATGTTTTCCATCTATTTTGGGGGGATGGAAGTTTGTGTTGTCAAGAAGGCCCACCATGTTGTTGATGTAAAAATTGAACAATAGTATGCAACCCTGCTTGACACTCTTCTCAGTGTCGATGGCATTGGTGAGATGACCCTGGGGGTTACATCTTATTTTGAGTGAAGTTCCTTCATGCAGGATACGTATTAAGTGGAGTAGATGCCGATCGATTGAGGAAGCTTCCAGTTTTTCCCACAGTTTGGTTCTAGATATGGAGTCAAAAGCTGCTTTAAAGTCTATAAAGGCAACATAGAGAGACACTGTGTTGCAGAAGGAATATCTTTCAATAAGGTGGTAGAGTACAAGGCATTGATCTATGGTGGACCGGCCTTCCCTAAAGCCAGCTTGTTCCTCTGCAAGTATGTTTTCTTGCTCCAACCAGGACTGGAATTTGCACTGTAAGTGTCTTGCATATAATTTGCTGATTGTATTGAGACTGATTGGTCTATAGTTGGCAAGATCATCCTTCCTTCCTTTTTTATATATGGGGATAATGATTGCAAGCCCCCAATCCTTGAGTGCACAACCGTAGTATTGTCAGTGCAGGTGAAAAGTGAGGCCAGGATAGGGGCCCAGAATTCCAAATAGTTTTTAATGTTTTCTGGAGGGATTAAGTCTTCCCCTGGGGCTTTCCCCATTCCCAGTTGCGCTACAAGGCTCTCAATCTCTGATGCTGTCACTGGTGCCCATTTTGGGAGATTCTTTATATTTTGGCTGGCACCTTCCCTTCCAAGATAGGTGTCCTTATAGAGTGCTTCAAAGTCATCCTCCCACATCCTTGAGGGAATATGGGAGTCCACCATAGCTGGTGCGTTACTTTGGGTGCTTGATGTAATATGCCAGAATAGAGCTGAGTTATTCGATTTGACTGCCTGAATAAGTTGCGTCAATTGTTCTTCATGTCTTCTTTTTTCTTGTACACTAGCAGTTTTTTGTAGTCTCTCTTTTGCTGGAGCAGTATTAGCACTACATCTGGTGTAGTATTGGATAGATAAGCCTGGTAAGTATAGGTGAGAGCTTTTTTTGCATTGGCACATTCCTTATTGAACCGTGGATTTGAGTGATGCTGTTGTTGTCTCTGATGTGCACTATTTTGGTGGCTTAGATGCTGTTGTAGCTCTTGGGTAAGACCGTTGCAGGTCTTCAGAAGTTTGTCTGGGGACTCAGATGATATCAAGGCACTCCGAAGACATTGAAAGCGGTCTGAGGCCAATGCTTCACTTATTGTTTGATTTAATTGGGGGGTCCATTTAGCTCGGTGATAAGTCCTTCCTGGTGGCATTAAAGAAAGTTGATAACAGTCCTTGATATGTGTCTCTTGAGTGAAGTCACTTAGGTGTAGCTGAATTGGAAAATGATCACTTTCGAATCTTGGCAGAACTTTTAAGTCCTTAGCATAGGGGAGAAGGTCCCTAGAAATGATTATGTAGTCAGTGGCACTCATTCTGGACCCAGAGAGGTAGGTGAATTCTTCTGGGCAGTCGCTTTTCAGAGTACCATTCAGGATATGAAGGTTTAATCTGAAGACTATCTGAGCCAGACAGAAGCCTGCAAAATTTGATTTCTTGTCTTTTGAGAAGCCAGTTAGCTGAGTTCCATCATCTTCGAAGTTAGGAAAAGGGCATTTGGGCTAGGCATATAAGGTATGATCATTGGGGCCCAATCTAGCATTCAAATCTCCCCCCAGGGCTATAAATGCATTTGGATTCTGCAATATGAGATTAGCAGTGTATGATTCCATTTCAGCCCACAAGGTTCTGATTTGGGATTTCTTCTTCATTGGAGGCATGTAGATGTTAATTATCAGCAGAGTGCAGTGGTTGATTTGGATTAGCACTGCCATGGCATATGTTTTAAATGTGGGGAGAGACCTTGTTGTAGCATGTAGACTGGTGGAAACCAGGACTCCCAAGCCTCCCCTTGTTCTTCTATGCTTTCTTCCTGGTTCTGCTGCAACTGAAAATGAGTGGAAGCCATTTAGTAGGAGTTCCTTAGCAGTCCATGATTCCTGAATCAGTATGATGTCATGTTGAGCAAGGAAGCGAGTGAAACAGGAGTCTCTGATAGATGTGTCCCAGCCTGCAATGTTCCATGTCATAAGGGTAACCTTGTGCTAGTCACTTGATTGTCAAGCGGTTGCACTACAGGCTACAGGTTGGATGGGTAATTCATTCAGTGGCAGTTGGTTCTCATTAGCTGATGGCTGTTGGCATGGATGATGGTGTGGTGCATCATATTCCTGCTCTTCCTGCTCCATCTGTTCTGGTAGGGGAGCTGGAAGAATCAACGCAGCATGAGATGAAAAATGAGGGTCACAAGTGAGCAGGGATTCCATCTGTTTAGTGATGGGAGCATCCTTTGGCTTGTCCAGTGAAATAGGAGATGAAATAGGGGGTGGTGAGAGCTGTCTTTTCTGGAGGTAGGATTCACACTGGTTTGTTTGGGGCCAAGGGATTTAATTGTGGATGAGGATGTGGATGCAGCTTCAGTATAAAGCATTTTAGTGGAGGTATTTGCTACTTGGGATGTTATGCATTCCTTGAGTTGATGTAGGGAATAATCACTTCGGCTGTCACTGTCTGAATCATCGAAATCCATGTAATGTACTGACAGTTTTCTGCGAGTCTGTGAAGAGGGAGGCGATTTCTGTGGGGCTAGATTCATGTTAGATTTTTGTTGATCAAGTAGGTTTTTTACCTAAAAGATACATGAGAGATAATATAAGAACTATATTAGATATTATTGAGCACTATGAATCTGTTCCTAAGAAATTGGCTTTAATATTTATAGATGCTGAAAAGGCCTTTGATAACTTGAATTGGAATTTTATGCTTAAAGTTTTGACTAATATGAATCTCAGTATAAAATATTTAAATTGGATAGAAGTAGTATACAAAAATCAAACAGTAAATATTATCAAAAATGGTGAGAAAACAGATAGAATTAAAATAGAAAAAGGCACCCATCAAGGTTGCCCCCTATCCCTACTGCTCTCCATAACAACACCTGAAATTTTAAACAATAAAATTAGATATAATCCAGCTATTTTGGGAACGCAAATTAGAGATGAGCATTACAAATTAAAAGCTTTTGCAGACTATTTGGTCGTAATTCTGGAAGACCCTGAGAGAAGTGTAAAGCTATTATTAAATGTGCTGCATGAATATGGAGATCTTGCCGGTTTTAAAATTAATAGGGAAAAAACCATTATATTGACAAAAAACTTACCAAAAGAAGAACAGAAGAAATTAGAACAAATGTCCAACTTACAAGAAGGGAAAAAATTAAATATTTGGGAATCATAATAACAAACAAAAATTTGGACATATTTGAAAATAATTATAAAGTTATCTGGAAAAAAATTGAAGATGATCTGCAAAAATGGGCAAAGTTTAATTTGTCTTTATTAGGAAGAATTGCCACTATTCAAATGAATATTTTACTGAAGTTATTTCTTTTCCAAAATCTACGGATTATAAAAAATAACGAACCTTTAAACAATGGTCTAAGGGGATAAGAAAGTTTATATGGCAAGGAAAGAGGCCTAGAGATAGATGGAATATCTTGGTAGATACCAAGGAAAGAGGCGGTCTAGGCCTCTCAAACTTTAAACTGTACTATCATGCATGTGCCCTACACTGGATCATGGATTGGATAAATCTAAAAAACAAGAGAATACTTGAACTTGAAGATGCCAATAATAAATATGGCTGGCATGGATATATTTGGTATAATAAGGCCAGTGTAGACAAAGAATTTAATAAGCATATTATACTTAGATGTTTACTCAAAGTGTGGGATACATTTAAGAAGAAAGCCTACATAAAGATCCCACGTTGGATATCAATACAGGAAGCTTTTTTTTAAACACACAGAATCTTATAAAATGAAGAAGTGGTTAACTTATGATAAACTTCTAGTCACTAATCTTGATGGAGATACCTTTAAGTCCTTAGAAGAACTAAGGTTAGAAGATTTTAAAGGAAACTGGTTCTTATACAGGCAGTTAAAAGAAAGATATAAATTAGATGTAAAAATGGAAGGAATTGAAGATAAAGGCAGTAAGGGGAATAATTTGGACATAAAAGTATTAGAAGAGAAGGACCATATAATTTCAGTTATTTATCAAAGGTTAGTGAATTTGGAAATGGAACAAGACACTATCAAGGATAATATGCTCAAATGGATGCAGAACATCGGTCATATGATCGAGTTGGGCAAATGGGAAAAGACTTGGTCCACTAACTTAAAATTTATGAAATGTACGGCAGTAATAGAAAATTTCTACAAAATGCTGTTTAGATGGTATTTAACCCCACAGAAATTAGTTAAGATAGATAGATAGATAGATAGATAGATAGATAGATAGATAGATAAAAATAAGATATATAAAAAAGTCTTGGATAAATGTTGGAAGCGTGCTGAAGAATTAGGAACATTCTACCATATCTGGTGGACAAGTAAGAAAGGGAAAATATTTTGGAAAAACATACATGATTAACTCTAGTTAATCTAGAGTTTTATTTATTAAATATGTGTAAGGGATTTAGTGATCCGCAACAAAAGAAATATGGTCGTTTACTATTATATATTGTATTGGCAGCAAGGATCCTATATGCCTCCAGAAGGAAAGATAAAGAGATCCCATCAATTGAAGATTGGTTGCTTAAGTTACTTGAAATGTGTTACTGCCCTGGCTAGCCCGAGCTTGGGGGATATAAAAAGATATCTACTGATATCACTAATTCAGCCTCACATACCCATTCCCTTCCACGTGCTTGCGAGGCCCCCAGACAAGCACGCATACAGGCTTGGCCGATAATCACCATAATATTCCGAAACAATACAGGCAGGCCAGAAATGGCCGACTCGCTGCTTTAGGAGACCTCAAGGCAAGTACCTTCATTAGGTATGCACGCAGCTTTCAAAAGATCCTCTGCCCCGCACTGGCAGCTTGATGATCTGAATATACAACACTCAAGTACTCCGCGTTTGCATACCGGCTATCCTATTGACAATTTGGCTCTAACTCAATCATTCAAATTCTGACCTTTCGGAGGCTTTGTCTCCAGCTCCAAATCTATTGTTTTCCCCAAGTCTGACCTAGCCTGCGGTCACAATTCTCCTTATAAAAATCCCCGACTTTGAGCGCTTCCTTGGATCGCTCCCGAGTTCCATACCGCCTTGCTGCCACTTTGCTTGGTGAGCCTCCCCTCAGCTCCATGTGCTGAGTCACATCAAACCCCTGCACCGCTCTCTATTTTTCTGGGCTTCAGGACAGATGAAGTATCATCCAAACCAACAACTCCTCTAAAAACCCCTCTATCCCACTCCAACCTTTATTTCTTTAGTTGTCTTGTGTGAGTGTGCCGCATACACTGTTTTGCTTGTGTTTTAATAAAACATCATTTATTATTTCAACTTCTGTGTGCTCCTTGACTCGGCCTGACCCCATAGACATAGGGCTCAAGATCCTGCTAAGTTACCTTGCCTCTCGTAACGCTAAAGCAGCGCTCAGAGCTAATCTTCACCACCTATTGTTGAGCACATTTTGGTGTCCCTCACAGGACCCCCAGTAAACAGGGTAACAAATGTACCAAATGGATATTCTTACTGTATATATAAATAATAATCAAAGTATAGATAAGGCAAATGAGGAATGGGAACCAATTAGGAATATCTGGAAGGAAAAATGGAAAGAAGCTCTCATATTTGATATTCAGTCCTAGATAAGTACATAGTCAAGCCTATAAAATGTTGGTTAGAAATGCGGTGACATTTGCCCCAGTTGAAAATACATTTGATGAGCATGTGGGAAAACACCTGGGGAATGACTTGGTAAGTGATGATGTAATCCCTAGGGGACATGTAGTAAGGCTGAGTCATGATAATGTGAAATCATGGCAAGGGGTTGCATCAGCCATTGTCCCTAGCTGATGATCTATCAGCAGGTGTGTATAAAATAAGAAAGCTCAGACACTCTGACCCCAAACCTCTGTCTGAGCAAACCTTTGCTTGATGTGTCTAGGAGGCTGAATCTATGACTGTGGATCTGTGTATCCTGTGTACAGATGTATATATTGGAACGGTGAAGATTAAAAGCCTCCAGGTATTATGGATGACAAACTCTGTGTGTATGAGTTACTAACCAATGGGTAGAGGGGTCAGAGCTGATGCTGTAAGTTACACTCTGCTGCACATGCTTGTTGCTGTTTTGAAACTCTGCTATGTTATGCTTGCCTCTGGGACACCTTTTGTCCAGGGAGCAGCGGTTCCAGGGAAAATTTTGTGCTGAGGTTGTAAATCAATCTCCCAACACAAAAACATCATAAAATACTAAGTAAAAATATCTTTATAGAGTTAATTTGTGACAGGGTAGTTGTCAGAGGTAGAGGTATACTGTCTTTAGGATACCATAAGGATATTTTAATTAACAGTTATTATAAACATAGTAATATTAATAATTATGGTTATCAGATCAAATATTTATTTTTATTACTTCTGGTTTAGATATTGTTATTTTTGTTATCATATTATTATTATCACTATCATTTTTGATATTATATTATTACATGCTTGCTAAAAAATTGCTTATAGTTAGATTGTTATTAGTTATTACTTCGACAAGGAAAGAATGAATGACGAGAAGAATAATGAATGAAGAAAGAAGAGAAGATGACTAGATGATCATACGGATTTCATCAAAGTTTACTAATCTATTCGTGATTTATATTTCGTACCTGTAAAACATGTTCATTTCATGTATATTGGGAATATTAAAGCAAAAATGTATTTATGCAACATCTGGAATAAATAAATTAAAAAAAAAAGATTTTTGTTGGGCCGTCAGGGTGTGTGTCCAGATATCTGTAAGTTTTCCTCTTAGCATAAATATTTCCTGATTAATAGCCTGAGCAACCTCCGTTAGAGAATGCTCCTGGTCCTGGTTGGCAATTTTATTGCCTAGGTTCTTACAACTTTTATCAGCAGGGTTATGTCTGTGTGCTGGTTCTCCAAAAATGAGGTCATGAACTATCTCATCCTTAAAGACTCTGATAGTTTTGATATAAAACGTTTGCCAAAGAAACCTACTCTTTTGTATCAGTCTGTTAGGAACAGAGGCCTGATTGAAGGTCAGAAAAATTTGTTTGGTTCCTCTTGGGCTGGGTAAGTAGTGAAAATCTTTTAAGTCAATTGTTCTGCTGTGGCAGTTTAACAATTGGGAGAGAAATTTTACAATAGACTTGCAGCTGTTCCAAATATGGGCATTGTGATGTATTTCTATGAGGAGCTGCTTTTTCTGTTGCACAAGGCAGTGTTTGGCTACATCCGGGTGTCCAGATGACTCAGCAGGGCAAGCTTCCTCTATGTGACCAATATCAGCTGCCTTCTTAACCCCCTGTTTGCCATAAGGGATTTGCGTATGTAAGGCTTGTTGGAATTGCTCCACTTTGTTTTCTATATCATTTAATCTCTGCAGAATAAGAATCAAAGTTTCTGCAGACAGTAGGCAGACCTCATGGAAAGGCCGAGCAAAATTATTGTGGGGTATATTGCAAGCAAGCCCCGAGAGTTTATTTCTGTTTTCGCTGTCATCCGCCTTATCTCCCTTTTCCGAAGAGTAGTTTATATTTAAGTTTTGAAGGACTGGGGAGGCTATTTTGCTTGCTTCAGATTTCTGTGTTGACTTAGGGAGTGAAAAAGTAGTTTTGGTTTCATATTTCTTACTTACGGTTTGTGTTGTCTCTGCTGCTGGAAAAAGTGAGTCAATCCTCGTCTGTTTCTCTGCTTTGTGGGATTCCTGAGTTCCCCTATTATTGTTGGGACTGGTTCTGATTCTTTTCTTGCCTTTGGAGGGCATTTTGATGTGTATAAAGGTTATAGGGCCAGATTATGTTGGGAGGTTGTTTCAGTAGTTGTTAGTTTGTTGCCATCTTGTCTCTTCCCCTTTCACAGATGAAAACTGGGACCATCTTTTCCTATTGGCAAAGTGTTTGTGGGAGGCTTTGGAAGCTTCAAGTGAAGAGTGGACAGTGTCCCAGTTCCGAGAGACCTTTTGAGCCCAGTTGGCAACTGATGGGGGAAAGTTAGCATTGTTTTCTCTAGAGAGAGGCGGAAACTGCTTGAGGTCTGTGCCATAGACAATTTCAAAGGGAGTTTTTCCAGTCAAGAAGTGCATAGTTGAACTGTAGGGAAATTCAGCGAAGGGTAGGAGAGGCACTCAGCTATTTTGGTTGGAATTAATAGAGCAGCAAATGTATTGTCACAGAGTTTGATTGATGTGTTTAGTCTGCCCATCCGTCTGTGGACGATGGCTGCTGCTGAGTTTCTGAACAATCCCAATGGATTTAAGCAGTGCAGTCCAGAACTTAGAAGTGAATATAGGTTCTCTATCAGAGATGATGGTGGATGGCAGGCCATGGAGTTTCCAGATATTAGTGATAAAAAGGTCGGCAAGTTTCTCCACAGTGGGGACTTTTTTGAGAGGAATGAAGTGAGATTGTTTGGAGAAGTGGTCTGTCACAACACATACAACACGGCAGCCCCGACTATTGGGGAGACCCAGTATGAAGTCCCAAGAAATAATGTCCCAAGGGGTTGAGGGTGCAGATAGGGGCTAGAGAAGCTTGTGTGGCTTAGAAGTAGGAGGTTTACAGGTGTTGCATACAGTGCAGGTCTTAATGTAGTCTTGTACATGTTTGATTAGACCTGCTCAATGGAATAGTTTTCTGATGGCATGGAGTGTCTTAAGAAAACTGAAGTGTCCGGCAGGTTTGGAGTCATGATATCTTTTCAATATTTCTGGTCTGCAGTTCGAAGGTACATACAATTTGAAACCAATAAAAGCCAAGCCATTAGTCCAGGCAACTGCAGAAGGGTGGCTTTTTAGCCAGTCATCAGAGGTGTAAGCTGTTTTCATGGCTAGTTAGAAGGTGGAATCAAGCGCAGAAGAGATTGAGTAGCGGGCGCATTCTTGCATGCACGTAGTAACTTGTAGTCCCAGGATGTCAGGAGTGAACAGAGTCTGTTCCTTAGAGGTGGGTGAGGGATGGTTGGGTGATTCGTATTAAGGGAGCCTGGATATAGGGTCAGCCAATGTATTTGTTTTTCCTGGTTTGAAAACAACTTTAAAGTTAAAGTATTGAAAAAATTCAGCCCCGCATGCTTAGGGGTTAATTTTCTGGCGGTTTTTAAAGTCTCTAAGTTGTAGTGGTTGGTCCAAACTTGGAAGGGTGATTTTGCACCCTCCAAGAAATGTCGCCAAGTTGTGAGAGCAAAGTGGATGGCCATGGCTTCTTTTTCCCATATTGCCCAGTTACGTTGGGATTCGGAGAACTTTTTGGAGATCAAAGTGCAGGGTTTCAGATGTCCGTCATCATCACCCTGGAGGAGTACCGCTCCCACTGCGAAGTCAGAGGCATCGGTTTGTATTATAAATTCTTCCTCAGTGTTGGGGAACAGTAGAAGCAGTTCCGAGGTGAATTTGTATTTGAGTGCATTGAAGGCAGCTTGGTAGTATTTTGTCCATGTAATCTTTTTTGGGAGTTTTTCATTGGAATTAGAAGATTTCTTTAAAAGATCAGTCAGAGGAAGGGTAATCATGGCGAAGCCTTCAATGAAACTTTGGTAGAAATTAGGAAAACCAAGGAATTGTTGTAGTTGTTTTCTTGTTCTTGGGGCTGGCCAATTCAAAATTGCCTCGATCTTGGATGGGTCCATGTTCGGGGTGTTGTTGCAAACCTGATATTTGAGGCAGTCAAAAGTCTGAGTGTGCGCTATGGGTGTTGACACACGAAGCTTTTTATAAGAGAGAAAAGCCCCAATTAAACCAATGGATTATGTATAAAGACTTAGTAAAGATCCAAGGTGATAAAGTAGTTTGGAAAAGTAAAGAGGAAATGATAAAATATGGTATTTCATCACACTGGCTTTTGGAGAGGCAACTGGCGGAAAGATTCAAGATGGATTCAAAAATGATAGGATTAGAAACTGTGGAAAGAGAATTTGATAGACTGTTAAAAGCCGCGGTAGATCACCTTACTGGTAAAATATATAAAATATTATTAACTTTACAAATGGAACAAGAGATTGTCAAAGATAATATGATAAAATGGGTGCAAAATGTTGGACGCCCAGTATCACTGGAAAGTTGGGAAAATTCATGGAGAGACACACAAAAATTTTGTAAAAGTACAAGTTTAAAAGAGAATTATTATAAAATATATTTTAGATGGTATTATACACCGACACAAATAGCTAAAATAAGTAAAAATACCAAAAATACATGTTGGAAATGTTCTGAGAAAGGAACTTTGTACCACCTTTGGGGGAGTTGTGATAAAACAAGGAAATATTGGAAGAGTATACATGATTGTATTACTAGAACTCTCCAATTAAATTTCCCAATGAATCCGGAAATATATTTGTTAAATATGCTGGACACTAAATATTTCAAAAAGAATTCATTGTGGAAACTGATGATTTATATGGTCACAGCAGCCAGATCAGTATTTGCACAAAGATGGAAACAAGAAGAAGTCCTGGACATCGAAGAATGACTGTGACAGATCCAAAACAGAGAAAAGCAACAGAAATATCAAGAACTGATAACAGAACTCCAAGAAAAAGAAAAAGAATTTAGGGAAAACCCAATGAAGAAAACAATACAAGCGGAAATAAAGAAAATACAAAAAGAGATAATGATGAACTCACAAGAAGAAATAGAGAAGAAGATGAAACAATTGAAACTAACACAATTTGAACAGGCAAATAAGATTGGGAAATGGCTAGCATACAAGCTAAAGAAGAAGAGAGAAAGAAATATAATATCCAAACTGAAAAACGGGAAGAAGAGAATTGCACAACATGAGAAAATAAAACAGAAATTTAAAGAATATTTTGAAAAATTATTTCAAGAAAAAAATCTTCAACATCGAATAGAAGGAAAATGGAAGGAATTTGTAAATAAGATTAAAATTTCAAAAATATCACTAGAGAAAAAGGAAGCAAATATAGTGGTGATACCCAAAGAAGATAGAGATAAAAGAGAAGTAAAAAATAGTGAAGTAAAAGTAAAAGAAGTAAAAGAAAAAGCTTTTGATAATGTTTCCTGGGGCTTTATGCATTATACTTTAAAAGAATATGGCCTGGGAGAAACATTTTGTAAATGGATGGAGATGATATACCAGGACCAATCAGCGAATTTAATAATAAATGGAGATAAAACGCAAAATTTTGAAATAAAGAAGGGGGTACGGCAAGGATGCCCACTATTGCTGTTATTATTCATAGTAGTACTAGAGATATTATTGATAGCAATAAATGAAGATTCACAGATAAAAGGTTTAAAAATAAAGAAGAAGGAAATAAAATATAAAGCTTTTGCTGATGATGTAATCATATTTTTGGAGAAACCACAAGAATCTATACAGAGGTTGATGGAAATTTTACAAAAATATGGACAAATGGCAGGATAAATAGAGAAAAGACAAAGATGATGACTTTAAATACAAAAAAAGAAAAAGAAAAAAGAAGAACAAGTGGATTTGGAAAAGAGATCCAGATATCAAATTACAAAAAAATTAAAATATTTAGGAATAATAATAACAAATAAAAATCAAGAGCTCTTCAATAATAATTATTTGAAGACATGGAAGGAGATCCAAAGTAAAATGGAAAAATGGATGCATATGAACTTGTCTCTCCTAGGAAGGATAAATGCTTTTAAAATGTCATTATTACCTAAGCTAATGTTTCTCTTCCAAAATTTACTAATAATAGGAAGGGAAAAGATCTTTAAAGAATGGGAAAAAGAGTTACGGAAGGAAAGATCTTTAAAGAATGGGAAAAAGGGTTACGGAATGGGAAAAAGAGTATCTGGCAGGGAAAGAAACCAAGAATAAGATTTAAAACATTAAAAGATGCAAAGGAGAGAGGAGGTTTTGAGGTGCCATTGTTGAAAATCTATTATAAAGCATGCTGTTTACAAATAATAAAAGACTGGATTCAAGTGGAGAATACAACAATAAAAGAAGTCGAAGGAATAAATAATAGATTCGGTTGGCAGGGATACTTATGTTATGGCAAAGCAATTGTAAATAATGACTTTAACAATCGTATCCGAAAGACTTTATTGAAAGTGTGCTTACAAATAAAGAACAAATTTTATAGAAGACTTCTGATGTGGAACTCACCTCAAGAAGCTTTTAATATTGCTCCAACAAAACAAGAGAATTTATTGACGTATCAAGAACTGTTGAAATGGGATGGAGATAAGTCAAGAATGTGTACAGAAGAGGAATTAGAATCAGGACACAAATTTAACTGGTTTCCATGGAGACAATTAAAAGAGAGATTCAAGATGGATCAGAAACTATATAGGTTTGAAAAAAAATGAAAATGAATTAGATGTACTGATGAAAGGGGATCAGAAAAAGAGAATCTCTAGATTTTATAAAATATGGTTGCAAAGAGAAATAGAACCAGAGATTGTTAAAGATAACATGGTCAGATGGGCTCAAAATATTGGACATACAATTGAGTTGGATATATGGGTGAGGGCATGGAAAACAGATGTAAAATTCACACCAAGCTTAAATCTAAGAGAAAATTATTATAAAATGTTACATAGATGGTACATGACACCTGTAAGGTTGAAAAAAAATAACAAAAAATGGGAATGGAAAATGTTGGAAATGTGATGAAAAGGAGGGGTCCTTTTTTCGTATATGGTGGACCTGTAAGGTAGCAAGAAAGTTCTGGAAATAAATATATGATGAAATTCAAAGAATGTATAGTTTAAATTTTGAAATGAAGCCAGAATTTTATCTGTTAAATATGTTAGGGCAACAAAGAGAAATAAGATCTCATCAGAAGACATTGTTATATGTAATAACTGCTGCAAGATTAACATATGCACAATATTGGAAAGAAAAAAACCTATATTGATATAAAAGAATGGAAATCAAAAGTTCTGGATATGGTAGAGATAGAAAAGTTAACTTTTTCACTTAAAAATAAACCAATCCAGAACTTTCAAAGAGAATGGCAAGAAGTTCCGAATTGGATAAAAGAAGAAGAAAAGGAAGGGATAAAGAAAGATTGTTGATAATGTGGGTAATGTAAACTAATAATGTAATACAAAAAGCATAATTAGTAATGTAACAATGTTAAAAGCAACAGTGTAATATTTGTTAAACAGAAACAATATATGTATGGAATGTAAACACAGACTCAACTGGAAAAAAGATGCTTGGAAGCGGGGAGGGGTTTTTTTATTCTCTTTTTTTAAAACTTACTAAAAATATATATTTAAAAAATGAAGAATGGCTGTGGAAGTTATGCAACTTATCTGAACTAGATAAATTGACATTTATATTAGCAGACAAATCTAAGAAGCAATTTAATGAAGAGTGGAACTTAATTGCCCCTCTCTGGGAATCCAAATGGGGGAAAACAGTTACAAACGGGTTAAATCTAAAAGATTGAAGTTAAGATCAAAAGCTAGAACCATTCATAAATAATGTAATTTAAGAAAAAAAATTGTTTGGATTAAAACTTTGAGAGACAAGAATTTTATATCAAAACTGTAAAATTATGATTTGAGGCAGAGGTTAATATTGATTTACTAAGTAAATGTTAAATTTTGTTGGTCATGAGACAGATAAGTTATGACTGACTACGAAATAAGTAGAAGATTATTAGGTAGGTAGTCAAACTTTAATTTGTTTAGTTTACTTTAACATACTTTAACATATATTTATAATTTATTTTAGATTATTGAAGCTATACTGTAAATGAAGATTTTGTTATGTTTTAGATGTACTTCTGTTTATTAGTGTACTGAATTTGGATTCATGAGTTGTTATATAAATGTTTAAGAATATAATTTGAAGTTCTATGTATACATATATATAGTTATACAAATATTCATACATACATACATACACATATATATATATTAATTTTGTTATTCTTTTTAACAATAAAAAGAATATAAAAAAAAGTCTGAGTGTGAAATTCGCATTTTGAGAGTTTCACAACAAGATCATTGTCTATAAGTCTTTATCATAGAGTGCGAACAAATTCTGTGTGCTGAGGTAGTGTATCAGAGTAGATCAAGATGTCATCTAGATAGACAACTACAACGTTGTACAGGAATTCTTGCAAGATGGAGTTAAGGAACATCTGGAAAACTGCGGGCCCTGCTTGTAGTCCTAAAGGAAGGACTGTCCATTGGTAATTCCCCAGGGGGTCGAGAAGGTGGTTAGCCATTCACTGTCAGGGTCCATTCTTATTCGGTAGAAAGCCTCATAGAATCATAGAATCATAGAAATGTAGAGTTGGAAGAGACCACACGGGCCATCCAGTCCAACCCCCTGCCATGCAGGAACACCCTCAAAGCACTCCCGACAGATGGCCATCCAGCCTCTGCTTAAAAACCTCCAAGGAAGGAGACTCCACCACACTCTGAGGCAGCATATTCCACTGCCGGACAGCCCTGACTGTCAGGAAGTTCTTCCTGAGGTTCAGGTGGAATCTCCTTTCCTGCAGTTTGAATCCATTGCTCCTTGTCCTGGTCTCTGGAGCAGCAGAAAACAAGCACTCTCCCTCCTCTACATGGCATCCCTTCAAATATTTAAACAGAGCTATCATGTCCCCTCTTAACCTTCTCTTCTGCAGACTGAACATACCCAGCTCTCTAAGTCTGTCCTCATAGGGCATGGCTTCCAGGCCCTTCACCATTTTGGTCGCCCTCCTCTGGACCTGCTGCAGCTTGACCATGTCCTTCTTGAATTGGGGTGACCAGAACTGGACACAGTATTCAAGATGAGGTCTAACCAAAGCAGAGTAGAGTGGTACCAGTACCTCCCTCGATCTAGACACCATACTCCTATTGATGCAGCCGAGAATTGCATTGGCTTTCTTGGCTGCCGCATCACATTGCTGACTCATGTTCAGTTTGTGGTCTATTAAGACTCCTAGATCCCTTTCACACATACTGCCATCCAGCCACGTGTCCCCCATCCTATATTTCTGCATTCCATTTTTTCTACCTAAGTGTAGGACTTTACACTTCTCTCTGTTGAATTTCATTTTGTTAGCTTTGGCCCAGCTCTCCAATCTCTCCAGGTCATTTTGAATTTTGATCCTGTCCTCTGGCGTATTAGCAACCCCTCCCAATTTGGTATCATCTGCAAATTTGATGAGCATGCCCTCTATTCCTTCATCCAAGTCGTTGATGAAAATATTGAACAGCACTGGGCCCAGGACAGAACCCTGTGGCACCCCGCTAGTCACTTCTCTCCAGGATGAAAAGCAGCCATTGGTGAGCACCCTTTGGGAACGGTCGGTCAACCAGTTACAGATCCACCTGACAGTAGCCCTGTCCAGCCCGCATTTTACTAGCTTCTTTGCAAGAATGTCATGGGGAACTTTGTCAAAGGCCTTACTGAAACTGAGATATGCTACATCCACAGCATTCTTTAAGGTGTACATTGGTAAAGTATTTATCTTAAACTAATTGGCTCATCACATCCGCTGTGAGTGGAATCGGGTAAGCATTAGGCAGTACAGCCTGATTTATTAAATTGTAATTCACAATGAGCCTGGGATCTCCTCCGTCTCGTTTTTGCCGGAAAAATATTGGGCTAGCTGTTGGTATGGAGGAAGGCTTAATAAAGCTGCATTGCAAATTTTTGTTCAGGAATTTCTTTAGGACTTCTAGCTCTTATTTGTTCATGGGGTAAATTTTTGATTTAGGAATTTTGGCGTCATCTATCAGCCTCAATTTACAGTCAAAGTCTCTATGTGGGGGGAATTTATCTGCTTTGCAGTCCTTAAATGCTTTCTGCAGTTCCCAGTACTCTTGTGGGATTTTCTGCAGCTCTTCAGGGCTAAGCTTAAGGGCTGCGTTTGGTGATGTTAGTTTCGGCATGCCTTTGGAACTTTTTATTTGTTCTAAAACAACTGGGTCCGCACATGGTGCCGCCAGCAACGGTTTGGGTTTTTGGAACACGGCCTGAATTTCCATGAACTTGGGCTTCTGGCAAGGGATGGGCTGCACCTCACGAAACTTGGCAAGAATGTTTTTGCAAACAGTCTTGCATGGAGGATTAAGAGGTCTTTAAACTAAGTTCTGCTGGGGAGGGAGACAATATTATTCAGGGCAAAGACACGGTGAGTGCAGGGGGGAAAGGCCCAAATGATATTGACCAAGTAGCATAAGCGTCCAATGGTGGGAGGAGTAGAAACTATAGTACAGGACTTGCAGGAAGGGCCCGGGGATTTAAGTGTCTCTACACTAACGCACAGAGTATGGGAAACAAGCAAGATGAACTTGAACAACAAAATAAATACGATTTGATAGGCATCACTGAGACCTGGTGGGATGAGTCTCAGGATTGGAATGTAGGAATAGAGGGGTATAGCCTATTTTGTAGAAATAGACCAAACAAGAAAGGAGGAGGAGTAGCCTTGTATGTCAAGGATGTTTTCACCTGTGAAGAGATCCGTGACTTAAACCCAGAAAGCCAGGTCGAGAGCATCTGGGTAAAAATTAGGGGAGCGAGAAACAATAGGGATATTCTGGTGGGGGTTTAGTACAGACCCCCGCCCAGACTGAGGACCTTGATGACGCCTTCCTCAACCAAATGACCGTGCATTCAAAAAGGAGAGATACAGTAATAATAGGAGATTTCAATTACCCGGATATATGTTGGCAGTCAAACTCTGCCAAGACAGCAAGGTCCAGCAAGTTTCTTGCTTGTCTTTCAGATAATTTCATGGTCCAGAAGGTGGAAGAGTCGACAAGGGGATCAAATATTCTAGATCTGATCCTGACCAATAGGGATGACCTTGTTAATGAGGTAGAAGTGGTTGGATCTTTAGGGGGGAGTGACCATGCCCTATTGGAATTTGGCATTCAGTGGGAAGGAGAAGATAAGTGTAGCCAGACACTCAGATTTTAAAAAAGCGGACTTCTGTAAACTTAAGGAGCTGCTGGATGAAATTCCGTGGTCAGGAATAGTGAAAGAGAAAGGAGTTCAGGAGGCATGGGAGTTCCTTAAAAGGGAGATACTGAAGGCACAGTCTAAAACTGTGCCAATAAGGAGGAAAAATGGAAGGCATCTGAAGAAACCAGAATGGTTGAGTAAAGAACTCTCAGCTGAGCTAAGCGTTAAGAGAAACGTGTACAGGAAATGGAAGAAGGGGGAAACCACCAAAGAAGAATTTAAGCAAGTAGCCAGGAAATGTAGGGAGAAGGTCAGAAAGGCTAAAGCACAGAACGAACTTAGGCTGGCCAGAGACATTAAACACAATAAAAAGGGTTTTTTTAAATATGTCCGCAGCAAAAGGAAAAAGAAAGAGGCGATAGGGTCACTGCGCAGAGAAGATGGTGAATTACTAACAGGGGGAAGAGAAAAGGCAGAACTACTTAACACCTTCTTTGCCTCAGTTTTTCCCCAGAAGGATACAAGCACTCAACCTGGTGGTTGGGGAGCAGGTGAGGAAGCAGGGGAAATGAGGCACATAATAGGTAGAGAGGTGGTACAGGAATACCTGGCCACACTGGATGAATTCAAGTCTCCGGGGCCAGATGAATTGCATCCTAGGATATTAAAAGAACTGGCAGAGGTCATTTCGGAACCGCTTGCTATAATCTTTGAGAAATCTTGGAGGACAGGAGAAGTTCCAGCAGACTGGAAGAGGGCAAATGTTGTCCCCATCTTCAAGAAGGGAAAAAAAGAGGATCCAAATAATTATCGCCCAGTCAGCCTGACGTCTGTACCCGGAAAGATCCTGGAGCAGATCATTAAGCAGTCAGTTTCTAATCACTTAGAAAGCAATGCGGCAATCACGAGAAGTCAACATGGATTTCTCAAAAATAAGTCATGCCAGACTAATCTTATTTCTTTTTATGATAGAGTTACTAGCTTGATAGATGAAGGGAATGCTGTGGATGTAGCATATCTCGATTTCAGTAAGGCCTTTGACAAAGTTCCACATGACATTCTTGCAAAGAAGCTAGTAAAATGCGGGCTGGACAGGGCTACTGTCAGGTGGATCTGTAACTGGTTGACCGACCGTTCCCAAAGGGTGCTCACCAATGGCTGCTTTTCATCCTGGAGAGAAGTGACTAGCGGGGTGCCACAGGGTTCTGTCCTGGGCCCAGTGCTGTTCAATATCTTCATCAACGACTTGGATGAAGGAATAGAGGGCATGCTCATCAAATTTGCAGATGACACCAAATTGGGAGGGGTTGCTAATATGCCAGAGGACAGGATCAAAATTCAAAATGACCTGGAGAGATTGGAGAGCTGGGCCGAGGCTAACAAAATGAAATTCAACAGAGAGAAGTGTAAGGTCCTACACTTAGGTAGAAAAAATGGAATGCAGAAATATAGGATGGGGGACACGTGGCTGGATGGCAGTACGCGTGAAAGGGATCTAGTCTTAATAGACCACAAGCTGAACATGAGTCAGCAATGTGATGCGGCAGCCAAGAAAGCCAATGCAATTCTCGGCTGCATCAATAGGAGTATGGTGTCTAGATCGAGGGAGGTACTGGTACCACTCTACTCTGCTTTGGTTAGACCTCATCTTGAATACTGTGTCCAGTTCTGGTCACCCCAATTCAAGAAGGACATGGTCAAGCTGCAGCAGGTCCAGAGGAGGGCGACCAAAATGGTGAAGGGCCTGGAAGCCATGCCCTATGAGGATAGACTTAGAGAGCTGGGTATGTTCAGTCTGCAGAAGAGAAGGTTAAGAGGGGACATGATAGCCATGTTTAAATATTTGAAGGGATGCCATGTAGAGGAGGGAGAGGGCTTGTTTTCTGCCGCTCCAGAGACCAGGACAAGGAGCAATGGATTCAAGCTGCAGGAAAGGAGATTCCACCTGAACCTCAGGAAGAACTTCCTGACAGTCAGGGCTGTCTGGTAGTGGAATATGCTGCCTCGGAGTGTGGTGGAGTCTCCTTCTTTGGAGGTTTTTAAGCAGAGGCTGGATGGCCATCTGTTGGGAGTGCTTTGAGGGTGTTCCTGCATGGCAGGGGGTTGGACTGGATGGCCCGTGTGGTCTCTTCCAACTCTACATTTCTATGATTCTATGATTCTAAAACACCTCGGGTCCAGTTAATTCTGGGATTATGTCTTTTTAGCCAATCATACCAGAAGACTACTTGGAATCCAATTTTGTTTGGTCCTAGGAATTTCAAGTGGCCCCGGATGCCTCCCACCTGAACAGGGATGGGTTTGGTCCTCTCCCTTATGGGGCCTCCTGCCATATACAAGCCATGCCTTTGTGATAACCTGATGGCTTTCTTGAGGGGTTCAAACTCCACAGTAAGCTCTTTGGCCACTATGGGGTTCAGCAAGCTTGTGGTACATCCTGAATCAACCAATGCCTGGTACTTTCTTAACTCCCCATCTGTCCCTTGTAAAGCTACTGTAACATAGACATGTTGAGTTTTGACTGCACTTACATTCGCTGACTGGTCCAGATCCCACTCATCGCTGTCAGAGCCTGAGGTCAGCTGGGGCTGTCCTCACCATCTCAGGCCCTAGCGGAGGGTCCACAGCCTGGGCGTTTGGTCTGCGCCTTCACGGTGTCAGTCCCGTGGGATGTGGGCTTGGTGGAAGAAGTCGTTGGCTTTTCCTCCATGGCCTTCTTTTGGTCTTGGCAATCACTAGAAATGTGGCCTCTCTTCCCACATATGAAGCAGGTCCCTTGGCGTAGTTGTTTCTTTCTCTCTTTGTTGCTTAGGAGAGTGGATTTTCTGGCTCCCAGGGGTCTGCAGCCACTTTCTTGGGCCCGTCTTTGTCTGGAGAATTGGACACTTCCCAGGAGGCTTTCTACTTTGCCAGCAAGCTTCAACCAACCCAACAGACTGGCAGGGTTTCCTTGATAAAGGCACCAATCCAGAATGGTGGGGTAAATCCATCCTGAAAGAACTGCTTAAGTATATCTTCTTTCCATTCTGGGACCTTAGCTGCTAAACTCCCAGGCATACCCTCCAATGGTTCCTTTTCCCTGAGTTGGTGTCTGGCTTGCTCTTGTATAAAGGGATCTTCAAATCTCTGTCTGAGACGGTGCATGAACAGCTGGAGGTCTGCTGTTTCCTCAACTCAGGAGTCGAACAAGCTGGCAACCCACTCCGCTGCTTTGCCTTTAAGGTGCTGGCTCAGGTATCTCACTCTGGTGGCATCGTCATTGAAGCTGTTCCCGTAGTCAGCCATATAGTTGGACGCCACATTGAGGAAATAATCGAGAGTTGCGCCTTCCCCATCATACATGGCTTTCATCTCTCGAAAATGTCTCAGTCCCACTTGAGGCACCAGTCCCCCTGGAGGTACTGGGGCTGCGGTGACGGGTGCTGCTACTGCGGGTATTTGCTGTTGGGCACGTCCTAGCTAAGGTATCAATATCCTCCAGTCAGCTAGTTGAACTCTCAGCCTGGATATCTCTTCTTCTTGTAGTTCCACTTCTTCTTCTCTGGCTAAAAGTTGTTCCATCAGGTTAGTTTCAGTGGTTGTAACATCTCATCGCATGGTGCAGAGCGAGTGGAGTGAGGTACATTGTACAGGACTTTAGTGAGGAGACTGCAGTTCAAAAGCAAATACCGGAGCTTTAGAATCCCTGCTTTCCCTCCCCCTTTTCCAAGAGACCTCAAAGCAGTGAGAACCAGGCAGCGCTTAATACATTCCTAGCAAATGTTTATCTAACGGTCTCTGGTACCTTGGCTTCTTGATTGCAAGCAAGCTGCTACTTACGATAGACTATACATCCCATTACTTTAATATGGAGGGCATGTTGTGGACAATGGATCTTTCACCTGTTGATGGGCTTAGTGCTTGATTGACAAAGAAATGATGGATATAGTAATAGCTGTCTATTGTGGGTGCTGTGAGGAAAAAGGAAGGAATCCAAGTGTACAAGGGATGATCATCTGTCAATCAATGTTCCGGTGGCCTTCTCACAGTTGGGTTCTCTGGAAAATTCCAGCTTCTATTTAAGCCTATTATCCACAGGAATGGTGTGTATTTGCCTGACAAATGACTCAGTCTACCTAGAGGAAGTTTCGAGTTGACATATGCTTCTCACGTTTACAGTCAAATTCCTTCCCTCTCTTGGTTTAACCTTTGTATCTCCTATCAGGTCTGAGTTTGATATCAGAGCCAATTAGTACAGTTGCCAATCCAATATTGTGCCAATTAGGTATGGTGCCCATCCGAACTATACTAATATCAGGGACTTCCAAAGCTAGGCTAGGGCTACCTCTTCTAGGCTTAGGTTTAGGCTTAGAGCAAGGACTAGGGCTACATCTTCTAGGGTTAGGGTTAGGGTTAGGGTCAGGGCTAGGGCTGGGGCTAGGACTGCTACAACTAGGGCCAGGGCTACAGTACTATACTGTATTTGTACTATAGCTGGTAGGGCTTAGTCCAAGGGTGTGGTTAAGTTTTGGGTTACGTTTAGGGTTCAGACTGCTGGGGCTGGTATGACAAGGACTGCTAGGGTTATGGTTAGGGTTATGATTGCTCAGGCTAGGACTAGGTTTCAGTCTGCTAGCATTAAAGCTGCTAAGACCACGGCTGTTAAGTCTCGGGCTAGGGCTTGTAGCATTAGTTTTTGGGTTAGGGCTAGGACTGCTACAGCTAGCACTAGGGCTATGGCTGCTAAGGCTAGGGTTATGGTTAGGGCTGGGATTGCTACAGCTACTCCTAGGGTTAGGGCGCTAGGTTTCCTAGGGCTGCCAGGGCAATGGTTGCAAGGGCTAGGGATTCTATCCTTCTGGTAGGGCTATTAGGGTTAGGATTACAGTTATGATTATTTCTAGGGCTAATGCCAGGGATGGAGCTAGTGGTAGTGCTAGCGCTTCGACTGCTACAGCCAGGCCCAGGGCTAGGGTAATGGCTGCTAGGCCTAAAGCTGGTAGGGCTCAGGCCAAGTTTTAAGGTAGGGCTTGATTTAGGGTTAAGGTTAGGGCTAGGTCTGGTAGCACTAGGGCTAGAACTGCTTCAGCTAGGGCCAGGGCTTGAGTAAGGGCTCCTAGGACTAAAGCTGGTATGACTAGGCTTAGCGTTAGGTTTGGGGCTAGGCCTAGGGCTAGGTTCAGCAGTAGCTCTAGGGCTGCTAGGGTTCCTAGGGCTACTAGGGCTAGGGTTCCAAGAGCCAGGGATTCTATCCTTAGGGTAGGGCTCCTAGGGTTAGGGTTGGGATTATTTCTAGGGCTAACATTAGGGCTAAGGCTAGTAGTGACTGCTACAGCTAGCCCCAGCGCTAGGGTAACACCTGCTAGGACTAAAGCTGGTAGGGCTAGGGCCATGTTTTACGGTTGAGCTTGATTTAAGGTAAAGGTTAGGGCTAGAATGGTAGCACTATAGGTAGGACTGCTTCAGCTAGGGATAGGGGTGGGATATGGGCTGCTAGGGCCAAAGATGTTAGGCCTATGGCCATGGCTAATGTTAAGATTAGGGATAAGGTTAGTGTTAGGGCTGATAGGGTTCCTAGAACTGCTACAGCTAGGGTTAGGTTAGGGTTTGGGTAGGTCAGTATCAGGCTGAGGGCTGTAGGGTTCCTTAGGTATGCTAGGGCTAGGGTTGCAAGGGCTAGGGCTTTTATCCTTACAGTCGGGTTCCTAGGTTTAGGGTTAGGGTTAAGATTATTTCTGGGGCTAATGCTAGGGCTAGGGCTTCGACTGCTACAGCTAGGCCTGGGGCTAAGGTAATGGCTGCTAGGACTAAAGCTGGTAGGGCTCAGGCCAAATTTTAAGGTAGAGCTTGATTTAGGGTTAGGGTTAGGGCTAGGGCTGGGAGCACTAGGGCTAGGACTGTTTCAGCTATGGTTAAGGCTAGGGTAAGAGCTGCTGGACTAAAGCTGTTAGGCATAGGGCCATGGCTCAGGTTCAAATTAGGAACAGGGTTAGGGTTAGGGCTACCAGGGTTCCTAGATCTGCTACAGCTATGGTTAGGGTTAGGATTCGGGCTAGGGCCAGGATTAGGGTTTGGTGTAGGGTTACGCCTGCTAGGTTTCCTAGGGCTGCTAGGGCAATGGTTGCAAGGGTTAGGGATTCTACCCTTGGAGTAGGGCTACTAGGGTTAGGGTTAGGGTTAAGATCATTTCTAGGCCTAATGCTAGGGCAAGCATTTAGACTGCTGCAGTTAGGCCCAGGGCTAGGGCAATGGCTGCTAGGACTAAAGCTGGCAGGGCTAGGGCTACTAGGGTTCCTAGGGCTGCTACAGCTAGGGCTAGGGTTGCAACGATTAGGGCTGCTAGGGTTCCTAGGGCTGCTAGGGCTAGCGTTGCAGGGCTATGGTTTCTATCCTTAGGGCAGGGTTCCTAGGGTTAGAGTTAGGGCAAGAGTTCTTTCTAGGACTAGGGCTGGTGCTAGGGCCAGGGCTTTAACTACTATGGATACGACTAGGGCTAGGGTAAGGGCTGCTAGGACTAAAGCTGGTAGGCCTAGGGCTGTGGGTAATGTTAGGATTAGGGATAGGGATAGGGTTAGGGTTCCTAGGGCTGTTACTGTCCGCTGGTCCCTCCATATTTAGTATGGGATAGTATTTAGTATGGGATATGTAGTAGTGGTATGTAGCTGCTTGCTTGTAACCAAGAATGTGGACCAGAGACCGTTAGGTCAACAACACCTGGAATTCAGCACTGATAAGAAATACCAGCCTGAGTTAGTTCCTCCAAGGTCATTTGCAACAGATTGCCTTGCTTATAATGTTTGGTCTCTGCAAATTGCCTCCAGTTCGATCACTGAAGTCTTGTACACGCATCACGCTCTAAATAAATCATGTATTAGTATTGGTACATTTGTGCGTGTGATCTTGGTTCCTGACAGTTACGGTTTGGGTTAGAGTTTCGGCTAGGGCTAGGGTTAGGGTTAGGGCTGCCACGGTTCCTAGGGCTGCTTACGGCTGGGGTTGCAAGGGCTATGGCTTCTATCCTTAGGGTAGGGTTCCTAGGTTTAGGGTTAGGGTTCTGTTGAGGGCTAGGGTTAGGGCTAAGGCTAGGGCTTCTAGTGTAACAGCTACGGCCAGGGCTAGGGTAAAGGGTGCTAGGATTGAAGCTGGTAGGACTAGGGCTAAGTTTCAAGGTAGGGCTTTATTTCAGGTTAGGGTTAGGGCTAGGGCTGGTAGCACTAGGGCTAGGACTGCTTCAGCTAGGACTAGGGCTAGAGTAAGGGCTGCCAGAACTAAAGCTTCTATGACTAGGTCCATGGTTAAGGTTAGTATTAGGAATAGGGTTAGTGTCAGGGGTGCTAGGGTTCCTAGGGCTGCCATGGCTAGGGTTAGAGATAGGGTTTGGACTGGGGCCAGGGCTAAGGCTAAGTTTAGGGTTAGGGTTAGGGTTGCTAGGGTTCCTAGGGTTGCTAGGGCAATGGTTGCGAGGGCTAGGGATTCTATCCTTAGAGTAGGGTTCCTAAGTTTAGGATTAGGGTTACAATTTAGGGCTAGGGCTTCAACTGCTGCAGCTAGGTCCAGGGCTAGGGTAACTGCTGCTAGGCCTGAAGCTGGTAGGGTTTGGGTCAAGTTTTAAGGTAGGGCTTGATTTAGGGTTAAGGTTAGGGCTAGGTCTGGTAGCACTGGGGCTAGGACTGCTTCGGCTAGGGCTAGGGCTTGAGTAAGTGCTCCCAGGACTAAAGCTGGTATGACTAGGACCATGGCTCAGATTAGGATTAGGGATAGGTTTAGCGTTAGGGCTGCAAGGGTTCCTAGTGTTTGGGTTAGGATTATTTCGAATTGCTGGCTTTTTGGCGTAATAATAAACTTGTACTTGTACTTGATTATTTCTAGGCCTGATGCTAGTGCTAGCACTTCGCCTGCTACAGCTAGGCCCAGGGCTAGGGTAATGGCTGCTAGGACTAAAGCTAGTAGGGCTAGGGCTGCTAAGCTTCCTAGAGCTGCTGCGGCTAGGGTTAGCATTAGGGTTCGGGCTAAGGCTAGGGTTACTGTTAGGTGTAGGATTAAGGCTGCTAGGTTTCCTAGGGCTGCTAGGACAAGGGTTGCAAGGGCTAGGGATTCTATCCTTAAGGTAAGGTTAATAGGGTTAGGGTTAGGGTTAGGATTATTTCTTAGGGCTAATGCTAGGGCTAGGGCTAGTGCTAGTGCTACTCTTACCAAGGCCGTACACCTCCATGCTCTGATATGGTCTAATTGGCAAAATATATTAATTGGTAGATGTGTTGGCATAAAATATAAATTATACTTATGGCTGGCAAGACCATGTGGAAAGGGACACTGGCTGGCAATAGGTCAGAGGTGACCTCAGTATGGCCAGGTCAAAACTTCACTGACATTAGCCAAGAAAGCCTCACTTAATGGCTCTGAGTTAATCCTATCAACTGCCAACATCAGAAAAAAATAAGGTGCCCAGATGCAGAGGTCAAGACCCCTACTGTGTGCATATCCTACTGCAGCTAGCCCAGAAACCCCCTCAACCAAGACATTGAAACCAATCAGTCCATTCCAGACCCCACTGCCTGTGTTGCAACTCCCATTGTTCATTAGGCTGGGAGAGCAATCAACTCACACCCCTCCAGGGAGGAAAAGAGAGTGTATAAACTCTTGGTTTTGAGAAGTCAGTTGCAGTCAGATGAAATGCAAGATTCCACTATGTCTCTCTGAATCCTGATCTGTCTGCCCTTAGACAGAAGTCTAAGTCACATTTCAAGCTTTTCACTACTCTTCTGGAATGGTAAATATATAACCTCAAAAACCCTCAGCCTCTCTATCCATAATTTTTTTCCTCCCTTTCTCCTTCAGTTAGCTCTTGTGTGAATGCTTCACTGTATGTATCTTGTGTGTGTGCATGCATGAATTAATTCCCCCAATAAAAACACACCTTTAGCTTACCTTTTAATCTTTGGCTGGTTTTTGCATGGTCTGACCCCATAAAAATTGGGTTGAAGGTCTCGCTAAGTTGTCCTCCTCTCGCTAGCCTCCTCATTGAGCTAATTAATTCCCCACTGTGGCAAGGAGGTAGTGACATCACAGGTTGGCCCTTGTGGCACCCACGTTTTTAGGGTAACTAGGGCTTGCGTTAGGGCTACGTTTTGTGATACAGGTGGGCAACGGCTAGGCTTAGGTTTGCAAGAGCTAGGGTTGCTAGGGTTACAATTAGGGTTACAGCCTCGGGAAGGGGTAGGGCTAGGGTTGGTGTTGCTAGAGCTAGGGCTAGGGTTAGAGCTATGGCTGCTAGTGTTACGCTTATGGTTAGAGCTAGGATTGCTTCGGCTAGGGCTAGGGATGAGCCTGGTAGGGCTACAGCTTTTAGGGCTAGGGCTGCTGGTGTTCAGTTATAAATTACAGCTAGGACTGCAAGGGCTATGGCTACAGTTAGGGATGCAGGTAAGGGTAAGGGATAGGTCTAGGTTTAGGGTTATACTTAGGATTATGGCTAGGGCTAGAACTAGGGATATGACTGGAACTACTACAGCTAGGGCTAGGGCTAGGGCTAGGGCTGGGGTTGCTGCAATTGCTGGGCTGGGATTGTATGTTTAGTTTTAATTTTAGGACTCGGGCTGTTACAGCTAGGGCTAGGCCTGGGAAGCTCAGAGTTAGGGTTAGGATTATGGCTAGGGCAAAGGTCAGGGATAGATCTAGGGCTACTAGTTTGAGGGCTTCTAGGGTTACCATAGGGTTATTGTAAGGTTAGGGTTAGGGTTCAGATTCAGGTTTGGGTTCGGGTTAGTGTAATGGTTAGGGCCAGGGCTACGGCTAGGTCTACAGCTGTTAGGGTCATGGTGAGGACTAGAGTTACAGTTAGTTTTAAGGATAGGGGTAGGGCTAAGAGTTCTATGGCTAAGGTTAGGACTAGGGCTGTTGGGGCTAGGGCTAGCTCTGAGGCTGCTAGAGTTAGGGCTGCAAGAGCTAGGGCTAGGTATATGGCTGGGGCTTGTAGTGTTAGTGTTGGGGTTAGGGTTAGGACTGCTAGAACTAGGGCTAGGACTGGGGATGTTGGTTTAGGGCTCCTAGGGCTAGGTCTGATAAGGCTAGGATCAGGGCTTTTAGGGTTAGTTTAAGGGTTAGGGCTAGGACTGCTGTTCTTGGGCTGCTATGCCTAGGTCTGCTAGGGTTAGGGCAAGAGCTAGGGCTATGGTTTCTAGGGTTAGGTTTAGGGTTAAGATTAGGGCTGCTAGGGCTACAACTGCTAGGAATAGGGTTATGGCTAGGGATAGGGATAGGGATACGGATAGGTCCGCTAAGTTTACTGTTTGGGTTTGGGTTAGGGTTATGACTGGGGCTAGGGCTAGGTCTACTGCTGCTCGGTTTAGGGCTGCAAGGGCCAATTCTAGGCTTAGGGTCATGGTTGGGGTTAGGGTTAAGCCTAGGATTGCTGGAGCTAGGGCTGGGGCTAGGGTTGCTAGAGCTAGAGCTCTAGGGCTGCTAGGGTTAGGGCTGCTAGGGCTAGCCCCTGCTGCTAGGATTACAGTTAGGGCTAGATTTAGGGTCAGGGCTAGGGCTGTGAGGTCTGGGGCTGCTAGGGTTAGGATTACAAGTAGGGATGGGGCTAGGGCTAGATCTTGGGTTAATTTTCATGATACAGGTGGGCAAGGGCTAGGCCAAGGCTTGCTAGGGCTAGGACTGCTAGGGTTACAGTTAGGGTTACATCTATGGGAAGGGCTAGGGCTAGGGCTAGGACTAGGGCTAGGACTGATATTTTAGGAAGAAAGCCCTGTTATTCTTTCTAGACCTACTCCCTGTACTACTGTCTGTAGTATCAAGGATGGAAGGTGAGGGAGCTGCCGCGGTCACCTGTAGCACTTGTGGGATGTTCCTTTTCTTGCCACAAGATGTTGTCAGGTACACCTGCACCAAGTGCAAGCTGGTGACCTTCTTGGAGGAGAAGGTTCGCCAGCTGGAGGCACGAGTTTCTAATCTTCGTCTTATTAGGGAAGGTGAGGAGTTTTTGGATAGGGCAGAGAAGACCTTCCTGAAGACCGAATGCGCGGGGGAGCTGCCCGATCAGGAAGTCAGCACCCTGGGCCAAGAAACGGATGTTTGGAGGAATGTCACACGGAGGAGTAGGAGGACCAGGAAGGAAACAGAGACTCTCAACCTACACAATCGCTTCAAAGTTCTTGGCCTTATGAACGATGAGGAGCACCAGGAGGAGGGAACAGAATGTCAACAAGAAGGAATCCAACATCGGCAACAGGAACTAGATCAACACTCCCAGCCTCAACAGAGTGTCCAGCCAGTCCTAGAAGAACCTGCTCGTCAAGGAGCCCCGGACAAGCCTCAGAGGAGGCGAGTTCTGGTTGTTGGGGACTCCTTGCTCAGAGGAACTGAACCGGCAATTTGCAAACCCGACAAGTTCAATCGAGAAGTCTGCTGTCTTCCTGGGGCCAAGATCAACCACATAACAGAGAGGCTAACCAGGCTGGTCAAGCCCACTGACCATAAGCCCCTCATTGTGGTTCATGTCGGAACCAATGACACTGCGAGGCGCAGCTTTTACCACATCGCAAAGGACTACGAGCTTATGGGGACAAAGCTTAAGGACCTTGGTGAGCAGGTGGTCATTTCATCTCTCCTCCCTGTTCAAGGATATGGTGCACAAAGGGAAAGGGCAATAGCAGAGGTAAACAACTGGCTCCGCACATGGTGCCGCCAGCAACGGTTTGGGTTTTTGGAACACGGCCTGAATTTCCATGAACGTGGGCTTCTGGCAAGGGATGGGCTGCACCTCACGAAACTTGGCAGGAATGTTTTTGCAAACAGTCTTGCACGGAAGATTAAGAGGTCTTTAAACTAAGTTCTGCTGGGGAGGGAGACAACATTATTCAGGGCAAAGACACGGCGAGTGCAGGGGGGAAAGGTCCAAATTATATTGACCGAGTAGTACAAGCGTCCAGTGGTGGGAGGAGTAGAAACTATAGTACAGGACTTGCAGGAAGGGTCCGGGGATTTAAGTGTCTCTACACTAACGCGCAGAGTATGGGAAACAAGCAAGATGAACTTGAACTCCTAGTACAACAAAATAAATACGATTTGATAGGCATCACTGAGACCTGGTGGGATGAGTCTCAGGACTGGAATGTAGGAATAGAGGGGTATAGCCTATTTTGTAGAAATAGACCAAACAAGAAAGGAGGAGGAGTAGCCTTGTATGTCAAGGATGTTTTCACCTGTGAAGAGATCCGTGACTTGAACCCAGAAAGCCAGGTCGAGAGCATCTGGGTAAGAATTAAGGGAGCGAGAAACAATAGGGATATTCTGGTGGGGGTTTACTGCAGACCTCCAGCCCAGACTGAGGACCTTGATGACGCCTTCCTCAACCAAATGACCGCGCATTCAAAAAGGAGAGACACAGTAATAATAGGAGATTTCAATTACCCGGATATATGTTGGCAGTCAAACTCTGCCAAGACAGCAAGGTCCAGCAAGTTTCTTGCTTGTCTTGCAGACAATTTCATGGTCCAGAAGGTGGAAGAGGCCACAAGGGGATCAAATATTCTAGATCTGATCCTGACCAACAGGGATGACCTTGTTAATGAGGTAGAAGTGGTTGGATCTTTAGGGGGGAGTGACCATGCCCTATTGGAATTTGGCATTCAGTGGGAAGGAGAAGATAAGTGTAGCCAGACACTCATCTTAGATTTTAAAAAAGCGGACTTCTGTAAACTTAAGGAGCTGCTGGTTGAAATTCCGTGGTCAGGAACAGTGAAAGAGAAAGGAGTTCAGGAGGCATGGGAGTTCCTTAAAAGGGAGATACTGAAGGCACAGTCTAAAACTGTGCCAATAAGGAGGAAAAATGGAAGGCATCTGAAGAAACCAGAATGGTTGAGTAAAGAACTCTCAGCTGAGCTAAGCGTTAAGAGAAACACGTACAGGAAATGGAAGAGGGGGGAAACCACCAAAGAAGAATTTAAGCAAGTAGCCAGGAAATGTAGGGAGGAAGTCAGAAAGGCTAAAGCACAGAACGAACTTAGGCTGGCCAGAGACATTAAACACAATAAAAAGGGCTTTTTTAAATATGTCCGCAGCAAAAGGAAAAAGAAAGAGGCGATAGGGTCGCTGCGCAGAGAAGATGGCGAATTACTAACAGGGGGAAGAGAAAAGGCAGAACTACTTAACACCTTCTTTGCCTCAGTTTTTTCCCAGAAGGATACAAGCACTCAACCTGGTGGTTGGGGAGCAGGGGAGGAAGCAGGGGAAATGCGGCACATAATAGGTAGAGAGGTGGTACAAGAACACCTGGCCACACTGGATGAATTCAAGTCTCCGGGGCCAGATGAATTGCATCCTAGGATATTAAAAGAACTGGCAGAGGTCATTTCGGAACCTCTTGCTATAATCTTTGAGAAATCTTGGAGGACAGGAGAAGTTCCAGCAGACTGGAAGAGGGCAAATGTTGTCCCCATCTTCAAGAAGGGAAAAAAAGAGGATCCAAATAATTATCGCCCAGTCAGCCTGACGTCTGTACCCGGAAAGATCCTGGAGCAGATCATTAAGCAGTCAGTTTCTAATCACTTAGAAAGCAATGCGGTAATCATGAGAAGTCAACATGGATTTCTCAAAAATAAGTCATGCCAGACTAATCTTATCTCTTTTTATGATAGAGTTACTAGCTTGATAGATGAAGGGAATGCTGTGGATGTAGCATATCTTGATTTCAGTAAGGCCTTTGACAAAGTTCCACATGACATTCTTGCAAAGAAGCTAGTAAAATGTGGGCTGGACAGAGCTACTGTCAGGTGGATCTGTAACTGGTTGACTGACCGTTCCCAGAGGGTGCTCACCAATGGCTGCTTTTCATCCTGGAGAGAAGTGACTAGCGGGGTGCCACAGGGTTCTGTCCTGGGCCCAGTGCTGTTCAATATTTTCATCAATGACTTGGATGAAGGAATAGAGGGCATGCTCATCAAATTTGCAGATGACACCAAATTGGGAGGGGTTGCTAATACGCCAGAGGACAGGATCAAAATTCAAAATGACCTGGACAGATTGGAGAGCTGGGCCAAGGCTAACAAAATGAAATTCAACAGAGAGAAGTGTAAGGTCCTACACTTAGGTAGAAAAAATGGAATGCAGAAATATAGGATGGGGGACACGTGGCTGGATGGCAGTACGCGTGAAAGGGATCTAGGTGTCTTAATAGACCACAAGCTGAACATGAGTCAGCAATGTGATGCGGTAGCCAAGAAAGCCAATGCAATTCTCGGCTGCATCAATAGGAGTATGGTGTCTAGATCGAGGGAGGTACTGGTACCACTCTACTCTGCTTTGGTTAGACCTCATCTTGAATACTGTGTCCAGTTCTGGTCACCCCAATTCAAGAAGGACATGGTCAAGCTGCAGCAGGTCCAGAGGAGGGCGACCAAAATGGTGAAGGGCCTGGAAGCCAAGCCCTATGAGGATAGACTTAGAGAGCTGGGTATGTTCAGTCTGCAGAAGAGAAGGTTAAGAGGGGACATGATAGCTCTGTTTAAATATTTGAAGGGATGCCATGTAGAGGAGGGAGAGGGCTTGTTTTCTGCCGCTCCAGAGACCAGGACAAGGAACAATGGATTCAAGCTGCAGGAAAGGAGATTCCACCTGAACCTCAGGAAGAACTTCCTGACAGTCAGGGCTGTCCGGCAGTGGAATATGCTGCCTCGGAGTGTGGTGGAGTCTCCTTCTTTGGAGGTTTTTAAGCAGAGGCTGGATGGCCATCTGTCGGGAGTGCTATGAGAGTGTTCCTGCATGGCAGGGGGTTGGACTGGATGGCCCGTGTGGTCTCTTCCAACTCTACATTTCTATGATTCTATGATTCTATGATATGGCTATGCCTAGGGCTGCTAGGGCTAGGGTTGCAAGAGCTGGGGCTAGGGCTATGATTGAAGCCTGTAGGGTTAGTGTTGGGGTTAAGATTAGGACTGCTAGCGCTAGGGCTGCTAGGGCTAGAGCTACTAGGGCTAGGTCTGTTATGTGTGAATGTGTCTTAACAAGAAAATGGAGAAACCGCAATGCATGATAAAATGGAAGATTTGGCAGACGAAGCGAGGAAAGTCGAAAATGCTGAGTTTTGACTGTATACCAAGAAAAGAAGGTTCATAAACAACTTAAAGATAAGGACTGCCTGGTTCGAACAGGAGAAGACATCCTGAGAACCAGAATGTGCCAGGGTGTGAATAAGGATGGAATGTGAAAAACAAGTCAATCATTAAGAAAGATGGACCTGAGATGTACATACTAAGGAGGTTTAAAAAGGGACTTTCCGAAGAAAGCAAGTGTGCCAGAAACAGCGCCGCAACTGACATCCATGCTCTTGCAGAGAACTGATCAACCTCTGTGAAGGGTCAAGTGTGTGAGTATTGTGTGGATGTGTGTGTGTGTGAGGCCTCTAGATTTGTGATTAGTAATATGGTAAATAAATGTTACATGCAAGGTGTGTAAACCCAGATCTGGTCTCTTATGTGTCTTATTGAAAGTCCTATAGTCTAATTCTGTATTTACTTATTTTTCTGGATCCAAAAGAACAATGTTCAGATTGGTGACAGGTCTGCTAAGGCTAGGGCTAGGGCTTTTAGGGTTAATTTAAGGGTTAGAGCTATGACTGCTAGAACTAGAGCTATGGCTAGGACTGCCAGATCTTGGGCTGCAATGGCTAGGTCTGCTAGGGCTAGGGCTAGGGCTAGAGGTAGTACCAGGGCTTCTAGTGTTAGGGTTGCTAGGAATAGTTTCAGAGCTAGGGTTTGGGCTAGGGCTCCTATGGTTAGGATTAGGATTAGGAGTAGGATTAGGATTGGGGCTGCTAGGGCTAGGGTGCAAAGAATAGGGTCACAGCTAGGGCTAGGGCTGCTAGATTTAGGGTTCGGGTTTGGGTTTGGGTTTTGGCTAGGGGCAGGGCTACAGCTGCTAGGTGTAGGGCTTTTAAGACTAGAGCTAGATCTTTGGTTAGTGTTATCATTAGGGTTAGTGTCGGGATTGTTCTCCATATGTAGGGGATTAAGGTTTAGTGTGTAGATTGTGCATGTATTACTGTTAGTAATTTTCTTAATGGCTTTGTAGTAAGGATAGAGCAGGTGTACATTCCTAAGTTGCAGTTCTCAAAACATTCGCTAGAGGAGAAAGATAGTAGCTATGGTGACCTAGCGGTCATCCTGACCTGCAGTAGAGAAAATATGCACTCGCTTATCTCTCATGTGAAGCTGTACTGTTTAACCTTAGAGACTTTGGGAAATTTTGCCACTTCTGTCTTTTGACGTCTATGTTCACTGCTCTGCATCTTCTCAAATAAATCTGCTATGCAAGTTTATTGATCTTGTGTACGAGTCTGATCCTGACAGTTAGGGTTTGGCTTATGACTGCTACAGCTGGGAATAGGTTTAGGGCTGCCAGAGCTAGATGGAGAACTAGAATTCTAGGGCTGCTAGGGCTGTGGCTGCTAGGAATAGGGTTGCTGCTAGGGCTAGGTCCACTAGGGTTAGGGTTTGGGTTATGGTTGGGGTAGGGCTAGGTCTATGGCTGCTAGGTCTAGGGCTCTGAGGGCTGCTAGGTCTAGGGCTCTGAGGGCAAAGGCTAGGGTTAGGGTCATGGTTAGGTTTAGAGTTAGGGCTAGGATTGCTACAGCTAGCTCTAGGGCTGCTATGGTTATTGTTATGGTTAGGGTTAGGGTTAGGGTGAGGGATAGGGCTGTTATGGCTAGGGCTAGCTCTAAGTCTGCTAGGGTTAGTGTTAGGCTTATGGTTAAGGCTAGGGCTGCTAGGGCTAGGGATGCAAGAGCTGGGGCTAGGGCTATGGCTATAGCTGAAGCCTGTAGGGTTAGTGTTGCGAGTAGGGCTAGGACTGCTAGCACCAGGGCTAGGGCTAGGTCTGCTAAGTCTAGGGCTCCTATGGCTAGGTCTGCTAAGGCAAGGGCTAGGACTTTTAGTGTTAATTTAAGGGTTAGAGCTAGGACTACTAGAACTAGAGTGATGGCTAAAGCTGCTAGGTCTTGGGCTGCAATGGCTTGGTTTGTTACCACTAGGGCTAGAGCTAGGGCTCCTAGGGTTACGGTTGCTAGGAATAGGGTTACTCCTAGGGCTAGGTCTGCTATGGTTAGGGTTTGGGTTAGGCTTATGGCTTGGAATAGGGCCAGACCTAGGTCCAGGGCTGCTAGGTCTAGGTCTGCAAGGGCCGAGGCTAGGGTTAGGGTCATGGTTAGGGTTAGGCCTAGGATTGCTACAGCTATGGTTATGGTGAGGGCCGCTAGGATTAGAGCTGCTAGAGCAAGCCCTTGCTGCTAGGATTAGAGTTGGGGTGGATTTAGGTTTAGAGCTAGGGCTGCTAGTGCTAGTACTGATAGGGTTAGGGGTACATCTAGGGCTAGGGCTAAGGCTACAGTTTGGGTTAGGTTTTGTGATACAGTTTCGCAAGGGCTAGGGCTAGGGCTGCCAGGGTTACAGTTAGGGTTACATCTATGGGAAAGTGTAGGGCTGGGGCTACTGATGCCAGGACTAGGTCAGGGCGAAGGCTAGGGCTAGCTCTAGGACTGCTAGGGTTAGGGCTATGGTGAAGGGGTATGGGGGGCTAGGGCCGCTAGTCTGAAGGCTGCAAGGGCTATGGTTAGGGCTAGGGCTATCACTAGGACTGCTATGGCTAGGCCTTGGGCTAGGGCTGTTAGGGCTAGGACTAGTGCTAAGGCTGCTAGGGTCAGTGTTAGGGTTACAGTTAGGTCTAGAGCTAGAGCTAGGATCAGGGCTAGGACTGATTATGGCTAGGGCTAGTGTTAGGACTTTTTGGGTTACTTTTAAGGGTTAGGGCTAGGACTGCAAGAACTACGGCTAGGGCTGTAGGTCTTGGGTTGTAGTGGCTAGGTCTGCTAGGGCTAGGGCTAGAGTTAGTTCTAGGGCTTCTAGGGTTAGGACTGCTAGGAATAGTGTTACAGCTAGGACTAGGGCTTGGGCTAGGGCTGCTATGGTTAGGGTTAGGCCTGGCGCTGCTAGGGCTAGGGTGCAAAGAATAGGGTTACAGCTAGGGCTGAGGCTTTGTCTTGGGCTGCTAGGGTTAGCGCTCAGGTTTGGATTAGGTTTTTTGCTAGTGGTAGGGCTACAGCTGCAAGGTGTAGGGTTGTCAGGACTAGGGCTACGGTTAGGGTTATGGTTAGGTTTAGGGTTAGGATTAGGCCTACAACTGCTACAGATTTGGCAGGTTTAGGGCTGCTAGAGCTAGAACTAGAATTCTAGGGCTGCTAGGGTTAGGGTTGCAAGGGCTAGCCCTAGTGGCGAGGGTTATTGTTAGGGTTAGGTTTAAGGTTAGGGTTAGCGCTGCTAGTGCTGATAGGGTTAGGGATACATCTAGGGCTAGGGTTAGGGCTGGGGTTAGTGCTAGATTTTGTGATATAGGTGGGCAAGGGCTAGGCTTAGGCTTGCTGGGGCTAGGGCTCCTAGGGTTATAATTTGGGTTACACCTACAGGAAAGAGTAGGGCTAGGGCTGGTGCTGCTATGTCTAGGACTGATAGGGCTAAGGTTTGGGCTATAGTTGCTAGTATTAAGGTTATGGTTAAAGCTAAGATTGCTTTGGCTAGGGCTAGGGCTAGGGCTGGTAGGGATAGGGGTTTTAGGGCTAGGGCTAGGGCTAGGGCTAGGGCTGCTGGTGTTAGGGTATAGATCACGGCTCCTAGGGCTAGGTCTGCTAATGCTAGGGCTAGGCTTTTAGGGTTAGTTTAAGTGCTAGGTCTAGGATTACTAGAATTAGGGCTAGGGCTGCTAGGTGTCAGGCTGTTATGGCTAGGGCTCCAAAGGCTACAGCTGCTAGGAATAGGGTTACTGCTAGGGCTAGGGCTAGGGTTAGGCCTTCTTAGGTTAGGGTTTGGGTTAGGGTTATCGCTAGGGCTAGGGCTAGGTCTACAGCTGCTAGGTCTAGGGCTGTGAGTGCCAAGGCTAGAGTTAGAGTCATGGTTAAGTTTAGGGTTAAGGTTAGGCCTAGGATTGCTACAGCTAGGGCGAGGGAGAGGGCTGCTAGAGCTAGAGCTCTAGGGCTACTAGGGTTAGGGCTGCTAGGATTAGAGTTGAGGCTAGATTTAGGGTTAGGGCTAGGACTGCGAAGGCTGGGACTGCTAGAGTTAGGGTTACGGCTACTGCTAGGGGTAGGGCTAGGGCTAGGGCTTTTAGGATCAGGGCCAGGGCTAGAGCTAGCTCTAGGGTTGCTAGGGTTAGGGTTACTGTTAGGGTTATGGCTAGAGTTTGGGTTAGGTTTTGAGATACAGGTGGGCAAGGGCTAGGCCTAGGCTTGCTAGGGCTAGGGCTGCTAGGGTTACAGTTAGGGTTACAGCTATGGGAAGGCATAGGGCTAGGACTAGTGCTGCCAGGGCGAGGGCTGCTAGGGCCAGGGTAGGGCTAAGGCTAGGGCTAGCTGTCGGGTTGCTAGGGTTAATGTCAGTGTTAGGGTTAGGGCTAGGGTGCAAGGGCTATGGTTAGGATTAGGGTTAAGACTAGGGCTGTTAGGGCTAGGACTAGCTCTAAGTCTGCTAGGGTTACTGTTAGAGTTACGGTTAGTGCAAAGGTTAGGGCTAGGACTAGATCTAGGACATTTACGACTACAGCTAGGGTTAGGACTAGAACTCCTAGGGCTAGGGCTCCTAGAGATGGGTCTGCTAACACTAGGGCTAGAGATTTGTTACCCCAAAATGTGTGTGCCAAAGGGCTAGCCCATGATGCCAGCGCCTCCTTTCAAAAGTGGGGAATGAATTAGCTCAAAGAGGAGGCTTGTGAGAGGGCGGCAACTTAGTGAAACCTTTCCTACCAAATGTTTATAGGCACATACAGGAAAAGAACCAGCCAAAGGTTCAAAAGTAAGCTAAAAATGTATTTTATTGAGGGGAATTCACTCATGGATGCACACAACATACAAACAGTCAAACATTCACACAAGCACTAACTGAAGGAAAAGGTAGGGGAAAAATTATGGATCGAGAGGCTGAGAGTTTTTGAGGGATTTATAATTACCAGTCCAGAAGGGTAGTGAAGAGCAGAAGAGCAGTATTTTGGCTTAGGTAGGACCTAACGACAGTTCTCATTCTGAAGCTAGATGGACAGAGTAACATGTAGACCTTCGAGAGACTGCACTGGGCATCCTGAAATCAGGGGTATTTGTACCCTGAAAATAGCCTGTGGCAGTGAAGATTCCAGATGCAAGACAGAGGGAACCTGTTATGGACAAGGGGTCTTTTGCCTGTTGATGGGCTTAGTGCTTGATTGACACAGACACGATGGATGTTGTAATAGCTGTCTATTGTGGGTGTTGTGAGGAAAGAGGAAGGAACCCAGGTGTACAAGGGATGAATATCTATCAATCAGTGTCCTGGTGGGCTTCTCACAGTTGGGTTCCCTGGGAAATTCCAGATTCTAATTAAGCCTATTATCCACAGGAATGGTGTGTATTTGCCTGACAAATGACTCAGTCTTACCTGGAGAAAGTTTTGAGTTGACCTAGCCTTCTCATGTTTACAGTCAAATTCTTACCCTCGCTTGGTTTGACCTCTCTGTCACTTCTCAGGCTTGAATTTGATATTAGTGCCAATTAAAGTGTGTTGATAATTACATATGATGCCAATTAGGTATGGTGCCCATCCAAACCATAATGATATTGGGGACCCTCAAAGAGGGGCCTTACAGATTTTAGGGTCAGTTTAAGGGTCAGGGCTAGGACTGCTAAACAAGGGCTATGGCTAGGGCTGCTAGGTCTTGGGCTGTAATGGCTAGCTCTGCTTAGGCTAGGGCTAGGGCTAGAGCTAGTGCTAGGGCTTCTATGGTTAGGGTTGGGACCAGTGCTAACGCTGCTAGGGTCAGTGTTAGGGTTATGGTTAGGGCTAGGACTAGGACTAGGACTAGGGCTAGGACTGACATGGCTAGGGCTAGGGTTAGGGCTTTTAGAGTTACTTTAATGAGTTAGAGCTAGGACTGCAAGAACTATGGCTAGGGCTAGTGTCGGGAGTAATCGGATATGTAGTCTAGTAATGTGTAACAGACAGCTTGTAGCTGAAGAAGCTTAGGTACCAGGAACCGTTAGGTAAACATTGCCAGGAATGTGCCGTTAACTGCTGCTTGGTTGTCATGGCTTCAAGATCTCTTGGCTAAGGGAGGGGAATGCAGGGAATCTTAAACTCATGTAATTCCTTTGGAAGCTCAGTCTTCTCACTAAAGTCTTTCACATGTACTTCACTCCAAATAAATAGTGCTTATGCATTGTACTATTTGTGTGTATGGTTTCAGTACCTGACAGAGTGAGAATACTCAAACCAAATTTTAAACCATGTTACAAGAATTTAAAGAAGAACCAGAGGAGGAGGGAGTGGCTGGTGGAGCAACTTAGATCCACGGAGAGGAACAAGCTGAGGGAGCTGAACCAAACCCCAACTTGCTCACAGCTGTATGAGCGAAGGTTCATCCTGCGATTCCTGCGATCACCCCTGTTGCTGGACAAACCTGGGCCTGGGGAGAGTGTCCTGACACGGCTCGCAGACAACGTCACTGCACCACACATTGGGTTGTTACAACCAGCAAAACTGGCCTGATAGAACAACTTTTAGCCGAAGGAGAGGAAGTGGAGCTACTATGAGAAGAGATGTCTAGACTGCGAGAGCAACTAGGTGACTGGAGGAATCTGGTGCTTCAGGCTGAGCCCAACAGCATGTCCCTGCAGTGGCAGCACCATTTTCTGCGGTTCCAGCACCTCCAGGGGGACCAGCACCTCAACTTGGGCCCAGCCCTTTCCAAGAGATGAAAACCAGTTATGATGGAGAGGGAGCTACTCTCAACTACTTCCTCAACATGGCCTCCAACTACATGGCTGACTGCCGGAACAATTTCAGTGACAACGCTACCAGAGTGAGATATCTGAGCCAGCACCTGAAGGGTGAGGCATCGCCACATTATTCAACACCCAGGCTGAAGAAACAGTGGACCTATAACTGTTTATGAACTGGCTCCAAGGGAGGGTTCAAAGATCCTTTTATACAAGAAGAAGCCAGACACCAACTCAGAAACTTGTGCCAGGGAAAAGGAACTGTTGGAGAGTATGCCCGAGAATTTAGAAGATTACCAGCCAAGGCCCCAGAATGGAAAGATAAAATACTGAAGCAGTTCTTTCAGGATGGATTGAACCCTACCATTCTGGACCAGTGCCTTTACCAAGGAAATCCTGCCAGCCTTCTGGGCTGGATGAAGCTTGCTGTCAAAGCAGAGAGCCTCCTGGAAAGTGTCCAACTCGCCTGCCAAAGACAGGCTCAAGAGAGAGGCTGCAGAACCTCAGGAGCCAGAAAACCTGAACAGCAATGTGTTACCGCTATTGCTAGCCCGAGCTTGTGGGATATTAAGATATCTTTTGATATCAATAATTCGGCCTTCTGTACCCATTCCTCTCCATGTGCTTGCGAGGCCCCTGGACAAGCACGCACACAGGCACGGCCGACAATAGCCGAATCATTCAAATCCCACTCTAGGCAGGCCAGTCATTGCCGAATGCAGCTTCAGGAGACCTCAAGACAAGTACCACACTATGTATGCACGCAACTTACAAAAGATTCTCTGCCCCACACAGGCAGCTCGATGAGCAGGCTATACAACGCTCAAGCACTCCGTGTTTGCATACTGGCTACGGTATTGACAATTTGGCAATAACTCAGTCATTCAAAATACTGACCTTTCGGAGGCTTTGTCTCCAGCCCCAAACTCATTGTTTTCCCCAAGTATGAACTAGCCTGCAGCCACAATTTTCCCTATAAGAACCCCTGACTTTGAGCGCTTCCTCAGATTGCTCTTGGCTTCCATCCCACCTTGCTGTCGCTTTGTCCAGAGACCCTTCCCCTCAGCTCCACATGCTGAGATCCAAGCTCCCCAGCTTCTCCGCTTCTAACCAGGTTTCAGGACAGGTATAGTATTTCCCATACCAAACCTCCTCAAAAATCCCTCTATCCGCTCCTACCTTTATTTCTATAGTTTCCTGCATCAGTGTGTTGCATACATTTGTTTGATTGTGCTTAAATAAAACAATTATTATTATTTCAACATCTGCCTCATCCTTGACTCGGCTTGACCCCATGGACATAGGGTTCAAGATCTCGCTACATTACCCTGGCTCTTGCATTGCCAACTTGTGCTCTGTGCTAATTCCCTCCCCATTGTTGTAAGCACATTTAGGTGTCCATCCCGGGACCCCCAGAAATCAGGGTAACAGAGTGGTGGAGAATGCGGGCAACCCCTGTACCCCTAATCTGCGTGGGAGTCGCAAACCTTCTCAAATCAGGCTGGTATAGACTTAGGTGATGGCTGGTCAAGTCTCTAGAGCTTTGTTAGGAAGGAACACGTGTGCGTGAACTCTGTGTGTGCTACTCCATCTGGGTTGGAAATCTGTCCCCCTTTCTTGCTTGGTTTGTGTACGTCAGCTGCCCCGGCTTGGTCACTAGCTCTCGGGCAGTGAATCAAGACTGATAGCAAGGGGTGTGCACAAGCTGTCCTGGGAATCACATCCCTAACTTGGGGTCTATCGTGGGCTGGGATCCGAAGCACTAGGGTGCTAGGAACAGTCCACACGCACGCAACACTTTAGGCAAGGCAACAGGCACTTAGGGAAGAAATCCCCCCCCCCCCAGTTTGAGACACGGGTGCATCCCGTTTTGTAGTTTACAGAGCGCGGGTGCGTCCCAGCTAAATTTGAATTCGGGTGCGTTCCAACCACTAGTGAAGTAGGCGCGGGTGGTGAATCCTGACCTAGAGTTTCAGAAAATTTAGCCCGAGGTGGAGGAAGGGCCCCCTCGCCCAAGAAAACTGTTAGGGACGGTACAGTTTAGGTTCCTTGCCCCTTTTTCCACGCTGCTCAGCCCGGCAGCGTTGTAAGTTCTACCAGGTTCGTTTTCCCCCTTCATTGGCAGGCAGAGTACTCATGAAGGTTTCCCCAGAGTCTAGGTGACTCTCCCCATCCTTGAACTGTTGCCTCGTCCTTCTGTCTCTAAGCTGTCAAGGTGGAAGGCTGGACTTAGTCAGACAAAAGTGACTTTTTCTGGGCAGGCTGGAGTTAGGTTCCCAAACCTCTTCCTTCGCTAAGTTCCGCAGAGTTCGTTTCCCTAAAATCCCCCAGGAGTCTCGGTGATCCTACCTGTCCCTCCAGATCCTGGTCCCCTTGTGTGTTAGTGTAAGGTTAGAATGGCTGAAGGCAGTAAGGTAGCAGTGAAGGACCTCATGCTCGAGAAGGAGGTCAGAGGAAAGTTGGAGAAATGGGTGCTGAGCAAGGGGAAATGCCCCTGGAAGGAGACAAGCTTCCAGACGGCAGATCCCTTTGCCACGTTAAGGGAGGCTTATGCTCAGGCACGCCAGTCAAGGAACCCGTTCGGGCCATCAAAAGATGCTTTGGTCACATGGGGACTTTGGCTGACGGCCAGAGATGCCTCAAGGACCCTGGTAGAGACCAGAGACAAGCTTAGTAAGTCAGAGAAGGAAACTGCCCTGCTTCATGCTGAGATGGAGGCTCTGCATGCAGACAAAGTAACGTTCGCGTCTGTTGCGCAGGCCACCACACAAAAGTTGAGCGATGCTACTCTGCAGGCTCAGACTTGGGAGGAGAGAGCTTGTGCTTTAGAAGCTGAGCTGGCTCACACCAGGTCTGCAGCCAAGTTCATGGTAGGGCAGGTCAAAGAGCAGCAGGAGGCTGTTAGTCATGTGGCTTGCCATAAGCAGATAGTTGCATTGGAGAGTCAGCTCCAGACACGCAAGGCCTTGATTTCAGCGGTGCGTCCAGAGCTACTCCCCTCATTTGTTTGTGATTCTATGGAAGAGCCCCTGCCCGAAGATGCTCTAGCGACTCTTCCCCACAACCCACACTGGAGCGACCCCCGGGTCCCAGTGCAGCCAGTCGAGACATGGTCCATGACCAGACGGACCACCCCTCTAGGAGAGGGAGGATCAGATAGACCAGAAGTACAGGAGACTCAGGTAACTGAGACATGAGTCCCCTGGAGAGCCACAGAGGCCAAGGCAATTGCAGATCAACTTGGTCCTCTGAACAGACAAACAGAGATCATGTGGTTAAATGCAGTGATCCATTCCCACCCCACAGCCAACGGCCAGGATTTGACCCAACTGGCGAGGCTGTGCATGTCACCATTGGAACTCCCCACACTTGAGTCCGCTGTGGCCGCCCGAGGGCTAGTCCGCTTGGAAGCCCATGAGTGGATGCGGGACGTAATTAGGATTTTGTGGCCCGGGCAAAGTGCTAGTGTACTCTATGTCATGGAGCAGCAAGGCCCTAGAGAAAACCCAGAAGGGTACGTGGCCAGAAAACAGCTTTTGGCCATTCTAGCTGAAAAGGTTCCCCTAGCCCCTGGTGGCTATAACTTTAACCATGTGGAGTTCAAGACTCTATTGTATGGAGGCTTGAACCACGAGACAAAGATGGCCCTAGGGTTAGTGAATCCTGCCACAACTGGGTGGGAGGAATTCAGGAACAACCTCCGGCGGGTCGCTGACCTGCTCCCTGAGGCTGGTTCTCTGAAGCCTCCATCCAAACCCCATAGACATGACGGAGGGAATTGGGAGCCCATACAGAAGGTTACCTACTCCAATTACAGTCCCCATTCCCAGCACAGGAAGACGGCTCCGAATTCCGTTCCCAAGGGGAATTGGAACTTGCGCCCTCTTCCCAGACAGGACAACAGGCAGTGGCAGGCTACGGATTCCCGCAGTCAGCCCAGCATGACAGGGAACTCCGCTCAGCCACCCGTAGCCCCAAAGCAAACCCCGGACACTGGTGCTCTTAGGGAGACATCTGGTGGTTATGACCCCACAGCCCAGACGTACTCGTCCGACAGAGTAAGGATCTGGAATATGCTTAGAAGGTTTGGACTGGACATGAGCCAGTTCGATGGGAGACCCACAGTTGAGCTCCTTGATGCCTTAGAAAGGCATTTACTTCTGGGAAGTAGCTAGCCAGTGAATGCAGTGACCAACGGTCCCCCTCCGACTGGATACTACCCCGACCTAGAGCTGTCAGGATAGGGGTGGCCTTGGTCCCAGGATCTCCCAGAAAGGGTTGTGGCTCGGCTGAAGCCAGACAAATGGGGTAGATCTAGGGTGAAGGCAGGCACTAGGACCGATAGGGAAAGGACTCCTGCCACCTCTCCTGCAGACTCCAGCGCAGCACTGAAAGTGCTGTACCCCAACCAGATAAGACAGGGTAAGCCCACCCCAGACGCTATCCGGTTGACCGGGTACGGTGGGGGGGGGCCCAATCTAAGTCCTTCAGAGGACAGGAGCACTCAGTGCACACTAAAACAAGGCAGATTGCCCCTCCTCCTGACATAGCCCCGAGTGCGAATCCAACCACATCTGAGACAGTAGTGCTTTCAGAGCACCAAGAAGGATCGCACCAGGCTAAGGTTCAAGAAGAAAACCCCATAGAATCTGACAAGGCACAGAACATTGCCAGCATGTGTGAGAGCCAGGAAAAGGAGAGCACACAGCGAGGGGAAGCCAGCCCAAAGCTTCCAAAGCTCGCCATTGTCCCTGCTCTGAGCCTCCTGTTAGAGACCTTCACTTTCCCCCAAGATTTTCTTGAAACCTTGGCAGAGAGAGTCATCCCTCTCCATGCCTTTTTTCAAGGGAATTTCTGGTGGGACTCGGGATTCAAGCAGAAAAATGCTCCTGCCCACCCAGAGCACAGGATAGCAAAGGTACTCACCCTGGCACACCCTGACTTGACATTACATACTCCCCTTAACTGCATTCCATCAGGGGAGCCTTCAACAATTATAACTGTGAGTCCCAAATACCACACGGAGGTGGATGTGGCTACTGCCTTCCCCTCCACAGAACTATACTGGTGCCAGCTTACATTCACATTCAGTGGCACCCAATACCTCTTTACTCTGGTGATCTTGAGAGGGGCCAAGACAGTCCACGGCTCTGTCTCAATCACCACCCTGCCACGAAATGCAGTACCTAGGAAGAAGGGAGACTGGCTTAAATTCTTCCACGTCTCCCAACTTAAAGAATGGAAAGGTCAGCCTGTTGATCCTGCCTCAGTGGCAATCCCCGAGATGGAAGATCCAGGCACCCAAAAGCCTAATGTGAACCCAGTGATTTGCCAGACTTCTGTGAATTGCAAGGAAGTGCCAGCCGTTAATTTGTCTGAGACGTTTGTCTCAATCTACGAGGCTTTTGACAACGGGTAAATGAACATTGTCTGAACAGAAAAGAGAGGAGTGGTGCCCCCTCTGGCTTTCCCTTTTCTGTAAATAGCTCTTGTACATAGTTTTAATAGTGACGGACTCCCGTATCTGTGTTCCCTACAGGGAGGCGGAATGGGACCGTTCAAGTGGATTACAGTACTGTTTTCGTTAGTTACATGTGTCCTCGGAGCCTCTCCCAAATACACCACTCAATTCACCACCTATTGGCAATTCAACGTGCAGGCGGTCTGCCATTGGAATCCTTACAAGGAGGCAGAAGCCCTGCTATGAAATTTGCAGCTGTTACCTTGGTTTCAGAAGAGGTAGCTGTTTGAATTATTTTCACAGATACAGGTACGCCCCCGAGGGAGGCTTAGCTCTGAGCTACAAATGTCTGTGGCTCGTAGAGAAGTTAAGGTCTACACAGAAATGGCCATTGCCCCGTCTCCATTGACCATCAGAATGGTCCGGAGCCAGTACCGCAATGCCTCCCTGTTTGTAATTAGGTTCACCTACGAGGATTGTCACCCAGCATGGGAATGGAAAACTTCTCTACTCATGTGCTGTAACCTCATCCGTACCCCGACTGGTTGCAAATTCGCATGTGGCAAAATGTGGTGCCCAGATTCCCCTGCTTATACTCCTCCTTCCGCTAGTTCCCCTGCCATGTATGTGGGGAGCACTGTAATACATAGGGATATAGAGGTGGTCGCACACTCGAATTCCCAACCTGTTGTCACCACCATGGGTCTAAATTTCACAGTAGTTAATATTTCAAAAGTCATTCCTGCCTGCCAGCCTTATCTGAAATTAGCATGGACACAGTGGGAGCACTGGGAAAAGCGGTGGCTGTCTTTTTCCCACCCACACACTTGCCCTAAGTGAAGTGTCCTAGGGACCATCTTAGGAGGAATAGCCACTGGCGGCGCAATAATAAACGCTATGGATAATGAGGTATTGGCAAATAAATTAGGCATGACTGGCTTTAAGACTAAAGAAATTGGTGTGTCCTCCGCCGCTGGTCTAACTAACCTGGTGCGAGGAATGGATTTGATCACTCAATTGTTACCGTAATGGGTTGGCACAGAGAGAGATATAGTGTCTGACCTCGGTCGTGTCTTAAAAACGACGACACACAACGTGTCAGTTGCTATTCAGTGTACGCAACTGCAAAGCAACATAATCACCTTTGCTGCTCAGGTGATTCAGGTCAGCCTCATGGGATTAATACACCCGGAGATCCTGAGCCTGCTGAGAGAGCACTACCAGGAGTCCCTAGAACACCCCGTCGCTTTGGCACAGATACGGCACGCCACTTGGGAGAGCCTATCTCTCAAGGTGGAAGTCGTACATTAGAGGATTCTGGACCCGGTAATTTTACATCCACTATCCCATCTAGGATTACCCTTAATAGCAGCTAATGCCAACTTACTTCCCCGACAAATGTACCATTGGTCCAACGGTGTTTATTTCATCACCATTGGGTACAGTGTTGTCGTAACATTGATAGTTTTGGTTATAGCAATATTTCTGAATATGTTGTAGTACTGGTAAATTATACAGTCATAACACAGATTAATAAGGAGTGCTTTTGTTTAAGAACCCCGTGTTCAAATGTAACAGTATTGCCCAGTGGTGCAACAGTAAGCATCAACTGCACTGCTGGCAACCCATGCTTTTGCTCGCAGCACGTACAGGATTGTTTTGGAAACAACTTCTATCTCAGGCGGGAGATAAAGGATTATATCTTAGAAACTGGATATGTGCCCACGGAGTCCGAGCTAGTCGGATTCCACATCAAGGATGAGATTCCCGTGTCTACATGGCTATGGAATCTCAACCGCCTCGCCAATAGAGTACTGGAGGTCTCGCATTCCCTCCATCAAATTGCATTAACAGTCAATCACTCCACCAAAATAATTGTTGAATCATCAGAAGATTTGGAGTCAGCCTCACATCAGTCATAGTGAGACACCTTCACCTGGTTGTCCACGGGGCAAGCGATCACCCACTTCGCGTTGCACCCTTTGATAATTCTGGTTGTCTTTCAAGTTATATTAGCCATATGCTTGATTGGCCTCGCACTGCGGGTCAAGAAACAAATTTTCTAGCTACAAGCTGGCTGGTTTTACGGAGAGCTCCGAGGCTCATGATTTGTAAATAGTTAATTGTTAATGTGACTTGTTTTGAATTGGATGTCCCATTTAGTTTCAAAAGCCTATCCGAAGGTGACCATCTCTCAGGCCTGCCTCGGAATTCAGCTTTTTTCTTGAGGTAGTGAAGTTGTGCACTCGGAACCACCATCTAACCATCAGCACCATATCGGCAACGGCCCCAAGCCCTCGGTCTACATCATTAGGCTTGGAGCCAAGCTCTGGGTCTGAGCAATGGGGGGGACCTCATGGACTATTCCTTTCTGCAAGACCTGCAAGATGCAAGCAGCTAATAGTCAGCTCGTGATTGTTAGCTAGTTTTGCAAAATTGGATACACTGTAACCGCTACCACTTTCCCCTTGCTCAAGACCTACAGTGCTTCATTGGAAGGCATGCTTTGCTTCAAAGACTCAACTGCTTTGCAATTTGACATTTGCTTCAACTGCTCATTTACTGCCGCTTCTCAATTGTTGGGACGATTTATTGTTGTTTTATTGCTTATTATTACTATGCATTTGTGTGAATGTGTTTAGATTTTAGTTAGTTAGTTAGTCAGTAGCTAGTTTAGATAGTTAGGGTTGTTTTTATAAGATAGAAACCCTTTTGCTTTTCCTGGAAATTCCCTTTTCCTATGGAGAAATACTACCTCTGAACCTGTAGACCCCCATTTGACTCTAAAACTATTTTTGATTTTAATTGGAAAATGATCGATATTGTCCGCAACATCACCGATTTTCAGGGGGGGATTGTTATCACCATTGCTTGCCTGTACTTGTGGGATATTAAGATCTTTTGATATCAATAATTCAGCCTTCTGTGCCCATTCCTCTCCATGTGCTTGCGAGGCCCCCGGACAAGCATGCACACAGATGCTACTGACAATAGCCGAATCATTCAAATCCCACTCTAGGTAGGCCAGTCATTGCCTAATGAAGCTTCAGGAGACCTCAAGGCAAGTACCACATTATGTATGCACGCAACTTACAAAAGATCCCCTGCCCCGTGCAGGCAGCTCGATGAGCGGACTATACAACTCTTAAGCACTCCACGTTTGCATACTGGCTACTGTATTGATATTTTGGCAATAACTCAATCATTCAAAATACTGACCTTTCAGAGGCTTTGTCTCCAGCTCCAAACTCATTGTTTTCCCCAAGTACGGACTAGCCTGCAGCCACAATTTTCCCTATAAGAACCCCTGACTTTGAGCGCTTCCTCGGATCGCTCTTGGCTTCCATCCCACCTTGCTGTCGCTTTGGCTAATGCATTTCATTCCATCCCATTGCACGAGGCGTGTTGGTATAAATTTGCCTTCACGTTCCGGGGGCAACAGTATGTGTTTAAACGCACGCCCCAGGGCTTCCATTCCAGCCCAAGCATTTGCCATGCCCACATGGAAAAGATGTGGACCAAGCTGCAGCCAGCTTCAAGGTCTCACGTCTTGTCTTACGTGGACGACATTCTTATACATTCCAGTTCAAAGGAAAAGACCAGGGAGATCACCCACGAGGTGTCAGGAATCCCCCGTGACACCGGCTTTAAGGCCAACCGCGAAAAAGCCCAATTGGTGTCCACTGAAGTGAAATATCTAGGGCTATGATTAGGCACCGAAGGTCGCACTCCTGATGCACAGCGGGTAGAAGTGATCTCGAAGTTACCAGTGTTACTGCCCTGGCTAGTCCGAGCCTTGGGGATATTAAAAGATATCCTCTTGATATCACAATTAGGCTGCACTTGTCTATTCCCTTCCACATTCTTGCGAGGCCACCGGACAAGCACGTAAACAAGCTCAGCTGTTAATTGCCGTAATATTCAAACAACAATACAGGCAGGCCAGAAATAGCTGACTCACTGCTTTAGGAGACATCCAGGCAAGTACTCTAATTAAATATGCACGCATCCTACAAAAGAGCCTCTGCCCCGTGCTGGCCACTTGATGGGTTAACTATACAATACGCAAGTACTCTGCGTTTGCATACTGGCTATTCTACTGAGAACCTCTGCGATAACTCAATCATTCAGATTCTGACCTTTCGGAGGCTTTGTCTCCAACTCCAAATTGATTGTTTTCCCCCAAGTACGGCATAGCCTGCAGTCACAATTCTCCTTAGAAAAACCCTTGATTCTGAGACCTTCCTCGGAACGCTCCCGAGTTTCATCCCGCCTTACTGCCGCTTTGCTTGGCGAGCCTCCCCTCAGCTCCACATGCTGAGCTACATCGCACCCCAGACTCGCTCTCCCTTTTTCTGGGCTTCAGGACAGGTGAAGTATCACCCAAACCAGCAATCCCTCTAAAAATCCCTCTATACCACTCCAACCTTTATTTCTTTAGTTACCTTGTGTGAGTGTGTCGCATACACTGTTTTGTTTGTATTGAATAAACATCATTTATTATTTCAACTTCTGTGTTCTCCTTGACTCGACCTGACCCCGTAGACATAGGGTTCAAGATCTCGCTACGTTACCCTGCCTCTCATAATGCTAAGCAGTGCTCTGAGCTGATTTTCCCCACCTTTAGTTGAGCACATTTTGGTGTCCCTCCCGGGACCCCCAGTTCACAGGGTAACAGAGTGGTGGAGTAATGCGGGCAGCCCCGGTACCCCTAATTTGAGAAGGAGTCGCGAACCTCCTCAAAGCAGGCTTGTACTGACTTAGGTGATGGTCGGTCAAGTCGTTAGAGCACAGTTAGGCAGGAACACATGTGTGTGGAGTCTGTGCGTTTGAGCTCTAGAGCTATTTTATCTGGGTGGAAATCTGTTTCCCTTTCTTGCTTGGTTTGTGTATATCAGCTTCCCCAGCATGGTCACTAGCACTAGGCGGTGAACCATCATCCGATAGGAAGGGGTGTGCACAAGCTGTCCTGGGAATCACATCCCTAACTTGGGGTCTATCATGGGCTGGGATCCAAAGTGTTAGAGTGTTAGCACGGCAGGAACAGTCTACACTCATCAAACACCATAGTGGCAAGGCAAAATAGCACTTAGGGAAGAGATCCCCCCCCAGAGTAGTATACGGGTGCGTCCCATCAGTTGTTGTTGTTGTGTAGCTTTGAGAGAACGCGGGTGCGTCCCACTAGTAGCTGTGTAGTTTCGGGTGCATCCTGATTGGCTAGCCGACTAGTTGCGGGTGGTGAGTCCCGACCTAGCATAGGGTTTAGAGATTTAGCCCGTGGTAGAGGAAGGTACCCCTCACCCAGAAAACCAGTTAGGGACAGTTCGGTTTTGGCTTCTTACCCTTTTCCCCCGCTGCTTCACCAGGTGGCGTAGTAAGTTCCGTAGTGTTCGTTTCCCCCCTTCAGGTAGGCGGAGTACTCCTGAGGGTTCCCTGGGTCTAGGTGACCTCCCTGTCCCTGAAACGTTTCCTCGTCCTTTGGTCCCCAGTGCTGTTGAGGTGGAAAACCGGGCCTGGGAGTACCAAGGTGACTTTGTTTGGGCAGGCTGGAGATAGGTTCCGTCCCTCTTTCCTACAGAAGTTCCACAGAGTTCGTTTTCCTTTAGTCCCCTAGGGGTCTAGGTGATCCTTCCCGTCACTCCAGTTCCTGGTCCTGTTTGCGGTTTGCAGTTTGTAGCTTGTAGGTAGTGTTAGAGAGAGTTGTGGTTTGCGTGTAAAATGGCTGAGGTTAGTAAGGTCACCATCAAGGACCTCATGTCAGAGGAAGAGGTCAGAGGTAAACTAGAGAAATGGGTGTTGAGTAACGGGAAATGCCCCTGGAAAGACTCCATCTTCCAGACGGCCGATCCCTTTACCACACTCCGGGAAGCGTACACCCTGGCACGTAAATCAAAGAACCCATTTGGGCCGTCTAAGGACGCTTTGGCCACTTGGGGACTTTGGCTTACGGCCAGAGATGCTAGAGGTGCCCTGGTAGAAACCAGAGAGAAATTAGCAAGTGTAGAGAAGGAGAATGCCCGGCTTCAAACCGAGGTCGAAACGCTGCATGCGGACAAGGTAACTTTTGCGTCCGTAGCGCAGGCGTCAGCACAGAAGCTTAACAACATCACGGTAGTGGCGCAAACTTGGGAGGAGAAAGCCCATGCCTTAGAGGCTGAGCTGGATCATGCCCGGTCCACAGCCAAGTTCATGGTGGGGCAAGTAAGAGAGCAGCAGGAGGCTGTTAGCCATGTAGCTTGCCAGAAACAGACTGCTGCGCTGGAGAACCAGCTCCAAACGCGCAAAGCCTTAATTTCGGCTGTGTGTCCGGAGCTGCTCCCAACGTTTGTGGAGGACTTTTCCAGGGAGGCACTGCCAGAGGACGCTCGGGCAACTGTTCCCCACAATCCAGACTGGAGTGACTCTAAGGTCCCAGTCCACCCGGTAGAGACACGGTCCATGACGAGACGGACCACCCCCCTTGGAGAAGGCAGTTCAGAGAGGCAAGAGACGCAGGAGACGCAGGTCACCGAGACTAGGGTCCCCTGGCATGCTACTGAGGCCAAAGCTATTGCAGACCAGTTAGGTCCATTGAACAGAACCACCGGGATCACGTGGCTAAACACGGTGATCCATTCTCACCCGACAGCCAATGGTCAGGACCTGACTCATCTGGCTCGGCTTTGCATGTCCCTCTCCGAGCTCCCTATTCTTGAGTTAGCCGTGGCAGCTCTAGGCTTGGTAAGGCTCAAGGTCCACGACTGGATGAGAGAGCTAGTGAGGATTTTGTGGCCCGGACAGAGTGCAGTTGTGCTCTATGTCTCTTGAGAACCCTGAGGCTTACGTGGCACGGAAGCAGCTCCTCGCCATTCTGGCCGAAAAGGTCCCCTTGACGCCCCGTGGATATAACTTCGATCATCTCGAGTTTAAGACGCTCTTGTACGGAGGTCTTAACCACGAGACCAAGATGGCCTTAGGTTTGGTGGATCCAGCCACCACCCACTGGGAAGAATTTGGGAACCACCTCCGACGGGTCTCCGACCTGCTGCGCGAAGCAGGATCCCTCAAACCCCCCAAGACGCATAGGAAGGACACTGGGAATTGGGAACCTATAGCCGACGTTACCTACTCGAACTATGGCCCCCATTCCCAGCATAGGAAAATGCTCCGAATTCCATTCCTTGAGGGAATTGGAACTTGCAACCACCACCCAGACAGGACAGCAGGCAGTGGCAGGGAAGAGATTTCCGCAGCCAGCCCGGCAAGGCAGGAAGTCCCCCACAGCAGCCAACTGCCCCCAAACAGCCCTCTGACTCGGGATCTCCTCGGGAGACGTCTGGCGAGTACGATCCCATGGCCTAGACGTACTCCTCGGACATAGTAAGGGACTGGGGCATGCTCAGAAGGTTCGGGCTGGACATGAGCCAGTTCTACAAGCGGCCAACATCGGAGCTTTTGGAAGCTCTAGATAAGCAGCTTCAGGCAGGAAGTAAACAGCCGGTCCAGGCCGTGACCGATGGCCCACCCCCGGCTGGATACTACCCTAACCTGGATCTGCAAGCATAGGGGTGCCCTCGGTCCAGGAAGCTTCCCTGCAACATGGTGGCTAGGTTGAAGCTAGACAAGTGGGGAAGGTTCTGGGTGAAGGCAGGCATAGGGACCGAGAGGGATAAGACTCCTGTCACCCTTCTTGTAGACTCTGGTGCAGCAGTAAACGTGCTGCACCCCAAACTTGTGAGGTACGGTGAACCCACGCCCGAGCATGTCCAGCTTTCTGGATATGGCGGGGGGGTCACCAAGCTAGGGCATGGACAGGCATCCCAATGTCTATAGAGACGTTTCGTTTTCAGTTGTGGGCGTGCGAGAACCGGGGAGAAGACGACGGCCCTTTAGGCATCAGTTTTCTCCGGGGAAACAGGCTCACAGTTGATTACGCAAATGGGTTTCTATGGCAGCTAGATCAGGGACCAGTAGAGATTTCGGCTGTGCACCATTGTGCCGCCATTAAAGCTCCTGCCCCTATCCCGATAACGACTGAGCGACAAGTATGTTTACATCCTCCGTGCAGATGCTCTGGTGCCGCCTTGTCCTCAAGGGCCGTGGCACCGTCTTAATTGTGACACTAGTAATTGTAAAAGGGGCCATGGCTAGCTATGGATCCATCACAGTTACCATCTGGACTAGGGAGAAAGGTTCCCCGGAGGCACATGGGTCCAGGACCAGCCTCCATACCAAATTCAGAGTGTGGGTCCCAAACCAGGAGCAGGCGTTGCCGCTCTTGCCGGTTGTTCTGGAGACCTGAAAGAAGGATTGGAAAGGGAAACCCCCAGATGGGGACGCCCTTTTGTTAGCACAACAGCGTGACGGATGGGCTTTGCTTCCCTTCATGGGATGGCAACCCCCATGAAGAGGTGGTTGCTCCAGCTCCCCTCTCCTTCCCCCTTTCCTTGTAAATAGCCTCTTTAGGATAGTAGCTTCTGTAGTAACGGAGCCCCCATCTCTGTGTTCCCTACAGTGAGGCGGAATGGGATCGCTCTTGAAGATTGCAGTTTTGTTTTTCGTGATTGGATACGCCCTTGGAATCTCACCCGAATTCACCTAAGTTTACACAGATCGGCAGTTCAATGTACAGGCAGTGTGTTATTGGAACCCCTATCCAGAAGTAGAAGCCTTGTTGACGGGGACGCAACTGCTCCCCTGGTTCCAGAAAAGGTAACCCTTCGAGTTATCCACGAATTTCCATAAACATTCTAGAAAGAGACTGAGTGCAGAGTTAAGGATGGCTGTTGCTGGCGAAGAGATTAAACTCAACCCCAGCATGGCCACAGCAGCCGCCCCCATGACCGCCAGAATAGTCCAGGGCGACCACCGCTATGCAGCCCTACTAGTGCTTAGCTTCACTTTTGAAGACTGCCGCCCTACATGGGTATGGAAGACCTATATGCTTCATTGCCAGAATGTCACCCTGACCCCGACAGGTTGTAAGTTCTCCTGCGGGAAGATGTGGTGTCCCGATTCCGATACTCACTCCCCTCCTCCTCCTGAACGTCACACGGCTATGTATGTGGGTAGTTCCATAGTTCGCAAAGACATAGATATGGTCGCTTACTCGAATGTCCAACCCATAATAACTAAGATGATACTAAATTTCATAGTTGTCAATATCTCCAGAGTAATTCCAACTTGCCAACCGTACCTAAAACTAGCATGGACACAGTGGGAGCACTGGGAGAAACGATGGCTGTCTTTCTCCCACCCACACACTTGCCCTAAGCGAAGTGTCTTAGGAACCGCTTTAGGCGGAATTGGAACTGGTGGCGCGTTCATCAACGCTATGGACAACGAGATCCTAGCAAACAAATTAGGCGTAATTGGCACCAAAACTAGAGACACTGGAATATCCTCCACTGCTGGCCTAACCAACGTAGCGAGAGGAGTAGATCTGATTAGTCAATTGCTCCCACAGTGGGTTGGCGTCGAGCGAGACATAATATCCAACCTTGGCCATGTTCTACAGATCACGACCCATGATTTGTCAGTAGCGATATAATGCACGCAACTGCAGAGCACCGTGATCACCTTTGCTGCTCAGGTGATCCAGGCCAGCCTCATGGGGTTAATGCACTCCGAAATCCTGAGCCTACTCCGAGAGCGATATCTGGAATCGCTGGAACCCCCTGCCGCTTTGGCGCAAATACGGCACGCCATGTGGAAGAGCCGAACTCTCACAGTGGATGTTGCCCATGAACAGATTCTGGATCCAGTGATTCTAAATCCAGTATCCCATTTAGGACTCCCCCTCATAGCCGCCAATGCCACGTTGCTGCCCCCACAGATGTACCACTGGTCCAACGGTGCACACTCTTTTGATTTAGCTGGCTGCCTATTCAACCGCCATTGGATGTAGTGTTTCCACAACCTTAATGGTCTCAGCCACGGCGATACCTCCGAATATTTCGTAGTACCGGTAAATACCACAATCATGGCCCAGATTAACCGTGAGTGCTTCTGTTTAAGGACTCCTTGTACCAATTTGATAGTAGTGCCTAGTTGTGCGACTGTAAGAGTAAGCCACACCGCTGGGAACCCCTGTTTTTGTTCACAGATGGTCCAAGACTGTTTTGGCCAGAACTTCTATTTCCAGCGGGAGATATGACATTATGTGTTCGAAAGTGCCTATGCACCCACCGAATCCGAGTTGGTCAGATTCCACCTTGAAACCGAGATCCCTACGTCCCTATGGCTCAGGAATCTCACCCGTTTGTCTCAACGAGTAAAGGAGGTCTCGCACTCCATCCGCCAGATTGCACTGACTGTTAATCATTCTGCCCAAATAATAGTACTTCAGAGGATTTGAAATCCGACACTAAACAATCCTGGTGGGATGTCTTTAGTTGGCCCTCCAGAGGCCAGGCTATAACACATTTCTATCTCCACTCTTTAGTCGTCTTGGTGGTTTTTCAGATCATTTTGGTAATCAGTCTTGTCAGTTTGGTATTTTGGATTAAGAAGCAGATCCTCATGTTGCAAGCCGTCCATTTTTATTAAAGGAAGAGGTTCCCCCATTTGTAAATAGTTGTTTGCTGTAGAATATAGTTGGTATAGTGTGTTTGAATCTATCCTTTAACCTCTTTAAGGAAGAAGGGTTTTTGTTTTTGGAGGAGACGGATTCTTGGGATGGCTGTCCCAAGATCCTCTTGTCCTGTGAGGTAGATCGGGCCTACAGAGTCAGCCCTGATGCTCTGAGGAAGGTGAGTCGGATCGGAGTGCTGACCTTTTCTCCTCTGAACGCCGGCATTCTCTCACTCGGAGGGATTGCCTTGTGCAATTGCGTTCTGGTGGGATTAGGGCGAGACAAAGGGGACCTCACGACCCTCTCAGGAGAACCAGGTCTGACTCTGGACTCCCGGTCTACTGCCCAGGCATGTCCCTCATCACATCCAGAACCTCCTCCCCTCTTCTTTCGTGTGCTTGGATTGTTAGGGTAAGAACAATCGGCACCACTATTTTGCTTGTTACTCCATACAGTTTTGATTTCACCAATTTAGAACCACTCTCCGATGCCCCACAAGGGCCGGAGACCCACACAATTGGCCTGACGCCCAGCCCCGGTGAAATGTGTCTTATTTGCATATGTTAGGAGGACATTTGCATACGTACGTCCAACCATCCTGACTCATCACCGAGGGAGTCAGCGTCCGCTCTGGCAACGAGCAATCGTACACTCGCTTGTCTCTGATTTGGTTTATTCTGTCTTTTTCACCAGTTTGGGAGCCCTGCCGCCAGGCAGAGCAAAAAAAAAGGGGGGGGTCAGAGCCTAACCTGGTTCAGTCTGAGCATGTGTGTACCGCTACCATTGCAGATGGGGCTTCAGCAGGGGCAACTTAGGTGTGGCTGTTTGAAACAAAGCGCCAGCCTCAGTTGGGCCGTCTAACCCCTGAGCTTTGCAGGCCCGGTCATACTCAGAGTGAACTACAGTTGGGTACTCGACTCCCCAAGCTCTGGCAGACGTGGCACCCAGCCTAGGGTGACCATGGTCTGCAGTGGCCTTAACATCGCCTCTCCTGGTATGGCTTTAAGATCGGATCCCATCCCGTGTCTACCAGTTGCCCCCAGTGGCTCCATTTTCAAATAGATCTCATTCCCAGTAGGCTTTGAGCTGGCCATTTGCATTTATGGTATACATTGGATAATGTTCATGTCAGTTTTTCTGTTAAAGCTATAATAGGTCAATTGATCCAGAAGATCGGGAAGATCCCGAGGTCGTACCATCGCCCCCGAGTACCGTGGGGGGGGGGGGACGAAGAAAGTTGCTGCTCCATCTGATGGCCGAGACTTGGAGATTCCTGGTTCTTCAACGACAACCGTGACTGTGAGGGAAGGTGACCACGCAGCCTTCCGTGTGCCACAATGAACTTTTTGCCATTCCTGCTACACTTCGCTGACCCGAGGAAACCTATGGACTATTCCAGGCTCCAAACTCTACAAAAACTCTTTGCTCCTGAAGTGCAGCAAGCCAGCTAAGATGCACCAGCTTGGACATTTTGTTGTTCCTGCTCCGTTGCCTGGATGGACTTATGTTTTGCTCACCCGCTCCAGCTAAGAGAATTTTCCTTTTGCAAGGGGGGGTATGCTAAGACTTTTGTTTGCACCTCACCTCCCCCGGACTACGAACTTTCATTCACATTGAACTGTTTGCTCATTGGATTGCCTTCATTGTCAGACCATGCATTGGATTTACCGTATTTCATTGATTATTTCATTAATTGCATTTGCTATTCTTCTACCATTGCTCATTCTTCAACAGTTCCCTATTGATGGGACATTGGACATTGTTTATTGCTTAATTGTTTATTATTGTGTTACTGACATTGGTGTGTGTGTGTTTAGGTTTAAGTTTTACTTAGGACTGTCTTTATAAGATAGTAATCTTTTGCTTTCTTCAAAATTCCCTTTCCTGAGGAATGATACGGCTACCAACCTGCAAGCCCCTATTCGGCTCTAAATTGATTTTTGATTTTTGATTGGAAAATGTCCTATATTGTCCCCAACATCACCCATTTTCCGGGGGGGATTTTTACTGCCCTGGCTAGTCTGAGCTTTGGGGATATTAAAAGATATCCTCTTGATATTATAATTCAGCTGCACTTCTCTATTCCCTTCCACGTGCTTGCGAGGCCACCGGACAAACATGTAAGCGAGCTCGGCCGTTAATTGCCGTAGTATTCAAACAACAATACAGGCAGGCCAGAAATAGCTGACTTACTGATTTAGGAGACATCCAGACAAGTACTCTAATTCAGTATGCACGCAACCTACAAAAGAGCCTCTGCCCCGCGCTGGCAGCTTGATGGGTTAACTATACAATAACTAAGTACTCTGCGTTTGCATACTGGCTACTCTATTGAGAACCTCTACGATAATTCAATCATTCAGATTCTGACCTTTCAGAGGCTTTGTCTCCAACTCCAAATCTATTGTTTTCCCCCAAGTACGGCATAGCCTGCAGTCACAATTCTCCTTATAAAAACCCTTGATTCTGAGACCTTCCTCGGAATGCTCCCGAGTTTCATCCTGCCTTGCTGCTGCTTTGCTTGGCGAGACTCCCCTCAGCTCCACGTGCTGAGTTACATCGCACCCCAGACTCGCTCTCCACTTTTCTGGGCTTCAGGACAGGTGAAGTATCACCCAAACCAGCAATCCCTCTAAAAATCCCTCTATACCACTCCAACCTTTATTTCTTTAGTTATCTTGTGTGAGTGTGTCGCATACACTGTTTTGCTTGTGTCAAATAAAAATCATTTATTGTTTCAACTTCCGTGTGCTACTTGACTCGACCCGACCCCGTAGACATAGGGTTCAAGATCTCGCTACGTTACCCTGCCTTTCGTAACGCTAAGCAGTGCTCTGGGCTAATTTTCCCCACCTTTAGTTGAGCACATTTTGGTGTCCCTCCCGGGACCCCCAGTACACAGGGTAACACCAGCCCTCACAGACGTGCACTCTTTGCATTCTCTTCTGGGGACATTCAACTTTTCCAGGGATTTTATAGAGTCTTTCACAGCCAAGGCAAAGCCTCTGTATGCCCTATTAAAGAAGAATGCCCAGTGGGAATGGGGACCGGCACAACAGCAGGCATTTGCCCAACTTAAGGAGGACTTGATGAAAGCACCTGCCCTTGCACACCCGAATATGGCGAAGCCATTCTTCATACAACTAGCCACCTCGGATAGGAGTATGGGAGCAGTTCTGTCACGACAACAAAATGGCACCCAGCTCGTGATAGCCTACACCTCCAGGAATTTGGACCCACACGAGACTAAATTTACTCCATGCGAGAAAACATGCCTCGCACTGATCTGGGCTATAACACACTTGGAGTTTATGATCGGAGGTGCCCATGTGGTTGTCCAGACCCCCCACATGCCGCTTAAGTACATCTTGTCAGGAAAAGTCCAGAATGGCCAGGTGTCCAATGCCAGGATTGCCAAATGGACTGTTTCCCTGGTTTCACGTGGGGTGGATTTTCAGAAGCAACCCCAGGAACCACCAGCTCCCTATGGTCTAGTTGTGACCGGAGCCATGCATGAGTGCCCTTTACCACCTTTAAATACTAGTCAACGGCCAGTGGAATGGGGAGCCTCCCTTGAGGAAGCTCAGTTACAGGGCTTCGTTTGTTGGTTCTGCGATGGGTCATCCATGCACGTGGATGGTAGCCCACGGACAGGCTATGGAGCGATCCGAGTCGCAGACTCCTTCACCCTACAGGGAAAAGCCTTGCCACACTCCAGCCAGGTGGCAGAGGTAGAAGCTCTAAGGGCTATCCTGGAGCATGAACCGCTTGACTGCCCCCTGGCCATCTATACAGATTCCGACTGGGCTGCCAAACCAGCCAGTGTTTGGTTACCGATCTGGCTTCAAAACAATCTCAAAACATCCGATGGGAAGCCCATTGCCCATCTCGATAAATGGGTCAGGATCGCTGCCCAGATTGAGGAACGAACTGCCCCTACATGGGTTGCTCACGTCCGAGGACACCAGAAGAAGAACACGGCTACATGTATCTGGAACACCAGGGCAGACGCCATTGCTTGGGATGCCGCTTTACAGCACGATGGGGCCCCCATAGCCATTATAAATGTCAACCCTAAGGAACCCACGATACCTCCCATGTTCGAACTGGGAGTATTGCAAAAGGGAGATTCTGAGATCTTGGAATTGGCCAAGAAGGGCTCAGACGAGTCCGGTCAATTCAACATCTCCCAACTAGAAGGAGTGTATTGGGCTATTGATGCCAGTGGCCAACGCCACTGGATCGTGCCCCAAGACCTCCGCAGCGACATCATCCAGTTTGTGCACGAGCAGGGACATCGAGGGCGAAGTGTGACTCTGGACAGGGTAAGAGAAACCGGGTGGTGGCCGCAGATCAAGCAGGATGTAGACCAGTGGCTCAACAACTGTTTGGCTTGTGCCATGGTCAATGCTGACACCGCCGGCTCCAAGGCACCCATCCAGCACCAATGCATCGAGGGTCCCTGGTCGCACATTCAAATAGATCATAGGCCTGTTACCTACAACCCCGTGGGGGAACAAATATTGTTTAACCGTCATCGATCCATTCACCAAATGGATCCAGGCTTTTCCATGCAGAGACAACACAGCAAGCACGGCAGCGCGCTTGCTCTATAACAATGTTTGGGCGAGGTGAGGAGTATCACGTGACCTTGACTCAGACTTAGGTGTACACTTCACTGGTGAAGTTACCCAGGAGTTGTGCAAGGCACTGGGCATTCACCAGTGCTTCCGGATCGCCCACCATCCCCAGAGTTCAGGTCAAATCGAGAGGACGAACCGCTCTCTGAAGGAAGCGCTTCGGAAGATGGTACGTTCCTCTGGCAAGGACTGGGACAATAAGTTGCCCATTATTTTGATGGCCTTCCGAGGCACAATAGCCTCTCATGGCTTCACTCTACATATGGTGATGACTGGGCGGAAGATGATGCTGCCCGAGGCTTTTTGGATAAACACTAGCCTCCCTTCCGATTTAGAGCCAGTGGTTCTAAATAACGAGTGGGTGAGGAACCTAGTGCAGCATATAGGGCAAGTACACAGGCAAGTAGCTGCCCAGCTGGGCAAAAACCTACAGAAAATGGACAAGAGACTGGGATGGGTTCATCACCCTTGCCAGTGGGAGGAGGGACAGCTAGTCCTATATAGAAACTTCTATAAGGATAAGCACTCCCTCGCTGCCAAGTGGCTTGGCCCTGTCCCCATTGTGAAGAGGATCTCCCCTGCTGTATATCAGGTAAGGATCCCCAGGAAAAAGGGAGACTGGCTGAAGTTCTTCCACGTCTCTCTACTGAAAGAGTGGAAGGGTCAGCTAGTCGACCCGAAAGGCATTACTGATACGGACTCACTTGAGGAAGCTACTGGGAAGACTCCCATTAATATAATTGCTCCTCAGGTATTGCTAAATTACAAGGACATTCCAGAAATTAACTTATCTGAGACGTTTGCTTCAATTTACGAGGCGTATGACAATGGTTAAATTGACATTGTCTGCATGGGACGGAGAGAGAGATGGCCAACTCTCCGACCTCCCACTTATGTACATAGTTCCTGGTTATATTTGGGTGATTGGGAAGTAGTGTTATTTTTGGTATAGATTGTTTTTGAAACTGAATGTCCCGTTTGGTTGCAAAAGCCTATCTGAAGGTGACCAGTCTTCAGGTCTGCCTTCGGAGTTCAGCTATATCTGTGGGCTAGTGATACTGCTTGCTCGGGGCCAGCATCGAACCATCGGTACTAGGTTGTTAAGCCACCCCAAGCCCTCGGGAATATCATCAGGCTTGGAGCTTCGGCTCTGAGTCGGTGCAAGGAGGCTAGGGTGATTGCAGGCAGGACTTTGGTTCTTGGTCTGCTGCTTACCTTCTTCTGGAAGGGCCGGTGTGCAGATGGGAACCACCGATCCCAGTCTCGCGGGGCGAGGAGGTTAACATCGACCTCTCTAGACCTATGAGCTGATGCGGGAGCCAAACCAGCAGTCTCACTGTCCCAACCAACGGCCGTCCTCCGGCCAATACAGCCTTAATCTCAGTTGCTATTTATATCCCCGTGGACTCTTAGTCTTTTCAGTCATGATGACCCAGTTTCAATTCGAATTCCCAGCAGGTTTTGAGCCAGCCATTTGCATTTATGGTATACATTGTATAATGATCATGTCAGTTCTTCTGTTGAAGCTAAAGATCAATTGATCCAGAAGACTGGGAAGATCCCGAGGTCGTACCATCGCCCCTGAGTACCGTGGGGGGGTGACGAAGAGAGTTGCCGCTCCATCTGATGGCCGATACTTGGGGAGTCCTGGTTCTTCGACGACATCCGTGACTGTGAGGGCAGGTGACCACGCAGCCTTCCAATTGCAAAGACGGACTTTTTGCCATTCCTACTACTGCTTGCTGACCCAAGGAAACCTATGGACTATTCCAGGCTCCAAACTCTGCAAAGACTCTTTGCTCCAGAACTTGCAGCAAGCCTGACTGCACCAACTTGGACATTTTGTTGTTGTTCTTGCTCCGTTGCCTGGATGGACTTATGTTTTGCTCGCCCACTCCAGCTAAGAGACTTTTCCTGTTGCAAGGGGGGGATGCCAAGACTTTTGTTTGCACCTCACCTCCCCCGGACTACAAACTTTCATTCCACATTGAACTGTTTGCTCACTGGATTGCCTTCATTGCCTACCCATGCATTGGACTTATCCTATTTCATTGATTGCTTCATTTTGCATTTTCTATTTTTCTACCATTGCTCATCCTTCGACAGTTCCCTATTGACGGGACATTGGACATTGTTTATTGCTTAATTGTTTATTATTGTGTTATTGACATTGGTGTGTGTTTAGGTTTAGGTTGTAGTTAGGACTGTCTTTGTAAGATAGAAATCCTTTGCTTTTCCCCAAAATTCCCTTTCCTGAGGAGTGATATGGCTACCAACCTGCAAGCCCCTATTCGGCTCTAAATTGATTTTTGATTTTTGATTGGAAAATGTCTGATATTGTCCCCAACATCGCCCATTTTCGGGGGGGGGGGTTGTTACTGCCCTTGCTAGTCCAAGCTTTGGGGATATTAAAAGATATCCTCTTGATATCACAATTCGGCTTCACTTCTCTATTCCCCTTCCCGCGCTTGCAAGGCCACCGGACAAGCACGCATACAGGCTCAGCCGTTAATCACCGTAATATTCCTGGACAATACTGGCAGGCCAGAAAATAGCTGACTCGCTGCTTTAGGAGACATCCAGGCAAGTACTCTAATTCAGTATGCACGCAACCTACAAAAGAGCCTCTGCCCCGTGCTGGCAGCTTGATGGGTAACCTATATAATACCCAAGTACTCTGCATTTGCATACTGGCTACTCTATTGAGAACCTCTGCGATAACTCAATTGTTCAGATTCTGACCTTTCGGAGGCTTTGTCTCCAACTCCAAATCTATTGTTTTCCCCCAAGTACGGCATAGCCTGCAGTCACATTCTCCTTATAAAAACCCTTGACTCCGAGACCTTCCTCGGATCGCTCCTGAGTTTCATCCCGCCTTGCTGCTGCTTTGCTTGGTGAGCCTCCCCTCAGCTCCACGTGCTGAGTTACATCGCATCCCAGCCTCGCTCTCTATTTTTCTGGGCTTCAGGACAGGTAAGGTATCACCCAAACCAACAATCCCCCTAAAAATCCCTCTATACCACTCCAACCTTTATTTTCTTTAGTTATCTTGTATGAGTGTGTCGCATACACTGTTTTGCTTGTGTTTAATAAACATCATTTATTGTTTCAACTTTTGTGTACTCCTTGACTCGACCCGACCCCGTAGACATAGGGTTCAAGATCTTGCTACGTTACCCTGCCTCTTGTAACGCTAAACAGTGCTCTGAGCTAATTTTCCCCACCTTTAGTTGAGCACATTTTGGCATCCCTCTCGGGACCCCCAATACACAGGGTAACAATGGATCACTTCCCGTGTAAAAATAACAAAACCAAACACTGCCCTAAAGCTTAGCACCAAAGAGCTGCAGAAAATCCCAAGAGAGTACTGGGACCTGCAGAAGGTTTTTAAAGAACATGAAGCAGATAAACTCCCACCCCACAGAGACTTTGATTGTAAACTATGATCACTAGATGGCACTAAAATTCCAAAAGCTAAAATATATCCCATGAACAAACAAGAACTGGGGGGCACTGAGGAAATTCCTAAACAAAAACTTGCAATGCGGATTTATTAAACCATCTTCTGCTCTGATAGCAAGTCCAGTGTTTTTCCGACAGAAATGCAATGGGGGGACCCTATACTTAATGTGAACCACAATTTGATTATTCAAGCAGTACTCCTTAATGCTTACCCAATTCCACTCACTGCAGATATAACAGCTCAATTGGTGCAAGGCAAATATTCATGAAACTGGACCTCAAGGAGGCTTTTCACCAGATTAGAACAGACCCTGACAGCGAATGGCTCACTACTTTCTCAACCCTTTTGGGGAATTACCAAGGGACTGTCCCCCCTTTTGTACTACAAGCAAGGCCTGCCATGTTTCAAATGTCCCTTAATTCAGTTTTACAAGAATTCCTTTATAATGGTGTTGTGGTTTACTTAGATGACATTTCGATTTACTCCAAAACCCTGCCATAAGACATGAAACTTGTTCGCACTGTGTTCCAGAGACTTATAGACAATGAACTTTTTGTAAAGCTCTCTAAGTGTGAGTTTCACACTCAAACATTTGATTACCTCAGATACAGAATTTGGAAGAACATCCTAAATATGGACCCTTCTAAGATTGAAACAATTGTAAACTGGCCTCCTCCAAAAACACAGAAGCAGCTGCAACAGTTCTTTGGATTTGCCAATTTCTTCCATAATTTTATCGAGGTCTTTGCTACAATCGCTCTGCTACTGACGGACCTCCTAAAAATGAATTCTGGAAAGAAGAAACCAGATGTAGCAATCCCGAAGAAACTTACATGGACTAAAGATTGCCATGTGTCAGTTCCTGACACATATACTCCTGGTCCACATGGTCTGAGCCGTCCAGTGGGGCTGATTTCCAATTCAGGTTCCAATTGGCCCCCACAGGAGTCATGTGACCCCTCCTAGAACTCACTGTACCACCCTGACCAATATCCCATTATTATTTTTTTGTTTTTTGTTTTGTGCCTTCCCATTTGTGCAGTTTTGTATTTTTCCTTACGTATCTTCTGTCCCTCTTTTCCCTTTTGTTTCCTTTTAATAAAAATAACTAAAAAAAATGATGTTACAGTGGTCACTTTCCAAGTCTTAGATACACCCTTTAGAGCAAGATTGGCGATGGTACAGCAGTCTTAAAAGATACTGAAATGTAGCTTCTAGTGATATCCACCATTCATTATGCTGGCTAGGGTTGTATTCCAATAACAACTGGAGGGCCACACAACCTTCACCTTTGTTTTAGAAATATGTTATATATGTTAGTTAGAAGAAATTTTGGAAAACCTTACATTCCAGCTTGATGATCACTTACATATAGCCTTTATATCCCATTTTCCACACACTGATCATCCCTGCACTTTGCTCTTCTTTGGAGCAGAGTGGTTGGCAGTGGATGTTTACTCCATTTGTTGTCGTGGCTTAATTTGTCCATGGACCCAAATAAATTTATCAATTCTTTTAAAAAGTTAATACTTTTTAAACTGATTACAGTAATAAAGGGAATAATCTCAATTTTTCCTCCAAAGCAATGCAATAACCTCAAAAACAAATGTTATTTAATGCACCCAAACTTGACATCATCTGGTTGTTGCCATAAAATAAAAAAGTAACCTCTGCTTGGTTAAAGCAGGAACAGGTTTTGAGTAACATTGTTGCTGGTATTACAATTATTATTATTATTATTATTATTATTACTACTACTACTACTACTACTACTATTATTTTATACCCTCCTTCTCCTTAAGACTGGGACTCAAGGCAAATTATTTTTTTTTGATACATTGCCTCCAAACTCTTGATTTTGCACTGCTTTTTGGTGTTATTCGACTTTTGAGTGAGCAATGGGTTTGAGATTATTTTGCGCATAAATTTGAGAAAGGGTTGCTTTATATAGGGTTGTTGGTTGTACAAATTACACACGACACAAGGCAGTCACCATAAACAAACGACGTTACAGACACTACTAATAGGCAGTGATGTAGACTCGAGTCTACATCACTTGGGCTCAAGTCAGACTTAAGCCACCTCAGTGACTCCACTCAAACTTGACTCAGCAACGAAGATGCAGGGACTCGACTCAAGATTTGTATATTTTTTAGTGACTGACTTGCTGCCCTTGGTTCAGTAACATGACGCATTCATCCAGAAACCTTGAGACTTTGAACAACACCTCCATCTCTTTTCGCCTACCGATCACATGACAATTTGTCTCAAGCCCAAAGCGTGGGCGCATTTGTCAGAGGGGAACAGCAAGCAGGTTAGGCAATGGGCTTGAGGTCTGCTCAGCAGCCTGTCCTTGCTACATATTGGAGGAGCCTTCTAAAACATTTCCTAAGAGCAAAAGGCAAGACTCGCCCCCAGAGTGCATTTCTTAGAGGGGAACAACAAATGTGTTAGGCAACCAGCTTGAGGAAGAAGGATCCTTCCTTCTACAGCTTTTGAATCTTCAGTAAAGAAAGATTCTATTCCCTACTTCTGAAAAATCCTCCAGCTTCGGAAATGGGAAGTAAAAAGGATCCAATTCCCCTTTTCCAAAGCTGCAGACTCTTTCATGCCCCTTGGCACAAAAGCCTCCAGCTTCAGGATGGAGGAGTAAGGAGGATCCTATTCCTCACCTCTGAAGCTGTAGACGGCAAGATCGCAAATGTGGAGGCCCAACTCTGCTTTAATTGTTAAAACTGACTTTTATTTGACCCTGTCCAGAAATTCTGGAATAGAGGTTGGGGTATAAAGTTGGCTCCCAGACTTGAGACTTGACTTGAAAGTATCTTCGCGGACTTGGGACTTGACTAGAGACTTGAAGGTAGACTTGGGACTTGGAGTAAACGACTTAAATACATCATTGCTCATAGGGCCAGTCCTGGCGAAAACAGAAGCATCCTGGTATTAAGAGACGAACTGAAACGTGCAATAAGAAACGAGAGGCCATTTCCGCACTAGACCGTTACAGCGCTATTATTCCACTTTCAACATCCCATGGAATCCTGAGGCTGGCAGTTTAGGGAGGGGCCTCAAAGAGTTCCACAGGATGTTGAAAATGAAATAACAGTACCGTGACAGTCTAGTGCAGAAGTAGCCGAAGCTGAAGGTCTAACTCCCGCTTCACACACCACGTTAGCGTTTCGCCTCCCAGCACGGCAAATACGGCGCCCAACCACACAGCCAAGGGAAGTCCCCGCCCACAGAAACCCCTTCTTCCGTTTCCTCCCCTCGCAGCGCGCCTGATCGCCGCCATCGCGAACTTTCCTTCTCCCGGACGTTACGCCCCGCGGCCGTTCCAACGCCTGGCTCGCTCGCTCGCTCGCTCGCCGTCTTTCTCAGTGGCCGCTCGTCCCGTAACGTCGCCTGCTGCCGTTTGACCCCCGCCGCCACGATGCCGCGGATAATGATCAAGGGGGGCGTGTGGCGGAACACGGAGGTACGTGGCGCATCTTTTCGCCCTCCCTCATCTGCCGCCACTCATTCTTCCACACGGAGGAGGCCTTCCTAGTACTGAGCCCAACGGCTGGGGCGAGAGTCTGCTCGGTGGAACAGTCTCCTCGCAACGAGAGGGGGGAAAAAAGTCCTAACTCTTCGTGTAGTCTCTCAGTGGCGCTCTAACGTTACAAATTAAAAAAAAGTGCGGAGGTTGATGAGGATATCAGGTGTGGACTCTGATCCTGTAAATGTTTACTTGGAAGTAAATGCCAGTTTGTTCAGTAGGGTTTACTCTGGCAAAAGATTGCAAACCACGACGTCCGTTGTAGCTTCGTGTTTCTTATTTGCCTTGTGATGGCGGCCCATCTCACCCGGTGGAGCCTTTTCTGAATCTACTGCCAGTTACTTTTATTCACTGATTGCTTGTTCTAATATTAGGGGAGAGGCCTCGTATTCCTTTTTTCTGAACCATACATATATTTGTAATTCTCTTTCATTTTCCTGCTTAGTTCTTTTCTGTCCCTCTAAACTAGAAAGCCCCGAGTACTTTTACGGTTTTCTCACATGGAAGGCGCACTAGCCACTCCCCCCCCCCCAATAATTTAGGTTGCTCCTTTCTGTCCCTTTTTTCAATTCTCTCGTTTTCAGATGGGGAGACTTAGAACAATGCAAAGAATTCCAAATGTAGCCACCCATTAGATCATTAGATTTGAGCAAACTGAAACGGATTCTGTGATTTTTTAAGTCTTTCACAATGATCCTAAGAATTTTTACAGCTGCTGCATGCTAAGTTGTTTTTTGTTCTTTGAGCTTTTCATCATAACTTTAAATTCTCCTTTCTACTTAATCATAAGTAGTAAAATCCTCATCAGTCTGTGTATGAAAGCATCACCTGGTTTACCTTTAACATCATTTGCTGTTTTATTGGCTGTTCACCAGGTGTTTACAGAGCACTTTTTCAGCATCTTGAGTGTTATCTGCAAATTTGTCACCATATGGTAACTCTTAACTCCAGAGAATATCAGAATCTAACATAGATTTTTTGGGAATCTTGCTTCAGTCATCACCAAACAGAAGGACAAGTAGTGGACACTGGCAAGTAGTGATGAGTCTGTTTCTGCAGGAATCATTTGGCAGTCTGTTCTGTAAACCTCCTGTGAGGGTTCCTCTTGAGGTTCAGATACTTTAAAAATTGTTCTCACTGTTTTATGATAACAATCAGTTTGTTGTTAGCAGAATCAGCAGATCTGGTAATAAGTGAAATATCTTTTTTTTCCTAATGAAGTTAAAAGTTTTAAAAATACTGAATTATTTTATCAGTAATTATTACATCAGTATGATGTAATACTGTTTACATCAGTATTTGTATTTACAGTGTTTGTTCAGTTGACCAACTCTAAGTGGATTCCTTCCAGATCCAAAGGCTACACTTTGAATGCACAGACAGTTTGCTGACTCTAATTTATTGTGTCTTGGATAGCACAAAGAGCATATCTTGGCAAAAAAGCAAAAAAAGAAAAGATATTTTAAAAATCCAGCAATGTTGGTGTTGGGAGAAAATCTAGCTATGTTGCGCTTCTGTTCAATATTGGAATTCAGGGAAATATTGAACTGGTTGGAAGAGTCATATTATCTGATGATGTAAAAAGAGGTGTGTTTATGAAATGGAGCCCAGCAAACCTTGATTCTTGTGATAAAGTTTTGTTACATAACCTCATGGAGGTTTGTCCACTGTTATTAACAATGTATAGGGCAGAATATTTTTGCGTTATTGTGTTTGCCTTGTTGTCTGAAAAAATACAATAAGGAATAAAAATAGACACTTCTTGTTTTTAGGATGAAATTCTTAAAGCAGCTGTAATGAAATATGGCAAAAACCAGTGGTCTCGTATTGCCTCTTTGTTGCACAGAAAATCAGCAAAGCAGTGCAAAGCCAGATGGTATGTAACAGAATATAATATATAGGGGAAATTGGAAATGTGTTTTATTAGTCATCTATTGCCTGTCAGTACACCAAAGGCCCTGAGGTGATATATAGTATATAAAGCATTAAATATAGAAATAAAAACATTTAAAGACATGCTTTAAAATAATTCCTTTTTAAAATAGTTCACAAACCACACACAGTTAAAGCAATCAGTTTAGGCACCTCTAGTTTTAAGGACTAAAGGCCATTTAAAATAACTCACATTTTGTGTTAGCTGTAGCTTCTGAACAATTTTCAAGGAATTAACTACTGTGTCCACATCTGCCTTCCCTAGGAGAGGTGCAGGTGGCACACCAGCTGAATTGGGTAGATGCCGCCGCAGTTACTTGACTTTCCAGGAGCAGCACTGGGTACAAAATTGCCCCCAAGCTAAAAACCTGAGCTTTCAGAGGGAGTGAAACCCCATCTGGAACAGGTCCCAATCCCAACTCTGGGTTAACTTTCTTAGTGACCAACAGAACTTCTATCTTGTCTGGATTGAGCCCCAGTTATTCAGCTACATCCAGTTCTTCAGTCCATTCAGTCTGTAATTCAGGTCTTCTACAGCCTTCTTAGCATCAGTTGTAAAAGAGAAAAAGCTAGGTATCATCAATGTGCTGATAACTTCCTCCCTCAGCTCTGGATGACCTCCGTAGCAGCTTCATGTAGATATTAAAAAACAGGGACTTTTTAAAGTTCAGGTACAAAATCAAGGAAGTTTCCAGTTGTCTATGCCTAGCCTGTGCTAGTTTTGGGGAAAGAGAACAGATGTGATTGGGTGTAAAGTGCATTTTTTTATTTTATTGGATTTATGTCCATTCTTTCTCCCAACATGGGATTGAAGGTGGCCCTCATTCGTACCCTAATTCATATTGGTGGACATGGGTAGTTTTGATACAGGAAGGTCGAGACAACATTGTTCTAATGCTAGTAGGTGATTCAGTAGACTTCATGCAGTGTACTCAAAATATTGATATCCTAAGAGAAAGCTGGCATCCCCTTTTCTTTTCACAACCCCTGAAAAGGTAAGTGTTTGCAAGTCTGTGAGCGTGCCATAATCATAATGTATTTTTAAATGCAGCAGAATGAAGATATGCTGATGTGAACTGTGCTTAATTAACAGGAGTTCATTGTTTATGGTACCCTGAAATAATTCTTTCTTTTTCATCATTTTGAGTAAGGTATGAGTGGCTGGACCCAAGCATCAAGAAGACAGAATGGTCACGAGAAGAAGAGGAGAAGCTGTTGCATTTGGCCAAACTTATGCCAACACAGTGGAGGACTATTGCACCAATTATTGGGAGAACAGCTGCACAGTGCTTGGAACACTATGAATTTTTATTGTAAGTAATTCTGCCCTGTAAGGGAAACACAGTTTGGTTGAGGCTGTGAAGCTCTCTAGAAGCCTTCCCATACCAGATGGCCTTTCTAGAGACCTTCCCATATTATTAAAAGAAATTATAAGCCCACTCCTTTAGTTCTAGTCTGATAAGCTCAACAAGATCTGCTACGTACTGCCGTCTTTGTGAACGCAGCTGATCTCTCTTGTCTTTTTGTAAGAATTAGGAGGGATGTGTCAAATTTTCTTGGAGTGTAATTGTTCTGTATGTTAGTATTGCTGTTTTTATGATGTCTGCAGGGATAAGGCTGCTCAGAGAGATAATGAGGAAGAAACTGCAGATGACCCCCGAAAACTTAAACCTGGAGAAATTGACCCAAACCCAGAAACCAAGCCAGCTAGGCCGGATCCCATTGATATGGATGAAGGTATACTTGAAACACATTCTATGAATTGATTTTCACTTCTTAATCATATCTGCTTATAGCAATTCATGTCTTGTATTTTAATTAACCCCTATCTAGTTTTATGTGGTGTGATTTCTTCATTTAAATTGGAGCTGAGTGATTGTTTCATTCCAGATGTTTTTTGTTGTGTTAATTCCATCAGCCCTAGCAAGCATGCATAGTGGTGAGGGACTATGGGAGACATCCAGAGGGCCGTAGTTGCCTACCCAAATTAAATGAACGGTCTTGTCCCCAGTGGTATTGAGTATTTTCTGTTCATAACTCCTTTCTTATTTATCTCTCTGTGTTTACAGTGCCTTACATAAGTATTCATTTCCTTTGACTTTTACGCATTTTGCTGATAGAGATTTGTCCAAGGAGACTCACAGTTGTAATTGCTGTCAGAGGTTATTTTACCAAGTGTTGGCTCAAGGGTGAATACTTAAACAGTCAAAAAGTACCACTGTTTTTGTTTACTTAGCATGTTTACTTACTTATGTCATGACAAAAATATTATGTACCTTTTGCAAGTTGCTATATGGCACCAAAGTTTTTTCTTTAGTTCAACCATTTGGTTTTCTGTATATTGATGAAACAGTGTTGAGACTAACAGCATGGTTGAACAGTTTTAGTATTATATATAGCATTTGTAAATGTTTCCAGGTTTTCAGAAGGACTGTTCCTAGGTTAAGTGTGTGTAAAGGAGCATGGGCTCAATGTTGTAAGGGGGGAAGAAGGTTAATAGAATGTTTTTCTCTTGAAATATTGATGTCATGGTCATGATTTATAAAGCCCTATACTGCTTAGAACCAGACTATTTGAAAGACCCTGTCTCCCTGCCAGAACTCTAAGATCTGCAGTGGAAGGCTTACTCTTGGTCCTGTTATTGTCTCAGGCTCGTCTGGTGAGGACACAGGAGAAAACCTTCTTAGTGGCTGCTCTCACCCTCTGGAATTCCCATCCTTGGAAAGCTAGGCTGGCCCCCTCCTTGCTCTCCTTTTGCTGGAGGGCAAAAGCATTCTTTTTTAAGCAGGCTTTTAATGTGTAAGCAGATATGTATTTTCTGATGTTTTAAATTGTTTTAAATGTATTATTAATGGTTTGAACTCTTTTGGAAGCCACCTTAGGTCCCATTCTGGGAGAAATGTGGCATATAAATATAATAAATAAATAAAGCCATTGTGTTTGGAAAGAAATAACTTAAGACGTGTGATTTAAGCCTTAAAAGTAATAAAAGATTGTTGATAAATGCTCAAAGGAGGCACAGGTGGCCTGGATTCTGTGGTAACTTACAGATGTTGCTCACAGTTTATGTACTTTTCAATATTGCTGGTTGTAAATAAGAAAGTGTTCATTTTGCATACATTGTGTTTGTAGATGAACTCGAGATGCTCTCTGAAGCTAGAGCTCGTTTGGCTAACACTCAGGGAAAGAAAGCCAAAAGGAAAGCAAGAGAGAAGCAGCTAGAAGAAGCAAGGTAGGCATACTTCATCTTAGATGTTTCTGGATTCAGCTACTGGGATTTCTAGTCAGAATTAGGTAGAGGCAATATGCTTTTCACCTTTTCCAATGTCCTGTAGCTGGCTTGGTTTTATTGTAGACATACTGGCATAACTGCAGTGTGGACATTTCTGGCATAACTATGGTGCAGCCTGTGATTTCTTGGGGGGGGCATAGACCCCTAAACTTGGCAGCCTTCCTGTGGACTTCTGAGCTTAGAGATACTTTGTTTACTATTTAGAAGGTACTATGCTGTGAGATTCTGACAGGTTAATACGAAGGAAATAGTGTGGGAAGAAAAGGAGTAAGGAGTCTCAGTGCAGCGCTGCTGTTTTTGTTCCTATTTCCTCTCTCTTTAGTTGGTTCAATCAACCAGTTCATTTATTCCATACTGCAAGTCAGCACATGGTGATGCGAGTATATTTAGTAGCTGGAATGTTGACTTTTGGTATGAGAAATCCAATTTCAATTGTTATTGACAGTGAGATTCAAGGGGTGGCCTGGGGTTTGTTAGTACCTGTCAGTTTGTCTTTCACATTTATAAGAAAAGGCTGTAGTGTTCTGGAAGACTTCTTGCTGTTGTGGTGGTGGTGTGCCTTCAGGTCAGTTCCAACTCAGGATGACCCTAAGATGAACCTGTAAAGGATAAATGAGGAACAGTTCTACTTATATTCCATTCATGGCCTAGTCTTTCAGGTTTCTGAAGTTTTCAGGTAGTCTCCATGAGAACAGTCCAGGGTGACTACTCAGCTTAATGGATATTCCCCTGAAGTATAGGAATAAAACGAAGTGCATATAGTGAGTCATGCAGAAAAAGTTTATTGGTTTAGAAATCTGTCCTATCAATCCTCTGCAGTTGCGTCAATTATAATTATATCAGTAGGCTAAATCCTTCGTTAGTCTCAACTGGAGTGGTCCTACTGTATGACTATACTTACTAAGTCAATATGTTTGTAAGCTCCAGAGATTCAGTGGGTGTACTCTAGTTAGGAAAATGGATTGTTTGTCCTCTATCACAGTTCATGGCAATTACTATTTTTTTTTAATTTGGATTAATTTATTCTACCTTGTTAGACGGCTTGCTGCTCTCCAGAAGAGAAGGGAACTTCGAGCAGCAGGGATTGAGATACAGAAGAAAAGGAAAAAGAAACGAGGAGTAGACTACAATGCTGAAATCCCATTTGAGAAGAAACCTGCCCCTGGTTTTTATGACACATCAGAAGAAAACTACCAGGCATTAGATGCAGATTTTAAAAAGCTACGGCAACAAGACTTAGATGGGGAACTGAGATCGTAAGTTGCTTATTGATTTGAAGGTTGTACTCAAATGAGCAAAATGAGGCAGAATAAAAATTGTAATAGAAATATTAATGTAAAATATTAATTCCATTGATAATCGTTATCTTCTATGAATTGTTACAAAATCTAAGATCTGAAATTCTTAGCTTTTGTTAAAATGAAAAAAGAAACAACCCAAGTTTCTAACCCTCAGTTTTGTGAAAAATTTGTTTACAGTGATCTGTTGACTATTCAGAACCCCATGTTGAGACTTATAAGAGTAGAAGCTTTGGTGATTCAAACTAATGTGACAATAGAATTTTCCCCTTTGCCTTTTCCATCCCTACAGGCTCCACCCATTACTGTTCCAGAAGGCCACCCAGCCATTTGAAATGGGAGCAGAGTTTGTTGTACTAACAGATTGCAATTTGTTGGCAGATGGGCATGATTAGTTATAACCGTTAAGTAGCAAGGAGTTAAAAATTAATGGTTGCGACTAATCATGCCCAATTCAGAGCTGCTGTCTTCTTTAGGAAAAACATTAAATCTTGTGCAAAAAATACTATTATCTGTATGGTTGTACAGTTCCAGGGTCATTAGCTGTATTCATTTAAAATGTTAATATTATTGGTATCTCTCCTGAAAATAAAATAGATAAGATTACTTTGTACACTGATATCACGATATTTGCCAGTCATAAAACCTTACTGAAGGAATGTGATAATGTGATAACTGTATGTGGATGAGTTGTATGTTGAAAATTGAATAAGGAAGAAAACAAAGGTCCTTGGAAGTGATTTACATTAACTTTGTAGCTAAGCTAATTTTAAATTGCTGAAAAGTGAAGAATATTTCTAGAATTGAGCATTCCAGATAACCTTGTCAAGGGTGTTTAGGCATCTGTGCTAAATACTGGTAGAAAGACATATGAAACAGAAAATAAAAGACTCTTGTTACTGCCACTCTGCTTTTGATTCCCCTGTATTTTATTCCGACATGGAAGAAGTGACAATTCAGATTTCTCCTCTGAAAATCTATACTTTCTTCTAGATTATTCTAGTATCATGTAAACACTGATAAAACTGTAATAATCTAGCAGTGGTAAGGTAGTAAAAAATAAATGTGTTGGCTGTACCTTGAAGCGCTTAACATACTTAAAGGTTTCTATTCCTTTCTGAATTAATTACTGCTTTTTTTTTGTTTTGTTTACCAGTTACTGGTATTTAGATGACATTTCGTTTTTTTTTCAGGGAAAAAGAAGGTAGAGAGCGAAAGAAAGACAAGCAACAGTTGAAAAGGAAAAAGGAATCTGACTTACCATCAGCAATTCTTCAGACTAGTGGTGTATCAGAATTCACTAAAAAGAGAAGTAAACTGGTGCTTCCAGCTCCTCAGGTAAATTTGTTGTTCCCCTTATCATCAGAGAGTTTATTTTTGGTACAGATCAGACCTTTTTTCTGCTTAAACCACTGCAGATGTTTGTGTTTGCATGTTTTGAAATCTACATTTAAATGTGTGAAAATCTTTTTCTGTATGCTTATGTTTGTTTTGTATTGGCCATGGGTACATACATTGTAGCTCTGTTTCCACACCTCAGAATTTCAGTTTGAGAATCATTAGAAGTAGCCACAATCATTCTTATTTGAATCTCTGACTTGTTTAAGCTCTGCATTGCTGCCAGGTATCAGGATTTTGGAAAAGACCTAGGTATAAAATAAGCAGCAGACATGCCACTGTTTGCATTTAAATTGAAGGAGAAATCACACTATGTAACTTGTTGGCATAGATGCCTACCTGTTTTGTGGCCTGCTTGAGCAGAATCATAGAATGATAAGAATTGGAAGAGACTCCAAGGTCAATCCAGTCCAATAGTGCAGGAATACACCATCAAAGCAGTCCTGACAGATGGCCATCCAGGCTCTGTTTAAAACCTTCAAAGAAGGAGACTCACTGTGAGGTGGTGTATTCCACTGTTGAACAAATATAAATGAAGAAGAAGAAGAGGATGATGATGATGATAGTAGTAGTAGTAGTAGTAATAATAATAATAATAATAGTAATAATAATAATAGCAGCAGCTCCATCCTGTAGTCTCTGGTGCAGCAGAAAATAAGCATGCCCCATCGTCCTTTATCCACTAAGGGTAATCCAAAGCTTGGAATTTTAGGGTTGAAAATGAATTCAGTTACAGTATGTCAAACATTAAAAGTAGTAAAAAGTAATACATTAGTAAACATCATTTGGAATAATTTTACTAAATGAGTTAAGTTCATTAATTCATTGTTCATGAGATCTGTAAAGAATGACATGGGCCACATTTATTACTGGCTCCTTTGAAAGGCCTCTTTTTGTCCCTTTAAGTTGCCCTTTTTCTACCTGGAATTTTTCCCCACATCAGCTCAAAAGCATCCAAGAAGATTGTTGGCTGAGAATGGTAGGAGTTCACCATGCCTGGGAACTATGAAGTTGAGAGTTCTATCCCAAAACATGGCGTCTCATGTTTACAACCTCTTCAGTTAGATTTATATCCACCCTGCAGCTCACTTTTCTTTCCACCCAGAACAACACATAAATTTCACCTACTCTTCAAATACTATGTAGTTAAAGATGAATAAGGAGTGCTTTATTTCAGGGTAGAGGGCACTGATCCACTGCAGGGACAGCAGCAAGTGGATTGCTGCAAAGATCAGCCAGTGAATCAAACAGAAATTCTTAATCAGAAATGCTATGAGAGTCTTTGAGGATATACAGAATATTTTCTTGTGTGATAGAATTATTGCATCATTATTGCAACCCACTCCAGAAGTGTAGTTTGCAAACATCAGTGATAGAGCACAGGTTGTACATGCAGATGGTACCAGGGATCCCAAAAGTAATCTGAGACATACACAGTTTTAATGATCAGGTAGTATAAGCCCACTCTTTGTATCCATCTTACTTTAATTGTGTAATTAAAATGGGGGTGAAGGGGAGGAGATGGCAGCAGTGGCAGGAGTGACTAAAAAGAAGAATGAAAAGGGTGGAGCAGAGGGAGAAACCAATCCAGAAAGAAACGGGTTTGAGGAAAACTTTTCATTTAATTATTCAGGAGCATAGGACTGTGCAAATAATACACTGAAGAACTGGGAAGGAGTTTCTTGTAGCTTGCTTCACATATAATAATGACATAATTGTATAATTCTCTGTGTGTGTGTGTATGTGTGCGCGTGTGTAATTTTATACAGTCATATACAATAGATATCAGTCCCAAACATGATCTGTAGAAGGGACGAGACATTACAGTAGAGTCACAGTGCACCCCCACTTATAACTGAAAGGTCTATGGGTAAAGTGACACTTGCTTTTCAGGCCTAAAAGGTCCTTAGCTTTGGTCACCAGCTAAGCAAACAGATCAAATAGATCATGCAGATTAGCCAGCCTGATAAGAATCATTTAATGCATTCCCTCCATTTCTTTTTTTTTTTATAATCATTTTATTCAAATTCAGATATAAAACAAACAGTTATAACTGTCAACTTGTTTGAAATATTTCTGGTCTTCCACACTGATCTAGATTTCATTATCAATATTTCTTAACATGCTTAAAATATTGTACTACATTTTAGTGCTATTATTACTTGTTGATTCTTGCATTTCCATCTCCATATTCCTGCTTCATGATATATATCGTGTAGTCCCCTCATAATTTATCTTAAATCATGAACCACAGATATCCTTCTGGTGGTACCGAGCAATTACCCATTACAATTTACCATTCTTTTTGTATCTCTTCGTCTGATTTCCCTTTTAATCTCTGAGAGACCATATTAGCATTTTTGTTTTCAATCAGTGTACCCCACCATTGTTCTAATGTGGGTATTTGCTGAGTTTTCCACATCTTTACATATTCAATACGAGTTGTTGTGTACCGTCCCTCCATTTCTAATATTTTTTCTCCTGAGGACATAGGCATTCCTGTTTCACTAGATGTAACAGAGGGAGAAGTACCTCCTAAGAAATTTTAACAACATAATTCACTAAAGCATATTTTAAACTTTAGTGATAATTGGGGCGCCTTGAATGTTAGTTTAAATCCCTGGAAAAAAATAATGAGATAATTGACAAATTGATTTTAAGTTCCAGTGTAGTTCCTGTAATTTCATTCTGTTTGAGTTTTTCTGATGTGTCAAGGTTGGACTTTGAGTTTCTCAATGTATTGGGATCCTTTTATGTACAGCATAATTAATAGATTTATTCTCTTTAAGATTTCAGACACAGAACTTGAGGAAGTAGTAAAAGTTGGCCAAGCAAGTGAGATTGCACGTCAAACAGCTGAGGAATCTGGGATCACAAACTCTGCTTCCAGCACACTATTGTCTGAATACAATGTTACCAACAACAGCATTGCCCTTCGAACACCCAAAACTCCAGCAGCACAAGACAGAATCCTACAGGTAAAGTCTGAATGTAACACAGTATTTCATTTAAACAGTTTGCTGAGATCTCGAAGGTATTATTCTTTACAGCTTCATCCTTTATTACATTTCTGTGAAGTACCTAGCTACCAAGATCAAGGAAGAGAATATCCAGCATCTTGTATGGCTTGATGGAAATGGTCATAACTCCATCATCTCACTTGAAACGTGGCTAGACTGGAGACGAAGAAGAGGTGGTAGAAACAGGTCAAATATAGACTAAGAAAGGTAGACTCTGTTCAACCAAGTTGAACACGGATCAAGCCACATTTGCTACTAAGTTTTAGGGGCTGTGAACATGAGGTGGTTTAATCGTGGGGATCATTTAATCCCACCAAGAGCATTTCCACACGAGACTGTTATAGCGCTATGATTCCACTTTCAACATGCTATGGAATCCTGGGGTTTGCAGTTTAAACTGCAAACTCCAGGATTCCATAGCATGTTGAAAGTGGAATCATAGCTCTGTAGCAGTCTTGTGTGGAAATGGCCTAGATGTTCAACATGTCTAAATGGAATTGTTTACTTTTGACCTGAAAAAAAATTGAAATCCTGAATTCTTACCACATTTTAAGACTTCATGCTTTAACAATATTGGATTGGTTTTTAAAAATTGCAGTTTTGGGGGTTTGGATATGTTTTAAAGCTTTCCAAATGGTTTCTGGGGGGGGATTCTCTTTTCCTTCATTGGGGATCAGTTTGGCTAAGAGATTTATGATTTTAAGTTATTCATGGTTTGCATGTCCTGCTTTATAGGAAGCTCAGAACTTGATGGCACTTACAAATGTTGACACTCCCTTGAAAGGTGGGCTTAATACACCCCTTCATGAGAGTGACTTCTCTGGGATAACGCCTCAGAGACAAATTGTTCAGACTCCAAATACTGTCCTTTCCACACCTTTCAGGTAAGTAGTTGCTTAAACTTTATTTATTTGAGTATATTAAAGCAATATAACATCACAGAATACAACTACTACAGAGAACAACAAAGAACAGTACTGAAAAATCTTAAGAATAGAAAATTCAAACTAAAAGTAAATCAACATAGAATTCTAACAGTACTATAATAACAAATAATGATTAAGAAAAAAGAAAAAAAAAGAGAATAGACCCAACATCTAATTAAAAGATGGTTCCCACCCCAGCTATCAGCTACTCTTCATATTCTACCTCTCTGTCTGTCTGTCTCTCTCTGTCCTCTCTCTGTACATATATGCTCGCATGGTAGAATAATCCAAAAATACCTGAGTAACATTTGTGCATGGTTTCACTTATATGATATAAAACACTTCTGAACAAAATATGTGAACATATCTATATCAATACTCAACTAACATTATTGATCTAGAACGAAACAAAGCCTTATAAATTTCACACTTCATTTTATATATGTGTGTGTGTGTGTGTGTGTGTGTGTGTGTGTGTATGGACAGTAACGATGTATAGCATCAAACTAAAGCCATCTATAATTTTCTAAAACTCCTTAGCACAAATTATAAATTCCTCTATTCTAAATAGAACTGTATAAAATAGCAATAGCATTATAAGATTTTTATGCAGATAAGATATACTCAAGTCTTCCTTTGCAATAACTAAGAATTTGGTATGCCTTTAAATTGATTATACAGTAGCCAAAAGATGTTTGTTTAGACTGCAGTTTTTAACTGACTAACTAGCGAAGCCAAAAATTGTAGTCACCAGTCTCCGTCTTTCGGCAAGATCAGCATCCCTGTGATGACACCACCCCTGCAGTTTTTCCCAAAGAATGCTGATTCAAATCTAAATCTATACAGAAACCAGTTGACATGTATTCTGATAGATGTATACACCTTTTTGTTGTTATTATGTGCTTTCAAGTTGATTCTGACTTACGGAGACCCTGTCTGAGGGATATCTTGGCTACATTTCTTCCAAGGAGGTTTTCCATTGCTTTCCTCCATGGCTCAGAGAGTGTGACTTGCTCAAGCACACACAGTCGCCATGGGACTCTTGGTGTCCAGGAGTCCTAGTCAAAGATTCAGTGTTGCACTGCTCTAAACGTAACCTAGGTTAGGTTTAGAGAGGTATACAAGAATTATGCTATTTCACTTAGGTATGTTGTAGCTGAGCAAACGTGTATATTTTAGGACTCCTATTCATGGAGCTGAAGGCCTGACTCCTCATAGCGGAATGACTCCCAAGCCAGTGGTGGGAGTGACTCCAGGCAGAACTCCACTACGGGATAAACTAAATATTAATCCTGAAGAGGGAATGGCAGATTATAGTGATCCATCATATACAAAACATTTGGTAAGTAGGAAATTATTTTAATTACATAACTTTTCCTATTTTATTGCATAGATGTGGGCTCTTCTTGTATAAAACTAGTGTGAATTTGTAGCCAGAGTCAAGGAAACAAAACAGGTGTGAAGCAAAAGATCTTGGAAGATGTGTGTCTTGAAAAATGGTAGTCAGGCCCAATAGGATTTGGACTGATAAAGACAAACCAAAAAAGACTGAGAGGAGGGGCAGTTAAGATCACCAGAGATTTGGCAACAGGTCCTAGGAGGTCAAAGAATAGGATATGCTTAGGTTAGAAGACAATAGAGAAGAGAAGACTGAGCATTCACATGGTAGCACTCCTCTAAAAATGTTGAAAGGCTGTCACATGAAAAAGGTCAGTCGTTTGCTGAGACAGTAGGACTAGATTTTTTAAAATATATCTATTCTTAAACATACACAAAGTTGAAAGAAAATGCACATAAGGGTACACAAAACAATATACGCACACAACAAAATAACAACACTTACCCAAAATTAGTACTAAGTTAAACTACATGAATTAACTACATCTACCTGCTACCACATGGGGATCAGTGACTTCCAACCTCTCAATTGTTGCCTATAAGATATATTATTAGTATACTTTCTCAAAGTTACGGAGATTTACTAAATTAAAAATATAAGAGAGATAAAATGTCATAAGATTTCAACAATTTACTTTTGGAAGATCACTCACTAGTCCTACTTAAACGCTGAGGTTCAACCCCCCCCACCTGCCGCAATACTTGGTAAGAAATATCTTGAGCCTATCTCAGTCTTTTTAAAAATTACGCATAGACCTATGTAATAGAGTGAATTTGTCCATGTCAGCCAAATCAAGGAGTTTCATTGTCCAGTCTTCTTCCATAGGGATCTCTGTCTCTTTCCATCTCTGTAGAAAAAGCAGTCTGGCTGCTATAATCATGTAAAATAGGATTCTTTTAGTTTTGTTTATCTGCTCCTTCATTAGTCCCGGTAAATACATCTTTAGTTTCAACTTTAACTTAATTTTGAAAATGTTTCCCATCAGTCAATATATCACAGTCTAAAATGTCTTTACTTTTTCACACATCCATCACATATGGAAAGAAGTCCCGTGTTTCATATATTTCCAGCAAATACTTAAAAGAGCTATTTTACATTTTTGACAATTTTTCTGGTGTTAGATACCATCTATACATCATCTTATAAAAGTTCTCTCACAAATCATAAAGTAAATTTTAAATCTCTTGTCCACTTTCTTTACCATTGTTGTAACTGAAATTTGATGACCAATATTTTGCCCTCACTTAATAGTATTACTTTCTATTTGTTCATTCTCTGGCCCTTATTTTCTGACAAAATAAATTGTAACATCTCTTAGAAGATTTCTCTGTCTGGCCACCCAAGAATCCAAATGATGGATCCTGTGAATTTCATGTGAAAAAAACTTTTCTGTCACTTTCCAAAAAGTCAGCCATGGCTTCAGAAACTTTCAGATAAATATTTTCACCTTGAGCTTCTGGAATTCCTCTTATTCTGGGACATCTCTCTCTTTCCTTAAGTTCCAGCAGAACCACTACATTTATATTCTGTCCTTGTCCACACTCAACTCTTTAGTCACACCTTCCAGTTCCTGTGTTCTGTCTTCCAGGGCATCCATGCTATAATTAAGCTGTTTGACCTCTCTTGTTATTTGATTTAAAGATGCTCTTGTATTTTTAAGTTCAAATTGCAACAGAGTTTTTATATCTTGTTTAATGCATTTCCTCATCAGATCTATGTCATCTTTAGTTCTTTCATATCTTCTCTCATACTTTTAAGCTCATCCAGAATCATCTATGTGATATTTCCTTCTCTAGATTGTTCAACCAGAGCTCTTTTCTGTAAATTTGAGCCTTGCATCTGTCTTGTAACTCTTGCTGAAGTCATTTTTAACTTGGTAGTTCTTTTGGCAATTCACTCAGCTGTTCTCCCGAAATTCACTTGTAATTATCCCACTCTGCCATTGGAAGTTAGTAGAGCCACCTGTTACTATCTAGGCAAAGTTTTCTATATCATCAGTCTGAAGGAAGCGAGAGAGCAAAATTCAAACCAAGTTCATTTCCTGTTATTGCCCAGATGGTTAAGGCAACCCTGAGCCCTTGTCAGTGAGACAGATGAACTCTAGTTCTCACAGTGTGTTACTTTTGTTAGTGTGCTTCAGTTTAAAAATCAGCTCTTATTTTTAAGGAAATTCAGCTATAACAGAATTTGTACATCAAGTTAGAGCAATTTTTAAAAGTCTGCCAGAGTAAAAGCTTGCAGAAAAAAAGAAAAGCATCTTTAATGAGCCAGGCTATCAGCTGTTTAAAACATTGGCACCACTTAACAACCGTTCATAGAACTATCCGTACACATGGAAGTATTACTTGTGAAGTTTAAATGTTGTTCCCATCAGCTAAGAGGCTTCCTCAAGTGCTGAAGCTTGTTTAAGAAATGCTGGCTTGCATTGCTCATACCAAAAATTGGCTGCTGCAGTGAGTCGGGGTATGATGACTTCATCAACCCCCTCTGATCTTCCACACCTCTGGAGACTAGTCTTTGGTCTTCTCAGTACCCAGATTGGGAATCTGGATTAATGGGGCACTCCTGAGTCTCCTTTGCCTGGGTGACACTTCAGCTGGTTTCTAATGTCCTAAACCAGCTTTTCCCGCTTCTCAGCACTCTGTCTTTCAGCAGCACTTGCTAAAGGATAAAGCCACACTGCATTGTGCCAACCAAGAAGTCTTGACGTAGCATTAGAATTGATAGCCTTGGTGGCTATCACAATTCAGCTGTGAAATCAAAGATCTTTGCAGGAGGTCTTTAAGCAAAGACTCCACAGCTCTCTTGTAGATTTGATAGCTTTAGGTTTTCTTTGAGGATTTGATATCTTGTTTTTCATAGAATCATGGAGTTGGAAGAGACCCTAGGGGCCATCCAGTCCAACCCCCTGCCATGCAGGAACAGACATCAAAGCACTCCTGACAGATGGCCATCTAGCCTCTGCTTAAAAACCTCCAAAGAAGGAGACTCCACCACACTCCATGGAGGCAGCATATTCCACTGCTGAACAGCTCCGACCATCAGGAAGTTCTTCCTGAGGTTTAAATGGAATCTCTTTTCCTGCAGTTTGAATCCATTGCTCCTTGTCTCTGGAGCAGCGGAAAACAAGCCTGCTCCCTCCTCAACATGGCATCCCTTCCAGACCCTTCACCATTTTGGTTCCCCTTTTTAAGAAACCCATGTTAAATTGTACTGATCATGGCATTCCTTTCTAAATGGTTACAGACTGTCTGTTTAATAATCTTCTCTGGAATCTTTCCCAGTATTGATGTCCGGCTGACTGGGCAAGTTGGGGACTTCTTTTTTTCCACTTTTTGAAGATTGGGAAAATATTTGCTCTCTTCAAGTTGGCTGCAACTTCTCCTGTTCTCCAAGAATTCTCAAAGATTATTGCCAGGGGTTCTGAGATTATTTATGCCACTTCTTTTAATACTCTTAGATGTAGTTCATCTGGCCCTGGAGACTTGTATTCATTTAGAATAGCCAGGTATTCCTGTATTACATCTTTACCTAGGCCACTTCCACACTAGACTGTTACAGTGCCATTATTCCACTTTCAACATCCTGTGGAATCCTTTGAGGCCCCTCTGTAAACTGCAAACCCCAAGGTTCTGTAGGATGCTGAAAGTGGAATAATGGCACTATAACAGTCTAGTGTGGAAATGGCCCTCTTCTGTGCTGCATTTCCTCTACCACATCATGTGCTCCATTTTTCTCAGGTAGAGCATTGCTTTCCTTTTGGGAAAAGATTGAAGCAAAGAATGTGTGAAGCAATTCTGCTTTTTCTCTGTCTTCTGTTAACATTTCACCATCCTCTCTGCACAGAGGCCCTACCATTTCCTTGTTCTTCCTTTTGCTATGGACATAACCAAAAAAGCTTTTCTTGTTGTTTTTAACCTCTCTAGCAAGCCTGAACTCATTCTGCACTTTAGCTTTTCCGACTTTAGCCCTACAATTGCTGGATATTTGTCTAAATTCCTCTTTGGTGATTTCCCCCTTTTTTCCCAATGTAAATATTAAGAAGAACTTCCTCATGGCACGAGAAGTTGGACAGTGGAATACACTGCATTTGAATGTGATGGAGTCTCCCCCTTTGGAGATTTTTAAACAAAGGCTGGATGGCCATCTGTTGGGAGTGTTTTGGTTGTGTATTCCTACATGGTAGGGGATTGGACTTGATGGCCCTTGTGATCTCTTCCAGCTCTACGATTGCTATGATTCTATACACATACTCTTGTGCTTTATACTACTACTGTGTTCAGATAAATAGGAGAAATACTAGCAATTACTTAGATCTTCCCTTATATCCTAGATCAGTAGTTCTCAACCTGGGGTCCATGGACCCCTTGGGTTCTGCAGAGTCTTCACAGAGGATCCATGAAACCCTGCTGCTGGACACCAGTGGCAGCAAAGGGGTGCAGGTGCCAAAGCTACTCCTTCAGTTGCAAACAAGGGAGCAATTTTGGCACCTGCACACACCCCTGCTGCTACATCTCTAACAAAAAGGGCATGGTGGCAGGTGTGTGTGCCCCCTCACTGCCACATCTCTGATGGAGGGGACATGGCAGCAGCGTGTGCATGCATACCCAAACTGCTCTCTTGTTTGCAAATGAGGGAGCAGTTTTGGCACACATCTATACCCCTCAGTTCTACGTCCCTTACAAAAGGGAGGGGACAGCTGGCATGTGTATATACCCAAACTATGACACTGGAGACCAAGATTTGAATCCCCATGCAGTCATGGAAATACACTGGATGATCTCAGGGAAGTCACATTCTCTCTCAGAATGGTAAAGGCAACAAATCTTGCCAAGAAAACCTCCATGATAGGTTTGTCTTAGAGTTGCCATAAGTCAGTTTTCAAAGGGGAGAGACATGGTGGCTAGAAAGAACATCCCCTGTCAGCAGTACTTTGTTGTTGTGTGCCTTCAGATCACTTCTGACTTGTGGCATCACAAGGTGAACCTATCACAAGGTTTTTTTGTGGTTTTTTTTTTTTGGCAAGATTTGTTTGGAGGTGGTTTGCCTTTGCCTTCCTCTGAGATTGAGAGAATGTGACTTGTCCAAAGCCACCCAGTATCTGAGTGGGGTTTGAATCCTATTCTCTAGAAACTTTTAATTAATAAATTATTTGGATATTCACATCTAAGTTTAAATATTTAAATCTTGAGTTGTCTTGAGGGTTCCTGGCAGTGAATTATAAATCAAATTCTTTACTGGGTCCTCAGTAAAGAAAAGGCTAAGAACCACTGTCCTAGATTAACAAATAAATCTCACTGGTTTTGATAGTTTGCTGAGAGGAAAGGAAAGTTACAAATAGGCAACTGGTCATCAAGGGGGCTGAAAAATGTATTTTTGCTCTATTATTCATGTGGGGGAAACAAACATCTATCGTATATTTATCAATTTTCTTTAACAGGAAAGAGAATCCCGTGAAAATTTGCGCTTAGGACTTATGGGCCTTCCAGCTCCAAAGAATGACTTTGAAATTGTTCTACCAGAAAATGCTGAAAAGGAGCTTGAAGATCATAACACAAATGACACACACATAGAAGATGCAGCTGATACAGATGCTCGCAAACAGGTGAGAATGCATTTTTGATTTGTTTGTAAATAGCAGAGTGGTCAGTAGTTGAGAAGATTATAAAAGTGTATGGTTCATAGGACAAGAAATGTGTAGGAGAGCTTAATATCCATTCCCATGCTATTTATTTATTATGTGCATTAATGTACTCTCACGAACCTAAAATCAGTAAAAAAAAATTAAAACAGTAGAACAACAAAAGCCTTAAAATAGTAGAGATAATAAAAACAAGAGAGGACAGCGGTGGTATAGTGCAGTCAGCCTTTGTTTGGTACTGTAAGAACAGAAGAGTGGCTATCAAGCAAGCTGCTCTGGGAAGAGCACTTTTTTTTTTAAAGTCCTGCAAGTCATGTCTACCTGATTTCAAAATGTTGGAGTACCTTGAACAAGGTTTCCAGCACTGAGGCTAATATTCAGGCAATTCATATGGGAGAAGATAAAAGGTTTTAATATAATACTTGTAATTGTTTCAAAGTTGGCAAATATATTCCTTTGGACATCTGCCATTTAACAGCTTACCAGCTGTTTTGGACTGTATGGCTTCTGTGTAGTCTCATCAGAAAATTTCAGAAGTGTGGATAACTGCACAAAGGGCTGACACTGAAGGGGTGAACTGGCACACCAGCCTCAGCTGCTAAGGGCATTTTGTACAGAAGAAGCGACTTGGGCCAGAGGTGCAAATCTGAGCTAGGCAGTAGCTACTGACTGGAAATCTAATTAGTGGGGAAGTAATTCCTTCCACAGTAAGCTGAATACTTTCCCAGTAAGAAGAAATACCTATCAGCAGCACTTCCATTTTGTTGAAATTAGGCTTGTTTGTTGGCTTCATCTAAGCCATTATTGATCCTACACTCTGATTAACACATCTGCCAAATTGACTTATGTATACGGATAGGTGACATCAGCAGCTTCATGTACATGTTAAATAACATGGAGAATAAAGTGAAACCCTGCCTGACTCCTAGCAATTAAGTCCCATGGGGCTAAGTAGTAGTCATCTACCAGCATCATCATCAAGTGTTGGTTATTTGGGTAGGAGCAGAATCACATTAGTACAGCCCCTGCTCCCGCAAAAAGTAAGTCTTTCCAGAATAATAAAATGGTTGACATTATGAAAAACCAGTGGAGCATCCGTAAAAATGAAAGGGATCGAGCTCCATATGCTTCATGAGATAATAGTAGATACAGTATATAGTATTATCCAGATTTAAGCACATTTCTTGCTATTACAATTTTTATAGCTATTTCTCCTGGAAAAGGATAGTTGCAACCACCATTAGAATCGTTGGAAGGATATTGTACTTGTCACCTTCAGAGTGGCTGGGCCTGCCCTGTTAAAAGGATCGCCAGTCAAACTTGATTAATGATATAAACCAGTAAAGAGCATATTATATGCATGGCCTGCTTGGGCTGTTTTCACAGCCCCTCAGCTCCCCCCATTTTTCTTATCTTTTCTCAATCAAAGCACCTCCCCACTTCTCTAAGGAATATGGGAAGCAATATTGGCTACATTTTGGGCCCTCTGCTAGCTGTTCTAGGCCAGGAGAGGTCTTTATTTAACAAGGTAGTAAATTTTAAAGTAAACCAGATGTCTCTTGGCTGTAAAACTGCTCAGTAAGGCCAAACACAATATGTAATTGCTTATTTTGAGTTAAAAAAATATAGAAAAACTGAAGGTGGAATGGTGCAGAAGAAAGGTGGCACTGGTGACAGCCCCCTGTCCTGGTGGCCAGTGCTGTTGTAAGCTATGTGGTGGGTTGCACTCATTACTACTAAAGTATATTGTTGATTTTTGATGAGGGCTGCTGCTATAGGGCTAGGTTCGTTAAAAATGATCCTGAGAATTTCCAACCTTTTGCTAAGTTAAATGGATTTGATGATAGCTAGGGTTCTTTAAGCTAGGTTTCCTTGATCGTATAGTAGAGTCTTGGTAACCTGTTCTTGAATGATTGATATAGAAGGAAAAAGACCTATGCTCCTTAAAGGATCTGGGTGTTGCAGTATTTGTATTGAGAAATGCGTGCCCCTCAAGACTGATTAGGTGGCTCAGCTTACTCTGCAAGCACCTTTTGGCAGTTCAACTGACTCCTCCTTGGACAAGTGTTCTGAAAGAATGGTCCTGACTTGTAGTGTGGTAGTGTTAGCTTCTTGGTCCTTTTTGTGTTTTTTATCTTTTAGCTCTGATAAAGACACTCTGCCTACAGCAGAGCCTTGTGATTTTATAATTTACTGTTGCCTATAGATTTAAGCTGTGTTTAGAACTTGATCATAAACATTTTCATTGCTTTTCTAGACCATTCGAGAAATGGAGCGTGTAAAGGCACTGAAGCGAATGCACAAAGCAATTCAGAAAGATCTTCCAAGACCCTCCGAAGTATGTATTTGTTAATTCTAATAAGGATAAAAGATGTTTAAAGCAAGAGCGCTTTGCTGTTAATTAAATGATTAAAGAATATTTAGGAGTCATATTATAGAAGTCAGCAGTTGAACCAAATTTATTTCCTATTATTACTTTACTTTCTGTGTTTCATGTATATTTCACCTTTGGTTCAACAAGGGGTCCTTGGTGGCTTACTGCAGGTTTAAAATAAGACACAATGGAAAACTTTGTATGAAAGTTAAAAAAAAGTTGGTAATTTAAAACAGTATTAAATAAGACATAGCAGTAAGGATAAATTTGCACACACAGCCTATTAAAAGCTCTTTTGCACCACCTATTAATTGTCAGATGTTTCTCTAAGTAAAAATGTCTTTACAGCAAAAGGAGAACAAAAAAGGGCCATTCTAGCCTCCCTGGGTTGGAGTTCCATAGCCTGGATGCAGCCACCAAGGATTACCTGTCCTGCTGCATATGAGGATGGTAGGACTGTAAGAAAGCTCTCTCCTCAGGATCTTAAGACTTGGGCAAGTGTTTATAGGAACATGGTCTGATAGTATGGACCTAAACCGTATAAGGATTTTATATGTCATAACCAGCACTTTGAATTGTGTCCAGAAACTAGCAGCCACTGAAGCTGTTTCAGCAAAGCAATTACATGTTCCATATATCAAGGCCTCTTCAGCAGTTGCCACTGTTTTTTGAACCCACTGAAGTTTCTGAACAGTTTCTAAAGAGGAGTACATGCAAGCTACAAACCTAAGATTTCATGGGGAGTGTAACTACACTACAGCACAGGCAGAATCCTTATTCTCTGATCTGGCTTTAATCTGGTTGGGAAGCACCTCTATCTTGTCTGGTTTAAGCTTCCGTTTGTTCACTTTCATCCACTACATTGCTGACAGCAAACATTGGTTTATTGCTGAAATAGCTTCCTTGTAATTAGATAAAAAGAAGAGGTAGAGATCATCAGCATATACCAGCTGGTCCATGTGTAATGCTGACAGAATCAAGCCTTGAGGGACCCCACAGCCAAACAGTCAGGTTGCCAGACAGGAATTCTTCAGCATCACCATCTCAGGAAGGACCAAAATCATTGTGAATCAGTGCCTTCAAAGCCAGCAGAACCAACAGCCCTCCAGTTTGCTAGCTGGTTGGAGGAGTTTTTTGAAACAGAGGCCCAACGTTCATTACTTTCTTTACAGAGTGAAGGGAGTTAGTTAATAACCACAATGCAGTCAAGCAAAATGAGTAAAAACAGCAAAACCTTCTTTGCTATTCTTTATTTTGTCAGATTGTGTCTGCCCAGGAGTCTGGTAGATAAAGATGACTCTTAACTTTTTTCCTATTGCTTAGGCAGATGATTCTGTCAAAGCTGTGGTTAATCTCTGGGTTGGGAAAATGGCCAGGACAGTGCACACAATTGACTGGTGTGTTCCTTTTCATGGCGTAGAGCCAGATGATCCCCTGGTTCTTTGTGGAGATTTCAGGGAGTGACATTGGTGGAGAATAATATTAGTGAAGAACTCAGAATGAGTTTGACTAAACATAGAGTAGATCTGTTTGAAGGCCTACTCCATCGCAGTGTGTGTGTGGGGGACTTCTTTGCTACCATTGTGTTTGCTAGGAGCTCTCCAGTGCAGCTGCTTCAAGTGGTCAGGGTGTATTACTCTCTGGCCCATAAGAAGAGAATGGAGACACCTTGACAGCTAGTTATGAACAATTCACACAAAATTTTGCTGATGAAATTGTTTGGATCTGTTCTGGCTTCCTTGGGTTTAGTTATTATAGATCCATTGGGTGGAAGTCTTCTCCTTATCCAGTGATAAGGGCTATTTTCACATGGTACCATCCAAGGATGTGGACTGAATCGCTGGAGAGAGCAGGCCTGTGTGCTTGCTGGTTTCTTGCTTTTCTGTAATACAAAAGTTGCCAGGGGGACTGGTGAAATGGATAAAGGGAATAATGGCAGTGTTCCAGCTTGCCTAAGACAGTTGTTAAGACTTCAGTTGAAAAAAAGTCTTCCCTGAATCCCACTGTACTGAATAATGACAGTTTCCAATATTCCGTTTTTTAATAAGGCTAGCATGGTGGCATTTCAGCTCCAGATTATCCATTGCTGTATCCATATCTATACTTCAGACCTGGTTATGGAATGGAGATGGCTTTGATCAGCTTGCTGGATCACAGTATCTGGAATTGGACAGGAAGAGTGTCAACTGCTGGATCTCCGGGCAGCCTTTGAGACCACTGACCATAAGATGGAGCTGGGAGGCACAGTTTTCTAGTGATTCTGTTCCTTTCTAGAATGACAGGCACAGAAGATGGTGCTATGGGAGTCCTGTCAATACCCTGGCTATTGGCCTGTGAAATTCCTGGGGTTTTATTTGTTTTTCCCCCCATGCAGTTTAACATGTACTTGAAATCACTGGGAGAAGGTGTCTGGAATTTTGGAGTCTAATGTCAGCAACTTACTGGTGACATCCATCTTTACTTCTGCTTTCCAACAAAACCCAGAGATGTTCGATTTCTAAATCAGTGTCCAGACCTGAATGGATTGGATGAGGGCAAACAAAAGGGAGCTTAAGCTAGAGAACAGATACATAGTCTTAGTCATTCAAAAAGCAGGTGAGGGAATAGGTGTTGAAAATGTGGTGGATGGAGTGTTGTTCACCCTGAAGATGGAGGTTTGCAATTTCGATATATACCTTGATTTAGCCCTGAGCCCAGGGGATCAGATTTCTGTGTTGGCCAGGAGTGCATTTGGACAGTTAAAGGTAGTGTACCAGTTGGCATTCCTATGGATGTCAGATCTCATTATGGTAGTCATGCCTAATTAAATCCCATTTGAACTGATATGCTGTGCATACCTGGAGCTTAGAGTGTTCTGAAAGTTCAGTTAGCCTAAAGGCATGCAAACAGACTGTTAACTAGGACTGGTAGCAAGGAGCACATAACTCTCTTGTTATAATATAATTCATGACATAGTTCAAAGTGCTGGTTATAATCTTGTGCAGCTCTGTTTCAGGCTATCTGAAGGATAGAAGCCTGGTGAGGCTGTAAGAAGAAGAGGGAGATGCTAATTAACTTTTATTTTTAATTTTTTTCCCAGTTGTATAGATAAATTACATTTTAACCATAATTTCTTGTATATGTTTCTGTCTGTAGTGTTTTGATGCATGGTTTTATTTTTGTAAGTTACCTTGGGACCCAGTTGTAGGGAGAAATGTGGGATAGAAATAAAAGAAAATTGGACATAAAATAGGTATGTTGGTGCTTTGGACATGTGTTTTTAAGACAAAATACAGATCAAATATGAACAGTGGTAGTTGTTATGTTTCAGAGACTGTTCTTAAAGGGTATTTGTATTTTTGGCTTAGGTAAATGAAACAATACTAAGACCCTTAAATGTAGAACCACCACTAACAGATTTACAGAAGAGTGAAGAACTGATTAAGAAAGAGATGATTACTATGCTTCACTTTGATCTTGTGCATCACCCTTATGGAGAGCTCCCAGGTGGCAAAAAAGGGAAAGTCACTGGATTTGGAACAAGTAGCACAGAACATATGTCTTATCTTGAACACAACCCCTATGAGAAGTTTTCAAAAGAAGATCTCAAGAAGGTACATATAGAATATTTCTTGGTATCATTCATGATATTTGCCTTGTTTCTAGGTAGCATAATACTTTATTTTGCAAGAGGAAGACTTGAAAAACATCTCTAATGATCTCTAAAGCCTGAACCTGTGACTATTTGGGAGTACTGCTGATTCTTCAGTAAATAACCCTCTCCCTGATGACCAGATCCATATTAAGTTGTTGACCTTAGCCTTGGAGTTTCTCCAGAGTTTTGTGGGACCAAGTATGTTCTGACACCAGGTGCTTGAAAATTAAATTCGGGATGGGTATTACAGTTGTTTACATTAGTCATCTTCATCCTTTTAAATCCCAGGACCCATGTAGGCACACAGATAAAGCAACATGGTGACTTTTTGTAATTACCATGTTGACCCATGTGGAATCTGAATTGTTGATCATGTTTCTTGATAAAAAGGCCATCTCCTCAGGTTGGTCTGCAGTTCCAAAATAGATTGAACTCAGCATGTGGACATAATCCAGAGGCTACTCCCATCTAGAGCAAAGGCAGTGAACCAATGGGATTTATGTAGATGATCCTGTAAAATGCGCTTTGATAATTTGACCACAGCAGGGAAGTTAGAGTTGTAACTATAATTGTTCATTTGAAACAGGCTGAAGAACTCTTAGCTCAAGAAATGGAAGTGGTGAAGCAAGGAATGGGGCATGGAGAGCTTTCTAGTGAAGCTTATAGCCAGGTGTGGGAAGAATGTTACAGCCAGGTATTATTCCTCCCAGGACAGAATCGCTACACACGAGCTAACTTGGCAAGTAAAAAAGATCGAATTGAGTCACTTGAGAAGAGATTAGAGGTTAGTATAACTTATTTTATCCCTGATTTCTTTGGCAGCTTTTATTACTTTTCATTTGATAAATCAAAGCAATTAAAGTAGTGGAATTACATTACGAAGCAATTCTAAGAGGGGAGCAATGAGGCAGATTTATTGCATCATCCATTGCCTTCCTGGATCACACCAACGAGGAGTAATGCAGGAGAAATGTGGGTGACAAGTGTTTAATCGCTTGGATGTACCACAAGACCCTTGGTGTTACGGAGTTCCCGCCTGCTGGCAGCATTGCACAAACACATGATCCTGACTCTCTAGCCATCAGCAATGGGGTTAGGGAGTGAGGCTTGTATTGCTGGAGTTGATCTTAATCTGAAGTTCCCTTCTGTGCATTCTCTTCTATTTTATCCTCAAGCATAGGTGATGTTGAATGGAACTCCATAGATCTGGCACAGCAATTCTGATTACAGAACAAATTCTGATAAATTTTGCCTAAATTTAGAAAAAAAAAATTAAACAAAAATTCAGAGTTGTGCTTCTCTGAAATGTTTTTAGAAATTTGTTTTACTTGTTACATAGCTCAAATCAGCGGCCATACTCTGTATCTCTTCCTGCCACTCTGATAGATGCAAAGAAGAATCTTTTCTCTTATTAAATTTCAGAGAAGGGGAATGAATGCACAGAATGAATGAATTCTGGTGGGTGCATCTGTTTGAACAGGGATCCATTGGTCACTGTGACTGTTTGCTAATTGTGCAACCCACAGCTGCATGATTTGAATACTGAGTGTGTATTTTGAATTTCATAGGTTTTCTTAGGGAAGAAATACTCAGTTTTGTGGTTTCTTCCCCTGAAATACAGCCTACAGCACCTGGTATTCATTGATCGTCTCTCATCTGAGTACTCACTGGAGCTGACCCTGCCTAACTTCCAAGATCAGATGGGATTTAGTGAATGCCCTAAGGGCATTTAGGCCCATTGGACTCAGTTCTTCCGTGAAAAAAGGCTGTGTCTCTATTTTGAAGGGAGGATTAACTCATAAAGTTTAATTTAGTTTAAGCATCAAACTGTGTTTGAAATTTTACCTACATAGCTCCTGAAACTGAAAATAGGGACACATTTTCCTTTTTTCTGTATGCAGTTTCTGGTGTCAGAGACACTGTCTTCAAAATTGCTGTTTGCTGGAGAAGATTGCCATTTGTTTGTACAAATTACAAGTATCAAAATACAAACTCAGATCCGAAAAATTTTATGCACCTTCAAAGATTGATAGCTAAAGCTTTTAAGCAACCAGTAAAGTGGGGAAATCTCCAAAATAAATGTCAAAATAAGCTTTTGGAGGAATACCTGGAATAACAAAATGCTTCTGGCAAGACGTTTAAGTGTATTTACCTTACCACAGATACTGAAGTGATGTCAGTCTCTAAATTATGAAAATTTCTGTGATAAATATGCTCAAGTTCAGTTTGATCATTTGAGAAAATACAGCAAGCAATTTGATTCAGTTCTCGTATGGAAGACTCATGTCTGTTAATAACTAGCTGCACATCATCCACATATAAGATTGTCCTGTATTTTGCATGTCTATAAACAAAACCATGGATTACAATGTTCTAGCATAAGATAGGGCTCTAAGCATATCAAAGGGCAAAGAGAAGACAACTCTGTCTTGTCCTTCTCTCTGAATAACATAACCTAGTGATGAATATTTGGTTAATATTTATGACTTATGGAAGACAGATACCAAATTCATAAGTATTCTGGGGGAAAACTTTTTTTTCAACCAGTGACTTTTAATGCCTTAAGTGAGATAGTTGCAGCTGAGTCATTTCTTTTATTATTTAAAAGACTTTGAGAATATACAGAGATGATCTGTTTTTGTAATACATGCCATCTGCTTGTTTATAAATATTGTATTTCAGAGTTTTATTTGTAGTAATCATAGTGAAAGCAAGCACAACTGACAAATAAAATGGCCCAAATAAATAAAATAAACAAATAAAATAAAATGGCTTTTTTTTTATAAAAGTGCAGCTTAAAAAATATAATGTATATGCTGGTTGTGTCATGAAGAATACTGCAGAAGGTTTAGAGTGCAGTTTTAATCAAGTGATTTTCTTCAGTGACAATGCAGTCTATTTTCTTGAATTAGTGCTGAGCTAAAGTGCTTTTTGCTATCTTTGGTTGTGGAATTTCAAAGGCTGTTTTTAAGATGTATGCAGTTCAAGATAATATAGAATAAATAATGCAGTAAGAAGGACTGCAGCTGAGAATAGGGAAAGTGGTAGTACAGAAATACGTACCTAATCTGAATGAATTCACCTGTTCCTGGCCAGATGAACTGAATCCAAAAGTACCAAAGGAATTTGTAGATTTAATCTCAGGACCACTATTGATCGTTTTTGAGAATTCTTGGTGAACCGGAGTGGTCCTAGCAGATTGCAGGAGGGCAATTGCTCCCATCTTCAAAAGGGGAGGGGAGGATCACACAATGACCAACCAGTCAGCTTGACGTTGATACCAGGAGAGGTTCTTGAACAGATCATTAAAGAGTCAGTCTTTGAGCACTTGGAAAGGAATGCTGTGATTACTAAGAGCCAGCATAAATTTCTTTAAAAAAAAAAGTCATGACAGACCAATATTATATTTTTTAGTAGACTTATGAGTTTAATAGATAAGAATACTGCAAACGTAATATCTTGATATCAGTAAGGTTGTTGACAAGGTTGCCCATGCTAGTTTTGCAAACAAACTGGGAGGAGGTAATCTTTAGTTGGAATCTCTTTGTTGCAATTTGAATCCAGTAGTTTATGTTCTAGTCTCTGAAGCAGCAAAAAACAAGCTCGCTTCATCTTGTACATGGCTTCCCATTGTATGTTTAAAGGTAGCTATCATGTTGCCTCTCAGTCTTCCCTTCTCCAAGCTAAACATATCCAGCACCCTCAGTTGTTCCTCATAAGTTTGATTTCCAGACCTTCAGTCATCTTAGTTGCCCTTATCTGGACACATTCCAGATTGTCAATATTCTTGAACTGCAGTGCCCAGAACTGGACACAGTATTCCAGCTGAGGTCTGACCAAAGCAAAATACAGTGGGACTACTATTTTCCTTGGTCTAGATGTTGTACTCCTGTTGATGCAGCCCAGAATTGTATCAGCTTTTTCAACCAGTATATCACACTGTTAACGCATGTTTAGCTTGGGATCTACTGAGACTCCTAGATCCTTTTCACGTGTATTGCTTTCGAGGCAGGTGTCACCCATCCTGTATTTGTGCGTTTTATTTTCCCAATCAGGAAATCTTTATTATGAAACTATGGACCCAAACAAAGATAAAACTGAACAACCATTCAAAAAAACTTGCACAACATTTAAGCTGCATTAAAATAGATTATGCAACACATATAATTAATACCTAGGATATCATAAACATGTTTTTAAAAAGATACACAACGTAGAGTCATGAAATGTAGAAGTTAAAATTAATAACATGACCAAAATAATTAAGTAGTTGAAGAATTATGATACCTAAATCTACCTTTCTTTATTATTCTTTATGTAAGTGAGACTGTCTTTGCAGCCTACAAGAGAAATTTAGCTGATATTGTGTTCATATCTGCCAATATAGAGTCCATATACCATTCCAAAGACCTGCCCAGAAACTTTAAAAGCGTAGGGTTTACTAATTGACTTTGGTCTTTTGTGTATTAAAATTGAAATCACATGAGCCAAAGATACTATAGCCCCTGCTCCACAAGGACAAATTCATTGACTGAAAGGGACATTCTTAAATCAGCTGTTCAGTAAAGTGTAAGGTAAACAGTTAGATCTAAGCCTGGTAAAAATCAAACACTATTTAGGAACGTTTTCCAGATTAAATTTCCCATGACTTTTTTGGGAGTCAAAGCACATATCCAGATACAATGTAAAGTAAACAGTCTGGGTAGATACCATAAAATATTGAATTGTTATTCTGATGAAAATCTGAATCTGTAGACTGAATCCTTAGTCAGACAAAATATCGTTAAGATGACCAAAAAATAGATTTTGCTTGGTGTGACTGGGCCTGCTTTTTTTCTCTGAGATGGGTAGGGCAAATCCCCCCCCCGGCTCTGATAAAGCATCCTGGATTTCACACACACACCTTTGCCTTCCCCTTTAAAAACGTCTTCTGAGTAGTGTGTTTTTTGTTTGGGTGTTAACTACTGGATATAACTGACCTGAGTCCAAAGGTATAAAAGTAAACTATTTTCTTCATTAAAATAACAGAGAATTGGTGTTCAAAAACAAATGAAGCTAATATAGTTCCTCAGAGTTCTTTTATACAGTTTCCTTATGTATTGAAACCCTCATATAAGCACCAATATCACAAACAGCCCTTGGATACGGTATCACTAAAGGTTCAGTCTTCACATCTAGGTCACACTTTCTGACCAGATTGAAAAATGGTTTGATTTTTGACTCTAGGCTTTCCCTGAGAAACAAACGGTCCTGTTATGACAACCCCCTGGCTGATGGAGGAGCTTTATTTCAGAGTTTTCTCTGGCTGAAGGACTGCCAAAAACCAATCAGAGTTTGCCTTTTATATATATGTTCAACTCTTAAGCCTCTAACCGCTCCCTCACTGGGCTGGGTTTCTGTCTTGAGCAGCTATTCTGGTTGCCTGGCAACCTGTTGCTGGGTTACTCTGGCACTCAGGGTAGCCACACCCCCAGAACACTGTCACACTTAGTGATAGCCCATATTATTTTATTTATTTACTTATTTATGTAAGATATATTTATTGCCTCTCAACCTCCCAGGGGACATGAGTTGACACACAAAATGGTAAAGAACACATTCAGAACTCTGTTGCTGTGTGCCCTCAGATTGATTCTGATTTATGGTGACTAAGGTGAACCTACCATAGTCTGAGGGCTGTATGTGCGTGACTTCCCCAAAATCACCCAGTGGGCTTCCATGCTCAAGCAAGGAATCAAACCCTGGCCTCCAGGGTCATAGTCCAGTGCGCAACCCACTGCACCATACTGGCTGTCTATCAAAACATTCAATAACGTAAAAAAACTAATAATAGAATAATAGAGTTGAAAGAGACCACAACAGTCATTGAGTCCAACCCCTTGTCATACAGGAACACAAACTCAGAACACCCCCAGCAAATGGCCATCCAGCCTCTGTTTAAAAACCTCCAAAGAAGGTGACTCCACCACACTCCAAGGCAGCACATTCCTCTGTAAAATGGCTCTTCCTGATGTTTAGGTGAAATTTCTTTTCCTATAGTTTGAATCCATTGCTCCATGTCCTAGTCTCTGGAGCAGCAGAAAACAAGCTTGCTCCAACTTCAACATGACATCCCTTCAAATATTTAAATATGGCTATCATGTCACCTCTTAACCTTCTCTTCTGCAGACTAAACATTCCCAGCTCCCTAAGCCGTTCTTCATAGGGCATGGCTTCCAGACCTTTCACCATTTTGGTTGCCCTCCTCTGGACGTGTTCCAGCTTGTCGATATCTTTCTTGAATTGAGGTGCCCAGAACTAGATACAGTATTCCAAATGAAGCCTACCCAATGTAGAATAGAGTGGTACCATTACTGCTCTCAATCTAGACACCATACTCCTAATGATGCAACCAAGAATCACATTGGCTTTCTTGGCTGCCGCATCACACTACTGACTCTTTTTCAGCTTATGATCTACCAAGACTCCTAGATCCCTTTCACATGTACTCCTATCCAGCCTTAATACATCCCCCATCCTATATTTATGCATTCCATTTTTTCAGCCTAAGCGCAGGACCTTACATTTGTCTCTGTTGAAATTCATTTTGTTAGCTTTCACCCAGCTCTCCAATCTGTCAAGGTCAATTTGAATTTTGATCCTGTCCTCTGGGGTATTAGCAACCCATACCAATTTGGTATTATCTGCAAATTTGATCAGCATGCGCTCCACTCCTTCTTCCAAGTCATTGATGAAGATGTTGAATAGCACTGGGCCCAAGACAGAACCCTGTGGCACGCCACTAGTCACTTCTCTCCAGGATGAAAAGCAGCCGTTTGTGATCACCCTTTGGGTTTGGTCAGTCAACCAATTACAAATCTACCGAACAGTAGCCGTGTCCAACCTGCACTTTACTAGTTTTTGTGCAAGAATGTCATGGGGACCTTGTCAAAGGCCTTACTGAGTTCAAGATATGCTAGGTCTACAGCATTCCCTCCATCTAGCAAGCTCGTAACCCTATCATAAAAACAGATAAGATTAGTCTGGCACTTATTTTTGAGAAATCCATGCTGGATTTTAGTGATTATGGCATTGCTTTCTAGGTAATTACAAACTGACTGTTTAATGATCTGCTCTAGGATCTTTCCTGATATTGATGTCAGGCTGACTGGATGATAATTATTTGTGTCCTCTTTTTTTCCCTTCTTGAGGATGGGGACGACATTTGCCCTCCTCCAGTCTGCTGGGATTTCTCCTGTTCTCTAAAAGTTCTGAAAGATTATTGCAAGTGGGTCAGAAATGACTTCTACCAGTTCTTTTAATATCCTTGGATGTAATTTATCTGGCCCTGGAGACTTGAATTCATCTAGTTTAGCCAAATATTCCTGTATTACTTCTTTACTTAATCTGTGCTGCACTTCCCTCGCTTCCTCATCTGCTCCCCACACCCCAGGTTGGGTACTTCTATCCTTTTGGGAGAAAACTGAGGCAAAGAAGGTATTGAGTGGTTCCGCCTTCTCACTTCCCCTTATTATGAATTGGTGATCTTCTCCACGCAGTGTCCCTGTCATTTCCTTGTTTTTCCTTTTGCTGCGGACATATCTAAAAAAGCCCTTTTTATTGTTTTTGATGTCTCTGGCAAGCCTGAGTTCATTCTGCACTTTAGCTTTTCTGACCTTCTCCCTACATCTCCTGGCTATTTGCTTGAATTCCTCTTTGGTGGTTTCATTATTCTGCCATTTCCTGTACGTGTTCCTTTTAACACTTAGCTCAGCTGAGAGTTCTTTTGTCAACCATTCTGGTTTCTTTAGAGATCTGCCGTTTTTCCTCCTTATTGGCACAGTTTTCAATTGTGCCGTCAGTGTCTCACTTTTAAGAAACTCCCATCCGTCATGAACTCCTTTCTCTTTTAGTATTCTTGACTACAGGATTTCAGCAAGTAAGTCCCTAAATTTACAGACGTCAGCTTTCTTAAAATTTAGGATGTGTGTCTGGCTACACTTGGCTTCTCCTTCCCACTGAATGACAAACTCCAAAAGAGCATGGTCACTCCCCCCTAAGGATCCCATTACCTCCACCTCATCAACTAGGTCATCCCTCTTGGTCAGGATCAGATCTAAAATAAGCTGATCCCCTTGTCGCCTCTTCCATCTTCTGGACCATGAAATTGTCTGCAAGGCAAGCAAGGAACCTGTTGGACCTTGCAGTCTTGGCAGAGTTTGACTGCCAACAAATATCAGGATAATTGAAATCTCCCATTAACACGGCATCTCTCCTTTTTGAATGTGTGGTCATCTGCTCCAGGAAGGCCTCATCCAAATCCTCAGGCTGGCCTGGAGGCCTGTGCAAACCCCCACAATCACATCCCTATTGTTTCTCACTCCCTTAATTCTCACACAGATGCTTTTGACTTGGCTTCCCAGATCTAAGTCCTGGATCTCTTCACAGTTGAAAACATCCTTGACATATAAGGCTAGTCCTCCTCCTTTCTTGTTTGGTCTATTTCTGCGAAATAGGTTATATCCCCCTGTTCCTATGTTCCAATCATGAGATTCGTCCCACCAGGTTTCAGTGATGCCTATTAAATCATATTTGATCTTCTTTCTCTTGCAAGGATTTATTATGCTTAGAGGATTTTTTGATTGAATGGTTTGCTGGCTGGTCTGTGTCATACAACACTTTTTTGCAAATCCATTAGCACCTTCTTTACGTATTAAAAAACACCCTGGAGGTGCTAGGCCTCTAAATGAAACAGAAAGTTGCCCAGAATATTTTGTGCTGAGCTGGCATATTTGTTCAGTTTTTTTTTTCAGTTAATTGAAAAGCTTTGTAAAGTTGTTGCAGTTTCATAAATATGACTTAGCCAAACTAATAAATCTGGAAAATTTTAAGAGCTTTCTTTTGCCATACAGAAAGTTTATAGACCATTTGCTTTCCTCTCCCTATTTGTGGCCCCTGACACAATTTTAAATATCTGTCATTTGGAATCTTATTCTGTTTTTGTGGAAATGCTGAAGTGTCACTTAATCAGGATAAGCGTATGCCTGTGTCATGATTATATATTGTTGCTGCCTGGCTTCAGGAGCATATGGTGGACTTAGTTTTTAAAAGCCAGTTGTGCTGCAGTGTCCACCTGTTAAAGTTCCCTGGTAGCAATTCCTGGAAGGTTGAAGTCCTTGCATGCTCTTAAAGCAGCAAGGAGATGTAGTGATGAAGGAGGACAGAAAGAAAACAACAGCATACTGACAAAAGAAAGAGATGTCTGGTGAAAAAAGAACTGTGGATGGGAAGGACAAGAAGTGATAGACTGCACACAGAGGGAGTTGTGTACATGATCTCTGCTGTTCTGCAGTCCACTTTGCAAATAGTATTTGTACTTCAAACCAGCAACATGGGGGGATCTGAACAAGAGAGTAAGATTTGTCTGTCTGGGTCATGACTCTCCAAACTGCCCAGTTCATCACTCAGTGCAGGGTGAACTGCTAGAAACTGCCCTGAAACCCTTTCCTTAGCTAGAAACAGACACAGAAGGTGTGTGCTGTGGAGCTTAGAGAGATAAGAATGGGTCTGAAAAATTCTCAGTTGGAATTGTAGTTAAAATGTTTTTGTAGAAAGCACAGCACTTAGTAAAAATATGAATAGCTCCCAGAGTTGTGTTGTGCTCCCTTATATTAGAATGCATATTATATACTTATTCTGGTTTATATATCTTTCTCAGTTTGGTGGAAAGAGGTATCTACAAGATGTTAGATACCCAGCCACCCAGAAAAAACAGAGATTGTTGGTCAAATATTATCTTAATCCTGGTGATCTTGGGCTTCTTCTACAGTTTGTCCATCCCTTTCATTCAGGACACTCCCTTTATGACCTTTCCAATTCCTCTGGTCTACTATTATATTTGTTTTTCTCTCTGTTTATTTTATCTTTGTGGTTCATTTGTCTTTGAAAAGTGTAACAACTGCTGCTTCTTATTTTCTCCATTTACCTTTATCTTTTTGATTCTACACATACAATTCTGGAACCATTCTCTCAGTAAGATAAGTATAACTGCAGGTTATGGTGCAATACAGGAAATGCTGAGTTGACAAAGGAGAATGATTAAATTCTGATACAGAAAAATTACTTTGGATGGTATCAGAGAATATTCTGTGACTCTTGCAAAGTGTGTCTTGAGAAATGGTTCCCGGGTCATGCGTATTTGTTGAGCCAGCTATATTGTACTTTTTTGCTTTGGGAAGTCAGTTGTATTGTTCCAGTAGTCTGGGTGAGCTAGATGTATTAGGTGATTTAGATAAACTGAAGTGTATATCTAGCTCATTGAAGCAGCATTAGGAAGAGATTGCTCTTACCTAGGCAAGCAAAACAATGAGTTGATGCATACATATGCCGATATGGTGTTTTGTTTTGTTTTTCTTATTATTATATTCTGTGTTGTTTGAAAGGTCAAAGATCACAGTTTCTTTAGAAGCATTTCATCTGGTCTGGAGCTGGGAGATGTGCACCAAATAACACTACCGGGGTTGTGACTTATAGGAAAGTCAGGGAAATAGAGTATAATCAAACAGATTCAGGGAAAATTGGTCAAAAGTCAGGCAGATTTTTTGTGGGGGAGGGAAAGTGATTAAGATATATAATGGATTTTTTTTGAGATGCTGCTGCAAGAGGATAGCTTAGACTTGGGTTAGTGGAAGTAAAAAAGTGGCAGAATTAACATAATGCATACATATTCCATAATATATGATTTAAATGTCTTCATAATCATACAATCTTATTATGCTAGAGTGGCTGGAAGGTTTCTTTGTTGGATGCTCATATTGAGTGTCTTTACTGCTTGGGAGACAAGCATAGTGTTTGCCAGTGTAAGATCTTCAGGCAGTTTACCTCCCAAACTCTCAAGAATTGGGTTTGCATATTCAAGTACTGCTGCTGGGAGAAATTGTTTCAAGTGGCTGAACAAGTTGTGGTAAGCATGGCTCTTTACACTGCTTTGACCACAGTTGTGAGTCCTATGGAGCCTTTGAAAAAGTCACAGGTACCAACCACCTTGACATCGATGGAGTCAGTCCCAAGCTTACCATCAAAGAGGTTCATACAAATGAAGAATGTTTACAGAGGCCAGAACATCTGTGCTGTAAATATATGTTTTTTTCTGTTCCAATTTCTTGACAGTGAGAGTAGTTTGGCAATGGAACCAACTGTCTAGAGTGGTGGGTCATCTCCTTCTCTAGATGTTTTCAAAAAGAGTTGGACAGCTAGCTGCTGGGGATGCTGTAGCTAGACTTCCTGCACTGAGCATGAGTTGAACTCTTAATTGGGTTGAAACTAGCAGAATGAAACTCAACCAAGACAAATGCAGAAGTCTACTTTTATACCACAAAAACCAAATGCAGTTATGGATGGGGGGGTACTTGGATTAGTAGCACACACTGATTTGATTCTGCCACCTGTTCTGTTTGTTTTGTTTTTCCCACAGGTGGCAAAGTCAAATCAGTGTGTCAAGTCACTATTGTGCAAATTGTTTGTTGTATGAAACCATCATACGTGGAGGTAGCCTTCAAATAATGGTTGTTCTGTGTCAAGTGAGCCCTGAGGCCTCCTTTTGACTCTTACGGATGTACATTTTTCTGCTTGATATGCCATGCCTTCTGGTGTATGTATGTATGTATATATGTGTGTATACACACACACACACACACACACACACACATATATATATATATAGTCTTGTGTTTGGACCTCTCTCTCTCTCTCTCTGTTGTGATACTGTTGCAAACTCCAGAAACCCTGTTTTTTACTGTTGAAATTGTCAACTTTGGGAGTTGTATGCAAATTGTCTCCATAATGTTGAGATTCACATGCATAACCTCAAAGTTTATTTTATACTCGCCTCTATGATTGACAAAAATAGTCTAGTGATATATTGCTTTTCTATGCCTGAGTTACAGCTCTCTGCTAGTCATGCTGCAAAAATGTATTGTTCAGCTTAATCTTAACTGCACATAACAATGTATGTGTAAATGATTCTGTCTACAGATTAACAGAGGTCACATGACTACAGAAGCTAAGAGAGCTGCCAAAATGGAAAAAAAGCTGAAGATCTTGCTTGGTGGTTATCAGTCCCGTGCAATGGGACTCATAAAACAATTAAATGACTTGTGGGACCAAATTGAACAGGCTCACCTTGAATTGCGCACATTTGAGGAATTAAAGAAACATGAAGATGCAGCTATTCCAAGGAGATTGGAGGTAGGTCTGTTTGCTGTTTGAAAAGAAGAGCAGTAGTAGAAAATTATACTAAACAACACTGGGTTATAACAGGAAGCACTTTTAATTTCTAGATATACACACACATATACATAGAAAGTATGTTTGTTTTCATTTTACTTACATTATTTTATGGTTTCATTCAAGTCCCATCAGGTGTCCTCTTTATTATTTTGCTTCTTTTCTTGATATGACTATAAACTATATAAAAATGACTTTGCATAGTTGGCTCCACAACATTCCTGAAAGGTCTGAGAATCACTATGGAGGAAAAGTTTTCTTTTAATTCCCAGACCCCTTTTCATTATTTGTCATGTCTTTTGCATTATAAATCTGAATTTTTATTTCGCCTTCGTGGTCTCTGTGCCTCACACAATGGGAATCTTCGCGCATACGCAGTAGCTTTTTGGAAAGTTCCAGAGCTGAGCAGCTTGGTGGGAACCCCTCCCCCATCCGGTACTGAGCATGCTCAGTCCTGCCAAGCTAACAGCCTCTCCTCAGTTTCTTTTTATCCACCGACCTGTTAGCAGCTCAGAAGGCTTCGTCGCTGAGCAGTTCCTTGAATTATTGGCCTTTTCTCCATCTTTTCTTTGTCTTTTCGTTCGTTTTTCTCGTCTTTACAACAAAAACTGTAAGAACTCTTCCCCCTTCTTATGTCATCTTTGTTTAAGTTGTGCATGTCTTCCAGCCGCAAGGTCTCCTTTTCGGACGCCCACCCCAAGTGTTTGTTCTGTCTCGGGGAGGTCATAACGTTCAGGCCTGCTCTATTTGTAAGGACTTCACCTCCCAGACTCTTAGGAATAGAGCTTCTCGGTTGAAATCCTACTGTTGGGAGCCAACCCTTCACATTAAAGAGCAGGCATCTTCGGATACCACTCTTTCCACCGTGTGGGTATCGACACCCTCCACAACGTCCTCTACTTAGGCTCCAAAGTTATCGGTAACCTCCGGTCCCTCGGTATCGACAGCCCCGGTACCAGTACCAACCACAACCTTGTCGACCTTGCCGCTGATTTCTTTACCAAAGATTCCGAAGCTCTCCAGGATGTCTACTGTACCATCTGCTATTGGGGATGCCACTTCGACCTCACAACAAGCTTGCAAGGTCCCTATCTTGGCTGAGCGTAAACACGCCTTGTCGCACCATTCTTCTGTTTCCTCCAACAAGGAAAAGAAGAAAAAGAGGAAGGAGCAGCACCGCTCTCCTTCTCCTGCTACCCATCAGCTAATCGATCTTCCTCTCTCGGTCCCTTACTGACACCTCCTCCAATGCAACCTGCAATGTCCACTGTCAAGGACGAGGATGTTCCCACCCTTTTGCCAGTGCGGGACACCACCCAGCTCCTGGTGCTGTCGGTCCCAGCTACTGTGGCTCTTGCTTCCAACTTGTACCTTCGATCCTCACTACTGGCCTCTTTGCCTGTGACCTCTGGCCAGTCCAGAGATGGCTGCCTACAAATTCCACTGGCCCTGACTCTCTCTCCTGGCCATCCCGAGTTCAACTGTCCGCTTGCTTCGGACACTCCTTGGGCTGTTTCCCGAGACCGGCCTCGACTCAGTGGCCCGCTCTCTGGGACGTAGCGAAAGGGGTAGATCCCCTCATTGTTGGGACTACCGCCATCGCGCTGCTTATAAGCCTTTGTTTACAAGAGTGGATTTACCTTTTTCCTCGGCCTCCTATATCGCCAGGTATGGCCACGAACACCTCTGGAGAGAGCAGCCCAGCTCCTACCACTCATATTTGCCAGCTTACCATGACTGGTACCATCCCGATGTTCGTTATTAGTCTCCTTACCACCCTCGATGTTCACGCTCTCCATCATGATCTCCTTCAGAGTCTCATTACCGACGCTCCCCTCAGTACCACTACTCCAGATCCCGTTCTCAGCCCCTATCGGCTTACTACCACTGTTCACCATCCCGGTTGCATTACCAGTCCCGAGACCCATCACCTCATCGTCAGGCCGTTTCGCCTCTTCGAGTGATAGCAGTGGTGTCACAGGCCCCGCTGGATACTCACCCTGCATCTACTCTGCCAACATCTCTGTTGGCCTTGTCAACACAGTCTCTCGTTGCACCAGTCCTTCCTGTACTACCCGTTTAGTCGGCATCGACCTCGGTACCAGTTCGCATCCCGACCTCGATACCGGTGCAAACTCCAGTCTTGCTACTGGCCCCAACTGTTCTACCGGCCTCTGCTCCTGCTCCACCTGCTGTTCTTCCTGTGATGGGACCTGTTCCACATCGTCGTTCTCAGTCGCCTCGCTCATCGTCTCCTCCTCCTGCCTCTTATGATTCTGACGGTGATTCTACAGACTCCACACCGAAATCTCATACCTCCCCACCTTTAGCGTTTGGGGACCCGTCTCGTGATTCTGCTTCTGAGGACGTCAAGCAGTTCTCGGACATCTTGGTCCGGATGGCCACTGCCTTGGGCCTCAACATCTCTGAACCTGCTCCTACTTTACAGGACCTGGTTTTCCACTATGTCGATACTCACCCCCCGTGGACGGCTCCAATTCCATTTCTGCCCGTTCTGCAGGAGGTCTTGAAGCACCTATGGGCCCAGCCGGTGTCACTTCAACCAATCCCTCACCACCTGGAGCATCTCTACTGTACCCAGAAGAAGGATGTCGATTTCCTATTCGATAATCTGACTCCAAATTGAATTGATGTTGAGTTGTCTCAAACAAAAGGGGACAAAAGGGCCCACATGACCCCACCTGATCGAGAGGGCTGCCATTTGGATGTCTTTGGACATTGCTTTTACTCTGCTTCCTCGTTGATCACCTCCTCTTAACACTCAAGCTTGCCTGGCAGCCTGTCAACGCAATATCTGGGATAGGGTTTTTCCCATCCTCTCCCACCTGCCGGACGATCACAGGGCCACTGCTGTTCAATATTTTAATGAGTCTGTGGCCCTTTTGAATCAGCAGATTTTGTCCTCCCGACATGCTATTGAGGGCACGGCGTGCATGATGGTCGGTGCAGTCGCTCTCCGCCACTTTGCTTGGCTCCGGTCCGCCAGTTTAACCGAGGATAGCAGGAAGCGCATCGAGGACCTGCCCTTTGACGGTCAAGGGCTGTTCCGTGCCACTACAGACGAGGCGATGGACCAACTTGTGAAAGCTCATTTGACAGCAAAAAAGATGGCCCTTCATCCATCGACCCAACCTAGAAGGCCACCTTCATCACATTCCTCCTGGAGGCGCCCTTCCTACTCTTACAGGTTGCGCTCTCCTCACCGCTCATCTCTACAATCATCTTTACTGGCCTCTTCCCACCATTCTTTTCAACGTTGTCAACCGTCTTCCAAAAAATCCTCCTCGACTGCCAAATCTCGTTTTGTTTTTTTAATTTTTTTATTAAGAATTTCATTGCATGAAAAAAAGAGTGGATATACCCTGTTATCAGATATATCACACCCTCCCCCCACTTCCATATTATTTTACTCCAGTTGAGTCTTCTTTGTTTCCATTTACCAAAAGAAAAAGAAGGAATAACAATTACGTTTCCATTTGCAGAAGAGAAAAATAATTACATTATCTCTTTTTTGGATTTCATATACTTTTATATTTTTATCCATTCCAAAACTCCTTTCCATTCCCTTTCAAAGTTCTGGATAGGTTTATTTTTCAATGAAAACGGTAACTTTTCTGTCTCTACCATATCCAGAATTTTTAATTTCCACTCTCCTAAATCAATATCTTTCTTTTCTTTCCAATGTTGTGCGTATATCAACCTTGCAGTTGTTATCAAATATAACAGTATCTTCTGATGACTTCTAATCTCCTTTTGTTATCCTAACATATTTAACAAATAAAATTCCAGTATCATTTCAAAGTTAAGTTTACAGATTCTTTGAATTTCATCATGTATCCCCTTCCAGAACTTTCTTGCCCTTCCACAAGTCCACCACATATGAAAAAAGGACCCAGTCTTTTCATCACACTTCCAACATTTCACATTCCCATTTTTAGTTATTTTTTGCTATCTTTCTGGGGTCATATAATATCTATGTAACATTTTGTAAAAGTTTTCTCTTAAATTTAAGTTTGGGGTAAATTTTATATCAGTTTTCCATACTTTCTCCCAAACTTCTAATTCAATCGGGTGTCCCACATTCTGAGCCCATTTAACCATTGTATGTTTAACTACTTCTGATTCCATTTCTCTTTTCAACAATAGTTTATAGAATTTCAAAATTCTTTTCTTTTGACTTCCCTTCATCAATATGTCCAATTCATTCTCTTTTCTCTCAAATCCATACAGTTTTTGATCCATTTTAAATCTTTCTTTAAGTTGTCGCTATAGGAACCAATTTAGCTCATGCCCATCAGCCTATAGTTCTTCTACTGTACACATTCTTGGTTTGTCCCCTTCCTGTTTCAATATGTCTTGATATGTTAATAAATTCCCTGGTTTTGTTGGAGCAATTTTATACACTTCTTGTGGTGAAGTCAGTACTGGAAGTTTTGTATAATATTTCTGCTTTATAACAGCGTCTTCTGGATGTAATGATTATTGTACTCTTTATTCATCACTAATATATCATAACATAAATATCCATAGCATCCAAATCTGTTATTTATTTCTTCCAAATCTTTCATGGTTGTTCTCTCTAATTGAATCCAGTCTTTAATCCAATCTAGACAGCGTGCGTAATAATAAATTTTCAGTGATGGAAGATCAAATCCTCCTCTTTCTTTTACATCCTGAAGCGTTTTGAATCTTATCCTTGGCTTTTTCCCTTGCCAAATAAACTTTTGAAGATCCTTTTCCCATTCTTTAAATATTTTCTCTCTCCCTATTATTGGTAAATTCTGAAAAAGGAATATAAGTTTTGGTAGTAAGGACATTTTGAAAGCATTTATTCTTCCCAGGAGAGATAGATTTAGATTTTTCCATTTTTCCATATCATTTTTAATCTCTTTCCATATCTTCAAATAATTGTTGTGGAATAATTCTTGGTTCCTTTTCATTAACATAATTCTTAAGTATCTTGTTTTCTTAGTTAATTGACATCAAGATCTACTCTCCAAATCGGCTTGCTCTTTTTTAGTCATATTCAACGTCATCATCATTGTCTTCTCCTTATTTGTCTTATATCCTGCCACTTGGCCATATCTTTGCAAAGTTTCCATCAGTGCCTCAATTGATTCTTGTGGATCCTCCAAAAATATAATGACGTCATCTGCGAAAGCTTTTAATTTCAGTTCCTTTTTACTTATTGTAAAGCCTGTTATCTGTGAATCCTCATTTATTATATTCAGCAATAATTCCAAAACAGCTATAAATAATAATGGTGATAATGGGGACCCCTTTATTAATTACGAAGCTTGTTGAATCTGGCAGATTGTTCTTGATATATCATCTCAATCCATTTACAAAAATCTTTTCCCATATATTCTCTCAATACCCGATATATAAAGGCCCAGGAAACATTATAGAATGCCTTTTCTGCATCCAAAAAAATGAGTGCTGCTTTCTTCCCTGGGTTTTTATCGTAATACTCAATTACATCCAGGATTGTCCTTATATTGCTTCTCATATATCTATCTGGGAGAAAGCCTGTTTGACCTTCTTGAATTTTATCCTTTAATATCCGTCTCAACCGTTTTGCCAACACGGCTGCAAAAATTTTATAGTCTACATTCAACAAGGAGATTGGTTGGTAATTCTTAACTTCTTTTTTATCTTTACTCTCTTTGAGTATCAGTACAATGTTTGATTCTCCCCAGGATTTTGGTTTACCATATTTCTCTGTTTCCTTCAAAGTTGCTTGAATTGGTTAATTCTTTTATAGATCTCTTATAATATAGCACGGTGAACCCATCTGGTCCTGGTGCCTTGTCCACTTTCAAATCCTTTATAGCCTCTTCAATTTCAGTAGTTGTTATTGATTTATTCAACTGTTTTTGTGCTTCCGGTGATATTTTTGGGATCTTTACTTTTCGAAGAAATTTAGACAGATTTTTCTCATATTGATGAGGGGATTTTATTTCATAGAATAGTTTTCCAAAATATTCTTCAAATTTCTGTTTTATTTTTTCTTGTTGAGTAATCAACAACTTTCCACATTTCAGCGCAACGATTATGTTCCTCTCTTTCTTAAGTTTGTATGCTAACCACTTTCCTATTTTATTAGCATGTCCAAATTGAGTTAATTTCATCTGTTTTATCTTTATATATCTTCAGTTGTTACTATCGCCATCTCCTTCTGTATTTTCTTAATCTCCTGCTGTAGTGATTGTTGCAATGGATTTTTTTCTTAAGTTTTTTTTCTTTCTCTTGGAGTTTGGTCAATAACACTTGATATTTCTCCTGCCTTTTTTTGTTCTGAATTTGTCATTGCTGTATAAAAAAACCTCTCATTACTGCCTTTAATGCATCCCAAACCGTTCTCATTTTCATGTCTTCTTTTATATTTTAAAATGTTTTTTTAGCGCTTCTTTCGCTTGTTTTACTATCTCTTCATCATTCAATAAACTATCATTCAATCGCCATTGAAATTGTTTGGTCTTCTCTTGGATTCGCAACCTTACCAGATGATGATTAGAGATGACCTTTGACAATATTTCTGTTTTCCTTATCTCTGATAGCAAATGTTCAGAAATCAAGATCATATTTATTTGGGACCAAGATTGACAAACTTCAGAAAAAAGAGTAAAATCTTTGACATTTGGATAAATAGTTCTCCATACGTCTAAAACAGATAATTCTTCACACATCTCAAAGAAATTTTTCTGTAATCTCCCTCTGGTTGCTTAATATTCTTTATTCTAAGATGTTGTCTTATCCATTTTAATATCCAAAATTCCATTCCAATCACCTGCTAAAATCCAGTCTTCATACTCATATGATGATACTTTTCCTCGCAATTTCTTATAAAATTAAGCTTTATTTTCATTTGGGGCATAAACACCAACCAATAAAATTTTTTTTTACCATTTTTTAGTATTTCAACGCCCAATATTCCTTCATCTTCAGAAATTTGTTTTGCTTGAATATCATTTTCAATATAAATAGCAACCCTTCTTTTATTCTTTGCATATGAAGAAACAAAACATTGACCTAATTCAGAATTGTATGAGTAATTTTCTTGGGTTTTCTTTATATGAGTCTCTAATAATACCGCAATTTGAGGTCTTAATCTTTCTAAATGATGAAAAATCTGTCTTCTCTTTGATTGTGAATTTATTCCTCGTACATTCCATGAAATTATCTTCATATTTACTGTTTTTCTTTACTTCTCTTTTTTCTTTTTCTCTTCTGGTTCTACCGTTTCCACGTCTTCTTCTGACATTGGACTAGCTTTGTCTGCCACTGCTGCTCCAATCTGTGTCGAATCTCGTTTTTTCTGGTTTCTTACCCTCAGTCTTTGCTATGTTGGAGCCAGTTTTCAGATAATTCTCTTGGAATTCCGTTGCTTGCTGCACCGAGTTTATTCAGCTTCTTCTACCTTCAAAGAAAAAGGAAAGCCCTTCTGGTAACTCCCATCTGTATCTTGTTTCTCTTGATTGGAGAATCTTTACCAAAAATGCATACTCTCTTCTACTCCTCATCACACTTGGTGGTACATCCTTGAAAATTTTAATTTCATTCTCATCCACTATTAATTTTTCTTTATAATTTTGTTCAATGATTAGATCCCGGATCTTTTCATTTCCAGGATCTCGTTTTTGACTCCCCTTGCAGGTCGCCACCTCTGCACTTCTTCCATCTAACCAACCGCCTCTCCACAACCACAGGACTAGCCAGCCACTTCAACATCTGGCGCAACATCACTTCGGACTCTTGGCTTTTGACCATAGTTTGTCTTGGTTACACCGTCAAGTTTCGAAGTAGTCTTCCTCTTGGTGTCTTCTACTCCACCTCTGCCAGTCCGGCCCTCCTTGAAGAGGTGGAGACCCTCCTTTTCAAAGGGGCCATAGAGCGCCTTTCGCCCTTGGCAAAATCCACAGGCTTTTTCTCCCAGTATTTCACAGTACCCAAATCGGATGGCACACTCCATCCCATCCTAGATCTCAGGGGGGTGAACTCCTTCATCTAACCCCTGAAGTTCAAGATGGTCACTCTGTCCTCAGTCCTACCTTTTCTGAGGCGCTGGGACTGGGTCTCATCCATTGATCTATAAGACGCCTACTTCCACATCTGCATTCACCCCCAGCACAGGAGGTACCTCTGATTTACGGTTGATGGCGTGTGCTACCAATACAAGGTCCTCCCCTTCGGCCTGTCCACCGCCCCCGGGTCTTCACAAAATGCCTAGTCCCTGTGATGTCTTACCTCTGCATGAAGAATGTTCTGGTGTACCCCTATTTGGACAACTGGCTCCTGGTGGTGTCCTGCAAACAAAAGCTGTACAAGGACATTCATATTGCCCTCTCCCTCCTTTCCGATCTTGGACTCAGGGTGAACCCCAAGAAGTACCACCTGAAGCCCTCGTGCATCCTGGATTTCATCAGGGCTACTCTCGACTCCACTCATGCCAGGGCCTTCTTACCTCTAAGGCGCGCACAGACTCTGTGACAGGTTGTGGCCACTGTCCTGCGCAATCCGTCCATTTCTGCCCGCAACATTCAACAGCTTCTAGGCTACGTGGCTGCGGCGATGGCAGTCACCTATTCGTCCCACCTTCATGCTCGTCCTCTCCAGCACTGGTTTCTCTGATGTTTTGACTCTCTCTTCAACGATCAACACCTTGTTCTCTGGATGCTTCGTCCGGTATGGGATTCCCTTCATTGGTGGCTCTCTCCAAGCCATCTCTTATCGAGGATACTATTTCTGGAGCCCCGTCTGACACTCACTGTCACAACCAACGCGTCTCTCCTGGGCTGGGGAGCTCACTATCACAGTTGTGCAGTCCAAGGCCATTGGGCCGGCCTGGAGTTGCATCTCCATATCAACACGTTGGAGCTCTTGGCAGTCTTCAAAGCGCTTCAGGCTTTTCGGAACTTCGTTGTCAGATGGACTGTCCAGATCCTATCGGACAATACAACAGCTGTCTTTTACGTGAACCGCCAGGGAGGCACCCACTCTTCCACTCTGCTCCATCTGGCTCTACGTATCTGGGACTGGTGCATTTTACTACGTGTACACCCTGTCGTGGTCCATTTTGTGAGATGGGACAATTTGACAGCGGACACACTGAGCAGGGACACAGCATGTCATCACGAATAGTCCTTGTCTGATGCCGCCTTTTGGTGGATAGTGTCCCATTGCGGCACTCCAACCATTGATCTCTTTGCGACCTACCACAACGGGAAGTATCCTCACTATTGCTCGAGAGCTGGCCTGGGCCCCGGCTCTCTCGGTGATGTGTTCCAGTTTCCTTGGAACAGAGAGTCCCACCATTTCCTCTCCTGGGTCGAGTGGTGGCGAAGATCACAACAGACAAGGCAGACGCCATCCTCGTCACCCCCTTCTGGCCGAGGCAACATTGGTTCGGCCCCTTCCTTGCCACGGCGCGGGACCACACCGTGAAGCTCCGGAATGTGCCAGACCTCCTCTGTCTTTCAGGAGGTCAGGTACTGCACCCGGACCTCCCTCTTCTCCACCTGCATGCTTGGAGGATAACGTTCTAGACTTCCCTGCTATCCAAGTCGTCATCACAGTGATGAGGAAGGAATGTACTCGTAGATCCTACGAGTATAAATGGAAGAAGTTTGTGGCCTTTGCCGTCTCCTGTGATGGGTCTGCTTCTCTGACCTCCCTGTCTATGGTGCTTCATTTTCTCTTGACGTTATGGGATCAGGGCCTCACCTTCTCCTCTCTGAAAGTTTATCTCTCTGCAACAGTGGTCTATCAGCCACGGGGATCTCCCTCTTCTGCCCTTTTCCGGAATGCTACAGTGAGGCAATTCCTCAAGGGCTTGCAACACCTCTATCCTCCTGTCACTCCACCACTTCCTCCGTGGTCTCTGTCACTTGTCCTTTCTCAACTCATGCACCATCCCTTTGAACCGATGGCCGCGTCTGATGACTGCCTCCTAACTATGAAGATGGCGTTCTCAGTCGCCGTCACTTCAGCCAGGCGAGCAGAAGGACTAACTGCGTTGCGTTATGACGAGCCGTTCCTGGTGTTCCATCGGGACAAAGTGGTCCTGCATCCAGATCTGTGTTTTCTTCCCAAAGTAATCTCCAATTTCCATATAAATCAAGACTTGATTCCGCCTACTTTCTATCTGGACCCTGCATCACCCCTCGAGCGCTCTCTTCACTCGCTCAACTTGCACCATGCCCTTGCCTTTTACCTTCAGCAGACTTCCACCTTCCATCAGACACCCCTTTTTGTGTGCTACGGTGGGCGTCAGAAAGGTCATAAAGCCTTCTCTCAATGTTTTTCCAAATGGGTTGCCCAGACAACTCACCTTGCCTATGAACTTGCCAGGCAACCTCCCCCGGCTTTGCTTCGGGCCCATTCTACCAGGGCGATGGCCTCTTCAGCAGCCCTTCTCAGAGGAGTTGTCTTACAGTAGCTTTGCCGTGTGGCTACATGGTCGTGGCCTTTGACCTTCATCCGCCACTACCACCTTGACTGTAGGGCCCGATGTGTCGCCCGCTTTGGCCATGCAGTGCTGTCTTTTATCCTCTAGGACCTGACCTGCCGTCCAGTGGTAAGCTACTCAGTCTCCCATTGTGTGAAGCACAGAGACCACAAAGAAGAAGAACAAGTTGCTTACCTGTAACTGTGGTTCTTCGAGTGGTCGTCTGTGCCCTCACACACACCCGCCCAGCCTCCCCTCTTTCAGGTCTTGCTTCTGCGGACTTCGAAACTGAGGAGAGACCATTAGCTTGACGGGACTGAGCATGCTCAGTACCGGATGGGGAAGGGGTTCCCACCAAGCTGGTCAGCTCTGGAACTTTCCGAAAAGCTACTGCGCATATGCGAAGATTCCCATTGTGTGAGGCACAGATTACCACTCAAAGAACCACAGTTACAGGTAAGCAACCTGTTCTTACCATTGTAAGCAGCATGAAGGAAATATGGGCAGGGAGGGTCTTGCAGTGATCTTAATTGAGAATTCCTGTACAAATGTATGACGTGCTCCTATATCTGTCACCTTTGTGAACAACCTGTATCACACTTGTTATTGCAGTGTCTAAAGGAAGATGTTCAAAGGCAACAGGACAGAGAGAAAGAGCTTCAGCAGAGATTTGCTGAATTCATGCTGGACAAGGAAACGTTTCAGTCAAAATACTAAGTCTCATATCTTGCTTAAACTGTTGCTTGTAACATTTTTTCAAATGTTGTAGATGTGTTTTGCCACTTTGGTCTCAAAAATGAAGCATCCAGTGTCATACATACTGTCAACTTTCTGTTTTAAGTAGATCCATTGTACCATGTGTTCATGTATTCTTTTTCTCCTTTAATGTTAGAGAAGACCAGAATGAAACAGATGGAGTGAGAATAATTTGTATGAACTAAAGATATCTATGTAGATTTAAAAAAAAAAAAATCCAGCACCTGGGATTATCTGGTGATTCTGATTTATTCACTTCCATGTGTGTGCCTCTTAAAAATGGATGTGATGACATTATAATAAACCTGCATTTTATTTAGTCACATCACTTGCTAAAGTTACTTGTGTTGCTAGTATTCTTTGTGTTGCTAGTATTTTAACATTTTTAAGATTTATAGGATACAGTTAACAGATTTGTGTAATGTAAATCTGGGATGTAAAGCAATATATTAAAGTGTGTTTATACCTTCAATGGAATTTAAAGTTTCATTTAACAATTTGCTAATAATTCATATGCAAAGAGTGTGCCTTGAGGACCAAAAAGACTTGCAAAGTCAAAAACCCAAAGGCTTACAGTAGTTCCAAAGGTACAGAATTCACAGGGAAGCTCTTTGTGCTTACTTATTCATTCTTGTGCTTACCTTATTCATTTAAGAAGAGCTTATGCAAGAGAACTTTCTGAGAAATTAAGTGTCGTCTTAAGTAGAGAGATGAAGTATAAATTCAGATTCTAGAGAGAACCTGAGTAAAATCTCAACATAATTTGAGTCAGCTTCCACAGAAAAACTTTTTGCAAAAAGAATTATTTGAACTTGTTGGTTAAGTCTATATTGATTATATCTTGAAGATTTTTTAAAACATTGCAAGATGTCATCTCATAGAATTGTACTGGTACAAAATTTTGGTTGAGGAACTCTGCGAATTGTGTCCAAAATAACTTTTCCAAATTCTGCAGTAGTTTAGGGTTTAGGTTTGGTGGTACATTTAGGTGAAAAGAGGTCCCTTGTAAACCTCTGACACTGGAAAAAAAAACCTTAGTAATATCAACAATAACAGCCTAAAATATAAATGTTTAATCCAAATTCCCTAACACTTTTTTAAAATAATGATTTGCATAAGCAATCTGAGACCAACTTGAATTGGATCATACATCGAATCTACATATGCACACACACAAATCATTTGTGACAGATAGTTGAGAAAACCTGTATTGGTGAATAGCCATAAATTTCACCTCTGTTAAAGTCAAGATGTTTATCAAAAGTGAATAGTTATAGTAACTAAGAAATTGGTCTAGCACACTTCTCCATTGTAGTAAAAAAAAAAAATTAATTTCAGACTGGAAAAGGTAAGCTCACATTGCTTACTGTAGCTTACAGATTTTTTGTTAAAACTCTTAAGACACATTGCCATTTACATCTTTAATCTTTCTTTAAAAACTTAGGCACATTGCAGCGTGACTATATGATAGTTCAGGTTTCAGATTTAGTTTTGGTCTTGAACTCACCTGCTACTGTGTTGACCTTCCTGTTGAATGCCATGACCATACTTCATTGTGTTCTTCTCAGGGGTTTCCCTGATCATCTGTATACTAATATTAGGTAACAAGAAAAGCGAATATGTGCTGAATGTGTGACTCACAGCATATCCCTTGTCTTCAGCAGCCCTCAGCATGCATGTCTCTTAATTTTGATTCTGCTTCCATTTAAATGAATATGAACTGTGTTCATAATCTAGCACAACATTTTCATTGAACAACGTTGCCATTTTTAAATAAATGGTGTAAATTATACATTTCTTTAAGTACTTCTATGTCTCAATTTCTCAGGGTGGTGGAAAGCAAATGAAAACAGCTTTAAACCAGGTTAAGCATGTTAGAACATTTCTGCAAAAGAAACAAGCAAAACAGAACACAAACTCACAGTCAAAATAAATGCCAATGTTTCTCTTCAGAGAAAGAAAGAAGTAGGCCTTGTCACAGCCATGGAGACTCCCAGCTCATCCACAAGGGAGGTGCACTCTCTTAGAAGGAACAGGCAGTGTCTTGATCCATATCCCCCCATGAAGAGGAAATCATCCAAGTAATGCACTACCCCCTATGACCCCATCTGGAATGTAATGGCCCATTCCAAAAATGTACTGAAGGTTTCAAATGCAGCACACAAGACACTACACCCATTGGGAGGAATTGGTCCATGTAAAAGCCACCCTCAAATGTAAATTCCAGTATTTCATAGTCATCTGGATGCACGCGCGGTATGCAGAAGGCACACTTAATACTGCTGTTTTCAAGTTCTACACCCACCCTATGCCTCCTGATTACCCTCACTGCACTGTAAAAGGAAGTGCACCACACCATGCGTAACTCTGAGGGAATAGTGTCGTGGACTGACTGACCTTGGGATATGATAAGTGGTGAATAAACCTGAACTCAACAGCCATCTTTTTAGGTACCACACCCAAGGATGAGACCCTGAAGTTGGGGGCGGTTGGTGAATTGAAAGGACCAAATACTCTCCCCTTAGAATCATAGAATCCTAGAGTTGGAAGAGACCACAAGGGCCATCCAGTCTAACTCCATTCTGTCACACAGGAACCCACATCAAAGCATTCCCAACAGATGGGCATCCAGCCTCTGCTTAAAAACCTCCAGAGAAGGAGACTCCACTGGCAGCGTATTCCACTCTGAGGCAGCATATACCACTGTCAGACAGCTCTGACTGTCAAGAAGTTCTTCCTGACATTCAGGTGGAATCTCCTTTCCTGCAGCTTGAATCCATTGCTCCTTGTCCTAGTCTCTGGAGCAGCGGAAAACAAGCCCGCTGCCTCCTTGACATGACATTCCTTCAAATATTTAAACATAGCTATCATGTCACCTCTTAACTTTCTCTTCTGCAGACTAAACATACCCAGCTCCCTAGGCTGCTCCTCACTTCCAGACCCTTCACCATTTTGGTCGCCCTCCTCTGGACACACTCCAGCTTGTCAATATCCTTCTTGAATTGAGGTGCCTGGAACTGGACACAGTATTCCAAATGAGGCCTAACCAATGTAGAATAGAGCGGTACCATTACCTGCCTTGATCTAGACACCATGCTCCTCTTGATGCAACTAGAAATCATGTTGGCTTTCTTGGCTGCCGCATCACACTGCTGACTCATATTCAGCTTGTGATCTACCAAGACTCCTAGATCCCTTTCACATGTACTGCTATCCAGCCATGCGTCCCCCATGCTATATTTGTGCATTCCATTTTTTCTGCCTAAGTGTAGGACCTTACGTTTCTCTCTATTGAAATTCCTTTTGTTAGCTTTGGCCCAGCTCTCCAATCTGTCAAGGTCATTTTGAAATTTGATCCTGTCCTCTGGGGTATTAGCAACCTCTCCCAATTTGGTGACATCTACAAATTTGATAAACATGCCCTCTTCTCCTTCATTCAAGTCATTGATGAAGATGTTGAGTTTATTTTCTCAGAAACAGACAGTAGGTTGCATGCCATGGAAGTGTGTCCTACTCCCCAGAACGTTACTCCAAAACATGGGTGACTCGGGTGCACTCGCAATGCCATTATCTCTGTGGAACAGTGGGGAATTATTAGCTCAGAGGGGAGGCCTGCGAGTGAGGAAAGGTAGCCTGATGAGATCTTTTACACCTATGTTCACCAGTGTACCAGTACTTCATGGAAAAACCAACCAGAGATCCAAAAGTAAACTTAATGTGTTTTATTGGAGGAATTGCAATCATACACACAAGATCCAAGCAATCACACGATCACACAAGGCTAGATGACAGAAAAGGAGGGAATGTTTTTGGATAGTGAGAGTTCAGGGCATAGTGGGTGATATTTGCCAATCCAGAAGAGCAGCAAAGAAGCAGCAGTGTGGCTTAGACTTGTGTCTAAGAACAGTATACAATTGGAAATTGGAGTGGCAGAGTGGTGACCAACAATTGGTGTACAAGTTGACTGGTGAAAAACATGTTTACTCAACTTCTGCTTGGAGAGCAAGAGTGTTAATGATTCTCCAGCTGAGTAAACAATGGAGTTTGCAGAGTGGACAACAAAGTCTGGAGTGGTGTAATGATTTTAGTGTTAGCTGACAAAGGGTTAATGGCTGTCTTGTTAGCTCTGTGTTTGTTGGAGAGGTTTTAGAACAAAGGAGAGGTTTGCTTGGTCAGAGGAAGAGGAATTAAGATAATCAGCAGTCTTGTGGGACTCTTTCAAGACACTATTGTCTAAAAGGTGGAGTTGTTAAGGCTATCTGAAGGCCCATTATCTCTGGAGTTTCCTGACAATGACCTAGGTACATCTGGTGGGTTTTCTGACCTAATGCTCGTGTTCAGTCAGCCTTTTGCTCTCAGCCGGCTTGGCCATTTAGCCATGGCAGGCTATGTTTTATATTTATACTAATTAATATATTTTGCCAGTAAAATCATATTTTACCAATCGAGCTATATCAAATTGTGGGGGTGTACAGCCTGGTAACAGGAAAAGGATCCAAAATCCATCAGTACACTCTATCCTCAGGTACTGGGCAGCTGCCTGTTTAGGTCATGTGAGCAGTCAGCTAATCTTAATTGGGCTGGGCCCCTTTGCAGGTGTAGGGAAAGGTTTCCTGCACCTTTCCTACCTCCCTATTCTCTGTTACTGGCTCCAGGCCCCCTTCCTTTATGACAAGTCTGAAAGGATCTCACACACCCCCACACAGATGGAGCATTCATCTTTGTATCTGCACAGCTACCTTGTGCAGGCCCCAGGCACCCTTGAACTCCTAGCACAGCAACCTAGATTGCTGCCCCATAATGCCTAGGGGGCAAGTGACCATGTTAGTCTTCTTGTTCTGAAGCAAATGATCCCTGTCAGCCATCTCCCCTGGGTAGGGCATGTAGAACCCAATTTAGTTTTCAATTCTGGAAAGCATTCTTGAGACTGTTAGGTATGGAGCAGGGGTAGAGCATGGGTCACCAACCCAAAATGGATGGTGAAACTGAGATGGTAAATTAGGTGCTGGAAGAATATCTGCACTGTTACGCTGATTGGGACTATTTCCTTTCCTTTGCAGAAATGACCTACAGCAATGCGGTGCATCAAAGTACTGGGAAAACTGCCAAACTCTACAAAATTTACTATTATTTTCGTTCTCTAATGTATAAGTAAGTTTGTCCATTTCTGCAGTTTCCATCTATTTTTCCAAACATTCTTCCTGAGTGGAGATGGAAATCATTCTCCGATGTCTGGAGATGACTCTTTTTTTGCTTTGTTTTCTTCAATGAATATTCTGAATTCAGACCTTACAGTCTGCTTGTTTTCTCTTTTTTTTTGTCAAGTAGTTTATATAAACAAATCAGTCTAAGAGTCTGGGAAAAATGCTTCAAATACATCAAAGAAGAAGCTAAGCACTAATTTTGTCCAGTTATTTAAATGAGACAGGTGAAACAAAATTGTCCTTCTTGCAGCTGATAATGTTGTCACTCCAATACATATCAGGTATGATTGTTCCAATGGCCTTGAAAAAGCTAACAGCTGAAGTCCATTAATCACAGTCTTTTCTTTGGTGGATTTCTTTTGTGCCTGGCATTCGCTAGAGATGTGGCCCTTCTTCCCACACAAAAAGCAGGTTCCCTCTCTGAGCCGTTTTTTCTTTTCCTTGCTACTCAGGAAGATGGTCTTACGGGGTGCTGGGGTTTGGTGACCACTTTCTTGGGCTTGTCTCTGCCAGGAGAGCTGGACACTTTCCATGATGCTCTCCACTTCTCCAGCCAGTTTCATCCATCCCAAGAGACTGGCATGATCTCCTTGCGATAGACAGCAATCCAGTATGGTGGGGTTTAATCCATCTTAGAAAAATTGCTTGAGTATGTCATCTTTCCATTCTGGTACCTTAGTGGCTAGTTTTCTGAATTCACAGGCGTATTCCCCGACGATTTCTTTCCCTTGTCGTAGTTTTCTGAGTTGGTATCTGGCTTGTTCTTGGAAGAAAGGGTCTTCAAATCTTTCTCTGAGGCGGTGCATGAACAACTGTAGATTGGCTGTTTCTTCAGCTTGTTGAGTCAAATAAACTGGCGATCCACTCCACTGCTTCTCCTTTGAGGTGCTGGCTCAGGTATCTAACTCTGGCAGCATCATCTGGGAAGCTGTTCCCGTAGTCAACCATGTAATTGGAGGCCATGTTAAGAAAGTATGTCAGGGTGCCGCCATCTCCATCATAGGTGGTCTTCAACTCTCAAAAAGGTCTGGGACCAACTTGGGGAGCCAGTATTCCAGGAGGGGCTGGTGCTGCGGCCGCTGGAGCGGCTGGTGCTGCTGGCATCTGTGGAGGCGCATGCCCAACCTGAGGTACTAAGATTCTCCAGTCGTGTAACTGAGCTCTCAGTTTGGATATCTCTTCTCGTTGTTTTTCCACTTCTTTTTCTCTGGCTAGGAGTTGTTCCATCAAGTTGGTTTCAACGATTGAAGTGTCCCATCTTGTCACACGGCGACATTGTCGGTGCACCGTTTCAGGTCTCTCTCTCCAGGCCCAGGTTTGGCCTGTAATCAAGGTAGTTAGTGGGACTGATGGTCGCACCTTGGCTCGCACATCTGAGGGCTGGCTGGGGTTCATTTCATCTCTTTTGGCATGTCCATCGCCTGGAGCTTTGACGACTCCGCTGGCCACTCCTTCCAGTGGATCTTCTTCAGATTTTTGAAACATGTTGTGTCATTTGCACTTTGAGTCCTCTCACTCTGTCAGGAACTGAATCCACACACACAAATAGTACAGTGCGTAAACACTATTTATTTGGGGTGAGATACATCGTACAAGACTTCAGTGAGAGGACTAAAGGCAATTAGCAAATTCAAAAGCATAAAATACCAAGACATTTCCCTCCCACTCGCAAGAGACCTTGAAGCCGTGAAAGCCTGGCAGCACTTATCAGTACATTCCTAGCTTTTGTTTATCTAATGGTCTTTAGTTCGCATACCTTTGTTACAAGTGAGCAGCTAATTTAAAACCTACTACATATCCCATTACTATAATATGGAGGGCAACCCGACATGCAGGCTGTGCAGTTGCTCCTCAAGGAAAATTGGACCCAGCCAATCAGGACTATAAAAAGTATGCTGATACCAATAGATATGAAGTCTGGCTCTCCATCTGATACCTGCATCATCATTTCCCATGTAGGATGCCTGGTTTCTTGGTCTTTACCCCATCATGGCACAGGTCAACCCCATGGTTTTCTAGCTGCAACTGCCCCTTAGTTTCCATATCCATCCTGTGTTCCACTTCTTGCTCCTGGTCCTGGCCATGGACATTCACCCCAATGCAGGAGTGGCATCCCTAGCCCCTGTAGTGGTGGTACACAGAGAAGAAGAATTGGATGTGGCACAGTGGATTCCTGGAGGCATCACAGTCAGCTTTAGTATCTCATTGACTTGGTGAGTTATGGACCCGAAGAGCACTCCTGGGAAGATGCTATGGATGTCCATACTCCTGACCTGGTCTGCCAGTTTCATCACTGCTATCCCAGCAAGCCAGGCCCTCTCGGTCCCAGTGGAGGTGATAGTGGGGAGGGGAGTTGTTCATGCCCCAGTCCCAGGACTCACAGAATCAAGGAATAATAGAAGAGACCACAGGAGCCATGCAGTCCAACCCCCTGCCATGCAGGAACACACAACAAAGCACTACCAAATGATGACCATCCAACCTCTGTTTAAAAACCTCCAAAGAAGGAGATTCCACCACACCCAGAGGCAGCATATTCCACCACTGAACAGCTCTGAGGCCAGGAAGTTCTTCCTGACATTCTGGTGGAATCTCTTTTCCTGTAGTTTGAATCCATTGCTCCTTGTCCTAGTCTCTGGAGCTGTGGAAAACAAGCCTGATCCCTCTTTCATATGATATCCTTTCAAGTATTTAAACGTGGCGATCATGTCAGCTCTTAACCTTATTTTCTGCAGACTAATCATACCCAACTTCATAAGCAGCTCCTCATAGAGCATGGTTTCTCTTCACCATTTTGGTCACCCTCTCCAGACACGTTCCAGCTTGTCAATGTCCTTTTGAAATGAGATGTCCAGAACTGGACACACTTTTCCAGATGAGGTCTGACCAAAGCAGAATAGAGTGGTACTATTACTTTCCTTGATCTAGACACCATACTCTTATTGGTTGGCTTTCTTGGCTGCTGCATCACACTGCTGATTCATACTCAGCTTGTAATCTACCAAGGCTCCTAAATCCCTTTCACAGGTACTGTTGTCCAGCCAGGTGTCTCCCATCCTATATTTGTACATTTTTTTTCTTTCTGCCCTAGCATAGGACCTTACACTTCTCTCTGTTGAAATTCATTTTGTTAGTTTTGGCTCAGCTCTCCAGTCTAAGGTCATTTTGAATTTTGATCTTGTTCTCTGGGGTATTAGCAACCCCTCCCAATTTGATATCATCTGCAAATTTCATAAGCATGCCCTCTATTCCTTCATCCAAGTCATTGATAAAGATATTAAATAGCACTGGGCCTAAGATAGAAACCTAGGGCACCCCACTAGTCACTTCTCTCCAAGATGAAGAGAAGCCATTGGTGAACACCCTTTGGGTTTGGTCAGTCGACCAATTACAAATCCATCTGACAGTAGCACTGTCGAGTCCACACTTTACTAGCTTCTTTGCAAGAATATCATGGGGAAATTTATCAAAGGCCTTACTGAAGTCAAGAAATGCTACACCCACAACATTTCCTTCATCTATCAAGCTTGTGACTCTGTCATAAAAAGAAACAAGATTAGTCTGGAACGACTTGTTTTGAGAAACCCATGTTAACTTTTAATGATCACAGCATTGCTGTCTAAGTAATTATAAACGGTGTGTTTAATGATCTGATCTAGAATCTTTCCAGGTATTGACTTTAGGCTGATTGGGTGATAACTATTTGGGTCCTCTTTTTTCCCCTCTATTTGAAGATGGGGACAACATTTGCTCTCCTCCAGTCTGCTGTGACTTTTCGTGTTCTCCAAGAATTCTCAAATATTAATGCCAGAAGTTCTGAAACTGCTTCTGTCAGTTCTTTTAATATCCTTGGATGTAGTTCATCTGGCCCTGGAGACTTGAATTCATTTTGGATGTAGTTCATTTGGGCATGGAGACTTGAATTCATTTAGAGTAGCCAACTATTCCTGTTCTCTACCTGTTCTGTGCTACATTTCCCTCACTTCCCCTTCTGCTCCCCAGCCCCCAGGTTGAGTACTTCTTTTCTTTTGGGAGAAACCTGTGGCAAGAAGGTGTTGTGTAGTTCTGCCTTTTCTCTTCCCCCTGTTACTACTTGGCCATCTTCTCTATTCAGTGACCCTATCATTTCCTTCTTTTTCCTTTTGCCGTGGACATATCTAAAAAAGCCGTTTTTATTGTTTTTAATCTCTGTGGTGAGCCTGAGTTCAATCTGTGCTTTAGCTTTTCTGGTGTTCCCTCTACATATCCTGTTTGTTCCTTGTTTGAATTCCTTTTTGGTGATTTCGCCATTCTTCCATTTCTTGCACATGTGTCTTTTAACATCTAGCTCAGTTGAGAATTCTTTGGTTTTCTCCATATTGGAACAGTTTTAAATTTTGCCTTCAGTATCTCACTTTTAAGAAATTCCCATCCATCATGAACTCCCTTGTTACCCTGATTTCTGGGGATCCCGGGAGGGACACCTAAATGCGCTCTCAATTATGTAAGTTGGGGAAATTAGTCCAGAGCACAAGCTAGCAATGCGAGAGGAAGGGCAACGAAGTGGAATCTTTTACCCAGTGTCTACGGGGTCTGGCCGAGCCAAGGAGCAAACAAATGTGAAATAATAATTGTGATTTTATTAAAATAAAGCCAAACCAGTGTGTGCACCACACTCACACAGAGAACTATAGAAATAAAAGGTTGGAGTGGGATAGAGGGATTTTTAGAGGAGGTTTTTTTTCATTTGGTATGGGTAATACTACACCTGTCCTGAAATCCGGGTAGTCAAAGTTGAAACAGAGGATTGAGAGTGGTGAAACTCAGCATGGGGGGGAGGGGCTGAAGGAAACGCTCAGCAGAGTGACAGAAATTCGGGAGGAAAAATGTAAGCGAACCCCCGAACAGCTAAAAACATGGGGGTTTTGTAGAAAAAATATACCTGGAGGGCTAGTTCTCTCCCGGAGAGAACAATAGCAAGGAGGGCTAGTTCAAAAGCCCTCAATGGTGAACATCTCCAGCTGAATATTCCTCAGTGTCATGTGAATGACTTTGCCTGAGTGAGACAAAGCCATAGGTAGAGTGGAAATTGCCCTCACTTGGCAGGCTGATTGTGATTCCACCGAGCTGCCATACCAGTACGAAGGGCCCTTTTGTCTGTTTAATAGTCAGAATGTCTAGAGGGGTCCCTGGCTACGTGACAGATTGTGGCTTGACCGGAATTTTCCTAACTTCGGCCTTTCAGCCTTTCCTGCCTACGTGCACTCACAGTGACTCTGTCAGACACATGGAATGATTTTTAATATTAGCCACATGGAGATATCAATTTGATGTGGTGAATTAATAAATTGTAAACCCTGAGAGAGAGCTATTGGCCATAGTAACAGCCTTCTCTTTCAGTATTCTTGACCATGGAATTTCAGCCAGTAATTCCCTAAGTTTACAGAAATCAGCTTTCTTAAAAGTCTAGAATGTGTGTTGGGTTCCCCTTCCCAATGGGAAAGATGCAAACGCAGACAGGATCCTCCCCAGCAACCACAATACAGAGACATGACCAGGATAATACTTACTGCAGCATAGATGAGAAAGGAGAGCCCATGAGACTCAGAGTGCTTATATAGAGCAGATGTATTACTTAGGCAAACAGCTAGGGGAGGCTGTTGGCTAATCAATACAAAGGATGGAGTGGGGAGAAGTCAGTTGCAGACAACTGGTATTTCTGGTAGAAACAATGCATTCTTTGTTTTGATCCTTGGTTTGTGTTCCTGGAAAACCTTGACCCTTGCTTTGCATGTTGACTATACTGCTGGATATTGCCTTGCACTGACACCCCGAATTTATTACTGACTTGGACTGCTGAATCTAAAACAATAATTGACTGATAAGCTTTTGTAAACCTTGTCTGCGACTGCTACTATAGACTGTTTTGGAGGACTGTGGACTGTGGCCAGACAGGACAGTGGGTCTGAACTGAACAATTTCTTTAACTCTTCAAATGCTTGTTGGCATTCCAAAAACCCTTTGATTTTATGACTGGGTTTGGGTTTTTCAGGGGCTTCCAACCCACTCTTCTTTTTGTTCTTTTTTGTACTTGTTTGGTTTTTAGCATATTTGTTAGGGGCAGTGCAATTTGGGAAAAATTTGGAATCAACTGCTGGTAGAAGTTGGCAAACCCCAAAAGTCTTTGTATCTGCCTGCAGGTCTGTGGGTGCTCCCACTCTAGCACCCCCTGTGCTTTGGCAGGGTCCATCTCTACACACTGATTGAAGATTTGGTATCCCAAACAGTCTACTTTGTTAGTGTGAAACTCACATTTTGACGTCTGACATACAGATTGTTAGCCAGCAGCTTGTTTAACACTTTTCTCACGAGCACTACATGTTCCTCCTAGATGCAGCTATAGATTAACACATCCTCTAGGCACACCAGGATCTCCTTGTACAAATGCTCATGTAAAACTTTGTTGACAATTCTCATGAACACACCTGGAGCTCCACTTGATCTGAAGGGCATAATGAGGTATTCAAAAGCCCCCAGAGAGGTATTAAATGCCATCTTCCAATCATCCCCCTCCTGTATGAGCATGGGATAATAGGCGTATCTCAAATCCAACTTTGGAAAGATCCTTTCCGTGCCAATTAGGCTAATAGATCTTTCTTGGATGGGATTAAGTATTGGTTGATTGTCCTGACAGCATTTAATCCCCTAAAGTCCATCACCAGCCTGAGCAATCTCTCCTTCAGCTCACATAAGACTGGTGCAGCTTTGGCAGATTGTGCTGCTTTGATGAACCCTCTTTTCAAGTTATCTATAAATGCTGTCTTTTTTGGTACTGAGTCCCTACTTCCAGTTTGATAACACAGTCAGTGTCCCTGTGAGGTGGAGACCACACTCTCACTCCTATCCCACCTTCTGTAAGACAGCATATTCTACCGGCAACTTTCCCACTGTGCCAGCTCTCCCCGCCCCAAGTTTCTGGCTTTTGTGCCAGCTCTGAAGGGCTGGCGTGCAAGCCATCTCTTGTTTCTGGCAATTGTCCCAGACATGCCCTTGACACCAACATTTGGGAAAGCGCACTGTTCCATCACTCCACAGAATGTGAGGGTCATGAAATTTCAGCCAGTTCAACCCAAGTCCACTGGCTAATGGGCTGTGGGAGCCAACACAAATTGAATGGTCTCGCAGTGGTCTCCTAGTCCCAAGAATATCAGAGGACTCTGATGTTTCACCAGACACCCCTGCATTTCCTTCCCATCCATCTGTACGAAGGCGATGGGATTGTCGAGTTCTTCAGCTGGGGTTCATTTAGTGTCAAGAGCATCCTGAATTTATAATGGCAATAAGATCCATATTAGTGCCCCCCGCAGCATCTTAACCTAATGGGTACAAAAATGGGTTGTGCTGCTACTCACCATGGTCTTTGGGCACTTGTTGGATGTAGCCTTCCCTTTGGCACTTAAGGCAGGCCCAACTCATTTCCTACTGGCTTGGAGTTGCTCTCTTTTGATGGGTTAGTGCTATCACCCACCATTGCCTCAATCTGACATTTCTTCTCTTCCAGAGTCAAAGCAGAGTCGTTCCTTGAAGTCTTGCCCTTCTTCTTGGGTTTCTTCCCTTTGTCCCCAGTAGCCTTGGGAGTCTCCAGACAGGTGGTGATCCAATGTCATTTACACCATGGAAAAGAGGCCTTGGCACATTTATCTCTCTTGCTTGCTGTTAGGCTTCCTGTAACCCCCCTTGCTGCAGCTGAACTTGCCTTTAGGTTTGGCTAGGGGGCTCTGCTTTTTACGGGTGGGTTTGACCCAGTGTCACTGTGGTCTTCACTTCGCCTGCAAGTAGCATCCAGCCTAACAAGTCTCTGAGTTGTCTCGCATGACTGCCCACTTAAGGATCTCCAGCTTCAGATCCTCTTGAAAATACTAGATCTCAGTGCCCTCCAAGTGCTGTAACTCCTCAGTGTACTCAGCCACTGGTTGGTTCTCTGTTTCAATGGCATTTGGTGGGTCTGAGCTTTGGCTCGATGGAACAGATCCTCAAAATGGGCTCAGAGGCAATTCATGAACGGGGGAAATTAGCCAGTTCTGGTGCTCTAGCATTATACAGTCCCACCAGCTAGTTGCACACACATACAGCCCCTCCAGCTGTGCCACCGCACACCACACCTTCAACTCTTTGGATGGGAAAAGTGTTCCCACTTTGCCATGAACCCAGTGACATGGGTCAAGAAATGCAGCAATTATTCAGTCTGGCCATAGAACTTGACTTTCAGCTGCCTTCTGCCTAGCACTTGGGGTATCAGAAGTGCTGGCTGATGAACACTTCCTCCAGCTCCTCCAGCTTGTGATGGCTTACTTCTTGAAACAGTGTCTCCAGCTGCCTGAGGGACCAGCCCCTCTACCTGACTGTTCCAGCCACCACTGCTCTCATCATTCCACTGCTCTTCCATGCTTCCAATACATTGTTTGTTTTTAAGGTGAGTAAATTATGCTGGTGGCTGAAGAAAGACATGAAGGACATATTTATGAATGAATCTTCTACTTACATTAAATGATATGCTGGTTTTAAAAAAGCCACCAGATGGAGTAAGAAGCCATAGAATCATTCTTAAACATATTGTAAGTATGTGCTGTTGTTTTTGAGATTTGTTTCCCCTTACAGCCAGTTTTTCTGTTAACAACAGAAAGAGTAGACTGACCACTCTTCACTAACTAACTAACTAACTAACTAATTAACTAACTTCACTAACTGGAGGTTGAAGATTTTATTCTTGTATCTGTCTCTTTTTGTACAAAGAAATCGAAATCCAAAATCCACAAAGGAATGATTTTCTTATTGGTCAACCAAGATGCACAGATGTATGCTTTCAAAGCTCAAAATGCAAGCTTTCAAAGCTCCTCTGGCTTCTTCACCAGGCAAAAGATGTTAAAAAATCATACAGGATAAGAAAAGTGATGATGTTAGAGTTACAAGACTACATTTTCATCAGATGTTTCTGTTGCGTTTTTTTGTTCCTGCCTCATAGGTTATTTTTGTCTCGAAATGGTCTTGTACAGCATAAAGGATAAATTTGGGGTGACAGTCCTTTGCCAGCAAAGCTGCTCCTGGAGGCTAGCAAAGATATCCTAAGGTAATTTACAGCCCTCACTCCAAGCCAGATATGACCAAAAGAACCAAACAGCCAAACTAACTCAGAGCCAAAAGGCAAGAGATTAATGGGGGCAAGGGAGAGACAAGCTTAAAGATGGGCTTACTTGTTTCTCAGTAGGCATACATAAGACTGTTCTGGTACTGGTGCTATTGAACAAACTACACTGGGACAAGGTGTACAAAACCAAAGTATCCCTGAGCACATGCTGAGCAAAACACAATCTCACCCATGTTTGAAATCAGCATTCTCACTAATAGCACAAGCTCTTCATCTAGAATAGCCCTGGTCGAGAAATTTTTGCAGAGACAAGGCAAAAACTGAAGCAAACACAGAAAACATAGAAATCTAATTCCCTAAGCATTTTGGGTTTAGTTGGTTTGCCTCTGCTTGGATTGTCTCCCAGAAGAAGGCACCTCTGAATTGTTTTGGGATCTGAAGTGAAGTAATTGCATAGTAACTGCCCCACCCTTCACTTCCCATTCTCAACTTGTCCTGTGTTAGCCTGTTTACTGGGGGTCCCGTGAGGGACACCGATGTGCGCTCTCAAAATCAAAAGGTGGGGAAATTAGCAGTAGCACAAGTTAGCAATGCGAGAGTCAGGGCAACGCAGCGGAATCTTTTACCCAATGTCTATGGGGTCAGGCCAAGCCAAGAAGCACACCGGAGTTTAAGAATAATTGTGATCTTTATTAAATACAGACAAACAGTGCATGCAGCACACTCACACAGATAACTATAGAAAAATAAAGGTTGGAGTGGGATAGAGGGAATTTTAAGAGGAAATTGTTGGTTTGGGTGATACTACACCTGTCCTGAAGCCCGGGTAGGTCACTGCAGAAGTTCGTAGGTGCGCAATCTCATTATGTGAGACTGAGGGGAAAGCTCCTCGGAGAAAGCGACAGCAAGGCTGGATGGAAATTCAGAGCGATCTGAGGAAGCTCTCAAAACCAGGGGTTTTTATAGGGAAAATATGAGTGTAGGCTAGTCTGTACTTAGGGAAGAACAATGAGTTTGGGGCTGGAGACAAAGCCTCCGAAAGGTCAGAATTTAGCATGATTGAGTTAGGTCCGAATCGACAGTGGGATAGCCGGTATGCAACCGGAGAGTACTTGACAGTTAAGTATCCAGCTTGTCAAGTCGCCTGCTCGGGGCAGGGAGTTCTTTGTAAGCAGCGTGCATACATAATATAGTGTTTGCCTTTGAGGTCTCCTAAAGCTGCGATCTGGTTATTTCTGGCCTGCCTGGGTGGAATATGGAATGTTCAGCCATCAGTGGCCATGCCTAGTTCTGTGCTCATCCGGGGGCCTCACAAACACTTGGTGTAGGGTGGTAAACAAGGCCGAATTATTGATACCAAAATGATATCTAACACCCCCCAAGGTCAGGCTAGCAAATGGTAATAACACCTGGAAGGCAGGTACAATGTGGCCAAGACTGATATAACAAGTATGTTTACCAAGTATCTGCTGCAATAGAGATGATGACACCCTGCAGAGAGGTTTGTCAGTTGACAGGCACATTCCCCTTGGAAGATAGGTGATGATTCTTTTATGTCTAGAGCTGTAACAGATGAGATCATCCTCGGGCACTAGGGGAGTCTCTGTGAAACTTGGGATGTGAGCTTTCTTGGCACATTCTTTTAATATGGACTAGAAGGTTCCCCACACACTTAAGTGGTGTCAGTTTGCAAATGTTTAGCAATATGTACCCACCGTCATAAATACTGATGACTTCTCAGTGCTTATAATACAAGCTTTTCCTTTTTATAGCCTAATCGGGATATTTTTCTGACAAGACCTTGCAGATTGCACTTTTGCTGACTAACCCATGAAATAACACCACCACACAGTTGCAATGTAAATATGGGCCACAGTTATTTATCACAGTTATTTATCAAGGTTTGTTCCTTGAGATGCGTGAAAGGGGTAGGGGGATCTAGTGTGGGATCAGCTGGGGCAGCGGTCTCCCCTAAACCACCTTTGCAGCTTTCCCAGAGCAAGGCACCTGAGCCTCAAGGATAAACCCGTATGCTGGGTTGCACCTTAGCTAACAATTCCTGGAATGCCAAACTGAAGACAAAGGCCCCTGGTCAACTGACTTAACTGTCGATTAAGGGCTAAATCCCCAGGCCAGCCTCAAAAGTTTCCTTCCCTACCTCACAATATTTGGATTAGCTCCTGAGAACTCTTCTTCACCAAAGGGTGCCATATAGGTTCACTGGACTAATATTTCTGCAAAGAGAAGCAGAAGAGGGGTGGCATGATATTTTATTACCTCTGGTTCCACCCTCTCACTCTAAATCCTGGCCTCTGTTCCTGGGAACAAACATGCCTCCCCCTGCAGCACTGCACTGCATGAAGCAAGGATCCCAATTGTAAGCCTGGACTCAAATGAGGTGTCCCTCAGTCCAAAAAATCAATGATAATTAGGGAGGACTCAGATAAGACCCAGATCCCTCATTCCCCGATTGCTTGGCCAAACAGTGGTAAGTTCCTTAGAGTTCATTTCCCCCCCGGCAGCTCTGCTCAGTGCACATGCTAGGGATATTCCTCAAAGGATCCTGGTGATCTCCTCATCTCTAACTGCCTGGCCTCATTTGTCCCCAGTTTTGAGGGTATGTCCTGGCCAGTGGAATTTGCTGATATGTTTGTGTGAAAAATCTTTGCTCCATTTCAGAAAGCTGCAGAAGGCATTGTGTGTGTGTAAGTGTATTAGGAATGCACCCTCACATTTTCAGTGTTGAAAGTTTGATTGGTGAACCCAACTGGCAAAATGTTCAAAGAACAAAATAAATTAGATAAATTGGAAAAATAGGTTGTTAGCAAAGGAAACAACCTGCTTGACCCTTATTGTTTTCAGTGTAAGGAGATGTCCATTTTTAGCCACCCCAAAGTAGCGATGGTGGCTTGGAGATTTTGAGTGGCCCTAAGCAAGGCCTTAAGCACCATCCAAGAACTCTCAAAAATGGCCAAGAGGCAGGCCACCAAATTGGAGCAGCTACAGGTGCAAAACAGCACCCTGCTGGCAGATAAATTGGCCTTTTTTTCTGCTGCACAGGAGGCCTGTACCAAATCAAAGAATGCCTTGCTGAAAATACAGCCACTCCAGGGCAGGATGACCATATTTGAGGAGGAGTATGCTAACATACAACATGCTTCTCACTATCTGGACAGTCAGATGAAGGGCCAGAATGAGAGTGTGAGCCACAAGGCTTGCAATTGCTGGATCTCTGAGCTAAGCCAGAGACCAGCCACCAAGGAGGCAGTGATAGCAATGGTCTGTCCAGAAGTCCTTCCTTTGCACCCCTTGCATACTCTAGATGAGTCCCTGCTGAAGGGGGCAATCCCCCATGTGCCCTACAATTCCAACTGGGAACAGCCAGTTCCATTCCATCTGGTCAAGACCAAATTTGTCGTTACCCACAAGGGCAATTTGACCCCGTCAACCATGGAGACCCAGGCGGTTGAGGAAAGGGTTCCATGGACTGACGTGGAGGCTTAGGCCATTTCTGAGCAGTTACGCCCTGCAGGGATCATGTGGCTGAACATGGTTGTCCACATGCTTCTCAGGACCAACAATCAGGACCTCACCCAGTAAGCAAGATTCTGTATTTCTCCTATGGATCTGCCAGCTCTTGAGTTGGTGGTGGCCACCCATGATTTGGCAACACTGCATAAATAACCTTGGGTGAGGGGATTATCCAACTCTTGGGGCCAGGTCGGATGGCTAATACTCTTCATGTAGTGGAGCACCAGGTATCAGGAGAAAATCCAGGGGCTTACATATCCAGGAAGAAGCTGCTAGCTATTCTGACCCAGAAGGTCTGGTTCTCTTTGGACTGGGGCACTTATGATTATGACATGGAGAAGTTCAAGAAGCTCCTTTACAGATGCTTGAACTCCCAAACCAAATTGGCTCTGGGTCCCATGAACGTGTCCATGGTAATGGACATGTCTGTGTCCATTTATCAGAGCAAATTTGAAAGGTGGAAGATTTGCTTAGAGAAGCAGGAGCCCTCAGAAAGCCCAAGGTCACCTGGATGAATGAGGAACCCAATCTTGGGAGCCTGTTCAGTTGGTGACATATAGCAATCATGGCACCCACATGCAGTACAACTGGGTGAGCAGCCCAGATAACTTGGCTTCTTGCAGTAGCTGGGGGGGAGGGGGGATGAATGACCTTTTTTGGAGGTTTTTAAACAGATGCTGGATGGTCCTCTGTTGGAAGTACGTAGGTGTGTGTTCCTACGTAGCAGGGGGTTGGACCGGATGGCCCCTGTGGTCTCTTCCAACTCTATTATTCTATGATTCTATGAATGCTCTGGTGGCGATGTCAGTAGTCTGAACTGGAAAGACCAATGTGGTAACCCCATTCCCAGCAATGGCCATGGCTGAAGCAATGCTTCTTTGACCCCCATGCAACAGCAAGTTCTGGGCAACCTGAACCAGGCTATGATCCTCAGCAGTCTGTTTATAGTAGGGATGGGAAGAATCCAGAATTATCTGAATCCAGATCCAAATCCTTGGAAGGTTCTGGGAATCCATGAATCTCACAAATCTTGAATCTTTTGAATATGTTTTTTAAAAAGGGTTTTAAAAGCAAGGAAAAGAAAGCACTTTTACTGAAAACTGTTTTGAAGCAGAATTTGACATCTTCATTTTATGAAAAACAAATTAAATGATAGTTTTCACTTTCAGGAAAACATACTCATATACTTCTTATTAAGAAGATACAAATGCAATTGACATGTTCATCTACTACATGAAATACATAACTCCTGCGTCTTGATTCATTCCAATCCAATTCATTCCAAGAACAATCTTGTTACTTTTGAACTTGTAAGAGTTCCTGCCTGAACTGTTTCATGGCAATGTAAACAAAAAAACATAGCTGAAACCTTTAATGCAGATTTTTGTTCAAAAACACCAGCATTCTAACTCGCTCTGGGTCTAGCCTACTGTGTTTTTTATCAGCTATGACACCTTATATGCTGAAGAGTCTTTCTGACATTACTGTCAATGGTGGTGTGATTAGGAACATTTTTGGACAGTTTCTTCAAATTGGGATATTTTTGGTTGTCCTTCCAGTACTTGAAGATGTCTGCAGATGGCGGAAGCAGTGGTTCTGACAAGTAGGCATTGATTTCATCTTCAGGAGACAAAGTGCAACTGTCCTCACTGCTGCTAGATGGGGTCATCAATTGAGGATAGTGACTCCACATGCTATGAACTCCTGGTTCACTTGACAATGCTGGAGTGGTGTCTCTTTGCTGTTCTTGTGACGACTGCAGGTCAGTGACATCTGCTTGCAAATAAAGATCAGAAATGTCCATGGCCAGTATTGATTCCACTTGATGAAGGTGTTGTTTGTTCAAAAGAAGCTTTGAAGCAGGGATCCAGGAGAGTTCCAAAAGCGTAGTTTTTCCATTTCCCCAGACTGATAGTGCCTCTTCAGAGATGTCAGAAAGTCATTTCAGAAACCCTGGATGGAACCTACTGTTGATTTGAAATTTTGGAGAGTAAAAGTGGTGTTATTCATTAAAGGAATTATTTCTGATATGGTCACTTCACTGGAACTTGCCACAAATGTCACTCTATCAAACACATCTAGGAGTTGTATCACTTCTTCTATAGTGGTCGATTGTGGAGTGGTCAGATCCACCTGGAATTTCAACTCTGAAGCAGATTATAAAACAGCTTCCTTTTGTTCCATGAGAAGACTAAACATGTGATGCTGAGAATCCCATCTAGTTGCTTCATCTTGTATCAATCGATGGGGTTTCACACCTAGCTTGGCTTGAGAAGCTCATAGCACTTCCATGGCTTTAGAGGAGTGCTTGAAATGTCCCACAATACTCCGACAGGTGGACATGGTCACCTTAATTTCATCTTTGACAACTAATTGAAAGGTGTAAGCAAGGCAGGGCAAATGGTCAAAGGTAGGGATGGGCCAACCAAATTCACAAATCCTCAAATCCTCGAATCCTTGAGAAGGATTCAAGATTTGCGGATCCAAATCCCTGGGCCAAAAGAGGTGAATTGAATCTTTCGAATGCACATCTGGAGGCCTGAGCTGGCGCAAGCATCCCAGATCAAGCCCACACGGGTACACAGGGTTGGCGAGAGCTGCTTTCTTGCATGCCTGGAGGTCTGAGCTGGCACTACAGCCCCGGATCAGGCCTGCACGGGTGCGCAGAGCTGGAGAGAGCCGCTTTCCTGCACTCCCAGAGGCCTGAGCTGGCACGAGAGCCCCAGATCAAGCCCATGTGGGCGCACAGGGGCAGCGAGAGCTGCTTTCCTGCATGCCCAGAGGCCTGATCTGGCTCAAGCACCTCAGATCAAGCTCGCTCCTGCTGTCTGCCCCTGTAGCTGCCTCCCTCTGCAAGGAAATTATTCTCTTCTTCCTATTGTTTTGACTTGAGACTGGAGGGTAGGGATTGGGATTGGACTAGAGGCTTGTGTTTGTTTTTGTTAAGTGCCTTCCTTGTTTTAGGACTTGAGACTGGACTGGGCTAGAGGCTGGTGTTTTTGTTTTTTTGTTTTTTTAAAGTGCCTTTCTTGTGCAGGACTTGAGACTTGACTGGAAAGTACGGTGTTGTTAAGATTTCAAGAACAGCTGAAGATTCCTTTGCATGGCTCCCTTGCAAAGCTCTTTCATACACAGTTCTGGGGTTTGTAGTTGGACAAGGTGTCAGAGCCTTCTTTGCCAAAGTGTGCTAGTGCATCATCAAACTACAAACCCCAGGATACCATAAGGAGCTATACAAAGAAAATCCAGTTTTAATCAAAGTGTTTCCTGCTTGGGATGATGTACTGTGACTCAAGGTGGCTTATCAAATTTCTGAACCCTTTATCTTCCACTATGGTCAACAGCTGGTTATCTTTGCAGATCATTTTGGCAACAAACCTTGTGATGGCTTTATCTCTTCTGTCTCCAGGCTTGAAACTTTGAGTGGTGTACATGAATGCTTTACAGAGTCAGTTGGAAAGAAGATGCTGTCTTGTGTTTCACTGAGGGTGATTCCAAAGGGCTTGGTTCTCCAAAGGAGGAAGCTGCTGAACTTGGACTAGGACTTGAAGGAACCGGTGGAGAGTCCCAATAATAGCTGTATCATCTGTGTCAGTACTGTCTTCATGTTGGGACTCAGCTCTGACAGTCACAGCAGGGCTTAAGTGTGAAGCTGGAGTCACTGTGGATGGTGCACTTCTACCTTTCAGTTCTTGAAATTGGGCTGAATGTTGGATTCTGATGTGTTTCCACATGGTTTAAGTAGTATGTGAGCCTTTCCCTCTGGATATATTTGCAGAACACAGAGGACAACAGGAGATTTATGCCTGTAATTACATGTAATTTGGAAGTAGCTCCAGATGTTGGAGGATGCTTGAGATGATGCCATCTCCTGGGTTGACGATTACAAAAAAACAAAACAAAACAAAGGTAAGGATAATCTTGGGCAAGACACATTCTCTCAGCCTTAGCAAAAGCCTAGGCAAAGGCAAACCTCCCTCTGAAGAAATCTGCCCAGGACAATTGTCATAGTTTTGCCTCAGGATCTCCCCAGATTGAAAATGACATGAAGGCCCTTTCTACACAGGCAGGAAAATGTGGATTAATCCCACATTTTCCTGCCTGTGTGAACAGGACCACATATTACAGTACAGAGATAATCCAGGTCAAAACTGGATTTTCTTTGCAGAGCTCCTTCTGGCATCCTGGGGTTTGTAGTTTGATGATGTACCAGTACACTTTGGCGGAGAAGGCTGTGACAGCTTTTAAAACTACAAACCCCGGAATTGTGTCTGAAAGAACTTTGCAAGGGAGGTATGCAAAGGAATCTTTCAGTTGTCCTTGAAATCTCAAGAAGACTGTACCCTCCAGTCAAGTCTCAAGTCCTGAAAGGTATTTCAAGTCAATCCTCCAGTACAGTATCAATTCTGCACCCTGCAGTCTCCAGTCAAATGTCAAGTCCTGCAACAAGGAAGGCACTTAAAAAAAAACCCCGCCTCTAGTTCAGTCTCAGTTGTCTACCCTCAAGTCAAGTCTCAAATCCTGCAACAAGGCACTTTAAAAAAAACACAGCCTCTAGTCCAGTCTCAATTTTCTACCTTCAAGTCCAATCTCAAGTCCTGCAAGGGACTTTCAAGTCTACTGTTACCTCACTGGTAAACTTTGTCCTGGGGTCTATAATTTTTGATATTAAATATGATTCAACATGTCAGAGAGGTCACCCGGATGAGTACGTAGGCAGCAACGGTGGAACGATCGAAAACCAGCTCAGGCCAGTACAATCCCCAGTCACGTAGCCCCAGGAGACCTCAAACTGTGCAAGTCCACAGTAGACAAAGGGTCTTTAGCCTCTGAGAAGCCAACTTGAGGCGATTAGCATGTTTTCCCCAAGTTGAGCACTGATAGCAGTAAAATCTTATCAGGCAAGGACCATCCACATAAATTCACACCACAACCCAACGCAACCAAACATCCTGAAGCTTTGGCAACACCTCGTAATCCCATCATGCAAAGGAAGTTGCCATTGTGGAGCTTCTTTTCCGTTGCAACACCCATTGTTCTCCCTGGGAAAGGATTACCCCTCCAGGTACCTTTTCCCCTACAAATAGTCCCAGTTGTTGAGCATTTCTTTGGATAACTCCCGGTCATACCACCAGACCATTTCTTCATCAGCCAAGTAATGAACTCAGCCTTCTCTTTGCTGAGCTCTACTTCATTTGCTGTTTTTCCCGGGCCAAGGACTTCAGGAAAAGGTGCAGTATTACCCCAGCTACAATCCCTTCAATATTTCCCCTATCCAGTTTCCACTCTTTTGCCTCTTAATGGGTCCTGGGTGAGTGTGTGAGTGATTGCGTTGGTGCGTGAGACTTTCATTTAATAAAATCATTTATTGGACATCTTTGTTTGGTTTTTGGCTTGGCCTGACCCCTTAAAAACTGGGTGAAAAGACCCCACTAGGTTACCCTGCCTCTTGCATGGCTATTGCTTGTGCTCTGTCGAGTTTTCATTCCCTATCATGTGGAGCATATTAAGGCGTCCCCCACGGGACCCCAGAAATCAGAGTAACAGATTGGTGGAGAATGCGCCGGCAACCCCAGCACCCCTAATTTGAGTGGAAGTCGCGACCCACTCAGGTCAGGTTGGAGCTGACATAGGGAACAGCCAACTGAAACCCTTGAGTGTTAGGAACATGAGGAACATGAGTGCTTGTGAATCTGTGTGTCTGAGCCTTAGGGCTATTCTATGGGGGTTGGAAATCTCTCCCCCTTTCTATCTTGGTCCATGTATGGCAGCCACCCCTACGTGGTCACTAGTGGAGCAGTCAATCACGGTAGTTTTCAAGGGCTGTACACATGGCTGTCCCGGGAATCACATCCCTAACTTGGGAACTATCGTGGGTTGGAATCCTGAGTGCTAGGTGCTAAGCCAGTTTCAGCTCACATACACATGGTAGGGTAGGCACACACTACCACAGGGAGAATCCCAAAACAAAACAGGTGATGAATCCCGTATCGCAGGAACGTGGGTGGCAAATCCCGGACTGCAATAAAGTTAGGTGCTGGTGGTGGTTCCTGACCTAGATTAGGGTTTTTAAAAGGTTTCCCTGAGGTAGAGGAAGGCACCCCTCACCTGAAAAACTAGCTAAGGGATGATTCAGTTTGGTTCCTCTCCCTCTTCCTGTACTGCTTGGCCAGGTAGCACTGTAAGTTCCATTGAGTTCGTGTTCCACCTTCATTGCTAGGTGGAGTCTAGGTGGAGGTTTCCCCCCAGAATCAAGGTGATCCTCCCAGTCCCTGAATCGTACCCCTGTCCTTTTGCCCTAAGCTGTCGAGGTGAAAGGCCGGGCTTAGATCAGCAAAAGAGACACTTTTGGGCAGGCTGTGGATTGGTTTTTAACCCTCTTTCCTAGATAAGGTTCCTTAAGGTTCGTCTCCCTAGCACTCCCCCAGGGGTCTCGGTGATCCTTCCCATCACTACAGACCTGGTCCCACTTGAGTTTGGCAGAAACAAAAGTTTGAAAATCAGTATGGAGGTGAAAAATCTCCTGCAGGAGGAGAATTTCATGGGGAAGTTAGAACATTGGGTCCTCCACAAGGGGAAATGCCCCTAGAAAGACTCCAGCTTTAAAACCCCCGATCCCTTCTCATCCCTAAGGGAGGCTTATATCCAAGTTAGAACTTCGAAGACACCTTTTGGGCCTTTGAAGGACGCCCTGGTGCCATGGGGACTTTGGCTCACTGGAAGGGATGCTTCAAATGCCCTGGTACCGGCTAGAGCCTGGATTGAAGAATTGAATAAAGAGGTTGCCTGGCTTCAAGCTGAGGCTTAGGTTGTGGGAGTGGACAAATTAACCTTTGCATCCATCGCACAAGCCACATCCCAGAAACTTAGCAAAGTGACCTTCCAAGCTCAGACTTGGAAGGAACAGGCCGAAGCATTAGAGGAGGAGCTGGCCCAATCGAAAACTGCCACCATATTGATGGCAAAGCAGTTCAAGGAACAGCAAGAAGTAGTTAGCCACATGACTTTTCACCATAGGGTAGAGGATTTAGAAAGGGAGCTTCAAAATCAGCAGATAGTTATCTCAGCAGTCTGCCCGGAGTTTCTTCCTTCCCTTCCCATTGCCACCTGAAGACGCAGTGGCAATGCACCCTCATAATCCTGACTGGGTTGATAGTAGCGCCCCTGTTCACCTAGTTGAGACCCATTCCATGACTAGGAGGAGGGTGCCTCCTAGGGACAATGGAGATGACAGAGATGAGGCAGAAGAGACCCAGGAAACAGAGACTAGGGTCCCCTGGAAAGCCACGGAAGCCAAGACCATCGTCAATCAGCTTGGCCCCCTTAGTAAGAACACCGAGATCATGTGGCTTAATGCCGTGATCCATTCACACCCCACAGCCAACAACCAGGACCTATAACTGTTTATGAACTGGCTCCAAGAGAGGTTCAGAGATCCTTTTATACAAGAAGAAACCAGACACCGACTCAGAAACTTGTGCCAGGGAAAAGGAACTGTTGGAGAGTATGCCCGAGAATTTAGAAGATTACCAGCCAAGGTCCCAGAATGGAAAGATAAAATACTGAAGCAGTTCTTTCAGGATGGATTGAACCCTATCATTCTGGACCAGTGCCTTTACCAAGGAAATCCTGCCAGCCTTCTGGGCTGGATGAAGCTTACTGTCAAAGCAGAGAGCCTCCTGGAAAGTGTCCAACTCGTCTGCCAAAGACAGGCACAAGAGAGAGGCTGCAGAACCTCAGGAGCCAGAAAACCTGAACAGCAATGTGTTACCGCTATTGCTAGCCCGAGCTTGTGGGATATTAAGATATCATTTGATATCAATAATTCGGCCTTCTGTACCCATTCCTCTCCACGTGCTTGCGAGGCCCCTGGACAAGCACGCACACAGGCACGGCCGACAATAGCCGAATCATTCAAATCCCACTCTAGGCAGGCCAGTCATTGCCGAATGCAGCTTCAGGAGACCTCAAGACAAGTACCACATTATGTATGCACGCTACTTACAAAAGATCCCCTGCCCCGCGCAGGCAGCTTGATGAGCGGACTATGCAACTCCCAAGCACTCCGTGTTTGCATACTGGCTACTGTATTGACAATCTGGTCATAACTCAATCATCTAAAGTACTGACCTTTCAGAGGCTTTGTCTCCAGCCCGAAACTCATTGTTATCCCCGAGAACGGACTAGCCTGTGGCCACAATTTTCCCTATAAGAACCCCTGACTTTGAGCATCTTGTTGGATCGCTTGTGACTTGCCTCCCAACTTGCCATCTCTCCATTTGACAAGCCTCCCCTCAGCCCCACATGCTGAGAATCCACGCTCCCCAGCTTCTTTGCATACAGATATAGTATTTCCCATACCAAACCTCCTCTCAAAATCCCTCTATCCAGCTCCTACCTTTCATTTCTATAGTTCTTTGTGTGAGTGTGTTGCATACGTTTGACTGTATTTCAATAAAACATCTATTATTGTTATTAACTTCTGCCTTATCATTGACTCGGCCTGACCCTGTAGACATAGGGTTCAAGATCTCGCTACATTACCCTGCCTCTCGCATTGCTAACTGGTGCTCTTTGCTAATTCCCTCCCCATTGTTTTGAGCACATTTAGGTGTCCCTCCCGGGACCCCCAGAAATCAGGGTAACATATGCCATGCTGCCTTCCTCCCCACCAAAGCATGTTAATAAGAACACTCTTACTGCCCCAGAAGGACTTGGACTTTCCTACCTTTGCTAAGACACTCTTACATTAGGGAATATGAACATTTTGAATGCAAGGGGGGGGGGTGCAATGACTCTCGTCTGTCCCCAGATTGCCAATCTGGACATTTACATTGGACTATTGCTTCTCCATTGCTCAATCCAATTGTTTATCAAACATCCACCCACTAATGATTCTCAATTGTTGAGAGTAATTTCTATGTTTTGCAGTATGTTTAAGTTTGTGTGAGCGTGGTTAGAAACAGCCAGTGCTTCGCTAATTTCCCCAATCTTTGCATTTTTGGAGCGAATCAAGGTGTCTCCCAAGGGACCACCAGAAGTCAGGATAACACTTTGGCCTGAACCTGAATATCTTACACCAACTCGTAACTCATTCTGACCTCAAGGAACAGTTGTTAAAAATCAAGGCAGCCAGAGAATGCCATCCTGGTCATGTCTCACAATAGCAGAGCCATTGAGAACACTTCCAGGAAGATAGCCTCCATTGGAACCATTTATGATGGGAATCCCTCCTTGGATGGTCTCCCAAAGCAACAGGAGTCTTTAATGGCATGATCCATTCAATCGTTATCATCCTGGCATTTCAAATTCTGTTTTTTTTAAATTTAATCTCTTTATTCAAAAAAGACTGTACGAAGAAAAACATTCTATAATATCAAAAATAACAGTAAAAATTAAAAATAAAGAAATTACAGTCTCCCTTATTATTTATTCTTGTGAGGCAGTTGGTCATTACATATATGTCATTTACCAACAATAAAGTAATTAAATGTACATTCTAAACAGAACTCTACCTCTACTTGTTATTCTTTAAAGCTAATAATATAAGTATATAAAAAAGGGTAGATATATATAATTCAATCTCTTAACACCCCCATTTAAATTCCCAAAAAAGGGAGAGAAGCTTCCAATCATCTCTAAATTGTCTGAAAGAGTCATCTAATAGTAAAGTTGTCTGCTGGTTTTCTGTCTCACTGGTTTGGCATACCAGTGAGACAGTGTCCCCTTGGTTGGGATGAGTTGCTGTCACCAGACTCAAGAATGGCAGTCTGAACCTAGGAGAGAATACAAGGTACTGTCTCCTATATGCAGCAGGGCTTCCCTCCAGGAAAAGGGTACCAACCCCGGACCAGCCATCCCAATCCAGGGGCTTTCTGGTAAAAGGCAAGACTGCCCCACAGATTGTGTTAAGCAGATGGTCGTTCTCAACTCTGGAGAACTGGTCCTCCTCAACTGAAATTCTCCTATGTTTCCAAGACACTGCAATGCTTCCATACACATTGCAGGCCACGGTGGACTTGCATAGATTTGGTATCCCTGGGAACTGGCAGGCTGGTATACCAACTGCCACTACGTCTTTTCCCTAACTACTGTATTTTCAACCCAGAAAATCAGTTTTTCTTCTCACTGGGTCACATACCCAAGAGGCACTGGAATCCAAATTTCAGCTTCATCTGGAGGGGTCCATGACTAACTTCTCTCTTAGCTTCCTCCCTGAAAATACAGGAACCTTATCAATGTCACTTTGGATTCCTAACCACCCACAAGATGTTGACCCAGTCTAATATCAATGCAAGAATAGCTTGCCACTGGCATACGCTGCTTCAATGTGCAGAGTGACCACCAATCTTGGAAAGCCCTTAAAGCCAAAGAACACTGCTCTATCCATCTTTGTTCCACCCCAATTGCTCTGGACATTGAGGGGTTGAAACCATCACTCCACCTTTGCAATTGCACAAGAAACTTTTTTCAATAAACTCTTTTGGACTCTGGGGTGGAGGAAGGAATCTCCTCTCCATCTGAAGCATTGGACTCTTTGAATTCAGAGCCAAATGAACTGTGCCATGATTAGCCTGCACTGGAATTTTCTCCATTCCTTCTGTTGAAGGAGCTTTCCCCATTTTATTGCTTTCTTGAATTATTTGAACATTGTTGTATTTGTGTCTCTTAGTTCCAATTGCTGGAATGATATTGCTGCTTCTATTTATTTTGTGTGTGTGTGTGTGTGTGTGTGTGTGTGTGTGTGTGTGTTGAATGCTTTCTCTCTTTTTTTCTCTCTGCCCCTTTTGGAGAAGACATACATCTTTGTTAGATTTGCCCACACAACCAAGTTGGTGAAACTAATGGAACTAAGATAGCTCCTCACCCTTACCTTCCTATGTGTTTGTTCCTTGTCACCCCATGTCTCCTGTCCTCCAAACCAAGAAATAGTAGGTACATGGTACCGTCCTGCAAAAATGAAACTATAGCTCTAACACCAAAGTTCCATTTTTTAGGGAAGATTGTTAATAGGCCATACACCCCTCATGTTTTGATGTGGTTTTATTGGCATATATTAATTGGCATAAATATAAATTATATTCTGCCATGGTTGCATGGCCATGCTTGCTAAGACTTCAGTAAGGCCTTTGACAAAGTTCCCCATGACATTCTTGCAAAGAAGCTAGTAAAATGCAGTGCTACTGTTAAGTGGATTGGTAACTGGTTGACCAATAGAACATAAAGGATGCTCACCAATGGCTGCTTTTCATCGTGGAGGAAAGTGACCAGTGGAGTGCCACAAGGTTCCGTCCTGGGCCCAATGCTATTCAACATCTTCATCAATGACTTGGATGAAGGAGTGGAGGGCATGCTGATCAAATTTGCAGATGATACCGAATTGGGAAGGATTGCTAATACCCCAGAGGACAGGATCAAATTTCAAAATGACCTTGACAGATTGGAGAGCTGGGCCAAAGCTAACAAAATGAATTTCAACAGAGAGAAATGTAAGGCAGAAAAAATGGAATGCACAAATATAGCATGGGGGACGCATGGCTGGATAGCAGTACATGTGAAAGGGATCTAGGAGTCTTGGTAGATCACAAGCTGAACATGAGTGAGCAGTGTAATGCGGCAGCCAAGAAAGCCAACGCAATTCTTGGTTGCATCAATAGGAGTATGCTGTTTATATTGATGAAAGTAATAGTACCACTCTATTCTGCTTTGGTCATACATAATCTGGAATACTGTGTCCAGTTCTGGACACCTCATTTCAAGAATGATAATGACAAGCTGGAACATGTCCAGAGGAAGGTGACCAAAATGGTGAAGGTTCTGGAAGCCATGCCCTATGAGGAACGGCTTAGAGAGCTGGGCATGTTTAGTCTGCAGAAGAGAAGGTTAAGAGGGAACATGATAGCCGTATTTAAATATCTGAAGGGATGTCATGTCGAGGAGGGAGCAGGCTTGTTTTCTTCTGCTCCAGAGACTAGGACAAGGAGCAATGGATTCAAGTTGCAGGAAAGTTCTTCCTGAGGTTCAGGTGGAATCTCCTTCTTGAAGATGGGGACAACATTTGCCCTCCCTCCAGTCTGCTGGAACTTCTCCTGTCCTCCAAGATTTCTCAAAGATTATAGCAAACGGTTCCAAAATGACCTCTGCCAGTTCTTTTCATATCCTAGGATTCAATTCATCTGGCCCTGGAGACTTGAATTCATCCAGTGTGGCCAGGTATTCATGTACCACCTCTCTACCTATTATGTGCCTCATTTCCCCTGCTTCCTCACCTGCTCCCCAACCTCCAGGTTGAGTGTTTGTATCCTTCTGGGAAAAAACTGAGGCAAAGAAGGTGTTAAGTAGTTCTGCCTTTTCTCTTCCCCCTATTAGTAATTCACCATCTTCTCTGCGCAATGACCCTATCGTCTCCTTCTTTTTCCTTTTGCTGCGGACATATTTAAAAAAGCCCTTTTTATTGTGTTTAACGTCTCTGGCCAGCCTAAGTTCGTTCTGTGCTTTAGCCTTTCTGACCTTCTCCCTACATCTCCTGGCTATTTGCTTAAATTCTTCTTTGGTGGTTCCCCCCTTCTTCCATTTCCTGTACATGTTTCTCTTAACACTTAGCTCAGCTGAGAGTTCTTTACTCAACCATTCTGGTTTCTTCAGATGCCTTCCATTTTTCCTCCTTATTGGCACAGTTTTAGACTGTGCCTTCAGTATCTCCCTTTTAAGGAACTCCCATGCCTCCTGAACTGCTTTCCCTTTCACTATTCTTGACCACAGAATTTCAGCCAGCAGCTCCTTAATTTCACAGAAGTCCACTTTTTCAAAATCTAAGATGAGTGTCTGGCTACACTTATCTTCTCCTTCCCACTGAATGCCAAATTCCAACAGGGCATGACCAGTCCCCCTAAAGATCCAACCACTTCTACCTCGTTGACAAGGTCATCCCTGTTGGCCAGGATCAGATCTAGAATAGTTGATCCCCTTGTCACCTCTTCCACCTTCTGGACCATGAAATTGTCTGCAAGACAAGCAAGAAACTTGCTGGACCTTGCTGTCTTGGCAGAGTTTGACTACCAACATATATCTGGGTAATTGAAATCTCCCATTATTATTGTATCTCTCCTTTTTGAATGTGCAGTCATTTGGTTGAGGAAGGCATCATCAAAGTCCTCAGTCTGGGTTGGAGGTCTGTAGTAAACCGCCACCAAAATATCCCTATTGTTTCTCGCTCCCTTAATTCTTACCCAGATGCTCTCGACCTGGCTTTCTGAGTTTAACTCATGGATCTCTTCACAGGTGAAAACATCTTTGACATACAAGGCTACTCCTCCTCCTTTCTTGTTCGGTCTGTTTCTACAAAATCATGAGACTCATCCCACCAGGTCTCAGTGATGCCTATCAAATCATATTTATTTTGTTGTACTAGGAGTTCAAGTTCATCTTGCTTGTTTCCCATACTCTGTGCATTAGTGTAGAGATACTTAAGTCCCTGGGCCCTTCCTGCAAGTCCTGTGCTATGGTTTCTACTCCTCCCACCGTTGGACGCTTTTACTACTTGGCCAATATCATTTGGGCCTTTTCCCCCTGCACTCATTGAGTCCTTGCCCTGAATAATATTGTCTCCCTCCCCAGCGGAACTTAGTTTAAAGACCTCTTAATCCTCCTTGCGAGACTGTTTGCAAAAACATTCTTGCCAAGTTTCGTGAGGTGCAGCCCATCCCTTGCAAGAAGCCCATGTTCATGGAAATTCAGGCCGTGATCCAAAATAGAGTATTTAAACCCCAGTTTTTTGTTAGTCAACTCACAGTACGCTTGTTGCTGGTTGCCACTCTACTGCTCCAATTCCCATTTGTGTACTGTCCTTAGACTCAGGATTTAAGCCACATTGCTTCCTTGCGGCTCTCTGGATTGGTATATATTACTCACTTCACCCTCAAAATCTCTCTATCTGAACTTTCCTCTCTTTCCCTTCAGTTAGCCTTGTATGATTGTGTGATTGCTTGGACATTATGTGTGATTGCAATTCTCTCAATAAAAGAAATAAGCTTAGTTTTGGGTCTCTGTCTGGTTCTTCCCTACATTAGGACTACTAGACATAGGCTTAAAAGATCTCATAAAGACTCCTCTTTGAGCTAATATTCCCCATTGTTTCATGGAGATACTGGCATCATATATGGACCCCTGAATCACCCACATCTTGAGGTAACGCCACTTTCAATACCTCTTGGAAATATTGTACCTTAAGTAGCCTAAGACCATTCAGGGATCTGTGTAACCAATCTCTGGAACTCTTCTGAGTATTCCAGTACCATCTTGTTCCCTTTGTAAGGTCCCGCTTTGGGGGTCCCCAATATCAGTATGGTTTGGATGGGCATCATACCTAATTGGCATCATAGGTAATTGGCAACACATTTTGTTGGCTCTGATATCAAATCCAAGCCTGAGAGGTGACAGAGAGGTCAAACCGAGCGAGGGAAAGAATTTGACTGTAAATGTGAGAAGCATAGGTCAACTCCAAAATTCCTCCAGGTAAGACTGAGTCATTTGTCAGACAAATACACACCATTCCTGTGGATAATAGGCTTAAATAGAAGCTGGACTTTTCCAGGGAATCCAACTGTGAGGAGCCCACGAGGACATTGACTGACAAATATCCATCCCTTGTACACCTGGATTCTTTCCTCTGTCCTCACAGCACCCACAATAGACAGCTATTACAACATTCATCATGTCTTTGTCAATCGAAGCAATAAGCCCATCAACAGGCGAAAGACTCATTGTCCACAACAGGTTCCCTTTGTCTTGCATCTGGAACCTTCACAACCACAAGCCATTTTCAGGGTACAAATACCCCTGATTTCAGGATGCCCAGTGCAGTCTCTTGAAGGTCTACCCGTCACTCTGTCTGTCTGGCTCCTAAATGAGAATTGTCCTTAGGTCCTACCTAAGCTAAAATACATTTTTGCTCTTCACTACTCTTCTGGACTGGTAATTATAAATCCCCCCCAAATCCCTCAGCCTCTCTATAATTTTTCCTCCCTTTCTCTTTCAGCTAGCTCTTGTGTGAATGTGTGATTGTGTGTATCTTGTGTGCATGCATGAGTGAATTCCTCTCAATAAAATCATTTATTAGACAATTCTGCTTGGTTTTTGGCTTGGCCTGACCCCATAAAAATTGGGTTGCAAGATCTTGCTAGGTTATCCTGCCTCCCGTAGTGCTACAGTTTGTGCTCTAGCTAATTCCCATGCCACATTATTTGGAGCAGATTGAGGTGTCCCCCACGGGACCCCAGAAATCAGGGTAACACCTTACCTTACTGACATTAAGAACAATCAAGCTTTATCTTAGAGAAAGGTGTCCAAGCTTTTCTCTTAAATGGGTGATAAAGACATCCACCTGAAAATGGAAGAGAGGTTTATTAGGGAGTTCTCCTTGATACCAACTAGGAGCTGGTCTGATACATTGACAGACCAGCTTAAAAATTGTCTTGGGGACAGGACAGCTAAAGTATCTCACACAGGGTCATAATTTCCCAATCCAGACTCAGTGGTGGCTTTAATTCCCTAATAAGCTACATGGATTGGAGGTTACCTGGAGTTACGATCTCCCACAACTTCATTGTCACTGCTTTTAGCATCTCCTTCTGTGTCCTTCAGCTTCTTAAATATTCTCAGTCAAGGTTCAAGCAATTAAACAGATAGGCTGACTTAACTTCAGCAATATTGGTCTACAAATCAAAAAGTCAGTGCTTAATTTGCAATTCCAAGAGGAAACAATTGCAGGCTAAATGACAGAGAGTAAAGTAAGTCTTTCTTAATGAGACAGTACTTAATATTATTAATTAAAAGAAAACATACTTTTCATGAGAATCTGACTTGACCTAAGGTCATCATAATGAGTAAACAAAAAACAGAAGTGAGATGAACAGAAAGTGATTGTGATAATGGAGTTTCCCATTATCTAGGTAGCGGAGGTTAGGGGAGATAGTTCTCTCTTCAGGCATACAAAGGGTTAATGAACTGCTAGGGCTAGGTTACATTTATTGGAGGTCAGCATCATAGGTCACAAGAGATAGTTGCCCAATCAAGGGGAGACAGGTGAGAATTTTCAAGATGCTTCAATGAAGATGTCATAAAAATCCTCAAGAGACCATGAGGAGGGAAACATCCAAAACATCAACAAAGGGACAATGATGCCGGTGGCATACAGGCCAACAGGCTGTCTCCTGGCTACCCAGCATACCATCTCAGAAAATGACCGGCAATGTGAGTAGTTAGAATGTACTTAGTTAGTCACATTAGGTTTTCTGTTCTTTTTGAAAGTTTTGGCTAATCTGAGTAATCTATCTATACTTGTTACTACTAAGTGCACCTGAGAGGAAGGGCCTCTCATGAATAATGATATCTCTCTTATATATCTTACATGTCTTAGAATAAATGCTCTGCTTCCTCTCTATTCCCACACATTCCTTGGCAACACACATAGATAGGATTTCTCTCACCCAGAGGGGGGTGGGGGAAAGAAAAGGAATCTCTAAACATAGAGATTGGCAATCCCCCAAGCAGCATCCCACTGTGCTGCTCAGAAAGGGGTTAATCCAGTGGGTGGTGGCAGCTTTTAATTGAGATAATTTGGGGAAAGTTCCTATCTCCTATTCAAGGGCAGAAGTCAGCAATGAGTGGGAGAAGGACGCCTTTCCCCCCAGTTTCTTCACAGTGATATGGGACTGATTTTTTTTAAAAAACAAAAAATGTTAAACATCTTGAAAGTAACAAAGGGCTAAAGTCTATATAGAACACTGACATCTAGTGGACTAAGCAGAAATCAGCTTCAATAAATAAAGAATTAATTCAAGGAGATGGATTTCCAACAGTGGATTTTACAGGAGATAAGATTTATGAAACAGAAGTTACTTCAAATGCTTTTGGATATAAGACATGAGTGGAAGGAATCAAGGTCTCTACTACATACAAATTAAGAAATCAGTTTGACTACAGAATGGAAACACCTGAAGAAACTCAAGAAGACACTTGACATACTTAACTAGTGCATCAAAGAAAGGAGAAGCAGAACCTGGAGAAAGAGAGGAACTTCAGTAAGGCTCCTCCTTTGGAGATGAAAGAGGGAGAAAAAGAGTTGAAGGCAGCAGATGTACGGATGTGGCACTATCAGATTATTCAGAGAAATGTATCTAGTGCTCCAATGGAACTCAGATGCAAGGAGATAGAATTGATGAAAATTGGACTAAAATAGATTGGACTGAGATACAAAACATCAACACAATGAATTTGACTAATATGCCAACTCTGAAGCAGAAAAAGGACAGCAACAGGAAGAACTCAGAGGAATGGATGCTCTATTACTATCATAATAGATTTAAAGTGAATATAACTCCAAAAATGAGAGACACTATATGAGAAATCAAGAGACACTTGTGAGGTCTAGACCTTAAGAAAAAACATGACCATGTAGATTTGAATAATGTGATAGAAAAGATGCCTAATCAGATTCTGAAAGATGAGAATGATAGGTTAAATATTTTTACTGATGATATAGAATTCATGCTAGATAGGTTTATTAATAGTATTAATAACAATATAATCACTTGCTTTTGCTTTTCTTTACGTCTTAAGGTTTAAGAGATTAGTATGTGAGGACTCTGTTACCAGTCTGTACACTCCCACTCCATGACACGGTTTAATTGGCAAAATATTTAATTGTGAGAAATTTAAATCTTATCTTGCTATGACTGGGCAGCTTGCTGGCAAAGAGGAACTGTCTGCACATGTGCATTGCAAAATTGATTGAAACCTCAGAGAATGGCTAGGTCATAGTCAGGGAAGCCTCAAACTATGGACTTGCAGATGTCCCTCATCAACTCAGCCTTTAGAAACAATAGTGTCTGAAACTGCTTCCATGGAACAACAGTCCTTGGCCTTCTTCCTTTGTCCCCAGAAACTCCTTTTGTTTCCTCACCTGTCCCACCATTAAGGAGCTATCATGATTCCTATCAGTCCCTTTATCACCTATGCTAAAGCCACCCATGAGGCCAGTTTTTCCATGAAACTGTGGGGAATGTTAGCTTAAAGGGAGGCCTGCGAGATGGGGGAAACCTTTCAGAATATTTTTTGCCTGTGTATTCTGGTGCTAATGTGAGAACAGCAGCCAGAGATTCAAAGAATATTTGTTTTATTGGGGAATTAACAATCACTGGCATCATGGGTGGCTTTAGCATTATATGACAAAGCGTTCTTCCCTAGGAGCTTTACACAATTAGGTATGTATTTTTATTGTAGAACTTTATTTTTTTAAAAAAAAAAAATAATCACATGCTTTATGTGATATAAAGGCAAGTAATAATTCACACTATAAACTTTATTATCATATGTTATATGTTAATGAGACCATATTAGAGGAAGCATAATAATGTTTGAACCATAATCCATTATCTGAGGAATGGAAAGTCTATTTTATATATTATGCTCTCTAGTTATCTAGTATCTGTTTAGTAGATTAGTAGATATATGTATATTATTTTAGTTTAGTTGGTTTAGTTTAGGTTTGTCCAGTCTGTTATTATACCCCCCCTTTTTTTTGGTGTTTAATTAAAATTATAATAACAAAAAAAAAGTTCATGAAGAGATGAAAATTGGTTAGCTCTGGTGCTCCTGCATCATAAAAGCCCATTAGCCAGTCACAAACTCACCCTTCCAATTTCTGGTGACACACACTGAACCTTGGCCTCTTCGTTTGGGAATGTGGGTTCCCATTCTGCCATAAATCTAATCACTTAGGTTAAAAAGTTAAGTAGGAATTCAGCCTGGCCATTGAAAGTAGCCTTCCATTTTGCTCTCCAAATTGATGGATTGAAGTAAGACTTCAGCAGGGTGCTGCTGCTGGTCCTACCAGAGCCTGTTGCTGCTTCTCTAATGCTTGCTGCAGTTGAGGTCACCCAAGCTTTTTCATCTGGGCTGCCCTGGGCTTCCCTGTCAGCAGCTGCCCCACACTCCTTATCAGCTTTGAGGACCAACAACAGATGCTGGATCCTCTCCTGAGCCTCTTCCAATTCACCTCCTGGGAGCTGGATTCTTTGGTTTCTGCCTCCAGTGTTCAGCCAAAGGCACCACGAATCTGGGCATCTCTGTCTATCAGACTCCCGGCTCACCCTCAGTGTTGCAGCGGCTGTTCCCCACCTCAGAACCATGACACGTCACTTGGACCAAGAATAGGAGAAGCCTCACTGCCCATTATGCTTTCTTCACTATTGTGCCTCAAAAATGTGTTACCAGGCTGTACACTCCTTCTCCATTAAATAGTTTATTTGGCAAAACATATATTTAACTGACACGAAATATAAATGATGTCCTGCTATGACTGGGAAGTTTGCTGGGAAAGAGGAACTGGCTGCACATGTGTGTTGCAAAACTAGGTCAGAGTGAGACCTCAGGGGATGGCTAGGTCATAGCAGGAAACTCCATTGATAGTGGACTGGAAGATGTCCCTCAGCAACTTGGCCTTTAGAAACAATAGCACCTGAAACTGCTTCTAAGTAATGACTGATTGTCTTCAACTGTCCCCCTTTGTCCATCAAAAATCTCCTTTTGTCCCCTCACCTGTCTCACCATTAAGGAACCATCATGATTCCCATCAGTCCTCTGTCAGCTAGTGCAAAGACCATTAACACATTCCAGACTCCATTGTCCACTCTCCAGACTTCATTGTCTACTCTGCCAGAGAGCCATTAACACCTCTTCCCTCAGGGTGGAAAAAGGGTGTTTAAACCCTGACTTTTTGCCAAATAACTCATAGTACTTTTGGCATACTGACTGTAAGTTGGCAGCTCTGATTCCCAATTTGTGCTACCCTTGGACTCCTAGTCTAATCTGCATTGCTTCATTTCCTCTCTGCTGGATTGGTAAATATCACCCACTTTGCCATAAACTCTTGCTATCCAAACTTTCCTCCGTTTCCTTCCGCTAACCTTGTGTAATTGTGAGACTGCTTGGATCATGTGTGTGTGACTGTTAATTCCCTAAATAAAACAGACAAGCTTACTTTTGAATCTCCAACTGGTTTTTCCCTGCACTAGTAGTGGTATATAAAGGTGTAAAAAATCCTGTAAGGTTACACCCCTACACACATAGGCCTTCTTTTTGAGTTAAGATTCCCCACTGTTTCATGGAGGTACTGGCATTGTGAGTGGACCTCTGACTCACCCACATTTTGGGGTAACAAAAGTTTGCATTAATCTTTCAGTCTCTCTTAATTTTGCCTGTCACCTCCACCACTTCTGGCACTACTTTTCTGAGCCTCCCATCAGAAAGGGGGTGCTTAGCATCCCATGCTCCATGGAGAGCACAGCCAACTTCCCAGTGTCACCATGTTGACTTGCTGCTGCAATTCCCTCTCAGACCACTCCATGTCACAGGCCCTGGGAACAGACACTTTCCCACCCAGTGCCTCTTTGGGCCCTCTGCTGCTCTTTTCATCAATTGCAAGCCCTGGGGCTCTTCTGCAATGCCACCTTTGGCATTGGGGTGATTTCCAAAATTCACAAATCATGGGAAATCACTTTTCTCAGTCTGGGCTCTGCCAGAGTCCTCTTCTTCTTCTCCCGCTCCAATCATCTCATCATCAACCATCTGGTCCCCCTTTTCTGCTTGCATCTTTGCAGTGATTCAGGGTTCCAGGGAGGAAAGTACAATGAAGAGTTCTTGAATCTTGGCAAACTGTGATGTACAGGATAGCTTCAGGTTCAAGGAATCAGGCTTAGAGGTTTTCAATCAAGTTGAACAAATATTGAAGGAAACAGCTGTACATCTTGGCAATTGCCAAGACTAAATGACTATTGGATTTACAGTACTATATATTGCATTATATTTCAAAATTAGCATGCGCTGCTATCCCATTTGGAATAGCACTTTTCCTTGGCTCACCATCCCTTCCTCCCATGTTCTCTCACCAACTGCCAGCAGTGTGACCCTGCAGTTGCATCTGTTCACTCTTATCACAGTTTGTTAACCAAATATTCCTAGGTTCCCAGCTTCCAATCCACCACCTGATCCCCTCCTTTCTCCCTACACAACAAATCACCCCAGCACTACCATACGGCTGTAGACATGGCAGGGAGAGCACATACAGCCTGACACTGAGTCAACTGAAAAACACAGGACACAGCCATCACTTTCTTCTACTGATTCTTGCTGGTAAGAATAGTTAAGGGTGGAGATGCGCTCAGGGAACACAGTGTCATTACCAGTTGTTATTACCCAAGAATACCCAAGAATACAATAAACTTTTGGATCTTCAGAACACAATTGAAAACCATTGTGCTGGAGGGACATGGGCCTGAGTCAATATAGGATTCTGTTACCCTGATTTCTGAGGTCCCGTGAGGGACACCTCAATGTGCTCCAATCAATGGGAAATGAGAACTAGCCAGGGCACAAGCTGCAGCAACATGAGAGGCAGGGCAACCTAGCGAGATCTTTAAACCCAATTTCTACGGAGTCAGGCCGAGCCAAAAACCAAGCAGAATTGTCTAATAAATTCATTTTAGTTTAAAAAAAATAAGTCCTTGCACAAGTTCGCACTTATGCACTCACTCACGCAGAATCTAGCGAGAAATAAGAGAAGAAAATTGATAGGGGTTTTTGGAGGGTTATTTTTGGGGTATATTGCACCTGGTCCTGAAGTCTGGAGTTGGAGACAGCAGCGGAGCGAGAGAAGAGACTCAGCACATGGAAGGCTGAGGGGATAACCAGACGGAGTGACGTGGAGCAGAGAGCGATCCAGAGCGATCTGAGGAACCACTCAAAAACCACTTTTTATAGGGGAAACTGTACCTGGAAAGCTAATCCTTTCCTGGGGAGAACAATAGGTTGAGGAGCTAAAACAAAGCTCCAAGATGTTCACGTCCTCTGCATGATTAGGAGAACAAAGCTCCAAAATGTCAAAGTTCCTCTTATGATTGGATTTTACCGGGTTTGTCAAAAGCTGCGGCGGTATGTAAATTGTCCACATTTGATGGGCTGTTGGTCAGGATCTCTAATCCTGTCAAGCTGGCTTCTCAGGGCAGAGGACTCTTTGTATATTTTAATGTGTGCATGTCTGGAGGGCTCTTGGGGCTACATGACAGATTGTTTACTGGCCTGACCAGGTTTTTCCTGATTGCAGCCATTCGGTCGTGCCTGCCTGCGTGCTTGTCCGGGGGATCCTCTCAGGTACATGGAGATATATTTAATATTGGATATTAATACATTGTAGACCCCAGGAGAGGACTAACTACTGCAGTAACAATTCCTTCCCATATCTGTTTGTGACACATTTACTAAATACACAGTGATATAAAACCAGTGTTTTGGGGATCAAATACAAGCCTACTTTAGCTACATAAATGTTCACAGAAATAAAATCAAAGGTGTGGTTCTTATGAATTAATTGACAAATGCAGTCAGACATAGTCCACAAGCCACTATGCCATCGTAACAACCCAATTGTTCCTGCTGGCAGTGCCTAACTAAACCACAGAATTTCAGTCCAGAGCTGCTACCAGCTGGCTATCTGGTTTGTCTTTACCACCAGCCAAGATTACTGTTTTGTTTAGCTGGTCTTCCCACAAGCACGTATGCAGATGCTGATGAATTCAAGCCTTTCATGACATAAATCTGTCCTATGCTTATCCATGCTGAATTAAGAAATGTTGACTGAAGAATCTGTATCTATTATGGTGGCCTACACAACTTGCCACCCAAGAAAGGTATCCAACAGGATCTTACAGTAAGTGACCATGGCCGCTCTGCCACTTTTAGTGTCAAGGACTGGAATATAGAAGTACTGTTAAGCACAATCACTTAGGCTTCAGTGTGTCTTTCTGTCTAAATAAGTTCAAGATGTGTGGTTGAAGCAAAATATTACTGAGAAGCTCAGAATCATTATAGGCTTGAAGGAGCCACACATATTGAACTATGGGATTTATCATTATCACAATGTTACCCCCTCATTAGCTGTGCTGTGCAGCTGTGCTCAAATGGAAACCAGCACCATGGAGGTATGGAGTACTGAGGCAAAAGTGTTTGTGGCCATACACTACATATGTTAATCATGACATTAAACACATGGCCTGTTCACTCATCAGAGAAAGTCTGCTGGAGGCTATAAGAGACAGAGGAGATTTCCTCTGCAATATAACAATTTGGACATCGTAAGATATAGAGTTACAAGCTTTTCTTTATTCCTCCACCTGAAACTCCTAATGGGTGACTCCAGGGAATTTCATCTGATCTTGGAATACCAATCTTGTTTTATGCTATTCTGATCTGTCTGTAAGTGCTGGTAGCCAGCAGAGGAGAGAATACCTAAGTGCACGCAGAGCAGTAAACGGACAATCCCTGCTTGGTGTCATGAATATATTTGGAGCTCACAAATGTGCAAGTCTTGTGTTTGAGGAGGATTGCTGGAGGTGGGTGGAGGGACAGAATCCTAAACTACACATACTGTGTCTATTCTACTATGCCACATGCCAGCAAAGTTAATGCCACAGGGGAAAAATCAAAATCATGTTTTGAACCTGTTGAGAATCTCTTTAAATATTTCAAGATTACTCACTGGTTTTTCTTAAAATCCATGGGCACCGTCTAATGAGAATGCCCCAGAATGCAATCCCCAAATTAATTTAATGAGAGCAATATGTGCATTCCAAAGCAGCTCCCGTTCATGTATCAGCAAACCCCCTAATGAGAGTTAAATGTAGAAACTGAGCAAAGACCTTGACTAAGTTCCCCTCAATGTATGCTCATTGTTTTATGTATTTTCTAAGCAAGACAATGCCTAAGATCCTACGTGGTCAAGCCTAGTATAGGAGTTCTGCATGGAGAACTCTACTATGGCTCCGTGTTACACCCCCAGGCCTCACTATGTCATTGCAATAACCCTCCAATGCCCATTCAGTGGCTGGCAGATGGGAGGGGAGGTGGGATCAGAGAAACGGTTGAAGGTCTCAGTGTCTGATGTCATCAGTTCTCAGGTGGCTATGTGAATCTCTGGCCAGATGCTTCTCTGACTCTCTCCATTCTCCCCCAGAAACGGAATGACCATTGGGACCAGCCAATGTGGTGACACAGTGAATCTGGGTTGGGACAAGGGTTCTGGTTGTTGGGGAGGGAGGAAGAGAATTCCAGCTTCTGCAATGAACAAGAACAACAAGAAAAACAACAGCAGCAGCAGCACAAATCCATGCACTAGCATAAAGTGGAAAAATATTTGCATGTGTCACTAATGGGATGCTGACCATTATGGTTTAATAAGAGTTACATGCAGTAGCTAACACAGTGCAACTGTTAGGGATCTGGGAGAATCTGCATTCTTGAAGATGTTTACAAGAGTTACATTCTGAACCATCTCCTATCCACTCCACCCACCTACTTGTATGTTGGTGCTGATTACTGTCACCAGCAGTAAAGCAAGGGAATTTTTACCAGGGAGATAAGAAAGAAAAATCAGGGGAAGGAGCAGAAGAGTTTGGGCATTAGTCATGAGTGGTTTCTATGTAATAAAAATTTTCACAAGTAATTAATTATGGGAAAAAATCAATCATATAATTAAATGATTATGAAAATAATTAATTAACAATAATTTCAAATCAATACATTTAATGAGAAAGTATGTTCTGAAGCTTTTGAAAAAGCAAATCAATTTTTTCAAGTAAGTTTTATTAAAAATTTTCAAAATACCTACAGACAAAACAGAACAAGAAACAAAATGCAAGCTACAGAAGCAGACAAGAATAAGCAAGGAAATACCAAGTAATAATTATTAAGAGTGAATGAAAGCAAATACTAAAACGAAAGAAATGTATACTGGTTTCCGGCTTCCCTAATGCAGATTATATATAATTCTATAAAATAACTTCTGTATTTACAAATACCTTTCAAATGCTTCAACTGCTACTTTTCGAAATATACTAATTATCAGAACTACAATCATTATATTGTACTCTTTTTCCTGCAAAAAGCTTAGTAGTAGTTCCTAGTCTTTTGGAAAAAATCACTACTGATTTTACTTTTATCAGTATCAACGAGTTATCCATTTCAGTTTGGTCTATTATTTTTGTCTGCCAGTTGTTTGTTGGAATTTCTGTATTCTTCAACTTCTGTGAATGTAATAATCATGCTGCAATGGCCGTCTATTATAGTATCCTACCATATACTGTAATAGTCTAAACCAATATCTTTCCAGCTTCAATTGAACATTCAAAATGTTACTTGCCACAGATTCCAGATTTGTTTGGCCTTTTCACAAGTTCATCACATGTGAAAAGATCCCACTTGTTGCTCACATTTCCAACATGTATTAGAAACCTCTTTATGTATTTTGGCCAATTTTTCTGGAGTCAAATATCAATGATGCATCAACTTATAAAAATTCTCTTAAAGATCATAGCATAATGTAAATTTAATTCCCTTTGACCACATTCACTCCAATTATTCCAGTTGTATATTGTGACAATATTACGCTTAATTTGTCATACAATCCTTAACCAACTTTCCTTCCATCTCTATTTTAACAAAAATTATGTTCATAATCTAAGCACAACTGCTTCTCAAATTCTGATTTAGAAACTCAAAATTGTAATTTTTAAATCCATTTTAAACTTTTCCATTATTTGTCTATAAGAGAACCATAAAAAACAATAAAATAGCATTTATTTTTCAACTGATTGAATTCAGTTATGCTCTTGATCAAATTCCAAAAGACCTTGATAGGTTATCCATTTTTCCTTAGCTGTTATCTCCTTCCTATAAAAAGCGTCTTGTGATGGCACCCATAAAGGTGATTTGGGACATCATCTTGTATCTATTCCATACTCCTAACAAAGCACAATCCACATAATGTGTCAAAACCTGTATTCACTTTAGCTTTATCATACCATAAATAACCATGCCACCCAAACCTCAGTTCATGCCCTATCAAGTTTGACAGTCTTGTGTTCATTAACATGATCCATTCCTTCAACTAAACCAAAGAGCATGCAGAAAATTCAAATTCAGCTCTGGTAATCCCACCCCCCTTCTTTGTTTAACATCTTGTAACATTTTATATTTAACTCTAGCTTTCTTTCCTTGCTATATAAACATCAATAAGTCATTACACCATTCCATAGATAAGACATTATTGGTCAAAATCAGAATGGTCTAAAACAAAAACAATGTTCTTGACAAAACATTCATTTTGATCACAGGGATTCTATTTAACAATGATAATTTAAGTTTTGCCCATCTTTGCAAGTCCGTTTCAATATCATCCTATGTCTTAATATAGTTGTTTTCCGACAACATACAATTCATGTTTGTCATAGTGATACTTAAATATTTCACTTTCTTCTTGATTTTAAATCCTGATATGTCCATCAATTGTAGTTGTTCCTCTTTTCTCATATACTTTGTTAATATCATAATTTTTACTTGTTTATCTTAAATCCAGCCATCTCTTCAAATTTTTTTAGGGTCTCCACCAACACATCTATACAATCAATAGGGTTCACTAATTGCTAGATCATCTGCAAATGCTCTTAGTTTATGTATTTCTTTATTTTAATTATTATATCTTTAACTTTCATCATGTCTTATTGCTCTAGTCAGAACTTCAAGAGCTAAGAGAAACAATAAAGGGGAGAGTAGGCACTCTTGTCTTTTCCTTTTTGAATGTTGCATGGTTAAAAAATCCAATCAATTTAAAATAAAATATTTTCCACATGCAAAATAGTTTAGTGTAAACAAAATAACAGTAATTAGGAATTAAATGCACATTGTGAAAAACATCCAGTTACTATGATTTGAATTGTTAATAAAGGCTAATGTACCACAATGTCTGTCCAAACCTGAGGGGGTATACCCCACTTCAGGTATGGTACTTTCAAAAGCCGTTACTATGATGAAGGTTTGTACATGTACAAAATTGGAGTAAGTTTGTGATGGGTTATTGTTTAGATTTGATACTGGCAATGCTAGAAATCTGGGGACAGAAGGAACATTTTATTGGGGGAGCAAAATTCTTGTGGAGAACAATGCCCTCCTCTTCCTACTCCACAATAAGTGGAGTACTCCACAATTCCTTATTTTTTCCATACTGTGGAAGTCAGATAGAAATGCTTAGTCTTGCTTTTTAAAAATTTGACAGCATAATAATTCATTAAATGGACTCTACTACCTGATGAATTCATAAGCTGCTGAAGCACAAAGGTGAACAGCAAAAGATGATAATCTGGATCTGTCCTAAGGAGGTTCAACAGGGCAAACAGAAAACAGACAGGGCTAGCACCACCATATGATGATGGAAGAGTGATGGGCTACTCTTTTTCTGCTGGGAGAAAGCATTGCACGCTTCATTCCCAAATGAGTGCAGAAATGTGAAGCCAGTCCCACTTACTAGTATTAAAGAAATGACTGTTTCAACAGAGGATAACAATTAGGTGGTTTCTGAGCTCATTTTCAACTCATGAGTACGTATAAATCTGATGCTTATAATATAAAATATGAGGGGCTTCTGGGCTAGTTTCATGGTGGCACAGAGAACTCTCTCTGCACTTCTTGCAGAGATTGCTCACCACATCTGGCAGTACCCAATCTAGAAACATTTAAGATTGGCAGAATTTCTCCTTCATATTGGAAATTGAATTGGGGCTTACGAGGTCTAATTCCTTCTTCCAACTTTCCACCATTAGAAGCAGTAAGCTCTACGGCCAAGGTGGTTGAAGAAGAGGAGACCAGAGCAGCCATTGCTACCTGTGAGCAGCTGACTATGTCTGGCATGAGCGCACCTCTAATCCTTTAAAAATAAAACCTGACTAAGCCTATGGTGAGTTAAAGACCTATAAAAAATTAGATTCTGCAATTGCCTCTAACTGCCTCATTTTTCTGACATTGAGCATTGTTTCTACCCTTGTCTAATAGAGAATTGTTGACATTGACTCTTATTAAAAAAACTTGGCAGACTATAAATTGAATTTGTCACACAGAAAGCTCTGGACCTTAACAAGTTACTGAAAGTATGTGCTATTGTATATTGAAACCATTGAAACTGATATCCACTAAAACTGTACCTAAAATATAACTGATCTGAACATTAACTAATCAAGACTAATTAAGTATTAACAAAGTATAAAAAGATCATGGTAGAGAGGAACTTATTCCACAGCTGGACTTTACTGACGTAAAGTTGGGCTCCACAAATTCTTCTACATTTGATTTGATATGATTTAAATAAGAAAATAGAGTTCAACATGAAAGAACAAACTGATAACGGACAGAGATTGTGATGATGTGACAAGATAACAACTTACTGTGGCAGAAAAGGAGCATGTGAGGAAGGATGCACATGTTGCACCCGTTGCTGAAAGCTGCTGATAACATCCCTAGCAACAGAGAAGGAGAAGGAAAAAAAAGAGGGAGGAGCAAGAACAGACCACGAGTAAAGACCTAACAATGTGAGATTTGAAGGTGAAGTCACATTCAACATAAAGCTACTCTCCAGCTTTAATTAAAGAGTGCACTTTGCAACCAGCAAGTATAGAGATGCCAGCACAGAGCTAGAAAATAATAGACTGGAGAAGACTGGCTAGCAGATTTGAATTGATGAACTGGGATTTTCTAAATGAACAGTACTAAAGACTAGAAGAGATATGAACTGAACTGAAGCTTCTAAGCCAATTTAGACTCCTAAGCAACAAGCCCAAGAGGAAACAAATAACCTGATTTCAAATTCATACAGACTTTATTGGCAGTGATATTCATCATCATATAACCATGTAATATAATATAATAGTATATAGACCTCATTGGAGTATAAAAATTGGAGTATAATAGTATAAAAACCTCATTGGAGGTTTTTAAGCAGAGGTTAGATGGCCATCTGTTGGGAGTGCTTTGAGGGTGTTCCTGCATGGCAGGGGGTTGGACTGGATGGCCTGTGTGGTCTCTTCCAACTCTACATTTCTAAGATTCTATGATTCTAGAGTGCTGGTAGAGTACATGATATTTATATAATAATTAATTTTATATAGAGGCATTTATAGACACGTACACACATTATATTTATATATTTCACTTATAGAGGACCACTATTTACTACTAAGGGATATTAATTCAAAGAGTTAGTCTCTTATATTTACTTCATATTCTATATCTCTCTACATATTTGGTGAAGAAGCTTGCTAATTAATTTAAGTAACTGGTGGTATGGTGGTTTTACACTGCTACAAGTATTTTTACATTGAACTGCTATAGGAATTGTTGAATTGTGTATAATTGAAAGTGCTTGTTTAGGTTACACTATTGTTGAATAATAACTAATTCTATCAAATGAGCACATCTATGGATTCAAAGAAGAAGCCTGCCTAGATAGTAGCATATTCACAAAGACAACCCTCAGTGGAGGTAGCAAGACCTATAGATTCAAATTTCTTCTTGAAAGAATTTTAAAATATGAGAGCAGAAATACGCCAGGATATGAAAGCACTAAGAACTAAAATAAAACAAGATATAAAGACTGAGATAAAAGAAATTTTTTTAAAAAATAAATGGATACAATTTCAGAAGATCTTAAAGATATAAGCAAAAGAGGTGAAAATGAAAGAAACAGATGGTAAAATGAACAAAGTCAAACTAGATGAGAAGGCCCTAATGTAAGAAAAGATGAAAGAAAATTGTCTAAAAATCAGAGGCCTAAAAGAACAGAAAAATGAAAATACAGGTGTTTGCAGAAGCCTTGAGAACAATTTGAATGGGAGGTAGACAAAACAGTCATAGTAAATTCCTTGGTGGCTGGAGAAGGAAACTTCCCGAGGGACATTGTTATATATTTTGTAAGGAAAACAACAAGGGATGACATCATTCAGTGGAATATAGCCTGAAAATACAAAATGAAAAAGTCATGTTATATAAAGATATCTCTGGCAGAATCCTTTGTAAATGAAGAGAACACAAACTTTTGACTTCTCAACTGTAAAGAAAGGGATTCTATACAGATGGGGGAAATATCAAGAAATAACATTTTGCTTTAGAAGCAAAACATATAGGATAAGTTCCATGTGAGAAGCAAAAGAATTTTGGAAGGGACATGAAGAAGACATAATTGGTTGACCCAATGAGAAAACAAAAGAAAACAAAGAGAAGATAGAAAATGACAGCAAAGACGATTTGAGGAGGGAGGAGAACAATCAAGACAAACATTGGTGGAGAGAGAGGTAGGAGAATGTTCAGAGGATGAGGAGGACATAGAGGAAGAAGGAATAACACCAGGAGAGGAAGAAGAAGAGAGAGAGAAAGACAAAAGAGAAATGGAAGATGAAATAACATGGTGGACTTAAAAATTTTCTCTTGCAACATAAAAGGACTAAACACATTACAAAAAAGGAAAAAGATCTTCCATTATCCTGAGGAAAAATTGATATAATTTGTCTTCAAGAACTTAGAATAAAAAAATGAAAGAGCAAGATTGATTCAAAATAAGGAATTGGGAAATGAATTCCTACTTACATCAGATAAGAATAGACATGTTGTCAATCAAAAGATAGAAACCAGAGAACTGTTCAAAATCAAAACGTCTTAATAGTTGGTGTTTATGGTCCACATGAAAATAAAGATAAAGTCTACAAGGAAATGATGAAGGAATTAGTGGAACATGATTACGAGAAAATTATAATAGTAGGGGACTGGAATGGAGTAATGGACCCAATTATCTATGGAAAAATCAGAAAAAAATTAAAGGGGGACAAAGGAAACTCCACAAATCCTTCTAAAGGTTCAAATCCTTCTAAATCCTTCTATAAAGGTTAATGGAAACTTTAGAGTTAAAAGACTTGTGGTGACACCTCTATGGTACAACTAAAGAATATACATTCTTCTATAATACTCACATGAGGTAGAAGTGGTTGGATCTTTAGGGGGGAGTGACCATGCCCTATTGGAATTTAGCATTCAGTGGGAAGGAGAAGATAAGTGTAGCCAGACACTCATCTTAGATTTTAAAAAAGTGGACTTCTGTAAACTTAGGGAGCTGCTGGCTGAAATTCCGTGGTCAAGAATAGAGAAAGGGAAAGGAGTTCAGGAGGCATGGGAGTTCCTTAAAAGGGAGATACTGAAGGCACAGTCTAAAACTGTGCCAATAAGGAGGAAAAATGGAAGGCATCTGAAGAAACCAGAATGGTTGAGTAAAGAACTCTCAGCTGAGCTAAGTGTTAAGAGAAACATGTACAGGAAATGGAAGAAGGGGGGAACCACCAAAGAAGAATTTAAGCAAATAGCCAGGAGATGTAGGGAGAAGGTCAGAAAGGCTAAAGCACAGAATGAACTTAGGCTGGCCAGAGACATTAAAAACAATAAAAAGGGCTTTTTTAAATATGTCCGCAGCAAAAGGAAAAAGAAGGAGACGATAGGGTCGTTGCGCAAAGAAGATGGTGAATTACTAACGGGGGAAGAAAAAAGGTAGAACTACTTAACACCTTCTTTGCCTCAGTTTTTTCCCAGAAGGATACAAGCACTCAACCTGGTGGTTGGGAAGGAGGGGAGGAAGCAGGGGAAATGCGGCATTTAATAGGTAGAGAGGTGGTACAGGAATACCTGGCCACACTGGATGAATTCAAGTCTCCAGGGCCAGATGAATTGCATCCTAGGATATGAAAAGAACTGGCAGAGGTCATTTTGGAACCTCTTGCTATAATCTTTGAGAAATCTTGGAGGACAGGAGAAGTTCCAGCAGACTGGAAGAGGGCAAATGTTGTCCCCATCTTCAAGAAGGGAAAAAAAGAGGACCCAAATAATTATCGCCCGGTCAGCCTGACATCGGTACCCGGAAAGATCCTGAAGCAGATCATTAAGCAGTCAGTTTCTAATCACTTAGAAAGCAATGCGGTAATCACGAGAAGTCAACATGGATTTCTCAAAAATAAGTCATACCAGACTAATCTTATCTCTTTTTATGATAGAGTTACTAGCTTGATAGATGAAGGGAATGCTGTGGATATAGCATATCTCGATTTCAGTAAGGCCTTTGACAAAGTTCCCCATGACATTCTTGCAAAGAAGCTGGTAAAATGTGGGCTGGACAGGGCTACTGTCAGGTGGATCTGTAACTGGTTGACTGACCGTTCCCAAAGGGTGCTGACCAATGGCTGCTTTTCACCCTGGAGAGAAGTGACTAGCGGGGTGCCACAGGGTTCTGTCCTGGGCCCGGTGCTGTTCAATACGTTCATCAACGACTTGGATGAAGGAATAGAGGGCATGCTCATCAAATTTGCAGATGACACCAACTTGGGAGGGGTTGCTAATACGCCAGAGGACAGGATCAAAATTCAAAATGCCCTGGACAGATTAGAGAGCTGGGCCAAGGCTAACAAAATGAAATTCAACAGAGAGAAGTGTAAGGTCCTACACTTAGGTAGGAAAAAGTGGAATACAGAAATAAAGGATGGGGGACACGTGGCTGGATGGCAGTACGTGTGAAAGGGACCTAGGAGTCTTAATAGACCACAAGCTGAACATGAGTCAGCGGTGTGATGTGGCAGCCAAGAAAGCCAATGCAATTCTCAGCTGCATCAATAGGAGTATGGTGTCTAGATCGAGGGAGGTACTGGTACCACTCTGCTCTGCTTTGGTTAGACCTCATCTTGAATACTGTGTCCAGTTCTGGTCACCCCAATTCAAGAAGGACATGGTCAAGCTGCAGTAAGTCCAGAGGAGGGCGAACAAAATGGTGAGGGGCCTGGAAGCCATGCCAGATAAGGACAGACTTAGAGAGCTGGGTATGTTTAGTCTGCAGAAGAGAAGAGGGGACATGATAGCCATGTTTAAATATCTGAAGGGATGCCATGTAGAGGAGAGAGTGGGCTTGTTTTCTGCTGTTCCAGAGACCAGGACAAGGAGCAATGGATTCAAGCTGCAGGAAAGGAGATTCCACCTGAACCTCAGGAAGAACTTCCTGATGGTCAGGGCTGTCTGGCAGTGGAATATGCTGCCTCGGAGTGTGGTGGAGTCTCCTTCTTTGGAGGTTTTTAAGCAGAGGCTGGATGGCCATCTGTCAGAAGTGCTTTGAGGGTGTTTCTGCATGGCAGGGGGTTGGACTGGATGGCCCGTGTGGTCTCTTCCAACTCTACATTTCTATGATTCTATGATTCTATGTTTCTCATATTGCAGAATTTAATTAGAAATGTGAGAAAAATGGATATACTTCCTAGAAATTTGTCTGACCACAATGCTATTTTAATGACATTAAAGGCAGAAAAAGGAGAATTCAGCTGAAAATTAAATGAAGATTACTCCAAGATTGAAAAATTATAGAAAGAGTTAAGATTGTATAGTTATAATTATAGAAAGAGCTAAAATTTACAATTATACTTCTCAGAAAATTTAAATGGTGAAATGGAAATAAATACCATCTGAGATGCAATCCCAGCAGTCATGACGGAGTTCTTCATTCAACAGAATGCTGAAAGGAACAAAAAAAAGAAAAGAAAAACCATGTAATTTAAATGACCAAATAAAAAAGAAAGAAAAGCTGTTAAATGAAGACCCGTCAAACAAAAAAAAAGGACAGAGAGAAATAAAAGTCCTCCAAAAACAATTAGAAATGGATCTAACTACTAAGATGGGTAAGAACTCCTATAAGCAAAACAAAGATATTTCGAGCCGATAAACCCAGGAAGTGGATAGCATTAAAGCTACAAACAAAGTAGGAAAGAATTGATAACGAAGATCCAAGACAGCAAAGAAATTTATACAGCCTCTGAGAGAATAAAGAAAGTCTTTGTCAAACATTATTCTGAATTGTATAAAGAGAAAAATATAGATTAAAAAGGTATGACAGAATATATAAACATGTGATGAAAACATTTACAGAACAACGACAAACGCTACATTTCCCAATATCAGTAGCAGAAATTTCCGAGACAGTTTGAAAAAGTAAGCAAGGTAAAGTGCCTGGCTCAGGCGGGCTTACAACTATATATTATAAAGTCTTAGAAGACTCTTTAATACTTCTAATAAAATGAATTATAAATGCTGCTTTTGAAGAGAAAATCCCACAGTCCTGGAACGAAGCTAATATAACTTTAATTCATAGAGAATAATGGGATCCCCTGTTGACAAAACATTATAAACCAAATTCATTTTAAAATATAGACTATAAAATCTTTACTACTATTCTAGCAACTAGACTGTAATGGTTTTAAAAGAAACAATTCATATTAAACAAGTGGATTCCTTCCAGGTTGACATTTAAAAGACAATATGAGAGCTGTTATTGACACAGAATCGTAGAATCATGGAGTTGGAAGAGACCATAGGGGCCATCTAGTTCCATGCCCTGCCATGAGGGAACACACATCAAAGCACGCCATCCAGCCTCTGCTTAAAAACCTCCAAAGAAGGAGACTCCACCACATTTCAAGGCAGCATATTCCACTGCTGAACAGCTCTGACCATCGGGAAGTTCATTCTGAGGTTTAGGTGGAATCTCTTTTCCTGCAGTTTGAATCAATTTCTCCTTGTCCTAGTTTCTGGAGTGGTGGAAAACAAGCCTGCTCCCTTCTCAACAAGACATCACTTCAAATATTTAAACATGGCTATCATGTCCCTTCTTCACCTCTTCTTCTATAGACTAAACAAACTCAGTTCCAGAGACAGTCCCTTCTTCACCTCTTCTTCTATAGACTAAACAAACCCAGTTCCAGAGACACTCCTCATAGGTCATGGCTTCCAGAACCTTCATCATTTTGGTTGCCCTCCTCTGGACATGTTCCAACTGGTCAATATGAGGTGCCCAGAACTGCACACAGTATTCCAGATGAGCTCTAACCAAAGCAGAATAGAGTGGTACTATCACCATCCTTGATTTAGACACCATACTCCTATTGATGCAACCAAGAACTGCATTGGCTTTCTTGGCTGCTGCATCACACTGCTGACTCATGTTCACCAAGACTCTTAGATCCCTTTTTCCACTTGTCCCCCATCCTATATTATGCACTGTTTTTCTGCCTAAATGTAAGACTTTACATTTCTTTCTGTTGAAATTCATTTTGTTAGTTTTGTCTCAGCTCTCCAAATTGTTAAGATCATTTTGAATGTTGATCCTGTCCTCTGGGGTATTAGCTCTCCCTCTTAATTTGGTGTCAACTGCAAATTTGATCAGCATGCTCTCTATTCCTTGATCCAAGTCCTTGATGAAGATGTTGAATAGAATTGGGCCCAGGACAGAACCCTGTGGCTTCCCACTATTCACTTCTTTCCAGGATGAAGAGAAGTCATTGGTGAGTACCTTTTGGTTTAGTCAGTCAACTAATTACAAATCCACCTGACAGTTGCACTGTTCAGCATGCATTTTACAAGTTTCTTTGCAAGAATGTCATGGGGAACTTTTTCAAAAGCCTTGCTGAAATTAAGATATGCTACATCCACAGCATTCCCTTCATCTATCAAGCTTATAACTCTATCATAAAAAGACATAAGAGTAGTGTGGCATGACTTGTTTTTAAGAGACCCTTGTTGACTTTTAGTGATCACAGCATTGCTTTCTACTGCCTGTTTGATGATCTGTTCCAGAATCTTTCTGGGTATTGACGTTAGGCTGACTGTGTAATAATTATTTCAGTTCTCTTTTTTCCCCTTTCTGAAGATGGGGACAACATTTGCCTTCCTTCAGTTTTCCGGAACTTCTCCTTTTCTCCAAGAATTCTCAAAGATTATTGAGAGTGGTTCTGAAATTACTTCTGCCAGTTCTTGACAATAACTTATTGTCAAGACAAATTCAAGTTATTGAATTTAGAAGGTCATGACTTAAGATTTGGATGGAACATTTACTTATGGTATGATAAAGTTAAAGTCAATGTGACTTTTAACTACCATTGTATCAGACGTGCCTTACTAAGACTTTAGAATAAATGTAAATTGAGATTGTGTACAAAAACATCTCTTTGGAGAAACTTTTTATAGAACAGAAATGAGAGCTGATAATGCTGGTTGACATATGACAATTTACTAAAGAAGACGAATCAGAACTATGAAATGAAATCCATACAATAGTTACAAGAGGAAGGTTTCCACATACAATGGCTTTCATACAGACAATATTACCTTAGATTTTTGGAGAATAAAAAGAAAAAAGACTTTGAAAAGTGCAAAACTGAATTTGAGTTATTATTCTGTTCCAGTGATAAACATTTGATTGCCAAGTTATATAAATTTTTATTGAGAATAGACGAGGAAGATGAACAAGTTAAAGAAAATATGATCAACTTGGCTAGGAATTTTGGATACAATATATCCATGAATCAATGGGAAAGACTTTGAACTAAAGAAATTAAAAATATTCTTTACTAGGACTTTCAAGAAAATGATTACAAAATGATGTTTCGCTGGTATCTCACACCTGAAAGACTTTCAGAGATGCATAAGGATATAAAGGTTAATTGTTGGAAAAGTCAAAAATATACGGAATCTTTATTCCATATGTGGTGGACCTGTGAGAAGGCTAAAAAGTTTTGGATGGAAGTACAGATTATGGTTCAAAGAATTTTGAAATGTCAAGTTGTTAAGAATCCTGAATTGTTCTTATTAGGAACTTGGAGAAATGATATTAATATTGATAAACAACAACACAAAGTACTTCAATACATGCTATTGGCAGTGAGACTCATCTATGCAAAATACTGGAAGAAAATAGAGATCCCAATAATGGCTGAATGATTTAATAGATGGATGACAATTGCAGAGATAGATAAGTTGTCGGCTAAATTCTGAATTCAGAAAATTCTGATGAAAAGTTTGCTTCAGAATGGAGATTTTTACTGGACTATTTAAGGGAAAATGAGGATGAATTGATGACTTTAGGGTTTTGAACTTACATGTTACTATTCCTTCTAATTAGTAATCCTACTGTTATCATGAGAAAGATATTATGAAAATTAAATACTGTAGGCTCCTATTTTAATATGTTTAACATAAGTATGGTGTATTTAGTCACAGATCCACTGAGGATCAATCAATGGCTTTTGGAATTAAATAATGATGTCTTGTAGTGACTAATAACAGTGATATTTAATATAAAATAATAAGCTAAGAAATTTAGAATTTAAACTAGTTAAAGAGTATAATTATAATGAGCAACGAATTTAGTAGTAATTTTAAATAATGACTTTAAGTACAATTATATAAATAGGAGCTGTTTGCAACAATGGCAGGAACCATTTTTATTTAGCTGTAGTTTTTTCTTATGTTCAATTTAGTTTAGTCAATTCTTTAGTTTAAATATATATTCTTTTCTGGTTAACAATTGTAAAGTCATGTGTAATTGTGTGTAATTTTTAGTTCAACTATGTTTCTTTCTTTTAGGATGTACTGTTTTGATTTGTGTTTTGTGTTTTTGTATTTATGTTTAAAACTTTTACATTTTTAAATAAAAAAATAAAAAGTGAAACTTGTGTTATATCCTCAGTTCTGGCCAGGACATTGTCTGTCAGCTGAACTTAACTTACTATATGAAAGTCAAAGTTTGTGAGTGATCTTGTCTGTTTGTCTGCTTCAGGCAGGCAGAGACCTCATATGATTGGCTGTGTGAGGCAAGAAGACCTCATATGATTGGCTGGTTGTGAACATTCTATGGAATCCTGGGGTTGGCAGTTCAGAGAGGGGCCTTTAGAATTCTCAGCCAGAGAACTCTGAATAGGCCAGTTGCTATGGAGATGAGGTCTAGCAGCAAGCCCCCTCATGAACCCAACCTCTGTATGTTAACTCTGAATACAGACAGGATTGGGGAATATGGGCAAAAGTTACAGGTATTGAACAACACAGTTTGGAGAATTAGAGACATAGGATCTCAAATCTGTATATTTCAACTGCATCTAATTCCTAAGGTAAGGTAAGGTAATTCCTAAGATATTTGTAATAAGTGTTACCTATGAGAAAATAAAATCCCAGGCAACACTGGGTAAATACATTAGTCTTTAATAAAAATTTTCTGGATCTATCCATGAGGTTGGCTTACTGAGATAGGATAAGAGCATTACATTACCTTACATCCCTTCAGAAGAAGTCTTGCCAAGAAAATCTATGATACGTTGCCTTAGGGTCACCATAAATCAGAACTGACTTGAAGGCAAGAAGAAGAAGAAGAAGAAGAAGAAGAAGAAGAAGAAGAAGAAGAAGAAGAAGAGGAGGAGGAGGAGGAGGAGGAGGAGGAAGAAGGAGAAGAAGGAGAAGAAGGAGACAAGAACAACAGCAAATCATAATTTATCTCACAATTTTGACTTTCACAGCCACAAGCCATTTTCAGGGTATAAATACCCGTGATTTGAAGAGGCCCAGTGCAGTCTCTTGAAGATCTACCCGTCACTCTGTCCGTCTGGCTCCTGAATGAGAACTGCCCTTCGGTCCTACCTAAGCCAAAATACATTTCTACTCTTCACTACTCTTCTAGAACGATAATTATAAATCCCCCCAAATCCCTCAGCCTCTCTATAATTTTTCCTCCCTTTCTCTTTTAGCTAGCTCTTGTGTGAATGTGTGATTGTGTGCATCTTGTGTGCATGCATGAGGGAATTCCCCTCAATAAAATAATTTTATTAGACAATTTTGCTTGTTTTTTGGCTTGGTCTGGCCCCGTAAAAATTGGGTTTAAAGATCTCTCTAGGTTACCCTGCCTCTTGTAGGGCTACAGCTTGTGCTCTGGCTAATTCCCATTCCCCATTATTTGGAGCACATTGAGGTGTCCCCCATGGGACCCCAGAAATCAGGGTAACACAAGATTCTAAACAAACACTCTTTTGGTCTTTATTTTTATTCTGTCCATGAAATCTGCATGTGGAAGATTCTTTCAAGTTGCCATTCCTACTTGCCAAGAGATAGGGAAGGCTTGAAGCAATACGATTAGAAACACCTGCAATCATAATCACACACATGAACTGAGGTAAAAAGAGAGTAGCGGTATAATTTTTCCCTGATTTCATTCTTGAAGCAAGCAACAAATAATTTTAGCAGTATTTTTTTCTGTTGTGGGAACTGCACAGTTTTTGAAAACTGCTTGCAGCTCTGGATCTATTCCATGCAAAATTCACACACTGTGTTTTTGCATCAAAAACAGCATTTTCTGCACATGAAAAAAAAGCTTTGTTTTGTGAACAGAAAACACAGTGCTCTGTGCAAAATACTGCATTCTGTGGGGGGAAAAGATCACATGCAAGTTTTGCACAGAATAATTCCTAAACTGCAATGATTTTTGTCAGTCCAAGATTCTCTTTGTCAGGGTACCCTCTATTTGAAAAACACATTTTTCTAACAGTTTTGAATGTTTTCAAATATTCTTTCCATTTCTAGAGGTGAGTTGTAAGATCTCCAGAGCCCAAGCCATTTAAGCTGTACAGCCTGAAATTAACCATCTGAATGCATGCAGAAGGAAAACCATTGTATAGATCTCTCCTTTCTCTGTGTGTGTATGCTACTACCACCCCCTACACTGTGTTTTCAACTAGTTTCAGCCTCTTTAAACTGCTTCTAAAAACAGCTTTACTACTGCAACATGGCACTACTGCAACATTGCACTTAAGATTCTAAAGTGATTGAGTCAGTTATTTGAACTGCAGCTGGATCTTCACCAACAGAAACTGCACAGGAAATACCCATTTCTGGTACCATCACTTGTAAATTTAATGCACATGTACAAAGGAAAGCTACTTACCAAAGTGTGGGGGTTTGGTGGTATTAAGTTTTCACTGTCAATTATTAACACAGACTGCTGGGCTTGATACAAAGCTGGAAGCCGAGAAATCAGACATATCAATTTGGAGCCTGGACCTACAATTAAAGCTTCAACATGTATTATGCTGGGAGTATTAGAGCTCAGGAACCGTGATTGAACTTGCGAATGAAAAGAATAAATGTGTGAGTCATAAAGCTGAATGAAGAAGCTCTGAAAGCTATTAGATGATAATGAAATGAAAAATCAGAGCAGCTTTCTGATGCTTCCAGGCCAAGGCTAGTCTAGCTTTGCTTTGAAAACCTGATTGGATAAAGTATTTTTATTAACTTCACATTTTGCTGTTCATTTTCTTCTCCCTGTTTTTCACATTGCTGGCTCAGAGCGATTCTCCTTCTCAAAGTGATGTTTATTGGCTCTGGCAGGTTGCAACACCCCTGCAGGCTTCCCACAGACAAATCCCAGAGTGCAAACCACAAAACCAGATGAGATTCATCTTTTGCTTGTGTTGGGAAATTGCTGCAGAAACCTCTCCCGTCTGTTTCTCAGCCATATGCATATTGTCTTTTCCTCTGAAAGAAGCTATGAGAGGCATGAAATGTGGGCAGAGTTATCAGAGGCTTTCCTCCTGATAAAAACTGTCAAATGCAGTTAAAAATGAACCCCATGTTACTGCCCTGGCTAGTCTGAGCTTTGGGGTTAATCCTTTTGATATCACAATTCGGTTTCACTTCTCTATTCCCCTCCACATGCTTGCGAGGCCACTGGACAAGCACGCAAACAAGCTCGGCCGTTAATTGCCCTAATATTCAAACAACAATACAGGCAGGCCAGAAATAGCTGACTCACTGCTTTAGGAGACCTCCAAGCAAGTACTCTAATTAGGTATGCATGCAACTTACAAAAGAGCCTCTGCCCCGCGATGGCAGCTTGATGGGTAAACTATGCAATACCCAAGTACTCTGCGTTTGCATACTGGCTACTCTATTGAGAGCCTCTAGGATAACTCAATCATTCAGATTCTGACCTGTCGGAGGCTTTGTCTCCAACTCCAAATCGATTGTTTTCCCCCAAGTACGGCATAGCCTACAGTCACAATTCTCCTTAGAAAAACCCTTGATTCCGAGACCTTCCTCGTGTCACTCCCGAGTTTCATCCCGCCTTGCTGCCGCTTTGCCTGGCGAGCCTCCCCTCAGCTCCATGTGCTAAGCTACATTGCACCCCAGCCTTGCTCTCTATTTTTCCAGGCTCCAGGACAGGTAAAGTATCACCCAAACCAACAATCCCTCTAAAAATCCCTCTATACCACTCCAACCTTTATTTCTTTAGTTATCTTGTATGAGTGTGTCGCATACACTGTTTTGCTTGTGTTTAATAAACATCATTTATTATTTCAACTTCTGTGTGCTGCTTGACTCGACCCGACCCCGTAGACATAGGGTTCAAGATCTCGCTACGTTACCCTGCCTCTCGTAACGCTAAGCAGTGCCCTGAGCTAATTTTGCCCACCTTTAGTTGAGCACATTTTGGTGTCCCTCCCGGGACCCCCAGTAAACAGGGTAACACCCATTATTACAGCCATTTCACCCATCATATTTCATAGCTAAGAAGCTTTAAGTCAACATTTCACAACCCAGGGACTACATGTTTGCCCCTCCCCCTTGGCTATTATTGGGGGGATTGTCCACTTGATCTGAGTAGAGTGGATAAGAGTGATCTTTTCACATCACTATCATCTATATGGAAACAGCTATCCCAATTAAGATTGCTAAAGTTTTCCCACTTGCATCCTTTCACTACCCATCAGCAATCTGCTATCTTGCTGAAACAGCAATCCAAGTAGAGTTGCTCAAGGAGGGCAAAGCAAGGCCCTTCCACTTGACTCTAATAGTAGCAAAGTGACCACAATGTACATTTCCTCTCTCAGATTATGAAGCAACCCCCTCCCATTCCACAGATTAGGATTGGTGGTAAACAGGGGGCAAGGTTAAAACTTTCCTCTCCATTAATCTGAGCTTCCCTTCCCATTCCAGTATGCACCTCTTTCTGTGAACACACACATGCAGCCCCAACGAGACAGCAAAATCAGATGTGGCTATTGGAGCCATAAATTGTGCACACCTTTTAAAGTATACATCTGAAAAAGAATAAAAAATGAGTGTGACCAATGTTTACGTTACAGTTTCCCATGTATAAAAAGTACGAGATTCAGAAGAAGGAAACGCATGAAATAAATATATGGAAATTGTCAAAATACATTTTAAGTGGCAAGACAGTCTACATTCTTCCTGGAACATGAAATACTCTTGAAACAATAGCCAACCATGGGCCCCTGCTTGGCTCCTGTTTTTAAACATGATAAATAAGATGACATTCATATTGATTATTTTTTTTAGAATGACAGCTTCCATGCTACATGTTTAGCAACTACCATATTTCCAAAGCACTACCATTTTTCCAAACTTAGAAGTACCAAATCTGTGCATACTCAGGTTAGTCACAACATGTGCACCAGCCTTTAATTTTTTTTAGGGAATTTATTTATTGATATTTTTATTTTCCCTACCATGGAAAAAATAAATAAGCTGCACTCCATCTTGTGTGAGACCACTTAGTCTTATGACCTAAGAATGCCTGCAATCTCATGTGTACATTTTCCTTATTTAAGTGTGTCTGGAAAGTGAAATACTTAATATTTAAAAAGGTTTCCCCAGGGAAAATGAGCTTAGAAATGGATTTTAGATTGAGACAATATGATGACCAAGGATTAACTCGGTTTCTCTACTGTCTTCTACTACCATGGCTATACAGCATTTTGCTTTGTTTTTAAGAAGGAAAGATCAAGAGATCCAACCACATGTCTTTCAGCTTTGGAGTTATTCAGTGCTCCTGCTTTAGATACAGGAGCCATTTCATTCTGAAAAGTTTTCATTGTCACAGCCACACCCAAGGATGTCCTCTAAAGCAAGGCAGTGGCTGCAGTAATCACAGCTGTAGCTACTTATCTTGTGTTTTCAGCTGCTGGGAAAAGCAATGCAGTGTGTGATCTCCACTGGAGTTTAAAGATGAACAGATCAATTCTGGCTGTGTCAGAAACATCTGTTAAGAGTGTTTTATAAGTAGAAAGTCAACATTATTTTATTTCACGGACCTTTTCTCATAAGTAGTTTGGACCCTTTTCAAGAGGTAGCTGTTATTTCAGTTACACCACTTAACATGCCAGGTCTTTTTTTCCAGAGCTGTTTAGAAATATGTGAGAAGCTGTCTGAACTAAACATGACAGCTTTTAAGATTACAAACCTCCTGTTGGTTTCAGACCAGAGTTAAGACTGTCTCGTGTTTTCTCAAGCTCCACAATGCCTGGAAAATTAAAATCTGGATTTGGAGCTTTCACGGATGCTGCATAGAGCTGTACCTGGATTCACTGAACATGCATATAATAATGTGAATTCATGAACACATTATATTTAGGTAACCATGTGAATTCACAAAAATACAGGTACATTCATTTAACTGAGGGTCAATTGTATATCACATATTGCACTTCAGGTTCAAAAGAATTTTAGTAGCTGTGTACAAATCAAGTATCAATTCATATGGACAAGGTCTCTACTCAGGCACTCAAAAAATTTAAGAATGGGAGCGAGACCACTACACGTCTGTTCCAGCCCTACACCATCTACTCCCAAGCTTCCTATACTGGCAGAAGAGCATTTAAAAGAAAATATAAGCACGTTTGGCTGCACAGATTTATTGTGCTCGGTGTCATCAAATGCTTTAAAAAGATATGCAAGAATTGTATCTTGTACTAGGAATATTCACACTTTACATTGAATGTCCATTTGCATTCTATATAAATTCATTCAAATGTCTATGAGAATCTGGCCCTCCTTATGAAGCGCAGAAGAGGGGACATATGGGCTAGCTACACCCCCCCGCTATTCACATTAATGTAACCCATGATTGATGATCCCAATTCTCTGACAGCAGAAGGGAAATATCTATTGACTAATAACAGACCATACCTGGGGAAAGAGAATCTTTTGATGTCCATTGAGCCGGAAGTTAGCTGGATGGAAACGTAGATACTCAGGTCCAAAGGACTGAAGCCCCTCTTGGTGTAGGTCAGACCAAGTAGCCCCAGTCACATATCCAGAGGAAGACTTCAGAAAAGGCATGTATACATTTCAAATGGGCTGACTGCAACTTTGACATCTTGACAGACTACAGGTCTCCTGACTGAAGTTAGCAATCACAAATTGTGGGAACTACAAAGCTGAGGTCCATCTGCATAGTCCAGCTTCTGTCCTTTCCCAGTAAAAGGTCTGCTCCCCAGGGATGTTTTGAGTTTTGGCAGACTTTATCAGGAAGGCTTCCATGGACAGAGGAACAGTTCTTTTGCATGCATGCATCCTCAACGCATAGAGATCAATAAGAATGGTGAAGTAGGGGATAGGTTAATCAAGGTCATCACCAGGTAGAGTTTGTATGCCTATATTTACTAATTGCTAGCTTGCTTCAGTTCCATTACACTAACTCTTCCTACATTGTTCTAACCTGCAACCATTTGTCTTCTTTTCTCTATATCTTCCATTGTGCCTGATTTTTGTAAGAAAGGTTATTTTTATATATTTTACAAGGAAGACTAAGCTTGTTTCTTTCTCTTTAATGTGCTGTGTCTCTGCACAAATGCATATGAACCTGCCAGCAACTGCAGCATTATTTGTATGTGTAAATGTAGTACCCTACCAAAGGCACTATCTTTCTGTGTTGGTGGGATTGTATGCTTTTGTTAGGCAAGAGGTGAGACAGACAGCAGCAATGCTTCTGGTAGGGTCTTCCATGTCTGACAGACTTTACTGAGGAGCCATACTAAATGTGCCAAACAGCTATAGGGCAGCAGCAGTAGTGGGTGGATGTGTGGCACATGCAGAGGATTTCTCAGGGACAATGGCAGTGGCACTATAGCTAATACTTGTTAGCGCTGCACAGACAGAGGCATGGTAAAGCCCTTTGAATGTCTTTTATCATGAAAACCCTATGATGGAACAATCCATGAAACTAGAGATAGTGTCAGAAGAGACACCCAGGTCGGTTGGGGTTCAACAAGCTACTGGGGAAGAGTAGACGACAACTATGAGTAGCACTGTGGCTAATGATGCAACTGGACTTAAGATGAAAGAATGTTCAGCTGTTGACCTTCTCAGAGATGAAAGAAAAGTCCAAAGTGCCACAGCACATATTATAGAAATATGAAATGTGAGAAGCATGAATCACTAGAAGGTAGGCATTATAAAACAAGAAATTGAACATGTAACCATTGCATTACTTGGGATGAGCAAGCCAAAGTGGACCAGAATTTTGAGTGAGATAATTACACAATGTTTTTAATTGGTAAATGAAAATCTAAGAAGAAATGGAGTGGCATTTATAGTGAGGAGAGACGTAGCAAAAGCAGCCAAATGATATAATGCAAAGTCTGATTGAATCACAGCAGTCAGACTTCAGGGAAGTCCATCAGTATTACTATAATCCAAGATTATGTTCCAATTACAGAGGCAGAAGAAGAAATCGAAAGATTCCATGCTGGAGTCCAGGAGGAAATTGATCACACATCAAAAGAGGACTTGTTGACAATCATAGGTGATTGGAATGCAAATGTAGGAAACAGAGAAGAACAGAAATAGGAAATAAAAGAAAATCAGTTGGATATTTTGGACTTGGATCAAGAAATGGAGCAGGAAAGTGATTAAATGGATTTTGCAAGGCCAACACCTTGATAGTAGAACAATAAAAAAATTAAACTGACTGCATAATCAGAGGCAGAAATGGAGAAGCTTCATTTTTTCTACAAAAACAAGACCAGGGGCAGATTGTGGAATATACCATGAACTGCTAATATCAAATATCATGTCGGAATACAACCTGAAGGACATCCCCATTTAAATATGATGTGAAAAACAGATTTGTATCACTAAGTCTAATTGACCAGAAGCCAGAAGAACTCTAGATTGAAGCCAGCAACACTGTCAAACGAAATGCAAAAAAGATACTATCTGCAGCTGAAAAGAAAGAGAAGGCTCAAAGGATGGCAGATGAAACTCTTCAAGCAGTTAAGGACAAGTGAGAAGCAAATAGATAGAAACAGTTAACAGAAATAGAGGCAGAATCTTGAGTGCAATTGTTCCATGACTTGTGTATAGGAACAAGAAAAATTTTATAATAATCAACACAGAAAAATAGAAGCTGATAACAAAAAAGCCCTGGTGGCACAGTGGTTAAATGTAGTTAAATGCTGGTACTGCAGCCACAACATTGTGAGTTTGATCCTGCAGGGCTCCAGGTTCACTTCTGTAAGTCGGTGAAATGAGTACCCAGTTTGTTTGGGGCAATTAGCTAAAATGCATTATAAACTGCTTAGGGAGTGCTTAGCACTGATAAGCAGTATAGAAATGCAACTTCTATTGCTATTGTTAACAAAGAAGGAAACAGAAGATAACAAAAAAGGAAGAATAAAAGAGCTCTTCCACAAGATCCAAGAACTCAAAAGGAAATTTAAACCAAGAGTGGGGGTGCTCTACACTCACCAGGGGTACACATAACATGACCAAGTGAAAATAAAAAGAAGATTGAAATACATGTAAGAACAATATAAAAGAGATGAAGGGATGACAGATTAATTCAAAGAAGAACCAATTTTAGAATATGAAATAGAAGCTATACTCAGCACACCTGGGAGAAATAAATCACCAGAAACAGATGGTATACCAATAGAGCTGCTTCAAGCTACAGAGACTGAATCTGCTCTAGTTCTAACTAAAATCTGCCAACAAATATGGAAAACAAAAGAATACTCCACAGATTAGAAACTGCTCATTGTACACTCAGTCCTCAAGAAAGGGGATACCAGGGACACCTCAGCACCATTGCATTAACTTCCCATGCAAGCAAAGTCATGCTCAAAATTCTACAACAAATTTACCATATACGGAGTTAGAAATGCCAGAAGTCCAAGCTGGGTTCAGGAAAGGAAGAGGCACTAACAATCATAGGATCTTAAAATCATGAAGTTGGAAGAGACTACAAGGGCCATCAAGTCCAACCCCCTGCCATCTAGGAATACAGCATCAAAGTTTTCCCAACAGATGGCCATCCAGCCTCCAAATAAGGATATCCCACCATCCTAATGCTGTTACCATCAGAAAGTTCTTCCTGATATTTAGATGAAATCTCTTTTCCTGAGATTTGAAACCAATCCTCCGTGTCTTGGCTTGCTTCATCCTCCATATGACATGTCTTCACATATTTAAATTTAGCTATCGTGTCACCACTTAACCTTTTCTTCTCCAAGCTAAACATACCCTGCTCCATAAGCAGCTCCTCATAGATCATGGTTTCCAGGACTTCTACTGTTTTGGTCACCCTACCATGGACACATTCCAGCTTGTCAATATCCTTCCTGAACTGTGGTGCCCAGAATGCAACAAGGATGCAATATTTCAAGCTGGGTCTTACAAAAGCAGAATAGAGTAGTACTATCTTGACCTAGACACTATATTCCTGTTGATGCAACCCAGAATCCCATTTGATTTTTAAGCTACCATGTCACATTGATAACTCATGTTCAGCTTGTGGTCAACTAAGACTTCGAGATGCTTTTCAGATATACTGTGGCCAAACCAGGTGTCACCCATCTTTTATCTTTGCATTTCACTTTTTTTCTGCTGAAGTTTAGTACCTTGCACTTCTCCCTGTTGAAATTCATTTTGTTAGCTTTGGCCCAGCTCAGTAATCTGTTAAGATCATTTTGAACTAAAACAATTTTGAATTAAAATCCTGCTAAAATGCTAAAACTAGCATCCTCTGGGGTGCTCGTTACCTCTCCTAATTTGGTGTCATCTGTGAATTTGATAAAAATGCCCTCTATTCCCTCATCCAAATCATTGATAAAGATGTTGAATAGCACTGGGCCTAGGACAGAACCCAGTGGCACCCTAATACATACGTTGGCTAGTGGAACACACCAAAGAGTTTCAGAAGAAAATCAGCCTGTGTTTTATGGATTATAGCATAAACCTTTGATTGTGCAGATTGTGAAAAACTATGGATCTCTCTTAAAGAAATGGGTGTACCACAATATTTGGGGTGTCCTAATGTGTAATTTATATTCAGGACAAAATACAGAGGAATGGAATGGTGTCCAGCTGGCAAAGGCATCAGGCAAGGCTGCATTTTACTGTCCTATCTTTTTAACTTGTATGCTGAACATATCATACATAAAGCAAGAGTAGTCTTGGGAAAAGACGGTATGACAACTGGAAGAAGGAACACCAACAATTTAACATATGTAGATGACACCACACTATTGAGAGAGAATAGCTTTGAATGATTACTGAAGAAAGTGAAGGATGAAAATGCACAAGCAGGTTTGCAACTGAACATTAATAAAATAAAAATAATGATCACAGATTATTTACATAACTTTAAAGGAGAAAACTAAGATATTAAAACAGTTAAAGATTTTCCATATTTTGGCTTCATGATTAAACAGAATAGAGACTGCACTCAAAAATCAGAAGAAAACTAGGACCTGCAAAGGCAGCTATGAAAGGACTAGACAAGATCCTGAAGTATAAACATATATCATTGAATACTAAAGTTAGAACTGTCCATCTATGTATGGTTTTGAAAGCTGGACAGTGAAGAAAGCTGACAGGAAGAAAATCAGCTTATTTGAATTGTGGTTTTATGGATGTTGTGGACTGCTAAAATGACAAATAAGTGCATCTTAAATCAAGATGTACTTTCCCTAGAAGCCAAGATGACTAAAGTGAGACTGGCGTACTTTAGACTTTTCATGAAAGACATGACTCACTAGAAAAGACAACAATGCTTGATAAAATAGAAGGCAGCAGGAAAAAGAAGAGGACTGTATTACAGATTGACAGACTCAATCAAGGACGCCATGACCCTGAGTCTGCAGGGCCTGAACAGGGCTGTTGGTAATAGGGTGACTTGGACATCTCTCATTCAGTGGGTTGCCATTAAGTCAAAGTCAACTTGATGGTAGTTAACAACAAATGTGGCATTCCAAGCAAAGATCAAGTACTGATCTTAGAATCCCATGTAGATTTTTCGTGGAAGCCAATTTTGGCCCTGGTGGCAATTTTTCTGTTTATATTGAAGAATTTTATTTTCCCCTGTCTTGTCTTATTCGGGTCCTTCTTGTTACCCTACTTAAACACTGTCCAGGTTGGCATTTGTTTTTCCTTTACTCCTTTCTCTTTTCCTTTACTGTTTACTTTTGTTATTTAACTAATGTTTTTATACAGTTCCCTTAGTCTTTTACCCAAATTTTTAGTGTTGTAAAATACTCTCGAACTCAACCATGTTTTAGGTTACTTTCCATTTCATAGCATTGTCTGGGGCCTGTTTCCAATTATTTATGTTTTGTCTTGTTTACCACATTTTTCTTATCCCATATGCTGTTGCAGTTGCTCTTTCAGCTGGGGTGGAGCTAACAGAAACCAAAGAGAGGCACACTTTTTCTTCCCTTTATGTTTTTTCAAGCCAGTTGCTTATTTGTCTTTGCCCATGAAATACTGTCAGCAGCTACTTAAGACCGCGGAATGTTTACACTTCAAGGCTTATGACTTGGAATGTATGTAAAATGGTATATTGCACGTTTAATACTACTTTTTATATCCAATCACATTATATACATCATGATCTAAGAAAACAAAATCAGTTCTCCATATAGTTCTTCCTTACAAAAATTACATCAAATTTTTTTGTGATGGCAAACGTATTCCCTTGTTGGACCCTAAATACTGATTAAGGTCCCATACATGAGTTGGTTTATTAAATAGAGTTATTCACAGATTCCTAGCATGGCCCTAAATATAAGCCTGCTGCAAGGTTACTCCTAAGGAATGGGGAGGCTGAAAGCTGTGATTTGTTGTTCTGTGTCTTCAAGTCATTCCCAACTTATAGTGATCCTATTACAGAGTTTTTGGCAAGATTTCTTCAGCCTTTGCCTTCCTCTGAGGCTGAAAGAGCGTTACTTGCCTAAGATCTTAGCTGTTATACTTCCTATGTTTTTTTTTAAAAAAATTATTTTAATGATATGGTCTAAACAACTGGTATACGCTCTATCATAGCAGCAGGGCCTCTATTGACTTTACCAGAGGCAACTGCTAGGTCTGAACTTTTGGGGCTGGAACAGGGCAACCCAACTTTGCCCACATTCCATTGGAATGATACATGGCACCATATGGCAAGATGATATGACTGTTTGCCAGTCTAGCCCAGTACTTTTTGCTGACTCACAACTGTTTTCTGGTGCTTCAGTCAGGGTAACCTTTTCTGTCACTGGATGCTACTCCAAAGGAGTGAGCCCAAGTCCTTCTTCCAGCAAAACATATGTCATGGAGCTATGCTTGTTTTATTCTTCTTACTTGAAAAGCCTTCCATCACTAGAGTACACAATCTTTTCAACATGTGGCACCAAAGGGGACTTTCCATTCCTCAAAACTCTAGGAGAAATTAGATTACTAGCCCTGGTGAATCAAGTATCCAACTTTATTTAGGGAAAGAAATGTATTTTTGTGTTCCACCCTCTCAGACCTGAATGTGAGCTAACAGCCACTAGCTCACTATGTAACTGCAACCCCAGTCCCTAGAGCTCGGTTAACAAGCAGAAAGGCCAACAGGCATTTTGTGTGGGTGTGGTAGAAGAGACCAAAAAAGTAAGCTTGGGTCTCTTGGGGTAAACCTCCTCAGACCCAGAGAGTTTGTTGGCTTAAGGTTGCTTGTTTGTGTGCTTCTGTGAGCTGGGAGGAGGCTTGCTTTCTTCTCTGCTTAAGACTTTGTTGATCTGTTTTATTTGGTGAGTTTGTGGGCCTTTCCGCACTACATTGTTATAGTCCTACTATTCCGCTTTCATCAACCTATGGTATCCTAGGCTTTGCAGTTTAGGGAGGGACATTTAGAATTCTCAGCCAGAGACCTCTTTGGCCTCAGTATACTACAAACCCCAGAATTCTACAGGATATTGAAAGTGGAATAATAGCACTACAACAGTGTAGGGCAGAAGGGCCCTTTGTCTTTTCTGGTAATACTGATTGTTTCTGTGACTTGAGGCAGAATTGCATGTGTGTTCATTAGGGCCCTATTGATCTCTTGTGTTTAAGCCCAGAGAAAGTAAGTCAGAGATTTCATTGGGGGAAGAGATAGAAGTCACTAGATCACTGTTACCGCTATTGCTAGCCCAAGCTTGTGGGATATTAAGATATCTTTTGATATCAATAATTTGGCCTTCTGTCCCCTCCATGTGCTTGCGAGGCCCCCGGACAAACACGCACACAGGCTCGACCGATAATCGCTGTAATATTCCAAATAAATACAGGCAGGCCAGAAATAGCCAACTCGCAGCTTCAGGAGACCTCAAGGCAAGTACCACATTATGTATGCACAGAACTTTCAAAAGATCCTCTGTCCAGTGCTGGCAGCTTGATGATCGGACTATACAGCGCTCAAGCACTCCGCGTTTGCGTACTAGCTACTCTATTGACAATCTGGCTATAACTCAATCATTCAAAGTACTGGCTTTTCGGAGGCTTTGTCCCCAGCCCCAAACTCATTGTTTTCCCCAAGTACGGACTAGCCTGCGGTCACAATTTTCCCTATAAGAACCTCTGCCTTTGAGTGCTTCCTCCGATCGCTCTTGGCTTCCATCCCTCCTTGCTGTCGCTTTGTCCAGCGAGCCTTCCCCTCAGCTCCATGTGCTGAGACCCACGCTCCCCAGCTCCTCCGCTTCTAACTGGGCTTCAGGACAGGTATAGTATTTGCCATACCAAACCTCCTCAAAAATCCCTCTATCCGCTACTACCTTTCTTTCCATAGTTTCTTGAGTGAGTGTGTTGCATACATTTGTTTGGTTGTGTTTTTAATAAAATAATTATTATTAATTTCAACATCTGCCTCATCCTTGACTCGGCCTGACCCTGTAGACATAGGGTTCAAGATCTCTCTACGTTACCCTGCCTCTCACATTGCCAACTTGTGCTCTGTGCTAATTCCCTCCCCATTGTTGTGAGCACATTTAGGTGTCCCTCCCGGGACCCCCAGAAATCAGAGTAGCATCACTATATGACTGCAGTGCCAGGCCCTGGAGCTCAGCTAACAGGAGCTTGGCCAACAGGCAACAAACCCACAGGTTCTTTGCATGGATGTTTGCCAGAGGGAGTTTTCAAGGAGAGGCCCAGAGTTCTGCTTCAGTGCATACTTAGGACTACTGAACATGAATGTGTGTGGGGGGGTTATAGTCACCTGAAACATCTGTGCTATGTTTGTGTTCTTGCCAGAGGATATGGGTAACTACACTTGGAGCAAGTGTAAATTGTTGGAGAGGGTGGTCCAGCAACTTGAGGCCCATGTATCCACTCTTCAGCATATTAACAAGCATGAAGTTTTCTTAGAGCAGAACAATTTGTACTGGACGAGGAACATAAAGGGGATATCTCTAAAGAGGAAGTAATTTCCCAAACAGAGAAGTTAGACATTTGGAGGAATGTGACACATAGAAATAGAAGGACCAGGGATCTTTTTGCTAGTTTGGAGCTACAGAATTGCTTTCAATCTCTCTCCCTTATCAGTGAGGATGAGATACAGAAGCAACTGTATCAGTTCTCAGAGAACATGCAGGGGACCTTGGAATATGCAAAGATGGTCCCTGCCAATCCCCAAAGGAAACATGTGGTGGTGGTATGGGATTCCCTGCTGAGGTGAACATAAGCAGTGATTTGTGGGCCTGACGGGATGTCTTGTGAGATGTGTTGTCTCCCTGGTGCAAACATCCATGGTGTAACACAGTGGCTAACTAGACTTGTTAAACCCACTGACTATTATGCCTTCCTTTTGATCCATGTCAGAACCAATGACACTGCAAGGCACAGTCTTCAAAAGATCATAAGGGATTGCAAGGCTCTGTGTCATGCCCTGCTTTGGAGACACTGGCAGTGAGGAGCAGGATTCTGAATCTGAGGCAGAAGTTTCCCCAGAAGTTTGCACAGTGGAAAATAACAACCAACAGCAGGGACCTGACCAGGGGGAAGAAATATCAGAAAATGAAACAGCGCAGACTCTTACCCTGTGAGAAAGACAACACCAGAAAGAAGGTCTCAGGCATCCAGCTCATTTAAGTAACAAACAGGCTTTAATAAGGGAACACTTGTGGCAACACCATTAGCTATAAAAGACAAACAGCTGGCCCATATTCTCCTAGGGTTGACAATTGATCTTCCTGGTGGTTGAAGGTTTGTGCCATGTTTTCATGAGTCCTGACTCTCTTGGACCTCTGCTTGCTTGACTCTGATTCAGATTTGCCTTTGTGGATTTATTTGCCTTGGGATTTGTATCCTTGACCTCAACCTTGTTTGGACTACTCTTGCTTTTGCCTCTGTGAGTAATCTCTGCCCTGCTGGTTTGCTAAGTGGCTACCCAGCCTGCCTGGAACATGACAGCAAGCATTTTTGGTAAGAGTCTCATAAACCTCATCAGGAAGGCTTTAAACTGAGTTATAGGGGTAGGGAGACAGGAGGGTAGGAGTTCATCAAGTGCTGGAGATAAAAGTCTGAATTCTATAGAGAGAACTGGGCAAACAGTACAGGAAGTTAACAGCAGGAGGTTAAAAAACTTAAATAAGCAGCTGAGGGAAGGGGGTAACCCATGGTCTCGGAGGCCTCCACACTAATGCAAAGAGCAGGGGAAATAAACAGGATGAACCTGAACTCATACCACAGCACAGTAGATATGATACACATCACTGAAACCTGGTGTAATGAGTCTCATGATTGGAATGTAGTGATAGAGGTATATAACCTATTTCAGAGAAATTGACCAAACAGGAAATGAGAAAGAGTAGCACTATATGTCAAGGACATTTATACCTGGGAAGAGAGCCATGACTTGAATCCTGGAAGCCAGGTTGAGAGCATATGGGTCAAAGTTAAGGGAATGGGGGAATGTTATAACATAATAACAGTGATGTTATTATGGGGATCTACTACAGATCCTCAAGTCAGACAAATGACTAGGATGATGTGTTCTAAAACAGATGACAAAACATTCAAAAAGGAGAGATGTAGTAGTAATGGGAGATTTCAACTGTCCTGAAATTTGTTGGAAGTCAAACTCTGCCAAGAGTATCAGGTCCAACAGATTTCTCACTTGCCTTGCAAACAATTTCATAGTCCATAAGGTGGAAGACACAGCAAGGGAAACAGCTATCTTAGATCTGATCCTAATCAACAATGATGAGTTGGTGGTTCTGGTTTCTGGTTGGGGCTCTTTGATATACAGAGAGCCTGAAGATTTCAAGATCAGCAGAGATCCCAGGCTTTTGTAGCTAATTGTGAACCTTGGTGGAGCCAGGGGGCAAGAGGCTTGCACACCCCATAGGGACACTACATTACCACTGTCTTGACCTCTTGTAATGTATATATTTTGATTTTATATATTATTGCTTATATAAGACAAGAAGCCCTTTGTTTGCAGCAGCTGGAATTTTCTATTGTCTTAGAGGATTTTTTGCTGTATTTAAAGTGAGAGTATCTCTTTTTTTGCTTGCCAGAGGGAATATACATTAATTGGGTTTAAGTGTTCAATTTATCTTCTCCCCGCTCCTTTTACTTCTTCTTTCAATCTGGGATTTATTTTTCTTTATTTTTTACACTCTTGAATTTGGATTGTGAATGTTTTGGAACATTTTAAAGACTGGTTATTTTTCTCCAGATGTTTGACTGTCTGTTATTTGGTGATTAATGGGACTTTCTTGCCTTTCATCTAGGTCATATTTATACATGGTTTATATTAATAGCTGAGTAAGATTTTCTTTTTACTTTAAAGACAAGATATTATGAAGATGGAATTTGTAAAGTTCTGTTGTGTAATGCTGTGCTAATTTTAATATATCTGAGAAAGTTATCTAATGTTTTGGAAACATACCCTGGTAGTTTAAGAACAGAGAAAATATTGGATGGAATTCACAATGGCTTTAATTATGGATTATGACATTCAAATAAAAAAAAAATAACCTGGGAAAGTCTGAGGATGTACTTCAATATTTTTTGCAATTTTTTTGGGATGAATTTAGACAAGTTAATACATCTACTGAGAAAAAGTTTGATGTACTTATAGAACAACTGTCTCAAGAGCTTAAAGATGTGCCAGATGCAGATAAGAGTATTAAAATACAACAAAAGGTTGCAATGACGTAATGACAAACAGAGGAAAAAGAGGATGCAACACAACCTTTGCAAGAGTTGACCCAAGACTTGGAAATTTGTTTACACATGATGACATAAATACTCAGCAAGAGATGGAGAGAGTCAACACAGCAGCTGTTAGAAACATTACAGAAATGTTACAATTCAACCTCCCACTGTAAAAGTGAAAAGTGTAAAAGGTCAAAACTTGGAACCTGAACAAACATTACTTTGGAGAATGTATAGCAACTGGTCTGTGAACTCACAATAAGTTTTCTTTGGGAAAAAGGAGAATAATACTTTATAGATGGATGTATTGATGAATAGATCTGAAAAAACTGTTTTTCTCAGCTGGGATCAACTTGAAGAACTGGTTTTTACATTCAAGGATGCAAGACATAGATCAAGCATGGCTGAGTTGACAAGAGGCTTTTTAGGAAACCTTAAATATGATCCAATTCTTGGAAAAGAAGATAGAACTTAGAAAGAAAGAAGAAATAGAAGAACAAAATACTTGATGAGGATGTGGGATGAAGAAAATGGCTTATGATATTATGAAGAGAGAAGTTATGAAATGACTGAGGACATTTGATGAGAAGAAATTACAATTTTAATTCCAAATTTGTTGTTTTTACTATTGCAAGAAGAGTACTTAAAATTAAGTTTTACTTTGATTGTTGCTTTTAAGATTTACCTACTATATATAGAATCATTATTTCAAGTGTTATTAATTTTAATATAGAATAGAATGGAATGAGAATAAGTTAGGAATGACTTATATATAACACAGAACAAGTTAAGACTTATTTGTTGTTAGTATCTAGGAGTTAAGTTTCCAAGTAATTTTGTTATTGAATGTTACTCTGTTATTGACATAATTACTAAGTGATTAAAACTGACTTTCAAAAATTAAGTTAGAATTATTATGAGTATTACTGATATTAGCTTGTTGTGGGTTTTCTGGGCTTTGAGGCCATGTTCTATTAGTATTTTCTTCTGACATTTTGCCTGCATCTGTGGCTGGTATCCTCAGAGGATCTGGTGGCATGGAAGTGAGACAGAGTGTATAAACTTGTGTAGTCCCAGGGTGGGAGGAAGCAATTTGTGTATGTTGGCCTGTGTAATGGCCTATTGTTAAATGGAATGTTCCCCGGGTTTGAGTTGTTAGTCAGGGGATATACATAACAGTGCATTAAGTACCTTAGCCATCTATTGTATTGTTTCTTGTAGAGGGACCTCCGGAGTCTGGGTGGTGTTGATTGACATATTTTGAGTCTTGATTTTAGTGCTCTTCAGTACTGGTAGTCAAATTTTGTTTGGCAGGATTCTTAGGTGGAAGTGATTGTGTTCTCCTGCAGTTTACTGTAAAGTGGAAAGGGGAAGCCAGGCATATTGAGACATGCATTCTAGCCTTTTAGAAAGTAGATTTCAGTAAATTTAGGGAAATACTGGGAGTGATACCACGGTCAGGGGTAGCTGCAGAACTGACCTGAAGCTCTGTCTCTTGTCCATCAGGAATATTGAAAGAAAGGGGAATTTTTGATGAATGAGAGTTTCTTGAAAGCGAGACATTAAAGGAACAATCTCAAACAATTCAAATGAGGAGGGAAAATGAGAGGTATCTAAAGAATCCAAGATGGATGTTTAAAGAATTTTCAACAGAACTGTGGTGTAAAAGGCACATGTACAAGAAATGGAAACAGGGAGAAATCATAAAAGAGGAATTCATCAAAGAGGAATTCAAACAAATAGCCAGCATGTGTAGGGAAGCTAAAGTCAGAGAAGCTAAAGTGTAGAATGAGCTCAGGTTTGCTAGAGAGGTTAAAAACAAGAAAAAGGTTTTTTTTTGTTATGCCTGTAGCAAATGGAAAAACAAGGAGCTGGTAGGATCTCTGTGAGAAGAGGACGGAGAAATGGTAACAGAGGACACAGAAAAGGCCTTCTTTGCCTCAGTCTTCTTTCAAAAGAAAAACAGTGCTCAACCTGGGATCAAATGGAATGGAACAGATGATGTAATAGGAGAAATGCAACACAGAATAAATAAAGAGGTAGTAGAGGAACACCTGGCTATTCTAAGTGTATTCAAGTCACCAGGGACAAATGAACTACATCAAAGAGTGTTAAAAGAATTAGCAGAAGTAATTTCAGAACCGTTGGCAATAATCTTTGAGAGTTCCTGGAGATCAGGAGAAGTCCCAGCAGAATGGAGGATGGTAAATGTTGTCCCCATTTTTAAAAAGGGGAAAAAAGAGGACTCAAACAATTGCTGCTCAGTTACCCTGATATCAATACTAGGAAAGATTCTAGAGCAGATAATTAAACTGACAGTCTGTAAGCACTTAGAAATGAATGCTGTGATCACTAAAAGTCAACATGGATTTGCCCAAAACAAGTCATATCAGACTAATCTTCTCTTTCTCTCTCTGACATAGTTAATAGAGTCATAAGAATGGTAGATGAAAGGAATGTAGTGGATGGAGCATATCTTGATTTCGATAAGGTAAGATTCCCCATGACATTCTTGCAAACAAGTAGACAGTGCTACTGCTAGGTGGGTTTGTAATTGATTGACTGACTGAACACAAAAGGTGCTCACTAATGGCTCCTCTTCATCCTGGAGAGAAATGATCAGTGGGATGCTACAGGGTTCTGTCCTGGAACCAATGCTAGTCAACAGCTTTATCAATGAGTCGGGTGATGGTACAGAGGGCATTCATATCAAATTGGCAGATGGCACCAAATTAGGATGAGTAGCTAATACCCCAGAAGACAGGATCAGAATTCGAAATGGCCTTAACAGATCAGAGAGCTATGCCAAAACTAACAAAATGAATTACATCAGGGAGAAATGCGAAGTACTATACTTAGGCAGGAAAAATAAAATGCACAGATATGAGATGGGTGACCAGTGGCTTGGGCAAAGTACATGTGAAAGTGATATAGGAGTCTTAGTAGATCACAAGGTGAACATTATTCAACAGCATCAGCTAAAAAAAAGCTGCATCAATGGAAGTAGGATCACACTCTTTTTCAGCAGCTTTGTTAGAATCCAGTTCTATGTTCACCTATCTTTTAAGTGGACTTTTGGCCTGTGGCTACTATGGATGGTCATCATGTGACTTAAACCTATAGACTTGTGCAAACTCTTGATTCTTTTCCAGTGTCTGGTTTTAAGTCATTTTAATGCAACTGCCAGAGAAGCAACAGAGTAATTTCTTCTCAGAACTGTACTTATGGTGTTAAAGCTCAAGCTACAGGGTGGGTGGGGGGACATAATAATGAAAGAAGCCGAGATGACTGCTGTCTGAACCATGGTTAATACATTTGTTTTTTAAAAATGGCTATGAGTGTGGAATCAGCAAATAAATGTGTACAGGATTCACAGGCATTTCTCCCAAGGAACCAAGGGAAAGAAAAACAATCCATTGATGATGTAAGATGAAGGAAATTATGTAATTGTGCACATGTGTCTGAAAAGAAAACATATTTCATACTTAAAACATGTTAACTCTGTGGACAAAAGCATGAAGTGAAACCCCGCAGATTTAAAAATGAAAAAGCCAAAATCATTGTTTGACAGATAGTATAATTAAATAAAATATGCAAAAAAATAAAATAAAATAAAGCTCTTATAACCACTCTAGTAGAGGGAGAAAATTCTGAAAATTACAGCTCTGAGATGTGTTAAGACATTTTGCTACCTGAGGTAAACAACTTGATACCCTCTCTTAATTCCATGTACAGAAGCCAAGCAGAATGGCAGTGGATTTTATTGTTTAACATTATTGATGGTTGTTACAGGCTGAGCATTTATTAGATGTTATATTTTGAAACATTTAAGTCCCCAAGCCTGAATAGTAAAAAAATAAGTGTGTTTAAGTATAGAACAGGACTGTTTGTGTGCTGGACAGTATAGCCTGTAAACATAGGTAGAAAAGGTCTCACTAAGCTACCCCTCTTTTGCAAGCCTCCTAAACTTTGAGCTAATTCATTCCCCACTTTTGCAAGGATGTACTAGCATTGTGGGGTGGCCCACATGGCAGCTACATTTTGGAGTAACAGTACTGACTGTTAGTGTCTCTGTTGACTGTGAATGTCCTCCTGCTGACCCTGCACAGCCAGCACCTGCGAGAGAAATCTCCAGGAAACTCCAGAGATGACAGGCTTGCAGTTAGCCTTAACAACTCTATTTTGGACAACAGAACTAGAGGATTCTCACCAAACTGCTGATTATTTTAACTGCTCTTCCTCTGACCACACAAACCCCTCCTTTGTCCTAAAACCTATCTGACGATCACTGAACTATGATTAGCCCTTTGTCACCTTTTACTAAGACCATTAGCCCTCTGTAGACCTCTTTGTCTACTCTGCAAACTCCGTTGTTTAATCATCTGGAGAGCCATTCACACCGTTGTCCTCTAGGCAGAAATTGGATATATAAACCCCCCTAGTTTGGGTCAGTCAACTTGCAGGACACTGACTGCTTGTTGTCACTCTGCTGCTCCAATTTCTGATTGTGTACTGTTCTAAGCCACATTGTTGCTTCTTTGCTGTTCTTCTAGACCGTCCAGTAAATATCACCCACTACACCCTGAAACCTCACTATCCAAAACTTTCCTCCCTTTTCCTTCAGTTAACCTTGTGTGACTGATTGCATGACTGTTTAGATCTTAGGCGTGTGATTAATTCCCCCAATAAAGAACAAATAAGCTTACTTTTGGATCTTCAAATGGTTTTTCCCTGCAGAAATACTGGTAAACATTGGTTAAAAGATCTTAGGTTACTTCCCTCTAACAGCTCTATTCTTTTATCTAATAATTCCCCACCATTGCACACTGGTACTGGCATTGTGGGTGGGCCCCCAAGTCACTCACTTTTTGGGGTAACAGCAAACAGGTTCCTGTGTAATCCTTTCTAACATTTTTCCTGGGATTGAGGTCAAGCTGACTGGCTTGTACTGTCCCTAAATCTTCTTTTTTGCCCCCCGCCCTCTTTTTAAAGAAAGGAACAGTGTTTGCACTTCTCTAATCTTCTGGCACCTCAGATGTTCTCCAAGATTTCTCAAAAATGATGGCAAGTGGCTCAGATAATTCATCAGAAAGTTTCTTCAGTACTCCTACAATGGAATGCAGTTTATCTGGTCCTGATGATTTGGACTCATTTAGGGTAACTAGATGATTCCTATCTATTTCCCTGCTAATTTAGATTTATAATCCAGATTTTGTGGAAAGGTGACTGCTGATGCATGGATACACACAGTTCTTTCTTGAGGAGAAAGCTAAAGCAGAATAGGCATGGAGCAGTTCTGCCTTCTTGTAGTGATCTGTTCGCATTTTACCGTATTTAACTGAGCAGTGCCTGCACCGTTTTCTTAGTCATCCTCTTGCTTCAAATGTATCTTGAAAAAAAAAACAAGACACTTTCTTGTTGTTCCCTACTTACCTAGCTAGTCCCAGCCAGTCTCAATTCCTGTAAGCTTCGAACATAAATCTGCTTTCTTCCTTGCTAATTCATCCTTCTTCCATTCTTTATACATGTTCCTTTTTCTTCTCACTTCCTCAAGTTTGCTATGCAGCTTCATTGGCTTTTTCAGTTGCTTCCCATTATTCCTTTCCCATGGGATTGTTTGTGACTATGCTTTATGCAACTCCATCATCAAGAACTCCCATCCTTGCTAGGTGTCTTTTTCTTTTAGCATCTCTAGCCATGAGATTCTACTCTGTATTCCCCTGAAGTTGTTTAAATCAGCTTTCTTGAAATCCAAGGTCTGTGTTTGACTACACTTTTCATTGCCCTGTTTCGCAGAGGTGAGTTTTAGCATTACATAGTTACTTCCCCCTAAAGTACCAACTGCTTTGATTCTAGGAACCAGGTCTAGGATTACCAATCCTCTTGGTCTTTCCTCTGCCTTTTGAAATAGGAACTTGTCTGAAAGGCACATCAGGAATTTGTTGGAGAACCTATGCTCAGCAGAGTTAGTTTCTGAGCAGATGGCAAGGTAAATGAAGCCTCCCTAACTACTAATTCTTGCATCTTTGAGATTTCTGAGATTTGTTTCTTACAAGCATGATCCTTCATCTCTTGTTTGGTTAGATGACCTGTGGTAGACTCCTATCAAGATATTGCTTTCATTTCTTTCTCCACTTATTTTTATCCAAAAGCTCTCAGCAGGCCCACTCTGATCTGCCTTTTGAATTTCTGTACAAGTGAATTTGTCTTTGACATATAATACTCCCCCGCTCGTTTTTGCCATATCTATTCTTTTTGAATAGCTTATATCCTTCAACTGTTATATTCCAAGCATGGAAGTCATCCCACCAGGTGTGTGTTATGCCTATAAAGCCATATTTACCTTTCTTTATGAGGATTTCAAGCCTATCTTGTTTTCAAAATTATTTATGTAAGTGTCTAGGTATATTAGACATCTGAAGCTTTGTTTATTCTCAATTATTAATATACTATAATTTTTACTGTGGTGCTTATTCTCTCCCTCGGCTTCTACCCTAGAATTCACATCCTTGTGTTAGTGTTTGCCTTTGGGAGCTTTAAGTTACCATCTCCAACCCTCCAAGGCTTCAATTTAAAGCCCCCCACCCACACTTTGTTGGTGCATTTAGGAGCTTCTTTCTTTCTCTTTCTTTCTTCACTAACAATTTAATTTACAATCCAAATAATACACATTCAAAAGATAAAGAAACAGAGGAAAAGGAGAGAAAGAAAAGAAAAAAAGACATATAACTAATACCCAACCAACTAATACCCAAGCCTCTGATTCCTTCCAGTTTTGTCTGTAATGACTGAAAAAGAAAAAAAGAAAAACTATTATCCCACCATTACAGATCTAACTGAATAATCCTACTAAAATGATTAATAATCATAACCATAGATTACATCATTAGATTTTTTGTTACTCAAAAAGTCCATAAATAGTTTCTAGTCATTCAGAAAGTCTTCTGTTGGCTTATCCTTTTAGAATCCATGTTAATTTGGCCATTTGGGTGAATTCAGCAACTTTAATAATCCATTCTTCCATTGTTGGTACTTCAGTCCATTTCCAGGTTTGAGCAAAGACTATTCTTGCAGCTGTCATTATATAACAAAGAGGTAATTCATATTTATTATCCAGCTCTTTATCCATAATGCACAACAGAAACATTTCTGTTAACATTATAACATCTATCTTAATTTTTTTTATTAACATACAAATCTTAAACCAGTAACTTTCTGTCTTTTTACAAGTCTACCACCTATGAAAAAAGGAACCCTCCTTATCATGACATGCCCAGCATTGGTTTGAAACATTCTGGCACATTTTGAACAGTTTATTTGGAGTTAGATACCATCTATATATAATTTTATACAGGTTTTCTCTTAAATTACTGCTTGAAGTAATTTAAGTAATTTCTTGTATCTTTGGACTACATTTTCTATATATATCCACATGGGCATTATGCCCAAAATTTTGGGCCCACCTTATCATATACTCTTTTTACAGGTTTACCTTCTGTCTCTAGTGTCAAAAGCCGTTTATGCGTCTTCTAAATTACATGGTCATCTTCTTTACACAGCTCTAAATAGAACTCATTCTCTTTAACCTCTATGACTGCATTTCTCATATCTTGGTTAAATCTGTGCTTAAGTTGCATATAAGTAAACCAATTAATATCTTTGCCTTCTTTAAAAATCACTTCTCTTGAACCCTCAGTTTCTTGTTCAAAATACAAAAAAATCATTAGAAAATCATAAAAAAATCATCTCCGATTTTAACCCATTCTTTCTTTTTTTAAAAAATGGTTTCCTGTGGTGAGGTGGCTAATATTACCACAGGAAAAAGTCTGTTTATACTTACACTAAACTCATAAGATACCCTTTTTTTATACATAACAAGAGATCTTACAAAATAAAAATATAGCTGCTCTGAAATTTTACGGTGTTCATGTTTTAGTATCTATCAAAAGGGAAAATTAAGGCAAACGTTAGAACCAAAAAGAAAGAAGAGAAAAAAGAAAATATATAAAAGAAAAATATATCAAGATTAGAAAAGAAAGTGCAAAATATAGCTAACAAAATAATATAAATGACTCCCTTCCCAGGAAATAATGAACCCTTCCTGCCAGATATCTTCTGCTGAAACATAAATAAGTTTAGTCGTTTCTCTATGGCTAAAAGTGTCTTTAGTCTTAGATTAAATAAAGGTAAGTTTACTAAATTGAATTCTGGACTTATTCCTCAAGGTTTGCTATTGATAACTTCCCCCATCCGGATTTTCAGAGAGGAATTAATATATTCCACTCTTGCCTACATTGTTGTACTATTTTAATCTCATAGTAACATTGTTAGCTTATCCAGTTCCACAATTTCATAAAGTTTCAAAACCCAGTGTCATGTTGTTATATCTCCTAGATATGTAGAGATCTGTGGAATGGCGGGGGGGGGGAGCATGTGGGGCTAAGTAGAAATGCTGAGAGTAAAAGGGATCGGTGGGGATGTAAGTGTGAATTAGTGTAAGACTGGTGTGTTAGAGACCAAATGGTCAGGATTCCTTATTGGCTGGGGCAATAAATAACAATTGGCCAGTGCAGGTAAATAATGTTTGGGTTTGTACTTAGATGATAGCGATCAGAGGGTAATTTAAGAGGATTAAGCTGGGGAATGCAGCGGAAGGGTTGAGAATTATAATGCCAAAGACCTAGGAAGGATTTCTAAAGATTAAAGTGGCTGTAAACAGGAGTTGCCCTAACCAAATAAAAACCCATTTGGCAATTATTGGAAGTGGGGAGTAAACCTGGAAGAACACCAATGAGCATCAGGAAGATGTTACCCTGTGTGCTGGGGGTCCCGGGAGGGACACCAAAATGTGCTCAACTAAAGGTGGGGAAAATTAGCTCAGAGCACTGCTTAGCATTACGAGAGGCAGGGTAACGTAGCGAGATCTTGAACCCTATGTCTAGGGGGTCGGGTCGAGTCAAGGAGAACACAGAAGTTGAAATAATAAATGATGTTTATTCAATACAAGCAAAACAGTGTATGCGACACACTCGTACGAGATAACTAAAGAAAATAAAGGTTGGAGTGATATAGAGGGATTTTTAGAGGGATTGCTGGTTTGGGTGATACGTCACCTGTCCTGGAGCCCAGAAAAATAGAGAGCGAGGCTGGGGTGCGATGTAACTCAGCACGTGGAGCTGAGGGGAGGCTCACCAGGCAAAGTGGCGGTAAGGCAGGATGAAACTCGGGAGCGTTCTGAGGAAGGTCTCTGAGTCAAGGGTTTTTATAAAGAGAATTGTGACTGCAGGCTATGCCGTTCTTGGGGGAAAACAATCGATTTGGAGTTGGAGACAAAAGCCTCCAAAAGGTCAGAATCTGAATGATTGAGTTATCGTAGCGATTCTCTATAGAGTAGCCAGTATGCAAACGCAGAGTACTTGGGTATTGTATAGGTTGCCCATCAAGCTGCCATCGCGGGGTAGAGGCTCTTTTGTAAGTGGCATGCATACTTAAATAGAGTACTTGCCTGGAGGTCTCCTAAAGCAGTGAATCAGCTATTTTTGGCCTGCCTGTATTGTAGTTTGAATATTACGGCTATTAACGGTTGAGCTTGTTTACGTGCTTGTCCGGTGGCCTCGCAAGCACGTGGAGAGGAATAGAGAAGTGAAGCCGAATTATGATATCAAGAGGATATCTTTTAATATCCCCAAAGCTCGGATTTTGCTATATATTACAACCCCTGAAACATGGTTTTAACTCCAGCAACGTTTGTGTTACTGACCTGTTGTGTTTCCAATAAACAATATAAAAATCATTTGTGTGTTTTCCTGAGCAACACAGAGTAGCAGTACTTGACACCCAGTCATCAACAAATGGAAGAAGTACAACTTTCCCTCTCTGGATGAAGGTTATTCTAGTAGTGGATATCATATATAATAGGATTCTCCAATACTTATTTCTTTTTGAGTATCAGTTTCATCAAGGATGTTAATTATTTCTGGAAGCATTGGAATATTTGTTTTGAGAGTTTATGCTATGTGGTTATGACTTTGTTTCCAAAACTTTCTTGCCTTATTTCACTGCCATTATAGATGATAAAAGGTTCCTCTTTGCTCACATTTTCAATGTTACTATTTTTTTTTCTAATTTTACATATTTCCACTGGCATTAAGACACCATTTAAAAACATCTTGTAGTAATTTTCTCTTAAATTGGTGCTCTTTGCAAATTTCTGATGAACATTCAAGGATCTCTCCCATTAGTCTAAATGTATTGGATGGGTTATATTTTGCTCCCACTTAATCTTTTTTTTTTTTTACTACATCTTGTTCCAATTCATAATTCAGTAGTAATGTATAAAGCTTCCTAACAAGTTGGGTTGTTCGGGTAGTTTATCAAATTCTGTTTCCTTTAATTCTTTCCCTCTGATTTTTTTTATCCATTCTAAACTTTTCTGCCAACTGTCTGTGAAGAAGCCTATGTGTGTATATGTACTTACTTCTTCTTTAGTTTCTAACAGGATATTGCCTTCCTTTATTTTCACAGTGTGAAATGAAATCCATTTGTCATCTTGTGTGTGTGTGTTTTAGTCTGTTTAATTCTTCATGGAACAAAACTCACAATGATACTTGGGATAAAACTTATTTTTATATTTCTTCCATACTTTTATGAGTGCTTTTCTGATGAAATTATCATAGAATTCTTTGTTTGCTCTAGGTTTTTCATACCAAACATATGTAATTCAAATTGAATTCCTCTATATTTAATAATCTTGTATTACCTAATGTAATCCATTCTGTTATCCAGAAGAGACAATAAATGTAATAGTAGAGCTTTAAACCGGTGAGACCCATCCCACCTCTTTCTTTAATATTTTTTAAGTTCTTGCACTTAATTCTAGTCTTTCTTCCTTTCCAGATGAAATTAGATAAATCTTTGCTCCATTGTTTAAATGGTTGGTTGTTAAGAATATCATTTTGGTAGTACATTCTATTTAATTGTAGAAATCTTTCACAATAAAGATAAGTCTAATCTACTCCATCTTCTTACATCTTCTTTTGTCTTGTTCCATAATTTCATGTACGTATTTTCAAATAACTCTGAATTATTTTTGGATATTGTTATGCCTAAATATTTAACTTTTTCCTAATTTAAAACAAGTTTGATCATTCCAGTTCTGATTTTGTCATTTTTTGTTATTATCATTATTTGAACTGTATTAATCTTAAATCCAGTAACATCCCTGTTTGAAGAATACTCTTTATGCTGTGTATCAAATCTTCTAGCATTATTACAATGTCATCAGCGAAGGCTCTTAATTTGTAGCTCTGTCCGCGGATTCATGTGCCTTGAATTAAAGGATCTTGCTGTATTTTCTTTATTTAGGTCCTCCACACAGATTAAAAAGAGAGGACAGCTTTGTCTGGTGCCTTTGTGTGTAATTAATTGCGCCTCTTTTTCTCCATTTACCAGAATCTTATATCTTTTGTTACTGCCCTGGCTAGCCCGAACTTGTGGAATATAAAGATATCAAGAGATATCAATAATTCGGCCTCACATATCCATTTCCCTCCACGTGCTTGCGAGGCTCTCGGACAAGCACGCACACAGGTTTGGCCGATAATCGTCGTAATATTCCAAAACAATACAGGCAGGCCAGAAATAGCTGACTCGCAGCTTCAGGAGACCTCAAAGCAAGTACCTCAATTATGTATGCACGCAACTTTCAAAAGATCCTCTGCCCAGTGCTGGCAGCTTGACAATTGAACTACACAACGCTCAAGCACTCCGCGTTTGCATACTGGCTATCCTACTGACAATTTGGCTATAACTCAATCATTCAAATTCTGACCTTTCAGAGGCTTTGTCTCCAGCCCCAAATCCATTGCTTTCCCCAAGTCCGAACTAGCCTGCGGTCACAATTCTCCTTATAAAAACCCCTGACTTTGAGTGCTTCCTTGGATCGCTCTTGGCTTCCATCCCACCTTGCTGTCAGTTTGTCCAGTGAGCCTTCCCCGCAGCTCCACGTACTGAGATCCACGCTCCCCAGCTTCTCCATTTCTAGCCGGGCTTCAGGACAGGTGGAGTATTACCCAAACCAACAACTCCTCTAAAAACCCCTCTATCCCACTCCAACCTTTATTTCTTTAGTTATCTGTGTGAGTGTGCTGCATACACTGTTTGACTGTGTTTTTAATAAAACAACATTTATTGTTTCATCTTCTGTGTGCTTCTTGACTCAGCCTGACCCCGTAAACATAAAGTTCAAGATCTCGCTATGTTATCCTGCCTTTTGTATTGCTAGCCTGTATGATGAAAGGAATAAATAGAATGAAATTAGGAGACATGCTTACTAATTGGATTAAACAATATATAAAGTGTTACCCTGATTTCTGGGGGTCCCGAGAGGGACACCTAAATGCGCTCTCGATTATATATTATAACAATTCTATCTCAAAGTGATAAATTTAATTTTCCCCATTTTTCTCTTTTAATTTCTTTCCAGATGTTTTCATAGTTTTCTTGAAGTAATAAGCTATTGTTCCTTATGATTGTAACTCCCAACTATTTAATTTCCCCTTTTTCCATTTTAATTTTTTTAAAAATATTTTTATTAAAAACTTTTTTTTTAAAAAAAGCTATGTATAAAGAAAAGTACACAGCACTTACTATTTAAACTAACAAAGTATCTAAACAAACACAAACACCAAAGGGGTAAAAAGGTCATATCCACAACTTCCAGCTCACCAGAGAATAATTATTTAACATTATTTAATATTATCTCTTCTGGCAGGCCTACCCAGTCTAGTTTTAATCGTGCTTTTAACAGTATTTTAATTGCACTTTTAATTATGATATGTTTGAAATATAGTATATTTGTAATTAATTGTTCTATGTCTATTTTAACTATGAGTTTTTAGCTCTATCTATTCTTCACCCTGCCTTGATCCTTGGGGAGAGGCGGGTAACAAATTTTAAAAAAGTTATTATTAATATACTTTTTCAAAGTTCAATAAAATGACTATGACTAAAAAAATCTTATTCCTTATCTACAAAACCAATTATATAAAATTTAACTACATTTATACTTACAATATAATTACTCTTTTTGTTGCTGTGTGCCTTCAAGTCATTTCTGACTTATGGCAACCCTAAGGTGGACCTATCATGGGCTTTTCTGGGGCTGAGAGTGTGTGATAGGCCTAAGGTCACCCACTGGATTTTCATGGTCAAGTGGGAATTGAACCCTGGACCCTAGCGTCTTAATCCATGATGTAGTCAACTTGAAGTAAATTTCAAATCTTCTGTCGACATCCTTTCCCATTGTTACATCTGAATAGAACAGCTCACATTTTGAGCCTTTCAACCTTGCATTCTTTTACTTGTTCTTCTTTCAGCTGTAGTTTCAACATCTTACACATTTTAGCAATTAGATGTTCATCATCTTTAAACAATTGCTCTTCAAATTTTGTTTTACCAACATCAAAACCAAACAAATTTTTATCCTTTTTAAATCTTTCAGATAACTGTTTAAGCAAACTATCTAATATTATAACCACTTTCAACCAGTTCCTCATTTGTGTTCATTTTCAATTGTTCATCATCTGTCTGTATTACATCTTTGTAAGTTAATCACTTATCGTTCATTATTGTTTCTCTTGAAAAAAAAGATCTTCATGTGGTGAAATTCACAGACACATTCTGGGACATAATTGTTTGTTATTTATATTTATTCCACGCTCTTTAGAGTACATGTCTTATAAAGTGATCATTAAAATTTACATTCATCTTAGTTTTACCATACCATAAGAAAACATGCCACCCAAACTTTAAATCAAAACCCTCTAATTGTAAAAGTCTCTCTCTTTTCAACATTGGCCACCTTTCAATCACACCATACAAGATGTGTAATAAGATGTCCCTATGACGTTCTTGCAAAGAAGCTAGTAAAATGTGGGCTGGACAGGGCTACTGTTAGGTGGATTGATAGTTGGTTGACTGACCAAACACAAAGGGTGCCCACCAATGGCTGCTTTTCATCCTGGAGAGAAGTGGCTAGTGGGGTACCAAAGGGTTCTGTCCTGGGCCCAGTGCTATTTAACATCTTCATCAATGACTTGGATGAAGGAGTAGAGGGCATGCTGATCAAATTTGCATATGACACCAAATTGGGAGTGGTTGCTAATACCTCAGAGGACAGGATCAAATTTCAAAATGACCTTGACAGATTGGAGAGCTGGGTGAAAGCTAACAAAATGAATTTCAACAGAGACAAATGTAACATCCTACACTTAGGCAGAAAAAATGGAATGCACAAATATAGGAGAGGGGATGCATGGCTGAATAGCAGTGAAAGGGATCTAGGAGTCTTGGTAGATCACAAGCTGAACATGAGGCAGCAGTGTGATGAGGCAGCCAAGAAAACCAACACAATTCTTGGTTGCATCAATAGGAGTATGGTGTCTAGATCGAGGGAGGAAATGGTACCACTCTATTCTGCATTGGTTAGGCCTCATTTGGAATACTGTGTCCAGTTCTGGGCACCTCAATTCAAGAAGAATATCAACAAGCTGGAATGTGTCCAGAGGAGGGCAACCAAAATGGTGAAGGGTCTGGAAGCATGCCCCATGAGGAACAGCTTAGGGAGCTGGGTATGTTTAGTCTGCAGAAGAGAAGGTTAAAAGGGGGCATGATAGCCATGTTTAAATATTTGAAGGGATGTCATGTCAAGGAGAGAGCGGACTTGTTTTCTGCTGCTCCAGAGACTAGGACAAGGAGCAATGGATTCAAGCTGCAGGAAAGGAGGTTCCACTTGAACCTCAGTTAAGAACTTCCTGACAGTCAGAGCTGTCCGGCAGTGGAATATGCTGCCTCGGAGTGTGTTAGGGTCTCCTTCTTTGGAGGTTTTTAAGCAGAGGCTGGATGGCCATCTGTTGGGAATGCTTTGATGTGTGTTCCTGCATAACAGGGGTAGGACCCGATGGCCCTTGGGATCTCTTCCAACTCTATGATTCTAAGAAAATTTCAGATCTGGGAGCCTAAATCCATCTCTTTGCTTTGCATCTTGACAAACACTGAATCCTTGGTTTCTTTCTTTGCCAAACAAATTTTGAAATATCCTTTGCGATTGTTTAAAGGATACATTATTAGTTAATACAGGTGTTGTCTGGAAAAGAAAAGGCAAAATTCCCTCCACATTTGCAGGTTTCACCTTTGTGGATTTGATCATTTGCAGATTATTTACTCTGCTTCTGATGCTGCCCTGTGCAGCTTTTATCGCCTCAATAATATCAGTGACACTGGGGTACAAGGGTGCCCACTATCACTGTTATTATTCATAGTAGTACTAGAGATGTTATTGATAGCAATAAATGAAGATTCACAGGTAAAAGGTTTAAAAATAAAGAAGAAGGAAATAAAATATAAAGCTTTTGCTGATGATGTAATTATATTTCTGGAGGAACCACAAGAATCTATACAGAGGTTGGTGGAAATTTTGCAAAAATATGGACGAATGGCAGGATATAAGATAAATAGAGAGAAGACAATGATGATGATTTTAAACACAACAGAAAAAGAACAAATGGATTTGGAGAAGAGATCCGGATATCAAATTACAAAAAAAAATAATTTAGGAATAATAATAATGAATAAAAATCAAGAGTTATTTGAAAATAACTATTTGAAGACATGGAAGGAGATCCAAAGTGAAATGGAAAAATGAATGCATATGAACTTGTCTCTCCAAGGAAGAACAAATGCTTTCAAAATGTCTTTACTACCTAAGCTGATGTTTCTCTTCCAAAATTTACCAATAATAGGAAGAGAAAAGATCTTCAAAAAATGGGAAAAAGAGTTATGGAAATTTATTTGGCAGGGAAAGAAACCAAGAATAAGATTTAAAACATTAAAAGATGCAAAGGAGAGAGGAGGTTTTGAGGTGCCATTGTTGAAAATCTATTATCAAGCATATTGTTTAGAAATAATAAAACATTGGATTCAAGTGGAGAATACAACAATAAAAAGTCGAAGGAATAAATAATAGATTCGGTTGGCACGGATACTTATGTCATGACAGAGGAATTGTAAATAATGACTTCAACAATTATTGTATCCGAAAGACTTTACTGAAAATGTGGTTACATATAAAGTATAAATTTTATAGAAGACTTCCAATGTGGACCTCACCTCAAGAAGCTTTCAAAATTGCCCCAACAAAACAAGGGAATTTATTGACATATCAAGAGCTGTTGAAATGGGATGGAGACAAATTAAGAACGTGCACAGAAGAGGAATTAGGAGTTAGGACATGAATTTAACTGGTTCCCATGGAGACAATTAAAAGAGAGATTCAAGATGGATCAGAAATTATATGAGTTTGAAAAAAAATGAAAATGAATTAGATGTACTGATGAAAGGGGACCAGAAAAAGAGAATCTCTAGATTTTATAAAATATTGTTGCAAAGAGAAATGGAACCAGATATTGTTAAAGGTAGGAAGAAAGTTTTGGAAAGAAATACATGATGAAATTCAAAGAATGTATAGTTTAAATTTTGAAATGAAGCCAGAATTTTATTTGTTAAATATGGTAGGGCAACAAAGAGAAATAAGATCTCATCAGAAGACATTGTTATATGTAATAACTGCTGGAAGACTGACGTATGCACAATATTGGAAAGAAAGAAACTATATTGATATAAAAGAATGGAAATTAAAAGTTCTGGATATGGTAGAGATAGAAAAGTTAACTTTTTTACTTAAAAATAAGCCAGTCTAGAACTTTGAAAGAGAATAGCAAGAAGTTTTGAATTGCATAAAAGAATAAGAAAAGGAGGAATAAAGAAAGATTGTTGATAATATCGGTAATGTAAACTAATGATGTTATAGAAAAAGCATAAGTTGTAATGTAACAATGTTTAAAAAAGTAACAGTGTAAGATTACTTGTTAAACAGAAACAATGTATGTATGGAATGTAAACACAGACTCAACTGGAAAAAAGATGCTTGGAAGTGGGGAGGGTTTTCTAAATTTTTTATTCAAAATTTTAATTATATAGATAGACAGATAGATAGATAGATAATATCAGTGACACTGGGACAAAATCAAGCTGGCTGGGGACTGGGCCTGGCTCTGCACACATTCTCTTGCTAGTGCACTTGCTGGTGGAGAGGAGGAAGGGGGTGGGATGAGGGGATTATGAAAAGGGTGTGTGTTTGTTCACTCAGGCAGCTGGAGGAGGGGCAGCCCACTAACCATTGGCTCCTACCTATGGAACGAGTGAGCACAAGAACCCCGGCAGGGTCTCGATGGCAGTTGTGCCCATTTGTTCCAACAGTGGAAGTGGACAGCTGATGTTAAATGTTAAGAGATAACGTTCTAATATTTAACATCAGCTGTCCACTTCCATTGTTGGAACAAATGGGCACTAGTGGATTCTGGGTCATTATCACAAGATTACACGTATAAGCTCTCAGCTTATACTGTTATTTTTATACTCTCACCTCAAAAATTCTATTGTCTGATATCTCTCAGTAGGGTCTCCAATGCCAAAATAAACAGTGAAGGTGAGAAGGAACAACTTCATCTGGTCTCCTTTTGTACGTCAGTTGATCTTGTTGCATTGCCATAGTTTAAAGCTTTTTTGATCAGATTTGCCAAAGATATTCTTCCCAGGCTTTCCTGAGCTGCCGTCCATCTGTAACCAGCAAGGGTGCTTTCAAGCATGCTTTAGCTGCACTTTCCTGAATGGCAGGGTATTGAACTAACTGGCCCTGGCAGCGCCTTCTGTTATCCTGTTTACTGGGGGTCCCATGAGGGACACCAAAATGTGCTCAACAATAGGTGGGGAAGATTAGCTCTGAGCACTGGTTTAGCGTTACAAGAGGCAGGGTAACTTAGCAGGATCTTGAACCCTATGTCTACGGGGTCAGGCCGAGTCAAGAAGCACACAGAAGTTGAAATAATAAAGGTGGTTTTATTAAAAACACAATCAAACAGTGTATGCAGCACACTCACACAAGATAACTAAAGAAATAAAGGTTGGAGTGGGATAGAGGGGTTTTTAGAGGAGTTGTTGGTTTGGGTGATACTTCACCTGTCCTGAAGCCTGGTTGGAAGTGGAAAAGCTGGGGAGCGTGGATCTCAGCATGTGGAGCTGAGGGGAAGGCTCGCCGGACAAAGCGACAGCAAGGTGGGATGGAAGCCAAGAGCGATCCAACGAGAAGCTCAAAGTCAGGGGTTCTTATAGGGAAAATTGTGGCTGCAGGCTACTCCGTACTTGGGGAAAACAATGAGTTTCGGGCTGGAGACAAAGCCTCCGAAAGGTCAGAATTTGAATGATTGACTTATAGCCAAATTGTCAATAGGACAGCCAGTATGCAAACGCGGAGTACTTGAGCGTTGTATAGTCAGATCATCAAGCTGCCAGCGTGGGGCAGAGGATCTTTTGAAAGCTGCATGAATACTTAATGAAGGTACTTGCCTTGAGGTCTCCTAAAGCTGCGAGTCAGCTATTTCTGACCTGCCTGTATTGTTTTGGATTATTACAGCGATTATCAGCCGAGCCTGTGTGCATGCTTGTCTGGGGGCCTCGCAAGCACGTGGAGGGAATGGGTATGTGAGGCCAAATTACTGATGTCAAGAGATATCTTTTTATATCTCCCAAAGCTCGGGCTAGCCAAGGCAGTAACACTTCTGACTCTGAGTCTGTCTCCATGTCTCTATGACTTTGGCGCATCCGCTTTTGATCTTCTCCCTGGAGGGACCTTCTGTTTCTTTCCTCCCATCTTTCTGATGAATTGTGAAGACCAGCCTGTGTCACATTGTGTTTCCTCACAATTGAGCTTATTACACTTGTTGTTAACTCTTATCAAGTCAACTTCAACTTATGGCGACTTGTGAGCCCCCACATATCGGACTCTAGACCCTGATTTTGTGCTTCTGCTGTGTGTTTTTTAGATGTTATCAATGCATATCACTGCTTTGATTAATTTTGTTTGTATTTCCTACGATTTATATAAGTGTATTTTAACTTTTACACATGTCTTTGGAACCTCTCACATGAAAAGAGGGCAAGAAAACAAACTTTTATCAAAATTAAGAACTGGTTAGAACTGGCATTCTCCTGCTTCATACAGCCCCTTCATGCATTGTGTCTAGGAAAACACATTTACTGGAGAGCAATTCTTTGCTTTTCACCTCTCTCCTGGTATCCTATATAACATCACGTATTCTTTATGGTTATGTAAACATAAGAGAAGAAGCATCTAGAGAGGAAGGGGTGAGTGTGCAAGGTCACAATCTCCCCCTTTTAGATACTGCTTAACTCTGAAGTGAATGTTTCTCCAGTAACAGAGTGGTCAGCAATGAAAGACCTCCTCAACCATGCAGTAGGTTCAAAACATGGAACTGTGTATATGTAGCATCAAATCTGAACTTTCAGATGCTTCTTTATCTTTTATTTCAACAAGGTTGGGAGAAAAGCAGTATATAAACAAGTAATCCATAAAAGTGAGAATATTGGCAAAGGCGTGAGAAGTGGAATGATGTGCAACTTTATCGTCAAGACAGAAAATTAAATGTTTACTGTATCACTCTTTATTCTGATAAAACCTCAGCGGTGGAGAGGGGAGACTTGGATTTTGATCCTCTTTAAAAGGTAAAAGGGTCTACAGTGCTAATCCAGCATGCATAATATGCACCCCCTTCCAAAAAGAAGCTAACTCTGCATCAAAGATGTAAACTTCATGCCACGAACCTCTAGTTCAAAGAATATCTAAAGTATTCAGACCTGATTTAAATCCATGAAATGTAATGGGTGGAATCATTTCTGCTTTTAAGGAATGTAAGAGGATCCGTGGCAGCTAATGTTGATTGATTGCACATGACATTGCCTTAGAAAGCAAGAGAAACTATTTTCAAGCCAGACAAGTCCCTGCCCTGAGGGGCTTACAATCTGAACACGGAGGACTTAGGGCAGGGGGAGGTGAGGAATGAGATAAAGACTAAGCATATTTACACAGGGCTAAGCCTTGTGGAGCAAAAACTGATTTACTTAGAAGAAAGTATACCAGAAATTCAACTGTCTCGTTTTGTTTTCAAAAAGTTCAAAAAGCACAATTTCTATTTTTCCTTGGGTGTTTGTGCTATTTGACTGAATACCCAATATAACCTTACTTGCAGTTAGGGTAGAAAACCCATCACAACCTGCTTAGGTTTAGGTTTATCTTTAGAAACCTTCACATAGTTACAGTTGCTATCAATAACATTCTGGCATGGTTTTGTTAACTGAAGCTGATAGCTGAAGATTCAGGGGGAAAGTTAAACATCTATATTTCTGCATTATCTTAAAAACTAAGGCAGTAATAAGTCTTTGTTTTGGTAGTAGGCAGTAATATAATTTGTGTTTTGGTTAGCAATGAAACACTCTAGAAAGCTGGCTGTGGCAAAGAAGCTACAGAAGGAGCCATCTCCTTTTAAGTAGCCTGTAGACAGGATCCAGCTAAAGTGAACTGCTTGTAAGACCCTTTCCACATGACAATGGTGTCCCAGCATGGGGATGTGAGAAGAGCAGGACCGCGACAACTCTTCTGCATAACATCCTCATGGATTCACCCTTTGCACATTGCCAGCCACACAATTGTGGCCTGTATCATTGATGGAAAAATGCCATCAATGCCCCCCAATTGATGAGCCTTCCATTGCAGCGGCCATGCAGAAGGGCTGGGAGTGTGATCTACGAGCTTCCTTCCCTACTACAGCAGAGGAGGAAGGCTGGCTGCAGTCCAGAAGGATGGAGAATGTCCGTGACACTCTCTTACACAGGCAGCTGTGCAGAATGGATTTTACCGCTGTTTCTAGCCGGAGCTTGTGGGATATTAAGATATCTTTGGATATCAATAATTTGCCCTTCTCTACCCATTCCTCTCCATGTGCTTGTGAGGCCCCTGGACAAGCACGCACACAGGCACAGCCAACAATAGCCGAACCATTCACATCCTGATCTAGGCAGGCCAGTCATTGCAGAATGCAGCTTCAGGAGACCTCAAGGCAAGTACCACATTATGGATGCACGCTACTTACAAAAGATCCCCTGCCTGGTGCAGGCAGCTTGATGAGCGGACTATACAACTCTCAAGCACTCCGCGTTTGCATGCTGGCTGCTCTATTGACAATCTGGCTATAACTCAATCATTCAAAGTACTGGCTTTTCGGAGGCTTTGTCTCCAGCCCCAAACTCATTGTTTTCCCCAAGTACGGAGTAGCCTGCAGCCACAATTTTCCCTATAAGAACCCCTGACTTTGAGCTTCTCGTTGGATCACTCTTGGCTTCCATCCCGCCTTGCTGTCTCTTTGTCCAGCGAGCCTTCAACTCAGCTTCACATGCTGAGAATCCACACTCCCCAGCTTCTTTGCTTTTAACCAGGCTTCAGGACAGGTATAGTATTTCCCATACCAAACCTCCTCTCAAAATCCCTCTATCCCACTCCTACCTTTATTTCTATAGTTCCTTGTGTGAGTGTGCTGCATACATGGGTTTGATTGTATTTCAATAAAGCATTTATTATTATTTCAACTTCTGCCTTATCATTGACTCGACCTGACCCCGTAGACATAGGGTTCAAGATCTCGCTACGTTACCCTGCCTCTCGCATTGCAAACTTGTGCTCTTTGCTAATTCCCTCCCCATTGTTTGAGCACATTTATGTGTGCCTCCCGGGACCCTCAAAATCAGGGTAACATGAAGTATTGGAGAAACACTACCAACCTGACAGAGGTGTTGCAAGGATTGTGATGAGACGATGTGCAAGAGTGTCATTGTGAGGAAAAGGCCTAAATTGTAAGCATATGCTTTCCTTGTCTAGGGAAGCTATATGTTACCTTTTAGACTAGGCAATTTAGCTAATCAGCTGCAAGAAAAGGCAGGAAGGGTTCCTTCAAGCTTCTAAGGGTTAGGAGATTCCTCAGGCTTCCAAGGCCATACAAGGACCTGCATAATGGACAGGAGTTGTGCACCTCTTGTCTACATTGACTGGTAGTGTGTCTTCAGGCTTTCCCATTCTTGCTGTCTTTTGAATTGGCATGGAGAGTGCTTTCCATCCCAGGCACATTGGGTGAGGTTTCAGGAGAAAGTCTTCTTGGTGGCTCCTCTCTGGTTGTGGAATTTCCACCCGCAGGAGGTTTGGCTTGCACCTCTCTCCTGTCCTTTCACCAGCAGGCAAAGACTTTTTTTATTCAGGCAGGACTTTGGCTTATAATTGATGTGGCAGAAACAGCTTTTAATGGGGTTGTGTTTTTATCTTTTTAAAATATATTTTAGTTGTGTGCTATATTGCTTTAATCCTGTGATTTTTAAACTGAACTGTCATTTAACTGTTTTTAAAATTTTGTACAGATAATTTTTTTTTTAAAAAAACAACTATATCCTGTTTTTTAAATACTTCTAAGTCAGCCTGGATTCTGTCAGGAGTAAGATAGGGTAGAAGATAGATAGGTAGATAGACAGTTGTATGCGTTAATATAATTTCTGGTTTGTGGTGACCTGAAGGCAAATCAATCATGGGGGTGTTACCTTGATTTCTGGGGTCCCTTGGGGGACGCCTCAGTGTGCTCCACGTGATGGCGAATGGAAACTAGCCAGAGCACGAGCTATAGCAATGCAAGAGGCAGGGTAACCTAGTGGGGTCTTTTTACCCATTGTTTACGGGGTCAAGCCAAGCCAAAAACCAAACAAAAATGTCCAATAAATGATTTTATTGAAGGAAAGTCTCACGCAGCAACGCAATTGCTCACACACTTACTCAAGGCCTATTAAGAAGCAAAAGAGAGGACACTGCATAGGGGAATATTGAAGCAGTGTAGCTGGGGTGATACTGCACCTTTGTCCTGAAGTCCTTGGTCCGGGAAAAACAGCAGAGAAGTGGGGCTCAGCACCGAGAGAGCTGAGGGGATCACTCAATGGATGGAGAAACGGTCTGCTGGGATGACCGGGGGTGATCCAAAGAACTGCTCAAAAACTGGGACTATTTGTAGGGGAAAAAGTACCTGGAGGACTAATCCTTTCCCAGAGAGAACAATGTGTGTTGCAGTGGGCATGAAACTCCACACTGGTAATTTCCTTTGTGTGATGGGATTGCAAGGTGTTGCCAAAGTCTCAGGATCTTCAGCTGTGTTAGTTTGCGGTGTGACTTCATGTAAACAGTCCTCACTTGATAGGATATTTGCTCAACCTGAGACACACATGCTAATCCCCTCAAGTTGGCGTCTCGGGGCTGAGGACCCTTTGTTTATTGTGGTCTTGAGGTCTCCTGGGGCTACGTGATAGGGCATTTTGCTGGCCTGATCTGGTTTTCGATCTTTGACCATTGCTGCCTACATGCCCCTTTGGGGGACCTCTCAGGCACATTGAATCATATTTTAATATCAAAATTGTAGACCCTGGAATAGGATTTTTCCGGTGGAGTAACAGGGGTTTCTGGGAGGGATTTGTTGACTGATGGTTTGTCCTTGCTTTCTTCTGAGGCTGAGAGAGTTTGACTTGTCCAAAGTCATCCAGTGGGTTTCCGTGGCCATGTGGGGATTTGAACTGTGGTCTCCCACTGTCCAGGACCAGCACTCAACCCACTATACCATCCTGGCCCTGGTATATAAGTAAATACGTAATCTTAAAAAAAATACATTTTTTTTTCTTTTAAAAAGTAGGATTATCATTGTTGTTGTATATCTTCATGTCATTTCTGACTTATAGTGACCCTAAGGCAACCCTATAATGGAGTTTTCTGGGGCTAAGAATATGTGACATGCCCAAGGTCACCCAGTGGCCAGGCAGGGAACTGAATCACTACACCAGGCTGGCTGTCAAATAAAGCATGATATAAAGCAACAAATAGCGCCACCTCCTGACATTGGTTGTGTCAGGTTGGTTTTGCTTTCCCTGCCATGTCATTCTAATTCCAGTCTAATGACATGTAGTGTTTTGATGTTTGATATCATATAATGCCCTGTAATTCACCATGCACTCTCATACCATGTTATTTGCTATTGGATCCCTGTAATACTTGGAACAAAGGGGCTGGAAGGGGACAATGGAAACTGAATGAGAAAATAGTGTTTTGGGAATGAAGGTATGTTATTCTAATGAACCTTGATAAGGGGGAGAACAAAGGCAGATACAAGGTCAGGACACTGACAGGAGGGAAGTAAGGCTGGGAAAGGAGTTGCTTCAATTAGCCGGCAAATAAGGGCCTTGTGTGTGTAAATTTGTAATGTTACTGCTTCTTTTTTTATATATATAATAATTTTATTGAAGTTCCATAATATAAAATAAACATATATAATTGTACATATCATTGCATTATTTTTACTTATCTTCCATCCTTCACTAGATTTCAATTTTTTTCTGTATAATCATCATGTTGAAATTTATTGTACCACACTGTAAATGCTAATATTTCATGCTAAATCCTGCAATACATTAGGCACATTATATTATAACGTAATATCCAGCTTTTCACCCAGTTGCATATTCTTAATGTACAGTTTATATTCTTCTACATTAAGCGTTGTCATCTGATAGTCCCCAGCAATTACCCAACACTATTTGTCATATTTTCATTATCTCTTCGTCTGATTTCCCCTTTAATCTGTGAGAGACTATGTCTGCATTTCTGTTTTCAATAAAAGTTGCCCACCATTGATCAATTGTAGGAATTTGCTGCACTTTCCAAGGTCTTGCGAACTCAGTTCTAGCTGTCGTAATCATATACAATATTATCTGCCAATATTTCTTTTGAACAGTAACATCAATCATATGTGTCATATTTAACAAATACATTTCTGGTGTTTTATCAAATTGTACCTTCAATATTGTACAAATCTTATTATGTATTTCTCGCCAATATTTCTTTGCTTGGGGCATGACCACCACATATGAAACAACGAACCGATCTCCTTTTGACATTTCCAACACTGCCCTGTTCCTGTTTTATAATATCTCATAAGTTTTTCTGGTGTCATGTACCATCCACGAAACATCTTATAATAATTTCCTTTTGAATTTTGGGCAGCTGTGAATTTCCATGTTCTTTTCCAGCTCTGTTCCCAAGACTCTAACTGAATTGAATGAATTGAATTACCCTGAAGTTAATGAACAAAACTTTTGAAAACTTCTAAGCTGAATCTCTGGGACTGAAGTTAACCTGTACATGACCAGTTGCAATCTAACATTAGTTAGATCTCTGCATGAACAGTTCTGCATCCTCCCATAGAAAAGCAGGTGGTCACAGATCAGCTGGGGAATGAAGAAATGAAGGTGTGATCTCAAATGAAATACAATCATTATTTCCTTTCCCCAGAAGCTCAGAAGAATTCGATCTTCATATTGTGAACTGCTTCCTTCCCTTCTGTTCTCCACTAGTAAGAGAGAGCCACAGGAGTTTCTCTTAGAGTCTAACAGCTGCCAGACAAGGGAATGATATTCCTCTGTGACCTGTCCAAAATAGGACTTACACATACATAAACTGCACTACTCATCTGTTCTACAACATTTGTGCTCTTTATCATTTGTGTTGTTTTTCATTTACACAATGAATTCATTTGGCTGATACTACTTCTCATTTTGATCTCATCCAAAGTACATGTTATATTACATGTATGATTCCATTTAATATGTGTACAAAATGACGGCTGTGCAAGAATTATGAGTGTGACACATGGGAAGCAGTGGAACTAAGTCTCTCTTCTCCACTGATAACCCACCCAAAAAGCCTTCCACCCAGTTACTATTTGCTTCAGGAGGCCAGTGACTGTTGGTGCTAAATAGCACATCCAAAGGAGTGATTTTCAACGTGACTACAGCACAGGAATAGGGGAGATTACTCTTCCCCTCTAAGCCATGGTCTCAATATTCATTTGATCTTCCACTGTCAGTTGTTAATTTAAGAAAAAAACACACACTCGATATGTATAAATTTGTTCCTCAGATGCTCTTGGCAGATGGTGGAATTAGACCTGAAGGATGTATACAGTCCAGGAAGAGCAGAGGCTTGTCATAATTGCCCAGAAGGGGAATTCCACAACAATGAAACCAGCTTTGTTTTTAATCCACTGAATTTGCAAACTGGAACTTAGTCAAAGATAGAACTGCAGATGCAACTGTTACTGTAGTTTCTAGTCTGAACTTGTGGGATATTAGATATCATTTGATATCAAGAATTTGGCCTTCACTATCCATTCCTCTCCATGTACTTGCGAAGGCCCCCGGACAAGCAAGCACACAGGCACGGCCGAAAATAACTGAACTACTCAAATCTCAATCCAGGTAGGCAAGTAATTGTCAGACTGCAGCTTTAGGAGATCTCCAGGCAAGTACCTTCTTAAGATCACATTATGTATGGATGCAGTTTACAAAAGATCCCTGCCCTGAGCAGGCAGCTTGACGAGCAGAGTATCCAGCTCTCAAGCACTCTGCGTTTGCATACTGTCTACGGTATTGACAACACTGTCATAATTCAATCATCTAAAGTAGTGACCTTTCAGAGGCTTTGTCTCCAACCCGAAACCCATTGTTTTCCCCAAGAACAGACTAGCCTACAGGCACATTTTCCCCTATAAGAACCCCTGACTTTGAGCATCTCATCGGATCGCTTGTGACTTGCCTCCCAACTTGCTGCCGCTCCATTTGATGAACTTCCCCTCAGCCTCCACGTGCTGGGAATCTACACTCTCAAGTTTCTTTCCTTCTACCGGGCTACAGGATCAGGTGTATTATTTCCCTGAAAATCCTCCTGAAAAATCCCCTATCTATTTCTCTCTCTTTGTTTTCCTGGGATTGTGTGTGTGACTGCGCCATTGTGCAGTATTTCTTAATTTCTAGTGAGTGAGTGCGTACGTTTGCTGTGACATTATAAATAAAGGAAAACAATTATTACTTACTTCTGTTTGATTATTGACTTGGCCTGACCCGTAGACACTGGGTAAAAGATCTCGCTACGTTGCCCTGCCTCTCACATTGCTAATTGAGCTCTAGCTAATTCCCATTCCCCATTATTTTGAGCACATCAAGGTGTCCCTCACGGGACCCCCAGAAGTCAGGGTAACAGAATGGTGGAGAATGCGGGCAACCCCTGTACCCCTAATTTGAGTGGGAGTCACGAACCTGCTCAAATCAGGCTGGTACAGATGTAGGCAATGGCCCTAGTCATCTTATGGTGATAGGAACACATGTGAGTGAACTCTGTGTGTTTGAGCTCCAGGAGCTATTCTATCTGGGTAGGAAATCTGCACCCCTTTCTCGCTTGGTTTGTATGTGGCAGCCACCCCGGCTTGGTCACTGCTGGCCCTCGGGCAGTGAATCACAGTCCGATAGCAAGGGTTATGCACAAACTGTCCTGGGAATCACATCCCTAACTTGGGTCCTATCGCGGGCTGGGATCCAAAGTGCTAGGACGTTAGGAACAGTCCATACACACAATACACACATGGCAAGGCAAAACAGCACTTAGGGAAGAATTCCCGCCCCCCCAGAGGTAACATGAGTGTGTCCCATTTAGAGTAAAAATACGAGTGCGTCCCGTTTAGAGAGTTAAGGCACGGGCGCATCCCGTTCAGGAGTATAGAGCACGGGTGCGTCCCATCAGAATTAGAACTCGGGTGCATCCCGATTTGTAGTAAATTAGGTGCGGGTGGTGAGTCCTGACCTAGGTAAGGGTTTCAGAAGGTTTTCCCGAGGTAGAGGAAGGGCCCCCTCACCCAAAAAATTGTTAGGGACAGTTCAGTTTGGTTCCTTTCCGTTTGCCCCTCTTGCTTGGCCAGGCAACATAGTAAGTTCCTGAGTGTTCGTTCTCCCCCTTCATTGTTTGGTCGAGTCCCCGTGAAGGTTTCCCCCAGCATCTAGGCAATTCTCCCTGTCCCTGAACCGTGCCCTTGTCCTTTTGCCCCTGAGCTGTCGAAGTGGAAGGCCGGGCTTAGACAGGCAAAAGTGAGGTTTTCTGGGCAGGATGGAGTTAGGTTCCCAAACCTCTTCCCTAATCAAGTTCCGCTGAGTTCATCTCCCTGATACCCCCCAAAAGGGATCTTGGTGATCCTTCCCATCCCTCCACGTCTTGGTCCCGTTTGAAGCTTAGATTGAGAAAATGGAAGTGAAGGACTTCGTGCTACAGAAGGAGTCCAAAGGAAAGTTAGAGAAGTGGGTGTTAAATAAAGGACAATGCCTCTGGAAGGACACGGGCTTCCAGACGGCAGACCCTTTTGCCACCCTACGTGAAGTGTATGCTAAGGAGCATAAGTCTAAGAACCCGTTCGGGCCATCCAAGGATGTGTTGGCTGCATGGGGACTTTGGCTTACGACCAGAAATGCATCCCGTGCCCTGGTAGAGACCAGAGAAAAACTTGACAAATCTGATAAAGAAATTGCCCAGCTTCATGCCAAGATGGAGGTTCTGCAGGCGGACTAAGTAACGTTTGCATCCATCATGCAGGCCACCTCACAAAAACTTAGTGCTGCCACTCTTCAGGTCCAGACTTGGGAGGAAAGACACTCCCACCTTAGAAGCTGAGCTAGCCCATGCGAGGTCTGCAGCCAGATTCATGGTTGAGCAAGTCAAAGAGCAGCAGGAGGCTGTCAGCCACGCTGCTTGCCATAAGCAAATCAAGGCATTGGAGAACCAGCTCCACATGTGCAGGGCATTAATTTCAGCTGTCTGCCCGGAGCTTCTCCCCTCGTTTCCCCTTGATGCCCCCAGGAGCTGCTGCCAGAAGACGCTCTGGCCACCCTTCCCCGCAACCTGGACTGGAGTGACCACAGGGTCCCAGTCCAACCAGTAGAAACAAGGTCCATGACCAAGAGGATTGCCCCTTCTGCAGAAGGAGGTTTAGACAGGGCAGAGGTGCAGGATACCCAAGAAATAGAGACCTGGGTCCCCTGGAGAGCCACCGAAGCCAAAGCTATTGTGGACCAGCTTGGTCCTCTGAATAAGTCCACTGGGATCATGTGGTTCAATGCCGCAATTCACTCCCATCCTACAGCCAACGGTCAAGATTTAACGCAGCTGGCCCGGTTGTGTATGTCCCCAACAGAACTCCCCACTTTGGAATCTGCCATGGTAGCTCAAGGCTTAGTGAGACTCGAGGCCCTTGACTGGATGAGGGAGGTTATTAGAATTCTGTGGCCAGGGCAGAGAGCTAGCATTCTGTATGTCATGGAACAGCAGGGTCCAAAAGAAAACCCAGAGGCATACGTGGCCCAGAAGCAGCCTCTGGTCATTCTAGCAAAGAAGGTTCCCTTGGCTCCAGGGAGGTACAACTTTAATCATGTAGAGTTCAAGACTCTCCTTTACGGAGGTCTGAACCATGAGACAAAGATGGCCCTAGGCTTGGTGGACCCCATGACTACAGGTTGGGAGTAATTTGGGAACAACCTCCGGTGGGTCACTGACCTGCTCCGCGAGGCTGGATCCCTGAAGCCCCCTCCTAAGCTGCACAGTCGAGACGCAGGGAATTGGGAGCCCATACAGGAGGTGATGTACTCCAACTATGGACCCCATTCCCAACATAGGAAGACAGCTCCGAATTCAGTTCCGCAGGCGAACTGGAATTCCCGTCCCCCTCCCAGTCAGGACAACATACAGAGACAGGAGCATTGACAGGCTAGGGACTTCCGCAGTCAGTCCAGCAAGGCAGGGAATTCTGCTCCCCAGCCTCTAGCTCCAAAACAAACCCCGGACAGTAGCTCTCCCAGGGAGAAGTCGGGTGGCTATGATCTGACTGCCCAGACCTACTCGGCAGACCGAGTAAGAATCTGGGGCATGTTAAGAAGACTCAGACTGGACATGAGCCAGTTCGACAAGAGACCCACCTGAGAGTTTTTGGAAGCTTTAGATAAGCAACTTCAGGTGGGAAGCAAACCGCCGGTCAATGCTGTGACCAACGGTGCTCCTCCAGCTGGATACTATCCCAGCCTGGATTTGCAAGAATAGGGGTGCCCCCAGGCCAGGGACCTTCTTCACAATGTCGTGGCTCGGCTGAAGCCAGATAAGTGGGGAAGATTCTGGGTGAAGGCAGGCATTGGGCCCGAGAGGGACAAAACTCCTGCCACTCTTCTTGTGCATTCTGGTGCAGCGCTGAATGTGCTGCACCCCAAATTGGTGAGACATGGTGAGCCTACCCCTGAGACTGTCCAATTGACTGGATATGGCGGGGGGTGGGGACATCAGGCTAAGGCATGGACAAACATCCCCGTGTCCATAAACACATTCCATTTTAAACTGTGGGCTTGTGAGAACCGCGGGGGGACGAAGGCCTTTTGGGCATTGGATTCCTCGGGGGAAATAAGCTTACAGTGGACTATGCAAATGGGTTTTTGTGGCAGTTAGATAAAGGACCCCTTGAGATCTCTGCGGTACACTGCTGTGCTGCTATTAAAACCCCTGCCCCCATGCAGTGTGTTGCTAGTGATCCGTGGGTACAAGCTTTCCTTGAAGTTTGGATTAGAGACAAAATTGAGTGTGGCAAGGTGAAGGGTGCTTGTGTGCTAATTGAGGGCAAGGATCCCCCACTACAGAAGTAGTACAAGTATCCTGCAGAGGCAGAGGAAGGCATAGGAAAGATGATGGAAGGACTTGTCCAGTGGGACGTAGCCACTCCTATGCAGTCCATCTGTAACGCGCCCTTGTGGCCCGTGCTCAAGGCCGATGGTAAAACGTGGTGAATGACGGTGGATTTCCGAGCTTTGAACTCCGTCACTCCCCCTATGGCACCGGTCATGGCCAAATACAATGAGATCTTTTCTGCTATTGCTGCAGGAGCCAAGTATTACAGTGTATTGGATTTGGCTAATGCCTTTCATTCAATACCGCTGCACGAAGCGTGCTGGTACAAATTCACCTTCACGTTCAGAGGTCAACAGTACATTTTCAAAAGAACGCCTCAAGGTTTTGACTCAAGATGCCCTAGCATCTGCCATGCCCATGTGGTCAAGATGTGGACTAGGCTGCAGCCAGCCTCACGAGCCCATGTCTTGTCCTACGTGGATGACATTCTCATCCATTCAGATTCGGAAGACAAAACTAGGGAGATTACCCACGAAGATTACTGGCCATCCTTAGAGACACCCGATTTGAAGCCAGTAGGGGAAAAGCACAGTTGGTGACCCTGGAGGTCAAATACTTAGGACTTTGTTTAGGAGCTGAAGGACGCACTCCTGATGTGCAAAGGGTCGAGGTAATTGCCAAATTACCTGCCCCTACAGATGTGCACTCTCTCTGCTCGCTTCTGGGAACTTTCAATTTCTCCAGGGATTTTACTGAGTCTTTTGCCTTCAAGGCAAAGCCTCTATATGCCCTGTTGGAAAAGAATGCCCAGTGGGAATGGGGACCCGCACAGCAGCAGGCATTTGCCCAACTGAAAGAGGACCTTATGAAAGCGCCAGTGCTTGCCCATCTGAACATGTCCAAACCGTTCCTCATACAATTAGCCACCTCGGATAGGAGTATAGGAGCAGTTCTATCGCAGCAATTGAATGGCACTCAGCGGGTTATAGCCTATGCCTCCCGCAATTTGAACTCCCATGAGACCAAATTCACCCCTTGCAAGAAAACATGCCTCGCGCTAGTCTGGGCCTTAGCACACTGGGAATTTATGATAGGAGGCGCCTGTGTGGTTGTCCAGACCCCCCCCACACACTGCTTAAGTACATTATGTCTGGAAAAGTCCAGAACGGCCAGGTATCCAATGCAAGGATAGCCAAATGGACTGTTTCCCTGGTGTCACGTGGGGTGGATTTCCAAAAGCAGCCGCAAGATCCCCCGGCTCCCTATGGTCTAGTTGTGACCAGAGCCACGCATTAGTGCCCTTTGCCACCTATGTTTAAGACTAACTGGCTGGTGGAATGGGGAGCTTCTCTTGAAGAGGCTCAATTGCAGGGCTTTACTTGTTCGGTCTGTGATGGTTCCTCCATGCACATGGATGGAAGCCCCAGAACAGGCTTTGGAGCGATCCGAGTCACAGATTCCTTCACCCTCCAGGGGAAAGCCAGGCCCCACTCTAGCCAAGCAGCCGAAGTAGAAGCTCTAAAGGCTATCTTAGAGCACGAACCGCTTGACTGTCCCCTAACCATTTACACTGACTCAGAATGGACTGCTAAGGCAGCCAGTGTATGGCTCCCAATTTGGCTCGAAAATGATTTGAAAACCGCAGATGGGAAACCCATAGCCCATCTGGATAAATGGGTCAATATCGCTGCCCAAATTGAAGAGAGGACTGCCCCTACATGGGTTGCTCATGTCCAAAGACATCAAAGGAAAGGCACGGCTTCGTGTATTTGGAACATCCGGGCAGATGCGCTTGCCAAGGACGCGGCCCTGCAGGATGATGGGGCTCCCATCGCTGCCATTAATGTCAACCCTAAACAGCTGATGCTTCCCCCCATGTTTGACTTGGGCACCCTCCAGAAGGGAGACCCAGAGATTTCCTTTCTATTTTTTTTATTCGTTTTATTCAAGTTTCCAATATAAAACAATCATTTATAAATGTAGTTTACATGAATTATTAATGATTTTCCACACTGATCTAGATTTCATTTTCAATATCTGTTAACATGCTTATATTATTGTACCACAATTTACTGCTAATATTACATGTTGGTTCTTGCATTTCCCTCTCCACTTCCCGCTTCATGATGTATTTCCAGTAGCCACCACGTTAATTATCAAAACCATGAATTACCCATTTCCATCTGTCAATACCCAGCAATTACCCATCACATTTTGCCATTCTCTTTGAATCTCTTCGTCTGATTTCCCTTTTAATCTCTGAGAGACCATATCTGCATTTCTATTTTGAATAAGTGTCCCCCACCATTGTTCTATTGTGGGTATTTGCTGCGTTGTCCACAACTTTGCATATTCAATACGAGCTGTTGTTATCATATACAGTATTATTCTCCAATACTTCTTTATGTCAGTACCTTCTAATACATCTGTCATATTTAATAAATACAATTCCGGCATCTTTGCGAACTGAACTTGCATTAATACACATATTTTGTTATGTATCTCATTCCAATATTTCTTTGCCTATCTATCTCAATGTAAATAATCTTATTCTAAATACCAATGTCCAACCTTTGAATAGTGTTCTTTTTTCTTCCCTCCTTCCTTTTCCTTTTTTTTTAAACTTCTGTCTTTGCAATATAAAGTTCAATTCATTGTATATATACATATACTTCATTTATCACATATAATTTTGATATATATGTATTAATATATATAACAGTATAAAATTCAAATTGTTATAGAATTCAAATCTTAATATCAATACTCTTTACTTAGCATTTGATTTCATTCCATATAAAACACAATCACTGTATATCTCCACCTTATACTAATTTACAATGGATTAAAATTTTCAGAGGAAAATCACTATTTAAAAGACCTAAATGTAAATATATATATATTTTATATGTGTGTGTGTGTGTGTGTATATGTGTGTGTGTGTGTGTGTGTGTGTGTGTGTGTATGCTATGTGAATGTGATGTATAAATGTAAATATATAGGATTACTAAAAACAACTCAAATATTACATTCTTTTTTGTTATACTCAGTTCACACAATGAAATCACAGGTTGTGCCTAGGCGCAGGTCTCTATTCCCCTTCCCAGCTGGAGCTATGAGTCCTCCCTCTTTAATTCCTGTTCCAAAACCTTGAGCATGGGAACTTCTCCTTCACTATTGATAGCAGGAATCCAAGCCGCTCCGCAGCTCCCCTGCGTGGGGGTTAAAGTCTCTCGTCTTCCTGTCCTTCCAGCATAGCCACAACACAGCTCCCTGGAAGATATTTTTACTTCCACATAGAATTCTCCAGGCCAGACAAAAGAGTCTTACAAAGCAAGTCTTGCAGTTCAAATGCTCGGTCTGCAATCTGGTAGTGACCCAGTAATTTTACTGTCCATTTAATCCAAAAAGAAAGTGTCAATTAAAAAACCCTTCTCTTCAAGAAAGAAAAAAAAAAGAACACCATACTCCCATTATTCCACACCACAAGTCACAGAGTCAACGTTAAAAAAGCAAAAATAAATGCAGGTTTTAGGTCCCAAACAGCCCAGTTCATAATGGCAAAGATCCAAACTCCAGTCCAATAATTGAAAGGAAACAGGAAGGCAATAAACACTTTTAAGCAGGGATACTCATGTTCAAAGTCCAGTCTCTTCACAACAATCGAGACAGAGAAAAAAAAAACACGCAATGAATCAGAAATCCAAATGGAGTCTAGCTTATCATATAGTACTCCTTCAAATGTCCTTTAATATATCTTCTTGAAACACAGCTGGGGAAATCTATTACACCACAGTACTGTCTGTTTTCAAAATGTTAAAATCATCTTGTAAATTTGTCAGCCATTACATACTCACTGTCTGCCGGGTTCCTTCATACTCCTGCACCCGCTCGCCATTGCTAGTCCAAATTTGTTGCAGTTCCAATTAAAAAGAAAAACTAGATCAGGTTGCTTACTGTCTCAAAAACTGAGTCTTCTTATTTAAAAGTCGTTGTCGGCGCTTGTGCCGCTAATACGGCGTCCCTGCTGGTTCTGTCATAGCCCTTCGGTCCCCCTAGCACCTCTCGCTCTTATTTTGTTGGAAAGAGCTCAATGCTTATTTCGGGACCCCCTTCGAGCATCTTCCGCACCCCCTTTACCGGGATGGGAAAAGCGGCTGGATACCAGCTGGAGATAGCACGGAGTTCTGCAGCCTCACTCCGTGCTACCGCCCATGCGCACCATGAGACCAGAAGGAGAGGATTTCTGAACTGGCCAGAAATGGTACTGACGAGTCTGGCCGCTTTAAAATAGAACAGATGGATGGTGTGTTCTGGGCAGTAGATGCCAGTGGCCAGCACCATTGGATAGTACCCAAAGATCTCAGAGGCGACGTGATTCAGTTCGTTCACAAAGAGGGACATCGTGGATGAGGAATCACATTAGACAGAGTTAGGGAAACCAGTTGGTGGCCCCAGATGAAGCAAGATGTGAACCAGTGGGTTGACAATTGCTTGTCTTGTGCCATGGTCAATGCTGACCCCTCCGGACCCAAAGCTCCCATTCAGCACCAGTGGATTGAGGGTCCCTGGACATGAATCCAAATTGATTTCATAGGTCCTTTGCCCACCACACCTAGAGGGAACAAGTACTGTCTGACAGTGATTGATCCCTTTAGCAAATGGGTCGAGGCTTTTCCCTCCAGAGCAATACAGCCAGCACAGCTGCGCGGCTGCTGTACAATAATGTTTGGGCTCGCTGGGGTGTGTCACGTGACCTTGACTCGGATCTTGGAGTTCACTTCACTGGAGAGGTGACCCAAGAATTGTGTAAGATGCTGGGCATACGCCAACGATTCCATATAGCGCATCACCCGCAGAGCTCAGGTCAGATAGAACTTGCCAAACTTTTTTTTTTATTATTAAAATCCGCACATTTTTATCTACATATTCAATCTTGACATATTTCATTTTTTTGATTGTATAAAAAGGAAAAGAAAAAAAAGATAATCTTATATTCCATTATTCATATTAGTCCTCTTTACAAATGTCAAAAATACTGTCCGTTCCCTTCTACGCTTTAATTATACAATCTTTCATTTATCTATAAATACATTGTTGTCCTTCACTTCCTACTTTCTTTAACTTGGTTATTTTATTTTTCTCTCTTATATCTGTTACCTCCATTTCAAAATATTACTGTTGACTGGCCTCTAACATTACACTTCTCCATATTTGTGTCATTTTCTGCTTCTCTCTTCACATCTTGCACAATTTATCCTTCTTGGCAAAGTCTTACCCAATTATTTTCTATATATCTCTTAACTTCCTTCAACCCGTTATCTTTATCTCCCCTTCTTCCTCCTTTCATTGCTCGTGATAAACTATCTAGAGAGACAAACTCTTGTAATTTCATTAGCCATTCTTCCATTTCGGGTATTATGTTTCTTTTCCAATATTTTGCATATATTATTCTGGCTGCTGTGATCATATACAATATTATGTTTTTATATTTGTGGTATTCTTTATTCACTTGATGTAACATATTCAATAAAAGGATTTCTGGTGTTAATGGTATCATTATTTGCAAAATCTCCATAATTATTCTCTGGATCTTCTTCCAATATTTTGTTGCTTTTTCGCACTGCCACCACATATGATAAAAGAAACCACATTCACCACCACACTTCCAGCATTTCTTTTCTTTGATCTTATATATCTTACTCAATTTCTCCGGATCTAAATACCATCTATACAGCATTTTTATATGATTTTCCTTTAGATTCTGTGCCAGAGTAAACTTCTGTGTATCCTCCCAACTTTTCTTCCAGTGTTCCAACTTGATTTCATGACCGACATTTTGTGCCCAAGTTATCATAGTATCCTTAATAGTGTCTGTTTCCAGCTCTCTCTCTAACATAAATTTATATAATTGTGATGTCTGATGGTCTTTCCTCTCGAATATTATTTTTTCAAATTCGTTTAGCTGGGTAGTATTTTCCAATCCTTCTAATTTCTTGTCCATTTTTTGTCTTTCTTTAAGTTGGAGGTATAGGAACAACTGACAGTTCCATCCTTCATTTATTAGTTCTTCTCTGGTCTTTATACTTTGTGTTTCTTTTCCAATATTTACCATTAGATCTCTATATGTTATCCATCTATCAGAAGATTGTTTCCATTTACCATATAGAGCTTCATGTGGTGAAACCCATAGTGGTATCTTGAAATATAATTTTCTTTTCCAAACCTTCCAGAGCTCTAACAAGCATCTTCTTATGTAGTGATTTGTGAATTGTTTATCCACCTTTGCCTTGTTATACCACAAATATGCATGCCAGCCAAACCAGAGATCTCTACCTTCTAGATTCAGCGTCCTTTCATCGTTTAACATAATCCAGTCTTTTATCCACGTCATCCCATTCACGTAGTAATAAATTCTCATATCTGGTACTCCGCAACCTCCTTTCTCTTTCTTGTCTATCAGTGTTTTCCATTTTATCCTGGGCTTTTTTCCACTCCAAATGAAATCTGTAAGATCTTTTTTCCACTCTTGAAAGCATTTATTATTGGTAATTATTGGTATATTTTGGAACAAATAATTTATTTTTGGTAATATCATCATTTTTACTACCGCCATTCGTCCTAATAAGGATAATCTCTGTTTCGTCCATATCTGTAAATTCTTTTTGACTTCTTTCCATTTTATGCCGCAATTGTTTTCAAATAGTCCGTTGTTCTGTTTAGTTATAGTTATTCCCAGATATCTAATCTTCTTTTCTTCTTTAAAGCCAGTCTTTTGTATCAAGTCCTCTATATTCCCTTTCGTCATATTTTTTGTCAAAATCTTCGTTTTTTCATTGTTTATTTTAAAAGCTGCAACTTCCCCAAATTCTTTACTTATTTCTAGCATTTTCTTTATACTTGTTTTTGGTTCTTCAAGAAACAACACTAAGTCATCTGCATAAGCTTTCGTCTTATATTCCTGTCCTTTTGTTTTTGTCCCTTTTATTGTTTCTTCCATTCTTACCTTCCTCAATAATACTTCCAACACTGTTATAAATAGAAGAGGTGATAAAGGACATCCTTGACGTGTTCCTTTCTTTATTTCAATTGGTGCAGTCTTCTCTCCATTAATGATCAGCTGTGCTTTATTGTCTTTATAAATCTGTTTCATCCAAGTTGTAAATTTCTGTCCACATCCCATTCTATCCAGCAATTCTATCATGAATTCTTGATTCAAATTATCAAACACTTTTTTGGCGTCAATAAAAACCAGCACTCCTTCCTTCTCGTTATGTCTCTCATAATATTCCAAAATATTTATTACTGTACGCACATTATCTCTCAAATATCTTCTTGGGAGGAAACCGCTTTGATCTGAATGGATTATTACTTGTGCGATCTTTTTCAATCTTTCCGCAATTATCTTCGTAAATATTTTATAATCTGTATTCAGCAGTGATATGGGTCTATAATTTTTTGGTTCTTCCAGATCTTTATCTTCCTTTAATATCAAGGTTATATTTGCTTCCCTCCATGATTCTGGTTTACCCTTTGTTACAATCTCATTAAACATTTTCTGCATTGGGACGGAGAGTTCTTCTTGCAGCTCTTTATAGTACAGCCCCGAAAAACCGTCTGGTCCGGGTGATTTATCTGCCTTTATTCCTTTTATTGCTTCTATTATTTCCATCATCGTTATATTAGCGTTTAGTTTCTTTTCTTGATCTTCTGTCAACTTTAAGATATCTTGTTCCTGTAAATATTTATTTATTTTTCCTTTCATATCCTTGTTATTATCTTTGCTATATAAGGTCTTATAATATTGTCGGAAGATTTCCATTATTTTCTTTTGGTCTGTGAATACTGTGTCTTCTTTTTTCGCTCTAAATATTAAATTTCTCTCTCGTCTTTTCCTCAGTCTATATGCTAACCGTCTTCCCGGTTTATCTGCATTTTCAAAATGTCTTACACATATAGCTCTTAGTTTCTTTTCCATTTCAACCGTATTTTCCTCTCGGATCTCTTCTTGTAATCTTTTTATCTCCCTCCTCAATTTTTATTTACTGGATCTCTTCTTAATTCTTCTTCTTTCTGTTTAAGCTCTGTTTCCAATTTTGTAATCTTCTCTGTCCTTTTCTTCTTCCATTCTGAATTCCATTTTATCAGCAATCATTACAGCTTTCCCAGCATCCCAGATAGTCTTTGCTGTGATTCCCTCCTTTTCATTTTCTTTAAAATAATTTCTTAATTCTTGTTTTGCTTTTTGAATGTATTCTTCATTCCTTAATAGCAGATCGTTTATCCTCCATGAAAAATAATTTCTTTGTTTCTTGATATTTATTTTTACTTGAATCAGGTTGTGATCCGAGAATATTCTATGTAGGATCTCAATATCTTTCACCATTTTATGTAATGATTTCGAGATTAAACATAGATCTATTCTTGACATTGTTTGATGTCTGTCCGAATAAAATGTAAATCCTTTTTCATCTCCTCTTTTATGTCGCCATACATCTATTAATGAGAAGTCTTCCATTATTTTAAAGAAAGCTTTTGGCAATTTGCCTTGTTTCATTTTTTTCTTTTTCTTTGTCGTTCTATCTTGTTCTGGCGTCAAAACTCCGTTCATGTCTCCCATTATGAAGATTTGTTCCTGATTCTTTTCTTTAATGTATTTTTGCAGTTCTTCACTAACCTTCTCATAAAATTTACTCTTATTATCTAATGGGGAGTATATTCCTAATAACAATAATGTTGTATGTAAAAACTGAACTTCAGCTCCTAAAAAGTGTCCCTCATTGTCTCTAAATTTTTCTTCTGATGGATATTTAGAATTGACATATATCACCACCCCTCTCTTTTTCTTCTCAAAGGCCAAAACATAACATTTCCCTAATTTTGGATTTTTCAGATACTTTATATCTCGATCTCTAATCTTCGTTTCCTGAAGACAAATTACATCTGCTTTTATTTTTTCAAGATAATGAAAGACTTGCCTACATTTGTAATTTGAATTCAGCCCTTTTATGTTCCAAGACATACATTTTATGTTCATCTTAGTCTTCTTCTTCTTCTTTAGACTTCTCTGCAATTTCCAAGCTTCGCTGTTCTTCTTCTGTTTCCTCCTGCCCTTCTTCTTCTCCTTGAATTTCATCCTCATCTCTTTCTTGTTCTGTCCTCTCTTCATCTTTATCTTTCCCATTTTCTTTTTCTCCTTTTCTTTTTCTGGATCCTTGGTTTTTACTTTCAAATATTTCCTTTACTTTTTCAATAGTTTCACTTGCTTGTGAGGGCGTTATACATCTATATCTCCTGGAATTCAAAGTGAAGGAGACTCCTTCAGGTCTCTCCCGCTTATATCTAATGTTGTGTCTCTGTAACATTGAAGTGAGATTTTTGTAATCCTGTCTTTTCCTTAATATTTGATAAGGGATATCTTTAAAAATTTTCGCTTCCTTTCCTTCAACCATTAAATTTTCTTCATAATTTCTTTGTAATATTTTCTCTTTCATCCTTATTCTAGTAAAACAGATGATAATGTCTCTTGGCCAATTCTTCTCTTTCGCTACTTTTGAACTTATTCTGAAGATCCTATCAATTTCCCTGTCTATTTCTTCTTCAGTCACATCCATATATGCCGCTAATTCTGGTATCAGTCTCACATATAAATCTTCACCTGACTTTTCCTCAATCCCTCGAAGTTTTAGGTATCTATCTCGATATCTCATTTCATGAGTCTCTATAGCTAATTCGTGTCTTTCTTGGTTATCCTTCATATCTTTCCAGTCTTCATCTCTTTGCTTTATTTTAGTGTCCATCTCTTTCATTTCTGTCTGTATAGTTTTAACCTCTCTATTTATTTTCTCCATTTTTCTGTTAATAACCTCCATCTCCTTTTTTATATCAGTTTTTTTCTCATTTCTTGTCTCTTTTAGTTCTTGTCTGATTTCTTATTTAAAGTTTCTTAACTCCTCCAATACTTTTGTTCCTATCTCTATTGAGTACTGGAATTGTTCCAGTGAAGGTCTCCTCTCCAGGGCAATTTGAGATTGCGTATAGGTGCTTGCTTGCTTTCTTGTTGTCATGATTTATACCCTTGATATCTCAACTAATACAAACTGTAAAGTGTATTATACAATAGACCACTGTTCTATATTATCCACTTATATATATTTCACTTTCTTATGGAATTACTATATACTTCTTTACAGTTTCTTAGAAATATTTCCTTATATACTCTAATATCAATCAGTGAAATATTAAACTTAATATTTCAGCAATCTTATTTTATCAATCTTATTATTCAACAATATTTAAAAGCTTATGTACAGCTTTCTATAAATTCAACAGTATGCCAAACTTTTCAATAGTAGTACCCAGAAAATTAGTTATATTCACGTCTTGAAATTTTCTCTTACCCCAGAAGATGGAGCTCCTTCCCCACCCTTTATTCCTCTTATTCTTGTACACTTAATCAGCGTCTGTCAAGGTCAGTTTACGTATTGTTATCTCCTTAGTCAGTTTCTCCTCCCTTCTATTCCCGAACCTCTCCAGCTGATATTAATTCCTTGTATTAACACCCCTCCAATACAAACTTTCTATATGCTTACCCTTTAATACCTTTATCCCAAATTAATTAATTTTATAACCCCAAGTTAATACAACAACAAAACTACTGCAACCGGACAGCAGCCGATGTAGTCTTCCTTGGAATCTTCGCAGACTTATTGCTTCAAAATGTCGCCGCCGTTTCTGATCTCCGTTCCTTCACATCCTTAAATTAACAGTTCATGTAAAAAAAAAAGGATTTCAACCGTTCCTGCTAGTCTATTCTCCATTTTGTCCTTGTCCTTACCAATTAACAATCAAATTTATTTCCTTAAAATAGAGCTTGTTCAGTTTTACTTTTATTTGAATAGTCCTTTTAAGTCCTTCCTTCTGAAATATTTTATTCTCACAGAATCTCCCTCTTCGTTGTCCCTTCTTACTGTTCCATTTATGTCAGATATATTCCACAGTTCATTAGTCTTGATTCATAAACAGTTCTTTTCCAAGTTATAATAGTCCACTTCTCTATTTAATGATCCTCTCACGTAGCTTAATAGATAGATGAATTTAACAAATCTACATTCTTTAATCTCTCTATGTAATATATAAAATTTATTTCTGATAGCTTACGTCTCTCAGTCCGATTCACTTAACTCAACCTCTTCTCGACAGGCTCAGTTCATTCCCGTTGAGGTCTTTGCCATCCCTCTTAAAAGAAAGCACTAATATTCTATTTTTTGACGCTATCTTTCTTCTCGTCTCTTTACTTTTTAAAAAGGTTTTGGCATTCCTTCGTCCCTCTTAGAGCGACTGCCCAGAGTGGCTGTGGTGTCTCTTGGGCTCTGCTTCCGTCTCCGTACCTTCGGCGCAGTGATAAACGCTGTTCCTTTCCGTCCGACGAGTTCTATCGAGCCCCCTTCGAGACCCTCCGGACCCCCTTTACCGGGGGGGTTCTGGCTGGCTCCGATCTCCCCGTTTTCTCTTCGGCTAGTCCGCGCTGGGCGATTGTGTTTCAGCTACCTAGCTTCTACACAACCATGTGGTCCGCCATGAAATCCGGAAGTCCGTAAAGTTGTGCCAAACGTTTTTTGAAGGAGGCACTCCGAAAGGTTGTGCACTCCTCGGGGAAGGATTGGGACACCAAACTGCCTATCATCTTAATGGACTTTAGGAGCACAGTGGCATCACATGGTTTTACGCCACACATGGTCATGACCGGGCATAAAATGATGTTGCCAGAAGCCTTCTGGATAGACACCAGCATCCCTTCAGACTTGGAACCCACTGTTTTGAACAGCGAGTGGGTCAAGAGTCTGATACAGCATATAGGCCAGATACACCGGCAGGTAGCGACGCAATTAGGCAAGAACTTGCAAAGGATGGACAAGAGACTGGGATGGATACATCACCCTTGCCAGTGGGAAGAAGGACAACTGGTCCTATATAGGAACGTCTATAAGGACAAGCACTCCCTTGCTGCCAAATGGGTGGGTCCCATCCCCATTGTGAAAAGGATTTCCCCTGCAGTCTACCAAGTCTGCATTTCTAAGAAAAAGGGAGACTGGCTTAAGTTTTTCCGTGTTTCCCAACTGAAGGAGTGTAAAGGTCAGCCTGTCGATCCCACCTCTGTGGTAATCCCAGACTCGGAGGATCCAAGCGTCCAAAAGCTTCCTGTAAGTCCAATAATTTCTCAGACTTCTTTGAGTCACAAGGAAGTGCCAGCCGTTAATTTGTCAGAGGCTTTTGTCTCAATTTATGAAGCATTCAACAACAGGTAAACGATCGTTGTTGGAATGGGACAGAGAGGAGTGGTGACCCCTCTGACTCCCCCGCTTCTGTAGATAGCCCCTGTATATATATATATAGGTCAGTATAAGGTAGTGATGGACTCCCGTGTCTGTGTTCCCTACAAGGAGATGGAATGGGACCATTCGCATGGATTTTGGTGTTGTTTGAATTGTTTGAATATACTCTCGGAATCTCTCCTGAATACATGACCCAGTTCACAACCAAATGGCAATACAACGTGCAGGCGATCTGCCATTGGAATCCTTACCAAGAGGCAGAAGCCCTGCTACGCAATACGCATCTGTTACCATGGTTTCAAAAGCGTTATCCTTCTGAGCTATTCTCCCAGATATAGGTATACCCTAAAGGTAGACTTAGCTCAGAGTTAAAAATGTCTGTGGCTGGCAGCGAAGCTAAGGTATATACCAAAATGGCGATAGCACCATCTCTATTGACCATCAAGATGGTCCAGAGTTGGCACCGTAATGCTTCCTTGTTTGTGATTAGATATACTTATGACAACTGTTACCCAGCATGGGAGTGGAAAACCTTTCTGTTCACATGCTGTAACCTCACCTGTACCCCGACAGGTTGCAAATTCTCATGTGACAAGATGAGGTGCCCAGATTCCCCTGTTTATACGCCTCCTTCCAATAGTTCCCTGGCCATGTATATAGACAGCACCGTAGTGTTACCCTGTATTCTGGGGGTCCCGGGAGGGACACCTAAATAACCTTGCAATTACACAAATTGGGGAAATTAGTTGAGAGCACTGGTTGGTAGAACAAGAGGCAGGGTAACGTAGCGGAATCTTGTAACCCAGTGTTTACAGGGTCAGGCCTAGTCAAGAAGCAGACCAGTTTGAAAATAATGAATGATCTTTATTAAAGACAGGCACACAATGTAGGCAACAGACGCACGCAGATAACTAAGGAAAATAAAGGTGTGAGTAAGATAGTGGGATTTTCAGAGGGATAGTTGATTCAGGTGATACGAAACCTGTCCTGAAGTCCGGAAGAAGATGGAGAGTGAGGCTGGGGTTCGATGTATCTCAGCACGTGGAGCTGAGGGGAAGCTCGCCAAGTGATGCGGCAGCAAGGTGGTCTGGAACTCTGGAGCGATCCAAGGAAACACTCAAAGTCAGAGGTTTTTATAGGGAGAATTGTGACTGCAGGCTAGGTTGGACTTGGGGAGAACAATAGATTTGGGTCTGGAGACAAAGACTCCGAAAGGTCAGAATTTGAATGATTGAGTTACAGCCAAATTATCAATAGGATAGCCGGTATGCAAACGCAGAGTGCTTGAGCGTTGTGTAGTCAGATCATCAAGCTGCCAGCGTGGGGCAGAGGATCTTTTGAAAGTTGCTTGTATACCTAATGGAGGTACTTGCCTTGAGGTCTCCTAAAGCTGCGAGTCGGCTGTTTCTGGCCTACCTGTATTGTTTTGGAATATTACGGCGATTATCAGCTGAGCCTGTATGCGTGCTTGTCCAGGGGCCTCACAAGCACGTGGAAGGGATATGTGAAGCCGAATTATTGATATCCAAAGATATCGCTTTATATCCCCAAAGCTCAGGCTAGCCAGGGCAGTAACAGTAGTTCGCAAGGACATACAGGTAGTTGCTTATTCGAACTCTCAACCCATTGTAACCACCATGGTTCTAAATTTTACAGTCCTGAATATTTCCAAGGTCATACTTGCCTGCCAACCTTATTTGATACTATTATGGACACAGTGGGACCACTGGGAGAAGCGATGGCTATCGTTTTCCCACCCACATGTTTGCCCTAAGCGAAGCATCCTGGGAACTGTCTTAGGAGGAATAGGAACTGGTGGCGCAATAATTAATGGAATGGATAATGAAGTATTGGCAAATAAATTAGGAATGATTGGCTCTAAGACAAAAGAAATTGGAGTATACTCCTCCATGGGTTTAACTAACCTGGCAAGAGGAATGGATTTGATCAGTCAAGTGTTACTGCAATGGGTTGGTCCAGAGAGAGATATAGTGTCTGACCTTGGCCACTCTTTAAAAACCACGACGCATAATATGTCAGTTGTCATCTGGTGCACGCAAGTGCAAAACAATATAATCACATTTGCAGCGCAAGTGATCCAGGCTGGCCTCATGGGTTTAATGCACCCAGAGATCCTAAGCCTGCTGAGAGAACGATATCCGGAATTGCTAGAACACCCCGCCACTTTGGCACAAATACGGCATGCCACTTGGGAAAATTTAACTCTAAAAGTGGAAGTAGTACATGAAAGGATTCTGGATTCTGAATTTTACATCCATTGTCCCATCTTGGAATGCCCCTGATAGCCTCTAATGCCACCTTACTACCCCGACAAATGCCCCACTGGTCTAATGGCTCCCATTCATTGGATTTATCCAGTTGTTTGTTCCATCAGCATTGGGTACAGTGCTTTCGTAACATAGACAGTTTCTGTTACGAGAACAAGTCTGAATATATTGTAGTTCCGGTCAATAGTACAGTAATGACTCAGATTAATAATGAGTGCTTCTGTTTAAGGACTCCATGTCTACACGTTACAGTACTGCCTAGTGGTGCGACAGTAGTAATTAACCGCACCGCCAGCAACCCTCGCTTTTGTGCACAACACGTTCAGGATTGTTTTGGACAGAACTTTTATCTCAGGCGGGAGATAAAAGATTATGTCCTAGAGACTGGATACGTGCCCGTGGAGTCCAAACTACTCAAGTTCCACATTGAGGATGAGATCCCCGTGTCTACATGGCTATGGAATCTCACCTGCCTAGCCCACAGAATACAGGAGGTATTGCACTCCCTCCATCAAATTGCCTTGACAGTTAACCATTCCGCCAAGGTGATTCTCGAATCATCCGAGGATTTGGAAGCGGACTCCCAACAGTCATGGTGGGATACCTTTAGTTGGTCCTCCACCGGACAAGTGATATCCAACTTCGCCTTGCACCTTCTAATAATACTGGTTGTCTTTCAGGTCATATGCTTGATTGGCCTTGCACTGTGGGTCAAGAAACAAATTTTCCAGCTACAAGCTGGCTGGTTTTACTAAGAATTGAGAGATCTGAGGCTTCCAATTTGCACATAGTTTATTGTTAGTTTAAGTAGTTTTGATTGTCATGTTTTGTTTGTCATGTTTTGTCCGTTTGCAAAAGCCTATCCAAGCGACCATTCTTCAGGCCTGCTCCGGAGTCCAGCTTTCTTAAGGTAGGGAAGTTGTGCACTCAGAACCTACATCTAACCACCAGCACTGTACTTGCAGCACTCCAAGCCCTCGGGTTACATCGTCAGGCTTGGAGCCAAGCTCTGGGTCTGAGCAAGAGGGTCCTTGGCTGACCATCTGCCAGATGGAATCCCATCCTGTTATGGGATGACTTTGGCTATTTGTCTGCTAACTGGAGACCGATCTTGTTCTGGAATGGCTTTGGATATCTGAATCCTGCCTCATTCCGGAATGACTTTGGCTACCAAGGCCAATACAGCTCTAGTCTTGGGAGCTATTTAAATCCTCACTGCCCCACAAACTTTCAGATCTCAGCAAGCCAAGACTTTTCCCACTTGAACTCCCATCAGGCACTGAGCTGATAACTTGCGTTTTATCTATGCATTGGATAACCTTGTTGTCAGTTCTGTTGCAAAAATAGCTATAGGTCGACAGCTCCAGAGAACCGGGAAGATTCCCCTGGACCTGACCATCTCCCCCGGGGGAGGGGGGCGGAGAAGAAGAAAATCGCAGCTCCATTCAGGAGCTGGTCCAAGGAGATGCCCAATTCCTCTGCAGTAGCTGTGGGACCATGGGGGGGTGGGTGACCCAGACACCTCCCGATGGAGATAAAGGACTTTTTGACCCAAAGACTAGTTTTAAAAGACTGTTGCTATCTTGATCACCGAAGAAGCTCCATATGGACTATTCCTCTCTCCAAGATCTGCAAGATGCAAGCAGCTAATAGTCAGCACCCAACTGTTAGCTAGTTTACAAACCTCGATACATTGTAACAAATGTCATTTTCTCCTTGCTCAAGATTTGCAGTCCCTCATTGGAAGGTGCACTTTTACTTCTACTCCATCTTGTTATGTCATTTGCCGCTGTTGCCAGAGTTTCTTATTGATTATTGCTAATGTACATTTTGTGTGACTGTGTTTAGGTATAGTTAGGAATGTATTTTGAAGTCACACAATCCTTCGTTTTTCCCCAAGGTTCCCCCTTCCCTATGGAGAAATACTACCGCTGTGCCTTAAGGCCCCTATTCGGCTCTAAAAATATTTTTGTTTTTAATTGGGAAAATGTCCGATATTGTCCCAAAATCGCCCATTTTTTTGGGGGGGGGGATTGTTACTGTAGTTTCTAGTCCAAACTTGTGGGATATTAGATATCATTTGATATCAAGAATTTGGCCTTCACTACTCATTCCTCTCCATGTGCTTGTGAGGCCCCTGGACAAGCACACACACAGGCATGGCCGAAAATAGCTGAACTATTCAAATCTCAATCCAGGCAGGCCAGTAATTGCCAGACTGCAGCTTTAGGAGACCTCCAGGCAAGTACCTTCTTAAGATCACATTATGTATGCACGCTGCTTACAAAAGATCCCCTGCCCCGAGCAGGCAGCTTGAAGAGCGGACTGTACAACTGTCAAGCACTCTGCGTTTGCATACTGTCTACAGTATTGACAATGCTGTCATAATTCAATCGTCTAAAGTACTGACCTTTCGGAGGCTTTCTCTCCAGCCCGAAACCCATTGTTTTCCCCAAGAACAGACTAGCCTACAGGCACATTTTCCCCTATAAGAACCCCTGACTTGAGCATCTCATCAGATCGCTTGTGACTTGCCTTCCAACTTGCTGCCGCTCCATTTAATAAGCCTCCCCTCAGCCTCCACATGCTGGGAATCTATGCTCCCAAGCGTCTTTCCTTCCACAGGGCTACAGGATCAGGTGTAGTATTTCCCTGAAAATCCTCCTGAAAAATCCCCTATCTATTTTCTTCTCTTTGTTTTCTTAGGACTGTGTGCATGACTGCGCCATTGTGCAATGTTTCTTAATTTCTAGTGAGTGAGTGCGTACGTTTGCTGTGACATTATAAATAAAGGAAAACAATTATTACTTACTTCTGTTTGATTATTGACTTGGCCTGACCCCATAGACACTGGGTAAAGGATCTCACTATGTTGCCCTGCCTCTCGCATTGCGAACTGGTGCTCTAACTAATTCCCATTCCCCATTATTTTGAGCACATCGAGGTGTCCCTCACGGGACCCCCAGAAATCAGGGTAACACAACAGCCATGCGTGTAGAATGGGCTTGAATCAGAACTCAAAAAACAGAGGGATTTTCAAGCAACCAGGCAGACACAATACGTGGCCATCCAGCTTTGTGAGCCTGACACAGCTGTGAAGACTTGTACACTTGAACCTCATGGTTACTGTGAGAGCGTTGCCCATGTAGGTGTCTGATACAACTCCTTAGCCAGTTTGTTTTTTTATTTAATACTAGTCTTCAGCACCAAATAGGACTTCAAAAATATCTTGCTGAATGCCCTGCAGTGTCCAGGTCAAAGGAAGTAGCAGGGATATCATCTAGAAGATGGTGCCACCTTGTTTTCTGCTGCTCCAGAGACTAGAACACAAACCAATGGTTTCAAATCATAAGAAAAGGGATTCTGTCTAAACATTAGGAAGAATTTCTTTACTGTAAAAGCCTTGGAATGGACTTTCCTGGAGGGTGGTGGGCTCTTTTTCTTTGGAAGTCCTTAAACAGGGGTTGGATATGGGTGTTTTTCAGAAGTGCTCTAATTGTGCCTTTCTGTGAGTTAGGGGGTTGGACTAGGTGGTCCTTGGAGTCCCATCCAGTTCTAAGATTCTATGGTTCCATGATTTTATGGACTGTGGACACCACATTGCAATAATGTGGATATTCAGGCAGTTGAATTTTCAGGTAGTAAGGATTTCATGGCACTATTGTTCTAATTTATGGTTCTATTATGGTTACAAATTTCAAACTTGAAATTATCAAATTACTTAGAAATTTAAGTAAATTCTTCGTAGTTGGGAGAATGTGCTCAATGTTCAGTGTTTTCTAGTTTTTCCTAACTCTATCAAAATACGCACATTATTAAGAGAATGAATCATAGAATCATAGAATCATAGAAATGTAGAGTTGGAAGAGACCACACGGGCCATCCAGTCCAACCCCCTGCCATGCAGGAACACCCTCAAAGCACTCCCAACAGATGGCCATCCAGCCTCTGCTTAAAAACCTCCAAAGAAGGAGACTCCACCACACTCCGAGGCAGCAGATTCCACTGCCGGACAGCCCTGACTGTCAGGAAGTTCTTCCTGAGGTTCAGATGGAATCTCCTTTCCTGCAGCTTGAATCCATTGCTCCTTGTCCTGGTCTCTGGAGCAGCAGAAAACAAGCCCTCTCCCTCCTCTACATGGCATCCCTTCAAATATTTAAACATGGTTATCATGTCCCCTCTTAACCTTCTCTTCTGCAGACTGAACATACCCAGCTCTCTAAGTCTATCCTCATAGGGCATGGCTTCCAGGCCCTTCACCATTTTGGTCACCCTCCTCTGGACCTGCTGCAGCTTGACCATGTCCTTCTTGAATTGGGGTGCCCAGAACTGGACACAGGATTCAAGATGAGGTCTAACCAAAGCAGAGTAGAGTGGTACCAGTACCTCCCTCGATCTAGACACCATACTCCTATTGATGCAGCCGAGAATTGCATTGGCTTTCTTGGCTGCCGCATCACACTGCTGACTCATGTTCAGCTTGTGGTCTATTAGGACTCCTAGATCCCTTTCACAAGTACTGCCATCCAGCCACGTGTCCCCCATCCTATATTTCTGTATTCCATTTTTTCTACCTAAGTGTAGGACCTTACACTTCTCTCTGTTGAATTTCATTTTGTTAGCCTTGGCCCAGCTCTCTAATCTCTCCAGGTCATTTTGAATTTTGATCCTGTCCTCTGGCATATTAGCAACCCCTCCCAATTTGGTGTCATCTGCAAATTTGATCAGCATGCCCTCTATTCCTTCATCCAAGTCATTGATGAAAATATTGAACAGCACTGGGCCCAGGACAGAACCCTGTGGCACCCCGCTCGTCACTTTTCTCCAGGATGAAAAGCAGCCATTGGTGAGCACCCTTTGGGAACGGCCAGTCAACCAGTTACAGATCCACCTGACAGTAGCCCTGTCCAGCCCACATTTTACCAGCTTCTTTGCAAGAATGTCATGGGGAACTTTGTCAAAGGCCTTACTGAAATCGAGATATGCTACATCCACAGCATTCCCTTCATCTATCAAGCTAGTAACTCTATCATAAAAAGAGATAAGATTGGTCTGGCATGACTTATTTTTGAGAAATCCGTGTTGACTTCTCGTGATTACTGCGTTTTTTTCTAAGTGATCAGAAACTGACTGCTTAATGATCTGCTCCAGAATCTTTCCGGGTACCGATGTCAGGCTGACTGGGCGATAATTATTTGGGTCCTCTTTTTTTCCCTTCTTGAAGATGGGGACAACATTTGCCCTCTTCCAGTCTGCTGGAACTTCTCCTGTCCTCCAAGATTTCTCAAAGATTATAGCAAGCGGTTCCGAAATGACCTCTGCCAGTTCTTTTCATATCCTAAGATGCAATTCATCTGGCCCTGGAGACTTGAATTCATCCAGTGTGGTCAGGTATTCCTGTACCACCTCTCTACCTATTATGTGCCTCATTTCCCCTGCTTCCTCACCTGATCCCCAACCGCCAGGTTGAGTGCTTGTATCCTTCTGGGAAAAAACTGAGGCAAAGAAGGTGTTAAGTAGTTCTGCCTGTTCTCTTCCCCCTGTTAGTAATTCACCATCTTCTCTGCACAGTGACCCTATCGTCTCCTTCTTTTTCCTTTTGCTGCGGACACATTTAAAAAAGCCCTTTTTATTGTTTTTAATGTCTCTGGCCAGCCTAAGTTCGTTCTGTGCTTTAGCCTTTCTGACCTTCTCCCTACATTTCCTGGCTACTTGCTTAAATTCTTCTTTGATGGTTTCCCCCCTCTTCCATTTCCTGTACACATTTCTCTTAACGCTTAGCTCAGCTGAGAGTTCTTTAGTCAACCATTCTGGTTTCTTCAGATGCCTTCCATTTTTCCTCCTTATTGGCACAGTTTTAGACTGTGCCTTCAGTATCTCCCTTTTAAAGAACTCCCACGCCTCCTGAACTCCTTTCTCTTTCACCATTCTTGACCATGGAATTTCAGCCAGCAGCTCCTTAAGTTTACAGAAGTCCGCTTTTTTAAAATCTAAGACGAGTGTCTGGCTACACTTATCTTCTCCTTCCCACTGAATGCCAAATTCCAATAGGGCATGATCACTCCCTTCTAAAGATCCAACCACTTCTACCTCATTAACAAGGTCATCCCTATTGGTCAGGATCAGATCTAGAATATTTGATCCCCTTGTCGCCTCTTCCACCTTCTGGACCATGAAATTGTCTGCAAGACAAGCAAGAAACTTGCTGGACCTTGCTGTCTTGGCAGAGTTTGACTGCCAACATATATCCGGGTAATTGAAATCTCCTATTATTACTGTGTCTCTCCTTTTTGAATGCGCAGTCATTTGGTTGAGGAAGGCATCATCAAGGTCCTCAGTCTGGGTTGGAGGTCTGTAGTAAACCCCCACCAGAATATCCTTATTGTTTCTCGCTCCCTTAATTCTTACCCAGATGCTCTCGACCTGGCTTTCTGGGTTTAAGTCATGGATCTCTTCACAGGTGAAAACATCCTTGACATACAAGGCTACTCCTCCTCCTTTCTTGTTTGGTCTGTTTCTACAAAATAGGCTATACCCCTCTATTCCTACATTCCAATCCTGAGACTCATCCCACCAGGTCTCAGTGATGCCTATCAAATCGTATTTATTTTGTTGTACTAGGAGTTCAAGTTCATCTTGCTTGTTTCCCATACTCTGCGCGTTAGTGTAGAGACACTTATATCTCTGGGCCCTTCCTGCAAGTCCTGTACTATAGTTTCTACTCCTCCCACCATTGGACGCTTGTACTACTTGGCCAATATCATTTGGGCCTTTACCCCCTGCACTCACCGAGTCTTTGCCCTGAATAATATTGTCTCCCTCCCCAGCAGAACTTAGTTTAAAAACCTCTTAATCCTCCATGCAAGACTGTTTGCAAAAACATTCCTGCCAAGTTTCGTGAGGTGCAGCCCATCCCTTGCGAGAAGCCCACATTCATGGAAATTCAGGCCGTGTTCCAAAAACCCAAACCGTTGCCGGCGGCACCATGTGCGGAGCCAGTTGTTGACCTCTGCTATTGCCCTTTCCCTTTGTGCGCCATATCCTTGAACAGGGATATGAGACACATAAGAAGCAGTTTAGACCTGGCCAAATGATATATGGTGATGATAGTATGAGCAGAATTGTGCTTGATGTCCCTTCTCTGATGTCAACATACTTACTGGACTTTCTAAATAAAGCCTATGTTCTTACAAAATATACTCACATAGATTTTCACTTACATGCCCAGAGCCTTTGTTCAAACGATGCAGGTTGACACATTGAGATTGGGGGTCAAGATCAGCTTCTCCTTTCCACATGCTGATTATGCACTTTAATCCAGATACTCTTAAGACTGTAGCTCTCAGCAGTCCTCACCAGCATGGTCAGCAATGGGGTAACAACAACTGGAAGGTCACAGTTTTGCTACTCCTGCAGATGTAATTTTTTATTTTTAATCCTTTCCTAATGCTTGGCTAGGTAAATTTTTCCAGGGATAAACCTAATTTAGAGGCACAAACAAAAAGCAAGAGTTGTATGTCCAACTAATCAAGTTGATGATTTTTAATGAAAGATCTGAATCACCTTATTGGAAAGAAAATACCTACAACCCAAACCAGAGACTTCAAAATCTTTATTGGACTAGGAAGTCAATACCAAGCTTCTTCTAATCTGGGCTTTCAGTCAGTGTATATAAAGCCCATATCCCCATAGGGAAAAAAAATCATATTTTTAGCCTCAACTAGGGTCTGATTCAAACAAGAAGTCCTCAGTTCTCCAAAGATCTGGCTAAAGGATCAACACTGTGCTGTCGTGTGTCCCTTGAGACAGTAAAGCTCCTGGTAGGCCACCTTACCTTTTGATATTTGCCATCATCAAGATATATGTGTTTAATCAGGCTCTTGACAGGTAAAGACTGTGAAAAGAGGACAGTTTGTTCTCCCAAGCTGTTCAGTCTCTAAACTCCCTGTTTATTTTGGAAGGGAATGAATAACATTGTGCTAGGAACGGAAATTAAAAAAGCAGGGTTGTAATTTACAGTAGAGAGGAGAACAGATTTAGGGGCTTCCCCCCTTCTTTTCTCCACCTCTTTTCTCTGATTCCAAACTTCCAAAACTGCTACAGCTGAAAGAGAGTTCAACCATTCTTTTATTGTTGGCAACAACGAAGGGGAAATTCACAATCACAAGATTCTGTATGCCTATCAGAAGAATAAACTGCTTCAGTGCCTATCATATGTATGTATTCATGCTTGTAAGCACATGCACAGGGACACACACACTTTATCAAAACCAAATGCTACTAGAAATCCAAATGCTTCAAAACCCAGTTCAAGATGTACAAGGAAAAATATCTCTAGTGATGCAAAGAAAGAAAGAAAATAGATTCTTCAATATCATATTGAATATAAAACAATTGCTTGGCAGCAAGGAGTTCTTGTCTTTCTGGTTTTTATAAAACACTTTTTTTTTCATTTATAAGAAAATTCATGACAGACTTCTTTGAAAACAGACACCAGCAAAGAATCTCTGTTCCAAAGAGCTCCACGCTGTTCTAATGAGATGTGATAGATGGTTTGGACTAGGAGCTGATCCAAGCAATGGGGATATCACTTTATTGTGCATTTCTTTTTCCTTTCCAAGGCTGTGATATTCTGTCTTTTCTTTCCTTTCTCTATTCCCCCCTCCCAATTCAGCAGTGTCAAATACAAATTCACTAGAAATGTTAGATACAATCGGATGGGGGTAACAGAGGAAGAATTGTTGTTTGGATATTTATATTGTTAAGTTTAAGAAATGGACATTAATTAGAACCTAACGAAGAAACAGGGTGGTTGCCCACAAAACTAATGGGAATAGAATTATGTTATGCAGCCTTACCATTTACTTGCTTGCTCAGAAGCAGGTCCCACTGAGTTCTTGGGGTTTACCTCCAAGTTGTGAATGAACCCTGAAAGTGAAACAGAAGGCCTTTGCAAATGACCAACATAAGACTGCTGAACACTCTGGTCTGTCAGGACATGACCATGATGAGAGCAGGTTCTGCTCCATACATAAGAATGATCAGTGCACTTATCTGTAGAGCAGACCTTACACATATGTAAGCTGCAAGTGTGCAGTTTTCCACATAGAGAGCCACTATATCAATGGGAATTTTGTAAATCAGCACTTACACAAATCCCATTGGTTCCAGAGGTCTACTCTAGTTGGGACTAACAATTGGATTTAGGCTGTGGAGGAAATCATACAGCCTCTCAAATGTTTTTAGACTATAAATCCAAGCCGCTGTAGCCAGTGATAGCGAATGAAATTCTAGGAGTTGCAGTCCAACAACATCTAAAGTTTACATGATTCCCACCTCTTCTTCTTTGCCATGATCTGTTGCACCAACCAATATATGTTCATTAGGAGTAGCATCTACCTATGCAATATCATCCCCGAAAGTGTTAATTACCTGTGATAACACTTGTCCTGCTATAATGCTAAGTGAGGTGGCTGTTTCAGGCAGCTGATTTAGGATACAATGAGAGCAAAGTAATTCCTTACTTATTTAAGTTGTTTCGCTGCCACAGAGGAAGACAGCTGCCTGTGGGATTTTCTCCCTTAAGTGCTCAAATAACTTGGTTTGTTTTGGGGATAATGCACCCCGAATTGTTGGGGGGGGTGCTAGTTGATACCCTACCTCAGGTAGCAATTTTTCTTGTCTCAGCCCTGTTCCTTAGATTTGTTAACTGAAAAAGTCTGCTCAAACTAAGGAAGAATTGCAGTGATCAAACAGCAAGCTTTGTCCTGCCTCATCTCTACCTATACAGTAAGATGTTGCTGTCTCATTTCCTGCCTCATTTTCCATCCATCAATATCTTTGTGTTTGTACCAGCCAGATGTTATAACAACAAAGTAGTAACTTGTTTTTACTTTGACATTTTGTTAGAGCTAATCCGCTCTCCATGCCGCAACAATTAAGTATTTAAAGTAGAAGTTGGATTAGCCTCTTTGCCACTAGTCTTCATTGTTAGTGTCATAAGCTGGTCCAAAGCCACCTATCAAGAAGAGCCCTTCTCATTTAATAAATAAATAGCATGAGTTGCACTTTGCATTGGCTGAAAGGAAAAGGAGAATACACAAAGAGGCTAATAGGTATTCCCCTTTCATACTGTCACTGAAGATGGTTTTCTCAGTATGAGGAGCTGGCAGTATTGCAGCAGCGGAGTCTTTTCTTGCCAGAGGTTGGATAATAATAGCCTTTCCATAATTCCTGATGCTGACTGGGATACACACATGGGGGAGAAGTGGCTAGCTGGTGCAAAAGAATCAGGATGTTTTGCTCTAGCTGTTCCCCCTCTCATTTCCTTACCAGTCTGGTGATTCACAGGGCGCTGGCCCATGAGCAACTCCATCTATCAGCATCCCCTTCAAACCTTCCAGAATGACACCCTAGGAAGCATGTTTTGAATGTTATTCCAGAGTCATGGCAGCTGGGAGGTAATGAGAGAACTCATTCATCCTGGAAATTCTTATTTCACTGTCAAAGACAGAAAGGAAAAACAGAAAGAAAATCCACCACCTTCACTGCTTTTTACCAGGACTGTTAGACTGGTTTTCTTCTGGATAGGAAGAATCTGTCTTAGTAGGTGAAACAGTTTACACCATTGGACAGTTTGGACACATCAGAACATTACCTGTCTGGGTGGCCTGACAACCGAGATCACCTTTTTACTGTAGAATGAGTCATCTCTAGATAATATTACTGTAGAAAAGATAATGGAAGTAAAAGAGTTTAAAATCAAAATGTTCAAAACAATTAAAGCATCATCATCATTGTAGAACAGAAACTAGGCTAGCTGTATTATAAAAAAAAATGTTCTACATTTGTATTTATCTTTTCTGTCATTTGTTAAAGCCTCTGTATCTGTTTCTCTGTCATGGCCTATATACCCTAAAGGCACCAGATTCTTTCTGATCTTGGAAGCTAAAGGAGAGTCAGCTCTGGATAATATTTGGATGGGAGACTGCCAACAAATATCAGATACTGTATGCTATAGAGCTAGAGTGGTGTAGTGGTCTGAACGTTGGACTGCAATCCTGGAGAGTAGGATTCAATTCCATGCTCAGCCATGGAAACTCACTTGGGCATGTCACACACTCTCAGCCCTACAAAACCCCGTGATAAGGTTGCCTTAGCATTGCCAGAAGTTAGAAATTAGAATCATAGAATCATAGAGTTGGAAGAGACCACAGGGGCCATCCAGTCCAACCCCCTGCCATGCAAGAACACACATAAAAGCACTCCCAACAGATGGCCATCCAGTCTCTGCTTAAAAACCTTCAAAGAAGGAGATTCCACCACACTCCAAGGCAGTATATTCCACTGCCAAGCAGCTCTGACCATCAGGAAGTTCTTCCCGAGGTTCAGGTGGAATCTCTTTTCCTGTAGCTTGAATCCATTCTTCCTTGTCCTAGTTTCTAGAGCAGTTGACAACAAGCCTAATCCCTCTTCAATATAGCAGCTTTTCAAATATTTGAACATGGCTATCATGTGCCCTCTTAACTTTTTCTTCTGCGGACTAAACATACCCAGCTTCCTAAGCCATTCATCATAGGGCATGGCTTCCAGACACCTCACCATTTTGGTCACCCTCCTCTGGACACGTTCCAGCTTGTCCATTATCTTTCTTGAATTGAGGAGCCCAGAACTGGACTCAGTATTCCAAGTGAGGTCAAACCAAAGCAGAATAGAGTGCTACCATTACCTCTCTTGATCTAGCTACCATACTCCTATTGATGTGATCAAGAATCGCATTGGCTTTCTTGACTGCAGCATCACAGTACTGCCTCATTCACTTTGTGGTATACTAAGATTTCTAGATCCGTTTCACATTGTTACTGCCCTGGCTAGTCCGAGCTTTGGGGATATTAAAAGATATCCTCTTGATATCATAATTCGGCTTCACTTCTCTATTCCTCTCCACGTGCTTGCGAGGCCACCGGACAAGCACGTAAACAAGCTCGGCCGTTAATTGCTGTAATATTCCTGAACAATACAGGCAGGCCAGAAATAGCTGACTCACTGCTTTAGGAGACCTCCGGGCAAGTACTCTAATCAGGTATGCAAGCAACCTACAAAAGAGCCTCTTCCCTGAGCTGGCAGCTTGATGGGTAACCTATACCATACCCAAGTACTCTGCGTTTGCATACTGGCTACTCTATTGAGAACTGCTACGATAACACAATCATTCAGATTCTGACCTTTCGGAGGCGTTGTCTCCAACTCCAAATCTATTGTTTTCCCCCAAGTAGGACATAGCCTGCAGTCACAATTCTCCTTAGAAAAACTCTTGATTCCAAGACCTTCCCGAGTTTCTTCCCACCTTGCTGCCGCTTTGCTTGGCGAACCTCCCCTCAGCTTCATGTGCTGAGCTACATTGCACCCCAGACTCTGTTGCTGCCCTGGCTAGTCCGAGCTTTGGGGATATTAAAAGATATCCTCTTGATATCACAATTTGGTTGCACTTCTCTATTCCTCTACAAGTGCTTGCGAGGCCCCGGACAAGCACGTAAACAAGCTCGGCCGTTAATAGCCGTAATATTCAAACTACAATACAGGCTGACTCACTGCTCCAAATCTATTCTTTTCCCCCAAGTACAGCATAGCCTGCAGTCACAATTCTCCTTAGAAAAACCCTTGATTCCGAGACCTTCCTCGGAACGCTCCCGAGTTTCATCCCGCCTTGCTGCCGCTTTGCTTGATGAGCCTCCCCTCAGCTCCACATGCTGAGCTACATCGCACCTCAGCTTCGCTCTCTATTTTTCCTGGGCTTCAGGACAGGTGAAGTATCACCCAAACCAACAATCCCTCTAAAAATCCCTCTATACCACTCCAACCTTTATTTTCTTTAGTTATCTTGTATGAGTGTGTCGCATACACTGTTTTGCTTGTATTGAATAAACATCATTTATTATTTCAACTTCTGTGTTCTCCTTGACTCGACCTGACGCTGTAGACATAGGGTTCAAGATCTCGCTAAGTTACCCTGCCTCTCGTAACGCTAAGCAGTGCTCTGAGCTAATTTTCCCCACCTTTAGTTGAGCACATTTTGGTGTCCCTCCCGGGACCCCCAGTACACAGGGTAACAACATGTACTGTTGTCCAGCCAGGTGTCTCCCATCCTATATTTGTGCATTTCATTTTTTCTGCCTAGCTATAGGAGCTTACATTTCTCTCTGTTGAAACTCTTTTTGTTAGCTTTGGACCAGCTGTCTAACCTGTCAAGGTCATTTTGAATTTTTATCTTGTTCTCTTGAGTATTCGCAACCTCTCCAAATTTGGTGTCATCTGCAAATTTGATCAGCATCCCCTCTACTACTTCATCCAAGTCATTGATAAAGATATTGAACAGCACTGGGCCCAGGACAGCACCCTCTGGCACCCCGCTAGTCACTTCCCTCCAGGCTGAAAAGCAGCCATTGGTGAGCACCCTTTGAGTTCGGTTGGTCAACCAATTACAAATCCACCTAACAGTAGCACTGTCCAGCCCAAATTTTATTAGCTTCTTTGCAAGAATGTCATGGGGAATTCTGTCAAAGGCCTTACTGAAGTCAAGAAGTGCTACATTCACAACATTTCTCTGAAGGCATACTTGAAGGCATACAACAACAACAAGAACTTTAGGCTATATTTCAGAGGAAGAAATCAGCAAAAACAACTTCTTAATATTCTTTGCCTAAGAAAACCATGTGAAATTCATGGAGTTTCTACAAGTTGACAGGTGACTTGAAAGCACATGCAGACTCACACCTATTTCTCCAAATGTATGAAATGGAGCTTTTCCATTTCAATTTTCTTCTACTGAAATTCTCTTTACATGTTGCTCCTCCCACACACAGCCTTTTTCATATTGAAGAGGCCTCTGTAACTGCAGCACTTGCCCAGACTTAACCTAATAGATTACTCAGGAGTCATGCAAATGAATTCTTGTGGAGTGAACAGTACAGAATTCGGTGTCATCTCATTTTATCTTGGCATTTATCTGCTTGTTTAGAAGTGCCTTTGAAATTGACCAGCTAAAGAAAATTTAGTGTGAGGTGCAACATGTATGACTCACTACTAGATTAGATCTTCTAAACTTCAACATGCAGCATAACATAATAAACACCTACAGAGTAATTATCAGAGGTGATAATTACTAGTACTTATCTAGTAAAAACATATGACAGGCTTGGAGTCTGAATTTGGCAGGGAATTCAAAATGTTTTGTTGTCAATATTAAGAGGCAGTTATTCCTCTTTATCAAAAGGTGGTACTATTGCTCCACAATATGAGGAAGACCACTGATGTATGCCGATCATTTTTGTTGCGGCAAGACTGCTGTATGATAAGGTTGTTTCTGCTCATACAATATTTGCACAGCAGCACATTTAAGTAAAGCTTCTCCTTGGGAACCTGAGAAGCAGAAATCTTTTCTTTAATCTTTACTATACCACATGCCTTTTTGTTGATTTCTTTGCAATGAACAGCTGAGCTACATGTTCAGGAAATTGGCATGTCCACTATAGAATGCTTTCTGCTTGTTTCAGAGACCCAATAAGCAAAGAGCAACTTTTGGTGGAAGATTGCATTTTGTGGTATCAATGTGAGTTGCAGAGAGATGGACCAGCAGATCCTGTGTGGGGTGTTTTAGTAGGAGATATTTTAATCTTATTCTAGCAAATCTTTAACAATAGGTTTTATTTGAGTCCTCCCCAAAAATAAGTTCTTCTGTTTTGTATAATCAGGGTCAGGAATGCTTGAAATAATATCACTACCACTTTATTTTAAAATCTTCTCGTTAAAATTTGGTGTGAAGCATTTAGCAAGTATCAAAGCAGGCAACTGAGAGGAAAACCACACACTAATTCTGATAGCCTTTTGGCTGCAAAGTCAGAAACTGCATGAATCTGTCACTTTCATTCATGTACCCTGATATCTGCTGGGAGACTAACTCTGCTAAGCATAGGCTCTCCAACAAATTCCTGATGTACCTTGCAGATAATTTTGTAAGGTAATGGAAGGAACAAGAGGATTGGCAATCCTGGGCTTGATACCAACCAATAGGGAGCAGATGGTCCCTGGAATCAAAGTAGTCAATACTTTAGGGGAAAACGACTGTACAATCTAAAGGATGTCAGATATCAGGAAAGCTGATTTTAACAAGTTTAGGTTAAAACTGAGTAGAATCCCAGGGCTAGAGATGCAAAAAGAAAAAGACTCCTAGCAAGAGTGGGAGCTCATGATGAAAGAGTTACAAAAAGCACAATCACAAACAGTCCCATAGAAGAATTAAAATGGGAAACAACTGAAAAAGCCAATGTGGCTGTACAGTAAACTCAAGGAAGAAGTGAAAAGAAAGAAGAGCATGTATAAAGAAAGGAAAAAGGATGTATCAACAAGGAATAAAACAGATGTGTGTCCCAAGCTTGCAGGAACAGCATAAGGAATATTAAAGCTCAGGATGATCTGAGTCTGGCTAGGCAATAAAAGGAGCAATAAAAGGAGGTTTTTCAGGAGGTTTGCCTTCATGGCAAGAGAATGACCAGAAAGACAGTGGGACCACTGTTCAGTAAGAATGGGAAAATTCTAGCAGATCACAGTGAAATGGCAGAATTGCTCAATATCTATTTTGCTTCAGTTCTTTTCCCCAAAAGAGAACTGTGTGCTTCCATGCTGCAGCAGAGACCTCGGTAAAGGATCTAGATTGACGATCGAGACTGGAAGGGAGTTAGGAATTTCTTAGCAAACCTAAATGAGTTCAAATGTGGAGGGCAGGACAAACTGCATCCTATAACACTAAATGAATATGCTGATGAACTTTCTTAACCATTTGCCATCATTTCTGAGAAATCTTGAACAGCAGGTGAGGTGCCAAAGGATAGGAGAAAGACAAACATTTTCCCTTTCTTCAAAAAAAGAAAAAAATAAAGATCCAGGAAACTACAGACCAGTCAGTATGACCTCAATACCAGTAAAAATATTAAAACAGATTATACAGGAGTCTGTCTGCAAGTATCTTGAAGACAATGCAGTGATTAGTAGGAGGCAGCATGGGTTTATCAAGAACAAATCCTGCCAGACCAATCTTATATCTTTTTTTCATCAGGTCACTAGTTTACTAGATGGTGGGAATGCTGTGGATGCCATTTATCTGCATTTCAGCAAGGCATTTGATAATGTGCCACATAATATTTTGATTAGCAAACTAATTAAATGTGGAATAGAGCTAAATCCATAATTTTTTGGAAAACTTTGCTCAAAGAGTTCTCATCAATCGCTGCATTTTGAACTGAAAGGTGGTCTCCACTGGACTGTCTCAGGATTCTGTCTTAGTGCCATTACTGTTGAACATTTTTATTAATAACTTAGATGACAGAGTGGAGGGAATCCTTATCAAATTTGCAGATGACACAAAACTGGGAAGAGTGGCTAACACATTGGAAAAGAGAGGACCAGAATTCAAAAGAGCCTACATAAACTTGTAAATAGGGGAGACATTAATAAAATGAAATTCAACAGAGACAAATGCAAAATTCTACATTTAGGCCAAAAAAATTAAATGCACAGTTAAAGGGGGATATATGTCTCAGCAAACTACATGTGAAAAGGACCTTGGGATTATTGTTGATCGTAACTTGAATATGAGCCAGCAGTGTGTTACCCTGATTTCTGGGGGTCCCGGGAGGAACACCTTAATGTGCTCAAAATAAATGGGGAATGGGAATTAGCTGAGAGCACTAGTTAGCAATGCGAGAGGCAGGGCAACGTAGCGAGATCTTGAACCCAATGTCTACGGGGTCAGGCCTAGTCAATAATCAAACAGAAGTTAATAATAATTGTTATTCGTTATTTATAATATCACAGTAAACGTACACAATCACTCAGTTAGAGAATTAAGAAACACTGCACAGTTGTGCAGCCACGCACACAGTCCTAAAGAAATAAAGAGAAGAAAATGGATAGGGGATTTTCAGAAGGAGTTTGTGGGGAAATACTACACCTGGTCCTGTAGCTCGGTATAAGCAAAAAAGCTGGGGAGAGTAGGTTCTCAGCACATGGAGGCTAAGGGGAGGCTCGTCAAATGGAGAGGCAGCAAGTCCAGAGGCAAGTCACGAGTGATCCAATGAGACGCTCAAAGTCAGGGGTTCTTATAGGGGAAAATGACCCTGCAGGCTAGTCCGTTCTTGGGGAAAACAATGGATTTTGGGCTGGAGACAAAGCCTCCGAAAGGTCAGTACTTTAGATGATTGAATTATGACAGCGTTGTCAATACCGTAGACAGTATGCAAACACGGAGTGCTTGAGAGTTGGATAGTCCGCTCATCAAGCTGCCTGCTCGGGGCAGGGGATCTTTTGTAAACAGCGTGCATACATAATGTGATCGTAAAAGGTACTTGCCTGGAGGTCTCCTAAAGCTGCAATCGGCAATTACTGGCCTGCCTGGATTGGGATTTGAATGGTTCAACTATTTTCGGCCGTGCCTGTGTGCGTGCTTGTCCGGGGGCCTCGCAAGCACGTGGAGAGGAATGGGTAGTGAAGACCAAATTCTTGATATCAAATGATATCTAATATCCCACAAGTTTGGACTAGAAAACTGCAGTAACAAGCGTGATGTGTGCAGCAAAGAAAGAAAATGCAATTTTAGCCTGCATTACAGCCCCAGAAAACCTTGTGAAAGGTTTGCCTTAGGAATGCCATAAGTTGGAAATGATTTGAAGGCACACAACAACAATAGAAACATGCTTTCCAATTTGAGGAAAGTAATAGTCTCATTATATTCTACATTAGTCAAGCCTCATCTAGAATACTGTATTCAGTTCTGAGCACCTCATTTTAAGAAGGGTATAGATAAGTTACAGCAGAGAGAGATAAGTACAATGAGAATGATAAGAAATATGGGGAACAGAACAGGCTAGAAGTCCATGGTGCTATTGTAGGAGGGGAGTTATATGGACACTGTAATCAGCACAGTTAACACTCTGCACCTTTTTGTACCAACAAAAATTTCCGAACATTGTTCAAAGATGGCATCACAGTAGATGGTATTACAGTAATCCAAATGTGATGTAACTAAGGAGCTGTAGCACTGGTCCTGGGGCCTAGCATTTTGTAAGAGAAACAGGCCTTTTGTTTTCTCAAGAATTCTACACTCAAAGACCCATCATCTGGTCAGATCATGTGTCTCCAGGAATGTGTGAGATTGGCACACTAGCTTTAAGTTTGCAAAAGCACTCCTGGACACTGTAGAAACCTGGACTTTCAGACTATGAACCTTCAGAGGAAGCGCAAACCCATACAGGAAAGGATGATTGACCAGGAGCACCTCTATTAAGCTTTGTTTGCCTTCATCTAACCTATTACTCATGCTAGACACTCAAATAGAACTGAAACAGGTTATTTGGAGTGTTATTCTGATGGAGAAACTCTAGCCCGGGGTCTACAATTTTGATATTAAAACATAACTCCATCTGCCTGAGAGGTCGCCTGGATGAATAGGCAGGCCCGGTCGAACGACCGAAAACCAGGTCAGGCCAGTAAAATCCCCAGTCACGTAGCCCCAGGAGACTTCAAGGTGTGTAAACCCCCAATAAACAAAGGGTCCACAGCCCCAAGAAGCCGACTTGAGGAGATTAGCTTGTCTGCCCCAAGTTGAGAAAATATCCTGTCAAGCGAGGAACATTTACATGAAATCACACCAGAAACAAACACAGCCGAAGATCCTGAGACTTTGGCAAACCCTTGCAATCCCATCACTCAAAGGAAATTACCATGGTGGAGCTTCGTTATTGCTCCAACACCCATTGTTCTCCCCGGGAAAGGATTAGTCCTCCAGGTACTTTTTCCCCTACAAATAGTCCTAGTTTCTGAGTGTTTCTTCGGATCGCTCCCAGTCTTCCCAGCAGACCATCGCTCTGTCCGTTGAGTAATCCCCTGAGCCCTCCTCATGCTGAGTCTCATCTCTCCACTGTCTTCCCGGACCACAGACTTCAGGACGAGGTGCAGTATTACCCCCGGCTACACCCCTTCAATACTCCCCTGTCCAATTTCCTCTCTTTTATTTCTTAATAGGTCTTGAGTGAGTGAGTGCATGAGTGCATTGGTGCCTAAGGCTTGTATTTAATAAAATCATTTATTGGACATCCTTGTTTGGTTTTTGGCTTGGCCTGACCCCGTAGACACTGGGTAAAAGACCCCACTAGGTTACCCTGCCTCTTGCATTGCTATAGCTCATGCTCTGGCTAGTTTCCATTCCCCATCACATGGAGCACATTGAGGTGTCCCCCCAGGGACCCCAGAAATCAGGGTAACATGGAGTTAGGTAGAAAGGTCATATGGAGTTGAATATCATCAGCATACTAGTGCATCAATCACTAAACCTCAGGAAAACCTGTCCCAGCAGTCTCATGCAGATATTGAATAGTATGTGGGATAGAACAGAGCCCTGAGAAACTCTACAGGTTGGCAATCAAGGACCTTTACAGGAATCTCCTAGCTACACCTTCTGGGTTCACCACTCAAGGAAGGGACGAGAGTAAAACTGTGCCTCCAAGTCTCATCCCTGCAATGCAGCCCAGAAGGATACCAATGTCAATGGTATTAAAAGCCACTGAGAAGTCCAGCAGAATTAACATGGATATACCAATACAGACAATTTCCAGTTACTGGTGGAGGTAATCTACCAAGGTGACCCAAGCTTTCTTTGTCCCGTAACCTGTCCCAAAACCCATTTCACCCAGGAACCCTTGGAGTTGGGAGGCCGTTACACACTTTAATATCTCCCCCCCCCCCAAAAAAGAATTTTGGACACTAGCCAATAATTATCCATTACAGAGTGATTCAGGGAAAGCTTTTTCAACTAAGACCTTACAATTGGCTCCTTTAGGCAAATTGGAACTCTGCCTTGTTTTAAGGAGGTGTTGATTACCCCCTTCACCCAATCATCCAGTCTCCCTTAAGCTTGTTCAATGAGCCAAGATGGGCAAGGGTCTGGCTAACAAGGTGGCTCTCACTTCTCCAAGAATTCTTTCCACATCTTCAGCATGTACAAACTGAAAAGAACCCATTATTATTGGACAAACACAGGCAAAAGTTACATTCACCGGTTGTCTTGTGGACCTCTTGGTGGTTGCCCCTGGCTCTGGAACCCCCTTTACAAGGAAGCTAGAGCAGCCCCCTTCTTGCCAGCCTTCCGTGAGTGGGCAAAAGCTTATGTTTTGACAGGCTTGTTATCTTTAACTATGCTTTTACTCTCAAGAAAACACACAGGGTTTTCCCATGGTATTTAATGAGGTATATGAGGTGTAACTTACAACTGTTGCTGGAGATAACAATTTACTACACACACATAGTTAGAGAATGGTACAGACTTTTACATGCACACAACACCCATTGGTGGATACTCCTGGCCTCCCCACCTCCCAAACTTCCAGTGTTTCCCAAGGAACTTTCTTTCCATACCTTAATCTGAAGCATTTTCACACCTCCAGTGCTATCTTTGGATATCTTATCTAATACTAGCCAGACACCTTGAGGCTATTTTTCCCCAACCCATTCTCTTTAATCCCTTTTCACTAGGCTGAGATTCCCAAACCCTTACCTTTGATATGCAATATACAGTATTATTACCCACAGTAATAATAGAATAATAATAAAATAATAATAAAAGCTTAGGTACCCTAAAATTCATAAAGCTATCACTTTTAAGTAAACAGAGCCATGCCTTGCCAGCCTGGCTGAATACTCATTTATAACTAACATAACATAATCTACAGGCACACATAATTGTTAATGAGCCACACTATCAATATGTCATGGAGCACAGATGACATGACAGGGCCTTTTCTCTGTACTGTTTTTAGTTGTATTGTTTCTAGAAGGCAAAGGCAACTGCCCTGTGGATAAATCTTGCCTAGAAAACTCCACAATAGGCCTTAAGGTCTCCATAAGTCAGAAATGACTTGAAGGCACACAACAACAATATCTTAAATTAGTTTTTATATTAACCTTGTCTATGTTTTAATGATTTGTAAGCCACCTTTATTTCTGTTTCTGGGGAAAAGGCAGAACATAAATAAAATAAACGAAAAAAATGATAATGACAATACACACATTAGTAGGAAATACTCCATAGATGCACATGCATACACACTGCACATCACATCCCAGAAGATCTTTTTACCCTCAAGGTCAGGTTTTGTGTAAGAAGCAAGATACTTCTTTCATGTGATTATCAGAGGAGTAGCAAAAATACCTGAGCATGTTTCAGTATAAAGCAAAAACTACCCAGCACTTATTTTGCCTTTTCTCTCTCTCATTTTTCACTTCTTTTCTCTATTTTAATTCCTCTTTCTCTCTTCTTTCTTCTCTACTCAACCAGTCAGCCTTTGCCTCCTCATCTGCTGCTCCCTCTTAAAGATGGACTAAATGTTATCAGGAATATCCTGCTGATGACACTACTTGATGTCCTGCCACCATACTCTTCCATTTTCTTCTTCAATATCAAAGAGAAAATGTGGAGGAGGGCCATGTACAGCTTCTCAGAGGAAAGGGATGTACAATTGCAAGAAAAATTAATAAATATTTTTATATATATATATTAATTTTATTAAGTTTCACAAATAAAAAACATACATTATAATTGTAATTTTACATGAAATATTTTTTGATCTTCCACACTGATCTAGATTTCATTTTCTATATTTCTTTTAACTGTTACATTAATGGACCACTATACACTGTAAATCTTACATGTTAGTTCATACATTTCCCTCTTCATATTTCAGCTCCATGGTATATGACTGTCGCCCCTTCACATATTATCATACTCATGAATTAGTCATTTTGTTACCCTGTGTACTGGGGGTCCTGGGAGGGACACCAAAATGTGCTCAACTAAAGGTGGGGAAAATCAGCTCAGAGCACTGCTTAGTGTTACAAGAGGCAGGGTAACGTAGCAAGATCTTGAACCCTGTGTCTACGGGGTCAGGCCGAGTCAAGGAGCACACAAAAGTTGAAGCAATGACTGATGTTTTATTACAAACACAAGCAAAACAGTGTATGCGACACACTCACACAAGATAACTAAAGAAACAAAGGTTGGACTGATATAGAGGGATTTTTAGAAGGGTTGCTGGTTTAGGTGATACTTCACCTGTCCTGAAGCCCAGAGAAATGGAGAGCAAGGCTGGGGTGCGATGTAGCTCAGCAAGTGGAGCTGAGGGGAGGCTTGCCAAGCAAAGCAGCGGCACGATGGAACTCGGGAGTGATCCGAGGAAGTTCTCGGAATCAAGGGTTTTTCTAAGGAGAATTGTGACTGCAGGCTATGCCATACTTGGGGGAAAACAATAGATTTGGAGTTGGAGACAAAGCCTCCGAAAGGTCAGAATCAGAATGATTTGAGTTATCGCAGAGGTTCTCAATAGAGTAGCCAGTATGCAAACGCAGAGTACTTGAGTGTTGTATAGTTTACCCATCAAGCTGACAGCGTGGGGCAGAGGCTCTTTTGTAGGTTAAATCCGGTTATGGGTGCTAATTCCTTCTCTTCTTTCTCTGTCATATTTGTCATTAATAGTACTGTTTTTTCTTTGTTAACTTAAAATCCAGAGAATTCTCCATATTCTTGAATTATTCCAATCAAGTCTTTAATACTACTCTTTGGATCTTCAAGAAATAGTACCAAATCATCAGTGAAAGCTTTAAGCTTATACTGATATTTCTTAATTTGAAGTCCTCTTATACCTTTGTCTTCTCTTATAATGTTATTCAGTATTTCTGTTGTCATAATAAACAACAGAGGAGACAAAGGGCATCCTGTCTTGTTCCTCTGTTCAATTCTATCTGCTTTGTTCTTTCCCCATTAATGACCAATCGAGCTCTTCGCTGGTTGTATATCGCTTCAATCCATGACACAAATTTATCTCCAGGTTGCATTTGCTTAACCGCTGTCTTCATGAATGGCCAACTGATCATATCAAAGGCTTTCTCCGCATCCACAAAGATCATGGCCATTTTCCTTTCATTATGCTTTTCATAATATTCAATTATATTTAAGACCGTTCTGATATTGTTTCTCAAGTATCTTTTCGGTAAAAAATGATTCTGGTCTTCGTCAATAAGCTCAGACAAAACCTTTTTAAGTCTCATGGCCAGGATTGAAGAAAAAATCTTGTAATCTGTATTCAAAAGTGAGATTGGTCTATAATTCTTTACATCAGTTAGATCTCTACCTTCTTTAGGAATCAGCACCACATTTGCCTCTCTCCAAGTGTCTGGTACACCTTCTTATATTATCTCATTAATTGTACTTTGCAATGGAATTGAGATCTCATGTTGCAACATCTTGTAGTATTTCGCAGTAAAGCCGTCTGGTCCTGGAGATTTGTCATTCTTCAAATTACTGATTGCTTCCACTAATTCCATCATTGAAATAGATTTATTCAAAATCACTCTATGTTCCTCAGTAAATCTCATTTCATTTGTTCTTTCCAAGTATTCATCCAATTTATGTTGCTTTTTCATTTTTGAAATCTTACTCATCAACTTTTCATAATATTTATGGAATGCTTGTTTTATTCCTTCTTGTTTGGTAACTCTTTCCTCACCATTTTTAATCTCCGATATGATGTTCCTGGTCCGTCTTCTATGCAGCAAATTAGACAAAAGCTTTGAAGGTTTATTTGCTTCCTCGAAATAGTTATATCTTATTCTTCGTATTTGCTATTCTATTTCATTCAAATTGAGTTGATTCAATTCAGCTTGGCATATCTTCATCTGAAGTCTTAACTTCTCATGCGACGGGTCCTTTCTCATCTGTTTCTCCACTTCCTTCATCTTTGTCAGAATTTCCTGCTCAACATGTCTCCTTTCTTTTCTAATCCCTGCGAACCATCTGATAAAATTACCTCACATCATGGCTTTACTCGCGTCCCATATAGTTTTCATCGGCAGTTCAGGTGTCATATTTTCACTAAAATAATTAGTTATCTCCCTTTTTGCTTCAATTATGTATTTCTCTTTACTCAAAACCTCTTCATTCAGTCTCCATGTTCTTTCTCTGTCCTTAATATTTATCTTTAACAGCAACAGATTGTGATCTGAACACAAATTTGGAAGAATGTCTATGTCTGTAGTCTTCAACAGTAATTGCTTAGATACCAGCATCATATCAATTCTGGACATTGACTTATGTCTATCTGAATGGAACGTATGTCCCTTCAATTGTCCATTTTTATATCTCCATGCATCAAAGAGGCTTAAATCATCCATCATATTAAAGAAGCTCTAAGGCAATTTACCATTATTTCGGGGAGTTAATTTCTGTATTGTTCTATCTACTTTTGGATTAACAATGCTGTTGAAATCTCCCAAAACCGCAATGCTTGAGTTTCCTGTATCATTCAAGTATCTCCGTATCTCTTCGTATATTTTAGGGAAGAATTCGCCTTTAGCTCTGTTGGGTGCGTAAACTCCAATTATTAATATTTTTTCTTGTTTGGTTGTAATTTCCACTCCCAAATATCGGCCATTGCTATCTTGAAAAACTTGATGCGCACCATATCTTGAATTCACATATATTATCACTCCCCTTTTCTTTTTGTTGATTGTTGCAGCATAACAACTTCCTAATTTCGGGTTTTGAACATATCTCAAGTCTTGAGTCCTAATTCGAGCTTCTTGTAGACATATTATATCCAAATTTTGTTTTTCCAAGTGATGAAATATTTGTCTTCTTTTATATTCAGAGTTAAATCCCTTAATGTTCCAAGAGTATATCTTTAAATCCATTTTGACTGCTTTATTATTAATTTTTTATTTCTTTAAGATTGCGAATTAGTCCTTTAATAAATCTCCTTCTAATTCCCCTTCTTCCTGTTGCATTTCTTCTTGTTCTTCTTCAACGTTATCATCCTCTTCTTGTGGTTGTTCTCTTTCCTTTCATGGAGATTGTTCCTCGTCTTTTTCTTCCTCTGAAGCAACCTTCTGTAGATCTTTCTTTAATCTTTCCATCACCTCGTTAGCCTTATGAATTGAATTAATCCTGTATCTTTGCTGCTTATACGTAAAGGAGATGCCCTCAATTTTTTCCCAACAATAACTAATCTGATATTTTACTAAAAGACTTACTAGGGGCTTGTACTCTTGTCTCTTCTTTAAGATCTGATAAGGTATGTCTTTGAAGATTCTCACATCTTTATCCTCAATCTTCAGCTGTCCGTCATTACTTCGTTGTAGTATCTTGTCTCTCACCGTTGTCATAGTAAATGTTATAATGATGTCTCTTGGTAATTTCCTTTCTCTCGCTACTCTGGAGGATACTCTAAACATTCTGTCTATATACATTTCCAGTTTGTCCTCTTCGATGTCAATGAATTCTGCCAGTGCTGGTAAAATTTTCTCATATAAATTTTCCCCTGTTGATTCAGGAACTCCTTTAAAACGAAGACATCTTTCTCGATAACGCAACTCTTGCGCAGTGATTTGAAGTTTTTCTTCTTGCTGCTTCCCTTTCAACACCGTCATCTCAGTTTCGACTTGTTTAACTTGTTGTTTTATTTCTTTAGTGTCTTTTTTCAACGTGGCCACTTCTTTAGTTAAAGTCTCTAATTTTTTTCCCCACTTGTCAATTTCATGTTTCATATCTGTTCTCATTTCTTTCCTTGTCTCTTTTAAATCTTGTCTGATATCTTCTCTTATGCTTTTTAACTCTTCCATCATTTCCAACATAAGATCTTGAGATTTCTGGGATATGTCCGTTGTTGTTTGCCTAACAGTCTGAGTTGTTGTTGCTGCTGCAGTCGCTGCTCCTCTTGTCCTTGAATCCATGTTGTATTGAACCCTACTGTTTCCAAAAGGGTTCTGAAGTTTCTGATCTTCTCCTTTGGCTTATCCTTTCTCCCTCTTCTTGTCAACTTAAAAAATAATAATAATAAATAAATCTTTAGATCATTGGGCATAACAGAAAGTTACTTTTATAAGACTTGGCTTTGATCAGTCCATACAACACATTCACTTCATGGATACTCCTGCACTTTTTCTAAACAGACGACCACCACATTCTATTGGAAAGCCACAGGGTACTACACATACTTGTATGCTTCCACCTTTCACCCAGATAATGGATTTTGTGGTCTGTCTCCACATCTAAACTGACAACATTACTACAACATCATCTACAATATCAGGGGTTTGATAACCTTGCTCATCTTCCAATGTGATGTATGCCAGCAGTCCCCTATTGTAACCAATTTGATAAGATAGGCAAGCCAAGCATGATACCAGAGAAAATTAGAATAAATAATGTTTAAAGGAGAAAAAAAATAGTGGTAGGAAAAGTTTAATCATCCAGGACATTCTGTAACTGACTTTAAGGTAGACAGTCTTGAACAAAGAAACTTCAAAGACTAATTCCCATCTGAAACAGCTGGCTGAAAATTCATCAAAAAGTTCAGCTTTGTCTCCTATTTCCTGCAAATAATTTTTGTCATACTATCTGTTTTAATTAGCTCATCAATGCAACAAAGTCTGTTACAGTTGTCTCATTCTCACTGTCAAGATGATTATATGATCACTGTTTCTATTTATTTTTATATATATTTATTTATTTATTTATTACATTTTAATTTTCTGTGACTCCACGGATCACAGTCCACCACCTATGTACTCAAGCATGCCTATAATAACCTGCCTTCTGAGGTAGCTTCATAAATTCATTGAAATTGGTCCATAAAAGTATAGGCAATAATAAAATGTGTTAGTTTTCATGGTGACAGGGGACTAACTTTCTATTTTTGCTGCAACAGCCAGAAACAGCTACCCTGTCCTGAAGATATTTTCCAAGGTTATTTTCTTTAAAAGCTCATATTTTTTCTGTTTCTGACTACCCCTCCTGCTGTCCTTCCACCAGCAGGCAAAAATCTTTTATGTAGGCCTTGGAAATTAAGCCAGTTTGAGGTAAAAGAAGCTTTTAATCTTTTTGTTTGATTGATTGATTTTTCTTTAATTGAAAAAATATGAAATACAATTTATGAAGTAAAACAAGTTTAAAAATTAATTAATGCCCTGCAAAAAAATTAATAGAATGTATTGTGTACAATCAGACCCCCAGAATTAATATCTATTTCAACTAAATATATCATCCCATATATGATCATGAGTGATCAGGGCTTGTCTTCTTAGGTTTGTTGATTGATTACCATAGCAAATAAAAGTAAACCAAGTTTCTATGTAGATATCTGTGTCCATGTCTTATTCACTTTGTTTGTCTTTGTTTGACTTTTTGTGTTAACAGTTCTGATAGAGCAAAGTCCCATATTCTTGCATACAAGGAGATGGTGTTCAATGCTTTTCCTATTTCTACTGCCATACTATTAACTGTCTAGTGGCTAAAAGTAAAAAATGTGATGAGATCCTTATGTAATAACTGAGCATTAGAATGAGAGAAAATGTTCAATAGTGCTAAATCTGAAATGAACAGAACCTCTTGAATGGTAACATTATTTGTGTCTTGAAATATTTCCCTTCAGAATTTTGAGACAACTATATATTCCCACCAGACATGTATGTCACTTCCTGGTAAATTACACCCGCTCCAGCATTGTGAGCTATTTTTTGTAATTTATGATATCTTCATTGGTGTTAAATACCACCTATAAGGAAGTTTTACATTGTCTCACTGGAATGTGCAGATACTGATTTAAGAGGTTTTGATTTCCAAATTCTATTCCAATCACCATCTGTGATGGTGTCTCCTAGATCATTTCTGTTGAAGGTTTAAGCTGTACAGCTTATAGTTATAATGAGGAAATAATAATGAATCTAAGACAGAGATCAAACCTCTGGATTGAGAACTGTACAATTTAATGAAAAACTCAAAGGGGTTAATGTTTCATTGCTTCTCTATTTCTTAAAAAATGTAACATTTGAAGAATTTGAAACCATGTTCTGGTATAGATTGGAAACTTACCTAATATTTGTTGGCCAGTTGGGTATTTTTTCTGGGGGAAGAAATCTAATATCGTGTATAGCCCTGCTTCTTCCCAGTCCCCAAATGGAGTTTTTTTGTAGTCATGATAAAATAAAGAATGTATGATGACAACAATCAGAAGGGAAGTTTGTGGGAATAACTGTTTTCTCCATTTGTTCCAGATAATCAAAGTAACCTTTAAAAATGGGTTATCAATCATGTCAAGTATCTTTCCGTTAAGATTTACAAAGACTGATTTGAGATATGAGTCTGACATGAATTCTATGTGAACCCATTGCTTGTCTTTATTTTTATTGATTAGTAGGAGAAGTTGCATATATTGGGTATCCCTAGTCCCCCATTGGAAGATTTTCTATACATTAAGGATTTGGTTACTTTTGATTTTATTCCCCCTTAAAATATAAATCTCCTTGCCTGTTAGTAAGATGAGAATCTGCTAAAGTAATAGGGAGAACTTGAAACAATAAATTCACTTTTGGTAAGCTTTTAACCTTGACAATTTTTTTTAAAAAAAACTCTTTCCTTTATCTGATTTTAATTGGTTTTAAAGCTGTCTGATCTTTTAGTTAATCTGTTTTATGTTTTTATTATATGTGTTGCATTGCACTAAACAGTAGTTGGCAGGAAGGTTTTTGCTAAGAGGATCACAAGCCTGATCAGGAGGGCTTTAAACTGAGTTAAGTGTTCAGTTCAGTGATGCCTATTATATCATATTTATTTTTCTGTATTAAGAGTTCCAGTTCATCTTGTTTATTCCCCATGCTCTGTGCATTAGTGTAGAGACACTTAAGACCATGTGTCCTTCCTGCAAGCCCTTTAGTAAAGGGCTTTTCCTCTCACGTTTTGTCTCTAGTACTACTTGGCCTACTCTATCTATAACATTTGGGCTTTTTTGCCCAGCACTTCCTGAATTCGTGCCCTGAATAATACTTTTCATGCCCTGAATAATGATTTTCCTCCCTACCCAAACTCTGTTTAAAGACCTCCTGATCAGTTTTGTGAGACTGTTAGCAAAAACATTCCTGCCAATGGCTGTGAAATGCAGCCCATCCATTGCCAGAAGACCATCTTCATGAAAATGCAGACTGTGGTCCAAAAACCCAAATCGTTCCTGGTGGCACCATCTGCAGACCCAGTTGTTCCCCTCCGCAACTCTTCTCATCCTTTGTGGGCCATGTCTTTCAACAGGGAAGAAAGATGGATCACAACCTGTGCACCAAGGTCCTTCAACTTCCTACCATAATCTCATAATCCTTTGTGATGCACTGAAAGCTGTGCCTTGCAGTGTCATTGGTTCCCACATGAAAGGAGGAGTTACAATCAGTGGACTTGGCCAGTCTTGTTAGCCTGTCTGTAACATCATTGATTTTGGCCCCAGGGAGACAGCACACCTCACGATTCATCCTGTCAAGGTTGCAAATTGTTGGTTCTGTTCCTCTCAGCAAGGAGTCCCCAACCACTCATCTCCTCCGAAGCTCCAGGGTTACTCAACATGCAGATTATTCCAGGGTCACTTGGACATTCTCTTCAGGTTGAGACTGTTGCTCTTGCTGGTGTTGGATTTCCTCTTGCTGCTGTTTGACTTGTTATTGCTGCTGTTCGATTTCCTCATTAATAAAGGAGAGCAGCTATTCCTGCTGTTCCATTTTCTCCTCGTGTTGTTCCATTACCTCTTCCATTATCTCTTGGTGCTGTTCCAGTTCATCATTAATAAGGGTGAGAACTTGGAAGTGATTCTGTAGCTTGAAAGTCTCTGTTTGGTTCCTGACCCTTCTACTCCTACATGTAATATTCCTCCAAGGGTCTGTCTTCTATGTTTGGGAACTGGCTTTCTCGTCAGTGGCTTCCTCATCAGTGATGTTTCCCATGTATTCCATCTTCAAGAAGTTCCTCTCTGCCCTATCCAAGAAATCCTCATTCTCCTTAATAATCTGAAAATTAGAAACATGGGACTCCAGCTGGCAAACCTTCTCCTCCAAGAGGACCACCAGGTTGCGCTTCCTAAAGGTATACCCAACCACATCTTCTGGTAAGAAAAGAAACATGCCACAGCTGATGCAGGTGACCGCAGCAACTTCCTTGTTATCCATATTTCATAATCTAGATAGAAAAAGTAAAACTTGGCTTCCCCTTCAAACTTCCCTACTAAACACCCACATCAACGCCCTACCAAACCTCGGGGGAAATGAGATCTGGTGGTTGGGGATTCCTTGCTGAGAGAAACAGATGCAACAATTTGCAAGCCTGACAAGATGACTTGTGAGGTATTCTGTCTCTCTGGGGTTACATCATCTGTTCCATTTTCTCCAGGTTGAACACCGTTTTTCGTTTGTGAGAAGACCAGGGCAAAGAAGACATTGAGCAGATCTGCCTTTTCTCTGTCTCCTGTCTCCTGTTACACTTCTCCAACTTCTGCTTGCAATGGCACTACCACTTCCTTAGAATCATAGAATCACAGAGTTGGAAGAGACCACAGAGGCCATCCAGTCCAACCCCTGCTATGCAGGAACACACATCAAAGCATTCCTAACAGATGGCCATCCAGTCTCTGCTTAAAAACCTCCAAAGAAGGAGACTCTACCACACTCCGAGGCAGCATGTTCCACTGCCAGACAGCTCTGACCATCAAGAAGTTCTTCCTGAGGTTCAAGTGGAATCTCCTTTCCTGCAGCTTGAATCCACTGCTCCTTGTCCTAGTCTCTGGAGTAGAAGAAAACAAGCCCACTCCCTCCTTGACATGACATCTCTTCAAATATTTAAACATGGTTATGATGGCTCTTAACCTTCTCTTCTGCAGACTAAACATACCCAGCTCCCTAAGCCGATCCTCATAGGACATGCTTCCAGACACTTCACCATTTTGGTCGCCCTCCTCTAGACACACTCCAGCTTGTCAATATCCTTCTTGAGTTGAGGTGCTCAAAACTGGACACAGTATTCCAGCTGAGCAGAATAGAGTGGTACCGTTACCTTCCTCAATCTGGACACCATACTGCTATTGATGCAACCAAGAATCGTGTTGGCTTTCTTGGCTGCCACACCACACTGTTGACTCATATTCAGCTTGTGATCTACCAAGACTCCTAGATCCCTTTCACACGTACTGTTATCCAGTCACGTGTCCCCCATCCTATACTTGTGACTTTCATTTTTTCTGCCTAAGTGCAGGACATTACCTTTCTCTCTTTTGAAATTCATTTTGTTAGCTTTGGTCTAGCTCTCCAATCTGTCAAAGTCATTTTGAATTTTGATCCTGTCCTCTGGCCTTTTAGCAACCCCTCCCAATTTGGTGTCATCTGCAAATTTGATCAGCATGTCTCCTACTCCTTCATCCAAGTCATTGATGAAGATGTTGAATAGCACTGGGCCCAGGACAGAACCCTGTGGCACCCCACTAGTCACTTCTCTCCAGGATGAAAAGCAGCCATTGGTGAGCACCATTTGGGTTCGGTTGGTCAATCAATCCACCGAACAATAGTCCTGTCCAGCCCGCATTTTACTAGCTTCTTTGCAAGAATGTCATGGGGAACTTTGTCAAAGGCCTGACTGAAATCACGATATGCTATGTCCACAGCATTCCTTTCATCTATCAAGCTTGTAACTCTATTGTAAAAAGAAATAAGATTAGTTTGGGATGACTTGTTTTTTAAAAATCCATGTTGACTTTTAGTGACCATGGCATTGCTTTCTAAGTAATTAGAAACTGACTGTTTAATGATTTGCTCCATGTTCTTTCCTGGTATTGATGTCAGGCTGCCTGGGCAATAATTATTTGGGTCCTCTTTTTTTCCCTTCTAGAAGATGGGGACAACATTTACCCTCCTCCAGTCTGCTGGGACTTCTCCTTTTCTCCAAGAGTTCTCAAAGATTATTGCAAGTGGTTCTCAAATGATTTCTGCCAGTTCTTTTAATATAGAGCCATAGAATCATAGAGTTGGAACAGACTCTAGGGGCCATCCAGTCCAACCTCCTGCTAATATCCTTAGATGTAATTCGTCTGGCCCTGGAAACTTGAATTCATCTTTGTGTAGCCAGGTGTTCCTGTACTACTTCTCTATCTATTCTGTGCTGCAATGCCCCCCCCTCCCCACTCCTCAGGTTGAGTACTTCTATCCTTTTGGAAGAAAACTGAGGCAAAGAAGGTATTGAATAGTTCTGCCTTCCCTCTTCCCCCTGTTAGCCATGTTCTCCATGCAGCGACCCTATTATTTCCTTGTTTTTCCTTTTGCTGCAGACATACCTAAAAAAAACCCTTTTCAAGTCTCTGGCAAACCTGAGTTCATTCTGCACTTTAGTTTTTCTGACCTTCTCCCTACATCTCCTGGTCATTTGTTTGAATTCCTCCTTGATGGTTTCACCATTCTTCTATTTCCTGTACATCTTTCTTTTAACACTTAGCTCAGCTGAGAGTTCTTTCATCAACCATTCCAGTTTCTTTAGACACCTGCCATTTTTCCTCCGTATTGGCACAGTTTTAAATTGCACCTTCAGTATCTCACTTTTAAGAAACTGTCATCCATCATGAACTCCTTTCTCTTTCAGTATTCTTGACTATAGAATTTCAGCAAGTAATTCCCTAAGTTTACAGAAATCAGCTTTTTTCAAATCTAGAATGTATGTCTGGCTACACTTGGCTTCTCCTTCTCACTGAATGACAAATTCCAATAGGGCATGGTCCTTCCCCCTTAAGGATCCCACCACCTCCGCCTCATCAACAAGGTCATCCCTGTTGGTCAGGATCAGATCTAAAATACTTGATCCCCTTGTCACCTCTTCTACCTTCTGGACCATGAAATTGTCTGAAATGCAAGTGAAGACCTGTTGGACCTTATGGTCTTGGCAGAGTTTGATTGGCAACCTGTATCGGGATAGTTAAAATCTCCTATTACTACTGCATCTCTCTTTTTTGGATGTGTGGCCATCTGGTCCAGGAAGGCATCATCCAAGTCCTCAGGTTGGCCTGGTGGCCTGTAGCAAACCCCAACAATCACATCCCTATTGTTTCTTGTTCTCTTAATTCTTCCAGATGCTCTTGACCTGGCTTCCTGGATTTAAGTTATGGAGCTTTTCACAGGTGAAAGCATCTTTTACATATAAGGCTACTCCTCCTTCTTTCTTGTTTGGTCTATTTATTTCTGAAAAATAGGTTATACCCCCTTTTTTCTATATTCTGATCATGAGACTCATCCCACCAGGTTTCAGCAATGCCTATTGAATCATATTTATTTTGTTGTATTAAGAGTTCAAGTTCATCTTGCTTATTTCCCATGCTCTGTGCATTAGTGTAGAGACATTTAAGACCATGTGCCCTTCCTGGTAGTTGTTACTGCCCTGGCTAGCCCGAGCTTTGGGGATATGAAAAGATATCTCTTGATATCAATAATTCGGCCTCACATACCCATTCCCCTCCACGTGCTTGCGAGGCCCCCGGACAAGCATGCACACAGGCTTGGCCGATAATCGCCGTAATATTCCAAAACAATACAGGCAGGTCAGAAATAGCTGACTGGCAGCTTTAGGAGACCTCAAGGCAAGTACCTTCATTAAGTATGCACGCAGCTTTCAAAAGATCCTCTGCCCCACGCTGGCAGGTTGATGATCTGACTATACAATGCTCAAGTACTCTGCGTTTGCATACCGGCTGTCCTATTGACAATTTGGCTATAAGTCAATCATTCAAATTCTGACCTTTCGGAGGCTTTGTCTCCAGCCCCAAATCTATTGTTTCCCCCAAGTCCAACCTAGCCTGCGGTCACAATTCTTCTTATAAAAACCTCTGACTTTGAGCGCTTCTTCAGATCGCTCTTGGCTTCCATCCCGCCTTGCTGTCGCTTTGTCCAGCGAGCCTTCCCCTCAGCTCCACGTGCTGAGAGCCACACTCCCCAGCTTCTCCGCTTCCAATCGGGCTTCAGGACGGGTGAAGTATCACTCAAACCAACAACTCCTCTAAAAACCCCTCTATCCCACTCCAACCTTTATTTGTTTAGTTATTTTGTTTGAGTGTGCCGCATACACTGTTTGATTGTGTTTTTAATAAAACCACCTTTATTATTTCAACTTCTGTGTGCTTCTTGACTCGGCCTGACCCCGTAGACATAGGGTTCAAGATCCTGCTAAGTTACCTTTTGAGATATTCTGTTTCTGAGAGACTGAGACTATTGAGTTTCATTGAACATTCTGTTTTTTTATGTAAGAGCTGGAGGGATTAATTCGATTTTTCTGGACTTAAAAGAAGAGGAAGAAAGGGGGGATAAGGACTTTGTACTTGGGCTGGACTTTCTCCCTCTTGTTTGTTTTGCTTGTTGTTTTCACTTTGTTGTTAATTTGGAGATGGCATGGAACAGTGAGTCTTCCAGGTAGAAGAAGAATTTGGAACTACAGTGGATTTTTGACTTTTTCCTGCTTTAAGAACATGTAGAATAATATTTTTTATTTTTTTTGTAACTTTTATCTGGGTTTTAATATTTGTTGGATTTGTCTCTTTTGGATTGTGGGGCTGCTATGCTGGAATTTTGGAACTTTCGAATTTTGGAACTTTGGAACTTTAGAACTTGGAACCTTATATTTTTTATTTGGGACATAGACATTAAGCGTGGAATACTTTTTCTTCTTTTTTCTGTGCGGTGAGATTGTTGAGACTGGGCCGAAAAGATAGACTAGCAGAAAACCTTTTTCTCCCACGCGACGGAGCGGCTTGGAATCTAATCAGCAGCTGGGAAGAAAGAACATAGTCAAGGGTCTGGAAGAGGCTTCGAAGGAGGGAGGGAAGTTCTAGAGTATTTGTAGGGAGGGGAGTGAATATCTGCCCTAGGAACAGTGTTTTGAACTTCTGTTAGTAAGACTTTACTGTATTTTACAAAACTTTCCTGTATTATATATATATAAAAAGTTTTATATATTAGTACAAATAAGAGTATAATAGCTAACATTTACATATTAGTTTAATTGACTTTGATTTGACTTTGTTTGTTTGACTTTGTTTGCTGTTCTTTTTTATTGGAATAGTTTTGTCTTGTTGTATTGATTCAATTTAAAATAATTGAGTATAAGTAACGAATTTTTCTCCCTTTTAAATAATTTGTGTACTTTACATATATAATCAGTGTATTCAACTGATATAAGTATATGCTATTTTATAGTTGCAGTAAATAATAAGTGCTTGGATTAATTAGATTAGATCAATTAGATTGGATTAATAAGTTTATATGGTACAAGTGTATAATTTTATATAATTTTATATCAGCTGACAAGAAGCGGGAGAAAGAATAAGTCCAGAGAGAAGACTAGAAATTTCTGAATTCTTTTGCAAACAGTAGGGTTCAATACAACATGGATTCAAGGACAAGAAGAGGAGCAGCGACTGCAGCAGCAACAACAACAACATCTCAGACAGTTCAACGGACGTCAACAGATATACCCCAGAAATCTCAAGTTCTTATGCTGGAAATGATGGAAGAGTTAAAGAACACAAGAGAGGACATTAGACAAGATTTAAAAGAAACAAGGAAAGAAATGAGAACAGATATGAAACATGAAATTGACAAGTGGGGAAAAAAATTAGAGACTTTAACTACAGATGTGGCTACATTGAAAAAAGACACTAAAGAAATAAAACAACAAGTTAAACAAGTGGAAACTGAGATGACTGTGATAAAAGGGAAGCAGCAAGAAGAAGAATTTCAAATTACTGCACAAGAGTTGCGTTATCTAGAAAGATGTTTTCGTTTTAAAGGAGTTCCTGAATCAACAGGGGAAAATTTATATGAGAAAATTTTACCAGCTGGCAGAAGTCATTGACATTGAAGAGGATAAACTGGAAATGTATACAGACAGAATGTTCAGAGTATCTTCCAGGGTAGCGAGAGAAAGGAAATTACCAAGAGACATTATTATAACATTTACTAGGACAGCAGTGAGAGATAAGATATTACAATGGAGTTATGATGGACAGTTGAAGATGTGAAAATTTTTAAAAACATACCTTATAGGATTTTAAAGAAAAGACAAGAGTACAAACCTTTGTCGAACCTTCTAGCAAAATATCAGATTAACTATCGTTGGGAAAAAATTGAGGGCATCTCCTTTACGTTTAAGCAGCAAAGATACGGGATTAATTCAGTTCACAAGGCTAACGAGATGATGGAAAGATTAAAGAAAGATCTACAGAAGGTCACTTCGGAAGAAGAAAAAGACGAGGAACAATCTCCAGGGGAGGAAGAAGAACAACCACAGGAAGAGGTTGACAACTGTCAAGAAGAACAAGAAGAATTGCAACAGGAAGAAGGGGAATTAGAAAGAGATTTATTGAAGGACTAATTTCCAATCTTAAAGAAATAAAAAATTAATAATAAAGCATTTAATATGGATTTAAAGATATATTCTTGGAACATTAAGGGATTTAACTCTGAATATAAAAGAAGACAAATATTTCATCACTGGGAGAACCGACTTTTTTTCCGACTTTTTCCTTACATATGCTGGCTATTTGTTTTAATTCCTCTTTGGAGATTTCTCTCTTTTTCCAATTCTTGTACATGGTCCTTATCAATGATTTAGATGAAGGAATAGAGGGCATTCTCATCAAATTTGCAGATGACACCAAATTAGGAGGAGTCGCTAACACCTCAGAGTACAGGATCAGAATTCAGAATTACCTTAACAGATCAGGGAGCTGGGCCAAAACTAACAAAATTAATTTCAACAGGGATAAGCTTAAGGTACTACACTTGTGCAGAAAAAATAAAATGCACAGATAGAAGATGGGTGACTCCTGACTTAACCATAGAAAGGGATCTAGGAATCTTAGTGGACCACAACCTGAACATACTCACCAGTGTGATATGGTAGTGTGATATGGCAACGTGATATGTGTTACCCAGCTTGCTTGGGGCTCCCTTGAGGGGGGGTCCCAAAGGCTGTCAAAATCGTGTCTTGTGGAGAAAATTAGCTCTGAGCACTGCTTTAGCAATGCAAAGAGGGCAGGGTGATTAATGATCTTTTAACCCAATGTTTACAAGGTCAGGCCCAGTCAGAAATCATACAAACTATTCAAATTTAAGTATTTTATTGGCATAGATGTCAAAATCCATAGAATCACTCAGCTGCACTCACTCCAACAAGCATACAAGACTATAGAAATTTAGAAAGAGGTGAAAATTGAGAAAGAGAGAGACATAGGGGTTTGGGGTTAATACTGCACCAATCCAGAAGTCTTCAGCTGGGAGGAAACGATCTCAGCCATGCCTTTTGAGGCTGAGGGGAGCTTACCAGCTTCATGGTTTGCGGATCTGGGAGAACTCCGAAAAAGAATGAGAAAAAGGGCCTAGTTATAGAGCTGACCCATGTCCTGGGGAACAGATGGCTGCATTTTTATGAAGATGGATTTCAGCTTTGTAGTTCAAAGGAAATACAGTCAAACATCCATGTAGTTTCCTGCAAGATGAGTATCTCATCCGGGGATGCGTACCTCAAGGTGTCACATTCCAGGCTGTTTGCATTGTTTATTTGTTCCCAGAGACTTATTGTCTCCTGATCACTGCTGAAAATCCATTCCAATGGCCTGTGAGCCATTTGCAAGATTCACCTAGGATGCGTGACAGAAAACAGGCTACTCTTTGGTTTTATCTCCATAGCTCTACTGCCTATGTGTCTGTCCAGTATATCTCTATGGCTCACTATGTTTGATATAAAATAATTAGGACCCTCAGGACATAGTTTTTAGATGGGTTAGGGGGCTTACATATGGCCACGAAGAAAGCCAATGGAATTCTGGGCTTCATCAGCAGGAGTACAGTGCCTAGGTCAAGGGATGTGATAGTAGCAGTCTCTTCTGCTTTTCTCAGACCCCACCTGGAATATTGCATCCAGTTCTGGGCCCCACAGTTCAAGAACGACAAGCTGGAACGTGTCCAGAAGAGAACCCTCCAAAATGGTAGAAGGCCTGGAAACCATGGCCTATGAGGAATGGCTTAAGGAGCTGGGTATGTCTAGCCTGGAGAAAAGAAGATTAAGAGTTGGTATGACAGTTGTGTTTAAATATTTAATGCGATGTCATATGGAGGATGGAACAAGTCTGTTTTCTGCTGCTGCAGAGACTAGAACATGGAGCAATGGTTTCAAACTTCAGGAAAAAAAATTTCATCTAAACATTAGGAAGAATGTTTAGGTAAGAGCAGTTCAACAGTGGAACATGCTGCCTTGGAGTGTGGTGGGATCTATTACGCTGGAAGTTTTTAAGCAGAGGCTGGATGGCCATCTGTTGGGAATGCTTTGATGGTGTATTCCTGCATGGCAAGGGGTTGGACTTGATGGCCCCTGTGGTCTCTTCCAACTCTAGGATTCTATGAGGGTAACCAGATATTCCTGTACTAACTATTTACCTATTATGTGCTGTATTTCCCATACTGCATCATCTGCTCCATTTTCCTCAATTTGAGAACTGTTTTCCTTTTGGGAGAATACTGAGACAAAGAAAGTGTTGAGTAGTTTTGCCGTATCCCTTCAGCATTGTTACCCTGATTTCCGGGGGTCCCGGGAGGGACACCTAAATGTGCTCAAACAATGCGGAGGGAATTAGCACAGAGCACAGGTTGGCAATGCGAGAGGCAGGGTAACGTAGCGAGATCTTGAACCCTATGTCTACGGGGTCAGGCCGAGTCAATGATAAGGCAGAAGTTGAAAATAATAGTAATTGTTTTATTGAATTACAATCAAACATGTGTATGCAACACACTCACACAAGAAGCTATAGAAATAAAGGTAGGAGTGGGATAGAGGGATTTTGAGAGGAGGTTTGGTATGGGAAATACTATACCTGTCCTGAAGCCCGGTAAAAGCAAAGAAGATGGGGAACATGGATTCTCAGCACGTGAAGCTGAGGGGAAGGCTTGCTGGACAAAGCGACAGCAAGGCGGGATGGAAGCCAAGAGCGATCCGAGGAAGCGCTCAAAGTCAGGGTTTTTTATAGGGAAAATTGTGGCTCCAGGCTAGGCTGTACTTGGGGAAAACAATGAGTTTGGAGCTGGAGGCAAAGCCTCCGAAAGGTCAGTACTTTAGATGATTGAGTTATAGCCAGATTGTCAATAGAGTAGCCAGTATGCAAAAGCGGAGTGCTTGAGAGTTGTATAGTCTGCTCATCAAGCTGCCTGCACGGGGCAGGGGATCTTTTGTAAGTTGCGTGCATGCATAATGTGGTACTTGCCTTGAGGTCTCCTGAAGCTGCATTCAGCAATAACTGGCCTGCCTAGATCGGGATTTGAATGGTTCGGCTATTGTCGGCCGCACCTGTGCGTGTGCTTGTCCGGGGGCCTCGCAAGCACGTGGAGAGGAATAGGTAGAGAAAGTTGAATTATTGATATCAAAATGATATCTTAATATCCCAGAAGCTCGGGCTAGAAACAGTGGTAACAATCCCCCCCCCGAAAATGGGCGATGTTGGGGACAATATCGGTCATTTTCCAATTAAAAATCAAAAATAGTTTTAGAGTCAAATAAGGGTCTACAGGTTCAGAGGTAGCATTTCTCCATAGGGAAAGGGAACTTTCGGGAAACAGCAAAGGGTTTCTGTCTTATAAAAACATTCCTAACTAAAACCTAAACACATTCACACAAATGCATAGCAATAATAAGCAATAAACAACAATAAATTGTCCCGACAATTGGGAAACGGCAGTAAATGAGCAATTGAGGCAAATGGCAAAGTGCAAAACAGTTGAGTCTTTGAAGCAATGCGTGCCTTCCAATGAAGCACTACAAGTCTTGAGCAAGGAGAAAGTGGTAGCAGTTACAATGTATCCAATTTTGCAAAACTAGCTAACAATCGCAAGCTGACTATTAGCTGCTTGCATCTTGCAGATCTTGGAGAAAGGAATAGTCCATGAAGAGCTTCTTCGGTGATCAAGAAGGCAAAAGTCTTTTTTTTTATATAGTAATTTTATTCAATTTCACAAATAAAACAAAACATTTGTAACTGTACTTTTACATGAACTATTTTTGTCCTTCCACACTGATCTAGATTTCATTTTCTATACTTCTTTTGTGAGTTTACATTTCTGTACCACAGTACAATGTTTATCTTACATGATAGTTCTTACATTCTCCTCTCCAGATTCCAGTTCCATGGTATATTAACTGTCGCCCCTTCATATATATCCGTTACCATGAATTACTCATTTCCATTTGGTAGTACCCAACAATTACCCATTACAATTTTCCATTCTTTTTTTATCTCATCGTCTGATTCCCCCTTTAGTCTCTGGGAGACTATATCAGCATTTCTATTTTCCACAAATGTTCTCCACCATTGTTCAATGGTGAGTATTTGCTGAGTTTTCCAAAACTTTGCATATTCTATACGAGCTGTTGTTATCATATACAGTATTATTCTCCAATGTCTCTTTATATCAGTACCTTCAAATATATTTGTCATATTTAAGAAGTACAATTCAGGTATCTTAGCATATTGCACCTTCAATACCGCACGCATTTTGTTATGTATTTGACTCCAATATTTCTTAGCCATAGGACATGTCCACCACATATGAAATATTGTTCCAACCTCTTTCTGACATTTCCAACAAAGACCAGTACCTGTATTGTAAATCTTTTTTAATTTATCTGGTGTCATGTACCATCTGTGAAACAGCTTGAAGTAGTTCTCTTTTAAGTTCTGAGCCATTGTAAATTTTTGTGTCCTTTTCCAGCTCTGTAGAAGGCAAAAGTCTTTCAAAATGGGTTTTAAGTCCAAAGTCCTTTGTCTCTGTTGGGAGGTGTTTGGGTCACTCCCCCCCATGGTCCCACAGCTGCTGCAGAGGGCATGGGCATCTCCTTGGACCAACTCCCAATTGGAGCTGCGATTTTCTTTTTCACCCCCCCCCCGATACCCGGGGGAGATGGTCAGGTCTGGGGGATCTTCCCGGCTCTCTGGAGCTGTCGACCTATAGCTATTTTGGCAACAGAACTGACAACAAGGTTATCCAATACATAGATAAAATGCAAATTACTAGCTCAGCGCCTGATGGGAGTTCAATTGGAAACAATTTTGGTCGCTGTGATCTGAAAGCATATGTGGGAGTGAGGATTTAAATAGCTCCCAAGTATCAAGCTGTTTTGGCCATAGGAAGGTTGAGAAGGGAGCAAAGCTGTGGATTCAGAACCCGCATCAATCCGCCAGCCCTGGGTTAGCCAAAGTCATTCAAGAACAAGATTGGATTGAGATATCCAAAGTCATTCCGGAACAAGGTCTGGCTCCAGTTAGCAGACAAATAGCCAAAGTCATCCCATAACAGGATGGGATCTCACTTGGCAGTTGGTTTGCCGAGGTCCCCCCATCGCTCAAGCTTAGAGCCTGACTCCAAACCTGATGATGTATCCCGAGGGCTTTGGGGTCTGCAGGTACGGTGCTGGTAGCTAGATGTAGGTTCTGAGTGCACAACTTCCCTACTTCAAGAAAGCTGGATTCCGAGGCAGGCCTGAGAGACGGTCGCCTTCGGATAGGCTTTTGAAGCCCAATGGGACGTTCAATTCAAAACAATTCACACTAACAAACGATTTACAAACTAAGAGCCTAGAAGCACTCAATAAAACCGGCCAGCTTGTAGCTGGAAAATTTGTTTCTTGATTCACAGTGTGAGGCCAATCAAGCATAGGGCTAGTATAAATTGAAAGACGAACAGAATTATTAAAGGGTGCAAAGCGAAGTGAACAATCGCTTGCCCCATGGACGACCAACTGAAGGTGTCCCACCATGACTGTTGTGAGGTTGACTCTAAATCTTCTGATGATTCAACAATTATTTTGGTGGAGTGATTGATTGTCAGTGCAATCTGATGGAGGGAGTACAATACCTCCTTTATTCTATTAGCTAGGCGGGTGAGATTCCGTAGCCAGGTAGACATGGGAATCTCATCCTCGATGTGCAATCTGACTAGTTCGGGCTCCGTGGGAACGTATCCAGTTTGTAACATATAATCTTTTATCTGCCACCTGAGATAGAAGTTGTTCCCAAAACAATCCTGTACATGCTGTGAGCAAAAGCGCGGGTTGTTAGCGGTGTGGTTGATGCTTACTGTCGCACTAGGCAATACTTTCATATTCGAACACAGGGTTCTTAAACAAAAGCACTCCTTATTGATCTGTGCCATAACTGCATAGTTTACCGGTATTACTACATATTCAGAGACATTGCTATAACCAAAACTATCAATGTTGCGAGGGGACTATACCCAATGGTGGTGAAATAAACAACCGGATAAATCAAATGAGTGCGTACCGTTGGACCAATGGTACATCTGTCGGGGAAGTAAGGTGGCATTAGCGATTATTAAGGGTAGTCCTAGATGGGATAATGGGTGTAAAATTACAGGGTCCAGAATCCTTTCGTGTACGACTTCCACCTTGAGAGTTATGCTCTCCCAAGTGGCATGCCGTATCTGTGCCAAAGCGGCGGGGTGTTCTAGCAATTCCGGATATCGTTCTCTCAGCAGGCTCAGGATCTCCGGGTGTATTAATCCCATGAGGCTGGCCTGAATCACCTGAGCAACAAAGGTTGCTTTGCAGTTGCGTACACTGCAGTTGCGTACACTGAATAGCAACTGACATATTGTGAGTCGTGGTTTTTAGGACACGACCAAGGTCAGACACTATATCTCTCTCTGCGCCAACCCATTGGGGTAACAATTGACTGATCAAATCCATTCCTCACGCCAGGTTAGTTAAACCAGTGGCGGAGGACACACCAATTTCTTTAGTCTTGGAGCCAATCATGCCTAATTTATTTGCCAGTACCTCGTTATCCATTGCGTTAATTATTGCGCCGCCAGTGCCTATTCCTCCTAAGATGTGTTGCTTAGGGCGAGTGTGTGGGTAGGAAAATGACAACCACCGCTTTTCCCAGTGCTCCCACTGTGTCCATGCTGTGTCCATGCTAATTTTAGATAAGGCTGGCAGGCAGGAGTGACCTTCGAAATATTGACTACTGTGAAATTTAAAACCATGGTGGTGACAATGGGTTGGGAGTTGGAGTACGCCACCACCTCTATATCCTTAGGTATTACGGTGCTCCCCACATACATGGCAGGGGAACTAGTGGAAGGAGGAGTATAAGCAGGGGAATCTGGGCACCACATTTTGCCACATGCGAATTTGCAACCAGTTGGGGTACAGGTGAGGTTACGGCACATGAACAGAAAGGTTTTACACTCCCATGCTGGGTGACAATCATCATAAGTGAACCTAATCACAAACAGGGAGGCATTGCTGTGCCGATTCCAGACCATTTTGACGGTCAACGGAGATAGGGCAATGGCCATTTCAGTGTAGACCTTAGCTTCGCTACCAGCCACAGACATACGTAACTCTGAGCTAAGCCTCTCTTTGGGGCGTACCCGTATCTGTGAGAATAATTCAAATGGGTACTTCTTCTGAAACCCAAGGTAACAGCTGTGAATTTCATAGCAGGGCTTCTGCCTCCTGGTAAGGATTCCAATGGCAGCTCACCTGCACGTTGAATTGCCAATTGGTGGTGAATTGGGTTGTGTATTTGGGAGAGGCTCTGAGGACATATTTAAAAAAAGAAAACAGTACCTCAATCCACATGAACAGTCCCATTCCGTCTCCCTGTAGGGAACACAGATACGGGAGTCCGTCACTATCTATAACTATATACAGGGGCTATTTACAGAAGCGAGAAAGCCAGAAGGGGCACCACTCCTCTCTGTCCCGTTCAGATAACGTTCATTTACTCATTGTCAAAGGCCTCCTAAATTGAGACAAACATCTCGGACAAGTTAACGGCTGACATTTCCTTATTACTCAGCAAAGTCTGAGTAACTATTGGGCATACAGTACTTGACTGTTTTGGAAAAGAGGGGGTTGCCCAGTCTGGGGGCTTTCCCTTCCAGTCCTTTAATTGTGTTTGTTTGTGGGTCTCTGAAATTACTTGCCAGAGTGGCAGTGTCCACTCATGGCTTGAGACCCTTTTGGCCAAATCAAAGTGGAGGCTAGTATCTGACCCAAGTGCCTCCTGAAGTGTTGTCCTTTCTTTTGGCATCATGGTGACTGCGACAAGGCCATAGACTGCCTTGGCCCCTCTCAAGATCACCAGAGTAAAAAGGTATTGGGTACCACTGAATATGAATGCAAGCTGGCACCAGTATAGCTCTGTGGAGGCGAAGGCAGTAGCCACATCCACCTCCGTGTGGTATTTTGGACTCACAGTTATAGTTGTTGAAATTTCCCCTGATAGAATGCAGTTAGGGGAAGTATGTAGTGTCAAGTCAGGGTGTGCCAGGGTGAGTGCCTTTGCTATCTGTGCTCTGGCTGGGCAGGAGCATTTTGCTGCTTGAATCCCCAGTCCCACAGGAAATTCCCTTGAAAGAGGGCATGGAGAGGGACGACTCTCTCTGCCAAGGTTTCAAGAAAATCTCGGGGGAAATTGCAGGTTTCTAACAGGGGGCTCAGAGAGGGAACAATGGCAAGTTCTGGAAGCTTGGGGTTACCTTCCACTTGCTGCGTGTTCTCCTTTTCCTGGCTCTCACATGTGCTGGCAATGTTCCGTGCCTTTTCAGATTCTGTGGGGGTTTCTTCCTGAACCTTAGCCTTACACAAGCCTTCTCTGTGTTCTAAAAGCACTATGGTCTCAGAGGTGGTTGGATTCTTACTTGTAGCAAGGTCAGGGTGAGGGACAATTTGCTTTGTTCCAGTGTCCACTGGGGGCTTGTTTCCCTGGCGGAACTTAAATTGTTCTCCGCCCCCCCCATATCTGGTTAAATGGATAGCTTCTGGGGTGGGCTCACCATGTCTTACTTGTTTAGAGCGCCGCATGTTCAGCGCAGTCCTGGATTTTCCAAGGAGAGTGGCAGTGGTCTTTTCCCTATCGGTCCTGATGCCTGCCTTCACCCTAGATCTACCCCATTTGTAGGGTTTCAGTCGAGCCACAACCCTTTGGGGGAGATCCCGGGACCAAGGGCACCCCTATTCCTGCAGGTCTAGACTGGGGTAGTATCCAGCCAGGGGAGAGCTGTTGGTCACAGCGCTGACCGGCTGCTTACTTCCTGCCTGAAACTGCTTCTCCAGAGCATCCAAGAGCTCAGATGTTGGCCTCTTGTCGAACTGGCTCATGTCCAGTCCGAACCTTCTAAGCATGCCCCAGATCTTTACTCTGTCTGAAGAGTAAGTCTGGGCTGTGGGGTTGTAACCGCCAGACGTCTCCCTAGGGGCACCAGGGTCCAGGGTCTGCTTTGGGGCTGCAGGCGGCTGAGCAGAGTTCCCTGTCCTGTTGGGCTGACTGTGGGAATCCCTAGCCTGCCACTGCCTGTTGTCCTGTCTGGGAGGACGGAGCGAGTTCCAATTCCCCTTGGGAATGGAATTCGGAGCTGTCTTCCTGTGTTGGGAATGGGGTCCATAGTTGGAGTATGTGACCTCCTGTATGGGCTCCCAATTCCCTGTGTCACGCTTATGGTGCTTAGGAGGGGGCTTCAGAGAACCGGCCTCGTGGAGCAGGTCAGCGACCCGCTGGAGGTTGTTTCCGAATTCCTCCCAGCCAGTTGTTGCGGGGTCCATCAAGCCCAGGGCCATCTTGGTTTCATGGTTAAGACCTCTGTAAAGGAGAGTCTTAAACTCTACCTGGTTAAAATTGTACCTTCCTGGGGCCAAGGGGACTTTCTCAGCAAGTATGGCCAGAAGCTGCTTCCGAGCCACATAAGCTTCAGGGTTCTCTCTGGGACCCTGTTGCTCCTTGACATACAGAACAGTAGCGCTCTGCCCAGGCCACAAAATCATTATCATCTCCAGCATCCACTCATGGGCCTCGAGTCTTACCAAGCCTCGAGTCACCATGGCAGACTCCAATGTGGGGAGGTCAGAAGGGGACATGCACAACCTCGCCAGCTGGGTCAAATCCTGGCGGTTGGCTGTGGAGTGGGAGTGGATCACGGTGTTAAGCCACATGATCCCTGTCAGTTTGTTTAGAGGACCAAGTTGATCTGCAATCGCCTTGGCCTCTGTGGCTCTCCAGGGAACCCAGGTCTCAATTTCTTGGGTCTCCTGCACCTCTGCTTTATCTAAACCTCCTTCTCCCAAAGGGGCAATCTTCTTAGTCATGGAACGGGTCTCTACTCGTTGGACTGGGACCCCATGGTTGCTCCAGTCCGGGTTGTGGGGAAGAGTGCCCAGAGCATCCTCTGGCAGCGACTCTTCAAGGGAGAATGATGGGAGTAGCTTAGGGCAGACCACAGAGAACACCCTTCGGGTGTTAAGCTGGCTCTCCAACACCTCAAACTGTTTCTGGCAGGCCGCATGACTAACAGCCTCTTGCTGTTCCTTGACCTGCCCTACCATGAACTTGGCTGCAGACCTGGCATGAGCCAGCTCAGCTTCTAGAGCACGAGCTCTCTCCTCCCAAGTCTGAGCCTGCAGAGTAGCAGCACTCAACTTTTGTGCAGTGGTCTGCACGACAGACGCGAACGTTACTTTGTCCGCGCGCAGAGCTTCCGTCTCGGCATGCAGCCGGGCAATTTCCTTTTTCTGACACTACAAGCTTGTCTCTGGTCTCTACCAGCATCCTTGAGGCATCTCTGGCCATCAGCCAAAGTCCCCATGCGGTAAAGCATCCTTTGATGGCCTGAATGGGTTCCTTGACTGGCGCACCTGAGCATACGCCTCCCTTAACGTGGCAAAGGGATCTGCCGTCTGGAAGCTTACCTCCTTCCAGGGGCATTTCCCCTTGCTCAGCACCCGTTTCTCCAACTTTCCTCTGACCTCCCGCTCGAGCATGAGGTCTTTCACTGCTACTTTGCTACTCTCAGCCATTTTACACTAACACACAAGGGACCAGGATCTGGAGGGACGGGTAGGATCACCGAGACCCCTGGGGGATTTTAGGGAAACGAACTCTGTGGAACTTAGCGAGGGAAGAGGTTTGGGAACCTAACTCCAACCTGCCCAGGAAAAGTCGCTTTTGTCAGTCTAAGCCCGGTCTTCCAACTTGACGGCTTAGGGACAAAAGGACGAGGAAATGGTTCAGGGATGGGGAGAGTCATCTAGACTATGGGGAAACCTTCATGAGTACTCTGCCTGCCAATGAAGGGGGAAAACGAACGCAGTGGAACTTACAGCGCTGCCTGGCCAAGCGGGGGGGGAGGGGCGAGGAATCAAGCTGAACCGTCCCTAACAGTTTTTTGGGTGAGGGGGCCCTTCCTCCACCTTGGGCAAAACCTTCTGAAACCCTATTCTAGGTCAGGACTCACCACCCACACCTACTATGCTAGCAGTCGGGACGCACCCGAATTCAAATTCAGCCAGGACGCACCCGGACTTACTAAGCTACAAATGGGATGCACCCGCGTTTCACTTTAAGGGGTGGGATTCTTCCCTAAGTGCTTTTGCCTTGCCTTAAGTGTTGCGTGCGTGTGGACGGTTCCTAACGCCCTAGCGCTTCGGATCCCAGCCTACGATAGACCCCAAGTTAGGGATGTGATTACTTCCCTTGCTATTGGACTGTGATTCACTGCCCAAGAGCTAGTGACCAAGTCGGGGCGGCTGACATACACAAGCCAAGCAAGAAAGGGGAACAGATTTCCAGCCCAGATAGAGTAGCTTCTGGAGCTCAAACACACACAGTTCACGCACACGTGTTCCTAATATCAGCTTAAGATGACTACGGCCTTTGCCTAAGTCTATACCAGCCTGATTTGAGAAGGTTCGTGACTCCCACTCAAATTAGGGATACAGGGGCTGCCCGCGTTTCTCCACCACTCTGTTATCCTGATTTTTGGGGGTCCTGGGAGGGACACCTAAATGTGCTCAAACAATGGGGAGGGAATTAGCACAGAGCACAAGCTGGCAATGCGAGAGGCAGGGTAATGTAGCGAGATCTTGAACCCTATGTCTATGGGGTCAGACCAAATCAATGATACGGCAGAAGTTGAAAATAATAGTAATTGTTTTATTGAAATACAATCAAATACGTGTATGCAACACACTCACACAAGGAACTATAGAAATAAAGGTAGGAGTGGGATAGAGGGATTTTGAGAGGAGGTTTGGTATGGGAAATACTATACCTGTCCTGAAGCCCGGTGAAAAGCAAAGAACCTGGGAAGCATGGATTCTCAGCACGTGGGGCTGAGGGGACGGCTCGCTGGACAAAGCGACAGCAAGGCGGGATGGAAGCCAAGAGCGATCCGAGGAAGCGCTCAAAGTCAGGGGTTCTTATAGAGAAAATTGTGGCCGCAGGCTAGTCCGTACTTGGGGAAAACAATGAGTTTGGGGCTGGAGACAAAGCCTCCGAAAGGTCAGTACTTTAGATGATTGAGTTATAGCCAGATTGTCAATAGAGTAGCCAGTATGCAAAAGCGGAGTGCTTGAGAGTTGTATAGTCTGCTCATCAAGCTGCCTGCACGGGGCAGGGGATCTTTTTGTAAGTAGCGTGCATGCATAATGTGGTACTTGCCTTGAGGTCTCCTGAAGCTGCATTCAGCAATGACTGGCCTGCCTAGATCGGGATTTGAATGGTTTGGCTATTGTCAGCCGCACCTGTGTGCGTGCTTGTCCAGGGGCCTCGCAAGCACGTGGAGAGGAATGGGTACAGAAGGCCAAATTATTGATATCAAACGATATCTTAATATCCCAGAAGCTCGGGCTAGAAACAGAGGTAACAAGACCCAAGCAGTCACATAATCATACAAGGCTAACTGAAGGGAAAGGGAGGAAAGTTTTGGATAGAGATATTTCAGGACAAAGTGGGTGATATTTACCAATCCAAAAGAGAAGTGAAGAAGTACACAACTGGGAATCAGAGTAGCAAAGTGGTGATCAGCAATCTGTATTGCAAGTTGACTGGTCAAGAGGGTGTGAATGGCTCTCTGGCCAAGTAAACAATGGAGTTCACAGAGTGGACAATCAGGTCTGGAATGGGCTAATAGTCTTAGTGTTAAGTGACAAAGGGCTAATGGTCACCATGATAGATCAGTGCTTATCGGACAGTTTTTAAGACAAAAGAGAGAGGCTTGCTTGGTCAGAGGAAGAGTAGCTGAGACCATCAGCAGTTTTGTGGGAATCTCCCAGATGCTATTGTCCAAAAGGTCAAATCATTAACACTAGCTGCAAACCTATAATCTCTGAAGTTTCTGGTGATTTCCAGACCATGATCTGGCTATGCCTAGAAGTGTTTTCTGACCTAAGTCACAATGCACATGTTTGGCCAGTCTTTTCCTCTTGTCCAGCTCAGCATACAGCCATACAACGGGACATTTCATTTATGTCAACTAATATATTTTACCAGTTAAATCATATTTCAGCAATTAAACTATATGAAAGTGTGGGGGTGTAAGGTCTGCTAACATTACAAACATACGTTGTAGAACGGAGCACACCAAAGAATTTCAAAAGAAACTCAACCTGTGCTTTGTGCATTATAGCAAAGCCTTTGATTCTGCAGATCATGAAAAACTATGGATCATTCTTAAGGAAATAAGTGCACACATCATTTGATTGTCCTGATGTGTAACTTCTCCTCAGGATAAGAGGTAACCAGCAGGACAGAATACAGAGGAATATAATGGTTTCCAATTGGCAAGTGAGTTAGGCAAGACTGCGTTTTATCACCTTATCTTTTTAACTTGTATGCTAAACACATCATTTGTAAAGCAAGATTAGACTTGAGAAAAGGAGGTGTGAAATTTGGAGAAAGGAACATCAGCAGTTTAACATATGTAGATAACACCATACTACTAGCAGGGAATAGCAAAGACTTGGAACAACTACCAAAGAAAGTGAAGGAAGAAAGTGCAAGGGCAGGTTTACAGTTGAACATTAAGAAAACAAAAACAGTGACCACAAACAATTTACATAACTTTAAAGCAGACAATCAAGACATTAAAATAGTTCAAGATTTTCCATACCTTGGATGAGTCATTAATCTGAATGGAGATTGCAGTCAATAGATCAGAAGAAGGTTGGGCAGCTGTGAAGGAACTAGACAAGATCCTGAAGTTTCAAGATATATCACATAATACTAAAGTTAGAATTGCCCACGTAATCGTATTTCCATTTTCTGTGTATGGTTGTGAAACCTGAACAGTGAAGAACATTGATAGGAAGAAGATCAACTTATTTGAAATGTGATGCTGTAGAACAGTTCTATGGACTGCTAAAAGTACATATAAATGAGTATTAGAGGAAATCAAGCCTGGAGTCTTCCTAGAAGCCAAGATGACTAAACTGAGACTGCCATACTTGAGTATATCATGAGAAGACATGACATTGTTACCCTGCTTTCTGGGGTCCCGTGGGGGACACCTCAATATGCTCCAAATAATGGGGAATGGGAATTAGCCAGAGCACAAGCTGTAGCACTACAAGAGGCAGGGTAACCTAGCGAGATCTTAAACCCAATGTTTACGGGGTCAGACCGAGTTGTGACCACGACACAACAAAGTTATAATTATGTTCTTTTATTTGTAAAGTCACAGCACATTTGCATACTCACTCACACAGAACTAAGAAACACTGCAATCTTGCGTACTCACACACACAGACCTAAGAAAATAAAGGGAGGAAAGTATATAGGGGATTTTAAGAAGGATTTTTCAGGGGGAATACTACACCTGATCCTGTAGCCCGGGTAGCCTGCAAAAAGTCAGTTGGAGCAGAGATTCTCAGCCCATGGAAGCTGAGGGGAAGGCTTGGCAAATGGAGCGGCAGCAAGGCGGGATGGAAGCCAAGAGTGATCCGAAGAAGCGCTCAAAATCAGGGGTTCTTATAGGGAGAAATGTGCCTTTAGGGTAGTCCGTTCCTGGGGAAAACAATGCGTTTCGGGTTGGAGACAAAGCCTCCAAAAGGTCAGTACTTTAAATGATTGGATTTTGACAGAGTTGTCAATAGCGCAAATGGAGAGTGCTTGACAGTTGAGTAGTCAGAAGCACTAATCTCGTCAAGCTGCCTGTTCGGGGCAGAGAATCTTTTGTATGCTTGGTGCATACGTAATTTAGGTTTAAAGTGTACTTGCCTGGAGGTCTCCTGAAGCTGCATGCTGGAAAATTACTGGCCTGCCTGGATTTGTCATGCATTTTCCAGCCTGTTCGGCCGTGTCCATGTGGGTGCTTGTCCAGGGGCCTCACAAGCACATGGAGGGGAGCAGTTTGGAATGGCCAATCCTTTGATATCAAATTATATTTAGTAGACCTCGGGCTTGGACTATACACCACAGTAACAACATACTAGTGAAACCAATTAGTTTTGGTGAGATAGAAGGCAGGAAGAAATGAGGAAGTAAGCATTACGGATGGACAGACTCAATAAAGAAAGCCACGACCGCCCTGAGTCTGCAAGATCTCAGCAGGGCTGTGAGTGACAGGGTGACCTGGAGGTCTCTCATTTAGAGGGCCACCATAAGTCAAAGCTGACCTGATGGCAGTTGACAACATTTTTTTAAACCCTTTGATTAAATGAACATTTTGAATCAGGTAGCACACCACAAGATTCAGAGGAGTGTGAAACCTGAAGTATCCTTCTGCCCTGTAGATTTGTGTGGAATCAAGTTAGTTTGTCAGAAAGATCAAACGGCAAACTGGGCAAGACTTGTCCACAACATAAAAGAAACTATGGAATAATACATTTCACTAAAAAATTATCAGTGGTGCAGGCAGCCTTTGGAGCCAGACATGTTAGAGGCTGAGAAAACACTCCTATTCATATGGCACAATACCCTTGTTACTATAATAAAAGTTAGCACTGTGGAAGTTTTGTTGGCAGAGAAAGTGAAGGACATGTTTCATGAAAGACAGGGTTAACCAGTCTTTCCACAGGGACATGCCATATTAGGGGTCAGTGAATGAGAGATTTTCAAATATGAAGTCAGTGCTACTTCATTACAACTGAAGTTCTTGGAAAGCATTTTTAAAGGGTGATTTAAATGAAATTGGAAACTGAACAGTAATAGAGTAAGCTACTGAGATATTTTAGGCCCAGTCTATGTATGGATGTGTCCAGTGGAGGTGCTCAGCCTGGTAAGGAGGCCTTGGCAACATTCATCACACACTCATCACATTTGGGGATGCTTTCAGTACTGAAAACTGAATCATCTGCTGTGTATCAGTCATTTTTTAAAAAAGATTGAGTCAGATTTAATGAAATTCACAATGAAGATCAAGGTAATCCTTAAGATTATAATACAGCACAATTCCATCTATCCAAAGCATATGCAAGGGATTCTGCAGTGTATAATGTTGTTACCCTGTGAACTGGGGGTCCCGGGAGGGACACCAAAATGTGCTCAACTAAAGGTGGGGAAAATTAGCTCAGAGCACTGCTTAGCGTTACGAGAGGCAGGGTAACATAGCGAGATCTTGAACCCTATGTCTACGGGGTCGGGTCGAGTCAAGGAGAACACAGAAGTTGAAATAATAAATGATGTTTATTAAATACAAGCAAAACAGTGTATGCGACACACTCACACAAGATAACTAAAGAAAATAAAGGTTGGAGTGGTATAGAGGGATTTTTAGAGGGATTGCTGGTTTGGGTGATACTTCACCTGTCCTGAAGCCCAGAAAAATAGAGAGCGAGGCTGGGGTGCGATGTAGCTCAGCACGTGGAGCTGAGGGGAGGCTCGCCAAGCAAAGTAGCAGCAAGGCGGGATGAAATTCGGGAGCGATCCGAGGAAGGTCTCGGAATCAAGGGTTTTTCTAAGGAGAATTGTGACTGCAGGCTATGCCCCACTTGGGGGAAAACAATAGATTTGGAGTTGGAGACAACACCTCCGAAAGGTCAGAATCTGAATGATTCAGTTATCGTAATAGAGTAGCCAGTATGCAAACGCAGAGTACTTGGGTATTGTATAGGTTACCCATCAAGCTGCCATCGCGGGGCAGAGGTTCTTTTGTAAGTGGTGTGCATACTTAATTAGAGTACTTGCCTGGAGGTCTCCTAAAGCAGTGAGTCAGCTATTTCGGGCCTGCCTGTATTGTAGTTTGAGTATTCCGGCTATTAACAGCCGAGCTTGTTTACGTGCTTGTCCGGTGGCCTCACAAGCACGTGGAGAGGAATAGAAAAGTGAAGCCGAATTATGATATCAAGGGATATCTTTTAATATCCCCAAAGCTCGGACTAGCCAGAGCAGTAACAATGTTTCTAGCAGGACTTAGCAGAAAGAAGGTGAAAAATTATGGAGGATTTTAACAGCCTAGTCTTAAATTCACTTAATCAGAAATTAGTACCATTGACTTTAGTGAGTTTAGGAAGTACAATTTGGGGCAATGTTCAGAATTCTCTATAAATATTCCTGACAGTCCCAGGAAAGAGGGAATATCACCAATTTGAATCTGTAGTGTAGACACACCCTTAGTCTGACTGGAACTTCCTTTATATGACAGCTTCTATCTCTATCTTGAGAGCCGCTGTGAAATGTGGGGGTCTCTCCGTCAGTGGGAATAATCACATTCAAATTATTGAATAATAGATTGCCCTGAACAAGGTATTTTGGCAGATATGTTCATCTTTCTAAGCATAATTTACCTCACAGGTGAAATAAAAGACTTCTTTGAGTTTCCCAGATGGGGTACAAATGTAACAAATAAAACTTGGATAAACCTAGATATACATACCATGTCAGTATAAAGTATAAATCCATAACTTAGACTATTTCGAGTTGCTGGCCAGGTCACTGACATCAGTATCACTGACCCCAAACGTGCTATTTGTTGGCTGGCATCCTGGCAATGAATTATGATGGCATAAATTGGACTTAGGGCTAAATATCATGAAGACGCAAGATCCAATCTAATCTTGGAAGCTAAACAGGATCAACACTGATTAATACTTGAACAGGGGACTGCCAATGAATGTGAGGTGCTGTAGCCTAGATTGCAGAGGAATGAACTGGCAAAACCACCCCTGAGTATTCCTTCTTCAAGAAATCCATATGAAATTCATGGGGTCATAAGTCAACAGGTAACTTGAAAGCACATACACACCAAATTGGACTTATTCCATTTAGGTCACCTTTTGACACAGTTCAGAATTCTGTAGTAACTGTACAGCAACCGGAAGCCCCCCAAGGCTCATCTTGTATACAGTACAATAAACAGCCATTTGATGATCAACCATGAAATAACGAGACCAGGCACAGAACACTGGGTTAAATAAGAGCCATTTTATTTAACCTAAACTATTGTGTTGTGTTGGCCTGGAAATAGAGCAGAGGGGGAGCAACCTGATGCAGGTCCACCCAAGGCCAAGTGTCACCCCATGACTACTTCTTCAGCCTTCCCTTGGGAGGGACAGCTAAACCCTGAGGACAATCTACATGTTATTGGTTGCTCTTCTTCCCTACATAATTGATGGTAAATAATAATAATAGACCAAACATTTACCTAATTCAATGAGGACATTTGAAGACAGAGGCACACAACTATCGGAAACTTGCCCATGCTTCCTAGACCAACCTTCCAAGGCCTGGCATACTCTGAAATCAGATGTGGTGTCCTCACAACCCTGCATTGGTTGCAAAAGCTAAAGCTGACATCTTTATCCATATAGTCTGAGGTGGTGTCAAGTATACACATGCTCCTCAGGAAGAGGCCAAAAGGCCTCCAACCAGGTAGCCCTTCTAAAAAGCTCAAATTCCTTCTCAGCATTCTTGTAACCATGCCTAGTGCTTGGGGTTAAGGAGAAAGCAATGGCTTGATCAAATTCATACCTCCAAGGATCCATAGGTCTACCAGCATAGGAACAGGTTCATAGTCTGTTTCCAGAGCCAGCTGTCTGAAATAGTCTTCTGTTGGTGGGAAAGACTGTCAGTTCTCTCATTATTTATCTCAGCTACATGGCACACTGTGAACAAAATGTTACAGCACAAATACTGCATAACAAAAACCCTAACCAGGTGCATTATCCCAGGTGATTTGGAGGGCATTATGTTAATAACATGAATAGCTGCCATGCTATGACACCAAAAATGGACAGAGCCAACTCCTCAGCCCAAATCCTAACATGCGTCACCATTGGAAAAGAATCCCAAAAAGATCAAATCAACCAAAAAGCCAGCCTGAGCCTATTCCTCAGGTCAAAGTTGAGCACGCCAATGCACTCTAACTACACACCTAAACCAATAGACCCAACTGTGTCAGAAAATACCTTCAAGACAAGTCAGTTGCAGCCCCTCCCTCCAAAAAGAAACTTAATTGAAAGATGCAAAATAATCCTGCCAAACTTCAAAATCATTGCTAGTGCCCCTAATCCTGTGACGGGCTTTGTGCACCCCTGAAATAGCATTGTAGAGACACCTCAAAAAAGCAACAGCCATACATACAAAATTCAGGTGCCCAATAAGCACCTTAAATTCCCTAAGAGTGGCTTTCCAAAGCCCCCAAAATTCTAATACTCTCCTGTTCTGTCATGTACGGGATAGCCTGAAATGCTCCAAAGAACACTCTCTGAAGTTAACAGTATTTTATTCAAAGTATCTTCATGGATAACAACTGTACACTTTCACAAAAGTTCCCAGAACTGATTTGTATAGCAATCATACTTTTTTTAATACAGGCAATTTGCACAAATTCTCTTACACTAAGTTTTCATTGGTTTGTAAAGTATTGTCCAGTTTTCCCAGGCTAGCGCATTTCCCAGGCTTTCTTGATCTTTAGCAGTTGTTGACTCCTTTTCGAGCTCCCTCCATTATATCAAAATCACTTCATTCTCATAACACCCTTCACACTCATTTCCCACTTTTGGTCTCCCCCTCCCCCCTTCTTTACTGACACATTATATTGATTTGCTTGTTACCCTGATTTCTGGGGTCCCGGAAGGGACGCTTAAATGAGCTCTCAATTTTATAAGTTGGGGAAATTAGCCAAGAGCGCAGCCTAGCAATACGAGAGGCAGGGTAACGTAGTGAGATCTTGAACCCTATGTTTACAGGGTCAGGCCGAGTCAAGGAGCACACAGAAGTTGAAATAATAAAGGTTGTTTTATTAAAACACAATCAAACAGTGTATGCAGCACACTCACACAGATAACTAAGGAAATAAAGGTTGGAGTGGGATAGAGGGGTTTTTAGAGGAGTTGTTGGTTTGGGTGATACTTCACCCGTCCTGAAGCCCAGTTAAAAGCGGAGAAGCTGGGGAGCATGGATCTCAGCACGTGGGGCTGAGGGGAAGTCTCACTGGACAAAGTGACAGCAAGGCGGGATGGAAGCCAAGAGCGATCCAAGGAAGCGCTCAAAGTCAGGGGTTTTTATAAGGAGAATTGTGACTGCAGGCTAGGTCGGACTTGGGGAAAACAATGAGTTTGGGGCTGGAGACAAAACCTCTGAAAGGTCAGAATTTGAATGATTGAGTTACAGCCAAATTGCCAATAGGGTAGCCAGTATGCAAACGTGGAGTGCTTGAGCATTGTATAGTCAGATCATCAAGCTGCCAGAGCGGGGCAGAGGATCTTTTGAAAGTTGCTTGCATACCTAATGGAGGTACTTGCCTGAGGTCTCCTGAAGCTGCGAGTTGGCTATTTCTGGCTTGCCTGTATTGTGTTGGGATATTACGGCAATTATCGGCCGAGCCTGTGTGCGTGCTTGTCCGGGGGCCTCGCAAGCACTTGGAGAGGAATGGGTATGTGAGGCCGAATTATTGATATCAAGAGATATCTTTATATCCCACAAGCTCGGGCTAGCCAGGGCAGTAACATGCTACATATATGTATTTGCAGGTAGCTTCTCATGCTCATTAAATTTGCAGATAAGTGCATGTTCATCAAATTTTCAGATGACACCTAATTAAGAGGGATAACTAATACCCCAGAGGACAAGATCAGAATTCAAAATGACCACGACCAATTAAAGAGCCTGGCCAAAACTAACAGAATGAATTTTAAGAGAGAGGAATGAAGGGTACTAAGGACGAAAGAATGAAATGCACAGATATAGGATGGGTGATACCTGGTTTGAAAACACTACTTGTGAAAGGGGTCTAGTACTCTTAGTGGACCACAAGCTGAACATATAGTCCAGCATAAGTGGCATAAGTAACAGCCTGATTGTAACCAAAGAAGCCTAGGTACCAGAAACCATTAGATAAACATTTACTAGGAATGTACTGATAAGTGCTGCTTGGCTCTCAAGGTCTTCAAGGTCTCTTGGCAAAGGGGGAGGAAATGCAGGGATTCTAAAGCTCTGTTATTCACTTTTGAACTTCAGTCTCCTCGTTAAAGTCTTGTACAATGCACCTCACTCCAAGTAAATAGTGTTTATGCACTGTACTATTTGCGTTTGTGGATTCAGTTCCTGAGGGAGTGAGGAGATTCACAGCAGATTCTACACTATGTACCAAACATCTGGAGAAGAACCACTGGAAGAGGGAGTGGTTGGTGGAGCCACCAAGATTTAAGGTGATAAATGACCTGAGGGAGCCAAATTGGAGCCCAGCCAGCCCACGGATGCACAAGCTAAGGCATGACTTGTGATTCTTGGGGAATCCTGGCGAGAGCGTCCCAACACGGCTCACAGACAACACCACCATGCCACGCGATGGGATGCTACAACCAGTGAAACTGACCTGATGGAGCAACTTTTAGCCAAAGAAGAAGTGGAGCTACAACGAGAAGAGATATCCAGGCTGAGAGCTCAGCTAACTGACTGGAGGATCCTGATACCTCAACTGGGACGTGCCCAACAGCAAGTGCCCTCAGCAGCAGCACCGGTTGCCACAGCCCCTGCACCTCCTGGGGGACCTGCGCCTCAAGCAGGGCTGAGACCTTTTCGAGAGATGAAAGCCATGTACGATGGGGAAGGGGCTACTCTTAATTATTTCCACAATGCTGCCTCCAATTAGATGGTTGACTACAGGAACAGCTTCGATGATGATGCTGCCAGAGTGAGATACCTGAGCCTGCACCTCAAAGGTGAAGCAGTGGAGTGGGTCGCCAGCTTGTTCGATTTCCAAGCTGAGGAAACAGCAGACCTCCAGCTGTTCATGTACTGTCTCAGAGAGATGTTTGAAGACCACTTTATTCAAGAACAAGCCAGACACCAACTCAGGAAGCTGCACCAGGGAAAAGGAACCATTGGAGAGTATGTCCAGGAATTTAGAAAATTAGTGACTAAGGTCCCAGAATGGAAAGACAACATACTTAAGCATTTTTTTCAGGATGGATTAAGCCCCACCATTCTGGATCAGTGCCTTTCTCAACGAAACCCTGCCAACCTGTTGGGATGGATGAAGCTAGCTGGTGAAGTAGAAAGCCTCCTGGAAAGGGGACAACTCTCCAGACAAAGACAAGCCCAAGAAAGTGGCTGCAGACCCCTGGGAGCTAGAAAATCCACCTTCCTAAGCAGTGAAGAGAGAAAGAAATGACTATGTGAAGGGACTTGTTTCATATGTGGGAAGAAAGGCCACATTGTGAGTGATTGTCAAAACTAAAAGAAGGGCATGGAGGAAAAGCCAACAACTCCTCCCACCAAGCCCACATCCTGCGGAACTGACACTCCGAAGCCGCAGACCAAACGCCCAGGCGGTGGAACCTCCGCTTGGGCCTGCAATTACTAGGACAGCCCACAGCTGACCTCAGGCTCCGACAGTGACAAGTGGGACCTGGACTAGTCGGCGAATGTAAGTACAGCCAAAACTCGACATGTCTATGTTACAGTAGCTTTACAAGGGGCAGATGGGGAGTTAAGAAAGTACCAGGCATTGGTTGATTCACGATGTACCACAAGCTTGCTGAACACCATAGTGGCCAAAGAGCTTGCCATAGAGTTTGAACCCTTCAAGAAGGCCATCAGATTATCACAAATAGATAGCTCGCATATGACAGGAGGCCCCACCAGGGAAAGGACCAAATCCATCCCTGTTCAGGTGGGAGGCATCCGGAGTCACTTGAAATTCCTAGTACCAAACAAAATTGGATTCCAAGTAGTCCTCAGGTATGATTGGCTAAAAAGACATAATCCCAGAATTGACTGGGATTGACCCGAGGCGTCCTAGAACAAACAAAAAATGCCAAGGAAGTGCCGAAACTATTGACACCAAATGCGGCACTTAAGCTTGGCCCCAAGGAACTGCAGAAAATCCCACAAGAGTACTGGGACCTGAAGAAGGCATTTGAGGACCACAAAGCAGATAAACTCCCACCGCATGGAGACTTTGACTGTAAACTAAGGCTGATAGATGGCACCAAAATTCCCAAGCCAAAAATGTACCCCATGAACAAACAGGAGCTAGAAGCCCTAAAGAAATTCCTAAACAAAAATTTGCAATGTGGCTTTATTAAACCTTCCTCCACACCAACAGCTAGCCCCATATATTTCCAGCAAAAAAGGGACAAAGGAGACCCCAGACTCATTGTGAATTACAATTTAATAAATCAGGCAGTTCCACCTAATACTTATCCAATTCTGCTCATGATGGATATAAAGGGACAACTGGTTAAAGGTAAATACCTTATGAAACTAGACCTTAAAGAGGCTTTCCACTGAATTAGAATGACCATGATAGTGAATGGCTCACCACCTTCTCAACCCCCCTGGGGAATTACCAATGGACAGTTCTTCTTTTTGGACTACAAGCTGGGCCTGCAGTTTTCCAGATGTTCCTTAACTCTGTCTTGCAAGAATTCCTATACAACGGTGTTGTTGTCTATCTAGATGACATTTTGATCTGCTCCGAAACACTGCCTCAACACACCAAACTTGTTCACACTGTGTTACTAAGACTTATAGACAATGACCTTGTTGTGAAACACTCAAAATGCGAATTTCACACTCAAACTTTTGACTTCCTCGGATATTGGGTTTGCAACAACACCCTAAACATGGACCCCTCCAAGATCAAGACAATTTTAAATTGGCCAGCCCTGAGAACTAGGAAGCAACTACAACAGTTCCTCAGTTTTGCCAATTTCTACCACAACTTTATTGAGGGTTTCACCAAGATTGCCCTCCCACTAACTGATCTTTCAAAGAAATCTTCCAATCTGAACGAGAAACTCACAAAAAAGATTACATGGACTGAAAACTGCCAGACCGCCTTCAGTGCACTCAAGTGCAAATTCACCTTGGGACCGCTTCTGCTATTCCCCAACACCGAAAAGGAATTTATAATACGAACTGATGTCTCTGAATTCACTATGGGCGCAGCATGATGACAACGGGCACCTGAAGCCATGTGCTTTCATCTCCAAAAAGTTCTCTGAGAGCCAATGTAACTGGCCAATATGGGAAAAGGAAGTCATGGCCATCCACTTCACTCTCACAACTCGGCGGCACTTCTTAGATGGCACGAAATCCCCCTTCCAAGTTTGGACCAATCACTGCAACTTGGAAACTTTGAAGACTGCCAGAAAATTAACCCCAAAGGAAGCACACTGGGCTGAATTTTTTCAACGTTTTAACTTTAAATTATTTTCAAACCAGGAAAAACGAATACATTGGCTGACCCTTTTTCCAGACTCCCTTGCCATGAATTGCCCGGCCATTCCTCACCCTCTAAAGAGCAAACTCTATTCACTCCCAACACACTGGGAATGCAGGTTACCACGCGCGCATAAGAATGCGCCCACTACTCAACCTTTTCTATGCTCGATTCTGCTTTCCAGCAAGCCATAAAAACTGCTAACACCTCTGATGACTGGCTAAAAAACCATGCTACTGCAGTCACTTGGACTAATGGCATGGCTTTTGTTGGAACCAAATTAAACATGCCTTCGGACTGCAGACCAGAAGTACTAAGAAGGTATCATGACTCCAAACCTACCGGACACTTCAGTTTCTTCAAGACTCTCCATGCCATCAGAAAACTGTTCCATTGGCCAGGGTTAACCAAATACGTGCAGGACTATATTAAGAACTATACTGTGTGCAACACCTGTAAACCTCCTACCTCAAAGCCACACAGACTTCTCAAACCCCTACCTGCACCCTCGACACCTTGGGATGTTATTTCTTGGGTCTTTATAGCAGATCTTCCCAGCTGTCGGGGCTGTCATGTCATCTGGGTTGTAACAGACTACTTCTCCAAACAATCCCACTTCATTCCTCTCAAAAAGATCCTCACTGTGGAAAAAATTGCTGACCTTTTCATCGCTAATATCTGGAGACTCCATGACCTGCCATCCACCATCATCTCCGATGCAGAACCTATATTCACTTCCAAATTCTGGACTTTGTTACCCTGTGTACTGGGGGTCCTGGGAGGGACACCAAAATGTGCTCAACTAAAGGTGGGGAAAATTAGCTCAGAGCACTGCTTAGCGTTACGAGAGGCAGGGTAACGTAGTGAGATCTTGAACCCTATGTCTACGGGGTCGGGTCGAGTCAAGTAGCACACGGAAGTTGAAATAATAAATGATGTTTTATTAAATACACAGCAAAACAGTGTATGCGACGCACTCATACAAGATAACTAAAGAAAATAAAGGTTGGAGTGGTATAGAGGGATTTTTAGAGGGATTGCTGGTTTGGGTGATACTTCACCTGTCCTGAAGCCCAGAAAAATAGAGAGCAAAGCTGGGGTGCAATGTAGCTCAGCACGTGGAGCTGAGGGGAGGCTCGCCAAGCAAAGTGGCAGCAAGGCGGGATGAAACTTGGGAACGTTCCGAGGAAGGTCTCGGAATCAAGGGTTTTTATAAGGAGAATGTGACTGCAGGCTATGCCATACTTGGGGGAAAACAATAGATTTGGAGTTGGAGACAAAGCCTCCGAAAGGTCAGAATCTGAATGACTGAGTTATCGTGGCGGTTCTCAATAGAGTAGCCAGTATGCAAACGCAGAGTACTTGAGTATTGTATAGGTTGCCCATCAAGCTGCCATTGCGAAGCAGAAGCTCTTTTGTAGGTTGCGTGCATATCTAATTAGAGTACTTGCCTGGATGTCTCCTAAAGCAGTGAGTCAGCTATTTCTGGCCTGCCTGTATTGTTGTTTGAATACTATGGCAATTAACGGCCAAGCTTGTTTACGTGCTTGTCCGGTGGCCTCGCAAGCACGTGGAGAGGAATAGAGAAGTGCAGCCGAATTGTGATATCAAGAGGATATCTGTAATATCCCCAAAGCTCGGACTAGCCAGGACAGTAACAACTTCACTCCTTAAGTCTATCAGGATTGTCCAGAATCTCAGCAGCAGACGGATGGTCAAACAGAATGCGTCAATCAAACTCTGGAACAATATCTTTGCTGCTTTATTAACTCCAGCCAAAACAGTTGGGTGCCTCTACTACCCTTCACTGAATTTGCCTACAATTCGGCCATGCATTCCTCAACTGGGAAAACTCCTTTTGAAATTGTCTACGGTGCAGACCTCAAGTGATTTCTGCCTCTCTCTGAAGAAAATAATACTAAAGTTCCCCCATCTGTTGCCAACTGGGCTCAAAAGATCTCTCAAAGCTGGAATGCTGTCTACTCTGTACTTGAAACTTCTAAAGCTTCCCACAAATGCTTTGCCAATAGGAAAAGACAATGCAATCCTAACAACAAACTGGGAGACCTTGTTTATCTCTCCACAAAAAAATTAACCTCTGGTGAGCCTTCCAAAATACTAAATACATTGGTCCTTTCCCCATGAAATGGGCCATTAATGAAGTCAGTTTTGAACTTTCCCTGCCTCCAGCTTATAAACTTATCCACCCTGTTTTTCATTGCAGCTTGCTCAAGCTGGCCCTTTTGCAGACTTCTTCGTGGACTGACACCAGCCTCTCCAAGTCTCTACAACCACCAATGGATGAAACTACATCAAGATGTCTACCACCCCCTCTAACTGGTGGAATTATTCACCTCTATTAATGTTTTTTAATTTTTTTATTATTATTATTTTTTACTCCCTTGCTCTTCCTCACTCATCCACTAACCCTTCTTAGCTTCGCTAACCCATACAGCACTTCATATCACATACTTGCTTTTTATTTTTCGGGGCAGGCAGGATGTCAGGATGCCCTCCATATTAAAGTAATGGGATATATAGTCCAGCATAAGTAGCATGAGTAGCAGCCTGATTGTAACCAAAGAAGCCTAGGTACCAGAGACCAGTAGATAAACATTTGCTAGGAATGTACTGATAAACGCTGCTAGACTCTCAAGATCTTCAAGGCCTCTTGGCAAAGGGGGAGGGAATGTGGGGATTCTAAAGCTCTGATATTTGCTTTTGAACTGCGGTCTCCTCACTAAAGTCTTGTACAATGCACCTCATTCCAAATAAGTAGTGTTTATGCACTGTACTATTTGCATGTGTGGATTCAGTTCCTGACAGAACAGTTGCACTGGACAAGATTGAGTTAATGCAAAGTGGGTTCTAAAATGGGCCATAACCCATGCTAAATTGGATTCATCCTGAGCCTTTCTTCACTGTCACTCTAGTTGTCTATCCAACTGCCTCATTGCTCTGATCTTCTCAAAAAATCAAGAAGTCCATAGGCTGCTCCCAAGTAATAGGTGGTTGGGAGCAAATGTGTCAACTGCCCAGGTGATTGCTCCATTCCACAGATCAACCAGGGCATCAATAACCAACTAACTCTGTTGTTGTTGCTGTTGTTGTGTGCCTTCAAGTCATTTCCAACTTAAGACAATCCTAAGGCAAACCTATCACAGAGTTTTCTGAGTATGAGAATGTGTGATGTGCCTAAAATCACCTGTGGATTTACATGGCTGAGCAGGGATTTAAACCCTTATCCAACACTCAAATCACTATACCATGCTGGCTCTCATTGCTCTTGAAGGTGGAAGAGGATTCAGGAATACTTTTGGATCCATTAGTATCCAGAGGCAGACCATTTTTACAGGTCTACTGCCCCTGCAGAGGCTAGGAGTTGTGGAAACCTTATCAGGTAATGATCTGTTCATGACAACTGTTTTTTTTTCCGAATCCACCTGTGCCAGATCACCATCATTCTGACCAGCAAAAACCATATCAAAAGTACGGTCTGAGGGGCAGATTGTGACAGGCCTATGGTTGTCATGAAAGCCATGAAATCCTGAGCTACCCTGATGAAGGTGTCTCAGCATGGATGTTAAAATTCCTCAACACAATGAGTTTGTGGAAGATTAGCACTACTTCTGAGATCACCTCCAGCAGCTATGACAGGAAGACAGTTGTAGAATTATGCCATGCTAAAAGTGTATAAGATCCTGGCCCAGAATTTTGGAAACCCTGAAGTCTGATTAAACTTCAGTCAAGATTATATTGAATACCAAACTTATTTGCTGTGTTATGAAAATAATAGTTTGAAATTTAGTCTACAGTTGTAATGTACACAGAATGAAAAGTACTTGCCAGGCAAATGTTGGTGATACTGTAAAATCTCCTTTCTGTCTGACCTGTTACTTATTACTATTGCAGTCTGCTGTTCATCACAGGCTCTTCATATAGGTATAAGTATATATATCAGTTCACTGTATGCTTGATTGCTAAACATCTTTGTGAAACATGAGGAGATCCAAGTTCCATTGATTTTCTTCTTTATGTCCTCCGAAGGTTCCATGAGATTTGTCAAGCAAGAGTCTTCCTGCCAGAAACCATACTAGCTACTTTATATCAGCTAATATTTTTCCAGATGTTTTCTGATCTCATCCCTTACTAATGCCTCCAAGACCTTGCCTACTGTCAAAAGCAAACTTTACTGCAAATCTTCATGTCCTTGACATCATCTTAGTCATTGTCTTATGTCATGGATTCCATTTACTTCATTCCAGTCCCTTGGTAGCTCTTTTCTTTCAAATAAATGATTACATCTTCTGTAGCGAACTGGTATAGATTCCATCTTCTCTTTTTGAGAAACCTGGGACTTTGAGAGCAACTGGCCAAGTTCAAAAATTTGTTCTCAGTTTCTCTTCAAAATTATCCTTTCCAAAAATTCTTAATGTCTCTGCCTTTTCAAATCTGGCGTAGTAAACCGGCTTCTCATGAACTCCTTGGGACCTATTTATTATTGGCTTTTGAGCAAAAGTGAGAAAGGGCTAGTATTTAATCCCAGGAAAGTGAATGAATTGTCCTCCATTATGAAATCCATGCTTTAGGATTTCACTAGCTCCTAGAGAATACAGTTTTCCTCTTCTAACCAATTGCTAAGCTCTAAAGGTAAATCCCCAAGTTCAAAAAATCATGGAGACTGCAGTTTTGGAGGTGCAGCTGATCAATTAGATTCTTTGTAAGAACTCTACCAAACTTGTTACCAGGCTGTACACCTCCACACTTTGATATTATTTAATTGGCAAAATATATTAATTGGCATAAATATAAAACATACCCTGCTATGGCTATATGGCCATGCTGGATAAAAAAAGGAAAAAGCTGGCCAAACACATGTGTTGCAAATTAGGTTAGAGGAGACCTCCAAGTGTAGCCAGGTTATAGTCAGGAAATCACAAGGAAACTCCAGTGATAATGGACTTGCAATTCTCCTCCTATGACTCAACCTCTTAGAGGTAATAGCATTTGGAAGATTCCCACAGATTGTCTTAATGCCTCTCCCTCTGACAAAGCAAGCTTCCCTTTTTGTTCCCACACCTACCCAACAAGTACTCATTTATCTGGACTATCATTAGCCCTTTGTCACCTAAGACTAAGACCGTTAGCTCATTCTGGACCTCATTGTCCACTCTCGGGACTCCATTGTTTACTCTGCCAGAGAGCGCTTAACATACTGGTCCTCCAAACAGAAATAGAATATTTAACCCCCTGTTTTTGTTCAGTCAACTCACAGTACACCGATTGCTGGTTACCACTCTGCAGTTCTGATTTCCAGTTGTGTACTGTCCTTAGATTTCCATCTAAGCCACATTGCTTCTTCACTCTCTTCTGGATTGGTAAATATCACCCACTTCACCCTAATATCTTGCTATCCAAAACTTTCCTCTCTTTTCTTTCACAGTTAGCCTTGTGTGAATGTGTAACTGCTTGGATCTTGTGTGTGTGATTGAAATTCCCCCAATAAAATACAATTAAGCTTACTTTTTGAATCTCTGGCTGGTTCTTCCCTGGTAAACATAAGTATAAAAGATCTCATCAGGTTACCTCCCACCTTGCAGGCCTCCTCTTTGAGCTAATACTAAAATCACAGGTGGACCTCTGGGTCACCCACATTTTGGAGTAACAAACTTGTGGTAAAACAAACATTACATTTAGGGATACACAGAGCTATATAGAACATCATGCATTTCCCTACTCTCACTTCACATTAGAGGCTGCCATTGGCAGGAGGTGGGAAACACACAATATGATCCTGTCACACAATATAAGGTAAGTGTTCCTAAGTATGTGTAAAAGATAGAATTTCAGCAGGTACAATTTGCATGATCAAACCACAACTAATGAAATTCCCTGTCTTTTGAGCAGTTATCACAAAAGCAGGGACCCTATCTTCTTCTATATCTGACCACTACACCTGTCCCTTGGTCTGAAGCCCAAATCACAGCTAAGTATCACTGAATTTTTGATAATCAGTTCCCAGAACACAGAATACAGGCCAAACAAAACTCAGGACAGGTCATAGCTCACAAAGAGTTCGGTGATGATGGCAGGAAAAAGTTCTGGCAGCTTTGCCATAATTCTATCTGTAGTGTTGTCCAGTGTTACTGCCCTGGCTAGTCCGAGCTTTGGGGATATTAAAGATATCCTCTTGATATCATAATTTGGCTGCGCTTCTCTATTCCTTTCCACGTGCTTGCGAGGCCGCCAGACAAACATGTAGACAAGCTCGGCCATTAATAGCCGTAAGATTCAAACTACAATACAGGCAGGCCAGAAATAGCTGACTCACTGCTTTAGGAGACCTCCAGGCAAGTAATCTAATTAGGTATGCATGCAACTTACAAAAAAGCCTCTGCCCTGCGATGGCAGCTTGATGGGTAAACTATGCAATACCCAAGTACTCTGCATTTGCATACTGACTACTCTATTGAGAACTGCTACGATAACTCAATCATTCAGATTCTGACCTTTCGGAGGTGTTGTCTCCAACTCCAAATCTATTGTTTTCCCCCAAGTACGGCATAGCCTGCAGTCACAATTCTCCTTATAAAAACCCTTGATTCCGAGACCTTGGAATGCTCCTGAGTTTCATCCCGCCTTGCTACCGCTTTGCTTGGCGAGCCTCCCCTCAACTCCACGTGCTGAGCTACATTGCACCCCAGCTTTGCTCTCTATTTTTCTGGGCTTCAGGACAGGTGAAGTATCACCCAAACCAGCAATCCCTCTAAAAATCCCTCTATACCACTCCAACCTTTATTTTCTTTAGTTATCTTGTATGAGTGTGTCGCATACACTGTTTTGCTTGTATTTAATAAAATATCATTCATTGTTTCAACTTCCATGTTCTCCTTGACTCGACCCGACCCCTTAGACATAGGGTTCAAGATCTCGCTACGTTACCCTGCCTCTCGTAACGCTAAGCAGTGCTCTGAGCTAATTTTCCCCACCTTTAGTTGAGCACATTTTGGTGTCCCTCCCAGGACCCCCAGCACACAGGGTAACACCAGTCCGATTATGTGAGTAGCTTGTGGTCTTCAAACTTTGCAAGATGGCTGTACATGTGATAGCCCATTTCAACATGTTCCTGATCCTGTGAATCACCCAAACCAGTATTTTCATCTGCTTTGACATCTAATATCTCATCTGGATATCATTTTGTGAGACTGCATGTGTTGTCCAGTGCTTCTTAATTGAATGCTATTTTTGGCTGGACAAGTCTGTCAATTTAATATGGGTTATTTAGCTTTGTGTTTACGTTTCTTCCTTCTGCAATATTTTCTGTCCCTGGTGACAGCTCTTTCTATGACTATAAAAAACAGACTCTGAATCCACTTATTAAAGCCTTTGTGGTTACACATGAGGGATAAGAAAGAATGACTGTGGTAAAACCCATTAGGCATACTAACCGCAGGGTTTTTTTTAATAATTATTCATAGTACTAGGTGGTTATTCATTAATGATTTACAGCAAAGCCTAGAGTCTGAATAGTCTAATCATTTTAAAGAACTGCTACATGTTTATAAAAGATTAACAAAAGAGTTTGGAATGCCAGAACCTCTTCAGTAATTCTTATTTCTACCACATGCTGGCCAAGTGTAGCCCTAGGGCCACATGTACCCTCAACTGTTGTTACCCCAAAATGTAGGTGCCACAAGGGCCACCCTGCAATGCCAAATACCTCCTTAAAAAAGTAGGGAAGTAATTAGCTCAAAATCAGGAGGCTGCGAGAGGGGGGCAACTTAGCGAGATCTTTTCTACCAGTGTTTATGGGCACACGCAGGAGAAGAACCAGCCAAAGATTCAAAAGTAAGCAAAAAAATGTGTTTTATTGAGGGGGATTCACTCATCCATACACACAAGATACACACAATCACACATTCACACAAGAGCTAACTGAAAGAGAAAGGGAGGAAAAATCGTAGAGGCTGAGGGGTTTGGGGGATTTATAATTACCAGTCCAGAAGAGTAGTGAAGAGCAGAAATGTATTTTGGCTTAGGTAGGACCTAAGGACAGTTCTCATTCAGGAGCCAGATGGACAGAGTGACCAGTAGACCTTTGAGAGACTGCACTGGGCATCCTGAAATCAGGGGTATTTGTACCCTGAAAATAACCTGTAGCAGTGAAGTTTCCAGATGCAAGACAAAGGGAACCTGTTGTGGACAATGAGTCTTTCGCCTGTTGATGGGCTTAGTGCTTTGACTGACAAAGACATGATGGATGTTGTAATAGCTGCCTATTGTGGTTGCTGTGAGGAAAGAGGAAAGAATCCGGGTGTACAAGGGATGGATATCTGTCAATCAGTGTCCTGGTGGTCCTCACAGTTGGGTTTCCTGGGAAATTCCAGGTTCTATTTAAGCCTATTATTCACAGGAATGATGTCTATTTGCCTGGCAAATGACTCAGGTCCTTTCCACACCAGGCAATTAGAACGGGGCAGTGCGTCCTCTCACGGAGGTCATCTGAACCTTGGAGCGTACTAGGAGCGGACTACTTACTGGAGATCCACACCTCAGTCTGCTCCAAAACGACCCCAAGTGGTCCTCCAGCATGTTTTCTAAAGACCTCAAAAAACAGGTCTTTATTTTCCTGGAACGCGCCATTGCGTTCCTGCTCCCTTGTGCAGATTCGCAGGCTCGCACCAATGCGAGCCTGTGATCTGTGGAGGGCAGGCTTTAGGCATTGCGAGTTGCAGCAGTTGGTCGGGCCTACAACCAACTGGAAGCTGCCATTTTGGAAGCTGGAAGCCACCATTTTTGAAGCCAGAGCAATGCGGATCTACAGACCTCACACTGCTCCGATTCGCCCTGGACCAAGGAGGAGCCATGTAGAAGGGCTTCAGGGACAGTCCGCATTGCTTCGGACCCCAGAAGAAGCGGTAGGTAACAGCACGGAGCGATTCTCTCACCTCTTGCGGAAAGGGCCTCAGTCTTACCTGGAGGAAGTTTTGAGTTGACCTATCCTCACATTTACAGTCAAATTCTTTCCCTCGCTCAGTTTGACCTCTCCATCACCTCTCAGGCTTGAATTTGATATCAGAGCCAATAAAATGTGTTGCCAATTATATATGATGCCAATTAGGTATGGTGCCCACCCAAACCAAACTAATATCAGGGCCCCCCAAAGCGGGACCTTACACTGTTTTTACAGCTCTTTGACCCCGTCAGACTCTCATTTCCTCCCCTCCCCTTTTTTGGACAAAATAATGGGGTGATCTGCCTCTCTAGCAAACCTCAATAGTCTGTAGGGCTCCCTGCTCAGTTTTACATAAAAATATCTATTTTTCAAAACCAAAGTAAGTTTCTAAGAACTTCTGTTACTGGGGGGGGGGGTGATATTTATTTTGTTTGGTATTTATAGCAGACCATGTGGCTCCTGAAGGTACCTAGGGGCAGAAAATTGGCCTCTGGACTCTCTCTATTTCCCCACTCCTGCCCTAGAAGGTTTTCAACTCCCCCCACCCCCAAGAATAGAGTATGGCTGTTGTCTTAGGTGCCAATCTTTGCTTTGATTGTGTTTTCCTGCATGACAGGAGGTTGGACTTGATGGTCCTTGTGATCTCTTCCAGCTCTATGATTCTATAATTTTTCAAGAGATGATAGTTTAGGGTTATATAAAAAGAAGTAACATAATTATACATTTGCAAGTTTAGTGGAAACCAATATCATAGTAAGGAAGAAAGTTAACAATGTAATGCAGTTCTATCCAGGGCAAGCTGAAATAAACACATGTGCTCCTGACTGTATCTCAAGTGTATCAGGATGAAGAGGAATTCTTTTTAAAGGCAATTTGTTCATCAAAATCAGTATGCATAATTTTAAAGCGTCTATCGGTTTAGTCAGGTCTAAGCTGAGTTTGAAGTGGAGGGCCCTACTCCTGATTCCTTGGTTGCTATCAGAAATTTAAGAGCACAACACTGCCCCCTGGATCCCTTTGGTACTCTGTTCACAACAATGTCAGCCATATAGCCATGGGCAACAATCAGAGGGGCATGGCAAAGATAACCATCCAAAAAAGAAGCCAGCTGAACATGAAATATTAGGTTCCTGGCAAGTTTGAAGAATATTTGTGTATCAAGGAAATTTATTTTCTGTGTTGTCTTGAATAACCCTGTATTTGCCCAAGCAATAATAATGAGTATGTACACTGATTAAACAGCCTTTGGGTACAGAAGTTCCAGTTATAAGCATCATGACAAGTAACTGTTAATAGACCTGTCTTCTACTGCTTTGGCTAATTTTGAGGGCTGACTTATATCTGCATGTAGCCTCAAACAATGCCTTGCATGTGTGATTGAGACCACACACAGAACTGTGGAAGGTCTATCACAGACAGAAGCAAGGATGCAATGCTTATTAGTGGAATCAGCTACCAGTTCAAAGAGTAGTTCATGCAAGCAATGCACTTCATTCTATTGCATTTTATTGATTAATTTACACTTGAAGACTGACATCAAAACATGGGAACTGACTGTTGAAAAACAGTGCACTCAATGTGATGAGAGAAACTGTGCGTATTTCATTTTTTATAGCCTCTGTCCATGTGCACCTCATCACTTCACATTGCAATTCACAAGAAACCTTCAGTTGCCATATATTGTGCTAATGAATTGGATTGTTTGGAGAGTACTACTTTAAAAAGAAAAAAAGAAAAAGAAAAGAAAACTATTCTCCTTCCAATAACTTATCTTAACACTTCCCATTTGTTGCTATCTCCCAGCTTGCATGGAATTGACATAATTACATTGTTACATTTCCAAGAGAAGATTATTTGTTTTGATAGGGCAGAACTCTTCCATTATCATTAAACAACTTGTAACAAGGTAAATTACCCATTTAAAAATGTTCAGGTACATCTTCTCTCTTTACAAAGATGAAGAAAAAAATCACACCACAAGGTGCTGTATTGTAATAGTTGCTCTGTTTGAGATATTTGAGATAAGAGCTGTTCTGCTTGTCCTGTGTTCCACAAACCACTACATGGACAGAACATGTAAACCATCAAATTCAAGCAGAAACAGATTGTATTTTTTGTACAGTTTGATCATCTGTGGGCTTCTTCAGATAGGAAAAATGTGTCAGGTGGATGCATTGGTTTCTTTGGTTCTCAAGACTTTTTAAAGTATCCGGATGATATTTCTTTTGTCCCAGAATTTTCAGGAAATTCTGAGCACCAGCTGCAATCTTTATCCCCACACTTTTTTTTTAATGCCAGGACATACCAGAATAAAACAGCATACTTCCCATAGAATCACAGAAACCATAAAGGCCATCTGGTTCAATTCAATGTCATGCAGGAACCACTCATAACTGATGCTTTCCGTAAGATCCCTAAAACCTTTTCAAATGTACTTCTCTCAAGCCAAGTATCATCCATCCCATATTAGTGCATTTAATTTTCCTACCTAAATGTAGCACCTTAACATTTATCCCTGTTGCAATCAGCTTTAACTCAGCTTCCCAATCTGTCAGGGTAATTTGGAATTCTGATCCTTTTCTCTGTGGTGATAACTACCTTTGGTGCCATCTGAAAATTTGATAAACGTGCTCTCTAGCCCATCTTCCAAGTCATTTCTAAAGATGTTGAACAACACTGAGCTCAGAACAGAACCCTAAGGCATCCCACAAGTCACTTCTCTCCAGTATGAAGAGCAACCATTAGTGAGCACTTCTCTGGATTCAGTCACTAAGCTAACTGTAGCCCACAATTCTCTCCAAGAGGACCTTTGCCTCAAAAGCTTCACTGAAATCAAGATACATTACATCCATGGCACTCCCCTGATCTACCAAGGTTGTACTTCTATTTTTAAAAAAGAAAGAGAAAGAAAGGTAATCTGGCAGAGCTTGTTTTTTAGAAACCCATGTTGGTTCTTAGTAGTCACAGCATTCCGTTCAAACTGTGTACAACTGACTATTTAAGGATCTATTCTAGACCCTTTCCTGGTGTCAACATCAACACTTTTGGAAGGGAAAAAAATTCAGCAGCTACCTTCCTCTTGTGCATTGGGTCCTTTCCTGTTCTCCAAGAATTCTTAAAGATTATCAACAGAGGCTCTGAGATAACACCTTAAAGGTTCTCTAATATCTTTGGATGCAATTCATCAGGCTCTGCAAGTTTGGACTCATTTACTGTAGCTAAGTATTCCTTGACTACCTCTTTACCTATTTTGGGCTGCAGTTCCATTATGACATCATTTGCTCTATTTTCATCAGTTAGAGCACTGTTTTATTCTTGGAGGAGACTGAGGCAAAGAAGGTGTTGAACAGTTCAGCATTCTCTCTGTTCTCTGTTCACATTTCACTATCTTCTCCACAAATATACCTACCACATTCTTGTTCTCTTGCTTGCTCTGAACACAGCCAAACCCCCTTATTTTAATTTTATTTATTTATTACTTCTCTAGAAAGGCTGAGCTCATTCTGAGCTTTCTGGTTTTCTCCCTACAAATACAGTTTTGTTTTTGCTCTTTTTTTCTTCTTCTGTGGCATTCCTCTGGTGATTTCCCTCTTTTTTCATTTTATGCACGTGTTTATCTGAAAGTTCTTTGTACCACCATCCTGCTTTCTTTAGATACCTCCCACTTTAGATGCCTTCCATTTTTCCTTCTCCTTGACCCCGTTTGAAACACCCATGCATTGTGTACTCCTTCCCTGTTAACCCAAAACATGGGTGATTCAAGGGTCCACCTGTGATACCACTACTTCCACGTGACATTGGGCAATTATTTAGCTCAAAATTAGGAGACCTTAGAGAGGGGGAAACTTAATGAGATCTTTCCACCAATGTATACTGGACCATGCAGGAAAGAACCAGACAGAGAATCCAAATGTAAACTAAAAATGTATTTTATTGAGAAAATCACACACACACACACACACACACACAGAGAGAGAGAGAGAGAGAGAGAGAGAGATCCAAATACTTATGCATTCACACAAGGATTAACCAAAGGTGACGGCCCGGGGCAAATGGCGGGGCGAATGGCCACCTAGGACGAACGCGGTCTCTAGGTTGTCGCCACGAGGGGTTTATCTAGGTGAAAAACGGGACAGCTGTTACGAACTTGCAGCTCGCGATCGGGAGAAGATCGCAAGTTTGTGGGTTCGGAAGAGCCTAGGCAAGTACTCCCCCGGTAAAGGGAGTCCAGAGGGAGTTTGAAGGGGATCCATAAGACCGCCAGACCGCTTATCCGAGGTGGATGCACCAAAGGCAGGGGGACAAAGGCGGAGGATCACAGAACGTCCATGACCGCTCGTTGTGTCTGAAGAGTTAAAACTTCAATTAAGCAACACCAAGACGCTTTTTAGAGACTGAGTGAGTACAAACAGTATTGAATTGGATTAAGAAGTGTTAATCTCTGACTTAAGAAAATAATTTCGCCGTAACAGAGGGGTACGCTGCGAGGAAAAGAAGCGACAGAGGAGGACTTCTCCATAGTGTGGGAAAGCAGCTCTATAAGAGATGTTTTGATATTTCTGGAAACAAGCAACTGGATTAAGACACGGACTGGACTGAGTAGCTTCATTCAAATATAAAAAAGTAATTACATAGTTATGAGAGACATTTGCCAAGGTTAAGACTTTATTTTTTTTGCCACACATATTGGGAATTAAATATTAAGAACTGTGGGGAAGGTTGGAAGCTTTCATTTTTATGGACTTTTGATATGTGTATGGACGAATAGAATCAAGGACTGATCTGGTGATTTTCTTCTTTGCACGGACTGGACCTTTTGGCAAAGGACAAATTGGAAACAAAGGAAGACAGTTAAGAGTTAAATAAATACCCACTGAAGTCCGCTTATTACTCAAGAGTTAAATAAATTGGACGTTTAGATATTTGGACAGTTAGGTGCACCGGGGAAGATAAATCTACCAAGCTAAAACTGAAAAGACTTAATTTAACAACTGTTTAAAGTGAGAGATGGAGGAGCGGAGAAAGAGGGCAGATAATCGGTATGGTTAAGCGACGGGGGGAGTGAAGACGACAGTCGGGAAAAGAAGAAGAGAGGAGACGAAGGAGACTAACAATTAATGATTAAGACTGGAAGTATTACAGTTATGATAAATATAGATATAAGTTCAGAGTATAATATTTAAAAGGGGGAATAAATAACAAATATATAAATATCTATATAATTTATAAATATAAATATAAAAGAATATAATTTATACAAGTATATAAGAGAATGTTAAAATTTGAAGTAGGACAAAGCTTGAATTTAAGGCGAAAAAAGCCAGAAGGAATATATATATTTATATGTATAGTAATTTACAGTAAGCGAGGGAAGTGTGATTATCTAAAAGTAGTAAGATTTCTATCTGAAAAGGGGGAAAAAAAAGAGAGAGATAATTGTTTATCATATAGTTATATATACTAATAATTGTGAAATTAGAGTCTGTATGGTTTCTTTTTTGGACTGTTTTTCTTCTCTGTGATCAAGTGTTATGGTTACTGGCGCATAAGTGACCTTGAAGCAAGCAACATACCTGAAATTTAGATAACTTAAATAAGCTGCAGCTGTTTCACTGGTTGAAAACATAAGTTAATAAGAGGACGGTAATAGAGTCAACAGTGACATCCGGTGGTCAACTATAAAATTACAGTTGAATAGTAAATCAAAAATATTACAATAAAATGGCCTCTGGTACAAGAAAAGCCGCCACTAAGCAGACAGTAAACCAACCAATATTGCAACAAACAAGAAGAGCATCAATGGATATAGCCTCAACATCATTAGATACCAATTTAATATTGGAAGAATTAAGAAAATCAAGAGTGGAAATAAGACAAGAAATACGACAAGACATGAAAGAAACAAGAACAGAAATAAAAGCAGAAATTAAAAAAGAAATAGAGGGATTAGGGAAAAAAATGGACCAAATCTCCAAGGAAGTATCTGTAATAAAAGAGGACGTGGTAACGTTTCAAGGAAGAACTAAGCACATAGAAGACACATTGCAACAAGTGAAAGAGAAACAGAAGACAGAAGAAATGAGACTTAATAGGACTGAAATGAGGTACAGAGAGCGATGTTTGAAAGTGAGAGGGGTGAAGGAAAAAGATGCGGAGAATGTATATGATAGAATAACAACGGTATTAATAGAGTATCTTCAATTACCAGAAGAAAGAATCCATGCTAGTATCGAGAGGATATTTAGAATTAATTCAAGAGTTGCAAAAGACAGAAATCTTCCAAGAGATATCGTGATCAGTTTCACAAATCTGAGGACGAAAGATTTGATATTACAAAAAAGCTATCAGGAGAAACTGATCATTGAGTCACAGGAAGTAAAAATCTATAAAGATATTCTCATGCAAGTCCTGAAGAAAAGGCAGGAATATAGATTCTTGATGCAACTGCTGTTGAAAAATGGTGTAACTTATACATGGAATAGAACTGAGGGGATATTTTTTACCTTTCAGCAAAAAAGATATAGAATAAACAATACGGGAAAAGCTAAAGAAGTTGCGGAGAGTCTAAGAAAGGTCTTCGGGAATATAAAGAAAAAACAGGGAAGGAATGGTGGAAGAGAGGATGAAATGGAAAAACAAGACGAGGCGCTTGGAGCGGTAGGAGGAGAACAACAATCAGAAGAGGAGGAAAGGTCAGCAGAAGAGGAAGAATTTGAAAAAAGCACAGAAAAGGAAGAAGATGAATATCAGGAAAGTGAAATAGAGACCCAAGAAGACAATTAAAATAAAGAGATGAAGAATATTTATAATAACTGAAAAATGGATCTAAAAATTTTATCATGGAACACGAAAGGACTAAACTCCCAATACAAACGTCGACACATATTTCATTATTTAGAGAGAGCTAAACTGGATATTATATGTCTACAGGAAACCCACATAACGGATAAAGATATAAAGTATTTGAAAAATCCCAAGTTGGGGCAGTGCTTTACAGCGTCATGGGAGAAAAAGAAGAGAGGAGTCGCAATGTTTATCAGTAATAAGTTAGAAGCACAAGAAATATTTGCAGATCCGGCTGGTCACTACTTGGGAGTAGAAGTTAATATGGTGGGAGCTCCAATGTTATGTGTGGGAATATACTCTCCAATAGAAAACAAAGACAGATTCTATGCAAAAATTAATAAATTAGTAACGGAATATGCTAATGAAAGACATCAAGAAAACATATTAATTTTAGGGGACATGAATGGAGTATTGAATCCAATGGAAGATAGACAATCATCCAAACAAATAAAGAAAAACCAGGGAAAACTTCTGCAAGTTTTCTTTAAAATGATGGATAAACTTGCTTTGATTGACGTTTGGACCTTTAAGCACGGAGCTGAAAAAGGGTATACATTTTATTCTGATCGTCACAACTCCATGTCCAGGATAGATATGTTTTTGATATCGAAGACACTTCATAAATATATCCGGGACATGGAGATATTACCAAAAATAGCATCAGATCATAATCCAATTCTTTTAAAATATAGTCAAGGAAAGAAAAAAGAATATAAATGGAGATTTAATGATAATTTGTTGATGGACGAATCAGATATTAAAGAGATAAAAGAAAATATTCAAAGATATTTTGAAGAAAACATGAATAATGAGGTCCAAATGAAAACAGTTTGGGACACGGGAAAGGCTGTAATAAGAGGACAGTTGATTAAAATTGGAGTGATAAAGAAGAAGAAAAAAGAGCAACATCTACAGAATCTACTGGAGAGATTAAAAGAAAAGGAAAAAGAGTTTAGAAATGACATCGAGAATGTAAAATCGAAGATGGAAATAAAATTGTTGCAAGATCAAGTGGCAGCTACTAATATGGACCAGGTTGAAAGGAAGATGAAATATTGCTGATTGAAGTATTTTGAACATTCAAATAAACCGGGAAAGTGGTTGGTTTATAAACTTGGGAAAGAAAGAGAGAAAAGAAGAATACTAAAAATTAGGAAAGGCCAAACAGAAATAACAGACCAACAACAAATCAAAAAAATTTTCGCTAAATATTATAAATATCTGTATGGAAGAGATTTAATAGAAGAAGTGGAGAGAAAGAAAGCCAGAGAGTATTTGGATGAGCAAAAAATTGTGAGCTTATCGGAAGAGCAGGAAGAAATGTTAAATGCAACAATTACGGTTGTAGAGGTTACAGAGGCTTTCAGGAAATTAAAGATTGGCAAAGCACCGGGACCAGACGGATATACCGCTAAGTATTATAAAACCTTTGTTGCAGAATTGGCGGAACCTCTGGCAAAGACAATGAATCAAATTGGACAAAATGGATTACCAGAAACATGGAGACATGCTAACATAACATTGTTGCCGAAGGAAGGGAAAGATCAAACACAGCCGGAAAATTATAGACCTATTTCATTGCTGAATACAGATTATAAAATTTTTGCATCAATTTTGGCCGAAATACTTAGGAAGATATTACAACAAATGATCCATGTAGACCAAAATGGATTTTTGCCCAATCGACAATTGAGAAATAATACAAGGATTTTATTGAACATCATAGAATATTTTGAAAAAAGAAGCAACAAGAAATTAGCCATATTATTTACAGATTTAGAAAAAGCTTTTGATAAAGTCCGATGGTCCTTTATTATGGAAACTTTAAAAAAAATGAACTGTGGTCAAAATTTTTCAAAATGGATAGAGGAAATATATAAGGATCAAAAAGCCAAGTTATTAATAAATGGGGAATTGACAAATTTCATTAATATCAATAAAGGAACTAGACAAGGCTGCCCACTATCGCCACTTTTATTTATACTAATTTTAGAAGTATTTATTATTTAAGTTCGGGAGGACTCCAAGATAAAAGGAGTCAAAATTAAGAAACATGAATATAAATTGCGTGCCTTTGCGGATGATACAGTGTTTTTCCTAGAAGATCCATTGGAAGGTGCAGAACATTTAATAAAAGAACTTCAGAAATTTGGAGAAGCGGCTGGGTTAAAAATAAATTATGACAAATCAAGCATGTTAACTAAAAATATGAGACACTTTGAAAAAGAAGAGTTAATAAAATTAACAGGAGTTAAAGTGGAGAAAAAAGTTAAATACTTGGGAATTTGGTTTTCTGACAGTAATAAGGAACTTTTTGACAACAATTACAATAAAACTTGGAAAGAAATTGTGGGAGATCTGACGAAATGGTCAAACTTAAACCTGTCTTTGTTGGGACGAATAGCTGTAGTTAAAATGAATATTCTTCCAAAATTGATCTTCATATTTCAGAATTTACCGATAATAACAAATGATAAGCCTTTTCAACAATGGAAGAAAGATTTAACCAAATTTATATGGAGAGGTAAGAAGCCAAGGATCAGATGGAAATTGCTAACAGACCAGAAGATGAAAGGAGGATGTGATCTACCGGATATAAAAAGTTATTATCAAGCAAGCGTAATGGTGTGGCTTCAGGATTGGATTACGTTAAAAGATACCAGAATACTAGAGATCGAAGGGGCAGATTTGAGATTTGGCTTTCATGCATACCTTTGGTATGGAAAAGAAAAAATAGATAAAGAATTCAATAACCATTATTTAAGGAAAGCATTGTTGAAAGTTTGGCTTACTATTAAGAGAAACACATACAATAGAATACCATTATGGATCTCACCACAGGAAGCGTTATTTGGAAGATGGGCAGACCACAAAGACAACTGGATAAGATATGAAAATTTAATAGACCTGGGAAAGAATGTAACATTTAAAACGAGAGAAGAACTTGCCCAACAAGGAATTGTATTAAATTGGTTCGCTTATTTGCAATTAAAGGAAAGATTTAAAATTGATTTGAAATTAGAAGGATTTGCTACTCAAAGAAAATACAACGAATTAGAAACTATAGTTTTTACTAAAACTAAGCAGAAGATATCTTTGTACTATAAATACTTTTTACAGAGGCAATTGGCGGATGAGGCAATAAAAGAAACAATGATAAAATGGGCAAAAAATGTCCAACACGAGATTCCGTTAGATCATTGGGAAGTAGCATGGAAGGAGACAAATGAATTCACATGTGCACAGGATTTGAAAGAAAACTATATAAAGATGATGTATAGGTACCACTTATCTCCGGAACGTATAGACAAAATTTACCATTCAGGTAATAACAAGTGTTGGAAGTGTAAGGAGAAAGTGGGATCCTATTATCATATATGGTGGACTTGTGAAAAAGTGAAAGCATACTGGAAGAAAATATATGAAAGCATAAGAGAAATGTTTGGTGTAACATTCCCAATGATACCAGAGTTTTTTCTTTTAAACATGACATTTTCATTTGAAAAAAATTTTACTAAGAAAAATAGCAGAGTATTATTGAACTTGGTAACAGCGGCTAGGATAATTTTTGCAAAAATGTGGAAAAGTCCGGAAATACCTAATTTAGATCAATGGTACCTGAAAGTTTTAGAATACAAAGATTTTGATATATTTTCTCATTACGTAAAAGGAAAATCAATCAAAGAAATAGAGAAGGATTGGGAACCAGTTATTAAGTTCATTTCGGGCAGATGGAAAGTAAAATTTGAAAATAAGGTATAAAGTGTGGAAAATCCAGAAGTTGTAACCATATTAATTTCGTGAATTTAAGAATGGAGAAGTTAAAGTAGGAAAAAAATATATAAATGGACAGACAATTAAATATTAGGGGAAAAGTGTACCAACTTGGAGAAGTAAATATGTAAGAAATTTCTAGAGTAAAGGTGTAAATATAGAGCGTGTAAAGAAAGGTCAGAGAAAGGGTAAAGCGGTAAACGTTAGGTACTGAAAAATTAGTAATTATTGCACTGTATATGTAATTCGTATTGTAAATATATTTGAAAATGGGAAGAAATAATATAAAACTGTCAAGAGGAATGTATACAGTTTGCAATGGAAAAATGTCATTAGAATATTATACTATTTTTATTATATTATATTCTTTTTTATAAATAAAGAATGAAAAAAAAAGGATTAACCAAAGGTAAAGTGAAGATAGTTGTGGTTAGAGGAATTTTAGGGTTCAGGTGATAATTACCAGTCCGGAGAGAAACTAAGAAAAGCTGCAATGTGACTTTGGCAGGCAACTAAGGATGGTTCTTATTCTGGAATCAAATGGACAGAGTGGCATTCAGTGACTCAAGAGACCGCACCAAACCACTAAAAACTGAGGATTCTTATACGCAAAAACTATGCTGCAGGTATGGGTGTAAATCACTCTCCCAGCCAAATGGACAATGGAAGTTGGAGCACAAACAATGAGGTCCAGATGAAGTTAAATGGTCTTAGTGTTTAGGTGACAAACACTGTTAGGTGACAAGCATTGTTTATCACCTAAACACTAACACCGTCATAATAGTTCTGTATTGTGGAGAAGTTGGGTAGACAAAGCAGGGAAACATCCAGGTTTGAGGGATCAGGGTTAAAATAATCACAGTTTGGTGGAAATTTCCCTTTTCTGCTCCAAGATATCCAGCTGTTAACATAACCCTATTATCACTACGGTTGCCTTGAAATCTGGCTGATAATGACTTCTCCTACGCCTAGGAGAGGTATGGCTAACATGCCTTCCAATCTCATGTTTACACTCAGTAATTTTCCTCTTTCCAACTTGACCTTCCAGTCACATCACCTTTCCATTTTATCTCAGATGCCAATTAATATAGAATCATAGAGTTGGAAGAGACCACAGGGGCCATCCAGTCCAACCCCCTGCCATGCAGGAATACACCTCAAAGCACTTCCAATAGATGGCCATCCAGGCTCTGCTTAAAAACCTCCAAAGAAGGAGATTCCACCACACTGCAAGGCAGCATATTCCACTGCCAAACAGCTCTGACCGTCAGGAAGTTCTTCCTGAGGTTTAAGTGGAATCTCCTTTCCTGCAGTATGAATCTATTGCTCCTTGTCCTAGTCTCTGGAGCAGTGGAAAACCAGCCTGCTCCCTCCTCGACATGACATCCCTTCAAATATTTAAACATGGCTATCATGTCCCCTCTTAACCTTCTCTCCTGCAGACTAAACATACCGAGCTCACAAAGCTGATCCTCGTAGGGCATGGTTTCCGAACCCTTCACCATTTTGGTTGCTGTCCTCTAGACACACTCCAGCTTGTCGGCATCCTTCTTGAATTGAGGTGCCCAGAACTGGACACAGTATTCCAGATTAGGCCTAACCAATGCAGAATAGAGTGGTACCATTACCTCCCTCGATCTAGACACCATACTCCTATTGATGCAACCAAGAATCACGTTGGCTTTCTTGGCTGCCGCGTCACACTGCTGACTCATGTTCCGCTTGTGATCTACCAAGACTCCTAAATTCCTTTCACACGTACTGTTATCCAGCCATGGGTCCCCCATCCTATATTTGTGCATTCCATCTTTTCCGGTTAAGTGTAAGAATTTACATTTCTCTCTGTTGAAATTCATTTTGTTAGCTTTGGCCCAGCTCTCCAATCTGTCAAGGGCATTTTGAATTTTGATCTTGTCCTCTGGTATATTATGAACCCCTCCCAATTTGGTATCATCTGCAAATTTGATCAGCATGGTCTCTATTCTTTCATCCAGGCCATTGATGACAATGTTGAATAGCACTGGGCCCAGGACAGAACCCTGTGGCACTCCACTAGTCATTTCTATGTAGGAAAAAGAGAAGTCATTGGTGACTACCCTTTGGGTTTGGTCAGTCAACCAATTACAAATCCATGTAACAGTCCAGCCCACATTTTACTAGCTTCTTTGCAAGAATACCATGGGGAACTTTGTCTAAGGCCTTAGTGAAGTCAAGAAATGCTACATCCACAGCATTCCCTTCATCTATCAAGCTTGTAACTCTATCAAAAAAAGAGATAAAATTAGTCTGGCATGGGTTTTAAGAAACCCATGTTGACTTCTAGTGATTATGGAATTGTTTTCTAAGTAATTACAAACTGACTGTTTAATGATCTGCTCTAGGATCTTTCTGGGTATTGAAATTAGCCTGACTGGACAATAATTATTTGAGTCCTCTTTTTTCCCCTTTTTGAAGATGGGGACAACATTTGCCATCCTTTAGTCTGCTGGGACTTCTCCTGTTCTCCAAGAATCCTGAAAGATTATTCCAAGTGGTTCTGAAATGACTTCTGCCAGTTCTTTTAATATCCTTGGATGTAATTCATCTGGCCCTGGAGACTTGAATTCATCTACTGTAGCCAGGTATTCCTGTACTACTTCTCTACTGATTCTGTGCAGCATTTCTCCCACTTCCACAGCTGCTCCCCACCTCCCAGGTTGAGTATTTCTATCCTTTTGGGAGAAAATTGAGGCAAAGAAGGTGTTAAGTAGTTCTGCCTTTTATCTTTGCCCTGTTAGTACTTGACCAACTTCACCATGCGGCAACCCAATCATTTCTTTCTTTTTCCCTTTGCTGTGGACATATCTAAAAAAGCCCTTTTTATTGTTTTTAATCTTTCTGGCAAGCCTCAGTTCATTCTATGCTTTAGCTTTTCTGACCTTCTTCCTTCATATCCTGGCTACTTGTTTGAATTTCTTTTTATTGATTTCCCCATTCTTCCATTTCCTGTACATGTTTCTTTTAACACTTAGCTCAGTTGAGAGTTCTTTAGACAACCATTCTGGTTTCTTTAGACACCTCCCATTTTTCATCCTTATTGGCACAGTTTTAAATTGTGCTTTCAGTATCTCACTTTTAAGAAAATTCCTTCCATCATGAACTCTCTTTTCTTTCAGTATTCTTGACCATGGAATTTCAGCCAATAATTCCCTAAGTTTACAGAAATAAGCTTTTCTTAAAGTCTAGAATGCGTGTCTGGCTACACTTGGTTTCCCACTGAATGACAAATTCCAATAGAGCATGGTCACTCCCACCTAAGGATCTCACCTCTTCCACCCCATTAACAAGGTAATCCCTGTTGGTTAAGATCAGATCTAAAATAGTTGATCCCCTTGCTGCCTCTTCCACCTTCCGGGCCATGCAATTGTTCTGCAAGGCAAGCAAGGAACCCATTGGACCTTGGGGTCTTGGCAGAGTTTGATTGCCAACATTTATCAGGAAAGTTAAAATCTCCCATTACTATTGCATCTCTCTTTTTTGAATGTGTGGTCATCGGCTCCAGGAAGGCATTGTCCAAATCATCAGGCTGGCTTGGAGGTCGGTAGTAGACTCCCACAATCACATCCCTATTGTTTCTCGCTCCCTTAATTCTTACCGAAATGCTCTCAACATGGCTTCCTGGATTTAAGTCATGGATCTCTTCACAGGTGAAAGGATCCTTGATGTATAAAGCTACTCTTCCTCCTTTCTTGTTTGGTCTATTTCTGCAAAATATGTTATACCCCCCTATTACTACACTCCAGTCATGAGACTCATCCCACCAGGTTTCAGTGAAGCCTACTATATCATATTTATTTTGCTGTATTATGAGTTCTAGTTCATCTTGTTTATTCTCCATGCTCTGTGCATTAGTGTAGAGATATTTAAGAACATATGCCCTTCTTGCAAGCCCTTTAATAAAGTTGCTTTTCCTCTCACTCTTGCTCTCTAGTACTACCCGGCCTGCTCTGTCTATAACATTTGGGGGTTTTTGCCCAGCACTTCCTGAATTCCTGCCCTGAATAATCGTGTCTCCCTCCCTGCTCAAATTCCATTTAAATACCTCATGATCAGCTTTGTGAGACTGTTAGCAAAGACATTCCTGCCAATGGCTGTGAGGTGCACCCTATCCACCACCAGAGGACCATCTTTATGAAAATGCAGACCATGGTCCAAAACCCCAAATTGTTCCTGGCGGCACCATCTGCAGACCCAGTTGTTCCCCTCCACTATTCTTCATTCCCTTCGTGGGCCATGTCCTTCCACAGGGAGGAGAGATAAAATCACAACCTGTGCACCAAGGTCCTTCAGCTTCCTACCATAATCTCATAATCCTTTGCGATGCACTGAAAGCTGTGCCTTGCAGTGTCATTGGTTCCCATGTGAAAGTAGGAGTTACAGTCAGTGGACTTGGCCAATCTTGTTAGCCTGTCTGTAACATCATTGATTTTGGCCCCAGGGAGACAGCACACTTCACGATTCATCCTGTCAGGGTTGCAAATTATTATTTCTGTTCCTCTCAGCAAGGAGTCCCCAACGACCCGAACTTGTCTCCTCTGAAACTTGTCCAGGGTTACTTGACGTGCAGTTTCTTCCGGGGTCACCTGGACATTCTCTTCAGGTTGAGACTGTTGCTCTTGCTGGTGTTGGATTTCTTCTTGCTGCTGTCCGATTTCCTCATTAATAAGGGAGAGCAGCTCTTTTACTGTTCTGTTTCCTCTTGGTGTTGTTCCATTACCTCTTGCTGCTGTTCCACTTCCTCATTAATAAGGTCATATATTCTAGAACAGAGTTGTTCTTAGGGTTCTCAGTAGACACACACAATGATTTCACTATTGTTTCCCTCTTTTTGCATTTATACCCAAATGTTCTCAACCTGTTCTGTATGCTCTAAGTCTCTTCACAGGTATACATACCTTTGACATATATTTCTCCTCCTGCTTCTGTTTTTTAGTCTATTTCATTGGAATTTCTTCATTTCAGTTATGACACTCATCCCTCCAGGTTTTGGTGATGTTTATCAAATGCTATTTGCCCCTATGTTCAAGTTCATCATAATACTGTCTTCTTCCCTGCCAGAACTCAGTTTAAAGCCCTCCTGATCAGATTTGTGAGGTTTTTAGTGAAAATCTGCCAATAGCTGTGAGCTGCACCCCATCCCTTCTCAGAGGACCATTGTTGTGAAAATGCAGACTATGGTCCAAGAAACCAATGCCTATGGCAATCAAGGGATTCGTCAAGCATTGGCTGCATCCTGAATCTATGATGGCCATCAGGTCCATATTAGTGCCCCTCCCACCCTGAGTGTCTTAGCCTAGAGGGCATAAAAATTGGGGTTGTACTGCCACTCACCATGGTCTCTTGGTGTCTGCTGGATGTAGCCTGTCCTTAGCTGCTTAGGGCAGGCCTAATTCATTTCCCACCAGCTTGGAGTTGCTGTTGTCATATTCCTCTACTCTCTTGCTCTCAAGAAAACATTCAGAGACTTGCCATTGTGTTTAATGAAGCACAAGATGCTCTTGGTAACACACTATTTTTCACAAGAATCCCTTTTTTCATATTTAGTAAATACATTCATTCACATGGCATGGAAATAATGTGACATGATAGCTGTCCTCTTCACCTACCATCACCTTCCAAATTCAGGACTAAGCTGCTTCTTGAAGTCTTGCCCTTCTTTTCAGGTTTCTTCACCTTATTTCTGGCAGTCTTGGGAGTCTCAGAGAAGGTGGTGATTCAGTGTCCCTCACATCCATATTGTAGACAAAGGCTTTGGCACATTCTCGTCTTGCTCACTGTTCTGCTCCTGTAAGTTCCCTTGCTGTTGCTGCCCTTGGTGTCAGGTTTGGCTAGAGAGACTCCTTTGACAGGGGAATTTAACCTGGTGCCATAGCATGTTGACTTTACTGGCCAGCCCACTAGGGCCTTCAGGCTGTCTTGAACAACAGCCCACTCTGGTTTCAAGCCCTCTTGGAAATACTGGATGTTGGTGTCCTCCAACCTTTTGGATACCTGGGTGGGCCAGCCACTGAAACTCCTCAGCATATTTGGTCACCAGTTTGTTCCCCTGTTTCAATGACATGAAGCAGACCCAAACCTTGGTTTGATGAAATGGATCCTTGAATCAGGCTTGAAGGTGATTCATGAATAGGTGGAAATTGCCCAGTTCTGGTGCTCCAGTATAATCTGGCCCCACTACCCAGTCACACACTCATCTCTTCAGCTGTGCAGCCACACACCACACTTTTAACTCTTCAGATGGGAAGATGTTCCTAACTCTGCAGTGAACTCAGCAACTTGAGTAAAAAAATATTGCACAAGTTCACCCTGGCTGTTGCGCATGGCTTTCATTTGCCTTCCTCTTGGCATCTGGGGCATTGGGGTTGCCAGTTGGGGAATACCTCAACCAGATACACCAGCTTGCAGTGGCCCTGGTCATATGACGCTGTCTCCCACCACCTATGGAACTTGTTCCCCTCTTCCTCTGCAGCTGCTGCCACCACTCCATCCAGCAGTGGCACCTCTCCTTGGCCAGCCTTCATGGAGCTTCACATCTGTTGAATCATATCTAGGGCCTCTTCTCAGTCCTTCCTCAACCACAGGAGCTCTGCCTCCAGGCCAAGGCCTTATCCACTTTGACCTTACATGCCTCCAATCTGCATTTTCCACTCTGACACACATCTAGCCCAGCTTCAATGGCACACTGACTCCCCACCTGGGAACCAGGGGCTGTCTGCTGTCCCAGATGGAATCCAAGCTCAATGATCACCTGAGGTCCTGAGGTTGCAAATAGTTAGAGGCATGACAAGGGCATTCCCTGAAGCTGATTGTCCATTTACCTTGGGCAAAACATCGGTCCTTTTCTCCTCCTCACATCTTTGGGTTAGGTTTTCCAGATCTGGTAGCTCCCTTCCAACCTGCATACTTCAACAGTACAGTGTCCTGATTGGGTGCTAGGATAGGTTGAGTAGGAGTCTCATAACATGTACCTTGTTACCCTGATTTCTGGGGTCCCATGAGGGACACCTCAATGTGCACAAAATACTGTGGAATAGGAATTAGCAAGAGCACAAGCTAAGCAATGCAAGGGGCAGGGCAACCTAGCGAGATCTTGAAGCCAATGTTTACAGGGTCAGGCCAAGTCAATAATCAAACAGAAGTAAATAATAATTGTTTTCCTTTATTTTGAGATAAGGTCAAAACGTATGTATGCAGACACTCACGCAGACCTAGTGAAAGAAAGGAAGGAGTTGGATAGAGGGTTTTGATAGAGATTTTTAAGGGGAAATACTACATCTGATCCTGAAGCCCAGTTTATCAGAAGAAAAGTCAGTTGTATCGGAGATTCTCAGCATGTGGGAGCTTAGAGGAAGGCTCGTCGAACGGAGTGACAGCAAGGTGGGATGAAAGTCAGAGCAAATCGAAGAGATGCTCAAAATCACGGGGTCTTGTAGGGGAAAATGTGCCTGTAGGCTAGTCTGTTCCCAGGGAAAACAATGGGTTTCGGGCTGGAGACAAAGCCTCCCAAAGGTCAGTACTTTAGATGATTGAATTATGACAGCGTTGTCAATAGCGTAGACAGTATGCAAACGCAGAGTGCTTCAGAGTGGGATATTCAGCTCGTCAAGCTGCCTGCTCAGGGCAGGGGAACTTTTGTAAACGGTGTGCATACATAATGTGATCTTAAGAGGGTACTTGCTTTGAGGTCTCCTGAAGCTGCTGTTACCACTGTTTCTAGCCCGAGCTTGTGGGATATTAAGATATCATTTGATATCAATAATCTGGCCTTCTATACCCATTCCTCTCCATGTGCTTGCAAGGTCCCCGGACAAGCACGCACACAGGTGCAGCCGACAATAGCCGAACCATTCACATCCCGATCTAGGCAGGCCAGTCATTGCCAAATGCAGCTTCAGGAGACCTCAAGGCAAGTACCACATTATGTATGCACGCTACTTACAAAAGTTCCCCTGCCCCACACTGGCAACTTGATGATCAAACTATACAACGCTCAAGCACTCCGCGTTGGCATACTGGCTACTCTACTGACAATCTGGCTATAACTCAATCATCTAAAGTACTGACCTTTCGGAGGCTTTGTCTCCAGCCCCAAACTCATTGTTTTCCCCAAGTACAGACTAGCCTGCGGCCACAATTTTCTCTATAAGAACCCCTGACTTTGAGCGCTTCCTCGGATTGTTCGTGACTTGCTTCACAACTTGCTGCCACTCTGTTTGACGGGCCTCCCCTCAGCCCCACGTGCTGAGAATCCATGCTCCCCAGCTTCTTTGCTTTTAACCAGGCTTCAGGACAGGTATAGTATTTCCCATACCAAACTTCCTCTAAAAATCCCTCTATCCCACTCCTACCTTTATTTCTATAGTTCCTTGTGTGAGTGTGTTGCTATAAAACAACTATTATTATTACAACATCTGCCTCATCCTTGACTCGGCCTGACCCCGTAGACATAGGGTTCAAGATCTCGCTACGTTACCCTGCCTCTCGCATTGCCAACTTGTGCTCTGTGCTAATTCCCTCTCCATTGTTTGAGCACATTTAGGTGTCCCTCCCAGGAGCCCCAGAAACCAGGGTAACACTGCAATCTGGCAATTACTGGCCTGCCTGGATTTGTTTTGAATAGTTCAGCTATTTTTGGCCATGCCCGTGTGCATGCTTGTCTGGGGGCCTCACAAGCACATGGAGAGGAATTGGTAGTGAAGGCCAAATTCTTGATATCAAATGATATCTAATATACCACAAGTCTGGACTTGAAACTACAATAACAACCTCCATCTCTGAAGAACTCACAAGCTCCACCCCATCACAGGACCAAGCAAGAGGAGGCCCTGGGGAAAGAAGTGGAGGGAGGGAGAGGGAGAAGCAGAGAGAAGTAGACCAGTGCTGAATGCTCAAATGTAAGGGAACAAGACATGAGAGAATGGAAAGGAAGGAGGGAACCAAGATACTCCTACTTACCTGCAGTCCTAAGCCCAGAGAGGCATTTTGGAGAGAAAGGGCTAAAACAGCCAATGACCTGTTTGTGTTGAAGTTCCACCTAGAAATGGCCAGCTGGGATGTTGGCCGGCCTTAAATAGAGCTGCAGAAGTCCCAGGATGTCTCATGCGACTTGGAATCCCATGAGACTTTCTTCCAGATCTCAGCCTAAAATCTCTGTCTGGAGTCTTGCAAAGGAAGATGCCATCATAAGACTTCATCCCGGCGTAATCTGAGCATAGGCTCCGCCAGACCTAAGCGTGGTGCTGCCTCAAGCTTGCCACAACATGCCCCCCCACAAAGATGTCATAGGTAAGGTTAGCATTCTGTTTTTACATAGATGTATTTTAAACAGTTGTTTGGTTTTATAACGTCGAATTTTTATTTTTTTTACTGTGCATCTCTTTAATTACAATTTTGCTCTTTCATTTTTGAAAAGCAAAATATGTATAATAAAACAAAATAATGTCCAGGGGGAAAATGTTTGTTGTGGGGATTTTTTGTATTTTGTTTTGTTTTTTAGTAGCCATTGGTAGACAACTGCATTCTCTAAACCCTGTGATGGCCCAGTCAGCCAGTAAAATTGGGGAGAGGGGAGAAAAAGAGAGCTTCTAGAGGATTCATCAATAATACTGTATTTTTTAACTAAAACTTTGACTCAGAACAAGCTGCTATTACTTGTATGAACAGCATTTATGTTCTTTTCCCTCAAGTATTTATAAAACACCTATCTCCTTGGTATCTGACTGCTGATGTTGGCTTGAGGGACAGTGCAGTATTCATAACATCCTGCTTCCATGGCTGTATATTTTCTTAATTTTAGTTCAGGTCATAAAGATCTTATTTTCCACCTGGAATATTTTAAAGCACATTTTTAGCTATGCTGCTTATCAAGTAGCTTGGGATGGAGGAGAGAGAAATCACAAAAGGCCACTTTTACCAGGTTCCTCCCTGTCTAGAAAGGCCAGCAAGGAATATGGATACTACTGCTATTCACCTGTGGAGCAGTTCATGTGTTCCTTAATGGTATGGCTTCCATCTCCTTGCAATTGTAACTCTTGTGTCAAACCAGTAATATCAAAAAATGGATGACATAAAAGGAAGGGAAGGGTGGCTTTACATGCAGAGAAATTAGGCAATACACACTGTCCATTCCATCTACCCTTTTCATTTACCCAGTCAAACATGTCTGGAACAGAATTCCTGCTGTGTATGTGATGGCAGAGGAAGGAACTCTAAGCCTGTGCTCTTGAGCTATTCACACATAGATAATGCATCTATTTTGAACTGAAGAGTTTGTGCTCCCAAAGAAAGCCACCTAGGCAATTGTTAGCCAGCATCAGACTTAGCTTTCCTACAAGAATTAAACAGGAGTTTCAAATATGTGCAAGTGGTAGATATAAAATGTATTCTCTTAACACTATTAGTGCTGTTTTTCAGCTGAGAACAGCAATACTTGACCAGCACATGTTCAGTCATTGAACACACAACACTAAATTCTTATGAATGAGTAAGAAAAAGTCTTTCTGAACAGATGCAGTGCTTTGCCCTCACTATTGGGCAGCTGCAGCCTCCCCCTCTTCCACATACTTAAAATTCAGTACTGCAGTCTTGCAGTTTGCTTGAAGTGCATTGTAAGCCCTACAGAGTGATGGTGTTTCTCCCACAGCACTTCTCTCTTCAGTTTTTAAGCACTGACTCCTCCTGCACTTCAAGCAAACTGGAAGGAAAGAGTATCCCATTCCACTCCATGTACAAAAATCCACACTTCATTTTCCAGCAGCCAAAAAAGCATTTTCACATACCCTGCATCTCTCATGCCCACTGTCTGGTCTTGCCATAGGAACAGCCCAAGAGGAGTCTGTTACCCTACCCTACACCCCTATCCTGCAGGATGTGCTTTTTCATATAACTGGAAATATATGGATCAAAAGAATACTGACAAGAAGAGCATGTTGTTAGGTCAAGCTGACCTGAGACATCATCGGGCCATAAGTTCAAAGGTGATTAGGTGGAAAACCCCAGCATAAAAGGGGTTCAAACTAATTTCTTCCTTGTTCCCAGATCTTTGCATTTCTGACCTGGCCTGGATAAGACAGTACGAGACCATCCCTCTGATCTCATCCTATGGAGACCGTTCTACACACCTGTCAGCCCAGACTTCAAGGGGTTACCATGATTCCTATAAATTTTATTATGCTAGTGTAAAAGCAATCACTTATTCCAAAACTCTTTTTCAGTCCCATGAGAAAGTTTTAAGCTTTGCCAGAACACCCCTTCAGGATAGGAAAAAGGGCATATAAGCCCTAACTTTGGCCTCGGCAACTTGTAATATTTCACATGAAATACATGGCACCCAGATTACTGTTCATTCATGCTACCCTTAGATAATGTCTGAACGTCTCCATTTCATTCTTCTTCTCCAGGATTGGTAACTATAACCCCTTCCCCCAACTTCTTTCTCTATTTAACCATTCACACCTTACTTTCCAACAGCCTTGTATGGTTCTTAGAGTGTCTGAGTTCCTGTTTGTTGATTACAAATAAAATACTTTGTTTATCTTGAACTGGAATTCTCTGCAGTTAGTACAGGTACACGTAGATGAAAAGATCCTGCCATTACCCTCCTCTTGCAGGTCTTCTTTGATCTATAATCTCTGCAAATTCAAATGACTGCACAGAGTATGTTTGCTTGTGCAGAAAGCATCCCCCTCACCTCTGTTGTAAGGCTGAAAGAAACAAACAGCATATTCTTTGCATAATATGAAATCCTTCAAAAGAAAGATTGAAAGGGATGGTGCTGCCAGACAAGGGGTTTTGTCTCCTTCAGCTCACCATTAAAGTCATTGTACTGCTGTTCCTTCACTACTCATCACTGAATTTTCTCTGGTAAGAAAAAAGAAACAATCAGAAAATACTGGAGCACTGTCAATTGAAGGTGTTGCCATCTTGACCTCCCTTAATATAGCGAAGTAGAAGCTTCATCTGAAAGAACTCAGAGAGAAAAAAAAATTAGACAGTGCATTTAGAAGAATGCATTTTGCCTGTTTCATTGACTGCTGCAGACTACATAAGCTATACTGGTGTGACCACAATTCACAGATCAAATACAACACCCATAAGATAGAGTTCCTAGATCTCAAGGCTTACCCACTCTTCTCCTGTGCTCAGGGTGAGGGAAGGAAATCTCAGGATGAAAAAGATTTTTTAAAAAATTCTGTGCTTCTGGGCCAACTGTTGCAGACTGCTTTTCAACACCTGCTGTAGGATCTCCAGGGGATCCACCTGGCCACTTCTTCCTCTCCTTCCTCACCCTTACAAAGCTTCTCAAACACTACTAGCATCAGGACTCAGTAGGTGGGAGTGGTCAGTGGGAGGAACTGATGAGGTGTCTCAATATTTGCTTTCCTAGGAGCCACTAAATGTGGACCAATGGGATTTCTTCTTTGTAGCATTTTCTATATTATTCTTGACTTTTTCAGTTCTGTTTCCACATTCCTCATCCTGCCTAAATTACTAAAACCACAATACAGTTGTGGATTGCACATTGTTCACAAAAAACCACACTTTTACTTCTTCAGCTTTGCTTGGGCAAATTCTCTTCTCTTTTAATTCTTTCACTTCTGTCTTTTTCTCATCTTGTCCTCCCTCCCCACAATCCCTGGCTAAATGTCTTACGCTTTCTTTCTCTATTCTTCCCCCCACCTCTCCGTCTCCCCCATACTCCTTCTGCTTGCCACCAAAATCCTACCAACACTGATCTCCCTTGTTCCCTTGTTCATTCTGTACTTACTCTTTCTTCACCCCTGCACTCCTGGTTAAATATTTCCTTCTTTCCAAAGCTACATCTTCTTTCTCCACCTTCCTTAATGCTTTCTACTTCCCTTCTTTCTGTCCCTTTCTCCTTCTCCTCACCACATCTCCTAAAAGTACCAATCTATTTCGCTCTTCCCTTATTCATTTCACTCTGTCTTGTTCTCTTGCTCCTTCTTCCCTTTCCCCAATTCTGATTTCATATGTCTTCTTTTGCATCCCTTGACTTCTCACTCACAGACCAACACAATGTGGAACTGCATTACAGTTGGCCATTCACCACCCCACTAACATACTTGTTACCCTGTGAACTGGGGGTCCCGGAAGGGACACCAAAATGTGCTCAACTAAAGTTGGGGAAAATTAGCTCAGAGTACTGCTTAGTGTTACGAGAGGCAGGGTAACTTAGCGAGATCTTGAACCCTATGTCTACGGGGTCGGGTCAAGTCAAGGAGAACACAGAAGTTGAAATAATAAATGATGTTTATTAAATACAAGTAAAACAGTGTATGCGACACACTCATACAAGATAACTAAAGAAAATAAAGGTTGGAGTGGTATAGAGGGATTTTTAGAGGGATTGCTGGTTTGGGTGATACTTCACCTGTCCTGAAGCCCAGGAAAAATAGAGAGCAAAGCTGGGGTTTGATGTAGCTCAGCACGTGGAGCTGAGGGGAGGCTCGCCAAGCAAAGTAGCAGCAAGGCGGGATGAAACTCGGGAGCAGTCCAAGGAAGGTCTCGGAATCAAGGGTTTTTATAAGGAGAATTGTGACTGCAGGCTATGCCATACTTGGGGGGAAACAATAGATTTGGAGTTGGAGACGAAAGCCTCCGAAAGGTCAGAATCTGAATGATTGAGTTATCATAGCGATTCTCAATAGAGTAGCCAGTATGCAGACACAGAGTACTTGGGTATTGCATAGTTTACCCATCAAGCTGCCATCGTGGGACAGAGGCTCTTTTGTAAGTAGCATGGGTACTTAATTAGAGTACTTGCCTGGAGGTCTCCTAAAGCAGTGAGTCAGCTATTTCTGGCCTGCCTGTATTGTCCAGGAATATTACGGCAATTAACGGCTGAGCTTGTTTACGTGCTTGTCCGGTGGCCTCACAAGCACGTGGAAAGGAATAGAGAAGTGCAGCCGAATTGTGATATCAAGGGATATCTTTTAATATCCCCAAAGCTTGGACTAGCCAGGGCAGTAACATACTGTAAAGCCATCACCACTCCCAGCAATTCCAAACCTGGTGAAGAGTGGGGAAGGGAGTAGAAAAGCAATCCTGTTGCCACAAGCAAAATGATTAGTGTATATACTCATGTATAAATCTGATAAATTGATAAATTTTGGTTAAAAAATTGACAACCCCTCCAAAACCTGGGTCAACTTATCCATGGGTCTTTGCTGCAGAGCTGCTTCTAGCCTTTTTGAATGCCTGAGTGGGAAACTAGCAGCACTGGCAGCAGCTATTTGGCACTTCCCATAAAAGCAGTGCTGAGAAAGTAGAGGGATTGATGCTGCTTTTATGTACTCCCAGGATGGACTAAGCTCTTGTCTTTCACCACTGTACTCAGAGAATGGGGTGGTTCCTTTTTTTGATAAAAATTAATACTATACCTTAACTCTTATCATAAAAGGAACCACCCTCTCCTCTGAGTAAAACAACAAAAGGTGACAACTTTGTCCATCCCAGAAGAACCTAAAAGAAGTGCCAACCCCCTCTACTCTCTCCATCACAGTGGTGCTTGCAGTCTTTTTGAATGCCTGGCTGGGGAAATGGCAGTGACAGCAGCAGCTTTGTGGTACTTTCCCTCAAAGGATCATTGAGAGAATACAGGGATGTTACCCTAGCTTCTGGGTGTCCCTGGGGGGACACTTGAATTTTATAAAAGTTGGGGAAATTAGCAGAGCACAGCTTGGCAAAGCAGAGGGCAGGGCAACACAGCGAGATCTTTTTATCCTATGTCTGTGAGGTCAAACTGCCTGAGAAAGAAAGAAAAGTCAAGTGTCCTTTTAAATGGTCTTTTATTTTGTAAAGTAGACGAAGTTTATTCACACTCACACACAGAATGCATTCACTCACACAAGCATATAAGGACTACCGAGATGAAAAGAAGTGAAAAATAATACGGGAAAAGCGGAGGGAATTAGAAACTGTGATACTCTACCTGATCTTGAAGTCTTCGGTCCGAGAAAAGGCAAAGCAGAGGAACACTCAGCACAGGGAGGGGGCTGAGGGGAGTCTCAACTGACAGAGTGATGGTCTGTTAGTCTAGCATGGGAAAGCTCTGAAAAAGGTCTCAAAAGGGGGGATCTAGTTATAAGGCAAAGCATACCTTGGGGCAGACTCTGTCCCAGAAAGAGATAATAGCTGAAACTGAAGGATAATGGTTGCATGATAGCTGCTTGATGGCTGTATAATAGCTGCATGATGGTCACATCATGTAACTGGACCTTGCCTTGGTATGCCTCGCTTGTTGCAAGCGTTCTGGGGGGAATCAGACAATCTCCCCAAAATATTGTTGTGGCTGACAGCCCATTACCTGTGTGGACATGCCTTTCTGAGGTTTCCTCTGGAGACGTGATGGGGGAAGTTTCTGGTCTTTGATCTTTTGTCTAATCGTTGGCCTGGCTGACTATGCGCCAGTCCAGTCACCTCTGGCTTAGATGAATTTTGATATTAAAATTAAATTCCCCAAGGCCGAGTCTGCTAATAGGGGTTACAGAGGGCTGGTGCTTCTTTTATGTTCTCCCAGGATGGACTAAGCTCTTGCCTTTTGCTACTCAACTCAAAGAAGCAGATGATTCCTTTTTCAATAAGAGTCAGTACTTCTGGTGGCTGTGGTAAGGAGCTGGGCAGTCTCCCACAGAGCTGCAGGAAGACTGTCATCCTCCAAGGTCAGGAATCCACTATTTTTTCCTCTTTAAAAAAGCGGGGCAAGTATCCTCGTGGGAGAAAGGGTCCAGAGGTGCTTAGGGGGACCGATTGCCAGAGTGGGTGTCCAAAGACAGTGGGAGAAGAACACGGAAAACACCAAAGGGGTCCGGTAAGCCACCATTACCTTAAAGGATTCCATTTGGGAGGAATTCTCACCACCACTTTTAAAGACTGAGTAAGAGGAGTGTAGAAAATCACTAACTTTTCTGTTGGAACTTCAATAAAGAATATCCAGCACAAGGAGCACTCTGCATCAAATTTCCAAAATGGAATTCAATATTACAAGGCACCCTTTGAGGAGGTAAAGAGAAACAGCCAGGTGTTAATCCCCTCAAGGTCTTCTGAAGAATACGCTGCCTTGAAGTGTGGTGGAATGTTGTTCTTTGGAGGTTTTAAAATAGAGGTTGGATAGCCATCTTTTGTGAATGCTTTGATTGTGTGTTCCTGCATGGCAGGGAGTTGGACTTGATGGCCCTTGTGTTCTCTTCTAGATCTATGGTTCTGTGAGTCTAAGAACCATCCCTTTATCCAAGTAGAGTGGTGAGAGAATTTTTTGAATACCTCAGTGGGAAAATGGTGAGAGCGATGGCTGGTCCCCTGAGGCAGTACTGGCCCTCTGAGGCTTTCTCCTCGCTATGAATGACCTTAGACTTATCCACAGATCATATCAAAATCCATAATTTTGTCCCCAAAATCTCCTCTTGACTTATACATGAGGTGGACTTATACACAAGTATGTATGGTACATCATCTGCCAATATCCACTATGGTCCTCCAAAGTAGATGATGCAATAATTTCATATCTGGGTATGTGGACATAGTCAGAGGCTTCTCTAATCTCTACCAAAGTAAATTCAAGAGACTTTGTGTGTTGTGGAAGCAGGAAGGGAATTCCAACCATTGTACTGGCTAAAAACCAGACATATGAAACAATAAGTTTCACATGTCCTGCCATCCTTTTTCCTGTACTTTTACTAGCTACATTCATGCTCTTCTTTCTCCTTCTTTCCCTCTCTGCCTCTCTGCCTCTTCAGCTTTTTCAGCTTTGTCCTTCCGTCACCAAAATGTTGAAATTATGTGGGAAATGGGATGTCTGGGGTTCACAGCTTATTAAAGCTGTAAGGCCAATTTAAACTCAATAGGGGACTGAACTGATTAATTGACTGTTTGGTTCTTGATTTTCTATATGGATTAGCCTCAGGAAGAGAGGTGAAGACACCAAAAGGGAAGTTATTGACTTAGATGATGGTTTGAAATGGAATATAGAAAGTGGAAATAAGAAATATAAATAAATTGATATAAACTTTTATTAATAACTGTTAACTGTTAATGAAATAATCTCCCCCTCTCTTCAATTGATTAATGAGATGAAATGGAAAAGCATATGAATTGAAATTATATGAATTAATTAATAGACATACTTTAAAAATTGTAAAATACTAGTTTTTTCTTTTGAATTCTCTTATTGTATTAACTGATAAATGTAATAGATTGATAGAAATCTAAGACTTTATATTATAATCAATATAATAAATAGTATATTTTTAAGAATAAGTTGTTTGTATGCTATTAAGATTTAGAGATTTAATTTCTTTGATTTTGGGATAATATCCTAGAAGGGAGTATTGAGCCAAGGTATGGCCACAGGTCAAAAGAAGACAACACAGACACAAATCCAACCACAAGTTTTGGAAAGAAGAGGATCTATAGGCTCCAAAACAATCGAGGTAAACAGGTTATTAGAAGAATTCCAGAAAATGAGAACTGACATGATGGAAGAATTAAAAGCAACGAGTACAGAGATAAGGACAACAAGAACAGAAATAAAACAAGATTTGAAAACGGAAGTAGAAAACCTGAACCAGAGTTTGCAGAAACTTACTACAGATCTATCAACAGAAGACCAAAAAGTGGAAAATATTTGGGGAAAAAACCAAAAACTGGAAAGCCAGGTGGAGAAGCTAAAGAAAGAACAACAAAAAGATAAAGAAACTGTACTGAGATTGGAGACTCATCAACAAAGCAGACGTTTGAAATTAAGGGGACTTCCTGAAGAAAAGAGGAAAATCTACATCAAAGAGTAACAGATATTTTGGCGCTATATATAGGTCAAAGAAGAGCAAGATTTGAACATGAAATAGATAAGGTTTTCAGAATTGAGTTGGTAGTGGCAAAGCGAAGAGACTTACCTCTAGACATCATGGTTTACTTTACCAGGGAAAAGATTCAGGATTTAATTGTGGAGCAAAATTATAAAAAAAAAATTAATAGTGGACAAGAGTGAAATCAAAATTTTTAAGGATATACCACCAAGCATGTTGAGGAGTAGAAGAGAGTACGCATTCCTGGTAAGGATTCTCCAATCTTGGGAAATAAGATATAGATGGGAGATACCAGAAGGGCTTTCCTTTGTCTTTGAAGGTAGAAGAATGAAGGTAAGCTCCGTTCAACAAGCAATGGAATTCCAAGAAAATTACCTGAAAAGTGGACCAGAACAGCAAGAACTGAAGATAAGAAATCAGAAAAAACAGCAGAATCCACACACATGGGAATGGCAGTGGCAGATGAATTTAGTTCAATGTCTGAAGAAGAGTCGAAACTGGTAGAACCAGAGGAGAAAAAGAAAAAAGGGAAGTAAAGACAGCAAATAGAAAAGATGAAGATAATCTCATAGAATGTATGAGGAAAAAATTCACAATCAAAGACAGATTTTTCACCATCTTGAAAGATTGAGACCTCAAATTACGGTTATATTAGAGACCCACATAAAGAAAAATCAAGAACAGTATTTATACAATTCTAAATTAGGTCAATGTTTTGCTTCTTCATATGGAAAGAAGAAAAGAGGGGTTGCAATCTATATAGATAAAAATATTCAAGCAAAACATATTTTTGAAGATGAAGAAGGAAGAATACTGGGGGTGGAAATCTTGAGAAATGGTAAAAAAATTCCTGCTGGTTGGAGTTTATGCCCCAAATGAAAACAAAGGTGATTTTTACAAGAAGCCGAGAGAGAAAATATTAACATATGAGTATGAAGATTGGATTTTGGCGGGAGACTGGAATGGAGTTCTGGATACCAAATTGGATAAAGCAACCTCTCAGAGCAAAGAAGATCAAGCAAAGAGAGAGAAATTACCAAAAGGGTTTTTTTTTTTTTGGAGATGTGCAAAGATTTATCTGTCTTGGATGCATGGAGAACTGCTCACACAAATGTTAAAGATTTTACTTCTTTTTCTGAAATACACCAATCTTGGTCTCAAATAGATATGATTCTTATATCAAAACACTTGTTACCAGAGACGAGGAAGACAGAAATACTGTCTAAGGTCATCTCAGACCACCCTCCGGTGATGATGCAAATACAAGAGAAGATAAAACAATTTCAATGGCGATTGAATGACAGTTTATTGAATGATGAAGAGATAGCAAAACAAGTGAAAGACGTGTTAAAAAACTATTTCAAAGAAAATATGGAAGAAGATTTGAAGATGAAGACAGTCTGTGATGCATCGAAGGCAGTAATGAGAGGTTTCTTTCTCCAGCAATGGCAAATTCAGAATAAAAAAAGGCAAGAGAAACACCAGGTGTTACTGATCAAACTCCAAGGAAAAGAAAAAGAACTCAAGGAAAATCCATTGAGGAACTCATTACTACATGAGATCAAGAAAATACAGAAAGAGATAGCGATAATCACAACTGAAGAAATACAAAAAAAGATGAAACAGAAGAAACTGACCCAATTTGAATATGCTAATAAAATTGGGAAATGGTTAGCATATAAACTTAAGAAGAGGAAGGAGAGAAATATAATTGCTGAACTGAAATATGGCAAGAAGTTGATTACTCAACACAAAAAGATAAAACAAAAATTTGAAGAATATTTTGGGAAATTATTTTATGAAACAAAATCTCCTCACCAATATGGGAAAAATCTGACTGAATTTTTTCAAAAAGCACAGATTTCTAAAATATCGCTGGAAGCACATAAACGATTGAATAAACCAATAATACTTACTGAAATTGAAGAGGTATAAAGAATCTGAAAGTGGACAAGGCACCAGGACCAGATGGTTTTACAGCACTATACTATAAGAGATTTATAAAAGAACTGACACAGCCATTTCATGCAACTTCGAAAGAAACAGAGAAACACAGCAAACTGGAATCCTGGGGACAATCCAATATTGTACTGATACCCAAAGAGGTTAAAGACAAAAAAGAAGTTAAAAATTATAGACCGATCTCCCTATTGAATATAGACTATAAAATTTTTGTGGCAATCCTGGCAAAATGGCTGAGATTGATATTACAGGATAAGATTCAAGAAGACTAAACAGGATTTCTCCCTGTTAGATATATGAGAAGCAATGTAAGAACAATATTAGATGTAATCGAATATTATGATAAAAACCCAGGGAAGAAAGCAGCACTTATCTTTTTGGATGCAGAAAAGGCATTCGAGAACATCTCCTGGGCTTTTATACATCGGGTATTGAAGGATATGACTTGGGAGAAAATTTTTGCAAATGGATTGAGGCAATTTATCAAAAACAATCAGTGAGGCTAATAATTAATGGGGATAACTCGACAAGCTTTGTTATAAATAAAGGGGCATGGCAAGGGTGCCCGTTATCACCACTATCATCCAACAATTGGAAGTATTGTTGAATATAATAAACGAGGACCCACAGATAAGAAGTTTGAAAACAAGAAAAAAGGAACTGAAATTAAAAGTTTTCACATATGATGTAATTATATTCTTGGAGGATCCACAAGAATCAATTCAAGTGTTGATGGAAACTTTACAAAGATATGGACAAGTGGCAGGATATAAGATAAACAAGGAAGAGACAATGATGATGACATTAAACATGACTAAAAAAGAGCAAGCTGACTTGGAGAGCAGATCTGGATGTCAATTAACTAAGAAAACAAAATATCTAGGAATTATAATAACGAAAAAGAACCAAGGATTATTTGACAACAATTATTTGAAGACATGGAAAGAGATTAAAAATGATATGGAAAAATGCAAAAACTTAAATTTATCTCTCCTGGGAAGAATAAATGCTTTCAAAATGTCTTTATTATCTAAGCTCATGTTCCTTTATCAGAATTTACCAATAACAGCAAGAGAGAAGATATTCAAAAAATGGGAGAAGGACCTACAAAAATTTACTTGGCAAGGGAAGAAGCCAAAAATGAGATTTAAAACACTTCAAGATGCAAAAGAGAGAGGAGGGCTTCATCTACCATCACTGAAAATTTATTATCATGCATGCTGTTTAGAATGGATTAAAGATTGGATTCAACTAGAGAGAACAATTATGAAAGAATTGGAAGAAGTAAATAATAGATTTGGATGGCACGGATATTTATGCTATGATAGATCAGCAGTGAATGAAGAGTTTAATAACCATTGAATCCAGAAGACGTTGTTAAAGGTTTGGCTACAAATTAAGTGGAAATATTATACAAAACTTCGAATATGGACTTCACCACAAGAGGCATATAAAATTGCCCCAATAAAACAAGGAAATATATTAACATATCAAGAAATATTGAAACAGGAAGGGGATAAACCAAGGATGTACACAGCAGAAGAATTAAAGGCTGATGGACATGAGTTAAACTGGTTCCCATAGCAACAACTTAAAGAACGATTTAAAATGGATCAAAAACCGTATGAATTTGAGAGAAAAGAGAATGAATTGGATTTATCGATGAAAGGAAATCAAAAGAAGAGAATCTCCAAATTTCATAAGCTATTGCTGAAAAGAGAAATGGAACCAGACGTAGTTACAGATACAATGGTCAGATGGGCCCAGAATGTAGGACATCCAATTGGATTAGAAGCTTGGGAGAAAGCATGGAAAACTGACATAAAATTTACACCAAATTTAAATTTAAGAGAAAACTTTTACAAAATTCTTCATACTTGGCAAGGGAAGACTAGAAAGACCAGAAGACCAGAAAGACCAGAAAGACTACAAAAAATAACCAAAAATGGGAATACAAAGTGCTGGAAATGTGATGAAAAGATTGGGTCCTTTTTTCATATGTAGTGGACTTGCAGGAGGGCAAGAAAATTCTGGAAGGAGATACAAGATGAAATTCAAAGAATATGTAATTGAATTTTGAAATGAAATCGGAATTTTACTCGTTAAATATGTTAGGGCAACAAAGGGAGATAAGAAGTTGCCAGAAGATATTGTTATATTTGATAACAGCTGCAAAGTTGATATATGCGCAATACTGAAAAGAAAAGAGATATTGACTTAGGAGAGTGGAAATTAAAAGTTCTGGATATGGTAGAGACAGAAAAATTAGCATTCTCTTTGAAAAACAAACCTATCCAGAACTTTGAAAGGGAATAGAAAGGAGTTTTGAATTGGATAAAAAAATATAGATGCATAAGAAATGAAAATTGAAACTGTTTTTCTCTTTTGTTAATGGAAATGTAACTGTTCTTCTCTTTGTAAATGGAAACAAAGGAGATTCAACTGGGGAAATATAAGCATGGAAGTGGGGGGGGAGTGAGGTACATCTGTCGACAGTATATATCCACTCTATTTTTTTTATGTTATTAAACTTTAATAAAAATATTTTTTTTAAAAAAAAAAACCCTCAACAGGGCTTGCTTCTGGATATTGATTATCATTATCATTCTTGTCATCTCCCCCTCTCCAAAATATTTGATGATTCTTAGTAACATTATTATAATTATTGTAATCATGAACAATTTCAGACCCTGAAAGAAAAAAAGAAGATAGATGTTTACTTCTGTTAATGCTCCTAGGCATTACTTTAACAGAAAATTGGATAGCAGAGTAAAAATAATGAATAGGGCTAGGTTGCTCCACTACACCAAACAAACAAGTTGTTCTTTTTTAAATGGAAACGAATAAATATAACATATAGGAAACAGGTGAAGGAATTTATTAAAGAAAATCAAGAAGCTTTAAAGAAAGAAATTTGAAGGAATGATGAAGAAGATAATCAAAAGCAACTACAACATAGAGAAAGACAGACCCGAAAATTTTTTAAGACTTATTGAGCAACTACCAGAGGTAAAGAAGAAGAACTGGAAGAAGTAGAAGAAGATTTAGGCGAGGAGGAACAAGAGGAACAGGTAGAGCAAGAGGAAGAAGAAAGAAGAGAAGAGAAAGAGATAGCACCTAAAGACACACAAACATCTAACTTAGCTGACCATAATGAACAAGAACAAAGAGAGATGGAATAGACTGTCTCAGCTATAGAACAGGCAGAGGAGGTACTGGAAGAACCTAATAATGAGGGATCTTAAAATTGTAAGTTAGAATGTTTGTGGACTAAACCGGCTGGCAAAGAAAAAGAAGATATTCCATTACTTGGAAAAGGGGAAATATGACGTACTTTGTTTACAAGAATCTCATATTAGAAAGACTGATGCTGATTATCTACTTAATCCTAAATTAGGCCACTGTTTCATCTCAGGCTATAAGAAGAAGAATAGAGGGGTAGTGATGTATGTTAACAGTCATTTATCTGCTAAAGAGATTTTTTCCGATGAATCTGGATATTTTACAGGATTGGATGGGGAGACTCGAAGATCCTGTTGATTGGTGTTACCGCCATTGTTAGCCCGAGTTTGTGCGATATTAAGATATCTTTTGATATCAATAATTTGGCCTTCCGTCCCCTCCACGTGCTTGCGAGGCCCCCGGACAAGCACACACACAGGCTCAGCCGATAATCACTGCAATATTCCAAACAAATACAGGCAGACCAGAAATAGCCAACTAGCTGCTTCAGGAGACCTCAAGGCAAGTACCTCAATTATGTATGCACGCAACTTTCAAAAGATCCTCTGCCCCACACTGGCAACTTGACGATCAAACTATACAATGCTTAAGCACTCCGCTTCGGCATACTGGCTACTCTATTGACAATCTGGCTATAACTCAATCATCTAAAGTACTGACCTTTCAGAGGCTTTGTCTCCAGTCCCAAACTCATTGTTTTCCCCAAGTACGGCCTAGCCTGCAGCCACAATTTTCCCTATAAGAACCCCTGACTTTGAGCGCTTCTTCGGATCGCTCTTGGCTTCCATCCCACCTTGCTGTCACTTTGTCCAGCGAGCCTTCCTCTCAGCTCCACGTGCTGAGATCCACGCTCCCCAGCTTCTCCGCTTCTAACCAGGCTTCAGGATAGGTATGGTATTTCCCATACCAAACCTCCTCAAAAATCTCTCTATCTGCTACTACCTTTATTTCTATAGGTTTCTTGCGTGAGTGTGGTGCATACATTTGTTTGATTGTGCTTAAATAAAACAATTATTATTAATTTCAACATCTGCCTCATCCTTGACTTGGCCTGACCCCGTAGACATAGGGTTCAAGATCTCGCTACATTACCCTGCCTCTCGCATTGCCAACTTGTGCTCTGTGCTAATTCCCTCCCCATTGTTGTGAGCACATTTAGGTGTCCCCCCAGGATCCCCAGAAATCAGGGTAACAGAGGCGTTTATACCCTGAATGTGAACAAATCCCAGCTTTTTGATAGACTTTTTGCAACTATTGTGGATCATGATTATAGGAAAATCTTGTTGATGAGAGATTGGAATGCAGTGTTAGATCCAACAACTATGGACAGACAATCTGTAAAAGAGATTAAAAGATCACAAGGGAAACTCCCCAAAAACTTCTCAAATTATATGAAGGAGTACACATTGATGGATGTCTGGAGACACATAAAAGGATCTGAAAAAGACTTCACTTACTTCTCAGAAAGGCCTAAGTCATGGTCCTGAATTGATATGTTTTTTGCTTCCAAAGATTTAATAAAAGATTCCAAAAATTGATATTCTCCCCCAATTTATGTCAGACCATAATCCAATTATGTTAGTTATGAAAGAGCCAAAAGTTGAATTCACGTGGAGATTAAACGAGAATATTTTGAAAGACAAAAATATTGTCGAACAACTCAGACAACAAATACATTTATACTTCCAAGAAAACATATAAAAAGAGACTCCCATGAACACCATCTGGGATGCGGCTAAAGCAGTTTTTCAAGGGTTGATCATATCTCAAGAAGCTCAAATTAAAAAGAAAGAGTGAGAGAAAGAAGATCAAATAGTTAATATTTTGAAAGAGAAAGAAAATTAACTTAAAATGAAACCAAATAATGACAGAATTTTCAAAGAGATTAAAAGCCTTCGGAAACAACATGCAATTCTGCTAGAATCACAATTGGACAGAAAGATGTTATATATGAAACAGCACCACTTTGAGTCACCTAACAAACCTGAAAGATGGATAGCAAGTAAACTGAGAAAGGATAAAGAGAAAAGAATAATTACAGAAGTAAGAATTGGAGATAAAATGATACAACAGCAAGAAGAATTAAAGCAAGTTTTTCATCAACACTTCTCAAATTTATATGCAGATGGAACAAAGCACGACAATGCCTCCCAAAGAATCATGGATTACCTATAAGAAATTAACATAGCACAACTAACTGAAGAACAAATGGACCAACTTAATAGTCTAATTACTTTAAATGAAATCTCTGAAGCAATGAAAAAACTGAAACCAGGGAAAGCCCTGGGCCGGACGGGTTTTCAGCTACTTTCTACAAAGTTTTTGAAAAGGAACTTATATACCCTCTTCATGAAATAATAAATCGACTGATGACTGGAGAAATTCCTGAATCATGGAAGTCAGCCAATGTGACTCTGATCCCCAAGGAAGGGAAAGATTCTAAACTACTATCAAGCTACAGTCCGATGTCTTTGCTTAATGTCGATTATAAGATCTTTACGAAGATTCTTGCAGAGAGGCTGAAAAGAGTATTATCAGATTGGATCCAGGAAGATCAGGTTGGTTTCTTACCAGGTCGTCATCAAAAAGATAATATTAGAATGATTTTGAATGTAATCCATCACGCTGAATCTTATAAAAAGAAGAAACTAGGTCTTACTGTTCTCAACTCAGAAAAAGCATTTGATAAAGTTTCTTGGCAATTTCTATTCACAGTTCTTCAAAAAATGAACTGTGGTAATAATTTCTTAAAATAAATCAAAACATTATACAGTGACCAACTTGCCCAAATAATTATCAACTCTGAAAAAACCAAACCTTGTAAGATTAGAAGAGGTACTTAACAGGGCTACCCCCTCTCACCGTTACTTTTTCTAATTATTATAGAATCTCTTTTGATTCAAATAAGACAAAATGAAGGTATAAGAGGGGTCAAGACTGGAAAAACAGAAGTGAAAGCACGAGCTTATGCCGATGATCTTGTTATTACATTAGAAGATCTGTTGTGTTCCTTGGATTCTTTAAACCAGATGCTAGAAGGCTTTGGGGACCTATCAGGTTTCAAAATTAACCAAGAGAAAACAGCCCTGTTAATTAAAAATATGACCACAAGTGAAGAGAAAGATCTGCAAAGCAAAATTAAATTTAAAATAGAAAAGAAGATTAGATATCTAGGAATTTGGTTAACAAAGAATAATCAAGACTTGTTTCTTAATAACTGTGACAAAAAATGGAAAGTGATCAAAAAAGAGATGGAATCTTGGGGGAAACTAAAGCTCTCCCTATTGGGAAGAATTTCGGCAATCAAAATGATGTTACTAGCTCAAACCAACTTTCTATTTCAGAAGCTACCTTTAATAATAAAGGCTGATGTCCTCAAACAATGGAAAAAAGAGGTAACTAACTTTATTTGGGGTGGCAAGAAACCCCGAATTAATTGGACTTACATGCAGATGTTAGAAGAAGAGGGGGACTAGGACTCCCAGATCTCAGGCTCTATCTACATGCTAATATCGTGCTGGATCACAGATTGGATGAGATTAGAACATAGTAAAATTCTGCTCTTTGAAAGAGCAGGTATTGATAATGGATTGCATTATTATCTACGGTATCCAAAAAAACAACCACAGAATTTTTTGAGCATCCCTTAAGGAAAACTTTATATTCCAAATGGACAAAATTCAAAGAGCGATTATGCCCTAAGCTTCCTCTATGGATATCTCCATTAGAAGCCTTTCATCGAGATAAGCCCAAGATACAGAGATGGTGGACTTATAAAGAATTGGTAAAAGTTGAAGACAGCACATTTATGCTCAAGACAAGAGAGGAACTGTTGCAAGAGGAGTTTGATTGTGCATGGTTCTTATATGCTCATTTGCTCGCTAGATTTAATCAGGATTGTAGGGAAGGGAAGATAAACAATGAAAAAACAGATTTAGATGTTATTTTGGATGGAGGGGATAAATACTTAACTTCAAAATTTTATAAACTATTATTAAAATGGGATCTTGAGCTAGAGGCAATTAAAAATATGGTGGTTAAATGGGCTCAGAATGTTGGGCATTCAACTGAATTACAAAACTGGGAACAAACATGGAAAAACCTGAACTTTACAAGATGTCAAACATTTAAAGAAAATTATTATAAAATGTTTGATAGATGCTATTTAACATCAACAAAACGTGCAAAGATTTATAAAGGAAATAATGATAAATGTTGGAAATGTAAGGCTGAAAGAGGGACATTTTTTCACTGTTGGTAGGACTGTAAAAAAGCTAAAACATATTGAAAAAATTTCACACAGAAATCTTGAAAATGTTAAACACAAATTTTCCCATGTTACCTGAGTCTTATTCGTTAAACATGGTTGAGTTAATTGAAAGATATATTGGGAAGCAAAACAGGAAAATCTTTTTATATTTGATAACCAAAGCCAGACTAATATTTGCTAGAGACTCAAAAAAAGAGAAAGTATTTGAAATAGATGAATGGTTGTATGGGATATATGATTTGATGCAAATAGATAAACTTACTATATTGTTGAAAGATAAATCTCTGAACAGATACTGAGAAGAATGGGGAGATGTCTGTAACTACCTGGAGAAGAGATGGGGGGCTGTGTCAGTATTCGCTCCAAGAGATTGTGGATAGCTATCACTGTCAAGTCTGGATCATAGATTCTAGTCTATTTCACTTTACTTTATTCATTTAATATTGGTATTGGGGATATTCATCAAGGTGAACTTGATAATTCTATGTAACTTCTGTACTTCTGGTATTTTATTATCCCATTAGGTGATATTGGCTTCTTTGTATATAATGCATTCTCTTTCTGTTTTTTGTGTGTTTTTTTCTTTTTGTTAATAAAAACAAACAGACAAACATCCTCAACGTATTTCAACAAACATTCAGTTCAAAACTAGCAATATACCCATGCAAAATAAAAAAAATAAAAACAACCTGGTCAGGTAAGCCTCATATATTTTTTAAACTATTTTGAGCTTTCCAGGGATCACTTGAAAGTCTCTTCCAAAAGCCTCCAATGATAAATTTTTCTTTCCCTTGCCTGCATTTTTCTTATGATTTCTATTTTTGTGGTCAAACTTCTTGGTATCTTGTTACCCTAAAAGGTGAGGGACTTTGAAGTCCACCTGCAATGCCAGCATCTCCTAAGAAATTGGGGAATTACAGATCAAAGAAGGCCTGCGAGAGGAAGATAATGGCGGGGTCTTTTCACCTGTGTATGCTTCTCTAAATGTAGAGAAGAGTCCCATTAAAAGTTAAAGAGAGTATTATATTTGGAATTAACAGGCACACAAGAAGTCAGACACTCTCAAGAACACACAAGCCACACAAGCCTATTGGAAAATGAGGCAAGAAAGGTTGGCTAGAGAGAAATTGGATGGAAAAGGTGATACTTACCAATCCTAAAGAAGAAGGTTACAGCTGAGTGGCTCAGAGAGCAAGCCTGAGCGTAGCACAGAGGAACAGAGATCTGGGCACTATGTACTACATTCAAAGTACTACCAATTACCGGGGTTGGAGTTGGGGGTTTTATGCCGTATTTCCTTCCCTGAAGGAGTGTGTGGACAAAGCTGTAATGGCTTTCCTACAAACTTGACAAAGGAGTCCAGAATGGACTGATTATCTTAACTCTAGGTGACAAAACATTGATGGGAGTCCTCATTAAACATGGTTGGGAAGCTCTGTGTATTTTCTTGAGAATAAAAGAGTAGCCGGCAAGTGACAGATTGATGAAGCTCCTAGAATTGTTGCCTAAGGATCAGGACTACGTTCTACTGCACAATAGAGTCTGTTCGCACAATAACTGACCTAGACTCACAACCCCAAACCCCAGGGAGGACAAAACAGCACTGAGGTGCCAAGAGACAAAATAGCTCTGGGGAAGGCCAAGGAAAAGTGACCACCTCCCCATTGGCCAACTGGAACCTCAGGACCTCACCAGACACAATAGGCAGACAGTAGTTCCCCAGAGCGGAATCCAATGTGACATCAGTGGAGAACCAAGAGGTTTTTTGAATGGGACATGCAGGTTGGGCACCCAATAACTTAGGTCACTGAGGACCCTAGCTTGGAAATGGAAGTCTTACGACTAAGAGGGGAGCCGGGTAAAACCCAAGAACTGGTCATTCATATCCTGGAGGCATTGCAGAGCAGAGAAGATTGACCAGCAGGAGCAGGAATTGCTGTGGTTTCCCAAGCAGCTCAAGCCTCAGTTACTGTAGGAGACATTGTGCCTCGGGCAGAGGAGCAGATCAAAGGTGGGGCCACACGAGGAGCACCACAAAGACTCAATCAGCCCCACTTCCCTTGGCACCAGGTGAGGGGCAGCTCAAAGCTAGTTTCGATGGGCAAGGAGAGCACCTGTCATTTTTCTTAACCCAGGTAGTCTGCTTCATGACAGAGTGGGAGCACTCTTTCCCTCCCAAAGTGTCAAAGGTGAGGTTTGTGGCAGCCCAGCTGGAGAGACAGGCATGTGACTGGCTGGTGGGTGATGCAGGGGCTCCATAGCTGGGGAATTTCATTTCATATCTGGGGAATGTCATGCTGAGACCCAGGCTCAAAGACCCCTTTCACCCACTTCTGGCATGGCTAATGGAGGATGTGATCTAACAACCATCAGAAAAGATGGCAATGGCAGGGTAAGGAGGTACTTCTCGGAGCTTAGCTGAGAAGTTACCCACAATGTGCGACAGTCAGCCTGGGGTTTGTTTTCTTTTGGATACCCAGGTATGGGATTTTCCCCCTTGGCATAGGGGGTGCGAATTTTGGGGCTCCAGAGGACCTTATATACCTTCTTCGAGCCTCGGCAAGAGTTGGGGTGGAGAAGAAGAGGACGGAGCGGAGCAGCCATTGCTGCATGTTCGGAGCTGTATTTTTTGTCTTCAGCAAAACTCTGCTGCCAAATTTTATAGAAGACAGGCAATCGTAAAAGACAGTAAAATATCATCATTGGAGAAAAAGGCTTCATTCTAAAATCAGCTACCGGATTTATTAAACACCTATAGACTGGTAAGCCCTGTTTCTTCAGGAGTGAATTCTGTTAGGGACAAATAACTGGCACCTTTCTGTTAATCTACTTCTATTTAAAAGTATTGGTGCTGAGAGGATAATAATTTAATAATATTTAAGGCTTGGAATTGCTAAAGGAGAAAGAAACAATTTGCCTCTACTTATGAATTGAGATTAAGACTGTTTTGCTTTGCGAAGATGAGTGAATAATGGCGGACTGTGTCTTGTGGGGACGGTAGTGAAGAAGACGGAAATAGAGTGGCAGAGGTTGTGAGAACTGAGAAATAGAGAAGAAAGATTGGTACTGAGGTGTTTAAAATTGCTGTTGAACTGTTTAATTGTTAAAGCAGCATTTTGCTAAGAAAGTTAACCTTCATTTATGGACTGTGATTTAGAGACTGCAATTTAGAGAGATTCATTTTGGGACAGTTTGTGGTGAATACCGATCTGTGAAGAAATGTGTCCTGCTCAATGGTGGAGAAGAAGAAGGGTTCTGCTTAGCTGCTGGCATGAGATTTATCTCTTGTGGATTACAATAACTTTTGGACTCTTGGATTAATTTCTTTTCTTCAATTGAATTGTGAAATTGGAAGCAGAAGGAAAAGGACATTTATTTTTTGGAAAGGGATTGAACTGACTGAGTGAACTGATGGACTGAGTTGAAGGACAGATTGTATAGTGAAGGGTGTTTGTAATGGTGACCGAAAGAAGATTTTGAAAAAGGACTGATTAGTGGAAGGGAAGGGAAGACAGAAGGAGAAGTTTGCCAACAAGGTAGAAGATGAAGATATCGTGTCGGGGTTCCCTCCATGTTTAGTTTGGGAAAGTATTATGGATGGGCTATGTAGTAGTAAGATGCTTGTAACATGTAGTCTAAGCAGTTAGATAGCTTTGCCTGCAGCCGCACACTATAGTAACATTCCTAAGACACTGTTAAGAAAACATCCAGAATTCTCACCAGATAGTTACCTAGTAACAGCTCAGAGGTTAGAGAAGCAAGATCATTTGTAATTGGCTTGTGGGAGTGAGTGAGACTTACTGTCTCTGGAAATTTCCTCAGTTTGAATCACTGAAATCATGGTACTCTGTTCATGCTCAATAATAAAACTTGCTTTCGTATGTTTATTCTGTGTTTGAATCAGTTCCTGAGATATCGACTGGACAGTGTTGACTTCAGAGTAATCTTCCCCCTGTATAAATGAATTTATGTTTGTTCTACTAGCTGGAATGTTGAAGTAAGGGGGGAAGGGGGGAAAATGAATTATTGTTGATATTGAGTTTTTTAAATATATACATATTGGACTTCAGGTGAATAGAAAATTTAAGAGAATTGATGAAGAAGTAGGAATTCAATAATGAATTTAAACTATTGTTAACGTATTAAGAAAGATTGATTGAATAGAATTAGAAGTAAGTATAGTATATATACAGATATATAGATATATATTTAGAGATAAGGTATAAGTGGTTGAAGTATAATAATTGACATATATAACTGAAATTTTGCTATATAATCTGGCCTAATTATATATGGTTTGATAAATATACTGAAATCTAGATATTGGTAATCAAATAATCAGATATGATAGTATATTGATATATGATATATTGAACTATCTTTTTGGATGGAAACAAGAAACTGTACAGATAAGATGGCAAAATAGATAAGAAAGCAGTCAGTGGAACTAGCACTGAAGACATACCAGCTCCCACTTCTAGAAGAAATAAGGAGGATTAGGTCAGATATGACTCAAGAACTGAAGGAATTAAGAGAAGATATTAAAAAAGACTTTAAAACAAAATTGAAAGATGTGAGAAAATCATTGGATGAACTATCTGAAGAACTAAAAGGTACAGTGGAAAGAGTTGAGACTATGGAAAATAAAGTTAAAAAATTGGAGGAAAAAACCAGAAGAATCAGAGAAAGAGAAGGAAAAAGATTTGGATGAAAAGGCACTCCTAGAATTCAAATTGTGCGAAAACTGTGTGAAGATTAGAGGGCTGAAAGAATATAAGAATGAGTATGTGTATGATATTCTCATACCCCCACTTGCTGAATATATGGATATAACAAAACATCAAATGGAAGCTGAGATTGATAGAATATTTAGGATTGGTTCTTCAATATTAAAAGGAAAAAATGTACCTAGAGATGTAGTGGTTGAATTTATGAAGAAAAGAACAAGAGATAATCTGAGTAAACAAAATACGGAGAAGAGGTTTAAGTTGGGAGAAGATACAGTTTGGATATTTAAGGATATACCTGCAAGATTACTCCAAAAGAGAAGAGAATATAATTTTTTGACCAGCCACTTAAGAAGAAAAGGAATTCCATATAGATGGGGAAAATTGGAAGGCCTCTCATTCAGATTTAAAGATAAGATAATTTTCATCAACTCTGTGCAGGAGGCAAAGGATTTTATGGAGAAAGTTGAAGGCACATCTCAGGGAGAATATAGAGAATTTAAAAAGAAAAAAAGAGATTAAAAAAATACCAGAAAGTGGCTGGGTAGAAGCAGAGGCTACTTGGGAAGAAATGGGAGAAGAAGAAGAAGAGGAAGAAGAAGTAGTCACAGAGGAAGAAACAACTTCAGAAGAAATTAATAAGAGATTGGAGGAAATTGCATGAGTGGAAGAGGTAGAAGATCTGGAAGCAGAGAAGGAAGGGAAAGGGAAGAAGGTTAAGAAAAAGATATAATAAAAAATATACAAGTAAGAAATTAAAAGAGAAATGGACATAAAAATTTTGTCCTGGAATATTAAAGGGATTGACACGCTTGAAAAAAGGAGAATGATATTCCATTATTTGGAAAAGAACAAATTTGATGTAATCTGCAAGAGACAAGGATATAGAGAAAGAGACTAAAACTCATACGAAATAATAAATTAGGAAAAGAATTTGCAGCAGTAATGGAGAAGAAGAAAAAAGGAGTAGTAATATATGTGAATAATAGAATTGAAGCATGAGAAATCTTTAAAGATGAACAAAGACATTATGTTGGGGTTGAAATTAAATGGCAAGACCAAAAAATTCTCTTGGTTGAAGTCTATGGCCCCCATAATGGGAAAGATAAATTCTATTAAAATTTGGAAGCACAAATTATGGAAGTGGAGTACGATGGAATAATTCTCCTTGGAGATTGGAATGGAATGATAGATCCCATGATTGATCAGAAATCAGATAAGATCATCAAGAAGAATCAAGGGAAACTCCCTAGATCATTCAAGGAGATGATGAATAATCTCTATTTATTGGATACCTGGTGGTATTTATACAGAAAGGCAAAAGATTACACATTCTATTCAGATAGGCACTCATCTTTATCAAGACTCGACATGTTTTTAATCTCCAAGATGTTATCTAATAGCATAAAAGAAATGAAAATTCTTCCAAGGAATTTATCAGATCATAACGCAGTTCTCTTACATTTGAGACACAGAAGAAGAAAATTTACTTGGAGATTAAATGAGAGATTACTGCAAGATGAAAATATACTGGATCAAGCAAGACAATCTCTACAAAGATAATTTGCTGAAAACTTAAATAAAGGAACTGATATCGGTAATGTTTGGGATGCCAGTAAAACAGTAATAAGGGGCTTCTTTATATAACAAAATGCAATCTTAAACAGAAAGAGAAATGAAAAAATTCAGAAAATAAACGATCAGATAAAAATTAAGAAAATGAGTTAAAGCACAAACCTACTAGCAAATCTATTCTGAGGGAAATAAAGGTCTTACAGAAACAACTGGATAATGAATTAACAACAGAGATAAGTAAGAAGTTACTCTATCTGAAACAAATTTTTTTTGAGTGGGTTAACAAGCCAGGCAAATGGCTGACCTATAGATAAAAGAAGAAGAAAGAAAGAATAATTACACAAATTAGGATTGGTGAAAATATATATACGGATTTGGGGAAAATTAAGAAGGCATTCTCTAAGTACTACTCCAATTCGTATGGATGTAAAAAGGTGATTTGAAAGATGTGCAACACTATATGGAGAAATTAGAAGTTAAGAAATTAACGGCAGAACAGAGGACAAGTCTCAATCATCCTGTCACATTAATGGAAATTGTGGAAGTTATAAAGTCAGCAAAAAAAGGGAAAGCCCCAGGTCCAGATGATCTATCTGCAATGTATTACAAGGCACTGCAAGATCGATTACTTTTACCACTTCAAGAAACAAAGAATGCGATCTTTGAAGGAATAATCCCAAAATCATGGAGTGAAGCCTATATAACTATGATTCCTAAGGAAGATAGAGACCCCCTTTTCGTTAAAAAATTACAGACCGATTTCATTGCTTAACATGGACCATAAGATATATACATCAATAATGGCAATAAGGATGAAGAAAATCCTGAAGGAAATTATCAATGATGAACAAGCAGGGTTTCTACCTAATAGACATCTGAAAGACAACATGAGATACATTTTGAATACTACAGAATATTTTGATAACCAAGGAAAAAGATGGCGTTGTTATTTCTGGATATTGAGAAAGCATTTGATAGCTTGAGTTGGGACTGTATGTTTGAAGTCTTAGCAAAAATGGAGGTTGGATGCCATTTTATGAGAAGCATGAAGACGATATATCAGAATCAAATGGCTCAAATCTTGATAAATGGTGAAAAGAGCAAGAAAATCTGCATTAGTAGAGGCACTCAACAAGGATGCCCGATTTCCCCTTTACTATTTTTAGTAGCCATAGAAATATTGGTTATGAATGTTAAATTGAATAATAAGATTCAAGGAGTCAAAATAAAAGGTGAGGAGTACAAAATTAGAGCCTTTGCTGATGACATAGCTTTAATACTTGAAGATCCGATTAAGAGTATCGAAGAGTTGAAAATATTCCTAAAACAGTTTGGAGAAATCGGCACTTCCGGTCGCATGGCGCCCGTGAGAGGTTGCTTGGAATAACTGTCCGTGCTCTGAATGCCCACATGATGGTTTCCAGCTGAATTTAAAACATCATAATCAGCTAAAAAAACCCTGGTAAAGGGGGTTCAGAAGAGGTTTGAAGGGGATCTGGTATCCGACACTGAGCTCTTTCTGGAGGAAAGAGTGGAAGGCACCGGGAGGATAGAAGGATCACGACGGGACCACTGTAGTCGCCGCGAATGCTGCACAAGCGCCGCCACCGCCTTTTAAAGGAGAAGATACAGAGAGACAGCAATAAGCTTGTCTGAACTAGATTTCAATCAATTTGAGACTACATCAGTTCCAGACCTGCAACAAGTAACAGGAGTTTCAAGTAAGGTAGAGACCCAGTCATTTGGAAGTGTATAAGAATATGTGGATTGAGTGTGCTGATTAAGACATTTAAATAGTACGGTTTTAAAAACAGCAAAAAGACATTTAAGAGATTATTTTTAAGAGACTGTTTCTGCAGATATTGATAGTACAAGCTTAAACATTGACATTTGAGAAGCAATCATTGGGATTTTAAAGTGTAATGAATTGAGCTTTCGTGTTGAGCTGCGGGATTTGTTTTATCTGGAGGATTTTTTATTTTAAGGATAACCAAGAGGACTTCAAAAAAGCTTTAAATTGTTTCTTCATTACAAGATCATGGCCAATTTTTGAATTAATGCATTAAGGAAGTGTTGTCTGGAGCTGATTGGACTATGTTGGGAATTAAATGAGATCTGACAGAGGCAGAAAGCAGTAAGCAATTCTAAAGCATAGCAGTCTTTCTTTTTTCGGGGAGACGTGTGCACGTTTTTTTGCTACGTCTTTATTGGATATTCTTTTTGTATGTATTTTGGTACCAAGGACATTTGATTTATGATCTTCCCTTTTTGCTACTTGGATTTTTACAGTTTATAACACATATTGACAATTAACTTTATATGGGAGGGGACATTTGCATCTGCGGAGGTAATGGAGGACTAGGTCGGTGAATGAACTAATGGTGTTGTGGGAATGATTATAACATATGAATGAATTTTTTTAGATGAACTTTTAAGACTTTTAAGAGGAACGGGGGCAGGAGGAGAAACTTTTATTATGGACTTGTGGTAAAGCGTTAACACTGGCAATAAGAGAACTTTTGTTGGGCCAGCGGAAGCACAAAGATAAGAGGACTGAGACTGAGGACTGAGACAGATCGACTCTCCCACGCTTCATTCTGTTCCAGCCTCTGGTAACCATAACAACGACAGAGAACTTTGGGGCAACAAACTTCCAACTCAAGGACTTTGCTGTTGTTTTGAAGCAAGCTGGTAAAAATAGCAAGAGGCTGTCCCTTCTTTTGATCTGGGAGGGGGGAGTGTAAGAGGTTTTTGTTTTAAATTTTACTGCTAGTAAATCAAATATTACTAATCCTTTATTAATATAAACCTTATACATTCATCTATTTACATATATATTGATGTGGTTTAATATATATTAGAGAGATAAAAACATGAAATAGAAAGGAATATTATATATATAGCTGCTTTTAGTTGAAATTGTAGTCTCCCATTTGTTATTTAAATATATATATATATATAAATAGACTGTGCAAATATAAAAATATCTTTAATATTTACCATTTATCATTTACCATTTAGAAATAATTGACTATCAAATGATTTGAATATGTATGGAGTGAATTGAATTTATATTTCTGAATTTATAGTATTGAACAGTTGAATCTTACATTATTTGTTATGCTTTATGGTACCAAGATTAATACATTTATAAAAGGCCTATGACATAAGTTGAGAGAAGTGAGAGAAAAAGGAGCTGAAATAGCGAAGGTGTGAAAATACTGCCATTCGCTGGTAAATATTAATATGGAGCCAAGAACAAGAAAAGGAGCTGTGGCTGCAGCTGCATCAGCAACTACTCAGACAGTTAGAAGAACATCAACAGATATACTCCAGAAATCTCAAGATCTCATGCTTCAGACGATGGAAGAGATAAAAAAGATCAGAGATGAGATCAGACAGGACTTAAAGGAAACAAGACATAAAATGAGAACTGATATGAAACATGAAATAGATAAATTGGGGAAGAAACTTGAAAACATAACAAAGGATGTAACCAAATTGAAAACTGACACTAAATCAATTAAAGAGCAAGTTAAACATGTGGAAACAGAGGTGATTGAGTTAAAGGCGAAGCAAACAGAAGATGAATCTCAGATAACAATGCAAGAATTACATTATTGAGAGAGATGCCTTAAACTGAGGGGTGTTCCTGAGAGCAGTTCAGAGAATTTGTATGAAAAAATTATACCGGCTTTGACAGAATATATAGATATTGAAGAAGGAAAGATGGAAGCAAACATAGACAGAATGTTCAGAGTTTCCTCGAGAGTGGCTAGAGAATAGAAATGACCAAGGGATATAATAATTATCTTTACAAGGACAATGATCAGAGATAAAATATTACAACGAAGCTATGATGGGATGTTGAAGATTGACGACAAAAATATCAAAAATTTTAAAGACATACCATATCAAATGCTAAAGAAGAGACAAGATTATAAACCATTGGCGAGCCTTTTGGCCAAGAACCAGATCAATTATAGATGGGAGAAAATCGAGGATATCTCTTTCACATATAAGCAACAAAGATATAAGATAAATTCAACTCATAAAGCGAAAGAGATGGTTGAGAAATTCAAGAAGGATCTGCGAACAACGGAAGAAGAGGGAGCTGAAGAACAAGGAGAAGATACTATACCTGACAAAGAACAAAAACAAAAAAAAAAGGAAAAATAGGAGTCTCTGCAGAAGAAGATGGTAACGGAGAAGAAGAACAGGAAATATTGGAAGAAGAAGAAGGGGAGCTAGAAAGAGAAATCTAAAGAGAAAATTAAATAAGCTTATACATAAACATTAATATATTCCTGGCAAAATGGGGCTGAAGGTATACTCTTGGAACATTAAAGGATTTAACTCTGAATACAAAAGAAGACAAATATTTCATTATTTGGAGAAACAAAATTTGGATATAACATGTTTGCAGGAAGTCCGAATTAGGACTCAAGATTTGAAATATGTCCGTAATTTGAAACTTTGCAGTTGTTTCGCGACTACGATTGACAAGAAGAAAGGGGGAGTTTTGACATATATGAATTCAAGATTGGCTGCACAGGAAATATTTCATGATAAGAATGGGCGTTTTTTGAGGATTGAAGTGACCACAAAACAGGACAAAATATTAATGGTTCGAATCTATGCACCAAATGGAGCTAAAGGTGAATTTTTCCCCGCAATACACAAAGAAATACAGAAATACTTACAGGAAACAGGAAATTCAAATATTATTATTGCAGGCAACTTTAATGGAGTTATAAATCCAAGGTTTGATAGAACGATGCAAAAACTAACACCGCTAAACAACGGGAAACTCCCTAAGAATTTCTTCAATATGATTGGTGAACTAAACTTGTTTGATGTTTGGAGATATAAAAATGGACAATTAGATGGACATACGTTTTACTCAGATGGACATAAGTCAATGTCAAGAATTGATATGATGCTGACAACTAAAGAATTATTGACTAAGATTACTAAAATAGACATTCTTCCCAACTTATGTTCTGATCATAATCCATTACAGTGTATGTTGAATATTAAAGACAGAGAAAGGTCTTGGAGATTGAATGATGAGATATTGCATAAAGAGAAGTACATCACAGAAGCAAGAAAGGAGATAAACAATTATTTCAGCGAAAACCAAACACCGGATTTACCCATGAAAATCATCTGGGGTGCAAGTAAAGCTGTGATGCATGGGAATTTTATCACATGGTCCACTGAAATAAAGAAAGAAAAGCAACACGTTGAGCAAAAAACTCTAGAAAAAATGAAGGAGATTGAAAATCAGATGAGGAAAGACCCATCGGACAATAGGATTAGACTACAGATGAAGGTATATCAAGCTGAGCTAAATCAATTAAATTTGAATGAAATTGAGCAACAGATATGGAGAGCCAAGTGTAATTTTTTTGAACAGGCCAATAAACCTTCCAAGTTACTGGCTAACACATTGCGTAAAAGAAGGACAAGAAATATCATAACGGAGTTAAAAATTGGCAAAGAAAGAATTACAAACAGAAAAAGATAAAACAAGCTTTTTATAAATACTATAGGAAGCTGTTGGGCAAGAGCAGAGCATTGAAAAAAGAAAATGAAACAACGACTATTTGGAAAAAATGTGCAAAATTAGATTTTCAGAAGATCATAGAACAGCTCTAAATAAACCAATTTCAATGATGGAGATATCAGAAACCATCAGGAATTTAAAGAATGATAAAGCTGCTGGACCAGACGGCTTTACGGCGAGATATTACAAAATTTTTGAGCTTGAATTATCAATATCTTTACAAAATACAATAAATGAAATAAGAAAGGTTGGCATACCGGACACCTGGAAAGAAGCTAATGTGGTGTTGATCCCAAAAGAAGGCAGAGACTTAACTGATGTTGAGAATTACAGACCAATTTCACTTCTAAACACAGATTACAAATTTTTTGCTGCAATTTTAGCAGAGAGGCTCAAAAGGGCTCTTCAAGATATCACACGTGAACATCAAAATGGCTTTCTCCCGAAAAGATTTTTGAAAGACAGTATTAGAATGGTTCTTAATATAATTGAACATTATGAAAAACATAATGAACTTAAACTGGCAGCGATATTTGTGGATGCAGAGAAAGCCTTTGACATGGTTAATTGGGCCTTTTTGAAGATGGTAGTAAGAAAAACAGAAGCTGGAAATAAATTTACTTCATGGATTGAAGCGATATATAATCAATAACAAGCTAGATTAGTGATCAACAGAGAAAAAACAAAACGGATTGAGTTACAAAGAGGGACAAGACAACGATGTCCTCTGTCTCCTTTACTATTCATCATGACGCTGAAAATACTTAACAATACGATTAGAAGAGACAAAGATATCAGAGGAGTCCAGATTAAAAAATATCAATATAAACTAAAAGCTTTTGCTGATGATCTGGTGTTGTTTTTGGACTACCAGCTTGGCAGTATAAAATATCTGACAAAAATAATACATATATATGGCGAATTCTCCAGTTTTAAGATTAACAAGGAAAAACCAGTTTTGTTAACAAAGAACATGAGTGACAAAGAAGAAAAGGAATTAACACACATAACAGGTTTCAATAAAGGACAGAAGGCGAAATACCTAGGCGTCTGGATTGCCAAGAGGAACAATGAACTATTTCAAAATAATTATGAAAAAAAATGGAAAGAAATAATAAAGGACTTTGAAAATTGGTCACATATGCGGTTATCATTAATGGGCAGAATAGCAGCTGTAAAAATGAATGTACTTCCGAAAATGAATTTTCTTTTTCAAAACCTCCCTATCATTACCAATAGTAAGCCTTTTATACAGTGGAAGAGAGAGTTATCTAAATTTATATGGCAAGGAAACAAACCTAGGATAAAATGGAATATTATGACTGATTTAAAATTAAGAGGAGGATTGGGGCTACCAGACTTTCATATATATACAAAGCAGCGGCAATGACATGAATAAAAGAATGGATTAATTTACAAAATATGAGAATGCTTGCACTTGAAGGAGCAGACTTGAGAATGAGGTGGCATGCCTATATGTTTTATAATAAAGTGGTGACTGACAAAGAATTTTCGCATCATTTTCTAAGAAAATCATTACTGAAAATATGGAACGAATACAAGGCTAAAAACATTAGGCAGCTCCCATCATGGGTGTCCCCTCAAGAGGCTTTTTTTGGAAGGTGGACGGAAACAGAAAAATGGCTTAGATACGAGGATATAATAGAAAAGTCAGCTGGAAATATAACTAAGATTAAAACAAGAGAAAGATTGGAAGAAGAAGGAATAATACTGAATTGGTTTCCTTACAGACATCTAACTGAAAGATTCCAGATGGATGTAAAAACCTACGGAATTGAACAAAAAGAAAGGGAAGGAGTGATAAAATGGATGTTTGAAAATCCCCCACATTTACGATTTCGTATATATCAGAAAATGTTACAGCAAGAGAGGCAAGAGGAAACAATTAAGTCTACAATGATCTCATGGGCTCAAAATGTAGGACATCCAATTCAGTTAGAGTCTTGGGAACAGAGTTGGAAAAGAACACAGAAAGTTACAGTAGCCTAGAATTTGAAAGAAAATTATTATAAAATGTTTCATAGATGGTACATGACACCAGAAAAACTTGTGAGATTTTACAATACAGGAACAGGGCAGTGTTGGAAATGTCAAAAGGAGGTCGGCATGATGTTTTATATGTGGTGGTCATGTCCCAAAGCAAAGAAATGTTGGGGAGAAATTCATAATAAGATCTGTACAATATTGAAGGTACAATTTGATAAAACACCAGAAATGTATTTGTTGAATATGATATACATGATTGATGTTAGCGTTCAAAAGAAATATTGGCGGATAATATTGTACACGATCACAGTGGCTCTAATTGAGTTTGCAAGGTTATGGAAAGCTCAGCAAATTCCCACAATTGATCAATGGTGGGCAACTTTTATTGAAAACAGAAATGCAGATATAGTCTTGCAGAGATTAAAGGGGAAATCAGACACAGAGATTAAGAAAGAATGGCAAATAGTGCTGGGCAATTGCTGGGCAATATCAGATGACAATGCTTAATGCAAAATATTATAGATTGTATATGAAGAAAATGCAATTTGGAAGGATGGAAAATATGTCATAATATACTGTATCTGATGTATTGCAGGATCTATCTTGAAACATTATCATTTGGTAGTGTGGTACATTTAATTTCAACATGTTGATTTTATAGAAAAAATTGAAATCTAGTGAGGGGTGGAAGACTAGCAGAAATATTTCAATGACATGTACAATTATATATGTGTATTTTATATGATGGAATTTCAATAAAAATATAATAATAAAAAAAAGAGTTTGGAGAAATCTCCGGATTGAGAGAAAACGAATTTATTGATAAATAATATGAATAAAGAAGAGGAGAAGGAATTGACCCAAAAATCAGGTTATGTCATATTTATAAAAGTAAGATATTTGGGAATATATTTAACGAAGAAAACTTCAGATTTATTTAAGAATAATTATGAAAAAATTTGGAAAGAGATTAAGAATTATCTTCAGAGACGGAAAAAACTGAATTATCCTTTTTGGGTCAAATTTCTACAATCAAAATGTCAATCCTTCCAAAATTTCTATTTTTATTCCAGACAATCCCAGTGATTATCAATGAAAGTATATTTAACAGTTGGAGAAAAGATATCCTTTATTTTATCTGGGAAGGGAAAAAACCCAGAATGAAGTATAAAATATTGTTTGATACAAAAGAAAGGGGAGGTTTATGACTCCCAAATTTAGAGCTCTACTACCACTCCTGCTGTTTAGAATGGATTAAAGAATGAATTAAGCTGATAAAGAAAAACTGTGGAAGTTGGAGAGAGAAGGACTGGCTTTTGGGTGGCATGCTTATTTAGGATACAATAAAGATAGAATTCACAGTGAATTTAACAAGCATTATATAAGGGAATCATTATTGAAGATTTGGAAGAAATACAGAAGTAGATTATATCCTAGAACACCTGTGTGGCTCTCACCTCATGAAGCTTATTGCAAAAAAGAAAATATATTTTATGGAAGATGGATAACATTTAAAGACCTGACAAAGATAAATGGAGTGGAAGTGGAATGCAAAACACAGGAAGAACTTAGTAAAGATGGATTAAAATGCCACTGGCTGCTCCACAGACAATTAAAGGAAAAGTGGAAGATTGAGAATTTGAATGGATTTCAAATTGAAAGAACAGAATTTGATCAGATAGTATTTGAAGTTAAATTGAAATTGATCTCCAAAATATATAAATTGCTTCTTAGGTGGGAGACTGAGGAGGAAATTATTAAGGATTCTATGATTCAGTGAGCACGAAACATAGGCCACCCAATTGAGTATGCAAAATGGGAGAAAATTTGGAAAAAGAGTATAGGATATACTGCTAACAAAATGTTAAAGAGAATGTATACAAAATGTATCTAAGATGGTATCTACCTCCTGATAAATTGGCAAGAATGTATGAAAAGGTAGACAATAAATGCTGGAAATGTAAGGACGAAAAAGGAACATTGTACCATATGTAGTGGAATTGTTCCAAGGCTAGACGATTTTGGAAAATAATTCATTTGGAGACAGAGAAAATTCTGGGTATAAAAGTACGAATGGAACCAGAATTGTATTTGTTGGGTATGACTGATGAGGATATGGAAAAAAAATACGGAAAACTGTTTTTTTTATATAACCACTGATGCTAAAATCATATATGTCAAGAATTGCAAACAATCTGACATTTCTAATGAAGAGGAAAGGTTACTTAAACTCTTGGATATGGCTGTATCTGATAAGTTAACTTCCTTAGTAAGAGGAACAAGGTTGGGACCAGTTATAAAAACATGAGACCCTCTGTTACAGTATTTAAGAAACAGATGGGGTAACCTAGTGGTAGAGAATTTTATAGATGAAAATTGAATTTGAATATAAGACATTGTATAGATAAATAGTTTATGAGATTTGAAGGAATATATAATGGACTTAGTATATTTGATCTTCTATGAAACCTAATGAAGTTATCTATGTATGATAAAGATTAAACTATTTTATATATAAGATAAATATGAAACGATAACCTTCCGAATCAAATGTTAATAGTAAATATTTAGATATTTTGATTTGTATGATATCAAATTTGGTATATCATATATTATATGTCTTCTTAATATATTGTTATTTTTATTAATACAAAATAAGGTGGGTGGGATTGTGTACTCTGGATCCTCCTGTCAAGGAAGGGGTTCCCCCAATCTACTGGGAACCCAAAGATCTTTGTAACAGTCAGTCAGGGACATGCAAGGAGCCACTCAGGAACAGAGCAGCAGCAGTGCAGACCTCAAACTTTAGAAGAGATTGCAGGCTTCAGAGGAGCCAAGAGGGTCACTCACGGTTGCCCCATGGACATTACATTCTGCTTCACTGGTTTCCCTGAGGTAAGTATATTTGGATTATAAATAATTTCTTTTTTCTGCTTTTGAAACAAAGACCCCTGTCCTGCAACAACTGAAGAACTCTCTAAATTACCTGTTTTTCACATGAACTTAAGAATTAAAGTGACAGCACCTCTTTTTGACTTCTTAAACTAACTATTATGTTGCAGGTTAAAAGACTCTGGCAGTTTGTATAGACTTCATTTATTTGCACCCTCGAAGACTGAAATTTTATCAAAATGTGGACTACAAGATTGATTTTCAATTTTGGTGGTTATTTATTTCTTTTTTACGTGACCCCTGGATACTAATTCTTGTATATAATTTGGCTTTTTAAAATTAATTTGAATCTTCTATTATATCCTATCAGTGGATTAGTTTCACTTATTAGGTTTGTTTAATACATTTACTATTACTCTTTTGGAATATATTATTGAAATTTCCAGAGACTGATATTTTTTCTTTTGGTTTCTCTTTAAGTTGTTAACTTCTTGAGTTTTGGGAGTTTATTTGTACAGATACTTTTTAAGCTATTTTTTAAAGTGCCACTTTGTTATTCCTTTTTAATTGTGAGAAGCTGATTTTTAATTTTCTTAATGGGACTGTGTTACTTTGCTTTCTAAGCTTGGCACACTGCCAACCTATTTCCTTGGGAACTTGGTAATATTTAGGCTAATATCTTACTGTTTCAGAATGTAGACTGTAAATATTATTCTTTGTTCTTTTTTAGCTTCCCTTCTGGAATGGGTTGTTTTGTGTGGACCTAAAGGCTAAAGATGAATGCTACAGGGCACTAAATAATAATTTTTTGAAAATTACAAAGGCAAAGATATATTATTATTCTAAGTTGTGGCACCTTTCTGTTACCCTGTCTACTGGGGGACACCAAAATGTGCTCAACTAAAGGTGGGGAAAATTAGCTCAGAGCACTGCTTAGCGTTACGAGAGGCAGGGTAACGTAGTGCGATCTTGAACCCCATGTCTACGGCATCGGGTCGAGTCAAGGAGAACACAGAAGTTGAAATAATAAATGATGTTTATTAAACACAAGCAAAACAGTGTATGCAACACATTCACACAAGATGACTGAAGGAAATAAAGGTTGGAGAGGTATAGAGGGATTTTTAGAGGAGTTGCTGGTTTGGGTGATACTTCACCTGTCCTGAAGCCCAGAAAAATAGAGAGCAAGGCTGGGGTGCGATGTAGCTCAGCACGTAGAGCTGAGGGGAGACTCGCCAAGCAAAGCGGCTGCAAGGCGGGATGAAACTCGGGAGCGATCCGAGGAAGGTCTCGGAATCAAGGGTTTTTATAAGGAGAATGTGACTGCAGGCTATGCCGTACTTGGGGGAAAACAACAGATTTGCAGTTGGAGACAAAAGCCTCCGAACGGTCAGAATCTGAATGATTGAGTTATCGTAGCGGTTCTCAATAGAGTAGCCAGTATGCAAACGCAGAGTACTTGGGCATTGTATAGGTTACCCATCAAGCTGCCATTGCGGGACAGAGGCTCTTTTGTAAGTTGCATGCATACCTAATTAGAGTACTTGCCTGGAGGTCTCCTAAAGCAGTGAGTCAGCTATTTCTGGCCTGTCTGTATTGTAGTTTGAATCTTACGGCTATTAAGGGCCAAGCTTGTTTACATGCTTGTCCGGTGGCCTCGCAAGCACATGGAGAGGAATAGAGAACTGAAGCCGAATTGTGATATCAAGAGGATATCTTTTAATATCCCCAAAGCTCGGACTAGCCAGGGCAGTAACAATCCCCCCCCCCGAAAATGGGCGATGTTGGGGACAATATCGGACATTTTGCAATCAAAAAGCAAAAATCAATTTAGAGCCAAATAGGGGCTTGCAGGTTGGTAACCGTATCACTCCTCAGGAAAGGGAATTTCGGAAAGAGCAAAGGATTACTATCTTATAAAGACATTCCTAACTAAAACCTAAACTTAAACACACACACCAATGTCAATTAACGCAATAATAATAATAAACAATTAAACAATAAACAATGTCCAATGTCCCGTCAATAGGGAGCTGTCGAAGAATGAGTAGTGGCAGTAAAATAGCAAATGCAATATGAAGCAATCAATGAAATAATCAATGGAATACTGTAAGTCCAATGCATGGGTCAGCAATCAAGGTAATCCAAGGAACAAACAGTTCAATGTGGAATGAATGTTCGTAGTCTGGGGGAGGTGAGGTGCAAGCAAAAGTCTTGGCACCCCCCCCTCGCAACAGGAAAAGTCTCTTAGCTGGAGTGGGTGACCAAAGCATAAGTCCATCCAGGCAACGGAGCAGGAACAACAACAGAATGTCCAAGTTGGTGCAGCCTGGCTCGCTGCAAGTTCAAGAGCAATGAGTCTTTGTAGAGTTTGGAGCCTGGAATAGTCCATAGGTTTCCTCGGGTCAGCAAACGGTAGTAGAAATAGCAAAAAGTTCATCATGGCACAGGGAAGGCTGCACGGTCACCTTCCCTCACAGTCACAGGTGTCGTCGAAGAACCAGGAATCTCCAAGCCTCGGCCATCAGATGGAGCGGCAACTTTCTTCGTCACCCCCCTCCACGGTACTCGGGTGCGATGGTACAACCTAGGGATCTTCCCAGCCTTCTGGATCAATTGACCTATTAGAGTTTCAACAGAAGAACTGACATAATCATTATCCAGTGTATACCATAGATGCAAATGGCTGGCTCAAAGCCTACTGGGAATTCAATATGAAACTGGGTGATCATGACTAAGTCTAAGAGTCCACAGGGACATAAATAGCTATTGAGAGTAAAACAGTATTGGCCTGAGGGGGGCCGTTGGTCAGGACAGTGAGGCTGCTGGTTCGGGTCCCTCATTGGCTCATGGGTCTAGAGACGCCCATGTTAACCTCCCAGCCGCACAAAAGGAACCTCCGGTTATGAAGGTCCCATTCACACTCTGGTCTGTATAACATGGACCCGCATGCTCGCACCCCCCCCCACTCAGACCGAAGCCGAAGCTCCAAGCCTGATGATGTTAACAAGGGCTTGGGGCGGCTCAACGACCCAGCACCAATGGTTCGATGCTGGCCCCGAACGAGCAGTATCACCATCCACAGATATAGCTGAACTCCGAAGGCAGACCTGAAGACTGGTCGCCTTCGGATAGGCTTTTGCAACCAAATGGGACATTCAATTCAAAACAGTCTATACCAAAAATAACACCACTTCCCAATCACCCCAAAAAAACCAAGAACTATGTACATAAACAGGAGGTCGGAGAGTTGGCCATTTCTCTCCGTCCCATGCAGACAATGTCAATTTACCCATTGTAATACGCTTCGTAAATTGACGCAAACGTCTCTGACAAATTAACTTCAGGAATTTCCTTGTAATTTAAAGACACTTGAGGAGCAATTACATTAATGGGAGTCTTCCCAGTAGCTTCCTCAAGCAAGTCTGTTTCTCCAATGCCTTTTGGGTTGACTAGCTGACCCTTCCACTCTTTCAGTTGAGAGACGTGGAAGAACTTCAGCCAATCTCCCTTTTACCTGGGGATTCTTACCTGGTATACAGCAGGGGAGATCCTCTTCACAATGGGGACAGGGCCAAGCCACTTGGCAGCGAGGGAGTACTTATCCTTATAGAAATTTCTATATAGGACAAGCTGTCCCTCCTCCCACTGGCAAGGGTGATGAACCCATCCCAGTCTTTCGTCCATTTTCCGTAGGTTTTTGCCCAGCTAGGGAGCTACCTGCCTGTGTACTTGCCCTATGTGCTGCACTAGGTTCTTCACCCACTCATTATTTAGAACCGCCGGCTCTAAATCGGAGGGGAGGCTAGTGTTTATCCAAAAAGCCTCGGGCAGCATGATCTTCCGCCCAGTCATTACCATGTGCGGCGTGAAGCCGTGAGAGGCTACCGTGCCTCGGAAGGCCATCAAATTGATGGGCAACTTATTATCCCAGTCCTTGCTGGAGGAACGCACCATCTTCCGAAGCGCTTCCTTCAGAGAGCGGTTCGTCCTCTCCATTTGACCTGAACTCTGAGGATGGTGGGCGATATGGAAGCGCTGGCGAATACCCAGTGCCTTGCACAACTCCTGGGTAACTTCACCCATGAAGTGTACCCCTAAGTCTGAGTCAAGGTCACGTGACACTCCCCACCTCACCCAAACATTGTTAAAGAGCAAGCGCGCTGCTGTGCTTGCGGTGTTGTCTCTGCAGGGAAAGGCCTCGATCCACTTGCTAAAGGGATCGATGACAGTTAAACAATATTTGTTCCCCGCGGGGTTGTAGGTGAAGGGCCTATGAAGTCTATTTGAATGCGCGACCAGGGACCCTCGATGCGTTCCTGCTGGATGGGTGCCTTGGGGCCGGAGGTGTAAGCGTTGACCATGGCGCACGCCAAGCAGTTGTCGACCCACTGGTCTACATCCTGCTTGATCTGCGGCCACCACCCGGTTTCCCTTACCCTATCCAGAGTCACAGTTCGCCCTCGATGTCCCTGTTCATGCACAAACTGGATGATGTTACTGCGGAAGTCTTGGGGCACGATCCAGTGACGTTGGCTACTGGCATCGATAGCCCAATACACTCCTCCTAGTTGGGAGATCTTGAATTGACCGGACTCGTCCGAGCCCTTCTTGGCCAAATCCAAGAGCTCAGAATCTCCCTTTTGCAACACTCCCAGGTCGAACATGGGAGGTACCATGGGCTCCTTAGGACTGACATTTATAGCAGCGATGGGGGCCCCATTGTCCTGTAAAGCGGCATCCCGAGCGAGGGTGTCTGCCCTGGTGTTCGAAATACATGTAGCCGTGTTCTTCTTCTGGTGTCCTCGGACGTGAGCAACCTATTTAGGGGCAGTCCGTTCCTCAATCTGGGCAGCGATCCTGACCCATTTATCAAGATGGGCAATGGGCTTCCCATCAGATGTTTTGAGGTCGTTTTGGAGCCAGATCGGTAACCAAACACTGGCTGCTTTGGCAGTCCAATCGGAATCTGTATAGATGGCCAGGGGGCAGTCAAGCGGTTCGTGCTCCAGGATAGCCCTCAGAGCTTCTACTTCCGTGGCCTGGCTGGAGTGAGGCCGGGCTTTTCCCTGCAGGGTGAAGGAATCTGTGACTCGGATCACTCCATAGCCTGTCCGTGGGCTACCGTCCACGTGCATGGATGACCCCTCACAGAACCAACAAACAAAGCCCTGTACCTGAGCTTCCTCGAGGGAGGCTCCCCATTCCACTGGCCATTGACTTGTAGTCATAGGTGGTAAAGGGCACTCATGCGTGGCTCCGGTCACAACTAGACCATAGGGAGCTGGTGGTTCCTGCGGTTGCTTCTGAAAATCCACCCATCATGACACCAAGGAAACAGTCCATTTAGCAATCCGGGCGTTGGACACCTGGCCATTCTGGACTTTTCCTGACAGGATGTACTTAAGTGGCGTGTGGGGGGTCTAGACAATTACACGGGTGCCTCCAATCATAAACTCCCAGTGTGTTATAGCCCAGATCAGTGAGAGGCATGTTTTCTCGCATGGAGTAAATTTAGTCTCCTGTGGATCCAAATTCCTGGAGGTGTATGCTATTACACGTTGAGTGCCATTTTGTTGTTGTGACAGAACGGCTCCCATACTGCTGTCCGAGGTGGCTAGTTGTATGAGGAATGGCTTAGACATACTCAGGTGCGCAAGAGCTGGTGCTTTCATTAAGTCCTCCTTAAGTTGGGCAAATGCCTACTGTTGTGCTGGTCTCCATTCCCACTGGGCATTCTTCTTTAACAGGGCATATAGAGGCTTTGCCTTGGCTGCGAAAGACTCTGTAAAGTCCCTGGAAAAGTTGAATGTCCCTAGCAGAGAATGCAAGGAGTGCACGTCTGTGGGGGCTGGTAACCTTGAGATCACTTCTACCTGCTGTGCGTCGGGAGTGCGACCTTTGGTGCCTAGACAAAGCCCTAGATATTTTACTTCGGTAGATACCAATTGGGCTTTTTCACGGTTAGACTTAAAGCCGGTATCGTGGAGGATTCCTAACTCCTCTTGAGTGATTTCTCGGGTCGTTTCCTCTGAACTGGAGTGTATAAGAATATAGTCCACGTAGGACAAGACGTGGGACCTTGAAGCTGGCTGCAGCTTGTTCCACATCTTTACCATGTGGGCATGGCAAATGCTTGGGCTGGAATGGAAGCCCTGGGGCGTGTGTTTAAACACATACTGTTGCCCCCGGAAAGTGAAGGCAAATTTATACCAACATGCCTTGTGCAATGGAATGGAATGAAACGCATTAGCCAAGTCCAAAACACTGTAAAATTTGGCTCCTGCCACAATAGTGGACAGGATTTCATTATACTTAGCTACAACCAGCGCAACAGGCAGGGTGACGGAGTTCAACGCTCTAAAATCTACCGTCATCCGCCAGGTTTTGCCGTCTGATTTTAGCACAGGCCCTAAAGGCGCATTGCATATGGACTGCATCGGTGTGACTACATCCCACTTCATGAGTCCTTCAATGGTTTTCCCGATGCCTTCCTCCGCTTTGGCCAGGTATTTGTACTGTTTCTGAGGTGGGGGGTCCTGGCCTTCTATCAAGACGCAGGCTCCCTTCACAGTCCCACACTCTATTTTATCCTTTATCCATACCTTGGGGAATGCTTTCACCCATGGGTCACTAGTGACACAATGCACAGGGGCAGGAGCTTTAATGGTGGCACAACGGTGCATGGCCGAAATCTCTACTGGTCCCTGATCTAGCTGCAACAGAAACCCGTTTGCGTAATCAACTGTGAGCCTGTTTCCCCGGAGAAAACCGATGCCTAAAAGGCCGTCATCTTCTCCCCGATTCTCGCACGCCCACAGCTGAAAACAAAACATCTCTATGGACAGTGGGATGCCTCTCCATGCCCTAGCTTGGTGACCCCCTCCGCCATATCCAGAAAGCTGGACATGCTCGACCGTGGGTTCACCGTACCTCACAAGTTTGGGGTGCAGCACATTTACTGCTGCACCAGAGTCCACAAGAAGGGTGGCAGGAGTCTTATCCCTCTCTGTCCCTATGTCTGCCTTCACCCTGAACCTTCCCCACCTGTCTGGCTTCAACCTAGCCACAATGTTGCGAGGAAGCTTCCTGGACTGAAGGCACCCCTGTGCTTGCAGATCCAGGTTAGGGTAGTATCCATCCAGAGGTGGGCCAACTGTCACGGCCTGGACTGGCTGTTTACTTCCTGCCTGAAGCTGCTTATCTAGAGCTTTGAAAAGCTCCGATGTTGGCCTCTTATCAAACTGGCTCATGTCCAGTCCGAACCTTCTGAGCATGCCCTGGACCCTTACTCTATCCGAGGAGTATGTCTGGGCCGTGGGATCGTACCCACCAGACTTTTCCCCGGGAGATCCCAAGTCAGAGAGTTGTTTGGGGGCAGTGGGCTGCTGTGGGGGACTTCCTGCCTTGCCGGGTTGGCTGTGGAAATCTCTTCCCTGCCACTGCCTGTTGTCCTGTCTGGGAGCTGGGGGCAGATTCCAGTTCCCCTTGGGAACCGAATTTGGAGCAGTTTTCCTGTGTTGGGAATGGGGCTCATAATTTCAGTATGTGACCTCTGATATGGGTTCCCAATTCCCGGGTTCCTTCCTGTGTGTCTTAGTGGGAGGTTTTAGGGATCCTGCCTCACGCAGCAGGTCGGAGACCCTTTGGAGGTTTTTCCCGAACGCTTCCCAGTGGGTGGTGGCTGGATCCACGAAACCTAAAGCCATCTTGGTCTCGTGGTTAAGACCTCCGTATAAGAGCGTCTTAAATTTGAGGCCGTTAGAGTCGTATCCAAGGGCCGTCAAGGGGACCTTCTCGGCCAGAATGGCGAGGAGCTGCTTCCGTGCTACATAAGCCTCAGGGTTCTCACGAGGACCCTGTTGCTCCATGACATAGAGCACACCTGCACATTGTCCAGGCCACAAAATCCTGACTACCTCTCTCATCCAGTCGTGGGCCTCGAGCCTAACCAGGCCTCGAGCCGCCACGGCTGATTCAAGAGTAGGGAGCTCGGAGGGGGACATACAAAACCGGGCCAGTTGAGTCAGGTCCTGAACAATGGCTGTCAGGTGAGAATGGATCACCGCATTTAGCCACATGATCCCGGTGGACCGATTTAATGGACCTAACTGTTCCACAATTACTTTGGCCTCAGTAGCAGGCCAGGTGACCCAAGTCTCGGTGACCTGAGTCTCCTGCGTCTCTTGCCTATCAGAACTGCCTTCTCCAAGGGGGGTGGTCCATCTTGTCATGGACCGTCTCTCTACCGGGTGGAGTGGGACCTTAGGGTGTCTCCAGTCTGGATTGTGGGGAATGGTTGCCTGAGCATCCTCCGGTAGTGCCTCCCCGGAAAAGTCCTCTGCAAAGGTTGGAAGCAGCTCCAGGCACACAGCCGAAATTAAGGTTTTGCGCATTTGGAGCTGGCTCTCCAGCGCAGCAATCTGTTTCTGGCAAGCTACATGGCTAACAGCCTCCTGCTGTTCCCTCACTTGCCCCACCATGAACTTGGCCATAGGCCGGGCATGATCCAGCTCAGCCTCTAAGGCGTGGGCTTTCTCTTCCCATGCTTGCGCCACTACCGTGATGTTATTAAGCTTCTTTGTGGACGCCTGCACGACGGATGCAAAAGTTACTTTGTCCGCACGCAGCGTTTCAACCTTGGCCTGAAGCTGGGCATTCTTCTTTTCTTCGCTCGCTAATTTCTCTCTGGTCTCTACCAGGGCGCTACTAGCATCTCTGGCTGTAAGCCAAAGTCCCCAAGCAACCAAAGCATCCTTAGAAGGCCCGAATGGGTTCTTTGATTTACGTGCCAGGTTGTACGCTTCCTGGAGTGTGGTAAAGGGATCGGCCGTCTGGAAGATGGAGTGCTTCCAGGGGCATTTCCCCTTACACAACACCCACCTTTCTAGTTTACCTCTGACCTCTTCCTCCAACATAAGGTCCTTGATGGTGACCTTACTACTCTCCACCATTTTTCCACACAAACCACAACTATCTCTAACACTACCTACAAACTACAACCTACAAACAGGACCAGGAACTGGAGTGATGGGAAGGATCACCTAGACTCCTGGGGGAACTGAAGGGAGACGAACTCTGTGGAACTTCTCTAGGAAAGAGGGATGGGAACCTATCTCCAGCCTGCCCAAACAAAGTCACTTTGGTACTCCCAAGCCTGGTTTTCCACCTCGACAGCACTGGAGACCAAAGGACGAGAAAACAGTTCAGGGACAGGGAGGTCACCTAGGCCCAGGGAACCCTCAGGAGTACTCCGCCTGCCTGAAGGGGGGAAACGAACACTCTGGAACTTACTACGCCGCCTGGCCAAGCAGGGGGGGCAAAGGGGCAAAGAACCAAAACCGAACCGTCCCTAACTGGTTTTCTGGGTGAGGGGCGCCTACCTCTACCTCGGGCAAAACCTCTAAACCCTAGGCTATGTCGGGACTCACCACCCGCACCTAGTCGGCTAGCCACTCGGGACACACCCGAAATTACACAGCGGGATGCACCCGCGCCTTTCACAATTACCAGTGGGAAGCACCCACACTCTGAAAGCTACCCAACAACAATAACTGATGGGAAGCACCCGTGTACTACTCTAAGGGGGGGGGATTTCTTCCCTAACTGCTCTCTTGCCTTGCCACTACGGTGTTGGATGAGTGTAGACCGTTCCTACTGTGCTAACACTCTAACACTTTGGATCCCAGCCCACGATAGACCCCAAGTTAGGGATGTGATTCCCAGGACAACTTGTGCACACCCCTTGCTATCGGACAATGGTTCACCGCCTAGTGCTAGTGACCACACTGGGGCGGCTGACATACACAAACCAAGCAAGAAAGGGGAACAGATTTCCACCCACATAGAATAGCTCTAGAGCTCAAACACACAGACTCCACACACATGTATTCCTTCCTGACTGCACTCTAATAACTTGACCGACCATCACCTAAGTCAGTATCAACATGATTTGAGGAGGTTCGCAACTCCTTCTCAAATTAGGGGTACCGGGGTTGCCCGCGTTGCTGCACCACTCTGTTACCCTGTGAACTGGGGGTCCCGGGAGGGACACCAAAATGTGCTCAACTAAAGGTGGGGAAAATTAGCTCAGAGCACTGCTTAGCGTTACGAGAGGCAGGGTAACGTAGTGAGATCTTGAACCCCATGTCTATGGCGTCTGGTCGAGTCAACACAGAAGTTGAAATAATAAATGATGTTTATTAAACACAAGCAAAACAGTGTATGCAACACATTCACACAAGATGACTGAAGGAAATAAAGGTTGGAGAGGTATAGAGGGATTTTTAGAGGAGTTGCTGGTTTGGGTGATACTTCACCTGTCCTGAAGCCCAGAAAAATAGAGAGCGAGGCTGGGGTGCGATGTAGCTCAGCATGTGGAGCTGAGGGGAGGCTCACCAAGCAAAGCGGCAGCAAGGCGGGATGAAACTCGGGAGCGATCCGAGGAAGGTCTCAGAATCAAGGGTTTTTATAAGGAGAATGTGACTGCAGGCTATGCCGTACTTGGGGGAAAACAACAGATTTGCAGTTGGAGACAAAAGCCTCCGAACGGTCAGAATCTGAATGATTGAGTTATCGTAGCGGTTCTCAATAGAGTAGCCAGTATGCAAACGCAGAGTACTTGGGCATTGTATAGGTTACCCATCAAGCTGCCATTGCGGGACAGAGGCTTTTTTGTAAGTTGCATGCATACCTAATTAGAGTACTTGCCTGGAGGTCTCCTAAAGCAGTGAGTCAGCTATTTCTGGCCTACCTGTATTGTTCAGGAATATTACCGCAATTAAGGGCCAAGCTTGTTTACATGCTTGTCCGGTGGCCTCACAAGCATGTGGAGAGGAATAGAGAACTGAAGCCAAATTATGATATCAAGAGGATATTTTTTTTATTTTTTTTAATAAAAATATACTTTATTAAACATACAGATAAACAAAAACAAAACAAAACACACAATAGACACACAATAAAAAAACACAACAATACAAAACAAAACATACAACCACACTTATCAGTAACAACAATGCTTAATACATAGAATGATACCCCTCCTTCTTTTCAACAGGAGGGGATCCTGCTTCCCATAATTTATATTTCAAAATATTATACAAACCTACATACAAACCATTCATCCATGAGCAATTCTTCTAATTTCTTGCTCCTGTCTTCACTCTCTCAAACATATACTAATATACTTAACTTCTTCCACCGAACCATTCGAGAATCTGCACGAACTCTTCTTATATCCCTAAAATCCTTCTTATTCAATTAATCCTTTTACTGGTATCACCGCTTCCACCTTGCTAACCTAAATCAAACCTATAAAACAATTCCTTACATCTTTTCACCAACTGTATGACATTAAAAAATTTAATGTCATACTATTTCAATTTAAGTAATTTAATTATTAATTACTTTAGTAATTCTATAACCACTCCAATACAAAGATCGATCAATACTTAATCCTATTTAAATCTAATTGCTCATTTCCCTTATCCATCAATATAAATACCAAACCGTTAGTTCGACAAGCTTCCTAGCTATCTAGCCTTATTAATATAACTAACTAAACAACCCTATTAAAGCAGCTTCCCCCCACTCTTCTTCCCAAAAGGGTTTTAGTATTTCCCATTCCAGAAATGCTTTACCGTTCGTTTTATCTTGCAACCTTAAGGTTAGTTTATCTAATTCTGCTAATTCATACACTTAACGCTTCCAGTCTTCTAACTTCAGTGTCTCTTTGGATTTCCAAGATTTTGCAAATATAGTCCTAGCTGCATATATTAAATAACACAAAATCCTCAGAGTTTTCTTCTTCAATATTATTTCTAATCCTTTCAAAATATTTAACAAATAAATTTGTGGTAATAATGCAAATTTTATATTAAATATTTTCTCTATTTGGCTATGAATTTGTATCCAAAATATATTTGCTTCTTTACATCGCCACCACATATGATAAAAGGAACCTACTTCTTGACATTTCCAACATGTGGGTGCTTCCTTTTTTTTACCCATTTTAGATAATCTAAATGATGTTAGGTACCATCTATAATAAATCTTTAAGAAGTTCTCTTTTAAATTATAATTCCTAATAAATTTTTGATTAATATTCCACGCTGACTGCCATTGTTCAATTGTTATTGAACGCCCTATATCTTGGGCCCATTTTATCATATTGGTCTTCACAAACTCATCCTCTAATTCCAAGTTTAATAATAATTTGTATATCTTAATAACTGTTTAGCTCCCAAATGTATTATCTTATCGAATTCTGTATCCTCCCACAATATTCCTTTAGATCTTGTGTCTTCTTTATATTTTCCCAATAATTGATTATATAGGAGCCAATGCGAAGAGTATCCTTCTCCCATCAGTTCTTCTCTAGTTTTAGGTCTAACCATCATCCCTTCTTTTTTAAGTATATCCTTATACGTCAACCATTCTTTTATCCTTACCTTCTCAAACTTATAGAATGCTTCATGGGGGGAGGTCCAAGATGGTATTTTTAAATACATTTTCTCCCTTAACTTCAGCCAAATTCGTAAAATCGCTTTTCTTACAAAATGTTCTGTAATTATTTTATTAACTTTATGTTTATCATAACAAATATAAGCATGCCAACCAAAATATAAGTTAAATCCTTCCAATTTCAGTAATTTATCATTCTCTAATAGGATCCATTCCTTGGCCCATATTAATGCTGAAGCCTCATGATATAATTTTAAGTCTGGAACACCCAATCCTCCCTTCTCCTTAGATTCTTTTAAATATTTCCGTTTGATTCTTGCTTTCCTTCCATTCCATATAAATCTGCTTAAGTCCTGCTCCCAAATTTTGAAAGGTTTATCGTTGGATATTATTGGAAGATTTTGAAAGAGGAACAACATTTTTGGTAAAACGTTCATTTTCACCGCTGAAATTCTCCCAAGTAATGATAATTGCAATTTTTTCCATTTGCTCATATTACCTTGGATCTCCCTCCAAATTTTCTTATAATTATTTTCAAATAACTCTGAGTTAATTTTTGTTATTACTATACCTAAATACCTCACCTTTTTTGCTATTTTAAATCCTGAGATCCTCATCAATTCCAATTCTTGCTTTAAAGTGATATTTTTTGTAATCATCAATGATTTGTCTTTATTGATCCTTAACTCGGTGACTTGACCGTATTCTTTTAATGTATCTATTAAGGGTATAATACTTCTCGTCAGATCTTCTAAAATTATAGCCATATCATCGGCAAATGCTTGTAGTTTGAATTCATGCCCTCTTATTTTGGTACCACATATTTCTTTATTATTTCTCATTCTAATATTTAAAATTTCTAAACTCATAATAAATAATAAGGGGGATAGTGGGCAGCCCTGCCTCGTTCCCTTATTTATCTTAAATGTATTTGATTTATCCCCATTAACTATTAAATTTGCCCTTTGATCTCTATAAATGGCTTGAACCCACCCTTTATAACTATCTCCAAACCCTATCTCTCCCATTACATCAAATATAAATTTCCATCTCAAATTATCGAAGGTTTTTTCTGCATCTAAAAATACTAAAGCCAATTCCTTCTGATTATATTGTTGATAATATTCTACTATATCTACTATCGTCCTTATATTATTTCTTAAATATCTACCCGGGAGAAACCCATTTTGATCTACTTGTATCCAATTCACCAAAACTTTCTTTAATCTATTTGCCAATATCGAAGTAAAGATTTTATAATCAGTATTTAACAAAGAAATCGGTCTATAATTTTTTTTATCCTGTTTATCCCTCCCCTCCTTTGGGATCAATATAATATTGGACTCTTCCCAAGAATTTGGTATCTTCTGATTTTGGATGGAATTAATTACCTGAACTAATATAGGTGCTAATAACTCTTGAAGTGTTTTATAATATGTTCCTGTAAATCCGTCCGGACCTGGAGCCTTCCCTTCCTTTAAATTCATAATAGCATCTTGTACTTCCTGCAAGGTTATCTCCTTATCTAATTCCTCTCTTTGTATCTCCGACAATCTGACAATATCCATCTCTTGTAAATACTTAATAATACTATAATTCTGTCCTTGGGATTGACTTCTTTCTTTGAATAATTCTTCAAAATAATTTACTAATACATTTTTAATCTTTTCTTGTTGTTGATGGATAATCTGTCCTTCCCTTATTTCTGTAATGATATTTTTATCTCTTTCTTTCTTCAATTTATATGCCAACCACCTGCCTGGTTTATTTGCATATTCAAATTGTTTCTGTTTTAAATATTTCAATTTTTGTTCTAATTGTTCCATCATCAAAAGGGATAATTGTTTCCTCCACATTTTATTTTCATCATAAATCTTCATATCCTTAGGGTCTATCTTTAATTGATATTCCTTCTCCCGTAATTTATTTACAATATATCTTTCCTTTTCTTTTCTACATTTGTTTGACCAAGCCTGTTGGCCTATAAAAAAACCCCTCATCACAGCTTTACTAGTGTCCCAAACTACATGAATTGATTGTTCTTGTCCAAGATTATTTTCCCAAAAGGATTTTAATTCTGCTTTCGCCTTTGCCACTATATCATCATTTTTTAACAAATTATCATTTAATCTCCAATCTCTTCTACTTTCACCAAGTTTTAACGTTAATAAAATTGGACAGTGATCTGATAGGGTTCTCGGAAGGGTTTCTATTTTCTTTATATTTTTTATCATCTCCAAAGGTATAAAAAATCTGTCCAACCTTGACCATGTCTTATGACAATCAGAATAATACGTAAAGTGTTCTTCTTTTCTGTTTACTTTATTATCTACCTCTTTTAGGGACAAATAACCTAATAAATCAAAAAAGGATTTCGGTAATTTACCCTGATTGATTTTTTTCTTTGATCTATCCTTTCCTGTTCTATCTGTTTGTGAATTTAGAACCCCATTCCAATCCCCCATCAATATCACTTTATGATTCTCCAAATCCCTTAATCTTTCTGATAAATTTTGATAAAATTTACTCTTATTGTCCAGCGGTCCATATACTGCTACCACTACAAATCTTAAACCTGGCGTCTTAACTTCTACAATTAAAAAGTGTCCCTTTTCATCACTATATATTAATTCCAATTCAAATTTATTACTTACATATACTATCACCCCTTTTTTCTTTTTATTTATTACAGATGAGAAACTACATCCTAATTTGGGATTTATGATATATTTTAAATCTTTATCTCTGATGTGGGTTTCTTGAATAGCTATCACATCAAGCTTCAATTTTTCTAAATAATGAAAAATACATTTTCTTTTATATGGAGCATTCATACCACGAACGTTCCAAGATAGTAATTTTAGATTCATTTTAAATCAACACTTAAACAGAACTAACCTTAACCGCTATTCTTTTTACCTAATTGATTTCTTCTGAACCTTCTTCTCCCAATCTTTCTAATTCCAAATCTTGTATTGATGGTGTATCTTCCTCTCCTTCTTCTTCTGCTTCTACTTCTCCTCCTTCTTCCTCTTCCTCTTCCTCCTCTTCCTCCTGTCTCTTTTCTAATCCTTCTTCTTTCCTTATTCTCTCCAGTTCTTGTTTCATCTGTTCTTTTCTTATCCTTTTCTCTAATCCTTGGTCTCTTTGTATATTTTCTTTCTTTATATCTTTTTCTTGGTCTCGTATCGATTCCTCAGTTCTAATAAGCTCTTCTTTGTATTTTTTCCAAAACTCTTGTGCCTTCGCAATTGTATTCAAAACCACTCTCTTCTGTTTCCATATAAAAGATATACCTTCCGATTTCTCCCAGGTATATCTTATTCCGAAATCTCTTAATCTTTGAGTTATAAAGACATAATCCCTTCTCTTCTTTAGTAGAACCAGATGAATATCTTTGAAAATTTTCACCTCCGAGTCTTCTATTATCAACTTCTTCGAATAGTTACATTGTAACACCAGATCTTTCACCCTCTCTCTTAAGAAATATACCACGATGTCTCGTGGTATATTTCTACATTTTGCTACCGCAGAATTTACTCGAAAGGCCCTGTCAATTTCCAAATCTAACTGTTCCGGTTCCCAATCTATAAATCTTGCTAAGGGTATGACCAGTCTCTGATACAAATCTTCTTGAGCAACCTCACTCAACCCTCTGATCTTTATTGATTTATTTCTATACCTTATATCCATCAGCAGAGTTGAGTGCTCTAATTGATCTGTTCTTTCAACGTTATTTGTTATCTGAGTCTCAAGCTTTGTAGTTCTTTCTTCCACCTGTACAATCTTCTCGTTAACTTGTCTTATTTCTGTGCTTATGTTATCTAGTTTCATATTAAATATCTCCAACTCTTTTTTGATATCTGTCTTTATTTCCGTCCTCATATGTTTCATATCCATTCTGACTTCTTTCATTTCTTTTTTGAAGGTCGTCGTTAGTTTTCATAGCTCCCCCATTAGATCTATTCCAATACTTTGGTTCGTACCTTGAATTTCTGTAGTTGTTGTACCTATACCCACAGTTGGAGTCTTAATTTCTACGGAAGATCTCCTTTGCGGAAGTGATTGGGTTTGGGTTTGGGCTCCTGTTCCCGCCTTCCTTTTCCCCGCTGCCATCATCTTGCCAATTTCACTCTATCTTCTTACCTCTTCTCTACCTAAGTTGACTGTAGGTTCTTCTAGTTCCTCTGATTCCTTTAATTTAAATATTTGTTGCCTACTTATCTGTTTAGTTATTTAACTAAACTATTTATTTTATTTGTTTTATTATTTCACTTACACTCTTTTATTATTATTATTGTTTTCTTCTTTTTTTTAATACGTGTATATGTATGTTTTCTTATCTCTACATATATATCTCTACATATATATATCCTTCAGGTATATATATATTTTATTACAGAGCCTATCCTTTTATCTTAATGCTCTTCCCCCACAATTTAATATCTGCAATATTACACAATATTACTCAAAGTTTTGTTCCTTGGTTAAATCAAAAATTTCTATAATCCCAATTCTGGTTCTGGTTACTTAAACCAGTTTCCCCTTCCGATTCTAGTCACTTACACTCTGAGATTCTGATAATGACCCCAAGAGTTACTGCTCCACCAATGAATAATGATTATAAATATAGAAATTCCCAATTATAATATATGAATTCTATATATAAGAGTTAGATTCCAATATAAATATTTCCTCGAAATTACTCCTCCTCCCTCAACCCGTTCCTATATGGCCCAATGTAACAGTTAACTTACAGTTGAACAAGGCTTTATTAAGACCTCTTCCCCCCTCTTCTACTTTCTATTCCCACAGTTGTCTTCCCCTTTCTCCAACTTCTGTTCTCTCTTCTGCGTCACACCGTCACTCCGTCCGCCCTCTCTTCTCCGTCCCTCCGTCCTCTCTCTCTTCTCTGTCACTCTGTCTCTAACTCTGTCACTCTTTCTCTGTCACTCGTCGCTCCGTCCACCCTCTCTTTTCCGTCACTCTGCCCCTCTCTCTTCTCTGTCACTCGTCGCCTCGTCAGTTCATTGATTTGTCTGCCCTCTCTTCTCCGTCACTCCTGCTCTCTCTTCCCTATTACTCCGTCCACTCTCTCTTCTCCATCACAATGTCCACCCTCTCTCTTCCGTTGCTTCTCCTACTCTATCTTCTCTGTCACTCCGTCCACGTCTCTGTCGCTAGTCGCTCTGTCCACTCTTCTTTCTCCGTCACTCCATTCACCCTCTCCTCTCCATCTCTCCATCACTCCGTCCTCTCTCTCTACTTTACTCTGCTCTGCTCTGCTTTACTCTATCATTCCAGCCACTCTTCTCTTCTCTGTCACTCCGTCATTCCATAAACTCTCTCTTCTCCATCACGATCTCATCTCATTCACTTCACCCTCCCTTTCTCCACTTCTCCCCCTTTTCAATCCAATCACAATTCAATCTCTGAGGGGGTAGGACTATAACTTTCCAAGTTTTCCAACTTCAATCCAACTTCCCAGCTCACAAAGGAGGAAGGGGGGCAGAAGAATCAAGGGAGACCAACCACGGCTATTTTATCAATACACTGAAGACGCTACTGGTGCAGCAGGCTCTAGACAAAATGGCGATCCTTCGCACGCTCCAGCTCAAATCTAGTGCTCACTACAAAAAAACCTATTAGAGAGGGTTCAAAAAAAACTCCAAAAAGTATAAAGGCACTGCGCTCCCCAATCCACCATTAAGCAGTGCTTGTTAAGATTATAGTCTCTTATGGTTGTTAGAAATTCTATTGCTCTGAGTGGGGGGGTAATCCGATCGCTTCTTCGCTTCTTCGCTTCCTCGTCCCACTACCCATCCTGGGCACCACAGCGCCAGGGAGATACTGCTCTCCTTCAGGTAAGAAGTTACTTCTTCTTAACCCCAGTAAAAGTCCATTAGGGTAACTTACCAATGGTTCTTACTGCTATTTTCTAATTTTAGTACAGCTTCCTATAAACTGGTGGTGAGACAGCTAGCCTGTCCAGGCTCTCCGACGCGGTAATGGCGGCTCCACGGTCCTTCCACCCAACCATGCCTTGTTGTTTCTCCTTCTCAATTTCACACTCTGGGTGGCAATGGACCCCCAATGAGCCTCCTCCATGATCCCCTTTCTCCAGAGGTCAATTTCCTTTAATTTGATTTTATTTTCGAGGAAATTCCCGACCACGTCGGATTGGAGTTCCACAGCCTCGTGGATTTCCTACCTTTCACTGTCTCTCCTCCACCGGAAGTCCAAGAGGATATCTTTTAATATCCCCAAAGCTCGGACTAGCCAGGGCAGTAACATTTCCTAGTTTTATTCTCTTTGAATTTTGAATTTAATTTTTCTGAATTTATACTCTTTACATTTACTTTTTTGAATTCACTATGAATTTTTTAGTCTATTTTTCCCTACTTTTTTCCCTTTCTGGAGCTTTGGAATTTTTTCCTTAGTGGATTCTATTTTTGATTTGTACTTTTGTTATTTTTCTTTAATACTACTATGGCCTCAAATTCCAGAAGGATGGCAACCAGAAAGGATTCAATAGAGGAAGCCAAAGTATCTGTTTACTTTGCTAGATTTTTAGCAGAATTTAGATAATTCCCAAAAACTAATGACAACAGACTTGAAGATCTTGCTACAAGAGTGAACAATGTTTTTGAGAAAGTGGATACTGTATCAAACAAGAATTGAAAGAAGACAGGAGAAGTAAAAAAATGCAACAGATGTTGCGAAAGACAATTTCAGAAGTGCAAGAGAATTTAAAAAATAGGGATGTTGACACAAAAGACTGAAGATTTAGAGTTTAGGACCTTACAAGTGGCAGAAAGAATTCCACAGGTGGAGACAAAGGCTCATAAAGAATTGGGGAAACATCTAGATGAGATGGCATTAATGGAATTAACAAACAAGGAACATTATGTAAGAATCCAAGCACTTCCTGGGGGTGGGGAACAAAATTTTCAACTAAAAATAATTAAAAATTTGCCCAAACATGATGAGGATATAACAGAACTGAACATAATCACCTCTTACCATACGAAATTGGCCTATGCTAGAAGAATGAAAGTACTAAAAGATGTGTTAGTTCAGTTCTCATCTAGAAAGCGGTAATATCAAGTTTTGGAATTGCTTCATAAATCACCATGGAACGTTCAAGATACTCAGTTGATTTTAATGAAAGAGACCCCACTCAGAATCCCAAGGAAGAGGAAGATTTATAACCCTTTGGTGAACATGGTGGTGTTGAGGGGTTGATTTTTACAAATTGAAAAGAAAGCTTTCATTTAAATGCTATCAAGAAGATGAATGATTTTATAAGAACTCATAAAATGAGTTTCAGGAAGAAAGGGATAAAGGAATGGTTGACCCACAGAAATTTGGAGATGATTCCAAAGACGACACTTAAGATTCTGATCAACAAGGGGAATTGGCATCAGCTTCAGGAAGTATTGCTCCATTGGCCAGAATAGAAGATGAGGATGAAGAACTATTTCCATCTGGTATCAAGACTAACTTAGACTTCCCTATTAGATGCCTAAATATTGATTATAATTTTTTGTTGTGGATACATGGAGTGAATACATCTCAGGAAAAGAATAAGATTTTTCATTATCTAAAAACGCTGGACTTGGACATTATTTATTTGCAAAAGACTCATATTTGTAGGTGAGACCAAACGTTGTTAATACAAATAAGACTGGGAGAAGAATTAATTTCTGCAGGATAATGTAAGATAAATGGAGTAGTTATATACGTAAGACCAAACTTGTCCCCAAACATGATTATTTCAGATGATGAGGGTAGATTGGTAAGAGCTGAAATTGCTGTTAATGGGGTGAGAATTTTGGTTTTGGGAATATGTGTACCTATTTTACAGAGGACATTTTTAATTTAAAAATTGATTTTTGTCTGCATTAGTAAAAATGAAAATATTACCTAAGACTAATTTTTTATTTAAGATGCTACCAATAAAAATATCAGAAATAGAACTGAAAAACTGGCAATTACTAGTGAATAATTTTTGTAATGGGAATAAGAAACCAAGGATCAATAAGAAATTTTGGTACAAACCCCCAAAAGAAGGTGGATTGGGCCTCCCAAATTCAAAATGGTATTATAATGCAAATCAATTGAGATATATTATAGATGGGGTCTTGGGAAAAGGGGATTTAGGATGGTTAGAGATGGAAACAATAGAAATTGAAAGGATATTAGAGAATATCTTTTTTTGGAACTTTGATAAGAGAAAAATAGAAAAAATAGAAAACCTCTTTTTGAAGGCTATATTAGAAATTTGGAAGAAAAATAAGGAAAAATTAATGCCAGCTATTTCACCATTGATCCCAGTATGATGATGGAAAATTTTCCAAAAAATTTGAGAGATGAATTAGAGAAGAAATTAAAGAAGTAGAGAACATATAAGTTTAAAAGATTGGATGAACATAATGATGAATAAAGATAAAATAGAAGAGAGATTGCAGGGTACTAAGATGACATGGTTTAATTATATTCAGTTAGAGCGGTGAACAAGGAATTGGAAAAGTAATAATCAAGATTTTAGAATATACACTAGATTTGAACAAATGATTAAGCAAAGAGATGGAATGGAGGAAAATGAAATATTGAAGGGTACCACAAGTGAAATATATAAAATATTGTCAACGTATGAAGATGAAGATGAATATCTTTGAAAGATATGGGAAGAAAAACTAGCACAAAAAATAGATATTCAAGAATGGGGAAAGATTTGGAATCAGCATCATTTTAAAAAATTATCCGTAAGGATAAAAGAGAATTATTATAAATTGGCCTGGAGATGGTACCTAACACCAGTAAGGTTAAACCATATAGATAAGAAATACTCTTGGTTATGTTGGAGGGGTTGCCAAGAGATTGGCACATACATTCATATGTGGTGGAATTGTGAAAGTGTACAGAAATTTTGACAAATTGTGTTTAAAGAGATAAAAGAGATGGAATGAATGGAAAACAGTATTTAATATCCCCCAGGTGCATTTGAATTCCTTGTGATGTCTTTTTCATTAACAGGTTGAACAGGTGTGCTCCTGGAAAATATAAATGAAGTTTTGCGCGAACATTTATATAAAGGAGTTCTAGTTTACCTAGATGACATGCTGATCTACAGCCAAAAACATATGAAGAACATGTTGTGCTAGTGAGGAAAGTGTTAACTAAATTGCGGGAAAACAGACTGCACTTTAAATTATCTAAATGTGAGTTTCATATCAAAAGAGTAGATTATTTGGGATATTGTATATTTGATCAAGGTATAGAGATGGACCCAGCCAAAGTTAAGAGCATGTTGGACTAGAAACCACCGAAGACACATAGACAACTGCAAGGTTTCCTAGGCTTTGCAAATTGCTATAGGTAGTTCATCCCCACCTTTGCTCAGGTTGCCTTGCCACGGATGGATTTGCTGAAAACTAAGAAAGAGAAAGAGCAGGGGAAGACTGAGGTATAGATGAGAGAATGAAATGTTTGGTATAAAGCATATTTACACAGTTGTGGGAGTTGGAGCGAATGTAATAGAATACAGAAATTTGCAAATCATGACCCTTTTCCTAAAGTTTTCAAATTCATAATGTGACACAGGTTTTCAGATTTTTACAGTGATCAGTTAGTACTGATGTCTAAATGCAACAAATTTGCTTACCAAAAATCAGTTTTCCCAGGGCTCAAAACTCTCTCTGAGAAGGTTCCTCTTGCTATATGTGCATGCAACAGGTCCTTACTTCTCCTTTATTGGTGTGGTAATTCCCAGTCTGGTAAGGCACCCTGTCTATTCCATACTGCTCTGCCTCGCCACCCATGACACACCTTTTGCCTAAAAGGGTGAGATTTTTCAATGTTTATTTAGAATCAATAATTTTATAGTAGTGTGTTTTCTGTGTTACTGTATACAAATTGAGCCAGGTCAATGTTTGCAAAAACAAACTGTAACATTTATTAAGATTAAAATAAAAATAGGGTAGCATATTAGGATTCATATGCAGTTCAGTGGATATATTTGCTCAGTGCACTCTTCAGACTGTTAACTCACAGCTCAGGAACAGTTGGATTATATCTTTAGACTTTCATAAAAGGCATGATTATTATATTACAGCACTTTAGCTAGACTCTCACCAAAGGTTCAACCCCACAATCTAGGTCACACTCTCTAACCAGTTCTCTAATTACTCTTCCGCATCTCACTAGGGTTCCACTGAGAACTAAACTTCTCAAACCAGTCACACTCTCTGACTAAGGGACTAGACTCCCTAGCTTCTTGGTGGGCTGTCACTGAAGGAATGAAAATACCCACAAGTATTTATATATTTTTTTCTCTCAGCTCCACTCTGTCTTGGCACTTCAGATAGCCACACCCCCAGAACTTTGACCCAGTGCAGTAGCAAGGATTCTTATCTGTAACATACCATTGTCTTTGTTCATGCCTCTGCTAATTGAAGTAACGAAAGACACGGAGATATCTTTCAGAGCATGGGGAAATGCTCTCGTTTATTTGCAACAGCTATCTTTTATAACCCAGCAGTTTTACATCACTATACCAGCAATCATCGTGTAAAGGCAATCAAGCACATTCATTGTATAAAGGCAATCAAGCAAATAAAAGAATAGCTCATATATCATTATGTACCTTACTAATAGAAGAATAGTTCATATATCATTACGTTGTCTGGAAATGTACTATGTATCAGATACCTCAGTAGTTTGCAGTCATGCAAGGCAAGGTCAGAGAATATCTGAGCTCCTGGCCTGACGGTGTGCCCAACCAGGCCTACGGCTCTTAATTCTCCTTAGCTGATGGAAGGAATTTGTGAATATAATTCAATTCAGCAGTTTTTCTTTCTAGCCTTCCTTTGTAATTTCCTTGTTCAAGAACTGCAACATGTAAATCATTTACCACGTGTCCAGGAAGGTTGAAATGTTCTGCCTCTGGCATTTAGGTATTGCCATTTCTAATGTCAGATCTGTGTCCATTAATCCTCTTGCATGGAAATTATGCTGTTTGTCCAGTTTAGAGGAACATTGCTGTCAGTGAATGGTATATTTCATATTGGAGGAAGAGGAAGTAAATTTACTTCTGATTCAGTGAGAAACATTATTGCCCACTGTAATATTGCTCCAAAAGTCTACGTGGTGACAGAGCTGGCATCTAGGTTTGTGGCAGAGTCTTGTATTACCATCCCCTAATAAAATGCAATTTTGTTTACTTTTGGTTCTCTGACTGGTTTTTCCCTGCAGAAGTACTGGTAAACACAGGTGGAAAGATCTTGCTAGGTTACTTCCCTTTGTCAGGTCTCCTAATTTGAGCTAATAATCCCCATCTCTGCACATAGGTACTGGCATTGTGGGTGGACCCCTGAGTCACTTATGTTTTGGGGTAACACAATTATGTAAAACTCTCTATACAGCCTCTCTTTAAGGAGCTCCAAAGCAGAGTCCACCACCTTCTGAGGCACTATATTCCTAGGAAATGCAACCCTCGACTGGATTAACACTGGGACTAATACAGCTTACCAGATGGTACTTTTATACTGTTATACTGTAGCTCCAGAGAAAGCTTAATATTTTCATATCTTCTGTCTGATTATTCCTGAAGACGCTTGACTATATAGGAGGGGTTTTTTTTTTCCGTCTAATTTTGCCTCAGCATCTGGTGGGAAGGGACTCAATCCTTCTCCCACCTTATCCTCCCTGCTCTCTGGGCCCTGTTCTACCCAATGAATTCCAGGGTTTTTACAAGCACCAGTCTTTCTGAAAAACTTAATGAAATCTGTTAATTGTGCACATCATGAGGTATAAAGGGAATTTGTCATATAGTTACAGGCCAGGTTTAATTCCTAAGAAAAATGCAGGATTCAAAAATATAATGCTTTTATCACAAGCCATCTTTCCTGGAAACCTTGTTATTTAATTTGATTGAATATATAGGGGCCTGTCCTCCAAACATGTTTAGAGCAGAGATGGGCAAACTTTCGGGTCTATTTTTCCTCCCCTGGGACCCAACATGGGCTGTGTGATCCCCCACTCCAAAACAAAACTGAAAATGGCTTTTAAACTTTCTTTTGTTTCTGTAATAGTGCTTGAGATGGGACAAAGGGTATGGGACAAGGAGAAAACTGATATAGTGTGTGAGAGAGAGCAGGTGTGTACGTATATGTGTCAATTTTCACTTGCAGAGCTTTTAGTTTTGTAAAAAATATCCTGCAATGGAGAGAAAAAAGAGGAAATATTTCTTTGCAGACAAGTATGGCATTGATCTTTTATCACATAAGATAAAAATGAATAACAAATATTTTATTTTCAATAAATGCACGGTGTGCAAGGAGATAGTGAGTAGCTCTTTGTGCACCATCCAAAAGAAAACATATGCACATGTAACCATAAGTTCTTTGTGCACATGTCACCAAAAGGATGCCAGTCTTTCAGTCTTAAAATTCTGGCATTGACAGTTTTGGGCTATTTAGGGTTGGTTTTTTTTTATTTTTTTATTTTATTTTTATATAATTTTATTAAATTTCACGAATAAAAAAGGATTCTTTAACTTGTACTTATTACATGAATTATTTCTGATCTTCCACGCTGTTCTGGTCAACTTTTCCCGCAGTTCACTCCACATATTACATTAATGCATCACAATATAATGGTTTTCTCAACTGTTCGAACAGACATTTCCCTCTCCTACACAATCATAATAAAGTTGTTCTAGCTAGTCAGTTCCCAACCATCACTCCCTTCTGCTTTACTCAAATCGTCTTGTTTCAAAATATTCTCATTTCTCTTATCTCTTTAAACTTCTGCCATCTCCTCATTTATTTTTTAACTCTCCATTACTTATACCCCAAAATCTTATAGTTTTTAAATATATCTGTCATTGTATATCTGGCAGTCTGAGTTATTATTACTGCAACGATCCCTCATCTTCTTACCCTTAAATTCCATTATGCTAAGATGTCTTGTTTCCCTCTTCTATTTTAGTCCTATTCAATCCCCTTCATCCCTTCAACAATATCTCAATGTTCATATTCATGAAAATATATTGATATATCATCAATTGCAAGCTTAATTGACAATGCCAAAGTAAAGATCAATTTATGTAGTTCAGAGCCCTGTGTTTTCATCCACATCCCATTTCCCTCTCTCATTTGGGGTTTTGCAGCCTGGAAATTCATTTGAAAATTCTCTGTATTCTTTTAGTCGCTTATATTCCAAGCTGCTCCATCCCTGAGAGTGAGGGTGTTTTACCCGAATAATCTCCCTCACAGGCTCACCTCCCTTAAACAATATCCTAATATTTATTCACTTGTCAAATCAGAGTCCTGTGACTATATGCACCTCCTGTTCCCCCCTCCCCTCTTGGAGCTGCCCGGAGTTCATTTCTGAAGATTCACTGTACTCTCATATTCACTTAAATTCCAAGCTGCTCCATCCGTGGGAATGAGGATGTTTAGCTCAAATGACCTTGCAGCACAGTCTCAGCAGTCTCAACAATCCAAAAATAAAAATCAGGAAACAAGAATCACACCACAAAAGTTAAAAAAAAGGAAACGTACAACTCCATAACTTTTGCTCCCGAAGTATTCCTCAAGAATCCAAAATCCGTTGTCAATAAGCCAAATACCCAATCATCTCAGCTCCACCAAAATATTAAAGTAATATAGTATAGAGAGTTCAATGTCCAAATGGAGATTATAACTCTTATATAATCCATGAGTCCATATGTTCAATCATTTGACATCTTATAGTATAAGTCCCAATTATAAATCAAAAATCTTTCTTTTTTCTTTAAAAAATATTAAATTCAATCCTCATGAGAAGCAGAAAATCCAACTAGCTTTTTCTTTAAATTCACACTGCCCCTTTAAGAAGAACTCTCAGCCATAACGAACTCACTTTACTTCTGCTCCGCAATGGCAGCTTGATGGGCAACCTATACAATACTCAAGTACTCTGCGTTTGCATACTGGCTACTCTATTGAGAACCGCTACGATAACTCAATCATTCAGATTCTGACTTTTCGGAGGCTGTGTCTCCAACTCCAAATCGATTGTTTTCCCCCAAGTACGGCATAGCCTGCAGTCACATTCTCCTTATAAAAACCCTTGATTCCGAGACCTTCCTTGAAACGCTCCCGAGTTTCATCCCGCCTTGCTACCGCTTTGCTTGGCGAGCCTCCCCTCAGCTCCACGTGCTGAGCTACATCGCACCCCAGCCTCGCTCTCTATTTTTCCAGGCTTCAGGACAGGTGAAATATCACCTAAACCAGCAATCCCTCTAAAAATCCCTCTATACCTCTCCAACCTTTATTTCTTTAGTTATCTTGTATGAATGTGTTGCATACACTGTTTTGCTTGTGTTTAATAAAACATCATTTATTGTTTCAACTTTTGTGTGCTCCTTGACTCTACCTGACCCGGTAGACATGGGGTTCAAGATCTCGCTACATTACCCTGCCTCTCGTAACGCTAAGCAGTGCTCTGAGCTGATTTTCCCCAACTTTAGTTGAGCACATTTTGGTGTCCCTCCCGGGCCCCCAGTACACAGAGTAACAATGCAGGGATCAAAACATGTGGAGAGGTTGCCATGGGAAAAAACTGAAGTTTAAGAGAGGAATAAACCTGGAAAATCTACCAATGGGCATCATGCATGAGGGGGAGTGGGCTTCCCTATTTAATTCAATGTGTGATTTAAATTATTTACTACAGCAATCGTCTGAACTAAGCATTCTGTGCCTCAGTAAATGCCATGGAAAATACCTGTGTGTTTTCTTGAGAGAAACAGAGTAGCAGAACATGTCACAGGCCATTTCTGCACTAGACTGTTATAGTGCTATTATTCCACTTTCTACATCCTATGGAATCCTGGGGTTTGTAGTTTCAGGAGTGGCTGGCCAGCCCCTCCTGAAACTGAAAACCTCAGAATTCCATAGGATGCTAATATAGCACTATAGACTGTGGAAATGGCCACAGTCTCTGTTTAAAAACATCCAAAGAAAGAGACTCCACCACACTCTGAGGCAGTGTTATTGATACTGCAGCTCCCAGCATGCCTTGACATTGGTTATACTGGCTGAGTTGTTAGGAGGTTCAGTTCAACGACATGCAGAACTACATGATCCCTGCCCTGTTTTAATGACTCCTGCAAGTTACTGCAGGCCAAAATAAAAATAATGCCCAAACGTATAGATTAGACCAGTCATGTTTTTTCTAAGTTTTGGCAAGTATTTTGGGGATTTTTTTTCTTTTTAATTCAGGTGTTTTCTGGTGGTAGGCAGGGCAATAAAAATTGCTAGGACAATAAGGTGTGTAAAGGCATTTGTAATTTTGTTCAGTTAAGACAAAATTAGACACAATCTGAATGTCAACATTGTATGTACTTGAGATGTTTCCACCAACAAATCTTTTTAATGGGAAAATGGACACCCATAACAATTTCTTCTAAAATATCCTGATCACATAATTCCAAGAACATGGAGAAATACTTGGATAGTTTTGACTGCCTCTTGCCCCAAGTCTGTTTTCTTTTAACAGTCAAGTCCAAAGAATCCTCTGCCCACTTCCTTAAGGTAATAATATACATGTTCCCAGGCTGTGCCTGGGTCTCTTTCCAGTGTCCCATTTCACCACCAAGAAGCCCAGCAAGATCTGTGTTGGGCCATAGCAAATATCCTGGAAAGAGAAATTTTTGATTCTAAAATCTGTAAGGAAAGGAGGTTGAGGAGAACAGTTTTTTTAAAGGAACATTTAAATATCATCACATAGTGCTGCTGGGCTCCCCTTCCCCTGCAGTACAATTTCGTGTAGGATTCTGCAAAGGAAGGAAAGAAAAGAAAGAAAGAAAGAAAGAAAGGAGGGAGGGAGGGAGGGAGGGAGGGAGGGAGGGAGGGATTGGTCTTTGTGCTTAGAAGGAATGGGTTTCAGCTATGTTTGTTGGCTTAAACTTAGAAACTTCTACAAAGCCAAATGAAAAAATAAATCCTCTTATTGTACATTTGTACAAAGCTGCCTTCATATTTTTATTCTATTTTTTTTAGATTGCTATTTTGATTTTTGAAAAAGAAATAAATAGTTGAATATGATGTTATTTTAACTTTTTAAATTTATGCCCTCCCTGACAACAGATAGTCACAGTTGTGTTCTTGGGGGGGGGGGGGGAGAAGTATAAATATAGGAAATAAAATTAATTTTAAAATATAAGAAAACATTCATTCTGTGCATCAGCCTAAGCGAACAGATGAGCCTCTGACCAATACCCACCACAGACTGTAGTTTCTTGAACTGATTGATTAATAGGATAGAAATGAGGAGGTGTGAATTTATTTTGGACTTCAACAGGGTTGAAAAAGGTTTGGAAAGCCTCAGCTGAGCTTAATCTACATTTTGAAGCCTCTGAACTATGACCACCTACTGGCACCTTCGCATGTGTTTTGTCCCACAGAAAGGAAACATTCTGCTCTCTACCTAATTTTGGCTCAGGTTCTTGGAATTCTAAAGACACTTAAAAGGCAACAGCAAGCTCATTTCAAACTAACCAACTAAGCTTTTCCCCTGGTGGGACTGACTGAATATTTACAGGGGAAAATATAAAATAGTAAAAGGAAACGGAAGGGAGGAAAAACAACTCCTCATTGCTGATGGTGATTTTTTTCCCCTTCTTTACCAAAACCTTTTATGACTTCAAAATAAAATTTGAGTTCCACTGGGCTCTGATTGAAATGAAATGTGGCTATTTAACTATATGAAAGATAGGAAAGGAACTATAAATAACATTTCAAATTGGTAAGGAGGAAAGGATCAGAAATAACAATATGCAATTAATTTTATGTGGATGGCGGAGGGAAATCTGAAAACCAATTTTTTTTTTATTCTGCAAATATTATTTAAAATGCAAAGCCAAATTTAAAGCACACAACCTAGTGCTCCTCACAAACCTCTTTTCTTTGTAAAAGTTGGAAATGCCATCAAATTTATATCCAATTTCTTGTTGAAATCCAATAACTGCCACACTGCACGGTCTGCTAACTGTCATAAATTCTGGCATTGGTTGGTTCACACTGATTTCCTTCAAATTTGGAGTCTGAATAACATGGACAAAGAAACAAATCTTATTCAACAATATTTGATTCATTGTTTTGTATTTTAGAAACATTTCAGTAGCAATATGCCCCACAACTCAGCAAGTCAGGAATTTACTTTTTTATATATAAATTATCTTTATAAAGATAGAGCAGAAGCAAAAAGGAGAACCAAAAAAAAAAAAAATACACAAAAGAAAACACAAAGTTTCACAAAATAGATGACACACATCCCTATCATACACATTGACTTATAATAACATTGCACTGACATAAAACAAATACTGTAACTAACATTCCCAAGATAACATGTAATCCTATGTAATTTACTTTTTAAAAGTTTGCTTACATTATTTGTACATCATCTGCAATTAACAATTTTCTTAGCTCCCTAATTGTGACTAGATGGAAAATGTTTTGTGTATGCACAGTGATAGTGATAATATTGAACATTATAACACAAAACAAAGGGGGAGAAAGGCATCTTCTTCTGAAACAGTTTCAAATAGTTCTGTTTCACTTTATTATGATGATTCGCATTTTTTGTTATTAACGATCTGGAGGTGGTTGCAATGGAAACTTAGTGTATGCGCCCACACATAGTTCAATTTCTGCCTGTAGATTGTCAAATTTGACAAAAAGTTTAGAAAATGATAGTTTTGATACTTTTATTTGTCCTGTTAAGCCAGCAGAATGAATTTTAATTCCAGTCTCACTTACACTGGTTCGAAATTGAGAACTATTGTGCTCTTTTTCTGGTTTCTACTTATTCCTTTAAATGCAATCAAGTTATTTCAGCACATAGATCTGAACCAAAATTACTGACTCAAATGTAAAACCTATGATACAGCACACACTCATTTCTTTAAACTGGAACATTACTCTTTTTGCCAGAAAAAAACCCCTTCCATATCACAAATGGGAAGAAAGTCTTTCAAGGCAAAGTGCGTAACTTATAATAATAATGAGGAGTGACATCTCTTTAGGAATTAAGCACTGATAGTTATTGCACTTTACCACAATCTCAGTGAAGGACATTTAGACACATATTGTTATCCCAAAACATGAGTGACCCAAGTCATCATGTTGTGTTTTCTCCGTGCCATGTGATTGTATGTGGAGAGTGGAGAAATGTATATTAAGGTGAGATGTATTGTATGGCAGGGATGAAAAGGGATGTTAGTTCTGGGAGACATAAGATATTAACAAATGGCTTGCATTGTTTGTGACAAGCCTGGCTGATAAACATTTGTTTATGTTAAAGTGTCAATAATTGGTGAAGTGATTTACAGGGATTAGCCTGTAGGTTACTCAATGAAGGGCGTGGTTAGGACAGGACATTAAAAGGCATACAGAAAATCCGAAAGATCAAAATGAATGTAATAAATAGGAGTATTTGGGCTAAAGAAAGCAACCTGGAAGGGAGGGAGGGGTGCACATGGAGAACCAACCAATGGGTGTGGGAAATGGGTGGTCATGAGTTATTGTATTATACTATATAACTATATGGATGATGGAAACTATTAACTCCAGCAACAATGGCGAATGGCATCCTGTGTTTTCCAATAAACATCATGGCAGAAATGTGTGTGTTTTCTTGAGAGATACAGAGTTGTGGGACAAGACACAGGTGTACACCCACTATGCCAGTGCCTCCACGAGAAGATGAGGAATATTAGTTCAAAGAGGAGGCCTTCAAGAGGTGGGTAACCTTATGAGATCTTTTACACCTATGTTTACCAGTCCTAGTGTGTAGAAGAACCAGCTGGAGATCCAAAAGTAAACTTAAGCTTGTTTTATTGGGGGAACCTGCCATGGGGGAGGGGCAAAGGAGCATCACCTCAGCCATGACTGTCTTCTTTCTTTGATCCCTTTTTCTTAGTTTTCATTGAGAATTGGAAATGAACTGTTGGTAGAAATTAGCAAACTCCCCCTCAAAAAAAAACCTTTGCAATTTTCTCCAGGTCTTGGTGGGATCTCAACCTAACAAGCCTTGGAAATTTGCAGGGTCCATCTCTGTCCTCTGATTGAGATGCAGTATCAACATTATTTGTCAACATGAAATTCACATTTTGACAGTTTAACATACAAATGATGATCTAACAATTTTTTTCAGCACTTTCATCAAACTGACATGCTTTTCATAAATTTGGCTATAAATCAACATGTCATCCGGATACACTGAAACCCTTTTGCACAAATGTTCATGAAGCACTTTGATTAACTGCATGAAAACTCTGGCAATGCTGCTTCAACCAAAGGGCATTACTAAATATTCAAATGCCGCCAATGAAGTGATGAACACTGTCCTCCACTAACCCTGCTCCTGTATGTGCACTCAGTAGTGTGTGTCCCTTAAATCCAGTTTGATGAAAATCTGACCTGTTATCAACTCTGAGAACAAAGCTTTCATTAAAGGTGAGGGCTACTGATTGGAAGTGCATGTTGGAAAGGGATTGCTGTGACATTTGCCCCAATTAAAATACTTTTGGCGAGCATGTGAGGAAAGCACCTGGGGAATGACTTGGCAAGTCATGATGTAATCCCCAAGCGACAGTAAGGCTGAGTCATAGTGATATGAAATCCTGGCAAGGGGTTGCATCAGCCATGGTCCCTAGCTGATGAGCTATCAGCTGATGTGTATATAAGAGGTGAGCTCAGACAGTTCTTTTTCTCTGTCTCCCTAACTCTTGCTGACACCGAAACTCTGTAGAGAAAACGTCTGCCTGATGTGATGATGGGATGCTGAACCTTTGACTGAGGATCTGCAAATCCTTCCTGTACAGATATATATATATTGGAACTTCAAGAATAAAAGCCTCCAGGTATTTTTTGGATGACAACACTGTGTGCTAGTGTTTCTAACTGGTGGGTAGTTTGGGGTCAGCTAACGCTGTATGTCCACACTCTGCTGCTGCTCACACTTGTGGCTGTATTTTGATACTCTGCTGTGTGTTTATCACTTGCCTCTCAGCCACGTTTTTGCTCAGAGTGCAGCGGTTCTAGGGAGGATTTTGTGCTAGGTGCTTAAATCCATGCCCTGTCAGTGGATATTATGTTCAAGCCTCTAAAATCTGTCACCAATCTTAGTGACCCCTCTTTCTTTTCCCAGAAAAACACTGGGGAGGCCATGGGTGGCCAAATAAACTCCATTGCAACTTTTTGCCTATGAATTCCCTCAGCACCTCCATCTCTTTGGGAGACATAGAGTACAATGTTGTTTTAGGTAATTTAGCCCTGCTTCTAATTTGACAGTACCGTCAGTGTCCCAGTGGGGCTGAAAAATGTCACATTCCTTTTCTGACCCAACTTCCTGCAAGTCGGCATATTCCACCAAGGTACCCCCAACAATGGGATCTGTTGCTTCCCCCAGCTGCCCAGTGGCTGTGTATGTCCTCTATCTTCCACAACCCAGACTCAAGTTTTCTGATAGAAGTTTGCCAACGTGTGCCCTCCACACCCTCCCAAATGGAAACAAATAGTTCCAATTTTCTTTCTCACATGAGGGTCATGGAAACATAACCAGTTCAAGCCCAGGACCACAGGGTAATTAGCCATGGGGGCCAGTACAAATTGTATTGTTTCCCAATGTTTCCCAACTCCCAAGTACACTAGGGAGATTTGATGTCTCACCAGACCTTTCTTTTCACTACCATCCATCTGGATAAAATTGACAGTGTCCAACTCCTTGAACCACAACTCCAAACCCACAGTGAACATGGGTTTCATTAAACAGCTTGTGCAACACAAATCCACAATGGCCATTAAGTCTATATTATTCCCACTCCTGGCTGTCTTAACTTGACAGGAAGACACTTCATTTCAAGAAGGATATTGACAAGCTGGAGCATGTCCAAAGAAGGGCAATCAAAATGGTAAAGGGTCTGGAAACCATGCCCTATGAGGAATGGCTTAGGTAGCTGGGCATGTTTAGTCTGCAGAAGAGAAGGTTAGGAGGGGACATGATAGCTATGTTTAAATATTTGAAGGGATGCCATGTAGAGGAAGGAGAGGGTTTGTTTTCTGCTGCTCCAGAGACCAGGACAAGGAGCAATGGATTCAAGCTGCAGGAAAGGAGATTCCACCTGAACCTCAGGAAGAACTTCCTGATGGTTAGGGCTGTCCAGCAGTGGAATATGCTACCTCGGAGTGTAGTGGAGTCTCCTTCTTTGGCCATCTATCAGGAGTGCTTTGAAGATGTTCCTGCATGGCAGAGGGTTGGACTGGATGGCCGCTGTGGTCTCTTCCAACTCTACATTTCTATGATTCTATGAAAGAGAACCTTAACCCTAGGGACCCTACCCTAAGGATAGAAGTCCTAGCCCTTGTAACCCTAGCCCTAGCAGCCCTAGAACCAAAGCAGCTCTAAACCTAACTCTAACCCTAGCCCTAACCTTACCCTAGCCAAAACCCTAACCTTAAGCTAAGCTGTAGCAGCCCTAGGAACCCGAGCAGCCCAACGCTAATCCTATCTCTAATCCTAACCTTAGCCATCGCCATAGGCCTAACAGTTTTAGTCCTAGTATCTCTTACCCTAGTCCTAGCTGAAGCAGTCCTATCCCTAGTGCTAGTCCTAGCCCTAGCATTAGCTCTAGAAATAATTCTAACCCTTACCCTAACCCTAGGAGCCCTACCCTAAGCATAGAATCCATAACCCTTACAACCCTAGCCCTAGCAGCCATAGGAAACCTAGCAGCCTGAGCCCGAGCCACCCTAGGAACCCTTGAAGCCCTAACACTAACACTACCCCAATTCTAACCTTAACCACAGCCCTAGTCAGCTTTAGTCCTGTCAGGCCTTACCGTATCCCTAGCCTTAGCTGAAGCAGCCGTACTGCTACCAGCCTTAGCCCAAAGCCTAACCCTAAATCAAGCTGTACCTGAAAAACTTGGCCCTAGCCCTACCAGTTTTAGTCCTAGCAGCCCTTATCCTAGCCGTGGACTTACCTGTAGCAGTCAAAGCCCTAGCCCTACCTCAGTCAGAACCCTAACCCTAACCCTAGGAGCCCTATCCTAAGGATAGAAGCCCTAACCCTTGCAAATCTAGCCCTAGCAGCCTTAGATCCCCTGGCAGCCCTAACCCTAACTGTAACCCTAACCCCAGCCCTAAATCTAACCCTAATGCTAACACTAGCCCTGCCCCAAACCTTGGCCCTAGCCCTACCAGCTTTAGTCCTAACGACCCTTACTGTAGCCCTGGTTCAAGCCGTAGCCTTTGAAGCGCTCGTCCTTGCCCTAGCCCAAACTCTAACTCTAACCCAAGCTGTAGCAGCCCTAGGAACTCTAGCAGCCATAACCCTAACCCTAACCCTAACCCTTGCCATGGCCTAGACAGCAGCTTTAGTCCTAGCGGCCCTTACCCTAGCCCTAGCTGAAGCAGTCCTAGTCCTGACCCTAAAACTAATGCTACAAGCCCTAGCTTGAACCCTAGCAGCCCTGGGCTTAGCAGCTTTAGTGCTAGCAGACCAAACCCTAGTCCTAGCCTTAGCAGTCCTAGCCCAAGACCTAGAAACCCTTGCCCTAGCAACCCTAGCCATAGCAGCCCAAACCCTAAACCTAACCCTAGCCAAAGCCTTCGACCTAACCCTACCAGCTGTAGTCCTTTCAGCCCTTACTGTAGCCCTGGCCATAGTCGTAGCGGTCCTAGCTCTAGACCATGCTGTATCCCTAACCCATATCCTGTAATACGTAGCCCTAGCCTTAGCCCTAGCAGCTCTAGCATCCCTAACCCTAGCTGTTGGGATGCCTTCCATATAGAGTAATGGGATATGTAGTCAAGTGAAATATATTAGGAGGCTTGTAGCAGTAGAATCTAGAGACCATTGTATAAACAATGCTTAACACTGCTAGGAATGTACTGGTAACCACGGCTTGGCTTTGAAGGTCTCTCTGCAAAGGGGAGGGAATGTGAGGAATCTTAAACTTATATACTTTACCTTTAATCTCCTCATTAAAGTCATTACATGTACTTCATGCCAAATAAATAGTGCTTTATGCATTGTACTATTTGTCTGTGGATTCTGTTCCTGGCAGTGAGAAGACTCACCAATCAATTTTAAACCATACCTCAAGAACTTGAAAAAGAAACCCAGCAGGAGGGAGCTGTTGGTGGAGCAGCGGAAGCTCAAGAAGTGGAACAAGCTGAGGGAGCCGAAGCGAACCCTAACTTGCCTGCAGATGTGCGAGCAAAAGTTCATCCTGCAATTCCTGCGGCTACTTCTATCTCTGGGCAAACGTGGGCATGGGGAGAGCGCCCCGACATGGCTTGCAGACAAAGCCGCTGCGCCACATGTTGGGATGTTACAACCAGTGAAACTGACCTGATGGACCAACTACTAGCCAAAGAAGAGAAAGTGGAATTACTACAAGAAGAGATGTCTAGATTGCAAGCTCAGTTAGCTGACTGGAGGAATCTGGTGCCTCAACTAGGCTGAGTTCAACATCGCGGTCCTGCAGCAACAGCAGCACCAGTGGCCACGGCACCAGCACTCCAGGTGGGACAACTACCCCAACCCGGGCCCACTCCCTTCCGAGAGATGAAAGCCACTTATGATGGAGACGGAGCCACCCTCAACTACTTCCTCAGTGTGGCCTCCAACTACATGGCTGACTATGGGAACAGCTTCAGTGATGACGCTGCCAGAGTGAGATACCTGAGCCAACATCTGAATGGTGAGGCTTCAGAATGGGTTGTTACCTTGTTTGACACAAGAGCTGAAGAAACAGAGGATCTCCAACTGCTCATGAACCAGCTCAGAAAGAGGTTCGAGGATCCATTCATACAAGAACAAGCCAGACACCAACTTAGAAAACTGCACCAGGGAAAAAGAACTGTTGGAGAGTATGCCCATGAATTTAGAAGACTATCTACTAAAGTACCAAAATGGAAAGATGAAATACTGAAGCAGTTCTTTCAGGATGGCTTGAACCCCACCATTCTGGACAGTTTCCCAGTGAAATCCTGCCAGCCTGTTGGGCTGGATGAAGCTTGCTGGTGAAGCAGAGAGTTTGCTGGAAAGTGCCCACCAAAGACAAACCCAAGAGACCGGGTGCAGGATCCCTGGATCCAGAAAACTCACCATTCTGAGCAGCAAAGAGAGGAAGAAACGGATGCATGAAGGAACCTGCTTCAACTGCAGAAAAAGGGGGCACATTGCCAGTGATTGCCAAAGCAAAGAGGAGAAAACAAAACCTCCCACTCCAAAGCCAGCGCCCCTCAAAAGGAAGACCCCGAAGCCGCAGACCAAGCACTCTGGCACAGGATCCTTTGTGCGTATTTGTGAGGGCAAAGACAGTCCCCGCCTCCCTCTGACTCCAACAGCGACAAATGGACTCCAGACCACTCTGCAAATGTAAGTACCACCAATACTCGGCATGTATTTGTTACAGTACAGTTACAAGGGACAGATGGGGCATTAAGAGACTACAAAGCATTAGTTGATTCTGGATGTACTACAAGCTTATTGAACCCTGTAGTGGCCAAAGAACTGCTGGTTGAATTCGAACCACTCAAAAAATCAATTTGCTTGACACAAATGGACAGTTTTCCAATGTTGGGAAAACCGATCAGAGAAAGGACCAAACCGATTAATGAGCAGGTGGAAGACATGCAAGGACCTTTATGGTTCTTAGGACAAGCAAAATTGGGTTCCAAGTAGTCCTTGGGTTCAACTGGCTAAAAAGACATAACCCCAAAATCGACTGGACCCGAGGCATTGTTAAACTAAAGAACAAAGTCCCCAAGACACACAGTACTCCCCCTATAGGGATACTGAAACCAGGCACGGCACTAAAGCTGAGTGATGAAGAGCTGCAGAAAATCCCAAAACAATACTGAGACCTGCAAAAGGTTTCTGAAGTTTGTGAAGCTGCCAAGCTCCCACTCCACAGATGTTGACTGTAAACTAAGACTTATAGAAGGAGCAAAGATTCCAAAGCCCAAGATCTATCCCATGAACAAACAAGAACTGGAGGTGCTGAGAAAGTTCCTGAATAAAAACTTACAACTCGGGTTCATTAAACCATCTTCATCCCCAACTGCCAAGTCCAGTGTTTTCCCAACAAAAGCAAGATGGGGGGACCAAGGTGTCAGGAATCTCTACCTGCCGGGCCACAGCCAGCAAGGGAGGAGAGAGGTCAGGAACACTTGGGGAGTCCAAATATACCAAACACCAGGAAAACACAAGCTGAGCCAGGTCAAGATCCAGTCCAAAGGTTCAGGAAGCAGAGAGCCATCCGGAAGGTTTCAGAGAGCAGGAGACACAAAGGTTATAAGAGTTTGTTAATAATTTGCTGCAAGCAAGGAGCAGCCACTCCAGCAGACTTAAATAGCCCCTGTGAGCAGGTGCTGCAGGTACCGCTCGTACAGGTGCCAAGCAGTCTCCCTCTCAGGAGGCCATTTCAGCCTTCTGCGTGATTGAGGGCTGACGGGTACAGCTGGCTGCAACTCCTCCGCATCACTGCTGGTTCCCTCTCCATCAGGAGCTGGCTGGGGCAACTCAGTCTCTGTTTGACCTTCCAGTGCAGGGGAAGTTTGCAGGTTGACTTGCTCCCTCACTGGCTGAGACCCCTGCACAATCAGTTGCTCCTCAATCACAGCATCACTATCTATTACACAAGGCTCACAGTAAACTATAGTCTTATCAATCAGGCACTCCCACTATGAGTGCTAGCCAGTGGCTGCTATAGATTGGGAAAGGTTTGCAAATAATCTCACTGTTGTGCACTACTACCCAATGCAGATTTGTCATCTGCTGCTTTAATGTTCAAATCAGCGTGATTTGTGAGTTAATGTAGGATGTTAAGATTGAAGCTAAAAATATAGGAGTAAATGATTGATATAATGGGAGGGCTATTGACATCTTTTGTAGTTGTTATAGTACAGCACCATGGCTGTATTACATAGTGGTTAATGAGAATAGTGTTGCAGGCTGGAAAAAAAAAATCTTAACTCTTGGGATTTTTCTCAGGGTGGGAAAAAATAATCTTCCTCAGAATCTGTTGGAACAGACTTTCTCAATTGGCTGTCAGTTTATGGGTCAAAAGAAATGTCTATATTTTGGATGAAGCTTAAAGAGAGGTTTGTTTCAAGACCCCCCACTTCAAACCAAAAGCTATCAAGTGGGCTGTTAAAGGGACATTGCCTTGCCTCATGGGTATGCAAATGCTCAGGGACTGAGGAGGAAAAAAAAACTAGCTTAACAGCAAAACAAAGAGATTTGTAGCAACAGGAAAGAGACAGCTTTTAAATGTCTAAATGTGTCCTGAGCTGTAGGTGTTTTAAAACATTCCTCACCCTTATGTCTAAGGGAAAATGTGTGAGTCAAAGAAAAGAAGTGCAGAATCGAGAAAAAGAGAAACCATATCATGCCATGTCGCTTACATGTTTTTTAAAAAAGGAAATCCTATTGTACTTATGCAATGAAAAAAAACCTGTTCATTCATGGGACTTTCTCCCTATATTGCCTTTTTATGGAGGTTTCCAATTGGAGTTTAATGTCTCCACGGAAGTGGGAGCTGGCTTGACCTTTTCAAAGAGGATTTTGTCCCAAATCCAAGCTTCCTTTGTTTTTCTGCCTGTGTGGGAAGCATCTGTTGTCATGTCTGAGTGTTCTAGTGTGTGTGTTTTTGCCATGTGCTCTAATCCTGCTAAGGCATTCTGATGTTTGGTGCTCCAGTCCCATAAGAGATTCCCTTGAGAGAGGGTATAGAGAGGAAAGACTTTCTCTGCCAAGCACCCAAGGAAATCCTGGGAGGGGCTGAAGCTGCCTAGCAGGGCTCTCTGAGAGGGAACAACATTGAAGACTAGAAACTTGGAGGTAACTGCTGTCTTCTGTGTATCCTCTTCTTCCTGATTCTGTGTTCTTGGCCTCCCAAACTCTTTTTGTACAGAGTCTTGGGACTTAAAAGGTCAGTCTCTTTTGCCTGTAATCTTTGTATTAGTTCTGCAATTTTCTTATTGCAATCCTCGTGGCTAATGCTTTCATGTTGTGGTTTTGTCTGACTAGCATGTTGTGCTTTGGTATGTTCTTCCTCTAGAGTGGCTGGGCTACTCTGAAGTATTTGGATTTGTACTGAGGCTTCCTCAAATTTGGCATAGGCTTCCTGCACTGCAGATGAAAGAGCCAATTTGTCTGCTTGCAGGGTGCTGTTTTGTGCCCTCAACTGCTCCAGTTCTTGGGCCTGCCTCTCAGCCCTTTGGGTGAGCTCCTGGATGGTGCTTGTGGCTTCACCCAGTGCCAACCAGAGTCCCCATGTTGCTGTGGTGTCTTTACAGGGACCAAACAGCGATTTACCAAAAAGTGATTTTTCTCTGCACTGAGTATGGAATGTAGCACAAAGAGTCTGCAATGGATCTGCTGTTTCAAAAGACTCGTCCTTCCATGGGTTCTTACCCTTTCAGAGGACCCAGCGTTCTAACTTTCCTGCCACTTTCTCCTCCTGCATCATTTCTTTTATCTCCATTCCTAGTTTTCTTAGCTCTACCTTCCTAGTTACACGTTACAGGTGAGACTGGGCCTGTAGGGACAGGGAATACAACCTTGATCCCTGTGGGAATTCTTAGGGAGATGAACTCTAAGGACCTCTTTTAGGAAAGGGGGCAAGGAACCTAACTACAAGCCACCCAAGCCCTTTTGGGAACCTAAGCCCAGACTTTCTCCTTAACAGTTTAGGGCAAAAGGGTAGAGATTCAATTCAGCGACTGGGAGGATCACTCTGATCCTTTGGGGTGACCTTCACTTAGACACCCTGCCTAAAGGTGAAGGGGGAAAACGAACCCCATGGAACTTACAGTGTCGTCTGGCCAAGCGACAGGGGAAGAGGGAAAGAAACCAAACGAATTGTCCCTATGGGTTTTTGGGTGGGGGCACCTTCCTCTACCTCAAAACCCTAACTGGTTTTATACTGACTCTCTGTCACACTTTCAAAATCAACAAAAAGAAGGGAGGGTCATGGGTTAGCCTGGCCTATCCACTAGTACTCAGGATCTCACCCCATGATAGAACCAAAGAGAGAGAGATAGAAAGAGAAAGAGAGAGAACAGTTTCCCAAAAACCGCAGGGGGAGTTTTCCACCCCAATGGAAGCCCTGTGGCTGAATCACACATATGTGCTTCCTAACAATATGTCTTCTTGGAAGTCGTTCTCTACATCAGCACTGATCTGTTCTGCGTGGGTCGCGACTTCCACTCAGATCAGGGGTGCAGGGGTTGCCCACATTCTCCACCAGTCTGTTACCCTGACTTCTGTAGGTCCCTGGGGGACACCTGGATTCCCCAAAGTTTGGGGAAATTAGTGGAGCACTACTTAGCAAAGCAGAGGGCAGAGCAACACAGCAATATCTTTAACCCTATGTTTATGAAGCCAGACTGCACGAGAGACAAGTCAAATGTTCAATTAAAAGTATTTTATTTATCAGAATTGGCAGAATTTACACACACACACACACACACACACACACACACAAAGCAGTCACTCACCCAAGTGCACAAGGACTACTGAGTTTGAAAGACTTAAGGTTGGGAAAAGTTGAGGGAAAGAAAGTGGTTATACTGCGCCTGGTTCTGGAGACTGCAGCTCAGGAAGTAAAACAAACAAACAAACAAAGAGGACTCAGTAGAGAAAGAATGCTGAGAGGAGCTCTCAACTAGCAGAATTCCAGATGCCAGTCAAAGGTGAGAGTTCTCCAAAGAGAGCCCCAAAAGGGGACTCAATTATAGTGCAAAGTATGTCAGGAGGGGGCAGACCGTTTCCCAGAAAAGAACAAAAGCTGAGTTGTGCAGATGGACCTCATCTTTGTAGTTCCCAGGACTGCAATCACTAATCTTATCCAGGAGATGTTTAGTCTCTCAAGGTGTCAAAGTTGTGGCTGGCCCATTTAATGTGTGCATACGTGCCTTCCAAGGTTTTCCTCTTGGAGACGTGACCGGAGGCATGTTGGTCTGACCTCACTAAAAATGCTTTGGTTTATAGACCCAGATGTCCAAATACCTGTCTGGTGAACCTCTTGCATAATAACTTTTTGACATTAAATATTACACTTCCCAGGACCGGGTCTGCTAGCAAGGGTTACAGTTGACTATAGAACTCTCAGCTGAGCTAAGCGTGAAAAAAAAAAACGGTACAGGAAACAGAAGAATGGTGAAACCATCAAAGAGGAATTCAAACAAATAGCCAGGATATGTAGGGAGAAGGTCAGAAAAGCTAAAGTGCAGAATGAACTCAGGCTTGCCAGAGAGATTAAAAGCAATAAAAAGGGCTTTTTTAGATATGTCCGCAGCAAAAGGAGAAGACGCCATCTTCTCCGTTGTGCAGAGAAGATGGCCAAATACTAACAGAGTGGAGAGAAAAGGCAGAACTACTCAACACCTTCTTTACTTCAGTTTTCTAACAAAAGGAAAACACTACTCAACCCGGGGGGGGGGGGGGCTATTGACTTTTAGTGATCACAGCATTGCTTCCTAAGTAATTATAAACTGACTATTTAATGATCTGCTCTAGAATCTTTCTGGATACTGATGTCAGACTGACTGGGCTATAATTATTTAGGTCCTCTTTCCCTCTTTTTGAAGATGGGGACCATATTCAACATCCTCATCAATGACTGGGATGAAGGAATAGAGGGCATTTGCAGATGACACCAAATTGGGAGGGATGCTAATATGCCAGAGGACAGGGTCAAAATTCAAAATGACCTTGACAGATTGGAGAGCTGGGTCAAAGCTAACAACATGAATTTCAACAGAGAGAAATGTAACATCCTGCACTTAGGCAGAAAAAATGGAATGCACAAATATAGGATGGGGGACATGTGACTGGATAACAGTACATGTGAAAGGGATCTAGGAGTTTTGGTAGGTCACAAGCTGAACATGAGTCAGCAATGTGATGCAGCAGCCAGGAAAGCCAAAACAATTCTTGGTTGCATCAATAGGAGTATGGTGTCTAGATCAAAGGAGGTAACGGTACCACTCTATTCTGCTTTGGTTAGACCTCATCTGGAATACTGTGTCCAGTTCTGGGCAGCTTAATTCAAGAAGGATATTCGCAAGCTGGAGTGACCTAAATGGTGAACGGTCTAGAAGCCATGAGGTCTAGAAGCCATGAGGAACGGTTTAGGGAGCTGGATTTGTTTAGTCTGCAGCAAAGAAGGTTGACATGATAGCCATGTTTAAATATTTGAAGGGATGTCATGTTGAGGAGGGAGCAGGTTTGTTTTCTGCTGCTCCAGAGACTAGGACAAGGAGTAATGCATTCAATCTGCAGGAAAAGAGATTCCATTTAAACCTCAGGAAGAATTTTGTAATGGTCACAGCTGTTTGGCAGTGGAGTATGGTGCCTTGGAGAGTGGTAGTCTCCTTCTTTGGAGGTTTTTAAGCAGAGGCTGGATGGCCATCTGTCAGGAGTGCTTTTATGTGTGTTCCTGCATGGCGGGGGTTTGGATTGGATGGCCCCTGTGGTCTCTTCCAACTCTGTGATTCTATGATTCTATGACAAATGGCCTGGTGCTCCTGCTTACCCACAGTCTTGTCATGCCTCTGAGAAGCTGTCTGCCCTTTGGCACTCGGAACAGGCTGGGTCTGTTTTCCAATGGGTCCTTGTTGCTGTCCTCTGCTGTACCCACAATCTCCTCATTCTCTGCTGGGGAGTCACTTCATATCCCTTTTCCATCAACACCAAAGTAGAAGGGCAGCTGGAGGGCTTGATTTTGCCCTCTTTTGTCCTCGGTCCACTCCTCTTGGGGCTTTTCAGTTTCTCCAGGTTGTTACTGTGATAGTTAGCCCTCTCCTGGGGTCTACAATTTATTAATATCTAATTAAATTTATATCTCCATGTACTTGGGAGAGTCTCCTGGAAGAGCACGCAGGCAGGCATGGTTGAATGGCCGCAATCAGGAAAAACCCAGTCTGGCCAGTAATTAATCTGTCACATAGCCCCAGGAGCCCTCCAGACATGCACTCATCAAAATATCCAAACAGTTCTCTGCCCCGAGAAGCTAGCTTGACAGGATTAGCAAGCCTGACAAACAACCTGTCAAGCGAGAGCAATTTCCATACTGCTGCGGCTTTTGACAAACCCCAGCAAATCTTATCAAACCAAGCACTCTAACATTTCAGAGCTTTGTGTTCCTAATCATACACATTTTGGAGCTTTGTCTTAGCTCCTCAACCCATTGTTCTCTCCAGGAAAAGATTAGCCCTCCAGGTACATTTTCCCCTATAAAAAGACCCGGTTTTCAAGCGGTTCCTCAGATCGCTCCGGTTTCCTCTTGACTCCACATCTCTCCATCCGGCAATCCCCTCAGCCCTCCAAGTGCTGAGTTTCTCTTCTTGCTCCGCTGCTGTCTCCGACTTCGGTCTTCAGGACCAGGTGCAGTATACCCTGAAAATACCTCTCCAAAATCCCCTATCAATTTTCCTCTCTTTTATTTCTATTTAGCTCTGAGTGAGTGAGTGCATAAGTGTGAACGTGCACCAGGACTGATTTTTAAATAAAAATAATTAAATTAGCAATTTGGTGTGGTTTTTGGCTGAACCTGACCCCGTAAACTTTGGGTTGAAAAGATCTCGCTAGGTTATCCTGCCTCTTGTGGTGCTATTGCATGTGCTCCAGCTAATTCCCATTCCCTGTTTATTGAAGCATATTTAGGTGTTCCCTTCGGGACCCCAGAAATCAGGGTAACAAGGTAATTGGTCACCCAGTGTCCCTATTGCCCACCTTGCAAACAAAGTCCTTATCTCATGCATTGCTCCCACTTGCTGGGCACAAGTCCTTTGCCATCCCAGCCCACTCCTCTTCCACCACCATTTTTGGTTGTGATTCTTGGGGGGTGGAAATGCCCTGATTTTTTCTGCCACACTTTACAGGTTGCATCAGAGTCTCAACTGGGGTGGCCAGCAGCATCCACCCCGTTGAGATATCAGGACTATTTCACAGTACATTCCAAGTTCTTCAGCTTCAGCGCCTCTTGGACATACTGTATCTTGGTAGCTTCAGACCAGCCTAGCACTTCAGGTACCAGTCCCTGGAGCTCTTTTGAGTACTCTGCCACTGACTAATTTCCTTGTTTTAAGGGCATAGGGGTGAGTGGTCTTTGGCTTGACAGGAAGGATCTTCAAAACAGTCCTTTTAAGTGGTTCATAAAGAGTCAAAAGTTAGCCAGCTCTGGGGCCCCAGCATCATAGAGGGCCATTAACTTTACCCCCGGGTGTGCCACCATGCACTGTACTTTGCTTCTTCCATTGGCAATATGTGCTCCCATTCTGCCATAAAACTTATCACCTGGGTTAAAAAATACCGTAGATGTTCTGCCTAGCTGTTGAAAGTAGCCTTCAACTTCTGTTCCTGATAGTGGGGAAGCAGAGCAAGGGCCTGGCCTGGTCCTTCTGCTGGTCCAGGTTGGATGCAGTAATGCTAAACTGGCTCCCACTGCTTCTGGATCTCCTGATCCCTCCTTGGCTACCCAAGCTCTGGTCATCAGGACACCCTATGCTGCTCCTGCTCTGGCCACTCATGGTCCTCTTTCATTCTGACCAACAGCTGTTGGAGTAGCTCCTGGCTCTCCAGCTCATCCTGTAGGTATTGGTTTTTCCAAACTTTATCTGCTGCTTCTAGTGCCTGTCCAAAAGCACCATGAGTTTGAATGTCCCAATCAGTCATTCTCCTGGATCACCTCCAGCGTCATGAAGTTTGTTTGCAGCCCAGTGACCATGGTGTTCTAGCCATCCAAAATAGAATGCCTTCCAATGTCTTCTCTCCACTCACTGCTGAAGCCATGTCGCTGGGGTAAGCACCTGCCATGGCTTCACTTGTCTGGTTTCCATTTGGGACTCTCAACATCCTGGTCACCACATACAGAGTGGTTGTGGCTGCCCTACTGCTCAGAAACTTTGGTTCCTTCCTTCTAGACTGGGTTCCCACTGCAGCTCCAGCAACCACCTCTTTGTCCTGCAGATCCCTGCTGGTGTTTGATAATTCTTTTTTCCAAATTCTGAGTATCACCTGCAGACTGCAGATTGCAGTTGGTTAAGGTTATCCTAGCAATCGGGTACAATTTATGAGTCTTAAGAAACTACCATGTACTGGTGAGCTTTGAGTTCTGAGAACAAGCTTAGATGGTTCAACAGCTTTATTCAGAACAGCGAACAAGACATTAACACACCTTGCCATTTGCCAAGACTAAAGAACTATTGAATTTGCAGTACCTTATAAGCTGTAACAGTACAAATTAGTGCACGCAAGCATTCTATCTGACAGCTCATTAAAATAAGTCTTTTCTGAGACTGTCATTCTGCCTGTCAACTTCATGACGTTGGAGCTGCAACTGTTAACTGCAATTAAGAATCATTAAAACAACATTCCCTTATTCCCAGCATACTTTTTCTCTCCCAATCCCTTACACAGGAAAGTCCATTTTCAAAAATCAAAGCATTACATAGCAGGGAGAGCAAAGCCAGCCTGACGTACGTAGCACAGCCACTGAAGACTAGTAGACATTTCAGATAGTCCAACTATGGCACCAAGAGTTGTGCTGAGACAAGGTATTGAGAAGATATTACACAGGCCCTTACTTGCTTTCTCTGGTTCCCAATTTGTTTCTAGCCCCATTTCAAAGTGATGACTTTGACCTATAAGGTCCTTTACAGAATGAGACCTCAGCACTTAGCTGAATGCCTTCTTTTGTAACTATTTACCCCTACTCTGAAATCATCTATCCCCACCACATATACTTTGAATGGTGTCTCCCTCCCACTTTCCCTTGCCTTTGAATGCTCTCCTGAAGGAAGTTTACCTGATGCCTTCCTTGTTCTTCCAGCACTAGATTACATTATCAATTGATTACAGCATCAAATGAAATCCTTTTAAGACTAGTATTGTAGTCCTTGCAATGAGTTTTTGATCTCTTTTATCTGACTACTTTCTCCATTTGTAATCTTCACTGGATTTTATCTAGATTTTTATTCTATGATGGCTTTTAATGATTATTATAACAGTGGCAAATTAAGAAAGTACAATTAAACAGGTTTATTAAAAACAATCTGAATATAATTTTACCCAACATTTATTTTCTGAAACCATGCGTCCTTGGTTATCATGCAAAAAAGGGGGAGGAGTATGATTAGATCCAAATAAAGTGCAAAAAGTGTACGATCGAATCCAAATATATACAAATCTATCTATCTATCTATCTATCTGTGGGAAACATATCCAAGCTTAAGTTCTTAAAGATAATGCAGTGGATAACATGCTGTTGACTACAGTGCACATTTTGCCACTGAAAATAGGTCATTAAAGATAGGTAATTGAAACCTGATAATGCCTCAAATTCTACTTCAGATGCCTCAGATAGGAAAAACTACATTATGTCACTTAATCAGCTCCTGACACTCATGAATTTCAGGAGTCCAGTGGGTCACCATGGTATTTTGTAATTGCATGAGTAAACTGCTGAATGACAGTTCAAATAGAAATAAAACTATTTTGAGTCCAATGAAAGTGGTTTACATATTGCACTTGAAAGTGGAAGCTCACATCTTCTATTCTATGCTCCTAGAATCTTGAAGTGATTGCCATGTTTGAATATTTTTCTGCTTATGCAATGTGGGTTTCTGGTTCTACTCTCCATCCTGTCACAAAGACACTTGTTCACCTACATTACACTGCCTGATCCAATTATTCCAAATTTTTAAAAAGGCAATTCTGTTATTACCTCCATAAAAATCCAGATGATTTTAAAATTCTGAGTTTTTAAATTATGAATTGATTATTTCCAATATCTTTGTTCTTTTTTTAAACAGATGGTAATGTTCTTTTAGAGAGCCACTGTGGTGCAGTCATTTGAGCATTGGACTACAGCCCTGGAGACCAGGATTCAATTCCCTGCTTTGCCATGGAATCCCACACGGTGACTTTGGACATGTCACACACTCTCAGCCCCAGAAAACCCCATGATAGTCTTAAGGTCACCGTAAGTCAGAAACGACTTGGACTTCTGATTTTGGCCATGGTGGAGTGAAGTGAGATCTCTCTGCAGCAATGACAGAGGGAACTCACACATTGAGTGACAGGAGCTGGTCGGGGGCAATCCAGATAGTCTAAATTCTCTCCTAACCATGGGAAAGAAGAATTAGGATGCCAAAGATCCATTGCCTGTTTGAGCTTCAGTTTTACTGCTTTTTTGAAGTGGAGTCTGAAGTGGAAGAAGAAGAGGGCATTGGAGTAGCCATTGTCACCTGGATGCAGCCAGTCTTATCTGGCATGAAGCCCACCACCAAATTTTAAGAAACTGGACTAAGATCATTGCAAAGTAAATCATCTCCTATTAAAAAAAATTCTATTTTGACATACCAGACTACCAAACATACATAGCTAAGGATAAGCACTTTTTCTTTGCTATTTACAATTTTAAAAACCCAGCATTTTATCTGGGTTTATCTATGGCATTCCAGTGCCAACTGCGATTTGGAAACAGAGAATATTAAGGGGACTCAAGCGTGCATGAGAAGTAGAAAAAGATTGAAAGGAGGTAGGAAAAGTACAGTTAATTAAACTAAAAAACAAAACAGAAGAATTTATTAGGAACTCAGAGCCATGAAGGTCAGGCAGATTGGAAGGCACTGAGAGAGGAAAGGAGAGATCAAAAGTAACCAGGCTTATCTGAAACAAAGTAGCTGTTTCAGACTTTAAATAAAAGTAATAGCTAGAAGACTAGAAACAAGGTATGAAATAATTGAGAACAGAAATTAAGCAAGACTTTAAAACGGAAATAAAAGAGATTAAGAAATAAGCATAAAAAAAACATAAAAAAAGAGGACTTAAAATGGACAGCTCCTGGAATTAATAACTTAGAGGAGAAAGTGGAAAAAATGGAAGACAAAATGGATGCTCTCATCTTGGAATAGGAGAGCCTTGATGGAATAAAAGATGAGGGAGAACTACCTGAAGTTAAGAGGCTTAAGGAAATGAAAAAATGAAATTCTCTACAAAATTCTCATCCTGGCCCTTGCAGAGTTCACAAACCAGCATCAAGAGTAATTTGAATGGGAGGTAGCTAAGATCTTCAGAATTAGCTTGTCAGCGACAAAGGAAAGAAACCTTCCAAGGGATGCTGTGATTTATTTTGTTTGAAAAAAAAGAGAGCTATCATAATTCAATGTAACTTGGAAAAGGTTTTTAAAATGGGAGATGAGAAAATCTTACTATATAAGGACGTCCCAGCAAGAATTCTACACAAGAGAAGGGACTATAAATTTCTAACAGTTCAACTTAGAAGGAAAGGGATCCCTTACAGATGGAGGAAATTAGATAGGCTAACCTTTATCTTCAAAAATAAGACTTTTCACATAAATTCAGAACAAGAAAGAATTTAACAGATGCTTTAGAGAAAACAAGAGAGAAAGAAGTAAAGAAAAATTTCAAAGAAGAGAGTCAGATAAAGAAGTGGTTTTGAGAGACAGGTCAGAAGAAGAAGAAGTAGAAATTGTGGATACAGAAGAGGAATCGAGATTTAGAAGAAGAGGAAGAACAATGAGAAAAGGAAGAACAGAAAGGAGAACCAGATTCAGAAGAAATAAGAGAAAGGGACTCAGAATGAAAAGGAGAAGGGGGAAATGGGTCGGAAAATACACTTGTGGAATATAAAAGGGATAAATACCCCACCAAAAAGAAGGAAAATTTTTCACTAACTTGGGGGGAAGAAAATATTATCTTCTACAAGAAATTTGAATTAAAAAGAGAGGAATAAAATTGATTAGTAATAAGAAATTAGGAAAAGAATTTGTATCAGTAACTGAGGGGAAAAAAGGGTGATTATTTACATTCACCACCAAATTGAAGCAAAAGTTTTCAATGATGATTGTAGGCACTTTTTAACCATGGAAATCAGATGGCAGAATCAAGAGATCTTACTAGTTGGTGTATATGGCCCTCATGGCAGTAAACATAAATTCTATAACAAATTGGAATCAAAGATATCCAAATATGATTATGTAGAAGTAGTACTGCTAGGAGACTGCAATGGAATGATTGACACTTCTATTGCCTGAATATCTGACAAGACGATAAAAAAGAAACAAAGGAAGCTTTCTAAATTTTTCAAGATGATGAGAAATTTAAATTTGACGTGTCTGGCATTATCTATATGGCTCAATGGAAAAATTTATTTTCTTTTTAGATAGACATTCATCACTATCAAAATTGGATATGCTTTTTGATCTCTGAAATATTGTGTAAAATATGGAAGTACTTCCAAGAAACTTATTAGATCATAATGTCATCTTATTATCTTTAAAGAAAATAAAGTGAGACTACAATTGATGATTAAATGGAAGATTTCTACAATATGAAAAGATAATTTTAAAAGCAAAAGAGACCTTGTGACTATATTTTTCAGAAAATCAGCATAAAACAGATTAGCATGGATATTATTTGAGACACTGGTAAGGTGGTGATGTGAGGTTTCTTCATCCAGCAGAATGCTGAACTGAACAGAAAAAGGAAAGAAAAAATAGAGAAAATTAGCGACCAGATCAAGATTAAAGAAAAGGACTTAAAAGAAAATCCTTCAAATAAAAACATTCAAAGGAAGATAATTGCATTACAGAAACAACGAGAGATGAATCTGACAGCAGAAATCAGTAAGAAATTATTAAATTTAAAACAAAATCATTTTGAGTGGGCAAATAGGCCCAGAAAATAGTTATCCCTCAAATTAAAGAATAAAAGGGAAAGAACTCTCATTTTAAAAAATCAGAAGTGGTGATGACATACATACAGACTTCAAAAAAAATTAAAAACTTCACAAGATACTATTTAGATCTTTACAGAGATAAGAATGTAATGGAAGACAAGATTCAAGCCTACATAAAAGATCTGAAAATAAAAGATTTAAAGGAAGAACAAATAAAAGTTTTAAATCATCCAATAACCATTGCAGAAATCTCCAGACTCAGATGAGTTGGCAGTGTCATACTATAAAATAGTAAAAGACCAGTTAATTCTTCTTGTTCTCCAATCAACTATGAATACTGTCTTCAAAGGGAAAATCCCCAGATCCTGGGGAGAAGCATATATCTTCATAAAGAAGACCGAGATCCTCTATTAGCTGAGAATGACAGTCTGATTTCTCTTTTGAATATAGATTATAAAATTTTCACCTCAATTCTGGCTAACAGACTGAAAAATATTTTAAAAATCTAAACCAGGATGACCAGGTTGGTTTTCTACCTGGCAGACAGCTTAAAGATAATATGAGGAGTATCCTAAACATCATTGAACACCCTGGAAAAAAAAATTGGCACTCCTTTTGTTAGTCATAAAAAAAGCTTTTGACAATAATGATGATCCAATTACTGATTATAAATATAAAGTCAAATAGAAAAATCAAAGACATCAAAATAAGAGCTCAAGAGTTCAAAATTAGAGCCTTTGCAGATGACATTGCTACATCATTAGAAGATCAACCAAAATGTATTGAGGAACTGAAAATCTCATTAACTGAATTTGGGAAGATTTCTGGTCTACAAAGTCATCAAAGAGAAGACTAACGTCTTAACAAAAAATATGAATTAAAAGGAGGAGAAAGAATTAAATTGTCAATCAGGATTTACTGTTAATACCAAAATGAAATATTTAGGAGCCTATTTAACTAAGAAGAACTCTGACTTATTTGAAAACAATTATGAAAAGACCTGGAAGGAAATCAAAAATGACTTATAGACATGGAGAAACTTGAAGCTATCACTATTAGGCAGAATTTCAAAGATCAAAATGAGTGTACTGCCAAAGTTACTTATTCTATTTCAAGTTATCCCAGTTATAAATAATGGGACTGTATTTAAAAGCTGGTAAAAGGGCATCTCAGGTTATATTTGGAAAGGAAAAACACCAGGGAGGTCAAGTATCTAGGACTTTGTTTAGGTACAGAAGGACGCACTCCTGATGTGCAAAGGGTCGAGGTAATTGCAAAATTACCTGCCCCCACAGATGTGCACTCTCTTTGCTTGCTCTTGGGAACCTTCAATTTCTCTAGGGATTTTATTGAGTCTTTTGCCACCAAGGCAAAGCCTCTATATGCCCTGTTGAAAAAGAATGCCCAGTGGGAGTGGGGAGCTGCACAACAACAGGCTTTTGCACAGCTAAAAGAGGACCTTATGAAAGCCCCAGCACTGGCACACCCGAACATGTCCAAACCCTTCCTCATACAACTAGCCACCCTGGATAGGAGTATAGGAGCAGTTCTGTCGCAGCAATTGAATGGTACTCAGTGTGTTATAGTTGTTGGGGGATGCTAGGAGTTTCAGCCCCATGGAAACATGGCGGAAAAGCCAGAGTTCAGCGAGCCAACGGCAGCAGCCTTGTTCCCCAGTAAGGATATTCACACACAGAGGAGTTTCTTCCAAACAGGATGCACTTTATCTTGCATCAAAGTTCTGTTATATACAAAACATAGAACAGACAGACAAAAGCTTGCGCCAGACACCGTGTTTGGTCAACAGACAATTACAGACTGGTGATTGCTTCCTTATGTACATATTTACAACCAATCAGATAGAGGGTCTGCACACCACTCTGTACCTTTTGCACTCCACTCCATTTTCTGATGCAATGTCCAGCAATCACATACACCTGGAGCATGATGCAATGTCTTGCAGTGGGCTGAACATTTTCCCAGGGTTCCCTGCTCTGAATCCCTGACAATAATTAGACATTTAAGAAATAGATGGGGTAATTTGGTAATAGCAAGTTTTATAGATTGATGAGATGGTAGAAATGAAGAAAGGAAGTTGGCAGCTTTAAAGATCAAGTTGCTCCAAAAATGTTTAGAGACACCAGAAAATATTTGGGAGGCATATGTGAGATAAATTAAAGTGACATAGACAACATAGTGTTACTGTAGTTTCTAGTCCGAACTTGTGGGATATTAGATATCATTTGATATCAAGAATTTAGCCTTCACTACCCATTCCTCTCCATGTGCTTGCGAGGCCCCTGGACAAGCACGCACACAGGCATGGTTGAAAATAGCTGAATATTCAAAAACAACACCAGCCAGGCCAGTAATTGCCAGACTGCAGCTTTAGGAGACCTCCAGGCAAGTACCTTCTTAAGACCATATTATGTATGCACGCAGCTTACAAAAGATACCCTCCACCGAGCAGGCAGCTTGACCAGTGGACTATCCAACTCTCAAGCACTCCATGTTTGCATACTGTCTACACTATTGACAACGCTGTCATAATTCAATCATCTAAAGGACTGACCTTTCGGAGGCTTTGTCTCCAACCCGAAACTCATTGTTTTTCCTGGGAATGGACTAGCCTACAGGCACATTTTCCCCTACAAGAACCCCTGATTTTGAGCATCTCATTGGATTGCTCGTGACTTGCCTCCCAACTTGCTGCCGCTCTGTTTGAAGAGCCCCCCCTCAGCCTCCACGTGCTGAGAATCTATGCTCCCAAGCTTCTTTCCTTCTACCAGGCCACAGGACTAGGTGTAGTATTTCCCCAAAAAGTCCTCCTGAAAATCCTCTATCTATTTTTCCTTTCTTTATTTCCTTAGAACTGTATGTGTGACTGTGCCATTGTGCAGTATTTCTTAATTTCTAGTGAGTGAGTGCGTCTGTTTACTGTGACTTTATAAATAAAGGAAAACAATTATTATTTACTTCTGTTTGATTATTGACTTGGCCTGACCCTGTAGACACTGGATAAAAGATCTAGCTACGTTGCCCTGCCTCTCGCATTGCTAATTGTGCTCTAGCTAATTCCCGTTGTCCATTATTTTGAGCACATTGAGGTGTCCCTCCCGGGACCCCTAGAAATCAGGGTAACAGAGTGGTGGAGAATGAGGGCAACCCCTGTACCCCTAATTTGAGTGGGAGTCACGAACCTGCTCAAATCAGGCTGGTACAGACGTAGGCAACGGCCGTAGTCATTTTAAGGCGATAGGAACACGGGAGTAGAGAGCACAGATGCGTCCCATCAGAATTAGAACTCGGGTGCGCCCCGATTTGTAGTAAATTAGGTGCGGGTGGTGAATCCCGACCTAGGTAAGGGTTTCAGAAGGTTTTCCCGAGGTAGAGGAAGGGCCCCCTCACCCAAAAACCTGTTAGGGATGGTTCAGTTTGGTTCCTTTCCCTTTGCCCCTGTTGCTTGGCCAGGCAACATAGTAAGTTCTTGAGTGTTCGTTCTCCCCCTTCATTGTTTGGTGGAGTCCCAGTGAAGGCGTCCCCCAGAATCTAGGTGATTCTCCCTGTCCTTGAACTGTGTTCTCGTCCTTTTGCCCCTGAGCTGTCGAGGTGGAAGGCTGGGCTTAGACAGGCAAAAGTGAGGTTTTCTGGGCAGGATGGAGTTAGGTTCCCAAACCTCTTCCCTAATCAAGTTCCGCTGAGTTCATCTCCCTGATACCCCCCAAAGGGATCTCGGTGATCCTTCCCATCCCTCCACGTCCTGGTCCCGTTTGAAGCTTAGATTGAGAAAATGGAAGTGAAGGACTTCATGTTAGAGAAGGAGTCCAAAGGAAAGTTAGAGAAGTGGGTGTTAAGCGAAGGACAATGTCCCTGGAAGGACACGAGCTTCCAGACTGCAGACCCCTTTGCCACCCTACTTGAAGTGTATGCTAAGGCGCATAAGTCTAAGAACCTGTTCGGGCCATCCAAAGATGTGTTGGCCGCATGGGGACTTTGGCTTACGGCCAGAGATGCGTCCCGTGCCCTGGTAGAGACCAGAGAAAAACTTGCCGAATCCGATAAAGAAATTGCCCGGCTTCATGCTGAGATGGAGGTTCTGCCGGCGGACAAAGTAACGTTCTCGTCCGTCGCACAGGCCACCTCACAAAAACTTAATGCTGCCACTCTTCAGGCCCAGACTTGGGAGGAAAGGGCTCACACTTTAGAAGCTGAGCTAGCCCATGCGAGGTCTGCAGCCAGATTCATGGTTGGGCAAGTCAAGGAACAGCAGGAGGCTGTCCGCCATGTGGCTTGCCAGAAACAAATCAAGGCATTGGAGAACCAGCTCCACACGCGCAGGTCCTTAATTTCAGGCCATCTGCCTGAAGCTTCTCCCCTCGTTTCCCCTTGATGCCCCCAGGAGCCGCTGCCAGAAGACGCTCTGGTCACCCTTCCCCGCAACCCGGACTGGAGTGACCACAGGGTCCCAGTCCAACCAGTAGAAACAAGGTCCATGACCAAGAGGATTGCCCCTTCTGGAGAAGAAGGTTTAGACAGGGCAGAGGTGCGGGACACCCAAGAAAAAGAGACCTGGGTCCCCTGGAGAGCCACCGAAGCCAAGGCTATTTTGGACCAGCTTGGTCCTCTGAATAAGTCCACAGGGATCATGTGGCTTAATGCCGTGATCCACTCCTACCCTACAGCCAACAGCCAAGATTTAACTCAGCTGGCCCGGTTGTGTATGTCCCCAGCAGAACTCCCCACTTTGGAATCTGCCGTGGAAGCTTGAGGCTTAGTGAGACTCGAGGCCCACGACTGGATGAGGGAGGTCATTAGGATTCTGTGGCCAGGGCAGAGCGCTAGCCTTCTGTATGTCATGGAACAGCAGGGTCCAAAAGAAAACCCAGAGGCATACGTGGCCCGGAAGCAGCCTCTGACCATTTTAGCAGAGAAGGTCCCCTTGACTCCTGGAGGGTACTACTTTAATCATGTGGAGTTCAAGACTCTTCTTTACGGAGGTCTGAACCATGAGACAAAGATGGCCCTAGGCTTGATGGACCCCGCAACTACAAGCTGGGAGGAGTTGGAGAACAACCTCGGGCGGGTCGCTGACCTGTTCCACGAGGTAGGATCACTGAAGCCCCCTCCTAAGCAGCACAGATGAGACACAGGGAATTGGGAGCCCATACAGGAGGTGACGTACTCCAACTATGGACCCCATTCCCAACATAGGAAGACAGCTCCGAATTCAGTCCCGAAGGGGAACTGGAATTCGCTTCCCCCTCCCAGACAGGACAACAGACAGAGACAGGAGCATTAGCAGGCTAGGGACTCCCACAGTCAGCCCAGCAAGGCAGGGGGTTCCGCTCCTCCGCCTTCAGCTCCAAAACAGACCAAGGACAGTAGCCCTCCCAGGGAGACGTCTGGTGGCTATGACTCTACTACCCAGACATACTCGACAGACCGAGTAAGAATGTGGGGCATGTTAAGAAGGCTCAGACTGGACATGAGTCAGTTCGACAAGAGGCCCACCTAAGAGCTTTTGGAGGCTTTAGACAAGCAACTTCAGGCTGGAAGTAAACAGCCGGTCAATGCCATGACTAACGGTCCTCCTTCCGCTGGATATAATCCCAACCTGGACTTGCAAGGATAGGGGTGCCCTCAGTCCTGGGATCTCCCCCAAAGGGTTGTGGCTCAACTGAAGCCTGACAAATGGGGTAGATCAAGGGTGAAGACAGGCATCAGGACCGATAGGGAAAAGACCCCTGCCACCCCTTCTGCAGACTCCGGCGCAGCCCTAAAAGTACTGCTCCCTAACCTGATAAGAGAGGGTGAGCCCACCCCAGATGCTATCCAGTTGACCGGGTGCAGCGGGGGGGGGACCCAATCTAAGTCCTTCAGAAGACACGAGCGCTCAGTGCGCACTAAAACAAGGCAGACTGCCCCTCCTCCTGACATAGCCCCGAGTGCGAATCCAATCACCTCCTAGACCATAGTGCTTTCAGAGCACCGAGAAGGATCGCGCCAGGCTAAGGTTCAGAAGGAAGCCCCCACCAACTCTGACAAGTCGCAGAACATTGCCAGCATGTGTGAGAGCCAGGAAGAGGAGAGCACACAGCCAGGGGAAGCCAGCCCCAAACTTCCAGAACTTGCCATTGTTCCCTCTCTGAGTCCCCTGTTAGAGACCTACAGTTTCCCCCAAGATTTTCTTGAAACCTTGGCAGAGAGAGTCCTCCCTCTCCATGCCCTCTTTCAAGGGAATTTCCTGTGGGACTGGGAATTCAAGCAGCAAAATGCTCCTGCCCAGCCAGAGCACAGATAGCAAAGGCACTCACCCTGGCACACCCTGACTTGACACTACATACTCCCCCTAACTGCATTCCATCAGGGGAGACTTCAACAACTATAACTGTGAGTCCAAAATACCACACAGAGGTAGATGTGGCTACTGCCTTCCCCTCCACAGAGCTATACTGGTGCCAGCTTACATTCATATCCAGTGGCACCCAATACCTTTTTACTCTGGTGATCTTGAGAAGGGCCAAGGCAGTCCATGGCTTTGTCTCAGTCACCATGATACCAAGAGAAAAGACAATACTTCAGGAGGCACTTGGGTCAGATACTAGCCTTCACTTTGATTTGGCCAAAAGGCTCTCAAGCCATGAGTGGGCACTGCCACTCTTACAATAATTTCAGAGACCCACAAACAAACACATTCAAAGGACTGGAAGGGAAAGCCCCCAAACTGGGCAACCCCCTCTTTTGTACAGCAGAGGAGTGAGGCAACTGCCTTACTTCCCTTCATGGGCTGGCAGCCACCTTGAACAGACACACTCAAGCAAAGTTTCCCCTTTTTTGTGTATATAGTTTGTCTTAGTCGTAGCTGTAGATTTTAGACTTCTTTTTCTTTTGCCACAAAGGCAACATAGCTCCAATCTCACTCATGTGGCAAGATGTGGTGTCCAAACACCGCGGTTTATACCCCTCCTTCAACTAGTTCCCCGGCCATGTATGTGGGGAGCACAGTGGTTCGTAAGGACATGGAGGTAGTGGCTCACTCGAACTCTCAACCCATTGTAACCACCATGGTTCTAAATTTTACAGTCCTGAATATTTCCAAGGTCATTCCTGCCTGCCAACCTTATTTGAGGTTAGCATGGACACAGTGGGAGCACTGGTAAAAGCGGTAGTTATCGTTTTTCCACCCACATGTTCGCCCTAAGCGAAGCATCCTAGGGACAGTCTTAGGAGGAATAGGAACTGGTGGCGCAATAATTAATGCAATGGACAATGAAGTATTGGCAAATAAATGAGGAATGATTGGCTCTAAGACACAAGAAATTGGAGTATACTCCTCCATGGGTTTAACTAACCTGGCAAGAGGAATGGATTTGATCAGTCAAGTGTTACTGCAATGGGTTGGTCCAGAGAGAGATATAGTGTCTGACCTTGGTCACTCTTTAAAAACCACGATGCATAATATGTCAGTTGCCATCCAGTGCACGCAACTGCAAAGCAACATACTCACATTTGCCGCTCAAGTGATCCAGGTTCATGGGTTTAATGCACCCGGAGATCCTAAGCCTGCTGAGAGAACAATATCCGGAATCGCTAGAACACCCCGCCGCTTTGGCACAAATACGGCCTGCCACTTGGGAAAACTTAACTCTGAAGGTGGAAGTTGTACACAAAAGGATTCTGGACCCAGTAATTTTACATCCATTGTCCCATCTTGGACTGCCCCTGATAGCCGCTAATGCCACCTTACTACCCCAACAAATGCCCCACTAGTCTAATGGCTCCCATTCATTTGATTTATCCGGTTGTTTGTTCCATCAGCACTGGGTACAGTGCTTTCGAAACATGGACAGTTTCCTTTATGTGAACACCTCTGAATATATTGCAATTCCGGTCAATAGTACAGTGATGGTTCAGATTAGTAATGAGTGCTTTTGTTTAAGGACTCCATGTCCACACGTTACAGTACTGCCTACTGGTGGGACAGTAGTAATTAACCGCACTGCCAGCAACCCTCACTTTTGTGCACAACACGTTCAGGATTGTTTTGGGCAGACTTTTATCTCAGGCGGGAGATAAAAGATTATGTCCTAGAGACTGGATACATGTCCATGGAATCCGAACTTGTCGGGTTCCGCAATGAGGATGAGATCCCCAAGTCTACACAGCTACAGAATCTCACTCTCCTAGCAAATAGACTACTGAAGGTATCGCACTTCCTCCATCAAACTGCCTTAACAGTTCACCATTCCGCCAAGGTGATTGTCGAATCATCCAAGGATTTGGAAGCGGACTCCCAACAGTCATGGTGGGACAGCTTCAGTTGGTCCTCCACCGGACAAACGATAACCCACTTCGCCTTGCACACTTTAATAATACTGATTGTCTTTCAGGTCATACTAGCCCTATGCTTAATTGGCCTCGCACTGTGGGTCAAGAAACAAATTTTCCAGCTACAAGCTGGCCAGTTTTACTGAGAATTAAGAGATCCGAGGCTTGTAACTTGTACATAGTTTATTGTTAGTTTAAGTAGTTTTGATTGTGAAGTTTTGTCCGTTTGCAAAAGCCTATCCGGGTGACCATTCTTCAGGCCTGCTCCGGAGTCCAGTTTTCTTGAGGTAGGGAAGTTGTGCACTCAGAACCTACATCTAACCACCAGCACCGTACTTGCAGAACCCCAAGCCCTTGGTATACATCATCAGGCTTGGAGCCCAACTCTGGGTCTGAGTGAAGGGGGGACCTCGGCGACCAACCTACCAAGTGGAATCCCATCCTGTCAGGGGGAAGCCTTCGGCTGTTTGCCTGCCAGCGGGGTCTAGGCATCTTGGACTGGCTGGCATAGCTAGGCTCAGCCTCAGGGCCGGTGGATTGATGCGGGTTCTGAATCCACAGCCTCACTACCTGAACAGGCCCTGCTGAGGCCAGTACTGCTCTATTCTTGGGAGCTATTTAAACCCACGCTCCCCCACAAACCTTCAGATCACAGCGAGCCAAGATTTTTAGTTTCACTTGAAATCCCATCAGGCGCTGGGCTGGTAATTTGCATTCTATCTATGCATTGGGTAGCCTTGTTGTCAGTTCTGTTGCAAAATAGCTATAGGTTGATAGCTCTGGAGAACCGGGAGGATTCCCCTGGATCCAACCATTTCACCCAGGTATCGTGGGGGGGGGGGGGTGAAGAAGAAAATCGCAGCTCCATTCAGGAGCCAGTCCAAGGAGACTCCCGATTCCTCTGCAGTAGCTGTGGGACCATGGGGGGGTGACCCAAACACCTCCCGATGGAGACAAAAGACTTTTGACCCAAAAACTCAATTTAAAGGACTTTTGCTATCTTGATCACTGAAGAAGCTCCATATGGACTATTCCTCGCTCCAAGATCTGCAAGATGCAAGCAGCTAATAATAAGCACCCAATTGTTAGCTAGTTTGCAAACCTCGATACTGTGTAACAATTGTCATTTTCTCCTTGCTCAAGATTTGCAGCGTCTCATTGGAAGGCGCACTTTTACTTCTACTCCATATGTTTATATCTTATGTCATTTGCCGCTGTTGCCAGATTTTCTTATTGATTATTGCTCATGTACATTTTGTGTCAATGTGTTTAGGTATAGTTAGGAATGTATTTTGAAGTTAGAAAATCCTTCATTTTCCCCCAAGGTTCCCCCTTCCCTATGGAAAAATACTACCACTGTGCCTTATGGGGTCCTATTTGGCTCTAAAAATATTTTTGCTTTTAACTGGAAAACGTTCTATATTGTCCCCAAATCGCCCATTTTTGGGGGGGGATTGCTACGTTGTCCTGCCTCTTGCATTGCTAACTTGTGCTCTAGCTAATTCCCATTCTCCATTATTTTGAGCACATTGAGGTGTCCCTCCCAGGACTCCTAGAAATCAGGGTAACAATAGTTACAAAGTCTTCTTGCCTCACACAGTAGATTGTATGAGTTCTATATGCAAAGAATCTTAAAGTTGAAATTCAAAACAAAAAATACCTCCAGAGAAATGTAAAACCATTGCACAAATTCAACAGAAAGCCAAAAATTCAAAAGCCAATACATCAATGTCACGAGACAACACAGATCAACATGATATCCAAAATCAAAAGAAGACCAAAAAAATCAGGAACATCACATACAACAGAAACCATGGAGCAGCATGACAGCTGACTACAAAAGGCAGAGAAAGAGCCAGAATGTCACAGGCAGCAGAGATCACAGAATAGCATGAAACCCAAATTCAAAAACAAAGGGAAAGAGCCAGAAAATCAAGGGCAGCAGAGAACACAAAGCACCTATGAGTAGGAAGGGACCTTTAGAACTCTTAGTGAGAGAGCACTGAATAGGCTGGTAGCTATAGAGACAAGGCCTAGCAGCAAGGAGGAGGCCATTGAATTTCCCTTAGGAACCCAACCTCTGTTAACAGCTCTGAATACAGATTGCATTGGGGAATAGGGGGAAAAGTTAAAGGTACTGAAATAGGCTGGATGCTATGGAGATGAGGCCTAGCAGCAAGGAGGAGGACAATGGATTCCCACAGAAACCCAGCCTCTGAATGTTAACAACTCTGAATAAAGATTGGATTGGGGAATAGGGCAAAATGTACAGGTACTAGAATAGACAGGTTGCTATGGACATGAGGACTCACAGCAAGGAGGAGAACAGTTTACTCCCTCAGGAACCCAAATTGTGTATGTAAATAACTCTGAATACAGATTGCATTGGGAAATATGGACCAAAATTACAGGAACTGGAGAAGACAGTTTGATGAGTTCTTAAGAGGAAAATAAAAGCCCTGGGCAACTTGGACCTGGCTAGTTGCTATGGAGATGAGGCCAAGCAGCAAGGAGAAGGCCAGTGCATTCCCTCAGAAACCAAACCTCTGTATGTTAACAGCTCTGAATACAGATTGGATTGGGGACTATGGTTAAAAGTTACAGGTACTGGACAAGGCAGTTTGGGGAATTACAGACATAGAAGCTCAAATTGGTGTAATTCAACCACTTCTAATTCCTAAGGTAAGGAAAAGTAATTCCTAAGGTATTTCTAACAAATATTACCTATGAGAAAATAAAATCCCAGGCAACACAATGCACTAGTGAACTATACAAGGATATTGAAGGGAAAGGTGAAAAAGTTTGGATAGAAAAAGATTTTGGGTGAAAGGGGTGATATTTACCAGTCCTGAAGCAGAAGATCAAAGTTGGGTGACTCAAACAAGAGTTTGAGGGTAGCATTAAGAAACCAGAGTCTGGGGGACCACATGCAACATGACACCCAATGTACTACAACTTACTGGGGTTGGAGCTAGGGCTTTTATACCCTATTTCCTGCCCTTAAGGAGTGTGCATGGACAAAGCATGAACTGCTTTCCCATTAACTGACAAAGGAGTCTGGAATGGGCTGATGTTCTTAACTTTAAGTTACAAAACATTGAGGGGGTCTTGACAATCTCTTAATGCCTTGGCTGGGTAAGGTAAAAAGGAAAGGTATCTGTAGGATATGCTTACAGCAGGGTACTTGACTGCTTCACCTGGGCAGTTTCATCTTCTATCATTTATGAAAGTGTTTGTACCTTACACCATTTTGAAAAGATCATCCCAAACCCATCAGTGCTGGCATTTCCATGGTCTCTGAAATTATGACCTGGCCATACCGAGGTCATTCTGACCTGGCTAAGTGCATATAGTCGGTGCTTCTGAAAACATGCTTTTGGCCATAAATATGTCTAATTTATGAAAAATAACATCCCAGAAAGCAGGGGTATTGGATGTGGTAACAATCCCCCCCCCCCAAATGGAATTCATGTAGCAGAGCCACATGGTTTCATTTTTCCAGGAAGGACTGGCATTCTGGAATCTGCCATTGGACTGAGGGACCAAAGACATAGGGTTACAAAAGAAAGAAAGAGAGGTAGCAAGATTATCACACTTCCATCAACTCTTAAAAGGGCAATTTGGTATTGGGGATCCAATTAAAAGTGAGGGTGTTGGGTGTGGTAACAGCATGATGTCACTTCAGGACAGAAATGAAAAAAGTTATATTCCAGTGCAGTTCTAAGGTACAGACCCCCTGAAATGACCCTGCAGGAAAGAAGACAAGATCTTTTGTGCTTCTGGTCTGCATCTTTTATGTGCTGTCAGTGAAGGGAGAACAGCTGTGGTATACAGGGCTAAGACTTGTGAGCATGGGGCAAAATGTTTGACTCATTTTCGCACAGAGGTCCTTTTCGCATGTCATTTTCCATGCGAAAGGGCCCCTCAAGCATCGCATAAATGTGAGGAGCAGTCCACAAGACGCACTCACATTTGCGTGACGCTCCAGGGCCTGGTAGGCACTACTTGCACACTTTTTCATTTTTGGCTTTAAGCCAAAAATGGTGCACAGTCGCGCATTGCTCCCAGGCCCCAAGCACTTACTTTGCATGCGGAGCCTTGGGAGCCAGGCCAGTCGTGGTTCCTGTCTCAATGCAGCCTGGGAAGGTCCCAGGCTGCACTGTGAAAGAAAGAGGCAGGGCTCTCATGTAAGCAGGAAGCTTGTGTGGAGCTGAAGAAACCTGGATGCAAGGGCCTCTCACAAGAGGCTGCTCGTGCGAGCACCGCACCCCAGTGCCAAGAAGAGGTAGGATGCGGAAAGGGCCAGAGACATACAATGCAAAGGTCAAAAAGGAAGCATACATACATGTACGCATGCCTACCTATTGCCTCTTACACACACACATGCACACTCAATAGTTTAAATGTAGAAATATGTGAAATAGTATATTCCATAAAGAAAGTCTAGCATTTTTTGTGGTTTTGTTTTTAATTTGCCTTAAATAGCAGCAGCCACGGAAAATCATGTGTAAATCAAATCAGCATCATAGTACAGGTGTTACCCCACTGGCATACCCTATCCCAGGGACTATAAATTTGATATCAGATATGCCCACCATGCCAGAGAGGTTGCCTGGGTGGGCACGTAGGCAAAGAGGTCGAACAACCAAAAACAGGTCAAGACCAGAAAAATCCCCAGTCACATAGCCCAAGGAGACCTCAGGCTATACACATCCACATAAACAAAGGATCCTCAGCCAAGGGTAGCCAACTTGAGGGGATTAGTGTGTTTTCCCCAGGTTGAGCAACTTTGACTTCAGAAAATCCTATAAGGCGAGGTCCATCTACATAAACCAATACTGTAATCCTACTTGACTGCAACCCTACTTGACTGCAACCCTACTTCAAACAATACTGCAACCCACTTGTCATTGTATGACATTGTTTCCTTTGTTTTGGCCATAGTTCTTCCCAGGAGAGAGCCTGCCCTCGAAGTACGTTCTGACCTATAAATAGTCCTAGCTTTGGAGGGTCTCTTCAGAGAACTCTCCATCATGCTAACAGACTGGCACTCTGTTAGTTGAGTGATCCTCTCACCCGTCTCTTTGCTGAGCTCTGTTCTTCTCACCGCTTCCTGGACCAAAGACGTCAGGATAGGTGCAGTACCACTGCCTCCCCGTTCCCTTTGCTATATCCCCTATCCATTTTTCACCTTTTTTCCTTCTCAATAGGCCTTGTGTGTGAGTGAGTGAGTGCATTGGTGTGTGATACTATATTAATTTAATAAAATTCATTTATTTGGTACATTTGTCTGGCTTTTTGCTTGGCCCGGCCCTGTAAAGCTGGGTAAAAGATCCTGCTGAGTTACCCTCCCCCTCGTTTTGCTAATGCCGGTGCTCCACTAATTTCCCCAACCTTTATAACTTGGAGCAAATCAAGGTGTCCCCCCCTGGACCCCCAGAAGTCACAGTAACATTGGGACAGTGGTTTAATCCTCACCCTTCCCCATAGATTGAGATCCAGGACATGAGTTAAGAACTGCTGTTGCTGCTGTGCTCTTGCACTTTCTATCTCTCTCTCTTTCAGCTGCTGCCACTGACTCTCCTGTGCCTTCTATGCATCTGGCCCACTACTGGCAAGGAATTTCATCTAGGTTTGAGGGGAAATATCTCTTTCATAATTTACACAGTAGTTGGCAATTAAACTGGCAACTAAAGAAATCTTGAGAAAAGGATACAAAACTGCCAGCAAGGGGACAGCACTAGGAAGTGGGGAAACTGAAAGCTGGCCTCCCATTACCAAGATTGATATTCACTGATCTACTCCTGCATAATTGAGGAGCATCCTATAAGAAACAATCCCAACCAGACTGACTTCATAATATTAACTTTGTGTTCTCTGACATCACTGGAATCATGCAGTGAAGAAGAAAGTTGTGATAGTTGTTACCGCCATTGCTAGCCCGAGCTTGTGGGAAATTAAGATATCTTTTGATATCAATAATTCAACCTTCTGTACCCATGCCTCTACACATGCTTGCGAGGCCCCTGGACAAACAAACGCACATGCGCGGCTGACAATAGCCAAACCATTCAAATCCCAATCTAGGCAGGCCAGTCATTGCCTAATGCAGCTTCAGGAGACCTCAAGGCAAGTACCACATTATGCATGCACGCTACTTACAAAAAGATCCCCTGCCCCGCGCAGGCAGCTTGATGAGCGGACTATACAACTCTCAAGCACCCCGCGTTTGCATACTGGATACTCTACTGACAATCTGGCTATAACTCAATCATCTAAAGTACTGACTTTTCGGAGGCTTTGTCTCCAGCCCCAAACTCATTGTTTTCCCCAAGTACGGACTAGCCTGCGGCCACAATTTTCCCTATAAGAACCCCTGACTTTGAGCGCTTCCTCGGATCGCTCTTGGCTTCCATCCCGCCTTGCTGTCGCTTTGTCCAGCGAGCCTTCCCCTCAGCTCCACGTGCTGAGAATCCATGCTCCCCAGCTTCTCTGCTTCTTACCGGGCTTCAGGACAGGTATAGTATTTCCCATGCCAAACCTCCTCTCAAAATCACGCTATCCGCTCCTACTTTTGTTTCTATAGCCTCTTGTGTGAGTGTGCTGCATACATTTGTTTAATTGTATTTCAATAAAATAATTATTATTAATTTCAACATCTGCCTCATCCTTGACTCAGTCTGACCCCATAGACACAGGGTTCAAGATCTCGCTACGTTACCCTGCCTCTCGCATTGCCAACTTGTGCTCTGTGCTAATTCCCTCCCCATTGTTTGAGCACATTTAGGTGTCCCTCCCGGGATCCCCAGAAATCAGGGTAACAGAGTGATGGAGTAATGCGGGCAACCCCTATACCCCAATTTGAGTAGGAGTCGCAAACCTTCTCAAATCAGGCTGGTATAGACTTAGGTGACAGCCGGTGTAGTCTCTAGAGCTTTGTTAGGAGGGAACATGTGTGCATGAAATCTGTGTACTTGAGCTCTAGGAGCTACTCTATCTGGGCTGGAAATCTGTCCCCCTTTCTTGCTTGGTTTGTGTATGTCAGCCGCCCCGGCTTGGTCACTAGCTCTCGAGCAGTGAATCAAGACTGATAGCAAGGGGTGTGCACAAGCTGTCCTGGGAATCACATCTCTAACTTGGGGTCTATCGTGGGCTGGGATTCGAAGAGCTAGGGTGCTAGGAACAGTCCACACGCACGCAACATTTTAGGCAAGGCAACAGGCACTTAGGGAAGAAATCCCTCCCTTAGTTTGAGACACGGGTGCTTCCCGTTTTGTAGGTTAGAAAGCGCGGGTGCGTCCCGGCTAAATTTGAATTCGAGTGCATCCCGACTGCTGGCGAAGTAGGTGTGGGTGGTGAATCCTGACCTAGAGTAGGGTTTCAGAAGGTTTTGCCTGAGGTGTAGGAAGGCACCACTCACCCCAAAACACTGGTAGGGATGGTTGAGTTTTGGTTCCTTGCCCCTTTTTCCCTGCTGCTTGGCCAGGGGGTGCTGTAGGTTCCATTGGGTTCGTTTACCCACTTCATTGGCAGGCAGAGTACTTGTGAAGGTTTCCCCGGAGTCTGGGTGACTCTCCCTGTCCCTGAACCGTTTCCTCGTCCTTTTGTCCCTAAGCTGTTGAGGTGGAAGGCCGGGCTTAGACTGACAAAAGTGACTTTTCTTTCGGCAGGCTGGAGTTATGTTCCTTCACCTTTTCCCTAATAGAGTTCTATAGAGTTCGTGTCCCTAAAATCCCCCAGGGGTCTCGGGATCCTACCCGTCCCTCCAGATCCTGGTCCTGTGTGTAAGTTTAGAATGGCTGAAGGCAGTAAGATGGAAGTGAAAAACCTCATGCTAGAGAGGGAGGTCAAAGGGAAATTGGAAAAGTGGGTATTGAGCAAGGGGAAATGCCCCTGGAAGGAGACAAGCTTCCAGACGGCAGAACCCTTTGCCACGTTAAGGGAAGCGTATGCTCAGGCGCGCCAGTCAAGGAACCTGTTTGGGCCATCAAAGGAAGCTTTGGCCACATGGGGACTTTGGCTGATGGCCAGAGATGCCTCAAGGACCTTGGTAGAGACCAGAGAGAAGTTAGGAGAGTCAGAAAAGGAAATTGCCCGGATTCATGCCGAGATGGAGGCTCTGCATGCAGACAAAGTAACGTTCGCGTCTGTCACGCAGACCACTGCACAAAAGTTGAGCGATGCTACTCTGCAGGCTCAGACTTGGGAGGAGAGAGCTCGTGCTTTAGAAGCCGAGCTAGCTCACGCCAGGTCTGCAGCCAAGTTCATGGTAGGACAGGTCAAGGAGCAGCAAGAGGCTGTTAGTCACGCTGCTTGCCATAAGCAGATAGCTGCATTGGAGAGTCAGCTCCAGACATGCAAGGCCTTGATTTCAGCGGTGTGTCCAGAGCTACTCCCCTCGTTTGCTTGTGATTCTACTAAAGAGCCCCTGCCAGAGGATGCTCTAGCCATTCTTCCCCACAACCCAGACTGGAGCGACCCCAGAGTCCCAGTCCAGCCGGTTGAGACTCGGTCCGTGACCAGAGGGACCACAATCCTAGGAGAGGGAGGATCAGATAGACCAGAAGTACAGGAAACTCAGGTAACTGAGACACGAGTCCCCTGGAGAGCCACAGAGGCCAAGGCAATTGCAGATAAACTTGGTCCTCTGAACAGACAGACAGGGATCATGTGGTTAAACGCAGTGATCCATTTCCACCCCAGAGCTAACGGCCAGGATGTAACCCAGCTGGCGAGGCTGTGTATGTCCCCGTCTGAGCTCCCCACATTGAAGTCTGCTGTGGCGGCTCGAGGTTTGGTAAGGCTCGAGGCCCATGAGTGGATGAGGGAGGTAATTAGGATTTTGTGGCCCGGGCAAAGCGCGAGTGTGCTATATGTCATGGAGAGCAAGGCTCTAGAGAAAACCCAGAAGCATACGTGGCCAGAAAACAGCTTTTGGCCATTTTAGCCGAAAAGTTTCCCCTAGATCCTGGTGGCTATAACTTTAACCATGTGAAGTTCAAGACTTTATTGTACGGAGGCTTGAACCATGAGACAAAGATGGCCCTAGGGTTAGTGGATCCTGCTACAACTGGATGGGAGGAATTCGGAAACAACCTCCGGCAGGTCGCTGACCTGCTCCGCGAGGTTGGCTCTCTGAAGCCCCCTTCCAAACCCCATAGATGTGATGGAGGGAATTGGGAGCCCATCAAGGAGGTTACCTACTCCAATTATGGACCCCATTCCCAACACAGGAAGACAGCTCCGAATTCCGTTCCCAAGGGGCATTGGAACTTGTGCCTTCCTCTCAGACAGGACAATGGCAGGCTAGGGATTCCCACAGTCAGCCCAACAGGACTGGGAACTCCACTCAGCCACCCGTAGCCCCAAAGCAAACCCCGGACACTGCTGCTCCTAGGGAGACGTCTGGTGGTTATGACCCCACAGCCCAGATGTACTCTTCAGACAGAGTTCGGATCTGGAATATGCTTAGAAGGTTCAGACTGGACATGAGCCACTTCAACAAGAGGCCAACATCGGAACTTATCGAGGCCCTGGAGAAGCAGCTTCAGGTGGGAAGTAAGCAGCCGGTTAGCGCCGTGACCAATGGTCCTCCTCTGACTGGATACTAGCCTGGACTTGCAGGAATAGGGGTGCCCCCAGTCCAGGAAGCTTCCCCACAACGTCGTGGCTCAGCTGAAGCCAGATAAGTAGTGAAGGTTCTGAGTGAAGGCAGGCATTGGGACTGAGAGGGACAAGACTCCTGCCACCCTTCTTGTGGATTCTGGTGCAGCGCTGAATGTGCTGCACCCCAAATTAGTGAGACAAGATGAGCCCACCCCTGAGACTGTCCAGTTGACTGGATATGGGGGGGGGGACACCAAGCTAAGGCATGGACTAATATCTCTATGTCCATCAACACGTTCAGTTTTAAACTGTGGGCTTGTGAGAACTGCAGGGAAGACGAAGGCCTTTTGGGTATTGGATTCCTCCGGGGAAATAAGATTACGGTTGACTATGCAAATGGGTTTTTGTGGCAGTTAGGGACCCCCTAAGTTAGTTAGACCAGGGACCCCCCGAGATCTCCGGGGCACACCTCTGTGCTGCTATTAAGGTCCCTGCCCCTGTGCAGTGCGTGGCTACTGACCCATGTGTACAAGCATTCCCTGAAGTTTGGATTAGAGACAAAATTGAGTGTGGCAAGGTGAAGGGTGCTTGTGTGTTAATCGAAGGCAAGGATTCCCCGCCACAGAAGCAGTACCAGTATCCTGCAGAGGCAGAGGAAGGCATAGGAAAGATGATTGAAGGACTTGTCCAGTGGCACGTAGTCACTCCTATGCAGTCCATCTGTAACGCACCCTTGTGGCCTGTGCTCAAGGCCGACGGTAAAATGTGGTGAATGAAGATGTATTTCACAGCTTTGAACTCCGTCACTCCCCCCGTAGCACCAGTCATGGCCAAATAAAATGAGATCTTATCTGCTATTGCGGCTGGCGCCAAATATTATAGCTTATTGGATGTGGCTAATGCCTTCCATTCAATACTGCTACACAAGGCGTACTGGTATAAGTTCGCCCTCACATTCCGAGGGCAACAGTACATTCTCAAAAGAACGCCTCAGGGTTTTCATTTGAGCCCCAGCATCTGCCACGCGCACATGGTTAAGATGTGGTCTAGGCTACAGCCAGCCTCACGAGTCCACGTCTTGTCCTATGTGGATGACATCCTCATACATTCGGATACAGAAGACAAAATTAGGGACATTACCCATGAAGTACTGGCTATCCTTAGAGACACCGGATTCAAAGCCAGTAGCGAAAAGGCACAGTTGGTGACCACGGAGTTCATATACCTAGGTCTTTGTCTAGGAGGAGAAGGACGTGCTCCTGATGCACAAAGGGTCGAGGTAATTGTGAAATTACCTGCCCCCACAGACGTGCATTCTCTTCGCTCGCTCCTGGGAACTTTCAATTTCTCCAGGGATTTTATCGAGTCTTTTGCCGCCAAGGCAAAGCCTCTGTATGCCCTGTTGAAAAAGAATGCCCAGTGGGAGTGGGGAACTGCACAACAACAGGTTTTTGCACAGTTAAAAGAGGACCTTATCAAAGCGCCAGCATTGGCACACCCGAAGAGGTCTAGACTGTTCCTCATACAACTAGCCACCTTGGATAGGAGTATAGGAGCAGTCCTATCACAGCAACTGAACCGCACTCAGCGAGTGATAGCTTACGCCTCCCGTAATTTGAACTCCCATGAGGCTAAATTCACCCCCTGCGAGAAAACATGCCTCGCACTAGTCTGGGCTCTAACGCACTGGGAATTTATGATTGGAGGCACCCGTGTGATTGTCCACACACAGCTTAAGTACATTTTATCTGGAAAGGTCCAGAACGGCCAGGTATTCAACGCATGGATAGCCAAATGGACCATCTCCCTGGTGTCACGTGGGGTGGATTTCTAAAAACAACCACAAGACCCACCGACTTCCTATCGTCTAATTGTGATGGAGCCACGCATGAGTGTCCTTTACCACCTATGCATAAGACCAATTGGCCAGTCGAATGTGGAGCTTCTCTCGAAGAGGCTCAATTACAAGGCTTTATATGTTGGTTCTGTGATGGTTCCTCCATGCACGTGGACAGTAGCCCACAGACAGGCTTTGGAGCAATCCGCTTCACAGACTCCTTCACCCTACAGGGAAAAGCCAGGCCCCACTCTAGCCAAGCGGAGGAAGTAGAAGCTCTAAAGGCTATCTTAGAGCATGAACCGCTTGACTGCCCCTTAGCCAACTACACTGACTCAGATTGGACTGCTAAAGCAGCCAGTGTGTGGCTTCCAATCTGGATCCAAAACAACTTGAAAACAGCAGATGGGAAACCCATAGCCCATCTGGAGAAATGGGTTCGCATTGCTGCCCAAATTGAAGAGAACTACCCCTACATGGGTTGCTCATGTCCGAGGGCACCGAAGGAAAGGCACGGCTACTTGTGTTTGGAACAACCGGGCAGACACCCTAGCCAGGGACGTAGCTTTGATGGACGATGGGGCCCCATCACCGTCATCAGTGTCAATCCCAAACAGCTGTTGCTTCCCCCTATGTTTGACTTAGGTACCCTTCAGAAGGGAGACCCAGAGATTTCAGAACTGGCCAGAAACGGTGTTACTGCCCTGGCTAGTCTGAGCTTTGGGGATATTAAAAGATATCCCTTGATATCACAATCCGGCTGCACTTCTCTATTCCTTTCCACGTGCTTGCGAGACCACCGAACAAGCAAGTAAACAAGCTCGGCCATTAGTAGCCATAAGATTCAAACTACAATACAGGCAGGCCAGAAATAGTTGACTCACTGCTTTAGGACACCTCCAGGCAAGTACTCTAATTAGGTATGCACGCCACTTACAAAAGAGCCTCTGTCCCGCAATGGCAGCTTGATGGGTAAACTATGCAATACCCAAGTACTCTGCGTTTGCATACTGGCTACTCTATTGAGAACCGCTACGATAACTGAATCATTCAGATTCTGACCTTTCGGAGGCTTTGTCTCCAACTCCAAATCGATTGTTTTCCCCCAAGTACGGCATAGCCTGCAGTCACATTCTCCTTATAAAAACCCTTGATTCCGAGACCTTCCTCGGAACGCTCCCGAGTTTCATCCCGTCTTGCTGCCGCTTTGCTTGGCGAGCCTCCCCTCAGCTCCACGTGCTGAGCTACATTGCACCTCACCCTCGCTCTCTATTTTTCTGGGCTTCAGAACAGGTAAAGTATCACCCAAACCAGCAATTCCTCTAAAAATCCCTCTATACCACTCCAACCTTTCTCTTCTTCAGTTATCTTGTATGAGTGTGTCGCATACACTGTTTTGCTTGTATTTAATAAACATCATTTATTATTTCAACTTCTGTGTTCTCCTTGACTCGACCCGACTCCGTAGACATAGGGTTCAAGATCTCGCTACGTTACCCTGCCTCTTGTAACGTTAAGCAGTGCTCTGAGCTAATTTTCCCCAACTTCAGTGGAGCACATTTTGGAGTCCCTCCCAGGACCCCCAGTTCACAGGGTAACAGAGTGGTGCAGCAACACGGGCAGCCCCAGTACCCCTAATTTGAGAAGGAGTCATGAACCTCCTCAAATAAGGCTGGTACTGACTTAGGTGACGGTTGGTCAAGTGGTTAGAGTGCTGTTAGGCAGGAACACATGTGTGTGGAGTCTGTGCAGGTGAGCTCTAGAGCTATTCTATCTGGGTGGAAATCTGTTCCCCTTTCTTGCTTGGCTTGTGTATGTCAGCCGCCCCGGCGTGGTCACTGGCACTAGGCAGTGAACCATCGTCCCATATCAAGGGGTGTGCACAAGCTGTCCTGGGAATCACATCCCTAACTTGGGGTCTATCGTGGGCTGGGATCCGAAGTGTTAGAGTGTTAGCACGGTAGAAACAGTCTACACTCATCCAACTCTATAGTGGCAAGGCAAAATAGCACTTAGGGAAGAAATCCCCCCCGTTAGAGTAGTATGCGGGTGTGTCCCGTCCTTGTTAGGAGTTAGAGTACGGGTGTATGCCATCAGTTGTTGCTGTTGTGTAGCTTTGAGAGTGCGGGTGCGTCCCACTAGTAGTTCTGAAAAGCGCGGGTGCGTCCCTCTGTGTAATTTCCGATGTATCCCAATTGGCTGGCCGACTAGCTGCGGGTGGTGATTCCTGACCTAACCTAGGTTCCAGAGGTTTTGCCCGTGGTAGAGGAAGATACCCCTCACCCAGAAAACCAGTTAGGGACAGTTCGGTTTTGGTTCCTTGCCCTTTTTCCCCGCTGCTTGGCCAGGCGGCATAGTAAGTTCCTTAGCGTTCGTTTCCCCCCTTCAGGCAGGTGGAGTACTCCTGAGGGTTCCTTGGGTCTAGGTGACCTCCCTGTCCCTGAACCATTTCCTTGTCCTTTGGTCCCCAGTGCTGTCGAGATGGAAAACCAGGCTTGGGAGTACAAAAGTGACTTTGTTTGGGCCGGCTGGAGATAGGTTCCTGTCTCTCTTTCCTAGAGAAGTTCCGCAGAGTTCGTTTTCCTACAGTCCCCCAGGGGTCTAGGTGATCCTTCCCATCACTCCAGTTCCTGGTACTGTTTGTAGTTTGTGGTTTGTAGTTTGTGAGTTGTTGGTAGTGTTAGGAAATTGTGTTTTGTGCAGGAAAATGGCAGAGAGTAGCAAGGTCACTATCAAGGACCTCATGTTAGAGGAAGAGGTCTGAGGTAAATTAGAAAGATGGGTGTTGAGTAAGGGGAAATGCCCCTGGAAGGACATCATCTTCCAGACGGCTGATCCCTTTAGGACACTACAGGAAATGTATACCCTGGTGTGTAAATCAAAGAACCCTTTCGGACCGTCTAAGGATGCTTTGGCCGCTTGGGGACTTTGGTTTACAGCCAGAGATGCTAGTAGTGCCCTGGTAGAGACCAGAAAGAAGTTGGCGAGTGTAGAGAAAGAGAATGCCCCGCTTCAGGCCGAGGTCGAGACACCGCTTGCGGACAAAATAACTTTTGTGTCCATAGCACAGGCATCCACACAGAAGCTGAATAACATCACAGTAGTGGTGCAAACATGGGAAGAGAAAGCCCACGCCTTAGAGGCTGAGCTGGATCATGCCCGGTCTGTGGCCAAGTTCATGGTGGGGCAAGTGAGGGAACAGCAGGAGGCTGATAGCCAGGTAGCTTGCCAGAAACAGATAGCTGCGCTAGAGAGCCAGCTCCAAACGTGCAGATCCTTAATTTTGGCTGTGTGCCTGGAGCTGCTCCCAACATTTGCGGAGGATTTTTCAGGGGAGGCACTGCCGGAGGATGCTCATGCAACTGTTCCCCACAATCCAGACTGGAGCCACTCTAAGGTCCCAGTCCACCCTGTAGAGACACGGTCAATGACGAGACCGACCACCCCCCTTGGAGAAGGCAGTTCTGACAGGCAAGAGCCACAGGAGACACAGGTTACCGAGACTGGGGTCCTCTGGTGTGCTACTGAGGCCAAAGCAATTGCGGACCAATTGGGTCCATTAAATCGGTCCACCGGGATCATGTGGCTAAACGCGCTGATCCATTCTCACCCGACAGCCAATGGTCAGGACCTGACCCAACTGGCCCGACTTTGCATGTGCCCCTCCGAGCTCCCTACTCTTGATTCAGCCGTGGCGGCTCGAGGCCTGGTTAGGCTCAAAGTCCACGACTGGATGAGAGAGGTAGTCAGGATTTTGTGGCCCGGACAGAGTGCAGGTGTGCTTTATGTCATGGAGCAACGGGGTCCTCGTGAGAACCCTGAGGCTTACGTGGCATGGAAGCAGCTCCTCACCATTCTGGTCAAGAAGGTCCCCTTGACACCCCGTGGGTATGACTTTAACGGCCTTGAGTTTAAGACGCTTCTGTACGGAAGTCTTAATCATGAGACCAAGATGGCATTAGGTTTGGTGGATCCAGCCACAACCAACTGGGAGGAGTTTGGGAACAACCTCCGATGGGTCTCCAACCTGCTGCGTAAGGCAGGATCCCTTAAACTTCCCACTAAGACACATAGAAAGGACACCAGGAATTGGGAACCCATATCCGAGGTCACATACTCAAATTATGGGCCCCAGTCCCAACACCGGAAAACTGAGCGAAATTCGGTTCCCCGAGAGAACTGGACTCTGCACCCAGTTCCCAGACAGGACAATAGGTAGTGGCAGGGAAGACATTTCCGTGGCCAGCCCGGCAAGGCAGGAAGTCCCCCACAGCAGCCCACTGCCCCCAAACAGCTCTCTGACTCAGGCTCTCCTCAGGAGACGTCTGGTGGATACGATCCCACTGCCCAGATGTACTGCTTGGACAGAATAAGAGTCTGGGGCATGCTCAAAAGGTTTGGGCTGTACATGAGCCAGTTCAACAAGCGGCCAACATCGGAGTTTTTGGAAGCTCTAGATAAGCAGTTTCAGGTGGGAAGTAAACAGCCAGTCCAGGCCATGACAGACGGCCCACCTCTGGCTGGATACTACCCTAACCTGGATCTGCAGGCATAGGGGTGCCCTCAGTCCAGGAAGCTTCCCTGCAACGTTGTGGCTAGGTTGAAGCCAGACAGGTGGGGAAGGTTCTGGGTGAAGGCAGGCATAGGGACAGAGAGGGATAAGACTCCTGCCACCCTTCTTGTAGACTCCGGTGCAGCAGTAAACGTACTGCACCCCAAACTTGCGAAGTACTGTGAACCCACGCCTGAGCATGTCCAGCTTTCTGGATATGGCAGGGGGGTAACCAAGCTAGAGCATGGACAGGTATCCCAATGTCTATAGAGACGTTTCGTTCTCAGTTGTGGGCATGTGAGAACCAGGGAGAAGACGATGGCCTTTTGGGCATCGGTTTTCTCCGGGGAAACAGGCTCACGGTTGATTACGCAAACGGGTTTCTATGGCAGCTAGACCAGGGACCAGTAGAGATTTCGGCCGTGCACTGTTGTGCCGCCATTAAAGCTCCTTACCCTATCCCAGTAACAAATGAGAGACATGTATGTTCCTACCCGGAGGTGAATTTGGCTACCACCTCACCCTCCGTACAGACGCTCTGGTGCCACCTTGTCCTCAAGGGCCATGGCACCATCTTGATTGTGATGCTGGTAATTGTAAAAGGGGCCACCGCTAGCTACGGTTCCATTGCAGTTACCATTTGGGCTAATGAGAAAGGCTCCCCGGAGGCACATGGGTCCAAGACCAGCCTCCATACCGAATTGAGAGTGTGGGTTCCAAACCAGGAGCAGGCGTTGCCACTCTTGCTGGTAGTCCCAGAGACCCAAGAGAAGGATTGGAAAGGGAAACCCCCAGATGGGGACGCCCTTTTGTTAGCATGACAGCGTGATGGACGGGCTTTGCTTCCCGTCATGGGATGGCAAACCCCATGAAGAGGTGGTTGCTCCTGCTCCCCTTTCCTTCCCCCTTCCTTGTAAATAGATCCTTTATGTTGTAGTAATGGAACCCCCATCTCTGTGTTCCCTACAGGGAGACGGAATGGGACCGCTCCTGAGGATTGCCGTTTTGTTTTGCGTGAGTAGATACGCCCTCGGAACCTCGCCCGAATCCATCCAAGTTTATACAGACTGGCAGTTTAATGTACAAGTAGTGTGTTATTGGAACCCATATCCAGAGGTAGAAGCCTTGTTGACGGGGACGCAGCTGTTCCCCTGGTTCAAGAAAAGGTACCCCTTCGAGTTGTCCACGAATGTCCATATACACTCTAGGAATAGACTGAGTGCAGTATTAAGAATGGTTATTGCCGGTGAAGAGGTTAAACTCAACCCCAGCATGGCCATAGCAGCCGCTCCCATGACCACCAGAATAGTCCGGGGCAACCACAGCTACGCATCTTTACTAGTGTTTAGCTTCACTTTTGACAACTGCCACCCTGCATGGATATGGAAAACCTTCATGTTCCACTGCCAGAACGCCACCCTGACCCCGACAGGTTGTAAGTTTTCCTGCGGGAAGATGTGGTGTCCCGATTCCGATACCCGAACCCCTCCTTTTCCTGAACGTCGCCAGGCTATGTATGTGGGTAGTTCCGTAGTTTGCAAAGACATAGAAATGGTCGCTTACTCGAACATCCAACCCATAGTAACTAAAATGATACTAAATTTGATGGTTGTCAACATCTGCAGAGTAATTCCAACTTGCCAACCGTACCTAAAACTTGCATGGACACAGTGGGAACACTGGGAGAAACGATGGCTGTCTTTCTCCCACCCAGACACTCGCCCTAAGTAAAGTGTCTTAGGAACCGCTTTAGGTGGAATTGAAACTGGCGGCACATTCATCAACACTATAGATAATGAGGTTTTAGCAAACAAATTAGGTGTAATTGGAACTAAAACCAGAGACATTGGAATATCCTCTGCTGCTGGCCTAACCAACGTAGCGAGAGGAGTAGATCTAATCAGTCAATTACTCCCACAGTGGGTTGGCGTCGAGCGAGACGTAATATCTGACCTTGGCCGTGTTCTACAGATCACGACCCACAATTTGTCGATAGTGATACAGTGCACACAACTGCAGAGCACCGTGATCACCTTTGCCGCTCAGGTGACCCAGGCCAGCCTCATGGGGTTAATGCACCCTGAGATCCTGAGCCTACTCCAAGAGCGATACCCAGAATCGCTGGAACACCCTGCCACTTTGGCGCAAATACGGCATGCCACATGGAAGAGCCTAACTCTCACGGTGGACGTTGCCCATGAACGGATTCTGGATCCGGTAATTCTAAATCCAGTATCCCATTTAGGACTCCCCCTCATAGCCGCCAATGCCATGTTGCTGCCCCCACAGATGTACCATTGGTCCAATGGTACGAACTCTTTCGATTTGGCTGGCTGCCTATTTAACCGCCATTGGATTCAGTGTTTCCATGACCTTAATGGTCTCAGCCTCAGCAATACCTCCGAATGTTTGGTAGTACCGGTAAATACCACTGTCATGGCTCAGATTAACCATAAGTGCTTCTGTTTAAGGACTCCTTGTACCAATTTGATAGTACTACCTAGTGGTGCGACCGTAAGAGTAAACCGTACCGCTGGGAACCCCTGTTTTTGTTCACAGATGGTCCAAGACTGTTTTGGCCAGAACTTCTATCTCCAGCGGGAAATACGAGATTATGTGTTTGAAAGTGCCTGTGCACCTACTGAATCCGAGTTAGTCGGATTCCACCTTGAGGACGAGATCCCTGCGTCTTTATGGCTCAGGAATCTCACCAGTTTCTCGCAACGAGTAAAGGAGGTCTCGCACTCCCTCCACCAAATTGCCTTGACTGTTAACCATACTGCTCAGACAATAGTCAGCACCTCAGAGGAGTTGAAATCTGCTGCAAAACATTCGTGGTGGGATGTCTTTAATTGGTCCTCCACAGGCCCGGCTATAGCACACTTCGCTCTCCACCCTTTAGTCATTTTGGTGGTGTTTCAGATAATTTTGGTAGTCAGTCTTGTTGGTTTGGTATTTTGGATTAAGAAACAGACCCTCATGTTACAAGCCGTCCGCTTTTATTAAGGGAAGAGGTTTCCTCGTTTGTAAATAGTTGCTTGTTGTAGAATGTATAGTGTGTTTGAGTCTATCCTTTAACCTTTTAAGGGAGGGTGTTTTTGTTTTTGGAGGAAACGGATTCTTGGGATGGCTGTCCCAAGATCCTCTTATCCTCTGAGGTAGATCGGGCCTACAGAGTCAGCCCTGATATTCTGAGGAAGGTGAGTCGGACCGGAGTACCGACCTTCTCTCACTCCGAACGCCGGCATTCTCTCACTCAGAGGGATTGCCTTGTGCAAGGGCATTCTGGTGGGATTAGGGTGAGACGAAGGGGGCCTCACGACCCTCTCAGGAGAAACAGGTCTGACTCTGGACTCCCGGTCTACTGCCCAGGCATACCCCTTGTCCCACTGAGGGCCTCCTCCCCACTTCTTTCGTGTGCTTCGATTGTTAGGGTGAGAACAGTCGGCACCACTATTTTGCTTGTTACTCCATGCAATTTTGATTTCACCAATTTAGGACCACTCTCCGACGCCTCATAAGGGCCGGAGACCCACACCATTGGCCTGACGCCTGGCCCCGGTGCATTGTGTCTCATTTGCATATGTTAGTAGGACATTTGCATACGTGCATCCATCCAGCTGGACCAATCACCGAGGGAGTCAGCGTCCGCTCTGGCAACGAGCTAGCGTACACTTGCTTGTCTCTGATTCGGTTTATTCTATCTTTTTCATCAGTTTGGGGGCCCCGCTGCCAGGCAGAGCAAAAAAAAAAGGGGGGGAGTCAGAGCCTAACCTGGTTCAGTCTGAGCATGTGAGTACCGCTGCCATTGCAGAGTGTACCCCTGCAACTTATGCAGGTGCATATGGCCCACCGCTCACCCAGTGAAGTACTGGATGGAGCAAAATTTGCCATCCTGACCTCAGGTTGGTCCATCTGACCCCTGAGCTTTGCAGGTCTGGTCTTACTCAGAGTGAACTACAGTTGGGAACTCGACTTCCCAAGCTCTGGCAGACATGTCACCAGCCTAGAGTGACCATGATCTGCAGTGGCCTTAACATCGCCTCTCCTGGTATGGTTTTAAGATCTGGTCGCATCCTGTATCCACCACCTGCTCCCGGTAGATCTCCAACAGATCTCATTCCCAGTAGGCTTTGAGCTGGCCATTTGCATTAATGGTGTACATTGGATAATAAACATGTCAGTTCTTCTGTTAAAAACTCCAATAGGTCTATTGCTCCAGAAGACTGGGAAGATCCCGAAGTCGTACCATCACCCCCGAATACCGTGGGGGGGGGGTGACGAAGAAAGTTGCCGCTCCATCTGATGGCCGAGGCTTGGAGATTCCTGGTTCTTTGACAACACCTGTGACTGTGAGGGAAGGTGACCACACAGCCTTCCGCGTGCCACGACGAACCTTTGCCATTCCTGCTACTGTTTGCCGAACCGAGAAAACCTATGGGCTATTCCAGGCTCCAAACTCTGCAAAGACTCTTTGTTCCTGAACTTGCAGCAAGCCAAGCTGCACCGACTTGGACATTTTGGTTGTTGTTCCTGCTCCTTTGCCCAGTTGGACTTATGTTTCACTCGCCGCTCCAGCCAAAAGACATTTCCTGTTGCGAGGTGGGGGTGCCAAGACTTTTGCTTGCACCTCACCTCCCCCGGACTATGAACTCTCATTCCATCATTCACACTGAACTGTTGGCTCATTGGATTGCCTTCATTGCCAGACCATGCATTGGACTTACTGTATTCCATTGATTGCTTCCTTTTGCATTTCCTATTTACTGCCATTTGCTCATTTTTCGACAGTTCCCTATTGATGGGACATTGGGCATGGTTTATTGTTTAATTGTTTATTATTGCGCTATTGTTTACATTGGTGTGTGTGTGTGTGTTTAGGTTTAGGTTTTAGTCAGGAATGTCTTTATAAGATAGTAATCCTTTGCTCTTCCCAAATTCCCTTTCCTGAGGAGTGATATGGCTACCAACCTGCAAACCCTATTTGGCTCTAAACTGCTTTTTGCTTTTTGATTGGAAAATGCCTGATATTGTCCCCAACATCGCCCATTTTTTGGGGGGGATTGTTACTGCCCTGGCTAGTCCAAGCTTAGGGGATGTTAAAACATATCCCTTGATATCACAGTTCGGTTGCACTTCTCTATTCCCCTCCAAGTGCTTGCGAGGCCACCGGACAAGCAAGTAAACAAACTCAGCCGTTAATAGCCATAAGATTCAAACTACAATACAGGCAGGCCAGAAATAGCTGACTCACTGCTTTAGGACACCTCCAGGCAAGTACTCTAATTAAGTATGCATGCCACTTACAAAAGAGCCTCTGCCCCGTGATGGTAGCTTGTTGGGTAAACTATGAATACCCAAGTACTCTGCGTTTGCATACTGGCTACTCTATTGAGAACCTCTGTGATAACTGAATCATTCAGATTCTGACCTTTCGGAGGCTTTGTCTCCAACTTCAAATCGATTGTTTTCCCCCAAGTAGGGCATAGCCTGCAGTCACAATTCTCCTTAGAAAAACCCTTGATTCCGAGACCTTCCTCGGATCGCTCCCGAGTTTCATCCCGTCTTGCTGCCGCTTTGCTTGGCGAGCCTCCCCTCAGCTCCACGTGCTGAGCTACATTGCACCCCAGCCTCGCTCTCTATTTTCCTGGGCTTCAGGACAGGTAAAGTATCACCCAAACCAGCAATTCCTCTAAAAATCCCTCTATACCACTCCAACCTTTCTCTTCTTTAGTTATCTTGTATGAGTGTGTCACATACACTGTTTTGCTTGTATTTAATAAACATCATTTATTATTTCAACTTCTGTGTTCTCCTTGACTCGACCAGACCCCGTAGACATAGGGTTCAAGATCTCACTAAGTTACCCTGCCTCTCTTAACGTTAAGCAGTGCTCTGAGCTAATTTTCCCCAACTTCAGTGGAGCACATTTTGGTGTCCCTCCCAGGACCCCCAGTTCAAAGGGTAACAACGGCTCTGACGAGTCTGGCTGTTTTAAGATAGAACAGCTAGACAGAGTATTTTGGGCCATCAATGCCAGTGACCAGCACCATTGGATAGTGCCCAAAGACCCCCGCGGAGACATGATCCAGCTCGTTCACGAGCAGGGACACCGTGGACGAGGAGTCACATTGGACACAGTTAGGGAAACCAATTGGTGGCCCCAGATGAAGCAAGATATTAACCAGTCAGTTGACAATTGCTTATCTTGCGCCATGGTCAACGCCTACCCCTCCGGACCCAAGGCTCCCATTCAGCACCAAAAGATTGAGGATCCCTGGACCCGGATCCAAATTGACTTCATAGGTCCTTTGCCCACCACACCTAGAGGGAACAAGTACTGCTTGACTGTAATTGATCCCTTTAGCAAATGGGTAGAGGCATTCCCTTGCAGAGACAATACAGCTAGCACAGCTGCGTGGCTGCTGTTCAACAATGTGTGGGCTTGCTGGGGCGTGTCACATGACCATGACTCGGATCTTGGAGTTCACTTCACTGGAAAGGTGACCCAAGAGTTGTGCAAGGCTCTGAGCATACCCCAGCGATTCCACATTGCGCATCACCCACAAAACTCCGGACAGATAGAACGTACCAACCATTCTTTGAAGGAGGGGCTCCAGAAAGTTGTGCACTCCTCGGGGATGGATTGGGACATCAAACTGCCCATTATCTTGATGGCATTCAGAGGCACCATGACATCACATGGTTTTATGCCACACATGGTTATGACAGGGCATGAGATGATGTTGCCAGAGGCCTCCTGGATCGACATTAGTTTGCCTTCAGATTTGGAACCCGTCGTTTTGAACAACAAGTGGGTAAAGAATCTGATTCAGCATATAGAACAAATGCATAGGCAGGTAGCAGAACAACTAGGTAAGAACCTGCAAAAGATGGACAAGAGGCTGGGATGGGTTCATCACCCTTGCCAGTGGGAAGAAGGGCAGCTGGTCCTTTATAGAAATTTCTATAGAGACAAGCACTCTCTTTCCACTAAATGGGTGGGTTCCGTCCCCATTGTGAAAAGGATTCCCCCCCGCGGTCTACCAGGTTCGCATACCGAGGAACAAGGGAGACCGGCTTAAATTCTTCCACGTCTCCCAACTTAAAGAATGGAAAGGTCAGCCTGTTGATCCCACCTCAGTGGTAAATCCCGAGCAGGAAGATCCAGGCATCCAAAAGCCTAATGTGAACCAAGTGATTTGCCAGATGTCTGTGAATTGCAAGAAAATGCCAGCCACTAATTTGTCTGAGACGTTTGTCTCAATCTACGAGGCCTTCGACAATGGGTAAATGACCCTTGTCTGAACAGGAAAGAGAGGAGTGGCGCCCCCTCTGGCTTTCCTGTTTCTGTAAATAGCTCTTGTACATAGTTCTAGTAGTGACAGATTCATGTATCTGTGTTCACTACAGGGGGAAGGAATGGGACCGTTCACGTTGATTGCAGTACTGTTTTTGTTAATTAAATGCGTCTTCAGAGCTTCTCCCGAATACACCACCCAATTCACCACCAATTGGCAATTCAATGTGCAGGCAATCTGCCATTGGAATCCCTACCAAGAGGCAGAAGCTCTGCTACGAAATTCACAGCTGCTACCTTGGTTTCAGAAGAGGTACCCGTTTGAACTGTTTTCTCAGATACAGGTACGCCCTCGAGGGAGGCTTAGCTCTCAGCTATGAATGTCTGTGGCTGGCAGAGAAGCTAAGGTCTACACTGAAATGGCCACTGCCCCATCTCCCTTGACCATCAGAATGGTCCGGAGCCAGTACCGCAATGCCTCCCTGTCTGTAATTAGGTTCACCTATGATGATTGTGACTTGGCATGGGAGTGGAAAACCTTTCTATTCACGTGCCACAAGCTCACCCATACCTCGACTGGTTGCAAATTCGAATGCGGCAAAATGTGGTGCCCAGATTCCCCTGCTTACACTCCTCCTTCCACTAGTTGCCCTGCCATGTATGTGGGGAGCACCGTAATACGTAGGGATATAGAGATAGTCGCATACTCAAACTCCCAACCTGTTGTCACCACCATGGTTCTAAATTTCACTGTAGTTAATATTTCAAAAGTCATTCCTGTCTGCCAGCCTTATCTAAAATTAGCATGGACACAGTGGGAGCACTGGGAAAAGTGGTGGCGGTCTTTTTCCCACCCACACACTCGCCCTAAGCGAGGCATCCTGGGGATCATCTTAGGAGGAATAGGCACGGGTGGCGCAATAATAAACACTATAGATAATGAGGTATTGGCAAATAAATTAGGCATGATTGGCTCCAAGACTAAAGAAATTGGTATATCCTCCACTGCTGGTCTAACTAACCTGGCATGAGGAATGGACTTGGTCAGTCAATTGTTACCGCAATGGGTTGGTGCAGAGAGAGATATAGTGTCTGACCTCGGTCGTGTCTTAAAAACGACGACTCACAATATGTCAGTTGCTATTCAGTGTACGCAATTGCAAAGCAACATAATCACCTTTGCCGCTCAGGAGATTCAGGCCAGCCTCATGGGATTAATGCACCCAGAGATCCTGAATCTGCTGACAGAGCGCTACCCAGAGTCCCTGGAACACCCTACCACGTTGGTGCAGATACGGCATGCCACTTGGGAGAGCCTAACTCTCAAGGTGGAAGTCGTACACGAGAGGATTCTGGACCATGTAATTTTACATCCATTATTCCATCTAGGACTACCCTTAATAGCCCCTAAAACCACTTTACTTCCCCGACAAATGTACCATTGGTCCAATGATACACACTCATTTGATTTATCCGATTGGTTATTTCATCACCATTGGGTACAGTGTTTTCGCAATATTGATAACTTTGGTCATAGCAATATTTCTGAATATGTGATCATACTGGTAAACTATACAGTCCTGGCACAGATTAATAAAGAGTGCTTTTGTTTAAGAACACTGTGTTCAAATGTGACAGTATTGCCTAGTGGTGCGACAGTAAGCATCAACCGCACCACTGGCAACCCTTGCTTTTGCTCGCAGCACGTACAGGATTGTTTTGGAAACAACTTCTATCTCAGGCAGGAGATAAAGGATTATATCTTAGAAACTGGATAAGTGCCCATGGAGTCCGAACTAATCGGATTCCACTTCGAGGATGAGATTCCTGTGTCTTCGTGGCTACGGAATCTCGCCCGCCTTGCCAGTAGAGTACTGGAGGTATCGCACTCACTCCCTCAGATTACATTAACAGTCAATCACTCTGCCAAAGTAATTGTTGAATCATCAGAAGATTTGGAGTCAGCCTCACAACAGTCATGGTGAGACACCTTCACTTGGTCATCCACAGGGCAAGCGATCGCCCACTTCGCTTTGCACCCTTTAATAATTCTGGTTGTCTTTCAAGTTATACTAGCCATATGCTTGATTGGCCTCACACTGTGGGTCAAGAAACAAATTTTCCAGCTGCAAGCTGGCTGGTTTTACTGAGCGCTCCAAGGCTCGTAGTTTGTAAATAGTTAATGGTTAATGTGAATTGTTTTGAATTGGATGTCCCATGTGGTTTCAAAATCCTATCTGAAGGTGACCATCTTTCATGCCTGCCTCGGAATCCAGCTTTCTTGAGGTAGGGAAGTTGTGCACTCAGAACCTACATCTAGCTGACAGCACCATACCTGCAGATCCTGAAGCCCTTGGTATACATCATCAGGCTTGGAGTCCAGCTCTGGGCCTCGGTGAACTACCAAGTGAGATCTCATCCTGACTGGGATTACTTTGGCTATTTGTCTGCTAACTGGAACCAGACCGTGTTCCTGAATGACTTTGGATATCTCAATCCACCTTGTTCTGGAATGACTTTGGCTAACCCAGCTGCGGCGCTGGCAGATTGATGCGGGTTCTGAGTTCACAATTTCGCTCCCTTCTCGACCTTCCTACAACCAAAACAGCTTTATACTTGGGAGCTATTTAAATCCTCGCTCCCACATATACTTTCAGATAACAGAGAGCAAAAATTGTTTCCACTTGAACTCACATCAGGTGCTGAGCTGGTAATTTGCATTTTATCTATGTATTGGATAACCTTGTTGTCAGTTCTGTTGCCAAAATAGCTATAGGTCGACAGCTCCGGAGAACCAGGCAGACCCCCCGGACTTGACCATCTCCCCCGGGTATCAAGGGGGGGCGTTGTAGAAGAAACTGGCTACTGGCTACTCTATTGACAATCTGGCTATAACGCAATCATCTAAAGTATTGACTTTTCGGAGGCTTTGTTTCTAGCCCCAAACTCATTGTTTTCCTCAAGTATGGACTAGCCTGCGGCCACAATTTTCCCTATAAGAACCCCTGACTTTGAGCGCTTCCTCAGATCTCTCTTGGCTTCCATCCTGCCTTGCTGTCACTTTGTCCAGTGAGCCTTCCCCTCAGCCCCACGTGCTGAGAATCCATGCTCTCCAGCTTCTCTGCTTCTAATCGGGCTTCAGGACAGGTATAATATTTCCCAGACCAAACCTTCTCTCAAAATCCCACTATCCGCTCCTACCTTTATTTCTATAGTCCCTTGTATGAGTGTGTTGCATGCACTTGTTTGATTGTGTTTCAATAAAACAATTATTATTATTTCAACATCTGCCTTATCCTTGACTCGGCCTGACCCCGTAGACATAGGGTTCAAGATCTCGCTACGTTACCCTGCCTCTCGCATTGCCAACTTGTGCTCTGTGCTAATTCCCTCCCCATTGTTTGAGCACATTTAGGTGTCCCTCCCGGGACCCCCAGAAATCAGGGTAACATAGTTATACTGAAGTAGCATTACACTGGGACTGTCAACGATCACGAAAAGAATAATGAGGCAGTTTTTTTTCTTTTCATTTAATTACAGCCAATTTATCATGTTAAAATCATTCAAACATTTAATGTGATAAACACTTTGACATCAGTTCTAGCTTCAATGGTTTTTTGATTTCACTTGTCTATTGCCATGGACGATCTTCTAATTTTCAGCTGGGATTATTTCTCTCACTCCTCTGGATGACTCTCATGCCTCCTTTCAGGGTGATCCAAGGACACAGAATGGGAAAAAGTGCACACCTTTCTGAACACTTCTTCCCACCTAAAGAATACCAAATCACAAACAAATTAGCCCTCTCCCTTTGATGTTACTTGAGATTGTGTTGACCTATGTTTCTATTTTATTTTATGTTTTGCTCATATGAATAATATAACTCCTGAAGAGAAGATTTAGAGTAAATCAAAGCTCCTGCTATCTCTAGTCTTCTCTAGTCTAACAAACAGCTCTCCAAAAGGTACTTACTGAACAGTTTCAAAGGGTTTGTAAATTCATGCAGTGATTTACAGATGTTGGCTGAATTAGGCACTTCCTTGCTATCAAAATTCCACTCAAATATGTTATGGTGGTCTAAATGTATTCTATAACCCCTATCTGGCTGGTTCATATGAACTGGAAACATACACACTGAAGAGATTTCAAATTCAGCTGATTTATTTCCACCTGATAAGGCTACTTCTGGAATTTCTTACCATTACTCCAACTCTTATCATGAGGGACTGCCTGGGGTAGAGATGAGAAGGGCTGGAAAGGGACAATCTTTCCAAGTTTCTTCTGTCAGAAATGGAAAGGTAAGAAAGGTTAGAAAACTGATTTTCTCTCTGAGCATCCAAGTGTGAACTACTTAAGCCCCCTAAATGGACCAAAGATGTTCTAATCCAACCTCCTTCCCTTAACTAAAGGTGCATTATTGTGGTCCTTTAATGATGGAAGTCATTCTGTGTGGGCCTAAAACTGACTTACAAATAATTTACTGTTACTATATTTTTACTGCAACGAAGGCAAGGAGGTATTTGTGAGATTTTCTATGGGATTTTGCTGCCTTTGGGTGCTATTTATCTTGACATGTATAATGAAGAGGTGAGGCACCATTTCCTGTTCCTTTTCTTAGGCTGGTCCTGTCATTTCCTCTAGTAAAGTGCTCCTCTGAATATGTGTTTTGAAATTTTGGTCACGACCTCATTTGCTCTGTAATATTTGGCTTACACCCTTTAGTATTTTCTTCTGTATCTGTTCTGAGTTTTCTGCTATAGATTGACCTAATTTGCATTGTGGTTTCACAATACTGTACCAGTTTCCAAAGTTTTTGCTAACTACTCCTTTTCAGTTCAGCTCATAGCATATCCTGGCAAGTGAACTGAATCTTAGCCCATTTTGGCATTACATTGTTACAGTGCTACTATTCCATTTTCAACGTCCTGTGGAATTCTGGGGTTTGTAATTTACTGAGGCCAAAAAGTTCTCTGACTGAGAATTCTAAATTCCCCTCCCTAAACTACAAACTCCAGGACTCCATAGGATGTTGAAAGTAGAGTATTAGCACTATAACAGCATAGTGCAGAAATGGCCTTGGATTTGGTTCTAGGATTTCTAGGACAACAGAGTTTATACAGACCAAATATACATACATACATACATACATACATACATACATATATATATAATATATATGTATATATATCTTCAGATAGATGGGGGGAGCGTTTTCAGTGCCTTTAATTACAGTATTAAATGCTAACTATTACAGAGGTACTATGAAAGAATTTTAGTATACGATGCTGTCAACAAGGCAGATAATGAGAAAAACAGCAAAAAGCCCACAAGCACTGATTTCACAGAAAGTCCAATCTCTCGGGGAAACTGTTCCTATCTTATTTTGATTTTCCTAAAAATATACCATACACTAATGACCCCACACAAGGCTAATAAAAAATAAACATGTTACTTTCTTGATTAATATTACTTATGTTGCTTTATTTTTTTCATTTTTGATTCAAGATAATACTAAAAACAAACAGGAGAATTCAACTGATCAAAAGAGTCTTTTGCATTCAAAATATATTTTTTATTTTTGTTTTTTAGATCTCATGTCTGGAATCATGTATGGGAGTTAGGTGTTCATAAGGGGACTTATCTATGAAGTAATTAGAATTGATCAGTTTTGTAATGTCCATATTCAGGAGAGGGCTGCTGTTATGTTACTACATAGCAGAGCCAGCCAAGAGTCCCATGTGCATTGTTCACCAAGATGCACTGTGTGTTGATGTACATAATGTACTGGTGCACATTATGCACCGATGTACATCACACTCCAATGCATTTCATTCACCTGTGCACATCAGTCTCAATGCACATCAGGCATTCTTGCTAGTGTACTAATATGCATCTTTGCACAGGGTTTCTTAGCACCTCTGCTACTTAGCAAAGTGTATACATAAAGTAAAAGGTGATAAAGCATTCCGGGGTAAGAATCTGAAAACATTAAATTTCATTTTTATACCCTTCCCTTTTACATCTTTGTAGGTTGAATGACTATATCTTTCTTAAAAAAATCAGAAAACCTGGTTCTTAAAATTCACACTTAGACATACACCCCTACACACACACACACACACACACATACACAAATGGCAAATTTCAGCCTAGGACTTCTTGTTGTTGTTGTTGTTGCTGCTGCTGCTGCTGTTAACAGTGGTCTTATGAGCCCAGAAAAACTGATGGGCTTACACTGAAAGCCCTTCTGACATGGTATGAATAAAAATAGGATATAATAATAATGACCATAATGTGGAAAGAAGAGGCAACAGTAGCAACAAGTGACGGAGCCCTTACTCAGCATGAGGAATTCTATATATCTTGGAAGGCTTCCCCCAACCTAAACATTATTGCTCAGAAAGGAATAAACAGTTCAAACTGCTATTGCCATTCATCAAGGTCTCACATACCAAGAGATGCACAAAGCTGCTCTCTGGAAACTGAAGTGAAATATTCCAGACATAACTCTTTCTTGCTTGGGAGCTGAGCACACTTTTGAACAGCTTTTTGAAGAGAGGTTAAGAGAAATCCCACCTCTTTCCTGCTTTGGGAGAACCTTCTAAAGTGATGTGATTAGTTACATTCCCATACATGAAGAGCTGAATTTGTAGTCACAACTATTCTCTCATACAGCAAGTGTTATTACTCCAGTAAGTTGCAATTTTATTTTTGTTTTTTTATAAAAAGATATGAGGAGGCAAATAGATTGATAAAAATATTTGAATATCATTCACCCAAACTGAACTACACACACACACACGCACACTTGCCTTTGATAACTTGCATGAGGAAGCTCAGAAATAATGAAATGCAACAACTCCCAAAGAACAGTGCCTTCTTATCCTACCTAGAAAGCAAATTTTCTGGAAGAATGGTACCTCAACTGTTTAGAATGGCTTCGAGTATGCATGTTCTTCCTAACTGTTATAGGAAGCTGCCTTACAACAAACCAGATAATTGATCCATTTTTGCTTAGCATTGTTCACTCTGAACACATTAGCATTGTAGACTAGAATCCGGTATGACTTTTCATTCCCCATAAATTTGCATGCACTTTACTAAGTAGCAAAGGCGCTAATAAACCCAGTTACTCAATTCCAAAGATATATTAATAGGACACTGGCAAGAACACTTGATGCACATCAAGGGGGCCCAATGTGCATCATGGCCCCAATGGGAAGCATAGCTCATCAATTCTGATTTGCTTTGGTCTCATTGCACATCAGCCCCTTTGCCAGCTCTGCTACATAGTTATACAACAGCAGCCCTCTACTGAATGTGGACACTGCACATCTTCACAACTCTATTTTCCTGTAGATACAAGTCAGCTTATGAGCCCACAACACCACAACAGGATTCCAGCATGATCATCATCATCAATTTATTTATTTATATGGTGTCATCAGCATACGTAGTACTGTACGTATGAGTATGGTTTGGTAGTACTGTACCTACGAGTGGTTTAGAATTGTTAATTTGGTAATTCCTTGCTTTCAAGCTTATAATCTAAATAAGACAGAACACACAAGGCAGTAGTCAGTCAGGTATAATTTTACTGTAAGTAGCAAACATCCCTTATATAAGTATATTCCAAACATCATCTTGGCACACAAGTATAAGGCCAAAGCCAACAATTTAACTGTTCTAAAAGTTGCATATTTGTTATCATCTCTTACCCTGTGTACTGGGAGTCTTGGGAGGGACACCAAAATGTGCTCAACTAAAGGTGGGGAAAATCAGCTCAGAGCACTGCTTAGCGTTACAAGAGGCAGGGTAACGTAGCGAGATCTTGAACCCTATGTCTACGGGATTGGGTCGAGTCAAGCAGCACACAGAAGTTGAAACAATAAATGATGTTTATTAAACACAAGCAAAACAGTGTATGCGACACACTCATAAAAGATAACTAAAGAAATAAAGGTTGGAGTGGTATAGAGGGATTTTTAGAGGAATTGCTGGTTTGGGTGATACTTTACCTGTTCTGAAGCCCAGAAAAATAGAGAGCAAAGCTGGGGTGCAATGTAGCTCAGCACGTGGAGCTGAGGGGAGGCTCGCCAAGCAAAGCGGCAGCAAGGCGGGATGAAACTCGGGAGCGATCCGAGGAAGGTCTCGGAATCAAGGGTTTTTATAAGGAGAATTGTGACTGCAGGCTATACCGTACTTGGGGGAAAACAATCGATTTGGAGTTGGAGACAAAGCCTCCAAAAGGTCAGAATCTGAATGATTGAGTTCTCATCTGAATGAATGAGCAGAGGTTCTCAATAGAGTAGCCAGTATGCAAACGCACAGTACTTGGGTATTGTATAGTTAACCCATCAAGCTGCCAGCGTGGGGCAGAGGCTCGTTTGTAGGTTGCGTGCATACTTAATTAGAGTACTTGCCTGGAGGTCTCCTAAAGCAGTGAGTTGGTTATTTCTGGCCTGCCTGTATTGCTGTTTGAATATTATCTCAATTAAAGGCTGAGCTTGTTTTCATGCTTGTCCGGTGGCCTCGCAAGCACATGGAGGAGAATAGAGAAGTGCAGCCGAATTGTGATACCAAGGGATATGTTTTAATATCCCCAAAGCTCGGACTAGCCAGGGCAGTAACACATTACTCAATGAAAAGCACTGTTTTTCCTAATCAACAATGAGGATATATATCTTTCTCTCATATCAATATAATCACTGCATTCTAAAACTAAATATCCTCTACAACTAAAAAGTTACAAAAGCAGAGTCTAGTTTTTTTAGAGGAATCTGGGGTGCACCTTGTCAAATCTGCCAAGGGAAGGGTAATGTCATGGCCTGGATGACTTGCAATGCACAAACTTCACTCTGAGGTAGACAGTTGTATTTATTTGTGACAAACAAGCAACACAGCACACCTCTCCCAAAGTTGCTGAGACTACACAATACATGTTGAGTATAGGTTTTATACCTTCCCATACAAAATTTAGTCACATAAAGCTGTGATTGTGGAGGATCATCAATGTTAGACAATTCTGAGACTCCCAGTTGTTTACCTCTCTTTCATCCTTGAAACAAGAACATGTTTCTTGTCACTTATCTCTGAGCATTTCCAGTTCTCACAGCACCTTTTGGCGCTTTTGTGCCCCCCCCCCCGGCCCATTCTTCTCCCCCTCTCCTGGATATATAGCAACATGGACAATGAAGCAGTTAGCCTTTTGATACTCTCAAATACACATACAAGCTTCAAACAGATGTAATGTTGCGATTAACAACTGACTTTTGATACTTTGTAGCACTCTAACTAAAGTCTACCCTTTCGCCTACACTAACTATCCTGCATATCATAGTACACATCCAACAAATACCTTATGACAGGAGCCACACATGCTGAAAAATGATTAGCCTTGCCCATAGTAATAAAACAGACTTTTGTTAAATACAAAAAGGTATAAGACAGGGATGGCCTCTGTCACTGTTACTTTTTATACTGACCTTGGAAGTATTATTAAGATAAATCGGGGGGGGGGGACATTAAAGTTATTACCATCAAGAATAAAAATATGGTAGAAAGATGTGGCAAAGAAAAACCCAAGAGTTATCATTCATTCTGTTTGGTCTGGCTGAAAGACTGGATTATACTTAAAAGAGAGAATTTTTCAATTAGATGGTTCCAATTTGAAGTTTGGGTAGCATGCCTTTTTCTGTTATGAGAAGATTAAAGCAAATGTAACTTCATTTCATAAGGCGTGCCATATTTACAGTGTGGAATAAGTAGAGGTTAAGTTTATGTTCTAAAATACCTATTTGGGTTCCACCTCATGAAACCCTTTTTTCAAGAGAAATCATGGTTAAACAAGAATGGTTGACATATGGAAATTTACTTAAGGTAAAGGATAATTCAATACAATTACAGTTTAATGAGGTATTGAAGTTAAAGGGCTTTGACATAATATGGCTTGCCTATAGACTATTATCTGAAAGATTTAAAATAGATAAAAAATTGTTTGGTTTTGAAACTTTGAGAATCAAGTAAGCAGTGTTGATATAAACTTAATAGCAAAAATGTATAAACTACTATTAAATTCTGAAACAGAGGAAGAACAATTAAAAGAATGTACAGTTAAATGGGCCCAAAATGTAGGTCATTCATTTCCTTTAGATTAATGGGAGAAATTGGGGGTGAAGAACTTGAAGTTTATATTAACCTATGACCAGAAACAAAACTTTTATAAGATTATGTAACTTTGGTATCTTACCCCCAAGAAATTTTCCAAAATGTATAAAGCTTCTCCAACCAAATATTGGAAATACAATCAGGTTGAAGGGATATTTTATCACATGTGATAGACTTGTGAGAAAGCCAAGAAATTTTAGGCAACGATATATAGACTGATGGAGAAGATTCTGAAAATTAAATTTCAAATGAAACCTGAACTGTTTCTGTTAGGTTTGATAGAAGATCAGACAATCAAGAAATGTGCAAGAGTAATACAATATATGCTAGAGGTGGTAAGAATACTTTATGCTCTGTAGAAGAACTCTGAGATCACTATACAAGAAGACTGGATACTTAAGTTGCTCTATATGGTGGAAATGGACAGGTTAATGACTTTAATAAGTGATGGTCATCTTGCTGAATATAAGCAATAATGGGAGAGGGTTATAATATATCTAAGATCAATTGAAGGAAAGAACATTGTGATACATTTTGAGTAAAGATAAAGGTTAGGTATGTGTTTGGTAGAAGATTAGTATATTCATCTTCTATCAAACACATTCCTAACCTAATACATACCTAACCTTTATGGATACTAACTTATAGAAATGTAAAATGTCTTACGATTTCTTGTTAATTGACTACTACTAGTATTGTATAATGTTATATTTAGAGGGAAGTCTATCTGTTTACTTTCTGTCATCATTTACTACCTAATTATGACCTTTGGAGGCAGTAGACTACAGTGTTAACTCCAACCATTTCAATGAGGAGTCAGAAGTGAGATTTATATTTTGTAGTTGTTGTCTGTTGTAGTTTAGCTTAGGGCTTTTCTGCACTACACTGTTACAGTACTATTATTTCACTTTCAACATCCTGTGGAATTCTGGGCTTTGTAATTTACTGAGGCCCAAGAGCTGTCTGGCTGGGAATTTGAAATTCCCCTCTCTAGACTGCAAACCCCAGGATTCCGTAGGATGTTGAAAGTGGAATAATAGCACTACAACAGTGTAGTGCAGAAAGGCTCCTAGATTGTTAATTAGTTTGTTAGTTCATAGTCTGTTGAGTAGTGTTTTTTTTTGTTATATGTTGTTTTATCTTGTATTAAACGTTCTGTTAATTTCTTTTTTTAAAGAGTAGGTATTGATCTCACTTCCATCATTGAAATTAAGGCCTAAAACTTTACAAGATATTTTGTTTCTTTGTAAGGGAAATGTATACAACTTTTTCTTTTCCTTTTTTCCCATACCTTTCCACTTAAATTCATGCAACTCTCTCTCTCTCTCTCTCTCTCTCTCTTTTCTCTTGTAGATACAGTACGCTATCATTTTTATTCTATTTTTAAAATGGGTTTATGAATTCAGCTTTATCTCATTGCCTCATACTAGACCTCAGACACAGCAAGATTTTGGCTAATGCCAAATTATATTTTAGTTAGTGTAGTAGTGAGTTAACATGGTATAGTGGTTTAAATGTTGGATGATGACTCTGAAGACCAGGGTTCAAATGTCCACTAGGCCATAGAAACCCACTAAATGACATTAGGTAAGCCACATTCTCTCAACTTCAGAGGGTAGCAATGGCAAACCTCCTCTGAACAAAGACCAAGGCAAATAAGATATTGAGTAGTTCTGCCCATCGGTTACTGGAATAATAAGATAACTAAGCTTATATCAGTGGCCTGTGTTACTTCACCTCTTAGTTTTATAAAATGCCCCAAACATACTTTGATTCCAGTCTGAAAGCAGTACATGAATCCATTTATACCTCCTATCTAGAGTCCATATCATTTGTTCTGGGTTAATTTGGGAGTAAGAAAAATATGAGGGGAGGTGTTCAGACCATTACAGTAAAAATGTACGTTGTTCATGGTCACTGCCCCTTTGCACATGTTACCCTGATTTCTGGGGATCCCGGGAGGGACACCTAAATGTGCTCAAACAATGGAGAGGGAATTAGCACAGAGCACAAGTTTCATAGAATCATAGAAATGTAGAGTTGGAAGAGACCACAAGGGCCATCCAGTCCAACCTCCTGCCATGCAGGAACACCCTCAAAGCACTCCCTGCAGATGGCAATCTAGCCTCTGCTTAAAAAACTCCAAAGAAGGAGACTCCACCACACTCCGAGGAAGCATATTCCACTGCCGGACAGCCCTGACTGTCAGGAAGTTCTTCATGAGGTTCAGGTGGAATCTCCTTTCCTGTAGCTTGAATCCATTGCTCTTTGTCCTGGTCTCTGGAGCAGCAGAAAACAAGCCCTCTCCTTCCCCTACAATGCGTTTGCAATGCGAGAGGCAGGGTAACGTAGCGAGATCTTGAACCCTATGTCTACGGGGTCAGGCCGAGTCAAGGATGAGGCAGATGTTGAAATAATAATAATAATTGTTTTATTGAAATACAATCACACAAGTGTATGCAACACACTCACACAAGAAGCTATAGAAATAAAGGTAGGAGCGGATAGTGGGATTTTAAGATGAGGTTTGGTATGGGAAATACTATACCAGTCCTGAAGCCTGGTTAGAAGCAGAGAAGCTGGGGAGCTTGGATTCTCAGCACGTGGAGCTGAGGGAAGGCTCACTGGACAAAGCAACAGCAAGGCGGGATGGAAGCCAAGAGCCATCCGAAGAAGCACTCAAAGTCAGGGGTTCTTATAGGGAAAATTGTGGTGGTAGGCTAGTCCGTACTTGGGGAAAACAATGAGTTTGGAGCTAGAGACAAAGCCTCCGAAAAGTCAGTACTTTAGATGATTGAGTTATAGCCAGATTGTCAATAGAGTAGCCAGTATGCCAACGCAGAGTGCTTGAGAGTTGTATAGTCTGCTCATCAAGCTGCCTGCTCGGGCAGGGGATCTTTTGTAAGTAGCGTGCATCCATAATGTGGTACTTGCCTTGAGGTCTCCTGAAGCTCCATTCGGCAATGACTGGCCTGCCTGGATTGGGATTTGAATCGTTCGGCTTTTTTCGGCTGTGCCTGTGTGTGTGCTTGTCCGGGGGCCTCGCAACCATGTGGAGAGGAATGGGTAGACAAGGTCAAATTATTGATATCAAAATGATATCTTAATATCCCATAGGCTCGGGCTAGCAATGGTGGTAACACACATTCAGTCGTAAAGGATAGTGTTGCAGAGCAGAAAGACTGAGAGATTGTAACATAATCAACCACACTTGCTCCTAAGCATCTTATAGAAATGAATTCCCCCTGCTTCAGAATCCTTAATGAGAGAGGGGACATGATAGTCATGTTTAAATATTTGAAGGGATGTCATGTCGAGCAGGGAGCAGGCTTATTTTCCACTGTTCCAGAGACTAGGACAAGGAGCAATGGATTCAAACTGCAGGAAAAGAGATTCTACCTAAACCTCAGGAAGAACTTCCTGATGATCAGAGCTGTTTTGGTAGTGGAATATGCTGTCTGGGAATGTGGTGGAGTCTCCTTCTTTGGAGGTTTTTAAGCAAAGGTTGGATGGCCATCTGTCAGGAGTGCTTTGATGTGTGTTCCTGCATGGCAGGGGATTGGATCAGATGGCCCCTGTGGTCTCTTCAAACTCTATGGTTCTATGATTCTACTATCTGTTACCATGCCATAAACCCCTACTATGATATAGTTTAACTGCCAAAATATTTAATTGGTATGAAATATAAACTATATCCTGCTATGACTGGGAGCTTGCTGGCAAAGAGGAACTGACTGCACACATGCGTTGCAAAACTAGGTCAGATTGAGACCTCAGGACATAGCTAGATCATAATCAGGGAAACTCCAGAGATAATGGACTGGCAGATGTTGATCAATAACTCGACCTTTAGAAACAGTAGCACCCAAAACTGCTTTCACAAAACAGCCGATTGTGTTTGACCTTCCCCTTCTCTCTGTCAAAACTCTCCTTTTGCCCCCTCACTTGTACCATCATTAAGGATCTATCATTATTCCCATCAGCCATTTGTCACCTAATGCTAGGCCATTAGCCCATTCTGGACTGCATTGTCCACTCTCTGGACTCCATTGTCTGCTGTACCAGAGCCATTAACATTTGCCTGCTCAGGGTGCAAAAAGGGAATTAAAACCATGACTCTGCATCAGATAACTTTTAGTACTTCAGCCTGTTGTCTGTCACTCTGCTGGTCTTATTACTGATGGTACTGTGAGCGGGTTGAAATCTCATACCCACCATGTCTGAACGGGTTGGACACAGAGCTGGGATGAGATCTGAAACCGGATAGGAAGTGAGGCAGCAACACAGAATGCAAAGTATGCAATACAATAACTTTATTCTTCAAGCTTCACATTTTTATAGTATCTTCTTGATTAGGAAAGCAGAATAAAACATACATCAGCAAGGTTAGTATTTCAATTAAGACTGACCACTTGTTATTTCTTATCTAACTCTTCCACCAGCTATCTGGAAGAACAGAGCAGTGTGTAACTATCATAATGTTCACAAAGAAGTCTATCACTGATCTAACAAATGTACTCCTGATTTCAGCAATGGTAGTTTCATACAACGTTAACAAAACAATGTTTATTTATATAATTTGTCAATAGAAGCAGTTAATTAGGGATGGGACAAATCCAGAATTTTCCGAATCAGAATCTGGATCCGAATCCCTCGAAGGTTCTGGGAATCCATGAACCTCACGAATCTCGAATCTTTCAAATCCTTTTTTAAGAAAGAGTTTTAAAAGCAAGAGAAAGAAGGATAATCTTGGGCAAGACACACTCTCTCAGCCTTAGCAAAAGCCTAGGCAAAGGCAAACCTCCCTCTGAAGAAATCTGGCCAAGACAATTGTCCTAGTTTTGCCTCAGGATCTCCCCACATTGAAAATGACAAGAAGGGACTTTCTACACAGGCAGGACAATGTGGATTAATCCCACATTTTCCTGCCTGTGTAAACAGGGCCACATACTACAGTAGAGAGATAATCCAGGTCAAAGCAGGCTTTTCTTTGCATAGCTCCTTCTGGCATCCTGAGGTTTGTAGTTTGATGATGCACCAGCATACTTTGACGGAGAAGGCTGTGACACCTTGTAAAACTCCAAACCCCAGAATTGTGTCTGAAAGAGGTTTGCAGGAGAGCTATGCAAAGGAATGTTTCAGCTGTCCTTGGAGTCCCAAGTGTGTGGCTTCCAGTCAAGTACTGAACTTAAATATGAAATGTTCAATTTAAATATCTTAGAATACAAGCCCAGCTGTAATTTGTGAAATTGTTAGCAAAGGCCATTATTATTCCAAGGGAAAACCTCACCTACTTACTATCTTCCCTTGTATGTCTGGTCTCCCAGGTTTTCAGGTATCCTGGTCTAGTTGGTTTTCAGAATTTCAGAATTTTCTAACATTCCTCATGTATATTTTAAGCCAACGGTACTGGGCCCTTTCTGCACCTTACCTTTATCTGGCGCTGGGGTGCGGGGATCGTGCGAGCAACCTCTGGCGAGAGGCTCTTGCATCCCTGCTGTTTTAGCTCCGCATGAGCCGCCTGCTCGCACAAGAGCCCCACATCTTCCTTCCACAGTGCAGAGTTTCCCAGGCTGAGCTGGGGTAGGAAGCATGACTGGCATGGTTCTGGAGGCTGCACACACCAGTTAAGTGCGCATGGGGCCTGGGAGCAATGTGCTATCGCACATCATTTTTGGCTGGAAGCCGAAAATGAAAAGGTGCATGATCGGCGCCTGCTGGCTCCTGGAGCATCACGCGATTGTTAGTGCATCGTGCAGTTCGCTCCTCACAATCGTGCGATGCTCCAGGTGCCCTTTCGCATGGCAAATGTCATGCAAAAAGGGGCTTGATCTAAGAACAAAACTTCATTTCTTTTCTGTGGGATTCGTAAATATCACCCACTTTGCCCTAGGCTCTCTCTATCCAAACGTTTCTCCCCTTTTCCTTCTGTTAGCCTTGTGTGACTGTGAAACTGCTTGTATCTTTTGTGTGTGTGATTTTTAATTCCCCCAATAAAACAAACAAGCTTACTTTTGAAATGCAGCTGGTTTTTACCTGCATTAGTACCGGTATACACAGATGTAAAAGATCCTGTAAGGTTACCCCCTACCTATCACAGGCCTCCTCTTTGATCTAATACTCCCCACTGTTTCATGGAGGCACTGACATCACAGATGAACCTCTGAGTCACCCATGTTTTGGAGCAACAATCTTGGTGGAGAAATGTGGCAACACCTTGCACCCCCTGACTCATGCACACAGTTCGGAAAGCACCTGTAGAGAAATCTTTAGGGATTCCAACCAGATTTTGTGTGAACACATGTGAGTGAGAATCTGTGCTATTGAGCCATAAGGGCTATGGATGGACTCTTGAGTCGCTCATGTTTTGGGATAACAATCCAAGCTTCTTTTTCATTAGCTGCAAGTATCATAGATTAGTTATGCCATTTTTGCTAAGAGCATACTCTTGTTTTGGGGGTTCTGAATAGGATACTGCATTACTTTGGAGATGTAAAAGCCACCAAGGGCAGTGTATAGCCCCTGAGTTTTCAGAGGTCACCTGCTTACGAAAGGGAGTTTGTCACCAATGCCAGAGAAGCACATTTGCCCATATTTTTGTCTGCTTTTTTGGCGAGATTTACAGGGTGTAATTCCTGAATCTTATTAGCTGCTTCCAGAAGTTTTAATAATTATCAAATTTTAGTGTAAAGATCCTTTTGGTTTTATCTGTCATTTTGAAGTTTGTACCCTTTTCCCCCAATTGGGTTGATACCTTAGTTTCTGATACTTAGATTTCTTGCAGGTCAGACTACTTTTCCTTTTGCTAGAGGTTTTACTTGTTTTCCATTGAGATATATTTCATTTGAGGATTCCAGAGCTATTATTGTCTGGGTTTTTGGTTTGTTGTTTTAGTTTGCTAGGCTTAATTGCTGATTCTCCTGAATTATCTATACCAGTAGTTCCCAGGCTTTTTTCACTTGCATACTCCTTGGCAGCCCATTTCCATAAATTGTACCACTATACAGTGGGCCCACATTATTCGCAATCTCAGCATTCATGAATTCAACTTTACAAAAGATGCCAAGTGAAAAGAGGAAAATATTTTAAATATTTTAAAAATTGCTTGAGAGTATTGCAGGGCAGGCATCAACTCTGGGAGGTAACTACGCCCCACTCTGAGATGGCTGGCAGTCGCAACAGACCTGATCCTTGTTGCTTATTTGCAGTTCAGTCCAATTCTATTCAAGTTGACTAACATGCAATGGACTCATTCCAAGATGAGTGTTTGTTTGCAAAACAGGAGAATCTGTTAAATGGTCAGGATGCACACTTCCTGCCATTTCATATATCCTTGCATTTTATCCCTCTGTCTCACCCTTCCAGAAGCTTTGGGTGATTTCTAGTAACAAGAGAGTCTGTGAAATGGCAGGAATGCATACCTCATACAGTTTCACAGATATCCACATCTTTGGCCACCCCCACCACCTCCTGGAGTTAATGCCTGCCCTGCCATGGTCGAAGGCATGGTATCAACCCTGATTGCTCGTGACCAACTGGGAATGGAACCAAGCCCTCAACCATGGCAGGGCAGGTGGCTCCTCAGAGAAGACGCAACACCTCACACTCCAAGGACACTAGCATTTGTGCCACACCTATCCCAGTTGCTTGCTTATCACTCAGTCCAATCCAATTCTATTCATATTGATTAGCAAGCAACTCCCATCCTGCTCAATGGGCTCATTCCAAAATGAGCGTTTGTTTGTGAAACAGGAGGATCTGGGAAATGGCAGGAATACATGTCTCACACCATTTCACACATCCTTGCCCCTTTACTCTCTATCTCAACCACTCCAACTCCTGGAGTTACTGCATGACCTGTCATGGTTGAGAGCTTGGTTCCAATCCTGGTTGCTCATGAGCATTTTTTAAAATATTTAAAATATTTTTCTCTTTTCACCTTGTGTAAGTTTGAATTTACAAATGCTGAGCTCATGAATAACATGATTTCTCTGCCAAGTCAGCTCATGTTGTTCTTCCTTCAGAAGAAATTCTAGGAACCAGCTTTAACACTTTTTTGAGCTCTCTCTCCATAGCCATCCCTCAGCTTCTGCAAAAAGAAAAAAGAAAAAGAAAAAGAAACCTGTGTTACCCCGATTTCTGGGGTACCGTGGGGGACATCTCAATGTGTTCCAATCAATGGGGAATGAGAACTAGACAGAGCACAAGCTGCAGCAATACGAGAGGCAGGGCAACCTAGCGAGACCTTTAAACCCAATTTTTAGGGGGTCAGATCAATCTGAAAACCAAGCAGAGCTGTCTCATAAATTGATTTTATTAAAAAAAAAAAAAGTCCTTGAACACGTTCGCACTTACGCACTCACTCACTCAAGACCTAGCGAGAAATAAAAAAGAGGAAATTTGATATGAGTTTTTGAATGGTTATTGTTGGGGTATACTGCACCTGGTCCTGAAGTCCGGAGTCGGAGACAGCAGAGGAGCGAGAGAAGAGACTCAGCATGTGGAGGGCTGAGGGGATAGCCGGACAGAGTAACGTGGAGCCGAGAGCGATCCAGAGCGATCCGAGGAACCACTCAAAAACCAGGTCTTTTTATAGGGGAAACTGTACCTGGAGGGCTAATCCTTTCCCAGGGAACAATAGGTTGAGGAGCTAAAATAAAGCTCCAAAATGTTCATATCCTTTGCATGATTGGGAGAACAAAGCTCCAAAATGTCAAAGTTTCTGGTCTGATTGGTTTTTACCGGGGTTGTCTAAAGCCACAGCGGTATGCAAATCATCCTCGCTTGACGGGCAGTTTGTCAGGAGCGCTAATCCTGTCAAACTGGCTTCTCGGGGCAGAGGACCCTTTGTGTATTTTCAAGTGTGCATGTCTGGAGGGCATCTGGGGCTACATGACAAATTATTTACTGGTCTGACTGGGTTTTTCCTGATTTCGGCCGTGCTCATACAGGGGACCCTCTCAGGCATGTAGAAATATATTTAATATTGGATATTAAATTGTAGACCCCAGGAGAGGGCTAACTACCGTAGTAACACCTGCAAGAGCTGAGACACACTGTATTAATTATACATAGCTCACACAAAGGAGGCAAGAAAGCTATACCACAATAAAAATGACACCAACTCTCCTGGAGGCAAGAAACAAGAACCCACTCTCCCCCAAAATCTAGTAATGCACACTTTTCCCCCTCTCCATTCTCTTTTTGCAAACAAGACCCCCTCCCTTTCTGGTCTTGGCCACCAGTTTTCTTCCTCCACCCCTCCTGATGAGCTTCAGGATTATTCACCTGAAAAACTTGACCGGAATATTGGGAGGAGAAGTTCCAGCAGACTGGAAGAGGGCAAATGTTGCCCCCATCTTCAAGAAAGAAAAAAAAGAAGACCCAAATAATTATCGCCCAGTCAGCCTGACATCAGTACCTGGAAAGATTCTGGAGCAGATCATTAAGCAGTCAGTTTCTAATCACTTAGAAAGCAATGCGGTAATCACGAGAAGTCAACATGGATTTCTCAAAAATAAGTCATGCCAGACTAATGTTACCCTGTGAACTGGGGGTCCCGGGAGGGACACCAAAATGTGCTCCATTGAAGTTGGGGAAAATTAGCTCAGAGCACTGCTTAATGTTATGAGAGGCAGGGTAACTTAGTGAGATCTTGAACCCTATGTCTACGGGGTCGGGTCGAGTCAAGGAGAACACAGAAGTTGAAATAATAAATGATGTTTATTAAATACAAGCAAAACAGTGTATGCGACACACTCATACAAGATAACTAAAGAAGAGAAAGGTGGAGTGGTATAGAGGGATTTTTAGAGGGATTGTTGGTTTGGGTGATACTTCACCTGTCCTGAAGCCCGGAAAAATAGAGAGCAAAGCTGGGGTGCAATGTAGCTCAGCACGTGGAGCTGAGGGGAGGCTCGCCAAGCAAAGCGGCAGCAAGGCGGGATGAAACTCAGGAGCGATCCAAGGAAGGTCTTGGAATCAAGAGTTTTTATAAGGAGAATTGTGACTGCAGGCTATGCCGTACTTGGGGGAAAACAATCGATTTGGAGTTGGAGACAAAGCCTCCGAAAGGTCAGAATCTGAATGATTCAGTTATCGTAGCGGTTCTCAATAGAGTAGCCAGTATGCAAACGCAGAGTACTTGGGTATTGCATAGTTTACCCATCAAGCTGCCATTGCGGGACAGAGGCTCTTTTGTAAGTGGCGTGCATACTTAATTAGAATACTTGCCTGGAGGTGTCCTAAAGCAGTGAGTCAGCTATTTCTGACCTGCCTGTATTGTAGTTTGAATCTTACGGCTATTAACAGACGAGTTTGTTTACGTGCTTGTTCGGTGGCTTCGCAAGCAAGTGGAAAGGAATAGAGAAGTGCAGCCGAATTGTGATATCAAGGGATATCTTTTAATATCCCCAAAGCTCGGACTAGCCAGGGCAGTAACACTAATCTTCTCTCTTTTTATGATAGAGTTACTAGCATGATAGATGAAGGGAATGCTGTGGATGTAGCATATCTCGATTTCAGTAAGGCCTTTGACAAAGTTCCACATGATATTCTTGCAAAGAAGCTAGTAAAATGCGGGTTGGACAGGGCTACTGTTAGTCGGATTTGTAATTGGTTGACCGACCGAACCCAAAGGGTGATCACGAATGGCTGCTTTTCATCCCGGAGAGAAGTGACTAGCGGGGTGCCACAGCGTTCTGTCCTGGGCCCAGTGCTGTTCAATATTTTTATCAACGACTTGGATGAAGGAATAGAGGGCATGCTCATCAAATTTGCAGATGACACCAAATTGGGAGGGGTTGCTAATACGCCAGAGGACAGGATCAAAATTCAAAATGACCTGGATAGATTGGAGAGCTGGACCAAAGCTAGCAGAATGAAATTCAACAGAGAGAAGTGTAAGGTCCTACACTTAGGTAGAAAAAATGGAATACAGAAATATAGGATGGGGGACACGTGGCTGGATAGCAGTACGTGTGAAAGAGATCTGGGAGTCTTAATAGATCACAAGCTGAACATGAGTCAGCAGTGCGATGCGGCAGCCAAGAAAGCCAATGCAATTCTTGGCTGCATCAATAGGAGTATGGTGTCTAGATTGAGGGAGGTACTGGTACCACTCTACTCTGCTTTGGTAGACCTCATCTTGAATACTGTGTCCAGTTCTGGTCACCCCAATTCAAGAAGGACATGGTCAAGCTGCAGCAGGTCCAGAGGAGGGCGACCAAAATGGTGAGGGGCCTGGAAGCCATGCCTTATGAGGATAGAGCTGGGTATGTTTAGTCTGCAAAAGAGAACGTTAAGAGGGGACATGATAGCCATGTTTAAATATTTGAAGGGATGCCATGTAGAGGAGGGAGTGGGCTTGTTTTCTGCTGCTCCAGAGACCAGGACAAGGAACAATGGATTCAAGCTACAGGAAAGGAAATTCCACCTGAATCTCAGGAAGAACTTCCTGACAGTCAGGGCTTTCCGGCAGTAGAATATGCTGCTTCGGAGTGTAGTGGAATCTCCTTCTTTGGAGGTTTTTAAGCAGAGGCTGGATAGCCATCTGTCGGGAGTGCTTTGAGGGTGTTCTTGCATGGCAGGAGGTTGGACTGGATGGCCTGTGTGGTCTCTTTCAACTCTACATTGCTATGATTCTATGATTCTATGAATATTCCGCTGCCACCACTGCATAGCCTTGTTGTGTACATCCTGGCTCTCTACTGCAGGTGGCTGCAGCACCTTGTGCTATACAGTGACTAAAATGAGTCTCACCTTCCCTTCTTAAGCTGTTGCAAAGCAGTGGAGAGCTTCTGGTTTAGCCCATCACCACAGCAACCCTCTGCGAGGAGCACACACCAGTGAGAGGATGTGTGCTGAGCAGGTACTGGGAGTCTGAATAGCAGCTTTTTATCAGCAAATATAGGACTGAATGTGACATGTGCATGTGGCAGGGTCATATTTCCCTTCATTCATTTTTTTTCCATGTATCTTGAAATGTCCTTGGGGGGTATCCCTCAGGTGAAAATCACAATAAAAACAACATATTTAAGATAAAAACAAATTTAATGAAAGATTGAAACAAATAAAACAAATAGACAAAAAATTAGCAAAAATTAGCAAAACATCAATATACTCTTCTTCCCAGGGACAGAATCTAAAACTATATCCTATGTATCTCATAAGGCAATAGTTTTTAACCTGGGGTCTGTGGATAGTACAGAGGTTTATTAAAACCCTTTTCTTGAAAAACTTTTTTTTCTCAAAGTCTGTCAGAATAAGTCTTTGCCTCCTGATGGAAGGACAGTAAGGGAGGGAGAAGCATTCTAGCCTCCCTATGAAGGAAATTTCCAGAACTTGAGGGCAGTGCCAGAGCAGCGACCAAGCCGCTTTTCTTCTACTATGGATTCCTGGAGTAATGTCAATCAACTCACTGCTAATACTTGATAGTACCACTCTATCTTGTGGTTCGTTGTGTTCCTTCATGTTATTTCCAACTTACAGTGACTCTAAGGCAAACCTATCACAGAGTTTTCTTGGCAAGGTCTGTTCAGAATTTAGTAAACTATTTTTATTTTTCCCAGGGGAAAACACTGCACAGAATATCAACATACATGAAATTTCCTCAAACATTTTCTTTACTCCTTTTTGTAATGCTTAAAAAAATGTACAAATCTATTCTACCATGACATAAGTATTTTGGTGCTTCTCATTTAACAAAACTACATGCAAAAAAAGGAATACTTGCTAGTTATCTGCATAAAGACACATACATCCAAGAGCCTGGAATGTGCATCTAATTTTTCTCAAATTACCAAGGAAACTCTGGAGAAGATTTAAGCACAGAATGTCACTTCCCCTCACTAAATTCCACAAATAGGAGCAAAGATCAAAGAGAAGGATGTGGAATAAATGTCTGGTTGCAAGACTTTTATAATTATAGGATTTTCAGTTCCAATAGTATGATATCATACAAAATTGAAATGACCTTCTCATGAAGAAAAATTGATTTTAGATTCATTTGAAGAAGCTTTATTCTACTGGATTTTCCAGGCTATTTTAAATTGTATTTTTTTTTTCCCTAGCGGGTAGAAGAGTCTGAGGGAGTCCATGTCCTGGACCTGTCAAGCTGAATGGCTCTGAAAAGTTGATTTGGTAAAGACCCTTTCACTATATAATTGAAATCCCAGGGTGTTTACCAGCATGATGGATCCACTCTGTAAGCTGGCTCCAGGCTGTGCTCCTGTCACCTACCTTGCCCCCTTTCATCTCAAGATTCCACTCTGGATCAGGTACTTGGGCCTCAAAGTGACCTCTACATGGACCAGTGGATGTGTTGTTCAGTAGAAAGCATGACCAGACCATACTTGTACTTATTAATCTATCAAAATTTAACAAGAACAACCAGAAGAAGTTTTAAGAAGGAACAAACAAGTACAAGTTTATTAATACATAATTGGATCAGAAGTAGATAAGTCTTGAATAGAGATGGGCCAACTGAATCCTCGAATCCTCGACAAGGATTCAAGATTTGCAAATCTGAATCCCTGCACCAAAATAGGCAAACTGAATCTTTTGAATCCACCAACTAAATAGTTTGTTGGAGACCAGGACGCCTGAAAAGCTGGGAGACCAGACACAAAAGGGGAGATAGCAAGTAGGTGATTTTTTTCCCTTGAAGTAATAATGACCTTTGCTAACAATTTCAGAAATTACATCCGGGATTGTATTCTAGTATATTTAAATTAAGTATTTAACATTTAAGTGCAGCACTATTTTCTGTGCTGAAAATCAATGGCATGTAGAAATGCTGGGATCAGTGCATCTGACGCCTATCAGAAGTAGTGGGGCAGAGGGCAAGGTCACACAATCTCATCCAGTGATTGCCACATGTAGGCCAGTGTACCTCCTTCCCCAAGACAGTGTCTGATTGTAAACCTATAGCTAGAATAGGATGAGAAGTTAAATGTCTGTCATGGTTTCTCATGAGCCACATTGTTACCCCACTGGAAAACCCTGTCCCGGGGTCTACAGTTTTGATATTAAAGTATGATCCCACATGTGCCTGAGAGGTCGCCCGGATGAACACATAGGCAGCAACGGTCGAACGGTCAAAAACCAGGTCAGGCCAGTAAAATCCCCTGTCACGTAGCCCCAGGAGACCTCAAGCTGTGCAAATCCACAGTAAACAAAGGGTCCTCAGCCCCTGAGAAGCCAACTTGAGGGGATTGGTGTGTTTGCCCCAGGTTGAGCAAAATCCTATCAGGCAAGGACCATTTACAGAAAATCACACCACAACCCAATGCAACCAAAGATCCTGAGACTTTGGCACCACCTTGTAATCTCATCACACAAAGGAAGTTACCATTGTGGATCTTCTTTCTTGTTGCAACACCCATTGTTCTCCCCAGGAAAGGATTAGCCCTCCAGGTACTTTTCCCCCTACAAATAGTCCCAGTTTTGGAGCAGTTCTTTGGATTACTCCCAGTCATCCCAGTAGACCGTTTCTCTGTCCATTGAGTAATCCCCTCAGCCCTCTCTGTGCTGAGCCCCACTTCTCCGCTGTTTTTCCCGGACCAAGGACTTCAGGAAAAGGTGCAGTATTACCCCAGCTACAACCCCTTCAATATTCCCCTATCTGGTTTCCTCTCTTTTGCTTCTTAATAGGTCTTGCGTGAGTGTGTGAGTGATTGCGTTGGTGTGTGAGACTTTCTTTCAATAAAATCATTTTATGGGACATCTTCGTTTGGTTTTTGGCTTGGCCTGACCCAGTAAAAACTGGGTAAAAAGACCCCACTAGGTTACCCTGCCTCTCGCATTGCTATAGCTCGTGCTCTGGCCTGTTTCCATTCCCCATCAAGTGGAGCACATTGAGGTGTCCCCCACGGGACCCCAGAAATCAGGGTAACAAGATGACAAACCACATGTAGCAGAAAGGAAAAATTGTTTTTAAAAATTGGCACCTCTGGGGCCCACCAAAGGCCTGATTGGCCGGTGAGCCGCTGGGTGCATGAAAATTGCAGCATAAAGCCACTCACTTGCTGGAGGCTGCTTGTGCCGGAGGCTGCTTGTGCCTGGGGCTGCTGCCTGTGCTCACTTGGGCTGCCTGTGCTAGCTCACTCATGCTGCCTGTGCCTGCTTGTCTGCCTGCCTGTGCCTAGTCACACTACCTATGTCCGTTTGGCTGCCTGTGTCCGCTGGAGCTTCCTGTCTGTGCCCACTCGTCCTGCCTGTGCCCACAGCTGCCTCCCTCTGCAAGGTAATATAAGTATTCTCTATTCTTTTGCCTTGAGACTGGAGGGTAGGGATTGGGAATTAATTGAGACTGGAGTAGAGACTTGACTTGAAAGTCCCTTGCAGGACTTGGAATGGACTTGAGGTAGACAATTGAGACTGTACTAAAGGCTGTTTCTTTTCTTTTTTTAAAGTGCCTTGTTCCAGGACTTGAGAGTTAACTGGAAGTTACAGTCTTCTTGATATTTCAAGGACAGCTGAAAGATTCCTTTGCATAGCTCCCTTGCAAAGCTTTTTCAGACACAATTCTGGGGTTTGGAGTTTTACGAGGTGTCACAGCCTTCTCTGCCAAAGTGTGCTGGTGCATCATCAAACTACAAACCTCAGGACACCAGAAGGAGCTATGCAAAGAAAAGCCAGTGTTACCGCTGTTTCTAGCCCGAGCTTGTGGGATATTAAGATATCATTTGATATCAATAATTCGACCTTCTCTACCCATTCCTCTCCATGTGCTTGTGAGGCCCCTGGACAAGCACGCACACAGGTGCGGCCAACAATAGCCGAACCCAATCCAGGCAGGCCAGTCATTGCCGAATGCAGCTTCAGGAGACCTCAAGGCAAGTACCACATTATGTATGCACGCTACTTACAAAAGATCCCCTGCTCCATGCAGGCAGCTTGATGAGCAGACTATACAACTCTCAAGCACTCCGTGTTTGCACACTGGCTACTCTATTGACAATCTGGCTATAACTCAATCATCTAAAGTACTGACCTTTCGGAGGCTTTGTCTCTAGCCCCAAACTCATTGTTTTCCCCAAGTACAGACTAGCCTGCGGCCACAGTTATAAGAATCCCTGACTTTGAGCACTTCCTCGGATTGCTCTTGCCTTCCATCCCACCTTGCTGTTGCTTTGTCCAGCAAGTCTTCCCCTCAGCCCCACGTGCTGAGAATCCACCCCCCCCCCAGCTTCTTTGTTTCTTACCAGGCTTCAGGACAGGTAAAGTATTTCCCAGACCAAACCTCCTCTAAAAATCCCTCTATCCCACTCCTACCTTTATTTCTATAGTGCCTTGTGTGAGTGTGTTGAATACACTTGTGTGATTGTATTTCAATAAACCAATTATTATTATTTTCAACATCTGCCTTATCCTTGACTCGGCCTGACCCTGTAGACATAGGGTTCAAGATCTCGCTACGTTACCCTGCCTCTCACATTGCCAACTTGTACTCTGTGCTAATTCCCTCCTGATTGTTGTGAGTACATTTAGGTGTCCCTCCCGGGAGCCCCAGAAATCAGGGTAACAGATGTTGGGGATGATAGGAGTTTCAGCCCCATGGAAACGCAGCAGAGAAACCGGAGTTCAGTGAGCCAACAGCAGCAGCCTTATTCCCCAGTAAGGATATTCACACACAGAGGAGTTTCTTCCAAAACAGGAGGCACTTTATCTTGCAGCAAAGTTCCATTATATACAAAACATAGGACAGACGGACAAAAGCTTGCGCCAGGCACCAAGTTTGGTCAACAGACAAATACATACTGAAGTTGCTTTGTTATATACATATCTACAACCAATCAGGTAGAGGTTTGCACACCTCCCTCTACCAACTGCACACGACCCAGGTTTCTTATGCAACCTTGCAATTACCCACAGCAGGGGCATGATACAACATCTTTGCAGTGGGCTTTGCAGTTCCCTGCCTGGAATCCCTGACAACAGAGTGGTGGAGTAATGCGGGCAGCCCCCGTACCCCTAATTTGAGTGGGAGTTGTGAACCTTCTCAAATCAGGCTGGTATAGACTTAGGTGACAGCCAGTCAAATCTCTACAGCTTTGTTAGGAAGGAACACGTGTGCGTGAAATCTGTGTGCTTGAGCTCTAGGAGCTACTCTATCTGGGCTGGAAATCTGTCCCTTTTTCTTGCTTGGCTTGTGTACGTCATCCGCCCCGACTTGGTCACTAGCTCTTGGGCAGTGAATCACAGTCCGATAGCAAGGGGTGTGCACAAGCTGTCCTAGGAATCACACCCCTAACTTGGGGTCTATTGTGGGCTGGGATCCAAAGCACTAGGGCATTAGGAACAGTCCACACACATGCAACACTTAAGGCAAGGCAAAAGCACTTAGGAAAGAAACCCCCCCCCCAGAGTGACACGGGTGCATCCCGTTTAATGAGTAAAGCACGGGTGGTCCCGGTTGAATTTAAATTGGGGTGCGTCTCGACTGCTAGTAAAAATAGGTGTGGGTGGTGCGTCCCGACCTAGGATGGGGTTTCTGAAAGTTTAGCCTGAGGTGGAGGAAAGGACCCCTTACCCAAAAAACTGTTAGGGATGGTTGAGTTTTGGCTCCTCACCCCTTTTTCCCCATTGCTTGGCCAGGCAGCGCAGTAAGTTCCACTGGGTTCATTTAACCCCTTCATTGGCAGGCAGAGCACTCGTGAAGGTTTCCCCAGAGTATAGGTGACTCTCCCCATCCCTGAACCGTTTCCTCATCCTTTTGTCCCTAAGCTGTCGAAGTGGAAGGCCGGGCTTAGTCAGGCAAAAGTGAGTTTTTCTGGGCAGGCTGGAGTTAGGTTCCCAAAACTCTTCCCTCACTAAGTTCCGCAGAGTTCGTTTCCCTAAAATCCCCCAGGGGTCTCGGTGATCCTACCCGTCCCTCCAGATCCTGGTCCCTTGTGTGTTAATGTAAAATGGCTGAGAGTAGCAAGGTAGCAGTGAAAGACCTCATGCTCAAAAGGGAGGTCAGAGGAAAGTTGGAGAAATGGGTATTGAGCGAGGGGAAATGCCCCTGGAAGGAGACAAGCTTCCAGACGGCAGATCCCTTTGCCACGTTAAGGGAGGCATATCCTCAGGTGCGCCAGTCAAAGAGCCAGTTCGGGCCATCAAAGGATGCTTTGGCCACATGGGGACTTCGGCTGATGGCCAGAGATGCCTCAAGGACCCTGGTAGAGACCGGAGACAAGCTTGTAGTGTCAGAAAAGGAAATTGCCCGGCTTCATGCCGAGACAGAGGCTCTTCGCACGGACAAAGTAACGTTCGCGTCTGTCACGCAGACCACTGCACAAAAGTTGAGTGCTGCCACTCTGCAGGCTCAGACTTGGGAGGAGAGAGCTCGTGCTTTAGAAGCCGAGCTAGCTCACACCAGGTCTGCAGCCAAGTTCATGGTAGGACAGGTCAAGGAACAGCAAGAGGCTGTTAGTCATGCGGCCTGCCAGAAAGAGATTGAGGCATTGGAGAGCCAGCTTAACACCCAAAGGGCATTGATCTCTGCAGTCTGCCCTGAGCTGCTCCCATTGTTCTCCCTTGAAGAGCAGCTGCCAGAGGATGCTCTGGCCACTCTTCCCCGCAACCCCGACAGGAGTGACCACGGGGTCCCAGTCCAGCCCGTTGAGACCCGTTCTATGACGAAGAGAATTGCCCTTTTGGGAGAAGGAGGTTTAGATAGGACAGAGGTGCAGGAGACCCAAGAAATTGAGACCCAGGTCCACTGGAGAGCCACCGAAGCCAAAGCCATCATGGACCAGCTTGGTCCTCTGAATAAGTCCACAGGGATCATGTGGCTTCATGCCGTGATCTATTCCCACCCCACAACCAACGGCCAGGACTTAACCCAACTGGCTAGGTTGGAATCTACCGTGGGAGCTCGAGGCTTGGTAAGACTCGAGGCCCATGAGTGGATGAGGGAGATAATAAGGATTTTGTGGCCTGGGTAGAGTGCTAGCATTCTGTACGTCATGGAGCAACAGGGTCCCAGAGAGAACCCTGAAGCTTACATGGCGCGGAAGCAGCTTCTGGTCATCTTAGCTGATAAGGTCCCCCTGGCCCCAGGAGGGTACAATTTTAACCAGGTAGAGTTTAAGACTATCCTTTACAGAGGTCTTAATCATGAGACCAAAATGACCCTGGGCTTGGTGGACCCTGCAACAACTGGATGGGAGGAATTTGGAAACAACCTCCGGTGGGTCGCTGACCTGCTCCGCTAGGCAGGTTCTCTGAAGCCTCCTCCTAAACCTCATAGACGTGACGCAGGGAATTGGGAGCCCATACAGGAGGTTACCTACTTCAACTATGTACCCAATTCCCAGCACAGGAAGACGGCTCCAAATTCCATTCCCAAGGGGAATTGGAACTAGCGCCCTCCTCCCAGACAGGACAACAGGCAGTGGCAGGCTAGGGATTCCCACAGTCAGCTCAACAGGACAGGGAACTCCACTCAGCCACCCATAGCAGCAAAGTAGACTCTGGACATTGGTGCCCCTAAGGAGACGTCTGGTGGTTATGACCCGACAGCCCAGAGTTACTCTTCAGACAGAGTAAAGATCTAGGGCATGCTTAGAAAGTTTGGACTGGACATAAGCCAGTTCGATGGGAGACCCACGTTCGAGCTCCTTGATGCCCTAGAAAGGCATTTACCACTGGGAAGTAGCCAGCCAGTGAATGCGATGACCAACGGTCCCCCTCCGGCTGGATACTACCCCGACTTATAGCTGTCAGGATAGGGGTGCCCTCAGTCCCGGGATCTCCCCCAAAGGGTTGTGGCTCAGCTGAAGCCTGACAAATGAGGTAGACCTAGGGTGAAGGCAGGCATCAGGACCGATAGGGAAAAGACCCCTGCCACCCCTTCTGCAGACTCCAGAGCAGCACTAAAAGTGCTGCACCCTAACCTGATAAGACAGGGTAAGCCCACCCCAGATGCTATCCGGTTGACCGGGCATGGGGGGGGGACCCAATCTAAGTCCTTCAGAGGACACGAGCGCTAAGTGCACACTAAAACAAGGCAGACTGCCCCTCCTCCTGACATAGCCCCGAGTGCGAATCCAACCACCTCCGAGACCATAGTGCTTTCAGAGCACTGAGAAGGATTGCGCCAGGCTAAGGTTCAGAAGGAAGCCCCCAACAAGTCTGACAAGTTGCAGAACATTGCCAGCATGTGTGAGAGCCAGGAAGAGGAGAGCACACAGCCAGGGGAAGCCAGCCCCAAGCTTCCAGAACTTGCCATTGTCCCTGCTTTGAGCCCCTTGTTAGAGACCTGCAGTTTCTCCCAAGATTTTCTTGAAACCTTGGCAGAGAGAGTCCTCCCTCTCCATGCCCTCTTTCAAGGGAATTTCCTGTGGGACTGGGAATCCAAGCAGCAAGATGCTTCTGCCCAACCAGAGCACAGGTTAGTAAAGGCACTCACCCTGGCACACCCTGACTTGACACTACATACTCCCCTTAACTGTGTTCCATCAGGGGAGACTTCAACCACTATGACTGTGAGGTCCAAATACCACACGGAGGTGGACATGGCTACTGCCTTAGCCTCCACAGAGCTATACTGGTGCCAGCTTACATTCCTATTCAGAGGTACCCAATACCTTTTCACTCTGGTGATCTTGAGAGGGGTCAAGACAGTCCGTGGCTTTGTCTCAGTCACCATGATGCCAAGAGAAAAGACAATACTTCAGGAGGCACTTGGGTCAGATACTAGCCTTCACTTTGATTTGGCCAAAAGGCTCTCAAGCCATGAGTGCGCTCTGCCACTCTTACAAGTGATTTCAGAGATCCACAAACAAACACATGTAAAGGACTGGAAAAGAAAGCCCCCAGACTAGGCAACCCCTTCTTTTGTGCAGCAGCCAAGTACTATATGCCCGATAGTTCCTCAGACTTCCTTAAATTGCAAGGAAGTGCCAGCCGTTAACTTGTCTGAGACATTTGTCTCAATTTAGGAGGCCTCTGACAATGGGTAAATGAACAGTGTCTTAATGGGACAGAGAGGAGTGGCGCCCCCTCCGGCTTTCCCGTTTCTGTAAATAGCCCTTGTATATAGTTATAGTAGTGACGGACTCCCATATCTGTGTTCCCTACAGGGAGATGGAATGGGACCATTCATGTGGATTGCAGTACTGTTTTCTTTGTTTAAATATGTCCTCAGAGCCTCTCCCAAATACACAACCCAATTCACCACCAATTGGCAATTCAACGTGCAGGTGAGCTGCCATTGGAATCCTTACCAGGAGGCAGAAGCCCTGCTACGAAATTTGCAGCTGTTACCTTGGTTTCAGAAGAGGTAACCGTTTGAATTATTTTCAAAGATACAGGTACACCCCAAAGGGAGGCTTAGCTCTGAGTTACAAATGTCTGTGACTGGTAGCGAAGCTAAGGTCTACACTGAAACGGCCATTGCCCCATCTCCCTTGACCGTCAAAATGGTCTGGAGTTGGCACCACAATGCCTTCCTGTTTGCGATTAGGTTCACCTATGAGGATTGTCACCCTGCATGGGAGTGGAAAACCTTTCTATTCATGTGCCATAACCTCACCCGTACCCCCACAGGTTGCAAGTTCACATGTGGCAAAATGTGGTGCCCAGATTCCCCTGCTTATACCCCTGCCTCCGCTAGTTCCCCTGCCATGTATGTCGGGAGCACAGTAATACATAAGGATATAGAGGTAGTCGCATACTCGAACTCCCAACCCATTGTCACCACCATGGTTTTAAATTTCATGGTAGTAAATATTTCAAAGGTCATTCCTGTCTGCCAGCCTTATCTACAATTAGCATGGACAAAGTGGGAGCACTGGGGAAAGCGATGGCTGTCTTTTTCCCACCGACACACTCGCCCTAAGAGAAGCATCCTAGGGACCATCTTAGGAGGAATAGGCACTGGCGGCAAAATAATTAATGCTATGGACAACGAGGTATTGGCAAATAAATTAGGCATGATTGGCTCCAAGACTAAAGAAATTGGTGTGTCCTCCGCCGCTGGTCTAACTAACCTGGCATGAGGAATGGATTTGATCAGTCAATTGTTACCCCAATGGGTTGGTGCAGAGAGAGATACAGTGTCTGACCTTGGTCGTGTCTTAAAAACCACGACACACAATATGTCAGTTGCTATTCAGTGTACGCAATTGCAAAGCAACATAATCACCTTTGCTGCTCAGGTGATTCAGGCCAGCCTCATGGGATTAATGCACCCAGAGATCCTGAATCTGCTGAAAGAGCGCTACCCGGAGTCCCTGGAACACCCTGCCGCTTTGGCACAGATACAGCATGCCACTTGGGAGAGCCTAACTCTCAAGGTGGAAGTGGTACACGAAAGGATTCTGGACCTAGTAATTTTACATCCATTATCCCATCTCAGACTACCATTAATAGCCGCTAATGCCACCCTACTTCCCCGACAGATGTACCATTGGTCCAATGGTACGCACTCATTTGATTTATCCGGTTGTTTATTTCATCACCTTTGGGTACAGTGTTTTCACAATATTGATAGTTTTGGTCATAGCAATGTCTCTGAATATGTAGTAGTACCAGTAAACTGTACAGTTATGGCACAGTTCAATAAAGAGTGCTTTTGTCTAAGAACCCCATGTTCAAATGTGACAGTATTGCCTAGTGGTGCAACAGTAAGCATCAACCGCACCGCTGGCAACCCGTGCTTCTGCTCGCAGCACTTACAGGATTGTTTTGGGAACAACTTCTATCTCAGGAGGGAGATAAAAGATTGTATCTTAGAAACTGAATACGTGTCCATGGAGTCCAAACTAGTTGGATTCCACATCGTGGATGAGATTCCCTTGTCTACATGGCTACGGAATCTTACCCGCCTAGCCGATAGAATAAAGGAGGTATTGCACTAACTCCATCAGATTGCATTAACAGTCAATCACTCCGCCAAAGTAATTGTTGAATCATCAGAAGATTTGGAGTCAGCCTCACAACAGTCATGGTGGGACACCTTCAGCTGGTCATCCATGGGGCAAGCGATCGCCCACTTCGCTTTGCACCCTTTAATAATTCTGGTTGCCTTTCAAATTATACTAGCCATATGCTTGATTGGCCTCGCACTGTGGGTCAAGAAACAAATTTTCCAGCTACAAGCTGGCCGGTTTTATTGATTGCTCCGAGGCTCGTAGTTTGTAACTAGTTAATTGTTAGTGTGAATTGTTTTGAATAGAATGTCCCATTTAGTTTCAAAAGCCTATCCGAAGGCGACCGTCTCTCAGGCCTGCCTTGGAATCCAGCTTTCTTGAGGTAGGGAAGTTGTGCACTCAGAACCTACATCTAGCTACCAGCACTGTACCAGCAGACCCTGAAGCCTTCGGTATACATCATCAGGCTTGGAGTCCGGGTCTAGGCTTGGGCGATGGGGGAGACCTCGGCGAACCAACTGCCAAGTGAGATCCCATCCTGTTATGGGATGACTTTGGCTATTTGTCTGCTAACTGGAACCAGATCTCATTCCGGGATGGCTTTGGATATCTCAATCCAACTTTGTTCTGGGATGACTTTGGCTAACCCAGCCTCAGGGCCGGTGGATTGATGCGGGTTCTGAATTCACAGCTTCGCTACCTTCTTGGTTTTCCTACAGCCAAAACAGCTCTATACTTGGGAGCTATTTAAATCCTCGCTTCAACAAACACTTTCAAATCACAGCGAGCAAAAATTGTTTCCACTTGAACTCCCATCAGAGCTGCTAATTTGCATTTTATCTATGTATTGGATAACCTTGTTGTCAGTCCTTATGCCAAAATAGCTATAGGTCGACAGCTCTGGGTAGCCATGAAGACCCCCTGGACCTGACCATCTCCCCCGGGTATCGAGGGGGGTGAAGAAGAAAATCGCAGCTCCAACCGGGAGTCGGTCCAAGGAGATGCCCGAGTTCTCTGCAGCAGCTGTGGGACCATGGGGGGGTGACCCAAACACCTCCCAACAAAGACAAAGGACTTATGGACTCAAAAACCCATTTTGAAAGTCTTTTGCCTTCTTGCCCACCGAAGAAACTCTTCAAGGACTATTCCTTTCTCCAAGATCTGCAAGATGCAAGCAGCTAATAGTCAGCTCGCGATTGTTAGCTAGTTTTGCAAAATTGGATACATTGTAACTACTACCACTTTCTCCTCGCTCAAGACTTGCAGTGCTTCATTGGAAGGCACACTTTGCTTCAAAGACTCAACTGTTTTACACTTTGCCATTTGCATCAGCTGCTCATTTCCTGCCACTTCCCAATTGATGGGACAATTTATTGTTGTTTACTGCTCATTGTCACTATGCATTTGTGTGAATGTGTTTAGGCTTAGTTTGGAATGTTTTTATAACATTGAAACCCTTTGTGTTTCCCTACAATTCTCTTTCCCTATGGAGAAATGCTACCTCTGAACCTGTAGACCCCTATTTGGCTCTAAATATATTTTTGATTTTAATTGGAAAATGATCGCTATTCGGGGGGGGGATTGTTATCGCTGTTTCTAGCCTGAGCTTGTGGGATATCCCATTTTCGGGGGGGGATTGTTACTGCTGTTTCTAGCCTGAGTTTGTGGGATATTAAGATATCATTTGATATCAATAATTCGGCCTTCTCTACCCATTCCTCTCCATGTGCTTGTGAGGCCCCTGGACAAGCACGCACACAGGCACAGTCAACAATAGCCGAACCATTCACATCCTGATCTAGGCAGGCCAGTCATTGCCGAATGCAGCTTCAGGAGACCTCAAGGCAAGTACCACATTATGGATGCACACTACTTACAGAAGATCCCCTGCCTGGTGCAGGCAGCTTGATGAGCAGACTATACAACTCTCAAGCACTCCGCGTTTGCATACTGGCTACTCTATTGACAATCTGGCTATAACTCAATCATTCAAAGTACTGGCTTTTCGGAGGCTTTGTCTCTAGCCCCAAACTCATTGTTTTCCCCAAGTATGGAGTAGCCTGCAGCCACAATTTTCCCTATAAGAACCCCTGACTTTGAGCACTTCCTTGGATCGCTCTTGGCTTCCATCCCGCCTTGCTGTTGCTTTGTCCAGCAAGCCTTCCCCTCAGCTCCACGTGCTGAGAATCCACGCTCCCCAGCTTCTCTGCTTCTTACCAGGCTTCAGGACAGGTATAGTATTTCCCAGACCAAACCTCCTCTCAAAATCCCTCTATCCCACTACTGCCTTTATTTCTATAGTCCCTTGTGTGAGTGTGTTGCATACACTTGTTTGATTGTATTTCAATAAAACAATTATTATTATTTTCAACATCTGCCTTATCATTGACTTGGCCTGACCCCGTAGACATAAGGCTCAAGATTTCGCTACATTACCCTGCCTCTCGCATTGCAAACTTGTACTCTGTGCTAATTCCCTCCCCATTGTTGTGAGCACATTTAGGTGTCCCTCCCGGGACCCCCAGAAATCAGGATAGCACCAGTTTTGACCTGGATTATCTCTCTACTGTAGTATGTGGCCCTGTTTACACAGACAGGAAAATGTGGGATTAATCCACATTTTCCTGCCTGTGTAGAAAGGCCCTTCTTGTCATTTTCAATGTGGTGAGATCCTGAGGCAAAGCTAGGACAATTGTCCTAGGCAGATTTCTTCAGAGGGAGGTTTGCCTTTGCCCAGACTTTTGTTAAGGCTGAGAGAGTGTGTCTTGCCCAAGATTATCCTTCTTTCCCTTATTGTTAAACCCTTTTAAAAAAAAGGATTTGAAAGATTCGAGATTCATGAGATTCATGGATTCCCAGAACCTTCCAGGGATTCGGGTTTGGAAAATTCTGGATTTGTCCCATCCCTAGTCTTTAACTATTTAATCTTTTAGAACTCACCTTTATCCTATTCTGTTCTTCTCCCTGGATGACCGTCCTTTTTCCATTACTGCTTTCTCTATTACAGTTATCATTATGCCACCTTTTCCATTTTTGCCTTAAGTCTCAGCTTTGTATCCTTTCTTCCCTGGTTGAAATTCTCTGCCTGTAATCTCATTCCTGTGACTATTGACAGGTTCATAGGACTCCTGGTACACCCCCAATCTATTATGGCAATGAGGTCCATGCATTTCTCTCCCCTCAAGTGTCTTAAGCTAATAGGTATGAAGAGAGGGGTAGCTCTGCCACTCACCACAATCTCCAGGCACCTGTTGCGTGTAGCCTGCACTCTGGTAGTCAGTTTAGGTTTGTTTCATTTCCCGATGCCTCTGAATCACTGTTCTCTGTGGAGACTTCATTGTCTCCTGCCAGGTCTACAGGATTCAAGTTTGCTGCTTCCCCATTTAGCACCAAGCTGGTGCCTCTTGCCCTTAGCTTCTTGTCTTGCTTCCCACTTTCCTCTCTCCCCTATTTTTGGTGGGGTCTGGACCGTTGGTTACTATATTACTTCAAAATGTAGGTGCCAAAAGAGCCACCCCACAATGTCAATACCTCCTTGCAAAAGTGGGGAATGAATTAGTTCAAAGTTCAGGAGGCTTGAGAGAGGGGGGCAACTTAGCCAGAACTTTCTACCAATGTTTATAGAATCACTCAGGAAAAGAACCAGCCAGAGATTCAAAAGTAAACTAAAAATGTGGTTTATTGAGGGGAATTCACTCATGCATGCAGACAAGATACATACAGTCAAATGTTCACACAAGAGCTGACTGAAGGATAAAGGGAGGAAAAATTATGGATAGAGAGGTTGAGGGTTTGGGGTCATAATTACCAGTCCAGAAGAGTGGTGAAGAAGTTGAAATGTGGCTAAGGGCAGACCAGATCAGGGTTCAGGGCAACATAGCACTTCATTTCATTACATCTGATTTCTCAAAACCAAGGGTCTCTTGTCACTCAGCTCTCAGGGTGCTCTCTTGCCATTCCTGCTTTTCCCATTCCTGCCTTTGAGGGCTGTACCTCTGTTAGGCATTCATCTCTCTTTGTTGAAAGGTTTCCACTTCCCCTGCTAATAACATCTGTCCCATCACTGTCACTGGGTTGTCTCTCAGGGCAGCCCATTCCAGTACTTCTGGCCTGAGCCACTCTTGGAAGTGTTGGATCTTGGTTGCCTTTACCAATCTGGTACCTGGGAGCCAGTCACTTAAATTCCTCCACATACTTGACCACTGAACAATTCTCCTGCTTGAGAGTTATCAGAAGCGCCCTGGCTTTAGCGTGCTGGAAAATATACAAGTCCACTAGCTGGTTGCATGCTTGCCCCTCCAACTGTGCTGCTGCAAACCTCACCTCTGATTCTTCAGAGGGGAAAGTATATTTCCACTCTGCCATGAAGCCAGCTACCTGAGTTAGAAAAAAGGGAGCTGGTCCTTGCCTGTCAAAAGTAGCTTTGAGTTGTCTCCCAGGAATCGCATTGCAGTGCTTGCTGCTCTGTCCGTTGCTGGTTCCCTCTCTCAGGGTGCTACATCTCCTGCTGCCCTTGTGGCTTGAACTGCTGAAAAGGTCTCCACCCTCTCCATCCTTGCTGGTCTCCCTTCTCCTTGATTTGCAATGTTTCCAAGAGACACTGCATCATTTCATGGGTTTTGCCCGGTTCTCTTCTCAGTCTCGGAACTTCCATCTCCAAACTCGGGTCCTTGGCAACCTGACTCAGTGGGTGTCCGATCTGCACATTCCATTTGGAAAACCTTTCAGCTCTCCTCTGATACTTCATGGTATTCTCTTCTAGGAACCACTACCAGTTCACCATGCTTACCAGGGTTTTGAAGGTCCAGTTGGCTAAAGGGAGGCTGCCACTTTTCCTCTGCCTTCCCCTTCATGCTGGCCCCATCTGCACTGTATTCTAATTCCAAAGCATGGAATTCTGAGTTCAGGTTGGTTACTTTATGAATAGATGGTATGATGCATCAGAATGTAGTACTGACCTTTAGGTAACAAGGACTCCAGTAATCTGTCATGTTCCACTACTCTGTTACTCTCAACAAAAAACACACGTATTGTCCATTGCGTTTAAAGAGGCACAGGATGTTAAGTGTGTAATGGTGCTGGACTAAATAATTTACAACACACATTGGGTTATATGGGGGTACACACTTCCATGTACCCACAGTGCCCATTGGCAGATTCTCCAGGTTTACATCTCTTCCAGCTTTATCCCCAAGGCACTAACTTCACATTTCAACCCAAAGTATTTCTGCATCCCCTGTGTCATTTTTGTTTCAGTAAGAGGAAATGAAACAAAAATGACACAGGGGATGAGGAAATGCATCACTCTCACTTAAGATTGTGCAGGTGCTTTTGGGGCCATTCTTTCCCCCTCCCCAGTCTCTTTGATCCCTATTCACTAGGCTTAGATCCCAGGTATTTTCTTGTTGATATGCTACTCATTGTTAACTAGCTAATACACCAGAGGAGAGGATCAAAACTCAAAATGATCTTAACAGATTGGAGAGCTGGGCCAAAGCTAATAAAATGAATTTCAACAGAGAGAAATGTAAGGTTCCACACTTAGGCAGAAAAAATGGAATGCACAAAAAGAGGGTGTGGGACATGTGGCTGGATAGAAGTACATGTGAAAGGGATCTAGGAGTCTTGGTAGATCACAAGCTGAACAAGAGTCAGCAGTGTGATGTGGCAACCAAGAAAGCCAACAAAATTCTTAGTTGCATCAATAGGAGTATGGTGTCTAAATCAAGGGAGATAAAGGTACCACTCTATTCTGCATTAGTTAGGCCTCATTTGGAATACTGTGTCCAGTTCTGGGCAACCAAAATGGTGAAGGGTCTGGAAGCCATGCCCTATGCACAACGGCTTAGGGAGCTGGGTATGTTTAGTCTGCAGAAGAGAAGGTTAAGAGTGGACATGATAGCCATGTTTAAATATTTGAAGGGATGTCATGTTGAGGAGGCAGCAGGCTTGTTTTCCACTGTTCCAGAGACTAGGACAAGGAGCAATGGATTCAAGCTGCAGGAAAAGAGATTCCACCTGAACCTCAGGAAGAACTTCCTGATGGTTAGAGCTGTCCGGCAGTGGAATATGCTGCCTAGGAGCATGGTAGAGTCTCCTTCTTTGGAGGTTTTTAAGCAGAGACTGGATGGTCATCTGTTGGGAGTGCTTTGATGTGTGTTCCTGCATAGCAGAGGGTTGGACTGGATGGCCGCTGTGGTCTCTTCGAACTCTATGATTCTATGATTCTATGATTAACTGCTGTTACCGCTGTTTCTAGCCCGAGATTGTGGGACATTAAGATATCATTTGATATCAATAATTCGGTCTTCTGTACCCATTCCTCTCCACGTGCTTGCGAGGCCCCCGGACAAGCACGCACACAGGCACGGCCGAAAATAGCTGAACGATTCAAATCCCAATCCAGGCAGGCCAGTCATTGCCGAATGCAGCTTCAGGAGACCTCAAGGCAAGTACCACATTATGTATGCACGCTACTTACAAAAGATCCCCTGCTCCATGCAGGCAGCTTGATGAGTAGACTATACAACTCTCAAGCACTCTGCGTTGGCATACTGGCTACTCTATTGACAATCCTGTCATAATTCAATCATCTGAAGTACTGACTTTTCGGAGGCTTTGTGTCCAGCCCCAAACTCATTGTTATCCCCAAGTACAGACTAGCCTGCTGCCACAATTTTCCCTATAAGAACCCCTGACTTTGAGCGTCTCGTTGGATCGCTCGTGACTTGCCTCCCGACTTACCGTCTCTCCGTTTGATGAGCCTCCCCTCAGTCCCATGTGCTGAGAATCCACACTCCCCAGTTTCTTTGCTTTTACCGGGCTTCAGGACAGGTATAGTATTTCCCATACCAAACCTCCTCTCAAAATCTCTCTATCCAACTCCTACCTTTTATTTCTATAGTTCTTTGTGTGAGTGTGTTGCATACATGTGTTTGACTGTATCTCAATAAAACCATTATTATTATTAACTTCTGCCTTATCATTGACTCGACCTGACCCTGTAAACATAGGGTTCAAGATCTCGCTACGTTACCCTGCCTCTCGCATTGCTAACTAGTGCTCTTTCCTAATTCCCTCCCCATTGTTGTGCGCACATTTAGGTGTCCCTCCCTGGACCCCCAGAAATCAGGGTAACACAGCATTCCTAACTCTGGTAATGCATAGTAAATCACTTGTTGATTGCTACCACTTCTAAATAAATAAAATCTTGCCTGGCCACTATAAATGTCTGTATGAGGGGTTCACTTACCTAGGGAACTATCCTGGAGTGCAGACCTGCTCAGAGTTTGCTGAATGAGGGGGGAGACAGCTGGGGAGCAACAGTGGAAAAACACCAGCCAGGTATAGCCTTGGAAGGTGTAGTGAGAAGTGTGTGGGGCTGTGATGTGGGACTTCAAAAGGAAGGATACCCAGCAGGGAAGGGAGAGGTGGAAGGAGGACAGGTGGGTGACAAGAGGATATCCAATGATAAGTGAGCAAACAGTGTGAAGCAAGAGCCAACAGACTGCATACGGATCTAGATCTTTCTTACGGAGGGGGGGAGGACACTCAGCAGGCTTCAGGACAGGCACAGTGGTGACTTCAAAGAGGAGTGAGTAACTCAGAAGAAAGGGGAAAGTGCAAGAAGGAAGGAAGTGGTGACATTAGTTATCCCCTGATGCCATCTAGCGGTCTCTGAGGGCAATTTCTGCTTCATTGAGTTTTGGGAAAGACTGTCTGAGACTGAAAGAGATTAAGTCCTCCAGATGGAGGCCGTGGGGGTTGCACTGCTCACAAATGAACTTGTCTTGCCTTTTGGGAAGGTGTTGTCTGCAATAAACATGCATAAATCACCTTGCATTGTCTGGTGGACTTGTATAAGTCATGGAAACTAGGACTTTTGAAGTCCCCCTCCCTATGGAAGAGGGTCCAACTGTGACAATACCCATTTATAACTACCCTACAGATAATATACAATTTTCAGCATCGACTATTTGGCAGCTTGTAACACATTACATCCATAGAAACGTTACATTACATCAAAACATATTCTATATTCATTAACATGGTATGGAGTGAATGCAACATGACAACCCTAAGATGAACTTATCAAAGCGTTTTCTGGGGCTGATCATTCACTGACCTTATCACAGAAAAGTTGTAAGCAATCCTGAAGAATATATCACTCATATTCTCCAAAAAGTGAACAGCATCTCACTGAAACAGATAAGCCTTATTCAGCATAGGGTGCCCTTTGAAGAGTGACAGCTTTTAAAAAAAGACTCTCTTCTATTTGAGAAAGCTCTCCATACGATCTCAAACCCTGAAAAGTTAAGGGTTTGAGTCACAGGGAGAGGCTGCATTAAAGAGGGACACAGTGGAGACAGACAGCACTTAACTGCTTCCTCTGCTCACACTTTCAACTCAACTATTCTAACACCTGAACAGGGCTATAAAGTACCGACACTAGAGCTCCCCTCAAATCTTTATTTACTAGCATGTCTCTAAGCCTTCCCTCAACATGATGCCCTCCAGACATTTTGAACTGGAACTCACATCAGCCCTAGTTAACATGGCCATGAATTCATGTGACTTACTCTATGACCAATGAGTTTAGAAATCCAACCTAAGAGGCCAATTCATTCTTTCATACAAGTTATTTTTATTCAGGTGTACAAGAATGTCCGACACTGTTTGGTTGGACTCAAGTCAGTGGGGGAAAAATAGGATGGAACTGATCTCACAGTATATCTTTTTATGATCTTGTCAATCAGTCCTGCCAAAGAGCTGATGACATCCAGTACTATCATTGCAGGCTACCTTTCTTTTTATATATATTATTTTCATTTTTTAAAAATAAATTAAATATACATATTTCATTACTGTACATTTCAAAATGATATGGATATAATATGCACCAGTCTGGTTGAATTTGATTGACTTTCCTATATTCCTCTAAGAATCTAAATTTAAAAGTCATTGAAGACTACTAAAATAGACATTTCAGAGTTAAGAGTCAACCTCCTTAATTATATCTTTCAGAACAGAAAATCCAATAAGGTAAAAACAAAAATTATGAATAAGCAGGTCTATTTGACTTACAGTGAAGTAAAATAAAATCCAAACAATTTAAAGGAACACCATGTCTTTAAATTTTCAGTTCATGAGATGCTAAACTGTTTAAAGTAGAGCTCCAAGAGGTCCAGAGTTGAGTAATGTAATGTCCATATGGGGGAATTACACTTCTCATTCCCTGGCTCCACCGAAACATGCAATTGTCTCCTCAGCCTGAGTGTCCTCTACAGCCACTCTGTTCCCAAGTGGAATTCTGCAGGTCCTTGATTGTCAGGAACAGAATCCAAGCACAAACAGCACAATACATAAAGATATTGTTTATTTGGAGTGACGTACATGTAATGACTTTATTCTGAAGACTGAAGGAAAGCAAAAATGTTTGAGCTTAAGATCCCCCGAGGCCTCTCCCTCATCAGAAGTCCTTAGGAATCTGGAGGGTGTTATCAGCACATTCCTTTCCCATGGCAGCCACTGTTTACCTGCTGGTTCTCAGCTACCTCAACTACATGCTACATACTAAATATCCGCTTAACTAAATATCCTATTAACATATATGGAGGGCATCCTGACATCCTGCCCTTCCCAAAAGAAAAAAAATGGATATACGTGTGATATGAGCTGTAGTTAGTAAAGCAAGGAAGGTTTAGTAGGGTGAGCTTTGTGAAAAGTGGTAACGAGATCAGAGGCAAAAGTTGAATACACTCATTCACCTAGCTGAGGGGTGAAATTTTTCCAGAGGATCAGGTACTGAAGTTGACCCTTATGGATCCTGGAGTCGAGGACATGGGATACTTCCATGAGGCCAGAATCAGTCAGAGAAGAGTTCAAAGAAGGGGCCAGTTTCAGTAAGCTGCAATAAAAAACAGGGTGAATGAGTTTATACTTAGCAGGCAAAAAGAGTTTGAAAGTCACCTCATTTGTGGCTTTTTTGATAGGGAAGGGGCCAATAAATTTAGGAGCAAGCTTCTTAGATCGCCCTTCAAAAGTTAAATTTTTGGTAGACAGGTATACAAGATTGAATGGCAGAGCAGACAGAGTCCCAGATGCCAGAAATTTGCTGGATCCAAGCACTGGGGGGGGGGTATTGTTTCTGTAGACAGCTTCAAAAGGCGATTTTCCAGTGGAGGCATGCCTTGCAGAACTGTAGGTGAATTCAGTGAACGGGGAGGACAGAAACCCAATTGGATTGGTTGGAGTTCATAAAACAGCAAAGGTATTGTTCAAGAGATTGATTGACGCATTTGGTTTGTCCATCAGTTTGTGGATGATGGCTGCTGCACAGCTTTTGTTTAATATCAAGGGATTTCAGGAAAGAAGTCCAGAATTTGAAAGTGAAAATTGGTTCTCTATCAGATATGATGCAGGAAGGGGTCCCATGCAGACGCCAAACGTGAGAGATGAACAACTGGGCCAATTTTTCTGCTGTGGGAACTTTTTCAAGATGACTGAAGTGAGATTGCTTGGAAAATTGGTCCTTGACCACTCAGATGGCATGGCAGCCCTGGCTGTTGGGAAGGCCTACGATGAGATCCCAAGAAATGGTGTTCCATGGCTTTTAAGGAGTTGGGAGTGGTTTCAAAAGTCCACGTGCTTTAAAGTTCCTGATTTTGCAGGTGTTGCATGTGGCTCAATTCTTAATGTAGTCTTGAACATCCATGTGAAGTGCAGGCCAGAACTGTCGCCTGACGGCATGTAGTTTCTTTGAGAAAGCCAAAGTGACCTGCAGATTTAAGGCTGTGATGCCTTTTGAGAATTTTGGGTCTACAATGGTGAGGCACGTATAATTTGGAGCCTCCAAGGTAATGTCGTCCTTCAGGTCACTAGGGTAGGGTGTGATTTCAGCCATTCATCTCCAATGCAACCAGCTTTCAGAGAAGTGAGGAGGTGAGAGTTGAAAGTCAAGGATATAGAGGAATGGAGATGTGTTTGCGCACATGTGGTTGCCCCAAGTTCAAGTGTGTCCAGGGAGAACAGCATTGCTTGCTTAGGTTCAGTCATATCCGTGGGAGTTTCTTGGTTAGGGAGTCTCAAGAGAGGATCAGCAAGAGTGTTGGACTTTCCCGGCTTGAAGATTATTTTGAAGTTAAAGCACTGAAAGAATTTGGCCCAATGTGCCTGTTTGGGGTTTAATTTCCTGGCAGTTTTTACTGTCTCAAGGTTCCAGTGATTACATCAAACTTTGAAAAACAACCTGGCCCCTTCCAAGAAGTGACACCAGGTGCTTAGGGCAAAGTGAATAGCCAGCGCTTCTTTTTCCCATATTAGCCATTTGCGTGGGGTTGGTGTGAATTTCTGCAAGATGAACGTGCAGGGTTTTAGGTGTCCATTATTGCTGTGTTGTAGTAATGCGGCACCCATTGCAAAGTCGGAGGCATCTGTCTGCACTATCAATTTCTTTTCTGGATCCAAGAAAAGAAGCAATGGTTCAGTGGTGAACATGAGTTTAAGTTCATCAAACGCAGTTTGGTAAGCATCAGTCCATAGCACTTTCTTTGGAGCAGGGGTGCCCTGGTTCTTTTTCAACAGTTGTTATTTTTGGACTTCCGGTGGCTGTGGCAAGGAGCATGGCTGTCACCCAGCACAGCTGCAGGGAGGACAGCTGCCCCATGAGCCCGTTTGCTTTGGCGAAAATAAAGGGAAAACATCCTTTTGGGAAAAGAGATTCGGAGGAGCTCGAAGGGGATGGATATTTCAGTGCGAGTGCCTGAGAAAAACATCTGGAAATCAGCACACGGGAAGTGCTTGAGAGGTCGTGTGAGCTGCCATTACCTCGTGGAGGCTTCTAAGGAAGAAATCCTCGCCGCCACTTTTTAAAAGAAGAAAGAAGATTCTTTTAGAGGACGATCAACAACTGAGCTTCATAATTCTATGGTTGGTAAGAAAACCAGCACACCAAAGACCCTACACATATATAGATTAGACAAGGAGATGCGGAAAAGGATCTCTGGAATATGGGTTCCTCTAAGTTTTAAACTATCAAGAGAACGAGAGTGAGGGGAAGCGGCGAGAGGGAACGGAGAAGGAAAAAAGGAACGAAGCGGTAGTAGTCTCTACAACAACAGTGTTCCCCACTAATTCCCCTATGACGCTAAGAAATAAGTAATAGAGGTTGAAAGGACATAAAGAGTGACTTTTCAAAACAATTTCACTTTAATAATTGGTAATAATTAGTAAAATAAGAATATAAAAGGAAGATATATAACGGAAATACAACGATTATTTAAGGAATATAAAATTTGAAGGACTGGGAATAATAACAGTAAAGGGACGGAACGAGAAAGAAGTTAAATAATTTGGAGACTGTGATAGTGTGGGACTGTGATATTAAACACTTTGATGATTGCTGAGGGTCAGCTGTTGTGCAATTAGAAGAAAAAATAAGCCGGGAAAATGGACAGAATGCAATACATGGGAAGAAAAAAGTAAGTAGAGAGATAGCGAAGAAAAGGTCGGAAGAAGGAAAGTGACTGAGGATCGAAAGGGACACTTTGAAAGAAAAAAAAAGAGTTTTTGAGAAAAGTGGGTAGAAGAAATAATTTATTTGCTTTTGGAATTGATGGACATATAAAATAGACCGGTGGTGCCTGTGTTGACAGACATTTAAAGATTGATTGAAGGAAATAGAGCGGACTTGGACTTCGATTTTGACTGATTTTAAAAGGCATTAAACTTGCTTAGCTATAGAAAAGAAGGGCAGAAACTCAAGGTTGGGAAAGCAGCACTCCAGAGAGAAAAAGATAAACAATAAAAGGTCATCAAAGTGGTGGTGAAATTCATTAACCCTTTTCTCACCGTATTTGGCATATGGTAAATAGCGGGGGTATCAAAGAAGAATAGGTATAAGAATGCCATCTAAAGGACATTTAATTATTACAGGCTTGCTTTCTTATTTATAAGAGGGAGACTTCGATAAAATAATTGCGTTAATTTTGAAGACTGGATGCACTGTCTGATGTGATGAAATAATACTGAATAGAACTAGAATATTTGTTTCCAAAATAATATAAGAGATTTGATGAGTTAGTGTAATGAGATAAGAGTTAAGTTAAGTTAAGGAAGTAAGTTGATTAACCTGATTGGTATTTAGAAGAAGAAGAATATTTATTGAATAAGAGATTGTTGGAGTGTTATAATTAATTAAGGAAAATTACTGAATGGAAAATCTGTAAATAACAAGAAGAAAAAATAAACAAATATAGATAGATAAAATATAGAATATAGAAAATATAAAATATAGAATATAGAAAATATAGCAATATAGAAATAAATTGTAAGAAGTGAAAGGAACAAAGTTCAAGCTTGACGGAATATTAAGTGGCTTCGAATTGCTTTTCTGGTGGTAATATCTACAGGTGGTAAACAATTATAATAATTATTGGAGGAAACTAATTAAGGGGAAAATATAGGAAATATTGTGTTTAAGAAATAAGTTAAATAATAAGATAAATGGACTGATCTAATTAATTGATTGATTGATTAATTGATTATAGATATAGAATATATCAAAGATTTAAGTAACAGATTGATTTAATTGATTGATCTAATTTAACAATTGATTGATTATAGAGATATTTATATTTATATTATCTTATTGTTGGGAAAAGAAAAGAAAATTATATACACACACACACACACACACAACTAAGGGGAAAAAAAGAAAAAAGAGAAGAATAAGAAGAATAAGAAAAGAAGAAGGAAGAAAAATAAGAAGAAAAACTAGACAAAATGGCTTCAGGAACAAGAAAAGCAATGTCAGTTAAGCAACAATTACAAATGAGACCAGCTCTTGAAGAACAACCAAAGGCATCTGAATTTACACTGACGATTATTGAAGAAATAAGGAAAATGAGGAATGATTTTTAAAAAGATATAAAAGAAGTGGCAAGTGACATCAAAGAAATGAAGAGAGAAATGGGGAACGTTGGACAAAGGTTGGAAAGTATAACTAGGGGAATGAAGAACATAAATAAGAAATTAGACAAATTACAAGATAGAACTACAAAATTAGAGAAAGAGACACCAAGGTTGGAAAAACAAATAGAAAATGTGGAACAACAAAATAGAAGCATGGAGATAAAATTTGGAGAGAAGTGTATAAAAATAAGAGGCTTGGGAGAAATTCAGGGAGAGGAGTTATATAATCGAGTGATACCACCATTGGCAGAATATATAGGATGGAATGCTGAACAATTAGATTTGGAGATTGATAAGATGTTCAGAATTAATTCATTCATCGCGAAAAAAAAGGAAGGTACCGCGTGACATCGTAATATATTTTTTAAGAGAAAGAGTGAAGGATCTTGTGATTCAACAGAGTTATTTGAGTAAATTGATAATAGAAGAGAAAGAACTTCAGATGTTTAAAGATGTACCAGCTCAAGTTTTGAAAAAAAGGAAAGACTAATATTTTCTGACACAAGTACTAAAAAGAAGAGCAATAACATATCGGTGGTGTAAACTTGAAGGAGTTACTTTTACATATAAACAGAAGAGATTTACATTAAATACAAGTCAAAAAGTGCAAGATTTCTTAAAGAGATATAAAGAGGAATTAAGGAAAAATCGATGAGAAGGACAAGAACAAGAAAGTCAAACTACAAAACAGGTAGAAAAACTGAGAGATCAAGAAATAATGCAAGAAGAATTGGAAGAGTCTCAAATAAATCAACAAAGAAGACTAAGTAAAGAATTTGAGAGGGAAACGAGGAAAATAGAATGAGAAAAGGAGGAGAATATAGATCAAGAAGAAGAAGAAGAGGAAGAGATAGAGGAAGAAGAAAAAGAAGAAGAACTAGAGTAGAAAAAACAAAAAACAAAAACAAAAAACAGATAACATCATGAAAATCATTTCCTGGAATGTCAGGGGAATGAATGCAGTGATTAAACAGAAAAAAATCTTCCATCATCTAGAAAAATTAAAACAGGATGTGACTTGTTTACAGGAAACTCATATAAGAGATAAGGACTTGAAATACTTGAAAAATCAGAAGTTGGGACAAGAATTCTCAACATCAGTAAGGAAGAAAAAAAGGGAGTCATAATTTATGTGAAAAAAATACAATGCAAAAGAAATCTTTAAAGACAACAAAGGTACTTTAATTGGAGTAGAGGTAGAGACAACTTACAATAAGATTCTGTTTCTGGGGATATACGGCCCACTGGAAAATAAAGCCTCTTATTGTCAGAAAAGGGAGAGAGAGGTGCATATTCGCCAAGCTCTGTGCTACCCACAGCCAGGAAGGGAAAAACAGCCGCTCAAACCGCAAAAGGCATCTTGTAGATTTATTGCGGGTAATAAAGACAAAAGCAAACAGCTACGTTACAGCCATAGAGCTCTGTGACAGAATGCACGCCACAGAGAGCACAAACAGATACGTACAGGACGCGAGGCAAAAAGGAAAGAAGAAGAGAGAGAGACTACTTGGACAAGCCCCTTTTGAACACATACACAGCTGAACGCTATCAAGTAGGCATGTGGATTTGTACACACAGTAGTCTCAACAGTAGACCTATATTAAAACACTGAGGGACAGCTGGGTGACCTTGCCCAATACACAAATATGTCTCAAGCGTCTCAGGGAAACAGCACAGCAACAAGTCTGTTACCTCTATCCACACCATCCAACACTTATTACGAAAACCTAACAAAGGAATTAACAGAGCATGACTACCAAGAAATAATAGTTATGGGAGACTGGAATGGGGTGATAGACCCCAAGCTTGATCGGACACTGAAAAATAAGGGAAAAACACCACAAAGAAAACTTCCTAAAGCATTCTATGATTTTATGGATATTATATCAATAACAGATGTGTGGCAGTATTTATACGGGGACGCTAAAGAATATGCCTATTTTTCAGAAGTCCACAAGACTTGGTCAAGGATCGACATGATTTTGATATCTAAAACTTTGTGTAAAAGAATTAAGAAAATGGAGATCCTGCCAAGACTATTATCAGACCATAGCCCAACTATGATGACCGTACAAGAACAGAAAAGTGAATATCGATGGACTGTAAAAGATGAGCTTTTAAGGGATGAAAATATAATAGAAAAGATAAAACAAGAAATAAATTATTTCTTTAAAGAAAATACTGGAAAAGGAACAACAAATAAGATAGTCTGGGATGCAGGAAAGGCAGTGATAAGAGGCTTATTTTTACAACAAGAAGCATATAAGAAGAAAATAAAGAAGCAGAAATATCAAAAAATGGTGGAAGAACTTAAGAAGAAAGAGGAAGAGTTAAAAAAAGACCCTAGAAATTTAAAATTGTCACAAGAGATTAAGATTTTACAAAAACAAATGTCCATAGAAGACAGATTAGAGATAGAAAAGAAGATAAAATATACACGTCAAAGATTTTTCGAACACGCCAATAAAGTGGGAAAATGGTTAGCATTCAGATTGAAAAAAGAAAAAGAGAAAAGATTGATTATGGAAATTAAAGAAGGAGATAAGATATACAGGCACCCAAAGAAAATAAAGGCAATATGTCAGGATTATTACAGGAAATTGTTTGAAGATCTAGAAGATTCAGAAGAATATATACAAGATATTGGAAAGTACTTAGAAGAAATTAAATTGGATCAAATCCATGAAAACCAAAGATTAGAGTTAAATAAACCTATTACAAAAGTGGAAATCAGAAATGCAATCTAAAAATTAAAAATCGGAAAAGCGCCCAGTCCAGATGGATTCACAGCAAGATATTATAAAGTGTTTCAAGATCAATTAATCGAGCCCCTTCAAAAACTATTTAACGGATTGGAGACGAGATAGACCAGATTCGTGGGGAGAAGCGACAATTACACTAATACCTAAAGAGGGCAAAGATCAATGAGAAGTGAAGAATTATAGGCCAATATCTCTTTTAAATATAGATTATAAGATATTTACATCTATTTTGGCCGAAAGATTGAAAAAAATTCTAAAAAATTGGATATATAAGGATCAAAATGGTTTTTTGCCGAGTAGATCAATAAAAGACAATGTGAGGGTAATACTGAATATAATTGAATATTGTCATAAACACAATGAGAAGAAGATGGGTTTGATCTTTGTACATGCTGAAAAAGCATTTGATAATGTAAAATGGAGATTCATAACAGAGGTATTGAAAAAAATAAATATAGGGGATAAATTTATTGAATGGATAAAAATGATATTTAATAATCAATCTGCTAGTATCTTAATTAACGGAGAGAAAACAGAGAGATTTGATATCAAGAAGGGAACTAGACAAGGATGCCCATTGTCACCTCTAATATTTATAATAATGATAGAGATATTGAATTGTAAGTTAAGACAAGATATAGAAATAAAAGGAGTTCGAATTCAAAATCAAACATATAAACTGAGGGCTTTCACCGATGATCTTGTAATTATGTTGGATGATCCAATTAAAAGTATAACAAGATTAGTTAGAACGTTTCAAGAATATGGAAAAGTTGCTGGATTTAAAGTTAACATGGACAAAACAACAATGATAACCAAGAACATCTCAAAACAAGAAGAAGAAGAAATTGAACAACTATCTCAATTCAAAGTATCCAAAAAAGTGAGGTATTTAGGAATCAACATTACTAATAGTAACTCAGATTTATATGATAACAATTATAAAAAAGTTTGGACAGAGATAAAAGAAGATTTACAAAAATGGACAAAACTTGAATTATCACTGTTGGGAAGAATTGCAACAATCAAGATGAATATTTTACCCAAAATGATTTTACTGTTTCAAAATCTCCCGATAATCTTGAATGACATACCTTTTAAACAATGGAAGAAGGACTTATCAAAATTTATTTGGAATGGCAAAAATACACGGATAAAATGGACTGTATTGAAAGACACGACGGAACGAGGAGGATTGGGACTACCGGATTTAAAACTATATTTTCATGCCAGCTGCCTTAGACTGGATTAAATTAGAAAATATGAGATTATTAACTTTAGAAGGGGCGGGTCTCTTTTTTGGCTGGCACACATATATGTGGTATGAAAAGGCGAAAGTAAATAAAGATTTCAATAATCACTTTGTAAGAAAATCTCTTTTAAGAATTTGGTTATGGTATAGAAATAAATTTTATACAAAAATACCACAATGGGTGTCAGCACATGAATCTTTTTATAGAAGAGAGAAGCCCCAATTAGATCATTGGTTGACATATAAAGATCTAATAAGAGTTCAGGGAGATAAAATAGCTTGGAAAAGTAAAGAGGATATGATAGAATATGGTATTACATCACATTGGCTTTTACAAAGGCAACTGGAAGAAAGATTTAAGATGGATTTGAGAATGCAAGGAATTGAAACGAGACAGAAAGAATTTGATAGAATGTTAAAATCGGGAATGGACTATCTAATAGGCAGAATATATAAAATATTATTAAGTTTACATATGGAAGAAGAAACTGTTAAAGACAACATGATAAGATGGGCGCAAAATGTTGGATGCCCAATTTCATTAAAAAGCTGGGAAAATTCATGGAAGGATGTAAAAAAAATTGTATAAGTACGAATTTAAAAGAGAGTTACTATAAGATATACTTTAGATGGTATTATACACCAGTACAAATTGCTAAAATAAGTAAAAATATGAAAAATACGTGTTGGAAATGTACTGAGAGAGGGACTTTCTATCATATATGGTGGACTTGAGCTAAAACAACAAAATATTGGAAGGATATCCACGATTGTATTACTAAAGCTCTCCAAATTAATTTCCCAATGAATCCAGAAATATATTTATTGAATATATTAGATACTAAATATTTTAAAAGGAATTCATTGTGGAAAATGGTAATTTACATGGTTACAGCAGCAAGATTAATATTTGCGCAAAAATGGAAACAAAAAGAAGTCCCAGAAATTGAAGACTGGTTGTGGAAATTATATGAATTACAGGAAATGGACAAATTGACATGATTATTGACAGAAAAACCAAGAAAACAATTCAATGAAGAATGGGGCTTAATTACCTCTCTTTGGGAGTCCAAATGGGGGAAAACAGTGGTGAGTGGGCTAAATATAATGGAGTGAAATGTGTTAAATGGGAAAACCACTCATATATTATAAGTTAAAGGAAAGAAAAATGTTTGGATTAAAACTTGGAGAAGAAAGATACTGGTGAAAGAAAAAATGATTGAGATTTAAGGTAGTGGTCAAAGGTTGAAGTACTAAATATATAGAAAATTGTTGGTCAAGAATAGATAAGTTGTAACCATCCATGAATTATGAAGATGTAACAAGGGAAGGGTATTAGGTAGGTATTAAAAGTTTTTAAATTGTTTAAATGTATATTATTTGGTTACCATATTATGAATATATAAATCAGATTTCAGTTATATGATATATAGATATGCAACGTGTTGTATAAGATTTGATACCAGCAATTTAAAAAGAAAGGTATGAAATTTAAGGGATAAATAGAGACAACTATTGGATTAATGATTGATGTACAATTATGTAAATATTACAAATATAAAATGTTTTAATTTGTGTGATTTTAATTAATAAAAAGAATATTAAAAAAACAGCTGTTATTTTTAAGAGTTCTGTTAAAGGCAGTGCGATCGTGGCAAAATTTTCAATGAAATTGCAGTAAAAGTTGGCAAATCCTAGAAACTGCTGCAATTGTTTCTGGGTCTTTGGAATGGGACATTCCATGATCGCCTGAATTTTAGAAGGGTCCATGTTTAGGGTATTGTTGCAAATTCTGTATCCAAGGTAATTGAATGTTTGTGTGTGAAATTCACACTTAGATAGCTTAATATATATATTTTTGCAACACTTCACTGACTAGTTCCATGTGTTCGTGGAGGGTTTTGGAGTAAATCAGTATGTCATCCAAGTATACCACAACACCGTTGTAAAGGAATTCCTGCAGCACAGAGTTCAAAAACATTTGGAAAACAGCAGGACCTGCTTGCAATCCAAAAGGAAGTACAGTCCATTGGTAATTTCCAAGGGAGGTTGAGAAGGCGGTAAGCCATTCACTCTCAAGGGCCATTATGATCCAGTGAAAAGCCTCTCAGAGATCTAGTTTGGTAAAATATTTTCCTTGAACTAATTGTGCTGTTATGTCCACCATGAGCAGAATTGGGTAGGCGTTGGGGATCAATGCTTGGTTAATGAAGTTATAGTACACGATGGGCCTTGGGTGCCTCCCCTGTCCAGTTTTTGCTGGAAAAAGACAGGACTGGCAGTTGGGGAGGAGGATGGTTTAATGAAACCATGTTGCAGGTTTTTGCTTAGGAACTTTCACAACACCACCAGTTCTTACCTGGTCATAGGGTATATTTTGGCTTTTGGAATTTTAGCTCCCTTTACAAGTCTTAATTTACAGTCAAAATCTCTGTGAGGTGGGAGCTTGTTGGCTTCATATTCAAAAATATTTTGCAGGTCCCAGTATTGTTTGGGAATTTTTTGTAGTTCCTCAGCACTCAATTCCAGTGCCATGGTCTTTTCTGTCCCTGCTGGGCTGCAGCCAGCAAGGGAGGAGAGAGGTCAGGAACACTTGGGGAGTCTGAATATACCAAACACCAGGAAAACACAAGCTGAGCCAGGTCAAGGTCCAGTCCAGGAGGCAGAGATCTGTCTGGAGGGTTTCAGGGAGCAGGAGACACAAAGGTTGTGAGGGTTTGCTAATAATTTGCTGCAAGCAAGGAGCAGCCATGCTGGCAGACTTAAATAACCCCTATGAGCAGGTGGTGCGCGCTACTGTTTCCTCAGCCTAGTCCAAGCAGCCTCCCTCTCAGCAGCCCATTTCAGCACTTCTCCGTGATTGAGGGCTGATGGGTACAGCTGGCTGCAACTCCTCTGCATCACTGCTGGTTCCCTCTCCGTCATGAGCTGGCTGGGGCGACTCAGTCTCTGTTTGACCTTCCAGTGTAGGGGATGTTTGCAGGTTGACTTGCTCAGTCACTGGCTCAGCCCCCTGCACCTCAATTTTGGAGTTGCTCCTCAATCACAGCATCATTATCTATCACAACAGCTTTCTTCAGTGGTTCAAACTTGATTAGTAGTTCTTTGGCCACTAGAGGGTCCAATAAATTTGTTATGCAGCCTGAGTCTACTAATGCTTTGTAGTCCTTTAAAGCCCCATCTGTCCCTTGTAACTGGACTGTACCAAAGACATGACAAGAATTGGTTGTACTTACGTTTGTGGTCTGGTCTTAAGTCCATTTGTCACTGTTGGAGTCAGTGGGAGGTGGGGGACTTTCATCATCCTCACAAGCATGCAAGAAGGATCCATCACCTGAGGACTTGGCTTGCAGCTTTAGAGTCTCGCTTTTGCAAGGTGCTGGCTTGAGGGTGGGAGGATTTCTCTTTTTCTCTTCAGTTGGTTTTCCTTTGTTTTGGCATTCTGTGGCAATGTGACCTTTTTTCTGCAGTTGAAGCAAGCCCCCTCTCTCATTCATTTTTTTCCCTCTCTTTGTTGTTCAGACCACTGAGTTTTCTGACTCCACTGGTCCTGTGTCCGGTCTTGTGGGTTTACCTCTGCTGAGTGAGATGGACACTTTCCAGCATGCTCTCTGCTTCTCTGGCAAGCCTCATCCAGCCCAGCAAGCTAGCAGGATTCCCCCGGGAAAGGCACCTGTCCAGGATGCTCAGGTTCAACCCATCCCGAAAAAATTGTTTCAGGACTTCATTGTTCCATTCTGGGACTTTACAGCTAGTCTTCTAAATCCACGGGCATACTCTCCAACAGTCCCTTTTCCCTGATATAATTTCCTCAGTTGGTGTCTTGCCTGGTCCTGTATGAAGAATCATAGAATCATAGAAATGCAGAGTTGGAAGAGACCACACGGGCCATCCAGTTCAACCCCCTACCATGCAGGAATACCCTCAAAGCACTCCCGACAAATGGCCATCCAGCCTCTGCTTAAAAACCTCCAAGGAAGGAGACTCCACTACACTCTGAGGCAGCATATTCCACTGCCGGACAGCCCTGACTGTCAGGAAGTTCTTCCTGAGGTTCAGGTGGAATCTCCTTTCCTGCAGCTTGAATCCATTGCTCCTTGTCCTGGTCTCTGGAACAGCAGAAAACAAGCCCTCTCCTTCCTCTACATGGCATCCCTTCAAATATTTAAACATGGCTATCATGTCCCCTCTTAACCTTCTCTTCTGCAGACTGAACATACCCAGTTCTCTAAGACTATCCTCATAGGGCTTGGCTTCCAGGCCCTTCACCATTTTGGTCGCCCTCCTCTGGACCTGCTCCAGCTTGACCATGTCTTTCTTGAATTGGGGTGACCAGAACTGGACACAGTATTCAAGATGAGGTCTAACCAAAGCAGAGTAGAGTGGTACCAGTACCTCCCTCGATCTGGACACCATACTCCTATTGATGCAGCCGAGAATTGCATTGGCTTTCTTGGCTGCCGCATCACACTGCTGACTCATGTTCAGCTTGTGGTCTATTAAGACTCCTAGATCCCTTTCACACGTACTGCCATCCAGCCACGTGTCCCCCATCCTATATTTCTGTATTCCATTTTTTCTACCTAAGTGTAGGACCTTACACTTCTCTCTGTTGAATTTCATTTTGTTAACCTTGGCCCAGCTCTCCAATCTATCCAGGTCATTTTGAATTTTGATCCTGTCCTCTGGCGTATTAGCAACCCCTCCCAATTTGGTGTCATCTGCAAATTTGATGAGCATGCCCTCTATTCCTTCATCCAAGTCATTGATGAAAATATTGAACAGCACTGGGCCCAGGACAGAACCCTGTGGCACCCCGCTAGTCACTTCTCTCCAGGATGAAAAGCAGCCATCGGTGATCACCCTTTGGAACGGTCAGTCAACCAGTTACAGATCCACCTGACAGTAGCTCTGTCCAGCCCACATTTTACCTCAAACCTCTCTCTGAGTTGATTCATGAACAGTTGAAGATCTGCTGTCTCATCAGCTCTCATGTCAAATAACGTAGTGACCCATTCTGAAGCCTCTCCTTTCAGATGCTGACTCAGGTATCTCACTCTGGCTGTGTAGTTGTTAAAGTTGTTGCCATAGTCTGCCATGAAGTTGGAGGTGACATTAAGGAAGTAGTTGAGGGTTGCTCCATATCTGTCATAAGTGGCTTTCATCTCTGGTTGGGGAAGGCGCCCTCTCTGCAGGACCACTGCCACTGTGGTGGCACCTGCTACTGGATCCTGCCCAGTTGAGGCACTAGACTCCTCCAGTCAGCTAGCTGAGCATGCAATTTTGCCATCTTAGTGCGCATTTCCTCCACTTCCTTAGGCAAGAGTTGTTTCATCAAATTGGCCTCACTTACTGTAGTGTCCCATTGGGTGGTGTGATGGTGTTGTTATCTTATCTTGTTGGGACATTCCCCCCAGGCCCAAGTTTGTCCAGAGACAGGAGTGGCCGTGGGGTTCACTGGGAGCACCTTCACTCGGACATCCGATGTAAAAGTTGGGACCTCTTCAGTCCCCTCAGCTTGTTCCAAGCTTCCAGTCGCTGTAGCTCCAGCAGCTCCTTCCTGCTGTGGGTCTTATTCAATGTCTTGTAACATTTTGCAAAGTTAGGTTGTGAGTCTTCGCATTCTGTCAGGAACAGAATCCATGCACAAACAGTACAATACGTAAAAGTATTGTTTATTTGGAGTGAAGTACATGTAATGAGGTTAGTGAGAAGACTGAAGGAAAGTGAAAGCATTTGAGCTTAAGATCCCCCGAGGCCCCTCCCTCATCAGAAGTCCCTGGGAATCTGGAGGCCGTTATTAGTGCCTTCCTTTCTCATGCCAGGCACTGTTTGCCTAAATGTTCTCAGCTACTTCAACTACATGCTACATACTAAATATCCCCTTAACTAAATATCCCATTAACATACATGTAGGGCATCATGACACTGGTTGTAGCTGATCTGGATATCTTTGGGCTCCCTGAATATTAAGGAGCCCCTTTACTTGACAGGAGAATCCTCTCCTATCAAGGACAATGCTTTGGGGTTCATGATCTAGCACAAAATTGCTAGATCACATCCTCCATTACCCTGACCATAAATTGGAACTGCTTTCCAGAATCATTTTGTTAGGAAATCTTTGCTGAGAATCTGGATGTTATACAAAACAAAAACTTACAGAAAAATTCCACTTTGTATCTCCCCTCAAGAAGCCTTTAACTGAAGATGGGCTGATCATGGAAAAGTTTGGATAACATGTAAAGACCTTTTAACTTATGATCAGCAGGGAAACATTCAAATTAAAACAAGGGAAGAATTAGTGCTGATAGGAATTGAATGTCAATGGTTCCCTGATATTCAACACAGAAGGATTAAAAATGGACCTAAAGCTAGAAGGATTTGACTTGGAATGCAACTTGAACAAACTAGAAAAAGTTATATTTGATAACCCTATACCTTCTAAAATTTATAAATTATTACTTTAATGAAAGCTTGAAGAAGAAACAGTTATAGAAGTTATGGTTACATGGTCCCAAAATTTTGGGCAAGAAATTCAATTAGAGAACTGGGAATCCTGTTGGGGAAAAAAACAAATTTACACTTTCCCAAGATGTAAAAGAGAACAATTTAAAAATTACATATAGGTGGTATTCAGCACCAGCTAAATTGGATAAACTGTATGTACAATTAAGGAGACTGACTCTTAATTCTCTTTTATTTCCTTTGTGGAGGTGGTATAACGTTTTGCATTTCAGAAGAAACTGATTTTCTCCCTTGCCTTTGCTTTGTCATCTATTTCTAATTTTGTATTTTAGAATTGAACTAGTATTTTTACTATATTGGAACTTACTATCTGAACTTAGTTAAAAACTTCTCTCATGGTGTTAGATCTATTTCAAAAAGACTTTGTTACTTTCTAACTGAGTTTCACTTCTGCCTCCCCCCCCACCCTTTTGGCTAAAGTTGGTTTCAAAAAGGACACTGTTATTTTGTATTTTAATTGGCACACTGCCAATTTTTAATTGTCTGGAAAAATTCACAGAAGACTAAGAATTTTATCTATGTGTTGAAACATTAAATTTAAAACATTAATTTCGTTTTTCTGAATGTTTGAGTTAAAAAACAAAAGATCATGAAAGAGAACTTGGGTCCGTATATTGAATGCTAAATGTCTTCTCAGTACTAACTTTGGGAATATAAAATAAGAAGATAAATTGCCACATCATAGTCTACCTTCTATTTTCCCATTATACTATAAAATAAATCAGTATTCATATTTACAAGTCTATTATGGCCACAAGCTCAAAAAGGATGTTGATCAAGAAAGACTCAATGGAAGAAGGCAAGGTGGCTGATTATTTTGCCAGACTTCTTGTAAAATATTAGAGAAGTTGCAACAGCCAATGAGTACAGATTTGCAGAATTTACTGGGAAAGTGGACAAAGTTACAGAGCAGGTAGTTACTGTTACTGGAAAAGGGGATAAAGTAACAGAGCATGTTAAATGAGAATTAACGCAAGTAAATGGGAAAGTTAAAAAAAATTCAACAGATGTTGGAAAAGATGACTACTGAAGTACAAGAGAACAAGGAAGCAACTGGGACTTTGGCACAAAAGACTCAAGATTAGAAACCAGAGCCTCACAGATGGAGATGAGAACCCATCAGGAATTTGAGAAACATATGGTTAAGATGGCACCTATGGAACTAAGAAAGAAAGAACATTACTTAAGAATCTGTGCCTTACCTGAGGAAAAAGAAGAAAATCTGCAAACAAAAATAATAGAAAATCTAGCAAAATTTATGGAATATGAAGATAAAATAGGATGTAACTTAATTGCTATCTATTGTTTAAACTCAGCCTATGCTAGAAGGATGAAAGTACCAAAAGATATGATAATTCAGTTCTCATCTAGAAAATGGAGAGATGAAGTTTTGCAGCTGCATCAGAAATCACCATGATACAGGGTCGACAGCTTATACTTTTGAAAAATATTCCAACTTGAATTCTCAGGAAAAGGAAGAGTTATAACCCCATGGAGAACACAGTCAGAAGAAAGCACATTCCCATTATCTGGACTAGAATGGAGGGTGTGATTTTTACACATTAAAATTACAGTTATAGGCTGAACACTATTGACAAGATGAATGATTTTTTAAAGAGAATTTTAAAATGAATTTGAGAAAGATATGGACTAAGGAGAGACAATGCATCCACAAGAATCTAAAGTTGAGACTAAAGACGCTAATCGACAAGGAGCAACAGCATCTGTATCTGCAACTCCAACCACAACTGTATCTGCTGTACATGATGAAGAATCAATACCGATAAGTACAAAGACTAAGTTGGACTTTTTCTTATTCAAAACTTAATATGGATTACAAATTTATTACTTAGAATATAAATGGGGTGAATACACCACAGCTGAAGAAAAAGGACTTGGATGTTATTTCCAAGAGATTCATATTCACAAGAGAGAGAAAAAACTATTGATTCAAAAAAGACTAGGTGAAGAATGTATTTCTGCTGGACAATCAAAGAAATATGGGGTTGTTTTGTATGTTGAAACAAAACTATCTTCAAAGTTGATTTTTGTAGATGATGAAGGGTAGATTTATGGGTTTAGAAGTTACTATAAATGAGGAGGAAAAATTGAGGGAGGGTATTATCAGTTTTACAGAAGGGAATGTAAATTCAAAAATTGAATGCCATGTTAACTGAAATGTCTTGTGATAAGCGGTGTTTAAAGGGGGATGGGAAAGGGGAGCTGTACCCACAAGTTGATAGATCCTCTTCAAAGGAGATTAAAAAGTAACAAGGTCAATTACCAAAAGACTTCTTTGAAATGATGGATACTTAACAAATTGTAGATATTTGGAGATTTAAGCATCCAAATGAGAAGGATTATACCGCTTTCCTGACAGACAAACTTGAGACTTGAGAATAAATATGATATGGATTTCTAAAACTTGGACTGATTAGATTTATAAAGTTGAAATTATTCCAAAGACTTTTTCTGATCATTATCCTGGAGAATAAAGATTAGAAGGACAAGTTAAGAATACAGATGGAGACGAAATAAAACTTTAATGACCAAGAAAGAAATACTTTCCAGAACAAAGAATGAGAATAAAGAATTTTTTAAAGAAATTTAAATAAAGAAACTAATATTAGATCAGTTTGGGATGCAAGTAAAACCTACATGAGATTATACTTCATTTGCGTGAACAAAGAATATAAAAGAAAATAAATGGAGAAAATACAGAATATTTTAGATGAAATAAAAATCAAAGAAGATATATTAAAGAATCTTCCAGAAGATGAAAGAATCTTGAAGAAGTTGAGATTGTTGAGAAATCAATTATTGATGCTGATGATGGAAGACTTAGAAAAGAAACTGAAGTTTCTGAAACAGAAAGATTTTAAGTATGCAAATAAGCCAGGGAGATGGCTAGCATGTAGATTAAGAAAAGAAAGAAAGAAAAGAATGATTTTGAAACTACAAGAAGGTAATAAAAATTTGCTAAGGATAAAAACTTACAAAGGATTTTTCATGAAAACTTTTCAAAGTTATATTCAATGAAGAATATAGAAGCCTTAAGATCAAAGAATATCTGATGACACAACACCTACCTAAACTGACAGAAGAAGAAAAAGAGAAAGAATAGATTAATCAGACGATTACATTACAAGAGATTGGACAGGCTATTCAAAAGATCTGCTAAAATTTGTTTGGGGAGGTAAGAAACCCAGAGTGAAATACAAGGTTCTGCAAGATTCAAAAGAACAGGGAGGTCTTGGATCGCTAAATCTAAAAATTTACTTTGCAGCCTCATGTATGACTTGAATTAAAAATGGATTAGGTTAAAATATAACAAACATGAATTTAGGACATTATCTAAAATTTGAGTGGCATGCAGACTTATGGTATGATAAGGGCAAAGTTAATGTTGTTTTTAATAATCATTGTATTAGACATGCCTTATTGAATCTTTGGAACAAATATAAAATGAGATTATGTTCAAAAATACCTTTTTCAATTTCTCCACAAGTGTCAGAACTCAAGGAACCATAGTCTCAAAGCTTCTCAGCAAAGTATAGCTCATTGGTACTGCAGTACACTCAACTAACTTCACAGCTCAGACTAACATGACCGGAGAGAACAAAGCCATTTAGATCCCAGACCCACCTACACATTCTTCCCAGCCTTGTTATATCCCTGCAGATGTTTCCCAGGCCTTGATACCAGTCTCACATTTAGTTCTTTGTCTCTACTCAAATACTCTAATTCCCATACTAGCAGCGGGCATTACTGACTGCCTGACAACAAGAGACCTTTTCCAGAACAGAAATGAGAGCCTATCAACATTGGTTAACAAATTATGATTTACTAGAGAGAAGAGATCAAATTAGTGTAATGAAATCATTACAACAACCATAAGAAGGTTTTAATATGCAATGGCTCGCATACAGACAATTTTATTTAATACTTTAAAAAGATAAAAAGGACAAAGTTTTTGAGAAGAATACATTGGATTTGGAGTTATTAGTATGTACTGATAACAACCATTTGCCAAAAAGTACACATTTCTATTGAAGTTAGAGATGCTAGATGAGCATGTTATGGAATCTATGATCAATTGGGCAAGGAACTTTGGACGTAATATACATATGAATCAATGGGAAAAATTATGGACAAAAGATATTGAAAATGTGCTTTACTTCAAGAAAATTATTATAAAATGATGTATCGTTGGTATTTGCCACCAGAGAGACTTGGAAAGATACATAAAGATATGAAGAATAAATGTTGGAAATGTCAAGATCAGGTTGGGTCTTTGTACCATATGCGGTGGACTTGTGAAAAAGCTAAGCAAGTTTTGTTGAAGGTACAAAATGTGATGCAAAAGATTTTGAAAGTCCAAATACCACCCAAATATCAAATGCAAAAAAGCCTGAATTATACTTACTAGGAATTTGGGAAGTAGATATAATCATTGACAAGAAACAACACAAATTGGTGCAACACATGTTATTGGCACTGAGATTAGTATATGCAAAGTACTGGGGGGGAAATGGAAATCCCATCAATGAAAGAATGGTCAACAGATTGATGAGAATAGCTGAAATGGGTTAAAGGGACAAACAGAAGATAAATTCTCTTCCAAATGGAAATGTTTGATTAATTATCTAAAGAAAAATGAAGGTGAATTGATAATAACAGATTTTTGAATTTGCTTATATTTTTAAGTTTGTATCTGTTCTTTATTCTTACATGAGAAGCGTAATATGAAAATATTAGGTGATTTTAGTTTGTTGTTATTTTAGGATATTTATAATACTTATATGGTTTTAGTAATAGTAATAGTAACAATTTCTAAGAATTAATCATTATTTTAGTTACTATTTTGTAGTATTGGTATTACTGGTTTAAATATTATGATTTTAATATTTATGTTATAAATACTGAGGTTTGATATTAACCTTTAGAATTAATCTAATTTAAAATAATAGAATAATGATAAGAATTGTGTACTACTGATACTTTTTTTTTTAAATCTGGTACATTATCTTGTGAGTACATGGATAAGATTATAAGTGCTATTAGCAACAAAGTTAACCTTGGTCTAAGAAGATTATGAAGGAAACTGGCTATATGTTGCCATAAAGAAGCCTTAACCATAAACTACAATAAATCAAAGGTTCTAGTTTTTTCTAAGAAAAATATAGACATAAATGGCAAATAAATAGTGTGCCTATTAAGCAGGTTTCTAGTTTTAAGTATTTAGGAATAGTGTTTTGTTCTTCAGGCTCATGGAAATTGCAGGCCAACGCAGTAATAAGTAGTGCACAAAGGAGTAAAATAGCATTGCGAATATTTTTCCATACCAAGGGAGGGCAATATATTCCTGCTGCAATTCAAGTGTTTGTAGCCAAAGTCATCTCTGTCTTATTATATGGTGCCCAACTGTGTATTTATAACAACTACCGTATGTTTGAAATAATTCAGACTAATTTTTTTAGAAAGATATTTGCAGTCCCATGCTGTGTTTCTAACACAGCCGTACAATTTGAGGTGGGCCTAATTTCTACTGAGGCTCAGGCCTGGATCCTTATGTGCAATTATTGGCTGAAACTCATGTTTATTCCTTGTGGGTTGGCCCCATTGACAATTGTAGCTACTTTTCATTCTTCTTGGAAACAGACGATAAACAAAAAACTACTGTTATGTGGTTTTTCCCAGAATGCTTTATTACAAATGGGATACACAAGGGCCAAATCAGCCTTGAGGCAGCGCATTTGGGATACTGAATTGCACAAACATCAGAGTTTAACTAGAAGTATCTCAGTTCTGGGCAGTGTGGAGATATCATTTGATTGCCCCTCCTATCTCATTAATTTAATAGTTCCCAAATTTAAAGCTGCTTTTACTGCAGCACGTTTTAACGTGCTTCCAACTGCCATTTTGAAAGGCAAGTATAAAAAGATTCTATATGAGAAGCATAGTTGCCCATGCTCAAATGAATCAATAGAATCTCTTAACCATGTTCTACTGTATTGTCTGTTTCACCAAGGTGCTCGTTCTATTTTAATAGCTCCAATTTTACAAAAATTTCCAGGGAGATCAGAAAGATTTTATTTATCTCTTCTGCTTGCAGATTCAGACTCATAAATCACAGAGAAGGTGGCTAGGTTTTGTGCCTCTGCCATTATAACCTGTAGACAAATAATACAGGGGTATATATAATTTAGTTACTTCTTGATTTATTTAATTTATAAAATTTTAACTATCTTAAATTTTATCTTTGGACTTTCGTTATAGCCGCAATGCAGTTGATGTACTTGTATCCAATCTAACCACATATGATGTGAATTTTACCACTAACTGTAAGTGTGTATTGCTATTTTTTATTATTTTATAGTAACTTTTTTATATATTTTCATTTGGTCAATGACCACAAATAAACGATTGATTGGTTGATTGATTAAACACAGTTAACCTAGATTTTAAGTAATGTTTTAATAGTTAAGTATAAGCATTTACTAGGAGATGTTTGCAATAAGAAGGGAACAAATTTTTAGTTATTTGTAGTTTTGTTGTATTTTATAGTTTAGTTTTAATAATTGTAATTTTGTTTATTTCTTTGGATTTTTTTTATTTTTTTATTATTTTTTTTGGTGTATTGCTTTGTACTGCAAACTTTATTTTATGGTCCATAGACACAATATAATGAACCATTCACATCGCACAATATTAAATATAAGAAAGGTACACCTACTGAAAATAGGATATAAATGCATAAAATAAATTAAAATTATAAACAATATAGATTATTAGATAAATATCAATAGGTGTTTATTAATTCTCTCATTAACACAATACAATTGGATTGATCTTAGAGATTGATCCTATAGTATGCTAATAGTATCCTGATATATTTTTTATTATTTATTTTTATCAAATCAGCATACATACATAAACATAATATTAATATCAAAATGTTGCATATAAGTATAAACACTGATATTTATTTAAAGGATAGAAAAAACTCTTTAGTTCTTTCCTTCCTTCCCTTCTAGGATACAGAGTGCTTAAATTTATAGCATATCATGCTTCAACATTTTCTCTGTCTCTTTCTGATGCTTCATAGAAAACATTTATTATTTTACAGAATTTCTTGCTATTACATAAAATCCATAGTATAAATTACTTCTATATATTTTGTCATGTTACCCCTTTTCATGTCTCTCCTTCTCATCATGTCTTATCTCATCTCGTCTAATTTAGACAGCTTATCTATTTTACTAATCGTTCTCTATTTATTTATGGAGAAAAGTCACTATGGGTGCTCATTCTTCTATCCTTTTATCATCAGATATCAATTTAAGTCTTTGTTAAGAGTATCAAGTGTTAGCCTATCAACAGCTTTCATCTCTAAAAGCTCATGAAACCATTCATCAATTTCAATGGCGTCATCATTTTCCAGGCTTTAGCAAATATGATTCTTGCCATTGTAACCATGTAAAGCAAAATTCTCCAAAATTTCATTGATATGTTCATATCTATGTATTATATTTAGTAATTAAAATTTTGGACGAGAAATTCTGTTTGAAAGGTTTCTGACATTACTTTATGTATCCCAGTCCAGTATTTTTTTGCTTTCTGACACGTCCACCAGATGTGGTATATCATCCCAGTGTCTGCATGACATATCCAGCACTCTCCCATGCCTACTTCACAGCTTCTCAGGCAATAACAGACCCTAAATGACCATATGAATCCAAAAATCCCCAGAAAAATCAGTGAAACCTAAACTTTTTTTTAAAAAAGTGCTTCTACATTTCCTAAAACAGACTTATCAAGCTAAAACTTAAGAATGCATATACTCACAAAATTGCAAGACACTCAGTATCAAGCAATTGTTTGAAAAAGATAAGCCAATACAAATCTTCTGAAAGTCACAGAATAAGGGTTCCTATTTCTGGAGGTCAAAGACAACCCAATGGTCAGTAGGACCTCAGTATCCTCTGGGGTTTGATTCCAGGCTCCCCCATGGATACCAAAAATCTATAGATGCTCAAGTTACATTATGGTGTAGTAAAATGGCCTTGTATAAAATGTTGAACAACTCAAAGGTTTGCTTTTTGGATTACACACACACACACACACACACACATATATTATATAATTAATACATAACAAATTAAAGACAACAACAACAACAACATTTTATGTCATAGTTTACCTTACAAGCTAGGTAATGTATATATTCAAGAGATGGTTGGTTGAATCCATGGATGCAGAATCCATGGATACAGACAGCTGACTGTACCATTTTATTATTTCACCTTTGTAGCATTGCACAGTTTCACACATTAAAAATGGTAAAACTGTAAACTGGCAGTACCTGATGGTGTGAGCCATTTTACAATGGAATAGACTGCCTGGAACTCTTATTGACCCTTGACTCTTATTGGAGGTTTTTAAACAAAGGTTGGATGACCATCTTTTGAGACTGCTTTAGTTATGTATTCCTGCATGGCTAGGAGTTGGACTAGGGGGTCGTTGTGGTCCTTCCACTCTATGATTATATGATTCTTCTGCTGTATTTTTTAAATCTATGAACAAACAGAACAATTTGTATGAATGCTGAAGTCCGGCACAAGTTACACCTAAACCTGCCTAAATATTCTTTCAATGTCTTACCCTGTGCTATAATCTGTTAACTATTTTGTTGCTTTAACAATTCACACTTCTAGCACATTTAGTGACTGTAGTAGAAGAGAGTGAGAGGACGATACATTAAACAGTCTCCTGCATTAAAGTGGCTTCCACTGTAACTTATAAGCTGTTTTCCCAAGTCTATATGATCGTTATTTTATATGGTGCTGTTGAAAGACTAGCCATGGAAAGTATACATTATCAAAAAGGAAAGGGAACTACTGAATTTTCCAGTCCAATCCACTGAGAACTACTGGTTGCTCTTAGGAGCTTTCATTTTTTAATTGCTAAAAGCTTCTTAATTCATTCTAGCTTGAGCAAATGAGTTGCAGATGTATATTCTGAAAGGCAAAGTCCCTCTCCCCCTTTTAAAGGACATTTTTGGAAATTCCTTTTGGGAGAATCAATGCCCCACCACCCACCAAAACATTCTTTAGTTGTGCACAGCACCTGTTTGTAAAGGAGCACTACTAGCATTTTATTGCATTTTTTTTGTATGATTCCAGTGCAGGGGACTGTGGGGAAGGGGGTGGGGGAAGAAGAGCGTTGTTATTTGTATAGAAAGGGGTCTGGTTCTTGTCACTGCAAGAGACACCCAGGTGTATTCAAAGCAGCCCAGTGCTGGGCCCTTTTGGAGCTGATCTCAATTTCGGTTTGCCAAACTACACTTTCAAGAGGTGTCAGGTATCAAGAACCAAATGCCAAAGCAAGCATTGGGTGAGGGGTTTAAAAAGTGGAAAAGAGATGAGGGGAGGAGTTCCTACTTGAAGAAAAAGGTAGTTGTTCTAACTTGGCTGTTTCTTTTCAAAATAATTAGTTAAACAGTGTATAAAAATGGGTAAGTCTGGTCTACATTTCTCAAGGACTTGGCAGCCCTCCCAAGCTTCCCTCCCTATGTTAGTAAATTTTTTTGTGAACCACCAGTTCATAGGACAAGGTGAAGGAATTGTATCACCATGACCTAAGGCAACCCAGCTTGTAAGGTAAACCATAATTTTTTAAGCCAACATAACCTCTCTGTTAACCCTTTCACTCTAACCTTTAAAGGGTGAGAGAGGCACGTTTACAAAAACCACTGTGAAGAATAACGTGGGGGGGGGGGACCTGACAACCTCCCTATATTTCTCCACAAAAGGCAGGCATCTGGACACTGCACTTACTTAGTAAATCAGTGTTCCTGACTAAAGACTTGAATTTCTACTGCGTCATAAAATAAGACTAAACTATACTAAGACATTAGCAACAAATCTGTTTTATCATATTAAAGAAAACAAAGTGTGCAATTGTGTGTGTGCAATTTGTGTGTGTGCAATTTGCAGATCAGTAGGCATTATAGAAATGCCAACAGAGACATTTATGAGAAATTTCTCCTAGGATTAGCTAGTACTTCTCTGTCTGAATGATATTGTTTGGGCCCCATTTGTTTTTCATATGTGTCACTTTATTAAACAGGAATATTCAGAACCATTTCAATTTGCATTACAAGACATTAAGCAAAGCTATTATAAACCCCATTCACCCCAGCACCACATAATCCTTTATTGAGGATGCAGTCAAGCAACTGAAGCAAACTTCAGAAGAAATATGAAGGTCTTGAAAATTGTAGCATGCCACAATCTTTGGGGTTTATATAAGACTTCAGTTTTCGTTTGAGTATTGGAGCCATCATAGTCAGAAATGTATCAGCACCAGGATCTCAAAGAGTCTCAGAGCTAAATGTATGAGGCTACTAAATTTGCAACATGAAATACATTGAAGAAGGCAAACAGGATGGCTGGATGAGGGGACATGATAGCCATGTTTAAATATTTGAAGGGATGCCATATCAAGGAGAGAGCGGGCTTGTTTTCCACTGCTCCAGAGACTAGGACAAGGAGCAATGGATTCAAGCTGCAGGAAAGGAGATTCCACCTGAACCTCAGGAAGAACTTCCTGATGGTCAGAGCTGTCCAGCGGTGGAATATGCTGCCTCAGAACGTGATGGAGTCTCCTTCTTTGGAGGTTTTTAAGCAGAGGCTAGATGGTCATTTGTTGGGAATGCTTTGATGTGTGTTCCCGCATAGCAGGGGGTTGGACTGGATGGCCCTTGTGGTCTCTTCCAACTGTATGATTCTATGGCCCTTTTCGCATGGCAGTTTTCAAGTGAAAGGGCCCCTTGAGCGTCGCGTAAATGTCAGGAGTGGTCTGCATGACACATTCCCATTTCTGCCACGCTCAAGGCCCACAAGCACAGCAAATATGCATTTTCGCTTTTAGCCGAAAATAAGCAGCCCTTGTGCAAGGCTCACGGGCCTGGGCCGCACTCACCTGCAGTGCAGAGCCTTTGGAGCCGGGCCAGTCGGGCTTCCTCTTCTTAGTGCAGCCTACAACTCCCAGACTGCACTGCGGAAGGAAGGGGTAGGGCGCAGGTGGGGTTCTCGCGCGAGCAGGAAGGAGCTGCGGAGCCCAAGCAGCAGGGAAGCAGGAGGCTTGCGAGAGCCTTGCTGCCCAGGCTTTTCACGCAAGGCCCACACTCCAGCAGCGTTAGAAGGTAAGCTGCAGAAAGGGGTTATGATTCTATGCCATAAAACCTACATTTAGAAAATGCTAGTCTCCACAAGATTCAGGTCAGTGCCAGTATGAAAATGGTCAAAAGGACCAAGGGATTGGAGGTGCTCTATCAAGGAAATCTTACATGGTTAAAGGTTAGAAAACAGGTGAGTGAAGGGGGACATTTAAGTGGTGTACACAATAGTCATGGCCTGAAGAAAGTGGATAGGAAGTTTTCTGCTCCTAGAATCTAGGGCCTGTTACCATGCTGTACCCTGCACCGCGATCTGCGATAATTGGTGGTAAAAATAGTTTAATTGGCATAAAATCAATATAAATCTTAAACTTATGGTTGAATGCCATGTAGAAAAAGGACTCTGCCTGGGACCTTTGTGCTAAGACGGATGACCTCAGTATGGCCAGGTTATAAGTTCAAAAGCATTAATTGGAAAGCCCAGCACTGTTGGGCTTGTAATATTCCCCTCAACAACTGAACCTTCAGGTACAATAGTAAGCAAAACTGTCTCAATAGAGCAACCAGTGGTCATCAACCTGCCCTTTCCCATGAAAACTCCCCCTTGTCCCTTCACCTGCTCAGACATCAAGAAGCTATCACGACTCCCATCAGTTCTTTGTCATTTGAAGCAAGACCATTAGTCTGTTTTGGACCCCTTCTGTTTATTCTGCCAGAGAGCAATTAACATATTCCCCTTCAGGATGGAAAAGGGTATTTAAACTCTGGCTCCAAGCTCAATGATATGTAGTAACTTGGACTCACATAGGTGTGTTACTCTGTCCCTTGGCTCTGTGGCTCTTGTGCCCTGGGCTACCACCAAATTCTGATGTTTGAACCATCTTTCTTTGATTTTCTGCTTCTGGAACAGTAATTTCCACCCACTTCACCCCAAAGTTCTCACTATCCAACTTCTCTCTCATTCACCTTCCCTAGCCTTGTGTGATTTGTGGAAGTGCTTGATTGCATGTGTGTGTGTGTGTGTGTGTGTGTGTGTGTGAATTCCCTCAATAAGAACATTCTTGGATGTCGGTGTATCTGACAGCCTGATTAAGTTGTCTCAGGCTGTCGCAGGACCCGAGAAGTTAAAAACATGAGAAACCCTGCAGTTTTGGGGAAGAAAGTCACCCCTGGTGTAGAGGAGATTCGGAGCGGCTCATGGAGTCAACATTCAACCCAGCAAAGGCAAAGAAGAAGAGAAAGAGAGAGGAGCCATCGTGGATGGGTTAGAGCTGATGGAGTGTGGACGCCATCAGGTTCGAGCGTGGACTTGGTCCTATAAAGAGCTGGCTGCAATATTTTTAAAGAATGTAAACAAGAATCGTGAGTACCCAAAGCCAAACCTGAGGTAAAGATACTTGTTTCTTTTAGATCGTCTTGGACAGTAAAAGAAAAAGAATTTTCCAAATTCTTGGAAAAGAAATAGAGCGCTGACACGCTGGAGGAAATTGTAATCCTGGCAGCACCGGCAAAGTGAGGAGATCGGAACAAGATTAAAACTATAAAAAATGCCGAAGACTATAATTGAGATAACTGATATAAACAGAAAAATCATTATTAGATCTACCGATCCAGAAGAACATTTTGGGGACTAAATTGATGCATTGATAACAGCGAGCTCTGTAAGCGGGTAAAGAAAGAAGGCATAAATAATGGCAACAGGCATGCTGATCTATAGGAACTGAGTAAAGTGGGAAAAAAGGGAAAAGAACGAAATCGAGATGATGACTGTATAAGAGAAGAAGTTGTAGAAGTCCATGGTTAATGTTATAAATAAAGAATTAAAACTACAGAAGATTGATTGGATTAATAATTCAGAGAGAAGGGAATAGATTATTTGGACTGTATATCTGAACTGTGATTAGAAAGTGAAGGAGACGGATGCTGTTCCTCTGACCATGTGGAAATGCATAGCAACTTCCACTCTTATTAAAGACAATGAAATAAAAGTGATCTCAAACATTAGGATGAGGGAAAGATACAGCAAGGAAGGAAAAGTAAGTGAAAGAAGGACAGTGGGGACTGAGATGAGAAAAGACTTGAGAAAGAGAAAAGAAATGCAAGGTGAAGTGGAAAGAAGAAGACAGAGCTGGTGAAGAAGATGGAGATGGAAGGCAGAGACAGAGAAATGGAAGGCAGACTTGCAGGACGGGACTTGAAAAGAAGAAGTTAAAAACAAGGGAGTTTATCTAAAATATAATTAATTAGAATGAATTCTATTCATGATCTGAAATGAAATTGTATTTGATATAAGAAGAAAATATTTGGTTAACATGTACAGGTAGTATCTTAAATGAAATAAGTTAATATATATATCTATTTGCTAGATTTAAAATTTAAATTCAATAACATTATTAATACATTAATAGTGGGAGTTATTTGATTATCATTAGAATATTCAACTAACGTAAGAACTGGGTTGATAGTATATGTGAATAGTTACAATTCATCTTCATTAGTAGAAGAATTAATCTCTCTTTATCTTTAACTCTTCTTATATAAGTTACATTATTTGTGGGATAAAATCAATTCTCTATATTTGAAGTATAAGCTGATTTAATAATTGTCTTAATTAAGAACTATATAGTAATTTCAAGTAATCATAAGTAACTTGGTGATAGATAAATGATTGAGAATGCAAATATTGTGAAAAGAATACATTACTTTATAGATCATTAGTAGAAGATATACAATATTAATTTGTAGATTAATTCAGGAATATTAGACAAGTAGACACTATATATTATATTGTTATAGCCTTATGTATTGACATTGGATAAAAGACAATATCTTTTATACATTGCAAAATTATAAAAGATTATTGCATCTGGCCAGAAAAAACATCCATACAACTACAATTACAAACACAGACACAAACTAGAAGACCTTCATTAGATTCAAAAACCATGGACTCTTTAAAATGGTTTGAGGAAATGCAAAAACTTAGAGAAGCTTTAAAGGAAGAACTTAAAGCAACTAGAACAGAAATTAAAACTACATGTATAGGATTGAAATAAGACTTTAAAAGAGACATTGAAAATTTAAATCAAAATTTTAAGAAACTTTCAGAAGACACAGTACCTTTAGATAAGAGGATGGATGATATACAAGAGAAAACTAAACAGATGGAAACGAAGACAGGATGTATGATGACAGAACAACAGAAAGATAAAGAGACAGTGTTAAAGATAGAGATGAGACAGAGGCTTAAATGTTTAAAACTAAGAGGATTACCAGAACAAGCTGAAGAGAATTTGTACGAAAGAGTAACAGAAATACTTGCTACCTTTATAGGCCAAAGAGCAGGTGTCAGGAACTGAATCCACACACACAAATAGTACAGTGCATAAACACTATTTATTTGGAGTGAGATACATCGTACAGGACTTCAGTGAGTGGACTAAATTAGAAATTTCAAAAGCATAAAATACCAAGACGTTTCCCTCCTGCTCGCAAGAGACCTTGAAGCTGTGAAAGCCTGGCAGCGCTGATCAGTACATTTTGTATACCTAACAGTCTCTGGTTCCCATACCTTTGTTACAAGCAAGCAGCTAACTTAAAACCTACTACATATCCCATTACTATAATATGGAGGGCAACCCGAGAGTAGGGAAATTTAAACTTGAAATTGATAAAGCGTTTCGAGTCGACTCTCCTATTGCTAAGAAAAAAGGTCTACCTAGGGACATTGTAATTTATTTTACAAGGGAAAAGATAAAAGACAACATTCTGATTGAAAGCTACAAAGAAAAGCTGATAGCAGATGATGTGGATATTAAAATTTTTAAAGACGTATCACCACAGGTCTTGCAACAAAGACGAGAATACACTTTTCTAATGAGGAATCTTCAAAAAAATAATATTAGATACAAGTGGGAGCTTCCCAAAGGACTATCCTTTTATTTTAATGACAAATATTACAAGATAACAACAACTGATGAAGCCAAAGAATTTATGAAGAAACAGATGAAATACTTTGATAAGCATAAAAAGTCCACAAAGAGTGATGACAAAAAAGAAGAAGAAAGACAGTTTGATGCATCAGATAGAAAGCTAAATACATCAGAAAAAGAAGAAGAACAACAACAACAAGAACAACAACAACAACAACTTAGTGGAAAAGAAGAAACAGAAATATGACAGGCAGAAAAGAAGGAATTAAACTAAGATGAAAATAATTTCCTGGAATGTCCACAGGATAAATGCCCAATATAAAAGACGTCAAATTTTCCATCAGTTAGAAAGATAGAAAGCAGACACTATTTGCATTCAAGAAACCCACATCAAATCAAACCAGGAAAAATACTTAAGAAATGTGAGATTGGGAGAATGTTTTTCATCGTCATTCTTCAAAAAGAAAAGAAGCATCGCAATATACATACAGAGAAATATCCCTGCAAAAGAAATTTTCAAAGACACAGAAGGAAGAATACTAGGGATTGAAATATACTACAAGGGATCGAAAACCCTTTTATTTGGAATATAGGCACCCAATGAGAATAAGTCAAAATTTTATAAAAATCTCTCAGAACAGCTACAGAAGTTTAAATATGAAAATGTGATTCTTGTTGGTGATTTTAACAGCGTGATTGATACAAAGACAGATTTTAAAAATGGCGAAGAAAACCAAGACCAAAACACAAGGAAAATTACCTGACACCTTCTTTGAATTAATGGAACAACTATCTTTAATAGATGCCTGCGAACAGAATCATTTAAAGGACCGAGATTTCACCTTTTTTCCTGAACCTCATCAAACATGGACCAGAATTGATTTGACACTTACTTCAAAACATCTTCTGAAAGATATTAAACAATCTGAAATACTAACTACAATATTATTGGATCATCACTCAGTTCTACTTGATTTTAAAGAACCAAGAAAACAATATTCTTGGCACCTCAGTGATAACTTATTGAAAGATGAAGAGATAATGAGAAAGGCCAAAGAAACTTTAAGGTTATTCTTCAAGGAAAATATGATGAATGGGATGAACATGCGTACGATGTGGGGCACCTCTAAAGTAGTGATGAGAGGATTCTTTATCCAACAACAACATCAACAAGACAAGAAAAAGAGGGAGTCCTACCAGAGACTGGCCAATGAGTTAAATGAGAAACAAGATGAATTGAAAAGGAACCCGATGATAAAAGACTTAATTTGGAAATTAAGGTACTTCAAAAGGAGATCTCACAATTAGCAATGGAAGAAATTGAAAGGAAGTTGAAATACCTTAAACAGTTTCGTTTTGATCAGGTTAATAAGACTGGAAAATGGCTTGCCTATAAATTGAAAAAGTGAAAAGAAAGAAACATAATACTTGAAATAAAACAAGGGAAAAAGACCTTTGCAAGACAAGAAAAAATCAAACAAGCTTCTGAAAAATACTATAGTAATTTGTTTATGAGAAAAGAAATGTCAATTAGAGAACCCCAGCTAAGAAAAGATTTTTTGGAAATACAGAGGATTCCTAAAATATTGTCTGAAAAACAAAACCTGTTGAATGCCCCAATTACAATGAATGAAGTTGCAGAAGCAATAAATGAGGTGAAATCAGGAAAAGCCCCAGAACCAGACAGCTTCACACCTTTTTATTATAAATAACTTTGTGAAGAGCTGATAAAACCACTGCATAGCACGATTAGAGGAATAAATGAAAATGGAAGACCTGGAACATGGGGGGAATCCAACACTACTTTGTATTAAAAGAAGGGAAAGATCTCAAAGATGTATGCAACTACAGACCAATATCGTTGTTGAACATGATTATAAAATCTTTGCTTCGATATTGGCTAGAAGATTAAAGAAGATACTCTAGGACATCATACATGAGGATCAGGCTTGATTTCTCCCAGGTAGAAATCCAAGAAATAATGTGAGAGCAGTTCTGAATAGTATTGAGTATTATATAAGAAAACCTGGTCAGAAATTCGCTTTGGTGTTTCTCGATGCAGAAAAGGTGTTTGATAACATTTCCTGGGAATTTATGAAAGATGTGATGGAAGAATATGAGATGGGAAGAAATTTTAAACAATGGATAGAAATAATCTACAAAGAACAAAAAGTGCAATTGATTATAAATGGAGAAAAAACCAACTGATTTGATGTTTCCAAAGGAGTTCAACAAGGCTGCCCTCTCTCACCACTATTATTCATCATGACACTAGAAGTATTATGTAAGAAAATTAGAGAAGATGAACAACTATGTGGGATGAAAATGAAAAATGGAGAAATCAAACTTAAGGCATTCCATTTATAAGAGTAAGGAAGAAAGTTCACCATAAATTTTATATGAAATTACCAATATGGACCTCCCCTCAAGAAGCCTTTAAAATAAGTCCTACAAAAAATGGCCAGTTGCTTAAATATTCACATTTCATTAAATGGGAAGGAAATATCCCTAAACTGAAAACAGCAGAGGAATTAAAACAACAGGGAGAGGAAATTTATCCATACAGACAAATCCATACAGATTTGTCCATACAGACAAATCCATACAGATTTGTCCATACAGACAAATCAGAGAAAGATTTAACATGGACAAAAATCTATTAGGTTTTGAAACCAGTAAAAAAGAGCTGAATAAGATCTTAACTGACAATCAATCTAAAGCAATCTCAAAAAATTATAAATTACTTCTTGAACGAGATTTAGAACAAGAAACAATCAAAGAGACAACAATAAAATGGGCGCAGAACATAGGACACCAGATAGAAATCGAGAAATGGACTAAAGCATGGAAGGAAGATACTTGAGAGAAAATTACTTCAAAATGCTTTATAGGTGGTATATGACACCATTGAAAATGAAAAAGATATTACATATGGGAGGTGGAAAGTGCTGGAAGTGTAATAGTGAAACAGGAACATATTACCACATGTGCTGGACATGTAAACAAGCAAACATGTTCTGGTGAAAGGTACATAATCATATTCAAGAAATATTAGAGATAAGATTTGAAATGACATCTGAACTATATTTACTGAGTATGGTTTGCAATCTTAAGGAATCAAAGAAACATAGAAAGATTTTGTTATGTATGATCACAGCAGCTAGACTGTGTTTTGCACAACATTGGAAGGTCGGAATAATCCCATCCGTGGAGGAACAGAAAGTTAAGATTATTGATATGATGGAAACAGATAAACTAGCATGTCTGCTAAAAGATAAAATGATTCAGCAAACTGAAAGAGAATGGAAACCAATACTAGACTGGATAAAGAAAAGATAGAAAAAGGGATAAAATAGATAAAGTGATAAAAGAAGATGTTACAGATCAAAGACGATATAAGAGATCAAAATACTGGTATACAATAAAACAAAATTATTTTCAGTAATGATTACTAATAAGTATAGAGAATAGAAAAGAATATTTCTAGGAAATGGATAAGGAAAATACTAAGATTAAGGTGTAACTTTGGGGAAATGCATTTAAAATGGAATGGGGGGTAGAACAAAGAAAGAATGGAAATATATATATAAAAATGGAAGAAATTGCAATTATAATTGATGTAAATTTTATTAAAAATATAAAATAAAAAAAATAAAAATATTCTTTTGACTCTCTAATGGTATCCCACAGTTACATCTGGCACGCCCCAGTGAAAAGATCCCATGGTTTACTCCCCACACACACACACACACAGGCCTCCTTTGGGTTATAATTCCCCATGTTCTTAAGGAGACGCTGTCATGGTCCAGGACTCAGCTTCTCCAGGTGAAGAGCAGCTTCAAAGGAGGACATGAAGAAGCAAGTGTACCAAGAGCTAATCAGGTTGGTATGAGAGCCAGCTGGCTCCAGACTTCTTAAGGAAGGCACAGGGTAGTAACTCAATGCTAGAAACAATCTGTGTGTTGCCAGCCTTTGTCTCATGTTCTCTGGATTCCCTGCTCATTGCCTGCCTGAATTTTCTAATTCTGGACTGTCTGACCATATTGCCTGCCAGATTCCTGGACCTTTGGATTGTTTATAGATGATATTTCTTCCCACTGTGAACAGATGAGCTATACTGACTATTAGTGTCTCTGTTTCTCTGTGAATGGCCTTCTGCTGACCCTGCACTCCCTTGCCTGGTATGGAAAGTGAGCATCTGTTACAGTTTGTTTCTAGCCAAAGTTTAACCCTTGATTGCCTGGAACCCACTCACATAGCAGTCAGCTACTATGGAGCCTGCTGCAGACTATGAACAGGTGCTTGCTGAGAGAATCCAGTTGGCTCTGCAAGTTGCTGATTTAATTGCTGTGCTGTAGGCTGCAACTGCTGTGGCAGCTTCAGCTCCAACCCTGGTAGTTCCCCACCAGAAGTGCCCCCTAGCTTGCCCTGAAAGTTTGATGGAACTCCAGCAAACTTTCCAGATTCTGGAGGGCAGTGTATGAGCCTGCAGTCAGAGGACTTTCCAACAGACCAGCATAGAGTGGGGTTTGTTATCAGCTTGCTTTCTAGCAGAGCTGCCAAATGGGCAATGCCAATAATGTAGCAGTGCAGCCCCCTCCTGGACAACTTTGTTGCCTTTGGCCAACAGCTCCAGGCCATATATACAGACCCAATCTGGGTCCAGACTGCCAACAACCGGATATGGGAGCTACAACTGGGGAGCTGGTTGGTACCAGCACAGGACCTAGCCTAGAATCAGGCAACGCTAGTGAATCAATTTCAGGAAGGGCTGTTGAACCAAATTCTGGATGAAGTGGCTTGTACTGAGTGCCCAGGGACCTGCATAGCCCAATTCACTTGTGCCTCAAAATTGATGGGCACCTGCAACAATGCAAAGTGGCCAAATACAACCCTTCCATAGCATCTCCCATCTCCTCCCATGCCAGAATTCCCACTTGTAGTGGAGCCAATGCAGGTCAGGCGTGTCAGGCCTCAGTTGACATCAGTGGAGAAGGCATGATGATGTTGAAAGATCCTGTGCCTCTATTGTGGGGGCCAGGGTCATCTACCAGCCAAGAGGGATCCTCCAACCAGCAGAAAAACAGAACTCACCCAGCACCGCCTTCAACCACCTCTAGTGATGGGAACCATTGTTAGATGGACTGTGGCCTCTGGATAGGTGTCTTGGGCAATGGATAAGCTGCAGTTGCAGATGAGAACTCATGTCAGGGTAGCAGACTTCGACAATGAGTTCAGCAAAATGGAAGCTGACCAGTTGCCATCTCATCAGCCTTATGATTGCCCCATAGACCTGATTACTGTGGATTTATCTTTTGTCAGAGCCTGAGTTGGCAGCCCTGTGGGACTTCATTGCAAAAACCTGAAGAGGGTTTCATATGATTCTCCTCCTTGCCAGCAGGGGCCCCTGTGCTCTTCATAAAAAAGAAGTCAGGAGAACTGAGGCTTTGCAATGACTATCATTGGTTAAACCAGATCACTTTCTGGAACCAGTATCCATTGCTACCCATTTCAGAGATTTTGGAGAGACAGCAAGGGCTAAGATCCTCACCAAGCTGGACTTACTGGGAGGCCTATAATCTGAAGTGCATCTGGGAGGGAGATGAATGGAAGACTGCTTGACCAACACTCTTGTGGTCTTCCAGTATTATTCCACTTTCAACTCATCTGGAGAGCCATTAACACTCTTGCCCTGCAGGGTATTTAAGCCCTAGTTTTTGGCCAGTCAACTCACAGTACGCCAGTTACTGTGGTTGCCCTTCTGATTCCCATTGGTGTACTGGCCTTAGATTTGCATCAGTCACATCACCTTCTTCACTGCTCTTCTGGATTGGTAAATATCACCCACTTCACCCTGAAACCTCGCTATCCAAAACTTTCCTCCCTTTTCCTTCAGTTAGCCTTGTGTGATTGTGTTACTGCTTGGATCTTGTGTGTGTGATTGCAATTCCTCGAATAAAACACGGCTAGCCTTACTTTTTGGATCTCTGGCTCGTTTTTCCTTGCAGAAGTACTGGCAAACATTGGTGTAAAAGATCTCATTAGATCCCTCTCCCAGGCCTCCTATTTTTGACCTAATATTCCCCACTGCTTCACAGAGGTACTAGCATTGTGAGGGGACCCCTGAGTTACCCATGTTTTGTGGTAACAAGAGGCCCTGCACCCAACAGTACCTCCTTCTTTCTTACATTAATGTTTAGTTTGTTTATTCCTGTGCAGTCTATGACCATCCTGAAAACTAATTGATTGTCTCCATCCTCCATTTCTAGAAAAAGGAGAGTTGAGCTGAGGATTTGGAATGTACTGCTGTGTCACATAGAACACGGCTCATAGGGGGACTTCCTAAGAGCTCTACCAAATTGCATCACTTAATTTAGTCCAATCTTCTGTTTCCACAGCTACCTAGATAATTCCAAGGAACCAAGAAAGAAGTAACAAAGGCAGCAGGCCCTTTCAGTCCTGAGGTTGATTTGAATGACGATATCATACTGAATTTCGTCATATTTGTGAATGCATTAAGTGCCTGATAGTGTTTCTCATCTACCATATCTAACCACTCTGATATAAAATACTTCTAAAACTTATTAACAGAAATAGAAAAAGAGATAAAGAATGGTGAGACAAATAGTAAAATGGGTAGAAGGATGAGAGAGAATGAAATAAGAAAAAGACTTGAAGATAAGTAGCAGAAAGAAAAGAACTGAGGAGAACCAAACTAGAGAGAGAGAGGAGATCTGCAAAAATGGCCTAAGGATTCAGGTCCAATCAGTTGCTAACAGATCAGTATGAGTGTGTGTATGTGCCATCAAGTCACCTATTGACTTATGGAAACCCCTTAAATTTCATAGGGATTTCTTAGAGAAGGAATACTCAGGTTTTGCCAGTTCATTCCTCTGCAATCCAGCCTACAGCACCTGATATTTATTGGCAGTCTTCCATCCAAATACTAACTAGAACTGATCATGCTTAGCTTCCAAGATCAGGCAGGAGCTGGTGCTTTCAGGGTTTTTAGGCCTTACAGATCTGCATACTTTGTATTTATAACCTAGAACAACAGAATATAGAAATACTCTGTTGAGTGAACAATTACTACAAGGGCTTGATTACACCTGTTACAGAAACAATCTAATTAATACGCAACATATATTTGACACTTTTTCTTTAGCAAATGACATTGATATTTGATGTTTCTTGATTTGTAGCTTGAATTACCATTCACACTGATACCCTGACCTTCTGGGCAATACACATAGTCCCTGGATGGTTTTTCCTTATAAAAATACTGTAAGTTGATAGTAGTAGCTAGAAGTTCAACTTCCTCATCAAACAGAGATCTGAACACAGATCTTCCCACTGCACTACTAAATTAATTTCTTAATTTTAAAAAAGTAGTATTGATAAAGACACAAGTCATTTTAATGACTCCATTTGGTTTTCTGTATCATATTGAACAAGATTGCCTTGGCTGTAAATCTAAACATATTTCTCCACGAGAATGTTCCACTTAGCTTACTTCTGAATAGTGATTTATAGGAATGCAGTCAGTGTAAGTGACCAGAGGGAGTGGGGCCACACCCTGAATACATGTTGCTATGTACCTTCCAACTAATACATTTAAGCATCTTTGAGATTTTGTTTGAAAGTTTGAGATTTCAGTCTCAAAGTTTGAGATTTCAATCTAAAGCATAAAGCATAAGCCCAGGGTCCTGCTGAATCACACCTGAGACTTATCTCACCCAGGATCCTGTTCTCCACAGTGGCCATAGGGAAAGCCCCCAAACAGGACATTCAGGCAATACCCATCTGCTACAATTGTTCACAGCAGCTGGTTATCAGAGGCATGTTTAATTCATTTGCTTATCAGTTAGTGTCTCCTGTCCTCTCTTAATGACAAAAATATTTGTTCCCCCATTCCATTCACAGCAAGGAACAGGAGTCTGGCAGCAGTCTGACTGGGCTGAAAGTGAAATGGGGCTTCCAAAACCAATATCGTGCAGCTTTGGAAAGAAAGTGAGCAGGCTGGTGATAAAATGAACATGATCCTGCATCTGGTTCACCTGAGAAAGTATGCTGTACAATTTACCATGTGGTGCCATTGTGGACTGGGGTGAAAGTGAAAGTGGTGGTGTCCTTCTCCTGGCCCAATGGGTGGTAAGAGTCTCCAGAAGCCTGCACAGCTCTGTGAGGCCCTGGGAACAGACTTTTCAAGCAGTAAATGAGTTCAAACCTGCAGTTCACTGGCTGCCAGAGTCCATCTGGAGTGACCTAGTTGTAGGTTTCCCTCCAGTCAGGCTTGGCCTTCCTCGATGTTGTGCTGGTATTAATCTCTCCCCCCGCTGCTTCTTCTTGTCTTCCTTTCTGCACAGGTTTTCCTGCCTCTGCAGTGGCTGTTGGGGGAGGGGACAGTGATAACAGCTGCCCTGCCTTCCTCTGGGGTTATGTGAATCTAATTTTTAATCTAATTTATGCTAATCTAATTTTTCACTGTGGGTCTGCTGGGTATTCTGCTTGGTGCATGGTCTTTCTCCTGGTGGTAGGGTGCATGTATGCATGCTTACCTGCTTCATTTACCCTCTTCACTGGATCTTAAATCAGTTGGCATCACTGGGAAAGCACACTAAGTGTATAAGGGGAGCAGACTATTAACTGTTAGGCTTTCACAGGAGTACAGCAATGCCACCTAAGAGAGTGCAGAAACTGGCACAGGAATCATTGCCTAGGACCTGGGGGCAGGCCATCCAGATCTGGAAATTCTGGGTTGAGCTGCATCTAGGTGGGGGTCATGGGAAAGACTATGTGGTCAAAGATCTGGGGGGTCAAGCTAGACTCAGAACAACACCCAGCAGTGCAGCAGTTTTGCAGGGTCTGTTGCAAACACTCAAGAAATTGGTCGAAAAGTCAAACATCTGGAACCCCAGACAGCACTGTCGGTCCCACCAACAAATTTAGTATCATAAGCAAGCAAGGCAGCTACACAGTAAAAGAGGTTGGGAAGCAATTCCAGGCAGCCCTTGGTCTCTAGCAGCAATAGTGGGAGCACTTCTGATTCAGACAAGGAGCCATCAGGAGAGGAGAGGAGGAGCAGGCAAAAGAGAAAGGGTAGGAACAAGAAGCATGGGAGGCACAGCAAGGAAGACTCAGATAGTGAGGGAATGGCAGGTGAGTCCTTATGAGAGGGGAATATGGATTCAAAAGACTACTGGAAGGCTGAAGCAAATGTTCCTGGGCTCACTTTTGAGGCCATTAAGAGGTGGGAGAGAGGGGAGCAGGTAGATAGGGAGCCCAGAGGCGCATGGTAAAGGGAGGAAGGAACAGTTGCATTTCATGCCACCTTTGGTGATCATGAGGATCTGCCTGACATCTATTTGGACAGAAGGATCAGGGAGCATATATTGAACAGTTACTATCTGGAAGTATTTTCATTTCTCAAACCAGAAAGCAAGGAGGGATACTTCCCTAATCCAAAAAAAAAAAAAAAAAAAGGATAATAAAGGGAAGGCAGTTGAACAGTTGTTCAACAACTGGCTTTTGGGAGGTACAGTATTTATGGTTGTAATGCAGGCAGCCTACCCACGCAGGAGTTAGCATCCCACTAATCACTTGGGTAATGTACTTAAGGCATGTGTCGTGGCAGGCAACACAGCAGCCACAGAATATGATAACAGCATTCTGGAAGTGTGCCTTTCAAAGCAAGTAACCTAGGTGGGATTTGATTCAAAATAAGCTATGGCTTGTCACGATAGGCCCCCACATTAAAGGAATGCTTTTTCATTGGGCAGAGGAAAGACATTAGGAGGTGGGTGTGCTGGGAGTTTAATCGGGGGAAGTATCAGAGAGCTTGATACAAGTTCAAGCACAACTGTGAGAGTTGCCTTTGGCCCTAGCCCAAACTTGAGTGCCCCCACCCAGGCAATGGTCTGCAAAGCTTTTGCCCAGGATGCCCCCTGAGAGGCTTCCGGTGGGAAAAAGGATAGGGGTACCAATTCTGGGACTAACTGCTGAGCAGTAGGAGATGGTCCAGGGGTGGAAGGGGGAGATGCTGGCCAGCACTCCTATGCAGCTGGTGATGCTGCTCCTACTTCTGCCACTATATCTCAATAGGAAGGTGGCTGAATTTATGAAGGATGGATTTGCTGTGGGTTTTAGGATACCTTTGAGGGAGCTTGGGTAACATTTGATTCTAGAAACCTTAAGTCTGCCAGGGAATTGCCAAAGACGATGGCCGTGAAGATAGAGAAGGCAAAGCAGGTGGCTGGGACTTATGCTGAGCCACCCATGAACAATTTGAGGATTACCCTATTGGGGATGGTCCCTAAGAAAACCTCAGGGGAATTCAGGCTGATCTGCCACTTTCCTATCTCAAGGGAGCATCAATCAGTGATGCTGTTCCTCAGAAATACTGTTTGATCTGATATGCAGCCCGATTTTACCATGCAGCCTGATTGGTGCAGGCATGTGGTCCAAGGGCACTCATGGTAAAATGCAACATCCAGTCAAGTTGTTCAGTCAGTTTGTTAGGCTCCTGAGAAGTTCATCTTGAGATAGTAGTGAAATTAAAGGCTGGGTCACTTTTTGTGATCCATAAAAAGCGATTTTTTAATAATTGGCAGGGAATGGGAAGAGAGAGGATTGTGCCGCTTTCTTGGGAGTCTTTTAGGACTGGATAGGGAGCTGAGCATCCCCCTAGTGCAGGAGAAGACTGAGTGGCCACCTGCTTCACTAGTGTACCTAGACATATTGTTGAACTCTGTACAGGGGATTTCATGCCTGCCTAGGAATATACTGGACTGGCTTCGGGTGAGGCTTAGGCTTATGCTGGTGTGCAATAAAGCTATTTTTATGGAAGTATAGAATGTGTCAGCTCACCTCAATTTTATGTGCAAGCTGGTATCTCCAGGGAGAGTCTTCTGTGCTCAGTTGGCCAGAATTACAGCTGGAGTTAGGACCCCTCGCTATCCCATTTGCATCATGTCAGGAGTGAGCGAAGATCTGAGGGTCTGTGTAAAGTTCGTTGAGAACTATAGTGGGATCTGCCTGTGGCAGGATGTTTGGGAGCTTGACAGTGAGCTGCAGGTGCATTCTGATACAGTGGGGAGCATCAGCTTTAGGGTTTACTTTGGGGAAAATTGGTGTGTGCAGAGGCGGCCAGAGGAGTGATTGCAAAGTAATGTGACTTGCAACCTCAGTTTTCTGGAGTTTTTTTCCTACGTTGGTGGCAGTGTCTATTTGGGCAGATACATTCAGAGACAAGAGGTGCTTTTTGGTGTGACAATCAGGAGGTAGTAGCAGTCATTAACAGGCACAAACCTAGGTTGAGCAGGGCCATGAGGCTGGTGAGGAGGCTTTTGTTGCTGTTTGTCTGCTGACATAACATTCTCAGCTCACTATGTTCTAGGCTTGGATAACAGAATTACAACTCATTATCTTGCTCTCAGGAGAACAGGTTTGATTCATAGCGCCAGAAGCGGACCTCCAACTGATGTCATTTCCAGACAAGCTGTGGCAACTTGGAACACAGTGTGATGCAGGAAGTATTCCATTCAGTTGCCCCTGCAACCTTTTGTGCTAATAGAAGGGCAGTGGGCAGGTTCCTGGATTTTATCAGGAAGGAAGTGTACAGGGAGGTATGGCCAGCTTCAAAGAGATAGGTTTTGCAGTATGTAGCCAATTTAAGATAGCAGGACATGGACCAAAATCCATGTCCCTCCACCTTGCTGGTTGTCATATCCTGGCTAACTTGCACTCACAAACTTTACTCAGAGTTTGAACAGAACCATTTATTTGCAGTGAAGCAAGCAACACAACAACTTTCCTGAAACTAAAGCATGTTGAATGGTTTCAGATTTTATATCTTATCACATTGGTATTTCTTTCTTCAGCAAGGTAAACGGGTTCACTGCCTGCTGTTCCATCCTACAAAATCCCGGGGTCTGTATTTTGATAAGGCACAGGACCTCTCTGGCTAAGAATTCTAAATCCACTTGCCATCCCACGAGTTCTGGCAGTGGGCCAGAGAGTTTGACTCATCTGTCAAAGGCAAGTTGATTGATGCCTGGATGCAGACCCATGCATGGACCAACCCAATCATCAACTGTAGCCAATAAAGTTGGGGCCTATTTTCTTCCTATGCAATTTTGATGTCCTTGTGTTTGTCATTTAGAGCAGTCCTCACTCTTGATCGCTCAACTGGGGCAACATATATTGTTATTTCGCAAGGATAAATTTCGACATCAGTGTACTTACATATTCTTCAGACTATCAGACAGAATAGGAGAGGAATACTTTCTTCATGCAAAAAAAAAATGTAATTCACTCATATTTGATGTAATTCTTTACAGAACCGTATATGGCAACACAGGATAATCTCAGTCTTTACATGCAGTTCTTTTAGTCAGAAATCATGTGAGTATATGGCTTACTCACATACCTCTAAAGGGTAGAGGAAACTTTCAGGCAATAAGCTGTAATGTTACCCTGATTTCTGGGGTCCCTTGGGGGACACCTCAATGTACTCCACATGATGGGGAATGGAAACTAGCCAGAGCACAAGCAATAGCAATGCGAGAGGCAGGGTAACCTAGTGGGGTCTTTTTACCCAGTGTTTACGGGGTCAGGCCAAGTCAAAAAGATGTCTAATAAATGATTTTATTGAATGAAAGTCTCACGCAGCAACACAATCACTCACTCATACACTCACTCAAGACCTATTAAGAAGCAAAAGAGAGGAAACTAGATAGGGGAATATTGAAGGGGTTGTAGCTGGGGTAATACTGCACCTGTTCCTGAAGTCCTTGGTCTGGGAAAAACAGTGGAGAAGTGGGGCTCAGCACAGAGAGGGCTGAGGGGATTACTCAACGGATGAGAAACAGTCAGCTGGGATGACCGGGAGTGATCCAAAGAAACGTTCAAAAGCTGGGACTATTTGTAGGGGGAAAAGTACCTGCAGGGCTAATCCTTTCCCGGGGAGAACAATGGGTGTTGCATGGAGAAAGAAGCTCCACAATGGTAACATCCTTTGCATGATGAGATTACAGGGTGTTGCCAAAGTCTCAGGATCTTAAATGGTCCTTGCCTGATAGGATTTTATTGCCATTGGTGCTCAACTCGGGGCAAACATGCTAATCCCCTCAGGTCAGCTTCTCAGGGCTGAGGACCCTTTGTCTACTGTGGGTTTGCACCACTTGAGGTCTCCTGGCGCTACATAATGGGGGATTTTACTGGCCTGACCTGGTTTTGGATTGTTCGACCGTGGCTGCCTACGTGTTCATCCGGGCGACCTCTCAGGCACATGGAATTATATTTAATATCAAAATTGTAGGCCTCGGGATATGGTTTTTCCAGTGCAGTAACAGTAATGGTAGGGATCAACCAGCACAGTGACTTTTCTGCACTTCATTTTGAACTTCCTGAGCCTATTGTATCCGACTGAGGGCCCATTCACACTACACATAGTGCTATTTTCCTCTTTAACTGCTGCGGTTCCATCCTATGGAATCCTGGAATCTATAGTTTGATGAGACATTGGAGCTCTCTGGCTGAGAATTCTAGATGGCCTTCTCTAAATCCTAGGATTCCATAGGATGGAATTTGGCCAATTCAAGTGGACTAATAGTGCTATAATCCCACAGTGTGAATGGCCTCTGGGTTTGAAACAACATGTTGTGAGGGATCCAGAATCTTTTCTTTTATCTTTACCTAAAGCAGTCCACATGTTTCCTTTTACCTGATGGTAATAGTTCATTCCATTGCCTAGGTTAGGACTACATCATAATTTCATCTATACATCACTATGTTATAGTTATTTAATGTTTTTAATAGAATGGTTTACTGCTTTTTATCAAATAGAGGTTTAATATATTTTGTTCTTAACTTGATGTGAGCCACTTTGGTTCCTGTCTCAGGGGAAATAAATAAATAAATAAATAAAATTTACCCTTCCCAGCCCTACATTTGGAATAATTTGCCTGAGTACAAGTGCATCTCTCTTAAGGCAGTATAGAGCGGGGTCGGGGGGGCAAACTTGCTTAGTCTAAGCACCACGTACAATAAACTTCAGATGTTTCAGAGCCACATGAACTGAACAAATATGACACACATGATGTTATTGTTACATGCAGATATTGTTACCAAAAATTATAATAAATATTAAGAAATACATTTACATAATAATAGTTATTAATGTAAGTTTTGAATATCACAAAGTTCATATACATATACCAAATGTTTTCAAATCTAATTGATTAGGGTATTAACTATACTGGGCTTATGCAATATGATAATGACTTACAGAAACATCTAAGAAAAATATACAAATTTGCATTTCACTAACATTAAATGAGATTGCCAAATATAAAAATAAAAAAGCTAAGAATAGATATTTTAATGGTATTTATCTTAGAAAATGTTTAGCCAAAACAAGGAGAAAAATATATAGATTTATAGTAATCCTTGCTAATCCAAAATTTCTTTAATCTGTGGCTCAAATCTAGTGTTAAAATTAAGATTAAAATTCTTAAATATATTTACTCACTATGGACATTAAGTTTGTGTTTTAAACCAGTGGACTCTCAGTTTATGTTCAGTAAATAATTATAAAGCTTGAAATGTTTTTATTTACCTTTTATATGAATTGTAATGCAAAAAAGAGATCAGCCAACATATTTCTGCAAACCACACACTATATATGTCAAAGAGACATTTGTGGCTCATAAGCTGCAGTTTGGCCACCCCGGTATAGAGGGAGATTCTGGGCAGAGAGGAAGGTTAAATCACACCTTAACGGCCAAGATGTGAGTGGAAACAAAAGTAATAAAAGCAATCTAGTTTTCTTCTCCCTGTACAGCCCTCCTTTTGGATAATCTTTCCTGTGTGATGCTCAGGCATCTTTGTAGGCAGAGTGCATTAGTCTACTAGGTGTGACTTACTTAACAGCAGGGATCTTTTGCTTTTTAAAATAAAGTTATGGCAAAAGTTTCTTGCTATTTGATTCTACCACCAGACTTTACAGAAACTGCTGGACTCCATTCACATATCAAAACTTTTGGTCAAGAGTTAACAATCTAATCACCAAAGTTCCTACAGTTTACAAAAACATCAGACATTCATCTATACACCCTGTCAACAGTGACGTGGGAACAACAGCAGCAAGTAACTAAGGAAGTCTGAAATAACTGTAAAAATAACTTCAGAGTCTAATTTATGGTATTTTCTGGCAGAATGGGAAAGGATAAGCAGATCTGGCATAGCGGGAAAGGACCGACTACACAACATTTCAATATCCTTAGCATTTCAATATCCTTAGCAAGAAAATGGCAAAACTTACAAGATTACCCAGTATGATTTCAAATTTGTCAAGACTACATTTTATACTAATAATGTAATTTGTTTTTAATGCTGAATTGCAGGTTGAGAGCCTTTGGATAAAAATTAAAGTGATCTCATTGTGGGGAACTACTCTAGCCCCCTCTCCAGTCAGGCTGATGATTTGGATGATACTTTCCTAAAACAAATGACCAAATGTTCAAAAAGGAGAGATACAGTAGAAATGGGATACTTCAGCTACCCTGATATTTCTTGGAAGTCACACTCTGCAAAGGGTGTAAGATCCAACAAATTCTTCACAACACTTGTAGATAATTACATTAGACAAAAGTTGAAGGCGGCAACAAAGGGATCAGCTATTTTGGACTTTAGCCTAATTAACATTAATCTGGTCAATGGAGTAGAAGTAGTGGGAATAATACGTCCTCTGAAAATTTGTTGTACAGAGGAAAGGGGAAGCCAAACATAGACATGCACTCTGTACTTCAATAAAACTGCTTTCAGTAGGCTTGGGGAGATACTGTGTGAGATCTCATGGTCAGAAATGCTCTGTGAGAAGGGAGTTTCTTATAGGAGAGATAATGAAGGCACAATTACAAGCAACTGCAATGAGGAAGAAAAGTGGCAGATGTCTAAATAAACCATGATGGCTGTACAAAGAACTTTCAGATGAGCTGAGATTTGGAAGAGACATGTATAAGAAATAGAATAAGGGAGAAACCACCAAAGAGGAATACAAATAAATAGCCAATAATTGTAGGGAGAGAGCCAGAAAAGCTAAAGTTCAAAATGATATCAGGCTCACTAGACAGGTTACAAATAATAAAAAACATTTTTGCCTATTTTGGGAGCAAAAGGAAGAACAAGGAAATGACAGGGCCACTACGTAGAGAAGATGGTAACATGCTAATGGAAAACAGAGTGAAGGTAAAACTGTTAAATGTCTTCTTTCCTTCAGTCTTCTCCCAAAAGGAAAACAGTGCTCGACTTCAGCCCAGAATAGATAAAGAGGTAGTAAAAGAATACCTAGTTACTCTAAGTGAATTCAAGTGCTCTGAGCTAATTTTCCCCAACTTTAGTTGAGCATATTTTGGAGTCCCTCCCGGGACCCCCAGTTCACAGGATAACAGAGTGGTGGAGAATGCGGGCAACCTCAGTACCCCTAATTTGAGAAGGAGTCGCGAACCTCCTAAAATCAGGTTGGTACTGACTTAGGTGATGGTTGGTCAAGTCGTTAGAGTGCAGTCAGGCAGGAACACATGTGTGTGAGAATTCGGTGCATTTGATTTCTAGAGCTATTCTATCTGGGTGGAATTCTGTTCCCCTTTCTTGCTTGGTTTGTGTATGTCAGCCGCCCCAGCGTGGTCACTAGCACTAGGCAGTGAACCATCATCCGATATCAAGGGGTGTGCACAAGCTGTCCTGGGAATCACATCCCTAACTTGGGGTCTATCGTGGGCTGGGATCCTAAGTGTTAGAGTGTTAGCACAGTAGGAACAGTCTACACTCATCCGACACCATAGTGGCAAGGCAAAATAGCACTTAGAGAAGAAATTCCCCCCTCAGAGTTGTATATGGGTGCATCCTGTCAGTTGTTATTGTTGGGTAGCTTTAAGAGTGCGAGTGCATCCTGCTAGTTGTTGTGGAAAGCGCGGGTGTGTCCTGCTGTGTAATTTCGGGTGCGTCCCAAGTGGCTAGCCGACTAGGTGTGGGTGGTGAGTCCCGACCTAGCCTAGGGTTTAGAGATTTTGCCCGAGGTAGAGGTAGGTGCCCCTCACCCGGAAAACCAGTTAGGGATGTTTCAGTTTTGGTTCCTTGCCCCTTTTTCCCGCTGCTTGGCCAGGCGGCGTAGTAAGTTCCGTAGGGTTCGTTTCCCCCCTTCAGGCAGGCGGAGTACTCCTGAGGGGTCCCTGGGTCCAGGTGACCTCCCTGTCCCTGAACCGTTACCTCGTCCTTTGGTCCCCAATGCTGTCAAGGTGGAAAACTGGGCTTGAGAGTACCAAGGTGACTTTGTTTGGGCAGGCTGGAGATAGGTTCCCATCCCTCTTTCCTAGAGAAGTTCTGCAGAGTTCATTTCCCTTCAGTCCTCCAGGGGTCTAGTGATCCTTCCCATCATTCCAGTTCCTGATCCCGTTTGTAGTTTGCCATTTGTAGTTTGTGTTAGAAAGAATTGTGGTTTGTGTGAAAAATGGCAGAGAATAGCAAGGTCACCATCAAGGACCTCATGTTGGAGGAAGAGGTCAGAGGTAAACTAGAAAGATGGGTGTTGAGTAAGGGGAAATGCCCCTGGAAGAACTCCATCTTCCAGATGACCGATCCCTTTACCACACTCCGAGAAGTGTATACCCTGGCACGGAAGACAAAGAACCCATTCGGGCCGTCTAATGATGCTTTGGCCGCTTGGGGACTTTGGCTCACTGCCAGAGATGCTAGTAGTGCCCTGGTAGAGACCAGAGAGAAGTTAGCGAGCATAGAAAAAGAGAATGCCCTGTTTCAGGCCAAGGTCGAGACGCTGTGTGCAGACAAAGTAACTTTTGCGTCTGTAGCGCAGGCGTCCGCCCAGAAGCTGAATAACATCACAGTAGTGGCACAAACATGGGAAGAGAAGGCCCACGACGTAGAGGCTGAGCTGGATCATGCCCGGTCTGTGGCCAAGTTCATGGTGGGGCAAGTGAGGGAACAGCAGGAGGCTGTTAGCCATGTAGCTTGCCAAAAACAGATTACTGCGCTGGAGAGCCAGCTCCAAACGCGCAAAGCCTTAATTTTGGCTGTGTGCCCAGAGCTGCTTCCAACATGTGCAGAGGACTTTTCTGGGGAGGCACTGCCCGAGGATGCTCAGGCAACCGTTCCCCACAATCCAGACTGGAGCCACCCTAAGGTCCCACTCCATCCTGTAGAGACACGGTCCAAGACCAGATGGACCACCCCCCTTGGAGAAGGCACTTCTGATAGGCAAGAGATGCAGGAGACGCAGGTCACCGAGACTAGGGTCCCCTGGCGTGCTACTGAAGCAAAAGCAATTGCGGACCAATTGGGTCCATTAAATCGGTCCACCAGGATCATGTGGCTAAACGCGCTGATCCATTCTCACCCGACAGCCAATGGTCAGGACCTGACCCAACTGGCCCGACTTTGCATGTGCCCCTCCGAGCTCCCTACTCTTGATTCAACCGTGGCGGCTCGAGGCCTGGTTAGGCTCAAAGCCCACTACTGGATGAGAGGGGTAGTCAGGATTTTGTGGCCCGGACAGAGTGCAGGTGTGCTCTATGTCATGGAGCAACGGGGTCCTCGTGAGAACCCTGAGGCTTACGTGGCACGGAAGCAGCTCGTCGCCGTTCGGGTAGAGAAGGTCCCCTTGACGGCCAGTGGATACGACTTTAATGGCCTCAAATTTAAGACACTCTTGTAAGGAGGTCTGAATCATGAGACCAAGATGGCTTTAGGTTTGGTGGATCCAGCCACCACTAACTGGGAGGAATTTGGGAACAACCTCTGGCGGGTCTCCGACCTGCTGTGCGAGGCAGGATCCCTCAAACTTCCCACTAAGACACATAGACACTAATCACGAGAAGGCAACATGGATGTCTCAAAAATAAGTCATGCCAGACTAATCTTATCTCTTTTTATGATAGAGTTACTAGCTTGATAGATGGAGGGAATGCTGTGGATGTAGCATTTCTTGATTTCAGTAAGGTCTTTGACAAAGTTCCACATGACATTCTTGCAAAGAAGCTAGTAAAATGTGGGCTGGACAGGGCTACTGTTAGTTGGATTTGTAATTGGTTGACCAACCGAACCCAAAGGGTGATCACGAATGGCTGCTTTTCATCCCGGAGAGAAGTGACTAGCGGGGTGCCATAGCCTTCTGTCCTGGGCCCAGCACTATTCAATATCTTCATCAATGACTTGGATGAAGGAATAGAGGGCATGCTGATCAAATTTGCAGATGACACCAAATTGGGAGGGGTTGCTAATATGCCAGAGGACAGGATCAACATTCAAAATCACCTGGAGAGACTGGAGAGCTGGGCCAAAGCTAACAACAAGAAATTCAACAGAGAGAAGTGTAAGGTCCTACACTTAGGTAGAAAAAATAGAATACAGAAATATAGGATGGTGGACACGTGGCTGGATAGCAGTACATGTGAAAGCGATCTAGGAGTTTTAATAGACCACAAGCTGAACATGAGTCAGCAGTGTGATGCGGCAGCCAAGAAAGCCAATGCAATTCTCGGCTGCGTCAATAGGAGTATGGTGTCTAGATCGAGGGAGGTACTGGTAACCACTCTACTCTGCTTTGGTTAGACCTCATCTTAAATACTGTGTCCAGTTCTGGGCACCCCAATTCAAGAAGGACATGGTCAGGCTGGAGCAGGTCCAGAGGAGGGCAACCAAAATGGTGAGGGGTCTGGAAGCCAAGCCCTATGAGGATAGACTTAGAGAACTGGGTATGTTTAGTCTGCAAAAGAGAAGGTTAAGAGAGGACATGATAGCCATGTTTAAATTTTTGAAGGGATGCCATGTAGAGGAAGGAGAGGGTTTGTTTTCTGCTGTTCCAGAGACCAGGACAAGGAGCAATGGATTCAAGCTGCAGGAAAGGAGATTCCACCTGAACCTCAGGAAGAACTTCCTGACAGTCAGGGCTGTCCGGCAGTGGAATATGCTGCCTCGGAGTGTAGTGGAGTCTCCTTCTTTGGAGGTTTTTAAGCAGAAGCTGGATGGCCATCTGTTGGGAGTGCTTTGAGGGTGTTCCTGCATGGCAGGGGGTTGGACTGGATGGCCCGTGTGGTCTCTTCCAACTCTACATTTCTATGATTCTATGATTCTATAGGAAGGACACCGGGAATTGGGAACCTATATCTGAGGTCACGTACTCGAATTATGGGCTCCATTCCCAACACAGGAAAACTGTGCCAAATTCGGATCCCAAGGGGAACTGGAATCCGCACCCAGCTCCCAGACAGGACAACAGGCAGCTGCAGGGAAGAGATTTCCGCAGCTAGCCCAACAAGGCAGGAAATCCCCCGCAGCAGCCCACTGCCCCCAAACAGCTCTCGGACTCGGGGTCTCCTCAGGAGACGTCTGGGGGGTACGATCCCACGGCCCAGATGTACTCTTTAGATAGAGTAAGAGTCTGGAGCATGCTTAGAAGGTTCGGGCTGGACATTAGCCAGTTCGATAAGCGGCCAACATTGGAGCTTTTGGAAGCTCTAGATAAGCAGCTTAAGGCAGGAGGTAAACAGCTGGTCCAAGCCATGACCAATGGCCCACCTCCGGCTGGATACTACCCTAACCTGGATCTGCAAGCATAGGGGTGCCCTCGGTCCAGGAAGCTTCCCCGCAACGTGGAGGCTAGGTTGAAGCCAGACAGGTGGGGAAGGTTCTGGGTGAAGGCAGGCATAGGGACAGAGAGGGATAAGACTCCTGCCACCCTTCTTGTGGACTCTGGTGCAGCCGTAAACGTGCTGCACCCCAAACTTGCAAGGTATGGTGAACCCACGCCCGAGCATGTCCAGCTTTCTGGATATGGTGGGGGGGGGTCACCAAGCTAGGCAGGCATCCCAATGTCCATAGAAATGTTTCGTTTTCAGTTGTGGGCGTGTGAGAACCGGGGAGAAGACGACCGCCTCTTGGGCATCGGTTTTCTCCGGGGAAACAGGCTCACAGTTGATTATGCAGACTGGTTTATATGGCATTTAGATCAGGGACCAGTAGAGATTTCGGCCATGCACTGCTGTGCTGCCATTAAAGCTCCTGCCCCTGTGCATTGTGTCACTAGCGACCCGTGGGTGAAAGCATTCCCCGAGGTATGGATAAAGGATAAAATAGAGTGTGGGACCGTAAAGGAAGCCTGCGTCTTGATAGAAGGCCAGGACCCCCCGCCTCAGAAACAGTACAAATACCTGGCCAAAGCGGAGGAAGGCATCGGGAAAACCACTGAAGGACTCATCAAGTGGGATGTAGTCACCCTGATGCAGTCCATATGCAATGCGCCCCTATGGCCTGTGCTAAAATCAGACAGCAAGACATGGAGGATGACGGTAGACTTTAGAGCACTGAACTCCGTCAGCCCGCCTGTCACGCCAGTCATGGCTAAATATAATGAAATCCTGTCTGCCATTGCGGCAGGAGCCAAATTTTACAGTGTTCTGAACTTGGCTAATGCGTTTCATTCCATTCCTTTGCACAAGGCATGTTGGTATAAATTTGCCTTCACATTCCGGGGGCAACAGTATGTGTTTAAACGCACGCCCCAGGGCTTCCATTCCAGCCCAAGCATTTGCCATGCCCACGTGGTAAAGATGTGAAACAAGCTGCAGCCAGCTTCAAGGTCCCACGTCTTGTCCTACATGGACGATATTCTTAGACACTCCAGTTTGGAGGAAACGACCCGGGAGATCACCCATGAGGTGCTAGGAATCCTCCACAATACCGGCTTTAAGGCTAACTGCAAAAAGTCCCAATTGGTATCTACTGAAGTAAAATATCTAGCGCTTTATTTAGGCACCAAAGGTCGCACTCCCAAAGCACAGCGGGTAGAGGTGATCTCAAGGTTACCAGCTCCCACAGACGTGCACTCCTTGCTTTCTCTGCTAGGGACATTCAACTTTTCCAGGGACTTTACAGAGTCTTTCGCAGCCAAGGCAAAGCCTCTATATGGCCTATTAAAGAAGAATGCCCATTGGGAATGGGGACCAGCATAACAGTAGGCATTTACCCAACTTAAGGAGGATTTAATGAGAGCACCAGCCCTTGCGCACCCGAATATGGCTAAGCCATTCCTCATACAACTAGTCACCTCAGACAGGAGTATGGGAGCAGTTCTGTCACAACAACAAAATGTCACCCAGTTTGTAATAGCATACGCCTCCAGGAATTTGGACCCACAGGAGACTAAATTTACTCCATGCGAGAAAACATGCCTCGCACTGATCTGGGCTATAACGCACTGGGAGTTTATGATTGGAGGCACCCGTGTGATTGTCCAGACCCCCCACATACCGCTTAAGTACATCCTGTCAGGAAAAGTCCAGAATGGTCAGGTGTCCAACGCCTGGATTGCCAAATGGACTGTTTCTTTGGTGTTACGTGGGGTGGATTTTCAGAAGCAACCGCAGGAACCACCAGCTCCCTATGGTCTAGTTGTGACCGGAGCCACGCATGAGTGCCCTTTACCACCTATGACTACAAGTCAATGGCCAGTGGAATGGGGAGCCTCCCTCGAGGAAGCTCAGTTACAGGGCTTTGTTTGCTGGTTCTGTGACGATTCATCCATGCACGTGGGCGGTAGCCCACGGACAGGCTATAGAGCGATCTGAGTCACAGATTCCTTCACCCTGCAGGGGAAAGCCTGACCACACTCCAGCCAGGCCACGGAAGTAGAAGCTCTGAGGGCTGTCCTGGAGCATGAACCGCTTGACTGCCCCCTGGCCATCTATACAGATTCGGATTGGACTGCCAAAGCAACCAGTGTTTGGTTACCGATCTGGCTCCAAAACGACCTCAAAACATCTGATGGGAAGCCCATTGCCCATCTCGATAAATGGGTCAGGATCGCTGCGAAGATCGAGGAATGGACTGCTCCTACATGGGTTGCTCACGTCCGAGAACACCAGAAAAAGAACACAGCTACGTGTATTTGGAACACCAGGGCAGACGCCATCGCTCGGGATGCAGCTTTACAGGACAATGGGGCCCCCATCGCTGCCATAAATGTCAATCCAAAGGAATCTATGCTACCTCCCATGTTCGACCTGGGAGTGTTGCAAAAGGGAGATTCTGAGCTCTTGGATTTGGCCAAGAAGGGCTCGGACGAGTCCGGTCAATTCAAGATCTCCCAACTAGAGGGAGTGTATTGGGCTATCGATGCCAGTGGCCAACCCCACTGGATCATGCCCCAAGACCTCCACAGTGACATCATCCAGTTTGTGCACAAGCAGGGACATCGAGGGCGACATGTGACTCTGGATAGGGTAAGGGAAACCGGGTGGTGGCCGCAGGTCAAGCAGGACATAGACCAGTGGGTCAACAACTGCTTGGCATGCCCCATGGTCAACGCTGACACCTCCAGCCCCAAGGTGCCCATCCAGCACCAAAGCATCAAGGGTCCCTGGTCACGAATTCAAATAGACTTCATAGGCCCTTTACCTACAACCCCGCGGGGGAACAAATATTGTTTAACTGTCATCAATCCCTTTAGCAAGTGGATCGAGGCCTTTCCCTGCAGAGACAACACCGCAAGCACAGCAGCGCGCTTGCTCTTTAACAATGTTTGGGTGAGGTGGGGAGTGTCACGTGACCTTGACTCAGACTTAGGGGTACACTTCATGGGTGAAGTTACCCAGGAGTTGTGCAAGGCACTGGGTATTCGCCAGCGCTTCCATATCGCCCACCATCCTCAGAGTTCAGGTCAAATGGAGAGGACGAACCGCTCTCTGAAGGAAGCGCTTCGGAAGATGGTGCGTTCCTCCGGCAAGGACTGGGATAATAAGTTGCCCATCATTTTGATGGCCTTCCGAGGCACGGTAGCCTCTCACGGCTTCACGCCGCACATGGTAATGACTGGGCGGAAGATCATGCTGCCCGAGGCTTTTTGGATAAACACTAGCCTCCCCTCCGATTTAGAGCTGGTGGTTCTAAATAATGAGTGGATGAAGAACCTAGTGCAGCACATAGGACAAGTACACAGGCAGGTAGCTGCCCAGCTGGGTAAAAACCTCCAGAGGATGGACAAGAGATTGGGATGGGTTCATCACCCTTGCCAGTGGGAGGAGGGACAACTAGTCCTATATAGAAACTTCTATAAGTATAAGCACTCCCTCGCTGCCAAGTGGGTTGGCCCTGTCCCCATTGTGAAGAGGATCTCCCCTGCTGTATAGCAGGTAAGAATCCCCAGGAAAAAGGGAGACTGGCTGAAGTTCTTCCACGTCTCTCAACTGAAAGAGTGGAAGGGTCAGCTAGTCAACCCAAAAGGCATTGCCGAAACAGACTCGCTTGAGAAAGCTACTGGGAAGACTCCCATTAACGTAGTTGCTCCTCAAGTGTCTTTAAATTACAAGGAAATTCCTGAAATTAATTTGTCAGAGACATTTGCGTCAATTTACAAAGCGTATGACAATGGGTAAACTGACATTGTCTGCACGGGACAGAGAGAGATGGCCAACTCTCCGACCTCCCGCTCATGTACATAGTTCTAGGTTATATTTGGGTGTTTGGGAAGTGGTGTTATTTCTAATATGTATATTGTTTACTTAAATGTCCTACCTGGTTGCAAAAGCCTAATCCGAAGGCGACCAGTCTTCAGGTCTGCCTTCGAAATTCAGCTATATCTGTGGATGGTGATACTGCTCGTTCGGGGCCAGCATCGAGCCATCGGTACTAGGTTGTTAGCTGCCCCAAGCCCTCATTAACATCATCAGACTTGGAGCTTCAGCTTCGGTATGAGTGAGGAGGGTGCCAGCGCGCAAGTCCATGTTATATGTACCGGAGTGCGAATGGGACCTTCATAGCTGGAGGTTCCTCTCGTGCGGCTGGGAGGTTAACATGGGCATCTCTAGACCCATGAGCTGATGCGGGACCCAAACCAGCAGCCTCACTGTCCTGGCCAACAGCCCCCTTCCGGCCAATATTGCTTTACTGGCAATAGGTATTTATATCCCTGTGGACTCTTAGTCTTTTCAGTCATGATCACCCAGTTTCAATCCTAATTCCCAGTAGGCTTTGAGCCGGTCATTTGCATTAATGGTACACATTAGCTAATAATCATGTCAGTTCTTCTGTTAAAACTCTAATAGGTCAATTAATCCAGAAGACTGGGAAGATCGCGAGGTTGTACCATCACCCCCAAGTACCGTGGGGGGGAGTGACGAAGAAAGTTGCCGCTCCACCTGATGGCCAATACTTGGAGATTCCTGGTTCTTCGATGACACCCGTGACTGTGAGGGAAGGTGACCACACAGCCTTCTGATTGCAAAAATGAACTTTTTGCCATTCCTGCTACCCTTTGCTGACCCGAGGAAGCCTATGGACTATTCCAGGCTCCAAATTCTGCAGAGACTCTTTGCTCCTGAAATTGCAGCGAGCCAGGCTGCACCAATCTGAACATTTTGTTGTTGTTCCTGCTCCATTGCCTGGATGGACTTATGCTTTGCTCACCCGCTCCAGCTAAAAGACTTTTCCTGTTGTGAGGGGGGGGGGTGCCAAGACTTTTGCTTGCACCTCACCTCCCCCGGACTACGAACGTTCTTTCCACATTGAACTGTTGGCTCATTGGAGTGCCTTCATTGCCAGACCCATGCATTGGATTTTGTTGATTATTTCATTGAATTGCAGTTGTTATTGTACTGCCTTTGCTCATTTTTTGACAGTTCCCTATTGACGGGACATTGGACATTGTTTATTGTTTAATTGGTTATTATTGTGTTGTTGTTTACATTGGTGTGTGTGTTTAGGTTTAGGTTTTTAGTTAGGAATGTCTTTATGAGGTAGTAATCCTTTGCTCTTCCCGAAACTCCCTTTCCTGAGGAGTGATACGGCTACCAACCTGCAAGCCCCTATTCGGCTCTAAATTGATTTTTGATTTTTGATTGGAAAATGTCCGATATTGTCCGCAACATCCCCCATTTTCGGGGAAGGCGGGATTGTTACTGCCCTGGCTAGTCCGAGCTTTGGGGATATTAAAGATATCCTCTTGATATCATAATTCAGCTTCACTTCTCTATTCCTCTCCACATGCTTCCCCACCTTTAGTTGAGCATATTTTGGAGTCCCTCTCGGGACCCCCAGTTCACAGGGTAACAGAGGTTAGATGAACTGTATCCAAGAACACTAAAGGAACTTGCAGATGTAATCTCAGGGACACTGTCAACAGTCTTTGACAATTTGTGGCAAACAGGAGAGGTCCCAGATGACTGAAGAAGGGCAAATGTTGTCTCCATCTTCAAAAAGCGCAAAAAAGAGAATCCAAGCAATTACCAACCAGTCAGCTTAACCTCTACACTAGGAAAGATTCTAGAACAAATAATTAAACAGTGAATCTGTGTGTGTTTAGAAAGGAATGCTGTGATTATGAAGAGCCAGCATGGATTTCTCAGGCCAAATTAATCTTATTTCTCTTTTCTTTTTTTATAGAGTTACAAGCTTAGTACATCAGGCCAATCATGTGCGTGCTCATTTCAGTAAGGCTTTTGCCAAGGTCCCTCATAATATTCTTGCAGCCAGGCTAGTGAACTGTGGGCTAGATAGCGTTAGTGTCAGATGGATCTGTAACTGGTTAACAGACTGAACTGAGAGAGTATTCACCAATGGTGGCTTTTCACCCTGAAGGGAAATGACTAGGGGATGCCTTAGGTTTCTGTCCCGGGCCCAGTGCTGTTTGACAGCTTTATAAATAAGTTAGATGATGGAATAGATGGCATGCTAATCAAATTTGCAGATGAAACCAAACGGGAGGTAGCTAATACCCCAGAGGAGAGAAGCGAAATTTCTAAATGACCTTTACAGATGGGAGAGGTAGGATAAAACTAACAAAATGAATTTCAACAGGGACAAATATAAGGTAGTCCATCTAGGCAGGAAAAATAAAATGCAGGGTATGTGACACGTGGCTAGAAAACAGTACATGTGAAAGAGATCTAGGAATCTTAGTAGACCACAAGCTGAACCAGAATCAACAGGGTAATGCAGCAGACAAAAATGCCAAAGCAGTTCTGGGCATATATATAGAAATATAGTGTCCAGATTGAGAATAATGTCACTCTATTCTGATCTGGTCAGACCTTACCTGGAATAGTATGTCCACTTCTTGGCACCACAATTGAAGAAGGATATTAGTAAGCTGGAATATGATCAGAGGAGGTTGACCAAGATGATTGAAGGTCTGGAAGCCAATCCTTATTAGGAATAGCTTAGGGAGCTGGGTATGTTTAGCTTGGTGAAAAGATGACTGAGAAGTGACATGATAGCTGTTTTTAAATACCTGAAAGGATGTCATGTAGAAGATAGACCCAGCTTGCTTTCTGCTGCTCCAGAGACAAGAACACAAACCAATGGATTCAAATTACAAGAAAAGAGGTTCCATCCAAAAATTAGGAAGAACTTTTTTTATTGAGGTGCTGTTTAACAGTGGAATAGATTGTCTTGGAGGGTGGAGGTCTTCATACAGAGGATGGATGAGCATCTTTCAGGAATGCTTTAACTGTGTGTCAGGGGTTGGACTAGATGACCCTTATGCTCCCTTTCATCCCTAAGATTCTATGATTCTATGATCTTCTCATTTCACACCTGCACATGCAAATACTGAAAATGAATTAACTGAAGAGATTAACCATAATAATTTCTTAGAGAAGGATCAGTCTGAAAAGTAACATAGAGTGAACCACAGCCATTTTTCTTCAAACCTCACAGATGGCAACATTTATTCTTTTCAAGGTCAGTGATGGTATTATGTTAGTCCATATTGTTCAGTGGGTAAAAGGAAAGCAATCATAAAAACTATTTTATTTAAACAAGACTCAATTTCACCTTCAGGATAATCATACCACAAACATATGATCACCAAGTTCCATAAGTACAACTTCAATACACAGAACATGAGACAGTGTAGAATGCTTAAGTGGGTGTCTGTAGAATGAAAAAAACCATGTTATATACTTATGTGGCTCTTAGTTTACCTCACCCTGATGAAAGGATCCCTCGTCAAAATGGTGACCAGGTTTGACCCCAGCAATTAGCAGAAGTTGTGTTCTAGGATCCCTTTTGCTCTCCCAGTGACTAACAATTCAGCACCATCTTTTTGTTTTTTGTTTTATTTCTGAAGCTGCACATATTATACATATTCCAGTTCTTAAAATACTGATTTTAGGAATGATTTGATGTGGCTTGGAACAGAGACATGCTTACACATTCATAAGAAATCTGTTTATAGAGAAGAGGAAGGGAATGAAAAAAAATCCATGGACACCCCTCCCACTTTTCTCTCTCTTCATTTCCAGCACATGAAATCAGTTATTGGTCATTTTGGAACCCACAAAGTCAAATTGTGGTTGTCCCAGAGGGAGAAAAAAAGACAGTTCAACTTTGCTTTTTCTTAGTCAACTACCCTGAAGCTGAATAAATGGCTAAGCCAAACAGGAAGCTAAGCTGAATAAAAAGTGAGGAGTTTTTGAGCTTCAATCAGGTAATGATAGAAAAATCTGCTAACAGCTCCATTCATCCTGATTTCTGCCAAAATCAGAACCAAAAGAGGATGCCATACCAGCACTTCTATTCCAGTCATGTAAAATTCTGGCTCTCTTTTTTGAAACTTGCAATTAGCCCAGTCGCTTAGCATAGTCATTCCTGAGTTTTTTGTGGCAAGACTACTAGCAAGAGTGCCAGAAAATTTCACTTAAAACCCCTAATTTATTACACATAAACTCTTGTCAGGAGCTGCTGGCACTGGTATCAGCAATCCTTGGATTTGTGTGCTGTTCTCTTTGTGGTCAGACACTCGGAACTAGACTGAGAGGTTCCCTGGGCTACAGTGACCTCCTAAGCCCCAGGGCAATTCCAGCCCATAAGCCTGATCCCCTCACACAGACAAGGTTATGTGACAAACTTAACCTTTGCCTTGATAGTGTCTGCCATAGCAATAGGCAAAACTGTTACACTAAGGGCCTTTCTGCCCTAGACTGTTATAGTGCTATTATTTCACTTTCAACATCCTATCGAATCCTAGGGTTTGCAGTTTAGAAAGGGACATTTAGAATTCTCAGACAGAGAACTCTTCAGCCTTAGTGAAAAAGAAAAGGAAAAGACACCGAGACAACAGATGCAGCAACAGGAAAAGATTTACACATGACAGGGCTCCTTTGACTCAATTCTCCAGACATCTATGGTAGTTTATCTTTGTAGTAGAATTTTGAGTTTATAAGGACTAAAGATTTTGGGAAAAGGTTTGCCTTTTGTACCCTCTCCTTGACGTGACCCTATCCAAGTAAGGTTAGAAGAAGAAACAATTTGATGACCATTGGTTGCTCTATTGAGACAACTTTGTGTGCTATTGTGGTGGAAGCTTGAGTCATTGGGGGATGATTGCAAGCTCATTAGCACCAGAGCTTCCTGATTGATATGACTTGGCCATGCCCTGAGGTCCCATCTGACCTACTTTTGCACATTTTCAGCCAGTCCTCTTTGCTTTTCAGCCATAACTGTGTATAATTTATATTTTATGCCAATTAAATAATTGCCAATCATATCATGGAGTGGGGTGTATGGCGTGGTAACAGTTTTGGTAACTGGAAGGACAATATGGAGGCATCCCCGTTGTTTCTGGGATCTACACTAGTTCATGACATTGAGAATATTGAAGCACTGCTGTTTACGGTCCAAAATTACACGGGCTGATCTTACACAGACTGTGTCCTACTCTTCAGTCTTGAATAGACATTCTGATTCCAATCTGGTGAAATAGTTACATTCCACTTTCTTCAGAGCTTCTTGAAAGATTACCATCGGATTGTACAGAAGTAAATATAGCAAAGTTGAAAAGATGTGTGTTCTTCCTCACTGGAAGCTGCTCAAACAATCTTCACATAATCTTCTTCCATCTCTGAAAAAAAAGTGCACAAACCAGCTTTGTAGTATGTGTTCAATAGCAGATAGAAATGAGAGCTCCCGTGTTGGTACATACTGAAGCACATCTTTGTATTCCATTTCTACAAATGCAAAAAAAGGATAAAAGGGATTTAGGTTTAGTGTTTCTGCACCAAAACTCAAAGACTTGTCCCCATATTTGAGGCAATTGTGAATTCTTTGATATTTATACCCTACTTTAGCAGGGGGTCATTAACTTCAGATACCCTGATTTGTGTTTTCCAAAATTTATAGAGTCATTGCTAGCCACATAAGACACACCATTCTTCTGCAGTATGAGTCATAATTGCTTTGCTGGTCATATCATTGCCATTGTAAAAATAAAGAAAGCTGTGCATAATTTCCACTGTCACGGAAAAATAATATATAGTTAATAGGGAGAATCTCTTTTGGACATGTCAGTCCTTACTGAAAAACAAAACCAAATTGTACATTCAGCAAAGTTCTAGTGATTTTGGTGTCAAAATATTTCTGCTGTACTTTTGTCTGTCCACAAGAAAATTTTTGGCAATTCTAGAATGAGGTAATGTTCCTGGAAGCATTTTGTTTGGACTACCCTGGGTTTGTGGGACTTAACATAGTGGGAAGTAATAAGACAAGCTGCTTCAGCTATTGTCACCTAAGTTTCTTTAGGATGAGTATATTTGGGTTTAAAAAAATGATGAGATCTAAAGCTTTCTATTTTTTCTTAATTCCTTTCAGCACTTTACACTTTAGGTGGACTCAGCATGCTCTGTCTACCTTCAGTTGTGATTATTGTTTGGATTCCTTCCTTCCCCTTTTAAAATCTCCGCTTCTGCATTGGAGTTCTTTCAAGTATATGGCCACATCTGCCTTTCCCAGTATCCTCATCTTGGCTTTAACCCTGTTGGAAGTTTGCTATTAGAGAAAGTTATGATGTAGCCAGATAACAAATATATCCCTCAGTTAACAAAGTAGATGTACCAGTATTACCAGGCCATACATCGCTGCATTTTAATATGGTTTAATTTTAATTGGTAAAATATGATTTAATTAAAAAGATATTTTAATTAGCTTGGATATAAAACATGACCTGCTATGACTGTATGGCCATGCTGGACAAGAGGAAAAGACTGAACAAACATGCGCACTGCAAACTAGGTCAGAAACCCCCTCTAGGCATTGCCAGGCAATAATCAAGAAATTAGCAGGTAATTTCAGAGATAACAGGCTTGCAGCTAGCCTTAACATCTCTACTTTTTAGGACAACAGCAACTGAGAGATTCCCACCAAACTGCTGATTGTTTGATCTCCTTTTCCTATAACCAACCTTCACCCTAAAACCAGAGCTATCAAGCAACCATTAGCCCTTTTGTCACCTAAAGCTAAAACTTTCAGCTCATTCTGGACCTTATTGTCCACTCTGTGAACTCCATTGTTTATTGCGCCAGAGAGCCATTTGGACCCATGCCCTCCAGGCAGAAATTGTGCATAACCCCCCTCCTCCCCGTTTTGATCAGCCATCTTGTATCCACTCTGCCACTGTTGATTGCGTATTATCCTTAGGCACAAGTCTAAGCCACATTGCTGCTTCTTTGCTACTCTTCTGGATTGGCAAATATTGCCCATTTCACCCTAAATCTCGCTATCTAAAAACTGTACACACTTTTCCTTCAGTTAGCCTTGTGTGACTGCTTGAGATCTTGTGTGTGTGATTAATTCCCCAATAGAACATATTTAGCTTACTTTTGAGTTTCTGGCTGGTTCTTCTCTGCATGGGACCCCATAAACATTGGTGTCATTAGGTTACCCCATCTCACAGGCCTCCTAATTTGAGCTTTGCACAGAGGTACTGGTATTGTGGGTGGACTTCTGAGTCACAAACATTTTTGAGTAACAGTAGAAACAGAAATAACACAGAAAGGATAGGAACAGATTCTTATAACCACAAAAAAGAAAAGCAATGCAACAAGTTTCAGGAAACTTTTTATTCAACACTAACAATGTGCATATCTGAAATGAAACAGCCATGTCAGGTAAGCCTCACATATGTCTTTTCTTTTTTAAATTAGACCTTTTTACAGACCACTGTGTTACTCTAATTTCAGGGGTCCCTTGGGGGACACCTCACTGTGCTCCACGTGATGGGGAACGGAAACTAGCCAGAGCACAAGCAATAGCACTGCAAGAGGCAGGGTAACCTAGCAGGGTCTTCTTACCCAGTTTTTACAGGGTCGGGCCAAGCCAAAAACCAAACCAAATGTCCAATAAATGATTTTATTAAATGTAAGTCTCACACATCAACGCACTGTCGCACACACGCACCTAAGAGCTCTTCAGAAGTAAAAGTAAAGAAATTGGACAGAGGGAGTATTGAAGGGGTGTTGTTGGGGTAATACTGCACCTTGTCCTGAAGTCCTGGGTCTGAGGAGGCAGGCGGAAGTGGGGCTCAGCAGGGAGAGGGCTGAGGGGATTGCTCAACCAGTGGAGTGACAGTCAGCTGAGGTGACCAGGAGCAATCCGAAGAAATGCTCAAAAGCTGGGACTATTTATGCAGGAAAAAGTACCTGGAGCACTAATCCTTTCCCAGGGAGAACAATGGGTGTTGCAGTGGGCACAAAGCTCCACATTGATAATTTCCTTGGCGTGACGAGATTATTAGGTGTTGCCAAAGTCTCCAGATTTTCGGAGGTGTTCTGGTGTGAATTCTGGTCCCTACCTGATGGGATATTTGCCCAACCTGAGGCACACAAGCTAATCCTCTTAAGTCAGTGTCTCGGGGCTGAGGACCCTTTGTTTATTGTGTCTTTACACATCTTGAGGTTTCCTGGGGCTACATGACTGGGATTTTACTGGCCTGACCTGGTTGTCAGTCTTCCAACCATGCCTACCTACGTGCCCTTTTGGGGGACCTCTCTGGCATAGGGAGTTATATTTTTATATTAAAATTGTAGACCCCAGGATAGGGTTTCTCCCTCAAAGTAACAACTGGAAGCCTTCTTCCCAAATGCAAGCATATCTACCATGCCTTTTCCCTTTTAGCATATAGCTTCTCTGAAGGGCTCAGGCTAAAAACTTAAACAAAAAGGGTTAACCCATACCACATTGAGTTGGGAGGGTGCTAAAAAATCTCCTGCAGCCAGTTCTTGTCAGGAACTGAATCCACACATGCAAATAGTTGAGTGTGAAATTCACACTTAGAGAGCTTCACAACAAGTTCATTGTTTATAAGTCTCTGTAACACAGTGTGAATAAGCTTCACATGTTGTGGCAGGGTTTTGGAGTAAATCAATGCATCATCTAAGTAAACCACAACATCATCATAAAGGAATTCTTGCAAAATTGAGTTAAGGAACATTTGAAACATGGCAGGCCCTGCTTGTAGTCCGAAAGGGAGGACAGTCCATTGGTAATTTCCCAAGGGAGTTGAGAAAGTGGTGAACCATTCATTGTCAAGATCCATTATAATTCGGTGAAAAGCCTCCCTGAGATCTAGTTTCATGAAGTATTTGCCTTGCACCAATTGAGCTGTTATATCCACAGTGAGTGGAATTGGGTAAGCATTAGGGAGTACTGCCTGGCTTATCAAATTATAGTTTACAATGAGTCTAGGTTCTCCTCCATCACGTTTCTGTCAGAAAAAAATCAGGCTCGCTGTCAGAGTGGAAGATGGTTTAATGAATCCCTGTTGCAAGTTTTTGTTTAGGAATTTCCTCAGTGCCCCCCCGTTCTTGTTTGTTCATGGGATAGATTTTAGGTTTTGGAATTTTGGTGCCATCTACTAATCTTAGTTTACAGTCAAAGTCTCTGTGGGGTGGGAGTTTATCTGCTTCATGTTCTTTAAAAACCTTCTGCAGGTCTCAGTACTCTCTTGGGATTTTCTGCAGCTCTTCGGTGCTCAGCTTTAGGGCAGTGTTTGGTTTTGTTATTTTCACAGAGGAAGTTATCAGTGTCTGGGACACTTCGTTCATGTTGTTCTTTTGTTTTAAAAGGCCTTGAGTCCAGTCAATTTTGGGGTTATGTCTTTTTAGCAAATTGAACCTGAGGACCACTTGGAACCCAATTTTGCTTGGTACTAGGAACCTCAAGTGGTCCTTTCCCTGATTGGGTACCCTGCTATAGGGGAACCGTCCATTTATGTCAAACAAATGGCATTTTTGAGGGGTTCAAATTCCACTGCAAGTTACTTGGCCACTGCAGGTTTAACAAGCTTGTAGTACATCCAGAGTCAACTAATGCCTTGTACTGTTTTAACTTTCCAACTGTCCCTTGTAAAAGTATATTAACATACGCAGGCTAAGTTTTGGCTGTACTTGTATTCACAGACTGGTCTGGAGTCCATTTATCACTGTCAGAGTCAGAGGCAGGCTGGGGGCTATCTTTGCCCTTACAGACGTGCACTAAGGGCCCTATACCCAAGTGTTTGGCCTGCAGCTTCAGGGTCTCAGTTTTACTGGTCAGAGGATTAGTAGAGGGAGGTGCTGACTTTTCCTCTGTAGTCTTCCCTTGGCCTTGGCAATCACTGGCAATGTGGCCCCTTTTTCCACATACAAAACAGGTCCCTTCAGGTAGCTGTTTCTTCCTTTCATCACTGCTAGGAAAGCGGGAGGGTTCTGCCTCCCCGGGTTCTGCAGCTGCTCTCTTGAGCCTGTCTTTGGCAGGTGAGTTGGACACTTTCCAGGAGGCTCTCTGCTTTGCCAGCAAGCTTCATCCAGCCCAGCAGGCTAGCAGAATTTCCTTGGGAAAGCACCAGTCCAGAATGGTGGGGTTTAATCCATCCTGAAAGAACTGCTTCAGTATTTCATCCTTCCATTCTGCTACTTTAGCTGCTAACCTTCTAAATTCCCAGGTGTAACTCTCCAATGGTTCTTTTTCCCTAGTGCAGTTTTCTGAGTTGGTGTCTGGCTTGTTCTTGGATAAAAGGATCTTTGAACCTCTCTCGGAGTTGGTTCATAAACAGTTGCAGGTCCACTGTTTCTTCAGCCCAGGTGTCGAATAAGGTGGCGACCCATTCTGACACCTCACCCTTCAGATGCTGGGTCAGATATCTCACTCTGGCAGCGTCATCACTGAAAATGTTCCCTTAGTTGGCCATGTAGTTGGAGGCCACATTGAGGAAGTAGTTGAGAGTAGCTCCCTCTCCATCGTAAGTGGCTTTCATCTCTCAGAAAGGTCTGGGCCCAGGTTGAGGTACTGGTCCCCTGATGGGGTTGGAGCTGTGGCAATGGTGCTGCTGCTGCGGGACCACACTGTTGGGCTCGGTCTAACTGAGGCACCAGATTCCTCCAGTCAGCTAGCTAGTCTAGACATCTCTTCTCACAGTAGCTACACTTCTTCTTTGGCTAGAAGTTGTTCCATCAGGTCAGTTTCACTGCTCGTAACATCACAACATGTGGTGCAGTGGCATTGTCTGTAAGCTGTGTCAGCCATGTAGTTGGAGGCCACATTGGAGTGTTCTCCCCAGGCCCAGGTTTGCCCAGGAACAGGGGTGGTTGATGGGCAGGATGAGCTTTCACTCATATATCTGTGGGCAAGTTGGGGTCTGGTTTGGCTCCCTCAGCTCGTTCCTCTCCTTGGGTCTTGGTTGCTCCACCAGCCGCTTCCTCCTCCTGTGGTTCTTCTTCAAATGCTTATGACATGGTTTAAAATTTTGGTTTGAATTTTCTCACTCTGTCAGGAACTGAATCCACACACGCAAATAGTACAGTGCATAAGCACTATTTATTTGGAGTGAAGTACATGTAAAAACATTAGTGAGAAGACTGAGCTCCAAAAGGAAATACATGAGTTTAAGATTCCCTGCATTCCCTTCCTTTAGCCAAGAGACCTTGAAGCTGTGACAGCCAAGCATTCCTAGCAATCTTTACCTAATGGTCCCTGTTACCCTGATTTCTGGGGGTCCTGTGAGGGACACCTCAATGTGCTCAAAATAATGGGGAATGGGAATTAGCTAGAGCACTAGTTAGCAATGCAAGAGGCAGGGCAACGTAGCAAGATCTTGAACCCAATGTCTACGGGGTCAGGCCAAGTCAATAATCAAACAGAAGTAAAGAATAATTGTTTTCCTTTATTTTGAAACACAGTCAATATGTATGTATGCAACCACTCACACAGACCTAATGAAAGAAAGGTAGGAGTTGGATAGAGGAGTTTAGAGGGAATTTTCAGGGGAAATACTACAGCTGATCCTGAAGTCGGGTTTATCAGAAGAAAAGTCTGCAGTATCGGAGATTCTCAGCAAGTGGGAGCTGAGGGGAAGGCTCGTCGTGTTACCCTGATTTCTGGGGGTCCCGGGAGGGACATCTAAATGCGCTCAAACAGTGGGGAGGGAATGCACAGAGCACAAGTTTGCAATGCGAGAGGCAGGGTAACATAGCGAGATCTTGAGCCCTATGTCTGCGGGGTCAGGCCGAGTCAATGATAAGGCAGAAGTTGAAATAATAATAATTGGTTTATTGAAATACAATCAAACATGTGCATGCAACACACTCATACAAGGAACTATAGAAATAAAAGTAGGAGTGGGGATGTCGGGGTTATCCTCCATATATGTATGGGAGATAGGTTGAATAGGAATTATAATACTCCATTGCTATAGTATCATTGAGTTGGATTGCTAGCTGCAGATGTTCATTTCTTCCTCTGGTTCTCAAGACATACCAAGCTTAAGGTGATAGTAGCTAAGCAACCATGGTTAGCCTGACCTACAAGGCTGGCACTAACGATATCCGTGGGATATCTGCTGGCTAAAGAAGAAGGGATGGAGAAAAAAGATGAGGAAATATTACAACTCAGAGCCCTCGTACAAGAGATGAGAGCCATGGGCCCACGGATGGGCAGAACTCCTGCCAGAGACCAGCACATGCCAGATGCAGGACCCTCGATTGCCGGGCCACCGGCAGATGGACAACCGCCCCCCCCAGCACAACCAGTGGCACCACTCCTGCCACCAGCTGCACCAAGGAGTGTTGGTGAGCCAAAGGCTTCTTTCAACAGAAGCAGAGAAAAGCTTTCTTTTTTCCTCACCATGGCTTCGAATCATATGCTGGATTATGGACACTTATTTCCAGATGATGCAGCTCGAATTAGATACATCAGCCAGTGCCTGAAGGGAGAGGCGGTTGATTGGGTGGCGCAGCTTTATGATTCTCATGCTCCCCAGACGGCGAATTTACAACTGTTCATGAATCAATTGCGGGAATGCTTTGAAGACCCCCATCTCCAGGAAAAAGGCCAGATATCAGATTAAAAAACTGAGACAAGGGGAAAATTATGTTGGCAAGTACTCCAGAGAATTCCGAAGATTAGCTGTAAAGGCTCCTTGGACAGATGAAGTCCTGAAAGAATTTTACAAGGACAGCTTGAACCCAGCTATTCTATATGGCTGCCTGACTCAGGGTGATCCTAACAGCCTGTTAGGTTGGATTAAACTAGCCACTGAGGTTGAAGCAATATCTCAGTCTGTGCAACTGACATGTCAGAGACAAGTTCAGGAAATTGGACCTCGAGAAACACCTCAGAAATCTGCATTCCTGAGCAGAGAAGAAAGAAACAGATATCTGCGAGAAGGCAGTTGCTTCATTTGTGGGAAGCGCGGACACCTCACCAGTGACTGCCCTGAGAACAAAGGCGCACCCTCGGTGGATCAGAAAGGGGCTACTTCAAAAAGTAAGACCACTCCTCGTAAAGTTGACACTCTGAGACCAGCTAATAAACAACATAACGTCAAAGAGATAGCCGCGGGAATTTCTCCAAATGAAGAGGACAGTCGTAACGACTCCTCGGATCAAGATTCAGATAGCGGTAGTGAAGAATGGGACACGGTTGGCTCGGCTAATGTGAGTACTAGTAAATCTCCACATTCGTTTACTACAGTAACTTTGATGGGAAAAGATGGCAAGCTCCAAATTTGCAGGAGCCTGATTGACTCTGGGTGTTCGAGAAGTATATTGCAGCCTGACCTAGCACAAGAGCTTGCTGTTGAATACCAACCCCTTAAAAAGGCCATCAGATTAACTCAAATGAATGGAAGGCCAATGGCAGGGGGATCAGTAAAGTAAGTTACTACTCCCATCCCTTTTCATGTAGGAACCTATGGGGGCAAAATGCATTTTTTGGTCCCGAAATCAGTTCAATTTCAGGTTGTTTTAGGCATTGATTGGCTACGAAAACGCAATCTGGATATAGACTGGGCTGAGGGTATATTAAGGGGGGTTAAAACACCCAAGGAAAGCACACATCTCCCGGCACTCTCATTAACCCCTGAGGAGCTGTGTCAGATTCCGTCACACTACTGTGATCTACAGAAAGCATTTCATGAAACAGAAGCAAACAAACTACCCCCCCACAGGGAGTTTGATCGCAGACTGAAGTTGATTGACGGCACCAAGCTCCCTAAGCCCAAAATTTACCCGATGAGCTGCCAGCAACTCTCTGCCTTGAAAAAATTCTTGAACAAGAATTTGGAACGTGGCTTTATAAAATCATCCTCTGCCCCCACAGCCAGTCCAGTATTTTTCCACAAGAGAAAAGACCTGAACGCGGATCCCAGGTTGATTGTTAATTATAACCTTATCAACCAGGCTATTCTCCTGAATTTGTACACCATTCCTCTAATTAAGACTGTCCTGGATCATTTGATTCAGGGACGTTTTTTCACTAAACTAGACCTAAAAGAAGCTTTCCAAAGAATACGCATGGACCCTGACAGCGAATGGTTAACCACATTTTCCACGCCCTTGGGAGGGATTTTGAGAGGAAGTTTGGTATGGGAAATACTATACCTGTCCTGAAGCCTGGTAAAAAGCAAAGAAGCTGGGGAGCGTGGGTTCTCTGCACATGGAGGCTGAGGGGAAGGTTCATTGGACAAAGCGACAGCAAGGTGGGATGGAAGCCAAGAGCAATCCGAGGAATCGCTCAAAGCCAGGGGTTCTTATAGCGAAAATGTCAGGGATTCCAGGCAGGGAACCCTGGGAAAATGATCAGCCCACTGCAAAGATGTTGCATCATGCTCCAGCTGTGGGTAATTGCAAGGTTGCATCAGAAACTGGGGTCATGTGCAGATGGTAGAGGGAGGTGTGCAAACCTCTACCTGATTGGTTGTAAATGTGTATATAAGAAAGCAATCCCCAGTATGTATTTGTCCGTTGACCAAACTGGTGTCTGGTGCAAGCCTTTGTTCGTCTGTTCCATGTTGTGTATATATCGGAACGTTGCTACAAGATAAAGTGCCTCCTGTTTGGAAGAAACTCCTCCGTGTGTGAGTATCCTTACTGGGGAACAAGGCTGCTGCTGTTGGCTCGCTGCCTTCTGGTTTTTCTGCTGCATCTCTGTGGGGCTGAAACTCCTATCATCCCCCAACAGTGGTTATGGGCCCAGACCCGAAGTGCACAGCATCCACAGCGCACCTGTAGTTGTTTTCCCCTGGATACTGGGACTGTTTTTGACTGTTTTCCTGGCTCTCTGGTGCCTTGGGAGTCTGTGTTTTGGCAGAGAGACAGTTAATCTTCAGTCCGGAGCTCATCAAAGTCACTGTGGCCAGCTGCTTTGTTTGTTGAATTTTTCCTTACAAAGGCAGCAGCATGGCTGAGGGAGGTTATCTGCATTTTGAAAAATTGACCGACACTAATTATCAAAGCTGGCAAATTTATGTGAGAGCCGCTTTGACGAAGGAGAACCTGTGGAACATTACGGAAAATGAGGGACAGCCCCCAGAAGGAGCAACTGCTGCCCAAATAGCAGCATTCAGGGGTGCTGACGAAAAAGCCAAAGCAGTTATTTTGGTTACTTTAAGTCCTTCCCAGTTGATTCACGCTGCTGCTGTGGACACAGCATATCAGCTCTGGCAGGCTTTGAAGCGTGTGCATCAACCTTCCTCGTGTTTGTCCAAAATGCTATGGATGAAAAGACTGTATAACACAAAGTTATGTCCTGGAAGCTGTGTGAGAGAGCACCTCATGCTGATGAAACAGCTTTTCCAAGAGACAGCCGAAAGGGGGGTAAAAATTACAGAAACGCAGAGAAGTTTTATTCTGCTGGGAAGCCTCACTAAGGAGTGGGACTTTTTGATGTACAACCTGCAGGGTGTGCGTGAGGAAGAGCTGACTGTAGACCTGGTAGCCGGGAGGATCCTGGAGGAAGTCCAACGTAAGCAGTTCGATTCCAGACTGCAGTCGGAGGGGAGAAAAGCCAGCCACCAGGAGGAGGAGGCATCTGACTGGGAAGAAGAAGGAGTGTGCAGCTATGCCAGACACTGCTACAGATGCAAGAGAGTCGGCCATCTCCAGAAGGACTGCAGAATACCAGCGCTGAGCAGAGGGAAGAAGACATCCCAGGAGCAGAGGGGCGTGTCGTCACAGGCTGAAGGCCATGTGTCTGTGGCAAAAGAACAGTCTGAGAGTGATGTGTGGTTGCTAGACAGTGGTGCAACTCACCACATGGTGAACAATTTAAAGCTGTTGAATGATGTAACAACTGCAAATATAACAGCAATTTCCCTTGCAGATGGGGCACCAAGCAAGGTGCAGAAGATGGGTACTGCATATGTACCATGCTTTGGTAAATCATTCAATAATGTGTTGTGTGTTAGCAACCTGCAGAATTGTATCTTGAGTGTCTCCCAACTGACCAGTGAGGGTTACAAAGTGGTGTTTGAAGGGGAGAAATGTACAATAACTGAGAATGGTATGTTTTGTGCAAAAGGGGTGAAAAAGCAGGGGTTGTACCACATGTTGCCCAAAGGAAAAGTGGCAAACGTTAACCCATTGTGTAACAAACCTCTACATGATAAGTGTGTACATTATCTCCACAGAGTGATGGGGCATGTCAGCTACAAAAGTTTGCAGGAGTTGGCAAAGGTATGCCCTGGGTTACAAGTCAGAAATTGCCCTAAGTTTCTAGATTGCTCTGTATGCAAAAAGGTTAAGGTAAAGGCCTACCCCATTGCCAAGAAAAGCAAGTGTGTCACCCAACGTCCTTTTGAGGTTGTACATGCAGATTTGGCTGGGCCATTCAAGCCAACTGAAGGGCAAAATAGGTATGTCCTGGTAATTGTAGACAGACATACCAGGTACTCCTATGTCTATCTACTGAAAGAGAAAAGCCAAGCAGCTGAGAAGCTCCAAGAGTGGGTGAATGCTGTTGAGAGGGAATTTCCTTATAAAGTGGCCAGTCTTGTATCAGACAGAGGGCAAGAATTCCTGCCCAATAGCCTGCAAGCCTGGATGCGTAAGAAAGGCATAAGGCATAAAACCACCAACTCCGCATCTCCTGGGGAGGATGGTCTTGCAGAAAGAAGAATTGGGCTGTTAAAACAAATGAAGGACTGTATGATGGAGGATGCCCAAGCCCCAGCAGGACTTTGGGAAGAAGCAATAGTGACAGCAAACTACCACATAAACAGGATGTGGAGCTCAAGTGTGAAGCAAACTCCATATTACCTATTGTATGGTAGAGCGCCAAACCTGAAGCATCTACGTGTTTGGGGTCAGTTTGCTAGTGTGTATGTTCCCCCATGTTTCAGAAAGTCTGGAGAGGAGAAATCTAGACGGTTACGCTTTGTGGGATATGAAGGTAACAAATATAGATTTCTACACCATGCTGGCAAAATAGTGTATTCCAGGAGTGCAAACTTTGAAATCCATTCAGGATGGGGCAGACTGTACTGTTACTTGGGTAAAAGTGTGAAAAGTGGGAAAAGACTGCACTGTGATCAAGAGGTTTTAATTCCCCTGGGTAAAGGTGTGAAAAGTGTTCCCGAAATTCCTGAAAATGGAGGGGCAGTGATGTCTGATGAGGAAAAGGACAGTGTCCCGGATACACTTGAAAGCTCTGAAGATGGAGGGGCGGTGATGGATGACGACGAAGAAGAAAGTACTGAGGAAAGTACTGAGGAGGAGAAGCCAGAAGTCTCACTCAACGTCACACCAAAGAGCTCAACACCGCCACCTAGTGCTGAACCTGCGTTTAGCGTCAAGCAAGAGCCTCGCACTGAGGCCAGCACTAGTTCCAGAAGTGGTTCCAGTAAAAGTGGGTCAGGAAGTACCCAACTTGCTAAGTCAGGAAATAAAGTTATGCTCATCCCTAAAAGGTCAGGAGGAGGGTATTTTGTTGTCCCGTGTGACTGAAACAGAAGACTTACAGTGTAGGACTACATTGGAGTATAGTATCATAATGTGAGGCAAATGATCCAGGATGGGATTTTGTGCTTGCAGTATTGTCCATCTGTGGATCTGCTCACAAAGGCACGTCCAGTTGTAGGCCATGAGAAGTTGGCAGGTAAACTGGGCCTTGCCACAAGAGTGTAAGGTGGGAAATGAATTGTACCCTTGAATGTACGTATCATGTATCATATGCATTGTATGACATGTATGGATTATGAAAATGTCCTACACAGTGGCCTGACCATTTTGGAGGGGATTGTCAGGGATTCCAGGCAGGGAACCCTGGGAAAATGATCAGCCCACTGCAAAGATGTTGCATCATGCTCCAGCTGTGGGTAATTGCAAGGTTGCATCAGAAACTGGGGTCATGTGCAGATGGTAGAGGGAGGTGTGCAAACCTCTACCTGATTGGTTGTAAATGTGTATATAAGAAAGCAATCCCCAGTATGTATTTGTCTGTTGACCAAACCGGTGTCTGGCGCAAGCCTTTGTTCGTCTGTTCCATGTTGTGTATATATCGGAACGTTGCTACAAGATAAAGTGCCTCCTGTTTGGAAGAAACTCCTCCGTGTGTGAGTATCCTTACTGGGGAACAAGGCTGCTGCTGTTGGTTCGCTGCCTTCTGGTTTTTCTGCTGCATCTCTGTGGGGCTGAAACTCCTATCATCCCCCAACAGAAAATTGTGGCCGCAGGCTAGTCCGTACTTGGGGAAAACAATGAGTTTGGGGCTGGAGACAAAGCCTCCGAAAGGTCAGTACTTTAGATGATTGAATTATAGCCAGATTGTCAATAGAGTAGCCAGTATGCAAACGCGGAGTGCTTGAGAGTTGTATAGTCCGCTCATCAAGCTGCCTGCATGGGGCAGGGGATCTTTTTGTAAGTAGCGTGCATCCATAATGTGGTACTTGCCTTGAGGTCTCCTGAAGCTGCATTCGGCAATGACTGGCCTGCCTAGATCAGGATGTGAATGGTTCAGCTATTGTCGGCCACGCCTTTGTGTGTGCTTGTCCGGGGGCCTCACAAGCATGTGGAGAGGAATGGGTACAGAAGGCCGAATTATTGATATCAAATGATATCTTAATATCTCACAAGCTCGGGCTAGAAACAGCGGTAGCAGTCGAATGGAGTGACAGCACAGCAGGATGAAAGTCAGAGCGATCCGATGAGATGCTCAAAATCTGGGGTTCTTATAGGGAAAAATGTGCCTGTAGTCTAGTCCATTCCTGGGGAAAACAATGGGTTTCGGGATGGAGACAAAGCCTCAGAAAGGTTAGTACTTTAGATGATTGAATTATGACAGCGTTGTCAATACCATAGTCAGTATGCAAACGCGGAGTGCTTGAGAGTTGGATAGTCCGCTTGTCAAGCTGCCTGCTCGGGGCAGAGGATCTTTTGTAAACTGCGTGCATACATAATGTGATCTTAAGAAGGTACTTGTCTGGAGGTCTCCTAAAGCTGCAGTCTGGCAATTACTGGCCCGCCTGAATTTTATTTTGAATAGTTCAGCTATTTTCTGCTGTGGCTGTGTGCGTGCTTGTCCGGGGGCCTCGCAAGCACTTGGAGAGGAATGGGTAGTGAAGGCCAAATTCTTGATATCAAATGATATCTAATATCCCTCAAGTTCGGACTAGAAACTACAGTAACATCACTCGTACCTAAGCTTCTTCAGCTACGAGCTGTCTGTTACATTATACTAAACTACATATCCCACTACTTAATATGGAGGGCATTCTGACAGTTCTGGTCTCTATATCACTTTGTACTTTCGCTCCTCCTTTTCTCCCTCTGCCCACAGGCAGAGGTAATCTGCTACGAATCTAGAGAATTAGTCTCCTGTCTGATCTATGGTTATAGAGGAGAAGCTGGTTCATCATTACAGCTTCAAACCTGCTGGTTGGGCTGACACAACTGGGAGGCTTTTTCTCTGCCACCAAGTGGAAAAGAGCCCAATTCTAGCCCTGCGCACCCCAAAGCTTTCCTAAAAAGAAGCTTAATTCTCAGAGGCTCTGCTAGCTGAGGTACGTGTCATGTACTGGATAACCCACACTCCTCAAAATTCACTCTGAGGTAGAGAGTTTTATTTGTAGAAATTCAAGGAACACAGCATAACTCTTCCAAAGTTGCTGAGACTAAAGCATATATGGTGCTTATACCTTTTATAGGTGTGATTCCAAAATTTAGACACACAGAACTGTGATTGGAGAGGGTCATAAATCTAAGCATAACACTTTTCAGACAGTTTCCAGGCCTGAGTTGGGTTTCCACCTCTCACCGTCCTTGACTGGTTTCACCTGAGCACATATTTCCTGCCACTTATCTTACAGACAGCAGTTTCCCAATACACAAGCCTCTTCTGACAACACTTTTATTTTCACCTGTCTCTGATCTCCCCATCACCACTGGATACATTGTAGGAATAGGCAGTAAAGGAATTACTTATTGATATATTGTAACAAACCAGGCAGGCTTGGAACAGATATATTGTTGCAATCATCAATTAACGCTGGATACTTTGTAGCATTTACAATTAGGCTTAATGGAGTTCTACAGCAGCTGTTTTTACATTAGTTACAATATGCTATGTCTATACACATCGAGCAGACCAACACACATTCATGGCAGGGACTATGCGTTTGGACAGTATGTGTGTATCCATAAAAATTCCAGGTTGTATAAATTAGCCAATTTTGCTACTGCAGGAATGACATAACTTCGCTCAGTGCTGTAGTTCTTTTCAACATCCTTTTTTAAACAAAATTAACACTGGCAGTTATTTAAAGCTGAAGCAAGAAGGGATTGAGACTGGGTGCCAGAATATTTTTCAAAACTAATTTGGTGTTATAATGATGGTTACCCCTCTCCAACCCCACATATTCTTTCCACTGTTCTCATTATCCTAGATCACAAACAGGTACTTTTAAAAAAGGAATTATGTATGGTTGCTAAATAAGTTGATTAATGAATCTTAGTTACCATTTAATATAAATTTACTTTCTCCTGTTCAGAAGAGGTATGTGTCATTAAGTTACTTCACTATACAAAAAGTCAACATACTAAAAGTTGGTGGACCACTTGTATAAAACATGCCAAAATAGTGAGTTCTATAACTATGAAAATAATGGTGAAAAGTTAAAATTAGTAACTTCGTATTTGGACCAAGTTATTCCCCATCCCTGGGCTATCCAAAAGATGGCATCATGCCACAGAGCAGAAGAGGTAAACTTATTGAAGCCAGTCATCCGCTTCTGATGTGAGTACCATGATACATTTTGCCAGTTGTTACCCTGATTTCTGGGGGTCCCGGGAGGGACACCTAAATGTGCTCACAACAATGGGGAGGGACTTAGCACAGAGCACAAATTTGCAATGCGAGAGGCAGGGTAACGTAGTGAGATCTTGAACCCTATGTCTACGGGGTCAGGCCGAGTCAATGATAAGACAGAAGTTGAAAATAATAACAATTGTTTTATTGAAATACAATCAAACACGTGCACACAAGGAACTATAGAAATAAAGGTAGGAGTGGGATAGAGGAATTTTTAGAGGAGGTTTGGTATGGGAAATACTATACCTGTCCTGAAGCCCAGTAAAAAGCCAAGAAGCTGGGGAGCGTGGATTCTCAGCACGTGGAGCTGAGGGGAAGGTTTGCTGGACAAAGCGACAGCAAGGCGGGATGGAAGCCAAGAGCGATCCGAGGAAGTGCTCAAAGTCAGGGGTTCTTATAGGGAAAATTGTGGTCGCAGGCTAGTCCGTACTTGGGGAAAACAATGAGTTTGGGGCTGGAGACAAAGCCTCCGAAAGGTCAGTACTTTAGATGATTGAATTATAGCCGGATTGTCAATAGAGTAGCCAGTATATAAACGCGGAGTGCTTGAGAGTTGTATAGTCCGCTCATCAAGCTGCCTGCACGGGGCAGGGGATCTTTTTGTAAGTAGCGTGCATCCATAATGTGGTACTTGCCTTGAGGTCTCCTGAAGCTGCATTCGGCAATGACTGGCCTGCCTAGATCGGGATGTGAATGGTTCGGCTATTGTCGGCCGTGCCTGTGTGTGTGCTTGTCCGGGGGCCTCGCAAGCACGTGGAGAGGAATGGGTACAGAAGGCCAAATTATTGATATCAAATGATATCCTAATATCCCACAAGCCCGGGCTAGAAACAGCGGTAACACAGTGAAAAGTCAAGGAAAACAAAATGTGAGAATCCAGAATGCTGCATGAGGTCAGGGAGACAATTTTGCGCGCCATGAAAAAGTAGCGTCATAATACAATTGTCACTGCTACATGTTCATATCTGTAACAGTACATGATAGGAACCTTTAGACTGGATTGCCACCTCCCTTCTATCACACTGTTTAATGATTTCATCTTCTCAATTTAATGAAAATATAGAGAGGATAATAATATTAATAATAAAAGAACAGCCACTTCAGGGGAAAACTTTACCTTACCTATATCTTCAGGAGCAGAAATAGCAACGAAGACAGGATGAAATAAAGGTACCATGAATGAAATTATTATGACACTGAATAAGAAGAGAATTTCTTCTTGCCATCTTAGCACTGATACTATGGAGTTTGCTTTTTTAGAAAAAACAAAAAAGAAACAGGAGCTTTGGGAAGAGTTTCAGACCTGAAGTATGGAAACAGAAGGAAAAGTGAGGAGGGTCAAGAGTGTTAGACATACCACAGAAAATATCTCAGCCCAGCAGTCACCAGCAAATGCCTTCAAATGGACCAAAAAGAGGTGTCTTTATGAAGCACACTAGCTGAACTGTGTTTAGATATCTTTTTCTTTCTAACTCACTTTTCTACCAAATAAAAAAAAAAAATGGAAAAAAAATGGAAAAAGGAGCAGAAAAACCTGAAATTAGCTGAACATCATTTCAGTCTGGGGGGCAGGGGGAGCAGAAAGTACAGCAGAGAAACCCACCAGTAGAGCACCACATTTGTTGGTCTGTTCGGATGAACCAGGAAACTCCAGTTCAACAGTCTCCCTCCTATCTCTTTTCTTTACAAAATGAAACAATTTCTAGTGCCTTTACAGTAGATAATACCCATGCATAAGTGTTTTGATACAAATTCAACCTTTGTTTCAGAACAAACTTTATTTTTGAAACTGATATGCCTGATGAATTCATGGTGAATGAAAAGTGGAGCTATCTGCTGTAAATTACCTCTTAGTTTACAAAGTACTCAAGTGAATAAAGCTTCTTCTAAACTCTACAGTCTGCTGCTAAAGACACAAAATGATGTCTAGGTCTGGGCAAAACCTGGGTGAAAATATAGTTTTGTCTCTCATTTGAGCCACATTTGTCTTTTTGTTTCCAGCCAAGACAGGCCTTTTCAATCAAGGCTTTGTCTGCATTTGATTTCTTTGGCTTCCTCTCTAATGAGTGTCTAGTTTTTGTGTTCTGCCTTCTCATCCGCTGCTGCTATTTTGACACAACTGTTGTTCAGTCTAGGACCTTGCTTTCCCATATGCTTCAAAGTAATCTCAGTGCAATTATACACCCACTTCCAAGATTACGGAAAATCCTCTCTGAAAGTCATGACCATATTGTTAAAATAACGGTGTGTGGAAGCATGTTACTCATTGCTTTGTAAAGCCAAAATAAAACAAAACCCAAGCAAACACTAAGCATTGGTGGTTTTCTTGGGCCCTCTGGAATGGAGAAGTGCAACAAACATGAATAAATGTTTCTCAGAAACATTTTCAGTGAGGCTTAATTCTAGGTAGGTATTATAAGTTTTAGGCTTGGTTTACAGATGTGCTTATCCTCCATACTTAACTATCTCCTGCTCATTTCTGGGTTACAGGCTGTGGATAGAATCACAGAGTTAGAAGGGGACTCTTGGGCCATCAAGTCCAATCCCCTGCTCAATGCAAGATTGTCAGCTAAGGAATCCCCAGGGGTGTACAAAGAAAGAGATGCCACCATTTCTCTTGGGTTCCTTTGCAGAACTGCTCTTACTGTCAAGTAGTTCCTTCTAATATTCAATTGAAATCTACTTTTTGTAATTTCAAATCATTAGACCTCTGAGCAACAGATAACAGGTTGCCCCTTTCTCCCTATGACAGCCTTGAGATATTTAAATAGTGCAATCATGTCAAACCCCACCCCACCCCAGTCTTCTCTTCACCAAGTTCAACATGCTCAGGCTCCTTCAATCTCTCATATGTTTTGTTCTCCATACTTCTTCCCATCCTCAGTACACACCTCTCAACCTGCTCCAGCTTGTCTATATCCTTCTTAAAATGAGGTGCCCAGAATTGAAGACAGTACTCCAGATGAGGCCTGACCAGCACAGAATATAATGGGACTAGTACTTCTCAACTTGGAAACTGTGGCCATTTCTGCACGATATTGTTCTAGTGTTATTATTCCACTTTCAACATCCTGTGGAATTCTGGGGTTTGTAGTTTGCTGAAGCCAAAGAGCTCTCTGGTTGACAATTCTAAATGTCCCTCCCTAAACGACAAACCGCAGAATTCCATAGGATGTTGAAAATGGAATAATAGCACTATAACAATGTAGTGCGGAAATGGCCTATGTTTCTCTTAATGCAAGCTGAAACAGCATTTACCTTCTTTGCTGCAGCATCACACTGCTGGCTCATGTTCAGCTTATGATCAACTCTAATCCCAAGGTCCTTTTCACTCCTTCTACACTCCTTTTCAGAGTATAAAACTCCTAATTCATCCTATACCTGTGCGTTTGAGTTTTGTGGCCTAAATGTAGAATTTTGCATTTATCTCTATTGAATTTCATTTTATTAATTTTTGCCCAGTATTCTAGTTTAACTAGGTCCTTTTGAATTCTGTTCATATTTTCTGGTGTATTTGCCATCCCTCCCAGTTTTGTGTCATCTGTAAACTTGATTCCCTCCACCTCATTTCCCTCCCTCCATCAAAACCCAATACTCCAATTTTGTGGGGTGTACTATTTTTCATAAATCAGATATATTTATGGCTGAAAGCATGTTTGGAGAATGCACTGACTCTAGACATGTTGCCAGATCAGGATGACCTCAGCATGGCCAGTTCAGAGAGAATTAGGTAGTAAAGCCCAGCACTAATGGGCTTGAGATTATACTTTTAAAAGCACAGGAAACAAAGACATTGAACATTCACCCAGGTGAAGGCATCAGAGACCTTCTGTGCTCCTACCCTATGGGAAATTCATCATGGACTCCCTGTCTGTCCAGACATTAAGAGATTGTCATGACTCCCACCAATGTTTTGTCACCTAAAGTTAAGACAATCAGCCCATTCTGGAATCCTTTGTCAGTTTTGCGGGAAAGCAATTATAGCTTTGTCCACACACCTTGTGTCAGGGTATATATATGGTATAAAAATCTCAGCTCCAACTCCTACAATTTGTAGTACATTGGGTATCATACTGCATGTGGTCCTGCAGACTCCTGTTCCTCTATGTTACCCTCAGACTTGCTGTCTGAGCCACTCTGCTTCAACCTTCCACTTCAGGATTGGTAACTATCACCCATCCACCCAATTTCTCTCTATCCAACCTTTCTTGCTTCATTTTCCAATGGCCTTGTATGGTTCAAGAGAGTGTCTGATTACTTGTGTGCTAACTCCCAATAAACTTTAACCGGAGTGATCTCTGCAGTTAGTACTGGTATACACAGGTGAAAATATCTTGCCATTGCCCTCCTCTTGCAGGCCTTTTTTAAGCTAATAATTCCCCAAATCCTAAGGAGACACTGACATTGAGGGTGGACCTCAAAATTGCCCACCTTTTAAGATAACACATTCTTACCTCAAAACGTGGTTGACTCAGGGGTCCACGTGTGATGCCAATACTTCCTTGTGACAATGGGGAAATAATTAACTTGAATCAGGAGGCCTGTTGGGGGAGGGGAACCTAATGTGATCTTTGACACCAATGTTTAAGGGTCTTTGCAGGAAAGAACCATCCAGGGATTCAAATGAAAACTAAGAATGTGTTTTGAGGAGAATTCACTCATGCATGCCCACAAAATACAAAACAGTCACAAATTCACACAAAAGCAAACCAAAGGCTAAAGAGAGGAAAAATAATGGATAGCAAGGCTGAGGGTTTGGGGTTATAATTACCAATAAAGAACAGTAGTGAAGAAGCAGTGCTTTAAGACCAGCAAAATTTGTTTAGCACAAGCTTTTGTGGACTCCATCTATCTTTATTAGATTTATTTCATCTGTTTGGGGTTGATCAGGTGAATCTGAGTTCATAGAATCATAGAGATTAAAGCACCAAAAGATTAAGCACTATACTGGAAATTCCAGTTCAATTGTTTCATACAGCCATACTATATAACTGTAAATGATTTCTCTACAATGTTCAAGAGGAATCAAGTACAGGTTGTTACTTTGGCTGATTTTCTATTTTTGAAGTCGATTAACAGTTTTCGGCCTCTCAGTTTTACTGTTTATATTTTACTTATTTTATTTTTTAATATTATAATTTTGTGTATATATAATATTCATTTTTTATATTACTAAATAATAGGTACTGTAATTAATGACTTCTAGTGATAAGTGATGAAAAAGGTCTGGCTTACACAAACAATTCTTTCTTTATGAGGCAGTGGTGATTGTACACAATCTGTTTGAACTGTGAGCAATGGCATGATCATAACGACTACCAGTAAAAAGGATTTGATTTTTTCCTCTCATTTCAAGTTCACTCACTGTAAAGGTATAGAAAAAAGGCTGAAAGAGCACAGGGGTAGAGGAAAAGAAAGACCAGCACAAATGAAAAAAATCAGGGGAAATAATAAGCAGAACATGCCACAAACAAGAGACTAAACCATTTCTGACCTACATACTTGTGTGGCGAGGTGGCTTTCTAGCGAAAAATCAATGTGCATTCTTTCATGTGGAAAAGCCTGACATCCCTCTCTTGGGTGAAAATTACATGAGAAGCTGGCCTCGCACAAGTATAATGCTTGCTTCTTACAACGTATTAGTAGAAGGACATTCAAGCACTGTTTGCCAGGAGAGGATGCATCAGGAAGACCTGCCCAGAAGAGTCCACCAAAGGCAAGTATTTCTCGTTCCAGCCACTGCTGCTGTTGCTGCTACTGTCTGACTGGGTTCTACCTGTGGAACTGTGGGGGGAAGAACCACTTTTCCTGTGTCTTTGGAGACTCAGGCCATCCACCAACTGTGACTCAGCCATCCAGTCCCAACTGCCGCAGCTCTAGAATTGAGGGAGATGGCAGATAATTGAGGGAGCTGGCAGATAAAAGCAAAAGTCCAGGTGGGGTGGGCTTCCTGCTTCCCGCCAAAGGAGGCAACACCAAAGGTGGGTTAGCCCCTTTGGTGGAACACAAGGGAAAGGGCCTGTTGTGTTGCTTGGAAGAAGAGGGAGGGTTGCATTATGTTATTTTGCACTTTATTACTACAACTATTATTACATTATCATCTGTAAGTGTACGTCCAGTCTGGCATATAAAAGATGTGTTCTGAAAAATGGAAGGGAGATGCCAGACTTGAGGGGGCAGCCATTACAGATGTACTGGGCAGGGGAGATATGGAAAGGAGAGACAGTCACATGTTAAACAACAGGACAGAAAAAGGGTGTTAGTTGTCCCTAAAACATCCCCCAGCTCAAATAACCTGTATGGCCCTGGCAACACTACCTCGGGTTAAAAATGTTGTTAGTGAATGCCAGGTCAGTTAATGGAAAGACAGCTGCCATTCAGGACTTGATCCTGGATGCACATGCCGACCTGGTATGCCTCACAGAGACCTGGTTGAATGAGGCTGGGAGGGGGAGTAATCTCTCTCAGCTTTGTCAGCTAGAATTTTCTGTTCAGCAGCAGGTGAGACCTGGGGTGAGGGAGGCAGAGCCACAGTAGTCTACTGAAATTCTATCCCATTGGGCAGGTGCCCTGTCCCACAGTTCACAGGGTTTGAGTGTGTTTACCTGAAGCTGTGGTCCGGGACAGATCAGGCATTCTGTTGGTTTATGACCTACCCCTCTGCACAACAGTCTCCCTTCCTGAATTAGCTGAAGTGATTTCTGGGTTGGTTGTAGAATCTTCCCAGCTTGTAGTGTTGGAGGTAAAAAAGGTTTTCCAAGCATTTAGTGTTTTGTTTCTGATTTCCCACACAATTCTAAGCAGGCCATTCTGTCTTCTTGCACGAATTGTGTCAAAAGTCATCTGTTACCCTGATTTCTGGGGTTCCTTGGGGGACACCTCAATCTGCTCCACATGTTGGGGAATGGAAACTAGGCAGAGCATGAGCTATAGCAATGCAAGAGGCAGGGTAACCTAGTGGGGTCTTTTTACCCAGTTTTTACTGGGTCAGGCCGAGGCAAAAACCAAACAAAAATGTCCAATAAATGATTTTATTGAAGGAAAGTCTCACACAGCAATGCAATCACTCACACACTCACTCAAGGCCTATTAAGAAGCAAAAGAGAGGAAACTGCATAGGGGAATATTGAAGGGGTATAGCTGGGGTGATACTGCACGTTTCTCCTGAAGACCTTGTCCGGGAAAAACAGCAGAGAAGTGGGGCTCAGCACAGAGAGGGCTGAAGAGAATCACTCAACGGATGGAGAAACAGTCTGCTGGGATGACCGGGAGTGATCCAAAGAAATGCTCAAAAACTGGGACTATTTGTAGGGGAAAAAGTACCTGGAGGACTAATCCTTTCCCAGAGAGAACAATGGGTGTTGCAGTGGGCACGAAGCTCCACACTGGCAATTTCCTTTGCGTAACGGGATTGCAAGGTGTTGCCAAAGTCTCAGAATCTTTGGCTGTGTTAGTTTGTGGTGTGACTTCATGTAAATGGTCCTTGCCTGATGGAATATTTGCTTAACTTGGGGCAAACACGCGAATCCCCTCAAGTCGGCATCTCAGGGATGAGGACCCTTTGTTTATTTTGGGTTTACACATCTTGTGGTCTCCTGGGGCTACATGAAGGGGGATTTTACTGGCCTGACCTGTTTTTTTATTTTTGACCATTGCTGCCTATGTGCCCATCCAGATGACCTCTCAGGCACATTGAATCATATTTTAATATCAAAATTGTAGACCCTGGGATAGGGTTTTTCCAGTGGAGTAACAAACAAGATATCTCACTGAGAACAGTGTTTGTTTACAGAAAAATGTTAGAATGACCTGTTTTCTCTGTACACATTTTCTCTTCCTTTGGAAGCACTATAAAAATCCTGATGTTGCAATAAAGCTTTGCCTTCTGATCAGACTATCATTGCAGCCAAGCTGACAGCAGAGGCTGAGAAAATGTTCCCTCTTGACCAAGAGTAATTGTGTGTGTGTAGGTCTGTGTGGGCGGGTGTGATATCTTTCCAACCTGATCCAGGGCCCAATCTCAGCTCCATGTTTATATATCTGGGAACCAAAGGTGGACTGATACTTCAGTCACTACTGGGACTGAACTGGGACTGGTGATGAGGAAATATGTGAAAAGGTTATTACTTGGATTGCATCTGATCAAACATAGACTAGATCTTACCTCAGAATCTATTCTGTGACAATAAAGGCAGCAAAGGCAAAATTCTTTTCTCCTTCTATTGTATCTACAGGGAGCTGGCCAGCAGAGCTGTTTTGGGTGGTCAAGGGTCTTTTAAACATAGGCCCAAGAGAAGAAAAATCCAGATCACTTGACAGTATGCTGTGAACAATTTGCCCAGTATTTTCCTGATAAAATCACTCACATCTGCTCTCACTTGGATGCTATGATGGATACAGATCCAGTGGATGTAATTCTGGCCTGTGCTTGCCCAGTGATAATGGATACTTTTTAATTTATACATCTTGAGGATGGGGACAGTGTTACCCTGTTTACCGGGGGTCCCGTGAGGGACACCAAATGTGCTCAATAACAGGTGGGGAAGATTAGCTCTGAGCACTGCTTTAACGTTACGAGAGGCAGGGTAACTTAGCAGGATCTTGAGCCCTATGTCTACGGGGTCAGGCCGAGTCAAGGAGCACACAGAAGTTGAAATAATAAACGTGGTTTTATTAAAAACACAATCAAACAGTGTATGCGGCACACTCACACAAGATAACTAAAGAAATAAAGGTTGGAGTGGGATAGAGGGGTTTTTAGAGGAGTTGTTGGTTTGGGTGATACTTCACCTGTCCTGAAGCCTGGTTGGAAGCGGAGAAGATGGGGAACGTGGATCTCAGCACATGGAGCTGAGGGGAAGGCTCTCTGGACAAAGCGACAGCAAGGCGGGATGGAAGCCAAGAGCGATCCAAGGAAGCGCTCAAAGTCAGAGGTTTTTATAAGGAGAATTGTGACCGCAGGCTAGTTTGTACTTGGGGAAAACAAAGGATTTGGGGCTGGAGACAAAACAAAGTCAGAATTTGGATGATTGAGTTATAGCCAAATTGTCAATAGGATAGCCGGTATGCAAACGCGGAGTACTTGAGCATTGTATAGTCAGATCATCAAGCTGCCAGCATGGGGCAGAGGATCTTTTGAAAGCTGCGTGCATACCTAATGAAGGTACTAGCCTTGAGGTCTCCTAAAGTGGCGAGTCAGCTATTTCTGGCCTGCATGTATTGTTTCGGAATATTACGGCAATTATCGGCCGAGCCTGTATGCGTGCTTGTCCGGGGGCCTCGCAAGCATGTGGAGGGGAATGGGTATGTGAGGCTGAATTATCGATATCAAGAGATATCTTTTTATATCCCCAAAGCTCGGGCTAGCCAGGGCAGTAACAACAGGATTCTTGGAGATATCAGAGCCACCACATGTGCTCTAGATCCCTGCCCAGCTTATTAAAAAAGCTAGAGGGACGCTGGCTGAGTAGGTAGAAGGAGTGGTTAATGCCTCCTTAAAACAAAGTAGAGTTCCAGCTTGCCTCAAGGAGGCTGTTATAAAACCGTTGCTAAAAAAGCCATCTCTGGATCCCACCATTTTGGATAATTATCAGCCAGTCTCTAACATTCCATTTTGGGGCAAGGGTCTGGAGTGTGTTGTGGTCTCTCAGCTTCAGGGGTTTCTGAATGAAATGGATTATCTAGATCCATTTCAATCTGGTTTCAGGCCTGGTTTTGGGACAGAGACTGTTTTGGTCACCTTGATGAATGACCTACATTGGGAAATAGACAGGGGAAGTGTATCCCTGTTGGTTCTGCTAGGCCTCTCAGTGGCTTTTGATACCTTCGATCACTGTATCCTTCTTAGTCACTTTGCAGGGATGGGACTTTGTTGGGATGCCCTCCATATTATAGTAATGGGATATGTAGTCTAATGTAAGGTAGCGGCTTGATTGAAACGAAAGTCTAGGAACCAGAGACCATTAGATAAACAAAAGCTAGGAATGCACTGATAAGCCCTGCCAGGCTCTCACTGCTTCAAGGTCTCTTGCATGAGGGAGGGGGAAGGATGGGAATGTTATGTACTTGCTTTTGCTTTTGAACTTTAGTCCTCTCACTGAAGTCTTATACGATGTAATCCACTTCAAATAGTGTTTATGTACTGTACTATTTGTGTGTGTGAATTCAGTTCCTGACAGAGTGAGAGGACTGAAGTTCATATTCTACGATGTATATCAAAAATCTGAAGAAGAAACACTGGAAGAGGGAGCGGTTGGCGGAGCCACCGAAAATCCAAGTGATAAATAAGCCGAAAGAGATGAACTGGACCCCAGCCGGGCTCCAGATGAGTGAGTCAAAGCACGACCCTCAGTTCCTATGACTACCCCAACAACAGGCCAAACTTGGGCCTGGGGAGAGCGACCCGACATGGCTCACCGACAACGCCGCCAAGCTACAAGATGGGATACTTCAATCAGCAAAACAAACCTGATGGAGCAGCTTTTAGCCAGAGAAGAAGAAGTGGAAAGACAACGAGAAGAGATATCCAAACTGAGAGCCCAGCTAACCGACAGGAGAATCCTGGTGCCTCAGTTTGGGTGTGTCCCACAGAAAATGCCCGCAGCAGCAGCTCCTGTAGCCGCAGCCCCAGCACCTCCTGGGATACCGGTGCCTCAAGCAGGGCCTAGACCCTTTCAAGAGATGAAGGCTACATACAACGGAGATGGGGCAACCCTGACTTATTTCCTCAACATGGCTTCCAACAATATGGCTGACTACAGAAACAGCTTCAACAACAATGCCACCAGAGTAAGATACCTGAGCCAACACCTCAAAGGTGAAACAGCGAAGTGGGTCGCCAGTTTGTTTGACTCACAAGTTGAGGAAATAGCCAATCTCCAGCTGTTCATGCACCATCTCAGAGAGAGGTTTGAAGATCCCTTCATTGAAGAACAAGCTAGTCACCAGCTCAGGAAACTGTGTCAAGGAAAAGGAACTGTCGGGGAATATGCCCGTGAATTCAGAAAACCAGCTACCAAGGTCCCAAAATGGAGAGATGACATACTCAAGCAATTTTTCCAAGATGGGTTAAACCTCACCATTCTGGATCATTGCCTTTTGCAAGGAAACCCAGCCAGTCTGTTAGGATGGTTGAAACTGGCTGGGGAAGTAGAAAGCATCCTGGAAAGTGTCTAGCTCTCCAGACAAAGACAAGCCTAAGAAAGCGGTCACCAAACCCCAGGATCCAGAAAGTCCACCTTCCTAAGCAGCGAAGAAAGGAAAAAGCATCTTCGTGAAGGAAATTGCTTCCTGTGTGGGAAGAGGTACCACATCACCAATGATTCCCAAAGCCAAAAGGAAGCCACGGAAGAAAAACCAGTGATCTCTCCCACCAAGCCCGCTATTAAAATGTGGAGAACCACCGCCCGTCAGTGCTACCAAGTGCAAAAGGTGCACCCAAGCCTCACACTCAAGGCCTGCCCAGCCTGACACCTCTTTGTGGTCAGAACTGAACAGCCAGGGAGATCTCTAAATCAAGCCAGGGCCAGGACAAACAGGGCTGCCTCAGTTCTCCCTTTCTGAGAACACAGTCCCTTCTTCACTCTTGTCTCCCCTTGGCTTCTTACTTTCAGGACTCTCCCCCTTTACTGCCTTCCCTAAATCTGCCCTTCTCCCAGATGTAAGGATCAGCAGTGATTTATATTTTCCAAGATTGTGGTACTGTCTGCACTAAGGTCAAGATGATATTATCAGTAGCGTCTATATTCCAGGATTCAAAATAAGACTCTGTGACACTTTTTAAGGATTCACCATAATATTCAACACATACTTACCAACACTTTATCTATCTATCAATACACCATTCAAACATTTATTGTAACACTGTTGCTTTAAATTTGTTTTGTATCCAAATGTTTATAAACAGCACATCATTCTTCTCTCTCTCTCTCTTTTAATTCATTCACTATCTCTCGTACACCCAATTTCTTGGTTCTCTCTCCCACAGAGCTCTTCAAATCTACAACCTCTCCCAAACACACCACAAATCACATGATTCTTCAAACACACACCAGACAGTTAAAATCCATTATTTTTCCTCTTTCTACCAGCCCCTCCCCTGGGCTATCCAAGGTTCCATTTAACCAGTCAATCAGCTTAAACAGTCTCAGTTGCCAAGGAGGCTCTGTTGTCAAGACCCCCTCCCATCAGGTTCGTCACACCCACATCCAGCAAAACTGGCACCCCAAAGCCACAGATCAAACCCCCGGCCAGTGGAACCTTCGCTCAAGCTTGCGATGGCGAGGACAGTCCCTTGTTCACTTCCGACTCGGACAGTGATGTGTGGGACCCAGACCAATCTGTGAATGTAAGTACAGCTAAAACCTGTCGTGTATATGTTACAATGACTTTACAAGGAACTGATGGGAAGTTAAGAATGTACCAGGCCCTGGTTGATTCAGGCTGTACCACTAGCTTACTGAACCCCATAGTGGCCAAAGAACTTGCAGTAACATTTGAACCCCTTAAGAAGGCTGTCAAATTATCACAAATGGACAGCTCGCCTAAGGGGGGGGGGCATTCAGGAAAGGACCAAACCCATACATGTTCAGGTGGAGAACATACAAGGGCGATTGAAATTCCTAGTACCAAATAAAATTAGATTCCAAGTAGTTCTAGGCTATGATTCGTTAAAAAGACACAATTCTCAAATTGACTGGACCCGAGGTTTACTTAAACATACTAATGACTCCAATCAAATGCCAGAACTGTTGGCACCCATTGTGGCACTTAAACTGAGCCCTGAAGACCTGCAGAAAATCCTACAAGAATACTGGGACCTGAAGAAAGCATTTGAGGATCATGAAGCAAATAAACTCCCTCCACATAGAGACTTTGACTGTAAATTAAGACTAATAGATGGCACCAAGATTCCCAAACCAAAAATTTACCTAATGAACAAACAAGAGGTAGAAACTCTAAAGAAATTCCTGAACAAAAATTTGCAATGTGGATTCATCAAGCTTTCCTCCGCCCCAATGGCTAGCCCAATATTTTTCCGACAAAAAAAGGACGGAGGAGATCTCAGACTCATTGTGAATTACATCTTGATAAAATCAGGCAGTATTGCCTAATGCGTACCCAATCCCATTAACAGTTGGCATCATGGGTCAATTGATTAAGGGTAAATTCTTTACCAAACTAGACCTCAAAGAGGCTTTCCACCGAATAAGAATGGACTCTGACAGTGAATGGCTAACTGCCTTCTCAACCCCGCTGGGGAATTACCAATGGACACTCCTTCCTTTTGGATTACAAGCTGACCCCACCACTTTCCAAATGTTCCTTAACTCGGTGTTGCAAGAATTCCTTTACAATGGTTTTATGGTTTATCTAGACGACATTTTAATCTACTCAGGCATGCTGCCAGAACACACCAAACTTGTTCGCACTGTTTTACAAAGGCTTATAGACCATGAACTTGTTGTGAAACTCTCTAAATGTGAGTTCCACATGCAAACTTTTGACTATCTAGGATATCGCGTTTGCAATAATACTCTAAACATGGACCCCTCCAAAACTGATATGATTTTGAACTGGCCAGCCCCTAGAACCAAAAAACAACTACAACAATTCCTTGGCTTTGTGAACTTCTACCGCAACTTCATCGAAGGCTATGGCACAATTGCCCTCCCAATAACTGAAGGCTCCCAATACCAATGGGAAATCTTCCAAATGAATTGTTTGGTCAAGGGAATGCCAAGCCGCCTTTGATGCTCTCAAGCACAAATTCACCTCAGAACAACTTCTATTGTTCCCTGATAACGAAAAAGAATTTATAATTCAAACTAATGCCTCTGACTTTGCTATGGGGGCGGTGCTCCTCCAATACAACAACAAAGGACATCTAAATCCATGTGCTTTCATCTCAAAAAATTCTCTGAACCGCAACACACCTGGCCAATATGGGAAAAAGAACCCATGGCTATCCACTTCACCCTCACCACTTGGAGGCATTTTCTGGAAGGCGCAAGACTACCTTTTCAAGTTTGGACTGATCATTGCAACCTAGAAACTCTAAAAACAGTCAGAAAATTGACCCCTGAGGAAGCACGATGGGCCGATTTTTTTCAACACTTTAGGTTCAAGATTATTTTTAAGCCAGGAAAGACAAGTACTTTAGCTGACCCTCTATCCAGACTACCTTGCCACGAACCACCTGCCAACACCTCATCTCCTAAAGAATGAACTCTTTTTACCCCTGACACCCTTGGACTATGAATCACAATGCGCACACAAGAAAGCACCTTCTATTCTGTTTTCTCTATACTCGAATCTGCCTTCCAACAGGCTATAAAGACTGCTTACACATCTGACAAGTGGCTGCAAAGCCACCCCAATGCAGTTGCTTGGACTAAAGACTTAGCTTTCATTGGATCTAAACTTTATGTACCTTCAAGCTGCAGAATAGAAATTTTAAAAAGGTATCACGACTCCAAACCTGCCAGCCACTTCAGTTTTCTTAAAACACTCCATACCACCAGAAAGCTTTTCCATTGGCCGGGACTCACCAAATGCATTCAGAACTACATTAAAAACTGTCCTGTCTACAACACCTGCAACACCCCTACCTCAAAACCACATGGACTTTAACAACCACTTCCTGTACCCTCATTACCTTGGGATGTCATTTCTTGGGACTTTATCGTGGGTCTCCCCAATTCTCAAGGCTGCTGTTACCCTGATTTCTGAGGTCCCGGGAGGGACACCTCGATGTGCTCAAAATAATGGGGAATGGGAATTAGCTAGAACACTAGTTAGCAATCCAAGAGGCAGGGCAACGTAGCGAGATCTTGAACCCAATGTCTACGGGGTCAGACCGAGTCAATAATCTAACAGAAGTTAATAATAATTGTTGTTCTTTATTTATAAAATCACAGCAAACGTACGCACTCACTCGCTTAGAGAATTAAGAAATACTGCACAATTGTGCAGCCACGTACGCAGTTCTAAAGAAATAAAGAGAGGAAAATAGGGGATTTTTAGAAGGAATTTTTGGGGAAATACTACACCTGGTCCTGTAGCCCAGTAAAAGGAAAGAAGCTGGGGAGCGTAGGTTCTCAGCATGTGGAGGCTGAGGGGAGGCTCATCAAACGGAGCGGCAGCAAGTCTGGAGGCAAGTCATGAGCGATCCGATGAGACGCTCAAAGTCAGGGGTTCTTATAGGGGAAAATGTCCCTGCAGGCTAGTCCGTTCTGGGGGAAACAATGGATTTTGGGCTGGAGACAAAGCCTCCAAAAGGTCAGTACTTTAGATGATTGAATTATGACAGCGTTGTCAATAGCATAGACGGTATGCAAACGCGGAGTGCTTGAGAGTTGGATAATCCGCTCATCAAGCTGCCTGCTCAGGGCAGGGGATCTTTTGTAAACAGCGTGCATACATAATGTGATCTTAAGAAAGTACTTGCCTTGAGGTCTCCTAAAGCTGCGATCGGCAATTACTGGCCTGCCTGGATTGTGATTTGAATGGTTCAGCTATTTTCGGCCGCTCCTGTGTGCGTGCTTGTCTGGTGGCCTCCGAAACAAGTGGAGATGAATGGGTAGTGAAGCCCAAATTCTTGATATCAAATGATATCTAATATCCCTCAAGTTCGGACTGTAACTGCAGTAACACTGCCATGTCATTTGGGTTGTAACAGACCACTTCTCCAAGCAATCTCACTTCATTGCTCTTAAAAAGGTCCCCACAGCTGAAAAACTTGCAGACCTTTTCATCAACAACATCCAGAAACTGCATGGTCTACCCTCCATCATCATCTCTGACAGAGAACCTATCTTCACATCCAAATTCTGGACTGCACTACTTAAATCCATCGCTATTACCCAAAAACTCAGCAGCAGCCATCATCCCCAGACTGATGGACAAACCAAAAGCATCAATCAAACTCTGGAACAATACCTTCACTGCTTTGTCAACTCGAACCAAAACAACTGGGTATCCTTCCTACCATTCGCTGAATTTGCCTACAATTCTGCGCTCCACCCTTAAACTAACAAAACTCTCTTTGAAGTGATCTACGGCACAGAACCAAAATCTTTTCCTCCACTTGCCGACATGAACACACACAACATTCCACCATCTGTTGCCACCAGGGCTCACAAAGTTTCAGAAAACTGGAAAGCAGTCCGTTCTGCCCTTGAGACTCCCACAAACACTTTGCTGATAGAAAAAGGCAATCCAACCCTACCTACAAGCCAGGAGACCTGGTCTACATCTCAACAAAACACCTAACTTCTGATGGTCCCTCCAAAAAACTCTCCCCTAAATACATTGGTCCTTTCTCAGTCAAATGGGCCATTAATAATGTCAGTTTTGAACTTTCTTTGCCTAAAACTTATAAATTATCCAACCCTGTTTTTCATTGCAGCTTGCTCAAGCCAGCCCCTTTCCAGACTTCTTCACTGAATGACTCCAGTCTCCATGATGCCTCCACACCACTGGATAAATCATCTTCCTCACTTTTACCTGCATAACTACTTACATTGTCTTTTAATTTTTTGAAATTTGCTGTTTGTTCTACTCAAAACTAACCTTCTTTTCTTCCTGCATTTCATGCTGTTACCCTAATTTCGGGGGTCCCTCGGGGGACACCTCACTGTACTCCACTTGATGGGGAATGGAAACTAGCCAGAGCACAAGCAATAGCACTGCAAGAGGCAGGGTAACCTAGCGGGGTCTTTTACTCAGTTTTTATGGGTTCAGGCCAAGCCAAAAACCAAACCAAATGTCCAATAAATGATTTTATTAAATCTAAGTCTCACGCACCAACATATTCTCACACACCCGCACCCAAGAGCTATTAAGAAGCAAAAGAGAGGAAATTGGACAGAGGGAGTATTGAAGGGGTGTCGTTGGGTCAATACTGCACCTTGTCCTGAAGTCCTGGGTCCGAGAAGGCAGCAAAGAAGTAGGGCTCAGCACAGAGAGGGCTGAGGGGATCACTCAATGGATGGAAAAACAGTCTGCTGGGATGACTGGGAGTGATCCAAAGAACTACTCAAAAACTGGGACTATCTGTAGGGGAAAAAGTACCTGGAGGGCTAATCCTTTTCTGGGGAGAACAATGGGTGTTGGAGTTCTAACGAAGCTCCACCATGATAATTTCCTTTGTGTGATGGGATTGCAGGCTGTTGCCAAAGTCTCAGGATCTTCGGCTGTGTTTGTTTGTGGCGTGACTTCATGTAAATGGTCCTCGCTTGATGGAATATTTGCTCAACTTGGGATAGACATGCTAATCCCCTCAAGTCAGCATCTCGGGGCTAAGGACCCTTGGTTTATTGTGGTTTTACACATCTTGAGGTTTCCTGGGCCTACGTGATGGGGATTTTGCTGGCCTGACCTGGTTTTCAGTCTTTCAACCGTGCCTGCCTATGTGCCTTTTCAGGGGACCTCTCTGGCACACAGAGCTATATTTTAATATTAAAATTGTAGACCCCGGGATAAGGTTTCTTCCTCAAAGTAACAATGCACTGCACATTAATTTCTCACAATTTTTTTTCTTTTTTCGGGATGAGCAGGATGTCGGGATGCCCTCCATATTATAGTAATGGGATATGTAGTCTAATGTAAGGTAGCGGCTTGATTGAAACGAAAGTCTAGGAACCAGAGACTGTTAGATAAACAAAAGCTAGGAATGCACTGATAAGCTCTGCCAGGCTCTCACTGCTTCAAGGTCTCTTGCATGAGGGAGGGGGAAGGATGGGAATGTTATGTACTTGCTTTTGCTTTTGAACTTTAGTCCTCTCACTGAAGTCTTATACTATGTATCACACTCCAAATAAATAGTGTTTATACACTGTACTATTTGTGTGTGTAAATTCAGTTCCTGAAAGACTTTGTGTTACCAGGCCATACACCCCCACACTTTGGTATGGTTCAATTGGCTAAATATATATTTAATTGGCAAATATTAGCTGGTACAAGTACAAGTTACAGGTATAAACCCTGCTATGGTTGCATGGCCATGCTGGCTAAGAAGAAAAGCTGGCCAAACACATGCATTGCAAGATAAGGTCAGAAGAGACCTCAAGGCATAGCCTAGTCATAGCCAGGAAATCACCAAGAAACTTCAGCTATAAAGACAATAGCATCCAAGGTATTCCCACAGGATGGCTGATTGTCTTAACTCCTCTCCCTCTGACCAAGCAAACTTTCCTTTCGTCCCCACACCTACCCAGCAATTAGAGTTATCAAGCCTACCATTAGCCCCTTGTCGCCTAATGCTAAAGCCATTTGCTCATTCCAAACCTTATTGTGCAGTCTGCAAACTCCATTGTTTACTTTACCAGAGAGCTGTTAACACCTTCAGCCTCCAGGCAGAAAAAGAATATTCAAATCCCAGCTTTTTGGCCAGTCATCTTCCAATACATTGGTTGCTGGTCACCACGCTGCTGCTTCAATTTCTGTTTATGTGCTGTCCTTAGATTTGCATCTAAGCCAGATCGCTGCTTCTTCGCTGCTCTTCTAGATTGGTAAATATCACCCACTTCACCCTAAAAACCTTTCTATCAAAACTTTCCTCCCTTCCCTTCAGTTAGCCTTGTGTGATTGTGTGACTACTTGGATCTTGTGTGTGTGGTTTCAATTCCTCCAATAAAACAATTAAGCTTACTTTTGGATCTCTGGCTGGTTCTTCCCTGCATTAGGACTGGTAAACATAGGTATAAAAAAATCTCATAAGGTTAACCCCTCTCACAGGCCTCCTTCTTTGAGCTACTATTCCCCACCATTTCACAGAGGTACTTGCGTTGTGAGTAGACCCCAAGTCACCCATGTTTAGTGGTAACATTGGAGGCATTGTTTTACAGTAGCTTCATTCCTTCCTGGAGGGCCAAATCCAGAAGGTTGTGCTGGGGGACTCCTGTTTGACTAATTGTCCTTTCATCTGTGGGGTCCCTCAGGGCTCAGTTCTGTCCCCTGGGCTGTTTAACACCTACATAAAACCACAAGGAGATATTGTCCAGGGCTTTGGGGTTCAGTGCCATCAGTATGTGGATGATACCCAACTATTACTACTTTCCACCACAAGCCAAGGAAGCTGTTTTGGTCTTAAAACAGTGCCTGTCACCAGTATTGGACTGGCTGAGGGCAAACGTATTGAAACGATCCAGAGAAGAGGGAGTGCTCCTCATCAGTTGAAAGGCAGAACAGGGAACAGGGATTCAGCCTGTGTCCGATGGTGGTTACACTCCCCATGAAGATGCAGGTTTGCAGCCGTGGGGGTGCTCCTGAATTCATCCCTGAGCCTGGAAGCCAAGGTTTCAGCGGTAGCCTATGCACTAGCTGCGCCTGTTCCTTGAGATGTCAGATTTGGCTATGGTGACACATGCCTTGGTTAACTTCTCAGTGGGATTACTGTAACATGCTGCCTTTGAAAAGTGTTCAGAAACTTCAATTAGTCCAAAGAGCCACAACCAGATTATTAACTGGGACTGGCTACAGGAATCAGACAACCCCCCTTGTTGCAACAACTCCACTGGCTGCCACTCTGTTTCTGGCCACAGTTCAAAGTGCTGGTGATGACCTTAAAGTCCTACACAACTCAGGTCCAGGTTATTTGAAGGACTGTATTCTCCCTTATGAAGCAGCCTGGGCTTTGAGATCTGCTGGAGAGGACCATCCCTCTGTCCTACCACCTTCACAGGCGCATCTGGTCCTTCTCAGTGGCTTCTACCAGCCTCTCAAACTTCTTTCCCAGAGAAATCAGACTGGCACCCTCCCTTCCTTCTTTCAGTAGATAAGCAAAGACATTTTTTATTTCAACAGAGGTTCAATAGATGAATATGGCCTGGCTACTGAAAGGTGCTGGCTGTTGTTACCTATGTGGAATTTATAAATGTTTGTGTTTTAATTATGTATTTTTATTTTGTTATAATTCCTATTTGTTTAATTTATGTTTTAACTTTCATATTCTATAATTTTCTACATTTAAAAAAAATTACTGTAAGCTGCTTACCAGCCACTTACCAGGAAAAAAGTAAGATATAAAGAGAAGTAGTAGTAGTAGTAGCACTGTTTTCACCATGCTGGGCCAATGGAGGGGAAGAGACTGAGGAGGAGATATAGAGCCTTCCTATGGATTAACATTTCCATTGCCGGAGGGGACAGCTACATATGTCTTTGTTTCCTTCTTTTCCCTTTGTAAGAGGAGGAAGAGAAGACAGGAAGAACAACTTGAGTAGTTCTCCCCCCCCCCACATGTTCTTCCTTTTCTCTAATCTGGTATTTTTACAGCCTTTCCCTCTACTAGTTTCCTTGCTCCTTTTATCAGATGGCAGGACTCTCTTTTCCTCTCCTCTCACCTCCATTTGAAAAGTCTGGAGACTCAGGACATGGAGCAGAAGAAATATGAAATTTCCAAGACTCTTGGGCTTAAAGAAGGTCTGGCTCCTAACAGCTAAAGATGATACTGCAGGCTACACAGACATTTTAGTTAACTAATTTAATGCATTAAACACACGCAAAGGCTAGATGCAGTTATACAGCCATGAATACAATGTTGTAGTCAGTCACCTCTATGAACAACATTGCAACTAATGCTTTCAGAAAACAGTTTACATTGAAGAGATTCAGGAGAGTTCACCTCTCTTGACCAGCCAAGAACATAAATTTTAGCCTTCTGACACCATGCTGCTCTTGAAGAGAGATTTCATGATCTCTCCACAATGACTCAAAACCGTTGAGACCTCTTGTTCTGCTTTGAAATCATGATATTGGTCATCTGTTATTGCTTCCGGCATCTTTACTGCAAGATGAATTTCACAAAGAACATAATTGCAGACACATTTATCTTACTAGTGCATTTATTCTCGTATTTTTTAAAACCCATTTTGTTCCCTGGGTTTATTGGCTACAATGGGTTTTGTCTGCTGCCTTTTGCCCAAAGCTCTTTAGCTGTCAAGGAAAGTTCCTGAGAAAGCTCCCTAGATGAAAAGCTATGACACAGCAACTTAGCGCTTGTTGCCATGTGCAGCCATTTATCAAAAGCACTTCTACCATAGAAGCCAGAGAACAGATCGGTTACAAGTGCAGGGCCAGTAATATGATCTGCCAGCCAGATAAATGGAGATCCCAGTGAAGATTAAACAGGCTATGCAATAGAGAATACAAACTCCTATAGTGTTACAGCGAAGAGGAAGGACCCTGGCTTTTGGGCTCCAGTCCAGAATAAGTTTAACAAATCCTTTAGAAACAAAAAAGTTGTTCTTCTTTCTCTGCTGCCCAAGAGGGTAGAACCAACTCTAATGGTTTGAAGTGACAAAACAGCAGATTTCAACTGAACATGAGAAGGAACTTCTTGACAATAAGAGCAGATCAGCAATTAAACCAAATGCCTAGAGAGGTAGTGGGGTCTCCTTCTCTGGACAGCTTCAAAAGGAGGCTGGACAGCTACCTGCTGCAGATAGTTTAGCCGGAGATCCTGCACAGAGCAGAAGGTTGGACTCAATGGCCCATGAGGCCCCTTCTAACTCTATGATCCTATGACTCAAACAGTAATTGTAATGACATATTCAAATATAATGCTCATATTCTTTCCTGTTGTTTGACTACTTGGTCTATTAGTGGTGTCAATATGTTCACAGCTTTCTTTATTAGAAGATACAGTAAAAAGAGTTTTCCAAAGAAATGTAAGAATGCTTATAAGCAAAAAGAATCATGGAGCTCTTCAAAATTATCTTCATTCTCATCTGTGTTAAACACAGGAAGTACACCTGTTGAAATGATAGCGCTAATTTCTATTGCATGTCACCATTCTCAAAAGGCCAGTTTCACCCACCAATATAATTTGTTCTTCATCATGACATTCTTTATTGGATTTGGTTTTCTTGCTACAAACACCAAAATGTTTGTAATGTGAAATGCTAGAATGGCCTGCTATAAAATTATATTTCCAAGAATACCATCTAATATCTATCTGTTTCAAATTATTACTTGAATGGACATTTCCATCTATGGTTTTGGGTAGATCCAGTATTTTAAAACCAGTTTACATTTGTTAACGTATAACAGCATTAATGAAACAAATGAAGTCACATTATTTTGTTTTCATTCAGCTTTCTCTTATACATCTTGCAGTTTATGTCTACTGTTGCAGTGTCTGAGTATCTTAATCTGTTTCTTCTCAATGCCTTAAGAACTGTGACAGGCTATAAATAAGCCAAATTTTGCAGAAGAGAAGGAGAGATTTTTCTGCTGCAGTTAATTTGCTAGTTGCTTGGTATAGGGAAGCTTTCTTGTTAAATTAGGCCACTGTTCCATCTTGCTCAGTATCATCTATATTGATTGGTACAGCCCTCTGAGGTTTTAAGCAAGTGTGTTTTTCCAACCTGAAGAGGCAATGGTGGAGGTAGAATCTGGACTCCTTTGCAGGTGAAAAATATGCTCTACCATAGAGCTGTGGTCCTTCCCCCAATTCTTTCTACATACAGGCACTAACCCTCAAATGCTCACAGGTGTAACTATTCTATGTAACAAACATGGAAGGGAATTAGGACCATTAAGGAAAGGGATTAGATGGATTAGATACGTAGACTTACTGGAAAACGAACAAGGAATCTGGAAGCTAACAGAATTTCAGAAATTGGAAGGAGAGGGTATCAAACTGCAGTGGCTACCTTACTGTCAGTTAAGAGAAAGATTCAGAGAAGATAAAAATAAGTATGATTTTGAAAAAAAAATAAATCTGACTTGGAGAAGTTAATATGTAAAGAAAATGCTCATTTAACAGCAAAATTATCCAAATTAATATTATATTATACAACAGAGGACAAATTGATTACATGGAAGATGGATATCATATAAAGATTTGATAAAGATTCAAGGAAGTGAAGTAGACTTAAAGATCCAAGCCAAATTCAGAGAAGGTGTAACAAATTGCCACTGGTTACTTTAGAGACAATTAAAAGAGAAGTGGAAAGCAGGGAAGAGACTGAATGGATTTCAAACAAAGGAAACAGCCGTATCGAAGATATACAAAATACCAAAAAACCATATCGAAGATATACAAAATACTTTTGAAATGGAACATAGAACACAGAAGAGGAAATTGTGAAAGAATCTATAATCCAGTAATATAGGTCATACAATAAACTCTGGAAAATGGGGGGGGGGGGGAATGAATAAAGGTTTTTAAATTACACAGCGAATCAGAATATAAAAGAAAATGTTTATAAAATGCATCCAAGGTGATATTTATCTCTCAACAGACTGCCCCTGGCAAGAAAAACAGCCATGCAGATGCATTGCGTCTAGGCTAAATCAGCTATTTATTAGAGCAAAGCAGGATATGTGATAAAAGCAATGTGCTTCAGTTCAAAATGCAAAGGTAAAGGACATAAAGGAAAGATTGTATATGTTACATATAGAACAAGAAGCAAGCTTTTTAACAGGAGTAAACCACTCCATACATACACATCATTTGATATGTTACATATAAACTACCAGCAGTTCTCAGGCTCAGAATTTTCACATGAGATAGGAACTCAGGAGATGAGACAGTCAAAACATATAACACCAGCAGGCACTGTGAGTGCACTGTGACCTCGCAGCTCACTTTGCTGGAAAAAAATAACTATGCTACTGCACACGCGCGCACACACACACGCACACACACACTAACCCTTTAGAATACTCAACACATACAAGCACAGCAATTAATGACTAGCTAAAGATCAGTTGGTGAAGTCATGGCATAGAATTCTTCAACAGAAATAAGTCAAAACAATAAAATCTATTCATCATTCATTATATTTATATGTGTGGTAGGGAATAATCTGTTGAAACTGCCCTTGAGATTGCATGCTTTCATCTTGGCAGAATAAAGAAACATGTGTAGATATCATCAGAAGCTGGAACTCTTGTATAGTAAGGTTACCAGCCCCTGAAGAAAACAGTGCCCATTGGCTTTTCCTAGTGGACATCCACACATAAGCTAAAATCCTGTTGGTTAATCTCAACTAGAACAGACCCACTGAATTAATTATTGAATGGTGAATATGTAAAGTTGAATGCAAAGTCGAAGGCTTTCACAGATGGAATCCACAGGTTGTTATGGGTTTTCCTGGCTTTGAGGCCATGTTCTATTAGTATTTTCTCCTGACATTTTGCCTGCATCTGTGGCTGGCATCTTCAGAGGATCTGGTGGCATGGAAGTGAGACAGAGTATATATACTTGTGTAGTCCCTCGGTGGGAGGGAGCAATTTGCGTGTGTTACAATTGGCCTGTTGTTAAATGGGATATCCCCCAGGGTATATTGTTAGTCAGGGGTTATGCATAACAGTGCATTAAGTAGATATATGGGTAAATCCTATTGATTCATTGGCTCTACTCTAGTCAGGTCTAACAATAGAGTTTAGACCATAATATGTGGAAGTTGGGGGACGGGGGAAAGAGCAGGGGAAGCTGATTGTCTCAGTGAATGATGTTGTTGTTCTGCAATTGGCCATGGTGTCAGCAGGCCATATACCTCCACACTTTGATATGGTTTAACTGGTGAAATATGATTTAATTGACAAAATATGTTAAGTGGCATAAAAATAAGTCATACCCTGCCATGGCTGAATGGCCAGGCTGGATAAGAGGAAAAGGCTGGTCAAACATGTGTATTGTGAATTAAGTCAGAAGAAGCCCACAGGTATTGCCAGGTCATAGTCAGGAAATCACCAGGAAACTCTAGTGATAACAGGCTTGCAGTTAGTGTTAACAACTCAACCTCTCAAACAATAGCATCCAGAAGATTGTCTTAACTCATTTCCCTCTAACCAAGTAAGCTTCTCTTTTGCCCTCAAATCTGTTTGGCAAGTATTGGGCTACCAGGACAGTCATTAGGCCTTTTTCAAGTAACGTTATGACCAATAACACTTTTGGACTTCATTGTCCACTTTGCAAACTCCATGGATTACTTGGCCAGACAGCTATTAATACCCTATCCCTCCAGGCAGAAATAGAGTATTTAAACTCCAATTTTTTGCCAATCAACTTGTGCTGATCGCTATTCCACTGCTCTGATTCCCAGTTGTGTACTGACCTTAGAATTGCATCTAAGCCACATCGCCTTCTTCACTGTTCTTCTGGATTGGTAAATATCACCCACTTCACCCTGAAATCTCGCTAGCCAAAACTTTCCTCCCTTTTCCTTCAGTCAGATTTGTGTGATTGCTTGGATCTTGTGTGTGTGACTGCAATTCCCCCAATAAAACACAATTAACCTTACTTTTTGGATCTCTGGCTGGTTCTTCCCTGCAGAAGTACTGGCAGACATAGGTGTAAAAGATCTGATTAGGTAACCCCCCTTTCCCAGGCCTCCTATTTTGAACTAATATTCCCCACTGTTTCATGAAACTACTGGCATTGCAGTTGGACCCCTGAGTCACCCATGTTTTGGGGTAATAATAGGATCGTAGATGCTTTTCAATGCCCTCGCTGGCTGAGGAGTGTGTCTGCCTCAAATAAAGTGGGCTGGTAGCATGAGAGGGGTTAAGGAAAAGCTCCTTTTCATCTCACACCCTCCTTGTCTCCAACTGTCTGATCTTAATAACAGGCTAGCCCTTAGCTTCACAGAATATTGGAGGAATAATCCAGTGAATCAAAGTATGTCTTAGCACACGCAGAGTGCCTTTCAGTCTCTACTGCCTTCTACTCTTCCCAGCCCCAGCCCCACCCCCATGATTTAAGGAGTGGTCACTCCACATGGGCTGCCCAGAGTTCTTTTCCTCCACAGAGAGACATATTTTCATCATCACTGAAAGGCCCACCCCATCATCTATGACACCTTTCCCAGGCCATGATATTTCCTCTCACAAGCCTTCTACATGCTACATAAGAAAAATAGGCCAGTCTCTATACTGCATAATAAATGGATGGAAATCTGACACTAAGGGCCTTTCCATACTACATTGTTATAGTGCTATTATTCCACTGTCAACATCCTGTGGAATTCCAAGGTTTGTAGTCTCCTGAGGCTGAAGAGCTCTCTGGCTGAGAATTCTAATTGCCCCTCCCCAAACTGCAAGTCCTAGGATTCCATGAGATGTTGGAAGTGGAATAATAGCACCATAACAGTGTAGTGCAGAAAGTCCCATAGAATGCCAGCATTAAAAGAAGAATTGGAGAACACTTCAATCTGTCATTGAAGCAATTTTTATGGAGACAGGTAATTTCCAAGGGTGTAATGAGAGATAGAGAGAGGGAGATTGACTGTTGAGGTACAGTTCACTAGCAAATTGGTATTAGACCCAAGGATGTTTGTGATCCTGCTAGGATCCGGATCTGGCTACCAGTAATGGCATAGTTTGGATGGGTACCATATCTAATTAGCATCATGTTTAATTGGCTCTGATATCAAAATCAAACCTAAAAGGTGACTGAGCGGTCAAATCGTTCAAGGGACAACTCTGACTGTACATGAGAAGGAGAGGCAGGTCAGCCTAAACACCCTCCAAGTAAAGCTAAGTCATTTGTCAGGCAAACAATTGCTGTTCCTGTGGACTAGTCCGGAGACTAGGACAAGGAGCAATGGATTCAAGCTGCAGGAAAGAAGATTCCCTTTCAACTTCTGGAAAAAATTCCTGATGGTCAGAGCTGTCCGGCAGTGGAATATGCTGGATGGCCCCTGTGGTCTCTTCCAACTTTATGATTCTATGATTCTAATCAGCTTAAAGTAGAAGTTGGAGTTTCCCAGAGAATGCAATTGTGAGAAGCCCACCAAGATACTGATTGACAGATAGCCATCCCCTGTGCACCTGGACTCCTTCCTCTTTCCTCATAGCCCCCACAATAGACAGCTGTTACAACATACATTATATCTTTGTCACCCAAACACTGCTAACATTAGTGGGTTGATAGTCCATTGTATGCACCACAACTCCCATTGTTCCACACCTGGAACTGTACATATCTTCCACTACCACAGGCTATTTTTGGGTTACAAATATCCCTGATTCCAGGATGCCCAGTACAGTCTCTCAAAGGTCTACCTGACACTCTGTCTGTCTGGCTCCTGAACAAGAACTGTCTGTAGGTCCTACCTAAGCCAAGCCACATTTCAGCTTCTTCACTACTCTTCTGGACTGGTAATTATAACACCAAACCCTCAGCCTCTCTATCCATAATTTTTCCTCCCTTCATACTTCAGTTAGTTCTTGTGTGAGTGTTTGACTGTTTGTATCTTATGTGCATGCATAAGTGAATCCCCCTCAATAAAACTCATTTTTAGTTTATTTTTCCTGCTTGATTCCATAAACATTGGTAGAAAAGTCTCACAAACGTGCGCCGCTCTCATTAGCCTCCTGATTTTGAGCTAATTAGTTCCCCACTTTTGCAAGAAGGTACTGGCATTGCAGTGTGGCCCTCGTGACACCTACATTTTGGGGTAATAATCCTGCAAAAGTTCTGTGAATTTTTATGAACCTCCAGCAAGTTTCATAGAATCATAGAATCATGGAGTTGGAAGAGACCCCAGGGGCCATCGAGTCCAACCGCCTGCTATGCAGGAACACCCATCAAAGCATTCCCAACAGATGGCCATCCAGCCTCTGCTTAAAAACCTCCAAAGAAGGAGACTCCACTACACTCCGAGGCAGCATATTCCACTGTCAGACAGCCCTGACTGTCAGGAAGTTCTTCCTGAGGTTCAAGTGGAATCTCCTTTCCTGCAGCTTAAATCCATTGCTCCTTGTCCTAGTCTCTGGAGTGGTAGAGAACAAGCCTGCTCTCTCCTCAACATGACATCCCTTCAAATATTTAAACATAGCTATCACTTCCCCTCTTAACCTTCTCTTCTGCAGACTAAACATATGCAGTTCCCTAAGTCATTCTTCATAGGGTATGGCTTCCAGACCCTTCACCATTTTGGCCGCCCTCCTCTGGACATGTTCCAGCTTGTCAACATCCTTCTTGAATTGAGGTGCCCAGAACTGGACACAGTATTCCAAATGAGGCCTAACCAATGCAGAATAGAGTGGCACCATTACCTCCCTCGATCTAGACACCATACTCCTATTGATGCAACCTAGAATTGCATTAGCTTTCTTGGCTGCTGCGTCACACTGCTGACTCATATTCAGCTTGTGATCTACCAAGACTCCTAGATCTTTTTCACACGTACTGCTATCCAGCAACATGTCCCCCATCCTATACTTGTGACTTTCATTTTTTCTGCCCAAGTGCAGGACCCCACATTTCTCTCTGTTGAAATTCATTTTGTTAGCTTTGGCCCAGCTCTCCAATCTGTCAAGGTCGTATTGAAATTTGATCTTATCCTCTGGTGTATTAGCAACCCCTCCCAGTTTGGTATCATCTGCAGATTTGATCAGCATGCCCTCTACTCTTTCCAAGTCATTGATGAAGATGTTGAATAGCACTGGACCCAGGACAGAACCCTGTGGCACCCCACTAGTCACCTCTCTCCAGGATGAAAAGCAGCCATTGATGATCACCCTTTGAGTGCAGTTGGTCAACCAATTACAAATCCAACTAACAGTAGCCATGTCCAGCCCACATTTTACTAGCTTCTTTGGAAGAATATCATGTGGAACTTTGTCAAAGGCCTTACTGAGGTCAAGATATGCTACGTCTACAGCATTCCCTTTGTCTATCAAGCTTGTAACCCTATCATAAAAAGAGATAAGATTAGTCTGGCATGACTTATTTCTGAGAAATCCATGCTGTCTTTTAGTGATTACGGCACTGCTTTCTAAGTAATTACAAACTAACTATTTAATGATTTGCTCTAGGATCTTTCCTGGTATTGATGTCAGGCTGACCAGGCGATAATTACTAGGGTCCTCCTTTTTCCCCTTCTTGAAGATGGGGATGACATTTGCCCTCCTCCAGTCTGCTGCAACTTCTCCTGTTCTCCAAGAGTTCTGAAAGATTATTGCAAGTGGTTCAGAAATGACTTCTGCCAGTTCTTTTAATATCCTTGGATGTAGGCCCTGGGGACTTGAATTCATCTAGTTTAGCCAGATATTCCTTTTTTTTTAAACGTTAGCTGCATTTGTTCTCATTGTTACGTTTATCAAATAAAAACACAAAGTTAAAACATCTTGTCTTCGTACTACATACATAATTATATTTTCTTACATGTTATGCATCATTTTCTGTATATTTTCATAGAACTTCATATCCTTATTCTTAAATCAATTGTATCAAATCTTATTTCGTATATATCTAATTTTTTAATACAACATCTAACAATAATTCAGCCATACAAAATACACTTTATATACCTACCTTAAACCTTCCCTTATTTTTCATCTTATTTCATAGTATAACTATACCTTTACTGTCACTTGACCAACAAATTCCCTTTAATTAGTAGTTTAACATTTGTCCTCTACCTCAAATCATATTTTCCATTTTTAAACAAGATTCTTACCTCTCAAAGTTTTTGTCTCAACCTTTTCAATCTCTCAAATTACCATAACTTCAGTGGTTCTCTTTTAAATAAACATTCTGTTATATTTTACCAACTCACAGTCGTTTTCCCCCATTTATTTTCCCAGAGAGGGGTAATTAACTTCCATTCTTCATTAATTTCTTTTCTAGATTTTTCTGTCAACATCGATGCTAATGTATCTATGTCCCACAATTCATATAGTTTCCACAGCCAGTCTTCTATATCTGGAACTTCTTTTTGTTTCCATGTTTGCGCAAATACAATCCTGCCTGCTGTAACCATATAAATTAACATTTTACGTAATGAATTCCTCTTAAAATACTCGACATCTAACATATTCAACAAATATATTTCCGGATACATTGGGAAGTTAATTTGCAAAGTTCTGGCAATACAGTCATGTATATCCTTCCAATATTTCTTAGTATTATCACAAGTCCACCATATGTGGTACAAAGTACCTTTTTTTGAGCACTTCCAACGTGTATTTTTTGTATTTTTACTGATTTTTGCTATTTGTGTTGGTGTATAATACCATCTATAATATATTTTGTCATAATTTTCCTTTAAACTTATACTGTTACAAAACTTTTTTACATCTCTCCATGAGTTTTCCCAACTTTCTAATGATATTGAGCATCCAACATTTTGTGCCCATTTTATCATATTGTCTTTAGCCATCTCTTGTTTCATCTGAAAAGTTAGCAATATTTTATATATTTTCCCCACTAAGTGGTCAGTTCCAGGTTTCAACACTCTATCGAATTCTCTTTCTCTTGATTCTAATCCTGGCTGTTTAAAGTCCATCTTGTATCTTTCCTCCAATTGACTCTGCAAGAGCAAATGTGTTGTAATACCTTGTTTCATCATTTCCTCTATATTTTTCCAGATTGTTTTATCTTCTTGTATTTTTAATAAATCTTTATATGTCAGCCAGCTGCTTAGTTGGGGCTTTTCTCTTCTGTAGAAGGCTTCATGTGTTGACGCCCACAGTGGTAATTTTGCATATAATTTATTTCTATACCATAGCCATGTCTTTAATAGTGGTTTTCTTATAAAATGATTGTTAAAGTCTTCGTTTACTTTTGCCTTGTCATACCACAAATATGCGTGCCAACCAAAGAAAAGATCAGCCCCTTTCAGGATTAGTAGTCTCTTATTTTCTAATCTAATCCAATCTATAACCCAACTAAGACAGCTGGCATGAAAATATAATCCCAAATCAGGTAGTCCCAGTCCCCCTCTTTCAGTCATATCTTTTAATGCAGTCAACTTTATTCACGGCTTTTTTCCATTCCAGATGAATTTCGATAGATCTTTTCTCCATTGATTAAATGGAATGTCATTCATTATTATTGGAAGGTTTTGAAACAAGAAGATCATTCTGGGTAAAATGTTCATCTTTATTGTTGCAGTTCTTCCCATCAATGATAACTCCATGATAATGATAACTTTTGACCATTTTTAAAGATCTTCTTTTATCTCTGACCAGACTTTCTTATAGTTATTATTGTATAAGTCTGTGTTACCATTAGTAATATTTATTCCTAAATATTTTACTTTCTTTGATATTTTAAATTGAGATCATTGCTCAATCTTTTCTTCTTCTTGTTTTGTAATATTCTTGGTTATGATTGTAGTCTTCTCCACATTGACTTTGAATCCTGACACCTTTCCAAATTCTTGGAAAGTTCCAATTAATTTTTCAATGCTTTGGATGGGGTCCTCTAGCATAATAACAAAGTCATCAGCAAATGCTCTTAATTTATACATTTGATTCTGAATTTGAACCCCTTTTATTTTTGTATCTTATCTTATCTTGTTATTCAACATTTCTATCATTATTACGAAGATTAAGGGCGACAAAGGACATCCTTGTCTGGTCCCCTTCTTGATATCAAACCGTCCTGTCTTTTCTCCATTAATCAAAATAGATGCTGATTGATTATTGTATATCATTTTTGTCCACTCAATAAACTTTTTTCCTATATTCATTTTTTCCAATACTTCCATTATAAAACTCCATCTTACATTGTCAAACGCTTTCTCAGCGTCAACAAATATCAAACCTAACTTTTTCTTGTTATGTTTATGATAACGTGCGATTATATTTAGTATGATCCTCACATTGTCTTTAATTGATCTTCCCAGTAAAAAACCATTTTGATCTTTGTGTATCCAATTGTTTAGAATCTTTTTCAATCTCTCAGAGAGGATGGATGCAAATATTTTGTAGTCTATGTTTAAGAGGGATATTGGTCTATAGTTCTTCACCTCTCGTTGATCTTTACCTTCTTTAGGTATCACAATGATTGTCGCTCTCCCCAGGAATCCAGTCTATTATTAATTTCCAATCCATTAAACAATTTTTGCAATGGTTCGATTAACTGATCTTGGAATGTTTTATAATATCTTGCCGTAAACCCATCTGGGCCAGGGGCTTTTCCAATCTTTAGCTTCTTTATTGCATTTATAATTTCAACCTTTGTAACAGGTTTGTTTAAGTCTACTCTCTGTTCTTCTTGGATTTGTATTAACTTATCATCTTCTAGGTATTTTCTGATATCCTTTATGTGTTCTTCTGTAACATCTTGATCTTCAAATAATTTTTTATAATAATCATGGAATATTGTTTTTACTCTCTTTGGATGTCAATGTACTTTATCCCCTTCTTTAATTTCCAAGATCAATCTTTTCTCTTTTTCTTTTTTTAATCTAAATGCTAGCCATTTTCCCACTTTGTTGGCATGTTCAAAAAATCTTTGACGTGCATATTTTAATTTCTTTTCTATTTCTATTGTATCTTCTATTGATATTTGTTTCTGTAGTATCTTAATCTCTCTTATCAATTTCATATTTTTAGAATCTTTTTTCAAGTCTTCCTCTTTCTTTTTGAGTTCTTCCACCATTTTTTGATATTTTTGTTTCTTTATTCTGTTTCTATATGCTTCTTGTAGTAGAAGACCTCTTATTACCACCTTCCCTGCATCCCAGACTATTTTATCTGTCATGTCTTCCTGTATTTTCTTTGAAATAATAAGTTAATTCTTGCTTCACCTTTTCCACTACTTTTTTGTCTCTTAAAAGCTCATCTTTTACAGTCCAGCGATATTCATTTTTCCCTTCTTGCAATATCATCGTAATGGGATTATGGTCCGATAATAATCTTGGTAGGATCTCCATTTTCTTAATTCTTCTGCACAAAGTTTTAGATATCAATATCATATCAATCCTTGACCAAGTCTTGTGAACTTCTGAAAAATATGTATATTCCTTTGCTTTTCCATATAAATATCACCATATGTCAATTAATGATATCGTATCCATGAGATCATAAAATGATTTAGGTAGTTTTCTTTGTGGTGTTTTCCCTTTTTCCCTCAATGTCCGGTCTAGATCGGGGTTTATCACCCCATTCCAATCTCCCATTATTATTACTTCTTGGTAATCTTGTTCTAATATCATTTTTGTTAATTTTTTGTAGTAAGAAGCTTTATTCTCCAATGGGCCATAAACTCCAATTAATAAGATCTTATTATGAACTGTTTCAACTTCCACTCCAATTATTGTCCCTTTACGATCTTTAAATATTTCTTTGGCATTGTATTTTTTGTTTACATAAATTGTAACTCCTTTTTTTTTCTTACTTATTGATGATGAAAAATCTTGTCCTAACTTCTGGTTTTTCAGGTATTTCAAATCTTTATCTCTTATGTGTGTTTCATGTAAACAAATTACATCTGGGTTTAGTTTTTCTAAGTGATGGTAAATTCTTTTCCTCTTTATGGCTGCATTCATTCCTCTAACATTCTATGAAATGATTTTCATGATTTTTTTCTCTTTTTTTCCTTTCCTTTCTACTCTAGTTCTTCTTCTTTCTCTTCTTCTTCTAACTCTTCTTCTTCTTCTTCTTCTTCTTCTTCTTCTTCTTCTTGATCTAGAATCCCTTCTTTTCCTTTTGCTATTTACCTTGTTTCTTTTTCTTTTTCTCTCTAGTGTACTTTGATAGTTTGTATGAGTTTCTTCTGGTTCCGTTCACATTGTTTCTTGTTCTTTCAATCTTCCTGTTTCTCTTGTCTTTTGTTCTTCTTGTTCTTCTTGCCAATTTTTCCTCAGTTCGTCTTTATATCTTTTTAAGAAGTCTTGTGCTTTTGGGATCGTATTCAGAGTAAATCTTTTCTGTTTGAATGTAAAGGAAACTCCTTCAATTTTGCACCAATGATATGTTACTCCTCTTCTTTTTAATATTTGTGTCAAGAAATAATAATCTTTCCTTTATTTCAAAATTTGTGAGGGGACATCTTTAAATCTCTGTAATTCTTTATCTTCTATTATCAATTTACTGGTATAACTCTGTTGGATCACCAAGTCCTTTACTCTTTCTCTTAGAAAATATATTACAATGTCACTGGGCACATTCCTTTTTTAGCAATGAACGAATTAATTCTGAACATCTTATCTATCTCTAAATCTAATTGCTCCGCGTTCCAACCAATATATTCTGCCAATGGTGGTATCACTCTATTGTACAATTCTTCCCCTTGGATCTCTCCCAAGCCTCTTATTTTTATACATTTCTCTCTTAATTTTACATCTACACTTCTATTTTGTATTTCCACATTCTCCAGTCTCTTTTCCAATACTGGTGTTTCTTTTTCTAATTTTGTTGTCCTGTCTTGTAGTTCATCTAATTTCTTGTTCATATTCTTCATTTCCGTAGTTATCTTTTCCAACCTTTGTCTGACACTTCCCATTTCCTGTTTCATTTCCTTGATGTCGTTCGCTACTCCCTTTATATCTCTTTTAAAATCATCTCTCAATCTCCTTATTTCTTCAATGATTGTTGATGTAAATTCACTTGGTTTCGGTTGTTCCTCTAGTGCTGGTCTTGTCTGTAGTTGTTGCTTTACTGATACTGCTTTCCTCATTCCCAATGCCATATTTTATTATTTTTTTCTCCTCTTTCTTCTTTTCCTTCTTTCCTTCTTTCTTTTTTTCTCTTATAATATTTAATCAATTAATTTAAACCACCTTGATTATCTTAATACTCCACACAATGTTTTCTACCTTTTACAATTAATTGTCAGTTATTATTATTAATAAATATTTATCAAAGTCAATTAGTGTTTAAGTAGACTTAAACTTCTATCTCTTCTATTTCTTTTTCTTACAGCTGCTTCTATATTTTACATAAATTTACAATTCACAATTCATTATTTTCTCTTAAATCTCTTAAATGTTTCTAAAATTTCAATAATCTCTTACTTAATTAATATTAATCTTATTCTTGTTAACAATATACTTACACAGTTCTATTCATTAACACTTCTTTCTTATTGTACCCTTATGACTAAATTGGTTTCTACTTTATAAAAAGTCAATTTCTTTAAACTACTACGATTAATTCACCAAAGTCTCTTTCTTATAAATAATATACCAATTCTATAAAAGTTACTATTTCAACACAAAGTAAATATATTTATCTTCAAATTTAATAATTATCTATATCTACTTCTTACTTCATTAATCTTTATATAGTCTTAATGTAGTAGTAACCCCCTTACAATCACAGTTTAAGTGTCCAGTATGTAGAGCTCTTAAGCTATTATTGCATAACACCAAAATTATCCACAATGTCTAGCATATAGTACAAAAGGGGTTAATACATTCTTCGTTGCTTCGTTGACCTTGTGATGTTTGTTCCTCTTCTTCTGTTGCCTCTTATCTTGTCCTTGGGATGATTCTTCTTTTGCTGTTGCTGATTTCTAACTGGCTACCAACTTATTACAATTTAGTGTCTTTTATGGAATTTTAAAAGTCTATCAAGCTTTGCAAATCCATCAAAATCGGGGTCAAAACCAATCTAAATCAGTCCTATATATTCTATGTGTATGTCTATCCCATTAACACCACTCTTAACTCAACAATCAGAGCCTTTCTTCTGCCTGCATTTCCCGAGCTGCTATTATTCAAAATGTCCCTCTTTTTTTTTTCTTTGTAAAACTTCTCTCTGTTCTTCTTTTCACCTTTCACCTATGGATATTTTCTTCGCTCTCTCTCAAACACAATCCAATTTGTTCAGTCTTTTCCCTCTTTTTTCCTTACTTGTTTGTTTTTATTTATAAAATATTTGCCTTTTAACGGGAGTTCAGTATTCTAGCATCTCAATCATCAATCTTCAATTTGTTTTTCTCTCCCACTCCATTCCTTCGGTGTTACTTTTCCCTTCGTCCAGTTTATTTCCGTCTTTTGTCCTTTCTTATTATTTTCCTCTCTTTTCTTTGTCACTAAGTAAGTTGTTAAATCAGTTACTCCTTTATTTCCTTTAACCACTTTTTACTTTCCTGTACTTTACATTTGTAGTGGGGGTTAGCGGGGAACAGTGTTTGATTAAGATCGTAACTCAGTCCCGTCTCCTTCTTCTGTTCCCTCTCACTGCTCCCCCTCTATCTCCAGCTCTTTCTCTAAGTAGTTTTAAACTTGAGACAGTCTGTATACCGGAGATCATCTTATGGATCTCCACCAAACGTCAGTTTATATTTGTTGTAGAATATTTAATGTGTTGGTTTTCCCTTACCATCTACTCAATAACGAAGTTCCAATACGTCTTATCTTCTTAAGAAGTCTTCTTTTCTTTAAAAAGTGACAGCGAGGATTTTTTCTTTAGAAGCCTCCATGAGGTAATGGTGGCTCGCTTGACCTCTTTGCTGCTACCATGTCCCCGGCTTTCATATGTTTCTCCTGGGCACTCACGCTGGAATTATGGTCTCCGCTGAGCTCCTCCGAATTCCCTTTTCCAAAGGCTATTTTTCGCAGCACTCACTAAATCCTTGCCCAGAATACTACTGTCCCCCTTCCCAGTCAAACTCAGTTTAAAGACTTCCTGATCTGTTTTGTGAGGCTGTTTGCAAAAACATTCCGGCCGACGGTTGTAAGGTGCAGGCTATCCCTTGCCAGAAGACCAGCCTCATGGAAATGGAGGCCGTGATCCAAAAATCCAAATCACTTCTGGCGGCACCATCTTTGGGGCCAGTTGTTGGTCTCCACTATTCTTCTTTCCCTTCGTGGGCCATGTCCTTCCACTGGGAGAAGAGATGAAATGACAACCTGCACACAAAGGTCCTTCAGCTTCCTACCCATAAGCTCGTAATCCTTTGTGATGTGGTGAAAGCTGCACCTTGCTGTGTCATTGGTTCCAACACAAACCAAAAGGAGGGGGTTACGGTCAGTGGGCTTGACCAGTCTCGTTAGCCTCTCCGTTATGTCGTTGATTTCGGCCCCAGGGAGACAGCACATCTCACGATTGATTCTGTCCAGGTTGCAAATGATCGGTTCTGTTCCTCTCAGCAAAGAGTCCCCCACCACTATAACTCGTCTCCTCTGAAGCTTGTCGGGGGTTACTTCACAAGCAGATTCCCTCACGGTCGCCTGAACTTTCTGTTTGTGCTGAGGGTGTTAGTGCTGCTGCTGTTGTTGGATGCTGCTCTGCTGGTGTTGGGGTTCCTGTTGCTGATGTTGGATTTCCTCCAGATAACGTTCCATGACCTCTTCCTGCTGTTCCACTTTGCCATTAATAAAGTCAAGAACTTGGAAGCAATTCTGTAGCTCGAGAGTCTTCGTGTGGCACCTTGTCTTTCTACTCCTGTGTGTCACATTCCTCCAAGCATCGCTGCTGGCAGTTCAGAGCCAGTTGTTGATCTCACTATTCTTCTTTCCCTTCGTGGGCCTTGTCCTTCCACTGGAAGAAGAGATGAAATGACAACCTGCACACGAAGGTCCTTCAGTTTCCTACCCATAAGCTCGTAATCCTTCGTGATGTGATGAAACCTGTGCCTCACAGTGTCATTGGTTCTGACATGAGACAAAAGGAGAGAGATCACCGGCCAGAGAAAACAGACACACGAACGAACGAACAAACAAACAAACAAACAGTCAAACATAGCCCCAGAAGCCTGTAAAAGACACCCGGTCAAGATGTCTTCTCAGATGCTGCTTAGCTTCTGCTCTCTCCTCTGGAAATTTCTTTCCCTATTCCCTTCCCTTTTGTCTCTTTTGTCTGTCTCTTTTGACAGAAACTTTCCAAAATTCAGAAATTTGTTCACCTCTTCATAAATGAGTAGAAATAACATTGGATTTTTTTAAAAAAAAAAATCTATGTGACAGAAAGCAAAATAAAAGCAGAGGGTATAGAGTACTTAGCTCTCAATAGGGCAGGTTTGAAATGCTGTGTATTCAGTCATGTTGGCATTACTGAAATAGGTTGGTCCTTTTTGCCCCCAGTAGGTTCTTAGTTTTAACAGCTACATGGTAGGCAGCAATATAGTACTCTCCATGGTGGGAATTTCTGTTTGCAATTAATGTGGCCAATGCAAATGTTGAAGATTTTGTTAGGCTCACTTTTAATTAGAATGTTTTCACTCTGTGATTCCCCCCCCCTTTTTTTATGAACTGGATCAGCACAGATTTGCCAGTTCCTGGTATCTGAAGGGGTGAACAAATCATGGTTCTGAAAACAGCTAATTCTTCTACTGAAAGTTAATGAACATCATTATGTTAAAAGGAATGGAAACTCCTAGTGATAGATAAGGGCAAATGGTCAGCAAAGAGGCAGTGGGATTGCTCCTGCTCCCTGTCCCCCCACCCTCCCCCACCAACGTAGCAGCAATATTTTATGATCTGATTATGAGCATGAGACAGTATCTGTTTATTGTGACATCATATTGGACCTACAAACATCCTTCTCCACATTCATTCTTCACATCTACAAAACTTTCTCCCATATCACAGATCAGTTTGTTAAAAAGAAAAATCACTGATATATTTTAGGAGGTGTCTGCACTCTTGTTGGCTGTTGATCAGCAATATCACAAGGATTTCCCTCTGGTATGAAACACAGAGCCTTTCTGTGTTAGGGTGGAATGCAGTAGCAAATCACTGTACAGTGGCCCATAAGAATACCAGCTACCCTTATAAACTTTTTATAGCTGGGGAAAACAAACATGTGGTTTCAGAGCTCTATATAGCCAGTGGCAAGAGAGTCTGAGCTTGCTTTTACTGAACCAAGGAAGAAAATTAGCAAGGCTAATCAATTGATGAGGCAGCCAAGGGTCTAAGTTTGGAAAAATTCAGGTCTAGTGTGAAGCTCTCCAAATTGTTATGTTTATTATTTCCAGAATTGTAAGTCTAGATGAATATAATGATCTCTGAGTTGGGTAAAAACTGATGTTCTTCAGAAAGTGTACAGGACAATGACCCTTACTATTTGATCACTGACTAGATCTGTGAATCTTCCTCTATTTAGCCAAATATTCATTACTATCTGAACAGGAAAGGAAAATGTTATGAAAAAGATTTTTTTTGACCGTAAAGTACTTATTTTATTTCAAGTGGTAATGATAGTAATTTTATTACAGTTGTAGACCAACATGAAGTGGTAATGATCTTTGGTGACAAAATGGAATGGTAAACATCTGAGTTTTCTATGCGTTGGATGTTATCTATAATAACTCTAGGTGTAGGGACTGTAGATGGCGCTCCTTTGTCTGCCATTCTTGCTTGTAGTATAGGCTTCTCCCAGGTTATCTGACAGGTTGGGGACCAAAGCAGTGGCAGAAAATGGTGGAAAAGAGAAAAGCAGAAAAGCATGCACTGTACTGTAGGGAGCATGAGGAGCTTACAGAGGCTCACTTGGGACTGACTTTGTGCATGTGCTGCTCTCAATCTCTCAGCCAGCTTAGCACCTTTTTTTACCTCCCTCAGTTTGCTTTGCAAGCCTCAAATGTATGCAAGTGATTCTAAGCAAGTCTCTGTAGGCAAGCAGAACTGATGAAAAAGTGAACCCCCGTTGGATTAATGGAACTTGTCCTTAATTTGGAAACATGAAAAGAGTGAGCCGTCAGATAATGGGGCATCAAAAAGTTGGGGCTTCCTACAAAGGTGATAGGAAGCCTGTTAAAGAATTAAAGGAGAATGTTGGCTGATCTGACAGGATGTAGATACTCTGATTTGGTTCATGGGGAAATATCAGTGGTTTAAATGAAAGTGAAAAATGTCACAATGACCCCTGAATATACTTCATTTCCAAAACAGGGGGAGGGACATGCATGTATACATGTAATTCAAGAGGGATCTGAAATTTGTCTGTTTAAACATTATGTCTCATATTTAACTTGTGTTTTCTTGTGCCGGAAGAAAATATCTGCCTTTGGTGAGGTCTTTTGGGCTCTAATTTGGGAATTCCAAAAAGTCTGAATACACATCTGCTTTAGAACAAGGCACCTGGCCTGCCAATAAGTGATTTGCAGTATGTTTCCCCAGTTTATGTTTTCATTTCATGTTGCAATTCAATACTAATAATCTGAAATACAGCTTCTGTAAGCTGGGAAGAAGGGCACAGAAGACAGAGGCCCAGGCAAGCACACATGCACAGGTATGCAGATATACTTGTATGAATAGGAGAGAATTTGAAGGGCTACAATATATTTCTTTGAAAGTCTTCAATTTGCTAGGCCAAGTAATAGCTATAACCTTGTGTGATGAAGATTCCTGATGCCTGATTATGGTATGTACCCATGACTTGTTGTGGAAGAAAGAGAGAAATCTCTTTACTAGACAGAGAGGAGCTTGTGTGCTGAAGACACCTGAAAATTTATGTTGATAAATGCAACATGAAATTAACATACTGAGAATGTAAAGGAATCGCTCACAAGTCAATAATAGAGCACATGCTTTGTTTGCAAAAGATACCAGACTCAGTCTCCAGTGAAAAGAAAGATGCTATGGGTAAAGAAAGGCCCCTATGTAAGCTGCTGCCAGTCAGCATGGGCCAGGGTGGACCAGGCAGCCCTGTTGGGGAAGCCATTATCTGCCTCATTATCTCCCTCTGGGGGCTGTACATAATGCCAAAAGGGATGGGGAGGAAACCCAGAAGTTACCAGATGTCCAGTTTGGGTTCTGGAAAACAAGAATTGTTTTTTAAAAGAAGATATTAAATAGTTGTGTGTTTGAAATCTTTTTAAAGGATGAATTACCACGCTTGCAGGCTTCTAGAACAGGTAATTCACTCATTTTCTTTGTCCGGAAAAAGGGTGGCCTGGGGAATCTGGAGCAGACTTGGGGGCCACATGCAGCTCCAGGGCTGCATTTTGTCCATCCCTAACATAGACAAAACTGATCTGGGAGACCAGAGGGCTTGTTCAATAGAAGGGCCCATAGTAAAAGGTTGGCCCAAAGGTTGATCTAGCCCTGCAGACAGGATCATACATTCATAGAGTTGGAAAGGACCCTTAAGAGCCATCTAGCCCAACCCTTGCCATGCAGGAAAACAAAACTACAGTACTCCTGTCCATCCAGCCTCTGTTTAAAGACCTCCAAAGATAGAGAGTCCACCACCCTCAAAGGCAATCTACCCCACTGTCCAACAGTTCTTACAGCCAAGAAGTTCTTCCTAATGTTCAGCTGGAATCTCTTTCCTTGTCATTTGACTCCATTGGTTTGTGTCCTAGTCTCTGGAACTTGCTCACCTTCAATGTGACATCCCTTCAGTTATTTAAAGATTTTTATCATGTACACCTCCCAGTCTTCTCTTCTCCAAGCTAAGCATTGTTGTTAATTGCTGTCAAGTCAGCTTTTACCCGGCTCCATAAGTTTTTCTTCATACTGCTTAGTTGCCAGACCTTTAACCATCTTGGTTGCTCTTTCTGGCTATGTTCCAGTTTGTCAATGTTTTTCTTGGGCTGCGATATCCAGAACTGGACACAGTGTTTCAGGTGAGGTCTGATCAAAGTAGAATAGGGAGGTACTACTAATTGTCTCAATCTGGACACTATACTCGCACTGATGCAGTCCAAAACTGCATTGTCTTTTTTAGCCAGAGCACCACACTGCGGACATGATGTTTTGTTTACAATCTACTAAGATCATTAGATCCTTTCATAATGTACTGTTATCAAGCCAGGTGTCACCCATCATATATATAGGCATTTCGTTTTCCTGCCTAGACCTTACATTTATCTTGTTGAAATTAATTTTGACTCAACTCTCCAATCTGTCGAAGTCTTTTTGAATCACAGTCTTGTCCTCCCGAGTATTAGGTACCCCTCCATTCAGTGCCATTTGCAAATTTGATAATCATGACAGCATGGTGTAATCTTTGATTAGGACTGAGAACAGCTACATCCAAATCCCCATGCAGCTATCTATCTCAATCGCCATCTCTCAGCTTAATCCACATCACAAGTTTGCTGTAAGGATAAAATAGAAAGAGAACTATGTATGCTGCTTTTGATTCCTTGGAGAAGATACAATTTGTAAAAGTAAAAATTGAAATTCATTATTTCTGTTCCTATCATTTTTCTTGCTCTGGACACAGTATGGAAGCACAATAACTGTACAGATTGTAGCAGATGTCTCTTTTAACTTTTGTAATGGCAAAGTATGAACAAAATGGGTGGGGAAAAGTGTTGCTCCACCTTGGATATCAAGGACTGTAAAGGGAGCCCTACTCTTAGACCACCTCTCACCTGGGGAGAAATTTAAATTGCTTTTTTGCTAAGAAAGCAAATTATTCAGTGTCAATCAAAAATTGTATTTCTGATTTATTCTGTTTAGATAAGGGGTTAAGGAGAGCAGTTCAGGGTGTCTTTGTGCTCTGATGTGGGTGGAAGTTTATTCCACCACTGAAATAGACCTGTTTCACTCTCTTGCTCGTTTCCCCAGCATGCATTTTCTGTGTGTTACTAAAACATATGGGCTTCATTCAAGTTGGAGAGAAAATTCCTTTCCTAAAACTCTGGTTAAAAATTATAGCCTTGTATAATGAAATCTTTGTTGACGAGAACTTGAAATAGCATTTCAAGCTGAGACTTATAGGCAGAATGATGATGGAAATCAGTTAATCATTTCACTTCCCAAAATCTGAGTGAGAGAGCAAATTTAAATAAAACGAAAAGCCTCTATTCAGTGAATGAATGCAAATAGAGTAAATCTGTGGACTTTGTTTTGTGAAATGATAGGGCAATATATCTTGTTACACAGTGGGCTTCCTGCTTGTGTTAAAACCACTTTCATTGCCATTGGAAATTCCTAGAATTCTATGGAGTTCAGTTCTTTATATTTTCAGAGCAGTGTGTTGGTAAGATTTTGATTGTTTTTAGGATTGGAGTGTGTCAATTTTTACTATGAAATTTTATGGAATTGAAATGCTAGAAATAGTAGAATGTTCAGAGGTGACATTAAATCATTATGTTCTTTCCCTGTTCTCCCAATACAGTTACAAGGAGTTTGGAAACATTTCCTTCCATTTTCATCTTATCAAAGTTTGTCATTTCATCCCAAATTAGCCAAGATCTAATAGCAGTCTCTAATCCTCGCTTATATAGATAAACCATACTGTAATATAACAACAGCTCCTGATTAAGATGAAATGACAAAATATAGCTGAAAACAGAAGCGTTTTTGTCTGCTTTTAGTCACATTACAGAAGAGAGTCTGCAAGTCATATGAAACCTGAACTGCTAAAAATACTTTTTTATACTACAACTTTTAGAACCCCACAGCCTGTGGCCACGCAGGCTGTAGGATTCTGGGAGCTGAAGTTCATCTTTTTCCAAGTTCTTCAGATCAGCATTAAGTTAGAACCAAATTTCATATTCCCCAACATTTTAGAGATGAAATCTGTCACAGGCATTGGTTAAAACCATATGACCAGGCAAGAAGAGGGCAACCATGATTAACGAGGAGTGCAACTCTGATCACTGTTACCCTGTTTTCTGGGAGTCCTGAGAGGGTCACCAAATTGCTATAAGTTGGGAAAATTAGTTCAGAGGACAAGTTGGCAATACAAGAGGCAGGGTAACTTAGCAGGATCTTGCAACCCAGTGTCTACGGGGTCAGGCCGAGTCAAGAAGCAAACCAGTTGGAAAGTAATGAATAGTCTTTATTAAGTACAGGCACACAATGTATGCAACACAAACACAGAGATAACTAAGGAAAATAAAGGTGTGAGTAAGATAGCAGGATAGTTGGTTCGGGTGATACGAAACCTGTCCTGAAGTCTGGGAGAAAATGGAGAGCGAAGCTGGGGTTCGATGTATCTCAGCACGTGGAGCTGAGGGAAAGCTCGCCAAGCAAAGCGGCAGCAAGGCGGTCTGGAACTCGGGAGCGATCCAAGGAAACGCTCAAAATCAGGGGTTTTTATAAGGAGAATTGTGACCGCAGGCTAGGTGGGACTTGGGGAAAACAATAGATTTGGAGCTGGAGACAAAGCCTCTGAAAGGTCAGAATTTGAATGATTGAGTTACAGTCAAATTGTCAATAGGATAGCCGGTATGCAAATGCGGAGTACTTGAGCATTGTATAGTCAGATCATCAAGCTGCCAGCACGGGGCAGAGGATCTTTTGAGAGTTGCTTGCATACCTAATGGAGGTACTTGCCTTGAGGTCTCCTAAAGCGGCGAGTTGGCTGTTTCTGGCCTGCCTGTATTGCTTTCGGAATATTACGGCAGTAATCAGCTGAGCCTGTATGCGTGCTTGTCCAGGGGCCTCGCAAGCACATGGAAGGGATATGTGAAGCCGAATTTGAGATATCAAATGATATCTTTTTATATCCCCAAAGCTAGGGCTAGCCAGGGCAGTAACACCACTCTCATGGATTTCTGTACAACTGAATTCGTCTTTGACATATAATATTACTCCACCTCCTTTTCTGCTACATCTATTCTTTTTGAATAGGTTATACCTTTCGGTTGTAATATTTCAGTCATCGAAGTCATCCACCAGATCTCCTTTATGCCTGTAAAGTCATATTTATCTTCCTGTACTAGGACTTTGAGCACATCTAGTTTGTTTTCCAAGCTCTCTGTGTTGGTATATAAACATCTGAAGCTTTGTTTATTCTCACCTATTAATTTACTGTCAATTTAATATATATTTAATACAGGTAGATAGAAAACAATTGAAAATGAAAACAAATGAGGAACTGATTGAAAATAGTTATGATATTAGATGTTTTGATTAGAGACAGTTATCTAAATGATTAAAAATGGATAAAAAATTGTTTGGTTTTGATGTTGAAAAAATAGAATTTGAAGATCAACTGTGTAAAGATGATGAAATTTTGAGAGCTAAAATGTATAAGATATTGTTGAAGTTAAAGATGGAAGAACAGGTAAAAGAATGCATGATAAAGTGGGCTCAAAATGTGGGTCACTCAGTTAAGATGGAACAATGGGAAAGGATGTGGACAAAAGATTTGAAATTTAATTTATTACATGAAGGAAAAAAAATTGTAAGATGATGTGTAGATGGTACTTAACTCCAGAAAAACTGTCCAAAATGTATAAAAGCTCTTCATCTAAATGCTGCAAATGTAATCAGTTAGAAGGGGCTTTTCATTTGTGGTGGACTTGTGATAAAGAAAAGAAATTTTGAGTGAAGTTCCACTGTTTGATGGAGGACATTCCCAACATGAAGATTCAACTGAAATCAGAACTGTTCCTGTTGGGACTGGTGGATGACCAGATAAATAAGAATTTTCTAAGGATTATATACAATATATCATAGAAATCATAGAAATCATAGAAATGTAGAGTTGGAAGAGACCACACGGGCCATCCAGTCCAACCCCCTAACATGCAGGAACACCCTCAAAGCACTCCCGACAGATGGCCATCCAGCCTCTGCTTAAAAACCTCCAAGGAAGGAGACTCCACCACACTCCGAGGCAGCAGATTCCACTGTCGGACAGCCCTGACTGTCAGGAAGTTCTTCCTGAGGTTCAGGTGGAATCTCCTTTCCTGCAGCTTGAATCCATTGCTCCTTGTCCTGGTCTCTGTAGCGGCAGAAAACAAGCCCTCTCCCTCCTCTACATGGCATCCCTTCAAATATTTAAACATGGCTATCATGTCCCCGCTTAACCTTCTCTTCTGCAGACTGAACATACCCAGCTCTCTAAGTCTATCCTCATAGGGCTTGGCTTCCAGGCCCTTCACCATTTTGGTCACCCTCCTCTGGACCTGCTCCAGCTTGACCATGTCCTTCTTGAATTGGGGTGCCCAGAACTGGACACAGGATTCAAGATGAGGTCTAACCAAAGCAGAGTAGAGTGGTACCAGTACCTCCCTCGATCTAGACATCATACTCCTATTGATGCAGCCGAGAATTGCATTGGCTTTCTTGGCTGCCACATCACACTGCTGACTCATGTTCAGCTTGTGGTCCACCAAGACTCCTAGATCCCTTTCACACGTACTGCCATCCAGCCACGTGTCCCCCATCCTATATTTCTGCATTCCATTTTTTCTACCTAAGTGTAGATAAACTAAATCGAAGGGTATTAAAAGAACTGGCAGAAGTAATCGCAGAACCATTGGCAATAATTTCTGAGAATTCCTGCAAAACAGAAGAGGTCCAAGCAGACTGGAGGAGAGCAAATGTTGTTCCAATCTTCAAAAAGGGGGAAAAAGAGGACTTGTTACCGCAGTTTTCTAGTCCAAACTTGTGGGATATCAGATATCATTTGATATCAAGAATTTGGCCTTCACTACCCATTCCTCTCCATGTGCTTGTGAGGCCCCCGGACAAGCACGCACACAGGCAAGGCTGAAAATAGTTGAACCATTCAAATCCCAATCCAGGCAGGCCAGTAATTGCCGATTGCAGCTTTAGGAGACCTCAAGGCAAGTACCTTTTAAGATCACTTTATGTATGCACGCTGTTTACAAAAGACCCCCTGCCCCGAGCAGGCAGCTTGATGAGTGGACTTTCCAACTCTCAAGCACTCTGCGTTTGCATACTGTCTACGCTATTGACAACCCTGTTATAATTCAATCATCTAAAGCACTGACCTTTCGGAGGCTTTGTCTCCAGTCCAAAATCCATTGTTTTCCCTGGGAGCGGACTAACCTGCAGGGTCATTTTCCCCTATAAGAACCCCTGACTTTGAGTGACTCATCGGATCGCTCATGACTTGCCTCCCAACTTGCTGCTGCACCGTTCGATGAGCCTCCCCTCAGCGTCCATGTGCTGAGAACCTACGCTCCCCAGCTTCTTTCCTTTTACCAGGCTACAGGACCAGGTGTAGTATTTCCCCAAAAGCTCCTCCGAAAATCCCCTATCTATTTTCCTCTCTTTATTTCTATAGGACTGTGTGCGTGGCTGTGCAACTGTGCAGTTTTTCTTAATTTTCTGAGTGAGTGCGTACGTTTGCTGTGATTTTATAAATAAAGAACAACAATTATTATTAACTTCTGTTTGATTATTGACTCGGTCTGACCCCGTAGGCATTGAGTTCAAGATCTCGCTACGTTGTCCTGCCTCTCGCATTGCTAACTAGTGCTCTAGCTAATTCCCATTCCCGATTATTTTGAGCACTTTGAGATGTCCCTCCCGGGACCCCCAGAAATCAGAGTAACAGACTGAAACAATTACTTATCAGCCTGACATCAAGAATGGGAAAGATTATAGGACATTAGATTATAGGTCAAAAATTATAGATCATTAAACAGAAAGTCTATAAGCACTTAGAAGGGAATGCTGTGATCACTAAATGTCAACATGAGTTTCTCAAAAACAGATAATGGCAGATAATCTTACCTCTTTTGTTTTTTAAAACAAAAACAGTTACAAGCTTAGTAGATGAAGGGAATGCTGTGGATATAGCATATCTTGATTTCAGTAAGGCCTTTGACAAGGTCTCCCATGATTTTCTTGCAAACCAGGTAATAAAATCTGGGTTAGACGTTGTCAGGTGGATTTGTAATTGATTGACTGACCGAACCCAAAGGGTACTCACCAATGGCTCCTCTTCATCCAGGAGAGAAGTGACTAGTGGGGTGCCACAGGGCTCTCTCCCAGTGTTATTGAATATTTTCATCAATGACTTAAATGATGGAATTGAGGGCATTCTGATCAAATTTGCAGAGGAAATCAAATTAGGAGGGTAGCTAATACCCAAGAGGACAAGATCAGAATTCAGATCAGAGAGCTGGGCCAAAACTAACAAAATGAATTTCAACATGGAGAAGTGGGGTTGGACTGGAAGGCCCTTGTGTTCTCTTCCAGCTCTATGTTCTTCAAGACTGGACCCAATTTCTAGATCAGGCACCCTTTTGTGGAGAGGTAAACATTGACAATTGAGGACTGCAGTGAGTGAAATTAACAATGTAAGCCAAGGCATACTGATCCATATGGATCCAATTTAACTGTCATTGCCCAGAATTTCATAGAGATGAGAAGAGATAACCTCCTTTAGTTCTCTCCTTCTTCTCTCCTTTAAGATTCAGGAGATCAGTTGTAGCAAATCCTTCAGGCAGGACTTGGAACTAATACCAAGTTTCTTGGAGTAAAACAATATTAAATGAGTTTAAATAATTTATGAAATTGGGGTTGAGTCTCTTGAATGCCCAGCTAGCAATGTGCCAAGAATGAAGTTTGATAGTGTCACTGGGCATTAAATATCATTCTGATAAAATTGTGTGCACTTCCTTGCATTCAATATACCCTGAAAGACTGGTGAGGTCTCTGGTTGTCCTCTAAGAATGTGGAGTGAGCTATAGCTGGAAAAGAGTTGAGTGGGGGTTGCTGAAATCCTGGTGAAATGCTTGGCTCACAGACAGGAGAGATGTTACTAGTCTGGGTAAGAGAATGACATGGAGGAGCTAGAGAATCATTCTGCTTCCCAAGATGAGATTCAGTTTTGTTGCTCAGATCATCATTCTTTATAGGGGAGCCACTGCTCACATGAAGCAAGACTAGGTGTTTTCATATGTTCTAAGGTTTATTGGTTCTTGTCTCCTATATAAGACCTCTGTATTATTAGTATCAGTTATCTCACCATCTTTCACCTGTGTGTATCTACATTTGAATGGGGTCCTACTCTTTAGAGCAACAGTTTCACCAAATGGAGTCAATATCTGAATCAGGACTGAGACTTTCTGTCTAGCAGGTTCCACACACAGTCTTGTTAGTTGTTTTCGCTGTGCCGGGCTAGTTTCTGCGGTATAATTAGGATTAGACACATTTGCATTTTGTGCTTTCAAGGATGGAATATTTAGCATTTTCTTCTGAAAAATGAAAAAGTTAAGAGGTTTGACCTTGGAACACAAAGTTTGGAATGAGTTCTTAATGTCTTTCAGCACAGATAAAATGATCTCCTTCTGGAAAGGATGGTCTTAAAGAGCTCAGAGAGTTTTTTTGTGATGGTTTGGACAAGGTCTTCTGCAAGGACAGTTGGAAGATCAGCTATTCTTTTATCAGCATGTTGATAGAAGGCTAATGTTTGGGTGTTTGTACTAGTAAGATTCACAGTCTCAAGGCTACCTGTATCATTTCTGCTGCATAGCACAAGAGGTCTGGAGAGCTCCTCTCAAAAAACTCTGAAAGCAGAGATTTTGAAAAATCCTTCACATTCCTTTCAACATCAGGGGAAACAGTGGCTGGTCAAAAGGATTCTTGCCACTAAGTATGCTCCTGGCAGCTTTTCAGTTTTATTTAGATCAATAAGATGAGGGTACAGTCATAATGATTGAGACAGGGAGTGTTTAATAGCTTTCCTTGATTCCAAATGTCCTTGATTCAGGTGATTATTTAAAATGTACAGCCCAGCTTGGCTACTTTGCAGCCAGCATGCAGATCCAGGTAATCCATTACTCTGAGTTATGTCACGTCCTAGTCAGTTAAGTTGAACTCTGGGTGTCTGTTGATTATACTGTAACTGTTGTGTGTCCAATTGTTGTTGTTAACTGCCATCAAGTTGGTTTTGATTTATGGTGACCCTGTGGATGAAAGACCTCCAAGTCACCCTGTCATCAGCTACCCTATTCAGATTTTGCACATTCAGGGACGTGCCTTCCTCAACTGAGTCTAGCCATCTGCAATACCATCTTCATCTTTTCCTCCTGCCTTCTACCTTACCGAGCATCTTTGTCTTTTTTAATGAGTCACTTCTACTCATGATATGGCCAAATATGACAGCTTCAGTTTAGTTATCTTAGCTTCTAGGAAGAGTTCAGGCTTAATTTGCTCTGGGGCCCATTCATTTGTCTTTTTAGCAGTCTAGAGTATCTATGGAACTCTTCTCCAGTATCACATTTTGAATGCTTTGATTTCTTTCCTATCTGTTTTCTTCACTGTCCAGCTTTCACTACCATACATAGAAATTGGAAATAAGATGGCATGGACAGTCCTAACTTTAATATTCAATTGTATAAACTTACACTTCAGGATCTTATCTTGTTCCTCCACAGCTGCCCTGTCAATCCTACTCTTCTTGCGATTCCTAGACAGCAGTCTCCATTCTAACTGAGCCAAAGTTTGGGAAAGCTTTCAATGTCTTCATCATTTGCTTTAAGGTTATGTAAAACAACCTTGTTTTCTTAATTTTCAACTGTAAATGTGCCTTTGCACTCTCTGCCTTGATTTTCTCTGGCAATCATTTGTTACTGCCCTGGCTAGTCCGAGCTTTGGCGATATTAAAAGATATCCTCTTGATATCACAATTCGGCTGCACTTCTCTATTCCCCTCCATGTGCTTGCGAGGCCTCCGGACAAGCACGTAAACAAGCTCAGCCGTTAAGTGCCGTAATATTCCTAGACAATACAGCCAGGCCAGAGAATAGCTGACTCGCTGCTTTAGGAGACCTCCAGGCAAGTACTCTAATTAGGTATGCACGCAACCTACAAAAGAGCCTCTGCCCCGCGCTGGCAGCTTGATGGGTAAACTATACAATATCCGAGTACTCTGCGTTTGCATACTGGCTACTCTATTGAGAACCGCTACAATAACTCAATCATTCAGATTCTGACCTTTCGGAGGCTTTGTCTCCAACTCCAAATCTATTGTTTTCCCCAAGTACGGCATAGCCTACAGTCACATTCTCCTTATAAAAACCCTCGATTCCGAGACCTTCCTTAGATCGCTCCCGAGTTTCATCCCGCCTTGCTGCCGCTTTGCTTGGCGAGCCTCTATATCACTCCAACCTTTATTTTCTTTAGTTATCTTGTATGAGTGTGTCGCATACACTGTTTTGCTTGTGTTTAATAAACATCATTTATTATTTCAACTTCTGTGTTCTCCTTGACTCGACCCGACCCCGTAGACATAGGGTTTAAGATCTCACTACGTTACCCTGCCTCTCGTAACGCTAAGCAGTGCTCTGAGCTAATTTTCCCCAACTTTGGTTGAGAACATTTTGGTGTCCCTCCCGAGACCCCAAGTGCACAGGGCAACACATTCCAAGTCCAAATTGTTGACGTTCCTTACTCTAATATCCACACCTTTTTCCTATGGTTCTAATCCTGCTTTATATGTGGTATGTTCAGCATACAAGTTAAACATGTAGGGTGATAAAATGCAGCCTTGCCTGACCCCCTTTCCAGTTGGAAAATATTTCGCTATTGTCCTAACAGAAGTCTCTTGTACTGCACACAGGTTATGCTTCAGGACAATCAAATGTTGTGGCACACTCATTTCTTTAGGAGTGATCTGTAGTTTCTCATGAGCCACACAATCAAGGTCTTTGCTATAATTGGTGAAACACAGAGAAATTTTCTTTTGGAATTCTTGAATGTGCTTCATTATCCAAAGTATGTTTGCAATGCAGTTCCTAGGCCTTTTCCTTTCCTGAACACAGATTGGACATCATTTCTCACTCCATATATGGTAGAAATCTTTGTTGTAGCATGACTTTGCTTGCATCAGAAATTAATGTAATGGTCCTGTGCTTACTGTATTCCCTGGTGTACCCTTTCTGGGGGGTTACAATGTATATTGAGTGTTTCCAATCTGTGGATCATTCTTCTGTTTTCCATGTTTGTTGACAGATTTTAGTTAGAACTAGAGATTGTGTCTCTGTAGACTGAAGCAGCTCTATTGGTATGCCATCTGTGCCTGGTGATGTATTTCTTCCAAGTGCTCTGAGTGCGGCTTTCACTTCATTTTCTAAAGTTGGTGGTTCATCTTCATATGGCTCTTCCTTGAATGAATCTGTCATTCTTTATCTCTTTTATATAGTTCTTTCATGTATTGTTTCCATCACCTTTTTATTTCTTTTTTCTATCTCATATATATACTTATTATCAAGCATTGTAAACAAAGCAATTCAGATTGTCACCCTTGAAAATAATACAGAAAATATATAATAAAAAAAGAAAAAAATAACAAAAAGGAATTTATATTCAATCACTGTTATTACTAATGGAGATAAGATTTCCCTTCCGAATTCTCTAACCGTCACTTAATTGAAATATATTAATAAATCTGCTGCTGTAATGAATACTCTCCATTTATAATTAACCTATGTACATAATATTTCCAAAAAACTTTCTTTTGATGGGTTTGTATCCAAAGCATTAAACGAAATTTGATTTCTCTATTTTCTTACAAACAAGTAATTTTTACCATTATGAACTTTGTTAATTACCACCATCTGTTCTCTGCTGATATACAAATAATTTCACATCATTCTCCCCATTCATTCAAGTTATTCAGTATTATCTAACTTATCTAAATGATGTGGAGGGCTTATATAGATCACTTAGCATTCTCTACTACATTATTACTTTCAGTATAAATCAAATCTGTTCTTAGCAGTTAGTTTAAATGCTAATGATTATATACTATCAAGTATTCCTTTGTAAGTATTAATGTACTGCAGACCATTCAACCTCACAGATGTCCTTGGGATGTTCTTTCAATATTTGAGTTAAAATATCACAACTCTTCACTTCAAGTACTTTTATGATCTATTCCTCTATTTCAGGCACTTTGTCAGTTTTCCAATAGCTTGCGTATACATCATTAGTACCAGTATGCATAGGAGTCATAGGAGCAGTAGGCAAATTAGAGTACTTGCCTGGAGGTCTCCTAAAGCAATGAGTCAGCTATTTCTGGCCTGCCTGTATTGTAGTTTGAATATTACTGCTATTAACGGCCAAGCTTGTTTACGTGCTTGTCCGGTGGCCTCACAAGCACATGGAAAGGAATAGAGAAGTGCAGCCGAATGGTGATATCAAGGGATATCTTTTAATATCCCCAAAGCTCGGACTAGCCAGGGCAGTAACAACCACACCTGAGGTAGTAGGCAAACTGACACAGCTCTTTCCTCTGATTGTGGAGAAAAGCTGGTATCTTGGGATGGTATAGGGGGAGGGGGGAGTTGTTGCTGCTGTCCTCCATCTTCTTAAGCTGCACACCTACTGGAAGATCACACTAGAAAGTCTGTCCTCCACTGCTTTCATAGTATTAACAGTTGGTTACATGTATTTCTTCCCAGTTCCAGTGACGTTGGCAGAAAAACACCTGTTTTGAAGTTCTCCCTGCAGAACTGGTGATCATCTCTGAGTTGTTGCTCAGCCATTGTGAAACACAGGTGGGCAGGCAATGTTAGTAATCACTTCTTCTATCTACTTCAGTCAGATGATGTGGTAAGTGCTGATCCAGAAAGGAATGCAGAGGACAGAGGTGGTGGGGGCAGTGATGGTGTTTTACTGGACTGGATATGTTTAACTATCACCCCACCTCGCCCTCACCTAAGGCCATGCATTTTCATTTGGAAGTAAGTTAAGCTGATGTCACGAGGATGTGCTCCCAAATATGTATGCATAGCCTAGCAACCTTATCATTAATAAATCACCCCATGGAGCCTGATGAGCACTAAAGGTAAAGCATAAATTGAATAAATAAAAATCATCAGACATTAATGCCAGGGGATTGTAAGGACACACATTCCACTAGAAAACAGAGAAGGGAATCTGGGTGCCTGTCTCCCAAATGCCCTCTGAACTGCTTTGTTTTTCTTAGTTCTGTCATTCAACTGAAACTGAGGTTTTGGAGAGTCACCCTACCTTATCCTGGGGGCATCCTGTGGGGATTCCAGCAGCAGCTCTGCCAGTAGGGGAGAATGACAGGAGTGCTCACCTCTGCACTGGCTGCCTCTGTGATCCAAGAAGCATGATGGTCCTGCCTCTGCCCGCCACAGCAAAGCCAGGGACTTTTCCAGGACGGTGGCGCAATCATGGGTCATTGATGCGCAGGATGATTGCACCACCTGGGGATGGAAGAAGGACAGGACTGTGACAACATCACACGTAACCGTCATCACAGTCCCTCCTTCTTCAGTCCCCTTTGAGGGATGAGAACGTCCTACCAAAAGGGCCTAAGACAGCTTTGCTCTTTGTAGTATTGATCCTGCTTGTTTTGACAGTAATTACCATCTCAAATAAGCTTCCTGGGGGTGAGAAACAATGCCAAAAGCCTCTTCAGAAATAACTTTCATTTGGACGGTTTACTTTCATATATATTGTTCAACACTTGACTGCTGTGGCAGAGTATTTAGCTGTCAGCTTCCATTAAATTTTTGTCATGGGTCCCTATTCTAGGTAATAATTCTCCCCCACCCCAAATTACTCATCTCCCTGTTTTAATTTACTTTACTCCCACTATTAGGAAATAAAGCAAACAAAGAAAATAATCCATAATCCACATAATTAGTTTCAGCTATGTTCTTTCCATATACACTAATCAAATCTAATGAAAGAGTGTGATTTTTCAGGTAGCCATACTGTTTACTATAGCCTGCCTTATCAAATTACTTACATCGGGCTGAATATTTCTGAATTGACTTGAGGAAAGCATATTTTTAATTCAGACTTCAAGACAAAACATGCTTTTCACTAATCATAGTCTAGTGACATGGTCTGAGGTTCCAAACCTACTTGTATATCTGGGTTACCTTCATTCCTTTTCCACCTGGACAATTTTCCCGGTCAAATGAGGAACTTTTGTCCAAATGAGCTCAAGATAATGGAATAAGATTATGCACAAAGGAAATTCAGGCAGAGAATATGAGGTGTCAAGAAGATATTATTAATGCGTAAAGACCAAAAAATAAAGGGGCTTTTTTTAAAAAAAAGATATGAAATTAGTATGAAATTAGCGTGGGAGGCCATTAGACTGCTGGTTGACTATGGATTCAAAGGAGTCTGGAAGGAGCGTATAAGCTAGTTGAATTAATGTTTTTCATAGTCTTCAGTAATGAAGACAGAGAACAAATAACCAGTCTGAACTGATATTTTCAACCAGGAAGAATGAGGACCTAATGCAAATACTGCTGACAAAAGAAAAAGTTCTAAGTAATACTGAGCAACCACAAATAACTCATCAGGTCCAAATTGTATGCACCTGAGAGTTCTTTAAGATTAAAATAGTATGCAGTGGGCCACTGGTATCCAGTAGGGTTGGTTTCAGGACCCCACATGGATACCAAAATTTGCGGATACTCAAGTCCCATTATGTACAATGGTGTAGTAAAGTGGTGTCTCTTATACAAAATGCAGAAATCAAACTTTGCTTCTTGGATTTTCTTTTACTATTTTCAAGTTGCGGTTGGTTGAATCTGTAGATACAAGATCTGGAAATATAGAGGGACAATTGTATTGCTAGTCTTGTAAATAAAATGTGCAACCTATCTCTAAGCACCACCTCTGCTCCAGTGAACAGGAAAGTGATCAATTTTTTAAAAAGATACCCAGAACCAGGGTGCTTTGAATCCTTGTTTGGCCAAGGAAACCCACTTGGTGACCTTGGGCAAGTCACATTCTTTCACCTCAGAGGAAAGCAAAGGCAAGCTCCCTCTGAACAAATCTTGCCAAGAAAAGTCAGTGATAGGTTTGCCTGAGAGTTGCCATATGTCAGAAACGACTTGAAGGCACACAACACAACATATCCAGAGAAAATCCTATAAATTTCAGGCTATTTTGCTTTGCATCCATTATGAATAATGTGATGAAAGGTATAATTAAATATAAAATTGTTACATATACAGAACAATAAGCCCCGCAGAAAAAGAGTGAATTTGGCTTCTACAGAACTTAAGTCCTGAGTCATTAACAATTTAGAGTCCCTCAACAATGTACAGACAAAATTGATCTCTTTAAACTGTCTTTTACAAATCGACTCCCCATCTTTCTCTAATTTGCTTGCAACATCCCTCCAATGATCAGTACTTGAGAAAAGCATTCCTGATTTGAAAATATTTTTCCCCACCCTTCAGTTCTACTTTTTTTAGGGGGGAGATTTGCATGAACTTTATATTTTAAGATTTCTCTTTACTGGTTTTCTCATCTGTACCTCTCATTCTCCTCTCTACCTTGTGTGTGCATGTGTGCATGTGCATGCAGGTATACATACACTTGTATGTGCATGTGACAGGGCTGCACAGTGCCATAGGGGGGAAAAAACTGTAACTTGTAGAGATCAAGAATGTACAGATCCACCACTGGAAGAGATTTACTGGCTGCTTCCTTTGAGTTCTTCTGCAGAGTATATTCTATTCACATTAAGAGTGACCAAGGATATGGGAGAAAGCTATAACTCTGAGAAGGTCTGATGAAGAGATTTTGATTTTACAATAATGTATTACAGATGGAATTCACAATCATAGTTACGAATACTTAACCAAGGTCACCCAGGATGGATGATCCATGGATGAGCAGGGATTCAAACCCTGGTCTCCAGAGTTGCTCAAACCATTGCCTGCATCAAACCATTGCACCACACTGGCTCTCCCCCCTAAAGTACCAACTATTTTGATTCCAGTGACCAACAGATTACCAAGATGTTGTTGACAAAGTTATTCCACTGTCTGGCTCCAGTTTAGGTAGCCATCTAAAGCTCTTTTACCTAGATTTACTGTTGTTTACAGTGGCCCCTCTGCTTTTGTGAAGACTCAGGGTGCAGAACCCTTGGGAAAGTGGGAAACCCATGAATAACTCCCCCCGATCCCCTTCCCATTCTCTTCTGTCGCTCCCCCTTCCCATTTTCATGCAAAATGGAAGGGAATGCAGGGTGGGGGAAGGCTTGTGCAAGTTTTCCTGTCTCCCTCTGGCGTTCCCCCTCCCATTCCTATGCATTTTGCCCTAGTGCAGAGAACTTGTGCAAGTCTTCCCCCACCCCCATTCCCTTTGGTTTTTCATGGGAAGGGGAAGGGAGGAACTCCAGAGGGGGAAAGGAAGGTTGGCACAAGAATTCTCCCCATTTCCTTCCATTTTGCCTTGACACAAGTTCTCTGCAATGGGGCAAAATGCATGGGAATGGGAGGAGGAGAATGAGGAGAAGGGCATGCATGCTCCTGAATAATCAAATCTGCAAAGGTCAGATCTGCGAATGTTGAGGGAGGACTGTATTTAGTTTATTTTAGTTTCATATTATCTCTTATCTTGTAATTAGCTTAGGAGTATTGCCAGTTAGAGCTTGTAAGTTTTCCTTTAGTATGTAATCTGTTCAGCAGTGGTTTTGTTCAAGAGAATCCTGCAGTCACAACTTATTATAGGCAAGAAAAAACAACAGAGGATAAGCCCAGGTGCAAACACTACAGCTAAATCTTCTAAACAGCTGAGTATTGATACTCTACTACAACAGGGACCAAGAAAGTGAATTTTCTGTTTTTGCCTCCTCAAATAAATACGAGATCTTGGAAGCACATCTCGAATTCCTTACTACTGCTGAATACCATTCTCCTATAACCGGCTAGCCTAATGAAGAAAATATTCTACCTAGCCCTCAGCCTGTTTCCTTATTCTGTTTAGAAGGAGACCCTGCCATTAAGATGAAACATGATGCAGACTTCCTAAATCAGTTTCTCCTGAATGTTATTGGTTACCATTGTTTACCTACAGAAGAAACAGCTGAATCTGTTTCTCAGCAATTAAACGTTATCTCTAACAAACTACATTCACTTAAACAAGAATTCAGTGTGTTTACCCAGAACATTTTGAATTTTATAACTCTATTGGATGAAGAAGAAGAAAAAGAAGGCTCAGTGGATGACAGATGAAACTCTAAAAGCAGTTATGGACAGATGAGAAGCAAAAGTAAAAGGTAACAGATGTTACCAGGCCATACACTTTGATATGGTTTAAATGGCACATATTAATTGGCATAAATATAAATTATACAGTGCTATGCCTGCATAGCTATGCTGGTTAAGAGGAAGGACTGGCCAAGTATGTACAAAACTAGGTCAACCAGGACATCAAAGCATGGCCCGGTCATAGTTAGGAAATCTCCAGGGAATCCAGTGACAACGGACTTGCAAATGTCCATCAACAGCTCAACCTCCAGAGACAATGGAACCCAAAACTAAACTAATAATCTTCAACCCTCTTCCCACTTCCCTGCAAAATCTTCCTTTATCTCCTTTCTTTTCCAGCATTCAAGGATCTATCATGATTCCCATCAGTCCTTTGTCACCTAATGCTAAGACCATTAGCTCATTCTGGACTCCATTGTCCACTCTCCAGACTCCAGTATTTACTCTTTCAGAGAGCCGTTAAAACCTTTACCCTCCAGGCAGAGATAGGGTATTTAAACCCTGACTTTTGACTAGCCAATTTGCAGTACACTTGTTGCTGATTATTACTGTGCCTCACTCATTCTCATCTTTGTACTGTCTTTGGACTTTTAGACCCTTTCTGCACCTTACCTGTTTCCAAAGTGACTGCGTGAGGATCCAGGGAAGGCATCTCCCAGGAGGGGAGAGTGACAGAAGTGATCCCCTCTACACACCGTCTGCCTTCTGGATGGGAGGAAGTGCAATGGCTCCACCCCTCTTCCACAGTGCAGCCCAGCAGTTCCCAGGCTATGCTGGGGGAGGGAGCACAACCATTGTGCTTCCTGCCATTCTGCATGACAGGTAAGTACAGGAGTGAGGTGGGAGGACTATGCAATCAAGTGTCATTGATGGGAGAAATCAGTTAATGATTTAATTCATGATTGCGAGGGGTGGCCATGGGATCATGAAAGGATTGTGACATCATGCAGAACCTTTCTTATGATCCCGTCATGGTCCCATGGCCATTGTGGATTGGGGGCAGTGTGTGGAAAGGGTCTTAGTCAAAGCCACGATTGCTTTTTTGCTTCTCTCTAGATTGGTTAATATCACCCACTTCATCTCAAACTCTCACTATCCAAACTTTCCTTTCCTTTTTCTTCAGTTTGAGTCCTGTGTGATTGTGAACTTGCTTGGATCTTGTGTGAGTGTGATTATCAATTCCCCCAATAAAACAAATAAGCTTACTTTTGAATCTCACACTGGTTTCTCCCTGAATTAGTACCAGTATGCACAGGAGTAAAAGATCTTATAAGGTTACCCCACTCTCACAGGCCTCCTTTTTGAGCTAATATTCTCCACCATTTCATGGAGACACTGGCAAAGTGGATGGATCCCTGAGCCACCCATGTTTTGGGGTAATAGAGTCAGAACCCTGAATGCAACTGTTCAACAACTTGTGAGAAAGGACAAGGTGAACTAATATAATTAACAATTCAGAGAAATAGGGGATGACAACAAAAAGAGAAGAACAAGAGGCCTCTTTTACAAGATCCAAGAAATCAAAGAGAAAGTCAAACCAAGAGTGGGGATGTTCTATGACCTGCAGGGGAACACATTACATGAACAAGTGGAAATAAAAAGATGATGTCCCGGGACCCCCAGTACACAGGGTAACATGGTGGAGAACATTATCTGCTCAACAGTGAGATTTAACTGCAATGATAAAATCTCCCCATAACAGAAGGCCCCATTGTGGGCATCTTTAGATGTTTCTTTATCCCCCTAAGGGTGTGAATAATTTCTAAGGGATCATGTCCTTCTTCCTTGGAGGGAGTCGTTCTTGTTGAAGCTGCTCATTCATTGTGACTGTATCCCGAGACTGGGAAGCCACAAACACATCCACATACCCCTCTACCTTACCAAGTCAGCAATCTGGGCTTCAAGGAGACAAACATATTCCCTGAATGGCAGGAGCACACTGCCTCAAGGACACACCCACCATTTCTGTCCAGCAGCAAGGAGCTCTTCCACTTACCCTGCAGGCTTTCTTCCTATATATTGGGCTGTTTGTTTGCTGCGGCTGCTGCTGTTATTTGTATGTGTTCACTTGAAAAAGTGTGTTGAAGTCTGCAACCTTTGTGTGCCTATACTTGGTAGTTAGATAGCATACCACTCTCTAGGGGTTTAGGCACAGCATGTTCATGCTTACTTCTTGTTTGTTTGTTCATTCATACCCACTCTCTTTCTGCATCACGTAGGCATTCCTTTCATTCTCTGGGATCTCATCTGCTCATCTTATCTCTCTTTTCCTGCCTGCCCTCCATGAAGCATTTGCTTCCAAAAGCTCTGTCTGCTGAGAAGATCTAACTCTCCTGATACTCTTTTTTCCTTCCTTTTCTCAAGAAGATGAACCTGTGTTGATTATGCACAAGTATTCATAAGTAAAACTACTTTTATATGCCTTATGAAGAAGACTAAGTTTTAATTCCTTTCTTTGGTAGTTACTATGTGTGGAATGGAGTGCACTGGTGTCAGGTCACCTTCTCTTCTTTCCCCTTCCATGCTATTGTAATGCCATCCTAATGGTAGGTAGTGGTTTGATGTTTGCTTTCATATAACACCCTGTACTTGCCAGAATGAACTCAGGTTTGCCAGAGAGATAAAAAGAATAAAAAGGGCTTTTTTTAGATATACCAGAAGCAAAAGGAAAAACAAGGAAATGTTAGGGTTGCTGCACGGAGAAGATGGCCAACTACTAACAGGGGCAGAGAAAAAGCAGAACTGCTCAATACCTTCTTTGCCTCAGTTTTCTCCCAACAGGATAGAAGTACTCAACCTGGGGGGTGGGGAACAGGTGAGGAAGGGGGGAATGCAGCAGAACCCAGGTAGAGAAGTGGTACAGGTATACCTGGCTACACAAGATGAATTCAAGTCTCCAGGCTAAATGAATTACATCCAAGGATATTAAAAGAACTGTCAGAAGTAAATCTAGAACCACTTGCAATCGTCTTTGAGAACTCTTGGAGAACAGGAGAAGTCCCAGTAGACTAGAAGAGGGTAAATGTTGTCCCCATCGTCAAAAAGGGAAAAAAAGAGGACCCAAATAATTATTACCCAGTCAGCCTGACATCAATACCAGGAAAGATCCTACAGCAGATCATTAAACAGACAGTTTGTAATTACTTAGAAAGCAATGCTGTGATTACTAAAAGTCAACATGGGTTTCTCAACAGCAAGTCATGCCAGACTAATCTTATCTCTTTTTATGATAGTGTCACAAGCTTGATTGATGAAGGGAATGCTGCAGATGTAGCATTTCTTGACTTCACTAAGGCCTGTGACAAAGTTCCCCGTGATATTCTTGCAAAGAAGCTGGTAAAATGTTGGTTAGATAGTGCTACTGTTAGGTGGATTTGTAATTGGTTGACTGATCAAACCCAAAGGATGCTCACCAATGGCTGCTTTTCATCCTGGAGAGAAGTGACTAGCGGGGTGCCACAGGATTCTGTCCTGGGCCCAGTGCTATTCAACATCTTTATCAATCACTTGGATGAAAGAATAGAGAGCATGCTGATCAAAATTGCAGATGATACCAAATTGAGAGGGGTTGCTAATACATCAGAGGACAGGCTCAAAATTCAAAATGACATTGACAGACTGGAAAGCTGGGCCAAAACTAACTAAATTAGTTTCAACAGAGGGAACTGTAAGGTCCTACACCTAGGCATATAAATTGAAATGAACAAATATAGCATGGGAGATACCTGGCTGGAAAACAGTGTGTCTGAAAGGGATCTAGGAGTCTTATTAGACCACAAACTGAACATGAGTCAGCAGTGTGATGCAGCAGCCAAGAAAGCCAATGTGATTCTTGGTTGCATCAATAGGAGTATGGTGTTTAGTTTGAGGAAAGTAATGGTACCACTCTATTCTGCTTTGGCCAGGCCTGTGTCCAGTTTTGGATACTTCATTTCAAGAAGGATATTGACAAGCTTCAACATGTTCAGAGGAGGGCAACAAAAATGGTGGAGGGTCTGGAAGCCATGCTGTATGAGGAGCATCTTAGGGAGCTGGATATATTTAGTCTGCAGAAGAGAAGGTTAAGAGAGGACATGATAGCCATGTATAAAAATTTGAAAGGATGTCATATTGAAGAGGGAACAGGCTCATTTTCCACTGCTTCAGAAACGAGGACAAAGAGCACTGGATTCAAACTACAGGAAAAGAGATTCCACCTGAATCGCAGGAAGAACTTCCTTGTGGTCAGAGCTGTCTGGCAGTGGAATATGCTACCTTGGAGTGTGGTGGAGTCTGTTTCTTTGAAGGTTTTGAAACAGAGACTGGATGGCCATCTGTTGGGAGTGCTTTGATGCATTGGTTAGGCCTCCTTTGGAATATTGTGTCCAGTTCTGGGCACCTCAATTCAAGGAGGATATTGACAAGCTAGAACATGTCCAGAGGAGGGCGACCAAAATGGTGAAGGGTCTGGAAGCCATGCCTTATGAGGACTGGCTTAGGGAGCTGGGTACGTTTAGTCTGCAGAAGAAAAGGTTAAGAGGGGACATGATAGCCATATTTAAATGTTTGAAGAGATGTCATGTTGAGGAGGGAGCGGGGTTGTTTTCTTCTGCTCCAGCGACTAGGACAAGGAGCAATGGATTCAAGCTGCAGGAAAGGAGGTTCCACTTGAACCTCAGGAAGAACTTCCTGACAGTCAGGGCTGTTGGGCAGTGGAATATCCTGCATCAGAGTGTGATGGAGTCTCCTTATTTGGAAGTTTTTAAGCAGAGGCTGGATGACTATCTGTTAGGAATGCTTCAATTTGTGTTCCTGCATGGCAGGGGGTTGGACTGTAAGGCTCCTGTGATCTCTTCTGACTCTATGATTCTATGTTCCTGCATAGCAGAGGATTGGACTGGATGACCTCTGTGGCCTCTTCCAACTCTATGATTCTATGATTCTTGGGTATTATCTACCCCTCCTAATTTGATGGCATCTGCAAATTTGATATTAGTGCCCTCCTGGGTGTCTCAGGGTTCCACCCACGATTCCAATACCTCTGTTCAAAGATGAGGAATTATATCTCAATATTTAGGAAACCTGCAAGGATGGGGATAGCCTAAGAATGTCTTTGACACAACTGTTTATGCAGTCTTGCAGGGAAGAACCAGTCAAGATCCAAAGTAAACTAAACATGTTTTATTAGGGAAATTAATTTCACACACAAAATCTCAAACAGTCATGCAATTCACAAGCTAACTGAAGGAAAAGGTGAGTAATGTTTTAAGACAGTGACATTTCAGGGCACTGTGAGTGATATTTACTGGTCTCAAAGAGCAGCAAAGAAGCAGCGACATGGCTTAGACTCATGTATAAGGACAGTACACAAACTGGAAATTGGAGTTGCAGAGCGGTGACCAGCAATCAGTGTAGCTGGCCAAAAATGGGGGATTTTATACACAGTTTCTGCTTGGAGGGCAAAGGTATGAATAAATCTCTAGCCAGGTAAACAATAGAGCTCGCAAAGTGGAAAATGAGGTCGAGAACAGGTTAGTGGTCTTAGTGTTAGGTGACAAAAGGGTTAATGGGTGTCTCATAGCTTGGCGCTTGTCAGATAGGTTTGAAGATAATAGGAAAGTTTGCAGGTTGAGGGGAGAGGAATTCAGACAATCAGAGGTTTGGTGGGAATCTCCTGATTGCTAGTGTCCCAAAAGGCAGAGTCCTTAAGGCTAGCTTAAGCCTATTGTCTCTGGCGTTACCTGGTGAGTTCCTAACTATGACCTGGTTACCCTGAGGGGAGAATCTGACCTAGTTTGCAGCACATGTGTTTGGCTACCTTATTCTTCTTGCCCAGCATGACCATTCAGTCACATCAGGGTACATTTTATATTATAATAGGTCCTCCACATTTGCGAGGCTTAGGGACACAAAACCCCTGCGAAAGTTAAAAAAAAGTGAATAACTGCAGGCAGCCAGAAGAATGAGGGGGGCAGATCTTCTCCCTTCACTCTCTTGCCCACTGCCAGCAATTGTGCTGGTAGCTGCAGGCAGGAGAGCTCATGGGGAAGGCAAGTAGGCCCCACAAATAATCACACATAATTATAAATAATCACGCAAGTGAAAGTCAAGCCCAAGAATGTGTGGGGAGAACTGTACAGCCAATTAATATATTTGCCATTTATATTTCTCCAATTAAATCATATTATGGGGTGGAGTATATGGCCTGGTCACCCTACTAGTCAGTTCTCTCCAGCATAAAGAGGAACCATTGAGGAGATCAGCTTTCAGATTTGGTCAGTCAACCCATTACAAATCCACCCAAAAGTAGCAATGTCCAGCCCAGATTTTACTAGCTTGTTTGCAAGAGTACTATGGTGGACCTTGTCAAAGGCCTTAGTGAAGTCAAGATGCACAATGTCCACAAGATACCAAGTTACCAAGCTAGTAACTCTACCAAAAATAGATAAGGTTAATCTGGCATGATTTGTTTTTGAGAAACCCATGTTGATTTTTATTGATCACAGCATTCCTATCAAAGTGCTTACAGGCTGTCTAATGATCTGCTCTAGAATCCTTCCTAGCATTCCATGTGCAGTTGGTACTCTACTGTTTCTTTTCTTTTTTCTGGGAACACAGCACCTGGAACAGAATTTCCTTTCAGGAACATCTTTATTTTTTTTCTGGTGTAATACGATGAAAGACAACTAAAGCATGATTATTTTGTTTAGCAGTCTTAAATGTAAAGTTCTAGTATAATTTGCAGTGGAATTTTTCTGCTCATTTTTCCGCTCATTGCCCAATGTAATGTTTATTTGTTACCCTGATTTCTTGGGGTCCTGAGAGGGACACCTCAATGTGCTCAAAACAATGGGGAGGGAATTAGCTGAGAGCACTAGTTAGCAATGTGAGAGGCAGGGCAACGTAGCGAGATCTTGAACCCAATGTCTACGGGGTCAGGCCGAGTAATGAACAAACAGAAATAAATAATAATAGGTGTTTTATTGAGATACAGTCAAACACATGTATGCAACACACTCACACGAAGAACTATAGAAATAAAAGGTAGGAGTTGGATAGAGGGATTTCAAGAGGAGGTTTTGTATGGGAAATACTACAACTGTCCTGAAGCCCGGGTAGTCTGAAGACGAAGTCTGTGGAAAGAAGGATTCTCGGCACGAGGAGCTGAGGGGAAGGCTTGCTGGACAAAGCAACGGCAAGGCGGGATGGAAGTCAAGAGCGATCCAACGAGATGCTCAAAGTCAGGGGTTCTTATAGGGGAAAGTGTGGCCGCAGGCTACTCTGTACTTGGGGAAAACAATGAGTTTGGCGCTGGAGACAAAGCCTCCGAAAGGTCAGTACTTTAGATGATTGAGTTATAGCCAGATTGTCAATAAAGTAGCCAGTATGCAAACGCGGAGTGCTTGAGAGTTGTATAGTCCGTTCATCAAGCTGCCTGCTCGGGGCAGGGGATCTTTTGTAAGTAGCGTCCATACATAATGTGGTACTTGCCTTGAGGTCTCCTAAAGCTGCATTCGGCAATGACTGGCCTGCCTGGATTGGGATTTGAATGGTTCAGCTATTTTCGGTCGTGCCTGTGTGCGTGCTTGTCCGGGGGCCTCGCAAGCATGTGGAGAGGAATGGGTAAAGAAAGCCAAATTATTGATATCAAATGATATCTAATATACCACAAGCTCAGGCTAGAAACTGTGGTAACATATTCCCTTTAATTTGGAACTCAGAAAAGGGAAATTTTAAAACAATGCATTAACAATGCAAAGAATCAGCATGATATAGTGGTTTGAGTATTAGCTAGCACTTTGTGAGACAAAAATTCAAATTATGCCCCAGCCATGGAAACCTCCTCTCAGTCTCAGCCTAAGAGGAATGCCATAGCAAACCGTTCCCAAACAAAACTTGTCAAGAAAACCTCATAATAGGTTCACCTTAGGATTGCCATAAGTTGGAAATAACTTGATGACACACAGCAAAAGATACAATTAACAATAATGTTAATTGGGACTTTTTTTACTGGTTAATTTTAGACCTAACAAGGATGTCAATATTAATCACTTCTAACATTGCTTTAGTTGTTTGGGTGAAACCAGGAGAAGTGCTGCCTCTTTCTTTACAAGGTGGCCAGAAATCCCACCACCCTTTCACAATTTTTTTTAATGGAACAACCTGCTGTTGCTTCTTCTGCTTCTGCTAGGAAATAATTAACGTGTCAATGATAGATGCAGGAGAAAATGAAGCATTAGGCACTCTCATGATATGTATAATAACACCTCCAAAGTTCTGATTTGGTTGCATTAGGTCAGCCTACAAATAGGAAGATAAAAATCCCCTGGCCACATCATATTCATATATGAATATATTGTATACCCAATATATTGTATCCCTAAACCTACCAATTTGGATGTTGTTGTGCATATTTTAAATTAATATGCTTCCTTCCCATTGCCCCAAATGCAATGCATTGAGATAATGGGCATTATCTCAAAGTATTACTTCCACAATCTAATGAGGGAGGACGGGATAGCATACCCACTAGAGTAAGATCTAACTCCAATAGGATCTTCAATTATTTTTTAGGGTAAAAAAATGTGGATTGTTATAGGTGCATAACCTTCAACAGTTCATAGATTAAAATTGGTCAATTAACCATGGAGTGTGGTCAAGATGGCAAAAATTATTAACGAGGAAGAACAGACAAACTAAGAGAAGCTGCAGCAGTTTGCTTTTGCCTGAATCTGCAGGGAAAGGTGAGACTACATTTCCTATTCTCCTCCCTGTTAAGATGAGTACAAACTATTTTTGCAGTTTCAACTCAATTTATAAATGGAAGTGGAAGGAAGCTGAGGACAAAGGAGGAAAGTGGGAGGAAAAGAAATAAACTTTTGAGGAGGAGGAGGAGGAGGAGGGGCACATTGTTGTTGTTGTTGTTGTTGTTGTTGTTGTTGTTGACCTCAGATACCTGTAATAGATGCTGTGACTAATGAAACAGATCTTCTGTGCTTGAATAAATAACTATTTGTGCCCACATTTTTAAATGACTGAACATCTTCAACTCCAGTGTGAAGCTAAACTGAAGTGGATAATGTCATAAGGGCATATTTGGCAAGGGTGATTGAGAGGAAGCCATTAGGCCACAAATTAGCTAACAGCAATCCTTTGAATGCTATTTTATACCAGTAAGACGTTATGTGTTATTTTTATAAAGTAGTGTGTTAACTTTATTTGTTTCCTGTTGTTACTACATTGTAATGTACTAATTACTACATTAGTAAGATTACTTTTGAATTACTTTTAAAATTAGTAAAATACACTTACAGAAAATACACTCAGCTAAAGTATGCTTAAATAAAATATACTCATTAAAATACACTTTAAAACAGCATTTGTCAAAAATCCATTAGAAATGGATTACTACTGGGCGTCATTTTAGAAGTAAATGTAACTCACTGCACATTATTAGTTGCTTTTTTACTACTTACTTATATCAGTTGCTTCCAAGGGGATACAAACAGTCCCATTAACATATGTTTGGGTAGGGCATGAGCTATTTAACACTGTAGATTTCCAGAGGAGAGAGCAGAAGGTGAGCTGCGTCTGAGAAGACATCTTGACTGGGTGTCTTTTACAGGCTTCTGGGGCTGTGTTTGTTTGTTTGTTCACTTGCCTGTTTTCTCTGGCTGTGTGCTCTCCCTGAACGCACGGTCTAACTGACTGGCTGACTAGCTAGGGGGAGGAGCTAGCAGCTGTTAGTCCTAGCTGACTCACTGACAAGCTAGGGGGAGGAGCTAGCAGCTCTTTATCTCTGTTTCCAGCGGCACGTGCCTTTGGCGCGCACACTTTCAATCTTACTACCTAACCTTAGCAAGACCTAATTTCTTCTTCTTTGAACCCATCTGGACTCATTCTGCCTGTTCACAACATCTAGCTAGGGTTGGAACCTGAGGGAGTACCTATAACCACTATAGAATTGCACCCTCTCTCTTGATAGGTTGGCAATAAGAACTTGGCAAACAGAGGGTTGACATAGATTTTACCAGGGGACTTTGAAGGCAAAGCCCAGTTTTTACTTTTTTCAATTTAACTATCTAGACTATCAGGTATGGAGGGGAAAGGAGCTGCTGCAGTCACCTGCCACAGCTGTGGCATGTTTCTTTTCCTTCTGCAAGACGTCCTTGGATACACCTGCAGCAAATGCAAGCTGGTCGCCCTCTTGGAGGAGAAGGTTCAACAGTAGGAGGCACGCATTTCAAATCTTTGCATTATTAGGGACGGAGAGGAGTTCCTGGATAGGGCTGAGAGGACTTTTTTGAAGACAGAGTGCATGGTGGAGCTAGAGGATGAAGAAGCCAGTTCACGAAACAGGGAGACAGATGCTTGGAGGAATGTGACACACAGGAGTAGAAAGACAAGGTGCCACACGGAGACTCTCGAGCTACAGAATTGCTTCCAAGTTCTTGACTTTATTAATGGCAAAGTGGAACAGCAGGAAGAGGTCATGGAACGTTATCTGGAGGAAATCCAACATCAGCAACAGGAACCCCAACACCAGCAGAGCAGCATCCAACAACAGCAGCAGCACTAACACCCTCAGCACAGACAGAAAGTTCAGGCGGCCGTGAGGGAATCTGCTTGTGAAGTAACCCCCGACAAGCCTCAGAGGAGACGAGTTATAGTGGTGGGGGACTCTTTGCTGAGAGGAACAGAACCGATCATTTGCAACCTGGACAGAATCAATCGTGAGATGTGCTGTCTCCCTGGGGCCGAAATCAACGACATAACGGAGAGGCTAACGAGACTGGTCAAGCCCACTGACCGTAACCCCCTCCTTTTGGTTTGTGTTGGAACCAATGACACAGCAAGGTGCAGCTTTCACCACATCACAAAGGATTACGAGCTTATGGGTAGGAAGCTGAAGGACCTTTGTGTGCAGGTTGTCATTTCATCTCTTCTCCCAGTGGAAGGACATGGCCCACGAAGGGAAAGAAGAATAGTGGAGACCAACAACTGGCCCCAAAGATGGTGCCGCCAGAAGTGATTTGGATTTTTGGATCACGGCCTCCATTTCCATGAGGCTGGTCTTCTGGCAAGGGATAGCCTGCACCTTACAACCGTCGGCCGGAATGTTTTTGCAAACAGCCTCACAAAACAGATCAGGAAGTCTTTAAACTGAGTTTGACTGGGAAGGGGGACAGTAGTATTCTGGGCAAGGATTCAGTGAGTGCTGCGAAAAATAGCCCAAATGATATAGATAGGGCAGGCCAAGTAGAACTAGAAACCAACAGGGAGAGGGAAAGTAACTTTAGTATAGGATTTCCACGAAGGGCACATCGTCGCAAGTGTCTCTACACTAATGCACAGAGCATGGGCAATAAGCAAGATAAACTCCAACTCTTAGTACAACAACAACAAAAAATATGATGTAATAGGTATGACTGAAACCTGGTGGGATGAATCTCATGATTGGAATGTTGGAATAGGGGGGTATAACTTATTTTGCAGAAATAGACCAAACAAGAAAGGAGGAGGAGTAGCCTTATATGTCAAGGATGTTTTCACCTGTGAAGAAATCCATGACTTAAATCTGGGAAGCCAAGTTGAAAGCATCTGAGTAAGAATTAAGGAAGTGAGGAACAATAGGGATGTGATTGTGGAGGTTTGCTACAGGCCTCCAGGCCAGCCTGAGGACTTGGATGAGGCCTTCCTGGAGCAGATGACCACACATTCAAAAAGGAGAGATGCCTTGTTAATGGGAGATTTCAATTATCCTGATATTTGTTGGCAGTCAAATTCTGCAAAGACCGCAAGGTCCAACAGGTTCCTCACTTGCCTTGCAGACAATTTCATGGTCCAGAAGGTGGAAGAGGCAACAAGGGGATCAGCTATTTTAGATCTGATCCTGACCAACAGGGATGACCTAGTTGATGAGGTGGAAGTGGTGGGATCCTTATGAGGGGGTGACCATGCTTTTTTTGAGTTTGTCATCCAGTGAGAAGGAGAAGCCAAGTATAGCCAGACACGCATCCTAAACTTTAAGAAAGCTGATTTCTCTACACTTAGGGAGTTACTTGCTGAAATCCCATGATCAAGAATACTAAAAGAGAAAGGAGTTCATGACAGATGGGAGTTTCTTAAAAGGGAGATACTGAAGGCACAATTGAAAACTGTGTGACTAGGGAGGAAAAATGGCAGGGGTCTAAAGAAACTGGAATGGTTGACCGAAGAACTCTCAACTGAGCTAAGTGCTAAAAGAAACATGTACAGGAAATGGAAGAATGGTGAAACCACTAAAGGGGAATTCAAGCAGATAGTCAGGAGATGTAGGGAGAAAGTCAGAGAAGCTAAAGCGCAGAATGAACTCAGGCTTGCCAGAGACATCAAAAACAATAGAAAGGGCTTTTTTAGATATGTCCGCAGCAAAAGGAAAAACAAGGAAATGATAGGATCACTATGTGGAGAAGGTGACCAATTAATAACGGCGGGGAGTGAGAAGGCAGAACTACTTAATACCTTCTTTGCCTCAGTTTTCTCCCAAAAGGATAGAAGTACCCAACCTGGGGCTTGGGGAGCAGGTGAGGAAGTGGGGGAAATGCAGCACAGAATTAGGAGAGAAGTAGTACAGGAATATCTGGCTAAACTAGATGTTACCCTGTTTTCTGGGAGTCCCGGGAGGGACACCAAATTGCTATAAGTTGGGGAAATTAGTTCAGAGCACAAGTTGGCAATACGAGAGGCAGGGTGACTTAGCAGGATCTTGCAACCCAGTGTCTACAGGGTCAGGCCAAGTCAAGAAGCAAACCGGTTGGAAAATAATGAATAGTCTTTATTTTTTTTTAAATCATTTTATTCAAAATTCTCATTATAAAAAAAACATGCATATTCAATTGTCAGCTTCATTAGAAATATATCTGATCTTCCACACTGATCTAGATTCCATTTTCCAGATTTCTACAAACTTAAGGTACTGTACAACATTATACTGCTGGTTTATCTGATAGTTCTTACATTTCATTCTTCATATTTCCGCTTCATGATATATACCTGTCGCCCACTCATAATATAACTTTAACCATGAATTACGTATTCGCAACTGTTGGAACCCAGCAATTACCCGTTACAATTTGCCATTCTTTCTGTATCTCATCATCTGATTTCCCCTTTAATCTCTGGGAGACCATGTCCGCATTTTTATTTTCAATAAATGTAGCCCACCATTGTTCTATTGTAGGTATTTGCTGAGTTTTCCATAACTTTGCATACTCAATACGAGCTGTTGTTATCATATACAGTAATATTCTCCAATGCTTCTTTATACCAGCACCCTCTATTATATCAATCATATTTAGCAAATACAGTTCAGGTGTCTTAGCAAACTGACCTTTCACTAATGTACAAATCACATTATGTACTCCATTCCAATATTTCTTAGCTTTTGAGCATGTCCACCACATATGATATATCTTACCGACCTCCTTCTGACATTTCCAACACTGTCCAGTACCTGTATTATAAATGCTTCTCAGTTTATCTGCTGTCATATACCATCTCTGAAATAGTTTGTAATAGTTCTCTCTCAAATTCTGGGCTACTGTAAATTTCTGCATTTTTTTCCAACTCTGCTCCCAAGACTCTAATTGAATTGAATGACCAATATTTTGAGCCCATAAAATCATTGTTTCCTTTATTGTTTCTTCTTGTCTCTCCTGCTGTAATATCTCTTGATGGATTTGAGCGAGAAGGTGAGGCGGATTTTCAAAAAGCCATTTAACTACTCCAACTTTCTCTTCTCAATTCTGTAAGTTTTTATGTCCATATGAAACCTTTCGGTTAATTGTCTGTAAGGGAACCAACTCAGTCTTATTCTCTCCTGTTCTAGTTTTTCCCTTGTTTTCATCTTAAAATTATTAGACACTGATCTCTCAATTATATCATCATACCGCAACCATTTATCTGTATCAGTCCATCTACCAAAAAAAGCCTCTTGCGGTGAGACCCATGTGGGGAGCTGCCTCATGTTTTTGACTTTATAATCATCCCAGATTTTCAAAAGCGATTTTCTGATATAGTGATGTGAGAAATCTTTATCTAATCTTGCTTTATCATAAAACATATAGGCATGCCACCCCATCCTCAAGTCTGCGCCTTCCAATGCCAGCGTTTTCATATCTTGAAGGTCTATCCAGTCTTTTATCCACATAAAAGCCGCTGCTCTGTAATATAATTGCAAGTCTGGTAGTCCCATTCCTCCTCTACTTTTTATATCTGTCATAATGTTCCATTTTATCCTAGGCTTCTTCCCCTGCCATATAAATTTAGTTAACTCTCTCTTCCATTGTAAGAAAGGTTTCATATTTGTTATTATAGGCAGGTTTTGGAACAGAAAGTTCATTTTTGGCAAAACATTCATCTTAACTGCTGCAATTCTCCCCATCAACGAGAGCCGCAAAGAAGACCAATTTTGTAGATCTTTTGTTATTTCCTTCCATTTTTTCTCGTAATTATTTTGAAATAACTCATTATTTCTTTTAGCTATCCAAATTCCTAGATATTTTACCTTTAGTCCTGTTTTAAATCCTGTTTTTTGTACTAGTTCCGTCTCTTCTCTTTCAGACATGTTTTTGGTTAAAAGAACTGTTTTATCCTTATTAATTTTAAAACCAGAGAATTGTCCATATTCTTGCATTATAAAATTCAATTTTTCTATAGATTTGCATGGATCGTCCAAAAAGAGGACCAAGTCATCTGCGAAAGCTTTCAATTTATGATGGTATTTCTTAATTTAAACTCCTATTATTTCTTTGTCTTTTCTTATAGCATTGTTAAGTATTTCCATTGTCAAGATAAACAGCAAAGGTGACAAGGGGCATCCTTGTCTCGTCCCTCTATGGAGTTCTATCTTTTGTGTTCTTTCGCCATTGATAACCAGTCGAGCTTGTTGTTGTCTATATATTTCTTCAATCCATCCAATAAATTTCTCTCCTGCCTGCATCTGTTTCACCACTGTCTTCATAAATGGCCAACTAATCATATCGAAAGCTTTCTCCACATCAACAAAAACCATGGCCAATTTCCGTTCATTATGTTTTTCATAATATTCAATTATGTTTAGAACTGCTCTAATATTATTTCTCAAAGATCTTTTTGGTAGGAAGCCATTCTGATCTTCATCAATTATCTCTGATAAGACTTTCTTGAGCCTCTCTGCTAATATTGTAGCGAAGATCTTATAGTCTGTATTCAAAAGTGAGATTGGTCTATAATTCTTAACATCTGTCAGATCTCTTCCTTCCTTCGGAATCAAAACCACATTGGCTTCCCTCCAGCTCTCTGGTATTCCATCATTCATTATTTCATTTATAGTACTTTGCAGAGGCATTGAAATTTCATTTTCCAAAATCTTATAATATCTTTCAGTAAATCCATCAGGTCCTGGAGTTTTATCGTTCTTCAAGTTCCTAATAGCCTCAACAACTTCCATCATAGTAATGGGATTATTCAAAATTAATCTCTGGTCCTCATTAAATCTCATTCTGTTCATCTTCTTCAGATATTCTTCCATTTCTTGCTGATTCTTCTCTTTTGGGATCTTGCTCATCAGTTTCACATAGTATTTATGAAATACTTGTTTTAATCTCTCTTGTTTTGTAATTTTTTCTTCTCCTATTCTTATCTCAGTTATAACATTCCGAGCCCTTCTTTTATGCAACATTCCTGCCAACAGTTTGGACGGTTTGTTAGCTTGTTCAAAAAAGTTATATTTCATTCTCCTTATCTGTTGCTCTATTTCTTCTGAGTTGAGTTAACTGAGCTTGCTGTATCTTCATCTGTAATCTAATCTGTTTATCTGACGGATTTTGTCTCAGCTGGCATTCAATTTCTTTCATCTTTTCCAAAATTTGCTGTTCAGTATTTCTCTTCTCTTTCCTGATTTCTGCCATCCATCTGATAAAGTTACCACGCATAACAGCTTTACTTGCATCCCAGATAGTTTTCATCGAAAGTTCCGTCGTTAAATTCTCATTAAAATAGTTAGTTATCTCTGTTTTTGCTTTTATTATATATTCCTCCTTATTCCAAATCACATCATTGAATCTCCATGTTCTTTCTCTGTCGTTAATCTTTATCTTTAGTTGTATTGGATTATGATCAGAACATGGATTAGGAAGTATATCCATATCTGTAATCTTCATCAGAAGTTGTTTAGATGCCAACATCATGTCTATCCTTGACATAGACCTGTGTCGATCCGAATAGAATGTATGTCCATTCTTGTATCTCCAAGTGTCATATAAATTTAAAGTGTCCATCATATTAAAGAAGCTCTTGGGTAGTTTGCCATTGTTTCGGGAAGATGACTTTTGCATTGTCCTGTCAACCTGAGGATTAATTACGCCATTAAAATCCCCAAGAACAATCATGTTAGAGTTTCCAGTTTCATTAAGATATTTCAATATCTCTTCCTGTAGTGTAGGGAAAAATTCACCTTTGGCTCCATTTGGTGCATATATCCCGACGATTAATATTTTGTCTTGTTTCAGAGTAACTTCTACTCCTATGTAGCGACCATTTATGGCCTGAAATATTTGTACCACATTTTGAATTTACATATATCAAAACTCCCCTCTTCTTTTTATCAGTCTTAGCTGCAAAGCAGCTACCTAATCTCGGATTCCTAACATATTTCAGGTCTTGAGTCCGAATTCGAGCTTCTTGTAGACATATTATATCAATATTCTGTTTCTCTAGATGGTGAAATATTTGTCTTCTTTTGTATTCAGAGTTAAATCCCTTAATGTTCCAAGAGTAAATCTTCAAATCCATTTTGCTAATTATATTAATTTTTTATTAATGTCATTTATCTTATTTCAACAGTTCTTCATCTGCCTCCCTTTCTTCTTGTTCCCCAGTTGCTTCCTCTTGTTCACCATCTTCTTCTTCTCCCTGTAATTGTCCTCTTTCCTCCTCTTGAAGCAACTGTTCTTGTTCTTTCTCTCCTTCAGAGGTATCCTTCTGTAAGTCCTTCTTCAGTCTCTCCATCATTTCTTTAGCTTTATGTATTGAGTTAATTCTGTATCTCTGCTGTCTATAAGTGAAAGACAAACCTTCAACCGTTTCCCATCGATAATTAATCTGACATTTCATCAAAAGATTGGCCAATGGTTTATATTCTTGTCTTTTCTTTAGGATTTGATAAGGTATGTCTTTAAAAATTCTCACATCTTTATCTTCAATCTTCAATAGTCCATCGTAGCTTCTCTGTAATATTTTGTCTCTAATCATAGTCCTCGTAAATGTTATAATAATGTCTCTTGGTAGTTTCCTCTCTCTCGCCACTCTAGAGGAAACTCTGAACATTCTATCGATGTATATCTCCATCTTTTCTTCTTCCATGTCTACAAATTCTGCCAAGGCCGGTAGCATTTTTTCATAAAGATTCTCTGCTGAAGTCTCTGGAACACCTCGAAATCGAAGGCATCTTTCCCGATATCGTAACTCCTGCTGTGTGATTTGAAGTTCATCTTTCTGTTGTTTCCCCCTCACCTCATCCATCTCCTTTTCAACTTGTTTAACTTGTTGTTTTATTTCCTTAGTTTCAGTCTTTAAGTTTGTCACTTCCTTTGATATATTTTCCAATTTCTTCCCCAGTTTATCAATTTCTTGTTTCATATCAGCCCACATCTCTTTCCTTGTTTCTTTTATGTCACTTCTAATCTCTTCTTTCATACTTTTGAACTCTTCCATCATCTGTAACATAAAATCTTGCAATTTCTGGGGCATATCCACAGATGTGCGTCTGACTGCCTGGGATGCTGTAGTTGTGGCAGCTGCTGCCGCTCCTCTTCTTGTCCTTTGATCCATTTCTGATTTATCTTCTTCTTTCTCTTCTCAGTGTTGGAGTTGCTTTGCTAATTATTTAAATCACTGTCAGATATGTTTACCAATGTATTCAAAAAACACTTGCTGTTTATATATATTATCAGTTCCTAGAATTTGTGTTATTGTTTCAATACAGAACATATATAAATCATTTAAGTCAGTCCCATATATCTCCAAGTTCAGTTAATTGATTTATCTAAGCATTGAACCATCTACCCAGTCAACATTTCAACAATATAGAAATAAAATAAACATAAAAGTGATTACTATATTTTGTTAGATATAAAAGTTCCTTATATACTATATATATAGAATTAAAAGATAAGCTTACATGTATATACAAATCCACTGATTAATTCTATGAGATTACATATATCTATAAAAGCCTTATCATATACAACAACTTAAAAACGTTAATAGTATACTTATTTCATTCATCAAATTCAACAGTAATATCATATAATAAGCTCATTCAAAATCCTCAGCTAGCTGTGCCTAGGCCCGATTTCTCTGCTTCCCCCTCCCAGCAGATACCAAATCTTCTCTCTCCTTTGGAACTGTTCCCAGACCTTGACTGTGAGAACTTCTTCACCTTGCAATGCCGATATTAAGAGTCTGGATAGTCCTCTGCGTGGGGGCAAAGTCTCTCTATCTTCTGTCCTTCCAGCACAGCCACAGCAAAAAAGCTTGTAAGCAATTTTATTTCCACAGAAATGTCCAAGTAGCAAAGCAAATCCTCTAATTCCAAATATTAAATGTTTAGTTCATGCAACAGAAGAAAAAGAAGAGGAGAAGAAAAATAATCTCCACTCTGAAAAAGTCTCTTCTCATCGCCAAACAATACTGTACTCCACAGGTTGCCAAAAGCCGCGTCTGTCCCAGAAACACAACCCAAATTATAACAAGCTTCCAAAGATCAAATCCCTTCCATCCGTTTACAAACTGCAAAAGCTTGTCTTCTCTTCTCCAAAAAGTACTATAATCCTCTACATTGAAACCACGTCTCCAACACTCCCAAAGTATAATTATAAAGTCCCAAAACACCAGTCGAAAATTTAAAACAAGATCACAAAACTCTGTCCATTTAAAAGTCAAAACCAGGAAGAAAAATTAGGACCAGTTTGTCTGTCCAATGTCAGTCTTATCTTTACAAGCAAAAACAGAAGAGGGAAGGAAAACAAAGTAAAAAAAAACCAGGCTGAACTCGAATCCCGTCTCTAAACTCTCCACTTTTGCTCATCAATCAAATCTGATAGGGAAATCCAACACGTCTGTCAAATCTGTCAAATCTGTCAAATCCATTGACATCTGTCAAATCTGTCAAGTCTATCAAATCTGTCAAACCCTCTGTCAAATCTGTCAAATCTGTCAATTCTATTAAAAATGTCTGTCAAATCTGCCAAATTATTTCAGTCCCTCTTAATCAATCGTAGCCTTAAAAAACTATCGTCCTCCTTTATTTAGACACGATCAGCTAGAGGGCAAAAAGGAAAAAAAAGTCCCCCAGCTTTGTTTACTCACGTTCAGCTGGGTCGCGTTATATGTCCATTCCTGTTCACTGCCGTAAGTACGTTATTGTTGCTGTATTTATGAAATAGAAAACTAGATCAACTGCTTAATTGTTGATATTAAATTGAGTCTTCTTCTTTAAAAGTCGGCGGCGGCGCTTGTGCCGCAGAAGCGGCATCTCTGCTGAGTCCGTCTTTGGCTCTTCGGCTCCCCTGAAGCCTCTCATTCCCTCTTGACAGAGGGAGCTCGGCTTCAGTTCCGGGGCTCCCTTCGAGCTCCTCCACACCCCCTTTACCGGGGGGATGTCGAGCCGCTAATCAGTTGTTAAAAAAAGGGGCTGGAATCCAGCGGGAGGTAGCACGGAGTTCACGAATTCACTCCGTGCGACCGCTCGCATGCGCGCGCCATGTGGCCGGAAGTCGAAAATAATGAATAGTCTTTATTAAATACAGGCACACAATGTAAGCAACACAAACACACAGATAACTAAGGAAAATAAAGGTGTGAGTAAGATAGCAGGATTTTTAGAGACATAGTTGGTTCGGGTGATACGAAACCTGTCCTGAAGTCCAGGAGAAAATGGAGAGCGAAGCTGGGGTTCGATGTATCTCAGCACGTGGAGCTGAGGGGAAGCTCACCAAGCAAAGCGGCAGCAAGGCGGTCTGGAACTCGGGAGCGATCCAAGGAAACGCTCAAAAGCAAGAGTTTTTATAAGGAGAATTGTGACCGCAGGCTAGGTGAGACTTGGGGAAAACAATAGATTTGGAGCTGGAGACAAAGCCTCCGAAAGGTCAGAATTTGAATGATTGAATTAGAGCCGAATTTATCAATAGAGTAGCCCGTATGCAAACGCGGAATACTTGAGCGTTGTATAGCTCAATCATCAAGCTGCCAGCACGGGGCAGAGGATCTTTTGAGAGTTACTCGCATACCTAATGGAGGTACTTGCCTTGAGGTCTTCTAAAGTGGCGAGTCGGCTATTTTCTGGCCTGCCTGTATTGTCTAGGAATATTACAGCGATTATCGGCAGAGCCTGTATGCGTGTTGTCCGGGGGCCTCGCAAGCACGTGGAAGGGATATGTGAAGCCGAATTTGAGATATCAAATGATATCTTTTATATCCCCAAAGTCCGGGCTAGCCAGGGCAGTAACATAGATGAATTCAAGTCCCTAGGGCCAGATGAATTCAAGTCCCCAGGGCCTACATCCAAGGATATTAAAAGAACTGGCAGAAGTCATTTCTGAACCACTTGCAATAATCTTTCAGAACTCTTGGAGAACAGGAGAAGTTGCAGCAGACTGGAGGAGGGCAAATGTCATCCCCATCTTCAAGAAGGGGAAAAAAGAGGACCCTAGTAATTATCGCCTGGTCAGCCTGACATCAATACCAGGAAAGATCCTAGAGCAAATCATTAAATAGTCAGTTTGTAATTACTTAGAAAGCAATGCCATAATCACTAAAAACCAGCATGGATTTCTCAGAAATAAGTCATGCCAGACTAATCTTATCTCTTTTTATGATAGGGTTACAAGCTTGATAGACAAAGGGAATGCTGTAGACGTAGCATATCTTGACCTTAGTAATGCCTTTGACAAAGTTCCACATGATAATCTTCCAAAGAAGCTAGTAAAATATGGGCTGGACAGGGCTACTGTTAGGTGGATTCATAATTGGTTGACCGATCACACCCAAAGGGTGTTTTTTATCCTGGAGAGAAGTGACTAGTGGGGGGCCACAGGGTTCTGTCCTGGGCCCAGTGCTATTCAACATCTTCATCAATGACTTGGATGAAAGAGTAGAGGGCATGCTGATCAAATCTGCAGATGATAGTAAACTGGGAGGGGTTGCTAATACACCAGAGGATAAGATCAAATTTCAGTACGACCTTGACAGATTGGAGAGCTGGGCCAAAGCTAACAAAATAAATTTCAACAGAGAGAAATGTGGGGTCCTGCACTTGGGCAGAAAAAATGAAAGTCACAAGTATAGGATGGGGGACGTGTGGCTGGATAGCAGTATGTGTGAAAAGGATCTAGGAGTCTTGGTAGATCACAAGCTGAACATGAGTCAGCAGTGTGACGCAACAGCCAAGAAAGCCAAAGCGATTCTAGGTTGCATCAATAGGAGTATGGTGTCCAGATCGAGGGAGGTGATGGTACCACTCTATTCTGCATTGGTTAGGCCTCATTTGGAATACTGTGTCCAGTTCTGGGCACCTCAATTCAAGAAGGATGTTGACGAGCTGGAACGTGTCCAGAGGAGGGTGCCCAAAATGGTGAAGGGTCTGGAAGCCATACCCTATGAAGAATGGCTTAGGGAACTGCATATGTTTAGTCTGCAGAAGAGAAGGTTAAGAGGGGACGTGATAGTCATGTTTAAATATTTGAAGGGATATCATGTTGAGGAGAGAGCAGGCTTGTTCTCTACCACTCCAGAGACTAGGACAAGGAGCAATGGATTCAAGCTGCAGGAAAGGAGATTCCACTTGAACCTCAGGAAGAACTTCCTGACGGTCAGAGCTGTCCGGCAGTGGAATATGCTGCCTCGGAGTGTGGTTGGCTCTCCTTCTTTCGACGTTTTAAAGCAGAGCGTGGATGGCCATCTGTTGGGAATGTTTTGATGGGTGTTCCTGCATAGCAGGGGGTTGGACTTGATGGCCCCTGGGGTCTCTTCCAACTCTATGATTCTATGATTCTATGAAATGGTGGATAATGGTGATTGGGCTGATTGTTATCATCTGCAGCAACAGAGCAAGAGGAGTGCCAGTGCTGCAATTTTTAAGCCTTCTTGTCACCTTTGCAGTGGTGGCACACATCCCAGGGAACTCCTCATCCATGGACCAGTGGTGAGGTTCCCATAAGTCTCAGCAGCAGCATAGGTCCAGGAAAACCTCCAGAATTCATACGTGATGATTCTGGAGGTTTTCCTGGACCTATGCTTGTTCTATGCTTGTTCTATGTAAGGCTGGATGAAATACAAGGCTTCATGGGAATGGGAACCATTGCTACAGCTGTTTGGCACATTTGGTTTCCTGCTCATCCATCAAAAAGAGGGAGATCCCATTCTCATATATCAGTAGGGCCTGGGTTGCCTGACTGCCTAGTTAGAGTGGAATCATGACTGAATGGCAAATGACAGAATGCGAAGTAAAGAAACTAGACTCAAATAGACTGACGTAACACTAATTATAATATACTTGAAATGCAGTGGAATTATTTTTCTAATAATGGGTTAATGTGTGATACTTCCAATGCTCTGGTCCCAGGAAGGCCACCAATATTACAGGTAGCAAGCTGGCATGATGAGAAAGGAAAGTAATCCCCAATGGATCAGGCACGGGTGGGGTTCCTATATCTCCAGCCTCAAAAAGCCTGAGACTCACAGGGTGGGGTCTTGTGATATATGGGATTGCTAGCTGTTTAAAAAAATTGATTGACTGATTCATTTGATTTATATCCCACTTCTCTCTGAAAATGGGGTCCATCTCACCCAGTAGGATTGTCAGGTCAGCTGCATCTCATTGTTTAAGATTTCAGGATAACAAAACCTGACAGAGAACAGAGTACTTATGATGTCACAGGGGCAGAGCAACAAGGGTTGGGTGGTGGGCGGGTAAGTCTTCTGGACCAACTAACTGTGAAATCAGGCTTGAGGGCAATCTGGATATATGAGCCAGGTCAAGATAAAAATAGAACATTTTTTGGCTACCAAGCAGGTGGCAAAATACACCCTATAGCTACAACAACCATTGTTCTGCCCACTAGGTCCCACATTCTGTGTGGCCTTGCCGAGGCATGTGGAGAACCATAGAATCATTGAGCTGGAAGAGACCACAAGGGCCATCGAGTTCAACCCCCTGCCATGCAGGAATGCACCATCAAAGCATTCCCAACAGATGGCCATCCAGATTCTATTTAACAAGCTCTAAAGAAATAGTCTCCAGAATACTTCGCGGAAGCATATTCCAGTGTCCAACTGCTCTTCCTATCAAGATGTTCTTCCTAACGTTTAGATGGAATCTCTTTGCCTGTAGTTTGAAATCATTGCTCCATGTCATATTCTCTGGAAAAGCATAAAACAGGCTTGCTGCATCCTCTGTAGGACATCCCTTCAAATATTTAAACATAAGTATCATGTCACCTCTTAACCTTCTCTCTCCAGGCTAAACATACCATCTCCCATAGACAGTCCTTATAGAGCAAGATCCACCCTCCTCTGGACACATTCCATCTTGCCAATATCCTTCCTGAACTGGACACATTACTCCAGATGAGATTTGACCAAACCAAAAGAGAGCAGTACTATTACTTCCCTTGACCTAGACACTATACTCCTTTTGATGCAGCCCAGAATCGCATTGGTGTTTTTAGCTGCCGTATCACCCTGCTGATTCATGTTCAGCTTGTGGTCTACTAATACCTCCAGATCCTTTTCACATGTACTGTGGTCAAGCCAGCTGTTACCAACTTTATATCTGTGCATGTCATTTTTTTTTCTGCCCAGGTGTAGTAACTTACACTTCTCTGTGTGGAAATTCATTTTGTTAGTTTTGGTGCAGCTCTCTAATCTGTTAAGATCATTATGAATTCTGATTCTGTCCTCTGGGGAGTTAGTGATCCCTCCTAATTTGGGGTGATCTGCAAATTTGATATTAATGCCCTCTATTCCTTCATCCAAATCATTGGTAAATATGTTGAATAGCATTGAGCACAGGACAAAACCCTGTGGCACCCCACTAGTCACTTCTTTCCAAGATGAAGATGAGCCATTGGTGAGTACCCTTTGGGTTCAGTTGGCCGACTAGTTACAAATCCGCCTAAGAGTAGCATTGTCTAGCCCGCATTTTATTAGCTTGCTTGCAAGAATATCATGGAGGACCTTGTCAAAACCCTTATTGAAGTCAAGATAAGCTATATCCACAGCATTCCCTTCAACGACCAAGCTAGTAACTCTACCAAAAAGAGAGATAAGATTAGTCTGGCATGACTTGTTTTTGGGGAACCCATGATGACTTTTAGTGATCCCACCATTCCTTTCTAAGTGCCTATAGACAGTCTGTTTAATGATCTGTTCCAGAATCTTTCCCATTATGGATGTCAGGCTGACTGGGTGGTAATTGGGGAGTTTGTCTGGACCCTATACCAGTTCTGGGGCCTGTAGAAGAGCCAGGGCCAACCTGTAAGGACATTTTTGTGACAATTTGTTCAGCAAGAAGGCTAACCAGTGCTCCACCTCAAGCCTTTCTCCTCCACACCAGCTTGGAGTGGTGGGTGGAGATGACAGGAGAAGACAACCCATGTACAAATATAAACCTTTTTCCTCTTCCAGTGTCGTTTGTCCTGAGACCTATCTCCATACCTGGAGACCTGTAAAAGAATAGTTCCCTGAAGCATCAACTGGTGGCCTGAGACCTGGCAACCTTACAACTTGGTCATTCTTCATGTAACTTGAAAGGGCTGGAAAGCTAAAGGACAATATCTTGCAGAGTGGGATGGGAGAACCGCTTTTGCAGTATTTTGTCCCCGTTCATTATGGTAAGTAAACTATTCTTTAATGCTTTGACTAGTATGTTTATAACTATTTACACTAATGTAAAACCCTGAGATCCAAGGATCAAGTGAAATAAGGTTCAGTTCAATAACAATGTTCCTACATTTGCTTGGCTTATTCCACAAGCAAAGTTCTTAAGACCTGATGTTGAGAAAACTTCATTCAAAAAAGTACACTACATAGTACATTCATGCTTGGGGCAATCTACTTCTCAATTTTGCTTGATCTACAGAATCTACTAATCTGAGGCAAACACAAAACTGACTCAGAGCACAGGGATTCATGTTCAGCACCAGAACTAAGCACATAGCCCTTTCAAACAAAAATCTATTTCTAGTGTTTCTTCAAGGGATCCTAATTTCAATTGCCTAAATTTTTAAATACTTTTGTTTCTTTCATTTCTACAATTACATGCATTCCCTGTAGTTAAATGGACTTACAATGCACACCTGTATTTTTATAGCTATCTGTGACTATATAGAATAGGTGATGGTGACAGCAAAAGAGAGGTATTGTCACAGCCTTGTGGCTGGCCATTGGCAGCACCCTGCTGAGGCCCACTCTGGTTATAGGACTGACCTGGACAAGGTTCCTCTTTTAGGGTCCATATTTTCCCATATGGCCATAGGCAGAAGACCCACAGACTGAAATAGTGATACGGAATGTTTTAAGTTCCCCTCCCTTTTACTATTCATTGGATTGGTAGTACTGGAGGGAAGGAAAAACTGTGAGGGGGGGGAAAGAAAGGCTCAGGTGAATGAGAAAAGATAAAGAGCACGGGGTGGTGGAAAGGAACAAAGGATTCTCTACCCGTTGTGAAGCTGAATACTTGTGCTAGTGCCATAATACCTTTACTAGTGTGCTATTCATCTGCAGTGACTAAGAAGAAATAAAATCATAGAAGAATGAAAATTTGCTAAATTCATACTCATCCAAAAAGACAATACATACAGAAGAGGAAAATCATAGAATCATAATACTGGAAGGACCTCCAAGTCCAACCCCCTGCCATGCAGGAATATACAATCAACACATTCCTGACACATGACCATCCAACCTCTCTTTAAAAACCTCAAAAGAAGGATACTCAACCACTACCAAACTCCAAGGCAGCGTATTCCACAGTACAACTGCTCTTACTGTCAAGAGTGCTACTCCCAAAGGTAAGGGACCTTGAGGTCCACCAGCAGTGCCAATGTCTCCTTATAAATTGGAGGAACTACAGCTTGAAGGAGGCCTGCAAAGGGGGGGGGGGTAACTGCAGCATCTTTTCACCTGCGTGTACTAGTACTAACTGTATAGATTACTCCAGTCAACAGTTAAAAATGGTATTTTAAAGGAAATTAATAGGCACACACAAGAAATCAAGAAATCAAGTAGTCTCATGAACCATACAAGCCTAGTGAAGGGAGAAGCAAAAAAGGTTGGATAGAGAGAGATTTTGGGTGTGGGGGGTGATATTTACCGGTTTTGGAACAGAGGCATAGCTCAACCAAAAGTTTGAGAGCGGCACATCGGAACAGGAATCTGGGGTGCAGTGTGACACCCAACTTGTCAATATCCAAGAACTGGACACACAATTCTAGGTAAGATCTGATCAAGCCTGAAAAGAGTGGTTCTATTATTTCCCTTGACCCTATTGATGCAGTCTAGAAACTGATTGGCTTTTTTGCTGCCACATCACACTATTATCTCATATTCAGCTTGTGATCTACTAGAACTCCTAGATACCTTTCACACGTACTCTGGTCAAGCCATGTGCCACTCATCTTCTATCTGTGCATTTCAATTTTTTCACCCAAATGTAGTACCTTACATTTCTCCCTGCTGAAATTCATTTTGTTAGTTTTGGCCCAACCCTCTAATCTGTTAATGCCATTTTGAATTCTGATCCTATTCTCTGCAGTGTTAACTACCCCTGCTAATTTGGTGTCTTCTGCAAATTTGATAGGAACACCTTTTGTTCCCTCATCCAAGTCATTGATAAAGATGTTGACTAGCACTGGGCCTTGGACAGAACGCTCTGGCATTCTAATAGTCAGGTATAACTGGGGTTACATCTCTGGGCTTTTGTGAATATTGCAAAAGGAACCATCTCTCATCTTTTCCCAAAAGGCCAGCATCCCACAATGCAACAAGAGGTGGTGGGAAGCTGTGGAATACAGCTGTCTCTCTGACCACTGATTTGCTACACAGATGTGCCAGGGCTTGTTCTGACTGCTCCTAAAAACAGACACAAAAAGAGCACTGGCAGTGAACTTCTGTGCTCAAAAACATCCAGAAGGCCCCTGGGCCCAATCCCACAGTAGGTCAATGGCCAAGGAAAGAAAGCATATGCTATGTATCAGGGGAAGAGATGGGTGGAAGGATGCTGGTGGAGACATGGACATGGACAGTTTGTCCATAACTCTAAAACCATGAAACATTGACACATCAAACTTGACATGGACCATATGGAGATTCAGAGGGTGTTCTCTTATCTAATTGTGTTTTTAAAGGAGATTAAATAATTTTCAATAATTAAGATCTGCCTGTGGTCTGCAATGCTATCTCCAATCATCAGGTCACAGATTTGTATAATTTTCTCTAGAGATGAAAATATTCCTTTCTCCAGAAGGCCTCTAAACACCTCCATATTATGCTTCCCCCCACCTGTAGAGCCCTGAACTCTTCACACAGTTAAGAAAAGGAGTCAGCTTCTTCTCCATATTGAAAAAACTGTATGGCACTTTTTTTGCATTATATGCTTTTTAAAATTATTCTGTCTAAATGATAAGAGTGATATAGTGGTTGGTGTGGAGGGCTGAAATTGATTTGAGGAAGGCCAGGATTCAAATCATGCCACAGCCAAAAAGCTCATTGGGTGACACTGGGAAAATTGTCACTTCTTAGCCTAGTCAGTATCATGCAGGATATGAGAATGAAACAGAATAACTCCATCCATTTTGAAATCCTAATGAACACGCAATATGTACCTCAGAAAAGATGAAGGGTGGAGAAAGAAATTCAGGAATGTTACTCATGATTTCCCATAAAGTCCTAGAAAATGTATCCCTTTTGCACTATATTAATACCAAGGAAAAGGCAAAGATCCACAAAAATAGAACTTCCAGAACTGAAGCAAACATTTCAATGAAAATGAGGTTTTCTTTATCTTACAACATGAGCATTCAAAAATAATCTTTAACAGATGGAGGTTCTATCAACTTGTCATTCATTGCTCTTTCTCTCTCTTAAAAACACTCTAGCTGAAAAGCTGCATCTAAATAGAGCACAAATGGTGAATTGTTGGTCTGTGGTATAGGCTGCAGCCTCAAGTTGGTATATGTGTAAAAAAAATCCACACTGGATTGTTTGACTTGAAGCATAAACATGTGCTTAAGGAAGACAAGTTTGACAGCTCAGGGACCTAATCTTTTCATTAGCAGCCTTCAATGTCTATTAGCCTGTCTCCCTGGATTTCCTTTTGTGCCAAAGTAAGAAACAACTTTTGCAAAAGAACAAAAAGGATTGTGCAGAATTTGCATCCGTTATATTAAAAGTGCTTCAAGATGTAGCTACTATAGATGTATACAATGCATACTTCTCCTGGCTACTTGCTTAAATTCTTCTTTGGTGGTTCCCCCCTTCTTCTAGTTCCTGTACACGTTTCTCTTAACACTTAGCTCAGCTGAGAGTTCTTTAGTCAACCATTCTGGTTTCTTCAGATGCCTTCCATTTTTCCTCCTTATTGGCACAGTTTTAGACTGTGCCTTCAGTATCTCTCTTTTAAGGAACTCCCATGCCTCCTGAACTCCTTTCCCTTTCACTATTCTTGACCACGGAATTTCAGCCAGCAGCTCAAGTTTACAGAAGTCTGCTTTTTTAAAATCTAAGATGAGCATCTGGCTACACTTATCTTCTCCTTCCCACTGAATGCCAAATTCCAATAGGGCATGGTCACGCCCCTCTAAAGATCCAACCATTTCTACCTCATTAACAAGGTCATCCCTGTTGGTCAGGATCAGATCTAGAATATTTGATCCCCTTGTGGCCTCTTCCACCTTCTGGACCATGAAATTGTCTGCCAAACAAGCAAGAAACTTTCTGGACCTTGCTGTCTTGGCAGAGTTTGACTGCCAACATATATCCGGGTAATTGAAATCTCCTATTATTACTGTATCTCTCCTTTTTGAATATGTAGCCATTTGGTTGAGGAAGGCGTCATCAAAGTCTGGGTTGGAGGTCTGTAGTAAATCCCCACCAAAATATCCCTATTGTTTCTCGCTCCCTTAATTCTTACCCAGATACTCTCGACCTGGCTTTCTGGGTTTAAGTCACGGATCTCTTCACAGGTGAAAACATCCTTGACATACAAGGCTACTCCTCCTCCTTTCTTGTTTGGTCTATTTCTACAAAATAGGCTATACTCCTCTATTCCTACATTCCAGTCATGAGACTCATCCCACTAGGTCTCAGTGATGCCTATCAAATCGTATTTATTTTGTTGTACTAGGAGTTCAAGTTCATCTTGCTTGTTTCCCATACTCCATGCATTAGTGTAGAGACACTTAAATCCCCAGGCCCTTCCTGCAAGTCCTGTACTATAGTTTCTACTCCTCCCTCCATTGGACACTTGTACTACTTGACCAATATCAACTACTTGACCAAGAGGCCTTTTCCCTCTGCACTTGCCGAGTCCTTGCCCTGAATAATATTGTCTCCCTCCCCAGTGGAACTTAGTTTAAAGACCTCTGAATCCTCCTTGTGAGACTGCTTGCAAAAACATTCCTGCCAAGTTTCGTGAGGTGCAGCCCATTCCTTGCCAGAAGCCCACGTTCATGGAAATTCAGGCCGTGTTCCAAAAACCCAAACTGTTGCCGGTGGCACCATGTGCAGAACCAGTTGTTATTAACCTCTCTTATTGCCCTTTCCCATCATGCGCCATGTCTTTGAACAGGGAGGAGAGATGAAATGACCACCTGTGCACCAAGGTCCTTAAGCTTTGTCGCCATATGCTCGCAGTCCTTTGTGATGTGGTGAAAGCTGCGCCTCACAGTGTCATTGGTTCTGACATGAACCAAAATGAGGGGCTTATGATCAGTGGGCTTGACCAGCCTGGTTAGTCTCTCCATTGTGTGGTCGATCTTGACCCCAGGAAGACAGCAGACCTCTCGATTGAGCTTGTCCGGTTTGCAAATTGCTGGTTCAGTTCCTCTGAGCAAGGAGTCCCCAATAACAAGAACTCACCTCCTCTGAGGCTTGTCCGGGGCTCCACAATGAGCAGGTTCTTCTACGACTGCCTGGGCATTCTGTTGAGGCTGTGAGTGTTGATCTTGTTCCTCTTGCCGAAGTTGGATTCCTTCTTGTTGACATTCTGTTCCCTTCTCCTGGCACTCCTCATTGTTCATAAGGCCAAGAACTTTGAAGCGATTGTGTAGATTGAGAGTCTCTGTTGCCTTCCTGGTCCTTCTACTCCTCCATGTGACATTCCTCCAAGCATCCGTTTCCTGGCACCGTGTGCTGGCTTTCTCATCTGGCAGCTCCTTCTCGCATTTGGTCTTCAGGATGGTCTTCTCTGCCCTGTCCAAAAACTCCTCACCTTCCCTAATAAGATGAAGATTAGAAACTCATGCCTCCAGCTGCTGAACCTTCTCCTCCAAGAAGGTCACCAGCTTGCACTTGCTGCAGGTGTACCCAACAACATCTTGTGGTAAGAAAAGGAACATACCACAAGTGCTACAGGTGACCACTGCAGCTCTCTCACCTTCCATACTTGATACTACAGAGAGTAGTACAGGGAGTAGGTCTAGAAAGAATAACCGGGCTTTCTTTCTCAAATTCAGCTGTATAAGCTGTGTCTGCTCTGCTGATTGCCAAGCTCAACTGAACTCTTCTAAAAATTTTAGGGACTCAAGAAAGGGATGGGTTGTTCCTAAACTTAAATGGCTGAACTTGAAATATTGAAGTAGAGGAGTTCAACTTGCACGTGCCAAGGGCATGCACCACTGGGAGCTCCTAATAAGACTCCTCCCCCTAGCTGGCTCCTCCCCCTAGTTAGTCAGTTAGACCATGTGCTCAGGGAGAGCACACAGCCAGCACAAAAACAATCAAACAAGCTCAGCCCCACAAGCCTGTAAACAACACCTGGTCAAGGATGTCTTCACAGGCACAGCTTCCCTTCTGCTCTCTCCTCTGGGAAATGAGCTAGAGGGCCACTGAGAGCTCCTAATAAGACTCCTCCCCCAGCTGGCTCCTCCCCCTAGTTAGTCAGTTAGACCATGTGTTCAGGAATGGTGCCCAGTGGAGGCAATCTCTCTGGACAGAATTGCTACGGCTTAGCCATTGTGGGACACAGCAAAAGTGGCCTTGTCTCACACTGTATTTACCTTTAATAGCTGCTCTTTGAGGTTGGGGTGAGTGAGGAGCTGGTGTAGGATTTCTAACCTCAGGCCAAAGAATGCAGAGGTGACAGAGCCATATAGGGACAGAGATGCAACCATTTCTTCTTGGGTCCAAATGGGGACTGAGTAGTCAATGTCTCAACCACAGATGTTTGAAACATTACAGAAGCAGCAGTTGATGGTTGGCACCATGGGCTGAATTTGGTACTTATTTATGGTGATGGTGTAGCAGGCTATCCTTAGACACATGCATCCCTTTCCTGTATAAACAATGGCCGAAATGGTTTCATGGATCAGCTCATAGGAACATTTACTGTCCATGCCCTTAAGGGGCATTAGTCAAGGATGCTGGGTTTGCAGAGATTGGCCCTCACAAATGAAGCCCAAGTTTTCTTGGTGTCAACACCCTTCAACATTTTCTGCTTGCCATCTGGGGCCTGGTACTGTTGCACAATGGTTGCAGTTGTTGGAATACAGTATGTCTTCTGAGCAGTCTGTATTATGAGGTGGATGACAAGATGTGTGGGGAGTATGGTCTTTGCTGTGACAGTAGCAACGAAAAGCTGAAGTTGATTCCATCAGGGAATAAAAGTGGTATTCACAAGTTTCCACCAAGCCTCCAGTCTCATCTCCTCTTTCATCAATTTTGTCCTCTTTAGTTCTCTAATTTCTTTTAGGAAGTGTCCATTATGGGCATGCTGAATTAAATTTCTAACTGGCATTAAATTGATTGTATGAATTTAGGCACTTCCGGTTTCAATGGCGTCGCGATCACCAGAACAGTGAGATAGCTCCTGCTCTTTCTGGCACCCCACGTGGAGTTGCCGATAATCCACACCCAGCAAAGAACCCCCCCCCGGTAAAGAGGGTCCAGAGGGGCTCGACGGGGATCCGTTGCCACTCTGTAGGCTAGAAGAGTGATCGAAAGATGGGCTCAAAAGCTGAGTAAGAGTGAGGGGATCAAAGAGCACCACGTCCTCCTGGGAAGTCGCTGCAGAGCAGCAAAGTGTCCCCCGAAACTTTTTAAATAGACTGTAAAATAATACAAGAAGCAGAACAGAACCTAGACCAAAACAAAACTTTCTCAAAGATTAAAGATGGAATCGAATGCAATAACAGAAGCAGAATAGAAAAAGAAGAGCCGAAAACACCAATGTAAAGAGGACAGCAGAGAGAGGGAGGTAAGAAACTTTAAAAGAAAGTAAATAAGCCTAAAGAGACTAAGTTATAAACAACAAAAGACTGATATATAGAAACTAAGAAAGATACAAAACTGAAAGAACTGAAACAGAATAACAAGGACTAAATTAAAAGGAATTTTGAGGCATCGAGAAAGGAAGGACAAACTTTGGGGGAAACAAGAAAAGGAAAGAACAGAGAAAGAGTTTAGCTGGAGCTCACAGGGAGCCGCTGGAGCTCGCTAAACTAATGAAAGATAAAAGAGACTGGAGAGGTGAGACAAGGGAAAATCACGAAATTGAGATTGAAAAGAAAGAGCAGAACGTAAGAAGTCAGACTGAATGAGATAGAAAAGCCGAACGCTGAAAGGGTGAACTGAACAGAAATTGAAAAGATAGTTAATAAAGCTGGAGCTCGCGTGAAGAAACCGGGCAGATGGGACAGTAAGCTGGACTATTGGAGCCTGGTAAGAAAGACGCTTGAGCTCACTTGAAAAAGAGACGAAGGATAAAGATTGTTCGGCTAGAAAGAAAGACAAAGAGGACAGTGCTATAATAATAAGAAGAAGAAGGTAAAGGAATTAAAGCTTGAGCTCGCGTGAAGTGGTTTGAACTGTGTACACATGGGAAGACATAGCTGGAGCTCACGAAGATTGGGCTGGAGCTCGCTAAACAAGACGCTGGAGCTCGCTAAGAAGAAAAGATAAAAGAATAAAGACTGTGAAAACCAAAATAAAGTATAATACAAATAACCTAAGTGGTGGAATAAGGGGGTTGGTTTAAGGAACATATAGGAATGATTAACTGATTAACTGTTTGATCTAACATATTTTGACTGTCTGAACTTTAATGAAGTAATTGAATGAATTGAGCTCCAATTATAATTGTTCAAGTATAAATATACAAATTCATGAATATTTAAGTATAGAATTAAATAAGTAATTTATGAAGAAACAATTAAGTGAAGAATAGAAGAAGGAAAGAATAGAGTGCCTTATTACAACTATAATTTAATAGAATAATTAACTGGACTAGTATTGATTACTTAGAATATAAGAAATTTAATAGAACTTAACAGAATTTAATAGAACTGTGTATTGGCATTGACTGTTTGATATATTGAAGATAAAGGAACACATTGTAAACTCATTGGGAGAAATTAATTTAACAGTTTATAACTATTCATATGTATGTCGGTGGAGAAAATGCTGAGAGACAAAGTAAGATACAGTAACAGATAAAGTGACCTTGGTGTCAGAACACAAACTGATAACAAACTTGGAAGACATAGCTAGCACCTTCAAGAAAAGAAAACAGTTCATTTAACTCTTGAAGAGATGACCTTAAGAATTTAACAAAGTTCTGATACGCCACTTGACGGTAAAATTAAGAATTACATATAAAATGGCTACTGGATTAAGAAAAAGAAGTAGAACACAAACTCATACTCAAATACAACTAATAGATCCAACAAGAAGATCTTCTACAGAAATGGGCCAACAGATGGCAGAAATTCTACAGGAAATTAGAAGTCTCAAACATGAGATGAGACAGGAGATGAAAGACACTAGAACAGAAATTAAAGCAGACATTCAAAAAGAAATAGAAACGATAGGGAAAAGAATGGACATGATGAACAAAGAGATCAAGACGATGAAGGTAGACATGCAAGAACTACAAGAAAAAACTAAACAGCTAGAAAAAGAAAAGGAAACATTGAAGACAAACCAGAAGCAGGAAGAAGCGATAATTAGTCAACAAGAATTGCGATACCATGACAAATGTGTAAAATTGAGAGGGGTCAAAAAAGTATCGGGGGAAAATTTGTATGAAAAAATAATTCCATTATTGGCGACATTTATAGGACTACAAATAGAAAATATGGAAACGGAGATTGACCAAATTTCTAGAGCAAGTTCAAAAGTGGCGAGAGAAAAAGGATGGCCCAGAGATGTCGTGGTTTGCTTTATTATGACCAGGATAAAAGAAAAAATAATACAAACCAATTACGAAAAACAGTTAAAAATGGAAGATAAAGTCATAAAAATTTTCAAAGATATCCCATATGAAATTCTGAAAAGAAGACAAGCTTATAAATTTCTAACTCAGTTGCTTCAAAGACATAAAATAACATACAAATGGGAAAGACTGGAAGGGATATCACATATAAACAAAGAAGATATAAAATAACAAATACCACAAGAGCAAGGGAAGCCTTTGAAAAATTAAAAAGAGAGTTGGAAACGGTAAACAGATCAAATGGTAGTAACAGAAAAGACAAAAATGGAGAAAGAAACCAAGGAAGGAAACAAGAAGAAGGAAATCCTGAAAATAACTCAAATATAGAAGAAGAAAGGCAGGACAAAGAAAGTATTGACTCTGAATCAGATATAGAGCAAGAAGAAGAAGATCTGCAAAAACCTGAATTAGAAATAGAAGATCTTTATGTAGAGGGAGAGGACATATAAGATAAGAAAGAGATAATAAAAACAAAGAAAAATGGCAATTAAAATAATATCATGGAACATAAAAGGACTTAAGGAGACAAGTCTTTCATTATGTGGAAAAAGTGAAAGTGGATATGATATGTCTGCAAGAAACAAGAATCAGAGATAAAGACAGCAAACCCCAAATTAGGAAGAAGCTATGTTTCAGCATCTCAAAAGAAAAAGAAAGGGGTGGCACTGTACATTAATCAGAAATTCCCACCTGAACTGAAATTCCAAGATAAGCAAGGCCATTATGTGGGAGTACAAGTGCAATTTCATGATTTTAAGATACTGCTAATTGGAATATATTCCCTGATAGAAGAAAAAAGTAAATTTTACCAAAGATTGCAACAAGAATTGTTGAACTATTCCAGTGATACAAATCAGGATAATTTCTTGTTGCTGGGGGACATGAATGGGGTATTGGATCCGAAGAAGGGTAGATCATCAAACAAATCTTGTAAAAAACAGCATGGAAAACTCCCACAATCTTTTTTTAAATTACTGGACCTGATGGCACTACAAGATGTGTGGAGAATGAAATATGGAGATTCAAAAGGATTTACCTTTTATTCAGACACAAATCAATGTCTAGAATAGATATGTTTCTTATATCAAAAGGCTTACAAAATAAGGTCAAAAATATGGACATCCTTCCAAAGGTGCTATCGGATCACAACTCGATTCAATTAGAGATTACAGCTACAAACAGAATTATGAGATGGAGACTCAACGACTACCTATTCCAAAATGAGCATTATTTAGAAAAGATAAAAGAGGTCACAAGAAATTATTTCAAAGAAAATATGACTGAAGAAGTGAAAATGAAAACAATATGGGACATGAGCAAAGCGGTGTTACGAGGCCAATTCATCCAATGGGGAGAAGAATTTAAGAAGAAAAGACTAGAAAAATATCAAGAGATTATGGAAAAGATAAAGCAAAGAGAAGAATTATTAAGGTTAAAGCCATCCGATAAAAAGATAAGAACAGAGTTGAAAATACTTCAAGAACAAATCAAAACAGAACATCAACTGGAATTAAATAAGAAATTGAAGAGAGTTAAACAAAGATTTTTTGAACAGGCCAATAAATCGGGGAAATGGTTGGCTTTCAAATTAAGGAAAGAGAGAGAAAAGAGACTTATTATGGAAGTAAATACAGGGGAAAAGACATCTACAGACCAAGAGGTAATGAAACAAACATTCTATAAGTACTATAGTGAACTCTACAGTACTAAAGAAAGAAAGACACAAAAGAAGATAATGTTTACCTGGAGAAACAAGATATTCCTAAACTAACAGAAGAACAAAAGAAAATGTTAAATATGGAAATAATGATGATGTAAGTTACAGAAGCAATAAAAAAAATTGAATGTTACAAAAGCACCGGGACCAGACGGGTTCTCCGCAATATATTACAAGAAATTACAAGACAAGCTGATACCACACATGTTAAAAATGTACAATGAAATCATAAAAGATGGGAAACCAAATACATGGAATGAAGCGAGTATAACACTTATCCCGAAGGAAGGCAAAGACGCGAAAGAACCAGGAAATTACAGGCTGATTTCCCTGTTGAATATTGACTACAAAATATTTACTAACATTTTAGCAGAAAGAGTAAAAAGGATACTACAAGAGTTAATACAAGAAGATCAGAATGGGTTTTTACCAAAAAGACAAATTTGGAATAATATCAGAACAATTTTGGATGTTATAGGGCATTATGAAAAAAATAATGAGAAGAAACTAGCTTTGATATTTATCGATGCTGAGAAAGCATTCGATAATCTAAGATGGGACTTTATGATACAAGTGTTGACTAAAATGGACTTTGGTAATACCTTCACGAGTTGGATTATAGAAATATATAAAGATCAAGTGGCCTCTCTAATAATTAATGGAGAAAAAACTAAAAAATTTGAGATAAAGAAAGGAACAAGACAAGGATGTCCTCTGTCCCCACTATTATTTATTACGGCATTAGAAGTACTGATTAGGACAATAAAGAAAGACTCAGAAATTAAAGGATGCAAACTGAAGAAACATGAATATAAGTTAATAGCGTATGCGGACAACTTGGTGATCATTCTGGAAGACCCAAATTCAAGTATAGATAAACTAATAGAAAAACTGAATCAGTTTAGTGAAGTAGCGGGGTTTAAAATTAACAGAGACAAGATGAAAATCTTGACAAAAAACATAAGATTGGAGGAAGAACCCACCTCAAAAACAGGATTTAAGGCAGAAAAGAAAGTTAAGTATTTGAGAATTTGGATTTCCAAACAAAATAATGAGTTATTCGAAATCAATTATAAAATAACATGGAAGGAGATTAAGAAATCTCTAAATAATTGGAGTCTTTTACAACTTTCATTGCTGGGAAGAATTGCAGCAATGAAAATGAACATCCTACCTAAAATAAACTTTCTTTTCCAAAACTTACCAATTATTACGAATGAAAAGCCTTTTAAAGAATGGTAGAGGGAAATATCTAAATTTATTTGGGAGAAGAAAAGACCAAGGATAAAATGGAAAATTCTTACAGAGAAAAAAGAGAAAGGAGGCTTTGGTTTGCCAGACTTGAAAGTGTATTACCAGGCTAACAGTTTAACTTGGATTAAAGAATGGCTGACTCTTCAAGATGAAAGACTATTAAATCTAGAAGGTGCGGGTTTATGCATGGGCTGGCATGCCTATGTATGGTACAATAAAGCAAAGATAGACAAAGAATTCATGAATAATTATTTACGGAAAGCTTTGCTCTTAATTTGGCAAAAATTTATGAAAAAATACTACAGGAAAATTCCATTATGGATCTCTTCTCACGAAGCATTATTTGGTAGATGGAGAGAACCACAGGAAAAGTGGATATGATACAAAGACATGCTAACAGAAGAGAAGAATCAGAAATACAGAATGAATACAAGAGAAAACTTGGAAATTGAAGGATTCAAGTGCCATTGGTTTTTGTACAGGCAATTAAAAGAAAGATTCAATATGGACAAAAAATTGGAAGTGTCTGAACCAGTGATAAAAGAAAAGTCATTTGAAAAAACTATGTTCGAGTCACAGAAACAGACAACATCTAAACTGTACAAATTGCTTATGGTCAGAGAATTAGAAATAGAACAAATTAAAACAACAATGATCAGATGGGCACAAAACATAGGACATGAGATACACTTTGGGAAACATTGGGAAAAAAGCTGGTCAGATACACAAAAGTTTACAGCTGCACAAAACCTGAAAGAAAATTATTTGAAGATGCTATATAGATGGTACTTGGATCCGGCAAAAATAAATAAAATATACAAAACAAAAGAGAATAAGTGTTGGAAATGTGGTAGAGAAAATGGTACTTATTATCATGTTTGCTGGACTTGTGATAAGTCAAAAATTTTCTGGAAAAAAATCCAAGAGATTATGTCAGAGATGCTACAAATGAGCATCCCATTAACACCAGAAATATTTCTTTTGAATATAATACAGAGAATTGATAAAGAAAAAAGAAGAAAATTTTGGAGAATAATCATATATGATTACGGCAGCCAGGGTAATATTTGCAAGAATGTGGAAAAACAACCAAAGTCCCCAAATAGAGGAATGGACTGTTACAGTGATGGAATATAGAGAAATGGACAGACTAACCATGATGATGCAAGGAAGAAATCAAAGTCAAAATGAAGATGAATGGAATCAAATAGAAAAGTATATTCTTAATACAGGAATAAATACAGAATGAAGTGAATTGAGGTTCTTAACAGTAATAATTATGACAAATGGAAAAAGAAAGAAAAATGAAAAGAATAGAGATGACCGACAACTTAAAGAATAATAAGTCCATGAGTAAAGTGCTGATGGAGTGTTGAACATCAGACATTCTTTGGGCAACTGCCTTAAGGGTTCGCCCATGTTTTCCATTTCTGTAGTTATGTAGGACAATTTATTGGCTAGAGCTTCTACATTGGCCACATCTACCAGTAACGAGCCTGCCCCTACAAACACTATCCAGTCCAAACAAGCCTGTTTCATTTTGGAGGGCCTTGTTGATCCAGACCCCAATTTTAACCATTCTGCCCAGCTTGCTTCACTGTGATATAAATGGGGTGTACATTCCAGCCATTGTGCTGGGGTGTTCAGCCTTTGTAGTCCACCCATATCTCTTTCAAGGAGATCGTAGACTAGATCAACGTTAATTCACACATGTCTGTTTTCAGTACATGACAGCTGACAATGGGGGATTCTGCCTTGAGTAATGTGACAACATCCTCGATTAGTGGATCAAATTTAGCCACAAGGAGGTGTTAATGACCAAATTGGAGGGTGTACTTGCCTTCTTCATGGGTGAGGTTCAGGACTAGGATATCCCATAATGTCTCCCCGCTTGTGTTGAGAGAGATGAACCAGCTTGCCATATAGTTCAGAGTTGCACTTTCCAATCTGCAACTTGGATGTTTTGATGTTTGCCCTATTGAGTGATCAGATTGATTTCAATGGGGGATGTGTGCCCTTCAGCGCTACTGAGGAGAATAGACTGGGCAAAAGGGTCACCAACATTCCATGCTGCCATTGGAACTACAGCCATGTCACAGGATGGAAGCCGGTTGGCAGGTGAAGGGTTTCTGACTGTCAGGACAGTCTCATTTTTACTGAAGCTGCATCAGGTGATGAAATCAGGCAACTTAGCTTCTGGGCTGTCCTGAAAGAAAATCTCCTCAATCCCATTTTCAGGATACACACATCTAGCAGTGGAACATGTGGTTGCAGACCCAGGTAGAGTGCACCAGTCTTGAATAAGAGTTGATGAGTAAATGTGCTTCGGATTGCTACCATCCATAGATGAGGTGATTTTACAAAACAATTGTTTGCCAGGGAGATGTTTTGGTTCTATGATGGTGCAATTCCAGGAGTGCTCTTTAGTAGGGGTGAATTCTGAAGGGGCTAAAGGAAAACTACCAAGAGAAGGAAGAAGGGGATGATACCTTACTTCACACATCTAGTGCCATGTTGCCTTCTCATTGCTATAAGGGGGAGAGGAATACAAAACTACTTCTACTAACCTACTACTATTAAACGATGTACAAGTGGTTAGCTCTTCTGAGCATTGTCTCTTCAAGGGGGCTCCCACCCCATGAAGGGAGTTGAAATAATTGCTCCACTCCTCAGCTGCTCCACAGAAGATGGAGCTGCCTATCTGGGGGCTTACTTATCCACTCCTTTAGAGCTGCCTGCCTGTGTATCATGGAGGGTTGCTGCATGAGTGCCTTGTTACCATTGTCTCAGATGGGAGGCTGGTGTCTATCTCAAATGCCTCTGAGGGTAATGTTTTTCCTGGCAAGATAGAGAGCGAGACAAAGTCGTGAACTGCCTTGGCTCCTCTTAGGGCCCTTTCTTAAAATACACAACTATTTAGGTCAGAAGATCTGATGTCCCTATGTCTTTTTTTTTTAAGAAAGGAACTTCTAATTAATGTTTGAAGTCATAAAAGTGAAAAATCCTTCTGATTAAGATGGAACTGTAACACTTTGCAACGATCTTCTTTCTCTAATCAAGAGTCTATTCAACCCATATATTTGAACAACTGAAATAGAAAGTTGGGGATTGATATTTTGAAACAGAATAATTAAGGATTTTAGTACATACACTTTATGAATACACTGAATTGCTTTTATTTGTAAGAAGGAACTGGATTTTAGTAAGGAGAAAGCATAACATGAGAAAGTACTGATGTTAACAATTGGATGTTGATAGCATTGTTTGTTGGCAGCCTCTGGTTAGACACAAGGACATGAGAGAAATGAGTTGAAGGGAAATGAACTGTTAATTCTGTAACTGCTGGATTAAGTGAAACATGGAACTTTCCCTGGAACAGTTACAAAACGCTTTACAATGGACTATGTAGGAAATCTGTAGAGAATATGTGGCAAGCTAAGCAAGAAGGGGATGTGGAATTTGACATGGAAGTGAAAGAGGATGAAAACTAGATAGACAGACAAGCTTAAGCACAGTTAAGGGAGGGAAAGATTCAAGAGTTAAGAAACTTCAGTTTGTAAAAGGTTTACATCCCAACTGGGGAGAAGAGGAATTTAAAATTGATCTGTAAGCGAACTGCTTTGATGGTTGAACAAAATCAAATCGATCTGGCTTGCATGGTTGAAGAGGGTGGGAAGATGTCCAAAAATAAAGATACTGTCTCAGGACAGTGATTTTGAAACATTATGTGAGTAATAACTGTGGAAAAGATGGCTACAAGGGAAGAGGAGAGTTAAATTTGAGATGAAAGATCTGGTCTAAATTAGGTTAAGTGATAACAGGTTTAAGATAACAAAAAGTGGATCAGGCCCTGAATTTTATAACAGATTTTAGAATATAAAATATTACTGAAGTAATGATTAGTGATGCTTTAAAACGTGTAGTGATGCTTTAAAACATGCAATAGATTTACAGTTTTAATTTGTGACTATATTATGTAAGCAAGTTATAAAGTTAGGATAATGATACTGGATTGGATCTATAAAAATTGATATACAGGAAGCCCCTACCTTTTAACATCCCATTATTTGACAACCAGTTCTTTTGACATTTACCAATTAAGGACAAGTTTGATTAATTCAGTGAGGGTTCTGCTCTTTCATCAGTTCTTCTTGTTAATAGGTCTTGCTTGGAACCCCTTGCACATACTCACTGCTTGCAAAGAGAGCTGGGGGGAGGGAGAATTACTAAGCTGACTGAGAGATTTCACAAGACCATGTGTGATTGCTCCCAAGTGAGCCTCCATAAGTCCTTCATGTCTTCTACAGTACAGTACATGGGTTCCACTTTTCAACCAATTTTGTTTTCTGACATTGCTCTGGTCTCTAAACAGTTAGATAAGCGGGGGGAAGTGTGTATCTGGATTTCAGAAGGTCATTAAGTATGTAATAGATCTATATGTACTTAAGTCAGTAAGAAGCATTTAGTTAAAATTAGTAGTATCAAGGTTATTTAGCAGTATTAATCTTATTCACTATGTAATGTCACTTACCATGTAAGCAAATTTTAATAGAATGTAAAAGAAAGTAACATGGAAATGTTATGCCTGATAATGTTAATGTTCAGGAGAAAAAAGTTACTTTTTTTCTTTTTGAAAACATTATTTGGGGGAGGGGCAATGTTACTGTCCTGGCTAGCCCGAGTTTGGGGGATATAAAAAGATATCTTTTGATATCAATAATTCAGCTCCACATACCCATTCCCTCCAAGTGCTTGCGAGGCCCCCGGACAAGCATGCACACGGGCTAGGCCAATAGTCGCTCTAATATTACAACACAATACAGGCAGGCCAGAAAATAGCCGACTCGCAGCTTCAGGAGACCTCAAGGTAAGTACTCAATTATGTATGCACGCAACTTTCAAAAGATCCTCTGCCCTGAGCTGGCAGCTTGATGGTCTGACTACACAACGTCCAAGCACTCCGCGTTTGCATACTGGCTACTCGTATTGACAATTGGGCGATAATTCAATCATCTAAAGTACTGACCTTTCGGAGGCTTTGTCTCCAGCCCCAAATCCATTGTTTTCCCCAAGTACGAACTAGCCTGTGGTCACAATTCTCCTTATTAAAAACCCCTGATTTTGAGTGCTTCTTCGGATCGCTCTTGGCTTCCATCCTGCCTTGCTGCCGCTTGTCCAAGCGAGCCTTCCCCTCAGCTCCACATGCTGAGATCCAAGCTCCCCAACTTCTCCGTTTCCAACCGGGCTTCAGGACAGGTGTAGTATTACCCAAACCAACAACTCCTCTAAAAATCCCTCTATATCACTCCAACCTTTACTTCTATAGTTTCTCTCTGTGTTAGTGTTGCTTACACTGATTGACTGTATTTTTAATAAAATTCACATTTATTATTTAACCCCAGTTTGTTCCTTGACTGGGCCTGACCCCGTAGACATTGGGTTCAAGATCTTGCTATGTTACCCTGCCTCTCGCAGTGCTAACTTCTGCTCTTTGACTAATCTCCCCAACTTGTATAATTTTGAGAGCAATTTAGTGTCCCTCTCGGGACCCCCAGAAAACAGGGTAACAGGAAGATGTAAGATGTTGGATATTCCTTCTAGGGAGGCTTGAATCAATTGGTAGGTTATAATCTGTCCAAAGAAATGACGGGAGTAGATTTTCTTTTTCTTTCTTTTTTCTTTTTCTTTTTAAAATTCTTTAACTTTTAATCTACATTTTTAAAAATGTTTTCCTAGATGTTGTTCTATTCTTTTTTTATTTTATGAATTATTTTATGTATTTGTACTGTTTTTAGTGTTTTTTTAGGGGGGACCTTAATTAAAAATAATTTTTAAAAAGTCTGCAATCCTAGCTTTTAACATAATCTGGAGTTTAGATTCATCCATGCCTATCAGTTATGCTTGTGGCAGCGCATGTAGCCCCAATGTTTACTTATTCCTAGGGACCCCTTTGCTACAGTACTTCAGTCTTCGTAACTGGTTGCAGAAAGCTCAAGTTTTAGTGGAGTACATTATGGAGTGGGGGCAAAATTGTACTGCAGTAACTTAGAACTTCAACCAAGCATTTAGAAATACACTTTAGACATCCAAAGGGGGGCGGGGAATACCAAGGGAATGCAAACACAGCAAATATAGGAGTTCTAGGTATGAATTATTTTTAATGTCTCATTCTCTGCTATGCTGGAAATTTCAGGACTGAAGGAAAATTTCAGAGGGGGCAGAATTCTTACGGGGGCAACATCCTAATTTTACCCTTCCCACTCCAGGTTTTAGTCCAGATTTCAAATGTGCCATCGAAAGTAGTGAACCCTATTCTTAAAATAGGATCAGCACTATGAATAATTCCTTTAAATTTGGGCTAAATTCCAGAAGGGATTCACTGCCACCAACTGCCACTGGCTTACAGAAATACAAAACATTTAATATTTCTGTATAATTCTTTAGATTCATTGCTTGCTTGCTTTCTGGGATCAATATTAAAAGTTTTAGTATGAATCATTTTATGTGTACATCAAGTTTCATACTTTAAGCTCAAACAGCACATCTGCAGGTTTAGTGCCACACTATTACTTTTGTCACAGGCACACGGCTAAGTCAATCAATGGAAAACACGGGGAATCAGAACAGAGGCTCACAGGTGTATCACACAGTTTCAGTAATCAACTCCCACCAAAAAGCTATAGGGAAGCAAGGAGGGAAAATGTTATAATAACAAGGGGACTACTTGTTAACTGGCAATAATCCCCTTCAGCAATATTTCACACTTTTGCAAAGTGAAGGCATATATTTTAATGGTTTTGCATTTAGAAGCAAAATAAATGAAATCGTTGGGCAGCTCCCAAAACAGACTGGAAAAAAAAGAGTTAAACAAAATTAAGGTATGCACTTCTGTTACCAAGAAGTAATTAATGGAACCAACTCTATTACCTGAGTACCTATATCTCTACTGAATTCCTGTGGTACATGGGTCTATTCCCATGGAAATTTCTGGAGATCCAAGGATCACTGTGCAAAAATATTGTCACTGCACTCATGCAACTAAGATCTCTCTCTTTCTCTTTCTGTTCCTTTTACAGTGTAAAGTGAGTGGGTAGGTTCTAACCACCATTTCTAACAACTTGACAAATTATAAACTCACTGTGTAAGAACCAGAAAAGCATAGAAAGCCACCAATAAAACAAGAGATATCAAATCAAACCAAATTTTATTTTATGGTCCATAGACCCAACATAGTGAACCATCCAATGGTACACTATAAAGAAAATACACCAACTAAAAATAGGATATAAATATATAAGATAGATGATAAACAGGATATAAAAGCATAAAATAGGACATAAATGCATGAAATAGTATGAAAATACATGAAGTACACTAAAATCATAGACAATATGGATTATTAGATAAAATATAAATATATTTTACCTAATAATCCATATTGTCTATGATTTTCATTTACTTCATGTATTTTTATACTATTTTATACTATTTTATGCATTTATGTCTTATTTTACACTTTTATATCCTGTTTATAATCTTTCTTACTTATATATTTATATCCTACTTTTAGTTGGTGTATTTTCTCTATACCGTACCATTGGAAGGTTTGCTATGTTAGGTCTACGGACCATAAAAGTTTGATTTGATATAAGCAAGAGATATTACATGGTGCCTTCACTGACTCTTATTGCTATCCACATGCAGCTAGAGTGTAATAATCCTCCCTTTGGTGTATGTGATAAGACACTGAGGGGCAACTTCTTCCCTATCATAGCAGCAGCATTTGTCTGGACAGATCTTGAAGTTACAGAAAATTCCTACACCACAAATGGTTGTCTCTAAACCTGCCCATTGTATGACAGGGAGTCGGAGTTTTTGGTGTGGGAATTAGACAGCAGTTGTTTCTTCTAGAGAACTGAAATTGGCTGAACCAGCTTTTTTTTTTTTAAAGGTTCCTCACACATGTTGTCCTATATTGGAGATCTGTTTCTCATTACTCCAAAAGTGGTGGCACTGCTAGCTCTTTAGCTGAAGGAATCCTACCCAAATGTGACTCATAGGACATTTAATTTTCCACAAAGGTAGCTGCAACTAAAGGTACATTAAATATAGACTTGGTAATACTTCTGACATAACATAGCCTGTCACGAAAAATTAATGGGAAATGAGCGGGGGGAAGCATATGAATTGAAGCAGCTGACTTTCTGAAATGGGGCTTTAAATGGCTTGTAGTTTCTGTCCCACAGGGTTTGAAAAATCATTTTTGAGTCACATAGGTATTATCAGTTTGGAGGTACAAGGTTGCCCTAGAAATCCAATTCTACCACTCTCCTGTAACACAAAAGTAATTATAATGGGGGCTTGTTTTCTCTAGTAAGCAACGATCTTTATATAAGAGATTGCTTTTACCTGGCTGAAACACTTTTCCAGTTATCAACAATGCTTTTACAATTCCATTATGCTAGGTTGAAAAATACACACTCTTAAGTCCTAGGCCTTTTGCACTACACTGTTACAATTATTTCACTTTCTACATCCTGTGAAATTCTGGGACTTGCAGTTTACGGAGAATCATTTAGAATTCTCAGCCAGAGAACTCTTTGGCTTCAGCAAACTACAAACCCCAGAATTCGACAGGATGTTGAAAATGGAATAACAGGGTTGGGTGGAAATGGCCCTACTGATTTTTCCGGAAAAGTCAAGATGCTGTTGAAACCTCTGAAAATTGTTTAGTGGTACTTATATTTGGTGGCATCATGCTCACAATTATGGAATATTAGAGTGGGATGGGACCTCAAGTGTTACCTCAAAAGGTGAGTGACTCAGGACCTCAGGACTCAGGACCTCAGGACTCAAACCTGTCATACCAATGCCTCCATGAAAATGTGAGGAATTATAGCTCAAAAAGGAAGGCCTGTGAAAGGATGTAACCTTACAGGATCTTACCACCTTCGTAAGTCAGTACTAATGCAGGGACATGAGCTGGAAGTTAAAAGAATGTTTTATTTGGGAAAAATCACAAACACAAACAAGATTCAAGCAGTCTCACAACCATACAAGACTAACAGAAGGAAAGGAAAGAAAAATTGGATAGTGAAGAGTTAGGATGAGACACATTACCAATTATGTCATGGAGCACAGCTGACATGACACACATCCTTTACCAAGAAGAGAAAATTGCAGCAAAATGGTTCAACCGTGAGAGTTTGTGGGTAGCATGAAGGAATGAGAATCTGGGATGCAGAGTGACACCCAAGTGCTAGCATGTTGCATACTGCAAGTGGCCAGGCTCAGAGTTGGGGTTTGAATACCATTTTTCTGCCCTAAAGAGGAAGGTATTAATAGCTTTCTGGTAGAGCAAACAAAGGGGTTTGGAGCTGACTAAAACCCTTTTCACATCCTACCTCTTCTCAGTGCTGGGGTACAATGCTCGTGCAAGCAGCCTCTTGTGAGAGGCCCTCACGTCCAGGTTTCTTCAGCTCCGCACGAGCTTCCTGCTTGTGTGAGAGCACCATCTCTTCCTTTTGCAGTGCAGCCTGGGACCTTCTCAGCCTGCACTGAGACAGGAAGTGTGACCGGCCCATCTCCCAAGGCTCCACACGGCAGGTAAGTGCACGCAGGGCCAGGGAGAAATGCGTGATTGCACAGCATTTTCGGCTTAAAGCCGAAAATGCAAAGGTGAGCGATCATTACCTGCTGGCCCCTGAAGCCTTGCGCGATTGCAAGAGCATCATGCAGATCACTCCTCGCAATCGCGTGAGGTTCCAGGCCCTCTTTCGCATGGCAGATGCAGTGTGAAAAAGGCCTAATTGTCTTAGCATTAGGTGACAAAGCATTGATGGGAGTCATGATAGCTTCTTAATATCTGGGCAGGTGAGGAAACAAAAGGGGGAAGTTCAGCAGGAAAGAAGTTAAAGGACATTGGTGGCTATTGCTTTCTAGATTTCGGCTATTGAGAGTATCATCTCAAAATCATTTAGTCGAATTCTCTAACTAATCCTCAGTGAACTTATAACCTGACCATGCCTTAAGGTCCCTTAACTGACCTAAATCTGCTGTGTACAACCAGTCTTGTTTGCCAGCATGGCTTTTCAGCCATAAATGCATGATTTATATTTTGTGCCAATTAAATAATGTTCATTGTCAATTATACCATATCATGGAGTAGAGATTGTTACCCTGATTCCTGGGGGTTCTGGGAGGGACACCTAAATGAGCTCTCAATTTTATAAGTTGGGGAAATTGGCCAAGAGCACAGCCTAGCAATACGAGAGGCAGGGTAACGTAGCGAGATCTTGGACCCTATGTTTATGGGGTCAGGCCGAGTCAAGAAGCACACAGAGGTTGAAACAATAAATGATGTTTTATTAAAACACAATCAAACAATGTATGCAGCACACTCACACAGATAACTAAGGAAATAAAGGTGGGAGTGGGATAGAGGGATTTTTAGAGGAGTTGTTGGCTTGGGTAATACTTCACCTGTCCTGAAGCCGGGTTGGAAGCGGAGAAGTTGGGGAGCGTGGATCTCAGCACGTGGAGCTGCGGGGAAGGCTCGCTGGACAAAGCGACAGCAAGGCAGGGTGGAAGCCAAGAGCGATCCAAGGAAGTGCTCAAGGTCAGGGGTTTTTATAAGGCGAATTGTGACTGCAGGCTAGTTCGTACTTGGGGAAAACAATGGATTTGGGGCTGGAGACAAAGCCTCCAAAAGGTCAGAATTTGAATGATTGAATTATAGCCAAATTGTCAATAGGGTAGCCAGTATGCAAACGCGGAATACTTGAGCATTGTATAGCTCGATCGTCAAGCTGCCAGCTCGGGGCAGAGGAATCTTTTGAGAGTTGCGTGCATACATAATTGAGTACTTGCCTTTGAGGTCTCCTGAAGCTGCAAGTCGGCTATTTCTGGCCTGCCTGTATTGTGTTGGAATATTACGGCGATTATCGGCCAAGCCTGTAGGCGTGCTTGTCCGGGGGCCTCGCAAGCACGTGGAGGGGAATGGGTAAGTGAGGCCAAATTAGTGATATCAGGAGATATCTTTTTATATTCCCCAAGCTCGGGCTAGCCAGGGCAGTAACAAGTATGTGACCCTTGCAAAAGGGGGCTATTATATATAGATATAGTTATAGATATAGATAGGCCTAAGTACTGTTATTTGCTGCTCCATTGTAATCAAAAAGCCACTTACTGTTACACTATATTTCATGTCAGGGAAAAGTGAGAACAGGCTGGAAAATAAAAGTTAAAATTGATGATGCTAGGATGTTGTGAGAACAGAGTAGTGTGTAGATAGGGCTAGAGAAAATATGCCGAGGAGTCACCTTGGTCAAGGATGTGTGTCATGTCAGCTGTGCTCCATGATATAATTGGTAGTGTGTCTCATCCACAATAATGAATGCCTGTTGATTAGGCTAGTATAAAGCATTGTTGTAGTAAGTTATAATCTTGGTGTAACATAAGGCTTGGATGAACATCAAGTGTTACAGACCGCCATGTGTTATATGTTTAACATCAGGTAAAATCTGAATAATTGCTGTTAGTGTCAAAGCACAACTCTGTTTACTTAAAAGTGATAGCAATCAAAAAGTGTTTTACTATGCATGAACTATAGAGTACCAATGCTAGACCAGTGTGTAACAATGCATTGCATATGTATGCATTGCACATCTGGAGAGGATCAATGCATCTCACCCTTGTCAAGAGGGATCAAAGAGAGAGACCAGCCCCAAGATGTATGGTCAGTCTTGAGAGAGATACACAAAGAACTGGAATAGAGATTACATTGGAAGTGTATTAGGATACAACCTGAGAAAGTTTGAAAGGATTGGCAAGATCAAAGTATGGAAATAAACAAGGGCCCATTGGAACCCCTGGAAGTTTAGGAAAGGGGAAGACCCTGTGAATCCACTATTCATAAGAGTGGGTGTTACTATCAAACCAAGTGTGTATTGTAGAATGTTAGCTTCAGCAACAATTGTATGTTATGCCTCATATACTTCATTAAGCACAATTGGAAAACCCTGTGTGTTTTCTTGAGAGTAAAAGAGTAGTCAGCATATGACAGAGTGTGGGTTTGTGGAAGGCACCAGCCTGGGGAAAAAGGGGGGTGGGGTGGATAGACACATGAAGAGATTTGTGGCTTTGACTAATGAATGCTTTACGCACCCAGACTTGTATTGATAACCCATGGAAGATATATGCTGTATGTATCCCTCAGATTTCTGTGGAAGTGTGCTGTGTTGCTCATGGTTATCCATAAAAAATAAACTGCTGTCTACCTCAAAGTGAGGCTTATCCAGTACTTGACATTTTGCTGTAACCCCACACTATAATCGTAACCAGGACTGGTAGCCCTTTGCTGCTTCACCATGCAATCTGAGAAGGAATCACCAGACCAGGAAGAAATTCTCCCATAAGAGGAGGAGGAGGAGGAGGACCTTGATGGAAAGCCACCAATACACAAAAGTGAGCCTGTCTGAAGCTCAAGAAACTCAAGAACTGGATGGTCAAGGCAGCGAAAGCATTATTAGCCAGGGGAACCTAGGTTGTTGTTGGGGATCATTGGATGAGTGCACATGCCAGACAGAGAGCCTCGATCAGCATGGCACTCTAGACCCCCACTTGGGCTGCAGAAACCCTTTGGTTCCTGGGCGGGAACCAGTGATGTCATGCCAAATGAATCTTGGAATGGGATGTCAAGATTGGGACCTTATTCCTATATGTTGTGGAGGAAACAGGAATGACAAGTGAAATACAGCAACTTTGAGAAGAACTGGACAAGGCATCTGAAATGATCCAATAGAAGTGGCTCACCATTGAAAGAAAACCATGGGGCTGAATATGCGGACAGGCATACTGGCTGGGACACAGCAGAGCTCCCAGTGAGGGAGGTGGGGGTCAAGCTCCCAGTGGAGTAGGGGAGGAGGACCCAGGCAATGGGAGATGGTGGCAACAGACCAGTGGGGTGACTGCCTCCGACCAGACCAATACCAGCCCCAGAGCCAGTGACTCCCAACCCTCAGGTCCTAGGACAAAGGCAGCTGAAAATAACCTTCAATGGCCAGGTAGAAAAGTTGACCTACTTTCCTCATAGAGGTAGCTGGATTCGTGGCCAAATGGGAGCATACCTTCCCCTTGGAGGAGTCGAAGGTGAGATGTGTGGCAGTGCAACTCAAGGGATGAGCCTGTGACTGGCTTGTGGGGCTGTACAATGTGGGGCCCCCAGAGTTGGCTAACTTTTGTCTATTCATGAACCAGTTGAGGGTCAGGTTTGAAGAATCCTTCCACCCCGCCAAAGCATGCGCCCAGTTGTTGTCCTTGAAACAAGAGTACTGATCAAAGGTGGAACATGCAGAAGAATTCTAATGTTTAGCCTCAGAAGTACTCTATTGTTCTGAAGCCACCAGAATCCAGTATTTCCAAGAGGGTCTGACACTAGAGATTTTTGAGTGGGCCATCTTGAGAGACAACCAGACATGTTGATGGGGTGGATGCTGCTGGCAGGTGAAAGCTGAAGCAGCAAGTAAAGAGTGCCTGGCGGAAGCAGAGGCCCCCACTGAGATATCAGGTGAAAGGTGGCAGAAACAAGGGAACTGGACATGACATGAGGAGATTGATGGCCAGCAAGCAGGAGAGGTACATGTGACAGGGTTTGTGTCTTTGTTGTAGAGACTAGGGACACTGCATTGCCAACTTCCCAGAAACCCTGAAGTCAAGCAGTGACAAGGGGAGGAAACTGGAGAGGAAGAACAAGCCTTCAAGGAGCAGCCTAGCATTGATAGTGGAGGAGACCAGATGTGCCTTCATCTCCAAAGAGGAAGACAGCAGGGAGACTGTAGAGGAAAGCAATGCCGAGCTAGTGGGAGAAAAACTGGGCCTGCCAAAGGGCAGGTGACACGCAGTAGATGCCTGGAAACTGTGGTGAGTGGAAGTGCTACACCATTTTTTGTCCCCATCAAATTAAGACGTTTGGCGGGGGGTGGGGGTGGGACTATAGCATGGACCTTACAGACATCATAGATTTGGGATGTACCAGATGCTTAATGAATCTTGCAATTACCATGGTCATGGGGCTGCAGCCAGAGGACCTGGACAGCCCCATCTCTTTTGCTCAAATGGATGAAGAAGAACCTGCTCGTCGAGGAGCCCCGGACAAGCCTCAGAGGAGGCGAGTTCTGGTTGTTGGGGACTCCTTGCTCAGAGGAACTGAAACGGCAATTTGCAAACCCGACAAGTTCAATCGAGAAGTCTGCTGTCTTCCTGGGGCCAAGATCAACCACATAACAGAGAGGCTAACCAGGCTGGTCAAGCCCACTGACCATAAGCCCCTCATTGTGGTTCATGTCGGAACCAATGACACTGTGAGGCGCAGCTTTTACCACATCGCAAAGGACTACGAGCTTATGGGGACAAAGCTTAAGGACCTTGGTGCGCAGGTGGTCATTTCATCTCTCCTCCCTGTTCAAGGATATGGTGCACAAAGGGAAAGGGCAATAGCAGAGGTAAACAACTGGCTCCGCACATGGTGCCGCCAGCAACGGTTTGGGTTTTTGGAATACGGCCTGAATTTCCATGAACGTGGGCTTCTGGCAAGGGATGGGCTGCACCTCACGAAACTTGGCAAGAATGTTTTTGCAAACAGTCTTGCACGGAGGATTAAGAGGTCTTTAAACTAAGTTCTGCTGGGGAGGGAGACAACATTATTCAGGGCAAAGACATGGCGAGTGCAGGGAGGAAAGGCCCAAATTATATTGACCAAGTAGTACAAGCGTCCAGTGGTGGGAGGAGTAGAAACTATAGTACAGGACTTGCAGGAAGGGCCCGGGGATTTAAGTGTCTCTACACTAACGCGCAGAGTATGGGAAACAAGCAAGATGAACTTGAACTCCTAGTACAACAAAATAAATACGATTTGATAGGCATCACTGAGACCTGGTGGGATGAGTCTCATGACTGGAATGTAGGAATAGAAGGGTATAGCCTATTTTGTAGAAATAGACCAAACAAGAAAGGAGGAGGAGTAGCCTTGTATGTCAAGGATGTTTTCCCCTGTGAAGAGATCCATGACTTGAACCCAAAAAGCCAGGTCGAGAGCATCTGGGTAAGAATTAAGGGAGCGAGAAACAATAGGGATATTCTGGTGGGGGTTTACTACAGACCTCCAGCCCAGACTGAGGACCTTGATGACGCCTTCCTCAACCAAATGACCGCGCATTCAAAAAGGAGAGATACAGTAATAATAGGAGATTTCAATTACCCGGATATATGTTGGCAGTCAAACTCTGCCAAGACAGCAAGGTCCAGCAAGTTTCTTGCTTGTCTTGCAGACAATTTCATGGTCCAGAAGGTGGAAGAGGCCACAAGGGGATCAAATATTCTAGATCTGATCCTGACCAATAGGGATGACCTTGTTAATGAGGTAGAAGTGGTTGGATCTTTAGGGGGGAGTGACCATGCCCTATTGGAATTTGGCATTCAGTGGGAAGGAGAAGATAAGTGTAGCCAGACACTCATCTTAGATTTTAAAAAAGCGGACTTCTGTACACTTAAGGAGCTGCTGGCTGAAATTCCGTGGTCAGGAATAGTGAAAGAGAAAGGAGTTCAGGAGGCATGGGAGTTCCTTAAAAGGGAGATACTGAAGGCACAGTCTAAAACTGTGCCAATAAGGAGGAAAAATGGAAGGCATCTGAAGAAACCAGAAAGGTTGACTAAAGAACTCTCAGCGGAGCTAAGCGTTAAGAGAAACGTGTACAGGAAATGGAAGAGGGGGGAAACCACCAAAGAAGAATTTAAGCAAGTAGCCAGGAAATGTAGGGAGGAAGTCAGAAAGGCTAAAGCACAGAACGAACTTAGGCTGGCCAGAGACATTAAACACAATAAAAAGGGCTTTTTTAAATATGTCCGCAGCAAAAGGAAAAAGAAAGAGGCGATAGGGTCGCTGCACAGAGAAGATGGCGAATTACTAACAGGAGGAAGAGAAAAGGCAGAACTACTAAACACCTTCTTTGCCTCAGTTTTTTCCCAGAAGGATACAAGCACTCAACCTGGTGGTTGGGGAGCAGGTGAGGAAGCAGGGGAAATGCGGCACATAATAGGTAGAGAGGTGGTACAAGAACACCCGGTCACACTGGATGAATTCAAGTCTCCGGGGCCAGATGAATTGCATCCTAGGATATTAAAAGAACTGGCAGAGGTCATTTCGGAACCGCTTGCTATAATCTTTCAGAAATCTTGGAGGACAGGAGAAGTTCCAGCAGACTGGAAGAGGGCAAATGTTGTCCCCATCTTCAAGAAGGGAAAAAAAGTGGATCCAAATAATTATCGCCCAGTCAGCCTGACGTCTGTACCCAGAAAGATCCTGGAGCAGATCATTAAGCAGTCAGTTTCTAATCACTTAGAAAGCAACACGGTAATCACAAGAAGTCAACATGGATTTCTCAAAAATAAGTCATGCCAGACCAATCTTATCTCTTTTTATGATAGAGTTACTAGCTTGATAGATGAAGGGAATGCTGTGGATGTAGCATATCTTGATTTCAGTAAGGCCTTTGACAAAGTTCCACATGACATTCTTGCAAAGAAGCTAGTAAAATGTGGGCTGGACAGAGCTACTGTCAGGTGGATCTGTAACTGGTTGACTGACCGTTCCCAAAGGGTGCTCACCAATGGCTGCTTTTCATCCTGGAGAGAAGTGACTAGCGGGGTGCCACAGGGTTCTGTCCTGGGCCCAGTGCTGTTCAATATTTTCATCAATGACTTGGATGAAGGAATAGAGGGCATGCTCATCAAATTTGCAGATGACACCAAATTGGGAGGGGTTGCTAATACGCCAGAGGACAGGATCAAAATTCAAAATGACCTGGACAGATTGGAGAGCTGGGCCAAGGCTAACAAAATGAAATTCAACAGAGAGAAGTGTAAGGTCCTACACTTAGGTAGAACAAATGGAATACAGAAATATAGGATGGGGGACACGTGGCTGGATGGCAGTACATGTGAAAGGGATCTAGGAGTCTTAATAGACCACAAGCTGAACATGAGTCAGCAATGTGATGCGGCAGCCAAGAAAGCCAATGCAATTCTCGGCTGCATCAATAGGAGTATGGTGTCTAGATCGAGGGAGGTACTGGTACCACTCTACTCTGCTTTGGTTAGACCTCATCTGGAATACTGTGTCCAGTTCTGGGCACCCCAATTCAAGAAGGACATGGTCAAGCTGCAGCAGGTCCAGAGGAGGGCGACCAAAATGGTGAAGGGCCTGGAAGCCATGCCCTATGAGGATAGACTTAGAGAGCTGGGTATGTTCAGTCTGCAGAAGAGAAGGTTAAGAGGGGACATGATAGCTCTGTTTAAATATTTGAAGGGATGCCATGTAGAGGAGGGAGAGGGCTTGTTTTCTGCCGCTACAGAGACCAGGACAAGGAGCAATGGATTCAAGCTGCAGGAAAGGAGATTCCACCTGAACCTCAGGAAGAACTTCCTGACAGTCAGGGCTGTCCAGCAGTGGAATATGCTGCCTAGGAGTGTGGTGGGGTCTCCTTCTTTGGAGGTTTTTAAGCGGAGGCTGGATGGCCATCTGTCGGGGGTGCTTTGAGAGTGTTCCTGCATGACAGGGGGTTGGACTGGATGGCCCGTGTGGTCTCTTCCAACTCTACATTTCTATGATTCTATGATTCTATGGCCAGGAAATGGAAAGTTGAGAGTGGTGGAAAATGGCAGAGTCAAACTGAGAAAGCATATCACAGAGAAAGGTCTTGAAAAGGGACCTATAGAACACTTGAAATATTTAGAAAAGATGTATAGACTTATAGACTTAAGCATCTTACTAAGTTGGAAGGACAATTTATAACTATTATACAGATTGCCTTTATGGATGGTGATGGGAACAAGTGAAAGGATGTAATTAAATGGGCTTGAGGAAGAAGCGCCATTGATGGAGGGAGATTGCATCATTGGACTGGACCGGAATTTTTTGTTGTTGGGTTCAGGGAAGGAAGAAAAAAGGGGACAGTAATTGAACATAACATAGAGGAGTTTGAACTAGAGAATTAAAAGGACTGTAACAAAAATGAGATAAAGAAGGAGACAGAAGGAAAATGACAGAGATGGAAAAGAAAAAAAGAAGGGTGCAGCACAGCACAAAAGATTTTAGTAGATTGGACTAGGAGAAGCAGAAGAAAGGTGGAAGAGATAGCTACGATAGACAAGGAAAGAGAGCCATCTAGTTCCTCACATGTCATTAACATTTAAAAAAAAGGCTGTCATCAGCCTTTCTCTCTTTCTCTTTCTCCTTTTAACTGCCCCTCCCTCCTTGCATTGTAAAGCTTGATGAATTTAAAAGTACTTTAAAATAGGCTGTTGGAGATCTGAATTTAATTTTATTAATTTGACGAATTTGAGAAAAATGTGAGTATTTAACTTGGTTATCAATTTATTATGAACACATAGTAATTGACTACAGTTTGAAGAAATTGTGATTTACATTGATTTATTAAGTAAACAAGTGACTGAGTGATTAAGGAAACTTATTAAATAACTAAGCTGTAATTTATTGAGTAATTAAGTGGTTGGAATATTAATAGTGATTTAGTTTTTGAATGAATGAATTTGAATGCTTTCTTCCATTTCTACCTATACTTTCAATGAATGCGATTTAATTTTACTCAATAATTAATGCATAGAAATAGAGATATTGATCTTACTGAGATATGTTAAAGATTTAAATATAATTTATACTGATAATTTGATAATTTAATAATTTAATAATTTGATAATATAATAATAGCCATATAAGGAAGAAGCATATGAACCTCAGGAATATTGGGGAAGATCAGATGTTTTGATTATTGTGTTTGTAGACTAAGGTAATAAAATATATTTAACTTAATAATTAAGCAAGTGGAAAAGAATGGGTAAACAGACAAAACAAGACCTGCTTTTTTTAACCACACACACACACACACACACAAATGGCATGTGGACAATTCAATTACAACTTCAAGCATGAACACAAGCAAGAAGATTTTCAATGGATTCCAAACCTCTTTATTTGAAGAGATTCAAAGAAATGATATGAAAGAAGAACTTATGGCTACAAGAACAGAAATCAAACTACAAGAACAGAAACTAAACAAGATCTCAAAAAGGAAATTGAAAATTTAAATCAGAATTTTAAAAAACTTTCAAATGACACTGAGACATTAGATAAGAAAGTAGTGGAACTCCAACTGAAATTTCAAAATCTGAAGAGAAAACTGGACACATGAAGAAAGAACAACAAAAAGATAAAGAAAGCTATATGAAAATGGGGATGAAACAGAGAAATAAATGTTTGAAACTAAGAGGCCTACCAGAATGAGAAGAAGAGAATCTTTAAGAATGCATAGCAGAATTGCTTGCTTTATTTATAACCCAAAGAGCTGGAAAATTTGAGCTGGAAATTGATAAAATATTGCACGTGGATTCTCCAAATAATAATAATAATAATAATAATAATAATAATAATAATAATAAAAATAAAATGCCATGCTATATAGTGATATACTTTACAAAAGAAAAAGCAAAACAAATTCTTGAACAAAGCTATGAAGAAAAATTAATGGTGGAAGACACAGAATTTCACATTTTTAAAAGCACAGATGTTGAGACAAAGGCAAGAATATTCATTTTTGACAAGAGATATGCAACATCTGAGTATAAGGCATAAATGGGAACTTCCTGAAAGTTTATCCTTTTTCTTGACAAAAAGTACAATATTACTTCAGTCCAACAAGCCAAAGAATTTCAAAAGAAACATCTGAAGGATGAGACTGGAAGAACAAACAACAATAAGACAAAGGATATGAAGGTAAAGAAAAGAGAGGACGAAGAAACAAGTTGAAACCAACCTGAAGACAAATCAGAAGACATTTCAAATAAAAAGATTACTATTGTAGAACAAGAAGAAGCAGAGGAAGAACAAAGTTAGAAAGAATAAGAGGTTAAAACATTAAGATGAAAATAGTTTTGTGGAATATACATGGATTGAATGCTCAATCTAAGAGGAGACAAATCTTTTATCATTTAGAAAGGACTAAAACACAAATTATTTGTTTACAAGAAACACATATAAAATTAAATCAAGAAAAATATCTGAAGAATCAAAAATTGGATGAATGTTTTACGTCTTCATATGAGAAGAAAAAAAGAAGGGTGGCAATATAAGTAGATAAGAATATTCCAGCCAAGAAATATTTAAGGGTGATGAAGGAAGAGTCCTGGGAAGAGAAATTCGGATGGAAATATTAGAAGAAAATATTATTTGTTGGCATATATGCACCTATTGAAAATAAGGAAAAATTCTATAACAAGTTATTAGAAATTACCTTGATACATGAATATGAGAATTTGATCCTTGTGAGGGACAGGAATGGAGTGATGGACACTGAGATAGACAAACAAACTTCCAAACAGAATAAGAAAAATATACAAGGTAAACTATCCAGAACATTTTTTGACATGTTAGATCAATAAACGTTGATAGATGGATAGAGAAACCTTTTTTTTTTTTTTTTTGAAGTTCTCCAATCTTGGAATGAGAATTGATATGATTTTTGTTTCAAGGCATATCTTAAAAGACATCAAGAAAGTTGAGATCCCACCAAGAATTATTTCAGATCATCACCCCATATCATGAACAGTGAAAGAAAAGAAAAAACAAGTTAATTGGAGACTTAATGACACCTTGTTGAAAGATGAAGAAATATTGAAAAGAGCCAAAGAAACCTTGAGACTTTTCTTTGAGGAAAATATGAAAGCAGAAATTAAGATAAGCACTGTTTGGGAAGCCTCTAAGGCAGTAATGAGGGATTTTATCCAGCAACAATATTGTCAAAATAAAAAGAGAAAGGAAGAGTACCAAAAATTGATATTAAAATTACAGCGAAAACAAGAGGAATTAAAAAGAAACCCCCATAAGGATGAAATACAGTTTGAGGTTAAAACACTTCAAAAAGGAATCTTCCAGTTAACAACGGAAGAAAAATGAAAGAAATTGAAGTATTTGAAACAATAGCACTTTGAACATGTGAATAAAGCTGGCAGATGGCTGGCATACAAAATAAGGGGAAAAAAGAGAAAAATACAATAAAAGAGATGGAGGAAGGGAAGAAAATATTTACAAGCCAAGATAAAATACTACAGATATTTGAAAAATACTATAGCAATTTATTTCAAGAAAAAAACTATTCCCATACCCAATTAAGAAAGATACAAGATTATCCGAAAAGCCAAAAGGGGACGAAAATTACTGTGGAGATGTGAAATCAGTTAAACACCTCTATAACAGTAACTGAAGTACTTAAGGCAATAAATGAATAGAAGTCAGGGAAATCCCCAAGACACAAAGGCTTCACATCTCTTCACTACAAGAAATTATAAGAAGAAACAATAAAATCATTACACGCCATGGAAAAAGGGTTAATTGACCAAGGAAGACTGGAGACATGGGGAGAATCTAATATTGTACTCATCCCAAAAGAAGACAGAGATCTAAAAGATGTCCAAAATTACAGACCCATTTCATTATTAAACATCAACTGTAAGATCTTCTCAACGATCCTGGCTAAAAGATTGAAAAAAATATTCCAAGAAATAATTAAAGAAGACCAGACTGGTTTTTTACCAGGGAGAAATATGAGGTTCATTGTACAGACAGTACATAGAATAGAATGACAAGAATAGAATACTATGACAAGAAACCCAGGAAAAAAATTTTCATGGTGTTCCTTGATGCCAAGAAAGCTTTCTGAAAGGTCTGATGGAAGAGCTAAATCTAGGCTTAAAGTTTACAGATTGGATAAATATTATTTATCAAGACCAAAAAGCCACTTTAATAATAAATGGAGAAAAAACTAACCCATTTGCTGTACCAAAAGGGGTATGACAAGAATGCCCTATGTCGCCACTTCTCTTTATCCTGGCTTTAGAAATTTTAAACATTAAGATAAGGGAGGACTCTCAAATATGAGGTGTTAAAATTAAGAAGAAAGAACTAAAAATCAAAGCCTTCGCAGATGACTTAGTCATATTCTTAGAAGATCCTAAAGACTCTATAAAGAAATTAATAGACATACTAAAAGAATTTGGACAAGTTGCAGGCTTCAAAATAAAGAAAGATAAGACCACACTATTAACAATGAATCTGCAGGAGAAAGAAGAAGAAGAATTTAAGAAGATCTCCGGCTTCCTGAGTGTGAAAAAAGTGAAATATTTAGGGATTGTGATTACAAAGAAAAGTCATGAGTTATTTGAAAATAAATTTCAAAAAGCATGAAATCAGATTAAAAGGGAGTTACAAAGAGTAAATTCAACCTCTCACTGTTGTTAAGAGTAAAGGCAATAAAAATGGCCATACTTCCAAAGCTTATGTTTTTATTTCAAAATCTTCCAACAATATTTAATGAAAAACCTTTCCAAGAATGGGAAAGAGAGTTATCCAAATTTATCTGTGTAGGGAAAAAATTGAGAATCAAAATGAAGATACTCCAGCACAGTAGAAAAAAAGGTGGCACTGACTTACCTTTCTTAAAGCTATAGTACCAAGTGAGTTGGACTGTTGTTACCCTGATTTCTGGGGTCCCTTGGGGGACACCTCAAGGTGCTCCAGTGATGGGGAATGGAAACTAGCAAGAGCACAAGCAATAGCAATGCGAGAGGCAGGGTAACCTAGCGGGGTCTTTTTACCCAGTTTTTACGGTGCCAGGCCAAGCCAAAAACCAAACAAAATGTCTAATAAATGATTTTATTAAATGTAAGTCTCATGCACCAACACACTCTCGCACACATGCACCCAAGAGCTATTAAGAATAAAGAGAGGAAATTAGACAGAGGGAGTATTGAAGGGGTGTTGTTGGGGTAATACTGCACCTGGTCCTGAAGTCCAGAGGTCCGAGACAGCCGCAGAGAGAGAGATGAGACTCAGTAAGTGGATGGCTGAGGGGATAGCTCAACAGGCAGAGTGACGGTCTGCTGGGAAGCCAGGAGCGATCCAAGGAGCCACTCAAAAACCGGGTCTATTTATGGGGGAAAAGGTACCTGGAGGGCTAATCCTTTCCCGGGGAGAACAATAGGTGGAGGAGCTAGAACAAAGCTCCAAAATGTCAATGTCCTTTGCATGATTGGATTTGACAGGTTGTCAAAGCCTCAGCTGTATGCAAATCATCCTCACTTGATGGGCTGTGTGTCAGATGCATCAATCCATTCAAGCCAGTTCCTCGGGGCTGAGGACCTTTTTTGTATTTTATGTTTTACATGTCTGGAGGTCTCCTGGGGCTACATGACTATGGATTTACTGCCCTGACCGGGTTTTTCCTGTTTTCGGCTGTTCGACCATACCTGCCAACATGCTTGTTCGAGGGACCTCTCAAGCATGTGGAGATATTTTTAATACTAAATTGTAGACCCTGGGATAGGGTGTACCTACCGCAGTAACACTGTCTTGGAGAAAACATTATTAGAATAAGAAGGCTTTGATAATAGGTCCGGCTGGCACAGCTATTTATGTTGTAACAGAATCACAGTAAATAGAAACTTTAATAATCACTGTATCTGGAAATCATTCTTAAAAGTAAGGCAGAATATAAAACAAAATTTTTTTACAAAGTTACCAGTTTGGACATCTCCCCAAGAAGCTGTCAATATCAGTTGAACTAAAAGGAGATAACTTTTGACATATAAAGAATTAATTAAATGGGAAGATAATATTCCGATATTGAAATCAGCAGAAGAATTGGAACAACAAAGGCACGAATTAATTAGTTCCCTCTTAGACAAGTAAGAGAAAGATTCAAAATAGACAAAAAGCTTCTTGGTTTTGAAAGAACTGAAAATGAAATTGATGTGATCATGACACAGAATAAAAAAAAAATCAATCATGAAATTTTATAAACTTCTTTTAGAACAAGATATAGAACAGGAAACGATAAAAGAGACTACAATTAAATGGGCCCAAAATGTTGGTCATCAGATTGAATTGGAGAAATGGGTTGAAGTTTGGGAAGAAGATATAAAATTTATGCAAAATCTGAATCGACAAGAAAATTATTATAAAATGCTACATAGGTGGTACATGACCCCACTGAGACTGAAGAAGATAATGAAAAAAGGGAATGGGATATTTTGGACATGTGAAAACATTCTGGCACACACTATCATATGTGGTGGACATGCTATCTGGCAAGAAATTTTTGGAAAAAAAATGCATGATATAAATCAAAAGAAGAAGAATTTAAACTTTGAAATAAAAGCTGAAATCTATTTACTTAATATGTTAGGGTCACAGAAAGAAATGAGCAAGAACAAAAAGATAATTTCATATCTGATAAATGTGGCAAGAAATGTGGCCCAACACTGGAAAGAGAAAAATGGGCCATCCATAGAAGAATGGAAAATTAAAGTTATGGACATGAAAGAATCAGAAAAGCTTTCCACTCTGCTACAAGAAGAGATTATACAACAATTTGATAGATAATGGCAACCAGTGACTAAACGGATTAACTGTAAAGAGAGAAAATGTAAAATAGATGTAATAAAATAAGAAAAATGGAGAGTGGGTGATAAATAGATAAAAACTGTAAATGACAGAGGGTAAAATAGAAAACAGTTAAAAATAAGTAAGTATAAATTATAAGAAAAGAAGAATGACCAAAAAGAAAGGGTGTAGTGAACAAAACACTAAGAGAGGATAAGTTGGGGAAACTTGTGGGTTGGGGATAGATAGATAGATAGATAGATAGATAGATAGATAGATAGACAGACAGATAGATAGATAGATAGTATTAACATAGAAAAGACTAACGTAAAGAGAAGATATGTGTGTACGTGTATGTGTGTGTGTGTACACACAGACACACACACACACTAATTGGTTTTTTTTCCTTTTCTTGTTTCTGTTTTTTATTTCTTTTTTATTTATTTCTATTTATTATTTCTAATAATAATAAAAAAAGAAAGCCCACCAGTATACTTTGGAGTGGGGGACCATAGGACCATAGGGAGACTATCCAATTTGTGTTGGCTCCTATTGTTAACCACCCAGTAGTACTTGGACTGGTCTAAATTGCAAGACCCCTACATCAAAAGGAGCAATGGAATAGCATGCTTTCCCAGAGGGGGATGTTGAGAACATACATGGAATTCCCACTGGCAACGGGGAAATGCTTAGCCAGCTAGGTAGGTCATGGCGGGCTAAGTAACTGAACACACTGGAGGTATAACAGATGGCATGGTGGAAGAATTGCCTGTAGAATATGTGCACTTGTAGGAGGTGGAATCTGAAAAAGATTGTGATGTCCTGCCTCTACATACGGGTACTGACTGTGTGGTTAGCTGTGGTTATCCCAAAACAAGGGGGAGTCAGAGGTCCACCCACAATGCCAATGCCTCCATGAAACAGTAGGGAATATTAGCTCAAAGGGGAGGCCTGTTAGAGGGGATAACCTTGTAAGATCTTTTACACCTGTGTATACCACTACTACAGCAGAGACACCAGTTGCAGACTCAAAGTATATTTGTTTTACTGGTGGAATTAACAATCACATATGCACAAAATCCAAACAGTCTCACAATCACATAAGCTTCAGACTAAGTGTCTGAGGATAGTACAAGAACAGGAACTGGAGCAGCAGAGTGATGGCCTATGTCCAGAACACTGCAAGTTATCTGGCTCAGACCCAGGGTTTAAATACTCTTTTTCCACACTGAGTGGGAAACAGTTAATGGCTCCCAGGCAGAATACACAATTGGGTCCAGAATGAGCTAATGGCTATAGCACTGGGTGACAAAGGACTGATGGGAATTATAATAGCTCCTTAATGGCTGGGCAGGCACAGAAATAAAGGGGAAATTCAGCGAGAAGAGAGAGCAAGTTGAAGACCAATCAGAAGCAGTTTCTGGTGCTATTCTTTCCAAAGGTCAAGTAGTTGAGGGACATTTGCAAGTCCATTATCACCAGAGCTTCCTTGACTATGATTTGGCCATGCCCTGAGGTCCCATCTGACCTACTTTTGCATTGCATGTGTTCAGCCTGTACTTCTTTCACCAACATAGTTTTGCAGCCATATCAATGTATAATTTATATTTCATGCCAATTAAATATTTGCCAATTATACCATATCATGGAGTGTGGTCTGTATGTCCTGGTAACAGTGTGATCAAGCTGGATGCAGGAGAAACTCTGCACAAAAGGAAGCTGTACTCCATGTTGCCTGAGAAGATAAAGTGTTAAGGTTGACAAAAAATTGCAGTGCAGTTTTACCTGGCCAGCCCAATCCTCCATGGGGAGGTTTTGTTTTGTTTTGTTTTGTTTTGTTTTGTTTTGTTTGTGAGAAAAAAGATTGGTCTCTGAGACTGATGGCTGATTTTAGGGGGCTGAATGTGATCAGTATCTCCAATCAATACCCCACCCTGCTGATGAAGGACCTGCTGACTCAGCCACAGCAAAGATTTTCAACGAGCTGGATCAGAGAGATGCTTACTAATGGGTGCGAATATGGGAGGGGGGTAAGTGGAAAACCTCATTCAATACTCCACTAGGGGCTTTTGAATTCCTCATAATGCTCTTTGGATTAAGTGGGGGTCCCAAGGTGTTTATAAGCATCATAAATGAGGTGCTGCATGAACAAGGGGGTATTGGTTTACCTGAATGATGTACTATGAACTAGCTAGAGCCCTAAGATCTGCAGGGGAAGGCTTTCTCTCTGTCCCGCCATCATCCCAGGCTCACCTGGTAAGGACATGAAAGAGAGGCCCTTTTTGCACGGCATTTCCAATCGAAAGGGCCCCTTGAGCATCATGCACATGTGAGGAGTGGTCCACACAATGCACTCACATTTGCACAATGCTCAAGGGCCTGACGCAGACCATGGATGCATTTTTTCATTTTCGGCTTGAAGCCAAAAATGCTGTGCGGTCGTGCATCACTCCAGGGCCCCGTGTGCACTTACCTGGTGTGTGGAGCCTCGGGAGCCAGGCCAGTTGTGCTTCCTGTCCGGTTCAGGCTGGGAAGGTCCCAAGCTGCACTGCGAAAGGAAGAGGCGGGGCTCTCACTCGAGCAGGAAGCTCGTGAGGAGCCAAAGGACCCCAGACGCAAGAGCCTATCTCCGGAGGCTGCTCGCGCGACGCCCATACCCCAGCACCACGAAAACGTAAGGTGCGAATAGGGTCAGAGTCTTCTCAGTGGCTGCTCACACTCTGTAGAACATTCTTCCATGGGAGGCTAGGCTGGCCCCCTCCCTGCTTTCCTTTAGTAGACAGGTAAAGATATTTCTTTCTAAGCAGACCTTCAATGGGTGATCTGGAAACCTTTTTTTACTTTATTTTTAGCTGTTTTTAAAAATCTATTGTTATAAAATTTTAAATGTTTTTTAATATTTTAATTATTTATATGCTTTTAATATTTTTTACCTGTTGGAAGCTTCTTTGGGTCTTAGGAGAAAGGCAGCATATAAATACAACAAATTAAACAAACAAACAAACAAATAAGAAAACTGAGGCCCTTTCCGCACGAGGCGAGGGAATCGCTCCGTGCCATTACTCACCGCTTCTTCTGGGGTCCGAAGCAACACAGACTGTCCCTGAAGCCCTTCTGCAGGTCTCCTCCTTGGTCCAGGGCGAATCGGAGCAGTGCGAGGTCTGTAGATCCGCACTGCTCTGGCTTCCAAAATGGCGACTCCGGCTTCCAAAATGGTGGCTTCCAGTTGGTCGTGGGTCCTGACCAACCGCTGAAGCTCACCACGCCTAAAGCCCGCCCTCTGCAGATGGCAGGCTTGCATTGGTGTGAACCTGCAAATCTGCACAAGAGAGCAGGAACGCAATGGCGCATTCCAGGAAAATATAGACCTGTTTTTTCCAGTCTTTCAAAAACACACTGGAAGACCACTTAGGGTCGTCTTGGAGCAGACTGAGGTGCGGATCTCTGGTAAGTAGTCCGCTTCTAGTCCACTCCAAGGTGCAGACGACCTATGTGTGAGGACGCACTGCCCTGTTCTAATTGCCTGGTGCGGAAAGGGCCTGAGCTAGCTGATAGGGATAGCTCTCTCATTGAGGGCCTGGTTGGCACACGGAATACAAAGATGATTCAGGCAATTGATGTAATTGTGTCTGAGAGCCTTCTGTCTTTGAACTGACCTCATAAAGCTCTATGATACTCACCAGAGCTAAATGCAACAAAACATGAGTGAAGATGCTTAAGCACAAATAGAAAAAAGGGGAAAATTTTTTTCTGGTACTCCTAAGTTCATGTTCCAATCTTGCTTCTTCAGCCCCCACTGTACTGCTGTTATGCCACCCAGCCAAGCTTTTCAACAACTTAGGGTTGTTGAAATTACTATTAGGGCTATTAAATCACTCCCATATTGTGTGTTACCCTGTTTTCTGGGGGTCCTGGGAGGGACACCAAATTGCTATCAAAATTATAGAAGTTGGGGAAATTAGTTCAGAGCACAAGTTGCCTAACAAGAGGCAGGGTAACTTAGCAGGATCTTGCAACCCAGTGTCTACGGGGTCAGGCCAAGTCAAGAAGCAAACCAGTTGGAAAATAATGAATGATCTTTATTAAATACAGGCACACAATGTATGCAACACAAACACACAGATAACTAAGGAAAATAAAGGTGTGAGTAAGATAGTGGGATTTTTAGAGGGATAGTTTGTTCAGGTGATACGAAACCTGTCCTGAAGTCCGGGAGAAAATGGAGAATGAAACTGGGGTTCGATGTATCTCAGCACATGGAGCTGAGGGGAAGCTCGCCAAGCAAAGCCGCAGCAAGGCGGTCTGGAACTCGGGAGCGATCCGAGGAAGATCTCGGAATCAAGGGTTTTTATAAGGAGAATTGTGACCACAGGCTAGGTCAGAGTTTGGGAAAACAATAGATTTGGAGTTGGAGACAAAGCCTCCGAAAGGTCAGGATTTGAATGATTGAATTAGAGCTGAATTTATCAATAGACTAGCCAGTATGCAAACGCGGAATACTTGAGCGTTGTATAGCTCGATCATCAAGTTGCCAGCGTGGGGCAGAGAATCCTTTGTAGGTTGCATGCATACCTAATAGAGTACTTGCCTTGAGGTCTCCTAAAGCGGCGAGTCGGCTATTTTCTGGCCTGCCTGTAGTGTCTAGGAATATTACGGCAATTATCGGCTGAGCCTGTATGCGTGCTTGTCCGGGGGCCTCGCAAGCATGTGGAAGGGATATGTAAAGCTGAATTAGTGATATCAAATGATATCTTTTATATCCCCAAAGCTCGGGCTAGTCAGGGCAGTAACAAGTGGGCAGAACGGAGAGAAGAGGTGCAATATACAAAGGAAGTAAGGTACAGTGAGAAATTAGAAAATGGAGAAGGCAAAGTACAAGAAACAAGAAAAGGAGGGATTGCAAAAGTCTGCAATAAGGGAAAGAGGAGGGAAAGAAAAGTTAGATGTGGAGGTGGTTGACTGTCAGAAATAAGTGAGAGAGGCACAGAAAATCTGCAGGCTCAGGAAAGGGAGGATGAGAGGTACAGCAGCAGAGTACAAGAAGTAAAGACAGGAAAAGAAGAGGTAAAGTGACAGGATGCAAGGAGAAAGGCACGAAGTGAGGAGGTACAAGGAAGCAAAGGTGTGGTGGCACAAGGAGACACAAGAAATGTAAAGGGAACTGCAGCTGCAGAGTGGAATCAGCAAGCAAGACAGGCACGGTAGCAGCATGGGACAGGACGCATTATGAGCTCAGTGAGGAGACAGAGGTGAGACAGTAGCAGAGGTCCTTACCACAGGTGCTCTGCTGCCTGAAGCGGCCACTCATAAGCTGCTTCTTTAAGGCAAGGAGGAGCTGGAAAGAGGCAAGGGGATTAGACAGAAGCTTATTGAGGTAGATTTTTGATACAGATCTTCAGATTTTCAGGAAATGCATTCCAACTGTGATAAAGAAAAGGACTTCAGAAGGACTAACTCTGCATTTATTTGTCATGGGAATATGGTCTGGGCATTTGAAATATTTTCTCATATATATGGCCTACTACAGCGGTTCTTAACTTGGGGTCCATGGACCCCTGGGGGTCTCAGAGCCCTCACAAGGGGTCTGCAAAGCCCTACTACTGGCCACCAATAGCAGCAGCAGCAACAGCGATGCAACAGCAGCAGGAGGGGTTGTGTGGCTGATGAAACTGCTTCTTCATTTGCACACACCTCCCGCCATGTCCCTCAACAATCCACATCCCGTGCTGATGAAAGAGGCAAGGTGGCAGGCATGTGCACATGCCCAAACTGACTCTGGAGCTCAGGGTTTGAATCCCCACTTGGCCATGGAAACCCACTGGGTGACCTCATTCTCTCATCCTCAGAGAAAGATAAACACAATTAATCTAGCCAAGAACATCCCCATGATAGTTCACCTTGTCATAAATCAGTTTTCAAAGGAGAGGGACATGAAGGGTAGAAAGAGCTTCACCCTGTAAGGGGCATGTCGTTGTTCTGTGCCTTCAAGTCACTTCCAAGTTATGCCAACCCTAAGGTGGACCTATCGCAAAGATTTGGGGCAAGATTTGTTCAGAGGTGGTTTGACTTTGCCTTCCTCTGAGATTGGGAGAATCTGACTTGCCTAAGGTTACCCAGTGTCTGAGTAGGGATTTGAATCTTAGTTGTAGAAGTCTTTAATAAACAAACAAATACATAAATATTTGAATATTTAAACCTTGAGTTAAGTCTTGGGGGGCCCTGGCAACAACTTATATTTACCGGGGGGTCTCTGTAAATAAAAGGTTACTGTATATTACTCTGTAAATAAAAGGATCACTAGCCCACTGAGTTAAATTAGTACTCCCATTTAAATGGTCATAGTAGCTTTATATGTTTGTTAGGAATACCATTTTCCGCTGCAATGTAAAATGTGACAGGGAGACAAAACAGCAACCTTGCAGGTGAGGATTAGAACGGGAATAGTAGAGCAGTTAAATTTGAGAGGAAAGCAGTTGGTGAGGGATATGTCTTCCATATTGGACTAGTGCTTGCTAGATAGATAGATAGATAGATAGACAGACAGATAGATAGATAGATTTTTACAAAAAGGAATACCTTTCAAAGTTTTAAGGGGGTGGTTGCTTTAGTCTATTGAAGCCAAACAAAAAAAGTGTCTAGTAGATTTAGCAAGTTTTGTAAGACATAGGCCATTTCCACACTGGGCTTCTGAAATGGTGCAGAGCGACCTCTGATGGAGGTCGTCTACACCGTAGAGTGGACTGGCGTGGACTACTTTTTGTAGTTCCACACCAGAATCCACTCAGGAGCCGCCGGAACTAGCTGCACTGCGTGTTTTTTAAAAACCTCTTTTTCGAGGTTTTTAAAAAGCACGGAGCGCGCAGCCCCGCACCGCTCCGTTGCCCGGCTCCGATGTGGATTTGCAGGCTGCCGATAAGCTCCTTTTTTGGGGCGTTTTCGCCCGTTGCCCCCCACACACACATGTGGAAAGAGCCTAAGAAGTTTTATTTGGCATAAACTTTTGCAGCCTACAAACCATTTCATCAGATGCATGAAACTGCACAATGGCTATACACGTAGATGAGTACAGGGTGCAGCAGAATTCCTGAACACTCTGCTGGAGGTGGGGGAGAAAATAGAAAAGGGTTTTCTTTGGGGGTCAGGAAACCCCAACATGGAGAACCTGTAAAGCCTCCCCCCACCATTCCCAACCATAAGCCAAGATACAGAACCGGGGAAAATTAGGAAACTCTGTCCCTGATTCGCTCTTTTCCTGCTCCTCTCAACGTGGCTACTGAGTGGCCAGGATGCAGCCAAGGTTAAGCTCTGGTACATGGCCATGTTGGTGAGAGATAGGAAAACAGTGAGTCTTTTGTGAGATAGACTTTCTCCCCACTGTGCGAACTTCTTCAGAAACAGCACAGTTTTTGAATACATTCTCCCAGTGGAGAGATAACTGAATAGATTATTAGTTCTCTGCTCATTTAATGCATTAAATGAAGAGCCTCATTCCCAGTTTGGTGAAAGAATGTAATTAGTAAGGTGAAAGGGAAATGAAATGTAACCCCCACTTCCTTCTGAAACATTCATGCTCATCTGTTTTAAAGTCTCCTGGCCTCCTACATTTGGTGCCCAGCAGTGGACTGTCTGTGTAAGCAGTGCAAGCAGTAAAAGTTTTTTAGCTGTCTTTGCCAGTTTCTCCTGCCAGGTATTCAGACTGTTTCCTCAGGCACTTTTCAGCTGGATGAAAAAGAAAATCCTGGTTTTCTCAGCAACATGAGGAGAATAATATAATTGTTTGACCTGAGCCTGCTTGGGAATGGCGTGTATGCACATGCAGTTTTACATTCTTATAACCAAAGAAGGCCCTGAGCTTGCAAGACCTGAGCAATGCTGTTAGTAACCGTAGTGCTTGGATGTTTCTTACAGGTTCATTATACATCAAAGCCAACTTGAAGGCCAATCCTGTCCCAATCTTGTGTTTTTTATTCACTGCCACAAAAATAAACATTTAATGAATGTTAGTCCTTAAGAAGTCTTTCTGCATTTATTGTTATGTGCCTTCAGATCAACTCTGACTTAGTGACATAAGTTTTTTTGACAAGATTCATTCAGAGGAGATTTGCTATTTACTTACTTCCTCTGAGGCCTAGAGAGCAAGACTTGACCAGTGGCCAAGCAGGAGGAATTTGGACCCTGATCTCCCAGAGTCCTTGTCCAGTTCTCAAGCCACTGAATCACACTGGATTTGTTGCATAACTTCCAGAATTTTGCAGAGTAAAACCAGGGAACATGTGGCCAAGCAATGTCAATCTGTGGTCAAAAAGACAGGGCCAGGCAACAAGAGTGCAAAAGTTGTTTATGGGGAAGAATATCTTGACTACGAGCCTTTCTGCACTACACAATTATTGCACTATATTTCCTCTTTAACTATCATGGCTGCCTCCTATGGAATCCTGGGGTTTGTAGTCTTGGGAGGTACTGGAGCTCTCTGGCTGAGACTGCTATGTATCCCTCACTAAATTACAAATCCCATAAGTCCACAGAACAGAACCATGGCAGTTAAAGTGGAATCAGAGTGCAATAGTTGTGTAATGCAGAAAGCCCCTACTATTTTAAGCAGTGGGATTTATGTACTTAATCTGGCAACACTTGAAAAAAAAAGAAAGAAACAAGCCCAAATCAATAAATACAACACCCTGTGTGTGCATGCCTATGAACACAGTGATTAAAAACAAATGTAATACATATTTCTAAAATCAAAATGATTTTGTCAGACCTGCTCTGAATTACAGATTTTGTTTGGATCCCTGGTCACTACATAAACTCTGTGTCCACACCTGCCCCTCTGTGCCATGAGCATTATAGATTGGAGCCCTTTCACACTGACTTTTGATTCCACTTTAACTGACATCCTATGGAAACCTGGAATTTGTAGTTTGGGCGGACACTAGAGTTCTCTGGTAGAGGAGTCAAAATAGCTCATAAAACTGCACATATTAGGATTCCGTAGGATGGAGCCACAACATATAAAGTGGAATGAAAGTGTTATAATTGTGTCATGTAAAAGGACTTGAAGTCACACCCAGCTCCTTATAATTCTTGTGTTGTCTCATCATAGCCTCTTGCTTATGAATTGCAGTTAGAATAAAAATGAGAGTGGGTGGGAAAAATTATGTACAATACTCTAGAAGTTAAATGGGATGAAAAGAAATCCATGCATTTTAGTGATATTTGGGAATATTTCAGTATACAAAGCTTTCCCAGGAGTAAGTCCCACTGAACTGAATGGAACCTCCTTTTGAGTTGGATTGTGGGTAGAGAGGCAAGTTTTGGACACTATGCTATTGTTTTTGACAGTTTCCGTAACTTGGAATTTAGATTTAATTGTGTATTAAGCAAGTGAGATTCTTCTTTGTCTCACAATGAATGCTGGGAAATAATTTCTTAAGATTGTGCACTAAAGTTCATCTCTTAAATGTTTAAAAAGATATCTTATGGGAATTTTAATGGTTTACGTGGGCTGTCATGGTGTGTTTTTTATCATTACTTTTGCTTTGGTGACATGTAGTTCGTATCTAGTATTAGAGACTAAGCACCTTTCTGTACTACACTGTTCTAGTGTTATTATTCCACTTTCAACATCTCATGGAATCTTGGGGTTTGCAGTTTAGGGAGGGGCCTTTAGAATTGTCAGCCAGAAAGCTCTTTGGCTTCAGGAAACGACAAACTGCAGAATTCCACAGGATGTTGAATGTGGAATAATAGCGCTAGAACAGTGTAGGGTTGAAAGGCCTTAGGTTTCCCCAGTGTTCAGTGTAAGGAGAAGGCAGGGCTATTGTGTTCAATGGTCCTTACACCCAGAGAAGAGAGTATAAGACTGAAACTGTAGATCATCTGTGTAAGCAATTCTGAAGGACTACACTTACAGGAGATATTGCTACAGGTGTCACACTGCAGTATCTTCTCCAAGAATTAGCCATCTCAGAGAAAGGCTGGACTCGTAACAATTTGCCTCCACAAGACCTCTTAGGTCCTTGGTCTACTTTGAATGTTATTTACTTTCCTTTACCCACCTCTGGCTGCTCAATTCATGGAGAGGAGTCACTGAGTCTGTGCATTATGATTATAAAGGCAGAGGACCAGAGCAGACAGAGAGCACAAAAAGGGAAGGGAAGGGAAGGGAAGGGAAGGGAAGGGAAGGGAAGAGTGTCTCATACAACTGTGCACATATGTACACTTAAGGGTTGAATTGCAGACTGCATTCAATGCACAGTAATCATTGGTTTGTTGTTTAGACTGAAATAAGCATGCATGATCCTGATCACTAGGGCCATCACACTAGGGGTGGTGGGGGTCAGTTTTAAACCTTCCACCTAGCTAGATTTTTTTTTCATAATGCCAGCCCCCTCCTCACAGGAACTAAAAAAAGAACACAAAGGTCACCCGCTGGTGCCTTTCTTAGACTCCGCAAGGCCTGATAGTTGTAGGTAGCAATGTGGGACAGAGTAGCCTAATCACAAAATTTGAAGGTGAAATTAATGCCATGTCTTGTGTCATCCTCATCCCTACCTGTGAGGAATAGTGATCCACTTCCCCCTTACAGAAAAGTCAAGAGGAAGTAGATTTTCCAGTTCACTGCTGGAAAATGGAATTTAGGTTCTTTTTGCCTCTAGCCAATGGCGGAAATTGTATGTTCTGAGACACTGCCTTTAGGTGGTGTGACGAACCTGATGGGAGGGGGTCTTGACAACAGAGCCTCCTTGGCAACTGCGAGTGTTTAAGCTGATTGGCTGGTGAAATGGAACCTTGGAGAGCCCAGGGGAGGGGCTGGTGGGAAGAGGAAAATAACGGATTTTAACTGACTGGTGTGTGTTTGAAGAGGAGTGTGACTGTGGTGTGTCTGAGGGAGGCTGGAGATTTGAAGGGCTCTGTGGGAGAGAGAATTGAGAAATTGGGTATACGAGAGAGACAGAATGAATGGAAAAAGAGAGAGAGAGAGAGAAGAATGGTGTGCTGTTTATAAACATTGAGATACAAGACATATTTAAAGCAACAGTGTTACAATAAATGTTTGAAGTTCTGTTCTTTAAAACAGTGTCACAGAGTCTTATTTTGAATCCTGGAATATACACGCTACCAATAGTATCCTCTTGACCTCAGTGCCAACAGTACCACAGTCTTGGAAAATATAAATCACTGCTGATCCTTACATCTGGGAGAAGGGCAGATTTAGGGAAAGCAGTAAAGGGGGAGAGTCCTGAAAGGAAGAAGCCAAGGCGGGGACAAGAGTGAGGAAGGGACTGCATTTTCAGAGAGGGAGAACTGAGGCAGCCCTGTTTGTCCTGGCCCTGGCTTGATTCAGAGATCTCCCTGGCTGTTCAGTTCTGATCACAAAGAGGTGTCAGGCTGGGCAGGCCTTGAGTGTGAGGCTTGGGTGCATGTTTCGCACTCGGCACCGGTGGTTTTCCCCATGTGTTTTCCGTGAAGAGTGGTGTCAGAGTGGTCTAGGTCAGGAAGTCTTATATATTGTAGAGTAGACCATGTATGCCTTCTCTCAAAAGGAGAACAGAAGAACTGATGCAGTAAGGGCAATGGAGTCCAGAACAGGTAAATAGGCAGTACAGGAATACCCAGCTAAGTGAATTCAAGTCTCCAGAGCTTTACAAACTACATCCAAGGATATAAAAGGAAATTGCAGATGCAGTCTCAAAGCCACTGTTAACCACCTTTGAAAATTCTTGGAGAACAGGGAAGTGTTACCAGGTCCCTTTCATGGATAAGCATGAGCAACACAGCATAACACAGAAGTTGCTGAAATTCAAGGGTACATACAGCACACATCTTTCAAAGGTTATCAGTACAGATTTGTGTGCATACAGCATTTATTGGTCAAAGCTATAAATTCCTTCATGTGTCTATTCTCCCTTTTTTCTTCCCAGGCTGGTGCTTCCCACAAACCCACACCTCCTTGACCAAGGTGACCCTCCTGCATATTTTCTCTATCTCTATCTCCACACTACTCCACTCTTATAACATCCTAGAACCATCAGTCTTTTTTCCCCCTCCTGTTCCTGCTCTTCCCTAGCATGAATCAATGGAGCAGTGCTTAAGCCTGGATACATGGGAGCCCCTTTTTGCAATGATTACATACATGGTAGCAGTTAATAAGTAACACACATTCAACAGGGTACTATTTTCCAAGACAGGGAAGCTTGGCAATCTGCCATGCTGGCCCCCTAAGGCAACCTCTTCCCTTTTAGCCTGGCTTGTGAGGATATGTAATATGAAACTTCTCAATCAGGCTGTGATCCCTGACACGGTTGGCATCTGCCCATTCTCTCTCACTGTTTGGCAGATTTTTCCAGTTTACTACGTATTGAAGATGCCCTCTGCGCTTTCTGAAATCCAAGATTTCTAATATCTTGAAGTATTGATTTTATCCCACCATTAGGGGGGCAGGCAGGGCTCCTGAAACTGGTTGCCACACATTGGTCTTCAGTTCAGGTTTGGGAAAGCTGAAATCAAACACAGATGGATTTGCCTGTAAGACTTGGGAAGTTCCAAACCAGCAGTCATAGCACTTTCTAAACAATTTCTTGACTCTGACTTTTCATTTCAGCCCTAACTTTTTTGAAGAATGAGAGCATTTTAGGAATTTGATACATAAGTACACTTTATCTCTGGGTTTGATGTCCCAGTTCTTATTCCATTTGTGATCCATCTGTTTTTTGCATGTGGCTTTGGCATAATTCAGTGCAGATATAATGGCTGGCCACACTGCTTTAACCTTGCTGGCCCAATTAGCCAGTGGTTTTAGGTCAGATTGGATGACCTCAAGGGGTGGCAAGTGTTTCTGTATTTGTGCATGCACAATTTCAAATGGGCATGTCTCATGCTTTGGTGTACTACATTTGTCGGGGTTACCCTCCATATATGTATGGGAGACTAGTTACATGGGATTTGTAATACTCCATTGCCATATTATTGTATAGCTAATTGCTGCTGCAGCTGCACCTTGTTATTGCATTCCTTTCCCTGTGTCTCAGGACATTCCAAATGTAAACTGATAGTAACCATAGAAACACAGGGTCATCCTGATCCGAAAGTAATACCTCTTTATCTCTGTGTGAACCTGCCTAGTATAATACGTTAGCCTGGGAAAAGCCGCCATTCTGGTTCACTAACGTCTGCAAGTCTGTTTGTACTCTCAATAAATCCTGCTTTTGCATGTTTACTTGTTGTGTATGAATCTGATCCTGACAGAGTGAACCAGAATCCCTTCATTAAATATGCATCAATTAAGTGAATTGGAGGGGAATCCTTCCGAAGAAGGCAAAGACTCCGACAAAATAGAAGGTGCCGGGGCCAGTGAATTGCCTCCTGGCACTAAATCCAAAGTCCAGCTTTTCTTCCCGACTGGAACCCCCACCGGTGGCCACACTTGGACCTGGAGAGAGAGGAAGAGAACTTAGGTTCAACAACGCAGGAGAGCTGCCAGATGGGACACCTCAGAGCGTGAATTGGCGCTTATGGATGAGTTGCTGACTGAAGAAGAAGAGATGGAGAAAAAAGATGAGGAAATATTGGAACTCCGAGCCTTCATACGTGAAATGTGTGCCATGGGGCCACGGATAGGCAGAACCCTGGCCAGGGACCAGCAGATACCAGATGTGCGACCTCCAATAGCCGGGTTGCCAGCAGATGGACAGCCGCCCCCACCAGGGCAACCTGTAGCACCAATCCCACCCCCAGCTGCGCCAAGGAACATTGGTGAGTTAAAGGCTTCGTTTAACGGAAGCAGAGAAAAACTCTCCTTTTTCCTAACCATGGCTTCAAATTACATGCTCGATTATAAACACTTGTTCCAAGATGATGTAGCCCGGATAAGATACATCAGTCAACGCCTGAAGGGGGAGGCGGCTGATTGGGTAGTGCGTCTTTATGACTCTCACATGCCAGAGACGGCAAATTTACAGCTGTTCATGAATCAACTCCGGGAACGCTTTGAAGACCCTCATCTACAAGAAAAAGCCAGATACCAACTCAAGAAACTGAGACAAGGGAGGAATGATGTTGGTGAATACGCCAGAGAATTCCGAAAACTAGCTGCTAAAGGCCCCTGGACAGACGAAGTCCTAAAGGAATTTTACAAGGACGGCTTGAACCCAGCTATTCTCCATGGCTCCCTAACCCAAGACGACCCTAACACCCTGTTAGGCTGGATAAAGCTGGCTACTGAGGTTGAAGGAATATCGCAGTCTGTGCAACTGACCCGTCAAAGACAAGCTCAAGAAATTGGGCCCAGAAAAACCCCACGCAAATCCACATTCCTCAGCAGTGAAGAAAGAAACAGATGCCTCCGAGAAGGCAGCTGCTTCACTTGCGGGAAACAGGGTCATCTCTCCAGTGATTGCCCTGAAATCAAAAGCACGACCTCCATGGATCTGAAAGGGGCTATTTCCAAAAGCAAGATTTCCCCTAGCAAAACCGACACTCCAAAACTGACTACCAAGCGCAACATCAAAGAATCAGCCGCAGGAGCTTGTCCCAATGAGGAAGACAGCCCTACCGCTTCCTCGGATCAAGATTCTGAAAGCAGCTGCAAGGAATGGGACACTGTCAGCTCTACTAATGTGAGTACTTGTAAATCTCCCCATTTATTTACAACAGTGACTTTGGTGGGAAAAGATGGCAAACTACGAATCTGCAGAGGGCTAATTGACTCTGGCTGTTCTAGAAGTTTATTGCACCCAGAATTAGCACAGGAGCTTGCTGTTGAATACCAAGATCTTAAGAAAGCTATTAAACTAACTCAAATGGATGGAAGCCCAATGACGGGAGGAGCAGTAAATTGAGTCACTACTCCCATTCCTTTTCATGTAAGCAGTTATAAAGGCAAAATCCGCTTTTTGGTCCCAAAATCAGTTCAATTTTGGGTGGTTCTAGGAATAGATTGGTTGCAAAAATACAATCCAGATATAGACTGGGTTGCTGGGAAATTAAGAGAGACCAAGAAACACAAAGCAAACACCCAGCTCCTAGAACTTTCGTTGACCCCTGAAGAGCTGTTTCAGATTCCTCCACACTACCAAGATCTGCAAAAAGCATTCCATGAGAAGGAAGCTGACAAGCTGCCCCCTCCACAGGGAGTTCGATTGTAAGCTAAAGTTGATTGATGGTGCAAAGCTCCCTAAACCCAAGATCTACCCAATGAGCTGCCAAGAGCTCTCTGCTTTAAAAAAGTTTTTGAGTAAAAATTTAGAGAGAGGATTTATAAAACCCTCCTCTGCCCCAACGGCCAGCCCAGTATTTTTCTGTAAAAGGAAAGATCCCCAAATGCAGATCCCAGATTGATCGTAAATTACAACCTGGTCAACCAAGCTATTCTGCCAAATTTATACCCCATTCCTCTGATTAAGACAGTCCTAGATCAATTGATTCAAGGACGGTTCTTCACCAAGTTGGACCTCAAAGAAGCTTTTCACAGAATCTGCATGGACCCAGATAGCGAATGGTTAACCACCTTCTCCACTCCCTTAGGTAATTTTCAGTGGACTGTTTTGCCTTTTGGACTACAATCTGGCCCTTCGGTGTTTCAAATGTTCCTCAATTCCATTTTTCATGATTTATTATATGAGGGGGTGGTTATTTATTTGGATGACATTTTAATATACACTGAATCTCTGGACAAACACATCCAACTAGTCAGAACAGTTTTACAATGTCTTACAGACCATGGGCTTGTGGCAAACTTAAATAAATGCCAATTTGATACCCAAACTTTTGATTATTTGGGTTACCGCATTCTCCACAACACGCTAAACATGGATCCTGCAAAAATTGAACTCTAAAGCAACTTCAACAGTTTCTTGGATTTGCTAACTTTTACCATAACTTCATTGTAGACTTTGCCACCATTGCCTTGCCTCTTACTGACTTACTTAGGAAACCCAAAAATTCCAAATCCTCCAACAAGAACAAAATCGATTGGTCTCCCGCCTGGCAGGCAGCTTTTGATGACTTGAAATGCAAATTTACATCTGAACCTTTACTCTTATTCCCCGACACATCTAAAGAATTTATTGTTCAGACTGATGCCTCTGATTTCGCTATGGGTGCTGTGCTTCTCCAACGTGACCCAAACAATGCCCTAAAGCCTTGCGCTTTTATCTCAAAGAAATTTTCTACTACACAAACCAATTGGCCCATTTGGGAAAAAGAGGCTAAAGCTATCCATTTTGCTCTAACTACTTGGCGTCATTTACTTGAAGGCACCCAACTGCCTTTCCAAGTTTGGACAGACCACCGCAATTTGGAAGCTTTAAAAAAATGCAAAAAAACTAACACCCAAGCAAGCTCGTTGGGCCGAATTTTTCCAGCGCTTTTGCTTTAAAATTGTTTTCAAGCCTAGTAAAAGTAACACTCTTGCAGATCCTCTTTCTCGACTTCCCTGCCATGAATCTGACCCTCCTGCCTTCCCCACTGAAAAGACTTTATTTCCGCCTGAGTCTCTGGGCTTACAAATTTCTACCCGCGCTCTTCATAAATCTTGTCTCTCAACTTCCACTCTCTGTGATTCTGCCTTGCAGGACCTCATCAAACACGCCTGTCACACTGACCCATGGCTTTCCTCCCACAAGGACTCTGTTTCCTGGGTGAATGGCCTCCCTTTCTGTGGTTCAAAACTTTATGTTCCCCTGATGCCCGTCCTGAAATTCTGCACAGACATCATGACAGCAAACCTGCCCGTCATTTTGGTTTCCTTAAGACCCTCCACTCCATCCGCAAGCTCTTCTATTGGCCCAGTCTCACCAAACATGTCCAGGACTATGTGAAAACTGTGCCACTTGTAATTTGTGCAAATCCTCCAATTCCAAGCCACAAGGATTGTTATTGCCTTTACCTGTCCCTTCAAAACCTTGGGATGTCATCGCTTGGGATTTTGTATTGGGACTCCCCTCTTCTGGGGGCTTTCACTGCATTTGGGTAATCACTGACCACTTTTCCAAACAATCCCATTTTGTACCCCTTAAGAAAGTACCCACAGCTGAGAAACTTGCCAACCTCTTCATCACTCATGTATGGAGGTTGCACGGTCTCCCCTCTGCAATTGTCACCGATCGCGACCCTGTTTTCACCTCAAACTTTTGGACCTCCCTGCTTAAATCACTGGAGATCACTCAAAAACTCAGCAGTGCCTATCATCCCCAATCTGATGGACAAACAGAATGGATGAATCAGGCACTTGAACAATTTTTACACTGTTTTGTTACCTCTAATCAGTCTGACTGGGCATCCCTCCTCCCCTTTGCTGAATTTGCCTTCAACTCTGCTTTGCATTCTTCCACCGGCAAACCTCCTTTTGAAGTTGTTACGGCTTTAATCCCACTCCTCCCCCCCCTTCCTCTTCCTTCTCCCACCTCCCCCCCCCATCACTCACTGCTTGGATTTCTAAAGCCTCCTCCATTTGGGCATTTGTTGCTGACTCCCTGAAAGCTGCTAAATCAACCCACAAACGCTTTGCTGACACCAAGCGCATACAAAACCCTTCTTACAGTCCTGGTGATCTTGTATACTTGTCCGCCAAAAACATTTCCTCCCCTTCTCCCTCTAAAAAGCTCTCCCCTAAATTCCTAGGACCCTTCCCTGTGAAACGTGCTATCAATGATGTATCTTTTGAATTGATTTTGCCTCCTTCTTTTAAAAATGTCCACCCTGCGTTCCATTCCAGTCTCCTCAAGAAGGCTCCTTTGGATTCCTCTTCACATCCTGAACCTGTGGATCCTTCTACCACTATTCCTCCATAACCCACCTGTCATCGATTTTTAGCTGCGCAATTATTGCCATGTTTTTTATTTCTCTCTGTTCCTTCTTATTATGTCTTTTTTGGGGACGGGCAGGATGTCAGGGTTACCCTCCATATATGTATGGGAGACTAGTTACATGGGATTTGTAATACTCCATTGCCATATTATTGTATAGCTAATTGCTGCTGCAGCTGCACCTTGTTATTGCATTCCTTTCCCTGTGTCTCAGGACATTCCAAATGTAGACTGATAGTAACCATAGAAACACAGGGTCATCCTGATCTGAAAGTAACACCTCTTTATCTCTGTGTGAACCTGCCTAGTATAATATGTTAGCCTGGGGAAAAACCGCCATTCTGGTTCACTAATGTCTGCAAGTCTGTTTGTACTCTCAATAAATCCTGCTTTTGCATGTTTACTTGTTGTGTATGAATCTGATCCTGACAACATTGCTGTATGCCATTTCTGCAAAGAGTATCAAATTTTCCTGACGATTTTGCTGGCAGTTAATATAATAACACGGGTACTGTTCTAACATTTGATTCACCCTTTCTTGTCTGTTCTTTGGTCTCTGGGTGATGAGCTGCGATGAGCGCTTGCTCTACCCTCAACAGTCTTAGAAAAGCTTTCCAAAATTGTGAATGAATTGGGTACTCTGATCTATGGCAATCTTATTGGGCACCCTGTGCACCTGGTACACATGTTACTAGCACAATTTTGCCAGTTGTGTTGCCATGGGAAGGGCTTTGCAAGGCACAAAATGGGTTTGTTTAGAAAACAAGTCTGTGACTACCCATATGACAGTTTTCTGGTTACTCTCTCAGAGATCAGTGATAAATTGCATACTAATGTGAGCCCAGGCATGGGGACAGGTGGCAATGGTGGAAGTAGTCCTTGTGGTTTGCCCCCCACGTGCTGTTTTGTGTACAAAATGAGCATGCTTTTACTTAGCTCTCCACATCTTCTTTAAGCTTTGCTTCTGACCAGGTGCAAGGTTTTAACAAATCTAAAGTGCCCAGCTGATTTCACATTATGACAGTGTTGTAAGAGTTTAGTCTGCAGTACCTCAGGCACATAAACCTTTTCTTCTTTGCACCATACACTCACATGATTGATGAGCTCTGACTTGTGGTTTTTGGCCCAACCATCCCATTTAATAGTCTCTTTTAAGTTTTCTAACAGGGTTTCAGGGACCTCTCGGGGACTGCGCTTTCCCTTCATTTGGCTGTGAGTCGCTAACAATAGTCCCAATTGTCGTGGAGGTCAACATCATGTTGATCACCTCTAGTCTCCGACACCATGCTGGGGTAGGTATGACAATATGTCCACTAGGAATTTATTTTCTGGGTAGATATTTAATAGTAAACTTAAATTTATAGAAAAAATTGGCCTACTGCTCCTGTTTTGGACTCCATTAGTGGGGGTTCTGTAGGGCTACCAGGTTGTGATGATCTGTCTATATTTCAAAAGAGCAGCTAGCTTCCTCTCACAAATGTCACCATGTTTCTAAGGTGCGCTTGATGGCCACCACCTTTTTTCCCCCCAAACTGGCCAATTCAATTCTGATTTATCTTTTTTCTATTTACAAGTAGCCATATGATCTTAATTTATCCTTCTCATCTTTCCACAAAAGGGTGGCCCCCATTGCTGCAACACTGGCATCCACTTGTACAATGAACACCTGCCATGGGCTTAGGGTGTTTTAAAATGGGCTCAGAACTGAAAAGCCTTTTAAACTCATCAAAAGCATGTTGACACTCTGAGGTCCACTTAATTTTGGTACTTGGGAGAGGCTTAATGGGCTTATTTTTGGCTGCCCCCTTTTTCTTGGTCTTTAACATGTCAGTCAAGGGCAGTGCCACTTGCATGAAATTCAGAATGAACTTTCTGTAAAATTAGCAAAACCTAGAAAGCTCTGCAACTGTCTGCAGGTTTGAGGGGGTTCCCAGCCCAATACCCCTTGGATCTCAGCAGAGACCATTTCAGTGGCATGATTAGAGATGTTGTACCCCAAATAATCTAGTTTGTTAGTTTGAAACTCACAGTTTGACAGTTTGATATACAGATTGTTATCCAGCAGTTTCTGTAGCATTTGCCTGATCAATGCTACCTGTTCCTTGTATTTGCGGCTATAAATCAGTATCGTTTGTTGCATTGCATTTATTTGTTGCATTTTACATAGGATTACCGCATTTACCGGCGTGTAAGACACACCCGTGTATAAGACACATCCCATTTTCAAAAAGTATTTTTTTGGGAAAAAAGTGAGTCTTATACAGCAGCAAACACAGTAATTACATACAGTTTTCACAGGTAGAGGAGGCTCTCCTATCAACTATATATGAGTCAAGCAATCACCATCTGTTGTTGTTGTTGTTGTTGTGCACCTTCAAGTTGTTTCCAACTTATGGTGACCATAATTTAATAAAATTAAGATCTAATAAATATTAGTTTTTATTACTCCCTAATATTTATTAATTTTTAATTTTATTAATCCTTAATATTTACCAAAGTGCACAGTTGAAATGCCTGAATAGAGCTTTGTCATTAGAAATAAATAATAAGCTCAAAACTTAAATTCTGCTAGATTTTGTCCTATCTTTAGGCAACTTTACCCTTAACCTGTAAGCAAATTCTGGGAACCACATTTGGTCCTTCAGGGGCCATTTAATAGCCAAATCTCAAGTGCCCATAAATTTGGGTGTGAGACAGGAAGAGGAGGAGAGACAGGAATAGCCTGCCTTTTCATATCAAAACAATAATCATGCAATATTTATTGTTTGGGATTGAAATGTTTCAGATAATCAAAGTAATAAAATGTTGGGAAAAGCTAGCCTTTCGGATGTAAGGAAGGCTATAAATTTCTTTGTTCATCAGGTAGTAGGTTAAAAAAAAGTCAGTGATATTTTATGATAAGCGAAAGGTAATAATGAAATCAAGTTTTTAGTTGAAGCAGTGGAGAACTCCCAGAGGGCACAATAGACTTGCCTTTGGGAGTCTGAAGGAAGCAAATGGCAGCCAAGTGCACAATCCATATATCATAAAATCCAAGTAAGTTTTAACTATAATTTCAGGAAGCAGTGAGGTATTTATTTGGTATGCCGTTCTTGACAATCCCTCTTCCCCAATACATAACCATCATAAAAATACAGTTGCATTCACAGCACACACCAGGAAATTACTTCAAACTGTTTGATATCTTTGTTTTTCAAATAATTGCATTAGATGGTTTTTAAAATGCCTTTTAAATCCCTCATAAATCCTTTAAAAAAAAAAAAAAAGACCCAAAACACAATTATAGGGCAGCAACTCTAATACTTCTTCACTGCCTTCAAATAACATGTATATATGTATATATTATCTGTCTCCAACAAATTTCGATCAGTTAAAAATAATGTTTATGTGGCACATCAGGGTTGTTTTACCAAACAACAGGGTATTTTGCTAAACCAGGGTGATAGTTTCATAGCTTGGAGTAACTGAACTATAAAGCACAATCTTTTCCTTTAGGCACTCCTGATTCTTTGGAGAAATATATTTCCAGAATTATCTGCACAATTCTTCTCTAAGAAATTGTGGTATAGCTGTTGGGATAACTGTAGGGAAGAGCTAGGAAAACTCCCTGCCAGAATCAGCACCAACTGAATACAAAGACATATTTCATTACAACATAAACGCAGAAAATTGCCAGCAATGGGGAAAATACATACGAGAACTGTGTGTGGGAGTCTTGAGATCTCAGAGCAGCAGACAAGATGTTATCGTGTAACAACTTGTAATATTATTTTTGTTTTGTTGTGTTGTGTTTGGTGGCAACAACTGCCAAATGTCATCATGCCCCTAAGTCACAGAATGAGGCCGGTCATGCTCTCCTTCCCCAAACAGAATGGAGGTTTTCTCATCACACACTGTGGGGCATCTGCAAAGCATTTTTTTGACGTTGTCCATTTGATTGGTCCTTAAACTGTCTGAAATTATAGCCACACAGGCCACACAGCCAGTAGCACTTCCAGAAGCACCAATGACCAGCAGCGTGCTGTAGCTATACAGCTTTTGGGTTATCTAGCACTGCCTCAAAGAACACGGTCAGCACTTTCAGGAAGACTGTTTGACTTCTGAGGGATCAAAATAAAGAATAACTTTTCAAGAAAAGACCATGTTATGGGGGTGCAGCTACAGCTCCCCATTTAATTGAGGGAGGGACACAGATATTTATCACTTAATTTAAAAAGGAGAACAAATGGTGACATTAATGTGTTACTAATGCACAATGTAACATATTCTATCTCTCCAGCAGAGAATAGAAATAAGTTCTCTGGATGCAGTGGATGATTGGGATGAGCAATAGATTGTTTCTTACGAATAACATCCCAAACTACTATTGGCAAGTTTTACCTATTCAGCATCTAAAAGTTTTTACCCAGATGAGCACCTCTTAAGAAATTCAAAGTTCTCTGACTAAGAAAGGGGCAGTCAGCTTCATACAGCATAGGGGCAGCCTGGATTTCAGACTATAGCTTATGGAGTCGAAATCTTATTACCTGCCTTTTATTGCCATGGTCCCCACATGGCCAAGAAGGAGAGCATCCTTTGCCTGCATTGAGATCCCTCCAGAACAGTGAGCTTCAACAGAAACAACACCTGATACAAAATGGAAGCATGTGATGCTAACATAATATTTTTTTTAACATGTTTTGCCTGATGAAGAAGCCAGTGGAAGTTTGAAAGCTTGCATGATGTATTTTCTGCATTTTGGTTGGCCAATATATGTACTGCTCTTTTGTGGATCCCAAGTGTTGCAGATTTCAAAGAATAAATCACCTCCATCTGCAATTAATATATAAGCCACATTTATACTGTGCTCTACAGTCTCTTGCCACCTTGTATGTGCATGCATCTTCTCTTTCAAAATGTGGTCCTATGCCTGTCATATCTGTTTACACACCCTCAGTGTGTGTTTTTTCCTCAGCCTTCAACGTGTAAGCAACCGATGGTGAATTATAGACAGACAAATAGATGGTCTTCTAATTTCACAAAATATAGTACATATGAATGTGTGTATACGTGTGTGTGCATGTGTGCACGCGTATGTATGTGTATGCGTGTGTGTGTGTGTGTGTGTGTGTATACATAAATACACACACATACACACATACATACATACAACTTTAGCTAAAGTGGGTTTATTATTGGGTATTTGTTTTTACACCAGGAATTTATCATTAGGAAATCTAAAACACTTCTTTTCAATATTCTGTCATTATAACCATACTGTCTGTCTTATGAGTATGAAATGTTAAATGTTTACTCTTAAAATCAAATTGTAATCTACAAAAAGTATGCTAAAGCTATGAGGCTTAAAGATACCATAAGATGTTTGATTGTTAAACTGGAATAAACTAATATACCTATCCCTTTGAAAAATAACTTTTCCTTGTATTTTTTTTTTAAATTCAAAACATAGTGCCTTTATTACATTGATTCCCCAGTATTGCAATGGTTCCTCCCCTGAGCTGTTGTGTGAATTTGTGGGGGTGGGGGCTGGAACCAACTCACCTCCTTACAGTTAGGAAAATTATTTGCCCAGACTTTGTGTTTAGGGAACTACTGAGATATTTTCTCCATGCTTATATTTATGCCTTGCAGATTATTTTTTTAAGAGTATAATTTCTAATTCTTCTTCCTCTGTCAGTGTTTCCAGTCATAGTCTTCATATAATTCTCACTGTCAGTAACAAAGAATAATCACTGGACTGTTGTTCCACTGATGGAGAACTGATCTCTTGTATTAATATCAGTCCTAGAGATAAGTCATAAGACTATGTAGTCTCCTGCCTTTAAAGGGTTGCCAACACTTCTATGATTTAAGAAAGTTCAAATATCTGCTTTTCATAATATATGTTTTTTGAAGTGTTATTATCTTAAGCAACTATAAAAAGTGGCATTAGAATATTTATCCTTTTACTGGTTTTAATGGCCATCTGGCCTTGCTTAAGCCACCAAAATGTACATTTTGTTCCTCCAGGGATGGCTTTCTTGCACAATGCTGGCTTATTGCCCTCTGAAAAAGCCAGCAGTTTAATGCATGCCACCAAGTTCCCTTAACTGCACTGCTGTTCTGTACAGATGTATCGTTGGGGGTTTAAAAGCCTAAGCTGGTCTCTAGTTTCAAAAATGAAGATTCACTTAATGAACTGTAATAGAATAGTCTTCAAGTTGCTACTAGACCTGTGACAAATGTCACTATCTATTTATCTTTAAATTATCTGTGGAAGTGTTTATGTACTATGAAACATTCCACATGAGCTAGACAGGAAGCTATAAAATTTTTTATGAGAACAGCACATAGCTGACGGCAGAGTTTTAATGCAAACGTGGTCCCATCTAAATCCAAAGAATGCCAGAAAAGGATTCTTTCCACAGCAGTGCTGCTCTGATCCAAGGTACTCTGTTCTAAAGATACTGCTTGCAAGCCTGAGAGGATTCTGAGGGGTATGTAGGAGGAGTATCTGAGATGAAAGATGATAGAGGCCCTTTTGTACTGTATGGAAGTAAGTCACACTATTATAAGAAAGTCATACTTAGATCCTCTATAGACTGTTCAAATTCTTTCAGCTGTCTAAAGCTCTGATGTATTAGGGCTGGAATTCTGTGGGTGACATATTCTGCAACTTCTATGTTTTATGGTCATTGCAGAAGGCAGTATTCAGTGTCTCCTCTTTCACCATCCCCCCAACACAATGAAGCTCATCAAAAGAGTGGTGCACCTCCATGGTTTATCAGTGGCTGGCAGAAGGCAGGATTTCCTGGGCACCACTCACCTTCAGTTTTGTAGCAAGGAGAAAGGAAGTGTCACTGCGCCCTGCCCCGCCTGCCTACTACAACATGCCATGTGTAGCAGTTCTTGAAAACCACTTGGGACACTTCATTTAGTCCAGCATCTGACAACTCCACACACCTGTTTTAGAGGAACATGTGTGGCAGGGTACTATTGTACTCACATCCTGTTTGTGGAGTTCCTTCCCACAGCCATCTACCTGATTGACCATAGTCAGAGCAGAGTTCGGGATTAGGTTTTTGACCTTATGTTTTTGAGGCAATTCACAGTTCTACATAAATGGCTGCCTCATGTTTGAATTTGTCGATACTCTAGAAGCACCTTTGTTGTATGTGGCATTGCTTCATGAAGCAAATTATTCGTGATATGTGAGATTACTTCTTGTGTGGTGGCACCCAATGTATGAAGCTCCCTCGTTAAGCTATCTTCCTCTCTATAAATGTCCTTGATGAAAATTTTCTTAAAACAAACATTTCATTTCTGTTGTTTAATTGTTAAACCCTTGGTAATTATTAGGTCCTTCTGGTCTTGTTTATTCCTGCTTTTAGTCTGGTAACTGTATTTTAATGTAAAGTTTAAATTTTTTGACTTTATATTCTGCATTATGACAGTCATTTTTATATGTATGCATAAAGTAAATAATTTAATAATAAATGCATGAGATAGTATAGTAAAACTGAAAACTACAAAGAACAGTATGTTCAGTCAGACTGGTCCAAAAGAATGAGTCAAAATGTAGCTTGTTTTCCTTATAATTTAGCTTCTTGCAAAAGAGAAACGTTATTATACAGGTTTATTGAACAACCTAGATTTTATAAATAATTGCCTGTCAGACTGTTCAAGACAGACAAATATACAGCAGACCAACAAAAACATGATCTGTCATATTTCTAAGAGAAATATATGTTGATTTTTCATTCTCTAGGGTTGTACGTACAGCAGTAAGAAAGAAATGGCAGTGCTTTTTCTGCTGAAGCATTTTTAAACAAATGTAAAATCTGGGAAAGATACAGCTAAAGAAGGAATTTTTATTCCAGTATTCTTGACCCTGAATGTTTTCTTTTGCCTATATGTCTGCAGATCGAAACCAAATACAATAAATGCTGGTGTCCTTTTTAAAAAGTCTGGATGTTTACAGCAAGCATATAATTTTCCATCATTATGGATGCCAAGAAAAATAAGAAATCATGATAAAGGAAGGTTTAATCATACATTTCAGCAAGCACAGAGAGAAGATCAGAATTTTTTCCTTCTTTATTGTACACATTATTTTTAGTTCTTTAACATGCAGATTAGTTCCAGAAAAATGACATGTAAAAATGTTTTTATAGTACACTTATGCTGCTGTGGCCAGCATAATATTGAAAATGGGAACTGGGAAACTTCAACAGAAAAAGAGTCACACTGTCTGCTTTAACACTTGCCCACTGAAGGACTGGATCTATACAACCATTCACTATTAATGTCCACTGTCAAACCCTTGGCCCTTCTGACTATCTCCACTGCAGCATCACCTGCTAGTGAGTTCAGTCCAAAATGATAGCTCAATTGCTTTCAGATCTCACCACACCCTTGGTGTAATATTCCTATAGTAATTGTTATGAACAAAGAAAATCTAAAACAAAATTCACAGACTCAGCTTCTGTGCAAAGCTTGGGGGGAAAAAAAGAAAGAGATTTGTTTTGGAATAGCGATGGCAGTTACAACTGAAGGGAATATGTGAAACTCGTCTTCTTGAAATTAGTAAGAAAAGAAAGGACAAACCAAACAACAACAAAAAAGGCAATGAGAGACACAAGAAATAAATGTCATGTGTGAATAAAGTGTCTGCCTTCTTCTGTAGAGTAGTCAATGGTAGCAGGAGGGAATCACAGAGCTCAGCAGCTGATTCAACAAAATGCTGAAAGAAAAAAAGTGGTGAATGAACAAAGGTATAACTTATACAACCTTCTTGCAGGTAAGATTTTACTCTGAAGAGCCTTAAATTTAACTGGGAAAACATGCTACATAATCCTGGGCACAGCATTATGTCCCAGTTCAGAAGCCCAGCGTTTGAACATAAAGAGCAAAGACCAAAGACTTATTGTAGGAACAAAAAGACATTGACTGTGATTCTGTATTACCTAATTAGCTATGGAACCATCTTAGCTATGTATGCCTGACCATGCAAAATCTGCAATTACTGGACAGCCAGTGCTGGAGCTGACAGGGCTCTTTTTCCCTGTCGATCAGGAAGCAGCTGACTGACATTCCCACCTCCTCCCATGAGTGATCCCTGGTGCAACAGTCAGAGACAGGGGCCCTGCTGCAGATGCCTCACTCTGAAAACACCCAGAGGAGGAGGTCTCTGAGGAAAGAGCAGAAGATAAGCTATGTTTTGGGGTCATCCTTGACTCTTAGGGCCTTTCCATACTACACTGTTATAGTGCTATTATTCCACTTTCAACACGCTATGGAATTCTGGGGTTTGTAGTTTAAGGAGGGGCATGTAGAATTCTCAGCCAGAGGGCTCTTTGGCTTCAGTAAACAACAAACCCCGGAATTCCACAGGATGTTGAAAGTGGAATAACAGCACAATAACACTGTAGCGTGGAAAGGCCCTTAGACTGTGTTTGTGTTTAAGGCTTGTGTGGTGGTTAATTTTTGGCCATGTGCTCTGAACACATGGTCCAAGGAGGTGGGGCTTCTGCTGAGTAATTGACTTGCTTGAGAAGGAGCTAGCAACCACTAGCTCTATCTAACTGTTGCCTTAGGTTTTGGAGCTCAGTCTCTGAGGGCCAGTGGGCCATGCCTTGTGGCACTGCAGCAATGTGCATGCAATGTTTGTCTTCTTGATAGATAACCTCAACAGCTACACTTGTAAGCTGGAAGAGAAGGTCAGTGCACTGCAGCTTTATGTTGTGACTTCAACATATCAGAGATCAGGATTCCTAGACAGAGCAAAGAAAGAACTGATCCAATTGTCTTCACTTCTTAGAGTTAGTCAACCATCTTTACTTGTTACAGGAAGTACTAGTGCCTACAGATGGGTTACACCTCACAAAGACTAGGAATAATGTCTTTGAGAAAAACATGGCAAATCTGATCAACAGGGCTTTAAACTAAACCCTACCGGGGTGTGTGTGTGTGGAGATGATAGCATAAGCGTCTGCCCAAAAGCAGTTCTAAACACAAAGATGTGAATTCTAAAGGAGGAGCTGAGGGAGAGAATGGGAACCACAGCAAAACTTGAGAGCAAACAACGTTTTAGCAAACAACATCTATAGACCAGTGCGCTAGTTTGGGAAACAAACTATGATTTTGAAGTCCTAGTGCAAGAAGGCAAATATGACTTCATAGGTACAACAGAGGCTTGGTGGGATGACTCCCACAATTGGAGTGTAACAGCTGAAGGACATAGTCTGTTCGAAAAGAATAGATGAGGAAGGAAAGGACAGAGAGTGATATTATATGCCAAAGACAAACTGATTTGTACAGATATCCAACCAAGTGGAGAGCATTTGGGTAGAAATAAATGGAGAGACAAATAAAGACAACACTGTGGTGGGAGTTTACTACAGGCCATCAAACCAAGACTAGGTGGTGGAAGATGCTTTTCAGGAACAAATCTTAGAAATTTCCAAGAATGAAGAACTGGTAGTTATGGGGGACTTCAGTTATCCCGATATCTACTAGGAGACTAGCTCTTCTAAGCACAGCACAGGTTTTGCAACAGATCCTGATATGCCCTGCAGATAATTTTCTTTCAAAAGGTGGAGAAAGGAATAAAGGGATCAGTAGTGCTGGCCTTGACCCCAACCAATAGGGAGGATTTGGCCACTGGAATCAAAGCAGTTGATACCTTAGGTGAGGGTGACCATATAATGCTACACTTCATGACTGTGGGACAGGGCAAAGAAGAATATAGTCAAACACAGACACTGGATTTCAGGAAAGCTGACTTGATCAAGCCCAGGGAAATACTGGGCACAATCCCATGGCTACAGATGCTAAAGGAAAATAACACTCAGATTGGGTGGGATTTCATGAAGAAGGAACTACTGAAAGCACAATCACAAACAATTCCATGGAAAAACTACAATGGGAAACATCTGACAAAAAGCAACAACAATGTGGCTACATATTAAATTTAAAGAGGAACTGAAAAGAAAAAAAAAAGAGCATGTACGAAAAATAAAAGGAAGGACAAATTACCAAATAAGAATACAAGTGTGTAGCCCAAGATTTCAGGTACAGTGTAAAGAAAGGTAAAGCTCCAAATGAGTTGAGACCAACCTGGCAAGCAAGAAGCAATGAAAAGTTGTTTTTAATATATGTTCAATGCAAAGGAATGACAAGGAAATGGTGGGACTACTGCTCAGCAAAGATGGTAAAATACTAATAGTTCACAATGAAGAGGCATAACTGCTCATACCTATATTGACTGTTTTTCCTCAGAAAAAGGAATGTGTGCTTCCGTGCATCAGCAGAGACCTTGGCAAGGAATCCAGCTTGCAAATCAAGATTCAAAGGGAGTTAAGTCAGGAACCACTTAATGAGTTCAGATCTGTAGGATCAGATGAACTGCATCCTAGAGTATCAAAGCAACTTGCTGACATTCTTGCCGAACTAATTGTCATCATTTTTGAGAAATCCTACAGAATATGTGAGGTACCAGAGGACTGGATACAAGTAAACAAAGTTCCTCTCATTAAAAAAGGCAAAAAAGAAGATCCAGGAAAGTAGAGGCTAGGCAGCCTGACCTCAGTACCAGGAAAAATATTAGAATGATTTAATACAAGAGTCTGCCTGCAAGTATCTTGATGACAATGCAGTGATTAGTAGGAACCAGCATGGGTTTGTCAAGATCACATCCCGCCAAATTAACCTTATATATTTTTTTGATCGCGTCACTTGTTTAGTTGATGGTGGGAACACTGTGGATGTTATTTATCTGGATTTCAGCAAAGCACTTGATAAGGTCCCTCATGATATTTTGATTAGTAATCTGAATATGGAATAGATGGAAACACTATCAGAGAGATCCATACTTGGTTGGAAAACTGTGCTCAAAGAGTTGTCATCTGTGGCTGTACTTCAAATTAGAAGGAGTTCTCAAGGGGAGTGTCACAGGGTCCTTGCTGCAGCTGACACTAGTTGAAGACGCCTTGCACAGATCCTGAACTGGGAAAACAAACCACTATCTGTCAGAGTGAGTAAAGCTGCTGCACCCTGTACAGAAACTGGTCATAAATGAGGATTCCTTACCTTTACCCACTCTGGATGATTGCTCTGGGCTTGCTTGGTTTATTTACCTAATTAATTTCTCATAGTACACTACTGAGCAGTTGGAAATCCCTGCCTTACAGAAATCCAATAAAGGAGACCACATGCAGACGAAAGTAGGGATAAAAGATGTCAATTGTTGAATTAGAACACATCAAGTCTGAAACTTTAGGTCAGAAGTTCCCTGAGTCGCAGCAATTCGAGTGTACATCACTTTTCACATTATACTGACTAACAAAAGAATCTATCATTCCAATTTAACAAGAATGTACCAATGAACACTCGTACTACAATTATCTTGCCAATCAAGAAAAGCAAGCAAAGTAATTTGCCCTTTCATGTAGAGAAAATAAATAACACCATTTTATTTATTTATTAAAATATTTATACCTGCTCTGTATTTAAAGCTATCAGGGTCTAATACAAAATCAATCAATTTAAATTTAAATCAATATAAAATAAAAAATAACAGTAATTCCAAATGAGTACAATTATATTAAATCATTTCCCAGTTAAAATCAGATGAATTAAAACCATTTAAAAGAATTTAGAATCAGGGCTTCTATTTGTCTTGTTATATGGGGATGATATTAAAATGTACAAAAAGGACATTAAAGTTTAGATAGGTTGATAAACTGTATAAGAAAATCAACTTGAAATGTAAAAAAAAAAATGACAACTGTGTTCTCATCCACCTACACACCATCTCCAACTTCCTGCCATTAATTTGCTAAATATTCCATGTAAAAAACAAAAGTAACAATTGAAGATGCTGGAAAGAGACCGTCAGCTAGCTGATAGTCACAACAAACCAGCCTACTCACAAGTCCACATGCAAATGCTGGAGGCTTTCTAAAAATGTTTTTCCCCCTCAATGGAGGGAAAAGGAGAAAAAAAATCACCTTAATATAACATTGTCTTTCCTGTTGGTGTAGCCACATCCATATTAGCAAGCAAGAAACGTCATTCCATTTCTGCGGTAGGCACTCTGTCAAAGAAAGAAAATCTGTAATGAATTATCACATCAACTTAAACAAGAAAAAGAGGTAGAGAGCAAAGCAAGGCTTTCTTCCTGTTGTAGACTATTCTGGTTGCAATCTAATAGGAAACCTAATCGTAACATTTCTGGTGGGGAAGCATTAAGCAACCACTTTTTTATTAAAAGCTCTGTGTGGTTAGCAAGTGGTTAGTGATTCTATTTCAGGATATGTGCAAAAATATGACATCGTATTTTGTTAATCACCTAACACATAAATAAATGAGGTCAAAGCTAGTATTTTAATCTTCTTGTCATTTAGAGGCTGATGTCATCTCACTTTGTAAAAGATTCACTTCTATCTTAAGTAGAATAAATTACTGTGGTATTTTAAATTTCTCTCACAATCATTTTACACTCCATGCAGAAAGTCTTTTATTTATATGAACAGACATAATAACAAATACACATCCAACACCCACCACTTTTCCTACTATATGGATTTTCCCAGAAGTGTTGTTTTCAACACTATGTTATCTATCCTCCAGTGCTTTGGGATTGAGAGCAACAGTAACATTGAATAACAATGTTATCACATGTGAAAAAGTTACATCAGTGTTTCTGACCCACCCCCCCCCCCGAGATCTGATATAGTTCAAGTGGCAAAATACGATTTAATGGGCAAAATACATTAATTGGCATTGTCATAAAATGAGCCCTGATGTGACTGTAAGGGCAAGCTGAGCAGAAGAAAAATACTGACTGAATACATCTGCTGCAAAGTACATCAGAGATCCCCTCTAGGTATAGCCAAGGTCATTGTCAGGATAACCAGGTAACTCCAGAGGTAATAGGATTAAGCTGAAGCTGTAACGTCTCTGCTACCACACAATAGTGACGGGAATTGCTCACCAAAACATTGATTGTTTCAGCCCTTCCTCCTTGCAGCTGGATGCTTCCCTTCATTGTTCCTTTACCTGTCCATCATTACAGAGCTATTAGGACAGGCATTAATTCTTTGTCACCAAACACTAAGAACATTAACTCTGTCCAGACTCCAATGTCCATGTTGTAACCTCCACTGTTTGCTCAGCCAGAAAGCCATTCATACTCTTGACTTTCAGGCAGATTTTGGGTATAAAAACCCTTTGTTTTGAGCAGTCAGATGCAGTATCTTGCTTGCTGAATGTCATGCTGTCACTCTGATTTCCAAAAAAGTATTGTCCTTAGGCTGAAGTCCAAGACACATTGCTGCTTTCTTCACTGCTCTCCGGATCAGTAATTATTGCCTATTACCTAAAACTCTGCTATCAACAACTTTCCTCCCTTTATCCTTTATCCCATTTCTCACAGGGCTTGGCTTCCACACTCTTTTGGTCGTCCTCCTCTGGACACATTCCAGCTGGTCAATATCCTTCTTGAAATGAGGTGCCCAGAACTGGACACAGTATTCCAGATGAGGTCTAAACATGAGGATTCTATGATTTCCCTTCCTCCAGTCTGCTGGGACTTCTCCTGATCCTCATGAACTCTCAAGCATTATTGCCAGAGGTTCTGAAATTACTTTTGCCAGTTCTTTTAATATCCTTGAATGTAGTTCATCTGGTTCTGGTGACTTGAAATCCTTTTGGAGTAGTTAGGTATTCTTGTAGTATCTCTTACCTATGCTTTGCTGCATTTTCCCTATTACATCATCTGTGACATTTTCTCTGAGTTGAACACATTTTTCTCTTCAAAGAAGACCGAGGCAAAGAAGATGTTGACTAGTTCTGCCTTTTCTCTGTCCTCTGTTACCTCCTCCTCGCAATGGCCCTACCATCTCTTTGTTTTTTCCTTTTGCCACAGATATAACCAAAAAAGCCCCCTTCTTTTTTTTGTTTTTAGCATTCCCAGCAAGCCTTTCTGTAACTTTTCTGACTTTTTCCCTACATGTGCTGGCTATTTGTCTGAATTCCTGCTTGGTGGTTTCCCCCTTTTTCCATTTCTTGTAAATGGTTCTTTTAAATCTTAGTTCAGTTGAAAGCTCTTTAGACACCATCCTGCTTTCTTTATACACCTCCCATTTTGACTCCTCAGTGGAATTGTTTGAAACTGTACCTTCAATATCTCACTTTTAAGAAACTCTCATCCATCATAAACTCATCCTTTCTCTTTCAGTATGCATGACTATGGGATGGCACCTAGTCTAGAATGTGAGTCTGACTATGCTTGGCTTCTCCTTTCCACTGTATAACAAACTCCAGGAGAACATGGTCACTCACACCTAAGGATCCCACTGCTTCCAATCCATTAACCAGGTCATCACTCTTGGTTAGAATCAGGTCCAAAATAGTTGATCCCCTTATTGCCTCTTCCACCTTCTGTTTTTTTATTTTTAAAATTATTGTATTTTATTTTTTTATTGATAAGGAGAAAACAAAAATACAAGAGAACCTATACAAACAAATCAATCAGACAAAACAAACAATAAAAAACCATTACAATAACGTACTATAAGTACTATACACTATACACACACAGACAACTAAACTACTTACACATAACTAATTACACATAACTAAAGATGGACCCCACCCCTGCTGTCAGTAGCAAATAATAATTTAACAGTAACCACTAAATATTAAACCATAAAATAACAAGAAAATTAAAAAATTAAAACTGTTGCTGGTTATTCATATTTTCTTCATAGACCTAAATGTACAAAAGTTGTTAATAACTAATTCCCAGCAAATAGTTAATAATAATTCTAGTTTAATTATTGTTAAAAATACTTTAACTCCTTAATAACTCCAGTTGTATTAGTCACTAATAAACCAATCTTATTATATTTTAAATAACTTTTATAAGCAACAACTAAAGCACCAGCTCATATCTGATTACTCTTCTTGCAATGGTAAAACTGAAAAAATTTGAAGCACATTTTACAAAGGAAAGCATCAAAGAAAAAAAAAATGAAATCATTTCAAAAATCTTTTAACTCTTGATAACTCTTTCTTCTATAAATTCATAACCATAGATCACTGTCATAGAAGATAAACCCTTAAACATTTTCCCATTATAAACATACTTCCATTCTTATTTCTTTATAATCATAATTCCATTATAGTCAGAAATCATCTCCATCTTAAACATAAAAACCATTTTCTTGAACCTTGTATCATAAACTATTTTATTTAGCAAAATGTATTTTCCCACTTGTTCTTCCCACTTTTATTCCGAGAGCTAAATGATTTTTAAATACTTCTTACAAAACTTTTAGCATAAAACCAAACAATCATGTTTCTCATCTTTATAAACAGAAATACAAATGATAACACTACCCCAGTGGAAGAGAGCATTTTTACCAAAGTGTCTGTATATTAAAAAAAAATCATTAAATTATAATCCTCTTTCTTTCCAAAATGATTTCCTGTGGATTCAGAAACCAGTTGTCAGAAAACTCCTTAAATAATAAGAGCTCCCATTCCATATTTGGATCTCCTAATTTAAAAGATGTTGCTGGCATTGTGATATTTCTTGCATTCTTCGAACTTCCAAAATCAGAACTATTAACTCATTGCATTTTCTGTTGAGGAATTATTCCTTTTTGTATGGGTTTAATTTCCAAGTCACAGTGTGTCTCTTACAGAAATTGTATTCCCTCATCCTTTCTTTTTTGCTGATAGTCTAGAATTTCATCCAATTGGTGTCACCCTCCCCCCATATAACTCAGTTTCAAGCCCTCCTGATCAGGTTTGTGAGCCTCTTGGCAGAAACATTCCTGCCAACTGCTGTGAAGTGCAACCCATCACTTGCCAGTAGATCATGTTCATGAAACTACAGACCACAATCCAAGAAGCCAAATCATTCCTGGTGAAATCATCTGCAGAGCCAGTTGTTCACCTCCACTATTGTTCTCTCCCTTCTTGGGCTGTGTCCTTTAACTGGGAGGATAAATGAAATGATAACCTGTGCATCAAGTTCCTTCAGCTTCCTCCCCAGAGCCTCATAATCCCTTATAATATGGATTGAAGACTAGACACATGGGACTAAAGTTGCTAGATCTTCTCCTCCAAGAGTGCCACCAACTTGCACTTGCTGCAGGTATAGCCACTCACCTCCTCTAGCAAGAACACAAACATACCACAGCTATTGCAGGTGATGGCAGCAGCTCCCTCATATTCCACTCCTCCTCAAAACTCCCCTGCCAGTGCTGTTTGGCTTTGCCTGTTAACAGAGCTCCTGTTCAACTTTTATAATCGTATAACTTCATGTGCCACGAGGTACACGCTGCTGGCAACAGTTATAATGTGCTAGCTCCACCCCAGGGAGAGCACATGGCCAGAAACAAACACACCCATGTAAGCCTTTAAAAACAGTCAATCAATGATGTCCTCCCAAACACAGCTCAACTTCTGCTCTCTCCATCACGCCCTGGGCAAATGATCTGTGAGGGATGCCCTGAAAATGGTTTCTACTCCTCTTTTATGTACCAGTTCTTCCCAGAGAGGTGACTGGTTGCAAACAAAAGGGGAAGAGACACCAAATTGGGAGGGTTTGCTAATATCCCAGAGGAGAGGATCAAATTTCAAAATGACCTGGACAGATTGGAGAGCTGGGCCAAAACTAACAAAATGAGTTTCAACAGACAGAAATATAAGGGCCTACACCTAGGCAGAAAAAATATAGGATGGGGGACACTTGGCTGGATAACAGTACATGTGAAAGGGATCTAGGAGTCTTGGTGGACCACAAGCTGAACATGAGTCAGCAGTGTGATGCGGCAGCCAAGAAAGTAAACATGATTCTTGGTTGCATCAGTAGGAGTATGATGTCTCGATCAAGGGAGTAATGGCACCGCTCTATTCTGCTTTGGTCAGACTTCATCTGGAAAACTGTGTCCAGTTCTGTGCACCTCATTTCAAAAAGGATATTGACAAGCTGGAATGTGTCCAGAGGTGAGTGACCAAAATGGTGAAGGGTCTAGAGGCCATGCCCTATGAGGAGCATCTTAGGGAGCTGGGTATGTTTAGTCTGAAAATGAGAAGGTTAAAAGGAGACATGACAGCCATGTTTAACTATCTGAAGAGATGTTAGGTTGAGGAAGGAATGGGCTTATTTTCTGCTGCTCCAGAGACTTAGGACAAGGAACAATGGATTCAAACTGCAGGAAAAGAGATTCCACTTAAACCTCAGGAAGAACTTCCTGATGGCCAGAGCTGTTCGGCAGTGGAATATGCCACCTCAGAGTGTGGTGGAGTCTCCTTCTTTAGAGGTTTTTAAGCAGAGGCTGGGTGGCCATCTGTTGGGAGTGCTTTGATGTGTATTCCTGCATGGCGGGGGGGGGGGGGTTGGACTCAATGGCCCCAGTGGTCTCTTCCAATTCAATGATTCTTTGGAAGTCTTCAAACAGAGGTTGGATATGGGCATTTTCCAGGAGTGTATTGTAGATTCCTGCATGGGAGGAGGTTAGACAAGATGAATGCCATGGTCCTTTCCAGCTCTAAGATCCTCTGCTTCTGTGAGAAGACACAGAGAGTGGATGTGGATGGAGGGACTCAGGAGACAAATTGGAGTTGGAATGAATGAAGGAATGCAGGCATGGACAGAGAAATAAGGAAAACATAATGAACTGAGACAGTCCTGCAGGTCTCTACAACACAGAGAAGAATTCCATGAGGGAAGACAGAGGAGGAAGAGGAGGAGGAGGAGACAGGATGCTGGAGGTGGACAGTGATGTCAGTGCAGAGATTACTGACAGTGGCTGGGGTGGGGGAAGAGATTTTCAAAGAGGTGAGACAAGAGGATAATACTAAGCAGCAGATGAAGGGAGGGAGGGAGGGAGGTGGTTCAGAGGAGATATGAGCAAAAACTTAGAGAAATCGTAAAATCAGGGAAATCAAACCTTTTGTTGTTGCTTTTAATAATTGCAAATTATTGTGTTTATAATTGCTTTTCAACATTTTAGCAAATTTGTATTTGGTCCAGAATGGAAAATACTATATTAACACAGTCTGTTTTTACCATTGCTGAGTCGCCCACCCCCAAGGAATGTAACTTTTCTATTAGCCATTATTTATTTATGTTGTGCGGGTTTTTTTGGGGGGGGGGACAAAGGAGAAATTCAACACAGTATTATTTGTTCCAAATATAACCCACTCCATTCAAATAGGATTAAAATGTTTTTGTGCAAGATTCTGAATTTTCACTGTGGAGTATTGTTAAAGGGTAGATCTGCCTAACAAGTTTTATTCACAGCTAGAGGTTTTGTTTTGTTTTTAATCATTTTATTTAATTCCACATATAAAACATACATTTGTAACTGACAGCTTAATTGAAATGTTTCTGCTCTTCCTCACTGATCTAGTTTTCATTATCAATATTTCTTATCATGCTTCTAATATTGTACTACATTTAACTGCTAACATTACTCATTGATTCTTGCCTTTTCATCTCCATATTCCCGCCTCATGATATATACACTGTAGCCCCCTCCTAGTTTATCATAAATCATGAATTACAGATTTCCAACTGATTACCCAGCAATTACCCACAACCATTTACAATTTGCCATTCTTTTTGTATCACATCATCTGATTTCCCTTTTAATCTCTGAGAGATCATATCAGCATTTTTATTTTCAATAAGTGTACCCCACCATTGTTCTATTGTAGGTATTTGCTGAGTTTTCCATAACTTAGCATATTCAATACGTGCTGTTGTTATCATATAAAGCAACATTCTCCAATGTTTCTTTATGTCAGCCTCTTCTAATGTATCAGTCATATTTAATAAATACAATTCTGGTGTCTTAACAAACTGAACTTTCATTAATGCACATTTTTTTTTATGTATTTCACTCCAATATTTCTTAGCTTTTGGACACGTCCACCACCTATGATATATTGTACCGACCTCATTCTGACATTTCCAACAATGCCCATTACCTGTTTTGTATATCTTTTTCAATTTATCTGGTGCCATGTATCATCTATGAAATAGCTTATAATAGTTCTCTTTCAAATTCTGAGCTACCGTAAATTTGTGTGTTTTTTTCCAGATCTGCTCCCAAGACTCTAGTTGAATTGAATGTCCAATATTTTGAGCCCATGCAATCATTGTTGCCTTTACTGTTTCTTCCTGCCTCTCCCGTTGTAGCATTTCTTGATATATTTGAGCTAGTAAATGAGGCGGATTTTCGAACATTCGTTTAATAACTCCAGTTTTCTCTTTTAAGTCAATTCCATATATTTTTATGTCCATCTGAAACCTTTCTGCTAATTGTCTGTAAGGGAACCAACTCAATGTTATTCCCTCTTGTTCTAATTTTTCTCTTAATTTGATCTTAAGTTTATCAAACGTTGATCTCTCAATTATATCTTCATATCGCAGCCACTTATCTGTATCTATCCATCGGCTGAAAAAGGCCTCTTGGGGTGAGACCCAAGTGGGGAGCTTCCGTATGTTTTTAGTTTTGTAGTCCTCCCAAATTTTCAGAAGTGATTTCCTGATATAGTGATGTGTGAAGTCTTTGTCTATTTTTGCTTTATCGTAAAACATATAGGCATGCCACCCCATTCTCAGGTCTGCTTCCTCCAATGCCAACGTTCTCGTATCTTGTAGGTCCACCCAGTCTTTTATCCATGTAAATGCCGCAGCCTTGTAATATATCTGAAAGTCTGGTAGTCCCATTCCTCCTCTAGTTTTTGAATCAGTCATATTATTGCATTTTATCCTAGGTTTTTTCCCTTGCCATATAAACTTAGTTAGTTCTCTCTCCCAGTGTATGAAAGTTTTCATATTAGTTATTATGGGGAAGTTCTGAAACAAAAAAAATTATTTTTGGCAAAACATTCATCTTTATTGCAGCTATCCTCCCCACATCGACAATCACATCAAAGTCCAAGTTTCAAGATCTTTTTTTACTTCTTGCCATTTTTTTTCATAATTGTTTTGAAACAGTTCATTATTTCTTTTAGCTATCCAGATGCCCAAATATTTTACATTTTGTCCTTTGTTGAATCCTGTTTTTTGTACTAATTCCATCTCTTCCCTTTCAGACATATTTTTCATAGCTAGAGATTTTTGATCCCTAGATGAAAATGACTAAACGGAGTCTACTGTACATTGGATACAACATGAGAGGACACGACTCATGGGAAAAGATGATAATGCTAGGAAAAGTGGAAGGCAGAAGGAAAAAAGGAAGACCACATAACAGACGGGTTGACTCAAACAAGGAATTTATACCCCTGAGTTTGCAAAACAAGAGCAGGGTCTCTTAGAGATCTCTTATTAATTAAGTTGCTATAACTTGATGCCAACCTGACAGTGAGAATAACAGCAACCTTTCCTGTGTGTGTCTTTCTTTTTAGTACCACTCTTTCTTCTTCAGTGGGTGGGTGGAAACAATTTCCAAAGCGAATGCAGTTGTTTCCTTCCTTCTCAAGAATAAAATAGGAAAGAGAAGAGTCAATGGATGGGATTTTTTCACCTGCATTGTAATGATTAATAATTAAAGTAGAGCTAAAGAAGCACCTGATGTTTTGGACTTTTCAGGGGAAAAGGTTGTTTCATTTATTATATATTAAGGTAAAATGGTTGTGTCTGTACTGTTTATTAGATATTAGAAGAAAATGATCTGTCAGGAGGTAATAGAGAATAGAATGTTGGGAGTGAGTGGTGATTAATAGAATATCAGAAGAGATTTTGAAAAGGTAGAACAGTTGGTCAGGGGAAGAGAGAGTAAGTTGTCATGATCAGGAATCAGTGGAGGTTAAGAGAGTTAGGGATGGAAACAGAGGAAAGTCAAACTCAGTATCAGAGTTAGCAAGGAGATGAGTGTGTGTTAGAGATGTGATTTAGATTTAGAAATAGATAATCTGTGACATTTGATTTCTGTTCATTAAATCATTAGTATTGTATCATATGTATTATATGCTTTTGCCTAGCTACATACGTCTCTGCAGGAAAGTTGAGTTCAGAAATGGTGTCTGTGGTGGCAGCACATAATAAATAATAAAGAGTAGTGGTGTCTGGGGGGACAGACAATAGGGTCTTGCACTGGAACTGTGAGGGCATCAGTAGAGGTGCATACATTTAACTACAGTGGACGGATAGCCGGAACCACACATTACATTAAGTCAATCATTGTGCCAAAACACAACTTGAAGAACATCATTATAGAATTTAAAGACCATGCAAAGGACAGATTTGCACTACTAATCCACAGAACTTGAAGGACTCTGGATGAAAACCAGGGACATTGTCATGGAAGAACACAAAAACACACTCTCCGTAGCTAAAAAGAAAAAAAAGCTTCATGGGATTACAGATGAAACTCTTCAAGTGGTTAAGGACAGAAGAGAAACAGAAGTAAAAGATGACAAAACCAAGGTCAGAATCCTGAACCTCACTGTACAGCGCCTTATGCAAAGAAATAAAAGGAGACAAGGAAAAAGATAAAAACAGGAGATATTTTTTATAGGACATGAGAAACTAAAGGGAAATTCAAACCAAGAATAGGGATACTATATGCTCATCAGGGGAACACATTAGGTAACTGGAATAAAAGAAAAAGTTGATGGAAGCAGTACACTGAGGAAGTATAGAAAACAGGAAATGACAACAGATTCCTTCACGGAAGTATTGCTGAAGATAACCCACAAATTCAGAAAACAAAGTGGAAAAGGGTCTGGAAGGACTTGGGAGAAATAAATCAGCAGAAACAGACGGCATACAAATAGAGCTGTTTCAGGCTGAGAGACAGAATCCATTCAAATTATAACAAAACTCTGCCTGCAAATATAGAAAGCAAAACAATGGCCCACAAACTAGAAACATTTCATATACGAAAGGAGAGACAAGGGACTGTAGTAACCATTGGATTATTGCATGGTTCTCTCATGCAAGCGAAGTGATGCTCACAAGAATGGCTTATACCATATAAAGAGTGAGAAATTCCAGGTAGGTCCAGAAAAGGAAGAAGTGCTAGGGATCATATTGGAAATGTATGTTGCATAAGAGAACACACCAAAGAATTTCAGAAGAAAATCAGGTTGTGCTTTGTAGACTACTGCAAAACCTTTGACTGCATCAATCATGAAAAATTATGGCTCACTCTAAAAGCAATGTGTATGCCACAACTTCTGATTTGACCTGATGCATGATTATGGACAGGAGGCCACTGTTCAGAGAAGCAGAATGGTTTTCCATTGGCAGAGGGGTCAGACAAGTCTGCACTTTATCACCCTGTTTCTTTATTTTATATGCAATAGGGAAAGGAGGAAGCAGGCATGAAAACTGGGGGAAGGAACACCAACAATTTAAGATATGCAGATGACACAGTATCATATGCAGAAAGCGTATTGAATAGCCCAAGACTTGGAACAATTACTGATGACAGTTAAGGATGAAAGTGGAACAGCAAAGTTATAGCTGAATATTAAGAAGACAGAAAGAACGACTACAGATGATTGATATATAAAACATAAATATATACATATTATAACCAGTCTTTTAAGTCTTTTACTCGAAATCTCAAATTAAGTCTCAAGTCTGTACCTCCAAGTCTTAAGTAAGTTCTCATGTCCTTGCAAGATACTTTCAAGCCAAGTCTCAAAACAAGTGTGGAGGTGGTGGTGGGGTGTATGGGGGGGGGTCAATGGGTTTACAAGGGTCTGCAGCTTCTGATGTGGGGAATAGGATCCTATCTTATTCACTATTACTGAAGCTTCAAAAGCTTTAGAAGGAAGGGTCTTTCTTCCTCAAGCCTGTTGCCTAACACATTTGCTACTTCCCTCTGAGAAATTCCCCTCTGAGAAATGCTCTAGGGGCAAGACTTGCCTTCTGCCTTTTAGAAGGCTCCTCCGATATGCAGTGGGGACAGCCTGCCGAGCAGACCTCAACCCTGCCTCAAGCCCACTGTCTAACTTGTTTGCTGTTCCCTCTAAGAAATGTGCTCACATTTTGGGTTTCAGACAGATCGTCATGTGACTAGTAGGCAAAAAAGAGGCAAGTATTGTTCGAAGTCATAAAAGTTTCTGGATGAATGAGTTATGTTACTGAACCAAGAGCAGCAAGTCAGTCACTAAAAATGTACAAGTCATGTGTCGAGTCAAAACAGTGTGTCATGTATTGCTGCCTCAAGTCCAAGTCAAGTCACTGAAGTAATTTCAGTCCAAGTCAATCAACTCAAGTCTACATCACTGATTATAACCTATTATAATATAAACATATTTATATTATTAACAGAAGTCACAGAATCATAGAGCTGGAAAAGACCACAAGGGCCACTGAATCCATCCTCCTGTCTAAGAACAGTATGATTTTAAAACAAATGAATAAAGTAGAAGAGTTTCAAACATCAAAGGCCATGTAGAACATCACTGTTTCAGTTGCCAACTAGAAGCTCAAAACAGATGGAACCAGCCTAACTTCCTTTGGCAGGGAGTTGCACAATCAGGTCACTGATGCAGAGAAAATGCTGTTACATTTGCATACCAACCTCACCTTGCAAGGTGTTGGGACATGGAACAAAGTGAGGTCTTCAAGCTCATATGGGAGGAGGTAGTGTTTTAGATATCTCAGTGCCAAATCAGTCAGGGCTTTTTAGTTCAAAATCAGTACAGTGAATTGAATGTTTTAAAAAGCTTCTCTCACCATTGTTTACCCTGAATTGGAAGCTGAGTGCATTTCTTGTAAGGCTATTGTTATGTGGTCTCTAAAATGCACACTTGATATCACTCTGCTTGCTGTATTTTCCACTAGCTGCAGCTTCCAAATTCTTTCCAAATACAGCCCCATGTAGAGTACATGGCAGTAGCCTAACGAAGAGGTAACTAAGGCATTAACCACTGTGGTGAGATCTGCCTTCCCTAGGTAAAAGTGCAGCAGGCACTCGAGCCAAAGCTGGGCAAAGGCACTCCTGGCCACTGAAGCCACCTTGCTGGATCCAAGACTACCCCAAAGCTAGGATTATCTGATCTTTCAGAGGGAGTGCAATACCATCCAGAACATATTGTGATCCCAACCTAGGCTGGTTTTCCTACCAACCAACAGTACTTCTCTTTCGTCTGAATTAAGTCTTCATGTATTCATCTGCATCCAGATGACAATTTAGGACTTCCTCAGCCTCCCTGGCATCAATTGTAAAAGATAGATAACAGTATCATCAGTATAACGATGACACCCAACCCCAAAACTTCAGAAGTCCTCCCCCAGCGGCTTCAATGTAGGTACACAGGAGGCCACACACTGGGCCCTCTGGAACCCTATGGGCTAATGGCCAAAAGGCTGATAAACGGCCAACAGTCCTGTAGCACCACCTTCTGAGAATGTTCAGCCAAAAGAATGGAACCCCAGCAGAGCAATGCCCCAAGTCGTATACAAGCCAAACAGCCTCAGTAGGATACCACAATCAATGGTGTCAAATCCTGCTGAGAGATCATGGACGGTACAGATCATTTCCCAAGGTGACCAGGGCTGTTCCCGCTATTAATGACATTCTTATTAGCAGCTCTATTGAATTTGAACCATGGGAAGTTCTCTGGTCAAGAAGATCACCTTGAGATTTGGTGACTTTGGGGCAAGTGTAGTATAATTTTGTTTCCTAGTTCTTTAATTCATGTTGTCTGCATTTTACCAAACACCTTTAACAAATTATGCTGACACTTCCTAAGACTTCTCTGATATCATAATGAAGAAAGAAAACAAGACAAAAGATAATGGCATCTGCTCCAGTAAAAACTAGAGATGCAGGGATCGAGCATGAATGTTTGCCAAAAAGAAGGAAATTCGGAGGGAATGAAACGGGTAAGGAATCATTTTAAATTTCTCAGAGGCTACTGTAAACAATGGCAAGAGAAGCTTAAAAAAAGAAACTATAAAACAATACTTGGCAGTAGCTTCTGAAAAACAAACATAGTTATGCTAAATTCTTCCCATCACCGCCACAAACTTTAATAGACTTATTTTTCTGAGTAAGAAAACTTCTGGAAATAAAGTTAAGCTGGAATCCTTAAGGGAGACATACAGAGAAAGAATGTGACTGTAAGGTTCAATATTGTTTAAGAATCAAGGCAGAACATAAAAATTCAGACATGCACCCTACTAAAATCAAGACCTCCCACTATCACAGAAGATTGTAGTGGCCTGATTAGACCCTTGTCTAAATAGGGTTGCAAAGAGAATTTCAAATTTTTATTTAGTTCACAAACATTTATTTGGAGTTGCTGCTCTAGTCAGGGCCAGACAAATGAGTCTGTCTCCTAGATATTGTTATTTCTTGCACACTCTATAGAGTATTTTAAGGCAATTTGCTTGGAAGAGGGACTGTGGTTCAGAAAATTCAGCTGAATGGGAAGGGGTAGGCTGCAAGAGCCAGAAGATGTAAGAACTTAATATTACTTGCTGTGTGGCCTCCAAAAGACCACTTGGTCTTTATGGCATTTCAGTTTCCCTGTCTTTAAAACAGGGATACTATTTCTTCCCAAGAGTGATTCAATGTATTACAAGGTGAATGTTTGTTTAATGCTTTCAAAATATAACATGTCGAATAATTATTATTTGCATTAGGCCCTTTTCCCTCATTGTTTCTTATGGCTAGATACCAGGATTCCTGAAATGGATGTTGAAATAGGCAGCTACTGGGCTAAAGGAGTGGAATTTTCATGTAAGCAAGTGAAAAGGTTTGGAGAAAAATAGGTATTTTCCATTAGATGCTGTAATGGCTGGCTGCATGGGCAGTTTTTCTCTTTTTAATATTGTCATGACACAAGTACATATAATTAAAGCAAACATGTATACTTTCCAGACAGATATGGGTTCTGTGAAAGGTGTGCCTGCTTTACAACAGAAATATTTCCTGATCTGATTTTGCTTATTGGGAAAATAAGGATTCCCTCTGTAGGCAGAGGAAGTTATGCAAACAGGGAGATTTCTCTCAGGCTCTACAGTCCTTCGCTGGCAGAGGCTTTGGGTGCGGCCAGTCATATTACTGCTCAGTGCTCATTACTGCCTGATGTGTTCTTTTTCTACCAAGGCTCTTGTTCACCAAAGCAGTGGGAGGTAAGAGGACTTAAGGTAATGCCTCAGTAGTTGCCAGTGGAGGAGATGGGAAGAAATAAAAAGCAAAAGGAATATACTATTTCAATCAAAGTCTGAAATTTGTAGAAGTGGCTTTGGGCTCAACATAGAAAAAATATTTATCTAAGAAACTCCTGCTCGGGTGTGAACATCCTACTTTCTAGTTGGATTTTGTTTGGCAGAGTTTGGGGCAAGAGGGGAAGTTAATATAGCACATGTCTATAAACAAATATATTTATTTAGTACAGACTGACACATTCACTAGAGTATTTCAGTGATTATGGAGTGTAAACCTATTTCCTAGAGTGGTTTCCTTTTGTGATTCTACTAATTTATTCAATCTAGACAATTATTCAAGCCTGCAGTGTTAGGAATTATTTCAGCCAAGTCCATTCAAGATCTATGTTTGGAGGCACATACACATATGGCTCACCTATCCACCCCACACCAGATTTGGGAGGGTGTTGCAAGCAGTTTCTGATCTATTCCTTTTTTTAAAAGAAAAATTCCTTGCATAGCTGGACTGGGGAAAGAAACTTTCACAGTTCACAAGTGTGTACACTGAAACACAGATGAGCTGCCACATGATGTAAGAATAGACTTAAATAGCAAATCCACAATGGATCCTAGGATATTCTACAATAGTTCCGCATGTTTTGTAACATATGGCAGCCTTGAATCCTGTATGAATTTCTACATATTCACCTTCTATGAACTCTTCTCTTTTGAGCTAAAACTATGAAGTCTTGCTGGAGTCAAGCCCACACGGTAGGGTACTGTCACTGCAGTATCACTGATCTCCACCAAACTGCAGCTTCTTTTTTACATGTTGGCTCTTAGTTGCAAAGCAGTTTGTGGTAACTGTTGTATGTCAGGCTCATATTTTTAGTCCTACAGTAGCTCTGAATTGCCTCGGGTTTGTGGGTTTTAAAACAGACTCTTAACATTACTGATGTGGCATTTTGTTTTCAGTAATTGATATTAATTTCCAGGTTGCACTTCTGGTTTCAATCTGTGAAGCTCTCAAGAGGACTGCAGCTAACAGGTCCACAACAGGACAGTAAGGGTTTGTTTTGCTTCCTTTTAGTTTTGGAAAAGTCTTAACAGCCATATACCCTCTCTCAGTTTCTCTTACATTAAATTTTGCTCCTGCACAGTACAAAGCTTTAATATCTGTCTGGCTGAAACAATTATTTTGGCATTTCTGAATAGCCTGGGTCTGGAATCTGGTGATAATCAACATTTCTACAAACTCAAATTGATACATTGGACCTGTATTACACACTTTAAAGTGACTATGAAAACAGCAGTCATTTATTTATGGGGAGATACTATGCCAAAACACAGATGCTTTCCATATGTAAAGCACAGCACTGCAGTCCTACATTCCCCATTGTTCTCACATTGTAGAATAAATCCAGACGTTGCGCTACCGCTCATGGCAGCAGGCTCTGGCAGTGTTATACTGCTGAGAACTGTGCAGTTGTCCTTAATAAGATAAGATGGGAAGCTTCACAGGATACCTTATTCTCCAGCGTATAATTTGGAGAGTACGTATTGCATTAGAGCCTTTGGAAGTCTGCTGTGGTCAATCTGTTAAGTACTTTCATTTTATGACCTGGGGATACAAAACCAATGGAGTCTTCTGGGCCAGAACATCACCGTGGAAATAGAGCCCCTTCCCCCCCACAAGAACTTGAAATGTGTAATCCTTAAGCCTAGCCAGTGTTGGTGTCCTCAAGCCCAGCTTCAGCAATCCATCTCCAAGAGCTTTGTAATTCATGAAGCTGGTACCTCAACAGTGCACCTAGCAGGACCACTAGAGGGATGGAAGAATGTTTTGTTCTAGGCCTTTAAGGTGTCCCACTTTGTAAAAATGGGTGAAGTCTGAGAGGGAACTGGAATACAAAAACCTGGTCCCACAGCTTGTTGAAATAAGCTACTACATGCCTCAATTCCTGGCATGTACAAGGGACTTCTGGATAGAAATCCCAACCAGGTAGTCTCAGTCTAACCTGATATATGAACACTGAACCTGATATATGAATACTGGTTCATACTGTAAGGCTGTGTTGTAAACCCTCCCTCATATTATTGCCCCCTCCAACTTTCAATAGGAGTAGTAACAATGGAGTATATTACATGGTTGTAAAGTATGTTGTTGTAAAGAACTCTCTCACCCCAGTCTAACACTCAACATACAGCATTAAGTGATAATCTATTCTTTCTCCAAACTTCAGTGCAAGGATGAGGGACTCTGTTTGCAATGGCCTTTGGGGATGTGTTTTTGGTTCAGATAGTGGTGGATTAGGCAGGTAGAGCTGTGCATGGCAGTGTCACCAGTGTAGCTGAGGCAAATGAGTAGACTTCAGAGGGAACAGGTTGGCCAATAGATGATACTATAGTTCTGACCCTGAAAACTGGACTGGCTGTTTCTAAAATATCCTGCCACCCTAGGTCACAGAAAGCTGTTGGGGATGGAAGGTAAAGAGCTTTACCCACAAACCTCATTTTGTGAGGAGAACATCTGAATAGCTTCTTTCATTTCCAGAGTGTTGTTGAACAAAATCTTGAATTTTGTTGCCTCAATACCACCGAAAGAAATAAATTGTGGCAAAGACCACAGCTGATGGATGGTGCTGTTGGGCTTCAAGAGTATAAGCTCTCCTGGTAGGATAATGCAATCTAATTAGGATATAGTTGTCCCTATTTTCTGAGATGTTCTGAATACCCACAGGGCCATTCAGATAAGCGATGGCACAAAATATAACTATAGATTATGCCAAAGAGGGTTCCTACAGAATACAACACAGTTTTTCCAAATAAAACATTTCAGAAATAAAAATAGAACTCCTTCCTTCAAAACTGAAGCTCTGCTAAACGTCTGAAATAGCTGTGATAGAGACAAAGAAAATTCCAAGGAGTAATCAGTGTTTCCACTCAATTTCAGATTAAGATTACACAAATTGACGTTTTCTTAGTCTCAGAAGCTATGGTTTATAAATATAATTGACAAACCATAACTGGCACAATCATCTGCAAGTTCTTTGTACAGTAACTATATGATCTTCTGCACAAAGCAGATTGAACAAAAATTATACAGTTCAGAGAAAATTTGGATCCTTGGTAACCTATTGCTGGCAGGGTTTATAATATACTAACAGCATCAATATATACTGATGCAATACTGTTCCTGAAACTGTCAAATCTACAGATGCTGATTGAGTAAGTACTACAATCACCAGGCTATAGAGTGTTGGTAATATCAGTAATAATGAGACTGTCTTTCTCTGAGCTCATGTAAACCTGTAAAAAAAAAGGGGGGGGGAATTGGCAGAGGAGGAAAGCCCACCTTCTTTTATAAAGCAGTACTATTCCTCAGCTTCTCCACCTCCTTTCAAAGATTCTATTACCAACTGTTGCAAATGCAATCATGACAAGGGGACCTTTTTAAAATACATACATACATATATACATACACATATATATGTGCGTGTGTGTGCGTGTGTGGTGGACTTGCAGTAAAGCAAAGCAATATTGGAAGACGATACATTACATGATGGAGGATATCCTTAAGGTTAAAATTCATCCTAAACCAGAATTCTTTCTGTTGGGACTGGCTGATGACCACTTGAATAAAAACTTTGTAAAAGTGTTCCAGTACATTATTACAGCAGTGAGACTATCATATGCTCAAAGATGGAAAGACTGGGATATACCATCTTGTGAAGAGGGGCTATTAAAGATATTGGATATGGCAGAGATGGACAGCTGATGACTCTGCTAGGAGAAGGTTCATTAGAAGTTTATCATAAGCATTCGGCAAGGTTTATTGAATTTGTAAAAAATATGGGTGGTAGACTTGCAATAGTAGGATTTGGCATTGTGTTGATACCCAAAGCATTTATTATTCATAACTGTTATCAACTTGAAAGTAAGGAAGAGTAGTATATTAAAAAATGTTGGAGATGATAGCTCAAGGTTGTCATAACTATATTTAGATATAACAAGTCAAACAGGATAATATGGTAGAAGTTATTTTTTTCTTTGATAACATCTTTTACTGAATTCCAATATATATCTATATCTATCTGTATCTGTCTGTCTGTCTGTCTGTCTGTCTGTCTGTCTGTCTGTCTATCTTTGTTTCTTTTTCCTTTTTCTTACCACAGTATAGTTTCATTCCTTTGTCTGGTTAAGTTTTGCAATTAGTGGTAGCTTTTTAAAAAAAAGTTTGTGGTATATTATTTCATGTATTTTTTGTTTTTGTTTTTCTGTGTGTTTATGTGTCTTTGACTGTATCTAAAACTTTTGTGTTAAAAAAAATTCAGAAAAGGTTTTCATGCACTTTCCTAACTCACATGCATGAAAATTCAGTGTGGGACATAGATGTTGTTTCCTAGGCCAAAGGAATATTCATTTTAATTTTAATTCTGCAAATTAAACGAAATTTAAAATATAACAATGACTACATGTAACACTCTATATATGATATAATTTTGCATGAACATTATGAAAACTGCATGTACCATACAGATTTAAACTGCTTGATTCTAGTAAAAAAAAATCTATACTATTATTTGCTTCTGACATTTAGTACCAATAATAACTTATTAATAATTTATTGATAATTAGTAACTATATGATAATCGGATGACAAAAAAACAATTAATATGCATATTTTGTACAACCTATGAAAAATCATGAAAAGATCCCACTGTTCTTTGAGTCCCCCTATTTATGCTTATTATATTATAATCACACACACACACAGTTAATTTGATTTGCTGTGCTGTCAAACTTTACTCTTTCATTCATTAACTGTAGAGCTTTTGTTTTTTCACTTCCCTGCTATCATCACCTCAGCAATAAGAAAGAATTCATTACTTTCTCTCTTTTATTATTTAAAAAATACGGGTATTTATAAATTGCTTGATAATACCACCACATATGAGAAGTGTCTGCCACTATTAAATTACACTTTCAGAAACATCTTATAAGGTTTATTTGAGTACCAACTCATAAAATAATTTATATTTAAATAGTTCTTTTAAATCAACAAAGATGGCATTATTTGCTGAATTGGAGAAGACAGATATCTATTCAATTTTGAAACACTTTTCTTTTTTCATATTTTTTAAATCAATCTCTGTACACGTATCTGTATCTATTGAAAGTTGGTAAAATACTGACAGTAGCTCTTAGATGTTAATAAATGTTTAGTGTCATTTAAAAAAAAAATGTTTCCAGGTCATTATTTCTCATTTCTTATTAAACTTTTTTTTTGTCTGATAAAACTGAAATCATTGCAGAGAATCTGGTTCAAACATTCTGTTTAACTCATTCTAATAAATGCCCTTGTTTTTCCCAATGCATCACCAGATCTTACAACAAGAGTGGGTAAAGTTTGGGCTCCATGAAGCTCCAAAACCTTTTTTGCCAGTTTGCAGCTTTCCCACTCCCTGTGAAACTTTCAAAAAGGGGTTTTTGTTGCCCCTTTCAGACATGGTTTGGACACAGATGGTGCTGGGGGTAAGATTTTAGCCTCTAGACCTCTCAATATTGTTTATCTCCATCTTATGATATCTTTCACCCACGTTAATTCTTTAATTACTATTTTAAAACATACACTATAAATGAATGTTATTATGTTCTACATGTCAAAAGTGCTATTAAAAAATCAGAAACGGTTTCATGGTTTCAAGTCATCACTGAAAAGCAGGTCACGGTAATAACATGACATCTGAGTGTTAGAATATCCCGGATTAAACCCCACCAGGGCTGAACTAGTTACACTTTTGGTGGCTTTCGTTTTTTAAAAAATGCCTCGGTTTTGATCAAGGGTACATATGGCTTCCCAGAAACAAGAAAGCACTTCTGTAAATTTATTTTCCTTTGGTAACCAGACCACAAAAGATTGAAACATACAACTTTGTCAGCCACCACCCAGTACTAAATGATTACATTTTAATAGCTACGACAGAAGCCATGCAGCTAAATTATATTTCACATTTTTACTTTTGGGGTCAGAATAAACGCAGTCACTTAGGAAAACAGTCCTTAGATATCTACTAGTTTATGATTAAAAAAAGAAACTGATTATTTTTGCGGGGTCTCTGTTTTCTACTATGGAATGCCTGTCCAAGCTGTTCCAAGTTCAGAAGAAGTTACAATATCAAGAAGGCAATGTCCTTTTTGCCATAGTTAGATGAAGAAGACCATTTGTACTCAGCTGTCCTTTGCTTCTGCAACACTATGTCTAAGCTGAAGAAGCAGGAAAAGAAGCAAGAAGAATGTGAAGATTAAAATGAGAGTATAAAATAAATAAGTGGAAAGTATGATTTAAAAACAAAACAAAATCACAATATTCTGGAAGGCAAGATTAACCACTGTATCTTTAAGACAGATAGTCTACCCTCAGAAATATGACAACCTAATTATAATGTTCCTGCCAGAGGGAACTCACACATGCAAACCATTATGTAAAGTATAAGGGTTTTTTTTTCTTTAAGAAATGCTTGAGATCATTAGACATGGTTTGCTCAATGCTGGAAAATCAAGCCAAAAATGAAAATAAACAGTTTTGAGCATATGCAAAATAATTCCCTTGGCATTTATGGAAATGTAGTAAAAATAGTCCTACAAAAATGTGGCTTGACATTTCATGATGTTCTTTTTTTCACCTCAATACTCAATGTTTGCCTTCTTGTACTATATCATTTCCATTTCAGCCCAATTTCACAGGGTGTGGGTGGTTGCAGTCAGGCCATTCACTAGAGAACATTTCAGTCTAATTTGGGCTAAATTGCAAGTCAGCAAACACTGATGAAAATTAAACAGATTATAAATTTTATTTAGAAAGCAACCAAAAGGGATGGGCATATAGTAAGGCAGAAGAACACTGTGCTAGGACAATTATCAAACAGCACTGCTTTTCTCAATTATCTACTGTGATAATCTAAGGTAAAGGTGATAATTCAGTCAACTTCACACCTAAGAATGCAAACTCTTATACATTCTGCTGTAAGCTACGGGTGAGTTTAGAAGTAACAGTTAATATAAATGGCTGTACAGAAAAGGGACTTCAGTTCAATGTATTCTTATAAATCCAAGGAGAAATATCTTAACTGGAAGCATGCAAGGATACAAATGCAGCTATTCTCGCACTCAGTATTAACACAAAGATTCAAATTCGGAAATGGCTATTTTGTCTGGTTTTCTAAAATTGTTTTTGATGTTCTGTCAGCCTCATCTGCTTTTGATCAGTGGGGCTGCACCCATAGGAATAGTGCTGTGACCAGAAAGCAAACTCCTAAGCATCTCTGCCAAACCATTATTCATCCAACTGCAATAAAGGCACACTTGCCACTCAAGATGCCTTTGGTGAGAGAATGTAAGCCAAAAGGAAATAACAGTGATCTTACTGAATTTATTTTCAGCTTCAGATGGGAAAAGATTCAATATTGTTATTATAGTTGATGCAGAATTTGTTTGATTAATCCCAATATGAGGAGAATTTGCAATCAATCTCAAATGAAAATAGGTTATATCAAAGATGAACTAAACTTTGCCACTGAGAATTTGAGGCCTATATTCATTTATATATTATAGAATTTTTATTAAATATATTAAACAACAACACTGAATTATGCATTCGAATTTATGTACTCTGCTCTAGAGCCAGGAGACTCCTGCTAGCTCATTTCTTCACATCATGTCTTAAAGAACGCTTGAGTACCATTTCAGATAGCTTACATGATACAAGAATAGTTATTGAGAAAGTGTGTTCAGACAGTGTAAGTATTTGTTAATTTCTACAAGCAAAGGGAGATAGTGATACACGCACGATGTTCATCCCTTCCATTCTCTGTGCAGCAAAACATATTGAAAACCATGTTTAGGTGAATGCAATTACAGGGCTTAGTGTGACTGGCAGCTCTGGCTTATCAGTGTCTCTGATCATGTGAAACTCTGCAGTAGTGTCTGCAGATACAGGCCATTTCTACACTACGCTGTTATAGTGCTGTTTTTCCCCATTCAACCTCCTGTGGAATTTTGGGCTTTGTAGTTTACTGAGGCCAAAGGGTTCTCTGGCTGAGAATTCTACAGGCCCCTCCCTAAACTGCAAACCCCAGGATTCCACAGGATGTTGAAAGTGGAATAATAGCACTATAACAGTATAGTGTGGAAATGGTCACAATTCCTTTTCGGAGCTTCCTTGAAAACACAAACAGTGACTGAGGCCATTTCTACAGTAGACTGTTATAGTGCAGTTATTCCACTTTCAACATCCTATGGAATCCTGGGGTTTGCAGTTTAGGGAGGGCTCAGCTTATAGCGAATAATTGTGCTTATAACAGTCTAGTGCAGAAATGGTTCAAATATAGGAAGCAGGGCTGAAACACCTGAACAGGTGTACTTTATATGCACAAACGCTCTTCAGACAACCTAAGCCCTTTTTGCAACTCACCTATTTTCAGCGCTGGGGTGCAGTACTTGTGCAAGCAGCCTCCAGAGAGAGGCTCTTGCTTCCCTGCTTCTTCGGCTTTGCACGAGCTTCCTGCTCGTGCGAGAGCCCCGCCTCTTCCTTTCACAGTGCAGCCTGGGACCTTCCCAGGCTGCACTGAGACCGGAAGCACGGCCAGCCCAGCTCCCAAGGCTCTGCATGCAAGGTAAGTGCGCGCAGGGCCCTGGGGCAATGCACGACCGCGCAGCATTTTTGGCTTCAAGCTGAAAATGAAAAAATGCGTGAGCGGTCCCTGCCAGGCCCTGGAGTGTCGAACAAATGTGAGTGCATCGTGTGGACCACTCTTCACATGCGCGCAATGCTCAAGGGGCCCTTTTGCATCGAAAATGCCATGCAAAAAGGGTACTACTCATTCTCCACTAGGGGCCCTTTTACACTACATCATTATGATTCCACTCGAACTACCATGGTTCTGGTGGAATCCTGGGATCTGCAGTTCAGAGAGGGCATTTAGAATCCTCAACCAGAAGTTCCTCTAGTGCCTCCCTAAGCTACAAACCCCAGGACTGCATAGGAGGCAGCCATGGTAGCTGAAATGGAATAAATCCGTATTTATCATGTAGCCTGAAAGAGCCCTAGGGGTGCCTTCACTTTTTCTGATTGCAGCTGCTGCCACACAGCTTAAGCTTTTCCACTGACAGCGGTTGCCATTATGGTTAGGAACCACATGGGAACTGCTCATCCCAAGATGATGAATGCTGCTTCTATAATTGCTGACTATGATTTGAGAGTGCCACATATGAATGTGAGACAGTCTATACTTTTTTGGCATGTGAGTAATGATAGGAACAATAGCACTATTGTGTACAAATGAGGTTTTATTAATCCTGTTTATCAACGTTGTATCACCAGTAAGAGAGTCAGGACTGACCTAAAACAGTGTGAGTCTGCAGTCTCTCTCTTTCCCTTCTTTCAACGTTTCCTCCTCCTTCAATCTTTATATAAATTTTCAATGCCCAGCTATTCAAAAAAGAAAACACTAAAGGAAATTAGTTTACTAGTCCTCTCTGCACCCCCCCTCCCCCCCGCCGGCATTGAAATGAGTCAACTTTGTCACATTTCCTCCTTGGGCCTGAGAAGGACTACCTGGCACACTGACAGAACTTGGTGGTTAGTAATAATTACCTTGTTGTAAGTCACTCTTTGAAAACAGGCTCCAATTTCTGAAGGTTTTTTTTTTTTTAAACAGAGCTAAATCCATGTCAGTTTGTGTGTGTATATTTGTGTGTGTAGAATCAAGGAATAACAAGAGCTCTTTTCAGAAACCAAAGGATGTACTACTGGATGGCAAACAGAGGATGGGGCTGTGTGGGCAGGCCACACAACAGGCTTTCACATGTTTCCTAGACTGACTGCACAGTGCCTCTGTGCATATAAAATGTACGTAGAAAGGCTTGCCTGCCTAATCAGGATCCCTGCTTTTTGGATAGTGATTGACTGCCCTACCCATAAAAGCCTTCCTGTGCATGGGAACTGAATGGAAGGGAGGAAACAAGGATACTCTGTAGACAATTTTTAGGCAAATCCTGGTCACTTCCTTTCTGATTATATTATATTGACAAATAGAGACCAATGTGCTCTCAAAGTGGCTTCATGCAGGCCAGAAAGCAGGACCTGCTGCTGTGCTTCCTCCTGTCGTCGTTTTACACCCAATGCACCTCCAAGTGCTTCCACTGGATATCCCAGAACTCTGAAAGGGCTCAGCTGATGCCAAAACCAAGCAATCTTTAAAAAAAAAACTTCAAATAAATGAGAACACAAAGACCTAAATATCCCAAGGGCATCAGATCCCATCTGATCTTGAGAGATCAGCAGGGTCAGCCCTGGTTAGTACAGGGATGGGAGACCACCAATAAATGTCATTTGCTGTATGTTATATTTCAGAGGAAGGAACCAGCAAAACCACCTACGAGTATTCCTCGGCTATGAAAACCCTTCGAAAATTCATGCGGTTGCCATAAGTTGATGGGTGACCTGAAGGTGCACGCACACGTGCATATGCACACACATATACACACATGCACAAGAGAACAAAGAGAGAGAACAGGAGTTTGAAAATTGTTTTTAATGGTTACAACCAGATTTTCTAGGTTTTAATTCATATGTGATGACATAAACCTAAGTGAGAAAACAATTTGGAGTTGAAAACGATTTAAATTTGCCAACACCAATTTTTTTTGGTATATTGCCAGGCTTAAATGGAAGTTGGCATTTCAACATTTGTACAATTCTAACTTTAATCTGCTACAGTCCAAAAGGGCAGACTTGGTAACAGACCTGAAAATATTCTATGCTTAATCAACACAACTGTTCCACAATAGTAAAGCACAGAATCAAGCTATTTTTTAAACAAAACAAATCCCTTCTCACATCACAAGAGAGCACTGGTGATTCTCTGCTTCTTAGAAACAGTATTTGTGGCAGAAATGCTAATATCAAGTCCCACATAAATCCAACAGCTAGTACCAACCAGAGTAGGCCCATTGGATCAGTGGGATTTATAGAGGCGTTGATTCAGTTAGCCTGCTGTAGCAGGCACAAGCAGTTGGATTTAGGCCAATGATTGAAGGAGGAAATTGGTCTGGTTTTTCAGAGTAGCCTTTACGATCCTAATTTGCAGATTTTCACATTCAATTGATGCCCTGCCCCACACCTCTGGAAACTTCCACATGGTGAACTGCAGCAACTGAAATAAATCATGTCCAAGCTGCATTTATATTATAGGGATTTTTTTCTGTCAGGAAATATTTAACTATACATGCCTACCAAAATATCCCACAACATTGGTAGCATAGTCAGTTCACTGTTACCAACAAAATGTGTAGTTTTTGTTAGTTCCTAAGAGACCTATAGAATGCCTTGACATAAATGGATATATTCTGATAAAAGTATTGATTAGGAATGTCAGCAGGTATCTTAGGATCCAGGGCTAAAAATCAGTGAATTTAATAAAAGTTGTATTTTTTCTTATGAAATGGAAAATAAACAGAAATTTAGTACATTTTTTATTATAACTGCTTTTAGCTCCATTAAGGTGTTCTTATTAACATGTGGCCCTGTACTGAAAAGTGTTCGGGATAATAACTTATCTTCTTCCCTGCCCACCACCCTACAATGGATTCAATGTTATAATCCATTCATTCCATAGAATTTGAGACTGCAAAAGTGTAATAGAGTTCTATGCATATATATTAGATCACAGAATTTTACATGAAGCTTATCCCTTAACCAGCAGAAGGTGTACAAATTTGTTACAGTATAGATTATTTCTTTGTTAAATATTCTTTCTGGTTCCCAAATGTTAATACACACACACACACACACACACACACACACACATACGATATAGAAATACATCCAGCCAAAAATATCATGGTTATTGAAGGTTCTGAATATTCCTAGGGTTTTGCCCTAAGTTCTTAGGGTTCATCCAAGCGTTTTCCGCATGGAGAAGTGAATGTGTGCAGCTTCTGACTGCACAGTAACGGTATTATCATGGTTCTACAACCTTTTTTAATTTCTGTTGTTGTGGGAGTGCAGGAGCGCAGTCACCCAGTACAGAAACAGCTTGGATCTGAAGGGAAGTTAATTTTTCTGTTGTTAATGGTGTTGACATTTTATTACCTAGATTTTACTACTCTTTGTCTCCCAGCGTCCACATGGCCAAAGAGGGAGCGAGCTCTGCCTGCACTGATTTTTCTCCAAATCATGTTAACTGACAGCAACAAGAACACTATCTTGGCAAAATGTAGGCCTGTGAATCTACCATCATCATTTTTTTCTTCTCCTGTTTGATTTTAAACATCTTTGTCTGATGAAGAAGCCAGTGAAGCTTTGAAAGTTTGCATGATGTATTTTGTGCCATTTTGTTTGGCCCACTATTTTGCAGATTTTGGATGTTGTCCATACACTGAAGCATCCAGTAAAAACACCCCCACCAGTTACACAATTTATTGTCCTTCAGTCAGAGAGCACACAAAGGCTGGCAGGTTGTGTTGTTTTTTTTTAAAAAAAACCTCCTCCCCCCCCCCATATAGTTTGTGTACAAAAAAAAGCTTGTGCACAAAATGTTATATCTTGAGGGGGGGAATTCTTGGGCAAAAATGATGTATTTTGCCCCAAACATTTTCCTATGATATCTTTTATTTTAAAAAAGTCCCAAAATGTGAAAAATCATTCTTATAGTCTCCTCTACCAGGGAGAACACTTCTAAATTTTTTATTTTGCATTTTCTCAAATGATATTCTCACAAAGATTTATACTCCTAATGGGATTTAAATGCCTAATGAAACCACACTTTAATCCTGTAATCCAGTGACCACTCACTCTACAAAGCACGGATCCTCACAATATATACCAGTGTCACACTTGCAAGCATTGATCAGGTCAATTATTCAGACACACAAAATGTGACACTATTCTGCAAAAAAGATTAAGGGAGACCTTTTTCTTCTAATCCTAGCTTAGGGTTTTGTTGTTGTTTAAATACACTGGGAGCTCTGAGACTTAAATTCATCTGCTAACAAATGTCTAATTCATTTGGATGGAATGGTCTAACTAGTAAGTGAAAAGAAGCATGCATGCAAATTTATTCACAGAAATAAAGGGAAGAAATTACAGATGCATTATGCGCACAGCAGCTTCTGAATTATAGATTTTTTTTTTGCAGCTCTCTTCTGTCAGATCGAAAAACTAAAATCAAACATTTATGTTCCTTCCTTCCTTGCTTCCTTCCCTCCTTTCTTGTATTTCCATACTGTATTTTGAAACAAGGGTTCTCCAAGGTACACAGAAAAAACGTAACATACATAGACTAAAACAATATAACATAAAAACAATATAAAACATTTAAAACAACAACAGCAGTAGGAATCATTATATAAAAAAGGGGGCTAACATTGAATAAAGCAGCCTGGAATCACCAGATTTTCACACACTTAGAACAATCTGGAATCCTCAGATTACTCTTACTGAAGTGTTAGCTTTATCTCTTCCCCATAGGAAAAAAAAAAAGAAACTATTATATGGGATAAAGTAAATGACTACATTTAGAAAGGAATCATTCCTATTTCTTCCCCTGGTGACACCAGCCATTCTAGTCTGCTGCAGTCTGCATTAAGAAATGAAAACTTTAACCACTAGACGTTTTTTGGAGAACGTGGGGGAAATAGAATGGAATGTGGGAATCTCTCTCTCTCTCTCTCTCTCTCTGCATAAATATCTAACTGAGTAAAAACAGAAATAAGTTCATTAGTTAAAGAATCTGTTTTCCACCCTCAGCTAGATTCTGAACCAGATACTGGAAGCCAAGCTGATGATTCTAATACTGTGAAACATAGTAAGAATTTCCATTCGCCTACAGAACTACAAGAAATTTTAAAAATCCAATAATTTAAAGCATGGCCAAATATTTAAATATTACCCTGAAAGTTAAGTACACTGCATTTGCACATGGGGGGAAAACCCAAATTTGGACTAGAGGGGAACAGAAAAAACAAAAAATGATGCAGCATATTTAAAATAACTCTTCATGAGGCAGTATCTGTAAAATAACCTTGACGCTGGAAGAGCGATTCTTTATCATTTTGCTCTTTGCCTGAATATTTGTTATGAGTGTTCTATCTCAAAACTTATTTTAAGAAATGAGCCTCAACTAGAATTTGTGTGATGAAGAAGCAATATCAATATCAACCAAGGTCCCATATCTGTGAAATTTTTTCAGAGAAAAACAATTGAAAGCTTTTCAAAATATTGTGCAAAATACTATCTATTCCAAAGGAACTCAAGTTTCTGGAATTAATATTTTTTAAAGCTCTTCTAACAGACCTTGATCTTAAGGCTGTAAATATACTGTTGTGCTCTTCCTTTGGTTTGTGTAAAAACACTGGGAGTGTAATATAGTACAAGGCGTTCCCGAATTGCTGTCTCTACTGCCACAAACAAAAAACAGAGTGGCTCATTAAATCGAAAAAGACACATACCAAAATACATAGAAAAATGCTGCAGCGTGAGAATTTGGTATGACATACCACTGAGCAGCACTATTTAAAAATTAATTTACCTACAACTATGACCACTATCTAAAATGTTTTAGCTACTAACCAGATGCATCCTAATAAAAGTAGCCGTTAAGCAATTTGAAATAGTTTACTAGTTTCATCTATTTTTTTAATTATCCCTTTGTTAAATTTTTAAAAATGATGCTACTGTAAAACAAGCAAAGCAGTGTATTGCAGGTTTTAGGGACTTCACTCAAATAATCCTTGCTAATTGTTCTCTACCAGCTGAGCTTCAAAGCAAAACAGAATACAGCTTCTGATAGATTACAGTCTGGAATTTACAGACTCTGCTTTTCTAGACACTTAGAATCACAGAATCATAAAGCTGGAAGAGACAATAGAGTCCAACATCCTTACATGCAGAAGCACACCATTAAAACGTTCCTAACAGATACCGATCCAGCATGTCCTTAAAAACCTCTAAGGAAGGAGATTTCACCACACTTCCGAGATAGCATATTCCATTATCAAACTGCTTTTACCACCAGGAAGTTCTTCCTAATGTTTAGGTGGAATCTCTTCAGAGGCGTATCTAGGACGGGGCAAGTAGGGCATGGACCCTGGGAGCCAATGCCCAGGGGGTACAAAAAAGCCGTGCATGCAGGGGTGGAGGTAAGTGTAAGAAGGTAGGGGCACAACTTCCACACCTGCCCTACGTGCTGTTTACATGAAATATGCCACTGAATTGCTTTTCCTGAATTTTGAAGCCATTGCTATCTCTGGAGCAGCAGAAAACAAGTTTGTTCCATCTTCCATATGACATTCCTTAAAACATTTAAACATAGCTATCACGTCTTCTCTTAACCTTCTCTTCTCCAGGCTAAACATACACAGCTAAGCCACTCCACATAAGGCATGGGTTTCCAGGTCTTCTATCATTTTTTGCTCACCTCCTCTGGACACATTCCAGCTTGTCAATATCCTTCCTGAACTGTGGTGCCCAGAAATAGACACACCACTGCAGGTAGGGTCTGACCAAAGCAGAACAGAGTGGTACTTCCTTTGACCTAAAAACTATACTCCCTACTGAGGCAGTCCAGAAGCTCATTGCCTATTTTAGCTGCCACATCACATTGCTGACTCATATTCAACTTGTAGTCTACTAAGACTCCTAGATCCCTTTCACATGTACTGTGGTCAAGCCAAGTGTCATCCATCTAATACCTCTGCATTTCATTTTTTTTTCTGCCTAAGTACAGTACCCTACATTTCTCCCTGTTCAAATTCATTTTGTTAGTTTTGCTCTCTAATCTGTTAAGGTGATTTTGAATTCTGATCCTGTCCTCTTGGGTATTAGCCACCCCTTTTCACTGGAAAATTTAGTAAGAATGTCCTGTATTCCCTCATCCAAGTCATTGATAAAGATGTTGAACAACACTGGGCCCAGGACAAAACCCTGTGGCATCCCACTAGTCACTTCTCTGCAGAATGAAGAGTAGCCATTGGTGAACAGCCTTTGGGAAGCCGCATTCAATAAAGCCCCTAAATTACCACTGAGTGAACGTAAAACGTATGTATGTTGTACATGCATGACAAATTGCTCTTTGAATTCTAGTACTCTTAAGTGCAGATAGCCTGGCTTTTAGCAATTTTTAGAAGTATGCTGCCCATGTAATCTCAAACATGGATAAGGTGTATCTGTATATATGTCTGAGCAGTGTTTACACAATAGACATGAGAACATAAATAAATTCTAGAAAGCATATACTTCCATTACATTGGATCCAGACTACCTTACAGCTGCATATTTAATACACATACTTCCATAACTGAATTATAATAAAATATATTAGTTTTCCAAATTACACATTTATGACCTAATTTAGGAGAATACTGTATCTTTATTACTTTTAATAGAATGATTTTGATAAAACATCCCAATAAATAAACCAGGGAAACAGAGTAACAAGCCATGCTAGTGCATTTTTTTAAAAAAACAGCAATAAAAGAACACATTTTACAACATTTGCAAACAATATAAAGTATTAAAATTGATATTAAGAAGTGGCCAGGACACTTTTTATTTTATTTTTCCATTATGCAACGCTTTGGTAATTACTGGATAAATATTAACTCCACTTAATCGTGGTAACACCTGGAAAGAGGCCAGTGACATTAAAAATCTTTCTATTCTGATAATTAAATTAGTTTGTTTAATGTGTTTTGTTACCAAATTACAAGTGTCAATACAAGTTCCTGTGCACTGCACATAATGGAGGTTTACAGCACTATGTCAGCAACTTTGTTTCACATATGAAACATCTTCCTTCTCCTCCAGTCTTTCCTCCAATTCTAGGACTGAAGGTAGCTTACAAACACATGTAAAAAGCTGAAATATAATTGAACTATCAATAGAATTAAAAGCAATTTAAAATCATACCCACTAAATTGTGATCTGAAAACAGAAACCAGTGTACCCACTATAATGAATATGCTGGCTTATCTGGGTCTTAGGATTTGTGAATATTATATCACAGTTAAATCACAGTTAATGTTTAGATATAAATTTTTGCGTTCAATTTTCTACATTTTACTATACTATTTAGTGAGACATGTTGAGCGGGATGCTTTGGTCTCTCACAGTACCAGCATTTCCTTTACTTATCCGGGTACAAAGAAACTACAGGATATACTGGAGATTCTAGCATGAAGCTTTGTAGGCCCTCTCTGCTTGGTTGCAATGGAAAGGCACTATAGTTATGCCCAAGAGCACTCCCTTCTTCAAGCAATTATTGAAGAAAAAAGCCACTAATGTACAGGGACATACAGAAGAGACATACAGAAGTTGTAATTTGAAGCATTGGACATGTGATGGAGGAGGAAGATTAAAGACAGAAAATTCTTGGTGTTTACAAGAATTTATGAACATGGTATTATCAGCACAACACTATAAAATATGTGTTCTAAAATCTTCTATCCTCATGACTCCCTTGACACTGTTGAAAATGACTGAAACCCTTGCGCAGTGAAGCTATGATGGACTATTGAAGATTGAAGATAAAGATGTGAGAATTTTTAAAGACATACCTTATCAAATCCTAAAGAAAAGACAAGAATATAAACCACTGGCCAATCTTTTGTTGAAATGTCAGATTAATTATCGATGGGAAAGGGTTGAAGGTCTGTCTTTTACTTATAGACAGCAGAGATACAAAATTAATTCAATACATAAAGCTAAAGAAATGATGGAGAGACTGAAGATGGATTTACAGAAGGATACCTCTGAAGCGAAGAAAGAACAAGAACAGTTGCTTCAAGAGGAGGAAAGAGGACAATTACAGGGAGAAGAAGAAGATGGTGAACAAGAGGAAGCAACTGGGGAACAAGAAGAAGGGGAGGTTGATGAAGAATTGTTGAAATAAGATAAATAACATTAATAGAAACTTATTATAATTTGCAAAATGGATTTGAAGATTTGCTCTTGGAACATTAAGGGATTTAACTCTGAATACAAAAGAAGACAAATATTTCATCATTTAGAGAAACAGAATATTGATATAATATGTCTACAAGAAGCTCGAATTTGGACTCAAGACCTGAAATATGTTAGGAATCTGAAATTAGGTAGCTGCCTTGCAGCTACGATTGATAAAAAGAAGAGGGGAGTATTGATGTATGTTAATTCAAAATTTGGTACAAAGCAAATATTTCAGGCCATAAATGGTCGCTATATAGGAGTAGAAGTTACTCTGAAACAAGAAAAAATATTAATCGTCGGGATATATGCACCAAATGGAGCCAAAGGTGAATTTTTTCCTACATTACAGGAAGAGATATTGAAATATCTTAATGAAACTGGAAATCCTAACATGATTGTTCTTGGGGATTTTAATGGCGTAATTAATCCTCAGGTTGATAGGACAACGCAAAAGTCATCTCCCCGAAACAATGGCAAACTGCCTAAGAGTTTCTTTAATATGATGGACACTTTAAATTTATATGACACTTGGCGATACAAGAATGGACAGTTGGATGGACATACATTCTATTCGGATCGACATAGGTCTATGTCAAGGATAGACATGATGTTGGTATCTAAACTACTTCTGACGAAGATTACAGATATGGATATACTTCCTAATCCATGGTCTGATCATAATGCAATACAACTAAGGATAAAGATTAATGACAGAGAAAGAACATGGAGATTGAATGATGTGATTTGGAATAAGGAGGAATATATAATAAAAGCAAAAACAGAGATAACTAACTATTTTAAAGAGAATTTAACGATGGAACTTCCGATGAAAACTATCTGGGATGCAAGTAAAGCTGTCATGCGCGGTAACTTTATCAGATGGATGACGGAAATCAGAAAAGAAAAGAGAAATATTGAGCAGCAAACTCTGGAAAAGATAAAAGAAACTGAACGACAGCTGAGACAAAAACCGTCAGACAAACAGTGTAGATTACAGATGAAGATACCGCAAGCACAGTTAAATCAACTTAACTCGGAAGAAATAGAACAACAAATAAGGAGAATGAAATATAATTTTTTTGAGCAAGCTAACAAACCATCCAAACTATTCTCTGAAGATGCCAGCCACAGATGCAGGCAAAATGTCGGGAGCAAATACTACTAGAACACGGCTTCATAGCCCAAAAAGCCCACAACAACCCATGGATTCCGGCCGTGAAAGCGTTTGACTTTACAAAGGTTATAATGTTTCCAAGAGGTGGTGGGAGGAGACACGCAACAGTAGGATCTGAATAATATGGCTAGAAACAGTATCGTAGAACATTATATCTTCTATGTTATAGCACTATTGTATTTAACAAAATAAAAGAATAATAAGTATACATATAATTAAATTTTATATAAACAGTTTTGTAGATTAGAAGTAAGATTATTTCGTTACAGTTATTTTATTGAACTTTGACGAAGTATATTAAATAATTATAAATAACTGTTCGCTGGGAAGTTGGACGTTGTGTGTGTGTCCTTTTTTGTCTTTGTTTGTTAGTTTAGATAGTAGATATTAGGTATTTCTGTGTATTTTTCTTGTTACATGTTGTGTGTTTGTGTGTGTGTGTGTGTGTGTGTATGCTGTTATTAATAAATTTTAAAAAAGATTACAGGTGATAACACAAGCCGAGACCATAAGTTGGTACCGGGAATATGCTATTATACCTATGATCAAAATGCTCAGGGAGATCTTGAGATGCAGAATGAAATCAGAAAGCACAAATAGGAAAAAGAGTGGTAATAATGTGTGACTTCAGTTATTTCCAGACTGCATGTTCTGGCCATAATACCAGTATGTTTTGGCCACGTGGAATGTCTTGATATCCTAAATGGCTGTGCCCTAGAGCAGCTAGTGGTGGACACAACCCCAGGAAAACTGTAGCTTGACTTAATTCCAAGTCAGGGTACAGCATCTTTTTGACTCAGAGGATAAATTCTAATTTAGGAAGGGTGCTGGAGGATGCAAAGACCATAGGCAGGAGTATTAGAAAATGAACTGGGCCAGATGAAAATCTTAAAAATATGATTAATTTCTTACCACAAATACAAAACACAACTCAATGCCTATGTCTACTCAGAACCAAACTGCAATGCAACATTTCTCAACTATGAAAAATGCAACTCAGTTCTTTTTTCCCACTTCATATGAGTAACATCTCTGTCCAACAGGTTCATTGGCATGCAAAGCAGAGCTCATGTCCCAATGCAGAACCTTCTTCCTCTGCAAATCAGTGCTACTGAGGAACCAATACAAGAGCTTTCATATATGTAAAGCACAGCTCAATTCTGTGCTTCTTAAGGTACAAAGCAAAGCTCTTATTCCATGTAAGATCTTCCTAAGCTACAAACCAGAATCTGTGTTCATGCAAAATTTCCATGTTGTAGGATTGCAGAGCAGAGTTCATGTCCATAAAAGACTTTCCCAGGCTGCAAACTAGTTATCATTCTCAAGTAAAACTGGCTTGGGCTTTAAATAGTCATTAGAGATATTTAAATAAATTAAATATCTAATCACTGATTAGAGATAGGGATAGAAGAAGCAGGTAGCCTACTGACAGAGGTTGCCCATTTTTGTTTTAGGTGCTACCACTGAGGACTTGGTGCACTAATGAACCACACAGAGACACTGACTGAAAAGCTATCCATGTATGTGTGTGTTCGAAAAACTGCCAAACACTCCAATAAATCACATTTGACTAGAAAGGAGAAAATTTCTCAAAAATGATGGAGGCTGGTAAAAAAGGAAGTTGAAAGAGGACCACATTTCTTCAGACTGTTTGAAATAACTGAAAACCACAATAATAGCTCAGCTAGAATGGCAAGTCATGCACATAGTAGACATCAATGAGACCACGAAATCACAAACATGGTTAATGAGCAGTGTCAATGAAGCTATTAGTGAAAAGAAGTCTGCCTTCAAAAAACAAAGACTTTCCCCAAAGGGGAACAAAAGAAAAGAATGCAAATTTGCATAAAAAATGTGAGCAAGAAAACAAAGGATGCAAACAAAATTTGTAAGGATTGTATCAGTAATGACATTAAGACATTTTCTTAAAACTACATCAGAATCAGGAAACCAGTTAGGGAAAGGGTTAGCCTGCTGGATAACAAGAAAGCAGTGAAAGAGGACACGGAGACGACAGAAAAATAGCATCAATTCTTTGCATCTGTTTTCAGTGAAGAAGCTGTAGGGTAGATATCCATGACTGAACTGATATTTTGAAGAACATTCCTAAGATTCACATCGATACCAGAGGACCCCAAAGGGGATACTCCACCACCAATTTTAGAAAACCCAGAGGAAACCAGGGGAAATTATAGGTCAGTTACCTTGTCACTTGTTCTGAGTGAACTGGTGGAGAAGAGTATTAAGATAAAATGACCAGACACAGAAGGATAGCAATTACTGAAGGAGAATCAACACAACTTCTACAGAATGAGACTTCTCTCAGTAAGATTGTTTCAGAGTTGTTTGGAAGTAACAACAAGCGTGTGGGCAGGATGGTCCCGTAAACATAATTTATTTGGACTTTCAAAAGACTTCTGCTCCCTCAGCAAATATTTCTGAGCAAATGTAGCAGTGATGGAATTTCCTTTTAGGTACTGGCAACTGGTTAAAGAGAAGAAATTAAAGAATAGAATGAACTGGTTTGCAGTGTTCTTGCAATGAAGATAGAATCAGTAAAATTCCCCTGCCACAAAGGACCACTATTGGGACTGATGATTTCTGAACTCATCCATAAATGGCCCTGGAGGTGACCAAGTTTGCTGATACCATGGAACTATTTATAGTTGTTAAAAACAAAACAGGACAGTGAAGAGCACTGAAAGGATCTCTTTAAACTGGGGAAATGGGCTTTACAACAGCAAATGCAACTCAGTATCAGAAAACATTAAGTGAAAAATATCCTAACATCACACACTGATTGAGTCTGCAGTATGCAGTGACTGGTATTTCAGCCCAGTTTGCAGCTGCTGTGAAAAGAACACATGGGGTAGGAGACCACTGGGAAAGCAGTCAAAAATACAGCTGCCGAAACCATAGGGCCCTTCCCCCAAGTGATGGCTCAACCACATTTGCAATACTGTGCATCGTGGTCAGTGTACCTCAATATGGGTTACTGGGTAGGTGAAGATGCAGAAAAAATACCTAGGCCTAGGTTTGATCTGACAGATACCATTTTCCATTCATATGGTTTGCAGCTAGAGGGGAGTAGAGATGTACCTCCAGGATTATCATTGCTTAAGACTAACACCATTCTGTGCTACAACAAGAACAACTGATCTGTTGTGGCTGCTGTCATTGCAGAAGTCGTTTGTTTTATAACTTGGTTTTATGTGCATTATTTCTGAGGATCTTTAGGGAATTAGGACACTGCTGCATTGAGAGATGGATATCGTCTCATAAAATACATAAATAAAACTTAGCAAGATATCTACATAGAATTTTTTTAAAAAAACACGCTTACATCCTTGCAAAGCACTAATTTCAGCTCCGTATAGATTCTCATGCATATATTCTGCTATTGTGTATATATGATAATGTTAATGCACATATTTATTGTTAATTGCTGTGGATTTAGCATATCTTGACTTCAGTAAGGCTTTTGATAAGGTCCCCCATGATATTCTTGTGGACAAGCAAGTAAAGTGTGGGCTAGACAATGCTGCTGTTAGGTGGATTTGTAACTGGTTGACCAATTGAACCCAAAGGGTGCCCACCAATGGTTCCTCTTTACCTTGAAGAGAAGTGACTAGTGGAGTCCCACAGAGTTCTGTCCTGGGCCCAGAATTATTCAACATCTTTATCAATGACTTGGATGAGGGAATAGAGGGCATTCTTATCAAATTTTCCAATGACACCAAATTAGGAAGGGAAGCTAACACCCCAGAGGAGTCAGAATTCAAAACAATCTTAACAGATTAGAGAGCTGGGCCAAATCTTACAAAATAGATTTCCACATAGAGAAATGTTAGCAACTACACTTGGGTAGAAAAAAATGAAATGCACAAATATAGGATGGAGACACCTGGCTAGACAACAGTACATGTGAAAGAGATCTAGGAGTCTTAGTAGACCACAACCTGAACATGAACCAGCAGTACGATGCAACAGCCACAAAAGCCAACACGATTCTTGGTTACATCAATAGGAGTACGGTGTCTAAATTGAGGAAAGTAATAGTACCACTTTATTCTGCTTAGGTCAGATCTCAACTGGGATACTGTGTCCAGTTCTGGGCACCACAATTTAAGAAGGATATTGACAAGCTGGAACATGTCTGGAGGAGGGCGACCAAGATGGAAGAAACTATACCCTATGAGGAGAGGTTTAGGGAGTTGGGTATATTTAGCCTGGAGAAGAGAAGGTTTAGAGGTGACACAATAGCTATATTTAAATATTTGAAGTGATGTCATATGGAGGATGGAACAAGCCTGTTTTCTGCTGCACCAGAGACTAGGACAAAGAGCAAAGGCTTCAAATTTCAGGAAAAGAGATTCCATCTAAACATTAGGAAGAACATGCTCCCAGTAAGAATAGTTCAAGAGTGGAATGCATGCCATGGAATGTGGTAGAGTCTCTTTTTTTGAGTTTTTAAATGAAGGTTGGGAATGCTTTCACTGTGTACTCCTGCATAGCAGGGGGTTGGACTTGATGGCCCTTGTAGTCACTTCCAACTCGCACGGCATTTTCCATGTGAAAGGGCGCCTGAAGCGTCACGCAACTGTGAGGAGCGATCTGCATGACGCACTCACAATTGTGTGACGCTCCAGGGAACGGCCGGCACCGATCGCACACCTTTATATTTTCGGCTAGAAGCCGAAAATGGTGCGCAATCGTGCACTGATCCCAGGCCCTACGCGCATTTGCCTGCCGCGTGGAGCCTCTGGAGCCACGCCGGTCATGCTTCTTGCCCCAGTGCAGCCTGGGAAACTCCCAGCTGCTCTGCAGAAAGAAGAGGTGGGGCTCTCACGTGAGCAGGCAGCTCGTGCAGAGCTGAAGGACCTCGGACACAAGAGCCTCTTGCCGGAGACTGCTCGTGCGATTCCCACACCCCAGTGCCGGAAGAAGGTAAAGTGCGGAAAGGGCCTATGATCCTATGATTAATTGTCATCAGATTAGCGCTGACTTATGGCAACTCTATGAATGAGAGCCCTTGAAGTCACCATGTTAGCAACCGGTCTGCTCAAATCTTGCAATCTCAAAGCCATGGCTTCCTTGTTTGTGTCTATCCATCTGTAATGTGGTCTCTCTCTTCTCCTGCTGCCTTCCACTTTGCCAAGCATTAATGCATTTTTTAATGAGTCATGTCATCTCATGATATGTCTAAAGTACAACAGTCTCGGTTCAGTCATTTTGGCTTCTAGACAGAAAACAGGCTTGAATTGCTCTCAGGCAATTTATTTATCAATTTCAAACAAGTTTTTCTTCTTGTTCGGTTTGTTTACTGGTTGGTTTTCACAACCACAGATAAAAATTGAGAATGCTTTGGTAAACTGAAATCACTATTGCAAGGGCATACATATGCTAACATATTGGCCAAACCATTCAGTAGAAAGCCTGCGCAGGTTAACTGTATTGTGGTGTGTTATGAACAGCAAGGTAGACCAGTGCTCTTGACTCAGTTCATTACAGTTTTGTCTCCTATTCTCCCAGTTCCAAAGTCTCTGTCTTTTTTGTGCTTCTTCAGACTTCAAACTTGAATTTTTATTTTGTTAAAAAAAATAAAATTTACATACTCATGTATCCACATACTCTTTGTTAATCTCATTCAATGTTTCAAAAAGAGTGGAAACCATGAGATGGACTCAAAGAGTATCTAAATTTTAGGTTTAAATGTAGCTATGTTAAGTTTATGCTGAAAGAAATTTAGTAAAATGCAAATGCAATGTTAAAAACAAGCAAGATAATGATTCAAATAACAAGGAGGGAAGGAAGAAGGTGCTATAACGTTTCTGGTCAGACCAATAACATTTTTTCTCTTTATCTGCCATTCATATTTTTAAGGCTTAACCGTAAGATATCGCCTTTGATTCAGAAAAGTAAATGTCCATGAAAATCAATGGGTTGTTCCTTCTGATTTCGGTAATAAAAAGCTTCAGTCTCTTCCTATTTCACACAATTAGGGCTTATCTTCTCGCAGGGAAGAGACCTATGGCCAGTTTTGAGTGTTAATGTTAGTCCTAGAATGTGCCTCTTTGAACATATGAGTGTTCTCTTCACCTCTGTGAAATTACAACCAGCTACAATGTTTGTGAGAAAACAATTCATAACAAGTCCAGGCAGACATGTATCTGAACGTCTAAAGTCAAACTTCAACTCCTAGTTAATTCACTCTTGAAGCAGAGCTTTCACTTCAACTTCTTCCTTACTTAAGCTCTTGTAGGGCTCTATTTTTTCCCACCCCACTAATAGAGACTGCTGGGAGGACAACATATAGTTTGCAATATATTTAATTAGCAATAAACAACTGAAAAGGCAGCTCAAGCAGTTATGTTAGAAAAATGATTTCAAATATAAAAAACACTAAAACTATTACTCCGAACAATGAAATCTTAAATTAATGGCAAGCCATCTGTTTTCTCTGAGGACATGTCATAAAACCTCTAAATTAATGTACATTTTAAAATCCTTGCTCTTCTGGAAAGACTATATAAGTTCATGAAATGTTGCTTGGCTATTTTTAAAATAATCTGTTATTTAGAAAGTTTTAAAAATAATTTTTCAAACTGTAATGTGTACAACATAGGTTCCTAAATCTGCTTTTAAATCAGTTCTCCACATCTGAACTACATTCTGCAAGCACCAATTTATAATAACAATCCTTTTGGCATTCAATTCTGTAGTTGCACATCTATTAGAAAAGCAATGATCCACTTTCAGAAAAGAATACTGCTAACAGAATAAAAATCAAACTGTGTACATTCCAAGTTACATACAGCATATAGCACATTCCAAACTAGCAGACAGAGGAGGACTGGTAGCATTGGTTTCTCTATAAGTCATTTTCTGCATACTTTTGTCCATAGATTCAGTGGTGTATTTAGACTAAAGCAGCAGATTGTTTGATTCTTCTCATTCAGTAACACCCCTTCCTAAGCAGTTCAGCACCAAGCTGGTGATGACTAACAGTAGGAATTGTGTCTTTATCCACAGGCAGCCAAAAATGTACTATCTCATTTTGGAGTAATTTATCCAATAAGATGATTTAAGGGACAGTTCAATGGCACCAGTTTTGGTAGGCAAAAACAGAAGGAAGGAATATAAATCAAAGGTGACTGACAGGTAAAGGATATATGCAGCAATCAGCCAAACCATAAGCATACTGGCACAAATTCAACAAGATCATTTATAAAAAAATTTAAAGTCAGGAATACACAAAAGGGGGTCTGGTGCTAACTAAATCCACAGATAGATTACACGCCACTGAAATAAACACTTCCAGATGCTGGTGTACAAAAACCTTTCACAGAAAGAAATGTTTTCTTTCATAAATTTGAAGGGAGGAACTTTGGGTAAAGGGGAGAAGAAAACAAAGGCTCCGTACTGAGACCTGACTTCCTACTGCTTTTACAGACCTGGTTATTTTTTCCAAATACAAAAGTAACATACAAGAAAACAATATCCTGAAATAACAGAACCAACCAGGTACATTTTAATGTAGTCATGTTTCAGTAGCAAAAGGAGTAGAGATATTTTAGAAATCACTTTAAACCTGACGTGGCCCCACTGGCTTCATAAGTTCTCCACGGCAAGAATGTTGACCTGACAGAAAACAGATTTCCTGAAGATCATTCCCCTCCCATCATGCACATATTTGTAGAAATGCTGTATATTTGGTGAGCAGTTGATAAATTATGCAAATCATATACAAGGAATCAGCCCTTTCAACATTTGAACAAAAACATTTCACAGCATAGGTTGGTAATCTTGACTGCCTCCGTCCAGTTTTGACTAAGACAGGGGCTTTACATTTGTGTTTAGGTTCAGATTAATACAGCTTACTTTAAAATTCATAAAGCTGAGAAAGAAAATGACTTTTATATTGTTTTTTATCATATGTCTTTGCATGTGTCTTTTTTCCTCTTTACACACTTGCTGCACTTAATAAGATTTAATCACATCCAATCATTATTATTCAATACATGCTCACTAACAATGACACTTCGGAGATGATTCACATGTTTTGGGGTGAATGATCTTTTCATTCACAGAATTGTGGCAGCAAAGAAAATTTGAGAGGTAATAGCTATTTCATCTCAGCTGCATAAACTCAGACTGTCGTTTTAGGCATCTGTCATTCCCTCAATATTCTGTTGCCTCAAGTAGCATTCCATGCTTGATCAAATTTTACCCCTCTGTTGGTGTTCTCTAGATTTGCATAAGCTTGCCAGGTACAGCAAACATGCAGAGCCTAAGTTTTAATGGGAAACACTGGGGTACTTTCTTTTAGGTGGTGAGGGGACAACTCTCATTTTTGGGTCTATTTACAGAGTATGCAGTGTATTTAATTGTTTAATTTTTGCAGCCCTGATAATTGTATTGACAGTGTATCAATTGAGCCTTTCAAGCTCATTATCATAATATGCACTTCTACATGACATAAAATGGGTGGAAAAAAAAATCAACATTCAACACAAGCTTCTGCTGCAGAACCAAATCAGCAATGGGAAGCAGAGAGCACTCAGATTTTCTCAGTTCCCTTACATGCATTTTTTTTATTTTTATTTATTTTTATATATATATATATATATATATATATATATATATATATATTTATTTATTTATTTATTGGCTGTAAGAAAGCCAGTGACTTACAAGGAAGAACAGCAATAAAAGGAAGGATATGGCATATTGCCAGTAGAAAGTACAGTCATAACAAGAGTCGAGCCAAGGGTACAACATAGGGAGGGGACAACGCTCAAGAAATAAGGGTATATAGACAAGCTAAGAGTAGAACAAATGCTAATGGCTGGACAGTTGATCTCCAGTTGTCTAATAAGCCATGCAACACTAACTGATTTGCCACAGATGGAACAAAGGAGGGGAGAAAAAAAGGGAGATGGCAAACCTTGAATATTAAAAATGCAGCAAGGAAGATAGCGTTTACAATACTTGTGCTTTAAATCTACTATATAAAAGTCAAAGTTTGTAGGTTTGTTTGTCTGTGTCAAGCAAAGACCTCATATGACTCGTATCAGGCAAATGATATGACTGGCTGTGTGAGGCAAAGACCTCATATGATTGGCTGGCTGAGAAGATTCTACGGAATCCTTATCCCCTTTTTACCTGTGCTGGTCTATGATCGTAATAAAGATTCTATTCTATTCTACAGAGTCCTGGGGTTTGCAGTTTAGAGAGGGCCCTTTAGAATTCTCAGCCAGAGAGCTCTTGGGCCTGGCCAGCTGCTATGGAGATAAGACCTAGCAGCAAGGAGGAAGGCAGTGTATTCCCTCAGGAACCCAACCTCTGTACGTTAATAACTCTGAATACAGATTGGATTGGGGAATATGGGGAAAAGTTATAGGTACTGGACAAGACAGTTTGAGGAATTAAAGACACAGGATCTCAAATCTTTCTAACAGGTATTACCTATGAGAAAATAAAATCCCGGGTAATGCTGGGTATAGATGCCAGTATTCTATAATTTTTTAATTGTATACCTTTGGTCTAAGGAAACAACCAAATGGGTGGGTGGTGGAGGGGATATTACTGTAAAGGGGCAATAGATTGGAAAGGAATGGACAACTCCAAACCCTTGTCCTGAAAGTACAATGAATTCAGTGGAGTCCATAATAATACTGTGGAGCCCACAGTAATACAGTCAAGAGTAGATCTGATGACGACAATGTGCTAAATGATAACAGAGATTAGTATATTACTCCATTCTTCTATTTTCAGCATTGAGCATGCTGTTGCCAGTAAATATTGGGCAACTGTCATTTTTTAAAATTATAAGGAAAACAAGTTGGGCGGCACCACTTCATTTCCCACTGCCTTGATCACAATAGGGCCCTGTCAGGGTATCTAACAATACCATAACAACTGAGTTCGTTATCTCTTTAGACTGTCCAGAACCTGAGGAAAGACGTCGTCTAGAGTCATAGCTGTGATAGAAGAGAAACAGACAGACAGAAGCAGTCTACATAAACAGCTCCAAGATGGACGGTAGAGGGGGGAGATGAGAGGAAATAGTGGAGCAAGAAAGGAAAACAGAGAGGAAATCAAAGAAGAAGCAGATGGAACAACCTGCAGAGGACACAGAAGAGGTCATAGGAGAAGAGAGACCAAATGAGGAGGACACAGGTAAGGAAAGGAATATAGAGGAGATTAAGAGGGCAGACAGACCAACATAAGAAAGGTGTATAAAGAGGATAAGACACACTTATGAAAAAAGAAGTCAGGAACCAACCAAAATATGGATGGCTCAGGGCAAAGCTTTCCAAACTTTTCATGTTGGTGACACACTTTTTAGATATGCATCATTTCATGTCATAGTAATTCAGTAAGTAATTCAGTAAGTGGAGGCAGCCCCTCCACCCGAGCCTGGCCTGCTGCTGCCACTGCCCTCCCCAGAGTGTTCCTCGGCCTGGGACAGCAGTGGCAGAGGCAGCCCCTTCATTCTGGCCACACTGTGGTGGTGGGAGAGGAAGCCTCTCCACCTATTACATTCACATGACACACCTACACTCTGCAGCCAACACACTAATGTGTTGTGACACACAGTTTAGAAAACTGTGGTTTAGAGGATATTGTTGTAAAGGGGCAATAGACCGGAATGGAATGGACAACTCCAAACCCTTGTCCTGAAAGGAGAATTAGTTCAGTGAAGCCCAAAAGCAATACTATGGAACCCACGGTAATACAATCAGTTGTAGACTGGATTATGACAATAATCTATAGGATACACTCAACTTGGAATACTAGAGTGAAATCTTCTCAATGTAATCTTGCAGGTCAATTCACTGTCCTCCAACTGCATGAAGAAGATGGTCTATTGGCTATGGATTCCATTTCCAGTCCAGATCAAAGACTCAAGAAACACAAAAGGGAGGCATCAGAGAAAGATACAGACTTCCCCAAGCACGGACTCTGAAGCTTCAGATGAACAAGTTGCTTATCTGTAACTCAGTTCTTCAAGTGGTCATCTGTGCTCTCAAACAATAGGGTTTGTGCATCCACACAGACCTTGCCAGAAAGTTGCAGAGCTGGGTAGCTTGGTGGGAAGCCCAGCCTTGTCTCACATACTGTGCATGATCCAGCCTGCCAAGCTACTTTCCTCTCAGTTTTAAAGTCTGTCAGAAGAACAGGTATCTGAAAGAGGGGAGCTAGGGCAGGGTTGTGTGAGGGCACAGATAGAATCATAGAATCCTAGAGTTGGAAGAGACCACGGGGCCATCGAGTCCAAACCCGTGCTATGCAGGAACACACATCAAAGCACTCCCAACAGATGGCCAACCAGCCTCTGCTTAAAAACCTCCAAAGAAGGACACTCCACCACACTCCTAGGCAGCATATTCCACTGCCAGCCAGCTCTGACTGACAGGAAGTTCTTCCTGAGGTTCAGGTGGAATCTCTTTTCCTTTAGCTTGAATTCATTGCCCCTTGTCCTAGTTTCTGGAGCAGTGCAAAACAAGCCTGTTCCTTCTTTGATATGACAGCCGTTCAAATATTTGAACATGGCTATCATGTCCCCTCTTAACCTTCTCTTCTGAAGACTAAACATATCCAGTTCCCTAAGGCGCTCCTCGTACGGCATGGCTTTCAGACCCTCCACCATTTTGGTCACCCTCCTCCCAACGTTTCAGCTTATCAATATCCTTCTTGAAATGAGGTGCTCAGAACTAGACACAGTATTCCAGATGAGGTATGACCAAAGCAGAATAGAGTGTTACTATTACTTTCCTCGATCTAGACACCATACTCCTATTGAGGCAACCAAGAATTGCACTGGCTTTCTTGACTGCCGTATCACACCACTGACTCATGTTCAATTTGTGGTCTACTAAGACTCCTAGATCCCTTTCACACATACTGTTGCCAGGCAGGTGTCTCCCATCCTATATTTCTGCATTCCATTTTTTTCTGCCTAGGTGTAGGCTTTTACATTTCTCTCTGTTGAAACTCATTTTGTTAGCTTTGGCCCAGCTCTCCAATCTGTCCAGGTCATTTTGAATTTTGATCCTGCCTTCTGGGATATTAGCAACCTCTCTCAATTTGGTATCATCTGCAAATTTGATCAGCATGCTCTCTATTCCTTCATCCAAGTCAATGATAATAGCACCAGGCCCAGGACAGAACCCTGTGGCACCCCACTAGTCACTACTCTCCAGGATGAAGAGGAACCATTAGTGAGCACCCTTGGGGTTCAGTCAGTCAACCAATTACAAATCTACATAACAGTAGCACTCTCCAGCCCACACTGTACTAGCCTTTTGCAAGAATGTCATGGGGAACTTTGTCAAAGGCCTTCCTGAAATCAAGATATGCTATGTCCACAGCATTCTCTTCATGTATCAAGCTTGTAACTCTATTGCAAAAAGAGATAAGATAAATCTGGCATGCTGACTATCCATGTTGACTTTTAGTGATTACAGCATTGCTTTCTAAGTAATTACAAACTGTCTGCTTAAAGATCTGCTCTAGAATCTTTCCAGGTATTGATGTCTGGCTGACTGGGCGATAATTATTTGGGTCCTCTTTTTTTTTTTTTTTTTTTGCTTTTTGAAGATAAGGACAACATTTGCTCTCCTCCAGTCTGCTTAGACTTTGCCTGTTCTCCAAGTATTCTCAAAGAGTAATGCCAGCGGTTCTGAAATTACTTCTGCCAATTCTTTTAATATCCTTGGATGTAGTTCATCTGGCCCTAGATACTTGAATTCATTTAGAGTAGCCAAGTATACCTGTACTATGTCTCTACTTATACTATGCTGAGTTTCTGCCACTTCCACACCTGATCCCTACTCCCCAGACTGAGTACCTTTTTTCTTTTACCTTTTTCCTTTTGGGAGAAAACTGAGGCAAAAAAGGTGTTGAGATATTGAGATGAACACTCAAAGTACCACAGTTACAAGTAAGCATCCTGTACTTCTTCATGGTCTCTGTGTCTCAAACAACAGCTGACTACAATGCTTACCAGAGGATGGAGGCTCAGCTCACTGCAGGATAGCACCACACACCAAAAACTCATATCCTTTCTGGCATGAAAGTCGAGCCTGTAGTGGCAAATAAAAGTGGAAGGTTGTGACCAGGTAGTGGTCCTACAGAGGTCCAGCAATGGGACGCCACTTAATGCAGCTGAAGAGGATGAGATGGCCCAGTAGAATATGCTTTCAAGGAGTTGGGTAATGGTTGTTTCACAAGTTTGTAAGCAAGGCAAATAGTGTCCACCACCCACTTGGAGAGGAGTTGGGCTGATACTTCTACGATGGCCACCGTAGCAAATGAAAAGACTGGTCGACTGTCTAAATGTAGCGTTCCTATGAGTGTAGAAGGTGAGAGTGCAATGGACATCCAAGGAGTGTAGCAATTTCTCCAACTGAGTAGTCGGCTGAGGATAAAAGGTTGTCAAGACAGGTGGAACTCTGACACTACTTTGGCTAAGGAAGAAATGTCCAGGCAGAGGACTACTTTGTCCCAGTGAAATGCCAGTAAAGGTGCATGGAGGACCTGCCCATTGGAGTCAGAGAGGAGATCTCATCAGAGACATGTCTAGAAGTTTTCCAAAGCATGGTTGCCTGGGCAAAAATGGGGCTATCAAGATGGCATCTGAACAATTTAGTGTCAGTTTCGCTATCACTCTCCCTCATAGCAGAAAGGGAGGGAACAGGTAGACCATACTGCCTGTCCAGCAAAAGAGGAACAAGTCCCCTAGCAACCCTCTGGCTGCTCCCACTGTGGAGCAGAACTGACAGGATATGCTATTGTGGCTTGTGATGAAAAAGTCTATCTGGGGAGTTCCCCAACAATTTATAATGTCCAGATACGCTTGGTGACATAAGGTTTCCTTGTGTTGAAGAACTTTGCTGCGACTCAGTGGATCTGCTAGGGCATTGCTTGTTCCCACAATGTGGATGGTTACAGGATGTATACATCTTACTACACACCAGTCCCAGAGGCAGGTAGTGAGGTGTTGCAGAGTGGCCAAGAGGGTGCCCCCCTGATGTTTTAGAAAACACACTATGGTCATTTGTCCAAGACCACCTGAACCATTGTCTGACAGAGCAACCTCTTGAAAGACATCAGAGCCTTGAAGATGTCCCACAGTTTTAGCACACTGATGTATATACTCCTTTCTTGAGGTGACCAATGACTCTGCAGGATAGTGAAGCCACAGTGTGCACCTCATCTGAACAAAGATGCATCTGTCGTCACCATCACGGTGGACTGTGGCAGCTTGAATGGCATGCCTGAACATAGTTTGTTCATGGAGATCCATCAGAGACGCAACTTCCTGACTGTGGATGGTACTGTTCTCCTCCTTCATTGATAATCATGGAGGGGATTCAAACACCTGATGAACCAGCATTGGAGTGACTGAAACTTCAAGCAAGAGAGAAAAGTCATGGTCTTAGTGGTGGCCATCAAGCCTAGCAGATGCTGGATCCAGCCACCTGGCATAGGAGAGACCATGAATGACTGCATCGTGTAAGGTCTGAGCCCTCTGAAGTGGGAGAAAGGAATTCCTCAGACAGGAATCCAATGAATCCTATGAAGTCTATATGATGAGTAAGTTCCAACGCTAATTTTTTTGGAATTGACACTGAGACCCAATCATTGTAGAAGAGACAGATTCAGATGTAAGTCTGTGTACAACTTGTTCCTGCAAGATGCTACCAGCAACCAGTGTTGAAGTATGGGTAGCACACTCCGAGTCCTGAGAGAAAAGATCACCGCAGCCATACACTTCATGAAAATTCTTGGAGCTGTTGAAAGTCCAAAGAGAAGGACCTTGTATTGCTAGAGGTCCTGTCCTATCATGAAGTGAAGGTACTTCCTGTGCTGTGGGTCAATAGTGATGTGAAAATATGCATCCTACAGATCTATTGAAGTGAACCATTCCGCTCTCCTGAGGAAGGGAAGAATGGAAGTCAGGGTCACCATCTTGAACTTCTGTGGGCAATATATACTTGTTGACACCATGTAGATCCAGCATGGAACACAGATTACCATCTCATTTCGGAATCGTGAAGTACCGGGAGAAATATCTGTTCCCTTTGTACCAAGGTGGAATTTTCTCAACAGTGCCCTTGAGTAGCAAGATGTCAATCTTCTCTAGGTGAGCAATTCCTACTTCCTTGCAAGCAAGTAGAACAAAAAACACCAATGGGAAGAATATTTGAAAACTCAGTGGCATAGACCAACACACTATGGTAAGTATTCATGTCTGTAGTGATGTTCTGCCAGGTACTATAATCATTCAACAGAATCATTCAAGCAATTTTCTGTTTCTGACAAACAACCCCCCTTGTTATTTTAAGCCATAAAACATCTAGAGAATGAGTTATACTGATATCAATAACATTTTGTTGATGAATATGTTAAAGAATAAATTAAATAATATGTTTTCTATTTCAGCTTATTAATGGCAATTGCCATTAAATGAAGCCAAGAGTAAGGCATAAGGGATTGTAAGTGAAACAAAATGCAGAACAAGCTGTCTAGAAAGGGATATAAATAATGTTTGGTAACAAAACTTGTGAGATTCTGTGTTACTGTGTTTACCTTCAAAAATGAAATTAGCAAAGATTTGCCTCCCTGTATAGGCATCTCACTTTGAATTAATAGAAGTAAGTCTACTATTAATTAATAATTAAATACTATGGAACACTTTTCTACATAGATTTAATTGCCTACACTGTCCTGTTTAATTGTGGTAACTGAACAATTCTATAAGGGCATAAGAAAGGAAGGAATAAGGGTTTTTCAACACATTTTAACAGCTCCTTTAAAAAACAGTGAGCCACTTTGAATTCCCTTTTTTTTAAATCTTTACTGATTAAAATAGAAAACAGTAACCTTAACACACATTCTATCCTCACAAAAGATAATTAGATATATATGTTTCAATCCTAGAATCTTTCTACATCTTCATTACTTCCTTCTCCGACTTTGGGAACAAGATAAATTCCATCCTATTTTATAAACAGTCTCATAATCCATTAAAATTAATATTCCTGAGTATTTTCAAAAATCAATGTTCACCATCCTAATACCATTCCATAAATTCCTGAAATAGTTTATTATATTATCCCATTCTTGCATAAATCGCTTAGTTTTCTCTCCTCTTAGTACATAAGTAAGCCTATCCATTTGTATCATGTCATACACTTTCATCTCCCATTCCTTTAATGAGGGCATGTTTTCCGATTTCCATTTTTGTGCTAACAACATCCTAGTGGCAGTTGCCATGTAAAACAGTTGTTTTCCAGCCTTTTTTTCTAGACCATCATCCATTATAGATAATAAATAGAGTTCTGGAGACATTTCAAACCAGAAACCTAACATTTTCTCTATTTGAAAGTGAATAACCTTCCAAAAATTTTTAACAATTTTGCACGTCCACCACTGATGATAAAAAGTACCAGTTCCTTGACCACATTTCCAGCATTTGTTTGAATAATTACGATACGGTTTAGACAATTTTACAGGTGTAAGATACCATCGCAAATACATCTTATATAAATTTTCTTTGATATCTTGACATGCAGTATATTTAACCCGTTTTATCCAGATTTTCTCTCATTGTTCCATGGGAATTGGATTAGAGACATTTTGTGCCCACTTAATCATAGATGATTTAACAGGAGGCCCATCGTAAAAGAACTGTATAAATGGAAGAGATAGGTTTAGCTGTTCTTGAACATAAAATTGCGGTCATATCCTCCTCCTTTACTTGGTAGTCATTTAATTTAATATCAATTCTTAGTTTTTCTCTGAGCTGTCTGTATAAGAGCCAATGGCACTTAATCCCAGATTCATTCAATTCTTGCTGATTTTTATATGATCTTTTTGCTTCTCAACCAGATCTTTGTATTTTATCCATTTACTGAATAATATATTTTCTTTTTTTATAATAGGCCTCGTGAGGGGAAACCCACTGGGGAGTTTTCAGACAAACTCTCAAGACATATCTTCTCCATACATTTAATAGGGCTTTCCTTATGTAATGGTGGTTAAATTCTCTATTATTTTTGGCCTTATTGTACCATAGGTAAAAGTGCCAACCTGACCAAAGACCCTCTCCTTCTAGATTTAATAATTTGGTGTTATCTAGATTGATCCAGTCTTGTATCCAGTTGAAGCAGCAAGCATGATAGTATAACACCAAATTTGGCAATGCTAAACCTCCTCTCTCTTTTGCATCTCCTAGAGTTTTCAATTTTACTCTCGGTTTTTTGACTCCCCATATAAATTTAGAAATTTCTTTCTGCCAACCTTTGATAATGTTGTCACTATGTATAATTGTGACTGTCTGAAATAGGTAGAGGATCTTTGGTAGGATAGACATTCTCACAGCTGCGATTTTCCCCAAAAACAATAATCTCAAGTTCCAGTTTTTTAAATCTTCCTTCCATATTTTTTCATAACTGCTTTTAAAGAGATCAGAATTTTTTTTTTGTAATTAAAATTCCTAAATATTTAACTTTCTTAACGATGGTAAATCCTGTTAATTGTGATATTAAGGTTTCCTCCTCTTCAGAAGTATTTTTGATTAATACACTTGTTTTTTCTTTATTAATTTTTAAACCTGATTTTTTTCAAAATCTTTAAGAATGGTTTTGAACACATTTAAATTGTAATTAGGGCCTTCCAAAGTAACCACGAGATCATCTGCAAAGACTCGAATTTTATATTCATTGCCTCTTAGTTTAGTCCCCTTTAGTTTAGGGTTATTTCTAATATTTGCAATCAAAACTTCGATCACCACCAAAAATAAGAGGGGAGATAAGGGACATTCCTGTCTCGTTCCTCTTTGCACTTTAAATTTTTCGGATTTCTGACCATTTAGAACAACTTGCACCAACTGTGTAGAGTATATGGCTTTAATCCAGTTCAGAAATCTTTCTCTCATATTCATTTTTCTGGCAATTATTCATTATAAGTTTCCAATTGAGAGTGTCGAAGGCCTTTTCAATGTCCAAAAAAAAGGCAGCTAATTTTTGGGGGGGATGATTTTCATAAAGCTCACTTATATTAATTATATTTCTTAGATTGTCTTTTATTTGTCTCCCAGGGATAAATCCGGCTTGTTCTTCTGGCATCATTTCTTGAAGGACTCTCTTTAATCTATTGGCCAATATAGCAGTAAAAAGTTTATAATCTGTATTTAATAAAGAAATTGGCCGATAATTTTTCACATTGAGTGGGTTCCTTTCTTCTTTATGAATCAGTATTATGTCTGCTTCTTTCCAAGAATTGGAAATGGCCCCCTGCCGTGCCTCATTCATAATATTTTGAAGGATAGGCAATAACTGCTGTTGAAAGGTTTTATAGAAGAATGCTAAATAACCATCTGGGGCAGGGGATTTCCTTTTTTTTTGCTTTGCGAATTGCTTCTGTCACTTCTGCCATTGTAATTGAACTATTTAGTATCTTCTTCTGTTCTTCTGTTAAAGTCTTTACATTTTGCTGGGATAGACAGATTTTTACAGATTCATCATTTAAGTCTTGAACTTTATATAATGCTGAAAAGTAGTTTGTGAAGATTTTCCTTATCTTAGAAGAATCAGTAAATACAGTTTTGCCACTCTTTATTTTAGTAATCAATGTTTTCTCTCTCTTTTTTTTCAATCGGAGAGCCAACCATTTACCAGCTTTATTGGCCCATTCAAAATGGTGTTGCCTCTCATATAGCAGTTTATTATTAAGCTCGGTATTTATTTGGGTCTCTAATTGTTTCTGGAGTATCTTTCTTTCTTTCTGTAAAGATTTATTCATTGGGTCCTCATTTAGCTTCTTCTCTTTATTTCTTATCTCCTCATTGATTTTCTGAATATTATCTCTCTTTCTTTTGTTAACCTCTGCACTGTGTTGGATAAGATAGCCTTGAGTAACTGCTTTCCCAGCATCCCACACAGTTCCAAGATTGATACCTTTATTTAAATTTTCCTCAAAATATTGTTTTAGTAAGTTGTTAATTTTAGTTATTAACTTGTCTTCTAACAAGAGCTTCTCATTTAGTCTCCAATTGAATATGCCTTCTGATCTCTTCTTTAGAATTAATGATATTGGGTTATGATCCGAAAGATTTCGAGAGAGTATATCTTGCTTAAAAATGGTATAAATCGTAGACTTGGAGACTAGAAACATATCTATTCTTGAAAGTGAGGCATGAGGTTCAGAGTAAAATGTGTAGTCTCGTGCTGGTTCATACAGATGTCGCCTACCATTGAATCAAATGATGAGGGAAATTTTCCTTGGTTTTTCTTCATCGTCTTTTCTGAGTTTTTATCCAAACTTGGATTAATCATCCCATTCCAATCACTGAAGACAATTATCTTACTGTATGCTAGACTGGAGATCTTCTTATCTAATTCTTTATAGAAATCTCCTTGTTTAGTACGTGGGCCATATAATCCTACTACTAGAATTTTTTGATTTTGCCAATTTATTTCAACTGCTACATAACGTCCTGCCCCATCTCTGAGGATTTCTTTAGAATTTATTCTTGGTTTCACGTAGAGGATTACACTTCTTTTCTTTTTATTTGGAATAGAAACAAATTCGTCACCTATTTTTTAATTTCGAATTAGATGAACTTTAGAAAGTTGCACACGAATTTCTTGTAGGCATATTACCTCTAGTTTCTTCTGTTCTATATAGTGAAATATTTTTTTCCTTTTCTGGGGAGTAAGAATTCCTTTAACATTCCAAGAACGGATCGTCAGATCCATTTCTTACAGTTTTATGAGCTGTTCTAAATTCTAATTCTTTTCTTCTTCTAAACCTTTTCTATCTTCATTCTCTGTCTCATATCCAGTTACTTCCCCCTCCTAGTCTTCTTCTTGATCTGGAGTTTTCTTTTGATTTACTTCAAATTGTGCGTCCTCTATTCCTTCTTCTTCTTAAGGCTTACGTTTCCATTAGTCTTTCCCAAATTTCTTCATAAAAATCTTCACTTCCTATATCGTATCAATTTTGAATTGTTTCTCTCTAAAGTGAAAGCTGAGGCCTTCAAGTTTCCCCTATCTATATAATATGTTTTGACATTTTAGAAAAGTCGTTAAAAATTTATATTCATTCCTCTTGCGCAAGATTCTTGGTGGTATATCTTTATAAATATGAAACTTCATTTTATCAATTATAAGATCAACTTCTAAACTCTTTTGAATTAAATCTCTAGTATTCTTTCGGGTGAAATATACCATAATATCTCGAGGTAGTTTTCTTTCCCTGGCAATTCTCGATTCCATTCTGTAATGGAATGGATTCAATTTCCCATCCCATTATTTCACAAGATATATTTAGATAATCAGCTAAGGCTGGGATCAACCTTGCATATAGGTTCTCTTCTCTATGTTCCATCAAACTTCTTATTTTTAAACAATTTTATCTTAGCCTCAAATCAGATGATGGTTTTTCATCCAGGAGACATTCTTGCTGTTGTGTTAAATTTTCTATACTTTCTTCTGTCTCTTTCATTTTGGTTTCTAATGTTGTCACATGGTTCTTGGTAGTTTTCAAATCTTCTTGCAGTCCTCCCAGTGCAGTCTTTCCTTTCAATTCAGTCTTAAAATCTTGTTTCAGCTCACTTCTGAGGTCTTTCATTTCTTGTTTCATTTAAAACTTCAAGTTTCTAATCTCCTCTAAAAGAGTGTATTGGTATTGATCAGATTTTGATTGATCCGATTTGGGCAGTGGCTCCAATGATAATTTCCAATGAGTAGGGAGAGTGGAAGAAGAAGTGGCCATTTTCGCTGCTTTGGTGGTTTTTCTAGTATCCATGTAGCTTTCCCAAATGGAGGAGATTGGAAAATTGATAGGCTTCAGTAGTTCCTTTATCATATATATTTCTATATCATATATATTTCTACTTTCCCAGATAATATTTTCAGTTCAATATAACAAAATGAATTATTATGAGTTTTATATCAAAGTTAATTTCAAATTCAAATAGTAATTGTATTAATTACTAATATATTATGGTTGATTCTAGTGAGTAACAAATTATTGTAAATAATTATCTCCAAAACTTTATATTCCTTGCTAATAATACAATCCTACAATAACTTATATATAAGTATAAATAATATTTAATTAATTCTAGTAGCAAAATTGATCACCCTTTAATTGCTTGAATTGTCATCTAGATCACAGCTAATTACACTGTTAATTACACTGTATAGTTCATTAATTTATGTCTATATATACTTAATAAAATACATATCCTTAAAATAAGCTAATATGTTACTTATGTTAGCAGTGATAGTTCAAAAGAGAAAGGAAATAACAGAGAAAAAGGATGGACAATAGATAATTATGTCTAATAAATTAGTTGGGCAGAATCAAAACCCCAAGGTATCCTGAGCTAATCAAATTTTCAGTCACTTCATTTTGAAAGGGAGAGAAGGATTTGTTACCGCTGTTTCTAGCCCAGGCTTGTGGGATATTAAGATATCATTTTGATATCAATAATTTGGCCTTCTCTACCCATTCCTCTCCATGTGCTTGCGAGGCCCCCGGACAAGCATGCATACAGGTGCAGCCGACAATAGCTGAACCATTCAAATCCCAATCTAGGCACGCCAGTCATTGCCCAATGCAGCTTCAGGAGATCTCAAGGCAAGTACCACATTATGTATGCACGCTACGTACAAACGATCCCCTGCCCCGAGCAGGCAGCTTGATGAGCCGACTATACAACTCTCAAACACTCCGCGTTTGCATACTGGTTACTCTATTGACAATCCGGCTATAACTCAATCATCTAAAGTACTGACTTTTCGGAGACTTTGTCTCCAGCCCCAAACTCATTGTTTTCCCCAAGTACGGACTAGCCTGCGGCCACAATTTTACCTATGAGAACCCCTGACTTTGAGTGCTTCCTCAGATCGCTCTTGGTTTCCATCCCGCCTTGCTGTCGCTTTGTCCAGCGAGCCTTCCCCACTCCCCAGCTTCTTTGCTTCTTACCGGGCCTCAGGACAGGTATGGTATTTCCCATACCAAACCTCCTCTAAAAATCCCTCTATCCCACTCCTACCTTTATTTCTACAGTTCCTTGTGTGAGTGTGTTGCATACCCTGGTTTGATTTTGTGTCAATAAAACAATTATTATTAATTCAACATCTGCCTTATCATTGACTCGGCCTGACCCTGTAGACATAGGGTTCAAGATCTCACTACGTTACCCTGCCTCTCGCATTGCAAACTTGTGCTCTGTGCTAATTCCTTCCCCATTGTTGTGAGCACATTTAGGTGTCCCTCCCAGGACCCCCAGAAATCAGGGTAACAGATTTATATAAAAAAGCTGAAAAAGTAAGATTTGAGGAGGAGAATCTCAGAACATGGGATCCTTTCTGCCCAGACCAATCACTATTCTTGTGCCTCACTATTCCTGCTGCTCCTGCTGCTCACTGCCATGGGATCTCCTCTCTTCCTTCTTCTGTCGCTGACCGCTCTCTTTCTCACAGTCCGTCACGAGCTATTCCGAAGTTATTTTAGTTCCACTGTCCCACAGGTTATATCAAGACTTAGTTTAGAATAAATTAACTTCTCTCCAATAAGACAAAAAGTCTGGGGAAATCTAACAAGTTCAATCTAGTCTCTATTTTCTACATTCTATAGAAAATTCTCAGTTCATAATTTATGCTGCATGCTGCCATGAAAACCTTTCCCTTGTCACGTCATCAGTCTCTCAGTCTCACTCTTTATAATTCCATTGGGCCTGTCATTTTATGGATTATACTTGAGTGCTCCTTTACATTCCTTAGCCAAAAAATCCAATACGAAGAAATAGTCCTTTAATCCAGTAAATTATCTCCGTGTTGGGAGAGGAGATGCCAAATAAACAAAAAACAAACAAACAAACGGAGCTAGCGATTGAAGATAACTTCTGTAACACCAGCAGACAAAGATGGCTCCCGTGTCACTAGCCCCACTGCTACTGTAACAATGTTCCTGGTATCTCCAGCACAGTCCTCAGGGCAATATGTTCTTTGTAAATCGGAAAAAAAAACCCAGAATTTCTTACCACTATTAGAGATTGTGATGGATCTAAGTCTTTTCTAAGAACAAAATAATCCAGACCCTTAAAGATGTTCCAACTCAGTCGAAGTGCTGGTGCCATTTATGAGCTGAAAGCACTGTCAGATGGTGGTGGTTGTTTCGATCGCCTCCGCTCTGTCCGCTGCCAGCCATCGCATATTTCTTCGCTTCAGGTAGAAGCTAGGAAGTGCGCATTTGATCTCCGGAACCCCACTTGTTCTCCCAATACCAAGGGAGATTTCAGTCAATTTGGAAACATTCCAAATCAACTCTGGCCATCCTATAGAAGGGTCTCCTGTTCTGAGCTACAGGGAGAACCTTGTTACAGCGCCACTGTCAGACCGGAAGTCTCCTGAAATGCTTTGAATTTCACGACTTTTTGAGAAAAAACATTTTGTGCAAGAAGCAAGGTTTTTTCCCAAACTAAATTGATCTTCTATTGATTCTGATAAACACTGAAACAAGCAAAGGCAAATTTTGAAGTGCCCTTGTTGCATATACAATGTTCGCCAAACTGCACCCAATGAAAATGACACCGCAGGATTACTGTCTGTCTGGTTTTCCTTGCTATACCATTAAATTACTTTTTAAAACCCAACAAGTTTCAGGTTTTGTTGTCAAAAGCCCCCGAAGAACAAAATCAAAATCAGCTAAGCCCTGTATGTACACTTGCTGTTGTTTACTTGCTGATGTAAACAACTTTCTTTGTTGGAGTGCTATTTATTTTTATTTGTTTATTATACTTGTATGCCGCCTTCTTCTGTAATGGGACCCAATGCGGCTTTCAACAATAAATTAAAATATTAAAACAGTTAAAAACAATTAACAACTATTTCTAATTTTCTTTTTAAAACAGTAATGGAATTTAATTCATAGTAAGGAACACAATATTTAATATGAATGAATAAACAGCATTGTATCTAACATTCTGACTGTCAAAATAATTTTGAGTTCGCATTCTGCTCATAGGTCTTTCACAAAGGAGCAATCTGCCCAAAATATTACAGTCAGCCCTCCACATTTGCAGAGATTAGGGGTGCAGGACCTCCACAAAAATGGAAGAACTGTGAATATCATAAGCCCCCCAAACTGTATTTAACACACACAAAAACTACCAGCACTTCTGGGGTGGCTGGACCCAGCTGTGCATGCATTCCCTCATTCACTCACTCACTTGCATGGACAGGAGAAGGAGATGGACAAGTGAGCAGGAAGAGGGAGCAAGGGGACATCCATCCCATCCCATCCCTTCCCCTTCTTCCTTCTCAATAGAGCAAATGAGTGAAGGTGCATCCTCTCTTCCTCCATTCCATCCTCTTCCCCAGGAATCCGCAAATAATAAAATCTGCGAATGCTTAGCCCACAAATGTGGAGGGCTGACTGCATATCACCTAACACAGCCATTCTGGCAGCATGAAGGCGGCTTTAAACTGATCTCTGTGCTAGCTCCCTCCATGTGGAATGAAGACCTTTCTCATGTGTCTTTTATTTTGAGGCCCAAGGAGAAACAAACCCAAACAATATAAACAGAGAATAAATATCAGCTCAGCTTTGAGACAGAAAACACAGGGAACAACTTAATGCAGTTGCCAGGCAGTGGTCATATCGTGTGTGATGGCCTTTAGTTTTACTATTCTGTGTTACATCCTATATTCAATTGATATGGAATTTAAACATGGGCAAAATGCCAAGAAGGAAAATACTTTGCAGGTTCAGAAGTCTATATATTTCTTTAAAAAGAGTTTATATCCCACAGCATCAAGTTATTCCCAATAGAGAATGCCAACTTATTTTTCATTTAGACAATTATTTTTCATTTAGTGAGAGACACTTTTTGGCCTACCGCCAAAACAGCTTTACCTGAGGTGCTCAATAATCTCACAGCCTGTCATATTTTTATGCTTCAGCATAAAACAACACTATTTCTGAATGACTATATTGTCAGCACAAGTGGATTAACCTCAAACCATCACCATATATGAGAGGGGACCTGACAAAAATATTGAGGCTGCAAATCATGCAATTATAAGAATGCCAGTTATAAAATGTGATTCAGAACTGTGGCTGCAATCTAATTAAGGATTTGTTCAGCCATTATTTCCCTTTTAAATGACTCCAAAGGTTCTAAAAATAAATAACCATATTTCACAATCCATAAAGATGATATTCTTTACTGGGGGTAACAATGCATTAATTATTATTCATTATACGTTACTTAATGCATGATATGTGATCCATTACTTTCACATTGCATTACTAATCAGTTACTTTTACATTATTGTTTAATTGCATTTTTGTTGCAACTTGGGCTTGTGCGCCAAGGTCTCGAGGATCCTCTGCTGCAGTCTCAGTATGCTGTTGGGCAGGGGTGTGTTCCACTATCTCCCTACTGGAAACTGCCAAAGAAGGAATAGAGGAGTGAGAGTGTTGATGCTCTACAAGATTGGCCACCTGAAGCGGTAGCTCCTATTGAGGTATCTCTGATGGTGGGGCAAGAGATCCCTTGGCAACAGCGACCACAGAAAGTGGTTGAAGTTACACTGGTTCTTCTGGAAGCATGTTCTGAGACTTCTTCCACTTCTTGGACTTAGCCAGGCCCTCCTCCAGTGAACGCCCAGGAGTGTCTGGGACGTGGCACCTTACCAGCGTAGAAAGGAATGAGTTGAGGAGCAGAAGTGGGGTGATCTCAACTAGGCTCCTCTGAGGTAGCATGACAGGAGTCTCTATCATCAAGCACTTAAGAGATCTCTTGGAAGAGGGGTGCTTGGTGGACAGGCCTTGCAAAGATGGAGCTTCAGTGGAGGTGGATGGAGAGGTAGAAGGCTGAAGAGCTTTTTCCCACAGGAGAGAGTAAAGCCTTGCTTCTCTGTTTCACCCATTTGAGGTGTAACTGCCTGGCAGTGTGAACAGGAGGGGACATTGTGAATCTCACCAGGCAAATCAAACACCTTGAATGCCTGTCGCAGTCAGGAATCTTCGCATTACAAGATTGACATCGTTTGAAGAATGTCGATGCCATAAACTCATGAACTTAACAGATGATGAAATCAATGATGAGAACTGAAGATCAAGAACGAAGATGGAGAAAGAAGTTGCTCAACAGAAGAATCCTAATGGCGCAGCTAACGTGGCAAAAAGAAAGGAACAGTGGCAACAGTGCCACTAGGCGGCTTATATAGCCTCAGGGGAAGGGGGTGGGGTTCCCACCAAAATGCTAGGCCTAGAGCTTTATAAGGTTCCGAAAGCAGTACTGCGCAGGCACAGACAATCCATTTGTGTGAGTCACAGAGACCACTAAGAAGAATGCTGGAATTCACCCTGTCCATCGAGTGACACTTTGGTCATGACCAGCCTCATGAGCTGTGGACAATGAAAGGGCATGCTGACAAGAAGATTCTTTATGTGGATCCACCAGAGAAGTGATTGAAGGATTGCCCTCGGTATCGCCAGTCACCAGCAGGAGTTGTTGTGAAGGAGATCTAAGGCGTCCAGGATCCATCTCTGTAGAGGATGCATCCAGAGCCTTGCATAAGGTGTCACTATTGTAGTCGAAGCCATAAGTCCAAGTAAGATCTGGATGGTTTTTGCCCTGGCTCAACGGTTCCATCGGAAAGAACACACCATGCTGGATATCCTTCCGGATTGATATCAAGGAAGGAAGGCTCTTTGACTTATCAAGTCTAGGACCGCTCCTGTGAAGTGGACCTGTTGGGAAGGCCATAGATGAGACTTTTTGTAGTTTATGGTTAGACCCAGGCTCCATAGAAGCTGGATTGTTATGTCCAAATCTCTTTGTAGCTGGGTTCGAGAAGGGGATACAATCAGCCAATCGTCCATGTAGGATGACCTCTCACTGCTGAAGTGCAGCTGCTACAATCGCCATACACTTCATGAACACCTTTGGTGCGGTATTGAGACCAAACGGTAGCACCCTGAATCAGTAGAGATGTTTCCCAATCACGAAGGAAAGGTAACATCTTTGATCTGGATGGACGGCTATGTGAAAGTAGGGATCTTTTAAATCTAGAATGGCGAACCAATTTCTCTGGGGAAGCAAGGGCAGAATGGTGCTGATTGTGACCATGTGAAACCTTTGAGGCCTGATGCAACAATTCACCCCTCATAGGTCGAGGATGGACAAAGACCTCAATCCTTCTTTGACACTATGAAGTATCAAGAGCAGAAGCTGTAACCAAAGACGGTCCTTGGTATTCGCTCTATTGCCCCCTTGTCTAGGAGAGTTTGAATCTCAGTTTGTAGTGCAGGTAATGGCCAAGTGACTTGTACCCAACCCATGGGTGGGGGTCGATGAAACTCGATGGAGTAGCCCTTGGTCACAACGCTGAGCATCCAAGAATCAGTTGTGATGGATGCCCACGAATCTAGGTGGTTTTTGAGTATGTCACCAAAGTGCAGGGTTAGGATTGGAGAATGGGATCTAGAGTTGGGTGAAGCCTCGATGTCAATGGGAGTGGTGTGAAGAGTAGAATTTGACAACTCTGTTTTTGCTAGTGATGGAATCGTCCTGCATTTCAAATGTCAAATGTCAAATGCATTTCTTGGGGGAATCGGGCTTTTGCCTGTAAAAAGGCTTTGCAGGACATGAGTGAAAGCGTTAATGATGTTGTGGAGTGGATTGTTGAGAGGACCTCTGTGCAACATAAGGACTGTACTGATGTCATGGGAATGTATGGTATCGGTGATATCTGCTCGAGGAGGATTGAGGCTGGATACCATATTTCTTGACCGAGGCCCTTGTTTTATGTGTGTACTCTAGCTTTTCATCAGTAGAGGCACTGAACAGACCCGCCGAGTCGAAGGGAAGGTCCTTGATACTGACTGAGGCTTGGGAAAGACCAGAGGATCGTAGCCAGGAGTGTCAGTGCAAAGACACTGCTGAAGCGAAGGCTTTGGCTGCACAGTCAGCAATATGCCGGGTTGTAATGGCTGTTGGGTGACTAGTCTATTGGCCTCAGCCAGGAACATGGTGGCCAGTCTCTTTTCTTCCTCTGGAAGGCAGTCAGTAAATACTTTAATCTTTTCCCACAGAAACTGGTCATGCTTTCACATACAGGCCATGTAGTTTGCCATCTTAAACAGACGAGCTGCATTAGAGTAGTTCTTCCTCCAGATGGCATCCAGCTTTTTTCCCTCTTTATCAGGCGGTGCAGCATGGAAAGACTGAGAAGTTTTGGACTGTGCTGCATTGACAATGATAGAGTTAGGTTTCAGGTGGTTTTGTAACCAATCTTCACTTGAGTCATTTACCTGATAATGAGAGTCCAATTTCTTTGTCATGGCCGGTAAACAGGATGGGATTAGCCATGTGTTCTTAAATAGGTATAGAAGGTATGGTAAGAGAGAAACAACAGAGACCATTGGGGCCTGTTCTTGAGGGACATGGTAAACTGGGTCATCAATGGACTTCTTCTGAACTTCTACGCCGAAGTTAAGGTCCTTTGCCATCTGCAAAATAAGGTCAGTGAAGGCTCGAACATCATCGGGACAGGTTGCATACCTGTAACTGGAGTTCTTCGACTGGTCATCTGTAACACATGATTACAGATGGGTTATCTGAGCCTGCGCAGTACTGTCTCGGAAACTTCTGGAGCTGTAGGCCTAGCATTTTGGCGGGAACTCCGCCCCTTCCCCTTAGCGTATATAAGGACCCTGGCGCATTTGCTGTTAGTTCCTTGACCGCCGCCTCACATTTGGTGCCAGGAAGGAAGCATGGCATGCAGAGGGGAGGTTGGGCGGGATTGTGTGAGTTCACAGATGACCACTCAAAGAACTCCAGTTACAGGTATGCAACCTGTCCTTCTTCTTCGTGGTCTCTGTGACTCAACACACATGGGAGATTAGCAAGCTAAGTGCAAGGAGGTGGAAATGCCATGTGGAAACCAGAGAAACCAGTCATTGAGACTATAGACCACCAAGAAATGCTAGGCAGGTACATACAAGCTGAAATTTATCAAGACCAAATGCAAAAGGTAAGTTAGCAACAACATATGCTGCAACAGTTCCAGAGAACACGTATAAGAGCAACGATGACCACATGAATGATATCACTGGATTGAGGAGAACAAAACCGCCCTCCCAAACACAGTCTCAGCAAAAGAACGCTGGTCAATTCTATAGTGGGATATAAAAGTCATGGGCTGTGACCAAATGGCTGCCTTTCAAATGTCGTGCAGTGGGACACCCCTCAAAAATGCTGCTGAAGCTGAGAGGGCCCTGGTAGCGTGGCTCCTGATCTGAGGTGGAGGGTCTGTCCTCGCCAGTTCATAGGCAAGCTGAATCGTTGAGGCCACCCATTTAGAGAGTCTTTGTGAGGACACGGGCAGTCCTTTCTTTGTGGAAGAATAAGAAAGGAACAGTCTTTGATACCTTCTAAATTCTGCAGTCCTTTTAGTATAGAAGGCCAAAGCTCGACGAACGTCCAAAGCATGTAAAGATCTTTCCAGATCCAAGGACGCATTCTGGAAAAAGACTGAGAGGACAATGTCCTGATTAAGATGGAAGGCCGAGACTACTTTAGGCAAGAAAGTGATATCAGGTCAGAGAACTACTTTGTTTTTATGAAAATGACAGTATGGACAATCGACCCGGAGTGCACACAGTTCACTAGCCCTCTGTGCAGATGCGATGCGCATGAGGAAGGTTGTCTTCCATGAGAGCAGTCTGATGTCACACGTGGCCATTGGCTCGAAGGGCCTCTTAGACAGGTGGGAGAGCACACAGGAGAGGAGAGCACATCAGGAACTGGTGGTTGAACTGAAGGGTACAGGTGCTTGTAGCCTTTAAGAAATGTCCACACCAGTGGGTCCTCAAAGCATGAGGGTCTACCCATATGCTGCAGACGAGACAAAACTGTTGACAAGTAACACCGGATCGATGAGAGGGAAAGGCCCTTCTCTGCCAATGAAGAAAGAAATTCCAGAAGGTGCACGGTATCGAAGTGGTCGATATCGAGCTGATAAAGTCGAAGAAAGTCAATAAGCTTCGATAACTTATAGGAATAGGCACAAGTTGTCGACGGTTTGTAGGCCGTCTCCACAATTCATTGAACAGTCGGGGGCAAAGAAATCACTGGAGTAAATTCCAAGCTGTAAGCTTGAGGCTGGTGACATCTGGATGGCGAATGGTCCCTTAGTTCAACGTCAGCAAGTCCAGTCTTGGTGGAAGCCTCCAATAACGAGACTTCGATAACAGGAGTAGCGGGGCAAACCACGTTTCACGCGGCCACCATGGTGTGATTAGAATTGCTGAGGCTTGATGTCTGAAGATATTTTCCAGTGCCCTTGTGATGAGAGGGAATGGTGGAAAGAGGTAGACAGTTGCGCCTGTCCAGTGGAACATGAATTGTTCCCCTTGGGACCCCTGTCCTATTCCGCTCCTCGAGCAAAAGAGGCAGCATTGGGCATTCGATGGGGAAGTGAAGAGATTGATCAGTGGAGTCTTCCACATGTCGAACACTTCCCGAAGAACAGACTTTTCGAGTCTCCATTTGTGGGATATTATCAGGGTTCGACTGAGATGGTCCGCTGTCATGTTCTCCATGCCGGGAAGGTGGAGAGCCATGGGATGGATCCAACGAGAAAGACATCAGTTCCACAACTGGAGTGTCAATGCTAGAAGAGACCATGACCACATGCCACCTTGTTTGTTTATGAAGTAGGCAACTGTGGTGTTGTCCGTTAGGACCTGCACCCTCTGATTAGTGAGTATATCCTTGAAGGCTGCAAGCGCTTTGATGACTGCCAGCATCTCAAGGGCATTGATGTGGTGCAAGCTAAGCGTGCTCGACCATTGACCCCTTACTTTTAAGTCCCTGGAATGGGCTCCCCATTCCTTCAGGGAAGCATCCGTTGTGACTGATATCAGAGGTTCTGGAAGATGGAATGGCATTCCAGCTAGGATGTTTCATGGCTGCTTCCACCAGGTTAGAGACCGGAGGACTTGTCAGGACCGAGAGGTGATGATGTGGGCTGTCAAGGAGGGGGCTGAAGACACTCAGAAACCTGCAGGGTTCTCATGCGCAGTCTTGTGAGTGGGACCACAGCCGTCATTGAAGCCATAAGGCCCAGGAGGATCCGGATCGATTGAGCAGAGGTTTGACGATTCCTCTGTAGTCTTGATATCGATTTGAAGAGTCGATCAACACGGTCTTGTGGAGGCAAAGTGAGTTGACAGGTGGAGTCGAGGACCTCCCCTATGAAGTTTATGTAGCAAGTAGGGTGAAGATTTGACTCGGCCATGTTGATCGTGAGGCCCAACTTCTGAAGAAGTTGAAGAGTCAGCTGAAGGTTGCAGAGGAGTTGTGACTTGGAACTGGAGACAAGTAGCCAGCTGTCTATATATAAGAAGAGGACGACCCCGTGCTGTCAGAGAGCCGCTGCTACCACCACCATACATTTGGCGAACAAGCGTGGAGCTGTGTTCAGGCTGAAATGAAGCACTTGAAAACAGAACGCCCTCTTGCCGATTGCAAAGGCAAGGAATTTCCTGTGGTTCCTTTGAATGGCAATATGAAAATACGTGTCTCTGAGATCCAGTGTGGTGAACCAGTCTCCTTTCCAAAGGAAGGGAAGAATGGACTTGCGGGACACTGTCCAAAATTTGCAGGATTTGATGTAGCGGTTTACCCCCCGTAGGTCCAGAATAGGATGACCTTCCCCCACCCTTTCTTGGACACCAGGAAGTACCTAGATGAGAAACTGGTTCGAAGGGCAGAGAAGGGAATTGTTCTATGGTGCCGAAGGGCACGGATCTCTTCTAGGAGCGGAGCTGATGGAAGCATTATGCAAATGCGCCTGACTGGAGGCCTCGCAAAGAACTCGATCGCGTACCCTCTTGCCACGATGTCGAGGATCCAGGCGTCAGTGGTGATCGAGGACCAGACATCAAGGTGCTTTCTGAGCTTGGACCTGAAGAATGGGTCCGGCAGATGGTGTAGGGACAGCTCTGGTGTTCCAGCCGTTCTGATGTATATGGTGGCAGGTGGACTTATAGAGGACGATTCTGTAGGATCAACAGTGGAAAAATCAGGATTTTCCTCAAAACTTTCAAACTCAACATTTAGGTATGTCGTTCTTCTCACAGGCAGCCTTCTGTGGGCGTTGAGATAGTGAATGAGAAGGTTGGCTTGGTTGAGGCTGAGAGGGACGTTGGGGTGGGTAAGGACTATAGGAGTGCTGGATGGAGGGTCGGTAACGACGATAACAGTATTTCTGGGTCTGGATTGATGGTTGCATGCCATATTTCTTTACAGATGAGCGCATCTTGTTTGTGTGCTCCAATTTTTCGTCTGTAGTACTGTTGAACAACCCTGCGGAGTCGAATGGCAGGTCCTCAACCAAGCCTGGGATGATTGTAATAATCCGGAGGAACGAAGCCAAGAGTGACATTGCAAAGACACTGAGGAGGTGAAGGCTTTCGACGTGCAGTGGACAATATGTCTAGCTGTCATGATTAGTTGGTTAGTTAGGCAGCGAGCCTCCTCCAGGAATATGATCGCCACACGTTTCTGTTCCTCCAGTAGTCTGGAGACAAAGACTTTGGTCTTGTCCCAAAGCCACTGATCATATGCTGCCATCCACGCTGAGTAGTCAGACATCTTATATATGAGGGCTGCATTGGAATAGTTTTTGTGGTCCACCGCATCTAGGCTTTTTCCCTCCTTGTCAGGTGGGGTGGCATGTAACGCTTGCAAGGTCTTAGCTTGATCTGCGTCGACGATGACCAATTTGGCTTTGGGGTGGTTTTGCAGCCATGGTTCGGTCATGTCTATAAAGTTATAGACAGTTAAAGTTATAGACTGACCCGGCAGTCTCCTTCCAGGTCCCCTACAAACTCCACCGACTCCACTGAGCATAAGGAGGAACAAGCCCCAGATACCGCTGTTTCCCAGGCGAACCCATCTCCCCATCCAGTGATGTACGAGCCTTTTCAGACTTGATATCTCGGATGGCAAAGAACCTCAACTCCACAACTGAGGCTTCAAAGGAGACCATAGACGCTCCCGTCTAGCATCAACCTCAGGAGCAGGCCCCTTCACTTTCAGCCATTCCACTCCTACCTTACCTGCTCCATGTTTTCAAGAAACCATGGTCAGCTCCTGCCTCCACTCCAGCCACCTCAAAGAAATAGTCCAATTTCTTAGAGTCCTTGGAGGTGGACCAATGAGAGGAAGTCTTTGAAGTGCCCATTCTGGCAGGCCTTCTAGATGCGGTTGTGCTACTCAGAGGCATTGCCGAGGCAGCTGACGCGGACGGAGCTGATGGGAGCTTCAAAGCCTACTCATAGAGGATAGACCTCAGTCTGGCCTCTCTATTTCTCCAAGTCTGAGGAGTGAGGAGTGAAAGCCTGGCAATGAGAGCAAGTGGTGATGTTATGAGTCTCCTCAAGGCAGACGAGGTATCTGGAGTGTCCATCACAATCTGGGATCTTCGCGTTGCACGAAAAACGCTGTTGATGCCATAAAAGGGATCCAAAGGTGTAGTTGGTAGACGAAGCAGTGGTCGTTATCGAAGAAGCAGTACAGAAGACACTGAATAGAAGCTCCGAAGCCAGAATATGCAGAGGAAAAAAAGGAACTAACGGCAAACACGCCAGGATCTTTATATACCCTGAGGGGAAGGGGCGAAGTTCCTGCCAAAATGCTAGGCCTAGTGTGAGTCACAGAGACCACAAAGAAGAAAGATAGGTTCATCTTTCGACACAGAGGTCTCGGGAGGCTTATCAGGTAGGTTGTCAGAGGAGTCCACGGAGCCTGATGATAGTGACTGCACAGACTCTGCATGTCTAGAAGGTTGATCTGGCGTTTCCTCTCTGTGGGGAGACTGGTCACATTGAGATCAACTGGACTCTACAGCCATTGATCCCGAGGCCTTGGCCTGGACTTGCTGTTCCCCTTGATCCGAACAATGGTGTTTAGAAGATGTAGGGGAGCAAGAGTGGTTGGGTGTGACTGAGTGCTTGCACTTTCGTGAAGAAGAATCTTCTCTGGGAATGTGTCAACTCCTTTGTCTATAACGAGGTAAGTAGACTTCTTCAGAGGAATACTCATACAGAGATTCTGAAGGAGAGTAATAATAGTATGTATGCCACGAGGTCGAGAGAATTCTCGATAGGGATGTTGATATCAATGATGTCGTTGAGATTGATCAATGGAAGAGGAAGGTGATCAGGATCAAGACCTGTCATGCCAAGAGGTATGATGTTGACGTCGAGATCGAGTGAAGGAGATGGATCTCGAGTGGTTCCTCTGCCTTGGTTGAGCCCTAGGAGGACAGGCTCAGCATGAAGAAGCAGTCTGCTCATGTCTGTCTCTTGGAGGAGGTGAAGGAAGTCGACTTTCCTGGGATACTGCTCTAAGTGGGACTGCTTGGATGTCCTGGTCTCCTAGTCCAGTTAGCTGAGCGGGAGTTTTATCCACAATGTCACCTTCTGAGACCCGGGAGGCTGTGGAGGAAGACTTGGAGGCAGTAGATTGGAGCAGAAGTGAAGCCCTCATCGGTAGCTGTTCCTGTTGCAGGGATGTCCGAGAGGCAATGGGGCATCAGAAATGATCACTATAGAAAGTGGGGGTATCGGTAGAGGCTATTCAGTCAGAATTGCTTTAGCAATTTTTTGTTTGGCGAGCTCCAACTCATATGATTGCCTGGGCGTATTAGGCACTGTAGTAGGTGACCCTCCAGGGCATAGAGTAGTGGCCGCTGAAAGAGCCGGTGCCGGCTTCTTTGACTGCCCTGAAGGATGGTCTTTAGACTTCAGAGGTCGACTGTGCCCAGGTCCCCTGGAGTTCAAGCGCTCAGTAGATTTTACAGCCGACTCCATCGAATAATGCTGGAGGGTCTTCGTCGATGAAGCACTAGTTGATCGGCAGGTAGTTGACGAAGTCAATGGTGCACTGAGTTCAGGCTTGAGAGCCTTCTCCCAAAGAAGGGACCCAAGTCTGAGCTGTCTATTCCTTCTGGTTTGCGGCGTAAAGGCTTGACAGTGAGTGCAGGCCACAACATTATGAGTCTCGCCAAGGCACAGTAAGCAGAAGCAGTGGCCGTCACACAGTCGGTGATCTTAGCACCACATGCTCAACACTTCTTAAAGAAGGAAGCTCATGCCATAAATCAAGTGCAGAGAAATGAGGTTGAATCTGGGCCAAGGTCAAGAAAACAGAGAAAGAAACAGCAATGGTAGAAGGCTCCTATGGCGTGCAGTATGCAGCAGAAAAAAAAGGAACTGAAGATGCAGCTCTCAGGAGAAGGGCCAGGGTTCCTGCCAAAAAGCTAGGCCTAGAGCTCTAGAAGATTCTGAAGACAGCAGTGTGCAGGCACAGATGATCCGTTTGTGTGAATCACAGAGACCATGAAGAAGAAATTTCTTTCTTCCAAACCCAAACTGCATGGGATCTGCTTATTGTATTACTTTATTATCTATGATTGGTGAGAGATTTGGTGAACAGAGACATGGTGTTAGATTTAGAGATACAGAAAAACCTCCTTCTGCTTTTTCAAAGCCACTATACCACATCCTACACCCCTACTCTGTGAGATATGCTATTTTCATAATTGAATATATTTATGGCTGGAAAACGCGCTGGTTGAAAGCATGTTGGCAGGTCGGGATCATCTCAGACATGGTCAGATCATAAGTTCACGGAGGATTAGGCAGGGAAAACCCAACGCTAATGGGTTTGTGATAATCTTTTCAACACCTCTGGCTCTGAGTACTCCCAAGAACAATGAAAGACAAACTGATCAGATTGGTGAGCAATCAGAGACTACCTCACAATCTTACCTTACAGAGACCTTCCCTATTCACCCTCCCTGACCAATAAATTAAGAGACTATCATGACTTCCATCAATATTTTGTCACCTAGATTTAAGACAGTCAGCCCATTTGAGACTCCTTTGTCAACCCCATGAGAAAACAATTAATGCTTTGTCCATGCATTCCTTTAAGGTAGGAAATAGGATATATAAACTCCAGCTTTGGCCACAGTAAATTTAAGTACTTGCAGTTCCTATCTATAAAAAAGGTCAAGTCAAAGATCTTGGGAACTACAGACTGGTAAATTTACAGTCCATAGTGGGTAAACCCTATGCTTGATTTCTTTCTTCCAAATTAATCCTCTTTCTAGAGCAGAATAACATTCTTTCCAAGGCTCAAGCAGCCTTTAGAGAAAACCATTCTACAAATGATCACTGTTTAGTATTAGCCCATCTTGCAGAGAAGTACTCAAGACCTACGTATGGCAAGCTCTTTGTAGCATTTATAGATCTGAAGGCCGCATTTGATTCTGTCCCTAGGCATAACTTATGGGATAAACTGGTGTCTTTATTGACAGACATCAGACTTCTTGCCCTAATTAAAACACTTTATCATGACAGCCAACTACATGTTAGATACAGTTCTCAGGGACATCTCTGAACCCATATCTATGCTGAAGGGAGTAAGACGGGGTGTATCCTTGCGACTACCTAATTCAATTTATATCTGAATGATCTTGAGGCAGAATTGATGGATGATAATGGTCATCTGCCCAGACAAGGTGATAGGAAAATCCCAGTCTTTCTTTATGCAGTGACACAGTGATTCTTTCTAGATCTAGACGAGGGCTCAAACACTTATTAGGGAAATATTCAAATTACTGCTCCAGGAACGAACTTAAAATCAATACTGCAAAGTCCAAAATTTTGGTCTTTGAAAGCAAATACCATCAGCACAGTTGGAGTATGAATGATTACCCCTTGGAATAAGATGAAAACTTCAAATATCTTGGGCTTCTATATCATCGCAAGGGAGCGAGAAACAATAGGCATATTTTGGTGGGGGTTTACTACAGACCTCCAACCCAGACTGAGGACTTTGATGATGCCTTCCTCAACCAAATGACTGCACATTCAAAAAGGAGAGAGACAGTAATAATGAGAGATTTCAATTACCCGGATATATGTTGGCAGTCAAACTCTGCCAAGACAGCAAGGTCCAGAAAGTTTCTTGCTTGTCTTGCAGACAATTTCATGGTCCAGAAGGTGGAAGAGGTGACAAGGGGATCAAATATTCTAGATCTGATCCTGACCAACAGGGATGACCTTGTTAATGAGGTAGAAGTGGTTGGATCTTTAGGGGGGAGCGACCATGCCCTACTGGAATTTGGCATTCAGTGGGAAGGAGAAGATAAGTGTAGCCAGATACTCATCTTAGATTTTGAAAACACGGACTTCTGTAAACTTAAGGAGCTGCTGGATGAAATTCCGTGGTCAAGAATACTGAAAGAGAAAGGAGTTCAGGAAGCATGGAGTTCCTAAAAAGGGAGACACTGAAGGCACAGTCTAAAACTGTGCCAATAAGGAGGAAAAATGGAAGGCATCTGAAGAAACCAGAATGGTTGACTAAAGAACTCTCAGCTGAGCTAAGTGTTAAGAGAAACATGTACAGGAAATGGAAGAACGGGGAAACCACCAAAGAAGAATTTAAGCAAGTAGCCAGGAGATGTAGGGAGAAGGTCAGAAAGGCTAAAGCACAGAACGAACTTAGGTTGGCCAGAGATATTAAAAACAATAAAAAGGGCTTTTTAAAATATGCCCGCAGCAAAAGGAAAAAGAAGGAGACTATAGGGTCGCTGTGCAAAGAAGGTGGAGAATTACTAACAGGGGGAAGAGAAAAGGCAGAACTACTTAACACCTTCTTTGCCTCAGTTTTTTCCCAGAAGGATACAAGCACTCAACCTGGCGGTGGGGAGCAGGCAAGGAAGCAGGGGAAATACAGCACATAATAGGTAGAGAAGGGGTACAGGAATTCCTGGCCACACTGGATGAATTCAAGTCTCCAGGGCCAGATGAATTGTATCCTAGGATACTAAAAGAACTGGCAGAGGTCATTTCGGAACCACTTGCTATAATCTTTGAGGACAGGAGAAGTTCCAGCAGACTGGAAGAGGGCAAATGTCCCCATCTCCAAGAAGGGAAAAAAAGTGGACCCAAATAATTATCACCCAGTAAGCCTGACGTCAATACTCGGAAAGATCCTGGAGCAGATCATTAAGCAGTCAGTTTCTAATCACTTAGAAAGCAATGCAGTAATCACGAGAAGTAAACATAGATTTCTCAAAAATAAGTCATGCCAGACTAATCTTATCTCTTTTTATGATAGAGTTACTAGCTTGATAGAGGAAGGGAATATTGTGGATGTAGCATATCTTGATTTCAGTACGGCCTTTGACAAAATTTCCCATGACATTCTTGCAAAGGATGTGGGCTGGACAGGGCTACTGTCAGGTGGATCTGTAACTGGTTGACTGACCGTTCCCAAAGGGTGCTCACCAATGGCTGCTTTTCATCCTGGAGAGAAGTGACTAGCGGGGTGCCACAGGGTTCTGTCCTGGGCCCAGTGCTGTTCAATGTCTTCATCAATGACTTGGATGAAGGAATAGAGGGCATGCTCATCAAATTTGCAGATGACACCAAATTGGGAGGGGTTGCTAATACGCCAGACGACAGGATCAAAATTCAAAAATGACCTGGACAGATTGGAGAGCTGGGCCAAGGCTAACAAAATGAAATTCAACAGAGAGAAGTGTAAGGTCCTACACTTAGGTAGAAAAAATGGAATACAGAAATATAGGATGGGGGACACGTGACTGGATAGCAGTATGTGTGAAAGGGATCTAGGAGTCTTAATAGATCACAAGCTGAACATGAGTCAGCAGTGTGATGAGGCAGACAAGAAAGCCAATGCAATTCTCGGCTGCATCAATAGGAGTATGGTGTCTAGATCAAGGGAGGTACTGGTACCACTCTACTCTGCTTTGGTTAGACCGAATCTTGAATATTGTGTCCAGTTCTGGTCACCCCAATTCAAGAAGGACATGGTCAAGCTGGAGCAGGTCCAGAGGAGGGCGACCAAAATGGTGAGGGGCTTGGAAGCCATGCCCTATGAGGATAGACTTAGAGAGCTGGGTATGTTTAGTCTGCAGAAGAGAAGGTTAAGAGGGGACATGATAGCTATGTTTAAATATTTGAAGGGATGCCATGTAGAGGAGGGAGTGGGCTTGTTTTCTGCTGCTCCAGAGACCAGGACAGGGAGCAATGGATTCAAGCTGTAGGAAAGGAGATTCCACCTGAATCTCAGGAAGAACTTCCTGACAGTCAGGGTTGTCCGGCAGTGGAATATGCTGCCTTGGAGTGTGGTGGAGTGTCCTTCTTTGGAGGTTTTTAAGCAGAGGCTGGATGGCCATTTGTCGGGAGTGCTTTGAAGGTGTTCCTGCATGGCAGGGGGTTGGACTGGATGGCCCATGTGGTCTCTTCCAACTCTACATTTCTATGATTCTATGATTCTATGATCATCATAAAGTTTCTTGGAGGCCACATTGATTGTTAGCATTGAGTGGTTCTTTAGGTTGCAAAACAATTATTTTTAGGTTTTTCCAGACAAAAGGGAATCAATTTGTACCTTTTACTATAAAGGTATTTTATGCAAAGTTTACATCCAAATTGCTCCATGCAGTGGCTATTTGGATTGAAGCTATTAACTCAGTACAGTCAGCCCTCCACATCTGCAGGTTTCACTTTTGCGGATTTGATTATTCACAGATTGTTGTCACCACTGTTGCCTCTCTATGTCATTTTTAATATGGACTACAAGCCTCGTGAGACTAAGAAACTGTGAATGAGGCTTGTAAGTCCCTATTAAAAATGGTGTGGGACAGCAGTGGAGGTGGCAGTAAGCCCCACCAGCCACCCAATTCTGCCTTGTGAAGGAACCCTGATGCCTCAAAGGAATCCATGGTGGATTGAATATGGTGATCATATTTTTTTCTGCATTAAATACGGTTTGGGAGGGCCTAGAGTTATGCATGATTTTTTCACTTTCACGGGGGTCTTGTGCCCCTAATCCTAGCAAATGTGGAGAGATTACCGTACTTGATAACTTTCAAGCAAAATTTTTCAGGGAACTCCTCTATACTCCTAGATGCGTCCCCAGCTCAGTGTTACTACCGGAAACAGGAGAAAGCTCTCTCTATACAAGGGCTTAGATGTTAGCATTCAAACAATGGCTTAAAGTGTGTCCTTAAGTGTGGCAAAGGTCTAGTAGGACACCTTGCATTGGATAACTGTGTCAGTAGGTAGTCCAAGTATATAGCCCAAAAAGCAGTTACTATTGGCCCCTCTCTCTCCTTGCTTCTTAAGTTGGGTCATGAGGCAGAACTAAAATCTTTTAAGCAAAGACTATGAGATATCGCTTTCTGTAATCTTTGGGCCAATTCCATCTCATCCTGCTCACCCAACGCTTTAATATCCAGTTTGTGAGATCCTTCTAGGAGGCTACCTATTTAAATAACTTAAATGTGCCAAACTATCCCATATTATTTACTAAGGCCAGATGCAAGGCTTTTTCCTCAGAATTACTATTTGGTAGATATCCCGTGAGACTTTGCCCCTGTGAGTCATAAGATGTTGAAACAATGTTGTGCATTCTGCTACCTTGTACTTTTTATAGTCAGAGTCTCAATCATTTGATCTCTCCCTTACTGAGTTGTATGCCAAGCCGTACAGAAAAGTTTTATATAAAAATCCTGTTGGAGGACATTTTTCCGAACATAACCCTATCAGTTGCCAAATCTCTGTCATTGGCTATTAAGATTAGAGAGAGAGCAGTATCAAAACTATGTCAGGGTACTGGTAATGTACTATAAGATCTATCCAATTTCACTGTGTTAATGAGATGGAATTAATGAACACCTATCTATATTTTACCTAACAATCCATATTCTTTATAATTTTAATTTATTTTTTGTATTTTTATCTTTTTTTACCCTATTTTTAGCAGGTATACCTTTCTTATACCTAATACTGTACAACTCAGATGTTGTTATGTTGGGTCTATGGACTGTAAAATAAAAGGTTTGTTTTTGTTTTGCTTAACTTTTAACTGGAGTCCTCTCTACAGTTAATACTGGTACACACAAGTGAAAAGATCCTGTCGTTAACCTCCTCTCACACTCCTCCTTTGAGCTATACTTCCTCCAAATTCTAAGGAGACACTGGAATTGTGGGTAGACCTCAATGTCTCCCACCTCTTAGGGTAACAAAAAGGGAATTTTTGATAGTTCCTCCTTCCTCTTTATGCTCCTGGGTCTCCTCTCACACTATTCTGTAAGGTTCTCCCACCTTTTGCATTATATTTTAGGCGGTTCAACAGGCAGCCAGGGCAAAAATTACAATCCAAATTTCCTTGAGAAAGACATTCTATGAGCCTATGTTCATGGAACCTCTGAATCCAGCCTGAGAATTTGAAGCAGGCTTCTATTCTTCCTGTGTATCAGTAGTAACTGCATCAGCAGTAGGTTGCAGTGGCATCTGAACAGGCATGTTTCATACTGAGACAGAATCATACTGAGACCAAGATCTTCCAACCATTTTCTCACTGTTTAAACCTTCAGAACTTTAGCTATCATGGAGGAATTACACTTTATAAATGGAAAGTGCTTCAGTGTTTCTCAAAATAAAATCTGGCTTATTTTAAATTTTCTTCATCTTTTGGTGGAAGAAAAGCAGTTTTTAAAGCACAAGGCCCACTGTGATTTTACTGTACACCATTTACTGAGTTACACTTTAATACAAGGTGAAGGCTCCACGAACATCAGTATTTATGAACTTCTAAACAGGTCACTCCAGAGATGAATCTCAGACAAAAGCAAGCTTTAGCAAACAGCTAATTTTAGTATATTCACTTTTCGCAATTTTGCAATCCCTATAATTTAAATAACTACCCACTTAAACTTTGCAGAAGCTAGGAGTATTTTAAAAAATGAACAAAAACTAATTTATAATTAAAAGGAAATAATGTTTAAAAGGAAAGGAATGTCTTTTCAAAATAAGACAGGAAATACTGTTTTATTTCCCAAAAGAACTGTACCATTTTTATAAAGAAAAATTATAGCTGCCACAAATTGTTCTCAACAATTCCGAAGCTTCTTCATTTGACCACTTGAAAATAAAACTTCTTTAAGATTATAAATATAGCTTATTATAGCTCTGTTATTACATACTGTATATGGGGAAAGGGGCCCAATCTTGTTGCCATAGCGACGAATGGCCTCTCTGATGTGGGCAGGCTGGATGGCATCACTCTGGGCTTCTCCACCACAAGCTGCAGGGCTCTGCAACAGAAAAATACATATACAGCGGCTGCATCAAAAACACACAAGTGTATACACAGGGTGCTAATTAAGAAAACTGACTTGCACATATGACTTTTGTTGTTTTTGCTTCTTAACACACAATAGTTGCCACATACTTCATATTAAAACAAAACCATGAAGCATTAATAAATGAAACAGGACAATTATAGGAATTTTTCCTAGCATATCAAGAGGACACTGGAGCCTTGCTCAGGCTTTTCTTCTGTTGTTGTTAACTTCTGTCAAGTCAACTTCAACTCTGGCAACCCTACATTCCAAGGCACCCTGTGATCAACAGCCCTGCTCAGGTATTGCAGACTCAGGGCAGCCACGGCTTCCTTGATTCAGTCTGTCCAGGAAGCCATCTTGGCTGCTAGGGAGAGGCCATGCTCCAGTTGCTCTAGGACCCACTCATTTATCTTTTTAGCAATTCAAAGTATCCACAGAACTCTTCTCCAGAAACACATTTCAAGTGAGTTGAGATCAAGCAGAAATAAAAAAAAAATGGAAAAAAGATGCTGACAGAGTTAGGAGTAGGACGGGTAAATAGGTAAGAGACATCATTTTGATGAATTGTATACATTTGCTCCAGGCATGGAAGCAGGTCTGGGCCGAGTCTGTTTAGTGACTTCTTGAACGGTTGGCAAAAGGGGGATAGTCGCAGGTGCCATGGCTTGAGTGTCCACTATTTGGAAGACTAGGTCAGCAACAGGAACCTGTGGAGCTGAAACTTCCAATCCAATTACTTTCACCATGCGAAGGATGATATCTGAGAATTGCTTTACACCCTCCGGAGGGGCCTCAGGGTCTGCAGCAAGGACACCTATGGTGGGCAGGGAGTAGGTGGACAGTCCTGATCATCGGAAGCATCCTCAGATTCGGTATCTTCTCCCAAAGTGGAAGGAGAAGAGGATGGTGACGGAGGTGGTAGTTGAGACTGATCAGGTGATCCTGGAGGAGAAACAGAGGGTATCGTAGAGGGGACCAGTTGCCGTAGTAGAAGGTGCTGTAGGTACTGGAGGTGGCGGGTCAGGTGGTAGAGAGAGTGTAAAGGAACAATCGTGACTCGGACAGTGGATGAAAAGAAACTGAAAAGGGCGTGCTTAGGCATTGCTTAGCCAGGAAGAGGTAGGACTTCCTGCCAAGCTTAGAAGCTCTGGAATAATCTGAATGGAGGCTCTGTGCAGGTGCAAAACCCAACTGTGTGAGGCACAAAGACAATGAAGAGAAACTTACAATAATAAAAAGGTATTGTTTTTTTTTTTTGGCAGGGCTTATGTTAGGAGCAACAGGAGCAAAAAAGGACATACTAAGGCTACTGCATGGAGAAGGTGGTGAAATGGCAAGAGGAGATAGTTTATTTTCTTTGTCTCAGATTTCTCCAAACAGGCAAACAATGCTTTAAATGGTGACAATACAGCAAATCATGCAGGAAGGTAAACAGAGCCCAGAACAGGTTAAAAAAAATAGTAAAGAAACACGTAGCTACTCTGACTGAATTCACTTCTCTTGGACTGGATGAACTGCATCCAAGAATACTAAAGAAACTAGTAGATGTGATCTCAGAGTCACTGTTAAAAATCTTTGAGAATTCTTGGAGAACTGGAATCTCAGCAGACTGAAGGAGGGTGAATGTTGTCCCCATCTTCAAAAAGGGGGCAGGGGGAGAAGATCTGAGCAATTACTGGCCAGTCAGTTTGGTATCCGCACCCAGAAAGGTTCTAGAACAGATAATTGAACAGTCAGTCTGTGCACACTCAGAAAGAAATGTTGTGATTAGTAACAGCCAGCATGGGTTTCTCAAAAACAATCCGACCCAATGGGGGGAGTTGGTCACTGGAATCAATGTAGTTGGTATGTCAGGGGGAAGTGACCACATAATACTATAATTCACAATTGCGGAACAGGGCAAAGAAGAGTATAATCAAACAGTGACCTTGGTCTTCTGGAAATCTGATTTTTACAAGCTCAGAAAAATACTGGGTGGAATCTCATGGCTAGAGACGCTGAAGGAAAAAGACACCCATCAAGGGTGGTTATTTTGAGGAAGGACTTGCAGAAAGCACAATCTCAAACAATTCCATGGAAGAAGGAAAATTGGAAACATCTGAAAAAGCCAATGTGGCTGCACAGTAAACTCAAGGAGAAACTGAAAAGAAAAAAGAGCATGTATAAAGAATGAAAGGAAGAAAAGTAACCAAAGAAGCATTCTGTCATGTCTAGCTACTCTGTTACTCTCAAGAAAACATACAGGTTTTTCCCATTGCATTTAATAAGGTACAGAATGCTTAGCTTACAATGGTTGCTGGAGTTAACAATATACAAAACATATTGGGTTATATAGGAGTACACACTTTTACTCATGCAAAATGCCCACTGGCAGATTCTCCAGGTTTACGCCTCTCCCAAAGTCCCAGCTATTCCCATGGCACTAACTTCACATACTTTGACCCAAAGCATATCTGCCTCTCCTGTGTCATCTTTATTTCAGCTTCTCCGAGTATCTCACTGAACACTGTACAGGTGCCTTGGGGTCATTCCCCCCTCCCCCAGATTCTTTGATCACTAGGCTGAGATCCCAGGCCCTTTCCCTTTGATATGCAACTGACCCATAGTTAACCGCAGTCCTAACCCTGGTAATCTAAAGCCTATATATAGTAAATCACTTGTTTGATTGCTGTCACTTCTAAGCAAAGAAAGCCTTCCCTGGCCAGTCTGGCTAAACACCTATTTACAGCTACGCTACAGATAGTAAACAATGTTCAACATCAACTATTGGGTTGCTTGTTAACACATTTTGTCCATACTAACCTTATGTTACATTAACAGCATATTCTACAGACATGTATAATTGTGGACTAGCCATCCCATTCCTCTGACATGGAGCACACTCAACATGACACATACAGATGTGCATCCGAAGCTTGTGGGAATACTGTAAGGAAAACTAAAGTTCAGAATGAGCTGATACTGGTTACAGAAGCAGTGAAATACAAAAAGGGCGATTTCAGATACATTCAAAGCAAGAGAATGGCCTGGGAAACAATGAGGCTGCTGTCAGTTAAATGCTGACAGATCACAACAAAAAGGCAGAATTCCTCAATATCTATTTTGCTTCAGTTTTCTTCCAAAAAGTGTACTGTGTGTTTCCACAATTGTGCAGAGAGTATGATGAGAGATCTGGACTGCAAATCAAGGAAAGAAGGAAGGACAAATCACCAAGGATGAATACAGATGTGTAGCACAAACTTGCAGGAATAGTTTATGGGGAGCTAAAGCTCAAATAAGCTGAGAATGCCTAGGCAAGCAAGAAGCTACAAGAAGGGGGTTTTCAAATATGTTTGCAAGGAAATGGTGGGACCACCGCTCAGAAAGGATGGCAAAATGGTAACAGATCACAACACAAAGTCAGAACTGCTCAATACCAATTTTGTTCTGCCCCTCCAAAAAAAGAGAACAGGTTGCTTACCTGTAACTGTGGTTCTTCGAGCGGTCATCTGTGCCCTCACACAATGGGAATCTTTGCGCATGTGGAGCAGCATTTTGGAAAGTTCCAGAGCTGAGCAGCTTGGCGGAAAGCCCTCCTCCACTTGGTACTGAGCATGCTCAGTCCCAACAAGCTAATGGTCTTCCCTCAGTTTCAAAGTCCGCTGAGGAAGAGTCCTGAAAGTGGGGAGGCTGGGTGTGTGTGTGTGAGGGCACAGATGACCACTCAAAGAACCACAGTTACAGGTTCTTCTCCGTGGTCTCTGTGCCTCACACAATGGGAGATTAAGTAACTTACTGCTGGATGGTGGGTCAGGTCCTAGACAATAGAGGACGGTACTGCACGACCGGGCATCACGTCGGGCTCTGCAATCAAGGCGGTAGTGGTGACAAAGGTCGCGACCACGTAGCCACCTGACAAAGTTCCTGCAGGTCCCTTTGAGGAGAGCTGCTGAAGAAGCCACAGCCCTGGGAGAGTGGGCGTGAAGTGGAGACGGAGGTGGTTGTCTGGTGAGTTCATAGGCTAGGTGAATCGTTTGAACAATCCTCTAAGAAAAACATTGAGTGGAGGCTTTACGACCTTTCCAATATCCACCGTAACAAACAAAAAGGTGGGATGTGAGGCAAAAGGTTGAAGTTCATTGCAAATAGAAAGCTAGCACTCGGCGCACGTCGAGTGAGTGGAGAGAGCGCTCAAGAGGCGAAAATGGTTCAGGATAGAAAGTTGGTAGAATGATATCCTGGTTCAGATGGAAATCGGAGACAACTTTAGGGAGGGAGGAAAGGTCCAGGTGTAGGACTACCTTGTCCTTATGAAACACCAAGAAGGGTTCATCTGAGCGTAGCACAGTCAGTTCCCCCGCCCTTCTAGCTGATGTAACAGCAACCAAGAATGCTGTCTTGAGAGTAAGGAGATGGTCATCAGATGTGGCCACAGGTTCAAACAGATGACACATGAGTTTGGAGAGGACGAGAGACTGCGACCATGGAGGAAGAGGTGGGGAGATAGGAGGGTAGAGGTGTTGAAGGCCTTTGAGGAATTGCTTAACTGTAGCATTCCTGAAAAGAGCCGAGGAAGGAGAACCACGTGGTTGGTAGGCGACAATCGCAGAGAGATAGACTTTAAGAGAAGAGAAAGCCAGTCCTTGTTCCCATAGACACAGGAGAAAATGGAGTACTGTTGATAGGGAGGCTGGAGAAGGGGCCTCACTAGGGGCATCCGCGAAGGCAGTGAACTCGCGCCACTTGCAGTCGTAGGATCTATGAGTGGATTCCTTCCTAGCGGCCATGAGAACTGCCTAGATGCAGGAGAGTCTAAAAGGTTACCCTCCACACATGCAAGTGGAGGCGAGGGAGCTTTGGGTGAAGCACGCGACCGTCTGAGTGCAAGAGGAGGTTGGGCGTGCGTGGAAGCAGCATCCGGCAGCCCTGGGAGATGGTGAGAAGGGGCCCGAACCAATGTTGTCTCGGCTACGAGAACGGTGTCTGCCCTGTCCATGGCAATCTTGGTCAACACTCAGCCCAGGAGGGGAAATGTGGGGAAGATGTAAAGGAACCCCTTGTCCCAGTTGTCTGAGAGAGTGGCGTCCCACACCAACTCTGGAGCAATAGCAAGGGCACTTCCTGTTCCAGTAAGTGGCAAAGAGGTCGACGGATGGAGACCCCCATCGGGACACTATCCAGTGAAAGGCAGCACTGGAGAGGGACCATTCGTGATGGCACGCTGTCTCTTTGCTCAGCATGTCTGCCGTAGCGGTGTCTTGTCCCGCTAGATGAACTGCTGTCAGGTGGATCCACAACAGGACACACCAATTTCATATCTGCAACACCAGATGGAGCAGGAGGTATGAGTGGGTGCCTCCCTGAGCGGTTGATGTAACAGACAGTTGTGTTGTCAGACAGAATCTGGACAGTCTGGCCTATGATAAGCTTCCAGAAGGCCCAGAGGGCTTTGAAGATTGCCAGGAGCTCCAAGGTGTTAATATGCAGATGTTTCTCCAGTCTGGTCCAGTGATCCTGGACAGAGAGGTGACTGCAGTGGGCTCTCCAGCTGAGGAGGGACGTGTCGGTGGTGATGATGGGGTTCGGCAAAGGGCATTCTGGAGAGCAGATGGTGAAGAAACAGACACCAGTGGAGGGAATCCCTGACAGGACAAGAGATCCGCAGGATTCTACACTGGTCGTCGAGGAAAGGATTGAAATGCCTGAGAAACCAGTGTTGGAGGGGGCAGGCACGGAGACAAGACAGTTAAATAACCGCGGTTGTAGCCACCATGTAGCCGAGAAGCTGTTGAATCCGACGAGTGGAAATGGAAGGACTGCACAGAATAGTGGCTGTAGCTCGGCGCAGTACCTGCACATGTTTCATCAGCAGGAATGCCATGGTGGAAGTGGAGTCCAGAGTAGCACCGATGAAATCTAGGGTGCGCATAGGTTCCAAGTGAGACTTTTTGGGATTCACCCTGAGGTGGAGACTGGAAAGTATAACTTTTGCTTGCAAGGCGCCACCAATAACCAATCATTCAGGTAGGGATACACCATGACACGATTCATATGGAGGTAAGACACCACAGTGACCAAGCACTTGGTGAAGACTTTGGGGGCGGTGGACAGGCCAAAAGGAAAGACCTTGTACTGGTAACATACGCCATCAACTGCAAACCAGAGGTACCTCCTGTGCTGGGGATGAATGGCAATATGGAAGTAGGCTTCTGGCAGATCTATGAATGTGAACCAATCGCAATGCTTGAGGAGAGGGAGGATGGATGACAGAGTGACCATATTGAACTTCCAGGGGGAAATGAAGGAGTTGACTGCCTGGAGGTCCAGAATGGGTTGGAGAGTGCCGTCTGCCTTTGGTAAAGTGAAGTATCGGCAGAAGAAGCCGGTGGATTTGGCCGAAGACAGCAATTGTTCTATGGCCCCTTTGCGAAGGAGCACGTCGATCTCCTTGAGAAGAGCAGGGCTAGAAGGTGTGGAGTAGAAGACGCCCAGAGGAGGAGTATTTAGAAACTCGATGGCATAGCCAAGACAAACGATGGTTAATACCCAGGAGTCCAAAGTGATGGTGCGCCAGGTGTTGAAATGGTGAGCCAGTCCTGGGGTCTTGGACATATGGCTTGGGAGACGGAAGAATGGTAGAGGTGGCGACCTGCAAGGGAAGTCAAAAGCAAGACTTCATAGCCGATGACGACTTCTTTGAAGATGGCTGACGGCGCCTGAAGAAGCGGCGAGATGAAGAGGCTGGCAGAGAAGATTGTTGAGAGGACCACCATGGAGAATGTGACCTGTAAGAGTAGGAAGAGCGTCTCCATGAGGAGCGGAATGAGGAGGGCCTCCTAGACTGGGTCGATGAATGAAGACCCATCTTCTTTGCCATGAGACAAGCTTTCATCAGGTGGTCCATGGCATCGTCCATGATGGCATGGAAGAGGCCCTGACCATTGAAGGGAAGATCTTCAATCCCCTTTCGATTATCTTTGGTCAGGCCAGCTGATCGAAGCCAGGCAAACCTGCAAAGAGCGATCGTAACCACCATCACCTGCGCCGCACCTTCAACAGCGTGTTGGGAAGATTGGATTTGCTGGTTCGTGAGCGCAACAGACTCATTACAGAACTAGAGGGCAGTGGCCCGGTGGTCATCCGGGAAATGGGAGATTAAAGGGAAAAATCTACCCCATATGTTTCTTTGATACGCTGCTAGGCAGGCCTGGGTGTTAGAGATCCTGGCGATCAAAGAAAATGAATAAAACCGGCAGCTGAATATATCCACACAACGACCCTCATGATCAGGGGGAGTTGTATGGGTTCTCTTATCCCCTTTCGTTTGAGAGGACTCAACAACAATAGAGTTTGGAGTGAGATGACTGAAAAGAAAGTCCACATCCTTTTGTTGAGTTCGGTAGAGATGTTCCAACTGATGAGGGATTGGCTGGAAGGATGCTGGCTGGGGCCACGGGTGCTTGAGTGCTTCCTGCAAGGCTGGCAGGAATGGAATCGGTGCCGTTGTGGCAGGACGTGCAGTGATGTAGTGGAAGACTGGGTCCTGTACTGTTGGAGCAGGGCCAGAGATGTCCAGGTCGACAGCATTAGCCATCCTGATGAGGATGTCAGAAAACTGTTTGACATCCTTGGGAGCAGAGTCCAGAGTCAGCTCCCCGAACGCAACTGGGGGAGAGGTGTGAGATTGTGGAGTAGAGTTGGTAGCATCCTCATCGCAGTCATAAGACCCAGATGATGGAGAAGATGGAGGCGACCGAGATTGTTGGGCTTGAGTAGCTGAGCAGGCGTCCAGTACGGCAGATGGAGCAGGTACCGAAATCAGTACTGAAGTCGGTACCGGGGATGGTGCAGACAAAATCAGCAGGATGGCAGAAATTGGCACGATGGGGACTGTGTCAAAAGAGAGGCCGATGAAGTGGGCAGAGGGAGAGATGTCAGTTGGTTATCCAGTGGAGGCCGAGACATTGTCGCAGTCACCTGAGTTGGAGGCGAAACAGCCCGGTAACGAGGGGAATGATCACGGGACCGACGGCAGGAATGAGGTGGACAACGTCGGTAGTATGCAGACTGAGACCAAAAGTGGGACTGAGAAGGACAGTACCGAGATGAATGAGAGTAGTGCAATCCCAAAGGAGAGCGCGACAGACAGCCAGAGCGTCGAGGCCAATATGCGGACCAGCAGCAAATGTCAGGACGGTATCGGTCACGATAAGCCGGTGAATAAGAGTAGTACAAGCCGGGCTGCTCTCTCCATAGATGCTCATGGCTGCAACAGGCTATGTAAGATGCCGATGAAAAGGGCGAGTCCACTCTGGCCAATGAAACATTGTGAGCATCACGGTATCCATGATCACGACGGCAAGGCAATCTAATCACCATGTCCCAGAGAGCGTGCCACACTTGACCGAGGCCGGTCTCGGGAAGGAGCCTGAGGAGCATCCAATACAGGTGGATGGTCCATCTCAGGGTGGCCAGAAGACACAGCCGGAGGAAATGGAGTTTGGGAAAGTCTCTCTCCGGGCTGGCCCAAGGTAATGGGCGGAGAAACAGTTGGGGTAGGCTGACAGTCAGAGTCTGACACGAGGCCAATGGTAACTGGAACTGATAGTACCGGAAGCTGAAGTGTGTCATGTACCGGTGAAAGAGTGAGAGCCTCAGCCTCTTCCACGGTGGCAGCCTCAGGTTGTGTCAGCGGAGGTGTCGGTAGAGGCCCAAGAGAAGTTAGTTGAGTAACCGATGGATGGGCAATGGGCGAAGGAGAGTGGTGTTTCTCCTTCTTTTTCTTCTTTGGAGCCACAGAAGAATGACGCGATGAGACCCGTTTACGCTCTGCCAAAGAAGGCATAGTGTGAGGCTGTTGGGTCGACGTGGGTTGTGAGCTGGAGGAGGCATCTCCAGAACGAGAAGATGGTACCGCTGGCACCCTCGTGAGCTTTGGAATTCTTGGCAAGGAGGACACAGGCAGCAAGGCCGACAGAGTCGATATCGATACCGAAGATATCGGTACCAAGGATGAGGTCAATACTGATGTGGTCGGAGTCGAAGATTTTCGCGATGGCCATGTTGACACTGAGGCAGCAAAAAGAGCTGTGTTGGAAGCTGCTTATCTTTTAATCGAAGAGCTTGCTCCCAGAAATAAGACTTCAAATGAGAGACTCTGTTCTTGGGCATTTGTGAGGTGAAATCCTTGCAAATAGAACAGGCCTGAATGTTATGGCCCTCTCCGAGGTGGAACAAGCACTCGGAGTGGGCGTCGGACAGTGAAACCTTGCAGCCACAAATAACGCACAAGTTAAAGAGAGAAGACGTAAGAAGGAGAAGGGATCCTTACAGATTTTCCTGCAAGGAGAAGAAAGCCAGAGAAATCCAAAGAAGAGAACTGCTCAGCAGAGGAGACCTTCCAAGCTGCTAACTGATTGACGGACAAAAAGAAATTAAGGTAAGACTGTTAGCTTGGCGGGACCGAGCATGCTCTGTCCCAAGTGGGGGACGGGTTCCCATCAAGCTGCTCAGCTCTGGAACTTTCTGAAATGCTACTGTGCATGCACAAACATTCTCACTGTGTGAGGCACAGAGACCAAGAAGAAGTGTGTGTCTCCATGCATGAGCAGAGACCATAGCAAGAGTTCTAGATTGTGAACCGAAACTGACAAGGAGATAGCGAGGAACCACCTAATTAACTGAAATGAGCTCAATCTGCAGGGCTAGACAAACTGTATCCCAGAGTACTGAAGGAACTTGCTGAACTTCCTGAACCACTTGACATAATTTTTGAAAATCCAGCAGAAAACTGAGGTGCCACAAGACTGGAAAAGGGCAAACATTCATTCTTCAAAACTGGGGGGGGGGGGAGAAGGAGGAGAAGGAAGAGGAGGAGGAGGAGATGATGACGACAACAACAACAACAACAACAACAACAACAACATGATGATCTGGGGACCTACAGACCAGTCAGCCTGATGTCAATACCAGGAAAAAAAATATTAGGAAAGTTGATAAAGGAATCTGTTTGCAGATAACAATGCAGTGATTAGAAGGAGGCAACATGCCATCCTGCCAAACCAATGTTATATCTTCTTTTGATTGGGTCACCACTTTAATATATGGTGGGTATGCTGCAGATGTTATTCATCTAGATTTGAACAAAGCATTTGGTAAAGTTTCCCATGGTGTTTTGATTAGCAAATTCATTAAATGTCAAATAGACTGGAACACTATTAGAGGCAGCCCTAATTTGTTGGAAAGCTGGGTTCAGAGAGTCACCATCAATGGCTGCAGTTCAAACTGGGGGAAATCTCAAGTGGAGTGCCACAGGATTCATCCATTCTTCAGTATACTTATCAGTGACTTACACTGATGGGTTACAGAAAATCCTTATCAGGTTTGCAGATGACACAAAATTAGAGGGAGTAACTAACACATTGGGAAGTAGAAACAAATTCTGAAAGGATCTTTATAGTCTACAAACTTGGGCTGAAACTAATAGAATTAATTTCAACAGAGACAAATGCAAAATGCTAGATTTAGGTCACGGAAAACAAATACACACTTATAAGATGGGAGATACTTGGCTTGGCAACACAGCATGTGAAAAAGACCTTGGGATTATTGTTGATCATAAATTGAATATGAGCCAGTAGTGTGATGCTGCAGCAAAGACAGCGAACAACAACAAAAGAACAACAACAATAAGAATAATATGTTGTTGTTGTTGTTGTTGTGTGCCTTCAAGTCATTTCTGACTTACGATGACTCTAAGGTGAACCTACAAAGGAGTTTACTGGGGCTGAGAGTGTGTGATGCACCCAAGGTCACCCAGTGGGTTTCCACAGCCAAGTGGGGAGCTGAACGCTAATCACCAGGATCACAGTCCAACACTAAAACCACTACATCTCACAGGCTCTCTAAATATTGTAGCCTACATCAATAGAACCTTAGGTCCCAAGACAAGGGAAGTAGTCCCAATATATTCTCTATCAGTCAGGTCTTATCTGGAGTACTGGGTTCAGCTCTGAGCATCTCTTTTTAGGAAGGGTATAGACAAGTTAGAGCAGGTTTCAGAGAAGGGCAGCAAAGATGGTAAGAGGTATAGAGAACCAAATATAAGAGAAAAAATTGAGGGAGTTGGGCATGTTTAATCTGATGAATAGAAGTCTGAAGGGTGACATGATTTTACTCTTTATCTAAAGGGCTGTCAGAGAGAGTAAAGTGCAGGTTTATTTTCTGTTTCACCAAAGGGCAGTAATGCAGACAGGTAGTACTCTATTTTGCTTTGGTCAGATCTCACCAGGAATCCTGTGTCCAGTTCTGGGCACTACAGTGCAAAGAAGGATATTAACAAGCTGGAACATGTCCAGAGAAGGGCAACCAAGGTGATCAACAGTCTGGAAAATAAGCCTTATGACAAACAACTTAGGGAGCGAGGTATGTTGACCACAAAGAAGAGAGGATGGAGAGGTGAGATGTATTTAAATATCTGAAGGGTGTCATGTAGCAAGCCTGTTTTCTGCTGTTCAAGAGGCTAAAACACAAACCAATGGATTCAAATTACAAGAAAAGAAATTACTTCTAAACATCAGGAATAACTTTTTTACTGTGAGAGCCATTTAAGAGTGAAATAGATTGCCTTAGAGAGTGGTACATTCTCCATCTTTAAAGGGCTTTAAATACAGGCTGGCTGGATATTTTTCAGGAGTGCTTTAGTTGTGTAGTCCTGCCTGGCAGGGAGTTGGACCAGGTGGCCCTTGTGGTACTTTCCAGCTCTTACAATTCTATGATTCCTGCTGAAGCTTCTCAGGCCATTTCCACACTACACTGTTATAATGCTATTATTCCACTTTCAACATCCTGTGGAATGGTGGGGTTTGCAGTTTAGGGAGGGGCCTTTAGAATTCTCAGCCAGAGAGCTCTTTGGCCTCAGCAAACTACAAACCCCAGAATTCCAAAGGATGATGACAGTGGAACAGCAGCACTATGTCAGTGTCGGGCGGAAATGGCCTAAGAGTTTGAAAGGTGTCTTGGTTGGTCTAGGGCTGGTGCAAGGAACTATCTTAAAAACAGGCAGAAAAACTCGCTTTCACTCCCTTGTCTGGTATCTCTCTCTGTCCTCCTTAAGGAATGGCTGTTGCTGTTTGAATCTGCAGCCTGAGAGAAGGTTCTCCTTATGTTGGTGGCTTGAGTTTTCTCTGTAACCATAGGCTTTCTTGTCTCCAACAATAATATCAGGCTCTTTTCTTTATGTCAGAATATTAGGAATGTGACCTTCTGCACTCTATCACCAAACCTACCAAAATTAGTTCATTTTCCTTGATTTTTTTTTTTTTGCCTTCACAGGAAACCCACATCAACCTTTTCTTGAATGAAATTTTGTGGAAGCTCTAGTTATATAGCAATTTTAGTTGGACAGAAAAAAAAATAAGAGCATTGCCCAAGTACTTAAATTAAACTTGTAAAACCAAAATATCAGCCCTAGTTTTGCCACAATGGTAAGAGTCTTGACTGATGAGATACACCAGACTCTGCATAGTAGGTGTGCTACATTTTCAATGATGTCATCAATGTACTTTCCAATGCAAGACTGAGAAAATTAAATTCTTTTGATATTCTAGCAATGATCACCGGCTAATTAAGATCTCAATTTACCTTTTCTGTGGTCAAGAGTATTTGCTCACAAATGTGCACACTGCCAAAGAAAGTAACAGTATTATTCGCCCGTTGTGCCAAGCTTACATATATTTATCCCGCTCAAAGACTGGTAAAATTCCACTGGAAGAGATTCCTAACGTTTGTTCAGCAATGCTTGCTCTTCCACACAGACTACTTATCTTTAAATCTGTGACTTATTGAACATTCCATTTTCTAACAAATTCTAACAAGCTAAAACCTGTGTGAAGAAGTAATTAATAACAAATAACTAGTAACTTTAATTCATTTCCCCAACAATGACAGTATAACCATATTACTTTTTTTAATAAAATAATCTTTATTAATATAATGTATAGCAAAACAAATACAACATAAAACACACAAACATGTTTGTAACCTCTAACATTTACAAATTCTCCCCCATAATGAGCAAAAAACTAAACCTACAAGGAATACAGAACAATGTCCAAATGACATAAAAGAAAAGAATAAGAAACAAGAAAAGAGAAGAGAAAGAATAAAAAAAAGAGAAAAAGAAAAAACCCCAATAGAAATAAAAAAGAAAAGAAAGAAAAAGAAAAGAAATGGACTTTGCAGAAATGGATAAACTCACAACTTTGTTCAAAGAAAATTCAATAGAATCATGCTTAAAAATACGGAAACCTTTCACAGTCCATGCAAGGACTAAAAAGGGAGACTTAACAGTTATTGGTTTTTATATATAAAAGATAAGATTGATTTTGTATAATAAGGAAAACAGATGTTAATGATTAAATTGTGAAAGAGGTATAAGACTAAAATAGAACAAACAGATGAAAGATTCGGAGGTAGTTAGCTGTCCGTACTTGTATTTGTCTGTATTTGCATAAGTTAAGATTTGTTTAACCATATTACTTTTTGATTGTACCAAAATAACAGCTTCACTTCTGTTGCCATGCAACTATCAAGCTTACACTTTGGTTATCTCTTGTTTAGTTCACTTTCTTGTTTAGTTTATCCACTTTTATAGTTCCAAGTCTTGCTAAATGAGTGAAAAGGAATATCACACAACTTGCATTTTTGCTCAGCCGTGGGTGATCATGTGATTAGCCTCCAAACAACTCAGCCACTCCTCTTCCAAATTGACACTTTTTACATGAAAAGAGTGACAACAAATTGGTCACCCTTCCTTACGTGGGATGCAAGGAGAAGGTGAATGGAAGGAGAGTGACTTTTTCCCCTCATGGAATAGTGACTCATAGCATTCAGATTTTTAAAAAAGTAATTAAGAATTATTTTTCAAAAAGTGGAAGTTAACTGTTACTTTTAAAGGAAAAACAGTAACTGTAACATTAGCTAATACGCTTGTGGAACTTTGGAAAAACAGCCAACATCCAGCTGAATCACTGTATCTATGGAAGAAGCTCATCAGCAAATCTCAGGGAAGATAGATTCCTCCTCTCCACCATACCACACATGCCCTCAATATCTGCTCCAGAATGCTGAGAAACCTCCAGAGCAGAGTTTTAAATGGTGCAAAGGCTGGGTGAGGGAGAAAAGGAGTGTGGGTTGTTGTGGAAGTGCAGGAAGTAGAGAGAAATTGCCTCTTTTGAAATGTACTAGCATGTGTAGTTACTCCACTCAGAATAGGCTCTGAAAATTTGTCCATTATCTCATTTGTCCATTATTTCCAAAATGTGGACCAGGAGTTGCTGATCTGCAGACGCCAGCTTTTGAAGTCATTCCATGATTGCAGTAGGAAGGTGAGTCTTGGTGACTGAAGCTGTGCAGACACTGAGGATGGCAGAGGAACTCAGGATGAGAGAGATGTCCATTAGATCTGACGTGAGATTGACCATATGCATTTGCTGAGGTTGGGAAGGGCTGGAATTGCTGGCTTTGTGGGTATGCCTTGTACTCTGCAGGAATCAGGATGTCCTGATGTTTGTTCTTAAGCTTTTTTAAAGCTTCTTCACTGCCAATTCCAAAGAGTTCCACAGAGTGCCTGGACCTGAAGGTTGACCTGACTCTGGTTCTGGGGTCCTTGATACCAAAGAACCTGCCCACTGGTAATAGGACTGGACTGGCTTAATTCAGCTTGCTGCATGGGTCTCCTCCTCCTCCTGTGGAAACTGTATGAAGTGGTTTGTTTTGGGCAGCAAGGTCAGAAGCACTGATCTCAACTTCACACAATAAGCTTTCAGCAACAAGGCACAATTCCTCCTAACTTGGTGGTTAATGGCTTGCAGTGAGAGCAGTGCTCTGTGAAGTGCACCTCACCCAAGCAGACTCCTTGGACTACAGCCAGGGCACTTCTTAAAGAGACTTGTGGAGACCACAAACCCACAACTGGCAGGAAGGGACAATTCCAACAAATCAGAGAAAAAACTGGACAAAGAAAGACTGAACAACCTAAACTGAGTGACAACCAAAGAGAAATAAAAAGAAGCCTAACAGACATGACAGAACAGGCCCCTCATACAGTCTTGAAACTCTGAAGAGCAAGTTCCTGATGCTTCTCATAACACAGCAAACAAACAAGAACTGAGGCAACTGGACTTCAAGGCACCAGAAGTATGCACAGCAGGTGAAGGGGTTTCCCACCTAAAGGACTGCTTAGCTCTAGAAACTTCCGAAGTCATAACTGCACAGGCAAATAATGACCCACTTGTGTGAGCCACAGAAACCATGAAGAAGAAGCAGATTCTTTTCAAAACACCTTTGCTTGTAAACCAAACCAAACAAAAAAAAAAATCTGATTTTTCACCTAGGGTACTAAAGCTTGTTAGCACAAGTAAAGATTGGTGTATGTTTGTTGGGTAGCAAGTTTTACTGTTTGTTCCTTTCACATTAAGAAGTGGCCATCATACAGAGTATTTGCTCTGCTGTCATTTAATCATAAATTAAGTTACAATCCTTCTGCAAATTCACAGTATCCTTAAAATATTTCTGCTAATCGTTTATCCTAAATGGTTTAAAAGTGTTTATGGATGGAAATGCAATTTTGCTAATGCTAATGCTGCTGACCAGCAAATTTTGGGTAGTTATTCAGGGTGTCAATGTTGCCTAGAATTGCCAAATGATGAACACTTTTCACTAGGGCCTAGTCCAGAAGAAAATATTTGGGTTTCACATTTCCTTTACGGATGTCAGTCAGCAAAGGAAGAGAGCTTTGCAACTTTACTGCTAAATGGACTTACCATGTGTACATCTTTCAAGCTCTAAGTCTTTTTTGCCTGTATAAAGCAAATCTTTAATCAGACCCAGTTTTAAGCAAACAGCATGGAAGATTGAGGATACTTCCTTGGATATGAAGTAAGATTTTCAGTGGCACACAATAATGTTATCTGAACTCATGTGGAGATAACAGCTTTTTTCACAAAGTTATTACTTACCTTACTCTGTGTTGAACTAAGATCTTTAGTCTAAGTGGGGTATACGATTCTTTTTTAAGTTTGAAAAACTGCCATAAAACAAGCATTTGCTTGTGACCATTTTTACATGATAGCATAATCCATGAGTATGTTATAAATCACAACAAACAGTGCAATCTGAAATCAGAACAGAAGAGAATGAAGCTGTGGTATTGGACATGTCCCAACAGTCTCTACTTTTAGGGACATATTGGAGCTTTACCTATTTATCCAAGCTTTCCCATTTTAGCTCAGCCTTAGCACCTATTTTCTTGATAACGTAAGTGTTCTGTATTGTTGTATTGTTTGATTTATTATCGCTGTACATAGCTTTCAAATCTTCAGATGTCAGCACTTTATGAATATTCATAAATAAATAATCTCTAGGGCTCTATGTACAGTATCCATCACCTGGCATCTACATTTTTAGGACTATCTCTGAAGTCTGGCCACTCTCAGCATGCTGCAGAAAGAGGTGGGGAAGATGACATTTTGTTTTGTTAAGTATATATTAATATGACAATAACACTTCCAAAAGGACTGTAAGGGTACAGATGACATTTATCTGTAATAAAATTCCTCCAGTCTTATTAACAGAACAACAATATTTTCTGATTACAAACAGAAATATTTTTCTCTCTTAAGTGTAGTCCTATTTATCATACCATACAAAAAAAAAATAAGCAAGAGAAAGTAATTTTTTATGCTGTAACAGAATGCATTTTTAAAGATGGTGAAATACATGTCTCTGCTATCTTATGCTTACTTTTTTCCTCTTTCTCTGTTTGACTTTGGATGACTCTTGTCCAAAGCTACCATTCCCCAGGGTTCCGGACTGAATTTTTCCAAAGATCTGTGGGCCTGCTGAAGGAGTGGGTGTTGTTGGTGGTGTGTTTTCAGGAGAATCTGGGTTGGCCTTCATACTTGCTGTCTGTCCTACTACATGCATCTAAAAATACCAAAAAATTAAACAGAGTTGTTAGCTTATTGTTCTCTGAATATACACCCTAAAGGTTTCACACTGAGAACTGTAAAGATGAGCACATACAATTTCTAGAGCTTGGTCAGAAGCTGGGTCATTCTATGTATAGCAGTATTATTAACAATGTCATTTCCTTCACTAAGGGGATCCACAAAAATGCTGAATAGCAGTCAACAGTAGATATTCATTTTCCCTGTCAACATCAGCTGCAAGCAGAATTACTTGTGAGTACGACGGCTAAAGAAAGATGGTTGTATTCTCTATTAATGAACGTTCTCATGAATAAGTGTAGTAGTATGGGGCAGGTCGCTTTTTGTGGGCTGCATGTAGCCAAAGAAACCAAAAATGTCGCCAAAGAAACCATTAGAGGATGGACGCAACTCTCTCAGGAAGAAAGGGATGTGAGCTGAAATAAGCTAGTAGCCACTGGCACTACTTCTACTGCCCGAAAATTGAGAAAGTGCTTGTAGTGACATTTAAATACATATACCATAATATGCACTTCTATTCTATGAGAAAATCAACACACTGAAAAGACGAAGTACAGATTTACCTCAGTAGAACTGTGATACTGAATGAAAGTAGCAGATATCGCATGACTAAAAGGATCACCAGCTTTGGGAGTCACGTCCTGCTTCACCAAAAGGGCTAGGTCCACCAGCTAAGGGAACAATGATAGTACATTTTAAAGAGGTTTACGGAGTCCAAATTGTTCATTTATTTTCCTATTTAATTAAGAAAGATCTGCACCATATAAAGATGCACTCTTTTAAAACAAAGATAGCAAATGTGTAGCCTTTCCAGCTGTTGTTGGACCTCAATGCCCAATGAGTGAGGAATGATGGGAGTTACACTTCAGCAATGTCTTAGAAGGCCACATATTCCACATTGCTGTCTTTAAAATTTAAGTTTCAATTTAGTGCTGGAAAAGAAGACATCTTTTGTTCATTATGTGTTTGGAAAACTCTGGGCTCTCTGCCTTTATTATGCTGACTTGTAAGTAAGTTACCAAGTACATTTTCATTACAACCCAGAAAAAAAACTTGTGAATCAAACAGATCATGCACATGATGGTCTTTTAAGAGAACAATTAGGTTTATTTTGAAAAACTGTAGTAAAAAGGCAATTATTTTATAGAATTACATGATGCATATAATATACTCATTTACCTGTGCTACAGTCTCATAAGCTAAATAAGCCAAAATTTCCATAGCAACTGCATTTGGTTTTATTTCCATGCTGCTACAGTCCAGCCAGTCTCGGAACTTAGAAGCTTTCTTGGCTGTGCAGATAAAACACAACATAAGTATAATGTTAATAAGGTACGTTCTCTCATATACAACTTGATGCTGTTTCCTTATAGGTATGAAGAGTAAGGTCATTTCCACAGTTTACTGTTGTAATGCTATCATTCCACTTTCAGCATCCTATGGAATCCTGGGGTTTGCAGTTTAGGGAGGGGCCTTTAGAATTTTCAGGCACAGAGCTCTTGGGCCTCAATAAACTACAAACCCCAGAATTCCAAAGGATGTTGAAAGTGGAATAAATAGCACTATAACAGTGTAGTGCAGAAATGGCCTAAGGTTCAATTATTCTTTGGCACAATTATCTAAAATGAATACTCTGGATTTTGATCACACTGGCTGTGATCCCAAAGGGCCAGTATCACACACTTGGCTTTATAAGTGACTTTTGTAAATATAATTCTTCTCAGTCTTTAGGTAATCAAGTTGTAAGTCCAGTCTCTTTCATATTTTTGAAATGGACTTTTAAATTTTTATTTCAGCAATCCAATCTCAACCTCTGCTGTTTTAAAATGCTTTTTTTCAGTTCTGTTAACCTGTTTCTTCCCTTTTGATTTCCTTTGCTGATCCTCCACTTTTTGTCCAGCACACCATTCACTTGTAATCAAATTGTTTCAATAAGCTATCTTTTATTGCTGGACTCAGTATATTATTTATATGGTACATCTTGAGGTCTAGGAAACTTTATGTATCTATAAATCCAAGTTACTCACATTTCTTTTTTTGAAGCTAAATTAAAAGTGGTGTCAGCACTCTTACAGACCCAGAGTCCATCGCTGTTTCCTGGTGGCAGATCACTTTTAACCCTCCTGTTTTTTATGTTAAACAGCCAGATCTTCTTCTGAACTTTCCCATATTGTTGCTAAGGACTAGATTTGGCCCTTTCCAAGCCTCTCCAAATCCCCTTTACTGGGGGGGGGGGGGGAGGTATTTCCAACCTTTGCTGTTAAATTTTGAGAACTGACAACCTGAGAAAACACCACTGTTAGGGGAGTACCTGCTCTCAAACAGCTGCGTGTGCCACTGCAGCCACTGGACTCAGGTATCTGGTGTATCATACAACTTTGTAAACTTGCAATTACACATACCATAACTGTGTTAGAACTGCTCCCTTCATAGGAGGGAAGACATCATCATTGCTGCTCTGTCTGAAATCAACAAATATGGACCCACCTTTTCTGAAGATAACATTTAATATTACTTTGTGGAATGGTAATCCCAAGGGAAGGATACAGAACATCTGTAACTCCTAGAATAAACATGGCCATTCACAATATTTAAAGTGAGAATTATGTATTAAGGTTCAGACCAAAGACAAGTTATTAGATGATCTGAAGCTTCAGAGCCCATCTGGAGGAAGCCAAAACCTGTATGTTTCTCTGATACCTCCTTTTTGTGTTTCTCAGATCTCTTTAGACAGGGCTAGAGATTGAATCCACAGCTAACAGACCATCCTCTTCATGGAGTTGGAGGACACCAGCAAGGTTCCATCTAGAAGGTTTTGCTCCAGCCTTCCAAGTGAAAAGGATCTAGGCATCTTAATAGACCACAAACTAAGCATGAGTCAGCAGTGTGATGTGGGAGCTAAGACAACTGATATGATTCTGAGCTGTATCAATAAGAGTATAGGTCAAGGGAATTGACAGTACCACCCTTCTTTTGGTTTGATCAGACCCCACCTGGAATACTGTGTCCAGTTCTGGTCACCACGGGATATTGACAAGCTAGAACATGCACAGAGGAGGGTGACCAAAATGGCCTGGTAGCCATGCCCTGTGAGGAGTGGCTTAGGGAGTTGGATATGTTTAGCTGGAACAAGAGAATGTTAAGAGGTGACACAATAGCTATGTTCAAATTTTTGAAAGGATGTCATATGGAGCAAGCCTGTTTTATGCTGTACCAGAGACTAGGACACAGAGCAGTGGCTTCAAATTTTGGGGAAAAGAGATTGCATCTAAACATTAGGAAGAACTTCCTGATGGTAACAGCAGTTTGACAGTGGAATACGCTGCCTGGGAGTCTGCTGGAGTCTCCTTCTTTGGAGGTTTTTAAATAGAGTCTGGATGGCCATCTGTCCGGATGCTTTGATGGTGTACTCCTGCATGGCAGGGGGTTGGACTCAGTGGTCCTTGTGGTCTCTTCCAACTCTAAAATTCTATGATTCTATTAAATACAGAAGTGACTTTAATCTGAAGAGAGCCTAGAACGCTCTCTCTCTCTCTCTCTCTCTCCTGCACACACAAACATGAACAAAAAATACAGAAAAAAACTTATCAGTTGGAAATCAAACTTTCCTACTATTCAGCATTTAGAAGAGAACACATTTGTAGATGTGTCATTTATTTTTCATGCTGTGATCTGCAACTGAAATTAATTTCTTGAAATCAAATGCTTATTATGGAAAACAAGACGAATACCTTTTATTTAGGATGCCAGTTGAGCTTCCATTTATTATTGCACTGTTATGGGCTATTCTGGTATGCTTTTTACAAGATTCTCTCTCTCCGTCTGTTTGATGTCTGATGTCTGACCCTTAAGCGTAATCTAACTGCTTCTGCAGTGATCTGAGTTTTTGTTGTTCTTATAAGATGACAACCATTAATTTAGAAGCTAATGTAATTGTGGCTAACCAATATCTCCAATGAGTTGTTCGTAAATGATGGTAAAATCCCAATATTATGATTAACTGGCTCTAGTGTATGATTTTTCCTGGGTCTTGCTTGTGACTTCTGGCTCCTAGTTTTCTATTCTCGGCTCCTATTCCACAGCTGACCAGACAGCCTTACACCTATCTATCAATGAGCCCTCTGCCATAAACACAACCAGAAATAAGGCAGATCTGTTGCTCCCGATTGGGACCTACTCTCTGTTCCTATGATGCCACCACAGCATGAAGAAGAGATAAAGGATTCTTTCCTTTCTTCTAATATCAGGAGTGTGTATGTGTGCATTTTGTATGAAATGCCTCACTCTTTATCCTACAGATACCCTATATTAAGCAAGCTGTAAGCCATACTGGGCCCCAAGATACAAACATAAAAAGCAGGATATCAATTTTAAAAAAATCAATGAATGATAATATTATGCTACATGAACAACAGATTTAAGGCACAAAACTTACAAAAGCTCAGCTGACGACTTTCACAGAATTCTGCATATTGTGCTGAGTCCATCATTCGTGCTTGTCTTTCTGCCCTCTGGAAAAACAATATAAAGAATATTTGTTATTTATATACATATATGTACACATACATACAAAACATTCACACAACCATATGTCTGCAAGCCACTGTCAAAACCAACTTAGTGCCATTATTTAAGATACTCAAATGCAAGTTGGTGACAGGAAACAAAGTATTACAACTTGTACCATTTTTCCTCCATGGAGCCATACATGTTAATCCCTATTCTATCTGTTACTGCACACATTATAGTACATTTTTCAAAGGACTTCCAACCAGAGACACATGTTTACTGGGTCAGCCTAGTTTAACCTAACTGTAAAAAGAAGCAACATCTTCCTTTACGAAAAAAAAAGCACCGACCTGTCATCCATAAGCAAAATCTAAAAAGCATAGGACTGGGTAATATATTTATCGTATTGCTAGATTACCTTTTAAAAGCTAGATCTTTAAGACCTTCAGCACTCCTCTCTAGGCTGAGAATGGGAAATGTGGGAGAAACAGAAAAATCCAAAAATCATCCAGGCTGGACACTGAACCCAGAGGTAGATGAAGTTTCTCAGAAGAGCGCTGCAAACTGGTCTCTTCAAGCGATATGATTCTATGATACCTGGAAGAATCAGCTTGAGTTGTACTGGTATGAGTTTTTCACCTTGGGGGATGTGGAAACAATTAGTTCTCTCCACCATAATAGACCAGGAGCAGAAAACTTTAGCAGGTTTATGGGCCAGTTTTCTGCCCCAGGACTCTCTATTTCATAGACTGCCAAAATGACAAAAACAAAAGCCCAGAAGTCCACTTCTGATTTGAAAACACAGGTAATTTTTATAGTAGACACCACTGATGGGAGGAGTGACCTGCTTAAATGGCAAACTACTGCTGTTGGAGTCAGAAAAAAAAAGGGCAGGGTTTAGAAGAATGAGCCTTGCAGGCCATTATGTGGCCCCAGAGCTACAGACACGTGGTCACCTCTGCTCCAGAGAGAGGGAACTCTCCACTGTCTGTATGGAGAGCACCTGGCTCCTGAGTGGATGAGAGCAGAAGCATCTGGATGAAGAATTCCAGAAGACTTGGAAGTTCCCTTGTTAAATCAGAGGTCCAATAAAGGCATTATTACCCCCTTCTTGTTTTGGAATTTTGTTCCTGGCCTATACAGTTAGGAAGAATATCACTAAAACCCCATACAAAACTGGCGAAACACATACAGATAGCTTGTGAAACATAGAAAGTGTCATAAGCTGAGACCTAACTCAAACATGCTTGATCCAGGTCAACAATGCAAATAGATCATTAAAATACATCAATAATTGGTGTACTGTTCAACACTACCCGATGAGTCCCATATAAATCTGGGAATGAGAAAGCAATGTATTAATTTTGTTCAATTTACCTCCTAGGAAACATGAAAAGGCTCATATTTGCTCATATTTGAATTAATTATTTCAGCCTTAATGGTGAATGCAAGCAACTGACCACGAAAAAAACCCAACAAATTTCAGTCATAATGGTGGCACAGAGTGATAAAATGTACAAGTGACATCAATGAGTAAAAGCTCCTTCTTAAAGCTTCAGAACTTTTTTGTGTTGTGGAACTGCAAGATATACACAGCACAAAGCCGACTAACAACATATATTCACATACCAGTTCCTAACTAAATGACAATCTGTTTTTAATGAAGAAAAATATGAAAACGTTACCATAAAGTAATTAAATATCACTGAGTTGAAAATTCGACTAAAAATCCTAGAGAGTCTTAAAACTTATCTCACAACTTTCATTATAGAATTTATTTGAGTTTTTCTGCTTAAATCCACTTTTCACTTAAGTGGAAGTTAAAGAAAAAAGGGCAGAAGGGCACAAACCATCTCAAAGATTAGACACATTTCGGGTCTTATGTTGAAGTTAACAAAACCCCTTTGTGACACTGTGATGGATGTTGTGATAAAATTGCAGATTTGGCAATAAAGAACAGATACACAGGCAATTCTTTGTTATCTTACTTATCCTTGCATTATACTGTTCCTTCTGTCCAACCCATTAGTTTGAATGAGTATGTAAGAAGAAGCAGACTTTGATGTCATGCAGCTGCTTTATACATAGACATTGTCCTAACTCTTTCCACCTAGCAAGAAAATGCCATATATACCAAAGGCAGCATACAGTCCAGAATACCCTAACAGGGCCCCAAGAGAAGTTGGGAGCTCTTTTCTCCCTGTTTGAAATAATGTGGAGTTTTCCTCTCTTAAGGCAAACTGGGAGAAACCAACAAGCTGACAGCCATTCAGTCCTCTTGCTTTTTCTTCAGGAGGAAATTGCAGAAACTTACTGCTTTTTATCATTCTATGCATTTTCCAGCATCTTCAAGCGCCTGGTAGACAGATAACATGCTATCTACTGTGGATTTATTCTTTTTTATAGAAGTCTCCTAAAAAGGGATCCATAGTCTAAATGAGAGGTAAGGACTGTGAAGCTCTCCAGATCTTATCTATCACTTCCAGCATTTCTCAACACTGGCTATGTTGGATGAGGCTTTTGGGAGCTGCAGTTCAAAAACATCTGGAGGACTGCATGATTCCTATCCTTGGTGTAAATGGGCAAATACAATTGCAACAGATATGCTGATATTCAAAGCTGCTGCTTCATGAGGCACATAACATTAAATTGTAGCTTACATCCCATCAACTTTATTAATTACTTGGTAAAAACATTTCTATACCACTTCTCATTAGAACAAAATTCTGAAATTGTTCACAATACCACTACAGTTTAAAACACTTCCAAATAGTTAATGACTGAGGGGAAGCCAAAGCAAAAAGGTATATTTTCAATAACTTGTACATAGATTCATAGTGTCATGGAGTTGGAACAGACAACAACAGCCATCGAGTATAACTCTCTGCTATGCAGGAATACACCATCAAAGCACTCCCAACAGATGGCCATTCAGCCTCTGTTTAAAAACTTCCAAAGATGGTGACTCCACCAGATTCCAAGACAGCACAGTCCACTGTCAAACGGTTCTCAACATTGCACTGAAATGTTACCACCAAAGTTGGCCATTTTTTTTTTCCCCAGCAGTGCTTCCTCCCTGACTTGGGAGATTGGTAGCGGGAGAGAATTTTTTTGAGATAACCAAGTAAGCATTGGTGTACAGGGCTCCATATGCTCTAATATGCCTTTAAACAGAAAATGATAGGAGGCTGGCAAGCCTTCTAAATCCCATCTAGACCCTTTAACTAGACCCACAATACCAAGTAACTTAGCTGATACCTTCTGCATTAGCTGCAAGCTTTCATACCAGCCCTAAAGGTAGCTCTATATAGAACACATGACAGCAATCCAGTCTTGAAGTTAGAGATGTGAAAGCCTGGTATGCAGGGGGGAGCAGAAGCATTCAGGGGCAAAAAAAAAATCCTCCATTTCCCCCTTTTTTCCAGAAAAATGGGGAAATGCACTATGAGATATTTTCCTTGAAAATTTTATACACACACACACACACACACATCTACAAACAAAATTGATGTGTTGTTTAAAACTGAACTCTATTCGTTGCAACTAGCAAAAGATCAGCTGGAGAAGAAATATAGCAAGATACAGAAATCCCAACAAAAGAAGACTGATAAACTTACTGGACTTAGCTGAAATGGACAAATTGACGATATTTGTTAAGAGAAAAATTGGTGATGGCTTTCACCAAGGACTGGAAATCTTTAACAAGCTTTTTGTAAAGAAAAAAAAATGTACTATTAAGTTGGATTTGATAATTAGTATTTTCAGAAAAGTAGCAGTGGAAGCACTGGGATGATATTTGCAGTTACAGAAGTTATCTTGTTATAGAATCAATAACAGTCCGTAGGTTGTTGTGGGTTTTCCGGGTTTTGAGACCATGTGCTATTAGTGTTTTCTCCTGACGTTTCGCCTGCATCTGTGGCTGGTATCTTCAGAGGATGCAGGCAAAACGTCAGGAGAAAATATTAATAGAACAAGGCCTCAAAACCCGGAAAACTCAAACAACATATGGATTCCAGCCATGCAAGCCTTCGACTTTACAAATAACAGTCTGTGTTAGGAAAGTGGAAAACTATCTTTATTCTCAGTGTTAGTTTTAGTGCTTAGTATTAGTGTATAGGGTTAGTTTTTAGTTTTAGTTTTAAGTAAACAGCATTTAGGAAATGTTTACATTGTATTTTGTTTCTTTTTTGTTGTTATTCGTATAGTTCTCATTTTTAAAAAATAATTTTTATCAGGATTGATCAAAAAAATGTTTTTTTGCATCTGTTGTGCATTCTTAATAAATTATATACAGTCCATCCTCCACATTCGTGGGTTTGATCTCACGAATTTGATTATTCGCAAGGCGTGTCTGTGCCTCCACCCATTCTCCTCTTCCTATTCCCTTGCCTTTGTCAAGTGCAAAGAAGAAAGGAAGTGCTCCTGGGCGAAAAAGCAAGAGAATGGGGGGAGGTACATGTACTCCTTCCTTTCCCCTCTGGAGCCTCCCCCTTCCATTTCCTTGCATTTTTCGCAGTGAGGAGCAAGAAGGCCAGCGCGTCAGAGCAAAAGGCAAGGGTATGGGCGGAGGGAAACCCCAAAAAGGAATGGGAGAAAGAGTGCAGGAGGGGGCATTATTAATGGTTTTTTCCAGTTTTGTGAGGGTTCTGATCCCCAAACCCTTGTGAAAGTGGATGGTCCACTATATATATATATAAAAAATAGAATTATGAAAAAAAAATGCTTAAGACAAGGTGTTTACATATTTACTGTCCCAAAATCATTTCTAAAAATTCTGTAAGAGGAAGACTTTTAGGTAAAACTACGTACGGTATCAAATCACTATAATTCCTGTTCTCAGTTTCCCTTTCCCAGTTGATTTTATGGGACTGAGTACATGATTTCTGCTTGATACTATGGAAAACTAGTGGACACAAAACAATTTTTCTATGTTTTACTAATATTGGTGCTTTGTTGTTTTTTATTGGTGATTTTGCCCGCTCAAACTGGTTTTAACAAATATGTTCCTTGTTCCTTGTAGTTTAGATGTTCCTTACAGCTCAGGACACAGTATTTCTCATTTTAGCAAAAGATATTAAAAAAGAATTCAATTTGTAATTAATAAACTGTATTTTTAATATATCAAGGATGATAATTTTATGCCAAACAAAATTATGATGAATTTTATTTTCTTAAGGTAACAATATATCTTTCAATCTGTGGAAGGGAGTTAACATCACGTTTTTCACTTTTTTCTGAATTTTTTTCCCCAAAAATTGGGGAAAAAAAAATTTACTTACGTATTAGAGCATTTATATCCTGCTATTTAGGCAAAGAGTGGCTTACAAATTATTAACCTGACAATTCCTTACCTTAAGGTTTACAGTCTATGCAACACAGGATTCACAAGGAAAAGGGAACAGTAGTGGGGGAATGGAATAAGACCAACAGATCCTGGCTGCTTTTCTCTCCCTCAGAGGCCAGAGCAAAGGCAGATGGAATATGGCAGAAGCGGTTCTCACCAGCTGCTGGGGCCAAGGCTCAGCACAGCTGTGCCTAGTGCTCTTCTCTCCCTGAAAGGCCAAAGCATGGCAGTTGGAATATGGAAAGAGGCTCTAACTAGCAGTGGCATGCCTAATATGCTTGACACCCAAATATTTGAGAAAAGTAGTGGGGGCCCTTATCTCCCTGAACCAATATAACATGGCTGGAAAAACTGTAGAAAGAAGGAGAGTAGAAGGATTAGCCAACGTTAAATCTTTATTGCTGTTACAGGCCAGCATAAGGAGGATGGCATGCAGTCAATTAAGAACACAAAAGATCTCTCTCTCTCTCTCTCTCACACGCGCGCACACACACACGCACACACACACACAGAGGTGGGAGCGTTATGTGGGTATAGGGAAACACTGAAGATAATATGTGAAATGCCATATCCATCAGTTTACACAAGACTCCAATATAACAAACTAGGTCTAGTCTGTGGCAAAGGTCATCATCCAATGAATTTTAAGTGCTGCTGCACAGAACCTGGCTAGTATGAATATCTCTATAATACAGACACTGAAGTAGCACATGCTGTATTGCTTCTATGTGTCCAGAATCAGAGGGGCATCATCTCTCCATGTAAGGCATCCTCCTGTATTGGCCTTTATGGACAGCTGAGAGGAGGGCATGGCATGTGCCAAAGTAAAAACCCTGTGTTTAGTTACTTCAAGATAAGTTAAATATGGTATAGGGAAGGTGAAGTACCTGTTAGATTCATTAGCAATAAATGTTGGGGCTCTGGCTAGATCCAATTGATGTTCTATGTCTACTACATGCTATTTAATGACTGCTTTGGCCTGATCATATCCCATGCTGAGCAGAAAACCTGGAGAAAAGCCCAGAGATGAGATTTTAGTTGTCACTACCTGTTTCCACATAGATTGAAAATCATCACTCATAACTAATGGGGCAAGGCCAATGAGAAAAAAGGGCAGTCTGAGCCAACAGCTGAGTATGGTCACCCATGCTCTAGCCTTCCCCTTTCATAAAGCCAGGCTCTAGTTACAGGAATGAGAGACACATTTTGCTACTTGAAGTACTGACCTCAGAAATCTGGATTGTACAAGCTCTAACGATGCAAATTTGGAAAAGGGGCCCAACCATAAATAAGTTGTGCTATTGACTTGGCTTTGAACAATTTAAGTGCTATAGGTATACAATGGCCTCCTCGTATCTTAAGGAATTTATGAATGGCAATTGAGCTCCTCTGTGCGCTATCAACAACATAGTCCCTATAGTCTGCTGCCAGTAGAATGAAAGACTACCCTCAGATATTTGAAACAGGAGACCTACTCACTCTTGGAGCTGTCTATACTCCAAGAGTGACTCTTGGGCTTTCTGGCAAATGCCATGATTTTAGTTTTCTGATAAATGATTTCTAGCTGGTCCTCCTTGCAGTATTGTAATAGTGCTCTAAGTGCTCTTTCAAGGCCAACGAGTATTCTTGAAAGTATTGCTGCATCATCCGCATACAACAGAACAGAAATATATCTTCCAGCCAGTTCTGGAAAGTGAAAGTTTTATGTTGTAGAGACAGCCTACCATGAATAAACTATGAAGTTGACATAAAAACTGAACAAGAGTGAAGCCAATAATGCAGCCTTGTTTGACATCTTTCTGAGTTTCAACGGCATTGGTGAGATAGCCCTGGTGTTTACATCTTACTTTGAGTGAGGTCCCTTCATGTAGCATACGTATTAAATGTAGTAGACAGGAGACAATCAATGAGGACTCCATTTTCCACCCCATAATTTTGCTTGAGACATAGACTCAAATGCTGCTTTGAAATCTATAAAAGCAGCATAAAGAGAGGTTGTATTTCAGGAGAAGTATTTTTCAACAATACGGGGAAGTACTAGGTACTGATCTATGGTAGATCGGCCTTCCCTAAAGCCAGCTTGCTCCTCTGCAAGTATATTTTCTTGTTCCAGCTAATCCTGAAATTTCCACTGTAGGTATCTTGCATAAAGTTTGCTGATTATAGTGAGGAGGCTAATTAGTGTACAATTAGCAGAATGATCTTTTCTTCCTTTTTTCTCTATAAGATCACAAGCCGCTGGTCCTTGGAGACTCGACTATAGATGTCAATACAGGTAAAGAATCAGGCCAAGATAGGAGCCCGGAATCCAGATTGTATTTAATGGCCTCTGGAGGTATTACATCTTCCTTGGGGCCTTCCCCCATCTTAGTTGACCTATAACATTCGTTATCTCTGTCACTGGTGTCCACTTTGGTAATTTTCTATTATTGGGCTAGAGTGTCTACTTTCAATAAAGATGCTCATGTAAAGTTCCTAAAAATATGCCTCCCAGATCCCTGGGAGGATCTGATAGTCTATCAGATGGACCATTGTTTTAGGAGCTCGACGTGATATTCCAGACTAAAGCTGGTTCATTAGATTTGACTGCCTGAATAAGTTGTGTCCAATTATTTTTCATGCCTTCCTTTTTCTTGTACGTCCACAGTTGCATTTCTTCTGCTGATGCCATATGGGATATATAAGCCTGGCAAGTGGTAGCAAGAGATTTCCTGGCATTAACAAAGTCCTTGTCAAACCTTGTCAAACAAATCTATGTTTATAGATTTAACTTCCTCCCTTGAAGTATGCTAAGACTCTTCACACTGGATATGGCTGGCAGATTTATGGCATTTGGAGCATAAGTTTTTATGGCTCTTATCTGCAGGGTCAAGACCATTTATCACTTCTGTAGTGATAAGGTCACAAACTAATTCATCCTTAAAGACTCAGACATTTTGGATGTAACGAGTCTTCCATAGGAATTTACTCATTTGTGTGAGTCTGGTCAGATCAACTGTTCTACTTTGGCAGTTTAAGAGCTGGGATAAGTAGCTTAATAATCTTGTGGCTGTTCTATGTATGGGCATTCTGATGGATTTCTAGGAGGAGACGGCTTTGCTTCTGGGTGCCCTGTTGACATAGGGCAGGCTGCTGTGATGCCAACCTGGCCAGCTTCCACTACTATTTTAACCCTCTGATTGCCATGAAGCACTTGCAGATCAAAGACTTGTTGGAAACTATCCATTTTGATCGCAATATCTTTTAACAGCTGCAGTATAAAGATCAACTTTTCCACAGAAAAAAAGGCATACTTCATGGAAAGGTTGAGTAATACAATTATGGAGGATGCAGGTGACTTGCTCCAGGAGGTTATCCATGCTATCTTCCTGCTCTGGAGAGTGACTTACACTAAAGTTTTGAAGAGTCAGGGGGGAGGCCTATCTTACTGCTGACTTCAGTGGTATCATATTCTTTGGGAGTAAAAAGGATTCTGAGGCTGTAGATCTGTTACAAATGTTATACATTGTCTCTGAAGTGTGGATGTATGAGTCAATCCCCATCTACTTCTCTACTTTATTGGATTTATGGGTCCCAGTATCATTACACAGGCTAGTCCAGATTTTTTTTCTTGCCTCTGGATGGCATTTTTAAGCCATATGGACTGATCCACAGGGGGTGAAGCCAGTCACAAGTCAGAATGTTATCTCAGAAGCTGCCAGCTTGTTGCCACCTTGGCCCTACTTCCAAAGAATGGAAGAATTAGCGAATGTAACCTGCCTAGGAGAATCAGCATGGTGCAGTAGTTTGACCATTGGACTATGACTCTGGAGACCAGGGCTCGAATCCCTGCTCAGCCACGGAAACCCACTGGTTGACCTTTGGCTAGTCACCTTCTCTCAGCTTCAGAAGAACCTCTTCTGAACAGCTCTTGCGAAGTAAACCCTGTCACAGGTTTGCCCTAGGGTCACCATAAGTTGGGAATGACTTGAAGGCAAACAAGAACATCATCTGCATTACTGTGCCTAAATACACTAAAGGCATCAGAGCCTATCTAATTTTGAAAGGTAAACAGGCTCAGCCCTGGTTACTAAATGGAGGAGAGACGTCCAATGAATATCAGTGCTGGAGGCTATATTTCAGAGGAAGGAACTGGCAAAACAACCTCTGAGTATTCCTTGCCTAAGAAACCCCTTTGAAATCTGAGTTGAAGGTACACACACACACACACACACACACACAGCTGCATCACTAGATTTTCAACTCAGCAGTGAGGGTGCTGAAGTGCAAGGTCTGACCCAGCCCAAAGAGATCAAGAAATTCTGTCCACAAGAAAAGCTGATGCCATCCTTTCTTTCCTTCCCTCCAGTCATCCCTCCCATTCTACTTTTAACCCACCTCCTTCTTTACTGGGTCTTGTCACACACTTGGAGGAGTTTTGTAAGTTCTGACTTGAAGGGAAAAAAAAAAGATAAAGCTATAAAAAGTCACGTCCTGCGATCCTTTCTAATGCCTTCCATGAAAAATTAAGTGAACCTTATTCCTAGGTGAGAAGGACAGGATTGCTTTATCCCCTTTAATAAGCCCATTATCCCCAAATAATCCAACAGAGAAATTCATTAGTCTATAAGTTATATTCTCTACTTTGCACACTTCAGCTAGTCCAGTTTTTATAGCCAAGACAGAATGTTACTGTGTGCCTTCAAGTCATTTCCAACTCATGGTGACCCTACGGTGACCCTATTGTGGGGTTTTCTGGGATTAAGCGTGTGATGCATCCAGGGGCACCCAGGGGCTTCCATGGCTGAATAGGGAATTGAACCCTGGTCTCTAGGATCATAATCCAATGTGCAAACCATTACACTATGCCAGCTCTCATCCTTCAAAATAAGTAAGTGCAAATATCGCTTTACTTCATTAACTGTCAGAACAAGTTAGGAGATTTAAACAAATTAGTATTAGAGTAAGATGGGTGCAGAAAATATTAGGGTTGTTAGATATGTGGTCTCGTAAACCAGAAGTGCCACAGACTGCATTTGAGATCCCTTGCTCCTGCATGCACAACTGTTCCACCACTGATCTTTTCAGACCACATTTTGTGACTGGGGGTAAAGAGGAGCAAAGGATTCAGTTGTGCAGTTCTGCATATGCTCAGGATTCTTACCCAAAGTGCCAGGTGAATGGTGACGGAACAGTGAGGGAGGAGCCACTTGAAAGAGCGGAGAGCTTTGGAGACAGCAAAGAGCTCGAGACCACCGGTATGGAGACGGGCCTCCCTGGGCAACCACCAATCCTGCATCATCGCCTCTCTGCAGTGCGCTCCCCATCCCGTGAGACCACAAAGAAGAATGCTTTCCCAACCTGACAGTTCCCGGACATGTTCAACTGCCATTGTTCCCAGGCAACAAGCATATTATGTCCCCTCCACCAGGAAAAACATTCCATTCCAGTCAAATTCAAAAGAGAAGCAGCACCCCTTTGAAGAAGTCAATAAGAAAAGTATTTCTGTAAGCTCAACAGTGACAAACTCCATGCTATGCTCTGTAAATCCACCATCTGGTTCTGCACTAATGTTTCGATTAATTACTTTTGAAGTCCAGAGATTTTTTTTTCCCTGTTAGTCTGAAAGGTGCTACCTTTGTGTTTTGATCAACAAGTTAACAGTAACTCGACCACTTATCCATTTTGCATGAGCATGGAGGCCCCAGTGGGTTGAGAAACAATATATCACAATATAAACAATATATTGTTATATTAATATTAATAAACAAACACATTTCAATTATTAGTGTTTATGTTAGTGAATTAATTTCCCAGTATGCTATACTCTATTGGGTTAATTTTGAAATCTAATACTTCAATAGTTTAGACGACTCTATATTCAACTTCCTGGAGAGTGAGTATATTGGTGGAGATGTTGGGAAAATGTGTTATTCTCATCTAGACCTTGGAAATAATGAATTACAAGTAACAGCTCCCTTAAGTACTTATCGTGCAAGATTTGTACTAAGTTATATTTCCAAAGTGATGCAGTAAGGAAGACTGAATTTGCTTTTACTGGTGTATTAACTTAACAGTCTCCTAGTTATTTTCAAAAGTTACTTTTAAAGACCATTTTAGTGGCATTTTGATAGGATTTTTTCAAATTTTATTTCATTATCTTCTGTTACCCTCCCACAAAAGTAACTGAACAAGTAAACCAACAGATTATGTTTTCAAACACTGCAACAGGAGCAAATTATTTTAAAATGCAACTTTCCAAAGTCTGTTCCCATCCTGATTCCTGACTGAAGACAAGGAAGAACTTTTTTCTATCTTCATTTATGCTTGGCTAGTTTCAGCTTTACTGAGACTCATTAAGATTTCAAATATTTTCACTAAAAAAACCAAAACATTAAAAATTCTGAATGCTTTCACTGTGATTTAATAAAGAATTCTTTAGTGCTTTTGGTGAAACTAGCCCAACCCACACCAGGAAATCTCAGCTTCATTGGGGTTAGAGAAAGGAATAAAGCCTGACATTGCAGCAGGCAGTTATTAAACGTGCGGCTGAAGAACCCTAATTTTGAGGGTTTATTGCAATGAACATAGTAAGAGATAATGCAAAGTGAAAGTCACAAAAAAACCCTATACAAATCCCAAACCAAGGAGAAAGCTACAAAGTCATTTGCACCCAACATCTGCAATTATCCCTCCCAATTCCCAAGTAACTTCTTTGAAGCTACCCACTATATACAGGAAATTTATTATTCTGAAAAGAGCCAAGAAACATTCATAAATCTGAAAAACTGCAAGAGCAAGCAAAAGTTTCCTTACACCTCAGGATGAAGGTGCTACTTCATCATGCTTTATACAGAGGCAGAGAGATTAACATACTGGTATAACAACACAATGGCTCTGACAAATGTTTATCCTGGGACCCAGCGGGCACAGTGGGATGGGGGAGGGAAAGGTAGCGTAAAGACCTTTACCTGTGTGGATTCACTAAATTATCAGTAAAGCATGGGCTTTACTGATAATTTATCTTGTTTCCTAATGAAAGCAAAAACCCTTCCCAACCCCTGCCACTACCCACCATGTCTCTATTAAAAAGCAATCAGATTTCGTATGTTGGTGATAGTTTAAAGAGCACATTATGTGGGAAAACAAAATAAACATTTACCCTGGCAAATGAAAGCAGCCTTGGGGTTATGACATATTTGGCAGGCAGCCAGAATTATATTCACATCAACCATACAGAAAACCTGATTTAGTATCTAAATATTTGCTTAAGTAATATACTATTTTAAGGCAACACAACTAGAGATACATTTCTGTCAAGAGGGCTTCCAGGAAGATTCTAGGAAGAATCTGCAGTCTGCAGTTTCATGAATATGGACTTCTGGCAAGCGATGGGTGGCACCTCATAGCAGCTGGCAGGAATGGTTTTGCTAAGAGTCTCACAAACCAGATCAGGAGGATTTAAATCTGAGTTATGTGGGGGACAGAGACGGTATTCTTGAGGGCAGGAGTTCATGAAGTGTTGGAGATAATAGCGAAAAGCCTTTAGGGAGAACTGGCCAAACAGTACAATTAATCAAAATTGGGAGAAAAAAACCCTTAAATAAGCAGTTGGGGGATGGCCCATGGTCTTAGATGTACACTCTACACTAACACACAGAGCATGGAGAATAAACAAAATGAACCTGAACTCTTAACACAGCAAAGGATATATGATATAATAGGCATCACTGAAACCTATTGGGATGAATCTTGTCATTGGAATGTAGCAATAGAGGGGTATAACTATTTCAGCGAAACAGCCCAAACAGGAAAGGAGAAGTAGCACTATATGCCAAGAATGCTTACACCTCTGAAGAGATCCATGATTTAAATCCTATAGCAGTCCATAATGGCAACAAAACAGTTTCATTTAGCCTAACAAGAGGCTAAAAATGGAAGGCTCTTTGAAACTTGAAGGACAATTACAAATTTGTATAAGAGGTCTGTCCTCCATGCATTAAGATGTAGCATCATTAAATCTGAGTACAGAATAGAGTCCAATTCCTGATACAGCAGGTCTGTATGTAAGGTGGATGTGTGTATGATGCAAAGCAGAGAGTGTGGCAAGCCAGTGGTGCAATTTGAAGATGCTCTTATCATGACCATCACCCTCGTCAGTAGAGACAGAGTAAAGGACCTGTCCACTGGCAAAGAAATGTAATGCCCATGGAATGATGCCCCACACCAATCCTGCTGCAATATTTTTCTTTTCTTTCTTTGCACTTCTTTTTGTGTACTGTAGCAGACATGTCTATTTCTGGGATACCTCAATGACTCATCACATGACAAAAAAACAACTGGGAGAGCTCCCACTCAGGTCTCCCTCCTTTGCTCTGCAAAGATGTGCCAACTTGCCAGGTGAATAGTCATGGGAATAATTTGTGACTGGTTGTACCAATGCCAAATGTGTAGAGTCAGGTTTGACAGAATTTCTGAACTCAGCTTTCCTTCCTTGTTCAAATAGAACACCGCTGTGTTATTGTCTATGGTGATCTGCATCACCTTGGCCTTGTGAAACTGGCTCGAAAGATATTGAAGCCTTGTAAGTAGCTAGAAGTTCCAAAGTGCTGATATGTAATTGATTCTCCAGCTAATCACTTTGCTCTCACAGTCAAATGTTTGCAGTGGGCTCCCCACCCAATCTGCAAAATGTCTGTGACAGAAGGCTGAGGATGCTTGAATGGAACACCCCTGAGAAGATTGCAAGGAAAGAATACTATCCTAGATCTTTCTGAACTTCTCCTGGAATACGTAACCATTTGCCTTCTCTGAGGAGAAGACTGATAGGAACCATCTCTGAATGGGTTCTGAAATGCAAACACATCAGAGGTATTGTCAAAGTCATGGCCATCATTAGATGAAGAAGCTTTTGTGTGTCCTGCGCTGTTCAAGTGTGGTGTAATTGGTTTCATAAAATCTTCTCTGTCCTATTTAAAGCCAGTCAGTCCCCAGATGAGCACACCTATTGTCCACCAGAACTGCAGAAGAAAGCCAGTCTCAAGGCTTACATGCAGTGGCAAACAGAAGCATGGTTTAGGCAATCCAAATTTCAAAGGCAGAACATAGTACTGAGCAGTCCTCCTAAAGTTGAAACACAGGAAGCCAGAGATGTCAGATAGGATTGCACAAAGGTTTAGCAGCTGTTGTTCTGCAGCAATGGAATGGTCTGGGCTGAGCTAAATTATAACAAGCAGCTAATCAGTTCAGCTTGCCTCATTAGCCTGTATTTAAAGTGGCACACAGCATTGCCTGATCTTTTGCTCTCAGCACTAGAACTTACATCACTTCAGTGAGTGAAGTGTCCCTACTTTCTCCTCCTCAACTGCAGCTGCTGTCTGGGATAGACTGGGCTCTGCCAATGCTGATGCCAGGGCAAGACTGCCAGCTTCCTCCCGCTTCAATTGGGAACTGTCATCTTGGCTCTCCTCTTCCCCTTCTTCATTCCAGGAGGACTCCTCCAGATAGGAAATGACACTGGATTAGATCCTTTGCTCTATCTCATGAGAGCGATAACCTTGCCTAATGAGTCTATAAGTCCTTCTATATTCTGGATGCTCTGTGCTGTTACAAGGTGTGACTGTTCCCAGTAGATGAATGCCCAGATCTTGAAGGAAGTACAAGGGAACTTGAGATCTCCCTCCAATGTGGATCTGGAGTGAGTGATAATCAGCAATTCATCTATATATGGAAAAATTTGGATGCTCTTAACATGAGTAAACCACCATTGCTGCCACCAATGTTTAAACATTCTGTGAGTTGTCACAAGCATAAAGGGTAGAATGCTGGGCTGATACACACTGATTTCTATGGCAAAGTGAAGATGTTTCTGATGTCTAAGTTGTATCTGTACGTCAAAATAGGCATCTCTTAAACCTATACCTCCAAAACAGTTTTCTTTCCTCAGGACACGTGCTATGGAAGCCCAACCATAACCATTCAAAAATACTATGGTCTGATATATTGGTTCAATCTCCTCAAGTCCAGAAGAGAATGACAACTCTCCTCCCCTTTAAGATGTCCAGAGAAAGAGACCCCATCACCTTTCTAGATAATTGGTTTCATTGTTGAACAGCTCTTACTGGCAAGAAGTAATGCAGTTGGTCAGACACCGGTTCCATAGGTCCAAAGTCAGAAGGACCACGTGCCCTTCTGCTTGTTTACATAAAAGACAACAATGGTGTTTTTGGAAACCACCAACATCATTTGGATTGAACACAGGTGGGTAAAGTCCTTCATAAACTTTTTGACCATAAGGTTCAAAAACAAGCACGTGGAAGCAGAGGAGGGTGACCAATGTGCCACAACAGCTGCTAGATATACCTTTAGCAAAGAGGAGGCAACACCTATTTCACATAGATGGAAGAATAAGTGCAGAATGGTTGAAACTACTGCAGAAGATGGGCACTCTTTCCTCAATTTGGCAAAGAAACAGAACTTAGCCCACTTGTTCTGGTAAGGGCAACTGGGACAGTCCTTCCTTGAGGCAGCTAGGACAGACTGAAGCTTACATAAGGTCACAGTAATATCCTCCATGCCAACAGTTGGAGCATATTGATGTTGGGTTGACTAACCTGACTCTGACCCTGACCCTGACCCTGACCGTGTGTCAGGAGGTCTGGTAATCACATGATTCATCCCTAGGATAAGTGGAGGAGAGGGCAAACCATGGTTTCTTGTGCCAATATAGTGCAATGAGTACTGCATTCAACGCATCTCTGGTGTGCTTGACTGTCACCTTCCCTATCAGGGAGAAAGGAGGGAAGAAATAGAGGAGGTTGCTGGACCACAGGTGTGTGAAGTCATCCCCTAGAGAGCCCTGTCCCTTGCCAGTTCTGGAGCAGAAGAGTGGGCATTTCATCTGGTCGGGGGGGGGGCGTTGCTTAGAAGTCAAGTTCTGGGCACCTGCCCTTCAATGGCACCATCCAGAAGGCTTGGTGTGATTGTCTGTTGTCTATACCCACCAACTGTGTGTATGCATCTGCTGATACACCAGGTTCATAATATAGCGGCCAGATTGAGGAAAGTGTCTGAATGAGTACTCTTTGTTGACATAGCAGGCAACCATGGTGCTGTCTGATGTCACTTGCACCACCTTGTTCATCAAATGCTCTGAGGACCCTGATTACCATCAGGAGTTCCAGGGTGCTGATGTGTACGGTGGCCTCCTGGTCTGACCAATAGCTTTGTATGACGACCTCTCTACAGTGTGCCTCACTTGCCAGTTATGGAAGCATCCATTGTCACTGTGCACAAAGATTCAGTGTGTGTGTGTGTGTGTGTGTGTGTGTGCGTGTGTGTTGGAATGAGATGCCAGAGAGGAGGTTGCATCAGCTAATCCACCAAAGGAGTGACTGGGACATGTTGGGAGGCAGCAGTAGGCACTTGGACTGATGGTCCCAGAGTGGGTCGAAGTGTTTGAAGAACCACTTCTGTACTGGGTAAGAGTGGAGCCACGAGAGGTGGATGACAGTTGTGGTGACAGCCATGAGACCGAGAAGCTATTGAACACCAAGGGATAAACACTGAAAATTGTGGAAGAGAGAGAACACTTTCTCCCTGAGTTTTAGTGTTCTGTTGAGTGGAAGATATGCTCTATTGAGATGGGAATTCAGTGTTGCTATGATGAACCTGATGGTTTTCGTGGGTTCCAGGACCAACTTCTTAGAGTTGATGTTGAGTCCTAAGTCTTGAAGAAGGGAGAAGGTGATCTAGATATCCTGGAATCATCTTCTCCAGAAGGATAGCACCAGCAGCTAATTGTTGAGATACCGGTAGATTTCCACACCTTGTGTCTGAGGAAGGAGATTACTACCATTATGCACTTGCTGAATACCTTCAGGGCTGTAGATAGGCTGACCTTGGATTGGTAAACGTCGTGGACAAACTTTTGGTGTTAAGGACATATGGCAATGTAGAAGTAAGCATCCCTCAGAACGATGGAGGTGATCCAGTCCCTGCTGTGAAGGAATGGAAGGATGAAGTGGAGTGTCACCATCTTGAACTTGCATGGCTTGATTTATCAATTGTCTCCGCAAAGGTCCAAGATAGGACATAGGCCTTCCATCTCTTTCTGGTACTGCGAAGTATAAAGAGAATTAGCTTTTTCACCTGCATAGGTCTGGATGTTTCTCTATTGACCCTTTCTGCAATTAAGGAAGCTATCTCCTCTAACAGGGCTCAGGACGGAGAGTACATCGAAATATGTCAATGGGTGGAATACTTGAGAACTTGATGGTGTAGCCCAGACACATGACAATGAGGACCCAGGAATCCGTGATGATGTTCTCTGAGTAGAATAATGGAAGTATATCCTGGCTGTCCATGATTGTATTAGGTATGCCCGAGATGTGATTGAGCAAGGCCTGTGGGTTGAGGTTGGCTGTGGAGTTGTCCTGGTTGAAGAGTCAAAATCATGATTCCCTGCCAATAAGTTCTTTTTGGAGGTGGAAGCTTGAAATATCTGGATTCTGCATTGGTTGGCCCAGTGCTTGATAAATTGCTAAGAAAGGGTGAATGAAGACCTGGAAGGTCACATGGACCTAGAGAAAAAGGAAAGCCAGCGACACCAGGCAGATTGAGATTGATGCTGCTGCTGTCACTGGCTGGAGAAGCCCATTTTCCTGGCTGTCAATCTAGCCTTACAGAGGTGATCTACTGCCTCATTGGTCTTAGAGCTGAAAAAACCTTCCCCATCAAAGGGGAGGCCCTGAATCTTATTTCTAGTGTAATCAAAGAGTCTAGTCAATTGCAGCCTCAGGGCAACTGTTCTCAAGATGGTTTTGAGGAGCTTTCTACCACATGCCTGGAGGAGTATATCTGCTAGTCTGCTGGGTTTATGCCTCCTGGTGGAAGAGCACTAATATGGAGGAAGGTAGATAATAAATGCCAACATTTTGTCCCAACAGAACTTTTGATAAACCTGCATGTTTCTGATCTTGACCATCCAGTCTCTTCCTCTCCCTCTCAGCTGGAGTCACATGGATCCTGCTATCACATCTCGGGCATGCCTAATACAATCATGGACAGCCAGGATATACTTCCATTATTCTACTCAGAGAACATCACCACGGATTCCTGGGTCCTCACTGTCAAGTTTGCAAGGCCTCCACCACAATAGAGTTGGGGATAGGGTTATTGAAGAGGCAAGAGGCACCTTTTGGCTGCATCTGGTAAAGGTTTTCAAGGCTCCTGGAAGCTGGAGGCAGTGGGGCAGGTTTCAGCGACAACAGTTTCATCAACTCCCATGGGACTGACAGGAAATGCAGCAGGACAGGGCTGGTAACCTGGGTGTCCACAAGGTGGAAAACTGGGTCATCCACAGGCCTGGGAGAGTGGTGACCTGGATCACAAGTGCCTTAGCCTTATGGAGGACAACATCAGTTAACAGTTTCCTGTTCTCAGGCAGTGAGGTGGCCCATGCCACCCAAAGAGGAGAAGGTCAGTAATGAGGGTGAAGCAGCTAATGAAGTCAGGGTCACAGTCTTTGGATTCCATGAGTGTGTGATGCTATTGTTCTTGTTGGGAGTCCAGCAGGCTGTGATGTTATGGGTGTAGATGGAGGTGCTAGGTACTACGACCAAGGACATCGACAGGATCAACATGGTGGGTGGAGCCACTAGTACTGAAGAGGTGATGTGGAGGGGAACCGATAGAAGGAGGAGGCTTGGCAGTAGTACAGGTAATGCCAAAGTGAGGACTGTCCAACTGATGTAGTTGGGGCTGGAAGGGAACATGAAGACAAAGACGCCATCACTAGAGAAGAGGTGGCATGGACTGATACCAAAGGGATGGTGATTGGCACTGAGGAAGAGGAGAACAGCATTGAGGAGACTGAGAGCAGTATGTAGATCTGGATCTGCTGCAGTATCAATGGGGTAGTGATGACAGTAGTCATAGCCTCAATAATGATACCCGTCCCTGTAAGAAGGAGGGTAGGAGCAATATGATCCTGAGTACTCCTGCTACTGGTGCTCGTTGATGCCAATCTATGCACAAGACTGATGTGTACTGTGAGTTGTCCCTGTAGTCCTCATTTCAGTAGAACGGTCCCAAAGATGTGCAAGAATATTCCCATAGAAAGGGCGATTTGTCCCAGTCTCATCAAAGCAATATCGGGCAAGCACAGTGTCAAGGAGTCCTCTATGGAGGATATCCAAATAGGCCAGTGGGTTAAGATGAGCAGCTGGTGGTGCCATTGGTATTGAGGATAAGGAAATGGTCACCATCGATGGTGGTGCTAGTGCCAGTACTGTTGCTGAAGATCCTAACAAAGAAGAGATGATCCCACTGGTGGTGGTGTTAGCTCCAGGATAAAGAAAGGGACTTTGATAGGGTGAACTGAGTAAGGCACCATCAGAGCTGGGGTCATGGTCAGTGATGGAAGGGGAACAGACAGAACTTCTGTGTCCAGAGAGAGGTAAGGCCTAGATGTTGGGGCTGAAGCACCGGTAGGCAAGGATGATGGTATCAAATAGTGCTTTGACTTAGAACGCTTCTTCCCATTGCTTTCATTGTCCTGGTTCTTGGATTGAGCCTGGCTCTAGGGGAAAGACAGTCTCTTGTGGGAAGACTAAGTGCCTGGATTTGCTCAAGGTACCACTTCGGGACTTAGTCTGGTCCCCTGCTGCTGGCAAAGTGGGAGTTTATGGGACCTGAGACTCCTCTATGATTTTGGTAGACTCCATAGCTGCTATCAAGGCCATCTGTCCCAAAGGCATCCGTCATGCCCTGCCCTGGAGACCCTGACAGAGAGGAGGAGAGTTCCGATTCAGAGGCAGAAGGTAGCCCAGGGGAACAGAACAACTAGCAGCTGGAGCCAGAGCAAGAGGAACAGAATGACCAGCAACAGGGATCAGAGGAAAAATCAGCACAGGTACCTACCTTGGTGGAACAATGGCAGGAGAAAAAAGGTCCCAGGCATTTAGCTCATTTACATACCAAATGAGCCCTAATGAGAGAACACCTGGGTCACATTGTTAGGCTATAAATGACATCTGGCTTTGGTCAGCAGGGTTGACAACTGCCCTTCTTGGGCAAAACCCTGCATCTGTCTTTTGCTTCCTGGCCAAGAATTCTGTCTCCTGTTGGACCTTTGCCTGCAGTGTGATTATGATTCTGGTTTGCTCCCTTGGTATTTGGATGTTCTTGGAACTCTGGACTTTTGGCTTGATGCAGATTTGCTTTGGACTGCCCTCTCTCTCTCTCATTTACTCACTCCTTGCCGTGAGTAAACACCCTGCTTCTACAGCCTGGTAATTGTTATTAGCTCTGCCTGGTCTGTCTGAAACATGACAGTATCAGTATCAATAAGGTTTCCAACCCTGAGCTGGTTTTCAGCTTTGAGACCATTGTGGACACAGAGAACAAAGATTGGGTAGCTGCTGCTTGCTCAGCTACTTGGAGAGACTTCTTCTAGCAGTGGACATTCAGGCACTGGGAGCAATTATTGAGGTTTGAGTTGCACTTTTGGACAGAATGCCCCTCCCCATGACCATATGAACACTGTGACTGGGAGTCTGAGAAAGAAACCTTCTAGCCCCAAGATGAACAATGTTTGAAGAGAGAGGTAGAAGGCACAGAAAGATTGAGAAGGGAGCTAAGAAATGGAGTTGGGGGGGGAGGGAACAGCGGCCAAAGAAAAGCGGGGTTTTTTTGGTTATAGTATAAATAGAGACAAAGCAAGAGAAGAATTTAAGCAAGAGATAACAAGGAGGAAGGGCAGTTTAGGAAGATGCCCAGAAGAAGAATTGTCAAAGAGGAGTTGCACTACCAGCAGATGGAAAGAAAATGATGGTAGAATGGTAGGATGGCAGGCTGGGATGTGTGGGTGGCAAGAGGGGGCAGAGACAACTGTCAAACTACTGAATTCTAGAACGTTCCAAACAGGACCTCTGCACAGGCATGAAAACCCATTTGTGTGAGGCAGAGAGAACATGAAAAAGAATTTAATTATTGAATGTATTGAATTTGGAAGGATTCTAAAGTAGATGGGAGCAAAAATAGGAAAAGAATCTTGTGAATGTTAGGGAAAGATGTCATAAGCCAAAGGTTTCAACTTGATCTGTCACACAAATACAGACTTTAGGATTTCTCACTCCAAGTATAACGGTATAAATATTTTGCATTTCTGTGAATTGTCCCTTTACAATTAAGAAAATCAGAACAGAACAGAAGTAAAACAAAATATCAAACATACATGTTCTGTCTAATTATGCTCTTACACCTTAATGTGAAACATGTATGCTTGAAAATTAACCCTGTTAAATTAAACTGAAATCCACCCCCATATTGCAATTAAGATTCTGCTCAGAAATTTGTCTAGTTGTGGGATGAGTATGTATGTACATGTGGATTATTCCCAACATTAAGTGTACTGAGGAACTCTACTTCTGGTGTGTTTGTGTAGCACAAATGTTGAGGAGAAACTTCATGGACATAGCTCTATGTGCTAAGGTTTTCACACAGTGAAACTATGTGCAGTCAGTGTTTCACCTCCCCTCAGGTATTTGGGATGCACAGACAGATGCTGGGGAGGGCTGCTCGTTGGTGCTTGCAATCTCAGCAGTGTGGCTGACTGAATGCAGTTCTGTCCTCCCCACAATGCAGGGTAGATTTCTGAACATGGGTTAAACAAGCTTAGAATTAGGTGACAGAGGGCGGTCTCAAACATTATGCCCAAAATGTGGGCAACTGGAAAAGCAGAGGCATATGGTATGGGGTTAAGTGGAGCCTGTGACATTCTCACTTCTTATACTAAAAGATTTTTAGTACTTTTTTATCTTATTGTTTTAGCATGGCCACTACAATGTATGAAACAGCCTTAAATGAGCTGGGATACTGATTTTTTTATTAGTTGTTTTAAAATAAAATAGGATTTTGAATTACGTTTATAAAAAGAAAAGCAACAACCTCTGAAGTAATATTTAAATTATAGCTGTTCTGTAGGAAACAGTATTTTAAAAACAAGGTTTAGATCTGGGCAAAGAAAGAAGATGAGCCTTCCCTCCCTCCCTTCCCAGTGGCCTGGATTTTATTTCTCAAGGCTAACAGCCATTTCCAAAGCTTTGTCAGACTTCTAACTTCTTCTTTCTCATTGTCAGATGGTATTATTTAAACTCTGCTCATCCACTTGTGTGGTGCTGTAACATACAGCACCGATGACAAGAGCACTGTTATATTGAGGGTGTTATTCAAAGCACTGCAAATACTTACAGAATGGAGACATCTGTAGAAAAAAAAAGGTACTTACAGCATCTGGCTGTGGAAATGGAAATCCTTATGAAAAACAAATCAAACAACTTCTGGAAAAATAGAGAGGATGCACACATTACATCCACTTTGAAATAACTGAAAATATTTTATGTATGCCAGCCATGTCAGTTTGTATCAAATAATAATATCCTTATGCCCTGACATTATGATGCTGTCTTCAAACAGACTGTAGTAAGACAGGTATGTTTCCAAACATGTGTTAAAAACAAAGAGTCAGTCACTAAAAAAGACATGCTGTTATACTTTAAATCTCAAGGTTGCTGTTCCGAATTTATAACTACAGAAGTAGATTGCAGCTTTCAACCAAGTGATGCTTTTTTCAGTGGATTATATGTGCAACAACAATTTTTACATTGTGAGGCACATTTCTCTTCTTTAAATCCTTAACAAAGTAAGTAATAAATTCGATAGGACAAAATAAGATAGGAAGGGCCCAAACCTGCAGCAGGCACTGCATTAGAAGTCAGAACCTCTGACACAGCAGGATTCTACAGCCCTCTCCAAGTATCCAAGCAGTGATGAGAGCAAGGAGAGGGAGCAACAGCCTTCACTCACCTTGTGTTCCTCTTTGTGAAGGGAAGGGGCATGCAAATTGAATCTGTAGGAAAAGGGAATGGAAATGAAAAGTGGTGATGATAGTGAGCAGTACCTACTCCAGGTTTAGACTTGTTCTGTTTCAGTGGCAGATGAGGTAACACCATAAGAAGACAGTAGACAGTCCAAGATGTCCAGTAGTATGACATGAGAATAACAAACGTGTCAAACGACACCTGAGCATTCAGAACCCTACACAGTGCACATCTTCAGGCTATCATAATCAGCTAAGGAAACATCTACTCATAAGGAAAGCATTACTCACAAGTAACCCTTTACTGAGATCTGTGTACTGCTTAGGCAGGCACTTTTTCATCTGCACTGAGGGGCTGATTTGGATCTTGTGTCTATGACCGGCCTCTGACCTCTCTAAGCTGCTTTGAGTGTCCTTTTAGGGTCAGGGAGTTCTAGATCATCTTACAACAAGGATTCTTCTGGAGGTAGTATGACAAGACATTGGACAAAATGCCCTCAAAAGCTTTTTCAGTGCATGACCTTGATCTCACAACTGTCTTTGCTGTCCATTTTCTTCTCCTTAACCTGTAGTCTCCAGTTCATAACACTGTTCAGAGGGAGAAACGAAAACAAAGTAAGCTGGCCACAGAAGCTATACAAACCTAGGACAAAATCCTGTGAAACTTCAACAGTCACCTCTCGCCAGGATGAAGAGTAACCATTCATGAGAACTCCTTGGGTTGAGTCAGTCAACCAATTACAAATCATCATAACAGTAGCACTGTTTAGCCCAGAGTTCAACAGTTTGTCTGGAGCAGTAGAAAATGAGCTCACTCCATCATTTACATGACATTCCTTCATATACTGAAAGATGGCTGTCACAATACCTCTCAGTCTTCTCTTCCCCTACCTAAAATACCCAACTTCCTAAGTCATTCCTCATAACGTTTGGTTTCCAGACCTTTGATAACGGAGGACCAAAGCAGATTTTTACCAGGAAGGCAAATGAAAGACAACATGAGAATAGTATAGCATGTGATTGAAAACCTTGAAAGTCACAATGAAAAGCAAGGAATTTTGTTTTTCTTAGATGAGGAAAAAGCATTTGATCATTTGAATTGGAAGTTCATCTTTAAAGTTCTTGAACATACGAATTTTGGTACTAGTGTATCGATTTGGATAAAATCAATATATGCAAATTAACTGGTTAAGATAATAGTTAACAGAGATAAAACCAAGTTTTCTGTTATTCGGAAAGGAACAAGACAAGGATGTCCTCAGTCTCTGCTTCTATTTATTTTAGCATTAGAAGTTTGGAATATTGCAATTAAACAAGAGATTGAAATTAAAGGAGTCAAAATCAGAATACAGAATTTAAACTGAGAGCATTTGCAGATGATGTAGTGATTATATTGCAAGAGCCGTTAAGTTCGATACTGAAGTTACAAGAAATAATAAAAGAATGTGGAAAACAAGCTGGTTTGAAGATAAATAAGGACAAGACCAAAGCATTAATGAAAAGCATGAACATCCATGATAGAAATAAAATTCAGATGGAAACTGGATTTACTATCAAAAAGAAAATCAAATACTTAGGAATTAATTTAACTGGAAATACAAATCAACTATATGAAAATAATTACATGAAGACATGAGAAAAGAAGTGACTTGGAAAAGTGGCAAAAAATGAATCTATCGTTATTGGGAAGAATTTTGGCAATAGAGATTAATGTTCTTTCGAAGATGTAACTTCTTTTTCAAATGATCTCAATTTTAACTGAAGAAACACTATTCAAAACATGGGGAAAAGATTTATCCGAATTTGTTTGGGGAGGCAAGAAACCTAGGGTAAGATTTAAGGTTTTACAAGATTTAAAAGAACGAGGTGGTCTTGGACTACCAAATTTAAATATTTGGTAGCTTCATGTTTGACCTGAATAAAAAAAAAAATGGATAACATTAAAAGACAATAAGTTATTGAATTTAGAAGGTCATGACTTAAGACTTGAATGGCACAGGTATTTATGGTACAACTAAGTTAAGGTCAATATGACCTTTAATAAATATTGTATTAGAAGTGCATTGTTAAGACTTCGGAATAAATATACATTTAGATTGTGTGCAAAAACATGTTTAGATTTTACCACAAGAAATTTTTTATAGAAGAGAAATGATAGCAGGCCAATGCTGGTTAACATATAAAGATACAACATATAAAGATATAAAGACAAGATGGATCAAAACTATGGAATGAAATCTTCGCAACAGTTACAAGAAGAAGGATTTCACATACCATGGCTTTCATACAGATAATACTACCTTAGAGTCTTGGAAGAAAAAAAGGTCATTTCCACACGGGGTTTTTAAAACGGTGCAGAGCATCCTCCAGGGAGGACGTCTGCACCTGGGAGCGGACTGGGTCGGACCTACTTAACGTAGATCCACACCCCAGCCCGCTCCGGAACAACCCCAAGTGGTCGTCCAGCGCGCTTTTGAAAAACCTGTTTCTTGAGGTTTTTCAAAAGCACGGAGCGCGCCAGTGCGAGCCCGCTCCCTTATGCAGATTCGCAGGCTCACATTGGTGCGAGCCTGTGATCTGCCAGGGACAGGCTTTACGCTGGCGAACTTCAGTGGTTAGTTGAGAGCCTTAACCAATCGGAAGCCGCCATTTTTGTCCCTGGAGCAGTGCAGAGCGGCAGCCACGCACTGCTCCGGAGCAGCGTGGACTGGACTGGGGAGCCCAAAAGTCCGGTGAGTAGCATCACGGGGCGATTCCCTCGCCCCGTTTGGAAATGGCCAAAGAATAAAGGTTTTGAGAAGGATAAATCTGAATTTGAACTGTTACTTTGCACTAATGATGAGCACTTGATCACCAAGTTATATAAACTCTTATTGAAAATAGGCACAGAAGATGAACAAGTTGAGGAATAATATGATCAGCTAGGCTAAGAATTTCAGATATAATATATCTATGAATCAATAGGAAAGACTTTGGAAAGAAACCAAAACGATATTTTGCTATGATCTTCAAGAAAACTTTTACAAGATGATGTTATGCTAGTATCTTAAACCTGAGAGACTATCAAAGATGCATAAAGACATGAGAGACAGTTGTTGGAAGTGTCAAGAACATACAGGATCTTTGTTTCATATGTGGTGGACCTACAAAAAGGCTAAAAAGTTTTGGATGGAAACGCAGAATATGATTCAAAGAATTCTGAGATGCCAAATAGTTAAGAAACCTGAATTGTTTTCACTAGGAATTTGGAGTGATATCAATATTGGCAAATAACAACAGAAATTATTTCAATATATGTTACTGGCAAATATTAACAGAGGCAATAGATTTACTGAGAATTAATCAATGTTCTATGGAATCAAATAATAATATTTTGTATCGATGAACAATGTTGATATTTGGTCCAAAACAGAAATCAAAGAAACTTAGAATTTAAAATAGTTAAGGAGTATAAATATAACAAGCAACAGATTTAATAATAATTTTAAGTAATGAATTTAAGTTAAATCTATTTACATAAGTCGAAGCTGTTACCAACAAAAGCAGGAACCCCTTTTAATTACTTGTAGCATTTTCTCTTTTGTTTGGTTTAGTGTAATGAAATTTGTTAGTTTAGTTTAAATATATCTTGGTTTTTGTTCAATAATTATAATGCTGTGTATAATTTTTAGTTTATGTCTCTTTTTTTTCTTTTTCTTAGATATATTGTTTTAATTGGTGTTTGTGTTTCTGTATATGCTTAAAATTTTTAAAAAATTAATAAAAGAAGACTAAAATTTTGGTGAAGAATACAAATTGTCAAGAAATGAACAAATTGCAATTAAGAACAGGATTTAAAGTTGAAAAGAAAGTGAAATATTTAGGCATCTGTTTAACTGGAAAATCCAGTCAATTATATGCAAATTACATGAAGACATTGAAAGATATTTAAAAAGAATGGATAAATGGCAAAGAAATGAATTTATCTCTTTTAGGAAGAATATCAACGATAAAGATGAATGTTCTCTCAAGAATGATTTTTCTTTTCCAAATGATACCAATTTTGACTAAAGAAAAGCCATTTAAACAATGGCAATAGGACTTGTCAAAATCTGTCCAGGGAGATAAAAAATCCAGAGTGAGATATTTATACAAGACTTGAAGGAATGGGGTCTTGGTCTGCCAAATTTAAAAATTTATTTTGGTGTTTCCTGTATGATGTGGTTGGACTACGCTGAAATACAAATTATACATATAATATAATCTAAACTTTTGAATTTAGAAGGCCGTGATTTAAGATTTGGATGGCACAAATATTTATGGTATGGAAATGGTAATGTTGCTTTTAATAAACATTATAATAGTTGTGCCTTATTAAAGATTTGGAATAAGCATAAATTGAGATTATGTCCAAAAGCTCCAAGATGGATCTCTCCCCCTCAGAATGAGGAGAAATGAGAACTGATCAACCATTTGATTTCTAAGATGTGAAAGTTTTTGGTGAAATTTGACATGGAAGAAGCAACAGCAAAGGAATATATAAATAATTGGATACAATATAGTCATGAGTCAATGGGAAAAGTTATGGACGAAGGATATTTAACATGTACTATGCTATGATCTCAAAGAAAACTATTATAAGTTGATGTACTGTTAGTACCATATGCCTAAGAGCCTAGCACAGGTGTATAAAGAGATGAAGGCCAAATGCTGGAACTGTCAATATTATGTTGGCTCCTTGTATCATATGTGGTGGACATGCAATAAAGCTAAACAGTTCTGGCTGAAGACACAAACACTGATGCAAACACACGGACAATTCCAACGGGAAAGAAGAAACTCTGAAAGTAAACAAAATTTGCCTACCAGTACTGAAGTACACTAAAATCAAGATGCAAAAATATGCCAACGAACACCACCCAGACTCTGGAGGTCCCTCTACAGGAAACAATACAATGGATTGCTAATGTACTTAATGCACTGTTATGCATATCCCCTGACTAACAGCACAACCCTGGGGAGTACCCCATTTAACAATAGGCCATCACAGAGGCCAACTGTAACAATATGCAAATTGCTTTCTCCCACCTGGGAACTATATACTCTGTCTCACTTCCATGCCACCAGATCTTCTGAAGATGCCAGCCACAGATGCAGGTGAAACGTCAGGAGAAAATACTAACAGAACTCTGTCTCAAAGCCCGTAAAACCCACAACAATCTGCTGATGCAAAAGATTTTAAAATCTCAGTTACCTAAAAAGGCTGAATTATATCTGCTGGGAATCTGGGGAAAAAATACAGTAGTAGATAAGAAGCAATACAAAATGCTACAACTTATGTTGTTAGCAGCAAGACCAGTGGATGCAAAGTACTGGGAAAAAAATAGAGTTATCAACAGTGGATGAATGGCTAAAAAGAGTGATGGGAATTGTTGAGATAGATAAAAAAAAAGGAAAAGAAAGAAATAGATAGAACCAGACTAAGGGCAGAACACAAAATGATTTTTTCTCTGAATGGAAGTGGTTGATTTTTTTATAAAGAAGAATAAAAGTGATCTGATGACAATAGGTTTTGATAATTAAAATCAATATTACTATCAGAGAAGTATTTAAAAGTAGATTTATACTTTTAAATACTTCTTCTGTTAATAATATTGATTTTTCTGTATTCTGTTTGTTGTTTGAAAATGTTGTTTTTACATAAATGATTATTATTTTTAGATGGTCATTAGTATGAAATAATCTAGAATAAGTTAATAACTAATTATGAACTTGAGTAACTAAGTAAGTAGTTTAAATGATAAATGATAAGCAATAAAGTCATACATTTTATCCCATAATTATTAGACTCAATAGGAGTAAATGTTTAAGCAATATGAACTGTTTGCAACAAGGGCATGAACCAATCTAGTTATGTTTTGTTAGTATTTGTTTCTAGTTATGTGTAGACAACTGTTTATGTTCGCATTGATTATTTTCTTTGTTTTTTATGTGTGGATTTTGTATGTGGATTTTCTTATTTAATAGATTTTTTTTAAAAAAAAGAAAATAAGTCATCTTATTAGGCCTGCACACCACTACTTCTGTTCCCAGCAGGTGATTATTTACTACCACTACACATCTGTTTTTCTTTTGGAAAATAACAGCAGCCCTTCCATCCATAAAAACCTCCAGAGTCACCTCTATGCCCACTGAGGAGTAAGGTGGCTGTCGCTGTTCTTGGCCATTTCCGCACTACACTGTTATAGTGCTATTAGTCCACTTTCAACATCCTATGGAATCCTGGGAATTGCAGTTTAGGCAGGGGCATCTTTGGTCTCAGTAAACTACGAAGCCCAGGATTCCACAGGATGTTGAAAGTGGAATAATAGCACTATAACAGTGTAGTGCGGAAATGGTCCTTGTCTTCTATAATTGCTGATTAATGGGAAAGGCTGAAACTCATTGTGGAGCTCCAAATTTGCAACGGGTTTCTTGATAGTTCTGCTTCTACGTATCACATTCTTCAAAGTATTAGCCTGCCTTTGGAAATCATCCCCCTCCCTAGAAACATCCCCTGTGTCTTTTGCTCCCAGGAGAGTCTGCTCCACTCTTTCAAAAAAAAAAAAAAAAAAAACTCATCCTCTCTGATAAACGGAAGTGTCACTACCCAAGCCTCAAGCTGCTGCATCTTCTCTTCCAACCAGGCAATGAGTTTGCACAGAATTCTAGGCCTCCCCTTTTAAAGTCCACCTCAAATGCTCAGAAGAAAAAAGGCCTCTCTTCCTCTTCCTATTGGCTGAGCTTCAGAGATTGAGGTAACCAAATAAGTGACTTAACAAAGCCCCTCCTTTAGAAAACATGTTCAAGAGGAGGACATTGCCCAAAATAAACAAAAACACCCACACAAGACTCCTAATATGCTAGCTAAACAACAAACCCTGAAACCCCAAGCCCAAGCTCACTATCTCCTCTCTCCTGACAGACTGAGCTCCAGAGACTGAAGCAATAGCTATATAGAGAGCTAGCATCCATCCCCAATCATGCCAATGACTCACAGAAACCCCATCCCTTGGACAGTGTGCTCAGGGGGAGCACATGGCCCAAACAAACAAAAACAACCACAGACGCCTCCAAACAGGGTAGCCAAACAGTCATGGTGACCACTCAAAAACTAAGATCCAGACATTGAGGCAACAGCTGTACAGTGACCGAGGAGGCTGCTGTATCAAATGCCCAATAGGCTTAACACCTATTTCCATTTATAATGCACATGCAACAACACTTGTTTCATATGATGAAGTGCATCTGGGTAATTGTGTACAAGATTTTGATGGGTTACACAGAAATTTTTGATACCCTCTTTCTTCAAACAGGAAATACAGAAGTCCATGAAGACAAAATGAGGAAATCAGTTTAAAAAGTTTAAAAAACAAATCATGCTGCAGTTTCTCTTATTACCTTGTTTATTCCATACATGGAGTTCCAGGTTGTCACTGACAAAATATCTCCAATCTGACTATATATTTTACTGTTTTTTCTAAAAAAAAAATCTGAAAATGCTTAACAGTCTCTGACTGACAAATCATTATTGATCCCTTTACTAAGGTACTAAAGTAATGTGATGGGCCTGCTGAAAAAGGTGTATGTTTAGAAACAGCAGACTTAAAATTGCTTCATATCAAGCTCCCATTTCTGAGTGTCTATTTTTCAATCTTTCTCTCTACTAAAGTACAATGGAATTTAAAAATGTAGTTAGCAGGAATAAAAGAAGGAAAAAAAGGCCTAACTGAATAGCTGATAGGCTTTCTTTGAAAAGGAATAATCATGACACCACCATGGGGATTGCCAAACAAGCAGCAAAGCACAGACAGGAAAGCATCTGTTAGTGCTTCATCTAATATATGGTGTGCTTTATGCAAGAAGCACAGAAGTATAACACCCTGCCTACCTTCAGTGCTCCATACTGAAATTGGAAGCATGCTTAGGCCCTTTCTGCACAGCATTTACCATGCGAAAGAGTGCCTGGAGCATCACACAATCGTGAGGAGTGATCTGCACGATGCACTCACAATCATGTGATGCTCCAGGGGCCGGTAGGCGTCAATCACGCACCTTTTCATTTTCGGCTGGAAGCCGAAAATGGTGCGTGATCGTGCATTGCTCCTGGGGCCCACACACACATACCTGGCATGCGGAGCCTCCGGATCCGCGCCAGTCACGCTTCCTGCCCCAGCGCAGCTGGGAAACTCCCAGGCTGCACTGCGGAAGGAAGAGGCAGGGCTCTCACATGAGCAGGCAGCTCATGCAGACCTGAAGCAGCAGGGACGTAAGAGCCTCTTGCCAGGGGCTGCTCGCGTGATCCCCGCACCCCAGCACTGGAAAAAGGTAAGGTGCTGAAAGGGCCTAAGTGTTAACTTTAAGAGGTTCTGGATACACTTTTGTGCAAGGTCAGAGCCCATTTGTGTGCCTTGAAAGAAGCTCCAACGAAGAATAAACTGTAAGCCCCTATGGATATAAGTATGTATTGTATGTACAAATAAGTATTGAGCAATGGATTCAAGCTGCAGGAAAGGAGATTTCACCTGAACATCAGGAAGAACCTCTTGATGATCAGAGCTGTCCAGCAGTGGAATATGCTGCTTGGGAGTGTGGTGGAGTCTCCTTCTTTGGAGGTTTTTAAGCAGAGGCTGGATGGCTCCACCACACTCCCAGGCAGCATATTCTGTCGGAAGTGCTTTGATGTGGGTTCCCGCATAGCAGGGGGTTGGAGTGGATGGTCCCTGTGGTCTCTTCCAACTCTATGATTCTATATAATTCTATGTAAAGACATGCCAGATAGCTGGACATACTTCATAAACACCTTCTACTTCTAAACAGTGAAGACTTCAGAATAATGAAGAGCTTCGGACTGGAAGGAGGTCCTGAGTAGAGTGCCTCAGGGTTCTGTCCTAGGGCCATTACACTCCAACTTTTTTATCAGTGACTTAGATGACAGGGTAGAGGGGATTCTTATCAAGTTTGCAGACGATACAAAACTGGGAGGGGTGGCTAATACATTGGAAGACAGGAAGAGAATTCAAAAGGACCTAGATAAACTACAAAAGTAGGCAGAATTTATAATGGATCAGCAGTGCTACATGAGAAAAGGACATTGGGATTACTGTTGATCACAGGCTGAACATGAGCCAGCAGTGTGATCCTGCAGCAAAGAACGTGAATGCTATTGTAGCCTGCACTAATGGAAGCATTCTTTCCAAGTCGAGGGAAGTAATAATCTCACTACATTCTGCTCTGGTCAGGTCTCATGTACTGCATTCAGTTCTTGGTGTCTCATTTTAAGAAGGACAAAGACAAGTTGGAACAGGTTCCAAGAAAGCCAACAAGAATGACAGGAATGACAGAGAAGAAAACCTGTGATGAAAGGTTGAAGGAGCTGGGCTTGTTCAGCTTGGTGAAGAGAAGACTTAGGGGTCAAAAGACTGTACTCTTTACCTCAAGGGCTGTCACAGAGAGGAGAGGACAGCCCGTTCTCTGTTTTCCAAGGCTAGGTCAGGTATAATGGTCTAAGTTACAAGTGAGCACATTTCAACCGAACATTAGAGGAAACTTCATGACAGTTAAGAGCGGGATCAATTGCCTGGTGTGTGTGTGTGTGTGTGTACGCGTGCGCGCACACGTGTGTGAGTGTGGAGTCTCTACCTTGGATGTCTTCAAAAAAAGGCCGGACAGGGATACTAGAGCTGGGGATCCTGCCCTAAGCAGAGAGTTAGACTTGATGGCCAATAAGGCCCCTTTCAACTCTAAGATTCTGTGATTCCATGACATCATCTGCATCTTTTAAACCATGTTGGTACAATCATGAGGTGTAAAAGATGGCTTTAATGAAAAAAGCATTCTTCTTGCTGCAAAACTACAAGCTTGAACAAAGCTATAGGCTGGCAGATTTTGCACACATTTAATGAGTAGAACCACAAAGAAAAATAGTCTAGCGCATGACCTCAAAAGCAATGTCTGGCTATTATTAATTGTTACTATTGTTAGATCAACATATTTAGAAGTCTGGATAAGGGTACACTAATGTACAAGCATCAAAGCAGACAAAGCAGTCTGCTGCTTCTATCAATAACTGCCTTGTCTAACAAGCAAATAAAAGCTATTTGTTAATGGAACAGCAGCCTTCAAAAGATATTATTTTCAGAAAGCTGGTGCTGAAAATCTATTTTCTAGAATCATTTTTGTATCACTTTGAAGGATCTTTTAGAAAGTCACACATTTTGCCATCAAACTGTTTTCAGAAAGAATTCAGTATCAATTTTAGTGGACAAGGAGTCTGTTTTTCAGGTACTACTTTCTTCTATTCAAGTTATTTGGCTTCTAATGTTTATTCAAATGTGAAATCTACTATGAAGGCAGTGTGGTGCCTGTGCTGCTGAATTATTGCTATGTAACACCCAAGAATTAGAAATACAACCCTAAAGTAGAGCACAGAGTGACAGATGAATAGTGTTCCTTCTAACCCTAAGGGAACAACAACTGAAACACAGCATTTATAGAGCACAATATTGTTTGCATTCCAATTCGGACTTCTGATGGGAAGGATTTTTCACCTTGTGTATTTGATTAGCCACCATTATAAAACAAATAATACCAAGTAATTCTATTTAAAAGAAAAAAAGAGACTTTCTCCTATAATTTATATTTTAACTGAGGCTTGTTTTGCTTCTAAAAAGAAATAATGCAGCAAGTTTTTAAAAATCTTTTTTTTCTTTATCTGATCACAACACACTCTTCTATTGGACAAAGAGCCAGTCATACAGAAAAGCTCAGCAATACTACATTAGAACTGTACACTGGAGAATCTGAAGCAAGCATATAAAAAGTACCAATCTACTTGAGGTACAGTGAGTCTTTGGCTGTATTCCAGATGTTACGTTTTGATACTCTACACCATGGCTTGGAAAACCATACCTCCACCATTTCCCCTCCTCCCCCAGCCATGCTCACTTATTCTGCTTTATAAAATACTTCCAGGTCTGATCCTGCCACAGTTTGTGAATACTACCATATTGTCAAACCATGAGAAGCAAATGGTGATCAGATCTGGAAGTATTTGAGAACCTGAATATGGATATGAGTAAGAACAACATGAACACAGAGTTCATTTTGGTTTGGACTATTGATAATGTGATATTTACATACCATCTCTACACAGTAATATTTCAGAAGTCCCAATGTAAACAGAGACAAAGTTTCTACTTGTAAAAAAAAAAAGTTTTATTTACTGAAAATGTCAATATATTTTACCTAATTATTTCTCATATGGGCTTTAATTGGCCACAATGCCTTAGCCTTCTTCAGAAAATAACCCTTCCCTTTTAACACCTAAAAAGCAATGGCAACAACCAATTATGCTCCCTGTCCTGCAGTTTCAAGGGCCTCTTGGTCATAACAGCAGTACAAGTTTTTTTAACACACTTCTTTTGCTGGAATAGAATATGCCGTTTTGAGAATGGGAATATTTTAATATAAGTTCACACATAGGTGTACAACATTTGATTTGTTACCATATTTTAATCTGAATCTGATAGATTCATTCCAACTAGAGTAGATCTACTGAATTCACTGCTGAACAATGAATCAACACATAGGCAAATGCCACTGATTCAATGAGTTTGCTCTAGTCGGGGCAACAACAGACCATTATGTGATAACTTAAGAGCTGCACAATGTGAAAAGTACAAGGCAATACCAGAACATGTGAGAAAATACGCAGATCTGATCCTTGCAGTTCGATTTCACTCATGCTGCAAGTCACTAGTTGATGCATTCATGAAGTGATGAACTTACAGTTAATATGAGAATCATAAACAAGAGGTATGAGATCAGTTTTGAAAAATATTTTCAGTTGTTCTGTTTTTCATTTTTCTTGTAATTCAAGTTTTCCATTCACTATCTTCAGTATCAAACCTGAGAATCAAACTTGAATTACAACTACATAATCACAGTTATGCACTATTCATGAGAAAACTTGCTAAAAATATTGAGTTAAAATATTATCTTTTACTTACTACCAAGAGGTATCTAGAATATTTTACTGTTGACACAGTCAGTAGGTCAGGTACTATTAAAGATATTTTGAGACCTTGGGTTTGGAACAACACAAAAGCCAGGTTTCACTGTTGTATAACTCCTCTCAGTACCACTTAATGCAATGTAAATCAGTGGAGCATAATGTTAATAAACAGAAGACCTAATATCTAGAGTTTTAAAAATCTGTTTCAGTTGCTTTTACTGACATTATACTGCTTTTGTTTTCTCTTAAAGTGACTGTCATCCCTCTCTCAGCAAGTCCCCTCAATTTTAGATGAAAGCTAATAGAGATATATTCTACTTATGGAAATGAATGGGTTCAGCTGCAATTTTCAATCAAAATATTTCTTTCTTTTTTGCTAACATTTTAGAATCACCATAGTGGTTTTTCTTTGCATAGTGATGCAACTATACAATGTATCTTGGGAATAAAAAGAAACATCATTTAGTTTGAACTGTATTTTTATTAAAAATTATATAATTTGAAAAAAAACAGTTTTAAAGAAATATAGGATAAACAATATTTCCATCCTAAGTGAAACCATACCACTAAACAATTTTATCCTGTTTGGGTCATAACGACATTAGAAATATATGTTTATCATCTGCTTTGGACAATGTAGCAAGCATTTGGCCCAGAGCAAAAGAGAACTGTAACCATTTGCAGTTGGCCAGACCAAGATAACCACACATTTCTGAAGTAATTGATACCTAAAAGGAGCATAGTATTTAGATCACAGTTCATGATTTAAGTATGCTAATTCCTTAAAGGTCCTTGTTAAACATTTTAAAGAGAAAACTGGACTTCAGAACAGAACACGCAGAAGTCATACTCTAGTAAACACAGCAAATTAAGATATTCTGTACTACTTAATATACTGCTATCTCCCTATGGGGAAAGGAACATAGGTAATAATATTTGTAAAGATTTGGAATATTTTTAAAGACCTGGGGATGTTATTTTTAAGGGCTCTGAATGAAAAAAATGTCTTAATCACCAACCACTGAGAAAACAGAATACACTTTTCTCATTTTCTAGTCCAATTGTCTAATACCAGAAGTGGTCTTTTTTAAAAAAAGAGATTTTCTTTTAAAGCTTGCATACCACAATCTCTGAAACAAATTCCTTATCCCTTCCTTCTTTGCTGATAATTATGGATAGACATTAACTCTGCACCAATGGAGACGAACAGTTTGCTTACCTCCAGCTGTGGTTTTTCAAGTGGTCATCTGTGAACTCACGCAGATAGGGTCATCTGCACCTGCACAGTGTGCTCTTTGGAACCTTCTAGAGCTTGATGACAAGCGTGTTGGCAGGAACCCTGCCCCCATCCTCAGAGGCTATAAAGCCACCTTCCCGCCAAAGCCCTCAGTTCTGTGGCTGCCAAAAGCAGCAGCCAATGACTGAAGGACACAGCAGGGCATGTAGAGGGGAGGTCGGGTGGGGTTGTGTGAGTTCTCCTTCTTTGTGGTCTCTGAGACTCAACACAAATGGGAGAGCAGGAGGGGGAAGTGTCATGCCACTGAGGAAACAGCACCGCTCTCCCAAACACGGTATCATCTCTTGATCTACTATCCAGTCTGTAGAAAGAGATGAAAGTGGAAGGTTGTGACCATGTAGGAGCCCTGAAAATTTCATGCAGTGGCACTCCTTGCAGGAAGGCCATGGAAGCAGCCAGAGCTCTGGTGGAATGGTTTCTCAATTGCGCTGGAGGCTGCTTGCCAGACAGTTCATAAGCAAGACAAACGGTGGATGCCACCCATTTAGACAGTCTCAGGGAGGAGACTGGTAGGCCTTTCTTGGCTGAAGAGTAGCACAAGAGGAGTCTCTGTGACTTCCTGACTTCCTGAAGATAGCTGTGCGCTGCACATAAAAGGCTAAAGCACGACGAACATCAAGGCAATGAAAGTGGTGCTCTAGATCCAAGGGTGGGTTCTGCATGAAGTACAACATCCTGGTCAAGATTAAATGCTGAAACCACCTTTGGGAGGAAGGAGATGTCTGGTCAAAATACAACTTTTTCTTTGTGGAATCTGAGATATGGTTGGTCCACTCAAAGGGCACATAACTCTGCTCTTTTGGTAGAAGTTGCAGCTACCAAAAAGGCTGTCTTCCAAGACATGTCACAGCTAGCCATGGGTTCGAACTTTTTGAGAGCTGAGGGATCAAATGTCTAGATGTCTCATCCTGCCCTTGAATATGGTAAGCAAGTTTGGTTTACATTGAAGCCTCCAATACTGTCCCTGTGAGAGGCGCATCAGTGGAGTGAACCATGGTTGTCTTGGCCATCATGAAATGATCAATATGGCTCTGGCTCCATCCTGCCGAATCTTTATCAGCAACCTGGTAACAAGGGGAAAGGGTGGAAAAGCTTACATGCAGGTCCCTTCCAGCTGTGCAGTAATGCATCCCCCAGGGACCTGTTCTCCTCTCTGGTGCTGGAGTTTGTTGAGTGACAAGGCAAACAGGTCTCTCAGAGGGGCTTCCCATGCTGCGAAGATTTCCTTCAGGGTAGCCGTATGTAGCTTCCATTCATAACAGGAGAGGGTAGAGCTACTAAGCATATCTGCAATGATGTTCTCGTCCCCTGGAAGACGATTTTTACTGGTGATATCTGCCTGGCTATGCACCAGTCCCAAAACTGGATTGTCAGGTTGAGGAGAAAGGCTGAGCACGTGCCTCCTTGTTTGTTGAGGCAGTTAGTACATGACTATGCTGTTGTCTGTCACCACCTGGACTGCTTTGTCCTGTAGAAGAACCTCAAATGCTCGGAATGCTTTGATGATGGCCAGAAGTTCAAGGGCATTTTTGTGGAATAGCTTCTCCGACTACAACCAGCAACCTTTGATCATTCCCTTGGAGTGCACTCCCCATCCCTTCAGAGAGGCAGCTGTGGTTATCATTATTGACAGAAGTTCAGGCATGTAGGGCATGCTGGCTTGGACATTCCAAGTCCTTTGCCACCACTGGAAGGAGCAAAGGATGTTTTGTGGTACTGAGAGAAACTTAGAATGGTGATCTCAAATGGGATTGAAGTTCTTTAGGAATCATGCTTATAGAGGTCTTATTAGAAGCTTGGCAAATGGAGTGACCACTGTAGCTGAGGTAATGAAGCAGAGAAGGACTTCTGCAGATCTTGCTCTGACTCGTCTGAGCTAACGGAAACAAAAGACCACCCTGCGGAGCATCAATCATACGTCTCTTGGAAGGAAGACTGCCTTGGCCTGGGAGTCTAGTAGCACTCCTATAAATTTGATCCGTGAAGAAAGGACAAGATGTGATTTCTGATAGCTGATCACATGCCTGAGCGAATTGAGCAGAGATATGGTGTGGCCAACATCTCGAAAAAGATGATTATGAGTGGGACTGACTAGAAGTGAGTCATCAATATAAGGGAATAGAACGATATCCCACTGACGCAATGTTACTACTACCACCGCTATGCATTTGATGAATACACATGGGGCTGTACTGAGGCAGGACTCGAAAGTGGTATTCTCTTCTTCCCACTGTGAATCATGGTCTGGTGCAAATGTGGAAATATACATCTTTCAAATCCAGCATGGCAAATCAATCTCTTCTCTGCAAAAGGGGCAAGATGGGAGTGAGGGTCACCATCATGAACCACTTGGGATACATGTTCACTTCCCATAGATCCAGTATGGGGCACAGACCCCCATCCCTTTTGGAGATCATGAAGTATCAGGAGAAAAACTCTCAAGGCAGAGGTGGGACGGGAACATGCTGTACAGCTCCTTTATAAAGTAATGTGTCGATTTCCTCCTTTAGCACAAAGGAGGATCGAGTAACCCAGATGTAGCCTGTAGGACGGGATCTGCAAAACTCTATGGCATACCCTTTGGTGATGATGTCTAACACTCAAGCCTCCAAGATGACAGAAGTCCAAGCATGATGGAACCTGCTCAACCTGTTGCCAAAGGTAGACGTCAGAGTGGCTGGCATGGAGAAGTCAACAGTACTGAGGATAGACGATGTAGAAATGTAGACAATGTCAAGAGCTGGAAGCATTGTAGTGCAGATGGTATCTAGAATGGGAATATTGTCTGAGAAGCAGTCAAAGATGGTGTTTTGAGACCTCAGGCTGTACTTTTCTTATACTGAGAGCTCCTATAGCATGCTATCTATAGCCTGCGGGCAGAAAATAGTTGTGTGGGAGTCTGGATTGGTCTCTGCTGTCTAGTTAAGGTAGGGCTGTAGGTACATATCATCGATGGGAAGAACCTGCTGTACCTGTTTCTGGACAACTGTTACCTCAAGAAATATCTGGGGAGGGTCCAGGCGAATGAACAGGATTTTTGTGAGGCTAAAGGGGAAGGCACCTGCACTACTACAGCCAAAGTCCACTGTGGGGGGAGGACTGAAGCTCTGTAGATTCCAAAACGTCCAAGATTTCTGGGATTAGTAGGGGTTGTTGCTGTTGACACACTTGAGAAGAATGATCCAATGAGTCTTTGACATCTTTTTGTTCTTCTTAGTTGGAGCACACAATATGGACCATCCTGGCTAAGGTTAACTTACCTCCTATCCTTCAACACACCCTGGTTGGGTTCTGGAGAACGTTGTGCTTGTTAGTGGCATTCATGCCTAGGCCCCTTTGGTCTTCATGTTCCACCTGCAACTGCCTTGATGTCAAAGGTTGCTGAGGCAGTACCATGGCAGGGAAGTCAATTTGAGTCTTCCCGTCCCATGAAGGCTGAGAAGCTGACCTTATCGCCAAAGATGAAGCAGATGGAGCTGAGGGTGCTCTTAGTTCCAACTGATCCTTTGGGTGTGCTGCAGTTACTGATGCAGTATACAGTGACCTGTTTGGAGGAGCCACGTCCAAGGCACTGAGTGCCTTCTCCCAGAGCAGAGCTTTAAGTCCTGCTGCACTATTACACCTTGTTTGAGAGTGAAGAGTTAACAATGAGAGTAAGATCCAATGGTACAACCTTTCCCCAGGCAGAGAAGGCACTTGGAGTCGCTGTCTTTATCCGGGATCTTGCCTCTGCAAGAGGAGCAGCACTTAAAGATCACTGCTGAGGAGATGAAATGGGGAAACCTCAGCCATTCATCCATCAACCAAAAGTGGGTACCTTAAACCAGTCCGATCTGAGAAAGTTACCAAGCCAAAACATAAGACAAGCTGTAAACTATGAGACAAGCCAAAGTAGGAACGAAGATTGTAGAAGTACTCTGAGAATGCTTTTAATACTGCTGCTGCCACAGTGGACAAAAAAGAACTGAAGGTTTTTGCAAGAAGGTGGTTTTATAGCCCCTAGAGATAGGGAAGGGGTTCCCACCAAAACACTTGTCATCAAGCTCTAGAAGGTTCTGAACAGTACACTACACAGGCACAGATGACCCCATTTGTGTGAGCCACAGAGACAACAAAGAAGAAGTTCATTTGAACTAAATTTACAAATCATACTTAAAGAGTTTATTAGTGGGACAGCTGAAGCACTGTAATTTAGTGACTAATGTACGCATCACAGAAAATGTATATGCCCAACCATTTCTGACATTCAAAATTTGCCATCTTACCTTCCTGCCTTTCCTTATCTGAAAGTAATCTTTATCTGAAAATGTATTTCAGCTTCACATAGATTGAGCCCCTGCCTCATAATGTGATGTAGAGTTTTCAATTGATCAAATTCAGAGGCATAGCTGTCCAGATACAGAACCTATAATTTTGCAGGTATCAACCCTAGAACAGAGTTGCTTAAGGTACTGACCATGCAGCAACCATGGTTGTCTGCAGGCAAAAGCCTGTTTGTATAGAACTTTGTGCCCATTAGGTATGCTCAAGCCCACATTGCACAAGCTTCCAACTTGCATGGAAAGGCCCAAAGTGTTTCTATATCTAATGTGCCAATGTAATGAGTGGGCCCACTGATCTGTGTGACCTTGGCAGAAAGGCCAATGGTGTGGATTCCCAGGCTGATCTCTAGCTGGAATGCCCTTCCCCAGCATATGTGCCTCTTCCAGGAATGCAGAGCAATGTATTTGTCACAAGAAATGCATCCTGGAATGGATCTTCAATAATATGTAACAGATATCCTGTATTACAGTTCATATACAAGAAGGCCAAGTTCCTTTTATAATTTAAAGAAGAAAACTTCTGAATGTGAAAATGCTCAGTGCAAATAGAATTAAACTGTCTCCTTCATGTCCACAAGAATGAACAAAGATGTCTGTAGTGGGATGCTTGAGGTTACATAGAGAAGAATGGAGAGGAAATGTTATGCTATGAACATCTTAACTAGTACTTCTCAAAGCAAAGAGAAAAAATTGCACACACAAAACAAGCCTAGGGCTAGGAAAGCTGTATAAATTAAGATAGCATTTTGTTAAACATATGGCTAGCTTGCTAGAAGGTTTTGTTTTACAGATATACCTATTCAGTTTCATCCACTGTGGAGAATACCACAAGCTAAATTCTTAACCTGAAGGCTGTCTTTGTCACATTCCAAAATAAATGCATTATAGAAAACCCTTAAGGTGACTGCTCTTTAACAGCTAGAAAGTGGGTTACAATGTAATTCTAAATTGCAGCCTTGGCTGATTTTGTTCAAAATTTTACTTAAATGAGCAAGATCTGAAAATGAATAATGAAACACAAGCAACATCAGGCCATAATGCAGGAAATCATAACTCTTTTGGTAATTTAGTCTGGACAATATGAAAATATGTTTATTAAACACTAGCGTATTTACCCAGCAGTGCCCGGGATTTTATCTTCTCATAGGTAACACTTGTTAGAAATATCTTAGGAATTACCTTACCTTACCTTAGGAGTTAGATGCAGCTGAAATACACAGATTTGAGATCCTGTGTCTCTAATTCCCCAAACTGTGTTGTCCACTACCTGTAACTTTTGCCTGTATTCTCCAATCCAGTCTCTACTCAAGAGTTGTTAACATATAGAGGTTGGGCACATGAGGGAACTTGCTGCTAGGCCTCATCTCCACAGCAACTGGACTACTCAGAGCTCTCTGGGTGGGAATTACAAAAAGCCCCTCCCTGAACTGCCAACCCCAGGATTCCCTAGAATCTTCACAGCCAGCCAATCATATGAGGTCTTCTCGCCTCACACTGCCAATCCTATGAGGTCTTTGCCTGCCTGACACAGACAAACAGACAAACTAACTCACAAATTTTATATAGCAGATAGATAGATGAGAGAAAACAGATTTCATATGCTTTAAGATACGGAATGAATAATATTATCTCATCTCTCATAAGACAGGTGAAATCTGTGGCTCCCTTACACAGTTTATGCTGTCTGCAAATTAATGTACAGACAAACAGCATACACAGTACTTATCACAAATTTGCAGTTTTACTATTCATTGGAATATTAGAAATCTGCAGATATAGGATGGGAGATAAAATATTTTAATAAATATTTAATAAATAAACGAACAAAATTTTACTTCTAATAGCCAAACAAGTGCAATGAATGACTGCCTCTCTGAAGGTTCTAACAGGCCTTCTTTTAAACAACTGGCAATCTAATTAACATCTAAAAAATACTGTATATGTATGTGAACCTCATATATAAGCCAAGGGCAAAAGTTACGGATTTTGATATGAACCATGAATAAGACGTGGGTCATTCTGGAGAAAGAGAAAGGGAAAAGCACCAGCACTGCTTCAGGGGGCCAATCACCATAATTTTCCTACTGACAGCTCTTGATATACTAGGCGGGAACCCTGCCTCCATCCCCTAAGGGTACATAAGGCCATTCCCACCTAAACTGTTAGTTCCTTGGCTGCCTGAGGCATCAGCCAGAGGACCAAAAGGTTAAGCAGCACACAAACAGGGGAGGATGAGTGGGGTTGTGTGAGTTCGCAGATGACCACCCAAAGAATCATAGTTACAGGTAAGCAACTGGTTCTTCTTCTTTGTGGTCTCCACAGCTCACACAAATGGAAGACAGCGAGCTACTAACTATAGGAGGTGGGAGTGTCATGTCACAGAAGAGGACCACTGCAGTCCCCAACAAAACTATTAAGAACTGAGTGCAACACAGCTGTGCCAAAGATGGCATCAGCCTGTGCCCTGCTGTTAAGTCTATAGTGAGGTGATGAATGTACTGAGTTGTGACCAGGTAGCTGCCCTGCAGATCTCACGGAGCATAGAGAAAACAGGAAGGCTGGCCTTGATGCCAAAGATACCAGGACAAGGCAGACAGGTAGCATTTGATGGAGGAGAGAGAGAGTACTTTAGATGATAAGGAGTCAAGAAGGTAAGAAGGCCCATGGTACTGACACTTTCAAGGTCGATGTGCTTGTCCTGGGCGAACCGACAGAAAATCGAATATTTCTATTTGTAACTGTCTAGTAGAGGGTCTATGGGAGATGCAAGGATACCTCTCACAGAAGATGACAATGTATTCAGGGTAGCAGGTTCCGCACTGTCAGCTTGAGAGAATGGACGTCGGGACGGTGGATAGTGCCACCATGAACAGAGAGCAAATTCAGTCTGTACTGAAACCTCCCATACCAACTTCTTGACAATAACATAAAAGGAGCGAACCAAGCTTGCCTTGGCCACCATGATGTTATCAGGATTGCCTTACCCTCGTCATACACAATCTTCATGAGCACTTTTGTTATCAAGAGGAATGGAGGAAAAAACATACATGACAGAATCGGGCCAGTTGAATAGGAAGGCATCTCCTAGCAACTTCTTGCCTCTTCTGCTCCTGGAGCAGTATAGGTCACACTGGTGGTTGAGGCTGGAGACGAAGAGGTCTATGGTCAGCAAGGTCCAACTCCAAAAGACATCGAGTAAGGTCTCCATGTGCAACTTTCACTTGTCACATGAGAGTGAAGTGCAGCTGGGGGCATCTGCCAGAGAATTTTTGTCCCTGGGCAGGTGGATGGCCAATGAAAGGATCTGTGTGCAGATACACCAATTCCACAGTCTTAGAGATAGACCGACTAAGGTTTCAGATCATGTCCCACTTTGTTTGTTAATATAACACATCACGGTGGTATGGAATGTAAGAATCTGGTCTCAAAGATGTTGCTTGAAGGCTTGATAGGTCTTGATCATGGCAAGAAATTCCAGAGCATTGATGTAGAACTGTCTCCCTGACACAGACCACCTCTCTCAAGCCATGAGGTCATTGACATGGGCTCCCCAGCCTTCCAGGGAAGCATCCATCGTTACTGACACCAATAGAGGTCGAGGCATGAATGGTGTGGCAGCGAGGATGTTCTCTTGGTTCAGCCACCACTGGAGGGATTGAAGCACCGGATGCGATACTGAGAGAAGCATTGATGGGTGGTGTTGAAAGGGATCAAATGCATACAGGAATCAAGACTGGAACAGTCGCATCTCAAGTTTGGTGCAAGGTGTGACCACTGTCATTGAAGCCATGAGACCCAGCAGAACCTGAATATCCTGTGCTCTGGACCACCAATATCTCCAATCTTGGACCATCTGTCCAACGGGAGGAATGCTCACTGGGAACGAGAGTTCAGACAGCACCTATAAGCTGTATTATCTGGCATGGGTTCAGTTGAGATGCTTGGGATTTAAACAGAAGACCAAGGGAATTGAGAAGATTGATGGTCGAGTCAATATCAATGAGGAATTGGGCTTGAGAGCACGCTACCAGGAGCCATTCATCTATATAAGGAAACACCACAATACTGGGTTGATGTAGGACTGCCACAACCACTGACATCACCTTCATGAAGACCCTCAGAGCAGCACTGAGGCCAAATGGAAGAACAGAGAAGTTGTATGCTCTCTGACCAACTGTGAAAGCAAGACACCGCCTATAGCTGGGCCTGACTGCAATGTGGAAGTATGCATCCTTCAGGTCTAATGTGGCAAACAAGTCCTTGAAGGAGCGGGATGAGTGATTAATTAAAGCCTCAAGTTATAAAGCATATTTAGTGGAACTCTAAGGGAGTGGAACAGAATGTAATAGGATTCTGAAAGATTGAAATCATGTTCTTCGCCCTAAATTTGCAAAGGGCTGGGCAAAGCAATACAGGTGTTTAGATCTTTATAGTAGTCAGTTAGTGTTGATGTGTGAGATCAATAAGTACATTATATCAACACTAACTGACCACTGTAAAGATCTGAAAGATCTATATCACTCTGGTCTCCAGAGTCGTAGTTCAATGTTCAAACTACTAGACTGCACTGGCTCTCTACAACTAGAACTGCCAGTCTGAATATGGGACAAGGATCTTGTATCTTTAATAGCTAACAGATCCAGGAGCATGAAGTTCTGTCATGTGGAACTATGCAATATGGCATACCTCATCCCCTCTAACCACCTTATAGCAGTGGTATCACCCTCTCTCACAGAGTTTTGCTGGCTGATGGAGGAGCAGCAAGTAGAGGTACTGCTGTGCATCAAGCTGTAGGAATACAGTTATGACACGTAGATGTAGGCTGACAGTGAAGAACCCTGCCACAGAGCAAGGAAATGGACTAAACCACCTTCAGTCAATAGACTATTTTCTTTAGGGAGAAAAAGTACAGAATTTACCTCCATTCTCTCTTGTTTAACGTCATCAATTTCATCATCTTCGAACAAGGCCAACAGTTCTCCAGTCTGATCAATAGAGATAAGAAAGTCTTGAGCAATTTTCTGGCGCTTGTTGGTGCTGCTGCTGAGTTTATCTGAAAGATATCAAAGAAGGGAATTTTTTTTTTAAACATGACTTTGATGTAACTGTCACAAAACGACACATGCTTGGATTCAGAACATGCCTCCTGAAGATAGAAGGCCCCTCTCCCTGGGAGTGAACACAGTAAAATGATGTGCTGTTTCCAGATGAGAAGATAGTATTATGAAGTAATTACAGGGGAAACAAAATTTCACAGAATACAACAGAGAGGAGAAAGTGAGGTATATTCTTACTAAATCTTATATTGATTTCATATAAGGCTGTAATGCATAAATGATTAGTGCAATAGATTACTACTTTGAAAATATTTTGATCAACTTAGGGTTAAACAGAATAACATGTCTAAAGAAATTTACAATTTGTAACAGCAATGTTATAGAAACTACAGGTAGGAAGTACCATCTGGTATTTCCAAATCTCCAAATATGACATGAATATCTCTTTAGTATGGTGCTTTGAAGATTATCAGAAACAATATACTACGTTTATGTTTTGGAATTACTATTTTTACTCATGAAAATTTATGCAAGATGAACTAAGTGTCTAAAATCAACAAAGATTTGTTTTTTTCCTAGCTTAATTGTCATGGCTTTCCCACAGTTTTGCAAAATATGATTTGAGGAAGGATTGACATTACCGGTCAACATCCCTACATAATTCCTCACAACATTACCACTCCCAAAAAGAGGGGGGAAAATCACATCAATGTAAGTTTGTGACTCGTGGTTTCTTAAAAATTACAGCAAACTCTCTTTTATGTGTTGGAAGCTCTTGTCAGAGTTTTTGAGTTTCATCAGTAACCTGGCTATTCTCTGAGAAAAATTGGAAAGTAAAGAGCTGAATGTTACTTTGGAACGCCGTTCCCTCCATCTACCTTCCCTGTTCTCCAGGTTGCCATATCACATTCCAGGCTGCATCTCTTTTTTCCACAAACACCAATCTACCTGGGTGTAGTTAACGGAAGTCTTCTTCAGTAATTGCACTTCCTACAATTAGTTCCAAAGGGCAAGGGAAGTCTTTGCAGCATGCCGAGACTGCTCAAAATTTGATACTTTTCTGAGGCATACATAGTAATTTAGTAATTTCATATGATAGTTGCTTCATGTAAGGGAGTGGAGATATTAAGCAGATCTGAACAAACATTCAAATGAATTTTGTAATTACAGACTGCCATGCGTAAACTATATATGCTGAAACTGACTTAAGTTTTTTAATTGGCACCACTTCTGTAGTTAAGAATTAAAGCTCCTGATATTAAGCAGCTTGACCTATCATTTAGTTGCAAGAATGACATACAGAACTTTTATAAGCAATTTGAATGAAACAGCATAAAGTTAAACGGAGTTTTCAGCTAAATAAACAATTTTGGATATCTACTTTTTGGATACACGAGGAATATATTTTCCATTTAGTATATAAAGCACACACATTGAACATTCCCCGAGAAGTTTTTATACCTTCAAGAAGATCGTCTTCTTCAATGCCTTTGACAACTTTAGATTTGTAGTCTCGGAAAAACATATATTTAAGCAATCTTTTGAGCTTTTTCTAAGGTGGAGAAAGAGGAAAAAAAAGACACTAATTATACTTAATTCAGGCACTGCCTGTCAGAGTAAAAAATACATATGGCACAAAATTATGTACATAGAATAACAAGCAGAGTAATTGACAGGATAACATTTACAGACAGTCAAGCTTAATCACAGCTAAAATACCAAATATAAGTCTGTAAATGAATCCATATATAAATACATTTCAGTTCTAGACTTCCTTATATATAATTATCCACTCTTTTAGGTGGACATCTCCTTCACTGGATGCACAAGGCACAGCCTACCTGATGAAAGATAGAGATGAACACTACAGGATGAAAATGTCTTTTGATTTAGCAGTGCTCATACTACTTCAAAAGCTGGAAGGTGCAAAAATATAAGAGAGATTTTGAATAAACAAAGTTTGTCCTTTTTGAAACAGAATGATATCTTGAATTTACAATGTAATAACTTAGACAACATACAGTGCATATAGAACAATGTACTACTCCAGACAGCATTTAGCGCTGGGTCAGTTTTACACATATAATTTCAATACAATGATTTTCTGCGACCTTTACAGATTTGGTAGTAGGGTGGGGATATTAAACGATCCCCCTTTTAATCCTAAAACCAATCACCTAATATTTTTATAATTAGAAATGAATAGCCTACAAATCAGTGCACAAACGATCATTACACACAATGCTAAACAGACCATTTGGAGACACATTAATGTTTTTAAATGTAACTGGTAGCTGCAAGGGAGTTGGCAGCTGAAGGGAAAAGAAGATTTCATTGGGATTGCTTCAGAAGAAGGAAGAGTTTAAAAATTCTCTCCTAAAAATCTCTCTAACAGGCTCTCAAGTAAGAGTTTCACTAACATAGACAATTTGGCCCTAGTTTGACCCTCGGTTTTACTGAAGCTGACAGATATTTTCTACCTTGGGCCAAGATCCTGAATAATTTTAGCACAGCATAAATACAAGGCAGGGTAGTTATCCTGAATTTCACAACTGTGCAACAGTGCTACATCCTTTCGTTCCGCCTCTGTGCAAGGGTTGACTAACTCTCCACTCATGTCAGAGGTGAAAGACAGAGTTATGTGCATACTTAAGGAATGACTGGTCTATAAATAAGTGGGAATGTAGTGAAGTCAAAAAAGTGGAGTCCAGGGAGAAACTGATCACACATCGTAACAGGACATCTTGTTAATCATAGGTGATGGGAATGCAAAAGTACGAAACAGAGCAGAATCAAAGATGGTAGGAAAACTTGACCTAGAATCAAGAAATGAAGCAAAAGAGCGACTAATTTGGTGATGCCAACAGTTTGTTCATTGCAAACATATCCTTCAAGCCATCAAATGGTGACTATGTACATGAATATCACCTAATCACCAATACAGAAATCAAATAGACTACAGAATTGGAAGCACAGGATGGAAGAACACCATTCTCTCTGCGAAAACAAGACCAGGAGCAGATTGTGGCATAGTCCATAAACTGCTAATATCATAAATCAGAGGAAAGCTAAGGAAGAACACTAAATCAACCATCGAGCCAAAATACAACCTGAAGAACACCCCTCTAGAATTTAAAGATAATGTAAAAGACAAATCTGCTCTACTAAGCCTAACTGACCAGGAGCCAGAAGAACTCTGGGCTGAATCCAGGAACACTGTCAGGGAAGAATGCCAAAAGAAACTCTCTGCTGCCAAAAAAGAAAGGGAATCATAGAATCATAGAATCATAGAAATGTAGAGTTGGAAGAGACCACACGGGCCATCCAGTCCAACCCCCTGCCATGCAGGAACACTCTCAAAGCACTCCCGACAGATGGCCATCCAGCCTCTGCTTAAAAACCTCCAAAGAAGGAGACTCCACCACACTCCGAGGCAGCATATTCCACTGCCGGACAGCCCTGACTGTCAGGAAGTTCCTCCTGAGGTTCAGGTGGAATCTCCTTTCCTGCAGCTTGAATCCATTGCTCCTTGTCCTGGTCTCTGGAGCGGCAGAAAACAAGCCCTCTCCCTCCTCTACATGGCATCCCTTCAAATATTTAAACAGAGCTATCATGTCCCCTCTTAACCTTCTCTTCTGCAGACTAAACATACCCAGCTCTCTAAGTCTATCCTCATAGGGCTTGGCTTCCAGGCCCCTCACCATTTTGGTCGCCCTCCTCTGGACCTGCTCTAGCTTGACCATGTCCTTCTTGAATTGGGGTGCCCAGAACTGGACACAGGATTCAAGATGAGGTCTAACCAAAGCAGAATAGAGTGGTACCAGTACCTCCCTCGATCTAGACACCATACTCCTATTGATGCAGCCGAGAATTGCATTGGCTTTCTTGGCTGCCGCATCACATTGCTGACTCATGTTCAGCTTGTGGTCTATTAAGACTCCTAGATCCCTTTCACATGTACTGCCATCCAGCCACGTGTCCCCCATCCTATATTTCAGCATTCCATTTTTTCTACCTAAGTGTAGGACCTTACACTTCTCTCTGTTGAAGCCTCAATGAGGGAAGCCTCAATGGAAGACAGATGAAACTCTTCAAGCAGTTAAGGGCAGAAACAGAAATAAAAAATGACAGAAATAGAGCCAGAAGCCTGAATGTAACTGCTTAATGACTTGTGTGGAGGGATGAGGAGAAATACTATAATAATCAATGCAGACAAATAGAAGATGAAAACAAAAAAGAACAAGAGCCCTCTTCCACAAAATCATAAAAATCAAAGAGAAAGTTAAACCAAGAGTAGAGATGAAGAAGTTGCTTACTTCTAACTGTAGTTCTTTGAGTTGTCATCTATGAACTCACACAAATGGGTAATCTGCACCTGCGCAGAACAGCATTTGGATCCTTCTTGAGCCCTAACAACAGGTGTTTCGGTGGTTATCCCCTCCCCCATCCCCTGAAGGTATAAAGACCTCCTCCCACTCCAATGGTCAGTTCCCTGGCCACTGATGGCAGCACCCCAACAACTAACAGGTAGAGCAGGACACATAGCGGGGAGGATGGGTGGGGTTGTGTGACCACCGCTCAAAGAACCAGTTACAGGTAAGCAACCTGTTCTTCTTCGTGGTCTGTGTGACTCACATAAATGGGAAACTAGCAAGCTACTAACCTTAGGAGGTAGGAGTATCATGCCACTAAAGAGGAGATAATCACTCTCTCAAAAGCTGCATCATTTCTTGCTCTATTGTCCCCCTTTAGTGAGTAATAAATGTCAATATGTAGCAGCTTTACAGATTTCATACAAAGGCACAGCATGCAGAAAAGCAGCAGATACAGCCATAGCTCTAGTAGAGTGACTTCTTATATGATCAGGGATTCTCCTTCTATCAAGTTCGTAAGCTAGTTTGATAGTTGATGCCACCTATTTTGACAGTCTTTGAGCAGAGACAGGTTTACCCTTCTTTGTTATAGAACAGCATATAAATAGTTTATTAGATGTTCTAACAGATGCTGTTCTTTGGACATAAAAATCTAAGGCATGGCATACATCCAAACAGTGTAGACTTCTTTCAAGATCTGATGTTGGGTTTTGCGTAAATGCCGGTAACACAATGTCTTGGTTTAAATAGAAAGATGAGACAATCTTTGGCAAAAAGGTGATATCTGGCCTAAGTAATACTTTCTCCTTATGAAATCTTATATAAGGAGGGTCTACTCGAAGTGTGCAGAGTCCACTTGCTCTTCTGGATGAAGTTACTGCTACAAGAAAAACTGTTTTCCATGACAGCAGATGCAGGTCACATGTTGCCATTCATTCAAAAGGCTTACGAGCCAACTCTTACTCCAATGGAAAAACCCTATCCTGGGGTCTACAATTTGATATTAAATATGATTCCGTGTGCTTGAGAGGTCGCCCGGATGCGCACGTAGGCAGCCACGGTCGAATGACCGAAAACGAGGTCAGGTCAGTAAATCCCCAGTCATGTAGCCCCAGGAGACCTCAAGATGTGTAAACCCACAATAAACAAAGGGTCCTCAACCCCTGAGAAGCCAACTTGAGGGGATTAGCGTGTTCGTCCCAAGTTGAGCAAATATCCTATCAAGCGAGGACCGTTTACACGAAGTCACACCAGAACCAAAGCAGCCAAAGACTTTGGCAACACCTTGTAATCTCATCACGCAAAGGAAGTTACCATTATGGATCTTCGTTCTCACTCCAACACCCATTGTTCTCCCCGGGAGAGGATTAGTCCTTCAGGTACTTTTTCCCCTACAAATAGTCCCGGTTTTTGAGCATTTCTTCGGATCGCTCCCGGTCACCCCAGCAGACCGTTGCTCTGTCCGTTGAGTAATCCTCTCAGTCCTCTCTGTGCTGAGTCCCACTCCTCCGCTCCTTTCCCAGATCACAGACTTCAGGAAAAGGTGCAGTATTACCCCAGCTACACCCCCTCAATATTCCCCTATCCAGTTTCCTCTCTTTTTGCTTCTTAATAGGTCTTGGGTGCGTGTGTGCGTAATTGTGTTGGTGCGTAAGACTCTTACTCAATAAAATCACTCACTGGACATTTTTGTTCGGTTTTTGGCTTGGCCTGACCCCGTAAAAACTGGGTAAAAAGACCCCGCTAGGTTACCCCATCTCTCGCATTGCCACTGCTCGTGCTCTAGCCAGTTTCCATTCCCCATCGCGTGGAGCACAGTGAGGTGTCCCCCAAGGGATCCCAGAAATCAGAGTAACACAACTAAGATAACACTAGATGAAGGTCCCACCCTGGTACAGGAAGTTAGGTGGGAGGGTGGAGATGTTTATACCCTTGTAAAAATTTCTTCACCATGGGGTCAAGAAAACATTATGGTTTTCCTCTTTGTTGAAGATGGCATGAAATAGCTACCAAAGAACATTTTATAGAGGGCGATGAAAGTTCCTTTGCAGAAAACAATGATAAGAAGGAGAGGATCTGCATGGTATGGCAAAAGAGTAAGTCAAAACTGTTCTTGGCAAGGTATAGACAGAACTTATCCCACTTGAATGCATAAGACTTTATTGTTGAGTGTTTGTGAGCTGCAAGAACAATATTTCTGACAGCATCAGGTAAGTTGTTCATCGAAGCAGATTCCATGCAGTCGGCCTGAGGGACCATACGTCGAGATGCAGCACAGTACCATCGTGAAGGCTTATCAGATCTGGTCTGTATGGAAGCATTCAATACCTTCCTCTTGATAGCTGCATCAGTGGTGCAAACCACAGTTGCCTCAGCCACCAGGATGTTATTAGAATTGCATTTTCTCTGTCTTGATGTAACTTGGCGATGACTTTTGTGATGAGAGGAAATGGAGAGAAGGCATAAATCTTCAGTCTCACACAACTGTATAGGAACACATCTCTCAACGACTGATTGTCGGTCCTCTGTCAGGAACAATACAGAGTGCACAATATAGAGTCCATCTGTGAAGTGAACAGATCTATCAGGGGAAATGTCCATCTTAAAAACAGCTCCTTGAGCAGATAGCTGTCAATCTTCCACTTGTGGCATGATAGAGCAGTTCTGCTGAGAGTGTCCGCAAGGAGATGGTCTTTCCCAGGTAGATGAACTGCTGAAGGGGTGATGTTTCTCAACAGACACCCAGTCCATAGCTGAACCACTAGGACAAGGAGTGTATGGGATCGAGTTCCCCCTTGCTTGTTTACATAATACATTACTGTGGTGTTGTCGGTCACAATCTATACCAACCGTCCCCACAGATAATGTTTGAATGTATGAAATGCTTTCATCACTTCCATGATTTCTAGTTCATTTGTATGTAGTTTCATTTTGGTACTCGCTCAACGGTCCCTGACAGTTAGGTAATTCAGATGGGCACCCCACCTCTGGAGGGATGCATCTCTAGTCACCACTACCGAGGGTGAATGAGGTAGGAAAGGCATTCCCGTTAACACATTCTTTGAGTTCTGCCACCAGGTAAGAGACTGAAGAACTGCCCGCGGTACTGTGAGGAATCTTGATTGGTTGGACTTCTGGTCGCATGGCGCGCGCGAGTGGTCGCACGGAGTGAGCTTCACAACTTCGTGCTATCTCCCACTGGAATCCAGCCACTTTCTTCATCTGATAAGTGGCTGGACACCCCCGGTAAAGGGGGTGCGGAAGATTGCTCGAAGGGGGCTCCGTAACTGGTGCTGAGCTCCTTCTGACAAGAGGGAGTGGGAGGCTTCAGGGGGGCCGAAGGGCTACAACGGATCCAGCAGGGACACCGTGTTTGCGGCACAAGCACCACCACCGACTTTTTAAAAAAGAAGACACGATTTGAGACTGTAAGCATCTGATCTAGTTTTTATTTCATTGATACTGCAACAATTTGGAACTCGCAGCGGTGAACAGGAGTGGCAATACGTAGTGACCCAGCAGACTGTGAGTATGTAATGGTGGAAAAATTTTTTTTAGAAGACTACAGCTTCTTAAGATAGACTGTATACTAAGAATGTAATGGATTTCACTAGCAGTTTTGATTAAAAGAGCACAAGCGGAGAGCTACAGAGACAGGATCGAAATTTGTGCTTTTTTTGCCTTTGCTTGGTACGAAGAGACTGGACTGGATTGAGAATATGGTTACCCTTGGTTTAAACTTAAGTTCTTGCCTTTCTGTTTTTGCCCTCTGTTTTGATTGAACTGACTTGGAATTTTGGAATCTTGGTACATAATTGATCTGTGTTCGTTTGGGACCTTACATCTGTGTTTTCAGGAGTATAGCATTAACGACGTGGCTGCCGAACTCTTGTGGATTATAGTACCTTTTTTGGTGACGAGATGGTGGCAGATGGATGGATAAATGGTTGCGATATGACGATATAATTGAGAGATCAACGTCCAACAACTTTAAGATTAAAACAAGAGAAAAACTAGAACAAGAGGGAATAACATTAAGTTGGCTTCCTCACAGACAGTTAGCAGAAAGGTTTCAGATGGATATAAAAACATATGGAATTGAACTTAAAGAGAAAACTGGAGTAATTAAATGGCTGTTCGAAAATTCGCTTCATTTACTTGCCCAAATATATCAAGAAATACTACATCAGGAGAGACAAGAAGAAACGGTAAAGGCAACAATGATTTCATGGGCACAAAATATCGGACATTCAATACAATTAGAGTCTTGGGAGCAGAGCTGGAAAAAAACACAGAAATTTACAGTAGCACAGAATTTGAAAGAGAAGTATTACAAGCTATTTCATAGATGGTACATGACACCAGATAAATTAAAAAAGATTTATAATACAGGTACTGGACAATGTTGGAAATGTCAGAATGAGGTCGGTACGATATATCATATGTGGTGGACATGTTCTAAAGCTAAGAAATATTGGACTGAAATACATAACAAAATATGTGCATTAATGAAAGTACAGTTTGCTAAGTTACCAGAACTGTATATGTTAAATATGACTGATGTATTAGAAGGTACTGGTATAAAGAAGTACTGGAGAATATTACTGTACATGATAACAACAGCTCGTATTGAATATGCAAAGATGTGGAAAACTCAGCAAATACCCACATTAGAACAATGGTGGGGTACACTGATCGAAAACAAAAATACTGATATGGTCTCTCAGAGATTAAAAGGGAAACCAGACGAAGAGACACAAAAAGAATGGCAAATTGTAATGGGTAATTGCTGGGTACCATCAGATGGAAATCTGTGATTCATGATTTAAGATAAATTATGAGGGGGCTACAGGATATATATCATGAAGCGGGAATATGGAGATGGAAATGCAAGAATCAACAAGTAATAATAGCACTAAAATGTAGTACAATATTTTAAGCATGTTAAGAAATATTGATAATGAAATCTAGATCAGTGTGGAAGATCAGAAATATTTCAAACAAGTTGACAGTTATAATTGTTTGTTTTATATCTGAATTTGAATAAAATGATTATAAAAAAAAAGGAATCTTGATTGGTGATGTTGAAGCGGATTGAAATTGTCTAGAAACCACTGTTGAGGATGCATCTTTAGTTTTGCATATGGTGTCACCATTGTGGTTGACACCATGAGACCGAGAGCCACCTGAATTACTTTTGCTCTTGTTCGATGGTACCAACATAGACGAGTGATAACTCAGCACATCTTTTGCCATCTGTCCTCTGGCAAGAGGACTGTTGAGTCCAGTACTGCTGCTATAAATTTGATCCCCTTGGTGTGCACCAGATTCAATTTCTTGTAATTTATCATCAAACCTAGCTTTTGAAGTAGGTTTGCTGGTGTGTTTAGACTTGATAGAAGCTGTTGTCGAGATGGAGCTACAACTAGCCAGTCATCTATGTAAGGAAATAGGACGATATCCTTTGGACGTAGAAACACTGCCACCACCACCAAACACTTGGTAAACGCTTGCAGGGCTGTACTGATACTGAAGGGAAGAGTATGAAATTGATAAGATTTTTGACCCACTACAAATGCCAGGTACCTCCTGTGCTCGGATCTTATCACTATCTGAAAATACACATCCTTAAGTTCCAAGGCTGCAAACTAATCTTCCCGTTTCAGTAGAGGCATTATAGATGCGAAAGTCACCATTTGAAACCTTCGTGAGTGGATGTAAAGTTGATGCCCCTGAGATCCAGATCTTTTTCAACACCAGGAAGCACCGTGATGAAAAACTTATTTTGAGTTCCATGGTAGAAATCCTTCTTATAGTTCCTTTTTGAAGCAATGTGGCAATCTCCTCTTCTAATTCTGGAGATGGAAGTATGCAACAAACTCTTTCAATGGGAGATAGCTGATAGAACTCAATAGCATAACCTTTGGCTATGAGGTCTAGAACCCAGGCATCCATTGTGACCGATGAGCAAACGCGATGGAAGTTTCTTAGCCTGTCTCCAGATAGGGGATTGGAACTGCCTTCATCTTGAAAGGATGTTGTAATGGAGTTGCTAGTATCATTGTCAATGGTGGTGCTTAGAGTGGTGTCAATGCTGATGTAGGAAGAAGGCACGAGACAGGAAATACTTTCTGAGATAGCAGAGGAAGATCAAAGAAAGAAATCTTTCAACTGGGTAGTGTCCAATTGGCTGTCAAATGCACTCCCCACGTCTGTCTCCCAGCTGCCCTCGGCCTGATTGGGCGGAGGGTGGCCAGGAGGAGATCTCATGCTCACCCTGGGCCCAATCAGACAGATATTTGTTCTAATCAGGTTGTTGTTTCTTGTATTGAGATGGTTTGCATTTATGGGATGGAAATTTTCTGGATGATTGCTGTAGTGGAGTTGGTTGATACAGCTGCTGACATGAGGTTGGACTTAATGTTCTCCTTGAGGTTGGATGATACCGACAATAGCAATATCAGGAAGCAGGCAATGTTGTTTGAAACTCATACTTCTTAGCTGTTGAGCATGTTCTAATTTTGTCATCTGTACCAGTATTACATAATCCTGCTGAATCAAGAGGTAAGTCTTCTATCATAGACCTTGCTTGTTGTGACAGTCCTGAAGATCTTAACTATGCATGGCATCTCAATGCAACAGCGCCTGCTATTGCTTTCCCACTACAGTCTGTTATATGTTTAGCAGTGTTAATCTGTTGTGAAGTCAATTGGTACACCTCACCATAAAGAGCAGAGGTTGTCTTCCAATCCTCATCAGAAAGCATATCTAAGTACGGTATTATTCCACCCGAAAGAAATTGTTGATAAGCTCCCATGAAAGCTGTATAATTTGATATTTGCAGCATCTGAATATGCTTTTCTGCCTAGATTGTCCAATTTCTTCCCCTCTTTATCAGCAAGAGTGGCATGTAACTTCTGTGATATTTTAGACTGTGCAGCATCAACAACTATTGAATTAGGTTCTGGATGCTTTATTAATGATTTTCGATCCATTTCCACAAGATGATACAAAGATTCCAACTTTTTTGATGTTGATGGGATCAAAGACAGAGTCGTCCAATATTTTTTTTATTGTATGCAGAAGATACAGTAACGGAGCAACCACTGCTAGTACTGGTACATGATCCTGTAATTCCTGAAATACTGAGTCTTGAACATCTTCTTTTTACATCTCTGTTTGCAAATTCAAGGATTGAGACATTCTGAGAACCAAATCTGCAAATGCTCAAACATCATCTGTAGGAGATATCATTCCACAGTAGATATTAAATTTGTTGGGAGTCTTCTCAATACTGTGTGATCCATCTGAAGATGTAGCAGCTGACACTGAACATGACCTATGAGACAGTCTTTGTTGTGGGGATCTAAATCTGGTATGTCCCCTGTCCAATTTTGAGTCTTCTCAGCATGTCTTAAGTTCTCCTCATTAGATGGTTGTTGTTTATGAAGTGGGGTTGCCACAACCCTTCAACATTGTGGTATCAGAGATCAAGACCTTGAGCGTCAACAAGTAGCAAATCGACATCTATCTTCAGAGTCACAGTATTAATGATATTTCCTGTAGTAGTAGTAGTTTTCAGGATGAGGACAAACATCTCTGGAATCAATGGAAGATTCATCAAAGTAATAAGATTGGTACCGTGACAGAGACGTTTCCCTATAGTGATGATACCGAGAAGGTGATTGACTGTATGACCTTGAATGTCAAGGTGTAGATCATGGAGGAGATGGTGGAGTCCGTCATCGAGTTCTAGAACACAGTTTCATCTTGGGGCTTTGCTCAGGCATTGGAGATTTGTGATCTTCCTGAAATTCACACTGTTGCTGGGCAGGGGAACCAACTGACAGCAGTGGAGAAGATTCCAAAGTTGTTGAGATCGCCCAGAAGATGGTATCGATCGAGGTGGATTTGGACGAGGTGGAGTCCTTCTTGGAGAAAGTACCAACAGATATTCTTTCATTACCTCCTTTTTATGTCTCTTAGAAGGTTCTGCTGGTAGCGACTCATTCGCTTTCCATTTTTTATCCTTTTCCATTCATGTAGCTCTAACATGAAATAAAGATAAAGAGATAAAGGTTTATGTCAACAATCAGAGGCTGACTGAGGACCTCCTTTCCGAAGAAGGTACTGAAACGTGATGTTGCGATGAGAAGGAAGCTGGAGAATGGGCCATCTTTGACGATGTACGTTGGGATGTTTTGGACTGCGTGGCCTGATCAGCAGCAGTCAGAATGAGACAAGCTGCCCTATTACTTCTGGTCTATGGGGTGAACAGTTGACAATGCCCACAAAAACCAATGTTATGACCCTCATCCAGAAAAAGGAGGCACCATGGCCAAAGGAGTGACCAGTCTTGTCAGGTATTCTCCCTCATACGAAGTGCAGTGCTTCAGTACACAAATTACCATTCTTCCAAAAAAACGACCAAAAAATTTAGTTCAAAACAGTCCAAAGTCAATAATCTTTTTAATAATCCAACTGATAAACCAATCCAAAACGCGAAGAGAAACGTTAGTATAGAAATTCAGGTTGAAAAACAGTTATTTCTGATAAAGACTATGAGGAAGACTCCTTATATGCCGCTACCCCGGTGGAAGAAAGGGACCTGACCGTTGGAGTGGAATCTGCACTCAGGGCACTTGGGAGAAATACATCACAAGGAACAGACAGCAAACCAATAAAGCCACTTCAAACTACAGAGACAGAATCTACTCTAGTTCTAACTGAAATCAGTAAGTGGAGGAAGCCCCTCCACCCAAACCTGGCTCGTGGCTGCCCTCACCAGGGTCTTCCTCAGCCCAGGGTGATGGCAGTGGCAGAGATAGCCCCTTCACCTGGACCTGGCCCACTACCACCCTCACCAAGCTCTTCTTCAGCTCGGGGTGGCTGCAGCAGCAGTGGGAGACGCAGCCACTTCACCTAGGTCTGGCCTACCACGGCAGCAGGAGAGGCAGCCCCTCCACCCATTACATTCGTGCGACACACCAACATACTGCAGCCAACACACTAACATGCTGCGACACACAGTTTGAAAAACTCTGGATTAGGGCAAAGCCTTTGATTGTGAAGATCACGAGAAACCATGGATTGCTCTTAAAGAAATAGGTGTGCCACAACATTTGATTGTCCTGATGCATAACCTGTACTCAGAACAAGAAGCTACCATCAGGACAGAATACAGAGAAATGGAATTCTTTCCAATTGTAAAGGGGTAAGGCTGCATTTATTCATCATACCCATTTAACCTGTACTTAAACCAGGATTAGATTCAGAGGAAGGAGGCATGAACATTTGAGGAAGAAACATCAACAGTTTAAGATAAGCAGTTTACAGGAGTTCTGGTTCCTGTCAGCTTAATGGAGCACCACTTGCTAGATCGTGAACACTGAAGCACTGGGGACCCACAGTCACCTGCTCAAATTAGGGTTAATCCCTAATTCATGGAAGGAAGTTAATATTATATTGATCTCAAAGGATGGACAAGATTTGACTTTACCAAAGAATTTTAGACCTATCTCTGTTGAATAATGATTATAAAATTTTTGCTTTGATTTTCGCAGAAAGAATGAAGAATCCACTAAAGAAATATATTGATGAACATCAATCTGGATTTTTACCTGGAAGACAAATGAAAGATAATATTAGAATTTTATTGGATGTAATAGAGTATTTCAAATGCCACAATGAAAAACAAGATGCTCTAATTTTAACGGATGCAGAAAAAGCTTTTGATAATTTGAACTGCAAATTCCTCTTTAAAGTTGTTGAAGGGATGAATTTTGGTCACGATTTTTTGACTTAGATTGAATCAATACACACGACTCAGTAAATATTATAGAAAAACAGGATACAACAGAAGAGTTTGAAATTTCTAAGTGGCCAATACAAGCTTGTCTGCTATCCTTTTCATTATTCATATTAGCAATGGAAGTGCTGAATCATAGAATCTAACAAGATACTGGTATAATTGGAATTAAGATCATAAAAGCAGAATTTAAATTCAGAGCTTTTGCAGATGATCTGATGATTACATTGGAAGAACCAATGAAATTAATACAGAATTTGCAGAAGAAATTAAAGGCATTTGGATCATTAGCCAGTCTGAAGATAATCAAAGATAAGACCAAGATCTAACCAAGAATATGAATTTTCAAGAAATGAATGAATTGCAATTAAAAACAGGCTTCAAAGCTGAAAACAAACTGCAATACTCAGCCATTTATTTAACTGGTAAATCCAGTCAATTATATGAAAATAACTACATAAAGACATAGAAAGAGATTAAGAAATATTTGGATAAATGACAAAAATGAATTTTTACTAGGAAGAATATCAAAAATAAAGATGAACATTCTATGATTCTTCTTTTTCAAATGATCCCAATTCTGACTAAAGAAATGCCATTCAAACTATGGCAAAAAGACTTGTCAACATTTGTTTGGGAAGGCAAAAAGTTCAGAGTGAGATATAAAGTTCTGAAAGACTCAAAAGAATGAAGTGGCCTTGGTTTGCCAAATATGAAGATTTATTTTGCTGCCTCTTGTACGACATGGATTAAAAATGGATTATACTCTAAGAAAATAAACTTTTAAATTTAGAAGGCCACAATTTAAGATTTGGGTGGTATGTGTACTTACCCAATAATGTTCATAATGTTGCCTTTAACAATATTGTATTAGACTTGCCTTATTGAAGATCTGGAACAAATATAAATGTCCAAAAACTCCAATGTGGATTTCTCCACAAGAAGCTTTTCTATAGAACAGAAATGAGATCTGACCAAAAAAGGCTGGTATATTATGACCTACTAGAGAAACAAGACCAAGATTATAATATGAAGTCTTTACAGTCTTTACAACAATTACATAATGAAGGACTTAATTTGTAAGGCTCACATATAGACAATTACATATACGATCTAAAGAAGAAAAGAAGGCTAAACAATCTAAAACAACCAAATCAGAATTGAAAGTACTGTTATGTTCAGATAATCATCACTGTATAAACTTCTGCTGAAATTTGAGATGGAAGAAAAACAAATAAAAGAATATACAATCAGTTGGGCAAAGAATTTTGGATGCAATATATATATGGAATAATGGGAAAAGTTATGGACAAATGATATTAAAAATATGTTATGTTATGACCAAAAAGAAAACTACCATAAGTGATGTATCTTTGGTACCTTACACCAGAAAAATTAGCAAAGATGTATAAAGAGGTTAAAAAATGTTGGAAGTGCCAGGACCATGTTGGGTCCTTGTATCATACATGGTGGACATATGATAAAGCTAAACAATTCTGGATGAAGATTCAAAATATGATTGAAAAGATTTTGATATCTCAAAAACCTAGAAGACCTGAATTATATTTATTAGGAATTTGGGAAGAAGAGTGAATCGTGGACAACATGCATTGGTCCAACATATACTATTGGCAGCAAGATTAGTATATGCTAAGTACTGGGGAGAAAAATGAACTTACCAACAGCAGATGAGTGGTTAAGTAGATTAATGGGAATTGTTGAAAGGAAGAATTTAATGTACAGGTTAAAAGAGCACAAAACAAATTTACGCCTGATTGGAAATGGTTGGTTGACTTTTTAAAGAAGCATCAAGGCGATCTTTTGACAATAGGTGTTTACATTTTAAATTTATATTACTACATGAGATGTGTAAACCTAGAATTTAAAGACGCCTTTTGATTGTTGCTTTAAAAGGTTACCTTTTATTCTTTATTTGGATGGTTACTATTAATTCTTTATTACTGTTTTTCTTGATTATTGATTATTTGTCCTACTACTACTTTGTGGAATGATTTTTGTGGAATGATTTTTATTACACAATAGCATATAGAATATAGAATAGGTTAATACTCATTACACTTCAGGAATTAGCTAAGTAGATAATAAGTAAGTGGGTAAGAATATAAATAAGGAATCGAATACTACAATGATAATGATAAATGATTAGTAACAACTAATAGGTATGGTATAACAGAATCAATTCCATACTTAGGTGTAACTAAAAAAAATCAGTTGTCTGCAATGGGATGGGAACCATTTTTTTTAGTTATTTGTAGTTAGGTTATGATATGTTACAGTATGTTATCTTGAATTATATATTGTTAGTCTTTTTAGTGTTATTAGTCTTATTAATTTTCATATTAGTTATTTGATGTGCTGTTCTGGTTTAGTTTTGGTTTTCATTGTATTATGTGTTTGTGTTTGATAAAATAAAATATTTACTGTAAGAAAAATTGAAAAAATAATTTAAGATAAGCAGATTACAACACAGTTCTAGCAGAAAACAGCAAAAACTTGGAACAGCTAGTGAAGAAAGCCAGGGCAAAAAGTACCAAGGCAGGTTTACAGTTGGACACTAAGAAAACAAAAATAATGAGCCCAGATGGTTCATGTAACTTTAAGGCAGACCACGAAGACACTGAAATGGTTAAAGATTTTCTGTATCTTGGCTCAATCATTAATCAGAATTGAGACTTTAGTCAAGTAATCAGAAGACAACTAAGACTTGGAAGGGCAGCTACGAAGGAACTAGACAAGATTCTGAAGCCTCAAGATAAACCATCGAATGCCAAAGTCAGGATTGCCCATGCCATCCTATTCGTAATTTCTGTGTATGGTTGCGAAAGTGGGACAGTTAAGGAAGCTGACAGGAAGAAAATCAACTCCTTTGAAACGTGGTGCTGGAGAAGAGTTCTGTGGATACCCTGGACTGCTAAAAAGACAAATGAATGGGTCCTGGAGCAAACCTGAACCACAGAAGCCAGGATGCCTAAACTGGCTACTATTGTACCTTGAACATATCGTGAGAAGAAATCTCACTAGAAAAGACAGTGGTTGGTCAGATAGAAGGCAGCAGGAATAGCACCACCTTACAGGTGGATAGACTGAATCAAGAAAGCTACAGCCCTGAGTCTGCAAGACCTGAGCAGGGCTGCTCATGACAGTGTGACCTGGAGGTGTCTCATCCATAAGGTTGCCATAAGTCTGTCGTGTGCTGGCTACTCTTTTACTCTCAAGAGAAACCCTCAGAGCTTAGCAGTGGTGTTTATTAATGAGGTAGAAGAGACATAATGTTAGGATAATTGCTAAAGCTAATGTATCACATTATCCACTTCATTATACAGGAGCACCCACTTTCGTACGCAAACAATTTCAACTGGTGGATCTCCAGGAGTCTTCCCATTTCCTAAACCCAGAGTGGTTCCCAGGGGCACTAAATTGTTTACATTCTTTGATCTTGCAAATTGCAAACTTCCAAGGTTTTCCTATCTGCCTCCATGTTGTTTAAACGATGCCTCCCTGGGATTGCTCTCTCTCTGTCCTTGATGATCCCCCTAAATACTGACCCCAGGGTATGTGTTACTGCCCTAGCTAATCTGAGTTTTCAGGATATTAAAAATATCCTCTTGATATCATAATTCGGCTTCACTTCTGTATTCCTCTCCACGTGCTTGTGAGGCCACCGGACAAGCATGTAAACAAGCTCAGCCGTTAATAGCCATAAAAATCAAACTACAATACTGGCAGGCCAGAAACAGCTGACTCACTGCTTTAGGAGACCTCCAGGCAAGTACTCTAATTAAGTACTTACAAAAGAGCCTCTGCCCCGCGATGGCAGCTTGATGGGTAACCTATACAATACCCAAGTACTCTGCGTTTGCATACTGGCTACTCTATTGAGAACCGCTACGATAACTGAATCATTCAGATTCTGACCTTTCGGAGGCTTTGTCTCCAACTCCAAATCGATTGTTTTCCCCCAAGTACGGCATAGCCTGCAGTCACAATTCTCCTTATAAAAACCCTTGATTCCGAGACCTTCCTCGGATCGCTCCCGAGTTTCATCCCGCCTTGCTGCCGCTTTGCTTGGCGAGCCTCCCCTCAGCTCCACGTGCTGAGCTACATCGCACCTCAGCCTCGCTCTCTCTATTTTTTTCCGGGCTTCAGGACAGGTGAAGTATCACCCAAACCAGCAACTCCTCTAAAAATCCCTCTATACCACTCCAACCTTTATTTTCCTTAGTTATCTTGTGTGAATGCGTCGCATACACTGTTTTGCTTGTGTTTAATAAAACATCATTTATTGTTTCAACTTCTGTGTGCTCCTTGACTCGACCTGACCCAGTAGACATAGGGTTCAAGATCTCGCTACGTTACCCTGCCTCTCGTAATGCTAAGCAGTGCTCTGAGCTAATTTTCCCCACCTTTAGTTGAGAACATTTTGGTGTCCCTCCCGGGACCCCCAACACACAGGGTAACAGATGCACCTCCCCAATCAACAATCAAATCCTTTGATCCTCAAGACGGATTTTCCTCCCCACTGCCATGCAATACAATGTTGCAGGTCCTGTGACATATAATACATTGTATTATATAAAATATTGTTACAAGCAGTATTTATCATTGGCTATATTACCACCACAAAGTACTCTATTGCTAATGCATAGTAAATCACCTGGTGAACTACTATCATGGCAAAGCAAAGAAATATAATCCTTTCATGGCAGGGCTGAGTCCCCAACAAAGTTAAAGTCAATTCGATGGCAGTTAACAACAAACAACAAAGTGAAACATATAGAACATCTCATGGGCAAGCTAGACTGCATTTGGTGTTCCAAAGATTAATTAAACAATAGGCTCAGTGGAGTTTTTTTTTGTTTGTTTTTCTATCCACAAAGAAAGAATTTAACCCAAGATAATTCCATTTAAACCTAACAATTCAACCTGAAAAGGGTACGTGAGATGAAGAATAACTGTGACAGGCAACAAACCTGAGAAATCAGTTATAATAGAGCAATTCTGTTTATACGCAGTTTGCTTTATATTTTGCCACATGCAATGAATATGTAACTTTCATCTGGAAATAATTGAAATACTGCACCTTATCTTTGCGCATCAAAAAAATCAGATCCTCAGCAGAAATGACTCTTGCTCCTCTCATCTGAGAAACTTCAGAGGCTTGCTGCAACTGCAAATAAAGGAGGGAGGTGAGATGAATGGTGGCAATGCCTACCCTTGCTGGATTTGGCCCTGCCTGCAGAGCAGAGTCCTGTCTGACAGTAACAAATCTAGGCTCCCTCTAAAATTCCAAAAGATAAAATACCATGAAAATTACAACTCACAGCTCGATTAGTGAGACAGGGTTGGATCAGGACACTGGGAGACCAGGGTTCAAATCCCAGCATGTGAACCCAGAATGATCTCAGAGAAGTCACACTCTCTCAGCTCCAGAAAAATGCAAGAGAAAACCTCTCTGAACAAATTCAGCCAAAAAAAACCCATGACAGGTTTTCCTTCCTTCAAGTCACTTGTTGACTTACGGTGATCCCATGAATGTCATATGGCTTTCCTTTTTTTAAATTTTATTTTGAATAATAATAAAAAACAAGAAAGAAACAAAGAGAAGCAACAAAAACACAATGTTACAAAAAAACAAGCTACAAGACTAAACTATGCAACAGCACAATATTAAAAAAATTTAAAAATAATAAAATTACAAATATTAAACTAAAGTACAACATAGCTACATATAACTAAAAAATGGTTCCCACTCCACTACTAACAACAAATAGTACTCAACAGTAACAACTAACCATTAGATCCTAAACCAAAATTGGAGTTAGCACTTGTTGCCTATTATATATTTCATAGTAGATCTAAACTTACAAGATTGGTTATTAATTAATGGTTCTAAATAGGTTGTCAATAGCAATTCTATCTTGCTTATCAGGTACCATTTTTTTTTAAAAAAATTGATTATTACTTAAACAATTTTAATCATTAATACCTAATTCTTATTCTATTCTATGTTGAAATTAACAATTTTTAAAATAAACAACTTACAAGCAGGCCAAAATGTGCTGGACTGTTTAAAGAATAAACCTGGACCATTCACAAGTGTGTGGAGCCTAGTCTCCTTTTTTATGCCGGGTTTTAATGATCACACGGTTCCAGGGCACTGATGTGGAGCTGACTTTCTGCATGAGACCATGTGCCCTGGGCCCGGATATCCCAGTAACATGCACCCCAGCCCTGCCTGGATGCATCCAAAGTAATCAGAATGGTTGGTTGGTTAGGGGTGAGGGTATGTCCTTGGAGAGGTTGGAAGGGTGAAGCCACCAGTAGAGGAAGGAGCAAATGTGGTGTGGCACTACCAGTTGCAAATTGGGCTTATGTCACTGAAGGTCAACAAGCAGCGAAACCACAGTTGCAGAGGGTGAAAACGCACCCTGGCACATGGAGTGACCATGATTGTGGCCATAAAGAAGCCTAGAAGCCAGATTAGGACACAGGCCCAGACAGTCAGTTTGGAGACAGTCAGTTTGGAGAGTACAGACCAGGGAGTGGATTGTTTGAGATCTGAGTGAAGAGGGGAGGGCTCTGGTGATCCTGGAGTTGAGAAGCACTCTGATAAATGGTAGATGCTGGGAGGTTAGGAGAAAGAACTTACTGACATTCTTGAGTGGGAGGCCGAAGTCAAGGAAAAGAGTGAGACTTCTGCCTGTGTCCTTGCACAGTTGGGACTTTGTCACAATCGCAAGTAGCCAGTTGTCCAGGTAGGGAAATACCCCTATATCTTCAGTTTGAAAGTGGGCAATAACCACAGCCATCATCTTTTTGAACATGAAGGGGGCTGTTGATAGTCTAAAGGTAGGACCTCGCATTGGAAGATGGTGGAGCCAACAGTGGAGCAAAGGTATACTTTCTGTACTGAGGATAGATATGAATGTGAAAGTAGGTATCATGAAGACCTAACAAGGTAAACCAGTCTTTGGGTTTGAGGAGAGGTAGGATGGATGATTAGATGACCATATGAAATCTCCAGGGGCAGCTTACCCCCAGAGGTCCATGATGGACCGAAGGGAGCCATTCTGTTTCAGTATGGTAAAGTAGAGGAATAAGAAACCAATGCAGGCAGCCTGTAGAGGAAGGCACTTGTTCATATTCTTTTGATGAAGGTATTCACCTCAAAAGACTCTTTGATGCCGGAGTGTGATGCAAAGCCCTCAGTGAGGGCAGATGTGTGAATTCAATCACATAACTGAGACGGATAATTGTTCAAGCTTACAAATCTCAGCAAACGTGCTCTCACAAGGGAAAGTGGTCCAGGAGGAAAGGAGGTGTTTGGAGAAGAAGCCATTGGCATAAGGGGAGAAACTGGAAAGGCAGGGGGATCCTTGAGTCAAAGTTGCTGTTTGGTGACTGAGTGGGACCTCTTGGTTGAAAAGAAGTCTGTTATCTGGAATGTCTGGAAGACTGCAGTGTTACCACGCCATACATTCCCACTCCACGACATCATTGGCAATGAATGTTATTTAATTGGTACTAAATATAAATCATAGACTATTATGGCTGAAAAGCAATGATGGCAAAGAGGACTGGCTGAACATATATGAAAGCAGATCAGATGGAACCTCAGGGCATGGCCAAGTCAGGAAGCTCCAGTACTAATGAGCTTGCAAATATACTCTCAAAACTCAACCTTCCAACACAACAGCCCATGAAAATGGCTCAATAAAGCAACCAATGGTCATCAACCTGTTTCCTCTTCCTGCCGAAAGTCTCCTTTTTTCACTCACCTGACCAGACATTAGGAAGCTATCATGATTCCCATCAATGCTTTGTCACCTAATGCTAAGGCCACTAGCACGTTCCAAATCCCATTGTTTGCTCTACCAGAGAGACATTAACCCCTTCCCCTTCAGGGCAGAAACAGGGTACTAAAACCCTGGCTCTGAGCCAGACAACTCATAGTACACTGGACCCAGGCCCTCACTCTGCTGCTAAGATTCCTGTTCTTATACTACCCTCGGACCCCTAGTCCGAGCCACATCACTTTATTGCTTCTCTGCAGGATAGGTAAATATTGCCCACTTTGCCCCAACTTCTTGCTATCTAATTTTTCTTTCCTTTCCTTCCATTAGACTTGTATAGTTGTAAGGGTGCTTGAATCTTGCATGATTTTCCCCAATAAAACATTATTTGAATCTTGAATTGGTATCCCTGCATTAGTACTGGTATACTAAGGTGGAAAGATCCTGTAAGGTTATCCTCCTCACAGGCCACCCCTTTGAGCTATAATTCTGCACCAGTTCACAGAGGCAATGCCATTGCTGGTGGACCTCTGAGTCACCCACCTTTTGTGGTAACAAGACTGGTGGCCTAACACAGTCAACACCCTCCACCTTCTGACATGTGAAGTCAATACACGGAGCTCAGGAAAGGGCAGACGTAGGGAAACCTGTAGGGATTCCAGTTGGGACACATGCGTGTGTGAATCTGTGTGACTGAGGCCATAACCGCTACTGTGGGTTGGAGGATCTTCTCCCCTTTCTGTCTTGGTCTGTGTCTAGCAGCTACCTCTATACAGCCACAAGCTTGGATCATCATCTGTGAGCTTCTGTAGATTGTAAGGGTTTGGCACGTGACTGTGCCAGGAATCTCTCCCTATCTCTGGGTCTATCATGGTATGGGATTTGAAGAATTAGGGAATTACAGTTAGGAACACAAACACACACACCTCACAACAAAAGCACATAAGGTTAGAGAGGGTGTAAAAAGCAGAACCTTGTAACCTCACTTATTGCAGGCTGCATGTCATTTCTATGAGTAGGTCAGTGGACCTTTGTAGATTTCCCAACAAGGAAAATCAGTAGAATGGGTAGGAACCCTGAATCCTTTTTTGTAGTTTCCCTGCAGAGTAGCTCCCTGGGGATGAACAGTTTGTGCAACAGTAGTGGTGATGACTGGTTGTTAAAATAGTTTGCACATCAGTGGTGGTAGCAACCAATTGTTTGAGCGGTTTGTGCATCAGAGGTGGTAACAACTGGCTTGTGGGTTTAAATGCTTTGGCAAGATTTGGACGAGATAACCTTCATTTCCGAAAAGCTACAGTAATTGGGCAGAGCTCAGATAGGATCCTGAACCCTCATTCCCCCACTGCTCAGCCAAGTGATGGTAAGTTCTGTAGAGTTAGCCCCCCACCTCCAAAGCTCTGCTCAGTAGATGCTAGGGATTCTCCCCAAAGAATCCTGGTGGTCTCCAAGTCCTTTAGTGCCTGGCAAGTTTTCCCCAGTTTTGAAGCATTGTCCTGGCTGGTGGAGACCACTGATCATGGGGATGTTTAAGAGGAAAGTCTTCACACTTTTGAAAGCCCCATAGGCATTATGTTACTGCTGTGTTAAGAAGACACCCTCACCTTTGTTTGCTTGGTAGGCTAAAACTGGAATTGGCAAAATGTTCAAGCAACAAAACAAATTAGACAAATAAGAGAAATGGGTTGTCAGCAAAGGAAGCAAACCTTGGAAAGAAGGGTCTTTCAAAACCACAGATCCATTAAACACCCTGTGTGATGCTTTTTGTGAGCATTGTTAGGAGAGGTCACTTTCTGGAACTTCCAAAGAAACAATGGCAGCTTGGGAGTTCTGGATGGCCGTAAGCAAAGGCACAAGCACCATCTAAGAGCTTACCCAAAACGCTAACAGCCAGGCCAAAGAATTGGACTCACTCTGGGTTCAAAACAACATCCTGCTAGAGAATAAATTGGTCTCTTCCATCTGCTGCCCAAAAGGCCCACACCCACACTGGGTCCTCTATATGTGACCACAAACACACAAACAAGAACATTTTTCAGACCGGCTCAGGAGACTGGCAGATCTGCTATGAGAAAAGGGAGCCATGTGGAACACAAAGTTCCCCCACAAGGGTATGGATCCCTTACCCTTGTGGGAGTCCATCCAACCGGTGACCTATAGTAGCAACAGTCCCCACACACAGTATGAGGCAGGCAGCCCATGGAACCCAGCATCTCACGTAGGGGGGAGGACAAGCACTCTGACAATGGTGCAGCTAGTCAGAATTGGACAGAGCAGTGCAATAACTCCATTCCCAGCAACGGCTGAGGTAAGGCTCTTTCTGCCCCTGTGAAATGGCAAGGATCAGGAAACTCGAGCCGAGCCCCCAACCCAAGGCAGCAGTCAGGAGGGTACAATCCTGAGAGACTGTCTACAGTGAGGAGCAAAGGCAGGTTTGGGAACAGTTGAAATGAACAGGAACCAACATGGATTTCTCAAAAATAAGTCATGCCAGACTAATCTTATCTCTTTTTATGATAGAGTTACTAGCTTGATAGATAAAGGGAAGGCTGTGGATGTAGCATATCTCGATTTCAGTAAGGCCTTTGACAAAGTTCCACATGACATTCTTGCAAAGAAGCTAGTAAAATGCGGGCTGGACAGGGCTACTATTAGTTGGATTTGTAATTTGGTTGACCGACCGAACCCAAAGGATGATCACGAATGGCTGCTTTTCATCCTGGAGAGAAGTGACTAGCGGGGTGCCACAGGGTTCTGTCCTGGGCCCAGTGCTGTTCAACATCTTCATCAACAACTTGGATGAAGGAATAGAGGGCATGTTCATCAAATTTGCAGATGATGCCAAATTGGGAGGGGTTGCTAATATGCCAGAGGACAGGATCAAAATTCAAAATGACCTGGTCAAATTGGAGAGCTGGGCCAAAGCTAACAAAATGAAATTCAACACAGAGAAATGTAAGGTCCTACACTTAGATAGAAAAAATGGAATACAGAAATATAGGATGGGGGACACGTGGCTGGATAGCAGTACGCGTGAAAGGGATCTAGGTGTCTTAATAGATCACAAGCTGAACATGAGTCAGCAGTGTGATGCGGCAGCCAAGAAAGCCAATGCAATTCTCGGCTGCATCAATAGGAGTATGGTGTCTAGATCGAGGGAGGTACTGGTACCACTCTATTCTGTTTTGGTTAGACCTCATCTTGAATACTGTGTCCAGTTCTGGGCACCCCAATTCAAGAAGGACATGGTTAGGCTGGAGCAGGTCCAGAGGAGGGCAACCAAAATGGTGAGGGGCCTGGAAGCCATGCCCTTTGAGGATAGACTTAGAGAGCTGGGTATGTTTAGTCTGCAGAAGAGAAGGTTAAGAGGGGACATGATAGCCATGTTTAAATATTTGAAGGGATGCCATGTAGAGGAGGGAGAGGGCTTGTTTTCTGCTGCTCCAGAGACCAGGACAAGGAGCAATGGATTCAAGCTGCAGGAAAGGAGATTCCACCTGAACCTCAGGAAGAACTTCCTGACGGTAAGGGCTGTACGGCAGTGGAATATGCTGCCTCGGAGTGTGATGGAGTCTCCTTCTTTGGAGGTTTTTAAGCAGAGACTAGATGGCCATCTGTCGGGAGTGCTTTCAGGGTGTTCCTCCATGGCAGGGGGTTGGACTGGATGGCCCATGTGGTCTCTTCCAACTCTACATTTCTATGATTCTATGTCTCAGTTCCACATGAGGCCAACCATGAAGTTGATAGATGCACTCCTGAAGCGGCAGATTGGCCCAGTCAGAGACATGCAGCCAGTCGATGCAGTCTTACCAAGCAATACACATATCATATTAGGGATGGCTTCAATCCACAGCACTCCCCAAAGGTGTCATAGCTTGGCTGGAGCCCGACATGCGGGGAAGGTCAATGGTTAAGTAGGGCATCGGGACCACATAGCAACTCCCCCATGCTCCTGGTTGACACTGGAGTGACCAAAATATCTTGCACCCTGACTTAGCTGTGAGTAGAACACCCACCTCTAAGACCACTGCACTTTTTGGGTATGGAGGAGGCTCACACCAGGCAAAAGTCCAGAACGACATTGCACTCACATTTGAGAAACTCCACACAAAGATTAGAGCATCTAAGAATCACAAGGAGGAGGATGGCATTATGAGAGCACTCTTCCTTCTTAGCCACCGTTTGACCATGGACATGACAAACGGTTTGCTGTGGTAATTAATCAATGCTCCCCCTCCATAATTTCAGCTAACTATAGATGTGCTACCCTTAAAGCACTATGACAGTTTCATCCCCTTACCAATGACTCCTGGCCATTGTCCTGGATTAAGGACAAGGCAGGAGGTGGTCTGGTAAAAGACATCTGTGTCCTCACTGAGGGGAAAGATCCCCCTCCACAATGGCAGTACAAATACTCCCTTGAAGCCGAGGAAGGTACTGGAAAACCCATTCCAAGTTTGCTTAAGTGGGATGTAATCACCCATATGCAGTCCATCTGCAATGTGCCCCAATGGCCCATCCTTAAGCTGGACAGGAAAACCTGAAACATAATGGCCAAATTTCATGCCCTCAATGCCACAACTCCCCTGGTTGTCCCCTTGGTAGTGAAATACAACAAAATATTATTAGCCATTGCAGCAGGCACCAAATTTTAGTGTTGTGGACTTGGCTAATACCTTCCATTCTATCATGCCTTACCTCTGCCTGCCCACATTCTGAAAATGTGGAATAAACTAAAACCGGTTTTTGTCCTGTCTTACGTGGATGACATTTTACTTCCTTCATGATAAGAGGAGGAGACCCACAAGATCATTAGGAAAGTCTTAGGTTTGATAAGAGACACTGGGTTCAACGAGAACACTGAACTGGTCCAACCGAGATGAAGCACCTAAGTCCATCACTGGAGACAAAAGGATGCACACTCAGTGTATGGGGGTCATCAGAACAGCTGAGTCCGACCCCTTGGCATGAAGGAACAAGCACTCAAAGCGCACACACACACCCGTAAATGGCCAGCCAGCCTCTGTTTAAAAGCCTTCAAAAAAGATGACTCCATCACACTCTGAGGCAGCATATTTCGCTGTCAAATGGATCTTTACCATAAGGAAGTTCTTGCTGATATTTAAGCGAATTTTTTTCCTGTAATTTGAAGCCATTGCTCTGTGTCATAGTCTCTGTAGCAGCAGAAAACAAGTCTGATCCCTCTTCAACAAGATATCCCTTCAAATATTTAAACATGACTATCATGTTACCTCTTAACCTTCTTTTCATCAGGGTAAACATACCTAACTCCCTAAGCCTTTCCTCAAAGGGCATGGCTTCCAGACCCTTCATCCTTCCTGAACTGTGGTACCCAGAATTGGATGCAGTATTCCAAGTGAAGTTTAACTAAAGCAGAATAAAGTGGTATTATTACTTCCCTTGATCTCGAAACTATACTCCTGTTGATGAAGCCCAGAATCGCACTGGCTTTTTTAGCTGTCACATCACACTGTGGACTCATGTTCAGCTTGTGGTCCACTAAGACTCCTAGATCCCTTTCATGTTTACTGTTTTCAAGTCAGGTATCACCCATCCCATATCTGTGTATTTCATTCTTTCTTCCTAACTGTAGTACCCTACATTTCTGGCTGTTAAAATTCATTTTGCTGGTTTTGGCCACCAGGCTCTCTAATCTCTTAAGTCATATCGAATTCTACTCTTGTCCTCTGGGGTATCAGTTATCTGTAAATTTGATGAGCATGCTCTCTATTCTGTCACCAAAGTCATTGATGAATAGCACTGGGCCCAGGACAGAACCCTGTGGAACCACACTGGTCACTTCTTTCAAGGATGAAGAGGAGCCATTTGTGAGCACTCTTTGGGTTTGGCATTAGCACTGTCTACCTCATATTTTATACCTTATTTGAAAGAACAATCAGTCCATTCCAGACCCCTTGTGTTTACTCTTCCAGAAAGCAATTAACTCACATTCCTTCAGGGAGGGAAATAGAGTATATAAACCCTTGGTTTTGAGAAGTCAGATGCAGCCAGATGAAATGCTGGACCCCACTATGTTGCCCTGAATCCTGATGTGGTCTGCCCTCAGACCGAAGTCTAAGCCACATTTCAACTTCTTCACTACTCTTCCAGACTGGTAATTATAACCCCAAACCCTTGGCCTCTTTATCCATAATTTTCCCTCCCTTATCCTTCAGTTAGATCTTGTGTGAATGTTTAATTATTTGTATCTTGTGTGCAGGTATGAGTGAGTTCCCCTCAATAAAAAACATTTTTAGTTTACTTTGAATCTCTGGCTGGTTCTTTTCCTGCATGAACCAGTAAACATTGGTAGAACGGTCTTGCTAAGTTGCCTCCCTCTTGTTAGCCTCCTGATTTTGAGCTAATTAATTCCCCACTTTTGCACTGAGGTATTGACATTGCAGAGTGGCCCTTGTGGCAGCTATAACAGTGGAGCCAGCTGTTCACCTATTGATCTCTCCCTTCCTGGGCCGTGTCCTTTAATGGGGAGGATAGATGAAATGATAACCTGTGCATCAAGTTCCTTCAGCTTCCTACCCAGAACCTCATAATCCCTTACAATATGCTGCACCTTGCCGTGTCATTGGCTCCCACACGGATCAAAAGGAAGGGGTAACGGTCAGTGAGGTTCACAAGTCTTGTCAGTCTCTCTGTGACATCACTGATTTTTGCCCCAGGGAGACAGCACACCTCTTGAGTTGTCAGGCCTAAAATCCACTGCTTCTGGTCCCCTCAGTAGGGAGTCTTCTAACACCACCACTGTCTCTTTTGAGGATTGACAGGGGTCACTTCATGTGCTGAATTTTCCAAGGATACCTGCATGTTCTCTGAGGACTGACACTGCTGCTCTTGTTGCTGTTCTTCATTATCTCTGATAAGAGAAAGAGCTCTGAATCAATTCTATAGCTCCAGTCTCACTGAACAATCCCTGGTTCTTCTACTTCTATGTGTCACATTCCTCCAAGTGTCCAAAGAACGATACACTCCTTCTATCTGGGATGGTCATCCACTGAGCGCACAGCTTCTGGAGGGACACACATGGACAATGAGGGAGGAAGAGGATACCCCCCTAGCTAGCCAGATCAGCCGAATCAACCCTGATGATCAATGGGGTGACAGATGTTGTAGCCAGATCGCCCTCACATCCCCTTCTCAGACAGACTGTGGCCCTGTGGCTCTGGCCAAATTGAAACAACAGAGCATGTGCTTTTCCAGTGCTTGTACTACACGGACATCCGCCTCAGCCTTATTTCCCCTCTCTTGCATAAATACCAAGGACGCACTGGAGAATTCTACATTTCTTTGTTACTTTCAGACACCAACCCCCATACGACATATAATGTTGCCAGATTCTGTGCAGCAGTGGTTAAAATTCATCAGGCACTGACCTTCGCTGTAGACTAGTTTCAAGCTTGTCTTGTTATATGGGAGCTGTGCAACCTGAAGGGGAATTTCAATGCTGTCTTTAACCTGTTTTTAACCTGTGTTTTTATCCTTTTTTCTCTGTCCCCTTTTACCTGTGCTGGTCTATGATCATAATAAAGATTCTATTCTCTTCTATTCCTCCAAGTGTCAATTTGCTGTGTTTGGAAACTGACCTCCTGCACAGAGACATCACCGCTGTGTGTGTTCTTCTTTCAGAGTGGTCTGCTCTGCTCTATCCAAGAAAACCTTGTGCTCCCTAATACATCGAAGAGTAGTGGTTTCAGGGGCTACAGGGGCTTCAAGTTGCTGGACCTTCTCTTCCAAGAGGGCCACCAACTTGCACTTGCTGCAGGTATAGCTACTCACCTCCTCTGGCAAGAACACAAACATACCACAGCTATTGCAGGTGACTCAGCAGTTTTCCACACCCACAGATGTACATTCATTCATGGCACTGTTAGGAACATTCAACCTCTCCCAGGACTTCACTGAGTCCTTTGCGGAGAAGGCTCGCCCCTTGTACACTCTTTTTAAGCAAAATGCCACTTGGGAGTGGGGACACACTCAGCAGAATGCCTTCACTGAGCTGAAGCACAACTTAGCAAAGGTCCCTGTCCTTGCTCACCCACACGTCACGATCATTTTACATCCGATTGGTTACTTTGGAGCATAGCATCAGCACTACACACATTCAGCAGCAACAGGCATGCAGAGTTGGCTATACCTCCTGCAATCTGAAGCTTGCTGTGCAAAAATAAAGCTCCTGTAAGAAGATCTGCTGCTGATACTAACCAGGCACAGTGGTGGAGGCCAATGGAGTTGGCCATGACTTTACTAGTGCAGTTGGTACCAGGATGCACTGCCACAATTTGTCTGGCAACAAGGTGATGGGCTTCCTGTGGGAAAATGATGGTCATATTTTGCTGGTTCTCAGGGAGACAGAGGATGAATGAGGCAATCTCCCAGAGGAGTTGTTGACAGCCTGCCATGCAAGCTTGATAGTTTGCAACCCACATAGCTAAAGGGTAGCAGAGGTATAGAACTTCCTGGCAAACAGATCAAGGCAACAGCCTTCTTTACCCAGTGGCAATGACTTTCTAGTGGAAGTGGATTGAGTTACACAGTTAGAAAATGGGTAAGAAGAAATGCAGTGCCCTCTTGTTGTACCTGGTAGAGGTTTTCCATATGCTTCACATCTGGGGAGACGGACAATGGCTTTGTCCATAACTGTTTAACCACTTTCGGCAACACTGGTAATGGAAGTAGTATAGCTGGCATGGAGCTGTGAAAGTCCATTCTTTGAAAATTGAAATCTAGAGAGGTGGTAGCATGAATTTTGAGCTCAAGTCGGGACTTTGCCAAGTAGAGCATGAAGTCAGAAGAAAGGTGCATGTCTTCTGACAATGACATATGGCCAGAGTCATCTACCTCATTGCCTGTACAGGAGAGGAAAGGAAGCACAGTCCTGGCACAGCTGATACATCAAACAAAACAAACTAAATATATCCCAGCTTGTTACTTACTTCCAGGCAGTAAGCAAGGAGTCATAAAGTCCAACACAAACAATGTCCAGCAGAGTTTCACGGCAAGGGAGTGTCCAAAGTTAATCCCAGCATTTGTCAAGGCACCCAGCAAGGCAGCAGTTCAGATAAGCTCTGATAACTCCTGGAGGGGAAGGACGCCAGCTAAATAGGTCCCGAGCCTAGTGCAGCTGAGACTTTATTGTTGCCAGTTATAAATCCTGAGAGAGTGACTCTGGTGCTCTCTTTGCTGTCTGTGCACTGTGAAGATAGGTTGAGGTAAGTGTTCCTCTATATCTGAAGAGGCAAGACTCTCTGTTGGAGCTGGCACCATCCCCTGTTCTGTTTCCAGCATGTAACCTCTCTCTGTACAGCAGGCCCTGGCATGCCTTCTGTTTCAGCCTCTGGCACGCCCTCTGTTTCAGACTCTCAGTCAGAGTCCATGCTCTGGAAGCAGGGCATGACAGTTCTGGAGGTGGAGAAGGGGCCTGGTCCCCTATTTGCATGGAGTGAGTTACAGTTGTGGAAGGGCACACATCTGTTTGGCCATGAGAAGAGGTTGATGGAGACTGGTGGGAACGAGATCAAGCTTGGTCTGGTGTTGGAAAGTGGGATCAATAATGACACAATCAAGGAGACAGAGATTTGGACAAGGATTGACACAGCTCACAGTGATAATAATTGTAGCTGTAATAGCAAGAGTAGTGCTGGTGATAGGGAATCTGCCTTGCTATAACCAACAGATATGACTGCGATGGTTCTAACCATGGAGAGTCATATGAGTAGGAACTAGGGACAGGGCCATGGAATCAGATTCCAGAGAACTTCCTGGTAGTGATGGTGATGTCAAGGTTAGTCAGAAGCTTTCTAACAGTGCCAATTGTAACAATATTCTTGATGGTGGGCCAATGGTGATCTGCATTGGACTGACGGGACCACAGTAGGCTAAAGATGAGATGAAGACTATCTCCTTGACCTAGAAACATGATGCTCAGGTGGACTGGCTAGAGGCGACTGGTGAGGTAGTGGAGTGGGTGCCCTCGAAGAAGTCCCAGGCTGATGGCAAAGACGCAGCTGACTATCCTGCAAATTTTGGACCAGAGGGCTTGTAGAAGCCTGAGTGAGTGTGAGCCAGAGTCTGGCTCAGTATCAAGAGTATGAGGCACCTCTTGAAAAGATGGCTCAGTTGGAGATGAGCCACAGGCTCTGAGATCGACTTTGAATTTGTTGATATGTGGTGGCCCTTGTATCATGACTGCCTCTTCTCCCTGGGAGTGGCAGATTCAGCAGGGCTCCTCTTTGCCCTTTGGCAGATTTTTGCCATACACTGATGGACCTGCCTGGTGGCAGAAGGGCAGAAGGGCTGGTCTCAAATCTGGATCACCTTGCACCAAAGTTGGAGGCATGACTGACCTAACTGATGACAATGATGACAATGGGAGAGAAGCCATCAATTTTAAGAAAGATGCCTTCTAAAGGAGAGAGGCCAATGGCTTTATCTTACAAATGGAAGAGGACACCAAATGGAGTAGGTGATTTTGTGCAGCTATGTTGGCAACTTTTAGAGATTATTCCCAAAGGAAAAGCCATAGGCTGGAAAGGCAGATTTTCGGGCCCTGAGTTGTGAATCCTTTGCAAATAGAGCAGGAATTCTTGTGATGGCCCTCACCAAGGCAGAAAAGACACTCAGAATGTCCATCGGAATAAGAAATCTTTCATCTGCACAAGGAACAATTCTTGAAGAGGGCCCTACAAAAGACTCAAATGGATTTCCATTAGGAGAATCTAACAACAGTCAAAAAGGAATTGAAGGGAGTAGCTCTTGACATGATTCATATATAATCCTGGAGGAGCAGGGTTACTGCCGAAAGTTACTCCACTCTGGAACACGCCGTAGGTTGATCTGCACAGGCACGAAGACCTACATGTGACGCACAGAGACCACAAAGAAGAACATTTTGTTCTAAACTTTTTTTGACTAATGGAGAAAGCAAAGGGATGGAACACATAGCTTATGGTAGCTTTCCACAACCTGGTGCTCTCTTGATGAGTTATATTACAACTCCAACCCATCCATCCATTACTTTATTTAGATCCTGTCTTTCTCCCAGACTGGAATTCAGGGAACCTCACAAAAGACAGAAAATTACAATAAAAATACATACAGTTAAAACACATAAAATTGAGATTAAAATAGAATTTCGATCATTTACAGCCAGTACAGGTACTACTGAGACCATTCTGACCAGCAGATTACAATGTCCTTGTTGTTGATTCTAATGTAGCCCACCTGTCTTTTCCCTACATATTTCCCTTCATTTAATCATTTCAGTCTAGATATAGAAAAAATCCACCAATTGTTTCTTCTTTCTTTTCCATTGCTACAGAAAGACAGTCCCCTGTCTTTTTAGCACTCCAACAAAATGGTGCTAAAGTGAGGCACAGATTCCACTTTCTTAAAGTGCTGAAACCCAAGCCTTCCATAAAGTAGTAACTGAGAAATTCATGAACACAAGAAGCTTACAATGTGCTGAATGATGAAAGATGTAAAATAAACAAATAAATAAATAAGAAAGAAAGAAAGAAAGAAAGAAAGAAAGAAAGAAAGAAAGAAAGAAAGTGCTGTTCAGAAATTGGCTTCCAAAAATTAAAGGGCCTTACCATTCACTTTCAATGTTGTATCATGAGACAATAAACTGATTATTTTTCTATGAGAAACATGCCTAAAAACCTTCTCACTCACCCTTCACAAATACACCTGAAAATAATTTGAAGAAATTCGAACATTCATGTGACATGCAGCAATGGTTTTATTCTTTAGTACAGGATGAATAAGTATATTATTAATCTGAGATCTCATGCTGGTATGACTTGAATTAGACCTATTCAGGAGTTAAAAAGATCAACAAAAACAGTAGCTGTTTCTAATATGTATTGGGGGAGCTTTCATTTTTGGCAAGTGTTCAGCAGGAAAAAGATTCAGTCAATAAATCATAATACTGTATTGCATTAATTTTTCCCCTCAACTCTAATCACATGCCTACAAAATGTGAACTGTATTGAGTATGTACAACACAAAACATACTGCATGAAAAAGCTTCACATTTTCCCTTTGAAATGCTCAGAAAGGCCTTTGCAACTACAAAAGCAGGAGAATGTTAAAGAATTCAGAAGTCACAGTAACATAATCTTACTTGAAACTAAATCAGAAGTATAAGAATGTGAAAAATGATAGTTCTATTTCTTTGGCGCAGGAAAGTGACTTCTTATTCTGATTAGTCTAAGAATATACAAGGTACTTAAATTTCCAGCATAAAATATAGAAAAGCTGGGTAAAATTATAATACAAGGAACAAGATGAATACCTCATTGGTGTAATTTGGATGAACCCAGTGGACTTCTATCCAAGCATGCATTTTCCCTATGTATTTAATAACTGCTTAGAAAACTGAAGTCAGCATGCTCATAATACAATATCTTTTCCAAATTTCATCTTAGAATCTTAGTGCTGAGTTAGGTGTGCTTATGATCATTTCAACAGATCTATATGTCTCACTATATTCACCTATTTAAGATATTAGGGGATTTGGCCACATACTTCAGTGGTATAAAATGTGTGTACATAAATCTTAAACACATACTAATTTATAGTTGCCCATATATTCTTATTTATACTTTTTTTACTTCAACCTGATATATATGTACTTTAACAAATTCCATTACATCTTGGTCCAAATCCAAGGTTGTACTGGTGTGTGCACTAGTGTGAAAATACTTTCTTCTCTCCCCTCCCCTCCCCTCCTCCAGTTTTCAAAGCTACCCGAAAACCTGTCCCACAGAGCTTCCCAGAAGGGAAGAACACTGCAGATTCATTCATTTTTAAAAGTCAAATAAAATTGATAAGTTATATATATATCTTCCTCCTCCAGAAGAATGCCATAAATCAGGCTTTAGATCAGAAATGGGTAAGGTATGATTATATTTCTATTGCAATTATGGTAACATATTTTGGTAGCATCTGTTTTCTTGGACCATTACAAAACTGAGATCTTAAACCACAACTATATTGTATTATTAGCCCCAAACTGTGTTAAAAAGACCAAACTAATGAAGCAAAACAACAGAGATAATATATTTTGGAAAACGAATGATTTTTCTATTTTGTATAAAGAATGAAAGTAAAACATACTATAAAATTTTATCTTTTACAGTTTACCTGAAGAATATATTATAGCCCTAACAAAGAGACAGTTGGGTGTAGTCTTCTTTTCTTTAATTTTTCTTTAATTTATTTTGATAATATTTAAAGCAAAATCCACATAATGGGATGATCACAGTCAGCACACATTCATTCTTATCCTAAAAACTAATTTGTGTCGATAGAAGGAAGAAACTGATGCATTCACATGAAAATAGAATATACTTCACTGCAGGCAACTGAAGTTTTCAGTTATCCACTATGTCAAAGCAACAGACAAAAGTAAGACAGTGTTAGGATTCTTAGCCCACTCAAAGTACTACTGGTTTCATGGTTCTCTTGAAATAATAGGAGAAATCAGCTAAAATTTGTCTGTGGATATGCCATCCTGTGAAAATATGACCCCACTAACTAAAACTTCAAGAGGAATCTTATAAATATGCCATAATGGAGACAACTGTTCACATTTTCTTCTATAGCATCTGTTATTTAGGGTATTCTTTTGAATACATACATTTTTTTAAAAAAATACTATTATGGTTAACTGCTGAGGACAAATGGACCCTCCTACAACAAAATATTATGTACTCCTTATTTAAATTTCCAGCCACTCCATTCCACTTTAGGTATGTAAATTTTGGTTTGATTTGTCCTTAAAAGATTAATGACAGAATGTGTCAAGACTTTTTCTTAACATAAGCCATAGGCTTTTTGTGGTTATTGTTATCTTTGAGAAAATGTGAGCACAATCAAGGGTGGTTTTTGATTGACACAGTGTGGAAAAATGTGTTAACTGTTCAACTGTAGTAAAAGTAGTAGCATGGTCTCTGCTACAAATCAGCTTGTCCTACTGAGCTTGCTCTGTGCATGTGCTTTTCTTCACAAAGAGAAAATAACAATAGCAGTTAGCAGTTACATTTCTTATCAGTCTGAAGCATTCCTTAAGCAGTTTACAATGCACTGCAGCTAACTGCCCTCAACAAGCTGGGTACTCATTTTACCGAGCTATGGAAGGATGGAAGGCCGAGTCAACCTGGAGCCCTGCAGGATTGAACTCACAACGTTGTGGCTGCAGTACTCGACTTCCTGTGGAGGCGACGTGGCACTTGGTCAGAATCCGCGGAGTCGCGGAGTTCTGAAGTCCCGGCAAGGTCGGAATCTTCGATTAAAAACTAAACTTGAAGGAGAAAAAAGACTCCCTGGTAAGGGGGATCACGGAGGCGACTCGAGGGGCACCCGATATCAGCTCCAAGTGCACAGAAGGTGCGAGAGAGGGGAGATCTGTTCATGGAGAGAGCTGATGGGATCGCAGAGCCGCCATTACCTGCCGGGCAGTCTTTAGGGCTAATGCCACGTTACCACCATTAGAACTGTTTTTGCCCATCCGGACTAAGTAGAGAAGAATAATATCACCATTGGGGGTAAGTGGTCTCTGACGTATCTTTATTGAGAGGATCTGACAATTAAAAACTCTAATCTACAAGAAGTGGCGTGTCTGGGAGTTAGACTCTCAGACAAGTAGGGAGAAGAACACGTGGAGACACAGTGGATTCTTGAGTGTCTCTCAGACTTAATACTATTAACACTCTTAGTTTCACGAACTATTATATATGACTGTGTTTGACCTCTTTTCTGATTTCGATTTGGATATTAGACCCTGATTTGGATAACAGAACTTAAATAGAGCCTAAATAAAAAAAATATAAGCTACAAATGAAAAGTAAAATACGGAGATTTGGATTTGGAAATACGGAGGACCGAAAGATCGAAAGAGACGACAGCTTGTCGTTTTATCATTAAACAGAAGGAAAGAGAAAAAGAAACGGAGAGGATATAGAGAAGGACAGTAAATTGGGACAGAAGAAGATATTAAACTAAGACAGAACAGATTCAAAGAAATAAAAGTAAAAAGGAAAAGACAAGACGGGGAAATGGAGGAGATCTGCTGGTGTTGAAAAGAGGTGACGACATTTATAAACATTTATAACAACACCGACTGAAAGAACAGCGGAACAGAAACAAAGTAACCAAGGAGGAGTAAAGAGCAGCCGAATTGAAATAAAGTATCCAAGGAGGAATACAGTTAAAATAAAGCAAGAATTTATAAACTTAAAGTGACAGAATAAGACTGAAAGAATCAGAGAGAGAGAACAGAAAACAGTTTCAGAGCAGCTTTTGAAGACTTGAAAGACAAAGAGAGGTGGGGGGAATTCAACGAAGGGAAATTGCGTGAATAATCTATTAAATAAGCTAAAAAGTGGGTCTGTTACTCCAAAAGTAATGTACATTATTTCATTAAGTTTAATATATTGCTGATAATATATTGTAGAAAAGTGGTATATTAGTAATAGCTTGTGTTAACGTCTATAAGGAAAGTGGGAAAAGTATTGCTTAAAAAGAATATTGAAGCATTGGAAACTTGATTTGAAAGCACTGGTTAACTTATATCATTTGAGAAACCTCTGATAATTTGAAAATTTGAAGGAAAGTAATAATTTGTAACTCCTGTAGACATTAATACTTATTGATGTATATGGGACTATTATAGAAGTATAGAAGTGCGCAAATTGAAACAATAGAAAAAGGACTGTGCTAAGGAGAGGGAATGATAGTTTAACACACTCAAGGTTATTTTCAGAGAAATAATTCAAGGACATCACAGATAAGAGCAACGTGTAAGTATTAAAAAGGAAAAAAAATAAAAGAAAAGGAAAAGAAAAAGTAAATAGTATAATATATAAATATAATAGATATATTAGGTTGAAAGGAATTTCCCCCAAAACAAAATAAAATAGTATATAAAACAGGATAAAGAGTAAAGGATAATAAGAACAAGGATAAGAAAGCATAAAATTAAAGAAGATGATGGCAGCAGGGAAAAGAAAGGCAGTAACGGCAGCGCAAACACAAATACAAACATTGTTGCAAAGAAGAGCCTCTACAGAAATTAAGATGCCAAGCACAGAAACAAGGACATTACTAATGGAAAGTCAAAGTATGACACAAAGCAGTGGAGTAGATATCACAGAAGAAATAAGAAAATTAACTATGACAATTAAGAATGAAATGAGAGAAACAAGAACAGAAATGAAACAAATGAGAACAGAAATAAAAACAGACCTAAAGAAAGAATTGGAGACGTTCAATAATAAACTGGACAATATTACAAAGGAATTAAGATATGTGAATGAGAAGGTCAAAGAAATAGAAGAAAGAACAACAAGAATGGAAGCACAGTCAACGAAAATGGAAGAAAGGACAGAACAACTGGAAAAAACGACACTGCTAATGGATATAAGAAACAGAAACAAGTCAATTAAAATAAGAGGACTATGAGAATCACCACAGGAAGATCTGTACGAGAGGTTAACCCAATCATTGGCACAATTTATAGGCTGGGCACCAGAACAACTAGATTTGGAGCTGGACAGAATCTTCAGGGTTAATTCAGTTGTAGCTAAAAGAAGGAATATGCCACGAGACATTGTGATTTATTTTCTGAGGGAGAGAGTGAAAGATTTGGTCCTGCAACAAAGTTATACGAAAAAACTGGTGGTGGATGGAAATGAACTAAAAATCTTTAAAGATGTGCACCCAACTCTGTTGAAGAGAAGAAGAGAATATAGCTTTATAACACAACTTTTAAGAAATCAAGGAATACGGTACACATGGGAAAGAACCGAAGGTATCTCCCTCATATGGAAACAGAAAAAATTTGTATTAAATACAATTGTAAAGGCAAGGGATTTTTGGAAAAAATATACGGAAGAGTTGAACAAAACAGATGAAGAAATACGAGATCAAGAAGAAGAAATTGTTAAAGATATTTCACAACCTTTACAGGAAATGGGAAAATTACAAGGGAAACAAAAGGAAAGAGAGAGATCCACAGACCCAAAACAAGAAGAAGAAGCAGAAGGAGAGCAAGAGGAGGAGATTGAAGAAGAGGAAGAAGAAAGAGAAGAAGAATCAAATTCTATAGATCCGGAATTAGAGGAAGAGACAGAGGAGATTGAAGAATAAATATAGAAACATACAAGATATAAAATGAAATTGAGAATATTGTCCTGGAATGTTCGAGGTATGAATTCCCCGCACAAAAGGAAATGTGTTTTTCATCAATTAGAGAAATTAAATTTGGATATAGTCACAATACAAGAAACCCACATCAAAAATAAGGATTTAAAATACATTAAAAACCCCAAATTAGGACAATCATTCTCATCATCAATAGATAAGAAAAAAAAAGGAGTAACCATATTCGTAAACAATAAACACGAAGCAAAACAAATTTTTACCAATGAAACAGGACATTGGATAGCAGTAGAGGTAATTATAAGGGAGTTAAAATTAATAGTAGTAGCAGTGTATGGACCCCTAGAAAATAAAAGTAAATTTTATTCAAATTTATTAGAAAGACTGTTAGATTTAGAAGTAGATAATCATAAGATGATTATTATGGGAGATTGGAATGGGGTACTGAATCCATCTTTGGATAGATCCAATAGTAAGAATAAGAAAAATACTCATAGAAATAATCAAGGGAGACTTCCAAAAAATTTTTTTGATCTACTGGAACATTCATCCTTAGTTGAAGCTTGGAGACATGTAAATGGGGAAAAAGAGGAATATACTTATTTTTCTGAACAATTTAGATCATGGTCCAGAATAGATATTTTTTTTTATCAACGGATTTGGTAAAAAATATTGGGAAATTGGAGGTTCTCCCTAGAACAATCTCAGATCATTGTCTAATGTTATTAACTATTCAACAGGGAAAGGAAAAATACAAATGGAGGATGAGTGATAATGAAAAAATGAATCAGTAATAGAAAAAGCAAAGAAAGAGCTGAAAAATTTTTTTGATATCAATTTAGGAAAGGATCAAACAGAACAAATAGTATGGAAAACGAGTAAAGCAGTAATGAAGGGCTTTTCTATAAATTAACAAGCTTGGATAACAAAATGCAGAAAGGCAAAGGAAATTAATATATATAAAATGTTGCAGGATAAAGAATCAGAATTAAAAAAGGAACCACAAGATTCAAAAATATTAAAGGAACTTCAAATATTAAAGAAACAATTGTCATTATTAATGACAAAGGAAATAGAAAATAAAATGAAGTTCACAAAACAAAGACAGTTTGAGTACACGAATAAGACAGGGAGATGGCTGTCATGGAGATTAAAAAAAGAAAAGGAAAAGCGTTATATTAAAGGGATAAGAGAAGGTCAAGATGTCCACTACCAACAAGTAAAGATTAAAAACATTTTTTTTAATTATTTTGAAGAACTGTTTAAAAAAAAGACACAAACACAAGAACAAAAAAATAAGATGATGAAATATTTAGAACAGACAGAGATCACCAGATTGTCGGACAGTCAAAGAGAAGATTTAGAGAGATCAATAACAATACAGGAAGTTATGAATGCGATGAAGAAATTGAAAATAGAAAAAGCCCCTGGCCTTGATGGTTTTACAGCGTTATATTATAAAACTTTTCAGGAAGAGCTAACACCAGTACTAGTTCAAGTACTAAATTCGATTAATCATAAAACATTCCCAAATACATGGAAAGAATCAAACATAACCTTGATTCCAAAGGAGGGGAAAGATTTAAAGGAAAAAAAAATTATAGACCAATTTCGTTTCTGAGTATTGATTACAAAATATATGCACAAATCTTAGCAGATTGATTAAAGAAGATACTGGAAACATGGATATACGAGGACCAGAATGGGTTCCTTCCAGGAAGACATTTGAAAAATAATATAAGAATAATTTTAGATACAATAGAGTATTATCAGAAATATAACCAAAAACAATTGGCTTTAATATTTCTAGACGCTGAAAAAGCATTTGATAATGTAAGTTGGTCTTTTCTGTTTGCAATAATGTATAGGATGGGAATGGGAGATAGATCCATGGAACGGATAAAGGCAATATATAATGACCAAAAGGCGTGTTTAATCGTAAATGGGGAGAAAACAAAACAATTTGAAATACATAAAGGTACATGACAAGGGTGTCCACTCTCACCTTTGCTTTTTATAATTTGTTTAGAAGCTCTAAATAGTAACATAAGAAATGAGAAGATAATAAGACGAATTAGAATAAGGGAACAAGAAATTAAAATACAAGCATACGCTGATGACTTGGTAATAATATTAGAGGAACCCCTAAATAGCATTAAAAAAGTAATAGAAGTACTAAAACATTTTGGAGAAGTAGCTGGATTTAAAGTTAACAAGGAGAAATCATTAATGAAAACCAAAAATACCACACCAAAACAAGAAAATGAATTGACAGAAATCTCAGGATTCAAAATAACGAAGAAAGTAAGATATCTAGGGATAATAATAACTAGAAATAATTCAGATTTATTTGATAATAACTATAAAAAAATATCGAGTGAGATAACAAAAGAAATGAAAAAGTGGAATAAGTTACATCTCTCCATATTAGGCAGAATATCAGCAATTAAGATGAATGTTTTACCAAAGATGATATTCTTATTTCAGAATTTACCCATAATATATAATGAGAAACCATTTAAGAATTGGGATCAGGAACTGAGTAGATTTATTTGGAATGGGAGGAAACCAAGAATTAAAATAAAATATTTAAAAGATATCAAAGAGAGAGGAGGATTAATGCTACCAGACTTAAAACCTTACTATGAAGTCTCTACGTTAATATGGATAAAAGAACGGATCACTTTGAAAAATTTAAAATTACTGAATTCAGAGGGGTTTAATTTATATTTTGGATGGCACACATATCTCTGGTATGATAAACATAAAATTAATAAAGAGTTTATGGACCATTATATCAGGAAATCAATTTTAAAAATGTAGTTAAAAGTTAGAAATAAAATGTATATAAAATTACCTGGTTGGGTGTCACCACATGAAGCCTTCTATAGACTAGAAAAGATCCAAATGAAGGAATGGATAACATATAAGGATATATTGAAAAAAGAAGGGAGTAACATAAAACCTAAAAATAGGGAAGAATTAATTGGAGAGGGATATAAATCACATTGGCTTCTTCACAGACAATTGATGGAAAAATACAAAGTAGATAACAAAACGTGGGGAATATCTCTGGAGGAAACGGAGTTTGATAAATTGATGAAAACAGGTATAAAATGCCCCTTAAGTAAAATTTATAGATTACTATTAAACTTAGAATTGGAAAAAGAGATAATAAAGAATAACATGATAAAATGGGAGCGAGATTTAGGACACTCAATAACTCTACAACAATGGGAGAATGCATGGAAAATAAATCAGGAGTTTACAAGAAGCCAGAATCTGAAGGAAAAATTTTTAAAAATATTTTAGAGATGGTATTTAACCCCAATACAAATTGCCAAGATGAAGAAGATAAAATCAGCAGCTAACTGTTGGAAATGTAAAAAAATTGGTTCATTTTTTCATTGCTGGTGGAGATGTAATAAGGCGAGAACCTACTGGTTACAAATACATGAGCAGATAATGAAATATTTAAAAACCAAGTTTCCAATGCAACCAGAAATATACTTATTAAATATGTTTGATAAGATAGATAAGACAGTCAGAAAGAAATATTTGAGAATCATATGCTATATGACATACGCTGCGAGAATTGTGTTTGCTAAGAAATGGAAAGATATGAATATACCGACGTTAGATGATTGGATAATCAAATTATACGAATTAGCTGAAATGGATAAATTGACACTAAGGTTAGAAAATAAAAGTAATAGCACATTTAAAAGAGAATGGGAAATTTTAAACCCTATATGGGAAGAATATTGGGGAAACCATGCACTACTAGGACTATATGATTGATTTCATTAAAATATGGCATGTTTGTCTATTATTATTCAACTTTAAAGGAAAGAGAGGAGATAATAGGAAAATAGTAAGGAGTGAAGTAAAAGAGGTTTTGGAATATAAGATAATAAGATAATAATTTAATATTAAGAGAATAAATAAGTAGATGATATTGTAATGTAAAATATATAGATTAGAGTATAGAAATTGCTATAAGGATTAGGGGAAATTATATTCAAATAGCAGGATGACAAAAATAATCAAATGATTTACCTAATGGTGAAAAGGAAAGAAGTCAATGTATATGTGAGGTGAATGTAAGTAGATGTATGAAGAGGAAGAGTTAGTATGAAAGTAAGTATGTAAGTAGTTATGATGTAATAACTGTTGTAATGTCTGTTGTTTATTATTTATTGTTTGTTAAATCGTTTATTGTCAATTGTTAAATGTTTTGATACGTATATATAGTAATTAGAAAAAAATGGTTATAGACACTGATGAATAATATAAACAATAATATAAATAGTATAATGTATAAGGTATAAGCTATAGTAATTAAATGATTTAATGATTTGTTACTGATTTGTATTAATAGATAATATTAGATATAAGATTAAAAGTAACAAAGATAATAAATAATAAGGGGAATATAGATGTATAGAAAATTTATATAAGATATATATCAGTTTGTCTATATAGTTTGTAGTTCATTTGTATAATATATGTAGGTTGTTGTTGTTGTGGTGTGTTGTTGTAGTATGTTAATGTTTTAAATAAGAATTTAATAAAATGTTATTTTTAATAATAATAATAAAAAAACAAGCTGGGTACTCATTTTACCGAGCTATGGAAGGATGGAAGGCCGAGTCAACCTGGAGCCCTGCAGGATTGAACTCACAACGTTGTGGCTGCAGTACGGTCGTTTAACCACTATGCTACCAGGGCTCTGGTGAAAAAAATACTAGTTTTGTTCAGAGACCAGAATTTCACAGAAATAAGACTGTGCACCCATTGCAGAAATCATGACAAGATTCCCCCCCTCCATTTGGTGTCTTGATTTCATGCTGGAGATGAGGGGGCTTGGACAATCCTCGGTGTGCTGTCAAGATAGTCAGTGTTGACTGCAGTCTCAGCATATCCCTACAGTATTCTGAATCTTATTCTAGATTCTTTTTTTAAAATGTTTTACAATGTGAGAACAAAACACAAATTAGAAAGGAAAAAAACTGCCAACAACAAAAATCCATTCAACCACACATCCACAGGCATCTGGACTGCCCAAGAAAACACTCAGCCAGAGTCCTGAATGGCATGTTGGAGGCTCTGATGGTGATGTGCTGCATTATTGATATAATCAATAAAAGGAAGCCATTTTTCTTCAAAGAAGTCTTGTGTGATGTATCATTGTATTACCCTCTCATTGTACACAAGCTTTTCCATTAGCCATGTGTCCCAGATCCTCTTCCACCATATTTCAGTGGAAAAATTACCTGTTTTCCAGGTAGAAGCAATTTCTAATCTTGCAATTATGAGAAAAAAGTTAATAAGATCCTTGTGATTCAGCTAATTATATTGTGAGTCATATATTGAAAGCAACTGAAAGCAACACACTGTGTGTGTATGTGCCTTCAAGTTGCCTGTCCATTTATGGTGACCCCATGAATTTTATAGGGTTTTCTTAGGTAAGGAAACCTCAAGAGGCATTTTTGCCAGTTCCTTCCTCTGAAATACACTCTACAGCACTTGGTATTCACTGGCAGTCTCCCATCCAAGTACTAACCAGGGCTGACCATGCTTAGCTTCTAAGATCAGATGGGATCTGGTGCCTTACAGAGAAAGAAAACGAGAGGGGAGAAATGAAAAGAAACAAGGCTAGTTCACAATGGCACCAACAAAGACCAAAGAGTTGTAAACTTAAGTATTTATTCATTCCTCTTTTAAATTCTTCTAAAACTTTTTTAAAAAGGGAGGCACCACTGCTTTAAATGTTTTAATGACAACATTAGTTTCCTGCACAATGAGTAACACTGATTCCTTATGTATAAATTTTAGTTTTTGTGGGGCTCATTTTAGTGATTTTTTTTAAAAGCATGCACACACATGTGTATGTGCATAAGTAGATATGGAGATACATACCCACTGACATTAAGAGTAATTAATCAATAAGATGTTAGATTATTCATGACATATAGCAAGAAAAAGACCCTAAGTAACCCTCTAGCCATATGTTGAAAAAAATGTTAAAATGCAAATTACAGCTCTAGCATACACAAATACAGATCAGACAGTGTGATCTTCAGATCACTGAAAAATAGATTAAGAAAGTTTGTCTTTCCAACCTTGAGGCAACCTTCGTCCCTGTAAATGCAGGAAGAATGTTATTTATGCACGATATTGAACTCCACATCACAGGATATGAACCACATCATAGGTATGACCACATCATAGGTATGAACCTATGCAAATATAAATGATGTTTCTAAAACAATATTAATGTGTATTATAACCTCTGATCATAAGGAAAGCATTACATAGCATAACAATATGACAGTGCCTCAAAAATCACAGTTCTAATGATTCAATGAAACATGCTGTAAATGCTGTGAGGAAAGGGTACCACTTTATCACCATTACTATAATTTGGCAAATATCCAACTGTGTCCATCCAAACATAGCCAATGACATGAACACCACAGGCAGAATTATCTTTCTCTTGTACCCTTCTCCAGTCAACTCCAGAGAGTTGCATGATAGTCCTGAGCAGAACTGTGAGGTAAGGGACTGCAAGGAAAAAAGGCAGCAGGCCTGTTAAATGCTACTTTTGATTTCTTCCTTTTACCTACAAATGCCCTAAATTATTAAAATTTATAATTATAATTATTTTTATTTTATTTTATTATAATTATAATTATTATAATTTTAAGTAATTTTAATTACTTAAAAATATCCCTTCCTTGCCTGCAGGGTCACAACTGACTGACACAAAGTAGTGGGCAAGTGGGCAAAAAAAAACAAAAAACAAAGTAGTGGGCAAGGAAAAAGAGAAACACAGCAGGGACTAAAAACTGCTAAGAGGTTACAGAAAGAACTGTAATGCAAGTTTTAAAAGCTTTGTAAAATAAAAAATATTACATAATCTTAAATATTAAGATATTAATATAAATATTAACATAAATATTAGTTATATTATGTTTAATGAGGCTGTTCATAATGCTATTAGCTACATTATGTTAAAATAAACTTGCCCCTTGTTGAAATTTTAGATACTAATTGTACAGACAAAGAATGGAGGATATAAGGAGCAGACGAAAATAAATCAAGATGAAGGTAAAGGCTTGAAACACTGATGCTTGTAACTGATAAATGTTAGAGTTTACAGCTAAAGGAACTGTGAGTGAATTTTATTCATAATTATAATTAAAGCAGGTTGTTCTGGAGAATCTATTTTACCAAGAGCTGTTCCAACCCTGAAATGTTCCCTTTCAATGTTTCACAGAGTTAGTGCCTTATTGTCAGGTCAAAAGTCACCAAGAGTCACTGGCCACACTGCCAGGTCAAAAATTACTGGCTACAACCATCTCTGCACACTGCTGAAGGCCCAACCCCTCCTTCTATATTCCATGTACTTTCCCATTAACTATCCCTAGAAAGCCTTCAGGGGTGCTAGAAAAAAAACATAACTGTCATGAAATGTGTTACTATATGTTTAAGATACGCCCCAGAGCTAAGAAAATACAGGCTGCATAATGTCTCAACCACATACATGCATTTGAATGTATTTGTTTATGAACAAAAGATTATACGCACCCCTATCCTGGCATATTTTAAAAGTTAAGAGACAGCAGGAGAGAAGAGATCAGACTCCCGCGAACAGCCATGCTCGCAATAAACATAAAGAAAATTTTAATGAGGCACAGCAGAAGGCAAAAATAATGACAGTGAGTTGTCAGGGAGAAGGACAAGAAACAAACACCGCAGATTGTCCCAGCTAAACAGACAGTTGTAGTATCTAGTACAACCCATCCATTCATAAGCTTATGCAAATAGATCTTTGGACAAACATACATATTCTGAAACACACACACACGTGTACACGCAGCACACAGAGAGATTAAAAATCAAGTAGACAGCTTGCGGCAACAAGGCCACAGCTCAGTTGAAATGGGTCAGGTTTGCCATGCTTGTGAGGCTTTTTTTAGGGTTCCTTAAAACTTTGCTTTAACATGATCTCACATCCTCTTTCTGGTATTTTTTAAACACATTTAAGGAACACACACGAGGCAAAAAATTTGCATCATTTTGAGACAGTCAGTAAAATGTTCTTTTGTTGGCTACAACTCATGCTAGGTAGCGATTACATGCTATACTGTAAAGTTATGAAAACACTTCCTTCATTGCTGTAGAGAGTACCATTTATTTAAAACCTGCATCCTTAAATTGCTTACATAAGGAAACTATACACTGATTTCTCAAATTAAATGCAAAAAACACAAAATATCCTCACCAGAGTTAGTGATGCCATCATGCTTTCTCTCAAGCTGGTTAGAATATCTGCAAGCAGATACTGTTCCATTTCCAACAGCAGAAAAACACAGAATTAACTGATTTCATCTTTCCGTACGAAACATCTTATATGTATATGCTTGCTGGAAAAAGAGTACACAGTTTTCAATAAAAAAAAAAGATAAAACACAATTTCGAATCATAATTTTAAACAGAGGTCCATGAGTCACCAACCTAAGAAATCCCTTCTACCTAACTGCTGAACACTTCAGCTGTCAACAAAAAAGGCAAACAGATGGCAAGATGAGATCCAATGAAAGCACTGACTGTCCATGGTTTTATTATTTCAAGGATTCAGAATACCTGAAGAAGGACCTCATGGTCAGATTGTCCTATTCTCCCTCCAACCATTTCTCTTCATTACTTCTCTCCCTCTTTTTACTCCCACAGAAAAAAATCACCCTCCCGTCAATTATACTCAGAGCTTGGAATAACTAGTTAAATTTAATTACTGAATTTATTAACAATTCATCATTAACATCCAATTTTCACCTTCCTCAAATTAACAAGAGTGGATTAATCTTCCCTCAGTGTTAACAAATTAATGCTTAAACCAAATATTCCAGGCTGCAATTATGCTTGTGGAAATTTTCCACTGGAACCAATGTAGAGGGTTTTTTTTAAACACCTACATGGGCAATGAATTTTGTGTGTCTTCCCTCTCAAATGAACCCCACTCTACCCCTGCCTCATGATAATGAAACTTGAGATGGTATGGAAAACCCTTCATTGACTACAACTGCCATGTAGACAATACAGGAATCAAATGTAATGGCTAACCAAGACCATCATCATTCACTTGGGCAGTCTTATCATGAAAAATGAGGACCACCAGATAACCATAATGGTCTTGTACCTTACAAGGTCTTCATGGAATGAGAGAAAAGCAAAAGGAGGGTATAGTGTGTAAGGATCTAAGTATCCAGGAATGCTTGCACAGAGAGAGGGAGGGACTGAAAATATGTAAGTCACAATACGGATGTAACTTAATTCAGGACACCCACCAATTAACACATAAATTCTGACAACATATTTCAACCTCCAACTTCACTCCCATGTATGTATAAAGTGGATTTCTGCTTTATTTTGGCATATTGTTAGAAAGATCTTGAAGATTTCTGATTTTTATCAGTGCGGGAAACAATGAACTAGTACAGATTACAACTACGCTAAACATCACTCCTACGGCCAATTTCTCATTTGGTGCCTATCTCTCTGGTGAGAAGCCTCCTTTTCCGCAACTAGCTGGTCCTCAAGGGACTGACATGCAGTCTGCCTGCAGGCCATACTCAAAATCTTACCAGCCTGATATAATGTGCCAGAACTGATGCCCCACTGGGATAGCCTTGGAGGACCAAACATCACTTCCACACCATGATGAGCCAGTGAAGTAAGACTGGAAGGAGTAGCTAATTTTAATTCTTCAAGGTAAGCAAGATGAGAATAGGATGGAGTGAGACAATGGAAAAGAATGAAAGGCAAGGGAGAAGTACGTCTGTTGCTGTTGTGCGCCTTCAAGTTGTTTCTGACTTATGGTGACCCTAAGGCAAACCCTATCATGGGGTTTTCTCAGTAAGATTTTTTCAAAGGGGGTTCGTTTGCCTTCCTCTGAGGCTGAGAGAGTGTGACGTGCCCTAGGTCACCCAGTGGATTTTCATGGTCAAGTAGGGATTCAAATTCTGGTCTCCACAGTCATAGTCCAATGCTCAAAACACTACATCATGCTGGTTCTGCACCACAGTGAATCCCCAGATAAGAAAGTGGAGGATGGCAGCACAAAGTCCTACGAGGTGCTTCTGCTGTGCCAAGGGGCTAGCTAGGATGTGATTTCAATAAGCAACATATTACAACACACACTGTAGAAGCTCATCAAGCCAACAGTCAAGAGTGAGAAATAAGACAGCATAGTAACCTTGAGGTCCTTCAGTATTTTAAAACAGAGGAGCCAAAAAAAACCTCTCAGTGTCTTTGTGTTGTTACATGAGAGCTTTTAAACCATTTATTCTTGCTCAGAGTCCAACAAGAAGTCTATCTTTAGTTTTCCTTACTATGAGATTTCTTTAAAAACAGTCTGTTTGAGCCACGCCAGTTTCAGCACCTGTGTACCATTCCAGTCTGATCCTTCCCTTGTATGTTCAAAATATGGCTTCAGTGGGATTTTGCATTCACAGGGCTATATCCTTGATATTTTCTTCCAAACTGAATGCAAGCTAATAGGAACAAAGCTCTTATTTTGGAGTAAAGAAATTTTAGAGCTCACACATTCACTGTTAACATTAGATAAAAATAGCTGTTGCTAGTGTTGAAGAGTAAATTACTCTGCAAAGGACAGCACCCTTAAACTAGAGAAAAGTAGGCACAATCCTTTTGGTAGATGGAAACTTAAACCACATAATTTTCTGTTGTAAATGTGTACCATCAAGTAGCCTTGTGACTGTTTCTCAAACTACTCCCTGTTTTCCAGGACAGAGTAAATCATCTCAGTGCTGACTGTTTTACTGCACAGACAATGTGGAGAATAGCAGGCTGTGATGACTTTTTCTATTCAAATATAGGTTTATATTCAGCAAGAAAAATAAGAGTCTTGGTTGGCCTCTGTGATTTTGGAGACTTGAAGAAAAAAATCAAAACTCCTCATACACGCATAGTTCAATGTTCAGTCTCTTCCAGTGTGCAAAAATACATGTACCTTTCCTTAATTTTTTGTGCCTTCACTCAAGCTGTCTGGCAACTCTAAGAGAGGGATCTAAATCCAACTGTTCATTTAAACTACAGTAGATCTACTGAATCAATTGGAGCATGATAACTAAACAGCAATTGTGCTCAGTCTACTCTTGATTTGTGCTATAACAGATGGAGAAGAGTTCAGAAATGTACCAAGGCTCATGCGGTCTCACCAACTGCACATACAAATGTTCTCTTCCCTTTCCTTGTCAGTATTAATCATAATGCAACATTACATATGTACTTATTTGGATTGGTTAACTTTAACTAGGTTCCCTCATAACATTGCTTTGCAATCTACCACCAAATAATAGTTAGAATTAAGTATGATTAAGGTTAGTTGATTGATCTTTAATCTTCATCAAGAAACATGAAGGCAAGAAGAGAAGGTGCAAGTAGATAGACAGTCTTTGATCAGTATCATTTTACTTCACTCTGCAACCAGTCCCCAAATCTATGTGAGAACCTTACAGCATGAGAAGTGGCATGGGGCAAAAGGCAACAAGAAAAAAGGGATTTGAGAAAATTATTTCCCAGTTCCTTAGTCTCATACATGGTAGACTTTGTTGGATCAGACAGTTCTCCATCAGCAGAGGGACATAACTGATATAACTAAGCAGTTCATAATTCACTATTAGAAATGCATGTTCTCAGTGCTTATTCAGTCCAGAAAGAGTACTAAAATCACTGCAAAAAGTTATATTTTCATAGCCCCCAAATAGTTTTCTCTACATCCTCCTCAGATATCTCTGTTCATCATCCCAAAGGTACATTTAATTTCACATTTGAAAAATATAGTTTTAACATTTAAAATGTTAAACAAACTAAAATTGGAAAATCTACTAAATGAAAGTCACTAATGTCACAATGACATTAAATACATGGATGACTCAAATGACAGACGCCATACAGGTGTGCAAATTTGTATTTTATTCACACATTTAATTTATATTCCATCAATATTAACAAAAAGAGTGGTATACATTAAGGGGAAAATGTATAGGTTTTATAATGTTTTTTCAGTGCTAACACAGTATAGTGCAAAGATGGTCCCTTTATATTAAATTAAATACCATAATATAGTGCATTAGTGTACAGTCAGTGCTAATAAAATTCTAGATCTCTCCTACACTTTCTGTAATTTATAAATTTTTGCTTTAAATTATTTTTTGTTACCAAAAATCCAGATATTAAGATATAATTCAAATTAAGCAGCTCATTACTAGTCTCCTCAAATTATATTTTTTCAGTTATTGAGTATATGCTCCACGGAAGTAGAATTTTATTACAGTTTTTTTTCCCTTATTTATTTTCTTGTTTATTCCAGGACTGAGCAACTGAGAAGGGTTGAGGAACCCCTGGGACCAGCTGGCAGCTGTAGAGACTCCCAAATAAGCCAGACAGATGAAAAATCATGCAAGCGGCCAGATATCTACCTGTGGCTTTGAAACAAAAAATTAATATATTTTCATGGTAAAGCAGGGGTGCGTGTGCGTTTGTGTATTTCTGAGCACATGTGCAACCTATTTAGTAGATGAACTGCTTCTGAAAGCTTCCTTAAGATGCAATTTAGAGTCTTCTTGTCCAGGAAGGGAATGCTCTACACATGAGGGGCACAAAATCTCCCAAGAGTGGTGCTGGCATTCCTAGGGACCCATTTACTCACCAAGGAATAAAATATGGATGCTGAAACAGTTACAAGGATTTGAATATGTGAAGAGATTGCTTGGAATTTCACTTCCATCTCCTGCTAAAAGCTGTACACACCTGACTTTTCATTTTGATTGCTTAGTTTTTTAATTGGTTGGTTGTTTCTCCTCATATTTAACAACAACAAAAACAGATGGTTTATTATCTCCCAAACTTGAAAAGAGTTGAGGTCAGATTTGAGAAAATGTGGGAAATTTTATAGCCTTGCTCAGTGTATAGTCCTCTCTCTAGAGGAATTAGAACACTGGCCAATATTCTAGCATTATCACCTTTTGTTTTGTAAATGATTCTGCCCCATCCCCCAAAAACACAACTTCGGGTGATCCTGACGTGTTACAAAAACAGAAATCTTAACAGCCTGTGACATACTGCAGAATTTGTGACCCACCAGCCTAAAGGCCACCAGTTGCCAACTACTTGCCAGGCAACCAGCAAAAACAGAGAACATTCCGTTGAAGGGTTGAATGTGGGAATGGAAAGAAAATTACTTTTCATTTTCCTGCAGAATAATGGGTTTCTTGACACTTGAGGAAAATAAAGCTGTGGTGAAGATTCTTCACACTTTGTGAAATCTTTTGGAGAATTTTTTGGGGTAAAGAATACGCACAGAAAGGTGTTTCCTGTAGAGAAGCCAATTTCTTCCCTGCACAAAGCCTGTTCAAATTTTCTAAAAAATTTTTAAAAAATCTGCACTGAATAATTCCCTGAGATTCTCTGCAAGGTGCAAATACTGATTCAACTGCATAAAATTCCATATTCATGACCAGGAAGGCTTAATATCATTCCAAAGACTTTGTAAAAACAGAAGTAATAAAAGGACAAATTAGGCCATTTGATTCTTCTTTGTGTGTGATACAGTTTCTACCTCTTCTCTCTCTAATTCATGTGAAATCTCATTAAATCTGGTTCCAAAATAGTTTAGTGAAAAACAGTTAAGTGAAATAATGTAAACGCTTTCCTGCATTTTGGGACAATTTGTGTCTTCAAATAAGTCACACAGGCTTCTTACCTATCTACATAAATCCTTCAGTGTCTGTCAGAACAACAAAGAACAAGTTTTCTGAGCAGATATAGAATTCTGATAAACAATGTTTTTGACCTGTTAGGGTAAAAAGCTTTTGCTTTACCCCAAGGAAAAGAAGATAAGGTACTTACACACTGTTTCCCCTAGGAAATTTTTCATTTATTCCAGTCATTCTCATAACAGCCTTTGCACACTAATTATAACAAGTTAGACACATCCTCCAAGGATAAGAATCTTGGACAGGAAAGGGTCCAGCCGAAAGCAAAGCCTTGCATTTCTTCAGAAATACAGTTATCACCTAACAAAATCGCACATTTGCGTACACCAAATGTTTTATGCAAAACATTTGACAGAACTAATTCAAGTTCAAAATTCATGCCCTGATTATTTATGCCAGCACCACAAAGAAAAGTTTCATGTAGAAGACTTGAAGGATAAGAACAAAACAACCTCTCTTTTATTTAAATAAATAAATAAATAAACCTAAATATTGCCATGAAAAAGAGCGCATGGGTAGCTGCCTGCCAAAAGCTCAATAGGGATTGTTAAGAGACACCTCTCTGACACACACACACATACACACACATCATATCCTATAATAGTTTAACACTGTAGAGTACAGCATCAGGACTGGTAGTTGCCAACACAATGGTTTCAGTTCATTAGTCAAGGAACTAAAATTTAGACTAAATTACAGTGGCACTAGCACTATCATTATAGAAGACGACTGGTTTTTATACTTTTTGCTCCACGAAAGTAAACAGCAGATGCTGGGCTTTGGGGGCGTGGGACCTTTTAGTATAGCTATCATTCATTGATATTGCAGTTCTCTCTCTCAGTCTTGCCACCTTCTGAAATGTGCAGGTAGAGGAGAAAGTCCACCCAGCAACATCTGCCATGTTAAGAAGAAAGCAGATCTGTTACGTGGTATCTGGGTGGTTGCTTGTTTTATTTCTGGAGAACTTCAAAGTGTGGAACTCTTTCCCAAACTGGGCACCTGTGACATGATTCAACAATTTTGCAGTCAGGAATCCCTCCTTTTTTCTACTCCAGAATTGCATAAGTGTTCTGTGGGAATGAGATAAACTCTGAGCTTCTGAGCTTCCACTAAAGGGGATGGCAACAAATAGGTTATCCTTAGGGAAAGAAACTTCAGGGGAGACATGACAGTGTGGAAAAGCTGTAAAGGACTGAGTGTCTTTTGTGAAGTGGACCCTCTTCTTGGGGGGACCAGAGAGGAAAACCTCTTTCTCAAGCATGCATGTAAGGCCCTTCCCCTGGCCTGGCCAAACTAGCCTATGGCTGGCTGTCCAAGAAAGCAATTAAGCTGGGAGTTCCCATTGGCCACAGAAGGCTCAGGGAAGCTTATCAGACAGTGGGAAGAAGATGTTGTCCTCCCTGTCCTGCTCTTCCACCCAAGTGCTGCAAACAGGTGAGGGGGGGAGTGGGGGCAAAGCCCATCCTAGCTGGCCCAAACTCATTAAGTACAATAAGACTGTCCAATCCAGAAATCCAATCAATATTTTCCTCCACCAAACTAATCAGGATTAGTGTAGTTTGGCTTTGTTCTTCTATTGCCACTTACTTCCTCCAGTCTTGGCAGTTTTGTAAATTTTCCATGAGATATATATCAGTTCAAACAGGGACTGCAGGAGACTCATAGGGAACATGATTTGGACCAAAAGTCTTTTTTAAAAAATAAAATAAAATAAAGAAATCCCTTTTTCAAGTTGTTAAAAGTGACTAAGATTTCATCATGCTCCCTAGGATCTTTGGAGCACAAGCCTTTATCAGTGTATAAAAGCTTAGAATGAATGAATGAATGAATGAATGAATGAATGAATGAATTTGTAGCTTAAATCGTAGAACTTCACCTATCAAACTAATGAACCAACTTACTAGAGCCAACATATACAGTCCCTTAGAGGCTCAAGTGATAAACTTGTTAAATCTTACTTTTATGGCACAACAGGTCTGATAATCTCAAGCAGTGGAAGAACACTTTGCCTCATAAACTTACAAATGAGACTGTCAATCAGGAAAAGAGAAGCTACTTACTGATTGGTGACATTGTAAAAAGCTCTTTGTTTTAATTGAAACGTATTCTTGTGTTATACCATGAATGTTCTGCGTACACTTACCAGAATTTTTATTTATTTATTTGAAGCATTTTACATCACTTCTTAGTTGAAAAGTTTATCTTTCATTTAAATTAGCTGGTACAACAGAACATACCGGCAGAAAAACACAGCAAAATACAACACTATTGGTTGCAACTGAAGCTGAAGCATATATATAACAGATGAAAAATGACCTTGGCTATTTGCCCTGTGTTGTACTCAAGATTCGGTTTTTCTGAGAGAACATATACAACAAACAATATTGTTAATCGTTCCTAAAATGCTGTCTGAATTTGAAAATATTTTTTACAGAATTTATATTTGCCACTTTGTCTTTCAATAAACACACAGGCCTTTTCTAGGTTTTGATTTACACTATTTCTTTTTCCGTATTGAAATTGCAATTCTTAAACATTTAAAAATCTTTAAATAACATTTACTATCCTGCATTTAGCTTGTGATATCATTTACATTATGTAAATAAGTGTTTTAGTACATAAATCTATGTCAATATGACAAACACTAAAAAATATCCTATAGCAACTACTGTATTTTTATCAATTCATAACAAACTATTTAAACATGTCAGTGCATTCATTTCATTTCTTTCTGTTGCAACTGCCTCTTCTTCATCTTCTCCAATAGCTTCACATTCTTCCTCCTAATATCAACCATTAACACACACAAAAGGAGTGAGGGAGAAATGTGATGTTCTCCGAATAGTACAGACAAAAGGAAACCCTGAAAATCAGCAGATCAGTAGAACCTAGTTCAGCGCCAAAACTGCATTACATAAATGAAGTCCCATTTCTTGCATTTCATTTTTTTTAAATATCAGATAACAGAACTGAGAATATACTTTGAACTCTGGGGCTTGTCTGACCACTAAGGAGATGGTTTGACTTGGCATGAAACAGTTCCATCATTTCTTTCTCTTTTCTCATTACACTTAAATTAGAATTTCTCAGCGAGGAAATTATGACAAACTCTAAATGAACTATAAGCAAATATTTAAATAGGAACGGCTCTAAATATGTGACAATTTTGTGTAATTCATGCACACTGCTCTTAATAGCAAATAACACTGCACATTTCCTTGGCAAGTCTTCACCACTGAATTTAATACATGTAGCATGTGAATTTTTGTAAAACGTACTTGTATTATGGTGTTTACATTTTGGTCCACACCTAAAAATGTGCTTATTATAGCACATTGCATGAATAAAAGAGCAATTATTTCTCAGTGGCATGTAAAGTATATAGTGATGTCAGCAGCATTAAATTCCAGTGCCAAGCTAGGAAACAGCTCCATTCAGTTCAACTAAAAAAAAAAATCAATATTACACTAATTTTAATAAGAAAGGAAAGATTTAGTTTATTTTTAGTTCAGACATGCAGTCATGTGCAGGGTAATTTAATACTCACTGTAAAAAAAATGAAGTATGAAAATTGTTTTACAGCTGGTTTTAATCAGCTTCCTTTGTTTTAGCGTTAGAAATAACCTCCCGAAGATATATACAAGCTGCATATCCTACAGGTAATAGCATCCAGATGGGATGCTCTTATTGAACATCATGCTCAATATCATAAAGAATATACTGTGAAACAAGCACCTTGGCATAAACCTTGATGTTGAGTTATAGAGCTTATTCCCTAGTACTTGCATGTATTGAAACTATGCAAAACTACTCATACACTGAGCAAAGAAGCCTTCAACTCAGATAAAGCCTTAAGCAACCTGCAAAGGTAAATATTAACTTGCCTTTATTATGATACTTCAATCTATTCTTGTAGCAGTATAACCCAAAGAACTGTGCACAGCAAATCAACTTGATCTTTTTCTGGAACCATTTCAACTGGGTTTTATGTCAGTATTGCCACATTGATCCTGTTGGACTTGCTAGACCAGAACCAATTGCTGAAAGAGACTCTGTGATTTCGTGCTTGTTTTAAATTTGATTTTCTAGTTTGCTGCTGAAGTTCAATAGCACTGTTTTAGGGAGAGACTTCAGCCTGCAAAAATGGCCATGGGGGGGGGTCACATGTAGCCCACAGGCTGTTTGTGTCCACTCGTCTGTTAGACCAATCACCAGTCTCCAATACTGCTGACAATCCAATTCTTCAATATTTAAGAATATGATGAAAGTAGAGATATTGTTTTGTAGCAGTGCAGGGCTTATTAGGTGTTTGCAAAGGACTACTTAGTAGTGTTTATTTGAACAGAGCAACTAAGAGCTATCTTCTTGCCCCACATATTATTAAACATTAATAGAGTGCACCAGGAATTCAGAAGACAGATACCAGTGTTGTTACATTCAACTTCACCTTTCATCTGTATACCAAAGAGCTATAGTGTTCATTCCCCATCAGTGCCCAAGAAGTAGTAAGTGGATGGTTATCTGCAAACTAATGTGGAATCTTGATAAGATTTTGATGGAGAGTGAACCAGATTATGTAGAGCTGCTGTTGGTAGTTGGTAGAAATCCCACGTTGCTAGTTCTATCACACTGTCTCTGGGAGAGCTGGGAATTGGCAAGGAAACAAGCAACACGAATTCTTAGGTAGCAGCTTTTTACATTTCTTTTTAACCTGCAGTTAACTTTTGATCACTTGCTTCTGCAGTGCCGTCGCTACACATTCCTAGAGAATAAGGATCTAACTTTTGTCATACATCCTTGGTAAATTCCAAAATTATTTATTACACTTTAGTAACTGTGAAAATTGCACAAAAGCTGGGAATAGAATTGGCAGAAAGGACTGTAAGAGCCTATCATTTCTACTGAGTAGCAATCGTTTGGGGGGCACATCTCAGGTTCCTGGATTCTATTACTTACTTATTACTTATAAGTAATATTACTTATTAATTACTCACCTATAAATTATATTCAGATATATCTCGGAGTATTAAGCTGAATATAACCAAGTTAAGAAAAGATACTGCATAAGATATAGACAGATAAGTGGGCTTCAAGTTGAGTTCGTGAAGCAAGACAAACACAATTAAAGTAAACATTTTACCTAGAATCAACTATATAAAAGTCAAAGTTTGTCTGTTTGTGAGTTTGTCTGTGTCAGGCAGGCGAAGACCTCATATGATTGGCTGTGTGAGGTGAGAAGACCTCATATGATTGGCTGGCTGTGAAGATTCCATGGAAGCCTGGGGTTGGCAGTTCAAGGAGGGGCCTTTAGAATTCTCAGCCAAGAGCTCTTGGGCCTCAGGCCGGTTGCTATGGAGATGAGGCCTACCATCAACAAGGATGCCAGAAAACATCTGGGAGGCACATGTGAGAAAAATTAAAGTGACATATACAACATAGTTACAAAGTCTTCTCGCCTCACACAGTAGATTATATGGGTTCCATTTATGAGGAATGTTAAAGTTGAAATTCAAAACAAAAAATGCTTCCAGAAAAACATAAAGCCATTGCACAAATTCTACAGAAAGCAAATAAAATCAAAAGTGGGAGGAGGTGAGGCTACAGCATGAGGGATGTGGCCACTGTATGTAGGAGCATGGCTGTAGTGCGTGGGGGCTTGGCCAGGGCGCATGGGGACGTGGCTATGGGCCAGGATGCCCCAAAAGCATTGCTGCCCAGGGCAAATCACTCCCTCGCCCCCACATCTCTATGTGACTGAAGCCAGTACATCAATGTCATCAGAGAACGCAGACTGGATTGAGGACTATGGGGAAAAGCTATAGGTACTGGAATATGCTGGTTGCTATGGAGATGATGCCTAGCAGTAAGGAGGAGGACAGTGTATTCCCTCAGGAACCCAACCTCTGATATGTTAACAACTCTGAATACAGACTGGATTGGGGAATATGGGGATAACTTACAGCGACTGGAAAAGGCTGGTTGCTATGGAGACAAGGCCTAGCAGCAAGGAGAAGGACATTGTCTTCCCTCAGGAACCCAACCTGTGTACGTTAACAACTCTAAATATAGATTGGATTGGGGAATATGGGGAAAAGTTTCAGGTACTGGAAAAGGCTGGCCTAGCAGCAAGGCCTAGCAGCAAGGAGGAGGACAGTGTATTCCCTCAGGAACCCAAACTGTATATGTAAATAACTCTGAATACAGATTGCACTGGAAGGTATGGGGAAAAGTTGCAGGTACTGGAAAAGATGGTTTGGTGAGTTCTTAAGAAGAAAATCAAATCCCGAGCAACACCGGGTAAATACACTAGTTGTTTATATTATTTGTGGAATTCCTTTACTCATCTCCTGCAGGTATTTTCAAAAATTTAATGCATTGTTGGGGAGGGGGGTCTTTCTCCTAGAATATTTATGTAAAGAATGCAACTTCCAATTCAAGAAGGTGGGTTTGGTTTTTGAGACTCAGTACATATCAACAAGCATATCTGCTATCCCATACTAGATGTTGGACTTCTTTACCCAAAAAGGGTAATCCATCATGGTCAGTTTTGGAATTCTCTTTTTTGGTACCTTTATTTAATTGGATGGGATTAGGTTTTCAATTTGTAAAAAGAGGTAGTTAAAACAAATAGCCTACAACCTGAAGAGCTAATGTCATGTGGCAAATATTATCATGCCAATTACAATTTGATCCATATGCCCATGCTAAACTGACCTTACGAGGAAATTTTGCCTTAAAGACTGGGGGAAAAAAAAAGATCATTTCTAATAGAAGACATGAACAGAAAATGGGGTTTCTAATATAAATAAATTATTAGATATTGATTATGACCTCCTGTCCTCCTCAGATTTCTAAGATGAATTTAATTTACCTTCATCAGCTAATGACAATACAGGCATCCCACACTTTTCACTGATCCACTTTTTGACTATGTGCTCTTTCAGTGCTTTGACATTATAACAGGAACTCAATAATTCAATATGTGGTCCACTCAAATAAGCAGGGGGCACACTACAGTCCTCAAAATGGAACAAAAAGATGAGGTTTCACACAATGCTTTTGTGACCATCCTTTTTATTATTATTATTACTCAGCACCATCTTCCATTCAGTCTGTGTACTGCATCCCTTGCTTATTTGAGAGATTATGGACCAGAGCACTGTTGGTTCCACTTTTTGACCATTTTCATTTTTTGACAGTGCTCCAGTCTCTCAGCTGTTGAATAAGCGGGGGATATTTGTACTTATAATTACAATACTTCCTAGAACGCAGATTTGGCCCTGCAGCTACTAGTGCCTCTGAGGTTCCTTTAATTTTAGAAACATTTAGAGAGGCTGAATGAGTACCTAAGCGAACAATCTATCTATTCTATAAAAGACAAAGTTTGTATGTTTGTTTGTCTGTGTCAGGAGAAGACCTCGTATGATTGGCTGTGAGGTGAGAAGACCTCATATAATTGGCTGGCTGTGAAGATTCTATGGAATCCTGGGGTTGGCAGTTCAAGAAGGGGCCTTTAGAATTCTCAGCTGAGAGTTCTTGGGCCTCAGGCCAGTTGCTATAGAGACAAGGCCCACAGCAAGAAGTAGGACAGTGTATTCCCTTAGAAACCAAACCTCTGTTATGTTAATGACTCTGAATACAGATTGGACTGGGGAAAATGGTGATAAGTTACAGGTACTGGAAGAGACCAGCTGCTATGGAGACAAGGCTTAGCAGCAAAGAGGAGGACAATGCATCCCCTCAGGAACCCAACCTGTGTATGTTAACAACTCTGAATACAGATTGCATTGGGGACTATTGGGAAAAGTTAGAGGTACTGGAATAGGACGAGAAGAGGCCTAGCAGCAAGGAGAACAGTGTATTCCCTCAGGAACTCAACCTCTGTATGTTAAGAACTCTGAATACAGACTAGATTGGGGAATATGGGGAAAAGTTACAGGTACTGGAGAAGATAGTTTGCTGAGTTCCTAACAGGAAAATAAAATCCTGGGCAACGCCAGGTAAATATGCTAGTGTATGTGTGTGTGTGTGTGTGTGTGTATTATAGATAGATAGATAGATAGATAGATAGATAGATAGATAGATAGATAGAGATATATGCCTGTATATGTGTGCGTGTGTGTGTTTATTATCTACAAAAAGATATGATATAGACAATATATAGTAGGAATCAAATAAGGGAATGTTCAATGGTCAGCAGCTTTAACATCTATATAAAGTACAGCTATAGGTCTCTGATTACATCCCATACAACAAAAACGGCTGTTCTGACTATAATGAATGCCACAACATCTTTTCAATAAAGGTCTATCTAAATCATCTAATTGTATAATACCATTAATGCTTCTATGACTCATATGTTTTTGAAAAGCTCCATAGTTGCCTCATTTTGGAGGGAAGTAATAACATGAATAATTTTGGTATTAGAAAGTTCTTTGGTATTCAGTGATGCACACATTCTCTTAAAACTATTTACCTATGTCTTGGAACATAAAACATGCTCAGAGGAAATGGCTCTCTCATGCCCTCTTGAGTACAAAAAGACTGATATTCCAGTATTGGAAAGATAACAGATCCGTACCTATGATCTGATGAACAGAAGATTTAACAACACTTGCAACATTTGAAAGAGTAATGGAATTTACAAATGGATTTATATACAGATAATTGGTCTGCTTTTACTGACATTTATGAGTAACAATTTCTCTTTTTTATCTGCTTATCTATTTTATCTCGTACTGCTGTAACACTGTGATACGTAACCAAGAGCCTTACAATGTAAGGTTTACTTTGCATAACTTACTTTGCATGACTATTTAAAAATAATTTTAAAAATTGATTTTTAAAAAGCTCAGGTTACTAGCTGGTTGCCAAGAAAGCCCCAAATAGCTTGGAGGCAATTTATTCTTAGGATCCCTTTAGCTCAAATAAACACCACCATCTCCTGAGAACTTTAGCTGAGGCCTTGCTCTGCATCACATCTGCACTGAAGATCTGACTGTTAGAGACACAAGATAATGACTTCTTTGGATCTCCTTTCATAAGAAAGGCAGCTTAAAATTGGCAGATTAAGTATCTAGCTGGCAGAGGGAGGCTCTTTTGAGATAAGTTTTCACCATTTTGTTGTGCTGCCTTTCTTTGATTTCCTTCTGGTTTTCATTCTGTTCTATATATATTTAAAAGGGAAACATTCCAAGAATACAGAGGAAACTCTGGTCATTAATTGAAAAGCAATATGGAAACTAAAGTGTTACAAAAGTTATGCAGGCAGTTCCTTGTTGCAGAGTACATGTTCATATATACATTATAAATAAATGCTAAGACGGATGTTCAAAGTCAATGAAAACTGAAGCAAGTAGTGAGTGTCAGTGTCAAAACAACCTATTTAATGAAAAAGAGAAAGAAGAACAATTAGAAAAAGACAGACAAGAACAGATAAATAAAAGAGATGATGAGGGATGAGAATATTCCCTTTTTGTTTTGGAATTTAGGGGTTCTGATTATTATTTCAATGCCACAACAGAAGTAACAGCTAGGAATATTAAAAGAAGTCAGATAGAAATCTTTGACAGTTTTAGCCACCAAGGTTTGAGATCAGAAAATAGAAGAGAAAGAAAAACTGAAAAGCTGTTAATATGATGCATTAAATTAACTAGAGGTATACCATGATGGATGCTTGAGTTTCATTGATTCCAAACTGACCGAGCAGATGGACTTGGTTGCTTATGGGGCCTCTTCCAACTCTATGATTTTATGATTCTATAAATGAAAGTCGAGATATAAATGTATCAAAGGGCTGAAACAGCTGACAAAATCAAAAATAAGGCAGTTCTTGTTCTCAGGCTTACAATCTAAAGGGGAAAAACATAAGGCAAAAAGGGATTATGAAGGAACAGGGACCAAACCTAGGCACTAATCTTCAGTGTGTGGTAGCTCATCAAGTCATAGTAATGGATCTAAACACAGTGGAAGAGCTGCTGCTTCCCCTTCTGGGGGATGTTCTGGGACATCAGAAATTGGTAGCTGGAAACTGAAATGAAGGAGGCTGTCCTCTCTAGTTCCAATAAGGCACAAGACAGCCACCTGTATGATCCTATTTTTCTGTCTGATGATTTCAGCAGTCTCTATGGAAATTTTCCTTGCTGAGGCATCATGCCTATGAAACATCTTCCAAGGAAGAGACACATAAGATCATCTCTGCCTACATCTGAGTTAGTAATGAATACATATTTTTGTACTCTATGACGCCATGGTTCAGAGTTCTGTGACTCAGGTTTAGAGAAGGGTAACAAGGATGATAAGAGGTATGGAGAACAAAGCATCTGAGGAAAGGCTGAAGGAACTGGGGGTGACATGATTGCACTCCTTAAATATCTCAAGGGCTGTTACAAAGAGGAGGGGACAGGCCTGTTCTCTGCTACTCCAGAGGACCAGACCAGGTCTAATGGTCTGAAGTTATACAAGAGTAGATTTTGATTGAACATCAATAGGAACTTCTTGACAATAACAGTGGCTTAGCAATGGAACCAATTGCCTAGAGGGGAGGTGGGGTCTTGTTTTCTGGACATCTTCAAAAAGAGGCTAGGCAGCTACCTGCTGTGGATGCTTTAACTGGAGATCCCTCATGGAGCAGGGCATTTGACTCAATGACTCAAGAGGCAACTTCCAAATCTATGATTCGATGATTCTATGATTCTATGACACTCTATCTAACAGTTTACAAAATAAAATAAACCAACACACAGCCTTCTGCAACCAGCCAGCTAGTGGCTGTATGTGAATAAAAAGATATTTGCTTGCCAGCAAAAGGAAAGCACAGAGGAAGCCACTAGCTTCCCACAGAAGTGAGTTCCATAGCTTGCAAGCAACTGTAAAGAAGCTCCTCTCTTGTGTGCTCCCCAAACATCCCTGAGAGAGTAGTAGGACCAAGGCACAACCATCTCTAAAGGATCTCAAAATGCAGTCAAGCTTGTATGAGGAGACCTTGACCCAAGCCATATATAGTGCTTTACAGGCCATAACCAGCACCAGAAACAGACTAGTTGCCAATGGAGTTGTTGTACTAAGGAGTTTCTATTCTTTCTGTAACCAGCTCTGTTTATTGTCCAGAACATTTTGGACTTGTTGAAGCTTCTCAACACTTTCTACAGTCTCATGCAGAATGTGCCGCAGTAATTCAAAAGGGATAGAACCAAGCCATGTGTGCCAAGATATGACAGATTGGTGCTCCAGTTTACAACTTGTGTGTTAATTTAACTACAAAGGCACAGCTGGATATTGTTGAAATTTCGGCACCCAGGTCATGGCTGAGTCCATAAGGTAGATGTATGTTAAAATACGCATGTTAAAATGTAGATTTATATTGAGTTAGTTGCTTTGGGTATTTCTCTGAAACAGAAAAGTGGAATAAAAGTACTTAGAAACACAAATACTCAATGCTGACTGGCTGCATTCAGGCATCAGGATAATCAATGGTTTATCATGATGGGAATGAATGAACCTGGTTTTTCTGTGGCTTTTCAGCCTCTGTCCCCACCCCTGTGTAACACAAGGAGTCTGTTTAGTTTTGCTTCTGCTGTTCACTGACTGCAGTACAGCATGTTGTACAAATCCTAAGCTGAAATTCATCTTAGCAATGGTTTGTTAAGATGAGCCACTTCAGTAAGTGTGGTTTGGGTCACATGATTGAAAATAAACTGCAATGAAGATAAAATACAGTTTATAAGATTCAAATGATGCATCACATAAAATTTTAAAAACTTCTCATTGCAGTCCTGCTGGTGCAGGAGAGGGAAGAATACACGCAAGCTCAGGAGGAGTTAAGGCTCACTCTTGTCCTGATATAAACCATGGTTTTTTCTGAAGTCTGTACACTCACTGTAAATTAATTGATTAAACAGTAGATTAATTGGGACATAATAACAACAATGTTCAAATCAGCCATCATGTATAAGCCACAGCAAAACGAAAGCTGGTTCCCAGTTAAATGCATTTAATCTGTTTGGATGTAAATCTTGCTTTTAAATCGATAGTTTTATAGTACACAATTGGACACCATACTTCTAACTCTTCACTGTGAAGAACATCATTATTGCTACTGCAAAGCTGGAACAAGATACTCTGTTTCACAGATGAGAAAGCAACATGCTAGTAGCATGCCTTGAAGAGAAGGAGAGGAAAATGTTGCACCCCAAGAACTCTCTTTTGTATTTTGGTAATATGAGCACTGACTTTTTGAAAGACCATTTATTTTCATATGGAAAGGAACAAAATTATAAAGACTAATAAATGATGGGCAGTCCTACCAAACATGCCTTAAGAGCATATACTACTTCCAAATATATACTGGCATAATTGTATCCTTTGATTTGGCCAAACTGTCAAGTAACTATCCATCAGGAAAAAGAAAGCAGGATAATATTACAAGTAACTGTTACAAGTAACTGCCTTAGAAAGCTTTAGAGTATCAAATTCTACTGCATTCTTAGAATTTACAAATTGATTGGCTGCTAAGGCTGGTTTAGTTGTCTGTTCCATTTAGAAACCTTACAAACAAGAGAAGAGGGGCATCACATTGAACTTGACAAGCAACAAGGGAATGACAGTTTGCTTTGCTTGTGTTTTCTTTTCTCCCTGCCCTTCAAGGTTCAGGCACAAAAATTTGTAAAAACTGCTGCAGCAGGCACTTATTTAAAGCAATTTCTGGTTTAGTGTTTTATAAAGCCCAGGAGCAAAATATTCTAGAGCTACCACAGTTTCCAAATCTACTAAACTAAGAGTCTGAATTTAAAAAAAAATGAGAAAAACCTGAAATACGTTTGAATTCAACTGTATGTACTTTTTTGTTGCAAAGCTCATCTTCTATAATGCTGAATGTACATAAAACTGAAAATGTATGTGATTCCTATTTATTTCACTTATATTGACTTCATTTATTTATTTTCTAATGGACGCATTTCAGGAAAACATCTTGTAGCTCAATCCTATGCATGTATACTCAGAACTATGTATAATTTGAGAGCCAGCAGAGACCAGGTTTCGATTTCCTGCTAGGTCATGGAAACTCACTGGGTGACCTTGGCATGTTATAACACAGCTCCAGAAAACACTGTGATGGGTCACCTTAGGGTCACCGTATGTTGGAAACAACTGGAAGGCACACAGAAACAACATACAATTTAGTTCAATGGGACTTAACAGATATTCAGGGAAGAGAGCGCCAGAGTGGTTTGGTGGCATGTGTGTTGGACTAGGACTCTGGAGACCAGGGTTCAAATCCCTGATTGGACTTGGAAGCCCACTGAGTGACCTTGGGCAAGTCATTCTCTCAGCCTCAGAGGAAGCCAAGGGCAACCCTCCTCTGAACAAATCTTGCCAAGAAAGCCCTGCGATAGGTTGGCCTTAAGGCTGCCATAAGCTGGAAATAATTTGAAGGTACACAACAACAAATCGGTAAGTCAGGGAACCTGGCCAGGTCCTACATATAAAAGGACAGCAGCCCCTCCAGATTTGCAAGGTTTAGGGGCACAGAACTCTTAGGAAAGAGGGAAAAAATGGGAATAATTCCCCCCTCACAATTTCCCTCCCACTCCCCTCCAGAGCTTCCCCACTTTTATTCCTTTGCCTCTGCCTCAGCATTTCTGGTACTTTCCCCTCAGACATAGAAGAGGGGAGTTCTGGAGTTCTAGTTACCTCTGGCAGCCATCTTGACAAAGGAGCACCTGACCAATCAGCAGCCAATACACAGCAGAATGTGCAACCACATGGCAGAGAGGCCACACCCTCTGTAGCGGGAGGGGGCTTTGGTCACCCAAAACAAAACAAAAAACAAAAAAACCAACAACCTCCATTTGAAATATGAGCCACACAAGCCTGGGGTAAGGAATGCAAGAGTTGGGAGGAAGAAAAGTAGGGGAGGCAAGCACATGTCTCACAAATAATCAAATTTGTGAATGTCAAACCTGCAAATTTGGAGAGAGGACTGTACTTTCCGAACCTGCAGTATACAATGCAGCTAAATTTCTGTAATTAGTTTTGGGTATTGCCCTAGTATTCTGGAAAGACTTGCTCCCCTTGCTTTTCCCTCTCAACCTTCTCTTTCCTAGTTCCCACCTCTCATTTTAAGAAATTCCTTTTTTTGTGAAAAGTAATTGTGACAGACTTTCTTGGCAATGTCCCATTGTTCTTTTACTTACTTTTACTACTCATCAGTTCCATGACTAAGTGCTCCTTAAAAGTTTTGTTTTTAAGAAATTTCCCTTTGTCATGACTGAAACATGCATTGTAGGGTATCGAAGGGTAACTGAAGTCATACACTGAAAACTTTTCACAAGGGGTGATGATAAGTCTTCAGTGCTTCTAGGGAATGGTATTGTCATTCCCAGTGACTCTGTAAAGAGGTCTCTAATTTTTGAAGTTTCTGGTCTGCTTCTCACTATGTCCTTTTTTCCAGTGGCAACACAGATAGAGTTCCTGTCTCCATCCTTTTTTACAGAATAAGTGATCACATCAAATTCATTCTTACCACTCTATGCTTCTATTATTTTCTCTATATCCACATTCTTCTTTAAAACCAGGCACTTCCAGCTCTTTCCATTAGTGCCTATACATAGCGTCCTTGTCCAAAACATTTCTAGCGCATACATTTTCCCTGTGACCCTTTGACTCCTCTGATGGGCCGCCATGTTTTATTACACTTGCTTCTGGCCTATTTCCACTTCCTCCCATTTGGGTGACTACAAGTATTTTTAGCTTTTTCCCTCACAGAGAATTATCTATGTCCCATTCACTCTGGGTCCCTTATTGCGAAAAAGGTCTCTTCCAACCCTGTGATTCTATATATCAAATTAATACATTAAATACATATATTCTGGGTACCATAGTTCAAAATGAATATTGACAAACTGAAACATGTTCACGAAAGGGCAACAAAGACAGTAAAAGATATGTACATTAAGATCTGTGAGGAACAGCTTAAGGAGCTGTGGATGTTTCTCTTGGAGAAGAGAAGACTGAAAGGAGATACAATAACCACACTTGAATATCTGAGGAGATGCCATATAGAAGATGGAGGAAGTGTGCTTTCTGCTGCTCCAGAAGCTGGGACATGAACCAATGGATTCAGTTTACAAGACAAGAGATGCCACCTGAACACTAACAAGAACCTCCTGACTGTAAGAGCCGTTTGACAGTGGAAGAGACTGCCTCAGAGGGCGGTGGACTCTCTATCCTTAGAGGTTTTAAAGAGAGGCTTGATGGCAATCTCTCAGGAACATTTTAGTTGTATACTCCAAAATGGCAGAGAATTGGGCAAGATGGTCTTTGCCATCCCCTCCAGCTCATGATTCTATGACTGTATGAGTCAATTATAATGTCTTAAAACAGATTCTGTCTGCTGCCAGATTTCCTGCCGGGGTCAGCTTAGAAGCTATTCCATCATCTTTATGATATTAGGCACCATGGCTCTGATTCCTGTCACTTTTGTATTGGTCTTTTTGGTCTCTAGCCAGCACTATCTCAATTACACATGACATCCACATTGTTTGACTACTGAGGCAAGTCACCATTTGATCCATAAGCACGTAACAAAATTAACAGCTATTAATGTCTTTACTGAAAAGATGCCTACTGGCAGGAGCTAACATATGTTCATTTTTGAGGAAGTGGATTTTTTTAAAGAGATCATTTCCTTCTTCCTCCCCCATTCCCTGTGATCAGATGATGTGTTACATTTGAAGTGGAAGACTGTTCAACATCCTCCAAAGCTTCTGCACCACCTTCGCTGTCACTGTGAACTTCTTCAGGTTGATTACCCTGGGCCATTTCTGCCCTACACTGTTCTAGTGCTATTATTCCACTTTTAACATCCTATGGAATCCTGAGGTTTGCAGTTTAGGAGGGACATTTGGAATTCTCAGCCAGAGAACTCTTTGGCCTCAGTAAACTACAAATCCCAGGATTCCACAGGATGTTGAAAGTGGAATAATAGCACTAGAACAGTGTAGGGCGGAAATGGTCTTGGTCTCAAGGCATTGAATCCATTCCTGACAGCCAGGAGTTTATTATGCTAATCTCTGAGCCACAATACTTCCTCATAGGCCACATGCTGTACATGGGATACGACACATAGAACAATACACAAAATGGCCCTCACAGCCTGGTAGTTTTATAGCATTTTTTTTTCATTGAGTTAATTTGAAAAGCTAAGTTGTGAACCACCAATATTTAGCATCCATCAACTGCTCCTGCTTCCACAACATTTTGATAAACCCATATGGGTGCTTAACTTATAATTTTGACTCTTTGGGACTGGGGCTGAGGTCCCTTGCAGGCTTGTTCAAATGCCTGAGCTATCCTCCAACAAACTCCCCATCTGTGTGCTTCCTCTGGCTCATTCACAACCATCCTATGACTGACATATAGAGACAGTTGTGTACTAGCTGGTCCAGTCTCCAACTATTGATTCCCTACAAGCAAAAGAAGCTCCTCTAACAACCATGTGCTAAATCACACAGCAACAACCTATTCCTACTTGTTCCACCACTGTCACACAGAATCCTGTTTGCTACTCCTGTTCTGCAAACCCTGTTCTGTTTTCCTGTTCTGGACCACTCTAATGCTGATTAATAATTAGGATAATCTATCTACATCTGGGCACAAAGCAGGGTCTCCTCACTGGAATAACTTTAAAAACTACTAAGTACACAACAAGAACAACAACACATCATCATCATCACCATCATGTTGTTTTTTATTACCAATTTCTGACTATGGACCAAGGCAGGGAACAACAACAAATAACACACCACACATAGAATCAGTTAAAAGAGCATATCAAACCAATGCATATTAAAATCCATGAGTAAAAAAAAACATAATTTTAAAAATATGCCTTGATGTGACCTGGAATCATGTCAAGGACTTTATAAACAGCCTGTATGCACAGGCCAATGCCATGGGATTCAATTATCAAAGGCATTCTAGGGCTTTCCAATGCAGGCAGTAATATAGTAATGCACACAACACCACACTGGTACAGTCTGGCACAGTGGCAGTGGGTCAGGAAAACCCTGTTGTGATTTCTTTACAAATACACAGTATATTGTGCCAATTTAAGAGAGAAATAAAATGTAAATACATTTCTCATTATAGTTGTCTCAGAATACTGTAATACTGTAATAATATAGTAATAATGCTGCTGCGTCTCTAACCATTCTTTAATTTATTTTATTATATTTGTATGCTGCCTTTCTCCTGGCATGGGACTCATTCTACTGTGCCAACTGGCTTCATTCTTCATCTTGTTTTTAGTTTCCTTTTTGTGGGTGAATTCTGAACAATCATTGTACAAAATCATATACAAAAAACATAACAATTTCCCTTAAGTGTAGAGAAGCAAAGCCATACAATGACAGCACACACTTAAAGTGTGATGGCATTGTTCCAAGAAAGATATTGCTAATCTTAGCCTTGCCACCAACTCACTAATAACAAAACTAAGGTTAAAAATTTGTATCCACTTACTGGAGACTAAATCCCAGTGAATGCAATGGGTATTACTTCAGAGTAAATTTCAATAGGTTTGCATAAAAGTAAGTACTGGAAAACACAGAAGCAGTGAACACTAGGTGTCAGTGTAAGAAATGGAAAAATATAAGAAAACCTATTGTTTCCAATCAGGTAGATAAGTTTTTTTAAAAAAAAGAGAATCAGGTGTGACCACATTTGCTTATAACTACATAACACTTTTTACAAGCCAATACACTTTAGAAAAACAGATCCCAAACTATCATGTTCACTGGAATAAGGTAAGCTGGATATTAGAAGTATTGCTATCAAATGACATCAAGGTAATTGTTAAACCAACTACCTTAGAATATTAGACATTAATTTAATTTATCACTACTTGCAAATATACAAGTATACAGGTAGCAGCTGACCTCATCAACCAAAGAAAATACCTTAAAGAAGAATGATCTGACATGGGGTCTGTCTGGTCATTTGGACTTTGCTACTCATGCTGATCCTACAAGTCCATCTGGACTACCATAACTATGCTATAGTCACATACACTGGACTTGTATGCCTGACTACACAAACCTATCTACCTAGAAATCATATTTGACTGAAAAAAAATCAACATTAAAATAAACTGAACTGTAATTAATTTCTCAGCACAAGGTCTCCATTTGGGCACAAACACAGAACAAACAAAAGAGGAACGACAATGTTGTGCGGAGTTGCTACATCTCTTCCACGAGGACTAGTACAAGTTCACTTACACTCTTGCTCTTAATCAGGTGCCTTGGCCTCGCTGGCTGAACTGCATCCTACCAGCAGCAGCTGTTGTATCCTCTATTCTTTAAAACAGCGTTAGGTCAGATATGTAGCATCCTATGGAACGGCAGAAACTCCTCTGCAAGGAAGACTTTCTTAAGCACATTTTGAATCCAAACCAGAGAAGGCATCAGGAGATAATATTTCATAGGAACCTAACTATAGCCTATTCTTGGAATATTTCCTAAATCCATTTAACAGTCACTTTTTTCTTTTCTTCTCTCTCCTCCTCTCTCTTTGGAAATAATTCTTAATTAGAAAAATAAAAAAATACAAACAGGGCAATAAAAATATACAAGAATGAGGTACAATGGTTTCATTATTATAACAGAAAATAAATTATACTCTTCTGAAATCTACTTTAGTACATAATAAACTCTGGGTTATATCCAGACTCAACAAACAGAAGGGCATCTTCCATCTATGGAACTGAACTAGAGCGAATGTGTTTGTGAAATTCTATTCTATATGTGTCTAAGCCAATCCTCCTTGTCAATAAATACATTTTGGAACCTTTTCGAGTATTTTTCTAATTGGTTATTTTAGGCATGACAGCAACAAACCATTTTACAGTCACCTGCTTGATACAGTTTAAATTCAGGAAAACAAAAAGACTTAGCAACTTTCCCAAATTCATTTCATTAACCAGGCCCTTGATGATCCATTTCTTGATCTTCAGGTATCAAACAACTGGTCATTTATGACGCCTGATACAGTTCTCCAGCAACCTTGAATTAACTGGCCAATAAATGTGTCGCTTGTGCCTGCAGCGTCTTGTGAGGAGAAGGAATCAAAGCTATGGTTCATATCCACTCTATGATAACATTCAGCTACTTACAAATATCCTTTAAAAATACTGGGAAAATTTATAGTTGTTTTTTTTAATTTGATAGATATCAAGACACACAAATTTTTATATGAGGTTGTTATTTCTTGACTTCACATGATGCTTAGAAAAACATAAAAGTCAATTTCCACTCCCTCCAGTTCTGAAATTTTAACAGAGAGAGAGAGAGAGGGAGAGGACGGGAGGGAGGGAGATTACCTTTTATACGATCTCCATATCACTGAACACACTTCTGCTTTCAGACAGATGTATTCTAAGTCTGCAACACTTAGCTCTATCTTAAACTCTACAATAGGAACAGAATGAATACTCAAAGGATTTTGCCCAGATGTGTTTGTGACCTCCTTTATCTACTCATGTAAACACACTGTATTTTCCACTTTGCTGAGTTGTATACACTCTCTGTACAACTTTGTACTAGGCCTGAATGTTTAGTTAGCCAGAAGATTGTTTCCATCCTGTGATTCACTAGATCCCTATGGGATCTCCACTTCCTTTACTTTACACAATTACAAATTATATTACTTTTTGGCCTGTTTTGATAACCTCTTTAATTAATGTTCTGCACAGGAAGTGTTATTACTTTTTTAAACAATCTCATAAAACAAAGACTTTTCCTGATACTTCATTGACAGGAAGTGACAGCTGCAAATAACTTTCCAAAGATGATTGGGCAGAACTCTTCATATACTACTACCAACTCGTTAATTTCTGATGATGAATTTGAAACACTTTCCTATCATGTTGACTCTAAAATGAATACAAAATAACTAGTTCACAATACACACGTTTACCTTCATTCAGAGTTCCCTTTTATAAGGGTTCCCTTTTTCAAAGCCCTACACGACTCAGGTCCAGGTTATTCGAAGGATCGTGCACTCCCCTATAAACCAGCCCAGGCTTTGGGATCTGCTGGAGAGGCCCTTCTCTCTGTCCCACCACCTTCGCAGCTGCACTTGGCAGGAACATGGGAGGGGGCCTTTTCAGTGGCTGCCCTCACGCTCTGGAACGCCCTTCCCAGAGAGGTGAAACTGGCACCGCCCTGCCTTCTTTCCAGAGACAATTAAAGACATTCTTATTTCAGCAGGCATTTAATACGTGATTATTGTGAAGAAAGGTGCTGGCTATTTTAATTGCTGTTTTTAATGTGTATTTAAATTTTGTTTTAATTGTTTTTTAATATGTATTTAAACTTGTATATGTTACAGTTTTAACTATGCTTTCTATTTAAACTATTGTAAGCCACTTTGGGTCCTTTTGAGGAAAGAAGTGGGATACAAATACAGATAACAACAATAACAACAGTAACAACAACAACAACAACAACAACTATTATTATTATTATTATTATTATTATTATTATTATTATTATTATTATATATTTTGAACAACTGAAGACTCAGATTGGACATCCCGTAAAACCATTATTAAGAAATGAAGCCACTGCTATAGCATTAAGATTTAAAACAGGCAAATCATGGTTTAAAGTTGAGTCCTTTGTTTCCCATTTGCTCAGGACTCCATTTTCATAGTTAATCCTCAATAATTTAGGTGCTTCACCAACTCACATGGAATCTTCCACAATTAATAAGAAGTTAACCCTCAGTGCAACAGTTGGTGTCCAGAGGGGAGGGAGAAGAACAACAAACTAACATTAGACTAAATAAACAACAAAATTCCTGGTTTATTTTAAAAATCACAAACCAAACTGCCTTAGTGTTATCTCTGAATGTAACCACAGCTATGAAGCAATTTGGTGGCAGATATGCAGAATATCTGCGAGGTCTGTATATTAATGTTTTAAAGGGTGATAAGGTCCAGCTGTAAATCTGTAGCTATAATTGTTCTCAAAAACATTTACGAGAAAAAAAATCAGACAGGTAGGTAGCATTATCCCTTTTTTCCCCTTTCTTTGTCTTTGACACACCCTGTCCTAGTGATGGTATCCAAGGAATCTGGGTTGATACTGAATTGCTGCCAACCCTTAGAATTCTCAGAAGCAGCGGATATAAGACTGTCAGTTTCTTTACAGGGGTGTTAGGAAGGTGCAGACCCACACATTTTTCCGTGTATGTCTGTATCTGCATGCACATGTGTGCGCAAAAGAGTGATGTACACAAAGACAAACATATTGTAACAACCTTGGAAAATGTTTCCTGTCCTAACTGCTACAATTGCTGAAGATCTGCAAAATTTTCCCCCATGGCAACTAACATAAATGAGTGATCAGATTCCCATCTTGCCTCTCTCTTCCACCATACATTAGTCTCTAACTAGAACTGAGGAATTTCTGTTTTGATTTTTTTCTTAAAAAAAAACTCACCAAATTAATCAGCTGAGTGTGGACAATGTCTTCCACCAACACGGCCGATTCATGTAGAGGCCTGCGAGCATCTCCTAAGGAGAACCTGGAAAGTGATTATTAAGAATTACTAAATGTTACAAATAAATATCCATTAGACTTCTCTTATGTCATATTCCAAGGCATGCTTTTGGCCTCCAACTGTCAGTCCCAAATAGAATAAAACCAGTGAATTAATTGGTGAATCGTGATTCAGCACTGGTATAGATCCCATTTAATCAATTACTCTTGGTCTGGTTGGGACCACCAAATGGGTTTAGACCTTCTGTGAGGGATTTTGTCAAGTCTCTGAAAGTGCAAGTAAACAAAGCCTAACGAATTCCTTATAACCATATTTACTACAAGGTTTATGATATTTTTGAAGAATCCATTTAAATTATTGTCCATCCAGACTGTTGCTTCTATACCAAGGTGGGCAACACATGCCCAGTGCATTGAGGCAACACTCAGTAAAATAAATAAACAAATAAAAAAAAACCACTGGAAAAAGTAGAATTGTCATACTTGGAAGCATCTGGAAGTGGCAATTGTAAAAGAAGTCACATACATGCACACAAAATGAAGCATCTTTGTCATGCCCAAATATGTTTTTCCTTTGTTTGTCCCCAGCCATTTCTACTTTAGGAAGATAGTGTGGTTCATGGCAGGTATCAAAGGAGAATGGATCCCTAGAAACCTGTTTTTGTTCTGTTTTGTCTTTAACATGCTTTGCACCAGTTCACCCTGGTGGTGTGGTATCAAGTAAGTTTTATTCTCCCTGCTGTGCATTTTCATGCTATGTAGTGCTTTGATGTTTGAGGTCATGTAATGCTACGAAGTGATGGAACTGAATGAGAAAACAGTGTGCTGGGAATGAAGGAATGCTGTTTTAATGAACTTTGATTAGAGAGAGAACAACGCAGTTATAAGGTCATGCCATTAGCAGGTGGGATGTCAGGCTACGAAAAGAACTGTTTTAGTTAGCTGTCAATTAGGAGGCTTGTGTGCGCAAATTTGTAATGTTATCACTTATAAGGTACTGTAAATTAAATAGTTCTTTAGTCTTGGCAATGACAAGAATGTGCTGCTGTTACTCTGCTGTTTCAGAATAAAGCTTTTGAAAACTTCTAAGCTGAATTTTTGCGAGTGGCATTAGCCTGTACTTGACATGTGGATTTTCAAAGTAGATAATCTTCTGATACCCAAAAGAGAGTATGATCATGTTTAGAGTTTACTTCTGTTGACTTTTTATACCCTAACTCAATAGGTACTTCAACTAAAATATCTGATTATGAGATGTTCGATTAGAAAATAATTCCACTGAATGTGGTATAAGTATTATTTATAATACAGGCACCGGACAGTGCTGGAAATGTCAGAAGGAGGTCGGTACGATATATCATATGTGGTGGACATGCTCAAAAGCTAAGAAGTATTGGAATGGAGTACATAATGTAATTCGTACATTAGTGAAAGGCCAGTTTGCTAAGACACCGGAATTGTATTTGTTAAATATGACTGATATATTAGAGGGTATTGGTATAAAGAAGCATTGGAGAATATTACCGTACATGATAACAACAGCTCGTATTGAATATGCAAAGCTATGGAAAACTCAGCAAATACCCACAATAGAACAATGGTGGGCTACACTTATTGAAAATAAAAATGCGGACATGGTCTCCCAGAGATTAAAGGGGAAATCAGACGATGAGATACAGAAAGAATGGCAAATTGTAACAGGTAATTGCTGGGTTTTAACAGCTGGAAATACGTAATTCATGATTTAAGATACATTACGAGGGGGCGACAGGATATATATCATGAAGCGGAACTATGAAGAATGAAATGTAAGAACTATCAGGTAAACTAACAGTAAAATGTCGTCCAGTACCTAAAGTTTTTAGAAATCTGGAAAATGAAATCTAGATCAATGTGGAAGATCAGATAAATTTCAATTAAGCTGACAATTAAATATGTATGTTTTATAAGAGAATTTTGAATAAAATGATTTTAAAAAAAAGTATTATGTTGAAACAAATTCAAAGCTTTTTGTGAAAACTAACTTTATTTGAAAACTTGCCTTTATACTCATCTTACATCATTTGTTTAAATTTTAAGGAGACAAATAACTGATGTCACAGTAATATTAGCATGATCAATGAGCTGTGTACCATATGGTCTGGTTCTCCACTCATCTGCTTCCCAGAGAAGGTCACTGGGGTGTCTCCAGCTTCAATATCACTGTCTACATAATCATTTTCTAGACTGTGGAGTCACTGACCCAAGAATGCATTGGTATCCATTGGTTACTAATAATTTTTGTGAAAATTTTTTTTCTTTAGAAACTGATGATTTCCCACAGGAAAAAAAATTACGCACTAGAAAATTTTCCACCCCTCATCCCACAATATTTTTTTTATGGCTTTGAATGTAATTTCCCAGATTTCTTCCCAGATTTCTTCTGAAAGTTTGGCACAGTTCCCTTGTACAGGGAAGATGGTTTACAATTTTGTTAGAAGATTTCACATTTGAGCATTTCACATTCACATACATCTGGAACTAATGATTTATTTTCAGTTCATCAGAATCTCCAGAAATGCCTTGACATACACCCTATCATTTAGTGACACATACTTATTTCTGCAAACAGTAACCCTGCCAAGCCACTTTTGCTTTGAGGTTTTTGTTTTGTTCACAAATACAAGGCTAAATGTATAATGACTGAACCTGAATGCTACGGATCCTCCCTGTGAAATGTTAAGTTGTGGAATATAACTGTACATAAAAGTAACATTCACTAACTGTTCAATACTTAATACTCACAGAATCATACAGGTGTAAGATTTAGATACACTCAAACCATTATAACACCCTGGCTCTCTAGAAATACAGCATTTTATATATTTATAAGGTTCTTCTACAAAGTGTTTTATATATTTATATATAAGACACTTTGTATGAAAACCTTATGAACATATAAAATGCTGTATTTCTAGAGAGCCAAGGCGGTATAGTGGTTTGAGTGTTACACTATGACCCTGGAGACCAGGGTTCAACTCCCCACTCAGCCAAGGAAATTCACTGAGTGATCTTGGATGCATCAGCTCCAGAAAACACTGTGATAGGTTCATCTTAAGGTCAGCACAAGTAAGCAACAACTTGAAGGCAACAACTATGTAGCAATAGCAGTTATAGTTACATTTCTAACTGTTTATCAGTGCTAAGAACTCCCTAAGTGGTTTACAATCTGTTTAGCTAATTGCCCCCAACAAGCTGGGTACTCATTTTACCAACTACAGGGGGATGGAAGGCTGAGTCAACCTGGAGCCCTGCAAGATTGAACTCACAACGTTGTGGCTTCAGTACTGGCATTTAACCACTGTGCCACCAGAGCTCTTCAATTTATATAAAATAAATATAGTCCCTTATATATTTGATACTATATAATAAATAATAATACATACATAATACATATATAATATATTGTACTATATTTATACAAGATACAAGGTTGTACTATATTTATACAAGATACTTATAAATCTCTAGGTAAATATTTTTGATATTATCCATAATAAACAAAAGCTTTACCAGTGCTGCTTCTGCACAGTACTGACAAATGTTAACTACAGTGCTCCTATTGTTCTTTCTGAAAGATCCTCTGCCAGTATCAACACCTCCCACTATTGCTGCCATCACCCATTGTTTCTTTTCCAAGGCTGCTCTGCCATCCTCATCAATGGAACTATCTGTTCTAGCCTGTTGATGCAGCCATTATTACTCCCTGACAAGGGTGGCTGCATCTCAATTTGGTGTCTCCACTTTGAGTACATTTGAAATGCAGGGTTGGAAGAGTTATGGATGCCATGAGCTAACAAAAGAAAAATAAATGGGACTGAGAGCAAATTTGCCCAGCTCTAGCAAACACTGAACTTGCAACAGACACTCTAACTGACACTGCTGCTGCATCACTTGCTCTCCTCAATGCAGAATCAATTCTCTTTTCATCTACATCCTTTAATAATGTATCACCAGGCTTAGACACAATCATATGAGAAACCAGCGCCAAAATAGGTGCATCCACCAAAGGGGTAGATAATAACACCACTGTTTTTTTATTCGATGTATAAAGAGTTTTACTATAACCCACAAACCTCTTTGAAGAAGACATCTCTGCCCATTCAGACAATATTAGAACTAAGAACAATTCAGACATTGGCAACTCAAGCATTTTAATATTCTTACTTCTCAGTATAGCTGGTATGGATTTAACCTTACCTTTACTGCTTGTCTCATTACCTGAATCTACTAAACTAGAGTTATTAATACTTTTTAAAGTAGTTTCCTAAAGTTATCTGAAGTAAATAATCTCAACTTAACTGATTCTTTTGTATCTTCTTCCTCTGAAGACTGATCTTTCTCAGAATCCTCACCATTATCACTATACAAATTCTACTCAAAATCCACTTCCATTTCTGAATCTGACACCTCCACTGTATTATTTAATGTCTGTTTAACTTTCCTTATACATTTCTTTGGCTCTTGATTATATTTTCATGAGCAACTAGTACCAGTGGGAGATTTCTTGTGTAAACTCATGGGTTGAACCATGTCACTTCCAACCACTCCACTTGTTGAGACACCACTCATTTCTGCATTGTTAGAACGCAGTAAATTCAATAAAGACTGAATAGTTTGCCAATTCAAATCAACACTATTAATTTGCTTGGCACCACTTGCTAACTCTTCCACAATCAATTGTTTAATTAGCTCTCTTGTTACATCTTTCTTATTAATTGTGTCACTCTCCAAACTTTTATTTTTATTATCCACGTGACTATGAACCATGCAAGAAGATAACACCATCATTACGTCTGCATGCTTCCCTGCAGACCTAACAATGTATGCAGTGCCTCCAATCACAGGCTATTAACTTGGCTTCCTCCTCCACTTTTCTCTGCTTCTCTGACAGAGGGTGAGGAACCTCCTCCACTTTACATTCAGACCTTTTTTTACAGTTTTGTAAAATCCTCTCTTGTTGACTCCATTCTATACTCACTCTACCCTAACTTCCACTTCAAAATCTCAAAATACTCAGTAAAAACCAACTCAGGAATTACAGGGGGAAAACTCGACCAGCGGGCAAGGCAGGAGAAATAAAACTGAGAGGATAAGAGGGAATCCATTGGAAGCAATGGTTTAAAACATTTGACTCCTGCCTTGACCAACTGGCGCAAGGGGATTACCCATAGTGTGATGGATCACTACTGAGGTCTTCCCGAGAATGACTCAACTAAGCCTATCATACTTTGGATATAAAAATGAGAATATATGACTCACTGGAAAAGACAATAATGCAACAGAAAGTTCAAGGCACTAGAAAAAGAGTAAGGCTGCATTATAGATGGCTTGATTCAAGCAAGGAAGCCAAGGGCCTGAGTCTAAAGACCTCAACAGAACTGTTAATGACAGAGTAACTTAGAGGTATTTAACTCATAGAATCATAAAATCATTGAATCATTGAATCACAGAGTTGAAAGAAACCACAGGGGCCATCCAGTCTAACCCCCTGCCATGCAGAAACACACATCAAAGTACTCCCTACAGATGGCCATCTAGCCTCTAAAAACCTTCAAACAAGCAGACTCCACCACACTCTGAGGCAGTATATTCCACTGCCAGATAGCTCTGACTTTAAGGAAGTTCTTCCTGAGGTTTAGGTGGAATCTCTTTTCCTGTAGCTTGAATCCATTGCTCCTCATCCTAGCTTCTGGAGCAGTGGAAAACAAATCTATTTCCTCTTCAATATGACATCCTTTTAAATGTCCAGCCAGGTGTCTCCCATCCTATATTTGTGCGTTTCATTTTTTCTACCCAAGTGACCTTACATTAAATGACCTTACATTTCTCTGTTGAAATTTATTTTGTTAGCTTTGGCCAGCTTTCCAATCTGTTACGGTCATTTTGAATTTTGATCCTGTCCTCTGGGATATTAGCAACCCTTCCCAATTTGATATAATCTGTAAATTTGATCAGCATGCCCTCTATTCCTTCATCCAACTCACTGACAAAGATGTTGAATACCACGGGGCCCAGGACAGAACCTTGTGGCACCCCTCCTAGTCACTTCTCTCGAGGATGAAAAGCAGCCATTGGTGAGCACCCTTTGGGTTTGGCCAGTTAGCCAATTATAAATCCACTTTACAGTAGCCCTGCCTAGGCCACAAGGTTGCCATAAGTCGAGCTATACCTGCTGGCACACAACAGCAAATATATACAGTATTCACATCTTTATAGTTATATTCAGAAAGAAACTAAAGTCCTTCATCACAGTGGAAAAGCTGGCAAAACAATAGTTAATCCTGCACACCTCAGCATAACTTCTGCTTCTATACTCTGTAGGACTATGGGATCCAGGGACCTGAACTAGAGCAGATGACTGGATTTGTTTCCTTTTTTTTTTCTTTGATGGGGGGAGTTAAGGGGAAAAGTGTGAGGTGATGGCTAGCAGCCAGCAGCCAGCACTGGGATTGAGAAGGTGTTATTACTGCATCCCAAGAAGTGGGTTTATATTCGAAGAAGTGGGTTTATATCCATGAGAAAATAAAAACCAGTTAGTCTTAATGGTGCTGCCACATTTCCTTTTCTCCCCCTGCCCTTTTTAAATTAAAGCAGCAATCCTACTGCTTGCCTCTTCCACATCCACATCCTCTGGTTTATTGGCATTCACTAGGTGATACCTAGGCTCATCCATTTGGTGCTATTAACCAGTATATAAATAATCATACAAAACAGAAGCCATAGCTAAATAAAACAAACTACTCTGAAACTAAGGCAATAGTGTTTAACCACCCAAAGGGTTGTTAAAAGTCTGACCAGTGCTACAGAAGAAAACCGCAACACTGCTTTAAAATTGTACCAATAATAAAAATCCAAGAAACTTTACACCAAGATTAAATGGACAGCACCTCCCACACCCCATCAGTGGCCTCTCTAGGAGGGAAAGGGTGACTAGCATAGATAAAACACTGATTAGAGAACACTGATTATTCTACCTGAACATCACTGACAGCAAAAAGTATTCGAAAGTGCATTTCAGGTCAGAGTCTCTCTTGGCAATCCAGTTCCAAAATGGAATGAATAACTTCAGAAATTCCCATTCTTGATTGTGGTTAGCTACTTGCTCACTGCCCTCATGGTACTTCTTTGTGGGGTTTTGTTTTTCTCTTCTGTATTCAAAAAGGATCTACAAGCATTCAGTCTCATATTTTTACCATATATTTGTGTTTTTTGTCTTTTATTTCTAAAAAGATTCCACAATACTATTATAGCTGCAAAGAAAGCATTCCCTGTGCATCTGTGATATCAAACATTAAAACAAATTTTCTAGGGGAAAACTGCATGGTAGTATCTTCTTCTGTTCTGTCATATGAAAGTACCACCTGAACAATACACAGCAATTATGTGACAAAACAATATTTGATCCAGTGTATCTGTGTCAACAACATCAATGGAGAGAGCAACCACGAACAGTGGAACCACAATTTTCAGGCACTCAGATATGTACCTATAGCCACATGCACAATGAAAAGGACATTCTTCAGGAGCTCCCATCGGATCTGCTGGAGGTACTAGAAGATGACATCAAGTGTCTGGCATTAGGGACATAGTCTGATGTTTCTCTCCTGCTATCATCCAACAACTTTTTACCATCTAGTAAATGGCCACATCAAGACTGTTACCTCAAAAGGTGGAGGACTCTGAGGTCCACCAGCAATGCCAGCATCTCTTTAAAAAGTTGGGGAATTATAGCTCAAAAGGAGGCCTGCAAGAGTGGAGTAACTATGGGATCTTTTCACCTGTGTATTCCGGTAGTAACTGTGAGACTCCAGTTGAGAGTCAAAAGAATGTTTTATTGGGGGATTCACAGACTCAAACAAGAAATCAAGCAGTCTCACAAACTATACAAGGCTAGAGAAGGGAGAGGCAAGAAAGATTGGACAGAGAGAGATTTTGGGTTTATAGGGTGACATTTACCAGTCCTGGAGTAGAGGATTGAAGATGAGTGGCTCAAACACAAGAGTGTGAGAGTAGCATGGAGGAATGAGCGTCTGGGATGCAGCATGATGCCCAAAGTGCTAGCAAAATGCTGAGGTCAGAGCTAGGGTTTAAATACCCTTTTTCCTATCCTGCAGGGTTGGGTAAGGTGAACGGGGAAGGTTTCAGTAGGAAATGTGCGCACCGGGGGGGCGGGTGTCTGTCTGCTGCACCTGGGCACTTTCACTGACTATCATATTCAGATGTCGGGTCACTGACAGGAGTTCTGAAAGTCTGTTTACTCCAGGCTTTCCTGTTTAACTCCTCTTGACCTTATGAGTTGGCCATGCTGACCTAGTCCACTTATACAGGCAGAGTCCTGCTTGTTGCATGTTTCCCAGTTACAAGTGTCCAATTTTTATATAATATTTCCTGCCAATTTTGCTACCCTTCAGGACGAAGTACGCAAGGAGTGGTAACAAGGCCCCCTATAGCTAACAGGTGTGTTTCAAAAGGGGCTGTTGTGTGGGTGAAATGGTGCATTCCACCCCCTGCTATCACCAAAAAAAAGAAGAAGAAAAAAAGAAAGGCACAGTCTGCTTATGGATGCTAGACATTTGTTTGCACAGATACTTAGTATGTTCTCTAAAAGTGGTTGCTTTTGTTGTTCGTTTTTTTGGATAAAAACATGATTTCTGCACAAAAATCCACATGAATTCCTGTAAACAGTGTGTCTTTTCCAAAAATGCATTTTTCACACAAAGACAGCAGCTCCTGTCACTGAGTGTCACTGGTGGCAATTAAACTCTAAAGTTCCAGATTAACTCTTCCAGCCATGTATGGATGCAATTTTATCTGGTTTCCACATTAATAAGAACTTACAAATTACTTTAATTTACAAATTACATCCTAAAATGAGGCAAAGAGCCTGGAAATATGTGAATGTCAGATAAAGCAAAATTGGCTAATTCTTCCATCTACGTAAGGAAATTAGAGTGTTTAGATCTTAAAGGTCTGCCCTTGAATCCCTGAGTATTTAAACTATGTTCCTTCTGCTTAACTATTGTTGCTATGCCTTTTTTTCTGTCACACTTTTGAAGTTTCATATTCAACAGCCAGATGACAGGCAGGTATATTACAGTCTGCTCCATGTTCTGAATAGCTGTGTACCTACCGAACTTGGCTGGCTCAGGTAATTGAGAATTTTCTTCAGGGTTTTTTAAATTGGGAGATTATCAACTTAATTATATAAAGTTAATGAATATATCAGCACAAACAGAAAATCTTCAAATTGAATACACCCATTAATTATAGATAATGGTTTGGATGATTTTTTAAAAACATATTTCTTTTTGCAATTTGTATACTTTGATTCTTCCCTTCTTTTAGAACCTTATTTCAGGCCCACAGTCTACCACGGATTTTGGTGCCAAAAATGTCAATAAATCAATAAAAAGAAAATCACAAAACACAGAAATACCACTACATTCAATTCCAGGAAGGAAATCTTCTGGACTCTGGCTATGGCAAGGTCACAAATGATGTCTCTGTAATTTAGAAATCTGATAAATTTAACTTTCAGTGTTCAAGAAAGACAAAGTGGTAAAATGACACTGAGTCACATGAGATATATCTCATCTTCTGTAGAAAAGAAAAGGAACAGTCTCTGCTATAGTGATCATTCGCTGCAATGCAGTTTCATACGCTTTCACTTATAAACACACTACATCCAAATAAATATGTCTTTGCTACCTCTTGTCTCAATACTCTAAAAGGATTATGGTAGCAATTTACTACAGGCCACAAAACCAAGAAGAGATGGTGGAAAACTTCTTCAGAAACAAATGTCAGAAATCACAAAGATGCACAAATTAGTAGGTATGGGGAACTTCAGTTATCCTGATTATCTGCTGGGAGACTAACTCTTCTAAGCACAGGCTTGTCAACAAATTCCTGATGTGCCTTGAAAATAATGTCCTATTTGAAAAGATAGATGAAGGAACAAGGGGATCGGCAATCCTAGACTTGATACTAACCAGTAGGGAAGAGGTAGCCAACAGAATCAAAAGTAGTCAGTACTTTAGGAGGAAGTGACAACGTAATGCTAGAATTCACAAATTTTAGGACAGAGTATGAAAGAATACAGAGTGCCCTCTTTACCCGTGGTCTTTAGACATGTGAATCTGACCATCCAAGACCATGTCGTGTCATATACCTAAAATGCAGCAAAGTAAACACACTCACTGAAGCATCCACACACACACTGACACCACTGAATAATGGACTGGGACACAAGCATTTCCACTTGCAAATCTTGTCATTCATGAGGTTTTATGGAATGGAGCTCCCACATATACAGAAGATGTACTGTATAGTTAAACACAGACCTTGGATTTCAGGAAAGTGAATTTTAAGTTCGGGGAATTACTTGGTGGAAACTCATGGCCAGACATGCTAAATAGAAAAGATACCCAGCAAAGTGCATTCAAGGAGTTCTTGAAGAACAGGTTGCTTACCTGTCACTGTGGTTCTTTGAGTGGTCATCTGTGCCCTCACACAATGGGTTTTCTGCCTGCACAGAGCCTCCAACGGAATGTTCCAGAGCTTAGTGGCTTGGCAGGAAGCCCTGCCCCTTCGTGCATACCATGCATGCTCAAGCCCACCAAGCTACTGTGTCCTCAGTTTCAAAGTCCGCCAAGCAGTGACCTGGAAGAGAGGAAGGTAGACTGTGTTTGTGTGAAGGCACAGACGACCACTTAAAGAACCACAGTTACAGGTAAGCAACCTCTTCTTCTTCTTCGAGGTCTCTGTGCCTCACACAATGGGTAACTAAAAAGCTTACCCAAGGAAAGAGGGCCAGGTCACTGCAGTACAGAAGATAGGACAGCCCTTCCAAAACCAGCATCCCTTCTAGCTCTACAATCTAGTTTATAATGTCAAATCAATGTCAATGGTTCCAAGGCTCTAGCCTTGCAGAGTTCGTGCAGAGAGAATCTTCAAAGGGCAGCTGCGGAAGACAACACTGTCTTTGTGGAATGAAAATTCAGATACTGGATGTTTTGTCAGTTCATTAAACATACGTATGGTCTCCATGACCCATTTAAATATTCGTTCTGTCAAGACCCTCTCGCTCTTTGGTCTACCACTGTAGCATACAAAGAGGCTATGGGAGCAGAAATAGGACACAGTTCATTGCTTGTAGAAGGTGAGAGCATGGCGTACATCCAATGTGTGCAGAGACTTTTCCAAGGCTGTGGAAGGATCTGGATATAAGGTAGGTAGAATTATGTCTTGAGTGAGATGAAATTCAGAGACAACTTGGCCAAAAAGCTGATATCTGGGTGGAGTACCACCTTTCCCCTGTGGAAGACCAAACCTGGTTCATCTGAGCATAATGCAGCCAGATTAGAAGATCGGCAAGCTGAGGTAATAGCCACCAAGAAGACTGCCTTAAGAATAAGAAGCCGCCCGTCTACCACTGTGAGCAGCTCAAGGGGATGATGAAGCAGCTGTGACAATACCAAAATTAGCAACCACTGTGTCAATAGCATGGAAACAGGTGGGTTTGAGTGAGCAAGACTTTCAAGGAACCATTTAACTATCACATTCAAAAACAGAGTTCTGTTAGAGTCATTAGGCTGATAGGTGACTATAGCAGCCAAACAGACCTTTAAAGATGAGAAGGCAAGGACTTACTCTTTTAAAGAAAGGAGAAAGTGTAGCACAGTCACTGTGGAGGCCAGGATTAAAGGCTCTGAGCGTGAGTTCACAAATTCACAGAACCCCCTCAATTTATATTGGTATGATCTTTTGGTGGATTCCTTAAGAGATGCCTCTAGAACAGCCTAAAGGGCAGGAGAATTCAAGGGGTTATCCTCCATGCAGTGAGATTGAGAGGAGGAGCATCCAGGTAGAGGATATGACTCACTGACTGAGAAAGGGGGGCTTTTGTGTTAGGTAGACGCATGTAGAAACCATGGGACATCATCAGCAGGGGGCTGAACCGTGGTTGCTGTGGTGAAAATGGGGTGACAAAGATGGTGCTTGATCAGTCCATGGTGAGTTTGGCTACCATTTTGGACAACAGAGGAAAAAGCGGAAACAAGTAAAGAAGGAAACCTGTTGTCCAAAAGAAATTTCTGATAGGAAGCCATGCAGGCCTCCAATGTTCGAAACTCAGGCAGAAAGAGGTGCGACTGAGTAGAAATGCCTACTGAAGATATCCAGACATTTTCCCTCCCTGTTGGAAGGGTGGAATCAGGCTTTTTCCCACCTTTCATTTCAGCTGCCTCCACGATGATGGAATTAGATGTGGGATGGGTGAAGAGTTAGGACACATCCATTTGGTGGATTATGTACACCTGTTCCAACCACCGTGCTGTCAGCGGCAAAGAAGGAGGTTGCACCCAAGCTTGTTTAATAACTTCCTGGAAGGTAGGCAAGAAAGGGATAGTGGCCAGTGCCACAGATTGGCTGTCAACAATCTGAAAGACCAGGTCAGTGACTCGAACCTGAGCGGTAGACATATCAAGATCTATGGCCTTTGTCATGTATAAGATGATGTCTGCAAACCGTCTGATGTTTTCCACAGGTGCCACGGGCTCAGCCATCAAGAGAGCAGTAGGAAATAGTGTAGCTGGGTGACCTGGTTCTTCCAACGTTGAATCAGAGCTGTTGTCTTCTGAAGCTGACAATGACACCAGGGAGAATGGAGATAGCTGAGCACGTGGTTTGGACTTGTGAGGTGGTACTGGAGGTGGCAGAGGAGAGATGGTAGGAATACCAAAGTGACAACTGGAGCAGAGGTGGTGGTTATAGTCATTACAGGAGTTGGAAATTGTGGTGGGTAGGAGACTGTGGCAGTAGCCTGAGGCAGTGGACAAGCCAGTCACTGTGCCAGAGAGTCAATGTGAGGAGGAACTGACAGAGGCATCGGAGAAGCTTCAGCAAGTTGCTGTTCAGCAGCAGATGATTCCAGCAAGAGGTGAACTGGAGTTCAGGTGTGCAGGCCCTGTGGAGCATGGTGATGCAAAAACAGTATGATGGTGAACGATAATAAGACCGATACTGAGATTGAAAGTGAGATCGAGATCAGGACTGATGCAGGAATTGGGATTGGTTTCAACAGTAATGCCCACAGTCACCAAGGTGTCAAGGAGCATCTCGACAAGGTGGCAATGTAGAAGGAGAGCAACATCATTCAAGTTCTGAGATGTCACCCCAGTATAGGCATTCACGGTACATGTCTCGATAAGACAGCAAAATGCCTGTACAAACAAGGTTGCTCCCTCCACATATATTCATGTTGATACCAATTAATGTATGAGGCTGAAGGCTCTGTCCTCTGTGCTACTGACCAGAGACATAGGACAAAAATCTATCCCAGCTATGGTGATTATACCAATCACAAAAATGCGATCTTGAATCATAGAATCATAGAAATGTAGAGTTGGAAGAGACCACGCGGGCCATCCAGTCCAACCCCTTGCCATGCAGGAACACCCTCAAAGCACTCCCGACAGATGGCCATCCAGCCTCTGCTTAAAAGCCTCCAAGGAAGGAGACTCCACTACACTCCGAGGCAGCATATTCCACTGCCGGACAGCCCTGACTGTCAGGAAGTTCTTCCTGAGGTTCAGGTGGAATCTCATTTCCTGCAGCTTGAATCCATTGCTCCTTGTCCTGGTCTCTGGAGCAGCAGAAAACAAGCCCTCTCCCTCCTCTATATGGCATCCCTTCAAATATTTAAACATGGTTATCATGTCCCCTCTTAACCTTCTCTTCTGCAGACTGAACATACCCAGCTCTCTAAGTCTATCCTCATAGGGCATGGCTTCCAGGCCCTTCACCATTTTGGTCGCCCTCCTCTGGACCTGCTCCAGCTTGACCATGTCCTTCTTGAATTGGGGTGACCAGAACTGGACACAGTATTCAAGATGAGGTCTAACCAAAGCAGAGTAGAGTGGTACCAGTACCTCCCTCGATCTAGACACCATACTCCTATTGATGCAGCCGAGAATTGCACTGGCTTTCTTGAAGAACAATGTGAGATGGTCAGCCTTGGTACAATAGGCTGAGTTCAGCCAACTGAAGACCAGAGAATGCCAGTTTCCAGTCCAGTCATATGGGGCTGACCCACTGAGCGCTCCAACCACTGAGACACAATTGGCGGGTTGCGCTTAACCTCAACATGCAAAACCTCCGGTACCAAGACTCGTTCTGAGGGAGGTGAGGATGGAAACGGCGTAGACAGTTCAGGTACCGATACTGAAGGATCAGTATAGTCCACCACATTCCTGGATGACAGGATATCTCCATGTTTGTCCTTCTTTTTCTTCTTCTGTGACAGATCCTGGGACTCTGCTGGTCACTTCTTCTTTGAGATTTTTTCCTTCTGAGTCAACATTGAAGGGCAGACATAACCAACCACTCCGTTGGTAACAACTGCTATGTAGATGTCAAGGACAAGACCATAGTCGTCAGTAACATCAAAGAAGAAGCCACTACTGAGGGTGGTACAGAGGAAGTAATCAGTATCAAGAATGGAATCAACACCAAGGTCAGTACCAAAGTGGCTGTCAGAGTTGGAGTCAACGTTGGAGTCAATACCGGTGCCAAGAATGTCCTGGGTACCCTTGTCACAGTCACTGACACACTGTAAAGGGCAATGTTCTGAATGAGCCACTTTTTCTGGAACTTTCAGAGACTGTTCCCAACACTACGACCATAACCTAAAGCTCTGTTTTTTTAAGGTCTGGGATGTGAACTGACAGCAAATTTTACAACGGCTCATGGTATGTTCTTTCCTCAGACAAAAAACGCACAGATCATGAGTCAGAAAGAGATACTTTGCTATTGCAGAAAGAGCAACGATTGAAAAGAGAAATAGAGGCCACTGAAGAAAGGGGGGAAGAGGGGAGACGAAGAGATTTTTTTTTTAATAAAGAAGAAAAAACATGTATGAAAGAAAAAGCATGAAGGAGAGAGAAAAAACCAAGCACAGGAGGAGAAAGTCAAAAGTACGCTACTAAGGCTCCAGAACACATAAAGAGGCGTGACTCTGATGGCAGACAAAAAGAAACTGAGGAGATTGTAGCTTGGCAGGTTTAAGCATGCATGGTACACAGGAGGGAGTGGGGCTTTCCACCAAGCTACTAAGCTCTGTAACATTCTGTTGGAGGCTGTGTACAGGCGCAAAACCCATTATGTGAGGTACGGAGACCAAAATGAAGAAGTAGTAGTTGCAAAAAGCACAATCACAAAAAATCCAATGAAAGAAGAAAAATGGGAAACATCTAAAAAAGCCAATGTGACTGCACAGCAACCTCAAACAGAAAGCAAAAAGAAAAAGAAGTGGATATATAGAATGGAAGGAAGGACAAATCACAAGGAAGAATACACATGTCTAGCCCAAGCTTGCAGGAATAGCACAAGAAAAGCTAAAACTTTTTAAAATCACATCAGTTTTGCAGCTTGGACAAGATCTGCAAAGTTGACAAACCACTCTTCTATCAGTGATACTTCAGTCTGCTACCACATTTGGGCAAACAACATTCTTTCAGCTATTATCACGTATCAAAGAAGTAGCTGATATTTACTATCCAATTGTTTATCCATAACTCCCAATAAATGTATTTCTGGTGACAATGCAAGATCTACCTTTAGAATTTTTTGAATTAATATATAAATCTTAGAGCAAGAACTCTTTACTTTATTGCACATCCATGACATACATTGAAAATTTTTTTTCCATATCTTGACAGCCCCAACATTAATTTGAAACATGCTTAGACATTTTAGACAACTTTTATAGAGTACAGTACCATTTATACTTCATATTACACACATTTTCTTTTACATTACTACACAAAGTAAATTTTGTATTTTTAGCCCACATGTTTTCTTATACCTCCATTTGTTTATATGACCAATGTTTTGGGCCCACCTCATCATAAATTCTTTTACAGGTTCATCTTCTGTCTCTGATTTCAAAAGACATTTGTACACTTTTTTGATTACCTGATGATCATCTTTACACAACTCTAAATAAAAATCATTTTCTTCAGCCGCTTAAACTAAATCTTTCTTATCTTACATAAATCTCTCTTTAAGCTATGACTAAGCAAGCCAACTAAAGAGCATCTCTCTTGATTTAAGCTCCTAACTTTCCTTCTCCATATACAAAAGCTCATTGTAATGGACCCATTTTCACTTTTTCACCCAGTCTTTCTTAAGAAAAGCTTCCTGCACTGAGGTAACCAATAATATCTCAGAGAAAAACTTTTGCTTAAATAACTTGGATCAAACTCTGAGAAGAGACTAACTGATGCAATGCTTTTTAAAACCAGCATGTGCCTTAACTTTATCATATCAAAGATAACCATTCCAACAAGTCATGACCCTTAAGCTCCAGTAGTCTTTCATCTCTAAGCAAAATTTATTCTTTCAACCACATATAACAGCAAGAGTCATAATACAATTTAATGTTAGGAAATCCTAGACCACCCGCTTCTTTATCATTGAACAATTCTTTGAGTTTTATTCTAGGTTTCTTTGCCTGCCAAACGAATCTGGAAATATGTTTCTGCTACTAGACAAAAAGTATTCCTTTTCTTATTACGGAGCTTGTTTGAAAATAAAATAAAATAAAAACCTATGCAAAACATTAGCCTTTACTGCTGCAATTCTATCCATACATTTAACTTTTCTCTTTTTTTCTAAGAGCCTTCCCACACTACACTGTTATAGTGCTATTATTCCACTTTCAACATCCTATGCAATCCTGCGATTTGCATTTTAGGGAGGGACATTTAGATTCTCAGCCAGAGAACTCTTGGGCCTCAATAAACTACAAACCCCAGAATTCCACAGGATGTTAAAAGTGGAATAACAGCACTATAACAGTGTAGTGTGGAAATGGCCTAAATCTTCTTAAATATCTTTCCAGATTCTCACAATTATTTTGAAACAATGCACTGTTGTTCTTCATAACTGTAATTCCAAGATATTTGATTTTTATTTTTATTTTATTTTTTTTGACCTTAGAATTAGAAAGAGCCAATAGTTCATTCTCCTCTTCCATAGTCATATTTCTAGTCAACAATTTTGTATTGCCACATGCTGGAAAGTATCTTGGCTGCAATGTAGTGATCAGTAGTAGCTAGCATGGGTTTATTAAGAACAAATACTGCCAAACTAATTTCAGAGCTTTTTTCAATCAGGTCACTAGTAACATAGCAGGTAGGAATGTTGTGGATGTCATTTATCTGGATTTCAGCAAAGCATTTGATAAGATCCCCATAACATTCTAATTAGTAAACTGATGAAATGTGGAATAGATGGAAACACTGTCAGAGAGATCCATAGCTGGTTGAAAAACCATGCTCAAAGACTGGGCAGAAATCAGTAAAATGAAATTCAGTACAGAGAAATGCAAAATTCTACATTTAGGCCAAATACACATGTGTAGAATAGGGGATAGATTACTACATGCGAAAAGGACACTGGGATTCTTCTTGATCGTACTGTAAGTTGAACAGCCAGCACTGTGATGCTGCAACAAAGGGGAATGCCTGTGCTAATAGAAGCACAGTTTCCAAGCTGAAGAGAATAACAGTCCTGCTATATTCTGTGCTGGCCAAGACTCATCTGGAGTACCAAATTCAGCTCTGGGCACCTCCTTTTAAGCAAGATACAGGCAAACTAGAGTAGGCTCAGGAGAGGGGAAAAATCCTTATAAGAAGTATGGAAAACAAAACATATAAAGAAAGGTTGAAGGAACTGGGCATGTTCAGCTTCATGAAGGGAATGCTAAGGAGTGACATGACTGCACTCTTTAAATACCTGAAAGGCTGTCACAGCAAGGAAGGTGCAGATTTGTTCTCTGTTACCACGGAGAGTAGACCCGGGTTTAATAGTTTTAAGATAAAGGAGGGTAGATTTCAATTGAACATTAGAAAGAACTTATTGATGGTAAGAGTTGTTTGGCAATGGAACCACCTGCATAGAGAGGTGGTAGAGCTCCCTTCTCGGGACATCTTCAAAAAGAGGCTGGACAGCTACCTACTGGGGATGCTTTAGCTGGAGATCCTGCACTGAGCAGGGAGTTGGACTCAATGGTCCAAGAGACCCCTTCCACTTTTATGACTCTATGATGTTAATTTGATAAACTGATTTGCAAAAACTAAACAGGAGAGCACCTGAGTATTTATGACACAGATGTTGGTACTGGCACTGACTTGGAAACTTATTCTCCATCTTCTTTGAAATCAGTGCAACGAATTAATCAGAAACAGTATTCGATAGATATGAGACAAAACTCTTCCCGCAGGCTTACCGACGTTCTGAGGCAAAGGAAGGCCAAATTTCTTGGAAAAACTCCAGATCAGCATGATAACGGCCACTGTATTTAACAGGAGGCACATCTGACCCAAGAGATGGAAGACCAGATTCAGCAAGAAAATATACACTTTCACCTACTTGTCTAGGAACATGAAAACTGCTTTGCAATAAGATAACATTTTATACCTGATAAGCTGCATATAAACTGATTCAGTTTTTTAAAAAATTATGCCAATATGCATGAAGTTTCAAAAACTGACTTCCTTTCAAGCATGATGAGTGTGTGCCTGGTCTAAGATAAGCCAACAAAAAAAAAAACAGGATTTAAAAATATGAGGGCCTTATCAGCCTACCAGTTAGTTCAACCTGGTTGCCTGAAATTGAAAAAACAATTTATGTTCCAAAATTCTGTAATTTCCACAAGTTGATACATTCATGTCCAAATATGTGGGACTGTACAAAGGTCAGGCAAGACCACAATACTAGCTCAAATTCCTACCTTTTAAATTAGAATATCAGCTCAACCTTTGCACTCATTTCCAAAAGTGGGAACCAAATATAAAATATATTGTAAAGAGATAATCTACTTTGAAGATATGAAATGTTGGAATGAAAGTGCATATACACCTTCAAGACATAATCCCAGCTCAAAAGCCCACATCTGTTTGTAATAGACTCAGCAAAGATGAAACACACACATTGTTCAACCCTTACCAACAAGACTTCTATTCTACTTTCATTTCATGATTCCATTTTCTCATCTATCATGAGCACATTTTCTGTAATCTCTTCCTGAAAGAGCTTGTATTTCCTATGCTTTTAGCTCCAGTACCAACTTATAGACAATTCCCCCTGCTTTGTTTATGAAAACTATAGTTCCTGCTATTTTGGATCCTCAGTTTTTATCTTTCCTTATCACTGGATTGTTTTCTTCTTGCTCAGAGTGTTGTACCTCTAACACTTTTTAACAACTTCTTGCTGTCCCTCTCCCTTTTTTTCCCAGAGGTTCATCTCTTTAGCCTTCTTTTTTCTCTCAACTTTCTGAACTTGTCTCATAAGCCCTTTCATTTCTCTTTTGACAGCTCTTGCTTTGATCTCCATCAGGCTTTTCGTTGGCTTGTTCAACTGAAATTGTTCTCTGAAACTGCAAGTGATGGAGAGTTTCTCCTGCCCTGAGATTTTTTTCCCCCAATATCATCTCCCCTTTTAATTTTGATCTTTCCCCTTTCTTTTTCCAAAAACCCATACATCCCTCTGCTGAGTCACACCCAAAAGCAGAAAGATTCCCTTCCTCCCGATTCTCTGCATATTGCACAGAACTCCAAAGAGGAGGGCACCTTAGTGCTGGGCAGAAGATTGACTGCATCCTTTCTGAATCCTCTGACACATGCAGGATGCATTAAGTGTTGGTCTTACCTCTCATCCCACAGTGGGTTTGAAAGAGGTAGAATCCCCCCAGCTAATGGTTACATTGTCTGCTCCCCCCCCAAAAAAAAACCTTTAACAAGAAAAAATTCAGCAGATACAAACCCAAAGACCAGAATTTAGTTATAATAACCAAAACCACACATATAGGAAGAAGGAGACCTGGCTTGGTGGCACTATATATGAAAAAAGTGCTAATGACCCACCAGTGTGATTCAACTCCTTAAAAATCAAATGCAATCTTAGTCTGAATTAACAGAAGCACAGTGTCCAAATCTCAATAAGTACTTGTATCTTATGCTCTGCTGGCCAAGCTTTATGCAGAGCAGTTTGTCCAGTTCTGGAAGCCACACTGTAAAAAAGAGTAGTGGCAAATCAGAGCTTGTCCAGAAGACACCGATCAAGACAGGACTCAAAATAAAAACCCCGTTGTTCAAGAAAAAAGATCAAGCGGAGATAACAATCATTGTTGTTGTGTGCCTTCAAGTTGTTTCCAGCTTATGGCAGCCCTAAAGCAACTCTATCATGGAGCCTTCTGGGGCTGAGAATGTGTGACATATATAAAGTAACCCAGTGTGTTTCCATGGCTGAGCAGCGAATTGAACCCTGGTTTCCAGAGTCGTTGTCCAACATGCAAACCACTGCACCATGCTGGTTCTTGGAGATACGACAGCTGACTTCAATTATCTCACGGCCTGTCACACAGAAGATGCTACACATTTACACTCTGTTGCTCCAGAATATTCAAGGTCTGAAGGAAATGAAGTAGAGGGGTTCATTTTGCATGTGTGGGTGGACTGATTCAAAAATGCGTGGCTCAGGAACACCACTTCAGCCACCTTAAACACAATTAAAGGCCAGCAGTTAAAGCTCTGCAAAGTACTGTTATTTTGTTAGCTGTAGGAGTGAATGAAACTTGGCTACACAAACACTTATCTTCCACCTACTGACAGTAACACTGCAGGCAGTAGCAAAACACTGGAAAAGTTTACATAGGCTAAACCTAGTTAAGTGGATACACAGAATTTGGCCAGTGGCCTTTCTGAAGAAATTTACTCGTAACCTTACACCATGAAGAGGCATTGAAAAACGAGGCAGATTCATAGACATCTGGTATCTGTTTCTTGAGTTTACTTAAAACAGTGATAACCTATCTGCTTCTCCGTGATGTAGACTCAAGTCAATCAACTTGAACACAAGTCAGACTTAAGGTCTCTTCAGTGACTTGACTCGGACTCGACTCATCAACAAATGACGGACAGACTCAACTTGAGACTTGCCTTTTTTCAGTGATCAGCCTGCTGCCCACCTCCCCCTCCAACCTTTCCTCAGTCAGCAGTTACGTTATGCCGACGACTCAACCAGAGGTACACGTGCTCCTTATCCCCACCCCTCTGCCTCTCTTTTGTTTCCTGCCTTTCTCCAGAAGCCGTTTATAGGAAAGCAAAAGCGCGAGGAGAGTTAAGAGGGGGGAAACAGGGCTTTGCACCTTTTTTATGGTGAGTGTGGGCATCTGGGTTGACGGGAGGATTAGGGGTTGAAGTCCCATCAATGTTAATGTGAAATCCCCCTTCTCCTCCCCCTCCCCCTCCTCTCCCTTTCCCATCTAGCCAGCCGGTTGCTCAGTCAGAAGCAGCTTCCTTCAGTTTGCCTCTCCTGTTCCTTGATGGCTGTCCAGCCTGAGGGCCTCCTTCCAATCCTGCTTGCTAGCAAGTAAAGGGTGTCCTTTACAGCCATGGCAGAGCGGAAAGCAGTTTCCTTCAGAAGGACTCTCCTATTCTTCCATGGATTAAGGCTTCCTTCCAATCCTGCTTGCTGTCAAATTAACCACCCCTCCACACACATACACGGATCACCAGGACCTTTTTTTTTTTCTGTTAAAGTTGGTTCCCATACTCGAGACTCAACTTGAGACTTGACGGTAGGGACTTGAGATTTGACTTGAGACTCGGAATAAAAGACTTAAGTTCATCATTGCTGCTTCTCCGGCAAAGTTCTGGAAGGTACTTTGTGATACCTATGAGTCTGCTCCTCTTCGATGTTTTAATGTTTTATAGAAAGACAAAATGGATGATGTTCATTTATTCTGTGTTCTTTGTTATTTTCTTTATTAACTCTTTTCTCCCTGCTAGAGAGTGTTAATTTAATAAAAGAAGGATAATTTTTTAACCAAAAATTGCAGCCTATATCCATCCATCCTGCACTAAAATGACTCACTGATATTTTCCTGGATCTCTGAAGAAACTTGCACTAACCGCCATGATAACACCAAACTTTGGTCTCCAGATGTTAATTCAGCATATTCTATTTGATTCATACCATTAAAACAGGAGAAAACGGTACCTTAGAGACTCCCCATATTGCTACTTTTCAAGTTAAACATCTTGAGTGCAAATTGACTTTATAAGTCTCTTGATTGACCAAAAAACAAAAAATAAAAAACATATAATTCAATCCAGTTGGAGGTTCTAGTACATTCCACTTGGAAAATAGTGCTTCCATCTGGATCAAGAAAGAAATGAGATAATAGTCCTTCTACAGCATACAAGCTAAATGGTGATCAATCGTTTCTGTAAAAAGAGGCATACATTTCTCGGAGTTTGAACAATGCTATCCAATGATAAAAGAGTTGAGCAAAGCCCAGAAGAGATTAATATTCAAATGTTTCTTTGAAGGGAATAGGATGAAAAACTGATAAAGACAAGTCAAAACATAAATCTTTCATATTCAATTCACCATGACCCCAGAAATTTATTTATTAAATATACTAGATGAACTAGATAACCAGACAAATAAGAAATATTGGAGAATTTTACTTTAGACAATAACAACTGCAAGAATAGAATATGCAAAATTATGAAAAAACGAAGATGTCCCCAAAACCGAGCGATGGTTACAGAGCTTACAGGAGATGAAAATAGCAGATGTATTATCTGCTATTGAGAAATCATACAGAAGAAAATATAATAAACCAGTGGGCTCCAATAGATAAATACCTCCAGTACAATGACTGAAATATTGAAATATATAATAAACATATAATGAACACTTTTAGAACATTATAATAGGGGGAAAGTACATTATTAGATTTTGAAGGGTCTTAAGATAATATAAACTAAAGGTACTAAATAGACTACTCAGAAGTTAAGAATCTGGAGCAAATGATACTTAAAGACGATTGTAGAAGTACGTTGATAAATGATAATATCTAAGACAATACTAAGATTTTAGGTGGAAACACTGGAAGATTAAGAAAATACAGTAAATCTACATGTGTAAATATTGAACTATGATGGAAAAATTGTTTTAAAGAATTTAAATTTCTGTTCTGTATAAAAATGATTAAAAAAATCATAATCCCAGTGTATATATACATGACAACTGTTTAATGAAAAGAAATTATTTGCTGTTGTCAGTCAAAATTAAAATTTCAAGCATGTTTTAAAATAAATGTTATATGCAGCAAAATGCAAGCTTTTATGAACTGTTTAAGTTAGTCCTTAAAGTTATTTTGTAATTATTTTAAAATACATTCAAATTTCAGATTTTCATTACTACAAATTTTATAAAAATTTATACTTAAGTTGATGTCATTCTCTCACTTTCTTCCTCAAACATTTTCTATCCCATTCTTTCTCATTCTTAAGGAAAAACTTTAAAACTAATCTGGAAAAACAATTCAAACACAGCAGAAACCCATCAATCCCAGTACAATTAAATAAATATTATCAATTTTCATTGAACCTGAAGAAAGAAATAGGAACATCTTAATGGCCTTCTAAATAATTTTTAAAGAAAACATATGGGAGCTAATAAGATCTTGAAATATTCTGGTTTATTAATTGTTCAATCAAAAAGAAGATACTAACACTTTTAAAGCTGTACCAGGCATTAGATATTTCTTTATTTCTCCCTTTCATTTAGGTGCTAAGCCAATCTTTCTGAATAAGAAAATGTGGCAAAAGCTTATTACACATATTGACAGGCTCATATTAAGATACCCTATTAAAATTTCACTTTACTCTTAGCTGGAGGTGCTCCCTGTGATTGGCATGGTGGATTCTTTGTACCCACCTCTCCCTCTGTGCCTTATTCTTGCTGAAAGCATGCCCTGAAAATCAGAACTCTCTGTCCTTGGAAGATGCAATGAGTCTTTATTACTCTTGCAAAAGGGTTGCCCAGTGTCATATCATGTGATTGCTTTTGGCTCAGCTGATGTGATATCAGAATTTGTGACGTAAAAACAAGAAATCTCTGGTCCTTCATTTCAAAATCCATGCCCAAGATGCAAGTCTGCCGAAATTCCCTTTGTTTGGTATTAGAATCCAAAATGGTTGGTCTCTAGAACTATCAGATTTAAGTTGATATTGTATTGATAACATTTTGCTGGGTGTCTTTACCGGAAGAGTCTTTTTTTTTTCCAGAGTTTGTTGGGATAGTGGGATGCCAGGAAGGCTTACTCAGTAGAGGTCTTCCAAAACCCTCCTTCAGGCATGTTGGGGACTTTGCTGTAGAGGAGCATTGACTGTTCCCTACATATTGACCATACTGACCACTTTTAACACAAATTAAAAAGATATCCATTATCACTGGTCAAGCAAGAGAAAGAGTTACAACCACAGGATCTATATAAACACATCATCCAAGTGAGAGAGGTTCCTCACTTTACTTCTCCTGAAAAGAGAAGCTGCAGGAACTTGACCTCATTTTTCTCCAGAAAGCTTGTACTTGGCTTCTGAATTCTGGCTTATTAGAAAAGTAACCATCAGAGGACTAAATTATTATTTTTCTTAACAACAACAAGACTAAAAAGATTTGGTATAAGACATCACAGAATCATAGAATCATAGAGTTGGAAGGGGCCTCATGGGCCATCGAGTCCAATGCCTTCCTCAGGTCAGGAGCTCCAGAGAAAGCGTCCCCAGCAGGTAGCTGTCCAGATCCTTTCTGAAGATGTCCAGAGAAAGAGACCCCACCACCTCTCTAGGCAATTAGTTCCACTGCTGAACCACTCTTATTGTCGAGAAGTTATTTCTAATGTTCAGTCGGAAACTACTGTCCTGTAACTTCAAACAATTAGACCTGGTCCTACCCTCTGCGGCAACAGAAAAGAGGCTTCCTCCTCCTTTCTGTGACAGTCCTTGAGGTATTTAAAGAGTACAAATGTGTTACCCCTAAGTCTTCTCTTTACCAAGCTGAACATGCTCAGCTCCTTTTACCTTTACTCATATGTTTTCTTCTCCATGCCTTTTATTATTTTCATTGCCCTTCTCTAAATCTGTTACAACTTGTCTACATCCTTCATAAATGAGGCATCCAGAATAAAATGCAGTATTACAGATGAGAACTGACCAGCGCAGAATATATTGGGACTATTACTTACCTCAAGTTGGAAAACAAGATTCTATTACTGCAGGCTAAAATAGCATTCACCTTCTTTGTTGCAAAATCTAGGTTCTTTGAAATTCTGTTCCTATTTTTCAATGTGTTAACCACCCCTTCCAATTTTGTGTCATCTGCAAACTTGTTAAGGATTCTCTCCACCCTGTCATCTAAGTCACTGATAAGAACATTCAACAGTAATGGTCCTAGGACAGAACCCTGAGACACTCCAGTGGAGACTTCCTTCCAGTTTGAAGCACAGGCATTGATTATGGTTCTTTGAGTATGGTTTTCCATACAGTTATGGATCCCTCTGAAAGCATTTCCATCTATTCCACATTTTATCAGTTTACTAATAAGAATATTACGGGGTCCTTATTAAAAGCTTTGCTGAAATCCAGATAAATAACATTCACAGCATTCCCAAGTCATATGAAACTAGTGACCTGACTGAAAAAAGCTGTAAGATAAGTTTGGCAGTGTTTTTGACAAACCCGTGCTACCTCCTACTGATGTCATGAAGGATGACATATAAAATGACATATAAAAGGTAGCCACTAAAATAAAGTTCCTGTACTGCAGAAAAATTACAAGCATTGGTTCTGTTGGCACTGATACTTCCTATTAAAGACAACTCAGCCACAAATCACTAAATATTTACAAAAAATATTTCTTAATACTATTCATTGTTTGATGCATATGCAAAACAGAGATGGCAAAAGTGTGTGTTGATAGGAGAGAAAGAAAAGTGCGTGGTGTGACTTATTGTTCATGCGGTGCCATTTGCGGGATGGAGTGGGGTGGAGAGGAATGGTGGCTCTTCCTGCCCCTTCTGGGGCCTGGAGGAGGGCCATTTCCAGTCACCAGGTGGGCCGCCGGGTTCCCAGATGCCCACGAAGATGATGGCCAATCGGAGTGCACCCCTCGCGATCCAATTGGCTGCTGCGTCTTGTGAAGTGGCTGTGGGGGAATATGTCCCCATGTCCACCTGGGCAACCTCTTCGCATCTCGGCTGCTTCACTCCCGCCCGCCCTCTATCTGTTCCCTCTTAATGCTGATCATTGTTTGTGGTTGTTATTGTATTTGGTTAGCATACAATGCTTAGTTACTTGATGTTGCCTTGCATTTCTTGTCACAGCTTAGGGGCAGTTGCATGGGTCTTAGATTCAGGTTGGTTGGGGCCAATGCCCCTTGGGCATTGATTATTGGCCCCTTGTGGTTTGGAAGGGGGTGTAAGGCAGCAAGCATGTCTGGCTCAGCAGGGGGGTCATGCCTTGATTGCACCTCCTGGTGGCAGGGGGTTCCCAGCTGGTGGGCTCCCCTTGCCATTCCTTTGGGATTCTGGCACCGGGTAAGAAGCTTGGGCTCATTGGTCAACAGTGGGTTGACTGGTGTCAGGATCCAGACCCATGCGTGGGCCAAACCCATTTGTATGCTATAGCCAATAAAGTTGTGGCCTTTTGTTTCCCAGTCTAGTGTACTGTGTTCATTCTGCAGCTCCATCGCTCCTACCCATGCAAATCACACTCAACCATAAGCCAAATGAAACTTTGCCAAATGAAGCCAACAGGAGGACTGTTGAACCAAATAAAAACCATATCATTTATTCAGAAGACAATTTTTACACATCACCATCATCACTGTCTTTGTTGTTATTTCTTACCTGCCTCACCTCATGGATTGAAGCGAGGAATAAGATTTACACATCTTCAAGGTTTTTCTTATCTTAATATTCAAATGAAATAATTAATGAAATAAACAAATTAATGAAATAACATAAATGAAATAAAACAAACACATTAATGAACAAATTAATGAAATAAAATTAACAAATTAATGAAACAAATTAATGAAATAAAATAATGCTATTACTCAATGTTAGCACTTTCATAAAGTACTAGGCAGGTGTTGAACCAGTGGTACAAAACTTAATGGCTGTTTCACTCACATTCCTGTTCTTCAAATATGAAAAAGTATGTAAACCGTGATCAGACTGTAGTTTTTCACTTGTTATATTGAACTGAGCTGGAGAATGTCAGGAAGACTGTAGTCAACTCCGAAAAAGAACAGTTGTTCCTAGAGTTCCTATTAGTATCCTCACAGGAATCCTAGAACTGAATAATTATAAAACAATTCAGTGAAGAGTGAGCATTTTCAATGGACATGCCTAACAGTTGTATAGTGATTACAAGAAGAGAAAGAAAAATAAACTAAGAGAACATGCAATGCAGTCACTTGGGGGGAGGATCTATGTGTATTTAGTGTGTCTATATTGTACTTCATGATGTGCTGCCTATTTTCCTTTTTGGAGATCTTTCTTGCTGTTGTTGTTGTATTGTTGTTGTGCTTACTATTGGCTGTATTCAGTTTTTAGATTGTAGAAGGTTTACAGGCACTATTCCATTAGCAGTTGCAAAATTACTCCTAAAACAAAACACACAAGGAACACAAGCAGCACTTAACTGGATGAAATCATAATGAGTTGTGCAGAATCCTCCCTGCAACAAGTTGTACAAGCAGATTCAAAATACAGGTGTCCCTCACTTTTTGATGATACATTCTTTCAACACTTTTCAATTAGAACGGAATCTCTATGTTTGACACATGGTCTGCTCTCTTGACCACACGTTGAATATACAGGTTGTAGTTGTAACTGAAAAGAGTCAAAAGAGCAGTTCATCAAAAAAAAATGATGCTTCTTCTCTCAATCAAATCAACCTTTTTGTTCATATGGTGCCAAATCAGTTCCCTTCCACATGGTGCCAAAAGATGGCACCAAGGCAATTCTCTTCTACATTTCAACAATTTCTGCTTTTTGACAATGCTCTGGTCTCTAACCTGTCAAATGGGGGGGTGCCACTCAGCTGCCAGTCCTGGAAGTCTACTAGCACGGCATAGTTCCATGGGGTAAGGCAGGAGTGGTTCTTTTTTCTTCTTCTTCTTCTTCTTCTCAAAATTTTGAGGTGGTGTGATCATGGACAGGAGGGAGTAAACATGACCCAAAGGTTGGCTGAAGTTGGCCACCCCTTTTATTAGAAAAATTATATACTGTACACAACTCTCTATTATACCTGTTTAAGTGCGTATGACTTAACTGCAGTCTCTTTTGTACTATGCAGATGTTTCCTACATTGTAATGTTAGCAGCTCTGCTGAACCATAAGACATAATTCTGTTATTCTAAAAAGCAGCAGATGCATATGTACTTCAGTCCCACCGTAAAGAATTTAACAGTAGCTCTTCTTCTGGTCTTGTAGAAAGCCAGCCTGGTGTGGTGAACTGAATGTCTGACTAGTTTCTGGGAGATGAAGGTTTGTATCTACAATCAACCATGAAAATCCATTGGATGACCTAGGGCAAATCCTGCTCTCCCATCCTCAGAGGAAAAGTAATGACAATCTTTCTCTGAACCACTCATGTCAAGAAACCCCACAATAGGGTCTCTACAAACTGGAGTCAACTTGAAGGCACATAACAATAACAGAAGCATTTACATTTTAATTCCAGGTATAGAATTCTTAATCCTCCTTCCCCAAATTCAAAGGCCAAAAAACCATTTCTTCCTAGATAGATAAAAATCAAGAGATTTTGGAATAGCTTACAATGTAAAAGAACATATGTTAAAGCAACAGAATAAATATGTTAAAAGAATAGTATCACTAGCAGCTCCCCATCACAAATACAACTTAAGCATAAAAACCGATGTAAAGGGGTTAAATTGAAAAGCAAAACAAAGGCAAAGAAAAATATCTTCAACTGAAGCTGAAAAACCATGAGCTAAGCATTCCTTAGGCCACAACAGAGAAGGTCTTTACTCATAATTCAGCTAAAAAACACATAACTCTCCTTTCTTGTAATTTGAATCCAGAAGTTCAGGCCCTATCCTCTGGAACAGGAGAAAACAAGTGACTTCCATCTTCCCCATGTTAGCCCTTCAGACATTTGAAGACAATTATTATATTATCTCTCAGTTTTCTCTCTCCTAGGCTACACACCCACATCTCACTCAACCATTTCTCACAGAACTCTGTTTCCAGACCCTTTAACTGTCTTGATTGCTTTCCTCTGATTGCCATCCTCTCTACCAACTTGTTGATATCCTGCTCTGACTATACTGAATTTGCTCCAGGTTGACACAGGATGACTGGTGAGCATTCACTGGGTTTGATCCACTGAAGAGCTACAGACCCTAACAATAGGACTATCTAGCATAAAATTTACCAGATTCTTCACAAGAGAATCAGGGGAGACCTTACTGAAACCAAGATACACATGATTGCCAACATTCCCCAATCTACCAAATTATATATACAAAACTATGTTTAAAAAGAGCTGAGACTTGTTTTTGAGAAACTTCTGCTGGCTCTTAGCAATCATGGTATTCCTTTCTAAAGTGCTCACAGACTGATAGACTGATCTCTTCTAGAAACTTTCCTGGCACTGATGTCAAATTGATGGCTCAATAGTTGCTCAGGTCCTTTTTTCCCCTCTTTTAAAGATGAGAACAATATTTATCTTCCTTCAGTTTTCTGGGACTTCACCTATTCTCCAAAAATTCTCAAAGATTATAGATGAGGCTTGAGAATTACACTTGCAAGTTTGTTTCATATCCTTCAATGCAGTGCATCCGATGATGGAGATGTGGGCTAATTTAAAGAAGCTGGGTGTTTCTGCACCTCTCTTTACCTATCTTGGGCTGCTGCCTCCTCAATGCATCATTAATTCTGTTTTCACCAAGCTGAGCATTCTTTCCTTTTCAGGAAACATCAGAGGCAAGAGCAGTTCAGTGTTTTCACTCACTTATTCACTTTTTACTATCTCCATGCAGTGAACAATTTCCTTATTTTTTCCTTCAGCTCCAAACATAGCCTTTTTATTATTTTTAAACTCTCTTCAAAGACTGAGATTATTCATATTAAACAGCCAAAGAGACTTAAAATACAGAGGCAGGCCAACACAAGTACATGTTCTACAGACATTGTGCTTTATCCAAAAAGTGGAAGAGAAACCTTTCACCACAAATCTGACTCAATTTTTTTGACGTAAAATGTTCACTGCACAGTGTCTTTCAGAATAATTTTTAAGAAGCCCAAAAGAATCACAAAAAATTTATCAGTTTTAGGAAATCACAAATATATTAAGTTTTTACTTCTTTTACCTATGCAATACATTGTTTAGTTTTTATTTTTGCTTTCAAAATCCACTGAATACTGATATAATACTGAACTGAATTTAAAAAAAATTAAAGGTATAATGTAATTAGAAATGTAGACTTATTTTAAGCACTTTTATTGGTAGTATTGCTGAACCAATTAAGGTCCATTATTTTTCAGTTACAATGATGCAATGGTTATAGTTCAAAAACCTCAGAAAATAGAGACTACCAGTCAGGAAAACAGAAAACTTCTAAATCTGGTAGCATTAAGTAAATTAAGTAAATAATACTGTGATTTGTTTTGTTTTCTAGAATACAAAATGAGCCCACATGAATTACAGATAACACTACCTAAGTAGGACGCTTTTTAAAGTCTCTAACAATACATGACATCTGTTTTGAATCACACTTCTAAACTGTAGAAATGTCCTCAGACTCTATCCTCCTGTTATTTCAACCTGTTGGTGAACAAATCACCAATGCTTTAGTAATGTCTAGACTCTTCATGTGTTTGCAAGGGACCACAATTTCAAATACTGCGGATGAGACACCTAGAAGAAGTGAAGCAATGCATCTATGTTCCTACTACAATCACTTCATGTGAGCCAATCCCTGCTGTGTGACTGCATGGTATGCCACACAAAACCATTCCTGCAGTCAGAAAAGCTGAACATCAGTGTCAAAGTTTTTATCTTATTTATTAAGGAGCAGAGGATCAATCAATCTGAGTTCAGTCCTCTTGGTAAACAGACCTAAAACATCAAACTAAGTTCCTCTCTCTGATCACCATGCCATCCCATATATATGGGATAATGTGCGCATGGACAACAATCTTTATCTGCTGGCTGGTTCCCACAACTGAATGTAGCAGCATGAAGAGACAACTTGCATATATAAATGGGCCCACACACCATAAATAAATAAACTATCAGACTGCTTCACAGCAAGCCAAACACAGGAAGCTGTAAGCATATCCATGAAGCACATCCATTGTGAACCAGTTCAGTGGAGGCTTAAGGACTGGAGCGGCTTTCAAGCAAGGCTTCCTTAGTGACATTCCCTTAACCTGGAAGAGACAGGATGTGCAAATGGACGATATCCTTACACTGACAGAAATCAAGCAAAGCAAGGGAAAGCGCAATTTACAAGAGGCCGCGGGTTACCCAGCCCATAATGCACTTCCATTACCACAGAGATGACTGGAAGATCACGTGCAATCTCAGAAATGTAGAACACATAACTTGACAATTAAAATATAAACTCTTTTCATGAGACATGGCACTGGATATATGAGATAGGACCATGGTACACAAGTAGGACAGTCCTATGGTACAAGTTTATGCCTGAGCACAAAATACAATGTTTAGGTCCAGCCCTCATACAGCCTCTGATCTATCTTGATTCTCTGTGTGAAGTACTAATAAAAGTGACAGAGATAGGACAGTTAGTTGAAAAGAGTTAATGTATTCATTAATATGCAAATAATAATTCTAATTAAATTGCATTTGTGTTGGAAAGGAGTTTAGCTTAAATGCTTATGTTAAATTGCCATTAAATTTAAATTTAAAACATGCACAAAAGCCATTAGAGGATGGTGTTGAAAAAATGTGATCAGTGATTTCACTCCTCTCCAAGCCCTGTCTTTCCTCTTTCACTGAGGAGAGAATCTGCAGGGATTTCAGAAAAACTAATTTCTTACTGACTGTACCAAGACCCCTTTTTTCTTGCCATTCTTTTCTAGACCCCTTATAATTTCATATCCTCTTACCTTTACCCTCTTTTTAGTGTGCTGTTTCCCATGTGGATCCCTGCAAAAGTTCCAGGGTCAAGAGATTCAACATTCAGTTTTCTGGGACAAATGAGGTGTTTCTACATGGTATCCAATGTATGAAACATTATGGTTACACCATCCCCCACTCTAAGATGTCCTTACTATTCATTGCTTTAAAATCTTTTAACCCTGACATTAACTAATCTATTATTGTGAACAGAAAGAAACAAACATTCCTACAGCTTTTTTGCATTTACAATGGCTTGGATCCTATGACCTAAACATTGCAGTTCCTGAATCCTGAAGAACTAATAAAAAGCAAAAGCAGTTTTTTCAAAACTCCAAGAGATGCAGGATTTGGCTAAAGAGCCAACTAGGTAATGTTAAATTTTTTGACTCTCTAGAGCAGTCTCCCATTTAACTAATAAACTAATAACTAATAATTTAATACTGGAATTATGTTGATATTGAAATTCTGATTTGAGTGCATCAATTAAGTTAAAAAATAAAATAAGTTGCTTCCTTTCATTAGAAAAAAAATGTCTAAATTAATTGATAACTGATTAATCTCAATTAGTTTCCACCACTAGACAGTTCTGTTAAGATAATGGATTCCTTCTTGGTGAGGTCCTTGCAAATGCTTCTTTTTGCCATTTTCTACAGCCAGATATAAAAATAAGTATCTCAAAGTCCAGTGCAAAAAAGACACTACCATTGCAAGCAGCAGTACTCAGCCCGATCTAGACCCAAAGTTTCAGGATTTTAACCTCATCCTGAAGAGCAAAACTTCAGAGCAAGGAAGTAAGCCATCCTTCTCAGGGCCTCTCATATCCATTGTCAGCTTACATTAAGAGTGTCACAAAAGAACGTATGAATGGTACTGCTTGACCTGTGGTTTCCCTGAACTTTAGCATTTCATTTTGGCTCACCAGGATCCATTTCTGATGTTCCACACAGCTGCATCTCTCACAAATTGTATACTTTTGCAAGTTTTCTCATCAAACTACAATCTTCGGTATATACCAAGGATCCATCCATTCTAATGGACTGAAACACTGGAGAGCTGTCAGCCTCAGAGCAAACAACAGAAAGCCATTTTAGGTTTGCATCTATCAGTGAACTGGGAAAACTTCAGGAAACTTGAAAACCTTGCTTGGTCATTTCCTTCCACTTAGGAATTGATTGGTGCTGTCATTTCTGCTAATCAGTTCAACTTTGGCAGAGACAAGAAGAACTAAATTAAATTCCATGCCTGAAAGGTGCATGGAAAGGTGAAAGGTGACCATGCAGCTCAATCTAAGTGCTGGATACAGAGTTCAACATATCACAACACACACTCGGATATACTAGAAATGTTGGCACTGGCAACAGGAGACCTATGGGCAAAAAGGAATAACTGTTTTTCATTTACCCAAAGTTTTCATTTTAGCTGGCAGCTGAAGGGCAGGGGGTGTTCTATTATCTTCTTGACCAATAATGTCACTCATGGGTCTGGTCGTCCCTTTACACTGGGTGAACTTTGTGTACACTGTTCCAACTATTTGACAAAAACAGGAGGAAGTAAGAAGTCCCTTTGTTTTCAGCAATCAGAGATGGACCAAATCTGAGTTCTTGTCACACCTCACCCACCTTAATTACGATTGGGAGAACTTTCCATCCCCATTTGGGAAACTGCACATCTGAGGGTTGTTCTTTCCAGAAAAATAAGATTATTTCAATTTTTATTTTTGAGATCCTTATACTGTGATATCAGCAGCCTTTTCTTTGCAATTTGCTTATACAAAGAATTCCCAGAGATGAAAATCTAGATGCACAGCTTTCTCTTAAGATGAATGTGAACAACACGTGTATTTTTTTTGCAAGTGTAAGCAGAACTAAAAATGAAAAATATTGTTTTTGCTTGTGAAAACAACTTTTTTTGCACATGTAAGTAAATTACAGTGGCTTTTCCTGTTGCCCCAACTCTGATTTTTCCAAAGGATTAGAAAGTGTGTGTGTGTGTGCATACATGGATGTATGCTTTCTCAGAGCAAGCACAGACTAAAAAACAAAACTGTTCTGACTGGTATCATCAAAAGGCAGAGCACTAATTAAAATGAATCACTCTAGAGAGTTGCCAGGACAGATGTTAGCATTTACTAGGTGGACTCAACACATTCTAAGAGGACTAACAAGGCTTGGTTAGCCCTGTATACAAAGCCACACACAGATCACTAGCTATACACAGCAGGCTTGGTATTTCTACTCTCCCTAATTTTGCAGTCTAGGAACATAACAATACAAAGGAGATTTACTTAGTTGTGGTGGGGGGCTCAGTCATACACAGATAATGGGACTGTCTTTGGGGTTTGGTGGGCCACATTACGTAGCTCTGTACGCTGAATGTATCATACATAAAACTTGATTAGTCTCCAAGGAAGGAGGCATGAAAACTAGAGGAAGGAACATCAACAATTTAAGAGAGCATGGCACAGTACTACTAGTAGAAAATGATTGGAATGACTGTTGATGAAAGGCAAGAAAGGCAAGGAAGAAGGTGCAAAGGCAGAGTTATAGCTGAACATTAAAAAAACAAAAATAATGATCTCCAGTGATTTACATAATTTTAAAGTAAATGATAAACACATCTTCTACACCTTCTACATCTTGGCTCCCCAATATATTGGAGAAATAATGTCCAATCTCCAATATCCTTTTCCTTGGGCAAAATATTGGACCATTGGGTGGCCTCCCAAACCCAGGGGCTCAGATGGACTTTCTAGTTCTATTTGAATCTGGCTTCAGTTCTGGTTAGGGGACTCAGTCTGCTTTGGTCACTTTGGTAGATGGCCTATACTAGGAACTGAACAGGGGTAGCGTGCAGAACTGCTATAATTTTCAGTGGCTTTCCATACCATCAACCATTATACCCTTTCAGGGAACCTGTCTGGGACAGAATTTGGGGCCACTGTCTTATGATGGTTCTGGTTTTCCTTGGAGAAGTGAGCTCAGAAGTGGTTCAAGCCCACCCACGCCCGTTGTGGCCTATGGGGTCTCTCAGAGCTCAGTCTGGCCCCTTTTTGTGCTTAATAACTACATGTAACCACAGAGGTTAGTTTATTTGATAGCGGATCAAGACAGGTATGCTCTTTAGAGTAACGGAGACTGATGTGCAGTGTAAGCCTCATTGATATGCTTGTTAATACTATTTCACTTCAACTGGGGAAAAAATAGAACATCAAAAGAGGTAAAACTAGGGATGAACCAAGTATGGCATCCCAGATGTAACCAGACAGCAACTCTCAGATGCCCTGCATAGATGACGAGGAATGCAATTGAACTCTGCAAATTCCTGGCATAAACTTTGGCTGGATTCTTAAAGATTATATCCCACATTGTTAGCCCCAGTAAACAGGCGGCATTTAATAAATGGCTACTCAGTAAGTCAATATTTATGTAACATTATTTATTCAATAGTTCTATTCCAGTTGGAACAAACAATGATTACAGATGAAATTGTTAACATTTTTAGACCAATCTACAGAAGAATGTCCAAATCAAAACCATGACAGTGGATCATGAAAGCCTTCTTCATCATATGCTGCAACAATTATGTACCAAAACAGTTTAATTTTCTTATGCAAATACACTACCAAAAATCAGTACTTCCTTCCCCATTAATGTGACTACAATGTGACTGCAATGTGGTAGGCTTGTTGCCTCTTCCACCTTCTGGACAATGCAAGGCAAGTGAGGAATTTGTTGGACCTCATATTCTTGGCAGAAATCAGGATTGCTGAAATCTTCCATTACTACTATCTCTCTTTTGTTCTGAATGTGTGGTTACCTGTTTCAGGAAGGCCTCACGAAGTCCTCAGTCTAGTTTGGGGTCTATAGTAGACCCCCAAAATGATATCCCTGTTTTCTTCTCTCCCACTCAATTTTTACCCAGATGCTCTTAACCTGGCTTCCAAGATTTAAGTCATGGATCTCTTTACAGGTGTAAACTTCCTTGACCTACTTCTCCTCCATTTCTGTTTGGTCTGTTTCTCTGAAATAAATTGTATTCCTCTATTACTACATTCCAATCATGAGTCTCATCCCATCAGGTTTCACTGATGTCTATTATACCATACTTGCGTATTTACTCAGCATTGCCTGGGATTTTATTTTATCATAAGTAACACTTGTTAGAAATGCCTTAGGAATTACCTTACCTTACCTTAGGAGTTAGATGCAGTTGAAAAACACCCAATTTGAGATCTTGTGTCTCTAAATTTCCCAAACTGTGTTGTTCAGTACCTGTAACTTTTGCCCATATTCCCCAACCCAATCTATATTCAGAGTTATTAGCATACAGAAGTTGGGTTTGTGAGGGGACTTTCTGCTAGGCCTTGTGTCCACAGCAACCGGCTTATTCAGAGCTCTCTGGATGAGAATTCTAAAGGTCCCTCCTTGAACTGCCAACCCCAGGATTGCATGGAATCTTCACAGCCTGCCAATCATACAAGGTCTTCTCATCTCCCACAGCCAATCATATGAGGTCTGTGCCTGCCTGATGCAGACAAACAGACAAACTCACTCACAAACTTTGACTTTTATATAGTAGATCTGCTTTGCGGTGTTCAGAGTTCAAGTTCATCTTGTTTACTTCCCATGCTCTGTACATTAGTATAGAGACATCTAAGACCATGGGTCATTCTCCCTGGCTGCTTATGTCAAATTTTTTGCCTCCTGTGTATCAAATTCCTTCAGCTTCCTATCCAGAGCCTCAAAATCCCTTCTAATATACTGAAAGTTACTCCTTGCCATGTCACTGGTTCCCACATGAGCCAAATGCAAGCAGTAATGGTCAGCGGGGTTCACAAGTCTTGTCAGCCTCTCTGTGACATCATTGATTTTTGCCCCAGGGAGATACCACACCTCTCAAACCACTGCTCTTGTTCTTCTCAGTAGGGAGTCCCCTACCACCACCCCCTGTTTCTTCTGAGCATTGGCAGGGGCCATTCCATTTCCTGGATTTTCCAAGGACAACTGCACATTCTCTGAGGACTGACACTGCTGTTCTTGTTGCTGTTCCTCATCATGAAGATCTCTTTGCCGCGGGTGAAGATGAACAGGTTGCTTACCTGTTAACTGTGGTTCTTCCAGTGGTCATCTGTGAACTCACACAAATGGTTCTTCTGCGCCTGTACAGTGTGATATTTGGAACCTTCTAGAGCCTACTGAGAGGTGTTTTGGTGGGAACTCCATCCCCGTCCCCAGTGGCTATAAAGCCACCTTCCCACCTAAGCTGTTAGTTCCATGGTTGCCAGAGGCAGCAGCTAGAGGATCAACAGGTCAAGCATGATACAAGAGGGGAGGAAGGGGGGGTTGTGTGAGTTCACAGATGACCACTCAAAGAACCAAAGCTACAGGTAAGCAACCTGTTCTTGTCTGTGGTCTCTGTAACTCACACAAATGGGAGACTAGGGAGCTACTAACAGGAGGTGGAAGTGTTACGCAACAGAAGAAAACAACACTGCCCTCCCAAACAAAGCATCGTTGTGCGTTCTATTGGCCAGTCTGTAGTATGAAATAAATGTAAGAGGTTGTAACCAAGTAGCAACCCTGCAGACTTCATAAAGAAGTACACCATGCAGAAAGGCTGTGGAGGTAGCCATGGCTCTGGTAGAATGGCTTCTCAGTTGCTGAGGAGGTTGCTTGCCAGCCAGCTCATAGGCGAGATGAATGGTTGATGTTATCCACTTAGATAGTCTTTGTGAGAACACTAGTTGACCTTTCTTAATAGAAGAGTAACACACAAAGAGTCTGTTGGAGTCTCTGAAGGGTGCTGTGTGCTGTACATAGAATGCCAGGGCATACCTGACATAGAGACAGTGTAGGTTGCATTCTAGGTCTAATGATGGACTTTACACGAATGAAGGCAAGATGATGTCATGATCGATGTGAAAAGAGGATGCTACCTTTGGCAGGAATGAGATGTCAGGGCAGAGCAGTACCTTCTCGCTGTGAAAACAGAGATAGGGTTGATCCATCCTAAGAGCACAGAGCTCGCCTGCCCTCCTAAGCTGAGGCAACGGACATTAGAAAGACAGTCCTCCAAGAGAGGAAGTGAATATCACATGTGGCCATAGGTCTCTTCGAGAACTGGGAGAGGACGAGTGGATGATTCCATGCAGGGACCAGAGGCAAGATTGGAGGATGAAGATTCTTGTAACCCTGAAGGAATTGCTTGACAAGACAGTTTGAAAAACAGGAAGGTTGAATGCGTTGCTGCATGTGCCATGAGACTGCTGAGAGGTAGCACTTAATAGAGGAACACAATAGGCCTTCGGTTGACAGAGAACCTAGGAAACTGAGGACCTCCACAATACCAAAGTTCTCCAAGTCGAGGTGGAGATATTGGCAGAATTTGGACCATTTCTAAGTGTAAGATCACCTGGTAGAAGGCTTCAGAGCCACTTTGACAATAAGCCTGACAGACCGAGGCAAGGCAGTCAATGGAATAGATTCCATGCCATCAGCCTGAGGGATCGAACATCTGGATACCATCCTTTGGAAAGAGCCATCAGGAGTCAAACCACATTTATCTCAGCACCATGGTGTTATTAGTATCACCCTGGCCTTGTCCTGCCAAGTCTTTGCCAACATCTTCATTATGAGAGGGAATGGAGGAAAAGCTACACAAGGGGCCCCATCCAAATGAAGAGAAAAGCATCCCCCAGCAATCCTTCGTACTTCTTGTTCCTGGAGCAATATACTTCACAGTGTTTGTTAAGAAGAGATGTGAACAGATCTACCTGAGGGACATCCCAGACGTGGAAGATCTCCTTCAGGGGGGCCATGTATAGCTTTCATTCATGGCAGGAGAGCAGAGTGCAGCTGAGAATGTCTGCCATGGAGTTTCTTCACTGGGTAGGTGAACTGCCAAAGGCAAGATTCCCCATGTAGGCACCACTCTCAAGGTCAAATTGGCAGATTGAGAAGAGTCATGGACCAAGTACCTCCTTGCTTGTTGATACACTACATGGCTGTGGTGCTGTTGGTTATGATGTGTACCACCCTGCCAAAAAAGGTGATACTCGAAAGCACAGAGAGCTTTGATGTTTACTAACAGCTCCAAGGTGCTTCTGTGAAGAGACTTGCTCGATGTCAACCACCATCTTCTGATTATGAAGCTTTGCGAGTGGGCTCCTCAACCACCCTGAGAGGCATCTGTTGTGTCTGCTACCAACAGTGGTCAAGGCAGGAAGGGCATGCCTGCAAGAATGTTTCGAGCGATCTTCCACCACTCCAGAGACTGAAGAACAGGACATGGTACCATCACAAACATCAAGCGTTGATGTTAAAAAGGATCGAAGTTGGAGAGGAACCAGGCTTGCGGCAGTCTCATCCTGAGCTTGGCAAAGGGAGTGACCAATGCGGTCGAAGCCATAAATCCAAGGATGACCTGTATGAACTGACATATCTGAGCCTAGATAGATGGGAGATGGCATGGAGAACAGACCACAATCTGTCTTGAGGCAGGAAGGCATGTTGTACTCAGGAGTCCAAGAGGGCACCTATGAACTTGATAATCTGGCATTGAGTTAGGTGTGACTTCTGGAAATTGATGACCAGACTTAGGGATCAAAGAAGCCTGATTGTTATGTCAAGGTGAAGGAGAAAATGAGATCAAGATGGGGCAATGAGAAGCCAGTTATCAATGTAAAGAAACAAAATGATACCATGTTAATGCAGTGCAACCACTACCACCACCATGCACTTGATGAAAACTCTTGGTGCCATGCTGAAACCAAAGGGAAGGACCCAAAACGGATAAGCTTTCTGACCCACAACGAAAGCAAGAAATCTCCTGTGGGCAGGTCTGCTGGATATGTGAACATATGTATCCTTTAGAACCAACATGGTGAACCAGTCTTCCTTCTGCAGCAAAGATAGAATAGACATGACAATCCTGATGCAGAAGCACTGTGGATGGATGTAAAATTCAAAATGATCAAAATTCAAAATGACCCTGACAGACAGGAGAGCTGGGCCAAAGCTAACAAAATGAATTTCAACAGAGAGAAATGTAAAATCCTACACTTGGGCAGAAAAAATGGAATGCACAAATATAGGATGGGGTTCACATGACTGGATAACAGTACATGTGAAAGCGATCTAGGAGTCTTAGTAGATCACAAGCTGAACATGAGCGAGCAGTGTGATGCAGCAGCCAAGAAAGCCAACGTGATTCTTGGTTGCATCAATAGGAGTATGGTGTCTAGATCAACAGAGGTAATGGTAACACTCAATTCTGCTTTGGTTAGACCTCATTTGGAATACTGTGTCCAGTTCTGGGAACTTCGGTTCAAGAAGGATATTGACAAGCTGGAGCATGTCCAGAGGAGGGCGACCAAAATGGTGAAGGGTCTGGAAGCCATGCCCTATGAGGAGCGGCTTAGGGAGCGGGGTATGTTTAGTCTGCAGAAGAGAAGATTAAGAGGGGACATGATAGCCATGTTTAAATATTTGAAGAGATGTCATGTCAAGGAGGGAGCGGGCTTGTTTTCTGCTGCTCCAGAGACTAGGACAAGGAGCACTGGATTCAAGCTGCAGGAAAGAAGATTCCATCTGAACCTCTGACTGTCAGAGCTGTCCGGCAGTGGAATATGCTGCCTCAGAGTATGGTGGAGTCTCCTTCTTTGGAGGTTTTTAAGCAGAGGCTGGATGGCCATCTGTTGGGAGTGCTTTGATGTGTGTTCCTGCATAGAAGGAGGTTGGACTGGATGGCTCCTGTGGTCTCTTCCAGCTCTATGATTCTATGATTCTATAATTCCATAATGGTTGATTCCTTGTAAGTCCAGAATGGGATGAAGGCCTCCATCCTTCTTTGATATCACGAAGTAGCAGGAAGCAAAGCTCTACCAGAGAGATGAGAAAGGAGTCAGCTATATGGCTCCCTTCTTGATTGATTTCTTCATTGAGCAGTGGAAAAGGGCAAGTGACATAGATTTGACCAGTAGGAAGAAGCCTTCACAACTCTATGGCCTGTCTCCTTGTGGCAATGTCCAGTACCCAAGATCCATCATGACAGAGGCAAAACCAGGATGGTATTTGTTTAGTCTGTCCCTGTCCCCTCGGTGTTGATAGACGAAACTGTGGTAAGAGTAGAGCCATCAGAGTCAAAAGAAAAAGGTATTGGTTAGGCTACAGTATCAAAAACGGTGATACCGGAGGTGGTAGAGGCACAACGGCCTTTGGAGTTGTTGACATGACAGTAGGTAGTGGAAGGCTCATTGCATGAAGAGGTATTGTCAATAGGACCATCATATGCGATGGTTAGACTGGTCCAACTGGCGCTTCTTGTACTATGGAGACTGGTACCAGGAGAAAGGAAGCTTACAGCTGGACTGCTATTGAGTGGGGTGTGATGGTCTTTTCTGCCGAGTTGGAGTGGGGGTGCAGGCCTCCCCGGCAGGTGGATAGTAATGGCAGTACCAAAACCTGGAAGACCACTACGGTTGTAAGTCGTACTTCCTCACCATGGTCATCATCTTCTATGTTTGTTCCAGCTTTTCATCTGTTGATGAATTAAAGAGGGCAGCGCCATCAAAAAACAGGTCTTCTACCATGGAGTTGGCATGTTCGGAGAGGCCACAAGAGCGTAACCAGGCATGGCAGCAAAGGGAGATGGCTCCAGTCAACGCTTTCCTGCTGCACTGTGTGATATGTCAGGCTATTGTTATTTGCTGAGAAGCCAAGTGACAGGCCTCCACATGCAGCACTGTTGCAACTCTACTACCATCCTTGGGAAGCCAGTCAAGGTAAGGCTTGATTTTATTCCACAGGAAATGTCGGTAAGCTCCCATGCATGCTGCATACAAAACAGCAAGGTAGTATTTGAACAGAATTTCCTGCCCATGGTATCCATCTTCTTACCTTCTTTGTCTGTGGGTGAGGTGTGCAGTTTTTGAGAAACATGAGACTGGGCCGCATCCATGATTATCAAGTTGAATTTAGGATAATTAATTAACCAGTCCAACACAGACTTGACAAGCTTGTGGAGAGTTTCCAGTTTTTTTAGATGTAGGAGAAATGGAAAGCGGAGACGCCCATGACATTCTGAGGATGTGCAGAAGGTAAGGGAATGAAGGGATTGAAGCTGGAACCGGTGCCTGATCACACATTTGCTGGAAGATGGGGTCTTGCCCATCTCATTGGCAGTCTACTTCGAGGTTCAAGGAACATCCAGAGCATTTGATCAGCAAATGATCGAACATCGTCCATTGGAGACATGGGATCACATTCTGCTACTTGACTCTGAGGGACTGGATTAGGTACATCAGCAGCTGATTTGGACAAGGACAAAGATGATACCAAGTGAGAATGATGATGGTAAGTCCAGCATACGGGGGAGGTAGGAGTGTGAACTCGAGACCGCTCCTGAGTCAAGTGAATCACCATTGTTGATGCCAACTCAGATGGAAGATGGTTGACATTCATGTCCACCCAGCAGGGCTCGGTATTTAGTGGGCACTCAGAGGTATCGGCCCTAGGAGTTTTGGTGTTGACTCAACGTCTACACTGGGGAGGAGAAGACAATGGTGATGGAGATGGTGAGTATTGGGAGCAACAGTGATAGTAATAAGGTCTTCTACATAGAAGTAACAGTGCCGGTGGTGGTGTCTATAGTTGTAATAGTCTTCCAAGTACAGAGAGAGCTCAGCAGAATCATGCGAGGAGGACCAATAATGAGAGTAGGAGTGCTCACAAGCAGGCTGTCAAGAAGATCGATGTTGACGAACCATGTTCAGGGGAACACTGTTGATGTCAAGGGGATCAGCTTCTCGATCTGGAGTCCTGGGAGGATGAAACTGGAGAAGGAGAGGGCCGACTGTAGAGACCCCGAAGAGCATGATGTATCATAGTGCTCTTGCAGGAAGCATCACGTCATTCTTGGGGTGATGGTTGCTCTGGATGAAGATGGTCGGGAGGCAGTGGTACCATCTGCACCAGTGCCAAGTTGACAATCTCTCCTTCAGAGGTCACACACGTCTCAGCAAGGCCTGGAAAAGGGATAGGGCCTTGTGGAAGAGGCGAAGAATCACACTGAGGAGAAGCACGAGGAACTGAACCATCTGAAGAGTTGCAGAGTGGTAAACGGTGCTGTTCTTGTGTAGATTCAAGGGGAGAATGATGAGACAGAAGGTTTAGATCCCTTGTGTTTCTTTGCCAAAGGGGCCCCCATCATTTTCCTAACAGTACTGGATGTATGTTTGGGCTCCTTACAAGATGAGCATTCAGTCTCATAGGGCATAGTCAACCAATGATCCCAATGCTCAGATGGGGAAAAGTATGAGGGCTGAGACAAGGTCAAGGGAAGAGCTATTCTGGATCTCAAGGCAGAATGGGATCACTGAGACTCCCTCAAGGTCAGAGGTGGAGAAGGTCCCAACTTCTGCATGGAGAGTACCGAAGACTGATACTGTGCAGAAGGATGGCCCAAAGTCTGCACCACAGGAACAGAGATGGTCTAGAGAGGCCTATTTGGGGTGGCCGTGCTGGAAGCGCTCAAAACTTTCTCCCAAAGGAGGGCTTTGAGTCTTGCTGCTCTGTTGCACCTTGTCGAAAGAATAATCAACCGACAGTGAGCACAGGACCCAACATTGTGTCCTTGCCTTAAACAGAGGAGACACTTTGAATGGTCATCTTAACCACCTCCAGAAGCGAAGTGCTTGAAGACTGCTGTGGAGGCCATACACAGACACAAAGAGTCCGAACATGAAATCCATATCCAATGACGAAAACTGAAAAAAAAATCTGAAGTCAGGAAGCCAAGAATCAAAAAGAAGTTGCCAAAACACCAGACAAAATTGTAAGTCAAAAAGGGAGATCCAAGGTTGAAAGGCCGAAAAATGCAACAGAGACTCCTAAGATGCTACTGCCACAGCGGAAGGAAAGGAACTAATGGCTTAGGTGGAAAGGTGACTCTAAAGCCCCGGGCATGGGGGTGGGGTTCCTGCCAAAAAGCCTGTCACTGCACTCTAGAAGGTTCCGAACGTCACACTATGCAGGCACAGATGACCCATTTGTGTGAGACACAGAGACCACAAAGAAGAACCATATGTAACAAAGACTCAGTACACCTTCCTTCTGATCCACGTGGAAGCATATGATACTACAAAATACAGCCACCCTCCACTTTTGCAAGAGTTTGGAGTGCAGAACTCTTGAAATAGTGGAGAAACCACAACCACAACCACAACCCCTCCCATTCTCTTGCCTTTTGCCCTAGCGCATGTACCTTCCTTCTCCATGCCCGGCGAAAAGGCAAGGGAACGACGGGCGGCTCGTGCACATACCCTTGGCAAGGGACAATGAGGGTCAAAGTAGGGAAGCTGAAAGACCTGAGGAAACAGATTGTTTCATTTTTCCCCCCTCCTATTGAAGGACACAGCCCAAGAACAAAGAGAGGAATACTGAAAGTGAACAACTGGCTCCACAGATTATGCTGTCAGGAATGATTTGGCTTCTGGACCTCAGTTTGTGCTTTCACAGAGAAGGATGTCTGGCAAGAGATGAGTTATGTCTCACAATGGTTTGGAACAACACATTTGCTACAGGGATCAGGAAGACTTTAAACTGAGTTATATGGAGAAAGAAGAAAGCATTCCAGAGAAAAGGAGATACCAAATTCTGGGGGCAACAGATTCAATGATACAGAGAGAACTAGGGTGACAGTACAAGAATTGAAAGATGACGAGAAGAAAAAAGGAATCAGCTGGAGAGAATGACCCTTGGTCTCGACACTAATGCACAGAGCATGGGAAGTAAACAAAATGAATTGATCACAGGAAGACAAATATGATTTAACAGTCATCAGTCAACCTGGTGGGATAAGTCTTGTGACTGGAATGTAGGAACAGAGGGGTGTAACATATTCCAAAGAAATGGACCAAATAGGAAAGGATATGGCAAGGACATGCCCACCTGTAAGGAAACCCATGACTGGGAACATAGAAAACAGGTTGTGAGTATTCGTGGATATATTGAAGAGGAGGTGAAACAATCGTGACATCACTGTGGAGGTTTACAAGATAATTGTATCATCTAAGAAGAAACAACCAACTATTCAAAAAAAATACATAAATAAATATTAAATAAATTAACACCACAAAAGGAGTAACATTATCCCTTCTTGAGTTCCATTCATAATGTAACTAGTTATGCCTTAACCACTGCAAAAGGGAATCAATTGTTTATTTATTTATCTATTTATTTATTTATAACTAGCTACTTCTAATCTTTGACAAAAACTGTTTGGAAGCCACAAAACACAGCTGCTAGATATTAATTTGAATTGTTATTGGGATACAACCAACTGGCTGTTGATATGATTTTGCCAATGTCTTTGGGTGGATGGTTTGGACTACTGAATCTAAGTGCTACTTTTGACCTGTTTTTCTAACCTTTCTATTTTATTTTCTATTGTATTGCAATATTTTAATGTTTTATATTCTTTATGTCCAGCTGTGGTAGAAATTCCACATATTTATATATTTATTTTCACTTAAAGTAATTCAGAAACTACAACTTGATTTTTTTTACTCCATCTGAGCTTCTTTTAAGTGCAGTATTCTCTTTTTTTAGTGCACCAATTGAAAACTGCACATTTCTGTCATTTCTTTCATCTCTGTGCTAATGAGTGTTTATGCAATGCCAAGGATAAGTTCAGCAAAATTTTATAGAATCACAGTAGAATAGTGCATGTGAATAAAAAAATTAGGATTTATAAATTTTAAAGTTATTGCGGTTATTTTTAAGTAACTAAATAGAGCTATAGAGGAATAAGTACAGAAACTGGCAAAGTTCATTTTTATCATCTTCACTTAAACAATATATAATACTATACATACATATTTTTTAAGCACAAGTCATTCTTACTGAAAAATCTGGCATTTCCTGTACCAATTATAAGAGGAGAAAGAGCCAAAGCAGAACGCTATGAAGTTTTGACATAACAGTATTCATGCAATGAGTTTCATCCCCACTGCTGTTGCCTTCTATTGTCTGCAATTCATTTGAAAGATCTGGATGCAAGCTTAAACATAATGGAATCCTAGATTCTTAGGGCCACAGTTCACTGGATTATGCTACTGTACATATAGGCATGCTTACCACTCTGTCTTTATAGGAACTCCTACCACTCTAAAAATACTGACCCACAGCTGTTTAAGATTTATTTTTTTAGACCATAGTACCACTGTTTGGTTGCTTCCAATTTCTAAAACCACAAATAGTAAAAGTGTACTCAGTCTACTGCAAACATAAATAGCAAATGCACGCTTCAGCACTTTTAAAAGGATATGGAAATTGGCAACAAAAATGCAGTCCATGTTGAAAATTTACAACAGTCTTGCTATATTTCTTCAGAAATACAATCAGGTAAAATTAGGAAGATCTCTACTAGCTGGGTGGCATTTTTGCATTTATGTGTTTCTCTTTCTTAAAAAAAACTGAAAGACATTCATTATGCAATTTCTGGCACTTGATAAAATACAGTACCTTTGCTAAAACCACATGCTCCACACTTAAGTTTAGCATTACACAAACATCTTTCACCTCAGATATCCCCTGGCATTAATACATTTAATCAAATCCTCCCACCTTTGGGGAAGGGCCATGACTTGCATGTGAAAAGGTCCCAGGTTCAATTCTAGGCATCTGCAAGTAGGGATCTGGGAAAGATTCCTGTTCAAAACTCTGAAAAGCCACTGCCTGACCAGGTCAGACAAGCCAGAGATCTGACTCAGGAGGAACAGATATGCCAAGACACCCCCTTATTTCTGTCATGCTCATGTGAGTTTTTCATATATTTCAATATCTATTATAAGCTCCAAAGAGTTCACAACGGTTTTACGTAATTAGACAAATGTGCTTTTATTTTAAAAATTATATCCATCATAATAAATCAAAATGTCCTTTCACATTTTTATGTAACAGTTTTAGCAACCAAGCATGCCACACTATCACTAGCTAGGATCCCCTTGAACTGTCAGCCCCATGCCTATCATGTTATCACAGCTTGCTTACCATATAAGGCTTCGCTCATAGAATCATAGAGGTGGAAGGGGCCCCATAAGCCACTGAGTCCAACTCCTCACTCAACACATGTAGCTATCCAGGATTTTGAGGATGCCCAGAGACGTTCAGCCTCTGGTTTGCAAAGACTTCTAGATCCTTTTCACATGTACTGTAGTCAAGCCAGGTACTTAAGTCAGGAAGGCATAAAAAAAAAAAGAATAAGATTCAAGGTGTTAAAAGATTCAAAAGAACAAGGAGGTCTTGGACTACCAAATTTAAAAATGTATTTTGCAGAATCATGTATGACTTAAATTAAGAAATGGATTACACTAACAGACAATAAACTTTTGAATTTAGAAGGACATGACTTAAGATTCAGATGACACGCATATCTATGGTATGATCAATTTAAGGTCAATGTGGCCTTTAATAATCACTGTATTAGACATGCCTTATTGAAACTCTGGAATAAATATAAACTATGTTCAAGAATACCTCTTTGGATTTCTTCATAAGATGCTTTTTGTAGAACAGAAACGAGAACAAACCAACATTAGCTAACATATCATGATTTCTTAAAGAAGACAGATCAAGACTGTGTTACAAAATCATTACAGCAACTACAAGAGAAAGGTTTTAATATGTAATGGTTCACACATAGACAATTCTATCTAAGACTTACTGAAGATAAAATGAATAAAAAATTTGAAAAGAATAAAACAGAATATGAGCTATTATTATTTACTAATAATGAGCATTTGATTGCTAAGTTATATAAACTTCCGCTGAAAATAGAGGTAGAAGATGAACAGGTTAAGGAATACATAGTTAATTGGACAAGGAATTTGGGACATAACATGAAGAAAAAAATTAAAAATGTAGTTTGCTATGATCTCTAAGAAAATCACTATAAAATGGTATTTCGTTGGTATCTGACTCCAGAAAGGTTTACAACAGTATGCAAAGATACGAAGAATAATTGCTGTAAATGCCAAGATCATGTCATATTTTTATATCACACATGGTGGATCTGTGAAAAAGCTAAAAAATTTTGGATGAAAATACAGAATAAGACACCAAAAATTTTGAAGTGTCAAATTTATAAGAATCCTGAGTTGTTTTTACTAGGAATTTGGGAAGAAGATACCGCAGTCATCAAACAACAGAAATATGTTATTGGAAGCAAGATTAATTTATGCAAAGTAGTGGAAAAATATGGAGGTCCCACAGACAACTGAATGGTTCAACAGACAGATGAGAATAGTGGAAATGGATAAACTCACATCCAGATTAAAGGCTCAAACAGAACATAAATTTACTTATAAATGGAAATGCTTAACTGATTGTTTTAGAAAAAATGAAGACAATAGGGTTTTAAACTTGCATAAGATTTTAAGTTTAGAATTTTGGTTTTTGGCTTATAATTAAATGAGAAAGGTACTATGAAAGCAATAGATTTTAGTTTGTTGCTTTTTCAGAAAACATATTACATGTAATGTATAGTTAAATGAATGTTGTTTTAAATTTACTAATAATTTTTAAGAACTAACTACTACTTTAATTATTATTGTGGAGTATTATATTACTGAAATAATGTTAGTTCACATAAGATGATTCTATTAGTTTTGTTATAAATCTAATTAGAACAATTGATTTCAAAATAACAGATTCACAGTATTAGTTCAATACCCTTAATGATAGTTTTTCATTTTTGTGGTTATAATTTACTAAATAATGTTTTTTTGTTCTTTTTAGTGAGCATGTGTTAAAGATATAAATACTATCAGCAACAATAGTAACTTGGATCATAGGTAACAATTTAAGAAAGTTAAGTACAATCACTTAGCAGGAGCTGTTTGCAATAAAGCCGGGAACCAACTTTTGAATTTTTCTTGGTTAGTTTAGTTCTACTCTAGTTACATATTGATAGTTTAGTTATCTAAAGTTTACTGTTGTATAGGTGTTTCATTGTTCTGTTTTTTTGGTTTGGTTTGGTGTATGATTATGTTTTGTATTGTTTATCCGTGCTTATATGCTTTAATGTTTAATAAAAATGTACTAATTAAAAACAACTTTAGTGGAGTCAAGATATGCTATAATCACAGCGTTCCCTTCATCTACCAAGCTAGTAACTATATTAAAAAAAAAAAGGATAAGATTAGTCTGACATGACTTGTTTTTGATTAACCATATTTAGTGATCATGGCATTCCTTTCTAAGTGTTTACAGACTATCTGTTTAACAATCTACAGATCATTAAACAGACAGTCTAAACAGACAGTCTATAGACTGTTCAATGATCTAGCTAGAAAACACTGCCCACATATATCCAAATTGTCCCAAAAGTAATGAAATATCTTTCCACATTTCATTCTCCCAGACATTTCTTGTAAGCTTGGGATATGTGCAAAACATCTGGCCAAACCTGTCCTGGTAGCAGCCAGCTGCAGGCAATGGTGTTGTTGTTGCAGCAAATATATTTCTATTTCACCAGCTGTGAACTACAATAATTTTTTAAGCCTTCTTTTTCGTAAATTACATTACAGGGAGATTAATTCAATCAAAGATGCTACAGCCTTGAGTTTTCATGACCTAAATATGGCAGCTGTTGACTGGGGCTCACAAGAGGTCTCTCATTTATGGGGTTGCCATTAGTTGAAGCTGGACTTGCCTGACAGTATAAAGTGCTCAACACACAAACTAGGAAGTCATTAGTAACCATTTTGCTCTGCTCCAATGAATCATTCATACTCAGAAAACAGTCTTCTCAGTCCACTTCTACTTTCTCTCCCACAGATGAACTGGACATCAAAACAAATCTCTGCTCACTGTTTGACCCAAAAATGAAAATTAAGGGGAAGTATTAGGTCAAAGACAAGTTGTAAAAGCTCCACTGATCTCAAACAGCGCAGGGTGAGGCAGGGCCTACACTGGGGTGCAAGGCATCTCCAGATATCACTATCTCCTCCAGATAAGTGCTAATTAAAAAAAAATCTAATGGAAGGCACTCCAAGATGGAAGAGGAATGTATGATACTCATGGGTGACCCACAATTCTTCAGGTCAACATTTAAGGGAAAACTGGAACTGAGCCATTGAGCTTCTATACAGATTTATTTTTTTAAAAAATGAAATTGTAGAGGCTACAAAACATCAGTTTTGAACAATTTATGGCCCTACTAGTATATTTAAGATATATTCATGATACTAAAGCATTCAGCAGGTACGTTTCATTGTCTGAAAAATGAAGCCGTTTGCAGATATAGCTCAGGCAAGAATGAGGCCTAGAAATTTGCTTCTCACCTCTAAATGAAAGACTTTCAGACTCTAAACACTTATTTCTTTAAGCTAAAGTTAAACACAACGAAACTCCACCAACACTACTAATTCATGAACATGATGTCAATTTTTGCATCAACTTCAGCAGTTGCATTAGAGAAAGTTTCACAACAAGCTTGGTTAGCTAAAAGGCTGTAGGAAAGACAACCACATGGGTCAAAAATTCTCAGGATGGTGCTCCCCAGCACCATTCCATCCAACAGGGTATTAGAAGGTAGTAATAGCCAACTCAAGAGGTTAAGCAGAGGAATAGCTTTTAAGGGTAACTAATCTACCAGAAACTTGTATTGCCTTGTTTGCTTCTCCCCCTCCTCAACACAGTTGTCTGTGGACCAAGGATAGGTTTTGACATTAGCTGTTCCTGGGAGAAGAAACAGACCTGACACGACTCTTGCTCAGGTGCTTTTTGTAGTCTCTTTGCCCCAACACACAGAGACTTTTTTCAGTGTGTGGGATTCGTAGTAATGATAGAGATCTTCTGCAGCTAGTCCCCTTATAGTTAACATCCTAGTATTTCTTTCTATATGTATACATCTTTCTACTTGCCTACAGCAAGTGGTGCTCCTTAGTATCTTCCTGAAAATGAGGCAATAGTTACATAATTCCCACTGATAATTTAGCAGCAGTTTTTTTTCTTCTTCTTCTAGTTTGGCAATAAGAAATGAAGCTCACCAAAATACATTGACATGTATTTTAAATCACACATACACACAAGGTATGGAAAATCATAATTAAGAATAGCTAATATTTATATTTTTAGCTTATCACATGCCTCTTTTACAAATACCATAGAAATTATTGAAATTGATTATATTAAGTAAACTTGTTTTGAAAATACTAGCTTTGTGTTACTCACCATAAAGGTAGCAAGCTAAAATCAGGATTTGTATTCCAATTTAAACAGTAAATTAATTATGCCTTATTTTAATGCATTAGTTCATTTAATCTAAAAATGAATGCAGCTCAGTAGTCTTGAACGTCTTGGCTAGCTCTTTCCCTTAACCGTATACTTAGATGGGCTGGCTGCCTTTGACATTATGCTTTGTTATGAAAAACTAATGCCAAAAGCTCCTTGAAAGAAAAATATTGGCTTAAAGTTTAAACCTGTTTGAAAAGGGATAATTTTAAGTAGGAAAAATCATGTTGTAAATATGTGAACTTTAATATGTGGTTTCCACTTTGCAGCTAACACAAGACTACTACACAATTTCGCTCTTAAGACAGGACTCTTCATCACTGTGGATCATCTTTATAGACTTCACAGAAAGCATGTTCCCTCTAGATATTTGTGTGTGTGTGATTAATAAATAGAACTGAAAAAAATAGAAAATGAGCAAAGGTCTTACTGAAATCAACATACTCTACAACCACAGTATTTCCTTCAATCAAGCTTGTCAAAAAAAGAGATCAGATTAGTCTGGCATGACTTGTTCTTGAGAAACTCATGTTGACTTTTAGTGATCACGGAACTGCTTTCTAAGCGCTTACAGACTGTCTGTTTAATGATCCGCTCTAGGACCTTTCCTGGTATTGATGTTAGGCTGACTGGGCTGTAATTATTTGGGTCCTCCTTTTTCCCGTTTTTGAAGATAGGGACATCTTCCCTCCTCCATTCTGCTGGGACCTCTCCTGATTTCCATGAACTCTCAAGGATTATTGCCAGTGGTTCTGAAATTACTTCTGCCAGTTCTTTTAATACCCTTGGGATGTAGTTTATCTGCCCTTGGTGACTTGAATTCATTTACAGTAGCCAGGTATTCCTGTACTACCTCTTTACTGTGCTGCATTTCTCCTATAACAGCATCTGCTCCATTTTCTCCAGGTTGAACAGTTTTTCTTTTCAGAGAAGACTGAGACAGAAACTGTTGAGTAGTTCTGCCTTTTCTCAGTCCCTTGTTACCACTTCTCCGTCTTCTCCTGCAGTGGCCCTACCACCTCGTTTTTCCTTTTGCTACAGACATAACGGGAAAAAAAAGGCCTTTTTATTGTTTTTAACCTATCTAGCAAGCATGAGATCATTCTGCACTTTAGCTTTTCTGACTTTCTGACGTGCTGGCTATTTGTTTGAATTCCTCTTTTTCCCCCTTTTTCCATTTCTTGTACATGGCCCTTTTAAATGTTAGTTCAGTTGAAAGTTCTTTAGACATCCATCCTGGTTTCTTTTGACACCTCACATTTTTCCTCTCAATGGAATTGCTTGAAACTGTGCCTTCAATATCTCATTTTTAAGAAAGTCTCATCCATCATAAACTCCTTTCTCTTTTAGTGTGCCTATCCATGGGATGGCACCAAATATTTCCACCTTTGAGACAATGAAATTATCTGCAAGACAAGGGAGGAATCTGTTGGACCTTATATCCTTGGCAAAGTTTGGCTTCCAAGAGATATAACAATAATTGAAATCTCCCATTACTGGTATGGAAAAGAGAAACTAAACTCAGAATTTAGGAACCATACTGTTAGAAGAGTGTGAGGGATGTAGAGTAGATATTATTAGATATTATTATTATTATTATTATTATTAGAGTAGATATTATTCTCTGGGGTTCAAAGATGACTGAATATATATTAAGAGAGGAAAAATATTTGTATTTGTTGAACAACTGCAGTCATAAAGTGTGGAAGTCATGGGGTGGGTGTGAAAGGGGCAAGGATATAAGTAGTGTTTGTGGGGTGTCTTGTGTTAGAGTGTTTGCTTTCTATTCTCTTCTGATAGATCCTTTCAATTCTGTTTAGACTCTTTGTTTCGTTTATTCTTCTACTTTTTATTTTTTAAATTTTCTTTGATATAAGTGTTCAAATAAATTTAATAAAAGTATCAACCAGAAATCTCCCATTACTACAACATCTCTCCTTTCTGCATATTTTGTCATCCGTTCCAGAAAGGAATCATCCAAGTCCTCTGTCTGGCTGCAGCAGACCCCTACAATGACATCACTGTTGTTTATCACTCCCTTAATTTTGATGCATGTGCTCCTACCCTGGCTTCCAGGTTTTAACTCATGGATCTCTTCCCAGGTGTAAACAAATTCTTAACAGATAATGCTGCCCTCTTCTCTTCTGTTTGGTCTATTTCTCTTAAATAGATTACACCCTTCTATTGTAACGGTCCAGTTATGAGTCTCATCCCACCAGGTTTCAGTGATGCCTATTATATTTGCTTTGCTGTGTTAAGAGTTCAACTTCATTTTGTCTATTTCTCATGCTCTGTGCATTTAGTGTGGAAATATCTAAAGTCATGGGTCATTCCCCCAGCTTGCTTATTTAAGTTTTTTTCCCCTTCCATTGTTGGATCTAGGTTATTATCTCTAGCATTTAATGAACTCCCTCTCTGAAGAATACTGTCTCTCTACTCCACATAACTCAGTTTACAGCCTTCTTGATCAGGGAGACTCCTAGCAAAAACATTCCTGCCAGCTGCTGTGAGATGATACCCATCAGTCCATCTTTATGAAACTGCTGACCATCGTGGAGCCAGCTGTTCACCTCTAGCTGGGCCATGTTCTTCAACTGGGAGGAGAGACAAAATGACAACATGTGCATCAAGGTCCTTCAGCTTCCTACCCAGAGCCTCATAATCCCTTGTGATCTCCTGAAGACTGTGGCTTGCAGTGTCATTGGTCCCCACATGGACCAAAAAGAAGGGGTAACAGTCAGTGGGTTTGACGAGGATTGTTAGCCACTTCATTATGTCACAGAGCTTTGACCCAGGAAGACAGCACACCTCTTGAGACATTCTGTCAGGCCTACAAACCACTGTTTCTGACTCCTTTAACAGAGATACTCCTACCACCACCACCCATCTCTGGAGACTGGCAGGGATCAATCGATGTGCTGAATATTCCAAGGTCACCTGGTGACTAACACTACTGTTCTTCTTCCTCTTCCTTGTCCTCACCGATCAGGGAGAGAGCTTTGAATTGATTCTGTAGCTCCAAACTCACAGAAAGATCCCTGGTCTTTCCACTTCTGTGTGTCACGTTTCTCGAAATGTCTGCCTACCGTGGTTGGGAAACGACCTTCTCCCCAAAGACATCCCATGCGTGTTTCTCATCCAGGACAGTATTTTCTGCTCCATCCAAGAAAACCTGAAACTATTAGAATAAGCTGAACAGTAAATACATGGGTCTCAAATTGATACATGGGTCTCAAATGGTTGGACCTTCTCTTCCAACAGAACAACTAAATTGCACTTGCTGCAGGTGCAGCTACCTAAATCCCTGGCAAGAACACAGACATACCCCAGCTGTTGCAAGTAACTGCAGCAACTCCCTCAACAGCCATATTCAGCAGTCCTAAGTGGGCACTGAAGGAGAACTCCAGGACTTTGCCTCAAAACTCCCCTGCTAAGCACCCCCATGAAACGCCTGTTCACCGAGATCCTATTCACTGAGCTCCAGGGACTCAGTATCCAGTTACATGTAGAGAGCTAGTTGCTGCTAGCTCCTCCCCCAGTCAAGTCTCTGTCTCACTTCCTCTGGGCCTCATACTGTGGCTTCCAACACACCCATGCAAAACACTTGTTGGCCTGTTAGCCAAGCTCCTGTTCACCATCATTACCTCTGTTTCCTGTTGATGTTATATTTCAGTAATCAAAATAATATAAACCTAGATCACCATTAATTTTACAATCTGTGATTCAATACAAAAAGTCCAGAAAAATAAGATCTGTGATTCAAACAAAGGTAACTGAAGGAATTTCATGCCAGGTAAAAACTATACTAGTTCTGTAAAACTAGTACAGTATAGTAAAACTGAAACTGTTTCTTTAATAAAAATACTTCAGCTTCACAAGTTGAGGACACTAAAATATTCTCAGTAAACTTACTGTCTTCAACCACACCAGTATTTTAAAAAGCGTATTTTCTTTACATGGGGAACAGCCAAATAGAGATCAATTTGTTTAGTAACATAACCAAAGTAGCAGTTTATTTTAGCTGGCAGTGTAGCAAGCATAGAATTCCCCCCTTTTCAAATTAATTAGATTTATAAAACTGAATGCAGGAAACACTGGCAATCATGAAACACCATTGTCTTTAATATGTACCTACACTTCTAATTCACATGAATGCAGTTGGCAAAAATATTAACTGCAAAAGTATCATCAGCCATACATTTTTATTGATAATTTTACATACTTTCAGATGTACTGGTACAACAGAAGCAAATACATCATCATTGTAATTGTATACCATGCATAGTAATTTTTCAAAGAATTTCTTATTCTGCAGTGTGCAGTAGATTATAGGACATATAATTCTCACATGCTGTTTCTAATTCAAAGGGAACAACAGAGTAGGATGTGGAGCACTTCTGGCCAAATCTTCATCCCAGCCCAAAGATCATGGACGCCGCTGTAATTGAGAAACATTCATAACCAGATAGTTGTAGAGTTTTTTGTTTAAAATAATACCTCTTCTACAACAGTTCCAACTAAAACATTAATGTACTTAAAGCTTTTTACCAAGATGCCTAGAGCTGAATTTCCTGAAAATTACAGACTCTTGTTTTAATTTCCAGTCTTTCCTTTCATAAAAATGGAATTGCTCACATCTTAACTACACTGGTCATTCCACATTTTAACAAACTGAAAAGTCTCATCAATTGCTCTATCTCATATACAAATGCAAACATACACACTTTCAAACTTGTATAATATTGTGTATAACTAATTACACTCTTTTGTCTGAATCCTAACTTGCCTACAAAGTCCAAGATCCTACCTCAGTGAAATGGCAAGTTAGTCTGAAAAGGAAAGCTTTTAAGGTTCTTGAATTACTACAGTAACACAAAGTCCCAATCTTCTAATCTATATATTCATGACATTCAATATTTCTATAGCACAATATCACAGTTGTACTTGCAATTAAGTATATACCTGCTCATTAGAGGCAACTGTTCCTTGTTGTACAGTTTGGGCAGTTAGATATTGTACCTTACAGATGCAAGCTCCAACAGTAACAATACTATTATTCTTCTATTAGGGTAACATACAAATCCACACCAGCAATCTGAAATAGTATTATTTCACAAATCTTCTACTTACTCCATAATTCTGTCAAGTATTACTTTTTGCTAGAAGTAACATGCCACAAACAAAAATGAAACTCATTACTAGGATAAGGATTTTGCTTCAAGAACAGTTCACCACTAAGCTATCTTCTGAAAAATGCCAAGAGACAGCCCACTAGAACTGCATCGCAACAAAATTATCATCCCCTATCAATGAGGAAGAGGCTAGCTATACGAGATGCTACTTGTAGCTCTGCTATAGGAAGACATTTTACAAGCTATCACTACAATGGCTTGTTGTGAAGGAGCTATATTACCTCCTTTTTTTAAAAAAAACCTTTATTGAATTAATACATATATACAAAAAAAGAAAAAGAAAATTGACAAAGAAAGAAAAGAAATGGAGAAGAGAAAGAAGAAAAAAGAAATTAGCAGAAACAACAATTACAATAACACAATAACACAGTTACAATATAATAACACAATTACAATAACACAGATCATAGTAACATAATAAAGATTATACAAACCAAAAAAAACAAGAAAGTCTGAAAAAGGAGAGTATTAACATATATTAATTAGATTCCTTCCCGACTTCTTCATCAATTGGTTTTACTCCATTTCTGTTTACACACCTCTTCCTATTATAGATCTAAATTTGAACATACATATTATCGTGTATATTAATATATATTTATATTTACTCTATAAATTAATATAAATACTTCTAAAGTGAACACTATGACTATATCGCTCATCCCATTATCCCCTAATATCAATCTTGTTTCTTACAAATCAAATCCACTAATCGATAAGTCCCCCTTTTTATTTCTTACATGATCCAGAAAAGGTTTCCATGTTTTCAGAAATGCTTCTATCGAATTCTTCTTCAATAATGTTGTTAATTTATCCATTTCAGCTAATTCCATTACTTTATTTAACCATTCCCCCACTTTTGGAGTTCCTTTATTTTTCCAATATCTCGCATACACAATCCTAGCCACTGTCACCATATATCTTATCAAATTTTTATGTTGTCTTTCTCTAATATCTGTCCTGTCTACCATGTTAAGAAGAAAGGGTTCTGGTCTAAATACAATTTCCATCTTTAAGATCTTTTGAATATATTTACAAATTGTTAACTAGAATTTTTTTGCTTTCTGACATTGCCACCACATATGATAGTAGGAGCCCTCAAGGTGTTTATATTTCCAACATCTATTATTCGTTTTGTCCATAAATTTTAGCCAATTTACTTGGTCTTAAATGCCATTTATATATCATTTTACAAAGATTTTCTTTAAGATCACTGCATCTAGTAAATTTTAATCCTTTCCCCCAAATTTCCTCCCACTGGTCTAATTCTATAGTACGTCCAACACATTGAGCCCAATATATCATACACTCCTTTATTTGCTCCTCCTCTGTATTCATCTTTAACAGTAATTTATATACTTTGGAAATTAGATGAGATTCTTCCACAAGTAACAATTTTTCAAATTCATTTTTACTGTTTCGAAAACCATAGCATTTCCTGTCTTCTTTAAATTTCTCTCTTAATTGATAATATGTTAACCATTCTACTTTATGTCCTTGTATCTCTAAACTTTGCATATCTTTGATATCCCAGCTGTCTCCATTCTCCTTTAACATATCACTGTACCTTAACCAAATAACTAGGCTACCCATTTCCCTTCTATAAAATGCCTCTTGTGGCGATAACCATGCTGCGATTTTGGATCCAAATCTGTTTTTGTATTTCTCCCAAATTTTGAAAATTGATCTTCTCACTATATGATTCTTAAATCCTGCATTCACTTTTACTTTTCCATACCACAAATAGGCATGCCAGCCAAACTTTAGTTCATGGCCTTCTAATTCTAGTAATCTCTTATTTTCTAACATAATCCACTCTCTAAGCCTGGTTAGACATGCAGCCTCAAAGTAAATTTTTAGCTCTGGAACTCCTAGCCCTCCTTGCTCTTTAGCATCTATTAAATTTTCCATTTTGTCCTGGGTTTCCTTCCTGCCCACAAAAATTTCGATATTTCCTTTTGCCGTTTTGCGAAGGGGGTTTTAGAGAAAATAACTGGAGTTGTCTGGAACATGTATGTTAATTTGGGTAGGACCATCATTTTTATTATTGATGTTCTCCCTAACAGGGAGGTGTTTATTTTTTGCCACTTCTTAAGGTCGTTCTTTATACCCTCCTAGGTTTTCACGTAACTGTTTTCAAACAATTGTTGATTCTTTGTTGTTAATTCTATCCCTAAGTATTTAACTTTTTTCACAATTTCAAAACCAGTTTTCCTATGTAACTCCTCTTCCTCTTCCTTATTCATATTCTTCGTTAATATCTTTGTTTTATCTTTGTTAATCTTGGGACCAGAAACGTTGCCAAATTCTTTTATTGTTAACAACAATGGTTCTATGCTACTGATTGGATCTTGTAGAATAAAAACTATGTCATCCACAAATGCTTTTAATTTAAACTCTGCTCCTCTTATCCTTATTCCTTTTATATCTTTATTGCTTATAATTGATCTGTTTAAACAGTCTAGTAAAAGAACAAATAACAGTGGCAAGAGAGGACACCCTTGTCTATTTTATATATTATATATATATTAATAATTAATATATATTATTAATAATAATATAATAATATATTAATAATCTATATTAATATATTTTGTTAAATTTCCATTTATTATTATTTTAGCTTTCTGTAATAAATATATTGCCTTAATCCACTTCACAAAGTTACTTCCCAGGTCTATTGTTTCTAATATTTTAATTAAGAATTCCCAATTAACACTACCAAAGGCCTTTTCAGCATCTAAGAATATTAATGCTGCTTTAATCTGTTTATGATAATTCCAATATTCTATTACATCCAATACTGTTCTGGTATTATATCTCATTTGCCGTTTTGGTAAAAATCCATTCTGGTCTTCATGTATATAATCCTTCAGGCATGTTTTCAACCTATTTGCTAGAATCAAAGCAAATATTTTAAAATCTTCATTTAATAAGGAGACAGACCTGTAATTTTTAACTGATGACAAATCTTTATCTTCTTTTGGTAAAAGCACTATATTTGCTTCCTTCCAGCTTTCAGAAATTTTCTGGGTACCTAAAATACCATTCATTACTCTTTGGAGTGGTTTTTCCAATTCATCACTAAATGTTTTATAGTACAGAGCTGTCAGACCACCTGTACCAAGGGTTTTACCTCTTTTTAACTGCTTAATGGCATTCCTAATTTTTTCACTTGATATTTAATTCTTCTCTTTGTTTATCTGTAAATTTCAAAATATCATGCCCTTGTGTATATTTATTTATAATTCTTTTACTTCTTGTTTTTTATATAGCACTTAAAAATAGTTATGAAATATTTTATGTAAATCTTTTTCATTAGTTTCTATTCTGTCCTCTTGTTTCAATTCTGTGATCCTTCTTTTAGCTTTTTCTTTCCTAAGCCTATATAACAGCCATCTCCCTGGTTTATTCCCATGTTCGAATTTTTTTTTGTTTTAAATAGTCTAATTTCCTTTTCATCTCATCCGCCCACATCATTGTTTGTTTTTGTAGTATTTTTATTTGTTCTAAAATTTTATTATTCATTGGATTTTTTGCTAACCCCAATTCTTTCTTTATAATCTCTTTAGAGATTTTAGTTATTTTCTCTTGTCTCTTTCTTTTCCACTCCACATTTAATTTCATAAGAATCCCCCTAATTACTGCTTTCCCTGCATCCCTTACCAATACATCGTCTACCCCTTTATCCTCATTTAAATTAAAATATTCTATAAGTGTTTCTTTGCAATATTTTATCACTTCCCCTTTGTATAATAAAACCTCATTCATTCTCCATCTATAATTTTGGGTTCTTCTCCTAATAGTTAGTCTAACAGGGTTGTGGTCTGACATTGTTCTCTGTAAGATTCCGACTTTCCCCAAATTACTTCCTATATTTTTGGAAACCCAGATCATGTCGATTCTGGGTAGGAAATTATGAACGTCCGAATAAAAAGTAAATTCCCTCCTACTCCCTTCTTTTAATCTCCAAGAGTCTACTAGTTCATCAATTATTACAAAAAATTCTTTTGCTAGCTTACCTTGATTTTTCTTAATTTTTTTGGTCGATAATCTGTCTATTTGTGGATTTTACCACCCCATTAAAATCACCCATTAGGCATCAATATTCATAGTCCAGTCCTATTATTTTTTCTTTCAGTTCCCTATAGAATGTACTTTTTTCAGTTACCGGTGCATAAATTCCAACCACTAACATTTTGCCATTATTTATCTTAATTTCCACCCCTACAAACCTTCCCTTATTATCTGTAAACACCAAGTTGGGCTCCAAATAAGATTTGACATACAAAACTACCCCATTTTTTTTGGTTTGGCCAGCTGATACAAATTCTTTTCCTAATTCCTCCTAGGTTAACAATTTAATGTATTTGTTCTTAACTCTGACTTCTTGAAGACATATTAGGTCTAATTAGTTTTTGTAAATAATGAAATATTAATTTCTGCTTTTTAAATGAGTTTATTTCTTTTACAGTCCATGTAAGACACTCCATTTCATTATAAATACATTTACATATTTCTCCACTTACATCAATATACATTCCAGTATATAAAGAGTTTCTTAACCTACTTGCTTTTTATAGTTCTATAGTATCTTATCTTTATAACTTCCACTTTCTATTTTCTCTTCCCTTGCTCTTACTCTATTTCCACTCCTACCCCTCTACTCCTCCTATCTTATTAATAATTACCTTTAATTTCTTTCTTTATCTCTCCATTCCTCATCTGAAAAATCCAGTTCCAGCAGGCTCGCTTCCTCTTGACGTCTTCTTTCCTCCCTCTCTTTCTTTCGATCTTTCCTTGGAGTTTCCTCTTCTCTTTGGTCTAAGTCTTCTTGCTGAGCACCACTGTCCCCGGGTCCATAACGGTTTCCATTTGACTTTTGGCTGTCTTTTGAAATTCTTTCCTGTTCTTTTTCAAAAAGTCTGTGGCTTTCTCAATTGAGTTAATTCTGTATTTTTCTTTTTTGTACGTAAAGTTGACTCCCTCAATTCTGTCCCAACTGAAGGGAATTCCTTCCTTCTTCAACACTTCCACCAAGAAAGAATAATCTTTTCTCTTCCTCAGAAGTCGTGCAAGGATTTCTTTTAGTATTATTATTAGTTTCCCATCAATTTGAATTCCTTTATTGTAATGCACTTGCAGGATGTGGTCTCTTATTGTCTTCGACACACACTGCACAATTAGATCTCTTGGGAGGTTTTGCTTTTTAGCTGCCAAGGAGTTAACTCGATATACACAGTCCACCTCAATTTCCAAAAATTCTTCAGTGCTTTCCAGATTCTTCGCCAATTCTTCAGTTATTTTCTTTCTTATATTCTTGTTCAGAAATTCCATAACCCCTCTAAATCTCAGCCACGATTCTTTTTCTCTTTGTTCCATTAGTGCTTGTTGTTCTAGTTCTCTCTCCAGTTCTTGGTTCAGGTCTTGTGTATCACTTTTCAAATCCTGGATTTCTTCTCTATTTTCCTTTACATCCTTCTTGACTTGGAGCATCATTCCTTGCATAGAGTTAAATTTGGTTTTCAGATCATCCAACACTTGTCCTGTCTCTTTTCTAAAGTCTCTCATTTCCTCCATAAATTTTACCATATAGAAGGGTACACCCTCACCCATGGACGTTCTTTTAGTCTGTGTGTTGTTAATTTCATGGGTTTTAAATCTTGTCTTTACACCAGTCATTTTTTTCTCTCTCTCCTTCTCTTCTTTCTCCTCCTCCCCCTTCCTTCCTTCCTTCCTTCCTTCCTTCCTTCCTTCCTTTTCTTCTTCAACTTCTGCTCCTACTTCTCTTCCTCTTTCCCTTCTTTCCTCCTTCCTCCCTTTACTTCCCTTTCCTTTCTGTTAATGTACTCAGACTTCCAACTTACTCATACCTTCTTCAGCATACTTTTACCTTCTTTCCTCCTCTTTTCTCATTCTTTCTTTTCTTCACAATATCCTTTCCTTTTATCTTCTCCTACTGTCCTCTATCCCTTCTTCTTCTCTTCCTTTCTCCTTCTAGATCTTTACTCTAGTTCTTCTTACTATGAACAGACACGGAAGAAATATATATATAAAAAGAAAAAAAAGAGAAAAAAATTGGAAAAAGAAAAAAGGGAGATATTTGGCGGAAGAAAAAAAATTCCCCACAAAAAAGTTCAGACCAAAAAAGGAAAGAAAAAAAAAGAGGTGGGAGGAAAAAGAAAAAGAAAAAAAAATCCAAAAATCAAAATATCAGAGGTCCAAAAGGCCAAAAAACCGAAAATCCAAAACACAGGAACAGAATTTTTAGTTATGTTGTCTTAAAAGGTGATATAGTTTATGTTGCTTTCAAAAAAAGAAATCAGAGGAGAAGCGTTCTTTAGGCTGTCGGTGTTTCCAAGGTCATTATACTCCTATTAGCTACAAGACAAGATGGCTTCTTTGCTGACTGGGAGATTCTAGTTAGGTGTTAAGCAGCAGGGCAATACAGCAAGTTAGGGCTCCCGGCTAACTTCAAAACCAAATTGCCTTATCTTCAAGTCTGTCATTAGTTTTATTAACCTTCCCCATTTAATCAGCAAGTCCAGTTTGTTCAAGCTGTTCTCAACAAGTTCACAGCAAGGGAGCACATACGCAGCGAGCGAGAGAAAAAGGGAAATAAAAAAAGAACAAAATGAAGCTCCACAGTTCTCAGAGCAAGCAAGAAATTAGAATATTTTATACTTCTGGGACCTAAATTTAGGTATTGGACTTGTAAAAGGAAAAGCAAAATACAAACAAGAGGGACTCAGCCCTAAGGCTGGTAAACCTCAAGACAGGTCAGGGCAGATCATGATCAGAAAAAAAGAAAAATCATCAGAGAACTTCTAATCAGAGATGTTTCCCCAATTGACGATGAACTCTTCTTGATTTTAAGCGATTCAATTCATGTTACTCACGAATTTCAAGTGGTCCAACAGATCAATTGCAGTGCAGGTAAGGGGAAGGAAAGAGTTTCTTCTCCCGCTTGACAATGTGGCGGCTCCGATTCTGTGACTGCGTCCATTCGCAGTCATCATTCCTTTTGAGCGACGGCTTGCTAGGACTCTTGCAGTTAAACCAGAGATCTTCAGGGAGCCCCCTAGTTCCTGGGGATCCCACCTGCAGACTTCAGAGCAGTTATAGTCTGTGGATCGCCGCCACTTTCTCGGTTGGAGATCGGATCACGATCTCCCCCTGTCTTCGCCCGTTCAACGTCGAACTGGAAGTTTCTGAAGGAGCTATATTACCTCCTTTTTTTTTTTATCAGCTGTGTTCAAGTGTGACAGAAAACATCCCAAACCGATTAGTAGCAAAAAAGTTGATCTAGAAGGAAGGGAATGATTGCTCAAGGAGGTAATATAGCATGAAGGAGCTATATTACCTCCTTCAGTAATCATTCCCCTCCTTCTAGATCAACTTTTTTGCTACTAATCAGTTTGGGATGCGTCCTGTCACACTTGAACACAGCTGATAAATAAAAAAAATAAATCAGACTTTTTTTCTTTCAAGCCAAATGTTTGATGATAACTTCTAACTATATTTCTGTGAATATGTTAACATTGATTTATAGAGATAGGACATTCCCTGATCAGTCCCATTCTGCAGGCGAAGTGCACAAAGTGCACCCATGCTCATTCTCAATCACAATCTTAAGGCTATGCCTCTCTCTAAGCAGGCAGTAAAGGTCAGTGACCAGAGAAGCTGTGGAGACGGAGCACATCTCAACAAGGAGGAGGAGTACCGATATAAAAACAAAGGATCTTATTTTTTGAAGAACTGAAAATTAATCTGAAACCAATTCAGAATTATTACTTAGTATGTATCTAACTTCTAATGAAACATGCATCTCTAAATATGCACTAATGTTATATTAAACAATAATGTATTACTACTAGAAAGGATTAATAGAATCTTCCTCAACAGTGATTTTCATGATGATTTTAATCACTGAGTCCTTCAAAGAAGCTATTTAAATTATAATTTAAACATCTGATTTAACTGTACTCAGGCCTGCCTTTGAGACTTGTAGGTTTGCAGTGACGCAAAAGATGGTGTGCTTTCCAAAATGCCTCTACGTTTGTTTTTAGCACTTCTTATTTTAATATTCTGCAATACCACATCCAGTCATCAATTTTTCATTTCACTGAGATACGTACTTGAGACTGTTTGCAACAGAAAACAGAGAATAGTCATAATTAAAATCAAAGTTGAAACACCTTATCAGACTGGCTCTTTATCAAGTGAAAATGTGTTCCCATTCGACTGGACAGTCATTGAAGGAGTTCTACATTTCGTTGGTCACTGTAATTCTTACACATCAGATGCTACTAGGACTGTGATTTCCCTTGTGTTTGCTTCACACTGAGTTAAATATAGCATAATATTTTGTGATCTTGTACTTTATATCACTATGCTGTATAAAATACAATATAAGGATAAGTTTGGTCCATCATATACATACATTTTTATGTTTTAACTGAATTTATTTACTAGTTAATCTAAAAGAAAATACAAATGGTTAACGATATAAATAAACAATATAATGATATAAATAACAATATAACAATATAAATAAATAAATAAATAAATAAATTTTAAAAATTCCTAAACTGATCTTAAAGAAAATGGTGAATCATATAATTGGGCCATAAATTGGAGAATCAAGCATGAAAATAATTTAATCAAAGCTGCTGAATCTAGGAAAACTGCTCCTTATTGGAACAGTCTGGGAATTTGGACAAGACAGGTATTTTTGGATGCTTTCTAATTTTTCATAAATTCCCACCCTGGCTTCCATTTGATTTTCTGTGTTCGGCTGAAATGGACAGCTGGAATGGAAAGTTCTCTCTTCCTTTAACAGGAAGGGAGCTACTTAAGGAAAATTCTCCAAGCCATTTGCCCGGGAAGTGGTACCAAGATGGTGTCTTGGTACAAAGCAAGACATTTCACTTGAAAATAGTACCAATATGGTGCTTCCCTCAGACCAACTCTAGGAACTATGCTGCAAAGGACTAGCCAGGTGCTGCAACTGAACCAGTATAGTCAGATACAAGATAGGACAAGCACATTTCTCAACTTCTGCTTCAAGCCATCTGCTTCATAATATTCCCTGCATGTACTACTATCAGAGCACATCTTAAACAAACATTAACGGTAATACAACTGTTACCTGTGAAAGAAGCCTGGTACTTCTTGTTATGCTGCCTATCAAACTGTAATTCTAACATGAAAAACTGCTGCCAAACGCAGAGGTTGCACTGCGATCGCTGTGACTAAAATGCCTTTATGATTCATCTCCAGGATCATCCACTATGCTATTCAGTGGGCTTCAGGGATGATACTATATACTATAGTTTGCAACAACAGCCATTCTAGGTGTATTAGTAAAGACCTGCATTGATCAATTGATGTTAAGGGTTGTCTTACAATACCCATTTCTAGGACTCAACTGAAAAGTAATCTGTGAGCAAGCTCAATGAGATCCCTTTGTGTAAGGGGTGGATAACTTCCAGGCATCTGTCTCCCACAGAAACCCAGAGAGCTAAACACACCATTTTCGTCCCTAATCTGTCCCCCTCCAAAACTCTCTGCAAAAAGCCAATCATACAATCCTGACAGACATACAAGACCCCCTCCCCCCAAAAAAACCCAGGCAGGTAATTGTGCTAGTCAAAACTCTTTTCTGAGGGACTTCCCAGCCCTCCAAAGCAGATACTGAGAGTTATCTCACTTCCATCCCGTTTGGATTACTATAATACGCATCACATGGGGCTGACTTTAACAGTGTTCAGAAATTTGAGTGGGTTCAAAGAGCTGTAGCCCAACTTCTAACTGGCCCTCATTTTAGGAAGCACACGATTTGCTATAATGTGCTCAGGAACACAGCTGCACTGTGTTTCTGAGCATAGCTCTATAAAAACTCAAAAAGCATAGGTCCAGAAAATCTGATTGGATCCTAGACAACTATGCAGATCCTGAGATCTTTCGGAGATACACTTCTCTCAGCCCGTCTGCTCTCCTAAGCACATTTGGTGGACGTGCAAGAGGGGGCCTTCTTGGTGGCTGCCCTTTCACTGTCAAATACCCTTCCTAGGGAGGCTAGAATGGCCCCATCCTCACTGTCCTTTCATCAACAGGAAAAGACATTTTTATTTGGACAGGCCCTGGATAATATCAGTTACACAAGACAAAGAGTTTTGTCTTTTAATTTTTTAAATTAAATTACTTTTATTTTTTTTTCCTCATCAATGTATGTTCTAGGTTTTTCCACACTTTGTTTTAAGTTATTTTAGGCCAGCTTAAGTCCTGGTTCTAGGGGGAAATTTGAGAGATGGAAGGGAAGGGAAAAGAAGGAAGGAAGGAAGGAAGGAAGGAAGGAAGGAAGGAAGGAAGGAAGGGTGGATGGATGGATGGATGGATAGGGGACACTGAGAGTGGTGGGGTTGCTTCCTCAAAGATCCACTGATGATTCTTCTTCCATTAGTGGAGGCACAGAATTGGGCCACTTTTCTATTGGAAAACATAAACATATTGCTATGTAAAAAAACCAAAAATAAATAATATCTCAGGCACAGTTTTCCAAACTACATAGAATCTGGACTGCAATAAATTCATTAACAGAAACTACAAAAAAGGAAGGAGGAAGGGGAACGACAGGTGAAGGAATGGAAATGAACTTATTTAGTGGTATTATTTGAGATAAACAACAAAAAATTATAATGACTTTTAAAATTGTGAGGAAAGTACAAAAGCTGGAAGGCATGCTTCACAATCTAGTTTGTTCCAGAAACACCAGAAGTTTACTTAATATTTTACTGATTTAAATGTTAGTCTGTCCATAAATTCCATCAGAGTATTGACATTATGTAGTCAAAACCTTTCGGAATCCCAAAAACTAAACGTTATAAATCTGAAAAACGGAGTATATAATGAAAGCAATTAACTGCAGGAAGAAATTTTAAACAATAAAACTATATAGAAATGAATGACTGCGGCTCACACTTACAGTATCAAGCCAGTGACCACCCATGCACAGAAATATTTAGAAGTATATGCTTCCTATAACAATTTCAGAAACATCTTTATGACCACACACATGCACATACAATATGGCAAGAGAAAGACATTTTAAAACTACGTATTTGCCTCCTTGATGACACTTAGAAATATTATAACAAAAAAAAATTCAAATAAATATTTCAGCTACCATAAAAGAATATAAGCTGTTTGACAGGCATTTCAAAAATGTAGTCTCAAAAGTCAAGGTAGATAATTATTAAAAAAAAAAGACAGAAAAACACAAAGTAATTCTTTGGAAAATACTAACCCCAAAATTGCATTTTTTAAAATTATTCTATTATTATTAAGAATTTAGTTGATATATAAATACAAAATAACCTAATTTGCAGTTCCTGGTTTAAATACATGAACTAGAATGTAATTATCCTTCAGCTATCACACTTCAAGTTTTCCAATAAAAAATGAAAACAAAAATGCATATATTAATTTAGGAGAAATGCTAACACAAAAATGAAATTTTTGAATGGATTTCTGTCAATAAGTTCATTTTTGTACAACTTTTCTCCTAATATATGCATTATGACAAAGGCATACAAAGTACATACATTAACAGAAATACATGGAAAATGTATATCATTTTTCATGCTAATATGAAGCCTCAAAAAACTACAAACTAACACAGAAACTTGTGGTTCAAGCAGTTGAAAATTGTAGAAACTGTTTCCTTCATCCCTACTCATTACTTAGAATACCAATTGCACAAGACAAGCTTATTAAAAAAAAGCAATGCACTGATTTGTTTACACAGAGGAATTCAAGCTGTGGTGCAATTTTTTCTCATTGGCTGAGGCAGAGGGATCCAGCTTTAAAGGTATACAGCAGCAGTTTTAGTTTTAAACATTTGCACAGTTATGTTTTTGGTGGTAATGGTGGCTTAGTAGTTTATTAATATTTAGCATTTAGAACACAGGCCATTCACATACAAAACAAATGACTACAATAAAAAAGGACAATACGTATAGATCTAGAAAACTGCTTAAAAATTCAGCAAGATTAAAACACATTGAATATAAAAAACAATGCTACAATTAGATAAGAGTATGTCCAGAACAATCAACTGAAATATCAGCAATAACTCTTGCTCAACTTTTCATTGGTGCTGGGGGAAAAAGAGTAATTTCTGAGTCACTATAGAGACAGTATCAGAAAGGAGCCAGAAAATCGTTTCTGAAATAGTATTAGTGTGTAGGCAAACAGAATAGATCTCCAAAATTTAGTTGTTAGTCCCCAATATAAGGAACAAAATAACAAATAATGAGGGAAATCCTTGGTTTCTGGGGCCTCACAAGAGAGGACCAAACAGGTATGAGCATATCTGGATCAATTATGGTTGTAGGCATAATTTTAAAACGAAAGACTGTAAAAGCTTGTATGTGGCAAGCAAGAAAACTGCACCATTCACAGAGAAGAGGCAGTCTCCAGCCCACATTTCAAAATCCTGGACCACACAGTGGGCTTCAGCACTCCCATCATACCAGAGTGTAAATATGTCCAATGAACTGGAACCTAGGTGTAAAATAAACAAGATCTGGTTTCACTTATCAAAGCAAAAGAAGCTCACTTAACTGTTACTGTAGTTCTTTCAGTGGTCATTTGTGCCCTCACACAGCTGGGTCCTGAGACTGTGCAGACTTGACCATGGAAATTTCCAGGGCTGTAAGTAGCTTCTGGTGGCAACCCTGCCCCTCTGGACATGAAGATGAATAGCACCAAGAGCTACTCCCCTCAGTTTCAATGTCCAGATCTGCAAAAATGTTCACCTGGAGGCCATGGTTGGGAAGGAGAGTAAGAATTCTACCTATGTCCTTGTGCAGCTTGGGCTCTGTTGCACCCCAATGAGCCAATCATCAAGATAAAGAAACATCCTTATCCTCACGGTGTCCCTTACCCCCATGAAGACTACCACCATCAAATATGCGAGGTGCAATGTCCAGTCCAAAGAGGAGAATCTTGTACTGGTAAATGTTGTGCCTGACTGTAAAACACAGATATTTCCTGTGCTGTGGCAAATGTGAATGTAGAAGTCTGCAACCTGGAGATCCAGGGATGCAAACCAGTCTCTCAGTTTCAAAAGGAGAAGGATGGTAGAAAGGGTAACCATGTGAAATCTTCTGGCCTGGATACAGTGTTTCAACCGTCATAGGTCCATTATGGGCCTGAGAGAGCCATCCTTTTTCAGTATAGTAAAATATTGGAGGAAGAACCCATTGAGGCTGGCCCATCAAGGAAGCCACTTGATGGTATCTTTCTGCAGAAGGGTAGTGACCTCTTGACAGAAGACATGAGATGATGAAACAGTGGAAAGCGAGCGAGCAAATCCTAGCTGAGTTGAAGGATAGTGATAGCCCAGGAGTTGTAACAGATATGTCGCCACGTGGGAAAGTGGACAAACGAAAAGGGTGACTTTAGAGTGAGGAGGCAGTGGTGCAAGGGCAGAAGCAGAAAGTGTGGGAGTCCAGAGGAGTCAAAGCCACTACTTGATGGATGGGAAAGGAAGGGTAAGGAAGAGATCTCTGCAATTGCAAGAGATGATGGGACTGGCAGAATGGAAAACACAATGCCCAGTACAAGGGAGGGAGAGTAGACAGTCACCAACAGAGCAGCTGGTCCAAAGCACATTTTCTTGGCTGTAGTCCAGGTCTTGAAGAAGCATCCATAGCTTCAGTGAAAAGGCCTTCTTCAAATGAAAGGTCTCTGATTAGATTGCAAATGTCCCTGGTTAAATCTGCAGATCATAACCATTCATAGCAGCGGAGACCGACAGAGGTTGCCATCACTTACACAGCACGGTCAGCATCATGGCACACCGAGGTAATTTGTCCTGCAGTGAGATAGTAGGCCTCTTGTTGGAAGAGGATGGGGACATTCCTCTGATCCTTTGGAAGGCTGAGGATGAAGAATGTCATCTTCTATAGAAATTGTTGATAAGTTGCCATACAGGCTTCGTAATTGGTGACTCAGATATACAATGCTGAAGAGGAATTAATTTTTTGCTGATGAGGTCAAAATGATGGCCTTCTCTAACAGGAGAGGTAAACCGGAACTTACAGGAAGATTTTGACTGAGCTGCCAATCAAATTGTGGGTAGGATGGGTGAGCAGAAACACAATACCATCCAGTAGAGTCCTATGGTGTTTAGCTGTTGGTGGTACCCAATGAGGGCTTGGTCCATGATTGTTTGACCATTTCATCAGTACTGGCAATAGTGGTAGCATGGCCAGTGTGGAGATACGAATGTCAAACCTCTGAAAAGGTGGGTTGAGAAAGGGATTAGGCTGAGACTTAACTTCAAGCCCTAGGGACTTGGCTAGCCACAAGTCAGCAAAGGGAGAGAAGTCCTCAGAAAGCAACATCTGCTCCAAGTCATCCATATCATCACTCAGAGATGAAATGAGAAATTAAGGAGAGTCAGGTAGTGTATCTAGTGTTTCCTCAGCTGCCTTGTCAGTGGAGGTTTTGAAAGAACCTGACAGAGGAGGGTGAGGCACTGATGGAGGTGGAATGAGAAGAAAGCAGCATTTGGTGAGATTTCCCATCTCTTTCGAAGGTGGACAAGACACTGATGACAAAGGAGCCTCTTAATCTAATGAACTCAAGGTTGGTGAAGGTGAAGGGGCAGGACACTGCTCCAGATGTCTAGCTGCCAAGGCCAGGGTGATGGACCAATGAACCAGAGGCCTATGTTACTGCCCTGGCTAGCCCGAGCTTGGGGGATATACAAAGATATCTCTTGATATCAATAATTCGGCTTCACATACCCATTCCCCTCCACGTGCTTGTGAGGTCCCCGGACAAGCACGCCTACAGGCTCAGCCGATAATCACCATAATATTCCAACACAATACAGGCAGGCCAGAAATAGCCGACTCGCAGCGTCAGGAGACCTCAAAGGCAAGTACCTTCGTTAAGTATGCACGCAACTTTCAAAAGATCCTCTGCCCCGGGCTGGTAGCTTGACAATCGAGCTATAGAATGCTCAAGTACTCCATGTTTGCATACTGGCTACCCTATTGACAATTTGGCTATAATTCAATCATTCCAATTCTGACCTTTCAGAGGCTTTGTCTCCAGCCCCAAATCCATTGTTTTCCCCAAGTACGAACTAGCCTGCGGTCACAATTCTCCTTATAAAAACCGCTGACTTTGAGCGCTTCTTTGGATCGCTCTTGGCTTCCATCCCGCCTTGCTGTCGCTTTGTCCAGCGAGCCTTCCCCTCAGCTCCATGTGCTGAGATCCACACTCCCCAACTTCTCCGCTTCCAACCGGGCTGAGGGAGTATCACCCAAACCAACAACTCCTCTAAAAATCCCTCTATCCCACTCCAACCTTTATTTCTTTAGTTATCTGTGTGAGTGTGCTGCATACACTGTTTGATTGTGTTTTAATAAAACAACATTTATTATTTCAACTTCTGTGTGCTCCTTGACTCGGTCTGACCCCGTAAACATAGGGTTCAAGATCTCGCTACGTTACCCTGCCTCTCGTATTGCTAGGCAGTGCTCTTGACTAATTTCCGCAACTTATAAAAGTTAGAGTGCATTTAGGTGTCCCTCCTGGGACCCCCAGGAATCAGGGTAACACCTAGAGCCAAAGGCTGAGGGAGTTGCCAGATGGAATCTAAAGCATTCTCAGCACAGAGACCTGGACTGGTATTGACTAGGCAGGGATCTAGAACATCAAGTCTCAGATGGAGACTGGTATTGACAAGTTCTTTTGAACTGACAGTGTTGGTTATTGTCTCAGTAAAACCAACCATGGTGGTAACAGGGTGTGTTCCTCTCAGATACCAACAGGTGGGCATGGGTAGGTTCTATTCATGGAGACTTGTGAGCATAGGTGCTGCAGCCCATGGAGTCGAAGTCTGAGGAAGCTTCTTGATACCAAGAAGAGTATCAAGGTCAGGCAGAGTCATCTCATAAGTACCAATAATTCCTAGAATGGAGTTCTTCTCAGAATGGAGATGGTCTATGTTGGGACAACAGTACCAGGGAAGGTATCTAGGCTAGAGAATGGTGTCCCATTGAATGAGAACATGGTTTTTACAAGGAGAATATAAGGAAGCCTGATGAGTTGGCAGAGTAGGGGGCCTGGAAGATAGGCCCGGCAGCTGGCAGGATGGTAACTGTCCTGTAAAGCCTGGATCAGAGGGCTGGCAGGAGGTTGGCCAAGAGAAGGTGGAGTCTGGAGTGCACAAGGTACCTCCTCAGCTGGTTGCTCCTCCTGGACAGAGCTGTGGACTCTAATCAAGGATATAGGGCTTAGCAATAGCAAGCATCAGACTGAGGAACCAAGGCTGACCTCAAAAGCATAGCAGTAGCATCAAGCGATCCTTGTCCATGGCCCATCTCATTACTCTAGGAGGAGCAGAACCCCCTAAACTCCTTTTTTGTCCCTTTGCATATTCAAACCATGCACTGTCGGATCTGCTTGAGGTCAGATGGGCTGAACAGAGTCTGGTGTACCCTGCACCTCAGTCAGCGGTGTGACCAGTTTCCCAGTGTCAATGAGGGAGGGCCCTCCAATACTGAAATCAGTTACTTCTTACAGATTGAGATCAAAGCAGTATGAAGGGAATGGTTTTGGGCCACCACATCAGCAATCTTGAGAAACTGTTCTCACAAAAAAAGTTGGGGCCAGGAGAGATAGTTTTCAAGGCCATGCAAATGGAGCAAAAGTTCACTTGATGACCTTAGCTGAGGCAGAAGAGGCACTCAAGAGTGACAGTTGGTATTGTCATGCTCTGTTTCCAGAACATGGAAATGGACTGTGACTCAAAGACCAAAACAGAGGACGTGCCAGGACCTGCTGAACAGGAGGAGGTTACAGTGCCACAAATCCCAGAGACAGAACAGAGTGCAATGCCAGCTCCAGCAGAGAATCCTGCCCCTTCAGAAACAGAAGACAATTTACCTAAACCTACCTTTGACAAGCACAGACAGCAAAGAGAGAACTTGTGCCAATCTCAAAGGATGAACAGGTTGCTTACCTATAACTCTGGTTCTTCAAGTGGTCATCTGTGCCCTCACACAATGGGAAATCTTCACGTATGCGCAGTAGCATTTCAGAAAGTTCCAGAGCTGAGCAGCTTGGCAGGAATCCCTCCCCAATCTGGTACTAAGCATGCTCAGTCCCGCCAAGCTAACGGTCTCTCCTCAGTTTCAAAGTCCACCAAAGCAAGGACCTGAAAGAGGGGAGGCTGAGCAGCTGTGTGTGAGGGCACAGATGACCACTCGAAGAACCACAGTTACAGGTAAGCAATCTCTTCTTCTTCTTCTTCTTCTTCTTCTTCTTCTTCATGGTCTCTGTGCCTCGCACAATGGGAGACTGAGTAGCTTACTATTAGATGGCGGGTCAGGTCCTAGAGGATAGAAGACAGCACTGCAAGGCCAAAGCAGGCATCACACCGGTCCCTGCAATCAAGCCAGTAGTGGCAGACGAAAGTCGCAAAAGGCCACGACCACGTAGCCACACGACAAAGCTCCTGTGGGTCAACTCCTCTGAGAAGGGCCACTGAAGAGGCCACTGCCCTAGTGGAATGGGTACGAAATGGAGCCGGCGATGGTTGCCCAGCAAGTTTGTAGGCAAGGTGAATTGTCTGGACAACCCACTTGGAAAAGTGTTGAGTGACCTTGTGACCTTTCCAGCGCCCACCATAGCAGACAAAAAGATGGGGAGTATGGTGGAAGGTCAAAGTCCATTGCAGGTAAAAGGCTAAGGCACAATGCACGTCGAGTGAGTGAAGAGAACGCTCGAGAGGTGAAGCCGGGTCAGGGTACAAGGTAGGTAGAATCAAATCCTGATTCAGAGGGAAGTCAGAGATGACTTTAGGAAGAAATGAAAGGTCAGGATGCAGGACCACCTTGTCTTGATGAAACACCAGGAACAGTTCATCGGAGCGTAGCGTGGTCAGTTCTCCTGCCCATCTGGCTGATGTAACAGCAACCAAGAACGCTGTCTTCATAGTAAGGAGACGGTCATCAGACATGGCCATGGGTTCAAAAGGACGGCGCATAAGCTGGGAAAGGACAAGCAACAGCGACGGAGGAGGAAGAGGAGGGGGGACAGGAGAGTAGAGATGTTGTAGGCCTTTGAAAAACTGCTTGATCATAGGGTTCCTGAAAAGAGCCAAGGAAGGAGAACCATGTGGTTGATAAGCTACGATCACCGAGAGATAAACCTGAAGAGAGGAAAAGGCTAAGCCTTGCTCCCGCAGGGTCAAAAGAAAGTGAAGCACTGTTGACAGGGAAGTCAGAGAAGATACTTCATTTGGGTGTTCGCAAAGGCCACAAACTTCCGCCACTTGTAGTCATAGGATCTACGAGTGGATTCCTTCCTAGTGGCCGTGAGGACAGCTTGGATAGCAAGAGAGTTTAGAACGTTATCCTCCATGCATGCAGGTGGAGAAGAGGGAGGTCTGGGTGAAGCACGCAACCGTCCGAGTGTGAGAGGAGGTCTGGCATGCAATGAAATTGCATTCTGTGGCCCCGAGCAATGGTGAGAAGGGGACCAAACCAATGTTGCCTCGGTCAATAGGGGGCTACCAGGACAGTGTCTGCCCTGTCCACGGCGATCTTGGCCACCACTCAACCCAGGAGGGGAAACGGTGGAAAGATGTAAAGGAACTCTCCATTCCAAGGAAACTGGAACGCATCCCCAAGAGAGCCGGGGCCCAGGCCAGCTCTGGAGCAATAAGGGGACACTTCCTGTTCTGGTCGGTCGCAAAGAGATCGACGGTTGGAGTGCCCCATCGGGACACTATCCGCTGAAAAGCGGCACTGGAGAGGGACCACTCATGGTGGTATGCTGTGTCTCTGCTCAGCGTATCCACCATAACATTGTCCCATCCTGCTAACTGAACTGCAATGGAGTGTATCCGCAGCGGGACGCACCAATCCCAAATGCATAGAGTCAGATGGAGCAAGGTGGAGGAGTGAGTGCCCCCTTGTCGATTTACATAGCAGATGACTGTCATATCGTCCAAGAGAACCTGGACAGTCCGTCCGACAACAAGGTTCCGAAAGGCCCAAAGAGCCTTGATGACTGCCAGGAGTTCCAACGCGTTGATATGAAGATGAGTTTCCAGGCCGGCCCAGTGGCCTTGCACTGAGAAACAACTGCAGTGGGCTCCCCAACCAAGGAGGGACACGTTGGTGGCGATGGTAAGTGACGGATAGGGCTCAACAAACGGTATTCCCGACAGTAGATGGTGTAGAGACAGCGACCAGCGGAGGGAATCCCTGACTGGCCAAGGGATCCGCAGAATCCAACACTGATCATCAAGGAGAGGGTAACGAAATGCTGGAGGAACCAGTGTTGAAGGGGGCAAGCCCAGAGGCAGGACAGGTAAGTGACTGCGGTCATGGCTGCCATGTAGCCGAGGAGCTGTTGGATCTGGCTAGCAGAAACAGATGGATTGCACAGAATGGCAGTCACGGCTTGGTGCAAAGTTCGTGCGTGTTTCATCAGCAAGAACACCATGATGGAAGTGGAGTCCAGAGTGGCCCCAATGAAATCTAGGGTGCGTGAAGGTTCCAAGTGAGACTTCTCGGGATTCACCCTGAGGCCGAGATTGGTGAGAAGGGAGAGGGCAAGATGAATGTCCTCATATAACTTCTGTTTGCAGGGTGCCACCAGTAACCAATCGTCCAGATAAGGGTACACCATAACGTGTTTTGTGTGGAGGTAAGAAACCACAGAGGCTAGGCATTTCGTAAAGACCCTGGGAGCCACATACAGGCCGAATGGCAGGACCTTGTATTGGTAACAGACGCTGTTGACCGCAAACCAGAAGTACCTCCTGTGCTGGGGGTGAATAGCGATATGGAAGTAGGCGTCTTGTTGGTCTATGGATGCAAACCAGTCCCAACACCCGAGGAAAGGCAGGATGAAAGACAGGGTGACCATCTTGAACTTTCGAGGGAAGATGAAGGGGTTCACCCCCTGGAGGTCTAGAATGGGTCGGGGAGTGCCATCCGACTTGGGTACCGTGAAATACCAGGAGAAGAAGCCAGTGGATTTGGCCAAGGATGGCAGCTGCTCTATGGCCCCTTTGAAAAGGAGGGTGTTGATCTCCTCAAGAAGGGCAGGACTGGCAGGGGTAGAGTAGAACACGCCAAGAGGAGGAGTATCTCGAAACTCAATGGTGTAGCCAAGATGGACAATGGTTAACACCCAGGAGTCCAAAGTGATGGTGCGCCAGGTGTTGAAGTGGTGAGCTAGTCCTAGGGTTTTGAACAGGTGGCTGGGAAGATGGAAGAAAGGCAGAGGTGGCGACATGCAAAGGAAGTCAAAAAGGTGACTTGGTGGTCGAAAAAGACTTCTTCGATGATGGTTGGCGGCGCCTGAAAGAGCGGTGGAATGAAGCCAGCAGAGAAGATTGGTGAGATATGCAACGAGGAGAACGCGACCTATAGGAGTAGGAAGGGTGTCTCCACGAGAAGCAAGATGAAGATGGTCTTCTAGGTTGAGCTGCTGGTTGAAGACCCATCTTTTTCACCGTCAGACGAGCTTTCATAAGATAATCCATAGCATTATCTGTAGTAGCACGGAAGAGTCCCTGACCATCGAAGGGTAGCTCTTCCTGTTATCCTCGGTCAACCCAGCAGACTGAAGCCATGCGAATCGGCGAAGGGCGATCGCACCCACCATCACCCATTCTGCACCCTCCACAGCATGTTGGGAAGATAGGATTTGATGGTTAGAAAGAGCTACGGACTCGTTATGAAATTGAACGGCAGTAGCTCTGTGGTCATCCGGCAGGTGGAAAAGCAGAGGGAAGAATCTATCCCAGATGTTACGTTGATAGGCCACCAGGCAAGCCTGAGTGTTGGAGATCCTGGCAATCAACGAAGAGGCTGACAAAAACCGACGACCAAAGATATCTAAACAATGACTCTCACAATCAGGCGGAGTCATGTGAGCCCTTTTGCTCCCTTTCGTTTGGAAAGATTCAACAACAATTGAGTTCAGAGTCAGATGGTTGAACAAGAAGCCAACGTTCTTCTTTTGAGTGCGGTAAAGGTGCTCCAGACGGTGAGGGATCGGCTGGAGGGAGGCCAGTTGGGCCCAAGGATACTTCAGCACCTCCTGCAAGATGGGGAGAAATGGAATAGGAGCCGTTGACAGAGGCCAAGTGTCAACACAGTGGAACACCGGGTCCTGTACCGTAGGAGCAGGGCTGGAAATATCAAGGCCTAAAGCATTGGCCATTCTGACCAGGATGTCAGAAAGCTGTTTGACATTGTCCGGAGCCGAATCAGGAGCCGGGTCCCGAAAAGCGAGAGGCAGGGAGGTATGAGATGGAGGTGTGAAGTCAGCTGAATCACTGTCAGAATCATAAGAACCAGAAGAAGCAGACGATGATTGAGGTGATCGAGAGCGGTGAGCTCTAGTAGCTGGCGGTGCAGTGAGAACAGCCGGTGGAGCAGGAGCGGAGACCAGCAGGACAGGCAGAGTCAGTACCGAGGTCAGTACCAGAACCGGTACTGAGGCCAGTGCCGACAAAATGGGTAGAACAGTCAGGATCAGTGCGATGACAGACTGCGTCGGTAAGGAGGCTGATAAAGTAGTTGGCAGAGTGGACACAGGTTAAATATCCAGTGGAGGCTGGGACACTGTCGCTGTCACCCGAGGAGGTGGTGAAACAGCTCGATGGTGAGGCAATCAGTCACGGGACCGGCAATGAGGTCGAGATGGAGAACACCAGTAATAGGCCGATCAAGACCGAGAACGGGATCTAGAATGGCGGTACCAAGGAGAATGTCGGTAGCGGGGTCCTGGAGGAGATCATGATGGGAATGCAAACACGGAGGGCAATACGGAGACCAACGACACACATCAGGATGGTACTGATCATGATAGGCAGGCGAATACGAGTGGTAAGAGCCAGGTTGCTCCCTCCAAAGATGCTCATGAACATATCGAGCAATATAGAAGGCCAACGAGAAAGGCAAATAGACTCTTGCCAGCAAAAGCTTGTGAGCAGCATGATAGTCATAATCATGATGACACGGAGATCTACCACTTTCATTGCGAAGAGCAAGCCACATTAACTCAAGGCCGGTCTCGGGAAGTAGCCTGAGGAGCGTCCGGAGCGAATAGACGGACTTTGTCAGGGCGGCCAAAAGAGAAGGCCAGAGGAAGCAGAATCTGAGAGTATCTATCTCCAGACTGGCCCGACGTAACGGGAGGAGAAGCCGGTGGTGAAGGCCGGCGGTCCAAGTTGGACGCGAGATCAACAGCAACCAGGACAGACAGCACCAGAAGCTAGGTGGTATCCCACACCGGTGAAAGAGTGAAGGCCTCATCCTCCTCCATGGTAGACATCGCAGGCTGCGTTGGAGGAGGCATCAGTAAAGGATCCAGAGAAGACAGTCGAGTAGCTGACGGATGGGTAGCGGGAGAAGGGGAGCAATGCTTCTCTTTCTTCTTCTTCTTCTTAGAAGACACAGAAAGGTGGTACAAAGAAGCCCGCTTGCGCTACGCCACAGGACGTACCTTGCGAGGTTGCTGGATCGAGCTGGAGGAAGCATCTCCAGAGCTGGAAGATGGGACGGTAGGCATCTTGGACAGCTTTGGAATTCTCAGTAAGGAAGACACCGGCGGTAAGGGTGGCGAGGTCAACGTCAGTACTGGTATCGAAGTCGGTACCAAGGATCTGGTTGTTACCATTGATGTCGAGGTCAACAAGGAGGCCGTAGTAGAGGGCTTCAACAGCAAGGGACCTCACGAAGGACACGGTGTCACCGAAGCAGTGAAGAGGGTCATCTTGGAGGCCACCTGCTTTTTAAGATGAAGAGCTTGCTCCCAACAGTAAGATTTTAAGCGAGAAGCTCTATTCTTCAGCGTCTGAGACGTGAAGTCCTTACAGATTAAACAGGTCTGAATGTTATGGCCCTCCCCGAGGCAGAACAAGCACTCGGGGTAGGCGTCAGAAAGCAAGAACTTGCGGCCACAAGACATGCACAATTTAAACAAAGATGACAGAAGAAGGGGGAAGAGTTCTTACAGTTTTTATCCCAAGGATACCAAAATGATAAAAGTCGAAAAAACAAAGAAAAAACAAAGGAACAGAAAAAACTGCTCAGGAAGGAAGCCTCCCGAGCTGCTAACAGGTCGGCGGACAAAAAGAAACTGAAAAGAGACCATTAGCCGATCATGCTCAGTACCGGATGGGGGAGGAGTTCCTGCCAAGCTGCTCAGCTCTGGAACTTTCCGAAACCCTACTGCGCATGCGCGAAGATTCCCCATTATGTGAGGCAAAAAGACCACAAAGAAGAATTATATAAGACAGCAATTAGTTAGGCAACAGCTGTGTTAAGCTCCTGACTTATACAGGCACTGTCCTTCCCCTCCAGGAGTTGTTCAAGCTTATCTGACCTTTCTGGCTGCTGGTTGTATTCCTGAACTCTGTACCTGACCTTGGATTGTACTGACTGACTTTGGACTCGTTTGCTTGGCCTTGGATTCTGTTTATGACTATGATCTTTTGCTTACTGAATAAAGGTAGATAACAAGCCATGAGCTATTTGGCTTGTTTGTTTGAGTTATTCACCGTGCAGCCCTGAGCTAGATAGGACAGGCATGAGGAATCTTCCCACACACACGCACAACTAGCATTTTTGAACAAGGCCTTCAATACTGTATGAGAAAAACTTACCACCAACAAAGTCAGGGAGGGGAGAAGGTAGCTAAGAAACTGGAAAAAAATAAAGTAAAATAAAGAAACTGAGGAAGAAAGGGCTACTCTTCTGAGGCGAATCACACAATGGATGAAAAGGAACTAAAGAGAGTAGCTCTTGGAGCTATTTATCTTACTGCCCAGAGGAGAAAGGTTACCACCTAAAATTATGCAGCTCTGGAACTTTCTGTGGTCAGATCTGTGCAGGTACAAGGCCCAACTGTGAGGCACAGATACCACAAAGAAGGTATCCAACCTCAAATGTTGCCCTTGGGGGCTGGGGAATATTCTCTGGAGTACAATTAATATGAAAGTTATAATCAAGTGAAATCTGGTTAGCTCTTTCATTTGTACCAATCTACCATAGGTACTTGTGTATAAGTTCACCTCACATGAAGCTGAGGTCATTCAACAGAGATGGGAAAGTCCCAGAGTCACTCTACTCAGAGAAAGGGATAGGTCTTATTTTGATAAAACTTAAGGTACAGTATTAATTCTTATGTTTAAAAAAGGAACCATCCCCTTCTCTGAATAGAGTAGCAAAAAGCAAGAGCTTAATCCATCGAAGGAAAACCTAAAACAAGCACCAACCCCCTCTACTCTCTTGGTGCCACTCTGAGGCAAAGTGTCAAAGAGCTGCCACTACCATCACCATTGCCATTTTCCCACTCAGGCACTCAACAAGGCCAACAGCACCTCCATGGGAGAGAGACAGTATAGGGAATCAGTGCTTCTTTTAGGTCCTCCCAGGATGGACTAAGCTCTCACCTTTTTCCACTCTACTCAGAGAAAGGGATGGTTCCCTTTTTGAGAAGAGTTAAAGTACAGCACTTAAACCAACCTGTGGATAAGTTTGCCCAGGTTTTGAGGGTTAATTTTTTGACTAAAATTTCTAGACATCCATTTTTGCAATGGTATCCTTACCCAAAAAACCTGGGTGCTTGGTGTCATTTTGGTTTCAGGTATAGTCTTTCCTTTAGAGATTTGTTGGTCCTTGGTTTCTTGGCTTACAGAATTTTTATTCTTTGATGCTGGAGCTTGGTATTCCTCCACTTTGGAAAGGCACTAACCCTCCTACTTTGAGGGGAAAAGGAAGGTTGATAGCCACCGTGCAACTCTGTAAATCCAGTGGGGGACATGTGATGGTGTTATACTTGTTATTCTTGCTGTTATTTGTTGCTGTGTTAAACTCCTCTTCTATCTCCCAGAGAGTTGTATAACCCGTATCCCAACAAAAACATTGTCCAAATATATTACAGTACTTATCTAATAGCGGCTTGGAGAGGGGAGTAGCATGACCTTGCCTGATGCACCAAATATGGCAAGGAGTCTAGGCATGAATGGGCAAGGCCAGTTGGTAGACAGAGCTACCATGACTGGGGGATTGGATCCTGCTTGTTCAATGCTAGGGAGGCAACAGAGGCACGTGGCAACGCTTTGCAGGGGAGAACTGAACACACGTATGCCTATGAGTGTCGCTTGGGCTACATGGGTGAGTGAACTGGACACCCCTGTTTTGTTCCTAGCTCTTGTTATAGGGGGTCAGGCCTTGCCCCTGGAGTTACGCCATCAACAAGCAGAAGTCACTGGGGGTCAGGGGGTAGGGAGAGGAATGGCAGCAGCTTTGGAAGCCTGACAAAATGGCAGGAGTGAGCATGCTGGATGCAAAGAGCAACACAGGCCCAGTGACAGTGTCTGACGAGCAGAGGCCCTCTAGGGACCATGAACGTGAAAAGCAGTCAAAGAGGAGGCATAATTCCTCAGAGTCCTCTCTCTCTCTTCATGGGAAGGTGCTTTCTCTCCCTCACAAGACCAAAAGAAAGAGCAGGTATGTTTCTCCTACTGCATGCTCACTGGAATCCTTGGCCTTGCTGACTCCCATTTGCCCACTGGAAATGGATCAGGAAAAGGGAGAGTTATTGCTGGATGAGAAGGATGTTTCCCCAGAGCAGCCTTCTGTACATTTGTTTGATGGTTAGTGAGTTTCCTATTCTTCTCAGAAAAGTGGAAAAGTTACTAAATTTCGTTCCTGTCACTCAGTTAGCTTCTGCAACTGAGACAGTGCCAGAGATCAGATCTAAGTCTAAGCAGGAGTTTTCCGCTGCACCCTTCCCAGAGTGGATTGTAGATGTTATGGAAGCAGAGTGGGCTGACCCATACATAGCTAGGGCGCTCCAACTTATACAAAACTCTTATATTCTCTACTCTGTGAGGTTATGGAGAAGTTGAAGCTATCCCTGATTGATGTACCTGTGGTTGGGTTGGTTTGGGGAACTCTTTTTTTCCAGGGATGGAGATGACACACAAACCCCTGCGCAAAATCCTGAAGATAAGCAATTGGAGGCCTTTTTGCATAGATCTCATGAGGCAGCTGCTCTGGTCATCAGCTATTTCAGCCCTTTCCCTTTTTCCTAAGGCTGCTTTTAGGTGGACTAAGGATTTGCTTTCTCAGATTCTTGGGTATGAAACAAAGCTTGGACAAGGTATTAAATAAATTCAACATGATATGCCACCAAGGCTACCAAAACAATATACTTCTGGAAAATCACTGCTTGAACATTGAGAGTAAATCCCCCCAATATTTAGTAAGAAATAGCATGACTCTATCCCAATCTTTTTGAAAATTACATACAGATCCATCTTTCAACAGTACAGTTAATTTGGCAACCAAATCGAGAAGTTTCATAATGCAATCTTCTCCTGTAGGGATCTCCATCTCTTTCCATCTCTGCGCAAGAAGCAATCTGGCTACCATAATCATATAGAGCTGGGTTCTTCTATCAGCTTTGTTTATCTGCTCCTCTGTCAGTCCTAATAAACACATTTCTAGATTCAGCTTTATTTTAACTTTCAAAATGTCTTCCATCAAATGATGTATCACAGTCTAAAGTTTGTTTACTTTCTCACACATTCACCGCATAAGGAAAAAAGTCCCTTCTTGTTTCTGACATTTCCAACAAATATCTGAAGAGCTATTTTACATTTTTTAACCACTTTTCTGGTGTTAGATACCATCTATACATCATTTTATAAAACTTCTCTTGCAATTCACAACTCAAAATTTGATTACGAATATTTTGCACTCGTTTCATCATACAATCTTTCAATTTGAAGCTTGCATCTGTCTTTTAACTGCTGCTGAAGTCATTTGTAAATTGACAGTTCACTTGGCAGTTCACTCAATTGTTCTCTTAAAATTCACTTGTAATTATCCCACTCTGTCACTGGTGGTCAGTAGAGTGATCTGTTACTATCTAGGCAACGTTCTTTATATCACCAGTCTATTCTTATTAGTCCACTTCAGCTGTCAAAATTAGGCTTTGTTTTTAAGAAAATTCAACTATAATAAATGTTTTAGATCAATTTACAGCAATTTCTAAAAAACTGTCAGAACAAAAGCTTGCAGGGAAAAAAAAAGTTTTAAAAGCATCTTTAATGAGCCAGACTGCCCACTGTTTAAAACATTGGCACCACTTACTCAGAACAGTTCACAGAACTATCAGTACACCAGAAGTAGTACTTATGAGATTTAAATAATGTTCCCATCAGATGAAAGGCTTCCTTAAATGCTGAAGATAGTTTGAGGAATACTGCTGCAAGCACTAGCTGTTCGTTGCCCTGCACTGAGTGCTGGACTAGCAGGAGGCCATTCACAGTCAATAATGCTTGCCTGTTCAGGGTGGAGCAGAAACATAGTCAAGAATCAGTCCAAAGGTCTAGGAATCCAGCCAACAACACAGTCAGACAGTCCGGGTCAGTACATTCAGGCAGGCAACAAACAAGGAATCTAGAGTACACAAGCGCTGGCAAACACACAAGTTGTTTCTGGTGTTGAGCCACCACCCTCTACCTAACTTAAGAAGGCTGGAGCCAGCTGGCTCTCATCCCAGCCTAACTAGCTCCTGGTGCACTTGCTTCTGTATGTCCTCCTTCGAGGCTGCTGTTCACCTGGGGAAGCCAAGTCCTGGCCCATGACACTATCCCCCAACCCAAGGTGCCCCTCCACCTGCCAGACAAGGTGCTGGTCTAGGGAAACCAGCAGTGGAATTGCCGGGCCAACCGTGGGGGGGGGGACAACATGAATATGCAAGGCATCCTCCCAGAATGTTCCTGAGGACTGTAGCCCCTCCAGTCCAGCAGGTACTGCAACCAGTGTCCCCACTGAGAGTCCAAAATTTGGGCCACCTCATACTTTGACTCAACAGCTAGCAAAACAAACAGTGGAGGCAGGACATCCTGCCAGTGTGAACTGGCAGGTGCCACATGGGTCACCAAGGAGCAATGGAAGACCAGATGCACCTTGAAGGAAGCTGGAAGCCTGGTCAGTAGGCAACCAGGTTGATCACCACTTCCACTGGGAATGGACTGAGGAACTGACCCTAGTTTCTGCAAAGGACTTGGACAAGCAGGTGCTTGTGGAGACCAAGTCCCCCACTCCCAGAGGAACCCCCACTTGCTGGCATCAGTCAGCCCAATGCTTGCAATCATCCTTCGCCTGTTGGAGCTGTTCCCGGGGAACCCGGTGGACAGCCTGCAACTCCTGCAGGAACTGGTCAGTGGCCAGCAGAGTAGAAGGAGGTGCAAGCAGGGAGAAGAAGTGGGGATTGGACCCACAATTCATGAAGAACAGGGTCAGTCACATTAAGCAGTGGAAGGTGTTGTTATAGGTGCCACGAAGTCCCACAAGGCTGCTGACTCAGGTTCTGACAGAGGGTAAATCTGAGCCACTGGAATCTGGGCCCTAGGAATCAGGTCAATGGGGCAGCAACTGGTCAGCTTCTGCTTCGCATCGGCAAACTCTACATACCTAGGTGCAAAAATGCCCCCCCTCCACTCCAGCTGTCAGTGTTGCTGTAGCACAACACGTATGCTTCTTGCAGCCTGGTGCTCTGAAAGTAATTCCCCTCTGGACCAGCTAATGTGTGGATCATGGGCCTCTAACCACTAAAAGCTTAAGACAAGGTGCAGAAGCAGATAGAACTCCTCACCATGAGTTCCCATCCACATCTGCAACTTGTCTGTTGCCAATGTCCGGCCACCAACCGTCTCCACTACTAGAGGTAGTTGAAGGGGGGTGCCAGGGAATCCCCTGGAAGTCTGCAAAATCTATATCTATGAAATTGGCAGTAGCTCCCGAGTCTAACATGGTCCAGCTGTGGACCAAATGTTTCCCTGGAGGTGTCAGAGTAATAGGCACCACTAGGTGTTTAGAGGGAGCGTTGTGTGGTGCTTGGGCACTAGTAGTACAAGCCAGTCCCTGGTCTAGTGGTCCCCCTAAACCAGGAGGGATCTGTTTTCCTGCTAGTCAGAGGAACCCTCTTAGCCAGGCATGTGGCTGCTAGATGACCCTGGCCCCCACAGTAAAGGCACAGGCCCTTTCGATGTCTTTGCACTTTCTTCACCAACTTCAACCAAGGCTTGACACCCCAACCTGCATAGGCTCCCCTGCAGGTAGGAATTCCCAAATGGGTGGAAACATGAGATGCTGGGGAGGGGCTGAAACCAGCCAGTTCCAGCTCTGGACCTTACATTGTTGCAGGCGGCTACCAATCTTGAGTCACAGATGAATCCGGCCTTGCAGGTCCCCTAGGCACTCAGTACAGGCCTTCAGTACACTCAAGAATTGAGTCCGACAGCACTTCCTGAAATTGATCCACTAGAGCCACCTGATTCCAGGCTAGGTCCTGTGCTAGTAGCTTGAACTCACTGGCATACTCTGCTACCAACCAGCCCCCCTGCCTTAGCTCTCAGATCTGGCAGTTGGTGGTCTGGGCCTGGACTGGGTCCATATACATGGCCTGGAGCTGGTGGTCAAAGGTGGTAAAGTTGTCCAGCAGGGGACTCTGCTGTTGCAAGAACAGCATGGCCCATTTGGCAGCACTGCCAGAAAGCAAGCTGATAACAAACCCCACTGTATGTTGGTCTGTTGGAAAATCCTCTGTCCACAGACTCATAAACATGAGTACATTGCCGCCTAAAAGCTGAAAATTTGCTAGAGTTCCACCAAACTTCTCAGGGCATGCTAAGGGGTACTTTCATCAGGGGACTAATGGGGCTGGAGCTGCAGCTGCTGGAGCAGCTGCAGCCTGCAGTTGAGCAGTTAAGTCTGTAACTTGCTGAGCCAATTGGTTTCTTTCAGCAGTCATTCATAGCCTGCAGCAGGCTCCATAGTAGCAGGCAGCTATGTGGGTTGATTCCAGGCAAGCAGGGGTTAAAGGGGTCATAAACAAACAGTCGCAGGTGCCGGCTGTTTGTCATCTGGCATGGAGTGCTGGACTAGCAGGAGGTCATCCACATCCATAATGCTTGCCTGTTCAGGGTGGAGCAGGAATGTAGCCAAGAATCAGTCCAAAGGTCTAGGAATCCAGCTGGCAATACAGTCAGACAGTCCAGGGTCAGAAAATCCAGGCAGGTAACAAGCAGGAAATCTGGAATACACAAGGCAAGGGCTGGCAAACACGAGAGTTGTTTCTGGTGTCAAGCCCACCTCTTCTGCCTTCCTTAAGCAGGCTAGAGCCAACTGGCTCACATCCCAGCCTGATTAGCTCCTGGTACACTTGCATCTGCTTGTCCACCTTTGAGGTTGCTGTTCACTGGGGAAGTTGAATCCTGGTTCTTGACAAATGTTGTGCCACTCATATCAAGAAACAGCAATGGTTTCCCTAAGTCTCTCCAATCCTCTGTACAAAAATACCAGTAAAATGTGTAATGTTAACATCTAAGCCAAACTGAAAGAGCTGTTGTGTTACGATTTGTTTTGCATCAGAACTGAGGAACAAATTTTGAAATCTTCACCTTCAGCAATTTTGCATCAATGACACCTTGAATTCGATACAATATGTAAGATTTCAATACACAGTAGGAAGCACCGGGGGGTTCCCAGATCCAGTTTCACCTAGAATCTTTGGCAAACCACCATGCTGCACTCTCTTGCCTCTCAGCTGTAGCCATGTAACTATGAAATTAACATACCTTAACCAATTCTACATGTTTATTGTAGAGACCACACAACTGTTGTGATGGTTCCTTTAATGACAGTAAAACTCTTTGCATAATGACTAAGACAGAATTTGCTGTATATACCTCATAAATATAAATACAGATAAATTAAATTTATAAATTAAATATAAGTTTATATAAATTAAATATAAATACAGATAAACACATGTATCAAATATAAATTAAAAGAACTTATTTGGAGTTGCAGTGAGCAACCAAGTGCTAATTCCCATAAGCTCTAGCCCAGAGACGGTTTGAAATGATGAGGAGGTACATTACAAAAATATGAGGCCACAAATTGACCAATCTGCTTTAACAGGTTCACAGACAGTGTAGCAAGATGCAGCTCAAGTGTAGTAATGCATTACTAAGCCTGTCCCTATAGCTAAACCTGCTTCTTCCTTATGTTCTCTGTAATGCTAGCATGCAGTTTATTGAAACTGGCTCTTGTAGATTTCATTGTAGTCCCCCATGGAACGGAGTGCCACAGTCTGGCAGCAGCTACTGAAATGGTCTTTTTCACATTTCCTGTGAGGTTTCTCTGAACTCAGGTGAGATCATATGGTAAGATATAGTCTCTCAGTCTAGACCCAGATCTACATTAGTAGGTTCTGTCTGCCTGTTTAATAGACACATCCATTTGGATACCAGGGCCTGTAATCAAAAAGTTTGCTAGGGAAACCCTTTGGCTTTAGTCCAAGGGTTATCATTTCCACTGTAGTTATAATGTAATTTTTTGTGGTTTTTAAAAAAACATGTGTATTTTATAGATGAAAAAGAGTAAGAATAGTAAGCAGAAACATCTCAACAATTTATACTAAGATGCTCTTAGCTGCACATTATTGGCTCTCTTGAAATCACTAGCTCAGACAGTGAAGAAACCACAGCTTTCAACACCCTATGGATTTTTTGTGATTCATTTTTTTAATCCAAGGATTAATCCAAGGATGATGCAGCCTGCTAAAATCAACACAATTACACTTTTATCCCATAGAGTAAGAGAAAGAAAAGTGATAGCCTTGCCCAGTCATGCATAAACCCAGTGCTGATATAGAAGACCTGCATCAATGATAGCATAGATAGGGCATAGATAAGGCCTACACCCAACTACAGACACCAGGCTAATGTCTTGCTTCTTGAAGGCAGAGGTGCTCCTCCATGGCAAGGCTAATAGGAATAGGGACAAGTTGCATTATACTGCCGCCAGGAGTTCCACCATACTGGAAATGCGATATTGTCTCAGGGCGCATGCAAGGAAGTGCAGGAAAGACTGGGACAGAATGGAGCATTGCATTTTTCACACTCATTTAGCTTTTAGATACAAATTAATGTTTGCAAAGGAATGCAAGAAAGTCATACTTTGCTAGCATAATAATACATGATGAAGGAAAGGAGCCTAAGTGTGGTGGGAAACAGCAGCCAAAGTTCACAAGATCTTTCAGATGGCCTTGTTGATAAAACTACCACCTTATAAATACGTCAGAACCCTGATTCAAGAATGCACGCACTCTCTCCAGTCATACCCATTCCTGGGGCAAATTCTATTCCCACTCACATCATATTTAAGTAGTTTGTTAGCAGAACTGGCTTTAGCGCAGGTCCCACAAACCATGACCTGAAACCTCAAAAACAGTTTCACATCCTGGTTAGAAGGGAACTATCTATGCCAACGAACTGCTTCACTGTGGTAAAATGGGAGGGGTATACATTGCCTTGTGTTGTTAAAGTGAAAGGAGAACAGTATCTGTTGAAGTCTTAAAGCTGTGCATCTTCATCTGTGCTAAAGTTGGATATATGTATATCACAAAAGCACCATAGGCCTTCCATTATCTTATTTTAAAAAAAAAGTTAAACTCTTCAACAGTTGGAGTTTTGACCACTTTAAGAATTAAGTGTGTAGTGTTAACAATATTCATTTAGAGTGGGGAGATGTGTTTCACTCTACGACGTACAAGAATGTATTTTGTTTCCTCTCAAAATCCCTTGTGAAGGACTCTATCCCACATTTCATGCCTTGCTTTTGCAAAAGGCAGAAGCAGCAGAAAGGAACTGCACTGCTGCCTTCCACAAAAGCCAAGCACCAAGGAAGAATAATTCACTCTCCTGAATCACACTGCTTCCTCCTTCCTCAAGAGAAGGAACAAATTTCTAATATCTGAATTTTCTGGACTTTGCTCTTGTTGTGTGCTTTAAATTGTTTCCAACTTATGGCAACCCTAAGATGAACCTATCATGAGGTTTTCTTGGCAAGATTTGTTCAGAGGGGGTTTGCCTTCTTCTCCTTTGAGGCTGACAAAGTGTGACTTGAATCCCACTGGGATTCCATGGCTGAGTGAGGGTTTAAACCTTGGTCTCCAGAGTCTTAATCCAATGCTCAAACCACTACACTATGCTGGTTTTTGACCTGGGTATGAACTGAGATGGCCTTGCCTAATCAAACTGATACCTTCACCAGAAGCTAGACTGTGATAGCCTACCTCTGTTCCACTGGATGGTCATTCTGGACCTCTCAGTGGTATTTGATACCATTAACAATTAAACATTGAGGTACCGTTTTATTGTACCTCTGGTGATCATTTCCAGATGTTGTCAATTTTAGGCCTCCTTGACTAGATAGCGCTTCATGACTAGAATGTACATAACACCTGTCTATAAGGAAACATATTTCAGCACTTCCTTCAAGATGAACAATACGTTTTTAATACAGTACCCACTGTTTGAATTCTGTGTGAAGGAATTAACATTTCCAGACAGGGTGGGAAACTAACATTAACAATGAATTGTGTAACACTTTCATATATTATCTTCTTAGAGTATCTAGCCAAAAAGAAGAAGTTTTAACCTTAGAGGATTTGCCATTAATTAAGTTTCATCACCATGCATACTTTGAAAGATGGAAAACATACTTGCTCAGAAGCAATGCCTTAAGGGTATTTTAGCAATATCTACATATTTTGATGTTTTGTTTCTAACAGTAACTGCTTCACATCCAGGTAACTAGACAGTACCTGACCACAAGCCAGCCAAATGGTGCAATTATTCATACTATTGGTAATAACCACGTCTGTGTATCTGCTGCATAAGCCTCTAATTACAGAGTGAGGATATCCCCAAGGCTTGGGAAATAACATTAGCTTCACAATATGAATTTAACAAGCTGAAGCTTATGGATGCATGGCTAAGAAATATTTTAAGGAAGAATAAATCTTGTCAAATGGAGAGTGAGCAAAAAACTCTTTAAAATAATTTTTAAAATTACTTTTAATATGATTAGTTGAGGAAAAGAACAATATAATTTGCAGATCCAAACACAATCAATTAAAAATGCCAGTGTTTGCATCCTAAAATAATTATCTGGGCCTCTGGGCCCAGATAAATGTCAAGACAGATTACTGTAATTAAACCAAATTACATTCAGATCAAAGTAACTAATCCAAATAACAGCGAAACCAAAGATGTATCCTACTAGGTCATGAAGATTCATAGCATGAAAAAATGTGTGCTTGTTCTAAATCTGCATGTGTGTTGAACAGAAAAATATCAGCATGGCTATTGGCAAAAATATCAACTGTGAAACAGATTTACAAGCATCCATCACATTCTACTGATGGCTTAATATTACCTGCCAGTAAATTGAGTAGTAGCATCACCAGCAGCAGCAGCAGCAGCAGCACATACTTGTAATAATATTGTTCTCTTTTTGCAATTGTACCTACCTGGGTTCTGAAGCTCCAAATTTATAACTATTATCAATAACATTTCTATATCTGGCAAGTTCAATTGTAGAATATATTGTACTGCAGACCACAGTATATTGTTTAAATCAAACGCAAAGCATTCACTGCACCCTATAAAGAAAAGAGGACACCTTCCCACTGCAATATGTACAGTTGCTATTCCAACTAACCACTGTGTGAAAAACAAGCATGCCTAAAACTCTTTTTTGTATTTGCAGCCCAAGGAGAGATGTTGCACTACACATAAAAACAGTTAAATATATATTCACATGCATGCACACACACATATATAGATACATTGAGAGTTTTGAGAAAGGCTGCTTGGTAAATTTGTAGCCATATTGGGTAGGCTGGAATCTTTCCTGGTAAAGAAATGATTGTGAAATGAAGATCTCAGGAACATTCAGAGATGAGAGATGAGATTTCTGAAACATTCTATTACTAAGCTATTTGCCAATTTAAAGGTAAAAGTAAGGACCTTGAATTGAGCCTGGACAAACTGCTAAACAGAGATGGTGATGAGGTACTGGAGTACTATATTCTGGACACATAGCTGATGTCAGAACATTTGAAACTGCATTGTCGATCAGCTGAAAAATCTGTAGTACTTTCGAGGGCAGTCCTACATGATATTTTGCATCAGTGTAACAGGAGCATATCTTCATCGGTCAGGAACAAAGGTCCCCCTTGCCCAATAGCCTCTTTTCCTTTACACCCACCTGCCTGTCCAACCTGCTCCCCACACCTCCTTGGATTCCAGATTTTTGCCCCCTCATCATCTCTACTCTACACTCATCTTCAACTCCTTTCTTCCTGGATCAAGTTCACAGCAACTTGTGCTGCACTCACTCACCTTCATACTTCTTCTCATAAGACCCAAAGATCATGAGGATGTGGCTAGCCAGATATAAGCATGGATTGTGCAGTTCAGCTCTCAGACATAAAAACAAGATCAAATGAGTGCCAACAGTGCTCTTTGGCCTTCCGACTGGCTCTTTCCTTTTATCCCGGCAGTGGAGGCATAGGGTAGTGAGTTAGGTGAAGGCATGTGACATCAGACAGTTCTCATTTGTTGGTAGCCTAAGACCAATGCCCCTTCCAGTCTAATGGCAGATATGGTAGTGGAATCTAAACTGGAAGCAACAAGAATGATTGAGAACAGACCTGATTTCCTCAAGCGAATGTTCTTGCTAATTTAACAATCACAATGTTAAAAAGAAAGAACAGAATACACTTATACACTTATGACACTTAGCTACAATAACAGGGCATTGCTGATACTTGGGCAATGCTGACCCTTAGAATCAACAGCTGGAAAAAAGAAAGGAGGTAAAAGGCCCTGGTGTAATTTACATATTTGTGACAAAGAACTTCTAGGATACCGCAGCCCAATAATTTTAAGTAGAATTAAACAAAGAATCAATGTTTGGTTTTATGTTCATTGCACTGAACAGCAATCTCCTAGTACTACTAACTTGGACTTAACTTGCACACAGTATGAGAACTACTTTAAAATAATACCCTCCAGTCTCACCAGAGACACAGTACAGAAGAACCTGTACAATAGAATAGGACTTCAGTATGATTTGTGATCATTTTAAAATTTGCGATTTGACAGCTCTATGCTACTAATGAGTTTTTACTGAATTCTCTTGAAAAAATGATATTAGCCTAAGAGGAACACTGAGTTTCAGCAGGAATGAAGGATATGGTAAATAACAGAAATAGGATTTCCAGCAGCCAGTGTTTCTTCTCACCATCTCTTATCTAGTTCTTAGCTAGCTAGCTAGCTAGTTATCTTATACAAAATAATAAAAAGTTAACAAAAGTATGTGAAATGTTTATCTGTCATAAAATCCTAACTTTTGTGCCACAGAAATTACATGTTGTCTTTTCAACACACACAGAGAGAGAGAGAGAGAGAGAGAGAGAGAGAGAGAGAGAGAGAGAGAGAGAGAGAGATCATAGTTGAACAATTCACTGAACACCCCTGAGCATGGGTCTACAAAACAGAAGACAAACAGGAGAAATTGATAAGATTATATGAATCGGAGTCATATGCTACTATGCAAAAACCTGGAAGCAGAATTAACTGTCCAAACACTAGTCATATTAAATTTTATTGGAACAGATAGAGAATGAACTTAGAAGATTGACTCTGTGATAAATAAGAAAGAACTTTTGCTCAAAAAGCTCTACAGTCCATGAATGGCAGGAAAACATTAATACTTTTGGTGCTCCCTCAGATTAAAGACTTCAACTTTGCCTTTTAAATTTAAAAATAACCTTTGCTAGGTAAATTCTTGTGACAAAAAATAACATATCTGGAGCTAACACAAAGCATAAATTATTACCAGTTAAAATTAAACATTTTTTGATATCACTGATTTCAATAGTTGAATTAAAACATGTATACATATATATACTTTGAAATAAAATTAAGAAGTATTCAACTGTTACTTGATTGCATTGTATCTGAACTTTAAAAAGCTAAGTCTTATTTTTAAAACATCACAAAGCAAACTAGTCAAAAATATATAAGCTACCATGATGACTAGCTTTTTAAAACAACCTTATCCTAACTACATATTTTCCACACAAGCATTGTGTTCTGGGAAGCTACATAACACTTCTATACCCAAGATGGGGTCTTTCCAGTGATCCTGCAGAAACTCCTGCCTGTCAGGGATTCCAGGCAGGGAACCCTGGGAAAATGATCATGCCCCAGCTGTGGGTAATTGCAAGGTTGCATCAGAAACTGGGGTCGTGTGCAGATGGTAGAGGGAGGTGTGCAAACCGCTACCTGACTGATTGTCGATATGTATATAACAAAGCAACGCCAGTATGTATTTGTCTGTTGACCAAACCTGGTGCCTGGCGCAAGCTTTTGTCCGTCTGTCCTATGCTTTGTATATAACGGAACTTTGCTGCAAGGTAAAGTGCCTCCTGTTTTGGAAGAAACTCCTCTGTGTGTGAGTATCCTTACTGGGGAACAAGGCTGCTGCTGTTGGCTCGCTGAACTCTGGCTTTTCCGCTGCGTTTCCGTGGGGCTGAAACTCCTATCATCCCCAACACTGCCTTCCTTCCCTTCCTCTGGTGAGATACAGGAAAGAAGAAAACTTGGAGATCTCCAGTGTACATACAAAAATGCTTCCGCATTGCCTTGTTGACATCTTTAATATTTTAATACATTTTAATAAATGCAGAATACTTCCAAAGTCCACCTTACAAATTACTTCTTATACCCATGATACATTTTTTTATAGACTGGGGCACTGCCTAGTTCAATAAAAAAAGGTAGAAATAGTGGTTTCTAGACATAAAGCCCTTCTTATTAAACCTGGAAATACTGAAATAGACTCGGCGTCTTACAAACCTATGCCATACAATCCACAAAGTGAAAATTCCTCTCCTGGGATTTTTTTTAAAGATATGGGGCTGAAAAAAAGTTAATACAAACAGCTTTTAAAAGGAGGGAAGAAAAAACTTAACGTAAGTGTTATTTTAAAAAATCCTATACAACTTAGGATAAATATTATTAAGCTGCTGATTCACATGTTTTAAATAAGTAGAAAGATGCATTAAGCATTGAAACTGGGGAAAAAGTAAAAATTAAAATAGGTTTCAGAGGACCTAAAAGCATTTTTGAGTCCACCAAGTTTTCTCTGTAGGTAAATACATGTGAGAGTGAGGGACATCAATGAAAGCTAAATGTACTTAAGCTACCATGTAAATATTTGGTGACAATTTTAAACATCTAATAAGTTGAGACTGTTGATATACATGCAGAAAAAGGTCAGTTTACAAACTAGGACCAGGACTAAGACTTTTAAAATAAATGCAATATACAGTAATTTCTTCAAAAGAACAACACAAGCTCTCTAACAGAATTGCCATGTCACAATTAATCTAACAGAAAGACATTTAAATATGAGAAAGAAAACTCCAATAATCATTTAACTTCAGTTAAAAGTCTGTGACAAAAATTAACAAGCAAGCATGATTGTGTGAGAGAAATAGAAAGCAAAAGTTAACTGGTTCATATTGGCAATACGAAAAATTTCAAGGAACAACAACCACAAGAGAAGAAATCTCTGTATTTATTTTGCTAAATATACAATACAATTTTTGAACAATTCACAGACCACTTTATGATTTAAAAATATTTTCAGTATACCTACTTACATGAAGAACTAACAATTACAGTACTGAAGAATATTGCCCAAGCAACAAACTCAATTACTATTTGTTTTTACTGCACATTTTTTTCTAAATCTGCAAGGGAAAAAGTATATTTAATTTTCAACATTTAATGTTCAAAATGCAAGAACGGAAGTAATTGTGAAACATTACATACCTGCAGTAAGTACAAGCATACCTCAGTTAACAAAGCTTCTGACAAAAAAAGCCTGCCCACCCCCCTTGTCTAGCCGGAAATTTTTTAGCAGCATCAGTGTTGGAAGGACAGTGAAAGAAAGGTGGAGAAACAGTTTCAGCATTGTGTTGCAGCAGCATGTCTGCAGTAAACAGTGCAAGAAGACTTTAGATGGGCAACAATAGGATTCTGCTCTAACCAGCCCTACTCTAACTGTATCTGGCCGCATACCACAGGGAAGGTAAACAGCATCTGTCTCCAGATTCTCTTACAGCAACATGGGGGGAGGAGGGCAGATAACCTGCCTCACCAGCTACGCCCATCAACTTTAAAGCACATGGCTCTATATGTTTGGTGACCAAAATGGAAACTGTAAGAAAAGTAAAATTTAAAAAATCATCCCTGGATGCATTTTGGTAGAAGCTTTCATGTGGTCTCTAGAAGGTTCAAATTTTTATTTATTTATACAAGGTTTACCTGATCTGGTTGTTTCATTTTACATGTGCATATTGTTAGTTTTGAATAAAACATTGCTAAAAAACACTGAACTGCTCTTCTTTTTTCTGGTTTAGGAACCTTTTCCTATTCTTCCCATGTTATTTCTGCCTCTGCTACCATATTTTCTTTTAATGCACTAATGCCCAGGAACACATCAACTTTGTCAACTGAGGTATGCCTGTACTGAACTTAGAAAAATCAGGTCTTATTTCATTAGCAAGACAAATTTTGAATCACACATAAATTTAAAAGTCATGAATGTTGATCAGAGAGCAAGAGTGGCTTGGTTCCTCTTCACAATCACTGAAGAGCCACAGAACTGTCAAGAAGGCTCCAGAAGGCATTGTCTTTCTAGCATGAGCATCCAATGGCAGACTGAAGAGAATGCTTAAGCAGACAAGGAAGGCTAATAAGAGGAATTATGCACAGAAGGGTGGTGAGAGTGAAACTGAGTCTGTGAGAATCTACAGTGGGAGAAAGAAGGACAGAAAGCATGGAATGTAACGGCTGTACTCTTCTCTGTCCTATTCAAAGGGACGCAGGTTCCATATCACCCCTCTCCCTTTCTGAGTCTGTAATTGTGATGTGCGAAATGCCATTGTCATGAACAGGCTGTGACATTAGAGATTGATTTCGAATGGCTGAAATTCTTCCATCTGCCCACACGTAGAAGACAGTTACTGGTGGTGCTAGCTTGACCACTAGGACAATTATTGTGTGTTGTTTTCACAGAACCCACAGTTAATACAATATCCTAAAATTTAGAATCATGGAGTTTTTTTATACATAAGGAAATAATGTTCCAGAATAAGATGAGCTCATATTTGAGCTTGGCTCATAATGAAAAACTGAGACAAATAGCTACCACATTGCCGTCATGGCAAGTTCTCCCTCCCATCTAAGCAAACTTAAATTTGAAAAATGGTAGGGAGACTAGTGGTGGGGAGTGGCTCACTAGTGGAATTAGGAGAGACCTTGCAGATAAAGACTATGTGTCATTCCCTGCTCCTGACCGTATTCTGCCAACTGGTTTTATCTGTCTTTGCGAACTGACTGACTGAACTCCTCACTGTCCTGTTCAGCTCCTGTTCTCATTCTGATATAACAACAAGAGCACTATTATAACAAAGAATGTGTTGTGATCAGGCAAAAAAAAAACCTGTATAAACAATTTTTCAGAAGGTATTTGAAATGTAATGTGGGGATACCTTATTTTAAATTTAATTTAAAAATGCTTTTTTCAATTATAAATGAACATATAGGACTAATCCATGAACATCAAGCAGCTCAATTTCTACCTTCTCAAGCACCTTGTCCAAAAAATAAAAAAGGGTATTTGTGAGTTGTACTTGATACATGTTACTGGCCATGCACACCTCCCAGGTTGGATATGATATAATTGGCAAAACATGATTTTTGATTAACATTTAACATGGTAATCAGCTGCTGTTAAAACTGGCCCTGCTATGATCGAGTACCCAAGCTTGAGAGGGTGACAATTGGTCAGACACATATGCAGTAGATTAGGACAGCAACCTCTACTCCTAGATACAGTGAGGTCACAGTCAGGAAATCATCGGGAAACTCCAGAACACAAAGGATCGCTGACAGCTCTGACAGCGCTGACTCATGAGACAGAAAGATTTCCACCAAATCAGTGATTGTCGTACGCATCTTGTCCTGTCATCTACAACTTTTCCATTATCCCCGATCCTGTCCTCACACACAGAGCTATCATATAGCCTTCAATGCCTTTATCACCTAATGATGCAACCATTAGACCATTCTGGATCGCTTTGTCCATTTGCAATACTCCATTGTCTGTGCTTCTGGACAGCCATTCACACCCAGGTCCTCTGCGCAGGTTTTGGGTATAAGAGTCCCTGATTTGGTGCAGTACATCAATTGCTGACTGCCCCTCTGATTCCCAATTTGTGTACTGTCCTTGGGCACAAGCCAGAGACATATTGGCTTTCCCCTGCTGCTCTCAGGAATGGTAAATATTGCCCACTTTTCCCTGAAATCTCCACTATCCACCTTCCCTCCCTTTCTCTTCAGCTAGCCTTGTGTGGATGTGAGAGTGTGATCTTTGTGTGTGTGTTTAACACATCTCCAATAAATCAGTTTAGATTATTTTTGAGTCTCTGGTTGGTTTCTTCTTACAGTAACGACGTAAACACTAGTGAAAAGATCCTGGCAGTTACCCCCCACTGTTTCAGCATTCATAACCAGAGCCAATTTATTTCCCATTTTTACACTGATTTGTGGGTACTGCTTGAGGACTTCAAGGGGTCTCCCACTTTTAGGGGTAACATACAGGCCTCTGGACCCAGGGAGGGGGTTCAAGGTTAATACCACCATACTATACCATTTTCAAGAGAACACAGCCTAATCTTTGACACAATGATCCATTCCCTACACTCCAGTTCCTCCTGGTCAAGCCTCATAAAAATCTCAAACAAGCTGTGAAGGAGAAGGATCAAGAGGGCACATAGCGGGCCATATAGATGTAAGCCTCAGGCTTAAAAAAAACCCCTGAGTTTATAAAACAGCACCAGACAGCACAATGTATTCTTCAGCAAACACTGCACCTATATAGCAGGATTCAGGTCAGCATAAAAGAGCTTGTGGGCTTCCTAAAGGCATTTAGACAACCAATGTGGCAACAGAATATTACTGGACTAGACATAATTTTGTTCTGTTCAAGCTTACATACTAAGCTTAGAACCAACCCAGTATTTTCACAGCACTGACAACAATAATGACCCCAACATGCCACTTTAAAATTATTTCCGAAAATACGTTACCCATAAAATTCTAACACCCATGGTCTTGAAACCACACACTAATGAAGATATGAACATTCAACTTTGTCAAAAGATCCTATTAACAGCCTAGTTTTCACACACACACACACAGAGACACCAAAAAAGTGGCAGGGAAGAAACAGAAAGCATTACTTGTTAGGATTCTTTGGAGAAACTGGGTTCAAAGGATGTGGTGGGGGGTTGTTTATTCTTGTTTTGTTTTGTTTTTACTGTGCACTACCACAAAAATTGTGGTAAATCAGAAATCTAGTGGAAAGGCAATTGATAAGTATAAAAACTGAAACACTGGAAACAGAAAGACTACTGTTAAGACTCAGAACATACAATATTGTCTACCTTAGCTAACTAGCTTGTGAATACCACATTAATTAATTTAATCTGGAAGTTAGTGAAAAAGCTGCTTCAAAATGCTGACCTATCTTTTGTATGATAGGAAAGGAAAAGCCTTGCAAGGATACTGGCATGCAGAAGATGAATGGCTGCAATCTGCTCTCAGTGTCACCTGTCAAAAGTGGAAGTCATTAAATCAGTATTTCTGAAGGTGTAACAATAAAAATCAAAAGAATGTATTCCAAATAAGCAATATTCTTCTCATCCCAGACTCACCAAATATATTAGAGACTTAATTTTTTTTTAAAAAAAGCAAAGTTTTCAAAAATTTATTTTGTAATACACACACACACACACACACACACACACAATATTTCAAAGTAGAGGCAAACTTTCTACTTCTCTGTAAGATTTCTACATAATAATTCTTCAGTGAAGTCAAAACTCAAAGTTCTAAGTGCCAGTTTGAATTTTTTTTAAACACATACTCAAAGCCTACAGATTTATTAGCTTTTTAGCACAATACACAAATAAATTATTGCACTATTCCTACCTGTGAAGCTGTTAGTCAAGGTAGCACAATTAGAAAAGCAAGTTTCCTAGAGCTTTTAGTAATTTTAGTTTCATTTAGCAGTTCAGTCCAATTAATTTATTTTCTTCTTATAATCTGTGCATTACTTCACAGAAACTGATTATTACAAGTAAATAACATTGTTCACACAAAATCACTATTTACGGTCAAACAGGCATTTTTTACAAGACAATTATATGATAATGAACATCCTGATCCCAAATTAAAGGACAAGAAGTGTGTTGGAGAATGAAGAATGATAGTTTCTGATTAGTTCTCTTTATCCAACTTAGAAATGAAGTCTGTTTAAAAACAAAAGCAGCAAGGCTTCTTGAACTAAGAGAATTTAAAAGGTCTCCCAATTTTCTATCACCTTTCATTATTTTGTTAAGTAAACATAGAGACTGCCAAGAAAAGACACCAGGTATGTTACATTTAATTATGTGCTATGAAGTCTGCAATAACCTGGCATGTTTCAGTACATGATAGGGCTATGAACATATACAAATAATTCTGGATTTTGAGAAGATTAATGCATTCAACCCACATAAATCTAGCAACCTCTTATACCATCAAAATTTGAATGTTATACTGCAAAGCAAAACAATGAATCATGGACCATAGCATGGGTATTTGAACAGTATTCTGTGTTAGAAGGTCTACTACCCCATGTGGTATAGGCATTATAAAACTGGAAGAATACAGTTCTGAAATTCATGTATCTGATACTGCTTATTCTTAGAAAAAAATAACATAAAACATGCATGAACCACTATTAGCATCTCTTAAAAGCATATGTGTTAAGCTTACTTCTTCTTAACTGTAGAATTTTGAGAGATTTCTTTCTCTTCCTGGAGCTAGCATAATATATACTATGTGCTCTGACCCTCAGAAACCGATGTTCAATTGACTTCATGCTGCAGCATAATGCCAACTGTTGACAGGCAAAAGAAAGGACAATACTCACTCAAATCCCCCATGTGATCTGCTCAAACACACAATGGTTTCTCTGCATGGTAGGAAAAGTGTTAAGCTAACAAAGGAAGGATGATGCAGAAAAATGTCAACCATGAGCTGATAGAGTTCAAGACAGTCCACTGCCAAGGGCTTCTTAAAATAAACTTGGTTATTTTTTGTTTGTTTGTTTGTTTCCCTTAAAGCAATCCTGAAGTGGATCTGACACATTTTTCTTTCTTTTCTAATATGCTTTGCTAAAGTGTTTTGTCATCACTTGTATCTGCTTACATATGGATGGGTAACAGAGGATAGCTATAAACCTCAAGAAGCTCTGCATCACAGTAATCACACTAAATTGATGTTGTGTGCCTTCAAGTGTTTCTGACTTATGGTGACTCTGACGCAAATCTAACACAGGGTTTTTCTTGGTAAGATTTATACAGAGGGGATTTGCCATTGTCTTTCTCTGAGGTAGAAAGAGTGTGACTTGCCCAGGGTCATCCAGTGAGTTTCCATGGCCAAGAGAGGATTCAAACCCTGGTCTCCAGCATTGTAGCCCTACACTCAAACCACTATAAAACACTGACTCTCTGTAGAAGAGTCTGAGAGGTAATTGCCTATCTTCAAAAAGAAAAGCAAGCTTCCTTTCTGATGCTCCAGAGGACAGCACCTGAACCAACTAATTCAAATTTTTAAAAAGGAAATTCCAAGTAGAAATTAAGAAGACTTTGACATTTAAGAGCTTTTCATCAGTAGAACAGACAGGTTCGGAAGGTGGTGGACTTTTCCCTGGTGGAAGTTTTAAAACAAGAGACTAGATGAAGAACTCGCAGGAATAGAATCATAGAGCTGGAAGAGACCACAGGGACCATCGAGTCCAACCCTCTGCCATGCAGGAACACACACTCAAAACATCCCCAGCAAATGGCTATCCAGCCTCAGTTTAAAAACCTAAGAAGAAGGTGACCCCACTGCACTTTGAGGCAACGTATTCCACTGTCGAATGGCGCTTACTGCCAGGAAGTTCTTCCTGATATTTATGTAGTTTCTCTTCTTCCGTAGTTTGAGTTCAATGCTCCATGTCCTGGTTTCTGGAGCAGCAGAAAACAAGCCCGCTGCTCCATCTTCAACATGGCATCCCATATTTAAACATTGCTATCATTATTAATGGCTAATACTTTAGCTGTGGGTACCTGCACTAGCATGAGGTTCAATTCGATGGTTCTTGGAATCTCTTCTAGCTCTATGATTCTACAGAACTCAGGATACAACAGAATTGTAGAGTAATAGAGTTGGAAAGGGCCTCATGGGCTTAATGCAGGGTCTCCAGTTAGAGCACCCCAACTGGTGGTCTCTTCTTGAAGACATCCAGAGAACGAGATCCCACCGCCTGCCTAGTAACAGGTTCCACTACCAGACAGCTCTCACCTTCAAAAAGTTCCTTCTAAAGTTCAATCAAAATCTAACCTCCTACAGCTCCTAAAACTTCAAACCATTAAACCTGGTGCTTCCCTCTGGGGCAGCAGAGAACAAACCAGCACTCTCCTCTGGCAGCCCCTGAGGTATTTAAAGAGTGCAATCATATCACCCCTCAAGCCTTCTTTTCACTGAGCTGAACATGACCAACTTCTTCAACCTTTCCTAATATGCTTTCTTCTCCATATCTCTTAGTATCCTTGTTGGCGTTCTCTCAACCAGCTCCAACTTGTCTATATTCTCTCTAAAATGGGGTGCCCAGAACTGAATGTACTACTTCACACGAGGTCTGAACAGTACAGATTCCAGTATGACTCTCACTTCTCTGGACTTAGAAACAATGGTTCTATTAATGCAGGCTAAAAGAGTATTTGCTTTTTTTCCTGCAGCATCACACTGCTGAGTCTTGTTCAATTTATGATCAACAGTAACCCCAAGGTCCTTTGCACATGTAGCATTGCTAAGTCAAATATCCCCCTTAAGATATGCTTAATGTTGGGACTGTAGAAGGTTCTCCCTGTCTACTTTCTTTCACTTACTAGATAATGTGTGACTTCTGTTTCTGTCACAGATGGTAGAACCATGATACATGTACACAGAGGGCATATGGCACAGCAGTAAATTAAATTATAATTTACCCATTTTCTTGTTGTTAAAGCAGCAAAATAAGTTTAGGTTTGATAAGAAAGCGAATACTACACATATGTTACATTTCCCAAAATTTTTATTTAATCCCACCTCCCCAAAATAGCAAGAATTTCTCCCACAGTCTTGGCTTCAAAATTATCAGAAATTTTATATCTGTGGTTCAGTCTACACAACTCTGGATCCAAGCAAAGTATGTAAGAGTGCAGTATGCTATTAGTCTCATTACGTAATTCATTTGTTTTGCTGTACTACATTTCTGTTCACTGAGTTAAGTGCTAATTAACATTTTTCCCCCGAGAAAGTTTATGAAATAACATCACAAATGGCACAGATAGAAATGTCAATTTAACAATAAACATTAATCTGCATGTGCCTAATTAATTAATTAGGCAAGAAACTGGAGAATTTACATGTTCTCATCTTCTGCTTTAACAAGGAAGATGAAACAGATTCCTGCAAACTAGAATATAGTAAGACCAATCATTCTCCAATTCCAGCTGCAAAAGAGAAGGAAATTGTTCACTCAACTGCCCATATTTATACACTAGACAACAAAAAAACCTAACACTAATATAATTATACATTATATGTACTTTCACAAAAAGGTTTTCTCATGTAAATAAATGCTGATGATTTAGAACTATTGAAAAACTCAACATTTTTAAATAACTAGGCCAGATTTTTTTTTTCAAAAAAGTGCTTTTTTCTGTTTATGTCTTCGGAAAGAACACTCTGTATAATGAAAAACATGACCAAATTTTTCACAGTACATCACTGTAAAACCCTATAATTGACTTCTGGGGTTGGTTTACTCTATGTCTATTTTTGTCTACACAGAAAACAGAAATGATGTGGTAAAAAGACCAAAATGCAGGTCCCATTGCAGGATAAGGCTCCATCCTGATTAGCAAAGAAGTATCATATTTTCACTGGGAAACATGCCCATTCTGTAAAAGGGAATTCAGTCCACATGAACCTAGATTAAAAAACATATACACACAGACACACACACACACACACACACACACACACACACACACACAAAGTCCATATGCTCTATCTATAAAGTCAAGCTTGCAGACTTGTGATTAGAACCCTCTGCTTTTGTTGGATAAGCATAGATCTCCTGAACCCTTCTACTGAACAGCATGTAATTCTATCTATGACTTTTATTAGAGATCGAACTATTGTACGAACTTCCAATTATACACAATTTTTTCAAGGTAAAGACCAACATTAAGCTGCTAGTCATTATTTATTTAGTTTAACCTAAAATGACCCTGTGTTTAAATATGGTTTTCCTAAAATTTACTTTTTTAAAAAATGAATGCCCCATAGGAATTTATACTGTGCTGCTTATATTAAACTTCCTGCCTACTTTTCAAAGGAGTAGCTGTGTCAGTCTGTTGCAGCACAATAAAAAAAGGGGAAGGGGAGAAAAAAAGAAAGACAGCAGCAACCTCAAGACTGATTTATATTTTAGCATAACCTTTCATGGATATCAACCTACTGTTTCACATGCCCTGACAGAATGACACTGAAGCCTCAGATTATTAAGCGTATTCATACAATTGCAGGAATGGAACAGAATGGAACAGGATCCAAAAAAAATGCAAATTGTGACCCTCACCTGAAATCTTTAAGGGGTATGTGAGGTGACATAGTTCTTTCAGACCTTTATCATGGCCAATTAGTACTGACTTCTAGAAGCAATAAGTTTGATCATCCCAATCAGTTCTCTTGCTGCGAAAATCTTCACTGTGGAAATTTCCTTTTCATATGTGCCCTAGTGAGGACTCCTGCATATGCAGCGTGCCATAAAATCATTACCTCTGTTCTAACTACTACCTAATGTATTATTAGTACTTTATTTTTCAAACATTTTTCAATCTTGTTACTCTTAAAGTTGCATGGCCTGCATACAAGCAATCAACAAGTTTAAATAGGAGGAGGACAGTATTGCGAAAGTTGAGGGTCAGAACGGCCTGCTAGTTTCTCTTCAAAGTATTCCTACTAATCTACTGTACCAGTTGATCAAGAATATCCCCAGCAGCAACTCAGAATATTCCCGCTCCTCAGCCTCAGGCAGTATGGATGATGTGGTACAGAAATACTTTAAATAAATGTTCTCATTTAAAATTCAATGTACGCCAGGTTTCAAAGGCTTTCTGAAAGAATCCTTCCTTATCATTCGGTGTTACCTATTCCTCTGGCTGACCTATAAGCTATTAGAACACAGTTCCATCTCTGAATTATATTTAAAAATTTCTGAATAATTAGGCACTCGAATGTTAGGTGAATGGAATCATTAGCTTTGCCTCAGAATATATTAAATATGACTGTTTACACTAGGAATATGTATACAGTCAGCCCTTCACATCTGTGGGTTTCACTTTTGCAGATTTGATTATTCACAAATTATTTGCTGTCACCTCTGCTGCCTCCTGATGTTGGTTTTAATAGGGACTGCAAGCCTCGTGAGACTGAGAAACTGCAAATGAGGCTTGCAAGTCCCTCTGAAAAATGGTGTGAGGCAGCAGTGGAGGTGCCAGTAAGCCCCACCAGTCACCCACTTCTGCCTTGTGAAGGAACCCTGATGCCTCAAAGGAATCCATGGTGGGCTGAATACGGTGATCATACTTTTTCTGTGTTAAATATGGTTTGGGAAGGCCCAGAGTTATTCACAATTTTTCCACTTTCACGGCGGTCCTGTGCCCCTAACCCTACCGAATGTGGAGGGATGACTGTATTAGTACCCCAAACCTTCCAACAGTAACACCAAACTTCTAAACAGATAAGATCTTCTTCATAAAACCTACCTGAGGGAATGAGCAGCATATGGCTCTGCAGATACCAGAGGAGAGCTCTCTAGATGAATAAAAATTTATACACATATTTAGTAAGTCAGCCATTGGAAATTCAGAGGAATTCAGAGACTATACCAACTTAAATCCAGATTGTTGCAGTTCTGCAAAAGGTGGACTATATGGCTCAGGTAAACAGGAATCAAACATAGAATCATACAATCACAGAACCGGAAGCAACTTCAAACAAATCTAGTTCATTCTACTGTCTGATCTTTTTATTTCATTTTTTTTAAATCCTAATAGAGTTTCAATTCTAAGCATTTGACCATATTGGACATCCTCCTCAGAACATGTTCTACATTGTGAATTTCCTTTTTAAGCTGTGGTGCCTAGAACTGGACTCCATATTCCAGATGAGGTCTGACCAAAGCAGAATAGTGTGGTACTGCTACTTCTCTTAATCTGGATGCTATGCTACTGATGATACAGCCCAGAATTGCACTGCCTGGGGGGGGGGGGTGCTGCTGCATCACACTGTTGACTCATGCTTGGTCTGTAGTCTACAAAGACTCTTTTTTCCAAACCTACCTCTACAGTGTGCATGCCCCTCAGAGGCTCAGCACTCACTCTCCTCTGTTTTGCCAATGTTTGCACATTGCCATGCTGGTATTGATGTGCACACAAGCAGGCCCCTCCGTCCTGTGGACAATCTTCAGTGAATGAGTTCTTCCAGGTCTTCCCTATGTCTCTTCTCTTTGTCACTGTATTAAGTTTTAAATTAATTTTTCAATTCATATATCATCAGATATGGACCAGTGGCTGAAAACCAGCACAATAAAAAAAAAAAGGTCTATCATAATGTAGTAGTGAACAATCAGCAAGAATTTCTCAAGACATGTCTAACACTTTAGTGTAGTAATAGGTAGAATTATCTACAGTTACAACATATACATTTGAAATAACACCAACTATATTATCTACAAACGTTTTGCTAATATAAAGGGTACAGTTTACGGAAATGGGCTGCTGAGGGGTACGCACATGAAAAAAGGTTGGGAACTGCTGTTGTAACAACAACAGGGGCAAAGATCTAGTGAGTATACCTGAACATCTGAAGAAAAATACATTCGGCTAGGACACAGGTTTCCGGAATATTGGGCAACTACTAACTCTTTCAGAAAGACTGAACTATTATGTCCTCTTAAGGCTAGGGCTGAATTCTGCCTGGAGCTCTGTAATCACAAAGCCAAGGGCCAGTGGAACGGGAGGCCCATCTGAGGGAATTCTACAACGTAACAATCCAGGCTAGTTAACAGATACTTCAGCTACGGTCCTTGGCAACCCACTGCAAAGCTTCCAGGGGTGCTGGGGGGAGAGAAGGCAACCCCTTTGTGAACAAACAGTTCTTATTATTTCAGTGACTTCAGAAAAAAAGGTGGGGGGAGTCCTTTGCCTCTGATTAGAAAACTCAAAACCTCTTCTTGGAAAAAGATTCTATATTCCTTATTCTCTTCCCTAGACAGGCAGCTCTCCTCTCAGGAACGGGGGAGTTGGTCTCCTGGGAAATAACCTACTGGGACTCCCTAAATTTCACACCAGGGACTTGGCTGCGCTTTCTATTCCTGGGAGGGACTAGGCTGGTGCCATTAATCTGTCGTGTGCTGATTTAAATTCCCCTAAGAGTGCGTAGGGTGGGACACTCTTGGACCGTTGCCCACCTTGAAATGGTTTCCTCAGATGTCCCCAGACGTATGTATGCACTGCAAATCAAACTGAGTCATGACTGGAGGAAGAGAATATTTCCCTCCTTGCTTAGGTCACACCTGAGTTTCCTCACTCATTAGGCTTTAAACAAATCTGAACTTTCAGAGCAAGAACTGTGAGAGGCACTAGGACTGGCAACAGTTTTAAGAGAGGGGGTTTACAACAATTTGTTGAACCTGTATCTTAGACTGGCATTGCTGCTTGGGATCTCCTTTGGCAACTACGATGTCCAGAGAAGAAAGGCTCTGACCATAATGGAGCCCTTGGAAAGAGAAATAAGAGGCTTTGTGTGCCTTTTAATGGCTGACCTCCTCCTCTGTTGAGTTAGTTTCCAAGCGTCTCCTCTACCTTGGCATAAGCCAGCGAGAAGGCAAGCAGAAACAGGGCATCCCTGACAAGCAGCACCTGTTGTTTAGACATTGCATAGTGGGGGGGATGTACACCTGCTGTTTTGCTATTATTTATAGTAAAGATATATATCAGGTATGCAAACACAAGACTGAACTATTTCTTGGAGTCTGAAGATTTGCTTATTGATGCCCAAGAGAGATTTAGAAAGAAATGTTCAAACCTGAACACTGTATGGTGCTGCTTATTCTGACTTAAAAAACTATAAAAACTTTGATGGGAAAACTGCACACTGTCTTCACATACTGTGAGGCAACCTTAATTCTATCTGAAGCCTAAGGTAAAAACCAGACAATATTCTGGTAGATAAAAAGATCTCTCTAAATTCTGTGTAGGATGATTCGCATCTCCCAGTTTGGGGCCTCTACTGCCATCACATACTGGGACAGCATAAAAAAGATATAAGCATTTTCAAACAAAGACTAGATATGCTCCCAATACCATGGTCTCAATGGAAATAGGACAATAGTGCGCATCTTCTAGATCCTAAAGACACTGCCACTCTGGGTGGCAGTCCTCTACACCACTTGAGAATCTGGTCTGGAAAGTTTTCCAAACCTCTGAAACAGATTTTGAAGGCATGTGACAGACTGTGGAGGATTGCTTCCATCAGGACAGTAACACCACTGCATCCCAGCCAGTGATATTTTGATGATAAGCCTTTACTTGCAGCCTCAGAGATTAAAGGTTTGCATCTTCATTATTCTACATCTTTAAGATGGTGGCGGAGCTACTATCTTACTCCTTGGTGACAGTGACAGTAGGACTTGGTTAAAAGTGTGGCTGACAGAGCTTATGGCATCTAGATGTTGTCCTCTATCCTCCTCTTAAATGGGATTTGACTCACCAAGGGACTTTGAAAAATTTCCTCTCAAAATCTTTGTGCTTGTTTATGTCCTGCTTACTACCTTGTTCTTTATACAGACTTTTTTGAATCAGGTGCTTACCTAAGCAATTGGCAGGCAGTAAAAATATCACACAGCTTTCAACTGATGTAATCTTTCATGTTATCCTCCTCACACCTGTTTGTGGGGAGGTCGGGAAGAGACAGGACACTCCTCCCCTGCCCTTGAAGGCTTTCCATTGTAAGATGTTGAAGGTAGTATCTGTGGCTCATACTCTTTTGTTATAGAACTTCTGCACTGGAGGTCAGCAGAAAATTACTGTTTCCAAGCAGATCAACCCAATCTTATCTTTAAAATCTGCTTGCAGATGAAATTCCATTAGTATCATTAGTCCTGGTCATATCTTTGTCAGTAATAGCAATGACAACAAGGAAACAACTATATGCTGTTGGAAGGATGTTTCTAGGGTATCAGTTTTTATACAATAGTATGTCTGGATTTATATTCTTTCTGTTTTGTAAACATGTCTCCGCTTTTACTGTTGGTCTGTTGACTGCTATTAAATGAATGAATGACTACTGAAGCTATCATCCACAGTTTTGCTATGGCCATGTAACCATAGAGGAAAAGACAACATTTTATAAGTGATAGTTAAGGATTTTAAGTACAATCTACTACAGTTTTATAGTTTTCTTCTACTATTGTGATGTGAAACCACCACTGAAAATAACTGGCCAGTTTCAAAGTCATTTGAACTATGTGTGGAATTGCATACAACAATTCTAAAGCACAGAAAAGGCCTGTCTACAATATGGTAAAATCTATTGATGTATTTAAGTCTTTTACTCCAAGTCACAAGTCAAGTCTCTACCTTCAAGTCTCCAGTCAAGTCTGAAGTCTTTGCAAGATACTTTCAAGTCAAGTCTCAAATCTGTGAGCCACCTTTATACCTCAACTCATATTCCAAAATTTCTGGACAGAGTCATATAAAGTCAGTTTTAACAATTGAAGTAGAATTGCCCCAACACATTTGCAATTTTGCTATCTACAGCTTCAGAAATGAGGAGTAGAATCCTTTTTACATTCCCCCTTCTCCAAGCTGGAGGCTTTTGCGTCAAAGGGCATAAAAGAGCCTGTGATTTTGGAAATGGGGAACAGGATCCTTCTTACTTCCCATTTCCAAAGCTAGAGGTTTTTTTGGAAGTGGAAAATGGGGTCCTTCTTACTCCCCATTACTGAAGCTTCGAAAGCTTTAGACGGAAGGGTCCTTCTCAACCCTGTTGCCTAGCTCATTTACTGTTCCCTTCTGGGAAACACTCCCTACTCTCTGGGGGCCAGTCTTGCCTTCTGCTCTTAGGAAAAGTTTTGGAAAGCTTCTCCAGGATGCAGCAGGGATTGGCTACTGGGTAGTCTTGAATCCTGCCTCAAACCCATTGCCTAACCTGTTTGCTGTTCTCCTCCAAGAAACGTGCCCACACTTTGTGCTTGAGACAGATCATCATGTGAGCAGTAGGCAAAAAGAGATGGAAGTGTTGTCTGAAACCGCAAGGTTTCTGGATGAATGGGTTATGTTACTAAACCAAGGGCAGCAAGTTGCTCACTAAAAATATACAAGTCATGAGTCAAGTTGAGTCAGTGCATCATTACTTGCCCAGTCAAGTCCAAGTCCAAGTCCAATCTGGTCTAGAAGGTTTTCCAAACCTCTGAAACAGATTTTGAAGGCATGTGACAGACTGTGGAGGATTGCTTCCATCAGAACAGTAACACCACTGCATCTCAGCCAGTGATATTTTGATGATAAGCCTTTACTCACAGTGAAGGAAGGAAGTGAACTGAAATGAAGGAAGTCCAACTTGAGTCCGAGTCAATCAACTCAAATGTACATCACTGGTAAAATCTAAAGTATTTTATGGATAAAATGAGAAGCTGTATTATAGAATCTAAAAAGCCTAAATATCAGGGATCAGATCCTGTCTGATCTCAGAAACTAAGAAAGGTCACGTCTGGTTAGTGCTTGGAAGGTAGATCATCAAGTAATGGCAGGCGCTTTAGGCTATATTCAAAGGAAGGCAATGGAAAACAGCATCTGACTATTCATTTCCTAAGAAAGCTCTATTCAATTCACAGTTCATAGGTGACTTGAAGCCACAGTACTACTACAGAATTTGCATGAGCTAGCAATCTTTGTTTTATTTAGGATGGCTGGAAAACAATGTTCTAAATGGATATACTGTTATTTTAAGCTGCTTAGACTTTATCCAGAATGACTTACACTTCAACCAAATACAAAGGGCACTTGAGATGAGGTCAAGCTGGGGGAGCCCTCAATCAGGCATTTGGTTCCAGAATCCCTAGAAGACTCTGCCCTTTCACAAACAACTATGGGACAGATGACATCAAGTTAGTTTGGCAAATGAGCTCAGTGTGCCAGCTACCTGACAAATTAGCTTCCAGAAGCCACTAACAGTAGATCATACAGCCACAGCTGTTATTCTAACAATAAAATGCTGAATTCAGTTGAAATGTCTTGCTTTCAGAAAGATTTCTAAATAATTTTAAAAGCAGCACCTTTTATAAGGCAATAAACCGGAATGAATGCACACCACAAAAGCAGATTTGCCCTTACACATGTAAAGGGCCCTTCAGGCAGCATTTAGTAAATTGAATTAAAATGACACTTCATATCATGTAATCCATCAGCTTCAAAATCTGTCAAACAGAGGCAGAGATGAGAGGGAAAAGGCTCTGTAATAAGGAATTTGTATGATTTTTAAAATTGCTCAGGCTAAATTGTTCACAATAGGCCATGTACTAGAATAGAACAGAAAAAAATGGAAAAACCAGGAATGTAAGTGGTTTTGTTGGAATTTTGCATTAATAAGAAAGGAATACATTTCATTTTAAAATTAGAAAGCACTTACAACAAGCCAACCACAATAACTTAAGCACTGAAATTGTCAGAGACCTTAGAGGTGACAAAACAAGAACAGGATGAACTTGGTGACTTGGTCATTTGCATTACCCTATCAAGAAGGAAGATGAATCTGCGTCATGCATAAAATGTAAAATAAAGAGATCACTGGGCTCAAATTCTTTAGCAGTTCTTTTGAAGTCAATTCCACTTGTCTTGTGTAGGTTACAATTGATGGATGTAATAGACACTAAACACTAAAAGTACAAGAATACCAGAAAGAAGAAATGCAGACAGAAAGGCAGAGTCATTTATTCATCTCGTAAAATCAGTAAAATCAAGAGCTAAAACCTCTCTTAGACTATCCTATTGATGCATGTGTGTGTATATTCCCACACAAGAAAATTATATACACATATAGAAAAACAGCATGACTGGAATAAGGTTAGGCTGAAGTCCTTTCTCCATACCATCCTGTTTATTTTATTTTTTACAGGAGGGCATTCAAACATATGTTTCCATTCCTGAGTCTGAAGCAGTGTTGTTACATAAATTTGGTTCAGTTTACTATATGAACTGCCTGAGTATGGTCCATATTCAGAACAACATTTGGGACAACATACAGCAGTGCTTCTCAAGCTATTTGGTGTGGGAGATCACCCTTTTTTTCCAGTGTGCCAGAGAACAGCACTATGGGCCCCTTGGCTAAAACTGTTTCTTTCTTTTTTTACCCCCCCCCCCGCCCTCGGAAATTTACTAGGGACTAGCAACCAATGGCTCAAACACCAGCACTGGTCTAGGAACCATCTCTCTGAATAGCACTGTTACAAAGTATCCTCTGAAACCAGAACTGTAACATGTGAACACAATTATGTCTATTCATGCCACCGAATTAATACTGACATTTCAGGTATGAAAAATATCCTACACACAGTTGAAAAATAAACAATCTCATTCACATATACAAACACACAGAATATGATCTTCCACCAATGCCTGAAAACTAAATTCTATATAGTCAATAGGAAAAAATAAAAGATGGATGATAAACTACCAGCCCTTTCTCTCCCTGCCCACACCCCAACTCCTTAATGATTCTTTGTAATCTATCTGAAGTAGAACCAAAATAGATACTCTTCATAGCTCTTTCATCAATATATATTAACTTGTAGATATGCCATGAATTTTTACAAGTATTTCATTCTTCCAAAGTCTACTATCATTTTCTTGAGACTGAGCTATGAACAACAGTGCTACAGAACTAAAGCAAACCTACATTAAACACAAATTGATTACCACAAAGTAACAAAGTAATATTTAGATTTTTTGATGAGTAAAACAATCTTTTGCAACAGAGACACAACGAAAGGCCTAAAATACCATAAAATACCAAAGAAAACTTTTTAAAGATGAGCATATATATACTTTTACGGTATTAACAATAAGTTAAGCCTTCACATTTGTGGGTTTCACTTTCATGGACTCAACAATTTGCATGTTTTTCCAACCTTGTCCCACACCTCAAGTGCTTCTTTTCCAAGGGAACCTTCCCTCTTGGTGGCTCTGATCAGGCTATGTAGCCCTTTGAAAACTTTCCTCCTCCTCCACCAGCCACTGCCTGCCCAGCTAAGGATGGAGTACAGCCTGACTTCTCAGCATCACAAACCCTCTTCTGATGCCCCACACATACCCAAGGAAGTATAGGGCCACCATGGTAACCGAGCCCCTTCCCCTCTCCTTTCTTCGACCTGGTTTGGATCCTGGGTGCCCATTCTCCTCACCATGCCTCTGTCCCCTTCCCATAGGCACAAATACACATTTTGATATTTACAAGTTTTCCACATTCTCCCTAGCAAATGTGGAAGGCCAACTGTATATTGAAAAGAGTATGATACTTCTAAGTGAAGTTCTTATTTACATGAACATGAACATGGCTGTGTTACATCCAGACTGATGTAATGCGATCTAAACATGGGCTGCCCCTGAGTGTTAGCAATATTCAGTTGTTCAAATGTGAGAAGAAGGGATTTATGTGATACCATGCCGTAGAAGCATTATAGCCATTTTATAGTAGATATACTAATTAACAGTACATTCGTGGGCAGTATTCAAGCTGTTGATGTTATACAGTCCAGACAGAGAGCAGAACTTTTGCCAATCGCTTTCCGTGCCAAGACATCGTTCCATAATATGCAAAGCACGAAGAAAAATTACCTTTGAGCAGATACGAAGTGGTATTTCCTCCTAAAATAGGTCACTAGGACTTTGTAGAGTAGGGTTTGAAACTAGAGGCTGTCTTTTCAAGGTTCTAAGCCCCCCAAAGGACTATTATTGTTGTTGGACTGTTATCTTAAAAAGGGGGGAAGCAGACAAAGCCGTTTAACAACAGAAACCAATTCAATTGTCCTGCTATTAAATCTCTTGTACACTGAACGGAAAATGATCCTCTCCAAGCAGAAAAAGACAATGCATACAACACGACACATAAAACAGAGCCCAATATTTACTTTTGAAACATAATTTCCTTTCCTAGTTCAACATTTTAAAGTTATTTCTCTTACTTCTATTGAACAGAATTTGTGTCCTAAATCTACATACTTCCTAATATAGCAGAAGCATCTGGAACAAGTATAAATGTGAAGCCAGCAACAAAAGTATATTGCATACTTTTGAAAGAAAAGGCTTGACAAAACTGTATCGATAATATGAATATTCAGCTATAATATTTCATCCTGAATCTCATCTGAGGCTTTAAAAGAATTAGTTTGTATTTTTCCCTTGGGCACATAGCTGTGAGGTAGTTTTACAAATACAGATTGAAATCTGCAATTGCAATTACTTAAATAAATGAAAAATCTATAAGCAGCAATGAAACTGGCATGCAACTTAAGAATTCTCAAGAACCATATTGCTAAAAATAAGCTTACAATGACTATTTTAAAGGCTGTGTGTGGTCTTACCCATATATTTTGGCAAGATGCACTTTCTCCAACCACAGCTAGAGTCATCCAACAGCAGTGGCACTGGAGAGTCTCTGTCTCACCTGTCAAAGTTGAAGAACGTTGTTCAGCGGACCACCATGAGCACATGGATAGGATCCATTGCACTGCAGCAGCTGGTCTTGATAAGCTCTCTTTAAGTACAGTAAAAACACTTCTTCTGTAAGAGAATCACCCTTAACGTGTAGGACTGTTAACACATGCACACAACCAGACAGCCTATGCAGTTTCTATAATTATCTTCTGCCTAATATCTGCAGATCAGTCCATTGATACTACACTGGAACAATATTTTGGAGGCACCACCAATACTTTGAGACACTTCTTCTGTCAATAACCTTATGAAAATCATTTGAATGTAGAAACAAATGATGAAAGTGTTAGAAGATTATTCATGGGTTTTTAAAAGGAAATGTTTCTAAAACAAACTGTTCTATATCAGAACACAAAGTGGATAAAATGTTTAACATTAACTTACTCAGATTTATGAGAACTGAGTACAGCAAAATAAGAATAAATATAAGTGCACAATCACAAGCTAAATTAAGAACCCTCAATTTATATAGCAAATTCAAATACTATGTGAGTATCTATTACCCATACCACCCTTGCTGCACACTCAGTAATTAGATATTTGAACTATGTATACAAGAGATCTGCTGAACTTCTATTATAACAGTGTGACAATTTTCTGGGGATGTGAATACTAATACTAAAAATATTTCAGTCCACTAGCTACCAAGGAAAATTCCTGTATTTTAATTATTGGCAGTAGTCTATCCGCTGACAAAAAAGGGTTTAGAGAGATTACTTTCACTTTTCCCAATATATTTTTAGAGTACTAACTAGCATAGTTTGGATATTATTTTTCTTTGGTTTTGTCAGTAGCATGTTTGAAATAAATTTTATTAAGTGGTACTGTAAGTAACATTGCATTGTGGGTAGCAGTTTCCTGCTTTAACCTAGCCACATCCTCAGCTGTTATATGAGACAAGTTTCCCATATTTCATGCAAACTTGCTTTTTTTTTCTTACAAAGAAAACAAGACTGGAGGATAAAGGGGGAAAAGACAGTGGTTTAAACTAACTCCATACAGTATAGTTTTATTTAGAGAAAAATACATTAATGAATTCCAAAAATTCTGAAACACAGAATTACATAAAAATGTATTTTGCAACAGGAACACAGGAAAGACTGGTTTTATCACTTTCTCAGCATAGCTGGATATTGATTTTATCATTATATTGCTATAGCACATTTATATATGTGAGAGCATGACAGCCAATGTACTGCAGTGGTTTGAGCACTGGATTAGGACTCAAGGAGACCAGGGTTCAAATCCTCATGCAGTCATGGAAACAAACCTACTCAGTCACACTGGGCAAGTCACACTCTCCCAGCTTCAGAGGAAGACAAAGCCAACCTCCCTCTGAACAATTCTTACCAAACTAACCTCATCATACATTTGCCTGAGGGTAAGTCACCATAAGTTACGAACAACTTGAAGGCATATGACAACAACACGTATATAATGCAAAAGTATTATATTTAATCTTTCTCAGAGTGATCTATTGAGGTAGGCTGTTTAGTACGCTTCTGGTACATTTAGAATAAAGGCTGATGAGAAAATGTCTTGCCACAAACCATACAACTGGCTGAACCACATCCCCCAGGAATGACTGGAAGGGTTAAAACAGTTTCCATATAACAACAGTCACTGCCATTAAACCAAGAAACAGCAAACAAGTGTCTACGGCAGATTGATCCCTGTATGCGTAATCTAAGCTTGCAATTCTCTGAAGTCAAACTGCACTCTCTTCCAGGGGACAGAAAATCCATAACGGTAATTCCTCTCCTGTTAAACCTGTCATGGCGGAGAAATACTCAACTCCAGCCAAGCAACATAATGACTGTTTCTCAGCCTCAGTCAGTTAATCTGAGCTCCATACGGAGGAGCAAAGGGCCTTGATGAAGCAGTTCTCTGAGATCCTATTTCCTGACTATCTCAATACAGAGACTTGGAGCCTTCCTCAAAACCTTCACTCTCTTTTCTAACAGAGTGCAACCAGAGGATTTAAGAGGTTGCATCTGCTCCACCCAGACCATAGTCCTAACCAGAGGACACAGAGAGACAGGAAGCATCTAGCACTTTGCTCACTCTCTCATCTACAAAGTCTTTAAAACATAAGAAAGAAAGCAAGATCACAGGCACTGACTCAACTTGAACAGATCTACTAGAACCATCAAAGACCACCCCATCCTGGGCAAAATAGTTGTTGTTGATTTTTTTGAGTTCTCCATATTTACATGCATATGTATTGGCATACCTCTGTTAACAAAGCCTGTGTCAAAGAAGCTCCTTTTTACAAAGCTTTTTTATGTCCTCTTCCTTATCCTCTGGTCCAGCTATATAAGTCCTTTTAGCAGCATCAGCACTAGGAGGATGGTGAATGAGGGCTGGAGAAACACAGACTTTAATATCAGGTTGTGGTATTGTAGCTGCAATAAACAAAGCTTGAACTGGGAAAGAGATGGTTTCTGCTTTAGCCATTCTTGCTGTAGCTGTGTGTGCCTGCCTACAACAGACAAGGTAAACAGCAGCTACCTCCAGGATCTCTTACTGAATATGTTTGAACAGTAAAAAGGAGAGACGATCATAGATTAGTCTGCCTCACCAGCTACCACCAAAAAAAAAAAAAAAAAAGGGAGGGGAGTAAACTCAATGAAATGGAAATTATCAGAAAAGTGGAACCTGGTGGGGAAAAATGGTATCCTCGGATGCAATTTGGAAGACACCTTCAAGTGCTCTGGAAGATTCAAAATGTTTATTTGTACAGGCCTCACCTAACCTGCTTGTTTCATTTCGCATGTGCATATATATTAATTTTTAATGCAAATCTTGCTGAAAACATACTGAACTGCTCTTCTAGCTTGATCACATGTGAAAGAGATCTAATAATCTTAGTAGATCACAAACAGAAGATGAGAAAACAGTGATGGGGCAGCTAAAAAGCCAATGTGATTTTAGGCTGCCTCAATAGGAGTATAGTGTCTTGGTCAAGGGAAATAAGAGTACCACACTATTCTGCTTTCACCAGACCTTATACGGAATACTGTGACAAGTTCTGTGCACCACAATTCAAGGATATTGGCAAACTGGAATGTATCCAGAGGAAGGCAGCCAAAATAGCAAAAAGTCTGAAACTATGCCCTGCGAGGAGCTGCTGAGGAAATTAAGTATGTTTAGCCTGGATAAGAGAAGCTTAAGAGGTGACATGACAGCCAGGTTTATAGAATCACAAAACCATGGAGCTGGAGGAGACCACAAAGGCCATCAAGTCTAACCACCCGCCATGCAGGAATACATCATCAAAGCATTCCAGACAGATGGCCGCCCAGCGTCCGTTTAAAAAATCTTCAAAGAAGAGCGTCACTGTTACCAGCCCGTACACCCCTGAGATCTGGTATGGTTTAATTGGCAAAATACATTAATTGCCACTGATATAAAATGGATCCTGAAGCGACTATAACATCAAGCAGGGCAGAGAAAAATTAGTGACTGAACATGTGTGCTGCAAAGTAGGTCAGAAGATCTCTTCTAGGCGTACCCATGCTCATTGTCAGGCAAATCACCAGGTATCTCCAGAGATAATAGGTTTAAGCTGAAGCTGTAACATTTCTGATACCACTCAATAGCAAAGGGAAGTTCCCACCAAAACACTGACCTGGAAGTTTCCCTGCATTGTTCCCTTACCCGTCTACCGTTACTAGAGCTAGTATGACAGCCATTAACTCTTTGTCACCTAACACTAAGACCATTACCTCCGCCTGGACCACACTGTCCATGTGGCAACCTCCAAGTCTAAGCCACATCACTACTTTCTTCACTGCTCTCTGGATCAGTAATTATTGCCCATTCCCTATAACTCTGCTATCAACAACTTTCCTATCTTTATCCGTCAGTTAGCTCTTCTGAGAGTGTGTGAATTCCTTGAATCTTTGTGTCCATGACTGAACTCTTAATAAAACACTTTTTAGTGGAATCTCTGGCTGGTTCTTTCCTGCGAGGACCTTGTAAACACTGATGGAAGATCTTGCTAGGTTTTCTCCCCACTTGCAGGCCTTCTAATTGAGCTAATTGATTCTCCATTGTCACATGGAGGTATTGGCATCATGGGTGGACCCCTGAGTCAACCATGTTTTAGGGTAACACCACCACATTCCCAGGCAGTGTATTCCATTGTCTAGCTGCTCTTACTGACAAGAATTTCTTCCTGATGTTTAGATGGAATCTCTCTGCCTGTAGTTTGAAGCCACTGCTCAATGTCCTAGCCTCTGGAGGCTTGCTCCATCCCCCACAGGACATCTCTTCACACATTTAAATATAGCTATCATGTCACCTCTTTACCTTGGAGAGGAGAAGGTTACCCAGCTCCCATAGCCACTCCTCATAGGGCATGGTTTCCAGACATTCTAGTACCCTCCTCTGGACATATTCCAGCTTGTCAATATTCCTCCTGAACTGCAGTGCCCTGAAGTGGACACATTACTCTAGATGAAGTCTGACCAAACCAGAAGAGAGTAGTACTAATACTCCCCTTGACCTAGACACTATACTCCTATGGATGCAGCCAAGGATTGCACTGGCTTATTAGCTGTCATATCACACTGTTCATTCATGTTCAGCTTGTAGTCTACTAAAATTCCTAGATCTCCTTCACAGGTACCGTGGCCAAGCCCAGTGTCACCCATCTTATATCTGTGCATTTCATTTTTTTCTGTCTAAGTAGAGTGCCTTACACTTCTCCCTGTTGAAATTTATTTTCTTTCCAGCTCCCTAATCTGTTGAGGTTATTTTGAATTCTGATCCTGTCCTCTAGAGTATTAGTTAACCCTCATAATTTGGGATATCATCTGCAAATTTGATGAGAATGCATGCTCTTCCCTCATCCAAATCATTGATAAAAGTGTTGAATAGTACTGGGCCCAGGACAGAACCGTGTGACACCCCACTAGTCACTTCTTTTCAAGACGAAGGAGCCATTGGTAAGGAGCACCCTTTAGGTTTAGATAGTCAGCCAATTACAAATCCATCTAACAATAGCATTATCTAGCTCACATTTTACTATGTTGTTGCAAGAATATCATGGAGGACCTTGTCAAAGACCTTACTGAAGTCAAGATATGCTACATCCACAGAAATCCTTTCATCTACCAAGCTAGTAACTTTATCAAAAAAAAAGAAGGGGGAATCAGATTAGCTTGGCATGACTTGTTTTTGAGAAATCCATGTTGATTTCCTACATGCTTACAAACTATCTGTTCAATGATTTGCTCTAGAATTGCTCCCAGTATTGATGTCAGACTGACTGGGCAGTACTTGTTTGGGTCCCCCTTTTTCCCCTTTTTGAAAATTGGTACATAGAATCATAGAGTTGGAAGAGACCACAGGGGCCATCCAGTCCAAGCCCCTGCCATGCAGGAACCCAGATTAAAGTACTCTTGACAGGTAGCCATCCAGCCTCTGCTTACAAACCTCCAAGGAAGGAGACTCCACCACACTCCAAGGCAGCATATTCCACTGCCAAACAGCTCTGATCATCAGGAACTTCTTCCTGAGGTTTAAGTGGAATCTCTTTTCCTGTAGTTTGAATCCACTGTTCCTTGTTCTAGTCTCTGGAGCAGCAGAAAACCAGCCCACTCACTCCTTGACATGACATCCTTTCAAACATATAAACATGGCTATCATGTACCCTCTTAACCTTCTCTTTTGCAGACCAAACATACTCAGCTCCCTAAGCCACTCCTCATTAGGCATGGCTTCCAGACCCCTCACCATTTTGGTCACTGTCCTCTGGAGATGATCCAGCTTGTCGATATCCTTCTTGAAATGAGGTACCCAGAACCAAAGCAGAATAAGTGGTACCATTACCTCCCTTGATCTAGACACCATATTCCTATTGACGCAACCAAGAATCATGTTGACATTTGCCCTCCTCCAATCTGCTGGGACTTCTCCTGTTCTCCATGAATTCTCAAAGATTATTGCCAGGAGTTCTGAGATTACTTCTGCCAGTTTTTTGCTAAACTTGGATGTAGTTCATCAGCCCTGGAAACTTGAATTCATTTAGAGTAGCCAGGTATTCTTATAAATATCTTTACCTATGCTATGCTGCATTTCCCCTACAATATCATCTATTCCACTTTCCCAAAGTAAAGCATTGTTTTCTTTTCAGAGAAACTGAGGAAAACAAGACATTGAGTAGTTCTGTCTTTTCTCCGTCTCCTGTTACCACTTCTCCACCTTCTGCTCACAGTAGCCCTACCATCTCATTTAAATTTTGTTACAGACATAACCAAAAATGCCCTTCTTATTTTTTAAAACCTTTCTAACAAGCCTGAGCTCGTTCTGCACTTCACAACTTTCTCCATACACATGCTGGCTACTCCTCCAAATTCCTCCTTGCTAATTTTCCCCTTATCCCATTTCTTGTACAAATCTCTTTTAAATCTTTGCTCAGCTGAAGGCTCTTTAGATATCCATTGCAGATTCTTTAAACATCTCTCATGTTTCCTACTCAGTGGAATTGTTTGAAACTGTACCTTCAATATCTCACTTTCAAAAAACTCCCATCCATGATGAACTCTCTTCCCTTTCAGCATTCCTGAATCATTCCCAGTATTTCCCTAAGTTTAATGAAATCAGCTTCTTAAAATCTAGAGTATGTGTCTAACGATGGTTGGCTTTCCCTTTCCACTGCATAATAAACTCCAGGGGAACATGGTCACTTCTACCTAAGGATCCTGCAGTTCCAGCCCATTAACCAGATAATCATTTCTGGTTAGGATCAGATCTAAAACAGTTGTTCACCTTGTTCTTACTTATACCTAAATTGTTTAAATGTCTGAAAGGATGTCATACAGAAGATAGAGCAAGCTTGTTTTCTGTTGTTCCAGAAATTAGGACATAAAAGAATAGATTCAAACTACAGGAAAAGAGAATCTAGCTAAACATTAGGAAGAACTTCTTGATGCTAAGAACATTTCAACTGTGGAATATGTTGCCTTGGGTTGGGGTGGAGTCTCCTTCTTTGGAGGTTTTTATACAGAGGCTGGATAGCCATCTGTCAGGAGTTCTTTTACTGTGTGTTCCTGAATGGCAGGGGACTGGACTGGATGAGCCTTGGAGTTCCTTCCAACTCTATGATTTTATGATTGAATGATTCTTTTTTATGCTGTAGGAACCTATTCACATCCTTCCCACCCACCCCCACTATTCTGCCTCTGGTACCAAATCTTCTATTAAAGACACTTTGTTAACTGACATACACTTGTATTTAAGGGTGGGGAATCTCTTTTAACATGAGGGCCAAATTCAATTTCACAGAAATTCTCAAGAGATGAATCGTAGTGGAGGGTGGAACCAAAGGACAAGGGTGGGATCAAATACAACATATTATAGCTTAATAGTCTTACTACTAGTAACTAAGCCTTAAAAGAAATACTGCCACCTTCTAAGACAAGAGAAAGCACCATATAAGAACAAGGAAACCCTGGAACTATGGTATTATAGGCAATGGGAAAACAGTCGTCTGGGAAAGCCCCAGAGCTTGAGCTTCTCCACCTTTGACTTAGAGACTGTTTTTGCATTCTGCTCAACATGTGAAGGTGGAGGGGTAAAATAGCAGGCAGTTCTCACTGCTCTCTGTGGGTTGGCTGAATACATGAATGAAAGCTTAAGAAGATGGATTCTTGGCACTTAGCATTACCAGTGTGCAGCTTACTGAAGGCCCTTCAACTCCCTCCTCTGCCATATCTTGGGAGCTGTGAATATAAATCAGTAAAGATCTCAAAAAGGGAAAGCTCTCCAGCCTTCCTCAAATAAGATGCAATTCCAATTGCTCCCCAATTTCCCTCTGAGAACAGATCAGCTGGATCCCTTTTTTCCTCTCCATCCTGTACTTGTAAAAAAGGAGATCTATTTCCTAGCAGTACAAGATGGGGCAAAGAAAACATACTTTGGAAACTCAAAAAAAAACTGTTTGCCTAAGCTCTTAATTTTTTAGAGATATTCCTTATAGACATCAATTAACCTTTAATTCCCCTATGGTAAATGTAGTTCAGAAAAAAAAGCTACTATAATGTCCACAGACATAGCGTGAAAGCCCTACTCTGCCATGAAGGTTACTGAATGATTCTGGGCCCAGAACTAGCCCCTAGCCTCACTCACCTTACACCTGTCGCAGGGACTTTAAAATTGGGAAATTTAGTATAAGCTTCCCTATGTTCTTTGATGGAGAAGCAAAGTGAAAGCATTATGACAATTAATTAAAAAAAACCAAACAACAAAAACCTACCAATATATTTACTATCACTAGAGAGAAACTATGAATTTCTACAAACCGCTAACTCAGTCTTCTAAAATTAACTTCTCGCTGGTGTTAGGCCACTCACTATACAAGCCAAAAGAGAAATGAAATGTGAGTCTTTCCCCAGAGAAGAGCCAGCATATGGGTTAGAATGTTGGACTGGGGTCTGGGAGATCCAGGTTCAAGTCTCAGCTCAGCCATGAAACTCACTCCCTATGTCTAAGCCTGACTCACTTCACAAGGCTTACTGAAGGAAAGGTGGTGTGTGTGTGTGCATGTAACTAAGATATAAGTAAGATCACTTTGGGTGTTCTTATATGCCATCACTGTTTCCATATGTATATAAAAAGCTACTCTAATGAAATACTTGGCATTTGGGAAAAGGAAGCTTTTTTAATGATAACACACTTGGTAATATCTAATCTATTTCAACAGGGGGAAGTTCAAATCCAAGGAGAAACATGTTCAAGCAAAATGATGAAATGCTATAATTATAGCATTTTGGAATGTTATACTAAGTATTATAGTATTTTGGAGTGGTATACAAAGCTAAAATGTTTCAAGAATGCTAAACTACAGAATGGCTTACAGTTTATTTAGAGAATGAAGTCACAATGGCACTAAAATAATGCAATATTATTTTGCATTAATGTAATATGATGGAATGAGGAGAGCAGTGGCTACTAGTTGGTTAAAAAAGGTATCCTACAGGCATGTTGCAGAACTGCCAAAAATGAAGTATTATCTATATGCTATTAACACTAGATATTTTTCAAATAGACAATAGACTGTTTAAAGTTGTTATAAAAACAAATTCAGTAAAAATAAACTTTCTGAAACATGTTATTTACAATGTACACACTGCTTAAAAACAAATAAATATAAATGCTTAAACACCACACAAAGTGAAGATTACAGGTTTTCTAAACAGATCTTGAACATTTTGTGGTTCAGCTGGCTAAATAAGTTAGGGAAACTCACCTTGGTTATAATTTTATAGCAAAATAAATCCAATTTCACTTCGAACTGGGGGCTACTTTTAACATCACATGGCGCAAAGTTTACAGGGCTACTATCTTTAAATTCTTTCCTCATCCATGTACAAAGGCACTTTTGGGGCAACTAACTTAGAAAAGTTAATATTTACTTTTAGGTCAAAAAAGCAATAATATAAAGAAGTCCTTCATTGTTGTAGCTACAAAACTACATCAGAAATTTCCAGACAGTCCTATTGTTACATATTAAGAGCAAACACTTCCAAAGTTTGCTTCATTATTTTTTTCAGAAATTGTTGCAAATTGATTGCTGGCAAGTATTACTTCAGTGCAAATAAAATTATAGTTAATCCATACGTTAAAAAAAAACAAAACAAAGAGGATCACATGGTCTCTTTGTTTTTTGTCTCCGCAGGCAATTTTAAAGACAAAATCACGAAGGACTGTTTATATTTAAATCTGCACAACAAAACTTGCCACACTGTATCTCCTGATGTGAGACAAATACCAAAAAAGAGAATTATACACAAATTAAGCTGCAAAATACATATTTAGCTACACAGTGGCACAAAAAATATTTTTTATTACCTTCATACGGCCCTAAAGAATTTGATGTTCACTCATATTAGGGAAATTATTCAAAAATTGGAGTCAGCTTGCTGGAAGACCTGCAGATTTCAGTAGTAATATGTCAATATATAGTTTGCAGCTTCCCTTAAAACAAAAATGTATCTCCTATTCCAAGCTTCAAAGTACCTTCCAGGAAGCATGGTTTGCTTACCAACATTTCCAAGCAAGCAAAAACTACACTCACAAATATACTGATGCTCATATCTAAAATCTTACTTTCAATCCTATATACAATTTCCTAAGAGCAGGTCACACTGAGACCCACCACAGTGTAGTGGTTTGACCACTGGACTATGACGCTGGCAATCAGTGTTCAAATCCCTGCTTGACCATGGAAACCCACTGAATGATCTAAGGCAGTGCACACTTTCTCAGCCTCAGAAAGAGGCAAAGGCAAACCAGCATGACAAGTCACATTAAATAAAGTAGGCCTTATTTCAGAGTAGAAATACACAGGATTGCACTGCAAGACGGAAAATCTAGGTACACGAACGTAGGCTTATTTCCAAGTATCATGCATAGGATTAAACTATAATCAGTAAAATTTTTAATTGATCTTAAGTTTAAAAGGTTCCATGTAAATTTGATAATATACGTAGGTACAATATCCAATTTATGCATCATTTGATTATATCATTTACATCTGGGTCATCATTTGAATTTATAGAAGATCCTTTCTCTGAGCCTGTTAAAATACCTGATGATTGTCCAAGGCGGGGGAATTATCTGTGAGTTATCTAACAATTATGAAAGAACATATACGGTTTCCTAGAGAGCTGATGAGAGAAAGCTTCATAAACATGTGTGAAGATAATATTCGAAGCCATTTTTCAAATGTGCATCTCTGATATAATGAAATCTTCTGCCACCCTTTTTTTCCCTCTATCATCTGCTCCCTTGTATGCTTTGCAAATCCATATGCAATCAAGTATCACTCTGCTTCCATTTCAAATCAAGTAGAAGGGCAACATGTAAATATGCTGCAGAAATGAGATGTAGAAATGCTAGAAAGCTGTTTAGCAAGTAATAGCAAAATATTTGTGAAAGTTAGCTTAACCTCCACCCCCGGCCATAAAACTATGATGTACTAGTGTCAATAGGGCCAAAGACTGGCCATTTTCTCACAGACATTTTCAAGTTTGTTCTAAAACCAAGTGGGCAAATTTTAAAAAAAAACCTGCTACAGAGTATCTGTGTGCATTATTTTATTGTCTAACCAGTATATTCTGATTTAACTTGAGGCTTAAATCCTAGGCAGAACACCAGCTTCACTTTTTAATGATGGACATGAATATAATTAAAGTCTTTGATAGATAATCATATTCTGATTGATATAAAGAGGCCATATAAATACACATGCCAATCTCCCTAGATAGGACAAATGAATCAGATTCCATTCACTTTCAAAGCAAGTATTCCCATTGTCTGCTACCTGCTTTCCAAAATCTGTTTAGAGAAATATAAGCTCTGTTTTTTTGTTCTCCTAAAATACACTAAGTGTATAATCATTTACCATTTACTATAACAACAATATCAAACATCTTGTATTCTGCATCCTCCCAGTCTCCATTTTAAAATGTGGAAGTCACAGTATGCACATGACAAATTCCCTACGAAACAGAAAAGGCTGATACATAATTGCACTTAATAAAGCTGCCAACTAGCCTTGGGAGCACGTAACCTAGACAGACATGATTTAAGGTTTACAAAAGAACCTCCAGACTAACACTTTGGTGACAGCCAATTACAGACCCAAAAACACAGCCTCAGTAAGCAGACTGCTAGTAGGACTTGAGGAAAGGTAAAGTTTCTTACAATGAATTACAGATTCACAAGCAGAAGAAGACAAGAAGAAAAAGAAAAACAGAAGGAATCTAACTACCCAGCAAATGTGAAGCAGACCCCAAGATCATGATAGAGTCCAAAGATATAAATTACTGTAAATCATCACTGTTGTTCAGAATTTCACACAGACATTTGTGCCAATTCTGGTATGCTTCTCCACGGACACATGGAGGGGGGGGAATAGAGAGAAAGAGGCAGGGAGAATATAAATGAAGTTCTGCTGTCCATATGCTTAAACGGCTCAGAGGTTTAGGCTGTTTCAGCATTTTGTATGCCCTCCAAATCCTCATGAGTCACAAAAATTAAAAAGCTATATCCTTCTGGATACCAGGAAGGACCTTACCACGGGCCTTTTGTCAGACTTTCAAAAGGGGGAGGAAAGGAAAAGCCACAGCATTGGGCAGTCCCACTTTACTTGGCTACTATGATGTCACAAACCACATGATTCTGTTTCTCCAGTAACAGTGCTTGCAAAAAAAGGAGTTTTAAAAGCTTTTGCTTTTTTGGATTGTGTGAATGCTTCATTTGCCTCACAAACAACCACAGAACCACAAGTGCGGTGCAAACTTTCTCCAAAAGGACACAACTAGAAGCCTTTGGTTTTTAAATGGTTAATCTCAACAGGTCACCAGCAGCCACTGAGACCAACACAGTCAGTAAGTGCTCTCAAACCACAGTCTATTCAGTAATAGTAGATCTGTATAATATTTGCTTATTCCCCCTCCTTTTTTGGAATTGTTTTGTTTCTTTGCTTTTAACATGTTACCCATACTTCAGAATTTTTTAACACAGAAGAGAAACATATACAATTTGTGCACTCCAGGCATGCTGTAAAACTAAAATCAAGCTTGGCTATGGTTTGTTATTTCAGTTTAAGGCTTCAAGCAACTTTTACACCAGAAGACAATCACATACTGTGTGACAGAGGGGAGAGCTATGGCATCAAACAGTCTCTTCAGTTCAGTGACACCTTGTCAGCAAAACTTCTTCTGGGGTAAGTGTTTGCATTTCCAAATTCTATGAAATATATTGCCTATTGTGATGAACTGCTTCCTATTTACACACTATCCTGTTTTGTTTAAATCTACACTATTGAATATAGTGAAAATAAAAGTGAGTACAACATAGTTATTTTTTTAAAAAAATTAAAAACTGAGTTAAAGTTAACACATTTTTAGTGTGTCTACAATTGTCCGAGCAGCAGGTGTGCTCCTCATTTTGCAATTCCTTGGATAATCAGGCGTCTGTACGGAAAATGTATGACCGTTGAGATCAACATTCACAATATAGAGTTACTATGCGGGCCATCAATATTAAGCAAACTGCATGAAGATCCAACCGTTATTTATTTCTTTAAATTTATTAAAATATTTATACTCTGCCCTATACCAAGAGATCTCAGCTTGGCTAAGTTCTTCAGAATTTTATCATCATAAAGTAATCAAGTCACTGTAGAAGACAAATGAAACTGATCTACCTAGATCTTGACATCTTATTAGAATAAGAACTCCCCATACTCCCCATGTAATTATCATTAACACACAGAAATGACCCTCCTGGCTTATATACCTTTCCTTGTAAATAAATCTGACTAATTTCAGATTACTTTGTGTTAGGGATCATACTTTTTGCCAAATTTGTATACCGAACCTGAATTATAATGCATTTGTTCCTGTTCTCTACATTAAAACACTTTTACAAATACAGTAAAAGTTAAAGAAAATAGATCATGCCGTTCTAAAAAAAAATATACATACAAACTAAGAAAATCTTTTCACATTAAAACTAGAAAGTAGCAAAACAGAGTGAAGATGCAGATAAATGTGATTCCTCAAGTGTTGTAACATGTTTTTAAAAGCTATGCAAAAATATCTCTTAAAATAGACAGCTTATAATATCATCCTAGGATAAAATGTAAACTGAGCAGATACACTGAATGCAGTACATGAGGAAAGCTCCCAAGCTGTAAAGCAGTACCTCTAACAGCCCTTTGATCTTGCCCATCTATGATCTGTTTTTGAAATTATGTCAGTAACATATATTAATACCACATGAAATAAAAGACTGCCAAATTTTGTTTAAGAATACATAATACAACTATGAGTTCTGTACAGCATATATTGGTGCAGACATTTAGTTTCTAAAGATACAGCTGTCTCAACCCAAACGCTTTTTACCCAGTGGGCATAGATGTATTTTTCCTTCCTTGGAAATAATACAAACTTTTCAAAAATGTCTAAACAAGACCAATATACAGAAAGAGAAAAAAAATCAAAACACTTACAATATTTTCTTAACGTTGTCCATCTGGTCCAAAATTACATTGGGGCTGAAGGCTAATAAATTTTCCTTTTTCTTCGGGGGGGGGGGGCAGTAACCTGATTGATGCCTGAAATGCTTTCAGTGCATGAGCCTACCTTGAGCTTGTATTCTATCTTACTGATGGCCGGAGTTCGCTTTACCCCTCCTACTTCACACGTTTCAACTGGCTCTTGTTGAAACATATGAATCCAGTGCAATCTGTGAGCTCAATTAGATATGAAGCAAGGCCCATACTTACAGAACAGAGGAGCCTGTGTAATTTCTGACGGACAAAGACATTTGAATGTGTTACATAGTCCTCTGCTTCAAAACTTACTTTCTGAAAGTTGGTCACACTGGGTTACACTGTAATTAAGCAAGCTGCATGCTAAAATACGGCACAGCAAGCCAAGGCTTTCTAGGGTAGCAGGTAATTTTTTTTTTCTACCCAAACTTATATTTTAAAGAAGCACAGCCTAAAGGTAGCCAGACCACATTATCCCAGTGTTTACAACAGGAAGAACAGTTTACATGTACAGGGACTTTCTTTTGCTTTTAACATCCAAAAAGAGATTACAAGAAATATAGCTGGCTAAAATTATATATTGGGCAGACTGTTTAATTCATCTCCTTTGGACTATTCTTTCAACCACCAGAAAGCTTCTGGGGCATGGGCAAAGCACCTTTCCAAATATGCCATATTTAAATAAGACCAGCGGACCAAATGTGTCCCTAAGGACAAACAATGAATTTTTCAGAAAAAAGACAGTAATAGCTCTTGACAATTTTGTGGTGGCAATATTTAGACAGGTTAAAGCTATTTATTACTGTTCAATAGCTGTTTTCAAAGGAGTAATATAAGTATGTTAAGTCATTAACAGCTGATACATGTCAATGAAAACCCCTGATTCATGCCAATGGGAATGCATCATTTGTTTTATCATCTGGTTCTGCATTTCATTCATCTTTGCATTTCATTCAGCCATCTCTTATAATGTTTTCTTTGTCAGCCAAATTATTACCTATCAGTTATGAAATGAAGACCATTATGGCTAGACAGAAAAGAAGATTATAATTTCCACAATGTATATCTGACAGACACTTAAGTAACCTTTAAAAAAAATCCTCCTATGCCAATGAAGAAGTCTAGTTATAGCAGTAACTTTATTTTATATCACTTATAATTCATACGATAAACACATATGATAAACACATGCAAACTCAAATGTTTGAGGCCTTGATCTACATTACTTATGACTAAGCTGATTAATTTATTGTACACATAATAGCAGCAACAGTAAATTCACTCTAAAAGTACAGCAAAATATAGAACAGGTCTGAAACACTCCTGGTGAATCCAGTGGGGTTTATTTAAATGAATGGAACACTAGTGCTCTTGTGCCATTCCTCTTCCTTTCAGTGAGGCTAGTGATAAAGATCATGCCAGATTGTGCCAACAATTTACACATGATCTTTCAGCCCAAATGCAGGTAAAGAATACATGGATGAAGGGGGCCAACTCTCCCCTCAGCTTCATGTACTTCATCCCTTGCTGTTTTAACAGACAATGCCCAATGTACAAATTGAAAGAACCGGTCACATTCCTTGGAATCTGAATACTACGCTACATTACTTAACAAAATGATTAGACAAGTCCAAATAAATCACTCAATTATTTTTAAAAATGGTGTCATATACAGATGCACTCAATATTATCCCCCAAATACATAAACATGTATCTCATGAATTACATGATTCACCTATGTTATTTACTTCACAGTCTTTCCAGAAAAGTCACAGGGCATCTGACTAAGTGTATTCCTGTCTTATACCAGAACTTTTAGAGGCAAAACAATCAGACAATTTTGGCAAAATATAAACATTCAAATATTTTATAGTACTTTGAAAATGTGATAAGGGGAAACCATGTAGAACACTTCCAATCAGAATAAAGTTCCTTCTCTCTCTGCCATAAATTTTTTACTTTGCATTTTCTGAATTCACAACCATCTGAAATACTGCACAGACAACAAAATGAACAGTCTACATATTAATCCCCTGAGTAATAATATTCATCTTATTATTTAAATGCCACAATCATATGTAAATTTCCTTTTAAAATGTTCCAGTTAGTTAAAATAACACCAAATATTTGACAGTTAAGCATACAACTAAATGAAAAAAGCTAATTCATTGGAGAAGCTAAGATTTTATCAGGCATAAAGGATTAATCTTTATTGAATAGAACTATTCACATATCAAAACTTACTCTATTTCAGTACATTCAAACAGCGCTAATCAATTACAACCCTTTTCTAGTGATTCAGAATCCATGTGCTTTTAATTTTATACACTGGTGGTCTAAAATATAGGAACGAGGCTGAGTTTAGTCAGTCTGTATAGAGACTTTTCCTTTTTTCCAATAAATATTCATCTAAAAGTTTTCTTAGAGAAAGCTACTCATATGAAGTCTGTGGTAATATTCTTATACTGTACCTCCTTGTTGAAGTAAAAGTTAGGGGTTATCAAAATATCTCAACTGTATATACAAAAAAAAGAGAGGGAAAGGGGGGAAAAGTTAAGCATTCACATGAAAAATCCAAGGGAACTATATTATTTATTTTTGCATTTCCTATGATTAATGATGCAGCAGTGCACACTTGAAAAGTGAAGTCAAAATAGGAGTAACACCTCAAATTCTTTTATAAACTAGACAAATGTAGAATCTAGTAGGCTGCATTAACAAGCCTACCAGAAATATTAAAGGGCCTTGCCACCCCGCTTTGATATACCATGACCCTATTGAAAATCCTCACAAGTGCTACAATTTGTTCAAAGGTGGCTTAATAATGGTACTAGAATGAATTTCAATTAGAATCCTTTAAATTTGTTTTCTTCAGTATTTATAATTGCACCACACAAAGCTCAATGCTATTTAGAATTCCCTTGGCTGCAACTTGCACAAAATAATAAAACACATACATAGTAAATAACATTTAACACTTTAAAGCTCCGGAAAGGAAGTAAAGGTTTTCTCAAGGCCCTTAAAGCTAAAGAGAAAGACAGGCAGGCCAAATCTAGCCTGTAGAGCAGAAGACTTGATTCAAATTTAAGAAAACAGCATCCACCTAAACATTGGGAAGAACTTTTTTACCATTAAGTGCTGCTCAACAGTGAAACAGAATGCCTTGGCAGCTGGTAGACTTTCCTTCTTTGGAGGTTTCAAACAGACACTGGATGGCCATCTTTGGGGAGCGCTTTAGTTGTGTATTCCTGCATTAGGGTTGGACTGGGTGGCCCTTGTAGTCACTTCCAACTCTTCCAGTTCTCTGATTCTAACTTCACCACCCATACTTAAAAGTGTCCTCCATGCAGTCATTTTTGCTTACTAGATAACAGCAGGAAAAAGCAATCTGCTAGAGTAATATAAAAGCAGAACACAGACTGCTCAAATCCAGTTTTTGTAGGCCATAAGCATCTTAAAGCATCTTTTTCCCTTTCCAAGTTGCTCTGTCAAAGAACAGGAAGCAGAAGTGCAGAAATAATAGCCTTCTGAGAGACTTCCAGTAAAATCTCACTTTGAGGACTGCAGGTGATGAAATGGGTGCACAAACCCACTGCTAATTATTAAAAGCATTAAAATAGTGTGCCTGCACATTTAGTCTACCTTAAAGTATACTATAAGATCACGGGAGTGAGGAGGTTCAAAATACCCGCAAAATTAGAACAGCAAATCCTATTGCATATTGAATTTGTTGTTCAACATAGGGTAATATTTTTACAACTGCCAAATAATCTCTTCATATCTTAAAGATACATTTTTTTCCTTCAAGATAAATGATTTCACAGCCATATTCAAATTAGTTTTTTAAAAGTATACTTCAAGGTGCAGTTCTATACAAACTTATTTGGAGGTTCACAGTTTGGGGGTTTGACTACAAAGACAAATTAGGAAACACATTTACTTCAAAAAGATCTCTCTTCAAACCATATGAGGCTTACAACATAACTATGGGCTTTTGTCTATAGACAGCAGAGAGCTACGTCATTTGTGAGACTCTTTTTGAGCAAAATGAAAAACAAAAGAAAACTGGCAACTGCTATGTGTGGGTTAGTTGTATTTGAATTATACTAGTGATGAAGGCTAGCAATGCCATATATTAGGCTGCTTAACACCCATTGAATATAACAGGTCTTAAACAGACCAGCTTTCCACAGGAGTGCAGTCCAAAGTTCCCAATTCTGTGGTTTTCCTCTATCTGAAGACTTGTTCTTTACACCCTTTCAGGCATTTTTATTTCCAGGATACTTGCACTTGCTTTCATTTCAAGAAAGCCTAAAGAGTTACCACCTCATGGCTGTGATTTATTTATTAATTCGATTTTGATCCCACCTTCCCATAATGAACAGTCATGACAGCTTCAAACATTTAAAAATGAATCAAAAAGCATAATAACATTGTAAAAAGACAAAAAAAAAATACAAGGATATCAGAAACACACTTAAACAAAGGAAAATTTAAAAAACAGATCATTCAAGTTGTTGTTCTGACCAGAAAAGCTAAATCAGTAGACACAATTCAGTGCACTGAAGTTCACTGAAGCTATTCAGGTAAAAAATCATACACTCTAGTTACTACATCATAAACCTACTTAAGGCATCCACTAAAAACTATCTATTATTCATGCATTTATTTCACACACAGACACACACACACACCCCTACCTCTCACACACAAATGTGTGTTTATGTCTACATCTACACATACACTCTCTCTAGAATTTTACTTTTCAGCATTCAGCTCAGCGCTTGAGACTTAAACATAAAGCTAACAAGTTTCCTATTTCATTACAAACTTGCCCTGGAGATTTGAGGGTGGGGATGGGAGAGAGGAAATGGGAATTGTGTACCAACTTCTGAATATAAGCCTACTGAGAGGGAGTAATTTAGTTTTTTTTTTTCATCTAACTTTTTGCGGCAGTGGGGATAACATTTATTTAACATGTATGTAACAATATTTAATTTTCCAATCTAACTGTGCATTTGAGAAATATAGGCTTCCCCACTTATCTGACAGGTTAGGGACCAGAACACTGTCAGAAAACAGAACTGGTTGCAAAGCAGAACCCATGAACTCTATGGTAGGGAGCTTACTCAGAAGCTCACTTGGACTCACTGCCCACATGCTGCCTGAAGTCTCTCAGTCAGCTTAGTATTTTCCCCCTCTCCGCTTACGTTGCAAGCAGTGAACATGAGTGAGCTGTCCCAAACAAGCCTCCATAGGGAAGAAGAACTGATGAAAAAGTGGAGCCCCCATAAAATTAATGGAACTTGTCCTTAATTTGGAAGTGTCAAAAGAGCGAGTTGTCAGATAACAAGACACAGAAAGGCAGGGGCTTTCTGTATTTTTAAAATTTGTTTTGTATCCAACCTTCTTTTTTCCAAAGCTTACAAAGCTTTCAGTGCATTAGATGAAGAGTTCTGTGTAATTCAAGCATTAGTACAAACGTTTTCAAAAGAGGTTAACCCAATAACTTAATTGCAAACAGTACTTGAAGAAGTTACTTTGGGAGACTAGAACTCCCAGAATCCCCCAGCCAGCATGACAACTGAAGAGCTGTTCTCAAAATGTAACTTTCTTAAATTCTAAGTCCAACACAGCACTATCTGTCTGGACTGAAAAAAAAATGGTTTTTTTCTTCACAATTTTCTTTTTTGAAATATTAAATATCTTCGTAACACATTTCTTGCATTTTCAGCAGTTAACATTAAGAATATTTTCCATAATTCCTATAAAAATAATCTGTATTCTTAAAAGGAAGATTCCCTAACTGTCTGGTTTTAAGAAGGGATACATTCATTAAAGTCTGGCACTTTTAGAACTAACAATCACTTTAAACCTATGAAATGTCAGAATTAAGATCCCTGTGGCTAAGATGTTCTGACAGAAATTCATCAAAACATAATCTGCTGTTGTGTATTCTGGTAGGCATCTGCCGCAGTCATAAATGCATGCTTCTGTGCAATTCATGACTGCAGCAGAGGTCTGTGCAAGAAATCAATGGGACTTGCCTTCCGACATTCCAACCTGAAATGCATTCTTTGGAGGCATCCACAACCTGCTGTTTAAGAACAGGAGGTAAGTTACTAGAACAAAAGTAAACTAAACTAAAACAGCAACAAAAAGAAATTCTACCACTATAAGAAGCGAGTCCTAACACTGCAGTCAAGACGTATAGCTTAGATTATCACTAATATCAACAGCTACTTTGAAGTTGTGTGAGTCTGTTTTATTAAAAAAGTATAAAATACCACGATGTGCACACAGGCAGGCAGACTATTTTTATGGAATATATGAACAAATAAGAATTATGCACATTTACAGAGAACCCTCCTTAGGTCCATCTGAGCTTTATGAACTCAAACCTGAAATGAAACCAAAACATTAAAATCACATTTTCATACAATCCTCAATACAACTAGAATATGCTATAACTATTTTTCAAACAGACCAAGAAATAGAGTTCTTTCTTTCTATTTCCATCCTGCCCACCTTCCAGGGAGAGGGTAGTACGCTCTTTAGCTAAGAATGGAATATTAGATCAAAACATCCAAACCAACTTAGAGCTGCGGCCATGCTTTGCTTCAGCCAACTGTTGCCTCATGAGCCTTCAGAGCATTCCCAGACTGAAGTTTGTTGCTGTTAACTGTCACCAAGCTGACTTTGACTTACAGCGGCTCTATGAATGAGAGACCTCCAAGTCACCCTACCATTAACTGCCCTGCTCAGGTCTTACAGATTCAGGGACATGTCCTCCTTGATTGGGTCTGTCCATCTGCAATGCGGTCTTCCTCTTTTCCTACTGGCTCCTACTGTACCAAGCATTATTCTCTTTTCTAGAGAATCATGTCTTCTCGTGATATGGCCAAAGTACTAGAGCCTCAGTTTTGTCATCTTGGCTTCTAGGGAGAGTTCAGGCTTGATTTGCTCCAGGATCCATTCATTTGTCTTTTTAGCAATCCAGGGTATCCACAGAACTCTTCTCCAGCACCACACTTCAAATTAATTGATTTTTCCCTATCTGCTTTCTTCACTGTCCAGCTTTCACAACTGAAGTATTTCCAACATAATGCCTACCCTAATGTTCTCCTCAGTTATACTACTCATAGTATTTTCATTGCCAAAAAAAAAAAAAAAAAGCAAAGCCAAATAGGTAGTCAGAGACTACTATTCATTCTTTACTCATCCGGAAGGCTTATATGCACTCACAATTGTTTAAAGTGGGGCTGAGTGGAGTAGGGAGAAACAGTTATTGTGTTCAAATATAACACTCCACAAACAGTGCATCTTAACAGGGCAATACTATAATACTTACATGGGAATAAACTCCACTGAAGAGCACAGGATTTACCTCAGAGTAGGCATCCACAGGACTGTGTTGCTAAGTATTTTTGTTTTGTTTGGGCTTAGACCAAAGGCTGTGTTAACTTGCAAAATTTATTTTCTGGAGGATACTTTATGTATGTAATCTTTTGAAGTAATGCTTTATTGAGCTTAATAAGAGCTACAAGTTTTAAATGAAAGGTTACATTTATTTCGATTTAAAATCGGGCCAGGTATCAAACATAGTTTTTCTTTGCCTCTTAAAATGTTTATCTTTATGCTAAAAATACCAAAAATCACAGGGTAATCTTAATCAAAGTAGAAGATTTAAATACTTGCAATTGGACTGGTATTTAGAAGAAGCCATTTCAAAGGTTGCTAGCACCTTGGTATCTATTATGGAAGTAGTGAGAAAAAACCTCTGCCAAGAAAATACTATATACAAAACGTACATTTATTTTTATAGATATTTTATCAATATACCACTTTTTCAACAAAAATTCTTAAAGTGTAATTTCCGATAATGTCGAGCTAATTTTCTTTTTTTTCTAAAAAAATGGAAAATGTTGCTTCTCAGCGATATCAATGAATTCCATATTTTAATACCAGAGATCAATCAAGAATTAAATAGTACTATAGTTTCAGTAATATGCAATACACAGTATGGATACAGTCTTGCAGTTCAAACTTTGTATGTGTCCTGTTTATATTCTCCAAATAGTCAGTGCTACTTGCTGAAATAAATTTTCACTACTTTACAAAATGATAATTCCCCAGTTTCACAGAAAGCAATTCAGTTCCTATGTCCTTTTGCATCAAGGACTGTAGTAATTACAACAATAATGACTTAAAATGGAAAAGCCTCCAACAGTACTCTTTACTCTGACAGTATAAGCTAGTATATATTAGTAGTACCTTTCTTTTTTTCCCTAAAGAATTTTCAACATAAAGAGCATTCATTTTATTTTCACTTCCTTTCCAAACCACTCCCATACAGCTCCTTAATTCAGGCAGCCAAACCTTTTTTTTCTCCCCTCCTCCACCACCCCTGTTATTTAGCGCTCTATTTAGATATTACATGACCCTGTCACCTTTACTGTCAAAGTAGAAACTGAAAAACAGAAACATTAAAAAGTCAAGACAAATCCATAAGTTTATTCACATTTTATTATAAAAAATCAGAAAGTGAATCACATTGTTAATAACATACATACTTATGGAATAGTAAATAAAGGACTGGGCTTCATTTTACATGCTGAAAATCCACAGAGAAGCGTAAATTAAAGTAACTGGTTAATTCAGCCACAATAATGCTGAATCTGCTCACAAAAAATGAATAGTTACATTTTTTCTACATAAATTGCCAGCATACTTGTTACAAAGCACAATACATTAAAAAGATCTTCTGACTATGTTCTACATAATGAGAGGTCTTAAGTTTATGTGTGTGAGAGTGTGTATATGAAATACTTTGCTCTTACAGCATGAACTTCCCTAGGTAGAAACACTGAGGAATTAACAATTTTTCAAAATAAAGGCTTGAGGATTACCATCCTATGAATCATTACTTAGGAACCAGTTTCAATGAATTCACTGGAAGTTCTTACTTCTACATAGGATTGGACTGCAGTTAATTTGTTGATTTACTAATTACTAAGTATTCTAAAGTCAAATTGCAATGCATACACATCTATTGACATACACAGCTACTTCTCTATACTGGAACAGGAGATGGAATATTCCAATTCTGCACAAAAATGTTCTCCTCCAATTGTACAGGGAGGGGGGCATTTTAGTAAGTTCTTCAACCTATATTTTTTTATAATTCTTCTCCTTCTTTCTCTTAAAACATTTTGTTTCCTGATATACCTAAAAAGCAACTCTGATTCTGATCTCCTTCCACTTTAAAATGATAAATTTCAAAATGTGTGAGCCTAAGATATGGAATGATTTAAACAAATGGAAGAAAAAGGGGGGGAAATGGAAGAAAAGGGGGAAAATAGTATTAAAGTATCAGTACAATTTGGGCAATAATCATTTATGATCTCTACATTAAACAGCAGATAGTAGATAAAACAGAATAAGGCTACAAAACCATACATATTTAACAAAGAGTAAGACTCACTGAACTCAGTGAAGTTTACTTCTGATTAAAGATATATAGGACTGTACTGTAAATACACTATCTTCATGTGAATGAACAAACACACAGCAAAACCACTCAACATGAGATAATGAAAATGTGTAAATACCATTTTAAGAGTTCCCAAAATATAAAAACATTGCTGAATGGTAGTTAAATTTCATCATAGATGGCAGGAAACAGAAATAATTCAACCAAATGAAAACAAATGTTTCTGATAAATGAAACAAAATATTCTTGCTTCCAAGATTCTCATCATCTCCAAAACATTTTATAAGGACCTGTTTTGATTTCTCTCCCTCCCTCCAACCCTTCTCATTGTTGAACGTAGTCCTTCACATACCTGGATCTTATCAATTACTGAAGCATCTTCCTCCTCTTTAGCACTAAAAGTTCTATACAAATTACAGCAAACAAAGTAGAACTTTCACATGTATATGCAAGGTCAGAAGTTAATATGTTTTAGTTGCATTCATGATCTGACATATTCAGACTGTAGATATCTTGTAGAAGAAATACAGAATGCCTGCACAGAGTAACACTCCTTAAGCAAACCTCTTCTGTTATCCCAAAATGATCTGATCCAAAAACTCAAGAGTACCTTAAACAACAGGCTACCTGTTCTAGCCATGCTTAGGAATGTGGCCAAATCATTTTTATTGATTTAACCTTTTGAGGAATGCCACACATCCTCAGAGCAAAACATTTCTAATGTATTTATAATATGATACAAGTCTACATTTAAGATACAGATATAGGTATAAGCCAGTCTCCTGCAGCCTTCATGATTATATTCCTTTTTTCCGGTATTTTGACTAAGAAACTTTCGTTTCTTTTCAAGACTCCATTTAATTGCACTGAAGGGACACAGGAAGGTAATTTACCAAATGCTATTCCTAAACCCAGCATCTAACTGAAATAAATGGGAGAGTAGGAGCAGGGACTGGTAGCTTCTGTATACAGTTAGAGATCAAAATGCAGGTACAAGTCACAACTACCAATCCGAAATATATTTCTCAAACCACCGCAGACTAACCATGCACTTCAGAACTCCCCTCTCTTCCTAGTTATCAGGCAAGCAAAAACAAACAACAACATCCGGAAGAGCTATCATACTTGTCTGCATACAGCTGTATGGAAGGTTAAAAGTTGTTCAACTCTAACACACGTTCTATAATCCCAACTATGCACGACTAGGACTAAAATAAGTTTCATATATGGAAATCGATGGAATTTAATTTTAGGGATCTGATGATCATGTCTAAATAGATACTTCATCCACAGTTATAAATCATGCCCATATATTTGAGTTCAAACGTCCAGAATAGGTGGAGCAAAAGAGACAACAAAGCTCCATGCCACTTAATAACTAGAAAGTTGTAGTTCTTACAAGAATTCTTCAAGTAGTATGATTCCATGGATGCAAACTTCATACAAACACGTATGATAGCCATTTTTTCCATACATTACAAGTTCTTCAACTTTTTTCAAAAGCTGCAAATCACACTTCAATGCTAACAGCTATGAAAAGGTAACCCTAACCACTGAGAGCAAAATGGAACAATTTCTAAGCTATCAGAATTTTATGATGTTTGAAAGTCTAGCCAAGTAAAATGAGGGTAAAAATAAGCAAGAATAACAAGACAGTAAAAGAAAGTCCATCAGTTCATCTTTCGAAAGAACTGAGGGATTATCTGTGAACAACACAGTATAAACTAAGATAAAACGAATCTACCAGAATTCCTGGTTGCCCAACACCTCTGGTTAAAGTCTTAACCAGTAGCTTCAAACATGCTAAAGAACAACCCAAATGTGTTTAAAAAGCATGAGGTGCTCATTCAAAAAAAAATACTCCAGAACAACAGGAGTGTTCGGGAGAAATGCTTTGAATGCTTCATTATTTGAAAACATACCTTCCTATGTAGCACACCATGGAAAAGATCTTGATAAAGTTTTCTCTCCAATGCACCAACTTTACAACACAGTAGTTTTGCATAAGTGATCAGTCAGTTGCTTAATGCTTACTGATTTGAACTCACATAGTCCAAACACAACCACAATGCTGTTCTGTACATCTGAGCTGACTTTTAACTCTTCATGTTTCAATATCTTGGAGTGAATTCCTATTTGGACACAACTGGCATGGAACATGCCAACCCTACCCAAGGGCTAACTATAATTCTTGCTAAAATCATATAGCAGTCAATACTATAAAATCTACCCTATGATCATGAAAATAATATGAAAAGCCTATCAGCAATGGAGAAGAACCATCATACTGTTCAACACTTTGGGGAAAAAAATCTGTAGTTTTAAAATATATCCAAAATGACTTATGGCTCATCTTCAAATCCAAGATGTAATTCCCACCGGTCTTGTTTTGTATTTTAAAGTTTCAAACCACCTGAAATACACTCTTTGCTGCCCTAAATATAACAGGTGGGATGGTTTTAATCCCGGAGAGACTATCGAAGTTTTACAATTCACTGTAAACTAGAATGAGTGTCTCAAATGTTCTTAAACAGTAAGGAAATAGCCAATATATTACAAATGACAAAGAAATAAAACTTATTACACAGATTAGCCATATTGTACTGCAAACAGATATCAAGTGTTCTTGATTATCTGTCTCTTTGCATTTCTTTAAAGCATCACAGTCACACAGTAAAAAAGCAAAAGGCCAGGTGCAACGGAACATTCATGTAAACTGCCCCCTTCCCCCACTGATGGAAAGACCAGGTATGACAACAATGCACCAAAATACTTTAACAATGCAAACATGATCTTTCCAAAAAATTTAAAGTTATGATGCAAAATTCCACCTTCTTATATTATACAATTTAACACATTGCCAGTTGCAAGTAAAGAAGAAATGTGAAAGGCACAGAACAGTGGTTCTCAAACATGGATCTCCATCTGTTGTTGAATTTCACCTTTTAGAAGATTCAACCAACATGGCCAATTTAGGGATTCTGAGAGCTGTAGTCTAATATCTGGGGACCAAAATTTAGGAACGAATGGTTTAGAGTAGGGGTAGGCAACTGTGGAAGACTAGGCCATCAGGAGAAGCTAGAAGGCCACACACTCTACTGCATCTGCATCTGAAAAAATAATCCAGTTTTGTTGCTCCCAAATGCCCTCTAGGGATCATTTTTCACCATGTTTGTGAGCCATCCTGGGCCATTTTAGGCACTGGAGAGTCCCTTTTTTAAAAAAACAGGAAGTGTTTCCTGTTACCAAAAAAAAAGGCTTTTCTAGGAACTAACTTGGTCCATGGGGGGACTAAAACATGGTGGAAATGCCCTCCATGCCCCCAAGAAGACATGCGGGGGCAAAAAAAATTTTTTTGAAAAATATTGTAAAATCATTTTGCCCCAAATGAGCCCATAAGGTGTCATAACATAGTGGAAATGCCCTCCACACACTCGCAGAGATCATTTTGGGGCATTCTGGGCAAAAAAGAAAGAAAAAAGGGGGGACCCTAATAGGCACCAAAATGGTCCTGGAGACCCACAGGCAGCCTGTAACTGCACTTTGCCCATCCCTGATTTAGAGGATAATTAAGAAAGGAAGAAAAAAATGAAAACTATTCTAAATCAGTATACAGATTATAGCTGGGATCTTGACGGGGAGGCCACCTTCCAAAGGACAGCCTTTATGCTGCATCGGATACTGTTCTGGATGGCCCCTGAAACCTTTTGATGACTGTGGATTGGTCACATGATTCCAGCCCGTGTGCAAGTTAGGCCCATCATCTAGAAATGCTAGTGTAACAAAGGGACATATTACAAGGCACCAACATAACAAAGGGCTTTCTGAAAACTAGGGAATGTAGACTGATGTACTGGACATACCAAATGCAACAATATTTGCTGATTAGATTAATCTTCGTTCATCTATGCTTGCACATATCAAACTAAACATATACAAAAGATGCAAAAGAGGCATGACTCACACCCATCTTAGATAAGTAAAATTTAAAGACACACTATTATTTGTTTCAAAATAAGATGACGGAGATCTTATACTTGTGCCTAGAAATGGCTGTTCCTAAAAAATGGCTGCATAAGAACATGATATACTATCATTCTCCAGGTTCACTACTCATTGGGCAAAAATGTCAATTCACACTCAGAGTATCTGTAACATAATTTATCTTTAGCCTGATCAACATCAGAGGCCATGACATGCATCAGGAGGTTCTCTGGGGGCAGGTTGTTGGTATCTGCGGTCGGGCTCTGGAATCTCCTTCTATAGGAACCTCAGTGGGCTCCCTCATTGTTTTGACTGAGTGCATTCCAATAACAAGGAGCCAGCGTGGTGTACTGGTCTGAACACTGGACTATGACTCTGGAGACCAGAATTCAAACCCCTGCTCAGTTGTGGAAACCCACTCGGTGACCTTGGGCAAGTAACACTCTCTCAGCCTCAGAGGACATCAAAGGCAAACTCCTTCTCAACAAATCTTGCCAAAAAAACCCTGTGATAGGTTTGTCTTAGGGTTGCCATAAGTCGGAAACAACTTGAAGGCACACTACAACAACAACAACAAAGGCCATAACGAAGAGTACTGGTGTTTCAAGAGAGCTTTGAGAGAAATGATAAGCAAGCACAGACCAACCAATCTTGATAATTAATGCTTCTGCTGCTTCTGATTCTCTGTGTATTTTGATCTCTTATTATCTGTCTGTTGCTTGTTTTAGTAGCTTGCTTACTCATCTGTTTTGGAAATCCTGATAGATGAATTGTTAAACTCTGTTTTAAAAATCCACTTTGACCTGGGGTTGTAAATGAGGAGCAGCAACACTCACCAAGATGTCCATCACAGCCTGCAGCCACCCCACAAGTTCCTTTTCTTACCTCAGCATGCCTATGGGCCCTACGTGATCTCAAAACATTCTAAGAGGAAAAAGAGAGTACAGAGCAGCTGCTTGCTGGCACTAACCAGATAATTCAAACTGTTAGCTGGATAGACAGGACAGGAAAAGGTCCTGCTGTCCAGCAAGCCTGGGAGTTAATTCATAAAGAGCATCAAGACACAGAGGAGGAGGGGGACATTTTGTCTGGCATTTTGTGTGTGTGTCATGGTGCTTTGTCCTCATGGTGATAGAGTGGAATTGTTTTTGTCTCTTCATTTTTTATCAATTCTGTTTGCTTGGGAGAAAGATCATTTTCGCAGTCCTTCTGGTTTAATCTATTTTCTTTTGCTCAGGTATATGTGGGTGCTTGAGGAGATACTTCTTACACCTTTGTTTTCTTTCTGTTCTCCTCCCGCCCTCACTTTGAGGGTGTTTGGCATTTGGGCACAACCTCCTTTTTCTCTCTGTTTCTTAGAGAAGTGTGAATGGCCAGGCTCTGAAAAGCAGCCCTTTTGTAACTGAGGACTCCCGCTGGAATTATTTTGTGGTGATGTCCAAGTCAAGTTCTTGGATTTTCAAATCAGCTAGCAGGACCCAAAACGTTGGAGATCTCTATCTTCTAGAATATTCACACAGCAGAGTCCAACTCAACTTCATATTTAGGACAAAACAGGAAGTGTATTCCCAGAGGCCTGCTGTGAGAACTGTGTACAACATTTTAAGGACAAAATTGCATGCCTTCATGCCAACTTGAATGCTACCTTAGTACAGGATCTGGTGAGATATCCAGTGCACCATCAGATCCAGTTATTTGAGAGGTTTTTTTGTTTTTTGATCTTAAGGATGTGGACAAGACTGTTGGGCCTACAACATTCTACCTTGACCCTTGATCATCCTAGGGTATTCAAGCTGGCCAGGTTGGGCTCATTGGCTGGATCCCAGGAATGGTGAATAATGGAGTGATGGCCACTGCACTGAAGCAAGTGGTACATTCTCTCAGGGAAGCCTTACCTAAATCTAAAAGACTTTAGTAACTACTACCCACTCATAAATACCCCCTTTTTTTGGGACAAGATGCCTAGGTGCAGGTTGCTGTGCAGTTACAGACATTCTTGGAGGACACAGAGTATTGTGACTCCTTCAACTGTGTTCACTCTTGAGTCTGGGGAATTATGCTTGACTGCTAAAATAAGTAACTCTCTCCTGGACAGAAACGAAGGGAGTGTGACTCTCTTGAACTTGCTCGATCTTTCAGCAGCCACTGACCACAGTATTCTTTTGGAAACTTCTGTGAGTTAAGACTTCTAGGTAGGACAGTTCCAAAAAGTAGCACTGGCTGACTAAACCTCAGCAGTCTGGCCATTTGCTGTTTTGTCCTGATGCCACCCACATATGAGGCATTAAAACATTTGTGATGAGGTGTCATCAGTATGCTTATGACACCACAGCTATACTTCACTGTAACTAACATCTGAATCAGGAAAGATTGGACATATACTGTTCCAGTGCCTAAATAAAATAATGAGCCGGATAAAGATCAAGCTACTGCGACTGAATCCTGGCAGCACAGAGGCCGTATAGGTAGGTGGTTCCTGGGTACAAGAGTTAGGAAGTGTACCAATTCTGGATCATTTGGAATATTCTCAGAAGGAACAGGTAGTCCACAATTGGGGAAGGGGGCACTCTTAGATTCATCACTGCAATTAAAAGTCCAAGAGTTTGGAGGAAAGGAACATCTCTTACCAGCTTCTGTTGGAACACGAACTCTTGTTTTAGCACCAGTAATCCATTCAGTGGTAACCTCCCATTTAAATTGCTGTAACATACTTTATATAGGGGCTAACCTTGGGTTTGGTCCAAAAGCTATAGCTGGTACAGAAAGGCTCAGTCAGGTGTTAAGTCCACTAAAGCAAATGCACTGGCTGCCTGTTAGCTCAAGGTCTTACTATGGACTTATATATACTAAGCAAACCTGGGCTAGCTGACCAATTGCTCTTAGTCACTATAGACCTATGGCAACATCAAAGTATACGAATAAGCTTTGCTTGTTGCCCTACAACTTGTAGAACAGCCATCAAGAGGCTTTCCCATGATTGCCCCCATCTTGTGAAACACCATACCCCCAGAATCTGGAAGGTGCCAACCATGGCATATTTTAAACATATGTTTAGTTTGCAAACTAATCTCTTCTCCCAGGCCTTCCTGATCTAGTGTGTTGCCCAGTATGTGGTCTGAACCACTAATTTTTAATGTTTTAATTGGTTTTCATCTTTGCATATTAAGATTTGAATGTTCAAATCTTTTTCATGGATTTTATTTATTTATTTGCTGTATGCTGCATTGAGATATCATTAGCTACAGGAAGCAGTATAGATACTGGTTAAATAAATGAGAAAACATAACCCTTCTAAATGTAAGGATCTGCATTATTTCTGAGTCACACAAGTGGTACATTTAGCCAGTAACTGTTTAATCCAAACTGGCAGTGAGTCATAGAATCATAGAATCATAGAAATGTAGAGTTGGAAGAGACCACATGGGCCATCCAGTCCAACCCCCTGCCGTGCAGGAACACCCTCAAAGCACTCCCGACAGATGGCCATCCAGCCTCTGCTTAAAAACCTCCAAAGAAGGAGACTCCACCACACTCCGAGGCAGCAGATTCCACTGCCGGACAGCCCTGACTGTCAGGAAGTTCTTCCTGAAGTTCAGGTGGAATCTCCTTTCCTGCAGCTTGAATCCATCAGGAAGAACTTCCTGACAGTCAGGGCTGTCCGGCAGTGGAATATGCTGCCTCGGAGTGTGGTGGAGTCTCCTTCTTTGGAAGTTTTTAAGCAGAGGCTGGATGGCCATCTGTCGGGAGTGCTTTGAGGGTGTTCCTGCATGGCAGGGGGTTGGACTGGATGGCCCGTGTGGTCTCTTCCAACTCTACATTTCTATGATTCTATGATTCTATGATTCCATTGCTCCTTGTCCTGGTCTCTGGAGCAGCAGAAAACAAGCCCTCTCCCTCCTCTACATGGCATCCCTTCAAATATTTAAACATGGCTATCATGTCCCCTCTTAACCTTCTCTTCTGCAGACTAAAAATACCCAGCTCTCTAAGTCTATCCTCATAGGGCATGGCTTCCAGGCCCTTCACCATTTTGGTCGCCCTCCTCTGGACCTGCTCCAGCTTGACCATGTCCTTCTTGAATTGGGGTGCCCAGAACTGGACACAGTATTCAAGATGAGGTCTAACCAAAGCAGAGTAGAGTGGTACCAGTACCTCCCTCGATCTAGACACCAGACTCCTATTGATGCAGCCGAGAATTGCATTGGCCTTTTTGGCTGCCGCATCACACTGCTGACTCATGTTCAGCTTGTGGTCTATTAGGACTCCTAGATCCCTTTCACATGTACTGCCATCCAGCCACGTGTCCCCCATCCTATATTTCTGCATTCCATTTGTTCTACCTAAGTGTAGGACCTTACACTTCTCTCTGTTGAATTTCTTGTTGTTAGCTTTGGCCCAGCTCTCCAATTTGACCAGGTCATTTTGAATTTTGATCCTGTCCTCTGGCGTATTAGCAACACGTCCCAATTTGGTGTCATCTGCAAATTTGATGAGCATGCCCTCTAGTCCTTCATCCTAGTCATTGATGAAAATATTGAACAGCACTGGGCCCGGGACACAACCCTGTGGCACCCCGCTAGTCACTTCTCTCCAGGATGAAAAGCAGCCATTGGGGAGCACCCTTTGGGAACGGTCAGTCAACCAGTTACAGATCCACCTGACAGTAGCTCTCTCCAGCCCACATTTTACTAGCTTCTTTGCAAGAATGTCATGGGGAACTTTGTCAAAGGCCTTACTGAAATCGAGATATGCTACATCCACAGCATTCCCTTCATCTATCAAGCTAGTAACTCTATCATAGAAAGAAATAAGATTAGTCTGGCATCACTTATTTTTGAGAAATCCATGTTGACTTCTCGTGATTACCGCATTGCTTTCTAAGTGATTAGAAACTGACTGCTTAATGATCTGCTCCAGGATCTTTCCGGGTACTGACGTCAGGCTGACTGGGCGATAATTATTTGGGTCCTCTTTTTTTCCTTTCTTGAAGATGGGGACAACATTTGCCCTCTTCCAGTCTGCTGGAACTTCTCCTGTCCTCCAAGATTTCTCAAAGATTATAGCAAGCGGTTCCGAAATGACCTCTGCCAGTTCTTTGAATATCCTAGGATGCAATTCATCTGGCCCTGGAGACTTGAATTCATCCAGTGTGGCCAGGTATTCCTGTACCACCTCTCTACCTATTATGTGCCTCATTTCCCCTGCTTCTTCACCTGCTCCCCAACCGCCAGGTTGAGTGCTTGTATCCTTCTGGGAAAAAACTGAGGCAAAGAAGGTGTTAAGTAGTTCTGCCTTTTCTCTTCCCCCTGTTAGTAATTCACCATCTTCTCTGCACAGCGACCCTATCTTCTCCTTCTTTTTCCTTTTGCTGCGGACATATTTAAAAAAGCCCTTTTTATTGTCTCTGAAGTATCAAGCAGAGACCACTTTCCTAGACCTGCTACCTGCAATCCTTTTAAGTAGAACCCATGGATCTTCTTTCCCTGCACTGGGCCACCTGCAAATATGCTATGTATATTGACGAGGACCAGATTTTGTAACCCTACATAATAATTCTCAGAACAAAAAACTGGTAGACCAACACAGTGTCCAGTTTTGTATCACTGGGGGCAGGGGTGGGAGGGGATCTTATGAACCACTTAAACATAAGGAGTGGAAGACACAGAGTTCTTTCCCTTTCTAAGACTTCAATCCAAGCCACAGTTCTCCTCAGAGCAGGGAACTGGTGCCATTCATGTGTTTCACTGCAACTTCTTTAAAGGTTAACTGATAATGATAACTGATACCTCTTAATGATTCTACATTCAAACATGGCCAATAGCACCATGTCAGCAGGTCATGGAGCCGCTTCAAGAATATCACACAAAGTGAAAATTCAATTACTAATATTCCAGTTGACTGAGGACAGTGAACATTTTGATTTATTTTCCAAACAGAACAGTTGAGCCCTGTGACCGCACCCATATGCACTGTAATTGCCAATTAGATCATCATCATACATGCTAGTGTACGTTTGTGTGAAAGACAGACACAGGAAAGAGAGTCTGTGTGTGTTCTTGGATTGGCCTGGTTACAGACTCAGTGAAGGATCCTGTCAAATTACTGGGCCTCAGTTTCAGTCATCTGCAAAATGGGGACAGTAAATAAAATGCCTCTAGGAGCTGTGATAAAACACTAAGGCACCAGAAGGCCTGCATGCTTTTGGTATTTTTTAATTAAACAAGTTCAGCTTGTTACTCATATGGACAAAGATGAACGATTCTATTAAACACATTTCTGACAGTATATTCGACACAATACAGCAAAAACAGATTGATTCATAACTGAGTTACAAGATTCAATATTCCAATTCTATTTCATGGAGCACTTCAATGTATAGTAAGTAGTAACTCTGAATCATAAACAGGGGAAAACAATGAGATGTCTGTTAAGAATACAATAATAGTTAACACAATGATTATTTAAGGGTCCACTTCCATTCCTGTTATGCGTTTTCAAGTTGTTTCCAATGTATGACAACCCTAAGGAGATCATCATGGCATTTCTTCAGAGGGGGTTTGCCTTTTCCTTCCAGTTCCATAGATGACCTTTAAAAATCATGAGGTCAGCATAATTTTCCCTTACTTAAAATTATTTTTAGAACTAGAAAGTCAGTTGACTCTTTACTACTCAGTCTAAGAAGGATATCAGCATGACTAAAAAATGACTAAAAATGAAAATCTGTGTTTTCTGCTTTGTTGACTTTCTCCCTAAATTTGATGGCTATTTACTTGTACTCCTTTTTGGTCATTTCCCTCCTTTTTCCATTTCTTGTCCATATCCCTTTTAAATCTTAGCTCCACTGAAAGCTGTTTAGATAGCCATCCTGGATTCTTCAGACACCTCCAATTTTTCCTTCTCATTGGGACTATTTGAAATTGTGCCTTCAATATCTCACTTTTAAGAAACTCCCATCCATCACATATTCCCTTCTCTTTTAATAGTCCTGACCATAGGATCACTCCCAGTATTTCCCTAAGCTTACTGAAATCTGCTTTCTTAAAGTCTAAAATGTGCATCTGACTACACTTGGCTTCCCCTTTCCACTGTATAATAAACTCCAGGAGAACATGGTCACTTCCACCCTTGATCCTGCCGCCACCACTCCATTAACCAGGTCATCACTGTTGGTTAAGATTAGATCTAAAACAGCTGGTTCCCTTTTTTCCTTCTTGCACCTTCTGGACTATGCCTTCTGCCTGATCACATTTCCAACATATAAATAAAGCATAATTATTCAATTTTGACAATTTCTCTGCAGAAAAATACCACCTGTATATCATCTTATAGATGTTTTCTTTCAAGTCATAACTCAAAGTAAACTTTATGTTTTTGACCACATTTCTCCCTTTTTTCTACTTGAACTTGATGGCCTACATTTTGAGCCCATTTAGTCAGGCAGTCTTTTACATGTTCTTTTTCTAACTCTGATTTCAGCAGCAGTTTATACATCCTATTTATCATGTGCTCATCATCTTTTAAGTAAATTAGCCTCTAGTTCTGTTTCACAAACATCAAAACCAAACAATTTTTACCCATTTTAAGTCTTTCTGTTAATAATCTATAAGTAAATCATCTTACTAACATTTTCAATCAACTCCACATTCAATCTCATTACCAGTTAATCACCTTTCACTTTAATTATATCTTTATAAGTTATCTATTTTTCTTCAATTTGTATTTCCCTTGAAAAGAGAGCTTTGTGTGGTGAAACCTATCAAGGCATTCTTCGGCATAATCTTTGTTTATATTTCACCCAGACTCTAAAAACTGCGTGCATTGCTAAACGATTATCACAATTTACATTTCCCTTGATCTTATCTAATCATACTACAGAAAGGTATGCCACCCAAATGTCAGGTCAAAATGTTCTAATTATAAGCAGATTTTCATTTTAACCTTATCCAAACTTTTAATCACACTATACAGGCTGAATAATAATTCATCTTTAGATCGATAGTGCAAGGTTCTCTCATTGCTTTTGCATCCTATAGGATATATACAGCCACAAAAATAACATTTTTGGCAGCTCATTCATTTTGATAGTTGAAATTCTACCTAATAGTGACAAATTCAGTTTTCATCATCTCTCTAAGTCCTGCTTAATCTCATTCCAAATCCTACCATAATTACTCTCAAGCAATTTGGTATTATATGCTTCAAAAATAATACTTAAGAATTTCACTTTCATCACAATTTTTAATTCCATTTTTTCACTTAACAGTCTTTGCTGATCTTTTGTCAAATTCTTCATCATCATAACCATTTTTTCTTTATTCAATTTAAAAATAGCTAATACTCCAAAATCATGCATAGTCTTCATCAATTCATATGTACAGCCTAAAAGATCTTATAAAAATATCACATCATCAGCAAAAGTTCTTAATTTATAAACTTGTTTTTTCACTTTTATATCTTTTATATTTTTTTCTTCCCATCTAATTGCTCTGTTAAAAACGTCTAATATCAGAAGTAAAAATAATGGTAATGAGGCATCCATGCCTCATTCACTTTTGTATTCAAAAATCTGCTTTGACTCTATTCAACAAAATCTGTGCTCCTTGGTAAGAATAAACTGTTGATATCCATGTGGAAAAAAATTGTGGCATATCCATTTTATTTAAAACTTCAGTCATAAACAGCCAAGAAACATTGTCAAAAGCTTCCTCAGCATTTAAAAAAATTAAAGATGGGAATTTCTCGCTATGAATTTCTATGTCATCCAATATATCTAGAACAACTGTCTCGTTGGTAATAATCCATGTTGATTTTCATGCATTACTGTATCGAAATTTGTTCTTCAATCTTTCTGCTAAACCCCTTGTAAACATTTTGTAATCATTATTTAAAAGAGAGATCTGTCTATAATCCTTAGGATCTGTCATGTCTCCATCCTCCTTCAGTATCAGGTTTATATTTGCACTAGTCCAACTTTCAGGTACTTTGCCTGAATGCAGAATAGACTTCATTACGTGTTGAAATGGTAAATACAACTGTTCTTCAAAGCTTCGTAGTACCTTGCTGAAAGGCATCTGGGCCTGGTGCTTTCCCTGTTTTAACATTTTTAATAGTTTCTGTCATTTCAGCCACAGTTATCCTAGCATTCAAATATTCCTGTTCCATCTCAGTAAGTCTTGGTAAATTCTGAGCATGTAGGTATTTTTGTATATTCTCTGAAGTTTCTCTTTTCTCTTTATACAGTGCAGTAAAAACTTTGCGGAAAATCTTTACTATCTCATCATTATCCAAAGTTAGATGCTTCCCATAGTTTATCTCAAGAATGTTTTTGCTGTATTTCTCCAGTTTGTAAGCCAGTCATGTTCCTGGCTTACTGGTATATTCAAAACATTTCTCACATGCACACTTCATCTTTCTTTCAATTTAATGAGTCATAATAAATGAGATATGCTTCAGTAAAACCTTTATTTCCTTTAGTAAGCACATGTTGGATGGTTCTTTTCTCAATTCTGCCTCCTTTTTTCTTTATTTCAGTAAGAATCACTTGTTGCTGCTTTTGTCTTTTCTTATTTAACTCAGAATTGTGTTCAATGAAGAATCCTCTCATCACAACTTTACTAACATCCCACGCAGTTTCAATAGTCATACCTTTATTCAATTTTTTATCAAAAACATTTTTTAAAGTCTCTTTGCCCTTCTCTGAAATCTTCTCACTTCTAAGTAACTCCTTCTTCAATTTCCAATTGTATTAACATTTCCTCACTTGCATAGTCAACAACACTGGATTATGGTCAGATATAAATTTTCATAATATTTCCATACTGTTAATCATGCTAATCAAGGAGTTAAATACAAAAATATATCGATCTTAGAGAAAGATTTATGTCTTTTTTTAGTCTATATTCCAATCTTCAAGCACTAGTCAATTTTAAATTGTCCATCAATTTAAAAAAATGTGTTGTTTTTTTTCTTATCTGATAATTCATCAACTTTTGAGTCTCTAATGCCATTAAAATCTCCCCAAAATATCCATTTTTCAGATTGAAATTTTAAAATCCTTTGAAGTAGTTGTTCATTAATAAATTGTTTTGTTTTCAGTTAGTATGTAAATGCCTACAAGAGTCTTTTGTCCTTGTAGCTACATTTTGATGCTGTTGATTCAACCATCTGAATCTTCAAAGATTTTTCTTGGATCTAGTTTTACACTGGCATAAACCACAACACCTCTCTTCTTATTCTCAAATGATAAGTGCATTCCAGTCCTAATTTTGCATTAGCCATACACTTATTGTCCTTTTTCCTAATGTGAGTTCTTTGTAGGCATATAATGTCTAACTTATGTTTCTGTAAATAATAAAAGATCCTTCTTTTTTTCCTCACCATCTTTCTTCCCCCACTTTAACCTCCTACAACAAAAAACTTCAAGGCCATTTTTACGTTTCTTCCTCAGCATCAACATCACAAATCACCTGAGCCAAATCACTTTTCCTTTCTTCATCTTCATTACTTGCCTCAAAAGTCTGGCCTGGGTGTTTCCCATCTACTCTTCTCTGTTCTTCTCACTTCTTGAAACTCTCTCTGCCTAAGTCTTTTTCGAATTTCATCAGATATTATCTTGCCTTTTCAACTGTGTTTAAGATATATCTTGTTTTTCTATATCTTCAGAATCACTCCTTCCAGATTTGCCCATCTGAAAGGGATATCATTTTGCTTCAATTTACTACTCAGGAAATCATATTCTCTTCATTTTCTAAGAACTCTGACAGAAAGGTCTTTAAAAACTATCTCATCTTTCCCTTTCATCTAGAGTTAATTTACAAGGTGTGCTTGAAGCACCTGATCCCATACACTCTTTCTCACAAAATAAATAATAATGTATTTTGGCAAATTCCTCTGCTAATTTGGAAATCAGTTCTAAAAGCTCCACAGTGAATTGCTTCCTTCTTATGTTCAAAAAAATCTGCCAAAATTTCTCATACGCTTGCTTGAATATTCTCATTCTGTTTTTCAGGTATTCCCCTTATTCTCAGACAATTTTCTCATTCTCTCATTTCCAGCAGTGCCATTGCATCTATTTTTTTTCTTCTCCTCTCTTATTTTTTCTTGGTCAGCTATCAATTTTTCAGTAGTTTCCTCCAGTTTTGAGACTTCTTCCATGACATTCATTTTATCATTCAACTGCTTCATCTCAATATTAATGAGCCTTGTATTTCCTTCATACCTCCTTTGACATCTGTTCTCAGCAGAGAAAATTCATCTCTCAATCTCTTAATCTCATCTAAAATAGCTTGTGTAGAATCAGTTTCCCTAGTGCCTTTAGGCTGGTCTATTAAAGGTCTTCTTCTGAGTTTTAGAAACTTCTTCCATTGCCAATGCTGATTTGGCAGCTTCTGCTACTTTTCTTTGCTTCTTCAGCTTTATCTGAAAGCTAGAAAGCAATTACATTTAGTAACTGAATTTGAAACCTACTGCAACATGACAGCTGCCTAACTTGACAGTTTTGGCAGCTTAACAGCAATCAAATTAAATTAGGAAGAAGAAAAGAAGAAAAAGAAAAATCTTTATCTCCTTTCCACCACTAGGTGTCAGTATTTCTCAGCCAGCCTTTGCACTAGTTCACTCTCTCAACAAAAAATCTGAACTCTTGTACAGTTCAAAGTGGTATGGTAATTACACACTTCCTATTATAGCTTTTTCCACAGCATGGCCTTGAATTACTTCAAATTCCCACATTAGGAATATTAAACATTGTTAATCTTAAACCTTTGCCAATCTTTATAAAGTTAATATCCTTTTCATGTAATATCCTTAAGTAAGTTTGCAGGTTTCAGGGCTTTGTCAGCTGCCACTGCAAGCCAGCAAGTTACTATTAGTCTGAATTTAGCTAACAGTCTTCAGATGGAATTTAGGGCTGAAGTAGTAGCCTTCTCCATCTGTGTAGGTCTTCTTTCAAATGAAACTTCACTTAGATCTAAAAGGGGTAGAAGATGGAGGCTTAGCTGGAATTTGTCAACAACATCAGAAGAAAGTGGATGATGGCTTCTTCAGTTCCCCCAGGTCCATCCAGCCCTCCAGAAGCTAAAACTTCACACACACCCCAGCCTAGGAACTGGTACCAAGACCACAGTGAAGTCCTTCAAGCTTTCTGTCCCCAGACAATTTCTGCCACCTTTAAGAAGTTACAGCTGATGGCTATTATCTGATGGACATCATCTCTAGGCAGACACTCCCCAGAGTGTGATGTCTAACTTCAACATTCCACTGGAAACCTAAAAGTTGTGTTTTCAATGCTGTTTTTCAAATTTTAAAAAATGTTACATGCTCGTGCTTGGGTATCATTGCTGTGGGTTAGAGAATAGGTCTGGCCATCTGGTTATGGTTATTAATCCTCAGGATAATTTTTGAAACACCTGTGTGCGTGAGAGAGAGAGAGAGAGAGAGAGAGAGAGATTATTTTTAATGTTATTTTAAGCTGCTTTGTACTTTCTGAACAACTAACTGTGCAGTTAGTGCTGAGGAAGAGAAGAGCAATGAGTTTTTAAATGTAGCTACAACAGTAACTATGGGGGGCATATCTTGAAACTTTTACTGTAGGTGATTACATCTGAAAAGAAAGGTCTCAAGTTCTGTTATCACCCAAACATTCCAAATACCACCAGCAGCCTGAGAATTACCAGTTAGGCAAATGAGAGCCAGTGTGGTGTAGTGGTTTGAGCCTTTGACCAGAACACTGCGGCACCAGGGTTCAAAACCCTGCTCAGCCATGGAAACCCAGTGGGTGACTTTAGACAAATCACACTCTCTCAGTCTCAGAGGAAGACAAAGGCAAACCCCCTCTGAACATGTCTTGTCAAGAAAACTTTGTGGCAGGCTTGCCCTGGAGTTGTCATAAGTCAGAAAAGACCTGAAGGTACACAACAACAAAATGTGATTGTACTCAGTTTCAGCAAAGGAATGTTGCAGGTAACCTGTTTGTAGCTTTATCCCCTTAAGGCTTAGCAGAGGAAATTTTAATCTGATACCTCCTGCTTAGGAATGACTGCTTTTAACTTCCTTACCTGACAAATATAAAAAGTAAGGTTTAGCTTCCCCAAGAACCAACTTCACTCCTCTCTTTCCCTCCTCCTTTCTCTCAAGTCCACACTAAACAGTCTCACTTTGCTATTAGCTTATAAGTGAATACAATCAACACCCAAGACCTTTGCTCTAATTTCACTAGAGCATTAAACTATGAAGAACTATGTAATGTTGAATCAGAGCATGTCATGTTCTTGTTCTATTTTTATTAAACAAATGTTCTACAGCAAGAAAGTACTCAAACAGAACTCTCTCCGCTCATGTGTCAGGCATTTCCAAAACAAAAGCAGATAAAAATCAATGATGGAAATAGGTTGAAGAGAACAGTAACTCAGTCATTAGCACAGCTGCCACCAGGCTCAGAATCAGTGTGCTTAGTACTAGCACAAAGTAATGTCATTTTAAGAACAGAAAGAAGTATTGGAATTTTTGTAGATTAACAATGAAAATCTAGCATTGCCCTTTACAACAGGCAGACAACTTCTTTTGAAGTATGCACCTGGAAACAGAAGGAGCAATTTCAAACTTAACCAGAAGGCAAGAATGCTTCAAAGGATTTAAAAGCCTGCTTTCAGGCCTACATTGCAAGGAAACAATTTTGAGAGCGCTTGGTGGGAATTTTTTATATTTGACTAATTTATTTGAAATATTTATACTGTCCATCACAGCAGAATTTAGGGCTATATATAGCTTAGCTGAAATATGGAAACAAGAAAACAGCAGACAAAATTTTAAATCAGACCAAACCTTGCTTTACTAGATATAGAAAATCACTTGGGGAAAATGTTTCTGACTAGTATCTGAATAATAACAATTCTGGTGCCAAGTCAACAATTTCAGAACTGCAGCAGCACTGTCAAAAAGGTGTTTAGGTATCTTTATAACTCTAGAGGAAGAGGTATGTGCAGAGGGGACTCAACAGATGATTTTTTTATACCAACATCAATACAGGTGAAACAACTTCTTTCCTTAAGGTAAAGGAATGTGTGCCTTCAGTATTTACAGATAACACAAAGGGCTATTTGTTTACAACTAGCATGTAAATCCAACTGTTACTTCCAATTAGAGTTGTTCCATTGAATCAATAGAGTTTATGTAACTGGTAATTCACTAAGTTTTCACTTATTCAGTGGATCTACTCTAATTGGGAATACCAACTGCATTTAGACCTATGTACGCTCATCTCTGGACCTATGTGCTGACCACCTGTACAAGCTATAAGTGATTATCACACGTCAAGGATAGAAAGGCACTTGCCTACAATTGACCAACTTTCTCTTGGACATTCCTGTTCAAATGCTACCTAGTTTATTTTTGCTGAATTTTAGTGATGATTACATCTTGCTAGCATTATCCAGCCTTACTATTTCCTCTTACCCAATTCAGTATAGTCGTGTATTGCTATATAATGGTAATGTATTCAGACAACAGATAGATAACAAGTGGTATAGCTCTCTCGCTCCCCGCTGGCTTCTGTAAAAGTGGACAGAACTTGTGTAAAGATAGACAGAAAATAACTACTTGCCCATTTCAATATATTTTCAAGGGATTTCTATGGACTATAGAATTCTGAGCATATTTTGCTCCTCATCCCAGGACTCTTAAAGTCATTAATAATTCATTCAGGCTTCAAGTTCAACTAGACAAACTATTTTTTTCATAAGGAAGTCTAAGTAAAGCATCCAGGTTCAAATATGCTAAACAAGGATTGAATGGCATGGAGAAATCCTGTACAACCTCAAATTACAGTTTGGTCTACCAGTATTCTCATGGGCAAAATCATTACTTCCATTTGCTTTGAAAATTCTCCAAAATTAATTTTCTAAAGTACGATATGTTTTTACTGATGGCCATAACAAAATCAACATGCAAATGTGAATGTCTGAAATTTTGGGGAACATAGTAAGGAAAAGTAAGAGTACAAAAGGTCACATCCAAGCTGGAAGCTCAACTTCCTCTACTCTAAAACAGGGCTGGCCAACATTCACATTTTTTAAGCTAAAATTGAGAGTGAAGAATATTTTCCATCACAACCAAATACTCTCCTAAAGAATCTAACTGCACAACAACTTTACTATCACTTCATTAATAGACTCCACAACTTTCATATGACCAGGGCATTACAGTGAAAGTCTGAATAGACATCAAATAAGCAGAAATGTCTCCAAATTTCATACGTCTATTTTGACACAAAAATTTAGCTAAAGATTTTACTATTTGACTAACATTTAGAACAGTTACATAAAATAGTTTTACACTAAAGAACCACCTTATGTGTCTCCCCTACTTTATAAAAGTGTTGAGATGAAGTGATATCTAAGTTTTCAAACTTATCCCCTTCACCTTCAATACACACACTCAGGATATGCTATATCAAATTATTTGTTCCTGCAAAGAAGAACAAATAATTTAACCAGTTTTCTCCCAGATGCCATATGTACTTGAAAACTATACAGTTTCCAACGAAGTCCCACAAGGGGATCAAATCTGCAGCAGAAGGACAGAGCGGTTTCCTCCAGTTGCATCCACATGACACTGGGGGAGGCAGAAGCCTCTTGCTTGGCCTTCTCCCCACTCCACCCACCTGACGGAATGCACAAGATGGGCGGGGGATCTGAGCGAGGTTGGTAGAAGGCTACAGGGACAATAGGAGGTGAGGGGTGGCTACAGCCCTCTAGGATCCCCCTCTCTCCACACAAGGCATCAGGCAGGGGGAGCCAAGTGACATACAGACTGTTGGGACACCTGCGATGAACTTCCTTAGTGAACTCCCCTCCGCCAACTTAGAGAGACAGGAAATAGGTGAGTCAGGGACAGAAAGGCATGAATAGCAGCAAGTGGAGGAAAACAAGAGAGTGTCTTTAGAAAGATTCTCCTTGTCAGGCTTTTGAACACTCAAAAACCTCTCATTTCCCCCTCATTAAAATATTTCCTCCATCCCTAATACAGACACACACACACACACACACACACACACACAAATAAAATAAAACATAACAAAATAAAACAAAACCCTGATGAAATGACAACTAAATCCAGAATCTTAATTGAGGCTTACATTGATTTTAATAAAATTATAGGCCAAGATACAACGGACTACTTGCACAACAAGTTCCAGAAAAATTTGGTCTTTCTTCCCCTTCCCCTGTTGCTCCATCTTCCTGTGCTGCCAAAAATTTCCTTTAAATGGTTCCCCTTTGGGAGTTGGAATGCACAGCAGGTGAGGGAGGACTGCTGATTCCTCAGGAAGTTTCAGGTCCATTTGGAAATATACCATCAGAATGAGGCAAAATGTATATGATGGAGTGGGTATTAACCAGAATGCTTAGTTCACCAGCATGTTCAACACCACCACCAGTACCAGCATGTTCACCACAACATGACTCACAAATAAGAATTTTTTGGGGAAAAAGAGGGCAAGAACTAGAAAAGAATAAGGAGGATTACAAGAGAAAAACTAGGGGCTATTATTAAAAAAATTCATACTGTGCAAAAATTTGAGACAGACAGAACTAATATTTGCTGTAAGACTGCATTGTTCTTATTTGGTGTAATTTCTCTTATTATTTTCCTTCAGCTGCTACATCTTAGATGTGTTAGTATAATGTTTGCTCTCATGTTCCTGCATTCTTTTCTATCCAAAACTATTTGTAGCAGTTGATAATCTTTCTTCTGTTTTAGATTGTTGTCTTTCAGTACTCTTCTATCTTTGTTGCTTACGCAGCTAACAATTTAGTGTGAGCTTAGTGTTTATATAGTGTGCTTAAAATTGGTTTATTTTACTGCCCTTTATTCATTTGCTTTTCTAGTATATATGCTCTTTTTTTCCTTTTCTAGTTGAAATTACTAGCCTCTATCATGCCTGCTTCTGATCTGAATATGCAGTATATATTTTAAGTGCCAACAAAATACAGTATTTTCCTCTCTTTTTTTTTATTTTCAATTTTATTATTACTAATCAGCAGCTTCAGTATAAATGGGGCACTGAATGGCACATGTCCTCATCCTCCTGTGCTTGCCATGTGAAGAAGTTTCAAAATGCACACAAATCTCTTCTCTCAAATGGACCTTCACATTCTTTTAAGTGAAAATGATGGTTCCACCTCTGAAAAGGAATACAGGCACCAACCTACCTCCGTTCCACTATCAAAGTAACATCACTACATACAAAGTGTTCTGCACTGAGATCTTATTTTGTGGGAATATTTATATATACGGTCATCTTGTCTACAGTGCACAGTATTTTAACATTCAGTCATCTTGCAATTCTAGCAGTTGTCCATCCAATTTGACATCATAATATTATTGAACAATAACATAATCAAACAGCATCTCAATTTCTTTATTTAATTCTGACACTCAACAGATGTTGCATTCTGTAGGGTCAATACTAAGTGAGTAGTATTTCACTGCAAAAAGAGCATGGTGACCCCTCCACTTTCACAAGGATACAGGGTGTAGAATCCTTAACAAAAGTAGAAAAAAATGCAAATAACTCCTCCCTGCGATCCCCCTCCCATTCCCTTTCCCTTTGCTCTGGCACACAAGCCTTCCTTCTCTGCACTGAGGCCAAGGTCAAAGGACTAGGGGGGAGCTATGGAGGGGGGAAGGAAGACACTTCCCCTCCCCCCATTCCTTCGCATTTTACTTTGGTACACATTCTCAGTATGGTAGCCAAAGGAAAGGGAATGGGAGGGAGGAGCTCCAGAGGGGAAAGGAACGCACATGCATGCCTCCCCCACACCATTTCCTTGCCTTTTGTAGGGACACCTCCCTTCTCTGCGCCTGGCAGATTACTTTTAAAAACTGTAGTAATACATTAAATTTTGGACTGTGTGACCATACAGCTTCAGCTGAAAACCAGAACAGAAATGTGCTTAAAACATGTGAATGTCAAAGCTCTATTGGTTAGATCGAAAATTATTTCAATAGAACTAAAATACAATTATTTCTACTTCTATAGAGTGAATTATGCTTCCAAAGAATTATAAAATGGAGGGAGGTTTCATAGAAATCAATATTCCTTGCTTTAAATTTATGTGACTTAGGACAAGAAAGAAAATTAGATCTTTTTTCCCAGTTCCTGAGAGACTCTAGAACAGTTATTTTAAAGTGGCAATACTATAAATCAAAAGCCAAAGGAAAAGATTTTAACACTTCTGTCCACAGTCTATTCCTGTCACATAATTATTTTTCCATTTCTATTTTTTTTTCAAAACAAAACAAAAATAAATCTATTGGAAGAATTCCATTAGCAGCAGTGAGATCAACAGAACAGTTGGTAAAAAGTATTTCTGAATTGAAGCTGCTTGTTTGGATAGCTTTTAAAAGAGAAACTTGCAGGAAGACTAAAACAGTACGAAGATGTCTAGGTCTTCCACTTATTTAGCCAACAATAACTTATACTTTGACAGGAACTGTGTGTATAATGGCAGGGAGTAGAGTTCCAAAAGTGCTTAATTGGGAGTCCACAGTTATAATAAAAACAGAGACTGATCTGCCACTTCCCCAAAGGATCACGCTGGTCTTCCATGGCACCCCAGATTCACGTATGCCCTTCCTTTGTTTTGTAAGCTCAAATAATATACAGTTACAGTTACTCCCATTCTGAATGAAAAGACAGGCATTATTTGATTCACATAATTTACAGTAAGAAAAACAATAGTTAAAAAAAACCTAATAATAGCCAAAAATATGAAATAGAGAACTAAATTGAACTGACAATTCCAACTAGAGCAGACCCTTTGAATAAATTGTCAACATTTATGCAACTCCCACTAATTCCGTATGTCTACTCTAGTTGACACCAGGAATGCAATTTACACTTGACTATAAAAAATGACCTTGAAAACAAAACACATTATTTCTGTATACTGTTTGGAGCCTCGCTAGAAACTTTTTGAGTGAATCAACAGATTTGGACCATGTTAAAGAATGTTTTCCATAGTTGTCTTTTGCTGCCGCACATTTCAACACAGCATGGCATGAAAAAGTGTTTCCTTGCAAAGCCTAGTTGGGTTTTTCACATGAATAGATGCTTATTAAATATCTGCAGAAGAAGGTGTTTGTATTATAACATTTAACATACAGTGGTTGAAAGTGCTCACTTAGAGAATACCAAGAGCTTAGTCTTACTATGAAGTGTTTTTGCTGCAATGTGAAACCTTCTACTATTCATTTTTCAAAATCCTTCATGCAGATATGCTTTAAAAAAAATCTAGATATTCTGAGACACATAGAGAAAGTTTTCTAGTATCATCAGAAAGCAGAAACTGGATTCCTGTCATTATTAATAAATCACTGTTCTCTGTACTGATTATTACAATTGCCAGGAGAAAGAAGATTTGGTTCTAAATGGTCTATAAATGTTAAGTCAATCATAATTCACAATCACTATTCAGTCACTGGATTTTATATAATGACAAGGAGGTAACCAGTACAGCCTATATGTTAAAAGGAAAGTAAATCAATTTACAAAATAGAATTCAGTCCTTCAGACATTGGGAAGAGTAGATCAAGCACTCAAATACAGAGCAAACACAAATGTGAAATGCATATGTTTAGCACAATGTGTATTTCCTTATTTATATTTGTACTATTTCTAAGTTCAACTGGGAAAGTCTCTACTAATATGTTCTAATCCTCTGAAAACCATTTCTAAACTTTTCAAAATATATATACTGCACAAACCTGACCTTCCTACACTGATTCGTAGTCATGTAAATCAAGAATATTATAGGTTATTGAAATCATACTCTACTTACATCATACTTTGCAATTCAGGAGTAAAGTTTGTTGATTTTGCAGTTCCCCTTCCACTGCTTGATGGAACAACAGTTGACATTGGGCTAGCTCCAGTATTGCTCATCTGAGTAAACAAAGTTGAAAAAAAACTGGTTGGTGGTATATATTAGCAAACACATATGAAAATCAACACACACAAAAAAAAACCCAAAATATGACAAACATACTTTAAAATTAGTTATGTCTCATTCTGAAGTTCAAAATGCTTGTCATGAGTAAAAATTATTTCCCCCCTTTATTGCACAATTTAAGCCAAAGTAGCAAACAGATTTGTAAGAGCAATTAATAACAGCAATGAAAGAAGACTTTTAACAGAATTTAGATGTCATTTTTTTTGTTTATTCTGAAGTTAGTACTAGAGAAAATAAAGCAGATGAGGAATGACTACAAAGAGAACTAGCTTTTGAGAAAATACTTATGTTATGAAGGCTGGAATGGCTTGGGATCCCATTCCCTAAAGGAGCATCTGCTAACATCTCTTCATGCCCATGCCATTGTTTACCATCTGAAGTGAAACGGCAGCAAACAAAGTATATTCTTCCTGTGGGTCCTCAGGGAGGCTCAACTGGCACTTTTTAAATTATTTTTCAATTGTCAGGCTGAGGCCTCCAGTTGATTAATCACAATTTCTGACTTTGCTCAGTTTGTTTTAAATCTCTGTATCTTGATCTCTATACCCTGTCGTTTTCTTCAAATTTTATAATGTAATAGGTGTCTACTCAGAAGTAACCCTCTCAGTTTAATGGATTTACAGTAAAGTGTGTACAAAACTATAACCATACTAGAGATATTAGTTTTAATATTTTCTTTTCACAGCAAACTGCCCTAAAATCATGACATATAAGGAATAAACAGTCAATCAATAATTTATTATGATCATAGACCAACATGAGCAAAGATGACAGATTTTACCATAAAATACATAAAATATATGAAACACATAAAACAGAGTGACATAAAATGCAATGCATTAAATACAATAAATAATTAAAATTCACTTGTGATAATAGTAATACTAAAACCAATTACGAGAGATCCCACAAGTAGATCAAAATACTTTATCTAGGTCCATATGTAAACCTCATTCCTTTATAACTCCTTTGGCTAGTTGGTTCTTTATTACTGTTCTCTACTGCTGGTTTGTCATCTGCCTACAAGTCACAATGGCAGACGCACAAAATCTAGCAACCTCGTTTATGATATGTGAGTCCTGGTCAGCAAGCAAATAAGAAATACAAAATGCTTCCATTCTGCCAAGGATATTTGGGATAACAGGTATAATTAGAGGAGGATGCATCCTCTGGTAAAAAGGGCAGTATAGAAAAACATGGTTAAGAGTTTCAACATATAAGGAATATATGATTTTTTAAAAAATAAATGAAAACAAAACAGAATTCACTCATCAAACCCACCTACCCCCATTTAAGAATAAAGGCTGTTTCACGGTGGGTAAAGCTCCAAAAAGCCAACAAAATGCTACAGCAGATGCTTTCAAAAACATGCCACGCAAGCAGTAATGAAGTTCTGCAGTGCCACAAAGTGAACTTGATTACAACTTGCCCTCTGCACACCAATACTTCAGGCCAGGATCAGACAGAGATCATGGTGTGTCTGGAACCAGGAAACATATCTCACATTCTCCTGATCCTCCATTTTCTTATGAAGCATATCCAAAAATGCTTTACTGTATATTCAGAGGAATCCTCTAGTGAACTGAACCACGCTTCTTTGTTCCTGACCTCAATCACTGGCAGGATGGGTTGAATAATGGGAAAGTAAATGTTCATTCTTGGATGGCAGGAGGAGGAATCCACACACTCTCAGAATTTACCCAAGTGCCAATTTCTAGGGAGCGGATAGCTGCCATTCACTCACCTGATTGATAGCAGCACAATGAGACCAAAAGCTGTCTGTGCTTCTTTGAATTTATCTATTTTATAATGCTTTATAAATACAGAAAGATCCTTCCACCCAGCAGCATTACAAATATTCTCCAATCATGATAAAACTGCACATACCGTACTAGTTGCCACAGAACAAGTCAAACACCATCACAAATGCTATGTTTGTGGCACCCTGGCATAGTCATAACATAGGAAGATTCATGCCTTCAACCATCATGAAATTATTGCTTTAATGCTTAATTTCCTGAAGTTTTAGGATGGAAAGACATTGACATCTTTCTGTGTCTGATGCTTGTTCTTTTAATTTATTTTTACCTGCCCTTCTCACATCTTCTCTAAAGGATGTTTTGGGTTAGGGCAAAAATTTGGTAAATGTATACTGACACACAGCTTTGTCTAGCAGGTAGGAATGTTGGGTCTCAACTCAAATCCCACAAGAGAAACTAGCCTCCTTTAGAAATCTTTTCACATGAAGATACGGAGACAACACATTACTTCCTGTCCTCAAAACTGCTGCCAAGGCAGCAAGGCTTCAAGGCAGCAAGGTCTTAAACCATTAGAAATACCATCCTGAAAAAATCCTGAAATACCATCCTGAAAAAAATCCAAGCATCATCTTGTATCTCTTCTAAGCTAACTGAGGCACCAGTCCCTAAAGTCTTTCTATGTCATATTACAGAGACCACGAGTGGAATTCCTTCTTGATGTCAATATAGTATTAACCACCAATTCTGAAGAGGTCTGCTGCCTTAAGAAATACTTCTCATATCGTTGTGGTAACCTTTAACCATTTTGGACTGTGACGGACCTCAATGAATCAAGTCTGGCCTTTGCAGAAGTTGCCAAGGTATCCTGATGGACAACTGCAGTAGACTCAGCAACCATAGGTGCCAAGGGCAATATGGGGGCTACAAGCACCACCGTCAGTCTCTCAGTTTGAATCTTTTGACAACACCCTCTTGTATTATCAGCAGAGGTAGAAAATCATGTAGTATGCCAGTGGTGAAGACACTGTCAGTCCATCATGCTTTCTGTCTTTTCATTCCATCTTTTGAAAAGTATCTTTTTTAGTTTGAAATTCTCTCCAGAGGCAAATAAACTGACTTGTAATGGACCTATGAATTTGTTTAGTTGTTGAAATACCTCCTGGTCGAAGCAGTTTGTTTGATTTCTTGATCAAAGGTACCAAACATATTCCCTCATGATTTCAAAGGTAGGATTTCATTGTCACGTCGTCCATATGCACTTGAACATGTGTCCCTTTGGTTAAGGTTGCAAATCCCAACAATGCCAACTGGAGTGCTTTTAATTCAAAATAATTTATCTTGTGCCTCAAGTTCAACTGTGTCCCTTCTCCTTGAATTGAAAGTCTCCTGCACAGAGCTCCCCATCTAATGAGGTTCGCATCTATTGTCATTGTTTTGTCCCCGGTTTTAAGAAAGATATTCTCTCATTTTTATGTTTGTTCTGAAGTCACTATTGTTTCAGGGACTGTGGAAGATTCACTTTGTAGTGGTGCTTCCATACAACTGCCATTTGGTGAAGTAGTAGAAACTGTTGTGGCATTCTGATATAGAATCTTGCCCATAATATTGATTTGTTGAAATTAAGTCTTAGAACTCTTGCAAGATGTATTATATCTGCACACTTCATAGTCCGCAGCTGTTTTACTTATTTATTTTCATCTTCCTTTCCTGTGACAGGAACGGTATCACTGCTTGGTGTCTATTAGTGTGCCTAAATGTGCCAGTCATTTTCTCAGTTACAGATGATTTTTTTCTGGTTCACCATGAACCCCTGTTTCTGTAAAATATTCATTGCCATATGTAAATCACTCTTGGTCCCGTCTCTGCTCCCAGACTTCAGCAAGATGTCATAAAAATAAGGAAACAGCCTGGGATATCTCATTTTTTTTCTGAGAAGTGCTATTAGTGGAAGACCCTGGGAGTCAAGGCCAGACCAGATGGAAGTGCTCTGAATTCATAATGATTGCTTCTGAAATGAAAAGATACTTCCTGCAAATTGGAGCCACAGGTATATGCAAATATGCTTCTTTGAATGTGAATGAAACCAACCATTCATTCTTCAAGTTTTCCCTGATTGTTTGTAAAGTGTCCATCTTGAATTTCTGACATGTTACAAATCCATTAAAAAAAATCAGATCTAACACAGGTCTGTAAATCCTATTGCTTTTTGGCATGGTGAAAAAGATGAAATATACACCTTTCAGTCTCTGCACTGGAGAAACCTTCTCTGTAGCTGCTATTTGTAAGTAATTATGTATTTCTTTATGTACTGTCTCCTGTTTTTCTTCTTTCTTGGAATCACCAAGGGAAAGTATTTGCTGCTTGGCTTTTTCTAAACAAAATTCTGTATCCCTGAGTAATCACATACATTTCCCACAATCTGTTGACAATTCTCTCCACACCCATCCGAAATGCTGTGAACTTCCACTCACTGAAGTGTTCTCCTTGCCAGTATTGTCAGCCTCCCCTAGCAGAGTGATCAGCTCCCCTTCTTGGTTGTTGCCATCACTGTCTTTTATACTAAAACCTATTTCTGTTCCACTGAGCACTGTTACTCTATTGTAACCTCTTCCATCTTGAAAGGAAGAGCAAACATGTCAAAAAGGCCTCCTGTTCAATTCCTTTCTTTGCACTTGTCCTCACTCCCTATCATTTTTTTTCCAGGACTTTTTCATTAAATGGTAGTTCTCCGTTTAAATAGCATATTTGCCAAATTATTTCTCAATTTTTGATCCGTCTCCCACTGATGTAACCGAAGTAATCTATATGTTACTACGGTGGCTGTAATATTTCTCACTCCAAATGCCACTGAATTTGGCAATATACTGTAAGACTCTCTGAATTCTACTTAGAGTCTTGTTTCAGGAATGCCTAAACCTATCTTGGGAGTCTAAAATATCATGTCCTCAGAGTACAGCTGTCATAGCAGAGCCTCATGCACTTTCTTTAGCATTGTCTCAGCTCTATGTTCATCCACTTCTTTTAGAACTGTGTTCCTTCCTTACAGATAATGGCCCTCAAAATAAGCACTGTGATTGGGCAGGGGACACTTCAAGGAATTCCATTTCTTTCTTTTTCTACAAATATAATTTTTGAATGTAGCCTAGCAACCTTGTATTTAATGGGATACCTCATTCTGAGTCTACCACTTCCCTAAATACCTCTAGTAAAGAAATTTCTGACTTTGCCACTGGCTTCCTTAAAAATGATGCCATTTTGTAGCCACTGCTTCCTTCTTCCTTATCACTTTGTGTTCCATTCTGGCCAAATTCTAAGCTTAATGTCTATACTGCCCTTCACAACATGCTCTTAAATTGCTCCACTGTCAACATCCTGTGTGACCTATTTTCCTTGTCTTCATCAGTGTCTAAGGAATCATCCTCTCCACTGCTGTTCTTGAATTAAATAATTCATTAAATAGTAATTTGTTGTATTTAGACTAGATGTTCGACCAATTGCATTAAACTGCAATTCAGCATGTGGCTAATGCCAAACAAGATGGAAGAGTGGAAGGCTCTAAAACTGAATTTTTATTTTTATTTTATTTTTTGCTTACAGCCTTTTCAATCATGTATTGTAAATAATTACACTGATGTGGATCATAAGCTGCACAATCACTTTGCTGTTGATTCAGCAAAGCTGGTTGTAAAGCAGCCTGCACACCCAAAAGTAACATTTTTAAACAAGGTACGAAGGAAGGTTTTGTCTCTATGACTGGGGTTTTCCATTCTCTTCTTCTGCTGTAGCTCTGAACTGCCACTCATCAACTGTGACTTTCATGTGCTGGCTATTCTTTTAATTTCAAGAAAACATGCAGGTTTTTCCAACAATGTTTAATGAGGTATGTGAGGCATAGTGTATAACAGTTGCTGAAGTTAACATTCTACAATACACACTTGGTTATATAGGGATACACACTTTCATGCACGCACAATTCCCATTGGTGGATTCTCAGGGTCTTCTCCTTTCCCAAAATTCCAGTGGTTCCCATAGGAGCTTGTTTGCTCCCATTCTTTGATCTTGCCACACACACACCCAAACTTTCTCAGGTTTCCTTATCAGCAGTCAAGTTGTTTCCTAGTGTGGTATCTCTGGTGTTTTCTCTGTCTCAGCCTTTTGTGTATCCATCTAAACACTGACCAGACACCTTGCGGTCAGTGTCTCTTAACCTTCCCTCTTTGATCCCTCTCCACTAGGATGAGATGCAGTGACACTTTCCTTAGATATACATTGTTACCAGCAGTTCTCACATAGGTTCTAGTACCATTATAAAGTACCCTAAAGCTCATATATAGTAAATCACTTGTCAACTGCTATCACGTCTAAGGAAACAGAACCATACCTTCACAGCATGGCTGATCACATGCTAAACTATCGTACAGATTTTACCTGAGGTTTAGCATATAACATTTGGTGGTCTATAACACATGATGTTAACCTAAGACTTTTGTTACACTAAGATGATAACTCACTAAAACAATTGTTTATACCAGCATGCTGTATGGGGGCAGGGGGGCGTCACAACATAATCAACCGGCATTCATCACCACAGCCTGCGTGACAGCGATTGCACAGAAGCTCCGCTTGCCTGATCATTCTGACTGATGCTTTTGCCTGCCCTGCTTTGGAACTGTTGTGAGTCGAGAGTTACCCAGGCGATTAGTCCTATGATAACGCTGTATCAGCAGAGTTGCAGAGAAAGGCGTTTCCCAGTTTAGGTATGGCTTCTTAAAATGATGGCTGACTTGAAGAAGACAAGGCAGACAGCAGATTTCAAAATTTAAAAGAAATTATTTACTAATAAACTGTATAATAATACATCTACCTTCAATTAAATTCACCAACTAATTAGTGTAGAGAGGTATGCTTAGCATATTTGACAAGTTACAGTAAAGAGCTGTTGACAGTTAGAAGCAATTAGCTCATTGTGTAGGGCAGTCAGAGCGCAGTCAAAGGAGAACAGAGATCTCAGTGGCGGAGTGAGATGCGTGGCCTTTTAAGCTAAGCCAGTCACAGAATGCAGAGTGTAAAGTCTAGATGCCTCAGCCTTAAATATACACTCAGACTTACAGTAGGGCCGCCATCCTAGCAAAGAGGTAAGGAAGAGAGAATGCTGTAATTTCCAATGGGAACCTCTGTTCCCAACGTGGCAGTTTGAAGCAAAAGCTGAAGTTTTCTCCTTAATAGAACCTTCAGTATCTGGCTCTGACTGACATGATAACTCAGGGATTCTTTTTTTAATATTATTACTTAACTTACATTTTTTCTTTTCTTTTTCTTTTTTTTTTTTAGTGCCTCATTCTCTGCTATCCTTTCTGCTCTTTCCTTTTTTCTTTTTCTGAGACAGAACTAGTGCTACCAAGCCCTCAGACTCACTCAAAGTAATAAGAATTCTATCTAATACACCATCTTCCTTAATTTCAAAGACTTTCTAGGTAGTGGTTATCTGATTTGGAGCAACCATACATTATATAGACTATGATCAGTTGGGCAACAGTTAGTGAGTTAATCTTAGTTAGTGGATCTGACACTTTTTTCCCCCAAATGTAACACTGCATCCCCTTTGTCCACCTCATCATGTGTAGCCCTTCTCTTTCTCTGATTTCTCCTCATTTTTTTATTATTCTTAATTTTTTCTTAATTTAATGTGTGTGAGTGAAAGGAATAAAAATCTACCTGGCAAGGCAGGAAACAAAAACTACAGAAAAAGAGCCTTGGACTCATGCCTAGTCAGCTGGCGTGTGGGGAATAACCAAAGAGTGTGTGGAATGCTTCTCCTTTGCCATCCAGAGAACAGACTTCTCCTCTGCTTGCTTCTTGGCAAGAATGGTTCTGGAACCCCTGAGGGCATGAGAACAGGAAGCACTGTGCTTCAGTGGTTCCAGTCCTATCAGGCAGGTTCCAGAAGGTGGTGCTTTGGGATAGTGGCTTCTCAAAAAAGGAGCTGTTACATGGCATACCACAAGATAGCACTCGATCCCCAATGCTGTTTATATGAAGCTGCTGGAAGAGATTATCCAAAGGCATGGGGTGGGCTGCTATCACTATGCTAATGACACCAAGTACACCTCTCTATGCCTTCAATAATAGCATTGGCTAAAGATAGTAAAAATGGTAGCAGACATGCTGGTAACTTCAAGGCTGGACTTCTGCAATCCACTGTATATTGGGCTCTCTCTGTATCAAGCTTGGAAAGTTCAATTAATTCAAACGATGGCAGCCAGATTGTTGCTGGTACATCTAGGAAAGACCCTATTTCACCAGTATTTTCACCAATATATTTTAGTGTCTGCCAGTTAATTTCTGGGCAAAGTACAAAGTCTTGGCCATGCAGCAAAATACAACAAAACAGATTATTTCTGATAATAATGTAGGCTATTACAGCTGTTGAGTTATCAGTACCAAACTGAATCTCAGCCTCTTCTTGGCATACTTAGATTGTGTCCTGTTCTGGCAGTCTGGCCAAATCAGTTCAACGCTGCCTTTCTAGGAGTAGTACTGTGGTTCAAGTACACAAAAGTTCAGGGGGGCTGTCCAAAATGCTGCAAAGGAAGAGAGATGCTGTTTCAGGATCTACTCAGCAACTTTACAGGTGATGTTGTTGCCTCAACTACTCTTGAGTGTTGATCAGGAATCTGATCCTGCTTTCTACTCATTGGTAGGACTTAAGAGACTTTTATCATGCTGCCAGACAAATGTTGTGTCTCCAACCCTGTACTACCATCTGGATATATTCCCACCTTTGTTACTGGACCCCTGGGGTGATCTCGGTGAGTCTGAAGCAGGGGGATGGGACTAGTCTTTGTGTTTTGTTTCTTCCAATGGCTTTTACAACTGGGGAGGTCCTCCCTCGAGTGGTCTCAGCTGGACAATCATCATGCTGCGACTCCTCTTGCCTCCCAGAAACATTAGGGTTTGTCTAATAAGATTGCAGGTGATACTGCCATGGAATGTCTGTTTTGTAGGTCCTGGTCCATGTGGAGTCTGCAACTAAATGTCCTGTCCTAATGCATGAAGGCAAATAACAACAACAACAACCTCTGTCAAAATTACCACTAATCAATTTCTAATTGGCTTCCTTTTGGCTTCATGTAATCTGAAACTGTAAAACAACTTAATAGTGGAGTAGCACTCATAAGTGACATAAAATCAAAATGAAAACATGAATTTTCACAAACTTGAATCTCATAGAATCAGAGTTAGAAGAGCCCACAATGGCCATTGAGTCCAACCCCCTAGCATGCAGGAACACACATCAAAGCACTCCCAACAGATGGTCATCCAGCCTCTGTTTAAAAGCCTCCAGAGAAGGAGACTCCACCACACTCAAAGGCATTCATTAAGAGGCAATTAAACAAGGAGAGAGCCAACACAGCCTAGTGATTTGAACGTTGGACCGACTTTGTAAGAATAGGGTTCAAATCCCCTCTTGGCCATGGAAACACACAGTGTGTACAAGTAATTTGATGGGTGCTATGATTTGTGGAGGATAAAAACACTCACAGTTAACACTTTCCCTGTGATACTCTGATCATTCAGTGGATGATCACATCTCCATCCCATGTATTTTACCCAATGGTATGAGGTAGATGAACAGTTGCTAAGTGAACAATATTGTCATCCTTTTGATTACTGTAAGTTTTACACCCAATAAGCAGCTTATCACAGCACAGAAATAACTTGGGAGTGGAAACTTATCCATCTCTGCTTTGCTCATTCATGATCCTTTTGTTGTTGTTAACTGCTGTCACAACTTATGGCAACCTTTGAATGAGAGACCTTTACATCTCCACTGCCATCAACAGCCCTGCTCAGGCCTTGCAAACTCAGAACTCCCTTCCATCTTGCCAAGCATGATTGTCTTTTCTAGTGAGTCATGTCCTCTCGTGGTATCTTCAAAGTACAACAGCCTCAGTTTACTCATCTGGGTATCCAGGAGAACTCAGGCCTGATTAGCTGTAGGGCCCATTTATTTGTCTTCTTGGCAGCCCAAGGTATCCATAAAGCTCTCCTCACAAAACACAGCATCTCAAATGAATTGATTTTCCTCCTATCAGCTTTCTTTACTGTCCAGCTTTCACAAGCATACACAGAAATTAGAATTACCACAGCATGGACAACCCTAACTTTAGTATTCAATTATATATCTTTATACTTCAGGATGTTGTCTAGTTCCTTTATAGCCGCTCTTCCAAGTCCTACTGTTCTGATTTCTTGAATGCAGTCTGCATTTTGATTAATGACTGAGGAAAACTTTCACTATCTCAATGTTTTCACTGCCTCCTTTAAATTTATGTAAATCATCTTTGATCATTATTTTTGTTTTCTTAATGTACAACTGTAAACCTACCTTTGTACTTTCTTCATTACTGCTGTCACAGTAGTATTTTACTGTCCTTTTTTCTTTTTTTCTGCTAAGGGTATGGTTTCAATTGCATAAATTGATACTCCTTCTTCCAGTTTTCATTCCTCCTTCCTCTGAGTCTAATCCAATGTATGATATGTTCAGTATATAAGTTAAACATATAGTATGATAAAAGGCAGCTTTCCCTGACCCCCTGCCAATTGGAAATCATTCTGTTTCTCTGTATTCTGTCCTGACAGCAGTCTCTTGTCCTGAGTACAGGTGACACATCAGGACAATCCAATGTAGTAGCACATCCAGTTCTTAAGAGCGATCCATAGTTTTCATGATCTACAAAATTGAAGGCTTTGTTATAATTTATAAATCTATAATCTATAACCTATCTGAAATTCATTGGTGTGCTCCATTATCCAATATACATGTGCAATATGGTCCCTAGTCCCTCTTCCTTTCTTGAACCTTGCTTGGACATCTGGCATTTCGTGTTTCATCTATGATGAAAGTCTCTGTTGTAGAATTTTTAGCATGACTTGGCTTGCATGGAAAATTAATGCAATGATCCTATGTTTACTGCAATCCCTGGTATCTCCTTTCTTGGGGACTGGAATATGTACTGAGCCATTGTTTTGTGAGCCATTGTTTTGTTTTGGATATTTGTCAAAAAAAATTAGTTAGAACTGAAGTACATTCTGTCTCTGTAAGCCTGAAGCAGCTCTACTGATATGCCATCGATTATGGTGATTTATTTCTCCATAAAGCTCTGACTGCAGCCTCCGCTTCACTTTCTAAAATTATAGGCTCATCTTCACACGATTCTTCCTTCAATGAATCTGTCATCCTTTCATCTCTTTTACATACTTCTTCAGTGTATTGTTTCCATCATCTTTTTATTTCTACTTGGTGATGTAATATCTTCCCCTGCTGGTCGTAGAACATTCCCATTCTTGGTTTAAATTTCCCTCTGATTTCTCAGATCTTGTGGAACAGGTCCCTTGTTCTCCCTTTTTTGCTATCTTCTTTTTCTCTGCACTGACTATTATAGTAGTTCCCTTGGTCCCTCTGCACAAGTCACTGAACAGTTGCATTCAAATTTCTGACTCTATTTCTGTCACCTTTTACTTTCACTTCTTGTTTCTCCTTAACCGCTTGAAGACTTTCTTCTGGCATCCAGGGAGGCTTCTCTTTCTTTTTTGGTTACAGACAATGACTATTATATGACTATCCTCCCTAACCATGTCCCAGGCTTCAGTCCAGAGTCAATTAGGTTTAATTGGACAAAGATATTTTTATATTGTCTTTAAATTCTTTGAGGATGTTCTTCGGGTTGTATTTTGGCACAACAGTTGGTTTAGTGTTCTTCTTTAGCTTTATTCCAATTTTTAAAATTAGCAGTGCATGATCTGTGCTATAGTGTCCATGCCTAGTCTGGGCTGCAGCCAGGAGTAGCTGATAATATAGGTCAAGAAGCTCAAGTAGCTAAGCAATTACTCAGTTTACTTTAGGAAGAAAACAACCTTACAAATGAGAAGCAAATAACAATCCCAGCAATGTCCATGAATCAACGGCAGGCAATATAAACACAGGTCACAATGGCAGAATAACAGGCAAGGGAAACAAACAGAAGTATGCACGGGAAAAATGGTCAGTTGATTGCTGACAAAAGCTAGAAGGGAAAGGTTCAGTTCTTATAGGTTCCAAAGTCAGCATAGCTGGTGCCTAACTGGTGCTTGGTATAAATTCACTGGGAGCAACGCAGGAGACCCTTTTGGTGTTTACACTGGGCAAAGGTAGATATGGATAGATCATTCTCTGTGTCAGAATGAGCAGGGCTCCCTGCTGGGGCTGACACTTCTGTCCCTGGGGCGGGTGGTGGTACTGTTTGCTCTGCAGGTTCTGCCGTGGTAGTCTTTGTGCCAGGGCTCAGAGCAGGTTCTGCTGCCTCAGACTCTGAGTCTGAGTCTAGGTCTTGGAAGCCCATAGTCTGCTCTTGGTCTTGTTTTTGCAGAGATAACGGAGCTCCTCTATCTTCTGCTTCCAATTATGCAGTCTATTTGATTTTTGTATTGACTTTCAGGTCAAGCCTCTGGGTTGCTTGAAGAATGCATTGCAATGAACAAACCATTTGCCTCGCAAAAATGTAATCAGTTGCTCTCCTGCTTCATTTCTTGATCCAACTTTTCCTACAATCTTTGATTCCATTCTCTTTCCTACGTTTACATTCCCATCACTCATGGTTAAGAACAAATCCTGCCTTTGTGTGGGATCAATTTCCTCCTGGAATCCTGCATAGAATCTTTCACTTTCTTTCTCTTCTGCCTCTATAGTTGGAGCATAAACCTGGATTACAGTTATTTGATGGGTTTTCCCTGAAGTCTTACCAATATTATTCAATCAGATTTTGCTTTTGCTACATGTCTCCTCACTATTGCCATCTCATTTCTTCTTAGATTTTCATGTCCTGAGTAAAAAAAACAGTATAATTATCTGACCCAAAATGTCCCATTCCTGTCCACATTAGCCTGTTCACCCCAAGTACTGCAGTGTTTATATGTTCTACTTCTTGTTTTACTATGTCTAGTTTCCCCTCATTTATGCTTCTCAAATTCCACATTCCTATACTATGTGTTCTGCAGCTTTGAACTTTCTTTTTACCTCTGAGCACATCCAACAGGTGAACATTCTTTTGGCTTGAGTCCAGCTGCATCATTAACCACAGTGCTACTCTGTTGTCCTCTGCATTATTCCAGTAGCTTACTGAGTGCCATCCAACCTGAGAGTTTCAGCTTCTGATCCCATTTTCATTTTGAATTTTCTCATCATAGGGTTTTCATTGTAAAAGACATTCAAAAGAGGTTTACCATGCCTCCTTCTGTGCAGTACTAACAAGTGTTAGCTATGCTGCCACTGCCATTGTCTCTGAGAGATCCTCTGCCACTGTCACACACACACACTTTTGCTGCTGCCTAATAGATGTTTAGCACAGTTAGTCTGGCTCCACAGCAAAAGCCTGTCTGACATGGAAGACTCTACCAGCAGCACTGCTGTTGTCAGCATAGCCTCTTGCCTCACAGAAGCATGCAATCTCACCAGTGATTACTCCTGTAATCAGATAACATTTAGATACTCACAAAACCCTATGAAATTCATGGGATCGCCATAAGCCGACTGGCAACTTGAAGGCACATACACACATGCACATACACAAGACTAGGGAATGCTGGTTCCCTCTAAACTTTCTGAGTTGCAGTGTGTATCGATCTACCCAGAGTCTATTCATTTCTTACATTATTGTTAGGAGAAGTAGCTTAAGAATGAAAAGCAGATGTTAATATCTTTTGCTCTCAGTCAGCAACTTTATATTTGCCAAATATTATTTTACCTTGCATACTTCCTAAAACACCAAATTCATTGTAAAATACGTTGTTCTACTCTAGTAACTATCACTGCATTTCACATTTATCCATATATATTTCATATTTATTCACAAGCCGGTTTTTAAAAGTGTTATTAAATACTATGAATACTGGAAGATCAATATCTTTCCTTTATCAGGCAGAATGTTTTATATTAATATATTCCTTCTCTCCTCTCCTTTTGTGAGGGAGACCTCACAAAAGAGAAGGAGACTGTCATTAAATGAAATTATATTCCACAATTTATTTCTGAAAGATATGGCATATAAATGCACAGCATCCATATTGTAAAATATTGTCATTTCCCTAACTTTTTGAAATTAAACCCAAGTATCTTTTTCCATGTATGTTAATTCCAACAATATACCAAACTCTCAAGCTTAGAAAAGTGTCTTAAACATGCAAGTCTCATTATTCAAGTCCTTTAAAGGTATTCTAGATAAATAATTCTCTTCCAACAGGAATACTCTTAGTATCTCCTCATGTACTCCCCCCCCACCGCTGCTTCTGCATTACTATTAGGCTGAAAAAAAATGGGCAGCACTCAATAGTGAAATATCAACTGTTTGTATTGGACATTTTGTATAAACAGTGATAGCAGATTAACTGCTTTCATTCTTTGCCATTCTCTGTCAGGGAGAACACTCTACAAAACAAGTTTCTCTTCTCCCACACTTTTCACTGTATTTTGAACAGATAACTTACTGTTATCACAGCCTTCACCAGAGTCTTTAGAGAAGAACACAAAAACTCATACTGAAAAATCAAGCTTTTTTATTAGACATGTACACATAAGCCTATAAAGTCCAAAATGCCAGGCTTGTCTAACATACAAAGTCTCTACCATCTTTTGAATCCTGACCATGTTCAAAATAATAAACTGGTTTCATTTTATTTTTCAACACTCTCTAACTTACATATGCTGTATAACAAATGACTTACTAAGACGTGTGCTCTTTTGAAACCACACCAAACTAGGGATGAGGCATGACTTAACAAGCTTATTTAACTTTAACATATCCTAGCCTACAATAATCATAACTATGTGGAGCTATTCATGAGAATAACTCATCTGTGTGCCTTCAAGTTGTTTGTTGACTTATGGTGACCCCATGAATTTCATATGATTTCCCTAGGCAAGAAATGCTCTGAGCTGGTTTGCCAGTTCCCTCCTCTGAAATATAGCCTAAAGCACTTGGTATTTGTTGGCAGTCTCCCATTCATGTACTAACCAGGGCGAGCCTGCTTAGCTTCCAAGATCAGGCAGGATCTGGTGCCTTTAGGGTATACAGGCCACCACATGAAGAAGAGATGGCGGGTGATGCTTTTCGAAAACTAATCTCAGAAATCCCAAATATGCATGAATTATGGGGGACTTCAATTACCCTGAGACTGCTAGGAGACTGAACTCTACTAAGCTTAGGCTTTCCAAGAAATTCCTATGTGCCTTGTAGATAATTTCCTATTTAAAAAGACAGAGGAAGGAGCAAAGGGTTGACAATCCAGGACTTGATTTTAAGCAACAGGGAGGAGTCACTGGAATCAAAGAAGTCAATACTTTAGGAGGAAGTGATGATGTAATGCTAGAATTCACAAATGTGAGACAGTGAAAGAAGAGTGCACTAGGATCCCCATATCCATGAGGGATACATTCCAAGACTCAATGAGGATGAAGCGGGGGATATCCACTTCCCTTCTCAGCCGGAAGAGGCACAGGGGTGGTGGGAGCCGTGCCAAGCTTCGCTGTGCTTCTCTCTGCCAAGGAAAGAGAGCCCGTCTCTTCCTCAATGGAGAGAAGCGCGTGGGGAGTCCTGCCAGGTTTCACATGCCTCTTTCCACTGAGGAAAGAGTGTCTGTCTCTTCCTTGGCCCAGCTGTGTCTTGCCGTGTGCCTCTCTTTAGCTGGTTGCACAGAGCAAGGACCTCAGCCAGCAGCAGCAGCCATGGCCTCACAGGAGATCACAGGTAAATGAAACCATGGATATGGGTCACACAGTTATGGAGAACCTTGGATTTCAAGAAAGCAGATTTTAACAAGCTATGGGAAATATTGGACAGAATCCCATGGCTAGGTATGCTAAATCTCATGGCTGGGTATGCTAAAGGAAGAAGACACCCAGCAAAGGTTAGGCAAGGAGGAAGCAAGTGGGGGTCACGTATAGTTGAAGCAAGAGAATGAGCAAGAAAACACTGAGACTGCTGTTCTGTATGGATAGTGAAATACTAACAGATCAAAAGAAAAAGGCAGAACTCTTCAATATCTATTTTTCTTCCATTTTCTCCCACAAAGAGAACTGTGCGCTTCCATACATTAGCAAAGACCTTGGCAAGAGCTCTAGATTACAATCAAAATTGACAAGGAGATAGTTAGGAATCACCTAGTTAACCTGCTTGAGTTCAAATCTGCAGGGCCTGAAAATCAGAGTATTCTAGAGTACTGAAGGAATTTGCTGATGTACTCTCCAAACCACTTGACTTCATTTTTGACCAATCCTAGAGAACAGGTGAGGTGCTAAGGGATTAAAGAAGGGCAAAGATAGTCCCCCTCTTTAAAACAACAAAAAAATCCAGGGAAATACAGCTTGACTTTAGTACCAGGAAAAATATAAGAACAGATTATAAAGGAGTCTGTTTGCAAGTGTCTAGATAACAGTGAAGTCATTAGTATCAAGAACAAATCCTGACAAACTAATTTTATATCTTTTTTGATCCGGTCACTAATTTAGTAGAAGATGGGAATGCTTAGATATCATATATCTAGATTTCAGCAAAGCATTTGAGAAAGTCTCCCATGAAATTTTGACTATCACTGTGGAAACACTGTCAGGTGGATCCATACCGGTTTGAAAACCAAGTTCTAAGAACCATCGTTAATGGCTGCACTGCAAACTTGAGTGAAGTCTCAAGTGGAGTGCTTCTGTCCTAGGACTAACACTCTTCAATGTTTTTATCAATGATTTAGATGATGTGTTAATGGAATCCTTAACAAGCCTGCTGATGGTACAAAATTGGGAGGGACAGCTAACACATTGGAAGATAGGAATAGAATTCAAAAAGGCCTTGATAAACAATAAAATTGGGCTGAAACTAATAGAATGAAATTCAACAGAGACAAATGGAAAATTCTACATTTAGGCCACAAAAAAACAAACACAAACTTACAGGATAGAAGATATTTGGCTTAGCAGTAGTACATATAAAAAGGACCATGGGATTATTGTTGATCATAAGTTAAACGTGATCCAGCAGTGATGCTGCAGTAAAGAAGGCAAACAGTATTTTAACCCACATCAATAGAACATAGTTTCCCAGACAACAGAAGTAATAGTTTCACTATATTCTGCATTAGTTACATTCAGTTCTGGGCATCTTATTTTAAGAAGGATATAACAAAATGGAACAGTTTCAGAGAAAAGCAACAAGGATGTTAAGTTACGGAGAACCAAATATATGAGGAAAGGTTGGGAGAGTTGGGCAATGTTCAGCCTGGTGAAGAGAAGAATGAGGGATGACATGATTGGACTCTTTAAATATCTAAGAGGCTATCACTGAGAGGAAGATACAGGTTTGTTCTCTGCCACACCAGGGAGTAGGACCAGGTTTAACAGTTTTAAGTTAGAGGAAGTAGATTCTGATTGAACATCAGAAGGAATGTTTTGACAGTAAGAGATGTTCAACAATGGAAATAATTCCTGGAGAGATGGTGAGCTTTCTTTCCATGGACGTTTTCAGAAAGAGGCTACCTATTAAGGTAGTCTAATTGGAGATCCTGCATTGAGTAGGAGGTTAGGCCCAATGGGCTATAAAGCCTGTTCCAACTCTTATGATTCTATGAAAATTCCAATGGAAGGTTAAAAAAAACCAGGAGCCAGATGTTCTTTCTGCAAAGAAGACATCCCACATCGGCAAACTCAAGCTAATGGAACATTAAAAAAAAAATCCCATAAACTTATCAGTCTCTCCTTACCAACCTCTCCATACATCCAGGCTGTATTGGCACCAGTAGGCATCCATTCATTTCCATATCATGGACACATACAATGTCTCATAGACTAGAAAGAAGACTGGATGCTGAGAAAAACTTAGAAATTAAAAAGCAAAATAACGTTTTGATGAATACAACAACTCATCAGACCACCCTGTAACCTTTAAAATAATTACCTCCCCAGCCAAGATTTGTTAGATGGTTCAGATAATTAACTTCTTTACACATCAAAGTCACATCACATGCATGTCCTATTTCCTTTCTTCCGGACATTAAATAACTCAGCCAAAAGCAGAAGCACTCAAATCAATTTTCTTCAATAAATACAACTAACATGAAACTCAAAACCTACTGTAATATCCAGTGGGTCAATGTACTGCAGTTGTTCTTCCTTTGAATTTAAATGCAGCTGCTCACCATACTCTACAAAATGAATTCAGATGTTCAGAAAGGATTGCAGATTACTTCAACATGCTTTAGTTTATACATGCACCCCCACAAAAAGATGATAATATTTGATTAACACTATTTAAAACTAGTAATTATGAGGTTCTAACTAAATCTACATGATATTTGCCAAAATCTTTTCTTCTGAAGAAATCTGCTTTTCATAAAGATAAAAGTAAATGAAAAACATCTCATTTTTTAAAAACTTTTTATTTACCGTCATTTATATGAAAGCAATCATATACTCAGCAATTTAACATAAGCCATTTTGCCCACTAGTTTCAGTTTTAGCTTAACTCAGAAAGCATTCAAGAAGAAATAAAAAATTTATTTCAATCCTGAGGTGGCAAGAACTTCATTTTCTTTAGTCGTACTTAAGGAAAATTAATGCTTCCAAAAGGTTACCTTTTGGCAGTGCTAAGCTAGTGAGGGCCCCACAGAGAAAAATCTAAGTACTGCCAATGCTACTCATTTTCTGTGGCATATTTATAGCAAATAATATGAAAGTATCAGGGTTTAATGTGGAACAAAATTTTGCATATAAACTCTGGATTTTTCACAAATTGTGAACCGGCAGAGGGTATCTTCAACTTTTATGAACTCTCACCATTTAACATGGAAGAAATGTGTAGCAAAGCACATAACAATAATATTCATCCAAGAAAAGAACTTTATTTCACTCCATCTTAATCTCTTACTAAATTCTTCTTGATCAGAATTTGCCTCATTTCTAACAAGAAGTCATGTCTCCAAATCCCATTTCATACCCCTTTTGGTGCTAAAGGTTAGAAGCAGGGTGGCAAAAAATTTCATCTACATTTTGCTGTTGTTTCTCTTTGGCCCCCAATCAAAGCAGAAGTATTTTTTTGGTCTCTGTTATAAATGTTGGGGTAGAAGCAATTACTAGGCAAACTCAGAAATTCTCAAAAATGCTTTTACAAAGGAGGGAGCTTAGTAAGCCTAAGTATTATCAAAACTAGAGAAACCCTGTCATAAAGTATTTTTAGAAGTCTTGTCCAGTACACACCGATCACTTAGATAAAACATTGTTTTCTTCTCAAAGACTTACACTGAGGCTGATCATACATGGCTGCGGTAAGGAGACAGTTATCATTTTGAGCAATTTCAACTTTCACACTTTCAATTCCATTAGTGTGACACTGCTCACATTATAAGCTAATTTAAAGCAGGTCAACATGCACAATCGCATTTTGAGACAGAATTCTGATCTTTAAGGCTGCTGAATAATTAAGCTACAGCTGCCCTTCCTGCCAGATAGCCAGCAACTGATTGTGAAACACCTTTCACAGCTTTCATTATCTCATAACAGAAGCTGCAGACATTGCCCACAGAACTGTTTATTAAGTTTGTTAGGTTAAACATCTTTTGTCCTCTAGATGTGTTTTGGTGGGAGATACTGCTTTCCAAGAAAATACTTAGGTTTTCTTAGAAGAAGCAGGTCATATCTGGTTGCCAGAGCCTTGCAACTAAAAAAAGTCACCACTTTCAGTCTTCCTTTCATACAAACATAAGTTATTTTAATAAGAGAGCAGAAATCATTTCTCTTGTGAAATATCTCTTAAAAATTGATATTTCAAAATTCTTAGAAAAGTTTATCCTACCTCGCAAGAAATCTAATCCACAGTTTATGCCGGAGAACATGCAATATGAAACAGACTACACTTACATGAAAATTAGTCTGTGTGTGGCATTAAAAAGCACCCCAGTAAATTAATTATCCCAAATCACCCAACCTTCTCAAAATTCCAGATGTCAGCTTTTCAAACATATTTGCAGAAGTTTTATAAAGAAGGAACAGCAGCAACTATATATGTTTACATGTGTGTGGTCTTTTTTGCGCTCACCTTCAGGCAATTTCTAATAAAATTGGGGTTATGCATACTTATGATTGGAAATGAAGTTTGTCCTAAACTTTCTCGCCTCTAGTGGTAAAGACCAAGTTAATTGGCAATGAAAACTCCTGTTTTTAGCAACATGCTTATTATTTTCTGATTTGATGTGCGTGTTATATTGGTTGGTTGGTTTTAACTTTTTTTAAAAAAATCAGACTGCACAATTCTATTTTGGTGCAATTAAGACTGAGCACTAAGTTTGATCAACAGTACCTAATGCATTTGTATTCCCCAAAACTATTGTCATTCAGCATTCTGTAGTGGCATGGTATATGGTTCATATTTGTGACAAGGGTAGAAAAAAGCCTTAGCAATTGTAATCTCTTAAATCTGTAACATTTCTGAAAACAATTTCAGAGGTTTCTTTTTTTTAAAGGTAGCTTTAAGGTGCAGTTAGAAGCCACTCTGGGAGAATCACACAGTACAGAACACAATTAACCATTTTGTCTCAATATCTGGATCTAATCTGTTGTTCACCTTGTGGTGGAAGAGCCAGTAATGAGCTTGCAGGGCTATCTGGCAGAAGAATTAGAGGGACAAGTTGGACATGGTGTGTTGCTGGTGATGGACAACCATTATATGGCCAGCAAAACTTTGTATGATGGTATGGTGAATATAAGAAAGTGCATTTGCAGTTAGAATTTAACCTGCTGTTATTACTACTGGATGGACACACTACTAGATGCTGCACCTAGCAGCAATGATGAGAGGAGGAGGCAGCACTGCACCATATTTGTGTTCCTCAGTTATTAGGCCTTCCAAAAGTCACACCCATTCTTGAAGTCCCCTTGCAAATGCTGCGCCTCTCTTTGATGGAAATACAGTCAGATTACAGTCTACTGTGGTTTTTTTAATTGCTTGGAGCAGCACCCAGTGAAGAATGAGGCACTGCAGAGCTTGCATTCACAATGAGAAAAGCAGCACTGAAATTCAGAATGAATTTGCCATGCCCACAGCAGCAGACCAAGTGTGATGAGAGGACTTTTCTTCATGACATCATACACAGATTACAGAGTTCACCAAGAAAAATATATGAAGTAGACAATGCTAGAAACTAGCACTCCCTGGACCAAGTACTGATTTTACTGCTTTGCACTGGGGAGGGGCATTCAGTATACCCAGGACAGCCGCTAGACCACCGTCTGGTACATTTCAGGTTGTTTGTACTTCCCTGAAAAGATCAACTATATTTTGTTGTTGTTTTCTAGCTGAAATCATAAAGTTCTTTCCACTAGTTTAAGGACATATTTTGATGCAAGTCATTCTGATATTTTTGTAGAAACATCATGATCTGTAGCCAGTCTTCAAAGTAACCATGCTATAGATGTCACCATATGATAAATTCCAGCTTGAATGTACAGATAAAGACAATTCACGAGTAAAGATAGAACTGTGCACTGCTAATATCCTTCTAAGTCATTCCCTTACACAAGTCTCATTTAAATGAACGGGTTTTGAACAAAAGACTGGTTCTACCACATAGGTCCCATTCATTTGTCAACACTTGACTCTTCAGATGTTTGTTGATTCCAACTTTCATCAGTCTAAGACAGCACAGCCACTGTCATGAATTATGAGAACTTGAGTTTACCAACTCCACAGGTTCTGAATCACTTCAATAAGCTATGTGGCTGGAAAATATCCAAGTTTACTGACCCCCATAATAAACAGGGACACTATAGAAATTAATACTTATGATAGTGAAAGGTTGTCTCTTTCCTTTGAAGCTGTCATGAGCCAGGCTGAGCGTGCTGCCGATTCAGACTTGCACTCCGATTTAGACTTGGACTCCCAGCCGGGGGAGGATTCCTTGGAGGGGCCTTCAGGAGAGGGGGCTCCTTCAGAGTCTAGGGAGGAGTCTGCCAGCAACCCCACAGCTGTCCCGGGCACAGACCCCAAGCCAGTACCTGTAGCAGATGTTTGTGCTCCAGAGGCAGAGGCTAGTGCTTCTGACTCGACAGAGGCTGGTGTTTCTGACTCCAGCCTGGAGTTTGCAGCAGACCCTCCTCCCACGTTCCTCCAGAGGCGGCTGGAGAAGGGGGTGGTTTGGAGGTCTCAGCGGCTGCGGGAGAAGCGCCTGATGGATCGGCCCTTAAGTCTTGAGGGGCTCCAGCTGTGACCTGGGCCAACGGACATTCAATCAGCCCCAGCTGGGCTAAAGACTGTGTATTTAAGACAGACGCTGTTGGAGTTGGGCACCGGGCAACAACCGTCTACCAACCGGGAATCTGCATCCTGTGTCATGGGCTTTCTGTTCCAGGCTAAACCTTGCTGTTTGAGTTTGCTGCTCCTGGGACTTGGATGTTTGTTTTGGTGACGTAACCTCTTGATTTATTTATTACTAAAGCCATAAACTCAGCTCCTGCCTCTGTATCTGCTTAGCCGCCGCCTGACATTGACAGAAGCAATCCAAAGGCAAAAACGCAACTATCTGTAAATAATCACCTAAACGTACTTCTAGTACTGTTCATTATAACTAGATTTCATCAGCAACAACTACTACTCTTTGGCATTTCAGCCATCAGGAAACTACAACTTCTTCCTACTTAAACATCTTAAAGAACATTTGTTGTTGTTGTATGGAGTCATTTCCAACATATGGAAACCCTAAGGGGGCCCCATCATGAGGTCTTCCTGGCAAGATTTGCTGAAAGGGGGTTTGCCTTTGCCTTTGCCTCCTCTGGAGCTAAGAAAGTCTGACTTCCCCAAGGTGACCCAGTGGGCATGGCTGAGTGGGGATTAGAACCCTGGTCTCCAGAGCACTACAATGCACTACACCATGCTGTACCGCAAGAAAATAAAAACTTCTTCTGACTTTTTATGTAGAAGCCAGTCCTAAATTTGGGGTGAATTGTGGTTTGAATTCATCCCATCATAAGTAATTCTGAAGTTTTCCACCAAATGTCATGCAAGAAAACTCAGTTAAGAGGCCTTCATTTTTCCCTTATTCTGTACTCCCATCCCACCCATAAGTATTCTCTCCCAACTTCTGGAACACATAGGGAATACCAGACCAAACAGGAATCCTTTCTACCAACAGCAAAAAGATAATGTTTTATTTCACAAGACAACTCATAGTAACTCCAAACGAACTGCAGATGAGGAGGATTTTTGTGGCTTTCTTTGGTAAAGGTGCTGACAATGGACAGGAAAAATCTATCATTGAAATATATCAAATAAATCAAATTACACTATTTATGGTGTTTGTGTGCATATCCTAAGGGCTTAAAATGTTTGTTGGATACTTAAACCAATAATTAGTTCCCAGATAGATTTGACCCACTGACTCAATGACAACACTATAGTCCAACTCTTATGCAAGTTCCATAGTTTCTTTTTTTTATTTTGAATAAAGAGAGAGAAACAAAGAAAAACAGTAAAAACACACAATAACACTACAAAGAACATAAGCTATGAAACTAAACTACACAACAGTATAATATTAAGAAAAAGAAAAACCTTGGAAATGAATAAAACTAACATATTAAACTACACTACAACATAACTACATATAATTAACAATTCGTTCCTGCCCCCGCTACCAATAGCAATAGTAATGCGGCAGTAACAACTAACCATTTGATCCGAAAATAAAATTTGAGTCAGTACTTGTTGCCTATTATTTATTTTCATAGTAGATCTAAACTCACAAAATTGATTAATAATTAGTAATTCTAAATAAGTTGTTAATAAGAATTCTAACTTGCTGATGAGGTATCTTTTTGTAAAAAAAAGAAACTTTATTAATTAGCAAGTAATTATTAATATCTAATTATTTTTCTATTCTTTGTTGAAATTAATAATTCTTAAAATAAACAATCTCTAAATAACAAGTACTAAAAGCAATAAAGTAAAACCATTTTCTGTTTCCAATCACTCTTCCTGCAATAACAGAAATATCAAATTTAAAATTAAAACTTTAATAAAGAGGAAAAAGAGAAGAAAGAAAACTACCTGTATAATCATCATTTGATTATATCTATAAATATATATATTTATCTTCAGTCCCTTCATAGGTTTCTTTTAACAACTTATAATCATAAACTAGTTTCATGAACCATAAATCATGAACCATTTTTTTAACAAACACTTTCTTCCCTTAATTCTTTCTATTTTTCTAAGAACTGGTTCATGTTTGAATATTCCTAAGATGCTTATCAAGGCAATCATGCATACTCTATGTTTTTTATCTTTATATAGAGAAACCAATTCTTCAAAGCGGACCCAGTTGAAAGAAACATTTTTCCTGGGGAATCCATCCATTAGTAAATCCATCAATATACGGTTGTTCTCCTCTTGTCCAAGCAAAGCTTCCTGTAAATTCACAGATGAGTTGTCATACATTCTCCAAAATGGAGTAAATTCACAGTCCAAATTACCATTCAATGTCATCAGTATAAACTGGATTGTGACATTGCTTGCATTCCTTATTTTTCCAAAATCAACTGTGTTGATTCTCTCCCCGCCTTGCTGGATGTCTATCTCAATTTGTGTAGACATGATTTCCGGGTCACAAGTCAGGTCTTGCAAAGCTTTTCCCTCAAGTTTACAACATATCAGATCAGCCGTCTGTCGTATTTTAAACTGCTCATCTTTATATAAACAATTATCCAGCTTTTGTGAAACTTGGGACAGTTGTCCTGTAATCTCATCAAACTCTTTTTCACTAGGTGTTTTAATTTGTCCAAATTCAGCAAAGAAATCTGTTAAAGTATTTAGGTATCTCTTCATAGTTTCCTAGGACATTTCTAATTTGAATGTCACAATCCAAAATAGAAGCCAAAATAAATTACGTTCAGTGTGCTTTGTATTCCAAAACAGTGAGACTGGACACTCAAAATATTTGATAAGAATTGTAGGTTTTCCCAGCAATGTTAAAGTTAACATATCACTCAGACAGACTGGGCAAGTAATTTTAACAATTACATCTTTGTAATATGCACCACAATGATCACAGTACCAAAAATAAAGTCTCATAACATATTTAATAAATTCATGTCCAAAAACATGAAGTAGTCAAACAGTAACTGTTCAACATCAGAAGAAAGGTGACCAATCCTTAAAAATCAAAGAAAAAAAAGGCATAATTCACAAACAAAGCCAAAACATTCAAAAGTCCAAGTACACAAAAAAGTATATAATCCCAAAGTAAAAATAGGTGAGAAAAGAAGAAAAACTTAAGTGCTTAACTGTTCTCTTCTACTGCCAATAGCTATCCAAAAAGTTGTACTGTCTTTTAAATCCAAGCACAAAACGTCTTTAGCAAGAGGCAAAATACAGCTGCAGCAGGCAAGGGGCTTCTTGTTCCCGTGAATAAAAATATAGTTAAGAATTATACACATACAATACAAGCGGTCCAGATGCTGAAATGTCGTGTCTACTCAGCAACATGAAAAACTCTCACCCCTTCCCCGGGTTCCACCAAAACATGTGATTCTCCTAGAGCTTTCAGTCCTGCTGTGGCCACTCTGTCCCTGAGCAGATGCTTTGTGGGACCCAACCCTGGCTTGCGTGGAGTCTTCAGGTTCTCTGTGTATCACGGAACCTTTCCGTTTGACAGGGGAAGGCTTCCCTGTCAGGCACAACACTTCAGGGGTACATGATTTAGCAAAGCTAGCTCGATCACATTGTCCATTAGAGCAACCAGAAACTGGAACCCTCCAAGTTACATTGTTTCAGTGAGTCTTCTATAGTCCTTTGCAAGATAATTACTGTACATTTCCTGTATTTATATTACAAGCCGGATCTAGCTAAAAGTGAAAGCTGAAAAATTTACTAGTGCCAGGGCCAATTTAACAATCCTATACAAGATTGAATAAATATTCCCATTTCCTGGATACAGTAACAAACATCTAGGGATTCCAACTACTTGGAACTGCTTTACATTTATGTCCACAGTGGAAAACTATTAGTCCCCCCCCCACAAAAAAAATTTCCATCCCTATAAAGTTACTTATTCCAGAAAGAATCTCAGCCATTCAACATCTTTTTAAAAATAATGACACTCTCACACAAATCCTCATGTCAAGCCTTTCAAACACCAAGTATCTGAGCATTACTTGAAAATATTTGACTAAAGTTTTTTGTCTTACCAGAACTATTGTTACTAGGCTGTACACCCCCACACTTTGATATGGCTTAATTTGCGAAATATGACTTAATTGGCAAAATACATTGATTGACATTAATATAAAAATGTACCCCGATGTGACCGTATGGCTGAGACGAACAAGAGGAAGACGCTGGCTGAACATGTATGCTGCAAATTAGGTCTGAAACCACCGCTAGGTGTAGCTAGGTCATAGTTAGGAAATCACCAGGTAACTCCAGAGATAATAGCCTAAGCAGTAATGACTCTGCTTTTGGACAACAGCGATGGTGAAGTTCTCACCAAATCACTGACTGTTTCAAGCTTTCTTCCCACCAACCTGTAAATTGTTCCACTGTCCACATACCTGTCCAGAGCTATCACGACGGCCATTAACTTTTTGTCACCTAACACTAAGATAGTTAATACAGCCTAGATCCCACTGTCTGCTCTGCAAACTCCATTGTTTATTCAGCTGGACAGCCATTCACACCCACAAAGAAATTGGATAGAACCCCCCCCCCAGTTTTGAGCAGTAAGATGGAGTAATCACTTGCTGGTGGCCACACTGTGTCTCCAATTCTCAAACAAGTACTGTCCTTAGGCCCTAGTCTAAGCCACATCATTGTTTCTTCACTGCTCTCCAAATCAGTAAAGATCGCCCTCATCGCCCTTGAACCCAACAACTTTCCTCCTGTTCTCCTTCAGCTAGCCTTGTATGACTGCATGAGTGCTAGTGTCTTGAGTGTGATTGTTAATTCTCTGAATAAAATACATTTTAGTTTACTTTTGGATCTCTGGCTGGTTCTTCCCTGCTAAGAACCCCACAAACGTTGGTGGAAAGAGCTCGCTAGGCTTCCCCCTTCTCGCAGGCTTCCAAACTTTAAGCTAATTATTCCTCACCTTTGAACAGAGATACTGGCATTACAGGTCAACACCTGGGTCACCCATGTTTTGGGGTAACAGTATAAACCCTGAAGAAATACAGTACAGTTTTTAGATGGTAAAAGAATTGATGTGGTGCTTTTATAATCATTCGGTAAAACACAGAATCCCTTCAAAATCACCAGCTTAAGTTTCTTCATAATGCTTAGATTCCTCATGAAGACCTTCACATCAGCAAAACAAAGCACAAGTGGAAGTACAGCTCTAGCCTGTTTCCTCTCCTACCTCAACTTGTACATTACATTTCTCAAAATCAACCCAACATTCCACCCAATTAATTTCTGAGGGATTATCACACTTCTTGAGTTTGGCCTTATTCCTTAATGTGCCCCTTGGGGTGCATATAATGACTGGGAATGCCATGTCTAGCATGTCTTACTGTTTAAAGAGATCATGCAGAAATGCCATTAGCCTCACATTCTTCCTAAGATTATTATGCAAATACAATTGCTAAAACATATGTTAAGTGCATTAAACTCCATGTTGTTCCAGGATGGCAAGTAATTAATTGACTAATCACATTTCAGACACTTCCTCTGTGTTTTAATAAGCCCACAAAAGTCATCATTCAAACTTTAATACTGATCTTAAACAAGGTTCAACAAATCTTTAAAAAGGCATGAGGCAACAATAAAACAAAACGCAACTCACAGTGGCTTGTAAATAAAAAGGTGGCCAAAAACCCAGAGAAACAAGTGCTCAGGAATGAGCACATGGACTTAGCGCATGGCTGAAAAGCAGAAAGAAAAAACCATGCAATAAACTGAAAGGCAAGATGAAAAGGAGATAGAAACACTTTATAAAAATGTCTTCTATTATGACTTTTAACATTAAAATCTAAAAGTAAGACAATGCTCAAAACAGGGAGCAAGTGAACCTTGTAGCTTTATAGGGGGATTTCAAACACAGTATTCCATAAAACACCTCATCAACTACATTCATTGCCCATTTCCATTAAATTCAAGCTGTAAACCACCAAGCTAGTTCAGTCCTGGAAACATTCCGAAATCAAATTCCCTTAACAATGCACCTTTAATATTTCAGCATTTTGCTTTAACACATTCTCAAATACTTCCTTCTGGAATGGATAATGCCTTACACACATGCAATGTGATTTTGTTGTTATTGTAAATCATATTTATGTAGCCTGTGCAGTACTAAAATATACAAATTACCAGATGAAGTTAAAAAAAGAAAGTAGGAGGGAGGGGGAATGTAATCACTGAAACTTTCTTAGAGATTCTCTGTTCTACATGTAAAGGAGATACACTATGCCTTCAGCGGACACAACCTTTAAGTTGCCTATGTAAGATCACAAACACTTAAAATATTTGTGTTTACATCTATCGTTTCCTATAAAAACAACATAGTCTACCTATGCAGCATACTTGACATATCTATTTCATCCAAAACTTCCCATGCTTCACTTTTACACAGTATGAAACATGAAGAAAGTCATCATCAAAGACCAAGGTTACATTGGGATCTGAAAACTTTTCCGACCCACAGTTAATGTTTCTTCTTTACAATGCACAGAACACTACAAGGACTTTCTCTCACCGCCATGTGTTTTGCACACATCTCAATATTTTACTTAAGTGATTAATGCTAAAAAAAGTGAGTTAGATATAATTAAATTTGAGAAGGAAAACAAGAAACTTGTTTTTAAAAATGCAATGTATATTTTGGCAACCAGAGATTATAATTCTGAATCACAGATACTAGGAGTGAATAAAATATGTGTAAAAAGAACTTACCATTCAATTCACTGGACCATAAATCAAAAACTCATCTAATATTTCAGAACTGGAAAACTAATTACTCCCTGTATCTTTCAATTTCTGCCCGACCCATTAAATAATAGCAGAAACCAACACTGAGCTATTTGCAAAATAAGTATTATGAACATGTAAAGATACATACACTTACTCATTATCAACAATGGAAGCTAGATAAAACAATTTAGTACAACAAAATACAATGCTATATAGTAATGTGACAACTATATAACAAGTCACATTTGTGATAATTTATCACATAACAAGATAATGAGAAAGTATTAGATGCCTTTATTCTTGCTCAAAAAAAACCTAAAATTCAAACGCACACTGGCACAGCCATCACTGGAGGTTATTTTCTTAAGACCCAGCACCAGATCACAAGATTTTTTTATTTGTTTTTTTTTTTTTTAATATGTATACTGACAGTTTAAACATTCAGACCTGGATGGTTGGGGGGCCGTCCTGAGAGTTTTTTTCCCCACAGATTCTTTTTTTGTTAACTTTGCCTTCAGTACTAGAACTGCAAAATGTTTAATCTGCACAATTTAACATTGTCACATAGATATATAGTCCTGAAAGTGGATGGACCCTTTGAAGCATGTGTGAAGGCATCATTACCATTAAACTGAGGAAGGCAAGCAGAACGTGTATCCCTGCTTGAACTACCAGGGAAAAGTCGGCGCAGCTGAAAGGGAGCCCTTCGCCAGCCACGAAGGCCCCCTGCGACCACGTCAAGAACGAAGGGGGCTGCCTGGCACCAAGAGGGACCACCAGCTCACTTTGTGCGGTCTGGCACTCCGGTTTTCACGCGGGAATCTTGTCCTTCCTTCTCTAGAGGCTGCAGGGACCAAATCCCAACAACCTCCGCGTGCGTTTATCTAATAAATGATTAACGCAGCCATCACGTCCTCCGCTGGGCTACTGGCCCTCTTGTGCTACGCAGACACTTTCTGACAGTGTCTTCTACAGCGACTTGTACTACACAAAAACTAGGAGGGCAAGTCTTGAGTTCTGACTTCTGGCCGAAAGAACCGGGACAGGCAAAAGGGGGGGCGGGGGTCGCCTGTGCCCGGAGAGCGCCGCGGGCGCCCCTCCGCCACCTTTTGGTCCGTTTGTCGCTCGGACTCTCCCAGTCACGGCCACGAAGCCGGATCTGGGTGACATCCGCAATATCGACAAACGAAACGGGTGACCTCTCCAACCGTTTTAAGAAGAAGAAAAGCTGAACCCCCACGTATATTTTTTTTTAAAAAAAAACTAGTTTTCCTTTTCGGTGAGCCCCTCCCTCCCCACTGACCTCTCCCTTCCTCAGCCAGCGAGAGACTAGCGGCACTGGCACCCTCCGGCCCTCCTCTGCCCGCGCTCCCAGAGACTCGCTCCAGGGGCTCGGGCACACCCACGGGGCGGCCAGGCGAGCAGGAAGCCCGCAGCGCCTGCGCCGCGCCCGCTCGGAGGACGGGGGAGCCCCCTCGCTCCCCACCCCATTTTACGAGTTGAGCGCGCGAGCCAGCCAGCCAAGGGCGCGACGCCTCAGCAGCGGGGGAAATGCGCCGGGCGGGACAACCGGCTGGGGGGGCGGGGCCTAGCCGGGTCCGGGCAGAGCCTGGCAGCCATCTTTGGTGTGGCGTGAGAGGGAGGCTGTCCCGAGAGAGAGAGAGAGAGCGCGCGAGCGGGGGGGAGAGCGGCAGCCGCAGCCGGTTTGCCGTCTGCTGTGCGCGCGTGAACGTGAGGCAGCTTACCTAGCCAGCGGTGGGGGCGGCGGCGGCGGCGAGGTCCTGCCCTGCTGGATAAGGAATCCCCTTAGCCCGTGGGCGTAGGAAGCTGCGGGAGCGGATGGCTGGGAAAGGGAAGGCGTGGGTTCCGGCCAAGTCCCTTCGAGTGCCTGTGCCTCTCTCTAAGTGGAGCTGCGGAACATGGGCCTGGCAGTGAGGCTGTCCTCACTTTTCGGGGAGCGGCGGCTGGCTGCCCGACCGGCTGGCTGGCTGGCGGGTGGCCCCTCCTCCGCTGGCGCCTCGCCGTGGGGGGTGCTGGGGGCGCGCGCGAGCCCTCGTGGCGGCAGGGCGCCTCCGGGGACTCTCTTCCGCTTGCTTTCTTCGGTGCCGTGCCGGGTGGTGACAGATTTTGCACCACGTGCCAAAGGTGGGGCTCCGCAGAGCCTGTAGCAAATACTAAGAAGAAAGAAAGCTGTGTTGATCTATGACGGGGTGAGGGAAATCCCAGAACAATACAAAACTCACAGGTTTGTTAGAGTAACCTAGGCCATTTCCGCACGAGAGTGTTATAGCACTATGATTCCACTTTCAACATCCTGTGGAATCCTGGGGTTTCGGCCCTCCCGAAACTGCAAACCCCGGGATTCCGGAGAATGTTGAAAGTGGAATCATAGCGCTATAACACGTCTAGCGCGGAGATGGCCCTACTGTTCCACAACGGGGTACAACTTTTTAGGTTCTCCAGAACTTATCGGAGTAGATGGTTAAAAAAAAATGATGGAAGTCCAGCAGTTCGGTTAGATACTTTATAAGGTCTACTGTTAAACTCCATTTCCAAAATGGAGGAGATCTACTTGATGAGTTAGGGACAGGTGCGCAGGTATCAGGCCAAGAAATGCTCTTAGGGTAGGAAATGGTCGTCTAAAAACCCAAGGCTGGGTGTAGCCAACAGATTCCCCTCTTGCCTTGGTTGAAAGGCGGATTTCTCACGGAGCCTACCAGAAAGGTACAAAGAACAACATGGCCATACTGCACTGAACTGAAGAGTCATTTGAGAACAAATCCAGGGTATTATCCTACTACAGTGCTTCTCAGGCTATCTGCTTTTTTTTTTTTTTTTAAATCAGTTTACTATGCAAGGTCAAATTCCATTATAAGGCTCTTAGTTATATATTGTGATGCTTTATAATTATAGCAATAAGAAATAAGATGTAAAAGGAGATCATTTCTCATAAATTTCAATAAAAGCAGACAAAATATCTAAATTTAAATCAATTTGTAAGTTGTGTCCCTATATCACTCTTTCAGAGGTTGCAGGTATTGTTAAATCTATCTGTTCGATCACAGAGGAGGATGTATTGTTTTTCCAATACTGGAATATCAGTCATTTAGCAGTCAAGAGAGCACAAACGATCCATTTCCACTGACCACATCTTAAGTTCCAAGACACGGGTAAATAGTTCAAAAGAATATGTATACCACTAAATAATCCCAAGTTTATTTGTGTAATTGCTTCCACTGAGAATGAATCAACAACTACAGGGTATTTCCAAAACATGGATTAGAGAAACATTAATTATTACAGCTACAATTCTTATATATTGTCCCAAATGGCTAAATGTGGTTTTTAAAAATCAGCTGTATTGATCACAAGGACAAAACAAAATCTAAAAACTTCCATTTCCAGCATTTGGAGTCAACTTTTCACTAGACAGAAGAGTAGTAGAGATTTACATAAGACAATACAAGCATATCTCAGTTAACCAAACAAGTCTTTTCAGACCTGCCCAACCTTCTTTTTACTCATCCTCTGTCTCGCTGGAAAATTTTTAATAGCATCAGCATGAGGAGCATGCTGAAGGAGGACTGGAGAAACATAGGTTTTCAATGCCAAGTTGCAGCAGCGTGTCTGCAATGAACAATGCAATTAAGTTTAAGATGGGAAAAAGCAAGATTCTGCACAAGCTAATCCTACTGCAGCTGTGTGTGCCTCCCTGCAACATGCAAGGTAAACATTAGTCCCCTCCAGAATCCCTTACTGATCATGCATGAAAGTAAGGATTTCAGTCCATACTACCCAAGTCATAACTTTTATTCTCCACATCATAGCTAGTATAGGAGAATACTCAAAATGTGAAATGTTATGAATTGGAGTACAACTCCCAAAATCCGCCAAGGATTTTATTTGTGTGTGTATATATATAACAATTTTATTAAGTAACAAAAGGGAAACAAAAATACAAAAGAACATATACAAACTGATCAGACAAAATAAAAAATAAAAATATAAACTATGTGCACATATACAACTAAACGAATTACACATAACTAAAAATTAAGCTGCTGTCAGTAGTGAATAATAATCTAACAGTAACCACTAACTATTAAACCATAAAGTAATAAGAAGATTAGGAACTGTTGCTTATTAAAATTTTCTTCATAAATCTAAGTCTACAAAAGTAGTAATTAATTTCAAGCAAATTGTTAATAAGAATATGTTTAACCTCTTAACTCCAATTATATTAGTTATTAATAAATCAATTTTACTCTATTTCAAATAACTATAAGTGACAACTAAAGCATAAACTAATAATTACTTTTCTTACAAAAGTAAAAATGATAAAAATTCAAAGCATACTTTACAAAGAAAAGCATCAGCAAAGAAAAGAAAAGGAGAAATAATCTTAAAAATCTTCTAATGGTTTGGTTCTTGTGGGTTTTTCGGGCTTTGAGACCGTGTTCTGGTTGTATTTTCTCCTGACGTTTCGCCTGCATCTGTGGCTGGCATCTTCAGAGGAATGGTGAATTGGAAGTGGAGCGGAGAATATATACGCCAGTCTCCTCCTCCAGAGGGGAGGGAGCAATTAGCATAATAGTCCTATTGTGTGTATTGAATACTTGTTCCTGGAGGGAGACTTCCTGAGCCCAGGTGGGGCTCGTTAGGGCTCGTTAGTATCTTTTGTGTTTTGATTTTGGTGTTTTTCAATACTGGCAGCCAAATTTTGTTGACCTTCCGAGTCTCCTCTTTCCTGTTAAAATTATCCAAGTGTTTGTGGATTTCAGTGGCTTCTCTGTGTAGCCTGATCTGGTAGTTGTTAGAATGGTCCAGATTTCTGTGCTTTCAAATAACATTCTGTGTCCGGGTTGGTTTGCAGTGTGTTCTGCTACTGCTGACTTTTCTGGCTGGATCAGCCTGCGGTATCTTTCGTGTTCTTTGATTAGTGTTTGGATGCTGCGTTTTGTGGTCCCTATGTAGACCCGACCACAGCTGCACGGTATTTGTAAAGTCTCCCTCCAGGAACAAGTATTCAATACACACAATAGGACTATTATGCTAATTGCTCCCTCCCCTCTGGAGGAGGAGACTGGCGTATATATTCTCCGCTCCACTTCCAATTCACCATTCCTCTGAAGATGCCAGCCACAGATGCAGGCGAAACGTCAGGAGAAAATACAACCAGAACACGGTCTCAAAGCCCGAAAAACCCACAAGAACCGATGGATTCTGGCCGTGAAAGCCTTTGACTCTACAAATCTTCTAATCGTTTGTAACTCTTCTATAAATTCATAATCTACTATATAAAAGTCAAAGTTTGTCTTTGATTCTCTGAAGATGCCAGCCACAGATGCAGGAGAAACGTCAGGAGAAAATACTAATAGAACACAGCCTCAAAGCCTGGAAAACCCAAAACAACCTATCAAAGTTTGTCTGTCTGTGAGTTTATCTGTTAGTCTGTGTCAGGCGAAGACCTCATATGATTGGCTGTGTCAGGCGAGAAGACCTCATATGGTTGGCTGACTGTGAAGGTTCTATGGAATCCTGGGGCTGGCAGATCAGAGAGGGGCCTTTAGAATTCTCAGTCAGAGAGCTCTGACTAGGCCTACTGGTATGGAGACAAGGCCTAGCAGCTCTAAATATTGGGGAATATGGGGAACAGTTACACATACTGGACATATAGGAACTGAAGTCTGTGTATTTCAACCGCATCTAATTCCTAAGGCAAGCTAAGGTAATTCCTAAGGTATTTCTAACAAGTATTACCTATGAGAAAATAAAATCCCAGGCAATGCCAGGTAAACACACTAGTCATAAATAATTTGCATAGAGCATAGACACTAAAACATTTTTCCATTATAAACATATTTCCATTTTTACTTCATTATAATTGTAATTGCATTATAGTTGAAGATTATTTTCATCTTAAAACAAAGACCGTTTTCTTTAATATCATAAGCCATTTTATTTAAAAAATGCATTTTCCCAGTTATTAGTCTTTCTGCTTTCCTTTTCCCAGAGCTAAATGATTTTTAAATAGTCCTAGCAAACTTTTTATCATAAAAGTCAAACAGCCATGTTTTTCATCTTTAGAAACAGAAATCCAAACTTTAAGGCAATCTCAGCAGAAGAGAGCATTTTTAGTAAGGAATCTGTCCATAAAGAAATTCGGTGTTAGATTACAATTCTCTTTCATTCCGGAAAAGATTTCCTGTGGATTGAGAAGCCAGTTGTCAGAAATTTCCTTAAGTAATAAGAACTCCTATTCCATATTTTTGTCTCCCAAGTTGAAAGATGTCACTAGCATTGTAACATCCCAAATCAGAAATACTAGCTCATTGCATCTTCTTTGAGGGTTTATCCCTTCTTGTATGGGTTTAATTTCCACGTCACAGTGTGTCTCCTGCAAAAATATTCTGTCATCCTCTCTTTTTTGCTGACAGTCTGTTGTTTCATCCAATTGCTATTTTATAAGATCTGCATCTTCAGTTTTCTTGAATTTCAGATCAAGGTTTTATGTTAATAATGACAGTTGTCCTGTAAGCCTATCATATTTTTCCTCGGTAGATGCTGTGACTTGTCTAAATTCAGTAAAAAAAAAAAAAAAGCAAAAAATACTTAGGTATGTTCTCGGTAGCTTCTGAACCCTTCTCCAAAAGTAAAGCCATGATTGATGTTTAGAGTTCCCAAAACAACAAATGCTATGTTTCCAAAACAAGTGAAAGAAAAAAAAAATTTCACTAAGAATTTGCCAAGATGTGAAAGTCAACAAAAGACAATCCAGTAGAGGGGGAAAATTATGTAGTAAATTCATCAGTCTCTTTAAAATCGCAGAAGTAAATATGCTGTTCATCAAAAATATCCAGAAGAAAACTATTTAGCATCCAAACATACCAAAAAGTCAAATATCCAACATGACCACATAATCCTTTAAAAATTTGAAGTTAAAGGAAATTCAAGAAAATTCAAAATCCTTAACAGAGTAAAAAGATGCATATATTTAAAAAATTAAGTCCTAAAAAACCTAGGCAAACAATAACTAGAAGAAAAACAAAAAGATGTGTTTAAAACTTATATCCAGAAAAGTTTCACAGATGTTCCAAGTAACAAAAAGAATACTATCCCTTTAAAAGATAGCAAGAAGGTTTCTGAGTTTCTAGGAAGAGTTAATGCTGCTAGAAGCAAAGGGCTTCTTGTTTCTTATAGCTATAACACGATAAAATCGAAGTTTCTTACTGAACAAGAGGTCTGATCACAGGAAGCGTAATGTCCATGTGAAGAGTGAATCCTTCACCACCACCACCCAGCTCAACTGAAGCATGCAATTCCCAGAGCCTCTAGACTGCTGTGGCCACTCAGTTCCAGGGCAGACACTTCACAGGTCCCAATCGTGGCTCTGTGGAGGGGAGCCCTCAGTGTCAAACGTGTTGCTTCTGGGTACCACAATCTAGCGAGATCACGTCTTCCATTAACGCAGCCAACTGCTGGAACCTCCTGGCAAGAATTGTTTGTAGGAGTTTAAGCTCCAAAAGCAGTTTCCCATTTCTAAGTATAGTGGGAATTGCAATCCAGCAATCTTTGGAGGGCAACACATTCTCCTCCTTCCTACCTTCAAAAGAACAGATCTGTTTAAGATATTAATATCTCACTGTCCGGCTTAGACACAACGTACAACAATAACTCACCATGGCATTACCTTTCTGTGGTGGTGGGATATCGTGTTCCCGTGAGGCAAGAGGCTGTACAGATAGTAGAAGTGCTGCTAGTAGGATCTGTCATGTCAAACAGGCTTTAGCTAAGGAACCAGATTAAATGTACCAAACAGTTTTTTCACAAAAGAAGCCAGTGGCAAACTACTCCTGAAGTTTTTTTCATTTGGAAACCCTATGATTGACAGTCCAAAATTAAACAAGCAGTAGTGCCAGAAGATGAAATTCCCAGGTCAGAAGGCACTCAACTGGGGAAGAGCAGAGGACAAGTGTGAGTAATGCTGTGGCTAATGACTCAACTGTACTCAAGCTTGAAGGGCATTCAGCTGTTAATGTGCTCAGAGGTGAAAGGAAAGTCCAGACCTGCACAACACATATGAACATGGAACATGAGAAGCATGTATCGGGAAGCTGGATATTGTAAGGCAAGAAATGGAATGTATAAACATTGCAATATTTGGTGTGAGCAAGCTAAAGTGAACAGAAAGGGGGCATTTTCAGATAGTAATTACTCAGGAAATGAAAATCTAAGAAGAAATGAGTAGACATTAATGGTGAAGAGAGATGTAGCAAAAGCAGTCAAGGGATATAATGCAAAGTCTGACCAAATGATATCAATGAGACCAGGGAAAACCCATCAATATAGCCATAATTTAAGTTTATACTCCCAACTACAGAGGAAGAAAAAGAAAAATTTTATACTGGATCCAGGAGAAAATTAATCACATACAAAAACAGGACATGTTGGCAATCAGACAGTTGGAATACAAAAGTAGAAAACAACAGAACCAAACATTGTAGGAAAATTTGGTCTAGGATCAACAAATGAAGCAGGAAAGTAGCTGGCTGAATCTTGTCAAGCTGACAGTTTGTTCACTGCAGACGCATACCTCAGGAAGCCAAAGAGGCAACTATATACATGGACATCACCTGGTGGCCAATATAGAAATTGAATAGACTAATTAAACGCAGAAGATGGAGAAGCTCCATTTTGTCTGCTAAAAGAGGACCAGGAGTAGATTGTGGCACACACCATGAATTGCTAATAACAAAAATTAGAGTATAGCTCAAGAAGATCACTAAATCAATCACTGTGCCAAAATACAACCTGAAGAACATCCCTGTAGAAATTAAAGAAAATGTAAAAAATAGATTTACACTATTAAAACTAGTTGACTGGGAGCCAAAAGAACTCGAATGAAGCCGGGCACAGTGTGAGGGAAGATGGAAACAGTATCTGCAACTAGAAAGAAAAGCCTTACTGGGTGACAAATAAAACTCTTCAAACAATTAAGGACAGATGAGGAGGAAAATGTGACAGAAATAGAGTCAGAACCCTGAATGCAACTGTTCAATTATTTGTTCCAGGGCTGACTTAAATAATCAATGCAGAGAAATAGAAGATAACAACAAAAAAATGAATAAGAGATGTCTTCTGTATGATCCAAGCAATCAAAGCAAAATTTAAACCAAAAGTGTGGATACCCTACAACCCGCAGGAGCACATACTGCATGATCAAGAAGAAATAAAATGATGATGGAATCAATACACTGAAGAACTACACAAGGGGGATGAAAGGATGACAGATGTGGTTAAAAAGAACCTCGTGGTGAAGAAGGCAAAAGAGGTGTGTTTGTGCATTTCTGATAGACCAGATGGGATGGGAGGGAAGGGCAGAGAGGGAGAGAGTGAAAGACAAATGTTGGTTCGGTGACTGGGCCTGTACCTTGCTGTTCAATCCACTCTAGCCTTAAACTGGCAGAAAGAAGGAGGAGAAAAATCTTCCCTCCCCCTCCAGCACCTCTCAGGGAAGTGTACATTTACTTTTTTTTCTCACTTCTGAAAACCTTTGGTGAGCAGTTTTAAACAAGTATTTGATGAACCCAACTACACCTGTGTATGACAATAATAAACAATTACAAAAATAAGATTGCAACTAAAACATCTACTATAAAATTGATTTCCAACTTCCCCAATATAAACTGTAACTCATCATTATTAACTAAATTTCTGTTAATTAACCGTCTGCTATAAGACAACTTCTGTTGCTAAGTTTATAATATACTAAGAAAGAAAACTAAAAATTAATACATTGTTCTCTTTGTCTTGTAAAAAAACAGATTAATGGAACCCAGTGTCAAAGACTATCTTATAGAAATTTTCTTTAAGATCAAAACAATGTAAATTTTGTTCCTTCAGGACACATTTTTCCTACTGCTCCAACATTATGACATGTCCCACATTTTGAGCCCATTCTATTATGCAGTCTTGCACTATTTCTTCCACCTCCATTTCAAACAGAATTTTATACATTTTACCAATTAAATGGAGTTCATCTTCACTAAGTTGTTTCTTGAGATCAGTGTCCCCCAGCTCAGTCATTTTTTAAATCAGGCTTATACTTTTCCACTGTTTGTCTGTATGAAATCTATTGTCTATATAAATCACACTGACCTTGTAAAGTAAAGACTCAGTTGTAAAAATTGGGATTGTCTGCAACACATACAACATTCTAGGCAAAACGTTTGGTTTTTTCACTGATATTTTACCCTTTAAAGACAGATTAAGCTTCTCCCATCTTTGTAAGTCTCTTAATTTCACTCCACATTTTAATATCATTATTCTTCAACAACATACGATTCATATGTCAAAGAAATGCCCAGATATTTTACTTTCTTCCTCAGTTTTAAAGTTAGATTTTTGAATCAAAGCATCTTGTTCTTTCTCCTGTTTTTTAGTCATGTTTTGATTATTACTCTGAAATCCTGCCATAGTTCCAAATTTTTGTATTCTTTCCAACAACTCTGCAATATATTCATTAGGGTCACCATGTCATCTACAAATGCTCTTAATTTGTATTCATCTTTTTAAACTCATATTCCCTTGATCAATTTATCACATCTTATTTTTCTATTCAAAACTTCCAAAGCCAAAATAAAAACTAAAGGAGAAAGCAGATACCTTCCACCAAGAAGCAAAATGGTATGTTTTCCACCAAGAAGCAAAATGATATGTTGTCCTAGGACAGGACCAGTGATCTCTGCAGAGAAGCACACTGACAGCAAAGCTTGGGGGACCCCATGACAGTAGAGCTGTTCCAAATCAACTACAGTCTGACACCGCCAGGTTGGGATAGGAAATTCACAAGCAGACCACTAAGGTTTCCAAATATCTTTGTTTAAATAATGTGAACAAGCAGCAAACTAATAGGTGTGAATGGAAGGCATATAATAAATAACAAAACAATAGCTACATTTCACTATGCACAAAGAAACCTTATCTTCACACATACTCTTTTGTAAATCTAAGTCAGTTGGGCTTGTCCTTGAGAGATGGGAGCTTAGGATTGTTAAACTCTATCACAAAATATTAACAGTTTGTACTGAGATACTATTCTGTTCCATGTGATGGTCTCAGTCAGATAGTGATCCAGGCCAAGGAAAGGTCTATGATGCACACGGTTCAGATTGCTTTAAGGGGAATAAGGCAACATAGTGTGAAGCAATGTTCAGGATCCAATCAGGTGCTTTGACACAAAGCAAGTAATGCCCTGGACACTCAGCCTGGCAAATTATATAATTATATAATTATGCTTTGGCAGCAAGCAAGTCCAGACTGAGTCTTTAAAGAGAGAAGCAATTCCATCTGGATGAGCAGCTCTGCCACCAGGGAAAAGAAACTCTACAATTCAAGAGTTCTTGAACAAAGTCCAGGAATGGTGGCATGACATGACCTCCTTAGACAAGCAAGAGAGGTTCTTTTGTGTGCCAGGTTTGAGGCCATGGGGGCATCTGAAGTTAGTTGGATGTGAATTGCCCTTTCCCCTTTGAATGGTTATTCTAGGTTGTGCCTAGGTCTACTGATGACGTGGAGTCAAGTCTTCAAGGTCTCATAGTCTTTGACATGGATAAATTCATTTATTTAAAAAGGAAATAAAAATAAAGCAGGAAATATAATTCAATTGTAGTAACTGGAGATATATCCCCTTCCTACACTCTACCTGGATCTGTTGTCATCCAGTGGCAATCCTGGCAGTGCCTCTGCCGCAAAGGGAGTGCGACAGGAGTGCTCCCCACCAGACTGGCTGCCTGCCAAAGGAAGCACCTTTTCCTTCTACAATGCCACCAGGCACTTTCCTAGGCTGTGCTGGTGCAGGAAGCACCTCCATTAAACTTCTGGACTTCTGCAAGCCAGGCACAATCCCATGTAATTGATGGGGAAAACCTGTCAATGATTTCATCTGCAATCACGCTACCTGGTGACAGGGAGAATGATGGGACTGTGAAAACGTCATACAGAAGCATGGTTGTGGTCCCTCTTCTCTCCCATTCCCCCTGATGGGACACCATAATCCAGTGAAAAGGGCCATAGTTTCATTTGGAGGGCATTTTGTTTACCTTCACTCTAAATAGAACTAGAAGGGGTCTAGGGAGGAGAACAACTAAAAGAGCTTGGAGATACTTTCTTGTGAGGAAAACACATACTGAAAGAACCACTGAGAACACATTTTAAAATATACATCAGCAAAGTACGGTTGGCCCTCCACTTTTGCTGGTTCAGCATTCACAGACTTGATTATTCAAGGGTTATTTTATTATTTTAAAAAATTCTCATTGTATTTGGTCCTGCCCCTCAAAATAAATATGTTCTTTGTAGGAATCTAAATCCTCCAGGACTCTTTAGGTCTACTTCTGCCAGACATGGACCTTAGATTCACACCAGAGGAGCTAGAGGTTACTAGAGAGAATACTTCTCTAGGCATTGCTAGGTCCTCCCATGTGATTCTGTGGCCCACGTCCTCTGGAAGCTGACCGTAGAATCACGCTGATGGACCTAGAGATTCCTAGAGAAGTGTTGTCAGTTTTTTAAAAAAATAGTATTTCTGAGTTTTTTATTTGCAGGTTTTTCACTTTCATGGGGGTCTTGTGCCCCTTACCCCTGCGAAAGTGGATGGCTGACTATAATGGCCACTAGCTATAAAGGCTTCAAAGGCTTTTGAAATGATCAGATGAATTCAGAGGGGCTTTCTCTTAGCCATGACAGCTAAATAAAACCCACCATTTAGGACAGTAAAAATAGGAAGGGATGGGGATAATCAGGGATAGCCTTTTCCAAAGACACATTTCCCACCGGAGACATGAGTCTTAACAATCCAGTCCTATAGAAATGTAATAAAAAAACAAGTCATATTGTACTTGAATGAGCTTATTTCCAGCTATATGTGCATAAGACTGCAGTCCAGTCTGAGTGCTTCTACAGTCAGATTATGTTGTGTCTGCTGCCTGGCCAAGCCTCCTTAGGGCTTTTTAAACTTTGTAATATTTTTTCTTCTTTAATAACGTCAGACTCTTATTTCCCATCATAAAGTAAAAAAACTCACAAAAATTCTTCCCCCTCAGTAGGTCACCTTTAAGATACTTAGGTCATTATGAACCATCTCAGAATTTCCATGCACTGGAGGGGGCCAAGCCATAATGTGTACCAGCTTTCAGGATAGGCCTCATTTTCTCTGTCATTTGCTTCTACCTTTATTGTTGCTCTGGACATTAAAAAGTAAAAAAAAAAAAAAAGGAGGGAAGAGGAAAGATTTCACTTTCTAGCTACAAAGCATGTAATTTACATCAGCCATATCAGCAATTTCAGTACTGCTAGTATGTCGTTTAAACATGCACATTATGTGGAAACAAACTTCCTGTCTCCTGGAGAGTGACTGCAGCTTCTGAAAATGAGTTTCAGGAGCATTTCAGGATAACAGAATGGGAGCCTGACTAATTCCATCACACCACAGAAATGCTCCTTCTTGTCCACAAGGTCATTACAAGAACACGAGCTGAAATGCTTGTGGTGATTTAATGTAACTGCAAGGCCCTGCTAGTAAGAGAAATATGTGCACCTTGGGTAAGCACCATATTTATTACCAGTAATCCTGAAAAGAAAGTATTTCAGATGTATTAAAATAAGAACCCTGCTGTACTTTTGTAAAAGCCACACCTAACATGAAGCCATTTACAATGGGACAACTCTCTTTCTACCAACCAGTCAAACAAACAAAAACAATTTGTTATAAACAAATTATATCATCTTTCTACCTGTGGGTGATCTGTGGAATCATGGAATAATGCCTTATATTAGAGAATTCTCTTTCTCCCTCTTTGATAGTGAAAGTTGTTGTCATTAATACTTCTGCCTGTCATGTCCAAATATTCACAATGGTTGATCCAGGTGAAATCTAACGCTGTCATGTCATCCCCTAACCTTACCTGAATGTCCCCAAATGTTTCTTCCTCTAGTCCATCTCAAGGCAGTAAGCAAACACTAGAGCCAAGCTCTATCTAGGTGTACCATACTTCCATATCCATATGACTGTTGGCAATGACAATGGAATCAGGACTGTTATTTCTCTCCCCGCATCTCATTGCACCTCTCTTTGACATTAAAAAAAAACCTGTTCCAGATGTTTTCTAGTCCTCCAGAGGAAGTTCCTCACCCCCTCCCCTTTACTTTTTAAAATCGTGACTGATTGAATGATCTGGAGATCTCAAATGTTTGCGCGTATTTTTATTGTCTTTTGACTTCCCTAATAATTAGTTGTTACACTAATTTTTTTCCCCTTCTGGCCAACATAGTTACATTTGCTTTTTTATTGTCCTCATAGGAACAGGCTGTATCTCTAGGCGGCATGTAAGAAATAGAGAGGTTTTCTCAATACAGATTTGATGTACTTTTTCTATTTGGCTAAGTAACAAATCAAAGGTTGGCAACTGCAGTAGTATTGGGGGCTTCAGGGATTGCCAAAAATGCACTGAAAAGATCCAATAAGAGAAGGAAGTGGCTGAAATGCCCACGTCTGGTTTTGAAAAACAGAGTGTTTTTCTTGCAAGCTAGTTAGAAAGTGCTCTGGCACAATCACACACACACACACACACACACACAATTTTACTAGGAAAAGGCCACTCTGGCAATTTAGAAGGAGTTGAGAGCCAGATAAATAGTTGAGAGGGCTTGCATGCAGCCCCAAAGCTACACTTTGCCCACTTGAACCCTAGATAGATCCTATGTTCGTAAAATTGTGGTCCGATAACAATTCTGCATACAGTCAGCCTCCCACATTTGCAGGTTTCACTCTCCCAGATTTGATTATTTGTGAATTTCTTTAACTCTGCCCCTCGCCCACCACCTCAGGGAACCTCTCCTTTCAGTAGCTCTGATCAGGTCCCGCAGCCCTGTAAAAAACTACGCCTGATCCTCCTGCTCCTCCACCAGCCACTGCTTGGCCAGCTAAGCACAGCTCTCAGACCAATTTCTCAGCATCACAAACCCTCTCCCAATGTCCCACACACCCAACCTAACTGTAGCAAATGTGGAGGGCCAGCTGTAAAATATTCCTTCACCAAAATGCATTCATTCGATGGAAAGGGCATACAGTGCACCCTCTTCTGGTGTGACATCCGCATACAGGAATGTGAGGTCACACAAAGTGTTGCTCCCATTATAGTCAATGAACATGCTGGAGTTCAGGCTCACACACATTGCATCCATTGATTACAATGGGATACAACTCTCTCTTTCTTTTTTTTTTTACATCGGGATTTGTGGAACAGAACCTCATCATAATATCGAAGATGGCACTGTAAAAGAAAGAAGGCATATGTGCAAGCTGCAAAATGCAGAAGTGCCAGCTACAGTCACATACAGACGGGGGGGATGAGAGAGGTTCACCCCAGGCAATTTTTTTGAGGTGTCAGGCCTCGTAGCTCCACCCCCACATGCCGTGGCCATGCCCCCACCCCACGCATTCCAAGCTCTACCACTGGCCAGCTAGATTGACTGTTTTAACTTTTCTGGTAAATTTATTTTTTGCAGTCAAGGGTATATTTCAGCCCAATGGGAATAAGAAAGGAAGACACCAATATTAATCCTGTAGATGGCATTTCAAGGCTCAAAACAGTTGTAAGATATTCTTCCCAAAGGTTCTACAAATCAAAATTAGCAGTGAATATTCATATGATATACAGTAGTTATTATAAAACATAAAAATAAAAAAATGTCATTTTAAAACTATTTAAAAATGCAGCCAACCTATCATAATCTTTACTTAAATGAAGAAAATATTGATACATATTAATTACTGTACATATAGCAAAACTCTTAATAATATGAAAGCTTTTTAAATAAACAATAGTTTTTAGAAAAATCTCACCTTCGATGCTCAGCACTAATTTCAACCAGGGTGCACCTAAACTGTCTAGTTATTATAATCTTGGTGTATAACATTTTCATTAGTTATACCAAATGTATTTCATCTACAAAGACAGCAGTTATTTTTTTCAGGCTGTCTTCCAAGAGAAGCTCAAATAAATTGCCTGTTTTATAAGTGCATACTTCTGCTTTACTATGCAACATATTTTGTGATTTGATCTGTAAGTCACTTGATGAGATCATGTGTCTGTGTGGTTGATTCTGGACATATTTCTATTCTGTGTGCAAAATATTTCTATGTTCTTGCAGAACTCACTTTAGATTATTATGATAGATAGCAGTAGTCTCATATCTTTTGCAGGAATGTAACTTGAGCTAGAATTCCACTTTGATACTAGTTACCAAACTTATACAAAAGGTTAGCGCACACACACGCACACACACACACCCATGCACACACTGAAAAAAAGCCTCTAGAATTAAATAAAAGTGAAATTTTGCTACCAAAAGTGAAATCTTGACAAATTTAGTAATATCCACCTAACTTCTGTATGTTCAGAGGAAGCTGTGAAAATGCTGTAAAGGCCATAGCAGTTTGCTTTTGCCTGAGTATACCGGAAAGGGCAAGGCTCCCTGCTTCTCTTCTTTCTTTCTTGCTAAGTTAATGAAGTGTAAACTATTTTTGCTCTTTGAACTCAGTTTGCAGTAACTGAAGTAAGCTGAGCAAAAAGGGAGAAAGAGAGAGGAGGAGAGAAAAACTGGGGCATTTTAAAAGCTGCTAAAGTGGCGGGGGGGGGGGTACAGAGAATTTGTTGGGACTGTCCCTGCCAAAGTTGGAGGATATGTTGGAAGATAGGTTGAAGATAAAGGAGGCTCTTTGTCTTTTACATCTGGCCACCCATGTCAGTGAGAAGTAAGAGCCATGTTAGATTATTTGCAGGTATATACAAGTTGAGAGCCAAAGTGATGTAGTGGTCTGAGCACTGGACTACAACTCTGCAGACCAGAGTTTGAATCTCCTCTTCGCCATGGAAAACCACTGGGTCCCCTTGGGTGCACTCCAGCCACAAAGGAAGACAAAGGCAAGTCCCCTCTGAACAAATCTTGCCAAGAAAACTCTGTGACAGGGTCACTATAAGTCAGAAACAACTTGAAGGCACACAACAATACACAAATTAAAGGTTTGACAACCACCAGCATACAGAATTGGTTCTGAGCTGTTTGAGGCTTAGTTCTGACCCACTAGTACATCACACAAGCCTCATGAGTAGGTGAAATATCTTCCATGTAGAAAACACCCAACTTTCCAATACCTTCCAATTTTCTGATGAGCCCACTAATTAGTCTATGACATAGTTTTTTGTTTGTTTGTCCTTAATACCCCACTAAGCCACAGCTTTTATATGTTCCATCCCAAATGTAGGCATGATATTTGAATCTGAAGCAGATTGTTTAAATTCCAGGCTACTGCTTTTTATGTTTATTTCTGCCAGCATCACAGTAAAGTAGTATGATTAGAACAGAAATGAGTATCTGTTAACAAGATCAAGCTTCATAAATCCACCCAATGTGAATTTAGATTCAGATGCTAATTATATTTGACAACTTTACTCATAAGTTCAGAAAACATTGTCAAATTTTATTTTTATCATTTGCGACTTATATTCTACACTGTCCACATAATTTAGAAACAATTTCGATTAGTTTCCACTCAACTTACTTCTAGAGAGTTAGAAAAAGATGTTATGCCTGATACACAGCTCTAGCAAATCAAAGTGTTTCGGCTGAATTGTGAAATTGTTTCAGAGCTACAGCTGTATACAGTCAACCTTCCCTATTTGCAGTTTGACTTTCACTGATTTGATTAATTGCTATTTTCTTCAACCCTGCCTCTCCCACCTCAGGTGCTTCTTTTGCAGGGAAACCTTCCCTTTCAGCAGCTCCACTCAGGCCACACAGTGCTTTAAAAATCCACCTTTGGTCCTCCTCTTCCTTCTCCACCAGCCACTGCCTCACAGCTAAAGACAGCTTGCAGCCTGATTTCTCAGCACCACAAACCCTCTCCCAGTGCCACCCATATCCAAAGAAGGAAATGGGCAAGAGAGAGGAAGTATAGGGCCTCCATTCCAAACCAACCAACCCATCAACCAACCCCTTTCCTCTCCTTTCCTTGACCTAGTTTGGACCCTGGATGCCAGTTTTCTCCATCATGCCTCCTTTTCCACAGATACGCATATATATTTAAATATTTGCAATTTTTCTACTTCTGTGAAGGTTCTGTGCCCTTAACCCTAAGGAATATAGAGAGCCAACTACGTATTTTTATGTATTTTTAAAATCTTTTTAATCATTACGTTTTTTTTTAAAAAAAATTCCTAATTATTGAAATCATCCTAAATTGTAAATCACAAAACTTCAGGTATGTGTGGTCTTTCCATTGGCAGGCAAAGACCTTTTTTCTTCAGTCAAGCTTTTGGTATTTAAGCTAGGTTGCTGTTTAACGGGGTTGGAACTGGTTGCATTCCCTTATTCTTCTCCTTATTCTTCTTCCTCTTCCATTTGTGTTATTAATCCATTTTTATGTTGTAAAATTGTATTTTTTTTAAGTAACACTCTGGAATAATAACTTTCAAGACAAGCTGGAATAATCCAATCAAATCAAACTTTATTTTACAGTCCATAGAACCATTAATAGCGAAGCATTCAACTGTATGATATAGAGAAAATACACCTATTAAAAGTAGGATATAGATATATAAATAGGATAGACTATGAACAGGATATAAAAGCATAAATATGAAATAAATGCATAAAATAGTATATAAATACATGAAGTAAATTAAAATCATAAACAATATGGATTATTAGATAAAATATAAATAGACATTCATTAATTCCATCTCATTAAAACAGTAGAATTGGGTTGATCTTAAAGTACATTGCCAGTATCCCAACATAGTTTTGATATTTCTCTTTCTCTGTTCTTAATAGCTGATGACAGAAATTTGGCAACTGGCAGGGTTACATTCGGACATAAAGCTGCAATAATATTCGTCCTCCATCAATGTTATAGCTTAGGTACACATGTTCATCTTTTCTGTACGTATTCTTTGCTTTAAAATAAATGTTAGTAAATAAATAAATTACATGTAAGGAAAGTCAGGGCCAACTGTTACAAACATTTTGATGTGGTGGTACAATATTACTACTGTTAAGCATTTTTAGTCTATTTTGGAATGTTTTAATCAACGAGGCCAGCCTTTGCTTGCTTATGCCACACAGCAGCTCCTGGAAAAGAAAAGCGTATGTACCACCTGGCTCCTAACAGTTATGCTAGTTGTGGCATTTTGTCTGTTTGCAAATAGCCCCTCAGATCAGGAAACAGTAGAGGAGCGGGGACAGGGATTTCAATGCTGGAGCACCTAAGCTAGAGATAACTAGAGTGGCAGCACCCTTTGGCAAACATGTACTTGCCAGTCAAATGAACATTCAGTCATAACAACTACCTGTTGCAAAATCCAAAAGCAACCAGGCAAATCAGCATTCACATAAAGCAAAGATTCCCAGTCTCTCTCTCTCATGCACAAATACATCCCCACACACTGACATGTAGATAGCAAAGCAAAGCCAGCCTCAGCAGTGCCAATGGTGTATTTTATACAGGATTGCCACCCTTTTCCTCCTTGCGCTGCTGTAACTTTACGAAGTATATGACACAGTGTAATACGCAGTATAAAGATAACAGAGGAACAAGCCTCTAAAAACACAGGTACAATATAAAGGAAGAAAATTAAGATGTCATCACCCTGTTTCAGTGATGCTCCACAGACAAGTAAAAACCGCTACTGCACACATTGTGTCTGTTCACCTGGTGGCTAGTAGACAGGAAATGTCTCCAACATGACACTTTTAGGTCATTTTGTAGGATGTCAGAATGAGGGACTCACAGTGAAAGGGGGGCAGTGAATTCTCCAATAAAGAACACTTTCTTATCTGATGTGCATCTTCTATCCATGATCCCACCACTGGAGGGTGTGATTTTTTCCAACTCATTCCTCTGGGAGCCTGTAGTCAGGGAACAAAATTGGGACCTGTCCTGCCATGTGATGAGACAGTGCTGTTCCACTGAACTAAGCTCCATAAACCTTTCTTTCACATGTGGGAGCATGGCAAGGTTCTGTTTCCTTGGCTCTGGTCTTGTCTTTCACCTGTTCCATCAGTAAATATTGTTGCAAGCCATACTCCCAAAACTGAGGCATTGCCTTACAGACATTTCCTACAGGTGGAACAGAATTCCCATCTCCTCTTTCCTAATGTATTGTTCTTTCCTGCTCTGAGGTTTACTTGCTATGCATAGTGTGACTCGAATCCTTATTTTGAAGGACCCTATGAATCCAATGTGGAACCATGAAGTTAGTTGGTTACTCAGATTTCAATGTGCCTCCCATGTCTTTTCCCATGAAAAGAAGCTCTTGATAGGCATATATTGTCTGTGATGTAGGTAGCAAATTTGAATCCTATCTGAGGGCCTTTCTACCCTATATGGTTATAGTGCCATTATTCCACTGTCAGCATCCTGTGGAATTCTGGGGTTTGTAGTTTACTGAGGCCAAAGAGCTCTCTGGCTGAGAATTCTAAATGTCCCTCCCTAAACTGCAAACCCCAGGATTCCATAGGATGTTGAAAGTGGAATAATAGCGGTGTAGTGTGGAAATGGCCTGAGAGAAATTTGAGAGGCTGTTACTGCAGGTGTCCTTTGGCACCATCCTAGCCAGTATCTGAGGAATAAGGTGCTGTGAAGTCTTATTGACAGACCATTTTCCACTGTGTGACATCATCATGTCTGCGATCATCACACATTAATTGGTGCTTTGTGTGTGTGTGTGCGCGTGCGTGCGTGTGCATGGCTGGCACATAGTACTGTAACTGATTGGTGGCAGTAGAATTTCTGAGACAGCTGTAGGGTGCTGTGCTATCCCTTGCTGTTATTAGGATTGTTTTACTTTATTGCTTGGGTGCTGGGACCTCATAGGATTTCAACAAGTTACATTACCATTATGGTGGCATAGCAGGATCATGGAATCAGCCTTACTGACAGTCACATTCCACTGGGGTTGAAAGACATAAGATTTAAGTCTTCTAAGAGTGACGGGAGCCATAAGGGAAGTACAACATTCTTGAAACTGCACAATTTAACATCTACAGGTAATATCACTAGTAGAAAAAAAAATTATAACTCTGTGTTTACCAAAACTATCATTCATTTAGAGCAAACTTTTGAGGTTGGAAAAATATGGTTTTGTAATCCAAGGGCACTAGTTTACATCATTCCCACTGCTACTACTTTTCTAAAAAGCATATCTACATGGGTAGAAATTATGTCACATGCAACAGTGCTGAAGTGTCATTAACAGGCTTAAAACTTTTATTTATTCAGCATGAGCCTTAACTCTATATGTGGACACAGCCTGTGTATCATTTGTACATAAATGAATATTATATGATAAAATAACATAACTATACTTTTATTAGTGTTCATATAACCAAGTGATTTTCAATTGTTATAATTTGAAATTAGGAGAATGTTATATTCTAAAATGTTGGATACTTGTCCAAATTGTGGGAAAGTTCTGCTGGTGTTACAAATTTTTCTATCATCCCCCTGCCCTTTGTTCACTGCTCTTTTTTGGTTTGTTTTCTTGCTTTTCCACATCGTACCTCATAGAACAAACAGTATCATTGACCAATAGTTTCATCATGTTTTGAAAGGAGAGGCAGAAATAGCACCAGATCACTTCTCTTTGTATGGAGAATGGGGCAGGAGAAGGCCTCACCACAGCAGAGTGATGATTCACTAATTGTTTCTCTTCCTTTGCAGCCCATTTGATTTGACAGAATATTAGATAAGTTAAAATTCCCTATATTTTAAAAGCCTAATGATTTCTAATGTTTGTCTTGATATTGCTGAGGGAAACCATGTGTAGTTTCTTACTCAGATAGCCTTGTCCTTAGTCCCACCATGTCAGGAAGTTACTAATGAAAAGCTGATGTAATACTGTTACAGTTCTATCTGTTCCAAACATTAAAGTCAACAGCAAATTGATGCCACACTCAGCAAGAGCTTATTTAGCAATACTGACACACAGTCTTCACAACAATACTGTCAACATCTACCACACATGGTGCCAACCAATGTAACCCCTACTGCTTCACAGCTGTAGATCCTGGTGTTGTCATATCTTTGTGTTTTGTCATCCTACCGTTATCTAGAGGTATAATTCCAGGAAAGAAACAACTTCCTTAAAGAATCTTACTGAATAAGGAGCAATATAGTAACAAACTTTGCCAGGTCAGCAATCATTTAAAAGTATTAAAACCGTGTGACATTAAATATAGAAACTGTGGTTGACCTTCCACTCTTGAAATGGCCTGTTCATCCCACCCCTTCTATCTGGCATGGACTGCAAGAAACTTTCTTGTTATTAATGTAGATTTCTGTCCTTCCTTATCCTATAGAGTCATTGTAAAATCAAATAGCTATCAAATAGCTCTTAGATATCCAGGTTATAAAAGGTAATAAGCAAAATGGCAGCAAATATAAACTCCAACTGCTGGGAAAGAGATTAGAAAATTAGTGTAGACTGGGGGAGTGGGAGAAGAGGGGTAATAATAAAACTAGTGGTATAGCCTCTAAAGCAAGGATTGCACAGAGGCTCTACTATACACGAGTTAGCCATTGCTTCTCAATATGAATACAGGGCCCACTTATACGACAAAAGGATAGCACTATATTCCACTTTAACTGCCATGGCCACATTCTGTGGAATTCTGGGGCTTGTTGTTTGGTAAAAAGCTAGAACTCTCTGGCAAATAGTTCTCAGTGTCCCTCCCTAAACTGCCAGTCCCAGGATTCCACAGGATAGCCGTGGTAGTTATAGTGTTCCGGTTGTGTAGTGTGAATGGGCCCAATGACAAAGAAGTCCTATGGTGCTTCAAATTTAGAAGATGAACTTGTAAGCGTCTCAGGGTACAGGTAGACTATTTGGAGTCTATAAAACCAACCTGCTATGAGTCATGGCCTGCAGTGTAGCTGATGCATCTGTTTTTGAAGTCTCATTCAAACAAAAGCATCAGATATACTTGGATATGGTATAATACCTGTATGACTTTTGGGCTGTATCCAGTTTGCTCTTAGTGGGTCACAAGATGTACAGGCCTATTCAAGGAGTTACTGTCAATTGTTGGGGAGCTGTGGCATACTGAGTCTCAACAGTGCCCAGGGCGAGGGGTGGGGGAAGCAGCAGCAGGCAGAGGGGCGAGCAGCGAGGGGGAGGGCTGAGCAGTGACTGGAGGGCCAGGAAGGTGGGGTTCCTCTTTTTTGAGCCCCCCCAACATTGGTGCCCAGAGCACAAGCCCCAGTTGCCCCACTCTAGATCTGCCTCTGTTGGGGAAAAACCAGAAAGATCTTCTTTTGGAATGTTCACTTCATTTGGATCTAACGCCAAATGCAATATCGCAGACATATGTTGGATAATGGAGCACACCAAAGAATTTTGGAGAAAAAAAATCAGCTTGTGCTTTATAGATTATATCAAAGCCTTTGATTGTGTAGATCATGAAAAACTATGGATTATTCTTAAAGAAATGGGTATACCACAACATTTGATTGTCCTGTGCTCAGGACAATGGGCTTACTTGTCAAGACAGAATATGGAGAAACAGAATGGTTTCCAACTGGCAAAGGGGTCAGACAAAAGGCTGCCTTTTATCACTCTATCTAATTTGTAGGATGAACATAACATACATAAAGCAGGATTAGACTGAGAGGAAGGAGGCATAAAAACTGGAGGAAGGAAATTATACCATACTACTAGCAGCAAATAGCAAAGACTTGGAACAGGGAAAGTCAAGGAAGAAGGTTCAAAGGCAGGTTCAGAGTTCATAGAATCATAGAGCTGGAACAGATCACAGGGACCACCAAGTCCAGCCCCTGCCACACAGGAACACACAATCAAAGCACTCCTTATAGATGGTCATCCAACCTGTTTAAAAACCTTCAAAGGAGACTCTAGCACACTCCGAGGCAGAGTATTCTACTGCTCTTACTGTCAGGCTGTTCTTAATGTTTAGATGAAATTTCTTTTCCTGAAGTTTGAAGCCTGAAGTCATTGCTCTGTGTCCTAGTCTCTGGAGCAGCAGAAAGTAAGCTTTCTCTATTTTCCATATGACATCCCTTCAAACATTTAGACATGGCTATCATGTCACCTCTTAGCCTTTGTCTTTTGCAGACTAAACATCCCCGGTTCCTTCTCTAAGCTGCTTCTCATAGGGCGTGATTTCCAGGCCTTTTACCATTTTGGTTGCCCTCTGGACCTGCTCCAGCTTGTCCATATCCTTTTTGGCTTGTGATGCCCAGAACTGGACACACTACGGCAGATGAGGAGTGACCAAACCAGAAGAGAGTGGCACTATTACTTCCCTTGACGCTACTCCTATTAATGCAGCCTAGAATTACATTGGCTTTTTTAGTTGCTGCATCACACTGCTGACTCATGTCCCTTTGGGGTCTACTCAGACTCCTAGGTCTCTTTCACATATGTTGTAGTTAAGCCAGGTGTCACCCATATATTTACACATTTCATTTTTTTCTGTTTAAGTGTAGTAGCTTACATTTCTCCCTTTTGAAATTCATTTGCCTACCTTTCGTCTGACTACACTTGGCTTCCCCTTTCCACTGCATAATAAACTCTAGGAGAACACAGACACTGCCACTTAAGGATCCCACTATTTCCACTTCATTAACAAGGTCATCATTGTTGGTTACGGTTGGATCGAAAATAGTTGTTCCCCTCGTTGTCTCTTCCACATTCTGGACAATGAAATTATCTTCAGGGCAAGTGATACTCTTGACAGAGTCTAACTTCCAACAAATATCAGTAGAGTTGAAATCACTACATCTCTCCTTTCTGAATGTTTCATCATTTGTTCCAGGAAAGCATCATCCAAGTCCTCAGTCTGGCTTGGGGGTCTGTAGTAGACCACCACAATGGCATTACTGTTGTTTCTCTCTCCCTTAATTTTTAACCAGATCCTCTCAACCTAGTTTCCAGGATTTAAGTCATGATCTCGTCACAGATCTCTCCGTGACTTATAGTGCTATTTTTCATTCTTTCCTGTTTGGTCTATTTCTCTGAAATAGGTTATGTCTCTCTATTGCTATATTCCAATAATGAGACACATCTCATCAGATTTCATTGATACCTATAAAAGTCAAAGTTGTTTGTCTTTGTCAGGCAAAGACCTCATATGATTGGCTGAGAACATTCGATGGAATCCTGGGGTTTGCAGTTTAGGGAGGGGCCTTTAGAATTATCAGCCAGAGAGTTCTTGGGCCTGGCCAGTTGTTATGAAGATGAGGCCTAGTAGCAAGGAGGGGGCAGTATATTCCCTCAGGAACCCAACCTCTGTATGTTATTAACTCTGAATACAGATTGGATTGGGAATATGTGGAAAAATTATAGGTACTGGGCAAGACAGTTTGGGAAATTAGAAAAACAAGATCTCGAATCTTTCTAACAAGTATTACCTATGAGAAAACAAAATCATGGGCAATGCCAGGTATATATGCTAGTTATATCATATTTGCTTTGCTGTGTTATGAGTTCAAGTTCATGCTCTATGCATTAATGTAGATACATCTAAGACTATGAGTCACTTCCCCTAGCTGCTTATTTAAGTTTAAAGTCCCCCCCACCCCCTGCCTATTCTTGAATTCTTGTACCATTTGCCCAGTTCTCCTCATAACATTCAGGCCATAATCTCCAGCACTTGATGAAATCCTCCCCTCAAGAACACTCAAGAAAACAAAAATAATGAGCACAGATGATTTATATAATTTAGTAGGAGACAATGAAGACATTGAAAGAGTTGAAGATTTTCCAGCCTTGGTTCAGTCATTGGCGGTTGAATGAGTGGAGACTGCAGTCAAGAAATCAGAAGAGCAGGACTTGGAAGGGCAGCTATGAAGGGACTAGACAAGATTCTGAAGTGTCAAGATATATCTTTGAATACTAACATTAGGATTTTCTGTGTCATCCTATTTCCAATTTCTGTGTATGGTTGTGAAAACTGGATAGTGAAGAAAGCTGATTGGAAGAAAATCGACTCATTTGAAATGTGGTGCTGGTGGGGAGTTCTGCAGATACCATGGAGGGTTAAAAAGACAAATAAATGAGTCCTAGAGCAAATCAGGCCTCAACTCTCCCTAGAAGCCAAGATGACTAAACAGAGACTGTTGTACTTTGGATGTATCATGAGAAGACATTACTATCTACAGATAAATTTAATCATTATTAATATTAATGAGAAATCAGAGAAATTCAAAATATATAGTATATGCGCAGCACCTGTTGGACCAATAAAATGGTTGTTAAATTGCTTTCTGAATGTAGAATTAAGCATAAAAGGCAGTGCACATTCTAGTACAGGGATGAAAAATGTCTGGCTCTCCAAATGTTGTTGGGGTGCCACCCCCATGATCCCTGACCATTGTCTTTGCTGGCTGGGACTAATGTCCAGCAACATCTGGAGGGCCACATATTGCTCATCCTAGTTCTAGTGAATGGCATATAGGTGATCCCTTTTTTTCCTCTTGGAAAATATCTTATCCCATTTTACAACTCTAAAGCAATGGATCCTAGTTAAAAAGAAAAGGGGAGGAGTAAAAGTTTGACTTTTTAAAAAGTTTGCTTCAAAAACTTATATATATAGTACTGTTTTAAAAAAGATAAAAACAGATAAAAGAGGACAAGAATGTTATTTAACAGAAAGCATCCAATGTGGTGTTCTTGTGTGCCTTCAAGTCATTTCTGACTTATGGGGGCCCTAAGGCAAACTTTTCAGCTGGTTTTCTGGGGTTGAGAGTATGTGATGCCCCCAAGGTCACCCAGGGGGTTTCCATGGCCAAGTAGGGAAGTAAACTCTGGTCTCCAGGGTCATAGTTCAATGCTTAAACCACTACACCACACTGGCCCTGCATGCCACTGTGGCAGAGCTCCAACCTCTCTTAGAAGACACTTTGTTTAAAAATGGTTTTAGACTTCACAAATGGAACTTTCATTTCGTGAACATGGGGGGTGGGGGCTATGTAAGATATAATCTAGCCAAAGTGAAGCATTTAAAAATCCCAGTGATTTAAATGGGAAAGCTGAGCTTCATGCCTGCGTTGTAATCAACAAGATTTAAGTGTTTCAGCTGGGATTCCCACTGCATGCTTATATTGCAAATCCTATTGTCTTTTGCATCTTCTGTTCAGCTTTTTTAAAAACCGAAAATTAAAAAAATGTTCTGCCTCATAGGATGGTCAGAATTTATTGTGCCACTGCTGAATTACAAGTATGTTACATTAAATGTCTTTCTTTATCTATGTTTTCCAGTTCCAGTTTATTTGTATATTTCAAATAAAACACTTTTAAAAAGCTTACCCTATGTGCCTTTTTAGCCATTAACTACTGCTGGCAAGATGTAAAAATTTAGCGGAAAGTAGCTTCAAATTCATACAGCCCTTATTCATCTGTCTCCACATATTTTGCATCTGCAGCCCTAAATAATCGTAACATACAAATCTATCCCATTGTAGTCTGTGAGACTTACTTCCAAGTAAAAATGTTTAGGCTCAGATCTGCAACAAAATTTTTGTGCCTAACTGTATCAGAATATTTAACATGCTAATGTTGTAAATTGTAACCCTTCCCAGGATTCAGTCAAAATCTTGTTAACTGTATAAAATGTTCAGCAGAGATTTTTTTTTTCCCCAAGAAAGCTGAAGATCAGTTTTGCTAAAACTTTGCAGAGGCATTAGTGGAAAAATAAATATATTTCCTTGTTACAAATGACATCAGTTTAAGTACTTCTACACTTAGTAGTTTCCGGTGTGTGTGTGTGTGCCTTCAAGTCACCTGCAGATTCATGGAAACTCTATGAATTTCACAGGGTTTCCTTAGGCAAGTAATATGCAGAGGTGGTTTTGTCAGTTCCTTCTTCTAAATAAAGCCTACAGTACCTGGTATTGGTCAGTGGTCTCCCATCCCAGTACTAACCCTGCTTAGTTTCCAAGATCAGAGGGGACCTGGTACGTTTTGGGTTTTTAGTTTCCAGTACATTCCTTTAATCCTTAAAACGTTTGTTTTTACTTAGTAGAGGTTTATATACTTACTAAAAATAAGCCAATGCGTATTCTATTCTAAAATCGAGGTAATTTATTGGTAATTTCACAGTGCTTTATAAAACAGGGCAAGTGTTCTAAAACTGTAAACTACCAAACAACAAACAATCTATATTCTGAAACGAAGTAGTGAATAGAGTTAATTTTTAAAGAAATCAATACCACTTACCATGAAGTAAACTTTTTAGGTAGGCAATATTGAGGTCTAAGTAATAAATGCTAACTGGACTGTGTTTAAGTAGTATAAGAAATGATGTTTGAATTTTTGCAAACGTCGTTTTATCTCACAGCCGCTTTACGAATCCTCTCTAACCCACGTGCCTTTTAAAACTCCCGGGAGGCACAAAAAGTGGAGAACTTTAGCGGTCAGGCTTAAGGAACACGAAAACGGGGCGGTTCTCGACTCGTCTGCTGTAAAACATCGCTGCGAGGCAGCAACGTGTGGGGAAAATCACAGGTGGACTGCGCGGAAAGCACAAGGATAAGGCGTTCCCTTCACGGACTCAGGCCTTTCTTTCTTTTTCCGAAAGACGAAACTGAAATTTAGTTGGGAAGATTCACGCCTCCCCCCCCCCCGCCCGTCTCCCGTATGGTGGACGATGCGGGGCTTGGCTGGCCCAGAAAAAACCCCGATAGGTGCGCCTGAGGGTCTCCACAAGTCGGAAACCACTTGAGGGCACACAACCCCAAAGGGCATCTATTTTAGCAGAAGAGTAAGGACCTTTTCTTCTGGATGCCCCCCCCCCCGACTTTTAAATGCAAGTTTTCTTTGTGCCAGATGAAACGGGAATAGGGTGGCATGAAGTACTTGGGAGAGTTAAGATGGGGGGGGCTCTTTTTACGCGTTCTTCTCTTTTTAAAATCTCCCACGCAACCAGTCGGAAAGAGGTCACGTTAGGCACGCGGGGGCTCCGGGCTTTCGGCGCCGGTGAGAAAATCCCTGCCACCCCGCTTCTCGTGGCTTGTTGGGAGGTCAATGTAACAACCCGGCAAAACGATCGCAGGCTTGCGGGATGAGCTTCTCCAAGCGCTTCCACGTTCTCGTTGTGGCATTTCGGAAGTTGGAGAGGGAGGGAGAAAGGGAGCCTCGAAAAGCGCGCCCGCACCTTCTCGGTCCCGTTCTTTTCCCTTCCGTGCCCGCAGCCCCCTTGGCAGCGGGCAAAGACTTCGTGGGAAGACAGTCGAAGCGTCCCCCGAACTCAACCTGAGGCAGGAGAAGGGCCGAGGAAAGGATTTGATAGGCTGTTATCTAGACGAGGAGGCGTTGACCTTATTTTTTACCGGCATCGGGTGTGTAAATTGTTTTGAAGGAGCGGTCCCTTGCGCGCGGGGGCGGCAAGAGAGCGCTCCGGACGGTCCCCTCAGGAGCAGAGGGATGCCCTTGGCGCGAGCAAGCGGCGGGGAAACGCTCGGCCGCCCGGTTTGGGGAAACTGTTCTCCTGAGGGGGGGGGGAAGGTTTTTGTATCGGCAGTTATTACAAGCCCCCCCCCACACCCCACAGCTCCCAAAGGGGAGGCGTGTCGCGTCCGGCCCCACTCACGCTCGGACTCTCTGCCTTTCTGGAAGGTGCTTGATGGCCAGGGGGTGGCGGGATGGAAGAGAGGGAAAGGTAAGGCAGGGCTTACACGCTGCTGGGGTTTGTTTTGAAGGCTGCCGGAGCCGGAGGGCTGCTGCTTGAGATACCACGTGCCGTCGCCTCCCATCAACAGAACGGTCGCTTTAGCCTGAGAGGACCGTCTGTGTAAACCACACACCCCTAATAATTAGCCATCCCAGCCTCAGACTCCTGCCCCACGTGCAGTTCGGGGCAATCCTTAAAATGGGGGGAGGGGCAGCCGCCTCGGTTGTCTCAGTTTTTGGCGTGTGTTGTTCCCTCTCGTCTAGAAGGCTTTCGCAGAAGACTGTGGTAAAAACCTAACGTTGTTCTGCTTCCCCTTTCCGTTAATAACTGTGACCCCCCCCCCGTCAAAAACTACTCCATCTTCGGAGCAGGCTTGGCGCCGCCGCCGCTACAGCAGGTTCTCCTCCGGAGCGCCTCTCCGAGAGCGGCCCCGGCCGCCCCCCGCCCCAGCCTGCCGCTTCGTCCCGCTTCATTTCTTTCCCTGAGAGTCGGAAGTTCCAACTTGAGGAGGGCTGAGCCCTCCCCAGCGGCCGCCCATAGCGGTCGTCCTCGCCGCTATTCTTTTGCCTGCCCTCTTGCCCCCCTCCCCCGGGCAGGACTTACTTGCCCCGTCCTTCTGCCCGGAGGCGACGTTTTCGCGGGAGGTCGCTCCCCCACCTCGCTTCCCTTCTTCCTCTCCGACCAGTAGCAATAAAACTAGCGGTCGGAAAACCCGAGCCTGCCTAGCCGCGTCTTAAGTTTTACGCCCGACCGAGAGATTGCGGCGGCGGCGGCATTAGCGGCGAGACCTTCTTGGCGGAAAGTGATTCATTCCTCCTGAGGTCCCCCGCTCGCAGCGCTCCCGGGCCGCACCGGGAGCGGCGGGCTCCTCGGCGACACCCCCGCGAGGAACGAAAAGACGCGCGCGGGACGCCGTGGCGCGCGGGGGGGGGCAAAACAAAACGTCTAGCAACCCGAGGAAGAAGCGTCGCAGGGAAGAAGGGAGGGGGAGGACGGAAGAGAGCGAGCGAGACTCCGGCAAAGAAAAGGCAAAGGGGAAGGAAAAGAGGCGCTCGGCTCGCAGCTGGGCAGCGGCCGCCCGGAGACGCCGCCGCCGCCGCCGCCGCCGCGGGGCTCTGCAAAGGACAGCAAGAAGAGGAAGAGGCGGAGGGGGCGCCGCTGGCCACCGCGGGTCCCCCGCGCTCCCCATATTCGGCCGCCCTCTCCCCTCTCTGCACTTCATCAGTCCCTGTTTTTTGTTTCTCCCTCCTCGTTGTCCCCTCGTTGTCCCCTTCCATCCCTTCCCTCGCCTGCCTCTTTCCCCCCTCCCTCCCTTCCTTGCGCCCGGTCCCACTGAGACGCCTCCTCGAGCGACACCCCCCTCACCCTCTCCTGCAAAACTCGCTAACTTGTGGCTGTTGTGATGCGTATTCCCGTAGATCCCAGCACCAGCCGGAGGTTCAGCCCCCCTTCCAGCAGCCTTCAGCCCGGAAAGATGAGCGAAGTGAGCCCGGTGGTGGCGGCAGCCCAGCAGCAGCACCAGCAACAACACCAACAACAACACCAGGAGGCGGCGGGGCCCCGGCTTCGTCCGCACGACAACCGCACCATGGTGGAGATCATCGCCGACCACCCGGCCGAGCTGGTCCGCACCGACAGCCCCAACTTCCTGTGCTCCGTCCTGCCCTCGCACTGGCGCTGCAACAAGACCCTCCCGGTGGCATTCAAGGTAAGGCCAGCGGGGAGCCCTCGCGAGAGGCCGCCCGCCCGCCCTGCCGGCAGCTGCCGCGGCCGGCGTCTCCTTGCCCTGGGGAGGGGGCGAGGCGGCCGCGACAGGACTGGGTCCCCCTTCCCCGGGACCGGGGCGCTCGCATGTGCTGCCCAGCTACGCTTTGGCTTCGCGGAGGTCGCCCTTGGGGGGAGGGGCGCCGCAGAGACACCCCGGCCGCCCGCCCCGACTCGGGACCCTTTTTGCCGCCCTGCCCGCAGCGCTCCTCCTCGTTGGCCGGGGCCTGGCACTCTCGGTCCTCCGTCAGGAAGAGCCTCGCTTGCCGCCGGAGAGAGTTTCTTCCGGGCCCGCGGGACGGCCCTCGTTCTGGCGGGGCGCGCCTTCCCCCTCGTCCCGCGCGCCCTCTCGCCCCGTCCCGCTCCTCTCCCCGGGAAACCGCCGGTCGCCCGCTGCCTTCGTTTCAGGCTTTCTCCCCGAAGGGGGGGCTTTTCTTACTTGCTGTGCTTGGCGCCGTTATCTGAAAGGTGTAGACGTGAGCACCTCTTTCCGCCCCGTGTTCCTGAAGCAGACCACTCCTTTTTTCAGAGGAAGAAACTGCTCTTCCCTTGCCCGAGGTACCCCTACCTCTTTGTATTGTTTTGAAAAGCACCGCTTCACCGTCACGTGCGAACACAAATGACCCCTTTACCTCCGTGCCAGGGCATGAGGCCGGGTGCTTCAGGAGCAGTCTGGTGCCCTTTACTTCCAGAATTATTTCTTGTGGGAAGCTAGCCTTCTTTCCCACAACTACGATGACCTTTTGCCGCCACCCCAGGTCCTAAATAGTGCTTCGTGGAAGGTCGTGGTAACAGGCACACATCCCTTGCCTCTCTCCTCAGGCTGTGTCTATGTCCTCATGTGTTTGTGTATCCTGTAAAAAAAGAGTCCTCTGTTCCCCCTTGTTAATCCTGAAAGAATTGTGGGAGTGTGAAATAAGGTCAGTCCTAAACTCATTTGTTCATGCATAAAAATTTCACTGGAGTCAAGAGACATTTATATGGGAAGGGGAGTTGAAAGGTTGTTAATACCTGGTTCCATTCTCCACTCAGTGTTTTAGTGCTCTAGACTTCACCAACTCTCTCTCACAAGAGCAATCTTTTACAAATAACAAACTGACTCTTGTTAATGTGCAGGGATGGTGAAGTATCTCAGACTGCAGGGACAATGCTGCAAATTCCTATTTTAAAATAAAATCACTCCAGCTAGTGATCTTTTAATCTGTGCTAATAACCAGCTTAATCACAACCATTGTCTTGCATTTAATTGATGACCAGATTCAGTGGGGCCCTCCAAGACAATAGGCAGAATCTAGAGGAGGGGGGGAGTGGGCATTGAAACTGTCCTTTTCCGAATGAAAGTGGTAGTTTAGATTCCCACAATGACAACAGTACTCACCTGTAGCTTCTAATGGCAATGTAATTGTTTTGGAGTTTGTTTTTTGCCACAAGCCTAAAATGAGTGAGTGGCTGTTTTGGTATTACTTTTGATGCCCTAATGTTGATCTAAAGAAAGAACTCAATACAAGTCCGAAGACCATTGTCGGAAGTTTCTTTTAACACTTGGGCATGTCTCTTCAAGGTGGCAGATTTAAAATTCTGTTTGGGAGCTGCCAAGGCATACATATTTCACCTCTAAGGTTTTGTTGATTTTCTGGATAGAAAGATGAAAGATCCTTTAAAAAACTGGTCGTAGAAAAAATGGGCTGTAATGGGTATAAGATTTTTTAAAAAAAGTGGTGTGTGTACGCACGCGCGCATATGCCTGTGTAAGCAGCATACTTCCTTTTTCCCAGTGGGTTGTGCTGGACTCCTACTGGATAGATTAGGAAGTGTTTGCCATGAAGATGCTTGTTTTGCCAGAGGAGACAGAGCCAATGGTGTTAGAAAGATCATACAGCAGTTAAATACCACCCAGATCTAAATAAGGGATACTGATATTAATTTTCGACTATTACCCATACTAGAGTACTTACCACCCACTCACACACTTCCTTTCTATCTTGCACATGTTTTAAGACTTAGCTGTATTGCAGACATCTCTAAAAATGTCTTTCGTAGTCAGATAAGTTTAGAAATCTACATGTTGCACATGGAGAGAGCGAGTGGGTGTGCATATGTATAAATAAATGTTCAGGAAAATACAAACTCACTCCATCTCAGCCTTCCCCAGCAATAGCATAATATCTATCTAGTGCAATAGCCCTGGGCAGAGTTACATTTAATTTTGCTTCATGAAAACTGAGCTGTTAATCCCAATTGGAAAAGACTCACTGAATCAAGGGGACTTACACAAGTTATGATTCCACAGTTCCTATTGATTCAGTGGATTCACTTAAGTTGGGATGAACAATTGGATTTAGTCCTTAGAAATCAAATCTAAAGGGAAGAATATAAAAGCTGAAAGAGAAGTGCTTATAAGCGTTATAAATTAGGAGAAATTATGACATTGCTTTGCGAGTCTGATAAGGTGAATTTGGGCTTCTGGTTTTTTGTTTGCTTTTTTCCAAATAAACCGTGAAATTTTCAGTTGCAGATTTCTGAAAATAAGTAGTTAGACATTGCTGAGAGATCTAAGATGCCATGCACACTACTGCTACTGCCACACTTTAAACAGATTAGCTTTCTATACACTGTTCAGCTCTAGGGAGTAAACGCACTGGATTTCTTCAAGCAACTTAGTTTTCCTGGGCACCCATACAATTTGATTCAAAAAGTTATTGGAAGCTTGCTTGCTTGCTTCCGTCCTTCCTTCCGTCCTTCCTTCCTTTCTTTCTGTGGGGGTGGGGGCATAGGAGTGTGGAATCTGGTAACCTGAATTCACTTGCAGGCTGCTATACCTTCTGCACTCATCCCTTGAGAAACTGTGAGAGATCTATGGCTTCAGTCAGATTAGTATCATTTTCTGTCTTAGCTCTGCATGATGCAGCTTGCAGATAGCAAGTTGAGATAGACATTTGGAAAACTAGCCTGTGTGTGCATGAATACATGTGCTCTTTTTCTTGTAATTCTGCCAAATATACTCACAAAACTTGTTAGTTTTCAGGTGTCGAGCACTTCTTAGTACTTGAATCAGAGGGTGTGCTGTTGACAAGGATGACATTATCAGTAATTATAATTATAATTTCTTATCGGTATACTATAAACTACAGTGGTATCAGAGCTGTAATACTCAGAAGTAAAAACTATCCTTCACTGTAATTAACACGTGTCACTCTGCTTAGTTTTGAAGTATTAAGTAAGGTAGCCTCTTCAAAGTCTTTAAGTCTTAAAAGTCTTAAAATGGATGCAGAAAGGTGGATACACACCAATAACAATTTTTTTCAGACATACAGAAATCTTTTAAATAATAAACTATCCATGTCCATTTATACTGCTTCCATTTGATGACTTGATGAACATGACAAAATGCTGTTTTAGTGTCTTTTGTGTACCTGTTTATATAAGTATAAATAAAAATTGACAAGCTGTCAAATAATAATGACCAAATATGTGAAGCAATTGTCTATTCTATCTATAGCGTGCAAAAACAGATTTCATCTTATGATGAGATGTATTTCCCTTACACTGTGGTGTTGTAGTGAAAGTAAATAACTGGGAGGCTGGATTTTAAAAATGTAAATTTTCCCTTTATGTATCTACCTGTAAGAGGTTCTGGACTTCTTTGGAAACAAAGTCTTCTGAAAGCAGCGAGATAGATTTCTAACTATGTATATTTAGGATATCTTATATTTTGTAGTTTTTTTAAAATAAAAAACTATTGAATGTTGAAAAATGTGTACACATTATGCAGAGAAAGACAGAGAAACATATATATTCAATTTGGAAGAAACTTTGTAAACTATATTGGGTACGTAACAGATATATTTCAGAATGGCCATTAATTTGAAAGTTATTCCATATTAGCAGTAATTGAATAAAATGCTAGATGAAAATGCATGTTGACTTAGTCGTAAAATAGGTAATTCACAGCATGAAGCTGTATATGCAGAAGCTCACTTTTTAAGCAGTATGCTTAATACTATCATTGCTTAGTCATTGTATATATGAATTCTTCCAAATACTCTGCTTTTGATTATAAATGTTAAATATCCCATTGATCAGGCGTAATGGATAGTTATGTGTCCTTCTTTTTGTGAAGAAAAGAATTTTCTGAAGAATTCAAATTAGACTTAGTGAGAAGAAAGACCAATACACTGATCCTAAATATTTTCATTTAGAGGCTTCACTGATTTAAACTGAACTTTTTCATGGTCTGCTAATTACATATCATAGTTTTACTTACTACGGTGGGCCCTTCACTTTTGCAGGTTCAGCACTCATGGATTTGATTATTTGCAAGTTCTTATGTGTATTTTATTTTATTTATTTTAAAAAACATTACTGTGTTTGCCCTTGCTGTGGGAAAAAAAAGTTCTCTCTAGGAATCTCTAGGTTGTCCACCATGATTCTATGGTCCACTTCAGCTGGAAGACCATAGAGTTGGGCTGGAGGACATAAGAGATTCTTCAAGCAGTGATTCTGAACTTTTTCTTTAGCAGCCCCTCCCCCCCCTTAAATATCTTTTGTTGCTGTGGTCCCTCAAGACTTGACTCAAGATTTAAAACGCTAAAGTGCATCCATTGTTTATATAAAAATTGCTTGTCAGGGTTCTTCAGTATGGGAGAGAAGGGAGAGATAAGTAAATACACACTTCCCTCAGGCACCAGAGGGCTTGCTTCTTTGCCAATTTAAGACTAGGGTGGACAGCAATGCAGACTCAGCTAGCCAGCCAGCCAGCATTTGCCCCCCCACCTTTTTTCAGCCATCCAGTCTACCAGAAATACTCAAGCACCTACCCTTTTTTGCCTTCTTCACCAGTAGGAGAGGAGACAGACAGGCAAGGGAGAGAGGGGAAAAAGGAAGGGGGGGCCTGAAGGCTATGCATGGCGGCGAACTTTGAAACAGGATAGCAGGGTGGAGTGGGGCCAGATGAGAAGAGGGGGCACTGCTGCAGCAAGTGCCACCTGCTGACAAGATGGTGAGAGTTGGAGCAAGGGATCACCATTGGCAAAATAAGCCACCACTTGATTCAGACGAAAGTGTGTGCACATATGAATGGAAATGAGGAGGCACACTTTGCATCTTTTATAGGAGGGTTGCTTCAAACCCTCCTTTTTGCTGTCACCCCTCACACGCTTTCTGCCTTTTTTCACCTCCCACCTTTGCCCATCTCAGTCTCCTCTCTTCCTGATGAAGAAGGCAAAAAAGGGGGGTGTTTCTGATAGTAGAGTGGACTGCTCTGTACACATGAAAAGGATGTAGGAGTCTTAGTAGACCACAAGCAGTATGATGTGACAGTTAAGAAAGTCAGTGCAATTTGGGGCTGCATCAACAGGAGTATTGTGTCTAGGTCAAGGGAAGTGATAGTACCACTCTATTCTGCTTTGGTCAGATCCCACCTGGAATAGTGTGTCTAGTTCTGGGCATCACAATTCAGGAGGGATATTAACAAGTTTGAACATGTTCAGAGGAGGGTGACCAAAATGGTGGAAAGCCTAGAAACCATTCCATATGAGGAGGGGCTTAGGGAGCTGGGTGTATTTAGCCTGGAAAGGAGAAGGTTAAAAGGTGACACAATAGTTACATTTAAATATTTGAAAGATCGTCATATGGAAGATGGAGCAAACCTGTTCTGTGCTGCACTGGATACTAGGACAAGGAGCAGTGGCTTCAAACTTTGGGAAAAGAGATTGCATCTAAACACTAAGAAGAATTTCCTGATGGTGAGGCAGTTCAACAGTGGAATGTGCTTTCTTGGAGTGTGGTGGAGTCTCCTTCTTTGGAGGTTTTTAAACAGAACCTGGATAGCCATCTGTTGGGACTGCTGTGATGGTGTATTCCTGCACGGCAGGGGATTGGACTTGATGGCCCTTGTGGTCTCTTTCAGCTCTATGATTCTATGCTCTCTTCTAGAAAGGAGGGTGGGAGAGGTGGAGAAAAAGGGCAAACACTGACTCTGCTCTGCCTCAGCTGCTGAGCCTGCCTCCTCTCTGCAGCAGACCAGCCATGTGACAGGCAGTGCACAGGCCCAGCCAGCCAGCCTCGTTTTGCCTTGGTTCCTGTCACATCAGCACTCTGTTGTGGGGAGGGAGATGGGCTGAGCAGCCTTCAAACCTTTTGTGGACCCTCTCTGAGGGTATCCCAGACCACTGGGGTCCCTGGACCCCAGATTAAGAACCACTATCCTAGAGAGAACGCTTGTCTGGGCATTGCTAGGTCCTCCAGCATGATCCTATGGCCCACTTCCACCAGAAGCTGACCACAGAATTACACTGGAGGACCTGGAGATTCCTAGGGAAGTGCTCTCAGGTTATTTTTTATTTTTATTTGCATTTTTCCTACGTTTGCAGGGGTCTTACAACACTAATGCCTACAAAAGTGGAGGGCTCATTGTGAACTCAGTACTGTTAGATAAAGCCATCTATTTGTTCACATCATATTTTTTAAATTTTTTTTATTAATAATTAAACAACAAAGCAATATATAATATTACAAAACACATAGCACACTACCGAATACATAATGAACATAAACAAACAAACTGCTATATACTGTATATTCTTAAACTTAGTCTATTCTAGTATTAAATCATAAGTGCTCCCCACCACCGGGACCATTAGAGATATAACCACTTCCATTCCCTTCAAAAAGCTCCATTTCCCTTCCAAAATTGTAATGATTGTTCATTAGGTTTTCTTCCTTTCCCCTTTACTAACACATAATCAATAAAATCCCCCCAAATATCTATAAAAATGTCTCTTTTTTATTCCCCCTTCTTTACTTTAATCTTTACATGCAAGTTTGTCATTAATAGCTGTATCCCATACCTCTTTATACCATTCATCTAAGTGTGTATCTTGCTATATTTTCCAGTTCTTAGCTATTCTTAACCTTGCTGCAGTTAATAAAATAGACATTAATTCTCTTGTTGGCCCCTTACTTTGTTCCTTATCAAATATTGATAACAAAGCTAATTTAGGATTTAATTGTATATTTTGATTAGTTATTTCCTTTATTTCTGTAAAAACTAACTGCCAAAATTTCAATACACTTTCATATTCCCACCACATGTGAAAGTAGGAGCCCATTTCTTGACAACCCCTCCAGCACAGATTAGAATGATCAGCATTTATTTGACTTAATTTTAATGGTGTTAGATACCATCTCCAAACTAACTTATAAAAATTTTCCTTAATTCTAACCGACATAAACCTCAATATTCTCATATCCCATATTTTAACCCAATTCTCCATATTTATTACTTCTCTAAAATCATGCTCTCATACTAATTTAAATGCTTTCTGTGATCCCTCCTCTACAAGCAATAATTTGTTCAGATCATATTATAGTTATTTAAAAGCATTGGTGTAGAAAATTGTATGGCCGAGTGGGCCTGAGGCCAATTTTTCCATCAACTTCACACAAACTGTTCTATTTGTGGGGTGCGAAGGAGGATGATAATGTTGTAATGTAACTTCTGGGGCTATTGATAATGATTTTATGAAGGCACTGTGTCCAGTCATCAGTTTACTTGTTACAGAGTAGCTTTATTAGAGTCAATGGGACCCCAGTAGGTGTGGTTGTAGTCAAGATTATTAGTAATCACTTCTTCAAACATTTTGCTGACCTTGATGTCACTAACGGTGGTAACGTAATATTAAGAAAGCAAGTCCAGTATAAACAAAGACATCAACAATTTTTTGAAGTAGTAAAACTGAAGAAGCAATTGAACCATTTTGAAACTCAGCACACCACAGTTGTTAAGGGCCTGTCAATTGGTTTAAATATCTTTGTGCAGAAACATGGCATGTAAATGGTAACCACAAAGGGTTTTTTTAATCTAACAAAGCATAGTTCAATTTTTTTTTAAGTCACAGGTAGTCATCACATATTGAATAAAGAGTATTAATGTGGCCCACTGCCTTTAGTTAAACTATCTATCTATATGTATATGCTAAACCACCTTAAAATTGTGCCTCAAAAAAAGTAGTTTGCAAGTGTTAATAAAATGTTGAGGATCTTTTCTCACTTGGGAGAAGGCAAGACATAAGTAAATAAAGTATGTCTTCCAGCTGAGGACATAGTATATTTGGAAATTATTTTGAAAAAATGAAAGATGATATTGTTAGATGTCTTAGTATTCATTTTTTAAATAAAAATTATTACTGTGTATACTCACGCGCAAGTTGACCTCATGTGTAAGTTGAAGGCGGGTTTTGGGGCCAAAATCATGGATTTTGATATGACCTGTAGATAAATCAAGGGTCATTACTTGGAGAGGGGAAGCGCAAGCACCACTTCAGGGGGCCAGCTGCCTCTAGCCATTGCAGCGGCCATTTTCCCAACCTGACATTCACCACTCTACTCAGAGAAGGGGATGGTTCCTTTTTTTTTCTTTTTAAATAAAAGTTAAGATACGGTATTAACTCTTATCAAAAAAGAAACCATCCTCTACGCTGAGTAGAGTGGCAAAAGGGCAGAGCTTAGTCTGTCCGAGGAGAATCTATAAGAAGCACCAACCCCATCAACTCACTCTGTGTTCCACTGAGAGGAGGCTCCATTTTCCTACCCAGGCATTCAAAACGATGGCCAGAAACGGCACCTCAGCAGAGAGAGTAGAGGGAGTCAGTGCTTCTTTTAGGTTCTCCCATGATAGACCAAGGTCTCGCTTTTTGCTGGTCTACTCAGAGAAGTGGGCGGTTCCTTTTTTTTTTTTAAGAGTTAAGGTACAGTGCTTATACTAACCCATGGATGAGTTGACCCAGGTTTTGGCGGTCAATTTTTTGATTAAAAATTTTAGACTTATTCTTGCCTGTATACAGTTCTTTTTGTTATTAAACAATGCTTTTATAATTTATTTATTTCATCCATACTTAAATTGATTTCAGTGGGTCAGTTCTGAGTCTGGATCCAGCCCAAAAATTTCAAATAACTTTGGCTTGGTGCATGTTTTATATTAGAATATGTCTGCCACTTTACCTTGTTTTCCATATCCTTACATCAGACATTCTGTAAAAGGGATGACATTTAAGAGAATCAGAGAGCACTAGGATTTTGAGAGTGGTTATTAGCTTGCATGATGCTGCCTCCTGCTGACCTTGGCTTTAGGTCCAGGAAGCGGAAGGTTAATTTCACTTTTCATCCTTAACATTTCTTTGTTCACCTCTACGAAGGAAGTTGGCCTTCTGCTGCTGGAAGTAAAATGTCTTGTGGCAGGCAGAGAAGCAGCTTCTCCCTTCTTCTCTTTCTCCCAGGACATCTGAGTCCTGATTGCCTTGTCAATGATTTTTGCCCCACCTGGGCTTCAGTTGCCATGTTGGCTGCCCTCCTCCTCTCAGTTGTGTTTTCCGGTGTGGTGCCAGCTCCTGCGGGATAAGATGTAGAACTCCAAAAAAGACTGTAAGACAGTTTGAGGTTGAGTATGTTGTATCTTGTAATTAATTAACTATCTTTGTATACGTTTTTGATTATTTGCTCAAAGATATAGAACAAAATAATAGGTCTAGGTATGAATGATAGATTTTGGGTTGAGTTTGGGTAGTCTGAGAATTTCCTTGAAGTATTTAGACTTATCTGCTAGAGAGCAATAGGGCTATACCAGGTGACAAATACCACGGTTTCATTGTGATGGAGCCATGGCAATTAAATTGTTATCAAAATGCTATTAATTTTGTATTGTGAAAGATACCTGAATGACAAGTGTCTTTTTTTGTAGGCTCATTTCACATGTAATGTTGCAATCTTTTTTTTTTCTCTCTCTTAAAATGGACTGAACTGTTTATAACCCAGTATCTGTGCTAATTTGGGGACAAAATCACGAGCGCCTAGTTTGCAAACAGAATCTAAATATGTGAAGGTCAGTCCTAGTTCATTCTATCCAGTTTTATGTTTCCAAACCTATTTGAGGTAGGCAATGTAGAGTTATTTTGTTTTGTTTTGAGGAGGGAACAATATGGGAAATTGCAAAGCAGTTGCAGAAGGTAGCCTCTATCTGTCACAGAGAAACTAGTTCATCTGTATTTTGCATTCCATGCCCTCTGCAACTTCACTGGTGAAACAGGATGCTTTTGTACATCAGTGGGTGAACTGAGGGAGAGTCAAGAAACCCAGTGGCATGGTGGGATGACTGTTGTGAGGCCAAAACAATCCAGACTCACATATCACAAGCAGAAAGTAAGCTGAAGCTTCATAGTTTGTAAAGCTTATACATCATAATTTTATTAATCAGGGAGGTGTTGCAGACTAATTGAAGAAATGTGTTCTTCAAAGATTAAAGACTTATAGCTTTTCTACACTACACTGTTATAATGCTATTATTCCACTTTCAACATCCTGTGGAATTCTGAGGTTTGTAGTTTACTGAGGCCCAAGAGCTCTCTGGCTGAGAATTCCAAAGGCCTCTCTCTAAACCGCAAACCCCAGGATTCCACAGGATGTTGAAAGTGGAATAATAGCACTATAACAGCATAGTACGGAAAGGCCCTGAGTCTTCTGGTCCATTACAATCTGAAAGCACACAGTTTTTTTCCTTCAGTACAGCAATCACTTCCCCTTTTCTTTCTCTCCACAAAACTAAGGCCTTTCCCCATCTGTTCCCATCCTATGTTTCTAGTTATGGGCCATCTCTTCTGGCCTGCTCTCTGTTTGGCTTTGCTATGTGCCCAGCTGCAAGAGCTGGAGTGATTTTTTAAAAATTTTTCAGAGATTTCTGTAGTTGCTTATACTCCCTGCCTCCATTAGCTCCGAGACCCATTGTATTAGGGGATATAACTGGTATGATTCAGCCAATGTGAAATCAGTGGTGAAGCTTGGAGTGCGTGGAGGGGGGGCGGGGCAGGGGGGCTGGGCATGGCTACGGCAGAGGGTGTGTGGCTATGACGCATGGGGCGGGGCTACGACACGTGGAGCGGTGCCATGACGGATGGGTGGGGCTATGATGTGGAGGGACGGGGCTACAGTGCATGGGAGAGGGGAAGCAAGGAGCTGTGGCGCCCCCCAAAAATTGCTGCTGGAGTGCATCTACCCCCATTGCCCACCTGTCCCTATGCAACTATGTGAAATACTTTTTACGTTCTACATACTTCAGTGAGAAAGTTACTTTCACACTTATCTTTAATATAGTACATCTTCACTGACTGAGTGTGAATTTTTAGATAACCACTTCCTTGTTCCATGAAAGATATGAGAATCTAATGCAGAGTTCTTGAACGATGATTAAAGGCTAAGCAGCTGCTGACTTGTTTCCTAAATATTTAATATTGAATTGGTTTATGCCAATGGGAGATTTACATTGATTTTCAGATGTTCATAGTGTAGTTGGAACAGAGACAGTAGTGGAAATGCAATCAGAAAGCAAAACTGAAAATTAATTCAGTTCAGGATTCTTGTACAGGTTTACCCCCACTTCTACAACAGTGTGAATCTCTGCCTGTCAAAGCACTTTGCTCTGATCTGTCACTCGTAACATAGAAGCAGTGGCCTGATTTTTACATAAATAGAAATGAGGAGCAGGAGAATCCACATTTTGTGCAGTATTAAATGCTATTTGTTGGAGATCAAAAGTATTAAGTACTGTAGTCTGACAGAGTAGCAGAAATTGGTTCTTTCACATTGCATACTTGATAATCATCCTAATTATATCTCTATGAGTACAGTTAGCCTTCCACTTTCACATGGGTTAGAGGTGCAGGACCCGCACAGAAGTGGAAAAACTGAATATCATAAGCCCCCCTCAAACTGTATTTAACACACAAAAAGACGTACCTGTACTGGCGGGATGGCTGGGCCTGGTCATGCATGTGTTCCTTCACTTGCTCATTTACTCACGCAGGTGTGTGTGGGGGGGAGGAGGGGATGGAAGGGAAGAGTGGGAGGAGGGAGAAAGGGGACATGAGTCCCATCTCCTTCCTGTCCATGCAATTGAGTGAATGTGTGCCTGTGCCCTCATCCCATCCTACTATCTCCTTCCCCTTCTTGCCTCCTGGGTGAGTGAGCAAATGCGCACATGTAACCTTTTCCTATCCAATCTCTTTCCCCCCCATAATCTGCAAATAATCAGATCTGCAAATGTTTAATCTGCAAATGTGGAGGGCTGACTATATATGCAAAAATGAGTATCAGGAGAAGGCTTAAAACTATGTAGTGAAATCCCCTGTTGTAGGGCCATCAAACCTTAGTCCCATTATTTAGAAGATGCAAAGTATATAGTTACTTAATCTATGTGCACAATTAAATGACTATTTTTAGAATTTAATTTTTTTGCACTTTTTCTTTCATAGGAAGAGAGTGCATGCAATATTAGGAGTATTTGAGGCCAAAGAAGCAGAAACTGTAATAACAAAAATTCTACCTGAGACTCCCAATCTGTAACAAAATAATAAACATTTTAAGAATTTCCCCTCATAATTGTGAGGAGGAGATCCACTTGATTACTTTAGTTTTTTTGTACAGCAAGAACCCTGGCATGATCCTGAGGCAAATATGTAGAAATTCTGCTGCAGTGCCTAGATATGGAGATCATAGTGACGAGTTCATGTCTACAGGTGTTCCCAGTGTTATCTTTACTGTTTTGTAACATGGTAATATGACAATTGGCCTTCACCCTGTTTGGGTAGATGAAACATGCAAACAACAATGGCAAGGAGTGTGAGAGAGCCTCCACCCTGTTGGGTTGCATGTCTGTAGCAGGAAAGCCTGCTCCGCACAACTAATTTCATCCTGTAATGGGAAACCTGGGGTTCTCCTTATGCAGAATGAGGAAGAGGAACCTAACTATATGTGGGCTCACCAATACAGCAATGCCTGCAACAATGAGTGGTAAGAGTACAACCAAGAGAGATGCAGCAGTGTAGTCAGTGAACATAGCTCCACTGCCCTCCTTCATGTGATCATCATTTGTGTGATTTGTACACCTGAAATTTTCTCAAAAATTCAGTGGTAGGTTTGAATCTAAGAGCCACATAATTTTAAGAGGTTATTATTGTGTCTTTACTTTCACAGGTGGTGGCTTTAGGAGAAGTTCCTGATGGGACTGTGGTCACGGTCATGGCTGGAAATGATGAAAACTATTCTGCAGAGCTGAGGAATGCCTCTGCTGTAATGAAGAATCAGGTGGCACGGTTTAATGATCTGAGATTCGTGGGCAGAAGTGGAAGAGGTACATCATTACATTATGCAGTTGTTAAATCATCAATTAAAATAAAGTCTAGACCAGAGTCCAGAATGATGTATTGGCTGCTCTTTTCTTGTCTTCAGCAGGATTTGCAAGATAAGTGCAGGGCTGGAAAATTCTGTTCCTATCCAATATATACTTTTAAATGAGATCAAGATTTGGGAGAAGAAATTTGCAAAAGAACCACTTCCTGATTCTGTTGACAACAGCAAACAGGTGGTAGTTAGAATGCATAAAGGAGTTTTTATTTTGATGCAGCGAGAGATGCTGTTGCTTTTAAGGCTTTTAATATGAATTAATGACGAGAAAATATGAGGTAATGATGAGAAAAGGAACAAAAACTTTTTTAGATATACAGAAAAACCCTAATCATGTTTACTTAGAAGTAAATATCACCGAGTTCCATTAAAAAGTGCTCAAGTAAATATTCATAGGATTCCAGTCATTGTGACAAAACAATAATTCATATCTGAATTCTGATGTCATGTTGCCTAGTTCCAAAACTGAACATTCATAAATTAATTCCCCCAGTTTAGAAATAATAGTCTTTTTATGATCCAATTCAAAATTGTATAAATTTTCAGCTTGGCTTATAATTAAGCTTAGATCATCAGTTCTTCTTCTGACTTCAGTCATGTCTCCCATCTGCAGTGGTAGAGTGTCTGTGCAAAGGGGGTAGCTCTCTAAAAGCAAGTGGCAGCTGGTACCTCCCATGCCAGTGGAGCAGTGAATCTGTGCTGGGTTTTGGATAGCTTTAAAGAGATATCCAAAGTGCTGAACCTATTTTGGCAATTGGCTTCTGCATTTTGTACAATTCCTTTTAAGTCTGGATTAAAAGCCTGGGCTGACATGAGAGCCACCACTGTCATAAGTACTACCAACCCAAAGTTTCCCTTTTAAAGACCCCTGAAAATTAGTTTGCTGGTGCTTCAAGTTCCTTTCTATAGGGGAAGTTCCTTGGAAAGCAGTTCTTAAGGATCTCTGAACCTCTTATTAGTAAGGCTTTTGTGGCTCATGAGGGCCTAACAAGCAGCTCTGTCCCTTGCACTTTGTTGAATAGTTACTGCTGGCTGTTTTGAGGAAAAGAGGAACAGGTTGAAGATAAGGGAGAGATGAGAAATAGGGAACAGTGGTGGGCTGACAGGAAAGACTGCACACCCTGAGCCATCTTACAAGTGAAAATAGGGAACACTTGTAACAACACCCTCTTCTTTTACTAAAGATCTTATTCATCATTGCAGACGGCTAAAGGCTCTGTGCATCAAGGGAGAATGTATATGTTTAAGTCATGGACTATATGTTGATGCCTGATGGTGAATAACATGCACATGCACTAGAGAAGAGATTTATCTTTCCGTTTATTTACTCAGATTTAACCTCTTTGGACAGGGGAAGGGGGCTGAACTCTGAACACTGACTACATTATTTACATTGAAAAACAGCAAGATTGAACAGAATTTTAACTTAAAATGTTTATAACTGCTTCAGAATTGAATTAATTGCCAAATGGATACTTTCAACTATATCTTAAAAACAAAAATCCTCGAAGCAATGGAGCTTTGTGATTCTTTTAGATCTAAGTAGGTTTAAATATTAAATTTATTCCAGTTTATATGGGTTGTAGCACAAGTAGAGACTTGCACTGGATCTTAGCAGGCTGTCAGGACAGAAGTAGATAGCTCTGAGGGGAAAAACACTTACTAAGTCTGGCTTTTGTTTTGTTCTCTTGGAATTCGGAGTTCTCAGCTGACCAATAAGAAGGACTAGATGGCTGTCTTATTCTGATCTGTACCTGCAAAACAGTCTGGCTGGTTATGCTTCTTTTGTTACTACAGGGTTAGTGTGGACTGCTGATTCATTGGGGTAGTTGGAGGAGGGTTACCATATGTCCTCTGTTTCCCAGGCATGTCCTCTTTTTCAGAGCTAGAATGTTTGTCTGGATAGATTTATGAAATGTCTGCTACTGCTTTGTCTCCCACCCAGTGATGCTACCCCCTCATTGCTATCTTGCTGGCTCCATCAGGTCTCCACTTGACAGGGTACTCAGAGACAGGGGGAAAGAGAAAGAGACTTGGGGAGGGGTGAGGGAGAGAAGAGAGATAGACCCAGCTAGTATGGTGAGCCAGCTGAGTGCGGTGGCTGAAGGAACCTCTGGCCCTGTAGTAGCAGTGGAACAAGGAAGTTTGGTGGAGTAGGTGAGGCGGCTGTTGGAAGAGATGGGAAAGGGGGAAATGAAGGGCAAAATGGCTATTATTTTAAATACAATGAAGGTTGGAATATTTCTAGTAGAAATTATCACAGCTTATATAGGAGGGGTATTTAAAGTGAGAGTTCTCACAGCGATTGGTGATTTGAAGTAGCCAGTCAGTAAGTGTGTCCTCTTTTAGATTTTCAAAATATGGTAACTCTGGGCTGGAGCCAGCAGCAGAGTTCTGGGAACCATGTGTGCAGTCCCGTGCTCCCTTCTGCTCAGCAGAGGAAGCAGCAACCATTAATTTACTTCCTCATCTAAGAAATAAAAACAGTTACAGAAAGATAGAAACTGGAGGACTGTGGAGCATGTAATTAACGCAAAGCACATAGTTGTGAGAGAGGACAGAATCAGAGTTTTGACAATTGCCTCAGTTGCTTCAATCAGATGGGGTCATCATTATCATCCTCACCATTGCTAAAAGTTATTCAGCAAAGGGCTTTTTCCCAGTTAATGACTTTTATTTTAGAGGTATGGCTGTTAAACTATGCATTTAAAGTTATTTTAATTATACATAATAAAAAACAATTCAAGTTCACAGAGGATTTGATATCAAAAGGTTAAGTTTGCTGCTTTCTGGCATAAGGTTTGAACACATTTGTCTTATTTTTTTCATGTTCTTTTTAATATATAATTGTACAGTTAACTCTGGCTTCGTCTTTAAATTGACTGATGAATCCTGCAGGCCCTTCAGCATCTTCTCCATAACAGCCTACAATACAAGTACTGTAGTTCTGTTCCAGAATAGGTGTTGACAGAAGAACAGATATAGGATGTTACACCTCTCTGCTGTAAATTTTATTTGAAACTCAATACATACACAATTAATATAGTGTATATGCATGCATACACCCATACATGTTATATATAGGGCGCTCTGTGTGTGTGTGTGTGTATAAACTTAAAAGACAAAATGAAGGGACTGTCTAGAGGATCACTGCGATTCTCCCCCACCTACACCTCCCATGGATGAAAAGCTCTCTCTGATCAATATGAGTAAAATCTATGAAAAGTGATAGTGTACTTTACAATCTCTCAGCATATTTATTTAAGAAACTTCAGAGGAAAAACAATGGGTTTGTGTGCAGTCTTAGTATATTGGCTTTCTAGATTTGGCTACTTTCCCAAATAGCAATTTTTATATTAAAAAAAAAAGAAAGAAAGCAAGCGGGGGAGACAGACTTAACTGCTTGCAGACTTTTCACGCATGGAAGATGAAGAAAGCTTCTTTTGATGAAGTGTAATTATGTCCAAACAGAGCTGACCCCCTCCTCCTATATTGCTTATGATCTTAACGGAAGAAAGTAGTTTTTCCTTTGAAGCAGCCGGGATTTGGTAGAGGATCTGAAATGCCAGTTCCATTCTGCTGCCAGAGGCAGGATGGAGAAATTGGTCCAGACTTGTCTCTCAGACACAGAACAGAGAGCAAGCAAGAAAAGAGTTATCATTAATGACGGATTTTTGTAATACTGCTTAAAATAGCTGGAATGGAAACAGTAGTAGCAAACAGGAGTTCATATGCAATACCCATACCAAGAACCTTCATGGCTAACTAGTCATGCTAATGGTTTGTGGTATCCCTGAAACTGAGGGGCCAGGTAACAATATGCAACACATGTAGGACTAGACCCAGTGCTGTTATTCTTCTGACAGAGTAGTTGTTCTTATTGGAGAGGAGTTGACCCCCTCCCCCCCGACAAGTCCTCAATGCTACTCTAGAAGGCTAAGAAATTCCCACAGCAGATTTCCAAGTGGTGGGCAAGAGAGAAAAGAGAGAGAAAGTCCTGTTGTGCTAATGGACATCATAGAATGATATCATAGAGATGGAGGAGGTTGCAAATGCCATTTACTCCAACCCCCTGCCGTGAAGGAATACATGACTAAACCAGTCCCAAAAGATGGGCATCTAACCCATGCTTCAAGACTTCAAAAGAAGGAGAGTCCACCTGCTTCCCAAGGCAGTCTGTTTCACTGTCAAATAGCTTTTACTGTCAAGACGTTCTTCCTAAAATTCAGATGGAATCTCATTTCTTGAAATTTGAATCCATTGCTCCATGTCCTAGTCTCTGAAGCAGCAGAAAACAAGTTTGCTTCAGGTATTTAAAGATGGCTATCATATCACCTCTCAGTCTTCTATTCTCCAAGCTAAACAAACCCAGCTACTTAAGCCACTCCTCATGGAGCTTGGCTTCCAGGCCTTTTGCCATCTTGCTTGCCCTCCTCTAGACACATTCCAGCTTATCAATATCCTTCTTGAACTGAAATGCCCCAAACTGGACACAATATTCTAGGTGAGGTCTGACCAAAGCAGAACAGAATGGTACTATTTCCCATGATTTGAACGCTGAACATCTCTTGATGCAACTTAGGACTGAATTAGTTTATTTAGGTGCCATATCAGATTGTGTTTAGAGCATGGTCCACTAAGATCCCTAGATCTTTTTCACATGTACTGTTGTCAAGCTAGGTGTCTCCCATCCAATATTTGTGCATTTCATTTTTTTCTGGATAAATGTAGTAACTTACATTTATACCTATTGAAGTAGATTTTGCTACTTTTGGCCCAGCCCTTCATTCTGTTAAGGTCATTTTGAATCATGATCATGTCCTCTCAGGTATTATCTACCCCTCCTAATTTTGTGTCATCTGAAAAATTTGATAAGCACGTCATCTATTCTATCATCCAAGTCACCTTAGAGAATGGATAGAACTCTGTGGCATCCCAATAGTCACTTTTGAACAGGATGAAGAGACACTCTTCGGGTTTGGTCTTTCAGCCAGTCACAGTAGCACTGTCTAGCCCACATTTTACTAACTTGTCTACGAAAATATCATGGAGGATCTTATCTGAGGCCTTACAGAAATCAAAGTGTGCTACATCCATACCATTCAGGGTAACCACGTTGGCCAAGCAGCAATTCACAACAAAATCCCCCAAACAATGATACTTTTATTAGGCCAACCAAAATGCACAAAATACATTGTGCAAGCTTTCAAAACTTCAGTGGTTGCTTCATCGGGCAGTGGTGTTAAAAACCATACAGGAGAAGAAAAGTGACCATGTTAGAGTCAAAGGCCTACATTTTGTATCAGATATTTTGTTTCAGGCAAAATCTAAGCTTGCAACTCTATCAAAAACAAACAAATTGCCTGGAATGACTTGCTTGTGAAAAACTGATGCTGCCTCTTAGTAATAATAGCAATTTTTTCTGAGCATTCACAAACTGATTGTTTCATAAGCTTTTCTAGATAACTGGTTTTGGTGTGGACATCAGGCTAACTGGTCATTAGTTGCTTGGGTTCCCTTTCCCCTGTGATGATGGGGACAAAATTGCCTCCTTCAGTCTGCTGGGATGTTTTCTGTTCTCCAATAATGTTTTAAAATGATTAACAAGTGGTTCTGAGATTATACCTGCAAGTACCTTCAGTACTCTTGGATACAGTTCATCAAGCTCTGGAAACTTAAATTAATTTAGAATATCAATGTATTCCTTACTACCTCTTTACCTATTCTGAGTTACAATCCTCTTACTGAATGATTTATTCTACTTTTACCAGGTAGTGCACTGTTTCCTTTTGAGAGGCGATTGTAGCAAAGAAAGTGTTGAAGATGTCCACCTGTCCGTTCGCTGTTAACATTTCACTGTCTTCTCTATATGGTCCCCCTACTTTTCCTTGTTTTTCCTTTTCTCCTAGTGATTTTTAAAAAATTATTTCTAACATTACTAGCAAACCTGAGCTTGTGCAGAGTTTTACTTTTTCTGACCTTCTCCTTATAAATACTGGCTATTTGTTTGCATTCCTCTTGGGTAATTTTCCCCAAGAAGAGAGCACACAGCCAAAAACAAACAGAAACACACAAGGAGGCTTCCAAACAGCTTAGCCAGAAAATTAAAATCAACATTGACTGCAAGAAACACAAACTCACCTTCTTCTGTCATTCTAGATATTGAGACAGCTGCTATATAGATCTAGGGATTCTAGCTCCACCCCCAACAAAGTTGGTGACTAATATCTGCTCACCAGAAGTCCTGTACACTTAGATCACATGCTCAGAGAGACCACACAGCCCAGAATGCACAAAGACAAGCAAGCTTCCAAACAACATTTGATTTACATAGGATATACAAATAAAACCAGCAAAATAAAACGTGAGCTGGAACCTCACATCCCATTAAAATGTTGCTAAAGCAAACAAGAATCAATCTGACAGGAAAGGTCCTGCAGCATTTCCAGAAGAGGACCAGACACTGACAAGGTTCCAAGGGTAGCTGCTGAACAATTTCTGCAGCTAAGGAACAGCCCTCAAGAACTTCTGTCTTATGCATCTGTGGAACTTGGACTTGCTGCAAGGGCAGGTGTAGCAATTAAATGAGAAAATTTCCTCAAGGATATCACAGTGAAGGCTTTATGGACTGTTTCTGAAAGTTGATACTACATAAATCTTTAGAGAAGAAAGGCATAGATAAGTATTTTTATTCTACGGAAAAAGAGTATATGCAGGGTTGCCTTTTTTATTTTTAGTCTTTCTAAGCTACTTATTTTAAGCTTTTTGTTTCTAATTGAAATTGTAATGTCTAGATTCTTTGGCTCTACCTTCTCTGTATCATCTTCAGTGTTTACTCTTGTTTCAGTTAGAATCTCTGATAGCTGAACACTTCAGCAATGTTAAAAGACAACTGTTTTCATCATCTAATCTAGTAGCCTTGCAAATGTTTAGAGAAGCCTACCAAACCATAGACACGGATTCCTATCTGTCATTACCTGTAGCCAGTCACTTTACTTTGGTTGTGCTGTAAGGGAAAACAGTTGCGCAAGAAAGTACTGGATATCTCCTTACGCAATATCCAAAGAACCAGTTATGCTGCAAACATACACGTCTCATTAGTGTATATTACCTTGTGCCCTGGTCACACAAGTTTCAACACCCTTACCAAGTACAGCTCCCAGGATTCTTTTGAGAATGCTCTGCTACATACTCCAGGATAAAACAGTGCAAGTCAAAAGTGCAGTGTGCATGATGCAGTAAGCCAGGGAACTGTAGCTTGTTTAGTTGCTACCTTGTCATTCCTCTTTGCAGTGGTAACTGCTAATCAAACCACAGACATTTGTTTCTCTCCCAGGAAACTATAGAGAATCCTCTGAACCTAAAACAAACTGTGGATTTGGTTACTTATTGTCTGGGAAAGACACAAAGCAGAACTGCCTGAATTCTCAGGACATCCCTCCCAAGCAAGATGGAATGACCAGCACTGCTGGTTTCTTGAGGATTCTTAGTGTTGTGCAACTGCAATCATACTTTATCTATGTATGTGCCTCCAAGTTGCCTGTCAACTTATGTTGACCCCATGAATTTCATGGGGTTTTCTTAGGCAAACAATGCTCAGAGGAGGTTTTGCCAGTTCCTTCCATGAAATATAACCTACTTTAGCTATTCCTTTTGTTTCGGTCCAGAGAGTGTAATTATTTAACTACCTTGGAGATACTTTTATAGCACCAGGAAGATTGTTGTACTTACTGTTGTAAACAACATCCTTGCATGTTGTGGAGTTGTTATACTGGAGTTGTGGATAGATACTTTGGTGCAACTGCTGAAGATCAGGACATTTGGGATCTGAACTTAATCATAACAAGATCTGACTGAAAAATCTGTACCATATGGAGAGTGCTTAGGTTCTTCTAGACTAATTTCTCTCTTCAGCATTAAATATGCCAGCTTTACCTGTAACAACGTCAACTGCACTCAGATGTATTAATGAGAAAGAATTTCTGCTATGGGGATTCACTTAAACACTATCAGGTTACTTCTTAGCTGGTGAAATTAATAAAAAGAACATTAAAATGAGTAATTAGCTACCAGAAGTACATTTTAAGAGCACAGAGAAACTAGTAAAAAGTTTGTGCAAAGCAGCTGATGAAGAAAGTGAGAATTTGGTCATGCTCCAGGTACAGTCAGCTATTAAGAAAATCCTAGTGGATTTTAGTACTCGAGATTTAGGCACATGCTTAACAATCTTGATCAAAATAAATGGGACAGAATAGTGCTTCCTTTTGCTGGTTTCATGCCTTTTGTCATTTAGCTGTTTGATATGGCCAAAGAGACCACATAAAGCACAATCCTTTGTCTGAAATAATTGTTTCATAAAGTTGGAAAATTTGTATATTTCAGCGGTGTGAAACAGAGTTAAATATACTGAACGCTGTTTAATTATTTTTAATATTTCATTTTGGTTTGCTAGAGTGTATCAGTTTAACATCACATATGTTAATCTTTTCTAATTAAAGTTCTGCTGGATGCATTTGGGTATTGCAGTGACATCCTTGCTTTTGTAACATCTTCACAGTTTTAGTGCTTTTAGTATGTGTGTGTGAAGGTAATTTGCTAGATTGCTGAATTCAAGCTCAGTTTTCTGACAGTAGAGTTCAGCTGAAGCAGGGTTCAGCTGAAGTATTTGACAGAAAACATGGATACTGTTTTTCTTTTTCTGCTCTGTATGCTTTTGAACACAGTGTGGGCGTAAGCTGGTCAATATTTAAGATGGTGCTGTGAGCCGGCAGTTTCACTGGACTTGCCTAAGGCGGCCATAACGATTTCGTGCTTTTGCAAGGCTCAAATCCACTGCTTATCCCAACTAGAGTTTACGAATGTTAAGTTCACATCTGTCATTGATTCAGTAGGTCTGCTCTAACTGGGACTAAACAATTGGGTTTAAGTTCTCAAGTTTTTAAAGACTTTGTGCAGGGATAACTGGCATTTTTCTATAAAGTAGTTTTGAAAGATGGTAAGATTTATTGCTACTCAAATTTTCATTTGTAGCCATTTTCCTACACCACATAACCAGTGTTAAAAGATATAACTGTCTTACTATGTATCAGTATGCAAGAGGTATACTTGCCAGTCTAGACCCAATCTACGAAAGCTCATATACAAACTTCCTTCTCTCAGATAGTATCAAAGGTGCTAAAAGAACCTGTTGCATACATAATCAGTGAATATACTTGATTAGACTGTGTATGTATTGACAAAAATCACTTTGATGAGTCAGTCTTGTATCTATTGCAACTTGGTGGATTTCTCTTTGCCCATTGTCCCCTTGTTCATGCATTCTTTGGGGTAAATTCAGTGCTAGTCCTACCTAGAATAGAACCATGGAAATCAATGAGAGTTGTTTGTCACTTAAGTACCATTGATTTCATGGGATTAAGGCTAAGACCTGAATAATAACCACACTGTATTTCTGCAGTGGTGGGAATGTGTCCTCCTGTGAAGCAAGAGGCTATGCTGATGGCAGCAACACTGCCATAGGGCCTCCTATGTCAGACAGACTTTTGCTGAGGAGCCAGATGAAATGTGCCAAACAGCCACTGTGTAGCACGACTAGTGGGAGTGCCAGTGCCAGATGATCTCTCAGAGATAATAGTAGTGGCACCATAGCTAATGCTTGTTAGTACTGTGTGGAAGGACTCTTGATAAACGCCTTTTGAATGTCTTTTACCATGAAAACCCTTTGAGGAGATGATTAAAAATGAAACAAAAGATAGTGCCAGGTTGGATGGCACTCAACGAGTTACTAGGGTTACAACTACAAGTAATGCTATGCCTAATGAGGCAGTCGGACTCAAGCCAAAAGGGTGTTAAGCTGTTGAAATGTTCAGAAGTGAAAGGAAAGTCTGAAGCAGTGCAACAGATATAGGAACATGGAATGTGAGAAGCATGAATCAGGGGAAGTTAGACATAGTAAAACAAGAAATGGAGCATGTAAACATTGCAGTACTTGGGATGAGTGAGCTAAAACGTACAGGAATGGGACATTTTGAATCAGATAATTACACAGTGTTTTACTTGGGAAATGAAAATTTAAGAAGAAATGGAAATCTAAGAAGAAGTGGAGTGGCTTTAATAGTGAGGACTGATGTAACAAAAGCAGTCAATGGACATAATGTAAAGTCTGACCAAATAATTTCAATAAGACTTCAGGGAAAACCCATCTATATAACCATAATTTCAGTTTTTGCTTCAACTACGGAAGCAGAAGAAGAAGAAATAGAAACATTCTACAATGGAGTCCAGGAGGAAATTGATCACATACCAAAACAGGACATGTTGATAACCATAGGCAATTGGAATGCAAAAGTAGGAACCAGAGCAGAATCAAAGATTGTAGGGAAATTTGGCGTAGGTTCAAGAAATGAAGCAGTAAAGCTACTGACTGAACTTTGTGAGGCCAACAATTTGTTCTTTGCAAATTGAACATTCTTCAAGTAATCAAAGAGATGACTGTATATATAGACATCGCCTAATGGCCAAAAGTCTACATAGCTGGAAGCTGTAGAAGTTCCAAAAAACAAGACCAAGAGCAGACTGTGGCACAAATTTGGAATAAATTTAGAATAAAGCTAAAGAAGAACAATAATCCAACCATTGTGCCAAAATAAAACCTGAAGAACATCTCTGTAGAATTTAAAGAGAATGTAAAAAATAAATTTGCACTATTAAGCCTAATTGACTGCGAGCCAGAAGAACTTAGGAGTAAAACCAGGGATGTTGTCAGGGAGGAATGCCAAAAGACACTATCTGATGTCAAAAGAAAAAGAAAGAAAGACAGATGAACCTCTTCCAGTAATTGAGGACTAAAGAGTAGCAAAAGTAAAAAGATGATAGAAATAGTGTCAGAACCCAGAATGCTACTGGTCAGTAATTTGTGCTCAGGGACAAAGAGAACTACTGTACACAGAGAAATAGAAGATGACAACAAAAAAGGAAAAACAAGAGACTTCCTCCAGAAGATCTCACAAATCAAAGGGAAAGAGCGGAGATGCTTTGCACCTAGCAGTTGAACACATTACATGACTAAGTAGAAATAAAAAGGCTATGGAAACAATACACTGAAGGACTATATAAGAGAACAAAATAAGATGATGCTAAATTCATTCAAGGTAGAACCATTTGAAGATGAACCTCCAATTTTAGAAAGTGAAGTGGAAGTTGTACTCAGGGCTCTTTGGAGAAATAAATCACCAAGAACAGATGGCATACCAATAGAGATGCTTCAAGCTACAGAGACAGAATTTACTCTAGTTCCAGCTAAAATCTGTCAACAAAATATGAAAAACAAAACAAAGGGCCAGAGATTGGAAATGCTCAATGTAATTCCAGGCCCCAAAAAAAGGGGGCACCAGGGATTACAGTAACCACAGGACCGTTGCATTAGTTTCCCATGCAAGCAAAGTGCTCCTCAAATTTCTACAACAAAGTTTTTTACCATATTTGGAGTGAGAAACGTCAGATGTCCAAGCTGTTTTCAAGAAGGGAAGAGACACTGAGGATCATATTACAAATATACATTGGATAAGGGGGCTCACCAAAAAATTTCAGAGGAAAATCAGCCTGTGCTGATTTTCTATAGACTACAGCAAAACTATGGATAACTCTTAAAGAAATGGGTGTGCCACAACATTTGATTGTCTTGGTGCATAGCTCCCACTCAGATCAAGAGGTTAGTGTCAGGAGAGAATATGGAAAAATGAATGGTTTGAAGTTGACAAGCAGATCAGGCAGAGGATACCTTTTATCATGCTATCTGTTTAACTTGCAGGCAGAACATATCATATGTAAGCAGGATTAAACTTGAAAGAAGGAGGCATAAGAATTTGAGGAACATCAACAGTTTAAGATATGCAGGTAACACTATACTACTAGCGGAAAATAACAAAGGCGATTTCCACACCGGGCTTCTGTAATGGTGAAGAGCGACCTCTCACGGAGGTCTTCTACACCGTAGAGTGGACTGGCGTGGACTACTTTTTGTAGTTCCACACCAGAATCCACTCAGGAGCGGCCAGAACTAGCCGCGCTGCATGTTTTTTAAAAACCTCTTTTTCGAGGTTTTTAAAAAGCACGGAGCGCGCAGCCCCGTGCTGCTCCGTCGCCCGGCTCTGAAGCGGATTTGCAGGCGCGCGCAAATGCGTGCCTGCAGATCTGCCGGGGGCGGGCTTCCAGCTGGCGAGCTTCTCCAGTTGGTGAAGAGCCTCCACCAACTGGAAGCCGCCATTTGGGACACCGGAGGACTGCGGAGCAGCGAGCTCGCGCTGCTCCGTGTCGCGACGGACTTACCTGGCTGCCGGTAAGCTCCGTTTTTGGGCGTTTTCGCCCGTTTCCCCCACACACACACATGTGGAAAGGGCCAAAGATTTGGAATGACTACTAAAGAAAGTGCAGAAAGAAAGTGCAAAAGCAGGTTTACAGTTGAACATTAAGAAAACAAAAATAATGAGTGCAGATAATTTACATAACTTTGCAAGAGATGATGAGGACATTGAAATAGTTAAAGATTGTCCGTACCTTGGTTCAGTCATTAATCAGAATGAAGACAGCAATCAAGAAATCAGAAGAAGACTAGGACTTGGAAAGGAAGCTGTGAAGGAACTAGACAAAATCCTGAAGTGTCTAGATATGTCATTGAATACTCAAATTAGGATTGTTCATGCCGTTGTATTTCCAAATTACATGTATGGTTGTGAAAGCTGGACAGTGAAGAAAGCAGACAGGAGGAAGAGCGACTCATTTGAAATGTGGCACTGGAGAAGAATTGTACAGATATCGTGGACTGTTAAAAAGACAAATTAATGGGTCCAAGAGCAATTGTAAACCTGAATTCTCCCCAGAAGCCAAGATGACTAAATGGAGACTGTTATATTTTGGGCATATTTTGGGAAAGAAGGCTTGATAAAAATAGAAGGTTGATGGTTGATAAAAATAGAAGGAAAAGTAGAAGACCACATTACAGATACCACTCTTATTTCTGAAGAGACTAAAGCAATTTCCACACTAGACTGTTATAGTGCTATTATTCCACTTTCAACATTCTGTGGAATCCTGGGATTTGCAATTTAGGGAGGGGCTTTTGAGGCCCCTCCCTAAACTGCAAACCCCTGGATTCCATAGGATGTTGAAAGTGGAATAACAGCACTATAACAGTCTAGTGTGGAAATGGCCTAATTTTACTACCAGGTGCCCGTAGCGGTTTTCAGAGATGTTTATAGCACCTGCTTGAGTATGCTGGTGGATTTCCACTCATAGTACCTAGATTAAGTTCTGTGTTGATGGGAAAATAATTCATACATCTTATGGTGCTCCTTTTTGAATAAGTAGGTTTGAGAGATGACTAAATTGTCTGTATTCCCCATAGTAAATGGACTTTTTCACAAGTAGGTGGAGTCAGGAAAGCCTTGTTGAATTTTTGCAGTTATATCACGTCTAGAGGCAGTGCCTGCTGTAGCTTCCTGGTAGAATCCAAATATAGTGCCTGTTTCATACATACTGGCTTATTCAAGTATATTGGTATAATCATGAGGAGCATTCTGGTTATTTCAGTACCCCGTACTGTGAGGGAATATTTATTTTTCGAACTGATTAATTACATTATTTGTAGGAGAAATACTCAAAGTGATATCAAATAGTAATAAATAATAAAATGGATAACATTAATAAAACCTAACTAAATGAAACATTACAACTAAGCTCATTCACAAAACATGGATCAGGAATTAAATGTGGCCAAGGCTAATAAATTAAAAATAACTGAGCAGCTAAATTAAAACAACTAAGCAGATAAAGAGTATTCTGCCCCAAACTTCAGGCTTTTCAGAGCCAGCACATATAATCAGAATATCAGTGAACGTTGGACTATGACTCTGGAGACCAGGGTTCGATTCCTTGCTTGGCCACGGAAACCTACTGAGTTACCTTGGGTGCCTCAGACACTCTCAACTCCAGAAAACCCTGTGATAGGTTCATGTTAGGGTTGCCATATGTCAGAAAAAACTTGAAGGCACGCAAGAAGAGCAACACCTTAGTAGCAGCTAATAATGGCATGTGCTTCTATTCTTGTCTATTGCCATAATGTTATTTTGGGGGGAAAAAAACACTTTCCAGTACCTCATGCCTGAAGTCATGTTTTTCACTACAAAAGCTGTATGTTGCAACCTCTGTCTTTTGCAGAAAGCAGGCATTTCACCCTGATGTGACCATTCTTCCCGCTGTTATTATTATGTGCCTTGAAAGGTTTACTGCCATATTCTTTTTTTTTTTATGAAAAAAATATGTCTTCTATCTATATCTCCAATGTATTCTGAAGCCACATGCCTGGTAATGAATGATGTGGGTATCAAGCAGGTTTTGAGAGCTGGATTTGAAAGGAAAGCCTGCTTACTAGATTTGACAGCAACAAACCTGTTCCGTATTTTGTTCGTATATATACCATCCTGTTCTATATTAGGCTTTGAAAAGGCTGTATTAAATTTTGTGCTGCTACATATTGTTTGAGATTTGAGTTTTGATTTAATGCCCACAAGAGCTCAGCAAGGGAGGGTAGGAAGGGGGAAGAGTCACTGTTTGAAGAGAAAAGGGCCTTTCTAAGTATTTGGTAAAGCATGAGCCTAAATGAACCATAAGATGTGAGATTGCTGACTGTTTTATTGAGTCACTGTTGCACACCCACCTTTTCCTGTCTTGAAACAGTTTGCAGTTTTGACTATCTGAAATGATTAACAGTTGCATATCTAACTGATTAGAGCTGTCAGTGACTGCAGAACAGCCTTCCACGAGGGCAGGAACAGTCAGATCTTGTTTCCCTTCTCTGTAAACAGTTTTTTCCCCTCTTAACATTTCCAGGGTTGCATGCATAATGTAAAAAATATGTAAAAAACCCCCAACTTTCAAATGTGCAGTGAATCATATCTTATACTGACTACTTATCAGTAAGGTTTAAGAAACAGACTATGTGAAAGTGAAGAAGTAAAACATTCTCTACTTTGTTCCAGTAATAATGATATCATAGTGTAAATGCAGGCAAATTAAAAACACGAGACATTGGCTCCCTGTCCGGTGGCTCCTGAGAACAATATATATATTATTTTCACATATGAGACAGGATTAAAAATTAAAGAATAAAATTTTATGAAGTAAAGTACAGAGAGAACAAATTCCTTTCAGCTGCACAGTGCAATCAACAGTAATCATATTCAAGTGAGCAGATTTGTTGTTGTGTGCCTTCAGTTCATTTCCAACTTATGGCTCCCTGAGATGAACCCATCATAGGGTTTTCTGGGGCTGAGAGTATGTGATGTGCCCAAGGTCACCCAGTGCATTTCCATGGCTGAGCAGGAAATCAGCCTGCTCTCCGGGGTCATAGTCCAATGCTCAGACCACTACACCATGCTGACAAAGTTACCCTGGTATAAATGCCTGAGAGGAATTTTACTTTCTGATCAGAGTAAGTTATTCTGGTCCATTCAGTATGCCATGAGAGCCTAATAGATAATAATATGCCTTGCTTAATAAAGCATAATGCAGGACTTACATGGACAAAATATGTTAATGGCCAGTGCCTTTTGGTCTCTGTGGGTAAGGAGAGTGTTCTTTGATTAGCTTTATGAGAGCAAAATCCAAACAATGCTTGTTTCTTTCAAAGGTAGAGGCACTGTTCAATGTAAAAGAGAGCTGGGTTGCCCCCCCCCCCCGAGCAGCTACCATGCGTGCAGATGTCCTGTTTGCAGTACTGAGCTGATCCTCAGTCTATATCCAGACATGGCTGAAATACAAAGGGAAAAAACAAGCAAAGGCAGGGGAATTCTGTCAACAAACTTCTGTTTGTAGAAGAAAACACTTTTTTTATCTCTGACTTTTCTGCCAATTGGCTCACAATAATATCGTCTAAAACCAAGCATTTCTTTATTCCATTCTCTTTTTTATCATATACGGGTTTTCAGCTGAAGTGGGGACTGTTGAAGATGCTGGATGTCAATTTCCAGAAGCACCAGGCAGAGTGGCCAGTAGTATTTGAAGAGTTTGAAGTCCAACAATCACTGTAACTCCCCACTCCCACTGAGAACCACAACTCTGGCAAAAAAAAAAGGGGGGGGGTTCCTTGCTTTTTAGTCTTTCTTTTTTCACTGTTCCTCCTCTCCCTACCTTGGGCATCTTCTTTCTGGTCATGTTGGTCATTTTTCCTGGATAATGCTTTTTTCTTCCTGCCTGAGACAACTCTTTTCTTTTTATAAAATATCTTTTTGTTAACAAACTTTTCAATACAAACAAGAAAGAACAAAAACAAAAGGAAAACAACAAAGAGAAAGGAAGAAATAAGAGACAAAACGGGAAAAAAAGACTAAAATTAACTTCAGACTTTCTTAACAACGGTTATACATTCTATTATATAAAATAAAAGCCTCCAGCTATGGGCCTTTCTGCCCTACACTATTATAGTGCTATTATTCCACTTTCAATCTCCTATGGAATCCTGGGGTTTGCACTTTAGGGAGGGACCTTTAGAATTCTCAACCAGAGAGCTCTTTGGCCTCCGTAAACTACAAACCCCAGAATTCCACAGGATGTTGAAAGTGGAATAACAACACTATAATAGGATAGGCCAGAAAGGCCCCCGATTTATGCACTTCTTCAACTTAACCAGACCTCTTATTCATCAAAGACTTATTAAGGTTTATATATTAATCTAACTTTTCTGCCAAAAGACAATCAAAGATTGCCAATCTTTGAAAAATGACATTGGTGATTTTTCTCTAATCAGTGTTGATAGTTTGTCTTTTCAGCTATGACAGTCAATTTTAGCAACTAGTCTTCTTTTCAACTACTGTATAACCTGATCCAGGCAATTAACCTATATTCTGTTGTAAGACTGTGAACAATACAGACTTCGTTATATTAAACCCAGACCAGCTTCATGCCGCTCCCCACACTTGTTTAACATTCAGCTTGATGAAGAATTCTAAAGAACTCAAAAGGATTTTTGATAATTTTTTCCGGTTAGATTGATCCTTATAAAGGCATTGCACTACAGTGGATTTCAGATTGTTTTTCCTTAACATTACTGTTTAATTTATTTTTCTGTGTTATTAATTACTTGGGACTGAGTGTCATTAGGATACTTTGTAAAACACCATATGAATAACTGTGTTATCTTGTGTTATCTTGTGCTCTGTGAGAAAGAAAGTATAGTTTTCGCCTCTGCTGTGTTCACTTTTGTAAAGTATCATTATTTAAATGTTCATTATTTCCCAACCTGGTGCCTTCCAGATAATATTGGACAATTGCTCCCATCATCTCCTGCCAGCATAGCCAAGAAGGTCATGCCCAGAGGACTCTGTTTTAGGATCAGGCATACTTTTTTTAGCAACTGTGCCTCCCACAACAATTCCCACAGAAGGCAAGGACTGCTGTTGGTCTCATCTGGTTTCTGCAGTCATAATTACTGGCTTCCTCATTCACTAAGTGAAACTGTATTAGAGTGAAGCCATAGAAGAATGAAATTTATTTACTGTGTTCAGGGGAAATGTTTTATGTTTGGGACTGTTAATGCTTTTTGGTTCTTTTTTGGGAATATATGCAACCATATTTTTACAGTCACTCATATTCTTCCTTCCTTCCTCACTTCTTATACTTTACAGGAAAGAGCTTTACCTTGACAATCACAGTTCTTACAAATCCCCCTCAAGTTGCTACGTATCACAGAGCTATAAAGGTGACAGTAGATGGACCAAGAGAACCAAGGAGTAAGTACACTTGTTTTCCTGTTTGTGATCTAGAGTCGTGCTATATCTGTAAAAGTAAATATATAGACTATATTGTCAGTGTTCGATGGAATTCATACACTCATACTCCAACCATGATTTTTGCTTATGTAGTAATCCTTGATCCAACTCAAAGGCCCTTTTTGCATGACGACTGTGTCCCAGCATAGGGATGCGAGAGGAGCAGGACCGTTACAATGCTTCTGCATGACGTTATTGTAGTCACGCTTTTCTCCCATCGCCAGCCAGCATGACTGCGGGGTAAATCATTGATGAAGTTTCTCCATCAATGACCCCTGATCACACAATGCTCCCATCCTTCCCGGACATGCAGAAGGGCCAGATGTGCGATGGGAGTGCTTTCTGCCCCAGTGCAGCATGGGAAAGAGCTCAGCTGCACTGAAAAGGAAGAGGCATGTCCCTCTCGCTCCCTTCTACAGGGAGCTGGTCAGGTGCGGAGAGGAGTATTCCCATTGCACTCTCTTCCCACCATAGGCACTGCTGGGATTGTGACCAGAGAACGATGGCATCAGGTAATGTGTGGAAATAGCCAAAGAAAACTCTTCATGACCACGACTAATTGTTCTAGCCATCATGTCTGAGTCCCCAGTCCATCAATGGGACATAAAGATATCTTTAAGACTTTATTTGGGGCTCATGATGTTCAGACCAAATCCATGGGTTATCTAAACAAGATGGTAGTTGCTTGGGATTCAGACTGTATGGTCCTGTGTCCGTGTAGTTTGCTGCTTGTGTGAAGTGGGAGCTGTGTGACTGAGATCACTTTTATCTGTGCTAGCTCTCTCTTCTTAGGAGTTTCTTCAGGGTGATTTATAGTTTTCCAAAACAATGTGGGCTATGCTTCTCATAAAGGAAGCACAAGTATGGATTGCATTTCTGTTGTGTTTCATAAGAATAGTAAATGAAGAACATGACCTCTGGCATCTGTTGCCTGAGCACTTTTTGTGGTAACCGTTTGTATAATTCTAAAAGACGAGAAGAGGCCAGAGTCTTCTAGTTCCCTGTTGAATCAGTAAGTTAAGGAAACAAGTATTTTACATTACATTAACAAGGCATGATTGTATAGAGATTTGATTTTCAGAGGGACATGAGCCTGCATTAGATATCTGAATGTCTGTTTCGGAATACAGTGCAAATGTGAACAAGCCTGTGCACTACATAGTCAAACATGCCTGAATGTGTCATTTTTAAAGACTTGAGCGGATGTGTTCATGATCTTTTAAGGGAAAAAATATACAGGTTTGTAAAAAAAAATGTAAAGGAAAATATCATTATGTATTTTTGAGGAATTCTTATTTTAAAAGAAAGACAGATAATATTTTCTGGTCTGTTGGTTGCTGGTTAACTTGTGTTAAACATTAAATTAAATTTTCCTAGCACAAAATGTATTTTCGACAGAGGAATCACCACAGAACCTCTTGTACTAACAGCCTAGCAAGATACTGTGGAAACCCTGAAATTTCAGTGTATGTTGTTCCCCTACTTAGAGAATGAACAGGGTCAAATGATAGTTTCTAGTTTCATAAACCATTGGTTCTGACTGGTTTATGATGTTGAAAATGTCATTTGAGCCAGGAGCTCCTCCTTTGTCCCAGTCATCTTTCACTTGCTCACTCTATTCCTTTAGGGCCCTGTTCCTTGCTTGTGTGGAGCTAGAGTTCTCATTTACATTTGAAAGTGAAGATAAAATGTGTTAAATCATTAAAAGAGAATTTTTATTTTCCAAGAGCCAAGAGGTTCTCAAAGAATTTTTACAAAAGATCTGCCCAATAAAAAAACAAACAAACCAGTGAAGGGCAGTATCAAGGACCAAAATAGCAGTGGTATCCATAGGTTGTCCGGATTATTCCAGTAGAATTTCCTGTTCTCGCTCATCCCTGATATCAGTGCATAGTAGACAGTAAGTGTACAGAAGTCCTTGGAGGAAGTCCTCTGGTACTGAGTACCTGGATCTTGCTTGGCTTACGATGGAGGCAAAGCTTCCCTTTCTAGCAGTTGGTATGTGTCCAGAAACACATCCAAGGGAGGTCCTCTGAGACAAAGGAGCAAGGCTAAGCAGTTGCATTCATTCATTCATTCATTCATTCATTCATTCATTCATTCATTGGATAGCCCTGTTGCTTTCTACAGTAAAATATTCACAGCATAGTTTAAAGCATATTATGAAACATGAAACAGGTAACAAAAAAGAATAAATACATAAATCATTAAAATAAATCAGCAATAGATGGAACTTTAGGTAAAAGCATATTAGACTGTAACTAGGCAAATGTAGGCTGGAGTAAATAAGTCTCTAAATGTTCTTAGAGTTCAGTCAATTTCTTGTGGAAGGATATTCCAAATTGTGGCAGTATCACAGAAAGCACCCTGTCCTTTCCCACTTCCATAGCTATCACCAGTGAAACAAAGAGCAGGGACTTGGACACTCATCTTGAAATCTGGATAGGCTTGTATGGCTTCAGGTGATCCTTCAGGATAACCTGGTCTTCAAACATTTTGGGATTTTGAAGGCCATTACCAGTACTTTGCATTCGATTTGTTGGTATATAAGCAACCAATGTGACATCCTAAACAAATATTAGTTGATCCAAATACCTAGCTCCTTGCTAGTGTTCTGGCCACAACATCAGTGGTAGTTTCTGGACCATCATCAAGCAAAACACAATGTAAAATGTATTACAGAAGTCAAGACTAAAGTAAGTAAAGCCATAACAGAATAGAGCTCAGGTAAGGATACCAGTTATGGTCTTAGTCCTGCATGGCCATTTTTTGGTCTGTAAAAGGAAGAAGCATCACTTCCCACATTGAGGTGTTCTGAGTCAAGAGAGTTAGACAGAGCATCAAGATGGACTGACCATCACAATCACTTCAGCCCATTATTTTTCTTAGCAGGTTTTTTTTCCTGATGCATATAGCATCGTAGGATCAAGTGGTAGAAGGGACCTCAAGGGTCATCTGATCCAACTGCTACCAGTATCAACAAGCTAAACATCCAATATCCCACCAATATCTACAAGCTGAAATATCTCTGACAGCCATCTAATCTTTGTTTTAAAACTTCCCACAAAAGAGAATCCAGCTGTTTCTGAAATAGTCCATCCCACTATCAAACAGTTCCTAATATTTAGTTGAAATCTTCATTCTTGTAATCAGAAGTGTATCTGGGGTGGGGCAAGTATGATACATGCCCCAGGTGCCAATGCCGGGGGGGGCACAAAAAACCGTGCATGTAGGGGTTGGGGGGTAGGGGTAAGAAGGTAGGGGCACAACTTCTACGCTTGCTCTAGGTGCTGTTTACGCTAGATATGCCACCACTTGTAATTTGTATCGATGGATTCAGGCCCTATCTGCTGGAGCAGGAAGCTCGCTCCACTGGCAGTCCTACAGATATTTGAAGGTAAATATTGTATCCCTCTGCATCTTCATTAAGCAAATAGCATCCTCAGCTGTGGTACAATAACTTGACACAGTATTCCAGGTAATATCTGAGCAATGCAGAATAGAGTGTATTAATCCCCTTGATTTCTGCTAATACAATCTAGAACTGCACTTGCTTTTTTCCCCACTACATCCCACTGTTGCTTCATGGTTAATTTGTGGTCTGCCAAGACTCTAATCTTTTTAAAATGTGTTGCTGTTGTCAGGTGGATCCAGTCTTATATTTGTGCATCTGATTTCTTCTGCCTATATGTAATAACTTGCATTTATTCCTGTTTAAATTTGTTTGGTTACTTTCGACCCAGTTTGGCACTCTGTTGGGGTTATCTTGGATCCTGATTCTGTCTTTTGAGACACTACTCCTCACAGTTTGTTGTTATCTGGAAATCTGATGAGCATTCCCTCTATCCTTTCATCCAAATAATTTATGCCAATGTTGGAAAACAGTGGCCCAAGACAGAACCCTGAGGCATCCAACTTGTCACTCCTCTCCAGGAAGATGAGAAACAATTGATGAGCACGCTTTACTTTTCATCCATAAACCAGCTAAAAATCTATCTAACAGGAACAATATCTAGCCTGCATTTTACTGGATTTGTTTGGAAAAACAGGTCAAAAGCCTCACTGAAATCAAAATACACTACATCTGCATCCACAGCATTCCTGCGATCTGTTAGGACTGTAATAAGAGAGAGTAGTTTTGTTTGAGTTTTTTTAGAGAAACCAGTGATGGCTCTTTGTAATTTCAATATTCTTTTCTAAGCTCTAGCAAATCTTCTAAAAGATGGGAACAACGTTTGCCCTCCTGCATTCTGCTATGCCTCTCTTGTTCTCTAACAATTCTTAGAGATTATTGACAGAGCGTCTGAGATTATATCCAGAAGTTTCTGTAGCACCCTTGGATATATTCATCTGGCCTTGGAGATATGAATGAATTTAATGTATCAAAGTGTTCCTGTACCACTTCTTTGCTGATTTTGAGCTACAGCTGCCTAACTGCACCATTTATTATATTTCTATTACTACAGTAAGCACTGCTTTCCTTTCAGGAGAAGACAGAAGCAAAGTAGGTATTCTGCAGTCCTGCTTTCATTCTGTCACCCATTAGCACTTCCCTATCTCCTTCATGCAGTGGACCAGCTGCTTCTTTTTTCTTCCTCATTCTTTGAATATAACTGGGAAAAAACCCCTTGTTGTTAAACCTCCCTGTGCAAGCCTGAACTCAGTCTGAGCATTAATGTTCCTGACCATCTCTTGACAAATATTGATTACTGATTTGTATTCTTACTTGGGGGTTTGTCCCCTCTTCCATTTCTTACAGCCACCTAGTCCAAAACCTGCCATTAGGGATGGAAAGAATGAAAATATTTTGAAAATGTTCTGTTTTTTGAGTGGTGAGAAGCCCTGATGAGAGGAATTAGTAGTAGTTGTAATAATTGTATAAGTGGAATGTACATAGATCTGTTAATGGTTGTCATGTGCTGGCTATTCTCAAGGAAACATGTACGTTTTTCCAATAATGTTTAACGAGGTATATGAGGCATAGTGTATAATGGTTGCTGAAGCCAACATGCTACAATACACACTTGGTTATATAGGGATACACATTTTCACACATGCACAGTTCTCATTGGTGGGTACTCAGGGTCTTCTCCTGTCCCAAAATCCCAGCGGTTCCAATGGGACCTTGTTTGTTCTCATAGCTTGATCTTCCAATCCCCAAACTTTCTCAGGTTTCCTTATCAGCAGTCAAGTTATTTCCTAGTGTGGTATCTCTGGTGTTTTCTCTGTCTCAGCCTTTTGTGTATCCATCTAAACTCTGACCAGATGCCTTGTGGTCAGTGTCTCTTAACCTACCCTTGCTGATCACTCTCCACTAAGATGAGATGCAGAGATGCAGAGATGATATACATTGTTACCTGCAGTTCTCAAATAGGTTCTAGTACTGTTATAAAGTACCCTAAAGCTCATACATAGTAAATCGTTTGTCAGTTGCTATCGCATCTAAGTAAACAGAGCCATGCCTTCACGGGCGTGGCTGATCACACACTTAGAACCATCAGACAGATTTTACCTGAGATTTAACCTATAACATATGGCGGCCTGTAACGCATGATGGTAATCCAAGCCTTTTGCTACACCAGGATGATAACTCACTGCAACAATTTTTTATACCAGCATACTGTATGGGAGGTTGGGACAGCATAGTCAACAGGCATTCGTTATCCTGGGTGAGTCACATTATTAATCATGGCATGGAGCATAGCCTACATGGCAATTGTAGAAATTTCTTTTTTATTACAGTTTTATGGTCAGTGTTCTTTTGTATGCTAATTAGTGTAGTTAAGATGTGTTTACTCTCAGAGATGAGTCTTTTAGTAATGGTTTGTGCCATGTTTTAGTTTATTTTGAATTAGTTTTATTAAACTTTAGTTCTAATCTTTCCAGTTCAGGAGTTATTCTGTGCAAAATTAGCATATGGTTGTTTAGCACAGAAAACAGCATTTTCTGCATGGAAAATAGTATTTAAATATAGAAATATTGAGACTCCTGCACAGAAAATGCTGTAATTGAGGATTTACCATCCACAGGTGATTGATTTGCATAGAAAACAGTATATACATAGAAAACATTTCCTGTGCAGGAATTAATATTTCTGTATTAAAATACTATTTCCCATGTAGACAATGCTGTTATTGGGATTTATTCTGTGTAAATTCATACCTGGGTGATTTGCTGAGAAAATAGAATTTTCTGCAGAGAAAACAGCATTTTCTCTACAGGAATAAGTATTTCTGTGTTGACGTATTATTTTACACATAAAAATTGCTGTTTTCTGTGCAACAAATGCTGTTTTCTCTGTAAAACAACCATGTGCCAATTTTGCTCAGAAAACCCCTCAAATTGTAAATAGCTTTCAAAAACTGCATAGTTGTCAAAAATTTTCTCACAGGGGGAAGAAAATTCCTGAAATTATTCAATGCTACCTTCGAGAAGAAACTTAGGGCCTTTCCACACTACACTGTTATAATACTATTGTTACTATTGTTCCACTTTTGACATCCTGTGGAATTGTGGGGTTTGTAGTTTACTGAGACCCAAGAGCTCTCTGGCTGAGAATTCTAAATGCCAATCTCTAAACTGCAAACCCCAGGATTCCACAGGATGTTGAAAGTGGAATAATATCACTACAACAGTGTAGTGCAGAAAGGCCCTTACTCAAGAATTATACCCCTGCTTGTCATGCAGGGGTACACAGGTAAAGCACTCTTGATAGATGACCATTCAGCCTCTCTTTAAAGACATCCATGAAAGTGATTCCACCACCCTCTGAAGCAGTCTATTCCACTGTTGAACAGCTCTTACAGTAAAGATCTTCCTAACTTCAGGTGAACTTTCTTTTCTTGTAATTTGAATCCGTTGATTCATTTTCTAGTCTCTGGAGCAGCAGAAAACAACTTGCTCCATCTTCTACATGAATTCCTTCAGATATTTAAAAATGACTGTCTTCCCTTCTCCAAGCTAAGCATACCTAGCTTCCTAAACCATTCTTCATTGGGCTTTCTTTCCAGACCTTTTACCATCTCAGACACCCTCCTCTGAACATCTTTCTTATTAGAATTGTTTGCATTTGTGCCTTCACTTTTACAAAACTCCCAGTTATCATGAATTCTCTTCTTTTCTGATATTTCTCACTGTGAAATCTCATTCTGTATTCTTTTAAACTATCTGAAATCTTTCTTCAGAGTCCAGAGTGCATGTCTGAATACCGTCATCTTTTCCTTTTGTCTTCATAATTCATTCTAAGAGAACTTGGTCACTACCATCCAAGGTTCCTACTGCTTCCACTTTGTTGGCTAATTTTTCCTTCTTAGTGAGGATCAGTTTCAATATCCATTTGTTACTCCTTTCAATTTCTAGATAAATGAAATAGTCAGCAAGGCAAGTTGGACCTTACATTTTTTTGTGAAGTCTGATTTCAAAGAGAGGTCAACAAAAGTTAATTAGCTGGTAGTTAGCATCAGTTAATGAACTAGAATAATAAGTAGGATCTGATCTAGGAGAGGAAGGGGTAAAGAAGGAGTGCCTGATTCCTGGTATTATAAGCTCAGGGGCCACAAACTATAGCTGAGAACGCAGCCAATGAGTCTGAAGGTTTTTGCGCATATATCTGTTGTTACTTGTGCTGTACTGATGATCCAGTAGGGATAGACCATGGTGTACCCCTTGTTTGCTACCCTTGAGTGGGAATACGTATTGCTGTTAGCCTGAGAAAAGATTTTGAGGTTGACAACCTCCTCCTTTTAAGTTCTTCTGAGATCTACAAGAGTCCCGCAAGGCACAGGGGAAACTTGTTATTGATGATAGGTTGTTTCTCAAGATTCTGCTATATCTTAGGCAAAAGATAATAAAGAAGTAAGAGCTTGGATAAGTTATATACTATTAGTCATAGATCTCCTGTGTGGCTCAGCATTGTAGTCCTCGTAGGCTGGAAGCTTGCTGGCTGAGAGAGGGAGGGATAGAGGGGTGACAGCTTCTGGCTTGTTCCCCTCCTTTCCTCCCCATTCTCTTTTCCTCTCTCATTGGTGGACTGCCAAGAAAAACAATAGAACCAAGGGCTTTTTAAGACTGAATACCTTGCAGCCTGGGCACACCCAGACTTCAGCATTTGTTTTCCTGGTCCTTGTGCCTCGCTACTTTCTTCTCTGGATTTCTGATGACACAACTGAACAGGCAGTGCATTCCTGCTCAACCTGGGTACCATATCTGTACATTCCTTAATTAGAAAAAACCTATTTACAGTGACTGTGGGTTTTGTTATGATATTTGTTTGGTCATGTTTCAAGAATCATTACCTTACCTGTTCCCAGCAGCATCCGGTGGGGAAGCCGGCAGTGGCTCTGTCAGGAAGGGAGCGCACCCCTCCACACTGGCTGCTTCCAGGATCCAGGAAGCACCATGGCCTTGCCTCTTCCTGCCATAGTGCAGTCAGGTACTGTCCCAGGCTGCGCTGGGGCAGGAAGTGCAGCCATTGTGCTTCTGGACCCTCTGCACATCAGGTAAGTGCAGGATGGCAGTGTAATCATGGGTCATTGACAGGGAAAACCCGTCAATGATTTAATCCACAATCATGCCACCTGGGAACCAGAGGAGGACAGGACCATGATGACATCGTGTATAATCATTGTCACGGTCCTGTCCTTCTCCCATCCCTATGGCAGGATGACAACATCTTCCAAAAAGGCCTACGATTACTGAAGTGTGAGACCAGGTTACTCTGCCTTGGGTTCTCTGTCCGTCTGTGTCTCTTGGGTAGATTTCACTAGGAATCAGGGTTCTGTTCAAGGGTTCTGTGTATCACAGATGAGGAAATCCTAGATTCTCCTGCTTTAATTAAAAACTGAGTGGAACAAATGTCAAATACTTGTATTCGTATTATATTTAGAGAGTAAGGATAATTTTAAGAGTAACCACATCAATAAAGAAACAAGCCTTTCTATCAGAAGGATCTCAATAATTTTCTTGACTTCGATTATTAAATTAAGGTACCTTGCAGGATTATTATCCAAAGTACTGTCTCACCATCATAGGGTTTTGAGGTAAAAGGCATTCAGGAGTGGCTTATCATTACTGCCTTCTCACAGTACCAAACCCCCACTGTATTATTTCTGAGAGATCCTCTGCCAGTGTCACTCCACATTACTGCTGCTTCTCAGTAGCTGTTTGGCACAGATGGACTCAAGCCAAAAGGACATTGAGCAGCTGACATGCTTGGGGTAAAAGGAAGCTTTGGAGTGGTGCAACGTATATACTAGGAACATGGAATGTAAGAATGTCAGAGACATTGTCAGGGAAGCATGCAAAAAGACATTGCCTGTAGCCAAAAAGAAAGAAAAGCCTCATCTGATGACAGATGAAATTCTTCAGAACCAAAAGTAAAATGTGATAGAAATCCAAAACACAACTGTTCAGCAACTTGTGCATATGGACAAAGCGGGAACTGCGATAATAATAATCCATACACCCCTTCAAAAAAGGGGACATCAGGGATTGTAGTAAGTGTTGCACTATTGCACTGACCCCCAATGCTAGCAAAGTTATCCTCAAAATTTTATAACAGAGACTCTTAACATAAATACAGTGAGAAATGTCAGCTGTTCAGGCTGGGTTCTGAAAAAGAAGAGGTACTAGGGATCGTATTGCAGCATAGGCATATTCCAGTCAATGGAACGCATCAAAGAATTCCAGAAGAAAATCATCCTGTGTTTTAAAGATTATAGCAAAGCCATTGATGGTGCACAAAAACTATGAAAAACTGTGGATAGCTCTAGAAGAAATGGGTGTACCACATCACCTGCTTAACATGATGCATAACGTATACTCTGGACAAGAGAATATTGTGTCAGAACAGAATATAGTGAAGCAGAATGCCTTCCCACCAGTGACGCCGGGATGGGAGGCGAGGAGGATGGTGTGCCCTGGGTGGCAATTTCTTGGGGGCGCCGCCACTCCTTGCCTACCCTCCTGTGTGCAACCGCCTTGCCCCTACACACCATCACCCAGCTCTCATGCCTTTGCCCCCACACCTATCCCGCTCACGGCAAGCTACTCCACTGCTTCTCACTGGCAAGGTAGGAAATGTGCAACTCTCATGTGCAACTGGTAAGATTTAGGGAGCATGGAAGAATGTTGTTCCTCATGAAACTCTAACAAGTTTCTACAAGACTGCATCTTATCTTATTTGCTTAATATATACACAGAGCATATCATACGTGCTAGACTGAGAAGAAAGAGATGTGAAGACAGGAGAAGGAACATCAACAACTTAAGATATAGCTGACACCATATTATTAGCAGAAAATAGCAAAGGCTTGGAACAAGTGCTGATGAAGGTGAAGGAAGGAAGTGCAAAAGATTACTGTCTAATATTAAGAAAACAGAAATAATGACAGGCAGAGAATCCACTAATTTGAAATATGGTGGTGGAAGATACTTCTACAGATACATGGACTGCCAGAAAGATAAATAGGCCCTAGAGCAAATCAATCCTGAACTTTCTCTAGAAGCCAAAATGATTAAATGGAGGCTATTGTACACATCATGAGATGACATAGACTCATCTGGGAAATGATGGGAAAAGTGGAAGGCAGGAGAAAAGGGAGAAGACCACATTACTCATGGATTAAGTCAACCAAAGAGAAGCAATGGGCATGTATTCTCAGGGCTTTTGATGACTAGGACTCTTGGAGTCTTGCATTCATATGGTTACCATGGTTCAAAGCTGAATTGAAGACAATCTAAAGTACCATAGAAGTGAAAATCCAGTTGTTGCAGTATTCCACCATCTGCCTTCTTACTATTTCTGCTTGACTGATAATGCTGAGAACTGTCTGGACACCTTCTATGAAATTTGCTCGCCTAGGTTGAAGGGGGCTCTTTTCATATGGTGTCATTGAAACTTTCTGCTTGTTCCATTGATCATCTACTACATTTTTTGGGACAGAAATAACAACCACTAGTTATTAATGTGGTTACTCTTCAAATGATCCTGAACATCAAGATAGAATATAAATACAAGTATTCTACATTAATTCCAATGAGTTTCTAATAAAAGCAGAAGAATCTTGAATTATTAATGAGAGAGGCTCTTCTCTCATATGCAACTGGTAAGATTTAGGAAGCATGAAAGAATGTTGCTCATCATGAAAGTCTGACAAGTTTCTACATATGGAATTAATTAGTTCCTTCCCATTTACAAGTCTGGATCCTTGTGATGATGGACCTTAGGAGGACAGAGGGTGTTTTAATGCAGAGTAAGGAACTGGATTGTGTCTGGTGTGGACATCAGCACAGCATGTGGTAACTCAGTAAGGAGGAAACATTTCAGTAGCAAAAATGTCCATGTGCAAAATTTTGTTAGGAATAGCACATGCTAGACAGCATGTATCCGTCTCTGAAGGAAGAAATAGTTTTAAAATATGATCTTGAAATCCTTCCTACTTACAGTATTTTCTCACTTTCATCACATTATAGTCTTTCATTTTTAGATTTTTGTTTCAAAGAACTGTGACGTTTAAGTGTGGGATCACACTGATATTTACAGTTACCCAAGAGCTTCATACCATTTTCCAATGATCAAAAGTTGCAGGAAAGCTAAACGGTTATTTTCAGTCCTCTTGTTAGTTTATGTGGAGATCTGATGTATTAAGAGACCCCCAAGGTCTACATTTTACTCTGCATTTAATAAACTATCAAGTGCTTTATTTTTTGTTCTGTGTACATCAAAGTGCACATAAGAATGACAATGCTGGAACAGCATTCTTGGCTTTTTACATAATCATTTATTAAAGTTATTTGATGGTGATCCTGTGGAACCATTCTCACTTAACTGGGCCGTCTTAGTCATGGCAATGGGAAGAGAAGAAAGTCGTGAACGCTTGTGGGTCCTCCCATCCCACAACTGATAGACACAAACTAAAATCGTGGGGTGGTGATCAAAAGATTCTGCACGTCTGTAAACATTTTGCATTGACTGGCAATAAATGAAAATGTGGGCAGGTCAAAGTTGAGCCTAATGGGGAATACTAGCTGATGAGTTGTTGGCTGCTGTAGGACTCAGCAAGTAAATATATTGGAACAAAATCTATGAATGGGTCTAAAAATCAGTGTCTTGAGGAGCTGGCACTAACATTTTATTTGGATTAAGGTAGTACCAATTATGGAAAGTAACAGATACAATTAACGTAAATTTCAGAAATACACTGTTCTTGCTGTCCTCAATAATTTAAGCAGGTGTTATTGGTTCTCCATAGCAATTAAAAACTTTTATTAGGATATTGTTGGGTTAGCTTATTCTATTTTTCACTTTTCTTTTTGATAAATCCAGTCTGGCATGGTCAGAATGACCTACCTCAGTTTTTTGTTTGTGTTTGTGTTTGTTTTGAACTGCCTTCTCTGTCTCAAGAATAATTTGGCTCAGTTTAGCTTGTGTTTAGCTTATTATTTCATGCTGAGATCCTATTAGTTTAGCTTATTATTTCATGCTGAGATCCTAGGAGGAATCATTGAGCCTCTCTCTCATCCCCATGCTCCTATAAGGGGAATGAGAAGAATGAGGGGAACTACAGAAGGTCTTACCCAGAAGCTTTCACAACCTGGGTAGACTTGTATGTGAGAATACAGTCCTATATGTAACCTGCATCCAAGTTCTGTAGAGCTCTATAAGTCATACCCAGCACCTTGAATTGAGCCTAGGAACAGACTGGTAGCTGATGGAGTTCTAATAATAAGCAAGCTATGCTCTCTGTGGATGGCCAAAGACAGCTGTTTGACAGCAGCATTCTGGAACAGCTGAAATTTCTGAACATTTTTCAAAGGCAATCCCACATAGGGTATTGTCATGCTCTTGCCCCAGGACCCAGACATGTCCCTTCCCAGCAGGCATACCCCAGAAACATGAAAAGGCAGTACTTACAGCAGTCAGTGCAGGAGGTAAAGGGAAAGTCCAAGCTTCTGGCAGTGCTTATATGGGAAGGGTTTGTTAATTAGGACAGAGCTGGCCAGGGGGCTAAGGCTATATAATCAGAGGCCTCAACAACAGAAGGTTGCTGGAATCTACTGATGCTATTGATGGTTACAGCCGTGGTGATTCTTGCTTTCTTTACCTGTATGCTTTTGAACCTTGGACCTCAACGCTTCACTCAGATTATCAATTTGACTTTGGACTATTCCCTTTCAGGACAATTGTTGTGTTTTTTCAGAGAATTTACTTTAGGTCCAAGGCTGTTTTACAGAGCTGCTGTTATCTAGCTTGGTGGGCTGCCAAGCCTAGAACAGGTATGTTATAGTAGTCCAAATAGGATGTAACCAAGGCATATACCACCATGATCAGATCAGACATCTCAGGATTTGGCAGCTGTTTGCAAATGCACTCCTGCCAGGACATCAAGGTTTCAGGTGTACCCAAACTATTAACTTGACTCTTCAGTAGGAGTTCAGGTTGGACCACTTCTGTCTTATCTGAATTATATTTGATTCTGAATTACATTTTATTCTGCTTACCCTCTTTAAGTTTCATTTTGCTCACCTATTACCAACATCTGATAATGGCTTGAAACCTGAGCAGCTTTCATAGAATCATAGAATCAAAGAATTTCTTGGATTTCAGTGGAAAGGAGAGCCTTTTGGCTGTCATCAGCTTACTGGGAGCTCTGAAACTCATAATTTCAAGCAACCTCTTTCAGGGGTTACATATGCATATTAAATAGCATCAGGGACAAAACAGACCCCCAAGGGACTTTTCAGACCAAAGGCCACAGTGCCCAATAGCACTTTTTGAACTTCTCCCTCCAGAAAGGGCAACCATAAGGCCCTGCCTCCAGATCCCATCCCAGAGAAGTACCTCAGAAGGATACCATAGCCAATGGTGTCAAAAACACTGAGGAGTCCAGCAGAACTGATGCGGATACACATAACTTGTCTAGTTCCCAGTGCATATTGTACAGAAAGGTGACCCAAGCCACTTTATTTCCCCAGTCAGACTTGAAATGAAACTAGATTGAAATGGATCTCTTCCAGGAACCCTTAGAGCTCATTCTAGGAACCACATGAGAAGTAATATTGGAGACTGGCCAGAAATTGCATATATAATGCGGTTCAGTGGAGATTAGCTGTCCTCAAAACATGTTTACCATCTCAAGGATATTTACTTGTATAATAAATGTAGCAGAGTGTTTAAAAAATTCTAATGTGAGTAAAGCAATAATTAATGATGGCTGTAAATTAGTACAGCTGGCACTGTCATAACACAAAGAGAGCCTAGGTGGTTGAGGCTAATTATGAGACCTCTCCAGCAAGTTATTCTGATCACACGTGTATTTTTTCATAATAAGATGTGTCAACAGACAGTCTCCCGCTCTGCCAGAACTGGCATTTATTTCACTTGGCTGTCTGAAATGTGTTGTCCCGTTCCTCATTCTTGTTCTCCTTTTCTCTGGCAGCTAAGCCAAGGCCTGTCACATCACAAACAATTTCTTAACATACACATCTGGCGTTGGCAGTTGGACCAACTTCATAAGAGCACATGATCATCATTCATTACAAGATTAAAAAATACCCCATGGCATCATTGATGTTTTGAAACTTTGATCTTTTGCCATTGTGATTCATCTCGGTTATAAAACTCCTCTTTAAAGGAACACAGACGATGACTTATTAGAACCTTCATTCTAAGTAGCGTAAACATAAAACTGTGCACATCTTTCCAGACTGTCAGATTCTTGGGCTGCCAGCTTATCATTTTAAGACATGACATCATGCCGAAGATCCTGAATTTGTAAGGCTTGTTTATAGGAAAAGCACTTTGACCTTCTCTTGGCAAGTGGAGCTGAGAGAACAAATGCTGCACAAGTTCAGTGGGAAGCAGGAACATGAGTCCTGTGTAGATTAGTTTCACTTTGAGAAGAACATCCTTCTGTTCACTGTACTTGGAGTTCTGATTGCATTTGTTGAAAAGTCAGTCTTTAGTTTTCAGATCTGTTAAAACTATCCGGAGATTATAGAAGCAATTGTGTGGTTACAGCATGACATGATTTCCCACTTTCACACGTTTTTCCACTTCACACATTACATTTATAACATGTGCATCGAAGACTCCTCTTGGGTCTCCTCTTGCATGACCTCCACATGCATGAAAGTGAGGTCACCCAAAGCATTGCATCCTATTATGGTCAAAGGACACAGCAGGCACATGCTCACTGTATCTACTGACTATAATGGGATGTGATGCTTGACATTTTTTGTTTTATGTGGAGGTTCCTGTCACTGTAAATGCATACATCAAAAATATAATATTTGAATGTAGCAAACATGTACTGACTGATAATTTCATGGAGTTGTAATTGGTTGCAACTCCCATTTGGAAATTTACTTGGTTGTAAATCTAAGTTGTGTTTGCAAAATATGTGAAATAACACTTAAAGTCTAGAAAGCAGAAATCTAGAACCAAACACTCTTGCAAAGTTTGGCCTGTCATTCTATCATTTTCATGGTGAAAACCAAACTGCATCAGTAGTGTCAGCATATTTTATAAGACAGTGCCTTCCCACCTTTTTTAAAAATCAGTGGGATCATTTTTACAGAAGATACTGCTCAGAAAAGATTTTCACTCTTACTATTTAGGGAGAAAGTAATCTTTTTTTTTTTCCTGCAAGGAAGAGCAGTATCCTATGAAGAAGTGGCAAATTGGGTTCATTGCAAAAAACTGTATTCCCTGGCTGTCCTTAAAAATGAGAATTTTCTTCAATTTACAATTAATAGAATCAGAATATTTTGTGTAAACAGCAGCTTAAACAACTGATATACTGTAATACACAGGTATACCTCTGTTAATGAGGCAGAAGTGTTCTTGGGCATTCTGTCTTTAATGGAAAATTTGGTACCAGAGGCAGAGATAACATGAAACAAAAAGGGATGGGTTCCTATACCGCAAAAAAAGAAGAGAAGTTCAACACGTTCTGGCAGATGTTTTATTCAAACTTACAATATGCATATGTGAAATGAAATAACTAAGTCAGGTAAGCCTAGCATAAATAAACACAAATTTTTTGAACCTTCTAGAGACCATTTCAAGGTTTCTTCCAAAATGCATATGGGGTGATATTTCCTTTCACAAGCCACCACTTTTATTATGATTTTCATTTTGGTGGCCTGACTTATAGAAATGTACTTGTTTAACATGCTGGGAGTAGCTAGTGAGGCAAGATGCCTATTCTCCCCTTTTTTCTTTGGCCATTTCTGCACTAGAATCCTGGGGTTTGCAGTTTGGGGAGGGATATTTACAATTCTCAACCAGAGAGCTCTTTGGCCTCAGTAAACTACAAACCCCAGAATTCCACAAGGTGTTGAAAGTGGAATAATAGTGTTATAGCAGTCTAGTGCAGAAATGGCCTTTGTTTTGCTGTTAACACATGCTCGTTAAAGGATTTTGGATGCAGCTGCTATTTACATTACTTTTTGTAGGCAGGCACACATGGCTACAGTAGGATCAGCTAGAGAAGAATCCTACTTTTTTCCACCCTTCCTCACCAGCCTCCCAGAGCCTGTGCTGCTAGACAAAGGATGAAGAAGAAGGGATGGGGATGGAAAAGCCTTTCTGAAAAAAGGACTTTTGCTTTTAGAGGCTTTGTTAATTGAGGTACGCCTGTACTGCAGAGTACATAGCTGATGTTTTTCTACAGTCTCTCCTCACTTTCTGTTCGAAATGCCCACTGTAACATAATGCTCTTCCTGGTTTAGTGTCCTGTCTGCTTGATCACCAACTACATTATTTCCCTTTATGTTCCCTCGCAACCAACCATTTCTGAATAAGATTTGTTATCCATTGTTCTCATGAGCTATGAACAGTTCTCATGAGCAACGACTGAGGATGTCTGAAGAATGTCTGCCTTTGACGTGTTGGGTTCATAGATATGAAACACGTTTTCCTTCACTGCCTCACTTCTGCTGGGAATAAACAAAAACTCCAGAGGTGAGCATAGCATGGCCTTGAGGCCTAATATAGTCCACAAGGCTGTTTTAGTGGTTCTGTTCCCAACTGACATTCTTTTGTCACTTTGGGCATGAATCAGTGGGGCAATCACCAATCTCTAGTTTCAGTTGATTGGGAGCGTTTTATTTATGAATGAATTTGATGTCCTGCCTTTCTACCAAAAATGGTGCTGAAGGTGCCTGGTGGTGGCAGAATGAGATAAAAGTAATTACAGTTAAAACATAAACACAAATTAAAGTGCATGAAAGAAAAGTACCACTACTAACCAGTCAAATCCCCCCTCATTAACAACACACATAGATACCAAATATTTCATTCAAACTGCATTATCTACATCTGCAAAAAAAGTGAGGTATGAAAACAGTTAACTGTTATTGGGTAAACACTCTCCTCTTGTGTACAACAAATGACAAGTAAGAAGAATTTGGGTAGATTGCTGTGACACCTTTGTAACAGTTTTGAGGAAGCTAATTCTCACTTTTTCATCTTTTCCTATTGAATTCCTCCATTTCAGGGAGGTGGAGGGATACTGTTTGATGGCTGGTGGAATGTGCATATGAACACACAAGCTTTAAATCTCTCCTTTAATTTTTTTTTTAAAATGCCTGTCTGTCAGGCACTGGGCTCAGGGCCAAACAGGAAATGACACATCAAGAAGCATTTGTGTTGTGCAACATTTATGGGACTGATGAAAGGGGATATGCTGCCTATTTTAACAGAGGCTGCATGGCAGTAATTTTACTTAGAGACACAAGGGATGACATGCCAAAGAGCTGGTTCTTAATTTCACTTCTGTAGAAATTGGCACAGTGGTTGTAAGTAGGCTATGTTTTCTTTGTTTTGCCATTTCTTTTCTATCTTTATTTAAACATATTCCCGACTGAGATTTAATTCTATAGTATCTGTGCACTAATAATGAACTTCCAGTTTGTATCAGAAAAGGTGTTGACACAAGTACCAGAGTTTGACTTAAACTGCAACAAAATTGCACTAACAGAAAGTAGGCTGGTGTAATCAGATCCCAGTGCCAGCAATGGAAAATCTTTTAGTTTAACCCTTTAGTTTAACTTGTGGGCTTTTTGTCGTCACTTAAGCTTCTTAGGCCTGAAAATGGCAGAGGTTAAGGGCCACACTCTTATTTATAAAATAACATCTTATTTAGCAACAAGGATGGTGTCCTGTGCTGTGTCACCATTTCCCACACTTACATTGGAGTGAATGGCTGCAGGGGCAGAGTGATGGAACTGAGTCCCAGGTTCTTCTGTTCATTGGAATAGACACATGGAGTGTATCAAGCTGAAGCTGTGATTAAAGGTACCACTTGGCAACCAGTACCATCCTCACAGAATGACATATCTAGAAGGGATATTGAAGGAGATCCACTCCAAACCTCTGCTTGGTACTTGATAACTGCAGGTAAAACGTTCTTTCCTATTCTTCCTTACTCCTTCCAGACAAGATTGTGATATTTTAATATATATTGTTTTCCACTTATATAGTAGATATTGTTTTCCACTTGTGGATGGGAGCTGATGTACAAGTGGGATATCCACCAGTTTTGCATTTATCTGTACATAGTAGTAAAGTCAAAATGTGCTCATTTGGAATTTCTACCTGTCATGGAATCATGGAATAATAAAGTTGGAAGAGACCACAGTGGCCATCAAGTCCAACGCTCTGCCGTGCAGGAGTACACACTCAAAGCACCCCCAACAAGTGGCCGTCCAGCCTCTGTTTAAAAACCTCCAAAGACGGAGACTTCACCACCCTCTGTCATGCACCTGGTATAATAGTTCTGGGTCTGCTGCCCCTTAAATGGAACAGCTCTTTTTCTTAATGAGGTGCAAGGCTAGGGGGTGATGAAATGCAAACAGCTGCACTGAAGCTGAAAGATCCTGAAGTAAAAAGAAGCAATATGAAAGAGGAAGTTTTGCAGTGACAAGAAGCAAATTGCAACTCATCTGCCCACTGCTGAATTCCCTGTTCCCTGCTGTACCATGACATCATATTGTGGCAAAAATGGATGTTTATATGAAAGTAAGAGGGGCAGATACATTTACGTTGACTGACATCCTGTTCGTGGCACATACATGCATAAGCTACCCTTATGTCTGTACATTTTTGTACATTTTTGGGCACTGCAGAGGTTAACTTTCCCTTCTTCCCTCTGCAGTGTCCAAAGCCACCCCAATGCCATTCCATGCTTCATGGAGAGCGATCAGCATCAGAGAAGCATCTAGCGGTGTTCCTGTAGTCAGATGCAAAAATGATTACAGCAGTGCTGCGACCTTTGGAGAAACCAAGCAGGTCTCAGCATTCATCTCATGTCTGGCTGCCTTCCCATAGCCAGATGCTTCTCTGATCCTGGCCACTGCCAACAAAGCATGGAATGGCTGGGTGGAGAGGTCTCAGAAGCTACATGGTAAGTCCATGAGGGATGATAATACGGCTCAGACTAGCCTGCGTCCACACCTGGAATTATTATACTATGCTGAGACATACAGGATTTCAGCCACTGTTTTCAGGCTAATAGCATACCATGAATCTTTTAAGACAGGGGTGAGCAACTGTCAAAGGAAAGTGGGAAGGGCTGCTGTCTACCACACAAAAATAATTTTTTTGTCCCCAAATGCTCCCAAACTTCTGAGAATGATGGGAAGAATAGTTATTGAATTTAGAAGACTGAGACGTAGTTGTTCCAAATGGTCATCTTTGAGAACATGAATGTGGCTTTTTTGTCCATGGAAGAGACCATGGTGATGATGGGGAAGATTGCCAGTACCAAGATTGTCTGTAGTGGGACAGTGAGGATTCAGATGACATTGATGCTCCCGTTTTCTTAGCCAAAGCCTTTGAGCTTTTAGTCTGGTCAAGCTTATCATCCATTCTAGTATTAAAGAATCCCTGTTTGTAAAAGGGAGATCCTTGATTCTTGCTCTAACCTTTCATGATAAATCCAATGACCTGAGCTGGACATGAGGGTGTAAAGTAATTGTGGATGCCACCACGTGCATACTGCAGTTTGCAAAATGTCTTGAAGGGCCTGTCTGTTGGCCTGCTAGTTTATGTACCTCTAGTTGTAATACAGATGCAGCTTTTCTGTCCTCTTCTGGTAATTTATTGAAAAATGGGGCAGCCGTCTCTCACAGAAATTGCTTGTATACAGCTGTACATGCCTGATAATTTGCAATCGTGAGTATGAGGGCGGCCACTGAATACAGCTTACATCCAGTTTGTGGCCTTTTGTCAGATGCATTAGAATGAAATTTATCTCTTTGTGTTGAGCCATCTCTGCAGTTATAAAAGTTTGGTTGTGAATGTTTGAAGAAAAAAAAGGCACATCTTGTACTTCGTGTTCACTTCCCATTTTCAAAAAAAGATCTCTCTTGGGCTTAAAATGGCCCTGCCCCCATGTGGCAAAAATCCCCCCCTCCCTGCACACCTAAGAGGGTGCAAAAAGAATGTGCATTTTTTTGGCCCATGAGAGATGCTTGTGTGCCAAAAAAAACCCCAAAAAACACAACAATCCTGGAAGCTGCATGCAGTCCCCAGGATGCACATTGCCCACCTGTTTTAGAAAGAGCCATTTACATCATGTGTATATGAAAACAATACTACTGCTTGTTTGCAATGCTGGTAGTACCTCTTAGACCATAGGTTCCCTCTCATGTGACTCTTTTTCATGAAAAGGTGTCGAGTTTTGCTGCACAGACAGCATTATCTTTTAAATTTTATTTTATTTGCAAAAATATTTCTATGCTGCCACCCTGTACCACTTAAATTAGCAACAGTTTAACTCTTCTTACCCCCAGCTGCCCCAAAACAGCCAAAAATAAGCTAAGACCAAATGTAGAAGTGATATCACATCACTTCTGATTCCAGGAAGATGAGCCTAAATGGCCCACTGGGAGGTGTAGGGGCAAAAATTGTTCCCCCAACCTTGTTGGACACTCTCTTCAGAGACAGGACCCAGTTTGGGCATGTAATGTGTGGTTTCACTCTGTTATTGTTGTTGTTATATTTATTTCTATTCTGCCTTTTTCCCAGTTTGGGAAACAAAGAGGCTTACAGCAAATTCAAACACACATAGTTAAAAATTTACAAAAGAGATAAGTTAAAAAGAGATTAAGCTATCAAAAAAAATTAAAACTAGATTAAAACATATACCATTAAACATGCGCACGCGCACACACACACACACACACACACATACACAGATACACACCAGCACATCAATTAGCAAGATTCAGCACATTGTTTTGATAAGATGGGCATATTATAGTCTATAATCAAATGCATGTCAAAACAGAGAAGCAGAAAAAAGTAGGGAGGTTGCCAGTCTAACCTCTCTTGAAAGGGAGTTCTTGGGGCGGCTACTGAGAAGGCCCTCTCCAATGTTAGGGGCCTTTAACTGGGCCTGAGGCAATACCCTGTGGGAAGGTCTTAGCATGATTAAGTGGAGTGACTGCATTGGCCTGTTTTCATTTATTTTGGCATTTGATACTGTAAGATTGATGGTACTAAAAATACATTCCTAGAGTCTTTCAGTCAAGAGTCAAAAGAAATGTGTCCAAAATTATTTTTTCTCTCCCCAGGAAAGCCTTTATTTCAGCACAGCCTCATATTTTGGAGGAAAACTACTTGGTCAGAGAGCAAACACAGATGCCATGCAAAATGTCATTAGGCCCTTTGATTGACAATCAGAATAGATAAAGGTTAACCTAGTTCCAGAGTACGTGTAGTTTTAAATTTGTGGGATTTTGTTCTGTTTTATATTTAAGTGATATGATTCCTAATGGTGTTATTAGGTTCTTAATTAAGTCATAAAAGTTCTTAATTGTATTTAATACCTGTTAAGTTCAATATTTTCAGTCTTTGGTAAATGGAATTTAAGAAATTTAATAAAACATATTTTTAAAGAGTTGGATAAAGTTTTCAAAATGTATGTTCTACTCCTAGTCAGAGAACCTATAATAAGAACACAATGACCTTATCCACGTGTAACAGTAAAGTAGGATTTGCCAGTGAATTCTGACTTAACTGTGAACAAAGTGGGTGCTAGAGCAAAAGCCCGTTCACCTTTGTGGGAGGAGCAAAACAGGAGGAAGTAAGCTGTATGCATGAACACACAACTCATTCATTGTAAATCGAATGTTGCCATACCATGAATACCACTCTGCGCTCAAGCGCTTTGTGTTGTTACGTGCCTTCAAGTCATTTTGGACTAATGACAGCCCTAAGGAGAAACTTACTGGGCTTTCTTGGCAAAGTTTATTCAGATGGGTGTTGTCAATGCCTTCCTCTATAGCTGAGATAGTGTGACCTGCCCAAAGTTACCCAGTTGATTTCCATGGCTGAATGGAAATCAAACCCTTGTCTCCAGTCCCTTGCTCAAACCACTACACGTATGCTGGCTCAAACACTTACTGTGATATTAATTATGATTTAAAAAATTACATTATTTTTAAAAAGCTACTTTCAGATTTAACATATTCTCAATTATTCTAAACATTTGGCATTCTAAAAAATTACTTTTGTCATGAAAATTCATTTTCACCATGAAATTTCTTTGTCGTAATAAGTCATACAGTCGTATGACTTGTTGTATGTACAGTTGTATAGTTTCTAGTGCTTGAATAACAGCTTTGGCTGCAATCCAGTTAAAGTTAGCCATGGTGAAATTTGTTTGTTTGTTTATTTCTCCGCTGAATACAAGTTAGTAGCTTGAAAACTTAAAGAATGAATGTATGGGCATTTTGAAGCTACCCATGGAGAACAGTGAAAAGATGATGTTCTGGGTCTCAAAGCATTATCTTACCACTACTTAATTATGGATGATGTTAGCATGCCAATATTGTTATTGTGTGCCTTCAAGTTGTTTCTGACTTATGGCAACCCCAACTTTCTTGGCAAAGTTCGTCATTGCTTTCCTCTGAGACTTGGCCAAGGTTGAATCACCCAGTGGGTTTCCATGGCCAAGGGGGATGTGAACTCTGGGCTCCTGGAGTCCTAGTCCAACATCTTGTTGTCTCTTTCCCAGGTGTTATTTCTTAAACCAAGACCTACCAGTTCCAGTTTAAGAATGAATATATAGGCATTCATTCTTAATGTTCCAAACTTTGGAGTTGGGACTAACTTGTTTGATTGGTTTTATTGGAACAGTGATGCCTGATTTTTTCAGCATTGGGTCCACAGCTTATTGATGGAATAATGACTGGTGAGTGGGCTTTTAAAATCACTCAGTTTGAACAGGATGCATGTTGATACTCAGTTGAAAGAAAATACAGTGTAATCTGCATAGGATTTTTTCAGACATCCCTAAAGAATGCCATACATATTCAGATGGCATTGATTTCCTGCTCAGAATCAAAATAAACATCAATATTGCATTAACTTTTGAATGGGATGCTTTGGCGTTATGGTTTTTTAAAAAAATAATTAAAGAAGTCACAAGTGCATCTTTATTATCATTGACATCTGTAGAAAATGTATGTTATTCTTTGGTTGTAAATGACTGTCCATGGGACATTCCATGTAAGTAGCCTCTATGTACTATGGAAGTGTTAAATTTAAAAAGGAACTTGTTGCTACAGAGAAAAGATAGGGGTCTGTGTAAAATTCTATATTATGTATATAATGTAGTCAAGATTATTCAATAAGTTTGATGATTCAGTTATTAATCAGTTATTAAACACACCTAATTAATAAATTGCGTAGGTTGATAGGCATTTGCCTTTTTTTTAAAATAGTTCTGTCGATCTAAGTGCAGGGTCCAGACTTTTCTTGCTTTTTTTGCTGCCTCTTCACTAGTCACAACAATTGGGCACTGAACAATTGGAGAGAAGCATTGCCCTGAGAGCTCACAAAGTAGGAACTAACACAGCTAGGAGCCAAGCTAAGTTTGTTAGCCCCCTTGTGTAACTGGCTGAAGTGATTAACTAATGCCACACTGCAGATACAGTGGTGTTACCATTAAGTTTATGTTGTTCTATTGTTTTTCCTTCAGTCTAAAACCTTGAGTTATAATAGCTACATTGAGTGGTACAACAATGATTTATTCTCAAAATGTTTTAAATTCTTTCTTTAAGATGTCTCTTAGGGCTAATACTGGTTTTATTTTTTACTTTTTAAACTTTTCCTTGCTCACTGAATCAGCATTTCAGAATTCAAGGCAAAAAACTTTAAAAATTAAGAAAACCTGTCCCTACTGCAAATTAATTTAAAGATGCTCATTGGCTTCATTACTTGTTCATATGGAAATGATTAGGTTTTAACAGTCTTAGGAAATATGGGCCGTTATCAGTCCATTTTTCTAGTAAAAGAGAAGGAAAGGAAAGAAGAGGGAACGAAGGGAAGGGAGGCAGGCAGGCAGGCAGGAACATTTGTCCTAGTTTGACATAAATCCATCCACTCCTTATCTATTTCCCCCTCTCCTTTTTGTGTAAAATGATTTTACACTGTAATTGTTTTAGTATATAAGCGTAAACGATTTTACAGTTTTTTAACAAAAATATTATCCGTACTTGACCTGTGCCGCTCAATGAATGTTTGAACTGGAATGTATGGACTAGAGAGCCATTTTACATCAAACCCCAGCAAGACAAATATTTATTATCATTAAAAATTATTCTGTTTTGGGATTTGTCAAAGCCTCTGCTTGAATTATGCTTTTGTCTTGATGTACTACGAACAAGTGAAACTGAACTGTTAGAGGTGATCAAGTTGTTAGCTGCTTTATTTTTGAAAATTCATCTTCATCTTCAAACAAGCCTCATTGGTGGTCTATAATATTAAGTATGTAAAAGTGGTGAGGTTTCAATACTTGCTGCCATGAATGATTTTTGTAAAGGACCTACTGTTCTTTCCTGTAATAGCTCCCTTCACACTGATCGTAGTGATGCCCAGTCTTCTGGAGAAATTGAGTTTTTTGGGGGTTTTTTCATCTAAGGAATAGGGGAAGGCGTTGGGTTTGTTCACATCTTTGCTTCTGCTTCAGTTTCTGTGCTGAAATTCACAATAGTAGAAGACCTCATGAGTGTATCCACTCTTGAATAGAGGGATATGGACAGTGCTGGATACAGATTGTGATTCTGTGTAAATGCAGAAAAAACACAGTAGGGTGCAAAATTCAACTTGTGTGTGTTTTTGAAAAGCATATAACAGTCTTGTGGAACAGTACAGTTCTATCCAAAACTGCATCCCATTGAATGACATATTAAGTAAGTATCAAATTCCATGGTATAGCCTTAACCCTCCCACACAGCTAGCGGAAATGAAATTAACAATGGAGAATAGTAAAAATTACTATATAATAAAAGAGATTCCACCTTAGTCATCACTAAATTTAGAGGGACTGGGACCACTAGTTATTTCAGCTCACAGTATATAAAGATATGGATGTTGGTAGGCTAATTCAGCTTCTGTATCTTATATTCTATACCCAGCTTCTCTGGGTAGTTTACAGGGATTAAAGTTATAATACAATGACAAAATATAAACAATAAAATGTATTATAAAATCCAGATAGTTTTTGATGTAGCAAGGCTGTGTACGGGCCATGCCTTTCCAGATTCAGTTAGTTATGCCTGAATTGTCGTTCATATAAAATATTAATGAATCTCTGAAGGGTTCTAGCCTAACCTTACCTTTGGCATGCAAGCTTTCTGTGGGAGGGAATGAGCTTTTATAAGCATTCAATCATGTGACCCCTAATGTGTAGCCAGATACAGTAGAGTCTAGATGCTGGTTTATGTAGACCCTTTCCCTTGATATGACTAGTAAAAAATGCAATAAACTCTGCAAAACGATGAAAACTAAAATATAAATTATGCAGTAATGATACAATCTTTTGTGAGGGCTAAAGTTTTAATTTTAACTAGTGCTTTTAGTAAGGATTAAAACTAATATACTTAATTTAACTCTTGAATAATTTGTCCCTTTAAACTGACAGTTACACGTGTCCCATTGGTGTTCTACTGCTCATAATTAAGGACCTTTCTGTACTACACTGTTCTAGTGCTATTATTCTGCTTTCAACGTCCTGTGGAATTCTGGGATTTGTAGTTTACTGAGGCCCAAGAGCTCTCTGGCTGAGAATCCTAAAGGCCCCTCCCCCAACTACAAACCCCAGGATTCCATAGGATGTTGAAAGTTAAAAAAGTAGCACTATAAGAGTATAGTGTGGAAAGGCCCTATGTTTCAAAATGTTATTTGTTATTCACAGAATCAAAGTAATGTAGTTTCAGCAAGTTTCTAACAAGAATGCCAGAGCTGGAACAGATTCTTTGTATCTTAATGAGTAAAATGTAAGGGAATAATGCATCAGCTTCTTAATAGTTCTGTCACAGTAGATGGGAAGTCATCACTAGGCCTCTTTCTGCAGTAGCCTCCCATCCCTGCCTGGGGACTAAAGAGGAGTGGGACTGTGACACTTCTGGTGTCTGAAGGGTTTGACCTGTGATCGCACCTCCATCTTGTACTTACCTGTCCTGCAGAAGGGCACAAAGTGTGATGGTGGCACTTTGTGCCCCACATAGCCTGGGAAAGTACCTGGCTGCGCTGCATAAGGAAGAGGCTTGTCCATTGCGCTTCTTTCTGCGGGGAGCCGGTCAAGTGTGGAAACAATGAAAACAATTGTAGATATATATACAGTACTGCAAAAAAAATTTTTTTCTTCAAAAGTAAAGCATTAAAATGTTGTAAACCTATGATGAAGCATTCAGTAATAAATCTGGAGTTTGTGGCAGGGGTGAAGTGAGCACAATACATGTAATGCACCAACCTGAAAGTAGCCTGTGAGTACTGTGTTTCTGTAGTCCCAGGCAGGTAGGCAGGCAGGCAACAAATTTAGGAGGGTTATTGAGCCCCATTTTGAGTAGATTGTGTCCAGTTTGGATTTATGCAAGGCTACTGTCAAGGAGTCCTAACCAGAAAAGCCATTAGACAAGGGATTGAGAATTGTGCACCTCATAGGCTGTGGGAAGCTGTGATGTGGCTCCTGAATCACCCTTGCCCTCTGGTTAACAGGAAGATAAATGTTTGGGGAAGGGGTTTTCTTTTTTTGTTATTAAAAATGACTTGAAACCACACAACAAGGTGAATCTGTCACAAGGTTTAATCAGCCTTCTTCTGAGTCTGAGAGAGTGTGACTTGTCTAAGATCATCCAGTGTGTTTCCATGGCTGAGTGGGGGTTGAAACAGTGGCCTAGTCCAACAGTCAAACCACTACCCCACACCGGCTCCTTTTATTATTTTATATTTTAAGACTGAAACTTAAATACCAGCTATGAACTATGATATGTTGGTGTAACAGATGGTACAGAACACCACAGCAGTTATAATATATAATAAAAAATAAGCCATCTAATTGTTGGCATGGATATGGAAATAGAACTAAAGGCACATATGTGGTGGGAGTGTTGTAAGGTGCAGAGATTTTGGCAGGAAATAATTAATGAGGTAAATGGAATAATAGGGGAAATGTTGGAATTAAATAAATAAAAATGCATGACTTTAATATAAAAGACTTGGGACTGGATGGAAGTGAAGAATACTTGTGAAATAAATGTTGAGGGCAGCTCAGGTTGCTATTGTGTATGATTGGAAAGATGAAGGAAAATGGAAGGTGGAAGGATGGCAACATTAAAATTTGGAATATATAATGTTTGCTTTTATATTAAATAGAAGAATGGGTTATATGGGTCAGTCAAATGAAGGTTAATGAAGGTTAATGAAGGCTAAGGAAGTGGAACAAACTAATAGAAGCAATTAAAGAAAGGAAGAAAATTAGGAAGGAAGAAAATTAATTATAAGATTAATTTATTGTTGGTTGTTGTTGTTGTTGTTATTATTTACCTGCCTCTTCCCAAGGTTCGAGGTGGGGTACAGCAGAAATACAACTAAAAACAAATCATGGTTAAAATACACTAAAACACAAACCATTTAAAATACAAATATACCATAATCAAAATGTATCATAATTAAAAGTACAATTACAGTTAAAAGTATGATTAAAAGTATAATTAAAAATAGACTGGGAAGGCATTCCAGAAGAGATAGGTCTTTAGTACTTTTTTTAATTTGGACAGAATATTTTGCTGTTGAATCTCTTCCGGTAGGTCATTCCACAGTCCAGGGGAGGCTGATAAGAAAGTCCCCTGGACGACCATCGCCAGTCTAGTCCTGGCCGATTTAAGTAAATGGCCCCCCAGAGGACTTAAGTGTATGGTGCAGATACAATTAATACGATTTTCCACATCAAAGGAAAGGGATTTTAAATAAAAATTAGCTTTGTTCCCTGGGAGGTAGAGGTGGGAGGGAGGGAAGGATAAAAACAGTATTATATATATTGGGAAAATTAATTTGTTGGTTGTTGGTGGAGTACTGATCGTTTTATGTTAATCATTGGAATAATTTTTTTGTATGTATATCAGTCTTAATATGTTAATATTACTGTATTCAGTATTAATCACTCCATCATCATCACAACAACAACAACAAATTACAAAAATAATTTAAAAAGATAGATTTTTGCCCTTTGCAGTTGCTATGGAAATGAAGTTGTTTAAAGTGACTCAGTTTAAAGGTCTAGGTGCAATTCCAAAGTTCAAGTTTACTACTAATCACTTGGATCTTGGTAAGTCATGTTAGCAGGAGTGAATGGAATTACATTATAAGGAAGTCCTAAATCTGCTTGTTGGGGCATCTGAGTACAGACCCAGAACTCTGATTCATTGCCTAAAATCCAGTATTTCATCCCATGTGACATTCTGATGAGCACATTGTTCTCATAAGCCTTGTCCACATCATCAAAGGAAAAGACACAGTCCACATCATCAAAGAGTAATCCATAGTCTAACAAGACATTGATAGCTTTAAAATTTAAGCACGTGTGGAATCCAGGTTTGTTGAGGACTTGACAGCAGGCTATCTTTGGATTTAACAGTAAATTACAACCCTCTCCCAAGTGAATTAGTTAAGTCAGTAAAGGCTATTCTTTGGTGAGCAGAGGTAGGTCAAAAACTTCTCAACAGTTGGCATTCACTCATTTCAAGTGAATTTGAGGGATTCTGAGGGTTCCAGCACTTCTGCTACCATGGCTGGTTTGATGTGGCTATGACGAATCCAGGATTTCTTTCCCTCCAGGGACAATGTCTCGGTTGTGAACAACACGAAGGAGGGATCCTCATAAGAAAACTCCAGGGTCTTCTTCTAGAAATGTCTGACCCAGACATGGTCCCTGGGCTGATATGGATGTACTTGATCCTTCAAGTAGGACTGCCTTCCCTAGTGAGGTAGTGCACCAAGCTCTCTTAACTGCTTCTGTGAAAATAAGAACCAGGAGAGAGTTATGTAACATTGACTATGGACAACTGGCATGCCTTGTTTGGGAGCTGCCCATACAACAGTTCAAAAGGAGACAACCCAGTACTTTTATCTACTCTGAGTCCGAGGTGGAACAAGATCAGTGGAAGCACCTAGTGCCAGTTTAACACAGTCTCTTGATAATATTTCCCTAACACTACTTTAAGTTCATGATTTGCCCTCTCAACCCTTCCCAATGACTGTGGGTGGTAAGGAGTGTGTACAGAATGTTCAGTTCCCAGTCCCTTCTCCACCTCCTTTAGGACTTCCCACCAAGTACAGTCCGCTATCTAAGTCAAAGGTAAGGGGGATCCCAAAGCGGGAAAAAATTTCTGATTAATAATTTTGCTGTAAAGGTAGCAGTTGCATCAGAAGGGTATGCCTTGATCCAGTTCATGAGATGGCACACCAGCACCAGCAGATGACATTTTTCTTCTCACTCCAGAAGGTCAACATAGTCCATTGGCAGATGCTGGAATGAGACCACTGCCACCTACCCAGCATCTCCTCTGAGGACAGGGCTGACTGGTTAAATTGTTGACAGGTAATGCAGACTAATTCAATATTTTTGGAGATGGGTTGAATTCCGGGCACATACCAGTAGTTGGTTAGGAAGTGGATTAGGCTGTCTGTACCATAATGCCCCCCTCCCGGTGATGATGCCATCCGGCAGCTGGATAATATGCAGAATGTGGAAGGAAGGAGAACCCAGAGATCCCCTCTGGAAAGATGCCCACACTTGCTCCCAGTTGTGGAAGTCTCTGGCAGTGTAGTCATTGGTTGGGAATATAGATTGAAGGATGTAGTGGGTGTAGAAGTGGTAGCCCATGTGGCTGTCTGGCAGTATCTGCAAATGCTTCAGGGCTCTTTGGTGTGTGCTCGGCAGTGAATCAGTGCCAAGCTGTGTGGGGAGTATTAGAGCTGATAGTAGGTTTTGGATGAGAGCCAAATGATGGATAGGTTTTCCTGCTGCTGTTTTGCAAGCATGAGATGGATGTGACAGTGTATCACCCCACAAGCATAATGACTGTAGGTGTGCATATTAGCCCTTTTTATCTTCTGCCAAGTGGCAGGCTCTGATCAAGGTACAGACTTCACCTGCTTTTGCTCCCCGTATTCCTGTCATAGCTGCAGCTTCCAACACGTCCCACTTGGTAGTGACTGCATATCCCATCACTTTCTTTCTAAGTAGTATGAACTTCCATCAGCAAAATGATTCAGGTCTGCATTCTGGATTAGGTCTTCTGTAACATCTCTCTCCCCCATAGCACAGTGTCCAGCACTTCTAGTCATGTCAATCCAGGGATGGGGCACGCCAAGTGGCGGGGACTGAGGAGTTCACACTATTGAAAAGTGAGGTTGGGATCTGCTAGGAGTTTAGCTTCCCATTGTTGCTGTGGATGGGCTGAGAAGACCTGTGTTAACACCTTTCCTTAACAATGCAATTAGTTCATGGGAAGTCCAAATAGTGATTTCATGCCCCAAGGTGAGGGGTTTAGCCCATTTTTTTTAAAACATGATCACAGTCCTCATAAGTATGCAGGTGCAAAAAGAGGTTGCCTGGTCCAGGGGGACTGTGCATTGAGAATAGAAGGCAACTAGATAATGGCTGCGTCCCCATTTTTGTGTTAGTACCCAGTGCATGTGTAAGAATCATGTAAAAATTATCATTTCCCCAGGACTTGAGACCTAGTACATTGTTTCTAACTATATCCCTGGTTAACAATCAACATTACCCTGATCACATATGTTACATTTATTCAGCAGTATGGGAATACTGTTACAGAGGATGAAGAGTGCTATAGAGTACTGGGAACTAAAGCACTGACATTGATCATTACAGTCAGCACAATTTAAATAGGACAAGGAGATTGGGAACAGGGAAACCAGTAGAGTTGACTGAAATCAAAAGTGAGGGAACATTGGTTAAGGTAAATGCTAACAAATTGCCTCTTGCAATCTCAGGCAGCTTGGACATTTAAACAGGTGATGCCTCCATGAACTGTTCAGGGTACTGAATATTGATCAGCCCTATGAAGTCAGTTGTGGGAAGCACTGTCTGGGGTCCTGAACTCTTATTGCTTACACTACCTGATCGGACTGGCTTTGCCCCTCAGCGGACACTAGCAGGCATGAATTCCCAAGTTTTATTTAAAAATAATTAAAGAAACAAAAACTGTGAATTAAAATGTATTGGCAACGTTCTGTCCATGTATTTTATGAGAAACAACCTTGCTTGTTTATGAGAAAGTTAGTTTTAATATAGCGATTGAAATCTTGTCTAGGTTCAGCTCCCCACATAGCCAGAAAGCTCACGTGATAGGAAAGCTGGTGTATAAATAAATGAAATTAAGTGCTTGCTCCTTCTTTGGTTGTAGCTAATGAGGGAAATAGTCCCAACTAGGATTGACTTCTCCTAGAGATATCCATTTGTTGTTGTTATGTGCCTTCAAGTTGTTTCTGACTTATGGTGACCCTAAGGCAAGCCTATCATGGGATTTTCTGGGAGTGAGAGTGTGTGAAGGACCCAAAATCACCCAGTGGGTTTCCATGGCTGAGTGGGGAATCGAACAGTGATCTCCAGGGTTATAGTCTAGTGTTCAAACCACTACACCATCCTGGCTCTAGTGGTATCCATAGAGAAAGGCAAATGATTAGTAGTCACATTTCACTTATCCAAGGATGAAACTTCTTTGTTCCTTTTGTATCCCCTAAAATATACTTGAAGTTGAACATAGAGAAGAATGGGAAAACAGTATTTTAGTGTACTAGTGATAGAACAGCAGAATTTTCCCTCATCAAAGAAAAGGCAGCAGCAAAAATGCTACCTGTCAAAGAGAGGTTATTTAACGTTTGAAAATTGCCATGACATTTCTAATGAAGACCTTAAGTACATAATTAATTAGTTTTTTATGACTTATTTAAAACAAAAATTATGTGGACTGTGAAAAGTAAAAGCATAACATATGATATATTTATAATGTGTACAATCTGTATGTGTATATGATATAATTCTACCTGTCTATCTACTATCTGTCTGTCTGTCTGTCTGTCTATCTGTCTGTCTGTCTGTCTGTCTATCTCCAGGCTATCCCCACAGTCCCATACCTTGGGCTCCTGTCACTCACCTTGCCCCCTTGCCCCTCTTAATCCCTCTCTGAATCAGGTGACCCCTAGGTGACCCCTGTGTGAACCAGTGGATGTGTTCTGTGGGTTCACTGTGGTAAGTGTGACAAGGCCCTTCTATCAAACTTAATAGGAACAGCCAGACGCAATTGTAAACACAAACAAACAAGTAGAGGCTTATTAAGACACATTTAGATAATACATTAACCCCTAAACTATTTAATCATCTACAACTCCCTAAAACCCTATTAAGTTCTTCCCTCTGGCTAACTGTCCTGACTCTTTTACATCTCTTCCCTGTTTCTATGTATACAAATGCTATAAAATAGATAATTAGGATTATGAACTGTAATAGACAGTAAATGCTGGCTGCTGGTGGGAAGACAAGAATACGGGTGCTGGAGGAGTCTCCCTAGGGAGAGTGCTCTGTTAGTCAAGTGCCACGGCATCAGCATTCTCCCCCGCCGGCTGTCTCCCCTCCCCTCAGATGGAAGGGGCATCTATATGGTCCTGAGTGATCAGAGATGACCACGGCGCCCAGAGTGCTGAAGCGGAGGGAAGCAGACTTTCCCTTGGGTGTCTTATGTAGGACTTAAAAGTTAGCATTTTTAATTAGGTAGCTTGTGAATTAGTTTGTTCAAGACTGATTTCCCAGCTATGATTCTGAAGTGATAATTTAACAGCTATATTTTACATTAACTTCAGTTATGGGATTGTTTTTAAAGGCATCCCCATATAGAATACAGCTGATTCTGTAAGTTACTAAAGTATGTATAACCATAGCTACACTATCCACGTGCAATATAATCCACTCTTGCAGTCTAGAAGTGGGACTCAGGATGGTTTGGATTTCCAGGAAGACATGCTCTATATGAATTACCTCTCAGGTTCAGGTTTTACTTTAGATGGGCCTTGTGTTCTGTTGATTTGGATACAGACAAGCTGCATTATAAAATGTTTAAAGTGATGCAGATGCAGACCTACAGGCTGTGACTCAGCAGTTTCTGCCAGCAATTGTCACCATACATCACTGTAACAGTTGAGGGAAGATGGCAGATAAAAAGCAGAACTCTTGTAGGACGGGCTAGCCGCTGGTGGGGCTGCCTCTTGGGGGAGCAACTCCAGAGGAGCACAAGAGAAAGAATCTGTTCAGTAGGGGGAAGAGGGTTGTGTTCTTTCAGTATTTACTTGTGGGGATGCCTACATGTAGCATTTTTGAGAATTCTGCCAGTCTTCAATAGAAGAATAGATTTTGAAAAAGAAGAGGGGAGATGCTGGGTCTCAGGGAGCAGTCATCACAGTTATGCAGAGTGGAAGGAGACAGGGAAAGGGAAGACAGTTGAACATTAATAGTAGAGGAAATGTTAAGGACCTACTTCACAAAAGTGTATTTTTTAACTTCAGCCTTGGTTGGAGTATCTACTGAATTGGAAAAATTGTTAGAAAAGCCCAACTAGTTATTTCTAAAGCTTAGTGTATAACACCAAGAAAATTCTACTGGGCAAAGCCCAAGTAGAGCATCCATAGCACCAGGCTGTAGATAACAATGACATACTGTATTGAAGCCTTCTTTCCTCCTGTTGCTGATTTCCTTCAGTGGATCAGGAACTGCAACTGTATTGAAATAGTAGAGTTGCTGATGACAACTGCTCACGAGATGGGTAACCGGCTGTACTCTCTGAAAAACTATGTATTGATAGGTAGTCCAAACATTTGTAATTATATAAGTTCCTTTTAACTTAAATGCAAATGTCCATTTCAAAAAAGCATTCAGAGCTTTTGCACTGTGCAAGCAATCGAGGGTAGTTAGCACCAACAGTTAAAGGTATGCTTTATACACTTAGAAAAGCATTAATCTTCTAGGAAATCCATCCAATAATCCAAATATTAAGAGAATTTTACTAACAATTGCTTAATATTTCTACAAAGGTATCTTCAAGTATGACAGGACCACACTGAATGGAATAATGAAATTATCTACAGAATTATTTTGATTGGACTGAAAAGTCTTCCCTTGCTTCAGGAAAGCAATTGCTGTTAAAATATACAATATTATTCTCAGAAGAGATAGGATTGCTGATCAACTTTCTTTCTTACGTCTAGGCAGAAAATAGTATGTTCTGCTTTCCTCTTTTGAAACTACGTCTCCCCTGCATTTGTGTATCTGCATAGTATCAATGGATGTTTCCTTCCTGTTTCATAACAGTTATAATGTGTGAAAAGCCAAGTGTAGAAACTCAGTTGAAAAGAGTGAATGAATGCAGTGATTAGGTAGTGAATGAATGTAGTGAAACTTCTGTTTGTTTAACGGATGGAGACAGAAATAATTGAGCTTCCCACCCAGAACTCTGTTAAAATTACATTTCTTTTGAAAAATAGTCTGTAGTTGCATGTGTAAACTATCTTTAAAGCTATTGTGTAAACTGTTTCTTCAGTTTAATTAAGTTGTCTGTCCAGGGCACTCACCCCTCGCTTCAAGCACTAGACAAAAACAAGCGGGACAATGTGGAACAAAATGTTGCATTTCCCCCTATATCTTAGCAGGCCTCTTATTCAGGGTTTTAATCATCATGGAAAAGGAGCCTCACAATGCAGAGGTTTAAGCCTGGCTACCAGTCGTAAACTGGCGCAGAGATGACATCTCCAGGTAACGTTTCCTGTGGCACATGCAGGAGAGTTATTTGGTCACTTTACATGATTTTCCCCCTCTAAGACGTTTGCTATACTCTGACAGAAACTAAAGCAAGGCTTTTTTCTCTGTACCCCTACCCACAGTTTTACTATCCCCTTCCTTCAACTCATCCCCTAACAACCCCTCTTCAAGCTCGCACACTCACAGCCTGCCAAACCTCTGGTTCCTTAAGACCCAACTTTTCCCTCCCGTGATAGAACTGGAAGTTGTCCAAGTTCCCCTCACACAGTAAAATGAAACAATACAAAACAGAAAGCAAACACAAATGTGCACATGTAGTAGCCAAGATAGAAATTGCGTATATTGATCACTGTGAACCTAGACATTCCTCTTCAGACAAGGAGAAAGGTTTCTCTAGCATCTATCTTTTTTCAAAAAAGGGGTTAATTCATTTTGTTGTACAGTGCATCCAGTCTATATGTGGGGGTTCCATTCCAGGGACCCCTGTGTAAAACAAAAAATGCAGTGTCGTGCTCCATTATGGTCAGTCGACAAAATGTGCATGCCCCGCATCAGCACGCACCAGCGCACATCACGTCCATTGACCAAGGGGTGCAGTGCTTCATGCAGCCTTTCATTTGTGCATGCAGAGGTTCCATGAGAAGAAGGCCCACTGCATGTGAAATAAGATGAAGGGAATCCTAGTGTTTTCTTTCTTCAGCATGTGATCTGCAGACCTAGTGGTTCAGATGCATTCTGTTCTAAAGTTTTAGTAATCAGTATGGGTATGGGGGACTTGAGAACAGTAGTCAGTGGCTTCTTCGGACCGGGGTTCACTTTAAGCTTCCCTCAGTATAATGGGGTCCATTTTTAAATCGTTCAGTCCCTAACTGCCAAAATGTACCCTAGAAAGCTATACAGTTGTTGGCTTGACAGTGCAATACTTGTGGCAAAAGGAAATCAAAATTTTATAGTCCAATTTCTGTTAATTTGAGGATTGATTTTAATTTGTTACATGTATGTCCCACTTTTGTTCCATAGAAATCATGGCAGGATTAGATGGGCTTCTGTGGTAGTTTCCCATTTATGCTCTCACAAGATCAATATTTGTTGAACAAGGCACACGTAGGGCTCCTTTTCTGGGCTCCTTTTCTCACAATTTTTCTCTTCTTTTGGGTAAGCAGAAGTGTATCTGATTCCATTCTAAATTCTTTGTATTAGCCATAACTTTCAACTCAGCCTGAGGCAGTACAGGACTACTTATAACAGACTTACGTCAGGTGTTGTATAAGCCTGCTGAGAAAGCCCATTCGCCATTTTATGGTGAAACACAGTCTGAGGTATTGCTCTGCTACTGGATCACATTCTGAAGTGAAGAATTCTATTCAGTCTCAGTTAACTTCAAAGAGCGTCTTCCTGCCTGTGCCAGGAGTTGGCCATGCAGGACATTAATTATCTGCCTTCCGTGATGTCACATTTTTATTTATTTTTTTAATACCCTGCCATTCTATCAAAACCAAATACAGTTAAAACATAAAATCAGATTTTAAACCCATTTAAAAGCAAATAAATAAAAAATGGAAACAATAGCAAAAATGAAAACCTTGGATGTTCAGGTGGCTGCTGTTCTTTTGCTCCTCTTCAGTGGGTGAGCCAGTTGTATTTCTTCCTGGAGAAGACCAGCACGGACAAAATGATACTTACCTTGGCCAATTCCAGATAGTTGACTTCAACACAATAGCTGGGACGGGGGGCTGCCTTGAAGAAGATTTATAAATTAAAGATGGTGCAAAATGAATTGGCGAGAATAGTTTCTGCTGTGTGTTTCTTAAACATGTTTCAACAATCTTATATAACTTTTGTGTCTAGGCCTGTGATGAAGTGCCTGGGTGTGGCTATCTGAAGTGCCAAGACAGCCTGGAAGCAGGTTGCTAGGCAACCAGAGTAGCACTTCAGGAGAGAAACCCAGCCCAGTAGAGTGTGGGACGGATTGGGAGACTGGGCTGGGAGAAGAAGTTACATAAAACCAAGTACCTGCGGATGTTTGGATTCCTTCAGTGAGAGCCTAGCAAGGAGCTAGAGAGTAGAGTCCCTAAGTCAGTCAGAGGACATGACTGTTTGGGGAGGTTGAGTTCTCAGTGGAAGCCCACTGAAAGGCAGAAGAGGAATTGAACTTTAGTAGGATCTGGTCAGCGTGTGCAACCTAGATTGGGTGTTAAGCCATTCCGCTGCTTTTGAACAATTCCGACGTCTTTTATGCAGACACTGTTAGTGTGTCTTACTCTGTGTTTGTGTGTTTTACTCAGTGTGTTTTACTCTGAAGGATGTCCAGGCGAAAAGAGACCCTTTTTACTGGTCACAGCAGCAGAAAGAAAAAATTATCTTAAACAGACTACACAACTGTGAATGCTTTCAGTTTCACAGCTCTGCTTGCTAAATTGCCACTGGAACTACCTTTCCTACTGCGGAGGGTTTGAGGAAGAAGGGAAAACAATACTTCATCTGCCTTTGGAAGACACCTCCCCTATTTTTGTGGCTTCAGCAGCAGGAAGGAGGATAACTGTCCCCTCATTCTTTCCCAAGTTCAAAGCTAACACCGAAGATGGAGACATATTTGGGGTAGCATGTTGACCATGCAGCAAAATACAACAAAATCCAAAAAAGTGATATCTTCCTTGGCCGACCAAAATGGAGAAAGTACATCATGGAAGCTTTTAAAGCCCCACTAATTTCTTCGTCAAGCAAAAGAAGTTAAAAAAATCGTTCAAGAGAAGAAAAGTGATGAAGTTAGAGTTATAGGCCCACATTTTTTTTTATCTGATGTTTCTGTTGAAATTCATTTGTGCTGGAGGGATGTCAGTGCAGGCAGAGGCCACTCCCCTTCTTGGTCATGTGGGGACCAGGGACAGCTAACAAAATTTCAACTCCATTAGCAACAGAAAATTTGCTAATGAGATTCAGGTTGGCCCTTTCTTAGATAAGGATCATTGAATTTCTCAGAAGTCCCTATACTTTTACATGTGGAAAAACTTTTAGGTACTATGGAATCAAACCTGCCAATTGTATATCAGAGATGAAGGAGAGGTGTGTGTGGGGCTCTCTTTTCCACTGGACATCTGCAAAACCCCCATTTCTTCCCCAAAATTCAATGAACTCAAGTAGAAAGGAAGGATGTTCCATCATTTCCCACAGGGAAGCGAGTGGGTTGTTGACAATCACTAGCCTTCCTTTCTTTCTTTATTGGGTACATTGGTATGTAAGATGGCAGTCAAAGCTCAGGTGTATGTGGACTTCTGAAATAGAGTCTCCTATGACCTGACCCACTCAAGACCTGCTTCAATGCATCATGTATCCTGAGACTATGCCCTGGGCTATTAAGCCAAGCCAGAAAGTGGAGTTCCCTCTTAAGTTGCACTGGGCTTTTTTCTGTGGTACTTCTTTTTTCATGCTAAATGACTATGGGAATTTGAAATGAAACAATCATAGTCTTGCATAACAAATAATAGCAACAGGTTAGTCCTTATAATTTATTCTTAGATACTCAGTCATATCCATTGTCTTGTTCCAAGTATGAAAGCAATAAAATTCCAGATCAATAGCTGACACAAACTCATGTGAAATGCAGCCACATTTTATCTCAATTAGTTTTTGTAAGGGACTGATGGCACCAGATCCCATTTGATCTTGGAAGTTAAGCAGGGTCAGTCCTGGTTAATACTTGAAAGGAAGACTGCCAACAAATATTAGGTCTTGTAGGCTATATATAAGAGGAGGGAACTAGCAAAACACCTCTGAGTATTCATCACCTAAGAAAATCCTATGAAACATATGGGATTTCTGTAACACTACAAGCAACTTGAAGGCCCATGCACACACATTTACTGTAATTTTTTACTTGTGTTATTTGACTATATTACATCTTATGATCCTTGAGTACAAATAGTTGCAATTTTGCAATTTTGTGAATTAGCAGTTTTGTGAGAAATTCTGTGTTTAACCACTGTACAAATAAGCACTCAAAAAGAAGGGATATTAAATTACTTCCCCCAAAATAAGAAGCATGTAAGAAATCCAGGATGGAATGGAAGGTAGACTACGGCTAAGTTCTGTGTGCTATCCACTAAATTATAAGTAACTGTTTTGAGATAGTTGATGAGCAACTCATGACTCAGGAAATTTGGACTTGCTTTTTTTCAATCTAATTTTTTATGTCCAAACAGAATTATCCCTCATTGGGTGACCTTGGGCTCATCACACATCACACACCCTCAGCCCCAGGAAAACCCCATGATAGGTTCGCCTTCGAGTTATCATAGGTCAGGAACAACTTGAAGGCACACTACAACAACAAACATGTTGGTTAACCCTAATTAGAAAGCCATAGTGTATAGGTTTTTTTCCAAATCTCAAATAACCAGCAGGAATAGATCTCTGCATAGGCTTAAAACAAAGAAAGGCCTGTATGTTTGCATTACAGTAACTTAAAGAACTACATTCAGAGTAAAATTAACCAAGGGACAATGTGTCTGAATAGAGTCATAGAAAGTCCTTGAAGTTACAGAAGCTATCACTTGAGTCTCAGACAAGGCCAGAATAATAGAAGAAGTTGTCGAAAGATACAAAGAAGAGAAGGATGAACAATCTGTCCTAGGAAAATTTTGAAAGAATGGAGGATTAGAGCCCTAATGACAGACTGGGCAAAGGTCCCTTCCAGCATAGAAATATGGGGTTCTCTTCCCTTTCATTCCAGGAAGGAATGAATTTTGTCCCAAATGACTGTTTAGTGGACGCAGTGACATACCTGCTGCCCTGTGAATCTCATATCACAGGGGCCTAAGGCTTTATATCATATTCTAACTTTTGACCAGACTTCGTGTAAAGTGAAAACAGGAAGTGTTTTAAGCAGAGTTTTTACTGGGGAAACCACCAATTCTTTATACTTTTCAGAAGGAAGAACGAAAGACATCCATCAAACTGTCATTACAGATTAAAAGTCACAAACCTAAACCTGTGGAACTGCCAGGAATCTGTAAACTTTTAAACTTCTGCCTGGTTTTTTACTTTTTAAAAAAACGATTTTATAGATTTTTGTAGAAAATATTAATGGTGCAATGGCTTAAAAACTCAAGTTAATTAGCTTCTGCCTTATAACTCTGAACAAATGATAGTCTGTCTGCCCTATGGGGCTGATCCTTTAAAAAAAAACCTTCATTTTGATTTGCTTCTTTTGAAAGGAAAAAAAACACACACTGGCTTCCTTTTGTCCATTACCAACATTTAGGCCGCAATCCCGTTTACATTTTCTTGGAAGGAAGTTCAAGTGAATGTTGCTAGTCCATTCTTATGTGCTCTGTATGTAACAATAACTTGATACTAGTTACACTAGTTGGCAGTCATATCTCTGGGCTGGAATGCAGTAAAAATGTGTTGGCTTTCCTGGTCTAAGGCCATTTCCACACTGGCCCCTCCCTAAACTGCAAACCCTGGGATTCCATAGGATGCTCAAAGTGGGATAATAGTGCGATAACAGTCTAGTGCAGAAATGGCCCAAATCACCTCATTCCTTCCTGGAATGAAAGGGAAGAGTTCTTAGGGTATGTATCTCTCCCCTTTTTGGTATTCACAAACAATAAGAATCGAAGGATTAACATAGAAGACTGAGTTCATTTCACATGGGTGAATACAGCAATTATCTTTCTACAGAGATTATGATGAATTATGCAACAGCCTTTTCTTTCTTTCTTTTATGTGATAAAGGATGGTTCTTTCTCAGAAGCCTTGATTCCTGAGAATTCAGTGTTATCTTTCTGAAAAAGAGTTTTATTTTTAAACATATACCATATTCATACACACAAACAGGACATCTATTTTTTGTTTACAGCTTTCTTTAGCCATCTGAGTGTTATTGATGATATAAGTTCTTTAGTGCTATGACTTGTTTAAGGGAGTTTGAATACTCTGCTTAAAGCTTGTTTCTTGGGTAGAGAAGCATACACAGATATTCATCAATTCTCTGTTAGTTCTCTTGTTTCCTTTGCATCTCAATACCAGTTAAAGCAGAGTAGCTTGATTTGAAAGAAATTAAAATGCAGGTACTGCAGAAGGTACTGATACGTGACAAGCAAACAAATTTCAGGAACTATGCAATTGGATGGATCCTTGAACAGATTAAAAATAAGTACCTTAAATCTTCTATAATGGTTATGTTTACTTTTCTCTTTCTCTTTATTCCTTCAAAGTTACCGTGTTTTGCAAGCATTAAGAAAGCTGTCTCATTCTGTCAGGAACTGGACGCATTCCAGTTCAAGAGAGAGATTTTCCACAGTAGCCTATTTTCTTCCTACCCACCTCCTTTTCCCATTTTATTTCTCCTCTCCCCCCCCTCCCGATCTTTATTGAAACAACATAGCAAGACAAAGCTAAAGAAATTGGTAGAGTCTTTACAGAGCTGTTACTACCTTAAAAAATAAAAACTACTTTTTCTTTAGATTGATATGATGTTGATGGTTAGAAAGAAAGCCTTATATGCCCAAAATCACTCTGTAATGTTCCCTGATTTCTTTCCTAGAAAACTGATTTAGGGGGAAGTTTAAGGAAAGTAGTTACCTAGATACTTGCATGTCAAAAGAATTAAGCAGGAGAAGCATGGGTTTCTCAAAAACAAGTAAGGGCAATCCAGTCTTATTTCTCTCTTTTTAGATAGAGTTAAAATGTGATAGATCATGAGAGTGCTGTTGATGTTGTGTACCTTGATTTCAGTGAGACTTTTGAAAAGGTCCACCATGATATTCTTGCAGACACACTGGTAAAATATGGCTACACAGTGCTACTGCTAGGTAAAATTGCCACTGATTGACAGACTGAACCTGAAGAGTGCTCTTCATCCTAGAGAGAGTTACTAGCGGGGTGACAGGGTTTAGTCCAGTTCGACATTCTTTTTAAATGTCATAGATGCTAGAAGAGAAGGCATGCTTACAAATTTGCAGATGATACCAAATTAGGAGGGATATCTAATACTCCAGAGGTCAGGATCAGGATTCAAAATGACGTTAACCAGTTGGAAAGCTGGGCCAAAGCTAACAAGACGAATTTTAACAGGGATAAATGTGGCCTACTACACCTAGGCAGGAGAAATGAAATGCACAAATATAGAAAGTGTGGTACCTGGCTTGACAGCACTATATGTGACCTAGAGGTCTTAGGTAAACAGCATAATGAGGCCACCAACATGCAGTTCTAGGCTGTATCAACAGGACTATATTATACAGATTAAGGAAAGTAGTGGTTCCACACTGTTCTGCTTTGGGTAGGCCTGACCTGGAATACTGTGTCCATCTCTGGGCACAATGGTTCAAGGAGGATAGTGGCAACTGGAACAACCCAACATAGTAAAAGGTCAGAAAACCAAGCCCTGTGAGGAGTGGCTTGCGCAAGCGGGCATATTTAGCTTGGAGAAGATTGAGAGGTTATGGTGTGTGTGTGCATGCTCACATATGTGTGTCTTCAAGTTGCCTCTCAACTTATGGTGATCCCCATGGATTGCATAAGGTCTTCTTAAACAAGGAATACTCAGAGGTGGTTTGCCATTATCTTTACCTGAAATATAACCTACAGAACCTGGTATTCCTTGGCCATCTCCCATCCAAGTAGTAACCAGAGCTAACCCCGCTTAGCTTCCAAGATCAGACAGAATCTGGTGCCTTTCAGATATTTATGCCCCAGAAGATATGATTGCTGTTGTGTGCCTTCAAGTCATTTATGACTTACGGCAGCACTAAGGATAACTCTTCACAGGCTGAGTGTGTGTGATGTGCCCAAGGTGGGTTTCCATGGCTGAACATGAAGTCAAACCCCAGTGTCCAGGGTCATAGTCCAATGCTGAGACCACTATACCATGCTAGCTCTCACAGAAGATATTATAGCCATCTTTAAATATCTGAAGGGGCGTCATGTGGAAAATGGAGCAAACTTGTTCTCTGCTGCTCCAGAGATTAGAACACTAATGGATTCAAAAGACAAGAAGGGAGATTTGACCTAAACTTTAGGAATAATTTTTTGACTATAAGAACCATGTGATAATGGTGTGTGGACTGTTTTGAAGAGTGGTGGACTCTCCTTCTTTGGAGGTTTTTAAACAGAGGTTGTATGGCTGTATCTCAGGAATGCTTCGGTTGTCTCTTCTTGTAGGGCAGAGGTTGGATTAGGTGGCCCCTGTGGTCCCCTCCAACTCTGTGGTTCTATGAACTACATGACAAACTCCCGACCTCTTTGCTTTTTGTAAGAGTTCTGATTTCAGCTTCTTAACAACAGTAATCACTATGCTGACCTTGCTTGTGGGCATGCTCATGGTCGTGCTTTCGTTTGATGAGAAAAATAAGCGTAAATGAAAACTCGCTCTCACTGTGTGAGTGCCTTCTACTATTCACACGAGAATTAAGTGTGATGATGATAAGTCTATTAACCAGGCACTATCAAAGTGGAAAGAAAGAGTGTGCTAAAATACTTCCCTCTAGCTTTATGACTCAGCTGCCCCGTCTTTGCTTGTACAACCTAAATATAGTTCATGTTTTTAAAATAATTTAATCTCTATAACATAGAGCTGGAGCTGGTTACAACCTAATAGAACAAAACAAAGAGCAGAATAAGCCAAGTACCCTCAAAAGGAGGATGGTAGGAAGGAAGTTTGAACCAAGTGAGCCTCTCAGGAGAGATGGGCCCTTTCCGCAACCCACCTTTTCGCGGAGCTGGGGTGTGGGGATCACACGAGCAGCCTCTAGGGAGAAGCTCTCGCATCCCAGTTCCTTCAGCTCCGCAGCTGCTGCCTGCTCGCACAAGAGCCCCACCTCTTCCTTCCGCAGTGCAGCCTGGGAGTTTCCCAGGCTGCGCTGGGGCAGGAAGCACAAGTGCCGCGGCTCCAGAACTCCGCACACATGGCAAGTGTGCGGGGGGCCCTGGAGTGATGCGTGATCACGCACCATTTTTGGTTCACAGCCGAGAATGAAAAAGTGTGTGGTCAGCACCTGCCAGCCCCTGGAGCGTCGCGCGAATGTGAGTGCGTTGTGTGGACTCATCACATTTGCGAGACACTTGAGGGGCCCTTTCGCATGGCAAATGCCATGCGAAAAGGGCCATAGTTCTGCAACTGTTATGCTGTAACTGAAAAATCCCTGTCTCTTACATCCACCAACTTTACCTCCAAAGTTGCTAGTATGTAGAGCAGGGCTTCCATAGAATATCTAAAAGTACAAGGGAATTCATCTGGGAGTGTATGCCCGTGTACCTTCTTGCCTGCTGCACAAAATGTCTTCTACCCTCACTTGTGCCAATTTTTGCTTCCTCCTGCCATATGTATGCTCAGCATGCCTGTGCAATGTCTCAGCCATTATGGTGTATACAACCTTTGCTATTAATTGATAAATGAGAAGTGATAACATAGCAATAAATTAATGCTGATATCACTACATTCCACGGGTGGGCAAAGTGCAACCCATGGGCTGCATGTAGCCCCCTTAGGGATTAAAAATATTTTTGCCCCCAAATGAATGCTGGAGGTTATGCTAGAGGTTATTGAGGATATTTCCACTATGTTTGGAGGCGCCCTCAACCCCCCTAGGAATCAAAACAATTTTTGCAAAATGAAAAAAAAAATACCTTGAAATGTTCCAAAATGTCAACTAGTGGGTGTGGGATGCATTTCTACCACATTGTGTGCCCACCCCCACATTGATTTAATCCCAGGAGAGACATTTTTTAAAATCAAAATCATGGTGAAAATGCTACCATACCCCTAGGGGCATTTGGGAGCATTTTTTTTTTTTTTTGGAGGAGTGGGTATGGCCCTCCAGCGTCTTCGAGGGACCTCCTAGTCTTCCCCTGCTGCCTTGCCATGCTATATACTATGAAACCACATATTTCTTTGCATCCTTGCCCCATTAAGTCACTATACTGCAAAATTCAGTAGTTCAGAAACAACACAGTGTGCAAGTAACATTGTATGTTACGCATAGGGCTAGCTCCATATTTGAGAGACCCATTACAAAGTGCATCTGGCTAGTTCCCCAACATCAGCAAAATCGCTTGTTATCAACAAGGGCCCTCCCCATTGGCTTGCCAAAAGCAGCATCAGATTAAAGCACTAGACCAGGAAAATGTTGTCTTACAGCTAGAGGCAAAAATCTGCTTGCCATTTTAAGTGTCCTAGAGCTTCCGGGCTTGCCAGGTCCAGGGGCACATCAAAGACAGCAGAAAATCAGGGAGAAAAAGGAGACTGATGAAATGTTTTAGTACAGAAACAAAGCCATAAAAAAGATGGAAGCACTGGATTTTAAAAATTGTTTTAAATTAGTTCAATTCTATTTTAATATTTCATTTTGTTTTGTATGTAATTACCTCTCTCGTGTACAAATTAATATATATTCTAATAGTTAATTTGAGTCCCATTTTTAGAAGAAAAGTTGGTTATAAATCAAATAAATACTTCACATACAGTTTATCTAGCTATGTGTTTATTCCAGCTACCATTGTGCATGCCAGTGATTCAGACTGGGAGCAGTGAGGAAGGGTTGAACTGCCATGCTCTCACCAATATACTTAGCTTGAAGTAGAACTAGAGGCTGAGACAAAAAATTGGGTTCTTGAAACAAGGGACAATTTTTCTGTCTCTGCCTCTCACTGGGGCTTATAGCATTTGTCACTAGTGGGTCCTACACATACCCACGTGGTATGGAGAGAGGAGGAATGCCTTTGTTACTTTTAGATACCCTTGCTACTGTAATGTCTCCCCTTTGAGAATGGTTCCATTTGTAGCACAAAGAATGCCCTGAGCTGCTTAAAAAATAAGCCTCCCCGCCCCTTTACAATAAGTGAGTAATGAAGATGGTGAAGCACCTTGTTTGGAGAATTACAAGCACTTTTCTTATGTGGAGCCTAGGGATAATTATGTAATTATGTCTATTGGACAGATTATATATTTCTTCTCGTACTTATGTCTACCCAACAGACTGGAATGACTCCAAGATTTCTGTTTTCTGGGATAAAAATGGTTTGGCTGTGTTTTGTTGCCTTTACAGTAAAAAATATTTTCATTGTATGGCTCAGGTAAAGTACTGTATAAAGAAGCCAACAATGGGAGCTGCAGTTTCTCACAAATAACTATTTATGTTAATATGGGTTTCGTAGACAGTCGCACTCTTTTTTTTTCTGGCCTATTTCTGGAATTCTGGTAGAGAAGTGCTGACTTTCTTTTTTGTTGACCACAGTTCATTCATGACACTTATTTTCTCCTTCACAGTTAAGCTAGATTATTGCTTTGGACTTGAATTCTACTGATACTGCCTGAAATTTAGAACAAAAAGGTTGTTTGCCTGATCCTGATACAGCAGAAATCATGAGTGGACATGATAGCCGTGTTCAAATATTTGAAGGGATGCCATGTAGAGGATGGAGAGGGCTTGTTTTCTGCTGCTCCAGAGACCAGGACAAGGAGCAATGGATTCCAGCTGCAGGAAAGGAGATTCCACCTGAACCTCAGGAAGAACTTCCTGACAGTCAGGGCTGTCCGGCAGTGGAATATGCTGCCTCGGAGTGTGGTGGAGTCTCCTTCTTTGGAGGTTTTTAAACAGAGGCTAGATGGCCATCTGTCGGGAGTGCTTTGAGGGTGTTCCTGCATGGCAGGGGGTTGGACTGGATGGCCCATGTGCTCTCTTCCAACTCTACATTTCTATGATTCTATGATTCACTGGCATCACAACAGACTGCTATTGCAAATATCTTAGGTCTACTGCTCTATAGTTTTCTTTTAGTCAGAGAGTACAATCTAACAAGTGGATTGCTACTACCTAGTATTGCTTATGTTGATTGACATATGCATACCATATGTTCACTGTGGCCTTCTTCTATGGTAGATAGAAGCCTTATTGCAATTCTCTTCACTCTTTGACTGTCTTTACTGCTAATCTGGCTTTTCTATGGATATCTAGGGGACAATAACATGTGCTAATTTCTATTTACCATATTTGCCAGCATATAAGATGCACCAGGGTATAACACGCACCCCATTTACATGCCAGCAAATAGTATTTGCCAGTCTTACACACTGGCAAACACTGGCATTTAGATGCACCCCATTTTCAGGCAATACTTTTCGGGGGGGGGGAGTGAGTCTTATACGCCAGCGGATAGGGTAATACAGAACCATTTGAAGTTTGTCGAGCTATATTGCAGACTGTTGTCTGAAACTAGAATATCAGATATCTTGTGCTTTGCAAAATGGGCCTTCAGCTTCTTGGTCATTTGTGTTTCTTAAGTGTCTTAAAGATAATCTACTTCCCCAAAATCAGAGTAATGATCTAATGTGATCATATAGTTTCTGTCATTCACATTGAACAAGTCAGTTATTGTGATAACTGAAGCCCCTGTCAAAGCTGCTGATGACAAGCAGCAGCTGTTGGTCCCTGTGGCTCTGGCTGGAGATGAGTCCTGCAGCTCAAGAGCTCCCCCTGCTGCTGGGGACCAAGCAGGCTCAGACGTTCCTCTGCCTGCTCCGTTAGAGCAACAGGGATCCAGCTGTGATTCTGAGGATGCCTTGGAGCCTGCTTCAATCAGCCCACAAACAAGGTGGAGACTCAAGAGAGCTGAACAAAGGGAGGCTTCCTTGATTAAGTTCAAGTAGCGGTGACTGGCCACACCTGTGCCTTGGGTTGTATAACTGCCTGCCTGGAAGCTTTCCTTTGCTTGTGGCAAACTCTGTACAAGCTCTCCCCTTGCCTGTCCCTTGCTTCCAGCACCTGGCTCCTGATACCTTGGATTGATCTTTTGGCTCCTGACCCCTGGATTTTGGACTCTGACTATGGCTTTTGCTTGTTGCTCTGGCTTAGGTCAATGGACTGCCTATGAGTAATTACTTGCTTTGATTCCTCCCAGCGGGACTCTGCCATCTCTCCCACTCCCTTCTCCGGGCTGGCTCGCAGCCTGGGTCTCTGACCTTGACAGTCATTACATTCTCTGAGAGCTGGGAGAGAATCTCATCAGGGTTCAAAATCTTTTTTTTTCTGTTTGTGACTGCATTCTTTGCAGGTGTTCATACCTGGTCAGAAGCTTGTCTTAGGTGTGATACTGTGCCCAGATGTGAAGCATGGAGATGATTCATAAAGTTTCATCTCAGAGCTGCTGGAATCCTGTTGAAATGGAATTCCATTCTGTGCACGTAGTTTGTCTGTCCATTGATAATATTGGACAATATCTGGTGGTACTTGTGCCTTATGTAGCAGCCAACCATTTAAGATGGTTTGTTTAACCACTTGTATCATTCTGTCCTGTTCTGTATTCTGTTGTATTGATTCAAGGCTACTTTTGGTGGTGGGAAGATACTGTATCGTATTTGAGAGCTCTGTAAATTATTCATTTTGTAATTATTAATAGTCTTTCCAGGGTTCTACAAATCTACCTGTGTACATCTGTAGACGGTATGCCCTGCTTAGCATGTCTGCCATTGGAGAGACTTCCCTGCTCACACCTTAGGTCTGGAGCCTTACCAGCATGCATTATATCTTAACAGAACTCAGCCAGTGTTTATTCCTTATAATCTACAATGGTTTATAATCTGCTTGTATATCTGTTGTGTGTTCAAAGATGAATTCATTGAACCTCTTTAAACAATACTGCTTACTCCTTTTCTACATGTGCATGCCTTCCTTCTGTTTCAGCCATTCTTCTACTAGCAAAAGCTGTGGGCTGCTAATTTTGCATCAGTGTTGCTCCATTTTGCACTTTGCACTGCTAGTTGCAAAGCTGTATTATCTGATTCTTTAGTACTGGAGCTTTGTTGATGAGCACTGTAATTCTGTTGAATGCCTCCTCTTGGGTCTGTTCCTGGGCTGCATTATTGTACGTTAACAATCTGAGTGTCTCACAAGCATCAGAGTGCACAGAATTTGGACAAATTGTAAACTCCTTTGATGTCCTGTGGTCTGTGGATCCCATCATGGCTGTTTTTCTGGGTGTAGCCCTTAATTTCTTTAAAATCAACATGTGCCCTGCTCTTTTCAGCTGCATTTCATCAGCATTCACGTTAATGTTCTTTGTCCAGTGAACACTGGACTACAGCTCTGGAGATCAGGATTCAGATCCCTACTTGGCCATGGAAACCCACTGGGTGACCTGGGGCAAGTCACACTGTCCTAGCCTCAGAGGAAGTCAAGGGCAATTCCCCTCTGAACAAATTCTTGCAAGAAGCCCTGTGGTAGGTTCATCTTAGGGTTGCCATAAGTTGGAAATGACTTGAAGGCACCTGACAACAAACCCAGCATCATTGGAAAAGCTGCTGCAGTTTGCTATCATGATATCAGATTGCTTCTTTTTTATCATCTCCTTGTCTTAATGCTTTTAGTGTCTGATTCTGCTTCTCTTGAAAAACTTCAGAAGCATGATTGATTCCTACTGATATCCTTAACCAGCAGTAGTCTATCAAATGGTTTGCTAAAGATCATCAAGTAGCTAGATGGCTTATCTAGTTCCACATGCCCAAATCCATTTTTGACATCACAAACTGGTAATATCAGTTGCTGGTAGAGAGTAGTGGTTTCTTTTGAGTGCGCTGTTAAGTGGTTGATTCCTAATTTGCCTGAGGACTTCCTTACCACCTGATCTAGTCAGTGCCTGTGTCTGCTGGTGCAGTAACGCCTGCCTTCTATGAATTTACCTATTTTTTTTTCCTGCTACTTTAGCAGCACTAGTGGAGCACTGTATTCTGGAAGCCATACAGATTGTACTCTTGGATCTGTGTCTAATCTCAGTTCACCCTAAAAGCATCATGTCTTGGAATGTTTATCTGTATCTTGATAAGATGTTGAGTAAAGGACTAATGACTGTTCTTGCTCTTCAGTAACGTGGAGGCTATTGTGATAGTGCACAGTAATAAAATCCATGGGCTGTACCACAAGGCTACCCAACAGTGGTTGAGTGTCTTCTCTGCCAATTACTAAAAATTCCAGGCAGTACTATTTTTGTTACAGGTATTTGTTATAGTAAGCTGGCATTTTCCGACACACACTTTGCATTCTGTGCTTGTACAGGGCACAGAGCTGCTTCCTATAATAGATACTCTGAATTATATTATTCATTGTTGCAAATGGTCTGTCTGATTCCTGCTTCTTAGCTTAGGTTCCCCTAGGCCAGTGCTTCTTAACAGTTGTGGGGGACTGGCTGCTTTCCCCCAGGACTGATACCATATTTGTACTACATTACATAGTTTCCTTGAAATTCACCATGGACTGACAGCTGATGGCTTGTGCTTGGCGCTATTCTGTGGACCACTCCTTTGAGCACTGTTGCCTTACATTAAAGGCGTGCATCTCTTCTGTACTTGTAGCTGATATGACCATTTAGAACCTTTCTTTAAACAATTCTGCTGCTCTTGCAATTTGATGACATTTTTCTGGGGTGAGATTTGATTCTCTTAGCAGTCTCTACCTCAAGGCAGGGTCCTGTGTACCACACACAATACATTTCCCCTGATCAGAGGTTTTTTTCCTCTCTCTTTGAAATTACACATAGATGTCAGAGTCTTTAGAACTGTGATACAGGTATCTATTCTGCCTCCTGGTTTTGGGTGGAAAACTGGTATTTCTGTATGGTCTCATGTTTGAGGGGGGTTAAAATAGCCATCAAATGCTTCTATTACCTCTTTTAGTATGTGAGGGTCCCCTGAAATAACTGTGTTGTGCTTACTTCTCAGCCTTTATCCTGAACTAGAAAATAAAACAGCTTTTAATTCTGACTTCTTTTCTTCAGCACCCGTTGTTACTTATGTATGCAGATTCAATTATTGTACTGGTTTTTCCATCTCTTTACTAGGCTCCTTGTGTGGAAATCTGAAGTCTTCAGGCCCTCTGTTGTACAATCTTTTTTTTTTTTCTTTGAAACATTAATAGGGCCCTCAAACTTTCTCACTTTGGACTACCTCAGAGACTTTCAGCCATTGCCATGTTTCATGTGACACTGTTTATATAGTTAAGGAACAATTCTCACAATAAACAATGTACTTTAATATACTTGCCTACAGAGAAGTTAACAGGCCTACTGTTCTTTCTTTGCATGATCCACAGACAGTGATCCTGATCTTCCTTTAGGCTTCATCTCTATGATGCTTTCGGTTTTATCTTCAAGGCCCATATTCTCTATCCCTGTCCTCTGATTCTTCTGCTGCTACTTGGGATCAACAAGTCAAGAAAGTCCTGACCCCCCTCCTGACTGAGAAGACTCTGGTTTTCATAATTGGCTAGCCGGTCCATGGAATGATGCTAACTGCTAAGCAAGGAAGACTTCCACCTGCTGTGGACATCTAGGGGTGGTTTCAGAGGGAGGATTCCTAGCACTCTTAATCAAAAGATAGCTGTTGTGCAGCTGTACTGCCTTTTCCTCCTTAACAGTTTTTTTAATGAAAAAAAACAACAACAGAGAAAAACAGGAGAGGATTGCTAGAGGAAGATGTTACTGTTTACATCTCTGTAAAGTCTTGTGAATGAAGCAGAGCAAAAATAGAACAATGAAAATCACACCTGGATGTATTTTAGTTGTTCACTCACAACTAAATCTCAGATACATAGAAATCTTGAATCTAAGTAATATTGTGAACTACACATTGTTATGTTATTGTTAATTGCTGTAAACTTCAACTTGCGATGAACCTGTGAATGACAGACCTGCAAATTAATCTATCAGCCTTGCGCAGGTCTTGCAGACTCAGGGCCATAGCTTCCTTGATTGAGTCTCTCCATCTGCAACGTACTCTTCCTCTTTTCCTTCTGCCTTCTACCTTACAAAATATTGTTGTCTTTTCTAGTGAGTCAGGTCTTTTCATGAGATGTGCAAAATATGAAAGCCTCAGTTTAGTCATCTTGGCTTCTTGGGAGAGTTCGGGCTTGGTTTGCTCCAGGACCTATTTATTTGTCTTTTTAGCAGTCCAGAGTATCTTTAGAACTCTTTTCAAGCACCACATTTCAAAGGAGTTCATTTTTTTTCCTATCAGCTTTCTTCACTGTCCAGCTTTCACAACCATACATAGAAATGGGAAATATGATGTCATGGGCAATCCTAACTTTAGCAGTCAATGGCATATAATTGACACTTCAAGGTCTGTGTAAATCGTCTGTGGTCATTATTTTTGTTTTCTTAGTGTTCAGCCATAAACTTGCTTTTTCACTTTCTTCCTTGACTTTCTTCCAAGTCTTTGCTAATTTCTGCTAGTAGTATGGTGTCATCTGCATATCTTAAATTATTGATGTCCCTTTCTCCAGTTTTCATTCCTCCTTCCTCCAAGTCTAACTTTGCTGTACATATATGTTCAGCATACAAGCTAAACAGATAAAGTGATAAAATGTATTTTTGCCTGACCTCCTTGGCAATTGGAAATCATTATGTTTTTCTGTATTCTGTCCTGATGATAGCTTCTTGCTCTGAGTACAGGTTATGCATCAGGCCAATCAGATGTTGGGGCACATCCATTTCTTTAAGAGCAACCCACAGTTTTTCATGATCTACACAATCAAACGCTTTGCTATAATCTATGAAGCACACACTAATTTTCTATTAAAATTCTTTGATGTGCTCCGTTATCCAACATATGTTTGCAATATGATCCCTAGTGCCTTTTCCTCTCCTGAACCTAGCTTAGACATTCAGCATTTCTTGCCTCATATGTGAAAAAGTCTTTGTTATACAATTTTGAGCATCACTTTCCTTATGTAGTAATGGGAGAGTAATGCAGTGGTTCTGTGGTTACTGCAATCCTTGGTGTCCCACTTTTCGGGGGACTAGAATGTATATTGTTTCCAGTCTGTGAGCCATTTTTTCCCATATTTTGTTAACGAATTTTAGTTAGAACTAGAGTAAATTCTGGCTCTGTAGTTTGAAGCAGTTCTATTGATATGTTTTCTATTCTTGATGATTTATTTATCCTAAGTGCTCGGAGTGTAGCTTCCAGTTCATTTTCTAAAATTGTAGATTCATCTTCAAATGGTTCTTCCTTAAATGAATCTGTCATCCCTTCATCTCTTTTATGCAGTTGTTCCATATATTGTTTACTCTTAGGAGGTTGAGTCTGTTCTTAATTCTTTGAGAAGCGACCATAGGTTCTTCTATATGTAGAATACTTTTACTAGGTGATGTACCAGATTATACCAGATTAGGTCATTGGTAAGAGTAAGGGATAGGACCATGAAGATGTTCCTAATGTTTCTTATTTCAAATAGGTGGAGGAATCATCCTCTGAACACTGGAACTGGGGGAAAAAAATACTCCCACAGTTTTTGCATAAGGTGAAATGATTATATTTCTTCACCGAATTAATTTCTTGTATTTTCTTTGCATAACGCAAGTCCTGTTTGCTTAAATCTTTATGAACCTCTCACCTGCAATCTTTTCCTGATCAAATGTAACATAAGGATTGCCTTCAGTGCTGCTTACAGCTTCCCCAGCATGCATAATCATTACTTTTTCTCTCCCTCTGTTCCTTTAGCTGATGCTAAATTAGATATGTGCTCATGATCACATAGCAATGTGTTATCCCTTGGCAAAAAAACAAAAGCCACCTCTAGGTGCTTTCGATCTCTATTGCAACCTCCCCATCACCAGCTGCCACCCTCAGAGGTCATCTTTTACAAAGCTATTTTTATTGTCACAGCAGAAAGCATAACTACCAAGTCTCAGCATAGTTTTAGTACAGATTTATGCTGTTGTGCAAGGAAGAAGGAAGCTGAACAAAGATGAATACTGTATTAATATATTGTGGGTTTGGGAACATTAAATTTATTTTTGGCTTGGATTTAAGTTCAGCCACAGAGTATTTCTGTATATCTTTATGCTGAGTGCAGTTGTACCTTAAATTCAACATGAGGAAGTGGTAGGGAAATAACAGGTCTGTTCTAGGTGTTTGGCCAAATGGGAGAAATGTGAACCCAAGGAGCTGAGGAATCATCTTGCTATTGCTACATATTTCTGTTTCCTCACTTATTATTTTTAATTTCTAGGGCATCTACTTCTTTATTATGTATTTATTCTCTTTTCTCTAAGCAAGTGAAAGTAAAGTGTTCGTTATAGATCTGGGGAGAAGAAGAGAACAGATTAAATTACTAGGATAGAGATGCTCCCTCTATGAATACTACAAATCTCTAGAATTTTTGCAAGGTCTCTGCTGCACTGCTCAGGGGGAGGCAACAACCATGTGACTGGGCAGAAGTGTTTCCTTGCATTTTCCACACTGTCAGTCCCACCCTCCCTGCCATGGCACCAAGGAGGATGAGCATGAGAGATGAGGTAGGAGCAGTCACTAACTTGTCTTGCCTGCCTAATTCTCTGTTCAGCCCCAGAAGTGGCAGTGTTCAGAGGAAGCACCTCCAGGACAGGAAGGTGGTGGTGGTGGTAAATCCCTGCTTTTCCGTACTAAAAAGACAGAGGCTATTTCCTCACTAGACTGTTATAGCGCTATTATTCCACTTTCAACATCCTATGGAATCCTGGGGTTTGCAGAGCCCATCCCTAAACTGTAAACTCCGGGCCAAAGAAAAGGGGAGAGATTGCAATTTATTTGATCAGTCTCTGACCACTTGCCTCTTTTTCCTTCAGATAAAAGCAGCAACGTTAAATGTCCATTGTCAGATCCGTTGGCAATATCATACTTAAGTTTAATCTCTTGGAAGATAAAGTTATAGGACTTCTCAGCTTTCATGTGCTTAAATATGTTTATCATACAATCAGACTTTGGGAACTGGGTATGTTTAGCTTGAAGTGGAAAAGGTTGAGAGCTGATATGATAGCCACTTTTAAATACCTGAAGGGACATCATATAGATGGAGCAAACTTGTTTTCTGCTGCTCTGGAAACTAGAGCATGAACTAATGGATTCAGATTACAAAAAAAAGAGAGATTCCGTCTAAACATTAAGAAGAGCTTTTAAAAAAAACAACCTGTAAATGTTCTTCAACACTACTCTCTTTCATTGGAGGTCTTTAAACAAAGCTTGAAGGTTTGTCTCTGTAGTTGCCTGCATGCCTCTTACAACTCTATGGCCATTTCCACATCAGGCTTCTGTAATGGTGCAGAGCGACCTCTCACGGAGGTCTTCTACACCGTAGAGTGGACTGGCGTGGACTACTTTTTGTAGTTCCACACCAGAATCCACTCAGGAGCGGCCGGAACTAGCCGCGCTGCGTGTTTTTTAAAAACTTCTTTTTCGAGGTTTTTAAAAAGCACGGAGCGCGCAGCCCCGCGCCGCTCCGTCGCCCGGCTCCGATGCGGATTTGCAGGCGCGCACAAATGCGTGCCTGCAGATCTGCCGGGGGCGGGCTTCCAGCTGGCGAGCTTCTCCGGTTGGTGGAGAGCCTCCACCAACCAGAAGCCGCCATTTGGGACGCCGGAGGACTGTGGAGCAGCGAGCTCGCGCTGCTCCATGTTGCAACGGACTTACCCGGCTGCCGGTAAGCTCCGTTTTTGGGTGTTTTTGCCTGTCCTCCCCCCCCCATGTGGAAAGGGGCTATGATTCTATGTTCTAAGCAATCTTCACCAAGGAAGCAAACATACTGATGCAGCAATCTGCAGAGAGTGGTACTAAGGTATATGGAGAACTTTCCACTTCCTTTACTGGATATATATGCATTTTATATACTTTGTGGTCCTATGCAGAAGAAGTCTTTATATTTGAAGCAAGAAGACACAGACTGGCTGACATTTTACCTGGTCTTTGGTCCTCAAAACTGTTGGTGGCTGCTTTGGCGGATTTAACTGTCTGTGGTTGTCAAACAATTTTAAAAGAAGCTGTGGTAGTCTTTTTAAAAATATTTTTATTTGTGTTTTTAATATATTTGATGTTATTATCTCTTCTACATCACCTTTGGAGTTAGGGTGGGATGAGAGGTGATTGATAAGTGCCTCTATTAAATAAAGTGAAATAAAATATTTTTTTCCACGCATCCTATTCTAAATGAGGCACATAAATGGAACCTGAAATTCCACAGATAGCAGCACCCATGCTGAGCCTTTATGTGTTTTGGAACTAGAATCCTAACATCCCTCTCCCAAGATTTCCCCAGGTCCAACTAATAACACATCAGAACAGAGATATCCCATTCTGCTTTGTCTTTACCACTGGTGATCATTTGTGAAAAGATTGTTGAAGAGAGAAAAGAGGACTGCAGAGAGATTGAATTCCCTTCCTTCCTCCCTCCCTCCCTGCCTCCCTCCTTTCCTTTTCTTTTTGCATTGGACAGATGCCTAGTGCTGAGCACAGGTGAAGAGGTAAAGAGGAGGTGGCATTTATACAATTTAGTCAAATGTCTCTATATAATGCAAACAAACAAAACCCTAGGATTATTTCAACTGACTATGATTAGATGACATGAACACATGAGGTTTTAAAGAATCTAAATTTGAAATTGGTGATAATTCTGATTTATACAACGTGTACAACAATTTATACAACTATTGCTAAACAGTCTAATTACCGGAAAACAACCAAAGTACTGCGAGTTCCACCCCCCAAAGATTTCCATAATGGATCTGTCTGCCTGATTACTCTCAAATGAGTGGTAGAAAGCATGATTACTGTCAGAATTACTAGATTTAGAATTATTAGATATGTCCTGGACTGATAAAGAATCAACATGCAAAAGGAAATCTTGTCTGATTAACACTGGAGACTTCTTTAAGAGCATCAACAAGGGTGGAATTAGGAGAGATGTGGTGGTTATTATATACTTGAACTTAACAACTATTTAAAAATCAGGTCTCTTGCTAAAGGACTTGTGCATTCATTTGGACTGATAACTGATAAAAGAACGAGAAGCAGAGGGTAGAAGTAACAAGTTCTTTCAGTGGAGAAGAGCATTAAATGTGATCTCTTGGTGTTTTCCGCTGGTCCTAGTGCTATTTAATTTATTCATAAATGATGCGAACTCAGAAGTGAGCAATTACAAAGTCATGTTTGTGGATGACATTTGGGGATACTGAAAACTTAAGATGACTACAGAGAGCTCTAAAAATATCTGTCTTCACTGGGTGAATAGAAGACAAAAATGGCAAATGGAGGGCAAAAACTTAATTTCATATAAAAGAATGGGAATAAGAAGTTTAGGATTATTATGTGTTACTGTAGTTTCTAGTCCGAACTTGAGGTATTTTAGATATCATTTGATATCAAGAATTTGGCCTTCATTACCCATTCCTCTCCATGTGCTTGCGAGGCCCCCGAACAAGCACGCACACGGGCACAGCCGAAAATAGCTGAACCACTCAAAACGAATCCAGGCAGGTCAGTAATTGCCGACTGCAGCTTTAGGAGACCTCCAGGCAAGTACCTTCTTAAGATCACATTATGTATGCACGCTGTTTACAAAAGATCCCCTGCCCCGAGCAGGCAGCTTGACGAGCGGAATATCCAACTCCCAAGCACTCCGTGTTTGCATACTGTCTAGGCTATTGACAACGCTGTCATAATTCAATCAGCTAAAGTACTGACCTTTGGAGGCTTTGTCTCCAGCCCGAAACCCATTGCTTTCCCCGGGAACAGACTAGCCTACAGGCACATTTTCCCCTATAAGACCCCCTGATTTTGAGTGTCTCATTGGATCACCCTGACTTCTATCCCGCCTTGCTGTCGCTCCGTTCGACGAGCCTTCCCCTTAGCTCCCACGTGCTGAGAATCTCCGACTCTTCTTCTGATAAACCAGGCTTCAGGATCAGGTGTAGTATTTCCCCTGAAAGATCCCTCTTAAAATCCTCTATCCAACTCCTACCTTTCTTTCATTAGGTCTGTGTGAGTGGTTGCATATATATGTACTGACTGTGTTTCAGAATAAAGAAAAACAATTATTTACTTCTGTTTGATTACTGACTTGGCCTGACCCTGTAAACATTGGGTTCAAGATCTCGCTAGGTTGTCCTGCCTCTTGTATTGCTTAGTTTGTGCTCTTGCTATTCCCCAGTATTTTGAGCACATTGCGGTGTCCCTCACAGGACCCCAGAAATCAGGGTAACATATGAGAGGGATTGAAGGTGGGTAGTGTTATCATGATTCCTTTGATGTTAATGCATTTAAAATGCTATGTACAGGTCTGGTTGTTCAATCTCAGAAGACATCATAGAACTGGAAAGGGGCAGAAAAGGAGACTGGATGATCCAGTATGTTGGAGCGCTCTATGTGTGAGGAAAGACTAAAATGTTTGCACTCATTTAGTACATTAAAAAGATGCTGCAGATCATATATTTCTGAGCTGTAATGCTCACCCCAAGTCCTTTCTTATATGATTCTTTTCTCTGAATTCTCCTGTGATTTTTCTCCCATTCACCTAAGATGCCTCCAGTTCCACCCCATCTCCTTTGCCCCATATTTTGTACTAGAGTAGGAAGAAATAAGGGAGGTGTCTCCCTCCATCATTCTGGTGCCTGGTGAGCTACTTAACAACATGGAAGCCTGCATGTATCCCTGTAAAGAAAGGCCACCTGTTGTCCCAGAGCCTTGCAGCCTGATGTGATGCTATGCTGCACCAGGCTCTGGAAGTGGGGAAAAAACTCTCCAGTCTTCCTCTGTCTTTCTTGCTATATCCTCAGCAGTTGAAAAAGAGGGACAATCTTTCAGGAATCAAGGGGCATGGTGGTTAGCAGTAGGGAAAGAGCTTTGGAATAGGTAACATTTCATTGTGCTTCGAAAGAAAAGGCGTTTCCAGATTTTTGGAAAAAGCTTGGCTTATTTTCAAGCTGATGCAATAGGCTGGGAGAGAGGTCATTCACACCTAGACGTTTTGTAAAATCACATTTGACTGTATTCACACTTGACTGTATTTGGGCAAGAGTCCTGTTCTTCAGTGAAATGGAGTTCCTTTTGAAAGAGTAATCAGAACTATAGGTTTCATGTATTTTAATGCTAGTAACTTTGCCCAAATAATTCAGGAGACAGTAGTTTTTGGCTATACAGGTAGAATCTGGAGGTCTTGGGGCATGCTGGGAGACATGAGGGAAGCTTCTGTGGCCATTTCAGGTTCTTGGGCCATCGAGAGACTGTTGCTCCCTCTAAGACCAAAGTTACCTGGTGAATGCAAGCAGAAATGGACCGAAAATGTGGCTGCTGAAAAATAAGAGGAAGAGATTCCAGAGATCCACATGATTTTAGAAACTTAACGAGGCACTAGCTTTGAAACAGCCCGAAGAAGCACTGAACTTATTCAGTAGGATATGGAGTTCCAGTCTGAAAAATAAAATGGAAAAGTGGGGTAGGATGAAACTCCTTGGGTGTGTTGTTTATACCTTAACTGGACAACGGAAGGCAGGATAGCTAAAACCTACCATCTGCATTAACAAAAATGTATTTTTTTCGCAACTGCTGTGTGACACCAAATATAAAGTAAAATAATCTAAATGACTAAGTAGTACATTAGGAAAGGGTAAATTTTAAAAATATGGTAGTCTCTTCAAACTCTGTGGTGCTGAGTAACCATATATAAAAGTTATTTTGTTGTGTGCCTTCAAGTTGTTTCCAACTTACGGCAATCCTATGGTGAACCTATCACAGGGTTTTCTGGGGCTGAGAGTGTGGGACACACCCAAGGTCACCTAGTGGATTTCCATGGCCAAGCAGGGAATTGAACCCTGGTCTCCAAAACCATAGTCCAATGCTCGAACCATGCTGGTTTTCTATATATAAGAATGCGTAGCAACTTGAGTATTCAGATGAAATAGTAATTTTAAAAGCGCAAAGAAGAGGGTAAAATTATGAACCAGAGGGAAAAAAATCTCAAATCTAGGAGCAGTTTGAGATATGACAATCAGCAGTGGTGAATAAGCTGAGGGGAATGTGAAGGCTCACAGCTGCATCAAATTACAGCTTTTATGTTTCTCTCCCTTGATAATCTACCACCGACTCCTTTTTTCAAAGCATATTAACATTTTCTTGTGATATGGCTATTTCAGTGTATTTTCTTTAAATAATAATAAGTAGGGTTTTAGAAGAAGGAGTTAAGTAAAGAGTGAGGAATATGTTTACAATATGTACTAACTGCTACCTGTTACTGGTAAATAGGACTTCTCTGGGGTAATTCTTGGCCCTCCCCTCCCATATCAACACCATTGTTAAACTTTGTATAAATTTACCACATTCAGCATATAGTTTGTGAAGGCAGATTCCAAGGGATGTTCTATGTGTCACAAAATTCCAGCTCATAGCTGACAGTATGTCTCTCCCTGTGTGTGCCTTTAAGTCACCTGTTGACTTATGATGACCTTGTGAATTTCCTAGAGTTTTCTTAGGCAAGGAATACTCTGAGGTAGTTTGGCCAGTCTCATCCTCTAAAATATCGAATTGGATAAATAGCACATGCGGCTTCCAGTATGGTCTCTATCCCTACCTCCAAGGGGGCTGTGGGCAGGACCCCCTTATCCGTTAGGTACTCAAGGCAGAAAAATTTTACAGCCTACAGAAACATCTCTAGTGATGTGTCAAAGAGAAGCAGGGAGTCAAATACAAGAGTGGCTAGGGCCCACAAAAACCTTAATATGGCCCTGGCTGTGGGTAGCAATTTTGGTGTTGGTGGTAGCCTGTTTTAAGCTAACTTCTGTTTATTTTCTAGTGGGAAAAGACATATAAGTGGGCCCCTCAAACAGGCCTGGACTCCCTTAAAATGTGGTAACATTGTCTTTCTCCTTGTTCCCAGAGTGGGTAGCAAGCTTTTTCAGCTCTTCTAACTGAAAAACTTTCATAGGATTTAGGGCAGGGAATGGAGGAGGTACAGCCCTCCCACATCTGGAATGGGTTGTATGTTACACCTGAACCTGAGTTAGTTGCCTACCTCTGATTGATAATAATATTGCACTCATGAGAATTTCTGTAAGAAGGATAGTGACCCAAGTGTCTTTCATGTAGGAATATTGTAATGAGTGAAGTGATCCATAATTCATTCCTTGTGTTAGTCACAGTTTAGCTCGATAACTTATTTGTTCCTTGAACTAATAATATAATAATAATAATAATAACAATAATAACAACAACAATAACAGCAGTAATAATAATTTTAAAGGGTATTTAATTAAACATTGTTCAGCCATGCTAACAACACTTTTCATTTTATGATTTGCTGTTTCCAGGGCACAGACAGAAGCTTGATGACTCTAAACCTAGTTTGTTCTCTGAGCGTCTCAGTGATTTAGGGCGCATCCCTCATCCCAGTATGAGAGTAGGGGTCCCGACTCAGAGCCCACGGCCCCCTCTGAACTCTGCACCAAGCCCTTTTAATCCACAAGGACAGAGTCAGATTACAGGTAAGAGACAGAACCATGGACTTGTATGGACCATGGTAGTAAGTAATTGATTAAAGACCTTTTATTGTTTTAAAATGTGGAAAAGTAAGATTATTGCCAAGTGCAAAGTGTAAGCAAATGGAAGCTAGGTGTTATAGACTGACTTTTCTGGATCATGACTATTCTTTGGGAGGGAGACTGGGTGAAAGTGAAAAAAGTGCTCACCTTTCTTGACACTGGCTTATGTAAATTGATAAAATATATGCATATTTATTTGGGATTAGTTGCACAGCATTGTGATTGCTCTCCCATACTACTTTACCCTTTTTATTATTCTACATTGTGGCTTCTCTCTAGCATCCATATCAATCTATATCTCATTGTCTCATTAAGCTATATATAAGTTATGTGGAAAGCTGTATACAGTGCACTCACTGTATACTGGGGGGTGGGTCCGTTCCAGAAACCCCAGGTAAAAAAAAATGTGAAAAGTCACATTATAGTCAATGGACACAATGTGCACATGCCCGCAGCAGTGCAGGCACGTATACATCATGCCCATTGACTGTAACGGGATGTGATGCTTCATGTGACCTCATATTTGTGTGTGCAGAGGTTGTGTGAAAAGATGGCCTACTGTATACTATGTTTGCAAGCCAAAAGATAGATACCACCATTTCTCTAAATCACTGTATGGGCATACCTCAGTTAACAAAAGCCTCTGACAAAGAAGCTTTTTTTTACAAAGTGTTTTTACCCAACTATCTTTCCTTCCCTGTCTTCTATAAGGCACAAAGATGGTATTTTTAAAAAATTATTTTTTGGCAGCATCAGCCTTGGGAAAATAATGCAGCAGGGCTGGAAAACAGAGACTTTTGGTGTTGGGTTACAGCTGTGAGTCTTCAGTAAATAATGCAAGAAGTTTGAGCTGAGAAAGAACAGGATCCTACTGTAGCCACATCTGTCTACCTACAACAGGCAAGGTAAACAGCGGCTGTCTTTAGATGTCTGCACTGAGCTTGCATGAACAGCAAAACAGAGAGAAAAGATGAAAGCAGATAAGCCTGCCTCACTAGCTATTCCCAGCATGTTAAAGAAGCATAGCTCTAGAAGTTAGGCCACCAAAAAGGAAATCTTAAGAAAAGGAAGGGCAGGTGGAAGAAAAAAATCATCCCTGGATCCATTTCAGAAGAAGCTTTCAAGAGTCTCTAGAAGATTGACAGTGTTTTTGTTTACTTGTGCAAGGCTTATTTGACCTGGTTATTTCTATTAACGTGCACATGCTTTTAGTTCTGAAGAAAAGATTTGCTGAAATACATTGAATTTTTTGTGATGTAGGAAACTTTTCTTATTTTTATGCTATAGGAAGTTATCCTTATTCTTTCCCTGTTATTTTTTCCTCTGGTACCAAATTTTCTGTTAAAGAACTAATGCCTGGAAACACATCTACATTGTTAGCTGAATTATGCCTGTACAGAGAAAGTAAAGAAGCTCTGAAGAATGAGAGCTAATTAAAAACATTGAAAAATTTCCAAGTATAACACAATGGTTATTTGTAAAACATAAACACAAATGAGTTTTTCTTTGTTTTTCTTCAATATACTTATTACTTATTAAGTGTCTATATCTCACGTTCTATCAAAAAAGGCACTCAGGGTGTTTAACAATAATAATTCAGATAATAACTGAAATATAATTAAAAATTAATTTTAGAAATTAATTTAATTTAAAAATCAGTAAAACAAGTAACAACATCCACTAAATAAAATATCTTCCGACCAATTTAAAGGCTAAAATCTTCATTGAATAAAAATGGCTTTATTTGTACATGGAAAGATCATAGAGTGGATTCACCATAACCCCTTCTAGCCAATGCACATTAGGGCCTTATCACACTGTACAGTGATAGCAGTGTGAATCCACTTTAAGTGCCAGGGCTGCATGCTGTGGAATTCTTGTCTTTGATGAGGCACTAAGCTCTCTGCCTAAAAATTCTAAATACTCCTCTCTAAACTGCAAATACCAGAATTCCATGGTATGGAACCATAGCACTTAAAGTGGAATCATAGTGCTATAATCACGTAGTGTGATAGGGCCAGACTTGCTATAATGGTCATGTTCCCTTTAGCCAATTACAGCCTGTCACCCTAATCCATTTCACAGGTTTGTTGTAAGGTTAAAAAAAAAAAAAGGATGAAGTTTGGGAGTGTGTGAAAAGAAATAATGCACAATTTTTTGAGCTCCGTGAGAAAAAAGGAATGAAATCAGTTAAGACAGACACAATTGGAAAGTACATGATCGTTATCAGGAAACCCGTGCATTCTTATGGCCTTTTAGTTGCCTCAGCTAGGCTAAAATCCTTTATACATTTACCTAGTAGTAAGTTCTACTGAACTCCTTGGGTTTTATATCTCAGCAGATGAATGTATGATTTTCATTATTAATGTCAGCACAGCATGTCTTCTGCTGATGTGATTTCAGCATACATGAATGCAAGGTCCCATAAAGCCGTATGTCCAATTATTGTCAATGAATGTGCCATGTGCCTGCACTGACACAGGTGTGTGCACATTGCATCCACTGACAATAATGGGACAGAGGATTTGTGTTTTTTGTTTTATGTGAGGGTTTCTGAGAGCTCACTGTAGAATATTGCTCTTCAGGAGAACTCAAAGTAAGCAGCCAGCACATTTTTCCCAATGCTGGATGTCTAAAAATTATGGTTTCTTTTGGCACTGTTAATTCCTAGTGTTTGTATGTGTGTGTACATGTGCACATACACGCACAGACAGAAGATTAGTAAATCAAAAGGAAGGATGTGGAAAGAAAAAAACTGGTAAAACTAAGCCTTCACTATTTTGCAGATATGAGATATGTTCAAATCTCAGAAACGAACAAAACAACTGAAGGGAGGAGAAAAATATTTTCAAATCTTCTTTGCAGTATTAATTCTACTTCAGCTAAGTTGGAGGTGGAGGGGGGATCTAAAATCCCTTAGAGGGAGAATATGTGTGTCTGTATGTGGGAGACTTAGAGGGAGGCTAAGAAAGAGCTTGGTGCACAGTTCTGAGGGGGTTTCTCAGAAACCATGTTAAGTGGCAGGGCTCTTCCTTTCCCCTACTTTTTGTTAGGTGTGTTTATTCCATTTGTTTGCCATAAGACATAGTTTGGAGGTCACATAGCATAGCTTATTCCCTTCCAATGCTTTGAGTGTCTCTTCTGTAGTATTCCTGATTTGCTTTTGCTCTTGTCTTAACTCTACTGGCAAGGGTAAAACTCTGCCCTCTCCTACTCTCTGACGGCAAGCTCTCTCCTGCTGTAGCAATCATCAGCAAGTTCACTTGGAAAGTTTTACACTTTGAAGTTGTGCGCAGCAACTGCAACAACAGTGGGTGAGAAGCAGAGTGAGAGAGAAACTGCTACTTTTTAACCCCTGCTGAGAAATCAGAAATGTAAAGAATTAACTATGGCCATCCCATGCGATTGGAAGGTATACAATTGGTCCACTGCATTCGCTAGGTTTATGGGTGCAGGGCTCCTGCAAAAGTGGAAGCATTGCAAATATCAAAGTATATGTTGGTGGGAGGCAGAGTCCAAACCAGGTCAGCAAAGGAAAGGGAAGGGTGGGTTGGCACAGTGGCTCTATACTTCCATATCCATCTCCTTCCTTGGGTGTGTGTGAGGGAGAGGGTTTCGGGTGCTGAGAAACTGGGCTGTGAGCCATCCTTAGCTGGCCTGACAGTAGCTGGTGGTAGTGGAGGAGGAGGACCAAAGGGTTTTTTTTTAAGGGCTGCATGGCTTGATTGTTGCTGCTGAGAGGGAAGGTTCTACCAGAAAAGAAGTAACTGAGGTGTTCGGGCAGGGATTGGAGAAATTTGCAAATAATCACTAACCGTGAAAGTGAAACCCGCAAATCTTGATCTTAAGAGGCTTTATTGGTCATAACTTTTACTTTGAATTGTGCCTGGAAACAGAATGGTAGATGGTGTAGCTGTTCTAACTGTAGAATTACATACACTCCATAACCTGCCCCAGTCAATATTTTGTCACAGGATTCTGGATCAGCTGATGTTTCTGCACACTTTTCAAAAGCAGGCCCTCACAGAACATGTGACTATAGTTCAAATGGGTTATGTTTCACCATAAACAGATCCATAATCTGGTTATAAGCAGATGATGTACCACTCTAGCTATACATAGGTACTCCTACCTGCTGCCAAAACTTGGGCCTCCAAATTCAGGCCTGTAAGTAATGGCAGACCTGAGTCTTGGGGCAGGGTAAATATTTAGTTTTAGACTGACTGTAAATATTATGTGTCTCTTGATAAGGCGAAACCTTGTGTTCACCAGCCAACATTTTACACATGAAGAAGGCAATTTTAGGATCATTAAAGGTTTAAGGAGCCAGCGTGGTGTGGGGGTTTGAGTGTTGGGCTATGACCCTGAAGACCAGGGTTTGATTCCCCACTTAGCCATACAGAATGTATGCGTCACACACTCTCAGCCTCAGAATTTCCCATGATAGGTTCACCTTAGGGTCTCCATGTGTCAGAAATGACTTGAAGGCACACATCAACAACAATGGTTTAAGAAAAACTTTGTAGTTCTTTACAGCCATAGCTACACCTTTGGTATCCTGTTTTGCTACGAGGAGAGACTTCTTTGTAGATTACCAGTTTTGGATATGCAACAATGTTACTGAGAAAAAATGATGCTAAAGCTCTGGCTTTACTTGTCTTGTTGTTAGATTGCCAAATCTAACTGTTTGATGATGAAGACTGCTTTTCAAACAAAAAATGGCACAGATACTGCAATTGATCAGGGCTGTAGAACCATTCCTAGTGGTGTGATATCAATACCTGAAAGCCAAGTATGATATTGGTAGAGGATTGCCATAGAATGTCTTTCAGATACATTTTCTCTCTACAACTGCAGAAAAAAAATCTTATAAAAAAGGACCTTGCAGAAAAGGGGGGGGTAAGGGGACCAGACTTTGTGGGAGAAGCAAGTGTTATGCAACTTTTTTTTTCATTTCAAAATATCAGGTAGCAACACTGTTATTTCAGGTACTGATTTTCTGGTGTCAGATAATTTAATTGGTTTGGCTAATAGTTAAAATGGTTTATCTAAAGCCAAAATGCAGAAAATTATTTGATGATCTTAATAACTTTAATAAATCCTGGTGAATAGAGTAAACAGTGCGCCCTCTGTATATGTGGGGATTCTATTCTAGGAGAACCTCCATGTAAAACCAAAAATGTGAAGCGTTGTGTCCCATTATAGTCAGTGGATGTGATGTGTGCATGTCTGGAGCAGCGCAGGCCTGCACTCACTGCATCCATTGACTATAATGATATACAGCACTTCACGACACCTCAGATTTGTGCGTGTGGGGGTTATGTGCGAGAAGGGCCCACTGTACCCATTCTGTTTTCAATGGATAAATATCTAATTCTCTATAATGTTATGTCTGCAACTCAGTCTTTAACTCAGGCACTTTTTACATACACAGTACTAATGTCACTTCCTTATGATGAGTTCCTAAGCTGTTGGCAGAATGTCCCTGAAGAACTGGAGGGTGTGGAAAGGTTTTGGTGTTGTTGTTTTGTGTGTTTGTGTGTGTGTGTGGTTGATTTTTTAGTTGTTTCCCGCTTGACTGTTGCCTTACAGACACATTGATAACTGAATGGAAAGGCTGTATGGTTCTGGTATTCAGGTGAATTATCACAAAAATGTAGGATTTCAGCACTGGAAAGTAGTTTCGCATACAGTATGGCCTAAAGTCTGTTGTTAGTCCTGATTAGTGTGGAGTTGCCTTGGATCGCTTAATCAATCAATCAATCCCATTGAATAAATGAGAATTTTGTATGTACAGTCAACCCTCCACATTGGACTGTCACTGATTTGATTCTTTGCTAATTTCTCCAACCCCTGTCCCCACCACTTCAAGCACTTCTTTTCTGGAGGAACCCTCCCTCTCTGCAGCTCTGATCAATCCATAGAGCTCTTTAAAAACCTGACACTGGTCCTTCTTCTCCCCCTCTACCAGCTGCTGCCTAGCCAGCTGAGAACCTATTGCAGCCTGATTTCTCAGCGCCACAAACCCTCTTCTGAAGCCCTTCCGCACCCAAGGAAGAAGGTGGATGAGAGAGCGCAAGTATAGGGTTACCGCAGTGACCCACCCTTCCCTCTCCTTTCCCTTACCTGGTTTGCCCCCTGTCCCCCACCCCCCAAGCCTTATCCTCCTTTCCACAAATGTGCACACACACACACACGCGCATGCGCGCACACACGCACACACACACGAGTCCTTCACTTCTAATCCTAGTGAATGTGGCTGGCGGGCTGACTGAATGTGGTTTCAGCTCGCCTGTTCACTTATGGGGACCCTATGAATTTCATTTGTTTGGGTTTTTTTTAGGCAAGGAATACTCCAAATGCAAAATGAACTATGCATTACTGTCTCATTTTTAATTTAGACCTCCATCCTACATGGATTTAGTTGTCAGTAACCTTTTTTAACTTTTGAATGGATCTGCAAAGGTTGCTCTCTTGTTTTGTTATATAATGTCATACCAGTGACATTTTTAATATTAATATTTTTGATATTGTCACATTGACCATATATTCTTACAATTTATGCAATTTCACATTCTTGCTCATATAAATGCGTTCTATAGAAAATATACTATATTACATTTTGCTTTAGTCTGAATTAACATTAACATGTTAAAATTCTGTACATTCTAAATATTGAAACAAATGTGAATGGTGAATACTATTTTAAAAATCCAGGAAAACTAACCATTCATTCTAAATAGCTAAAAGCTGATTTGGGATAATGTTATAAAATTTCTTCTGAATAAAATGGATGATGATGATGATGAATCTCACTTTTGCAATGGGACTTAAAGTGACTTAAAGTGCAATGGGACTCAAGGTGACTTACAGTTTTTTTAAAACCAGTAGTATTTAAAACATACAGTAACATCAGTAAATATGTGTGCATGTTTGTAGTTTTTTGAAAATTGAACAATCTATAGAGTTAAAAATAATTTAAAATTCATTAAAAGACAGAATATGAAAAGTCCACGAAACAGCACCCCATTAAAAGCCCCACATGGTCAGTTCATAAAAGCCTCAAAGTAAATAGGAACAGGACAAGCTTTACCTGCTGGCAATATGAGCCAAAATGAGGGGGGAGCCATCCTAGCCCCCCTAGAGAAGGAGCTCCAAACCCTGGGAGCAGCCACTGAGAAGGCCCTTTCCCACCAAACAAGCCTGGAAGTTGGAGCTACCTAGGAAAAGACAGCAATTTGTGTGACAGAAGAGAATACACCTTCCTTGTCATGCATTTGAAACATTTTTGTCTTTTTGATAGTGGTGATTCATTAAGAGGCAATCGGGAAGAAAGGAGCACAAGTACAGTGTGCTTTGCAAATCTGAAGTCTGTTATTGAACCAAACAGCCAGCACAATTCAAATGCAATCATGGTATATGTGTTAGTTAGTGTGACCACTAACTATACCAGTTTTCCCACTACTCCACCAAGATGTCTGGCATGTTATCGAATTTCTTTCCCCTCTTAAAGGTCTTAAAGATCCTTTGTGACTCTCAGGAGTGGTAATGGTGGTGATCATGCAGCATCTTTCCAAAATATATCTCCAGCTTTAGAATTCTTCTTGCACTAACTTTACATTTTATAACGTTCATGGTAGTTTTCAGTATAGTTTTTTTAAAAAAATGACAAATAAAGGCTGCAGATCTATCACTTATATTAGTTCTTCTCTGTCCTTCGAATTTGCTACTTATGTGGGAGTAAGCCTAACTGAACTCATCAGCATCTGCTTCTGAGTAGGCATGTATAGGGTTGTGCTGTCGATCTCTTATGATAAAAAAGTTTTCTTCTGAGTGACAGTGGTTGATTTTTGCAGTCAGTAAAAGTACTCCATGCAGCTGTCCATGATATTGGTATTGAAATAATCTTCATATACAATTGATGTCCTGCCTAGAGACCACTGGTTTTCACAACCTGTTCTGGATAGAGACGTAAATTTCTGGAAATTTTGAAGCCATTTAAAAAAAAATTGTTTCTTTGTGGGGGCAGGGAGAGGACAGGAATTTTTGGAAGAATTGAAAAATGTGATACTAACCTCCCTTTACATATTGAAAGTTTAGGAGCATAAAATTCATTGTATATAGTTTTATCTATCTATCTATCTATCTATCTATCTATCTATCATCTATCTATATCTATCTATCTATATCTGTCTGTCTGTCTGTCTGTCTGTCTGTCTGATAAAAGGAAAACAAGACTAGGAATTATAGTGATATGATGCTGTACACAGTCATACATACAAGTAAGTAACTGCCTTTCTCTTATACAGTTTTTAGAAATGACAGTGGTGTAAATATATGACTACCTTGTATTAAACGTTTCATTCATCATCCATTTTTCCCAATTTTTCTGAAAAAAAAAAGCCTTGGGAAAAATTAGAAAAAACTGTCCCTCCTATTTTTTCTGGTTTTATTTTCCTCCTGGGCTTTCATATCTCTAAGTCTCTAGACAGTTGGCTATAGCTCCTCAGTGATTATATGCATAATAACAAATAATCTTTCCAAAAAACCAGATTCTAGAGTTCCTCCAACAATGTGAAAATGTGGAACAACACTGGGTACATTCCAGAACTTGGTTTTGCGTAAGGAGGACAATATCGAAGCCTCCACAGCTAAACATGAACCAGCATGATATAGTGGTTTGAGCACTAGACTATGACCCTAGACACCAGTGTTCGATTTGTTGCTCGGCCATGGAAACCCAACAGGTGATCTTGGGCACATCACACATTTTTAGCCCCAGAAAATCCTGTGATAGGATTGCCATAAGTTGGAAATGACTTGAAGGCACCAAACAACAACAGTAGCAAGGAGTTTGGCAAGATTAACTCACCAACTGCCCAACTATTTTATGTTAACATAGTAACCCAATAGGTTCTGAGTCAGATAATGTTTTCCTTCCCAGGTCTGTGTTTTAGTAGTTATTCACTTCTTTTCTGGCTGGTATTTGTATGCAGTTGATGCTTGTGGGGGCATATTCTAGGGCACAGGTGTCAAACACAAGGCCCGCGGGCCAAATCTGGCCCACCAGGCCATTTCATGTGGCCCTTGCACCTTTGCTGCAGCAGTGGCGCTCCCCCCGCCTGGCGAGCCTGGGGGCAGAAAGAGGCACACTTTGGATATACTGACCAATTCTGTGTTACTTTACAGAGGTACAGGGACCATAACCTACGATGAAATAGTCCCCAAATGTCCAAGACAAATAAAGTTTATGCAGAGGGAAGACAGTTTAAAAACCAGTAATAATCGAATGCAGAGGCAATTATTTAATATGATAAAAGAGTAGATACATTTATATAGTCTTACAGATACGACTGGCCCTTTGAGGGCAGCCATAATGCTGATGCGGCCCAAGATGAAATTGAGTTTGACATCCCTGTTCTAGAGGCTGTGAACTCTCTCATTCTCACCTCTCCCCAGGTGTTTTTATTGTTTAAAAAAACCCGGAGCAGAATATGGCAATGCAAGGCACGCAGTATGTGATAACATGTACGTGTATGTGTAACCTATGCAAGGCATAGATTAGAGTAAGTTGCTTGTATTCAACATGGCATTTTAACTAGTATGCTGTAAAAGCAATACAGAGAAGTCATAAAGTACATACCACCTAATAAACAGGTATTTTTCTTGAGGAAGTATAGATCCAAATGGAATTCAGTAAATGGACCATAAATACTCTTGTCAACTCAAACTTTTTGTGTTGTGTTTCTTCTCTCCATCCCACCTAATAGTTCATTGAACTTGCTTGTACATATGAAGATTTTGTCCTGTTGTGTTGAGATGGTGAATTATGGCAATATCTTATATTGTAAAATATTTTTTCATATTAAAAAAACAGACAAAAATTATTATACATGGGACGGGAAGTACCAAAGGCATAATGGAGGAGTGGAGGAGCTGTAGAAGGTAGGAGTTAGAGGAAGATTTCATGCTCCATAATCACCATGGCAACATCTGACCTGTAGGAAATCTGCAGTTTTAGTAACTGAAATAACAGCATGCAGTCAAATGATATGAACTCTGAGAAACTTTTTTTAACCTCAACAACACAGTTTTCAATTCTCAGAGTTAGAGAAACTGCTATCAAACTGCTACCAAAAAAAACTTTGGCTGATTAAAAAGATGTTTAGTAACTGCTATATGTTTAGTCTCTTCTAAATCCCTTGCTGTGCCGTGCTTCTTGATGTGAAGTATGTGCAATTTATTAATTCAGGTTGTTTTTACAGTTTTATGGGGTAAATCGTGGCATCCTAGAAAATATTAGGCTGGTAGGCACAGTTGCCTCATTTTCAGACAGTATTTAAAAAGTGGACCAACAGAACATGCGAACATATGTCAATGCATACATGTCATCTTCTCTATAATTATGCTCTTTTGTTTCAGTGGGTATGACAGACCTTAACTGTTACACTTTCCCTGAAGACACAGGTTCACATTTCAGTGTATTCTTGGACTCAGCTTTGCACCTGGAGGGCCAGGTTGCTGCGGTGACCAGGACTGTTTTTGCACATTTAAGGCTTGTGTGCCAGCTGCACTCATCCCTTGATACATTTGATCTGGCCACAGTGGTACATGCCTTAGCTACTTCCCATTTGGACTACTGTAATGCACTCAACTTGGAACTGCCGTTGGAGAGTGTTCAGAAACCTCAGCTGGTTCAAAGAACTGCAGCCAGACTGGGGCAGGTTACAGAGACCATACTAGGCCCCTTTTGAAACAGCTCAGCTGGGTGCCAGTTTGTTTTCAGGCACAATTTATAGTGCTTCTTATGACCTATAAATCCCTATATGGCTTAGGTCCAGGCTATTTGACTGACCATATCTCTCCCTGTTTGAATTGGCCTAGACTCTGAGATAACCATGAGAGGCCTTTCTCTCAGTCCCACCACCATCACAAGTATGGTTGGTAAAAATGCAAGAAAGGGCCTTCTTCATGGCTGTCCCTAGACGCTGGAACTCCTTTAGCTTTCTGGCAACAGGTTAAAATCTTTTTATTTGGGCAGGTGTTATAAAAGAGTGGGCTGGGGGGTTCTGTAATGTTTTAATTTTAATTGCTATCTTTTAATGTCTTTTTCACTATTTTAATAGTTTAATGCTGTGTTTAATATGCAGTATTTCTGTTTTTAAATTATATTGTTTTGACATACAGTCTACTTTGAAGAGCAATTTGGGGCAAAAAGCAGGAGACAACGACAACTACTACGGCTACTACTACTACCACTACCAATAGTTCCTAGAGTACACTGGGAAAAGTTGTTCTGTGAGGGAACCTGAAGATCTCTAACAAGAGTGTGTATTTGAAGGATACGTGTTTCTTCCCAAAGCCATCTGTGCTGATTTGCACTGGATTTGCACACTGAAGCTGCGAGGCAGGTGTCCTTGTAACTTCACTGTCATCCGCCTAAGTGGACAATTGTCATATATTCTGAGTGATGGAAGAATTGAGGGAAGTAAAATCTGAGCATTATGAACCAGGCAGATTCATATCCTGAATCAGGTGGGCATGAGACTTGGAGGTATAATTTACTTGCAGTGCAACTAGGTCTGATGTGTATACAAACTATGTGTCTAATACTAGAGCCTTCCACTCAGTTCTGTATATATGTCACATATGTGTACTTGTTGTCATTGAGAACCTGCAGAGACATGGATAAGAAGTGATGTTAAATGTGTTTACTGCTGATTCAGAGAAAAAAGAGCAAGTGAGGAAGTTGGTGGCTTGATAAGAGTGCCTTTTTTAAAATTTCGCCTCCAAATGCCTCCCAGCGATCTTTAGAAGACTTGAAGACATGTTTTTGAGCTTTCCTGAGCCCTACATGACATTTTGGGGATTTTTGTGTGTGTGTGTGGGGGGGGGGGGTTTGCAGAGTTTCATTTCGACCTCTGTGGGTGGGATCCAGGAGGTTTCCACATGTGGTGGGCGTGCCTTTCACATTCCCTAGCGATCATTTCCAGGCATTTTGGGGCAACTTCTGGGGAACTTTGGGGCCACAGTAACAGCCCACAAGCTGCACTTTTCCCTGACTAAGCATTGTAGATTTGGAAGAGACCATAAAGACATCCAAGTCTACCTCCTTGCCATGCCAGGAATGCATAGTTAAAGCACTTCTCAGAGATGACCATCCAACCTCTGTTTAAAAACCTTCAGACAAAGTCCACACCTTCATTAATTGGCAATTGTTTATTATATAGTATCTGAGGGATAGGCTCATGGTGGGAACAAAAGATTTACCTCCCCCTCAGTCTCATTGTGAAGGGGAGAAGGCTACAGTTGCTGCTTAGTAAATAGAGATGTAGCACTTTTGTACATATGTTCACTTCTGTGTTGGCATCTCTGGCTGTTTTGGCAGCCTTTGGAGAAAGGCAAGTGGCTGGCAAGACTGTGACTGGTCTTACAGCTGCTGCTGGATAGTTTATTGATTTCCAGTGGATGTCCTTCCTGAGTACCCCTTTGGTTATTTCAACAGATTGAGTTGGCTTCTGCAGTTTTAATGGGTACTGGGACATTTACTAGTAGTCCCACCATTTTTTCATACAGTCTGCCCGAAACATTGTCCTTAGCTTTCATTTTGTCTATTGTATTGTGTCCAATAGCTATTCTTGAAGACAGCAAAGTTGCCAGACTTCAGAGTGCCCTTTTTTCATGCAAATATAGTACATTCTTATGTTTTTGACAATGCTCCATAGTGACATGGTATGTGTGTGTGTGTGTGTGTGGGTGGGTTCTGTCACTAAAAATGATTTTTTTAAAATAAATTGATTTGATTTTAGGTTAGTGATATACCAGCAAGATTTTCTTTCATCCCCTTTCATGAGCTTCAGAATGAATTGTTCTGTGATATTCGATGGTGCAAAAGCATAATCATTATAGGATGCTTGCTAAGCCCCCCACCTTACTTTAAGGCAGGAGTGGAGGTAGAGAAACATTTTCAACCAGAGCAACAGCCCCAAGGCAGATACACATGTGGGCCATGTGTCAATAGTGAGTGGGACCACCCCACTTGTTGACACAGAGCCCCCAGTTTGTTTGCCAGTTGTGGTGACAAGTTCATCTCCTCTCTTTTAACCTCTCAACTTTGTCCACTGCTGGTGTTTTTCATGCTTTGTGTCATTTTGTATGTCTTTTAAACATCCTGCTGCTTCTAATATCTGTGTATGTTTAATGTTTTCTTTTATTGGGCCTATTCAGCATTCTCCCCCTTCACAAAAGCTCCTTTCCTCTGCAAAGATGGAATGAGAAGGTGCTCACAAGTTGGTCTAGCAACTTTTTAAAAAAAAAGTTACAGAAGCCAGTTCATAGTACCATAGTTGGTATGTGAACAGCAGCACTAGTGTTTCAGCATTAGCATTCTGAAAAATTGGTCACTAATGCCCCTGCAAATGTCTTTGTGTGATGTAGGCATCCCAGTCTATGAGTCTCAGGGCCTGAGCCTCTTATCTACTTTTAGGGAAAGTGGGAGGGATATCATGGAGAGAGCACCATCTTGCAAAGTGCGTGTGTTTGTGTGTATACTCCCTTGTTTAATAGCTTTTTAAAATAATTTGAATGATATAATCTGAGCAACTGTGCTTGATGTTTGATATGCTTAATGACCATACCAGGGCTATCCCACTGTGACATCACCAAGAGCCACTCTTGTGACACCATTAGGAGCCACCCTTCTGTCTCAGATTTTGTCCCTGAAATCTCAGATCCTGAGATGCTACTAACCAAGCAGCTCCAATATCATGACATGGCATTGATGCTGGTGAAATTCCTGGAACAAAAGATGGTTCGCTGCAGGGACATGAGCAAGTGATTGCACAACTAGGACTGATGGATCACCTTCTGTATAGTTTACTAGAGGACGCTCCCCAGAGATTGCTTTGTAAGAAACCCTCCCACAAATGAATGGTCAATACCCTCCTTCCCCAGGATGTGTGCATTCATTTCTTGATTTCAGAATGCCCTCCTCCCATAGCCCTGCTTTTTTTTTTTTTTAAGAAATACAGAGAAACTGGTGGAAGCATGCCCAAAACAAATAAATTGGAGAAGAATTTGAGCAAAAAAATGGCCTTCGTTCCCAAAGCTGATGATTGTAGAGTATGGAGGCTGCAGAGGAAAGTTGTTATCGCCAAGATGCTTGTGCTCCATTTCTTGGTCATGCTACAGCCTGACAGACTGATGACAACTGGAGACTAGCTTTGAGTGCACATGTGTATAACATATGTGTCAGACAGCGCTCGCTTTTATTTCAGAACCAGAAAATGTAAAAGAAGTACAAATTGTATTAGTTATGTCATATCTTGAGAGCCGGGGTGGTATAGTCGTTTGAGCATTGGACTATGACTCTGGAGATGAGTTCAAGTCCCCACTGCGCCACTAGATGACCTTGGACAAGTCACAGCCTCAGAGGACATCAAAGGCAAACTCCTTTTGAACAAGTCTTGCCAAGAAAACCTTGCAATAGGTTTGCCTTAAGGTTGCCGTAAATCAGAAATGACTTGAAATGACAAATGTATTTTAATATCTGTAGTCACAGAGTGCTTAAGAAAAGAATTTAAAAAACATCTTTCTACAAGACCAGTAAACACTCACACAGTTTCCTGTTAGCTATGTTTAGTGTGTTTCTTTTAACTGGAAACCTATAGGGCAGGCGAAACAGTAAAAATTCTGTTCGCCTCAGCTCAGAATATGAAAGTCAGTCCAGGTCTTTCTTTTTCTCAGCTTTTTGATTTCTGTCACTCTTACCTAGGGATGTAAATCCTTGGCTATTTTATCTTCGCATGCAAGGAAAAATAATAACTGTAGTTTCCTCCCTGCTGTGGGAGAAAACAAACATTTCTGTGCAGTATTCTTCCCATATTCAAGCATTCCAAAATGTTAGAGAGGAGTTTTCTGCACAGAAAGGCATGGAGTTTTTCATACACGTAAGTGTTTTCTGTGAACAAAATGTGTGTTTTTGTGCAAATCTCCCCACATGTCTTTCATGTGATAAAAACATTATCTGCATTAAAAACATGCTTTTGGTGTCCTAAAAAAACGTCTCTTTGTACCTCCAAAATATCCTCCAAAACCCATCAGAATGTCTGAACATGGCAGTCTCACTGCTTTTATTCTTCTTCTCAGTGGGGCTTTTTCACCAGGAAACTAATAATAAAGAATATTCTTTTCATTTCTATTCATATCCTCCCAAGCTGTTTTTGGTTTGGGGACCTTTTTTGTTAAAAGCACATGCATACTCTCCTGTGGCTCAGCTCTGTAGGACAGCCTTCTCCAACAGCTCTGTCTTAGAGGGCCCTTTCCTTCAACTGTTCTACACTCAGGTTTTGCTTCGTAGTGTACTGCTTACTCTTGTCTTTTTCCACCATCCTGGTCCTATTCAGCTTCTCAGTCTTCCCAGTGTCATTGTGTCTTGCTTGGCTATTCTGTCTGGAAGAGGAGGGGAAGGGGGAGGGGGAGGATCATCCAGCCTTCCAGATGATGTTGCACTGCCACTCTGTTCAGCATTCTCAGCGGAGTCAATGTTGGGGAGTGCCAGGAGTTTCTGTCCAACATCTAGAGGGTCAAAAGATTCCTACCACTGATTTAATACCCTTTTGGCCCACCTTTATTCTGCTACAGAACCTAAACTGCATACATGGGGTTCCCAAGCGGTCACCTATCCAGGCTTTGACCAGATATAAGACTCTTTCACACTATGTATTTATAATGGTTCTGTCCTATGAAATCCTAGAATTTGCTGAGTATGTGTGTGTGTAGGGGGGGCATTATCAGCCCAAGAATTCTCCCCTGGTACTTCTGAGGAAACTACAAACCCTAGGATTTAACATGGTATGGTCATGGTGGTTAAAATGGAATCATCGCTTTACAATTGTGTAATGTGAAAGGGAAACTAAACCCACTATCTGCAGTGAAGTGGCTGCATCATCAGTCCTCACATGACTCTATCCTATTTGTAGATCTGGTATATGGCTTTCCTTCAGAGTTCTTCACTGTTAAGTTCCTAGTTCTGTTTCTTCTGTACTTTAATCTGAAGTGTACATTATTTGTAGATACATGCCCTGTGTCACTGACACTGTGTCTGTGCACAGTCTGTTCTGTTCCTTATCTTGTCCCACCCTGCTTAGATTCTCTGTTCCTTAGACCTTCTTCTTATTCAGCTTCCCAGTCTTTACTCTTCCAGTGCTCACCTTCTGATCATGTGTCTGTGTATGGAGGCAGAGAGGGAGGTACTCTGAAGTACTTTCTAGTCAAGCTGATGCTTCCCTTCTTCATAGAATCATAAAGTTGGAAGGGGCCTTATGGGCTGTCAAATCCAGCCCCCTGCTCAATGCAGGATCTTCAGCTAGAGTAACTCTAGCACGTGGCTGCACAGTTTCTTTTTCAAGACATTCAAAAAGACATTTAAAGACACCACCTCTGCAGGCAGTTGGTTCCATTGCCAAACTGCTCTCACTGTCATGTTTTGTTTGCTTTGCTTACACTTCCAGTCATGGAAACGGTTTTGTTTCTGCTGCATCCTTTTCTGAGTTTAGAACATTCTGTGACATCTCAACAATTTCACCTTGCCTATGATAGGCTTCTGAGTTCACGTTCAGGTGGCAATACAGATTTAAGAGATATGAACAAGGCCAGTATGAATGTAGTTTGACTTTGTTGCCTGGCTCTGCTGAGTACTAAAGAGTGTGGTTCTGCTTTCTTCTGTGGAGTGCATTGCCATCCTCTCTCCACTGGCTAGCAAGAGAAGTACCTTGGTAGCCTACACAAATGAACCTCCCTGAATAAAGCATGTGGGGCAAATATGTCCTATGATAATAATCAGTGGGACACTAAACTTTGGAAGAAACTGAACAGCCCTATTTGATGCTTTCAGATTAAGAGAGGCCTAGATAGTAGGAAATTGCTATTTGTTTCCTTGCTGCTACCTGTTCCTTCATTGTGTAACTAACTTGTGCGTGGAACTGAGCAACAGAATGCATGACAGGTGGAAATATGTGGATATGTTTATAGATGGAGGACTGTTTATGTTTGTAACTACTTCAAAATAATTATGCTTAATTAATTCATTAATTAATTAACCTAATTTCATAGGGGATTTTGTTTATTTAATACTGTGCAGTAACTAATAGTTCTCTCAGCCTGCTTGTTTACTTTTGCTTCCCTGTATGCTTTCTCCTCCCACCTCGTCTACTCCAGTGTGCTACCGACTCCTCTAGGCAAAACCAAGCTCTTTTTTATTGGAGAGCTCATATGTCTCGTATCGTACTTGGTGTTAACAGTTGAAAAAGCATGCTGCGGTTGTCAGAACTCATGATAATTTGTGTGTCAGCTTGGAGCTTCTGGCTCACAGAGACCCAAACATAACTGCCTCATCACCTGACAAATCCCACAGACAACCAACTCCAAAAGAAACAACCAACCAAAGCGGTGGAGAGGGAATATTTGGATAGATTTCACAAAATTCATTTAAGTAATTATTAAAAAAAAAAAATCAGAAATGACCATTCAAATGTAAAGGTTATACAGAAGTATATGACAACACAGATGTCTTTATGGGTGGAAACTGTGAGATAGAGCTCCCAGCCAACAAGCCACACTTTGAATATCAATTCCTTCACCAGCCAAAATATGAGGAATAACAATACTAACATCACAGGGCTGTTGTAAAGAGCACAGCTAGATAGTTTATGTGAAGCACTTTGAATAGGTCGAAATGCTATATAATAGCTGTTGCTGTTGTTGCTAATCAGAAGACAGTGCTTTTGAGTACCGAGTCCTTAAGGATACTTAGTTCAGTGAAATAACGAATACAACATATTTGAAATCAGATTTAGCACAGAATTTATGTTGGACATCCTGAAAAAGTATGTGAAATACTGAGAAAAAAAACCCTATTCCTCTGTTGAAATGCTCAGCCCAGTCCTACTCTTCATCTTATTGTGGATCATACGTATAGCGTATGTATCAGGTTGCCTGGAGACCGTCTTACTGCACACACAATGCATATGTTAATTGGTCTGTTGGGTCTATTGGGATGATATTTTGCTTGATGTAGATCAACTTCAGAATAATCAATTTTTGCTTTCTTTTTTACCTTGTCATACATGAATATGTTTGTACCTGCTCCTGTTAAATTTTTAAAGTCAGGGTTTCCTGAAAAGAGATACACAAGAGACGTGATGGATAATTTCAGCTGATGGGCATAAGGAATCTTAGAGTTGTAAAGGCCCTCAAAATAATCTAATCAGAACTCTGTTCCAGTGTGAGAAACCCACTGTTGGGGGTGGACATGACGACTCTGCTTAATTTTGCAGAAAGAGAAGTGTTCAGCATCAAACTATTTGTTCCAGAAACTTGTGTGTGTGTGCGCGCATGAGCATGCATGCTCACACATGAGTGTACATGTGTGTGCGTGCACATGGAGACAGGGAGGGAAAGAGAGAATGGCAGAGCAAGATAGAGAGCTGTTAAATTGGAGTTACTTGTTAACAACATGTCACTCTGTGCATGCTCTGCAGCTGTTCTCTGTCTCTGCTTACTGTGATATCCCAGAGTTGAGGTGTGACATTGAAAATAACCTGCAGCCTGAGTTGGATAAAGCCTTGAGGACATATTGGGGGAAACAATGTAGCAGTTTCGGTTTTCTTCAGCACCCAAAACTCAGGTGAACACTCTATTAAAGATGTTTTACTGTTTGGACCTCAGATAACCAGAAACATCTATTTAAATGTTTCAGGTGGCAGTTAGAGTTAACTAAGCTGTAAAATTCAGATTGAGTGTTTGGACTGCAATCAGATTTCAGTCAGCTTCCAAAGGAGACTGCTTAGCAAGTATGGCTTTTTTCAAAATCATCTGTACAGCCCTCCCTCCATGTTTGAGGGTTTGACCTTTGCAAATTTGATTATTCGTGAGATGCATCTGTGCCTTCCCCCCATTCTCCTTCTTCCATGCCCTTGCCTTTTCCTTGGGCATCACGTGCCTTCCTTCTCTGCACCTGGACAAAAGGCAAGGGAATGGGAGCGGGGAGCACCATGCTCGAAGAAGGAAGGCATGCGCATGTCGCCCCACCATTCTCTTGCCTTTTCCTGAACGTGCCTGTATTCCTTTTGTGTGGGTGCAGAAAAGGCAGGCAGGCAGACATGCCAGGGCCAAAGGCAAGGGAATAGGAGGAGCGAGCCCTGGGAGGGGGAACACAGGGAGGGGGGAATTATTAACTGTTTTTCCACTTGTGCAAAGGTTATCTACCCTATAGCGTCATGAAAGTGAAGGCACTACTGTATAAATCTTCTGCTTGAGGCAAGCAAGATGTCAGACTTACTCAATCCACAGAGTTGTTCAATCCCCGCTTCCATATGCACACAACTGTATGGCCAGTCCTTGAGCTAGATGGACTAGTGGTCTGACTTAGTGCAAGGAAGCTCCCTATATTCTCAGCAACGGATGGTTATTGGTTTTATGCTGAAACTGGATACAACCTGACATTGGTGGGTACTCACAACTGGGTTTTTTTTTAAAGTTCCGTGTTAGTGCTTTCCATAGCTTTTGCCTTGAGTCCCAGTTTTAAGAGGAAAGTTGTTATAAATAAAGCTTATAACAATAGAAAATTAAACAGCACAGAAAAAGTATACAATCAATATTGTTGAAATGTAATCTATCAGTAATATTCAGACTACTTTAAAGCATTCATTTAAAAAGCAGTCAAAAACAGTACTGTACCTGTAAAAGCTCCTTCTTTAAAAATAGTCCCTGAAAGCTTATCAGAATAGAAAAAATTTTGCCAGCAAGGAGGGAGCCATTCTAGCCTGGAACCAAGGGAATTTCAGAGCCAAAGAGGAGCCACTTACAAGGGTCTTACTCCCATTCATTATCCAAAAAGCAATGTCACAAGTAACATTGCTATCTTGGAAAGCTGTGGGTAAACCCCTGATTTGGGGGGGAAAAAAGTTAATTCCCGTAGCCTGTAAAATGGGGTGCACAGAATGTGTTCCACGAGACCCAAAAGTGCAGCCCTCCAACTGCTCATCCCACAAATGCAGACAGCCTCCCCATGCTTTAAACAGTGAATAATGCTTCTCACATCTTGGCACGGACAAGACTCAGCTTGCTGCAGCAAACACATATGAGAAAGCTCTCTTCTTCTGACCCCTTTTTGCACTCCACTTTCAGCTTAAAATCTCATCTCTTGCCTGCAAACACTCCCATTCCCTCCTTCCATCCCAACCACTCAAGTCCCAGCTAAAAATTAATTATTCTATAAATGGCAGAATTGGTTTTTTTAAAAAAAAATACTTAGTTTTTTTAAAGGTGTTGTCCTTGAATAATTCCAGAAGCCTGAATGGGGCCTTTGGCCCTGCTGCGGTTGCCCACCCCACTCTAAAAAGACAAAAAGGATAAGAGGAAGAGATTGTGCTGACATTAAGAGAGCTTTAAACTAGCAGCGGGGAAGTTTAAGGCCATTTCCGCACTAGACTGTTATAGCGCTATTATTCCACTTTCAATATTCTGTGGAATCCTGGGGTTTTCAGTTTAGGGAAAGGCCAGCCGGCCCCTCCTTAAACTGCAAACCCCAAGATTCCATAGGATGTTGAAGGTGGAATAATAGTGCTATAACAGTCTAGTGCGGAAATGGTCTAAGAAGGGTAGGGACTGTGACATTGTCACAGTGATCATAGTCTTACAAAGCTGTGTATGTGCATGGCCAGAGGGCTCACTTAAGTTGTCAAAGCAGTTTTTCACAGCACTACTATTTTGTAGTCTTGTAAGATAAACCATTTCCCAAGCAAAAATTGACAACACTGATCACACACCCAGTTTGTAAAGATTTTATAAAATGAGAAGATCTTGACATTACCAGCTTCAGTCACAAATGAAATTATGCTAAAGAGACAGGCTTATAAACTAAAGAATGGGACAAAAAATGGGACAGAAAAGCTGGTTAACAATCAAATACAAATCAAATCTAAAAATTTAGACTTAAAGTGTTTTCCTATTCATCAATATGTGGGTAAATAATAGAACTGTCAGAGAAGTAGGTGTGCTTATGTATATAAATTCTTTGGCTTATGAAAGTTTAATTACACAATTTCTTGCTTTAACTGAAACAGACTTTATAGGAACTTTTCAGTGTTCAATATATTATTTTGCCACATGACTTGTGAATCGTCTGGCAACTTTTCTACCAAATTTCCATAATTGGGCACTGCTAGTGTTTTCAATTTCGATTTAGTTTGTCCCAGTAGTGCTGGTTAAAGATGTATTCCCAAGTTTTTTCAAGACCTTGTTTCACTGTTTTCTCTGGGGGTTGGAGGGGCTAGACTTTTTGTCCCCTTATCTCGAGCTTCTGGTGTAAATTCTTCTGAAGTGTGCGATTTAGTTTTTTTCCAATGAAAGAGGTATTCCATTTTGTACTATCAGTGCTGGGACTGGCAGTAACAGGATCTGTCTGAAGATGTAAGACCATCACGTACTTCTGGAACTGAGAGTCATCTCATAGCTTTCAAATCCTCTCACTCATTGTAGGCGTCATCCTGCTCTATTCTTCTGTCTTACTGTGACCCAAATCAGTTTTCAAAACTGTCAGTACTCAGTTGTACCTCTGTCAACATCCAGTATGTCCTTTCTAGCTAAGATTTAATGAAAAACTCAGTTAAATGGACATTCCCTTATTCAGTGACCAAGGACTGATCTAGAAGTACACATTTGATCGATCAATTTTGTGCACACTAACCTGGGAATAAGTCTTATTTAATTCAGTGGGGACTTCCTTCTGAGTAGACATTCACAGGTTTAGTTTCATCTCCTGGGAACCTCACAAATTCTTTGACTTCCTATTGCCACAGATGTTCTTAGTCTTTTTCTACTGATACATTCCCATCTTTTATAAAGAGAATGGTACTTGGACAGTCTAACTCCACCAGCTGTTCCTGTCTGCGAGTCTTTCGTTTTAAATTATTTTTCTCTTTTGTTTTGTTTTTAGACCCTAGACAAGCACAGTCATCCCCTCCATGGTCCTATGACCAGTCTTACCCATCATACTTGAGCCAGATGACTTCACCATCCATTCATTCCACAACTCCCCTGTCCTCCACACGAGGCACAGGGCTTCCTGCCATCACCGATGTACCCAGACGCCTCTCAGGTAAAGACTGTGTTTGAATTAAACCACCTATCTCAGGTAGAAGCAGGACAAGTCAAGGCTGATTATTGGGTGAATACCAGCAAGTATAATTACCCTCATCTGCCAGTCCAACAAAAATAGTTGGAATTGCTCCATGAGCTGTCTCCAGCCCCACTCATCTTTTTGGTCCCATGGCTTGAATGTCAGAAAGTCTCTCAAAGTCATAAAGTTTTATGGCTTCAGCCTGCTCTCCTTTGTACCATTTTCAGCAGAGGGGTGCTTTGCTCTACTTCTCTTATGTCAGATGTTTTCTTTTTCAATGTTCCTTCCTAAACCTTTGTTCTACTCTTATCCATTAATTTATTCCTTAATATTAAAAATCTGTGTGTCTGTAATAGTAAGGTCTAAAGTTGACGCTCATTCCTCTTATGACAATACACTGAAAATGTGTCATTTAAGATTTTGTGTCCTTAAGATCTCTACCAGAACCTAAGTTACTACAGGTTAGAATGCATTCCTGGAATGGATTGGTCAAATTGGGGAAAGAGATGATGAGGAAAGAGAAAAAGAGGGTTTTCGTAGAAATACATGCTAAACAACCATGTTAGTCACTTAAACAGATATACTAGATGTATACACATAATATACCTTCTTGTGCTTTGTGGATCACCTCTAGATAAAATCATTTCCTTGGTGTGTTGCAATACAACATGATGTAACTGTTTGTTATGGGATAGCTGGCTGGATAGACCTTAAATGTGCCAGCTTCACTGAAACCTTAAAACTGTACAGAGATATTTTAGAAGTTACTGACCTGAAGTATATGTAAGATAACTTCAGTATTAATTTTTAACTGTAAAGAACTCATTATACTCTATCAGCAGTCTTTGTCTCCCCTTCTAGTTTGCAAGAGTGTTTATTTTGACAGACACTTGTAATCTATACACCTGTTTGGCTTACAGCAAAGTAACCATCTCTTTAATTTTCTCCTTGTCTTAGAAAACTCAGATACAGTATTTTATAAATGTTATTTCTCTTCACTCCATCTCTGCCAGGCTGAACTAATCCAATACAATTGGACTGGATTAGTTTAGTTTCTTTTATTTTTTTTTATGTAAGAGGTGAGGATTTTTCCCCCAAAAACAAAGAGGCAGATATCCCTCTGGTCTCCACAGTTGTCCTCATCTACTCATACATATGACTGTATTGGACAGATTCTACTTCATGATTCTACTAGGAAGCAATAACCATCTCTTTCTATGTTCAAATTGTGAATTTGTTTTTATTTAACATGGACACCAAACAATTGGTTTTATCTTTAGACCATTTTTGTTTAGCTCAAGTCTTTTGGGTAGTTTGTGTCGTTCTGAGTAGTCACATGGGCTATTTTTGTAGTTTTGCCACTGGCAATACCTGCGGGGAATGGCTAGGCTGGGTCTGCAGCAGCTGTGGAAGTTTCTTGCCCTGCAGCCTTTGCTTATTGTCAGTATGCATTCAGGCATGGTTGTCTGACATGTGGAAGAGTCAAAGTGCTTGGAAGTTGTGCCATCAAAGTAAAGTAGGAAAGTAAACAATCTCCTTTGCACTTAAACTTTTGATGCAGACTTAATCCTTCTACTAGCCTCTTCTTCATATAGCTGTTGTTGTTGTTGCTGCTGCTGCTGTTGTTATTTTGGCTGTCCCAAAGAGAAGTAAACAGATTTTGTAGCTAAGGATGTCAGGATACAAGGCTTTATGCTGTATGGTACCCTGGGCTATATTTTACCACATAACATGGATGACAAGGTACCAGAACCATTTTGTTTTTTAAAACAGATGTTAGAATAGGTATTTATAAAATCTAAAATGATAATCCATCTCTAGAGTGTGGTTTATGAAGGTTTACAAAGGTAAAAAGTACAGAGTATTGCCCCATTCCCTATTTTAGAATAACTGTGGCAATTAACCCAAGAATAAGAAACAAGCAAGCAAATAATCATCATAATAAAAATACATCAAGAAAGAAACAGTACATCCAGAGAGAAAAGATTAATTTGATTATTTTCTAAAGTGAAATAAAAGAAGCCAGTTAAATATATAAAGAAATTCAACTCATCAGGGCTCACCAAAAATAAAGCACCTTACAATTAGCGGTATTTGTATGCTCTCTCCTTACCACTGTGTGAAAGTCAGACATTTGCATTACAAAGGACAAATGCTTTGTACATTACAAATATATTACAACACACAAAGGGCAGATGCTTCCAAAAATTAATAAGGTGAAGTTGGAAAAAGGCCACAAGAGTCTGAAGTGAAAGTCTCAAGTTCAGTTCTACTTCCATGCATGACGGTGAATACAACAGTCTTTATCCAGACTGATGCTCTTAATAGCACTGGAATTTTTCCCCCTGTGGCCCTCTCCAAAGTTGAAAACCTGTCCCAGAAAGTTTCCAAGCCCTCCAGAGCAGATTTTTATGAGTGGTGGTGGTGGTGGTGGTGGTGGTGGGTTTGCAGGAAGAAGCAGGATTGCCAGCTCCTACTTGTCCTCATGGAAGCTGCCTCCATCAGAGTAAGCACTGGCTTCTGACTGACATTTATCGGTTAAATGAATTAGATGTATTAATGCCAATGTCAAGATGTGTTCTTCAGTTAACCTCAGTTAAAAGAGGGAATTTAGTTCATGGTCAATATTGTGAATAAACTCTCCCACTACAGGCCACTTATACCGTTTTAGTAACCTTGTGGACTGGCCATGCTATATAGCAAACTGGATTTGTTAATGTGGTGCTATTCTTTTAGCTTTTGCAGTAAACAGAAATTGTGAAGGGGCAATGCACATTTGCAAATATATGACAACATGTGCCAGTGCATGAAGCTTGTACTGTTGAGATCTGCAACTAATGCTGCTGTGCTGGCCAAGTGGCTTGGTAATATATTTCAGTCCCTGTTATAGACCTGTCCTTCTCTGCCTGCCTATCCCTGTGGTCCAATAGTTAGCATTCATCTTGCTTGGCTGATCTTTAAACCCTCAGACGAACTTGGCAGTTTCTGAGCAAGAACAATTGCACAAACTTAAGAGGAACACAAAGGAAGGTTCTGTTATCCTGAATCTGGCAGTAGAAATTGCCCTAGCTGAGACTAGGCTATTAAAGGAATGTCCTCAAACTGGTGAGATTGATAGAGAGCAGAGGGAATTAAAGTTAAAACAAGCCTTGGAGCTAGGTGGGCACATAAAAGGGACGAGCTTGGAAAAGCCACATAGTAATAACAAACTAATTACTGAAGATACCACGTGGATTGAAGAATGGCTTTGCTCCCTGTCCAATGATATACAGTATATTAGATCCTTCTTAAATGATTGCACAGAGCTCTTGACTTTGTTTGTGAAGATCTACAAAATATTGAATATAGATAAGCAAGTGGATATGGCTTTAAATGCTGGTAAGCAGCAACCAATTAAACCAGGTAACTCCCTTTTATCTGCTAAATCAAATAAAAATCACACTAAGAAAAGAGGGAATAAGAAGACTGCAAACAATTTGAAGAAAAGTAAAAATATAAAGAATGTAAAACAACCAAAGCATGCATCTGAGATGAATTTTGAGAAGCTCTTTGATTTGTTAGCCAAGGAGATAAAATCAGAGATAAAGTTACCCAAGGAAATAAATATAAAGTGTAATGACAACAGCTGCACCGAGTCAACAACATATGCAAACTTATTAACACCCCAGCCTGTAGGCCAACTGTACAAACCCTGTGCTGCCCCAAAGGAGTTACGGGGAGAAGATGCCAGTCAGGTGGAACTTCCCAGAGATCAGTTCCAGACTCTGGGTCCTCCAGACCCCTGGTCAGTGACAGCACTCAAGGGAAAAGAAGTACAGAAGGGAAACACCAAGAACTTCAATTGGAAACTTGAGCTGTCCCATCAAAAACTGGTGTTTCTGAACTACCCTAAACCTGCAGGGATTCTATCTCAGTATGAATGTAAAGCTCATTTTGTAAAGTTAGTAAGTCCTCCATTAATTTAATTGTTTAAATATTTGAAGGGGTGCCATGTAGAGCAAGGAGAGGGCTTGTTTTCTGCTGCTCCAGAGACCAGAACAAGGAGCAATGGATTCAAGCTGCGGGAAAGGAGATTCCACCTGAACCTCAGGAAGAACTTCCTGACAGTCAGGGCTGTCCGGCAGTGGAATATGCTGCCTCGGAGTGTGGTGGAATCTCCTTCTTTGGAGGTTTTTAAGCAGAGGCTGGATGGCCATCTGTCGGAAGTGCTTTGAGGGTGTTTCTGCATGGCAGGGGGTTGGACTGGATGGCCCGTGTGGTCTCTTCCAACTCTACATTTCTGTGATTCTGTGATTCTGTGATTCTAATTTTTGTACTGTCAAGGATTTAATATAAATAGAATATCTATTCTTTAATTATGTATGTGCTCATACAGTGGTCACACTTAAAAACTGGTCAATGGCTAGCTGGATATTGGAAAACAAGGATGAGCTAGCACATTTTGGCTTAATTGTGACAAGACTGTTTGAAAATCAGGCATCACCTCTGCACTTAAAGGGAGGTAACTTTAGTTATGCTGCTCAACAATTAAAATCCTGTGAAAATCCGATTTTGACCAGTGAAGGTCTGGACATTGTAAAATCCAGTTTAGCTGGCACTGTAGGGGAAAAACAGAACAAACTCTAGTTGAGTCAGAGTTTAAAGTGTATTCCCCCCAAGATAGAGCTTGCATGTTGTGATGAGGAAAAAAATCTTTTGAACTCATTCTCTGCTCTTCCATTTGAGGAACAAAATAATATTCTGAAACAATTAGACAACTTGAAAACAACTCTATTAACCAAACAGTCCTCAAATACATACCAGTTAACTGTGGCAGAAGAGTTTACAAAAGCAGAAATTCTACATCCAACTGAGGAGATAGCAAATAAGTGAGAAGGAATCTATGCCTCAATCCATCAGGGAGAAAAGCAAATAACTTCCTTGGCTACAAGACCTGAAGACTGCACTACTTGGACTGATATATCTGTGCAGTATGACCTGGAGTCAACAACTCTAAAGACAAGACCCTTCTTGTGGATTGATATGCAATTCCTAGAGGACCATGAACTAGGACAAATAACAGATCATGTTGACCCTGTATATCAACAATGGAAGGAGATTGTGCCAATAGTTTCAAATGTTAGTAGACCTGCCCATCAGCTGTATTTGATTGAAAGCTTGGATAAGGAGTTCCATTCATCTGGACTATTACCCTATGAGATTCCGTCACTTCTTGTAAGATCACATATTCAATCTGTGTGTGATAATATATCTGCCTGACAACGAAAGGCTCAAAGTAAGATTTCTCTCCTAACTTGGAATGTGGCAGGATGGACTGTGTCCCCCCAGTTTTTTCACCTTATCTAGCTTTGATATTCTTCTGATACAGGAAACTTGGTTTATGGGAGAGTTGTCATTAAATGGGTTTCATTCTTTCTCTCTGAGGGCACTTGCAGGGTCCAGGTATGCTAGAGCCATAGGAGGATTAGGAATTTTGGTTTCCACAACCTTATGAGTTTCTGTAATACCACTCTTTTCATCTAAATCACATGCTATGGCAGTTAAGATTCAATTTAAATTTACCAATTTATTGATTATCAACATTTACATGCCTCCATTGAGAGAGAAGACTCACATTAAAGGACAGTGTACAGAACTTGAGTCATTTGTGGCTGATCTCTCTTCTAAATACCCTGATGCATCTGTGATATTGGGAGGTGACCTGAATGCTAGATTGGGCCCTGATGACAGCCCCCTATATTTGCAGTATAATTTTCCACCCCAACACTTAGAAGAAGATGTAGTCCTATTGACACACCACTCAGAAGACCAGAAAACCAACTGTTCGGGCTTGTGTTTGGCGTTAACTACTTACAGATTAAATCTCCACATACTAAATGGTGCTATGGATAAAGATCACCCAGTTAGTTTTGCTTACCTCTCTGGATCCAGAATGAGTGCAATTGACTATATAATTACTTCTAGGGATCTTCTTGTATATGTGAAGGGCTTAGAAGTTATCCCAAGGTTTGACAGTGATTATCTTCTAATAACTCTGTAGCTAATTAACTTTGCACAAGAGCCTCATGTTGAAGACCTTCACCAAACTGATATTGTCCTTGATGAGAGAACTATTGCAGACAAATAGTAGCAATTTAAAGCTATACCGGGGAGAAAAAAGAATGCTTATTTGAGAGCCCGGCTGAAGTTATTGATACTGATATAGATTGCAATCCTTTAAATAGCTTTAATGGTAATGGTCTGTTCAAGACAGGTCAAATATGCAAATATGCAAAATTTACATGACATGAAGCCATCTGTCCAGTGATCTAAATACTTTGGTTATTCCCAACTAGAGTAGACCTATTAAATTGATTGGAACTTGGTAAGTCACTACTTATGTAAATTTCATTGATTTAATAGGTTTACTGTGGTTGAAATGAACAATTAAATTTGGGACAATATTTACAATTTGATGGAAACCAAAGCAGTTTAAAGCCACAGGGATCTGTGCAACAGTCTGTCAGACTGTGGTGTTCTTGGATGAGACATCAGCCTTTAAATAACCTGTAGCAACTATCATGTTTACTTTATATACTTCTTATATATGATGCATCCTCTCCCACCCTTCTTCACTTCTCTGTGTGTGTGTGTGAGAGAGAGAGAGAGAGAGAGAGAGAGTGAGAGAGAGAGACAGAGGGTGGGGGGAAAATAAACAAACTATGAACACAAAAGATGCATGTTGATAATTAGAAACTTTTTTTATGTCTCAAGAAGGAAGTTTAGGAAAGATAATAAAATCCAGTCTAGTAAATATTAAAACAAAGGGAAGAGTTTTGATCCCACTGAAATCAGTGACAGTTCTGTAGTTGATTTCATTGGAGCTGGGATGTCTCACAAAGTCTGTACTTCGGAATCAGTAATAGTCTACTTGAGAGCCAGTATGATTGTAGTGCTTTGAGCATTGGACTGTGACCCTGGAGACAAAGGTTTGATTCTCCACTCAGCCATGGAAACCTACCAGGTGACCTTGGCTATGTCACACACTCTCAACCCGCAGAAAACTCCATGATATGGCACTTTAGGGTTGCCATAAGTCAGAAAATAGTGTCCCCATCTTCAAAAAAAGGGGGGGGAGAGGACCCAAACACTTAGCTAGTAAAGTTTGGGCTAGGCAATGGTACTGTTAGGTGCATTTGCAGTTGGTTGACTAACCAAACCCAAAGGGTGTTCACCAATGCATCCTGGAGAGAAGTGGCTGGTGGGGTGCCATAGGGAGCTGTCTTGGGCCCAGTACTATTCAACATCTTTTTCAGTGACTTGGATGAGGGAATATGGGGCATTCTCATCAGATGACCCCAAATTAGAAGGGGTAGCTAATATTCCAGAAATGTAATATACAATGTAATATGTAATGTAATATACAAGAAATGTAAGGTACCACACCCGAGGAGGAAAAATGAAATACACAGATATAGTATGTTTGATACCTGGTTTGACCACACAGTTCATGTGAAAGGGATCTAGGAGTCTTAGTGGACCATAAGCTGAATATGAGTCAACATGTGACAGGGTAGCTAGAAGCCCAATGCAGTTCTAGGCTGCATCAATAGGAATGTAGTGTCTAGGTCAAGGGAAGTAATAGTTCCACTCTGTTCTGTTTTGATCAAACCCTCCTGGAATACTGTGTCCAGTTATGGGCATCACAATTCAGTAAAGATATTGTCAAGCTGGAGCATGTCCAGAGGAGGGTGACCAAAATGGTAAAAAGCCTGGAAACCATGTCCTATGAGGAGTGTTTTAAGGACTGGGTCTGTTTAACCTGGAGAAGAGAAAGTTAAGAGGTGACATGATAGTTATGTTCAAATATTTGAAAATATGTTCTGTGGAAGATGGAGCAAGCTTGTTTTCTGCTTCTTCATGGAGCAATGGCTTCAAACTACGTAAAAAGAGATATTATCTAAATACTAGGAAGACCTTTCTGATAGTAAGAGCAGTTGGACAATGGAATTTGCTGCCTTGGATAATGGTGGAGTCTCCTTCTTTGGAGGTTTTTGAACACAGGCTGGAAGGCTACTTTTTAGGAATGCTTTGATGGTGTATTCCTGCCTGGCAGGTGGTTACACTGGATAGCCCTTGTAATCTTTTCCGGCTCTATGATTCTATGATATTTGTTACATTATCTTGTCCAATATGTGTTATAGATTTACATACACATACATTTTATACTCATGTCTTAACTCTTTCTGTTTACTTTTCGTTGACAGACTGTGACAGTATGGGTGGAGGAGGGGTAGTAATACTTTTACTTCTGCATTTTAAAGCATTCTTTAATAACCCCAGGCTTAAACTGAATATAACTTAGTTGAGATGCTTTTTTAAAAAGAGAGAGTGCAGGCAAAGGGATTAGAATAGCAGAATAGCACTGTGGAGAGGTAATTAACACATCGGTTTCAAAATCCACCAACCTGCAAGGGATCTTAAATTTTCCACATTAGGGGGAAATCATACACTCACCCATCCCCTGTGCTGCTGGTACTATCCACTTTGCAGATACCATCTCAAATGAACCCCTCCCAAATCCAACATCAGGATGCTACACATAATTGCAGGATTATGAATTTCAACGTAGAGAAATGTAAGGTCCTGCACTTAGGCAGAAAAAAATGGAATGCACAAATATAGGATGGAGGGCAACACGTTGCTGGATAACAGTACGTAGGAAAGGGATCTAGGAGTCTTGGTAGATCAGAAGGTGAACATGAGACAGCAGTGTGATGTGGCAGCCAAGAAAGCCAATGCAATTCTTGGTTGGATCAATAGGAGTATGGTGTCCAGATCAAAGGAGATAATGGTACCACTCTATTCTGCATTGGTTAAACCTCATTTGGAATACTGTGTCCAGTTCTGGGCGCCTCAATTCAAGAAGGATATCGACAAGCTGGAGTGTGTCCAGGGGAGAGCGACCAAAATGATGAAGAGTCTGGAAGCCATGCCCTATGAGGAGCGACTTAGGGAGCTGGGTATGTTTAGTCTGCAGAAGAGAAAGTTAAGAGAGGACATGATAGCCATGTTTAAATATTTGAAGGGATGTCATGTCGAGGAAGGAGCAGGCTTGTTTTCCACTGCTCCAGAGACTAGGACAAGGAGCAATGGATTCAAGCTGCTGGAAAGGAGATCAGAGCTGTCCGGCAGTGGAATATGCGGCCTCGGAGTGTGGTGGAGTCTCCTTTGGAGATTTTTAAGCAGAGGCTGGATGGCCATCTGTTGGGAATGCTTTGATGTGTGTTCCTGCATAGCAGGGGGCTGGACTCGATGGCCCCTGGGGTCTCTTCCAACTCTATGGTTCTGTGATTCTGATTATTGCACCAGTCACCCAGAATATGGAAATAGCAACACTTTGCTGGGCTGACGTAGCTGTCCTCCTCTGAAACGTGCCAAAGCCCCCTTAATATGACTGTAAGAAAGATGAATTTCATTTTTGTCAGCAGGGAATTTTTAAAATGTTCTTCCGGGGGGGGGGGGGGATAAAATTGGGGACTGCATGATGTAATACCTGAGTTAGATAGGAAACATACCATCTGATGTTGCATTTGCAAGTAGATGTACTGTTGCCCAGTCTCATCTATATGAAATTCCCAATTTCCCAGGTTTGTTTTCATTGGACAGTAGCCACTTCTTCTATAGAAATTGTTTCTGGTTAAGATTCAGCATTAGGTAGGAGGAGTTTTTTCCTGGTAGATCAGTCGTATTTCTACAGCTAGCACAGCTGTAATTATTAAAAGGTGGCAACAGGCTCATTTCTTGCAAAGTAATTTTAGCCAAAGTTAGTGCACATTTTTCCTCCTTTCTCTGGCTGTCCAGGTCCAGAGAAATCCACACACGTAGACACAGGGTTAGTGCAGTAAAATCTATTATTGTGGCAAATCTGTCAAGGAGTATTGAGATGGGAAAAGTAGTTTCTAAAAATAGCACAAATATGATAGGCAACAAGGCTTCCCAGCAGGATTAGAATTTTGCTTCCAGATTTCCATTTTGCTGTTTGAACTACATAGCTCAGAATGGGTATTGAAAGTGAGTCTATTTACTAATTTCAGAAGTATTTAGGAAAAATATGTGCAATGTCACTGAGAATGGCTCCATATGTTTAGCTTCTGAATGTCATGTTTGGGTGAAACTAGGTAGTAAAAATAATTTGCACTTAAAAAATGATGTTTATATGGAATACTTAACCACAGTGTGTCCATACTTCATTTAATGGAAGCTGTGTCACCTAGGTTTGAGAGCACCTTGTCATGATAGAAGACAACTTTAACTGAGACTGTTCTTGGAGTGGAATCTTTTGTTGAATCAATTGTTCAAAAGCTATGAAGTGTGGTTGCTCTTCTGCCTCAAGAATATTGGCCACAGTTTTCAGATATGCGTGGCATTGAGTTTCAGCTCTCACTTCCACACTGAGATTCCTAAATAGTTATTTTGAATACTTTGAAAATACTGCCAATTTTAATATTAAGTTATAATTCTTTCTTTTACGCTAAGCTGTTTTCTGAAGGAATAAAACGGGAAAAGCTGTAACTGAAAAAGAGAAGATAAGTCAAACTCTTACCAGCTTGGGTTTAAAAACTAATAGCTGAAAAAAAGGAAATGAGGGGAACATTCTTAAATGGAATATATTTGTTGCTGGTGCAGCACACTGCAATCATTATTTGTTTGAGTGCATAGATATACGTTTTATCTGAGCTTTTTTGTACAATATGTTTTATATTTAGGGCACATATCAGGATTTGCATCTGTTTTCAGAACTTGCTGCTAACAGTTAGTAATGATGCCAAAATATACTTGAGTTCCAGCTTGAGACCAAATGATACTGCCTTTTTTGTTATTCCTAATTTGAGGTCTGATATTAATTAGAGATATTTTCCATAAGCACCATATCCCTTTTCTGAAGTGCTCATTAAAATTGTATTAACTTAAACTGGAGTAAAGCCTCACAGCCTGAATTGCTAGGGTAATGATTTATTTCTAACTGGCCTTTTTGGCTTTTCTGTAAACAATATGCTAATGCTTAATGGGGACAACAAAATGTCTGATTCCAGACATTTAAAAGAAACAGATCTTTCCATCCAAGTAATTGAAATTAAAATCAGTGAGATGTTCAGAATGGAAGGGTTACAGTTGTTCAGAGCACTGTAGTTAAGTTCATTTCTTGGAGAGTGAGTAAAATGCAACAGACTTTCTTTTGGGGAGTGGGAAGAGGCTTTTAAAAAGTCTTCACTAAGGTGGTATTCAACTTCCTTTTCTTGGCTAGATTTCTTCGATTTATAACATCCAGTCTAATATCCAACATTGACTGTTTCCATTTTAATGTAAATGTTAGCATTGCAAAAAATGAGCCTTCTACTGGGCTCATGTGCCCAGTACAATTCTACAATTCCCAATGCAGTGCAAGGAGCTTTTGCTTCCACTTTTGATCCTTGTATAGTGGTTTGTGTGTTGGTCTAGAACTTCAGGAGACCAGTGTTTGAATCCTTGCTCATGGAGATTAACTGGGTGGGCTTGGGCAAGTCACACTCTCTGTCTCGGAGAAAGGCAGTAGCAAAACCCCTCTGAACAAATCCTGCTAAGAAAACTCTGCGATAGGTTCACCTTAGGGTCACCATAAGTCAGAAACTACTTGAAGGGTCTGGGTGGCCCTTGTGGTCTCTTCCAGCTCTATGATTCTGGGGAAATATTCAAGAGTAGGAACACATTAGTAGTATTTACAGTTCATGTTTATTATTATTGGCTCTAAATTTGCCATGGCCAAATGTTAAAATGGGTAGTGTGGGATCATATCCATTCAATAAGTACTTTGAGATTAATGGGAAATCATGTCTCTTATTAAGGTGGGCACTCTCTTTCCTATATCCTGGACCTGGGAATTAGATTATCACACTCTTGTCTCACAGTCAAAGGAGGCAGAACCTTATTTTTTTTCCTTTCATGTCATGATGAGACTGGTAAATCACACTTTCTGATCACTGTGATTTGGAACGATTCTAATGTGTCTTCTGCAGGAAAAATGTGCAAATCTACTAAACATTTGCACTTTATGAAACTGGGCTTTTACTATAGCCACCATAGGTCTCAATATTGGGGAAAAGGCAGGATATAAATGAATAAATATTATTGTTATATATCAGTTTAACAGCCTATCAGTGTTACCACCTGGAGTTTGGGACCATCAGTGGTTCAGATTCTGTCCATGAATCTAGAAATCAGTGGATATGTAATGTGGCATATTTCAATTATGTTACTGTGATTGTGTTTATGATGGTTTAATACAGATTTTTTTTCAGTCCATTTGGAATTGTTCCTGGAGCACCTATTGGAAACCACAGTTGTTTTCCTTTCCAGAGGTGCTGACTCTCAGTTTGTATGTCTCAGTATACCATAATCCCCTCATGTTTTTTGCTTTTCATTTTATATCCAGGATTGCCACATCTATATTCCAAGCTTTCTTTTTCTCAACCACAGTTAGGTCTGGCATGTTCGTCAGTTTGAATCTTAAATTATGTTTGTCAGTTTGAATCTTCAATGATTTTTATGTCGCCATTTTTGACAACTTTTTCATGTTCCTTCTTGTTCTTTGCAGATGGCAGATGTATTTTTTGCATATATTCCAATGTGTAGCTGTGGCCATTTCATTGTGGCATTTCTTACATTCAATCTGCACAGTCTTACTGCACAAACTGATAAGGTGGTCAACAGATTAATCTTTTTCTTTACATGAACAGCCTTTATTATCCATAGTTAGTTTTTTAATACTTCCCTTGATGCTATTTGTTTGAAGCACATGTTCTTGAGCTTCAAAAGTCCTTCAGATTCTTTTTTCCATGCCCCATTCTGTACCTGTTTCCAGATGTTCATCTTCTCAGCTTTTCCTTCTGTGTGTTTAATATACTGACTGGTTTGTTCTGTCACACTATTTTTCATGATTTTCTTTCTATACACATCTTTTGTATCTACAGTGTGGAAATTGTTGCTGTTGTTGTTAAAGAGTATAACACTCATAAAAGCCTGTGAAATTTCATACTGTATTGCTTTATGTTCAGTTGCTATGTTCTAATTATGTTCTAATTGCTTTATGTTCAGTTCAGTCCTCTTTATTGCACCATGGGCATGCTTATGGTATCAGCAGGCTTTTTCATTTTTTTCCAATAATGTTTGACAGTGGAAAAGGATGTATGTGTCTCTGAAGAAGTGCAGAGTATGTTAAAAATTCCATCTTTGTCATCTGTCCATGCTTCTTTTCATCAACACTGCATAGTGCTTTCTTCCTTTAAACCCTTCTGCAGATAGTTTACTCCCAAATAGGATATTTGTCAAGCAATTGCTTGTAGACTAGGTTATGTTTGTTGTGATACTGTGTAATGTATACAAGTTCCTGCTCTTTTTTTTTCTTTGTAGATAATTTAGACAGGTTGCAAAAATGTTATCTTTGTCCTCTTGCTTTTCTTGAAATTTCTGTAGTGTTCAACACAATCAACAATTTGTTTTTTATTGTTTACAAAAGCTTTTCCTCTTTAGAGTTTTTTTCCTTTGTTGTTGTTGTGTGCCTTCAAGTCCTTTTTGATTTATGGCAGTCCAAGGAGACCTGAATATGGGGGTTTCTTGAGAAGATTGGTTCACAGTGGGTTTTGCCTTGGCCTTCCGCTGAAGCCAAAAGAGTGTGATTTGCTCACGGTCACCCAGGAGATTTCCATGGCTGATCAAGGATTTGAACCCTGGTCTTGAGAGTCAGCATGGTATAGTGGTTTGAGCATTGGACTGTGACCCTGGAAACCTGGCTTCGATTTCCCACTCAGCCATGGAAACCCACTGGGTGACCTTGGGCACGTCACATACTCTCAGCCTAAGAAAACCCCATAATAGGGTCGCCTTAGGGTCAGCATAAGTTGGAAACACTCTGAAGGCATACAACAGCAACTCTAAGGTCATAGTGCAGTGCTCAAACCACTACACCACACTGGTTCTCCTCCAAACCTTTACTTTTTAAAAAATACTTTCCCAATTGGGCAGGTGATTCATGTATTTATACTCATGTCATCTAAACTGATTGGTCTGTTCCAGTGTTATATCAGTACCTTCTCACTTTGTAAGTCATAACACAATCTGAAGAAATATTAGGGAAAAAAAGTGAATTTATAAGCTTTACTGCAAAGTCGTCTGGCAGCAAATTATGCTTCCTGTCCACAGGACATCTTGTATTGTTTATTTTTTAAATCATTGGATTGCATTTGAATTTTTTTTTAATATATATATATATATATATATATATATATATATATATTTCTGTTGAAAAAGTATGGCATTTTTAGCATTGATATTGCAAGGTTCACCTAATTTAGAGGTGTTACTAAGACTCAAGTGTTCTTATTTCTTGGCTTGATTATATTTTCTTTAAAATCTTAAAGCACTATAATTTGTGGCTCAGAATCCTTTTTTAAAATCCCCCCCCTTTTTTTAAAGATATCTTTATTGAAAAAAATCCTTAGAAAATATTAAAATTCTACGAATACGTAAGGAGGATAGGAAAGAACAACATAAAGAAACCAAAAAAAGTGGGGGGGAGAAAAAATGGACTTTCTTCTATTTCAGGTTAACATATCTAGCATAGTATCTCAATATTACTTTCTGTTACATTCCATTACGTGCTGTGTTTATGTGATGAATGACATTAAATAATAAATGACATTAATACTAAGTGCTACTTGCTTACTTGATTACGTAATATTTTCACTAATTAAAATTCTAGATCTGCTACATGTAATATGGCATCACTAAATCCAAATATTTCTATACCATTTTATGTTGTAAAATCTTTTACATCGTTTATTATCCAAGTCCAGTTTTCATTTTTTAATGTAGTCCACCCTCTTCCGGTATAACATACAAAAATGAGAGGTTTTACAAAATGTAGCTCCTATTTAGTCATGGATATGATGGATGCAGAGGGGGTGGACATGTGCACATTGTGTCCATTGACTACAATGGAACACATGGTTTTAGTTTTACATGCGGGTTCCTAGAATGGAACCCCTGCACTGTACAGAGGGTGCACTGTATCTATAACCATTTCATGACCTCATTTCAGTCATGAATTTAACTCTCCACTTCCCTTGTAACCATCCTATCCACAGACTCCACCACCGCCCCAATTTCTCAGATTCTGTTCCTTGCCCTTGCCCTTTGCTACTAGTTTGAGTTCCTTCCCACTTGGTATTTTAGGATATTTGGCCTGAAACAACATCCTTTTTAAAATCATCTTTCTTTCACGTACTTCAAGCATACAGACAGAATTCAAATTGGTTTCATTCAGTCATCAAAGTAGTTTGATTACATATCAGTTTCAGATTAGCCTCCTCTTTATCCCCCGCTTGAGCTGTGATACCTCTTTCAAAAAACCAGAGCTTCTTGGCTGGACATCTCCCCCAATTTAGTAGCTAATCCTTCCATTGGCTCAACTTGAATTTGTCTCTCCATATGATTTTCATTACCATATTGCTAGCTTCTGTGCCCCCCTCTTATCTTACATCCCCTCTCTTGTCTTACCTCTGCAATGATCACTAAGAGTCGACACAGGTTTCTCAAAAACAAGTCTTGCCAGATCAATCTGGTCTCCTTTTTTTAAAAAAATAGACTTACAAGCTTGCTAGAAAAGAGATTCTGTCTAAACATTAGGAAGAACTTCCTGACAGTAGGAGCAGTTTGACAGTGGAATTACTGTCATACACTGATTCAGAGTGAGGTGGAGTCTCCTACTTTGGAGTTTTTTAAACAGGCTGGATGGCCATGTATGAGGAAAGCTCTGATGGTGTATTCCTGATTGCCCTTCCAGCTCTATGGTTCTATGATTCCCCACAATTCTTCTTGCTGAACTCATTCCTCAGAGCCACTAAAATATTCCTCTTGAAGATTAGGAGCTGCACATCATCAACTGTAGAAAGTCCTGAGAGAGTTCTTGGGAAGTTTCTATCTTTCATACAGCCCAGCAATTTCAGAATTAACAATTCGCTTCTCCCTTGTCTAGCCAAAAGCCTCCAGGAAGATAGTCTTATCAACAACACAGAATCATAGAGATGGAAGTGACCACAAGGACTATCAAGCCCCCCTGCCACATGGGAGTATACAATCAAAGTACTCCCAACAGACGGCCACGCACCCTCCAAAGAGGGAAACTCCACAGTACTCTATAGCAGCATATTCCACTATCAAACTGCTCTTACCATCAGGAAGTTCTTCCTAATGTTTAGGTAGAATCTCTTTTCTTGTAGTTTGAAACCATTGCTCTGTTTCCTAGTCTCTGGGGCAGCAGAAAAAAAGCTTGCTTTATCTTCCCTAGGACATCCCTTCAAATATTTAAACATAGCTATCATGGGCACAGTAATCCAGGTAGAGTCTGACCAAAGCAGAATAGAGTGGTACGATTACTTTCCTTGACCTAGGCATATACCCCTATCGGTGCAGCCTAGAATCACATTGGCTTTTTTAGCTGTCTCATATTCACCTTATAGTCTGCTAAGACTCCTAGATCCCTTTCACATGAACTGTGGTCAAACCAGGTGTCAAGCGTATTATATCTGTGCATTTCATTTTTTATCCTGAGGTGTTGTGCCTTACATTTCTCCCTGTTGAAATTCATTTTTTGTAGTTTTGGCCCAATTGTCTAATCTGTTAAAGTCACTTGAAATTCTGATCCCGTCCTCTGGAATATTAGCTACCCCTTCTAATTTGGGTCATCTGCAAATTTGGTAAGAATGCTCCATATTCCCTCATCCAAGTCACTGAAAAGGATGTTGAATGGTACTGGCCCCAGGACAGCACCCTTTAGCACCCCACTAGCCACTTCTCTCCAGGAGGAAGAGGCGGCATTAGTGAGCACCCTTTGGGTTTGATTGGTTAACAAATTACAAATCCACATAACAGTACCATTGCCTAGCCCAAATTTTACTAGCTAATTGTTAGGGTCCTCTTTTTTTCTCTTTTTGAAGATGGGGGTAATATTTGCCTTCCTTCAGTCTGTTGGAACTTCTCTGATTCTCCAGGAATTTTCATAGATTATTGCCCATGCTCCTAACATTACTTCTGCCAGTACTTTTAGCACCCTCGTTTGTAGTTCCTCTGGCTCTGGATATTTGCATTCATTTAGAGTACCCAGGTGTTCCTGTACTACCTCGTGATAAAATTCTTGATGTGTGGCTATCTGAAGTGCAAGTGCAGTCAGAAGCTAGGCAATTAGAAGAGCATATCAAGAGAGAAACCCAGCCCAGTAGTGTGTGGGAGGGGCTTATGGTTGTGGAAAAGAAATTATATAAAGCCAAATATCTGTGAGTTTTTTTAAATTCTTCGATGAGAGCCTAGCAAGGAGCTAGGGAGTAGAGTCCCTCTGTCAGCCAGACAGTGTGGTTGTTTTGAAAGGTTTAGTTCTCAGTAGAAGTCTAGTGAAAGGCAGAAGAGTAATTGAACTTTAATAGGAGTTGGTTAGAGAGTGTGACCTAGATGAGGGTTAAGCTTTTTTTGGGAGTTTAGCCAAAGGGCTGTTGTATGATAATCGTGTCTTTTGTGAAAGTCTAAGGATATAATTGAACTGCATGTGAACTCTTAATATGCTGTCTTATGGCTATCTTAATAAGTGTTACAGTTTTATCTTTGTAAACACTGACTCAGCTTGAGTTTATGCATAGAATCATAGAATCATAGAAATGTAGAGTTGGAAGAGAACCACACGGGCCATCCAGTCCAACCCCCTGCCATGCAGGAATACTCTCAAAGCACTCCTGACAGATGGCCATCCAGCCTCTGCTTAAAAACCTCCAAAGAAGGAGACTCCACTACACTCCGAGGCAGCCTATTCCACTGCCGGACAGCCCTGACTGTCAGGAAGTTCTTCCTGAGGTTCAGGTGGAATCTCCTTTTTATGCAGTAAAACAGAAACACACTATCATAAAATTATTAAGTGGTTCTAAAGCAATCTTGAAAATTCTGTCTTTTTTTATACAATGGTAGTGTTATTGGGGGAGGGAGAGCTGTGTGGTAAAGACAAGATGCCTTATCAGATTGGGAATTGCTACACCAATCTGGGAGAAGTAAGGGCTTATCTCAAAGTGGTGCGATCTGAAAGATCCAGTGTTGGGACATTAAAATTGAGTGGAGATCTCAGAAAATCCAGTGGGGATTTTTACAGATCTAATCTGGAATTCTCTGATTCAGGGAAGGAGTTCAGAGATTTATTTAAGCTTGCCTGTTTTGGAGTCAGCTACAGAAATTCCCTGAGATAAAGATTTGAAGGTAGATTTACTTGGCAGCTGATTTTGGAAACAATATTGGTGTGTAAGACAGCTAGAGTGATCGCTGAGGTACTATTTTGGCTTACGTAGGGGACTTCTTGGAAGCTGAGAGAATTGCACTCTAAGGCCCTTTTCACATGTGGGGGGGGGGAACGGGCGAAAACGCCCAAAAACGGAGCTTACCTCCAGCGGAGTAAGTCCGTCGCCACGTGGAGCAGCGCGAGCTCACTGCTCCACACTCCTCCGGTGTTGCAGATGGCGGCTTCCGGTTGGTGGAGGCTCTCCACCAACCGGAGAAGCTCGCCAGCCTGAAGCCCACCCCCGGCAGATCTGCAGGCACGCACTTGCGCGCGCCTGCAAATCCACTTTAGAGCCGGGCGACGGAGCGGCACGGGGCTGCGCGTTCCGTGCTTTTTAAAAACCTCTAAAAAGAGGTTTTTAAAAAACACGCAGCCCGGCTAGTTCCGGTCGCTCCTGAGTGGATTCTGGTGTGGAACTACAAAAAGTGGTCCATGCCAGTCCACTCTACGGTGTAGACGACCTCCGTGAGAGGTCGCTCTACACCGTTCCCCCCCCCCCCACATGTGAAAAGGGCCTAAAACTGAAGTGGCTTCGTAACAGTTCCTGAGGTAATTGTTTGGTGGTATATAGGTGGGGACTGAATTAAGTTCTGTAATATCTGGCAGCATGATATCTGGTAGCTACAAATAAATATTAACACTCACTCATCCTGTTAAATGTGACAGTCTGTGAAACAAAAATATATAGGTTGTTTCTGGGGTAAAAGTCCTGTGTATAGTAAGGAATGACCTGTTATGAAAGAAGCCAGGCGTAGAAAAAAGGGCCTAGGAATTTGAAAACCAGTATTTCCTGAGGTAAAAGTTTTGGATAATTGTAAGAAAATACAAAATTGATGCCACCTAAGAAAGCAAAGGCAATAATGGAGATCCCGGAAGGAGAATAGCCCCTTGTTGAATCAGCCACTCCTGCTTCTGCAGATGCTATGGAATTCTAAAGACTGAAAATAGCATAAAGAGAAATGCAGTGAGATTGAGAACAAGAGAGAGCAAGAGAAGGAAAAAGAATGGACAAGAATACAGCATGAAAGAGAGTTAAAAGAACAAGAAAGGCTTGAGAATCAAAAAGCAATGAAAATAAGAGAAAAAGAATTTCTGCATCAACAAGAATTAGAAGATATTAGGCTTGAGAAAGAATATCAGCTAAAGTTAAAGGGGTTAGAGATAAGAGCAAGAAATGGTCATGAAATTGACAGAACCCTTCAAATTGGCATTTCCCAAACATTGTAAGGGGGTTAATGTGGAATCTTTTCTTTCTTGGTTTGATAGGGTTTGTGAAGAGCTAGGTGTTAGCCCTGAGGAGAGGATCAGCTACATCAGGTCTCAGATATCTGTAATTTTGGCAGAAATATATGGGGAGATGACACTGGAAGAAGCTCAGAATTATGATTCATTTAAACAGAGAGTCAAACAGAGATTTGGGCTAACTGCAGAGCATCATAGAAGAGAATTTCACATTTGAGAAAGAAAACTGAAGTAACTTATACCCAGCTGGGGTGTAAATTGATTTGTTTGCTGAGTAGTTGGATTACTGACTCTAAAGACCAAAGCAGAAAATCCTATTGGCCTGGAGCAATTCTATAATACTTTACCTCATGTGTATAGATGGCTAGTACAGGACAAAAACCCTAAGAGCTGCAGGAATAGTGGATCATTTGGCGATAATAAGAGGGGGTTTCTCAAGCCAGAGATCCCTACGGCTGGCACTTTTCCCATGAAAGCTCTCCTTGCTGCCAAATTGCAGCTGGGAGCATTTACCCACTAGCCTGTCAAAACTTTTTTTGTTTTTTGTTTTTAAACTTTTGAGTCTTCCCAATCACTATAGCCTCCACCACTTTCCTGTTCGTTGTTTCCCTTCATATTGCATCATTCAGTTTTAGATTTTGAGCCTATGAGCAGGGGATTGTCTTTCTAAATTTACAGGCTCTCTCCAGTCCTCAGAGATGGTTCAGGAAGATGGCACGGGGGCATCAGTCAAAGGCCATTTCCTCACTAGAGGCCATTAGCATGATATACTATTACAATTGCAGTGTTACCATTCGCGTGATGCTGTCAGGTTAGGGACGCTGTTTTCCGCACCCTTCTGCCTTCAGTGGATGAGTAGCAGTATTGCCACTTGTGTTCCTTCTGCGCCACAGCATCCTTGGCCACTCCCCGTCCCCACCTTCACCCTGCCCCACCACCCCTGATTGGTTAGGTTCCCACCACCACCCCACTTTGGAAGCCATACTAAATACAGCGGTACACTATTGTATTTTCATGCTATAATGCCTACAATGTATTTAAAAAAAAGTTTTAACTCAAAGGAGAACTTTCAAATCAACATGGAAAGGTGATAGATTTCAAAGTTACCACTCCATGGGAGTCACTGAGGAAGGGACAAGCTGGGCACGCTCAGCAGCCCACACACTGCTGGATTTGTGATGACTCGTAGCGCTATCAAGCGCTCCAACAGTACTGTACTGAGCCGGCTGATGGGATTGAAGTGCTATAGGAGGTTCTGAATGGATTTTTTTCTGGAAATAGAATATGGCAGTTTTGCAGTGCTTGGGGACAGGATAGCAGCTGGATAGTGACGATGTTGTGCAGTAGTATAGCTTCTGACCTGGAAAAAAACCCGCTGCTATGGTGGTATAGTGATGCCGTTTGGAAATGGCCAAAGGCTGCCTAGAAATCTAAAAGCATTGCCCTACCCTGCCTTTTTGCCAGCAGAGGTCATCTACCAAAACTATTGATATCAAAACTGGGGTTAATCTTGGATCCAGGAAATCAGTGTCATCCAAAAGTGCCTTGAGTTGTGTCCCCAAAAGAGGGTATGAGCACTAAACTCATTTAGGCTTTTCAGGCAGCTAGAACCTCATTTTCTATCAAGGACACAGGTGGTCAGTCATACCCCTCCAAGCACTTTGTTCCTATCTGTAGACTAGGACTGGGCAAAGACATTCTGCTCCCAGAGTAAAGTTTATAATGCTATCCAACTGTACAAGTAGAAATTTGTAAGTCTGGCAGTTAACACTGGTAGCTCCTTCAGGACACCTGAGGGCAGCAGTGTAGCTTAAAGGACACAAGGTAAGCTGAGGGTCCGCAAAGCGGAACTCTCTGTTTTAAAACCTTAGTACTACTCCCTAGCATCTGCTGCCCAAGACACCCACTTCGTAATTCCTTGATCTGCAGAAGATGGTCTACAGCAGAGGAGAGCATTCCAGTCCTTTAGCTGATGGCTTCCATCATCCCCTCACAGCAGGTAGTAGAACCGGGTCCTTAATTAATTCTACTCAGTCCGGTTCCTGTATCAGGATAACATGTCTGTGGGCTTGGATTGTATTTTCTTTTGCAGAGCAAGGCAGTTAGAAGATTGATTGCTGAGATATATAAAGCAGAATCAAACAAAGGAAATTGAACAACACAGATGTCTTCCATCCCAATAGCAGTGAGAACTGAATAAGGAAGTTGTTCACAGCAAAATTTACTCCACCAATCCATTTTCAGCCACCAGTCTCTTCCCACCTTTAACTGCAGGGCTAAAGCTAAATTATTTAGCAGGACCTACTCTAAACAAATACATGTTTTATTCCACAGGACAACTGTTAAAATTTGGCCTTAATGCTGATGATGACTCTGGTGGCAGGGGCCCTACCCCCCCGGTCCCCCAGTTCTAGACCTCCAGCCTCAAGTTTGGTTGAAAATACTGGGTCAGGAATGTGTTGTTGGGCTGCCTTGGTTATTGTGGAGTCCATGAAGTAGTGTATTACAGATTTCGAGTGCAGTTTAGTTGTAGCTGCCCTGAATAAAATAAATTCAGTATTGCTAGAAAGCTGTGTTGTTTTCTTCAGTAAAACAGGCCCCGTCCATTTCTGCATCAGTTTCCGATGTTATAAATTGTTATAAATTCCGATGTTATAAATTGTGTTCCATAATAGTGGAATCAAATACTATCAAATCCATGAAAGAGAATGCAATTTCTCTTCCTTCCACCCACTTTCATTTTTGGAAGATAAAGAACTTGTCTTGTTTTTAAAGACTTTGATAAAACTTTTAAGCAGAAGGAAGGAGGAATCTTCCAGTGAAACAAAACCTACTATAGGTCAGACGCTGAAGTGCAAGGCACATTCATGTTGACACCCCACCCCATCCCCAGGTATTCATTAAACACTGAGTGAATCCCTATGATGTAAGAATAGGATTTGCAGCTGTAATTTTTCACTTAAATGTGATGTTTTATCTTTGGCTTTTGAGTCTTTTTGTTTGCATGTTTTCTTTCTGCAAGTGAACTATCCCTTATACTAAATGGCATTTCACTATTCTTCCTCACTTATCTTTCTTTTTTCTCACCTGAGCTCTTGTATTTTCACACTTTCATCAGGATGGGAGCTGCATGATATAGTTCACCACTGCACATCTGAATGAATGGATCAAGTTGTATTGTGGTTGATATATGCAACAGTGTCTCAAGACTGCCTGCTGCCCTTGTTTGAATACTATCTCATGCTCTTAGCTAATATCAGCAAAGTTGGTGTTGTGAGCTGGCCAACGGCTATATCAGGAGTTAAGACTCATATTTTCTGTGTGCTTGATTGCAAGCCTAGAATGGTAGATAGGATTGGGTTTACCCTGGCCACTCCTCTACTTCTCCCTGTGTCTACACATCGTCTGCCTATTTTTAATCTTGTGTGTGTGCATTTGCAACAGCATACATTTAATATAGTGTAAATCCCTGGCTTGGTCACAACATGCTGTGGTTTGCCAGCAGCATGAAAAGCTGCATTGTTTCAGTGCCTTCACTGTGAATGAGATGTGCCTGTCAGTCATGGTTTATCTCTGACGTTTAGAATTTGAAGGCAGAAGAGGAAGCACAAGCTTTCTTCCTTATGCTTCATCTCCACTTTGTGCTCACTCTATAACATTAAAAGCACAACATTTTTATAAAGAGAGAGCTGTTATTGCTAGAGGGTAGAAGAGCTCCAGGTGTCTGACATTTGCAGACTTTAGAGGACTTTTGAAAACAGTAATAGCGATGAATTTTAAGTTTAAAATGTTTTTAAAATAGTGTTGGGTGAGAAAGAAGAGACCTTCTGTTTCTTATTCCAGATGATGCCATAAGCACTATGGATGCACATAACTGCATTCCACGTAACACTGGCAATTGCCATTGGGCGTTGCTTAACTGGGAGTGGGATGGGGAGGAAGGAAGTGCTATCGTGAGGAAAAACATCAACTGGGAATAACAACAGCACACTAACTGTTATTGTGCAAGGGGATATTTTGCAGAATGACTCAAGGACGGCAGTATTCCCTACCAACCCCTGCTCCAGAATTCGGAATTATTCCTAGGTTAAATTCTCTAGTTAAGATCAGTACTGCTATTTAATTTAGCCTTGTGTTTTTCCATAGATTTATCTTCAGTTCTGTTGAAAATCAGATTTCTCTGTTTATTTAGGAGACACCCTTAAGACAAAAATTATTTTGGGACTTAATAGTTTTATAGCATGCTGATTGATTAAAGCAGGGAAGAGATACAATCTTGATAGTCTTTAGCAATGAAAATTTACACTGAGTTTGTGAGTGATAATGTGTAAACTTATGAAAACAAGAGTTGCTATAATGAAATTGTTTTTGTTAGAGACTCTGCATCTTGTTTGTTGTGAAAAAGAAGAAATTTAAATCAAGTGGTAATGCTAACTTTTATACAGAAAGCAGTACCAAAGCAGAACCTCACTTTACAGGCCTTCTTGACTGACTGACTGGTACTGAGCCTTACTTGAAAAGAAGCCCTTTTGTAAAGCTCTCATGGGGGAAGGGAAGGAGGCAGGAAGATGTTGGGCAACACATTGTCTTCTTCATATCAGAGTTCTCCCTCCTGAGGCTTTTTATTCCCAGTGTTTTGGGTTTTTTTTCATTTCACTGATAAATTGAAAACTTATTAAACTTTCAACCTCTTCTCATAGCTTTTGGTTAAAGGAGAGAGGACTCCTGACTCCCTTGCTACTGATACCCCACCACCCATCTCAGTGCAATAAATTTAATATTATCTAGTTTGGCATTTCTGGTTTTCATGTACCATAAATATGCTGAAGGAAGAAGGAATAACACCTCAGGGTATACCATTTTAGGGTGTTTTTGTGAGCTCCAAATGATCAAATAATCATGTTATGTGAAATTTGGCAAATGATTTTAATTGCCCACATATGTTGAATAAAGGAGCTTATTCTGCTTCCTAATCTACACACACATGCTACACAGATCCCTTTTTCACTTAAGGAGTAGAAAAGCTAATTAAAACTGCCAGCAGTTCTGGTGACATTAATGCCTCTGGTGACATAATAGTGATTTATGATAAGAATGTTGATATTAATGCTGCTATTTTGGGATGAGAAAGGCAGGACTGATAGACTGGGCTGCATTTATTTATTTTTGGCCCCAGCAATATTAGCAATCTAAGTCATTTACATGTGTGTGTGTGTGAGAGAGAGAGAGAGAGGTATAAAAGAAATAAGGGCTGCAAGGGTTTGTATCTCCCCACCGCAGCCCCCCTTTGGCTAATCTGAGGCTCACCACCACATCTGAAGCCATTTGGCTCATTATAGATTTCATGGAAATGGATTCTCTGAAAGTGTTTCCATATGCGTGTTCCCAATATATCCTGGCCTCTTCTAAATGGGAGTACATACTTGTGCACAGGCTGGAAATGGATTCAGGATGTGACAGAGAAGTCACATGAGCACAGTGGCACTGTGGGTGGCCTTCTCTCTAAGACACAGTGCTCTGTGCGTTGGCTTCTGTCCTAGACCAGATTCTGTTTCAAAGAGTATCTTCCTTCTCTTTGCTGAAAAGTTTTTAATCATGTTCTTATACAGACAGGACCTTTTTTTTTTCTTTTCTTAAAAAGGAAAGGAGAGAAATGTATTATTAGAACTGGATCCTAATGGCATAGTTCCTATTTTTGAGGACTAGATTGTATTTGATTTCACTGGTAAATGTCACAGAACCATTAATATAATGTAAATATAATATAATATATATTACAACTTTAAAAAAACAGAGTACTGAAAATTGGCTGAAAATACAGGAAGTAATGTTTTTATGTAGACTTCAAGTCACTTCATGGTATTATTTTCAATTCAAAATCAACCCAAAATGTGTTGATGCAGCTGAAAGGGCAGAGCACAGAGGTGAAAATTGGCCCTTGCCCCTGCCACAGTTGCCCACCCCTCTGATAAGAAAACAGTCTCTTATAATGGTAAGTGTTTATTTTATCCCAGTGATACATTGAAAAGTTTCTATTATCATAAAAGTTAGATATGGCCCTATAAATTTGAAGATGTTACTGTTATTAAGTCACTTTGACTTAAGATGACCTTATTATGGGATTTTCTTGGCAAGATTTGTTCAGAGAGGGTCTGCCTTTGCCTTCCTCTGAGGCTGAGAGAGTGTAACTTGCCCAAGATCACCTGTGGTTTGATCACCTATCACCATGGTGAACAGAGGTTCAAATCCTGATCTCCAGAGTTGTAGTCCAACACTTCAAGCACTGTACCATGCTGGCTCTCAATTGTGAAGGTAGAATAACTTTTTGTTTGTTTGTTTGTTTGTTTCACAGACTGCAACCCCAAGACGTTGGGTCTCACACTGTTCACCCAAACAAAAAATGTATCAGCTGACAATAGCCTAAGTGGTGCATGCCCATTGCTGAGATGGTAGTCATGCTGGACTAATCTGACCTATGTTTCTAATAGTGTCATAAACTTGCTAGGTGAAGGGGATGCTGTGGATATAACATATCCTTACTTCAGTCAGGCCTTTGATAAGGTCCCCATGATATTCCTGCAAACAAGCTTTAAAATCTGGGCTGGACAATGCTACTGTTAGGTGGATTTGTAATTGGCTGACTGACTGAACCCAATCTGTCCCCCCGCCCCCGGCAGTGTTCCAAGTGACTCAGGGAGGTGACTTTGCTGTCCCCCCCTTTGAGAAGGGACCACGTCACCAGCACAGACTTGGTCATACTGGCTGCCAGGGAGGGGGGCGGGCCAGGCGGGAACTTTAAAGTGCGGCTCTGCCTCCCTCACCAGCCTCTTCTTTGTTTCTGGTAACCTATCTCCTGCCCTCATCTGTAATGTAAGCTTGGTGGTTGCTTTGGGGCCAGGTAGGAATTCCCCCCCCCCAAGGGAGGGGTTTCGCCTACCCTACACTGCAGGGAGGGACTGGGCAATTGGCTTTCAGAGTGGCATCTTAAATAGGAGTTAAATAGGTCTCCTGGCAGGTGAAGGGGGGGTCTTAAGGCATCAGGATATACCTTTGGCACAAGATGGTGTAGGTCCAGGTCATCAGGCAGCGAGTGAAGAGCGAAGAAAGAGGGCATCCTTGGGGTGGCGGCACATGTTTTATGCCCTCACTTCTGGGCTCTGTGGCAGGTGGTGGGTTTCGTGGGGCCCGCCTTCCAGAGGGGGTCACCAAGGTGGCAACTCAGGATCAGGGGTTTGCCCTCAGGACCAGGTATCTTGCTATCATGCAGCCCCCTGGTGAGGTCAAGCTTAAGTTCAGTGTCATGTCCAAGGTCAAGTTCATGTATAAATAGGTAGTAAATAATAAATTGCCCATAGTTCATCCCAAGTCCTGTTGTGTGGTCAGTTCATTTCAGGGAGCGGGCAGCAAAGAGTGTTCACCAATGCCTCCTCTTCATCCTGAAGAGAGTTGACGAGCGGGGTACCACAAGGTGCTGTCTTAGGCCCAGTGCCATTCAACATCTTCTTCAATGACTTGGATGAGAGAATAGAAGGCATTCTTACCAAATTTGCAGATGACCTCAAATTAGGAGGGAAGCTAATATTCCAGAAGGCAGGATCAGAATTCCAAATGACCTTAACAGACTAAACAGTTGGCCTAGAACTACCAAAATAAATTTCAACAGGAAAAAATGTAAGGTACTATACTTGAGGAGAAAAACGAAATACACTAGATATAGTATGTTTGACACCTGGTTTGACCACAGTTCATGTGAAAGGGATCTAGGAGTTCTAGTGGACCATGAGCTCAATATGAGTCAGCCGTGTGATGACGCAGCTAAAAAAGCCGATGCAATTCTAGACTGCATCAGTAGAAGTATAGTGTCTAGGTCAAGGAAGTAATAGTACCACTCTATTCTGCTTTGATCAACGCCTACCAGGAATACTGCATTCAGTTCTGGGTGCAATTCAGTAAGGATACTGAGAAGTTAGAATATGTCCAGGGGAGGGCACCCCAAGTGGTAAGTCTGGAAGCTATATCCTGTGAGAAGTGGCTTAGGAAGCTGGGTATGTTTAGCCTAGAGAAGAGAATAGCTATGACATCTATGGCCATTTCCACACTACACTGTTATAGTGCTATTATTCTACTTTAAACATTCTGTGGAATCCTGGGCTTTGCAGTTTAGGGAGGGGCCTTTAGAATTCTCAGCCAGAGAGCTCTTTGGCCTCAGTAAACTACAAACCACAGGATTCCACAGGAGCTTGGAAGTGGAATAATAGCACTGTAACAGTATAGGGCAGAAATGGCCTATGTTTGAACATTTGAAGGGTTGTCCTATGGAAGATGAAGCAAACTTGTTTTCTGCTGTTCCAGAGACTAAGACACAGAGCAGTGGCTTCAAACTGTAGGAAAAGGGGTTCCACCTAAACGTTAGGAAGTACTTCTGATGCTAAGAGCAGTTGGACAGTGGAGTATGCTGCTGTAGAGTGTGGTAGAGTTTCCCTCTTTGGAGATTTTTAATTAGAGGCTGGGTGGCCATCTGTTGGGGGTACTTTGATTGTATACCCCTACATAGCAGGGGTTGGACTTGATGGCCAGGACAGATAGTCCAAGCAAAGATCCCACAACTGTTTAGCTACAACCACATAAAGCAACACTAGCCTCTGATTACCAGAACTTCTGAGCATTGATAATCTCATTGGTCAGGTTGGAAAGAGGAAGCCCCCAAGGGATGTAAATCCTCAATTGTTGCATCTAGCATGCACAAATGAATAACTATGGTACTTTTCTGCCAGGCATGGGAGAAAATGAATATCTCTGTGCAGCACTCACCTTGTATTCAGGTGTCATGCAGTGTTCAAAAGGTTTCTTTTTCTGGTCAGGGAAAAGAAAGAGTGGGGAGGCCTCCAAAGGCTCCTTTCTATGCTCCAACTCCAATTTCAATACAAACTAGGAATTATTTAATGAGAAATGAAAGCAAGCATTTTTCTTTTCATTTTAAAAGGGTTTTCATGGTTTGCCACTGGGGGAAACTGGTTCCTGGAGCTACCGAAGTTGGTCATCCCTACCTTAGGATTTTTTTTTTAACTAAATATTTTTTGGACTTCTGTAAATCTTTGTCTTTCTCCAAACCTCCAATTTGATCGTGAAGTTTCTGCCCACAATAACAAATAAATACATGCTGGGATCCTATGTATGCCTCTGTGTGTTGACAGAGTTATTTTATAATTCAGATAAATATATAAGTGATATATTTTATAAAAGAACAGTCCATCGTTTATGGTGTTGCACAAAGTGAGTAAACATACGTAGAACTGTGGTGACAGATACGCAGTGACTAAATGCAACCTTTGTAAAATATGAACACTTGTCAGCTGCATTCGTGCAACTAAACATGGTGATACCATTCATTTAGTGAAAGTTGCAGAATTTTTAATAGTTACATGAAAGTCCATCAGATGCAGCATTTCTACCCCTATCTTATATTTTGAGCTGATATAACAGCTGTTAAAAGATTTATACAGGGAATCCTGTGAGTAGATTAAGCTGGAATAAAAAGGCTAGATTCTTGAAGCTATCAAATGATATCTGAGCTCCTTGAAAAATTATGTTTTCTCTATAGCCCTATTCACATGTTTGGCAAGTATTTGTACAGCATACATGCACTAGTTCTGTCCATCTCCATCGCTGGTTTCTTGACACAAAAGTGATGTATCTGAAAAAGAAGGCCTGCTGTATCTGTGGAGATCCTGTTGATCTCGGTTAGTTTATTCATAATTCTATCAGGCAGTATAACACATTGGGGCTTATTTCTGGGAAGACAGGCACAGGATTGCGTTGGTACTTTATTCAGAATCACAGACTGTGTCTTTTATTCTGATGGACAAGCAGGTCCTAAACAATCTAAGGAAGTGGAATTTAACATAGGCAAACAGCTAGAGAATCTTTATACTCTATTTTTAATATTAGGACTTGCTAATTAATTTTTGTAGAAACGGTGTGGATACTCTACCACAAAAAAATTGACTCCGGCTCTGTCTTGGAACCACAACATGAGGGCTTTAAGGCTTGAATCCCATTGTTAATCCAGACAAGATCAGTTTAAGCTCAACTTTGCTTTTCAGCACTGGTGATTTGCATTTGTTACACCACAATCCTATTATATGCCTACTCAAAGAATGCCCCACTGAGTTCAGGTGGAACCTACTCCTAGGTAAAAAGTGTATAATTTCAGTCTCATACCTCTGGGCAACACTGCAGGGTTGCTGTGAACCATATAGAGCCCAACCTACAATGCTGTCATATGCTGCTCTCTCTCAACTACATCCCTCCAAGTCTCCAATATAAGAATAGCGAATTGTATTTGATTTGGAATTTGGATTAGTGGGCCTATTTTTCAAAAATAAATAAATAAATATTCTAGGCAAGAAGTGAGTTAGAAAGATTTCTTCTGTTTGCTGATACCTTTGTTTTTGCTCTGTGGTAGGGCAGACACAGTGGTGCAGTCCTGGCTACATTAAAATGTTGGATTTTCCCAATGATTGCCATGCAATGGGATGGTCCTGTGTGCCTCACCCAACATGAGTAATTTCTTTCCATGCAACACGTTACATTTAGCATGTAGTATGTATCTATGTATCTTCATTTTTAAAACTGTTGGAGGGGGCTTATCAAAAGTCCTGACCTTCCCCGCAAAAAGAATCTAGCACTTACTTTTTTTTTTAAAGCCTCAATTAGCTCCTGTGTTGTGAGAAGGATTGCTTGTTGAGGCCTTTTCCCCTCTCCCAAAAGACTTGTTGTACTTCAGGTAAATTTCTAATTCCCTGAAGTCTCATAATATTACCCTCTAGGGCTTGGGATTGTGCATGTTGTCATTTCGGCTGCCTAAGGATGACCATTCACTCTTCAGACTGCTAAAGCAAAATTGCACTACAGCTGTCCAGGTTTATGTTTACTCTTGAGACATTGCTGATAGGACATTGCCTTGTAGAAGTACCCACTGTTTGACCATGCAGCATAGTATTGTCTCACTTGGTTGACTGTAAGGTGAGAGTGGTCTCCACCATTTGTTACTTACTCCCTTTAACCAGAGCAGCAGTACATGTTCTACCACTGAGCTGTGCTTACTATGTAATTTCCACAGATATTGAAAAGAATGTTTATTTTGTGCATGCTACTAATTAAACAATCATCTTAAGCTAGGCAGAAAGGCTGTCACAGTTAGTCTTTTCTGCACTGTAAAATTATACAATTACCTGAAATTTCTCAATAAATTTGTCCCTTTTCACAATAAGAAGCAGGAAGTGACATGCTAAGAGTCTAAAAGAAACATTCCTAGGTGATATTGTCTCTGGCTGTTATTATGAAATAAAAAGAATCTTGCCTTCTCAGACATTTGCAAACAGTGCAATCCAGAAATTAGTAACAAATACGAGGATGGAAAAACTAGAACTTTGTACAAATGTCTCCTGAAATTTCAGAAAAAGTTGACTTTAGTTTGAGGGCCAAACTACACGTTAAATTAATTACATGCAGATCTCCCTACTTTCTGTCTGTTCCACTGTGTCTATAGCACATCCCTAAGCCAAATCTGAACCATGTATACAAATGTAAGGTTTGATCCTTCCTAAATTTACCCTTGTTTTGGAAGGATTCTTTTAGCCCCCTCTAATAGCTTTTTAAAAATTCTGCTCTCTTTTTGTCTGTATGAGGCAGTGAATTTAGGATGGTTCCCTTGCAGGATTAAATTTGGATTAGATCCATACACACTAACTTTGAAGTAAATAAAAAAAAATAGAGGAGCTATTTGCTACACAATTGTCATAATATGTAGTTGATTGGTCCTCTCAGCCCCATCTAGTTCCAACAGTATCAATTCAGCTTCATTTAATTTACTTCAAACACTAACTTTCCAAGTAAATGTCTTCCAGAATTAATTTTCCATCCAGATTCATAACAAATCAAATATTACCAAAATGAGTCACTTGTTTATCCAATCAAAAATGTGTTTACTTTACTATATATAACATTTCACAGATGAAAACCAAAATATGGCCAAGCAACACCAGAATGCGGTCAAAAGGATGCAGGCAGCAAGAAGGCAAAGTGATTAATGAGGAAGAACATACTTTACTATTTTAAGCAGAGGAAAGCCAGAATTTATCTATTAAGTATAGGAAAGTCTGAAAAAAGGAAAAAAAAACAAATCAATAAATACAGTATTCTTGTGCATGAAAATAATATAATATGTAATGCATTCTTCTTTTTTGAGATTTAGTATTTATTAATTTTAACAGAAGGTGCAAACAAATCAACCCATAACCCCCTCAAAAGAGAAAATAAAAAACAAAAGAGAAATAAACCACACACAAACAAACATTACACATGTGTAATTAGAACTAAAACTAAACTAATTCAAACTAAACTAAAACAGAATGACATAACCCATTACTAAAAGACATTGTAACTACACCATACTACACTAAGCAGGGAACAAAAGAACCCTTGCCCCTCCCCATATAAACTGTAATAAAAAAGAAAATGATAATTAGTCTCCCACGTCTTACTGTACCAATAATGCGTTATTATAAAATCAAAATGCCTTTAGCAGATCTGCTTAATTACAAATTTCTCTCATATCTACTGTACAAACTCTATGTTTATACCCGCCGCCTTGCCCAATGTACATTACAAGGCAGGGTAAATGGCAGCTTTACCATAACATAATATTCATGTGGTCATCTAGAACCAATTGTTATTTCTCAGCCTAATCTACTTCACAGTATTCTCAGTATACAAGTAGGATGGGGTGGAAATAACATGAAATACTTTTAGTCCCAAAAGATAAACAGAACAAAATTAGTTAAGAAAGGTATAGTTGGGAAAGAATGATGTCATAAATAAAACTATGTATTCCAATGGGCATTTACAATGTCTAGGCTATAATTCTTCTGTACATCTTTACCTAGAAGTTAGTTTCATTGAATTTCTTGGGGCTTACCTCTGAGAAGGTATGTGTGTGATTGAATTGTTGATGTAAAGGGATATTACTCTGCTGGAAAAAAAACTTCTCTCATAGTAAGTAGATAGTAAAATTTCTTCTAATGTTTGAACTCAACTAGAACTCTGTGTGGCCCTGATATGCATGTACATGTGCACACACACAAACAGAGGAGTTAGAAATCAAAAGGACAGGTGCAGGGATAAGAAAACCAGTGAAACTAAGACCATAGTTCCTCCTGGTCAGAAGTTTACTAGGGGTGGAGCATCCAGCAGTTAAATGAATTCCTACTTATTTGACTGCAACCAAATAGTCCATAAAACTGATATTGTGGTCATGTAGTTGTTTCTCTGCCCTTCTTTAGTTGCTCAATAGTAGTACTGGATGGTAGCAAATGGAGGAATGATAATTTGACTGATATTTGACTAGTCAGTACTCATCAGATCTTTGCACTACTATTCGCAAAGCTGGAATTCTGTGTCTGTGACAGTCAATCTATTGTGGCAAAATTCTACATCTTTTAGAGAGAGTGTGCTTGGTCCTAAATCCAGATTGTTTGTCCCAAACAGAATAAGACTGTCGACTCAGTGGGAATTTGGTGAGTCAGTACTTATTAATCAATCAGATTTATCCATTGGGTGCAGTGGTGAGAAAATAGGTGATTGCACTACTAAGAGCATGAAGATAGTCTGCGGTTCAGGATTTTTAACTGTGTTTTTTAAAATAATTTTTAATGTATGATTACCAAAATAATGTTGGTAATCATACATTAAATTTTTAATGTATGATTACCAAAAAAGAGAGAGAGATAGAAAGAGAGAAAGAAGAGCGAGAGGGATATATAGGATATGAACAAGGGCAAGGCATATACATTAATGTAAGCTGACCATATTTCCAAAAATAAATTTTCTTTAAATTGATGGTTATACAATCTGTGTTGTCACAAAGTTAAACAGCTGGATTTTCAAACCATCTTTTGAACATTTAATCTCTTTGGTTCTTGCTATGGAAGAAATCATGTGCCCACCTTGCCCAGTGTCTTTGGAATACAATTCCCCATGTTTTCCCACATTCACAATGCTAGTCCTTGCAGTCTGACAACATCTGGAAGGACACATGTCTCTCACTCCTGCTATAGGTATTAGGCAGTGATTTGATAAATTTTGCACCTGTATTTATAGGGTTTTTTTCATTAAAAAACTTTAACTCATATTCTGTCCTTCTGTGTGGTTCTCTTCCCTCTGTATACCTGCCATGTTGACCCAAGGCAGCAATAAGATTTCTCCTGCTTCACTATGGCTAAGGCATCAGGGATGAACCAATGACCGTGCATTCCAACCCTCTGGTTTCTTCTCATTGTTTGTAAACTCCACAGTGCAGAATTCATAATTATGCCTCTCCAGTGTTAACCATGATTAAATCAGGTCTTCTGAACTCTATAGCCTGATTTAAAACCCTAGTTTTGATAACCTAGTTAGTGTTGTTCATTACCAGTTTGGAGTTAAATGTAATAAGAAACTATGGCTAAAGATGAAAGAAGGGTGTCCATGAAAGTAGAGGAACATACAATGTCATGGCTCATTGCTGATCTTGTAATCATAGCTATGTGACATGAAGCATTGCATCTGCCCATTGTTTCAAAACCTTGTATCACCTTAAATATTTCACAGTGGTTTTCCCCCACCGTGACCAGAGACTGTTTTCTAAATACGATCCATATCCGCAGCACTTCAGCTTCCAACCATTTATTCAAATTAAGCAAATTTACTCCACCTATCCATGTTCAATTTCTGTCACATAAACTTGATTGGATGTACCTTGTATTAGGATACAAGTGATTGCCAGAAAGTCAGGATATGCCATTTCCAGCAGAGTATCTGCAAAAAGCACTCTTGTAATTTGTAGCAGAGTAAGTCTGTTGAATGGGCAGTTTCCCTAGACTTTGGATAGGTATACATTCGAGACCTGTAGGATTTTTCATTCATCAAAACTGAGGTTTCTGTAAATTGGGACTGAAAGTAGAAATGCAACCACTACAGAAAATATTGGTCCATGACAATAGATCAGATGGTAGGCTGGTGTTAGATCATAGCAGACTCTCACAGGTTATGCATGACCATGGTTTATATAAGGTGCTCTTCCTTGTAGTGTGTATAGAAAATTACTTGCTATTGGGGAACAAAACAAGTGGGTTTCTTTTTACCAAAACAAAGTTATATCGTCACTTTTGAGAAAAAAATGGATATTTACAGATTTTTTCCCCCGTCTTTTGTTATAATTTTTAGGTGCTTCAGAGCTGGGCCCATTTTCAGATCCCAGGCAGTTTACAAGCATTTCATCCCTCACTGAGAGCCGCTTCTCCAACCCACGAATGCACTATCCAGCCACCTTTACTTATACACCGCCAGTCACCTCAGGCATGTCACTGGGTATGTCAGCCACCACACATTACCACACATACTTACCGCCACCTTACCCAGGCTCTTCCCAAAACCAAAGTGGACCATTCCAGACCAGCAGCACTCCATATCTCTACTATGGCACATCGTCAGGATCATACCAGTTCCCCATGGTGCCAGGGGGAGACCGCTCCCCCTCCAGAATGCTTCCTCCCTGTACCACCACCTCCAACAGCAGCACATTATTAAACCCTAACTTGCCTAACCAGAATGATGGTGTGGAGGCTGATGGAAGCCACAGTAGCTCCCCAACCGTCTTGAATTCTAGCGGCAGAATGGATGAATCTGTGTGGAGGCCATACTGAATTTTTCTCTCTCCGTGGGCTAAAGTCTGTGAGCCAAAACAAACAAACAAACGTCAGCTAATTATAAAGTGCCTGTTTTGGGTTATTTTATTTTTGTTTAAATTTATTCTGTTGATATGTGCACCTATGTAGCTGGGATGTTAACAGCTAATAATATGCATACAACATGATAATGACCTTGCATATCATAGTTACAGTGCATCAAAGCACATTTTATTTTTCTCTTGGAAATATTTATGTGGATTTTATATGATCCAATACAAAAAGATGCCCATTCTTTCCAGACTTGTGTAAAAAAAAAAAAAAAAAAGCAAGTTGTTTTGCCAAGAGAGGAGAAATGGACTCTCACCAATTATCAAGACAAAGTCTATGCTTTATTTCCTGTTCAAAATGACAGTTTTTTAAAAAAGTACCTTGAACTGCAGGTACAGTTGCAACCATACAATATGCAGGACCCCTGCACAGGGACTGTGCAATTCACTAAATGTGTTTGTGCACACAGGGGAAAACAAAAATGCTTCTATTTATACCATTAATATCTCCACCTCACAGAAACTTTTCAGTCATCTTATCCATGCCTTGGAGCAGATGAAAGATAGAAATTTCAAGGTGCATGGCTTATTTTGTGCTGAAAAACATACTTTAAGGTACCAAAACAGGCTTACTTGTTTTGTCTTCTACATTTCTGTGATTTTTGCCTTAGTTAAGTTGACCAAAAAAATGTGGTTTTAGGGGAACCCCTAAAATTAAAATTAAAATTGAAATGAACCTAATTTCCTATGCAAGAAGCAAAAGATAATGGCAATATATCTTACTCAAACCAAAACATTATCAGTGGTATGTGTATTTGGTTATCTTGTTTTATTTTATTAAGTTATAAATATGTAAAAATTGAGGTTAATTGCAAAAAAATGAATTGTCGTATAGTTTTTAAAGAAATATTTATAATTATTTAATTATATTTGGTCCCTTTAAAGTTTTCTTAATGTAATGATGTACTGACTTCGGTCTCTAAAAATGTGTTGTTGTTTTTAAATAGTGGCAGCCTTTGAGGGGTACAAAATGTCAAGGTTATACCTGACCTCTGAAAAACAGTTCTACTATAAACCAGACACAATGTGAATTTTTTAAAAAGAAAGTTTCCATCTCATAAAATATAACAATTATTTTAATTTATGAAGGAGATACTGTTTAGATGTTACTGGTATTTGGTTGCCTATGATGTTTTATTCTGCTTTTAAAAAATGAACTGGAAAGACAAATCAAATGAAAGGAAAATATTTGAGTAGCTCCCTAGATTTTTACAGGTGAAGTCCATGGTCAGTGTTCCATTTGCACAGGGATGGAGGTTCATCTTTGCCCATGTCATGGTGCCATCTGCACACCTGAAGCCCTCTCCCTCAAATGTATGGGTGGAGGCAATCTGGAAGGGTATCCTGCCAGGCAGAAGGAAATATTCTCACAGAAATACATTTTTCTTACATGCAATTGTATGTAGATATTTTCTGTTGAAATTCAGAACTTCCATTTTAATCAACATTTGGAAACACTCCTGCAATGCCAAAGAACAGAGGGCAGGGGACTTTAGGGAAGATTATTTAAAAAAAAGAAGAGGAAGAAAGAAAAGAAAAAGGCCAAATATTTCCAAATAAAATACTAATAAACTTTTTCCAGAAAATTCACTATAGTGATCTTATCAGTCTCATCTAGCATCAAATTCTAGAGAAATGATGCTTCCTGACTATGTTTTAAACTAGCCTTTTCAAGAAATTGCAGCTTCTGTGTTAAAAAGTGAAGTGCTGCAGTGCAATCTACAGTATGCAGGTCCATATTTAGTAACATTTATTGTTCAAGCTTGAATGCTCAATATGGAAGTCCCTTTAGGGCCACACACCTAGTTGTTAATTGAGAGACACAAATACACCTGGGACTCTTAATCCAATCCCTCCATCCACCACTGTCAAACACTGTCTTGCCAGAATGACAAGCAGGATTAAGTACTTGTCAAGCATCTGAGATCCAAAGCATTCTGTAGTCTTTGAGAATTCTTCCTTTAGACTTCAGTGAGCTCTGAGCTCATTTGGCACCTTAGCCTGGAATTCAGAAACCTGCTGCTTCTATTCAACGGATTATGGACAGACTTAATTTAAGCAGAATGTGGGGCTATGGACAAAAGCAGAGGAAGTCATAGCCTCATCCTTTTAGAAGGAGGTGCCAGCTATCCGTCTACACGTTGTCATGTTCTCTTGCACTGTTTTTAGCCTCAACTCCATACAGCAAACATTATTTTATTTGGACTGCAATGCTGATGAAACTAATGATGTCCATTTTGGCCACCCTGACAAGAAGAAATGGTGAAATAGTTACATAAGGTACTTGGATAGTGTCAATCCCATCATCTGTTGATTAATAAGGCAGCCCACCAGAAAAAGTCCTACATTTCCATGGATCATTACTGATATTTTAACATGTTTAATGTGCTCTTTAGGAAGAGTCTTTGCCTTCTAAAGGTTTTCTGTCAAGTCACTTGTTGAAAATAAGAGACAATTTCTTGATGTGTAGTTTTCCTTCGAAGATGGAAGCTGTTACAGATCCTATTTATTGTTTGTGGTAGCTTGAAGCATACCTTTGTCCATGTATTTGTCTCTGTAAGATAAGTTTGGTAATTTCAGCAGCGCTTAAAAGAGCCAGTGTCCGGTTACACATTTCAAGTTTTGTTGGATTTTGTTTGCAGTTTTTTAAGCAAAGAAAAAAAAAAGGAAATGAACTGCCAGTGCAAAAGCTGTTGTGTATTTAATAAAAGGTACTATATTTGTACATTATTTTTATTGTTGAACAGGGCTTTTTAAAGAAATGCTAAATGCATCTTAGGTAATTTTGTAGGGATATTTTTGTGTTTTAACAGGGGCTGCAGGCAGCACCCCAAATGCATTTTAAAAGCAAGCAAGCAGGCAAGCAATCCAGCATAGGTAATTCTTCTGTTTTGTTCTGTACCTACAACAGTAGTTCTGTATTGACACATTCTAAAATGGCATTATTTGGTATTAAAAGCTCCAAATTGTTCAGGTGTGCAGTTTTGTTTGCCCCAAATGCTTGCCCCAAATGCTTGACTGCACAGTTGAAATGGTTCACTTTGTGAGTTTGAATTAACCTGTAAATTGAAGGGCTGGCAGAAAATAGTATTCATGAGCAAGTTTGATAAGCACAAGGCCTTTCTCTAGCTCGTATTTAACTTTACTGTAGGATTTTTAAAAAAGATATAAGCTCTCAGCAGGGAACTTTATTTAGTCGTGGATGCTTCCTGATTCCTTTGAAAACATCATAGAAATACATGCATAAATACATTATATTAAATTATAAATGAATGGAGGTCCTAAGTCTGCATGTTGTCAACTGATAATTAGTATAATATTACTCATGTATATCACACATTTTAATAGCATTTCCCTTCAGGAAGGGAGTGTGTGAACACATTAACTAGATAAAACCATGTGGACTGTGATTATTATCTGAAGTATGGAAATTCTTTGACAAGAAGAAATTTTGGTCCATTTTACAGAATCAGTGTAATGAAACTTCATATGCAAATCTGCTCTCCAAAACCATACCAAAGATTTCTTTGCAGGGGGGCAAGAGTTTGATATGCAGAATTTAAACCAGACATGGGTGGGCTGTCAGATGAATTGAGCTAGAAGTTAGCACCTCTAGAACCCTTCCAGGGACTGCCTGGCATGGGGTTCCGTTTACTTCTGAGCTTCCAGCAAGCATCAGTCTCTTGAGCATGGATTGCCTAAATATTTACCTCCATGCACATCCCCACTGCCTTGTCTAAAGGATAATTTTTTGCACTGTCAGATTTACCAGAATACTCCTCCCACTTTACTGTTGGAGCCTGCCATTCAAGTCCTGAAGAATTAATGTATCAGGAGTTACAGAAGAGCCATGAACCAAAAGCAATAATTTACAAGTCATGGAAAATGTGTACAGGCCATGAGTAAAGATAAAAGAAAACACAAGTTTCTAATCTTCAGACTTCCTGTGATAATTTCATTTCTGCATGTTCTGCTTGATATTTTAGTTGTTTGTTTTGTTTCAATACTTCTAAATAGATGACCCAGAAATCATATTTTACAGTAATTTTTTCCTTAGGTACACTAAGCAACATTCCACATTATTTTTGCTTACGTATGATGTACCAGCCTTGAATTTCTGCTGAAACAAAATATTTGTAGCATTTCCTGTAAATAACAGCTTTAATTTCTTTGACCCCCCCCCCCAATTGCTGTTGCCTAAGATTTGCTTTTCATGCACATATTGTAGAAACACATTCTTCTTCATGCCACAGACAGTGATTGTGGAAAAGTTTACTTTATCTTCAAAGGGACTATTTGTATTGTATGTTGCAACTGTAAATGGAATTTGTTTGGCATTCTCTCATGATTGTAATATTATTTTTGAGGTTTGAATCTCATTTTCAATAAAAATGGCTTTTTGTTAATGTTGTTCCATTTCTTTATCTTCTGCTGCATCTCAATTGCTATCTAGTTTGTATTTGTAAATAGATGACAGCAGAATGAAGCCAGTGTGTGCTGAAATAGGATACCACCCTTTGCCTAAGAGCTCCTTTAACTTTTGCAGTATAGGAGCTACTATTTTGAAAAAGAACTGGGATGGACTTAACCAAAGTTGTACAAAATGCCTAGTAAAATTCTCATTCATCATCCATAAGTGATCCAGCTTCCTGGTCTCTGTTTGAAAGTTACGTGGCTTATACAAAGCAGAGGTGACAATTGTGTGGCCCTCCTGATGCTGTTCAACTGGAGCTCCTGGGATTCCTCTCCGTTGGCTTCACTGGTTAGGGCTGATGTCGGTTTCAACAGTTCAACAGGCATCTGTCTCCCATCCTAATATTAAATGAAGGCTCAGGAAGATAGATTGCTCCTCCTTAAACATTTTGGCACAGAGGAACAAAAGGTAAGTAGTAGTCCTGGAGATAGGACAGCAAGTGGTGATAATGTAGGTGCTCTGATCCTGAGGTATTTGCATATATCCAGAAATAAAGCAGAACTGTGAGAAACAAAGTGTCTTATCTCTCATTGTTTTCCCTAAGGGGAAGATAGTGCTTTTGTAGTCTTACTAAGGGGAGGGGGGATGCTGGATGCTGACGGCATACCTGCGTAGCTGAAAACTGGAAAGAGTTAAAGGCTACTTAAAGGCTACTCTGCTTTCTTTTAAAAAAAAAAACAAAAGTTACACACTCATGTGTGTAAAACTGCAGAGCAAGCAGCATCGTGTTGTGGTCTGCAGATGGAAGGATGTGAATTTTGTACCTATTAAAAGTCAAATGGCAGCCAGATAGTTTTTAGTGCACTTTAGCAGAACAAGGTAAAACTCACACATCTTCCTAACCAGGCTGAACACCCCAAAGTTCCTAATGTTAAGTGCCCAGTTCTGAGGTGGGTTTTTTTCTATTATATAATAATTTGCTCTCAACTTCGCTGATCATCTCATTTAGGTTAATTTGACAGTAAACAGTAAACTAATTTGGTAGTACACCTGGGCAAATGTGCATGGAGCAAACCTGTGAAACATGGAAAATTGCTTGTATCTTATTCCATATCTTTGAAAGACCAAGCCAGATGGCTATAAATAGGATATCATACTGCATTTCTTAAAGTTAATAGTTTTAATGCAAACTGGTCTTAAAAGCATGAGATTTTTACAAATGTGACAGTGAAGAAAGGATTTTGATTATTTGTTATTTCAATTTTAGTTTTGGTTTTGTGAGACCAAGGAGCTCTTACCAATTAAGTGCAATTATGTTGTTGCACAGAAATTTTAAGCTTAGAAAAATGTTAGATACCTTAAATACTAGTAACTATGTAAATAGTCAACTGGCCTAAATACTCTAAAGGCACCAGATCCTTTCTGATCTTGAGAGCTAAGCAGGGTCAGTCCTGGTTAGTACTTGGATGAGAGATCAATAATGAATACCAGGTGCTGTGAGTTGTATTTCAGAGAAAAGAAATGGCAAAATCACCTCTGAGTTTCCTTGCCTAAGAAAATGCTACAAAATTCATAGGGTCACCATGGTACATACACACACATGCAAATAGTCACCACTTTTCTATCATACTGCAAGTCTTCAGCCTTAAGCTAGTCTTGTCTGTGACTGGCATTTAAAGAAAAGCCAATATGCTGATGGATTCCTGAGTTTTGTTTACTTTTTCATTTCCACAGTTACCAGAAGCAAAAAACACATATACATACAAACATACACATATACATACATATGTGTATATACACTTACACAAAACACTTCTTCTGGCTTGGTTGATGAATCTCCCTATATAGTGTCAACAAAAAATATGAGAACCATTGTTTTTGTGGTGTTTCTTCCATGGAGGAATATTCTCATCCAGATCTGAATAAAGGGCATAATTTAAGTTAAACCTCAAGCACCTTGCTAGAAGGAGAGTTGTGTGCTTCATTGGTATGCCGAGGGGAAACTCGCTAGGCACAGATAGGGAAAATCTTAGGAATTCTGCCTGTTTCAAAAGGCCTGCATCCTTTCCTGCCAATTACATTTTTCTCCCAACAGAGCAGGATGTTCTCCTTTATAATGATAGCAAGGCAGATGCTAAACACTTCACTGCTAAATCCTGGATAAGTGAGAAAGGGGAACAGCTGACTTCTGTTAAGATGAACACCAAGAGAATAAGCCGGAAAGTATGAGATATCTCCAGAGGCCTTCACTTTCTAAACCCCAGCTTGGCAACAAGATCATAGCACTGAGACTGAAAACTCACCACACAGCACTTCTGTTTCTATCCCTGTATGAACTGGTTACTGATTGGAGTCCACTGGTATTCTTGTATGTCCTTGCCCACTCCCACCCCAATAGCACACACAGTCCTGGGATGATGATGATTGTTTGGAATTCTATATGGGCTACTTAGTTATATATGCATAACTAAGGCCATTTTCACGCTACACTGTTATAGTGCTATTATTCCACTGTCAGCATCCTGTGGAATTCTGGAGTTTGTAGTTTACCGAGGCAAAAGAGCTCTCTGGCTGAGAATTGTAAATGCTCCTCCCTAAACTGCAAACTCCAGGATTCCATAGGATGTTGACAGTGGAGTAATAGCACTATCACAATGTAGTGCAGAAATGGCCTAAGTAGTGTTTACTGGCCCAACCCCTTCAAACCTACTTTACCAGGCATCAGCTGCACCAAGAGAAGGAGCACCATTCTGCTGGTGATCAAGGCAGGGGTAGATTTCGTTTCCACACAGTGTCTACCAGCTTAGCTCGTTGGTAGAGGTGGGAGGAATGCCCTCCACCCACACCCCAATCACCAGAAGAGTGTGTCTGATGCCTAGTAAAATAGGTTTGAGGGGGCAGTTACAATTGTGGCAGCAGTGCCACAGTTGTGACTACAAAGGGATCACGAATACAGGTGAGTTATGGATGCATAATTACTACTGGTAGTAACTGTTGTATGCCTTCAACTAATTTCCAACTTATAGTGACCCTATCATGGGCTTTTCTTGCCAATATTTATTCAGTGGAAATTTGCCTTTGCCTTCCTCTGAGGCTGAGATAGTGTGACTTGCCTTAAGGTCCCCCAGTGGGTTTCCATGATCAAGTGGCAATTCGAACCCTGGTCTCCAGGGTCATAGTCCAGGACTTAAACTACTGCACTGCGTTGGCTCTCACTACTACTACTACTACTGCTACTACTGTTAATAGCCCACCTTTGTCCCAGTTTGGCACTCAAGGCAAAAACAGTTAAAAATTAATAGCAGTTGAAATCTTAAAAGCAAGTGCATCATCATAAAATTAAAACCAGTTACAACAAACTAATCAGCAATAAACACCACAAATAAAAGTCCAACACATTATAAAAACTCTGTTGCCCCTGAAAAATTAATTCTCAAAGACCTGTCAGAATAACAAGTTTTTTATTTGTTTGTGGAAAATAGTGAAGACAGTGCCAGTCTAAACTTAATCAGAAGGGAGTTTCAGAGTCTGGGAGCAGCCACTGAGAAGGCCCTCCTCCAAGTTCCCACAGGATGGACCAGTGAAGATGGTGGGACTGAGAGAAAGATCTCCCTGGAAGCTCTCAGGACATGGGCAGGCTCACATGGGAGAGAACAGTCCTTCAAATAAGCTGATTGAGCTGTTTAGGGCTTTATAGGCCATCACCAGCACTTGAAATTCCAAGTAAACCTGCTATAGAAAGCAATAAAGCTCTCAACAGGTATCAGTGGGTTAGATCTGAAAATCTATGAGCACAGACTGGTCTAGGTGCACAAATGCTGTTTCTCACCAGGGGACCCATTTTGCAGTCAGAGCAGTGAGGCAAAGACAACAGTGGCTGCACAAACTATGTCAATACACAAACTGATTGACTTACATGAGCAAACCAGAACCTGATCTCTTCTTCAGTGGTTGGCCCACTCCCAGCTTCTGCCCACCCTTTCCTCTTTGTTGAGGGATAAAGATTTGTGGCCCCTTAAGGTGACTGCCACCCAGGTTTCATGGTGCGTGGGTGTGATTGTGAGAGTCAGTGTTTACAGGTGCTCCCCTGTTGTATCTAGGTTAATTTGGTCACACTGGTGGAAATACATGGATTGGGCAAATTTGGGACATGTCAGTGAGTGGCTTTATGGTGATTGGCCATACCTGTCATGCTACAGGATGCATGGATAAAGTATTGGTGAACTTTGTAGTCAGTCAGGACCATACAACCTATGAGATTTTGGTAAATTAAGTGACAGCGAGGGGTGGGGGCAGCTGATGAACTGAGGATAGAGTGGGCAATACCTCCCCCCCGCCACAAGTAGGGTAATACTTATTTGGATTATGCCTGTTGAATTCAGGTTAGGCTTTCCCACACTTTCCCCTACAGATCTTTTCTGCAACTTAATGTTAAATAAATGTAGCCTTTAGTTCAAAAGACACTGAGTTGTCTTACCTTGTTATCTGGGATACGTTCACAGGATTTTGCACAACTTCTACAGCCATGCTCAGTGCTTTTGCTTATGCAAGTAGAAGACCTTTGGAGTTGTTTTATCTTTTCTCACAAAAGAATTAGATGTATATTATAGAACAATTCTTCATGAGCAGAAGACATTTTCTGCATACAGAAAAGCACCTTTGGATCCAGCTCAGTAGATTTATCATACCATATTTTTTCCTTTTCTCTCTCTTTTCTTTGATTTCTGTTTAGATTAATGTGGAGCTTCTAAATAATGTATTATAAAGAACACCATTCAGAAAGTAAGTGTTACATTGTGGCACTATCTCAGATCAGTGAAAATATGCTATTTGTATTATAATTCACATAATATTGCTACTTGACAGTAAGATTAAAATAAAATAAAAATACAGTTATAATACAGTATAGGATCTTTGAAGACAAAAATAATTATTTATTTAATTATTTTAGGAATTATTTAAAAATTGCCATATCATGATAGATACGGTAGATGAAATTAGACAGTATATTATTTGAGAATATGCATTAATGCCCTAAAACGGTCTTTAAGTTTCTAAGTATCTCTTTCTCAATTGCAGTTTTCCATTACTATAAACTATTTTCTAATAAAAATCTTCAATATTAAAAAAAAATGACCAGATCAAGTAATTACTGGGAATAGAAAAATATAATGCAAAATGCCTTCACGGGAAATTAGGTTGCAAACATAAGACTGGTATTCAGAAAATATGGTCTGGGTGTGCATTTATCAAATGAGAGGGAGAGAATTATTTCATGAGTCTTCTGCCACAGTTTCTCACAATCTAGTTGGTTGGGTTTTTCCTGACTGAGAGAAAAGGGAAGAGGACAGTGCTATTTCACCTCCCATTCGCACTATATGAGGCTTCCATTGAGAAACTAAAGGAGAACTGAATGTGACATTGTGCTCTAGGGCGATGCTTTTAAAGTTGTCTGAAGTGATGGACCAGCAATTCCGCCCCCCCACAAAGACGAGGGACTGGCATATTTGTGCCATGGTTGTTATTGCTATTGTTGCTGTTGTGCACCCTCAAATTATTTTCAACTTAGGTCTTGGGGTTTTATTGGCAAGGTTTGTTCAGAAGGGGTTTCCCCTTGCCTTCCTCTGAGGCTGAGAGAGCATAACTTGCCCAGTGTCACCTAGTGGGTTTCTGTGGCCAAGTAGGTATTCAAACCCTGGTCTCCAGGGTCCTAGTCTAACACTCAAACTGCTATACTACACTTGCTCTCTTTATTGTATTCACATAGTTTCCTGGGAACTCATTTGGACCAGGAGCCAATGGTCTATAGCCTCTCACCAGTCCATGGACAACCACTTTGAGTAGCAGTGCTGTAGGGAATCCTGGTATCTCTCAGAAGCTGATTGATCAGAAGACCATAATGGTAGGTAAGGTGCACTAAAAACAAACTTCTCCAGGTCTTTTCCTGCAAAGCATAGGCTGAGGCATAGTATTTCCAAGCTGCGTGGCACTTGAAGTGATGCAGACCAAAGACGGCTCCTAAGTGGCAAGGTTGTGGTGGTGATGGTGGTGGTGGTGGTGTGCCGTCAGGTAGTTTCTGACTTATGGCTCCCCTCAGGCAAACCTATCACAGGGATTTCTGGGGCTGGGAGGGTGTGACATGCCCAAGGTCACCCAGTGGGTTTCCACAGCCAAGTGGACAAACTCTGCTCTCCAGCATCATAGTCCAATGTTCAAACCTCTACGCCACCCTGGCTCTCTATTATATGATTAGGGGAAGTTGGTGTATTATTGAAATAAAGATTTGCTCTCAGAACTGGTTGCTGTAACTATTTTCCATATTTGACTAAGACCTTTCTGGTTGAAATAGATATTATCCAGAAGTTTAGTATAGTATATAATTTACATCTAGTAGTAGTAGTAGTAATAGTAGTATTTACAATCTCTCTTGCTCTTGCTCTTGCTCTTGCTTTTTTTTTTTTTTTTGGCACTTCTGGTACAGTTTCTGTTCTGTTATTCCTCACAAACAGGTATTGTTTTTGTTGTTTCTATATCAGATTCCTTGGCCAAGCTCACGGAACTGGTCTCAGAGTTGATGTTGGAATCACCCAGACTTTGGGTTTTGGGTGACTTCAACATCTCCTTTGAGACCAGTCTGTCAGGTGCAACGTGGGAGTTCATGGCATCCATGACAAATGTGGACACATCCCAACTGGTCTCAGGGCTCATACACTCATTTCTGGTCAGAGCTAGTATTACAGTTACTGTCTGATCCTGCAGGGGTGCTTGACCTATTAAGATGGTTAACCCTCAATGGCTAGTGGACCTTTCGGGATTCTAGAAAGCCTTAGAGGATTTTATGGCTTGAACCACCAATGATGCTGTTGAAGAGCAAAAAGTCAAAAGAGAGAATCAAGACCTGACTACAGCTGTCAATACAATCAATCCCAAACATTTTATTTGACCTGTTTCAAGTTGGGCTTCTTGATTATAGAAGACCTCAGAACCTGAAATGGGAAGGATGATAACTGGAGCACTGCTGATGGGAAACTGGACTTATACCCAACAAGGCATTATACAGAAAACACTTTTGTTCCTATAAGCTGGCAATATGTCAGCAAAGAAAGTCCTTTTCAGTGCACATGTTGCATCTTGGAATTTGCATACAGCCAAACTGGTCAGGGTAGTGAGGGTTCTAACTCAGACACACACACCCTGAATTTGCTTCTAGAGCCTTCAGGAGTTTGCTGGGATGCTTTTAATGATCATTTCACAGATGAAATCTCTCAGATAAAGAGCCAACTGTCATTATAGATGAGAAGGGAGTGACCAGCAACTCTGTGAGGTGGATTACATTGGTTTAAGCTTCAATTGGTGAATACAGCAGATTTGCATAAGCTGCAAATATGAGTAAGGAAGACAAATTTTCCTCTTGATAGCTGTCCTTCTTGGCTGGTTGTCCAGGAAAGAAATGCAATTTGATCCTAACCACAGTATATTTAACCACATATCTCTCAGGTAGGGAAATTTTCCAGTTTGTTTAAAAGAAATTGTGGTGTGACCACTTCTTAAAAAGCCCTTCCTATGATCTCTGGACTTTAACAACTATAGACCAAATTCATAGCTGTGTTAGTCTGGATCGATACGTAAAAGGATATTGTAGCACCTTTGAGACTAAAAGACAACTGTAGACCAGTATCAGAACTTCTTTTCTGGGCAAGGTGATTCAAACTCCAGGCAGTCTTGGATGACACATGTTTTGTAGACCAATTTCCAACCATCTTCAGAGCAGCATATGAAACTGAGCTGCTATGGTCTCTTTAGCAGATGATCTTTGACTGGATATTGATTGGGGGAGTGGCTCTCTGCTGGACCTCTCAGCAGCATTTGATACCCTCAAACAATACATTCTTTCAGAATGCCTGAGGGGTTTGGGAATCTGGGACACTGTGCTTCAGTGATTCCCTTCCCATCTCTTGGGTAGGTTCCAGATGGTGGTGTATGGGAATAGCCGCTCTTCAAAAAAGGAGATATTATATCATATACCACAAGATGCTGTTCTATCCCCAATGCTATTTAACAGCTACATGAAACCACTGGGAGAGATGTGGGGTTGGGTTCCAGCAGCATCATAATGACACTTAAATAGTCTTCTCTATATCTTCATTAATAGCATCACTTAATCATGGGTAATGGGTTGGATGTGGGAAAATAAGCTGAACCTGAATCCAGACAAGATGTAGTAGGTGCTTACTATCAAGGGTCCTAACCTGCATTTGGAGTTATGTCAACCAGTCCTGAATGGATTAAGATTCCTCTCTTTGCAGTTTGAGGGTGCTTCTGGATCCATCACTCCAAATGATAGCTCAGATAGATGAGATAGCCAAGAGTGCCTAATATAATCTTTGGCTATTATATTAGCTGTGCTTCCTCCTAGAACTAGGGGATGGTAGTGCACACACTGGTAATCGTTCCGCAATGACTTTTGCAGTGTTCTGTGTATTGGGCTACCTTTGTACCAAGTTAGAGAACTTCAATTATTTGAAACATGGTGGCCCGATTGGGTTTTGGTATATCTAGGAGTGATCATATTACACCAATATTAAAATTACTCCACTAGCTGCCAATTAGTTTCCAGGCAATGTATAATGTTTTAGTTGTTACCTTTAAAGCCTTACATGGTTTGGGCCCAGGTTACCTATGGGATTACCTGCTCCCATATAACCTACCCTGTGCACTTAGGTCCTCTTGGGGACATCTATGCTGGTCAACCAAAACTAGGCTGACAACTGTTACCCAGGAGACATTTCCTTTGGCCACCCCCAGATTGTGGAATGATCTGCTGGAGGAGGTTTGTAAGACAGATATGCTGTCTGTGTTTAAAATAACAGTAATGACCAAGCTCTTCCAGCAGGCCTATCCAGATGAGTTATGAATTTTAAAGTATTAATATCGTTTGAGTTTAATATCTATTCATTTTATACGCTGTTTTAACTGCTCCTGCTATTGTGGATAATGCTTTTGAGAGAATCAGTTCTTTGTAAGACAACCACTCCAGCCTGGAATAAGAAACAGAACTTAGCCGTTATGTATGTTTCTGCATAGGTCCAAGCAGCTGGACATGAGCAAGTACTAATTATTCATACACATCAATTTTATTGCTAATTTTACAAGTAATTACCACTAGCTTGATGAACTGAGACATTAGACTCATCTTTATGGAAACTGGTATCTGACTTGCTCAAAACTGTTTTTGAGAACCATATGAATTGAATTTCATACTTTTTATTAGGCTAATCTAAGACAAGCCTAGGACCAAAATACCCTAGCTGTACCAGATCCTGTCTGATCTTGGAAGCTAAGCAGGATCTGCCATGATCAGTACTTGGATGGAAGACTGCTAACACATACCAGGGGCTCTGGGCTATATTTCAGAAGAAGGAACTGGCAAAACCACCTCTTGAATATTCCTTGTCTAAGAAAACCCTATCAAATTCATAGGATTGCCATAAGCCAACAGGTGCCTTGACGTACACACACACATGGGGCAAGGTTGTCTAGCTGGAGATCTTGCACTGAGCAGGGATCCCTTGAGATCCCTTCCCATGAGATCCCTTCCAACTCTATGATCCTATGATTCTATTCTCATAGTATACAACAGCATATTATACAACAGCACTGTCAGAAATGACACAACTAATTGAGGTTTAAACCAAGTTAACAACACTGTTGCACATGTACTTTGTTTGCCTCAAGATAAACTTCTATACATCTAAAGTTCAAAAGGATGAGAAAATACTCAGCTCAGAGATGTCAAAACATGTAGCACTTTTTTCAGTTTGGAACCACTGAGACAGACTCTTACATCTCTGCACTGTGTTTGAAGTTGGTATTTTATGTTATGTGATAAGCCAATGCTCTGTTCCTGGCTAGGAGCCCACAACTAGTAAAGTTGCCAGGCTTAACTTGGATATCCTGTAAAAATATCTTTCACAGAGAAATATATTGCCTTAAAAACTGAGTGTACCCAGTTCACTAATCTTGGGAAATGTGCTAAGAATTGGAAACATACATAAATGCTCAAATTTTGACTGAAGCAAACTTTCAGAAATCTCTAGGCCAAAATAAATCTAATATAAAAATGTCAAAGTTTGTTTGTCTGTGTCAAACAAAGACCTCATATGATTGGCTGCAGGCGAAGACTTTATGATTGGCTGTGTCAGGCAACAACCTCATATAATTGGCTGCCTAAGGAGATTCTATGGAGTCCTGGCATTTGTAGTTTAGGGAGAGGCTTTTAGAATTCTCAGCCAGAGAACTGTTGGGCCTGTCTTGAATAAGCTAGTTCCTATGGAGACAAAGCCTAGCAGCAAGGAGGAGGGCAGTATATTCCCTCAGGAACCCAACTTTTGTATGTTAATAACTCTGAATACAGTTTGGATTGGGGGATATGGGGAAAAGTTATAGGTACTGGACAAGACAGTACCTGTTTGAGATCTCAAACCTTTCTAACAAGTATTACCTATGAGAAAATAAAATTCCAGGCAATACCAGATATATAGGCTAGTATGTAAATAAAAACACATACATACTACGAATAGCTATGTTAATTTATGTTCAGAAGAATAGTTATATGTGTAACTAATTTAAAGGTTCTAAAACTTAACTCTGACGGACTCCATCTAATTGAAATTTCAGATCAGATCAAATTATAGAGCAAACCACATGAAGCACTAGAACACTATGATCAGACCCAACTTGCGAGGGTCTGTAGTGCTTCACTGGCTAGTCTAAAGCTGCACACCTCCTTCCTTTGAGTGAATCAGGGAAGTGCCGCTAACCTGTCTCAGCCTGTTTTCCTGATCTCCCACACTGAGAAAGAAAAACAGTAAACAAGGCAAATCCTTCCGCCACCGATTCCCTTGCCCCGATCACCTTCCCTTGCTCCACTTACATTCTGCATTCCCCAGGATTACAATACATGATATAATAAGATGTAAAATTAGATGCTAAATAACAGAGATCATATACAGACAGACACTAAATAATACAGAAAATAATACTGAAAAACACTAAAAATGTGCAACTACAAAAACTAAATGCTGACAACAGTAATAACTCCTCCAGCCTGTTAAGTATTATAAAAATGCAATTAAAAAATGGAAAGATAAAACATACATAACTGTTTTTAGTATATTCACGGCTGGCTATAATTAGCCTTTCCAAAACATGACAAAAACAGATTTGGATTGAGAACCCACACATCCCAAATCTGAACTGGTATCCCTGACAGGATCAAACTGCTGTCTCAGAAACATACAGTGCACGTACATGTAGGATGTGAGGGATGAAAATTCCCATTAAAATTGAAAGCTGTTCTATTTGAAGTGATTATTTTCATTTTTGTCCTGAAGTGAGTCTTTCCACAAGAGGTGGCATGGTGTCGTGGTTTGGGTCTTGGAATATGACCCCAGAGACCAGGGTTGGATTACCCACTTGGCCTTGGAAACCCACTGGGTGACCTTGGGCATGTCACACCCTGCCAGCCCTAGAAAACCCCGTGATAGGTTCCCCTTTGGGGAGCCATAACTACTTGAAGGCACTTCAAGGCACTACTTGCAACTACTTGAAGAGCCCGTGAACACACAGGGTTCTGGTGTAATTCAGAAAATTCTGCAGTGTGTTCTCTCTGGTCTGCATTGCCTCAAGTGCCAAGCAGCCTAGAAGTACTACACTTCAGCTGTGCTTTGCAGCAAAAGATTTGGGGCAGTCTGTTTTTTAGAATGTGGTTGTCCAACATCATGTGGTTGCGTCAACATCGCCAGATAACATAGATTGTATTGGGGACTATGGGGAAAAGTTACAGGTACTGGAATAGGCCAGGTGCTATGGAGATGAAGCCTAGCAGCAAGGAGGAGGACAATGTATTCCCTCAGTAACCCAAATTGTATATGTAAATAACTCTGAATACAGCTTGGATTGGGGAATATGGGGAAAAAATTACACGTACTGGAGAAGACAGTTTGGTGAGTTCTTAAGAGAAAAATAAAATCCCATAAAAGTTAAAGGTACTGGGCAACACAGCTTGGGGAATTAGAGACACAGATTGTGATTTCAACCTCATCTAATTCCTAAAGTAAGGTAAGGTAATTCCTCAAGTATTTCTAACAAGTGTTATCTATGAGAAAATAAAATCCCGGGCAATGCCGGGTAAGTATGCTAGTATACTATATGAAGAATAGATTGGGTGATAAATTTCAATCAGGATAGATGAACTAAAACTCTTGAGATGTACAGTTAAGTGTATATATATAAAACTTTGTTTTGTTCAAAGTGAGGGATTTGTTTTGGTTTGGCTAAAACAACTGATGTCAGGAAATGCAGGAAGTGTAGGGAGGGGGTCTAGAGGGTAAGTAGGAAGATACATATTTTCTTAATAGATCCTTCCTTACACACACACTTCTTTTTTCTTTTTTCTCTCTCTTTTCTGTTTCCTTTTTTTCTGTCTTTTCCCTATGTTACAGATTTTCTCTCCTTTTTAATATTTTCCTTTCTTTGACTCATTTTAGACAATTCTTTTTTCTTTTTCTCCCTGTTTCGTTATAGAATCTCTCTTTTCTTGCTGTAATTCTTATTTTCTTTTTATGTTGGTGATGGATCTACGTGTATGTTTAGATGTATGTGTACGGTTATATATATTTTATGTGGAAACTCAATAAAGAATTATTTCTAAAAAATTGTACTGTCATTTTTTCCCTTTTATTGTTTATTTAGCTTCAGAAGAAATCCTCTTTTGTTCTTCAGCAGTAATTCTGATAAAGATTTGACATGTTGCCCTTACTGAAATTTCCACGTGTTTAGTATCACTGAACTGATCACTGATCACATGATCACCCACTGATCATGGGTGCAATTGATAATCACAGCTGAGGGAGTGTCAGCTCCCCAAGGTTTCCTGCGGGAGGCAACATCTGACAGTGGTCTACTCCTCTTGTAAACATAACTGTTATTTGCTTTACTGGCATGACATAGATCTTGTCTTTGTTTTACAACAAATCTAACTTGCCATCCTTACAATAGCACTGCCAGTGGTGGTTGGATGACCTACTACTGTGAGGCAACAGACCATGCTGATGGTAGTAGCATTGCTGCTGGTAGGTCTCCCATGCAGAAGGGCTGAGAATCCAGATTAAATGTTTCAACAGGCTACTGAGCAGCATCAGTTGTGTGTGTGTGTGTGTGAGAGAGAGAGAGAGAGAGAGAGGATCTCTGAGAGACAATGACAGTGGCACCATAGCTAACACTTGTTAGTACTACTCAGAAGGAGGCACTAGTAAACCCTTTTTGAATCTCTTCTACCATGAAAAGCCTACAATGACATAATCCAAAATCAAACAAGAGATAGTGCCAGAAGATGAGACTTCCAGGTTGGAATGCATGCAATGAGCAAAGGAAAGTACGATTAGCATTGTGGCTAATGATGCAACTGGACTCAGGCTGAAAGGAATTCAGCCATTGATATGCTTAGAGGTGAAAGGGAAGTCTGAAGCTGCACAACACATATTATAGAAACATTGAATATAAGAAGCATGAATCAGGGAAGAAATAGTACATATAAAGACTGCATTATTTGGGATGAGCTAAAGTTGGCAGAAATGGGACATTCTGAGTCAGTGTTCAACTCAGGTGATGAAAATCTAAGAAGAAACAGGGTAGCATTAGTAGAGAAAACATCGCTGTAGAGTTTAAAGATAATGTAGTAAAGCTTGGGAGATGCAACAGTTTGGGAGATGTAGATGACACCATGCTCCCAGCAGAAAGTAGCAAGCCTTTGGAATGACTACCAAAGCAAGTGAAAGAAGAAAGTGCAAAGGCAAATTTACAGTTGAACATTAAGAAAACAAAAATAATAATGATAGAAGATTTATATAACTTTAAAGTAGACAATGAAGCCATTGAAATAGTTCAAGATTTTCTATACCTTGGCTCAGTCATTAATCAGAATGGAGACTACATTCAAGAAATAAGAAGAAGACCAGGATTTGGAAGGGCAGCTACAAAGGAACTAGACAAGATCATGAAGTGTAAAGATGTATCACTGAATACTAAAATCAGGATTGTCCATTTTATTGCATATCCAGTTTCTACATATGGTTGTGAAAGCTGGACAGTTAAGGAAACTGATAGGAAGAAAATCAATTCCTTTGAAATATGGTGCTGGAGAAGTGTTCTGCAGATGCTGCTGAGTGTAAAAAGACAAATAAGTGGGTATTAGATCAAATCAAGCCTGAACTGTCCCTAGAAGCCAAGATGATTGAACTGAGACTGTTGCACTTTGGAGATATCATCGGAAGACATGACTCACTAGAAAAGATGATAATGCTTAATAGGAAAAGAGCAAGAAGGCATTACAGATGGATAATCAAGGAAGCCACAGCCCTGACTGTGGAAACCCTGAGTAGGGCTGTGGATGATGGGATGACATGGAAGTCCCTCATTCATGGGTTGGCCATAAGTTGAAGTCAACTCGATGGCAGCTAATAACAATCTTACTATCATATTTAAAGAAAATCAAGGTACTCTATTCCATAGATTTCCCCAAATTTCCACACTTCTTTCCTATATTTTGTGTCCATATCATCATAAAACTTTTCACTTGTCCAGGCTCAGTAATGCTTTTAGAAGTAAAGCACAGAATTTTTAAACAGTACACTCCCCCCCACCCTTTTTTGGGGGGGGAATTGATTTTGGTTACTTCTCAAAATTGTTAATTTCCTTTAAGGTGATTTTATAAGGATCTAATTGAAATATATTTAAGTCATAGAGAGCTCCTCCTTCCACCACCACCCACTTCCATTCAATGTCTTTTAGAAAAGAAAAAGAAAAAAATATTTTTTAACTTTTTTTTCCTAAATCACCTGGCACAGCTAGGTGTTCTGTTGTTTGCAACATGAATAATTTCATAGTTATTCAAAAGTCATCATGAGAACATTCAAAAGAAAAAAAATATCAACCACTTTCAAAACACTGTGACAACTCTCAATGACAATCCACTTTTAAAATGTGATTGGACTGAGTTGCACTCACAGAAAGAACATTGCCAGCACCCAACAAAGGAGGGAGGAGAGATTTTCACCAGATTTTTTTCTCTCCTAGCAAATCCCTCTACCATTAGGATGTTTTATCTAAGTTGGACTTCTGGATCCAACCCTATGATTATTTAGTAATAGACCAGCTAATGACTTTTCACAGATGCTTACACAACATTATCACAAGAGTCTGTGCAGTCCTGCCAATTGCTAGGTTCTATAGCAGGCCTCATGGTTCCACAGACACAGGACATGGTGCAGATGGAACTGCTCTTGAATTTAGTTTCACCTTTATGTTGAGGCACTTTAGTGAAAAATGTAAAATATGGCTTTGACGACTAGAAGTCACCATTTGTGTGTGCATGGTTACCTTTGGATCCAACACTATGTAATTATGTTACTGATGATGACTCACTTTGTTGAAAAATAAGCAGAAGAAAACAGGGGGGAAAAGTGCAAGTTGGGCCAAACAAAGCAGGTTATTTGAAAGATGTCCTGAAACATCCCACCCCCACCCACCCCAAATACCATAAATACTTGCATTGGAGACTATTTTATTGGTGTTGAAGAGAAAGAGATTGTGAGGACTGTTAATCCTCAAGACGGCAACTTAATAAGACTTAAGTAAGTGTGTATAAGGTTATGAACTATGTCTTTGAACTCCCAAAAGTCCATCTGTCAGTGGTTTTAGAACACATGAATAGGTAGAGGAAGAAGTCATTTCAGCAAAGGTATAGATTAAGCAGATTTCTTGCTTCATTTGTGGTCCTTTTGCAAAAAGGCTAAGGAATGTTAAATGGCAGGATAGCTTATTCTGGGAACCATGATTCAAATGCTGTAGAAGAAATGGGGTAGGGAAGAGTGGGACAGAGAAGCATACATTTAATGTTTACAACAAAATTAACTGTACCATTTATAAGTATATTTTTGATGAAAATTATAGAATTTGGTTCCTTTGTTCCCTTTCCAGTTAGTCACAAATATCTTACACACGGCACTCTCTTTTTTTTTACTTCTATTACAGTGCTGACAGATTTAAGATGTTGCCCTCACAGATATATCTCAAGCAGTAATTTTACTGACAATCTTAAAATGATACTCTGGAAGCCATTCTTCCTAATTATGGCCACACTAGTGCCAATGAGCTAGTGTGCTGTGGTGCTCAAAGCTGAGGAATTATTGATACAAATCTTATTTCAAATACATCAATTACTTTCATTTTAGCTATTATCTCTACTGTGACCAAGCAGTGACTCAGTTAAATAAATAAGTCAGACACTGGCAGTGTTGCTGATATCTAGATTGGAACTTTCACAAGGCATCCTTTTTTTGTGTGGCTGAAACCAATTCTTTGCTCACCTTTGCACTAAATTTGCTGAATTACAGATTTCTTCCTCTCCAGCCAAAGTACCCTTGCCACTTTGATTTGTTTGCTGAGTTAGCTGTAATTTGGGAAATTATTTGATTCACAGTCTGCTGTAGAACACCCAAGTAGCAGCAATGCGAAAAAGGCTTACTCATAGAGATTTTAGTGTTATTATAGATACATCTCATGGAATGAAGATTGTGAATTGAAACAGTGACCACTTTACTTCCATAACATATAATGAATCCTTAAATTATGTAGCTTCTTCACAGACATGCCATCTGTTCTCGAGGAGAAACCCATGGGTATTCACTCTGAATTTTAAATAACTGAACATCACTTACCATCTTCTCATCTGCCACATTATTTTTCTATTGCCAGTAGCTGAATTTGCCAGTGCTGCAGAACACTTAGCATGATATGTGTGCCAAATTCTTATGAAAGGATTGAGTTGGTGATGAAGGATGTTGCACGGTAGAGGCCACAAGACAAGATCCAATACAGGGATGCTGCTGGTTGCAAATCAGAATCCAGCCAAAGTGGCCTCTCCCCTCCCCACTGCAGCCTGCCCGCCACTTGAAAACCAGCTCTGATGGGCTGGGATCCTCCCCCAAGTGAGTGGGGAGAATTTTCTTCATGCTGGTCAGTGTCATGTGTGACCTGCCCTGTTAGGTCATGTGTCTGTTTCACGGTGAGGAGGCAAGCTGGTCACACTCACTTTCAGAAGCTACCTCTTGCAAATCTGCACATTCCACGAGCATTCCCCCTAATGTCTCTACTCTGCCCTTGTTTCTAATGGCTATTTTGGAGATAATGTGTTCCTTTCTTTTGACATCTGTTCCATACGTGCCCCCTCCCCCCCGCTTCTCATCTGCAAGGAACCATCCTGTAGAACTGTTAAGGAATTTGGTAGTACTTTTTTACAGTAGCTCCATTCCCTCTTGCAGGGGCAAAGCCAGAAGTTAGTGCTGGGGCACTCCAGTTCAGCCCCTTGGCTACTGACCTGTAGGGTCCTCAGGGCTTGGTTTTGACTCCAAAGCTATTTAGCATATGCATGAAACTGCTGAGAGAGGTTGACTGGAATTTGAGGGTTCAGTGCCAAGATAATGTGGATGACATCAGCTTTATTACTCCTTTTTACCACAAGCAAGGAAGCTGTTTTGGTCCTAAACCAGTGCCTGTCAGCTGTAATGGGCTGGATGAGGACAAACAAATTGAAACTTAATCTAGAGGAGACAAAGGTGCTCCTAGTCAGTCGAAAGTCAGATCGCCGAATAGGCATTCTGGGGATGCACTCACCCTGAAGAGGCAGTCCTAGAGCTTGAGTGTACTCCTCAGTTCATCCCTGGGCCTGGAAACTCAGGTTTCAGTACTTATTGGTAATTCATTCACACAGTTAAAATTAGTGTGCCAATTGTACCCCTTTCTGGAGTTGTCAGATCTGGTTACAGTGACTCATCCTGATTATTTATTTATTTATGTATTTATTTACTTACTTACTTACTTACTTATTTACTTGTTTATTTAGTGCCAACACTGTACCTGGCACTTTACAAGCAAAAGCATAACTAAACAGTTCCCTGCCCTCAGCTTTACAATCTAATTAAGACATGACAGTATCTTGAGATCTTTTTGTGAAGTTCTTTTCGCTGTCTCAACATCCTTCCTAGCTATATCTGGTGGGAAATGGGAGACAGGGTCTTCTTAGCGGCAGCTCTTGATGTCCTGGAACTTCCTTCCTAGACAGGCTAGACTGGCACCTCTTTTGCTATCTTTTATAGGCTGAAGATCTTTTTGCTTTTTTAGGCTTTGAGACCTGACTCCTCAGAGGGAAGTACCTTTTTTATGTGCTGTGCTGTTTAAATTTGTTGTGCCTCTTTCTAATGGCTTGCTTTTAACTACTTTAATGGCTTGCTTTGGCATGTTTTGTATGATGCACCTTTTTTAATTTTGGTATGCTGCCTTGAGTCCCAGATTGGGAAAAAGATGGGATGATGATGATGATGATACAATAAAAAACTGATGTGGTGGCACACTCACAAAGGTTATTATTTGCCGCAGATGGAACAGACTAAAGCTATAGTTTTCTAAGTCATGCTCCTCTTGCTTTGAATAAAATAAAGTCCTGTCAGTTGCCTGAGAAAAGAGTGTGCAGCAGGTTTTTTATTGGATCAGTTTGTTTTAAAAGATCACCTTTCCTACTCAGTGAGTCTTTAGGACTGATATACCAGCAGTTCTCAAATACTATGCTCTTCATGGATATTAAGGACCATGTCTCATTCCACTGAAAACAACTATAGGAAAAGTCATTTCTTGTGCTTAAGGATTTCCCATATTTCGTCTATCCAGCTCCAGTCTGCATTTTATCATTAGGATGCTGCCTTTCCTTAAATCTCCTTTTACAGTTTTAAAGAAAAAAAAATACAAGCCCTCCTTTACCAGTGGATACAAGTAGAAAAGAAATGCTTAATGCCCTGATAGGGCTGCATTTTGGGGGGGGGGGGGTCTAAGTCTGATTTATGGCAGTAGCCAGCAACCCAGGATGGTGAAATATTTGCTGCCGCTTGCAGGAACCTGGAAAAATGAAGTGTGAAGTTCTGAAGAGAGCAGGCAACAGTTCTCCAGTCACTAAACACTTCCAACAAGTTGGCAGCTGAATAGAGCTGTGGTCTGAAAGTCAAACCTCAAAGGAATATGGGGAGGGGTCAGTGCTATGTAGCATCAAAATACTGCTTCTGCTTTTAAAGTTCTCCATATATTCGTTCTTGAATTGTGAGGAAAAGATTTGTTGTTGTTGATTATTTACTTATTCCCTCTCCCTCTTCCTTCCTTTCCTTTTTAACTTTCCAGTCCCCCTGCCCCTTTAGAGGTTTGCCCCAAAATAGGAGAAAGAATTTAAAAGTAATACCAGGAGCATAGGAAGCTGGTTAAACCCATCATTTAAAACACTCTGACTGAAAAATATGATCCCTGCAGGGAAAACGCAGCATACTTTTTTTCTGACAACATTCGCTGCTTCCGGTTGCAAGAGGCCACAGCTTATTCCACAGGGCTGAGTTTCCACAGTGTCAAAGGCTTGAAAGCTGTGGGCAGGGAAGTTGGGATTTTTATTTCCATGAAAAGGGAATTTCCCAGGGGTGAAAAATGGAGGCAAGGATTTTTTAGAATGTTCTTGGAACAAGCCCCCATCACTGAAATGTTTGCCAGGTGAAACACGTGGCTGCCTTGGTTTTATTTCTTTAAGGGAAATTAATATTCATCTCCAGCATGTGTGCAGCCCATTAGATATAATCTTTTTTCCTTTCCAACTGAATATTGCTTCCCACACTAATTCATAAGTTTAAAATATACCTGAGCAATTTATAATTTGTCAGCAATCCCACACAGTCAATGTTTAACATATGTTCGAGATTATCTGTGCTTATATATACATACACAAAAAGACAATTCACTGAGGAGTCAGGTAAATTTACTTTTTTTGCCTTAGGGAGGGTGCACACTCTGCTCTGTGAAACAAAAATACCCACTCTCCAGTTTGCCTCCTCACTGATAAAGCAGGAAAGGGCTGGGCTCCAAGTTTGATTTATAGCAGTAGTCAGCATGTCAAACTGGTGAAGATCTTTTGCTGCTCACAGGTCCTGGAAAATGTTCTAAACGTTGGAAATAAAGAAATAAGAGCAATGACATGTTATTTTTAACACTGTAACTCTAACCACATTTTCATGGCTACTCTGATTCTTCCCTGGATAAAAGCCATATTTGCATGAGTACTTCTTTCTTTCTTTCTTTCTTCCTTTATTTTTAAAATAGAAGAATAGAATCATACAGTTGGAAGAGACCACAACAGCCATCAAGTCCAACCCCCTGTCATGTAGGAACACACACTCAAAGCACCCCTAGCAAAAGGCCATCCAGTCTCTGTTTAAAAACTTTCAAAGAAGGTGACTCCACAATACTGTGAGGCAGCACATTCCACTGTCAAATGGCTCTTACCATCAGGAAGTTCTCCCTGATGTTTAGGTGAAATTTCCTTTCCTATAGTTGAATCCTTTGCTCCATGTCCTAGTCTCTGGAGCAGCAGCAAACAAGCTTGCTCTATCTTCAACATGACATCCCTTCAAATATTTAAACATGCCTATCATGTCACCTTTTAATCTTTTTTTCATCAGGCTAAACATGCCTAGCTCCCTAAGCTCCTAGCTCCTCATAGGGCATGGTTTCCAGACCTTTCACCATTTTCGTTGCACTTCTCTAGACACATTCCCACTTGCCAATATCCTTCTTGAATTGTAGTGCCCAGAACTGGACACAGTATACCAGATGAGTTCTAACCAAAACAGAATAGAGTAGTATTATTACTTCCCTTGATCTTGACACTGTACTCCTATTGATGCAGCCCAGAATCACATTGGCTTTTTTAGCTGCTGCATCACACTGCTGACTTATGTTCAGCCTATGGTCAACTAAGACTCCTAGATCCCTTTCACATGTGGTATTTTCAAGCTAGGTATCACCCATCCTATATCTGTGCATTTCATTCTTTCTTCCTAAGTGTAATACTCTACATTTTTCCCTGTTAAAATTCATTTTGTTAGTTTTGCTCCAGTTCTCTAATCTGTCAAAGTCATTTTGAATTCTGATCCCGTCCTTTGGGGTATTAGCTATGCCTCAAAATTTGGTATCATCTGCAAATTGGATGAGCATGCCCTCTATTCCTTCATCAAAGTGAAGATATTGAATAGCACTGGGTCCAGGACAGAACCCTGCGGCACCCCCGCAGTCACTTCTCTGCAGGATGAAGAAGAGCCATTGGTGAACACCCTTTGTGTTCAGCTGGTGAACCAATTACAAATCCTATAACAGTAGTTTTGTCTAACCTATATTTTACTATCTTGTTTGCAAGAATATCAATTTGTAGTTTTCGCTTCTGGTCTTGATGGAGTCCTGACGAACTGCCTAGGATGATTGCTGTTGCCAGGCAGCTGCTGCTAGTGGCTAATCCAGGGGTTTCTTTTTGTCTTTTTTCCCCCCATTGGTGCCTGGGCAAGTAATGCTTTTGGTAAAAGGTGTCCAGAGGGGGCTCGGGGGGGGGGGACTCAATTTCACCAGTCTGGTGTCTTGGCTGCCCCTTGGATGTCCAAGCAGATGATTGGATGGAGGCAATGAAGTTGTAGAGCCACCACAGCCACTCACTGAAGGCTGTTGCATCAGCAACACGAGCAACACTGGAGATTTTTTAAAAAGGACTCTAAACAATTTATCTGCATAACTAAAGAGTTGATCACCTATCTATTCCTAGTTAAGAAAATAACTCCTTCACCGTAAGATCTGCTACAATGACAGGAAGTCTTGCAGAAATACAGTCATAACTTTTTGATATCTTTGTCTGGAGCAGTTTGAAATACAAGCAGCGGAGCCCTTTTGGGTAAGTGATCCAACTGATGGAACTTTCTCTTTGCTAAAGTTGGCATTTTGGACTATTTTGACCAGTTGCGGGAGAGTTTGGATGTAGACTTACTGATCCAGGACATTTGGACTGAGCTGTTTTGGAAGATTGGGCCTCAGACCTTGGCGAACATAATTAGAATGTGATTGAACTGTGTTTTATGTTGTCTTGTGCAGTAAAATCCCATCTGTATGAAACAAACTGCTATGAACTGTTTAGTTCTCAACAATTACATACAGCCAGAGACTGAGTTAAGTGGAGATCATCCCTGTTACAAAGAAACTTTTGCTTCCAACTCCTAATTTCTGGTCCTACTATGCTGAATAATTGCTTTGAAAATCACAACAGAGATCAAGGCAGGGACTGGGACATAAAGAGCTGACTGAGACAGAGGGGAAAGAATCAAGTGTTAAAAAAGAGACTTATGTTGTAAATAAGTATTAATATAATTTAATTTATATTTATACAGATATATACACATAAGTTATATTAGACACAATTGTCATATATATAGATTCATTTAAGATTTCTGTAAAACTTATATTTCATCTTCACTTATATTTTATTGCTGTGTAGGTAGGAGATTAGTTAATTAATTATCAGCCCTTTTGGGTTTATTTAACCCAAATATTGAATTTGAATTCAAATATTGAATTTAATGGTTATATTAATTTAAATACTAGCTATTTAAAATTTAAGTTTTAATTACAGTTACTTTTGATTAATTCATATAAGTGACTTTTTTTGTGTGTTCCTGTTTCCTTAATATCCCTTAATATTTCTCTGCACGTTTTTTCAATACCTTCAGTATCATTTTTTTGGAATTTGTACTTGATCTAGTTAAACATATAGAAGTGCTTTGATATTTAATTTGATATTTTGATATTTAATTTGGCAAAGCACAAGACAAAATTGTGCAGTTAATAGGAATTTATTATGAATTTTTGATATATTGCATTGTCCAGAGTTTGAAGTGGTAATGAAGTTTCTTATTAGCCACTCTGAACTGCTCACTTCAGGTTGCAAAAATATTTCTCTTTCTAGAATACAGTCAGACTGGGTGTGAGCTTGTAATCAACAAGTTATTCAAGGCTATCACTAAGAGGATGGTAGAAGACAAGAACCAGCTGTGCCTAAGAGATTAACTAAAGTGAACAAGAAGGAACTACAAGAGGCTGAAATCTCACATCAGCAAGGTGATACACAAGTGCCATCTGCTGCTAAAACCCAGGAACAATCTATAAATACTTCAGTTCAAATTCCACAATGGCATGTGGCACAAGGAAAGCAGTTGCATCAGTGCAAGCTCAATCACAGACCTTGATGCACGTCCAAAATAACAGCTCCTTCCTCATTAATCTTGGAAGAACTGAGAAGATTTAAAATGGAAATAAGGCAAGAATTGAAAGAGTCCAGAACAGAAATTAAGACTGACATAAAGAGACAAATTGAGAGTCTTGGCAAAAAAATTAGATAAAGTCTGTAAAGATATATCTACATGAAAAGGGATATAGAGACTCTCCAGGAGAAATCAAAGCAAACAGAGCTGGTGACACAGCAAATCAAGCACATCCAAGATCAAGAGACTACAGAGTTATGCTACAGAGAGAAGTACCTGAAATTGAGGGGTGTGCCTGAGGCTTAACAGAGGACATCTTCACCAAAATTTTGACAGTACTTGTGAGCTACATAAATTAAACAGATGAGCAACTTGAAGCAAGTATAGACAAGATTTTTTTGCATCAACTCAAGAATAGCTGAAGAGAGAAATTTGCCAAGACACATTGTAGTATGTTTTACTAAAGCACAGACAAAAGACATAGTCTTACAGCAAAGCTACATACAGCAGCTTCTAATTGATGGATGAGAGATCAAATTTCACAAGGATATTCCTCCCTAGATTTTAAAGAGAAGGAAAGAGTACGGATCTTTTACACAGCTTCTTTTGAAACACAACATAAATTATAAAAGGAATAAAACAGAAGGCATTTCCTTCAGTTATAAACAAAACTGATTTATAATCAATTCACCTGATAAAGCCAGGGAGATAAGTGAAAAACTAAGGAAAAACTTTGAGAAGAAAGCCTCAAAAGAAGAAGACAACAGAGTTCAAATACACAGTTCAAATATAGAGTTCAAAGGAGGATGAGGAGGAGATTTCTGTAATTGAGAACAAAGCCACTGAGGGTGATCTGGATGAAAATATCAAGAACAAAGAAGGAGAATACCAATCAGCAAGTAAATCAGAGGAATTTGAAGTCGACTTGAATTAGAGATACTTGAAGTTAAAAGTTCGACAATGACATTAAAAATTCTATCCTGAAACGTCGAAGGCCTTAACTCTGAACATAAAAGAAGGCACATTTTCCATCACTTAGAAATATATAACTTGGATGTAATATGCCTTCAAGAAGTCTGTATTCAAGATAAAGATATAAAATACCTAAAAAACCCAAAACTTGGTAATTACTTCACTGCAGCGTATGCAAAAAAGAAATGAGGCGTGGTGATATATGTCAGTTATAAATATTCTGAAGAAGAGATTTTCTGTGATAGTGAAGGACACTATCTCAGATTAAAAGTAAACTTCCAAGACTTCAAAACATTAATTGTTGGGGTTTATTCCCCAACTGAAAATAAGCACAAATTCTACCATAAAATCTAAAAAGAAATAATAAAACACACCACTGAAAAGAATCAAGAAAACTTTTTAATCATAGGAGATATGAACAGAGTAATAAAGTAAAAGATAGAGCATCAGCTATTCCAATAAAAAAAAATAAGGAAAACTACCTTGGAGATTTTTTGCATTGCTAGACGAATTTGCCTTAATAGACGTTTGAAAATATAAACATGGGACAGTAAAAGGATATACATTTTATTCAGATGGACATCACTCCATGTCAAGATTAGCTCTTTTTTTGATATCTAAAGCTATGCAATTAAAAGTGAAAGATATGGAAATCCTTCCTAAAATCTTCTCTGATCACAATCCAATTCAATTGCAATTAAAAGTAAGGAAAGGAAAAACAAGTTGGAGACTGAATGACAATCTATTAAAAAAACAAATGTGTCAATAATGAGGTGAAAGAGGTTTTGAAAAAATATTTCAAAGAGAATAGGTCTGAAGAGCTATGCATGAATACGATTTGGGACACATGTAAAACCATCATAAGAGATCATTTAATCAAACTAGAGACTCAAAGAGGGAAAAAAGGAGAACATATACATAAAATCTACATGGCTTTGATGAGAAAAGAAACAGAACTTTGACAAGATATTCAAAATTCAGAAATAGGACATGAAATAAAAATTGTCCAAAATCAACTAATTGCAGAGAATACATCAGATATAGAGAGGGAGATGAAATTTTGTGATCTGGGATACTTCAAACATGCCGATAAACCTGGGAAGTGGCTGGCATTTAAAGTAAGAAAAGAAAGGGAAAAGAGACTAACTATGCAAATTAGAAGAGGAGAAAAGTTAATATCAGATCATGATCTTGTAAGAAAACTTTCCTTGCATACTACAAACAACTATATGACGATAAGCATCTCACAGAACATGGGCATAAGAAATTACTGACATATCTAGAAAGCCAAGACATAATTCAGAAAACATGTTGAATGCTCCCTTCACAGTGATGGAAATATCAGAAGCAATTAGAAAACTAAAAACATCCAAGGCTCTGAGGCCAGATGGCTTTACAGCATCATTTTATAAAATCTTTGAAGATGAATTGATGATACCTCTACAAATGACCTTCAGTCACATTATTCTTGATAGTTTACCAAAGTCATGGGTCTATACAAATATTACTCTCATACTGAAGGAAGGTAAAGACCATATTCTACCTGAGAATTATAGACCAATCTCCCTTTTAAACATAGACTATAAAATATTTGCAAGTATTTTGGCAGAGATTTTAAAAAATTCTAAATACGATTGACTCAGATCAAAACAGTTTCTTGCCTGGACGTCACGTAAGGAATAATGTAAGAACATTAATAAATGTCACAGAGTTCTTCAAAAAGCGTAATGAAAATAAATTGGCTATGCTTTTCTTAGACGTTGAGAAGGCCTTTAATAAAGTGAGATGGATGCTTTTGATAGAATTGCTGAAAAGAATGAATTGCAATAAGAACTTTGTAAAATGGAGTGAAGAAATATATAATGATCAGAGAGCCCAAATTATTATTAATGGAGAAAACAATGTGCCTCTGAGCATAATAAAAGGTACATGACAAGGTTGTCCCCTGTGACCCCTTTTGTTTATATCAGTGTTAGAAGTTTTCAATAGAAATATCAGGTCTGACCCAGAGATAAAGGGGATCAAAATTAAAGATCAAACATACAAGTTAAAAGCATTTGTGGATGACTTGGTAATATTTTTGCAAGATCCATTATGGAGCATTGGAAAAATCCTGATCAAGTTAAGAGAATTTGGTGAGATGGCAGGGCTTAAAATTAACAAAGGAAAAACAGGGATATTAACAAAAACCATGACATGATGAGAGGAAGAATAACTACAAAACAGGGTATAAATTAGAAAAAAAATGTGAAGTACCCAGGAATATGGATTACAAGAAACAATACTGACTTGTTCAAAAATAATTATGAGAAGGTATGGAAAGAAATCCTCCAAGATTTAGAAAGATGGACTAATTTTCAATTATCTTTTTTTCTTTGGTAGAACAGCCATGACTAAAATGAACATATTACCGAGGTTGAATTTTCTATTTCAAAATTTGCCCATTATTGTAAATGAGAAACCATTTTAAACACAGCAGAAGAACCTGTCTAGATTCATCTGGGCAGGGAAAAACCTGTACATAAAATGGAATAATTTAGCAGATCAACAAGACAAGACAAGAGGAGGATGTGACCTACCTGACCTAAAATTTTACTACTACACGAAAGGTCTGACATGGATCTTAGACTGGATCATGTTAGAGGGTAAAAGAACTGAGAAGGCTGAGATCTCAGATTTGGTTTCCATGCTTACCTATGTTATGGTAAGGCCAAGATTGATAGAGATTTTCAACACCATTTTATAGGAAAGGCATTGCTTAAAATTTGGCTGAACTTCAAAAATAAAACCTATAACAGAATACCAATTAGGATCTTGCCACAGGAGACCTTCTTTGGAAAATGGGTTAGAGATCAAAAAGGATGGATTAAATATAAAGGTGTACTGATCCAAGACCTCAGAGGGACAGTGTGAATAAGAACAAGGGAAGAACTCAACCAAATTGGGCTTAAGTGTCAGTGGTTTCCATTTAGTCAATACACAGAACATTTCAAGATGGACCTGAAGTTACAAGGATTTAAGTTGGACAATGACTTAAACGAATTTTAGAGGATAATTTTCAATAAAGCCAGACATGCAGCATCCAAAATATATAAATTACTTTTAATGAGACATTTAGAAGAAGAGACAATAAAAGAAACAATGCTTAAATGGGCAAGAAATTTTGGTCATGAAATTCTATTGGAAGCTTGGGAAGCTGCTTGGAAAAATACTAATCAGTTTACTCTATCTCAAAACTTAAAAGAATTTTTTTTTAAAAAAAATGATATATAGATGTTACCTAATGCCATCAAAATTGGACAAAATGTGTCATACCGGTAAAGACAAGCTTTGGAAGTTCCAAGAAAAAGCAGGTTCATTTTACCATGTTTGGTAGACTTGCCCAATAGTGCATAAATTCTGTACTGAGATACATATAGTGATTTCAGGCATATTTCACGTTACATTTCCTTTAAGTCTAGAATTCTTTTGATTAAATATGACAAATATGTTCTAAAAAAACTACAGTCAAGAAATACTGGAAAATTCTCTTACATAGAATCATAGAATCATAGAATCATAGAAATGTAGAGTTGGAAGAGACCATACGGGCCATCCAGTCCAATCCCCTGCCGTGCAGGAACACTCTCAAAGCACTCCCGACAGATGGCCATCCAGCCTCTGCTTAAAAACCTCCAAAGAAGGAGACTCCACCACACTCCGAGGCAGCATATTCCACTGCCGGACAGCCCTGACTGTCAGGAAGTTCTTCCTGAGGTTCAGGTGGAATCTCCTTTCCTGCAGCTTGAATCCATTGTTCCTTGTCCTGGTCTCTGGAGCGGCAGAAAACAAGCCCTCTCCCTCCTCTACATGGCATCCCTTCAAATATTTAAACAGAGCTATCATGTCCCCTCTTAACCTTCTCTTCTGCAGACTGAACATACCCAGCTCTCTAAGTCTATCCTCATAGGGCTTGGCTTCCAGGCCCTTCACCATTTTGGTCGCCCTCCTCTGGACCTGCTCCAGCTTGACCATGTCCTTCTTGAATTGGGGTGCCCAGAACTGGACACAGTATTCAAGATGAGGTCTAACCAAAGCAGAGTAGAGTGGTACCAGTACCTCCCTCGATCTAGACACCATACTCCTATTGATGCAGCCGAGAATTGCATTGGCTTTCTTGGCTGCCGCATCACATTGCTGACTCATGTTCAGCTTGTGGTCTATTAAGACACCTAGATCCCTTTCACACGTACTGCCATCCAGCCACGTGTCCCCCATCCTATATTTCTGCATTCCATTTGTTCTACCTAAGTGTAGGACCTTACACTTCTCTCTGTTGAATTTCATTTTGTTAGCCCTGGCCCAGCTCTCCAATCTATCCAGGTCATTTTGAATTTTGATCCTGTCCTCTGGCGTATTAGCAACCCCTCCCAATTTGGTGTCATCTGCAAATTTGATGAGCATGCCCTCTATTCCTTCATCCAAGTCATTGATGAAAATATTGAACAGCACTGGGCCCAGGACAGAACCCTGTGGCACCCCGCTAGTCACTTCTCTCCAGGATGAAAAGCAGCCATTGGTGAGCACCCTCTGGGAACGGTCAGTCAACCAGTTACAGATCCACCTGACAGTAGCTCTGTCCAGCCCACATTTTACTAGCTTCTTTGCAAGAATGTCATGTGGAACATTGTCAAAGGCCTTACTGAAATCAAGATATGCTACATCCACAGCATTCCCTTCATCTATCAAGCTAGTAACTCTATCATAAAAAGAGATAAGATTAGTCTGGCATGACTTATTTTTGAGAAATCCATGTTGACTTCTCGTGATTACCGCGTTGCTTTCTAAGTGATTAGAAACTGACTGCTTAATGATCTGCTCCAGGATCTTTCCGGGTACAGACGTCAGGCTGACTGGGCGATAATTATTTGGATCCTCTTTTTTTCCCTTCTTGAAGATGGGGACAACATTTGCCCTCTTCCAGTCTGCTGGAACTTCTCCTGTCCTCCAAGATTTCTCAAAGATTATAGCAAGTGGTTCCGAAATGACCTCTGCCAGTTCTTTTAATATCCTAGGATGTAATTCATCTGGCCCCGGAGACTTGAATTCATCCAGTGTGGCCAGGTGTTCTTGTACCACCAACCAACATATGGTTTCAATTGTGAGGATTCTGGTAGTGAAAATTTGGAAAACTAAAGATACTCCAGATATAGATCAATGGCTGTTGAAATTAATAGAAATGAAGGATCATGATGTAGTGACTTATCAAATTAATGGATCAACTATTAAAGCAATAAAGGAAGAATGGGCAGCAGTTCTAAACTATGCAAGAAAAAAATGGAGAATTGAGTCTCTCTCTCTCTCTCTCTCTCTCTCTCTCTCTATATATATATATATATACACACACACATATAAAACTTGAAAGAGAACTTGCTTTTTTGACCCAGTTATTAGTTGTAATAACAATGGATAATACTAAAAGATTTGGATTTGTGAATACAAATTACCCCACCTCTTAGGGTAACAGTTTCACATAAATGTTGATTAAGTGTTGATATCATTTCAGGTATTGATTCAGTTTGATCTACTTCACTTGAGACTAACAATTGAATTTGGTTCTGTGGCTGACACTGTGCTTTACATCAGTGTAACTTTCTTCCAGTCCCCCATGAAGATCTTGACACCATCCAAAATGAATTCCAGATGTTTTCCAGGCTCTCTGGTACAGTATGTAGGGTTTCTTGGGAGCACTGAGAAAAAGAAGTTTACACCCATCCAAATTTTACTGTCAGAAGCAGTTCCATAAGCCAATGTCATCCAGCTGCAGTTGGACCTTCCCCCCCCAGTGATAAATAAAAACAGTTATCACAACAATACTTGTTTAACTAACACATCTGTAACAGATTAATCCAAATCACTAAGACATCAGAAGCTAAATAAATAAATAAATAAATATTAAAAAATCAATACTGAAATATGCTTAAGACACCATAGTTCAGAAACAACCTGAAGGCACATAGCAACACAGTAGGAAAAGAGGAAGATTGCATTACAGGTGAATAGACTCAATCAAGGAAATCATAGCCCTGAGTCTGTGAGACCTGAGCAGGGCTGCGATGGCTGAAGCTTTTGGAAATTTCTCATTCATAAGCTCACCATAGGTCAAAGCCAAGCTGATCACAAATGATATTGATAGTTGTCAATTTTTTTTTCTGTTTATGCCCAAATTATAATTTGCCTTTTTTAAAACAGAACACTTTCAAAAACTTAGCAAGTACAAAAAAATTACAAAAAAAATGGGAAAAAAATTCTTTATGAATGTTACGTATTCAGACATACCTCTGCATCACAATGCTGTGGTAGGTTTTCTCCTTCTGCTCTTCTTGCTCAAGCACACAAAGTAAAACTAGCTATTGCAAGCTCCCCTGCCCCTTTCTCCTGCTCAAGAGAGTAAGCCAATCCTTGGTATAATGAAACAACTTATAAGGGTAGGTCAATTTAAAAAGAATAATAAAAAACTTCCCTAATAATCTCTGGGTGGGTGTTCGGAGTCCCCTGTTTGGATTTACCCTTGACTCCCCTGCGGTTGAAATAAATTTTTACAATTTTTTTTTTTGCAAAATTTTTCCATTCTTTTTGTTGACTTCAAAATGACCCAGAATGCCCTGTAGGGACCCAGGAAGGCCCATAAACATGGTGAAAATGCTCCATACCCCCTACAGGGCATCTAGGGGCAAAAATTGACTTTTTGTGTGGGCAGATACAGTGGAAGGTGAGACCCTTCAAGGTCTCCTGGGGGTTAGCTGAGCCCCCAGCTTTCCACAGTTGCCTGTAGATGATTCCCAGGGTCACTGAGGGCATGATCAGGAAAAAGTAAATTCCTTCTCTCATCCATCCAGTCAGTCTTGGCTTTGAGGACTCTCCAAGCACAGTTTGCACCTGTTCAGAATTGCCACGTCCATTCTAGCATCTATTTTGCTGATTAGAGCCTTGCAAATATTGTCCCCATCTTCAAAAGGTGAAAAAGACACACACACACACGCACGCACGCACACAAATATTTACCCCTTTTCTTTGATATATTAAACCATATTGTTAAATGCAAGTACACAAAATTCATGACTGACTGTCAGTTTTGAAGCTAATCCCCCCCGCCCCCCCCCACTCACACACAAAATAGGTCTGGACTCTCTGGAAATATGAGAAAATGGCTCCAGACATCAGTGCTGAGCAAAGGATAATGTGCATCTGCCCATAATGTGCGTTAATGGAATAGAGGTGGTACCTCTGAGATTACACACACACACACACACACACACACACACACACACACACATGAGAGAGACACCATTAAACAATGATACTTCTGATTGGCAGTTCTTCAGAGTTCTCAGCTACCTAGGACTCCAGATGGCCCTGATCGTTGGTGCTTCATTATTTCAGGGGAGCTCAGTCCCCTCAGCCTTAGTGGGGTTCTTTGTTCTGGGGTCCATGCTAACTTCCCTGCCTCCCTCTTCTCTTTTCCAGTTGTCCCATGTTAAGTTTTCATAGCAGTATTTTCTGCTGTTTTGTAGACATGCAGAGGTTTTAAATACCAAGGTACACTTATTTTGGAACACACAATCACACCAAGGTTCCACGTGCTGTGTTTGTAGATGTTTATAATCATTTACATTGCTCCTGAGTCTGCCAGTGTCACATCAATGAATACGCAGCAATCACGTTTGTTAAATAAGTGCCCTCAGTTTGTAAATAGTATTATCACAGAGGTGGAAGGGATCCAAGGACCATATAATCCAACTTCCTGTATCAGCACCTTCCAGGAGTAATACAAGCTGAGAACCTGTTATGTCAGAGGGAGGGCATTCTTATCCATCCAAGCTATTGTCCCAATGCCAGGTTGGCTTTGCTGTTCATTGAGATAACTTCTGATTTGTCTGGATTGAGCCATAGTTTATTCCCTACATTCAGTACTTCATGGCATCCATGAAACAATTCAGGATTTCCACAGCTCCATTGCAAAAGGGGGCGGTGGTGCGGAGAAACAGACAGACCTAGGGAGACATGCAGAGAGAGGTGGATAACATCAGTATATTCATATTGGCTTGATCTCAGTATATTATTGATCTCCTCCAGTGGCTTCAATTAGGTGTTAAGCAATGATACTGAACCTTGTAGGTGATTCTCCACAGGCTAACAGCTGTTAGGATCACTAGCAGTCCTCCCAGTACCATCTTCTCAGCATGTTCAGCCAAAATGGATTGGAAGCATGGTGAAACAGTTTTGTAATCCTACATCGGCCAAGCAGCCCAAAAGATAGCATGATCTACGATATCCAGTGACACTGAGAGGCCCAGCAGAATGCAGAGGGATACTTTCCTCCTGTCAAGTCATCCACCAAGATGACCAGGGCTTTTTCTGTCCTGCAAGGAGGTCTGAATGCAGACAGAAGTAGTTTCCAGATTTATAGATATGAGCCAGGGAACTTTTCTGTATAAGAAAACATATTTACAGACAATATGCCTTCTAGCAATAATTATTCTGTGAGTGAAAAGTAACCATTCCTCATGTGCCACGCTTTTACCCATACCCATCTCTGTAGCAATAGGAAACCTGATGGGTGAAATTTCTACAAGGGGGAAAGAATATTACATGGACATGTGTAACCAATGGAACTTTGCTTCCTAGGAAGTACTGATGGCACATATTCAAGCACATTCAAAACTAACATTGCAATCTTTTACAAATAAATTGGCATTCACCAAAAAATTAATGTAAAAAACTAGAGTAGGCTGGTGGTGTTCAATACAAAACATATATAAGTGAGGAGAAAAAAACTGCATATATTTCTATACAGAGTTTCTAATTCATTATAAAATAGAGTTAATCGTCGTTGTTGTCATCATCGTCGTTGTCATCATCATCATCATCATCATCATCATCATCATCATCATCATGTTAATCTGGCTTGTACTCATTCATTCAAAGCCGGCATAGATGTAGACGTAGATCTTGTTGCACATCTATGTACAGCAGAGCTGCTGTAAAATGCATGATGAGCTTGTCCTTTTAGTAAGTTAAATGATTTAAATCTAGGACTAAAACCATTCAGAAAGTTGTTTGGACAAGAAATTCCTGTTTTCTTTGGACCGGTTGGAGGGAGGCATAATTATAGTGTTGCAAATGTGATGCTCTGCTTAACAAGCTGTCAGTATTTCCATACTAAACATCTATTTTCAGGGGGTTAAAACACTTCCAGAAAAAAAAAAAAAGGAGGGAATTGGAAGGAAAGCCTTGGGGACTAAAACTAGGCATTTATATTTAATCTGGCAAGAGTATTTTTTTAAGGGAAGTATTTTTATAGAAAAGAATACACACACACAAATGGAGAAAATTAATTGACAAATAGAAGCCTGTAATTTTGATCCAAGGTCTTTTTGGCGCTAAGACGGCTGAAATCATACTTCCCTTCAAAAGAAGATCTGATTCAGATGAAAAGGTCCCAGTCCAGTTTATTTTTAGGAGTAGCAGCATGGTTATTATAACCATAAGACAGGAATATATGAGTTTCTATGCTAGCCACTAGCTACCTGTGTGGCCTTGGGTAAAATGCTTAGCTGAGTAGCATCTTGACCTACACAGTAGCTGGCTTCATTCCCTCCTGTGCACTGCAGCACGTAAACACTCCTGCTTATCCTTAATGGCTCTGCTCATTCTGAGCTGGAATGTCTCCTTGTTAAAAGTGGATAACACTGGAGTCATTCTAGAGTTTAGATGTTAATGGGTGCCGTTAAGGTTGGGCACAGAATGCATTGGTACCCACTGGCAGAATTTTCTTTGTAGTAACCAATCTGTGTCAAACGGTTGTACCATCGTAAAGAAATGGGGGAGTTAGGAGACCTTTCTAGTACAGTAGCTACTGTGAGAAATCTGGTGGTTTGCATAAATTCTTCTTTGGATTTCTTCAAGCCTCAGCATTTCTGTTTTCTAGCTATTCAACAAGTGCTTTCCTCTTGTAATGGTAGTAGTTTAGAAGCTTAACGATCACTGCTCTCAGCAGAGATATTTTGATCTTCAAAATTCCTTAGTTCTTAAGTCTAAATAGGAATATCCAAACCTAATAGTGGCTTTCACTTTAGATGAAATGTGAAGGCAAGGTACAGATTTGTAACCCCTCCTTGTTCCTCAGGGAACCTCACTATTTACATTTTCCTCTAAATGTCTTCTGTTAGCCAGCACATGCTTGCATTATGATCTTTACTGCCCCTTCAATCACTTTCTACAATTCTCAACTGTGCTCTGATCGTCTCATAGGAAGCTGAAAGAATCCTTGGAAAAGTGATTGCAGATACACATGTTAGGTTTGACTCACACCTTGTCTCCTTCTATTTTTTTTTTTGTTTTTTTGTTTTTTCAGTGTGGATTATTATAATAGTTCTCTTTGTCTCTATGTACAAGTAATTTCTATGTACAGTAATTTCCTCAGTAATCAAGTTTTTGTGGCATATAGTCTGAGAATACAGACCATATAACTAGATATGTGAACTGTAATGCAACAGTGCCTGATAAAGTGGATTAAATCATAGAATCATAGAGTGAGAAAGGATCCCAAGGGCCATCTAGTCTAACCAGGTGTCAGTGCAGGAATCCACAGCTGAAGTTTCTCTGAAATATGACTAACAGAATAACAATTACCTGATTCCCAATATTGGCTGGTTTTAGACAGAAGAGTCCCAGAGAACTCCTGTGCTCTCTTTTCATAACCAGTCCTAGACATCTGTAGTAAATTCCTTCATTAGATTAGATAGTCCTTCATATAAGAAAATCCTATTATATTTATGAGATCACCATAAGTTGATGGGCAGCACACACATACCCTCCAACATTTCATAGATGAAAACTGGGACATGAGTGGCCAACATCAGAGCTGACAAAACTCATCTCTGACAAAAATTATGAATGGTAAAAGATGGGAAAAGTTATAAATGAGGATGAACACACAAGCAAGGACAGGTCATAGCAGTTTGCTTTTGCCTGAGCCTACTGGGAAAGGTAAGACTCGGTCTGGTCTGGTCTGGTCTGGTCCCTTCCCTTCCCTGCTGAGTTAATTGAGTGGAAATTACTTTTTGCACTTTGAACTCAGATTACTGTAATCGAAGTAAGATGAGGACAAATGGAGTCAGTGAGAGGAAGAGAGAGAAACTGGGACATTTTGAAAACAGCTGAAAAGAGGCAGAGGGCAGAGGATTAATCAGGACTAACTTTGTCAGACTGAGACAGTTGGAGGCTATGGTCCCTGCTGGTATTTTCTAGTGTGATCTGAGGACAGGAACCTTTAAAATGCGTTACATGTAAGCAATATTATTTTTCCACAAAAGTCACTGAAGTCTGGTCTTCCAGTGTTCCTGGTCAAAGGTTTGGCAAGCTGACAGAAGCACAGGTAAACACAAATATCTTCAGTGGAACCTAATAGATTAACAATAATGCTGTTCATATACTGTAAAGGCATTCCTTAAGATGAGTGTAACACTAGCTGTCACTAATTCCTCAAATATGATGTTACACTGTCCAGTCTTGGATGACATTAATGTACTAGAGTTCATTTGGGTCCTGACCAGGCACACTCTAAAAGCAAAGGAATTTTTCCACTGATTTCAATGTGAATTCAAGTCTTTAGCTTCTTAGCCCTGCCATTCTTTCCAGCATTAAAAACCACAAAAAAGTCAGCTTTATAAACAGGTGTCTCCTGTCTTTATTTCTAAAACCATCTTAAATATCTCTCTGTATTTACATGTGTGTGTGTGCGCGCACGTGCGCATATGCAGGGTGCCCACAATCTTGCCTTTGACAACCAGAGCTGACATTTCTTTCTGTCTTTTGTCAAAGTTGAATAGGGGGCTTTCCATGAAGAAAACTAGGCTGAGAACAGGATTCACAAAGCCTTTCCACACCAAAATATTCAAACATTTTTTTAAGGTTTACATACACCAGGCTTTCAAACCTCAGAAGGCACAGAAACATCTTGTAAGGCATCCTAATTTTGTCTATATTCTAACAGACACAACTGTGTTATTGATTTCCACTGACACCATAATTTCAAGGATGCTTTTAATCACTACTATATGTTAACTTTATTGCTGTAACAATAAGGGGTAGAAAATAATTTCTTAATCCTCTTGACAGAATCTCAGAAATGTAATGAGGTCAAGTTGTACAGAGGCACCTAGAGATGCTGCCTATGGAAAATATATTACCCAGAGCTTGGAATATTATGTGGGTGTACATACATACACGCATAATAATTCCTTACTTACTGTGTGGTCTATACTTATTTCATAGCAGACTATATATAAAATTAATATTTTACTCATTTCACGTTACCTTTCCAAAGGAATTTGTAAATATTACTTTATAATTGTTATTGAAAGGGTAACACACTACTAAAGTTTTGATATTTTAATTATTTTTTTTAAAAAATACAAAAATAGGTCCAAATCCAACCCAGAGTACTCACCAGTAGTAAGAATAATAGGTAAATGCCAGTCATTAGATCATAAAAGAAATGGTGTAACCAACCCTTACATTATTTCACAAAAGAAATTTTATGTTTTTGATTACTCTGAAAAATAGCGTGCTGCAGGTAACATCATTTGTTGTGACACTACATCTAATGCAATATCTAATATGTTAACTAGTTTAGATCTTAATATACTTCTTGGCTGTGTACTTTCAAAGGAACGTGACACAGGAGATATTGGACTACATTTCATATCTTGTAGTGGAAGGAAGGAAGTTGGTTTAATAACTAAACTGTAGTTATTAGAGACTTAGGCCATTTCCGCACTAGACTGTTATAGTGCTATTATTCTACTTTCAACATCCTATGGAATCCTGGGGTTTGCAGTTTAGGGAGAGGCCTTTGAGAACTGATCCTCACAACATGATTGGAGGAACAAATCTTTCCCACAAGATTTTGAGAACTCAAAGGGAAATTTAAACCAAGAATAAGGATGCTGAATGATTAACAAATAAAAACATTAAATGACCGGGACAAAATAAACTGAAGATGGAAGCAATAATAGATTCCTTCAAAGAAGAACTGTTTGCTAGATAACCTACAATTTCAGGTGACTGTGAAGTTCCAATTTACAATCATCAGAAATTGTACGTTCAAAAGACTCTTCTTTGAAGGAATCCATTATCTTTTAGTGTCTTATTATTGCTACCATCTTCTATAAAACCACTTGGAAGAAATACATCACTAGAAACAGATGCAATACTAACAGTGATATTTCAAATTACAGAGAATACATTAAGATTTTAACAAAAATCTGCCAACAAATATGGAAAAAAATGGCCTTCAGATTGAAAATCCTCAATACTTAATTCCAATCCAAAGAGAGGGAACAACAGAAATTGTAGTCTAATTGTAATTAGACTATTGCACTTATCACACAGGCAAACAAAGTGTTGCCCAACATTTTACAACACAGATTTTTATTATATATGTAGTGAGAAGTGTTAAATTTTCAAGCTGGAATCAGAAAACGAAGAGGCGCCAAAATCAAATTGTATACGTTGGCTAACAGAGCAAACCAAACAATTGAAATTCAGTTTTATAGATTATAGGACAGCCTTTGTGTTAGCCATGAAAACCTCTTCGATTTTTTTTCTTAAAAGAAATGGGTGAACTGCAACATTTGCCTATCTTAATCTATAACCTATATACTAGACAAAAGGCCACTGTTAGGACAGAAAATGGAAAAACAGAATGGTTTCCAACTGGTAAGAAGTCAGACAAAGCTGCATTTTATCACTCTGTTCAGTTTGTACAGAGAACATATCAAAGAGAACGCAGTCTTACACTCAGATGAAGGTGAGGTGAAAAATGGAACAAGGAGCACCAGTAATTTGAGATACAGAGATGACACTTTAACAAAGTAAAATAGTAAAGACTCAGAACAACTACAGACCAGAGTTAATGAAGAGAGTGCAAAAGGGGCTTACATCTACATATGAAGGAAAAAACATAAGAACCATAAAACAAAAACATAAATTTAAAGCTGATAATAGGCATTCAAATTGTTAAAGATTTTCTGTAATATGGAGACTATAGTCAAAAATCAGAAGACTAAGAATGGAAGGGCAGCTATGAAGGAACTAGATGAGATCACTGGGTGCAAAGATACATTATTCAATCCCAAAGTCAGGATCATCCATGCCATAGCAATTCTGATTTTTATGGAGGGTTGTGAAAACTGGACAATGAAGAAATTTGACAGGAAAAAACAAAGTTATTTGAAATCAAAATGCCAGGAGAAAGTTGTACAGATAACAAAGATCACCCCCCCTCCCAAAAAAGTACCAGAGAGCAAATCAACCTGTAAATCTCAAAAGAAGCTGAAATGACTAAACTGAAAAAACCCATTTGTTACTGTAGTTCCTAGTCCGAAATTGAGGTATAATGGATATCATTTGATATCAAGAATTTGGCCTTCACTACCCATTCCTCTCCATGTGCTTGCGAGGCCCCCGGACAAGCATGCACACGGGCACGGCCAAAAATAGCTGAAATATTCAAAACAAATCCAGGCAGGCCAGTAATTGCTGGACTGCAGCTTTAGGAGACCTCCGGGCAAGTACCTTCTTAAGATCACATTATGTATGCACGCTGTTTACAAAAGATCCCCTGCCCCGAGCAGGCAGCTTGATGAGCGGAATATCCAACTCTCAAGCACTCCGCATTTGCATACTGTCTACGCTATTGACAACACTGTCATAATTCAATCATCTAAAGTACTGACCTTTCGGAGGCTTTGTCTCCAGCCCAAAACCCATTGTTTTCCCTGGGAACGGACTAGCCTACAGGCGCATTTTCCCCTATAAGACCCCCTGATTTTGGGCATCTCTTCGGATCGCTTTGACTTCCATCCCGCCTTGCTGTCGCTCCGTTCGATGAGACTTCCCCTCAGCTCCCATGTGCTGAGTATCTCCAATACTGCGGACTTTTCTTCTGATAAACCAGGCTTCAGGATCAGGTGTAGTATTTTCCCTGAAAAATCCCTCTTAAACTCCTCTATCCAACTCCTACCTTTCTTTCATTAGGTCTGTGTGAGTGGTTGCATACATACGTATTGACTGTGTTTCAAAATAAAGGAAAACAATTATTATTTACTTCTGTTTGATTATTGACTCAGCCTGACCCCGTAAACATTGGGTTCAAAATCTCCCTAGGTTGCCCTGCCTCTTGCATTGCTTAGCTTGTGCTCCTGCTAATTCCCATTCCCCATTATTTGGAGCACATTGCGGTGTCCCTCACGGGACCCCAGAAATCAGGGTAACACATTGCCAAACTCTAATAGCACAACCAACTACACCTTACCCACAATTACTAAGCTTTGGGGGGGACATTTCTCTTCAAAACAATGGCTCTGTCGTGGATACGTGTATGTAAGGCTAGATTAAGGTGGCTGGGGTCCAGGAGCAGTTTCAGAACTTCTCTTTGCACATTTGTGTAAGCTACTGGAGGAGTGGTGACATAGAAAATGAATAAATAAATAATAGATTACCAAATATTTTCAAAATGTGAAACGTGTATATCTACCAAGCTTGAAGGGTAAAGATGATGTTAGGGGTGATTACTTAGGTTTATTGCTAATAGAGCACTCTTTAGGGTACTGAGAACAAAAACAGATTGTAAAGAGGCCCAAAAGATCTCTCCAAAGTGGGAGAAACAGCAGCAAAGTTCAAGTGTAAACTAGTGCATATTCTGCTGGGTTGCCCTGCCTGTTCCTGGACCTGTGGGACTTCTGGAGATTTCTGCAAACAACTATCTCATTGTAGACTCAGGCCCACAAAGCTGACTCAGCACTCTCTGTCAGTTCCATCCATTTCAGTTGGAACTGATGGAAGAGCTGGCAGATAATGGCTGGACACCCCCCGGTTTCCCCAGAAGTTGGTGATGAAACAAGTAAGACAGCAACTCACGTTGAAGTGATATTGTGGGAGCCCATGTAATCAAATATTGGCTGGAGCTTATCTGAGGGTTTATTCTGTGGCAATAAAGGCAGCAAAGAAAATTTCTCTTCTGCCTCTATTGCATCTGCAAAGAGCTGATCAGTGAAGCTGTATTGAGTGACCAGGCATCTTTTACATGGGAGCCCAGGACAAGAAAATCCAAGGCGCTCAATAGCCTACTGTAATGTTACTCTGATTTCTGGGGGTCCCAAGAGGGACACCTAAATGCGCTCTCAATTATATAAGTTGGGGAAATTAGCCAAGAGCACAGGCTAGCAATGCGAGAGGCAGGGTGACATAGCGAGATCTTGAACCCTATGTTTACGGGGTCAGGCCAAGTCAAGGAGCATGCAGAAGTTGAAATAATAAATGTTGTTTTATTAAAAATGCAATCAAACAGTGTATGTAGCACACTCACACAGATACTAAAGAAATAAAGGTTGGAGTGGGATAGAGGGATTTTTAGAGGAGTTGTTGGTTTGGGTAATACTATACCTGTCCTGAAGGCCAGTTAGAAGCAGAGAATCTGGGGAGCGTGGATCTCAGCACGTGGAGCTGAGGGTAAGGCTCGCTGGACAAAGCGACAGCAAGACGGGATGGAAGCCAAGAGTGATCCAAGGAAGCGCTCAAAGTCAGGGGTTTTCATAAGGAAAATTGTGACTGCAGGCTAGTTCGTACTTGGGGAAAACAATGAGTTTGGGGCTGGAGACAAAGCCTTCGAAAGGTCAGAATTTGAATGATTGAGTTTTAGCCCAATTGTCAATAGAGTAGCCAGTATGCAAACGTGGAGTGCTTGAGCGCTGTATAGTCTGATCATCAAGCTGCCAGCGCGGGGCAGAGGATCTTTTCAAAGTTGCGTGCATACCTAATTAAGGTACTTGCCTTGAGGTCTCCTGAAGCAGCGGGACGGCTATTTCTGGCCTGCCTGTATTTGTTTGGAATATTACAGCGATTATCGGCCGAGCCTGTGTGCGTGCTTGTCCGGGGGCCTCGCAAGCATGTGGAGAGGAATGGGTATATGAGGCCGAATTATTGATATCAAAAGATATCTTTATATCCCACAAGCTCGGGCTAGCAATGGCGGTAACAGTAAATGTTTTGTCTAGCACTTTGCAGATTAAATTGCTCAAATCTGCTCTGACTTGCATGTTATAATTAATATGGATCCAGTGTGTATGACTTTGGCCCCTGTTTGTCTAGTGACAATGGACAGTTTTCAACTTGTGCAACCCAGGACATGGTCAGAATTCTTGGAGAGGGAGACCTACTACATATGTGTTAGATCCTTGCTCTTCCTAGATAATTAAAAAAGCCATATGGGACAAGTATCTGCTGGGATGGGACCTGGAGGCACTGTTTTACAGTGACTTTGTTCCTTCCTAGAGAGGCAGTGTAGGGCCTCTCTGAAAATCTACTTTGTGGCAATGTGGGCAGAACTCCTCCCCCGTTTTATCTCTGCCTCCCATTGTAATTCCAAGTTACTGGCCAGTGGAGCTGTTTCAAGTTACGGGATTTGGAGGCACTGTTTTAAAGTGGCTCAATTCCTTCCTCCCTTATTGTAATGAGTTCTGTCTAGGGTTTCTGTTGAAGACCATTTGGAAACTTCAGCTGGTCCAAAGAGCTGCAATGGGATTGATAACTGCAGATGGCTAAAGGGACCACACAACTCTCCCCCTGATATCTCTGGCTGGTGGTTTCCCCACACCCACAAAAAGATGTTGAGGCAGCAACGGAAGGGGAAAAATCAGCACAGTGCAGCAGTTCTTCCTCAGCCTATGTGCATGCTGGCTTTGTGGAGTGAGAATTGGGGAAAGAATAAGGAGCAGGACAACCACTGCCAAGAAAGTCTTCCTCACCCTTCAACCTTTGCTTTTTGAAGGATATGTCACCACCTGCTGCCATTGCCTTTTTAGATACCCAGGAGGTTGGGCTGCTTCCTTTGCTCTTTTATATATCCTGAATTTTGCTTGATGGGGTGTGGGAGTGGAAAGAGAAAGAAAGCAAAGATGACAGAACTTGGGCTCTGGGAGCCATGAGCTGCTTGTTGAAACAGTTCTTCCCCCTGAGTGGTAAGCACCCCTGCACTGTTCCATGCTTCTGAAGGTCTTTCCAAATTTTGAAGCCTGAATCATTCAAAAGAATTCTACCATTATAAACTGACCCCGTATGACCCCACACGATCCCAGTGTTTCCGTGGCTCATTTTAGAACAACACTGTTGGACAATGATATGTATCTCTTACAAAACTTGGATGTTAAATACAGTAGGACCGCTGTATCTGCAAGCGATTGGTTCCGCCCCCCCCCATGGATACTGAAATCCATGGATAGTACTGAATGCCCTGTCCTGCCACCCACCCTGGGCCCAATTGTGGTGGTGGCAGGTAGAAAAACAGTGGGGAGCATGGGATCCCGTGATCCCTGTTGTTTTCCTGCCAGCTGCCACTGCGATCAGGCCCAGGGCCAGAGGTGGGAAAAGAGCGAGGAGAGCAATCCCGCAATCCCTGCTGTTTTCCCACCGGCTGCCACTGTGATCGGGTCTGGGGCCAAAGGCTGGAGGTGGGAAAACAGTCAGGAGTGTGATCCTGCAATCCCTGTGGTTTTCCCTCCTCCAGCCACCAGCCCTGGGCCTGATTGTGGTGGTGGCCAGTGGGAAAACAGCAGGGAGCAAAGAATTGTGCTCCTTGCCACTGCCTGCCCCCTTCCCTGGCCTGATCCTGGCCAACCACGGATAACTGAATCCGCGGATATGGGGGTCCTACTGTAAACTCTCAGACAACACCCTACTTAAAAGAGCTTTGCCCCAGCAACTACGGGAAGCATAACAGTGAAAGAAACACAGACTCTCACCCTGCAAAAAGCTCAGATGGCAAATCTATTCCCACATATCTTCTTCAGCAACATAATTACAGCACCTGATATTGTCATCCACATCATCAGGGGCCATACTCCTGCTCATCTTTCAGTATCATCATTTGGCAGCAATGCCTTGATATAGTCTCTTTTGGACAAACAATCATGAATATTTATGTTATTAAAAGTCTCCTTGCATTGGTGAGCTCTTGTTACAAACTGAGAGTCAACCTAGGCCATTTCCACACAGCGTCACTATACCATAACAGCAGTGGGCTCTTTCTGGTCTAGGAGTTGTGCTACCACGTGATGTCATCACTATCCCACTGCTATCCCATCCCCAAGTGTGGCCAAACCACCTTATACCATTCCCAGAAAAAATCCATTAATAGCCTCCTTTAGTACTTCAATCCTGTCAGCCGATTCAGTGCAGTCCCATAATAGCATTTGATAGTACTTCCTGTCCTCCTGGATCTATGAGTGGGTGAGGTGTGGGCGTGCCCAGCTTGTCCCTCCCTCAGCGACTCACAGAGCGTGGTAACTTTGGAATCTATCACCTCTCCTTGTTTATGTTAAAGTTCTCCTTTGGGTTAAGACTTTTTATTTTTGACACATTTTAAAGCATTATAGCACAAAAGTGCAATATAGTGTACTGGTGTGTTTGGCTGTTACAACATTGCTGCATTAATACAGCTTCCAAAAAAAAAAAAAGGCCAACCAATGGGGGTGGCAGGACAGGGTGAAGACCAGGCAAGGGAGTGACCAAGGATGCTGTAATGAGGAAGGTACACCACTGGCAGTATTGTTACTCATCTGCTTAAGGCAGAAGGGTGCAGAAGAGAGCATCCCTAACCCAACATCATTGCGTGAATGGCAATGCTGGGATTGTAACAGAAGAATGTGCTAATGGTGCATGTTGTAGAAAGGGCCCTAGATGTTAATGGTAATCTGTATTACCTAAAATTGACTTGCCTCCCTTAATAGGATTTCCCTAGGTAGAAATGCCTCAGCAATAAGATTTTTAAAACCCTGTGTTTACCTTCCTATGAAGCACTTTTAATACAAGATGCAGAGGTGAGGGAAATCACATGCTATGACAAACAGACTTTTTCCACCACTTAAGCAAGCACCTCTTGTTAAAATATGTTAAATGCATCATTTATTTTATCTCATTTATTGATCAAAATATTTACAACCTCTCCTGTATCACAGGATCTCAGGGCAGCATGCAAATAATATCAGTTTAAGCAATTTAAAACAAAATATCATCTAGTTTGACCCTTAGAAACACTTCCACTTGCCCTTCTAAGTTCAAAAGTTTGTTATGTTTCAGCATAATCCATTTCTTAAATCCATAGAATCACAGAATCACAGAGTTGGAAGAGACCCCAGGGGCCACTGAGTCGAACCCCGTGCTATGCAGGAAAACCCATCAAAGCATTCCTAACAGATGGCCATCCAACCTCTGCTTAAAAACCTCCAAAGAAGGAGACTCAACCACACCCCGAGGCAGCATATTCCACTGCCGGACAGCTCTGACCATCAGGAAGTTCTTCCTGAGGTTCAAGTGGAATCCATTGCTCCTTGTCCTAGTCTCTGGAGCAACATGAGACAGCAAAGTACATTTTTAAGTTTGGTAATCAAAGTCCTCTTGATTCTTTTGAATTTTGTAGGATCTTTTCTTTCACTCTGGGTTACTTACCTACCCAAACAAATTTTAGTAAATCTCTTTGCTGTTGAGACTTAAGATTTGGGTGGCACATATACCTATCGTATGATAAAGTTAAGGTTAATGTGGCCTTTAATAACCATTATATTAGACATGCCCTATTGGAACTTTAAAATAAATATAAAATGAAATTTTGGTCAAAGACAGCTTTCTGATTTCTCTTTTTACAGAACAGAAATGAGAATAAAATTTGGATACAACATGCATATGAATCAATGGGAAAAATTATGGACAAAGGGTATTAAAAATGTACTTTGCTATGATCTTCAAGAAAACTACTACAAAATGATGTAGTGCTGGTATTTGACACCAGAGAGACTCGCAAAGATATATAAAGATACAAAGAACAAATGCTGGAAATGTCAAGATTGGGTTGGATCTTTGTACCATATGTGGTGGACTTGTGAAAAAACTAAACAATTTTGGCTTAAGATACAAAATGTGATGCAAAAGATTTTGAAAGGCCAAATACCAAAGAATCCCGAGTTTTACTTACTAGGAATTTGAGGAGATGATACAACTATTGATAAGAAACAACATAAATTAGTGCAAACATACGTTATTAGTGGTGAGATTAGTATATGCAAAGTACTGGAAAAAATAGAAATCTCATGAATGAAAGAATAGTTTGATAGATTGATGAGAATAACTGGAATGGATAATCTTACATATAGGTTAAAGGGCTGAACAAATGATGAATTTTCTTCCGAATGGAAATGTCTGTCAGAATATTTAAAGAAAAATGAGGTTGAATTGATGGCAATGGGTTTTTGAATTTGCATGTATTTTTAAGCTCTAACTCTGTCCTTTATTACTATATGGGAAGTGTGTAACCCCTGCTGGCAGACCCGGTCCTGAGGGAGCGTAATATTTAATATTCAAAGTTATTAAGCCAGAGATTCACCAGACAGGAACATAGACATCCGGGTCTAAAGCCAAAGCACAACTAGCAAAGTCAGACCACCGCTCCCTCAGTCACGTCTCCAAAAGGGAAACCTCAAAGGCACATAGACACACACAATGGACCATCAACAACAATGACACCTTGAGAGGACTACATGTCCTCGGGATGAGATTAATGATTGCAACAGTGAGAAATACAAAAATGAGGTCCATGTGCATGATTCAGCCGTTATCCTTTTCAGGGAAAGGGTCTGCCCCTGAGGCATGTTTTGCCCTATAATTGAGTCCCCTTTTGTAACTCTTTTCTGAGAACTCCCACATATGACTAGTGCCCTGGCATTCTGCTAGTCGAGAGCTCCCCTCGGCATTCTTCCTCCACTGAGCCACCTTTGTCTTGCTTTTTCCCGAGCTGCAGACTAACAGGATCAGGTGCAGTATAAACCACTCTCTTTCCCTCTGGTTTTCCCAATCTTCATATCTTTCCAACTCATTAGTCCTTGTGCGCTCGTGTGAGTGACTGCTTCGTTGTGTGTATGTGTGTGGACATTTCGCCAATTCTGCTAAATAAACTACTGACAACTGGACATTTGGCCTGGCTCTCGTGTGGTCTGACTCTGTAGACATAGGGTTCAAGATCTCATTGTGTTGCCCTGCCCTCTGCTTTGCTAAACAGCGCTCCGCTACTTTCCCCAATCTTTGCATTTTTGGAACAAATCAGGGTGTCCCCCAGGGACCCCCAGAAGTCAGGGTAACGAGTGCTATATGAAAATAGAAGATGATGATTATAGCTTGTTCCTATTTTAGATTTTTAGTATTTATAATATAGGTTTTTAGTAATAATGTTTAAGATTTATCAGTGTTTATAAGATTTAACCATTACTCCATTTATTATTGTTTCCCATTGGTATTTTTGGATAAAACATGATGATCTCAATATTTAGGTTATAAAGGTATGATGCTGATGTCTAAAATCAATTTAATTCAAAATAATAACATTATGGTAGTAATTGTCTATGACTGATAATTAGTAAAGTAAATTTATCTTCAGAGGAGAGGGATAAGATTACAAAGACTATTAACAAGGTTAACTTAGATTTTTAATAATGACTTAGTAGTTAAGTACAAGTATTTACTAAGAGCTGTATGCAACAAAGGCAGGAACCAATTTTTAGTTATCTGTAGTCTCTTTTGTTTACCATAGTTTTGTTACATGCATGCAGTTTTGTTACGTATTTTTTGCTTTCTTCTTCTTCTTCTTCTTCTTCTTCTTCTACTTATGTGCTTGTTGTTTTATGTTTTATGTATTGTTATGTGGTTTTGCTTGGAGACTGTGGCAAGCAGTTGAAATTGACAGTACTGGCCATGATGCACCCAAGGTGTTCTGCTGTACAAAATCCCTTCATATAGTCACCTGGATGACTGTGAAAAAGTATACTCTCTCTTTAAATAATAGGTGGTGGTGAAACTTAAAATGGGAATGTATTTTCTTTTGATATTGGAATATGATGACCATCAGTTATTTTGGGAAGAAGCCCAAAAATACTTGGGAGAGATGTTAAAACTGCAAATGAATCCATGGGTTTATTTTCTTGAGTGATTTGAGTTCTGCCAAATATTTGTAGTGTAAAGAAATCATAAAAATTTGCTGGTGGTCCTAGTCCGGTGGGTACTCCTTGCATATTTGAGAAAGTTGTGTGAAGAATGTTTGATCCCTTAGTTTAAAACAAATTAAAGTCTTCAAGAGAAATAAATAAATTGTAGCCTATAGAAATACATTTTGTCTTATCCCCAATGGACTATGATTTTTTTGCTTTAGACTTTATCTTTAGTGATCAGAACTTGGATTTCCTCTGTTGGATATATAAGTTTAGTCTGCCTTTCCCTCTCCTCTGTTTTGAAATAATATTGGCACATGTTAAGGATTGTTCACGTTATGTATTCCAGTTACCTGTATATTATACAAATAATCAGTTTATTTTAAAGTTAACCTTAGCCTATGTATGCCCTATGTTAAAAATGATTATGATCTATGAAAAATAAGTCTCTGAACAGAAAATTAATACTCACAAAAGCATCTAAGTATGTCTACAGCAGATTCCAACAGCAAGAGTTTCCGTGTAACTTCCTCAATGAATGAAAGCAGCCATCCTCAGTCAGGTTCTTCATAGTCCACTCCACAAAATGAGTGCTTTTCATCAGGGCTCTAACTATTAAGATGGACATCTTTCATGTGTGATTCATGCCCTCATCTATGCCCAAGGGGAATTGTGTATATTGGGATTGATTTAGTAAGCACTATTAGTTTTGGCAGCATAGAGATGAATTGTTTTTGTTGGTTTATTTATTAGTTACTGTTGCCCTTTTAAAAACAGATCTAAAATTTATGTTTCATGTTCCATTTGAAGCAAATGTTTGTGATGTTTGTAAGAGAGATGTGTGACAAAAGGATTGCAATGGTTAATTTATTTTCTTGATCAGGATAGGATGAAAAATTCAGTTTTGTTCCATTTAACTCAGATGTAGTAGTCAGAGATGGCAGTGCTGCCCCACCCTTTTCTTCATATTACTTGGGTTTTAACTACCATTTTTTAGTATTTCATGGGGGAAATCCTATGTTGACAAAGCATAAGTTTCTGCCACCATACTTACAACAGGCAGTGGACAATGCTCTCTCTGTCTAGCACCTTCCCCTGGAGAGTAATAGCTCTGATGGTCCAGGAGGCCATAAACTAAACGTGAGTCAACAGTGTAATGCAGCAGCCAAAAATCCAATGCAGTTCTGTGCTACATGAACAGAAGTATAGTGTCCTGACAGATGGAATTATTAGTGCCACTCTATTCAGCTATGGTGAGACCTCACCTGGAATACTGTCTTCTAGAAAACCAGGGTTCATGAAGGCAAGGGGTTGGACTAGATGGCTCATGCAGTCCCTTTCAACTCTAAGGCCCTTTTTGCACAGCACTTGCCATGCGAAAGGGCCCCTTGAGTGTCATGCGATTGTGAGGAGCGACCTGCACAACGCACTCATGATTGCGCGACGCTCCAGGGTAGGGCAGGTGCCACTCACATACTTTTTCATTTTCGGCTTTCAGCCGAAAATGGTGTGCGATTGCGCATTGCTCCAGGGCCCCACATGCACTTGCTGTGCATGCAGAGCCTCCGGAGACATGGCGGTTGTGCTTCCTGCCCCAGCACAGCCTGGGAAATTTCCAGGCTGCGCTGTGGAAGGAAGAGGTGGGGCTCTCGCGCTACCTGCTCGGGAGCAGGCAGCTCGTGTGGAGCTGAAGCAGTGGGGACGTGAGAGCCTCTCGCGTGATCCCAGCACCCCAGTGCTGAAAAAAGATAAGGTGCGGAAAGGGCCTAAGATTCTGTGATTCTATGGCCTACAAGGCTAATCTTGTGTTTGTAGCATAGATGTTTCCTGGAACTGTGGTGTAATAACATGACCATTTCAAATGAGATAAGTACTGTCATCATACACTTACCGGTATATGCTGCCTCGGACTGTGGTGGCGTCTCCTGCTTTAGAGGTTTTCAAGCAGAGGCTGGATGGCCATCTGTTGAGAGTGCTTGGATGTGGGTCCCTGCACAGCAGGGGATTGGACTGATGGTCCCTGGGGTCTCTTCCAACTCTATGATTCTATAGTGTGCTAAGAGTCTGTTGGCTGAACTGACTTAACATCAGCTGATTCTAAGATGACTGCTAGGTTTCCTGTTTTGTTTCAAGGCACCCATTCTGACAAGGTGCTCTCAGAGAAAGTGAGAGAATTGCTGTGTGTGTTGAGTGAAACATTTGATCAAGATAGGCATTATTTGCATTCACGACTCTACATAAAGAGCTGAAAAATTACAGAACTAGGTTTGTTCATTGGGAATACTTTGAATTTCTGTATAGAAAGGAACATTTTAACCCTGAATTATTTATGTGGTCATCAATTAAAACAGGAATTCTGCCTTCTGAATTTGTGGGCAGCAATCTCAATGAATGATGGCTTTTACACATGGTCTTTTCATCTTAGGATATAAAAGCACTTCACAAACACTGATCAGCCTGATTGATGTGTATCCACCGAGCTGCAGCCATCTGTAAGACAGGGCAGCATGTGGTTGCCGTTGTGGCTGGCACAACCCATGGCAAATGTTTTTGCTCAAGTGGAAGGGGCAGGTAAGGTACAGAAGTACAAGCAAGATATTGCTTTATGCACATACATTCCCCTAGCAGTGAGAATTACGCCACCATCTTTGGTTGCTTATTTATATGGCACATAGGATAGCATTTTTAAGAGATCAAAGGACCACTCAAAATTGATGTCCACACTCTGAATCTACCTCAGTTCAACAGTACCTGTTTTATACCATTGTCATCTTCAGAGGCTCAAAGCAACTGTGTTTGGGAATCTCAGCCATATGGGCAGGTGATTGCACATAAAGGGGACTGTGTAACTATGTTATGAATAAGAAAAGCCAAAAAAGAAACAGGTAATAGGGGAAAAAATTACATAGTCTCCTCCCCTCCTGGGATCTCAGTACAACCAAGCTTCTCTACTAGCAGAAACTAGTCAGCAACCACAAAGTAGTGTTGCAGGTATCTTCTTGGGCAAAGGTATCTATGTTTTGCCACTTCCTCAGTTTTTTCTCTGTGACTCCTCTCTTTTCTGTGGAAATGTGTCTGTGATACTGTCTGGGTATGTCAAAACATTGCTGCTACTTGTGTGACATTAGGTACTCTGTGAAGCTTTCTTTTCATTCCTTACTTTGTGAAAAAAATGTATGTAAGAAAAAGCCAGAAAGTGTATTCCTTTGTAACATCGAGATGTCGCATGAAAAGATGTCACATGAATTCTAGATATGGCCAAAGAGATTTGTTAGATTTGTTGTTGTGGTTGTGGTCATATATTGAAAGACTCTGTTATTAATGGCCTTGCCTATATTTTGCAAACTCAGATCCGTGGCTTCCTTGATTGAATCAATCCACCCATCTTCCTCTTTTCCTTCTGCCTTCCATTTTAAATTTTCATCTTTTCCAATGAGCCATGTCATCTCTTGGTATATTCAAAGTATGATAGCTTCATTTTCCACTTTAGTTTATTCACACCAAGTATTGCAATGTTTGCAATTTCATTTCTTGATTTACAGTTTCTAGCTTTCCCTGATCCATGCTTCTCAAATACTAGATTCCTTTTACATAGTTTGTACAGCTGTGAACTTTCCTTTCACAGCTGAGCATATCAGCAACTGTACATCCTTTTGACTTGAGTCCAGTTGCCTCATGAAGCACGACTTGCACTTGTCCTCTACCGTTCCCCAGTAGTGCAGTAAGTGCCTGCTGACTTGGGTGGATCTCATCTTCTAGCACTATTTCTTGTTTTTATGAATTCATCATAGGGTTTTTGAAGTAAAAGGCACTGGAGAACGTTTTACCAATATCTTCTTCTGTGCTATACTAACAAGAGTTAGCTAAAGTGTCACTGTTGATGTCTTTGAGAGATCCTCCACCAGGGTCACTACTTCCACTATCCTGATAGCTCCCCTTCCAGAGCTTCTCTGCCACACCCACCATTAGAAACATAACCTTTCTTCTGCTGATACCGTCATTACTCCCTGAAGGGGATGCCTCCACTTGAAGAATTTCACTTTGAGTGACCCAATAAGAATCAAATTTCCTGACAGTATCACTCTCAGCCTCAAAATATGGCTCAGTTAGCCAGCATTCACTGAGAATGGGCATCTCCACAGAAGGTCTGTGAGTGCAGGTACCCATTTTCAGGCTGCTATGGCTGCATGGCAACAGCAATGGCTCCATTCACAGTCATGAAGGTGACACAACTATGCATAAGTGCTATCCACCAAGAGTGTTGTTAGCTATCCCCCTCATAAGAAGGCTTGCATTCACGTTGTCCTGCCTGTATCTTGTCTATATTGTTCAAATTTCACTATGAGGTCAAAGGATCTTCTTACTTTTTCATTAAAATAAACATTTATCTCAGAAAAAAATATTTAACCTATTATTATAGTTCTATTCATTCATTCCACATTATAATCTATGTGGAGGACTCTGCCTAGTACCTCCAACCCTAACATCTGCCAGTCTGTCTTGTGTTTCCAGCAGGGGTGAGAAAGTGTGGTAGGTCTTGGAGGCATTTTTCTCCTCCACAAGCTTACAGGGACTGCATGAACTGCCTAAAATTCCAAAGAGCAGGGAAAAAGCCCTAAAGAAAAGTGCAAGTGGCTCAAGTCTATTTCAGGTCTTGAAGAACAGGTATTTGTTGATATTAAACCATGTGTGCTGAACAGAAGTTAAATCCACCCATTTAATTCTCTCTCTTGGATGTTTGAGCAGCATAAAAAAGGGGGCCTGCGCTCCTGGTGTTTAAGGCTGTTGTTGTAAATGGTGCAGCCAATATATAGATAACAGGGACTGGGGTTAGAGGTGCATAGAGCAGCAGGCAGCCCAGCCCCAGTCCCCATGCTTCCAGAAGCAATTGGTTATGCTTGAAATCAGTGGGGCAATTTATATACAGGTGGGAAGTAGATTTTCCATTCTCCCTCATCACATTTCCAGTCAGCTGAAGAAAGCTGATGAAATATTGTTTTGCCCAACAAAAATGCTCTTCAGATATCTCCTGTTCCATACAGCTGCTCTTTTCCAGCAAAAGTTTTACAAATGGCCAATGGGTACTTTCTTCTGTCCCACTTAAATGTGAAAGGTATTTGTTGTAGTATTATATATAACTGTTGACATTCAATTTCATTTGATAATTAAAGGTCTGTTCAAATATTGTCCTTGGACTTATTTCAGGCAAACTTTAGTTGCCAAAGATAACTCCAAGGCCATTTCCACACTACACTGTTCTAGTGCTATTATTCCACTTTCAACATCCTATGGAATCCTGGGGCTTGCAGTTTAGGGAGGGCCATTTAGAATTCTTAGCCAGAAAGCCCTTTGGCCTAAGTAAACGACAAACCCCAAAATTCCACAGGACGTTGAAAGTGGAATAATAGCATTAGAACAGTGTAGTATGGAAATGGCCCAAGTTACACCTACCTTTGTTCAGTTTTTGCACTGTTTTTAAAAATAAGTTCCTATTCATGGCTATTATTCCTCTGATCTACTGCTTCTCTGCCATAGTTTTTAAAAAAGTCAACAGAATACCATTTCCCCTGTTTGAAATGTTATCCCAGCCAACTGGAATCCACACAGTAAACATGCTGATGTTGCAGAGCCGATCAGATTTGGCTGTGTGGCCATGCCTTTGAATGAAAGCTCACTCTCTTCACTTGGAAGCTCAGTCCAGCTATATTATTGGGATACATACTTGAGTGGATATATTTCTGAGAGCAACCTAGTGTGGATAGACATCTTCAAAAGCATGGGGGGGGGGTGATGGTGCTCGTTCTGTTGTGCTTCAGAGTCATCACTTTTTTATCAGGTTGTGTGAGAAGAAATCACATCAGTTACGAAATCATGACTGGGTAACTCATGGATTGGGAAAGTGTAGCCCACAAGCCACAGATGGTTCTCCAATTCCACTTCAGTACAAAAGAATTCCTTTCAAGGAAAGGTTTTAGCTGCCTCCTGCGCTGTGTATTACCTCAGTTCTTTTGCAAAACTGGAAACAGAGTTCTGGAACCTCTAGTTTCAGTTTCTTTTCCTTTTAAAAAATGTCCTGGGGCCCATTCAGGAAGACACAGACACACACACGCAAACACACACACACGGACTTCAGGTCCCTGGAACTTGCTCACCTCACTCTAGGAGATCAGAGTGCCTTCAAAGGTCTCTGTACTCTGAATATGTAAAATTTAGAGGACTGGCATGACATTACTACCTGTTCCCTTCTAAGCCCACCTATCCAACCCAGTTGTTGCTGCTGTCATCATTGTCATCTGTGATATATGTTTGCTGTTTTCTAAACTTCACATGTGGCACACAGTGCAGAGTGATTATGGAAAATATTTTTGTCGTTAAATGAAGACCCCTTTCCTTTTCCATTTACTACTTTGAATCCATCATCAAACACAGGGCAAAATCCATTCTTTTGCCTTAAAAGACAGTACCTTCTGTCATACTGAGTTTACTTCCAGGCCCCCCCCCCCCCCAAGCCTGACTTCTACCCTTGAAAAGGAGCAGGAAATTCCCCAGCGTTCACCAATTTCGCGTGCTGCCACCACCCACTGAATTCTGAATATACTTGTAACTGAACAGGACAGTGGGACCCTGTCAGTGAATTGCCAATCTCTGTGCTTAAGGACCTTTCCTTTCCCTCCTCCTTCTGAGTGAGAGAAGTTCCATCTAAGCGTGTGCCGAAGAATGGCGTGGGAATGGAGAGGAAACGGAGGTTCTACAGAAAAGCATTTATTTTAAGGCATGCAAGTAAACAAGACAATAATACACATGAGATGCTCCCCCCTCTCAGGTACGCTTAAGTTACAAGTAGTTACAAAACAGATACATTCTTAAGATCAGCCAACCTCCAAAATAATAAAAAGCCCTAACGTGACTAACTACCTTATTCTAGTTACTCACATTTGGGTTCACAGGCTTAGATGGTCTAGGAGAGGAATGAGACCAGGAGGCGAGGCCCAGGCCTGCAGCCTACTGCTGGCACAGATCCCATCTCCAGGAGGTTCCTGTGTTGACTCTCTGCCACATGGCCTCTCAAGGATTTTTATAACTTCTCCTTCGAAGCATCTCGAAGCATCTCGAAGATGCTCACCTCTTTCCCCTTGATTGGGCCATTCTCCCCCCGTGACCTGTGAGGCTGACCCTCAGTAAAAATGTAACCTAATCCCAACACCTCATTAACCCTTGGTTTACCTGAAAAGGGAAGCATCCCCCTTCAGCCAAGTCTAGATAATGGGAAGCCCCATTGTCATACCTTCTTTCTCTTAAAACCAAATGCTGAGCTCATTTGTCTGTTCGTTTCTTTATGGACCTCAGAAGACTGTGCCCAAGTTTGTCAGATTGTCTCTCCTCACATTCCTGGTGGCGTCCTGACTCTGTTTGTCCTTGGGAGTTCTAATATTCTTGGGTTTGCAAAGAGTGCCTGGCTGGCTAAGTTCCCGACCCTCAGAGCTTGTTAAAGGCAAAATGTTTCATTCCATAGAGCTAATCAAGCAGCTTTCCTTTTTCAAGAGAGGTGACCCTTTGTGGTCTTTTTTCTTCTGACACGCTGCACATTCTTGCTAACGCCAAAATGGCTCTCCTCGCTTACCTTCAGTCAATCTGGTAAAGCAATGAAAAGGGGAGAGGGGACACTTTTTAAAAGATCCAAAATCAGTGGTGTACATGGACTGAATGCCCCTATAAAATACCTTGCATTTAATCTTTCTCCCTCTCTCTGCATGATTGGACTAGTAGTTTTTGTGTGTGTTTTTAATAAATTAAAAACAGATGCATCCAAGCCGATGAAAGACGTACTGAACTCAGTTGCCAGTCTGAATGTTGTATTCAAACTCTGCATGACTGTCTCCACCTGACATTCTTCTTTCGCCATTTCCGCACTAGCCTGTTTTAGTGCTATGATTCCCCTTTCAACATCCTATGGAATCCCGGGGCCGGCCAGCCCCTCCCCAAACTGCAAATCCCATAGTGCTATAACAGGCTAGTGCAGAAATGGCCTTTAATTCTGATTCCATGTCTTATTTGAATAGTGCCATGTGAATGGCATTGCCCACTAATCAGTCAGTTAGCAGGCTGATATCTGACTACAAGTCCAGGTGGCAGGCAGTAATAGGCTTCCCAGAAACCAAAAAACAAACTCAAACCTAAAGTATGCTAGGGTCTTCCTGCACTAGACTGTTGTAGTGCTATTATTCCACTTTCAACATCCTGTGGAATTCTGGGGTTTGTAATTTACTGAGACCAAAGAGCTCTCTGGCTGAGAATTCCAAATGCCCCTCCCTAAACTGCAAACCCCAGGATTCCATAAGATGTTGAAAGTGGAATAATAGCACTACAACAGTCTAGTGCAGAAATGGCCTTAGAGTTATCTTTGGCAACTAAAGTTTGCCTGAAAAAGTCCAAGGACAAAATTTCAACAGACCTTTAATTATCAAATGACAATTCTAAATGCCCCTCCCTAAACATCAAACCCCAGGATTCCATAGGATGTTGAACGCAGAATAATAGTACTATACCAGTGTAGTGCAGAAAGGCCCTTAGAAATCACAGTCTTACCTCATACTCCACAGATCACACTTTCTCCTTTTTAGTAACTAGATGCTTCTACTTTTTTTTAAAGGTGGTTCTCTAAACAAAGTTCTATATCTTCTTCATTTTCTTTTTCAAAAAAATCCCTCCAGTTTGACCTCAGCTCTGTGGGCCTGTCTTATGCTTCCTTTTATAGAGTGACTTTTCACCATATTAATGAAAAGAAACCATCCCTAAAACATTTCCATGCTGAATCATTGATTTTTCATCCAGATTTGAATAATGGTTTCCACTGTTGTTCCAAGTAGGTACAATAATGGTGGGAATTCAAGCAATAACTGGAAATGTAGTTTCTTTTCCTTCTCACTCAACATGCTGAGTCAGATCAATAGCTTGGTTCATATTTCATTTTTTAAAAAAGCAACTTGATTTTTGTTTTGTCCTTCTAGAAAAGATTTCCTAGGCTCATACAACAATGCTCTATAGTGGCCTGATGTATGCCTAAGGGTATAATTCAGACAGGATTGTATGGAGATATTTCATCTTGAGCTGCAATACTCTTCCTATAAGTAACAGCAGCTCGCTTTGCTCACAGAATCAAAAAGAGATTGAATTTTTAATGTCCTATAACATCTTCATTTGGAAGGAATAACCAGCACCTAGGCTAAACTACGATGAATGATAGTGATCATATCAGTACAACACATGTTCTATCTCAAACAGAATTCCTATGGCTAATGCTTAATGCAGGCAAAATCAGAAACCTAGCTGTACCCCTGTGAGGGCAGAATTAGATTTTATGAACTAAACATGGGAATCCCAAGCCCAGATTTCCCTTGTAGTACAGGAGTAGGGGGTGCTTGGAAACTGAAATCAGTGGGCAAAATACGGTATTTGCCAGTGTATAAGATGCACTTCTTTCTCCAAAGAATGCCTTCTGAAAATGGGGTGTGTCTTATACACCAGCAAATATGGTAACTCTTGCCAAGGCATAGGAAATCGGGAGGGGGGGGAGTCCCTGCGGAGGCATAAAGGAAAGGAAAGGCACCCTTCTGTTCCTTTTTGCCGGGGGGGGGGGTTCTCCTCACAGAGGCAGAGACAAAGGAACAGCAGAGAAGGGAGCTTCTTTCACACACACACACACACACACACACACACACCCTGCCTGGGCAGGGAAGTCTCCTCACAAGGCAGAAAGGGCAGGAATGGGGAGAAAGGAGCTGTTTTCACACACACACACACACACACACACATCCTGTTCTTTCTGCCTCGGTAGGGAGTTCCCCCCGCCCAAGCAGAAATGACAGGAACAGCGGACAGGGTACTAAAATATTTTTCCTAAACAATGCAGTTTGAAAATAGGGTGCGTCTTATCTTAACTGCTTCCTCTGAAATTCTGAGTTTTTTTGTCTTTTGTCATTTGTCTTTTCTTCCTAGAATCTGACTCCAGACAGAATGGTCAGTAGAGGCGTAAGGCCCCGCTTTGGGGGTCCCCAATATCAGTATGGTTTGGATGGGCACTATACCTAATTGGCATCATATGTAATTGGCAACACATTTATTGGCTCTAATATCAAATTCAAGCCTGAAAGGTGATGGAGATGTTACTGCCCTGGCTAGTCCAAGCTTTGGGGATATTAAAAGATACCCTTTTGATATCATAATTTGGCTTCACTTATCTATTCCCTCCCATGTGCTTGCGAGGCCCCCGAACAAGCACGCATACAGGCTCGGCCGATTATCGCCATAATATTCCTAGACAATACAGGCAGGCCAGAAAACAGCCGACTCGCTGCTTTGGGAGACCTCCAGGCAAGTACTCTAATTAGGTATGCACGCAACCTACAAAAGAGCTTCTGCCCCGCGCTGGCAGCCTGATGGGTTAACTATACAATACCCAAGTACTCTGCGTTTGCATACTGGCTACTCTATTGAGAACCTCTGCGATAACTCAATCATTCAGATTCTGACCTTTCAGAGGCTTTGTCTCCAACTCCAAACCTATTGTTTTCCCCCAAGTACGGCATAGCCTGCAGTCACATTCTCCTTGTAAAAACCCTTGATTCCGAGACCTTCCTTGGATCGCTCCCGAGCTTCATCCCGCCTTGCTGCCGCTTTGCTTGGCGAGCCTCCCCTCAGCTCCACGTGCTGAGCTACATCGCACCCCAGCCTTGCTCTCTATTTTTCTGGGCTTCAGGACAGGTGAAGTATCACCCAAACCAGCAACCCCTCTAAAAATCCCTCTATACCACTCAAACTTTTATTTTCTTTAGTTATCTTGTGTGACTGTGTCGCATACACTGTCTTGCTTGTGTTTTTAATAAAACATCATTTATTGCTTCAACTTCTGTGTGCTCCTTGACTCGACCCGACCCCGTAGACATAGGGTTCAAGATCTCGCTACGTTACCCTGCCTCTCGTAACGCTAAGCAGTGCTCTGAGCTAATTTTCCCCACCTTTAGTTGAGCACATTTTGGTGTCCCTCCCGGGACCCCCAGTACACAGGGTAACAGAGAGGTCAAACTGAGTGAGGGAAAGAATTTGACTGTAAATGTGAGAAGCATAGGTCAACTCCAAAATTCCTCTAGGTAAGACCAAGTCATTTGTCAGGCAAATACACACCATTTCTGTGGATAATAGGCTTAAATAGAAGCTGGACTTTTCCAGGGAATCCAACTGTGAGGAGCCCACCAGGACACTGATTGACAGATATCCATCCCTTGTACACCTGGATTCTTTCATCTGTCCTCACAGCACCCACAATAGACAGCTATTACAGCACCCATCATGTCTTTGTTGATCAAAGCACTGAGCCCATCAATAGGCGAAAGACTCATTGTCCACAACAGGATCTCTTTGTCTTGCATCTGGAACCTTCACAGCCACAAGCCATTTTCAGGGTATAAATACCCCTGATTTGAGGATGCCCAGGGCAGTCTCTTGAAGATCTACCCATCACTCTGTCCATCTGGCTCCTGAATGAGAACTGCCCTTAGGTCCTACCTAAGCCAAAATACATTTCTACTCTTCACTACTCTTCTGGACTGGTAATTATAAATCCCCCCCCAAATCCCTCAGCCTCTCTATAATTTTTCCTCCCTTTCTCTTTCAGCTAGCTCTTGTGTGAATGTGTGATTGTGTGTATCTTGTGTGCATGCATGAGGGAATTCCCCTCAATAAAATCATTTTATTAGACAATTTTGCTTGGTTTTTGGCTTGGCCTGACCCCATAAAAATTGAGTTTAAAGATCTCGCTAGGTTACCCTGCCTCTTGTAGTGCTACAGCTTGTGTTCTGGCTAATTCCCATTCCCCATTATTTGGAGCACATTGAGGTGTCCCCCACGGGACCCCAGAAATCAGGGTAACAGAGGGGATTTGCTGGATGTGTTTTGCTTCATGTTTGGGACATGGAAAGAAACCCATTCCTTTTCTCCTCATATGACATGGCTTGGTTCCTTCGTTCCCTTTTGGACAAACTGCAGCATTCCCTCCACCCTGAGTTGTGGCACACAACAGTGAGAGATGTTATTTTACATAGGCATTTATTTCTTCTTCTGGATTAGTGTCTGGATGATCCTACTTTAGAGACGGTCATTGGATTAGGCAGTCACCTTTAGCACCGTGCTTCTTATTTTCAAAGTATAATAAACACACAGTCATATATAATAAACTTGTTGTAATTCAAATTACAACATTGGCAAGTTTTGCCCATCTTTGGAAGTCCTGCTCAGTATTATTCCATGTTTTAATATAGTTATTTTTCAACAACATACAGTTCATGTATGTCATAGTAATACCCAGGTCTTTCACATTTTTTCTCAGTTTTAAATCCTGACTTCTCCATCAGCTACACTTGTTCTTCTTTTCTCAAATTTTTCATCAATATAAGTTATTTATTTATTTACCTTAAATCCCACCATGTCACCAAAGTCAATAGGATTTTCTAAAATAAACACTAACCTGTTATTTTTTCCTCTTGTCTTAAATGTCTATTCAATAATGAATAATAAGGGTGAAAGTGGGCAACCTTGACATATCCCCTTTTGAATCTCACATAGCTTACTCAATTCCCCATTAATTAAAATTCATGCTTGCTTCACATTATAAATTGCCTTGATCCAAGTGCAAAATTATCTCCAAAATTTGTCTTCTCCAAACCTCCAAACAAAAAGTCCCAATTCAGATTATCAAAACTTTTTCTAATAGCCTACTGATAAGCCGTCTGGTCCTGGAGCTTTGCCGGACTTAATCTTCTTTATAACTTGAACAATCTCACTCACTCTTATGGGTGTGTCCGCTGTCTGTTTGTGTAGTTCTGAAATCCCAAGGAGATGGTGTTTATTAAAATACTCATCTATGTTTTTTCACCAGACCTATTCTTTCTTATACAATACCTTATAGCAATGAAAAAAAGGACTTCCTGATAGAAACATTGTCACTAAAGTCTCAGTTCAGAAGTTCAGAAGGCCAACCTGGTGGCTTATTAGGATAAACTGAGAACAGCATATAAGAAATGTTAACCTCTTCAGCTCAGGAGTCTTACTGATATTTCTATCAGTCCACAGATTTTATCTCTCTTACTGATGTTTCCATCACGTTTCATTTTGAAATGGCTTACTTTGCATATTCTTCTCAAAATTCTGGCTTGTTTTCTATTTTACTCTTCACCGTCCCTCACAACTGTTACTGTTCTTCTGCTATCTCTTATTCACCTTTGGGGGTATTTTTTTCCTCACCCAATTTTGTTTTAGTCAATTCCTGTCAATCTTTGTAGTGCCAGTTCATTTTATAGTTGTTGTTGTCATTGTTGTTGTTGTTGTTGTGTGTCTTCAAGTTGTTTCCAACTTAAGGCAACTCTAAGGTTTTTCTGGGGTTTTCTGGGGCTGAGAGTGCGTAATGCACCCCAGGTCACCCAGTGGGTTTCCATGGCTGAGCAGTCTCCAGGCTTATAGTCCAAGACTCAAACTCCTGTAGCACATTGGCTCTCAGTTTTTGATACTTTTCCACACTTTCTGTATCCAAAGCTGGAAATGCTGAATGGGAGTCTTCTTTTGGGAACTGGCCTGATACAAGCAACATAAGTCTAGTTTATCTCCTTCCTCAAGACTATGGACTGTTGGCATCCACTGCAGTGCTAAGACCTGAGAAAAGATATGGGAGACAAAGGCACATATATACTTTACTGTCATGTATCTGTTGCTCTGCTATCATATATGGAACAATAACTCATATTAACAGGGACATATCAGTGAACCAGAATACTATGAAAGTAGGGTGTTGCATAGTGTGTAGCAGAGAAACTGGGATATTTCCTATTAGTTGGTTCAGATGCCGTTTTAGACATTCTGCTCTCTCCAGTATCCTGGAGGAGCAGTATTACAAACATTGTGGCTCCACATGGGGTTCTACCACCATGATGAAGTACTTTTCAACAAAGCTGTGTATGGAACTCCTGATTTAGTTTGAGCCTGATTCAGCAATTTGCATCCCAGTCCAATTCGATCCAGCTTGATTCACACCTAAATTGATTTGATCCAAATCTTGTATCTGATTGAAGATTCAGAAATCCAATTTACAGTTTGTTCCCCCAATGAATTGCACTGAGAAAACAAACACTTTTTTCCACACGTTTGGAGGCCTGGGAGACCCAAAATAGGGAATTAATGTAGCTGGGTGGCATGGACTCAGGAATTTTCATGCAAGGCGTCTGTTTAGTGCTGGTTTGGCTTGTATTTAAACCAAAGACAATGTTGAAATGCTGTTGACTGTTCAGGCATGGATCTAGAAGACAATTTCTGTCCCTGGGACTCTCTAATGGCCACAGGAATTGCCAAAAATGCCAGAAAATGGAAGAAAAAACCAAACCAGAGGTTTGGTTCTGGTTTTGAAAAATAAACATTCTTTGATGTTAACACTGCAGGAGACTCTTCCAGCCTACTTAAAATGTTAATAGCTGTCCCTGGAAGCTTCCTAGGGGATCCCCAACCTCTATACTTGAAGACTTGTACCAAACTGTATTCTTGTCTGTTGAACTGTATTTTGATGACTGGTGAAAGTCTTTTTTAAAAAACAAAACACAACACAACAAAACAAGGATTTCTGTGGACTTCACATGTTTCCCCTTAGTTCAAATAGGAAAGCATATAGAGAGGGGAGGAGGAGACTATAATTTTGCCCTGGGAGAAAACAAAGCAATCCAGGTCTGAGAATAGCAGGCTCTCTAGTGCCTAAAATTTATTTCCAGGTGACTATTTACTCAATCTCTGTCCTTTTTTGTTTGGGTTTCCTTACTGATAGTGCACAGTTACTGTTGGTTTTCTTGCAGATTCAGAACCTTGTACCCCAGAGACTCCATCTGCCACTGCCTCATCATCATCCTCTGAAGATCCGGCAGCCCTTACAGCTCCTCCCTCACCATCCCCTCCTTATGAATGTGAGGCCTCCATCTTTTCACTACCGTTGCCCAGCTACACCATGGCATTGAACCCTCCACTACCAACACAAACAGCTGCTTCTGACACACTGAACCCACCATCGGCTTCCATTTCTTCCTTGCAACCTGGAGTTTCTTCCACTATGCCATCCACTGTTTCTGCTTCAGCTACCCAGTCCAGCATTTATTCACCCACAGATGTAACCATTTCACCCAGCCATGCCCCCCACCTCACTGATTGGCTTCCACACCTTGCATCTATGGTGACCACCACAAAGCATGGAAAAAAGGAAGAACAGTCACCCAGAGAGACTGACCTGGCTGAGTATGTGAAGAGATGTAGAAGTACATATCTGCCTATCCTTAGTGAAGCTGAAAATGTTCAAGCAGGATTCATCAAACAGCAGCCACCTGAATCTGTCTGCTCTCCTCCTCCATTTCAGAACACTCACCTACATTCTGAACATGCACCTGCCACTTTAGGGGACATCTTGGCAGAGCTGAAGATAATGAACAACCACCTTGCTGTCATAGCAAGTGCTCTTAGCCATCTTTCCTCATCCTTAGCATCCCAGCAGGATTCTACAAACACTCAAGGCTTGTAAGAGAGGGAACTCATGTGAAAAAGTATTCTACCTATTGTTTTTCAGGAAAAGCAGCTTATATGACAAAGAAATGAAAAGAGATGAAATTGCAGGTATAGCGGTTCTGGTAATTTAATGGGTGAAAAGCTACGAGACTTCCACAGATCTGAAAACTGTACTGACTCTATCAGTACAGTCGCTATAAATTTGCTAATATTGGTGACGTTTAATAGTTCTCTTTGGCCGTTTCCACACTAGACTGTTATAGTGCTATTATTCCACTTTCAACATCCTATGGAATCCTGGGGTTTCATTTAGGGAGGGATTCCATAGGATGTTGAAAGTGGAATAATAGCACTATAACAGTCTAGGGTGGAAATGGCCTTTCTTTCATTTTTACAGTAGTTGAAGAAATATACTTCCCTTTTTAAACAAGTAGCCTTCTCTATGAAGGATTTGTACAAATTAAATGGGGGCTGGATGAAAATACTGGTCAGCCAAAGAACAAGTTGATGGCAAAAGATATCTAACCACATTAGGAGATTTTCTGGACACTCAGATTTGTTGCAGATTTGTTGCATACGCACACATACCTTATGATTCATCTATGGCATGTAGTAGATTTGAGGTCAGAGCAAATTGATATCACTGCTTTCATTGTTGGATCAAGCTTAGATGTAAGAATTTAGGGCTTAACCAGAAATAAAGAAATAGTGTAACCATTACTGATAACTTTTGTGGAATAATCTGCTTGCCAAAACTTGGGAATTGTGAGCTAATGACTACCTTGATTCTTTCTGCCCCACAATGCTGCCCTCATTCAAACAGAACATGCTCAGATCTAAATACAAGCTAAAATGAATGGGCTAAATGGAATAAATGTAATATATTTGTAAATAAAACTGATAAAATGTATTGGAAGTCTGGAGACACTGGATGAATTGTAACAGACAATATTATGCAAGTCCAATTGAAAGTATCTTCATTTTGAGTTATAACACCATTTTGTTTATCTCAGAGACTTGGTGACTGCCCGAAATAAACTGAGTGATGGCTATCTGAGCTATTTATTAAAAGTTAGATTGATCTGAGGCTAAAGGGGGTTACCACCATGAATCTAGATAGCTTGATGTACTGCCATAAATGCACATGAATATACCAGATTCTTAATGGTGTAATTTATGAATGAGTGGTAAATTTCATTTTGTGAAAAACAGCTTTTAGGAATATAATTGAGTAGAGACTAGCACTGGCCACAACTGAATAAGTAAAATGTTAATTTCCAAAACAAGTGTCTTGACAAAAATTAAACTTAAATGGTAAGCAATTGTATAGTTACATGTTAAAAAAGCTAATAATAGGCAAAAATCTACTTAAGTGGGCAACATTTTACAAGTTTGCAAAATGGGATTTATGCTTGAAGAAAACAGCATAAACAAGTGTCTGAGGCTCTATCAAACTACACTGTTACAGTGATATATTCCATTTTGAGTCTGATGGCAACATCCTGCAAAATTCTGGGGTTTGTAGTTTCTTGAGGCCAAAGAGCTCTCTGGCTGAGAATCCTAAAGGCCCCTCCCTAAGCTGCAAACCCCCAGATTCCATAGGATGTTGAAATTGGAATAATAGTACTATAACAGTGTAGGGTGAGAGGGCCCTGAGGCAAATAAAGTGAAGTAGAATGTGAATTTATAGAATTTATATTTTAATTTTACCTCTCAATTGCCTTTTACATATTTGCATTTTACAAATGACTTTTAAGAAAAAAAACTTATCCACCTGCTCACAATACTCTGTCTCTGAAATATTTTTGTGGATTGGTCTCCCATCTTTTTAAATGGTGACAAGTTGAAGGCACAACACTACATGGTCTAGTTTGTGAATTAGCACTGCAATGCTGGCTAGAGCAGGGTGGGGAACTAGAAAAAAATCATGAAATATCATGAGTCATGAATGGAGAGGGTGGTTCAGAAATTTATTGGACACAGCTGAGTAATGTTGGCATGGCATGAGGGACAGTACTGGACAACTCATCTGTCATCCAATGAGCCCCTCCTGAGTCTGTCCGCTGGAGAGGTGAGCTATGGGATGATGATTGAAGAATCCACATGGGCACATTGCTACTGTGTGGTTCCCTGCCGTCTGGGAAGGAGGCCAGACATTTGCCCTCCCTCAAGTTTGGCCTGACCCCATTTGTCTTCAACCCCAAGGTCTCTTAAGGTGGTCCCCCAGTGGGGGAATGGAAGACTGTGTATGCCTCATTCTCCCAAAACAAACTTGCCCCAAGCCACACTGTCCAAACTTATGAAAATAGAACAAAACATAAGGAAGGAAAGAAGGAGGGAAGGAAGGAAGGAAGGAAGGAAGGAAGGAAGGAAGGAAGGAAGGAAGGAAGGAAGGAAGGAAGGAGGGAAGGAGGGAAGGAGGGAAGGAGGGAAGGAGGGAAGGAGGGAAGGAATATGGTGGGAGGGAAGGAAGGTCCAGTGAGAGATAGTTGAAATGTCTAGAAATGTCTAGCTCCCAGGTCCTCTCGACTCCCAATCGGTCATTCTTCTCAGAAGCTCATGAAAATACGCATGTACCTCTGGAAGAAGATAGCTCCAGCAGCAGGAAATGGCAGTGAATCAGGTGGTCTTGCTTCCCTCAGCTAGGAGAGTACTGGACACTCAGGGTTAAATCCAATATTGCCCATATTTTTAACAAAACCTTTGAAATCAATGAAGTTTAAGCTATGACTAACTGGCTATGACTAATTTAATTTTAATTTAATTTAATTTTAATTGCTTAGGCTATGAAATAAACTGGCAATTAGGTGAGTTCCTGATGATTTCAATGGTTCGACTCTACTAACTTTGTATTTATTCTAAATACTAGTGTATTACTTAGCATTGCCCAGGATTTTATTTTACTCTTTAGAACTCACCAAACTGTCTTCTCCAGTACTTGTAATTTTCCCCCATATTTCCCAGTGTAATCTGTATACAGAGTTATTTAAATACACAGTTTGGGTTCCTGAGGGAATACACTGTCCTCTTCCTTGCTGCTAGGCCTCATCTCCATAGCACCTGGCCTATTCTAGCACCTGTACCTTTTCCCCATGTTCCCCAATCCAGTCTGTATTCGGAGTTCTTAACATACAGAGGTTGGGTTCTTGAGGGAATACACTGTCCTACTCCTAGCTGCTAGGCTTTGTCTCTGTAGCAACCGGCCTATTCCAGTACCTGTAACTTATCCCCATATTCCCCAATCCAATCTGTATGCAGAGTTGTTAACATACAGAGGTTTGGTTTCTGAGGGAATACACTGCCCTTCTTCTTGCTGCTAAGCTTCATTTCCATAGTAACTGGCCTGAAGGCCAGGAGCTCTCTGGCTGAGAATTCTAAAGGCCCTTCCCTAAACTGCCAACCTCAGGATTCCATGGAATCTTCACAGCCAGCCAATCATATGAGGTCTTCTTGTCTCACACAGCCAATCATATGAGGTCTTCTCCTGCCTGATGCAGACAGACAAGCTCACAAACTTTGACTTTTATATAGTAGATGAAAAACTAACAGACGGACCCCATTCCACAGTCATTTGAGTGATCAGAAATATGTTGTATGCCTTTAGACCATCTTCTTTGTTCTTCCTCTTGCATGTCTGTCACAACTTCACAGTTTGTCTTACTTACACAACTTACACAGTTTGAAATGACATCCAAATGAGGTGTATTTAGATTTATAGTCTTGGGGCCTTTCTGCACTATACTGTTATGGTGCTATTATTCCACTTTCAACATCCTGTGGAATCCTGGGGTTTGCAGTTTAGGGAGGGGCATTTAGAAATCTCAGCCAGAGAGCTCTTTGGCCTCAGTAAGCGACAAACCCCAGAATTCCAATGGATGCTTTAAGTGGAATAATAGCACTATAACAATGCAGTGTGGAAAGACCCTTGGTTTGTATAAAGTGCTTAACTCTGTTTCCCAATCCAAGCATCATAGCACATTATGGTTTCACAAAGCAGAAAGATGTATATAAGCCAAATGTGAGCAGGGAAGAAGAAAGGAAAGGGGAATAAAGCAGAATGTGAGCCCAAATGCATTCCTGGTTCAACAGATGTAATAGAAATCTGTCAGAATACAAATCCAACATCTGAATTGGGTTTACCTATTAAGAGGTAAAGCAGTGTGTATATGGAAGCACCTCTATTCTAGGTGGCACGGCCACTAATTCGACATCCAAAGAGAGCAAGTGTAGTACTAAACAATGATCATGTGGCTAAACAATTTTCATGCATTGGTTTCCACCTCTGCCTCAAACTCTTTGGCAAACCAATTACACCTTCAAGTAATTAGCTCCTATTGAGGAACCAGTAATCATTCCTAAGAGGCAGGTTCTTGTAGCCTTGAGCGATAGCAAACACTGGCAAATTGATGAAGCATGCATTAGTGTGTTTATTCCTTGTGGCTTATCAGCAGTTTCTTTCTGCTTCTACTTCTCTGGGAAATTTTAAAAGGTGGCCTTGGGAAACTACCATTCTTTCAGTGGGTGTTGACTTGTCGATCTCAAAGACATCTATTTTATAATGTATACCAGGTTTTTCAACATCTGCATACAGATGCTAGAAGAGACTGTCAGGTTCTGTTCTACATTTTCAATTTACCCAGCTATATCTAGGGCCATTATTAGGCTGGATGTATGTTCATAAGCTGAAACTTGCCAGACAAGAAGTTTAAACAACTACAATTCTCAATGAGGCCACATTTCTCCTGAAAAAGTAGATTAATAGTTTGGGTGATTCTGGATATGGACCAGCTTCAATTTGTTGCTGAGAAGATGTGATGGGAGCTGTGCACTGGATTTACTGGTGTCGGAAAAAGCTCTCCCAGGGATTAACACTCTCTCTCTCTCTCTCTCTCTCTCTCCAGAACTTTACAAGCTATAGGTTTTAAAAACACAATTAATCAGAACAGCTCCAAAAACAGAGAAAGAAAAAGATATCAGGTTGAAGGCAAGCTGATATAGACACAAACAATTATTTATTTATTTAGAAACAGAAAAGCATAGCAGCAGAGCCCAATAGAATAATATGAGTTGAATACAAACTGTTTCTCAAAAAGAAAAGTGAGGAAGAGTGGCACAGGTGCTAAAAATCCTGCTCCTTACCAAACTAAGAGGTCAAAAGGTATGTAGGGATTGATGACTAAGGCCATTTCTGCACGGGGCAAGGGAATTGCCCTGCGCCGCTACTTACTGGACTTTTCGGCTCCCCGGTCTGGTCCAAGCTGCTCTGGAGCAGTGCGTGCTCATCGATACGCACTGCTCCGGCATCCCAAATGGCAGCTTCCGGTTGGTCAAGGGTCTCGACCAACCGCTGAAGCTTGCCAGCCTAAAGCCCGCCCCCGGCAGATCGCAGGCTCCAGTGGCGCACTCCGTGCTTTTGAAAGACCTGTTTTTAATGGACTTTCAAAAGCACACTGGACGACCACTTCGGGGCGTTTCGGAGCGGGCTGAGGTGCGGATCTACATTAAGTAGGTCCGACCCAGTCCACTCCCAGGTGCAGACCTCCTCCTAGGAGGACGGACTGCACCGTTTTAAAAACCCCGTGCGGAAATGGCCTAAGATTTTTAATCTGGAGTGCAGGTCTTCAAGTCTGTGTCTGCAAACAGGCTCTTTTCTTCTCTTAGGGGAAGCAGCCCTAAGCCGGCCAACCTCTCCAAGTCTGCGTGTCTATGTATTAAACACTTTCCTAACTTGGGGGCTGTCCTCTAGATTGAAAAGGACACCTTCTAGAAGGGGCTAATATGATCCCAATGTTATAGCCTTGAAGTTCAAAAGTTTGGATTTGAATATGACCTCTGCTTGTTACTCTCCAGGTACCGATAATGACTCTTAAGCAGTCTGAGGAGATGCAAATCACAGATTCCACACACATAGGACAAAGCCAGTACAATAGAGCCACTTGCTCTCTTTCAAATATAGATGGGATTTCCCAACATCTCTAGACAATGCACATTACCTTACAATGGGATTTATACCAATCTGAACCAGTTTTGCAGGACTTCTATTCAGTGGAAGCGAATGAGTCAGTTAAATACTGATTGTTCTCCCAAATACATTAAGGAGCCATTTCCTTGTTTGGTGGAGGGTTGGTAGGAAAGTTCCAGCTTGAATTTTTAAATGAGTTCTGACCTCCCCAAGATGGACATGAGGTCCAAGCAACTGCATATTGCCCTACCCTGCGAGTGTGCACACAATGACAAGAGCAAACTTCCTTCCTGATGCATCAAAGTCTGCTTGCAATTGATATTTACCAAACATAACTCATAACAAGGGAAAGCAAATTGTCACACTAGAGGTTTGTTTCTATATGGGGCATCACATTTCTTACTGGCAATCTAAGCTATGCACTCCTTGTCTTGATTTGTTCCAATTTGTTGAGCCTTATTTCACAACATTAAAATCATAATTTTTTCATGGTGCAATAAAACTAACAAATTAAAATAAATAGACTGATGTGATGGCATTTACCTATATTTTTTCTGGTTATGATGTGTTTGTGTCTGTGTCTGTGTGTGTGTAAGGTTGCATGTGGTGATGAGATGTCTGTGGGTGTCTCTCCTTTACTGGCCATTCCTTCCCATTTTTTCCCATTTTGCATTATTATTTCCAGGTACTTAATAGGAACAATCTATTCTGGTTGTGGAACAATGGCTCTGCGTTATGTTAGAGATCTCCTTTTTTGTTATCATATACAGTAATTTCTGTATGTAATATATGAATCTCTGTTCTCCAAATTCCCTGGTTTCTATGCAGCAGATCCCAATGTTTGGGGAATGTGGATGGACAGAACAGGGTAATATCCTACAATGGCAGTATGGTGCATTTTTTCTGTGATGCTTTTTTCTTGCCAATTCTGGTTTTATCTCTTCAGCAGAATATAGGAATCTGCAAAGAGGCATTTCAGGATTTTTAAATGAACTTTGGTGTCATTTACTTCCAAGGTGATTGGGCTGCTGTAGAAAGTAGAGCAATTGGGGTATGAGCAATTCCTTCTCTGCTGCTTTATGGAAAGGAACTATTTGAAAAGGGGATTTGATGTACAGGAGGTCCCTTGTTTCTCTGCTTTCCCTTGCTGTCACTCCATCAATCCCTATGGCAGCTAAGGTGCCACTAGGAGGTGGTTTCATGGTACAACCTTTTCTTCTAAGTGTGAAGGACAGGGAGGATTTTAGGACCTGCATCGTTTATGAACCTTTACAAGAAACTGAAGCATTGCTTCCTGGCAAAGATGCTTGTAATTCTTTCCTACTCTTTCCTCCATTTTTATCTGGTTTTGGGTGCTAGCCTAGTTACCTCCTTTTTCTTTCTGTCCTGTGATCTCATCTTCACGCAGCTATAAGGGACTTAAAGTACCTCATGGTCTTTCATACAGAGCCTTCATATTGATGGTCTCCAGTACCCCATCCCATACTCTTTCCGGACTGCAAGGTGATGTTGCCCTGGCAATATATGGTCTCTTACACGTATACAATACCGTATTGCAGCTGACACCCACTCTCTTTTCTCTCTCTTCAAATAGTACCTACCACCACAGACATTTCCAGGAAGAGGTACTGTTGGTGCACCAGCTTTAACTGTGCGAACACACTCATTGCCACAACAGAAATTTAGGCCTCCAGGTTCAGATATGAATCCAAAAGTACAACCAAGCGATGAACTTGAAATTTCAGGGGGTATGTAAGCCCATCTAGTACAAACTGTGATTTCTCTTTTGAATGATTAGAAGCACCTCCACTTATCTGGATTATGCTTCATTTTGTTCACTCTCATCTGTTCCACTGACAACAGACACTAGCTTAGTACTAAAACAACATCCTTGGGTTATGTGAAGAGGAAAGAATTGAAAGTCATCAGCATACTGGTAACACCAGCTCCTAAAGCTTGGTACAACTTTTCCCACTGGTTACATTTGATATATTAAACAGCATGAGACAAAACTGAATTCTGAGACACAGGTGAATATGTCAACACAGGTTAACATGAACACTTTGTCATCATCTTCTGGACTCTCCCTCCAGAAAACAACCTCCATGCCCCATCCTAGAAGGCCATAGTCAGTGATACTGAAAGCCACCAAGATGTCTAGTAGAATCTACAGGAACAAACTCCACTGATCCAATTCCCAGAACAAGTTAGTCACCAAGACAATCAAAGCTGGCTTTGTTCCATAACCAGATTTGAAGCCAAATACAAATGAATCATCCAGAAACAGCTGAAGTTCAGACACCACCATGGATTCCAGTACCTTGTCCAAAAATGAAATATAGAAGACTGATCAATACAGTGGGATCCAGGAAAAGCTTTTTCAGTAAAGGTCTTACAGCTGGTTCCTTTAAGCCTGTTGAGATCCTGCCTCGTTATAGAGAGCCAATGACTCTCTAGATGGAGCAGTGTGTTATCCATACATGAGGGATGGGGTGCTGTAGGTAATATGTATGTATGAAATGTATGTGAGCTGAGTTTAGTACCAGCAGAAATGCCACCCTGAACAGTTGGAGTCCCTAACAGATCCAACAGTCCCTTCTTACTTCTTTAATTCGTCATGGTTGTAAAAACATACACTATTGATTCTGTGCTGATTCTTTAAGAAGAGATTTAGACCACTGATACTTGGTGCAAAATCTGAAGTTCATTATACACGAACATAAAAGACTGCTTTCAGCTTCAGACTGAGACCCTCAAATAGCCTATAAGAACTATGATTAGAAAGAAACTGAGGTAGTTGAAAAAGTTACCAGATTAGTAAAAAGCATTATTATGAAAGGGGAAAAAGGAAAAAGAAAAAAGGAAGATACACACATAGTGTAGTGGTTTGTTGGACTGTGACCCTGGAGACCAGGGTTTTGTTCCCTGCTCAACCATGGAAACTCACTGGGTGACCTTATGTGTGTTACACACTCTCAGTCCCAGAAAATCCCGTGATAGCTTCACCTTAGGGTCACCGTAAGTCAGAAACAACTTGAAGGCATACAATAATGACAATAACAATTAACATTTGGCGGGGGGGATAGCTAATACTGCAGAATTCAGAATTCAAAGAAGAAATAGAACTCTGCCTCATCACGATTCTGATGATACATACCTCCAGGGACTATGACCCTGGAGAGCAGGGTCCTATTTTCTACTCAGCTGTGGAAACTCTATTACCCTGATTTCTGGGGGTCCCAAGAGGGACAGCTTAATATGCCACTTTCAATAGGGAATGGGAATTAGCTGGAGCACAAGCTGTAGCACCACAAGAGGCAGGGTAACCAAGCGAGATCTTTCCAACCCAATGTTTACGGGGTCAGGCTGAGCCAAAAACCACACCAAATTGCTAATTTGCTTATTTTTATTTAAAAATCAGTCCTTGCGCACGTTCGCACTTACGCACTCACTCACATAGACCCTAGAGAAAAATAAAAAGAGAGGAAAATTGATAGGGGATTTCGAGAAGGTATTTTCGGGGTATACTGCAACTGGTCCGAAGTCTGAGACAGCAGCGGAGTGTGAGAAGTGGCTCAGCATATGGATGGCTGAGGGGATAGCCGGACGGATTGGAGTGGAGCTGAGAAAAAACTGGAGCGATCTGAATGACTGTTCAAAAATCGGGTCTTCTTATAGGGGAAAATGTACCTGGAGAGCTAATCCTTTCCTGGGGAGAACAATGGGTTGAGGAGCTAAGACAAAGCTCTAAAATGTCCAGGTCCTCTGCATAATTGGGAGAACAAAGCTCTGAAATGTCAAAGTTATTGGTATGATTAGATTTGCTGGGGTTTGTCAAAAGCTGCGGCAGTACATAAATTGCTCCCACTTGACAGGTTGTTTGTCAGGATCGCTAATCCTGCCAAGCTGGTTTCTCAGGGCAGAGAACTCTTTGTTCAACTTTAATGTATCCATGTCTGGAGGGCTCCTGAGGCTACGTGACAGATTGTATACTGGCCAGACTGTTTTTTTCCAGATCTTGGTCGTTCGGCCGTGCCTGCCTGCGTGCTCATCCAGGGGACCTTCTCAAGCACGTGGAGATATATTTAATATTGATATTAATAAATTGTAGACCCCAGGAGAGGGCTAACTACCACAGTAACAACCCCCTGGGTGACCGTGGGTGCGTCACACACACCCAGCCCCAGAAAACCCCCATGATAGGCTTGCCTTTGGGGTCACCCTAAGTCAGAAATGACTTGAAGGCACACAACCATGATAACAACCATGTAATGCTAGAATTTGTGATTGTGGGACAGGACTGCCATCTGGGTGGGGGCATTCCTTCAGGGTAGGGCAACTAAGGCAGAACGAGGGATATCTTGGGATATCCAGGGACAGGACAGAGGCCATTGACCAGTGAAAGTTTGCATCATACAATACCTTCGTACAGCCAAATTTGGGGATATCCAACTAAAATATGTTTTTTATAGTTCTTCAGGACAGCACAAATCATATTTTGATTTGTGGACACAACATCATATACTGAGCTGCTAAATGTGTCACTTTCCCTGGTTGGAGGAGATGTCTGTCTTTGGAGGACCACATCAAGGTCACTTGGTTGGGGCACAGAGGAATGCTATAGGACTCACTGCCACCTACTGTTTTCCATCAAGCTGAAAGATCTGGCTCTCTGGATACACTGATTATACAGCTGGAAGAAAATGACCTGGCATCCACCAAAAGTCTGGAATTAATGTTGGCAGCTACATGAGACTTGGAGACTCTGCAAACCCAATTTAGGCAAACCACACTGTTGTGGTCATATTTGCTTGTTGCTTTAGGGAGGAGGATGACCCTAAGAAGATTGTGACAAGACGCAAGGTCAGCAAGGGGGGGTGGGCTTTGTGGTTGCATGGGGTGGACGCCTTATACAACTTTTTGACATCTTGTTCCTCATGGATGCTTTAAACCAGCCAGATGGTGTTCATCTATCAGACAGAGGACAAGATACCTGGCTTTGTGGAATAGGTTTTGAACTTTGGTTGTAGTTGCAGTTGTGAAGGGTTCATAGGGGTGGGCTACCTGCCAAAGGAACCAGCTAGCAGGAATCACTTAGCTTGTCTGGGCAAGGAGTAAAATGGGGTAATGAAAACTATTTAGGGTGCTTATCCCATCTTGTACTTTCTAACACTGCTGTGCATCCCTCCTTCTGTACTAACATAGACCTTATTCAGACATTTGGATGCTGTATATAACAAACAACAAAGGAGTGTTTGTTTCTAACACAGAGTGTTTCTTTCTACATGTGGCAGTTGACTTTCTGATAGAGAAAATTGCATGCAAATTCAAACCCTGACTTTCCAGACTTTAAAACTGAGTAGAGACCCACCAAAGCAAATTATGATGTCTTTTCAATGTGCTGCTTCTCACCTTGTGACAGCTTAGTTGCCAAGGAGCCTATATGTGATTGAAGGGAGAGAGTGACACCCCCCAATTTACAATCAATAGAGTTTGGAAGAGACTTAGGGCCTTTCTGCACCACACTGTTATAGTGCTGTTATTCCACTTTCAACATCCTGTGGAATTCTGTGGTTTATAGTTTACTGAGGCCAAACAGCTCTCTGGCTGAAAATTCTAAATGCCCCTCTCTAAACTGCAAAACCCCAGGATTCCATAGGATGATGAAAGTGGAAGAATAGCACTATAACAATATAGTGCGGAAATGGCAGAAGGAATAGCAACAATCTTTGGGCTCCCAATGGAACCTTTATCATATCATCTCTTAGGTTTAGCTGAGGTTCAGTTTCGTGCATTTTAAGGCTTTGACAACTTGGTTAGACCACCCAGGCAACCTACACATCCACAGGGCTCCATTCTAACCATCATCATTACATAAGAGACCAGGCATAGGTATCAGCATGAAGAAATTTTCTGCAGACAGCAGAAGCACATACTCTCACATACATCTCTTGCAAAATTTTGCGGTACTAGCTGAGCCCCTGTTTCCTATATCTTGTCATTGGGCCGTACATCTTCTTCAAAAACTGCTTAATGTAGTAATCTCTTTCAAGTGATATGGGACACACTATCATCTTAAGATCATATTCATTGTATGAATCACATGCACAAATGTCTACCTGGCTTATAGAAACTATTTTATTTCAAAGATGAGAGAAACGATTGCACATCTTGGCTGAATTGTCCATGCATTTGTGTAAGTGATTATTCAGTAACTGGAGGCCCAATTCCTACCTTGCAAAGGACTTTGTCAATGGCTACAGATGTTTTCTTTGTAGTAGAATCTAAATTGATAGAGAAAATCTTATTTCTTTAATTCCTCAGCTTCTAGATCAAAGATACAAGTTTTCTGACTTATGTACTCCTTGAAGCACAAACATTTTTAAAGAATGTGTTAGTAGCAGATTGTGAAAGAACTTGGATGAGGGGTGGGCAGTTGTTGATTACCATCTGAGTTACTTCCTTTGAGTTTTTCCCTTTCTAATGTTCTTTTGTTTGTTGAAAATTCCAGCTAATTTTCTATTTGCCTTTCTTGTTATTACTTAACTTATCTATTAATGAAGAAACAGCTCGTGGCACTCATAGAACAGAAACAATGAACTCTCTGGCAGCAGGACCTGTTCACTGTTCCCTCAACCCCCAGAGAGAAAGGCAAGCAAATGGGGGTCAGGGAAGTACGCAACATTACATAGACATTCCCAACACCAACAGAGGTAATCAAATGCCTTAAGGGGGACTTGTGAGGAGTATCTCAGCAGCTGCAGGTTCCCACCAGTAAAGCACCCTCCTATTTCGTTATGCTGCACCAATGAATCTTTACATTTGGGTTATTGACAGAATAAAGCAAAAAGTTCCTCTCCTCAGGCTTGATATCGTTTCATGATCATGATCATTATACATTTTAACAGACTTCTCTTACTGATGTGATAGGACAGGAATTCTTAACCTGGGGTCCATGGACAGGCTTTAGTGGGTCCATGAACTGGGTGCAAACATTTACAATCATAGAATCATAGAGCTGGAAGAAACCACAAAGGCCAACAAGTTCAACATCCTGTCATGAAGGAATACACCATTAAAACATTCCCAACGGATGGCCATCCAGCCTCTGTTTAAAACCTCCAAAGAAGGAAACTCCACCACACTTGGAAGCAACATATTCCACCTTCAACCTGCTCTTACTGTCAGGAAACTCTTCCTAATGTTTAGATGGAATCTCTTTTCCTGATGTTTAGCACCACTGCTCTGTGTCCTGGGCCCTTTCTGCAGGTTACTAGATCCTGGCAGCATCCTATGGGGATCGTGGTAGAGCCTCGTCCAGGAGGGGAGCACAACGGGAGCACTCACCTCTGCACTGGTTGCCTGTGGGAAGGGAGGAGGCATGATGGCCATGCCTCTTCCTTCTGCAGTGCAGCTAGGCATTGTTCCAGGCTGTGCTGGGGCAGGAAGCATGGCCACCTCAGGAGAGGAGTGGCACAATCATGCTGCCTGGGGACAGGAGAATGATGGGACATGGATGATGTTGTGCATAAACATCGTCCAGGTCCTGTCCTTCTTCTGTCCCCAAAGCAGGATGACAATGTGCTGCAGAAAAGGCCCTAGTCTCCAGAGCAGCAGAAAACAGGCTTGCTCCATCCTCCGTATGACATCCATTCAAATATTTAAACATAGCTATCATGTCACTTCATAGCATTATCTTCTCCAGGCTAAGCACATCCAGTTCCCTAAGCCACTCTCATAGGGCATGATTTCCAGGCCTTCTACCATTTTGGTTGCCCTCTGAACATGTTCTAGCTTGTCAATATTCTTCCTGAATTATGGTGCCCAGAACTGGACATGGTATACTAGGTGCGCTCTGACCAAAACAGAAAAGAGTGGTACTATCGCTTCCCTTGACCTAGACACTATACTCCTATTGATGCAGCCCAGAATCTCATTGGCTTTTTTAGATGCTGTATCACATTGCTGCCTCATGTTCAGCTTGTGTTCTACTAAGACCCCTAGATCCTTTTCACATGTACTGTGGTCAAGCCAGGTATCAGCCATCTTATATCTTTTCATTTCAATTTTTTTTCCATCCAAATGTAGTACCTTACACTTTTCCCTGTTGAAATTCATTTTGTTAGTTTTGGCCAAGCTCTCTTATCAGTTAAAATAATTTTGAATTCTGATCCTGTCCTCTAGGGTGTTAGTTATCCCTCCTAATTTGGTGCCATCTGCATATTTGATAAGACTGCCCTCTATTTCATCATTCAAATCATTGGTAAGGGTGTTGAATGGCACTGGGCCCAGGGCAGAACCCTGTGGCACTCCACTAGTCATTTCTCTCCAGGATGAAGAGGAGCCATTGGTGAGAACCCTTTGGGTTCAGTCACTCAACCAGTTCTAAATCCACCCAACAGTAGCACTGTCTAGCTCAGATTTTACTAGCCTGTTTGCAAGAATATCATGGAGGACCTTGTCAAAGGCCTCACCGAAGTCAAGATATGCTATGTCCACAGGATTCCCTTCATCCCCAAAGCTAGTAACTCTATCAAAAAAAGAGATAAGTCTAGCATGACTTGCTCTTGAGAAACCCATGCTGACTTTTAGTGATCATGGCATTTCTTGCTAAGTACTTATGGATTGTGTAATGATCTGCTCTAGAATCTTTCCCAGCGTTGATGACAGGCTGACTAGGTGGTAATTGTTTGGGTTCTTCCCCCCCTCCTTTTTTTGAAGATGGGGCAATCATTGCCATCCTCCTCCAGTCTGCTGTGACTTCTCCTATTCTCCAGGAATTCTCAAAGCTTATTGCAAGAGGTTCTGAAATTTCTGCATCAACTGCCCTATTTTCCCCAGGTTGAACATTGTTTTCCTTTTGGTAGAAGATTGAGGCAAAGAAGATATTAAGTAATTTTGCCATTTCTCTGCCTCCTGTTAGCATCTGACTACTTTCTTCATGCAGTGGCCCCACCATTTCCTTATTCTCTCTTTTGCTACAGACATAACCAAAAAAGTCCTTTTTGTTGTTTTTAACCTCTCTAGCAAGCCTGAGTTCATTTTGTTGCTTAGCTTTTCTACCTTTCTCCCTACATGTGCTGGCTATTTATTTGAATTCCTCTTTGATTATTCCCCCCCACTTTCCATTTCTTGTACAAGTCCCTTTTAAATCTTAGTTCATTTGAAAGTTCTTTAGACATCCATCCTAGTTTCTTTAGACACCTCCCATTTTTCCTCCTCACTGGAACTATTTGCTTTAAGTAGATACTTAACAAGCCCCATCCATCATGAACTCTGTTGTCTTTTAGTGTTCATGACTGTGGGATAACACCCAGTATTTTCCTGAATATTACTGAAATCAGCTTTGTTAAAATCTAGAATGCATGTCTGACTACACTTGGCTTCCTCTTTCCACTGTATAACAAATTCCAGGAGAACATGATCACTTCCACGTAAGGATCTTACCAATTCCACCACATTAACCAGATCTCCCAGTACTATTATATCTCTTTTTTTCTGAATGTTTGGTCAATTGGAAAGTTTGGTCATCAGGAAGGCATCATCCAAGTCCTCAATCTGACTTCAGGTCTCTGGTAAACAGCCACAATGACATCACTTTTCTTTCTTTCCCCCTTCATTTTTATCCAGATACTGTCATCCTGGTTTCCAGGATTTAAGTCATGGATCTCTTCGCAGGTAGAAATATCCTTAACATATATTGCTACTCCTCCTCCTTTACTGTTTGTTCTATTTCTCTGAAATTGGTTATACCCCTCTATTACTACATTCTAATCTTGAGACTCACCCCACCAGGTTTCAGTGGTACCTATAATATCATATTTGCTTTGCTGTGTTAAGAGTTCAAGTTCATCTTGTTTAATTCCCATGCTCTGTGCATTAGTGTAGAGACATCTAATGCAATAGGTTATCCCCCCAAGCTGCTTATTTAAGTTTTTTTTTCTTCCCACTGTTGGATTCTTGTACTATTCACCCAGTTCTCTCTATAACATTTCGGCTATTATTTCCAGCACTTGATGAACTCCTGTCCTCAAGAATACTGTCTCTCTTTCCAACATAACTCAGGTTATTTGTTTTGTTTGATTTCCTTCCTATTACTTTGAATTTTTAGAGTCACTTTGAATGAATTTTGAAATACCATATTAGTCTTGCAATTTGCAATTGTAAATTTCCAAAGTTTGGGAAGTTATAATGTTTTAACATTAGAAATGAGAAATTTATTTCACTACCATGGACCCTAATAATTGAAACAGTTTAATTAGCTGTGTTATTGTTAATTAATTAGTTGATCAAAATGTTAGAGGAGGTAAGGCCATAAGAATGACATGGAAGTTGTCACTGTTGACCAGAGTGGAACATATTTTTTATTTAGATAGATTTTTCCTGGGCCTTTTAAAGTTCCCTGCCGCCAACCTGGATTTTTCCTTGCCTATGAGTGATTGGAGTCCAATATATCTAGGAATTGTCAGATTGGGGAAAGTATGAGTCCCAAAGGAAGGAAAGAAAAAAAAATTGTCACCATTTCATAGTCACCAGGTTAAGACTCTTACAAAGCATGGAGCATCATCTTACAACAGGGGTAGGAAACTACTGAGGATTAATGTATCATATTGCCTTCCCCAGGAGACACTGGAAGCCCATATTGCCCTCAATATTTTTTTTAAATTGCCTCCAAACAAGTCCAAATGCCCTCTAAGAGGTGAAGGGCTTTTGTCAGAGTTTTTGGCTGCCCTGGGCCAGTTTGAATCTAAGGGAGGCCTTTTTTTGCAACAGGGAATCACTGGGAAGTAACTTCCTCTTCACTTCTTGATTTTAAAAAGGTCTTCCATGAGTTTAATGTGGCTGGGCATGCAAAAACAGGGTGTTTCGAGGTATCTGGGAGCAAGACTTTTTTTTTCCCAGAAAAAAATTTCTTGGCGTCTTGGGGAATCACATGTGGCCCATAGGCCACACTTTGCCTTTGTCTTACAGCTTCTTCATTTCAGTTTCTCACTTATCTGCGTGTCTCTTCAACTGCTTTGACTCACTCACTTTCCAAATACCTTCTGTGTTAGAGGTTAATAAGGAGTAACTTAAGTTAGAGAACAATGATATGTCACAAGCAGATAGCTAGGAAGTCACTGAATCAAGGATGGACAATCCCTAATCAGAATTAGTTTAAGAACGTCTGAGATTTTCTGCACAACTGAAATCAATTTTAAGGGGAAGATTTAATTGATTATTCCAGGATCCAGTGCTGGGTGAGTAACATGCTAAAAAAATTGCAGAAAGTTCCACAGAAGCTCACTCCAAATAATATCATGTACAGTGGGCCCTCCCTTACTGTGTCCATGAATGTGAAGTCACACAAAGCATTGCATTGCAGGCGTGTGCCCATGCTGCTGCAGACACACTCACATCATGTCCATTGACTATACGAGGATGTTACGCTTTGTGTTTTTTGTTTTACGGAATGGAACAGAACGGAACCCCCATATATATGGAGGGCACACTATAATTATTGTATACTATACAATAATATGCAACAGAAACCAGTTCAGAATGCAATCAATAGAGGAGGAGTTACTGAAGAGAATTACAGTGACCTCCAAAATATTCTAAACACCTTCCTTATAGGGCCATGAAGGGGACATCTGTCTTTCAGACATACAGAGCTGGGCTTCCCGAAAGTGCCTTGCCTGCTTAAGGACCATAGTCTCCTACAAAACAAAACAAAAGAAACCCAACCCACACACTACTCGTTCCCTCACACCACTTCCATTCCATTCTAAGACTTACATTTTTCTTATTTCCCATTCTTCTTTGTTTCTTTTTTCCCAATCCAGCTGCTTTTCTGCTCCACAAAGCCAGCTCTTTGCCTCCAGAAAGTTTTCTCTCTCCCCCTCTCATTGCTACTTTTCCTGATCAGTCTGGCCAAAAATGGAACCATATGGTGTAACTTCTCCAATTCTAGTTATTCTTCTCCTGAGACAGTAGGACTTCTTATTTTACTGGATGTGACAGAGAGAGGGGGCAACCATGCTAATTAATTCTAGTGACTTCCTTCACTAAAGCATTAGTTTTACTTCAGCATGAACTGAAGAATATAGGAAGCTAGAATGAACCATTTCGGAAAAAATAGTAAATTAATAACTTGATGATTAATTCCAAGCTCACTTGTTTCATTTCAGACAAGAAGGAAAGTTAATTTCAAATGCATTAAAATAAACTGTATGCAATTTTTTTCTGTATATATTTATGTGAATTTTTCTACAGATGATGTCAAATACTTCAACTGCATCTTCAGTGAAGAGCCACTACTATGGGGAAATTGTAGAATTATAAATGCAGCATGATTTGCCAAGACTGAACATTCAACAGATTTTTATAATTCCTATTTTTTTTCTTTTGAAATCTAATAACTGCTCAATTCTGATTTTTTTTTATGTTGAAAAAACAACATTAAAGGTACCTAGTACACAAACCCAAGTAGTTAGTTGTTTGAAATTTGGCTTGGGCCCTTTCCGCACCTTACCTTCTTCCAGCGCTGGGGTGTGGGGATCATGCGAGCAGCCTCTGGTGAGAAGCTCTCACATCCGGGGTCCTTCGGCTCTGCATGAGCTGCCTGCTCACGCAAGACCCCTGCCTCTTCCTTCGGCAGTGCAGCCTGGGAGCTTCCCAGGCTGAGCTGGGGCAGGAAGTGCAACTGGTGTGGCTCTGGAGGCTCCGCACACCAGGTAAGTGCACGTGGGGCCCGGGAGAAATGCGTGATCGCGCACCATTTTTGACTTCTAGCCGAAAATGAAAAGGTGTGTGATTGGCACCGGCTGGCCCCTGAAGTGTTGCACGATTGTGAGTGCATCATGCAGATCACTCCTCACAATCGCGCAATGCTTCAGGCGCCCTTTTGCACGGAAAATGCCATGCGGAAAGGGCCTTAGTTAAGTGCTTTCTTATGATATATCACATCTCTAACTCTTATGCATATATGTAAAAAAAACCCCTACAATTATTTTTGTTTTGTTTTCCTAATTAGTGAGGGATTAGAGAAGAGTGAGGGAGAACAAGTGATCTGGGTTCCTCAACCTCAGTTTGAATTCAAGATTTGGATCAAATCTGGATCAACCTGGATTGAATTTAGGTGAGATCAAAATAGCTAAGCTGGGCTCTAAACCTCTGCACAACCCTGATATTAATGGTGTTTCATCTTATCTGGATTGAACTTTCATCCGTTGGTCAACTACTGAAACCAGTTCAGCACATCCACTACCACACCAGCTTTCAATGGTACAGAAGAAATAGAACTTTCTATCATCACCATTATGATGATGCTTACATCTATTTCATAGAATAATAGAGTTGGAAGAGACTACAAGATCATTGAGTCCAACTTCCTGCTATGCAGAAATACACCATCAAAGCATCTCCAACAGATGGCCATCCAGCCTCTCTTTAAAAACCTCTAACTTCCATTCTACCACATTCTGAGGAAACATATTCCATTGTCAAATGGCTCCTACCATCAAGAAATTCTTCCTGATGTTTAGGTGCATCTCTTTTCCTGTAGTTTGAAGCCACTGCTCTATATCCTAATCTCCGAAGGAGCAGAAAACAGGCTTGCTCCATCCTAAAACAGGGTAGCTCCATTTATTTATTCTTAATTTTTTTCTAACATGCTCCAAAATTCTGGAGGACCTCATTCTGTGCTTTCATGTAGACATTAAACAGAATTGCACAAGACCAAATCCTGTGGAACCCTATAGCAGAGACTTTGTGGCGAACTGCTGCAGCTATCTCTTAAGGTTGGAGCAAAACCACTTGAATACAATGCTCCCACTTCTCAGCTCCAGAAGTGTATCATGACCAACATGTATCAACAACTATGATACACTCATGAAGTACACACTCCCGTGTCTCTTTCCCAGCAAAAATCATGGCAGTCTCATAAAGATGTTAAGAAGAAAAAGATACTGAATACTGTGGACCTCAATAGGCTAATAACAATAAGTCTGAACAGCAGTTCCTGCACTACTTTCTGGGAATGCTCATTAAAAAAGGGGCTGGAGAATGAAACAGCGGGCCCATGTCCTGTACAGTGAAATGGCCATGAAAGAAAATGTGACTGATGATAAAGAATGCCTATGAGAGACTCAGTAGAACTAACAAGGACACAGTTACCCCTGTTCAATTCCCAGTGCAGGTAATCCACCAAGGTGAACACAAATCTTTCTGTTCCGTAACCAGGTTTGAACCCAGACTGGAACGGACCCAAGTAGTCAGTTTCACCCAGAAAATTGTTCAGTTACGCTGCCACTGCTTGGTCTAAGAATTTAAATAAGAATGGAAGATTATAGTCTACCCAACAGTTTCTAGGGTGGCAGGATCCAAGATCTTTTCAACCACAATCTTGTAAGTTTTCCTGGGACACAATCTGTTTAAAAGAGCTATTCACAAACTCCATCACCTGCCATCAGACTCTACTAACCTTTCATTAAAAGTCCTGATCAGCTAGGATAGATATGGAAGTAATGAACAAGCAGTTGGCCCCACTCCTCTAAGGAAGTTATTCTTATCTGAGGTGTAAATACTTGGTTATTGATCCTCATATACAATTACTGCAGTTTTCTCCTGGCTACAGGAGCAAGCAAATATGTTTATCCAGTATGCTCCCTATATTCAAGCATCCTGAAGTGTACTGGAGAATTATTCTGCACAAAAAACCCAATTGTTTTCTATACCCCATCCCCAAAAAATGCCCTTAAAAAAATCCTGCACAGAAAATATATTTTCTACATAGGAAAGCCATGTGTTTGTCATTGGAGAAAAATCCTCCATTACACTTTGGGTTTTTAGAATACTGGGAGAAAATGGCACAAATGTCTCACCACTTCATCATTTTTTCCAATATGGCTTCTTCACTTTAGGGAAACCAATTTTTTGAGTGGGAAATGAATAATAGAGAATAGTCTTTCCATCCTTAGAAAATACTGTAGCAATTTGTCCAGATCATCATTATATTCTTTCTTCTTTGAATAACTTTCCAAGGTCTGGCAAAGAAGTCTATCATTATATATGTTAAAAATTTTTAAATATGTTTTGCAAGAGAATGGCTCTATTTATTTCTAACTACTCAAGAAGAGGGAAGTTTTACACTTTACCTTTCATTATTTTCAACCCGTTGTATACTTTGGAGACCAAATGGATAGAAGGAAGGATGTTTTGAAGAACTATGGTTTAAATGTAGCTACCATCATTAACCTTATGTAATTTTTCCATACAGAAAAATACTCTCAAAATATTCTCCTTGCACAGCCATGGAAACCTACTACATCATACACTTTCAGGCCACGAGGAAAACAATGCCAAACCTCCTGTGAGTGAATCTTTCAAAGGAAATCCTGGGATAGGGTGGCTATAATATTCAACTGGAAGGTGTGCAACTTTTTTTGGGGGGGAGGGGGCAAATCTCAGAGCCTTCATGCAGCATGGGAGAAGGAGTCCTGGAAATGTCACCTAAATGAGAAGCAGATCAAAAATAGGTCTAGAAACAAAAAAGAAATGATTTAATTTCATTATTATCATTGCCCGACTCATTCTTCTAGCCAAGAACTAATTCCCTGAAAGCCATTGCACCAAAATAACCACCAAGCAAGCAAGAGGAAAATAATAACTTGCTGAACTTTGTAAAGTTGATTCTCTAGAGAATATTGTGACATTTGAACCATGTCTATGAAATTTCAGCTATGAAATATTGAACATTCATCAGTCTCTCCAAATAACAAAATGGGAAGGGAGCCACAAATCTTTTAGAGGAATACAGTTCAGAATATCCAGTAGAGTTTGCCACTAAAAGCCTTTGAGAAATATGAGTAATAAAAGCATGATGTATTATGTTGCATGCACATTTACCTGCAGATTAAGTTCCATTCTTATGGACCAACTGTCCTGTTGTTGAAGGTGAACTTTGTGGGCTAACAAACACAACAGTTAAGGAAGAAAACAAAACAAAAGTAGCCTCATACTCCTACAAGCTTGGAATCACAGAAATGGAAGAGACCCAAGAGGTTATCTTGCAAACCCTGTGCTCTGTGCAGGCTCTATAATGTGGCATACAGTCACAGCATTACTGACACATGGCTGCCCAGTCTTTGCTCGAATTCCTCCAGCAAAGGAGAACCCACATCTACCTGAGGCAGTCTGTCCTCCCATTGAGCAGCAATTCCCATTAGGAATTCTTACCCATGATTTCCACCCAGTGGATCTAGTGCTGTCCTCTGGAGCATCAGACAACAGCTCTGTTCCAACTTTTATGTGGCAAAACCCTTGAGGCATCTAAAGGCAACTTTCATGTCTCTCTTTAATTTTCTTTTCTCTTCAGTGACTAGAAATATGCAGCTCTTTCAACTGTTTCCCATCGGAGTTAAATACATTCTCCCCCTGTCTTGCTACAAGTAAGCACTGCACATTTTACTGGAACTGGCATCCGAGTAAATAGGTCTTCGATAGCAGGTATTTGTTATCCGCTGACACAATAAAAACTACCAAGTTAGGAATTTAGGAGAAAGCTGCTTGGTCAGTCAACATTATTTTGTTCCATAAAGTTTGATCAGTCTTTTAGGAATGTGCACGGGGGGGGGGGGTAAACTGAGCCACTCTAGTACTCCCAAGGGGAATCAGGCTTTTCCCAAGGTAACTGCAGGCAGGAATCTGCACATCCCTAGTTGCTAGAGTTACCAGTTGTATAATATTTTACTAGTTCAACATCAAAAGTGTATTCTACCTAGTAATCCATTCTGAAGTACAGTGGCCCCTCCACTTTTGCGAGGATCTGGGCCTCAGAACCCTTGCAGAAGTGGAAAAACACAAATAATTCCCTGCCACGCTCCCCCTCTCATTACGTTCCCAGGCTCCCCCCCCCCAAATTCTCTTGCCTTTTGCCTGGGTGTGTATTCACTGTGCTGGGGTAAAATGCATGGGAATGGGAGGGGAACTCTGGCAGGGGAAGAAGGAAGGTGCGTTCATGCCTTCCCCCCATTCCCTTGAATTTTGCCCCAGTACACATTTTTAGGGCTGGGCAAAATGCAAGGGAATGGGAGGCGGAGCTCCAGAGGAGAAAAGGAAGGAGCATGCGTGCCTTTTCCCCATTCCCTTGCCTTTTGCCTCAGTGTGAGTTCTCTGTGGCAGGACAAAAGGCAAGGGAATGGGAGGGGGGAGCTCCCGAGGAAAGAAGAAAGGTGTGCGCATGCCTTCTTCCCATTCCTTTCCGTTTTGCAAAGGCACCCTTGCCTTCCTTCTCGAAGCCTGGCAGAAGACAAGGAAATGGGAGGAGGTGAATGTGGGGTGAGGTATGTTCACACCTCACAAATAATCAACTTCATGAAGGTCAAACCTGCGAATGTGGGAAGAGGACTGTACCGAAGCATGAGAAACCATTCAACCCAAATTCTTATATGTCCGTTCACAAATAAGATAGGTACTCCATCAGCAACCACAAATTTCAACTTTGATTCATTATATTCTGTGTTGGTTTCCTTTGTTCCAGCTTACCACAGTTCTGTTCTGGTCAGTCTTTACTGTCTTTCATTTAAAAAAAAAAAAAGTCAAATATTGGCAGTGAATCCTGCCAGTAACTTTCTGTGCCTCCTTAGAAATCTGCAATATAGTACTTCATACTCCACCCGACCCAACTGTGCCGGGAAAACGCAGTTAATCCTTTACTGTCCCACTTTCTTATCTGCTTTTAAAATGTCTTGGTTTCTCCTCCTCTCAGTCCCTACTTCATCCTCTGCTTACTTCCATTGCTGCAAACTGAATTAAGTTCAAAAGTAGCTTACACTAATTTCATTCACCAGGAGGACAGGAGAGAGCAGAGCCCTCTTTTTTTAATAGGCTCAGGCAAGAGCAAACTGCTGCAGACTGTCCTAGCTTTGAAACAGGACATCCAGCACTGTGATTTGTGAAACCACTGGGAAACAGACATCAAACATTAGAAACAAACATTTTACTGCTATTTACTTTAAGAGAGGTTATTTTTTTCTGCAGATCAATGTTCCATTTACATTAATAATGTAAGCACACACATTGTCTTGTCAGAAGTGAGTCCAAATGAGTTCAGTGGGACTTACTCCTACGTAAGTGTGTACCGGATTGCAGCCTGAGACATTCTAAAAGGCTATTACAACGCATGTATTTCTTTATTTTTAGTTGTATGTTTCTTAACTAATTTAATTCCATTTATCTCCTAGAGCCTAAAGTATTGCATATTATTTTTCCTCATCCCATTTGGATTCTGAGAACAACCCTGTGAAGTAGGTTAGGCTGAGAAGCTATGATTGGTCACATGAGGAAGTTCAGATTTGACTTGATTTATAATGCATGTTAGAGGGCCAGCATGGGGTAGTGGCTTTAGCACTGGGTCTATGACCCTGAAGACCAGGATCTGATTCCCAGTTTATCCATGGAAATCCACTGGGTGACCTTGGGTGAGTCACACTCTCTCAAACCCAGAAAACCCCATGATTGAGTCACCTTAGGGTGTCAAAGGTTGGAAATTACTTGAAGGCACAAAGCAACATAATGTACATTGTGCAGAAGGGAGGGTATGAACAGAGTTGATACAGTGAATCTAAGAGAATTCTGTGATTTTTTAAGCAGATAGAGGCATTGTGACTCAAGAATAATGTATAATATGCTTATTGCTTTTTTCCTTTTTTCAGGCTATCCTAAATGCAGTACATAAATGTCCTACTTTCCCTGTGTTTCCCTGCTTAAAATAGTACTTCTGTTAGCAGTACTTCTGTTAAAATAGTACTTCTGTTACTTAAAATAGTACTTCTGTTAGTATCAAAACACACTTTGATATGGTTTAATCATCAAATATTAATTGGCATAAATATAAAATATACCCTGCTATGGCTGCATGGCCATACTAAGAGGAAAAAGCTGGCTACACACATGCATTGCAAAATAAGATCAGAAGAGACCTCAAGGCATAGCCAGGTCATAGTCAGGAAAGCACCAGAAAATTCCCACAATACTGGACTTACAGGTAGCCTCCGATGATTCAGTCTTTAAGAGACAATAGCATCTGAGATATTCCCACAGGAGGGCTGATTGTCTTAGCTCTCCTCCCTCTGATCAAGCAAAGTTACCCACATCTGTCCAACAATTAAAGAGCTATCAAGGCTACCATAAACCCTTTGTCACCTAAGGCTACAGCCATTAGCTTATTCCAGACTCCGTTGTCCACTATCCAGACTCCATTGTTTATTCTCCCAGAGAGTCATTAGCACCTTCGCGCTCCAGGCAGAAAAAGAGTATTTAAACCCCAGGTTTTGGCCAGACAACTTGCAGTACACTGGTTGCTGATTGTCACTCTGCTGCTTCAATTTCTGTTTGTGTATTGTCCTTGGACTCCTAGTGTAAGCCACATGGCTTCTTCTACACTGCTCTATGGATTGGTAAATATTACCTACTTCACCCTGAAAATCTCTCTATCCAAAGCTTTCCTCCCTTTTCCTTCAGTTAACCTTGTGTGACTGCTTGGATCTTTCACATGTGATTGCAATTCCCCCAATAAAACAAGTAAGCTTGGTTTTGGATCTCTGGCTGGTTCTTCCTTGTACTAGTACTGGTAAATACAGGTGTAAAAGATCTTGTAAGGTTCCCTCCTCTCAAGGCCTCCTCTTTGAGCTAATATTCCCCACAGAGGCACTGGCATCATGGCTAGATCCCTGAGTCACCCACGTTTTGGGATAACATGTCTGTCTGTTCTTCTTCATTAATCACTTTCATTATCTTCTTGCCTGGCCATACTCTTTGGCCACATTCTGATATTGTTCAGCCACACATGTCCTGGTTTTCCTCTGTGAAATGTTGGAAGATATTTCACTTGAACATTACTACTACTACTACTACACTACTGAGTAAGGTGCAAATGACTATGTAGTAAACTCCTAAGGGACTATCCACAGCAAAGTTAAGAAAGACAACTGGATGACAGGATTTATGGTGCACACTCTTCATAAGCACAGTGCTTTCAGCTCCACTGACTGCTACTACCAGACATGCCTAGCAGAAATTGCTGCAAGTAAGATCTATTACAAAACTAATGAAAGCCAACAACATCCTCTCTAAGCCATCCCTACTTCCTCTGACATTTCTACCACCTCTCCTCCACCTCCCCAAATTTTCACAGCCTTGTACAGTAAAAAGGAAGTAAGGGCACTTCTGTTTAAAATCCAGTTTGTGATTTATAAGTGTACTAAAATCTCCTGCAAATATGAATTAATACCCAGAAACTTTTGGCACCTCCTTTAAAAAGGAGGCTTTTGACATTGAATCAAGAAGTGAGAAGCAATTTTCTTTTTAATGGGTGGCAAGTCCTACAATAATATTGTGTATCTTATTTGTTTAGAAGCTCTTCCCATTTGCACTCTTCTGGATTCTCCAGTTTCATGAACTAAACTTTCTCTGGATGGAAGTTTTAGAGATTGGAAACTGAACGGAGGGAGGAGGGAATGAAGAATTTATACATATTAAGGATAATCGTCTTCCAAAGTATTTTATATATCTGTGCAAAAAATATTTTAGAGGACTCCATAGCTTTGTAGCTCAGTTTGTGGTAGTTCAAAAACAAGTACATTTGGAGTGGGCAGAGAGTGGGTATATTCATATTATATTACTTTTCAAATTCCACTTATATCCCTATGAGAAACATAGAATATGGACTCAATTCGGGATGAAATGGAATAAAGCAATGGATCAGATTGTACGAAAGACTGTATATCCATTGGTAAATGGCTGTGAACTGTGTTTTTGGACTAATTAGAACTGCCAATACAACCCAGCCAGGGTGAGAGAAGGGAGAGCAAGCTTCCGTTTATAATACAATCAAGTTCCTCTTAGGGCTTTTCCACACAACACTGTTATAATGCCATTATTTCACTTTCAGCATCCTGTGGAATTTGGCGTTTGTAGTTTACTGAGGCCAAAGAGCTCTCTGGCTGAGAATTCTAAATGCCTGCCCCCAAACTGCAAACCCCAGCATTCCATAGGATGGCCCTTTTCGCACAGCATTTGCCATGCGAAAGGGCCCCTCGAGCGTCATGCGAATGTAAGGAGTGGTCCACACAACACACTCACAATTGCGTGACGCTCCAGGGTGTGGCAGGCACTACTTGCGCCCTTTTTCATTTTCGGCTTTAAGCCGAAAATGGTGTGTGATCGTGCATCGCTCTGGGGCCCTGTGTGCACTTGCCGTGCATGTAGAGCTCCGGAGCCTTGGCGCTTGTGCTTCCTGCCCCGGCGCAGCCTGGGAAACTCCCAGGCTGCACTGCGGAAGAAAGAGGGAGGGCTCTCACATGAGCAGCCGGCAAAGCAATGGGGACGCAAGAGCCCCTTGCTGGAGGCTGCTCGCGCGATCCCAGCACCGAGAAAAGGTGAGTTGAGGAAAGGGCCGATGTTGAAAGTGGAATAATAGCACTATAACAGTGTAGTGCCCTTAGACCCACATGGTCTCCAATGGACAGCCAAAAGAGGCCTTTGAATTTCCAATTAAACTGTTGTCTAGCTATTCCTTTTGAAGACTGTTCCCAAGAGAAAACATCTGGCCTGCTTCACCTCTAGTACGAACGTAGAATCATAGAAGCATAAGAGTTGGAAAACACCATAAGGGCCATTGAGATCCAACCTCTTTGCCATGTAGGAACACTCCATCAAAACATTTCCAATAGATGGCCATCCAATGTCTGTTTAAAAACGTCCAATGAAGGAGACTCCACCACACTCTAAGGTAGAGTATTCTGGTCTCAGATTGCTTCAGGAAGAACCTTCAGGAAGTTCTTTCTGATGTTTAGGTGGGATCTCTTTTCCTGAAGTGTGAAGCCATTGCTCCATGTCCTAGTCTCTGGATCAACAGAAAACAGGCTTGCTCCATCCTCCATATGACATGCCTTCAAATATTTAAACATATCTATCATGTCACTTCTTAACCTTCTCTTCTCCAGGCTAAGCATATCCAGCTCTCTAAGCTCCTCTTCATAGGACATGGTTTCCAGGCCTTCTACCATTTTGGTCACCCTTATCTGGACACATTCCAGCTTGTCAATATCCTTCCTGATCTATGGTGCCTAGAACTCGACACAATAGTACAAGTAGGGTCTGACCAAAGCAGAAAAGAGAAGAAACCTCTTTTCCACCAGTCAACTAGCAGGTAGATATCCCATGAAGTTGCCTAGTCTGGTAGAATACTTGAGTAGTACTTCATTAAATGGAAATGCTAAGAGGTTGTCAGCTGCATGAATTACTTCAGTATCACCTAAAAAATGTTGTGCACCCTCGGAATATCACAGTATGGTGTGAAATCATACAGCCACATGTCATCATCCCACATTGCCAACACCTCTCTGGTCCACCAGATCCAATGCAAACTGCCCCTCACCCACCACCTCCTGGGGCGGGGCAGGCTCCCCAAACAGGCTGCATAATGGTCATTGGATGGGGCAGCCACCCCACTGATGCCATACATGACAGCAATGAGGCCTCTGCGTGTTTGGTTAAGGACATCATTTGTACTTCTGTGTGAGGTTCAACATTTTGCTCTTGTTCTTCCAAAGATTCTAGCATAGCCTCCTCTTCTTATGAGAAATCTAGTATAGCCTCTTGTTCTTTGGAAAACCTAGCACAGTTCCTCTGTTATCAACTCTGTTTTGTTAGCCAAAGTGAATCACATGTCTAGTAGTGACTTCACAAGTCTTTAAGTTCATTACTCAATAGCCTTGCTTCCAGGAGTGTAGCTAATTGAGACAGTCTGTTTTGTTCCGGCATTTAGCTTGTGTCGCCTTTGTTTTGGTATGTAAGGACATGCAGTGCTCCCAAAGGTTCTAATATGTTTAATGGCTGGCACTCTGTCATGCCACAACTGAAATGGTGTTTGTGTGGTGCTTTTTGTTGGGCAATCTATTCTGGAGATACGTTGCAGTCATTATGGCATCACCCCAGAGTCTGCTGGGAAGATGAGCTTGTGCCAGTACGCACCATATCATCTCCAGGAGAGATCTCAGCTTTTTCTCAGCAATCCCATTCTGTTCAGGAGTGTAGCTCACACTCCATACATTGGTTTTGACCAAGAGGATTTTGAAAAGTTTAACTTTTAAAGAAGCTTTTAAAAAGTACTTTATTAACAAATTACTAAATAGTTTACTATTAAGAATTTTTAAAAGAGAAAAGAATACTTGCAAATGCTTTAAAACAATGAAAAATACACAACCTTAATCTGCATTCTCTTCAGGAGAAAATATAATTTGACCGTCTACAAAAATCTAAACAGGTCTACTGTATTAGACCCCCCCATGCATTAACAGAAACATAGGAAATACAGTGCAAGGAGGTATAAGTCACAAAGGTAAGTTCAGTCCTTAAAATGTTTGGGTCTACTAAGAAAAGCCTGACTGTAGCCTAATTAGCACTGGGTGGGGGGTGTCATAATTTTTTAAAATAATAAAACAAGGTAAAATGAACAGCCGAGCTTACACAACACTGCTACTCAAAACACCATCTTTTCTCCCACTCACCCCCTATTCTTTTTTTAAAAAAACAGGAAATGGAAAGGAAGTGGTCAAGAAGTGACTTTGACTTACCTCCTATTAAAAAAAGGCCACTCCTGGGCCTAAAATGGCCCAAGAAGGCCCCAGAATCCATCTTGTCCAGGAGACTTTTGAAATGGGGGGGGGTCACCATATATTTTGTAACCTTACCCAAGAAAAGGATATTAGAGACTGCCCTCCAGTATGGTGGGATCCAAGGAGAATTTTTTTCAACAGTGTCCTCTCCAGCACCTTTTTTATTGGGAACCTGCCTTGCAATACTGAGGTATTCACTACACTCCTTACTCGCTCAGCCACAACTCACCCCCACCCCCGCTGGAAGCTTTTGTTAGACACAAAAGGCATGGGTCCAGTATTCATGCGATGGCTCTCATCTGTCCAAGGATCCTGTCTACATCCTCAGGCTGCACGTTTTGAAAGATATCCAATAACATGGGAGAAGTGAGAGACAAGGTTACTTCCACTGGACCAGTATCAATTACACCATCCAAGTCAGTGTTGATTTGAATGATTTTGCCTGCAAGTGTCAAACACTTTTCAGGCAAAACCAACTATTTTTTTCATAGAGAGCTAGTGGGAGTTCAACCTTTCTTCATTCTCAAACCCATTAATTTGTCTATTTGGAATTACATGGTATGCCCTTGGCACCACTTTACCGTGCTGGTAGGATTGCATGCTTCCAAGAGACTGATAATAAGATTGCTACTGGTAGTGTAGCAAATTACTTCTATTATTTTACTTAATAGTACTTTTTTGTTTGTTGCTATTTTACTTTTCATTTCTTTCATTTTTATTTACTATTATCAGTTTGAAATCTCTGCCTGTGCTTTTTATCTAAGAAAACAACATAGAAGGGCAATTGAGAGGCAAAAAAAAAAAAGGTTTTCTACCGCAAGCATGCATGCACACACATGCGCATGCGCTCGCACGCACGCACACGCACACACACCACACAAAGAGTAACAAGTAGCATTTAATGGAACATGCCTGACCAAGGAAAGTTTTCTGGGGGAAATTTTTGAGCAGCATACCGAAGTGGGTTGTGGGAGGTCCTTGATGAATAAGACCTTGTAAGGCTTGTTCATTTCAATTTTATGCTAAAATGACAGTGGTTATTGTTGTGGTGGAGATAGCGATGGTTATTAGTCATTCTTTTTCCTTTGTGAGCTGGAGCTACACCTAAGGGAAAAGATTTATATCATTGCCCATGAGGCCCAGTGAGAAGCCATCAGACCAGAAGATTAATGTCTGTTGGACTTTATACAGGCTTATAGTAAGATCTTCCTCTGGAGCTCAGTTATCTTGCAAGTAAGTTGTTCTCAGATCCAGTTTCCAGACTCAGTCAGTGGTCACAGGACCACATCCCTTCTGCTGGTATATACCTCTTGGGTTCATTCCCTAGTTTGAGTTAGTTATGCTAGGATTAAACCTCCCCCTGCTGGTCAGTTGTTTCAGAACCACGCATCTGGACTTGACAAATGGTTGGAAGACTAGTCCCTCCTGTGAGAGACCATAAGCACCATCCTGACAGGAGGGTTCGGTCAGACCATAGGTGTTTTCTGCAACAGAGGACTGATAGAGGTTAAACAATGGTGCAACACCTGTTTCAGATCTCTTAGGAGTGTTTTAATAAGATGACTTGGAATACATGTCCTGTTTTCAACAGAAGCAAGCCAAGGGTTTCCCATTGGGGTTCCACATGACTCTAAAGGGGTGAGGTGACCTGCCTGTACAAATCCTAATTGCCAAGTCCTCCTTCAAGTGTCTATTATCATATGCCAAATGACAGACTTCTACTGGCTCTATCATCTGGTATATCTGAAAGGATACTGTGTTCTTCCTCACTTTGACCCCATTGCTCTTCCCAGATGGACCTCACTGCCTGGGGTTCAGGCTGAGGGCCTGGCACTGAGGTTCAGGCAATCTCTCCTGGCAGTCTGCTCCAACTACCTACTCCATCTTGCTACTTCTAGATGTTTCTCTCTAGCAGTTGTACCTGAAGTATTTCTGCACAACCTGGTAGCTGGCAGCTTTTCTATAGCTGGAAGTACTCAGTGGCAACCTGATACAATTAAGCTTGCTGAATCTATTATTGATATTTTTTAAAAGAGATGATAGTAGAAGACTGTAATCCCAACTGCAACTTATATCATGTTTACAAGTGGAATCCAATATATCTGCCTTATCTAGACTAAACCTATGAAACAAAATAAGACCTCCTACTAGAGATGGTCTAATTGAATAGCACAATAATGCAAACGCTGCTGGTTTGGGATGATGACACCATCAAAGTCTGTGTTTCATTTCAGCTGTCCTGCACCACTAGTGATGTGCTATGTAGGGAGAGGGATGGCTGCTGGATGATGCTGGGGTAGAGACTAGAACACCAACCAATGGATTCAAATTACAAGAAAAGAGATTCCATCTGTTTTTCCATTTTACTATTTGGCAGTAGAATAGACTGCCTCAGAGGGTGATGGACTCTCTATCCTTGGAGGCCTTTAGACTGAGGCTGGATAGGCTTTTTCAAGGGTGGTTTGGTTATCTATTCCCGCATAGCAGGGGCTGGATTTGGTGGCCCTTGTAGTCCCTTCCAAATGAAAGATTCTATGATTTGTAAGTTAAAGCACAAGAAGATTCCATCAATGTGCTTATGTTCTGAGTTAGCATACTGGAAGGTTTTCATTTCCTTGCTTTGAGATATATAGACACTTTTTTTCCCTGTTGGAGAGTAAAAGGTAACAAGATATTACCCCAAAATATGAGTGACTCAGGGTCCACCTGTAATGCCAGTACCTCCACATGACAATGGGGAATTAATTAGCTCAGTTAGGAGGCCTGTGAGAGTAGGGTAACCTAATGATATTTTCCACCAGTATTTATGGGGTCCTCCAGGAAAGAATCAGCCAGGGATTCCAAAATAACCTAAAATGTTTTTTTTATTAAAGAGTTCAATCATGCACACAAAAGATTCAGGCACTCACACTCACAGTTAACCAAAGGATAAAGGGAGGAAAATTGTTGATAGCAGAGTTTAAGGGAATGGGCAGTAATTACCCATCTGGAGAGCAGTGAAGAAAGCAGAAATGTGGCTTAGACTTGCACCCAAGGACAGTGCTCATTTGGAAATCAGAGCAACAGTGTGGTGTTCAGTAAGTGAGATACTGCACTGAACCGGTCATAATGGAGGGTTTTTATACCCCAGATCTGCCTGGAGGGCAAGGGTGTGAATGCCTATCTGGCTGACCAAACAATGGAGGTTGCCACATGGACAATAGCTAATGATCTTTGTATTAGGTGACAAAGAGTTAATGGCTGTTGTAATATAATGCAATGGTGGACAGGAAAAGGAAAAAAGCAGGGAAATGTCCAGATGTTAGGAGGAAGGGCTAAAACAATCAGTGGTTTGGTGGGAACATACTGTTGCTATTGTGTACTGGCAGAAATATTACGTCTTCAGCTTAAGCCTATTTTCTCTGGAGTTATCTAGTAATCTGCCTGACAATGACCTTGGCAACATCTACAGTGGATCTTCTGATCTACTTTGCATCACATGTGTTCAGTCAGTAATTTTCCTCTGTCCAGGCTCGCCTTACAGTCATTTCATGGTCCATTTTATATTAATATCAATGAATGTATTTCACCAATTAAATCATATTTCACATATTAAACCATATTAGATCTGGGCGTGTGCAGGCCAGTAACAAAGAGGATACCAAGGATGTGCGTGTCCTACTTGTAGACTTCTTGGAGGAATCTATTTGGTCTTTGTGGGAAACAGGATACCATGCTACATGCACCTTTTGTCTTCTTATACTAGCGTTGCATAATGGGCAACCTCAACAACCAAAATAGAATAATGTGAGGTGAATTTATGCATGCTAAATATACAGGATGTATTTTCCTGGAGAAATCTGTTGCTCAGATTTCTGTACTAGAATAAACATGAGCCTTCCTGTTCAGATGCACTTAGCAATAAAAACAGATTTTTAAAAGAAGCCCTCTTCTTTCTATTTAAAAAATCTTGTTCTTCAGACCAGATGCTAAAATAGTAAGATGTATGCTTGTTTATGGATAGCACTGAGACTTTCTTTTTTTTTAAGCAGTAAATGTCTAAAAACAATTCTGTCTTTGGATGACATTTCTATGTAATGCCTCCCTCTACTGGATCAGTGCGCTTTCATTCAGTTCCCTAAATATATGCATCTAATACTTCAAAGCAACTATTTTGGATGGAGGTATCACATTAACTAGTTATCTACCTTCTTCAAGCAGAAATGCTATACACATTGGTTGTAATTATGCCCTTTAAAAAAATTTGCACCAAATTCAGGCAATATGTCATGACCTTAAAATTACTTTGCAGAAGGTCAGATGTTTAGTAGGTCACATGGACCACTAAACACATCAACTGTGGGCCAGATGTATACTGTAGGTGCATCCAATCACCAAGGAGCTCCTTCGTGAGAGCTACTGCTTTTATTATTATATTTTACTCACATAGCCTCAAACAGAGAATCATCCAGTTGGGACAGACCACAGAGGCCACCAGGCACAACTCCCACCATGCAGGAAAATACAGCTGAAGTGCCCTTGAGAGATGGTGATCTAGACTAGGCCCTTTCTGCAACATACCTTTTCACGGAGCTGGGGTGCGGGGATCTCGCAGGCAGCCTCCAGCGAGAAGCTCTTGCGTCCCGGTTCCTTCAGCTCCGCAGCTGCCACCCGCTCACGCGAGAGCCTCAGCTCTTCCTTCCACAGTGCAGCCTGGGAGTTTCTCAGGCTGCACTGGGGCAGGAAGCATACAGCAAGTGCTCGTGGGGCCCCGGAGCGATGCGCGATCGCTCACCATTTTTGGCTTAAAGCTGAAAATGAAAAAGTGCATGTGCAGTGCCTGCCAGACCCTGGAGCGTCATGTGATTGTGAGTGCATCATGTGGACTGCTCCTCACATTCACATGACGCTTGAGGGGCCCTTTCGCATGGCAAATGCCATGCAAAAAGGGCCTATGTTTAAAGGCCTCCAAAAAAGAAGGCCATTTCTGCACTACACTGTTACATTGTTATTATTCCACTTTCAACATCCTGTGGAATCTTGGGGTTTGCAGTTTAGGTAGGGGCATTTAGAATTTGCAGCCAAAGTAAGGCCTCAGTAAACTACAGCAAACTTTGGCCTCAGTAAACTACAAACCCCAGAATTCCACAGGATGTTGAAAGTGGAACAATAGCACTGTATAGTGCAGAAATACCTGAAGAGTCAACCACATTCTAAGACAATCACTGTTGGACAGCTTGTTACCAACGAGAAACTCTTCCTTTTTTTAAAAAAAAAAATTATTGTGGGAAAAAACCCAAAAAATAACATAACAAACATAAAAGTGAAGGGAAATGAAAAAAAATGCTTACATTTCTATTTCTCTCCAAATTCCTCATATAGGATATTACTTGTACAGTGTGTTTTTGATTTATTTTTGATTTTTGATTATATATATCTAAATCTCATTCTCATTATACTGGTTGTTATTACTTATACCCATTACTTATACCCATAATTAACATTTTCAAAATATAATATTAGTAACTTCATTCTTATTTCTATCCTTTTCAAAATATAATATTCATAATTTCATTCTTATTTCTATCCTAAACCATAACTATCATTACCTAATTACTCTTATTACCCTACATACCAATATACTATTTATTTCCACCTATTTGATCCCAAATTGAACCTGTCACTATAACTAAGGATACCCTGTCCCCAGAGCCTATTGTACCTCATATTATTCCACCTTCGAAAATTCTAACTCTTCTTGTGGAGGTGTAACACCTTCGTCTTTTGCTAACACCTTTTCCACAAATATCTTCCATACTACATCAAAATCACTCTCTTTCATTGTTCCTTTTTTAACCTTAATTCCACACGTTAACTTGTCATTAATTGCAATTTGCCATAGCTCTTTATACCAATCCTCTATTTGAAGATCTCCTTGAATTTTCCATTTTCTAGATATAATTAACCTTGCTGCAGTTAGTAAATTTGTAATTAAGTCTTCCATAGCTTGGATACCATTAACCTTATCATATATAGATAATTATATTATACTGGGGTATGCTACTAGATCAATTTCTATTATCTTTTTTTATCTTTTAGGGAAGCTCTTCCTAACATTTAGGTGGAATCTCTATTTTTGTATTTTGAATCCATTGGTTTGTCTTCTAGCTTCTGAAGCAGCAGAAAATAAACCTCCTCCATCTTCTACGTGGCAACCTTTCAGATATTTAAAGGTGGCTATAATGTCAGCTTTCAAACTTCTCTAAACATATCCAGCTATCTAGGCCATTCCTCATAAGTCTTAGTTTATAAACCTTGCATTTTCTTGGCCATCCTTATCTGGACATATTCCAGCTTGTCATTATCCTTCTTGAGCTTTGCTATCCAGAACTGGACACAGCATTGCAGCTGAGAATTGACCACAGTAGAATAGTGTGGTACTATTACTTCACTCAATCTGGGTACTATCCTCCTTTGATGCAGCCCAGAAATTGCATTGGCTTTTTGGTTTCCACATCCCAGTGTTGACTCAAGTTTAGCTTTTGCTCTGGTAAATCCCTTCAACCTTTGTCATGTGCACTGCTGTCAAGACAGGTGTCACCTATCCTGCATTTGTGCATTTTGTTTTGCTGATTAAATTTGTTTGTTTAAATATTCATGTACCATCTTTTATCTAATATCTCATCCCTTCTGAAATGCATTTAATTAGTTTTGGCTGAGCTCTCCATTTGTTACTCCACTGGAAAAACCCTATCCCGGGGTCTACAATTTTGATATTAAATATTATTCCCTGTGCCTGAGAGGTCGCCCAGATGAGCACATAGGCAGCCATGGTCGAACGATTAAAAACCAGGTCAGGCCAGTAAAATCCCCAGTCACGTAGCCCCAGGAGACCTCAGGCTGGGCAAACCCCCAATAAACAAAGAGTCCTCAGTCCCTGAGAAACCGACTTGAGAGGATTAGTGTGTTTGCCCGAAGTTGAGCAAATATCCTATCAGGCGAGGACCATTTACATGAAGTCACACCACAACCAGATGCAGCCGAAGATCCTGAGACTTTGGCAACACCTTTTAATCTCATCACGCAAAGGAAGTTACCATTGTGGAGCTTCTTTCTCATTGCAACACCCATTGTTCTCCCCGGGAAAGGATTAGCCCTCCAGGTACTTTTCCCCCTACAAATAGTCCCAGTTTTTGAGTGTTTCTTTGAATCACTCCCGGTCATCCCAGCAGACCGCTGCTCCATCCGTTGAGTAATCCCCTCAGCCCTCTCCATGCTGAGCCCCACTTCTCCGCTGTCTTCCCAGACCAAGGACTTCAGGAAAAGGTGCAGTATTACCCCAGCTGCAACCCCTTCAATACTCCCCTATGCAGTTTCCTCTCTTTTGCTTCTTAATAGGTCTTGAGTGAGTGTGTGAGTGATTGCGTTGCTGTGTGAGATTTTCATTCAATAAAATCATTTATTAGATATTTTCGTTTGGTTTTTGGCTTGGCCTGACCCCGAAAAACTAGTTAAGGGATGATTCAGTTTGGGTCCTCTCCCTCTTCCCCTGCTGCTTGGCAGGGCTGTACATGTGGCTGTCCCGGGAATCACATCCCTAACTTGGGGACTATCGTTGGTTGGAATCCTGAGCACTAGGTGCTAGGCCAGGTTCAGCTGGCACACACACAGTAGGGTAGGCACACACTACTGCAGGGAGAATCCCAAAGCAAAACGGGTGGTGAGTCCCGGTCAGCAGGACCGTGGGTAAGTCCCAGACTGCAATAAAGTTAGGTGCAGGTGGTGATTCCCGACCTAGATTAGGGTTTAAGCAGTTTCCCCAAGGTAGAGGAAGGCGCCCCTCACCCAAAAAACTAATCAAGGGACGATTCAGTTTGGTTCCTCTCCCTCTTTCTCTGCTGTTTGGCCAGGTGGCACTGTAAGTTCTGTTGAGTTTGTGTTCCCCCTTCATTGCTGGGTGGATTTAGGTGGAGGTTTTCCCCCAGGATCAAGGCAATCCTCCCAGTCCCTGAATCGTATCCTTGTCCTTTTGCCCTAAGCTGTCAAGATGAAAGGCCGGGCTTAGATCAGCAAAAGAGACACTTTTGGGCAGGCTGTAGTTAGGTTCCTAACCCTCTTTCCTGAAGCAGGTTCTGTAGAGTTCGTCTCCCTAGCATCCCCCTAGGGGTCTCGGTGATCCTTCCCGTCACTACAGACCTGATTCTGTTTGAGTTAGTAGTGAGAGTTTTGAGAACAGAAATGGAGGTGAAAAATCTCCTGCAGGAGGAGAAGGTCACGGGGAAGCTAGAACGTTGGGTCCTCTGCAAGGGGGAATGCCCCTGGAAGGAGTCCAGCTTTAAACCCCCCGACCCCTTCTCATACCTGAGGGAGGCTTATCTCCAAGCTAGGACATTGAAGACCCCTTTTGGGCCTTCCAAGGATGACCTGGCAGCGTGGGGACTTTGGCTTGCAGCAAGGGCTGCTTCAAGCGCCCTGGTAGCAGCCCGAGCCCAAATCAAAGAGTTGAATAAAGAGGTTGCCTGGCTTCAAGCTGAGGCTGAGGTTGTGCGTGAGGACAAACTAACCTTCGCATCAGTCACACAAGCCACGTCCCAGAAGCTTAGTGAAGTAACCCTCCAAGCTCAGACTTGGAAGGAGTGGGCTGGATCACTAGAGGAGGAGCTGGCCCAATCGAAAACTGCTGCCAAGTTCATGGCAAAGCAGTTCAAGGAGCAGCAAGAAGTGGTTAGCCACACGGCTTGCCACCAAAAGGTAGAGGAGTTAGAGAGGCAGGCAGTGATCTCAGCAGTTTGCTCAGAGTTTCTCCCTTCTCTTCCCCTTGCCGCCCTCAAAGAGCCACTGCCCGAGGACGCAGTGGTGATGCATCCGCATAATCCTGACTGGGTTGATAATAGAGCCACCGTTCACCCAGTCGAGACTCACTCCATGACTAAGAGGAGGGTGTCGCCTAAGCATAATGGAGAGGACGGAGAAGAGGTAAAACCCAGGAGATAGAGACTAGAACCCCCTGGAAAGCCATGGAGGCCAAGGCGATTGCTGATCAGCTTGGTCTCTTTAATAAACAAACTGGGATCATGTGGCTTAATGCCACAATCCATTCCCACGCCACAGCCAGTGGCCAAGATCTGACCCAGTTGGCCCGGCTATGCATGTCCCCTTCTGAGCTCCCTACTCTAGAGTCAGCCGTAGCAGCCCGAGGGTTGGTGAGGCTGGAAGCTCATGATTGGATGAGGGAAATCATCAGGATCCTATGACCTGGACAGAGCACAGGAGTCCTGTATGTAATGGAGCAGCGGGGACCCAAGGAGAATCCCAAAGCCCACTTGGCCAGAAAGCAGCTTCTGGCTATACTGGCAGAGAAGGTTCCGATAGTACGGGGAGGGTGGAACTTTAACAACCTAGAGTTCAAGATGCTTCTTTACGGAGGCTTGAACCACGAGACCAAAATGGCCCTGGGTCTCATAAATCCCATGGGAAGATTTTAATGACAATCTCTGGAGAGTCTCGGACTTACTCCGCGAGACTGGAGCCCTGAGACCCCCCCCCCCAAAAGCCACATAAGAAGGAGGCTGGGAATTGGGAACCCATACAGGAGGTGACATACTCCAACTATGGACCCCATTCCCAACAGAGGAAGTCAGCCCCGGCTTCAGTTCCCGGGGGGAACTGGAATTTTCGTCCCCCTCCAAGGCAGGACTACAAAGGGAGGCAGGAACCATGGCAAGCCCGAGATTCCCGAGGTCCACCAAATAAAACAGGGAACTCCGTACCCCAGCCCTGGTTCCCAAGTTCACCCTGGACAATGGTACTCCTCGAGAGTCGTCCAGAAGATACGACCCAATGACCCAGACATATTCTGCAAAGAGAGTAAAGATCTGGGATGCCCTGAGGAAGCTTGGACTAGACATGAGCCAATTTGATAGGTGACCCACCTTAGAGCTCACTGAAGCTCTGGCAAAGCACTCACAGCAGGGAAGTAATCAGCTGGTGAATACCGTGGCCAACGATCCACCCATGGCAGGGTACTATCCCAACTTGGAGTCACTGGAATAGGGGGGCCCTCAGTCCCAGGATCTCCCTAAAAATGTTGTGGTTCAGCTGATGCCAGACAAATGGTGGAGATTTTGGGTGAAGGCAGGCATCAGGACTGATAGGGAAAAGATCCCTGCCACGCTACTTGTAGACTCTGGGGCAGGGCACCTTAAACTGGTAAGACATGGTAAGCCCACCTCAGAAGCCATCCATTTGACCGGATATGGCGGGGGGGGGGACACAAGGCCCAGGTTTGGATGGACATTCCCCTGACCATAAACACACTCCAGTTGAGCTTGTGGGCTTGTGAGAATCAGGAAGAGGACGAAGGTCTTTTGGGCATCGGCTTCCTCCGAGGAAAAAAGCTCACGGTGGACTATGCGAATGGTTTCTTATGGAAATTAGATCAAGGCCTCCTTGAGATCTCAGTGGTGCACCGCTGCACAGCCATCAAGGCTCCTGCCCCTGTGCAGAGCCTAACTAGTGATCCTTGGGTACAAGCTTTCCCCGAAATATGGATAAGATAGAGTGTGGAACGGTAAAAGGTGCTTGTGTTCTGATTGAGGGCAGACATCTGCTACCCCAAAAGCAGTACAAGTACCCTGCAAAAGCAGAGGAAGGTATAGGGAAGACCACTGAGGAGCTTGTCGAATGGGATGTAATCACCCTGATGCATTCCATCTGCAATGCACCCTTATGGCCCGTTCTGAAGGCAGAACCTTCATCCTCCATTCTGGAGGATGACGGTGGATTTTAGAGCCCTAAATGCCATCACTCCCCCAGTAGCCCTGGTCATAGCCAAATACAATGAAATCTTGACAGCCATCGCTGCAGGTGCAAGGTATTATAATGTATTGGATCTGGCTAATGCTTTTAACTCCATACCGCTGCATGAAGCATGCTGGTATAAATTTGCCTTCACATTTAGAGGGCAACAGTATGTCTTCAAAAGAATGCCACAGGGTTTCCATTTGAGTCCTAGCATTTGCCATGCACATGTGGTCAAGATGTGGGATAGGCTGCAGCCAGCCTCACGATCTCACATCCTCTCCTATGTGGACGACATTCTGGTACATTCAGATTCTGAAGAAAAGACTAGGGACATCACCTGTGAGGTTTTAAGAATCATAAGAGACACGGGTTTTAAGGCCAATCGGGAAAAGAGTCAGTTAGTCTCCACTGAAGTCAAATACCTAGGGCTTTGCCTGGGAGCTGAGGGTCATACTCCCGACGCCCAACGAGTAGAGGTGATTGCTAAGCTGCCGGCCCCTACCGATATGCACTCCCTTTGTTCACTCCTGGGCACTTTCAACTTTTCTCGAGACTTAATCAAGTCCTTTGCTGCCAAGGCAAGACCGTTGTATGCTCTCTTGAAAAAGAATGCCCAGTGGGAATGGGGCCCTGCATAGCAGCAAGCATTCACTCAGCTAAAAGAGGACCTGATGAAAGCACCAGCACTAGCTCATCCAAATACGTTCAAGCCCTTCCCCATACAGTTAGCCACCTCTGACAGGAGTATCGGAGCAGTTCTGTCACAACCTCTAAATGGCACTCAGTGCATGATCACTTATGCCTCCCACAATCTGGACCCACATGAAGCGAAATTCACTCCCTGTGAGAAAACATGCCTCGCATTGGTCTGGGTGTTAACACACTGGGAATTTATGATAGGAGGACCATGTAATTGTCCAGACTCCCCATACACCACTTAAATATATTTTGTCCGGGAAGGTCCAGAACGGCCAAGTATCCAATGCTAGGATAGCCAAATGGACTGTTTCCTTGGTGTCACGTGGGGTGGACTTTCAAAAACAGCCACAAGGCTCCATATGGCTTAATTGTTACGGGAGCCACGCATGAGTGCCCTCTACCACTAATAGACACTGTACATTGGCCAGTCGAGTGGGGAGCTTCTGTTGAAGAAGCACTACTGCAAGGATTTATTTGTTGTTTTTGTGATGGATCCTTGATGCATGTGGACGGTAGCCCTAGAACCAGCTTTGGAGTGATTCGCATATCCGACTCCTTCTACCTTCAAGGGAAAGCCAGACCCCATTCCAGCCAAGCAGCTGAAGTAGAAGTCCTACGTGCTATACTGGAGCATGAACCGATTGACTGTCCCTTAGTGATTTATACGAATTCAGACTGGATGGCCAAAACTGCCAGCGTGTGGCTCCCAATTTGGCTCCAAAATGACCAAAAAACTTCAGATGGGAAGCCCATTGCCCATGTGGAGCAGTGGGTCCGAATAGCTGCACAAATTGAGGAATGAACTGCTCTGACATGGGTTGCTCATGTCAAAGGATCCCAAAAGAAGGGTTCTGCCACATGTATTTGGAACAATCAAGCAGATGCCCTAGCTAGAGAAGCAGTTTTGCAGGATGATGGAGCTCCCATAGACCCCATCAATGTGAACCCCAAGCAGCCCCTCATTCCTCCCACCTTTGATTTAGGGACATTGCAAAAGAGAGATCCCAAAATCGCTGAGCTAGCCAGGAAGGGAATTGACGATTCTGGTCGGTTTAAAATAGAGCAGATCGAGGGAGTGTTTTGGGCTGTGGACGCCAGTGCTCAGCATCATAGGATAGTACCTACGGACCTCTGTGGGGATGTGATCCAGTTCGTAAATGAGCAATTGCATCATGGATGAGAGGTCACGTTAGATAGGGTCCGAGAAACCGGGTGGTGGCCTCAGCTCAAACAGGATGCCAACCAATGGTGGACAACTACTTGGCTTGCACCATGGTTAATGCCTATCCCTCGGGACCTAAGGCTCCAATCCAACACCAGAGGATCGAGGGTCCTTGGTCTCACATCCAGATAGACTTCATAGGACCCCTCCCTACAACACTGAGAGGGAACAAATACTGCTTGACGGTAATTGATCCCTTCAGTAAATGGATTGCCACAACAACACTGCCAGCATGGCTGCGCGCTTGTTGTTTAACAATGTTTGGTCATGCTGGGGAGTGTCGTGCGACCTTGACTGTGATATGGGGGTCCATTTCACCAGAGAAGTAACTCAGGAATTATGCAAAGCTTTGGGAATAAGGCAGCGATTCCATATCGCTCATCATCCCCAGAGCTCGGGCCAGATCGAAAGGACAAACTGCTGTTTGAAGGAGGCACGTAGGAAGGTAGTTCGCTCCTCAGGGAAGGACTGGGACACCAAGCTGCCCATAATTCTGATGGCCTTCAGAGGCACTGTGGCATCACATGGCTTCACGCCACACGTGGTGGTGACCAAGCAGAAAATGATGTTACCAGAAGATTTTTGGATTGACACAAGCCTCCCCTCTGATTTAGAGCCCGTTGTTTTAAACAACAAATGGGTGAGGAATTTGATTCAACATATAGGGCAAATTCACAGGCAAGTTGCTGCTCAACTGGGGAAAAATCTGCAGAAAATGGACAGGAGACTGGGATGGGTGCATCACCCCTGCCGGTGGGAAGATGGACAGCTAGTCTTGTATAGGAATTTCTACAAAGACAAGCATTCTCTGGCTGTGAAGTGGGTAGGATCCGTCCCTATTGAGAAAAGAATCTCCCCAGCAGTATACCAAGTGCGTATTCCTTGCAAGAAGGGAGATTGGCTTAAGTTTTTCCATGTCTCCCAGTTGAAAGAATGGAAAGGGAGACCAGTCAACCCTAAACAAATACCCATCCCTGAGCCTCCAGAGGAGCTTGCGGGGAAATCCAATGTGGATGTTTTAGCGCCTCAGATGTCACTAAGCTACCAGGAAATACCTGAGATTGACTTATCTGAGATGTTCGCATCCATCTACTCACCCTTTGAGCCGGGGCAAGTGATATGGTGGAATTAGGGAAGAGCAGGTTACTCGAGCTCTCTTTCCCCCCCTTCTGTAGGTAGTATTCTGTAGCTGTGTTTATAGGTCCCATGTTCTGTGTCCCTTACAGGGAAACAGGATGTGCACCTTACCTTGGATCTGGATATTGTTGGGAAGTGTCACAGGAGCCTCCAGGATTAGCATGTACCATACCCAGTTCATTACTGATTGGGAATATAACATACAAGCAACTTGTCAGTGGAACTCTTATTCCGGAGTAGAGAAGAATCTGAGAGAAATTGGGCTGCTTCCATGGTATCAGCAAAGGTACCCTGTAGAAATATACACCCGTGTATATATATATCGGAGAGCACAAGTCAGCTCTGCCTTAAATATAAGTGTTCTGAGTTTTGTGAAGTGAATCCTCACCTTCCCAATCCCACACTTTGCACCACAGGTTGGTTCACCATATGTAGGGGTAAGCAAAGAAGATCCCTCCGTTGTTACAGAAACTTCCTACAATAACTGCCGACCGTCATGGAAATGGAAAACAGCCTTCCTGACTTGTCAGAACATCACCTGAACACCCACCAATTGTAATGTTTCCTGCAATAGCATACGCTGTCCGCAGATCCCCTTCTCAAAGCTCCAACCTGGGAATTCTCCTCCAATGTACTTGGGCAGTACTATAATTCAGAAAGACATAGATGTATACGAACCCAGCCTATTAGCATAATGGTCGTGCTTAATTTCACTGTAGTGAATGTCTCAAGGGCACTGCCCATCTGTGCACCCTTTTTAAAGATAGCTTGGACCCAATGACAACACTGGGAGAAGCACTGGATCTCTTTTTCACATCCTCACGCACGTAGCAAGCGGGACACGATAGGTACAGTATTAGGGGGCATTGGAACTGGAGTAGCCATACTTAATGCCATCGACACCAAGGTCTTAGCTAATAAATTGGGAGTTGTCGGGACTAAAATTAAAGACATGGGGTCTCATCAGCCATGAGACCCAACAATCTGGCATGTGGCATAGACTTAATTGGACAATGAATGCCACAATGGGAGGGAGTAGAAAAGGACATTATAGGGGAGTTAGGAATATCCCTTGTCAGAGACACCCACGATTTATCCATAGCCATCCAGTGTACGCAATTACAGAGCAACGTAATTATCTTTTCTGCCCAAGTAATCCAGTCCAGCCTCATGGGCCACTTACATCCTGAAATTCTAAGTCTGCTCAGGGAAAGATATCTTGATTCTTTACAACACCCTTCCTCCTTGATAAGTGTAAAGCAGGCTTTGTGGGAGAAATTAACATTGTACGTGGAGGTCCTTCACGAAAAGGTTTTGAGCCCTATAAAGTTACATCTGGTCTGCTACCTAGGACTTCCTTTAGCCCACACTAATACTGCTCTCCTCCTGGAGAGGCGCTTCCATTGGTCAAACCGCACACATTTCTTTGATTTGGCAGGATGCATGTTTATCAGACAATGGGTTCACTGTTTTGATGATTTAAAGGGAATAGCCCAGCAAAACGACATTGATTACCATATTGTGTCCGTGAATACTTCTGTGTCCGTCCAGTTCAGCCAAACCTGTTTCTGTTTACAAACCCCTTGCCCTACTGAGTATGTATTGCCCGGGGATCATGCCATCAATGTTAGTAGAACTGCAGGGAATCCATGCTTCTGCCAGCAACACATTAGGGACTGTTTTGGACAGGAATTCTATTTAAGGGAGGCCATCCAGGATTACATTTTGGACGTTGAATACATGCCACAGCCTGCTGAGCTAGAAGGATTCCATTTAGAGGATAAATTAAAGGTGTCTGTGTGGCTTCATAATTTAACTGATTTAAACAAAGGGTGCAGGAGGTATCACACACATTGCACCTCATTGCCATCAAAGTAAACCACACAGCACAACACATTGTGAAAACTTCTAAAGAGCTTGCTGATGTAACACGTCAGTCATGGTGGGATGTTTTTGCTTGGTCGTCCACCGGCAGCGCTATTGCCCACTGGGCACTTTCCCCCTTAATAGTCATTTTAGTCTTTCAGGTTGCCTTGACGGTAGGTCTCTTTATATTAGCCTGCTGGGCTAGGAGGCAATTCCTAAGGCTCCAAGTAGGCCAGTTAGGAAGAAGTTAATTATTCTGATTTTTACTTGTATAAGGGGGAAGGGGGTCTGGAAGTTAAGGGTTCAGGCAGAACCTGGACCAACTAAAAAACCAAGAGATTAAAAATTCCAAGGTCCTCTGAGGTAGATCGGGCCTCCAGAGTTAGGCCCGGTATCCCAAGGAAGGCGGTTTACACCATGGCATCAGGATCTCCAAAGAATGGAGACACTGTGTGCAGTGACACCACGGGGTGGATGTGAGAGGTCCTTTAACAAGCCTCTCAGGTGAATAGGGTCTAACTCTGGAGAGCCAATTTGACCGCCCAGATGGATTGGGACACCCAAAAGACCATCAATCCCATCCCGCCTAAGAGCATTTCAAGTTAGGATGAGATCTACCAAAGGCCTGGAAATGATTATTGTTGCTTCCTGCATCAAAACGCGTGAGTATGAAATACCTCCCCCATGTTCTCACTTGAAAATGGACCCTCCATACGTTATAGCTCTCTTGTAGGTATGCATCATGGGAAATTTGCATACGCTTCTAAGGCGTCTGCATGAGTCGATCTGCCCTTGTCTGATATACTGTCAAGGGAGAGCTTCAGCGCCCTCTCTCTCTAGGAGCAAGCATAGCCCAAGCTTGCCCCCTGCTATATTTTTTCTTTCTTTTAACTGTAATGGGTGCTTCTGCTCTCCAGAGCAAGGAGCTGAAAGTCAGAATTTAACCCAATTCAAGCCGAGACAGTGGTACCACGGCCATTGTACTTCATGGTGTTGCAAGGAGAGGATGTTAGTATGCCTCTACTGGATGAAGCATAGTTTGCCACCATTGAGGGCTGACCTTGTATGGTCCATCTGATCCCCGAAGGCCCGGTCTAGCCCAGAGGTGAGGCCCGCTTCGAGAGCAGCCTCCCCAGCCAATACCAACACACTGAAGCCTTAGGCTGATCCACGCTCGGCATAGCCTTTGTACAACCACCTGGGTTATACTCGATTATGCACAATTCTTCACCATTCCCACTTTCTCCCCAAACCCCTAAATAAACAGAGGAAACCCCCCCCCAACATGTCTAACTCCCATGATGAGCATTGCTCAACCTCTGATTGGACAGTGATTTGCATAATTGCTATTAAAAATTGTTTAGATATTCTCCTAAAACAGGTTCTGGATGACCTTGGGAACTGAACCCGGGAAAAGCAACAGCCAAAGGAGTGAGCAACAACCTGGGAGCGCTCTGAGAGAACCACCGCCGCCACTAGCATACTCAACCCTTGATCCCCATATCATTAAATATCAAGGCCAGAATAATCCAGGCCATAGTATTTCTGATTTCTACGTATGGGTGTGAAAGCTTGATGTGAAGAAATTGCACATAAAGAAAATCAACTCATTTGAACTGTGGTGCTGGGGAAAGAGTGGACTGCTAAAAAAAACAAATGTGGTCATAGGGCACATCAAACCTGAACTCTTGCTACAAACAAAGATGGCCAAACTGAGGCTGACATACTTTGGACATATCATGAGACAATGTGAGTTACTGGAAGAGACAATAATAAAATTAAAGGCAGTAGTAAAAGAAAGAGATCATGCTACAAGTGGATTGATCGAATCAGCCAAGACACAGCCTGAATTTGCTGGACCTGAAGAGAGCAGTTGATGACTGGGAGATCTCTCATTCATAGGGGCCCTTTCCACACCCTACCTTGTTGCAGAGTCCTCCGATGGGGATCCCAACATAGGCTCTGCAGGAAGAGGAGCATGACAGGAGCGCTCCCTTCAGCACTGGCTGGCTCCATAGTGAAGGAAGCACGATGGCCATACTTCTTCCTTCTGCAGCACAGCCGGGTACCTTCCCAGGCTCTGCTTGGGCAGAAAGTGAAACCATTGCACTTCCAGACCCTCTGGAAACCTGGTAAGCCTGGGATGGTTGTGCAATTGCAGGTCATTGACAGGGGAAACCCGTCAACCATTTACCCCATGATTGCGCCAGCTGGGGAGGGGAGAAGGGTGGGACCTCAATGACATAGTGTGTAACCGTCATCATGGTCTCGTTCTTCTTCTGTCCCCATTACAGGACAACAACATCCTGCTAAAAGGGCCTCATTATCATAATAGTTTAAGCTGAGAAGGTAGACCACGAAAAAGGCATTCAGAGATCCATAATTTTAAGAAGTAAACAAAGTTGCTGGCTGCTTTGTTGAAGAAAGCTAATCAAAGAACACTTCTTTCTTCAGTTCAGAATTTCAATTGCAAGTGAGGAATGAAATGGGGAAGATTTGAAACAAGCATCAGCCTGGAGTTTCTGATATTTGTCTGAGTTGACAAATTAGTGTGAGATTGGTAGCTGCTGCTGCTGCTCCTGCTTCATAGTGGTAGACACATGTTAATAATATGGTTAACTTAGTTTGGGGGTACTTCTGGATTCAGCTCTGAGCCTGGAGGCCCAGCAATAAACAGGAGTGCATTTACATAGCTAAAGCTTGTTTTCACCAGTTGTGCCGATTCCTGGAGAAGTCAGATCTGGTCAAGTTGGTACATGCCTTGGTACTGTTCTGCGCTCTCTGTGGGGATGTCTTTGAAAAGTTTTTTGAAACTCCGGTTTTGTCCAAAAAGCTGCAGCCGGATTGTTAACTGGGGCTGGCTACATGGAGCACTCAACTCTTGTTGTAACAGTTCCACTGGCTGCTGGTCTGTTTCCACACACAATCTAAAGTGCTGGTTTTGACCTATAAAGTCATATAAAGCTTGGGTCCATGTTACTTGAAGGACTGCTTCTCCCCTTTATGAGGCCCTGAGAGCTCTTTGATCATCTGGAGAGGCCCTTCTTTCTGTCCCACCATCTTTTCAGGCACATTTGGTAGGAACAAGGGAAAGGGTCCTTCTCAGTGGCTGCTCCCAGACTTTGAAAGTCCTTCCCTAGGTAGGTCTGGATGGCCAAGTCCTTGCTCTCTTTCAATCAGCAGGTAAGACCGTTTTTTACATCATCAGGTTTTTAAAAACTGATTGGGGGTGATGCTAATGTTGTGTGGTGCTGTTTTTATGGCCATTTCTGCATGGGGTTTTTAAAACAGTGCAGTCCGTCCTCCAAGCAGGAGGTCTGCACCTGGGAGCAGACTGTGTCGGACCTATTTAACGTAGATCCGCACCTCAGCCTGCACCGGAACGACCCCAAGTGGTCGTCCAGTGTGCTTTTGAAAGAACACTAAAAACAGGTCTTTCAAAAGCACGGAGTGCGCCGCTGCGAGCCTGTTTCCTTATGCAGATTCGCAGGCTCGCCCCAATGCGAGCCTGCGATCTGCCGAGGGCGGACTTTAGGCTGGCGAGCTTCAGCGGTTGGTCAAGACCCTTGACCAACTGGAAGCCACCATTTGGGACGCCAGAGCAGTGCGTATTGACGAGCACGCACTGCTCTGGAGCGGCGTGGACAGGACCGGGGAGCCAAAAAGTCCAGCAAGTAGCGGCGCGGGGCGATTCCCTCTCCCCGTGCGGAAATGGCCTAAGTTTGTATATCATTTTTTAATTAATTTAAATATTTTTAATGTTTAACGTTTTAACTCTATAAATTGTTTAATTGGTCTTTAAATAACTTCTATATTTTATGCTTTAGTTAATGAGTTTTTATCATTGTAAGCTGTATTGTATTGTATTTAAAATACTGTACTGTATTTAAAAACAATATGTTGTAAGCCAACTTGAGTTCCATTATTGGGAGAAAGGCAGGATATAAATAAATTAAATTAATTAATCAATAAAATAAACTTATTCCCTCTCCTGTAGCATTATGTGGTGCTTCTGTAACTGAGAGGTGTATGATTAAATTACAGCAACAAGTAAAAAGCAATGGGAAAGTGCTGTGGTTTGGCTAGTCCATTCCTAGACACACACTAGCACATCTGGATGGGAGATCATGTGACAAGCAGTTAAGCCAGCAACATATCCTGAGTACTGTAAAAATGGGTTCTGTTAAATTAAAAAAGGCTTTAAATATTGCCTCAGCTGGTTTCTGTATAATATGCTTTTTCATCACTGTGGAATGTGTTGCAAGATTTGTGATCACTAAGAATTTGATTAAACATTGCAAATGCATTGTGTTATTCATTTTGTTCACCTCTTTGTGGCTTCCCAGTCCCCAGTACTTTTGCAGTTCAAGAGAAGGCTCCTTCTATCCTCATTAACAGTTTTGTCAAAAAACACAATATAAGCAGAAACTCCTCTGCTTACATATTAGAGGCATTAGTTGTTGGCACAGGGGTTCAAGTGTTCTCTACTAGATGAGACCTATTATAGTTCTCACTGGTACTGAATTTTTCAATAGATTCTGAAGCAAGTTATTCTTGTTTAAGCCAAGATAACTGCTAAATTTCAACTCTGGATCATCTACAAAATAAAAGAAATTTGATTTGGATGTACAACATTCTGCCCAGTTCACCTTTTGGCTTTCTGTTCAAGTGACTCTTAAACTGCCAGAAAACATGATATTTCAATTTTTGAATGGAAGAATCAACGGTTGGCCTTCTGGAGGCTGAAGTGTAGTGGTCAGAGTATTGGACTAGAACACTGGGAGACCAGGATTTGAATCTCTGCGTGGCCATGGAGGCTTACTAGGTGACTTTGGGTAAGTCGCACTGTCTCAACCTCTGAGAAGGACAAAGCAAATACTGTCTGAACAAATTCTGCCAAGAAACCCCTGTGATAGGTTTGCCTTAGGGTTGCCGTAAGTCAGAAATGACATAAAGGCACATAACAAAAAGATTATCACATAGAAAATTGTGATGACATAATATGTCTTTTCTTATTGTTCTGTCAAGGGACCAGCTGAGTCTTGGCAAACTCTGTTGGGCGTTTTATAGTGGATGGGATTCTAAAGAGAAACAAAATCATAAATGATAGCAAAGAGCCATCACAAAGCTTCCAACTGATCACACTACACTACCTGCCCCAGACTATAGAGGCAGAAAGCTTGTCATCATGTAATCTCCTGAACCTAAAAAAGATTTCCCTCATCTATGAAGGCATACTGTGTTTCTGGTGTAATCATCTACGAAATGCCAGTGTATCCCAGTACACTGGCCTTAGAAATAGCATGACAAAGCATGAAAAAGCTTGTTGCTTTTAGGCTCAGATTATGAATTCTTTTACAGAAAGTAAATATAATTTACAAAATATATTTCATGAAAATGTGTATAGGATCAGAACACGTGACTGCAAGTTATGAATGTGTACGCCTACGTTTCATGTTTCTCATCAAACAAATTGCCCTAAGCCTGGTACTATGAACATAGCTTTCCCGCTTTTTAGCTTCCTTGCACCGTCTGCAGAGCTTTGCCTTTCAGTCAGCCCTCCACATTTGTGGGTTTCACTTTTGAGGATTTGATTATTCACAGATTATTTGCAGTCACCTCTGCTGCCTCCCTGTGCCATTTTTAGTAGGGACCACAAGCCTCATGAGACTGAGAAACTGCGAATGAGGCTTCTAAGTCCCTATTAAAAATGGTGTGGGGTAGCAGGTGGGGGTGCCAGAAAGCCCCACCAGCCACCTACTTCTGCCTTGCGAAGGAACCACAATGCCTCAAACGAATCCATGGTGTGTTTAATATGGTGATCATACTTTTTATGTGTGTAAATATGGTTTGGGAGGCCCTAGAGTTATTCACGGGTTTTCCACTTTCACAGGGGTGCTATGCCCCTAACCCTAGAAAATGTGGAAGGATAACTATACACATTTATTCACGGTTTCTGCCACTAGAATCTCTCAGCCCGATCTCAGGGATTCTATGCAAGGCTAGAAGCTGTATTATGTTCCCCAGTGGCCAAGGTCTTCCCTATTTCTTTCAGGTATCTTAAAGCAGGAACTCTGGATTGTTATGCATTGAAGTCATGTAGAACCTTGTTGAGTGTATATTTTCAGTTCCTTGTGACTTATAGGGTACACTGCCAAAACAGCTTCAATTGTTGCATTCTTTCTGCTTCATAATAAATCTCCAGTGTACAAGTCTACAGAAGAATCTGGCATCCAAATTTTAGCTTACTGAGTTATATCCAAACTAAGTCCAGACTCCTGCAGTCAATGAAACAAGTTAATAAAACCCTGCTATACTCATTACACAGGGACTGAGCTCCCTTTGGATTTTTAATGAACATGTATGGGATAGCACGATAAGTATTTTTTTTTAAAGAAATCTACTTTTATCTTTATAGTTTTCAAGAAATGTTTGGGCAAAAATATAATATGCATCTGTTGCAGACTCAGAAGACTTCTGAGGGAAATCCTACTCCGTGGGCTGACAGCTCTTCCTTTGTTTTGTCAGTTCTCCAAATAATTCTTTGGAGAATTCCAATGAATTAAAAATTCTCCCTTTATTGCCATTTGTCATATATGTCTTTTGCAAAGTATTCCATGAGAGCATATTTTGATTTCCACTCAAATTGCCTATTTTTTTTTTAAGTGATATATTTAGAAATTCCTCTTGGGTAAAATACCTGGGGAACTTTTCCATAAATTTAGTGACATTCCTTAACAGGTATCATCTATCTTTAATACGTAGGTTCTGTATACATTTTTCCCAATGAATGAATTGAATGGATTATTTAGTGAAGAGAATCAGAGAATTGTAGAGCTGAAGGGATCCTCAAGGGCTGTCAATTCCAATCTCCTGCAAGTGCAGCAGTCCACAGCCAATGTGAGGACAATTGTTTAAAGAGTCTTGATGCTTCTTTGAGGAAACAGCACCTAAACACCATGCCTTATTTTAGGAAATGTATGGAAATTACAGTGTTCCCTCAACTCCACAAACAAAAGATTAATAAAACACTTTAACACACACACACACACACACACACACACACACACACATCTGTGTTAATGAAGTTCTCTTGCTAATGAAGTCCTCCATAAGCAAAATACAAAGCTCCTGAACCAATTCTCCACAATGTTCTTTCCAATGCTGCCCCTCCTCGCCCAGTAGATATTGATTTATTTGAAACCAGCATAAAATATGTACCAGCTCACTAAGTCCCAGAGAGGCTCTCAGCCTTGCTTGAGTCTCCTCATCAGGCAATAAATCACAGAGGCAATAAAGTGTGTTAAACAGCTTAACCAGTCTTCCTGACATGGAGAGCCACCAAATGGTTCATTTAAACACTTACAGGACATTTGCCAAACATCAGGAGTTTACTAGTGAATCTATACACAGTCTCCTTCTCCTTACACATTACAATGGAAACATAAATCCAAGACAGTATGTATTAAGAGCAATAATAAGTATAAAGCCCATCGCACAATATGTTTGTATTCTATTGTTGGTTACACAGTTAATCCTAAATTGCTCATAATTATACTGAGAGCCTTTCCTAACCCTGTTGTGATGGTAGTCAGTTTAACAACCAGCTGAAGGTGAATCCCAATATGTTGTAATTCATCAGATTATAAGCACCCATGTTTTAATGTTTATAACCCCCCTTCATTTAATATAGTACCATCCAGACTTGTGGTCTCATGTTACAGGCAACCTGGTGAATCACATGATAAAACGGAATATGTTAGAAGAAACACGTAATAGAACAAGGGCATTCCTGTGTGGCAGTATTGGCAAACATGGCTCTCTCATCCTTAAACTTCAGATTCTTTACATAAATCTACCTGTGAGTTCTGAAGAGCAGTGCCCAATGGGAGGGAAGAAAGAAGGTTAGTGGGCTGCATGAAGTTCTCAATAGGAATCCACATTTAAATCTGCATCACAATATGCACCCCAGCTAAATCAGCACCATGCAGATAGACTTTGTCTGATCTGTAATTGTTCCCAGTTCAGCAATGTTGCACGAATCTTTCTCCTTAGTAGAACTGGAACAATTATCAATTAGAAACTCAGTGCTCCTTCCCCCTATTATTCTTTACTGATGATGTTCAAAGTTGTTTTATTTTGTAATGCAATATCAAGTTGATATAAAAGCATTGAAATGCCATGCATTTTTAAAAAATTAAAATAATGTCAGCCCACAGCCATATTAAGCCCTTTGCCTGCTTGCAAATAGAGCTAAAATTTGCCCCTCTCCCAATGTCACCATGAATTTGAAAGCATTCCAGAGCTGTGCAACTTGAGCACCAAGAGTTGTATAGAACTTTCTAATGTGTCTGACTGAATATGGCTGCAAAACTTCTGTGATCGGGAACCTGAACTGAATACAGCTTCTAGTACATAGAGCTCTTTGACCAGCTTTCTAGGCAACAGTTATTTAGGATATAAATGTTGGCCAAGATCCTGCATCAGTAGGTGTAGCTACAATGAAAGACCTCTGTCATTATAGCTGTTCTGTCTAGGATGCCTCCAAATCTGTATATTTTCAGCAGTGCAGCCCTGCCAACAGAAAGATTTTTGAGGTGCTGGAAAGCAGGGCAGTATGTGATGATGCCTCCAGCCCTCTTTGGATGCTGCTACATGTCAGGAAGTGCTTCTAGCACCCCAGAAATTCTTCTCTTGGCTGGGATGCACTGCTGAAAAGGTAGTTTGTTTTTTCTGAGGAGGTACTTTCAGTCAATGCAATGGTGGAATGATTGTAAATGTGAATTCCAGAATTTACAGTGACCTAAGTCTGACTTAGGACATCATAAGTACTAAACAGGATGCCACCTGTTATCTTTTTGTTATTACTGGAACATGCATGTACTCTGTGTAAGGGTAATTTAATCCTTATGCTTTATAATAGCAGAAGACGTTGTTTTTGGTGTAACAGACTAACATAGCTATCCCTCTGGAACCTGCATATAATGGATAACTAGACCTTAACTCCTAGCATGTGCTCCTATCTTATGACAGTTTATCTCATGTCATTCTTAACATGAACTTTTTTTGTCCAGTTTTGAACCATATTAGCATTCATTCATTCGTTTTATTACGGCAAACAGCCAGCAGAAGTTACAAATTAGAACAACAAAAAGGTACAGTTAAAACATGAAGTTTTAGTGTCCAGTTTTGAACCACATTAGCAAAGACAGGAATTAGCTGAAAGCTGAAAGAAGTTACAAATAATTAAAATTATCCACCATATCATGGCAACATGAGTTTTTTGTTGTGGTTGTGTGCAGTTAAGTCCTTTATGACTCATGACAACTCTAAGGACAATCCAGCAGGGGCTTTTCTCAGCTGAGAGTGACACACTCAAGATCTTCCAGTAGGTTTCCATGGCCAAGTGAGGAGTTGAACCCTCGTCGCCAGAACAGTAGTCCAACACTCAAACCACTACATCACACTGGCTCTCACGAGTCTTTATCACTCACTTAAACTGGGTGACATGAATTGCAGCCCATGAGAAGTTATTCCAAATCAGAGGAGGGGGGCAGGCAAGGGGGTAATTATCTGCACTGAGAGTAACAGTTTGTAGTAGCATCAAATGAATATGGGCCATGCAAATCACTAGCTGTTACATGCTGCCTGGCCACTCTCTGAAAGACTTCTAAAAAGCCCAGCAGGATGAGCCCCAGTTCATTTAAACTGTATCTTACAAATGTCTTTCTTGATGAGTTCAAATGCAGAGAGAGTTGGAGTCGCTACAGAGGTTTTCAAAGGAAACTCTCTTTTCATTTTTGTTTCTAACTTTAAAAGATGTAACAAATGTAGGAAACTGTGTAGGGGAACTCTTCATAAATCACAGTGCAGAAGAAGGGATGTAGCATCTGCTCCAACAGCAGCCCTGAACATTCAACAAGATGTTTCTTGAACATGTTTGGAGGGAATTTTGGTGGGCTCTGACCTGCAGTTTTCACTTCCAAAATAACTTGACTTTTCTAAAGTGGTAATTTCATTTTCATGATAATGCTAAACTCAAGCCACATGTGCTTTAATTTAAAGCAGGGCTTGAACTGGAAGGCCTGCCAGAGAACAGTAGAGAAACATGCTTAGTCTACTAGTTTGCTTCAGGCATTCAGCATTTTTGAATGCCTGAGCAAAAATATATTTTCAAAATAAGCCAAAGAGGAGCAAGAAGTGACTGGAAGAAGGGGGGGGGGCACACATTTTTATTGAACATATACAGTTTTGTGATATTCCTTTGAATTACAGGTTGTGAACTGATGAATTGGCTTCAGACTTCTGATTTTTCAGGAGGCCTAATTTTAACAGCTAAGTCTCTTTCAATTGCAGAAATCCAGGTCAATAATTTTCTTCATGTGCAGAACTATTGTGTGTGTGGGGGCAGTTCTTACTTATCATAGAATCATAGAAGGAACCCTAAAGGACATCTAATCTAACCCCCCAGCCACGCAGGAATCCTCTGCTAAAGTGTTAACTTTAAAGTGATTTTCATCCAACCTTGGTTTAAAACCTTCAAGGAAGGAGAGTCTACTACCTTCTGGGTAGTTTGTTCTACTGGGAACAGCTGTTACCATCAGGAAGTTCCTCCTAATATTTGGGTGGAATCTCTTTTCTTGTAATTTGAACCTACTGGTTCCCATTTTAATCTCTGGAGCAGTAAAAATCTGGTTCCATCTTCTACATGAATACCACCTCAGGTATTTAAAGATGGCTATCACATTCACTCTTAATCTTCTCTTTTTCAAGCTAAACACAACATAACTCCTAAGTCATCCCTTATAGGGCTTGGTTTCCAGATCTTTTGCCATTCTGGTTGTCCTCTGCTGAACACATTCCAGCTTGTCAATATCTTTCTTGAACTGTGGTGCCCAGAACTGGATGCAGTACTCCAGATGAGGTACGACCCAAGCAGAATAATGTGATCTGCTTCTGTTACTGCAGCACAGAATTGCATTGACATTTGTTCTTTGGGTTTTGCTAGTACATCTCTCTGTTGACTCGTATTTAGCTTGTGGTCTGCTAATATACCTAGATCATTGTCATTCTAAGGGCCTTCCCACTCTACACTGTTTTAGTGCTATTATTCTACTTGCAACCTCCAGTGGAATTCTGGGGTCTGTAGTTTGCTGAGGTCACAGAACTCTCTCGCTGAGAATTCTAAAGGCCCCTCCCTAAACTGCAAACCCCAGGATTCCACAGGAACTTGGATGTGGAATAACGGCACTGTAACAGTGTAGCATGGAAAGACTCATCATTTGAAATATGTGAATCTGATGGTTGGTACCTACACATAGTACTTTATTTTTATGCATTTTATTTTTTATTTTGCTAGTACTGGCTTAGCTCTCCGATCTGTGAAGGTAATTTTGAATCTTGATTCAAAAAAGTTCTGTTCTAGCCACAACTCCTTATTTTGTGTTACTGATACATTTGCTGAGGATAGTAGGCCTCCCACAACTGTGTGACCTGTATATGTGATTCCAAGATGGAATACAATCTGAAAAGAGGTACTTTGAATTTAGTAGTAATAAAATAGAAATAAAAGTAATAAAGCAAAGTACAGTACAGTACATACAAGTATTTCATGGAAAATGGCAAGGAATGTAAAATTGATGCAAATAGCACCCCATTTGCTTGTGGTATCTCGCTATTTTATGTTTCCATGCAGTCTTGTGTTTCCTTGCTGTGTACAGTACTATACATGCTCTAACACTACCCAGTCTCTTAGTAGGACTCTCATTTAGTCTTTGTTATCCAATTGTGGTACAGTGTCCTTTTGCAAAATTCTTGTGCTTTTACAGAAAAGTCCTTGTCCTTATCCAGTACAGTCCTTTTGACGTTCTTCTGCTTGGGTCCTTGTGTTGTTTGTAATGGTCCCAAAGGAGAAGAGTGGTGATGCTCTCAGTCCTAATAATCTCCTTTTAAAAAATAGCACTTGCATTTTTTTCTATCCGCAGTAAGTCCTGGAATGTACCTCCCACAGTTATGTAGTACTACTGTATAACCTCTTTTCTGTCAATGAAATCATTTATAAAGATATGGAAGAACACTAGGACTGGGACAGAACCCTGTGGTACTCCTTTTATCAGTTTTCTCCAGAATTCAGAGGAATCGTTGGTAAGTGTTCTTTGGGTTCAAGGAGTAAATCACTTAGAAATACACCCAATAATAGCATTGTCTAGTCCACATTTTACCATCTTGTCTGCCAGAATATCATGGGGGACCTTGTTGAAAACCTTAATGAGATCAGGGTTCCCTACATCCACAGCATTCCCCTGATCCACCAAGCTTCCAATTCTGTCAAAAAAGGAGATGAGATTAGTCTGGCATGATTTTTTTTTTTTTTTGAGAAAGCCATGTTGGCTCTTAGTAATTACAGCATTCCTTTCTAAGTGCTCATAATACAGACTGTCTGTTTAATGATACGTTAGAAAAACTTTCCTGGCACTGATGTCAGGCTAAGTGATCAGTAAGTGCTTAGGTCCTTTTTTTCCTCCAGTTTGAAGATGAAGACAATATACATTCAAAGGCATGAGAATGGCTGGACTGTGGCTTAACTTTCAGCGTTCAGGAAACTGTGACCAAATACAAAAGATCCATGGAATCCTGCAAACACGGCCTTAGCTTCTAAGGAGACTTGACATTAGTGTTTGAGGAAGCTGTGACGTGGACATCTTCCATATGGGCCAGTTTCTCACATTATTTGAGAGATGAAGTTATGCTATTTTTTGATGTAACCAGAAGTGCCTGAACAGCATTAGAAACCTTGTAACAGCATTGTTAAAATTGTACTATTTCAGTCCACTGGGGTGAGGACCTATGTTGGAATCTCCCAGCACATTAAAAATATGTCAACACAAAAGCTTACTTAGATGTACTAATTAACACATGTGAGGAAAAAAGATTTTCTGTTACCCTCAGTTTGCATAATTATCTCAAGCCTCATTTTTGTTCTAATTGTTTAAGTAGAAATGTAATCCCACACTTCGGGGGGGGGGGTCATCAATCAGAGTAACTCACAAAAAAAAAAAAAAGATCAAAATCACAATCCAAAATGGAAGCATGTGTTCCAAAAGTACAGAGGCAAATAAATGAAGAAGAGCATAGCTAAAACAATCTATGAACAACACAAACACAGGTCAATCCCCTTGTTGAAGAGTGCTCCAATGCCACACCCTCTTGGTCAGTGCAAGTTCAGCAGGACAATGGTGGGTAAGAAGCAATGATGGATAAGAAGCGCTTTGGCCTCTCTCATCCCGGGGCTGTTTCAAAATTTTATTTTATGATTTCCCTCTCAAGGAAACCAATAGGAGGGAATCAATCAATGCCAAGTCCAGCAATGGCATAGATCACCGGAGGGGAGGCATCTGGAAATGATGAGGATTATGGATCCTTCCCCAGCCTAGTCTCTTGGCTCAGGCCTATAATGCCTCCTTTTGACTGTCAGAGTTCCACAGTCAGAAAGAACCACCTTGGAAGTTTCCAAGGATGGGCCTTTCTCTCTTCTCTGACCTTAGAGAGTGAGATCTGAATAATCCTATGGCCCCTGCAATAAGCTCCCAGAAAAGGCAGGATTGCAGTTTTAAGAGGCAAAAGCTTCCAGAAATAGAAGTTTATTGACCAAATGGTGGAAGATACTGAGAAATAAAGACTTGTTCCCTGTCTCTGCATGTATATCAGGTTCTGATTTGCTTGTATGCTTCTTTCTTTTAACTAAAAATTCTCACATCAAAAAATCCCTTCATTGTTTTTAACATCATTATTTAATGCTTAGCTGTAAACCCCATGAAACTATTTCTTCTTGATACAATTTTAAGTTCTTTCTGCACCCTACCTTCTTGCATGGTTCTCTGGTGACAACCCGAGCAGCAGCTCTGCTGGGAAGGGAGCGTGATGGAAGCACTCCTCTCTGTACCAGACAAGCTCCCTGCCAAAGGGAGCACAATGGACACATCCTTTCCTTCTGCAACACAGCTGAGTAGTTTCCCAGTCTGAGCTGTGGCAGAAAGAACCACCATCATGCTTCCTGTCCTTCCACAGGACAAGTAAGTGAGGGATGGTGGCATGATCATGGGTCATCGACAGGGAAAATCCATCAATGATTTAATCCATGATCATGCCACCTGGGGATGGGAGAGGAGTGGGACTGTGATGATGTAAAGCAGAAGCACTGTCGCAGTCCCACTCCTCTCCTGTGCCCATGCCAGGATGAGAGGCTACCGCTAAATGGGCCTGTGACCCACCAATATTCCTATAAGCCAACCTCCACTCATTGGTCAAATATCTGACTATTGGTCTGCAGGCATAGACTCCCCTGCATGCAAGTTCCAGTTGTACAATCTATGTATCTTGTTTTTCTGGAATACAAATTGTTTGGTTGGATTCAAACTTGTGGCATCCATTGGCCAGAATCGCACTGGTGACATACACACAGGCATACTCTCCCATCATGATTCCACATGTGCTTTTTAAGTTGTTCCAAGGGTGAGTACCTCCTTATACAGTTGACTCCCCCATGTGTAATACAATTCCCCAGTGCCAGAACCCATTCAGCCAATCAGTACCTAGGGGACAGGAAACTCCAGGGCACCATCCAGCCTCTGTTTAGTGGCCAGGAAATCTGGGAGGATGACAACTTGCCATTTTTCCTGGATGCAAAAGAGCAGCTGAATGGTACATTAGGCCCCCACTCCACTCAGTTATAACTATGAAAGTATACTGTTTGGCAGTCAGTGATAGCCTCATGGACCCATCAGTGAGCAGAAATACATAAGTGACACTTTCCCAGCATCCCAATAGAAGGTATACACTAGCTACTAAACATAAGTTCAACCAAAAGATGTGGGGAAACAAATGTGTCCTCACACATGTGTACATAAAAAAAATTCCTTCATAAGGCTGGGATTAAATCCAACTTAAGAGGGGATTTATAGTGCCCTTAAAAAAGAAAAGAAAAGAAAGATTTTCTTTTATCATCTTTCATGATGCTTTTGGTAAACTTGAGATGCATGTTGTTAATTCCTGGTGATTCACCGAGGTGAATTTGTCGATGGCATGTTTTGCTTGAAACATGTTTAGAACAGTAAGAGAGAATACAGAGTTTTAAGGACCACTAGACATTACTAATTTGTATTCCAAAACCATGTTTTAAAAATCAGAGGTCATACTATGGTTGCCATAAACTTATTTACACTATTTTAATCCTCTTGATGTCCCCACAGTGTTCATATTCTGCTAGATTAGAAGGTGACAAACCTATGTCATTCTGGGCTGGCTCCAGATCTGAGGGAACACATAGGTGAGATCACGAGACCAGAGCATTCCAGGCTTTGAGATTTCATGATCAAAATCTGAGATTTAAGGATAGAATCATAGAATCATAGAAATGTAGAGTTGGAAGAGACCACACGGGCCATCCAGTCCAACCCCCTGCCATGCAGGAACACCCTCAAAGCACTCCCAACAGATGGCCATCCAGCCTCTGCTTAAAAACCTCCAAGGAAGGAGACTCCACCACACTCCGAGGCAGCGTATTCCACTGCTGGACAGCCCTGACCATCAGGAAGTTCTTCCTGAGGTTCAGGTGGAATTTCCTTTCCTGCAGCTTGAATCCATTGCTCCCTGTCCTGGTCTCTGGAGCAGCAGAAAACAAGCCCACTCCCTCCTCTACATGGCATCCCTTCAAATATTTAAACATGGCTATCATGTCCCCTCTTAACCTTCTCTTCTGCAGACTAAACATACTCAGCTCTCTAAGTCTATCCTCATAGGGCGTGGCTTCCAGGCCCCTCACCATTTTGGTCGCCCTCCTCTGGACCTGCTCCAGCTTGACCATGTCCTTCTTGAATTGGGGTGCCCAGAACTGGACACAGTATTTAAGATGAGGTCTAACTAAAGCAGAGTAGAGTGGTACCAGTACCTCCCTCGATCTAGACGCCATACTCCTATTGACGCAACTGAGAATTGCATTGGCTTTCTTGGCTGCCGCATCACACTGCTGACTCATGTTCAGCTTGTGATCTATTAAGACTCCTAGGTCCCTTTCACACATACTGCTATCCAGCCACGTGTCCCCCATCCTATATTTCTGTATTCCATTTTTTCTACCTAAGCGTAGGACCTTACACTTCTCTCTGTTGAATTTCATTTTGTTAGCCTTGGCCCAGCTCTCCAATCTATCCAGGTCATTTTGAATTTTGATCCTGTCCCCTGGCGTATTAGCAACCCCTCCCAATTTGGTGTCATCTGCAAATTTGATGAGCATGTCCTCTATTCCTTCATCCGAGTCGTTGATGAAGATATTGAACAGCACTGGGCCCAGGACAGAACCCTGTGGCACCCCGCTAGTCACTTCTCTCCAGGATGAAAAGCAGCCATTGGTGAGCACCCTTTGGGAACGGTCGGTCAACCAGTTACAGATCCACCTGACAGTAGCCCTATCCAGCCCGCATTTTACTAGCTTCTTTGCAAGAATGTCATGGGGAACTTTGTCAAAGGCCTTACTGAAATCGAGATATGCTACATCCACAGTATTCCCTTCATCTATCAAGCTAGTAACTCTATCATAAATAGCTGCTGGTGACAGTGTCAAATGTTGTACGTGAAGCATCAGCCACAACTGCAGTTGCTCAGAGCATGTAATTGAAATAGAAATCACAAAGTAGGGTCCTTTTTGTACCTTACCTGTTCCCGGTGGTGTCTAGTGGGGATCCTGGCAGTGGCTCTGCTGGGAGTGGAGTGCAATGGGAGTGCTGCCCTCCCCGCTGGCTGCATCTGTGATCCAGGAAGCGCGATGGCCCTGCCTTTTCCTACCACAGCGCAGGAATGCTTTCCCATGCTGCGCTGGGGCAGGAAGCACAGCCATTGTGCTTTCGGACCCTCCACACACAAGGTAAGTGTGGGATGGTGGCACAGTCAAGGGTCATTGATGGGGAAAAACCACCAGCGATTTACTCCATGATTGTGCCGGCTGGGGATGGTTCTGTTCTTCTCCTGTTCCCATTGCAGGATGACAACGTCCTACAAAAAGGGCCTAAGATGCCTAAGTTGTACAATGAAAAGAAAACATCCAATCTTTTCCCAGCTCTGTTTTTAACACTTTTCCTCCAAGCATTCATTTTAACAACATAGACAAGTTCTAGTACAGTCGTAGAAACTTTTCCAAGCAAAAAGGATGTTTTCAAAATTCTATTTTTAATGGATTTCTCACATTCACCAGTCTTCCTTTACAATCGAGTTGTGGAATTTTATGTCACCACCACCCCTCAATTAAAATAATCAGGATAATAATGCATACTGAGAAAAAAATAAAATAAAAAAATCAATCATTCAGTAAGTTAGTGAGCTACTCCTGCAAACCTATTCAACATTCTGATTAGTTTTCACTGCTAGACTGCTGTGTATCTGAGATTTTCCCACTTTGTAATGAATGTACATGTGAGAAGCATTAAACGCTCTAGTCTTTACTTCCTCACTCCTTGGCTGCAGCATTGTTTCCACCCAGTTCTGGTGGTGATTGCCTCAGCCTTCTGCGAGGCATCATAGTTCCAAGTCTCAACAGCAACACTCCTTCTGTTGGTTGATTGCCATTTCCAGCCAGGAGCAATAATTTTGTGCCAGTTTAAAGAGAGCAGCAATGAATTTTCTGTTTCCACAAAGTCTGCTCTTGTCTGAGGCTCCAAATGGGATCCATGCAAAGGATTCAACTTGGCACATCACTGAGCTTTGAATTCCATTCATTTAGTCACAAAAAGGGTCCTGAGCTATCTTCAGCCAAGGTCCTGCGGGAAAGCTTTGCTCTCTGAGAAATTATGTCTTAGTTACATCAACCACTCTGTGGCCTTGAACATAGTAAGGAAATAATAATAACAGGAAGAAAAATGTTAAGGCAACCCAACTATCAGTGAAGCCCCTTTTACACTTTTCTGGCAATAGTAACTTCATTTTACTTTTATTACTTTTACTTATTACATATTACTTTAGATTTTTGAGATTAAAACTGCACATACAGTTCATTTAAACTGTTTCTAATGTCAGTGTGTTCTTAATTGCATTGAGCTGGATGTGACAACTAGATTAAAAATGGCCATGATTTTATTTGTGTAACCATTACATAGTCTAAAGGTAAGCAGGGGAGAGCTGTGCCCTCAGAACTGGTTCAGCCAGCCTTCTTGTTGTATGCCTTCTAGTCATTGCCGACTTATGGGGACCCTAAAGCAAACTTATTGTTACTGCCCTGGCGAGTCCGAGCTTTGGGGATATTAAAAGATATCCCTTGATATCACAATTCGGCTGCACTTTTCTATCCCTTTCCACATGCTTGCAAGGACACCGGACAAGCACGTAAACAAGCTCAGCCGTTAATAGCCATAAGATTCAAACTACAATACAGGCAGGCCAGAAATACCTGACTCACTGCTTTAGGAGACCTCCAGACAAGTATTCTAATTAAGTATGCATGCCACTTATAAAAGAGCCTCTGCCCCGCGATGGCAGCTTGATGGGTTAACTATACAATACCCAAGCACTCTGTGTTTGCATACTGGCTACTCTATTGAGAACCGCTACGATAACGCAATCATTCCGATTCTGACCTTTCGGAGGCTTTGTCTCCAACTCCAAATCTATTGTTTTCCCCCAAGTACAGCGTAGCCTGCAGTCACAATTCTCCTTATAAAAACCCTTGATTCCGAGACCTTCCTCGGATCGCTCCTGAGTTTCATCCCGCCTTGCTGCCGCTTTGCTTGGCGAGCCTCCCCTCAGCTCCACGTGCTGAGCTACATTGCACCCCAGCCTCACTCTCCATTTTTCTGGGCTTCAGGACAGGTAAAGTATCACCCAAACCAGCAATCCCTCTAAAAATCCCTCTATACCACTCCAACTTTTATTTTCTTTAGTTATCTTGTGTGACTGTGTCGCATACACTGTCTTGCTTGTGTTTTTAATAAAACATCATTTATTGCTTCAACTTCTGTGTGCTCCTTGACTCGACCCGACCCCGTAGACATAGGGTTCAAGATCTCGCTACGTTACCCTGCCTCTCGTAACGCTAAGCAGTGCTCTGAGCTAATTTTCCCCACCTTTAATTGAGCACATTTTGGTGTCCCTCCCGGAACCCCTAGTTCACAGGAAAACAGAGTGGTGGAGCAACACGGGCAGCCCTGGTACCCCTAATTTAAGAAGGAGTCACAAACCTCCTCAAAGCAGGCTGGTACTGACTTAGGTGACGGTCGGTCAAGTCGTTAGAGCACAGTCAGGCAGGAACACGTGTGTGTGAGAATTCTGTGCGTTTGAGCTCTAGAGCTATTCTATCTGGGTGGAAATCTGTTCCTCTTTCTTGCTTGGTTTGTGTATGTCAGCTGCCCCAGCGTGGTCACTAGTGCTAGGCGGTGAACCATTGTCCGACAGCAAGGGGTGTGAACAAGTTGTCCTGGGAATCACATCCCTAACTTGGGGTCTATCGTGGGCTGGGATCTGAAGTGTTAGAGTGTTAGCACAGTAGGAACAGTCTACACACATCCAACACCATAGCAGTAAGGCAAAAATAGCACTTAGGGGAGAAATTCCCCCTCCTTAGAGTAGTATACGGGTGCGTCCCATCCTTGTTAGGAGTTAAAGCACGCGTGCGTCCCATCAGTTATTCTTGTTGTGTAGCTTTGAGAGTGCGGGTGCGTCCTGCTGTGTAATTTTGGGTGTGTCCCGATTGGCTAGCCGACTAGGTGCGGGTGGTGAGTCCTGACCTAGCCTAGGGTTTAGAGGTTTTGCCCGTGGTAGAGGAAGGTACCCCTCAACCAGAAAACCAGTTAGGGACGGTTCGGTTGTGGTTCTTTGCCCCTTTTTCCCCGCTGCTTGGCCAGGCAGCGCTGTAAGTTCCACTGGGTTCGTTTCCCCCCTTCAGGCAGGCGGAGTACTCCTGAGGGTTCCCTGGGTCTAGGTGACCTCCCTGTCCCTGAACCGTTTCCTCGTCCTTTGGTCCCCAGTGCTGTCAAGGTGGAAAACCGGGCGTGGGAGTACCAAAGTGACTTTGTTTGGGCAGGCTGGAGATAGGTTCCCATCCCTCTTTGCTAAAGAAGTTCCGCAGAGTTCGTTTCCCTACAGTCCCCCAGGGGTCTAGGTGATCCTTCCCATCACTCCAGTTCCTGGTCCCGTTTGTAGTTTGTGGTTTGTAGTTTGTGTCAGAGATAGTTGTGGTTTGTGCAGAAAATGGCAGAGAGTAGCAAGGTCACCATCAAGGACCTCATGTTGGAGGAAGAGGTCAGAGGTAAACTAGAAAGATGGGTGTTGAGTAAGAGGAAATGCCCCTGGAAGGACTCCATCTTCCAGACGGCCGATCCCTTTGCCACACTCCAGGAAGCGTACACCCTGGCACGTAAATCAAAGAACCCATTCAGGCCGTCTAAGGCCGCTTTGGCCGCTTGGGGACTTTGGCTTATGGCCAGAGATGCTAGTAGTGCCCTGGTAGAAACCAGAGAAAAGTTAGCTAGTGTGGAGAAAGAGAATGCCCGTCTTCAAGCCGAGATTGAGACGTTGTGCGCGGACAAAGTAACTTTTGCGTCTGTAGCACAGGCGTCCGCCCAGAAGCTGAACAACATCACAGTAGTGGCGCAAACATGGAAGGAGAAAGCCCGCGCCTTAGAGGCTGAGCTGGATCATGCCCGGTCTGCGGCCAAGTTCATGGTGGGGCAAGTGAGGGAACAGCAGGAGGCTGTTAGCCATGTAGCTTGCCAGAAACAGATTGCTGCTCTGGAGAGCCAGTTCCAAATGCTCAAAGCCCTAATTTCGGCTGTGTGCCCGGAGCTGCTCCCAATGTTTGCGGAGGACTTTTCTGGGGAGACACTACCGGAGGATGCTCAGGCAACCATTCCCCATAATCCAGACTGAAGTGACCCTAAGGTCCCAGTCCACCTAGTAGAGACACGGACCACCCCCCTTGGAGAAGGCAGTTCTGATAGGCAAGAGACGCAGGAGAAACAGGTCACCGAGACTGGGGTCCCCTGGCGTGCTACTGAGGTCAAAGCTATTGTGGACCAATTGGGTCCATTAAATTGGTCCACTGGCATCATGTGGCTAAACGCGGTGATATGTTCTCACCTGACAGCCAACGGTCAGGACCTTATCCAATTGGCCCGACTTTGCATGTCCCCCTCCGAGCTCCCTACTCTTGAATCGGCCATGGCAGCTCGAGGCCTGGTTAGGCTCGAAGCACACGACTGGATGAGAGAGCTAGTGAGGATTTTGTGGCCCGGACAGAGTGCAGGTGTGCTCTACATCATGGAGCAACAGGGTCCTCGTGAGAACCCTGAGGCTTACGTGGCACGGAAGCAGTTCCTTGCCATTCTGGCCAAGAAGGTCCCCTTGACGCCCCGTGGGTATAACTTTGACCATCTCCAGTTCAAGACGCTCCTGTACGGAGGTCTTAATCAAGATGGCATTAGGTTTGGTGGATCCAGCCACCACTAACTGGGAGGAGTTCGGGAACAACCTCCAACGGGTCTCTGACCTGCTGCGCGAGGCAGGATCCCTTAAACTTCCCACCAAGTCACACAGGAAGGACACTGGGAATTGGGAACCCATATCCAAGGTTACGTACTCAAATTATTGGCCCCATTCCCAACACCGGAAAACTGCGCCAAATTCGGTTCCTCTAGGGAACTGGACTCTGCGCCCAGCTCCCAGACAGGACAACAGGCAGTGGCAGGGAAGAGATTTCCGGAGCCAGCCCGGCAAGGCAGGAAGTCCCCCACAGCAGCCCACTGCCCCCAAACAGCTCTCTGACTCGGGGTCTCCTCGGGAGACGTCTGGCGGGTACGATCCCACGGCCCAGACATACTCCTCGGACAGAGTAAGAGTCTGGGGCATGCTCAGAAGGTTTGGGCTGTACATGAGCCAGTTCAACAAGCGGCCAACATCGGAGCTTTTGGAAGCTCTAGATAAGCAGCTGCAGGTGGGAAGTAAACAGCAGGTCCAGGCCATGACCGACGGCCCACCTCCGGCTGGATACTACCCTAACCTGGATCTGCAAGCATAGGGGTGCCCTCGGTCCAGGAAGCTTCCCCGCAACGTTGTGGCTAGGTTGAAGCCAGACAGGTGTGGAAGGTTCTGGGTGAAGGCAGGCATAGGGACCGAGAGGGATAAGACTCCTGCCACCCTTCTTGTGGACTCTGGTGCAGCAGTAAACGTGCTGCACCCCAAACTTGTGAGGTATGGTGAACCCATGCCCGAGCATGTCCAGCTTTCTGGATGTGGGGGGGGGGTCACCAAGCTGGGGCATGGACAGGCATCCCAATGTCTATAGAGAAGTTTCGTTTTCAGTTGTGGGCATGCGAGAACCGGGGAGAAGACGACGGCCTTTTCGGCATTGGTTTTCTCCGGGGAAACAGGCTCACAGTTGATTATGCAAATGGGTTTCTATGGCATCTAGATCAGGGACCAGTAGAGATTTCGGCCGTGCACCACTGTGCCGCCATTAAAGCTCCTGCCCCTGTTCCGGTAACAAGTGAGCGACATGTATGTTCCCACCCGGAGGTGAATTTGGCTACCGCCTCACCCTCCGGGCAGACGCTCTGGTGCCACATTGTCCTCAAGGGCTATGGCATCGTTTAATTGTGACGCTGATAATTGTAAAAGGGGCCACGGCTAGATACGGCTCCATCGCCATTAACACTGTGACGGGAGAGAAAGGTTCCCCGGAGGCACATGGGTCCAAGACCAGCCTCCATACCTCATTGAGAGTGTGAGTCCCAAACCAGGAGCAGGTGTTGCTGCTCTTGCCGGTAGTTCCGGAGACCCAAAAGAAGGATTGGAAAGGGAAACCCCCAGATGGGGACGCCCTTTTGTTAGCACAATAGCGTGATGGATGGGCTTTGCTTTCCTTCATGGTATGGCAACCCCCATGAAGAGGTGGTTGCTCCAGCTCCCCTGTCCTCCCCCTTTCCCTTGTAAATAGACCCTTTAGGATAGTAGCTTTGGTAGTAACAGAGCCCCCATCTCTATGTTCCCTACAGGGAGATGGAATGGGACCGCTCTTGAGTATCGCAGTTTTGTTTCTCGTGAATGGATACGCCCTTGGAACCTCGCCCGAATTCAGCCAAGTTTACGCAGATTGGCAGTTCAATGTACAGGCAGTGTGTTATTGGAATCCTTATCCAGAAGTAGAAGCCTTGTTGACGGGGATGCAGCTGCTCCCCTGGTTCAAGAAAAGGTACCCTTTTGAGTTATCCACAAGTTTCCATATACACGCTAGGAAAAGATTGAGTGCAGTGTTAAGGATGGCTGTTGCCGGCGAAGAGGTTAAACTCAACCCCAGCATGGCCACAGCAGCCGCTCCCATGACCGCCAGAATAGTCTGGGGCGACGACAGCTATGCATCCCTACTAGTGCTCAGCTTCACTTTTGAAGACTGCCACCCTACATGGGTGTGGAAAACCTATATGTTTCACTGCCAGAATGACACCCTGACCCGGACAGGTTGTAAGTTTGCCTGTGGAAAGATGTGGTGGCCCGATTCCGATACTCACTCCCCTCCTCCTCCAAAATGTCACCCGGCTATGTATGTAGGTAGTTCCCTAGTCCGCAAAGACATAGAAATGGTCGCTTACTCGAATGTCCAACCCATAGTTACTAAAATGATATTAAATTTTACGGTTGTCAACATCTCCAGAGTAATTCCAACTTGCCAACCATACCTAAAACTTGCATGGACACAGTGGGAACACTGGGAGAAACGATGGCTGTCTTTCTCCCACCCACACACTCGCCCTAAGTGAAGTGTCTTAGGAACCGCTTTAGGTGGAATTGGAACTGGCGGTGCGTTCATCAACGCTATAGATAATGAGATCCTAGCAAACAAATTAGGTGTAATTGGCACCAAAACTAGAGACATGGTAATATCCTCCGCTGCTGGCTTAACCAACTTTGGGAGAGGAGTAGATCTAATTAGTCAATTGCTCCCCCAGTGGGTTGGCGTCGAGCGAGACATAATATCTGACCTTGGCCACGTTCTACAGATCACGACCCATAATTTGTCAATAGCGATACAGTACACGCAACTGCAGAGCACCGTGATCACCTTTGCCGCTCAGGTGATCCAGGCCAGCCTCATGGAGTTAATGCACCCTGAGATCCTGAGCCTGCTCCGAGAGCGATACCCAGAATCGCTGGAACACCCTGCCGCTTTGGCGCAAATACGGCACACCACATGGAAGAGCCTAACTCTCACGGTGGACGTTGCCCATGAACGGATTCTGGATCCAGTAATTTTACATCCAGTATCCCATTTAGGACTCCCCCTCACAGCTGCCAATCCTACTTTACTGCCCCCACGGATGTACCATTGGTCCAATGGTACACACTCTTTTGATTTAGCTGGCTGCCTATTCAACCGCCATTGGATTCAGTGTTTCCATGACCTTAAGGGTTTCAGCCACAGTGATACCTCCGAATATTTGGTAGTACCGGTAAATACCACAGTCATGGCCCAGATTAACCGTGAGTGCTTCTGTTTGAGGACTCCTTGTACCAATTTGATAGTACTGCCTAGTGGTGCAACTGTAAGGGTAAACCACACCGCTGGGAACCCCTGTTTTGTTCACAGATGGTCCATGTCAGGACCCTGGAACTCCAGGACACAAGCTCTGAGTCTGAGCCAGAGGCCCTGGAGCCTGCGGCACCAACACAGGCTGTCCCAAAGGCTGCCCCAGACACAGAGCCCTTGGCCCCAGTAGCCCCAGCAACAGAGCCAGGGGTTGCCTCAGACCCAGCCAAGCCAGAAGAGTCAGATAGTGAGACTCAAGAGCAGGTGCCTACTTACCAGCAGCATCGGGAGCAAAAGAGTGCTCTCAGGAGGTCAGAGCGTTTAAATAGAAAACGCCAGCCAATCAGGGTCCAGCTGAGAGAACACCTGGAGAAGTGATCTGCCTATAAAAGCACTCACTCAGCCTTGGGTCGTGGTTGGTTCACAACCGTCCTGTTTGGGGGGGGGGAAGGGGGTTACGTGTTGGGTATCTTGGATCCCTGCCTTGCCTCCTGGAACGCTGCCCGACCCGCTGGAACATCGCCACCTTTGGATCTCGGACCGGCCCTGGTAACTTCTCTTGCTTGAGCTAGCTCAGACTGTTCACTGAGAACCCGGCTGTGACATAACAGCCAGGGAGTCTCCTTGCTGCCAGAAGCTCTTTTATTTACTGCTGCCTTATCTAATCATTTGCCGTTCGCCTGGAAAGCTCTTTGATTCATTGCCTTATTTGCGAGAGACTTGTTAACCGGCTCTTGAGGCTGCCTGCCAGGCCTGGGAGCGGACAGTCCAAGACTGTTTTGGCCAGAACTTCTATCTCCAGTGGGAGATACAAGATTATGTGTTTGAAACCGCCTATGCACCTACAGAATCTGAGTTAGTCGGATTCCACCTTGAAAATTAGATCCCTGTGTCTTTGTGGCTCAGGAATCGCACCAGTTTGTCGCAACGAGTAAAGGAGGTATCACACTCCCTCCATCAGATTGCCTTGACTGTTAATCATACTGCTCAGACAATAGTCAGCACTTCAGACGATTTGAAATCCGCCACGAAACAGTCGTGGTGAGATGTCTTTAGTTGGTCCTCCACGGGCCAGGCTATAGCACATTTCGCTCTCCATCCTTTAATCGTCTTGGTAGTGTTCCAGATCATTTTGGTAGTCAGCCTTGTTGGTTTGGTATTTTGGGTAAAGAAACAGATCCTCATGTTACAAGCAGTCTGTTTCTATTAAGGGAAGAAGTTCCCCCGTTTGTAAATAGCTGTTTGCTGTAGAATATAGTTAATGTGTTTGAGTCTATCCTTTAACCTTGTAAGGGAGGTTGTTTTTGTTTTTGGAGGAAACGGATTCTTGGGATGGCTGTCCCAAGATCCTTTTATCCTCTGAGGTAGATCAGGCCTACAGAATCAGCCCTGATGCTCTGAGGAAGGCGACTCGGACCAGAGTGCCGACCTTTTCTCACTCCGAATGCCGGCATTCTCTCACTGGGAGGGATTGCCTTGTGCAATGGCGTTCTGGTGGCATTAGGGTGAGACGAAGGGGGCCTCACGACCCTCTCAGGAGAACCAGGTCTGACTCTGGACTCCCGGTCTACTGCCCAGGCATGTTCCTCATCACATTGAGGGCCTCCTCCCCACTTCTCCTGTGTGCTTGGATTGTTAGGGTGAGAACAATTGGCACTGATATTTTGCTTGTTGCTTCATGTAATTTTGATTTCACCAATTTAGAACCACACTCCGATGCCCCATAAGGGCTGGAGACCCACACCATTGGTCTGACACCCGGCCCCGGTGCATTGTGTCTAATTTGCATATGTTAGTAGGATATTTGCATATGTACATCCAACTATCCTGAACAATCACCAAGGGAGTCAGCGTCCGCTCTGGCGACAAGCAAGCGTACACTCGCTTGTCTCTGATTTGGTTTATTCTATCTTTTTCACCAGTGTTGGGGGCCCCGCCACCAGGCAGAGCAAAAAAAAAAAAATGGGGTCAGAGCCTAACCTGCTTCGATCTGAGTGGGCAGCGGGTACTCTTCTCATATCACATCATGATTTTTGTTGCAGGCCTGGTCGTACTCAGAGTGAACTACAGTTGGGCACTCAACTCCCCAAGCTCTGGCAGACGTGTCACCAGCCTAGGGTGACCATGGTCTGCAGTGGCCTTAACATCACCTCTCCTGGTATAGCTTTAAGACCTGGTCCCATCCTGTGTCCACCAGTTGCCCCCAGCAGCTCCACCGTCCAACACATCTCATTCACAGTAGGCTTTGAGCCGGCCATTTGCATTTATGGTATACATTGGATAATAACCATGTCAGTTCTTCTGTTAAAACTCTAATAGGTTAATTGATCCAGAAGGTTGGGAAGATCCCGAGGTCGTACCATCGCACCCGAGTACCGTGGGGGGCGAGTGACGAAGAAAGTTGCCGCTCCATCTGATGGCTGAGGCTTGGAGATTCCTGGTTCTTCGATGACACCCGTGACTGTGAGGGAAGGTTACCACGCAGCCTTCTGCATGCCACGACGAACTTTTTGCCATTCCTGCTACCGTTTGCTGACCCGAGGAAACCTATGGACTATTCCAGTCTCCAAATTCTGCAAAGACTTGCAGCAAGCCAAGCTGCACCAACTTGGACATTTTGTTGTTGTTCCTGATCCGATGCCTGGATGGACTTATGCTTTGCTCGCCCACTCCAGCTGAAAGACTTTTCCTGTTGTGGGGGGGGGGTGCCAAGACTTTTCCTTGTACCTCACCTCCCCTGGACTATGAACTTTCATTCCAAATTGAACTATTTGTTCCTTGGATTACCTTCATTTCTGACCCATGCATTGGACTTATTGTATTCCATTGATTATTTCATTGATTGCTTCATATTGCATTTGCTGTCTTACTGCCACTACTCATTATTCGACAGCTCCCTATTGACGGGACACTGGACATTGTTTATTGTTCAATTGTTTATTGTTGTGTTAATTGACATTGGTGTGTATGTGTGTTTAGGTTTAGGCTTTATTTATTTTTTTTATATATAATTTTATTAAATTTCACAAATATAAAAAAAGGATTATTTGACTTGTACTTGTTACATGAATTTTCTTCTGTTCTTCCACGCTGTTCTGGTCAACATTTCCCGCAGCTTAGTCCACTTGTTACATTAGTGCATCACAATAAATTGATTATCTCATCTGTTCGAACACACATTTCCTTCTCCTAACGATCATAATATAGTCATTCTGGCTAGACAGTTCCCAACCATCACTCTCTTCTGCTTAACTCAAACCGTCCTGTTCCAAAATATTTCCATATCATTCTCTTGAAGCTTCTGTTTTCTCCATATATATATATATATATATATATATATATATATATATATATCATTTAACTCTCCATTACCTACGGCCCGAAATCTTAAAATTTTTAATTATTTCTGTCATTGTATATCTGGCAGTCTAAGCAATTATTACTGCAACAATCCCCCATCTTCTTACCCTGAGTTCCATTATACAAAAATGTCTTGTTTCTCCTTAAGTACTTTTTAAACCCCTTCTCCCATTCAGCAATATCACAGTGTTCATATTCATAACAATGTCAAAATAAAAATCCATCAATCATCATCTTCTCGTTCCCCTCTCTCATCTGGTGCCCTGCTGCCCGGATATTCATTTGCAAATTCTCTGTACTCTTAAAGTCGCTTATATTCCAAGCTGCACCGCACCCAAGAGAGAGGGTATAGAATCCTGTGACTTTATCCGCTCCTTTTCCCCCCTCCCTTCCTGGACTTTGCGGTCCAGAGTCTATTTCTGAATTTTAACTGTATTCTCCTAGTCACTTAAGTTCCGAGCCGCTCCGTCCAGGAGAGTGAGGGTCTTTACCTGACTAACTTCCATCACAATCTCCCCGTTCCCCCCTCCCATCTTGGACTTCACCACCCAAAATTCATTTCTAAAGATTATCTGTACTTTCATTGTCGCTTAAATTCCAAGCAGCTCAGTCCATGGGAGGAAGGATCTTCCGATCAAGTCTCTTCCACTACAGGTTTCATGGTCTCAACCCTTGACATCACATTGTTTATATTACTGACAATATATCACTTATAGTAAACTTGTTTGACATTGCTGAAATATATTGCCCTTTCTCAAATCCAGAACCCTGTGCCTTTATCCGCTTTATATTCCCTCCTCCCCTCTTGAAGCTGCCCGGAGTTCATTTCAAAAGATTCGCTGCATTTTCATTGTCACTTAAGTTCCAGACTGCTCCATCCGTGGGAATGAGGATGTTTTGGATTAAATGACCTTCAGCACAGTCTCATAGTCTCAACAATCCAAGAGAATCAAGAAACAAGAGTCACTCCAGAGGAATAAAAAAAAAGGAGACGTGCAACTCAATAGCTTTCAATCCCAAAATATTCCTCCAAAATCCAAAATCCAAACGCCTAATCCATAAATCAAATTCCAGATCTTCTCAGTCCAGCCAAAATATCGAAGTATTATACTGTTGAAAATTTAGTGTCCAAATGGAGATTATAACTCATTTGTAATCCATTAGTCCAAATGATCAATTATATGCCATCTTATACTGTAAGTCCCAATTGTGATTCTTAAGTCTTTCTTTATACTTTAAAAAATATTAACTTCAATCCTCGTGAGTAAGCAGCACTCCCAGCTAGCCTTTTCTTAAAATTGCAGCCGCCCCTTTAAGAAAAACTCCCAGCCATAACGAACTCACTCAGGCTCAGGGTCCCCTCCATTCTTTCTCTTCTGCCCACCGTTGCATGCCAGAACTGCTGCGATATTGACAGAATCGTGACCAGAACAGGTTAAATGACTCTTATTAAATTCTTACATGTTATTTGATATCTTCTTTTAAAAGTTGGCGGCGGCGCTTGTGCCGCTCAGGCGGCGATCCCGCTGGCTCCCTCTTGGTCCTTCGACCCCCCTGGCGCTTTCCGCTCTCCCAGCTGGGCAGAGCAAACGCCGGTTTTGGGGTCCCCGTCGGACCCGTTCCGCACCCCTCATACCGGAGGGGTGTTCTGACGCCTCTGTGGTGGCAAAAGAGGCGGCTGGAGTCCAGCGGGTGGCTGCTCGGAGCCGCGCCATTGCTCAGCTTCAATCCGAGCTGCCACTCGCGCTGGCCATGCAACCGGAAGGGCGTTTAGGTTTAGGCTTTAGTTAGGAATGTCTTTATAAGATAGTAATCCTTTGCTCTTTCTGAAATTCCCTTTTCTGAGGAGTGATACGTCTACCAACCTGCAAGCCCCTATTCGGCTCCAAATTGATTTTTGATTTTTGATTGGAAAATGTCCAATACTGTCCCCAACATAGCCCATTTTCGGGGGGGGGGATTGTTACTGCCCTGGCTAGTCCGAGCTTTGGGAATATTAAAGATATCCTCTTGATATCATAATTCGGCTTCACTTCTCTATTTCTCTTCCAAGTGCTTGCGAGGCCACCGGACAAGCACGTAAACAAGCTCAGCCGTTAACAGCTGTAATATTCAAACTACAATACAGACAGGCCAGAAAATAGCTGACTCACTGCTTTAGGAGACCTCCAGGCAAGTACTCTAATTAGGTATGCAAGCAACTTACAAAAGAACCTCTGCCCCACGATGGCAGCTTGATGGGTTAACTATAATACCAAAGTACTCTGCATTTGCATACTGGCTACTCTATTGAGAACAGCTATGATAACTCAATCATTCAGATTCTGACCTTTCAGAGGCTTTGTCTCCAACCCCAAATCTATTGTTTTCCCCCAAGTACAGCATAGCCTGCAGTCACAATTCTCCTTAGAAAAACCCTTGATACCAAGACCTTCCTCGGAACGCTCCTGAGTTTCATCCCGCCTTGCTGCCGCTTTGCTTGGCGAGCCTCCCCTCAGCTCCACGTGCTGAGCTACATCGCACCCCAGCCTCGCTCTCTATTTTTCCGGGTTTCAGGACAGGTGAAGTATCACCCAAACCAGCAATCCCTCTAAAAATCCCTCTATATCACTCCAACACTTAATTTCTTTAGTTATCTTGTATGAGTGTGTCACATACACTGTTTGGCTGTATATTTAATAAAACATCATTTATTAGTTCAACTTTTGTGTGCTCCTTGACTCGACCCGACCCCGTAGACATAGGGTTCAAGATCTCGCTACGTTACCCTGCCTCTTGTAACGCTAAGCGGTGCTCTGAGCTAATTTTCCCCGCCTTTAGTTGAGCACATTTTGGTGTCCCTCCCGGGACCCCCAGTACACAGTGTAACACTTTTCCCAAAAGGCAAACATTACTTGACCTGCAGCTGCTGCGGTAGGGGAAATGCAGCACAGTATAGATAAATATGTAGTACAGAAATACCTGGCTACTTTAAATGAATTCAGGTTTCCAGGGCTGACAAACTACATCCAAAAGTATTAAAAGAACTGGCAGAAGTAATCCCAGAATCACTGGCAATAATCACTGAGAATTTCTGGAGAATGGGAGAAGTCCCAGAGACTGAAGGAGGGCAAATGTTGTCCTTATCTTCAAAAAGGGAAAAAAGAGGTCTTGAACAATTATTACCCTGTCGGCCTGATATCAGTACCAGGGAAGATTCTAGAGCAGATCATTAAACAGATAGTCTGTGGCCATTTCTGCATTACATTGTTATAGTACTATTATTCCACTTTCGACATTCTATGGAATCCTGGTGTTCACAGTTTAGGCAGGGGCATTTAGCATTCTCAACCAGAGAGCTCTTTGGCCTCACTAAACTACAAACCCCAGAATTTCACAGGATATTGAATGTGGAATAATAGCATTATAGCAGGGTAGCGTGGAAATGGCCTCTACCTTCCCCCCCTCCCTCCCTCTCTCTCAAAATAGAGTTCACACTACACTTGATCTTAGCCAAAAGGCCGAGAAGCATTTATATGCATTTATATGTAATTAATTATAGACCCTGTGCTTTATACCCTGTGCTTCAGATTGTTTATATTTTTATATTATATTTTTACTTGTGTGTAGAATGTATATAACCATGTACCTGTGTGTCAAATGTATATCTCCTCATGGTCTGTTGTCTGCAATAAAGGCTTGGTGAGTTACAAGCCTGATAGATGAGGGAAATATTTGTGGCATATCTTGATTTCGGTAAGGCCTTTGACAAGTTTCCCCATTATACATTTGCAAACAAGCCAATAAAATATGAGCTAGAGAGTGCTAGTGTTAGGTGGATTTTTAATTGATTGAGCAACCAAATGAAAGGTTGCTCACCAATGGCTCTTCCTCATCCTGGAGAGAAGTTACTAGTGAGGTCTTACAGGGTTCTGTCCTGGGCACAGTGCTATTTGACATCAATGATTTGGATGGTGGAATAGAGGGCATGCTCATTAAATTTGCAGATGACACCAAATCAGGAGGGGTAGCTAATACCTCAGAGGACAGGATCAGAATTCAAAATGACCATAACAGATTAGGGAACTGGGTCAAAACTAACAAAATCAACTTCAGCAGGGAGAAACGTAAGGTACTATGCTTACACAGAAAAAAATGAAATACAGATATAGGATGGGTGACACCTGGCTTGACCGTAGTACATGTGAAAGAAAGGAATCTCTCAAACTGAATGTGAGTCAGCCATGTGATGCAGAAGCTAAAAAAGCAAATGTTAGTCTAGGCCGCATCAATAGGAGTATAGTGTCTAGGTCAAGAAAAGTAATAGTACCACTCTATTCTGCTTTGGTGAGGTCTCACCTGGAATACTGTGACCAGTTTTAGGCACCACAATTCAAGAAGGATATTGACAAATTGGAACATGTCCAGAGGAGGACAACCAGAATTTTAAAAGGAGGAGCAGCATGGGGAGCTGGGTATGTTTAGCCTGATGAAAAGAAGGTTAAGAGTGGATATGATAGCTATGTTTAAATATTTGAAAGGATGTCATATGGAGTGTGGTGAAGTTAACTTTGAAGGTTTTTAAACAGAGGATAGATGGCCATCTGTGGGGAGTGTATGATTGTGTATTCCTGCATAGCAGGGGATTGGACTCAATGGTCTTTGTGGCGTCTTCCAACTCTATGATTCCACGATTCTACAGGTATTTAGAAGTGTGGACCACACCCACTGCTTCATGTTTGTATGCCACTGCCTCTGCCACTTCCTGAGCTAACTTCTGCCCGATTATGCTGGCTATAGCTATAAGTGATTGGGAATTTTGAGAGAATGAATATTGCCAAGGACCTGTGTAGGGGATCATAAAGTCCAATGTGAAGCCTCCTATCAGAAACAGACCCAAATCACAATGAGTTCTGTTTCAATTCAGATTTTATTGACACTTGTGCAGATCATGACTTCAGCACTTTAGCACTGAAGAGAAGTTGAAAGGAGCAAGAAAGAGTTCCCATTCTACAACTCCCCCACATGGTTCTCAGGCTAGCTGGCTTCTTATCTAACTACAGCTGCATTCTATTTCACATTCCTATCCCTCCATGCTTGGCACCTGCCCCCTCCCACTAACAGCTACTGCAGAACCCATTATTTTGCCAGGCTAACTGAGTACCTGACACCTTCACAAAGAAAACTGGCATCCTGCTTCCTTAATTGGGGCTGGAGCTCCTGACTCCTTGTGAATTCTCAGCGAAGGGGGCGCGGCTGTTGTGCCCCCCCCCACCCCAGGATGCTGTGGGGCTTAGTTTTGAAACAGGAGGTGCTGGGATGGGACTAGCTACAGGCTCTGCATTAGTAGTCAAAACAGCAGGCTGACCTTTCCTGCACTTACACTTACCTGAACCTTAGCCCCAGCAGACCCGTGAACTGAATATTTCTTTTTCTTTTTACCGAAGGCATTGATCCCCTTTTAATGGTTACGATGACAAACAAAGCCACTGTCATAATGATTATTGTGGGGGGTTGGGAAGGTCTCCAGCATCATGTCTTCCTGCTTTCTGTCCCAGGGGAGTGATGGGTCAAGGGCAGCCATCATTCCAAAATGGCTGTCATGATGAAGCCACACTGCACGTTTACAGCCCATGAACAGCCTCTGTATACTTTCCTGTTATTTGTTTAGGGGTTTGCAGTATGAGGGCTGAGTTTTGTATATCACACCCTGGAATATAATTCATCCTCTGAGCCAATTGATGGAATTACACTTGATCTGAGACTTTTAAAATCGCTTGAGCTCTTTGAGAAGATCCAGTACTCTGGGTTCTGGTTCCTTACAATGGAGTGAAAACTCATCCACACTTTCACCCCTCCATATCGTCTCTTAGGTTGAAGATGAAATGAAACCAATAAAAGTCAGTTAGCCTGAGAACCATGAGATGCAGAGCCCAATGCCATCATTCCCACCATTGAATGCTGACCAGTGATTGTTGGTGCCAACATGATGGAATCCACCATCTTGTCAATTTTTTTTTTATAATGGAGATTGATAGATGTAAGATTGAGTCGTTGTTGATAAAGAGCAAAGACAGGAGGCACAAAGGAAAACTCAAGGAAATGGGAAGGGAGAGAAGGGGGATGTTACTGAAGAGGAGTCCTTCTGAGGAAAACCAGCAGAGAAAGGGGCACTGAAATGACCAATTACTGGGAAGATGGCGTGGACAATATAAAGGATAGATGTCTTGAGGAAAGAGGAACAGGAAGAGCAGTAGTGTGCATGTGTGTATGGGATAAATAAAAAGCGTTAGAAATTGGAAGGAAAAGAGAAGAAAAGAAGAAAAAGCCCAAACAGGAAGAAATAATAATAACTGCTTTGCCAGCCAGAAAGGGAAGCCTAGCAAATGAGGCTTCTGGGAAGTGGGCGAGGGGGGAGAGATGGATGGCCTCAGCTGACTATGGCCAAACCACTTGGGGCAGGAGCAGAGAGGGACAAAGAAAGAAAGGGGTGCATGGAATGAAGAGGAAAGAAGTGAAGGACAGGGGGAGGAAGAGAAAGTGCAAGAGAAGGAGTATGGCCAGGGACTGACAGGGAAGTTGATTGGAGTGCCATGATAGCCCCTGATAGGATAGGGCAGCAATTGGGGGGGGGCAGGAAGGGGGAAATCTACTGACTGGGGGAATGAGGCTATGAGAGCTAACAAAGGAGCACACACACACACAAGAAGAATGGAGGGCAGGAAAAGCAACAGGCAGAGTCCACCGGGGGAGGAATAGGACATGGACTCAACAGATGAACTGAAGAAGATCTGGCAGGGGCTGGTCGCTAAAGTGAAGCAGGAAATGAGACAAAGGGAGAAAGGTATGGGAGGGGGAGGAAGCCAGGTGGGGGGGTGTAGAGGGATGAAGGTGGAAGGGTGGTTGAGGGAAAGAAAATGGTGACAGCGAAGCAAACAAGGGAATGAAAGGATTAAAATGAGAAAGACAGTGCTATGATGGGGTCTCAGGATGTGTAGTCCCTGTCATATGTTGGTCTGCTGGATGTGTATTGTAGTCAGTGTAGAAGTAGCTGCTGTAGGACTCCATCAAGCCTAGCCGTATTGTTACAAAGTATCCAGTGCTAATTGATAATTACAACAATGTGTCTGTCTGGAGCCTGCCTAGACTGTTGCACTGGTTAACTGCTTTATTGCCAATTGCTATAATGTATCCAGTAAGAGGGAGAGCAGAGCCAGGCAAACATGAACGTGTAGAGGCTTGTGTTTTGGGAACCCAGTGGCTCTAGGATAAGAGGCAGGAAATACATGCTCAAGTCAAGGATGGTGAGAAGTAGGGACCAAATACAGGTCCTGAGAAGTGGTTTGATGCTAGATTTATGATTCTCTCCAATCATAGCTTTGCATGCCTAAGTTTTGGAATTGTACCTATAGAAGGTACATGATCCATGCTGCTTTAGTCTCAGCAACCTTGGAAAAGTGTTCTATGTTGATCGCATGTTCTACAAATGAACCTATTGTCTACCTCAGAGTGTCATTTGTGGAGTGTGGGTTAACCAGTACATGACACAGTGGGGGGAGGCAAGAAGGAAAAACTGAACTGAACTGTCAATGAAATGGGGACCTCAGAAGAGACAGAAGAAGGTTAGGACAATTAATCAGGAGGGAAATTTGGCAGGGGAGAGAAATCCCTTCTCTTCTGACATCCCAACATCTGTCATCCCGACAGATATAGTGGGGAAGGAGAGGGGAAAGATACAAGGATAAATGGTTGAAAGGAGGGAAGGAGATGGAAGTTCCACAGCCATGAGGGGCAGAAGGAAGGGTCTGGAAAAAAGATCTGTCAGTGTGACGTTGTGGTTACGTATGATGTACAGGCTAGCTGCATGTTCAGAGAACAAGCTTAGAGGTTTCAAAAGCTTTATTCAGAACACTAAAACCAGAACTATTGATGCAACATATGCTATTGGTGGAGAGATTAGTTTATGCAAAGTAATGGGAAAAATTGGAAATCCCATCAATAGAGAAATAGTTTGATAGATTGATGGGAATAGTCAGAATGGACAGTCTTACATGTATGTTAAAGGGCCGAGCAAAAGATGGATTTTCTTCTGAATGGAAATGTCTGACTGATTAAAGAAAAATGAGGGTGAACTGATGACAATAGGTTTTTGAATTTGCATGTATTTTTAAGTTCTGACTCTTTCCCTTATTACTACATAAGAAATGTTATATGAAAATAGAAGATGATGATTCTACTTTGTTGCTATTTTAGATTTTTAATACTATAACATAAGTTCTAGTAGTAATGTTGAAGATTTATCAATGATTTATAAAAATGAATCATTACTCCAACTATTATTGTTTTCCTTTGGTACTTATGGTTTAAATATGATGATATTAATACTTAGGTCATGATATGATACCAATGTTTGGAATCAAGTTAACTTAGATTCATGGTAGTAATTGTGTATGTTTGAATTTTTTTTATTATTATTAATTTTTCATTAACCAGGTAAATGTGGTTTTTGAGTATAGGGATAAAATAACAAGGATTATTAGCAACAAAGTGAATTTACACTTTGAATAATGTTCTAATAGTTAAATACAAGTATTTACTAAGCATTGTATGCAACAAGGGCAGAAATCAATTTTTAGTTATTTGTAGGAGGGTTTTTTTTGTAGTTTTGATAGATTTTCATAGGGTTTTTTTACACATTTTTTGCTTTTTACTTGTATTATTATGTGTTTGTAGCTTTATATATTGTTCTGTAGTTTTGTTGATTGTCTCTTTTTTTTTCTTTTAATAAAAATAAATTTTAAAAATAATATAACTAAATAAGAAAGAACATTGAAGCAAGGATAGAGAAGGGGGACCTGTTTGGGGGGGGGGCAGAATGTCAAGTCAACTTTGCTCTCCTTGCCAAGTTTATACAATTGGCTCTCCACATTTGCGAGTCTGACATTTGAAAAATGTGTATGCATGCCTCCACCCCCACACAGGGGCAAATGACAGAAGGAAGTCAAGAAAGGGTTCAGGGACAGAAGTCACAGGCAAGTGCATTGGGGGGGGAGAGGGATGAGGAGGGGAGGAATGGATGTGCATTCCCTTGCTTGCTCACTCAGCCAAGCGGGGGGACATATTTGTGGTTTTTCACTTTTATGAGAGTTTTGTGCCCCAAATCCTCATGAATGTAGAGGGCCCACTGTAGTCACATTTTGGTGCTCAGGTGTTTTTGTGTGTAGGGGGGAAGGATGAGATGAGGTGATGGATAGACAGCTAGAACCGGGGAATGTTTGGGTAATGATCTGTGATCTCACCCTGAGATTTCCTCCTAACTAAAAATATGACAAAAGAAGAACAAAATCTTTAATAGAGAAATCCAGATTTTAAATTGTTAAGAAAGTAAAATATTTAGGTGTTACTTTTGAAAACCAAGACTCAAAGCTGTTCCATAATAATTATGTTAAAACATTGAGTGATATTAAACAAGATCTGCAAAGATGGTCTAAACCGAAATATTCTTTATTAGACGAGCATCAACTATGAAAGTGACTGTCTTGCCAAAGATGTTTTTGTTTCAGACAGTACCTACTGTAAATAATGAGGTGCCATTTAAGCAATGGCATAAAGGCATTTCTAAATTTATCTGGCAGGGGAAGAAACCAAGATTCAAGATTTTACAAGATACAAAAAAAAAAGAGGTGGGCTTAGGCTTCCTGAGCTGAATTATCATGCTTGGTATGGTTAAAGGACTGGATTACTTTGAAAAGGGAAAGACTTTGGCTGTTAGAGCATTTTGATCTAAGATTTGGCTGGCATATTGACTTTAATAATCATTACATTGGACATATCATATTAAGAGTCTGGAACAAGTGTAAGATTAAATTATGTGCTAAAATGGCTTTATGGAATTCACCACCTTATTTAAGAGACAAAGTTAAAAGATAAATTTAAAGATAAATGGTTAACATACAGAGATTTCTTATAAACCAGTTTCAAGTGAAAACAAGTGATGAATTGATTCAAGAGTGTCATGATATTCAATGGTTTACCTGTAGACAGCTATCTTAACATTTTTAGATGGATAAAATAATGTTTGGTTTTCAAATATCTAAATTAGAATTTGAAGAACGAATGTGTAATGATGATGAACATTTGATAGCTAAAATGTATAAGTTTACATTAGAGAGAGAAGATGAACAAGTAAAAGATTGTATTATTAAATGGGGTGCAAAATGTGGGTCATAACATACAGATGGAACAATGGGATAATGTGGACAAGAGATCCAAAGTTTACATTAAAGTAAGACCTTAGAGAAAAGTTGTATGAAAAGATGTACATTTAGTATTTAACTACAGAAGGATTGTCTAAAATATATACTGGATCCACTAATATTTGTTGGAAATATAAAAAGAAAGGAGAGACTTTTTTGTATGTGGCAGACGCGTGAGAAAGCAAAGAAATTTGGGGTTTTGATACATTGATAGAAGATATTCTAAAGATAACGGTACAATTGAATTCTGAGTTCTTCTTATTAGGACTGACAAATGACCGGATTGGAAGAATCATACAATGTATGATTACAGCTGTCAGACTAATCTTTGCCCAGAAATGGGAAGATTCAACTATTCCATCTCAAGAATATTGGATGATGAAATTGCTGGATTTGGCAGAAATGGACAAATTGACTATCTCGAACAGAGAGGGATCACTGACCAGATTTAAGACTAATTGGGACATGTTGATTGCGTATCTGAGATACCACTGGGGAGAGGTTTCAATAGTAGGTTTTGAATATTAGTAGTTTGTAATTAATAGCAGAAGTATATACAAATCTTATAACACTGAGGAAGTATTATTATACTGTATCACTATCAACTGGGGGGCTGGAAATCATGTGTGTACCTTATTAGCTCCATTTTTATCTTAGTTTAGTTTTGTCTTTTGTCTTTTTAGGTTAGGTTGTTTTTCTTAGTGTATTTTGTTTCGTGTCATGTATCCCTAGGGGTTGTTTTATGTATCTAAAATTAGTATTTTACTAAAAATATTATATATGTTAAAAAAAAAAGACTTGTCATTTTCCACACTACTAATTCCTTTTGTTAACCAAGAATAGAGCCACATGATCATATCTCCCAATACCCAGTAGGAAGCAGATGTAAAGTATCTTGATGTTAAAGTGCTTTCCAAGAGCTGTTATAAGCTCTGGCATTCACATCAACACAACTCAACATGTTACTTTTTAGTGACAGGTTAGTTTGGTTTCCTATTTAGTACTAACTGAAATGCTGTAAATCTGTTTGGTCACAGAACACTGAATCCTTACAGAAAACTGTTTTTCAAAAAGTTCAAGTGAAAATTTTCAGTCCATTCTATGTCTTCTCCCAGTTTCCTCAGAACTGCAGGGAAAAGGAATGTGGTGATCAAAGTGTGCGAGACTGGCAGAGCATGAATCAAGACAAACAAACACGGATCCTTTGATTAAATCCATACTTTGATTCTACCTGAATTTTCTATTTGTGAGCTAAAGCTGAACACATCATTTCCCCCTTTATTCTTTACAAAAAATGACCACAATGTCTACCAGTACAATGCTGATGGGTCAGCACAAATTGTAATAATATAAATAATCAGTTCTCTCTCAGCCCATATGGCAGCCTCCGGGTCCAAAAACACACCATTCTTGCATGCACATTGGAATCCATGAGACTGAATTACTCAGAGCAATTGGGAAAGGAACACTTATAATACAACATCTGGAGAATCTGGCTGTCTTTTCTGAAATAGGCTTTTTTGGCACGAGGACATGGCCCTCTCCCAGCACTCAAACAGAGTCCCTATAATTAAGTCCACAGTTGAAGAACTCAGTACTCAAATGGGTGCTTGCTGTGTGGTTCCTTTCCTTTCCTTTCACAAGTGAGCTGCTTGGGTGTGTGCTTGCACTTCTCATGTACATGAGAAGCAACAGGGGGCCTGGATTTAACCCTGCTTCTTTTTTCTTATCAAATTGTTGACCACCGTAATTGCCAATTTCTAGACATGTGGAGCTCCAGCTGCTGCATAATAAGCACCACTGCATTGGAAGTATGATGTAGATTCTGTTCTCTTATGCTTGCACTGGGATCAGTCTCTCCTAAAAAGGACAAAATGCAACTGGGACATTTTGACTGGTTACTTTGATAAGCCCTGAAATGGCTTCATGGATGTTCTGTTAAGGAAGCATTCAGCCTAAACCATGAGATGCTAACTGTAGTTTTCTTGCCTTTCTTTAAATGTTTTATAGGGATCCAGAGTTAATTTACTTCAAAAGATATAATCCTAGTTGTGCATTCAATGTAAAAAGTATCTAGGCAGAAATTCTTCAGAGCAATGACTTGAAACTCTTTCCATTTCCTGGTGTGGTTCTTCATAGCTTTTTAGGATGGGATATTTTACAACATCCCTCACTGTTTGCTCAAAAAGCTGTTGGTAAGAAATGTAATGAAATCTGAAGAACACGGGATCTTCAATAACACTAATGTCAAAGTCAACTGTTAGAGATCCACTGTTCTGAAAACCAAAAATTTTAGTTCAAACGCATAGTTTGGCTGTATTAATTCATCCAGATACATCAACAGAAAAGTCACATGGTTATCTGGTAATCTTCATAATACTCTGCTCCTTTACATAAATTGAATTTTTATTGAACAAAGACAAAAAAAAAGAAACAAATAACAACACTACGTATCAATATATAAAACTAAAAAATATAACAACATGATACAAAATTTAAAAAAACTACAAAACTACAACTTACAAAAAGAACTACAGATAACTAAAAATTAGTTCCCACCCTTGTTGCAAACAGCCCATATTAATCAAGTAGTTACACCTATTAATCCTTAGAAATGAATACTTACTGTTAATTATTCTTAAGATCCTGAATATTAGCCTACAAAGTTACATGCATCGCTTATTAGCAATAGGAATCACTTATATTCATTATATTCTATGTTAGTTTAAACTGACTATCAGTGATTATCGATAATCAAAGAAGAAGAAGAAGAAGAAGAAGAAGAAGAAGAAGGCCTAGAATTCTTTACTTAGTAGCTCAAAACATAAATATATGGGTCAGTCTTAACTTATTCTAAATAGATCATTCCTAGCTTACTACTATACTATATTAGTTTAAACTCATAACAATAATAAAAAACCCAACAATATCACTCTCATATAGTAATAAGAAGGTTAAAATCAGAGTATAAAAAGACTATCACCCTCACTCCCTTTTCGCTAATCAATATTAATAAATCCACTTTTTACCCAGTGTCTTTAAACTCTTGTCCTCCTTTTCTTTCTCCTCTTTCTTTCTTTCTTTCTTTCTTTCTTTCTTTCTTTCTTTCTTTCTCTCTCTCTCTCTCTCTCTCTCTCTCTCTCTCTCTCTCATTTCACTGTGGGATTATACCTAAGATTTCATGTCTTGATTGATGTTTGACTTATAGCGACTTATAGTGACCTTAGGGGGAAGTTATCAGAGTGATCTGCGGTTGAGAGTGTGTGATGCACCCAAGGTCATCCAGTGGGTTTCCATGGTCAAGCACGGAATCAAACTCTGGTCTCCAGGGTTGAAGTCCAATGCTCTAACCACTATATCATGTTGACTCCCTATACTGTTATATACTGTTATAGAAAAATAATGATTAATGGGAGGAAAAGGTTTAATTCAAGAGCCCTTGTTTACAATTGCCTTTTGGTGGAGGCTCACTTTGAGAAGGCAACATGCCCAACTTCCATCTCTCTGATACTGAAAATCGTTGAGCACACTCACTTGGAACTAAGTCCAATCAAGCTCTGGGATTTACTTTGGGTGACTCTCTTTCTACACATCTCTATGTCACAGCCCAGAGCAGTCAGGGCTCATCAGTACTACAAGTTTCAACCAGGAACTTCTAGCTGTTGATCCTTTTAATAGACCACTTGTAGCTGGGCCTAGAAGCCCTTGATTTGGTGGCTTTCATGCCAGTGGGGCAATGAACCTATCCAGTTTTTAGTCCAAAATTTAAAGGAGCCATCCAAAATGCTGAACCTTCAATATCTCTTCTGAAGTCTGGACTAAAATCCAAAATTCACCCTGCCACTGACATGGAGACCACCAGCGTACTTATATCAAATTTAGTTCTGTGGTTCAATGCCTTGAAAAATCATTTCGTTTGAATCTTGACTTTTCACCTGTAAAATGGAGTGGGGATGGGGAAACTACTTACCTTTTTCCCAAGCTCATGCATACAATAAATATAAGGAATTTTTAACGTCATAAATTAAAGAGTGCTAACTAGAACTTACATATTGTAGGAGTCAAAAAAAATGTAAGAGAATTTTACTGCAGCCATTTTTTTTTGGTGGAATACTTGAGTTGGGCAGGGAGCAATCCCATGAGGTTACTATTCTGGTGGGACCATTACATCAGGTGTGGGGAAAGTGCAGACCATGGACAACAGAAAGGCCCGGGGCTGTTTGATGGCTCTCAGGCCAAGACATTTTTAAAATTTTGTTAGATGCCTAAATGCTCCCAAATATCCCCTGGGGATTCTAGGACCAATTTTACCACCTTTTTTTTTTGTCCCTTTGGTTGTTTAAAGAACCCAACAGGAAATAGTTAGGGAGAATTGGAGATATGGTCATGTAGGTGCCACGAAGGCCACCCCGCAATGCCAGTACCTCCTTGCAAAAGTGGGGAATGAATTAGCTCAAGGTTTAAGAGGCTTACAAGAGGGGAGCAATTTAGTGAGACCTTTCCTACCAATGTTTACGAGCTCTTGCAGGAACAGAGTCAGCCAGAGAGTAAAATTTAAGCTAAAATGTGTTTTTATTGAAATAAATTCACTCACACATGCAACAGCTCAAGAACGCAAACAATCACACCAAGGACTATCCAAAGAGAAGGGAGGAAAGTAGGATAGAGACTGTGAGGGATTTGGGCAATAATTTCCATGTCCAGAGAGAAGTGGAGAAAAGCATAGGTGTGGCTTAGGTAAAGAACCTAAAGACAGTTCTTGGCCAGCAATCAGATGGACACAATGGTGTTTGGATCAGTGAGAGACTGCACTGGACAGCCTGAAATCAGAGGTCTTTGCACCCAAAAAATAGCCTGTGGGCTGGACTGATGCCTGAAGTTCTGGGTGCAGAACAATGGGAGTTGCAAAACATACAATGAACTTTCAACTTGTTAATGTTTGCAGTGCTTGAGTGATAAAGACGTAATAGGTGTTGAAATAGCTAACTACTGTGGATGCTACAGGGAAAAAAGGAAGAAGTCCAGGTGCATGGGGAATGGGTTTAAGTCACTTAGTGTCCCGGTGGGCTTCTAGCCTTTGCATTCTCTGGGAAAACTGCAGATTCTACTTAAGCTTATTATCCATAGGAATAGCATTTATTTGCCTGACAAATGTGACCTAGTCTTACCTGGAGGGTGTCTGAGGCTGACCTACATTTCTTTCTCACGTTCACAGTCAGAATTCTCCCTCGGTTGGTTTGACTTCCCAGTCACCTTCAGGTTTGATTCTGATGCCAGTGTCAATTAAGGTGCTTGCCAATTAAACATGATGTCAATTAGATATGCTGCCTATCCAAACCATACCACTACTGATAGCCAGCCGCAGGTCCTAACACTCCAAGATCCTCTGTAGGAGTCAGTATGGTCTTTTAATACCCAACAAATGCCATCCTAGCAACTATCAATCCAACACCAGAGTGACTATCATAGTGCTTTCCAATATATGTCTGCACAGAACTGAGCTCAGAATGTTATGTCTAAAAATTAATTTGAGAGCATTAAATATTAGAAACTGGATCATTACCACTAACAGTAATAATTGAACTAATTTAGTTAATTGGATTATTGTTATTTAACTCCTTCTTTAAAACATTAGTTTAAAATATTAGATGTATAGAGAATGATATGAAAGCTGTCATCATTGACCCTAGGCCATACTTTGTTATTGACATGTTCAAAAGTGCTCTTTTCATTCTTTTTAAAAGTTGCTTCCTCCAACCTGGATCTGTTCCTCCAGATGCAGTACAATTGTTGCCTGAGGAAGAACTTGAACACATCTGGAAACTGTCATATTGGCAAAGGCTGTCTACACTATGGGATCTTGCAACTTGTTCAGTTGAGTTTTGTCAATGATCTGCATCTCTTTTTTCTTCTTCTCCTCCCACCTTTGTCAATATGTACACTGCTTAGGATACAAAAGATGGAGGAGGATTTGCTCTTCCAAATCTAAAATTGTATTTCTTCTCATCATGTTTGCTTTGGTTAAAAGGTGGGTTACTTAAGGCTTTTACTATTAGAAGGATTTAATTTGACGTTTGGCTGGCATGCATTTCGGTGGTATGATAAACTTAAAGCTAATATTGATTTTAATAATCATTATGTTAGATGTGTTTTATTATTAGCTTCAAGTTTATGGAATAAATATAAGCTGAGATTATGTTCTAAAATGCCATTATGGGTGTCTCCACATGAAACTTTCTATAAGAGAGAACCTCCTGCCAGCTAGCCTGAGATGGTTGGCAATGGTACCAACAACTGCAGGCCATCCAGCAGCTTCAGCAGAGACACAGAGCAGTGTGTGTGTGTGCTGATCCTGCTTTCTCATTTGGGAACAAAAGGGTAGGTTCTGCACATACACACATGCTCTGTGTCCCTGCCAAAGCCACTAGACAGCCTGCATTTGTTGGCACTGCCACCACGTTGTCCAGCAGATTCAGCAGGACACGGAGAAGGATGTGTGTGTGACAATCCTGCTCTTTTGCTCCCAGCTGAGAGAGCAGGGATGGCACACACCCCTGCTGCTGACCAGCCTGGGATTTTTGGCAGCACCTTCAGGGTGTATATGCCAATCTTGCTCTTCACTTGAGAATGAAAAAACAGGATCGGCACACACACACACACACACACACACACCTGATGCCATGTCCATGCTGCAGGTGCCATCAACAATCTCCGGCTTGCTGGTTGATGGGGTGGTCATATAATGAGTAGGGTCCTGGAACAGGCCTCATATTATATGCAACACTACTGTACTTGCCATTATTTCTTTCCTGGATGAAAAATGGGTTTCCTGACATTCAGAAAACACAGTCAAGAAGAATAACACAGTGGTGAGAATTTTGTGCAGTTTTTATACAGTATTCACAGATCTCAAAATATCTTGGGAATTTATTCCATGCTGAAGTACATGTGGGCTTTTACTTGCACACTCTTACACATAGCCTTTTTGAACAAAAAAGATTGTTACCAGATAGCCATGTGTGAAAAAAAATGCTGGGTTTTGTGCCCAAAACATCAACTTTGCACAAAACCCATTTAGTTATCTGGAAACATTGCATGAGGTTGCTGGGGGGGGCGGGAGTGCAAAACTTCAATTTTCATGTGAATTTCTGTGCAGAATAATTTCCTGGAATATTATGTGATGGATGCGTATTGGGCGACAACTACACAGAAATATCCATGTTCTTCTGTCGCAGGGAGAAAACTGCAGAAATTCATCTTCCATTCAAGGATGAAACAGTCAAATATCTGCACTACCACTACTACTGCTACACACATAATTAGACTGTGCCTGAGCTGTCTGTGTAAAGACCCTTTCTTCCATCACTGTCATCACCAAAAAGGCCCTATTATCTTGCTTATGGTCTCCTTGTCAAGTTTACTTTGATTGGATGTACAGTGCTTGTAGAAGCACTGAGACAGTACGTTTTACTCTCTGTTGAGTTCAATAGATTGAGGGGTTGGGGGGTCCAGCACTGAACTTGGAGTAATGCCATACCAGGATTTAGAGGCAGGATGAGAGCCTGAAGGACTATAGGATTTGGTAGATACCCGCTCCACCCTTGTCACTTTCATACCCTGTTTGAGCTACTCTATTTAATGAATTGCAGTGGCATTTCACATGGTCCAGCAAGGAGTCAGTGTTTGCAAAGTTAGGTTGGCTAGGGCATGTGTTACCCTGTGTACTGGGGGTCCTGGGAGGGACACCAAAATGTGCTCAATTAAAGGTGGGGAAAATTAGCTCAGAGCACTGCTTAGCGTTACGAGAGGCAGGGTGACGTAGCGAGATCTTGAACCCTATGTCTACGGGGTCAGGCCTAGTCAAGGAGCACACAGAAGTTGAAGCAATAAATGATGTTTTATTACAAACACAAGCAAAACAGTGTATGCGACACACTCATATAAGATAACTAAAGAAAATAAAGGTTGGAGTGGTATAGAGGGATTTTTAGAGGGGTTGCTGGTTTGGGTGATACTTCACCTGTCCTGAAGCCCGGAAAAATAGAGAGCGAGGCCGGGGTGCGATGTAGCTCAGCACGTGGAGCTGAGGGGAGGCTCGCCAAGCAAAGCGGCAGCAAGGCGGGATGAAACTCGGGAGTGATCCAAGGAAGGTCTCGGAATCAAGGGTTTTTATAAGGAGAATTGTGACTGCAGGCTATGCCGTACTTGGGGGAAAACAATAGATTTGGAGTTGGAGACAAAGCCTCCGAAAGGTCAGAATCGGAATGATTGAGTTATCGTAGCGGTTCTCAATAGAGTAGCCAGTATGCCAATGCAGAGTGCTTGGGTATTGTATAGTTAACCCATCAGGCTGCCATCGCGGGGCAGAGGCTCTTTTGTAAATTGCGTGCATACCTAATTAGAGTATTTGCCTGGAGGTCTCCTAAAGCAGTGATTCAGCTATTTCTGGCCTGCCAGTATTGTCTAGGAATATTACGGCAATTAACGGCCGAGCTTGTTTACGTGCTTATCCGGTGGTCTTGCAAGCACGTGGAGAGGAATAGAGAAGTGAAGCTGAATTATGATATCAAGAGGATATCTTTAATATCCCCAAAGCTCGGACTAGCCAGGGCAGTAACACATGTCTGAAATCAGTGGGATTTCTGCCATATTCCTTGGCTCCCCAAAGTATATATATGAAGTAAAGGATGATACAAAGCTGCTGAGCCACATTAAAGGCCTCAAATTTTGTAACTTTCCATAAGAGTTGGAAGCAGCTATTCTGAGTACTACAAACAGTTAAAATCAGTGTGAACTTGTGTATTAGCCTGAATAGCCCTTTCACCATTACTATTCCAGAAAGGATTCCATTCTAAAACTATGGCCTAAATCCAATTACTTGTCCAGCTAAAATAAACCTATTTAATCAATGGCATGCACATAACTGTTGAAAATTGAGTCAATGTGCCTGTTCAACAATTAGATTCAGGTTTATGAAATTTCTATTGTCAGAAAAACTTGGTGATGCATAAAGAATAATTAGCTATTATTGTTACTTATCTTATTAAAAGATCCCATAAAGATAACCAGCACCAAGCCTTTTAACATTTTCCAATTCTTTTAAAAGCAAGTGCGTACAAAGGTCTTTGTTTCCTGTATTTTTCTGTATACTTTCAGTATTTACGTGCTCATTGAATTAGAGAGATTCTCTTGCCTTAATATATACCAGTACAATAGCTCACACTCTGCTAATCTCTCTAATCTTGAGCTGAGTTTTAAAACCATTCCCAGCAGGAATATTTAAAAGAACAGATGTTGACTTGCCAGGTAAGGCTGAATGATTTTGGCAACCCCATAGTATCTGGTATTTGGCATCCAGGAAAACAGAGTCCTCCCTTTTCTTTTCTTTTCTTTTCTTTTCTTTTCTTTTTTCTTTTCTTTTCTTTTCTTTTCTTTTCTTTTCTTTCTTGTTCTTTTATCGTGACTTTTAGCAGAAAGTTTTCAATCAGAAAGGCTAAACTTGGGTAATAAGGAAGAGCCAGGTGGCAGGACATCTATTTTGCACAAAGATGAGATAGCCATCCGGTACTGTCCAACTGCCCATATCTGTGCCTTTTATTTCTTTGGCTTTTGTTTTCATTTTGTTTTATTGGAAATCAGTTTGAGCACTTACTGAACAGGGGGAATCTCAGACCTAGGTTAAATAAATAAAATTAATGATGAAAGAATATGGAGTGGCACAGTGGTTATAGGTTTTGGGATAGGACTGGTGTTACCCCAGAACATAGGTGCCACAAGGGCTGTACCACGATGCCAAATACCTCCTTGCAAAAGTGGAGAATGAATTAGCTCAAAATAAGGAGGCTAACAAAAGTGGGGCAACTTAGCAAAACCTTTCTACCAATGTTTATGGGCTCATGCAGGAAAAGAACCAGCCAGAGATTCAAAAACAAACTAAAGATGTGTTCTATTGAGGGGAATTCACTCGTGCATTCAAACAAGATACACACAGTCACACATTCACACAAGAGCTAACTGAAAGATAAAGGGAGGAAAAATTATGCATAGAGAAGCTGAGGGTTGGGGGTTATAATTACCAGTCCAGAAGAGCAGTGAAGAAGTTGAAATGTGGCTTAGACTTGTGTCTGAGGGCAGACCACATCAGGATTCAGGGCAACATAGTGAGGTCCAGCATTTCATCTGACTGCATCTGACTTCTCAAAACCAAGGGTTTATATATTCTATTTCCCTCCCTGAAGGAGTGTGAGTTAATTGCTCTCCCAGCCTAGGGAACAATGGGAATTGAAACACAGACAATGGGGTCTGGAATGGACTGACTAGTTTCAGTGCCTTGGTTGAGTGGGAGTTTCTGGGCCAGGCTTTGGTAGGATCTTTGCCTGTGCACCTGGGCACCTTATTGTTTTCTGTTGTTTGCAGTTGATAGGATTAGCGCAAAGCCATTAAGTCAGGCTTTATAACCTGGCCATGCTGGGGTCATCTTTGACTTGTTCCCAGACAGTGTCCCTTTCCACATGGCCTTTCAAGCCATAAGGGTGTATCATTTATATTTTATGCCAATTAAACTTATCTACCAATTAATATATTTTGCCAACTAGACCTTATCAAAACGTGGGAGCGTACGGCTGCTAACACTGGGAGGCTCCATTTTAAATCTCCACCAGTCCTGAATCTCACCAGATGATGTTGAGACAATTATAGCTCAGCCTAATGTACCTGACAACTTTTTTGTAAGAATCAAATCCTTTCTTGTAAGGATTAAATGCACTGTGAAGATAGATTGCAGGAACAACTGAAGCACCTTGAAAGGTAAAATAGAAATGCAATAAATACAAGATAGAGTTCAGATTAATTTAATTCAGCAGAGCTTTTATAAATCAATTTTTCTAAATTAAAATTTTAAAAATCCTTATATTGCACCAAGGATATTTAGAGTTATGGAACTACTTTTAGGGAAGAAGAAGGGTGTATTTATTTTGAAACAACTGGTTTTTAGGTATTAATTCCATAAGAATTGTTCATAGAAGGACTGCAGACTTAGATGCTCACATCCTAGAAACAAGTGAGGCAGAAGAAAGGAGCGGAAATTGTAAGAACTCTGAGATGGAGGAGGCAGATGATAGAAGCAACCCTCTTGGGGAATATAAAAAAAGAGATGAACTAGTGACAGATTTCTTCAAGGAAGAACCATTTGAAGACAAACCCACAATTTTAGAAAGTAAAGTTGAAAGGCTCAAAGCACTTGGGAGAAATAAATCACCAAGAACAGCATACTGATAGTGCAGTTTCAAACTGTAGAGAGGGGATCTATCCCAACTCTAACAAAAATCTGCCAGCAAATAGGAAAAACAAAACAATGGCCCACAAACCAGAAAGTGCTTCATGTACATTCCATTCCCCAAGAAATGGGATCCCAGGGATTGCCATAAGCATTGGATGACTTCATTGTTTCCCTGTGCAAGCAAAGTGATGCTCAATATTTTATAACCAAGGCCCTTTCCGCACCTTACCTTTTCCCAGTGCTGGGATGCGGGGATCGCTTCAGCTCCGCATGAGCTGCCTGCTTGCACAAGAGCCCCGTCTCTTCCTTCCGCAGTGCAGCCTGGGAGTTTCCCAGGCTGCGCTGCGGCAGGAAGTGTGACTGGCGTGGCTCCAGAGATTCTGCACACCAGGTAAGTACACGTGGAGCCTAGGAGGAATGCACGATTGTGCACCATTTTCTGCTTCCAGCCGAAAATGAAAAGGTGCACAATCAGCGCCTGCCGGCCCCTAGAGCATCACGTAATTGTGAGTGCGTCATGCAGATCGCTCCTCACAATCGCGTGATGCTCCTGGCGCCCTTTCGCATGGCAAATGACGTGTGAAAGGGGCCCGAGACTTTTACCATAAATGAAGTGTAAAATTCCAGACACCTAAGATGGTCTCAAAAAAGGAAGAGGCTATAGGGATCATATTATAAAGGTACATTGGATAATGGAACACAACAAAACATTTGGAAGAAAATCAACTTGCGCTTTACGGATTAAGGCAAACCCTTGATTAAGGCAAAGCCTTAATTGTGTCACTCATGAGAAATTATAGTTCATACTAAAAGAAATGTGTGTGCTGGAGAAACAGAACAGTTTTGCATTGGCAAAACTGTCCAGAGAAACAGAATAATCAAAGGAACTGGAAAAATCTGCATTTTATCATGCTATCATTTTAATATATAGTCAGAGCATATCATACAGAAAGTAGGATTAAACACAGATGAAGGAGATATAAAAACTGAGATAAGGAATATTAACAATTTAAGATATCCACACAATACCATATTACTTGCAGAAAATAAAGACTTAGAATGGCTTGGATAAAGTCTAAGTTGGCTTTATGGCAAATAACCAAAAGGCAGTAGATGAATGGATGCAGGAAGTAAGGAGAGAATTGCCCCTGCACTTTCACCATTAAGTTGTGAGGGACAAATGGCACACAGCATTCTGCACTGGTATCACATCACCATGCATACAGGTACCAGAAATCCATACTGAACTTGATATTTGGAGGGAAGCTCAATTTGGTCTCCACAAATTCCAGTAGGAAATGAACTGATTTGTACCTTCCAACAGAAGTAAGCCATCCACCAGATTTTTAATATATCTCCAAATGTTGTGATTAGTTTTTAGTTGATATTTTAAAAAACAAGAATTTGAGTATAAATTTGAGAGGCAAAAGATATTTAAATCTTTGTTTGGAGGGAAGGATTTATTTTCTAAAAATCTCAGATTACTGTACAAGTGGAATTGAATATATTTCGGGGGGAAATGTATCATGGTGACATGAAACAGGAGCAGATTTGTCCATTCTTTTGTGTGTATGCACCTTCAAGTTGCCTGCCAACTTATGTTAACCCCATGACTTTCATAGGGTTTTCTTAGGCCCTTTTCGCATGGCATTTGCCCTTTTTGCATGGCAGGAAGCTCGTGTGGAGCTGAAGCAGCAGGGACGTGAGGGCCTCTCGCTGGAGGCTGCTCACATGATCCCCGCACCCCAGCTCTGCAAAAAGGCAAGCTGCGGAAAGGCACTTAGGCAAGGAATACCCATCCTTACATGATTCCAAACACACATACGATTTTGAGTGGGAAAGTTCTTCCACTTGTCCCTACATGCTGGCTTCACTGGAGACAACTAAAAGCTGAGGTGTCTACAATCTGCCTAGTCTACCCCTTTCCTTCTTTAGTCCCACCATGGATGTCATGTGCTGGGGATGCTGGAAACTGTATTTTTTTTGGGGGGGGGAGGATGTCTATTGAAAACCAAATTAGAAATATTAAATAGGAGAGAAATATGGTTTTGCTTCTGTTTGCAGTCTTTCGCTCTCCACATATGAAACTTTAATCATAAAACAGAAGGAAAATGGGAAAAGACTGCCATTTATGTTTATGTTCATTCTTCATACGCGCAGCTGGAAATGAGCAACTCAGAAATGACTACCAGTCTCTGAGTTTTGTTAAAAATGAAAAACAGAACCTAAATGCCAATGTCAGTCAAATTTTTAAGAGGTGCATCATGGTCCTAAGTTAAAGCTACAGACAGAGCAAGCCAGATGCCAAACTGATTTTATTATGCCTCCAGTTTAGCATAAATAGGCAACTGTCAAAATACAGAATCTTGTCATTTGACAAACTGAAATTCCACCCAACTGAATTAAATAGAACAGAGAGTTGTTTGTAGTTTTGACAGAATTTCCCTTCCATTCCTTTCCAGAAACACTGGTCTGTTTGGCAGAGCACTCAAACAGTTTCGTAGAAATTAAATGTGCTAAAATAATATGGTGGAGGCGAGGTGGGCTAGGAGGAATTCTTCAAGTATGCACTTTATTATTTAAATTATTATTAAATTAAATTATTATTAATTAGTTATTTATTTCATTTATATATTGCCTTTCTCCTGATATGGGACACAAGGAGGCTCACAAATCCAAAACAAGAGGGGGAAAAATTAAACCCATCAAATTAAAACTACTAATTCTGTTTAAAAATTTTTTTAAAAATGAAAAATATTTAAAAAGTTTAAAATAGAGCATGTGTGCTCCCCCACTTTCACTGATGGTGAAAGGAGAGCAAGAAGAGGGCTAGCCTAGCTGCCTGGGGAAGGAAAGCCCATAGCCAATCCCAAAGAGTGTCAGTATCTTTTAATTAATCAGTTTACAGCCCTGACATCACAGAAAGGGATACCTTTCTGCAGATTCATTGGACCACTTCTGCATCTGGTAGGATGAGAAGTCTGGGAGAAATCCTAGTCAATTTTATTGGGTATTTATTTTTGAGAAGGAGGATCACCTTTTTTATGCCACTTCTAACAATGTAGCGTTCATATGATTAATGTTTTCGATGCATTCTACCTGTTGGTTTTATGTGTCATTTTAAGCATGCAGTAAAATTTGCTTATTTGGTTTTCTTTAGCTGCCTTGCAAATTTTATTGATTCCTAGAATGAATGAATGAATGAATGAATGAATGAATGATACCGAAATGTAAGCTGTTTTTTTGTCTCTGGCATCCTTGCTTTGAAGTAAGCCTTATTGAACAAAGAGGGCTTTAACTGTGGAATATACAAACTTGGCAGAAGATGGTATGAAATAAGAACAACCTTGCTAGTTCAGGATAAAGACCCCTTCTACACCCTACCTTGCCCCGTCGTGCTCCAGTGATGATCACAGCAGTGGCTCTGCCAGGAAGGGAGCATGACAGGAATGCTCCACTTTGCACTGGCTGTCTCCCTCCCAAAGGAAGCATGATGGACACGCCTCTTCTCTCCACAGTGCAGCTGGGCACTTTCCCAGGCTGCGCTGGGGCAGGAAGCACCTTCATTATGCCTCTGGGGCTTCCTCAGGCCAGGTAAATGCAGGATTGTGGGTCATTGAAAACCCATCAATGATTTAATCTGCGATCATGTCGCCTGGCAAGCAGAGAAGAGTGGGATCATGACAATGTCATGCAGAAGCGTTGTCATAGTCCCACTCTGCTCCTGTCCCCATGCTGAGACAACAGCATCCTGCAGAAAGGGCCAAAGTCTACTTGTTCTAACATTGTTTCCAACAGTGACTACTCAAATACTTCCCGGAAGCAGATGAAAATAGAACAGATGAAAACTACTGAAAAATTCCACCATGATGGTTTCTGTACATGTCATTTGTATTTTTTATTTTATTTTATTAATTACTAGTACTTAATTTTTTTTTCTTTTCTTCTGGCACAGGCTACATATCTCAAGGCAGTAAGGAGTAAAAGTATCCTATTTGTACTAGGCTTCTTTATTGTTATTGAAGTTAATTGGGTAACAAGCTGTTTACTGTAACACAACCAAGGATTATGCAAAACAATCACATGCAAATTTTGCATGGAATTCATCAAATGCAGCATTTGCTGCACAGGAAACAACTTTTTCACTACAGAAAATACTGCTTTCTATGCAAAACAACCTATTGTGAATTTTGTGCAGAATAAATTCTGAACTCGGAAGTTTCTAATCTATCCAAGATTCTTCTCAACAGGATTTCTCAATATTTGCAAAATGTCTTTTGTAACCATTTTCCAAATATTGTTGAATATTCTTCCTGTTCCTAGTCAACAACTTTATAGTAGGAACAGTTTGACAATGAAACAGACCACATTAGAAGGTAGTGGATACTCCTCTTTTGGAAGTTTTAAAACAGATTTTGGAGGGGCATCTCTCAGTGTGCCTAAATGACAAAGGCTTGGACTAGATTGCCTTCATGGTCCTTTCCAGCCCTATGATTCTATGATTCTCAGTGTGATTTCCTATAAAATTTACTATAGGACTGAGTAATTTTCATGAACCTTGAGGATATTTGCCTTCTGGACCTATCATTCCCTCTCACCAAAAAAGGAAGTGAGGGACATCCACCTCTGTTTTTCCTGTTTCTTTTCTCTTCTCTTCTCTTCTCTTCTCTTCTCTTCTCTTCTTTTCCTCTCTAATCCTAACCTATCCAGTATAGTGGTTTTCAGTACTGCAACATGCAATATGCAGATCTCATGTCTAGTAGCAGTACCTAGTTGTGCCTCTGGCAAGGCTATTAACATGGTTGTCATCAACTTGTCAATAGCTCAGAAAGGATGGCTAGATGGAGCAAATTTCTCCTTGCATTTGATTTGGAATTGATCTCATCCAAAAGAATGTTGCCTCTTCTTTCAAAACTATTTTATAAAGTCAAGCTCAGATTTCACTTGTCAGGTCTCAGAAGAATGGCTGATTTCTCAGGGAATTGCTATGACCTGCCTCTTTGACAACACATGAAACTGCAGAAAGACATCCTGTTCTGTGATGTCCCCCTGGTCTCAGGTTTTGGCCCTGAAGTCTCAGGGATTGCGATACTGTTGAGCTGGTAATCCTAAATTACCTATTTCAACCATGAGAGGAAAAAAGGGAAAACATTAAAGCCAACCCTAGAACAAGCATCACTTTGTTGTATAAAAGCATAATACTTTTTAAAGCAGTAATGGTAAAAGTAAAAAAAAAAAAGTTAAAAAATGTAAATGTCTAACGTCTGACTCCAAAATATTATTTTAAAAAATTAGTAGAGAAGAAAGATGCTTTAATAAGCAAAGTCAGCTTTGCCAGGGCCCATAACACCAATGGCAGGCCAGGTAGTACCCATCATCTGCCACCTTCTGGGTGGCCATTTACAGGGAACAAACTGTGTTGCAGGCCCCAGACCAGCACCAATTTCAATCCCTAGCTGCACCATGGTTCCCAAGAAGAAAAGTCCAAAGCCTTCACCAGGAAGAGACTGAATCATTTCAAATGTTGAAATGTTGGGAACTGAAGTGTTTGGGAGGTTGCTTTGAGACAAAAAACAAAGTAAAAGGTTTGAATTTGATATTTTTCCCTAAGTAGTAGTCTTTTTGCTAAAAAGCATAGTCTTAGCCTACTTTAAAAAAAAGTCTGAGGTAGCTAAAAATAATGATGAAAGCAAGATTGCATCAGTTGTTGCTACAGGGTGACTTGGCAAATGAACTAGTTAAAGAATGTACAGTCAAATTGTTAAACTGACTTCTGGAGGTCCTGTGGGGGACAACTTGATTTGCTCACAGTTATAAAGGTTGGGGAAACTAGCGGAGCACTGCCATTAACAAAACAAGGGGCAGGGTAACCCAGTAGGATCTGTTACCCAACTTTACAGGGTCAGGCCAGACGAAAAGCCAGACAAAAGTATCAAATAAATGGATTTTATTGAATGAATATATTCTCACACACCAACACACTCACTCACTCACTCACACACACAACGTGTATTGAGAAGGAAAAAAGGTGAAAAATGGATAGGGGATATAGCAAAGGGAATGTAAAGCAGTGATACTGCACCTATCCTAAAGTCTTTGGTCCGGGAAGCGGCAAGAAGAACAGAGCTCAGCAAAGAGACAGCTGGGGGATCACTCAACTAACAGAGTGCCGGTCTGCTAGCATCTCAGGGAGTTCTCCAAAGAGACCCTCAAAAAGTAGGACTACTTATAGGGCAGAATGTATCTTGAGGGCAGGCCCTCTCCCGGGATGAGCAATGGGCCAGTCATTTGCATGATTGGTTTATGCTGGGTTGTGAGTGTTCAGGGTTGCGGTTGCAAAGGGTTGCAGTGTAAGTTTATGTAGATGGACCTCGCCTTGTAGGATTTTCCAAAGTCAAGGTTGCTCAACCTGGGGAAAACCCGATAATCCCCTCGAGTTGGCTACTCTTGGCTGAGAACCTTTTGTTTATGTGGATTTGCACAGCCTGAGGTCTCCTTGGGCTACATGACTGGGGATTTTTCCGGTCTTGACCTGTTTTCAGTTGTTTGACCTCTTTGCCTACGTGCCCATCCAGGCAACCTCTCTGGCATGGTGGGCATATTTCATATCAAATTTATAGTTCCTGGGATAGGATACGCCAGTGGGGTAACAAAATGGGCCAGAAAAATTAAATGTGACATCAATATAGAGACTTGGGGAAAAAATTGGAGAAATAACATCAAATTTACCAGATAAACATTTATTGATAATGTCCTTTACACCAAAGGGTGGAACATCGGCATATAAAATCAGGGACAAAGACAATAGAACACCACAACAATGCATGACATGAAATCCCCAGCACCCCACCAGTCACTACCCATCTCAGCACCTTAAACACAACTCAATGGCTTAAGATGATGAGTCAAAGAAGAAGGTCTTCAACCATTTATGAAAATAGGTGAGATCCTCCTCCAGCTGGAGGTCCAAAGGAAGACGATCCACAAAACTGGAGCGAGATCTTGAATGGCTTGCAGCCTTGACAGAGCTGTACATGTTGGTGGAACAGACAATAATCCTTTGCCTGCAGATCTCAAATTCCTGGATGGAACATACCGTGCAAGCTGAGCTGTGAGGTACTGAGGAAGGTTAGAATGCAAAACTTTAAATACCAGGACCAAAAGTTTGAAACAGGCCTTGGCCCGAACTGGTAGCCAGTGATGGATCTGGGAGGAGAAGAAACAGGTGAATATTTCAGTAGATTTAAAACAACCTGGACAGCATTGTTCTGAATTAAAACCAGAAGAAGAAGGGAATAGGAAAGCAAACTTGCCAGTGAACTGTTACAATAATCTAGGTGTGAGATAACCAGGGCCTGGACAAGCTGATGGGCAGTCTCAACAGTCAGGAACCTCCAGATCCTGTGGATGTTCACAAGATGGAAGTTACATGCCTTTGCTGTAGCCCTGATAAAGGGATATAGAGATAGCCAGTCATCTAGCAGGACTACATGGTTCCTGGCAACTGAGGCGGGAGCCACTGTGCAACCCTGTAAATCCAGTGGGGGACAAGCAACTTGGCCTCTTTCTTTGATCAGAAGGTGATGGCAATTGCTGATTCATTTTTGTTGGATGGATCTCCACCTCCATTGCCATCAGTCGATCTACCACAGCCTTTGGCTCAGGCCATGTCTTCACCAGCCCGAACAAAGTTTCACTTTTCCCCTGTTACAGGGGCAGTCATAAGCCAGATTGTGATGTCTTCTTCCTCCTGCCCTACCAGACATGAGAGAGGGGCTGCTGGATGATCAGACTGAAACACCAAGATCTGCATTTTGTCTACATTCATCTTAAAATGGTGAGTGGTCATCCATGAAGAAACACATGACAGACAGTCCATCACTGACTTCCGCACGGTGTCATCAATTGATTTGAAACTCTGAAAAATCGGAGTGTCATCTGCATAAATGTGATACTGACAACCCATTTCAGAAATAAGAAATCCAAGGAGGAGTGCTTATGACTGCCTCTGTATGAAGTTACTCCTCCTCCTTTCTTGTTTGGTCTATTTCTCTGAAATAGGTGATACTCCCCAATTACTACATTTCAATCATGAGACTCATCCCACCAGGTTTCAGTGATACCAATTATATCATATTTATTCCGTTGCATTAAAAGTTCCAGTTCGTCTTGCTTTTTTCCCATTTTCTGTGCATTGGTGTAGAAACATTTAAGACCATGTGCCCTTCCCACAAGTGCTTTACTTACTTACCTAGAGTTGGTCTCTAGTGCTACTTGGCCTGCTCTTTCTATAACATTTGGGCTGTTTTCCCCAGCACTTATGAACGCCTGCCCTGAATACTATTGTCTCCTCCCCCCCGCCTTTAACCCTAGAACTCAGTTTAAAGCCCTCCTGATGAGATTTGTGAGATTCTTAGCAAAAACATTCCTGCCACTAGCTGTGAAGTGCACCCCATCCTGTGCCAGAAGTAAATGCAGACCATGGCCCAAGAAGCCAAATCGTTCTCAGTGGCATCATCTGTTGTTGTTCAACAACACTACTCTTCTCTCCCTTTGTGGGCCATGTCCTTCAACAGGGAGGAGAGATGAAATTACAGCCTGTGCACCAAGATCCTTCAGCTTCCTACCCATAGCCTCATAATCCTTTGTGACATCCTGAAAGCTGCACCTTACAGTGTCATTGGTTCCCACATGAACCAAAAATAATGGGTAAGTCAGTGGGCTTGACCAGTCTTGTCAGCCTCTTGGTTACATCATGCATTTTGGCCCCAGGGAGACAGCACACCTCATAATTCATCCTGCCTGGTTTGCCGATGTTGTTTCTGTTCCTCTCAGCAAGGAGTCTCCAACCACCAGAACTTATCTCCTCTGAGGCTTGGCAGGGGTTTCATCATGTGCAGATTCTTTAAGGCTCACCTGGATATCCTCATCAGGCTGGCACTATTGGTCTTGTTTCTCCTTATCTTAATAAAAATGTAATTTTAAAAAAATGGTGAAAGCATTTGCGAAAACATCTCTGTTTTAGACCCTTTCCACAGGACCTTCCCATCCTGGCATGGGGACAGAAGAGGAGCAGGATCACAATGATGCTTCTGTATGACATCATCATAGTCCCATCCTTCTCCCATCACCAGGTGGTGTAATCATGCATTAAATCATTGATAGGTTTTCCTCATCAATGGCCCATGGTTGTGCACTTACCTGGCCTGCGGAAGCGCTGGAAGCACAATGGAGGCACTTCCTGCTCCAGCACAGTCTAGGAAAATGCCTAGTTGTGCTGCAGAAGGAAAATGAATGTCTCTCGTGCTTCTTTCCTTCCCTTCCAATGAAACCCTTTTTTCAAAAAGTGCTGTGACCACAGAGGCATGACTGAAGAGAAAAGCCAGCTGCAGGAAGGGGAAAATTGAATGGACAGATGAGGAGCATGTATATTTTACAAAGGTAAAAATGCTGCATAGAGACATACTTGTTGAACCATAAATTCATAAAGCATCTATAATTACTTCAATTTCTTAGAAAACCCCAACACTGCAGACTACTGAGAAATGTTCTTTAAAATGAAGTGAACTTACTGACCAGCCCCCATAGCCAATATAGACCCCTATGCCTAAGAATGATACATGCATTAGAAAGCTACTAAGGATAATTTTTTTATATAATTAAGCCAGATATTCCCAATTCCCATCTCCAGATTTAACCTTTAAATATTTTCATGCTAGCATGAAAAATTAGATAGTAGCAATAAAATGTGTTTCTCCTATTTTCCCATGTACTAATTCTACTATCTTCCTCCAAATGAAATTTTAGTAGTAACAAATTAGTTTAGGTTTCCTGGCTTTACCAGTTTGGCTTTCTCAATTTGTATCAGCCAAGGATTTGAACCATTTTAACAAAACATCTTTTTCTAGGATTTTTTCATATATTTAAATTTATTGCGGAGGTGCTTCCCCAAATAAAGACATGTTTGTCATAACATGTAATTTTCATCACCTGCACATCTGGAATTTAACGTGCCTTGTTTTGTGTCTAATTGCTTGAAGATAAATTTAATCTACGAGCTAAAATGCCAAGGCACATATATCTGAAGCAATCCTGCTGTGGAGAGAAATATGGGTTTACTCGAGGAAATACGCTTTTCCCACAATGCCGATGCACATAATGTCAGGGGATAGGGACCCACAGGTACAAGAGTGAGGCTGTCACACTTGCTGGGGTTTGCAGTTTAGGGAGGGACCTTTAGAATTTTCAGCGAGAGAGCTCTTTGGCCTCAGTAAACTACAAACCCCAGAATTCCAGAGGATGATAAAAGTGGAATAACAGCACTGTAACAGTTTAGTGCAGAAATGGCCCATTTACTGCAGGCATCAAGTATGTTAGGTACACCACTGATTCAGCATCTTCTCACACCTGTTTTAAAAACTGTTGCTTTTCTCATTGTAATGTAAGAGAAGACAAAAAAGGTCATTAACCGTAATTTCAGCTTCAGCTTCTTAGAAACAAACTTGTAAAACTGTATCAGTCTGACAGGTATTACTTCTCTTTTTCCATTCTTAGTACTGGAGTCATCAGTTTAAAAAAAAACTGGAAAATTTTTGTAGTGGTTTTCCCCTTGGTAGCTAAGTAACTCCACAAACTGCATTAACTCATTTGGACATAGGGTAGTCTGCCAAAAGTTACTCTTTAGCAATTCTGGACTATATATACCAGTGACCAATCCTTCTTTCCTAGTACCTCATTTCCCCCTCTTGGACAAAAATGAACATAGCAAAAGTTTTTCCAGTATTTTGCAATCTGACATGAGCAATGGTTGCCCATGAATATATGCATAATTATTGTTGTTGTTACTGTTGTAATTGTACCTAAAACCACAAGGCAAGTACAGAAGTTTAAAGGGATCTGCCTACAAAGTTGCTATCTAACATTAAAAAGAAAAAGAAAAAGAAAGAGGGACTGAAAGCAATTCTGAAAATCTAGGAAGAACAGAAGTATCTCAAGGGGGTACTTAAATGTGATAACAGTGGAACAGAGTGAGAAGTCAGGTAAGTGGATATTGAAGTGATGCGTAACTATGACATAAGATGCCTGTAAGTAAGAATCAGATAGTATAGTCTCAGGTTTGATTAGAATATTTTTCCAACAAGAAATAGCAATAGGACGTGTATTTCTATACTGCTTATCAGTGCCAAGCACTCCCTAAGCGGTTTACAATGTGTTAGCTAATTGCTCCCAACAAGCTGGGTACTCATTTTACCAACCTGCAGAAGGATGGAAGGCTGAGTCAACCTGGACCCTGGCAGGATCGAACTCACAACCTTGTGGCTGCAGTACCGGCATTTAACCACTGCGCCACCAGGGCAGACAGAAGATTCCAGAGACGAACAGAGGAGAACAAGGCTACATTTCCTGCTTTGATTGCAAATTTGCTTTTATCATCATCAACTTACAGGAGAGGAGAAAGCTCTGCCCCAAAGTTCTTTCTGTGATCCATGACATCCATCCCGCAACTGCTTGAACAGCCCTTTCTGAATTCTTCCAGAAGAGGCAAGTGCCATCCAAATAGTTCACAGGACCCCTCCCTACACTGTTTAACATTAAAAATGTTCTAACATTAAAAATGTCAAATGTTATTTGGCATTTTTGACAGTCCATGCAGCCCCCCAGAGGGTTGCAAGGCCAAAAGATTGGTCCCTAGACTCACTGAAGTTGCTTCCCCCTTTTCTGTGTGGATAAGCTGAGAGGAGCTGAGGTCAAGCTGTTGCTGCTTGAAGCAGAACAACAAAGGGCACCCCCCAGTCAAGTTAGGCAGGACTTGCATTGGCTGTCAATGTGCTTTCAGTCTGAATTCAAGGTGCTGGTAATTACATTTTAAGTCCTAAATGACTTGAGAACTCAATACCTGAAGGAGCACCTCTACATATGTACTCTTGCCTGAGATATGCTGGAGGGGCCCTCCTCTGTGTCCCATCAGTCAGTCAGGGCAATATGCTGTGGCCTCCCAGGACATGGCAGAAGGCCTTCTCTGTGTGGCCTCCCAGTTACGGAACACCCTGCCCAGCTGGTGCCAAGATTGCTGTGGTTCAGGCACCAAGTGAAGTTATAGTACTTCACAAAAGCCTTCAGGGTTTAACTGGTTTTACAAAAAGCCTTCCACGTGCATAGTTTTAATTTGTCTTAAACTAGTTTAACTCTCTTAATCTGTCTTTTTAACTTCTTAAACTGTTTAGTGTGTTTTTTGCCTTTGAAAATTATTTTATTTTCACACCGTTTCAAGTTAGACAGGTTGGTTTTATTGTAAGCCTTCCTGAGATCTTTAGACAGATGATAGGATAGACAGATAGACACATAGACAGACAGACAGACAGACAGACAGATAATCCCATGACTACTTTTCCCCAGGATTCACCTAAGCTTTTCCCCTTTCCCTCAGGAGAAACCAAAGGGCTAGTACCAGCAAGATGTTCCTTCTTGATCTGCCCAGCACCATGTGGTATTTTGTATGGCCATGTGGTATTTTGTATGGCATCACAGAAGAAGACAGATTTGTAGAGACTATGTATATATTGGCACTGGTCCTGAGTTGTGATAACACCAAAACTAGAACTGACAAAAATTATGAGATGTTAAAATCCACTGCAAAATCTACAAAGTATAAATCTGCATTCATGTAGTTATATGATAGCTACCTGACTCTCCTGCTGTTAATATGCCTGCTTATTGTCCTATTGTGCAATGGGAAACGTATCATACCTGTTTCTGTAACTCCAGTGAATAAAATGGTACACTGAAAAATAGTTATGCACCATCCATGAATGGCTCAAATCCTGCTGATTAGTCCCACCAAGAGCAGACACATTTAATCAAAACTTAACACATAGGTAGGTTAATCCAATTGACTCAATGGCTCTACTGTATTTGGCTGTACTGTAACAATAGGGTTTATGCCTGTGTGTTGCTGAAAATGTTATCAACTCCATCCACCATTCCTTTTGTAACATTGCTGTAGCATTCACTGACTGTTTGCATTATCCGATTTTGCTATGATTTTCGAAATGGCATAAATTTTGTCAATTCTGCTTCAATCCGCAGGGCCATCATCCCTGAGATAGAGTGCCAAGATATCTTCAATCAATGTCTGAAAATTCATTGTTGTTATTTAGAGTCAAGTACTGAAAGTCCACCTCAGTCTTGTATACCAGTTCTGTAGTGTTATAGTTAAAAAAAAAAATCCAAACCATACAGAGAGTAACTCTTAATTTCCCGTACAATAAATGAATGTGCACTTGGAATCCGTTTCTCTAAATCTCCATAAGTGTGCAAAATGAAGCCACCAACTTTGTCACTTTTCCATTGGCTTCACATATTGCTTCTCCCATAGAAGAAATCTGTGATGTCTCAACAGGTCTCAAGAGTGGTAGATGGAGTGTTTTCACTTGTCTCGAGTAGTACAACAGCTAATACCAAAAGGAAATTTTAGGTGGGAAGAATATACAAGGGATTAAGAACTCACTGACTAATCAAGTGCTTTAAAAGAAACCAGAATAAATGTAGACACAAACTTCATGTTGTTCTTGTCTCTCAGTGCAAGAGCTGTTCACAGCACTTCAAAACGGTAGAATTCTTGAAGATAATCCACATCATGTGACTGGGCTTCAGCATATCCCAAAGACACTCTCAAGACATTTCTGCACTATAGCGCTAGTATTCCACTTTCAACATCCTATGGAATCTTGGGGTTTGCATTTCAGGGAGGGGCCGGCCAGTCCCTTCTGAAACTGCAAACACCAGGCTTCCATAGGATGTTGCAAGTAGAATAATAGTGCCATAAAGTCTAGTGCGGAAATGGCCTCAGACTAAAATTGCATCCAAGAGTAGACCAATCAAGTTGCAAAAGATCTTGCAAACTGAGCTTGGCCAAGAAGAATAAAGCTAGAGACACAGGCTGAGTCAGGCTGCATCAAGCTGAGTCACGCTGCATCAAGCAAGTGGAATGTAACTCTGTTGGGCTTCCCTGCTCAAACTCTGGAGGGGCACTACTGGTGCTACTTATTGCCAGGGAACAGAAGGGAAGTAATTCAGATGATGAAGCAGCTGGTTTTAGCATCGGAGGGGGGAATTATACAGGCTGAGTGCTGATTTGGATTATAGTCTGCAACTTAAGACCTGGAAATTTAAAGAGTGTGTCCATAAAGCATAAAATAACAAGCTAGAAATCTTTGTGGATTGTTGAATGTATTTGTGTTACTAAAAGCATACACACTTATGTACATGCCCTCCTCTATCTTCTGTAGGTTACTCTGAATACAACTGTTGGAAGCTGTTTTCTCAAGACACAGGAAAATGTCAGAAATATGTCTGATTCCTGGAAGCTCATTGAATTGTTGCAATATTCCCCAATGTCAAACATTGCACAGAGATCACCAGGGAGTATAGGCAGCCAAAACTGGAAACTTAAGACAAATACATGATCACTGAGCAGAGAACTGCCACAAGGCCTATAGAGCACAGGCCTCAAGCAGGACTTAAGACCTGCTTAAGTCATATACTGGCTTTCTGTAGTGGAATGTATTTTATCATGAGAGCAATCATATGCCATAAAAAGACACTGCTGCAAAGTCCTCCAAGTCTCTACTACTTTCTTTGAACATAATATAAATGCTACTGAGAACTGCAAAGGTTAATCCATTACAACAAGGCAATTAGATTTAGTGACTGTTTGGAAGATAAAAGCAGTGAGTCATAATCAATCCTGAGACCCTAGACATGATAAACGTGAACAATTTCCTCTTACTTCATCAAACTGAATATGACAAAGCATGGTAGTGGAAAAGGATTATAGTTCTGAGTCAGAAAGGTAGGAGGGTTTTATTTTTATTAAACAAGTTACATGTGAAAAAGCAGTCTCCCTCTGCTCTGTAGGTGGTTCCTTCATTTCAGTCTCAAAATCTGACAACCATTATGTGTCTTCCACCATGTGTTTTATGCCACCTTACACCAAGTAAGAAGGCCAATTTAATGGGAGGAATATTTTCATGTATGATTGTGCTGTTTTAGAAGTCTTCAACTCTTTTTTATTAATATCTCTAGCATTTTTGTGTAACAATTTATTACAAAACAAAACAAACTGTGTCCAGAATGGACAATTCATAATTAATTATAACTCTAATACCATGGCAGCTGAGGATGCTCAATAGTCTTGCTCTATAGTAATAATGAGCTGAAACATTAAGGCCTTTTCTGCAGCTTACCTGGGTCTGAGGTTGTCCCAGTATCATCCCAGTAGTGGCTTTGCCAGGATCGGAGCACGGACGCCAACACTCCCTCTGCACCGGCTTGCTCACTGCAGAAGGAAGAACAATGGCCTCGCCATTTCCTGCTGCAGTGCAACTGGGTACTGTTCCAGGCTGCACTGGGGCAAGAAGCACAGCCATTGTGCTTCCACAGTCCCTGCAGCTAAGGTAAGTGTGGGTCTGCAGCGGGATGGTGGCATGATTGCCAGTCATTGACGGGGAAAACCATCAATGATTTGTGACATGATTGCGCTGCCTGGGGATGGGAGAAGGTCAGGACCATGACAATGTCATGCATAAGCATTGTCACGATCCCATCCTTCTCCCGTCCCTATGTGGGTTGGGAGGGTGGAGTGGAAAGGGCCTAAGTTGCACCACAGCAATACTCTGTATAGATAGGTTTCTCTGAAACTAGTGTGAGAAATCCTGGGACAGTCTGTGGTTTGAGCAGCGAAGAAAGTGAGGTGAACTCATATCAATAGCTCTCAGTGGTTAAAAAGATGGAAATTCAAACCCACAGGCTGGGATGGAACACTGACCACTGACTGACATTTGTGATCTCATAGACCAGAAAAGCACAAACTTGCAAAAGGACTACAAAACAAAATTTTGTAGCATATAGTAGAGTTTTGTCTGCCATTGATATGCAATTCTAAATGTTATCTGCATGAGAGGATCTCTGCCATTTTCTAGGCAATGTAACATCATCCTGTCATTGAGCACCACTGCGAGGAATGGACTCTAAGTTAACCTCCAAAATATGCTGAAGCATCTTAGACGTTGCCTCAGGCAGGAGAGATATTTGCCAGCATGTATCTTAGTTGTCTGAGAGGATGTGTGAAGAATCTCTTGCACTGTAGGATCTGGTTTTAAGATTCTCACTAAGAAAATTTTCTGCATATTTTGTTATGCATAGGACAAATGATGCTTGATAGGTATCAGGAAGGTATCAGGAAGACTGGAAATGTAACAGTTATTTCTGTTTTCAATACTCAGATACTTACCAAAGTTGCTCACCCAGGTGGGACCAGAAGGAAGGCACAGGCCTTCCTCCAATATAGGGTTCAGGGCCAACAGGTACAGGAAGCAAGGAGATGACTTGAAAATGTTTGCCATTTTAATGTTCATTTCTCCAGTTTGGAGAGATTCCTTCAGAGCTCTTCAGAATCCATTTTTATTCTCAAAGTCATAAATGATTCAGTTTAACAACCAGAATGTTGTTGTTGTTGTTGCTGCTGCTGCTGTTTGATAGCAAGACACCTTTGATGTATCTGGAGATTCTCTGTGCCTCATGCTTGGTAGATGTACATGTTCTGCATTTTCTTTTGGAAGCTTTTTGTCTGAAATCCCACACAATTTTTGTTACAGCTTTTGCTCTTAAAGTAGTCTGCTGGAAAGCAGGTTGTGACAGGAATATGATCTTATGTATTTCTCACACTGAGATCTTAATTTTATATTTTAATAAATTTTATAGCATTTCATTATGATTTTATCGTCTTTACAATAATCACATTATCAATTGCTTCAGTTTGGGCCATTTCCTCACTACACTGTTATAGTGCTATAATTCTACTTTCAACATCCTATGGAATCCTGGGATTCGCAGTTTAGGGAGGGGCACTTAGAATTCTCAGCCAGAGAGCTCTTTGGCATCAGTAAACTACAAATCCCAGAATTACACAGGATGTTGAAAGTGGAATAATAGCACTAGAATAATGTAGTGCGGAAATGGCCTTGATGTACTACTACTGTTATTGATTGTCATTGATGCTGTGAAGTTTGTTTTTTTGTTTTGTTTTTACTACAGTGTTTCTGCTGTTCTGTAACAGCAGGATTCATAAAGATCTGGCTGCCATCTTCGAGTCACACACAGACACCTGCACACATACCTTAAAAATTGTTCTGGACTCCCCTTACAAAGATACTTATAGGGGAGTTTGCATTTGCCCATGTAAAATTTTTCAATTCTTTCAATACTGCTATAGTCTGAGTTAGAGCCACCCTGTCAATGCTTCATACTCTGATGCTGGACTGTTGAGATTAAACACACTTATTTGGAATCTTATGGTCTGTTTCATTAGTGTAGATAGAGCTGGGGGAGATGAGAGAAGTGTTTTGTCTCTCCATTGTGTTCAGTAGGAGAAGCAACAGCGTAGCCACTCCTAGGCTCTTTCCAGTCCACCCTTCCAACCTGCCATAGGGACAGGAGAAGGACGGGACCATGACAACACTTATGCATGATGTCATTGTGGTCCCGTCCTTCTCCTGTCCCCAGGCAGCATGATCACACTGTCATTCCACTAAGCACCTGCATTTATCTTCCCCGAAGAGGCCCTGGAAGTGCAATGGCTGCTTTTCTGGCCCCAGCACAGCCTGGGACAGTACTTGGCTGCACTGTGGCAGGAAGAAGCATGGTCATCACACTTCCTGGATGCCAGAGGCAGCTGGTGTGGAGGGGAGCACTCCTATTGTTCCCCCCTCCTGGCAGGGCTAACACCAGGATCCACAGCAGATGTCTCCAGGACAAGGTAAGGTGTGAAAAGGCCCCTAAAGAATCTCCACTGGGTGCTTCTAGATTGATTGAAAAGTCCCAGATTTTGTTCTTTTTCCTTCCAATTTTTTTGCTGCATTAAAACAAACTGCACTGGGAAGTGGGTATAAAAGTTCTGATTGTACCAACTTCTTAACAGAAAATATTCCGGGATAATAGAAACTTGTATGGATTTCCAAAATACAGAGGAAAATAGCCTACCTGCAGTTCCTCAAGGGGTTTAATGAAAGCTAAGAACGGAATGGAAATTCAAACCTGAGTGAGACCAAAAGATATTAGAGGGAGCTTTGAAGACCTCCGATAATTTGCAAGGCTAAATTGAATATCAGATAGCAAACTTATCTTAAAAGAAAGTAAACAATGAAGACAAGCAAATGCCATTGCAGCATTTTTAGAAAGCAATTTGATATTTATGTGTAAGCTCCTTTTAATACAACAGATCTTCTAAAAGTATAGTTTATGAATCTTCATATGTCAGGATTTTTAAAAACTCAAATGCATATTGATTGTTGGAGAACAGGAAATTCTGTTGCGGAAAGGACAAGGGGACATGCTCAAGTCTACTGCATGCATATTTCTTAAAAAAATATACTATTTTTAAGGTGCATTAAGACTGTTTATTGAAAGATTTCATAATGCTGCTTTATAAAATTTAGAACCATAGAGTTGGAAAAGATCACAGGGGCCATCTAGTCCAACCCCCTGCTATGCAGGAATACACCTCAAAGCACTCCCAACAGATGGCCATCCACCCTCTGCTTAAAACCCCCCAAAGAACCACACTCCAAGGCAGCATATTCCACTGTTGAACGACTCTGACTGTCAGGAAGTTCTTCTTGAGGTTCAAGTGGAATCTCTTTTCCTGTGGTTTGAATCCATTGCTCCTTGTCCTAGCTTCTGGAGCAGTGGAAAACAAGCCAGTTCTTTCTTGAATATGACATCCTTTCAGATATTTAAACATGGCTTTCATGTCCCCTCTTAGCCTTCTTTTCTGCAGACTAAACTTACCCAGCTCCCTAAGCCACTCCTCATAGGGCATGACTTCCAGACTCTTCACCATTTTGGTTGCCCTCCTCTGGACATGATCCAGCTTGTCAATATCCTTCTTGAAATGAGGTGTCCAGAACTGGACACAGTATTCCAGATGAGGTCTAACCAAATCGGAGCAAGATAGATGCACCTATGAATTTTAAGTAAACAGATGTGCAAATTGTTATGGCTGGCATCCTTTTAGGGACATACAGGTATCTTTACACATACCTATGTAGTATTTTAGGCACTGCAGGGGATGGCATTTCCTGCCTTCCCCTACGTTGTCCAAAACCCTGCCCCACTCATTTAGCAAACAGCCTCTGTATTTAATTCTTTAACTCCAAATCTCAAGTCAAGTTTCAGGTCTCTAGCTTCAAATCTCAAATCAAGTCTCAAGTCTGGGAGTCAACTTTATATCCCAACCTATATTCTAGAATTTCTGGATAGAGTCAAATAAAGTCAGTTTTAACAATTTAAGTAGTCAGCCCTCCACATTTGTGATTTTGCTGTGTGCAGCTTTGGATCTGGGGAATAAGATCCTTCTTACTCCCCCTTCCTGAAGCTGGTGGCTTTTGTGCCAATGGACATAAAAGAATCTGCAGCTTCAGAAGTGGGGAATAGGATCCTTCTTACTCCCCATTACTGAAACTTCAAAAGTTTTAGAAGGAAGGATCCTTCCTCCTCAAGCCCATTGCCTAACACATTTGCTGTTCCCCTCTGAGAAACATGCCCTGTGCTCTGGGGGGCAGGTGTCTTGCCTTCTGCTCTTAGGAAAAGTTAGAGAAAGCTCTTCCTATATGCAGTGGGGACAGGCTGCTGAGTTTGCTGTTCCCCTCTGAGATGTGCCCACACTTTGGGCTTGAGACAGATCATCACATGACCAGTAGGCAAAAAGAGATGGAAATGTTGTTCAAAGTCATAAGGTTTCTGAATGAGTGAGTTTATATTACTGAACCAAAGGAAGAAAGTCAGTCACTAAAAATATACAAGTGACGAGTCAAGTTGATCAGTGCACCATTTATTGCCGAGTTGAGTCCAAGTTGAGTCACTGAAGCGACTTAACTTCGGTTTGAACCCAAGTCAGTAGACTCAAGTCTACATCACTGGAACCTCTCCCACCCAGAACCATTCCCTGTTTCATGGGGTGTAGGCAAAACTGCAGAAGTGCATCCCCCATAGCCAGACATAGAATGATCACATCAGCACTGAGACCCACTGGGGTAATATACTCATTTCATGTCTGGCTATGGGGATGTAGCCAGATGTTTCTGAGATCCTGGCCTCTCCCCACAAAGCAGCTTATGGCTTGGGGCAGGCTTTAGAGGCTGCAGGAGGTCATACAAGGCTCAGTCTAGCATAGGTCTACATGCTATCATGCTGTGCTAAGCCATACAGGACTGCAGCCTGTGTATAAACACATGCTATATAATTTCAATTTTCTAAAAAAAATGCATACTGAAAATTTAGCTTCAGATTATATATATTACAATGTCATTGTGGACAAGCATTAAACAAGGAAATGGCAAGATTATTACCTTTTCTATATTTCATTTGATACACATTTCACCAGAGCTGTTTTCCTTCATTCCACAGTTGCTAAATGTTTCCATGCTTTCAAAAATATCTGAGGTATGCTAAGAACAATCTCTGTGCAATGCTTGCAAAACCACTGTGTGTCTTAAACATTATGGAAAATCCCCATTAAAAACACACACCATATTTTATACATTGTTTGTTAAATAAAAAGCACTGGATCAGGCAGGTGATGAAACGTGCTGTGTTAAATTGTTCACTGAAAGAAAAAATGATTTTCTAAAAATATTTCTAGAAAAAGCCAAAGATTTACTTCTAAAAGCCTGAGCTCTCATAGTCCCACTTTCTTGCTAAGGAGAAGGCATCTAGCATTTCAGTTTCACAACATGCTTTTGCTGGAAACATCTTGTTGTTTTATACTGCTTCTAGGACATGGCTTACAGAAAATGATGACTATCATCTTTGCTTGGCATTATTGAGTTCTTATTCATTTATTGTGTTCTTTTATATCCCACTTTTCTTCCAATAAAGGAACTCAAGTTGGCTAGCAAGATATTTGAAACAGACCATGTTAAAAACAAAACAGAAGCATCAATAAAAGCACAAATACAAGATTTAAAAACAATGTATAAAGTTAAAACATTAAACATTAAAAATATTGAAATTCATTAAAAGACTATATGTTCTCAGGCATCTTGCAGGGATTTTGAGCACTGGAATTCATGTTTGCCATGTGACAACTTGTAGGCTGACAACTTGTAAAATCTTGCTAAGGCAAGGCATTTTTCTCTGCAGTTAGTTTTTATACCAAACAAAATTCTGCAGTAATTGGATTCTGCAGTAATCGCTCTGCAGTAATCGCTTGAACAAAATTGTTTACAAGAAGCAAATCTTCCCAGGCACTAACAAAACTTAAGGTCAATGCAAGAGCAGCAGCATTTCAGTCCCTCCTTTTTTCTTAAAAGTAGCCCCAATTGTGTGTCTTCTGTTTTCTTAAAACCATGGCATGTGCTTACAGCCACGGTCACTTCACATTGGTACCCTGTCATCATGCTTACTGAAATGTATAGTTGTGTTTGGCTGTAAGGCATATCTGTAGCCTGAAAGTCTAATATACTCATATGAATAAAAATGCTTGGGCTTCAATAGAGTTGGAATTAGGCTAAGCACACAAGTGTTGAAATTTGCTTTGGTATCTCCATAACGTGGCCCTTTAAAGCATCTATTTGTGATCAGTAGTAGTGATTGCAGGGGTGGGCAACTTCTGGGGCTTGGAGGTCACATTGGCCACCCACAGGAAGCCACTCTTAGAAGTCTGCACATCCATTGTTTACCTTTCACTTTTTACTGCAGTCCTGAATCCATATAAGGCTCACTGCCTCTGATTTTTTAAACATCCCTTGTCCTCTACACCATGACCTGAATGTGGATTGGAGTCACAATCCTGGCCCATTGTGAAAGAAAAATCCCACACTAAAAGGTTAATTTCTTCCCAAGGAAGAACAAGGGTAAGGTGCAGATTGGGTTAGCAATCTCCAAAAGCCCAGAGACTAAAACAATTCTCCAAGACTTCAGAGAACATCCATTGCTATGTGTCTGGCACCCCCACTGCCCCCTAATGTTCACTTAGAAAGCTTTTTTGCACTCTCTAGGGGCTATGGGGACAGTTTTGCCACATTTTTCATCCTCAGGTTCTCCTCCTCCTCCTCCTCTTCCTCCTCCTTCAGGCCCAGTGGTGCCTTTTCATAACTAGAAGTGCCTAAAGTAAAGTGCCTCTAAAAATGATAGAAGTAAATTGAATTAACATCTAAAACATGAATATAAAGATCTGGTCACAAAATCAGTTTCTAATTTGTGTAAAAACCATCTGAAAAAGACACCAGGGTCTTCCTTCCATGTTTGTTGTATGAAAAAGATCCACACTGAAAGAAGCAATGCTGCCATGCTCATGGAAGCATCTACTGTTGGGAGCATCTGGCTTGGTGGACCTACACATCTGTTACCCTGTGTACTGGGGGTCCCGGGAGGGACACCAAAATGTGCTCAACTAAAGGTGGGGAAAATCAGCTCAGAGCACTGCTTAGCGTTACGAGAGGCAGGGTAACGCAGTGAGATCTTGAACCCTATGTCTACGGGGTCGGGTCGAGTCAAGGAGCACACAGAAGTTGAAGCAACAAATGATGTTTTATTAAAAACACAAACAAAACAGTGTATGTGGCACACTCACACAAGATAACTAAAGAAATAAAGGTTGGAGTGGTACACAGGAATTTTTAGAGGAGTTGCTGGTTTGGGTGATACTTCACCTGTCCTGAAGCCCGGAAAAATAGAGAGCGAGGCCGGGGTGCGATGTAGCTCAGCACGTGGAGCTGAAGGGAGGCTCGCCAAGCAAAGCGGCAGCAAGGTGGGATGAAACTCGGGAGCGATCCAAGGAAGATCTTGGAATCAAGGGTTTTTATAAGGAGAATTGTGACTGCAGGCTATGCCGTACTTGGGGGAAAACAATAGATTTGGAGTTGGAGACAAAGCCTCCGAAAGGTCAGAATTTGAATGATTGAGTTATCGCAGAGGTTCTCAATAGAGTAGCCAGTATGCAAACACAGAGTACTTGGGTACTGCATAGTTTACCCATCAAGCTGCCAGCATGGGGCAGAGGATCTTCTGTAGGTTGCGTGCATACCTAATTAGAGTACTTGCCTGGAGGTCTCCTAAAGCGGCGAGTCAGCTATTTTCTGGCCTGTCTGTATTGTCTAGGAATATTACAGCGATAATCGGCCGAGCCTGTATGCGTGCTGGTCCGGTGGCCTCGCAAGCACGTGGAAGGGAATAGATAAGTGAAGCCGAATTATGATATCAAAAGGATATCTTTTATATCCCCCAAAGCTCGGGGTAGCCAGGGCAGTAAAAATCCCCTCCCCAAAAATGGGCGATGTTGGGGACAATATCGGACTTTTTCCAATTAAAATCAAAAATCATTTTAGAGCTGAATAGGGGCTTGCAGGTAGGTTAGCCGTATCACTCCACAGGAAAGGGAATTTTGGGGGAAAGCAAAGGGTTTCTAGCTTATAACAACATTCCTAACTAAAACCTAAACCTAAACACATACACACAAATGGCAAGTAAAAACAACAGTCAACAATTAAACAATAAGCAATGTCAAACTGTCCCATCAATAGGGAATTGTCGAAAAATGAGCAATGGTAGTAAAATAGCAAATGCAATCAATGAAATAATCAATGGAATACGGTAAATCCAATTCATGGTCTGGCAATGAAGGCAATTCAAGGAGCAATCAGTTCAATGTGGATGATGGGATGAGAGTTCGTAGTCTGGGGGAGGTAAGGTGCAAGCAAAAGTCTCTGCACCCCCCCCCCTGCAACAGAAAAGTCTTGTAGCTGGAACAAGTGAGTAAAACATAAGTCCATCTGGGCCACGGAACAGGAACAGCAACAAAATGTCCACATTAGTGCAGCTTAGCTGGCTTGCTGCAAGTTCAGGAATAGTGAGGCTTTGCAGAGTTGGGAGCCTGGAACATGCCATCGGGTTTCTCGGGTTAGGAAACGGTTGCAGGATCGGCAAAAGTCCGTTTTTACAATCGGAAGGCTGCGTGGTCACCTTCCCTCACAGTCTCAGGTGTCGTCGAGGAACCAGGAATCTCCAAGCACCGGCCATCAGATGGAGCGGCAACTTTTCTTCGTCACCCCTACACGGTATTCAGGGGCGATGGTACGATCTCGGGATCTTCCAAGTCCTCCGGATCAATTATCCTATTAGAGTTTCAACAGAAGAACTGACACAATTATTAGCCAATATATACCATAAATGCAAATTGCCGGCTCAAAGCCTACTGGGAGTTCGAGCTAAAACGGGAAATTTTGCTCACAATGATCTGGAAGGGTTGGTGGGAGTGAGGACTTAAATAGCTCCCAAGTATGAAGCAGTTTTGGCCATAGGAAGGCCGAGAAGGGAGAGAGGCTGTGGATTCAGAACCCGCATCAAACAGTCGGCCCCGCAGCAAGGTCTAATAACCCAGCACCATGAAGGAAACCCGGATTATGAAGTTCCCATTCGCGCGCTGCTCCTGAGACTGGGTCACCCAGAGTTGTCCCGGAATAAGGCCGGATGAGATGTCCAAAGTCATTCTGGAGCAAGATGGGATTCCAGTTGGCAGACAAATAACCAAAGTCATCCCTGACAGGATGAGGTCTTACTTGGCAGTTCGCCAAGGTCCCCCCCATCGCTCAAGCCTAGAGCCTGACTCCAAGCCTGATGATGTATACCGAGGGCTTCGGGGTCTGCAGGAACGGTGCCGGTGGTTAGATGTAGGTTCTGAGTGCACAACTTCCCTACCTCAAAAAAGCAGAATTCCGAGGCAGGCCTAAAAGATGGTGGCCTTCGGATAGGCTTTTTAAACGAAGGGGACAGTTAATTCTAAACAATTCACGGCAAAAATAACACCACTATTACAACTACTTACATAGCAGAACTATTTACAGTATCAGGGGATCCAGAGGGGTCGCCACTCCGCCTCTATTCCCTTCAGACAATGGCCATTCAACCATTGTCGAACGCCTCATAGATTGAGACAAACGTCTCAGACAAATTAATGGCTGGCACTTCCTTGCGACTCAAGGAAGTCTGGCAAATCATGGAGCTTACGTTGGGTCTTTGGGCACCAGGATCTTCTGGCTCGGGGATGACCACCGATGCAGGATCAACCGGCTGACCTTTCCATTCCTTTTGCAGGGTCTCCAGAATTACCAGCAGGAGTGGCAGCGCCCGCTCCTGGTTTGGGACCCCTTTCTCCAAGTCATGGAGGAGGCTGGTCTTGGACTCGTGTGCCTCCTGGAAAACTGCCTCTCCGGGTATGACGGTGACCAAGATGGAGCCGTAAACTAGCTTGGCCCCTCTCACAATCACCAGAGTCGCAATCAAGATGGTGCCATGGCCCTAAAGAAGAAGGCGTCACCAGAACGTCTGCAAGGAGGGGGAGGCAGTAGCCATTTCTACCTCCGTGGGGCATTTAGGTCTCACAGTTATTGACATCTCCCCAGCTGGACTGCAGTCAAAGGGAGTGTGCATGATCCATACAGGGTGTGCCAGGGTGAGTGCCTTTGCTAGCCTGCGTCTGGCTGGGCAGAAGCCCCTTGCAGTTTAAATCCTCAGTCTCCTTTGAGATTCCCCTGAAGGATGGCATGGAGTGGAAGAACACTCTGGGCCAAGGCTTCAAGGAACTCCCGGGGGAAACTGCTGGTTTCTAGGCAGGGGCTCAGAGCAGGGACAATGGAGAGCTTTGGAAGCTTGGAGCTGGCTTCCTCTGGCTGTGTGTCCTCCCTTTCTTGGCTCTCACACATGCTGGCAATGTCAAACTTGCTGGGGGCTTCCACATCTCCCAATTGAAAGAATGGTGCTTCCTCCTGAACCTTAGCCTAGTGAGATCCTTCTAGGTGGTCTGAAAGCACTATTGTTACCCTGTGTACTGGGGGTCCCGGGAGGGACACCAAAATGTGCTCAACTAAAGGTGGGGGAAATCAGCTCAGAGCACTGCTTAGCATTACGAGAGGCAGGGTAACGCAGTGAGATCTTGAACCCTATGTCTACAAGGTCGGGCTGAGTCAAGGAGCACACAGAAGTTGAAGCAATAAATGATGTTTTATTAAAAACACAAACAAAACAGTGTATGCGGCACACTCACACAAGATAACTAAAGAAATAAAGCTTGGAGTGGTATAGAGGGATTTTTAGAGGACTTGCTGGTTTGGGTGATACTTCACCTGTCCTGAAGCCCGGAAAAATGGAGAGAGAGGCTGGGGTGAGATATAGCTCAGCACGTGGAGCTGAGGGGAGGCTCGCCAAGCAAAGCGGCAGCAAGGCGGGATGAAACTCGGAAGCGATCCGAGGAAGGTCTCGGAATCAAAGGTTTTTATGAGGAGAATTGTGACTGCAGGCTATGCCGTACTTGGGGGAAAACAATAGATTTGGAGTTGGAGACAAAGCCTCCGAAAGGTCAGAATTTGAATGATTGAGTTATCGCAGAGGTTCTCAATAGAGTAGCCAGTATGCAAACGCAGAGTACTTGGGTATTGCATAGTTTACCCATCAAGCTGCCAGCGCAGGGCAGAGGATCTTTTGTAGGTTGCGTGCATACCTAATTAGAGTATTTGCCTGGAGGTCTCCTAAAGCGGCGAGTCAGCTATTTTCTGGCCTGCCTGTATTGTCTAGGAATATTACGGCGATTAACGGCCGAGCCTGGTGGCGTGCTTGTTCGGGGGCCTTGCAAGCACGTGGAAGGGAATAGAGAATTGAAGCCGAATTGTGATATCAAAAGGATATCTTTTAATATCCCCAAAGCTCGGACTAGCCGGGCAGTAACAATCCCCCCCCCCGAAAATGTTGGGGACAATATCAGACATTTTCCAATTAAAAATCAAAAATCAATTTAGAGCCGAATAGGGGCTTGCAGGTAGGTAGCCATATCACTCCTCAGGAAAGGGAATTTTGGGGAAGAGCGAAGGAGCTCTATGTTATAAAGACAGTCCTAACTAAAACCTAAACCTAAACACACACACACCAATGTCAATATCGCAATAATAAGCAATTAAACAATAAACAATGTCCAATGTCCCGTCAATAGGGAATTGTCGAAAAATGAGCAATGGTAGTAACTAGCAAATGCAATTAATGAAATAAACAATGAAATACGGTAAATCCAATTCATGGTCTGGCAATGAAGGCAATCCAATGAGCAAACAGTTCAATGTGGAATGAAAGTTCGTAGTCCGGGGGAGGTGAGGTGCAAGCAAAAGTCTTGGCATCCCCCCCCCCCCGTGCAACAGGAAAAGTCTCTTAGCTGGAGCAGGCGAGCAAAGCATAAGTCCATCCAGGCAACAGAGCAGGAACAACAACAAAATGTCCAAGTCGGTGCAGCCTGGCTCACTGCAAGTTCAGGAGCAAAGAGTCTTTGCAGAGTTTGGAGCCTGGAATAGTCCATAGGTTTCCTCGGGTCAGCAAACGATAGTAGGAATGGCAAAAAGTCCGTCTTTGCAATCGGAAGGCTGTGTGGCCACCTTCCCTCACAGTCACGGGTGTCGTCGAAGCACCAGGAATCTCCAAGCCTCGGCCATCAGATGGAGCGGCAACTTTCTTCGTCACCCTCCCCCACGGTACTCAGGGGCAATGGTACGACCTTGGGATCTTCCCAGTCTTCTGGATCAATTGACCTATTATAGCTTCAACAGAAAAACTGGCATGATCATTATCCAATGTATACCATAAATGCAAATGGCTGGCTCAAAGCCTACTGGGAATTTGAATTGAAACTGGGTCATCAGGACTGAAAAGACTAAAAGTCCACGGGGACATAAATAGCAACTGAGATTAAGGCTGTATTGGCTGGAGGGCGGCTGTTGGTTGGGACAGTGAGACTGCTGGTTCGGGTCCCGCATCAGCTCATGGGTATAGAGACGCCCATGTTAACATCCCAGTAGCACGAGATGACCCACGGCTATGAAGGTCCCATTCGCACTCCGGTCTGTATAACATGGACCTGCACACTCGCACCCTCCTTTCGCTCAGACAGAAGCCGAAGCTCCAAGCCTGATGATGTTCCTGAGGGCTTGGGGCGGCTTAACAACCTAGTACCGATGGTTCAATACTGGCCCCAAGCAAGCAGTATCACTAGTCCACAGATATAGCTGAACTCCGAAGGCAGACCTGAAGACTGGTCGCCTTCGGATAGCCTTTTGCAACCAAACGGGACATTCAATTCAAAACAATCTATACCAAAGATAACACCACTTCTCAATCACCCAAATATAATCAGGAGCTATGTACATAAGCAGGAGGTCGGAGAGTTGGCCATTTCTCTCCGTCCCGTGCAGACAATGTCAATTTAACCATTGTCATACGCCTCATAAATTGAAGCAAACGTCTCTGATAAATTAACGGCTGGCACTTCCTTGCGACTCAAGGAAGTCTGACAGACTATTGGGCTTACCTTGGGTGCTCGGGCACCGGGATCTTCCGACTCTGGAATTACCACAGAGGCGTTAGTTGTGTCAGTTGGTGGGTCTCTGAAATTACGTGCAAGAGCGGCAGTGCCCACTCATTGCTGGAGACCCTTTCAGCCAAATCAAAGGAGAGGTTGGTATCTAATCCAAGTGCCTCCCGAAGTACCGCATGTTGTGGCAGGATGGTGATCGAGACAGAGCCAAGAACTGTCTTGGTCCCTCTCAAAATTACTAGTGTCACAGTAACGTGGGTGCCACTGAATATGAAAGCCAGCTGGCACCAGAACAACTTTGAGGAAGGGAATGCAGTAGCCATGTCCACCTCTGTGTGGCATTTGGGGCTCACTGTTGTTGAAATCTCCCCAGATGGACTGCAGCAAGAGGGAGTATGTATGGTCCATACAGGGTGTGCCAGGGTGAGTGCCTTTGCTGACCTTTGCTCTGGCTGGGCAGGAACCTCTTGCTGTTTAAATCCCCAGTCTCCTTTGAGATTCCCCTGAAAGATGGTACGGAGTGGAAGGACTCTCCTGGCCAAGGCTTCAAGGAAATCCCAGGGGAAACTGCTGGTTTCTAGCTGGGGGCTCAGAGCAGGGACAATGGAGAGTTTTGGAAGCTTGGGGCTGGCTTCCCCTTGCTGTGTGTCCTCCCTTTCCTGGTTCTCACACATGCTGGCAATGTCAAACTTGGTGGGGGCTTCCACGTTTCCCAGCTGCAAGAATGGTGCTTCCTCCTGAACCTTAGCCTGGTGCGAGCCATCTAGATGCTCTGAAAGCAGTATGGTCTCAGAGGTGGCTGGATTCGCACTCGGGGCTGAGTCAGAAGGAGGTGCAATCTGCCTTGTTTTATTGCGCACTGAGCGCTTGTGTCCTCCAAAGGACTTAGATTGGGCCCCCCCGCCATATCCGGTCAAGTGGATAGCGTCAGGGGAGGGCTCACCCTGTCTTCTCAGGTTAGGGAGCAGCACCTTTGATGCTGCTCCGGAGTCTGCAGGAGGGGTGGCAGGGGTCTTTTCCCTATCGGTCCTAGTGCCTGCCTTCACCCAGACCTTCCACACCTGTCTGGCTTCAACCTAGCCACAACGTTGGGGGGAAGCTTCCTGGACCGAGGGCACCCCTATGCTTGCAGTTCCAGGTTACAGTAGTATCCAGCCGGAGGTGGGCCATCGGTCACGGCCTGGACCGGCTGTGTACTTCCCGCCTGAAGCTGCTTATCTAGAGCTTCCAAAAGCTCCGATGTTGGCCGCTTGTCAAACTGGCTCATATCCAGCCCGAACCTTCTGAGCATGCCCCAGACCCTTACTCTGTCTGAGGAGTATGTCTGGGCCATGGGATCATACCCGCCAGACGTCTCCCAGGGAAAGCCCGAGTCAGAGACCTGTTTGGGGGCAGTGGGCTGCTGTGGGGGACTTCCTGTCTTGCCAGGCTGGCTGCAGGAATCCTGTCCCTGCCACTGCCTGTTGTCCTGTCTAGGTGGCAGTCGCGAGTTCCAGTTCCCTTGTGGAATGGAATTCAGAGCCGTCTTCCTATGCTGGAATGGGGCCCATAGTTCGAGTAGGTAACCTCGGCTATAGGTTCCCAATTCCCGGTGTCCTTCCTATGTGTCTTGGGGGGAGGTCTTAGGGATCCTGCCTCATGCAGCAGATTGGAGACCCGTCGGATGTTATTCCGGAGCCGGAGCTCGGGAGGGGGACATACAAAGCCGAGCCAGCTGGGTCAGGTCCTGACCATTGGCTTTTGGGTGAGATTGTATCACCACGTTCAACCACATGAACCCGGTGGTTCTGTTCAATGGACCTAACTGATCTGCTATGGCTTTGGCCTCAGTAGCCCGCCAGGGGACCCTAGTCTCGGTGACCTGTGTCTCCTGCATCTCTTGCCTATCAGCACTGCGTTCTCCAAGGGGGGTGGTCTGTCTCATCATGGACCGTGTCTCTACAGGGTTGACTGGCACCTTAGGGTCACTCCAGTCTGGATTGAGGGGAATGGTTGCCCGAGCATCCTCTGGCAACAGCTCCCCAGAAAAGTCCTCCGCAAATGTTGGGAGCAGCTCCGGGCACAAAGCCGAAATTAAGGCTTTGCGCGTTTGGAGCTGGCTCTCCAGCACAGCGATCCTAGTTTCTGACAAGCTACATGGCTAACAGCCTCCTGCTGTTCTCTTACTTGCCCCACCATGAACTTGGCCATAGACAGGGCATGATCCAGCTCAGCCTCTAAGGCGTGGGCTTTCTCCTCCCACGTTTGCGCCACTACCATGATGTTGCTAAGCTTTTGTGCTGACGTCTGCAATACGGACGCAAAAGTTACCTTATCTGCGCGCAGCGTCTCAACCTCGGCCTGAAGCCGGGCATTCTCCTTCTCTACGCTCACTAATTTCTCTCTGGTCTCTGCCAGGGCACTACTAGCATCTCTGGCCATGAGCCAAAGTCCCCAAGTGGCCAAAGCGGCTTTAGACGGCCCGAATGGGTTCTTTGACTTCTGTGCCAGAGTGTATGCTTCATGGAGTGTGACAAAGGGATTGGCTGTCTGGAAGATGGAGTCCTTCCAGGGGCATGTCCCCTTACTCAACACCCATCTCTCTAGTTTACCTCTGACCTCTTTCTCCAACATGAGGTCCTTGATGGTGACTTTACTACTCTCTGCCATTTTACAGAAAACCCACAACTATCTCTAACACTACCTACAAGCTACAAACTACAAACCACAAACAGGACCAGGAACTGGAGTGACAGGAAGGATCACCTAGACCCCTGGGGGACTGAAGGAAAACAAACTCAACGGAACTATTCTAGGAAAGAGGGATAGGAACCTATCTCCAGCCTGCCCAAACAAAGTCACCTTGGTACACCCAAGCACGGTTTTCCACCTCGACAGCACTGGGGACCAAAGGACGAGGAAACGGTTCAGGGACAGGGAGGTCACCTAGACCCAGGGAACCCTCAGGAGTACTCCACCTGCCTGAAGGTGGAAACGAACCCAGTGGAACTTACAGTGCCACCTGGCCAAGCAGCGGGGGAAAAGGGCAAGGAACCACAACCGAACTGTCCCTAACTGGTTTTCTGGGTGAGGAGTACCTTCCTCTACCTCGGGCCAAACCTCTAAACCCAAGGCTAGGGCAGGAATCACCACCCGCACCTAGTCGGCTAGCCAATCGGGACGCACCCGAAACTACACAGCGGGACGCACCCGCGCCTTTCACAACTACTAGCGGGACGCACCCACGTTCTAATGCCTAACAAGGACGGGACGCACCCGTATACTACTCTAAGGGGGGGAATTTCTTCCCTAAGTGCTATTTTGCCTTGCCACTATGGTGTTGTTCCTACCGTGCTAACACTCTAACACTTTGGATCCCAGCCCACGATAGACCCCAAGTTAGGGATGTGATTCCCAGGACAGCTTGTGCACACCCCTTGCTATCGGACAATGGTTCACCGCCTAGTGCTAGTGACCACGCTGGGGCGGCTGACATACACAAACCAAGCAAGAAAGGGGAACAGATTTCCACCCAGATAGAATAGCTCTAGAGCTCAAACGCAAAGTATTCTCACACACACATGTTCCTGCCTGACTGCGCTCTAACGACTTGACCGACCGTCACCTACATCAGTACCAACCTGGTTTGAGGAGGTTCACGACTCCTTCTCAAATTAGAGGTACCAGGGCTGCCCGCGTTGCTCCACCACTCTGTTTCCCTGTGTACTGGGGGTCCTGGGAGGGACACCAATATGTGCTCAACTAAAGGTGGGGAAAATTAGCTCAGAGCACTGCTTAGTGTTACGAGAGGCAGGGTAACATAGTGAGATCTTGAACCCTATGTCTACGGGGTCAGGTCGAGTCAAGGAGCACACAGAAGTTGAAGCAATAAATGATGTTTTATTAAACAAACACAAGCAAAACAGTGTATGCGACACACTCACACAAGATAACTAAAGAAATAAAAGTTGGAGTGGTATAGAGGGATTTTTAGAGGGGTTGCTGGTTTGGGTGATACTTCACCTGTCCTGAAGCCCAGAAAAATGGAGAGTGAGGCTGGGGTGTGATGTAGCTCAGCACGTGGAGCTGAGGGGAGGCTCGCCAAGCAAAGCAGCAGCAAGGCGGGATGAAACTCAGGAGCGATCCGAGGAAGGTCTCGGAATCAAGGGTTTTTATAAGGAGAATGTGACTGCAGGCTATGCCGTACTTGGGGGAAAACAATAGATTTGGAGTTGGAGACAAAGCCTCCGAAAGGTCAGAATCTGAATGATTGAGTTATCGTAGAGGTTCTCAATAGAGTAGCCAGTATGCAAACGCAGAGTATTTGGGTATTGTATAGTTCACCCATCAAGCTGCCATCGCGGGACAGAGGCTCTTTTGTAGGTTGCGTGCATACCGAATTAGAGTACTTGCCTGGAGGTCTCCTAAAGCAGCGAGTCAGCTATTTTCTGGCCTGGCTGTATTGTCTAGGAATATTACAGCGATTAACGGCTGAGCCTGGTGGTGTGCTTGTCCGGTGGCCTCGTAAGTATGTGGAAGGGAATAGATAAGTGAAGCCGAATTGTGATGTCAAAAGGATATCTTTTAATATTCCCAAAGCTCGGACTAGCCAGGGCAGTAACAAAACATCTGAAAAATCTTGTGTGGCAACTTGAGGAGAAAGGGAAAAGGAAAAAAAAGTGTTTATAAATAATGAAAAGAAGGATGTACAGATGAGTAGCCCAAGCTTTCAGGAGTAGTGTAAGGAAAGCTAAAGCTCAATATGAGATGATACCGACAAGGGAAGAAGAAAGCAACAAAACTTGTTTCCCAAATAGGTTTGAAGCAAGGGAATGGCCAAGGAGACAGTAGGATTGCTGCTCAGCAAGGATGATAAAATGCTAACAGATCACAACAAAAAGGAAGAACTGCTCAATTCTTATTTTGCTTCAGCTTTTTCTCAAGAAAATGTATATTTCTACACATCAGCAGTGACCTTTACAAGAGATCTAGATTGCAAGTCAAGAGTAATAAGGAGTTAGGAAGCATCTGGTTAACCTGTAAGGTCAGATGAATTCCATCCCACAGTATTGAAGGGACTTGCTGACATACTCTCTGAACCACTTGCAATTACTTTTGAAAAAACTGGGAGAATGGCTGAAGTGCCAGAAATCCCTACTCATTAATCAGGTCACTAGTTTAGTAGATGGTGGGTATGTTAATGGATGTAATTTATCTGGATGTAAGGAATAACAGTTTGATTAACAAACTGATTAAATATGTTATGGATGGAAACATCATCAAATAGATTCATAACTGTTTGGAAAACCATGCTCATAGAGTCATCATCAATGGCTGTCCTTCCAACTGGAAGGAGGTCTCAGGTGGAGTGCCACAGGGCTCTGTCCTGGGGCAAACACTCTTTGACATTTTTATTTTTATTTGTTTTGTTTTGTTTTTGTTATTTTATGAAATCAACACAACATTACAACATAACACAAACCAATACACCAGTCAAAGCAACAATAAGATAAACTAAAGTACAAGACCATACAAAATACTTCTAGAAAACACTAATCTACTAGAACTAAACTAAACTAAAAAAACCCCACACATAATTAAAAATTAGTTCCCACACTTTTTGCAAACAGCTCCCAACATCTTAATTGTACTTAACCTTCCTTTAGAAAGTACATTTCACCTTAAAACATTGTTACTCTTGTATTTATCCAAAACACTCAGGTTAAGCAATGTAAACTCAACAAATCTTATTTCTTATTTAATAACATAGTATATTTAATGTTTTGTGTAATAATAACTAAATCCATTAATATCATCAATAAAAAATTATCTATATAATCTGTATAATCCTTAGAAAACAAAGTCATAAAATCATAAATCATCTAACATTCAATATATACTATAATAATATACTATAACTTTAAAGAAATTATTAGTTATTAAAAATCTTACAGTACTAATCAGTTTAAACATAGACTGTAACCATACATAATTGTTTTTATAAAAGAGAAAGGGTAATAGTTAAAGATAATCTCATATTTCATAATATCATGCTTATGCTACGTAGAACTAAATAATATTATAACTCTTTAACATACTAAAAGACTAATGTCTTCACTTCGCCCTCTGTTTTTTCAAATAATCAATCAATGGTATCCAATCAGATAAAAAATTCTCATTTGTCTACACCTTTAATCTAGTTCTCAGTTCTCATTCAGATATTGATCGAATTTCTAATTTCTTCCAATATTTTCCATAGAGCAATCTTTCTGCAAGTAACATATGTTGTATAATTTTCTGCTTTATTCTTCTTGACACTAGTATCTTTATCCCAAATACCTAACAAAAATAATTCTGGTTTCTTAGGATTTAAACATTTCAAAATTTTTTGCATCACATTCTGAATTTTATTCCAGAATTGTTCAGCCTTGACACATGTCCACCACATTTTTATCAAAGAATTAGATGACGGGATGGAGGAAATCCATAGTACCTTTGCAGATAATACAAAACTAGAAGTGATAGCTAAAACACTGGAAGATAGGACAGGATTCAAAAGAATCTTGATAAACTAGAAAATTGGGAAGAAATTGGGAAGAAACTAGAAAATTGGGAAGAAATTAATAAAATGAAATTCAACAAAGAATTCTACATTTCTACAAACTCCTACATTTAGGCCACAAAAACAAAATGCATAGATACAGGATGGAGGATACATGGCTTGGCAGTACTACATGTGAAAAGGACTTTGGGAGTATTGTTGATCATCATTTGAACATGACACACTAGTGTGATGTTGTATCAAAGAAGACAAATAATACTTTAGCCTGCATTAATAAGACCACAGATTCCATGTCAAGGGCAGTAATAGTCTCATTATATTCTGCACTGGTCTCATCTGGAGTACTATGTTCAGTTCTGGGCACTTCGTTTTAAATAGGATATAGGCAAGTTGGAGCAGGTTCAGAGAAGGGCAATGAGGATGATAAGAGATATGGAGAACAAAACATATGAAAAAAAAGGTTAAAGGAGCTGATAATGTTCAGCTTGGTGAAGAGAAGACTGAGGGATGGCATGATAGCAGTCTTTAAGCATCTCAAGGGCTATCACAGAGAGGAGGGCACAGGCTTGTTCTCTGCTGCCTCAGAGGGTAGAACTAGGTCCAATGGTTTTAAGTTACTTTACCAACACCTCAGATACACCAGTAACCACAGTCCCAGATCCAGGACCCACGCTCCCACCCCTTTTCATATTGTGACAAGTAACAGCATATACATAAAAGGAAACAACAGCTCAAATCCCTTCCCCCCATCATAAGTCATGCCAGGAGTAGCAACTCACAGGAGAGCATGCACAATGTTGTGCCCACATAGAACAGCCAAAACTTCACAGAGACACCAATATGGTCTCGTTACAAAGAGGGGGTGGGGTGGGGTCAGCTGACGCTACAGAAAGAACTAGCCAGGAGCTAAGAGTGCAGGGGAATAAATATCTCAGCAGAGGGATATTTATATATTTGACCAAAGTGAAAACCTCACGTCCGGGTCACTCCGGTTGGGTCCTGCTCCCTCCAGCCAATGAATAAAAACATACCAATTTGAATTCATTGGCTGATGCTGCTTCCTTCCCAAGAGACCGCGGGATGCCACACAGCCCCCAGGGAAGAAAAGACAGTGCCAGGCATGGCTGGGCAAGCCACCACTGCCATGCGCCATCCTGAGCCCACAACCAATCTGCCTGGTAAATCAGATGGCTCCTATTTCAGTTTAACATTAGTAGGAACTTCTTGACAGTAAAAGCAGTTGAACAATGAAACCAATTGCCTTGGTGGGGTCTCCCTTTCAGGACAACTTCAAAAAGAGGCTAGACAGCTACCTGCTGGGGATCTCTCTCTGCAGATCCTGCATTGAGCAGGAGGTTGAATTTGATGGCCTATGGGGCCCTTTCCAACTCTATATTTCCATTATTCTAGTTTGAACCTTCATCTGTCTCATTCGTTGCTTTGGGAAAACTAATTTCATGGATTTTAACCTACTCTATTAGCTGATTCTTTCTGTTTGTTTAAAAGAATTCCATCTTTGTAACTCACTTCTTGTTTTAGTAATATCTGTCATGATGTTTCTTTAAAAAAGAAGTAGAATCTACATTTAGTTCCAGACATGAACATGTGGGCTGATGCTGAAATAAAATTTCCAAAGTGATTTTAAGGTTTTAGAGAAAGCTGGCAAACCAAGTGACATTTTTCTTGTGTGGAGGAAAGAACTACGTAGCTTCAGAACTTCACTATGCTCAAATGAGGCTCCAACCTAAGAAAATCAAAGGCTTTCTTAAATCTTGCTAGTCACTTTCTCCCCCATTAGATGGGGGTGAAATTCTGGAACTAAGGTAGACTTCCTCTCAGAGGCCTCAGTTCTTCTCAGATTTTATTTTATTTTATTTGTATCATGCCTATCTCCCAATATGGGAGCCAAATTATATCCAAACATTTGCAGAAGGGGGAAAAAAATCACATGTAAAATGTTAAACCTGGCTTGCAAGTACTTCACCATAAGCAGAGTTCACAATTTAATCAACATTTAATGTTTCATTGCTTCTCTAAAATTTTTATGAAAGCTCAATGAATGTAATTTCAGTTTCAATGTAGCAGTTTGGTTGCTTGGGAATCTGTATAAGGAGGAAATGAAGAAACAGGCAACACTCTAGAAAACCCAGTTCTAAGAGTCCTGTAGCTTACATAGCCAAGACAGTATAATCCCCCATGCAGGTGAAAGATATCTGCAGGCTCTAGGGAAGCTTGAAGTTTGCAGAAGAACATAGAAAATCTTCTGGTGGGGAAGCAGTGTGAAGCCCCCAAACAACTCAGTGGAAACAAAGAATGCTCAGAGGGCATGTGGCAACTTCTAGGTGAGGATCCTTGAGCAAAGTACAATGGTAACAACTAAAACCACACTGATGCAGTGTCACAGTTTAACAACAAACCTGAAAAAATAGGGAAAATACGAATCTTGATATTTTTCTCTCTTTCATGGACTACAAAACATGGTCAAACTAAGCAACTTGAAAATGGTTTACAAAGTAGCATTTTGCAGACTCAAGCATGTGTTTGTAACCATCAGCAGGCAACTCCCTCAGGAAATTACCCTACCTACATACAAATATTCTCAAGAAAGTGTAGTTGACAAATCCTTCAGCAACATAGTATACCGCACAATGAATGGATACGAGTCTTTCTTCCTCCACCCAACAGGGACAGGTACACCCATAGGCACACATTCCTCACAGAGCACATTCTATCTCACTCTCCCTTTCAGTCTCTCTTTTCCCCTAAATTAGCAATGGAATGGAAACAATGGTCTGCTATTTGACTGGAGAACAAGACATACAGTTAGTTGCAAAATAAAAAACAGCTGGTGGAATAGAATAGCTGTTATTCTGAACACATGAACCTGAAAAGATACTGTTTATTTTATAAGACAAACAACATTTGCCTTCTGTTTGATCTCAGGGAACATCTACCAGTGAAAGTTGTCCATTCTCATTTAGTCACTTGCTGCTAGAGCAGACTGTGCAGAAGCTATAAACATAAAGCAGAACATATCATTTTCCATGTTAATTTGACAATAAACAGTACTAATTTGACTTTGCAGTAGTTTATCAATATCAAAATAATAAAATTAAACGCACAGAACATTACCCAGTGAATTTGAGACTGAAATAATTTATAAAACCAACGGAGCCTGGTCAGCCACAACTTCTTCTTCTAAAGAATTCAACATGCAACACCATGAATTTGTGGCTTCCTCTCTACAGTGCTGCAGGGGATGGATGAATGTTGCTTGACATCTATAATTAGGATTTTCCTCCTATGTCTCTTAAGAGCTGTTTAGGTTTTATTGTGCTGGCACAATTCTGCTTTCAGTGTTGATGACAACAGGGCAGCTCTCTCACTGAGTCAGTCTTAAATAACATACAACTATGCACATGGCCCCATATAGAAGTAAGAGAAATTAAGCTGGTTTGTGCCTTCATCTAACTAGTTTGGATGCTGCTTTTCTTCAGGTTTCATCTGTTTCTACATTGTTATCAAATGAGAAAATCTTTTGGAAGAAGTAGATCACATGGAAAGTTCCAGCCTTCTGCTTATAAATGAGATGGGCAACTTCTAAGAGCACTTTATCTCCTCCATTTCCTCCCTGAATTCTCTCACCTCCCTCCCTCACTTTTCACTTCCAAATACTGTTTTCACAATGATGATGGTGATAATAATGATAACGACAACAACAATAATAACAATAATAGTAGTAGTAGTAGTATCGCACCCCCCCCCAAAGCCTCCAGGACTAAATGTGTTGTGTCCAGGGGTCCAGAATGAATATGTTAACCCTTTTGGGTCTTCCATTACCTGATTTAGATCCAGCATTTTTTAAAAATGAAAGTAACCAACAGCCATTTTCTGTTTTGAAAAATAGCCCTTCTGGGCCTAGAGCAAGCCAGGGGATGAAGACGGCCAATGGCTCTGAGTTTCCAGGAATGGAGGTGTGACTAGCCATTTTTTGTGAAGTTGGAGGTGGAGGCACAAAGACACTTGTGGGCAGCTTTGGGGTTGCATGCAGCTGAAACTGTAGAAATCAATTTTACTTTGGCGAGCCATGTGATATTTTCATCATCCCAAAGTATTTCCTGGGAACTCTTGGCATTAACAAGGATTTTTCATTCCTCCTTCCCAGATCAGTTTAAATTAACATAGGATTTTCTGAAATGAAATGTATCGCTCCTTGGCTGGCTGTTTGTATTATCTCAGAACTAGCTAAGAAGGCCACCACCAATAAACATAGATATTGTTTCCAGGACACTGATTCAACAGACCACAAGCAAGTGAAAGAGCAATGCTTGTAGCAAAACAAAGGCCATTTCCACACTACACTGTTATAGTGCTATTATTCCGTTCAACATCCTGTGGAGTCCTGGGGTTTGCAGTTTAGGGAGGGGCCTTTGAATTCTCAGCCATAGAGCTCTTTTTGCCTCAGTAAACCACAAACCCCAGAATTCCACAAGATGTTGACAGTGGAATAATAGTACTACAACAGCGCAGGACAGAAATGGCCAAAATGATGCTAATGTTAAATGATGTAATATTGCTAAAACAGTTTGGCAGCTTTGGCTTTAACTCTTGAGTAGTAGTAATAAAAACTCAGTGGAAATTGGTCAATTTCTGCATGAGATGGGAGGAGCAGTTCACTGTGTGTCAAGATCGGTGTTTTGTACTCTGATTCAGAAACTGTTCTGTCTACACACTCCCCGTGTACATTGTATCACTTCAGAGAAAAGCGGTTGCTGCATCCACAAAAAGAAGAACGCAACAGTTCAGTTCAGCACAGTTCCATACCTCCTAAATCATTCCCATCCTTACCACTAAAATCTCTTTCTACAGTTCTCTGTTTCTCCACCACAAATAGTTGACAAATCAAATGCCAAATGTGCAACAAAGGGGGTTAATTGCAAGAAGATCAGACATGAACTGTCAAGTCTCCTGTGTTCTCCCCGTGTTGCAAGTTGCCTCTTCGGAAGTTAATTTTCAAGTCACTTCAAAGAATGTTGCTGTTGCCTCTGTTCCTGAAGCTCCCTTCCCACCTTTGATGAGTGGAGGGAAGGAAATGACAGCCTGGGAACGTCCACTTTTGCCCTGTGAACTGATGTTACTGTTCTGCACATGCACAAAAATGAAGCAGAACCAGTTTGGGAGGTTTGCAGCAGACTTTTTCCATTTTTCACATAAAGTGGTTTCTCATTGCACTTAATTGCGTTAGCATGCAGTTAACATGCAGAACAATGAGGAACGCTACGAACCGAAACTGATTCAATGTGCAGATGGGATGGTAAGACTTCGAGCTGACAACGATGTATTGCCCTTGTGCGGAAATGGCCTTAGATTTGACAAATGATCAATGGTGGGGCGGGGGAAGAATGACACAAGAGAGGAGTGAGGGGAAACTTCAAAGTTTTCAAGGAACAGCTTGGACACAAACCTGGGAATGTGCAGATAAAATCAGAACAAAAAGAATTGGAAACTCTTCACACTTTCGGAGAATTTTTAAATTTCTGGACAAGCCCTTAGTTTCACCTGGGACAGATCATCCCTGTATTGTGACTTGAGAAAAAATAAGCAGTGTTGAGCTGATCACCCAGTGTCCCTGTATTGGTCTTCCTTATCAGTGTGAGTTCCTGTCCATAATGCATTCCCACCAATTGCAGGATGCTGTACAGGGTGATATATAAGTAGTTCAGCGCTGCATGTATTGTGGCAGGGGGGTGGAGAGAGGTAGTCATATTTAATGTCCAATAATTTTATCAGTATTCTTGACACTCTGACAGTAGCTAGTAAAGTCACTTTAAAAAAAAAAAGGTGCTGGATCCAGAATTTGTCTAAAGACAGCTGTCAGCTAAATCTTCTCTGTCCTGAGCCAGTTAGTCAGTCTAATGTAGAATGTACGCAACACACACATACAAACAGACACAATCACAGAGAGATCTTGGTGGGGGTGTTTTATAAATACAGGGTGCCCTCTTCTCCATACACATGAATATGAGGTCACACAAAGCATTGTGCCCTGTCAATGAATGAAATGGGCGCATGGCCACACTGCTATAGGCACAAACACATTGCTTCCATTGACTACAATGAACAAGACACTATTAATTTACTGTCAATTTTCCAGTGGATCCCATTCTCTCCCTCAGCTTTTCCTCTAGAATTCACCTCCTTTTAATTAGAGCTTGCCTTTTGGCTGATGTCTGAACTATCATCTCCAATCCCACAAGGATTTAATTTAAAGCTCTCTGGATCAGACTTGCCATGCTAATACCAAAGGCTTCCCAATCTTCATGTGGCGCAACCCACATGCAGCTAGTAGTCTTCTATCTAAAAAGTGAAGACTTTGGTCCCAGAAGCCAAACCTCTCCCATCTGTACCATCTACATAGTCAGTCATTCATTATTAGCATCTTCCTGTCCCTGTGTAGGACTCTATTCCCTCACTGGTAGAATTGTTGAAAATGCTCCCTGCACCTCAAAACCCTTTAGCCTCCTGCCCAAAGCTTCATAGTCTGAGATAATCTGCTCAAATGTGTTCTTAGCAGCGTCAACGCCCACACGAATAGGGAGAAAAGGGTACTGACTGTTACCAGGCCATACACCTCCACACTTTGATATGGTTTAATTGGTGAAATATGACTTAATTGGCAAAATATATTAATTGGCATAAATATAGATTATACCCTACTACGGCTATATAGCCATGCTGAATAAGAGGAAAAAGCTGTCTGCACACATGCATTGTGGATTAGTTCAGAAGAGACCTCCATGTGTGGCCAGGTCATAGGCCCTTTCCGCAGCTTACCTTCTCACACTGCTGGAGTGTGGGCCTTGCGTGAAAGGCCTGGGCAAGCAGCTTTCGCAAGCCTCCTGCTTCCCTGCTGCTTGGGCTCCACAGCTCCTTTCTGCTTGCGCAAGAGCCCCGCCTGCGCCCCGCCCCTTCCTTCCTCAGTGCAGCCTGGGAGTTGTAGGCTGCACTGAGGAGAGGAAGCGCAACAGGCCTGGCTCCAGAGGCTCCAGTATGGCCCAGGCCTGTGAGTGCGGCCCAGGCCTGTGAGCCTTGCCCAAATGCGGCTTATTTTCAGCTAAAAGCTGAAAATAAGAAAATGCGCATTTGCTGTGCTTGAGGGCCTTGAGCGTGGCGGAAATGGGAGTGCGTCATGCAGACCACTCCTGACATTTACGTGACGCTCAAGGGGCCTTTTCGCTTGTACATTGCCATGCGAAAAGGGCCATAGTCAGGAAATCACCAGGAAACCCCACTGAGAATGGACTTGCAATTAGCCTCTGATGACTCAACCTCATACAGACAATAGTGTCTGGAAGATTCCCACAACATGGCTGATTGTCTTAATTCCTCTGACCAAGTAAGATTTCCTTTAGTCCTTACACCTGTTTGGCAATTACCAAGCTATCAGGACAGCCATTGGCCCTTTGTCAGCTGACACTAAGACCTTTATCTCATTCTGGACTCCATTGTTCAACTTTCTGGACTCCATTGTTTATTCTGCCAGAAAGCCATTAAAATCCTTGCCCTCCAGGCAAAAATAGAGTATTTAAACCCCAGTTTTTGGCCAGCCAACTTGCAGTACACTGATTGCTGATTAGCACTCTGCCGCTCCAATTTCTGATTGTGTACTGCCCTTAGACCTGGGTCTAAGCCACGTCACCTCTTTACTGCTCTTCTGGATTGGTAAATATCACTCACTTTGCCCTGAAATCTCGCTATCCAAAACTTTCTCCCTTTTCCTTCACTTAGCTTTGTGTGATTGCATGATTTCTTGGATCTTGTGTGTGAGAGACAATTCCCCCAATAAAACACAATTAAGCTTACTTTGGATCTCCGGCAGGTTCTTCCTCGCACTAGTATTGGTAAACATAGGTGTAAAGATCTAGTAAGGTTACCCCCCTCTCACAGACCTCCTCTTTAAGCTGATATTCTGAACTGTTTCACAGAGGCTCTAGCATTGCAGGTGGACCCCTGAGTCACCCATGTTTTGGGGTAACATGATCTGTGTTCTTGATGTGTTTTAACAAGTTGTCAGTGACATCCTGGATGTATGCACCAGGAAGACAGCACATTTTCCAACTCATCTTGCAAAATTGACACACTGGTGCCTCTATATCACTGAGCAGCGAGTCTCCAACCGCCAGCAATTTTTTTTCTTCTTGTTGCAATTGGAGGTTACCTTGACTCCTTACTTGGTTTGCTGTATGCCTTATAGCTAGTTTCCTGAACATCTTCCCTGCTTCTTTACTCATGAACATATAGGAAGTGATTGCTTTGTTGAAGAGGTTCTGAATCCCTTCTGCATGTTCTACCCCTCATAGTGACTATCTTCCAGGGTGTTTCCTCACTTGTTACAAGCCTCTTCATTTTCTTTGGCAGTTTCTTCTTGTTGGATCAATTGTTCCTGTATTCTCTCCAGAAGTCCTCATGTCTGATAAATTGAAGAGTTTTGACGTGTAACTGCAATGTATTGAATTTATCTTCCAAGAGCACTACCAATTTGCACTTGCTGAAAGTGTAGTTGATGATGTTTTCCAACAAGACAAACATTGCACATAAATTTCAAGAGACAAATATAGATCTTTCTGCCTCCATCTCAGTAATTATTTTCTCTCCTTCCTCTTTGTAATTTCTATATGGAATATATGGGATACAGCTGCATATGCTACAAGGTGTGTGCTGCTGACTCAAAAGCAAAAAAGCCTGCCTCTCCCCACCTGGCTGTTTTTTGCTCACAGTGACTTCAGCAAAAGTTGATGGGGAAAGTATGCAGATAGATTGCTATTCTCCCAAAGTTTCACCTCCTCCTAGAATCTATCCTAGGGGTTTCTTGAAATGATTTATTCAGAAGAGGTTTGTCACTGACAAACTCTCAGGGTCAAAGAGTGTGGTCATTTAGTGGGCTTCCATGGCTACGCGGGGATTCACAATCCAGTCTCCCAGAGTCCACGTCAAACCACTACAGCAATGTTGGCTCACCAAAATTTGTTTACAGAACATAGTTTTAAAGACCCTGCCATCCAGCCAGGAAAACCTTAAGCCAAGATCAGCATAAGTTTGAGTCAACTTAAGGCACATAACAACAGTTCTTCTCAAGAGGAAAGAGAGAGCCAAACATAGTCAATCATGCTCTATGGACTTCAAGAAAGCTGATTTCAGTAATCTTAGGGAAATACTTGATAAGATCCCATGGTCAGAACTCCCAGGGAGTTCATGATGCACGAGAATTTCTTAAAGATGAGATATTGAAGGCTCAGTTGCAAACAGTTCAAATGAAGAAGCAAAGTGGAAAATATCTTTTTTTAAAAATCAGGGAGAAGGTACAAAGAACTTTTAGATGGGTTGAGATTTAAAAGAGGCATGTATAAGAAAAGAAAGTAAGGTGAAATCATCAAAGAGGAATACAAATGAATTGCCATACTTGTAGGGGGAAAGTAAGTTCAGAATGAGCTCAGGCTTGCTAGAAAGGGTTAGAAATAATAAAAAGAGGGGTTTTGGACTATGTTCAGAGCAAGAGGAAGAACAAGGAAATGGTAGAGTCTTTGAGAATTCTTGAAGGACAAAAAAGGTCCCAACAGGCTGGAGGAGGGCAAATGATAGAATCATAGAATAATAGAGTTGGAAGAGACCCCAGGGGCCATCCAGTGCAACCCCTTGCTGTGCAGGAATACACATCAAAGCACTCCCAATAGATGGCCATCCAGCCTCTGACTAAAAACCTCCAAAGAAAGAGACTCCACCACACTCCGAGGCAGCACATTCCAGTGTCAAATGACTCTGACTCTCAGGAAGTTCTTCCTAAGGTTCAAATGGAATGTCTTTTCCTGCAGTTTGAATCATTGCTCCTTGTCCTAGTTTCTGGAGCAGTGGAAAACAAGCCTGTTCCCTCTTCCATATGACATTCTTTCAAAAATTTAAACATGGCTATCATGTCCCCTCTTAATCTTCTCTTCTGCAGACTAAACGTATCCGGCTCCCTAAGACGCTCCTCATAGGGCATGGCTTCCATACCCTTCACCATTTTGATCACCCTCCTCTGGACACACTCCAGCTTGTCAATATCCTTCTTGAAATGAGGTGCCCAGAACTGGATACAGTATTCCCAGTGAGGTCTGATCAAAGCAGAATAGAGTTGTACTATTATTTTCCTTGATCTAGACACCATACTCCTCTTGATACAACCAAGAATTGCATTGGTTTTCTTGACTGCTGCATCACATTGCTTATTCATGTTCAGTGTGGTCGATTAAGACTTCTAGATCCCTTTCACACGTACTGTTGTCCAGCAAGGTGTCTCCCATCCTACATTTGTGAATTTCATTTTTTCTGCCTAGTTGTAGGACTTTACATTTCTCTCTGTTGAAATTCATTTTGTTAGCCTTGGCTCAGATCTTCAATCTGTCAAGGTCATTTTGAATTTTGATCCTGTCCTCTGAGGTATTAGCAACGCCTTCCAATCTGGTATCATCTGCAAATTTGATCAGCACGCACTCTATTCTTTCATCCAAGTCATTGATAAGGATGTTGAAATGTTCTCCCTGTGGAATTCTGGGGTTTGTTGTTTATTGAGGTGAAAGAGCTCTCTGGCTGAGAACTCTAAATGCTCCTCTGTAAACTTCAAACTCTAGGATTCCATAGGATGTTGAAAGTGGAATAACAGCACTATAACAGTGTAGTGCAGAAAGGCCCTTTTTGTTATTATAGATGAAAAAGAGAACAAATTCAGAAAGCGAAGTCACCAAGGAAGTGATGTTTCCCTTTGAATTCTTCTATCAAACATGGTGTTGCCTTGAGATGAACACTGAATCATACATTGATTTTTTTCAAATTCATTACTAGATCTTTTCATTGGCCGCCTTGGCAGAGCAAGGTTTGCAAGAAGTAACCAAAAGGCTCACAGGAGAATGCCCAACTCATCACTTGCAGTAATTTACCAAGCACAAACAGTGTCTTGTTACACCCCAAAGTAACCCTGAGAGAGGGCCCCTAAATTGACATGACTTCCCCCATGTTGGATATTGGCTAGCAAAGGTCAGTTGCCAGTAAAATTGGTTTTGAATTCAATCCTCAAGACCAACAACGCCTTTGCTGCTGTATGGGGACATAGACAGCGTCCCTTAGGCTAAGGGACAATGACCTATTGTTCTCAGTCACGTATCTCTAGGCAGCCACAATAGACTCTCTCTTTGATTAACAAAAAGGTTGCCTCAGCCCCTAGCCTCGCTGATGAACTTTGCGAGGATAGACAATCAACGTCTATCAAATTGGAATGATAATCCTATTATGTACCTGGACTTTCCCGGGAGAAACAATACCAAAGAGAGGTTGTGATATTTGCCTAACATTATATTCCGCAATCATCGCCCATTAACGCCACTTTGCTAGCCTATATAGTGCCTGAGGACAGAAACTGGCTATAAAAACCCTCACTTTTTGAGCCTCTTCGGAGAGCCTTCCAGACCGGACAAGGGCCCGTTTCGCTGCTACCGAAGTGTCCCACTTAAGCCTCTCAGACGCTGCTGAGAGCTAAACGCGACTCGCATATCTGACTCGCCGTGAAACCCCGCTGCTTCCAGCCTTTCAGCCCTGGGATCCAGCCTCCCCTTGGTGCTTTACACTGAGCCTTTGCTAAACTTCTTCTTCCCAGGATGCTTAGACTAAGGTCCGTATGCCCTCTCTCCCCAACTGCCTCTCATTTCCAACTTTGTTTCTGTAGCCCTTGTGTGATTGTAGGATTATTTGTTAATGTGTGTTGTGCTTTTCTTTGTTAGTTTTAATAAATTTACTTTAGACTGTTCCTCTGACTCTTGCATGCTTCTGACCCCGTAGACATAAGCTTAAAGATCCCTTGCCCTGACCTCTCGCAACTTTGAGTGTCTCTGTTAATTCCCTTAATTTGAGTCTGTTTGGGTGTCCTCGAGATACCCTCAATTTTCAGGGTAACAGTCTGATAGAGGAGACCAACAAATCTAACCCTCACCTCGCTGAAGGTCTGTAGGGCATTCCAGGTTTTAAAGTTCACAGGCTTCTTTGTCAGGTAAGATGGCAAAATTGCATCAGGAGGAAGTAAAATGGCAGTGCCCACATTTTTCTTCGGAATGTTGTCGAAGAAAGGTTCATAGACAAACAAGTTAGGAACTATCCCTACAGCCATGAGCTGACTGGGGACAAAGGCAGTGAAAAGAAGGGAAATAAAATTGGCTTCTCTATTTGAAGTTACAGAGCACCCTCTTCAGAAAACTGTGCCTGTGGCAATTATGGCACAGCTCACTTCTGCATGTTTTCCTGCACATTTCTGCAATGCTATAATTCCACTAAAGTACCCAAAGCGTGTACATGAAGTTCCCACAAGAAATCTAACTAACACCCAGGCCCTGCTGACAGCTTAATAATGTGACAAAGTTCAGTCTCGTTCAGTGACATGGACAGGAAGGCAGCTGGAGCAGCTCTGACCCGGAGTTTTCCAAACAGCAGGCAGTTATGGTGGATGCTTGACAAATAACCTTTTCTTTGCCTGTTCAAATCCATCAGCTCTAACCAGGTGCCATGTAGAGGCCACATGCCACTGTTTGAGTTCTATTATTGTTGTTATTAATAATGCAGAGGTTGCCTTGCCTTGCATTCCAAGATATTTTTGCAGCACTAAATCACCTGGGTGCACATCAGCAGCCCTGATAAATCACAAAAGAAATGGAAATCTAAGACAGCTGTCAAAACTGGCTCTGCACAAATGTATTACCAAGCTTAAGGGGGTGTGGATAAAGGACAGAGGTCAGCCAAGGAAAGAAAAAGAGAAAGAGAAAGAAAAAAAAGCCATGTGGTTAGGAAAGCGGCATGATAGGAAGTGGGCACCAGCTAGGTCGCTGGGCTGTGCAGTGGGAGTCAGCTGGGCCTGGGTGATTTGATTCACTGAAAACATAGGAGTCAGGTAGTGTCTGATGAATTCAAATACAAAGTGGTAATGGAAGGGTGACTTTTGGGGGGGTGCATATGCGTGAGTTGAAGGGGAGGAAGAAGAGAAATTTCTGGGTATGTGTGTGTTTGGAGGGTGGAAGTATTCCCACAAAGTTAATGCCATACTCTTGAAAGAGTACGAGTGGCGCTCCTGTGGAACGATCACCCCTGTTTGAAATAAGGGCTGAGGTCAATATCCTCCTAAGTAAGAGTCCCACCAATGACCAAAGTTGAAAGTTGTTGTCAAATTAATTTTCTTTTTTTCTCTCTCATTCTGCCTCCCTTTCTTTCTCTTTCATCAAAGAAAAGAATTCGAAACCAAGGGCAGAACAAAGCTTGAATCTGAGCCAGCTGAATGGGCCAATAGGCTACATATGGAACTAAGAAATCATAAGGCCATGAAGGATGTTAGTGATTTAAAGTTATGTATGTTAAAGTCTGAACCTTAAATGGAATCCGTACTTGTAAAGGTAACTAATGGAAATACTTAACTGACAGCAAGTAGTGAGTTATTTTAAAGGCAGCAGTGGTAGCAATATGTGTGTGTAATTTAATGTTCCCCACATATCTGTCACATCCAATCCCCACCTTTCCTGGTTGTACTGATGAGTGTGTGTATGTGCATTCAAGTTGCCTGTTAGCTGATGGATTATGATGACCCCATGAATTTCATAGGGTTATCTTTAGCAAGGCATATGCAGAGGTGGTTTGCCATGGTCTTCCTCTGAAGTACAGCCCACAGCACTTTGTATTCATTGGTGGTCTTCCATCCAAGTACTAACTTGAGCTGTTCCTGTTTAGTGTTCAAGATTAGATGGTATCTGGTGCCTTTAAGGTATTTGTGCTGGTTGTGCTGATACCAAAAGCGAAATCTTCTACTTAGACATGTAAGCTGTTCCAATTGCCTGAAGGTTCTTAAAGGTTACAGGGCCTCCCCCTGGTGATCTGATGGTGAGTGACGAATCTGTGGTCTTTAATATGGGTCCTGCCATTTGCCTCTGTTTTCCTCTGTTGATGGGCCCATTGCTGCTGGCCAGTTCCTCTGTTGGTGGTGATACAACATGCATCTTCTATTTCTTCTCACAGTTTGCAGGGAAATCCCATCAATCACCAATAGCAGAATTTTATTTGGTGATATTTAGGAAGATTAGAAGGATTTGGGGCTGTCTCTCACCCAAGGCTTGGCAGAGGAAAGAGGCATGCATGAGGGGGCAAGCCCTGCAACCTATGTACACCCAGATCCAACCTTGACCGTAAGTCTCCTCTGTTCTTTCATCCAATGCAAATCAAGTCCCAAACACTTCTTAATACTGGGCAAGTGGGCAAGTGGCTCCAATCACAATAAAAAGTTCTGGTGCTCCTAGATAGGATGAAAGCTCTGAACTGTCACTTGTAAACAACAAACAAGTAATTGCCTTTGTTACTGCCCTGGCTAGCCCGAGCTTTGGGGATATAAAAAGATATCTTTGGATATCACTAATTCAGCTTCACATATCCCTTCCACGTGCTTGCGAGGCCCCGACAAGCACGCATACAGGCTCGGCCGATGATCGCCGTAATATTCCTAGACAATACAGGCAGGCCAGAAAACAGCTGACTCGCCGCTTTAGGAGACCTCAAGGCAAGTACCTCCATTAGGTATGCAAGCAACTCTCAAAAGATCCTCTGCCCCGCGCTGGCAGCTTGATGATCGAGATATATAACGCTCAAGAACTCCGCATTTACATACCGGCTACTCTATTGATAAATTCGTCTCTAATTCAATCATTCAAATTCTGACCTTTCGCAGGCTTTGTCTCCAACTCCAAATCTATTGTTTTCCCAAAGTCCGACCTAGCCTGCGGTCACAATTCTCCTTATAAAAACCCCTGACTTTGAGTGCTTCCTTGGATTGCTCCAGAGTTCCAGACCGTCTTGCTGCTGTTTTGCTTGGCGAGCTTCCCCTCAGCTCCACGTGCTGAGATACATCGAACCCCAGCTTCGCTCTCCATTTCCTTCTGGACTTCAGGACAGGTTTCGTATCACCCGAACCAACTATCCCTCTGAAAATCCCGCTATCTTACTCACACCTTTATTTTCCTTAATTATCTGCATACGTGTGTTGCATACATTGTGTGCCTGTATTTAATAAAGATCATTATTTTCCAACCGGTTTGCTTCTTGACTTGGCCTGACCCCGTAGACACTGGGTTGCAAGATCCTGCTAGGTTACCCTGCCTCTCGTTTTGCCAGCTTGTGCTCTGAACTAATTTCCCCAACGTCTATAATTTTGATAGCAATTTGGTGTCCCTCCTGGGACCCCCAGAAAACAGGGTAACACCTTGAATCAGAAGATCAGATATTGATGAAAAAAGAATCCAAAAAACCCCCCAACTATAATGGAAAAATCTGATTCAACTATTAACGTATTAATTTTAGGGATGCTTCCACACTAGACATTTAGTTTGGAATGAATATGTTTCATGCATTCAGGCCTCTTTCTAGCCCCGACTGGAGTAGATCTGTTTAATCAATGGAACTTACCAAGTTATCACTGATTCAATGGGTTTAGTATAGCTACAGCTAGCAGTAGGACATAAGCCTCACTTTTCTCTGGATATGAGTGGGTGTTTTTGTATGAAATATTTCCTACCACTCAAGTTAAATTACAGATCAGATACTCTGCCCTGTTTGCCTTAACAGAGTTTCTATGATAAGAAGAAATAGATGGAAGAAACAGATGGAAGAAACAATGAAAATCTGAGAAGACTACCAGTTGAAGATGACTGTTTTAACCTCCTGTAAATTTCCGTGAATGAAGTTACCTCTAGAAGCATCCCATGTGATGTCATCATTCAGTCACTGTCATCTTCTTTTTCATCCCTCTGTTTTATGCATCTTTTCTCAGACCGCAGAGTGTCCAATTGCGTTTTGAAGAATGAAAGTGTAACCCAGTCTCTCCACAGCTCTAGATATGCTTAGAAGTTTCAGAGTGGGCATATTCACTATAACCTTGGTGGGGTGAATACTGCATCACCCCATTGCTATTTCTTTTGATCAACAGTAAAATGATTATCCATCCATCCATCCATCCATCCATCCGTCCGTCCGTCCGTCCGTCCGTCCGTCCGTCCTAGTGTTGTTGAACTTTCAAAATAGCAATAAGGGACAGCCAAAATTCATGATATGCAGGGTTCACAATCAAGAAGCAGCTATTAACAAGATGGTATTCCAACAAGTGAAAGTACTGATTTCATTTAATTTCACCATGTTTTTCTCTGTAAAATTAACGGTTCACACCACAAAAATATAGTTATGATTTTTTTTGGCACCTCACAAAAAGCTGTCTGAATCTTAAACAGGGGACATCCCTTATAAGAATGGAGACTTGGCAACCCTCATGCATCCATTCATCTGTAGGAATATCTGGTATCTACATCAAGCATAGTGCAGCATGGCTAGTGCAATGTGAGCTTTGGTAATAAACAGGGGAAAATATGCAAGATGCTCCCATAAGGTTAAAAAAAAAGAGGAAAAGTTACATTTATTTTTTCAGGAAAACCATCTTGGATAGCTTAAAAAGTTTTCCTAACTTTTGATAGATCAAAAAGGTTTCCTAACTTTTGGTAAAAGAGCCCCCAATAGCTGGCTCTCATGAGTAAATGCAAGCCATCCTAAGAGGGGAGCGTCACCGATGATCTCTCCCCAGACTAAGGGCACATCACAACTCTACCTGACTCACTCTGATTCAGGTCTGCATTCAGGATTTGTTTAAATCTGAAACACATCCCTTATTTTCAGTGCATCATATTCTGAACTTTTGTGGACTTAGTCAATGCGGCTTTCTACCCTTTCTTCCTTATCTGTTTCCCTTTGAAAAAAATTATTATCCTAAGCAAATTTTTAAAAAGCCACAGTCCAAGGTGTGTCATGCTGTCTGGAATGCCAGGTAAACACTGAGGTCGTCTAATGGTTTCCATGTTACCTTTCTGTGTTATTTATTTGTTTCCTTTTCAGACCACCCAGTTACCAAAGTTCTCTGGGTAACCCTCATCATATGTCAGCATAAGGCTTTGGGGATGTTAACTTGACAGAAATGTTTAGATATTACAATTTATCAGTAGCCTCCTTGTCATTTTTTTGTCTTTTTTTTTCCAGACTCCTTTATATATCACTACATGTTGAATTACAACTCTTAAGTGTTCAGAGCTGAGCTCAGATTCTGCAACTGCCTTCATTTTAACAAAACTTTTTGGTAAGTCTTCAGGATTGTATATAGTACTTCTTTTGTTAATTTATATTTTATTAGTATCACTCAATGCAATGAGAATGAGATCTATTGAGTGGATATTAACTATGGGAAATGCACAAAATTGGCTTTGCAAGTTTAATCAACTTTCAGCAGTTGCACAGGGGCATAGTAAATGTGTGAGTTTGCAGATGATTGTATGATGAAGCATCAGATGGCACCATTTTGACTACACAAACCTCTGTAAAATTGAGTCAATAGTTCTCCACCATACCCATTTGGCCATGAAGATCTCTCTCACTGATGATGATGTCCTAGAAAATTGCAGTGTAGTAATCAGTGTCTTTGCCTTAGTTTAAGCTTGCTTGTAAGTAAATATGTAAATAATATAAAGTGGCTTGCAGAAATATTTGAACACACACATATACACAATTTGTCTTTGCCATATTTTCTTGTGTTACAACAGGAGTGGCAAACATGTAGGCCACAAGACCAAAAAAGTGCACCCCCTCTGGACCGCCCCCCCCCCCAAGATACCGCAGATGCTTTAAACAGCCAGCATTACTTGCTACATCTTGGCCTGGACTGCAGTAGCCAAGATATTGCACAAATATTCTACCCTGCTCTTCTAGGCCTTGCATGATTTCTTTGCCTCCTTCAAACCTTGGCAACAATAAAAATCTCTTCCACTGTTTGCAAATGTTCTCACCTCCTTCTATTAATTGCAATTATTAAAATATCTAATATTTAAGGACTTTTAGGAGCATTGTTTCCTAAAAATAATTGTTTTGATAAAATAAAAACAAAAAGATGTGAGCCCCAAGTAGTTTCACATGTCTGAAGTAGAATGATGACATCAAACACACAGCAAAAATAATACTGGCTTAAATCTGATTGGGAACCTGTGACAATACAAGACCATCCAATCTGACAGAACTGGAACAATTTTGGAAGAAGTACAAATTCTCAGGGTCCAGATGTGCAAAGCTGACACAAACTTACCTATGTAGATTCACAGCATTAATTGCTGCCAAAGGTACTTCTACTGAGTATTGATGTGTGTGTCTATGTCTGTGTGTGTTTGTGAGAGAGAATGTTTATGCAACCAACAGATACCTTTTTGTTTACTTATATGCCATAATAAAAATATTTTGCACTTTCACAGTGATGAGTGTCTTGCACACATAAAGTGATAACAATGCAGTTGAATCCATCTAGATCCCAGATTCTTAACACAATAAAATATGTAAAAGTCAAGGGGAGGGATGAATTACACTGCAGGGCACTGTAATTAGTAGGGGAAGCTTGATTTCAGCAAAATCAAATTGTGAACATTGAAACATAGGAAGCTCCATTACACAGCATTAGACTAGTGGTCCACCTAGCTCAAACTCTGGTGAACATTTATTTCTACAATGGTTAGCACTGGCTGTCCAGAGCTTCATACAGATGGCTCTTCCCCATTCCCACCTCAAGATATCAGGGACTGAACCAGTGGCATAGCTAGAGCTTTCGCTGCCCCGGGTGGTCCCTGAGTTTGCCGCCCTTCTCAATACACACAAAAAATACTACAAAAAGTATGAAAAGTATTGGCAACGCCCTCCAAAAAAGGGCTGTCTGGGGTGGACCACCTCCCCACCCCCTAGCTACACTACTGCCATGGGCTACCCTGATTAGGGCCACTATGCCAATTATAGTCTGTGTGGTTAGGGTATTATTCGTCAAATAAAGTATTTACTCTGACTGGTAGCCCTGTATACAGAGAAAAGGCCTTTCCCTCCACCTTTTAGCTAGATGTGCTGGGAACCTCAATCTTCATACAACATATGTTGTCTATACTCAATCCCCTCATTCATTGGGCTCTATGTGCCTTTAGGATCCAAGCTCATTAACATGGAAATCAATGGGAGGATAAGGCTTTCCAACAGCAATTTCTAATCTTAGGGGGTGAGCAACTTGCATTGCCCACCAGATATTGTCAGGGTGCAACTCTCTTACCTGCATAACTTTTTCAAGAAATTCTGGGAGTGCCGGTCAAACTCCTGTGAGCATTTATTTCTACAGTGAGTAGCACTGGCTGTCCAGAGTTTCAGACAGATGGGTCTTCCTTCAGAAGGAGGTTGCCATTGCCTTCCTTTGAGGCTGAAAGGGTGTAGCTTGCCCAGGATCATCCACTGAGTTTCCATGGCTGGGTTTTCAAGCCCTCGTTTCCTGGAGTCCTGGCCCAGCACTCAAACCACTATGTCACATTGGCTACTTTTCCTGTTCTTATGTCCAACTTACGGCTATACTTTCACAGGTTTTCCTGGCAGAACTTATTCTGAGGAGGATTGCCTTTGGCCATTTCCACATGGGGTTTTTAAAACGGTGCAGAGCATCCTCCAGGGAGGACGTCTGCACCTGGGAGTAGACCGGGTCGGACCTACTTAACGTAAATCTGCACCCCAGCCCGCTCCAGAACGACCCCAAGTGCTCATCCAGCGTGCTTTTGAAAGACCACTAAAAACTGGTCTTTCAAAAGCACGGAGTGCGCCACTGTGAGCCTGCTCCCTTATGCAGATTTGCAGGCTCGCATTGGTGCGCGCCTGCGATCTGCCGTGAGTGGGCTTTAGGCTGGCGAGCTTCAGAGGTTGGTCGAGACCCTCAACCAACCGGAAGCCACCATTTTCAACGCCGAAGCAGTGTGGAGCGACGAGCTTGCACTGCTCTGGAGTGCCGTGGACCGGACCGGGGAGCCTTAAAGTCCGGTAAGTAGCGTCATGGGGCGATTCCCTTGCCCTGTGCGGAAATGGCCTTTGCCTTCCTCTGAGGCTGAGAGAATCTGACTTGCCCAAGGTCACCCAGTGGGTTTCCATAGCCAGTCAGGGATTCTAACCCTGGTCTCTAGAGTGGCACGCCAACACTCAAACCACACTGGTTCTGTACTGTATTAGATCCTATCATGTAATAGGATGGAAATACAGAGAAGGAATGAATGGCTATTCACCAAAGACTCTGAACATTCAGCCAGACATCCAGCCTCAGCAAGATGACCTGCCCACTGTCAGGGATTCCAGGCAAGGAACCCTGGGAAAATGATCAGCCCACTGCAAAGATGCTGCATCATGCTCCAGCTGTGGGTGATTGCAAGGTTGCATCAGAAACTGGGGTCGTGTGCAGAAGGTAGAGGGAGGCGTGCAAACCTCTGCCTGATTGGTTGTAAATATGTATATAAGAAAGCAATCCCCAGTATGTATTTTGTCTGTTGACCAAACCGGTGTCTGGCGCAAGCCTTTGTCCGTCTGTTCCATGTTGTGTACATATCGGAACGTTGCTACAAGATAAAGTGCCTCCTGTTTGGAAGAAACTCCTCTGTGTGTGAGTATCCTTACTGGGGAACAAGGCTGCTGCTGTTGGCTCGCTGTCCTATGGTTATTCCGCTGCATCTCTGTGGGGCTGAAACTCCTATCATCCCCCAACAGTGGTTATGGGCCCAGACCCACAGTGCACAGCATCCACAGCGCACCTGTAGTTGTTTTCCCCTGGATACTGGGACTGTTTTTGACTGTTTGCCTGGCTCTCTGGTGCATTGGGAGTCTGTGTTTTGGCAGAGAGACAGTTAATTTTCAGTCCGGAGCTCATCAAGGTCACTGCGGCCAGCTGCTTTGTTTGTTGAATTTTTCCTTACAAAGGCGGCAGCATGGCTGAAGGAGGTTATCTGCGTTTTGAGAAATTGTCTGACTCTAATTATCAAAGCTGACAAATTTATGTGAGAGCCGCTTTGACGAAGGAGAACCTGTGGCACGTTATGGAAAATGAGGGACAGCCCCCAGAAGGAGCGACTGCTGCCCAAATAGCTGCCTTCAGAGTTGCGGACGAAAAAGCCAAAGCAGTTATTTTGCTTACTTTAAGTCCTTCCCAGTTGATTCACGCTGCTGCTGCAGACACAGCATATCAGCTGTGGCAGGCTTTGAAGCGTGTGCATCAACCTTCCTCGTGTTTGTCCAAGATGTTATGGACGAAAAGACTGTATAACACAAAGTTATGTCCCGGAGGCTGTGTGAGAGAGCACATCACGCTGATGAAACAGCTTGTCCAAGAGGCAGCTGAAAGGGGGGTAAGAATCCCAGAAACGCAAAGGAGTTTTATTCTGCTGGGAAGCCTCACTAAGGAGTGGGACTTTTTGATCTACAGCCTGCAGGGAGTGCGTGAGGAGGAGCTGACTGTAGACCTGGTAGCCGGGAGGATCCTGGAGGAAGTCCAGCGTAAGCAGTTCGATTCCAGACTGCAGTCAGAGGGAGAGGCGGCTCCTGAGGAAGAAGAAGGAGTGTGCAGCTATGCCAGACGCTGCTACAGATGCAAGAGGGTCGGCCATCTCCAGAAGGACTGCAGAATGCCAGCGCCGAGCAGAGGGAAGAAGACAGCCCAGAAGCGGAGGGGCGCGTCATCACAGGCTGAACGCCATGTGTCTATGGCAAAGGAACAGTCTGAGAGTGGTGTGTGGTTGCTAGACAGTGGTGCAACTCACCACATGGTGAACAATTTAAAGCTGTTGAATGATGTAACAAATGCAAATATAACAGCAATTTCCCTTGCAGATGGGGCACCAAGCAAGGTGCAGAAGATGGGTACTGCATATGTGCCATGCTTTGGTAAATCATTCAATAATGTGTTGTGTGTTACCAACCTGCAGAAATGTATTTTGAGTATCTCCCAACTGACCAGTGAGGGTTACAAAGTGGTGTTTGAAGGGGAGAAATGTACAATAACTGAGAATGATGTGTTTTGTGCAAAAGGGGTGAAAAAGCAGGGGTTGTACCACATGTTGCCCAAAGGAAAAGTGGCAAATGTTAACCCATTGTGTAACAAACCTCTACATGATAAGTGTGTACATTACCTCCACCGAGTGATGGGGCATGTCAGCTACAAAAGTTTGCAGGAGTTGGCTAAGGTATGCCCTGAGTTACAAGTCAGAAATTGCCCTAAGTTTCTAGATTGCTCTGTATGCAAAAAGGTGAAGGTAAAGGCTTATCCCATTGCCAAGAAAAGCAAGTGTGTCACCCAACGTCCTTTTGAGGTTGTACATGCAGATTTGGCTGGGCCATTCAAGCCAACTGAAGGGCAAAATAGGTATGTCCTGGTAATTGTAGACAGACATACCAGGTACTCCTATGTCTATCTACTGAAAGAGAAAAGCCAAGCAGCTGAAAAGTTCCAAGAGTGGGTGAATGCTGTTGAGAGGGAATTTCCTTACAAAGTAGCCAGTCTTGTGTCAGACAGAGGGGGAGAATTCCTGCCCAATAACCTGCAAGCCTGGATGCGTAAGAAAGGCATAAGGCATAAAACCACCAACCCCGCATCTCCCGGGGAGGATGGTCTTGCAGAAAGAAGAATTGGGCTGTTAAAACAAATGAAGGACTGTATGATGGAGGATGCCCAAGCCCCAGCAGGACCTTGGGGAGAAGCAATAAAGACAGCAAACTACCACATAAACAGGTTGTGGAGCTCAAGTGTGAAGCAAACTCCATATTACCTATTGTATGGTAGGGCGCCAAACCTGAAGCATCTACGTGTTTGGGGTCAGTTTGCTAGTGTGTATATTCCCCCATGTTTCAGAAGGTCTGGAGAGGAGAAATCTAGACGGTTACGCTTTGTGGGATATGAAGGTAACAAATATAGATTTCTACACCATGCTGGCAAAATAGTGTATTCCAGGAGTGCAAACTTTGACATCCATGCAGGATGGGATAGGCTGCACTGTAACCAAGAGGTTTTGATTCCCCTGGGGGAAAGTGTGAGAAGTGTTCCAGAAATTCCTGACAATGGAGGGGCAGTGATGTCTGATGAGGAAAAGGACAGTGTCCCGGATACACTTGAGTGGTCTGACCTATCCCCCAACACCCACTGCTCCTTTCTTCTTGCCATTTTCCTTTCAACTTTTGGCCACCACCTACCCACGGGCTAGTTTTCCAAAACACAAGAGAGGCCAGGGCCTGGGCCACTAGATGTCAGTCAGAATTTCAAGGGGAGAAACCTCCCCATTACTTCTAGAACAGTGTGGAGAGAAATGTTGTGGATACTCATTGCTGATTTTATTTTATTTTGAAATAGTTCTCTGCATTTGCTCAGAGATAAGCTCCTAAATACCTCACCCTATACCTCCCACACTTAGTGTCGATTTATTTGTTTTTTGAACAGCACTTTGGACTTGCTCAGAAGTAACCTCCTTAATACTTCATCCATACTCCCATACTCAGTAAGATTTGAGATTTTAATTTTTTAAAATGCCCAGAGGTAACCTCCTTGATGACTTCTTCCCAGAATCCCAGAGTAGAGAACTAGCAGAGAGAGAGCACATGAAGATCTGAATCCAATAACAAAAGACAGAGAAAAAGGAAGGGGGTATTTACTATTTCATTTTAACATGTTATTAAATATTTTATTTTATCATTATTTCAGCTTCACAGTTTATCATATTTTATTTAATGGAGTTTTGGATGCCCAATTATTCAGATGCGTCCAAGAATCTAGAGATCGATTAAGTGTCACCGGCTAATACTAACTGTTGTTGTTGTGTGACTTATGACCTATCATGGAGTTTTCTGGGGCTGAGAGAGTGTGATGCATCCAAGGTGGCCCAGTTGGTTTCTATGGCCAAGTGGGGAATTGAAGCCTGGTCTCCATGGTGGTAGCCCAACGCTCAAATCACTGAACCACCCTGGCTCTCATAGATAGGGACCTATACATTGAGAGTTAGCCCCTCTAAGAAAAAAAAACAAATGGAGTTCCAATGGTGATAGTTGCTCAAGGAACAATTCCAAGTGGACTGACAAAACATCTGAATGAAATCACCACAGATAGGACTGCAGTAGGGCAAGTACAAAAAGTGACCTTACTTTGAACATGCTACATTAGCTGATGATACCTCACTGATTCCTAGATTCTTGGACAGCATCTGAATCATCAATGGTCCTGAAATCCAGTCAGTAGGACCTAGTAGACTGTGAAACTGAAATGATGGTGATGATGATGATGATGACGACGACGATGATGACAATGATGATGACGATGATGATGATAGCAGTGTTCACCGTAAATGAGATGCCAAAGCCACCTTCCACTACCAACCAATGCAAGGAAAGAAAGCCTTTGACTGTGTACGATCAGTTCTTTGCAAGAAGCCTGGAGGCGCACTGTCATGCACATGCTGACAGGAAGAGCTGCCCCAGCTTCCGCTTGAAGTTCCTTTGAAGCTTGGCCCAGTCACTTTGAATGGCAAAAGACACGGAGGGCAGCAACCTTCCGGTTGGCAAGTTCAACCTCTGTTTGCTTTGCGTAACAGTTCCTTCACCCCAGTCCAAACCATCTGGTCCACATTAGCTGCCTGCTTAAGTCTACATAGGTCAAACTTGTTTCTTCTGCGAAATCTGCCCCCTTTTTTCTTACTAACTCATCCACCCACCCATCTCCATTAATCTCCAGAGATTTTCTCACTCTACCCCACCTCCTTTAACTGCTTACACCCACCCTTCATTCACAGGAAGAACAACTTGGGGCAAAAATCTGGGAAAAGAGGATTGGTGTGGCAGTTTGGTCTCAAGCCTATGTACACTTACCAGGGAGTAAGCCTCAATGTGACTTAATGTTGAAGCAGCCATGCATGGAGACTTGAACTGTAATGGAGCACTAATTTGGAAAATGAGTCCTACTGCACTTTGGGGGAGATTACTTCTGTCTCAACATATCTGGGAGCCAGAGCAGGGTAGTGGTTTGAGTTGGTGGCACCTTGAGTTGGTGGCACCTCCAAAAAAGTGCCACCTGGGGCAGACTGCCCTCCCCCCCCACCCCCAACTAGGCCACTGGACTGAACTTTGAACATTTTGCACAGAATCCATATGCTCCACTCCTAAGCTATGTCCCCTCCCCATTTTATCACAATAGCACCACACAACAGGATTAATCTAGAAGCATTATACAATCATGACTCATTTGAGCACCATTTAATAAATGCTCATGGGAGCTTGGCTTGTTACACTTCTGAAATTAGGAAGGATTTTACATCCTCATTTGGTATGTTTTCAATCAGCAAATTTTCCTGGAGCAGAATGTTGCCATGAAGTTCGTTCATTCTCCTTTAATATTTTATGGACAGCTATATATATTCATGTGAAACCAAATGAACTCTTTGTTCACAGAGCTTTACCTTCATAGCATAAATTTTTCGGTAGACTTTTTGGCTGACTCTTGTAACTAAGAAAACAGAACACAGAAAGTCTGTCACAATACATAATGTAGTAGCAAGCATTATTCTCACATGGTAGAAGTAAGCAAAGTTAATCAGGTCTGCCCTTTGCTAGCCACAGCTTCTGTGATGCAGTGTGTCCAAAATGCTCCATTGTTTTACCCATCTGTCAGTCTCCATAAAGAGTGAAAAACTCTGCTCCTGTAAAGTTTGCATCCCAGGAATCAGTTTACATGAATCTGGGAGCAAGAGCCCCTACATCTTTGCAAATGTTTTGCTGCAGCCAGATGCAAATCCTGAGGGAGCACCACCCTAAACTAGCACCAATATGTCGGTGTATACTGACTAATGTTAGCAGGACACATTCTGACTTCTTCCAAGAGAAGCGGACTTTTATTAATCATTTCATTAACACCAGACATTATATGAAAACCCTGCTGGGAATGAATGTACATGAAGTACCTTACAGCTTTAGTGGGATTCTTGCCACTGCAACCATTTCTTTGTCAACCATCTGCTTAAAATTTCTGTGCTTATCTAAAGGGAGGCAGGACTGTTATTCCCAGAACTAAATTCACTGCCAAGAAGTGTCATAATTATGCTGGGCCCCTTTGATTCATCCTGTGCCAAAGGGACTCAGAAGTTCTATGGGTACTTCTCTCTTAAAAAAAAAAGAAAGAAAGCCCACAGCAGTAGCTAGCAATTAAAGGCATCTGCTGAGTAAATGCATGCACAAGATACGAAGGATGGATTATGCCCAAAATTTTGGTTCTAATATACTACTGATACCACATTAACATATTTTGCCCTTAAGGCAGTATGAACCATAAACCGTATGCCCATTTCTATCCCATCTTATAGATGCATTTACATTTTAAGGATGGATTCAAATAACTAAAAGCCACATGATAAGTGGCTTATAATTTTATGCATCGTGGCTATAGCTGAATGGAGAGGTGGTCATCTATGTGCTCCAACCACAGTTAGGCCAATGATAACAACCACCTTGGATTTCTAAGCAGTTTCAAAAGGCTGGTTGAGCTAAGATGACTGTGTTACAGACTGAAGGAAAGATGAGCAAAAAAGACCTCTGGGGCTGTAAAAAACCCAGTGGGGCCCAATTTTAAAAATTTGAAGTGACTTGCGCAGTTTATTTTACATTTTTTTTAAAAAAAAATATCTGCTAACAAGAAGTCCCAGGTGAGTATAATTTACAACAGAGCTAAATATGATAGACTGGACTAGGAAGCTGAGCTGATATTAATAAAATGACATTTTAATTCAAAAGCAAAATTCTATATTTAGGTTACATAAATTAAATACACAGATATAAGATGAGGGTACTTGGTTCAGCAGTACTGTATGTGAAAAAGACCTTGAGATTATTGTTGATCATAAGCTGAACATGAGCCAGCAGTGTGAAGCTGCACCAAAGAACGCAAATGCTATCTTGGCCTGTATTAACAGAACCATAGTTTCCAAGTCAAGGGAGTACTACTTCCCCTACATTCTGCATTGGTCATGCCTCAGCTAGAGTACTGTGTTCAGTTCTGAGTGCCTCATTTTAAGAAGGATATAAACAAGTTGGAGTGAGTTCAGAGAAGGCCAACATGGATGATAAAACACACAAGGATGGGTTAAAGTTGCTGGGCATGTTCAGCTTGGTGAAGAGAAGATTGAGGGGCAACATGATTGCAATCTTTAAATACCTCAAGGGCTGCCGCAGAGAGGAGAGTGTAGATTTATTGTCTTCCGTCTCAGAGGATAGAACTAGATCTAAAGAATAGTAGAATCAGAGAATTATGGAAGAGATCACAAGGGCCATCGAGTCCAACCCTTTGCCATGTAGAAATACACAATCAAAACATTCCTGAGAAATGGCCATCCAGCCTCTGCTTAGAAACCTCCAAAGAATGAGACTCCACCACACTCCAAGGCAGCATATTCCACTGTTGAACTGCTCTTACTGTCAGAAGGTTATTCCTAATGTATAGGTGGAATCTCTTTTCCTAAAGTTTGAAACCATTGCTCTGTGTCCTAGGCCCTTTCTGCACGAGGAAGTTAAAATGGGCCAAGACATCCTGTCACAGAGGTCGTCCGCACCTTGGATCGGACTAGGTTCGGACTATTTACCTTAGTTCCACACCTTAGTCCAATCCAAAACACCCCCAAGTGGTCCTCCAGCGCGCTAAGTGAAGACCGGGAAAACCTGGTCTTTAATTTTCTGGAGCGCACCATTGCATTCCTGCTCACCTGTGAAGATGTGCAGGCTCGCACCAATGTGAGCCTGCGATCAGCGGAGAGCGAGCTGTGGGTGTGGTCAGCGTCAGCGGTTGGTCCGGACCCATGAAGAACAGGAAGCCGCCATTTTCAGCCTGGGGAGTGTGGATCTACGGACCTCGCACTGCTCCGATTTGCCCTGCAACAAACAGAGGAGCCCTGCAGAAGGGCTTAAGGGAAAGTTCCCGTTGCTTCGAAGAGAAAAGAACTGGTAACTAACGGCACGGAGCGATTCACTTGCCTCGTGCAGAAAGGGACCTAGTATCTGGTGCAGCAGAAAACAAGCTTGCTCCATCTTCCATAGGACATCCCTTCAAATATTTAAATATAGCTATCATGTCACCTCTTAACTTTCTCTTCTCCAGACTAAACATACCCAAACTCCCTGAGTCACTCCTCATAGGGCAATATTGGGGACAGCCAACATTAATTAGGATAACATTTGCCCATCTCCAGTCTGTTGCAATTTCACCTGTTCTCCAGGAATTCTCAAAGATTATTGCTAGTGGCTCTGAGATTACTTTTGCTAATTCTTTTAATATCCGTTGATGGAGTTCATCTGGACTTGGAGACTTGAATTCATTTAGAGTAGCCAGATATTGCTGTACAATTTCTTTGCCTATGCCTTGCTGCATTTTCACTACCACATCATCTGCTCCATTTTTCCCAAGTCAAGCATTGTTTTCCTCTGGGGACAACACCAAAGCAAAGAAGGTGTTGAGTTTTCTTTTCTCTGTCCCAGTTAGCATTTCACTGTCTTCTCCACAAAGTGTCCCTACCATTTCCTAGTTCCTCCTTTTGCTATGGACATAACAAAAAACAAACAAACAGACAAACAACCTTTTCATTGTTTTTAACCTCTCTAACAAGCCTCAGCTTATTCTGCACTTTAGCTTTTCTGACCTTCTCCCTACACATGCTGGCTATTTGTTGGAATTCCTTTTTGGTGATTTCGCCTCTTTTACATTTCTTATACATGTTCCTTTTAAATTTTATCTCAGTTGAAAGTTCTATATATATCTGTCCTGGATTCTTTAGACACGTCCTATTTTTTCATTTTCTTGGGAATTGTTTGAAATTCTGCCCTCAATATCTCACTTTTAAGAAACTTCCATCCATCATGAACTCTCTTCTCTTTTAGTTTCCTGATCACACTCAGTGTGAAAACAGCTTTCTCAACCCTGCTTGACTTCCCCTTTCTGCTGTATAATAAACTCCAAAGAATATGGTTATTCCCTCCTAGGGATCCCACCACTTTCACCAATGTTAACCAAGTCACCATTGTTGGTAAGATCAGATCTAAAATAGCTGATCCCTTTGTTGCCTGCAAGGCAAATGAGAAATTTGTCAGATCTGATACTCTCGGCAGAGTTTGACTTTGAACAAATATCAGGATAGTTGAAATCTCCCATTACTACTACATCTCTCCTTTCTGAGTGTTTGGTCATCTTTTCCTGGAAGGCATCATCCAAGTCTTCAGTCTGGCTTGAGGGTCTGTAGTAGACCCACACAATGACATTGCTGTTGTTTCTCTCCCCCTTAATTTTTAACCACATGCAGTCAACCTGGCTTCCAGAATTTAAGTCATGGATCTCTTCACAGCTATAAACACCCTTGACATATAGTGCTATTCCTTCACCTTTCCTGTTTGGTCTGTTTCTCTGAAATATGTTATACCCCTCTATTGCTGCATTCTAATTGTGAGACTCATCCAGCCAGATTTCAGTGATGCCTATTATATCATCTTTGCTTTGCTGTGCTATGAGTTCAAGTTCATCTTGTTTATTTCTCATGCTCTGTGCATTAGTGTAGAGACATTTACAATCACACATTACCCCCAACTTCTTATTTATTTATTTTTTTCTCCCACTGTTGGGTTCGTGTACTATTTGCCTGTTTCTCCCCATTACGTTCAGGCACTTAGTTCTCTCTCTCTCTTTTTTTTCCCCAAAATTTCTATATCTTTTATTTTTAAGCCACAATCCAGCTTTATCAAGATACAACACACATTTAGAAGGATGAGCTTTTTCACCTCATGGTCAAGCACTAGCATGATCATGCATAGCACTGGAGTAATTTGGACTTGAAATGTCCCTTTACAGATTTGTCTCCATCCCAATACTTACTTCTGCAAGATCCATTTTACTATCACTTAAAGAGAGAATCAGTACTCAGAAAACAGAACAGCATGCTCCTATCTAAAGCTCTGTATTTGGCACCAGCCTCATCTTGTCACGGCTAAACCAAGATTCTTCTGGTTGAAGGCAGCATGGTTAATTACTAGCACCACAATTCTGTTCTGCAATGTACAACTGGACTAGATATTTGCCATTTATTGAACAATATACCATGACACATGCTGGTTGATTCAGGCTCTTATCTCCAGTATTTGATGAACTCCTGCCTTCAAGAATACTGTCTCCCTCCCCACCAATGATTCAATTTAAAGCCCTTCTGATCAGGTTTATAAGACTCTTAGCAAAAATGTTCTTGCCAATTGCTGTGAGGTACAACCCATCCCTTGCCAGAAGTCCATCTTTATGAAACTGCAAACAATGGTCCAAGAAACCAAACCATTTCCAGCAGTACCAGTTGTTCACCTCCACTGTTTTTCTCTCCCCTCTTGGGCTCTGTCTTTCAACCAGGAGGAGAGACAAAATGACAACCTGTGCATCAAGGTTATTCAGTTTCTTATCCAGAGCCTCATAATCCTTTGTCATCTTCTGAAGGCTGTGCCTTGTGGTGTTATTGGTTCCCATGTAGACCAAAGAGAAGGGGTAACAGGCTTGAATAGTCCTCTGTTACATCATAGATCTTTGCCCAGGAGACAACATTCCTCTTGAGACATCCTATCAAACCCCCAAATCACAGTGCCTGTTACCCTAGCAGGGAGTCCCCTACTACCACCACTCATCCTTTCTGGGGATTGGCAGGGGCCAATCCATGTTCTGAATCTTCCAAGAACCCCTGCACATTGCCTGAGAGATGACACTATTGCTCTTGTTCCTGTCCCTTGTCCTCAGTGATAAGGGGCAGAAAGCTTCAAATCACTTGTGTAACTCCGAATTAACAGAAAGATTCCTAGTACTTCTACTTCTATGTGTCACATTCCTCCAAATGTCTGTTTCCTGAGTTTGGGGACTGGCCTCCTCCTTAGAGGCATACTGTCTGTGTTTCTTCTCTGGTACGGTCTGCTCTTCTCTGTCTAAGAAAACCTTGTGCTCCCTAATATGCTTAAGAGCAGGTACATAGGCCTCAAAGTTGCTGGACCTTCTCTTCCAACAGAGCAACCAACTTGCACTTACTGCAGGTGTAGCTGCCCACATCCTCTGGGAAAAACACAAACATATTTCTGCAGTCACGTTCAACAGTTCTAAGTAGATACTAAAACAAAAGTCCAGGCTTTCCCCTGCAAAACTCGCCTTCTAAACACCCATACAGAATGTCTGTTAGCCTTGTTGCCTATTAGCCAAGCTCCTATTCATCAAGCTCCAGGGACTCAGTCTGCAGTTATATAGAGACCTAGTGGCTGCTAGTTTCTTCCCCAACCAAGTCTCTGACTCACTTCCTCTGGGCGTGCACACAATAGAATAATAGACCCCTAATGGGCCCTAATGAGCACACAAGCAAGCCTGCCTCAGGTCACACAAACAATCAGTCTTAATACAACAGACACAAGCTCATCAAAACACAATAGAACAATAGACCCTTATGAACATGCAAGTGAGCAAGCCTGTCCCAGCTCACACAAATAGGCAGACTTAACCCAGCAAAGTCTCTGGAGCTGGGGAGCTTTAACCCAACAGACACAAGCTCACCTTATGCTGTCTCTTCTACCATGCCCACTCAAAGTGCCTGTTGGCCCTGCTGCCTGTTTAAGTTACAGGAGTTAGATTTTGATTGAACATTAAAAGGAACTTTTTGATAGTAAGAGTGCTTTGGCAATGGAACCAATTGCCTAGAGAGGCTGTGGGGTCTCCTTCTCTGGACATCTTAAGAAAGAGATTGGACAGTTACCCCTTTCAACTCTATGATTTAAAAAAAAAATGTAAGGAAGACAAACAACTTCTTAGTTGATATGAGAAAATAAAGCCTTTTTATTGAAATCATCAGGTGCCAATCAATCACAGAGGAAAGAGTTGTATAACATTTCAGTTTTGGAAACTTCTATTGCATCTTTTAACACATATAAATATTGATACACCTTTAAAAAAATCATGCCTTTTCATATTCACAGTTGTTCCAGAGAAGAGATGTTGGATGGAGTCCTGTCGGTGACACATGGGGGTATTCTGCCAGTGTTTATTGCCTCCTTCTACAAATCTCTCTCCCAGGAGGAAGGCAACAGTACTGGCAGAAAGTGTATGCCCCATGGCCATGTTGCCATTGGAGCAGGGAGGGGAAGAAACCTAAGCAGCAGCCGGATGCAGTTTTGCAGCATGGTGCTGAGACACACATTGCTTTCCCAGATTTGTAGAGATCAAGGAAAGTGCTGTCTCCTTTTATCACCACTTGCAAAACTGAAACAAACTAATCCTCAGTCTCCACCCACCCACCCTATCCATGGGGTACATGCTCCTCTGCTAGTGCACTGCCTTCCTCAGAATCAGAAGGGCCCCTATGGCACAACTGTGCAACTTGAGTGTTACACTTTGTCCATGCAGGGTTAGGATTGCAGTTTCAAAGCAAAATTAACTCAGAGGTGAAAGCAATATCCGGTTCTATTGTTAGGTAGATGACAGTACAATCCCTAAATATGTATATTCCCTAGTAAATTCCACTGAGTTTATTCCAAAATAAGTGAGTATAGGATGAGAGCCTTATAGCAATAGCAATAGCATGTGTATTTCTATACCACTTATCAGCTAAGTGCTCTCTAAGCCGTTTACAATGTGTTAGCTAATTGCCCCCAACAAGCTGGGTACTCATTTTACTGACCTGCGGAAGGATGGAAGGCTGAGTCAACCTGAAGCCGGGCAGGATCAAACTCACAACTTTGTGGCAGCAGTACCAATATTTAATCACTGCGCCACCAGGGCTCATCCTTATCAACTTCATAATTGATATATTACAAGCATTAGTACTAATTTTAAAGACAAATCTAGAGCCCCTGAAAAACCTAAGATTATTTTTTATAAGATCATGCTGCCCCGTAGCACAATTTTTATCTACTAAAACTTGTCCATATGTGACATTCAAAACTCAGTGTAGGTTTCTGGTGAGAGGAGAGGGTTTTCCAGATGGGGCAAAAGTGCCAGAAGCTGGGCACTACTTTTGCAGTATGTCTAGCTTCTTTGAAAAATAAAAAGGATTAAAATGACATTTTGCCAATCATACAACATTTGGGGCAATTCCCTCCATTTACCAGATAATTTTGTTCAGATCCAAAGGGTGAGGCTCCCTCCCCCTTAAATCAGTTCATTTGGTCATGACATGAATTGTGACACATTGTAGGTGTGTCCTTTTTCTCATTCCTACCTTATTTTCAAGATGTTTCCACCCTCTTTCCCATTTCCATTTCCCTTTCATGCCTACTTTTTGCGTTTTTATTTTTTTTTCTTCAAAAATGCTCTTCCTGGGGCTTAGCAATAAAGCAGTAGGCACCTATGGTACAGAAAGAACAGCCCCTTCCTCATAAACTTAAACGTGGGATGAAACTGCAGAAATGAAAAAGAGGAGTAGACAATGCTGGGCAGTTTTCTCCACTTAATCTCTCAGTTTGACCAGTTTGTACATGTATGGGAGCTGCTCTTTCCAAGCACAGGACCTTGCTGTTTTTGTGCTAAAGCATTAAAGACTTTTTAAAAGAAAAAAATCCTCTAGGGTTACAGTGCAAGAGCAGTAAAGTGCAATGGTGCTGTTCTTATGTTTGTTTCCTGAGAACAAAATCACACCCTCGCTACAGGCACTCATGCCCTGTGTAAGCTGAGGCATTGGAGGAGATAGTCTATGGGGAAAAGAGGGAGTGTGCAGGTGTTTGAAGAGGGCTGTGGTCTTGCTCAAGGAAACAAACACTGCAATAGCACTGAGGGGAGATACAGAAGGACTTCATGTGAGAATTGCAACAATCCAGAAACACATAAACATATAAAAATATATAATCAATATGATACATAATATGTTGAATAAGTATATGATGACAAAAGATCTGGAGAGAAATAGTAATGTAAGCTATTTGTGTTGTAATTTTGCTCTTTTTCACATTTATGTTATTCACATGGTGTTTTTGTTTTATTCTCTTGTGTATTGTTCTTTTTTCTTTACAATAATAAAAATTTTAAAAAAAACCCAAACAAACCAGAAACATATCTGGAGAATATAAGTGATGGACTCCCACATCTGGCATCACAAGAGAGATCGCCAGAAATGAACCTGCGGAAGCATTTCCCCCTGCCCCCAACGCTAGGAGAGTGCTTGGAAGGGGAAGTAGTGAGAAGTCCAGGAAACATCTAGAAGGAAATATTAAGTGGTGTGATATAAAAAGGCATAAATCACCAATCTGGATAAACCCCAGATTCTACTTATTCTGTATTAAATCATGGGCACACAGAAAACAAGTGATAATTATTGTTTCCTTATTTGCCAATAATACATTAACACAGCAGTCTGTTTAAGCTAAACAGTGCTCCACCCGAACCAACAGCCTTGATGCAAGTTTCAAACTGATATTATCAGTTTCCAAAAGAAAAAGAAAAGAAAAGAAAAGAATAACAATATATGATCCTTGTCACCATTATTTTCATATATTACCACCAGATATGCCATAAATCAACAAGTAACTTGAAGGTACATACTCACACAGAGAGAGAATTTACATAATGCTGTACACTAGTGCAAGTTTGGGGGCCATGCCATTTTTTGCTAATTTTGAGTTATTTCATGGATTTAGTTACAGCTGAATAACATTTACTACTTCCTTCCACTCTGACTGCCAGCAGTGCCTCCAAATATCTACCAAGGAGCAAGACTCTTACGAGACTAAGCTGTGAGATGGAGAATAAAGAGAAAGGCCATTTCCACACTAGACTGTTCTAGCACTATTATTCCACTTACAACCTCCTATGGAATCCTGGAGTTTGCAGTTTAGGGAGGGGCTAGCCGGCCCCTCCCTAAACTGCAAACCCCAGGATTCCATAGGATGTTGAAAGTGGAATAATAGTGCTAGAACAGTCTAGTGCAGAAATGGAGTGAGTTTCATTTGAGCTCAGTGCTTTGGTAATACCACTCGTGAACTGGATTTTGCAGAAAGAAGCACAATGCCCATGCATCTGGATCAAAACCTGGCAATCCTATTTTTATTTAACCTTTATGATATAGCAATAAAATTAAGTGTTTTTTTAAAAAAATTTTGGACAGGAGTTGACAATGAATTGTTGGCTTTAAAAACAACTGCAGACCACTATCAAGATGCGTTTCCTGTGTTTCACTGCAAATGAAATTTTCTACATAGCCTTCAAAATAAATCCTAATAGTACAAAGCTGTTAACTATAGGATTCTTTTTCTTGGTTCTAAGGGCATCTCCCTGGACATTTCCTTGTAAAGTAGCTTTAAAGTAGCTACTAGTAAAGCTGTTTCCTGGAGACATGAATTTAACAGTAATCAATGTATAATTGTAGATACTCATCAGCCCTCATATTCTCTTTAAAGCTTTATAAATACCCACAAGTTGCTGTTTCCACAGAACATGACAGTCAGCTTGGACTACAACACCTTCTGCAAGACCAGTGACAGAAGTTAATTTACCTCCTATCTGTCTGTCATCTTTTCCCCCTTTTCTTCCTTTCGGGAGCAATAAGTAAAATTTTTCTTCCAAAGGCTTGAGTACAGAACAATACAGGCAAAGCAAATGCCAAGTATGTTCTTGTAGAAGTATGTCGCTCCAATGCAATGGGCCTTATGCATTCAGACACAACAGGGTGTGCATTGTTGTCTTTTAATTGCTTATGCTGAGCAGTGTAAGGCTAGAGGCTAATGGATAAACGTTTAAAATATACCCCTATGAAAAAAGCAATTTGAAGGGAACAATGTCTGTTCCTGTTGTGCTTTATTGTGTTGTTGTAAAATGGTGTTATGCTGTTGTTATAAATGGAAAATGACTACTGACAAAAACATCACTTCAGACCTGGTGTTCTCACCCTGCGGTTTCTGGTGTCACACTAATTTAGAGGCTGCACTGGAGACACATGGGGTCTGACTCACTGGTAGCCAGTCTTCAGCCCGTGGTTTTGAAATAATATTTTACAATGTTTTACAGTAGCACAAGTTTAACATGTGTTGGCAATAAGGAGAACTGGAAATTTACCTGGGGCAGCTTGCTTGGCATTGTTCAAGAGGCTCCATTATAGCTGTGCCCACAGGTATCAAATAAAGTAAATACTCCAGTGCTTAACTGCCTATTAAGAAGGAAAATTAGATTTTCAAGCTGTCTTTTAAAAATCCAGATCCCTCTGCCACCAGTAGTGAAATTACTATTGTTTTCACTCTGTTGCCTGTTCACAATTGCATGTTCATATACAAGACAGAGGTTGAATTTATGACTATTTTTTAAAGTTGGAAAACAGATTATATGGTATCTCACATTTTGAACATTTTTTTTCCAGTTTAATTTTATTGGTTGGAGAGAATTTTCTGTGAAGAGTTCTTCCCCGCCCCGACCCAAGTGTTTAACAATATAATAGCTATCTTCACCAAAAGTTTGCCAACCACTTTTTGAAATAATCATCCACAGCAGATAAACTTGGCTTCTTCCAGCAATTTGCAAGTAAAATGCAATCGTCAATTGTTTATTAAACATAAGCTGCTTCCGCACTGGACTGTTATAGAGCTATTATTCCACTTTCAACATCCTATGGAATCTTGGGGTTTGCAGTTTTGGGAGGGGCCAACTGGAAACCCCAGGATTCCATAGCATGTTGAAAGTGGAATAATAGCGCTATAACAGTCCAGTGTGGAAACAGCCATAGGTATTCTTTTTATAAGTAGTCCATATAGACCTAAGAATAAATTGCGATAATTTTTCTGATAGTTAACAACAATAATTTTCAAGCTTTTACCCATTTACATGACCACCAAGACAATTATAGCCTGCATTTTGTGCCTTGCATCACCAATAGCTAAAAATAAGCAAAACTATATATATTTTTCAGTTGGGGGCTATATGTATTTTGTGTCTCCATGTTTATTTCTTTATTAGCTCTAACACTGAACTGCTTTATTGGAATTGGTGCAAAAATAATCAACTTTTAAATGATAAATTAAATTCTACCCTTTCCCCCACTTCATTTTGTATGTACCAGTGGACCTTAATAATGCAATGATTTTGCACATCTTTAATGATAAATCTTTTTGTAATAGCTTGCTTTACAATATGCTTTCAGAGGTTGACATCCCCTCCCAAAGCCCAGATGACAGAGCAGGGAATCAAACCCTGGCCTCTAGTAGTCCAATGCTCAGACCACTACACAACAATGGCTCTCTAATAAAGGAAGAAAATTAATTCATTTGAAAGGTGGTGCTGGAGAAGAGTTCTACAGATACTCTGGATTGCTAAAAAGACAAATGAATTGGTCCTGGAGCAAATCAAGCCTGAACTCTCCCTAGAAGCCAAGATGACTAAACTGAGGCTGTTGTACTTTGGTCATATCATGAGAACACCTGATTCACCAGAAAAGACAATAATGCTCGGTACGGTAGGAGGCAGGGCATTGCAGATGGATAGACCCAATCAAGGAAGACACGACTCTGAATCTGTAAGATCTGAGCAGGGTGACTGAGAATAAGGTGACTTGGAGATCTTTCACTCATAGGGTTGCTGTAAGTCAAAGTTCATGATGGCGGTTAACGATGAGAAAAACCTGTGGAATTCATGGGATCTTCATAAGTTAGCAGGCAACCTGAAGGCACTTACACATGAACATTCCATTGCTCTAATTTTCAGTTTAATTTTTCTTCTTATACATCTGGGTGTTATCTGAAGTCCAAAATCAGAGCAATTTTTTTTCCCAATATTAAATTTAGGGGCAAAGACTACATGGTGTGATCAAGTGTGCCTATCTAATTGTTGTTGTGCTGTTAGCTGCCTTCAAATTAACTCCGATTTATGGCAAACTTTTGTGAAGATGTGGGTGTGTGTGACATGACTGCATTTTTAAATACCTCAAGGGATGTATTTGTTGCCCTATAGAGTAGAACCACATCTAAAGATTTTAAGTTACAAGAGGGTAGATTTCAATTGAACATTAGAAGAAACATCTTGATAGTAAGAGCAGATCAGTGTTGCCTAAAGTAAGTGGTGGAACGGTTTCCTTCTCTGAATGTCTTCAAAAAGAGGTTGGTCAGCTACCTGTTAGGAATGCTTTAACTGGAGATCCTGCATTGAGCATGAGGTTGGATTCAATGGCCCATGAGGCCCCTTCCAATTTTATGATACTAACCCAAGCCTCACATTTTCTTAGTGGGATGTGTTCGGGGGGGGGAGGGGTTACATCGCCTTTCTCTCAGGCTGAGAGAGTGTCACATGTCCAGGGTCACCCAATGGGTTTCCATGGCTGAGCAGGGATTCAATCTGTGGTCAGTCAGAGGCCCTTTTCGCATGGCATTTTCCATACGAAAGGGCGCCTGGAGCATAACACGATTGTGAGGGGCGATCTACATGACACATTCACAATCGTGTGATGCTCCAGGGGCCGGCAGGCGCCGATCGCACACCTTTTCATTTTTGGCTAGGACCTTTTCCGCACCTTACCTTTTTTCGGTGCTGGGGTGTGGGGATCGCATGAGCAGCCTCCAGCAAGAGGCTCTCGCGTCCCCACTGCTTCAGCCCCGCACAAGCTGCCTGCTCCCGAGCAGGCAGCACGAGAGCCCCACCTCTTCCTTCCGCAGCACAGCCTGGGAGTTTCCCAGGCTGCACTGGGGCAAGAAGCATGACCACCGTGGCTCCAGAGGCTCCACACGCACAGCAAGTGCACACGGGGCCCTGGAGCAATGCACAATCGTGCATCATTTTCGGCTGAAAGCTGAAAATGAAAAAGTGCATGAGCGGCGCCTGCCCTACCCTGGAGCGTTGTGTGATTGTGAGTGCATCATGCAGATCGCTCCTCACAATTGCGCAATGCTCCAGGCACCCTTTTGCATGTCAAATGCCGTGCAAAAAGGGCCTAGAAGCTGAAAATGGCGTGCGATCATGCATTGCCCCCAGGCCCCGCACACACTTATCTGGCGTGCGGAGCCTCCGGAGCTGCGCTGGTCGCACTTCCTGCCCCAGCGCAGGAAGGTCCCAGGCTGCACTGCAGAAGGATGAGGCGGGGCTCTCGCACAAGCAGGCAGCTCATGCAGAGCTGAAGGACCCCAGATGCGAGAGCCTCTCGCCAGAGGCTGCTCGTGCGATCCCCGCATCCCAGCACCAGAAGAAGGTAAGGTGCGGAAAGGGCCAGAGTCCTGTGCTCAAATTCATCATGTTGTCTCTCTTATTCATTGACAAATATGTAGAGGTCACATTGTTGCATTAATCGCTGGGTTATAGGTTGATCAGAATTTATCACTGCAAGGTAAAGGGGATTCTTCACTGTTAGTTAAATCTGAAGTCCACTAATAACTTCCTTTATCCAAGACAAGAATATATAACCTGAGATTATAGGTCAAGGTGGGCTTCAGGAGCTCCTTGAAATGGGAACAAAAATGTTTTTTCCTCCTTTGATTTCCTTCCTGTTACTTTGAACTAATTAATTAATGTTGACATGATTTATTTTAAGATAAAAATGTACTCTTTTCACATCATATATATAATCATTCCAGGTTAGCATGAAGGGAATTCATTTATATGAACAATTTTGTGTGTATACGTACATGTGCATTTCTGAGGAGTGGGTCTAAAGCTTTCATCCAATTCTCCAAGCAATCTCTCTCTTATGCATGTTTCCTCCTGGGATCTAAGGTTTTAATTTTGCACACAAACCACATTTTACTTTATTTAAAAATTGCTTGTAGTGAATAATTAAATCGATTAACTTTAGAAGGGGAAAACTATGTAACTACATAACTTTTAGAATATTGCATCCTTCTTCATCTGATGTAATATGTGAAATGGATCACCTGACAAACTGTGAGAATGCAGAATTCCGAAGGCAACTCCTCATGTATGAGATGTTTCAGCAGAACTGAAAGAAGAAGGTATTAACTGCCCATGCCTTTTCCCACCCTGTTTCTGTGGAATAGATTAACTAATTGAATTAACCTCTAGATTGCCCACTGGACATACATGCACCACACACACAACTAACAGATTTATTAGGGCACAATCTTTCATGGTGAAAGAGAGTATGGTGAGGGCCAGAGTAGTGTAGTGGTTTGAGCATTAGAGTAAGACTTTGGAGTGCAGGATTCGAATTCCCACTCAGCCATAGAAGCCCACTAGGCAACCTTGGGCAAGTCACACTCTCTCAGCCTCAGAGGAAGGCAAAGGTAAATCTCCTCTGAACAAATATTTCTAAGAAAACCCCACAGTAGGTTCACTTTAGGGTCACCATAAGTCAAAAATGACTTGAAGGCACACAACAAGAAATCTTTCATGGGACTAGAGTCTACTTCATCAATAGTGATTGTCCACAAAAGCTTATGCCACAATATATCTTTAAGGTTACTCTTTAAGGTGTCAAAGGACTCTTTTTTTTTTTCCTGTAACAAACACAGCTGTCCCATGGAAATCCTTGAGGGAGGTGTTTTGATTCAGTTCCTATTTGAAGTTCATTGAAACTTCATTGTTTGTACTAAATAGATATGGATTCAACAACTCCAGAACCCCTCCAGGAAAAAAAAGTGTCCTTTAGTGGTTTTAAAATTAATATTAAGAGAGAGATCAATGTGGATTCCAGATAGGAATGAATTACTGTGTGAAGTACTGATGTCTTTGAAACAAATATCTAAGAAATGTTTGGCTGCAATTGACATTTTTACAGACATTTGGTCTGCATTTTCTGCAACATCAATGATTAAATCCACATTGTTGGCTACTTTTCTCCTCTGATCTGTATCTTTCTTTACATCTTGTGAGAAATTTATGAACAAAGTTATTGTTAATCCATACTGTCTGTCTTGTCATTTAGATTTTTTTTTCCAGAAAACGTGCTGTGCCAATGTAGATAAACAGTCTCCAGTGTGATTAACACTTACTACTTTATCCCAAAATTGGACAGGGAAGAAAGCAACAAGAAGCTGCATTTCTGACTAAATGTCACCAGGAATGGAAAATGGACTCAGATTCGAAATCTGTTCACTTCCCCAGCTATTACGTAAGCCATTTGGGTATACTGAATTAGGCAGGACATTTTAAAAGAAATCTAATTGCTGGAATTAGTGACCATATTAGTTACAGTATTAGTATAGCATAGTATCTAGTAAATTTCAAAGCACTAAACATTTAACCATGGCATCATGTTCTCAAATTACAGGTAGCCAAGGCAGTGAAAACATGAGGTGGTCAGTTCTAGTGGTCCTCTGGTCTCTGATATGGAATGCCAAAATCAGGATCCTACTACAATACATGCCTGACCTTTAACAAAAATCAATTGTTGTCTCTTGGTTTTCCAGTGGGCATAGTAAGTCTAAAAAGTATTTTTAATTTCTAGCTGTAATAGTCATGTATCCACATTAATACTCATCACCATTCATTAAGGATGGAAAGAATATTCAAAAGTATCCAGAAAATGGAAAGAGAGTTCTAAAGCACCACGAAAATCTTGACAAAGGCCCTTTTTACATGCAATTTTGAATGCAAAATGGCCATGGGAGCGACGCAGAATCGTGAGGACAGTTCTGCATGATGTTCTTATGATCCCGCGTCGCTCCCATAGCGATCCCGTGGCAATCGCGCAGTATATCATTTTCAGGTTTTTCCCAAAAATGATGCGGGATTGCGCATTCCTCCCGCATCCCTCCAACACTTACCTCACGTGCAGAACATCAGGAAGCATGATGGCCACACTTCCTCCCTCAGCACAGCCTGGGAAAGTACCTGGCCACGCTGCGGAAGGAAGGGGCAGAGCTATCACACTTCCTTCCATCCAGCATGGAGCTGGTGTGGAGGGAAGCGCAGGGGATGCGATTCCTTCCAGGAGGAGGCTTTTTGCGTGATCCGTGCGCGACACCAGCGGCACCAGGTAAGGTGTGAAAAGGGCCCTGAACAAGCTTGAATGGGTGAGAATGTATGCAGCTTAGGTCTGATACTGCAAAATAACACCATAACAGAAAATAATAGTGCTGTGCAAAAATAAAATAAAATAAAATAAGATAAAATAAAGTGGCTGTTTCCTGTGCACAAAAACCATGTGCATTTTTTTTGCACAGAATAAGTCCTGAACTGTGAACAGCCTTCAAAAACTGCCCAGCTTTTGATGACTTTCTTGCAGCATGAAAAAAAAAAAAGGTAAAATTATTTGCTCTTGCCTGCAAGAACAAAACTGGCAAAGATTTACATTCCTTCCATTTTTTCAATTAATTTATTCTACCACCCACCAGAGATCTAATCGTCATAAATAAGCTGTTATTTACATGCTTTTCCCCAGTTCCTCCAAAAATACACATTGGGGGTGGGGGGGGGTGTCTTATGTTTTTGTTTCTATAGTAAATGCTGGATTTGTGCAATTCCATCATGCAGTTGTTATCCTTCCAAGGAATCTGATGCAAGGTTTTAAAAAGATAGGGAGTCATTGTGATGAAATGGCAGAGTATTCAGATTTGGAGAACATTTAAGGTTCTGGGCTTAAACAAGCTGAGATGGAGAAAAGTGTCTGTGAGATCTTCTGCCTCAGATGGCCAAGTTAACTCAGGACAATGGGGGTACAGTCAGTATATGTTACTTTGTTACAGGCAGCAACATTTCTTGGGCTGGCCCTGGCAATAAGCATGAATGTACGTCAACCAGCCTCAACTCTTGTTATCCAAAGATAGTTCAGGGCACCTAAGATATCTGAGCCAAAGGACAAATCTGGAGTATTAAGAGAGCTTTGTCGGTATTCTCAGAAGAGGGCTCTAGTAGTAGCTGTATCTAGTCACAAAGCATCCATTTTCCACAAATCAGACTTGTCAAGCTAAAGGAAAAGGTAGTTAGCCCCAAAACCTAAGTACAAGGCAAAGATGTGATCTAAGTTCCAAAAACAAAACCATTTGTTTGAACCCACAACAATTTGCTCCAGCATACAATTCGCATAAGACAAAGTGGTAAGGCTGAGGGCCTTTCTGCACTACACAGTTACAGTGCTATTATTCCACTTTCAACATCCTATGGAATCCTGGGGTCTGCAGTTTAGGGAGGGACACTTAGAATTCTCAGCCAGACAGCTCTTTGGCCTCAGTAAACTACAAACCCTAGAATTCCACAAGAGGTTGGAAGTGGAATAATAGCACTGTAACAGTATAGTGTGGAAAGGCCCTGAGAGACAAGCACCTCAACAAGAAATTGAGTACAAGTAGAGACAGGTCTGAGCCGTTAAAGCCAAACCAAAACTTTTCCCTCACAAAGTATAAGAAAACACCAGTAAAATGGAGTATAAACTGCAGATGTGCAAAGAAACAAATATACAGAAAAAAACAGCCATCTATACTGTGCATTGTTTTTGTTTTTTTCAAAAAGGCAAGGACATACACACATCACACATAGACAAAAACACACCTGCTGCACCTAAACACACACACACACTATGGCCATTTCTGCACTAGGATGTTGAAAGTGAAATAATAGCATTATAACACTCTAGTGCAGAAATGGCCACACACACACACACACACACACACACGACACCAAAAATGGTGGGAGGGGGAGAGAAAGCAGCTAAAAATACATACACACTCACCACACCACTCTGAGTAGCAAACGTGCAGAGGGCACAGGGATGTGTCAGCTCCCTCCCCCAGTACAGATCATCTCTAGCCTTCTGGACATTCCCTACCATTCCAAACATACCCTTTTTTCCCTCCTCACTGCCAAGAATGCTTCCAGGCTGCATGTGGGACCCATAAGCAAACGTAGAAAAGGGGCGTAAAGTGTAGATCAGTTCCTTACTGTGGCCATACCCAGCTTCCCAGTTCATTTTTTAGATTGAAGAAACTTACAAAACAAAATCAGGAGGACCAGGGAGCCTGGTGGGTACTGGGGGTGGGCTGTGGCCGCGGTGGTGCCGTAAGCACTAAACTGGAGTCCCCATGCTTATGTGATGGATTACAAAAGCAGAATCTAGTGTAAAACAGCAAATAGACACCAGTGTTCTTTATACCATAATATCCAGGCCACATTTATAACCACTTCATAAGACTGACTGTTCCTGTACACTGAATAAGAAAAAAAGCTTGAATAAAAACTCAAGACTAATCTCATAATATTAAGAAGAAGAAAAAACAGAAAATAATTCTGATCTGGTTAACTTATTAAGAAATAAATGTTTTTCTATAATTTCTGTATGCCTCATCCAATTTTTGTTCATTTCATGGATTTTTTTTTTCTGGCTGTTACTTTTGGTTTGGTTTTGTTTTTTGGTCAGCTAATTCTAAAGTGTGTGCGCCGTTGCCCTGTAGTCCTGTCTGTATTTAGATTGCCTATTCTGAGGGAAACAGGAGAGTTCAAGGACTTTCACACAAATTATTAGAAAGTTCAGTGCAAGCAAATGCCAGGCAGAAAAGGATAGAGCATGTTTTTAATCCTCTGGAACTAGGATAGCCACCCTATGTTTCAGTGAACCACCAAGGAATTAAAAAAAAAATCAGTGGGAAATGGGTCAGAATTACATATTCTAACTAAACTTTATCTGAAATGGCTTTTACAACTGTAGTGTCTTTGGGCTCTTTCTGAAGCTACTTTTAAGAGACACATCTCAAGACCTCCCTTTCAAGATACTTATAAGCTTCACAAAGGAAAAGGAAGGGGTCTCTCTCCTCTGCCCTCTGTAATTATACCCATTTAATCTGGAAATATTTATCATTTTCTATCCCACCCTTCCTTCAAGGACATTTTTGCAACAAAGGCGGCTTAATCCATTATACAGCCCTGTGAATTAATCTAGGCAGAATGAAAGCAAGTGATTACCCTAAAGTTACCCAGTGAGTGAAATATAATTCATGGCTAACAAGGGACTTAAACTCAGGTTCTGTTTCCTGATCCACTATACTATGCCAGATCTACTGGGAACATATGCAACATTTGCATGCGCTTCGCAAGCACATGTAAAGTGCTTTCTCCTCCTTCTCCTCTTTAACACACGGCTTAGAGAAAGTAATAGAAATTTTGAATGTGGCCCTCACTGAAATCAAAGAAGATGACCTACTACCAGTCCTGTCATAGAATGTTCAATTTCAGTCTGAACTTCTTTGCTTTTGAAAGTGCAGAACTCATCAGGCAAAGGCTGAAGCAACCAGTTGCAGAAAATCCATCTTTGAGCACATTGCAGTACCGTATAAGGAAGATGGCAATGCGGGCCATTTCCGCACTAGCCTGTTATCACGCTGTGATTCCACTTTCAACATTCTATGGAATCCTGGGGTTTGCAGTTTCGGGAGGGACCGACTGGCCCCTCCCTAAACTGCAAATCCCAGGATTCCATAGGATGTTGAAAGTGGAATCATAGGGTGATAGCAGGCTAGTGCGGAAATGGCCAAGGTACCAATTAACTGTGAGGCGGCAGTTATATAACTGCCAAACTGCCACCTCTTGGGATGGTGAAAACAGTCATTTTAGAACACTGCTATTGTTTTCAGGATTCCCAGATTAAATGGCTACACAGAAAATAAACTTATGATCTTATCCTGGAACTTACATAAGGCATCTGATTTCTATTACATATCTCTTTATCTTTCTCAACGTACTGACAGATGTGTTGGTAATTAGCTATTGATTAGCTAACCATGAGGAATCTTTCAATGTATACCTGAATTCCTACTATCATCTTGTATTTTCAACCTCATTCATGTAATTTTGGTACTACCACTGATCCTTCCAAACAACCTTGAATTATGAATCTATACAAAATTACTCCACTTCCTATTTCCATACTTTAGGACTAAGAAAAAAATGGATGATCTAATGTCTCTAATATACTTCAGTATTCACTCAAGCTAGCAGCCAAAAACATTTGGAGGGCCCAAGGCTCCCCACATCTATCTTCAAGTTCCACTCGCCTCCTCATGCCAGCCGTTCTTCTATGGCCAGTCCAGCTTTTCCTCCAGCTTTAAGGTCCAAAATCAATACACAATGTGTTTTCAAACAGATCATATCAAGACTGCATGAGAAAAATAAAGAAAACTACCCCAAATATTTTACGGTTATGTTCAAATTGATATTGAATTTTCTAGCTAAAGAGTGTATCGGTAGCAGGTAACTGTTATTTTTTTTTAAAAAAAAATCAAAACACCGATTAGAAGTTATATAATATTTGTTCCAAATATTGGTGAAGATTTCAGAAAGGCTTCCCCTCTGCTCTGCTCTGCTCTTACATTTTTTTCTCCACAATTTTTGAAGGGTGTCCCAAGCTGCCAAAACATTCTCATTCAGCAGCTAGAAGCCATTCCTTCAATGGGAGAAGGTAAATAGACTCTACTCAAAGGAGAAACCCAGAAAACATAATGATATATTATAGCCATACATACATTATGTACAGATTTGAAGCATCTATGAAACAGAAATTCCCTGAATAAAATTGTTCTTACACATTTTAATTAGGATTTGCTAAGCCGCTTGGCTACATCTGCATAGGCAATTTCAATTTCCTTGTCTGCAGCACAAGTATTGATGAATTCATCCCGAGCATAAGCGTTTTTCAGGTATCGCCAAAGTCCAGTCATCTCTGCTGGGAACTCATAGTTGCGATATTTCTTGGTTACAATCTAGAATATAGACCAAACCATCCTAATTTTAATTCTCTGTAAACACATTAATCATTAACAGATTTTATTACACATGAATGGTAAGAAAAACATGCCAGACCTATAGGGGCGGTGGGGAGACTTTGCCCCTCCAGGTCCCCTTTCACACTAAAGTTCTGTGATTCTACTTTAATAGTCAGTGCCCCATCTTACGGAATCCTGGGTGCTGCAGTTTAAGGAGAGGTACTTAGAATTCTCTGCCAGAGAGCTCTACTGCCTCATCAGACTACCAACCTTAGGATCCCATGAGCTGGAACCATGGCAGCTAAAGTGGAAGAGCAGGTTACTTACCTGTAACCGTGTTTCTTCAAGCAATCATCTGTGAAATCAGGCATATGGGTTTCTGTGCCATCTCAGTCCATCTGTGGAAAATTCAAGAGCTAAGCAGTGTTTTTGGAAGTAGCCTCTCTCCGTTACACATGCTCTGCTTGGTTTCAGCTCAAATGTCCTCAGTTCCTGTCGCTGAAGAGGCCAAGAGTCCAGGAAGAGGAGCATGATCAAGAGGGGAGGAGGGAAGGTTGTGTGAATTCACAGATGACCACTTGAAGAAATGTAGTTACATGAAGGCAACCTGTACTTCTTTGTGGACCCTGTGACTCACATGTATGGGAGATCGACAACTTACACATCTATCTGGTGGGTGTTTCACACTCTAGAGAAGTTGAAAACACCAGAGTCAAAGACAGTTGTACCTCTTCATCTGACATCCAATATACAATGGCTAACAAACACCAGTGGTTGTGCTTAGGTTGCAGCTTGACATATAATTGGTAATGGTACTGTAGCTAAGAAGGCAGATGAAATGGACACAGTTCTCGAGGAGTGTACTCAAATGTGGGATGGTAGCAGCTTTGTAGCCAAAACAATATGGAAGAAACCTTCTTAGAAATGTGTTCGGTAGAAGCCTTCTCTTCCTTGCTCCATAGCAAATAAAGAACCTATTAGATTGCAAAAAGTCTTAGTGTTGTCAGCATAGAAGTTACACAATGATCCTTCCTTAATTAAAATAGTTAATTTATCCATTTCTGCCAAGTCAGCAACTTCATCAGTGGAAGGATTCCATTTCCAATGATATAGTCAAATAGTCAAAAAGTACAAAATAGATTTAAAAAGTATGTTTCTGAATTGACTGAGAATAACTTTGAAAAGCAACTTTGTGTAGATGAGCAACATTTAACTGAGAAAATTAAATGTACAAATTCAGTTAAAATTGGAGATAGAGCAAGAAGTGGTGAAAGACTGTATGGTAAAATGGGCACAAAATGTGGGGCATAATATTATGTGGGAGGAATGGGGGAAATGTAGTCAGAAGGTTTTATGTTTACTTTGGCAGCACATATAAAATTGGATTGATTGGGTCTAGTAAACTGAATGCTGTTTGGGGCATTAAGGAAGAATTATCAATCTTCTGTTAAGCTGACTGCTTGCTGTCAGCAATTTGTTGTTCTTGTTAACTGTTGTCACAAGTTGACTTCGACTTATGGCAACATGTGGATTAGAGACCTCGAAGTCACCCTATCTTCAACCGCCCTGCTCAGTTCCCACAGATTCAGGGATGTGTTCTCCTTGATTGAATCTGTCCATTTGTAGTGTGGTCTTCCTCTTTTCCTACTGTCTTCCATCTTGGCAAGCATTATTGTCTTTTCTAGTGAGTTATGTCTTCTCATGATATGGTCAAAGTACAACAGCCTCAGTTTAGTCATCTTGGCTTATAGGGAGAGTTCGGGTTTCATTTGTCCTAGGAACCATTTATTCATCTTTTTAGCAATCCAGGGTATCCATGGAACGTTCCTCCACCTCACATTTCAAAGGAGTTGATTTTTTTCCTGTCAGTTTTCTTCACTATCCAGCTGTCACAACCATATATAAAAATTGGAAAACAATGGCATGGACAGTATTTAATGATGTATTTTTACACTTGAGGATCTTGTCTAGTTCCTTCATACCCACCCTTCCAAGTCCTAGTCATCTTCTGATTTCTTGACTGCAGTCACCATTCTGATTCATGACTGAGCCAAGGTATAGAAAACCTTGAACTATTTCAATGTCTCCATCATCTGCTTTAACACTATGACAATTATCTGTGGTCATTATTTTTGTTTTCTTTACGTTTAATTGTAAACCTGCCCTTGCACATTCTGCCTTGATTTTCTTCAGTAATTATTCCAAGTCCTTGCTGTTTTCTGCTAGTAGTATAGTGTTATCAGCATATTTTAAACTGTTGATGTTCCTTCCGCGAATTTTCACACCTGCTTCTTCTGAGTCCAATACTGCTTTATGTATATGTTCAGCATACTAGTTAAACAGATATAGTGATAAACTGCTGCCTTGCCTGACCCCTTTGCCAATTGGAAACCATTCTATTTTGATGTATTCTGTCCTAACAGTAGCCTCTTGTCCTGCATACAGGTTATGCACCAGGACAATCAAATGGTGCGGCACACTCATTTTGTTAAGCATAATCCATAGTTTCTCAAGATCTACACAATCAAAGGCTTTGCCCTAATCTATAAAGCACAGGCTGATTTTCTTTTGAAATTCTTTGGTGTGCTCCATTATCCAACACCAGTTTGCAATATGACCCCTAGTGTTTCTTCCTTTCCTGAACTCAGCTTGGACATCTAGCATTTCTTGCTCCATAAATGATAGAAGTCTTTGTTGTAGAATTTTGAGCATTATTTTACTTGCATGGGAAATTAGTGCAATGGCCCTGTGGTTTCTACAATCTGTGGTGTCCCCTTTCTTTTGAAATAAAATGTATATTGAGCATTTCCAGTCTGTGGGGCATTCTTTTGTTTTCCATATTTGTTGGCAGATTTTAATTAGAACTAGAGTAGACTCTGTCTCTGCAGATTAAAGCAGCTGTATTGGTATGCTTTCTGTTCCTGACGATCCATTTCTCCCAAGTGCTCTTACTGCAACTTTCACTTCACTTTTTAAAATTGGTGCTTTGTCTTCATATGGTACTTCCTTGAATGAATCTGTCAACATTTCATCTCTCTTATATAGTTCTTCCTTGTATTGTTTCCATCACCTTTTTATTTCTACTTGATCATATACTGCATTCTTCACTAGTCACAGAGCATCCCCACTCTTGGTTTAAATATCTCTTGGATTTCTCAAATCTTGTAGAGAAGGTCTCTGCATTGATTATTATAGTAGTTCTCCTTGTCCCTGTGCAAAAATAATTGAATAATTGCAGTCAGGGTCTTGAATCTTTTTCTGTAAACTTTACTTTCCTTCTCATCAGTCTTCAACTGCTTGAAGAGTTTCATCTGTAATCCACTGAGGCGGTGGCTGCTGCTGCCTCTTCTTCTTCTTCTTCTCCTTCTCCTTCTTCTCCTTCTTCTTCTTCTCCTTCTTCTCCTTCTTCTTCTCCTCCTCCTCTTCTTCTTCTTCCTGCATTCTTTCCTGACAATGTCCCTCGCTTTAGTCCAGGGTTGTTCTAGCTCCTGGATTAATACTGCAAAACAGGGAGTCCTGTTTTGGCATGTAATCAATTTGTTCCTGGACTCCTGCATAGCATCTTTCAATATCTCCTTCTTCTGCCTCTGTAGTTGAAGCATAAACTTGGATTGTGTTTATATCAATGGGTTTTTCGCTTAAGTTTTACTGACATGATTTGGTTATTTGCATTGTATCCTTTGACAGCTTTTGCTATATCTTCTCTCACTGTAAATGCCGCCCCATTTCTTCGTAGATTTTCATTTCCCGGGTAAAACACTATGACTAGAGATGGAACGAATCCAGAATTTTCTGAATCCAAATCCGGAACCGAATCCCTGGGAGGTTCTGGAAATCCACAAATCTCACAAATCTCGAATCTTTTGAATCCTTTTTTAGAAAAGGGTTTAAACAGCAAGGGAAAGAAGGATAATCTTGGGCAAGACACACTCTCTCAGCCTTAGCAAAAGCCTAGGCAAGGAAAACCTCCCTCTGAAGAAATCTGGCCACGACAATTGTCATAGTTTTGCCTCAGGATCTCCCCAGACTGAAAATGTTATGAAGGCCCTTTGTACACAGGCAGGAAAATGTGGATGAATCCTACATTTTCCTGCGTATGTAAACAGGGCCACATACTACAGTAGAGAGATAATCCAGGTCAAAACTGGATTTTCTTTGCATAGCTCCTTCTGGCATCCTGGGGTTTGTAGCTTGATGATGTATCAGTACACTTTGGCAGAGAAGACTGTGACCCCTTGTAAAATTCCAAACCCCAGAATTGTGTCTGAAAGAGGTTTGCAAGGGAGCTATGTGAAGAAATGTTTCAGCTGTCCTTGAAATCTCAAGCCTGTAGCTTCCAGTCAACTGCTGAACTTAGATATGAAATGTTCAATTTAAATATCTTAGAATACAACCCTAGATGTAATTTGTGAAATTGTTAGCAAAGGCTATTATTACTCCAAGGGAAAAATTCACCTACTTGCCATCTCCCCTTTTGTGTCTAGTCTCCCAAATTTTCAGGTGTCCTGGTCTCCCAAGTTTTCAGGCATCCTGGTCTCCCAAATTTTCAGGCATCCCAGTCTCCCAGGTTTTCAGGTGCCCTGGTCTCTGGGTGGCAGATTCGAAAGATTTGGTTTGCCTACTTTGGCAGAGGGATTCGGATTCCCAAATCTTGAATCCCTGCCAAGGATTCGAGGATTTGAGGATTTGAGGATTCAGTCGGCCCATCCCTAACTATGACCCAAAATGTCTCATTCCTGTCCACTTTTGCTTGATTACCCCAAGTATTGCAATGTTTACATGTTCCACTGTTACTATGCCATACACTCTCGCTCCATGATATGACTGGCAATGAACATTATTTAATTGGCATAATATGAATCATATACTGTTATGGCTGAAAAGCCATGCTGGTGAAGAGGACTGGCTGAACATGTGAGAAAGTAGATCAGATGGGACCTCAGGGCATGCCAACGTCATAGCCAAGGGATCAATCAGGAAGCTCTGCTGTTTATGAGTGCAATTATCTTCTCAACGACTCAGTCTTCCAAAACAATAGCACCCGAAACAGCCTCAAGAAAGCAAATGATTGTCATCAATCCATTCCCTCTTTCTGCTGAAATTCCCCTTTTTTTCCTCACCTGCCCAGCCATTAAAAAGCTATCATGATTTCCATCAGTACTTTGTCACCTAATTCTAAGGCTATTAGCCTGTTCCAGACCCCATCATTTGCTGTGCCAGAGACCCACTAACACCTTCCCCCTCAGGGCAGTAAAAGGATATTTAAACCCTGGCTCTGAGTGAGACAACTCATAGTACTTTGGACATAGACCATCATTCTGCTGCTCAGATTCACATTCTGGTAGTACCCTCAGACCCTTAGTCTGAATTACATCACTTCATCTCTTCTCTGCAGGATAGGTAAATATCACCCACTTTGCTCAAACTTCTCACCATACAATTTTTCCTTCCTTTCCTTTGGTTAGCCTTGTATGGTTGTGAAACTGCTTGAATCTTGCATGTGTTTGTGATTTTCCTCAATAAATCATTATTTTAATCTCTAACTGGTGTCCCTGCATTAGTACTGGTAAATATAGGTGGAAAGATCCTGAAGGTTGCCCCCCACATCTCGCAGGCCTCCCTTTGAGCTAATGATTCCCCATTGTTTCACAGAGGGACTGGCACCACAGGTGGACCTCTGAGTCACCCACCTTTTGGAGTAACACCATTTTTTTGGTTTTACTTTGTCTAGCTTCCCCAATTTGTGTTTCTCACATTCCATGTTCCTATAAAAGTGTTGTGTAGCTTCAGACTTTCCTTTCACCTCTGAGCACATCAACAGCTGAATGTCTTTTCAAGTTGAGTCCAGCTGCATCATTAGCCATAGCACAACTCATAATTGTCCTCTGTTCTTCTCCAGTGACTTCTCGAGCACCATCCAATCTGGGGGCTTCATCTTTTGGCGCTATCTCTTGTTTCATTTTGGATTGTGTCATCATAGGATTTTTCATGGCAAAACACATTCATAAGAGGTTTATGTGTGCCTCCTACTGCACAGTACTAACAAGCATCAGCTATGGTGCCACTGCCATTGTCTCTGAGGGATCCTTTGCCACTACCAGCCCCTCACTACTGCTGCTGCCCAGTAGCTGTTTGGCACATTTAGTCTGGTTCATCAGCAAAAGCATGTCTGGCCTTGGAAACCCTTTGAGCATCACTGCTGCCATCAACATAGCTCGTTGTCTCAACAGGGCCATGCAATTATGTGCCAAGAAATATCATTCCATTAGTGGTGCTTTATCAGCAATTCTCAACCATATTTCCTCACCCCTTAGTTAGGGAAACATTTCCTCAAAGGATAGTCTTCCTGAAAGGTAGAAGCTTTTTGTATTTGTACCTAAAAAAGAGCAAACTGTTGGGGCAGCCTCAGGGGAAAGCAGGCTGCCTCCACAACCTGGGTACTAAGCTTGAGAGGTTGTCGAGCTGAGTCTCATTGCCCACAGTTTGTTGAGTGGACTCTCTGTAGTGACCCAGGGGTGGGGGTGGGGGAGCAGTACGTGCCTACAATTTTTTCCTCCAAAGTTCTGCAGGTCACTTGACTACCACCTGAGAAAAGAAACTTTCATCAATTAGTTTTAAGTATTACATTTTATGTGTTAAAGGCCATTTCAACATCCTATGGAATTCTGGGGTTTGCAGTATAGAGAGGGGCCTTTCATGTTATTTGCTCTAGATTAAAAAATCAGTAGAACAGTCTATTTTGATAAGTTTCCCCATTAAACATGAATCACACAGCTAGGCAACACTGCAAAACAAATCAAGGAGGAGAGGGATTTTATCTACCCCTATAGTCAGCTAACCTTATCAGCTTCTAATTTCAGCTGATCTGGAGGCAGTATTAGATGCTATCAGACGTGCCCAACTGCTGCTTTGGGAATTTCATGCCAGGTGTGCCAGGTGTGCTGCCTGCTTTAGCTGTCTGCCTGCTTCTATTGTGACCTGCCAGCATTCTGGTAAATGCAATCATTATAAGTCTCCAATAGTCCTCCTTCTATCCAAAAGAAACCTGGCTAAACCCTTTTAGAGGCTGCTCTCTGGCTTCACACTGCTCAGCGAAATAGGGAGGTGTTAAAACCAATACTACCTTTTGGCAATTAAGTTTGGCAATTAAAATTGGCTCTCAGGAATAGGAGACCTTCTCACCTTGACAACGTGGAGTTTAGGCAGAAGATTGCAATCAGCAAGGGTCAGTTCATCTCCATCCAAGAACTTTCGTTTTGATATTTTCTCTTCCTCTGCACTGCTTGCATCTATCTCTTCTGGCAAAGGGTTTCTCAGATAGTCATCCAGCTTCTTTAGAGCCTTTGTCAAACCTCTTTCCAAACCTTTATCAAGAAACAAACATAGAGAATAAAGTAACCAAAATGTCTGAGAAACATAGAAAAAGCTTTGGACTAATTTCAATGGTGATACTGGGAATCCTAGTGAATTCTAGGCAGCTCTGTAGTTCAGCACCTTGGAGAGCTCCTCTACAGGTGGAATAAAACCCAGAGCAGGTTCATCACCCCACTGGCATTAAAGACACTGGCTGCCTCTGGTTATGGCAGTTATTAGGGAGTCCTGCCTGTTTTAGACCAACACTAGAACATACTGTCGCAACATATAAGAAAAGCCATCTTTGAGCACCATCACTATTCAACCTACATTGCAGGCTTCTTTGGGTCTCCTGTCAGAAGACAGGCAAGATCTTAAATACATTTGCTTAAACAATTTGTGTTGTTTTTCTTCCAATGATGGCAAAGGATAACTTGTGGCGGATTTCCCCACTCTGCTCCACTCCACTGCTGATAACTTGTGGTAAGCAAGAAATTTGGACATCAATAATGTCACATCATGTGTGTCATAGTACTAGATGTTGCTTGGGGAAAGAGGAAGGAAAAGAGCAGCTGCTTCTTAATGACACAATTTTTTTTTAATTTGCCATTAAGTCAGCTTCAATGTATGATGACCATATAAATGAAAAATCTCCAAGATCCCTAGTCATCAACTATGCTGCTCAGGTCTTACAAATTCAGGGCAGTCATTTTTTTTTTATTGAGTCTATCAACCTGTAAAGCAGGCTTCTTTTTTTTTGCTACTGTCCCCCACTTCATCGAGCTTTATCTACCTTTCTAATAATTCCTGTTGTTTCATAATACGGCCTAAATACGATAGCCTCACTATGAACATGTCGCCTTCTAGGGAGAGTTTAAGGATTGTAATTCACAAACTGCACTCTGAAGTAGACAGTGTTTATTTGTGACAAGCAAGTGACACAGCACATTTCTTCCAAAGTTGCTGATACTGAAAGATACATGGCACTCAAATGTTTTATAGCTTCACATATAAATTTAGATGTGTAAAGCTGTGATTGGAGAGGATCATCAATTAAACGCCACCCCACAACTTTAGAAAATTCCCAGACTTTCAGTTGTTTACCCATCTCTCATCCTTGAGTCAAGAACATATTTCATGTCTCTTATCCCCAAGCATTTCCAGTTCTCACAACATCTTTTGGTGTTTTCATTTTCTTCTCTCTCTGATCTCCTCCTCCTCTCCCAGATACATTGTTACACAGAGCAATACAGCAATTGGCGATTTGATACTTAGTAATAAACACACAAGCTTCAAACAGATACAATGTTGCAATCAACAACTGTTCTTTGATACTTTGCAATGCTCTAACTAAGTCTAACTTTTCCCTACACGGACTACCTTGCATATTGTAATGTACATCCAACAAATATATTATGACAGGAGCTACACATCCTGCCAGATTTAATCCAGGACCCATTTATTTGTCTTTTTAGCAGTCCAGGGTATCTGTAGAACTCTTCTCCAGCACCATATTTCAAATGAGTTGACTCTCTCCCTGTCAGTACTGTCCAGCTTTCACAACTATACACAGAAGTAGGAAATATGATTGTATGGATGCCAATAATGTAAGGTCCAACAAATTCCTCACTTGCTTTACTGACAATTCATTGTCTAGAAGGTAGAAGAGACAATACAAGATTGATTATTTTGGACCTGAACCTAACCAATAGTGAAAGGCTGATCAACTGGGTGAGACTAGTGGGAACTTTTGGTGGGAGTAGCCAGGAGCCAGTTCTCCTGGAATTTATTAGGCAGAGAAATGGGGAAGCTAAATGTATCTGATATGCACTTTGGACTGTGAGAAAGCTGGTTTTAGTAAGGGTAAGATCCCATGGTCAGAAGTGTTCAAAGGGAAGTGAGTTCATGATAAATGGGAGTTTCTTAAAGGTGAGATATTTAAGGCACAGATGCAAAGAATTCCAGCGAAGAAGCAAAATGGGAAGCATCTAAAGAAACCAAGATGGATGTATGAAGAACATTCAGATGAGCCAAGATTTAAAAGAGACAGGTACAACTGCAGCCCCAGTCCCTGGAGCTCAGCTAAGGAGCTCGGCTAACAAGCAGCAAGGCCAACAGGCGTTTTGTGTGGTCATTCAGTGGGGGAATTTTGTGAGGGAGGCCCAGAGTTCTGCTCCAGTGTGCATTTACTGCCCTTCTTCACTTCAGTCTTCTCTCAAAAGTACAACAGTGCTCTAACTGGTGAAAACAAAACAAATGATACAGTAAGGAGGCTGAAGCCCAGAACAAATTAATAAGTAGGACAGGAATATCTAGCTACTCTAGATGAATCCAAGTTTCCAGAGCTGGATGAACAGCAGCCAAAGGTATTAAAGGAATATTTAGCTTGGTGAAGAGAAGACTGAAAGGTGATACACAAACCATCCTTAAATATTTGAAGCAACAAAGCAAGCTTGTTTTCCGCTGCTCCAGAGATTAGGACACAAGCCAATAAATTTAAATCACAATAAAAGAGATTTCATCTAAACATTAGGAAGAACTTGTTGACTGTAGGAACTGTTTGGTAAGGAAACAGACTCTCTGAGAGGGTGGTGGACTCTCCCTCTTCGGAGACTTTAAATGGAGGATGGGTGCCCACCTTTTGAAGTGCTTTAGTTGGGTGTTCCCGCAAGGAAGGAGTTGCAGGAGATGGCCCTTGGTGGTCCCTTCCAACTCGAGGGGTCTATGCCTCCAGCGCTCATGCCTGTCTGGAGCAACCAAGAGCAGGAGCTTAGGAAAGGGGAAGTCTTCATAAGACTCTCTTGCAGTTCATTTTTGCCATTTCAAAAGACAAGAACATAATATAACTGAAGTGTTGCTATTCTGCAAATAAATCCTTTAGCATCTCTCATACAGTCAGCTCTTAATTTTTATGCTGACATTCTACTGTTAGCTTAGCTTACTGCCTTCTTCTATGCAAGCCACACTGAGATCAGAACATTGATGAGGAACACAAAAATATGATTATTGGAGCAACACAACACTGAAAAAACTGTTCAGGTGTTAACATCTGAAGAATAAAAGATTTTCCTCTTACATTCAGCACTGAATAATATTATCTGACTGTAAAACCTCTTCCAAAATCAAGTATTTTAACTTAATTTGTCTCAATTGAATGTCTGAAATCATGGCTCAACAAACTATTTTTCAGTGGTGGCTGTCTTCAGATAAGACGTTAGTCTAGATTTGAGCATCTGCTTTATATTTTCAAGTTGAGGTTACAGAACGGGGGAGGGGTAGGATTTGCAGATATAGAGAGCAGTACTGTACATCCTAAAGCATGGACTTCTGTATTCTTAGACGGCTCCTTGTTTTTCTGACTATAGCCCAAGAGCTGAAATGTATTTAGTCAACCAAACAGACTCCTTCACAGTCACAAGTAATCTGGCTCCACAATAAAGAAGGCCACCATTCTACAGTAAAAGCTTCAGTTAGGAAGCACACCTGTCCAGGAATTATAGCCAAATGGAAATCCTTGCATATAAAATGATGCATATTTTCCCACTTCACCTTTTTTTGCAATTTCATACATCACTAATGTTACACCACAGCACACACCTCTGAATCTGATACAATTTAATTGGTGAATTATAATTTAATAGGCAACACACATGATTAGGGTTTGACGTCAAAGTGACTCTGCATTGACCAGATGACTGAGCTGACTCCAAGAACAACCTGGCAGGTATGTACACCAGAGGAATCCCCAGTGAGACAAGGTGATGTCATAAGCAGGAAGTCAAGCAGCAAGACACAAGAAACAAAAGATCGCTGCCAGTCTGTCAAATGGGTGAGTCATGAAACGGGAAGATTCCCACCAAAAACAATAGTTGCACCAAGCACCTAGCCCTCTCACCTAAATTATCTTTCCATTCTCCCCAGTCCCACTCACAATTAATGGGCTATCACACAGTCATCAGTGCCATTGTCATCCACCAATAAGTCCATCAGCCTGGTCCGGACTGCATCGGCTGTTTATGAAACTCCTTTGCCTGAGCAGCTAGAGAAATATAAACACACAGTCCCTGAGGGTAGATTTTGGGTATAAATATCCCCAATTGTCACAGTACTTCATGTGCAGGACCTACTCCATCACTCAGATTTCTGACTGATACTGTCCTTGAGGGTGAGCCCAAGCCATCTTGCTCTTCTCCACTTCTCTCCAGATGGTAAATATCACCTGATCTCTACAATTTCTGCTATCTGTTTTTCTCTCTCTCTTTTCAATTAGCCTTGTGTGGTTGCATGCATAAGTGTTGATCTTGCATGTGAGTGTGCATTTTCTCCCAATAAAACACATTTTTAGTTAATTCTGAGTCTCCTGGCTGGTTTCTCTCTATCAGTGATCCTGGAAAGTTTCATTAGGTTGCCCCCCTGTCGTAAGCTCATAAATAAAGATTACTTAATTTCCCTAATTTGCATGAAGGTATGGGCTTGGATAGTGGTCCCATACATTTTAGTGGTCCCACACATTTTGAGGTAACACTGGGTAATAGATAATGTTTGATTTGGGATATGCATTGCACCATTGATACCACTAGCCATCTTCATTTTACAGAAGCAGAGGTGTTTTAAACAGGGCCACAATATTTAGTAAATTATGCATTGAATAGGAAATGATATTAATAGTTTCTCGCACAGCTCTTCAAACATTTATACAAAATATGTGTGTACACAAAAAACATAGAGCATGGAGACATTTACTTAAAGGAACAATCATATACACAATCTGCTGTTGTTGTGTACCTTCAAGTCACTTCTGACTTATTACAACCCTGAAGTGCACCTATCATAGGATTTTATTGGCAGAACTTGCTGAAAGAGGCTTTTGCCTTCCTCTGAGGCTGAGAGAATGTGACCTGCCCAAGATCAGTCCTGAGCAGGGATTCGACCTCTTGTCCCCCCGTGTCCTAGTCCAACACTCAAAGCAGTACACTACATTGGGTCCCACGCTTACTTGGGAGTAAGTCCTATTGAATGGGGTAGGTGTAGTTCTGTGTTGATCTGTACAATACTATTTGTTTATTTAACAGATTTTATCAGGCTTTTTAGGGCAAGACTGGGCAGTTTCCCATGGGTGGGTGGCTGCATTTGATTCCCAAATTCACAAGGGGCCACCTCCTGCTGCAAAAATTTGGGAGTATGGCAGTCATATGGGAAAGCTGTATCATGCTTTAAATTACAATTTTTAAAGCTGGGGCAATTCCAGGAGGGTTCCAGGAAGATCACTGCGCTTTACCATAAAGTGTGTGTTTCCCATGGGCTTTATGGTCAAGAGGCAGAGGAAGCATCCTTTTCTCTACTACTAGTTTACTGCCCAATTTCAGTGGTGACAGAGAGGGCAGAGAGGGATCCAAAAATAGTTGGGGTGCATGGTGCCCAGAGGCCATGTGTTGCCCCCTCATCTCCACTTTAGAGCACATATATTCACAAAATGGCTTCTTTCAAGGTATGACCGCTGTTAATGAGTTTATTTTAATCCTTGCTTATAGGATGACAGACTAATTCTATCATTCACAAACTGGTATCATTTCAAAACATGCCTGTACTATTGACACCTCTCAACTTGTAAACAACCTTTTTGTCTTTCTGTAGAATTCCATAGATTGGCAAAGCCAAGCAGTATTCTCAGAGGTGGTTCTGTTCTCCAAGCTGGGGGACAGAACTATATTTTGCTGCAGAATCCACCGCTTATACATGGCCAGGCTCTATAATAAAGTATATGCAGTCAAATATGAAGGAGGATATTATATATGAGAGCCAGCATGATGTGGTGGTTTGAGCATTGGACTGACTCTGGAGACCAGAGTCTGATTTCCCGCTCAGCCATGGAAACCCACTGGGCAACCTTGGGCACATCACACAGTCTCAGCCCAGGTTCACCTTAGGCTGGCTTAACAACTTGCAGGTACACAAGAACAATAAGAACAACAACAACATATTATGTACCAAAAAGAAAGAAAGTCCATTAAAATGTAGCCTATCACAATTCAGTATTCTTTTCTGGGAAAACCATAGACAATATCTTTACCACATACCTGGGAGCCAAATAAAACTGTTTTGCAAACTGGAGGGAGCTAAAGACTATTAGGAATACCACACTTATTACTCTTCAGTGTGGCTGTGTTGGTTCTACAGTCAAACTTACAGTTCTCACATGGCACCCCAAACACTCTTTCTTTCCAGCCTATACCTCCTGTAAACTGTCACTAAAAAAAACAAACAAACAGAGTAGTGCTGCAACTAAAGTCCAGCAAACTGCCAGAAAATCAAAGGTTTCCTTCCAATAGGTGTCTCTGGGCTCTGTCTATACTTGGGCTGCAAAGGCCAAAGTGCCTTTGCAGTCAAGAGCAAACATTAGCCTCTACAGCAAACATAATCTGCCAGCTGGCACGGTTGCTTTCACCACTGCAGATACTTCCCCTTGTATTTGCACTATCACAAAGCCAATGCACACATTCTAGATAGTAGATGATCATTCTCCCCTCTTGACTACGTATCAAACAACACCTGTTTCTCAATCCAAAATATATTTACTTGGAAATCCTATTGATTGGGATGGCACATATTTCTAAGTAACGTAATGTAAGTGTACAGTATTTCACAACCGCCTTTAGTACCAGACGTAATTTAATTATCAAGATATCCAATCAGATTTTAAAATCCAATTGCATATTAGGAGGAAAGATTGAAATGTCAAATCACAGTGAAAGATTGCAATACATATTGGTCCCCATCTAATGCAACAAATAATAACACCATCAAAGGCCTGTCTATAAATGAAATACATTTCATAGAATCATAGAATTGGAAGAGACTACAAGGGTCATTGAGTCCAACCCCCTGCCATGCAGGAATACATTATCAAAGCATTACTGACAGATGGCCATCCAGCCTCTGATCAAAAAGCTCCAAAGAAGACTCCATCACACTTTAACTGTTCTTACCCTCAGGAAGGACTTCCTAATGTTTAAATGGAATCTCTTTTCTTGTAGTGGCCATTGCTTCATGTTCTAGTCTTTGCAGCAGAAGAAAACAGGCTTGCGTCATCCTGCATATAGCATCCCTTCAACACAGAAATCATGTGCCTCTTAACGTTCTCTTCTCTAGGTTAAACATGCCCACCTCCCTAAGCCTCTTCTTATAGGGCATGGTGTCCATGCATTCCACCAATTTGCTTGCCCTCCTCTGGATGTGTTCCAGTGTCAATATCCTTCTTGAAATGAGATGCCCAGAACTGGACACAGTATTCCAGGCGGGGTCTGACCAAAGCATAATAGAGAGGTACTACCACATCCCTTGACCTAGACACTGTATTCCTATTGATGCACGCCAGAATCGCATTGGCTTTTTTAACTACTGCATCACACTGCTCACTAGGAGTCCATTAAGATACCTAGATCTCTTTCACATGTATGATGGTCAAGCTGGGTGTCACCCATCCAATATCTGTGTGTTTCATTTTTTTATGTCCAACTGTAGTACCTTACACTTCTCCCTGTTAAAATTAATTTTGCTAGTTTTGGTCCAGCTTTCTGATCTGTTAAAGTCATTTTTATTTTGATTATGTCCTCTGCAATGTTAGCTACCCTTCCTAATTTGGTGTTATCTGCAAATTTGATAAGACCGCCATCTGTTCCCTCATCCAAATCACTGATAAAGATTTTGAATAGCACTGGGCCCAGGACAGAACCCTGTGGCACCCCACTAGTCACTTCTCTCCAGGATGCAGAAGAGCCATTGGTAGGCATCCTTTGGGTTTGGTTAGTTAACCAATTACAAATCCACGTAACAGTAGTGTTGTCTAGCCCACATTTTACTGCTTTGCAAGAATATCATGGGGGATCTTGTCAAAGGCCTTACTAAAGTCAAGATGTTATATCTACAGCATTCCCTTCATCTACCAAGCTAGGAACTCTATCAAAAAGAGAAAGGGCGGGGGGGGGGAGGGAGAGGGAGAGAGAGAATTAGTCTGGCATGACCTGCTTTTGAGAAACTCATGTTGAATTTTAGTGAACATGCATTTGTTAAACAATGCTGCTGTACTGCACATGCACCCTGTTTGTTTTCCACAACTCTGCCCCTTCCTTTCAGGAGAGAGTTATAAATCATAAGAAAACTCCATTATTTAAAAAATATGCTTAAAATTTAGTACAATAGTACCCATAATATACTGTGTTTTTCATCTTCATGTTATGTCATATGCCTTGTACCTGCAAATCTCTCTCTCTCTTTCTCAGCCTCTTGGAGAACTAATCAAATGAGTCTATGCAGTCAATTCCGCAAGACATAGTAAGGAATGTGACATATAATTACATCAAAGAATCACTGCATTTTGGTGCATTATCTCATTCAGTCAGAAAGCATTAGCAATGAGTCAAGTTATCCTATTTTGAGAGAAAGGTGGGAAATATATAAAATAAATGTTAGCTCAACACAGCATCGTGTCATAGTGTCTGTATGTGATGAATGTGCCTTTAAGCTGCCTCAGTTTTTGGCAACCCCATGAATTTCATAGGGTTTTCTCGGGCAAGTATAACTGGGGTACACTTACTGAGAGAACCTCCCTGGAGCATATTCAGTGTGAGGCCACTGGGACACGTCAGAGCTGTTTGGATGTGATGGGAGACAGCTGCAAAGAAAGAGTCCAAACTCAGCACCTTGGCTCTGATATAAGCTTGGGAGGTGTGGAGAGCAAAGGGTACAGCCTTAGAGCAGATCTTCAAAAAGCAGGGAGGACAAGGTGAGACAGGAGAGGAATGATGGAAAGCTGAGACAAGAAGCAGCTGGGTTAGGAAATGTGGGGAAATAATGTAACTTTTTCAAACCATTCCAATCATTCTCTTGGATATACTGCCTAAAAATTGAAAAAAGGAGTTATCAAAATTTATTTGGTCTGGGAAGAAACCAAGAATTAAAGAAAAATTAATGATAGATGTGTGAAAGAAAGGGGAGGTTTTAGATATGAAATTGTACTTTGAATACATTATAATCACATTATAAATTAGGAAATTGTTAGAATTAGAAGGCCATGAGTTAAGGTTCGGCTGGCATGGGCTTCTTTGGTATGGAAAAGTGAAAGAAAATTCACAATTTAGAAACCATATTATTAGGGCCCTTTTTGCACTGCATTTGCCATGTGAAAGGGCACCTGGAGCATCGCGCGATTGTGAGGAACGATCTGCACAACGCACTCCCTATCGCGCAACGCTCCAGGGTAGGGCAGGTGCTGCTCAAGCACTTTTTCATTTTTGGCTTTCAGCCAAAAATGGTGCATGATTGCACATTGCTCCAGGGCCCTGTGCGCATTTGCCATCCATGCGGAGCCTCCGGAACTGTGGCGGTCGCACTTCCTGCTCCAGCGCAGCCTAGGAAATTCCCAGGCTGCCCCGCGGAAGGAAGAGGCGGGGCTCTCATGCTGCCTGCTCGGGAGCAGGCAGCTTGTGCAGAGCTGAAACAGCAGGGACATGAGAGCCTCTCGCTGGAGGCTGTTCGTGTAATCCCTGCACCCCAGCGCTGAGAAAAGGTGAGTTGCGGAAGGGCATAGAAGAGCATTATTACATATGTGGGGACAGTTTTGGTGCTAAATTCACTGGTTGGATTTCTCTACAAGAAGCCTTCTACAGAAAGTATTATGAAGTTTATTTAGGTAGATTAGATACTCTGATTTATTAGAGACTGAACAAGGAATTGGAAATTAAAGGAATTTTATAAATTGGGAGAAGGTACTACAATACAGTGGCTAACTTATTTTCAATTAAGAGTAAGATTTAGGGAAGATAAAATTAAATTCGATTTTGAAAGAAATGAATCAGAATTGAAGAAGTTCACTTGTAAGAAGAATTCCTACTTGATAGCAAAAATATATAAATTAATAATTATATTATATTATGAAATGGAAGAAGAATCGATTAAAAATTGTATGTTAAAATGGGCAAGGAATGTTGGTCACCCTATTCAACTGGAACAGTAGGAGAAAGTTTGGAAGATGGGACTAAAGTCTATAAGTTATTCTGAATATAAAGAAAACTTTTTCAAAATGATGTACAAATAGTACCTAACCCCAGTAGAATTGCCAAAAATCTATAGAAATATGAATGGTAAGTGTTGGAAATTTAATACACAGGAGGGTACTTCTTATCATTTATAGTGGATTTGTAGGAAAGCTAGAAAATTCTGGCTACAAATTAGTGGAGAAATATAAAAAAATTCAAAAATGAAAAAAAAATTTAGGCCAGAACTATTCCTTTTAACCGTGCTAGATTATGAAGACAAGAAGGAGAATGGAATAGAATAGAATTCTGTTAAACTATACGGTCACAGCAACCAAGATAATAGTTGCACAATATTGGTGGCAGAGAACTATTCTATTGATGCAAGAATGAATAGAGAAAAAGGAGTTAGCTAAAACAGATAAATTGACATCTTGGTTGAAAAGGAACTCCATACAATCATATTAAAAACTTGGTGACCTTATATATTATATATGAAAGAAAGATTTGATGATGGGGTAGATTTAGGTTTTGATACAAAATGTATATTCATCTTTAATGATTCAGAGATAGGCGATTATTTATAAGAGGAAAATATTTAAGAGCAGAGATGCACCAGTCCTTGTTAAACTACTGATTTCAAGAAGTGTGGGAAGTCATGGGGTGGGAAGGAGGGAAGTGTGTGATTTTTGTGCGTACTGATTTACTTAAAGATTAAAAACAATTTTTAAAAATATAAAACATATAACAAAAAAGTACACAACACCTACTATCTAAACAAACTATCTAAACAAACTAACAAACACAAAAACACCAATGGGGTAAAAAGGACACAAGCATTACTTAATATATTTCTTCAAAATTCAATAAAATAACTAAAAAAAAATCTTATTCCTGACCTACAAAACCAATGATGTAAAATTTAACTACATTTATGCTTATAATTATATATTATAATATGTAATAATTATACAAAAATATAATATGTGATAATACATATAATATGTAATAATACTGTGATATGATAAATGTGGTGTTCTACAATAATATTTCTAGCCACCCTATTCAAATCCAACAGTTTCATGTCTCCTCCCAACACCTCTTAGAAACATTATAGCCTTCTCCCATTGTTTCTTAAATTCATTCAAAGACACTTCTTTAATTAAAGTCATTAATTTGTCCATCTCAGCCATATCCAACAGCTGCATCACCCAATCATCTTGAGATGATGTCATGGGAGCTTTCCATGACTGAGCATAAAGTATTCTTGCTGCTGTTGTCACATATTGTATAATTCTTACGAAGTTCTTATATATCTGTTCATCCAACAGTCCCAACAAAAACAACTCAGGTTTCAAATGAATTTTTATCTTCAAAATGTTCTTCATCAATCAATATATCCTCACCCAAAATCTCTTTGTTTTTTCATATGTCCACCACATATGAAAAAATCCCTTCTATCTGATTAAATTTCCAACATTTAATTGAAGAGCCTTTATATATTTTAGACAGTTTTTTTGGAGTTAAGTATTATCTATACCTCACCTTATGAAAGTTTTCTTTCAAATCATAAAATAAAATTTCAAATCTTTTGTCCACATCCTTTCCCATTGTTCCATCTAAATAGAAAGGCCAACATTTTGAGCTCTTTTAACCATGTATTCTTTTACTTGTTCTTCCTTCACCTCATTCCAAAACATCTTATACATTTTAGCTATCAAATGCTCATAATCTTTACACATTTGTTCTTCAAATTCCTATATCAAAGCCAAATGAATTCTTATCTGTTTTCAATCATTCAGTCTATAAGCAAGCCACCTAATATTGTAACCACTTTCGGTCAGTTCCTTATTTGTATTCATTTTCAGTTGTTCTCCATATATCTATATTAAATCTTTATATGTTAACCATTTATCTTTAACCATTACTTCTCTGGAAAAAAAGAGCTTCATGTAGTGAGGCATTCTAGAATATAGTCATAATTGATGTTTGCTATAATTTTATCATATCATAAGAATTTGTTATGTCATTTCTCAGATTTATGTCATTTCTCTATGCTGAAAAAAGATGGAAGACAATTGTATCTCTGATAGTGTATCAAAGCAATGCTGCAATCCCAACCACACTTTCTAAGGAGTAAGTTATTTCTGAATAAACATGACTAGAATTAAGCTATAAATATTAATTACTATTTATTTTTAACTTCATAAAAAAAAGTGAAGAGGCAAGTATTGTGCATTTGCTGCTCTAAGGCTGACACTTTTACACTTTTAAGACTTATACTTTGGAATTTTGAGATAGACCTGAGATTAATTAGACATCCTTCCAAGGTAATCAGATACTGTACCTAGTACTTTGTGTTTTCGTCATTCTGTACCATTTAGCTGCATCCACAGTTTCCCCAGTGGTTGCTATCAAGAATGAAAATCTGGTCTGCTCTGGCCTGAGCTCAATCTGCAGAGAAGCAGTGATCAGACGACCAACTGAGATCATAAGGTTGTGTAGATAGAATCAGCATGGTGTGATTAAAACTGCAGCCATTAAAGGTTCAAGTAATTTTGTGAATGTGGTGTCGCTAAAGGTTTAAGTCTCACGCAGCCTGTATCTTCCAAGCAGTTTTATTTACACACTCCCTCATGGAGAAAGCAGAATGCTCTCTTCTCTGGTTTTCTCTCTTTGATTCACTCAATATTCTTGCCTACCTTTTCCAGCAATGGTTATAACTGTTTAGGAATTTACAAACTGTCCGGGTATTTACATTCACACTTGAAAGCACACAGAATAAAAGAAAATTAATACAAAAATATAACACGGACATGAGAACACATTTGAATTTCAGCTACTTTTGAAAAGGGCTCATCATTCTTATTATTCATGTTTCCATGTAGGTAATAACCCTAGGTGGAATTGCTATGAAACTCAAATACGCAAAATGAGATACACAATACCTAGAACACAATTCATAGACTATTAGAGTCAAAAAGACATAATGGTACCAGATCTATTTCTTTAATACCAGTTTGTTACTATTATATACCCAAGGGAGTACATTTTACAACAGATGTGTATATGACTGAGGGAAGATGGTGTCCCTCCTATCATCATTGAGGTTGGTCACCATCATATCTAGCTGAGCCTATATCTTTTTGAATGTTGTCAGAGTCAACATTCCATGCAAGTCGCAGTCACTTGATTCATGTCAGTAGCCCAGAAGAAAGCACTTTGGGAGTTCATGCTGTGATCAATGCACATACAGCAAGGAAAAATTCAGTTGTACATGTCCATCAGCATGACTGATACATGGTTTGTCAAGTTGCTGCAATTGTACCTTGTGGCAGCCTCTACAAGCAGAGCTCCAACACGGAACCATCACTGACAACAAGAAAGCACATCTCCATGTAATCACTGCCAAAAGACAAATGTGACTGGGTTCCCAAAACTCTGCCTGTTCCTAAATTCATTGATCACACCCGCTGATTCCTTGGTGACACCCTGGGCTAGAGACCGAGGAGGCAGCATTTTGTCCAAACCTTACTCTTGCAGGCACAGGTTCTCAGCACAAGCTTGATTTTATTTTATTATTTATTTAAAGAAACTGTTCAGTAAATTGGGTACTTTATCTGCCTCATTTTGTGAAGTCTTTACACCACATGCCAAGTACTAATGCAACAAAGGGGAAAAATCAAGCCCTAAATATAAAGCCACAGCAATTTATAAATGAAAGATGATCATTACAGCATTCCAAATTAAGCTGCTGAGTGTTTACACAGAGTGTGCAGTGTAATTTAAATGATCAAAGAGCAAGAGAAGATACTTTGAAAAACAGGCACCCAAAAGTAACTTCAGATTTTTACTTAAATAGACTATAGCTATAGCCAAGGGGAAATGAAATATCTCCTAGGCTATGGTGCCCCCTTGAGTTCTAACGATCAGTTAACAGATTTTCTTTTTTAAAATTCTTGTTGCCAGACATGAATTTCACATTCTTCTATGGTGTTTTATGAAAAAAGTGCTTATTGTATAAATGGACAAAAATCCTTTTTTGCTAAAATATATTCCATATATCTACAGATAGGTTAGCTCATACAATTTCCATGCCAGAAAACCACCACATTTAGCACATTGCATCTACTGGCACTTATTCCAAGTGACACACTGATGGACTATTAAAAAGATTTTTTGATGGCACAAGTGAATTAAATTGTACATAGACACAGAAGTTACCAATAATTATTGAATATTTCTTACTATTATGTTCTTAATGTAATATATTCACATAGCTACAGTATGTGAACGCTTTCTTTCATATAATTTTTTCTTTATTTTTAAATAGCACTGGTATGGATTGTTTTTCATTTGTATTGAAATGCATTTTTAAAACTTCAAGAAAAACAAAACATAAAGACCAGAACATACTGTTGCTTTAGAGGCTGTAAACTCTATACAAATAGCAGTTGAAATGGCGATCATGCAGAGGCAAGCAAAAGGTCTTCCAGTTTATTCCCTGGGATCTCCAGACAGGAGCAAGAAAGACTCTTCCCAGAAACCAGACAAAACAATACCCTAACTTGATATAAGGCAGTTCCCATGTTATTTATATTGTTTTCGTATTGTTCAACACAGACACTGTAGGGCATAGGTGGTAACGTAGCACATGTTTTCAAAGGGAAGGGCAGATTCAAAAACGAGTCCACTTCTAAGCATCTTTATGATTAATGAATTAAGATTTAGGAAAGTTTACGTGTATGATATCTTTTTCTTTTTCAAATTGTGATGTACTAGCATTGTGATGTACTGATGAGCTCTAGATTTATAGAATCAACTTAGAGGTTTCAAAAATCTTATTTAGAACAGCAAAGAAACAACAGCACACATTGGCAATTGCCAAGACTAAGGAACTACTGGATTTGAAGTACTATGTATGACATTATATTCCAAAATTAGCATGTGATCTCATTTGTTAACAAATCAAAACAATCCATTTCCTGGGCTTTGCCATCTCCCTCCCATTTTCTCACCTAGCCTATCAGTAGACAGACCCTGCAGCCATGTCTGGCTGTCCTTATCACCAACCAGTACCAGAACATTCTGGAGTTCCCAGCTCATCCGTCACCACCTTCCATGATCCATACTCCCACTTACCAAGTGGAAAGAGCTATTGTCTAAAAAATGGCAGGGAAGAATAGCCAACCTGACTCAAATTTATCAGTAGAAAAAACATTTTATTTATTTAAATTATACCTTTTTCCTGGACACTTGGAGCAACTTCATCAACATTCCATATTATCTACATATAACTCACAACTAAAATAATGGATAAAGCCACAACCACCTCTCAGTATTTCTTGTCTAAGAAAACCCTATGAAATTCATGAGGATGCAGTAAGTTGATAGGCAACTTGAAGGAAAATACACACACATTAAAAAAAGCTGGCTTAGAGAGCAAAGGAAGGTAATTCAAAAGTTAAAAACAGGTTCTTTTCATTTCTTCACACTAGTGCATGCTTTCTTCCAACACCCAGCATTCTTATGTGCTTGCTCCCAACACATAGCATTCTTATATCTTATACCACACCTAACTTCCATTAATTCCCCCTCCCGCTCCTGCAAGAAAGACAGGCAGAAAACAGATATGTGTAGGGTGGGATATACCCAAGAATTCATGGACAGACCACTACCTAGTCCGGTGGACCCAGAGCCTCCGCAAAGGTGGGGGACCACTGTCTGCCCCAAAAGGTTTATGGATACAGATGGATTCCTGATGGCCAGTGGCAGAGCTTGGAGTGTGTGGAGGCCACGCTCCTTGTGCTATAGCCACCACTGGCTATAGCACAAGGAGCGTGGCCACTGCACATAGGGACATGGTCAGGGCATGCAGGGGTGTGACTATGGGCTGGGATACCCCAGAAACATTGCCCCCAGTCCCTACGTGACTGCTGATGGCTCTTGAGGAGTTTCCTGTTGCCTCAGCAGACTGTTCTGTTGAAGCGCTGGTAGATCTCTGCAATGAGGAAAAAACTACAGAGGTGCACACAACTGCCCTCCGAGCATCCCCTCTCACAGAGCAGAGCTAAAACAGCCCCTTAGCACTTTAGGGAGCTGACAGCAATGAAATGAGTGTAATGGCAACTACAGCAACATTGGCAGAAAATTCATGCCTGTTCTCCAAGGTGTAGATAAAAAGAGAACTGCTGTTCAGCTGCTGCAGCCTCTGATTGCAGGGGCCTCTGAAACCATCTGGTTGCATTCTAAGTACCTTAGATCGCTATTTGGCTCATCCAGTTGTGGCACTTACACCGCTATAATGAGTGTGGACTGTAAACCTTCATGCAACTTGGGATCTGACCTGAAGGCCAGAGACTTGAACAGAAAAATACAAAACAGAATAGGAATTAAAAGAGTAGCTTGTAGCAAATACGGTATCAATGCTTTTTACATACTAAATAAATTACACTATGGCCATGGAATACACATGCCCTGAACTGCTTCATGTTGATGTGCTGTGTAAGTGACATGATGTCTCTCCTGCAGGTGTAGCAATACAAAACCCCTCCACAGCCCCACCAGTGTAAGTGTAGTTTCATGGAAGGCAAGGTGCTGAAAACATTATTCAATGCAGCATTAAATTTTGCTTTTAAAACCACTTTTTGGGGAAACTAGGATTGTTACATTGCCTTATTTTTGCTGATGAGTTTTATCAGTTGTCCTAAATGTATGAAACAATCAGATAATGCTTCTCCTGTGATTAGCTCTTAGATCTATGAGAGGCTTTGTGGGGTTTGTCCTTACCTGGACAAGATGACATTTTTAAGTATACAAAGGAACATAACTAGGGTATTTAGGCCTAAACCAAAGCTCAGAGTCTACAGGTCCAACCTGAAGTACAGAGAAGCATTTTCAAAAGGGAAGAGTTCTGATTCAAAATTTCTCAAATTCAAAGTTCTTCCCATCATTACAGATATGTAATAGCAGAAGGGTTTTTTCAGCTAAATTTCTGGGAGGAATAATGTTGCAGAGTCACAGAAGTGTGGCTGAGCTGATAATTCTCCAGGATACTCCTACTGTCTTTCTTGGCGTTAGTTCTGCTTCATTCTTCAGGTCCTTGAAATCAGGGTGAAAGATGTGATCAAAAAAACTTTTCTGCCACATGGATGCCTGTTTTGCACTGTTCCACTTCTCCTGCCCATGCACTCTCTTAGCTTCATTTTTTTTAGCAGGATAGTACAGGTACTGAGACTGGCCAAGTCCCCACGTGGCTCTCAACTGCCAGGCCACTGGACCAGCACATGGGTGAATCTTCATTTCTCTCTTTTGCTCCACTCAGAACATAACACAAACTAAGCCAGGTATGCTCGGACAATGTTTTAAGAAAATGATGAATTCATACGTAAATTATCTACTTTCTAAAAATCAGTCTGAAAGTCAAATCCATTCATAAAGGTAACAGAAGGAACTTTTATCTCAAAAAAGTACTGCTTAGATCCTGAACATGTTAATTCACAGGGCACATAATCTTTCTAGTAAGTTTGCCAAGTCAAACTCAACAGAAACCCAGTACTATACTTCTTTAGGAGTAGCTATTTCCATCACAACCTCTGCTGCCTCAAGAAACTGCATCTGACAGAATTCTCCCTCCGATACAACTTCTAAAAAGTATACTTTTCCTCATCAGGTCTAACTAGGCCTGTCAACGTGACAGTCTACACAATACTAATTGCTTGAGTCTGATATCTCTGACAGATTGTTACTTCATGAAGCAACACAAACAGACCATTTAAAAACACACACTGTAGGTCTTCTTCTCTTACCTTCCTTAATGTGCACCAAAGACCTAAGTTAGAGTAAAAGTAATGTAAGCATTCTGGGAATTATGTCCTACAAATGTTTTAACAGCATCTTACTTTACTATATATAGCACACAGCCATGTCTCACCTTACTTGCCTAACCACAAGATTTGATGTAGCAACATGAGGGGGAACAGATTTAATCAGATGGAAATTAACGATTAATGTTCTTTTATTTCTGGGCACTTGAGTTGAATCTAAGCCAGACCAGTGGATTCCTCTGGTCAGACGGCTGGAAATTCCACTATAGGAAATCATGCTGGTGGTCTCCCAGTTCAGTTTCAAGCAAAGAGCAGCACAGTGGAACACGTTAATGAATGCGGCCACCCACACTGGGTAGCATTAAATATTCATTTCAGCAACAAATTTTTAAAAACACCCTCCAACAAAAATCAAAGGATTCATTCTCTAAGCCAAGGTAAGTACAACTTCAGGAAGGATTAGTCAGCTGCAAACAGCTAGTTACTACCCACCACCCGCTCTGGCAGCAAATAAACAGCCATAAAAATGCCTAATGAGTGCAAAGTATTTCATCTATTCGATGTCTGAAGATCAGATAAATACCTGCCTTATTTCCATTTACAGTGTGATTATCAAAAACCAGAAGGATGCTTTGCCTGTCCTTTGCATTTGGGTTAGGCAGACCAAACGTCAGACGATAACTGCAACCCCAGTTAACAAGATGTGTTACTGCCCTGGCTAGCCTGAGCTTTGGGGATATAAAAGATATCTAATGATATCAATAATTCGGCTTCACACATCCCTTCCACGTGCTTGTGAAGCCCCCGGACAAGCATGCATACAGGCTCGGCCGATAATCATCGTAATATTCCTAAACAATACAGGCAGGCCAGAAACAGCCGACTCGCCGCTTTAGGAGACCTCAAGGCAAGTACCTCGATTAGGTATGCAAGCAACTTTCAAAAGATCCTCTGCCTAGCGCTGGCAGTTTGATGATCGGACTATACAACGCTCAAGTACTCCGCGTTTGCATACCGGCTATACTATTGACAATTTGGCTCTAACTCAATCATTCAAATTCTGACCTTTTGCAGGCTTTGTCTCCAACTCCAAATCTATTGTTTTCTCAAAGTCCGACCTAGCCTGCGGTCACAATTCTCCTTATAAAAACCCCTGATTTTGAGCGCTTCCTCGGATCGCTTCCAAGTTCCAGATCGCCTTGCTGCCGCTTTGCTTGGCGAGCTTCCCCTCAGCTCCACGTGCTGAGATACATCGAACCCCAGCTTCGCTCTCCATTTAATTCCGGACTTCAGGACAGGTTTCGTATCACTCGAACCAACTATCCCTCTGAAAATCCCGCTATCCTACTCACACCTTTATTTTCCTTAGTTATCTGTGTGTTTGTGTTGCATACATTGTGTGCCTGTTTCAATAAAGATTATTCATTATTTTCAAACCGGTCTGCTTCTTGACTTGGCCTGACCCCGTAAACACTGGGTTACAAGATCCTGCTAAGTTACCCTGCCTCTCGTAACACTAAAGCAGTGCTCAGAGCTAATCTTCCCCACCTATTGTTGAGCACATTTTGGTGTCCCTCACGGGACCCACAGTAAACAGGGTAACAGATGTTCTGCTGAAAAATGGAAGATCCACTCACTGGCCAAGGCCCCAATGACTACTCCCAAAGTGGACTGCCAGCAGTTGCCACCCTTTCTACACCTCCCATTCTCTGTGGTTGGTAGGGCAGACACTATTGCTCACGGATGCTAGATTTGTCCCAGCAGCCTCCAGGTATTGATACAGATTATAAAGCCTGATATACATTATCCCCCATGGCAAGGATGGAAACTATGCAGTCTCTAGATCAGGGGTGTCAAACTGAATTTCACATTGGGCCACATCAGCATGATGGTTGCCCTCAAAGGGCCGGTTGTATCTGTAAGGCTATATAAATGTATCTACTCTTTTATCATATTAAATAATTGCCTCTGCATTCGAATATTACTGGTTTTTAAATTGCCTTCCTTCTGCATCAACTTTTTTTTCTTGGACATTTTGGGGCTATTTGATTGTAGTTTATTGTCCCTGTACCAATAGAATTGGTCAGTATATCCAAAGTGTGGCACGTTCTGCTCCCTAGTCCCTCTCTATCCCTTTCTGCCCCCAGGCTTGCCAGGTGGTGGTGGGGAGAGCCGCAGATGCAGGAGAGGTGCAAGGACCACATGAAATGGGCTGGCGGGCCGGATTTGGCCCACGGGCCTTGTGTTTGACAGATGTGCTCTAGATCCTTCAAGAATTCAAACCCCTCTATTTATTTAATTTGTAAAGTGTTCCATATTGGAGATTTCAGAGTGACATACAACAGATTGAAACAAGCAAACACAAAAAAAGATACTATAAAACAAATACATTAATACACTAATATTAATACATTAAGAAACCAGTGAGTTGCAATTATTAGTCTGTTTGTCCAACAAGAAAAGCCTTTTAGGAGAGAACAACTGCAGAGAAATGTTGGTACAAGCTGAATCTCAAATTGGAAGGGCATTCTGCGGGATGGGAGTGGATGCACAAAAGACAACATTTCTGGTGGTCTCCAAACAGATCTCAGACCCCTATTGAACCACTAGAAGTGCCTCATTCCTCAACACTAACTATCCTGAGTAGGGTTGATGGGAGTTGCAATTCATCAACATCTGGAAAATATCAGATATTTCACCCCTTGTTGTAGAAAGACACTGCGCTTGTAGAAGACTATATATCATTGAAAAATTGTCAGTTCTACAGACATATCAGGGTTTGGTTTGGGTGCTTTTTCTGCTAGTTTTAATCACTATAGTTGATAGTTCTATTTTATTTGTAGGCTGAGTGAGAATTCTGCCATACTTTGTACTACAACTTCCATGGCTCCCTGTGGAAAGGGAATCCAATTTAAATCCAAGATGTAGATATGCCCTAGTTTATTTTCCGGACAATGACATGGGCTGCATCATTTTCATTTCCTCTGCTGTTTCTTCTCTTCACTCCCTCACTGAAGGTTTTCAGTGCAGAGATGGAGTGCAAGACTGCAATTGAGCCCAGCTTCTCAATCAATTGTGCTCTCTTGTTGGGTGAGAAACCGGGTTTTTGAAAATTCATACAGCTGTTCTGCTCTCTCCCGAGTTTCAAAAAGATTCAAGGAGAACAAGAAGCAAAAATATGGAAGGGATTTTTCACCTTCATTCCAGTAAAGGTTTCAGTGTTGTACTGTAACATAAATTTGAACATCCAATTAGAATTAACTTAAGAACAATAAATGTCTCCTTTTCAATGTAAACTTTTTTTAAAAAAGCTTTTCAGTGTAAATTTAAGACAGTAACACTTTTCCACTCAGTTTCTTATCTCTGGCTGCACTTCATACTAAGACAGTACAGGGTAGGAGAACATGTCTTCAGCAAAGCCTCTTATTAAATGATTTGAGTGATTCTAAGGGTAGAAAGAATTAAGTTGGCTGTAATTGAACTGACATGAAATAATAAATATGCACATTTTCTTTAAACACAGTGTGCCACATCCTGAAAATCTGGAAGCAATTCCTTCTCTTTCAAGATGTTTAAAAGTTGTGGAACTTAGATATGGCAGAAATGTGTTTGCTTCTGGGCTTACGGCCCTAGCAAGCTTGCTCCAAACCTTTTAACTTCCATATTTCAAGGCAGCCAGACTAATCGAGCCAATAGGAGAAAGAGACTGAAAATATAAACATTTTTATATTGCTGTAAAATATGTCTTGTGGATTTCATGAAATATGTTTCAAGATTTCAAGGGGGGAAAAGACATTCTGTCACTGGTTTTTATCCCATAAGGTTGTTACCCATATAGAACAGAGAACAAACAGAGGGGATGTGTAAATAGCGTTTGCTATGTAACGCCTTGCTTACATGGGTATCTGTAACATTAGCCAGTGATTGACACCCCCCCTCTCTGGAAACTTCTTTTTAAAGCAGGGGTGGGCAAAGGGTGACCCAGGGCTGCATGCAGCCACTCAGAATGACCCAGGGGTCCACTTACAGTGCCAGTACTTCCATGAAATGGTGAGGAAATATTAGCTCAAAGAGGAGGCCTGAGAGAGGGGATAACCTTACAGTATCGTTTAAACCTGTGTATACTGGTACTAATACAGGGGAAAACCAGTCAAAGATTCAAAATAAGCTTGTTTGTTTTATTTGGGGAATTAACAATCACACATACACAAGATCCAAGCAGTCTCACAATGACACAAGGCTAACTGAAGGAAAAGGGAGGAAAACTTTGGATAGCAGGAGTTTAGGGTGAAGTGGGTGATATTTACTGGTTCAGCAGAGAAGAAATGAAGTGATGTGGCTTAGACTAAGCGTCTAAGTGTGGTACAATTGGGAATTGAGGCAGCTGAGTGGCAGCCAGCAGGCAGAAGTACTACAAGTTATTTGGCTCAAAGCGAGGTTTTAAATACTCTTTTTCTGCCTGGAGGGGGAAGGTTTTAATGGCTGTCTGGCAGAGCAGACAATGGGATCTGGCGAGTGGACAATGGGACCTGGAATGGCCTAATGCCCTTAGCACTAAGTGACAAAGGACTGATGGGAATCATGATAGCTCCTTAATGGTGAGACAGGTGAGGGGACAAAAGGAGAGTTTCAATGGAGAAAGGGAGAAGGTCAAAGACAATTAGTTGTTTCCTGGAAGCAGTTTCAGGGACTATTGTTTCTAAAAGTTGAGTCATTGAGGAACATCTGCCAGTCTGTTATCTCTCGAGTATCCCTGACTATGACCTAGCCATGCCCTGAGGTCTCAATTTGATTTAGTTTTCCAACGCACATAAACAGCCAGTTCCTCTTTCCCAGCAAGCTCCCAGTCATAGCAGGATAGCTTATATTTTATGCTAATTAACCTTTTTGTCAATTAAACCATATCATGGAGTGGGGGTGTATGGCTTGTAACATTATCTGTTATATTGACTAAGTAACCACACCCATGGGTCATTTCATGAAGTGAAGGAAGAACTGAAGGAAAGAACTGTGCATTTCAGCTGGAAGTAGGAATTCATTGCTAGGATACCAGACCTATTTACTGAAAAACAACAGAGAAGTAAACCTAGCATTAGTTTCTTCAATTGAATTTCTTTAGCTATATATGACTCAGCCATTAGACTTGCACCCTCCAGTGACTAATCAGAAAACAACTGCCTTAACGAAGGATGCAGAAGTGAGGAAAATCATATGCTGTGACAAATAGGTATATTTCACCACCTGCAGAAGCTAAATGTATTGTCTAGTTTGACCCTAAGAGCACATTAGCACATGTGCCATTGCTAAGCTGGTGTCCTTCATCTCACACTTGTGTATTTGATCTTAAATTTCATCTTGCTAGTTTTGGCTCAGCCTCTCAAGTCAGTTTTAATTCTGTCTCCTATTACATATGTTAACCATCACTCATAGCTTTACATCATTTGCAGATCTGGTAAGCTCCCTCTCTTTACTTTCATCTAAACAATTTATAAAAACATTGGCTACCTTATGGCATTCAAAATCTCCCCCAGGGCGCTAAACAGCTGTTTGTCTACATTCACTAGATACAGAGAGAAGTGACTAGTGGGGTAGCCTCAGGCTACTGTCCTAGCCCTGGTGTTGGCTAACGTCTTTATGAGTGACTTAGATGATGAAATAGAAGGCATGCTTATCAGATTTGCAGATGACACCAAATTGGGTTGGAGAGACTAATACCCCAGAGGACGAAATCAGAAATCAAAATTACCTTGAGAGATTGAAGAGCTAAGCCAAAACAACAAAATGAATTTCAACGGGGAAAGATGCAATGTACTACATCTAGGCAAGAAAAATGAAATGGACAAGCAAAGAATGCATGACACCTGGTATGAAAGCTCTACGTGTGGGATCTTAGTAGACCACAATCTAAACATGAGTCAACAGTGTGATCCAGCAGACAAAACACCAATGCAATTCTAGGCTGCAGAGGGGTTTTGTTTCTGATGCACTAATGGATGGCATGATCGAGCACTAGTCCGTTAAGGGAGAGTGCGATTGTGTATCCTGAAGGTCTGTTTCTGACAGGAGGAATATCTCTTATCAAAAGAAGGTTCCCAGATTCACTGGGAACCTGAAGATTTTAATAGAGGAAGAACAGGGACCTGCAGGAGCTGCCTGGGAATGGGGAGGCAGAAGCAGAGTTTGCCCTGGACCTCCAAAGCAAATCATAGACTTCAGAGGTGACTGGGGGAGAAGGACCTTTCACCCCTGTAAAATGGACACTACATTATGCTTCACTGGATCCTCTGGTAATTACAGATTGGTTTCTTTTACTATTCAATGATTGAATACGAAGCCAAGAGCCCCGGGCTACTGGCTACAGTTGTTGTTGTTTTTTTTACTAGCTACCTGTACCTTGCATTGACAGCTGATTTAAAGAAACAGTACTTAATTTCAAACTTTTAACTTTCTTAGCAATTGAAGTGACAGCATAGGAAAGGACCCTATTATTTGAGTTGCTTTTTATATGCTGGCAATACACCCTCATTTCAGTGACAATATTGATTGACCTCAATGATTTGAATGGATTTTTCCCTTTTTTTTTTTGTGGACCTAATGAATTTGTAAGACACTGCAATATTAAACTGGACTAAAGAATCTTAATATATTTGCCTAGATGCTAGGAGGGATCTCTTTTTTTCTAATGATTTTTAAAGATCATATGCTTTGTTTTCTTAGGTTTGGACCTAACTTTTCGTAATAGTCTTCCATTTCTAAGCTGTCAGAGTCCAACTCCCTGCCTGTGCCTCACTACCAGCAAGGGGGAGGAGGTGAGAATACTTGCTGTGAGGAGGAGGAGGAGGCAGCGAGGAATGTCCGATACAACAACTGTTACACGAGTGGGAAAAAAACCCACCCATCAGTGCCGCTGAGTGCAAAAGGCGCACCCAAGCCTTGCACTCAAGGCTTGCCCAGCCTGACACCTCTTTGTGTTCAGTCCCTTCCTCACTCTTGTCCCCCCTAGACTCTCCCCCTTTACTGCCTTCCCTAAATCTGCCCTTTCCCCAGATGTAAGGATCAGCAGTGATTTATATTTTCCAAGACTGTGTTACTGTTGGCACTGAGGTCAAGACGATATTATTGGTAGCGTGTATATTCCAGGATTCAAAATAAGACTCTGTGACACTGTTTCAAAGAACACTGTTTTAAATAAATCAAACATTTATTGTAACACTGTTGCTTTAAATGTGTTTTGTATCTAAATGTTTATAAACAGCACACCATTCTTCTCTCTCTCTCTCTCTTTCAATTCATTCACTATTTCTTGTACACCCAATTTCTCAGTTCTCTCTCCCACAGAGCTCTTCGAATCTCCAACCTTCCCCAAACACACCACAAATCACACTCCTCTTCAAACACACTCCAGACAGTTAAAAACTGTTATTTTCCTCTTCCCACCAGCCACTCCCCTGGGTTCTCCAAGGTTCCATTTCACCAGCCAATCAGCTTAAACACTCTCAGTTGCCAAGGAGGCTCTGTTGTCAGAACCCCCTCCCATCAGGTTCATCACAACAACTATTAAGGAAACCACAGAGCCGAGCCAGGTTGAAATCCAGTCCAACAGTCTAGAAAGCAGAGGTCCACCCAGAAGGGTCAAGGGAGACAGAACACAAGGGTCATGAAGCTTGCAATTAATTTGCTACAAGCAAAGAGCAAGCCACGCTGACAGACCTAAATAGCCACAGAGACAGGTGTTACTTGTCATTGCTTCCTTAATCTAGCCAACGCAGCTCCCCTCTGAGCAGCCCGTTTCAGCCTTCTTCATGACTGGGGAATAAGGGGCTCAGGTGACTGCAATTCTTCCAAATCACTACTGGTTCCCTCTCCCTCTGGTGCTGGTTGGGGCAACTCTTCCTCCGCTTGCCCTTCAACTTCTGGGAATGGTTGTGAGTTGGTTTGGTCAATCACTCTGTCTCTGTTCCTGGCACAATCAATTGCTCCTCAACCTCAGAGCCATCATCTATCACATAAGCCTTCCAGTTTTTCCTTTTTAAAAATTCTTTTTAAAGTAAAAGTTTTAAGTTTTAAAAATTGTGGATATATAAGGACATTTGTAACTTTAAGAATTTCTTTGGTTTTGTATTTGACACTGTATCAAGCTTTTTAAAGAGAGTACCGCTCTGTTCCTTTTGTCTCATATTTTTGGCTTACTCCCAGGTACTGACTGAGAGTATTGTTTTGAGAACTTTGCATATTTTGACTATGCAAACATTGTTTTGGAACTTGAAAGTGTACTATTTGGATGAAGAAAATATAACTTTTTAAAATTTATTTTGGTCAAGGCAATGCTTAATTGAGCTAATATTAACCACTGGAGGGCACTACAGGATTATTTTTTAACAGTTTAACTCAAATTATAGTCTGATGACATTTGTCGAATTTGATTTGGACTTTGATTTTTTTTAATTATTTCTTAGATTTTCTGGATTTTAATTATAAATCTTTTTCTTTGTTAGTTTCCTTTTATGGAATTTTTGATGGACTGAAGAATTTATACACTTTTTCCTGCTTTTTCCTTACTGGACTTTGTTACTGCTTTTTGGATTTAAATTGAATTGTATAATTGGAATATTTTTGTCAGGTTTTTTTTATCTAATATTTTTCTTGGAGTTGACTTGTTGAGATTACCATGGCTTCCTGGCTCAAAAAAGAAAGAAAGAAAGACACTGAAGAAAGACTCAATAGAAGAAGGCAAAGATCCACAGAAGTACAAGAGAATAAAAAAGCAATAGGAATTTTGACACATAAGATACAAGACTTGGAGAAAAGAGCTTCACAGGTGGAAGAAAAGACTCATGATTAGAAATAAAAACACAACAAGAATGGGAAAAAGCATCTTGATAACATGGCATTGATGGAACTAAGAGACAAGGAACACTATCTGAGGATTAGGGCATTGCCAGTGGGAGAACCTGCAAATAAAGATAATTGAAAATTTAGCTAAATTCTTGGAAATAGGTGAAGACATTTTGGAGGTTAATATCACAGCATCTTATCATCTGAGTTCCTCCTGTGCCAGAAGAATGAATGTTCCCAGGGATGTGCTTGTTCAAATATTGGAACTTCATTGCAAACACCATAGAATATACAAGGAACTCAATTCATATTGATGAAAGAGACACCAGTTTGAATGTTAAGAAAGAGAGACATATAACCCCTTGGCCAATATGTTTAGAAGGAAGAATATCCCTTTTACCTGGGACTATCTGAAAGCCATGATTTTCAATTATCAGAATGAATGATTCTGATTAAACTCAGTTGAGAAGATGAATGATTTTATGAGGACAAAGATGAATTTCAAGAAGAAGAAGCTAAAGAAACACCAGAATCATCAAACTCTGAAGAGGATTTTAAAAAGAAACCCTCAGACCAGATCAATTAGCAGATACTACAGCTGATGCAGCAAGTAGTCAACTGGATGATAACGTTCAATATGATCTAGGCCTAGAGACACTTGGGACAGAGACTAACATAGACACTTCCTCACTATAACCCTAAATATGGATTATAAATTTCTGACTTGGAATATTAATGGGGTTAACACCCCACAAAGGAAGAACAAGATCTTCCACTATCTGAAAAAAAAATAAATCTGGACATGATTTATATGCAAGAAACTCATATAAGAAAAGAGGATCAAAAATTGTTAATACAAAAATTGGGGGAAGAATTCATTTCTGCTGGAGTCTCAAAGAAAAATGTTTTGTATGTAAGAATTTATTTATCTCTGAAATTGATTATAGTTGATGAGGAAGGTAGATATGTTGTAGTAGAAATTACTATAAATGGGAAAAAATTCTAATCATGAGTGTCTATATACCTATAACACAGAAATCATTGTTATTACAAAAACTGTGTGGTTTGTTAACTGAAATGTCTTATAATAGGTGTTGTTTAATGTGGGATAGGAATGGGCTTATTTTCTCAAATGGACAGATCATTTTTGAAAGAAGTAAAAAAAATCTTTCAGTGCTCAACCTTGAGATTTGAGTAAAAAAATCTCAAGGTTGAGTACTGAAAGATTTTTTTTTTCTTAATGGACAATTTGCAAATAATTGATATGTGGTGACTGAAACATCCAAATGAAAAGGATTTTACTTTCTACTCTGAAAGATGTAAATTGTTTTCAAGATTAGACATGATATGGATCTCAAAGGCTTGGACTGATAAAGTACAAAATGTTGAGATTTTATGTAAGATGATATCAGATCACAATCCAGTAATAATGTATGTAAGGAAATCATCTAGAGAGTTTAAATGGAGATTGAATGAATCTTTAATGACTGAAGAAGATGTAGTCCAAGAATTGAAGAAAGAAATTAAAGAATTCTTCTTGAGGAATTTCAATAAAGAGGTGAATGTGTGTACAGTCCAGGATGCAAGTAAAGCTTATATGAGAGGATATTTTATTCAAAGAAATAGAGAACTTAAGAGAAAACAGATGGAGAAAACACAGAAAATATTAGATGAGCTTAAAAAGCAAGAAGAATTAAAGAAATCTCCCAACAATGTAAAGGTGCAGAAAAAAAATGGATTATTGAGAAATCAACTTTCCATGTTGATGCTTGAGGAAATAGAAAAGAAATTGAAATTTTGGAAACAAAAGAATTTTGAATACACAAATAAACCAGACAAATGGCTAGCTTATCATTTGAGAAAAGAGAGACAAAAGAGACTGATTACAAAGCTAAAAAATGGTGATAAAGATTATGCAAAAGAGTATGACTTACGAAGGATTTTTTATGAATACTTTCACAAGTTATACTCATCTACAGACACTGAAGTAACAAGGATAGAAGATTATTAGAAAAGACAAAATTTACCTAATTTAACCGAAGAAGAGAAGGAGCATATTAAATTCCAAGATCTGTACTGTGGAGATAGAACAAGCTATTTTAAAATTAAAAATGGGGAAATCTCCAGGGCTGGATGGATTTGGTACTTTGTATTATAAATGTTTGAGGGATGAATTATTATCTCATCTTCAAATTGTAATGAATGAACTTCTTGAAACTGGACTAATTCCTGATTCCTGGAAAAAAGGCGATGATTACATTGATCGTGAGAAAAAGGACAAGACTTAACTCTACCAAGGAATTATAGACTGATATTGTTACTGAATAATGATTATGAGATATTCACTCTGGTGTTGGCTGAGAGATTGAATAATTTATTGAAGAAATATATAAATGAAGACCAAAGCGGATTTTTACCAGGTCGACAGCTGAAAGATAATATTAGAATTGTAATAGACGTAACTGAATATTTTGAAAGCCATAATGAGAAAGAAGGTGCATTATTTTTTCTCGATGCAGAAAAAGCATTTGATAATTTTAACTACAATTTTCTTTTCAAGGTGTTAGAATATATGAACTTTGGATCTAACTTTCTGACTTGGATTAAAGGAATTAAATCAATCAGCCAAAATTATAGTCAATGGTGACACAACTAAGTTTTTCCTGATTTATAGAGGAGCAAGGCAAGGATGTCCTCTGTCTCTAGTTCCTTTTATTCTGGTGATGGAGGTGATGAATTTTGCTATTAGAAAAGATATTGAGATTACTGGAGTTAGAATCAGAAAGGTAGAATGTAAACTGAGAGCCTTCATGGATGACTTGGTAATTATTCTCCAGAAAAGTTTAGAATCAATAATGAAAGTACAAGGGATAATAAAAGAATTTGGAAGGTTGGCTGGTTTGAAGATAAGTAAAGAGAAAAGTAAAGTATTGACTAAAGATATGACCATACAGGACAAAAATGAGTTACAACTAAAAACTGGTTTCAAAATTTAAAAGAAAGTTCAATATCTAGGTATTAATTTAACTGGAAATACAAGCCAATTCTACAAAAACAATTATGTAAAGACTTGGAGAGAAATCAAGGGTGATATGATAAAATGGTAGAAATTAAATCTATTTTTATTGGGAAGAATTTCCACAGTCAAGATGAATATACTCCCCCAGATGATGTTTCTTTTTCAAATGATTCCAATTTTAACAAAAGAAATGCCACTCAAAACATGGCGGAAGGATATCTTAAAATTTTTATGGGATGTAAAAAAAAACAGAATAAGATTTAAGATCTTGAAGATACTAAATAGAGAGGTGTCTTCGGCTCTTTGCAAAACTTACTTTGCAGCTATATGTTTTACTTTGATTAAAAAATGAATAACCTTAGAAGATACTAAGTTTTTGAATTTAAAAGGACATGACTTAAGATTGGATGGCATGCAAACCTATGGTATGAAAAAGTTAAGGTTAACATGGCTTTTAACCATCATTGTATCCAGCGTTTCCTATTAGAAGTTTGGACTAAATATAAATCAAGACTATGTCCTAAAACACCACTTTGGATCTCATCACAAGAAGCTTTTTATGGAATGGAAATGAGGACAGATCAGATATGGTTAACTTATTATAACTTGTTAATGAATCAAGTCCAAAAGTACAAGATGAAAACATTATAACAACTTGAAGAAGAAGGATATTCTTTACAATGGCTATCACATAGACAATACCATTTAAGATTTTTAGAAGATAAAAAATTAAAGGTTTTGAGATGACCAAATCATATTTGGAAGCTTTGCTATGCGATAATGAAGAGCACTTGATCACAAAATTGTATAAATTTTTATTGAAAATCGAGATGAAAGAAGAACAAGTAAAGGAATATATGATTAACTGGGCAAAGAATTTTGTATACACAATAACTATGAACCAATGGAAGACTTTATAGACAAAAGAAATTAAAAATATACTCTGTTATGATTTACAAGAAAATTATTATAAAATGATGTTTTGCTAGTAGCTTACTCCAGAAACACTTTCTAAGATGCATAAAGAAATGAAAAATACTTGTTGGAAGTCCTTGGAACATGTTGGATCTTTCTACCATATGTGGTGGACTTGTAAAAAGGCTAAACAGTTTTGGAAGATGATACAGGATACAATTCAAAAAATTTTGAAAAGCCAGATCACAAAATCCCCAGAATTCTTTTCCTTGGGAATTTGGCAGGAAGAGTTCAACTATGATAAGCAAAGGCACAGAATGATTCAATATATGTTACTGGCAGCACGATTGGTCTACACAGAGTATTGGAAAATTACTCAAATCCCAACCATAAATGAATGGTTTCGCAGGCTAATGATAACTGTAGAAATGGATAGACTGACAAATAGATTAAAATGTTTAAAAGAACATAAGTTTATTGATAATTGGTATGTACTTGTTGAATAACTGAGAGAAAATGAGGGTGAAATTATGATTTTGAGATTCTGAACTTGCTGTTGCTATTTTATTTTGTTTTGTTTAGATAAGGGGAATTTATAATTCATGCAAATAAGTATAAGAATACTATAGATGACTTTAGTTTGCTGCTATATATCTATTATTATCTATTTTTATATGCATATATAATATACGGATATGAAACATATTTTGTAATCTTAGACTAAAAACTGTTAGTTAAGTATTGATGTAAATATGTTTGTATATCCATATTAGAAGTATTTGATATGATATAGAAGTATTTTATACTATAGAACTAAAATTATGCAACAAATGTCATTTTAGTATTTGGTGTCTGTTTTACTATACTAGTATATATATGTATGTTGAGAGAGAGAGAGAGAGAGAGAGTAGCAGATAGTTGGGGGAGACCACCCTTTTACTTACGTATTTGCAATTGTTTTTTGTTTTTTCTTTTTCTTTCTCTCTTTTTTAGTTAATTATTTCCTTAGTCTAGATTTGATAGAACTATATGTTGGTTTATTATTACTGTGTATTTTTCTGTTTAATTATTGTTGTTTGTAGATATAGTATGTTGCGTTCTGTGTCACGTTGTTTCATATATTTAATAAACTATTTAAAAAAAAAGCAGCAGTAGTATAGTTTTCCAGATTGAGGAAAGTAGTAGTGCCACTCTATTCTGCTTTGGTCAGACCTCACCTGGAATCCTGTGTCCAGTTCTGGGTGCCACAATTTAGAAGTTGTCCACAGAAGGGCAACCAAGATTATCAAAAGTTTGGAAACCAAACTTTATGAGGAACAACTGAGAGAACTGGGTTTGTTTAGCTTGGAGGGAAAAGAGAGGTGACATGGCAGCTATCTTTAAATATCTGAAAGGATATCATGTAGAAGATGCTCTAGAGACTAGACCAAGAACCAGTGGATTCTAATTACAAGAAAAGAGATTCTGCCTAACCTTTAAGAAAAACCACTTCACCATAATATCATTGTAATATTCCATCAGTGCAATACATAGATTTGTAGGGTGATGACCACTTCTTCTTTGGAGCTCTTCAAACAAAGTTTAGATGAGTATATTTCAAGCATGCTTTAGTTATGTATTCCTCCATGGCAAGGGTTTGGATTAGATGGCTCTTGTGGCCCCTTCCAACACAAAGCCCATTTCCGCACTAGCGTGTTCTAGTGCTATGATTCCACTTTCAACATCCTATGGAATCCTGGGGTTCACAGCTTCGGGAGGGGCCAGCCGTTCCCTCCCGAAGCTGCAAACCCCAGGATTCCATAGGATGTTGAAAGTGGAATCATAGCACTAGAACACGCTAGTGCGGAAACGGGCTAAGATTCTATGTGTCTGTGATTTTATGGTTGTCAATCAGGTAAGAATCCATCCAACAAGTACCATAATCTAGCCCATCTTCTACCATCTTGTTAACAACAAATATTGGGAGGCTTTGTAAAATGTCTTGATGAGATCAAGAAACACTATGTTGAAGGCTTCCCTGTAAATCACCAAAGTTATTCCAGCAAAAAAGGAGATAAGTCTGGTCTGGAATTAAGTACCCCATACCACTTCCTATTAATCAGTGCATTGTTCTTTCAATGCTCAGAGACCAACTGTTCAGAAATTTTCTAGAATTTTGCTTGGTGAAGTTGACAGATCTATACTTTCCTGGATCCAACTATCTACTTACCCTGTTTTTGAAGACAGAGACATCTGGCCCTGATGACCTGAATTCATTTAAAGTAACTGGGCACTAGGGATGTGGTGTGTTAAATCAAGATATAAGATTAACTGTGTTCAAACAGTACGATAGTGAGAAGAGTGAAGCAAAACAGAAATTAAGCAGTTCCACCTCTTAGCAATTCTTCATCTTCCCTCAGCAGCCAGCCTAAACACTTTTTTTTCACATTCTGCACATATCTTTTTTTATATTCTCATGAGACTGAGACTCATTCCTCACCTTATCCTTCCTACACCATCCTCACAGATTTTGACCACTCTATAGTATTAGTAATTGTTTATTTGTCCCTCTTTCAGTCTCCTACACTTGTGCCTTTTTTCATTATCACTAGAATAATTTGTGATTCTGCCCTCAGTATTTCATTTCTCAGGATCTACTTCAGGAGCTATGTGCTCCTTCAAAATGCCTTGTGCTGCAGCAGAGAAGGATTGCTTTGTAAGGACTGTTGCATTTTTGTTCCAGGTTCCAAGATGGAATACCTAAGTCAGTCATCTGTGAAAAGCAGACTGTATTTCCTTGTATTTTCCAGTGGCAAAACACTAAGAATAACTGTAATTCTTTTAGCAATGAATGACTCAGTAAGTTAATTTTCTAAACTCCAATAACTTGTTGATTGATCAGAGTAATTTTTCTCTAAGTTCTTTGAAATCAACTGAAGTCCATAGGTCCTGTCTAGCTATAATCAGTTTTCATATCTTTTACTAAATCCTAAATCCCAAGGCAGAATGTTTCCTTTTCGCCAAGATTCCTGTTTTCTCTTCAACAGCCATTTCTTCCATAGGATTAAGCCAACCTGACTAGATCCCCTTATTCCTTTCTTCCACCATTTAAGAGAAGAACTTTGCCAGCAACGCAATTAAAGAAGTCATTGTATACAAACAGAGTTAGGTCTCTGGAACTTATCACTGTAATATAAGTTATTACTGCATCTCACCTTTGAGAAACGCTTACAGTGATCTCTATCATTCTTGCATCAAAAGCCAGTGGAGGAACACTAAATCCCAGATAATATTTCAACTACCATACAATGGGTATAAATCCAGTAACAAAGAAATCTCCCAATCACTCTTACAACATTTCAAAAAACTCCAGCAACCCCAATCAAAGTGACTCAACACCCTTCGTCATGGTCAGTAGAATGCTTGTGGAGTTAACAGGATCATATACAGTATTAGCAATAAGTTAAACATAGTTGAAAAGAATAGATTTAAGAATGAAATTACTATAGCAACAATGAGTACAAGGAGAATGAGATTTAGACACATGAAATAAAAATACATAATCAATATGTTGAATAAGTATATGATGATAAAGGATCTGGAGAGAAATAGTAATGTAAGCTATTTGTGTTGTAATTTTTCTCTTTTTCACATTTATGTTATCCACATGGTGTTTTTGTTTTATTCTGTTATGTATTGTTCCTTTTTCTTTATAATAAGAGAAAAAAAGGGGGGGGAAAGAACGCTTGTGGAGCTGCAAAACAGTATGGTGGTAACTGTTGTGTGAAATGACTGAAATGGCGCATAAAAGGCTGAACAGAATCACAAAATTAAAGTGTGGTGAGTGGGAAGAAGACAAGACGATTAATATACACTGCTTTGAAATTCAAGCCTCAGTCATCCACTGCCCAAAAAGCTAGACAGAAAAGCCCTGAAAATGCACAGGATGATAGCTGGTGTGGAGAACAGTGAGACAAAACCAGCTGCTTGATTGGCAACTGGGTTAAACAGCTAATGGTTACCAAAGATCAGAAGTGGAGGCTAGCAAACCAAAAGACAAGAGCCCACGGGGACACTGAGAGCAACCACAAAAGGCTGAGCAACAGTGAGAAGGAAACAGCTGGCCACCAGCAAGAAGACTTCCAAGAGAAGAAACCAAAAAATATGGTCAGATAGCAGGGTGTTGCTTTCTTCTTTCCTCTCCCTCTTTCCTTGCTCTTGTTGCTGTTTGTTGTGCTTTACATCACTTGTGGTCATGCTCCTCCACCTGCCTGGGAGTGAAAAACTCCAATGAGGCAGTGAAAGCAGGGAAAAACAATGTAGCAAACTAAAGTGCTAAAAGGGACCAGTTCCTATTCTGAACCCTGTCATTTCAGAAAAAAGAATGTAAAGGAATTTGAAACCTCAGTTGGGGCAGGGAAACAGTGGGGCATTTTGCCAATGGGAGTAGAGGTTCTTTTGGCACAGAATTTTGAGACCGAAGCTGTACGTTTTCTGCACGTGTGCAACTGGTATGTGCTAAACAGACAATTGGCATGCTTCTATGGTCAAAGAAGGGGGGCATATCAGAGAAGGGTGGAAAGCATCCTCCTGAAATACATACACCAACAAACTTACTTGCATTGTCCTGCTGTCTTGTGTTTTTGATAAATGCAGAAAATTTAGAGAAGATATCTATGCCTGCAGTGTTGGATTCACGGTGCTTGGCAGCAAGCTTAGGATATCTGAAACAAAAGGTAAGGGTAGTTTTTTTTTTTAATCATGAACATTATAAGATAAACACACCCACCCATATCTAAAAGACATACGGCTGAAATAAAGCATGGGACATACATTTTTGTAAGTGGACTTACATATGCAGGAAATAGAATAGAGTAGTTTTACAACATCTGTATTCACCTAGGGGCTTTTGTGATGTTACAACATACGGGTATCCATTGTGAAGTGGTATCAGTACTTTGGCTGATACACCATGGCCCCAATGTGCATGGGAATACTGTGTGTCTGCACACTGGACAGGAAGCACTGGAGTGCAAGAGTGCCCAATGTGCACCAGAATGGCCTGATAGGCATCAGAAATCCCCATTGTGCATTGGAAGTACTCAGTGAGCCTGAGAATTGCCTGATGTGCTTCAGAAGTGTCCCGTGTGCCTCGGGAGCACCTAATGCCCATCGGAACACTCTGCTCGTAAGTCACTAACAGGATTTCATTGTATTTTCACAACATAGCTATATATCCATAAAGTTATGAAATGTAGGCCACAATGTAGAATTTCAGCCGTGTGTATGTTGTTCACTACAAGTGCTATTCACAATGTGCAGTGGCTTTCCTATCGATCAACCAGTGGTATTAAAACTTTTTTTATATAAATTATCTTTATTGGTTTCAAAAATAGAAGAAAAGTTCACATTTAACAAAAGATAAACATATAACCACAAAAATAGAAAGGCAATAAACAACATATCCTATCTACACAAAAAGACATTACGATTACCATAGATTGGAGTAGACTTCCCCCTCTGATAGGACTACAGACTGAACATGTCACCTCTTTTAGTATTCCCCCCCCCTTTTTATACCAATTATTAAGTTCTCAAACATCTGCCAATATCTCCTCCTAAGTGATATTAAAACTTTGACTTATCTCAGGCCATTTCCTCACGGGGCGAGGGAATCACCCCGTGATGCTACTCACCGGACTTTTGGGCTCCCCGGTCCGGTCCATGCTGCTCCAGAGCAGTGCGTGGCCGCCGCTCTGCACTGCTCCGGGGATGAAAATGGCGGCTTCTCAACCAACCTCTGAAGCTCGCCAGCCTAAATCCCGCCCCCGGCAGATCGCACCAATGCGAGCCTGCGAATCTGCATAAGGGAGCAGGCTCGCAGTGGCGCGCTCCGTGCTTTGGAAAGACCTGTTTTTAGCTGTCTTTCAAAAGCACGCTGGACGACCACTTGTGGTTGTTCTGGAGCAGGCTGGGGTGCGGATCTACGTTAAGTAGGTCCGACCCAGTCCGCTCCCAGGTGCAGACGTCCTTCCTGGAGGACACTCTGCACCATTTTAAAAACCCCATGTGGAAATGGCCTCAGTCTCACAGGCCCTAACTATATATCACTGTTGCCATGAAGAGCCAAAAATGTTTAAAAATGGCATTGATAGTTTTGGGAAAGGTTAATAATATCAGTAGTTAAAGTGACAAGGAAGCAAGGAACGGAAAATTTAACTAGACCAATCTATACATTTTCAAAAGATGTGAATGAGTTTGGCAGTAGCCTGTTTCTTTCTATTATAAACAGTGGTCATGGTCCTTCATTCCCTATAGAATTATAATTACACTTTGTAGCATAAAAATATGAGGGTAGGGACGATTTCCATAGATATTTACTCTAAAAGAGACAGGGGATGAAAATCAGCATGAAGAGCTGGAATGCAACAGATTAATGCCTGCTGCTGAAATACTTTGAAACATTCTGACTGTTCTGTATGGACTGAAGATCAAAGGGCTTTTCTGTCTTACACTGGTATAGTGCTATTATTCCATTTTCCACATCCTGAGGAATTCTGGGGTGGCTGAGAATTCTAAAAGCCCCTCCCTAAACTGCAAATCCCAGGATTCCATAGGATGTTGAAAGCGGAATAACAGCACTATAACACTAGGGCAGAAAGGCCCATAGTCTCAAAAGATGTGTCAAATTGCAATGTGTGCCTTCAGCAATAATCTCAGCTGTTGAATAGAACTTCATAATCTTTAACCCATGAAGGCAAATACATATCAATCTGAATAGCAACAGGAAAGGGGAGCTAAGGCTGGGCCTGGGGTTGTCATATTCCTGGCAGACTACAATGCAGTGCTGGTATGCTAGGCTCAGTTTGCAAGAACGCATTGGGCAGGGCCTCTACGCTATTTATAAGAGGAAATAAAATTTTCTGCAAATCAAATTCATACAAACAATGTTTACACATGCCAAGGTTTGATCTAGGGTGTTAGACACTTTAATTATGAATTTCTATTTCTGGGCAGTATAGAAGCTGACTGGGTAATATAATCTGACAGCCTATCAGGTGGTTGAGGCACATAGTTTGAAATTATTAAGCTGGAGGTTTACTAAATCAGGAAGATCTACAACCAGGGTTTCTGGTCAGCAGCCCTGGTACAAATTGGTACCAGATCAGGTACTAATGTGTTCTGTTGGGGTGAGAAGAAGAAATAAGAAGCAGGCAGGCTTTAGAAATCGTAGGCTTTAGAATTTTATCCTGGTTAACTAGCAATGAGGCAGAAAGTGTAATCATAACACAGAGCAGGTAGAAGAATATCATTTTCCCCTTTACTTTTATACATTTTCCCTGGTATATCATAACCTTAAGAAAATCTTCTAAAAATTATTACTTTGGAGGTGAAAGGGTTTCTTCCAAAAATTCCTCTATTTTGTTGACATCTGTCTTGACATCTCCATTAAAAGTTAGGAATGGTGGATGGGTCCCAGGAGCTAAATTATGCAAATCAGCTGGCTTTCTGTGGAAATAATACAATAATGCATGGTATCACTATTCATATACATGAATGACATGCACCATTATCTTAGAAAGTAAGTTCTTCACTCTTTTTATTGCATATATTTATTTACTGCATACTCTGAATGATCCCAGACTAATGAGTAAAGTAAGATTTCCCTGCCAGCATAAGAAAAACAAGATTAGAGCCATTGCTGTTCTTGTTGTGCACATTCAAGCCATTTCTGACTTACGGAGATCTTAAGATGAACCTATCATGGAATTATCTGGGATTGAGTGTGTGTGATGCACCCAAGGTCACCCAGTGGGTTTTCGTGACTGAACAGGAATTGAGCTGTGATCTCCAAGGTTGTAGTTCAACACTCAAATCACTATACCACATTGGCTCTCTTTAGAGCCATTATATCTTATCAAATAATTTTAATCAAGAACTTTTACCTTTTCAGGTCTACTGTGGTGACATTGAATACAACTCCTTTTAGCCAAAGTATCATGAAAAGGCGCTGTGAAAAAGGACAGTTCCCAATGCTTTCTCCATCTACACCAGCCTAAAAGAAAGAAGAAAGGCATGGGAGAATTAGCCAGTTTGGCTCAAGAAAACAACTGAGTGCCTTTTAACACTGAATATCAGGTTAACAAGTTCTCTTGGTTTCTGATTAGTCCCATCAAAGTTCTTCCTTCCAACTCCTATTATAACAGAGGTACCAGACACCCCCAGCTAGTAAGTTTGAAGCTGAATCTTTCAGCACAACATCTGGCACTGAGCATTCCTCGAGATGACCAGACCCGAAGCTCTGTCAGCTTCTATAAAGCTTTGTAAAAAGTGCCTAAACTGATGAAACATTAGATTCAGATACAAGTGGAATGTGAGTTTTTCTACAAACATAGGTAAGTATCATGATTTCAGTCTGCATGCAGATGTGGAGACTGTCAAATTCCTGATGGCTCATCATCCCATCCCACTCCCTAAAAAGTGACTTATGAGTTCACTTCCTTTTTTCCTGACATGGTCTTCCAGTTTCCACATTGTCCACATTTTGCCTCACAGTTTCTATCTTGTGCCTAACTACCTATGTACAAGAGCTGGGATTCATTTAGCTGGTTGTGCACAGCTCGTGCACATTCAGGGTTTGGAGAACACAAGAAATAGTACAGGTGCTATTTCCAAGTCGGTTCTTGCTGTTGGACAGAGAAGGAAGCCAACATTTCATGCAGGCTGTGGAGTCACAAAGGTTGCAATGAATGGAGTTGTAATGAAACTTTGGACTCTTGATTCTAATCACTAACTAGTGCAGCCTTCTACAATAGTCCAGTTCCTCCAGACATGTTGGACTACCTGCTGGCTAGGGATGATCAGTCCAACACATCTAGTAGGTGTCAGATTGGGGAAGGCTGTTCGAGTACTTTAAAGTGCTGGCTTTGTTTGTCTGTTTGACAGGCATAAAATATTATAATCTGAGCTTCAAATACTAATTAGGAATGTGCATAGATTTCTCCCTCAATTTCTTTGCCTCTTTCAGGTAAAGTGATGCTTCAAAGCTGCCTGGATGAGACCCACTTCACCAGAAATCAAATAATGACATAGCGTTTGAAATCTTTGTACTGAAAAATGTGATGAAATTGACAACCATCTCAACAGATGAGCACAAGTTTTTAAAATAAATAGAGGCAGATGCATGTGGTCTGAGAGCTATTAGTATTTGTGATCTCTCTTTTAAACAGGGAACAATTACAACTTTAATTTTTGGTGGTATTTGATGAAATTGCAGGCATAGTAGGCCTCTTCTAAATGACTGATGCCTGCCTGCAAAATTTCACAGATGGAAACACTGTTCAGGGATCATTAGAAGCATTTAAACTCATAAGGAGTAACTGGGAATAGGGCAAATATCTTGTTATCACGAAAAAGCTGCAAATTTACAGTGCACCCACATAACACTTGTTACTGCCCTGGCTAGCCCGAGCTTTGGGGATATAAAAAATTATCATTTGATATCTCAAATTCGGCTTCACATATCCCTTCCATGTGCTTGCGAGGCCCCCGGACAAGCACGCATACAGGCTCGGCCGATTATCGCCGTAATATTCCAACACAATACAGGCAGGCCAGAAAATAGCCGACTCGCCGCTTTAGGGGACCTCAAGGCAAGTACTCCATTAGGTATGCATGCTACCTACAAAGGATTCTCTGCCTCGCGCTGGCAGCTTGATGATAGAGCTATACAACGCTCAAGTGCTCCGCGTTTGCATACCGGCTACTGTATTGATAAATTCGGCTCTAATTCAATCATTCAAATTCTGACCTTTTGCAGGCTTTGTCTCCAACTCCAAATCTATTGTTTTCCCAAAGTCTGACCTAGCCTGCGGTCACAATTCTCCTTATAAAAACCCTTGATTCTGAGACCTTCCTCGGATCGCTCCCGAGTTCCAGACCGCCTTGCTGCCGCTTTGCTTGGCGAGCTTCCCCTCAGCTCCACGTGCTGAGATACATCGAACCCCAGCTTCGCTCTCCATTTTCCTCCGGACTTCAGGACAGGTTTCGTATCACTCGAACCAACTATCCCTCTAAAAATCCCGCTATCTTACTCACACCTTTATTTTCCTTAGTTATCTGTGTGTTTGTGTTGCATACATTGTGTGCCTGTATTTAATAAAGATCACTCGTTATTTTCCAACCGGTTTGCTTCTTGACTCCACCTGACCCCGTAGACACTGGGTTGCAAGATCCTGCTGAGTTACCCTGCCTCTCGTTTTGCCAACTTGTGCTCTGAACTAATTTTCCCAACTTATAGCAATTTGGTGTCCCTCCCGGGACCCCCAGAAAACAGGGTAACACACTAGGATATAAACATTGTCTCCTCCCCTCCCCCACCACTTTCCTGACTTTATATAATATAGAAAAGTCAAAGTTTGTCTGTGTCAGGCAAAGACCTCATATGATTGGCTGCCTAAGAAGATTCTGCGGAATCTTGGAGTTTGCAGTTTAAGGTGGGGCCTTTAGAATTTTCAGAAAGAGAGAGCTCTTGGGCCTGGCCAGTTGCTATGGAGACGAGGCCTCGCAGCAAGGAAGGCAGTGTATTTCTTCAGGAACCCAACCTCTGTATGTTAATAACACTGAATACAGATTGGATTGGGGAACATGGGGAAAAGTTACAGGTACAGGACAAGACAGTTTGGGGAATTAGATACACATGATCTCAAATCTTTCTAACAACTATTACCTATGAGAAAATAAAATCCCAGGCAATGCAGAGTATATACTCTAGTTCTGAATTTTAAAAACCCTTCTATTTAAGCTTTATAGAAGTAAATCTCTTGAGGTGGACCTCAGCATTAGTCCTTATTTTTAAAGAAATGTGGCTATTTTTTTTAAAAAATTTTATTAAAGTTTCAGCAAATAAAACAAACAATTATCTCTGCAATGTTTACATGCAATGTTACTTCTTCTTCCTTTCCTTTCTGGATTACAATTATTAATATTTCCTCTATTTGTTATACCACGTATCGCAATAAAATGTTAGTAGTCAAACTTAATTCATTAGTCCCTGCTATATTTCTCTACTTTACTTGTTACATGATATTTCTATGATTATTACCCTGTATAGTAATTGATATCATGAATTATGCATTGCTTTCTGTCTACACCCAACCCAAATCCGTAACAAATCTTCCACTCTTTATTAATGTCTTCGTCTGATTTCCCTTTTAATCTTTGTGTAAGAATGTCCGCATTTCTATTTTCCATAAAAGTTGTCCACCACTTTTCAATAGTAGGTATAGTTTCATTTTTCCAAAGTCGTGCATACTCAATACGGGCCGTTGTCACCATGTATAGTATAATTCTCCAATATTTCTTCACTGACATTCCATCTAATATATGTGTCATGTTTAACAAGTAAAGTTCAGGTATCATCCCAAATTGAATCTTCAAAATTGAACATATTTTCTTATGTATTTCTTTCCAGTATTTTTCTGCTTTGGGACATGACCACCACATAGAAATAGTGTACCTGAACTCTCTTGACATTTCCAACATTGCCCTGCTCCCGTCTTATAAATTGTCTTTAATTTTTCTGGTGTCATGTACCATCTATGAAATAGTTTATAATAATTTTCTTTTAAATTTTGAACAGCGGTAAATTTCTGTGTTCATTGCCAACTCTGTTCCCACCATTCTAACTGTATTGGATGTCCGACATTTTGTGCCCATTGTATCATCGCTGCTTCAACTGTCTCTTCCTCGCATTCTTGATGTAAAATTTCTTGATATAAATGTGCTAATAAGTGTGGTGGATTTTCTCTTAACAATCGCAATAATTGGATTTGCTCCTTTTGTTGTATTCCGTAAGTTTGTATGTCCATTTGAAATCTTTCCTTTAGCTGTCTGTAGGGAAACCAGCTTAATTTTATTCCTTCAATTTCCAATTTCTCTCTTGATTTCATCTTCATACCGCAATCTTCTGTCATTTCTAGTAAGTCTTCATATCGTAGCCATTTGTCTGTATCTGTCCATCTTCCAAAAAAGGCTTCTTGCGGAGAGACCAAGTTGGGTAGCTGCCTTATGTTCTTCTTGTATTCGCTCCATATTTTAAGTAACGATTTCCTTATGAAATGATGTGTAAAATCTTTATCTATTACTGCTTTTCCATAGAACATATAGGCGTGCCATCCCATTCTTAAATCAGCTCCCTCTAACGCCAGCATTCTCATATTTTGAAGATTCATCCAATCTTTTATCCAAGTGAGTGCCGCTGCCTTGTAATATATCTGTAAGTCCGGCAGGCCTAGACCTCCTCTCCCTTTTAGGTCCGTCATAATTCTCCATTTAATTCTTGGTTTCTTGCCTTGCCATATAAATTTGGTTATGTCTCTCTTCCATTGAACAAAAGGTTTAATATTTGTAATGATAGGTACGTTTTGAAAAAGATAGTTCATTTTTGGAAGAACATTCATTTTTATCACTGATATTCATCCCAACAGGGATATTTTAAGTTGAGTCCATTTTGCCAAATCTTGAGTTATCTCCTTCCATTTTTTATCATAGTTGTTGTGATACAATTCATTGTTTCTTTTTGTAATCCAAACTCCTAAATATTTGGCTTTCTGTCCTTTATTAAGTCCTGTTGTTTGTTTGAATTCAGCCTCTTCTTTCTCCCTCATATTTTTTGTTATGTACACTGTTTTTTCCTTATTAATCTTGAAACCAGGGTAATCACCATACTCTTGAATAATTTCCATCAATTTTTGAACACTCTTAAGGGGATCATCAAGAAAAAGTACCAAGTCATCTGCAAAGGCTTTGAGTTTATATTGATATTTCTTTATCTGGACTCCTCTTATTGTCGCATCTTCTCTTACATTATCGTTGAGTATTTCTAATGTCATAATGAATAACAGAGGTGATAGGGGACAACCCTGCCTTATTCCTCTCAGTACTTCAATCCGTTTGGTACGTTCTCCATTTATAATTAGTCTCGCCGTTTGTTGAGAATATATTGCTTCAATCCATGAAATAAATTTTTCTCCTGCTTGTGCTTGCTTGATAGTCGTCTTCAAGAATGACCAACTGACCATATCAAATGCCTTTTCTGCATCAACAAATACCATGGCTAGTTTTCTTTCATTATGTTTTTCGTAATATTCAATTATATTTAAAACTGTCCTGATATTGTCACGCATCATTCTCTTAGGTAAAAAGCCATTCTGATCTTCATGAATGTGTTCTTGAAGAACTTTTTAAAGTCTCTCTGCCAAAATAGCGGCAAAAATCTTATAGTCCGTGTTTAGTAACGAAATGGGTCTGTAATTCTTAACATCCGTTGCAACTCTTCCTTCTTTTGGAATCAAAACTACATTAGCTTCTTTCCATGTTTCTGGTAATCCATCGTTCTTTATCTCATTTATTGTTGTTTGAAGTGGAATTGAGAGTTCATATTCCAAAATTTTGTAGTACTTTGCTGTAAAGCCATCAGGTCCTGGAGATTTGTCACTCTTTGTGTTCCTGATGTGGCTATGTGGCTATTTTTGAAGCAAAATAATATTTATGCAAAAACACTTAAAGCCCTCTGGAGTGCTACTTTTTTGGGGGGAAAAAGCAATGATTGAAAATGTAGTACTGCCTTAATAGGTCTTGTGGGGGCAGAAAGACCCACCAACCAGTAAAAAGGGGACTGGGACAATGGAGTCCTTGCTGGATTCTAGGGCCCTTTTCGCATGGCATTTGCCATGTGAAAGGGCCCCTCGAGCGTCACGCAATTGTGAGGAGTGATCTGCACGATGCACTCACAATTGCGCGGCGCTCCAGGGTAGGGCAGGTGCCGCTCATGCACTTTTTCATTTTTGGCTTTCAGCCTAAAATGGTGCATGATCGCGCACTGCTCCAGGGCCCCACGCGCACTTGCCGCGTGTGCAGAGCCTCCGGAGCTGTGGCGGTTGCGCTTCCTGCCCCAGCGCAGCCTGGGAAACTCCCAGGCTGTGCTGTGGAAGGAAGAGGCAGGGCTCAGGAGGCTCAGGAGCAGGCAGCTCGTGCAGAGCTGAAGCAGCGGGGACACGAGAGCCTCTTGTTGGAGGCTGCTCGCGTGATCCCAACACCCCAGTGCCAGAAAAAGGTAAGGTGCGGAAAGGGCCTAAGTCTTGACCTTTATAACAATGTTTTGTTTTGTTTTTTGGATGCAGTCTTGTCCCCCACACATATATGCACACTTCCTGCAGAGACATTTTAGCAACATTTTTCCTTAATGTTGTGAAGCTTTTCCAACTAGAGGCGAAACAATCATTTAATTTGACACTTTCTATAAATTATTCAGGCTGTTAACCCTAGAGGCTTAAGCCCTTTTTGTGAAATGATTAAAAAAAAAAAAGAATTGCTCTGATATTTTTGAAATGGTCACTCAGGAATATTTGGACTTTCTCTATTCACAGTGTGTATGTTACGTCTGGACGATCGGTATGCATAGAACATGAGAAGGCACATTCACAGAAAAAAGCTCAATGCCTCTGAAATTCAATTGCAGCTACTCTGGTAGCTTAAATCAGAAGAGCAGGTATTAGTAGGATTAGGGGACAGTGATGGCTGGTGGCTTCCATGTCAGTGTGGTGGTACATCTACTTTTAGCTTTAATCTAAATTTTAAAGATACTGTCTGAGACGCTTAGCTCTGTCCCCAAAACACAGGCAATACTTTCAAACCCAGACTGAATTCCCTCGTGTACTGGCATGGTAGTCACTGGGCCCCACAGTTTGGAGGTGCTTATCTGGAAGCAGAGAAAGCAAAGATTTGAAAATATCAATACGTTTCCCTTTTTCACTGCTATTTAATTTTACATGAAGGCAGTGTTGTGCCTATATACAACTAGACAGATAGATAGATAGATGCCCTGGACACTTTGTCTTGTTTCTCCTAGAATTGAAAAGGGAAGTAAAATTCCTAATCAAGCTTGTGAAAAAGCTTGTGTGTGTGCTTTAGGAATTAGACACACAGAATAGCATACATCAGTATCACAGGGATTGGCTGAAACCTGAGCATTGCTACCTAGATAGTGATCTTGCTGCTGCTTCAGTGAGGATCTCTTTCCATCTGTGTTTCAAGTATCTCTGTTTTACAATCATTGCTGACATCTAAAAGCCAGCAAAATATTTTGAAGACTCACGAAAGAGGAAAACTGATTCCCTTTCCCTGCCACCTTGGTGTGGTATGGATAGGGCTCAATGGACAATTGCATGATACAAAAGGAGAGGGATTTTTTTTCCCTGCTCTGTAACCAGTTTGAAGACTTCCCTAATTTCAATGGATTCTGCACCACTGTCTTCCACTGGACAGCTATAAATATATAAGTCTTTAATTATATACTTTCATCCATTATTTTTCAGAAAGGCACCAGACCCCATCGGATCTTGGAAGCTAATCAGGGTCAGCCCTGGTTAGTACTTGGATGGGAGACTGTCAGTGAATACCAGGTGTTGTAGGCTACATTTCAGAGGAAGCAACTAGCAAAACCACCTCTGAGTATTCCTTACTTAAGAAAATCCTGTTAAATTCTTGAGGTTGCCATATGTCTATGGGCTACTTGAAGGTGTATGCATACACACACACACACACACACACACACACACACACATATACAAACAGACTGGCTCACAATGATAATGACTCCATCTTGATTGCTCGCCAGCTGTCTCTCGCCCATTCTCCCCATTGTCAAGCTCTTAAAACTTTAGAGGTGGGGGCAGGGTATATAAACAGAGGAGAGATTTTCTTAGATAAAAGAGAAGCCTTACAAGGCAGGCTCTTATGTGGAAAGGATTCTTCTGAAACTGCTGGAATGGGAAACTATATATCCCATAATCACTGAGTAGTAAAAAGTTATGTTCCTTTGCATACCCAAGACTGCCATCTCCAGGTAAGGGCAATCCCCACAAAGCCTCTCATAGATCTAACAGTTAATCACACAACACTGCCTTCACATAAAATCTGATCGCTTCATACATTTAGGGCTACTATTAAAACTCATCAGAAGGACAAAATCTGACAATCCTAGTTTCCCCCAAAAGTGATTTTAAAAACAAAACTTAATGCTGCATTGAATAATGTTTTCAGCACCTTGCCTTCCATGAAACTACACTTACACTGGTGGGGCCGTGGAGAGGTTTTGTATTGCTACACCTGCAGGACAGACATCATGTCTCTTACACAGCACATCAACATGAAGCAGTTCAGGGCATGTGTACTCCATGGCCATAGTGTAATTTATTTAGTATGTAAAAGTATTGATACCGTATCTGCTACAAGCTACTCTTTTAATTCCTATTCTGTTTTGTATTTTTCTGTTCAAGTCTCTGGCCTTCAGGTCAGATCCCAAGTTGCATGAAGGTTTACAGTCCACACTCATTGTAGCGGTGTAAGTGCCACAGCTGGATGAGCCAAATAGCAATCTAAGGTACTTAGAATGCAACCAGGTGGTTAGCATTCAGTGAAATGGCAGAGCCTGCAGCATGTTAACAATAATTCACAAGACTTCAGCAGGTAACAACTCCACAAAGTGAGAGAAAACCTTTTCACTAGAGGTATCCAGTGATACAAAGTAGGGATGAGGAATATTCCGTGTACTAATAACACATCACGGGGTCAAGTGATTCTGTGCATTAAAGGGAAGGAAAGAAAACCTGCCACAGGTATGTTATTATCTGAAGTGTCTGCATGCTAGATTTATCTGCATCTTGTGTGTTATTTGCCTTTTCTAAAAAGAGTTGTTAGTCATTCATAGTCATTTGTGTACTATGCATAAGTATCAATTTAGATCAGATCAATATATTTCTTGGGAGTATATTTATCATCTATTCGTATAAAGGTAGCATATTTATTACTTTTTCAAAAGGCATGCTAATCCAAGCTATATTCATTTTTTTATAGTAGCTATCTCAATTAAACTAAGAAACATAGTAGCCTATTTATATACTGAATTTGCCTTTATAGGAGGCTGGAAATAAACATTATTCTGCTGGTAAAAAGTACATGAGTAATGAAAATCATATTTCTCACTGTAAGAAGGAGATCTGAGCACATCTGGAATTAATGTGAGTGTTTAAAATCTGTGGACCTGGGACAATGATTTGGCTATGTTTATAGCCTAGCACATGCTGAGGAATATCAGCCAAATTTCCATACCTTTAAGGACAATATTGGGCTAACAAAAATTAATGGCAGACAGGGACTGAAAATCATCCCTGAAAATGTAATGTGAGAAGATCATGAATGATTCATTGAAACTCCACAAGATAACTAACACTACTGGAAACCAGGTGAATCGAAAACAGTTGCAAATATTAACAGCATTTCATTTATGATAAAATAAAGATTTAATCTAGCATCATAGCCCTGTACATTTCCTCAGAATTAAGTACTAGTGATTTCAGTGGGATTTACTTTTATGTAGATACCCAATGCTCTGCCTCAAAATAGATGGAATAACAGGCTGCTACAGGTTTCATTATCCTACAGATAATGCATCACAGGATTCCAGGTACAAACACACATCAGCAGCCCCTACTCTAATCTTATCACTGGTGATTAGAGATACCAGAGAAATCTAAAGAGAATCCTTTTGTCTTTACATCGTCAGAGTTCAAACAAACTGAACATTAAGTAGGGCCAAAATAAGACACATTCACAGAATCTGTGGGCAGGGCGATTGAATCCTCAGTGCTTAGAATGTTCATGGAATGTTCACATAAATGCTTCTATGAAAGGTTATGGTACTTTCAACACCTTGCATACCTTGCTGTAGAGTCTCCCATCAATCACTGTCTTATCACTTAATTAACTGCTTATCCTCTTCTGTCTTCTGCCTCCTCCCCCCACTAGAACCTCCCTTTTGACAGGGAAAGTTTCCCTTTCAATATGTTCCTCTGCTCAAGTGCCACCAGATGGGCATATTCCAGAGAAATACATAGTTACTGATGTTCTCATAACAGTGCCATTATTTTTGAAAAGTCTGGTTTCAGCTCTAGATGTAACATCAATCTCACTCTCCTAACCTCAACACCTGCCATGTACCGGCTAGGTTTGAGTTCAGAGAAAAGGCTTAGAGGGTTCAATCTATTTAAGGTCTGTTTTCTTCACTGCCATGTTAAATTGCAATGAAACCTAACTGAGGCCCTTTTCGCACGGCATTTGCCATGCGAAAGGGCCCCTCAAGTGTCGCATGAATGTGAGGAGAGGTCCACACAACGCACTCACAATTACGCGACGCTCCAGGGTCTGGCAGGCGCTGCTCACGCACTTTTTCATTTTTGGCTTTAAACCGAAAGTGGTGCGCGATCGTGCATCGCTCCAGGTCCCCGCACGCACTTGCCGTGCATGTGGAGCTCCAGAGCCACGGCGCTTGCACTTCCTGCCCCAGTGCAGCCTGGGAAACTCCCAGGCTGCACTGTGGAAGAGGTGGGGCTCTCGCATGAGCAGCTGGCAGCTGCGGAGCTGAAGGAACCAGGACGCGAGAGTCTCTCGCTGGAGGCTGCTCATGTGATCCCCGCACCCCAGCTCCGTGAAAAGGTGTGTTGCGGAAAGGGTCTAAGACTTCCTTTGTATACCTTCACAACAAAATCACATCAAAGAATATATACAAGAATCTATGATGAAATTACAGCCTAAAAATGCATTTAAATGGGCAAATTCACCCATGAAGAGGAAGAATGTTTTTCATTACTTGCACAGGCAAATTTTAAAATTGATTTGCTTACAACAGGACTTTCCAAACAGTGTGCTGTGACACGTTAGTGTGTTGCCTGAAGTGTGTAGGTGTGTCACCAACAATCTTGGAAATGTATGCTATTATTTATAAATAAATTTACAAATTATAAATCATTTATAAAAATGTGAAAGGTTTTCATGATATATATTGTGTCCCCATACATCCTATTATTGCAATTTATGTATGTGTCTGCAACTCTTATAAGAGATTAGTTTAAGCTCCAGTTTGCTAGTAAAACTGAATTACTGTGTCACAAAAATGATGCATGTCTAAAAAGTGTGTCACCAACATGAAAAGTTTGGAAAGCTCTGGTCTACAAGATAAAAGGAAGGAAAAAAGACTATAAATATTTATTAAATTTTAAATTGGGGAAAGGAGTTTATCTCATCTTCAGAAAAGAAGAAAAGGAGTGTGATGATCTATGCAAATCCAAAATTGGCTCCAGAGGAAGTCTTTGAAGATTTAAATGGTTGTTATGGAGGAATGGAGATAGAGAAGCAAGTGTTGAAAACTTTGGTTATTGTTGAGGTTAATTCCACAACTGAAAATAAGACAAATTCTAGAAGCTATATAATCAGCAATCAGGTAGGATTATTGCTTAAAGCCTATTGAAGTACTACCATACAACTTAAAAAGAGATAATAATAAGTTTAGGGAGAGGCATTGAGAATTCTCAGCCAGACAGCTCTTTGGCCTCAGTAAACTACAAATGCCAGAATTCCACAGGATGTTGAAAGTGGAATAATAGCGCTATAACAGTGTAGTGCAGAAAGGCCCACAGTCTCTACACAAGAACAAAACCTGGATACTTAAAGAACCTCCACAAGAGAAGAATACTGTAGATTGTAAATGGGTTTTTAAGTTCAAACATGATGTTCAAGAAAAAAATTGCAAAGATAAAAAGCCAGAGTAGTCGCTAAAGGATATTCTCAAGAATTTGGAGAGGATTATGATAAGATTTCTGCACCAGTTGTGAAGTACACTACAATAAGAATGCTCTTAGGCAATGTAGCAGCAAGATATGTTGAACATCTAGTTGTAAAAACTGCTTTTCTTCGTGGGCAGATAGCAGACAATATTCATATGGAGCAACCTCCATATGAGTCCGAGTCGAGTAGGGATGAGGGGGCGATGGGGGAAGTTCGTTCCCAGCCGCAATGTTTTTGGGGCATCCTGGCCAGTTGCCATGCCCCCGCATATGGCAGCCACGCCCCTGCACACTGTGGTCATGCCCCGCACCATAGCCTGGCCCTCCCGGCACTCCAAGCTCCCCCCACGCACTCCAAGCTCTGCTGCTGCTGAGTCCAAAGTGAAATCCAAAATAACAATCGCCTCACATGCAAACTTCAGAAGAGCATTTATGGACTACAACAAGCCACCAAAGCATGACATGAAAAGTTGAATAGGATGCTCCTTGAGATGGGGTTTACTCCATGAAAAGCTGATAGATGTCTGTAGTCAAGAGACAAAGACAACAAATGGACATTTATTTTGACCTATATTGACCATCTCACTACAATCTGTGAGAGAAAATGAACCTTGTGAACTTGTACGTGCATCATTAAGAAGGCATGTTAGAAATGCAACAATGCTTAGCACTGAAGAATCCAGAATGCCTCACAATGGGCAGTAGCAATAGAGCTAGTCAGTTTGGGACATCCCTTTTTGGGTCTACCTACCCTGACCCCTCTGTGATATAAATTGATACTCTTAGGGATGTTTCTCCACCTCTTCTCTTCCCCCTGCTCTCTCTTCCCAGCTGTTCCTGAGAATGTAGCCAGATTAGGATAGCATCCTGAGGAACTTTCCTATCTTAGAATGGCATTCCAATAATAAAGTATTTTTACTTTGTTCTGTTAAGCCATTGATGTATTTGCTTCTTAATCAGCATTAATGTTCTGCTGCAGACGCAAACACTCTTATCAGTTTTTTCTAATATGTAGAAGTATATCTTAGTAATATAAAGTTGAAGAAGCAGATTTAATATTTTTTCTTACAACCATCAGCTGAGGTACTGGAAGTCATGTGTTTACTTTTTGGGCCCTGTCTTAGTTTAGTTTTTTGTATTGATTAGTTTAGGTATTTTATGTGTTTTGTCTTTTTTTTATTTTTCTGCATCTTTTTATTCCCTTATGTGGTGTTTTATAAATTCAAAGTGTGTGTTTAATAAAAATATTTCAAAAAAAGAAGGTGCCAGGGCATGCATCCATTGACTCATACACTATATGTAATGTATTCATAACGCATACGCTCATCCAACCAACATTTCTAGCATACGTTTAGGTTATTTTTTCCAGGCAAGATGTCTACACAGGCATTCTACTGACTCCCTTCACAAAGACTATCCAATCCTCATTCCTTGCTACGAGAAAGTCCTTAACACTTATGTGTCAAGGGAAAATTCTTCAGTGTGCCAGCTTGTTTTTCTGGAGAAAAGTCCCTGAAACTAAGCCACACAATTCTAAAGACAGGTAAGCATTTTTCTAAGTTAGCCCAGGTGAAGCCATATTAGCCTTCCCTTTTACTCCTTTAGCTGTTAACCCATAGGATTTCATTTGCAGACCTTTTACCATCTTGGTCATCTTCCTCTGGACACTTTCCATCTTGTTGATATCCTTCTTCAAATATGGTGCCCAGAACTGAACACAATATTCCAGGTGGGCTCTGAGCAAAGCAGAACAGATTGGGACTATTATTTCTCCTGATCCAGACGCTATACTCCTGTTGGATGCAGCCTAGAATTACATTGTTGGGAAGTTGATTCCTTCTTGTTTTATCTGCTGCCTTGGCACCTAGATCTTTTTTATTTGTAGTATTGTAAAGCAACATGTCACCCATCCTTTATTTGAATGTTTCATTTTTCCTGCCAAACAGCCCTTAACCCAGAAGACATGAGCTCTACTACCAATCTATGTTTTGCTCATTTTTCTTTATAGTGTCCAGTCCAAAAAAGTCCCTGAACAAGCCAAACATTTGCAAAAGTGACGACAAAGTATTTGCTGCTACCATCACTACAGTGTTGGCTCTAATGTTTATCTTCTTTTCTCTCTTACTAGTTCAAACTGCCACTGTTGCAATTGCTTCACTTATATAAGATGTGGCACATGCTATTTTTGCCCACTGGGACAAATAACAGCATCCGTGCATGTATGAATGGGTGTGTGTTGAGATAGATTGGAAAAATAGTGTTTTGTCACTACTACTGGAGCCTCTGTAGCTGCTTTTAATTTAAAGTAGAAATATCAGAAGATCTGGCTGTGGCTTTGCTAGATCTTGTAGTCTGTCTCTCTTTTACTGTTCCTAGGGATCCTGATTCTCTTGGTCCACAGCTTCCTCAGTCCTTGTCTTCTTTAGCCCCCTGCCAAACTCTCATGAACCTATCACTGTCAAAACTCCATCATCACAAAATATATTGGCACATTATGATGTAGATTTAAACAGGTCAGATGTATCCTTACAATTTAGTATGAAACTATAAGTGCTTATTTTTAAGCCAGTCTGTGTGTGTGTGTGTGTGTGTGTGTGTGTGTGTGTGGTGTGTCTGATACAACTTTCTACTACTTAAAAACATAAAAAGAATATCTACAGTCTGCTTCTCATTTCGAGATCAGAATATTCACTTATTTATCTTATTGGCATACTGGCTGAAGTGTACCCAGCACCGCCCAGGTCTGTACCAAATACCAGAAGGAATCAGTGAGGCTTCCTGTTTTCCCACTACCTCTTTAAATCTCAGGCCCTTTTCGCACAGCATTTTCCATGCAAAAGAGGGCCTGCAGCGTCGCGTGATTGTGAGGAGCGATCCACACGACGCACTCACAATCGCACAACGCTCCAGGGGCCTGCAGGCGCCGATCATGCTCCTTTTCATTTTCGGCTAGAAGCCAAAAATGGTGCATGATTGCACATTGCTCCCAGGCCCTGTGCACACTTACCTGGCGTGCAGAGCCTCCGGAGCTGCACCGGTCACGCTTCCTGCCCCAGTGCAGCCTGGAAAACTCTCAGACTGTACTGCAGAAGGAAGAGGCTGTTACCTTGATTTCTGGGGGTCCCGGGAGGGACACCTAAATGTGCTCAAACAACGGGGAGGGAATTAGCAAAGAGCACAAGTTTGCAATGCGAGAGGCAGGGTAACGTAGCGAGATCTTGAACCCTATGTCTACGGGGTCAGGCCGAGTCAAGGATAAGGCAGATGTTGAAAATAATAATAATTGGTTTATTGAAATACAATCAAGCAAGTATATGCAACACACTCACACAAGGAACTGTAGAGATAAAGGTAGGAGTGGGATAGAGGGATTTTTAGAGGAGCTTTGGTGTGAGGAATACTATACCTGTCCTGAAGCCCGGTTAGAAGCCAAGAAGCTGGGGAGCGTGGATTCTCAGCACGTGGGGCTGAGGGGAAGGCTCGCTGGACAAAGCACCAGCAAGGCAGGATGGAAGCCAAGAGCGATCCGAGGAAGCGCTCAAAGTCAGGGGTTCTTATAGGGAAAATTGTGGCCGCAGGCTAGTCTGTACTTGGGGAAAACAATGAGTTTCGGGCTGGAGACAAAGCCTCCGAAAGGTCAGTACTTTAGATGATTGAGTTATAGCCAGATTGTCAATAGAGTAGCCAGTATGCAAATGCGGAGTACTTGAGAGTTGTATAGTCCGCTCATCAAGCTGCCTGTGCGGGGCAGGGGATCTTTTGTAAGTAGTGTGCATACATAATGTGGTACTTGCCTTGAGGTCTCCTGAAGCTGCATTAGGCAATGACTGGCCTACTTAGATTGGGATTTGAATGGTTTAGCTATTGTCAGCCACGCCTGTGTGCGTGCTTGTCCGGGGACCTTGCAAGCACATGGACAGGAATGGGTACAGAAGGCTGAATTATTGATATCAAATGATATCTTAATATCCCACGAGCTCGGGCTAGAAACAGCGGTAACAAGGCGGGGCTCTCGTGCGAGCAGGCAGCTCGTGCGGAGCCGAAGGACCCCGGATGTGAGATCCTCTCGCCGGAGGCTGCTCACGCAATCCCCGCACCCCGGTGCTGGAAGATGGTAAGGTGTGGAAAGGGTCACCGGAATCCTAGCCCAGAGAACCCTCTCTCATTTTCTTGACCTTTTTAAACTTCAGGAATCTTAGGTGCAGTATCTTAATTCTTGTTATTAACTGTTATCAAGTTGACTGTGACTTATGACTTTGACCCTATGAACGGAGACCTCCAAGTTACCCTATCCTTCATTGCCCTGCTCAGGTCTTTCAGATTCAGGGATGTATCTTCCTTAATTGAGTCTATCCATCTGCAGTGCAGTCCCTCTTTTCCTACTGCCTTCCACCTTAGCAAGTATTATTGTCTCTCCTAGGCCATTTCTCCACTATACTGTTACAGTACTACTATTCCACTTTCAACATCCTGTGGAATCTTGGGGTTTGTAGTTTACGGAGACCAAAGAGCTCTCTGGCTGAGAAGTCTAAATGCCCCTCTTTAAACTGCAAACTCCAGGATTCCACAGGATGTTGAAAGTGGAATTATAGCACTATAACAGTGTAATGTGGAAATGGCCCTAGTGAGTCGTGTTTTCTCTCTCCAGCACCTCATTTCAAAGGAGTTTATTTTTTTCCTCTCAGCTTTCTTCACTGTCCAGCTTTCAGAACCGTACATAAAAATTGGAAATACAATGGCATGGACAGTATTCAATGATATAGCCTTAGCTAGTGTGCCATTGTCATTGTCTCTGAAGGTTCCTCCACCAGTGTCATCCCCGACTACTGCTGCCATCCAGTAGCTGCTTGGCACACTTAGTTAGTCCAACTCCTCAGCAAAAGCCTGTCTGACATGGGAGACCTTACCAGCAGCACTGCTGTCATCAGCACTGCCTCTTCCCTCACATAAGCATGCAGTCCCACCACCACAGAAAAGTAGTGCCACTGGTAGGTATCTTAGTAGCAAGACCTTGTTCCTGCCTTGGGGTTCTTATCAGCATTGCTGATGTTGGCCCTTTCCTTTTTTTTTTTTTTTAAAGTTCCTCATGGTTTGAGGCAGGCTCCATTTCTTGTTCCTTGGGAGCCTCATTTGGAATTTTGACTTGAACATTCTAGGTTCCATAGAATTTTGTCAGCCAAGCAATGCATGTTTTCATGTCAATATTTCTGTTTCTGAACTATCTTAGGCATTCCCCAAAATTCATGACATGTATGCTGTTTCTGAAATTCCATTATCTCATAAAATATGCCACACAAAATGGCAAATATGGTGTGAGCACCATGTTACATATTGTACTCGGATGACTTCAGTACTGCACGCAGGGCAATTTTTATCAGCCATACAAAAAGCTTATCTCTGAGCTTAATGAAAAAGCAAGTTCTCAGCCTTGTTTTTGCATCTGAAATGAAGAAACAGTGTTTCATGCTGGCTTGTTGAAGAAGGATTGTTCACTGAAGGCAAAGCATGGAAGAAAAAAATGACCTTTTCCTATTTTCCATAAATGGAACCCTGCATGTTTACAGAGGATGGTGGACTAATGTAACTCACCTGGTACTGGCTTCAAGTCAAAGCACTACAGAAAAGAGGCAGGATAGAAATACAGTGAAGGATAAAGGGCTGACCATGTAATGATCATGAGACGATGCTCAGAACAGAACACAGAGATTAATATAAATACTGAAATGCCTTTTCATGGGCATCTACCAACTGTGAGAACTTTCTACAACATAACTCTTCACTATCAGTTTTCAAATGACTGGTCACTATTAACTGAAACACCCAATAAACTCAGCTTGCATAATCTGTAACAATGCCTCACTACAACAATCACAGAAAATACATTTCCTCTTTTGATATTCATCCACATCTGTCTGAACTAATCTGCCCATTCAGCAGCTAAACAGAGAACAGTAGCACCACATGCTTGTTGACTATCACAAATGGTACAGGAATCGAGAAAATACTAGCAACAATAGCAATCATCTGTCAAAAGCTGACCCCAAGCAATTCCAACTATATACAGGTAAAGTATACAATACACAGGTAACATCAAAGAGAAATTGCCTCCACCAAAAAGATCAGCATAAATTCTGCATGCACAGAAAAGTTATTATTAACTGCATTATGGACAAGAATAACCACAGTGAGAACCTATTAGCTGCTCTTAAGAACAATTAAACTTTGAACACCCACCCTGATGTTTCACAGTTAATTAAATTTTAGTTCATTTCAAAATGCTTTGATACAATATTTCACAGCATTACAATGCCCTCCAAATCTGATACATTAGACTTTTTTCCTTTTCTCGGCATTTTCAAAATTCTTCTTACATTTTTGAAAAATATATCCAATCAGGAACAGATTATTTCTCCTGCTTAAAAAAAACAGGGAGAGTTCAACATTTCAATGTTTGTTTGGGAGACAGGGCAAAAATAAGAGGAAGTCATAGAATTGTAATACTCATTTTCAGGTAAATTAATTGTTTAGGGCTTCATAAAAAGATAATTTGAATATAATAAAATAGGAACATATTTGGTATATATAACACAGTTACAAAGGTGATTCTAATTAAAATGATTCTAATTATGAATACCAACTTAAACAAAAAACAAAAAAACACAGTAGCAAACAAGTAAAGTGGGGACAATCACAAATTCACTTCAGAATAAAGCTTTTGAATTTTGTTCTGAATTATTAGCAAACAAGCTCCACAAATTAACTGTAAGATATAGAATGGTATAGACTCGACATGTTTGTATGTGGCTGCAAAATGCATTTAAATATTCAAAGATTAATAACTATGATTTAGAAATAAATCTGTCTGTCTGTCTGTCTGTCTGTCTGTCTGTCTGTCTGTCTGTCTGTCTGTCTACCTATCTTTCTATCTTTCTATCTTAGGTGCTGAAAAGGCATCCACGTTAAACAGTCATAGAACCTTATGGATCACTTTTCAGCACATATTTTAAGTAGAATAGAATATTTTGGAATAATTTAACCTATCTCTGATTTCTGCATATTAAACCTCAGTCTTCAGTTTTATTTCTATGTATCTTACAACCTCGAAATTTACTAAACCATAGTAGTAATCAAAACCAAAGTATTAAAAAGAAATTTTTGGTCAAATGAAAGTCACCACAATGTCATCTTTAAAAAGACACATTCTGTGCATTGCAGTTGCCAAAGGTTCAGTTGCTAAAGCAATTATGACAAGGAGTAGGGGATACACCTAACTTGTACCCTCATGTAACTGCAACTAATACCATTAGCTGCTATCATTCTTGTATCTTCAAAAAAACCTCTAATACCAACCCCTCCCAGTCTTCCATAGAAGCATAGAGTTGGAAGAAACCACAGGGGCCATCCAGTCCAACCCCCTGCCATGCAGGAACACACATCAGAGTATTCCCAACAGATGGCCAGGATGTTGAAAGTGGAATAATGGCACTATAACAATGTAGGGTGGAAATGGCCTCACTCAGGTCAAACTGAAGCTCCCTTCCCTGCAGCCCCTTGTTTCTGCAAATCACTCTTAGGGCCTTTCCACACTACACTGTTACAGTTCTATCTACTTTCAGACTGTAATAACTCTTACTGATATGACTGATATGACTGTGTGTTCAGCTGGCACACAGAGACTGAGCTAGGAAGACTGAGGAAGCAGTTAGATAAAGCTAGTGGCTACTAGCTCTGCCTCAAGCAACTCAAGAGAAGCCTGATCTAAAGGCTGTGCCTTGCAGTGTCATTTGTTCCCATGTAAACCAAAAGGAAGGAGTAACAGTCAATGGACTTGACAAGTTTTGTTAGCCACTGTGTTACATCACAGATTTTTGCTGTAGGCAGACAGCACACCTCTTGAGACATCCTCTCAGGCCCACAAACCACTATTTTTGTTCCCCTCAGTAGGGAGTCCCCTACCACCACCGCCACCAGATGTCTTCTCTGCTGATTGGCAGGGGCCAATCCATGTGCTCAATGTTCCAAGGTCCTCTGCACATTTTCTGGGGCTGACACTGTTGCTCTTGTTCCTGATCCTCATCCTCACCCTCTCTGATAAGAGAAAGAGCTTCAAATCAATTCTGTAGCGCCAAACTCACAAAAGGATCCTTGGTCTTTCTACTTCTATGTATCACATTGCTCCAAATGTCTACCTCCTGTGTTTCAGACATCCCCTGTGCATTCCTCAGTGTGTGTTGAAGGAAGTAATAATACCACTCTCTTCTGCTTTGGTCAGACCTCACTCAGGTCTGGGAAACACAATGAATCCTATCTTCCCATAATACGTCCAAAGTATAACCTTTCATTTGTCTTTTGTCTTTTTGGCAATCCAGGATATCTTTAGGTCTCTTCTCCAACTCCAAATGAGTTGATTTTCTTCTTATTAGCTTTTTTCACTGTTCAGCTTTCACAACCATACATAGAAATTGGAAACAGAATGACATGGGCAATCCTGACTTTCCTATTCACTTACATATTTTTGCACTTGAGGATCTTGTCTAGTTTCATTATAGCTGACCTTCAAAGCCCTAGTCTTGATCTGACTTAGTGACTACAGTTTTAATTTTGAATAGCGACTGAGACAAAACATGGAAAATCTTTTAACTGTTTTAACATCTTCACCACCTATTGTAAAGTTAGGTAAATCCATTTGTGGTCATTACTTTGTTTTCTTAATGTTGAACAGTAACCATAACATTGCACTTTTCTTCCTTGTCTTTCTTCAAGATTTATTTCAAGTACTTGCTATTTTCTATTAGTTCTATGGGATTATCTGCATATCTTAAATTGTTGGTGTTCTCTCCTCCCATTCTTATGCCTCCTTTTTTTGGCCATTTCTGCCCTACATTGTCGCACTGCTATTATTCCACTTTCAACATCCTTTGGAATTCTGGGGTTTGTAGTTTACTGAGGCCTAAGGAGCTCTCTGGCTGAGAATTCTAAAGGCCGCTCCCTAAACTGCAAAGCCCAGGATTCCATAAGATGTTGAAAGTAGAATAATAGCACTATCACAGCCTAGTGCTGAAAGGGCCTTTGAGTTTAATCCTTCTTTATGTGTGATATGATGTTCAGTGTGCAAGTTAAAGAAAATGAGACAACCCCTTACCCCTTTGCCAATTGGAAACCATTCCATTTCTCCGTATACTGTCCTCACCGTAGCCTCTCTTCCTGCATACAAGTTACACATCATAGCCATTTGTTTAAGAATGATCCATAGTTTTTCCTGGTCTGCACTAGGCTGGGCAGCTGTGGAAGGCTAGGAAAAGCTATTAGCCCACTAGGAGAAATTGGAGGGCTGCACCTGCTCTAATAATAATAATACTAATAACAGTAATAACAACAAATGCCACTAAATGCATAGGGGTATTTTCACCATGTTTTGGGTTTCAAAAAAGGTCTCTCCTGGGCCTAAACTGACCCAGGGGACCTGCAAAATGTTGTGGAAATGCATCCAGCACCCTCAGTGGAATATTGGGGGAGGGAGGACAAATTATTTTTGGAAAAATTTTGCAAAAATTGTCTTTGACCCTGAGTGCCAGTGGGGTCCACGAACATGTTGGAAATGCATCTATACCTTCTAGAGAGTACACGGGGCATTCTGGTGCAAAAATCTTTTTTTAAAAAAAGTTTGCAAAAATATATATTTGACCTTCGCCTCCTTCTGCACAATATCAAGAAATATTAGCTATGGTTATATTGCTGTTGTGCCTGAGAGATCCTGTACCAGCGTCATGCCCCACACGCAATACTGCTGCTGCCCAATCACTATGTTGCTCCTCAGCAAAAGCCTGTCTGACATGGGAGACCGTATCAGCTTTACTGCTACCATCAGCATAGCCTCTGGCCTCAGAGGAGCACACAATCCCATCCCCACGGTAAGGCAGTGCCATGGTGGTGTGAGTGGCACCATTGCTAACTCTATTCATAACTATACCTGCACCATAGCTGATTGTAGATGATACACTGCTGAAGTGATATATACGTAAATTTATAAAGAGATAGATAGATACAGAAATATGAGCGTGCTGTCATGTGGGTCCACCACTACTGGCTGGGGCTTTAGCGCAAACAGGTTATGCTGCAGTCTGTCACCTTCCTTTTAGGCCCTTCTGCCACACGGCCTTGTTGGGCAAAGGAACATAGCTAAATTTTTTTTCCTCTGCTTTCTTTTCTTTCTTCTCTCCACCTTTTCCCTTGATTTTTTCCTTCTCCCTTTCCACTCCCTTCTCCTTGACAAGGGTGGTGACCTGGGTGCCAGGTGGCAGGTGGAAATGGGGTGGTAGAACTCTTTCTCGTCCTCAATACGTCTCCTTTTTTTCCTTTCCTCTTTCTTGCAGTAGGTTTGGGGGAAAGAGGTGAACCGCTAGGGTCAGGCATTCCCTTTCTCTCGTTTTTTCATCTGTCCCTTGGAGAGATTAGCAATTTGTGAGCTTTTATTGCCCTTTCTTCCCCTTTCTTTCTTTCCTCTTCTCCTTGCTTCCACTTTCCCCCCTCTTTTCCATCCAGCTGCTGCCATGCTGGCCATGGTGCACACAGGGGCCTTTCACAATGGCCTATCTTCCCCCCATTTCCCTCTGGTGTCCCGATCACAATGCCTTACCTCCCCGCCCCCACATCAAGCCTCACAGTTGTGTTGTCCTCCTCTGCATTGCCACTCAAGCTCCCTGTTACCCTGTGTACTGGGGATCCCGGGAGCGACACCAAAATGTGCTCAACTAAAGGTGGGAAAAATTAGCTCAGAGCACTGCTTAGCGTTACAAGAGGCAGGGTAACGTAGCGAGATCTTGAACCCTATGTCTACGGGGTCAGCCCGAGTCAAAGAGCACACAAACATTGAAACAATAAATGATGTTTTATTAAACACAAGCAAAACAGTGTATGCGACACACTCACACAAGATAACTAAAGAAATAAAGGTTGGAGTGCTATAGAGGGATTTTTAGAGGAGTTGCTGGTTTGGGTGATACTTCACCTGTCCTGAAGCCCGGAAAAATAGAGAGCGAAACTGGGGTGCGCTGTAGCTCAGCACGTGGAGCTGAGGGGAGGCTCACCAAGCAAAGCGGCAGCAAGGTGGGATCAAACTCGAGAGCGATCCGAGGAAGGTCTCGGAATCAAGGGTTTTTATAAGGAGAATGTGACTGCTGGCTATGCCGTACTTGGGGGAAAACAATAGATTTGGAGTTGGAGACAAAGCCTCCAAAAGGTCAGAATCTGAATGATTGAGTTATCAATAGAGTAGCCAGTATGCAAATGCAGAGTACTTGGGTATTGCATAGTTTACCCATCAAGCTGCCAGCACGGGGCAGAGGATCTTTTGTAAGTTGTGTGCATACCTAATTAGAGTACTTGCCTGGAGGTCTCCTAAAGCAGCGAGTCAGCTATTCCTGGCCTGCCTGTATTGTTGTTTGAATATTACGGCAATTAACGGCCGAGCTTGTTTGCGTTCTTGTCCGGTGGCCTCGCAAGCACGTGGAAGGGAATAGAGAAGTGAAGCCGAATTGCGATATCGAAAGGATATCTTTTAATATCCCCGAAGCTCGGACTAGCCAGGGCAGTAACATCCCCCCCCCCTTCTGCATGGCACCTCCAACCCTTCCTTTCTTTCATGGCAGTGTTCTGCCCTGCTCAGGCCCCAAGCCTCCCCCACACACATTACAGTAGTTTTTCACCAACCTCTTCCTTTACTAGCCCCTAACTCTTATCTCAGGGCACTCTTCAGAGCCCCCCCTCCCTGTCCTTTATGACAGCGCCCTCTCTGACCCAGCCTGGTCTCATCCCCCCAACAGCCCCAAAGCATTACTCTTCACCCCCCACTTCCTCCTCTCCCCTCACTCTTCTCCCATGGCGGTTAATTTTAATCCAATATTTTTAACATTATTATATTTATTGAAATTTATTGAGATTTATATGTATTTTTATTAATTTAATTTATAATTTTATTTATTTATTTTCCTATTATGAAGATGATGATGAACACACTCTTTCATTGTCACTATTCTAACTGTCACTGCTCTTCTTTTACAATGCTTATTTATTATTGTGCTACTCTCCTCATATTTTATTCTCATTATTGCTGTGCTCATTTATCATTGTCTGCATGCTATTATTATTATTACTATCAGTAATACTAATTATGTCTTTCATTGATATTACTTGCTCAGTATTTCTCTTCTATGGTTTTAGTGCAATCCTCTGCAGTTCTTGGGAATCTGAAGAGCTCCAAATGCTGCATGATTTCTCTCTCAGGGTCTCTTATTCTCCACTCCTGCATAATCTGGTGGCGAGTGGTGACCTTTTTCTGATGCTAACTACATTCTGTTGCACCACTACTATATGCTGCTGACTTTGCTGTCACATTCATATTCTGCAGATCCAGCCTCATGCCAAAGAGTAATGTGAAAAGGCCTCAAGCTGTTGCTGCTGTCAATGGGCAGTCGGACACAAAGAGACTGGCCATTGCCTTTGGCAGAGTCACTCACGTGAATGACATTGCCGGGGGGATCAAGGCTATGTCTGCCCAGCTGGCACAACTGAAAAGTAGAGTTGCCACTTGTGAGCATGATCTGAATAGACTGCCCCCCTGAGGCCCAGCAGGCTTCACGAGAAGTGCCTAACGCCCCCCACCACTGTGGCAGCACCTATGCCTGCCATCACTTCTGCAGCTCCACTGCCCAGTCTTCCAGTTTGTTCAAGGCTTGGTGGTGGTTATAAAGCTGACTACTGCTCAAGCAACTGTCCTATTAGCATTGATGACCTCCATACCACGCTCTCAACCTGGTATTGAAAACACCTACCAGCTCATTCAGGGCTTGGCTGAGGCAATTAAACCTGCTATGGAAATTGGCACTGTTTCAAATGGGGCCTCTACTTCTGCACGGGCAACTTCCATTCCTTACAAAACACTATCCTCTGCAGGTGGGGCTGTTGCAGCTCTGCCCACTCCCTCATGATGACGAGACTGCCCCATTATGAGCCCCAGCAGAGGTTGGCTCTTCACTGAGGCTTCCTCTCCTTCGTTGGTTCTGTCCACAGTCAGAACAGCAACAGTTAATCCACCGTTGCCTGCACTGCCCCCCTCTCCTACTTCTGCACCATCTCCCCCTCTTCCTGAGCACTTGTCTCAATGCAATCCATGTGGGACTGTGCCACAGTGCCACTGGGAGGCCACCTCCTACCTGCCACCAAGGGCTGATACATGGAGGTTTTCTCCCTACTCTTCCATGATCCAGAACCTAGAGTTTTGTTGAAAGATGGAGTTCTGTAGAATCTTTCAAGGAAATTGTTTAAGTGCCCCAAGGTTGAAAGAAACTTTAAAAATTGGTTGGCAGTTTGGACCATTTACATAGGTGTGGTTTTTGAGATATAGCCTCACAAGTGCTCTGCTCTGATTAAGTACCAGGACATCATTCTTAGGCCCTACACAGGTTCCAAAGGATCTGTCTGGCTGCAATATGATAAGCAATTTTGTATGAGAGCTGCTCTGGACCCCTCTCTTCCCTGGGACCACAAGCAGGAAGAACTGTGATCTGACTTAATGGTTGGTTCCTGAGCCTCCCCTTCCAATTGTTGCAACAACAGCTTTCTGTTGATGGGCACCCAGTCAAAAGGGATACATGCGAGGTCTGCACCAACCAACAAGAAGGGCACTCTTGTCTTCTAGGACTTCAGTGCAGGGAAGTGCAAGAGGGAGACATGAAAATACAATCACCAATGTGGGACCTGTGGAGGTTAGCAGCCACAATGGGTCCAAATCAGATGCCACCCAAGGGAGGCAAAGGCCCCAACTCCAATTGAGCTCTTGGTTCTTGCTTCATGATTGGTACTTTATCCCAACCATGCCAGCACCAGCTACATTCCAGACAGTTTCATATATGGCTTTAGGATTCTCTGTGCCAGTAAGTGCACCTATTCTTCTGCACTTTTTGGTCTGTTACCAGCCTACATTACATTGTGAGGGGAAAACTTGCTAAGGAACTGAATGAATGCTGGATATCAGGCCCTCACAAGGAACTGTCTCTCCCTAATTTGCAGTTATCACCATTGGGAGTGATCACTAAGAAGATGCTTGGCGAGTATCAGCTTATACATAACCCTTCTTTTGCTAAGTGGACTTCTGTTAATGATGCCATTGACCCAGCCCTATATGTACCCTTTGATGTAGCAGTTGCTACGATTTAGGCTTTAGGCCCTGGGGCATTACTGGCAAAGTGTGACATTAAATCTGCATTCTGCCTCTTGCCAGCTCACCCTGAGGATTTTGATCTCTTGGAAGAATGGAAGTGGGGAAGCCCCTGAGAAACCCAAACCCAGAACCAAAATCAAATGGACATTGGAATGCCAGGGAGCTTTTGACGAACTGAAACGTTTCTCAAGTTCAGTTCAGAGACCATTCTAAAACATGCTGATTGCACTAGTCCATTTGCAGTTCAAGCTAATGAAAGTAATTCAGCCATGGAAGCAGTACTACTGCAGAAAGATGAGGAGGGCAAGTTAAGACCATCCAGAAAAAAAAGAATGACAACGCAGATGTCAGTTAGTCAGTTTGGGAAAAAGAGATGGCCACCATAAAAAAAGTCCCTACATAGAGATAGAAAAAATATCATTTTCCTTGAAAAACAAATATATCCAAAATTTTGAAAGGGAATGGAGACTAGTTCTGGATTGGATAAAGATTCAAAGGTAGAAGAAATGGAAAAGAAATTATGTAATTGTTTTTCCCATATGTTAAGTAGAAATTGTGCTTATAATGAATGTATGTAAAGAAAATAAGCAGATTCAACTGGTAATGTAAATTTGGAAGTGGGGAGGGGGGATTTTATTTTCAAATTAAATGTTCAATAAAAATAATTTTAAAAAAAGCCCCTACAGACTTGGAAACATTGGTTGGAAAGAGCTTCATGCCCCTTCAAGATCTGGACTGATAATTGTAACCTAGTAGCATTACACACATATACATACACACATACCACAGGCTGGGTCCAAAACAGAAGCAATGGGCTAAATTTTTCTATAAGTTTAAATTCATTATGATACAGTTGTCCAGGAACAAGAATTTCTTGGTGGACACATTATCCTGATTTCCCCAGCATGAGTGCCAAAGACCAGAAATAATTGACACTGCGATTGGCAGTAATGACCAGAAGCAAGAAGCCCAAAGCAAGTCTCAACCTCTGGAGGTCTCAGAAACCCTCTCAGAAAAACTTTAAGAAGCTGTCAAACAAGACAGCTGGTTCAAGGACCATGATCTACCAGAAAGGAGCATGGTGGAAAGGGAGAAAATGATACACATCTGAAGTGCTGCAGATCCAAATCCTTCATTGATGTCATGATGTGAAATCTTCAGGGTACTTTGGGTTGTCAAACATTGTACCTGGTCAACAGAGAATATTGGTGCCCTAAATTGTGAGAGGATGTGGACATGTATGTGCAAGGCTGCCCCATGTGTACACAGATCAAACATGTGGAGAAAAAGCCAAGAGGACTGTTACAGCTATTACCTACCCCTACCCATGGGCACACATTAGCATGGGCTTTATCACTATCTCCCTGAGAGTAATCAAAAGACCTTAATATGAGTGGTCACAGTTTTTAAAACAGGTGTATTTCATGCCCTGCAAGTCACTGCCCATAGTCATGCAACTGGGCAAAGTATTTCTTCTGCAACAATTGTACAGATCGCACAGGCTGCCTTTAAAGATTATCACCAATCACAGTATCCAATTTACATCACAGTTTTGGAAGGCATTTCTAAGACTGTTGGGGGCATGGTTTATCACCCTGAGATGGATGGCCAAACCAAGAGAGTGAATCAGGTGCTGAAACAGGATTTGTGCTGCTATGGTAACTATCAGCAAAATGATTGGAACAGTTTGCTTCCATTTGCAGATATGGCATACAAAATACAGTGCATCCAGGTACTGGGTATATGTCATTTGAGACTGTGTATGGGCAAACATTAACACACTTGCCACCCCTACAGATCATCCAGACTGACCCTCAGCCACTGGCCGATTAGGCAAATAAAACTCAATCTGTGAGGCCAGCCATAGCTGCTCTAGACTATGCTAAAGCCACATACTAAACAAGAAGATTGTAAATGGAGAGAGGAGTGGGACATCAAACCAGGAAGCAAGGTATATTTATCCAAAAAGTTTCTAAAGTGCCCACCGCCTTTCAGAAATTGGGTCCGAAGTGTGTGGGGGCATTTAACACAATCACCACAGAATTGGAACTGCCTAAATCTTACAAGCAAATCCACCATGTGTTTCATTTCAGGCTATTCAAACCTGTGGCAAAGTCAGACAAATGATGACTGGGGTCATAGCCATCTGCCACTTTATCAAGGTGGGACAATGGTGAAATCTAGCTCTATTCGGCTGTTCATTTTATGACAATCCCCTCATCAGGCAGAGAGGAAATGGGAATAGTTGTGACACTTTTTGCCCTTCACAGTTCTTACTACCCTCAGTCTACATGCTGGGAATGGGTGCTGTTTGTAAAGAATCTTAGAGTTGGAAGTGACCACAAGGGCCATCTAGTCTAGCCCTTGGCCATGCAGCAACACAACAAAAGCATGCCTGGAAGGTTCTCTTCCAACATTTGTTTAAAGACCCCCAAAGATGAGGAGTCTACTACCCCTCCTGAGGCAATCTATTCCACTATTGAACAGCTCTTGCTGTAAAAAAAAAAGTTCTTGATGTTTAAGTGAAGTCTCATCTTGTAATTTGAATCCATAGAAGAGCCCCCTCTGTACACTACTCACTTGACATGCAAGAATATTGAATGAACATGTGAAGAGGAGAGCATGCTAGACCCTCTAACTCTGTCTCTCTCCTCAGAAAGCAAGTAATAAGTCTGAATAGGTGACCTTCCTGTATGGATGGACACTCTCCACATGAATGGGATGCCCCAAGTAAGGGTCACCAATTGCGTGGAGAACATCCACACAGAGAGGGATCTCTTCTGTTCAGATGTTGCTCTCCGTGTGAGGAGAGTGATGGAACTATAGAGAGATGCACGTGGGGATAGCAGCACACTTCCCTCTTTGTGTGTTCATTCAACATGCTTCCTGAAGCGAACAGGGCTTATCTTTGGAAGCTCCCTTGGGACTTTAGAATCCTGGAAAATTAAGGAAACAGAGGCAATTGGGACATCAGAGATGCTGCTTAGCACACTTTACCCCCACCTCAACTCAGCAAGGTTAGTAATTAAAAGTAATTTAAAAAATAGGAAATACTCTTCCTCTACCAGATCTTATTTATCTCCACTCTGCTATCCTTGTATATTTTTAAAACACATGCACATGTATGTACAGAAGATTCCAAACTGCTGAAGGGAGAGGGGACATGAGGAGCAATTTCCCTCTTTTGCTGCCAAATACAATATAAAATCTATCCCTATACTGTTCCCAGAGGCTACAGAAATGGTTCAGAACTAATCATAAGTTGGCCTGACTGCCTCAATTGTCTAGTGCTAACAGGGAGGAGAAAGAAGATGCTGCAGAAGTCAGGGGTTTTAGCATGGACATACAAATTTGGAAGAGTAAGTAAGAGTAAGGGGAGAGGGGGAGCCGGAGAGGGAGCAGCAGCATTGCTGCTTTGAGTGTGTGTGTGTGTGTGTGTGTGTAAGTATGTGAAAGAGTGAAAGAAAGAAAGAGAAAGAGAGAAAGAAAGACAGACACATGCTAGGAATGAGCAGTTATCTCCTGCCTGACAGGAAGCTTGCAGTCCCCCAAACTGGAGCCTAAGCTCTGAGTTGTGACTTCTGGTCTCTGCATTTATTTATTTATTCATTCATTCATTCATTCATCCTCCCTCACTTGCATGGCTCATTCTTAATTATTGCTGGTTTGACTGAGAGTAGTTGTTCATTATTTACAGTCAAGTAAGGGTTTGGTCTGGTCTGGTCTGGTCTGGTTTTCGGTTTGTCTGGAGGCTGGGGGGGGGGGTGTACTGATTAGAACTGCCATTTTTCCAGATGGGTTAGCATAATCAGTTTAGTATCTATCTCCACATGGTAGCAGAGGACTTTCAACACTCTCTAGCATACTTCCCAACCCTCCAATCTTCTCCCCGCCCCATAACAAGATTTATTAGTTACTAGTTGTAGTATACTAATGCTGCCTGGGTCTGTACCTAATACTCCCAAATGAGTCTTTGATAACTTTTGTTTTTATGTCTCCCTACACCTCTGGAATCTTATCAGCAGTGCCACAGAAAGCCATCGCCCATTTTGCTGCTCTTTTTAACCTTGCAAATCTTAGTAGCAATGCATTAACTCTCTCCTATTTTAATGCCTCCCTGCCCCCATGTCTCAGAAGTCTTAGCAACAGTACTTAGGAGAGTCCTCTCCTGTTTTCTACTCCTTTAAAAATTATTTCCCAGTGGGAGTTGTGCCAATCCCCCTTTATGCTTTTAAAGCAACCCCAAGCTTAAAATTTTCCACAGGAACATAGACAAGAACCAAAAAACAGCCAGTCAAATTTTACAATACCTATTGTGATTTCCTTATGAGTTACGGCCAGCCCCCCATTGTAATTTGGACCATAACTAAAAACACTCCATTGGTTTTGAGGCATCTAGCATGAAGTCATAATGAGCTGTGGCTACCACAGATATAGGCATTTTATTATTATCTAAAGAAAAATCAACTAGGTATATCAAGGCAGTAAGCAATGTATGTCAATTCTCAGCACTTTAAACTTACTTAAATTAAATTTTTAGATTGTGATTTTCAAGTTCATTTTTAAATTCATTTTTATAAACAATAGACTTTTTCAGTATATATTAGTTTAACCTTTTTTAATGCAACTGACGTTAACTAAAGGGGTACTTCCAATGCCCCTTGAATAAAAGAAGTCTGCCCTTAAGCGCCCTCTCCTACTCTCAAAGCTTGTAAAATAAAAGATGCTGAGTTTCAGTCTTTTCCTAATCACTGCTTTCATGTATTTGGCAACAAAGGTGACATTATAAATGGACCTGCTCACACACATTATCACAGTATTTGCCCTATTACTGGATAGTCAGAAGTAAACCTGCTACAATTAAATTAAATGTCAAATATTCCACCTGTTATATTTTTAAAAATGCCTTTACTAATATTCCCCATGTTCCAGGGCAGAGCCCAGTCATTTAAACAGATGCTTGGAAGGGTGAGATGAGCGGCTGAGGCGGAAGAAGGAAAGAAGCTTGGGTGTACTTCACAGCGCTGCAGACTTCTTGAAGGTACTAGTACTTCTCTCCCTAGAAAAAGGTGATGTGAAGCTGGAGATAGTTCAGAGTTATTCTAGTTACAGAGAAGGGTGAACTGGAATTGATGCTGAAATATTTAACAGTATTCAGTGATGTAATAATATCTCTGAGAACGAGAACATTCAAACCATATCTGAACTGACGCTTCTTGAAAGCATTCCTGCAGCTGCAGCATGGTATAACGACCATCTGAAGTTACCTTGGGAGATGTTGTTGCTGTTGTGGCTACTGCTGCGTTTGGTGCCAGAGCATTCAGCTAGGACTGGGAAGGCGGAGGTTCAAATCCCTACTCTGCCCACCGGATGACCTTGGGCCAGCTTCAAAGGGTTGCTGTGAGGATAAAAAATGGGGAGGAAAGCCACCTAGGCTATCCTGACATCCTCAAAGCAAGGGCAGAATATACATAGAAGGAATAAAAAGGCCCCAAAGTGGCATCCATTTGGGTTTGATGCTGTGTAGAACAGCAAATGTCTTTCTGTTTTTAACGAGCATGGGTTTGGACTTAATAAATATGCATATACTTTGAAATTATATTACATATTTTACACATCTCTACGTATCTGAATGTAATTTTTTCCCCCCAGCTTTTTTTTTTAAAATTGGGTTTTACTGAAGGGGCAGAATCTCTGTATCCTAAGTGACACTCCGAGGGTGCCTGGGGCAGATATTATGTTTTAAGTCTCGTATCGCATACACAAAGGTGGAGGAGGCTCTAACAAGCAATATGGCAGGGTTGGGGGCCAGGGTGGCCTTGCTTTAGAGTGGCCCAGGGCAAATTGCCCCAGTTGTCCCCCCAGACGCCTTGGCCTGGCATACTCAACTTCTATATCTGTCCATCAGATTGCATATTTTATCACTTAATGATTACAGCACTATGTGATTACTTGCATATGTGAATAAGCTACTACAGGAAAAAACTTTCCACTTTGCTGACTTACCAGCTTTTTAGTAGTGTTAATTCACTAATTCAACTGTTACTTTTAAAGTGTATGATAGCTGGAGTCTGTGTGAATCAAGTTACACATATTACTTTTTCTAACCTCTACGCTTCATATTTGATATACTACAAAGATATATTCTTCATATCACATTTCATAGTTTTCACATGTAGATGGGTGTGATGTTAAAGACTTCTAAGATGCGATCCTTCTTTCTTTTCTCTTTCATCCTCAGAGCTCTGCTTCCTCTAGAACACAACTCGAAAGAGAAAGCATTTCTGTGGCATGACTGGCACTCAAAAGTTAGGGCATGGCATTATAAATAATAAATACTAGGGCAAACAGTATGAGAGAAAGCAAACAAGAACAATTTTAAAAAAGAACATGTTTCTAATATCAGCTGAGAAACAGAAGGGCAGAGCTAAAACATAAAAAAAAGTACCCAGGCTGTTAAAATCAGTACTGCCAGGCAGCATGAGCATTTTGTGTGTTAAACAAAAGTCCTGCTGACTAGAGAGAGTTAAGATACTTCAGTTTCTCACCTACCTTTACAAACAGCTCGATTTCAGGGTCCTTTCCTTCTCCGTTAGCAGGAGATGTGTCTGTCATTTTTGACCTTCACAAGCAAGGTGGTGTTCTCCTTACACCACAAAGCAACAGAAGGTTCCAGTTCAACTGCTGTACGCTGCTATAAAGAGTGTTTGCAATGCCTTCTTCCCCTCCTATAAACCATCACTTTGCTGTTTTTAAAAACTTCTTTTAGCAGAAAAAAAATAAATGTAAAGTGGCTTTTTTAAGAGTAATTTTTTTTAAAGAAAAAAAGGAACAGGCAAGGAGAAAGTGTTAGCGTTTATAACGGTTCATAGAAGCAACAAGTGTTACGGTGCAGTGGTGTGTTGTGTTTCAGAGTGCTCATCTGTCAGAGCTCTGGCTCACGCTGCCAGCCCAAAATAGCCCAGTGCAAGAGAGGAGGGTGGAGTCAACTCACAGGGGAGGAGAAAGCTATTACTACCTCAGGAAAAAGTAGGTTTTGTGGAAACCTCTCTTTCCTGTGTCTTTCAGTTCGGCATCCTTCCATTCAGAGCCTTTGCAAAACACTATGAGAGCTTTTCTTTATATCTTTGTCTTTTTTTTTTTCCTGAGAAACATGTTCTTTTGGTTAAAAACATATTAAGGTGAACTGAAGAGTGGCTTTAGTTCTTGTGAATGCTTGGCATTTTACTGGCTTGCGAAGTAGAAAAGATATAACAGGTTTCCTCTTTACCTATCAAGTGACAGTAACTACACACACTACCAGCAACACCTTTTCGGCAAAGTGATATATACAACTGGTTAGGTAGTGGGGAAAATGACAGTGGACTTGTTGGCAACTAGACTTGCTTCCATGCTCTCTTCTCTCACATTCTAGCCAGCAGGCAGCTAGCTGTACAACTAAGTTTCTTCAGCACTCAGCAAGTGAAACAAAGGGATTGATGAAAGGTGAAAGTGTTCTCATTTGCATATGTTCCAGATGTCTGTTACCCAAGATACTTTTGTTTTAATTTGGCATCCATCACTGTTCACTCTGAGAGGGGGAAAAAATGCAGCATTCACCAAATACACTGATTGCTAGCAGTCCACATATTTAAAAAACTCATCTTCAGGCTCAAGAAAGTAGTACTTAGTGGAGTGAGGTAAACACAGTTCAAATGAATGTTATACCTCGAATTGTTTTAAGTTATTCACGGAATTCCTTTCCTTATACCTTGCAAGGATTTTCAAAAACTGAATGCATTGTTTAGGGAATTTGGGGAGGGGGGGGCTCATCTCCTAGAAAGCAGAGGGGGGGTTGGCCTTCCAGATCTTACATACCGCCAGGCATATCCCTTATCTTGTATTTTTAGACATATCCATTTGAAGTAAGCAATCCATCGTGATCAGCCTCAGAGACTTCATTTCTGGCACCTCTGTTCATAAGGACAGTATCTAGTTCTCATTTTATTAAAACAAGGGGGGGCACCATTTTGACAACTATTTCAGCAGTTAGAACTGTGTGGCAAATATTGTCTTGTCAATTGCAATTTGACACATAGACTCAGGTCAAATTCACTTTATGGGGGAATCCAGATTTGAAAACTGGAAAGGAATTGTTTTTATGGAAAATGTGGTCCAACAATGGATTATTACCTTAGATACTTTGGTGTTGATTATGAGTTTTTGTCTTTTTCAATTTTGTTAGAGCAGATTAAACTACTTTCCTCAACTAAATGGCAATATATAAAATTTAAACACTTGTTACAACCCAGATCTGGCCCTGCAGCTTTACGTGCATCCAGATACCCTTAATATTAGAAACATTAATTAAGGCCAAATAAGTATCTAAACCTATATATATATATATATATATATATAAAAACATATTAAATATATATTAAGTATTTAAATTATATATTAATTTTATTTATTTATTTTTATATATATATATATATATATATAATGTGTGTGTGTGTATATATATATCTGTATGTAAATTTCTGTAATTTATAAATAAATGTGATAAGTGAGATTTATAACAAGAATGGAATAGAAAATTGAATATTCAGTTCTAACTACTCAATGGCCATTGGTTTTAACATCTACAGCTAGTATGGATGACTACAGATCTCTGACTACATCTTATACAACATTAATTGCTCTTTCAGCTATAGTGTTCACCACAAAGTCTATTTAAGAAAGAGCTTTCTAATTCAGCAAATTGTTAGAGATGTAATATTGATAATGTTTCCTTAATGCATATGTTTTGGAGTTGTCCTATGGTAGTTACATTTTGGGAGGAAGTAATCATACGAGTAAATTTGGTTTTGAAAGCCCATTGATATTCAGGGACATGTATTTTTCTCTTTAATTGTTTCTTGGAAATTAACAAATGGGCAATGGAAGAGGATTTTTTGCATCCTTTTTACTGCTAAAAGATTGAAATGTCTGTACTAAAAAGATAAGTCTTCTCCACCTACTATCCGATGGCTAGCATATCTAATACTTGCAACATTTGAAAGAATGATATATAGATGAAATTTACAAATGAAGTTATATTTAGACATTTGGTCAGCTTCTATAGAAATTTACAACTATAGTCGGTCCTTCATATCTGCAGATTCTGTATCCACAGATTTGACCAACTATGACTTGAAAATATTCCACTCCCCACAAAAAAATCGAAAAACCAAACTTGGATTTTGTCATCATATATAAGGGACACCATTTTACTATACCATTGTACATAATGGGACTTGACCATCCATTAATTTTGGTATTCACAGGGGTCTTGGAACCAAACCTTAGCAGTTACCAACAGTTCACTGTAATACAGTTATTCTTTCTCCTTTTGTCATTTTATTTTGGAACATTATTGAATGTAACTGAGATCCCTTTTGAATGTAAATTTTTTTTTAAAAAAGTAGTGCTGTGGGAGAGCACTCTGGCAGGGTTGTTTTTGGTTTGTATGTATCCCACCCCTCAAGATCCTCTTTGTGACCCTGTAGCATTCCTGGGTCCCCTCACACCCACCCACTCCAAATATATTCCTTTTCCTTTTCCTCTTGCCTGGAGCTGTACCCTTCAAATTGGAACATTTTGCACTCTCATCTCTCACCTGAAGATGCTCCATGAAAACTGGAGACTCAGGACCAAGTTCTGAGTTCTAGGAACCCTACTCCTAGACCTAAATCACAGCAAACAATTTCAGAAGAAAATCAGCATGTGTTTTATTGATTGCAGCAAAGTCTTTGGCAGTATAGATCATGAAAATCTATGAACCCCTCTAGAAGAAATGGGAGCACCATTATATTTAATTCTCCTAGGCTCTAACCCATCCTCTGGAAAAATTGGCCACTGTCAGGGAACAATATGGTGAAATGGAATATTTTTCAGGTGGCAATGGGGTCAAATAAGCCTGCATTTTATTCCCCTAGTGTTACCCTGTGAACTGGGGGTCCCAGGAGGGACACCAAAATGTGCTCAACTAAAGGTGGGGAAAATTAGCTCAGAGCAGTGCTTAGCATTACAAGAGGCAGGGTAACTTAGCGAGATCTTGAACCCTATGTGTACGGGGTCGGGTCGAGTCAAGGAGAACACCGAAGTTGAAATAATAAATGATGTTTATTAAATACAAGCAAAACAGTGTATGTGACACACTCATACGAGATAACTAAAGAAAATAAAGGTTGGAGTGATATAGAGGGATTTTTAGAGGGATTGCTGGTTTGGGTGATACTTCACCTGTCCTGAAGCCTGGAAAAATAGAGAGCGAAGCTGGGGTGCGATGTAGCTCAGCACGTGGAGCTGAGGGGAGGGTCGCCAAGCAAAGCGGCAGCAAGGCAGGATGAAACTCGGGAGCGATCCGAGGAAGGTCTCGGAATCAAGGGTTTTTATAAGGAGAATTGTGACTGCAGGCTATGCCGTACTTGGGGGAAAACAATAGGTTTGGAGTTGGAGACAAAGCCTCTGAAAGGTCAGAATCTGAATCATTGAGTTATCGTAGCAGTTCTCAATAGAGTAGCCAGTATGCAGACGCAGAGTACTTGGGTATTGCATAGTTTACCCATCAAGCTGCCATCGTGGGGCAGAGGCTCTTTTGTAAGTAGCGTGCATACTTAATTAGAGTACTTGCCTGGAGGTCTCCTAAAGCAGTGAGTCAGCTATTTCTGGCCTGCCTGTATTGTAGTTCGAATATTACGGCTATTAACGGCCAAGCTTGTATGTGTGCTTGTCCGGTGGCCTCGCAAGCATGTGTAGAGGAATAGAGAAGTGAAGCTGAATTGTGATATCAAGAGGATATTTTTTAATATCCCCAAAGCTTGGACTAGCCAGGGCAGTAACAATCCCCCCCCCCGAAAATGGGCGATGTTGGGGACAATATCGGACATTTTCCAATTAAAAACAAAAATCAATTTGGAGCCAAATATGGCTTGCAGGTTGGTAGCCATATCACTCATCAGGAAAAGGAATTCCAGAAAAGCAAAGGATTACTATCTTATAAAGACATTCCTAACTAAAAATCTAAACCTAAACACACACACACACACACACACCAATGTAAACAATAGCGCAATAATAAACAGTTAAACAATAAACAATGTCCAATGTCCCGTCAATAGGGAAATGTCAAAACATGAGCAAATGGCAGTAAAATAGCAAATGCAAAATGAAGCAATCAGTGAAATAATCAATGGAATACTGTAAGTCCAATGCATGGTCTGGCAATGACGGCAATCCAAGGAGCAAACAGTTCAGTGAGGATGAAAGTTCATAGTCCGGGGGAGTGAGGTGCAAGCAAAAGTCTTGGCACACCCCCCCCTCGCAACAGGAAAAGTCTTTTAGCTGGAGTGGGCGAGCAAAGCATAAGTCCATCCAGGCAACAGAGCAGGAATAACAACAAAAATGTCCAAGTCGGTGCAGCTTGGCTCACTGCAAATTCAGGAGCAATGAGTCTTTGCAGAGTTTGGAGCCTGGAATAGTCCATAGGTTTCTTTGGGTCAGCAAACAGTAGCAGGAATGGCAAAAAGTCTGTCTTTGCAATCGGGAGACTGCATGGTCACTTTCCCTCACAGTCACGGGTGTCGTTGAAGAACCAGGAATCTCCAAGCCTCGGCCATCAGATGGAGCAGCAACTTTCTTTGTCACCCCCCCCCCCACGGTGCTCAGGGGTGATGGTACAACCTTGGGATCTTCCCAGTCTTCTGGAGCAATCGACCTACTAGAGTTTTAACAGAAGAACTGACATGTTTACTGTCCAATGATACCATTAATGAAAATGGCTGGCTCAAAGCCTACTGGGAATGCGATCTGTTGGAAAATGAAGATCTCCTGGGAGCAGCTGGTGGACACAGGATGGGACCAGATCTTAAAGCCATACCAGGAGCGGCAATGTTAAGGCCACTGCAGATCATGGTCACCCTGGGCTGGTGACACATCTGCCAGAGCTTGGAGAGTCGAGTGCCTAGCTGTAGTTCACTCTGAATAAGACCAGACCTGCAAAGCTCAGGGGTCAGACGGACCAATCCTGAGGTCAGGATGGCAAATTTTGCTCCATCCCGTATTTCACTGGATGGGCGGTGGCTGTGGATCACATCAGCAGGGCGCTTTGTTTCAAACAGCCACTCATAAGTTGCCCCTGCTGAAGCCCCGTCTGCAATGGCAGCGGTACACACATGCTCAGACTGAACCAGGTTAGGCTCTGACCCCCCCCTTTTTTTCCCGCTCTGCCTGATGGTAGGGCCCCAATACTGGTGGAAAAGACAGAATAAACCAAATCAGAGACAAGCGAGTGTACCCTTGCTCGTTGTCAGAGGGGACATTGACTCCCTCGGTGATTGGTCCAGCTGGATGGATGCACGTATGCAAATATCCTACTAACATACACAAATGAGACACAATGCAGCAGGGCCGGGCGTCAGGCCAATTGTGTGGGTCTCCGGCCCTTATGGGGCATCGGAGAGTGGTTCCAAATTGGTGAAATTGAAATTGCATGAAGCAACAAACAAAATAGTGGTACCAATTACTCTCACCCTAACAATCCAGTCACACGAAAGAAGAGGGGAGGAGGCCCTCGATGTGATGAGGGGCATGCCTGGGCAGTAGACCGGGAGTCCAGAGTCAGACCTGGTTCTCCTGAGAGGGTCGTGACGCCTTCTTCGTCTCACCCTAATCCCACCAGAACGCCATTACACAAGGCAATCCCTCCGAGTGAGAGAATGCCGGCGTTCGGAGTGTGAAAAGGTCGGCACTCCAGTCCGACTCCCCTTCCTCAGAGGAGCCTGGCTGACTCTGTAGGCCCGATCCACCCCAGAGGAAAAGAGGATCTTGGGACAGCCATCCCAAGAGTCCGTGTCCTCCAAAAACAAAAACAACCTCCCTTAAAAGGTTAAAGAATAGACTTAAACACACTAACTATACTGTACAGCAAACAACTATTTACAAACGGGGGAACCTCTTCCCTTAATAAAAACGGACGGCTTGCAACGTGAGGATCTGTTTCTTAATCCAAAATACCAAACCAACAAGACTGACTACCAAAGTTAGCTGAAACACCACCAAAATGACTAAAGGGTGGAGAACGAAGTGTGCTATAGCCTGGCCCGTGGAGGACCAATTAAAGACATCCCACCACAAATATTTCGCGGCAGATTTCAACTCCTCTGAAGTGCTTACTATTACCTGAGCAGTGTGATTAACAGTCAAGGCAATTTGGTGGAGGGAGTGCGAGACCTCCTTTACTCATTGAGACAAACTGGTGAGATTCCTGATCCATAAAGATGCAGGGATCTCGTCCTCAAGGTGGAATCCAACTAACTCGGATTCTGTAGGTGCATAGGCACTGTCAAACACATAATCTCGTATTTCCCACTGGAGATAGAAGTTCTGGCCAAAGCAGTCTTGGACCATCTGTGAGCAAAAACAGGGGTTCCCAGCGGTGCAGTTTACTCTTACAGTCGCACCACTAGGCAATACTATCAAGTTGGTACAAGGAGTCCTTAAACAGAAGCACTCACAGGTGATCTAGGCCATGACTGTGTTATTTACTGGTACTACCAAATATTCGGAGGTATCGCTGAGGCTGAGACCATTAAGGTCGTGGAAACACTGAATCCAATGGTGGTTGAATAGGCAGCCAGCTAAATCAAAAGAGTGTGTATCATTGGACCAATGGTACATCCATGGGGGCAGCAAAGTGGCATTAGCGGCTATGAGGGGGAGTCCTAAATGGGATACTGGATGTAGAATTACTGGATCCAGAATCCATTCATGGGCAACGTCCACCGTGAGAGTTAGGTTCTTTCATGTGGCGTGCCGTATTTGCACCAAAGCGGCAGGGTGTTCCAGTGATTCTGGGTATCGCTCTCGGAGTGGGCTCAGGATCTCAGGGTGCACTAACCCCATGAGGCTCGCCTGGATCACCTGTGCGGCAAAGGTGATCACGGTGCTTTGTATTTGCGTGCATTGTATCGCTATTGACAAATTGTGGGTCGTGATCTGTAGAACACGGCCAAGGTCAGATATTACGTCTCGCTCGATGCCAACCCACTGTGGGAGCAATTGACTACTCCTCTCGCCACACTGGTTAGGCCAGCAGCAGAGGATATTACAACGTCTCTAGTTTTGGTGCCAATTACGCCTAATTTGTTTGCTAGGATCTCATTATCTATAGTGTTGATGAACGCACCGCCAGTTCCAATTCCACCTAAAGCGGTTCCTAAGACACTTCGCTTAGGGCGAGTGTGTGGGTGGGAGAAAGACAGCCATCATTTCTCCCAGTGTTCCCACTGTGTCCATGCAAGTTTTAGGTATGGTTGGCAAGTTGGGATTACTCTCGAGATGTTAACAACCGTAAAATTTAGTATCATTTTTGTTACTATAGGTTGGACGTTCGAGTAAGCGATCATTTCTATATCTTTGCGAACTACAGAACTACCCACATACATAGCCGGGTGACGTTCTGGAGGAGGAGGAGTGTGAGCATCGGAATCAGGACACCACATCTTCCCGCAGGAAAACTTACAACCTGTCAGGGTCAGGGTGGCATTCTGGCAGTGGAACATGTAGGTTTTCCATACCCATGTAGGGCAGCAATTGTCAAAGGTGAAGTGAAGCACTAGTAAAGATGCATAGCTGTGGTTGCCCCGGACTATCCTGGCGGTCATGGGAGCGGCTGCTGTGGCCATCCTGGGGTTGAGTTTAACTTCTTCGCCGGCAATAGCCATTCTTAATACTGCACTCAATCTATTCCTAGAGTGTATATGGAAATTCATGGATAGTTCAAAGGGGTACCTTTTCTTGAACCAGGGGAGCAGCGGCGTCCCCGTCAACAAGGCTTCTACCTCTGGATACGGGTTCCAATAACACACTGCCTGTACATTAAACTGCCAGTCTGAATAAACTTGGCTGAATTCGGGCGAGGTTCCAAGGGCGTATCTACTCACGCAAAACAAAACTGCAATCCTCAGGAGCAGTCCCATTCCGTCTCCCTGTAGGGAACACAGAGATGGGACTCCGTTACTACAACAGAAAGGGTCTATTTACAGGGGACGGGGGAAGGAGAGGGGAGCTGGAGCAACCACCTCTTCATGGGGGTTGCCATCCCATGAAGGGAAGCAAAGCCCATCCATCACACTGTTGTGCTATCAAAAGGGCGTCTCCATCTCAGGGTTTCCCTTTCCAATCCTTCTCTTGGGTCTCCAGAACTACCGGCAAGAGCGGCAACGCCAGCTCCTGGTTTGGGACCCACACTCTTAATTTGGTATGGAGGCTGGTCTTGGACCCATGTGTCTCCGAAGAACCTTTATCGCTAGTCCAAATGGTAACTGCTATGGAGCCGTAACTAGCCGTGGCCCCTTTTACCATTACCAACGTCACAATTAAGACGGTGCCATGGCCCTTGAGGAAAAGGCGGCACCAAAGCGTCTGCACGGAGGGAGAAGCGATAGCCAAATTCAGCTCCAGGGAGGAATATACCTGTGGCTCACTCATTACCGGGATAGGGGCAGGAGCTTTAATGGCGGCACAACGGTGCACGGCCGAAATTTCTACTGGTCCCTGGTCTAACTCCCATAGAAACCTGTTTGCGTAGTCAACTGTGAGCCTGTTTCCCTGGAGAAAGCTGATGCCTAAAAGGCCGTCGTCTTTTCCCCGGTTCTCGCATGCCCACAGCTTAAAATGAAACGTCTCTATTGACATTGGGATGCCTGTCCATGCCCTAGCTTGGTGACCTCCCCCCGCCATATCCAGAAAGCTGGCCACGCTCGGGCGTGGGTTCACCATGCCTCGCAAGTTTGGGGTGCAGCACGTTTACTGCTGCACCAGAGTCCACAAGAAGGGGGGCAGGAGTCTTATCCCTCTCGGTCCCTATGCCTCCCTTCACCCAGAACCTTCCCCACCTGTCTGGCTTCAACCTAGCCACCACATTGTGGGGAAGCTTCCTGGACCGAGGGCACCCCTATGCTTGCAGATCCAGCCGGAGGTGGGCTGTCGGTCACGGCCTGGACCGGCTGTTTACTTCCCGCCTGAAACTGCTTATCTAGCGCTTCCAGAAGCTCCGATGTTGGCCGCTTATTGAACTGGCTCATGTCCAGCCCGAACCTTCTGAGCATGCCCCAGACTCTTACTCTATCCGAGGAGTACGTCTGGGCTGTGGGATCGTACCCACCAGACATCTCCCAAGGACAGCCTGAGTCAGAGAGCTGTTTGGGGGCAGTGGGCTGCTGTGGGGGACTTCCTGCCTTGCTGAGCTGGCTGTGGAAATCTCTTCCCTGCCACTGCCTATTGTCCTGTCTGGGAGCTGGGCGCGGATTCCAGTTCCCTCGGGGAACCGAATTTGGCACAGTTTTCCAGTGTTGGGAATGGGGCCCATAATTCGAGTACGTGACCTCAGATATGGGTTCCCAATTCCCGGGTTCCCTTCTATGTGTCTTGGAGGGAGATTTAAGGGATCCTGCCTTGAGCAGCAGGTCAGAGACCCACCAGGTTGTTCCCAAATTCCTCCCAGCTAGTGGTGGCTGGATCCACCAAACCTAAAACCATCTTTGTCTCGTGGTTCAAGCCTCTGTACAACAGAGTCTTGAATTCCACATGGTCAAAGCTGTACCTGTGGGGCGTCAAGGGGGCCTTCTCGGCCAGAATGGCGAGGAGCTGCTTCCGTGCCACGTAAGCCTCAGGGTTCTCATGAGGACCCTGTTGCTCCATGACATAGAGCACACCTGCACTCTGTCCGGGCCACAAAATCCTCACTACCTCTCTCATCCAGTCGTGGGCCTCGAGCCTAACCAAGCCTCCAGCTGCCACGGCTGACTCAAGAGTAGGGAGCTCGGAGGGGGACATGCAAAGCCGAGCCAGTTGGGTCAGGTCCTGACCATTGGGTGTTGGGTGAGAACGTATCACCGCGTTCAGCCACATGATGCCGGTGGACCGGTTTAATGGACCCAGCTGGTCTGCAATTGCTTTGGCCTCAGAAGCACGCCAGGGGACCCTAGTCTCGGTGACCTGTGTCTCCTGCGTCTCTTGCCTATCGGAACTGCCTTCTCCAAGGGGTGTGGTCCGTTTTGTCATGGACCTAGTCTCGACCGGGTGGACTGGGACCTTAGGCTCACTCCAGTCTGGATTGTGGGGAACGGTTGCCTGAGCATCCTCGGGCAGTGCCTCCCCAGAAAAGTCCTCTGCGAACGTTGGGAGCAGCTCCGGGCACACAGCCGAAATTAGGGCTTTGCGCGTTTGGAGCTGGCTCTCCAGCGCAGCTATCTCTTTCTGGCAAACTACATGGCTAACAGCCTCCGGCTGTTCTCTCACTTGCCCCACCATAAACTTGGCCGCAGACCGGGCATGATCCAGCTCAGCCTCTAAGGCATGGGCTTTCTCCTCCCATGTTTGCACCACTACCTGGATGTTATTCAGTTTCTGGACGCAAAAGTAACCTTGTCCGCGCACAGCGTCTTGACCTTGGCCTGAAGCCGGGCGTTCTCTCTTTCTTCGCTCGCTAACTTTTCTCTGGCCTCTACTAGCATCTCTGGCCGTAAGCCAAAGTCCCCAAGCGGCCAAAGCGTCCTTAGACGGCCGGAAAGGGTTCTTTGATTTACGCACCAGGGTATACGCTTCCAGGAGTGTGGTAAAGAGATCGGCCGTCTGGAAGATGGTGTGCTTCCAGGGGCATTTCCCCTTTACTCAACAACCACCTTTCTACTTTACCTGTGACCTCTTCCTCCAACATGAGGTCCTTGATGGTGACCTTGCTACTCTTCCATTTTCCTGCACAAACCACAATTCTTTCTAACACAAACTACAAACTGCAAACTACAAACCAGGAACTGGAGTGACGGGAAGCATCACCTAGACCCCTGGGGGACTGAAGGGAAACGAACTCTGTGGAACTTCTCTAGGAAAGAGGGATGGGAACCTATCTCCAGCCTGCCCAAACAGAGTCACTTTGGTACTCTCAAGCCTGGTTTTCCACCTTGACAGCACTGGGGACCAAAGGACAAGGTAACGGTTCAGGGACAGGGAGGTCACCTAGACTCAGGGAACCCTCAGGAGTACTCCGCCTACCTGAAGGGGGGAAACGAACCCAGTGGAACTTACAGCGCCGCCTGGCCAAGCAGCGGGGGAAGAGGGATGGGAACCTAAGCCAAAACCGTTCCTAAAAGTTTTTCGGGGGAGGGGTGCCTACCTCTACCTCAGGACAAACTTCTTAAAACCCTAGGCTAGGTCGAGACTCACCACCCACACCTAGTCGGCTAGCCACTCGGGACGCACTCGAAATTACACAGCGGGTTGCACCCGCGCTTTTCACAACTACTAGTGGGACGCACCCACACTCTAACTCCTAACAAGGATGGGACGCACCTGCATACAACTCTAAGGGGGGAATTTCTTCCCTAAGTGCTATTTTGCCTTGCCACTAGGGTGTTGGATGAGTGCTACTGTGCTAACACTCTAACACTTTGGATCCCAGCCCACGATAGACCCCAAGTTAGGGATGTGATTCCCAGGACAGCTTGTGCACACCCCAGAAAACAGGGTAACAGATGCTTGACAAAGTGGAAGGCAGTAGGAAGAGAGGCAGATTGCATTACTAATAGATTGACTCAATCATGATAGCCATGGCCCTGAATTTGCAAGACCTGACCAGGGCTGTTGATGACCTGGGCTCTTGGAGATATCTCATTAACAGGGTCACCGTAAGTAAATCAACATGACAGCAATTTGCACCAATTACTCAGGGCTGGAACAGTATGGGACAAGGGAATACCGCTAGACAATAAGTGAGGGCATTTTCAGTATGAAAAAAAGCCCAGTGGAAATGACCCATGCCTAACATACAATGTTCCCCAGTGTTCTATCTAGTCCCAGTGATATTCAACATCTACATGAGACCACTGAGGGAGGTCATTCAGAGGGGATGATACCAAACTGAGTCCTTCTTTTCCATCACATTCCAAGGAAGCTGTCAAGGTCCTGAAATGTTGACCGAAGATGGTAATGGACTCATAGTGGGTTATCAAACTGATTTCAATGAAGACAGATGTGTATATGGGCAACAGAGATAACCTAGGGATTGTTGAATGGAGAAGCACCCATCTTGAAAACACAGGTTTGTAATTTGAACCCCCCCATACATACACACACACACACACACACACTAAACTTCACCTTGGAAGCTCAGGTCTTGGCTGTGACAAATAGCACCTTTGTCCAGCCAATGCCCATTCCTGGAGAATTCAATTCTGATCAGAGTGGTATACGCACTGTATCTAGATATATTTTCATAGAGTATATCAGGGTAATTAAAATGAACCAGAAAAAACTGCATTTTGAATGGTATCTTGAAACTGTAATTGGTCGAGAATGCAGTGACTTGTTTGTGGACATGTATAGATGGTATGTGGCTCCCTTGTTGAAATTGCTGCATTGGCGGACAATTTGAACTTGAAAACTGTACTGGCAAACACTTTAAATTTTAAAACATTGTTGATTTAGAGGCCTTAATGATTTATGATCCTGATTTTGTCTGCCTGCAACTAGGCTATGGAATTCATTTCCACAATAAGTCTCTTTTACTTTCCCATTGACCTTCTGGAAGTTGATAAAGTTGTTGTGTGCCTTCAAGTCATTTCTGATTTATGGTGATCCTAAGGCAAACCTATCACAAGGTTTCTTGGTAAGATGTCCCTTCCTCTGAAGCTGAGAGAATGTGACTCACCTAAGGTCACCCAGGTTAGCATGGGCAAGCAGGAATTCAATCCTGGCCTCCAGAGTCATAGTCCAACACTCAAACCACTACAACATGCTTACTCTCAAAGACATAGGGAACATGATTTTTAATTTCTTTTTTGCAATTATTTTAACTATTTTGAGCACACTTGTATTTCTATTCTATATTGCTGTATCTGTGTTCAATTTTTTGTGCTTATAACAGTAAACTTGTTTTTAATCATACAATATATTATTTCTGTAGTGAACCTCTTTGAGCTTCCAGAAGAAAAATATGGTGTAAAATTTTAAAATAAACACATTAGACGTTTAATTGGAGAATACAATATTTGTTTGCAAGCAATACAGATTGTACCCATTACCAGAATGCAGGAATGTGCCAAAGTAAAAAAAATCTGAATCAAACTGTATCAGTATCTTCTCTGATCAATGCAAGATGCCCTCTCCCTAGATTTGTTTTATTGTCACTTGCTCAACATAAGCAAGAAAATAGCTTATTTTACTCCTAAATGAACACATCCAAATGGCTCTCCACATCTGCAGGTTTGACTTTCACAGATTTGCTTACAGTCCTCCCTTCACATTCATGGGTTTGACCTTTGCAAATGTGATTATTCATGAGGCATGTGCTTGCCTCCCCCAATTTTCCTCATCCCATCCCTTGTATTCCTCACCCCAGAATGGAGTTTTTTTTTTCCTTTTGGGTGAGCAAGGCTCCTTCCCATTGCTAAAGATGTGACCTCTCTGTCATGTAGTTGCACATTCTGCTGTGTATTGGCTGCTGATTGGTCAGGTGCTCCTTTCTCAAGATGGGCACCAGAAGTAATTAGAACTCCAGTACTCCCCTCTTCTCTGTCTGAAGCGAAAGTACTGGTAAGACTTTTAGGTTGTCTTTTTTCATTCCCCCCTCCATGCCGGGACCAGAGGCAAAGGAAAAGGAGGGAGACTGCGGGAGAGTTATTACCATTTTTTCCACTTTCATGAGGGTTCTGTTCCTCTAACTCTTGTGAATGTGGAAGGGCTACTGTATTTATGAGTTTTTCCAACCCCTGCTCCCCCCGCCTCGGACACTTCTTTTCCAGGGGAACCTTCCCTTTTGGCAGCTCCGATCAGGCTGTGCAGCCCTTTTAAAACCTGCCCCCGCCCCTAGTCTTCCCTTCTCCTCCTCCTCCTCCTTCACCAGCAGCAGCAGCAGCAGCCACCACCGCTTGGCCAGAAAAGGACAGATTGCAGTCTGATTTCTCAGCACCACAAACCATCTCCCAATGCCACCCCATACCCAAGGAAGGAGATGTGTGAGAGAGAGAAAGTATAGGGCCACTATGCCTCAGTCCCTTTCCCACAGACACACACGCACATTTTGATATTTGTGATGTTTCCACTTTTGCGAGAGTCCTGGGGCCCTAACCCTAGCAAATGTGGACTGCTGACTGTATTTCAGTCTGCTGAACTGGAATGCATTTCAGTGCTTTACTGGTATTGCTTTTAACAAAAAATTGTATTAACAGAAGTGCATAGGTCAAGATGCTTGCGGGGGACTGTATAATGTTCAAATGACAAGCTTATTTTTGAAACACAATTTTAATTTAACTGTAGTGCTGACTTAGAAGATTTTTTTTAAATGCTAGCAGTTATGTTGTCAAGTTCCTCCCTCAGTTAGTTAACCTGAGCAAAATGAAGTGCATCCCTGTGACGTACAGTACTGAATACTTCAGATCTCTGGAAAGAAAAAGGCTTTCTAGGAAATGTTGAATGCCTTGAAGAGGGAAAGGGACAAGAGTCTGGTTTTAGTAACTGTAAAGGAATTACTCAAATAGTCCATCTAAAATGAACAACATACAAGTGATCATTTAGTTGGTAATGTATTTAGAAGACTGCCATTCATATTGTAACTTAGAACTTGCTTTCAAGTGTGTTTAAGGCTGGAGTTTTAATAACCTAACCCTATTTATATAGATGTCCTATTTAATTCAGTGGGATTTTAGTAACACTTGCAAGCATTTTTAAGTCTTTGGTCCAATTTTGTTCATGGTGAATTATATGAACTGATGTTTTCCTGAATTTGCCCAGATGGGTCTAGGTGTTCCACAATAACCCAGAGCCAGAAAACACATGAGGTAGAATATTTGCTTTGAGAAGCTGACAGTCCTGTTTTTATCACAAAAAAAGAAACCAACACAAGTTTGTGATTTAAAATACTATTGTTTCCAATTCAAAACTATACAAATACTATTTTGGATTTCCCAAATTAGAAACTGAAAAGAAGTTCTAAATAAAAAACCCGGCTATTTTTATTTAGTTGCAAGAAGACCTAACATTAATAGTATTGCAGGATAATTTTCTATACCAGTAACCAGTCTCTGCTGATGGAAATGTCTCCCAATGAAGGGGCATTTATAATGTCCGGCACCCAGAACATGTCTCCTCAGTTCTGCAGTGACCTGTGCATACAAATTTCCCACATGAGAGATACTATTTCCTGTTTTCCTGATCTGCTGCCCTACCACTTTAAAAATGGGCAGCGGGAATACAACTTAGTCTATCAAAAAATGCCATGTAGGTCTTTGGTAAGCAAATCTGCCAGTTTTAAGCTGGTGAAAGAATGTGTCTGATTACATTTTGTCCAATACGGAAAGACTGCATCACAGTAGGTTTCCAATGGTGTTTCAGGCTGCTACCCTGGTAAAGCTTTCCATTTCAGAATATATGGCATCTTAGCAGCAGCACACTGTAATGCCCCATTTTCATTGTTTATGTGTCATATAATTTTGGAATGGACATTTACCTCTCAAATCAATCAACCATTGTTCAGCAGTGGTTGGATTAATCCCTAGTGTGTACCATGTTTGAAGCTTCTCAACCAATACAATTCATATGTCCCAAAAGACAGCCAGTGTGATAACTGAAGCCCCTGTCAGAGCTGCTGATGACGAGCAGCAGCTGTTGGTCCGTCCCTGTGCCTCTGGCTGGAGATGAGTCCTGCAGCTCAAGAGCTCCCCCTGCTGCCATGGACCAAGCAGGCTCGGACGTTCCTCTGCCTGCTCCTTTAGGGCAACAGGGATCCGATTCTGAAGATGCTTTGGAGCCTGTGTCAATCAGCCCACAAACAAGGCGGAGACTCAAGAGAGCTGAGCAATGGGAGGCTTCCTTGATTAAGTTCAAGAAGCAGTGACTAGCCACACCTGTGCCTTGGGCCATATAACTGCCTGCCTGGAAGCCTTCCCTTGCTTGTGGCAAACTTTCTATAAGTCCTCTCCTTGCCTATTCCTTGCTTCCAGCACCCGGCTCCTGATACCTTGGATTGATCTCTTGGGTCCAGACCCCTGGCTTTTGGAACTCTGACTATGGCTTTTGCTTGTTGCTCTGTCTTACTGCCCTGGCTAGCCCGAGCTTTGGGGATATAAAAAGATATCTCTTGATATCAATAATTCGGCCTCACATACCCATTCCCTTCCACGTGCTTGCGAGGCCCCCGGACAAGCACGCCTACAGGCTCGGCCGATAATCGCCGTAATATTCCAACACAATACAGGCAGGCCAGAAATAGCCGACTCACAGCTTTAGGAGACTTCAAGGCAAGTACCTTCATTAAGTATGCACGCAGCTTTCAAAAGATCCTCTGCCCTGTGTTGGCAGCTTGATGAGCTGACTATACAACGCTCAAGTACTCCGCGTTTGCATACTGGCTATCCTATTGACAATTTGGCTATAATTCAATCATTCAAATTCTGACCTTTCAGAGGCTTTATCTCCAGCCCCAAATCTATTGTTTTCCCCAAGTCCGACCTAGCCTGCAGTCACAGTTCTCCTTACAAAAACCCCTGACTTTGAGCGCTTCCTCGGATCACTCTTGGCTTCCATCCCTCCTTGCTGTCGCTTTGTCCAGCGAGCCTTCCCCTCAGCTCCATGTGCTGAGATCCACGCTCCCCAGCTTCTCCGCTTCCAACAGGGCTGCAGGACAGGTGAAGTATCACCCAAACCAACAACTCCTCTAAAAACCCCTCTATCCCACTCCAACCTTTATTTCTTTAGTTATCTTGTGTGAGTGTGCCGCACACACTGTTTGATTGTGTTTTAATAAAACATTGTTTATTATTCCAACTTCTGTGTGCTCCTTGACTCAGCCTGACCCGTAGACATAGGGCTGAAGATCCTGCTAAGTTACCCTGCCTCTCGTATCGCTAAAGCAGTGCTCAGAGCTAATCTTCCCCACCTATTGTTGAGCACATTCTGGTGTCCCTCACAGGACCCCCAGTAAACAGGGTAACATCTGGCTTAGGTAAATGGACTTCCCTTGAGTAAGTGCTTCCTTGACTCCTCCTGGCAGGACTCTGCTAGCTCTCCCGCTCCTTTCTCTGGGCTGTCTCGCTGCCCAGGTCTCTGAAAACCAGGGGCTTTCTTCAGTTCAGAGGTTTCTAACTCTGTTTGTTGGGATCCTTCTTCAGACCTGAATGTTTCCAAATTATGTTTCTGGCTGCTCAAGACTAAACTGTCTCTAGATGTCTACGCTACACCTTTGCATCCTTGCTCTTTGTGACATCACTATATTCACTTTGTTCCTTCTTGAATGAGATCAGGTAAGTGTACACTTGCTGACCTTCCACCTCTAAGTCCCCTGCCCCTCGCATGGCTGTAACTATGCCTTCCATTGTACCTGGAAGCATTTCCAAGGGTGCTTCAACCAACTTTACTTTATTTGACAAAGGCTGTAAGGAAACATTATCTGAGCAGCACTCAGCAGGCAGAACACCATCATCCCCTTCAGATGTGCAGAGTTACTTTGAAAGAGCTGTTCCCAAGTTTGCTCTGAAATAATCATTTCATTGCAATGGAAGATTGCAGAACACAATGGCTGCATGTACCAAGTTGGTATTTTTCTACATCTGTAAGTGCAAACTGATTTCTCCTACACACTCCACTATGAAACAAGAATACAGTCAGTCCTCTGCATTTGTGGGTTTCACTTTCGCAGATTTGATTATTCACGGATTATTTGCTGTCACCTCTGCCGCTTCCCTATGCCATTTTTAATAGAGTGCAAGCCTTGGGAGACTGAAAAACTGCAAACGAGGCTTGTAAATCCCTATTTAAAATGGTGTGGGGCAGCAGTAAGCCCCACCAGCCAGCCACTTCTGCCTTCTGAAGGAACCCTGATGCCTCAAAGGAATCCATGGTGGGTTGAATATTGTGATCATACTTTTTTTGTGTTAAATATGGTCTGGGAAGGCATAGAGCTATTCACGGTTTTTCCACTTTCACAGGGAAGGTACCCCTAACCCTAATAAATGTGGAGTGATGACTGTAATCTAGAGCCATATTTACCATTCTTAGTTATACAATCCAGAATTTGGAAATCTGTGCAATGGAGCAGCCACAGAGTTAGTGTCCAGTGAAATTGGTCACCCCTAGGAAATCCTGGAAATCCAATGTGATGGAGTGGTTTTACCACTGGACTACACCTCTGGAGACCAGGGTTTGAATCAAGCCATGGAAACCCACTGGCTAATCTTGGGCAAGTCATACTGTCTCAGCCTCAGAGGAAGGCAGAGGCAAACCCTCTGAAAAATCTTGCCAAGAAACCCCCAAGATAGGCAAGATTCACCGTAAGTTGGATATGACTTGAAGGCATATGACAAAAATAAAAGAAATCCAGAATGTCAGTGTCGTCTCAGCTGCAGAGCAAATGATTGCATATTCTCATCTGCACAAACAGGACTCTTTGCTATCTTAGCAAAAAAGAGGTTGTTTTTGCAGGTGGTTTCAGATTACAATTGTATTCCAGACTCTGTTTGGGTAGCAGAAGGGGTTGCTTCTTAAGTTAGTGCACATACTGTATTGTGTTTTTGCTGTAAAATAGCATAGAATATTTTTATCCTCATGCATTGCATAAGCTGAGAGAACAGAAAAATTGGCAAAATGGTACACTCCAACTCCCAAGACTGTAATGTAAGAACAAATTTGTCAGGAATATTTTCGCCCAAAATTATTTTTGTTTGATGTTTTTCTGGGAAAAAAAAGTCAGAGATGGTAGGTGGCTGAAAGGTAGGGACATACAAAAATAATGGGAGAGGGTTACATTGCTTTTAATGTTGATTGGGGGTAAAAGCAGCAAGAGGGTTTGATTAAAGTTAGATCAACTTTTGTAAAACTGTTTGCCATACACAAACACAAAGACACACACACACACATACACACACACATATATATTTGAGGTTAGGAAATTTATTAAGTTACTATTCAGAAGATTATTAATCATAATAATGAAAACTTACTTTTATGAGATTTGAGGAAGTATTTTTAAGGATAACTAATAACCACTCTCTGTAAGGTGGAAAGTCAATATTATGTGTATCATCTACTGTTTTTGATGTTTAGTAGTTTAGGTGGTAGTTGAGACTGCAGGTTTTTATTGTGTTTTTTTTTCTTGTTGTTTGTAGTGTGTAGTTTTGTAGTATTAAAAATTGTATGGGTCAATAAAAATATTGGAAATAAAAGAAAAATGAATGTAGGGACATTATTTATACCTCTTCAGGTGGCAATACTATCTTGTTGCTGTAGTTCTATGTGAATTCTGCAATAAAATGTTACTGTGGGGGATTAAATGTTCTGATGGACTTAAATTCCAATTCCCTGGTCATGCTTCATTGAATTTTCAACTAATGATTCACAAAGCTACCTTAAGTCTTTCTGCTAATCTTACTAGAACTATTTTGATTTACCTTAAAATAACTTCTGATATTTTGCTGGGTAGGAATTTTCTGATTTGTACTAAAGAATTGCTAGGGGTACATTCTGGTGATAATTCTGAGTTTTAGTTAGCCTTATCTTCTGTCCAGTTATTGCTATTTGCAATATTCACTGATGCCTGGTATACTTTTCAACCGTCTCTGAGTGACTATGAAGGGGCCCTGAGTACTACCACAGAACAATAAATGATTGAAATGCCAGTGAAGCATCTTTAGATGCATCTGTATTATTATAACATTCAATTTTTGTTTCGATGAAGGCATGAATAGTAATCTACTGGGAAACAAATATTAGTGCAATCTCTTCCTACTATAACATTAATGCTGCTTAGCATAGCCAGGTTGTTAACTGATCATTTCAGGTTTAGGATTACAAAATATTAGGGCCATCTTTACAAGGCTTTCATAAGGAGAGTCATTATAGTTTTCCCTTTAGAGAGTATACAACAGAATATGATCACGTCAAGCCATTAATAAAACAGGAAGGCAGCTCTAGAAATGGAGTCATCACTTTCTGGGCAGGAAGTCTTCATTGTATCTCATCTTTAAGGGGTGATCAGGTTTCACAGGCTTGAGTGAAGCCGCATGTCACAGCAGAGACGACTCCTCAGAAGGTGAGTGTGAGGCCAAGCACACAGGCGGATAATGACAACGGCCCAACAACAGCATTGGCCCCTAGAATTCCTACATCAGGAGTATTCAGACAGTGACTTTCAAGGTGCACGAAGCTAATGAGAACCTCTTGGGTACTCAGAGAAAGCTGACAGCCATGACCATAAAAGCCTCAGGCGGTGCAACAGATACTGTCCTCCTCCCACCGCACTCACAAGTTTGACTTTCATGAATTTGACTACTTGCAAGGTGTGCATGTGCCTCCCCATTCTCCTCCTCCCATCCCCTTGTGCAAGTGCCTGGACAAAAGGCAAGGAAATGGAGCTGAAAGCATGCCAAGCCTTTCATCTCCCCTCTGGAGCTCCCCTCTCATTTCCTTGCCCCTGGCCCCAGCACACAAAAGGCAAGGGAATGGGAGGAGGGAGACCCAGGGAATGCAAGGGGGATCACAGGGGGGAGGGGGAGTTATTCACAGTTTTCCACTTTCACAACGGTTCTGCACTCTGAACCCTTGCAAAAATGGAGGGGCCACAGTACTTTCTGACATCCTCCATTATCTTTGATAAGACCATTTTATGGATATGCGGAGGATATGATCAAAAGCAAAATAAGGATTTGTAGAAGCAGACACTGGGTATAAGGAGCAGTTATATGCTGAGTGGAACTGCATTCAATTTACTGGCTGGATGATATGTACCGGTAACACAAAATGATAGCTTACAACAGCTCTAGGCTTTTCATGGTCTCTTCCTCTTAAGCTAAGGGTTAGACTAGAGCAGTGTTCCTCTACCTGATGGGGATCAGCTGCTGAGATTGTACCATACTTGTGGCCATTGGTTACAATAGGTCTTTCTTTCTTTCTTTTTCTTTCTTTTTCTTTCCTGGAAACTCACCGGGGCCATCACCAGTCCAGGAGCCACCATTCTTGAGCAGCACTGGACTACAGAATCTCCTGCAAGGCACTTTCAATTTTATGATTCTGGTAGCTGCTCACTGCATTAAAAATTCACCAGCTGATACAAGATTGTTGCAAAACTTCCCACCACCTCCCCACACATAAGGATATATGCAATGTTGAAAATGTGCACTTAGTAAACAACTGTTTGTACTAATTACATGTTCTGCTAAAAATAAGGTATAAATGCTGGTTGTCATTTTAAATTGCTCTTAGCATGTAGTTTAGGTGAAGTGAGCTCACCCTGTGGATCATTTCATTTTGCTTGTCATAGCGAGCAATCTTTACTCCTGTGGCAAAGATCTCCCAGTTCATTTCATGACCCATGCAATATACATTAACAACTCTCCTCATTGCAAGAACTACTGCACGTAATGACTGCAGTTACCTTCACATAGTAGTTCTAGCATTGTTATTTTTAGTATTATACTGTGTAACCTTCTAAATATTAAACAAAAATGAATCGAAAATATACTTCAGCTGCTAACTTTGAAGAACAGGCCTCTTCTAAAATCTATCAAGAACTTTCTAGATAGCTAAGACTAATTCCCACATACAGTTCTCAAGGCAAATACAGTTTCACTGTGTTACAACATAATCAAAGGAACATAGTCTTACGAATGGATTCAACACATGTCTAAATAAAGGGTTTTATGAGGCTTTTGTAGTGCATCAGCTCAGTTGTATTAACAACTGGATTTAATAAGGGTTACACTGCTTCTTATCATAATCTAAGTCAGGGTAGACAATTAGTGACTCTCCAGATGTTGGACTGAAACTCTTACGATTGCTCACCATTCGCTGTGCTGGCTAGGATTAAAGGGAGCTGCAGCTGCACACATCTGCAGAGCCACCCTAATCTAAGTCATGGATGAATATAATAATGCCAGTTTTAAACATTTAAATGACTACTTTAAATTCTATCCTCCCAAGAACAGCACCAAACAAAAGTATCAAAAGTTTTGCCATAGCTGCACTATCTATGATTTCCTAGACTTTATTTATGCAACTTGTTGTTGTTGTATGACTTTGGTCATTTACGATTTAAGATGACCCTAAGACAAACCTATCACAGGGTTTTCTGGGACTAAGAGTTTGTGACACACCCAAGGCCACCCAGTGGGTTTCCATGGCTGAGCAGGGAATCCAACCTTGGTCTTCAGGGTCACAGTCTAATGCTCAAACCACTACACTATGCTGGCTCTCTGTGCAACTCTATGTAGCTATTTCATAATTTTTTCCTTTGTGGATTTTCTGTGGAAAGAAAAAAAGTCAGAAAAAGTGGTGGGAAAATCTCAGGTTACCAATAAACTATCCCCACATAAAATGCCAGGTGGCATTCACAAATGTCATCTCTAGAAGCACAAAAATGCCCTGTGTATGCCAGGCTTCTCTGTTCACTACTGTGACAGGAGAAAGACTGCAGATTCTTCACTGGCAGCACAGGGTATGTCTCCATGAAAATCTCATAGCAAATAAAAAAGAACGTGTTCTTTAAGAAAAGCCGATAAACAGATTTGTTTAGAAAAGAATTGCAAAGAAATCGATTTAAATTCATTTGCTGCAAGAGTCTTTATTTAATTCTGCTTTCTTGCATGTTATTTACTGTTACAGCTTCCAGGGGGCACTATTTTGCTACTTTAAGCCATTGGCCTGAAAAACTAAGTGAATGCAAAGGAAAAGTAATCCAGTACCAAAATCTGGGGCTATTTCATGTATTATGGTTTAGTTCTCAATTAACTGGCTTACCACTGGCAGAGGTACGATTCTTTGGACTGCAAATATTGATTCACATGGTTAAATGCTCCTTCAGGCAAAAAAAAAAGTTTAAAATGTTTCCACATAGAGAACTGGTCCTGAAGGATAATAATACTGATATGTTTTGGAGGCTTCTGGACCTCATCTCAAACAAACATCAAGCTTTATGAGCCCTAATTCTTTGGCTTTGATTTTGATATTTGGTGGGGGGTTTTCCAATTTTCTGAGTGTCCTACACCCTTAACCCTAGTGAATGTAGAAGGCCAACTGCAGTTCTGAAGTGGGTCTTGCAAGAACTTCATCTCCATGGGCCACAAACACCAGATAGGATGGATACAAAAAGGAGAGGATGACTTTCGCACTCTTCTCACCAAGCACGGACACAGCTGTTCCTGGCCACAGGTCTTTAAAGGAAGGGAGTGAGATGTGGGATTAACACAGCACTGGGAAGGAATTAAGGAAGGCTGGCAGAAAGAGGCTTGTGAATGTCTCCAAACAGAGGACTGGTTTGGAGAATAAACAGTTATTTTTTGTATTTTCTTAAGAAAAACAGCTCATTACTGAGTTAATTCAACACAACTGAGAGCAAGCTTCCTCAGCACTGATCAAGGAAAAGGGTTCTAGCCAAATTCTCCTTGACATGCTAACTTTTAAAAACAAGAATGAACGGATCACTTCACAAAATCTAGTATGAACCAGTACATAGATCTGCCATCTCAGTGAGAATTTGGTCCAAACACTATTAGTGATTTTAGAACTTTACAGGGCATACAAAACCATGTATAGGTGAGGCTCAACAGCAACAAGAACAATGAGTTTGCTTATTTCTTTAGAGGAAGTTATGTCTAAAGAACTGTGAAAGCTAGATCTCTCACCTCCCCAACCCATATTTAGAATGAAATGAAGACCAGCTTTTAATTTATTAATTTTTGCTAAAACATTTTGCCAGAACACTAACTCTTATTTTCTAAAAATGATAGATGTCAAGGTTCAAAATGTTCCCATCGGGCTAATAGTAGGGTAAAAGGGTCCTCCAGATTGTCCTCAGAATGTAGCTCCCTGGGTTTTGCCAGGTGTGATAATAGGCTCTCCCATTATCAGGGCAACACAGCTGGAGGGAATAGTCTCCCCTCCAGGTAAACAAAGGATTAATAATGTATTCGTTTTACATTACATTTATTGGAGGTCAGCATCATAGATCATAAGAGATAATTGCCCAATGAGAATGACCAATTTGGGGAGAAGCATGGAAGCTTTGAGATACTTCCAAGTGAAAAGTTATTAAAAAAGGGTGCCACAAGGCATGAAGAGAGACAAAGAGACTGAGACTTTGGGACTGGTGGAGACGTGATGGGGTGCTGCATGCCTCACCTTTCCTATGGAAGTTTGGTTGCAGACTGGACAAAGGGGTCCAGACTCACAGCTTCCATGAACATCTTCTTCTGAGGATGGGGAAAAGCTCCTAAACAAGACAGGACAAGCAGCACCTCTGCACATATCTTTCCTGCATACCAAGAAGGGACACACGGAAGCAACACAAAAACAACTCTGCATGATTGCAGCTTCTTCCATTCCCTCCCAGGTACCTGGAGAAAGAGGTGCTTTCCCTCCTTCCCCACAGCAATCCTCCACCACCTCCCCTTCTGTCAGCAGAGGATGAGCCACTTAGGGACAAAAGGTATCAGCTCAAAGAAGACAAGACAGCCTGCTGCAGCTTCCTTTGTGCAGGCATATACATACAAAGCCAGATCCTAACTTAAAATAAAGGCACTCTCCACCACATACCCGTTCTTCTCCTAACCTGCCCTAATCTTCACAGACATAGAAACAAGAAAAGAGAAGAAGCTCAAAAGAGAGCAAACATAGTTTTCTTTCCACTTGATTCCACACTCTGAGTTCTTCAGCGTGCCACCACGTAACAGGTTCTCTGGCTCCATCTCCTGTTTTTGAGTAGGAGAGGAGGCCCTTGAAGTCTATCCCACTGCTGTCACCATGTAAGATTTTGCTGGTTGTTGTCTCCTCCACACCTGCTTGTTCCATTCTTTGGGATTTGTAGCAATTTCTTAGGTCTGCACTAGAATATTCTTTTTTTTAACTGGCGGTGTGGTTTGCTGAGTTGGTCAGATGGTTTGAAGGGCAATTTTTATCCTCTCTGATTTTTTTTAAAAAAGACTTTTCTATGAGTTTTAGTGTTCTTGTGCAAAAGTACTGTTTCTCCGATGCATTGTAATACTATTTTGAGAGAAAAAGAGAGGGAGAAGGAGGGGGAGAGAAGCAAGAGGTCCAAACGGGTGATGTTAGTATTCTGCATCTGGCTAAAGGGACATCGCCAGGTGTTTCTCCAATGCCACCTGCTCTCCACCATCCACCAGATAACCTTGGCTGCAGTAGCTCAAAGATGAGCCCTGGAGGGGTTGAGAAGGGGGATGTGTTGTAGCTCTTTTTGTGTAGAACTTTACAAAATATTCTTCTGATGCAGAATATCAGAAAGCCTCTGATTGACAAGCAGTGCAAATCTTTCAACGCAGATGTCATATCTATACAGTAGGAGCCCCACTAACCGGTCAGGTTGTCACATTCTGCAGCAGTTGCATCCTCCAAATCAAGCTCAGGGGGCACATAGAGTACATTGCAACTCTATTTAGTGGTTACCAAAGCATGGATCACTGTGGCCAGAATATTTCCAGGAATGGTTGTAGCTGCCATATCAGACAATGCAGTGCTCTTTGCCACTGAGGCCACTTTAGCCTTTGCCGATAGAGATGACTCCAAGAACACCGCAAGCTTGCGCTTGCATTTGCAGTGCATCCCCATTCAGCACTGGTCAGTTGCCAACTACTCACATGACCCAGTCTCAGTAGCCCAGATTCAGACCACCACTGCCTCCTTTATTTAAAAATGGAGGGGGAAGGAAAGAGAAAAAATATAATGTGTGTAGCTAGGAGATGTGGGGATAAAAGAAGGATAAGAACAGAAAGGAAAGGGGCAGAGAAGGAAGAAGATAAATGTAGCCAGGAGCATTCAACTGCAGGGTGAACGAGAAAGTGGACCATAAAGAGGCAAGGACTAGCGAAAGAGTAAGAAGACAAGTCAATGTGGAGTCGTGGAAAGGAGGGAAAGGGAGTGACAAAAGAGAAGAAAATTAGGAGTTGTCAATGGGAGAAGGAAGAAAGACGGTGAGAGAACTGGACACAGAGAATGAAATGAGAAGATGTTTAGCCACAAATTGCAAGGATGAGGTGATAAGGGATAGAAAAAAAATGAAACTAACAACTAAAACATAAAGGAATCAATTGATCAAACACACTGAAAGAAAAATTGCATCTGTATTTTGCTTTTTGCTAGCAATGGTACAACATATATGACTCAAACCAAGACAGGAAATTATATTGTGGTTTCAACCATGAAGGGTAATTTCAGATGTCATTTCTTTTTTAAAACAAGAGGTTGGTACTCACTGTGAAGGATCATTCTAGGAAGGCTAAAAGAGCAGCCCACAACTCTCCAGGTTTATCTCTTCACACCAGCTGGCCAAGGCCAGAGACAAATGTTTTAATCTGTTAATACTGTTGGCTCTACGATCTTTCCCTCAATTTTGTTATATAGCTTTGCCTGCCCTCAATTTATCCTCTGCATGTTACTTGTTTATTTCCTTACTGAATTTTTTTTTATCAATTTGAGCAGCCATGGGAGGTGGTGGATTGCTCCTTCAGCCTTCCTAGAACAATCCTTCCCAATGAATACCAACCTCTCATTCTCAGGAAAGCTAAAGGAGCCATCCACAACTCTCAGGGACATATCCAAGCTGTACTAACTGAGTGGGGATGCAGGTGGCTGCCTGAATCCTATGCCACTTTCTGCAACACTATTCCTCTGAATGGAGCTTGGCTTGATGCATGTTTGTGAATTTTATAGTGTCTTACAAAGGTGGTTGGTTCTTCCCACACTGTTGTTTGGCAAACGTCTTCCGGTGATGAAGCTATTCTCAATGCCACTGTGGGTGCCACTAACTGTGTGGAGTGAGCCCACACTCTCTGAAGTCTTGCCAGGTTGGCACAATCATAGCAACAGTAAATACAACTCTTTAGCCATCTGGATAGGGTTGATTTTGACACTCTGAACCCCACTGTACTTGAGTCAAATGATACAAACATTGCCTCAGTGTTCCTGAACCTTTTCGTCTGACTGACATATACTTTAACTGCCCTAAACACGTCCAGTAAATGCCACCTCTTTGTTGGGTGCGTAGGATTAGTACAGAAGGTTGGTAGTGGTATGGTAGGTAACACTGGAAAATGTGCCATGCACTGTGGTCTAAATGAAGCATCCACTGCTACAACCAAAAAATCTTTCTCAAACCTACATAGTTTTAGGTTCACCGACAATGCTGCCATCTTGGATACCCCTCTTGCTGAAGTTATAGCCATTAGGAACACTACTTTGAAGGTAAGTAGATTCAGTGATACCTCCTTCAGTGGCTCAAATGGTGGCATTGTCAAATGGGTTCAACACTACTGTTACCAGGCCACATACTCCCATGGCTTGATATGATTTAATTGGCAAAATACATTAATTGGCTTTGATACAAAACGTACACCGCTATGGCTGTGCCCTGTGAATTAGCCAGAAAACAACTCCTGGGTGTAGAGAGGTCATAGTCAGGAAATCACCAGGAAACTCTGGAGATAACAGGCCGCTGCTAGCTTTAATGACTCTGCTTTCTTAGACAATAGCAACTAGGAGATTCCCACCAGATCGCTGATTGTCTCAAGTCCTCTTCCCTTCACCTTGCAATCTATCCTATTATCCTCAAACCCGTCCACAGACAGTCTGAGCTATCAGACAACCATTATCCCCTTTGTCACCTAATGCTAAAGCCTTCAACCTGTTCTAGACTTCATTGTCCATGTTGCATACTCCATTGTTTACCCAGGCAGAGAGCCATTCACACCCATGCCCTCCAGCAGAAATTGGGTATATAAACCCTGGGTTTTGGACAGTAAGTCACAGTACACCAATTGCTGATAGCCACTCTGCCACTCTAATTCCTGATTGTGTACTGTCCTTAGACACAAGTCTAAGCCACATTGCTACTTTTTCACTACTCTTCTGGATTGGTAAATATCACTCATTTCACCCTGAAATCTCACTATCTTAAAACTTTCCTCCCTCTGTCCTTCAGTTAGCCTTGTGAGTGTGTGACTGTTTGAGATCTTGTGTATGTGATTAATTCCACCGATAAAACACAATTTAGCTTACTTTTGAAACTCTGGATGGTTCTTCCCTGGTCAGGACCTCCTAAACATTGGTGCCAAAGATCTCAGTAGGTTACAACACCCCGCCCCACTCGCAGGCCTCCTAATTGAGCTAAAATTTCCCCACCTTTGCACAGAGGTACTGGCATCACAGGTGGTCCCGAGTCACTCATATTTTGGAGTAACACTATGTTCAAATCTCAAGTCAAGAACCATGCAATGTTGGTTGTGCCTATAGACTCACTCCTCTCAGGAAACACTTTACATGGACATCTGCTGATAATGGCTTACCTTTCCACAATACCACAGAAAATAATGTGGCTACCTATCTTTTCAACTTATTAGGAGGTAAGGATTTGTCCACATCATTTTGCAGAGATGATAGCACATTTGATTGTTGCACTTCTTCAATAACTATTGAATTCTTCATATACCAACACTTGAAGATCTTCCAATTGTTTTATATAGTTTTTGCACTGAATCTTGCCTGTAAACCTGAATTGTATTAATTACCAAATCCTCAAACCTCCTCCACCTTTAGGAAGTGCCAGTCAACCTCCATGTGGTCAAATTTAACCAATTCAGATTCAAATGATAAATCTGCCCTTGCACCAGCAAATCTGACCTAGCTGGTAATTGATAATGGCTCCTGACTGACATCTTGAGTAACAGAGGAAACCAAGGCCTTCTCAGCCAATACAATACCAGCACCACTTCTACTCTCTGCAATCTGACTTTTTGAAGAACTTTTTGTATTACTCACAAAGGTAGAAATAAGTACAGCAGTCCTTCTGGCCAGTCTAGGCTTAAAACATTGGGACCTTCTGACCTTGAGCTTCCACCTATTGAAAAATACCTTAGCAACTTATGATTTGTTCCCAAAGCGAATAGATCTGCTGAAAACCTACCAAATCTTTTCTGCAAACTGTTGAACATTCCTTGATTTAAGCTCCATTCCCCTGGATGGATGTAATTTCTGCTCAGATAATCTGCTTCCAAATTTGGTGTTCACTTCAAGTGAACTGCTGTCAGAGACCTGATGTTGTTCTTCACCCACTTCAGCATCTGGATGGCTTCTTCCACCAGCTTGCACAGTCTTGTCCCTTCTTGGCTGCACAGACGAGCTTTTACAGAGACACTGTCTGAACAAATCTTCACATTCCTGTCCTTTCTCATATCTGCAAAGTGTAACACTGCTAATCTGACAACCCTCATCTCTAAAAACAAATTATACTGAGATTCCTCTCTGCATCTGACCATCTGCTGTCTGACCCCTGCAATGCACACCCCAAACATATAAGCTCACATCTGATATTAATACAAATTTGATTATTCAAAAGCATGCATGCCTCCCCCCCCCCATTCTTCTCCTCCCATTCCCTTTCATTTTGCTGGACATGGAGAAGGGAGGTAAGTGTACCTAGGAAAAGGACAAGGGAACTGGGGGCAGGCACACATATACGTTCTCCCCTCTGGAGCCCCCCTCCCATTCTCATGCATTTTGCCCCAGTGGGAGAACTCGTGACAAGGCGAAAAGCAAAGAAATGCGGGGAGAGGCTCAGCGAGCCTTCCTTTTTCCCTCCAGAGCTCCCTCTCTCATCCCCTTGCATTTTGCCCTGGTATGTAGAACACATGCTGAGGCAAAACACAAGAGAATGGGGAGGGGGGAGCCCAGGAAGGGCATGGGAGGGGGAGCAAGCAGTTTTTCCATTTTGTTCTGTGCCCTGAACCCCCATGAAAGTACTATCTTGTCTTGGGGAACAAATGAAATCTGGTTCAAAATATGGCAGCCAGACTGATTATACGTACGGCGAGGAGTAAACATATTGCACCGATATTAAAATCACTCCACTGGCTGCCAATTAGTTTCCAGGCAAAGTACAAAGTGTTGGTTATTACCTTTAATGCCCTACATGGTTTGAGTCCAAGTTACCTGCAGGCTTGCTTCCTCCCATACAATCCGCCCCATACACTCAGGTCCTCTGGAGGTCATTTACTTAAACTGACCAGGACCAGACTGGCAATGGTCACTCAGTACCAGAAGACCCAAAAACAAACAAACAAAAAACCTTACTGGAAAGGAAAAAAGTTTACTCCTGCAACTATCAATTTTCTGTAGCTTCTGGAAGGCATTCCATGACTTACAGGCCCTCTCTCTGATCAACAGAAAGGTTCTAATCAATTTGATAGTCTCCAGTGGGAAGATGCTACCCTGCCTCACAAGACAAAACCAGAAAAGTAACACATCTTTCAACCTTCCATATCTGAATAGGGGAAAAAATGACTGCAAGCTCAACAGATGCAACACTGAAAAACAATGTTCGAGAATGAATGAAAACACACCAACACAAATAGGTCTTTACCTACTGCTGGATAGCTGGGGATAGCAGAACTTAGCAAAAAATCTAATTCTCTTCCTCTCACCTGCATCCATAGGCTCAAAGAAAGAGAATTGGTCCATCAATATTCTTGGTTAAATGGAAAGCTCTCCAGGAGATATGAAAACTAGAAATTCATAGTACAAAAAGGTGCACATTACAGTGGTTAGTAGAGACCTTGAAAAGGTGTGCAAGGGCCAAATGACAGCCAGACCATCCACCCGTCCCTGTAAAGATGCTGTAGTGACTGCTCTTTGGAGATGAAGCACTGTAATCCCTGAGAGGGAGACATCCCCATGCCTTGATAGGCCAAGACAATACAACCATCAACCACCTAGATAAAGATCTTGCCTAGGGAATTTTCTTCAATTTACAAAAACAATAACCTTTCTAAATGGAGCCATATAATCCAGGTAGGACTGGAGGGTTCTCTGCATGTTCAGTTTATGTCAAGCCTTCTCCTCAAAGTACAAGTGCTTAAGGCAAAAACAAATCAAGTGTTGAGGCCTTTTGAAGACACCTGCCTCTTCCTCCAGGTCATCCTTTGAGGAAATTCTATTCATCAGTTGACATTAAGTTCTTTATGTATTATTATATACCCTGTTGATGGAGGTCCTTGGACCTGGGCCTCCCTTCCACAGCTAACAGAAATAGAGACATCTTCATCTTTTGGAAGAGAATCTCTATAAGATGCTGGAGAAGGTTTGGGTGGGCTTGGTCCTTACAAAGATCTGCAGCCACTGATGGAACCACCCAAGGGGACAGAAGAGCATGAGCTTGTGTTTTCGACATTAGGATTGATTGTGCTCTTTGAAGGCTTCTGTAGGTGTTGATGTTTTGGGGTAGCTGTATACTCTCCCTAAGCACATGGTCTAACAGGGCCAGTCTTCTGCTGGGTCATTGACTTGGTTGTGGGTGGAGCTAGCTGCCATTAGCTCCATACAGCAGATGCTCAGTCTCTGGAGGATACTCTCTGAGAAGACAAAAGAAGGTGAGCTGACACTGGGGAATTGGGCCAGTAGTACAAGAACCCAAGAATGGACAGAAAGAAAAGTAGGACGTGTCTAGATAAACCAGGGTGGATGTACAAAAAAATTTCATATGAACTGAGATTTAGACATGGATAAGAACTGGAAGAAGATGGTAATCATCAAAAAGGAATACAAGTAGTCAGTACTTGTAGGGGGAAAAATCAGGTAAGCTAGAGCTTACAATGAGGTCAGGCTTGTTAGAGAGGTTATAAATAATAAAGGAGGCTTGGCTACATTTGGAGCAAGAAAAAGAAAAAGGAAATGGCACGACCACTGCATAGAGAAGATTGTAAAATGCTAACAGGGAACAGAAAAAAGGACAAGCTGTGGAATAACTTATTTGCCTTAGTCTTCTCTCAAAGAAAAATAGTGCTGCACATGGTGAAAACAGAACAAATGATGCAGTAAGGGAGCTGCAGCCCAGAGCAAGTAAAGAAGTAGTAAAATAATACCTGGCTACTTTATATAAATTCAAGTTTCCACAACCAGATGAACTGCATCCAAGCGTACTGAAAATAACTCACAGATATAATCTCAGAGCCACTGTTGATACTGATAATAGTAAAAAATAGTAAAAAAAAAAACCACTTGGAGAACAGGAGATCCCAGCAAATTGAAGGAGAATAAACACGATGTAGTGGCTTGAGCATTGGACTATGACTCTGAAGTCCTGGGTTTGGATCCCTGCTTGGCCATGGAAACCCACTGGGTGACCTTGAAAAAGTCACACTGTCTCAACCTAAGAGGAAGCCAAGAACAACCCCCTCTCAACAAATCTTGCCAAGAAAATCCTGTAATAGGTTTGCCTTAGGGTCCCCATAAGTTGCAAATCACTTGAATGTACACAACAACTACCAACCAGTCTGCTTGATATTGACACCAAGAAAAGTTCTAGCTGCATCAACAGGAGTATAGTGCCCAGATCAAATAAGGTACTAGTGCCACTGTATTCTGCTTTGGTCAGACCTCACTTGGAATACTTTGCCCAGTTCTAAGCACCACAGTTCAAGAAGAATATTGACGACCTAGAACATATCCAGAGAAAAGAAACCAAGATGATTAAAGGTCTGGAAACTAAGCTTTATGAGAAATGATTTAGAGAACTGGGTATGTTTTGCTTGGAGAAGACTGAGTTGATATATGAGACATCTTTAAATATCTGAAGGGATGTCATGTTGAAAATGAGGAGAGCTTATTTTCTGCTTCTCCACAGACTAGAACGTGCTCTAATGGATTCAAATTACAAGAAAAGAGATTCCACTTAAACATCAGGAAGAACTTTGCTGTAGGAGCTGTTCAACAGTAGAGCAGATAGCCTTGGGGGGTGGGGAGGTAGATGATCCTTCTTTGGAAGGCTTTAAATAGAAGTTGGATGGGCATATTTCCAGAGTGATTTAGTTGTGTATTCCTTCTTGGCAAGGGGGTTAGAATAAATGGCCCTTGCAATTCCTTCCATCTGCAAAATTCTACAATTCTATGAGCAACTGACATAGCTGCTTACCATGCACCTGTCTCCAAGATTTGGCTGTCATGGGATTGTGGGCAAGGTAAAGTTATCTGGACTCTAATGCGGAAGCGCATAGGATGCCAGGAAAATGGTAGATGCACTGACTGCACCTGAGCCAAACTCAGGCCACCCTGATTACCGTTTGAGTGGGACCCATATCCCCACAGTCTTTCCATATGCCTGAGAGGCTGACTGCCTAGCACTTCCACCCGTGGATATTTGTCTTACTTGTATTCCTTGGAAGCCTGTTTGTGCTAAGTAAGGTTAGCTTTGCCCCTCACAATACCTTTGTGACCCTGACCAGTTAAGACTATGAGGCCTCCAAGCACTTCCTCTTGCCCTGCCAAGTAAATCCACCCTGGTCAGTACGATTTCCTGCTGGTCTCACACATACACAAATGGGAGAATACCTTTAGATTGAGAAGATGGACATTTTGAAGGGAGGGTGGCTTAGCTCATGGTAGAAGAATTTGGCATTTTCAGTGCTTCCCTATCTTAAAGAGCACAGCCTGTTATGATTAAGGGAAAGATACCGGATAGTCGGAGAACAGTGGTGAGAAGGTAACCAACCCTAAGGCTCCCCTACTCATCTGATAAACAAACCTAGCTCCATCTGTGCTAAGTCATGGGTGAACAGTGCAAGAGACAACATGTCCAACGCTTGGAGCAATGGGGGAAAGGCCCAAGAAAATAAATTTTCTTAAATGAGAAAATGCAGGGGATAATTTACTGTTTTAACGCTTAGGCTCCAAGTTGCTCAGCAGAAACCCTCTAAACTGACACTAGGCAGAATTGGCCTGGGAAGACAAAGTAGTCCCTCCCCATGGAGAGATTAAATGAATCCAGATCATGGAAACCACAGATCATGGAATGGCTGCCAAATGATTCAGGAGAAACACAAACAGCTCAGTGGAGATTGAACATACTCAGGCTGAGGATGCTTATTGACCACGGAATACTTAGTGACTGCTGGAGAGGGAGAAAAAACTTGAGACAGGAGAGAGAGAGAATAAATAGGCATCTTAGAAGAAAGCAAGGCTGGCTGGCTAAAATTGTGAACAGATGTATTCTGAACTTTTTGTTGTGGGTTTTGTTTCTAGGATCTAAAATTCATTATGGTCTGCATATTCACATGCATGTGTCCTATCCAGCTGGAAGAAGGATTAGCTCTAGTCTCACTTGTAACACCTGAGCACCCAATGCTTTTCTAGATACCTTGATTTCCACTGAAGATGTCTCCTCTAAGTCAATTTCTGTTTCTCAAACATTAATTTAGGTCTAAAATATCTTTAAAAAAATAAACATGGGAAACATTTAAAAATATTATCTGAGTTAGAACTTGTTGAAGTATTTTTTATTCTTGACTTCTCTCTCATGGGCTGCAGTTTAGCTGGCATTGTGCTACCTACCTTCTATAAATGAATAATATCCTGCCTGCTGATGCAGTGAGGTGTATCACACACTTGTTTTCTTTGGAGATCTACTCTTATTCATTATTAATGCCATACCTTGATACTTCTATGCTAAAGTTTCCACAAAGTTTGCCAGTTTAATTAGTTCATTATTTTCTTTGCAGAGCACTTCACAGCAATTTAAAATTAATTAGGCAACTGAGTTTATTTCAAAAATATTAGTTTTGGTGGCCTGGTCAGTTGATTGTTTATACTAAACTTCTCAGCTTCAAACAATTTAACACTCAACAATAAAATTCTCCATATAACACATGGACAACATAAGAAACCAACTTATGAGAAGGACAAGTTGCTTGCTTGGAACTTTGAGCGGTCATCTATGAACTCACAAATGGGAATTTAGTGCATCTGTGCAGTGCATCATTAAGAACCTTCCGGCACTCTTATGTGCGTGTTTCGGCAGTAGTCCCTCCTCCCCAGTTCACATGCTCAGCCTGATTCCCACTCAGACTCTGACAGGATGCACAGCCCCTGCCATATGTTGATCTGCTGGAAGTGTATTGAAATAGTGGATTGTAACCAAGGTAGAACTAGCTGCCGGAGAACTCTATTAGGCTTAGTTGTGACTGCTACAAAGCATCCAATGATAATTGATTATTGCAACAATGTATCTGTTCTGAACCTACCCGGATTGTTACAAAACATCAATGACTAATTGCTTTATTGCCGACTCCCACAATGTATCTGGTGGAAGGGAGAGGTCAGAGCTGGGGGCGGGGATGAAAGTGTAGAGGCTTGTGTTTTGAGAACCCAGTATCCCTAAGATAAGAGGCATCAGGATGATGAGAAGTGGGAACCAAATGCAAGTCTGGGAACTGTCAAAGAAGTGGCATAATCCTAGATTTATGACCTTCTCTAATCACAGCTTTGTGCACCTAAATTTTAGAACTGTAACTATAAAAGATGTAAGCTCCATGTGTGCTTCAGTCTGGAAGAAGTGTGCTGTTCTGCTCACATATCTGCAAATAAAACTCTGTCTACTTCAGAGTACCATTTGTGGACTGTGGATTATCCAGTACATGACAAACCCTCAGGTCCCAGGACACTGAAGCAGCAGCCAAGGAGCTAAGGAGAGAGCATGATACACAGAGGTGAGGGTGAGTTCCCAGATGACCACTCAAAGAACTATGGTTACAGGCAAGCAACCTGTTCTTCTTCTTCATGGTCTCTGTGACTCACACAATTGGGAAATAGCAAGCTACACACCACAGCAAGCTACACACCACAGTATTATGCAACACAAGAAAATAGTACAGCTCTGCCAAAGGCAGCATCAGCCCTGGATCTGGTATCCAGCCTGTAGTGAATAATGGAGGTCAGAGGCTAGGACCAAGTAGCTGCTTTGCAAATGTCTTCCAGAAACATGCCTTTCAGGAAGTCCAATGAAGCAGCCATGGCTTTGGTAGACTGGCTATATACATGAATAGGAGGGTCCTTCTTTGCTAGTTCATAGGCCAGATGCCCAGCTAGACAGGTCAGAGACTCAGCTAGAGAGGCATTGACATAACACGCAAAGACCCTTCTTGCTTGAGTAGTAACACATAAAGAGGTTCTGGGACCGACAAAAGACTGGCTGCTAGTACATGCTGATTAAGGAGAAACCCCAAGAGGAGATTTTGAAACCAAGGACTGAATCTGCTTATGGTGGTGGTGTGTGATGGGCAATGGATTCAGAAGGCTGAGTCAAATATGAAGTTTGAGTGGGTGTTTGGCATGCACCTGAGGAGATTTTGGGCCCTGCTGCTCTTGAGGGGAGATCATGGCCTGCTCAGTACCTTGAAGAAAGGTGAGAATGTTAATATCAAGTGCATTGATGGTATCATGGTAAAGTGGCCTCAAACCATGGAAACAATGCCAGTCATACTCATACTCCTTGTAGTCAATTTCTGAAGGGAGGACTGATCATACCAATAGTACGGAGAGTACCCACAGTGAGGCTGATACCATTTGTAATCCCTACAGCCATAACTCCCCAAATCGTGTTCATGCCATCAACAGTTGGATCAGTGATGGTATCAATGGTGCAGAGGACACCTAAACAAATCCATTCTCTGAGGCATCTCTGAAGATGAAAAAGATGTTCAGCTCCAACCAAGGAGGTGGAGAAGACAGAGGAGAAGAGTCCTTCCTCAACGAAGCCTGTGGTGAGGGGGAACAGCCAGCAGGATCCAGGAGACATTTATAGAGGCTCAGGAGGCCAATCTGTACCACTTGAGCGGAATCTTGTGTAGAAGGACATGCATACACCCTCCAAAGAGGAGGTACATGATGAGAACCTACCAAAATCAGTACTGTCACTTCCTTTTTCTGCACTGACTCTGGATGATGGGGCTGAGCAGAACGGTTGAGACATATGCAGTGGTGAAGAAGACAACGTAGGGCAAGAAGCATTCTTCACTTCCTTTTTCTTCTTACATCATATCTTCTCTGATTGATGCTTAGAAGAGGAAGTCTCCAGCTCAACACACCATCCCAGTGTCAATGGGACATGAGAACATGCCTCCAGATTAACAGAACAAGGTGGTATTCATGACCCATTAGCTCTAACAACTGAGTTGGATGCAGGCCTTTTGGAACCATCCATTGCATCTGAGTCCTGCAAATATCTCCTGACACTGAGACGGACTGAAGAACTTGATACAACTGGAGCAGAAGAGGATCATGGAACAAAACCACGTCCCAAATTTGAAGGCTTATCAGTAGCCAACAAAACTTGCTTGTATAAGAGCACCTTGAGACGAGACTAGCACTTCCTATGCACTTGAGAGGTCATTACTTTGCAATGACCCAATATTGCTGCCTTCCCCCAGGCACAATAAACAGTGCAAATGCCCATCTGTCCCAGGGATTTTAGCCCTTCAGGAATCACACTTTTTAAACCAACTGAAGGGCATCCTAACTGCTGAAGGCAAGCTGCTACCAATGATCCACAAAGCCAGAAATCTAAGTGAAAAAACAGTCTTAGTCAAGCCACGAGACAGAGTCCAAAGGTCAAGCCAAATCAAGATCTAAAGAGAGAATAAACCAAAACACAGTCCAAGGATCAAAAGCGAGAAGCAACACAGCTCACCAACAGTTCCTTCGATGTTGCTGCTGTGATTGCGGTGGACAAAAAGCAACTGAGGATTTGGGCAGGAATCAGGCTCGTCACATGGGCCAGGGAGGAGGGGATACCCCCCAAACACATAATAGTTCTAGAAGGTTCCGAATGAGGCCCTGCACAAGCACAGGCAACCCCCATATGTGTAAATCACAGAGACCATGAAGAAATCCACGAATACTGAGGGTGAATTAATTTCATTGAGAAACTGCATAGGCATTTGGAGCACAGAACAGTCAACACAAACAGAAAAGAATAAGCATCACACCACCACCAAGAGGATAAAATGATACAACTATAAAAGACAAAAGGGAGACAAAACCAGAAAATTGCCTCTCTCTTGTCTCTCTTTATTAACTAGAAAAATTCATAACACTGACTAGTTTTTAAATTACTAATTTGTTGATTATCCCACCCATGCATTGAACTCCCACAGACTTCCTGATAAATACTGAAGTTATTCTGGCACTTTAACAAATTAATTATTTTAATTAATTACAATCTATTAAGAGCTAGAGTTCCATTCTTCCTCTTAACTCTGTCTCTGAAAGATTTGGTAAGACAGGACAGTCCTAGGAGGACTGGGACTGGAAATGCATCATATAGTTCTGTGCTGGCTGTTCAAAGAAAACAAGGAAAATGTGAAATCTTGTCTGGAATAGAAGGGGGTGATGTATTTGCTCAACAACAGACACTCCTGTAGCAAGCACTATTTTAGAATTTCAGGCCCTTTCGTTCTGAAAGGTAGTGTCCTCCCACTACTACCTATTAGCCTGTACAGAAGCTGTTGCAGTCTTTCTAGATGGCAACTGAAGGGTTGTGAGTCTTTTCAAGTCTCCCCTAGTTTTTGTTGATTTATTTATTTCCATGTTATTGGGTTTGATCTGCAATAAACTCCTTGTATTACTTTAGTTGTGAGCAGTGCTGAGCACCAGATTATTAAAGTGAAATAATTTTCCTCCTCCCACACCATTTCCACATCTCTTGCTCCCCCTCCATCCTATTCCGCTTTCTATAGACCTGTTTCAGTGGGCCCCATGCATTGACAGGCTTGGTAAGATTGCGGCCAAAAGTTTCAGCGACCTAAACCAATGCCTTCTCTCCTGTCTATTCAGAATTATATTCCCTTGAATTCAAAGAGACTTCATCCAAGGTAAGTGGATATAAGACTGTTGTATCCATTTCTAACAAGAAAATTTTTCTTAGGTGACAAGAAGAGGGAGTCAGAGGGTCTGGGGATTTGGCCACAGAAAATCAGCAAGGCCAGGCTACTATAGTAGATGCTTTGGGCTGCTTTAATGATCCTATATTCATTGGCTACTAGGCTACTTCATTTCCTTCCTGGTTCTTTGCTTCACATTTATTTATTTAATTAATACAAAACAGTCAATACAGTAAATGAGTGCAATTATCCCTTTGTTCATTACCCTTAGCAAGAGTGACATATTAGATACCTCATCTTCTAAACAGGAGATGCCATGAACTGAACCCAGTGCATAAAAATATTTTTCGTACGCTCAAAGGCACTCTAAACATTTGTGATTAGGAATTGTCTGTTCCTTTGTAATTAGTAATTATCTACCCCTTTTCCCTAATTGTTGCAGGCATCCATCTACTGCTGCACTAGCAGTGGATAAGAGTTCTCTGGCTAACTCAGTTAGTACCAACATTCCTTATTAACTTTTAATATCACTTCTTCTTAACCATTAACCAACAAAGTGTTTGAATATGGATGAATAGTGTACATGTTGGCAGGAGATTAAAAGAGAAGATGCAAACCAATGACAAAACTTAACTGAAGAAACTGTAAGAGTAGATCCTATGCTTTAGGAGAGCTTGTCTCAATCAAAATGACAGTTTAAGATATACTGGACTCCCAACACCTCAGGCAACAAGTGCAATTGTGGCTTCTGGAGTCTATCTGGGGAAAAAAATCTAGGTCCAGGAAAAATCAGTTTTAAAGAAACAAAAAAGAATACTTTTGAAGTGTCCAATTACAAAATGTGCCCCAGATATCAATGGTGATCAGTACCATGCTATTCTCTGTAAACTGTTCCAAAAACTAGCATTTTAAGCAATTCATTAATGAATAGTATTTCAACAAAAGAAATGATTTCAATTATTTGCATTGTTAATTTGCATTATTAACTTCCAAGTTCTAATGATTAATAAATTAATTTTCAAACCTACCATTTCAAGTTGTGGTATATATATCCCAACAAAGGACAACAGCACAAACATGCCAATTTCTACGCTCGTGCTCTTTTAAGGTTCTTTCAACCTTATCACTTAGTCCTTTTAGATGTGTTTTAAGTTTCTTTCAGAAAGGGATGCACCTTGAAGTGTGCTGAATAAATATATCAATTATCCCAGATGAAGGCAACGAGCCTAACATATATGTACTATAAGCCTAACATATATGTACTGTTTTGTTCTCATTATAGTTTTCAGGGGAAAAAAATTAAACAGCTCTGACTCCCCCCACCACAATTTGGAGGAGCGAAAAAGGAACATTTTTCAGTGGCCAAAATTCCAGAAGGTCCTAGCCAAGAGGTAATGCAATCTCCATTACTATGAGAGGAAATCAAATATAAATTTGGATTATGCCTCAATGTTTACAGAAACTATTCCCTTGTAGGTACTCTCTAGAACTTGTGATATCTGCTTGCAGCATCAGAAAAAGTAGTGAAGCAACCTCAAGCTACATTCTGAACTCACCAAAGGCCCTTTCCTTCAATAGAGTGTGTGCTTCTACAGTTAAACTAGGACTGTATGAGACAGAGAGAGATTTGCTTTCCCTGTAATTGGTATGGTCTACCAGAACAAGAACTCCATTGTGTAAGACGTCATGGTGCATAAGTAGACAAAACATCCAATTTGAAATGTAGTGCCAAGCACCATAAGACAACATGAGCAAGTGCTGCTGCTTGTAGGATTTGCAGATCCTTAAGTGGCTTTACTGTCAGTTTCAGTGCAACTTTGGACAATGTCAAATGTACATTAAAGCACAGATGCAAAGAAAGGAGTAATATTTGTTTTACACTCCACTAGATCTTGAAATATGCTAAAGCTTGGGGAACTTGGAGAAGCTGCTAAACATCAGCTTCAAAGGTATCCCACACAGTAACCCAGAGATCTTTCTCAGAATTTTCCTTGTGAAATGTTACACCTGAGGTGGGGGGAGAAACACTTCAAGACTCCTACTGAAAAAGATTATGAACCACATTCCCTACACACACACTCGCAAGATTCTTATACATTATTAAATAAGGTTTATAAGAAACATTTCCAACTACATTTCAGTGAGTTATGCCCTCTAGTGTTTTGAATGCTATCAGTGACTACAGCAGAAGCCGAAAAAAGTAATCATTCATTAGTAACTGTAAGTTGTATGAACGTGCTAAAGAAATTCACTGGGGAGGGCAGATTTATAATTTAGTAATGAAAAAAGACTCTTTGTTTCTCTCAATAGTTAATTGGCCAAACTCTTGCAATCATTTCCTCATAAGAATAAGTAAAACAAAACAGCAGTAGCCTCCTGTCTTTATTAATGACCAAAGCATTACAAAATAGCTAAGCAAACTTGTAGGACTCTCAGCTGAGTATTGTTATTAAGTGAAGGAAGAGCGTTTTTAAGAAATGCAGGTGAAATATTCATATTCAGAAATGCAGAATATGGGCAATCGTTTGTATATATAAGAGATAAGAGACTGCGATGTCAGTTTAGGAATGGGGCCCATGTCACATGATTGTACTGTTCCTCCCCTCCCACAGGGCATACCAATTCTTTTGTTATTTAGAACACTTGAAAAAAATAGTGCACCACTAAAATTTATTATTTTAGTACATCCTGACAGTTGGTATGGATCATAATAGCAGGAGGAGACAAGAAGTCTTTAAACTGAGAACGAGATAGCCAACAGAAAATTCTGAGGTACATGCTAAATTTTGTGAAAATATTTTAGATTCTTTCCACTGGAAGATATTCACATAACTGACTTCTAAGGTCTGGCCCAGAAAATCTAGGCTAGCAAGAACCTTGCGAACTCTATGTTGTGGGGGGAGGCATTCATGCACATTATATGCCTCTCCCTTCCCTTACTGGTATTCTAGACTATGTTTGTGTTCTAGGATATCCTGATTAGTTTTTTTAATATCATTTTATTCAAATTTCACATATAAAACAAACATTATTACTGTTAATTTACATTAAATATTTTTGATCTTCCACACTGATCTAGATTTCATTTCCAACTTCTCTTAACATAGTTGTATCAATCTACCACTTTATGCTGATAATGTTACATGACAGTTCTTGCATTTCATTCTCTACATTACAGTTCCATGGTTTACATCAGTAGCCCCCTCATTAGTTATCTTAACCATGAATCACTCATTTTCATTTAACAGTACCCAACAATTACCCGTTACAATCTGCCATTCCTTTTTATCTCATCGTCTGTTTTCCCCTTTAGTTTCTGTGAAACTATATCAGCATTTCTATTTTCCATAAATGTTCCTCACCATTGTTCTATTGTAGGTATTTGTTGAATTTTCCAAAGCTTTGCATATTCTATCCGGGCTGTCGTTATCATATAAAGAATTATTCACCAATATTTCTTTACTTCAGTACCATCCAGTACCTTTGTCATATTTAACAAATACAATTCCGGTATCTTGGCAAACTGAACTTTCATTATAGCACAAATTTTATTATGTACATCAGTCCAATATTTCTTAGCTTTGGGACATGACCACCACATGTGATATATCGTACCAACCTCTTTCTGACACTTTCAACACAGACCGGTACCTGTATTGTAAATCTTTTTTAATTTGTCTGGTGTCATGTATCATCTATGAAACAGTTTGTAATAGTTCTCTTTCAAATTCTGAGCAACTGTAAATTTTTGTGTCTTTTTCCAACTTTCTTCCCAGAATTCTAACTGAATTGAATGTCCAATATTTTGAGCCCATAAGATCATCGCTGACTTAATTGTTTCTTCTTGCCTTTCCTGTTGTATTATTTCTTGATATATATGTGATAAAAAATGAGGGGGATTTTCAAACAGCCGTTTAATAATCCCCGTTTTCTCTTTTAATTTTATTCCATATGTCTTTAAGTCCATTTGAAACCTTTTAGTTAACTGTCTGTATGGGAAGCAACTTAACTTTATTCCTTCTAGTTCCAATTTTTCTCTTGTTTTGATCTTGAAATTATTTAAGACTGATTTCTCTAATGTGTCTTCATATCGCAACCATTTGTCTGTTTCAATCCATCTACCGAAGAGGGCTTCCTGAGGGGACATCCATGTGGGAAGCTGCCTTATGTTTTTAATCTTATATTCATTCCACATCTTCAAAAGTAACTTCCTAATGTAATGATGCGTGAAATCTTTATCAATTATTGCTTTATCATAAAACATATAGGCATGCCATCCCATCCTCAAGTCCGCACCTTCCAGTGCCAACATTCTCTTATCTTGTAAATCAACCCAGTCTTTTAACCACGTGAAGGCCGCGACTTTGTAATATAACTGAAAATCTGGAAGTCCCATTCCACCTCTGCTCTTTTGGTCTGTCACAATACTCCACTTTATTCTGGGTTTTTTCCCTTGCCATATAAATTTAGTTAGTTCTCTCTTCCATTGTGTAAAAGGCTTGTTGTTTGTTATAATAGGAAGATTTTGAAACAAGAAGCTCCTTTTTGGGAGTATATTCATTTTTATTGCTGCTATCCTCCCCATCATCGATAGACACATAGAAGTCCAACTTTCCAAATCTTTTGTTATTTCTTTCCATTTTTTTTCATAATTATTTTGGTATAGCTCATTATTCTTTTTAGCTATCCAGACTCCCAGATACTTTGCCTTTCGAACTCTGTTAAATCCTGTTAATTCTGCTAATTCCTTCTCTTCTCTCTCAGTCATGTTTTTAGTTAACAACACTGTTTTATCCTTGTTCACTCGAAATCCAGAGAATTCGCCATATTCTTGAACTATTCTAATCAAATCTTTAATACTTTTCCCTGGGTCGTCCAAAAACAAAACCAAATCATCAGCAAATGCTTTTAGCTTATATTGATATTTCTTAATTTGAACTCCTTTTATAGTTTTATCTTCTCTTATTGCATTGTTAAGTATTTCCATTGTCAAAATAAACAAAAGAGGGGACAAAGGACAACCCTGTTGAATCCCTCTATGCAATTCGATTTTGTTTTTTCTGTTTATGACCAATTGAGCTTGTTGTTGATTATAAATTGCTTCAATCCATGACACAAATTTGTTCCCAGCCTGCATCTGTTTAATCACTGACTTCATAAATGGCCAGCTGATCATGTCAAAAGCCTTCTCCGCATCAACAAATATCATAGCCATTTTCCTTTCATTGTGCCTTTCATAGTATTCAATTATATCTAAGACAGTTCTTATGTTATTTCTCAAAGTTCTTTTTGGTAAAAAACCATTCTGGTCTTCATCAATGACCTCTATCAGAACTTTTTTAAGCCTCGTTGCAAGGATTGAAGCAAAAATCTTATAATCTGTATTCAAAAGTGATATTGGTCGATAATTCTTTACATCAGTTAATTCTCTACCCTCTTTTGGAATCAGCATCACATTAGCTTCTTTCCAGGTGTCTGGTATGCCTTCCTTTATTATTTCATTTATTGTACTTTGCAGGGGTATTGAAATCTCATGTTCCAAAACTTTGTAATATTTTGCTGTAAAGCCATCTGGTCCTGGAGATTTATCATTTTTCAAATTCCTGATAGCTTCAACAATTTCCATCATTGAAATAGATTTATTCAAAGTCAACCTTTGTCCTTCAGTAAATCTCATTTTGTTCAGTTTCTCCAAATATTCTTTTTCAATTTGGGAATCTTGCTCATTAACTTCACATAGTATTTACAGAAAGCTTGTTTTATTCCCTCTTGTTTTGTAACTCTTTCTTCTCCTGTTCTAACCTCCGCTATGATATTTCTGGTCCTTCTTTTACGTAGCAAATTGGCCAAAAACTTTGAAGGTTTATTCGCTTGTTCAAAAAAATTATATCTCATTCTTCGTATCTGTTGCTCTATTTCATTCAAATTAAGTTGATTTAGTTCAGCTTGATATACCTTCATCTGTAATCTAATCTTTTGGTCAGACGGATTTTGTCTCAACTGTTTCTCAATATCCTTCATCTTTCCCAAAATCTGTTGTTCAGCATATCTCCTTTCTTTTCTAATCTCTACGGACCATCTGATAAAATTACCACGCGTCACAGCTCTACCTGCATCCCAAATAGTTTTCATCGACAGTTCTGGTGTCATATTCTCGCTAAAGTAATTGATTATCTCCCTTTTTGCTTCCATGATGTACTTTTCCTTGTTCAAAATTCCATCATTCATTCTCCATGATCTTTCTCTGTCCTTAACATTTATCTTTAATTGTAGCGGATTATGATCAGAGCACAAATTAGGAAGAATGTCTATATCTGTGGTTATCAAAAGTAATTGTTTGGTTACCAGCATCATGTCTATCCTTGACATTGACCTATGTCAGTCAGAATAGAACGTATGTCCATCTAGTTGTCCATTTTTATATCTCCAAACATCATATAGGCTTAAATCGTCCATCATATTAAAGAAGCTCTTAGGAAGTTTACCGTTGTTTCGAGGGGTTAATTTCTGTATTGTTCTGTCCGCATTTGGATTAATGACTCCATTAAAGTCCCACAAGACAATAATATTCGAATTTCCTGTTTCATTTAAATAATCTTGAACTTCTTTATGTATTGTAGGGAAGAATTCACCTTTAGCTCCATTTGGTGCATATATTCCAACTATTAATATTTTGTCCTGTTTCAAAGTCACTTCAACACCTATATATCGCCCATTATTATCCTGAAAAATTTGCTGAGCACCATATCTTGAATTTACATATATCAAAACTCCCCTTTTCTTTTTATCAATCGTAGCTGCAAAACAGCTACCAAGTTTCAAATTTCGGGCATATTTCAAGTCTTGGGTACTAATTCGAGCTTCTTGTAGACACATTATATCCAGATTCTGTTTTTCCAAATAATGAAATATTTGTCTTTTGTATTTGGAGTTAAATCTTTTAATATTCCAAGAGTACACTTTTAAATCCATTTTGACCTATTATATTAATAATATATTTCAAATGAACTTAGTCTTTGAGTAGGTCTCCTTCCAATTCTCCTTCTTCTTGTTCCTGAACTCCTTGTTCTGCTGCTCCGATATCTTCTTCATGAAGTTGTTCTCGTTCCTCATCCAGAGATTCCTGCTCCTGGTCTTTCTCTTCCACAGGAGTACCTTTTTGTAAGTCTTTCTTCAATCTTTCCATCATCTCTTTTGCCTTGTGTACTGTGTTAATCCTATATCTCTGCTGTTTATATGTGAAAGAGAGGCCCTCAATTTTTCCCCATCTGTAACTGATCTGAGACTTAGCCAAGAGATTTGCTAATGGTTTATATTCCTGTCTCTTCCCTAAAATTTGGTAAGGTATATCTTTAAAAATTCTGACATCTTTATCTTCAATGAAGCATCATAGCTTCACTGTAATATTTTATCCTTTACCATTGTCCGTGTAAAAGTTATAATGATGTCTCTTAGTAGTTTCCTCTCTCTTGCTACCCTGGAGGATACTCTGAACATTCTGTCAATATAAGTTTCCATCTTGTCCTCTTCAATGTCAGTAAATTCTGCAAAAGCCGGTACCATTTTTTCATACAGATTCTCCACTGAAGTCTCAGGAACACCGCTAAAACGAAGCCATCTTTCTCAATATCGCAGCGCCTGCAGGGTAATTTGAGATTCCTCCTCCTGTTGCTTCCCTTTCAAATCCATCATCTCCTTTTCTACATGCTTCACTTGTTGTTTTATTTCTTTAGTGTCAGTTTTCAACATGGTCACATCCTTTGTAATACTTTCCAATTTCTTCCCCAGTTTATCTATTTCTTGTTTCATATCAGTTCTCATCTCTTTTCTTGTTTCTTTTAAGTCCTGTTGAATATCTTCTCTGATGTTTTTTAACTCTTCCATCATCTGCAGCATGAAATCTTGAGATTTCTGGGGTATATCTGTTGATGTCCTCCTGACTGTCTGGGTAGTTGCTGTCGCTGCAGCAGCCGCACCTCTTCTTGTTCTTTGATCCATCTTATGTCTTGCTCTTAATAGCTAAATTTTCTTCTAGGTTTTCCTAGAGACTAAGATCTTCACTCCTTCCTCTTTCCTTCTTCCAAATTTACATAAAATTTAGTATACAGAAAAATAAGTAGGCCTTATGTAACGTTCTGGCAATATCCCAGCTTACTATATTAATTCAAAAATTCACAGTGTATTGTTATAGCTTGCAATAACAATATAGGAATTCAATTCATTTTATATATAGTTTTCTTCAGATAGCACTGAGTTTCCCTCTAAATTAATTGCATTAAATTGAAATTAACAAAGCACAATCATTGCATTTTAACAATACTAACAATCAGTTACAGCCCATATTTAAAATGTAATGCTATGTCTCTATATGAATTATAAAATGTATTATAAGCAAATATATACTATATGATTAAAATGTTTAGCAGCAAACAACAATCAAAGTAGGATTAATTATATTTACATATAATAGTTCATTCAGAACTTTTAAACTTCATTCAAAGGCTGTGCCTAGGCCCACGGCATTCAATTCCCCCTCCCAACTAGTATTGTACTTCCTCCCTCCTTTAGAGCTGTTTCAAAACCTTGGACGTAGGTTTTCTCCCTCGCTGTTGATAACAGAAGTCCAAGCCGTTCCAATGCGTGGGGGTAGGAATCTCTTCTCCTTCCAGCACAGCCACAACAAAAAAAAGTCTCTCTTCAGTAGAATCTTCGCAAGCAAAGAGGGAAAAAATCACACTTAAAAAGTTCTCAATATCGTACTGCTTGCTGAAAAACTTAAATCATGTTGCCATTTCTCCCACACTATAATAAGCAAATAAATCCCAGTCTACTGTCCACCATCCAATAGTATCACAGTTCAGCAATTACTCAACTCAAACTCACAGACAAAGCAAGCATTAAAGATTCTGTCTTTTTAGTAATCTTAAAGATAGAAGGGGGGGAAAAAAGCCAAGTGTTTTATATCCAAACGAGTCTCCATAGCCGCTCTGCCAAGCCCCAATATTCCCAAATGTCTCACTGCTTCAAAAGTCAAAAGTTCCGAAAGTTAAAAGTTATATATTCCAAAAGTTCCCCGATTTCTTTTAAACCTTCACAGTTAAAGTCAAACAGTCAAAGTATTCTTTATATTTGAAACAAGACAAAAAGCATATAAAGCACTAAACGAGCAAAAACAATTTTAAGGAGGAATATCCAAGAAAAAGTCTCTCCGATCAAAAGAGAAAAAAATGTAATGTCAAAATATCCACAGCTCACAGCTTATTCCACTCAGTCCAAATTATTTCAAAGACATCCGTATCCTTAAGTGCTACTTTAAGAAATCTTATAAAAATCCAACTGGGAAATCAGTTACTATTCAAGGAAGTACAATGTGTAATCCAACTGTTAACAGTCCTCCTTAAAAACCTTCGGCCATTGCAAACTCACTCACTCACTGACAGCTTAGTCTCTTTGTTCTCACGCTTCTGCACACTGTTGCAGGTCCAATCTTGTTGGGGTTCTGATGAAATGAGACACTAGATCAGGTTGCTTACTGTCTCACACTGGATCTTCTTTTAAAAGTCGGTGGTGGCGCTTGTGCCGCAATTACGGCGATCCTGTTGGATCCGTCGTGGCCCTTCGATCCCCCTGGCACCTTCCGTTCTTTCCTCCCAGAAAGAGCTTGGTGTCAGTCTCTGGATCCCCTTCCGGTCTCTTTCACACCCCCTTTACTGGGGGGGGGGGGTGTCAAGCCACTTTTGATGGTAAAAAAAACCCGGCTGGAATCCAACGGGTGGTAGTTTGGAGCAGCGGAGCTTCACTCTAAGCTACCGCTCGCACCTGCCATGCGACCAGGATTATGTGGATATCCTGATTAGTTTTTATGAGCATTTGGTTCCTTTTATTGACTTATGCTGTCTATTTCTTTTGCTTCAGCATTTTGTCATTCCCTCTGAAATATGTATCCCTCTGAACATGTATACTTACATGTGACAGCATCAGCAATGTAACTCTTGACTTTTCCTGACATTTATGCTTCAAGCTGCACCCCTGCCCAAAATGCAAACTCAGAATTAAACTGTATTTAGGTGAAACAGCTGATTCTCACTGACAAGCTCACTTAATACACAAGGTACTTCACATAATACACAAATTGGTTGCTGAAAAATAAATGATGTCAACTTTATTTAAAACATGCCTCATTTTATTTTCATTAAACATCTAAAAACTATGTGATCATGAATATGAGGTCTGATCCACAAATAAAGACTATAGGTTGGGAAACTCTTCATTTTGTGTATACAGCATACACTATGTTTATGTCCAGCAAGCATAGGCTTGTCACAGATACCCAGAAACTACTTATTTGCTTTGTGGTTTTTTCATATTGTGTTTGCACAATGACCAGGTGTGACATAGAACAAAATTATGTTGTCGACTCAGTCTAAACTAATGGAACCAATAGCAGCAAACGAATCAAATTTAAGACCATTTCCACACTACACTGTTATAGTGTTATTATTCCACTTTCAACATCCTGTGGAATTCTGGGGTTTGTAGTTTAGTGGGGCCAAAGAGTTCTCTGGCTGAGAATTCTAAATGCCTTTCCCTAAACTCCAAGATTCCATAGGGTATTGAAAGTGAATAATAGCACTGTAATGCTGTAGTGTGGAAATGGCCTGACTGACTTCATAAATCTTCCTCAATGACGAGGGTAATCTCTTGGATGTGGTAAATGCAACTATTAGTTCACCCCCACATCTGCTATCTTACAATGCAATCATATGCATGCTATTCTGAAAGGTGTCCCATTTGCTTAGCATACATACCCAAGAGAAAGTCCCATTGAACAGAGGGTGACATAGTAAATATGCATAGAGCTGTCTTGCCAAACTAGATCATGCTGTTAATACTGATTGTTGGGAGGGGGTGTGACAAGTAAACTTTCAATATACTATTTCAGTAGGCAAGTAAACAAATTGAAAGATGTTCTTTTCTCAGTCACTACAAATAAAATAGTAAGAGTGCATGACAACCATGAACCTTAGATAAAAATGTCCAGGGGTATTAGAGGACAGAATCATCTGTAAGAGTTGGGTGTACACTAGCACCTGAATCTTAGCATTCTGTCAAGAGTATTTCTTTTTATTAATATCCTGAGCCCTCTGATCTGCTATCAAAACTGCATTTTTTCTTGAATAATTAACTTATACAAAACAAGATAATAAAGTTAAGATGTGAAATACATGCCAAAGGGCAAGGTGTGGCCCCTCTGCAAATATCTGAAAGGTATTTTCCTTGATCTGATTAACAGGAAGCGTTATTAAATTCAGAAGGCTATAAACTAAATTCATATAGCAGTTTCATATTTCTCTAATATAATCAAATGTAATACAAACAGCATACTAGTATTTATCATTGAAGAAGCGATTTCAACTGGATGCTCCCTGCCACTAACAGCATCTACAGAAATTCTCTTTTCTGCACAACTCTTGAAAGCATAATAAAATCTGTCCTATCCTGTTACTATTTCCAATTATGGGAAGGGTTAAGCCTTGTTTCTGTATTAGAAGTAATCTACAGTGCAGTCCTATACATGTCTACTGGTGACACCCAAATAGGTCTTGTCAGTTTGCTGACAATACTCTACCGCTTTTTCTCTAAATTAGAGGGAACTGTTTTTGTTTTAAATCAACATCTGATGTCAACATGAGAAGAAACAAACTGAAGCTTAATCCGGACAAAGAAAAAGACACTTTTGACCACTCAAAAGGCAGATCAGAGAACAGGGATTTAATCTGTACTGGATGGAATTACATTCACCCTGAAGACACAGTTTGCATGTACTCCTGGATTTAGATTTCCAGGTTTTATCAGCTACCAACTAAGGATAGTATGCTCTGGGTTAAAATACACCAACCTGGAACCCGGTATAAAAAGTCTCTGATCATACTGGAATAAACAAAACGTGTATGGATCTCCAAAATAAATTTATTAAGAACAGGAATAAAACCTGGGATTTTCTGGTCTGATCAGTCCAGATGTACTCTTAGTCTATGCAACCAGGAATCCAGCTTATTGCACATTCCTTCCCAGTGAGCATTCAGTTTGGCACCTTTTTACACCAACACGATATACTCCTCATGTACTGGTACCAACCTTTTTTTTTTCCTTACCATGGGTATATTTGGGAAGCACTCATACTACAAGTCAAACATCACAATATACAAACTTTCCTCAGCAAAGAATATCAGCAGATGAACTTTGGAAACAGGCTGAAAGAGCAGAAGAACAGTCATGCAAGCACAGCTCTAATGCTAAACCTAAGTTGTTGTTTTGGGGTTTTTTTTTTTTTTTTTGCAAACTTGTTTGAATCCAGAACAAAACTGTATCTAAGCTATATTAAGGTCTTAAGAGGCAAAGCAGGGTATGAGTATTTAATAAAGGCAATATGTTTAATGTTACACTGCAGGCAAGTATGGGAACTAGCTCAAATGGAGCAAATGTCTATAAATGCTGTGACAGTTTAAACACTAAATATATATATATTCTGGCAAGAACTTAAATAAACTAGAGTATGCTTTATTGAGGAAATCAAATTATGCAGGCTGTTGCCTATAAAGGAATAAATGCACAACAAATATAAATCAGCAAAGATCCCAACAGACTCTGATACTTTGAAGAGAAACACATACATCCTCCAAGTGGAGAGAAACCACACATGCAAAAAAATCCTGTTTACTCAATGTGAAGTCTCATTGAATTTATTGGAGCTTACAAACGGAAACTGTTTACACCTGGAAAACAGTATTGGTTCCATATTGGGAGAAATCTGGCATATAAACTTAATTAAATTTACAGAATTGCAGCCTAAATTAGTTATCTCCCTTTTTGTTACTTTTTGTCCTTGGAAGTGACAGGGCACACATTACTTCTTATTGCACCATCTGCTGTAGCAATATGCAGGTTATGGATTTCTGGAGAGTCATATGCATATTCACCAGATAGAACACTGAAAATCCAAGTAGTCTTTAAACAAAGTTATTCTCCCCATCCCCATGTGGAAAGTACCCTATTTGCTGGCATATAAGATACACTTTTTTTCCTGAGAAATACTGTTTGGAAATGGGGTGCGTCTTAAATGCCAGTGCATCTTATATGCCGGCAAATACAGTATGCTACATTTGATTCATCCAAATCCCGAAATTTCTAGCACTTACCTTAACAAAGAGAAAAATCTCAAGATCTTCTCCTTGAGTATTATTATTTTCTTCTGAATTATTGTTACAAGAAAATCTGATAGTATTTTGAAAGTTTTTGGAATTACCCTGGATCTTCTGTGGAGAGAAATCAATTGAAGACACTACTTTATTTGCTAACGGCATTCCTTCTATCCACTCAGCAGATAGTCTTTGGCTCAGCAATCCCATCTCCCCCTGGCTTTGTTGTTTTTCTGGAGTGCATTGTTCAGAACAACCAGTTTCTTCTCCCCCATCATACTCATGCTGAGAGAACAAAGAATTTGTATGGCTGTTTTCTGGACTTTCCTGATATCTCACATCCATGCTGTCTAACATGGCAGTAAAAGAAGGGAGCCTCAAGCTTTCACTAGTACGAACATAAGTTTGTTCACCTCCTTTCATCAAACCTGGAATTTCATATATCCTTGTATTCTCCATGTTTTCATCTATATTGTTATATTCCTCATTTTCCATATTGGACAGATGGTTGAATTTGCTTCACCTCTGGGGATTGAAATCAAGTTGGCAATGGTGACAGATACACAGTATTTAAGTATAAGCAACGCCTATGGCATACCCTCCGAATATATTGTTACACATGACAGAGTTCTAACAATCATCTACTGAGGGCTTTAAATGAACAAACTGCATATTCACCAGCTCCCTCTTAACCCTTGAACAGTCCAAAGTACCTTCACATGTTCCTCAAAGATTTTTAAATGCCCTGGTTTTACACTATCGCTTTGCATAGCACCCAATATACATAGGGCTGAACAAATTGCCTCACCACTTGTTACACCATTCACAGTCAATAAAGCTGTGGTTGTAATTTTGGAACTCTCTTCCTCAAGTATGGCCATTTCTTTTCTTTTTTTTTGCATGGCTGGTCCTGTCAATTAGGTAGTGTAACTTGGCTAACAAGGCAGGCTTCTGGGAACAGTGAACTGTTCTGCTCCACTGACAGGGGGTTCCCCACCACTACAGACTCATCTCCCTCCCCAGCCTTCTGCTTCACCTTGGAGAGACATCAGCCCCTCCATCTCCCTTCCTCCTTTAGTTACTCAACTGATTTGTCTGATTTGTCTGGCGACCAAAATGCTGAAGGGTCTGGAAGCCATGCCCTATGAGGAACGGCTTAGGGAGCTGGGTATGTTTAGTCTGCAGAAGAGAAGGTTAAGAGGGGACATGATAGCCATGTTCAAATATTTGAAGAGATGTCATGTCAAGAAGGGAGCAGGCTTGTTTTCTGCTGCTCCAGAGACTAGGACAAGGAGCAATCGATTCAGGCTACAGGAAAGGAGATTCCACCTGAACCTCGGGAAGACCTTCCTGACGGTCAGAGCTGTCCGGCAGTGGAATATGCTGCCTCAATGGAGTGTGGTGGAGTCTCCTTCTTTGGAGGTTTTTAAGCAGAGGCTGGATGGCCATCTCTTGGGAATGCTTTGATGGGTGTTCCTGCATAGCAGGGGGTTGGACTCGATGGCCCCGGGGTCTCTTCCAACTCTATGATTCTATAATAAGGACCTGATCTTCCAGAAATCTTATTGTGAAAGTAGCAAGACTTATCTTTTATCGTCTTCCACAACTGTAATATTTATATGTACAGGGGAAAACAAGTCTATGGGTTATTTCGCTTGGAGTCACTATGCACAGCAGCAGGAACTGAGCCAGTACTTCTCAAGTGGATGGAGGAGAGAGTTGGAAGGCAGCACAAGTGCCATCTAGTCCAACCCTTGCCATGAAGGAATGCACAACTGAAGCATTCCTGAAAGACAACCACCCAGGCTCTGTTAAAACTGCCAATGAAGAGTCCAACACCCTTCCAGGCAGTTTATACCACTGCTAAACTGCTCTTACAGACGAAAAGTCTGGGGAACTGGAAAGAAAGGCTTAATATGGAGAGGCAAGCAATGGGTTTAGATAAGATCAAGAGGAAGATAGGCTTTTCCAAACAAAACAGGACACAAGGGCCATTTCCGCACCAGGCTGTTATAGCGCTATGATTCCCCTTTCAACATCCTATGGATTCCTGGGGTCTGCAGTTTCGGGAGGGGCCAACGGGATTCCCCAGGATTCCATAGGATGTTGAAAAGGAAATCATAGCGCTATAACAGCCTAGTGTGGAAATAGCCAAGTACTGGGGGAAAATCTGAGTCTCACTGCAATACACGTAAGAGACCTGAAGGCAGACGCCTGACTCACAAAGGTTTTGGCAAACTTCCTTGGAATTAGCGGGGGGGGGGCCGATCAGGGAGCTGGTCTCCGAGACAAAAAGGTGCGATATGAGTGTTGCACAGTCCAAAGTGAAAAAGGATCAAGGTGAGTTTTTCCTTCAAGGCCTGAGAGAAATGTGTTTCGGCAGAAAGAGAGTGACTTGCCCAAAGAGACCCGGTGGGTTTCAACGGCGGAACAGGCATCCGAACCCTGAGCTTCAGAATCACAACCCGATGCTGAAACCACTGCTGCACCAAGCTGACTCTTCGCTCGTTTGCTGCTTGCACCCATGTCAACGGAACACAGTCAGCGGCCATTTCCGCACTATAGTGTTATAGTGCTATTATTCCACCTTCAACATCCTGTGGAATCCTGGGGTTTGCAGTTTAGGGAGGGGCCTTTAGGATTCTCAGCCAGAGAGCTCTTGGGCCTCAGTAAACTACCAACCCCAGAATTCCACAGGAGACTGAAAGCCGAATAAAAGCACGACAACAGGCTAGTGCGGAAACGGCCTCAGCGGCCATTATTTCCTATGGACCTTTCCCTGTTGCCGGCAACTGACTGCAGCGCAAGCCGACTCCGAAGTCGGCGCCCGATCGGGCAGCAGCCGCAGGGAAGCGCCGAAAGCGCCTGAAGCGCCCCGCTCCTACTCCTCTCAGTCGCAGAAAATTTAAGCGGATGTGACCTACCGACCAATTTTGCCCCCAACGCCATTTACTTAAAAACAGTCATTAATTAGCACCGCTTGTCAACTCTCTTCCGAAAAGACGGGGAGGGGAGAGATGAAAAACCCGGCCGGCCCCTCGCTCCCCCGGGACTTCTGGCTGGTCCCGTTTCCACCGCCCGCTCCGGACTCCCAGCAGCCCCTCTCCCACCCCTCCCGCGACGCGCGCGCGCGCGCGCGCTCTCTCTCTCTCTCTCTCTCTCTCTGCACCTGCTCTCCGCGGCGCCGCTTCCTTCCCCCCCCTCCGGGCAGACCAATCCGGACCTAAACGAAAGGCGCCCGGCCGAGGCCCCTCCCCCTCCCCACCCCCACTCAGAACTCCGGGCAGTTAGTGGCGGTTGCAGGTGGGGGTTAGTGCGCAGGCGCGCCCGTGGTCCTTTCGGCGTTTCTGTGACGGAGGCTTTTGTGACCTTGCAGCTTCTGCTGCTTGAGCAAGGTGAGGAGGGGCTGCGAGGTAGCCCGGCCGGTCGCTAACGCTTCTTCCCCACTATAGTGTACGCGCTGGCAGAGGCCCCTCCCTCTCTCCCCTTCCCACTCTTTGGAAGGAAATGGCTGGGGGCGGTGCGTTTCCCCTTTTTCCTCCCCGCAGGGGATTAATAGAGCTCTCCTTCCTGAGCACTAAGTCGTGCGGTCAGCGCAGATGGCCGCCAGCGTTTGGGCCGAGCGAGGCATGCTGGTCCTGAGGGGCGGGTGCGCCCCCTTTCCCGGAGGTGGGGCTTTGTTTTTGGCAGGTGGGGGCCTAGGCCGTGGAGCTCCGCCGGCTCCCTCCCTCCCGGGGCCTGCTGCCGGCCTGGGAGGCCTCCAGGGGGCTAGCAGATCTCCCGGCATCCCCGTGGCCGGGGGCTGTCCGCGAGGGGAGATACACCCTCCAAGGGGAGGGGGTGAAGGATTAGCCGCTGGCTGAAGAAGGACGGGCGGGACGCAGAGGCACCGAACTGCTTTTAAAGGGATGGAATCGGTTTCAGCTGGCTGCTGGAGAGAACGGAGCCAGCGTGACTGTAGTGGCCTGAGTGGTGGTCTAGGACACTTATCCCTCTTCCGCACTATACTCTTATAGGGCTATTATTCCACTTTCAACATCTTATGGAATCCTGGGGTTTGCAGTTTAGGGAGGGGCCTGAGGTAGGTCCTAGACAGGTCAACTCTGAAGTAGACTCACTGAGTTCAGTAGAATTTACTCACGTGTCAACGGGCTGTCCGACACTGGCATCCTGATCCTAATATTTTTATTAGCAGGTCAGCCTGTAATACATGAGGCCCCTCCCTAAACTGCAAACCCCAGGATTCCATAGGATGTTGAAAGTGGAATAATAGCGCTATAACAGTATAGTGCGGAAATGGCCTAAGAGATTAGGGTTGGAATCCCTATTCGGCCAGGGAGCTCAGTGATCCTAGATGAGTCACCCTCTCTCACTCTAAGGCAAAGACAAACCCCCCTCGGAACAAATCTTGCCAAAAAACCCCATGATTGGGTCTCCTTCAGTCCCAAAGAGCTTGAAGGCACACAACCACCACCATCTGAAAAGGCCGGGTGTATTTTGTTGTAATTAGGATGCTTACTTTAAGAAATGAACCTGACAGCAATGCACTTTCAGAAATAGGCTGAAATCTGATAGGTGTCAACAATTAAGGCCCAGTAATTATTTTTTAATTTAGTGGCTGTGTTTAAATACTGCCTTGTTATAAAGGTGCTCTGAATGAGGCATTGCTCTCAAATACAGTCAGCTCTCCACATTTGTGGATTTCACTTTTGCAGAGTTGATTATTCAGGGATTATTTGCTGTCAGCTCTGCTGCCTCCCTGTGCCATTTTTAACAGGGACTGTGAGCCTCATGAGACTGAGAAACTGCGAATGAGGCTTGTAAGTCTCTCTTAAAAATGGTGTGGGGCAGCAGGGGAGGTGGCAGGAAGCTCCACCAGCCACCCCTTTTTGCTTTGTGAAGGAACCCTGATGCCTCAAAGGAATCCACGGTGTGTTTTTTTGGTGTTAAATATGGTTTGGGAGGGCCTAGAGTTATTCACCATTTTTCCACATTCACGAGGGTCCTATGCCCCTAACCCTAGCAAATGTGGAGGGATGACTGTATAGAAAATATTGAAACAGAGACTCGGGTGACAGTTTTTTTAAAGAAATAGATTTCATAAAGTAATTGCTTGTCTTGTTTGAATGCTGTTTATTGAAGACATGTTTGTAGTGTCGAGGGTTGAGACCCAAGAGTGTTGTTTAACTCTTTCTGACATCATTGGGTGAGTCTGACTCATACAGGCTGCTGGCGGTTAACAGCCAAACTTTCCCTTCAGTCTTGTTGAACAGTTAGTTTTGGGGTCTCTAGAGGGCAGCGATATAGATTTTTCAGAAAAAGTAGGACTGGAAAATTTTTCAGTGTTCTAAAGAATGTTGATTTAGCTCATTTTTTAAAAATGTTATATTCAAACAAGTGCAGTGCTTTATGTGGAAATTAATTCATTCGAATAATTGTAATATTGTAAAGAAAATATACTTCTCTTAAAGTTAACAAAAATGACTGCACATGAAAGAACAGAGGTATATACCTCAGTTAACAAAATAGATATTTTCCTAGACATGACTATTTTTTAACAGAAATTTTGGTACCAGAGGCAGAAATAATATGGAAACAATAGAGATAGGTTCCTACATGCAAAAAAAGAGAGTTCAGCATGTGTGAGCAACCATTTTATCCAGAACAATATGCACACGTGGAATGAAACACGTAGTCTTGAGAATGAAACACATATGTCTTGAGAAAGAAAACAAAAAATATTTTGAAACTTATAGAGATCACTTGAAGGTGTCTTCAGAAAAGGCATCCAGAGATTAGTTTTTTTCCCCACTAGTCTCCACTTTTCTTATGATTTCGATTTTGGTGGCAAAATGTAAATCTTTTTGTTTTTTTTAATGGGGAAAAATGATGAGGCAGGCTTCTCTGTTTTCCTATTTTCTCTCTGTTTTTCTGTTCCTTTATGTCCAATAAGTGATTCTGAAAGCAGTTATACTTTATCATGCCCATTGCAACAAGTCACCCATAGTTACTGGCTAGGGAAGAATCCCATTCTTTCCCAGTTCAGATTTTATTGATTGTTTACTGCAGCAGACAGGCTGCTGCAATCCAACACTGAAAGACTGTGTTTCTCCAGACCTCTTTCACTATCCTATCAGATCCTATACGGCTAAAAACGTCTAGCCAGATAGATGATGAAGAGGAAAAACTAGCTAGAGAGGGGAATAAAAGACCCTTTGTAAAAGGTTTCTTTATCAGAGACTTTATTAACTGAAGTATACCTATACTTTTTTGACACACATACTTAAACTGTACCTGATATGTTTTATATCAACAGTTTTAACTTCCTTTTGCTGACAAACAAGTGTAGTGCCTTCAGCTTCATTCACTTACCAGTTCCATTTCAAGTTAAGAAAAATCTGATTTTTCTTAACTTGAAATGGGTGAAGAATAGGTGTAAGTCTGAGTGCAGGAAACTTACCATATTTTGCCCTGACTGCTTATACTTGTAACTGACTGAAAAGCAAAAGATTTTGTGAAGTAGAAACAAGTTTGACAGTGTCTTCTTTTATTAGTGTGTCCTCTGAGTGCTAAGTTTTGTCAGTGCTTGACTCCTTAGAAGAATAACTAGAAGTTCATATCCTGTACTTAACCCATCAAGTAAGATTGATTGCAGTGCAACAACACAGATAACTGCGTACGTGGGTGTGTGTACACATTCATATATGGTGTGGAAAATTTTCCAAAGCATCAGAAAATTGTCCATCCCACTACTCTTCTACAGCATTTGAGAAAAGGTTATGTCATGATTCCAAAGATTGGAAGCAATCCTCTGCAGGTTTCATAGTATAGTTGGCCCTCCACATTCACTAGGGTTGGGGGCACAGGACTCTCGCAAAAGTGAAAAATTCGGAAATATCAAAATTTATGTGTCCGTGGGAGGGGGTCTGAGGCACAGATGAAAAGAGTGGATACCCAGGGTCTAAACCAAGTCAGGGAAAGGAGGTGGTTGCCCATCTCCTTCCTTGAGTGTATGGAGGCCTTTGGGAGAGGGCTCGTGGTGCTGAGAAATCAGGCTTTAAGCTGTCCCTGGCGGGCCAGGCAGTGGCTGGTGGAGGAAGAGGAGGACTGGAAGTGGGTTTTTAAATTGCTTCACAGCCTGATTTGAGCTGCCAAGAGGGAAGCTTCCCCCAAAAGGAAGCGCCTGAGGTAGGGGACGACGGTTTAGAGAAACTCGCAAATAATCAAATCCATGAATGTCAAACTCGCAAATGTGGAGAGCTGATTGTACTTCTAAGAAGAAGAATGCCAATATAAACAATATAAAGACTATTTTTGTACCTATACAGGTGTTTAATGAAAACAGTGATGAACTAAAATATCTTGCAAGAGCACTTTTAATGAAGTAATTTTAATGAAATAAAATGGAATAAATTGAATATAAAGGGAAAATAATGGCATTAAAAGGGTGTTTTGTGTAAAACACTTAAACTTACCTTTTCCCTACTTGAACATTCATTGTTTTTGAATGATTAGTAACTGTATCACTAACTAGAAATGGAAAAAGTTAAGTATGAAACATAACAGTAATGGAGAAAAAGTTGTGCTATTTAAAATGTTGATTTAATGAAAATAACACATATGTACGTTTATGAGGAAGATTTATTTATAATCATTTGTTTGCTAATTATGTGAAATAAACTATTACAATTCCTACAAGTCTAGTTTATAATTCAAATTTGGTTAGAATGTTGTAGCTGACATAAAGTCTCTTGGATTTGCATTTAGTGATATGGTCTCATTTCTCCCCTCTAGATACCACTTCTGGTTCCCAGCAGACTTCAGAATCTATCCTGATTGCAGAATGCATTCATTATTAGTTTGCTTCTTTATTGGAATAGTTCCTTTCTCCAGTAGTAATTGTGCTTATGCATCAGTACCTCGATTACTCCTGGTGTCTTTTGATGGTTTCAGAGCTGATTATCTGAAGAAATACAAGCTACCACATCTTCAGGACTTTATTAAGGAAGGTGTATTAGTAGAATATGTTACCAATGCTTTCATCACAAAAACTTTCCCAAATCATTATAGTATAGTCACAGGGCTGTATGAAGAAAGCCATGGTATTGTAGCAAATGAAATGTATGATGTTGTTACCAAAAAAAAGTTTTCACAGTTTAATGATACAGATCCTTTCTGGTGGAATGAAGCTGTTCCTATCTGGGTGACCAACCAGTGGCAGGGGAACAGAACTAGTGCTTCTGCAATGTGGCCTGGCACTGATGTAAAAATTCATAATACTACTCCTCTTTTTTTTATGAAATACAATTCTTCAGTAAGTTTTAATGAAAGAGCAGAAAATATAATTGCATGGTTGAACAGTTCTAATCCACCAGTCACTTTTGCTACTCTTTACTGGGAAGAGCCTGATGCAAGTGGACACAAATATGGGCCAGAAGATACTAAAAACATGACTAAAGTATTAGAAGAGGTCGATAACCTTATTGGCCTGCTTGTTAAGAAGCTAAAGGCTTCAAAGCTGTGGGAGGAAATTAATGTTATAATTACAAGTGATCATGGCATGGCACAATGTTCTGTGGACAGATTGATCAATCTGGATAACTGCATTGATCCTAGTAGTTACACACTGATCGACAAGAGTCCAGTTGCTGCAGTACTGCCAAACAGTAAGTATGTTTTCGTCACTTAAAAACTCTTATGCTGGCTTTTTTGAAAAAATGTTTCATTTGTAGCATTTTTCATGTTTATGAGGAGTCTTAAAATGCATCTAGAACATGGAGGAAATCTCTCCAGCTTTTTCAAAACTTTTAAGTCACTGCACATAGACAGAGAGAGATCAACTGCAAATGCATTTATCCTTCACATGTTCTATCTAAGGTTCAAGAATAATTGGCCAAATAACCAAGTAGCTATCTGTGTGGCACTGGTGCCCCATATGTCACATATTTAAATGCTGAATATTGTTAGGAGCTCATGAGTTCATTGAATAATAAAGGGTGGGCATTTATCATTCTAGTGCTGCAGTATAGGTCTTTTAGTTTCCAAAAGAAGATATAGACTTGATTTCAACTGACTAGGATTGGATTTCCATAACTTTATTTTCTCCCCTTAATATGATTTATTCCACAATAGAAGGTTAAAGAAAAAAGGCGGGGAGCTTGGGGCTAAAGCTCCTGTTCTTGGATGTAGCAGGAAATAAAGGTATTGACACTATTTTTCCCCACCTATCTCACTAGTTGAATTTTCAGGGATGAGGAATATGATGTGTTACGTTGGGTAATTCATTCCTAGATCTTGTCATGTCTGTTTAGGTCCTTGTGGTAAAGCCATTGTATTCTAATAATAACAAGATTGTGAAATGTCTGAAATAACTTTTCTTTCCCAGGATAGTAGGAGAAGGAATCCACAACACTTTGGGTTATTCCCCATGTACCAGCTGACCAGGCAGGAATTCTCAGTCTAACATTCTTTTCAGGTACAACTGTTACTCCTTTCTCCTTTGCCATCGGTTTTTTATTTCCTGCCTTGCCAGCTAATTGCATTTAACCTCCCTTCATGGTGAAATCATTAATTTTGAGGCAGTAGGTTCTTCTTGGGTGAGAAATGGAAAATGCTATGAAGATAAGCAGACCAGCTGAGGAGGAGAGAGAGAAAACAGAAGTAACCTCTATGTCAATGAAGAAGAAAAAGGCAAATGAGGGGCTGCTTGCTACCAGCTCATTGACTGCTTTCCAACAAGTTGTGGCTGTGAAAGACATAAAGTCAAATACCAACCAGATGTCCACTACCTAGTGTGGCTCTGGTGCAGTAGAGGAAAATGCCAACCAGATGTCCACTACCCAGTATGGTCTGGTATGGTGGAGAAAAATGCCAGCCAGCTGTCTGCTACCCAGCGTGGCTCTGATGTGATGGAAGAAGGAGGTTTAAAAAGCATATTTGTAACCTCCAGCAAGAGTGATTCAGAAAAATTTGTGGTGCCCCTCCCTCCACAAGAGGAAAGAAAGAGAAAGGAATTCTGTCTGGGAAAAGGATAAAAGTGTAAAACAGAACGCCCACTGATGGACGTCTCTGGGCTGCAGGAGAGAGGAGTGTAAAGTCCTCCTCCGGTGTGTGTGCATACCCTTTGATTGTTCAGAGCCTAAAAGGCACTGCTAGTGAGTACAGCCCCAGTGGGTGGCTGCATGTAGATAGGCAGAGAGGAAATAAAGAAAAATTACATTAGAGCAATAAGGTATTAGGCAAGGCTTTGTAGTGAAACTGATAGTGAAGGGGAAAGTAGTAATGGTCATAACTGAAAATGTTGTACTGAGAATTCCTGCCTGGTCACCTGGCACGTGGGGAATAACCCAAAGTATTGTGGATTGTTCCTCCAACTATCTTAGAATGAATATTCACAATAAGTAGCAATTTTTCATTCTCACATACTTGAAAGCGCAGTTTTAAACCATGAAATACTACAATATGGATTCTACTAGTTCTTCTTTAAGTATATTAAATAGTATTAAAATGTATTCCACACTGAATGTCTGTATGGAGGATGCTATTTCTGTGTTCAAACGAAAAGTTTGACTGTGCATATCTTGTTTTATTTCCTCCTCCTTCAGATGAAACATATGTCTATAACTTAATGAAAAACTGCAGCACCCACATGAAAGTTTACCTTAAAGAAGAAATTCCAGACCGATACCATTATCATCATAATCGGCGTATTCAACCTATAATTTTGGTGGCAGATGAAGGTTGGACAATTGTACAAAATGAGACTCTTCCAAAGTGTAAGTGTTTTTTTTCCTTTTGCAAGCTTACTATAGTCCCAATTAGAGAAAGTGACTTACTTTCATGAGGAAGGAAGACAGGTGTTCAGGACAGAGAAATGTTACCGCTGTAACATTGGCGCCTTCTGGAAACATTTTTAAACAACTAAATTGAACTTTGAATAAAAATAAAACCCACATTGTGGTAATACGTACATTTATTAGAACTAATCAAATTGCAACAAAAGGTTGCAAGTTTTTGCAAGAGTTCTTCATCAGGGAAGGTTGTACTAAAAACATAAGAAAAAGGGCAAGAAGCAAAGAAATAAAAAACGTATGCCTGTTTTTTGGCTGTGGGGTCTTCAGCTAAGCTCAGTCTCAAGACAGAGGCAGAACTGAATCAATCAGTGGTTGCTTTCAGGTTAAAGCTGCATATGTATACTAGTTTGGGTAAAACATTTATTTTTTTATAGAGGACCTAATTCCCCACCCCTGAGACTCAAAGTGGCTCACAAAAGTTAAAACAGATAAACGTTACACATAGTTGTTGTACCTTGCTTCTTCTGGGAATATAGAATGCTTTCAAACGTCTCTAAGGATTAAGTTCATGGAGCTAGATGCTGCACATTTTAGGAAACATCTGTTTGACCTTCTCTGGGTTGAGTTACTTTGTATAAAACGCCATAGATCTGCAAGCTGGAGATAATACTGAAATTCAGAAGAAGTGATGTAGAAAAATATGTTTTGGCAAATGCTGGATAATTACCAGCCATGCCAAATCTCATCTACAGTGTTGCTCCTGGCTTATTGCTAACAAACTATACAAACTGCATTATGCTAAGAGAAATTAGTAACATTTCCTTCTCAAGATTCAGATGACAATCTGAGTGTTCCTAATGAAACCAGAAGCCTTGAATAGGAGGCCTGGAGGCTACTGTAACCCCTCCATGTTCTCACTCCCTGTATGCTCTACCACATCACAATCAATTACAGAAAATAGCAGGAGACAGCAGAAAGGCCACATGAGCTTGGACTTTTTGTTCCAAGTTTGTCCAAAGATTCTCTTGGAGAAACCCAAGTGGGGGCAAAAACACTATGGAATGAGCTGTGAGAAGTTGTTCATTATTAGTGCAAATCTATTTATGCGTTCTCTAGTGTCCTTCTTCACTATATTAAAATTGTTGGTCATCTTTGTAATAAAGAGATGACTTAGTGTTTCATTTTTAAAAATACACACTTTAATTGCTCCTTCTATGCTTTGGAATATTAAATATGCAGTTTGACTGCACAGTTGCTAATTGTCACATGGGTGGAGAAGGGGAAAGGTTCCAGTACTTTTTTCACCTTAATTCTCTGCTCACCTGTCCTGCAGCAAAGGTCTGAGAAGGGAATACTAAGGGAATTTTCATCTTTTTCCCACCGTTACCCAGAAGGTGCATTCATGGGTAGCAGGGAAGAGCATAACCATTGCTACCTTTCTTGCAAAGGAAGCACAATTCCCAAAAAAGGGAACATTGCTGTCTGGTATGTGGCAATGATAGTGGTTGAGATCAATTTGTTTTGTGCTCTTAACTAAGAGGTAGCAGTAAAAATATCCAAATAGCTGTTCAGTGACTTGTTTTTCAAAGTCAGTCATTTTCTACCTGCCCATTGCACACTGAGAGGTGTTTATTTTTTTTATTAATAAAAATATACTTTATTAAACATACAAATAAACAAAAACAAAACAAAACACACAGTAGACACACAATAAAAAAACACAACAATACAAAACAAAACATACAACCACACTTATCAGTAACAACAGTTCTTAATACATAGAATGATACCCCTCCTTCTTTTCAACAGGGGGGGATCCTGCTTCCCATAATTTATATTTCAAAATATTATACAAACCTACATACAAACCATTCATCCATGAGCAATTCTTCTAATTTCTTGCTCCTATCTTCACTCTCTCAAACATATACTAACATACTTAACTTCTTCCACCGAACCATTGGAGAATCTGCACGAACTCTTCTTGTATCCCTAAAATCCTTCTTATTCAATTAATCCTTTTACTGGTATCACCGCTTCCACCTTGCTAACCTAAATCGAACCTATAAAACAATTCCTTACATCTTTTCACCAATTGTATGACGTTAAAAAATTTAATGTCATACTATTTTAATTTAATTAATTTAATTATTAATTACTTTAGTAATTCTACAACCACTCCAATACAAAGATCGATCAGTACTTAATCCTATTTAAATCTAATTGCTCATTTCCCTTATCCATCAATATAAATACCAAACCATTAATTCGACAAGCTTCCTAGCTATCTAGCCTTATTAATATAACTAACTAAACAACCCTATTAAAGCAGCTTCCCCCCACTCTTCTTCCCAAAAGGGTTTTAGTATTTCCCATTCCAGAAATGCTTTACCATTCGTTTTATCTTGCAACCTTAAGGTTAGTTTATCTGATTCTGCTAATTCATACACTTTACGCTTCCAGTCTTCTAACTTCGGTGTCTCTTTGGATTTCCAAGATTTTGCAAATATAGTCCTAGCTGCATATATTAAATAACACAAAATCCTCAGAGTTTCCTTCTTCAATATTATTTCTAATCCTTTCAAAATATTTAACAAATAAATTTCTGGTAATAATGCAAATTTTATATTAAATATTTTCTCTATTTGGCTATGAATTTGTATCCAAAATATATTTGCTTCTTTACATCGCCACCACATATGATAAAAGGAACCTACTTCTTGACATTTCCAACATGTGGGTGCTTCCTTTTTTTTACCTATTTTAGATAATCTAAGTGGTGTTAGGTACCATCTATAATAAATCTTAAAGAAGTTCTCTTTTAAATTATAATTCCTAATAAATTTTTGATTGATATTCCACGCGGACTGCCATTGTTCAGTTATTATTGAACGCCCTATATCTTGGGCCCATTTTATCATATTGGTCTTCACAAACTCATCCTCTAATTCCAAGTTTAATAATAATTTGTATATCTTACTCAATAACTGTTTAGCTCCCAAATGTATTATCTTATCGAATTCTGTATCCTCCCACAATATTCCTTTAGATCTTGTGTCTTCTTTATATTTTCCCAATAATTGATTATATAGGAGCCAATGCGAAGAGTATCCTTCTCCCATCAGTTCTTCTCTAGTTTTAGGTCTAACCATCATCCCTTCTTTTTTAAGTATATCCTTATACGTCAACCATTCTTTTATCCTTACCTTCTCAAATTTATAGAATGCTTCATGGGGGGAGGTCCAAGATGGTATTTTTAAATACATTTTTTCCCTTAACTTCAGCCAAATTCGTAAAATCGCTTTTCTTACAAAATGTTCTGTAATTATTTTATTAACTTTATGTTTATCATAACAAATATAAGCATACCAACCAAAATATAAGTTAAATCCTTCCAATTTCAGTAATTTATCATTCTCTAATAGGATCCATTCCTTGGCCCATATTAATGCTGAAGCCTCATGATATAATTTTAAGTCTGGAACACCCAATCCTCCCTTCTCCTTAGATTCTTTTAAATATTTCCATTTGATTCTTGCTTTCCTTCCATTCCATATAAATCTGCTTAAGTCCTGCTCCCAAATTTTAAAAGGTTTATCGTTGGATATTATTGGAAGATTTTGAAAGAGGAACAACATTTTTGGTAAAACGTTCATTTTCACTGCTGAAATTCTTCCAAGTAATGATAATTGCAATTTTTTCCATTTGCTCAAATTACCTTGGATCTCCCTCCAAATTTTCTTATGATTATTTTCAAATAACTCTGAGTTATTTTTTGTTATTACTATACCTAAATACCTCACCTTTTTTGCTATTTTAAATCCTGAGATCCTCATCAATTCCAATTCTTGCTTTAAAGTGATATTTTTTGTAATCATCAATGATTTGTCTTTATTGATCCTTAACCCGGCGACTTGACCGTATTCTTTTAATGTATCTATTAAGGGTATAATACTTCTCGTCGGATCTTCTAAAATTATAGCCATGTCATCGGCAAATGCTTGTAGTTTGAATTCATGCCCTCTTATTTTGGTACCACATATTTCTTTATTATTTCTCATTCTAATATTTAAAATTTCTAAACTCATAATAAATAATAAGGGGGATAGTGGACAGCCCTGCCTCGTTCCCTTATTTATCTTAAATGTATTTGATTTATCCCCATTAACTATTAAATTTGCCCTTTGATCTCTATAAATGGCTTGAACCCACCCTTTATACCTATCTCCAAACCCTATCTCTCCCGTTACATCAAATATAAATTTCCATCTCAAATTATCGAAGGCTTTTTCCGCATCTAAAAATACTAAAGCCAATTCCTTCTGATTATATTGTTGATAATACTCTACTATATCTACTATCGTCCTTATATTATTTCTTAAATATCTACCCGGGAGAAACCCATTTTGATCTACCTGTATCCAATTCACCAAAACTTTCTTTAATCTATTTGCCAATATCGAAGTAAAGATTTTATAATCAGTATTTAACAACGAAATCGGTCTATAATTTTTTTTATCCTGTTTATCCCTCCCCTCCTTTGGGATCAATATAATATTGGACTCTTCCCACAAATTTGGTATCTTCTGATTTTGGATGGAATTAATTACCTGAACTAATATAGGTGCTAATAACTCTTGAAGTGTTTTATAATATGTTCCTGTAAATCCGTCCGGACCTGGAGCCTTCCCTTCCTTTAAATTCATAATAGCGTCTTGTACTTCCTGCAAGGTTATCTCCTTATCTAATTCCTCTCTTTGTATCTCCGACAATCTGACAATATCCATCTCTTGTAAATACTTAATAATACTATAATTCTGTCCTTGGGATTGACTTCTTTCTTTGAATAATTCTTCAAAATAATTTACTAATACATTTTTAATCTTTTCTTGCTGTTGATGGATAATCTGTCCTTCCCTTATTTCCGTAATGATATTTTTATCTCTTTCTTTCTTCAGTTTATATGCCAACTACCTGCCTGGTTTATTTGCATATTCAAATTGTTTCTGTTTTAAATACTTCAATTTTCGTTCTAATTGTTCCATCATCAAAAGGGATAATTGTTTCCTCCACATTTTATTTTCATCATAAATCTTCATATCCTTAGGGTTTATCTTTAATTGATATTCCTTCTCCCGTAATTTATTTACAATATATCTTTCCTTTTCTTTTCTACATTTGTTTAACCAAGCCTGTTGGCCTATAAAAAAACCCCTCATCACAGCTTTACTAGTGTCCCGAACTACATGAATTGATTGTTCTTGTCCAAGATTATTTTCCCAAAAGGATTTTAATTCTGCTTTCGCCTTTGCCACTATATCATCATTTTTTAACAAATTATCATTTAATCTCCAATCTCTTCTACTTTCACCAAGTTTTAACGTTAATAAAATTGGACAGTGATCTGATAGGGTTCTCAGAAGGGTTTCTATTTTCTTTATATTTTTTATCATCTCCAAAGGTATAAAAAATCTGTCCAACCTTGACCATGTCTTATGACAATCAGAATAATACGTAAAGTGTTCTTCTTTTCTGTTTACTTTATTATCTACCTCTTTTAGGGACAAATAATCTAATAAATCAAAAAAGGATTTCGGTAATTTACCCTGATTAATTTTTTTCTTTGATCTATCCTTTCCTGTTCTATCTGTTTGTGAGTTTAGAACCCCATTCCAATCCCCCATCAATATCACTTTATGATTCTCCAAATCCCTTAATCTTTCTGATAAATTTTGATAAAATTTACTCTTATTGTCCAGCGGTCCATATACTGCTACCACTACAAATCTTAAACCTGGCGTCTTAACTTCTACAATTAAAAAGTGTCCCTTTTCATCACTATATATTAATTCCGATTCAAATTTATTACTTACATATACTGTCACCCCTTTTTTCTTTTTATTTATTACAGATGAGAAACTATATCCTAATTTGGGATTTATGATATATTTTAAATCTTTATCTCTGATGTGGGTTTCTTTGAATAGCTATCACGTCAGGCTTCAGTTTTTCTAAATAATGAAAAATACATTTTCTTTTATATGGAGCATTCATACCACGAACGTTCCAAGATAATAATTTTAGATTCATTTTAAATCAACACTTAAATAGAACTAACCTTAACCGCTATTCTTTTTACCTAATTGATTTCTTCTGAGCCTTCTTCTCCCAATCCTTCTAATTCCAAATCTTGTATTGATGGTGTATCTTCCTCTCCTTCTTCTCCCGCTTCTACTTCTCCTCCTCCTTCCTCTTCCTCCTGTCTCTTTTCTAATTCTTCTTTCCTTATTCTCTCCAGTTCTTGTTTCATCTGTTCTTTTCTTATCCTTTTCTCTAATCCTTGGTCTCTTTGTATATTTTCTTTCCTTATATCTTTTTCTTGGTCTCGTATCGATTCCTCAGTTCTAATAAACTCTTCTTTGTATTTTTTCCAAAACTCTTGTGCCTTCGCAATTGTATTCAAAACCACTCTCTTCTGTTTCCGTATAAAAGATATACCTTCCGATTTCTCCCAGGTATATCTTATTCCGAAATCTCTTAATCTTTGAGTTATAAAGACATAATCCCTTCTCTTCTTTAGTAGAACCGGATGAATATCTTTGAAAATTTTCACCTCCGAGTCTTCTATTATCAACTTCTTCGAATAGTTACGTTGTAACACCAAATCTTTCACCCTCTCTTTTAAGAAATATACCACAATGTCTCGTGGTATATTTCTACGTTTTGCTACTGCAGAATTTACTCGAAAGGCTCTGTCAATTTCCAAATCTAACTGTTCCGGTTCCCAATCTATAAATCTTGCTAAGGGTACGACCAGTCTCTGATACAAATCTTCTTGAGCAACCTCACTCAACCCTCTGATCTTTATTGATTTATTTCTATACCTTATATCCATCAGCAGAGTTGAGTGCTCTAATTGATCTGTTCTTTCAACGTTATTTGTTATCTGAGTCTCAAGCTTTGTAGTTCTTTCTTCCACCTGTACAATCTTCTCGTTAACTTGTCTTATTTCTGTGCTTATGTTATCTAGTTTCATATTAAATATCTCCAACTCTTTTTTGATATCTGTCTTTATTTCCGTCCTCATATGTTTCATATCCATTCTGACTTCTTTCATTTCGTTTTTGAAGGTCGTCGTTAGTTTCCGTAGCTCCCCCATTAGATCTATTCCAATACTTTGGTTCGCGCCTTGAATTTCTGTAGTTGTTGTACCTATCCCCACAGTTGGAGTCTTAATTTCTATGGAAGCTCTCCTTTGCGAAAGTGATTGGGTTTGGGTTTGGGCTCCTGTTCCTGCCTTCCTTTTCCCCGCTGCCATCATCTTGCCAATTTCACTCTGTCTTCTTACCTCTTCTCTACCTAAGTTAACTGTAGGTTCTTCTAATTCCTCTGGTTCCTCTAATTTAAATATTTATTGCCTACTTATCTGTTTAGTTATTTAACTAAACTATTTATTTTATTTGTTTTATTATTTCACTTATACTCTTTTATTATTATTATTGTTTTCTTTTTTTAATACGTGTATATGTATGTTTTCTTATCTCTACGTGTGTGTGTGTGTGTGTATATATATATATATTATTACAGAACCTACCCTTTTATCTTAATGCTCTTCTTCCACAATTTAATATCCACAATATTACACAATATTACTCAAAGTTTTGTTCCTTGGTTAAATCAACAATTTCTATAATCCCAATTCTGGTTCTGGTTACTTAAACCAGTTTCCCCTTCCGATTCTAGTCACTTACACTCTGAGATTCTGATAATGACCCCAAGGGTTACTGCTCCACTAATGAATAATGATTATAAATATAGAAATTCCCAATTATAATATATGAATTCTATATATAAGTTAGATTCCAATATAAATATTTCCTTGAAATTACTCCTCCTCCCTCAACCCGTTCCTATATGGCCCAATGTAACAGTTAACTTACAGTTGAACATGGCTTTATTAAGACCTCTTCCCCCCCTCTTCTACTTTCTATTCCCATAGTTGTCTTCCTCTTTCTCCAACTTCTGTTCTCTCTTCTCCGTCACACCGTCCCTCCATCCGCCCTCTCTTCTCCGTCCCTCCGTCCTCTCTCTCTTCTCTGCCACTCTGTCTCTAACTCTGTCACTCTTTCTCTGTCACTTGTCGCTCCGTCCACCCGCTCTTTTCCGTCACTCCGCCCCTCTCTCTTCTCTGTCACTCGTCGCCTCGTCAGTTCGTTGATTTGTCTACCCTCTCTTCTCCGTCACTCCCGCTCTCTCTTCCCTATTAGTCCGTCCACTCTCTCTTCTCCGTCACAACGTCCACCCTCCGTCCACTCTCTCTTCCGTTGCTTCTCCTACTCTATCTTCTCCGTCACTCCGTCCACGTCTCTGTCGCTTGTCGCTCCGTCCACTCTTCTTTCTCCGTCACTCCATTCACCCTCTCCTCTCCGTCTCTCCGTCACTCCGTCCTCTCTCTCTACTTTGCTCTGCTCTGCTCTGCTTTACTCTAGCGTTCCAGCCACTCTTCTCTTCTCTGTCACTCCATCATTCCATCCATTCTCTCTTCTCCGTCACGATCTCATCTCATCCACTTCACCCTCCCTTTCTCCCCTTCTCCCCCTTTTCAATCCAATCACAATTCAATCTCTGAGGGGGTAGGACTATAACTTTCCAGGTTTTCCAACTTCAACCCAACTTCCCAGCTCACAAACGAGGAAGGGGGGCAGAAGAATCAAGGGAGACCAACCATGGCTATTTTATCAATACACTGAAGACGCTACTGGTGCAGCAGGCACTAGACAAAATGGCGATCCTTCGCACGCTCCAGCTCAAATCTAGTGCTCACTCCAAAAAAACCTATTAGAGAGGGTTCAAAAAAAACTCCAAAAAGTATAAAGGCACTGCGCTCCCCAATCCACCATTAAGCAGTGCTTGTAAAGATTATAGTCTCTTATGGCTGTTAGAAATTCTATCGCTCTGAGTGGGGGGGGGGGTAATCCGATCGCTTCTTCGCTTCTTCGCTTCCTCGTCCCACTACCCGTCCTGGGCACCACAGCGCCAGGGAGATACTGCTCTCCTTCAGGTAAGAAGTTACTTCTTCTTAACCCCAGTAAAAGTCCATTAGGGTAACTTACCAATGGTTCTTACTGCTATTTTCTAATTTTAGTACAGCTTCCTATAAACCGGTGATGAGACAGCTAGGCTGTCCAGGCTCTCCGACGCGGTAATGGCGGCTCCACAGTCCTTCCACCCAGCCGTGCCTTGTTATTTCTCCTTCTCAATTTCACACTCTGGGTGGCAATGGACCCCCAACGAGCCTCCTCCGTGATCCCCTTTCTCCAGGGGTCAATTTCCTCCAATTTGATTTTATTTTCGAGGAAATTCCCGACCGCGTCGGATTGGAATTCCACAGCCTCGTGGATTTCCTACCTTTCACTGTCTCTCCTCCACCGGAAGTCTCCGAGAGGTGTTTAAAATCTATATGAACATGTCATAAAAGGCAAGGAATATAGATAAAATATACAGATAGGTCCGTCTCTACAAATAACGAGATGCGTCTTGCTAATTGTTGTGCTGTTGTCTGTGTTTTAATGATCTGTGTTTTAATGTGGTTTTAATTTTTTGGTTGTTTAGTCTCAATTTAACTTTTGTATCTTGTGGATTTTTAACAATATATTTTTTTAATTTGGCCCAACCTGGAAAGAAGACAAGATAGAAATAAATACACCAATAGCAGCAACAACAGCAGCAGTAGTTCAGCAGCTCAAAATAGGGTCCAGAAAGTGTTCCTCTTGCCTGAAGCAGCAATAAGCACGCATCCTTTTGCTGTCATCACTAAGGGAAAGCAGGGGAAAAAAATGGAGAGTTGACTTTGGGACCAGAATCTGCTGCTTAAGGAGAAAAACATTTTTTGTGGCATAAGTCTAAGTTTCAGGCTTAAATTCTGAAGCTTATTTTAATAGTTTTTGTTTTCCCTATTTATGAAAGGTAACTTGAACTGAATTGAACAGCAGGTAAAACAGTAATAAGTTAAGTTCTTAAAGCCAGTGGATCCCTTCTGAGAAGGGTTATCTATGCTGAGCTTTTTGTTTGTTTTGGTTTTGTTAGGCTCACTTCTGCTGTGAAAGCTTTTGTCAGGCAGGACCTCTGGACGACCCAGAAGCTGGAAGTTTTAGGGGAAACCATTGGAGGAACATCTAAGCAGGGTTGGCAGGTGGTCAGTTTTCACCCTGTATCCCCATAGGCCACACGGGATATGATGTCATTCCGTTCTATTCAGTATTTTTGGCCAAAAACTTATCTAGAAAAAGAAGGGGGCTGGGAGGTTGGGGATTCAAGGGAAGGCAAACTGTAATGTCAGCTCATGGTCTGGAACAGTTTTCAGGCAGACACTAGCCTGATAATGATTCCTTCTTAATAAAAATGGGAATTTGGGTGTATGCTTTCCCCATTCCTGATCTCAAGCGTGCCTCACAAGCACTGATGAAATGGCAGAGTACACATCTCTTCAGTCATCATACTACAAAGTGTGGCTTTCAGCAGTGCAACAGTGGGGTTTTGTTAAAAAGTGCACAGAAGGAATTAACTAGCATAGTAAGCTATGTCAAGAAACAATATGAAGCTGGCAGAGTGAGATGCAGACATAACGCAACATTTTTTCCCCCTGCCCTTCCTCTTAGTGTATCTTCTTAATTATGAACTGCTTTGGACCAATTCTGGCTATTCTAATTGTATTCACAAATAGTAAACTCAGTGCTAACTTATGGCAGTTAAGCCATACCCATCAGGCAGCAACACAGTTCCCGTTGTACATTGCAGAAAAGGGCAGCAACAATTATCTGGGGCCTGGGACAACTCATCTGTGAGGAAAGATACCAGTTTTGGGGCTGTTTATAAAACAGGTAAGTGTTAGGAAAGGTGGTAGAAATGGGTGAGGTGTTTTCCTCTTCCTCTCTTAAGACTAGAATTCAGAACTATCCATTGAAACAGAATAATAGGAGATTCAGGAGAAGTGGAAGGTAGTACTTCACATGGCTAACTTGAATGGCTAGAAAAGACAGCTTCCTGTGGTATAAAGAGATTAGTGCCCCCTAGCAAGTACAGCTGCATATTCTCTTTAGTATAATACACTACAGATCTCTGTATGTCAGTTACTGAGAAGCATAAGGAGGAGGGTACTGTTGCACTTTTCCTTGTGACTTTCCCATAGACAGCTAACTAACTCTTGTAAGAGAAAAATGCTGGACTTGGTAGGTCTCTTGTCTGATCAACATAGCTGTTACCTTTAATTACTCTGTACGGTGGCAATTGAAATTCCCCTTTGAACTTTTAGAGAACACTGTGTATGAACAAAGTTAATAGGGCAGAGAGAAGGGCTGGTGCGGGAAAGAACTAGTTTTCCTGCAGTGGGTTAGCTCTTACTTCTGCTTCAGAAGGGAGCATCTTAATATTCACATTAGATGCAGTGTGTTTTTGTTGTTGTTGTTGTTGTTGTTGAGGTGGGTAACTCTATCCAGTTTCAGTTATGTGTCCTGCCTACTCTAGAAAGTACCTTGGCTAGGAGCTCAGCATTTCTAATTGTGTGGTAGACATTCTCTGCCACCCACCAACTATGACACTCAAAATTTCCTGACTCTTCCTAAGGAGACCTCAGATGTACCAAAGCCAAACTAAATATTGACCAGTACTTTCATGTTACACATCTGTGGGCCTCTCTGATCAGTATGGTTAGCAGTAAAGGAGAGCTCCCGCAGTCAGCGACCCATCTATTACCAAAGCCTTCCAGATGAGTAGAAAAGAACTGATACTGCTCCAGAGTGCCCTGAAGGCTCTCTTGCCAGCTTCATGTACTCTAAAAAGTGAAGAGGAGTCACAAATCACAGAATCATACAGTTGGAAGAGACCACAGAGGCCATCCAGTGCAGCCCCCTGCCATCCAGGAACACCTATCAAAGCACTCCCAACAGATGGCCATCCAGCCTCTGTTTAAAAACCTCCAAAGAAGGAGACTTCACCACACTCCAAGCCAAGCAACTCTGACCATCAGGAAGTTCTTCCTTATGTTTATGTGGAATCTCTTTTCCTGTAGTTTGAATCCATTTCTCCTTATCCTATTCTCTGAGGAAATAAGCCTGGTATGATATCCTTTCAAACATGGCTATCATGTCCTAAACATACCCAGCTCCCTAAACCACTCCTCATAGGGCAGACCCCTCACCATTTTGGTCGCCCTCATCTGGGCATGTTCCAGAAATGTTAAGGGAATTAATTCACCTGTAAAAAGGAAAAGAGTCTTCCACTTTCTACAGAAATACGAATCAGACATTACCTGAGAGACATGTGTAAGAACCAAAGACCTCAAATATGTACAAAACTCCAAACTAGGATAAGACTCCTCAATATCAACTAATTAAAAAAAAAGGTGTTACAATTTATGTACAGAAGAAATATAATCCAAAAGAGATATTCAAAGACACAAATGGAAAATTCTTGGCAGTGGAGATCGATTTTCAACAATCCAAGATATTGCTGGTTAGCATTTATGGCCCCTTGGGAAATAAGAATATATTCTGTGAAAAGCTAATACTCAAGATCTTGGATTATGATTATCAGCAATTAATTTTGATGAGAGACTGGAATGGTGTAATAAACCCTGACATAGACTGAACAAACGGGAAAGGAATAAAAGGAACCTGGGTGAAATTGCCAAAATCTTTTTTTGAAATGATGGATAACTTATCAATCGTGGATACCTGGTGGCATTTATATGGGACCAAGAAAGAATTCACTTTCTGTTCAGAAGTTCATCATTTATGGTCTTGTATAGATATGTTTCTCATCTCTAAGACATTGAATAAAAGTATAAAGAAAATAGAAGCACTCCCCAAATCAACCTTGGACCATAATGCGGTCCTCGTAACACTGGAAACAAGAAGAACAGAATACGTTTGGAGGTTAAAGGATTATCTTTTATTTAATGAAGATATAATCTCAAAAGCAAAGCAAGAACTACAAAATTTCTTCATTATTAACTCGAGAAAGTAGACCCCAAGACATACTGTTTGGGACACAGCCAAGGCCATGATGAGAGGTTTCTTCATTCAGCAAGAGGCCCAATTAAAGCAATAAAGAGACAAAGAGAAAGGTATTTTAGCTGAGATTAAGAAAAAAGAAGAACTTCAGTTGAACCTAAAAAAATTCAAAACTTCTCATGGAGATAAAAGCATTACAGAAAACAATTAGATATGCAGACAACATACGAAATGGAGAGAAAGCTTAAATTCTCGAAGCAGAAATACTTTGAGAATGCTAATAAGCCTGGCAAATGCCTCTCTCAAAGACTGAAAAAGAAACGATTGATCTCCAAAATTAAAGATGGGAAAACCACTCATCATCACCAAAACAAGATCAAGGAAGTATTTACTCGATATTACACAAAATTATTTAAAGAGACACCAGTGACCAGCAACCAAATTAATAACTATTTGGAGAGAATAAATACAGAAAAATTGACGGAACAACAAAAGAATGACTTAAACCAACCAATTACCAAAGTATAGATACTTAAGACAATTAAGAAACTGAAAGATGGGAAAGCCCCTAATCCAGATGGTTTCTCCACTGCCTTCTATAAGTTTTTTTTATGAACAATTGACTATGCCGTTACAGAAATTAATCAGTGAAATAAAACACAAGAATCCACCCCAATCTTGGGGCCAAGCTAATATTACTCTAATTCCGAAAGAAGGCGAAGATATACTCGAACTGAAGAATTTCAGACCTATTTCACTTTTAAATGTGGATTACAAAATATTCACCTCCCTTTTAGTGGAAAGACTAAAAAAAACTGTTACAATCTTAGATCCATGAAGATCAAAATGGCTTTCTCCCTAAAAGACATATGGAAAAATAATATTCATATGTTACTGAACATCATTGAACATTTTCATGTCCATAATGAGAAGAAATTAGCAATGATTTGTTTAGACGCAAAGAAAACCTTCGATAATATAAATTGGTCATTTATGTTTGGGGTTTTTAAGAAGATAGATTTAGGAGAACAATTTATAAGATGGATCCAAGCAATTTACACAAATCAGGAGATGTGAATACTTACTAATGAGGAGAAAACAAAAACCATAAAAATAAATAAAGGAACTAGACAAGGATGTCCTCTTTGCTGTAATTCTTAATGGTAATTGAACTACTATTAATAAAAATTCGGGCAGATCAACTCATTACTCGTGTCAAGATAGAATTGGAGATTTACAAACTCTTGGCCTTTGCTGATGATACTGTTACCTTATTAGAAAATCCAACATCAAGTGCAAATAGATTACTTGTGGCATTGAAAGAATTTGAGGGAGTATCAGGTTTCGAAATTAACAAAGATAAAACACAACTACTAACAAAAAACCTTTCAGGACCTGAAGAAAGGGACTAACTGCCAACTTCACTCTTACAAAAATAGTCAGGTACTTAGGTATTCAAATCATGCAGAATAACACTGATCTCTTCGATAACAATTATAAAATTATATGGAGAGAAATAACAAAAGAACTACAAAGATGGGCGAAACTCGATCTCTCACTGCTGGGTAGAATAGTGGCTATCAAGATGATCATTCTGCCCAAACTGAATTTCCTGTTCCAGAATTTACCGATCATTGTAAATGATAAACCATTACAGGAATGGGATAAAGAATTGAGAAAATTCATATGGAAAGGAAAGGAAAAAAACAAGAATAAGATTTCAAATACTAAAAGATGCCAAAGAAAGAGGAGGGATGTTCTTTCTGGACCTAAAGTTATACTGTCATGCAAACTGCCTAAATTGGCTAACAGAATGGATTTCTTTGAAAAATAGAAGACTACTTCAGGCCAAAGAATCAGACCTCCATTTTGGTTGGCACACATACATCATACATGACAATGCCAGAATTCACAAGGATTTTATGAATCACTTTATTAGAAAACCCTTATTGAGAATCTGGACAAAATATAAACCATTACTCTGTCCTAAAATCCCATTGTGGACATCACGAAACTTCCTACTGACAAGAAATGCCAAGATGGAACAGGTGGATAACATACCAAGATCTCCTAAAAATAAAAGATGATTCAGCAGAACCCAAAGCAAAAGAGGAATTATTTGAAGAGGGTATACAACCCACTGGCTTCTTTATAGACAATTATTAGAAAAATACAAAATAGATGAGAGACTTTATGGTATTGAATGTAAGTCCACAGAATTTGCTAAAATATTATCAGACAGTGTCAATAATAAAACTGGAAAGATTTATAAACTATTACTGAGAACTGACCAAGAAAAGGAGGTGGTTAAAGACAACATATTTAGGTGGGCAAAAGATATGGGAACCTCAATAGATCTGGATCAGTGGGAGAACTCTTGCAGTAACATTTTGAATATCATAAAACCCACCAAACTAAGAGAAAATTACTATAAGCTTCTGTGCAGATGGCACCTATCTCTCCTGAGATAGCAAAGATGACAAATAATAAGAATCCCAGTTGTTGGAAATGTAGTGATATAGGAACATTATACCACTCGTGGTGGAGATGCCCTTCAATTAAAAGATTTTGGAAATAAATCCATACCAAGATAACAGAGGTTATAAAAATCCAATTTCCATTATGTACGAAGATGTATCTGTTAAATATAATAGACAGTTCTTCCCAACTACAATGGTTAAAGAAAACCCAAAAACAGGCATTGTTATATATGATAACCACAGCCAGAATAATCTTGGCACAGAGGTGGAAAAACTCAGTGGCTCCATCAATTGAAGACTAGCTGTTGAAACTTTATGAAGCTGGCAGCCATAATGGCAGCTAGAATAGTCTCTGAGTGTGTGGCTCTATTGATGAAGGATATTCTTTGTATTATTCAGGAGAATACTGTTGTAGTTCTTGTGACTCTTTCAGTAGAAAGTTATCAACCCTTTCTTCTCACCAGTGAGTGATATCTTATTCCATCATGGACGGGCAATGATACTTCCATCTTTTTCCCTTTCCCTACAACAGTTGGTGGGTGGAGAAAGAGAGAGAGAGAGACTAGCATATGTTAGATATAAATTTTATAGTGAAAATACACCTTTCCCACACTGAAGGGCTTAGACTCCTTGATTTTATCTTTATATTATTTCATCCAATTTCTTTTGGGTCAGAGTTTTTACAGCTACACTTTCAAGATGGTTGAGAGCCTACACTTCTGTTTTTCTGAGAAATCATGTGCTTCAGAGATCCTGGCTCACTCTACCAGAAGTGTTCAGTTTGGGTTGTATCTAGCAGATCTGTGTCCTTGCTTGAGCTTTGTTGGTTCAGCTGGAACCTCATCCTCTGTTAAGCAGTACAAGATTAATTTATTTGTTTTGGCTGAAGCTTCTTTCAGGAGGTGTGTGTGTGTGCGAAAAAAGTAGTTCCTCTTTAGTGGGAAAATCTATCATATTACTTTAGTGACTGTTTTTTTACATCCCAGAATAGACTACCTGATTCCATTGCAGGAAAAAAAGAAAGTTGGACTTAACCATGAGGTATGTGTTTCAGCAGTAATTGGAGCAAGTCTATTAAAAAGTAGGGAAGCAATGTGTTGAATATGCCGAGGAGGAAAAAAATTACTTTCCATTAAAGAGAAACTGCCTTTCCTACTAAGGAGAAACTAAGTACCTAAGTGACTTAGGTCACTGAAGTAGGGTGGAAGATTTGGTTTAGCAATCATTCTTTCTTCTTCTTCTTCTTCTTCTTCTTCTTCTTCTTCCTTGTTCTAGAACTGTTTTTAAAATAATTTTGGCATGGGTTATATTTTTCTTGTTAGATTTGTTCTTTCTGGTGCTTGTTATCCTGAAACTGGGAGCGGTCAGTCTCCTCAGTAGGAAAGGCATCCTGCTTAGCTTAAATATTAAGATCCTGCCTTCTGGACTAGTAGGATGAGCTAACCCCATGCTAGACTACCCTCCCACCATTGAGGGAAAAAAAGTTCCAACTTGCTGGGTTATAGACATGCTATTAATGTAAAGTTTATAGTTTGATAACAATCCTCACTGCAGTGCAGTTCCAAAGTACAGAGTTTTCCTTTGCATAAAACAGCTGGTGCCATTCTTCCTTTATGGAAGTAAAGATAAGATTGTAGCAGGTAATCCCAGCATGTGCAATAAGAAGCAAGATGTGCCTCCTGTCTCGTTAAATAACAAGTGGATTTTATTAATAAAGTGATATGGCGAAGAATGAGAGTTATACACTTGATATGCAAATAAATTGCTTAACAAGCTATAGATATCATGTTTGGTGAATTTTGTGCGGGGAGAAATAGGCTTATAGAGGTACTTTAAAAAGCTGTAGCTTCCTGTTTTACTTTATAGCTTGTAGTGGTGAAATAATTGTTCATTAAACATTTCTAGCACACTTACAATTCTTGGATGCTTTTTATTTCCTTCCAGTAGGAGACCATGGCTATGATGATGCCCTTCCAAGTATGCATCCATTTTTGGCAGCTCATGGACCTGCTTTTCGCAAAGGTTACAAACAAAAGACAATGTGTACTGTCGATATTTATCCAATGATGTGTCATATCTTAGGACTGACACCTCAGCCCAATAATGGCACCTTGAGCCATACCAAGTGTCTATTAGCAGACCAGTGGTGCATTGATGTTCCTGATGCCATTGGAATAGTTATTGGTGTCTTTATGGTGCTGACTACTCTGACGTGCCTGATAATAATCATGAAGAACAGAACACCTTCTCTGCGTCCATTTTCACGACTTCAACTTCAGGAAGATGATGACGATCCATTAATTGGATAACATGAACTGACTTTTGTCTTGAAAACTGGAACGCTCGTTCAGTTACACTGGATAACATCTTACAATGCACTTTAATAATCCACTGCAGTAGAATATTTTTGTTATAAAATAAAAATGTTAAATTGAATCTGTTCTTAAGTATATGAAAAGGCAAAACTTCCAGTTAATAAAGTGGCAAGATTAAGAGATTTAAATATCAATAAATGAAGCTGCTTGTCCACAAGTAACTATCTGGAGGTATGTTAATTCCTGAACTTAGGTGCAAGAAAGTCTGAACTATTAAGTCTTGAAGTTATTTAGTAGATACGCTTTGATTCTGGAAATGGTGATTCTTCTTCTGTGTATTTCTTATGAGTACAATGCTGCAAGAAGGTCTGAAGAACAGCTGATCCAAAAGTGGGCTGTGTAGCTTAGGCTACTGGAAGCAAAATTCCATAGCTGCAACTCTGAGAACTGGTGTACCTTGGTGTAGGCAATCTGCAAGTATTGCCTTATTGGAAAATGTTACAGATATGTCAGCAGCAGCACTTGTAGCCTTCAGCAGGACTGACCATGTCAAAATGCTGATACAATTTGGTCTCAACGCTGTATATTTAAAGAGCTGGTATCCAAGAGCTTTCTTCTATAATTCTTAGCTGTAAGATAACTTAAATGTTACTACCTTCAGGAGCCAGTCTGCCATGCAGAAGGGTACAAGTGTTTTTTATTAATGTATTAGTTAAAAATAGTGTGGAATGGAAATCATGCAGAATTCCAGTTGTTTTAAGACTGCAAATCCCAGCAGCTAATGTTAGAATGTTAGAAGCTGCAGTTCAATAATATGGGGGAATCACATTCCCAGCAGTGATGTATTTTGCACCATGTTTTGTAAACAGCCTAGAATGAGGCTCAGTTTTGCATATGTTTGAACAAGTTCATATTGTGAAGGCATTTAAACGTTACTCCCTGGTTTTTTGATTGTAAGCACAAACACTAGCAACCACGCTAAGGAGGCATTTAAATCAACTGTGATATTTCTATGTTTTTTTTAAAGTTGTATTGTATGTGCATATACTAGTTTTTTATGAACTTTTGAAACAGTATAGAAAGAAAACCTATAATGTTTACTAAGTTCTTATAGCCGTATGTTTTCTCATTAGGATCCCTTTACACAAAATCATCAATTTGTTTAGCATTGCATTACTCATATAACAACATATATTTTTAATGCATTAAGTTCTTACCCTTGGCCTTACTCCATAGCCTGTAACCTTTTATTGGGGAGGGGGGAAGGAATGTTTTGTTTCTGTTTTTTAACAGTTATGAAAATCTGAAAATAACAGGAGTGGTAAATTGATGTTGATAAGATTCAAAATTGAGCAGATAGTGACAGTTTGCTTTCACCCAGGGCATATTCAGGGCTGGTTTTTAATGGCAGACTACCCAAAGTAATGCTTCTTGAGGGGAAACTGGCACAAAGAAGTATCTCCTCCTCATATATGTGTAGGCAGAAGCATTGTTCATTTGTGCATGTGGCAAGGGATCCTTCCAAGTAGATTAAAGAAGCATTTCTTAATGTGGTGTTATGGTGTCAGAACAGCTTCAAGAAAAATAACTTATAACTAGAAGTGCTGTGAATTTTGGGAATCAGGTAAAACTATTTGTTTATTTCTTTTACATGCACAAACAATTTTCAGAAGAGTTCTTTGGAATGAAATTGCTTTCGTAACTGGTCCATGACTTAGTCTTAGTAGACTAGAAAGTGAGCATCATCTGGATTTTAATTATAAACAACTTTTAACTTTTGTTTCAGTGTTTACCGTTTTGTTTGTGTTTATTCAGGATACATGTATCTGTGCTACAAAAATTTGGTAAAACTTCAGGGGTTCAGGGTTTAACACCTGCAATAAAGCTGTTTGTAAATCAGGAGCAACTAGACAAAGCTCAAAAACAAAACTGAAATACATGTAATATTTTAAAAGTCTTGCTAGTTACTGGGCTTTAGGTGGCAAACAATTTACTGAATAAAATACCCTGCTATAATATCTGTTACTCTTCTTTTGTTATGCTGCATCTTTGTGTACCATGTAGTGACCACAAAATGACCATGGCTGCTCATTTAGGGCCAGCTGGATTGTTTATCCAACTCACAAGGATAAATCGGAGGTAATAATGGGCTAGAAACTCAGAAAAGTGAAAAAATCCCAGTTTATAAGCTGTATTTTCAATTTATTCAAATGAGCAGTTCCTCTTACAGGATACTTAAATTTGTATGAGTTGGGTTTTTATGGAAATGCTTTTTGTAATTTTCAACTTTTATGAATTAAAAGATGCTGTTTGTATTTTGGTATCAAGTCTCCTACTTTGTTACTTTTAGGCTACAATATTCTAATGCACTTCATTCACTTAAAAACTATTTTTAGAAGCAGTACCGACATTTCAGTAGCACCTTTTTCATATACTATTGGCCATCCCTTCTCTCTCATAATTAGTACCTGAGCACGGATAATAAAAAAGTTTAGGATCCCTTTCTTTGTAGCACTCTTGACCTGTAATTCCGAGGATGTGTAAATCCCACCCCGCGGCCCCTGATCTGCTTTTCCACGTGGATTTCAACAGGTGGTAGTAAGTAGGAATAGTGTACCCCATGAGAGAATACGCTATGGTGGATTTATGTAATTTATGTTTCAAGAGAAGAAAGAAATTTCTAGTTATTTATATTATTCTAATTGCCTTCAATGAATGAGTGCTTAAGGCAATTAATAAAATGTAAAAATTTCAGACAAAAAATAAAGTACATAGTAAAAGGTGACAATTTCAAAAAACAGCAATCTGATTCGGTGAAAGGGCTGGAAACTGTGTGGTCTGCATATGGCCATAGATACTGTGTTTGAGGGACCTCTATTCCAAAAATGTTTTGCTTTTGTTGCTAACAATGTCTGCATATCCCCTAACCCAGAGCTTTCCAGATCTTCATGTTGGTGACACACTTTTTAGACATGCACCATTTTGTGACACAATAATTCAGTAAGTGGATGCAGCCCCTCCAGCCAGGCCTGGCCCGGCCCACCATCACTGCCCTTGCTGGGGTCTTCCTCAGCCCGAGGCGGTAGCAGTGATGATGATACAGGCAGCTCCTCTGCCTGGAACCAGCCTGCTGCTGCTGCCCTCGCTAGGGTCTCCCTCAGCCCAGGGTGGCAGCTGAGGCAGCCCTTTCACCCGGGCTTGGCCTGCTGCAGCAGCAGGAGAGGCAGCCCCTCCACCCATTAACATTAGTGCGACGCAGCTACATACTGCAGCAGACACACTAATGTGTCACAACACACAGTTTGGAAAGCTCTGCCCTAACTTAACTCTAGTAACTTACTAGAGTTGGGTTAGGAGGTATGCAGACATTGTTAGCAACAAAAGCAAACAGAATCGAACAGACAAATGAGCAATAGCAAAATTGTTCCTGTTCATCCCTTTTGACAAGGGGACTGCATCTCATCCTCATATTACCACCCAGCCACCCACCCACCCACACTTTGGAATCAGCACTGTCAAAGGGGAGGAAGATAAAGTCCAGTCCCCCCCAGCAGCCCTGTCTTATCCCCATCTGCTGGGAAGTTGATGCAGTCTGGGCTGGCTCCAAAACTGTTGACTCACAGATTGGGGCAGGGTATGAACTGTGAAGACTAAAATCTTGAATATGTACATACTTGGATAAAATCATGAAAACTCCAAAGGCTTTCATGAAAAGCCAAGTTTTAATTTGGTGGCAGGATGAAACAAACTGGTCCAATTGGTCTGGCAAGTGGAGGGAAGGTCATTCAACAAGCAGGATACCACTGCAGAGAAGGCCCCCTCCTCTGTCTACTTATATCAGAGCTTTGCAAACTTTTCATGTTGGTGACACAATTTTTAGACATGCATCATCTTGCAACACAGTAATTCAGTAAGTAATGCAGTAAGTGGAGGCAGCTTCTCCACCCAAGCCTGGCCTGCTGCTGCTGCCGCCACCTTCACTGAGATCTTCCTCAGCCCAGGGCCGTGGGAGAGACAGTCCCTCCACATTCGCGCAACACACCTGTGCACTGCAACTGTCACCCTAATGTGTTGCGACACATAGTTTGGAAAGCTCTACCTTAGATAAACTAAGACTGAGGCCTGCTAGCCTCAGTCCTTATGCAGGCATATATAGGGAGAGGCACCCTTTCAACTTTCAAAGTCCCATGATTTTAGGGTTTTCAGTGTTATTACCAGCACACTGAATTCAGTCCAGAAACATATTGGCAGCCAGTGTCTTTAAGAGCAGTGTTATGTGGTTTCTATAAGCTGTTATCATCAGTTTAGCTGTTGCATATTGCACTTGCAGCAACTTCTGAGTCATCTTCAAGGGCAGCACCTCATAGAGCACATTGCAGTAATTAGGAAGTTGCCAGTGCATGGATCACTTTGGCAAGGTTATCCCTGCCCACTGGAACCACTCAGAACTGACCCCGGGTACTCAAGGCCATATGATCCACTGAGCCAGCAATGGCCAAGAAGGATATAGGAGTACGCCCAAGATATGCATCAACTTCTTCAGGGGGAGTGCAGTCCCATCAAGAGCATGCTGCTAATCTAATTCCTGGATCTGTAAACCACAAGGCCACAGAGTTATACTCATGCTTTGGCTTTAATTTATTGGCTGTCATCCAGCCCATTACAGCACCTAGTTAATGGATGACAAGAAATATGAACTTCAACCATCCAGACTTGATTTACAACACTTATGTATTCTTTAATGTAAAGATAAAGAGGATTTACATAAAAGACAGTATGACAGCATAGCTAGTATTACAGCAAAACAAAACAACTTTGTGATCAATTTACTAAGCGGAGAAAGTTTATGTGAAAGAATGCATTTTTAAGGAGTTTAAATCTCCACATGTAACTAGGTAGAGGCTGCTAGGTATCCTGGTCCCAAGCTGTTTAGGACTTCGTATGTCGGCAACAGAAAATGAACATGGTGAGTAACTAACAGCCAGCCTGCGCAGTTCTTTCAACGTAGTAATGTATTTGTAGCTGGGTACTACATCCTGCACCAACTGTGTCTTCCGAACCAGGTCAGGGCAGTCTCATAAAGAGAACATTACAACAGTACAGTAATGAGGCTAGCAGTGTGTGAACCACATTGGCTGTCTAGGTTGTGTCCCCCCATGAAGGGGCAAATTTGTACCAATCGTAAAGGGAAAGGAACACTTTGAACCATTCAGGTCACTGTCATTGACAAAGATGGACCAGGATCACCAGCTAAACTAAAGACTAGCTCCTTCAGGGGAAGTGCAAATCTATTCAGAATGGGTAAACAACCCAATTCCTGCACTTTGGACCACATAGAATCATAGAATCATAGAGTTGGAAGAGACCCCTGGGGCCATCGAGTCCAACCCCCAGCTATGCAGGAACACCCATCAAAGCACTCTCAACAGATGCCCATCCAGTCTCTGCTTAAAAACCTCCAAGGAAGAAGATTCCACCACGCTCCATTGAGGCAGCATATTCCACTGCCAGACAGCTCTGTCAGGAAGTTCTTCCTGAGGTTCTGGTGGAATCTCCTTTCCTGCAAGCTGGAATCCATTGCACCTTGTCCCAGTCTCTGAAGCAACAGAAAACAAGCCCTCGACATGACATCCCTTCTAATATTTAAACATGGCTATCATGTCCCCTCTTAACTTTCTCTTCTGCAGACTAAAGGCTCTATCTCTACATATCTCTAAAGGCTCTATCTTGTTGGGATTCAGCTTAAGTTTCTTGGAACACATCCAGTTCATTATTACATCCATCAAGATTAAGATTCCTTGAGGAGACGATTTAATTAGTTATGGTTTCTGTGCATAAAGGCAATTTAAATATCATATATCTGGGTATAACTAACAGCTTCATTTGTGCAGTCTTATCTAAATCAGTATTTAAAATGGTACATAAAAGAACTAACTTTATTTTTTAATAGCTATGCTGTTTCCATAGAAAATTACTACTTCATCTCCACATATAAAATAGTCATCTTTCAATATATGAGAGTTTTTGCATGTCTTTTGTAGGAAATATTTCAATGCAAATTTCCATATTTAGATCTGCCCCTGGTTTTATGGTATCATGTTTATTTTAAAAACCCTGTATTTATGAAATACGTGTACCATAACAAGTACATGTCAGAATTGTGCATGCGTTTAGCTGTTAATCCACACCTTGTAGTTAAAGTCTAACTACTGCATGTCAAAAAGATTTACCTTGAGAACAGCAGACTGCTCCAGTGATACTATTAACAGGAAAAACGAAGAGGAGGAGAATTTGAAAAATCTTACTGAAGAACTCTTGGATGAGAGGGTATGAAGCGTGCTTGTGAGTAATAGAGGTATTACCCTGATTTCTGGGGTCCCTTGGGGGACACCTCAATGTGCTCCACATGATGGGGAATGGAAACTAGCCAGAGCACAAGCGATAGCAATGTGAGAGGCAGGGTAACCTAGTGGGGTCTTTTTACCCAGTGTTTACAGGGTCAGGCCCATCATGCATCCCTCTGACAAGGCTGAGCCAAAAACCAAGCAAAATTATCTAATAAATGATTTTATTAAAAATATAGGCTTGCACACTTACGCACTCGCTCACTCAAGACCTAGCGAGAAGTAAAAAGAGAAGAAATTGGATAGGGGGCTTTTGAGGGTTACAGCTGGGGAATACTGCACCTGGTCCTGAAGTCCAGAGGTCTGAGACAGCAGCGGAGAGAGAGATGAGACTCAGCACGTGGAGGGCTGAGGGGATAGCTCAACAGACGGAGTGACTGTCTGCTGGGAAGCTGGGAGCGATCCAAAGAACTGCTCAAAAACCGGGTCTATTTATGGGGGGAAAGGTATCTGAAGGGCTAATCCTTTCCCGGAGAGAACAATAAGTGGAGGAGCTGGAACAAAGCTCCAAAATGTCAACGCTTTGCATGACTGGATTTTGCTGAGGTTGTCAAAGCCTCAGCTGTATGCAAATTGTCCTCACTTGATGGGCTGTGTGTCAGATGCATTAATCCCTTCAAGACGGTTCCTCAGGGCTGAGGACCCCTTTAGTATTTTATGTTTTACATGTCTGGAGGTCTCCTGGGGCTACGTGACTATGGATTTACTGGCCTGACCGGGTTTTTCCTGTTTTTGGATGTTCGACTGTGTCTGCCTACATGCTCATTCGGGGGACCTCTCAAGCACATGGAGATATTTTTAATATTAAATTGTAGACCCCGGGATAGGGTTATCTACCGCAGTAACAGAGGGTAGCCAATCCAAGTACAGAGAGCATTGTGAGGGGAGGGAGGGGTTGCATTGAGGAAGAGGAGGACTTTTTTTTTAAAAAAAGAAGAAGAGTATTTGTTGGTGACAGTTGGAAGAAGACTTTTGAAGGAGTGAATTGTGCAAGGAAGGCAACTACAACCCCCCCCCCCGAACAAATTCTGCCAAGAAAAGTCCTTGGAGACACCATAAATCAGAAATGACTTGAAGGCACACAGCAGCAGCAACAAAATCAACTTATATTCCCTTAGATTCATTTAAGAATATTCTTATCACAGCTGTATAAACACCATTATGAATATTAAACTGTCAGGGATTCCAGGCAGGGAACCCTGGGAAAATGATCAGCCCACTGCAAAGATGTTGCATCATGCTCCAGCTGTGGGTGATTGCAAGGTTGCATAAGAAACTGGGGTCACGTGCAGATGGTAGAGGGAGGTGTGCAAACCTCTACCTGATTGGTTGTAAATATGTATATAAGAAAGCAATCCCCAGTATGTATTTGTCTGTTGACCAAACCGGTGTCTGGCGCAAGCCTTTGTCCGTCTGTTCCATGTTTTGTACATAACGGAACTTTGCTGCAAGATGAAGTGCCTCCTGTTTAGAAGAGACTCCTCCGTGTGTGAGTATCCTTACTGGGGAATAAGGCTGCTGCTGTTGGCTCGCTGAACTCTGGTTTTTCCGCTGCATTTCTGTGGGGCTGAAACTCCTATCATCCCCCAACGTAAACATGCCTCTTGATTGACACACATCGATATTGTCTATGGAAAAGCTTGCTGGGAAATTGTTGACAGTTGAGGTTTGCATGTTTATTTATATGTTTATTCTGCATTAAAAATTAGTTACAAAACCAAGTAACTCTATTAAAACCACTCATTTAACTTGATCTGAATTCTGTTCTTTTCATCATGTCCATTCTTTTCAAATAGCACTATGTATCTAAACTGGAGAAATTTTAAAAGTGTCTGCATCTCAGAAAGTGGTGAAACAACATCAGAACTGCAGAGAAATTCCAGCTTCTGGTCAAAGAGCTCTGTTCACAGCCAAGCTACAGTTCAGTTTAGCAGACTGCTCACGGTGGCATGTAAGAAAACCTTCAACTTGTGGTGGGGAAACATCAGAGTTTTCCACCAGAGCCTTTTGTTTGTTCTGCACAGAGGTCACATGGTTTTGCATTGTGCCCATCATAATACCTAAGTTTTCCTCTGATTCCTGACACATAGTCAACTATAAATGGTATTTTCTCCTTTAAAATTTCTTCCCACCTTTTCAAGTGTGCACTGTATCCCTCTTGACAGAAATATGTGTGCTCTTTCTGATAGTTATTCTTTAGGCAAAGGGTGAACAATTGTGGAAGGGGCAAGGACCAATTCTCCCCACACCCTTCCGGTGGTCCTCACTATTGTGTTTCAGTGTGCTGAAGTGACATAACATCACATCTGGCCAACATTTGATGTGGTTAATGCATAGCTCTTCAAAAGGTGTGAGAAGTCTAGGCAGGCCCTGAACACATGCAAATTTCCCTGAGAAATTATCACATCTGGATATCTTGAAACCAAATCATTTTGTGCATCTTGGAGAGCTGCCTATAAGACAGGGCTGCCTATTAAAAGTGTCCTTCCGAATAGATTGTTCAAGAAACCGTTCCCCAAGTGTAATGGTTTGTGCAGTAGGAAAATAAAACATGCAGTAGGAAGCAGGGTTTGGTGGAGTTGGCAATATTAATTTCAGTCAGAAAGTTATTTCTTAAGCAAATAGATGAGAAAAAGATAAACAATTTGAAAATTAAAATGCCAACTTACCTTTCAATCTTTCTGGTGTATATTAATCATATAGTCTTGGGACCAATTGTGAGTTCTCAGATCAGTGGCATCACTAGAGGGCTGCAGGGGGTGTGGACAGCACCAGGTGAAACCATCAGAAGAGGGTGACACTAAAATGACCGCCTGCCCCTTCCTTCTCCCCACTTCCATGAGAGTCCGTACAGCTTGTAGAATGATCACCACCTTTTTTCTTATAACTGGACAAGATCCGCAGAGCCAGGCAGATAAATTGGGATGCCCAGAAGGCAGATTCCCATGATAGTAGATTGGGATCCCTGGAATGCCAATGGTAGACTGGGACCCCTGGAGGTGTCACCGTGGAGGTAACACCAATTGTAGTGTCACCACTGTCTCAGATCCATGGTTATACAGGGAATCTCTGTCATCAGCTAGTCTCAAAGAAGATGTCCATTTCCTTTTCTCTTTCTCCTATTTTCCTACTTCTTCCATTTTTTTTAGTTAGAAAAAAGGACTGGGGATCTTGGGCTAGTACTGAGACTGGATCAGAGGGTAGTCTTCCCCTCCCCCCAATTTTGAACCATTATTTGTGGCCTCACACTCCAGAAGGAGAGGAATTCAAACCCTTTTTTGGAAACAGAATTGCCCATCTACACATGCTACTGACATTTGGACAGATCAGGGAAAAGAATCTCCTCAGTGTAGGTCCTGTAGCTTCTTGTGTAGTAGGGGGAAAAAAGCTTAAAGTAATCCCCAATGTAAATAAAAAAGAGGGTGATTTAAGAAAGGGTATAATGAGGAGGGCTGTAAGCTCAATGTCTCAGCCCAGTGTCTCCAACAACTGTAGAGTGTAACTAAAAGTAGATTATGCAGTTTTGCTAGTATCAGAGATATAGAATGGCAGCAGTGAGAAGAAATAGTGCAGGTAAAATTGGTACACCAGTTCTGCATTGGTCAGTCATGCTTTTAGGTAGTTATCTTATGTTGATGCTTAAATGGGCTTTACTGTACTGTGAGGGTATAATGGGATTGGCTGAGAAAGAGTGTACTAGGAATAAGGAAATGCTATTGTAACCATTTTTTATAAGAATGAACAGATGAGGTTGCAAGGTCATGCTGCTGGCAAGCTGAATGAGATGGGAGGGTGATGAAAGTGCCTGGCAAATAACTCATTATAATTAGCTTTCAAATAGAAGGTTAAGGCATGCTAATTTGAAATGCTACAGCTTATAAGGTAGTGTAAATCCAACTGTTCTTGAGTTTTGGCAATTGCTAAAATGTGCTGCTGTTTCTTTGCTGTTCTGGATAAAACTTTTCAATCTGCTGAGACTACAATTAAAAACGGGAGCTGGAGAACTCTCTTCAGACTGCAGTATGGCAGTCCCCTGGCCATCTTCCCCTAATGGGGAAGATGGCCAGTGGTCAGATGAGGGACTCCCTCACATTTTTAACTTGGAAGACCTTGGGGAGCTCTAGGAATAGGTAGTGAGCAAGGATGTGATGGCAGGAGCTAAGCACAAGCCTATAGTTTCCCCAGGGCCTAAGTGCAGTGACACTGCCACTACCCTGGGCAGTAGCAATGAGGCACTGTAGTTTCCAGGCAGGGAGCACCTTATGTGACATCAGCTATGAGCCAAGAGACAGACTGGGACATCCAGATGGGTGACACTTTTGGCTGGATGCTGAAGGTGGAAACCAAGGACTGGTAGGTTTAGTATCTTCAGAATGAGCTGTCAGGCCTCAAGGATGATCTGGACCAAGGAGTAGTGGCAGGTGGTACTGCTCAGGGCTCCCAGGTTGGAGAAATAAAGGTGGCTCTAGTGGCAGTGGGCATAGAAGAGCTGGGACAGGCCCCAGTGGAACCCCTGGCTGTGCCACGCTAAGCCATTGCTCCAGTTCACCCATTTGGAGAGTGAAATTTGATGGCAACTTTCAATGGCCAGGCTGATCACCTACCATATTTTCTGACTCAGATGGCTGGCTTCATAACTGAATGGGAATCCATGTTCCTCAGCCACTGTTTCATGTGTGGTTGCACACCTGGAAGGAAAGACTTACAACTGGCTGGTGGGGCTTTCTATTGTGGGATCCCTAGAGCTAACTGATTTTCATCTTTTCCTGAACTGTTTAAGAGAATGATTCGAAGACCCCTTTCACCATTTGCTTGCACGTTACGTATATAAGGCAATGGAACTGGTTGGTAGCTGAATACTCTGAAGAGTTCCAGAGACTGGCCATCCAGGTGCACACAACTGGTCAGAAGCTATTAAAATACAGTTTTACCAAGAAGGGCTGAATCCGGAGATCACAGAGTGGGCAGTCATGGGCAACCTGATGGGGTAGATGCTGTTGGTGGGTGAAGTTGACACCCTGAGACACAGAGTCAAGAGCACTAAGCAAAAGCAGCAGGTAACTCTCCAATCAGCAGTCAAGTTGGAGGTGGCTGAGGAATCAGGGGTGGTGGCAGAGGACTGATCTCCAAGAAGAAGGAGAGGAGAATGGGGCAAGGGCTGTGCCTGCAATGAGGTCAAGAAGGACACTGAGTGGCTGACTGGTCAAAAAGACTGAAAGGCACTAGCAGGAGCAGATCAAAAAAGATGGTGGCAAAGGCAAATGCCCTGGAGGCCCCAAGACTCCAGTGCTAAGCATGGAGGGTGAAGAGGATTATGCCAGTGCAAGGTGGACGGTGAGAAGGAACCAGTGGGAAATGGGACCAGCCTATTCTAAGCACAAAAGGGCAGACAGTTTCTCAGAGGTGCAACGAGACCATGATGAACAAAAGCCCAACACCATTTTTGTAGCTTTCAGGTTAAAACACCAAGGGGGATGGGAGTATTATGGACTTAATGGCCATCACAGATTTGGGGTGCACACGCTGTTTACTGAAGTCCATGATCACCGTGGGAATGGGGCTGCAGTTGGAGGAGTTGGATACCCATCAATTTTGTCCAGCTGGATGTAAGTGAAATGAAAGGAGATTTTGGTGAGGAAACAGATTTATTTGGGATTAGGGGACTATACAATTTGTGCTGGCCTCCACTGCTCATTATCCAGTGGCATTAGTACTGAACTGGCTACATTTCTACAACCCTCATGTGAGATGGAAAGCTGGAACTATTTGCTTCCCTCTGTGGGGGAGGTGGGATGCTGAGGGCCCCCGTGGGCAAACTGCCACTAGAATGGCTTGAGACTGTGCAGCAGGCGGCAGGGAACAGACACGGCCACTGAGCAGCTGGGGGAGCAACGGATTTCATTAGTGGGGAAATCCAGGTGGAATATGCAGGAAGCGAGATCAGAAAAGGAATGTGACATGCTCACCAGGACACTGACTGTGCAGATGAGGTGAAGGTGGGGGGCCAAATTACCTAAAACTAAATTGTATTCTATGTCTCCCAAAGAAATGGAAATGCTGAGGGAATTCATGGACAAAAACTTGTAACAGGGGTTTATTTTGCTGGCCAGTTTATCCATGGCCATGCCAGTGTCGGGTCAGTGAGCCTGGTGATGGATTTCAGAGGTTTGAACACAGTGTGTATTTCCAGTAAGTATAACTTATCTTTATTGAAAACTGCTGGCTCAGTTGGCAGATTTTCACAAAGTTAGATTTCAGTGATGCGTACTACTGAGTCTCCAGGACTTCTTGCCAGTTAGAAACAATTCCATTTCCAGAACGGAAACAAAATACGCTCCCAATAAATGGTTGGATGATAAAATTGATTGAAATGTTTATGGATAAACTATCATGCCTAATAGAAGATTGTAGATAAATTTGAGACAGACTAGGATATGGGAATATCTTATTTGAAGAATGACTAGGGTGGGATATATGGGATAAGGTCAGTGTTTTAAATACTATAAAATAGATATGAAATCCATAGACTGTTTTTATACCAAGACCAGTTAGGAGAAAGTTGATGTATGTAGATGTATGTAGAATGCAATGAGTTGTGAATGTTATGTATTGACTTTTTGTGTTTTTAACAATAAAAAAATGCAAAAAGAAAAGAAAGAAAAGAAAGAAAGAAAACCCAATCATTCCATTTCTCCGTACAGTGGCCTCTTGTCATGAGTACAGTTTATGCATCAAGACAACCCATTTCTTTAACAGCTATCCATAGTTTTTCATTATTTACACAATCGGAGGCTTTGCTATCTACTATATAAAAGTCAAAATTTGTAAGTCTGTGAGTTTGTCTGTGTCAGGCAGGTGAAGACCTCATATGATTGGTTGTGTAAGGTGAGAAGACCTCATATGATCGGCTGGCTGTGAAGATTCAATAGAATCCTGGGGTTGGCAGTTCAAGGAGGGGCCTTTAGAATTCTCAGCCAGAGCATTCAGGCCAGTTGCTATGGAGACGAGGCCTAGCAGCATGAAGAAGGGCAGTGTGTTCCCTTGTCAGAATCTAACTCCCTGCCTGTGCCTCACTGCCAGCAAGGAGGAGGAGGTGAGAATACTTGCTGCGAGGAGGAGGAGGGGGAGGAGGCAGCAAGGAATGTCCAATACAACAACTACTAACGAAACCGCACAGCTAAGCCAGATCGAGGTCCAGTCCAACAGTCCAGAAAGCAGAAGTCCATCCAGAGGGGTCAAGGCAGCTGGAACACGAGGGTCGTGAGGCTTACAAGTAATTTGCTACAAGCAAAGAGCAACCCACACTGACAGACCTAAACAGCCATAGAGTGATACTTGTCATTGCTTCCTTAATCTAGCCAACGCAGCTTCCCCCTGAGCTGCCCGCTTCGGCCTCCTTCATGACTGGGGACTAAGGGGCTCAGATGACTGCAATTCTTCCAAATCACTGCTGGTTCCCTCTCCCTCTGGAGCTGGTTGGGGCAACTCTATCTCTGCTTGTCATTCAACTGCTGAGAATGTTTGCAAGTTGGTTTGGTCAATCACTGGCTCTGTTCCTGGCACAATCAGGTGCTTCTTGACCTCACAGCCATCTGTCACACTATCCCCTCCCTCAGGACCCTCCCTGTCCCCCATGGGAGGGGCTGGCGTCTGGGGATAGCACTGATGAAAACTGTGAACCAACCGTGGAGCATGGACATGAACTGCATCTTCCCAGGAATGCTCCTCTGGACTGTACCCCTTGCAGGCCACAAGACACTGCAGGTGCTGCCAGTGCCACTGGAAGTCCAGGATCTGTGCAACCTGAAACTCAGGCTCCTCCTCCACAAGAACAGGTGGGGGAGGCAGGGCCACAGTCTGGTATGGCTGGGCAGGAGCATCAAGGGACAACAAGGAGACATGGAAGACTGGGTGGATCTTGAAAGAGGCTGGCAACTTAACCCCGTAGGCAACTGGATTAATCTCCGCCTCCACCGGGGAAGGACCAACAAAGTGATGATCCAGCTTCTTCACTGGGCACTGAGTCGGGAGGTGCTGGGTACATATCCAGACAAGGTAGGGCCAGGCCTCTGATGTTGATCAGCAAAGTGCTTGTACCTGTCCTTTGTCTCCTGCAGCTGATCCTGGAGGACTTGATGGATCACTTGTAGCTCCTGCAAGAACTGATCTGCCGCTGGCACAGAAGAACAAGGGAGAACAATGGAAGAGAAATGGGGATGATAACCACAGTTGGCAAAAGAAGGAGACATCTGAGTAGACACATGGTGGGCGTTGTTATAGGCAAACTCAGCCAAGGGCAGGAGCGCCGTCCAGTCATCTTCATGGTAGTTAACATAACAACAGAGGTACTGCTCCAGAACAGTGTTTACCCTCTTTGTCTGCCCATCAGATTGGGGGTGATGTGCAGAGGACACGTGAACCTCCACCCCCAAGCCTTTAAACAGGGCATGCCAAAATCGGGCAGTGAACTGTGGACTCCAATTCGAAAACAAATGCTCTGGCAGGCCATGAAGACAGAACACTGTGTCAAGAAAGAGCTGCTCCATCTCCTTGGCCAATGGCAGACCTGAACGGGATGAAGTGAACCATCTTGGTGAACATGTCCACCACAACCAAAATGGCAATGGACCCGTGACAGTGGCAGGTCCATAATAAAGGCCCTCTGGCTTCGCTGGAAAATCCTTTGACTGATGGCAAACAGGACAAGAATCCACATATCGCTGAACCTTGGCCTGTAGCCGTGGCCACCAAAAGTCCCTGGACACCAGGCGCAGAGTCTTAAAATGACCAACATGGTCCCCCAGAGGACTGTCATGGCACATAGTGAGGAGAGGACCAGTGGGGACACAATAGTGGTTCCGGAAACACAAGATCCCCTGCTCCACTGACCAAAAGGGAGGATCCTGAAGCTGCTGATCCCGCAGCTCTGGCAGGAAGTCTGGAGAAACCCTGGCGGAAGCAAAACAAGCCAAGGGGATGACCTGGGCAAGAGACCTATCTCTCTCCGAATAGACATACTCCGGCTTCCTAGAAAGTATATCCACTCTCATGTTCTGACTGCTGGGGATGTACGTCAGTGTAAAGTCAAAACAGGAGAAAAACTGCAACCAGTGAATCAGTCTCTGATTGAGCTTCTGTGCAGTACGCAGATGCTCCAAATTCCAGTGATCCATCCTGACTTCCACTGGAAACCAAGTTCCCTCAAGCAGATGCCGCCAGGTCTCGAACGCCACTTTGATAGCCAGCAGTTTCTTCTCCCAGATGGTGTAATTCTGTTCCGACTTGTGCAGCTGCCAGGAGTAGTAAGCACAGGTAAAAAGGGTGGTGGAGTCTCCATTCCCCTGAAGCAACACTGCTCTGAGAGCCACATCCAAAGCATCCGTCTCCACGATGAAGGGCAGCGTCAGATCCCGATGGCATAATATTGGCTCAGAGGCAAAGGCCGCCTTCAAGGTTTCAAAGGCTGCCTGTGCCTTGTCATCCCAATGAAAACAGACCCTCTTGCATACAAGGTTGGTCAAGGGTACCATGATCTCCACGAAATGGGGAATGAAGGCCTGGCAGTAATTAGCAAAGCCAAGGAGAAGCTGCACAGTCCTGATCCTGTGAGGAGGCTGCCATGTGCGGATAGCATCCAGTTTGCTCAAGTTCATGGCAATATCCCCAGCTGAGATACAATGGCCTAGAAAATCAATCTCCGACTTCTCGAATTTGCACTTGGACAACTTTGCATACAGGCGATTGTCCTGGAGTCTTTGCAAGAGGGTCCGAACATGATGCTCATCCTCCTGACAAGAAGAAGAAAAGGTCAGGATGTCATCCAGATAAATGATGATGTAGTGATCCAGAAGATCCTGTAAGACATCATTTAAAATATTCTGGAAAACAGTCAGAGCATTGGTGAGACTGAAGGGCATGACTGTATACTCAAAATGGCCATACCGGGTGAGAAACACCGTCTTCTATTCATCTCCCTGGAGGATCTGCACCAGATTGCAGGCACCTGTGAGATCCAGCTTTGTAAATACCTGTGCCCCCCTCAACTTCTCCAGGAGCTCAGAAATGAGGGGAAGAGGGTAGCCGTTCTTGACAGTAATGGCATTTAACCGTCTGTAATCATGGCAAAGCCTCAGATCCCTTGTCTTCTTCTTAACAAAGAAGGCTGGCGCCCCCGCAGGAGAGGAGAGATTGACCTCAATAAAGTCCCGTAAAGCTGCAAGTTCAGGTTCAGAGGGGAGATAGATGCAGCCCACCGGAATCTTGGCCCCCGGAACTAAATCAATAGGGCAGTCATACGGCCAATGAGGTGGCAACTGGTCAGCATCCTTCTCGTCAAAGACATCCACAAAGTCCTGGTACCTGGATGGAAGATCTGGAGGCGGCACTGAGAAGGTGCCAGCAGCAAGGGAGTCAGGTGCCAGCCAGAAATGGGAGGCACAACAAGGAGAACCAAAGGTAACGATCCCTGAAGACCCCCCTATATGAGGGTCACATACCTGCAACCATTCCAGCCCTAAGACCACAGGAAACCAGGGAGCCCAGGCCACATAGAACTCAATGTCCTCACAATGGGAGCCCAGCTGCACCTGTAGCTTCACAGTAGACCAAGCCACAGAGCCAGAGCACGAAGGACGGCTATCAACAGTCTCACAATCAAAGGAGGCTGAACAGGGATCTTAGGAATGTCCCAAGAATCCACAAAATCCCGGTCCATAAAGTTCATGGTAGCCTCTGAGTCCACCATGGCCCATGTCTGCAGAGCAGACCGACCGGGAATTTGGGGCACCACCTCAACCACCAAGTGCTTAAACAAGGGGGAGCGGGGAGGGCAGGCCGGGAACTGAGTTGAATCCCCTTGGTTTAGAGGCCCCCCTAAACCAGGCAAAGTCAGTTTTCTGCCAGGGTGGACCTGCTCTGCTTGGCAGGACACGTGGCTGCAAAGTGTCTTGGCAGCCACAATACAGGCACAATCCCGGTTGGTGCCTCCTGGACAGCTGTGGAGAGGTGAGGGTGGTTGCCGAGCTGCATTGGCTCCTCAGCAGCCACAGCTTCCTGTCCAGATGCAGGAGAAGGCAGCCACACAACTTGCTCCTTCAGTGGTGCTGGTGTGGGTGAAGGGAGGGGGTTCGCCGGAGGGAATTCTAGATGTCTGTTCCTTCTCTGAAGCACTCTCTCAATATGCAAGCAGAGCTGTATCAGTCCCTGTAGGGTGTTGGGGGTATTAAACTGCACCAGCTGGTCCAAGATATGGTCTGCCAAGCCTAGGAATTGATCAATCTGAGCAGCCTCATTCCACGCCAGATCCTGGGCCAGTAACTTGAATTTACTGGCATAGTCAGCCACAGAAAGCTGCCCGTCTCAGTTCCCTGATGCCGCCGTTGACTGTCTGTGCCTTGGCAGGATCAGAAAACACAGACAGGATCTGCTGACTGAAAGCATCAAAATTATCCAATGGGGGCTCTGTTGTTGTAACAAAGGTAGAGCCTGCGGAGCCGCTCCCCCAGTGAGTAAACTCACTACAAAGCCAGTCTTGTGAGCATCACTGGGAAACTCTTCAGCTCACAGACGCATATATAACTGACATTGAGCCCAGAAGGTAGGGAAGTCCATCATCCGCCCATCAAACCTGGGGAGAGTAGCTGCAGGGCACTTAAGCTTCACCCAAGCAACAGCCGTAGGAGCACTAGGCTGAGCCTGCAACTGCTGGAGCTGCGTAGCTAACTGAGTCAGTACCTGATTAGCAGCCAGAACCCCCTCCAGAGTAACTTCTTCTTCTCCTTTCATCTTCCCGGCAGGAAAACAAACACTTCCTATCAGCAACTAATTATCTGTTGGCTTGTAGCTATAATGTCAGAGTCCAACTCCCTGCCTGTGCCTCACTGCCAGCAAGGGGGAGGAGGCGAGAATACTTGCTGCGAGGAGAAGGCAGCGAGGAATGTCCGATACAACAACTACTAAGGAAACTGCACAGCTGAGCCAGGTCAAGGTCCAGTCCAACAGTCCAGAAAGCAGAGGTCAGTCCAGAGGGGTCAAGGCAGCCAGAACACGAGGGTCGTGAGGCTTGCAAGTAATTTGCTACAAGCAAAGAGCAAGCCACACTGACAGACCTAAATAGTCACAGAGAACAGGTGATACTTGTCATTGCTTCCTTAATCTAGCCAACGCAGCTTCCCTCTGAGCTGCCCATTTCAGCCTCCTTCGTGACTGGGAGCTAAGGGGCTCAGGTCACTGTAATTCTTCCAAATCACAGCTGGTTCCCTCTCCCTCTGAAGTTGGTTTGGGCAACTCTGCCTCTGCTTGTCATTCAACTGCTGGGAATGGCTGCAAGTTAGTTTGGTCAATCACTGGCTCTGTTCCTGGCACAATCAGTTGCTCCTCAACCTCAGAGCCATCATCTATCACATCCCTCAGGAACGCAAACTCTGTATGTTAATAACTCTGAATACGGGGAAAAGAGATTGGGGAATTACGGACACAGAGGGAAGACATACAGACAGATACTGGACAAAACAGTTTGGAGAAATAGAGACACATGATCTCAAATCTGTGTATTTCAACTGCATCTAATTCCTAAGGTAAGGTAAGGTAATTCCTAAGGTATTTCTAACAAGTATTACCTATGAGAAAATAAAATCCCAGGTAATGCCGGGTATATATGCTAGTAATCTATAAAATGCAGATTGATCTTCCTCTAAAATCTGTTGACGCATTCCATTATCAAACGTATGTTTACAATATGATCCCTCCCTTTTCTTTCTAAATGAATTTTCTGAACCAAGCTTGGACGTCTGGCATTTCACACTCCATGTACGGTGAAAGTGAAATTCAGAGGAAGTACACCCAGAATGTCCCCTCCAGAAGAAAAACCAGTTCCTTTACTGAGAAGGAGGGGTTGGAGGCTTGAGTGAAAATGTATTTATAGGAGGCATATGGGTTTGGTTAAGGAGGAATCAAGCTTCCAGGGATCAGGGATGGAGGGCGAATCCTTCAGCCAGAGGAGTTCTCGTCCAATTGTGGGGGGGAGGGGAGGAATGAGAAGGGTATTTTCTCAGGGAAAGCCTAGAGAACAGGTGGAAGATAAATCAACTCACTGTTAAATCTGGTCAGAGAGAGTGGTCAGGATTTGGGAACATAGCCTTTGGCAAAGAGGGAAGCCAGAGGGCTGTATGTGTGTGTGAGAGAGAGATAGAGAGCGAGAGCGAGAGAGAGAGCTGTGCCTTTACGCTGTTGTAAAGAGTTAAAAAACTGTTTAAGTATATTCTAAAGATCTATTTGACCTTAGACATACACAGAAAACCAATACGTTATTCTGTTTGCTATTTTAATAAAGATTATACTTTTTTTAATAAAGCTGGTTTCAACTGAATGATTCTCAATAGTTATAAACCAACCAGAACTACTCCACCATAAATCATTAAAGGGGATTTAATTAGCAACTGTTTACTTTACTCTGTTTATAAAAAGGTGGTGTTTTTAGGGAAGGCCAGAGCTGTGCATAAAGAGTCAAGTTACTTTGGTAGACTGAAGGCAGGAAAAGATGCCACTTTGAGAGAAGGAAAAGCAAGACTTTGCCTTTCTTGTTGCCTCCACACCCATGAAGGTTGGTTACTGAGTTATATTAAGACAGAGCATTACAGTTAAATTCTGGAACAAAGTGGGTTTTTTTTTACCTCAGTGTTTGGATGTGAGTTGACTGTCTAGACAGAGATACACCTAAACAGAACATGCTGAGGCCAAAACAGGGTAAACAAGTTGGAAGTCAGAAAATATTAGTGTTATGTAAAAATACAGGCTTGTGCAATATATTTAAGCTTCTCTTTTCAAATTTTGGAATTGTTTATAGACACACAACACATGGTAGTAAAGCAGATCAATGGTTTTTTAGTTCTGTAGCTGCTAGTAAGGAACTGGGCTGGGCACCAGCAATCATTCTTATGTTCTCAATTTATACTGAATTCTGCATGGTCCCTCAGGCTGCTGAGTCCCCACCAAATGGAGAAGGCTCTGCAAAAACAGGAAAAGAATTACAAGGAAGGTTATAAGATTATCTCCTTGAGCAATATTCAAGCCCACTTTCAGTCTGATAATTTAACAGCAGATAAAACCCAAACAGAGCTTAATCTGCACTTTTCAGTCTCTTCTGTTGTACAATCAGAAATGCAAAGACTTTCAAAGTGATATTATTTAATATGACATTTTTGAATCAAGTCCCAAAGCAGTTTACAATAATTCAATATCTACTGCAAGTAAATTAGTCCAGAGTAAACTACAATTTCACTGAAGTCAATGGAACTTAAGGCAGTCATGATAAGCTTTTCTTACTTCAATGGGCCAAAGCAAAACAAGTTTGCTCTGGATCTATATAATATAAATAAGTGGGTGAGTGTACATATAGTGGAAAGGAAAGAAAAAATGTTGTTTACAGCTTAATATTCCATTTAGAAATGATTACTGTATACTCATGTATAAGTCTAGAGATTTCAGTCAAAAAATTGACCCCCAAAAATCTGGGTTGACCTATCCAAGGGTCAAAGTAAGTACTGTGACCCTAACTCTTATCAAAAAAGGAACCATCTCCTTCTCTGAGTAGAGTGGAGAAAGGCAAGAGCTTATTCCATTCCAAGAGAACCTAGAAGAAGGACCGACCCTCTCTGCTCTCTCTGCTGTGATGTCGCTTCCGGTCTTTTTGAATACCCGGGTGGGAAAGTGGCCCTTCCCCTCAAAGGGGCACTGAGAGAATAACGGGGGGCAGTGCTTCTTTTAGGTTCTCCCAGGATGAACTCACTTTTTGACACTCAGAGAATGGTTCCTTTTCTGATAAAAGTTAACATTGTATCTTTTATTTAAAAAAAAAATCTCTGACTAGAGTTGAATGCCTGGGCAGGAAAATGGCAGCAGCAGCAGCCAGAAGTGGCAGCCCTGCTGAGGCAGTGTTGGCACTTTTCCCTCTCCATGGAATGACCTTCAGCTTACCATGGGTTATACCAAAATTCATAATTTTGGCCTCCAAATCTGCCTTCAACTTATAAATGAGGTCAACTTATACACAAATATATACAGTATTCTTGCTCCTTCTTCTGCGTTAAGGATTGGCTTCCATTAGGTGAGCCTGCCCAATCTCTAAGTTCATTGTTGGAGTTTTAGCCGTGTATTCTGCCTTTGTCAGAGGCTTGTCTGAACTGAAAGACAAGGGTTCTCTGCTGGAAGACTGTGCTAACAGCCCAAGGGCAGGGCTGGGTGCCCTGCCCCATTTAGCTCCCATTCCACTGCAGGCTGAAAATTTGCAGATGCATGAGTTTGTACCCTTGATACTCTCCTCTTCCTCCTCTCCTACTGCCACTTCGCTTGTTTCACAGTTATTATTTGATTGGTAATATGTGCAGATTTTGGACTTTGTCAATGATGGATAATTAAAATGTATATAACTGTATTTGCCAGCATATTAGATGCACCGGTGTATTAGATGCACCCTATTTTCAGACCATATTTTTTAGGAAACTTTTTTTAGTGCCCCATCAAGGCAAAATGTATATGAAAGGGGGGGGGCAAAAGGAGCTCCTTTCTCTCCCCCTTCCTATCATTTTGCCTGGATGGAGAGAAGTCCTTGCCAAGGCAGAAAGGAAAGTTGGGGAGAAAGGACCTCCTTTCCCCTCCTTTCCTGTCATTTTGCTTGGGTGAGGAGAAGTCCCTGCTGAGGCAAAAAGGAAAGGAGGGGGATGGAGCTCCTCTCTCTCTTCTTCCTCTCATTTTGCCTGGGTGGGGAGAAGTCCTCGCTGAGGCAAAACGCATAAGGAAGGCAGGATGAGCGTTCACGCCATTTTCACTCTGGGGAGATCCTGAGGCAAAACTATGAAAATTGTCCTGCCCAGATTCCTTCAGAGGGAGGTTTGCCTTTGCCTAGGCTTTTCCTAAGGCTGAGAGAGTTATGTCTTGCCCAAGATTATCTTTCTTTCTCTTGCTTTTTAAGCTTTTTTTTTAAAAAAAGGATTTGAAAGATTTGAGATTCGTGAGATTCATGGATTCCCAGAATCTTCCAGGGATTCAGATGCGGATTTGGAAAATTCTGGATTCATCCCATCCCTAATATTTTACTTTTCCAAGGAACAATTAATGGAGAAATACATAGGGAAAAAAATACTACGTATGATTTCTTAATCCTTATGATTTTTGCAAGGAAGATTCAAAAGAAACACATATGATATCAGGCAGACAGAATTCCTCAACAGTTATCTCCCAGAAGAAAAGGAGCAAAATATGAAACAATCTTCAAGTGTTCTTCTTTGAACTACTCAGAAAGGTTATAAAATACTCCCAAATGAGAAGAAGCACAATACCTCTTTTGGTAGTGGATCCAAAAGATTGCATTCATATTTGCAAAGGAACAAAACAACTAGAATATGAATCTCCATGATAGCAAACCATCTAAAATAATGCAAAAAAGGAAAATATGTAAGTATAAAATATATGCAATAGGTATATTTGGTAGAAGTACACTAAGCTACACGCAGTTAAATATCACTGAAATAAACGCGAAAAACTGGTCATTATTTTTTTCTATTAAAATCTTAGGGAGTTAAATTCAACTAAATTATGCACTGAAGCTATTGGTAGTCACAACTACCAACTAGGGGCCCTTTCACACTACGCAATACAGCATTATGATTCCATTTTAAAATCCGTTTAATGGAATCCTGGGATCAGCAGTTGAGGGAGAAGCATTTAGAATCCGCAGCCACAGAGTTGCTCACACACTTCAGGAGGATTCCACAGGATGTACCCATGGCAGTCAAACTGGAATCACTGCGTAATCTGAAAAGAGCTGAGTCAACTGTGGAAGGCAACACTTATGTAACTTCCACTGACTTAATGAATCTGCTCTACCTGAATTACCAAAAGGATTCAGGCTTTAGTCTGTGTATGATTTCTTATGCTCATTTACTGCGACACTTTGCACATTTGATTCCATCTCCAAATTGACATTTAGCAAAAATATAAAGGGTAATATTGAAACTATATAACTGTATCAACCAACTATGAATACGTGAAGCTTGCAAATCTAGCTTATTCAAATTCAGATTTTACTAGTATACCATACCTCTAAACAGGGAATAATTTAACCTGTTATTTTCTGTCTTCAAATACACTAACTATATTTGACAGATTTACTTTTCAAAGAGCAAATCAACAGGACTTTCTTTTTTCAGTCTACAAGTAGATGGAGGATGGCCAATTCTTCCTCCTAAATTAAATCTTTTTTGATTTCATTAATCAACGTTCATTAATTTACTATATAAAAGTCAATGTTTGTTTGCGTGTTTGTCTGTTTGTCAGCATCAGGCAGGCGAAGACCTCACACGATTGGCTGTGTGAGGCGAGAAGACCTCATATGATTGGCTGGCTGTGAAGATTCCATGGAAGCCTGGGGTTGGCAGTTCAGGGAGGGGCCTTTAGAATTCTCAGCCAAGAGCTCTTGGGCCTGAGGCCGGTTGCTATGGAGATGAGGCCTACCATCAATAAGGATGCCAGAAAACATCTGGGAGGCACATGTGAGAAAAATTAAAGTGACATACACAACATAGTTACAAAGTCTTCTCACCTCACACAGTAGATTGTATGGGTTTCCATATGTGAGGAATCTTAAAAGTTAAAATTTAAAACAAAAAACGCTTCCAGAAAAATGTAAAGCTATTGCAAAAATTCAACAGAAAGCAAAAAAATCAAAAGCCAGTACATCAACTTCGCCAGAGAACACAGATTGGATTGGGGACCATGGGGAAAAGTTACAGGTACGGAAATAGGCCGGTTGCTATGGAGATGATGCCTAGCAGCAAGGAGGAGGACAGTGTATTCCCACAGGAACCGAACCTCTGTATGTTAGCAACTTTGAATAAAGATCAGATTGGGAATATGGGGAAAATTTACAGGTACAGAAATAAGCCAGTTGCTATGGACATGAGGCCTAGCAGCCAGAGGAGGACAACATATTCCCTCAGGAACCCAAGCTGTGTGTGTAAATAACTCTGAATACAGATTGCATTGGGAAATATGGAGCAAAGTTACAAGAAATGGAGAAGACTGTTTGGTTAGTTCTTAAAAGGAAAATAAAAACCCTGGGCAATGCCAGGTAAATACGCTAGTATTTTATATTGTAAAACAAAGTTTTCACAACTATCACACCAGATCAAACATCCAAATAAAAATTTGCTTATGGAAAGAATTAAACATACATGTGTCAAAGAAATATTTGAAAATATAGTTTTATTTCTCTTGCAGTGGCTGTTAACAGCATTTTGTGTTGGGTGCACATTTGTGCAACGGTGTGGTGCAATGGGCTCATTTCTAAAGTCAGACAGTTCTACTGCTGTGGAATAGTCTTCACACTGTCTTCAGTAATAGTGCATATATTTTAGCTCATTTTGTACTGTTAAATATGTTTATATCTTCATTAAAACTGCAATTTTGGTGAGACGAAGCAAGATGCAGAAAGGTTACAAGGCCTATTCTATTAAAACATTGAGAAACAATACATGGATACTTTTAGGCAGATGTTCATACCTGCAAAAGTGGGTAACTTATGCTATAGTAGCATGCATACGATTTTCAGTTAGCATTTCAACATGACTTTCTGCAATAGCAGCCAAAAGCACATTGTAAGCAAACATGAAATTTAAACATAAATGCTGCAATTGAAATAAATTATCACAATCTAAAAAGATGGTGACAAAACTATAGTATTAGCAGACATTCAGCTGCAAGACTTCTGCCAGTATCATGTAGTACCGCTTTCCCCATTCATCTTGTAATGACCTATACTTGGAATGACTTAGTTTGGTGCTATATCAAACTCTTCTGAAAACAGAACACAGCCTATAAGACTCTGGAAATAATTGAGACTGAAACTGCAGCGTTCAGAATTAATCTCCAGCTGTTTCACTGACCTCCCGGGACACTGGTGGGATCCTCCTCCAAACGCAATAAAGCCTTCCAAGAAAGTATTTTTCTCTAAATTGGCTTCTTTCCAACGGTCCTATAGAAAGAAAACTTTCTTTTCTAAATCAGATCTGTGTAACGAAGCTGAATGTTATTTCTCAAATGAAGCATGACTTTGTATAATCCCTCAGTAAGGATCTACCCGAATATGTTTATTTTAAACAACAATATTATAAATTCTACATTTGACAAGGAGATAATAGAGAAGTCATTACTGACATTTGACAGATTTCTCTTGGTATCTCTAGACTCCTGTGGCAGTGAAACACAAAGGTTTGCACTGAAGCAACTACTGATGAGAAATTGTCACCTGGCTTTTCTCCCAATTAAGTTCATTTTTCAGTTTTCTTGGATATGTACTGATAAAAAAAAAACCAATTGGATATGTACTGGAAAAAAACTTTTCAGGATTTTCCCAACAACTGCCTGAATACTAGGCCTCAGAAAAACCCAAATTTATTCCCTGCCATCCCACCCCTACCTCCGCTTCTGGAGCAAATTTATGTTTGTAGATGGGAGGAGGAAGCAGAACTGGAGAGGGGTTGGCTGTAGGCAAGAAAAGATTTGGCCTCATCCTCAAGATCCGTATGCTCCTGAGGATGCTCAGGAATGTCATTCCTTGTTAGTTTTTTCTCTGACTTTCAGCAAAACCAATTCAGTTAGAAAGTACAGCTCCCATATAATTTAGTGAGAAATGATGTTCCAGAGAGCACGCTCAGACATATCTGGGCTTGAAAGACACAAGTTTTCTTCTATAACTGGTTGTACTTATTCCGAAGATGAGCATGCTTAGCAAGCAGGGGAAGGTGTGAACTGACATGCAGAACTGGCTTTTGGTAAAATTTTTGTGGCTGGCATTCTGGAGCTGGAGTGGCTGAAGAGTGTTTGTGAATGTTCTGTCTTTGGGTGTATCTGTCCCACTCGGTTATTTTCTATTTCACACCACTTTAAATATTATGGCTCCACTGAATCGAAAATTAAGATCTGTAGTTTTGTGAAGTACTTGGAATTCTTTTCTAGAGAGTCAGTCAAATTAGTCAGCACCCTTTGCACAAGCTGCCATGAGTGAAAAGGAAGATGGATTTGGTGGGATAGCAAGCTTTTGAGCCAGCAGTCCAAGAGAGCTCTGGGAAGAATAACAGGTCATCTGCATATCTTTCCCAACAGGCTTTGCTTAAGGACCTGTGACTGTAAAGGATGCTGGATCTGGTGAGACAGCACAGTTTGGAGCCAGAGGCAAGCACAGTTATATCACAGTTATTACAGTCTGGAAGGGGAGAAAAATAATTGCAAGGATGGAAGCAGAAGGATCTGTAATCACCTGCTGAAGTGTATACACAATGCCCATCTTCTTGCTGGTAAAGGTCACTGACTACACTTGCAAAAAGTACAATGTGGTGGCTCCCTTAGAAGGGATGGTCATCATAGCACAACTACGTGTTGAGCCTCTTCAGCACATTATAGTACATGAGGACTTTATGAACAGAACACAGGGAGAAGCAATCCTACAGAACCAACAGGAAGAAACTGCCAAAAAAAAAATTGAAGAAGACTTTAACAGTAAGGAATCAATCTGGAGGACAGCCAGCATCAGGAGCAGAACATACGCAAAGGATTCAGAACAGCTCCAGCCAAGCAATCACCTCCTACATCTTCCTGAGGACAACCGTGCTGATAATGCACAAATAGGAGACCAGCAACTGGAGGTGCTGCATGCCAAGAAAGGAGTCAATGAAAGGTGTTGGTGGTAGGGGGCTCACCGTTCAGGGTTACAGAGGCACCTGTCTGCCAGCCTGACAATATGAACTGGGAAGTGCGCTGTCTCCCTGCCCCTCTGCATGCATCCGGGATGTCACTGATAACCTGCTGAAGCTTATCAAAAACACAGACCAGTACTCCAATGATGAACACGAACATGGAGAACACGAGAACAAGAATATGAAGGAAAAGATCACCTTGGACTATGAAACCCTGGGCAGGCAAATGAAGGATTTGGAGGTGCAGGTTCTATTTTCACCAGATCTGCCACTGAAGCATAGAGGACTACACAGGGATACGAAGGAACTGCAAGCAAATGAACAGCCATGCAGATGATGTCAACAAGAGAAGTTTGGCTTTTGGGACCATGGTCTTTGCTTCTTCAATGGAAGACTACGAGCTACAGATGGGCTGTACATTACAAAACCCAGAAGGAACGTCTTTGGTAGAAGCATGACAAGTCTGATCAAGAGAGCTTTAAATTAAATCCTTGGGGGGTATTAATAATAATAGTTTGATGAGCAAATTGATTAAATAGGGAATAGATGGGAAAAAACATCAGAAGGGGACTGCTACTAGGAGGGGTGGCTAACACTTTGGACAACAGGAATAGAATTCAAAAGGGCACTGATGAAGTGGAAAATTGGGAAGAAATTAATAAAATTAAATTTAATAGAGACAAATCCAAAATTCTATATTTAGACCACAAAAAGCAAATGCACAGATACAGGATGGGGGATTCTTGGCTTGGCAGTACTACATGCAAAAAGCACCTTGAGATTATTGTTGATTGTAAATTGAACATGACACAGTGTGATGCTGCAGCAAAGGTGAATTTCTGGCCTGCCTTAATAGAACCACAGTGTTTGTGTCTGGTAATAATTCTACTATATTTATATTCTGAGCCAGTCAGGCCTCATTTGGCATATTGCATTTAGTTCTAGGCACCCCATTTTAAGGATATAGACAAATTGGAGAAGATTCAGAGTAGGGCAGCAAGGATGATAAGAGGTATGGAGAAAAGACCCTGTGATGAAAAGTTGAAAGAGCTGGGTGTTTTCAGCCTGATGAAGAGAAGCCTGAAAAGTGATATGATTGCATTCTTTAGATAACTATCACAGCAAGCTATAACAGCAAGGAGGGAGAAGGTTTGTTCTCTATTGCCTCGAAGAGTAGAACCAGTTCCAATTGTTTTAAGATGCAGGAAGCTAGATTTGGACTGAACATTATTAAGAACTACCTGATGGTAAGAGTGGTCTGGTAATGGAACCAACTGCATAGAGAAGTAGTGAGGTGTCCTTCTCTGAATGCCTTTGAAACAAGACTAGATAGCTACCTGCTGCAAATAATCTAACCGGAAATCCTGTACTGAGTAGGAAATCAGACTTGATGATCCAGGAGGCCCCTTATCATTCTGTGATTCTATGTCCCCTGAACTCCACCACTTACAGATCTCTAGCAAAGGGTTCTGAGTACTTCAGCAACTACATGCCCCAGGATTCCATAGGATGGAGCTATAACAATTAAAATGGTATCAAGATACTATTACTTTGTATTTAGATACACATATTTGTTCTACAATCATTATTCTGCAGTTTGCAGCTTCCCACATTTCACTTAATACCCAGTCCAGTGAAGATGTCACGTAAGTTGAGTATTTCTGTAGGGACTTTTATGTTCATGAGTTCAGAATGATGAAGTGATTTGAAATAAAAAGACAAAAAATCCTGTTGCACCATCAAGTACCTTACAGTGGTAATGTAAACTCAAAAATACCACCAAAAAATAATCTAAACACCCTAAAAATAAACAAATGAAGCTTCTTTCACTGGGGAAGAATACTTTCAGGGAATTGGAAGATAAGGTTTTGACATAGCAAAATCTGTGTCTTCCATACATTTTTGTTTTCATGATTGCAGAGAAAGATTTTCTTTTTTACAACTCTGATTTATTTGTAAGTATCAAGCTAGCTGTCCTCCTCTATGGGCTATGTGGTCTGAAACTGAGGGACAATGTCCAGCAAGGACAATGGGGTCTTAACGCTGACTGGGAAAAGACAAATTCTGAATGGATCTTTGTCACAGTGTCGCACAGATGCCAGTGTTATATAGCGTTCAGTGTGTTAGAACAGCACTGAGGATGCTTGTTTTTATATTTCTACTCAGCCAAAGCTCACTGAAGGTCAAATCAACAATGGCAATGGCACCATGTCACAATCTAGTATCATCATCATTTATCCCTATCCAGTACACTCCTCCCTTCGCACAGTATGTAAGTGGGAATCAGCCATGCTTTTTCTAGTATAGATTATCATGACACAGGAAGCAGGAAGCCATGCAGTATGTCTACACAAAATGCAACACGTCTGTTGATAAGAGAAATACAAAGAGATTCTTAATGCAAAACAGCTCTCAATAACTTACTGGTTTAAAAACGTTGGGTTCAGGAAAATATTGTGGGTTTCTATGAAACCAATATGGAGAAATCACCAGCATGTCACCAGCAGGAATAACAAAATTCTAAAAGCAAACAAACAATATACAAACAAACAATTTCAGTATCTGTTTTAACAAAACCAGTAATGGATGATAAACACATTGGGCAAGTGTGGCTTTAAGATGCTTTTCAAGTGCAGTTCCTCTATCTTCTAACTACTGCTGAGGAGAGTAATGAGCCAAAAGCATCTGGAAGGCCACAGCTGTCCATCCCCTCATCTTCCACAAAAAGAATGTGCCCACAGTGCTATGGGATCCATCATTTAAACTAAAAAGACAATCTGAAATGAGTGTCTATGTGTGCTGTCATGTCTGTGAGTTTCACATAATCAATTCTTTATTCATTCTTAATATCATTGACTTAAAGACTGTTCAACACATTGCTACAGTCATACCTGAACCTTTATTGGATTCATCACTTTCTTGATAATGGCACCTGGTGCTCTTAACCGTAGAGTCTCCAAAATACACCACTTTATAAAAGGGAGGTTTTTAAGATCATCTTCAGATACTCTGACTTCTTTTGCTGGAACAGTGCACACAATATTATTTCATTCTAATTCTTATTAGCAAACTTTTGCATATTTCTGTCTTTCTACTGAATTTTTACAGCCAAGGGAGGATTAGGAGTAGGAGGGGCACAAGAACAAGTTGCTTACCTGTAACTGATTCTTTAAGTGGTCATCTGTGAACTCACACAAATGTCTGAATGTTGCACTGCACAGGCACAGATGACCCATTTGTGTGAGTCACAGAGACCATGAAGAAGAACTGAAGTTAACCCATGCTGGGAGAAAGGTGCAACCACTATATAATGGGGAGAAGAGATGTCAAAATGCTGAAATAACACTTTCCCCACCAAATATAACCAAACCTCTTGAGCTCCACTCAAAAAGTTGGTTTAAACTGGAGCAAAATCACAGCCAGGCCTTGGTTAGGAAATGCTAAGGAGGCAGAATTTGGCACATCAAATACAGACATGGCAGGGTTGTTGTTGTTTTTTTACCAATTCCTATGTTATTTTTACTAACACAGACATTAAAGTATATAGAACAATATATTCTAGTTGTAATGTAAAGACGGTGAAACACATGCTTCCTTCACTCCGAAGATGCAACTGGAGCAGAAGCTACTTTTTTTTTTCATTTTTATTTCATTTTTTGAAAAATATTGGAAAGAAGTATCTCAACATAAAAACAAGTATCTAGTCTGTCTACAATTTACTACTGCTTATATATTAGCATTTGTAAATTGGATCCAAGTGAGATTCTTCAAATATCAGTACACATGACAGATATCATACAAATACAAGTTATCAGAAAGTGTTCAAAACAGAACCAAAATGTGGAGCCAGTTTGCATGAAGCTAACCTAATATTAGGTTAAGACAGCACCTCAGACTCTTCCCTTGGCACTCATGGGGCTTCTTTTTCTAACCCAACAGAGAGGACACACTGCCATGTCATGCATCAGTCTTCTCCCGGCTACCACCTTCATTTCGTCAGTATGCCTTCAGGCCCCATGTGGGTCCAGAGGCATTCTCAGGAAATTATGAGGCAACTGGATGTGACACTTGGTGGACACTCGCTAGAGCTAAATGGACGGAAACCACTGCTGCCTGCTAAGTTTTACGACGGAGGAAGTAAGTGTAGAGTGATTGCAGTAGGTTGCTGAGAGTTCTTGGAGTTGTTGGGTGGGGGGTCAGTTAAGGGATGATTGTGGGCATTAGAATGGATGTTGGGCAATGGCATGTGGAAGTGGACTGCGTTATGGGGCAACGATGAGGCAATCATGGCAGTCAAACAAAATGCCAGGAAATGGGATGGAGGTGGGAGAGATAGGCTTGGCAGCAGGAAAATCATAAGGGCAGCAAATTTAGCAAGGATTTATGTCTATACTTTTCATGTGTGTTTCCTACATGAGCTGGATTTTTCTGGGTGTTGTTGTATGCATGTGTGAGATGGGTGGTTGTGTTTCAGGGAAACTGGCGCCGGTGATTTGTGATATGATCTCACTTCTCATTTGTATATCAATGAGTCATGTCTTTCTGCATCACAGTTTGCATTCTACAAAATGTATGTTAGTCACTATCCACATCTGTCATGATACTCATTTTGTGAATGTGCACATATTTCCCTTGGCAGTCATTTCATGGGAAAACCTACAAAAATTTCTCAAAACTCCAAAATTCATAAAAGATAGAGACACCTGTAATTAACAGATAAAAACAGAGTAGAATTTTTGGGTTTAAATTTTTACTGCTTGATTACAGAAGGCTTACGGGTATATATTTTGGAATATTTACCTGATTTGCCATAAACAGATTCTAGCTCTTTCATGACATTTTTGTAGAAAGAAGGGTGGGACAGAATAAATGCAAGGGTCCAGAATGCAACCTACAGGAAGACCAAAGGAAATTGCCATAGAGAGACCAGAAACAATTGTCTATTAACTTAACAGAACTCAGTAGCACAAGATGGAAACATAGTAACTGATTTATATGCCTTTAAAAGGAGATTGGACAAATACATGCAAGATGGAAATATCAATGACTGCTGATCAGAGGCAGCATCTCTGCCTGTCAGTTGCTCAGGAACAATGAGAGAAGGATGTTGCCTTTACTTCATACTCCTAGTAAGCTTTTCAGAAACATGTTTTTGGCCTCTGTAAAAAACAGGATGGTGTAAAAGATTTCGATCAGTCCTTTGGCCTGATCCGGCTGGGCTCTTCGTATTTTTTTTCATGATCAAGCATCATGGGAATGATCTAGAAAAAGCTGAACACTTGAGGCTCAATTACTTAACAAGTTGAGCATCTAGCCTAAATTTGTGTAACACTTTGAATATACCTGGCTGTATGAAGAAATCTGTCTACCATTCTGGTATCAGTTTTCATCTCTGGCTGGCTTCTGGGGTGCAACAAGGAAGTAAACAAATGCTCTTCTACACAATACAAAGAAAAAGAAGACCTGATGCAAGAATACTGTACCTAACAGCAGCCATGTATCTGGTGTTCAGCTAACCCCTTTGTCTCTTTCAAAGCTGCTACAGCATGCTTTCAGCTCCCACTCAGAACACCTCACAAAATCCTGTGTCTGTGGCCAAATCCTATGATACAACTGAATTTGTTCAGCCCAGCCTAACAAAATGAAAAGACAGACCCAAGCGGGCAAACTAGTATCCAGTAACAATCTATTATAGCACAAACACAGATGAGAAACACCAGAATATTCTATGTTGTCATCTCATGCTCCTAGCTGAAATCATTCAGATGCATTATTCACTGATCTACAGTGCACTGATCCTGGACAATGACATTTCCTTTCACAGGCCTTAAGCTGGGCTTTCAAACAACTTAGCAAAAACAACTCAGCAGAAACAACAGTTCTTGCAACAAAGAATTATGCATAAGAAACAGAATGTATAACAAATTCAGAAGTCAAATCTGTTCCTACATTTTTACTTCAGCAACGCTGTTACAGGACATAATAATGTCATTGTCAACATCAGGGGTTTTATACACCTGCTGATCTTCTAGTGCACATCACATCAGTCACCAGCAGTATCCTATTGCATTCTGCACAGGGCAACAGGTCAGTCACCAACACTAAAGAAAAAAGGCCATAAATCTGACATTAGAAATGAGAGGGAGCCTATCTTCCTCCCAGGATACTCTGTTGCTAATTTTGAGATGGCAATTCCTGAGCAAAGGAACTTCAAAAACAGATTCCAACTAAGAGGTTTCCATTCTATTCTTTGTGATCTGAATAGGGAGAAAAGGCTTTTTTTAAAAAAAAACACTTTGTATGTTAGTCAGCTCATAAATGCAAGAGTGTCATTGTTACCTCTCAACCATTATTAAGGTACTTATCACTGTTCTTTTTGCATGTCAGATCCCTCTGAAATCTCTATTCACAAGCCACCTGCATAAGCATATGTCTATAGATCTGCCAATCTGAGGTAGCATCTCATGCTGCTGACACAGTGTACACTGTCCAGGAGACCACATGCCCTGAGGAGACAGCTGAAGGTGCCCTGTGTTTGGGAAGACATCCTTGACTGTGTGTTTTTGAAGGCTTGTGTGGGTGTGTTCATTTCTGGCCTTGTACTCTCCCTGAGCACATGGTCTAAGGGAGTGGGGCTTCTGCTGAGTCACTGGCTTGCTTGGGGTGGAGCTAGCAGCCACTAGCTCTATATAACTGCTGCCTCTGTCTTTCAGACTCACTCCCTGAGGAGAGAGCAGGAGGTGAGTGGAGTTTGGGAGGACATCCTTGACTGTTTGTGTGTTTTTAAAGACTTGTGTGTAGTTTTTTTTCTGGCCATGTGCTCAGTCCCTGTGGGTCAGCAGCACGCACCGGGCGTGTGCAGTTAGACTAAGAGTTGAACAGGAGCTCTGTTAACAGGCAAAGCCAAACGGCATTAAGTGTGGGTGATTAACGAAAGAGTTTTGAGGAGCAGGCCCAGATTTCTGTTTCAATGCCTACTTAAGACTACTGAATACGGAATATGAGGGAGCAGCTGAGGTCACCTGCAGTAGCTGTGGTATGTTTGTATTCCAGCCAGAGGAGGTGGGTAGCTATACCTGCAGCAAATGCAAGTTGGTGGCCATCTTGGAAGAGAAGGTCCAGCAACTTGAACCCCTGTATCTATTCTTCAATGTATTAGGAAGCACAAGGTTTTCTTGGATAGAGCAGAGCAGACCATCCTGAAGGAGGAACACACACAGAGGTGATGGCTCTGAGCAGGAGGTCAGTTCCTAAACACAGGAAATTGACACTTGGAGGAATGTGACACATAGAAGTAGAAGGACCAGGAATCATTCAGTGAGTTTGGGGCTACAGAATCGATTCAGAGCTCTTTCTCTTATCAGAGATCATAAGGAACAGCAACAAGAGTGTCACTCCTTAGAGAATGTGCAGGTGCCCTTGGAAAATGCAGCACATGGAATGGCCCTTGCCAATCCTCAGAAGAGATGGGTGGTGGTGGTAAGGGATTCCCTGCTGAAGGGAACATAAGCAGTGGTTTGTAGACCTGACAAGATGACTCGAGAGGTGTGCTGTTTCCCAGGGCACAGAGAGGCTGACAAGACTTCTGAAGCCCACTGATCATTACTCCTTTCTTTTGGTCCATGTGAGAACCACTGACACAGCCAGGCATAGCCTTCAGTATATTACAAGGGATTAAGAGGCTCAGGGTAGAATCCTCCCAGTTAAAGGACACAGCCCAGGAAGGGAGAGAACAATAGTGGAGGTGAACAACTGGCTCTGCAGATAGTGCCGCCAGGAACAATTTGGCTTTTTGGATCATGATTTGCAGTTGTTTCATGAAGATGGACTACTGGCAAGTGATGGGTTGTACTCCACAGCAGTTGGCACAAACATTTTTGTTAAGAGGGTCTGATCAGGAGGGCTTTAAACTGAGTTATGTGGGGGAGGGTGACAGTATTCTTGAGGGCAGGAGTTCATCAAGTGCTAGAGATAATACTCTGAATGTTACTGAGAGAACAGCAAACAGTACAAGAGCCTGTAGGAGGAGAAAAAAAAATAAGTAGCTAGAGGGAATAACCCATGGTCTTAGATGTCTCTACACTAATGCCCAGAATATGGGAAATAAACAGGATGAACTTGAACTCTGAACACAGCAAAGCATATACACAGCAAAGCATGAGTCTCATCTCTGAGATGTCAACCTGACATCATTACTAAGAAAGGTCCTACAGTAGGTCATTAAACAGACAGTCTGTAAACATATAGAAAGGCACACCCTGATCACTACAAGTCAGCATGGGTTTCTCAAAAACTAGTCGTACCAGACTAATTCGATTTCCTTTTTTTGATAGAGTTACAAGCTTGGTGGACGAAGGGAAGGCTGTGGATATAATGTATCTTGATTTCCACAAGGCCTTTAACAAGGTCCCCCATGATATTCTTGCAAGTAAGGTAGTAAAATGTGGGTTAGACACTGCTACAGCTAGGTGAATTTGTAATTGGCTGACTGGCCAAATACAAAGGGTGCTCACCAATGGCTCCTCTTCATCCCCAAGAAGTGACTAGTGGGGAGCCACAGGGTTCTGTCCTTGGCCCAGTGCTATTCAACATCTTTATTAATACTTGGATGAGGGAATAGAGGAGAGGTTCATCAAATCTGCAGATGATAACAAATTAGGAGAGATAATGAATACCCCACAGGGCAGGATCAGAATTCAAAATGACATTGACAGATTAGAGAGCTGGACCAAAATGAATTTTAACAGGGAGACCTGTAGGGTACTACACTTAGGGAGAAAGAATGAAATCTACAGATACTGGATGGATGACACCTGGCTTGAAAACAGTATGTGTCAAAGGGATCTACGAATCTTAGTGGACCACTAGCTGAACACAAGTCAACAGTGTGACATGGCAGCTAAAAAAGCCAATGTAATTCTAGGCTGCATCAATAAGAGTACAGTGCCGTGATCAAGGGAAGTAATAATATCACTCTATTCTGCTTTGGTTAGACCACAACTGGGAATACTGTGTCCAGTTCTGGGAACCATAATTCAAGAAGGATACTGACAAGCTGGAGGGCAACCAAAATGATGAAGGGTCTAGAAACCATGCCCTATGAGGAGCAGCTTAGGGAGCTGAGTATGTTTAGCCTGATGAAAAGAAGGTTAAGAGATAACATGATAGCCATGTTTAAAAACGTGAAAGGATGTCATGTTGAAGATGGAGCAAGCTTGTTTTCTGCTGCTCCAGAGACCAGGACACACAGCAATGCATTCAAAGTACAGGAAAGGCAGCAAAACATCAAGAAGAACTTCCTGACAGTAAAAGCTGTTCAACAGTGGAATATGCCGCCTCAGTGTTACCCCAGAAGGTGGGGAACCCCTTGAGGTCCTCCAGCAGTACCCACAATTTTGTGCAAAAATGGAGAATTAATTAGTTGAAATCTGGAAGAGGCAGGGTAACTATCAGGATCTTTCCATCAATGTTTACGGAGTCCTTGCAGGAAAACCAGCCAGAGACTCAAAAGTAAACTAAAAATGTGTTTACTGAGGGGAATTCAATCATTCGTGCACATAAGATTCAAACAGTCACATACTCACAGAAGAGCTAACTGAAAAAAAGGGAGGAAAGGGTTGATAGCAAAGTTTCAGAGTTTTGGGCTATACTTACCAATCCAGAAGAGTAGTGAAGAAACAGTGATGTGGCTTAGACAAACTGGAATTCAGAGTGACAAAGTGGCATTCAGCAAGCAAAAACAGTGCATCAGATGGTTCAAAGCTAAGGGTTTTTATATGTAATCATGACCTGGAGGGCATTGATGGAAATGGCTGATGGAATAGCCTGATGGCTTTAGCACGTAGGTGACAAGGAGTTAATAGCTGGTTTAATAGTTTTATACCATTTGGGCAGGGTGGGAGATAAAATAATAGGTGTTGAGGAAAGAGGAAACAGGAATATACTGATCAACATTTCCATGTGAACACTGGAGATTCTTTTGTCTCATTGGTGGCTAGTTGGGAGTTTGTTAGCACTTGAAAGTTTCTGGTAACAGTTCTGACTATGACCTAGCTTAGCCTGGAAGGGACTTCTTTGACCTACGTATCCGGCCAACTTGTCTCTTATTCAGCTTGGTTTTCAGCCATAGCAGTGTATAATAGATATATATCAATTAAGCTATATTAAATGTTGGGGGGTGCATGGCCACTAACATCAGAGTGTGGTGGAGTCTCCTTCTCTGGAGGTTTTTAAACAGACGCTGGATGGCCATTTGCTAGGAGTGCTTTGAGTATGTGTTGCTGCAAGGCAGGACATTGGACCCAATAGCCATTGTGGTCTCTTCCAACTTTATGATTCTATGATTCTAATAAATTTCTTGGTCTTTAAGAATCCGTGAAACTCTTTTGTCATTTTAGTCTTGATAATTCTCATAAAGACACTTGTGTTTAAATTGATTCAAAGATCTGTATCAGAATGAAAGTTGTGGGATACCACGGTCTGAAGAAGGAGATTTTTTCCCTGGACCATCTCAGCAGATACTGAATCAATTCCTCTTGCAGACACTTTTTGAAATATAGAAGAGGAAGAATTCTGAGAGATTAGGTTTTTGCTCTCCATATTATGTTCTCAATGGAAATATCTAGATTTCTCGCATACCCATCATTTCTGATCATCTGTGCTAGCTAGGCATCCTTTCATTGCTACTAATTAAGCCAGATCCTGGTCACAGTTGTAGTAAACAGACTTAATACTACTAGAGGACATGTCTGAAAAGCAGAGTGGTGCTCATTTAACTGAGGATCAATTTCAGGAACACACATCATCCTGCAGAAGTAATTCAAACCTCAGTAGATTTCAGCCCACTCCCACAACAGATAGTTTGTTCTAGAACCTACCCACTAGCCTTATCTTGGACTCTAGTTCTCATAGTATGCTGCCTTAGATTCCGATGGGTGACTGAAATGGAATGCTCACCCTGTGGCTTGCCCAGCAATTGTGGTGAAGTAGGACGTACTCCATTTCTCACACTGGACTCAGGAGAAGGTGTCCACATGGATCCTAGTTTAAGTTCTCCAGACTACTGGTCACTAGACTCAGGTTTAGTATTAGGAATCTGATCCGCTTTCTGAATTAGTATCTCCAGACTCAGAAGACTCATCATCCTCTGCCTCTAAGCTTAAGTTTGGGGCCAGGACACCTGGACAGCTATTCACATCAGTATTTCTTACCAAAGAACAATGGCTTTTAAATTCAGTTTACTAATTTGAAGGAAACGGCTTCCAGTCTCATACTTACAGGAACTGCATTTGCTTGAGATGCCCAGAGAAGTAAAAGACCATAATGAGCACTGAAGTGTTTTCCTTCCAAGGTGTCCAAGACATGCTGATACAGTGTCTATTGCAAACAAAGGAACATAAATCTGAAGATATACTACATAAACACAGTGGCTAACAGAGTGAAGTGGTTGTCTTCAGAAAGCAGTAATCTTATACTTCTACACCTAACTCATTTCTTACAGAAATCATTGTCTAAGAGTTATTTTTATTTTTAATTCAAACAGTGCATATCACGTCTTTATGAATACAGTTAATGTCAACACTAAAAGCATTATAAGGGTTTACCTTATAAGAATCAGCTGGATGATTACTTTTCTCTGCTTGTAACACAATCTTTTCAAAATGTTTAAGGAGCCACCTTTTCGATTTAGACCATTTCCTATAAGGAAAGGAACTGTTGAAATGTATCTGGTAATCTTTAATCATAAAGTCATTCAACATATATTTTCCACAGGTAATATAATTTACAAGTGATGCTGACTTGCCAAATGTTAACACCACAGTGTTAAAATTTGTTTCACTGCTGAGTAATACACATACACTCTCTTTAGAGTGAGAACTTTGTAATGAGGAAACACAAAGCAGGTTATTAGCTTGAAAAAGAGGAAGGGCTTTACTCTCTTCAAGGTACTCTTAGCACTGGGTGATTTATGTGAGGAAATGGCCTTCAACCCTCTCCCCGTCTCTCTGATTTTGCTGCTGCTACCATTTTTTTTCTGCCTCCAAATAAATTAATGAAGCACTGTTGTTCTTTCTTCCACTAGGCACAAGAAAAAGAAGCTCCCAAATCACACTGGCCAATTAGTTGAGAAGAGCTTGAGTTGCTGGTGAACATGAACAGAGTGCATTTACAGAAAACAAGTGATGGCTGCCATCATCCCACTCTAGGGTATTGTAAGCAGGGCTGATCAAGGCAACCTGCATTTCTTGCCCACATTCTACTCACAAAACCTAGGATGATTATTTTAATCATCATATCTCTCCTTGTAATAAGAAAGGGGAAGTTCCAGTCAGGGCAAGGAGCCAAAGAATTCCTGAGATACACAAAAACGATGTCTGTGTTGTTCTCAGATAGCTGTTGCAAATTGGCCCAGAGCTGACTGGATGAGCAAATCAAGAGTCAACCTTGAAAACCTATTCTAACAAGCACCCACTACATAAATAAGCAAAGTCAGGGTCAACTCAAGACACCTACAGCTGCAGGGGAAGATAACCCCGGGCACGTGGATGCAAACAGTGCTACCAGGGCAGCAAAATACATCAGTTATGCCTCAAGCTGTTTTCCCACTTCACTGTTTGTTCATTTGTCTGTTTTCTCTGGCCATGTGCTCTCTCTGAGCACACGGTCTGACTAGTTAGGGGGAGGAGGTAGCAGCCGTTAGTCTTAGCTGACTCACTGGTGAGCTAGGAGGAGGAGCTAGCAGCTCTTTATATCTGCTCCCAGTGGCCTTCAAACTCATTTCCAGAGGAGAGCAGAAGGTGAGCTGTGTCTGAGAAGACATTTTGACTGGGTGTCTTTTACAGGCTTCTGGGGCTGTGTTTGTTTGTTTGTCTGTTTTCTCTGGCCGTGTGCTCTCCCTGACTAGCTAGGGGGAGGAACTAGCAGCTCTTTATATTTGCTCCGAGGGGCACGTGCCAACCAAAGCTTAGCAAGACTTAACTGCTTCTTCCTTGAAGCCATCTGGTGTCAATTTGCCATCTAGGTAGGTTGGCGCCTTGAGGGAATAACTATAAGCACTATAGAATTGCACCCTCTCTCTTGATAGGTTGAAAACAGGGGAGTTGACATAGGTTTTACCAGGGGACTTGGAAAGCAAACCCCAGTTTTACCTTTTCCAATTCAGCTATCTAGACTATCAAGTATGGAGGGGGAGGGAGCTGCTGCGGTCACCTGCCACAGCTGTGGCATGTTTCTTTTCCTGCCGCAAGATGCTGTTGGGTACACCTGCGGCAAATGCAAGCTGGTCGCCCTCTTGGAGGAGAAGGTTCAACAGCTGGAGGCATGCATTTCAAATCTTCACATTATTAGAGAGGGAGAGGAGTTCTTGGATAGGGCTGAGAGGACCTTTTTGAAGACGGAGTGCATGGAGGAGCTAGCGGATGAGAAAGTCAGTTCACAAAACCAGGAGACAGATGCTTGGAGGAATGTGACATGCAGGAGTAGAAACACAAAGTGCCAAACAGAGACTCTCGAGCTACAGAATCGCTTCCGAGTTCTTGACCTTATTAATGACGAAGTGGAACGGTAGGAAGAAGTAATGAAACATCATCAAGAGGAAAGCCAGCATCAGCAACAGGAACCCCAACACCAGCAGAACAACATCCAACAGCAGCACCACCAATAGTCTCAGCACAAACAGAAGGTTCAGGTGACCATGACAGAATCTACTCATCCAGTAACCCCGGACAAGCCTCAGAGGAGACGAGTTCTAGTGGCTTAGGACTCCTTGCTGAGAGGAATGGAACTCACCATTTGCAACCCAGACAAGATCAATTGTGAGGTGTGCTGTCTCCCTGGGGCCAAAATCAATGACATAATGGAGAGTCTAACGAGACTGGTCAAGCCCACTGACCATAACCACCTCCTTTTGATTCACGTTGGAACCAACAACACAGCAAAGTGCAGCTTTCACTGCATCACAAAAGATTACGAGCTTATGGGTAGGAAGCTGAAGGACCTTCGTGTGCAGGTTGTCATTTCATCTCTTCTCCCAGTGGAAGGACATGGCCCACGAAGGCAAAGAAGAATAGTGGAGATCAACAACTGGCTCCAAAGATGGTGCTGCTGGGAGTGATTCGGGTTTTTGGATCACGGTCTCCATTTCCACGAAGATGGTCTTCTGGCAAGAGATGGCTTGCACTTCATAACCATTGGACGGAACGTTTTTGCTAATTGTCTTGCAAAACAGATCAGGAAGTCTTTAAACTGAGTTTGACTGGGGAGGGAGACACTATTATTCTGGACAAAGATTCAGGGAGTGCTGCAAAAAATAGCCCAAAGATAGGGTAGGCCAAGCAGAACTAGAGACCAACAGGGGAAGGGAAAGTAACTTTAGTACAGGACTTCCAGGAAGGGCACTGGTCTCAAGTGTCTCTACACTAACGCACAGAGCATGGGAAATAAGCAAGATGAACTCCAACTCTTAGTACAACAAAATAAATATGATTTAATAGGCATCACTGAAACCTGGTGGGATGAATCTCGTGATTGGAATGTAGGAATACGTGGGTATAACCTATTTTGCAGAAATAGACCAAACAAGAAAGGAGAAGGAGTAGCCTTATATGTCAAGGATGTTTTCACCTGTGAAGGCCAAGCCGAGAGCATTTGGCTAAGTATTAAGGGAGTGAGAAACAATAGGGATGTGATTGTGGGGGTTTGCTACAGGCCTCTGGGCCAGCCTGAGGACTTGGATGAGGCCTTCCTGGAGCAGATGACCACACATTCAAAAAGGGGAGATGCAGTATTAATGGGAGATTTCAATTATCCTGATATTTGTTGGCAGTCAAACTCCGCCAAGATTGCAAGGTCCAACAGGTTCCTCGCTTGCCTTGCAGACAATTTCATGATCCAGATGGTGGAAGAGGCAACAAGGGGATCAGCTCTTTTAGATCTGATCCCGACCAACCGGGAAGATCTAGTTGATGAGGTGGAGGTGGTGGGATCCTTAGGAGGGACTGACCATGCTCTTTTGGAGTTTGTCATTCAGTGGGAAGGAGAAGCCAAGTGTAGCCAGACAAGCATCCTAAACTTTAAGAAAGGTGATTTCTGTAAACTTAGGGAGTTACTTGCTGAAATCCAGTGGTCAAGAATACTAAAAGAGAAAGGAGTTCATGACGGATGGGAGTTTCTTAAAAGTGAAATACTGAAGGCACAACTGAAAACTGTGCCAATAAGGAGGAAAAATGGCAGGTGTCTAAAGAAACCGGAATGGTTGACTAAAGAACTCTCAGTTGAGCTAAGTGTTAAAAGAAACATGTACAGGAAATGGAAGAATTGTGAAACCACCAAAGAGGAATTCAAGCAAATAGTCAGGATATGTAGGGAGAAAGTCAGAAAAGCTAAAGCGCAGAATGAACTCAGAGACATTAAAAACAATAAAAAGGGCTTTTTTAGATATGTCAGCAGCAAAAGGAAAAACAAGGAAATGATAGAGTTGCTGTGTGGAGAAGATGGCCAATTAATAATGGAGGCAAGACAGATGGAAGAACTACTCAACACCGTCTTTGCCTCAGTTTTCTCCCAAAAGGATAGAAGTACTCAACCTGGGGGGTGGGGAACGGTCGGGGGGGGGGAATGCAGCATAGAATAAGTAGAGAAGTAGTACAGGAATATCTGGCTAAACTAGATGAATTCAAGTCTCCAGGGCCAGATGAATTACATCCAAGGATATTAAAAGAACTGGCAGAAGTCATTTCTGAACTACTTGCAATAATCTTTGAGAACTCTTGGAGAACAGGAGAAGTCCCAGCAGACTGGAGGAGGGCAAATGTCATCCCCATCTTCAAGAAGGGGAAAAAAGAGGACCCAAATAATTATCGCCCAGTCAGCCTGACATCAATGTCAGGAAAGATCCTAGACCAGATCATTAAGCAGTCAGTTTGTAATTACTTAGAAAGCAATGCCATAATCACTAAAAGTCAACATGGATTTCTCAGAAATAAGTCATGCTAGACTAATCTTATCTCCTTTTACGATAGGGTTACAACCTTGACAGATGAAGGGAATGCTATAGACGTGGCATATCTTGACTTCAGTAAGACCTTTGACAAAGTTTCCCATGACATTCTTGCAAAGAAGCTAGTAAAATGTGGGCTGGACAGGGCTGCTGTTAGGTGGATTGGTAATTGGTTGACTGACCAAACCCAAAGAGTGCTCACCAATGGCTGCTTTTCATCCTGGAGAGAAGTGACTAGTGGTGTGCCACAGGTTTCTGTCCTGGGCCCAGTGCTATTCAACATCTTCATCAATGACTTGGATGAAGGAGTGGAGGGCATGCTGATCAAATTTGCAGAAGACACCAAATTGGGAGGGGTTGCTAATACCCCAGAGGACAGGATCAAATTTCAAAATGACCCTGACAGATGAGAGAGCTGGGCCAAAGCTAACAAAATGAATTTCAACAGAAAGAAATGTAAAGTCCTACATTTAGGCAGAAAACATGAAATGCACAAATATAGGATGGGGGATGCGTGGCTGGATAGCAGTACATGTGAAAGGGATCTAGGAGTCTTGGTAGATCACAAGCTGAACATGAGTCAGCAGTGTGATGAGGCAGCCAAGAAAGCCAACGTGATTCTTGGTTGCATCAATAGGAGTATGGTGTCTAGATTGAGGGAGGTAATGGTACCATTCTATTCTGCACTGGTTAGACCTCATTTGGAATACTGTGTCCAGTTCTGGGTGCCTCAATTCAAGAAAGATATTGACAAGCTAGAGCGTGTAAAGAGGAGGGAGACCAAAATGATGAAGGGTCTGGAAGCCATGCCCTATGAAGAATGGCTTAGGGAGCTGGGTATGTTTAGTCTGCAGAAGAGAAGGTTAAGAGGGGACATGATAGCCATGTTTAAATATTTGAAGGGATGTCATGTCGAGGAAGGAGCGGGCTTGTTTTTTGCTGCTCCAGAGACTAGGACAAGGAGTAATGGATTCAAGCTGCAGCAAAGGAGATTCCACTTGAACCTCAGGAAGAACTTCCGGATGGTCAGAGCTGTCCGGCAGTTGAATCTGCTGCCTCAATGGAGTGTGGTAGAGTCTCCTTCTTTGGAGGTTTTTAAGCAGAGGCTGGACGGCCATCTGTTGGGAATGCTTTGATGAGTGTTCCTGCATAGCAGGGAGTTGGACTCAACGGCCCCTGGAGTCTCTTCCAACTCTATGATTCTATGTTATCACTGTCTCACAGGTTAAACCACTGCATGGAGAGAAGCTCTAGAGGGACATATTTTGTCTATGGCATAACATTGACTATTTCTAAAATTCCTCAGACCATTGCTTTTCTGATGGTTTAGAGACATCAAGAAATGTATGTACTATCATGTCCTTCATTAGTTCTAAACAATCTATGAATAATCTTCATTTCTATGAACAATCAACATTCCTTTCCAAAATATGATCTACATGGCATTGCATTTATTATTTCCAAGCTTCACAGACTTTTGAGCCAACATGGTGTAGTGATTTGAGCACTGGACTATGACCTGGAGACCTGGGTTCAATTCCTTACCTGGCCATGGAAATTCACTGGATGACCTCGGGTATGTCACACACTCTCAGCTTCAGAAAACTCCATAATATGATTGCCTTAGGATCACCATAAGCTGGAAATGATCCAAAGGCACACAATAACTTAGATACATGTACTAAGTTTGGTTGGACTGTCTGTTCTACCACACTGGACTTCACTCCGTAGGGCTGCTAACAGTTAGCTTTCCACAGATATGTGAACACCATTTAGAAGCTCCAGTGGATGTACAGAAGTTTTGTACCATCGTTTGCATCCTGAACAGTACATAAATGATTTTATGATGAAGTTATTTTATATCTTCCTCTATCTTTAGTTCTCTTCCTGTTAATAAACCAAGAAATCCAAACCTCTATATGCATAATTACCAAATCTCTCCTCATTCTCTCTCACAGATTATCTTACTAGTCTCTTCTTTTTAAGGGAAATGAGGCATGTATATAAACATTTTCTTTTCTTCTTTTTTATGAAAAAGCGTTCAGAATGTTTGCAATGACAGTTAAGACTGCTTTTGGTTCAAACCCAGGAAGCTTAATTCTATTCAAGCAGATTCAATACATCACAGTAAACTGAAACTTCTTACACCTTTTCACACAATGCAGGGTAATATTTTTGTTTTGTCTACATCAAGCAACCAAATATGTATCCTGAGTACAGCAATTAGGAATGGCAAGCGCAATCTCAAATCCAGTTGCCAAGGGACTGTTAGTCAAAATAAAAGAATACTAATTTATAAGTGGTGTGTAAATTAAAACCATGACATTGTAAACATAACCAACAGGAATCTGAGTAAACTGTGTGTGTGTGTTCAAGTCACCTGTTGACTTACACGCTATGAATTTCACAGGGTTTTCTCAGAAGGTGGTTTTGCCAGTTCCTTCCACTGAAGTATAGCCTACAACATCTGGTATTCACTGGCACTCTCCCATCCAGGTACTAACCAGGGCTGACCCTGTTTAGCTTCCAAGATCAGATGAGATCTCGTGCCTTTGGGGTATTTAACTTATACTGTAAAACAGAAATATTACTACTTTACTTCATAAAATATTCAGGAAGCTGAGAGGCATATTCAAAGTCATCATCATAGTTCTGAAAGTATTCTTCGAATTCTCTGATATTATCCCTGGTTGTCAAAAATATGTCTTTTCCAAACAGGATGTTCACTACCGATGGGAACATGATATGCCTGTAATAAAACAAAAGTTAGTTGTAAACCAAGGCAAATAATTTTGAATCTACTTGGAATGCTTTCTAATTGAATCCATACATATAATTTAGAATTTGTTTGGAATAGTTAACTTTGACTGTACAGGTTTCACACAACCTCTGCAAAATAGGTAAACTGTCTTCCAGTAGATCATGTATGTATTTTAGTAGGCATATGACACCTTTCCTTTCTGCATTGTAACAGAGAGTTCACTATAACCAAAAACTATTTTATCTCCCCACTGCCAGAAAACAAGAGTAGAGAGGAGCAAAGCTTTTTCATATTGAGACATAATTCCTTGAAATCCACTGTATTTTACATATGAGGTGGCTACCTGTATCCCCTACATACCATTCTGACACCCCCCAGAACCCTCCGATATTCTACCAAAACAATGTTTTGCAAAAAGCCTGATCATGTAAAGAACTAAAAATGCTCCCCTTTATCCCTTTATCATATCAGAATGGAAGGGTGCAGAGGGGGATGACATCTGAGATCCTTTAGGGAGGGCAATGTAGATCCCCCTGTGATGTACAGTCAGATTATTCTAGTGTACAAATATGCGTTATAGTATATAGAGGCCCCTCGACATTTGTGAGGGTTTGGGGTACAGAACCCTCGTGAAAGTAAAAGAATGTGAAAGACTCCCTCCCACCTGGAAGAGCACTTCCCCTCCCATTTTCTTCCTGGGCTCCCCTCTCCCATTCCCTTGCCTTTTCCCTGGGTGCATGTGCCTTCCTTCTTTGCGACTGGGCAAAAGGCAAGCAAATGGGAGGGGGCGCTCCATGCACAGAGAAGGCATGCTCGTGCATCCCCCCATTCTCTTGGCTTTTGCCCAGGCACATGGAAGGAAGGCACGTGGGCCCAAGCAAAAGGCAGGAAAATGGGAGCAGGAGAATTACGGGGAGGTGCACGCATCCCTTCTCCATGTACAGGGCTGCCTCGTGGCATTTGCCTTTTGCCCAGGCATGGAGAAGGAAGGCACAGCATGCCTTTGAAAAAGGCAAGGGAATGGGAGAGGGAGAATGGAGGGAAAGCAAGTGGGTGCCTTGTGGATAATCAAATTCACAAAGGCCAAACCTGCAAATGTGGAGGGAAGGACTGTATAGCATTAGTCCTGATTAACTGTCCAGTGGTGATTTCTAACATTTAGAAGTAATTGGTTAAAGTGAGAAGTTTTAGAACAATTGCAGACATTAGACCAACTTCTTTGATCTTCAGGAAAATACTTTCAAATTAATGAAATGGAACATATTAAATGGACTCATTTACTACCACATATCAACCTCTCCTAAGAACTGCCACTTTTAGTTCAGTATAATGTCTCAAGTACCCTCTTCCTTTCTCTTGAAATCTTTTAATTGATATTTTATTCTCTTTGAATCTGTGTGAAGCCTTCCTCAACGTAGTTTCTATCAGACCCAAATAGCATGGGCCCTGGTTGGACATGATGGAACTACAGACTGAAAGCAGCAAGGCAGCACTCTAGGGAGGACTAATTTCTTTTTATTTAATGAAAAAGAGAGAGAACTGTATTATTTGGTTTGTTAAATCACCTACCTTACAAGGTCTCTGAGCTCCTCCGTACGGTCAGGACCTAAATCATCTATATATTTTTGGAATTCGTGACACAGACTCACAAATAATTCATGCAGATTAGAAGCAGACAGTTTTCCTTTTAGCATAATATAAAGTCTTCTCCTATTCTTGTAGAAGATTTCTTCAGGAACAGAAACTTTAGAATGCAAGTTAAAAAAAACACACACAAACACCATTTCAGAATGAACATTAAAGCCACCCTGAAAATATTAGAATTAGTAAGCATCACATATGTTTTGTTTTGTTTCTACATTTCAGGTTGGCTTCTCCTGGGCTTTTGCTCTCCTTAGATACATAAAAATAGGTAGATGCAGAAACATAAAATCATATTGGATGTGCATGCGAAAAGTTTTCTTCTTCTTTCTTTTAATTTCTGCTTCTTTTGCCTTATCTGCCTCTGCTAACAGAGTGGATGATAAGGGAAGAAATCTTTTCTCACAAAGTTTTTGGTAGGGATGGGACAAATCCAGAATGTTCTGAATCCGAATCCGAATCCCTGGAAGATTTTGGGAATCCACGAATCTCACAAATCTTGAATCTTTTGAATCTTTTTTCAAAAAAGGGTTTAAAAAGTAAGGGAAAGAAGGATAATCTTGGGCAAGACACACTCTTGCAGCCTTAGCAAAAGCCTAGGCAAAGGCAGAACTCCCTCTGAAGAAATCTGGGCAGGACAATTGTCATAGTTTTGCCTCGGGATCTCTCCAGATTGAAAATGACATAAAGGCCCTTTCTACACAGGCAGGAAAATGTGGATCAATCCCACATTTTCCTGCTTGTGTAAACAGGACCACTACAGTACAGAGATAATCCAGGTCAAAACTGGATTTTCTTTGCATAGCTCCTTCTGGCATCCTGGAGTCTGTAGTTTGATGATGCACCAGCACACTTTGGCAGAGAAGGCTGTGACACCTTGTAAAATTCCAAACCCCAGAACTGTGTATGAAAGAGGTTTGCAAGGGAGCTATGCAAAGGAATGCTTCAGCCGTCCTTGAAATCTCAAGCTTGTACCTTCCAGTCAAGTGCTGAACTTAAATATTAAATGTTCAATTTAAATACCTTAGAATACAAGCACAGATGTAATTTCTGAAATTATTAGCAAAGGCCATTATTATTCCAAGGGAAAAACTCACCTACTTACTATCTTCCCTTGTCTATCTGGTCTCCCAGGTTTTCAGGTGTCCCGGTCTCCCTGGTTTTCAGGCGTCCCAGTCTCCAACAATCTATTTGGCTGGCGGATTTCAAAGATTCTGTCTGCCTATTTTGGCACAGGGATTCAGATTCGGGAATCTCGAATCCCTACCCAGGATTCGAGGATTCAGATGGCCCATCCGTAGTTTTTGGTGGTAATTTTCTGCTATTGTTTGTTGTTGTTGTTGTTGTTGTTGTGTGCCTTCAAGCTGTTTCAAACTTAAAGTGACTCTAAGGCAAATCTATCAGAGGGAAACATATTCAGGGGTAGCAGTGACAGTCATGCAGCAAAATACCAGGTTTTGTACTAGGTTACATCTACAGCATGAGAAAGGGCTAATTTAACTTGAGAATTTCTCAATGAAATGTAAGAAACAAAATAAAATCCCAAACAATTTAATCACTTGTTTGAGCGGTGGAGGATAAGGAATGCAAAATTCATCCTTAACCTTCATTATGTTGAGCCCATTATCTTACAAATTCTCTTTTCATTATATACACATATCAACACGTAGAGTGAGGAGGGCATGGTTTGCCATTCTCGGAGATGATGGCATAATTGTACCTCTCCTCCTTTTCCCTGCTAAATAACAAGAGTTAAAGAGAGATAAACTGAGATAGAGAGGAAATAACTAGAGAAATAAATAGCAGAAAAAAGAAGGAAGATGTCAAAGAAAAATAATACACTGACAAGAAGTTGGCAACAGCAGATGAACTCAGATTAACTCTTTCAAATGGAGAAAAGGAAAACACAGGGAAAGTAAGCTTGCATCTTAAGAATTCAAAACTGTAAGATACGATAAAGAGTAAAAGAATTCCAAGATAAGAGATCATTTAAGACAATTAAAATTGGAGTTCCAAGCAGATCTGCTAAAGAAATAAAACCTCTGTAGCAGGACTTGAGGAAAATTACTACTCATTTGGCAGATCTAAGCAAAACAGCCAGAGAAGCTCTGGAACTAAGTTTAAGAAATGAAGAAAAACAAAAGATAATGCAGGAGGAGATTAAAAGACTGCAGTATAAACCGGAACACTTAGAGAACAGAGACAGACATGTAAATATTTGTGTTGTAATTTTCCAGAGGTAGATAATAAAAATAACCTTTTAGAGACATTTGTGGCTTGGTGTAAAGAAATTCAGCCAGACATATCATTAGAGGCATATGACATTGAAAGAATTCAGCAAATTGAGAGATTAAACAGCTTAATACTTAACCAGAGGTATGTCAGATATGTGATTGTAAGTTTTGCCAGGTACCTAAAGAAATACAAATCTATCAAGACCTCAGCAATAATAAGAACGTCATGTACAAAGGAAAAAAAAATCAGGACTTGGCAGCTGAATCTATCAGGAAGAAAACAAACTGGAAAACCAATGACAAAAGCTCTTAGGGAGAAAGGCTATATGCATACATGAAGTTCTCCTTTTAAAATAATGGTATGGATTAAGAATGGAAATCTATTTGCTGCAACAGAGGAAAAGCTGACTGAAATTTGCAACAAATTGGGAGTTAAGATTCCTGAAAATGCCAGAAGAGAAGCCCAAAGGAACAGGAGAAGAATCAAACCAACAGCTAAGGGCTGGAGGATGGTGGAGACAAGAAGATAGCCTTGACTGCTAACTTACAGACCGTTTCAACTGTCAAGGTCACAGAAGCAAAGATAAGGTACATAGCACGTAACAGATCACAGCAGCTGTGCTGGAAGGGAAATTGTAGAAAGCGTACTGTTTGAAAGTGAATTACAGTTTGAGTGGGAATATAAGATGATGAAACTGCTGATATTAAGATGTCAAAGAATTTTAATCAAAGTAGAGATAATACGCATAATATATATACATTCTCTTTCTCTTTTCTTCTTTGTCTATTTTGAAATGGTAATCAGAAAGGGAGGAGGGAAGGATGGAGATACACTACAAGAGAGACAAATCTCTTGGCATTCACCATAAGCTAGAATGGCTGCATTACCAGTAAAAGGATACAGACAAAATGGACAGTGTGTCCCATCTTTTTTCATGGTCTACTCTGCAGGGCTGTTAGGAGATTCAGTGCCCTGGACAGTTTAATTCACAGAAGGTATTGCCTGTTTAAATGTCTAAGCTAAAGAAATTCTGTCTTTGTTTTTTTGTATTTGCTTAACTAAAGTCCTCCATTTTGAATTCTAGTCAACTTTAAAGGTGGTTCTGGTTGTTAATCCCTTGCCCTACTTAAAATTATGCTGACATTATTTGGAAAATGCCTAGGTTCTCAGCCTGGGTTCTCAATGGTCATTGTCACAACATTTCTTACACCTTACTGCTGAGCGAATGCACGTGTGATACAGGGTTCATTGTTAATCAGAAGTTACTGTATCATCAACCATGTATCAAAATTTTAGTCCTAGGAAAGCAAATATTCTTAATACACATCCACATGCACTGTATGCTTTATGAGATCATTGTTCACCAACTTATAAAAAAACTCTCCCTTCGTCAATAAAGTGTCTTTCTTTCCCTGCTCATGTAAGATGTAGTTTTGGCTGTGTTCTTGCTGAGGGGGGAGGGGAAGTCGCTTTGGCCAAAGTTGGGAATATTTCCAGACTGGTTCAGAGTTCAACCGCAATCGCGTGGACTACTCGAGGCGGTTGGCGTAGCCCTAATGTTTTGCGTTCGTCCCCACTTTTTTTTTAATTTTTATTTTTTATTCCAGGGTGATTATTTACTTTGGGTTAAAGTCCCACCACAGTCACCATAGCGTCCGGATTCAGGGGTGACCATTTACTGTGGGTTCAAATCCTACCAGAGTCACCCGGGCGACCGTTTATTGTGGGTTCAAGTCCTGCCTGCGTTGCTGGGAATCCTAACAATTTTGTGAGCGTGGGTTCAAGTCCCACTTGGCTTGGTGCCAACAGCTGCACCTGTAGTTTTACAAGGTGGGAAGACCGAGTCCTTCTTAGCCACGCGGGGGGGGGGGGGGGCGAAGAATTAATAAAGATAGCCCGTCATTCATCGAGGTGGAAAAACTATTCAGCAATGGTATAGTGAGACTTGGATTAAGTAAGAAACTTCGTTTCAACAAATTTTAATCTAGGAGAAATGGAAAGACTTATTATATTAGTCTTTTTAAATGTTAATGGATTGAGTTTAGCATCTTAAAGGTACAGAGTGTAGAACTCCATGAAGAATTTGAGGCCAGGCATTTTTTTTCCACAAGAGACATATATTAAAAAGAGGACTAAAGAAGTACCATTTCAATCATATTTTACTGAACAATTTGGCTCATATTGGAATGGACGGTCTAGAAGGGTTGCCATACTATTATCCCAGTTTTGTAATTTTGAACTAATTGAATGTTTGAAAGACACAGAAGGAAGATATATACATATATATTTGTAAAGGATAAAATAAAGAGGAGAATTGTAATGCTAGGGTCGTATTATGCAGGAAATAAAAACCAAGAAATGTTTATCGAGCAAAAGTTGGAAATACTGAGAAAATCTGCAGAGCGATCAATAATCATACGAGGAGATAACAACTGTATAATTGTCAAGAAGTGAGATAGTTCTGGTAGGAATAAAAGAAGTGATCATGAGGGATGCAAAATATTTTCTTTTCTTATTAAAAACCATTTAGATGCTTGGCGAAAGTTACATACTGAAGAAAGAGGTTATACCTTTTACTCTGGAAGGCATACCAGCTATTCAAGAATTGATCACATTTTAATAAGAAAGAATCTTGTTCTAAGAATATTAGCTATATTTTTGCCCATGTTCAGACCATTCCCTAATAACAGTAGGATGGGAATCAGAAATAAAAAAAGGGGACTAATGGAGTATGATAACTAAATAATGCACTGCTTTTAAATAAGCAGGTAACAGAAAATATAACACAACATATAAACATTTTTTTGAGTGGAATCTTACAGCAGACTGTAGTCCACAACTTATATGGGACACTATGAAAGCTGTCATTATAGGGGAAAATTTATAATGAAGAGTTCAAGGTTGAAAAAGGAGAAAAACAGATTAATAGAAGAGATACAGAAAAGGACGGAACAATGTTCAAAAATACATAAAAGCACAGGATCTGAGAGAATATGGCCAGAGTTATCTCAGACTCCAGATGTGAACTGGAGTCTTTGCAAATTAAGCACATTTTTCTTTGGCTTATTTGAAAAGAATGTATTATGAATATAATAATGAAAACATGAAACTCTTATCCAATGCTCTTAAAAGTAGCCAAGAAGGGAGTTAGCATAGTCAGTCTTCAACAAAAGACTCAAGTTATAAATTAAAATATGCCCAATCCATTCATGACCTGACATTTAGAGAGGTTTTTGGTAAATCATTCACCTGTTAATCCTCTCAACAACCTGATCTTCAGGTCAACAGAAGACAAAACTACTCAGGTGATGCAGTGAAACACCTCTGCTATGCACATATCCTACACAGACCTTCCCTATTCACTTTACCTGACAAAAACATTAAGAGACTGCCATGACTCCCACCGATGCTTTGTCACCTAAAGTTAAGACAATCAGCCCATTCTGGACCCCTTTGTTTGTTCTGCAAGAAAGCAATTAACATACACACCCCTTCAGGGCAGGACAAAGGGTATAAAAAAAACCCCAGCTCCAGCTGAGGTAATTTGCTAGCACATTGGGTGTCATGCTACACCCCAGACTTCCATTCTTCCGTGTTGCATTCAAACTCCTGTTTGAGCCACTCATCTTCAATCTTCTGCTTCAGAACTGATAAATATCACCTTTCCACCCAAAATCTCTCTTTATCTAAGTTTTCTTGCCTTTTCCTTCAACACCCTTGTATGGTTCATGAAACTGCTTGATTCCCTGTGTGCGTCTATTAATTTCAAATAAAATACTCTTTCAACTTTTAACTGGAGTCCTCTCTGCAGTTAGTACTAGTATACACAGGTGAAAAGATCCTGCTGTTACCCTCCTCGCTCAGGTCTCCTTTGGCTAATAATTCCCCAAATCCTAAGGAGATGCTGGCAGTGCTAGGGGACCTCAAAATCCCCCCACCTTTTAGGGCAACAAGGCTGACACCCGGATGAAATATCTCATTAAGGAACAGCAATTTATAAATAAGTGAATCAAAGTCAGGATTTCACACGGAATCTAGAACGATGAATATATACTGAAGTTGGAAGTTAAATGTTATTTGGTAAATCCATGGAATTATATAGTTAATTTGCTTTTACGGTTAAGTGTTTGGTATTGTAGGTTGTATATATTTTAGGAAAAAACTGATGGAAGAATGCACTAGCTGGAGATTATCTGGATTTGGCTATCTTTGTTGATATATTGGAATCACCGTGTTCACTTTGTTGATATAGTGGAACCTTGAAAGCACTGTCTTCATAGTTCATCTTGTGAGCGCTGAAGGAAGAATTTGCTGCTAAGAATGGCAAGGGCTGCATGAGAGAATTAATTTGAATTTATATAGGACTGAATACAATCAGAGACTACATATTGTGAGTTTTTTTCTGATGCACTGTAACCAGTGGAAATGCATGAGATAATCTTTTGGCTACATAGAACAGAATATAATTAGAGACTTGAGATCATTTAATAACAATTAGATTTTTTTGTTAATTAAGCAGTAAGACATCATATTCTATCAGTGTGAATAATAAAAAAAACAACATAGTTATGGTTTCATATTTGGGAATAAGAAAAAATACATACACAGCTACAACAAGTTGCAACATTACAGCATCAGCATCATAATACTGAGAAAGCACATTAGATAAGAATTATGCATAGTGTTATTTCATTATGAGAATATTGATTGCCATATAAGTTTAGAGTCTTCTGGTATAAGTATATACTGCAGCTGTTTGTTGTTGGGTCCTTTGAGATCTATCAGCTAATCTGTACCAGTTTGGAGATCTGTTTTATCACTACTTGGTCATCTGGGCTTCCAAGTCATGACCGATCGTATAGTCCAAACAGGCAGAGTTTGCGTCAACACTCCACTTAAGCGTTCTTAATTATTGGCATCTCAGGTTATTTATGTGGCCCTCTGTTATCGTATTTATTATATACAGTCATAAGTATATAAATATATACTCCACTCAGTGTCTAGGCACATTAAAATCATTACATTATGCTGCAGGTAAGGCATCGTACTTCTTACACAATATTAGTGTGTCCTAACCCATACACCATCCATGGAGCAAACACATAGGCATCTGTGGTAGTTAACATCCCCAGGTATTGCTCTGTCTAGCAACATCCATTATGTATCTGTAAACATCTAGAACAGGCATCCATTATATTCATTATAGGCATGTATAGCTATCTGAGAGCTGAAATTTTCTGTTAGCAGCATGGTCTCAGTCTTTTCAGGTAAAAACAGCAAAGCTGTTAAGGAACAGTTACCTTTGTGTGTGGGAGACAGATCAATCTGGCTTCTGTCTCTCCTGAAACAGTTTCAAATCATTCTTACCCTCCAATAATTTAATCTCAGAGATCTTTACTGCTCTGCTTATATAAACAATATTAAATTGTTATTATTGACAACTATTCTCCTCCAATCAGAGCAAAAGATCTTAGTGTTCTTTACTCTGTGACTTAAAACCTGGTGACCACTAGTTCTTGGATGCCTTCCATCAGATCACATCAGCCATCAGATACTAGTAACCCTTTCTGGTTTGGTTTGCTATAGGCCAATTTACTGTTTATGTTTTTCTTTCAAGCCATTTCTTCCTTTATCAGTTTATTTACAGTTAGGTTGGCTACCTGCTTGGAACTGGTCAATGCTATGCCCACATTATGAGATGGGCGAGAGGTCAAACAGCATTCCAGAAAGGAGACTGCAGCTGGACATCCACCACAACAGAGATGTCTTCACCTGATGAGGGATCACAAGCATTGGTCATCACTCAGGAGGTCAAAGCGACAGAAAAACCAGTGCTGAAGTGGAAAGAATCAAAGACGGGAGAGGTAAGTGATGGATGTGGTAGCCACCATGAGGCTCAACAACTGCTGTACCTGGAACACTGAGCAGTGAGATCTCTCAAGAATGTCAAAAACAGTGTTGTGAAGGATGCAGGCTGTTTGAAGTGAGAGAAAAGCCTTCACTATGGTTGAGCCCAGAGTGGTGCTGAAAAAGTCCAGAGTCCTTGATTCTAAGACAGATTTCTTTGGGCTGATGTTGAGTCCTAAATGTTGTAGCAGAGACAAGGTAAGGTGTATGTCTTGGTATAACTTTTTTCTGCAGGATGCCACCAGAACCCAGTCATCTAGGTAAGGGTACACTATGATGTTATGGGTTCTCAGGAAAAAAATCACAACCACCATGCACCTTGTGAATACTTTGGGTGCAACACAGAGGCTGAACAAGAACACGCTGAACAAGTATTTCCTGTTTGCAAAGTGCAGATACTTCCTGTGTTGTGGGAGGATGGCGAAATGGATGTATGCATCACAGAGGTCTATCAAACCAAGCCAGTCACCTTTCCTGGCTTGTTTTAGAACCATGAATTAACGAGAAAAGAAACTGTTTGCCTTTCAATGAGGTCGCAAATTCTCAATGGTATCCTTGAGCATCAAGGCAGTAAACATCAAGGCAGTGATCTCATTCAAAAGAGCCAAATTTGGTGGGGTGGTAAATGGGATGAATGCTTGAGAACTCTGTGGCATAAACTAGATGGAGGATGTACGCAGGCATCTGTGGAGATATTCTGCCAGGTGGAATAATGTCAGGAAAGATCTGGGTCCATTGATGAAATTAGGCTGGAAAGATGGTAAAACAGTAGAGGCAGCATCCTACTGGTCCAGCCAAAATTGAGACTTGGAGGAGGATCTGGATTTCTTGGAAGAGCCTTGTTGCTGCTGCTTAAAGGAGTAATGACCAGAAGAAGAAGGGAGAGAAGATGATCTGGACTGCCACTGCAGTGACTTAAAGCAGAAAGAGACAGAGGACTGATCCTTCCACAAATACCTAGATGAACAGCTACACTGTTGATGTTGCTGGCCAAAACCAGTCTTCATAGCTGTGAGCCTAGCCTTTGTCAAGTACTTCATAGAGTTGTTGGTGGAAGAATGGAAAAGACCTTGTCCACCAAAGGGGAGATCCTCAATCTTACACTTTGTATCTTTGACACAGCCAGGATATCTTCAAACTACAACTACACCAGCCATGACTTTAGCTGCACACTCAAAAGAGTGATGAGAAGACTGGATTTGTTGGGATGCTAAGACTTGGGCCTCCTGGGGAAAATAGAGGGCTACAGATTTTTGCTCATCTGGAGATATGAGATGAGAGCAAGCATCTTATCACATAAAAAGCACTGTTATATCACCATACATATTTGCATATTTGAGACCCTAGCAGTTAGAGCAGACTCAAAGTAGAATTTCCTACCAAAACTACTGAGGCACTTGCTCTCCTTACCAGGTGGAGTGGTACTTTCTTTCTACCTTTAGTCTAGGAGGCCTTGACTATGATGGAATTAGGAACTGGGTGTGCTGAATCTTATACTGATGTTCTAGACTTATACAGTTGTTCTTATACACATGTTCCACAGGTCTTCTTGTCATGGAGTAGGTGGAAGTGACGCTGGTTGAGCCCAAGCCTGCTTAATCATCTCCTGTAGATCAGGTAAGAAAGGAATGGTGGCAGGTGTAGGACCCTGTATATCCACAATCTAGAATGCAGGGTCTGATTACTAGTGCAGGTGGGGTGGAGATGTTGAGGCCAATTACTTTAGTCATCCAAAGAATCATGTCTGCAAACTGCTTAACATCTTTTGGAGCTGCTTCTGGAGTGGGATCATCCCCAGCAAGAGGAGAAGCAGTGGAGGGAGGAGAAGAGTCCAGTGAGGAGGAGTCAAACTCATAGTCCCCGGATGAAGAGTTAGAAGAGACTTTGAGCTGCTGAGCAGAAGTAGGTGGAATTGAGACTGATGGAGCAGATGCTGTTGTCAGTTGAGACGGAAGGGCAGGAGGAAGCAAAGGTATCAACTTTGTCACAATAGAGGTGGTGTTACCAGGCCATACATCCCCACTCTATGATATGGTTTAATTGGCAAAATGTTTAACTGGCATGAAATATAACTTATCCTACTACGACTGGGAGCTAGCTGGCAAAGAGGAATTGGTTACACACGTGCGCTGCAAAATTTGGTCAGATCGAGACCTCAGGACATGGCTAGGTCATAGTCAGGGAAACTCTGGAGATAAAAGACTGACAGATGTCCCTCAACGACTTGATCTTTAGAAGCAAAGGTACCTGAAACTGCTTCCACAGAACAACTGATAGTCTTCAACCTTCTCCCTTTGTCCATTGAAACTCTCCTTTTGTTCCTCACCTGCCCCACCATTAAGGAACTATCATGAATCCCATCAGTCCTTTGTCACTTAATGTTAAGGCCCATTCTGGACTCCATTGTCTGCTTTGCCAGAGATCCATTAACACCTTCCCCCTCAGGATGGAAAAAGAGTATTTAAACCCTGGCTTTGAGGCAGGTAACTTGTAGTACTTCTGCCTGCTGGCTGCCACTCTGATTCCCGGTTATACTACCCTTGGACTTCTAGTCTAACCCACATTGCTTCATTTCTTCTCTGCTAGACCAGTAAATATTGATCACTTCTCCCTATCCAAACTTCTCCTCTCTTTTCCTTCAGTTAGTCTTATGTGATTGGAGACTGCTTGGATCTGTGAGGACGTGATTGTTAGTTCCCCCAATAAAACAAATATTCTTTGAATCTCCAAGTGGTGTTCCTGCATTAGCACCAGTACACACAAGTGTAAAAGATCTTGTTAGTTTACCCCCCTCTCACAGGGCTACCCTTTGAGCTAACATTCCCTACTGTTTCAAGGAGGCATTGGCATTGCAGGTAGACCTCTGGGTCACACACATTTTGGGGAACAGTGGATGCCAGAGACATCACTATCAAAGCAGTGACTGGAGGTGAAGGTGGTCTCAATACCACTGCTGTAGTGGGAAGAAGAGATGGAGGGTTAAAGGTCCAAGCTAGCCCTTGAAGTGAGGTGGGACATGAAGGAACCAGCGGAGAGGTGAACAACACATATGAAGAAACCTTAAGAGAGGACTGAGACTGAGGAGCCACTGGGGTTGACTGAACGCAAGGAGTCTGCAATAAAGATTGGTAACAAGATAGTGAACATCAAGGGGACTGGTACCTAACGTCCCAAGCATGGTATTGGTCCCTGTAGTACAAATAAGAATGATGACAGCAGAAGTTCCATCCAGAGGCGTTCTCTAATTTTGTTGAAATGTGACTCCATTTTCAGAGTTCCCCTTCTCCAACCAACACTGCTTTCACATTCTCACTATGCACAGGTATCAGTCCAGTCCTCTTTCCATTCCCTCCAAGTTTTGGCTCTATCCAAACCAGTGGCAGTGCCCAATACAATGCTATCACATCTGGACTGCCTCGTCTCCCACTCACCACTCATGCCTCCTTCAGCTCTCCATCAACTGTTCTGGCACAGGAGAGGGGAAAAAACTCACAACTACTCCCTTCAAGGGCCATCTCCAATATCACTTCTCTAATTCTTTAAAATGATGGCACTGGCTCTCCTCTTTCAGATTTGCTCTCTCTCTCACACACACGCATACATCAGGAATCACGTTATCTGAAAAGGCCACCTTCTTAGCTCACCATGGTCCCTTGAAATAGTAGGTATAAATCTTTTGGTTCTTTCTTGTTCCTTTTGTTTCCCCATCCTGAACTAATTCTCACTCTGTTGTATTTAGTCATCGCCCAAGACCAAAGATGAAAACAGAAGTGAGGAATAAGGGAAAAATTGTGGGAGTAAAAAGAAACACATCCTGTTAGTCTGCCACCATTTTTGGGATGTTAATATAAAGAAAAAGATCTTCTCCAGCTATTTTTGGAGCAAAAAGGACACACAAGAACCACTGTCTAAGAATAGACAATAGAGAGAGCAGGCAGAATTACTCATTTCCTATTTCACCTCAGTCTTCTTACACAAAGAGGAATTGTGAATCATCAGCTTGGAAAAATCAGAGCAAATGATATGAAGAGTTATTTGACCCCACCATAGGTTACAAAGTGGTTAGGTTAGAACAGTCATCTCACAGTGTTAACTGAACACATTTCTAGGGTCAGATTAAGTACACACTTGGTTGCTGAAGGAAACTGTTGGTTTTATTCCAAAGCTGTTGATGTAATAGGTGAAGGCTAAAAGCTTGATAACAGATTCCCCCTATCTTCAGGCAAGGACAAAAGATGAATCCAGGAAATTATAAGAGTGATCAAGCTCATATTGATACTGGGAAAAATTCTATAACGCTTACCATTCTGGGTAGATCATAGAGTGCGATAAATACAGCAAGCTTTCATTTCAGTCAACATTTGATAAGATGAATGAGTTGTATGTGCCTGCTGTTACTCCTAAAGGTAGGATTAGAATTAATGGGTGAAAGCGGTGAGGAAGCAGATTTTGGCTAAAAATTAGGAAAAGATTCCCAAAGATAAGAGTGGAATAGATTGCCTCTTGGAGTGATCAAGTCTCAAATGCAAAAAAGGTGTACCACATAGTAGATTACATCAAAGATCCCTCCCAACTTTTTTGATTCTGTGAAAAATACTATACTCTTTGAGGGCAGAGAGATTTCCTTTGCCTCTAACTCTATTTGTGTCATCTCAGGAACTAAAGTAATAAGTATTATTACCTGTTACTATTTGTAGCACACATCAAGCAAACCCTTTACAGAAGGAAAAGCCAAAAAACAAGCCCTGTGGGAAATAGCACTGTGGTACAAGGGAGCACTATACTGTCACTGATCAGCCTCCGTCCCAACTACTTTGTAGACGCATGAACATTGGCTCTGATGCAGAAAAAAAAATCAATGAAAACAGCAAAAACCCTCGAGTAACTATTTTTACTGTATATTTTCAAGACAGTAAAGACTGCAATACTAGTACCTGAGTGGATCAATGGAAATAACCAGTCTGGCTGTACCCGCTAATTGTGCTACTGTTTTTGAGACAGCAGAAAACTCAGCTCTCTGTGCAGGGATGCACAACCTCTCCAGCTCAGAGGGCTGCATGTGATTCAGGCTTAGTGGCCAAGGGCTGCACTTGCTCACAGTGATCCTCTTTCCTGAACAGGAGATTTCTCCACCCTGGCTCACAGCACAGCACAGCAAAAGTGGTATGAAATAGCATTTTTAGGGCCAGTGTGGTGTAGTGGTTTGAGCACTGGACTACAACACAGGAGACCAGGGTTCAATTCCCTGCTTGGCCATGGAAACTCACTAGGTGATCTTGGGGGCGTCTCTCTCTCACACACAGACACAGCCCCAGAAAACTTCCATAGGTTCTTCTTAGGGTCACCATAAGTTGGAAATGACTTGAAGGAAAACACAACAACAATAGCATTTTTATGCAGAAAGAAGACACTTCATTTCCTCTCCCAGAAATCTCTATAAAATCAGTGGGAAATTGGGGGAGGCAGAGACACAGTACCAGGGGAGTCAAGGACAGCCATGGGAGCTGCAATTAAGGCCTTAGGGGGCTGTGCTTTCTGTTCCCCAGACACTACAGAGGTTATTGGTGTTGTTACCATCTTACTAAAACAGGTATGACTTAAGAAATCTGTGATACCCAGTATTTTTATCTCTGTTTTAAATCACTTGTACAGAGCACAAATTTTGACAGGAGCAATGGTGATGAGGGAATAATCACACCCCCACATGCTTGGTAGGCTTCTGAACCATGACTACCACTATGGATCTGAGTTAGTTTCATAATAGAAAGAAAAAATGTAAAAACCTATCTTGTGTCTATTGTACGGGAACTCATCCTTTTAAGGTTAACAACAGCTCTGAAGGAGGGAGACCAAAGATGAACCTCTAAGCTGGAAAATATTGTGGTGTGTGCAACAGAAACAACTTGCTTTGATCAAAATTGGAGACTTCAAAGAGTGATGTACAGAGAACAAAGTCTCAAGATCTCCCATGTTTCAATTCTTTTGTCAATTGAGACGGAAAAAAAAGACATCTTTTCAACAAAATTATACACATACACAGAATAAGTTACAAACCTGCATGTTGGACAGACTGTTGTACTGCCTGCTCAAAATCTACATCTTTAGATGTACAAAATGCTCGAAATCCTTCTTCTTCAGTAACAAATGTATATCGTTTCCCCAGCATATAGACTGTGAATACTGGACCATACTGTAACACGAAGTGCAAAAAATACCGTTTAATAAAACTACATTTTAAGAAAAATCAACGTACCAAAGTCTGCATCACATTCAGTTGGAGACACCTCTCATATGCTTCAGACATTATGATGTTATTCATTTGAAATCTTTCAAGTGGTATGGAATATGCAAGTTATTCTAGGGATGATCTGTAAGTATCTTGGACCTGACTCCTGCCTATATCTTCCCGAATTATTTTCAGTCCGTGATCTCTTCAGCAGCACAGACTACATGTTCATTCCAGCAAACAGACCTGGTGTGTAGGTCCACCACTCTGCAACTGAAAGCCAACCTCAAGCTGTGATGGATAATCACAGCCTAGAATATTTTACTATATCCATTTTCCCTAGGTACCATGTCTGTTAAGACTGTGACCCTTAGGGCAACATGGTATGTCTTTTAACAGCAGAATTTCCTGGTATGTTGCATCTTAGGAGCAGTCCTTAAAGCACTACATGTTAAACCAAAAGGGGGTTTATTAACTGAATAAAAATAATATGCATCTGTGAGAATCTACTGTTGAAGAGTCTGACTATAGTAATGCATATTGCTTTATAGCAACTCCTCACTTTCCAAATATGGATCCAAAGATTCGTATACATGGAGCAACAAAATACTGCATTAGGGTATGCTCATTTTTAGCATTTCAGCCTGTCCCAGCGTCCTCTAAAGTACTCTAAATTTCCTGCCCCATTTCCAGTTTTACATGTCAACAATTCATGGCCACTAAGCCTGCTGAATCCTCACTGATTTTGAGTTTGTTTTCTCAAAAAAAAAAAAAAAAATTACTATCACTGCAAATCACTTTTTTTCCAATGGGAAATTTTTTCCTGATCACTTTGAACCATTCTATTTAATTTCTTCAAATTAAGTTGTATAGAGGAAATTTGCAGTTACGTGCACATAGGTGCACGAGCAAGTCACATTTAACAGCTGGCACTACTTTTAAACAGGCTCACTGAGGCTGTGCAACATGAGTTACTAAGCCCTTCAAAGGGAGGGAGCGTAGAGGAAGAAAGTGTATGAATGCATTTGTGTGTATGTGCTCTCAAGTCACCTGTGAATTTATGGCAACCCAATAAATTTCATAGGGTTTTCTCAGGCAAGGAATACTCAGAGGCAGTTTTATCAGTTCTCTCCTCTGAAAAATAGTCTACAGCACCTGATATTCATTGTTGGTCTCTCATCTAAGTAATAATCAGGGCTGACCTGCTTCCGGGGTCTGGTGCCTTTAGTGCATTTATTACACCAAATCATAGAGTTCAGGTGAGCGAGAAATCCTTTAAATACAGGAAAAGACAGTCCCCTTCCAGCTCCAAACCCACTTATTTTGATTAATCAACTGAAGGAATTTTCAAGGAGATTATAGGTTGTTATAGATTTTTATAATTTTGTATGTTTTTAATTGTTTAAAATGTTTTTAATGTTTATAACTTATTTTTTGAAGTCGCCTTGGGTCTCATTCTGGGAGAAAACGCTGCATGCAAATATAATTCATAAATAAATACATAAATAAATAATAAAGGGGTTAACTTAGCCCCACATTCTCCTCTCTTAAAAAGGGAGCATCTCTTCCCACCACATTTCCACTTCATTTATCTTCATTCCACACTTCATATTGTAAATGGAATCACAATTTATTATTTTTTATTTAACTTACTAAATTTGCATCCTGTATTTCTCCCAAATGAGATCCAAAAGTTGAAAAGTAATTAAATATCTCAATTATTTAAACATACTTAAAAAAATTAAAATACTTAAAACATTACTTCAAAAAGATTCAAAAAATAAAGCACACCATTTTATACACACACTACAGCTCCATAATTAAAATTCAGGATCCAAATCCTGCCTAAATAAAAGTGTCTTCACTTGCTGGCAGAAAGAGAGCAGGGAGGGGAGCAATTAGATCTCCCATGGAAAAGAGTCCCATAGTCCGGGAACAGCCACAGAGAAGGCTCTCTCCCACGTCCTCACCAACCATGCCTGTGAAGGTGGTGAGACTGAGAGAAACCCCCTTCCTTTTCTTCTCCTAACATCTCAGAGGAAAAACCTCCCACTTTTACTTTCTCCTCTCCTCTGGGTGACAAGGTCCTGGCTCAGCCTGTCCTCTTGCAGGTGCTACCTCTCCTTTGCCCTCATGTGTCTAAGCGATTACTTCCCTCTCATTCCTGTGTTTGACAAGGCTCCAATTCCTAAAGAGCTTCCTGGAAACTTTAGAGAAATCACTAGTTAGTACAGCTCCACAGGAGCAAGCAGGACAATAACACAGGGAAAAAAGTATCCTTTATCAGTTGTAGATAAAGTTCAGCATTTGGAAAAGTTTACTGGTCACCTATTCTTTAAGCATCTGAGTGTGTAGAATAATATTACTTGCTTGTTAACAGCTGCCAAGGATGAAAGGGGATAACATTTCTTCTGATAATATGGATGCCCAACACATAGAGAACGTTAACAATGCTATCCAAGACCCAAAGGGTTGGGAAGTCTTACTCTCAGGTAAAATAGGCATGAGATCAAATCCTAAGTGAAGCATCCTAAAAGACCACTGGTATGCACTGGTTCCTGTATGACAGGATGGAGAAAATGCAGACCACATGCTCCCAGGGCTAAATTAAAACAAAACAAACCAACTTTTTGCCCCCAAAAGCCCAAGCAGTGTGGTGGCAATTTCTTCAGTTTTTTGTGTTTTTAAGGGGGGGGGGTGGCTGAGTGGGTGGGTAGTTTTAGGTCCAGGAGAATCCTCTTTTCTTCTCCAAGTGACTTGGAATTGGGTTATTTCCTGCCACTTCCTATCGGGAAAAAATACCTCTCAGGGCCAAAACCATGGTGAAACTCCAACTCCCCCAAGCTTTGAAGGCAGTGGGGGGGATTTAGGGGCATAAAAAAAGGTGCAGTTCTCCAAGGTCTGCTACTGTAGCCCTCTGTCCCCTGACAGCTCCCTATCCTTGCTGTAACAATCATATTTTTACCAGCTTATCTTTATGTATTTTATTTGTCTCCTGGAGCTCAAGGTATTGTACATAACCCTCCAACAATTTTTTAGCCTTACAACAATCCTGTGAGGTTAGCTAAGCCGAGGGGCTGTGATTGGTTCAAAGTGACTGTGTGAAACTGATATTTAAACCTGGTATAAATAGTTCTTAACAGAGCCAGTGCGGTGCAGTGGTTTGAGCACTGAGCGTTTGACTCTCGAGATCAGGGTTCAGTTCCCCACTTGACCATGGAAACCCACTGGGTGACGTTTAGCACATCATATACTCTCAACCCCAGAAAGCCCTATGATAGGCTCCCCTTAGGGCTGCCGTAAGTTGGAAAATAACTTGAAGGCACACAACAATAACATAGTGCCTGAATACTCTCTAAAGGTACTAGATCCCATCTGATCTTGGAAGCTAGACAAGGTCAGCTCCAATTACTATTTGGATAGGAGACCACCAACAAACACCTGGTGCTGTAGGCTATATTTAAGAGGAAGGAACTGGCAAAGCTACCTCTGAATATTCCTCACCCAAGAAAACCCTGTGAAATTCATGCGGTCATGAATTAATTTGTGGAAGCACCAAGATGCGTCCTAGCATAAGACAGACTTACAGACTAGACAACAAATAAATGAGTCACCTGTGTTACCTTGATTTCTGGGGGTCCTAGGAGGGACACCTCAATGTGCTCAAAATAATGGGGAATAGGAATTAGCTAGAGCACTAGTTAGCAATGTGAGAGGCAGGGCAACGTAGCGAGATCTTGAACCCAATGTCTACGGGTCAGGCCGAGTCAATAATCAAACAGAAGTGAATAATAATTGTTTTTCTTTATTTATAAAATCACAGCAAACATACGCACTCACTCAGGAAATTAAGAAATACTGCACAATTGCGCAGCCACGCACACAGTCTGAAAGAAATAAAGAGAGGAAAATAGATAGGGGATTTTCACAAGGAGTTTTTGGGGAAATACTACACCTGGTCCTGTAGCCTGCTAAAAGGAAAGAAGCTGGGGAGTGTAGGTTCTCAGCACGTGCAGGCTGAGGGGAGGCTCGTCAAACGGAGCGGCGGCAAGTCAGGAGGCAAGTCACGAGCTATCCGATGAGACGCTCAAAGTCAGGGGTTCTTATAGAAGAAAATGTGCCCGCAGGCTAGTCCGTTCCCGGGGAAAACAATGGATTTTGGGCTGGAGCCAAAGCCTCCAAAAGGTCAGTACTTTAGATGATTGAATTATGACAGCGTTGTCAATAACGTAGACAGCATGCAAACACAGAGTGCTTGAGAGTTGGATAGTCCGCTCATCAAGTTGCCTGCTCGGGGCAGGGGATCTTTTGTAAACAGCGTGCATACATAATGTGATCTTAAGAAGGTACTTGCCTTAAGGTCTCCTAAAGCTGCAATCGGCAATTACTGGTCTGCCTGGATTGTGATTAGAATGGTTCAGCTATTTTCGGTCGCGCCTGTGTGCGTGCTTGTCCGGGGGCCTTGCAGGCACGTGGAGAGGAATGGGTAGTGAAGGCCAAATTCTTGATATCAAATGATATCTAATATCCCTCAAGTTCGGACTAGAAACTGCAGTAACACCTGGACAGTCCAAAAAATCATTGATGTGTTTACTCATTTCAAAACTATAAATATTTTCAAATGAAAAGAGCTGAAAAATGGGAAATTTTAATCACCAACAAAATGGCATGAATGGGGAGAATGTCCTTTGCACAGGGTCCCATACCGTGGCTGCAATATTTAGGGAAGGGATTTTGAAGCAGGGGGCAGCCACTTCCCTTTGTTGTGTCTCAACAGAGTCACCCATAAGCTCAGCAGGTAAAGCAGCTGGTGGAGGTAGGAAAAGGAGGACTGACTAAAAATATCACGTGTATTATATATTTCATATATATATATATATATTATATATTTTGATAATACAAGCAAGAATACCAGCACCTATGTAATACTCACTGGAATATGTGCACACTCCCTTTCTCATACATGATTTTTAATACATGTTTCACACCCTGCCTTATGTTGCCTCTGTGCCCTATTTCAATCTCTGTTGTCCATCTCCCTCTTCTTTTTTTCCTCCTTTTGTTTTGTTTTTGTTTAAACTTTTGTGTGTGGCTAATTTAGGGACTTCATTTTAAATAACTGTTCAACTGCGTACACAGAGAGCCCCCTCTTATGGATACGGGGGTGCTATTTTGGCTACTAAGAAAAAGCACTCACAGATCAATGTGGGAAACAAGGAATATCACATGCAATCTGATAGTATCAGCTGTGATTTATAGCTTCATTACATACTACAAAAACAAGAAAAGTTGGAAATTTTATAACAAAAATTCAAAAACTCCAAATTATACAGATCACATATTTCTAAACATATTACTTTGGAAGCACTCATGCTCCCCTTAGGAAAAAAAAAAAGAACCTTTTAGAGAATTATTTAATTCATGACGCAATGTACAACTTTCAGAACAGCCTGGAAAATTCACATGAACTTCAGTAGCCTTTGCTTATATAACAGTTACTGTCACACTGCCAGAGTTGCCTGGAAGAGTGCCCCAAAGCTTCTACTTGTTAAGAAACTGAAGAAAAAGTACGATGTCATAACAAATAACTAATTCCTAAATTGGCATTTGTTAAATCCTTATGGATATAACCCAAACTGCAATAATAAGATGTAGATTCCCAAATATTTGTTATTTCAAAATATTTAATTTATCTTTGGAACGCAGCATACAACACTTTAAATGCTTAACAATCAAAGCTTTTTTAAGTGTATAGTGAGTCTGTAAATCACGAATGATACTTTAAGTTTCCCTGAAATTATAACACAGAGGCCTAAATCAGAAGTAGGAATCATGCAGCTCTACAAACGTTGGTGGATTTCAGCTCCCACAAGCTCTAACCAGCATAGCCAACTATGAAGATGCTGGGAATTTAAGTCCAGCAGCATCTGGAGGGTCCATGGTTCCCATCCCTGGCCTAGCTGTTAGACCAAACTAGAACACACCCACTGAATCAAGGAGATTTACCTGTTTCCTCACCATTCACCAATTAATTCAGTGTGTCTTATTCTAATTGGGACTAACCAACAGTGTTCAGACTATACCAGACCCACACAACTTGGCAATAGGTAAGGGCCGAAATTAAATAGGCTAAACTTCTTTGGGCCGCCTATAGGTTTTTAGCACCTCACTTTCCAAGTAAAGTTATAATAATGATATAACAATGTTTTTATTTGCAAAATAAATTTTAGTAATTTATTTTGTAAATAAAACTTAAAAAAGGTTAATTAGGGAGGTTTTTCCTAATGTTTAGGTGGAACTTCTTTTCCTGCAGTTTGAAGCCTCCTCCGTGTCCTAGGGGCCTTCCACACTACACTGTTCTAGTGCTATTATTCCACTTTCAACAACCTGTGGAATTCTGGGGTTTGTAGTTTCCTGAGGCCAAAGAGCTCTCTGCTGAGAGTTCTAAAGGCCCCTCCTTAAACGGCAAATCCCAGGATTCCACAAGATGATGAAAGTGGAATAATAGCACTATATAGCACTATAACAGCATAGTGTGGAAAGGCCCCTAATCTCTTAAGCAGCAGAAAACATCTTTGACATGACATCTTTTCAAATAAGAGTTTCACAAAAATTCCTTTTGGTGAACTACAACCTCCCCAAACCCCAGGTGGTATGATTACTGACTGGGGAATTCTGGGAGTAATAGTCTTAAAAAAAACAATGCTTTCAAACTCTGGGTAAGCTTTTATCTCACCAGAGTAGACTCGGTAAATTATTGCTGTTGTGTGCCTTCAAGTCATTTCCAACTTATGGTGACCCTAAGGCAAATCTATCAGTGGATTTTCTGGGGCTGAGAGTGTGTGATCCACCCAAGGTCACCCAGTGTCTTTTCATGGTTGAAAAGTTCAAATCTTGCCTCTGCTGCAAACTCACCCAGCAATCTTAGGGAAACCTCCCTCCTTAAATTTCATTGTCCACTATCAATAAACAACATGGGGAATGACAATACTGGCCATTTCTGCCCTACACTGTTACAGTTCTATTATTCCGCTTTCAGCATCCCTGTGGAACTCTGGAGTTTGTAGTTTCCTGAGGCCAAAGAGCTCTTAGGCTGAGAATTCTAAAGACCTCTCCTTAAACTGCAAACCCCAGAATTCCACAGCATGTTGGAAGTGGAATAAGAGCACTGTAACAGTATAGAACAGAAATGGCCACTGTCTTACCCTCTTGATCTGTTGTTTGGACAACTGAGATAATCCAGATGTGGCAACTTGTGATTACACAAAACTAGTAAATAGGATTATTGGAAAGACAAGATAGCTATTCCTTCTTAAATGTAGCAGTGTGCAATTTGCAAAAGATTTACAAAAGATCAAAGGGGAGGGGAACAATTTGGGGTGGCAGAAAAAAAGTATTATTTATGAGGAAGGGGAAGAAAATAGATTTGGAGAATAAACAAGTGGAATTCCAGATAGTGGGGGGGGGTGGAATTTATGGGGGTGCACACCAAAATAGACCTGAATTGCATTTTAAAATTCAATCTTTAAATGCAATTTAATTTTTTTCAATGCAATTTAGAAGGGATGGAGGTGAATGAGGACAATGACCTGTAATAAACTGCTTCCCCCAGAGGGTCCCAGTTCACCATGTAACAGTCCATGTTGGCTTGCTCAATGAGGAGGAGATCACCTCCTTTCTTGCCCCCTCCAGCCCCAGCTGGACTTCTTTTCCTAGGCACTTCCACCCTCACTGCCCATCCAAGGGAAACAGGAGAAGAAGCAACTGCCACCATCTTGAACAAGAGCAAAAGGTAGCATCAAATTGGCTCTCTGCTGCCCCCTGGAGGGAAGGAGGAGAAAACGGCCCAGCTGGGTTTCTTCAAAATCATCAGCAACCTAATTGCTGCAACCTTTTTCGGCCCTCGCGCTCATGAGCGATGCAGGCCGCAGAAAATCCTTTGGTGGGCCGCATGTGGCCCCTGGGCCATATGTTGTGCAGGCCTGGACTACACAATTAGACATCTGAAATTATAACCTATACCATGGCTACATGTACAAAAATTCCAATAGTGGATAATTCTGCTACCCTAGAATAGTTCCAAGGAGGAAAACGAGAGTATTCTGAAAGTACAGCCTGATGACTTCCAGCATAATACCATTTATATAGCACAACAAACTGTTCAAAAGCTATGTTCTATTTGTTGCTTTTAACTGGAGTTTAAACAGAAGAAAAATGTGTTGTAACTAGCATGTAACATCCCAAATAACGCTTAGTATTATCACAGCATTACAAATGAATTTTTCTGAAGTAGTTACTTTTAGTCACGGGTGCTGTGCATACAGGAGAAAAAGTAGCTCCCATGCACAGATTATAGCACAATTTATAACTGGAAAAATTTAGCCATGCAAAGTCTGAATGCACGTTTATGCTCAGGAGTCCCATACTCCTCAATGTAAACCAAGCAAAAGATTACCTGAGACCACATTCCTATTAACATTTCTTTTTTAAAAGTCAATTTAATACAACAAATATGACAATAATAATAATAATAACAGTAACAATAATAATAATAAAAATTATTTCTATCCTGCCTCTCCAAACGGATCGAGGCGGCGAACAACATGAATACATTAAATACATTAAAAACATTAAAACATATCCCAATCCTCCCCACCCACCAACCCACCTAAAACAACCCCTTAAAACACACAACAATTAACAGTCATCAATTAACTATTAACAAAACAGCAAGACAATCAAAAGGATATTCCCATATTTCATGAAAAAAAAAACAGTTAGTCAGAATTAGCTCTTTGATGCAGATGAATTGGTTTTGACATTCTGTGCGCTACTTCATTAATATAAGGAAAATCTCTAAAATTCTGCATGCTTTTCAAGATTCCAGCAAGAAGCAAGCAAACATGATTATATAATCTGTATAAGGAAACAAGTGTGCATTCTGCATGGATACAAACAAACATTTTCTCGTACTTTTCTCAAAGCTTGATAGCACTCTGATTATACAAACCACTTTAAATTGATTAAAAGCCAAGTAATTTAGAAATGCAGTTAATGGAACCCAGCTAAACAAAATCTTATTTTTACTTAATCCTTTTCGCCCTCTACCCCCTTGCAGTATTATTACCTTGAGTCTGGCTTGCTCTATAAACTTCAGGGGTGCTCTCCCAAACTGAAAGGCAGCTCCGAACCAAGGGATCCAGCCAGAGATACACGGTGGTTCAGGGCAGCTTTTGGACTGAGACAAAACCAACCTAACAACAACCCCTATGATTATTGTTACTAGGACTAAAACAACTACGTCCATTTTTTTTCTGTTGCCCTTTTACACTGGCTGCTTTTCTAACACTGACTGCCACCAAAACGTAAAAGACTGCGCAGTGTAAGCCTGGGACAATACAAAAAGGTTTCTGTTCATAATGCTGCCTCCTTGTGGCAGCTATAACAAAACACAGTAAAATCTCATAGTTGCATCTGTCTTTGGGAGGAGATGGAAGAAGCACTATCGTTCTCTGGAAATATCTCCTTAAAGCCATATTTTATTTTATTTTTATCTCTGCTGAAAAATGGCTATTGTACAAGTCAAACAATAGTAATTTTTCAAAAAGTGAAAGGTTTTCTTTTGATAATAATGTAAACAGAACTTTTACAGTTTTTCTGTGTATAAATGGCAGAATCCAATAGATTCATCACCTACATTTGCTTTACGTCTTGTCTGCAAACATTGGAGAGCTTGCTTTCCTTGGCAGTTTTGATAGCACAATAACACATTCTGTTAATGAAACTTTTGGAATCACAAGTATTTAGGAATATGCCAAAGATCTTTCTTCACCTGTTTTTTAAAAGAACAGAAAAAAAGGTTAAATTAGCAAAGCTATGCTTTTTATAGTTTTAAAATATCAGGAAGGTTATATGCTCTCTTTATGGTACAACAAAGTAATTCTCTTTGCATTCAGTAGGGGCAACTATCAAATAATTACCTATAAGGCTGTAGTTTTTATAACAGAAGCAGTTTACCTTGTCACAATCTCATTCAACACGCAAACTGAACACAGTGCTGCGAAAACTAAAAGCACTCCTTTCGGACCTGAGTTGATTTCATCTCTGAAGTTCCACAGTACTGCTATAAATCAGAGCAGGTTTTTTCCCATCTTGTGGCTGAAACAAATCAGAGAAGATGTAGACAGCCATTCTTAAATATCTGAAAGGCTGTCAGAAAGGAAATGGAGTGAGGCTGTTTTCTGCTGCTCCAGAAATCTGAACCTGAACCTAAGGATGATGATGATGATAACAACAATTATTATTAATTTATATCTCTTCCTTCCAGTAATGAGATTCAGAATGGCTTACAAATCATTAAAAACCAGTACAGATTAAAAACCATACAAAACATCACTACATGCATGTGTGAATGTAATTTAAGAAAAGAAGAAAAAATGGAAAAATCCGTAGACTTAAAACCATTTAAAATTTAAAAAAAAAATTAAAAAAATCATTGAAACTACCCATCTTTGCAAATCCCTGTAGCTTGGCAGAATGAGAATATTTTTATCTGCTGACAGACAGAGAGTAAGTGGGAAGCCATCCTAGCCTTCCTAGGAAGGGAGTTGCAAATTCTGGGAGCAGTCACCTGTGAAGTCCTTCTCTCTTATTAACAACTAGCAAGCCTGAAAAAAGGGCGGAACAGAGAGAAGGGCCTCTCTCGAAAATCAGTTCAGGCCCTCCATCCATCTCAACTACTGCTACGACAGCAACTGCTGCAGTCTTGGAGAAAGAGAGAAAAGCAGCCAACAGCTGCCTGACTTAACCGCTTCCCCCACCGCCATCCCCTTTACCATAAGCCTGCCAGGAGGGAGCTATTGAGTTAACAATCAGAAACCACGCACGAAAAGCACCATGTACTCCCATGGTTCTGTATAGAGAAACGACAACTACAGAACACAGGCCAATCCTAGGGTTTGCAGTTTAGGGAGGAGCATTCAGAATTCTCAGCAACCTACAAACCCCAGAATTCCACAGGATGTCGAAAGTGGAATAACAGAGCAGGGCTGAAATGGTCACAATCACACAGAAAGGTAAGGCCCTTCAGATACCCTGAAACCAAGTCATATAGATTCAAATTGTAAGAAAGGAAATTCCAACTAAATATTAGGAAGTAAAGGCTGTCCAACAGCAGACGGCTCCCTCAGAAAGTGCTGGACTCTCTTTCATTGAAGGTTTTTAAACAGAGGCTGGATGGCTACCTCCGAGGAGTAATTTAGGAAGGGACCTCTGCGCTGATAGGCAGCTGAATTAAATGGCAACTTGAGTCTTTACGATTCTGGAATTACTGGGCAAAAACTGAGGGTGAGGCAGGACTGGCTGCTGTATCCACTGCAGTTAACCATCCTTGCATTAGTGGAGTCTATTAAGCTCTCATTAAATCACGTAAAACCGAGATTTTTTATAACAATTCATTTAGCGTTATTGTTGTTGTTAACAGCTGTCCAGTCGACATCAACTGATGGCAATCCTTTGAAAAAGACATCCAGGTCACCCTGGCACCCACAGCCCTGCTCGGGCCTTGCAGACTCAGGGCTGGGGCTTCCTTGAGTCTATCCATCTGTAATGCAGCCCCCCCCCCCCCCACTGTCTTTTACCTTGCCAAGGCATTAATGTCTTTCCTAGTCAGTCATCGTCTCAGCTTAGCCAACCTGGCTTCTAGAAAGAGTCTAAGCTCGATTAGCTCTTGGACCCGGCCGGCTCCTCCCTAAACTGCAAACCCCAGGATTCCATAGGATGTTGAAAGCGGAATCACAGCGCTATAACATTCTCGTGCGGAAATAGCCTGAACAGCAGTAAGTGACCTTCATGCTTATGGGGCTACATTTCCCTACACTTCTGGCAACCGTGTGGAATACACCTGGCAAAGCTTTGATAGAAAACGCAGATTGTTTCCTACCTGTGATTTGCTTCATCAGTTGAACTTCAGCCCGTCAGAGGTTTCTCAGAAACAAACCTCGGCAGCGCGCGCCAAAAAAATAAAAAAAATAAAAAAACCAGCCAACCACCTGGGATAAACCAGCGTGGCCGGACGGCACCTCCACGGCTCCTCCTACAAACCAGGACTAGCGGGGAGGGCTTACGCTCTATTTTACTTTACTTTAATGCGGAAATGGCCTCGCGAGGCGGGGAGGGAGCGGTGTTTGGAAGCGCGCGCTCCTGAGTGTGCCGCGTGCCCCTCACAACGGTCGGAGCCTCCCCCCCCCTTCCTTCTAGTCACGTGCATTCACTCTCTGTTTAAAGTTCGATCGTTGCCGAGCGAGTCTCGCCCGCCCCGCCACCACTCCAAGGAAGCGGTAACGGTCCTCAGACGCCCCTGCCCGCACTCCGGGCCGACCTGAGGAGGAGGAGGAGGGCGGGGTCACGTGTCCCTATGTAGGGCCTCCCAAAGCTGCGGCGGCGGGCGCGGTGCTGCTTCGAAGCGGCCGGCGCCATGTGCTCCGTGTTGCCCAGCGCCGGCAGCTCGCTGACTCTGCTCGTCTCCTTCGTGGAAGCGCACGCCGAGGGCCCCCTGGTGAGGTTGTGGGGCCTGCCCGGGGAGCGGCGGGAGGAGTACCTACGGCTGACGGAGGACCTCCAGGCCAAGGCCGGGCCCCGCCTGGCCAGCGCCCCGGGCGGCGACGGCGACGGCGGTTCCGCGCTGGGCCCGGGCGACCTCTGCCTGGTGGAGCTGGGCGGGCGGTGGCAGCGGTGCCGGGTGGTGAGCCGCCCGCGCGAGCCCGGCCGCGGCTACCGGGTCTTCCTGCTGGACGAGGGCCGCACGGTGGTCGCCGACGCCCGCTACCTGGCGCGGGGCCCCGGCGAGCTCTTCCAGCTCCCGTCCGAGGTGCTGGGCTGCCTCGTCGCCGACTTGGTGCCGCCCGGGAGAAGCGGCCGGGCGGCGGCGGCGGCGGCGGCCGAGTCCGAGGGCGTCCCCCTGCTTGGCCCCGCGGCGGCGCGGAGCTTCGGTTGGTCGGCGGGCGCGCTGGAGTTCCTGGGCTGCCTTCACGGCAAGGAGGTGTCCGGGCTCGTTCGCGAGGTGCTGGTTCCCCAGCGCGTGGTGGTGCTGGAGCTGCCCTGGCTGTTGGCCCAGATGCGCCACCTCGGCCTGGCTGGCCCGATCACCCCCGGCGCCTTTTGTACCCTGCTCACCACCAGCCTGGGGAGCTCTGCCGTGGCCCCTCTCGTGCCGGAACCGCCGCTGTCTTTTCCGACCCTAGTGTCCGGGGCGTCGGCTGCAAAATCCCAGCAGAATTCAGGCGCATTGGATTACTTCTATCCCAAGCTGGAGTTGAATGTGACGGAGCCTGTCTTCGTGACTCAGCTTTCTGATCCCTACAGAGTGTATTGCCAGCTACGTAGCCTTTCCAAAGAGATCCAGATTCTCTCAGAGGGCATGTGCCAAGCTTTTGAGGCATTCAAAGGAAAAGATGTGCAAGAGGCCTCGCTCACTCCAGGTTCCCCCTGTGCTGCCCGAGGCATAGATGGATGTTGGTACCGTGCTCTGCTTCTGGAAGTCTACCCAGGAGGCAGTCCAGAGAAGCAACCAGGAGCAGTGGCCCAAGTAATCTGTGTGGATTATGGAAGAAAAGAATTTGTTACTAAAAGAAACTTGCGTCGTTTGCCAGCTGAATATTTTCGGATGCCAGTAGTGACCTACCCTTGTTCATTGCATGGTATTACAGATGGAGGGGCTGGGTGGTCTCATTCACAAATCAGTCAGCTTAAAACATTGTTGTTAGGAAAGGTAGTGCAAGCCCGAATTGAAGCTTATTGTCCTTTTGAGCATCTTTATTATGTCACCCTTTTTGGGGAAGATGGCCTCAACCTTAACTGTCTCTATGGGGTCCAGGCACATTGTTTAGCCCAAAGCCTTCTGCACAGCACTCAAGAGTGCACTTCTGAACTAATGACTGAGCTAAAGAGCATACGTGGCCGAGGCAGGGAGGAGGAGCCTGGTTCTTTGATGAGTCCACTGTCCACACTTGCTGCTGTCCCACTTCCTGTGGTGCACTTGAAGGCGGGGGAGTATCACAGTGTTCAAGTGACTTTTCTCCAAGACCCTACTGAATTTTGGGTGCACCTCCAGGAGCACCGACAGCCTCTCTGTCGTCTGAAGCAAAACTTAAATGACTTCTACTCTCAGACAAAGAAACTGGAAAGTATTCTGCTTGAGCCCAAGCCAGGTTCACTGTGCTGTGTTATGTTGAAGGAGAGCTCTTATCACCGTGCCCTTGTCACTAAAGTGCAGGGGAAGGGCATTGAGGTCTTTTTGGTGGACAAGGGAAACACTGAAATGGTTGATTTGTATAAGGTGAAGGAACTGCTTCCTCAGTTTAAAGAACTTCCAGCTGTGGCTCTTAGATGCACATTGGCTAATCCTTCCCCAAGTCAAGCATGGAGCCTAGATGCTGTTGATTATTTCAGGAAAGCTGTGCTAAATAAGGAACTAGTGATCAAGGTCTTAGGTACGCAAGGTGCCATATATGTAGTAGAACTTTTTGATAATGCCCTGAAAGGAGAAAAAAACTTAAGCAAAATCATGTCCCAAAAAATATATGAGCATCACGAGAATGTACAAGTAAAGAAAGTCCCAAAGATGATTGATAGGCCATTGATGAGAGGACCTCAAGGAGAAAGTATTCAGCATCAGTCTAGTGAAAGAACTTGGAGTTTGTACCACAGAGGAGTTGCAGAAGAGGATTGTAATGTTTTCACAAATTCCTCATCCTGCATTCTGCAAAACTACTCTGAAATAAGACCAGGACTGTCTTGTGAAGAGGAAGTGGACGTTGGAAGTACAGTAGATGTGATAGTATCCTATACAGAAAGCCCTGGTCTCTTTTGGTGTCAGTTAGCTAAAAGCTCCCAGAGCCTGAAGGCACTTATGGCTAAAATTCAGGATTATTGTCTTCATTCAGTACAGCCCCATGACTGGCCAAATCCTGTATGTCTGTCAAAGTATTCCGAAGATAACAAATGGTATAGAGCTCTTATAATTAGTAAGGTGAACTGTAGAGATGAGGTGGAAGTTGCTTATGTTGACTATGGGAATAAAGAACATGTTTCACTAAAAAACATTCGTGCAACTAAAGCAGAGTTTCTGAAACTGAAAGCCCAGGCTTTTAGATGTAGCCTTTACAATTTAATTCAGCCAAACGGTCAGAATCCTTTTGTTTGGGATGAAAAAGCCACTGAAGCTTTTCAAGAATTTGTGGATTCAGGAAGTAAAATAGAACTGAAATGTACCATATTTGCTTTAGCAGCATTAAATAGAACAGATCTCTTTAATATTGTGGATTTAATTACGCCTTTCGACAGTGCCTGCCATTTTTTGACAAGAAAGGGTTTAGCCAGATCCGTGCAACCTCAGAAACCCCTGATACCGTCTGTTCATCTTCTCTCATACTATTATTCCACACATGACATCAAAATAGGAAGTGAAGAGATAGTTTATATTACTCATGTGAAAGCTCCCTGTTTCTTTTACTGCCAACTTGCTAGAAGTGCAGATGTTCTTGGACAGCTGACTAAAAACATTGGTAAGCTCAGTAAAGCATGGCACAGTTTGCAGACGTCACAGGCCCCTGGAAACTTATATCTTGCAAAGTTTACTGATGACTGCTGGTACAGGGCAGTAGTAACTTCAGCAAAAGCTAACAAAGAGGTTTTCTTTGTTGATTTTGGGAATACACAGTTGTTGGAGAATGAAGATCTTATTGTAGTACCGAATGATGCTTTTGAGTTACTGCTTCTACCAATGCAAGCCATAAGATGTTGTCTGTCTGATGTTGCTGCTGATATATCAAAAGATGCTACTGAGTGGTTTGAAAAAGCGGTTCAAGACAAGCCCTTAAAGGCTGTGATTGTAGCAAAAGAACCTGATGGGAAACTGGTAGTTGAGCTATACGATGGTAAAGTGAAGATCAATGCAAAATTGAAAGAGGTTCTAGGTTTGCAAGGCAGGCAGAGGATTTCCCGATATGCAGAAAATGAAGCTTCATTGTCTAAATGTTCATCCAGTAGAGAAGTAGAGACTGAAAAAAGACCATTTTTGATGGGCTTTGTTAAACCTGTTTCTGAGAACAGGAGATGGTGCACTGAAAATAAGGAAGTACTGGGCAGCATTAAACACAGTTCTTGGAAAAAAGAAGGAAGACAAGTGCAACAGAAAACAGAAAAGGGGATGGCGAGAAGATTTCCTGAGTTAGTGGAAAGAATGGACAAAAATGCTCCTGTAACAGGTAGGACGGACAGTAACTGTATGCCCCTTCTGAACAGAGAGAAGAAACCTAGTGATGGAAACAGAAATCAAGCTAATGTACATTCTTCATTTAAAAATATGTGTGATCTACCTCAAAAAAGCATAAAACCTGGTCTTAAAACTCCAGTGTATATTTCTCATATAAATAATCCTTCTGACTTTTATGTTCAGCTAGTAGAAGATGAACCTGTGCTTGACAGCATTTCAGAGAAACTAAATAACAATTCTGATAGAATTGAAAGCCTAAATGGGAAGGAGCTTCATACAGGAGACTTAATATGTGCGATTTTTTCAGAAGATAGCTTATGGTATCGAGCTATGGTCAGTGCAGAGCCTTCTGGTGAATTAGTGAGTGTGCAGTACATTGATTATGGAAATACTGCAGTAATTGGTATCTGCAAAACAGGTGGACTTCTTGAAGAATGTTCATCATTCCCAGTAATGAGTATTCATTGCTCCCTTTGTGGAGTTGAGAGCACAGCACAGGTTGAATGGACACAGGAAGCAGTTCTTTATTTCTCTGAAAGAACAAGTGATATTCAAATGAACAGTGAATTTTTGGAGAAAAGCGAAGACAAATGGGAAATTCTTCTCTGTGACGAAAAAGGAAATGTAACAGTGGATTTGATAAATGGTTACCTTGCATATCAAAAACCTCTCTTGGTGGAGACAGTGGACGAAGAAGAGCACAAGGCTGATCTGATAAACTTGGGTGAAGTAGTTTCAGATAAACATAGCAAATCTTCAAGTGTATCAGATGCCAGATGCTTTTGCTGGAAGATACCTGAAATAGGTCAGACTCTGAGAATATATTCAGTAGTCGCAAAGAGTCCAGAATATTTTTGGTGTCAGTTTACTGAGAGAGAAAATATTGATTCAATTGAAAAATGGATTAAGGAAGCTGGAGAACTTAAAGGGATCATTGCGGATGATATTAAAAGAGGCTGCCCCTGTCTAGCAAAGTGTAGTGAAGATGATAAATTTTACCGAGCAATTGTTAGCAATGTAGAAGAAGACACATTGACAGTCATTCATATTGATTATGGAAGTGAGGAATGTATTAATGCAGAAATGATCAGACAGATTTCTGCTGACCTGTTAGCAATACCAGCTCAAGCATTTCTGTGTTGTCTTTTTGGTTTTAGTGCAAAAGAAGGTTCATGGACTGAAGGAGTAAATAGGATCTTTTGTGATATGGTAGCTGACTTTCCGTTAGAAGTTGTAGTTGTAGACAAAAAAGCCCATAACCCTCTTGAAATTCCTGTCTTTATTGTTAAGTTGGAATGTCAAAAGATAAACATCAGTGAGCAGATTAAATCGTTGTGGAGATACAACACTGAAGACAGTGGCTCAACTTTAGCATATATTCACAACCCTGAAGAACAGGCCAAAGATGCAGAAGAGAGTTCAAACACTGTAGTATTTGAAACAGAAACATTTTGTTCACTCATGTCTCCCCCAACCGCAAGTGTTTTAGAAAATGTGTTAGATTGTTCAAATCTATCACAACCTGTAAGTCCTAGTTCAGTTGATGAGGGGAGCAGAATTTCATTGGAAATGTTTCCTTTAACTTCACCCACTTATCAAACAAGACACCACTGGCCACCTGCTGAACCACTCATTACTGGAGATCAACAAGCTACGTTTGAAACTGTTGATAATGAGAGAGACTATTGTACATCTGAAAAAGGCAGTGATATATCAAATTCTACAGACACCTTTAAAATGCAGCTTCCTGCTAGTAATGAAAGTCAAGTATTAGAACAAGATCCCTTTGAAAGTCAGGTAGAGACTGAAAGCAAAGCAAAAATATTTACACAAAGCCCCTGTGAAATACAGTTGCCTTCAGAAGGGTTACTGGACTTCAGACCTCCTTTTTCAGATGATAGTCTTCAGATGCCAGAGTTGGTGATGTTAGGCATGCCATCATTTCAAGGCACTCCAGAGAAGGGGGCAAGTGAAGACCCTTCCTTGCATGAGGAATCACAGCAGAGATCAAAACTGGGTTTCTCTAGAGACGCACACATGGAAGAAGAGTTAGAACAGAGTCCTGCACTGAGGGGTAGCATGAATAGTTTATTGCATCCTTTACAGGCTAACAAAAAGATGGAGGATATTTCCCTGTTGGATCCACCAGCTATACTTTTAGAAACTGACTTAAAGCTACAGGACCTCTCTTGCAGTAAAAGCCTTGTGGAAGCGAATGAAGTGCTACAAGATAATGTGAAAACCTGTTGTGTAGAATTGCAAACTCTTTTGGAGAAGAGCTGCAGAGAAACACAGATGAACCTTGATATGTGTGAAAAGTTTAAAGAGAATAATTTTGTTGGACAAGATTGTTTGAGTAACACATTGTTGAATGAACAGCAAATTGAAACTTCATTCTACCATTCAAGTAAGTCATAGAATCATAGAATCTTGGAGGTGGGAGGGATCACATCTAGTCCAACCCCATTTTGCTATGCAGGGATGCACAGCTAAAGCACTCCTGAAGGATGCCAGTAGTGAAAAAGGAGGTAGACATAAATGAATGAGAGGGGAACTGTTACAGAGGAAATAAATGCACAGGCAAATGGTGGGGGAGATTTTTTTTTAAATGGCTATTGCAAGGAATGGCATACAAGTTAGATATGAAAGACACAGGAGAGGAAAAGTGATAGAAGGTGAGTAAGAATGCTTTGAGGGACATATGGGGTTGGTTGGGGAGGGAAAAAAACTACACTAAAACCACTGTATCAACACATTTTGCTTAATATAGGAGAGGGAGTCATGATGACTCCAATACCAATGTGGGTGCTTAACTTGACAGCAAATGGTAGAGCTCCCTGCCACAAGGATTTCTAGCAATTTCCAACAGAGTTTTAAATATCAGCAGAAAATTATCATTAATTACCAGGCATTTATGCCATATTTCAGCTTCAGTTATCACAATTTTATTACTGGGAGGCTTTATTTTCTCAAAGGAGGGAGAAGTCAAATGTGTGAGAGTCCTGCTGTATGGTATCCCTTTGCTTTCTGAGATCCACCTGTGTGCTGTCTGTCTCCAGCAAAGTGGTCTTCCAAACTGTGCCACACTTCTGAGGTGCAATCCCCTGAGGCTAATGGTCTATGTATATTTGTCATGTGACTTTTGCTTATAGGTCTTAAACTGTGTTGCATGATGCTACTTTCCTTCTTGCAGAGAGAATGTTAGCAGCAGTATATTCAAAACATTAATGAAGACTGTTCACCCACTCACTTTTGCAACTATGCAGCTATAAAGGAACAAGAAAGAGCCTTGTCTTAATTTGTTCATAGCATTTCCACAGTAGCACAGTATTCATGTTTTGCGTAAATGAATGAGTTACTGGAGGATGGTATGGATAACGTGAATGCAAAGAGGATATAACTGCATAATTTGCCGTAGCTCTCTTGAGAGCATAAAGACACATGGGATATCACGGGTTTGTAAACTGACAGAGAAGTTGCCTCCTAAAAATGTGTCTCAGAAGTATATATTATTTTAATACTTTTTAAGTCCACTCTGTAAAAGTAGCCATTTATTATCACTATACAGTGGCTGGAATCCTGTTGATACTCCTAACTAGTGTAAACACATTCAATCAACTGTAAGTACAGTTGTACTCACACAAAAGTAAACTCTATTGATTCAGTTGTTTTATTGTAGTTGTGGCTAACAATAGAACTTAGGCCAATTTGTATTATTTTTATTGTTTATTGCAGTGCTTTAAGGCGCATGCTACGTATACAGTCTTAATTCAAGTAGAGTGTGAGACACAGCTGAAACAGCAACCAGTCTGGAATGTACTATACGTACAGCTCTCCCCAGATTTCACTCACTGATGTCTGTAAGCTGTGAATTCAATTAGTACTGTAGCTATTTTTCTTTCAGAAAGGGGGGCCAAGTGAAGACGCCTCAATGTAGGCGTATGCTTATAACTTGCCCTTAATTTAATAATAATAAATAATTTTATTTGTTACCCACCTCTCCTCAAGGCTTGAGGTGGGGTACAGAATAGATTGAGTTAAAAATTGTAGTTAAAATACGCATAGAACAATTAATACAAATACACTATAATTAAAATATGTCATAGTTAAAAGTGCAATTAAAATACAGTTAAAAGTATGATTAAAATTACGATTAAAAGCACAATTAAAACTAGACTGGGTAGGTAATTAAACAGTTAAAAATGTGAGTGATGAGCCCCGGTAACTCTAGAAATACATGGTACATGTTCACGAAACCAAAGAACGAAATATTTCTAACAGTAATATTTCTAAATATTTGATGTAGCAGAATCTGCAGAAGAAGAAACTGCAACTATCAGTGTTGCAAACATGGTCACAAACCACGTGACCCACATGGCTGTTACTGTAGCCTTCACCAAGGGTCCCCACACCTCATATTCTATCTGGTCCCAAAAAAAGACTGTGCAGGCGGTGAAATAGTATTTTTTGTGCCCTACACTATCCTCTGGAAGCTCTAGGGGTGACATGGGCCAATTTTAGGGGTGTGGGAGCCAGCGTAATGTAGTGTTTTGAGCATTGGATTATGACCTTGGAGACCAGGATTCGATTCCCTGCTCAGCCACGGAAACCCCACTGGTCACACCTTCTCAGCCCCACAAAGCCTCATGATAGATTTGCCTTAGAATCTACATAAGTAAGAAGTGACTTCAAGGCACACAACAACAAAGGAGAATGAAAGGTGTGGCTGATGTGTCCTCTGAGCCCCCTCCATCTGCTGCTGCTGTCATATGGAGTTGTGTACCTCTAAGCAAAATATTTAAACTGCTACAAACTAGCCATTTCGTAGGATTTTTTGAAATTTGACAGCTAAATTCTCAGTACTAAATTCTTACTACTGGCTTCTGTAACTGTTCTATGAATCATTGGATGTTGAGGTCCTGTGTTGCTAAAACTGTCTGATACAGTGAAAACAGTGGGCAGACCTGTTGCTTAAATGGCTTATACCTTACAGAAATAAAAACCTTGAAAACGTTGTTTTACAGGAAAAAAAGAAACTACTTCCAATTTAAAGGGATTTGATATTGGTTCCAAATGCATGGTTTGGTCGGGCATTCAGTGGTACAAAGCTAAGATTTTAGGCATATCTCCTGAAGGGACAAAGGTAAGGAGGTTTCAGCGTATTGAATTAGCAATTTAACTTCTTGGTCTTAATGTTATGTTAGTGGAATTTGCCCACTGTAAGAGAGATTCAGATTGCTTTGTATGCATAATTGAGTGTTATCTTTTTTACTTAAAAGGTTTTGGATCTTTCAAGTGGGAATGAAGTGGTAGTAAATCCTGTAGATGTATGGAATGGAATTCCTGAACTGGATTCAAATCTGACTGAGGTATGGTCCTTCTTGAAATAATAGAAAATAATAGTGTGTTAGGAAAGGAGGGGATAAAAAAATGTGGCAGCATCTTTAACTGGTTTTTATTTTAGCATGAGCTTTCAAGCAGATAAACCCACTTCTTCGGATGCTGTACTGAGTGATATTAAGGCCACAGGCATAAAGTATATTTAAACAGTTGTAGGAGTGGGATGGAAAGTAATAGGATCCAAAAAAGGTACAATTCATATCCCTTGCCCTAAATTTTCAAAGGGCTGGGTTCGGTGATACAGGTCTTTCAGATCTTTACAGCGGTCAGATAATGAGGTGCAAAAGCAGTAAATCTGGTCACCAAAAGTCAGTTTCTCAGGCTGAAAATTTTCTCTGAGAAGATTCTTTGTGTTGCATGTACTGTAGTGAGGACTTTTGTATTAATATGTGTAGTGTGCCCTGAAACCATTGTCTTTGTTCATACCTCTGCTAATGAATTGGAATTTGTGAATATAATTCAATTTAGCAGTTTTTGTTTCTAGCTTTCCTTTGTAATTTCCTTCTACAAGGATCACAACCTGTAAAAATCCCTTACTGTTTGTGCAGCAAGGTTGAAATGTTATGCAACTGACATTTTTATTTCTGGATGTACTAAATACTGTTTTTTTCTAATATGATAATTGCTGCCTAACACTCTTGTAACAGAAGCCTCTGCATGAAGAACTCAGATAAAAAGCACTCTGTATATATTGCACCTTTAATGTACAGTCGTTCCTCCACATTCTGTAGGGTTAGGGGCACAGGACCCCTGTGAAAATGGAAAAACCGTGAATAACTCTAAGCCCTCCCAAACCATGTTTAACACACACACAAAAAATATGATCACCATATTCAACCCACTGTGGATTCCTTTGAGGCATCAGGGTTCCTTCAGAAGGCAAAAGTGGCTGGCTGGTGGGGCTTCCTGCCACCTCCAGTGCTGCCCCACATCATTTTTGAGAGGGACTTAGAAGCCTCATTTGCAGTTTCTCAGTCTCAGTGGGCTTGCAGTCCCTATTAAAAATGGCATTGGGAGGCAGCAGAGGTGACAGCAAATAGTCCATGAATAATCAGATCCACAGAAATGAAATCTGCAATTGTGAGGGCTGACTGTACTTCAGAATATGATTACCAGTGATCCTTGGTTCAGCACGGAATATACTTTTAAGCAGGCAACTTGACACATGGATTGAAACTGTATGTTGTGCCACCTGTCTCTTAAACAGCATTATTTTCCTCCTTTAGAAATTTGAGGATAAAACGGATACCTTGCATACTTTTTCAAAAGGTGAAAGCTGAGGATAGGATTTCAAGAGACAATGTGTAAGTACACCTGGTTCTGGGGGAAAAAAATCTTCACCTTCCCTATGTACAATATGATGAAACAATTTCTTAATCAAAACTAAACAGAATGCAGGTAGTTTTTATACCTGAGTTCTGGAGTTCACAAGGAGATCAGAAACAGGGCCTCTGAACTGAGTAGAATAGATACTATCAATCTCATAAAAGATAAAAGTCATGAGTTGTAGCATTTCTTCATCCAACTTCAGTCTGTAACCAAATTATGTCACCTCTTCCTTCATAAGAATATCCAGTGTCCCAAACAGATTAGTGGTAGAGGAGGAACATTGGTTCTTCTTCGTGGTCTCTGTGCCTCACACATTGGGAATCTTCGTGCATGCGCGGTAACGTTCAGAAGATTCTAGAGCTAAGCGGCTTGGTGGGAACCCCTCCCCCCTGCTCATACTGAGCATGCTCAGCCCGCCAAGCCAACGGTCTCTCCTCAGTTCTTTTTCGTCCACCAGCATGTTTGCAGCGTACGGAAGGTTCTACTGCCTAGCAGCTGCTATTGGCGTTTTCGCCTTCTTCGGATTTTCTTCTGTTTCTTGGCCTTCTTCTTCGAACCCCCCCTTTTTTTGTGTGAGTTTGTCTTTTTCTTATGTCTGCTTTGTTTAAAAACTGCGTGTCGTGTGGTCGGAAGGTCGCCCTCTCAGACGGCCACTCGGAGTGCCTCTTTTGCCTTGGGCAGACCCATAACGTGAGGGCCTGCCCTCTCTTTAGAGAATTCACAGCCCAAACTTTGAGGAATAGGTTGTCGAGGCTCAAATCCCATTGTTGGGAAGAATTCTTAAAAATCAAGGAGCAGGCAGCTGAAAACACTGCTCTCTATACGGCCATGACTTCCCATTCTTCTTCAACGGCACGACCATCGACCACACCCTCATCGGTATCGTTGGCTGCGATACTGACGGTAACGGTACCGGGCTCGGTACCGTCTTCTCTACCTCCAGTCTTCGCTTTACCCCACATTCCGAAGCTTCAGCAGATGCCAGTTACTTCTGTGTCGGGGCTCGCAGGCGGCAAAGTCATCAAAACCCCTTACCGCTGCCCAGTGGAAGCGGCCCTCTTCTCTTGACCCTGCCAAGGACAAAAAGAAGAAGCAGAAAGAGAAGCGGAGCTCTCTGTGGAGGACTTGCCTGCCGACACCGCCTCCGACACAGCCTCCAGAGGACGTCGTGGAGGAAGAGGGCCCACTGGATATATCTGTGGCTCGTGATGAACAATCTCAGCTCCCAATATACAGAGCACCTCCTGAGGATTCTTCTGCGCCCTCGGATCCGCCTGTGTTGACAGCACCGACCATACCGCTCAGTCACCCACTATATGGGATGGACCGCCCGGATCCTTCCTTGGTCACGCCGAGGGCTCCGTCCCACCATCAGGTGCCCTCACGCAAAAGCGCTCACCGAAGTGTGGCGCGCTCTCCGAGTCAAACCAACGGGCATCGATCCCCGCGGAGGTGGGAGGCTACTTCTGAGCGAGATAGATCTTGGCCTAGGATCAATTGACCTTTCTCGTCTGCGTCGTACATAGCCAGATACAGACGCGAACACCTGTGGCATGAGCAACCAGGATCCTACCATTCTTACTCCCCCGCTTATCAGGATAGGTACCACGCTGACATACGCCGTTGGTCCCCATACCATCGTCATCCCGATCACCATCGTTGGGCTCCCGATATCATTCTTGGTACCCCCGCTCGCCTTCGTGCTCCCTGTCGAGATCTCCATATTACAGGAGATCTAGGGACCGCTCGCCACGCTACCGGCCTGTGTCGCCTTCTCCTCAGGTTATGGCTACCATCTCGCGCCCTGTCTCGGAGGCGCCTCCATCTCACCACGTGGCCTCGGCGCTAACCTCTACCCAAGCTATTCAGCACCCGCTTCCCACTGTGCTGCCGATCTCTGCGGCCGCCATCCCTACTGTGCTGCCGATCTCTGCAACCACGGTCCTGCAGCTAATGGTCGTACTGCCGGTACCGTCTCCGCTGCCATCGGCGGTTACTGCTTCTCCAACGGCCATGTCTTTGCCGTCCCAGCCTCCTCCAGCTGGGAAATCACCTTCTCGCTCTTCACACTCTTACGAGTCCAACTCCGACTCTGGCGACTCAACACTGGACTCCCATGTATCTCCGCCCTTGGCCTTTGAGGAGCCTTCACCTGACTCAGCACCTGAGGATGTTAGTTTTCAGACATCCTTCTTCGCATGGCAAATGTTCTCGTACTCAATGTTTCCAGCCCAGCTCCGACAGTGCAGGGTCCCATCTTCCACTATGTGGACACCCGCCCTCCATCTGCGGCACCGATACCATTCCTGCCAGTCCTGCAGGAGGTATTGAAACACCCTTGGGCCCAGCCTGCATCCTTGCACCCGATGCCACACCATCTCGAGCATCTCTACAGGACCCAGAAGAAGGATGTCGACTTCTTGTTCAACCACCCAGTGCCTAATTCTGTTGTGGTTGAGTCTTCCCAAACCAAGGGCAGTAAGAGGGCGCACACCACCCTGCCTGATCGGGAGGGCCGTCGTCTGGACTCCTTCCGGAGACGCTTTTATTCCGCCTCCTCCCTCATCGCGAGGATTTCAAACACACAGGCCTACCTCGTCGCGTACCAGCATAACATCTGGGAGAGGTTTTACCCTCTGCTGGCTCATCTCCGGGATGACCACCGGGCAAGTGCTATCCAGTTTTATAATGAGTTGGTAGTGCTGTCCAACCAGATCCTGTCTTTGCGGTACACAGTCGAGAGTGCAGCCTGGGTGATGGTCGGCGCTGTCGCCCTTCAGCATTTCGCCCGGCTAAGATCTGCAGGCCTCCAGGAGGACAGCAGGAAGCGGATTCAGGACCTGCCCTTTGATGGACAAGGCCTCTTCCATTCCACCATTGATGATGAGATGGACCATCTAGTAAAGGCACACCTCACGGCGAAACGGATGGGGATCCACCAACCACCGCAGTCCCATTGCAGCTTCGTTTCCCACGCTTCTTGGTGCTGCTCCTCCTATACCTATCAGTCTCGTTCTCCGCGTCGTACATCAACACGATCCCCAGTACCATCCTCTACCCGGAGATCTCTGCAAAGACGCCAGCCCTCTTCGAAGAAGTCTTCATCCACGATGAAGTCGAGGTTTTGACTTCTCACGCAGGTTGCCACCACATCTGCTCTTCTACCTGCCCACCAGCTTCGTCGATCACCGGAGTTTGGCCCGGCATCTCTCCGAATGGTGTCACATCACGACGGACTCTTGGGTGCTCTCCATCGTCTGGTTTGGTTACGCCATCGAATTTCAAAATATACCACCTTGAGGCATTTATTATTCCACCCCGGCCAGCTCGGCTCTGCTAGAGGAGATCCAGTCCCTGATACAGAAAGAGGCCATAGAATGGGTCCCACCCTCGGCCAGTACCACCAGCTTCTTCTCCCGGTACTTCACGGTACCGAAATCGGACGGTACCTTGCGACCAATTCTGGACCTCAGGGGGGTGAACTCCTACATCCTCCCCAAACGGTTCAAGATGGTCACCCTGTCTTCCATCCTGCCTTCCTGTGACGTTGGGACTGGTTCGCCTCTATCGACCTACGAGACACCTACTTCCATATTGCAATTCGACCACAGCACAGGAGGTGCCTGCGATTTGCGGTCAACAGCACCTGTTACCAGTACAAGGTGCTGCTGTTCGGACTTTCCACCGCGCCCAGGGTGTTTACCAAATGCACGGCCCCGGTGGTATCGTACCTCCGCACGAAGCGAGTGATGGTATACCCCTGCCTCAACAACTGGCTGTTGGTGGCGCCCTGCAAGCAGAAGCTATACGAGGACATTCAGCTTGCGTTATCTCTTCTGTCCTGCCTTGGCCTCAGGGTGAACCCGAGGAAGTCGCACCTCGAGCCCACCAGGGTCCTGGACGTCATTGGAGCCACTTTGGACTCGGACTCAGCCAAGGCCTATCTCTCTATGAAGAGGGCCTGCACTCTGCGCCGAGCTGCCACCGCTGTTCTCCGCGCGCCCGTGATATCGGCAAGGCGGATCCAGCAGCTTCTCGGCTACATGGCGGCGGCGACGTCGGTTACCTACCTCTCCTGCCTTCCTGCCCGCCCGCTACAGCATTGGTTCATCAGGGTCTTTGACCCACTACTGGACGATCAAGGCCTCCTCCTGTGGATTCCTCCACAGGTCCGCGCCTCCCTTCTGTGGTGGCTGTTTCTCCAACACCTCTTGTCGGGAATGCCGTTCGTCAGCCCACGCCCTCAGGTTACGGTGTTAACGGACGCCTCTCTCTACAGCTGGGGAGCGCACTGTGGCGATCTCAGGGTGCAAGGACAGTGGACCAGTCCAGAAACCCGCCTTCATATCAATGCTCTGGAACTCCTTGCCATCCTGAAGGCGCTTCTATCGTTTTGCAATCTTGTCATCGGCCGCACGGTGCAGATCCTCACGGACAACACGACGGCCATTTGCTATGTGAACAGGCAAGGGGGTACGCGATCCACCACTCTTCTCAACATAGCCCTCCGCCTTTGGGACTGGTGCATACTGCTCCGAGTTCACCTGGTTGGTGTCCACCCGGTGGGCGGGGAAAACATCATGGCGGATACCCTCAGCAGAGACACCTTGTGTCACCACAAATGGTCCCTTTCCAAGGCCACGTTCTGACTGATAGTGGTCCGGTGGGGCCAGCCGTCCATCGACCTCTTCGCTAGCAGCTCGAACAGGAAATGTTCCCGGTACTGCTCGAGGGCCAGCCTGGGTCGCGACTCTCTCGGCGACGCTTTCCAGTTCCAGTGGGACAAGGGCCTGCTGTACGCATTCCCGCCGTTTCCGCTTCTGGGTCGAGTGATCGCCAAGATCTTCTCCGACCACGCTGACGTCATCCTGGTAGCCCCGTACTGGCCAAGGCAGCACTGGTTTGGTCCCCTCATTGAAGCTGCTCAGAGCTGAGTTCTCAAGCTGCCAACGGTACTGGACCTCCTTTCCCACTCAGACTGTCTCATGCTACATCTGGACCTACCGCTCCTGGCTCTCCATGCCTGGAGGATAACCCCTGAGACGTACCAGGCATACGGGATGTCCTCACGTTAGCCAGGAAGGAGTCTACCCGTAGGTCCTACCACTACAAATGGCAGCAGTTCATGGCCTTTGCCGATGCTCGTCATGAGCCAGCGTCGCCTGCCGCCTTACCTGCCGTGTTGCACTTTCTCCTACATCTTCGGGAACAGGGACTGGCCTTTTCGTCCTTGAAGGTCTACCTCGCAGCCATTGTCGCATACCAGCCATGTGGTGCACCCTCGCTTTTTCGGGACGCTACCCTCAAGCAATTTGTGAAACGGCTGCAACATCTTTACCCACCGGTGTCTTTACCACTTCCACCTTGGTCGCTGTCCTTGGTGCTGTCCCAGCTGACGTGACTGCCCTTTGAGCCTATGGCTACCGCTGATGACAGGCTCCTGACCATAAAGACGGCCTTCCTCGTTGCTGTCACCTCTGCCAGACGAGCCAGTGAGCTGACATCACTACAGTCCGATGAGCCATTCCTGGTTTTCCATCGGGACAAGGTCGTCCTTTGGCCAGACATTTCCTTCCTACTGAAGGTTGTTTCGGACTTCCATCTGAACCAGGATGTCATCCTTCCAATTTTCTACCCAGATCCGACTACACCTTTGGAGCGATCGCTTCATCCGCTTGATGCCCGTCGGGCTCTGGCCTTCTACACTCATCAGACTTCATCCTTTCGCCAGACTTCCCAACTCTTCATTTGCTATGGTGGTCGTCGAAAGGGTCAGAAGGTGTCAACCCAGAGGTTCTTCAAATGGGTGGCCCAGACTATTTTGCTGGCGTATGAACTGGCCAAACAGCCTCCGCCAGCCTTGCTCCATGCCCACTCCACTAGGGCTGTGGCCTCGTCAGCAGCTCTCCTTCGAGGAGTGGACCTGCAAGAATTGTGTCGTGTGGCTACCTGGTCACGACCTTTGACCTTCGTCTGCCACTACCGACTGGATTGCCAGGCCAGAAGGGATGCCTGCTTTGGCCGTGTGGTGTTGTCTTCCGTACTCTAGGACCTGACCCACCGTCCACTGGTAAGCTACATAATCTCCCAATGTGTGAGGCACAGAGACCACGAAGAAGAAGAACAGGTTGCTTACCTGTAACTGGTTCTTCGAGTGGTCATCTGTGCCCTGACACAAAGCCACCCAGCCTTCCCCTCTTCAGGTCCTGCTCCGGTGGACTCTAGAACTGAGGAGAGACCGTTGGCTTTGGGGGCTGAGCATGCTCAATACGAGCAGGGGGGAGGGGTTCCCGCCAAGCCGCTTAGCTCTAGAATCTTCCGAATGTTACTGTGCATGCGCAAAGATTCCCAGTGTGTGAGGGCACAGATGACCACTCGAAGAACCACAGTTACAGGTAAGCAACCTGTTCTTGGGGTAACAAACCCTGCGGCTTGTTAACTGTGGGAAGCAGGAGGTTGAACTATAAAGATGCCTGGTGTAAGTCAGCAGGCTTTGTGTCATGGTCTTACAAGACATACTGCATGCTCTTATAGGATTCCTGTCAGTGTGCTAGACTGCTGAGTGTCAGTGCTAGAAAGTAAATTCCAAAAGTCTGCTTTCAACCCTGAAGCTGTGCCAGATGGACAGCTGTTACCCTCCAGATGTTTATGGACTGCAGCTCTCATGGTCCTTTACAATTGCCTGTGCTGGCTTGGACGATAGAAGTTAGTGGAAAGTGGTCCAAACTTACATATAGGTGACAGATAGGGCTATTCTCCTTTTCCATTCCCCTCTTTTTATACCCCTGTCTCCAGTTCATTCTTCTCCTCTCTTTGTTTCACCATCCTTTTGTCTTCCTCCTATTTTTCACATCCATTCACGAGGAATTGAGAAGGCAGTAATAGAGCCCTCTCTTAAGGCCAGAATCCTGTTGGTGGCATACACTCACACAGATTAACACAAGTATATCTTCTTTTTTGGATGTTGCAGAAGGAGATCTTCAGTATCTCCCTGTGTGTTGCCTCCTGGAGAGCAGCCTTCAATTGCCAGAGCATGCTTTCATGGCCATTCACTGGCTGGGAAAGTACAAGTGATCTTTGGTGTCAGGAGGCCACCAGTACATTAGTGGTGAAGGAGGTGCTGAAAGAGGAGACAGCTTCATTTTAATAGAAGAGGAGACAGGAATATGACACTAGTTGTCCCCAATCTGTCCCCTAACACACAACTTGGATAACCTATGCAAGAGTCCCCTGGGCTGAAAATGCTGCTGGTGCATATCAGGTCAGTGAATGATAAAAACTACTGCCACTCACATCTTGAGTGTGGATGAGCATAGTGACCTTGCAGATGTCACAGTAACCTCACTGGATGAGGCTGGGAGAGGGGGTTTAATCCCTCATCTTTGTCCACTGGGTTTTCTATGGAGTAGTAGGTGAGACCTGTGAGAGAGTGAAGTGGAATTTCAGTGGTGGGCATTCCATCCCTTGGGCAAGTGCCCTATTCCATAATTTTCTGGGTTCAAGTGTGTACCTGAAGCTGGTGCCTGGGACACGTTAAGGCTTCTGCTTGTATACAGCCTACCTTGAAGCTCAACAGTCTCTCTTCCTGAGCTAGCCAGGTCTCAGAGCTGGTGTTGGGAGTCCCTTCAGCTTGGTGTGCTATGAGAATTCAAAATCACTGCTGAAACTGCTGTGTCAGGGATGGCTCAGGACTTTGTGTTTGCCGTGACAGCCAGGGTATGTCCAAGTAGCATCTGGCCCCATACATGTTGCTGGCCACATTCTGGACCACATTTCTTTGGTGGGGTAGCGTGATGGTGATCCGGCAGAGGGAGAACTGTCTATGCTTCTTTTTCCATGGCCAGATCACTACCTATAGCTTAGACATGGAGTCTAACCACCCAGTAGTTGGTTTTCCAGGGAGCTTGGCAATGATGAAAGAGGTGAGGTGGTGACTAAAGCAACATTGGCATAAAACTTGGAGCATGCCCAACTAAACACAAGCTAAAACCTATCTGAGGGCGCTAATCTGTGCCAGTACAAGTCGCCAAAAGCATTTTTTCTCTGCCACCCTTGCCTCTGCAAAGGACTGGCCACTAGAGCTGTTTCAAGTGTTCAGGGGTCTTTTACACATAGACCCATGAGAGGAAAATCCAGACCACTTGATGATCTACTGTAAACAACTTTGCAGAGAAAATCATTTGGATCTGCTTTGATTTGGATTAATACATATTCACTGGGTGTAACTTTGGCCACTGTGTATCTGATGATAACGGATCCTTTTCAGTTTGAACAACCTGAAGGTGTGGAGGGGATTCCACCACTTGTATGTTAGATCCTTGCCCTTCCTGTCTTATTAAAAAAGGTAGAGGGTGACTGGCTGAGAAGTGAGATAGAGAGATAAGTCAGAAATGACTTGCAGGGTCACAACAGTAATATTTTAGCAACTGTTTGGGTGATTGTGTCTCAGTTTTTAAAATAATGAAATTTCCAGGGAATAAAAATATAATTAGTTTGCTTTCATAAGCAGTAAAACTAATAGAAGATTTTAGTGTCATGATTCTTTCTTTTTCTGTTAATAGTGCCAATAAATTTATTGGAATTGGTCATAAAAATAAATTCCCTTTCACACTCTGAGAGAGAAAATAGGAAAGATCTTTATGAAAATTATCTTTCTTCCATTATACTCTTTGTTAGTGGTACAAGTTCATTTAATATCACACTGTAAAGTTTGTAAATAAGGTAGAAAATATGTAGTGGTACACACAGATTATCTTAAAAAATGCTTGTGGTGATTTTAAATATGATCTTTTGTTTCAACAGACAAGAGACTGCTGGTTTAGATTAAAACAATTATCTTTGTGACAACTACACGTGTGATGGCGTGATGGAGCTATATTTCACACAAGATTTCTCGAATTTTGATACTGATGGTAGGAGTTCAGTGGAAAACTGTTCAAACTGGGAACGTCTTTCCACTTCATAGTCCTTTAAGTATATTTGGTACATTGTCTATAGTTGTATAAATCCACTTCAATACGAAGTAGCAGAATTGCAGTAGTGTTTATTGTATTGAAGATCTCTCATTGGTTAAAGGCTTGTTTATGAAAGGAGTATGCTTTCGCATGTATTTTGAGTGCACTTTATTAAAAAGCATTTTTAGAAAACGCTGTGGCTGTATATAAAGTTTTGTTACTTTTTGTTTAATGAAGCAAGAATAAAGCTTATACTGGATAAATGCTGATTTTCCTGTTTCATTTCGCTGTGTCATGGAAGATTTGTGTTCTTAGCAATGATAGAAAGACTGTGTTCATCATGGATCATACACAACTGCATGGAACTGTTTTAAAACCTTGAGTAATGCTAAGGTTATTAGGTAGATTTCATTTCATTTCATTTCCATTTCATAATAAAAGAGTCTTTTACCTTGAATGTGCCGCTAATCCAATTTTATACCTTTGCCTACACAGGGATGGCTGTAGAGAAATGTTTATTTGGGGAGAAAGATTTATATTATTTTTAAAAAATTAGGATTTCCCAGAGTAGAAGAATACTTAAGTGCATTGCTAATGAGATTATTTTCCATTTTTGTTTCTAACTTTAAAGTAGTTCAGCATCTTAGAAACCAGCTACAGTTTTCTGATCCAGTACCTGGGATTTTTACAACTGCCATGTCTGGGTATATCAGTGTTGACTGCTTGACAAGTGTTGTGCCTCTGAAGTTATTGATAACACTAAATAGGATCTTATGAAGAAATACTATTGAGAAATAAAGTTCACAAGTATGATCTGTTGTTAAAAGGCTGTGGTGCTGAACCCATGTGAACTGAATTTTGGAATGTAGAAATGAGCATTTAGCTATACCCTGTTTTTTCCCCCTGGGGTCACTAGCGTTTGGATTTGCAAGTTTGGAATATCCTGATAAATTAGGGTGGTTACTCAGTGATTTTGCAGCTGTTAAGGGTGGCGATTTCATTAAGGCTGGGTTTCAATGTGGAAACATGACGTGAAAGGGACCGTTGACATAATCATGGTTAAGTGACCATTCTAGGCCTATAGAGCTCATAATTCATCTTGGCACACAGAACTAGAGGCAGTGATACAGGCTGGACGAAGGTTAACGTGCAGGTGTTACAGATCATAAAGCAAATACACGTGAAAACAAGAATTCTTCACTGTGCTTATTATACGAAAAAAAGGTTGGCGAAAACTCATATTACTTCTTCATTATTTTATGCTGTTCACCAGAGTTATTCCAAATGATGAGGAGTCTGCTGCAATCCAGGATCAAGAGGGGCTAGGATTAGAATCCTCTGCTGCCTGCAGTAATACATGTTGGACATGTTGAGGAAAATGTTGCTCATATTTGCTCAAAACTAGATGCCAGAGTTATCTCAGAGTCTGATCAAAGTGTCCCTGGCTCTGTCTGATGAGGAGTCTTCTAGTTTCAGTCATTGTGGCCTCATGGGGACAAATCACGTGAATCAGTTCATCTATCACGTAAATTTGACCTTTGTCCCTCTTGACTCATTAGAGCTGGCAAAGGTAGATTTACTGGGTTGGTCCAGGGATGGTCAGTTCCTCTTATAATACAACTCCTGAAGAGGAGCTCCCCAGACCCATTGGTTTAGGGGACCTACAAATGTTTTACTAATATCGCTCCTTTTCGGACAAAGTGCTGGATTTTGTGGTCAGACAACTTCAGAAATCCTTGAAGAAAATAAATTAACCAGACTAATTTCATTCTGGTTTCCGGACAGGGTATGGTACCAAAACAGTCTTGGTTGCTCTGAGTGATGACCTACTGTGGGTGTAAGATGAGAGTGTAACATTGTCAATCTTCCAGGCTCTCTCAGCAGCTTTAGCTATTTATCATGGTAACAGTCTGGACTGAGTCTGCTAAATGGGAGGAAGGGATACTGTGTTGCAGTGGTTCCACTCTTATCTGAGAGGCAGGTAGTAGGACTGTGAGATTCTTGCTCAGTTATCTGGGAGGTGCTACAGAGTTCCATCTTACTAATAGTTTCATACTTTTGAATACCTATATAAAATGGGTGAGACTATTAAGAGTTTTAGGGTGGGGTGCTATCATAATGCCGATGATGTTCAGTTCCATATCTTCTTGTCATTAAAATCAGCTGTGGCTCTAGTTACAGCCTGGGTGCTGTAATAGCATGAACGAGGGCCAGTAAATTGACACCAAATCTCAGTAGACAGGTTGGACTTGGCTCTGGGAACTGAGTACATGACATGACATGGATGGAGTCGAAGTTCTCAATAATATTATTTTCGTTAATGTTATTAATATCCTGAGAGATCAGGTGCATATTCCTGGATCTGACTTTGTTATTGGAAGTCCAGGTGGACTGTGTAGCTTAGAGTGCTGAAGCCCAGCTTTGTCTGGTCCACCAACTGTTGCCTTTTCTGAACAGGGTGATCTAGCCACAGTAGTCCATGCACTGATGTTTTGAACCAATTGAAGTTGTCAGACTTGGTGAAGAGGTAGTCCAATGTACAGTGACTTACAGAAGTCCAGCGTTGAGGTTACTACTGCAGTACTACCATCTTCAGCCCTACAGCTTCAGGAAGGGGTGCAGCTGGCATAACAGCCAAAGCTGATAGTAAGTTCTCCTGGTCATCGCATGTATGTGAGCTGTCATTTGGAGCGAAGGATCCAGAACCACTCCCAGAGTGCAAACAGTCTTTCAAGGGGAAGTGTAAACTTGTCCAGGACTGGTTGACACACCTCTAAACACAGGCTAGGATCCCTGACAATATGCACCTTTGTCTTGTCTGGATCCAACTTCAGTTTGTTTTTCCTCATCCAGCCCATTGTCTCCTCCAGGCATTCACTCAGAGGAGACATAATGTCCTTAGCTGAAGCTATTTTTGAAGGCATGGAAAAATATATTTGGGTGTCATCAGCATACTAATAGCACCCCACCCCATGCCTCCAGATGATCTCCCCAAGCACTTTCATGTAGAGGTTGAATATCATTTGGGATAGAATGGCACCTTATGGTGTGCCATATAACAGCTGCTTTCTGAGCAGCAGCAAACCCCAAGTGCCACCACCTGGAATCTACCTGAGAGGATCAGAACCACTGAAGTACAGATTCCCAGACCCCTCAGGCATTCCAGAAGAATACCATGGTCACTGATATTGAATGCTGCTGAGAGGTCCAAAAGCTCCGGCAGGGACACCACTCCCCCATCAGTGCTCAAGCGAAGCTCATCCGCTAAGGGAACGATAGTGGTCTCACTTCCATATCCTGCTCTGAAGCCAATTTGAAATGGGTTTAGATAACTTGTATCACCCAAGACTACCTGGAGTGGGGGGGCAACTGACCTCTCAGTCATCTTGCTCCAGAAAGGAAGATTTGATAATGGTCCATAGTTATTTAAGTCCAGAAGAGGACTTTTTTAGAAGTGGTTGTACCACCGCTTCTTTTAAACATGATGGAAAGCTTCCTTCCTTGAGAGATGTATTAATAATATATTATAATTGAGATCTGATTGCATCTCCTCCCTAGATGACCAGCCAAGAAGGACGGGGATCAAGGGTACACACTGTCTTCTTTACTTGCCCCAGCAGCTTGTCCATGTCAGTGGTCATGCGGGAGACCATATGGCCTAAAATAAACTAATAAACCCACACAAGCCTCCAAACAGTGCAGCAAACAAACAACACTGAGCCTCAAACTGCAAGCTCACCTACTTCTGTCCTTGCAGAAAGACCTATTTTGTACAGCTTGTTTCTTTTGAGCTAGCCATATTTTGAATTGCTTTCCCACCAAGTTATATTTGGGATGTCAGAATTTTCCTTGCTGTGTTGTTTGTGCATTTTTTTCAAGGTACATAAAATTCCTCGTCGAACCACTTGGTGTCAGTGTTCTGCAAAGCATTTCTTGAACAATTATTTTACTTGGGCAGAGTCCCACTGATACAATTAAAACAGATAAAGCAAACTTGGGGCATATGATCTTAGTGTGTTTAGTGGTTCTTCCTTTTCAGTTGGATGTGTTATAATGTTTTAATTTGGTATTATGAAAATCTTCGACATCTGTAGATACACATGGTATTTTAAATTTTATTCTGCGGGGAATTTGCAGGGGCAACATTGTTGCAGCCTGTGTGCTTTTACCATTGGAAAAAATAGTTGGAAAAAGTTTGGAAAGATAAACATGCTGATCTTTCTACGCATGAATATGTATTTTCAAGAAAATGTATTTTTGGAGATGCAGGCCGGAATCCTGTTGGGCAGTTACAAATCCATAACCTAGTTATACACCTGTGACTGTTTCATATTTGTGGTTCTTATGTATCCCTCACTTTAGCAATTTTTAATCTGTGGTCTGAAGACCCTCCAGGGGGCCGCAATGTCCTCACAGGGTGTCCATAGCTGCCTTGGCCAATCAGATTTGCAAGCAGCAGGACAGTTCCCACCTTCAGTGCTGCTGCAGCCAATGGCAATTCAGGGATGAGACTTCTGCCTGAAATGGAGAGGATGGACTGGGCAGGTTTTGTGTAAGAGAGAGAGAAAGTGGGAAGAGCAGGGACGGGAAGGAGGCAGGTTGGAGAGCTCCTGCGGTTTAGGGAGGAATGGGGCAGGGGCTGTTGTCCTACCTGGCCTGGGATCCTCCCTGGCAGAGCAGGAGCAAGCAGACTGCATCCTCATGATGGGCTTGGCAGAAGGAGCTGGCAGAGGGCACAAGGATACATACCAGGCTGCCAGCTCTAGATTGAGAAATATGGAAGGGGGGACACCGTTGTCAGTAGTGAGGGTGCTTTGTAGTCAAGAGTTGGTGGGTGAGTGGGTGGTGGTGATGTGGGGAGGGAGGAGTTGCCTGAAGGCCATGAGGCAAAGGGTAGGGAGGCAAGAAGGAAGGGCTCCCCTTCCTCCTCCCTGATGAACACTCCCAGGCCACCCTGCTGCCACTGCTGCTGCTGCTTTCTACCTCCAGGAAAGAGAAGTTGGAGGGCGCCGAGGGTCCCCACTGTGTCTGGAAAGGTGCTGGGGGCAGCAGTAAGTGCTGGGGGTCTTCTCATTGGGGGAGTGGGAGTTTCTTGAAAAATGTGTGGAGGGCAAGCAAGCTGGCTCCCTGAGACCATTGGGGGGGGGTAGTAGAGTGACATAGTATGTGGGGAGGAGGAACAAGAGATTTGTTGAGGACAAGAGGGCAAGTGGAGAGAACTCTTCCTGAAGGTGGAAGTTTTGGCCAGGGAGAGCCTGGTGACATCTATGTCCAGCTGAGAGGCTGCTTTGCAGGGTTTCCTGGATGTCTTCCTAAGGCAGAAAGCAGGCAGTGCAGGCTCTGATAGGCCAGGTCTGGGTAAGGTGGACTTGGGAGGAAAGAGCCTTTAAAGGTGCATTTGGAGAGAGTGGAAGAAGCTCCTTGCAAATCTGAAGATGAAACTGGTATTTATTATAAAGGCAGAAACGTCAGTTTTTGGAGGGGGGGGGTCTGCCTCTTTTGTCACCTGCCCCTGGGATTGGAGAAAGGCTGTGATGAATGGTTTCAGCACAGCCAGGATACCCCCCACCTCCTTTTACTGATAGAGCTGTCATTGACAACGGGGGACCGGTGTGTCTGCCTGGCTGGGAACACTGCCTTTAACATAAAAAGTATCTCAGAAAAAGCTGAAACTGGAGATTGACAAACATGAATTATTACCACTGTCCCCCTCCCCATGGCAAATTACCTGGCTTGTCTGTGCTCACTGTGTTTGCCATCATCTGCAGTTTCTTGCATTAATCAAATGCGCATCTTGTACTGAAGCGTTCTAAAGTTCTTTGGGAGGGTGTTGGTCCCATTTGAAGAGGCTGCCATTGTTGTTGCAGACAAGCATTGCTTAGTAGTTGTTCAGCACTACTCCACTGCGCTGCCAGCATATTTGGTAGAAATAATCTGAGTTATGAGTTGAAGCAGAGCATGTAATGATATAACCTGTAAGTGAACTGCAGCACCAGCCTTCTCATTAATTTAAATTAACAAGTAATGGTAGGTCATGGTTCGCTGTTCAGGTAGATGATGACGACAACGACGACGACGATGATGAATGGAATCATTCAAATAAAAATATGAGTATGTGAATTCACTTATTTCTCCCTTCTCTCCTGATTTGAATACTTGATGAGCATCTTTAAATATTTGATGAACTTTATGATTTTAACTTGTGAATTAAATTTTGCAGGTCCACAGCAACACAAGAAAAACCACTGCCCTAGTTTATTAAGATGAGAATTAGATGTTCCAAGTGATTGTTCATTTGATGATAAACCATCTGTCAACCCAACTTAACAATCTCCAGCTTGCCCTTTATGTTGGGATTCATGTTGACTCTGTTTTACTGGGCAAAGGCGTGTTCCTGGCAGCCATTCTACACTGGTCACTGGGCTCCTAGAAAGCACATTAGGGCTTTGTTCTTTAGAGATGTCTTTTGCTTTTTACCTCAGACTCTCTTTTCCAAGTCTCACTTCTTCCCAACTCTACTGTCATTTGGCCATGCGTTAGCTCTGTCTCCTTTTCTTGGGTCATTATCTGTCAAAACTGGGCAGTGAAACAGCATTTCTCAACGATGATTTACTATTGATGATTTCTTCCTGTAACAGTGAAGAAATTTAATGGGTGCTCATCTTCTGAAGCAAAGAAATGTCTGGACTTGTTTACTAAATAGGTTTTTTTTTCCTGCAACACTGTTTTGTAAACAATCGTACATCTGGGGGTGCTTCAAATCTTGTAATAAGATAAACTTTTTTTTTTTGTTCAAATCTTAAATCCTGACGAGAAAAGACTATGCAAAATCTTTTTTTCAAAAGGTTTGATCTTCCTCAGGCCCACATTAAGAAATGTAACCTTCTGTAACCTGCCAGCTTTCAAATATCAAGGCACTCATAAATGTAATTGTAAATATAAACATAAATACAATTTCCTCAGTGTTATTGGCCTCTGGAATTACTTTATCTGCTAAATGCAGAAACTGAATGTTATGTTGTAAATGGGAGAGTGTGCTTTTTGTGTTTCGGGGAAAAAACTGAAAACATTTAGAACCATTTCCCTTTTGTGAGATGTTGATTTGAGTCCTCCTTGATTTGGGTTGATTTTATTATCACTAGGCTTGCCTCCCATGGGTCATGGGTCTTCTGTTGCATCTGGCTACACATTGGCTGAGATCCTACATCACAGATGTAGTTACTAATGTGTAATTAGATATCATCCCTTGAACCAACTCCCCCTTCACCTGTTTTAACAGTCAGCAGCTAGACTGAGCAACGTTCGTTCTGCTGGTGATGGGAGTGCAGCAGAATTATGTTTCCAGCCCCTTCCCACCAGTGATCTCTGGTGTGAGAAGGAGTTGTGATAAGGACCCTCTCTCCTGTATTGTTACACCAGAGATCACTAGCAGTAGAGTCAGAAATGCCAACCTGCTGTGCCCCACAGACTCCACTGCTCCATACTGGCTATTAAGGTAAGATGGAAGGATCTGCAGTAGTGGCAATGATACCACAACTGTAAACATGAATCCCGAGCAGTTACAAACAAACAAGTCTAGCTTGTGCATTTTTTTGTATGTGCCTTCAAGTCACCTTTCAACTTGTGGTGACCCCATGAATTTCATAGGGTTTTTTAGGCAAGGAATACTCAGAAGTGGTTACACCAGTTTCTTCCTCTAAAATAAAGCCTACAGCACCAGGAATTCATTGGCGGCCTCTCATCTAAGTATTAACCAGGGCTAGCCCTGCTTAGCTTCCAAGATCAGACAGGATCTAGTTCCTTTAGAGTATTTAGGTCTAGCTTGCTCGTTCGTAACACTTCAGCAGGGTGCCATCCAGTTATTCACTTCACGAACAGATAGACCTAAATCACTTTGAACTACAAATACCTTTGAGCTACAAATACCTTGAATTTCTTTCATGTCTGCTCAATTGATTTTAAAGGTTTTTGATGAATCTACTAACAATTTTAAAATTTTGTGAAAGTTACTTTTTCTTATATTGTTTTTTAAAAAAACCTAGGAGTTTTGATGTTTTTACTTTTTTCTACAATATGTCTTACTAGATTTCTTTATATGGCACACTGCTGTTATTGCCAGTGTTTGCAAGGTCCTCACTTACCACATCTTCACTCAGAATACACACTGGTTTCCCACCTTTTTGATGTATTTGAGCCATATTTCAGCCATCTCATTCTTTAACTCCCATACCTTAATTAATTAATTCAGTACACTTCTGACATATTTTCTTTGAATCCAAATATCCTCGGAGAACCCATCTCTTTTAAGTCAGTGCATAGTTCTACATAGGGATTATTTCTTCAAAGATTAAGATATTTCTTGATTCTAGCTAAAGCACCTTTTATTTGGCAATTCTAAACCTTCTGTGCTCTCAGTGTGAGTTATTTCAGTTGCCAGGTTTATTGCCAGATTTAACCTAGAGGTGCATGTGAACTGGCTGGAATAAACTATGTCTCTTCATCTGATGTATTAATGTCCTAACAGGCAGAGAAATAATACACAGATGCCATATACTGCCTCTTGATAAATATGATAATGCTTGAAAAATCTCTTAGCAGACACAATTTTGTAGAGATCCCATAGAAATGGGAGACATTCGTAGTGATTTTTACTAAGCAGGCCTCTTGGCTCCTTTAATATGAAGGCTATTAAATTAGAAGTTTTGGCCATATAAGACTTTTAATGGTGAAGATAATTACAGAACTGTATTCCTCAAACATCACATAGCACTGTCAACAAGCAAGAAGCATCTTATCAATCAAGTGTTTTAAAAGTGCACAATATCTTCTTTGCATCTTTATTGCTCTGCTTGAGATGCCATTGGAGGCAAGTCAATATTGGTGCCCTGAATGACATTAAGACCTTTGCCATCTAACAGAGGGTTCCATTGGTTAAAATTTTTCTTCAGGCCTGTAGAATATAAATGCAAATCAAATGAGGACATAACGAAATCCAGTAGCAACAACAATAATAATAAATCATAAATGGGATGGGAATAAAGACATAGGTGAGGAAACAAAATGTATAATTTTTTTTCATCATTAAAATGTTACAAAACAGTTAACCACACAAAGGACAAATACTGTCCTTTACTTGAAGTTTGAATCATACGGGGGAGGGAGAGAGAGAGACTGAGAGAGAGAAAGAGAGATTCTTTATGTGCATGTCTTGGCCAAATGTTAAACTGAGCTGACTGCCAGTGAGAATATGTTAGGTAGTCAAATTTCAGGTATTTATACTGAAAACAGGAGTCCAAATTGGTTAGGTTTGGTGGTTTTTTCAAACATTCTAAGGAATTTTGGAGCAAGACAGGTTCCTATCTGCCTAAAAGAGGCTGTGATAAGCCCACTACTGAAAAAACCCCCCTGCTGAACCTCATCATAATAGAGAATTAATCGCCAGTCTCCAATATCCCATTCTTGGGCAAGGTTTTAAACCATATGTTGGCCTTCCAGCTCCAGGGTTTCCTGGAATAAATAGATTATCTAGATCTATTTCAGTCTGACTTCAAATCTGAGACAGAGACAGTTTTGGTCACCTTGTGGAACTAGGAAACGGACAGGGCAAGTGTGTCCCTGTTAGTTCTCCTGGACCTCTTAGTGGCTTTTGATATCATTGACTACGACATCCTTCTGGGCTACCTTGGTGGCATGGGACTCAGAGGGCAAACTCAAAAAGTCATGCTGGAGGATTCTTCCTTGATACCCTGGCTGTTGGCACAGAACTTGCCCCCCCCCCCCCCGGGCATGGTCTTCAACATATACATGAAACTGCTCAAAGGTCAGTGTCACCAGTATGCTGAAAACACCCAACTGCTTCTCCTTTCCATCTAATTTCAAGAAAGCTGTTTCAGTACTAAACTAGTGGCTGCTGTCAGTAATAAGGTGAATAAAGGTGAACAAATTGCAGCTTAATTCAGACAAGAGAGAGGTGCTTCTGGTCAGCTGAGACAAAGATTGGACGATCAGGATGCAGCCTGTGCTGGACAGGATTAAATTCCTCTTAAATCTCAGGTTCATAGCTTTGGAGTACTCCTGGACTCAGCCCTCAGCCCACAAGCCCAGATTTCAGTGGTGGTCAGCAGTGCATTTGCAGTTAAACTAGTGTGCCAACTTCACCTGTCCCTGGAAATTTCAGATCTGGCTATGGTGACACATGTCTTGCTTACTTTAACAGACTCTACTTGGGATAGGCTTTGGGAACAGTTCAGAAACCTCAGTGGGTCCAAAATGTGCAGTCAGACTACTGACTGGGGCTGGTTACTGGGAACATATAACTTGCTGGTTGAAACAATTTCACTGACTACCAGTTCATTTCTGGGTTCAATTCCAAATGGTGTTGTCATGTTACTTATTGTAGTGAGCCGGGCCTCTGCCACCAGGCATGCAGTTTTAAAATCCTTGCTAGCATCATGGCCAAATATTAACAGCTGTCCAGTGGTGTGAAAGAGTTAACTTGTATTAATGACCTTGTTGGATATTTTTTTGCAATAGCTTTGCAGTGTGTGGCTGGGAAAAGATTTGAAGGCTGGAAACTGACTTGGGGAGTGAATTTTTCTCTCTTGCTAGCCTGCTTATACAGTTGTCATAACTATGCAAGATGAGATGGAACCTACTTGTGCACTTTGATCTGTTTGCTTCTGCACTGTAAAATCTTTGGAAATCCATTCTCCAAGGGCCTCACTTTGGGGGAAGTGCACCCTTACCCCTTCATATATCCACTGATGAGGAATTTCACTATTGGCCAAGAGGTAGTCTAGGCAGAATCTGGGGACCCAATTCTACCACTGGCTGTGAGCTGTACTGGCTTCCTCAACAAAAGGACTGGAATGCTTCTCTGCTGTGTACTATATGCTGCTTCACCTACTAGCAATAAAGTTTATGCTATAGCAGTAATGTGTATTAGTGCTCAGCAGAGAAAGAGCCTTTGGAGGGTTTCGGAACCACATCAAATTCCAGAAAAAAGCACCTATATGGCTTAAGGCCAATCCATCTGAAAATCTGTATTTCCATATATGAGCTTGTCCAAGTCAAAAGATCCTCAGGGGAGGGCTTTCTCTCAGTCCCACCATCATAGGCCTGACTGGTGAGGACATGGGAGAAAGCCTTGCTGATGGGGGCTCAGTGGCTGTGGAATTCACTCCTATGGGAGGCTAGGCTAGCCCTCTCTTTGCTCTCCTTTGGCTGGCAGATTTTTTTAAAAACTAGCATTACATGATCAATGTGTTGTGTAGAAGGGTTTTGAAATTGGGGAATGCTGCACTTCTGTCTGTATTGTTATGGATTTAACTGATTTGTGCTGTTTTAAATTATGAGTGTTTTTACATGATAGCTAACATAATTGTTTTTCAAGTTCTGTACCATCAGATTTTTAGTTGTATCTTATTGTAATTTTATTATGAATACCTTGAGTTCTTTCTAAGGAGAATGGCAGGATATAAATTAAATAAATAAATAAAAATAGGTTTGTTAGTGTGGAATGTCAGGAAGGGTAATGTAACAAAATGTCAACTAGTTGGAACTTGATGGTTTGAGAATCTGACTGGATAGAAGCAGATTTACAAGCAAGGCAGAATTTGAGTTTTAGAATTGGAGAAAATCCTGAGAGAAAAGAAATTTCTTAAAATTTCTAAATGAATTAGATCAATGGTTCATCAGGATTCTGGGATTTTGAAGGGGTGCCATGTAGAGGAAGGAGAGGGCTTGTTTTTCTGCTGCTTCAGAGACCAGAACAAGGAGCAATGGATTCAAGCTGCGGGAAAGGAGATTCCACCTGAACCTCAGGAAGAACTTCCTGACAGTCAGGGCTGTCCGGCAGTGGAATCTGCTGCCTCGGAGTGTGGTGGAGTCTCCTTCTTTGGAGGTTTTTAAGCAGAGGCTGGATGGCCATCTGTCGGGAGTGCTTTGAGGGTGTTCCTGCATGGCAGGGGGTTGGACTGGATGGCCCCGTGTGGTCTCTTCCAACTCTACATTTCTGTGATTCTGTGATTCTGGGTTTTACTTGTGCCTGCCTCACTAAGGTCTGGAATTTGATACTTAATCAACATTACTTTTAATTCCTCTACAGTTTTCCCTTCGTAAGTCAAGTTTAGTATATTGCACCTTTCAATCAGTGCCTCTTTCTTTAAAGCTCAACTTTCTGCCCGCACCATACATTTTCTTCTTCAATCTCACTTTGTATTTACTACCTTTTGGTTTGTGGTTTACCCTTTACTGTTTTGTTTTACACATTTTGGCTGGTCTTTTCCTTGTATCATATACTTTGGTTCCCTTTTGGTTGTATCTCACTGTGTTTTCACTACTTGTGAATCTCCTGCCCCTCATTCCACCACTCTTCCTACCAGATGTAATGTTCTGCCTAAATTACTGCCGCCATAATACACGATTTTATTGCTTCTACAAACATTTGACTGGAAATAGAGATGTATTTCAAGTGCTGTGTCAACCCCACACAACATATCAATGAGTACAGACTACAGTGTGTTACAGAAAGGGACAGCAGTTCCTAAAGGATATACCCATTTAAAAACATATCATTTTATATGTTGCCTGCTTGTTGTAACATTTCCTGCAATGTCTTGAAGGACTAATTCTTATTTTTTTCAAATCATGCAACTGAGCATAGTTTCAGGGGAATTATTTACTGAAAAAGATATACCACCATTCAACAAGGTTTCCAAGGTGCTTTACAAAAACATAAGATAAAACTAATGGATAAAATATAATAACTGCAAATGAAAAAGATACTTAAAAACTGGACGAATACACCTATTTTTCCCATAAAAGTCCCCTTGGTGAGGGACCCAACCCTTTAGCAGTCTCTCTCTCTGTCTCTCTCTCTTTCTTTCTGTTTGTCAGCAGTCTTATCTGAATGGCATGGACACCTGGACTAGAGCCTCCAAAGATGATCTCAAAGGCAAATTGGTATGACAGCAGGGGTTACTTTAGGTACTTGGACTTTAAGTGGACTAAGTACACTCCTACACATGCCTAACATTACTGACTTAAATGGAGCTTAATTCCAGGAATAAGTCCAAAAAACTGCAATCTAAGCTCCTTCTACATAAGGATATCCAGCAGAAAGGTGTTTACTGTAATACTTTTACACTGTGGGGTCAAAAACTTACACACTTTTTGTTTGATTAGTAATTGTTAGATATCTGAGAGATGGTGTACGTATGTCACGTGCCATTGGAGGACTTAGCAAAAATAGTATTGCTGTGCTGAGGGATCTCCATCTCTGTCATTACATTTAGAATTGCTTATATGGATTGTCACTCAGCAGGACATGGTATCTTTAAACTCAAGACTGTCGAAATCTGTTGTGATAAGCAATTCTAAGCCAATTATGCATGGGGTAGGGCGTCATGTGTCATAGTTTTGTGACAGCTTCCCTGTGGTAAATCCCCATCAGCCCATTAAAAAAACAAAAACAAAACAAAACTTAGTTGGCTCTTGATAGCCACCAAGATAAAGTGGTATCACGTACTGAAATGTCGCTATGTAAAGACTTGATCTTTAAGATATTACTCACCCATATTTTGGATGATATGGGCTATACATCAAATATTATAACAAGGGAGCAACTTACCTAAATATTTCTCTAAGAAAGCTAATGATGCTTTGTTGCTAACATCAATGGCTATATTAGGGTCTACTTCTCCCTTCAGCCTAAATGTTTTTCCAATAATACTGCCAACCAGGAATGTAAAGTCTGGAAAACTCTGATGTACCGAACCTCTGCAAATAGCAAAGACATATTTCCATTCTAGTATTGTCATGAAAGGATAAGTAAGGATAAGCAGCACAGTACAAAATTATGTTTTGTCATTAAAGTTTAAAAAAAAAGTTTAAAAAATAATTTTCCCCTATGGAGACAAAAAAACAAACAAACAAAAAAACCTCACAAATTGACTCAGAAGGTAAAACTGCTTCCTAGATGTATTCATTCAGGATGACTAGCATTCTGCTGTGGCTTTGTGCTAAAGCAGTACAATTTAAAATTCATTAGGATTCCAACCTAAAAAAGTCTGAGTAGAGCAATCCTGCAGCTTTTTAATGTATCACATCTACATACGAATGGCATAGCTATAAAGGACGGACATTCTTGGGCTAGGATCTAATGGGTACAGGAAAGAAGAGGGAGGCTAGTATTTTCTTCTGGCTGCAGCTCCTCCAGAATCATGAAGTATAACTTGGGATAGAAGTTTTTTTAGGGATGGGGCTTGGGATGCCATTATGTGACTTCGCATCCCAGATCCTAGCACTTCGCATCCCAGATCCTATTTTTGCATCAAAGATATAGCAGGCACCATTTTGAAATGTCCCACCAATCTGAGCAAAAGAGTAAATAAGGCTTCAGAGATGCCTTGACACACATTAAAAAAAAACAAAAACATTGTGCAGAATTAAAAACTACTGTTTTAAACAATTCTACAACATGACCAAGAATAAATTTCAGAGATAACTGAAGAAATAGAATTAAGTTGATTCACCCTTAAAATAAAAATTGTAGTCCAAATGACAACTGTTCAGGATTTTTTTTTTATGGTTTGATCCTTGAATCTGCAGTATTCTTTTGCCTCCTATATCAGGCACCACAGTACCTATCCAGCCCACTGACTTCCTTCCCTACTAAAATGTGCTCATCTCCTGTTCTCAAAAATAAGAACTTCACCTTATTTAATGCTGAAAAAGAAGCCTTAAAAGCAGTAAAAAGCTCTCATTTCTGATTAAAAGCTGAATGCATGGATAGCATGTGTGTGCTCGCACCCACATGGTATATATATGATAACAAGTCAGAAGATAGCTATCTCCCTTTGGTCACACTCACTGCTTGCATGAGATTCCCAGGACGTTCAGCCCTCTGGCTGAAAAAGAATCCCTGCCCTTATCCTTTATGCGTAACAATGGTTATGAAAGCTGAAGTGTGAATCTACAAATGGAGATCCACTGGGTGAGCTTGGTCACCAACACAGCTGGCAGAGACATGCAGAGCAAAGAAGGATTTGACCTGCGATCTTGACTTTCCCTTTTCCCATGGAGTGACATAAATGAACTGAGATTTCAGATAAAGTAAATGCAAGAGCTTTTGTAATAAGGATGGAAATAATATTTGAAAATATTTATAACATATTTATAACATGGGCCATTTCTGTACTAGACTCTCGAAACTACAAACTGCAGGATTCCATAGGATATTGCAAGTGGAATAATAGCACTATAACAGTCTAGTATGGAAATAGCCATGGTTGAAAAATATGTTTTTTGACTGTCAAGAAATCCTGATGAGAAGAATCCTGGACCAATGAAAATATTCAGAATTTGGGACTTAATTTTGCACCTAATTTGCATCTGACTGTTTTGGACAGAAAACAGCATTTTCTGCACAGGAACCTGCATTTTCTGCATGGAAAATAATATTTAAACAGAGAAATATTAATTTCTGCACAGAAACTGTTACTTTATGCTCAGCAAAAGACTGTAATTGGGGATCTGTTCTGTGTAAAATTTACACATGGTTGATTTGCATAGAAAACAGCATTTTCTGCATGGAATATAGAAATACTAATTCCTGTGGCACTGAGAGCAAAATAACTGGCCTTGGGGGCTGCACTTTGCCCATCTCTGTGTTAAACCTATGGGACAGCAACTGATTAGCATAATTCTTTGTAACTGTATACATTGCACCATATAAACCAGGACTGGACAACTTTTGAGGGGACAAAAGCCATTTTCCAACAATTAGTCCTAGACTAAAGCAATGTCACTTTCAGTTCCAGAATTTACTCCCCATTTTTTGGGTTTAGAGAGGTCCTGAAGGGTAGCGCAAGAGTAGGGGAAGTCAAACTGCGAAGTTCTGGAGGTGATATAACTATGTTTTTAATGTTTTTCAGCTATTTTAGGAAGTGATTTTTAAATGGGGGGGGGCGGGTCTGGGACCTTAAAGTTGTCCAGGAGAGCTTTGTGCTTTTCTCATTCCTCGTAGAGCATTTTCCCTTTCACTTGGAAAGAAAGTAAGGTTGTTGTAATTCAGCACTTACTTGATTGTGATCATTTTTCTTTCTCCGTCTTCGCAGCTTAATTTCTTCATTTCTAGAATGTTTGAAGCCCACTGGAATTTTTCTGAATTAATAAACAGCAGTGGCTGGTGAATTCTTGAATAAACTTCTTGAGATAGGGGCAACATCCATGCATCAAGAGCAATACCGCACCTTGTCAGACAAAAAAAAGAATTGTGTCGCTGGGAACATGCCAATACAATTTTCACCCATCCTAAATTGCATATTTTGGATAAGCCTGTTTTAGAAGTTGCAGAAATCAAATATATGAACTTGCATTCATATATTTAGTATCTTAACATAAGAGAAATGGTAGCAGAAAAAACTATTTGACATAGTCAGGCTGCAGTTCACTAAAAATTATTAAATATGGGCTTCCCGCATTTATTGGACAGGTTAGGGACTGGAGCACTGTCAGGAAATAGAATTGGATGGAAAGTAGAAAGTAGAAGCTATGTACTGTACTGTAGGGAGCATGAAGGACTTACGGAAACTCATTTGCGACTGACTGCACATGCATTGCTAGCAAAGTCTCTCAGCCTCAACCTAGCATGTTTTCCCCCTCTCAGCTTGCTTTGAAAGCAGCATGTGTATGCAGGCCATTCCAAGAGAGCCTCCATAGGGAAGAACTGATGAAAGAATGGAACCTCTGTCAAATTAATGGAACTTGTCCTTAATTTGGAAGCATCAAAAGAGCAAGTCTCAGATAATGGGGCATCAAAAGGTGGGGATTTCCTGTAAAGGCTGCGTGGTTGCATTGATCAGGGATTCTGCAGGTGCATTCTGCATTCAAGAGGGGATTGAACTAGATGAGTTCCAAAGATGGAATTGAGTCAATCCATGGAGACAAAGGAGCAAAGGGATGATCAGGTGTGGACTTTAACCTTCATTATTTCTGTTGCATAATGATACTTGATGAATCATTTTTGAACTGAGGAGACAGAGCTTCCTCATGCTGACCACAAATGTCATTTCCAGCCAGGAATCACAGAGCCTGTCTTAAAAAGTATTATAATTTGATGCTGTGTGAGGAATTGATAGCACCTTTTAATGCCTGTTCTGAGTTTGAATAATGTGCTGGACACAGGGACAGGTACTTCCTTAAGAAGGCAAATATTTGTGAATGTGTTTGATTTCAAAGCCCCTTTTCAAATAAACCCAGCATTTGGTTTGGACAAAAATTAGGAGAAACAAATTAGGAGCATGTTTTTCCATGTAAGCCAAGAAATCTCACGTGTATTACATGTGATTTCCCTGATCTTGTGAGAAGCAGCTTTCATGGAACTAATAGGACGGCTTACAAACAAGATTTATTTAGTACCTTTTCCCAGGAGCAAGAATAACAGAGGAGGAAGTGTAACAGTCCTGGCTTCATTTTGAGCAGACATTTGGAGATGAAGGAGCCTCTGAGTTAAACCCCCAAAGCAGTAAGTTCTTGTTTAGTTAGTCACCATCTCTGAACAAGGCCATAGGGCCCCAGGAAAGACCGTTTGTTCTCTCAGAACTGCACTCTCAGTGCCATACTGCACCCTTCAGTCAGATTTGCAAATATAAGGGCACTGGAATATTCTATTTCTGCATACACTTCCTACTGAGGTTGCAAAAGCCCTTGCCTTATTTGAAGAGTTGCAAAAAGCTCAATCAGAAACAATCCCATGGAAGAAGAAAAATGGGAAACTTCTGAAAAAGCCAATGCGGTTGCACAGCAAACTCAAGGAGGAAGTGGGGGGAAAAACCCAGCATGCATAAAGAAGGAAGGACAAATTATCAAGGTAGAGTATAGCTGTGTAGCCCAAGCTTGCAGGTATAGTATATGGAAAGCTACACATCACAATGAGCTGAGACTGGCTAGGCAGGCAAGAAGCAACAAAAGGGAGGTTTTCAGATACATTTGAAGCAAAAGAATAACCAAGGAAACAGTGGGGTGGCTGCTCAATAAGGATTGTAAAATACTAATGAATCACAAAATGCAGAACTGCTCAAAGTCTTATTTCACATTAGTTTTCTCCCAAAAAGAGAACTGTGTGCTTCCATACACTGGTTTAATAGATAGAATTTCATAGAAATGTAGAGTTGGAAGAGACCACAGGGCCATCCAGTCCAACCCCCTGCCATGCAGGAACACCCTCAAAGCACTCCCGACAGATGGCCATCCAGCCTCTGCTTAAAAACCTCCAAAGAAGGAGACTCCACCACACTCCATTGAGGCAGCATATTCCACTGCCGGACAGCCCTGACCGTCAGGAAGTTCTTCCTGAGGTTCAGGTGGAATCTCCTTTCCTGCAGCTTGAATCCATTGCTCCTTGTCCTGGTCTCTGGAGCAGCAGAAAACAAGCCCTCTCCTTCCTCTACATGTCATACCTTCAAATATTTAAACATGGCTATCATGTCCCCTCTTAACCTTCTCTTCTGCAGACTAAACATACCCAGCTCTCTAAGTCTATCCTCATAGGGCATGGCTTCCAGGCCTCTCACCATTTTGGTCACCCTCCTCTGGACCTGCTCCAGCCTGACCATGTCCTTCTTGAATTGGGGTGCCCAGAACTGGACACAGGATTCAAGATGAGGTCTAACCAAAGCAGAGTAGGTTGGTACCAGTACCTCTCTCGATCTAGACACCATACTCCTATTGATGCAGCCGAGAATTGCATTGGTTTTCTTGGCTGCCGCATCACACTGCTGACTCATGTGGTCATGTGACAGCTTGTGGTCTATTAAAACTCCTAGTACTGCTATCCAGCCACGTGTCCCCCATCCTATATTTCTGTATTCCATTTTTTCTACCTAAGTGTAGGACCTTACACTTCTCTCTGTTGAATTTCTTGTTGTTAGCTTTGGCCCAGCTCTCCAATCTATCTAGGTCATTTTGAATTTTGATCCTGTCCTCTGACGTATTAGCAACCCCTCCCAATTTGGTGTCATCTGCAAATTTGATGAGCATGCCCTCTATTCCTTCATCCGAGTCGTTGATGAAGATATTGAACAGCACTGGGCCCAGGACAGAACCCTGTGGCGCCCCGCTAGTCACTTCTCTCCAGGATGAAAAGCAGCCATTCGTGATCACCCTTTGGGTTCGGTCGGTCAACCAATTACAAATCCAACTAACAGTAGCCCTGTCCAGCCCGCATTTTACTAGCTTCTTTGCAAGAATGTCATGGAGAACTTTGTCAAAGGCCTTACTGAAATCGAGAAATGCTACATCCACAGATGGTGGGAAGGCTATAGATGTCATTTATCTGAATTTTAGCCTAGCATTTAATAAAGTCCTGCATGACATTTTGATTAGCAAACTGATTAAATCTGGAATGGATGGAAACACTACTAGATAGATCCACAATTGGCTGGATAACCAAGTTCAAAGAGTCATTGTCAAGGGATGCACTTTAGACTGCATGGAAGTGTTGAGTGGGACTGACACCTTTCAATATTTTTATCAGTGATTTCAATGATGGGTTTGTGGATGATACAAACCTGGAGTGCTAGATAACACATTGGAAGATAGGAACAATATTCAAAAGGACCTTGATAAACTAAAAAATTGGGCAGCAATTAATAAAATGAAATTCAATAGAGATAAATGCAAAATTCTACATTTAGGCCACAAAAACCAATGCACATGTATAGGATACCTGCAGGTGATACACAGCTCAGCAGTACTACATGAGAAAAGGACCTTGGAATTATTGTTGATTTTAATTAGAACATGAGCCAGTCATGGGATGCTGCAGCAAGGAAGGTAAATGCTATTTTCATCTGGATTGATAGAAGCACAGTTTCCAAGTTGAGGGGAGTAACAGTCTAACTATATTCTGCACTAGTGAGGCATCATCTGGATGCTTTCAGCTTCAATCTGGAGGGAAGTGTTAGGGTTCTCTCCTAAAGCCTTTACTCTTCAAAATTTTTATCGATGACTTAGATAATGGGCTGGATGGAATCCTTATCAAGTTTGTGGATAACACCAAACTGGGAGTGGTGGCTAACACACTGGAAGGCAGGAGCAGAACTCAGGCTTCATCTGGAGTACTGTGTTCAGGGTGGCTCATGTTAAGAAGGATATAGATAAGTAGGAACAGGTTCAGAGAACGGCAACAAGGGATGGAAAACAAAACGTGAGGAACGGTTGAAGGAGTTGGGCATGTTCAGCTTGGTGAAGAAAAGACTGGGGGCGGGTAACATGATTGCACTCTTTAAATACCTCGAAGGCTGTCACATAGAGGAGGGGGCAGGCTTGTTCTCTGCTGCCCTAGAGAGTAGGAATGGGTCCAATCATTTAAATTACATGAGAGTAGATTTCAACTGAACATTAGAAGGAATTTCTTGCCAGTGAGAGCAGTTCAGCAATAGAATCAATTGCCTAGAGACATAGTGTTCTCTGGGCATCTTCAAAAAAGAGGCTGGACAGCTATCTGCTGGGGATGCTTTAGCTGGCGATCCTGCATTTAGCAGAGGATTGGGCTTGATGGCTTATGCATTAAATCGTGCCAAAGTAAAAGCCCTCCTATACTTAGGAATTATTAGACTACTAAGGTAATTAGGGCAAGTGAAAGGTTTTGTAGTAATTCCTAAGGTAGGATATTTGGTGACTAGGCTCAAGTGTTTTTGGAACTCTATATCCCTTATGCGTTGTTTGATGGCAGATTTGGTGCTGCTGAAGCCAAGGGCTATCAAAACGTTGGGGGTGAACCCATATGTTAGAAGTTTTTTATATAATGCCTGCTTCCATGCAGATTGAAATCCATCAGTTAGTGTTAGAGAGGCCAGCCCAGTTGGGCAAAAAATAAGTCTTAGCCAGTAATTGATCTTAAGAATCCAGGCACGACCCTCAATAGAGGTCAGGCCCGCCTCTAGGCGCAAAACTGCATTAGGGATACAGCAGGGAGTGGTGAATATGCTTCTAAGGGATTTAGTTCGCAGCGCTTCAAATGAATCAAAATTTTTATAGGTGCACAGTTGTGGACCATAGAGCATTTGTGATAGAACCTTGGTTGTAAACACTTGGATAGCAGAAGGGATATGCTGACCTCCTCTGAGCATTCTCTACTGCTATTTTCTTCTGGATTTTCCATGTTCCAGAAGACTGAAAAACTACACCAAGGTACTTGTAATTTGTGACCTGTTCAATAGGAGTCCCGTTTATTTGCCATTCATGGATGGTCTTGTTTCTAGTAAATACCATCACCTTTGTTTTATTATAGTTTATGGTTAGGGATTTGTTGCTACAACAGTTGACAAGCTTTTTCAGGTGTCTCCTTAAGCCTATTGCCGAAAACAATAAGAGCACTGTGTATAGAAGGATTGAAAGGGGTCACTTAGCTAGCTTGGGGGGGGGGGTGAAAACTGGTACCTGTTAGGCTTTTGATCAGCGAGTTAATGTAAAAGTTAAATAGAGTGGGTGCTAGAATGCAACCCTGCTTAACTCCCCTAAAAATAGGGACTAAGTTGGAGAGGTGCCCCAGGTAGTTACATCTTACCCGGAGATGAGTATTTTCATATAGGCCACGCATAAGCATGAGCAGCCTTCCATCAATGGTGGTGTCTTCAAATTTCTTCCATAACCTGTCCCTAGGGATTAGATCAAAAGCCGACTTGAAATCGATAAAGGCCACATAAAGGGCCCCCCCAGATGAAGCTGTATATTTTTCCACCCAATGTTGGAGAATGAGACCCTGATCTGTCGTTGAATATCCATGTCTGAAGCCAGCTTGTTCCTCATCCAATATGTTTTCTTGTTCTAACCAGTCCAGCAGTTTTGAGTGCAGGTGACTTGCATACAGCTTGCTAATAATACTTAGCAAGCTGATCAGTCTGTAATTTGCTGGGTCTGATTGGTTTCCTTTTTCGTAAATGGGTATAATAATTGATAACCCCCAGTCCAAAGGAAAAATAGCTGAACGATCCAAGTGAAAAGCTGAGCTAAAACTGGGGTCCACCAGCCTAAGTTTTCTTTAAGCAGTTCTACAGGAATATTGTCACTTCCTGGAGCTTTACCTGATTTTAGCTGTGAAATTAATTTAGACACCTCAGCCTCTGTGACTGGAGGCCATTCAGGTAGATTGCTAGTATCAATTTTTGCATCACACACATGAGGATGCTCCTTAGCATAGATATTACAGAAGTGAGCTTCCCATGAGGATGCTTGGATATTGTTAGCCATTATGGGAACAGAATTATGAAGATGATGGCTTATGGACCCCCTTCTAACTATGATTCTACGGTTCTGTTGTTTCCTTCCCAACACACAGTAGCCAGCTTTAGGAAGATGTTGACAAAAATAATAGCATGTTATTTCCCGAGGTACCTAAAATATACAAAGACATGTACAGAGATTTAAAAACATGATAGTTTCAGGCCACAGGCCACAGGTCAACAATCTAACAGACCCAATGCAAAAGAAAAAAAAAAAGAATAGAAAGCAAAGAGGGATTTTTTTATGTCCCACAATGGTTTTATACAAATTTTAACAGATGGTGAGGTAAAGTGATTATTTCCTCAATATCTAGGAAAAATTTTAGAGATGGACCATAGTTCAGACATTAATGCAGAGAAGAACAAAAAGGAGATGATCAGTTTGTTTTCAGGTTCCCATGCTTACTTGAACCGCACATCTTTGCCAAGAGCTTCAATGGCTGTAGCAGCACCAAAAGAGTGTCCCATCACTGTTATCTTCTGTATGTCAATAGAATCCTAAAGATAAACAAAGACATCATAAAGAAGGTGCCAAAGACTCTCAATGTTTCCATTACAAAAACTGCTAAACTAAGACACTGAAACCACAATCCAAGACACAGTGCTAAAATTTATAGAAATCAATATGCTAAAGCACACACTTTTCACTTAGCCACAGATCTCAAAGTCCCAATCACAACCCCCATGCTACATTTACACTTGGAAAAACATTTTCTCTCTCTGAAGAGAACAGAAGACAATTCCTTGTCTATTTGCAATATTGACTGTGGTGCGGAGAAAAGGTTACAGATGGGTGGGAAGGTTAGCCTGAAGTGACAGCCCTCTCTGATACGGCAGAAAGGCTTTTAAAAGTTACCACAGGCACCAATGGAGGTTGGTGTTTTTTTGTTTTGTTTTTTAATAATAAGGGTTACCCAGTGGAAGAGACAAGAGGGCTGGAAACTCCCTATTCCTCTTCTTTGTATGTTTGTTTTTGAAAGATAACAGAACTAATTGGCCCAACAAAGACCTGTGAACTCCAACAATGACTCTAGGTGAAAGGAAAGCCTGAAGTTTTACTATGGGAACATGGAATGTGTGAAAAATGAATCAGAGGAAGCTAGCCATTGTAAAACAAGAAGTGGAACATATAAATATTTGGGGTGAGTGAGCTGAAAAGGAGAGGAATGCAACATTTTAAGTCAGATTATTACATAGCATCTTAGGAAGTGAAAATCTAAGGAGATATGGGGTGGGATTAATAATGAGGGTTAATGTAGCAAAAGCAGTCACAGGATATAATACAAAGTCTGACCAAATCATATCAATAAAACTTGCTGGAAAACCTATCAATATAACCATAATCCAAATTTATGCTTCAACTACATAGGCAGAAGGAGGAAAAAAAATGAAACATTCTGTGCTGGAGTCTAGGAAGAAATTGATCACACACAAAAGCAGTGCTTTGTTGTTCATCATAAGCAACTGGAATGCAAAATTGGGTGGAAAAAAGCAAAATCAAGAATAGTAGGAACATTTGGCCTAGGATCAAAAAATGAAGCAGGAGGGTGACTGACTGAATTTTGTGAGGCCAATAGCTTGTTCATTCCAAACATATTCTTCAAGCACCTGAAGAGGCAATTTCATACATGGATGTCACATGATGGCCAATATAGAAATCATATAGACCACATAACTGAAGCAGAAGGTAGAAAAGCTCCATTTTCTCTTCAAAAACAAGGCCAAGAACAGGTTGTGACACAGACCATGAGCTGTTAATATAAAATATTAAAGTAAAGCTAAAGAAGAATACTAAGCCAACTATTGTGTCAAAATACAACCTAAAGAACATTTCCAAGAATTTAAAGATAATATAAAAATATCTTTGTACAATTAAGTCTAATTGGACTAATAATTAAGTCTGGGAGTCAGAAGAACTCTAGACTGAAGTCTGGGATAATGTCAGGGAGAAATGTAAAAATACACTATCTGTAGCCAAAAAGAAAGAGAAGGCTCAGTGGATGATAGTTATTATCTAGATCTACTTCAATCTGGTTTCAGGCCTGGCTATGGGACACAGACTGCTTTGGTCATCAAATCAGTTCCTGATCTACACCAGGAACTAGACACAGAGAGTGTGACCCTGTCGGTTCTGCTGGACCTCTTGGTGGTTTTCGATACCAATGACCTTGGTATCCTTCTGGGTTGCTTTGCAGGGATGGGACTTTGTTCCTTTGTGGAGGTGTGAACCCAGAAGGTGGTGCTGAGAGACTCCTGTTTGACCCCATTGCCCTTTGGCCTGTGGGGTCCCTCAGGGTTCAGTTCTGTCCCCCATGCTATTTAACATCTAATATGAAACTACTGGGAGAGTTTGTCTGGAGTTTTGGGCTTCAGTTCCAACAGTATGTGAAGGACTCTCAACTTCATTACTTCTTTCCACAAGCCAAGGAAGCTGCTTTAGTCCGAAACCAGTGTCTGTCATCAGTAATGGATTGGATGAGGGCAAACAAAGCTGAAACTTAATCCAGACAAGACAGAGATGCTCCTGGTCAACTGAAAGTGAGATCAGGGAATAGGGATTTAGCCTGTGTTAGATGGGGTTATACTCCCTCTGAAGACACAGGTTTTCAGCCTGGGAGATGCTCCTGGATTCATCCCTGAACCTGGAAGTCTAGGTTTCAGCAGTAACCAGGAGTGCATTCGCATAGTTAAGGCTTGTGCACTAGCTGCACCCATTCCTTGAGATGTCAGATCTGGCCATGGTAACACATGCCTCGGTTACAACCCACATGCTCTACGTGGGGCTGCCTTTGAAGAATGTGCAGAAACTTCACCTGCTTCAAAGAGCTGCAGCCAGATTGTTAATTGGGGTTGGCTACAGGGATCACACAACTCCTCTGTTGCAACAGCTCCACTGGCTGCCAGTCTGTTTCTGGGCACAATTCAAAGTGCTGGTGATGACCTTTAAAGCCCTACACGGCTCAGATCCACGTTATCTGAAGGACCGTATCCTCCCCTATGAACCAGCCCGGACTTTGAAATCTGCTGGAGAGGACCTTCTGTCTGTCCCATCACCTTCACAGAGGCATCTGTTGGGAACATGGGAAAGGGCCTTCTCAGTGACTGTTCCCGAGCTCTGAAACTCCCTTCCCAGAGAAGTCAGACTGGCACCCTCCCTACTTTATTTCCACAGTCAAGTAAAGACATTTTTATTCCAACAGGTATTCAATGTGTGATTATGGCCTTTATGATAAAAGGTGCCAGATATTGTGAATGGTGCTAAAGCTGCTGAATTTATGAATATTTGAGTTTTAATGAGGTATTTTAACTGTTTTAATTCTTCTTGATCATTTCAACTATGGCCATTTCCGCACGGGCTAATAGAAACGGTGCGGAGCGTCCTCCAAAGAGGACGTCTGCACCTGGGAGCGGACTGGGTCGGACCTACTTAACGTAGATCCGCACCTCAGCCCGCTCCGGAATGACCCCAAGTGGTCATCAAGCGTGCTTTTGAAAGACTGCTTAAAACAGGTCTTTCAAAAGCGCGGGGCATGCCATTCCGTGCCCACTCTCCGGTGCAGATTTGCAGGCTGGCACCAGTGCGAGCCTGCGATCTGCCAGGGGCGGGCTTTAGGCTAGCGAGCTTCAGCGGTTGGTCAAGACCCTCGACCAACCGGAAGCTGCCATTTTTGTTCCCAGAGCAGTGTGGAGTGACGAGCATGCACTGCTCTGGAGCAGCACGGACCGGACCGGGGAGCCAAGAAGTCCGGTAAGTAGCGGCACAGGGCAATTCCCTCGCCCCGTGCGGAAATGGCCTAAGTTTTAACTTTTGTATTCCATGTTTTTTAACTATGTCTTGCTAATTGTTGTAAGCAGCTTTGAGTCTAAATCGGGGGGGGGGGGTATAAACGAAAACAACCCTAATTGATCATGAGCCAGAGGAAATCTGGACTGAATCCAGGGACACTGTTAGGGAGGAATGAAAAAAGACACTGTCTACAGCCATATAGTTCATATGGTTATCTACTCACCTGGGCTTTAGGCAACATCTTTCCTCCCATCTTTGTCCCCCAACAACCATCGTTAAAACTGAACTTGTCAATTTGTCACCAGATCCAATAAATAAACTGACTGACAGACTTTTTAAAAATCATCCATGAATTACATAAAAAAATTGAGACTGGGAATGAGGGGAAAAAAGAAATCCTTGTACCTTTCCACTATCCAGATTCTTCTTCATCCTAAAATATGGCAATAAAGTTCAACATGGCTACAGGGTTGACTATTTTCTCCCCGGTTGTTTAGTCAGGTTGGGTGTCATCAACATGCTGATATGAGTCAGTGTAGTTTTTCACGTGCATTACTTGGCATAAGTACTGGGCTGTATGGTTGGAGAGCCATACCAGATCTGGCATTGCTTCAAGGTTGCACTTGTGGCATAAAGCTCCATTTAACAGTTTACATGCCAGCCACACTCAGTGCTACAAAATAAAAGGCAACTACAAATTATTTCCTTTACCTGTAATTTTCTTTACCTTTAAAAGGATCCAATTAAAGTTCAGAGGCAGCACATTCACTAGTGGTTTTCCAGAATTGATGTCAAGCATGAGGTCAACAGCCCTAGTGCATTCATCTGCCCTTTGCTGTACCTATAAACCAAGAGCAGACATCAACCATTATATCCTTGGATTGAAATGGCCAAGGCTTCTGAATGCTGATTCAACAATTAGAGCTATTTATTTGTCTTCATCTGACATTGTTTAATAACTTTTTTTTTAAAAAAAGGCTTACATAACACATTGAAGCTACGATGGACTATTGAAGATTGAAGATAAAGATGTGAGAATTTTTAAAGACATACCTTATCAAATCCTAAAGAAAAGACAAGAATATAAACCATTGGCCAAGTTTTTGTTGAAATGTCAGATTAATTATCGATGGGAAAGGGTTGAAGGTCTTTCTTTCATTTATAGACAGCAGAGATACAGAATTAATTCAATACATAAAGCTAAAGAAATGATGGAGAGACTGAAGAAGGACTTACAGAAGGATACCTCTGAAGCGGAGAAAGAACAAGAACAGCTGCTTCAAGAGGAGGAAAGAGGACAATTACAGGGAGAAGAAGAAGATGGTGAACAAGAGGAAGCAACTGGGGAACAAGAAGAAGGGGAGGTTGATGAAGAATTTTTGAAATAAGATAAACAACATTAATAGAAACTTATTATAATCTGCAAAATGGATTTGAAGATTTCCTCTTGGAACATTAAGGGATTTAACTCTGAATACAAAAGAAGACAAATATTTCATCATTTAGAGAAACAGAATATTGATAAAATATGTCTACAAGAAGCTCGAATTTGGACTCAAGACCTGAAATATGTTAGGAATCCGAAATTAGGTAGCTGCTTTGCAGCTACGATTGATAAAAAGAAGAGGGGAGTATTGATATATGTTAATTCAAAATTTGGTACAAAGCAAATATTTCAGGCCATAAATGGTCGCTACATAGGAGTAGAAGTTACTCTGAAACAAGATAAAATATTAATCGTCGGGATATATGCACCAAATGGAGCCAAAGGTGAATTTTTTCCTACATTACAGGAAGAGATATTGAAATATCTTAATGAAACTGGAAATCCTAACATGATTGTTCTTGGGGATTTTAATGGCGTAATTAATCCTCAGGTTGATAGGACAACGCAAAAGTCATCTCCCCGAAACAATGGCAAACTACCCAAGAGTTTCTTTAGTATGATGGACACTTTAAATTTATATGACACTTGGAGATACAAGAATGGACAGTTGGATGGACACACATTCTATTCGGATTGACATAGGTCTATGTCAAGGATAGACATGATGTTGGTATCTAAACTACTTCTGATGAAGATTACAGATATGGATATACTTCCTAATCCATGTTCTGATCATAATCCAATACAACTAAGGATAAAGATTAACAGCAGAGAAAGAACATGGAGATTGAATGATGTGATTTGGAATAAGGAGGAATATATAATAAAAGCAAAAACAGAGATAACTAACTATTTTAAAGAGAATTTAACGACGGAACTTTCGATGAAAACTATCTGGGATGCAAGTAAAGCTGTCATGCGTGGTAACTTTATCAGATGGATGACGGAAATCAGAAAAGAAAAGAGAAATATTGAGCAGCAAACTCTGGAAAAGATGAAAGAAATTGAACGTCAGCTGAGACAAAAACTGTCAGACAAACAGATTAGATTACAGATGAAGATACTGCAAGCACAGTTAAATCAACTTAACTCGGAAGAAATAGAACAACAAATAAGGAGAATGAAATATAATTTTTTTGAGCAAGCTAATAAATCGTCCAAACTATTGGCAGGAATGTTGCGTAAAAGAAGGGCTCGGAATCTTATAACTGAGATCAGAATAGGAGAAGAAAAAATTACAAAACAAGAGAGATTAAAACAAGTATTTCATAAATACTATGTGAAACTGATAAGCAAGATCCCAAAAGAGAAGAATCAGCAAGAAATGGAAGAATATTTGAAGAAGATGAACAGAATGAGCTTTAATGAGGACCAAAGACTAATTTTGAATAATTCTATCACTATGATGGAAGTAGTTGAGGCTATCAGGAACTTGAAGAATGATAAAACTCCTGGACCTGATGGGTTTACTGCAAGATATTATAAGATTTTGGAACATGAAATTTCAATGCCCTTGCAAAGTACTGTAAATGAAATAATCAAGGATGGAATACCAGAGACTCGGAGGGAAGCCAATGTAGTTTTGATTCCGAAGGAAGGAAGAGACTTGACAGATGTTAAGAATTATAGACCAATCTCACTTTTGAATACAGACTATAAGATCTTCGCTACAATATTAGCAGAGAGGCTTAAGAAAGTTTTATCTGAGATAATTGACGAAGATCAGAATGGCTTTCTACCTAAAAGATCTTTGAGAAATAATATTAGAACAGTCCTAAACATAATTGAATATTATGAAAAACATAATGAACGGAAATTGGCCATGTTTTTTGTTGATGCGGAGAAAGCTTTCGATATGATTAGTTGGCCATTTATGAAGACACTGGTTAAACAGATGCAGCCAGGAGAGAAATTTATTGCATGGATTGAAGAAATATATAGACAACAACAAGCTCGACTGGTTATCAACGGCGAAAGAACACAAGAGATAGAACTCCATAGAGGGACGAGACAAGGATGTCCCTTGTCACCTTTGTTGTTTATTTTGACAATGGAAATACTTAACAATGCTATAAGAAATGACAAAGAAATAATAGGAGTTCAAATTAAGAAATATCATTATAAATTGAAAGCTTTCGCAGACGACCTGGTCCTTTTTTTGGATGATCCATGCAAATCTATAGAAAAACTGAACGCTATAATGCAAGAATATGGACAATTCTCAGGTTTTAAAATTAATAAGGATAAAACAGTTCTTTTAACTAAAAACATGTCTGAAAGAGAAGAGAGGAAACTAGTACAACTAACAGGATTTAAAACAGGACTAAAGGTAAAATATCTAGGAATTTGGATAGCTAAAAGAAGTAATGAGTTATTTCAAAATAATTACGAGAAAAAATGGAAGGAAATAACAAAAGATCTACAAAATTGGTCTTCTTTGCGGCTTTTGTTGATGGGGAGAATTGCAGCAGTTAAGATGAATGTTTTGCCAAAAATAAACTTTTTATTCCAAAACCTGCCTATAATAAAAAATATGAAACCTTTCTTACAATGGAAGAGAGAGTTAACTAAATTTATATGGCAGGGGAAGAAGCCTAGGATAAAATGGAACATTATGACAGATATAAAAAGTAGAGGAGGAATGGGACTACCACACTTGCAATTATATTACAGAGCAGCGGCTTTTATGTGGATAAAAGACTGGATAGACCTTCAAGATATGAAAATGCTGGCACTGGAAGGTGCAGACTTGAGGATGGGGTGGCATGCCTATATGTTTTATGATAAAGCAAGAATAGATAAAGATTTCTCTCATCACTATATCAGAAAATCGCTTTTGAAAATTTGGGATGATTATAAAGTCAAAAACATGAGGCAGCTCCCCACGTGGGTCTCACTGCAAGAGGCTTTTTTTTTATATATATATTTTATTATTTATTTTACTTCAAAAAAAATAAAAAAATACAAACATCCATATAACACACAAATTACACATATATTACATATATTACACATATTAATTCTCACATTCCCCACCACCCAGTTCCCCCAGTGCAAAATCTTCCTTTCTAACACATCCTCAAGAAAAATATTCTCCACCACCCAAAAACACTCACCCAAGTAGACATAAATTACCAATCTCCTCTTTTCCCTCCCCCCTTCTGAAAACTCAGGGATATCCTATTACCCTATCTATTCCTCCTTCTTTTACCTTCTTTTATCTATCTATCTCTAATTTTCCCAAACCTTTTCTTTTTCTTATCTCCAGTTCAATTCCTTATTCCTTATTACTTCTCAAACTTCTTAACTTAGAAATAATACCGCTCTTTCTCCCCAACATTTTTGCCATATAGGGAGTACTGCTTCCCATTCTTCAAGAGTTTTCTTTTTCTGATTTTCTTTTAATGACTCAATAACAATATCTGCTTCCGCCATATCATATAACTTAAACAACCAATCTTTCAATGTTGGAATAATTTTCTGTTTCCAGACTTTAGCATAACATATTCTTGCTGCAGTTATCATGTATAGTGTTATTTTCTTTTGTGACTTATTAATACCTAATTCATCAATCATATTAAGCAAATAAATTTGAGGTGTCAAATCAAATCTTTTTCTTAATACTTCTTGTATTATATTATGTATCATCTCCCAAAATCTTTTCACTCTTTTACATTTCCACCATACATGATAAAATGTACCACGTTCTTCACACTTCCAACATATATCCTTCACATTCTTTTGCATCTTTGCCAATTGTACTGGAGTTATATACCATTTATAAAGCATTTTATAATAATTCTCCCTTAAGCTAACCGGTATCAATAACTTCCAGGTTGTATTCCATGCCTTTTCCCACTTCTCCATAGTTATTATACTTCTTACATCTTGTGCCCACTTTACCATTATTGTTTTCACTACTTCATGTTCGCAAGAGGCTTTTTTTGGTAGATGGACTGATACAGATAAATGGCTGCGCTATGATGATATAATTGAGAGATCAGCGTCTAATAATTTTAAGATGAAAACAAGGGAAAAACTAGAACAGGAGGGAATAAGACTGAGTTGGTTCCCTTACAGACAATTAACCGAAAGATTTCATATGGACATAAAAACTTACGGAATTGAACTGAAAGAAAAAGTTGGAGTAGTTAAATGGATCTTTGAGAATCCGCCTCACCTTCTTGCTCAAATCCATCAAGAGATATTACAGCAGGAGAGACAAGAAGAAACAATAAAGGAAACAATGATTTTATGGGCACAAAATATTGGTCATTCAGTTCAATTAGAGTCTTGGGAGCAGAGTTGGAAAAAAACGCAGAAGTTTACAGTAGCCCAGAATTTGAGAGAGAACTATTATAAACTATTTCACAGATGGTATATGACACCAGATAAACTGAGAAGGATTTATAATACAGGTACTGGACAGTGTTGGAAATGTCAAAGGGAGGTTGGTACGATATATCATATGTTGTGGACATGCCCAAAAGCTAAGAAATATTGGAATGAAGTACATAATGTGATTTGTACATTATTGAAAGGTCAGTTTGCTAAGACACCTGAATTGTATTTGTTAAATATGACTGATATTATAGAGGATGTTGGTATAAAGAAGCATTGGAGAATATTACTGTATATGATAACAACAGCTCGTATTGAATATGCAAAGCTATGGAAAACTCAGCAAATACCTACAATAGAACAATGGTGGGCTACACTTATCAAAAATAAAAATGCAGACATGGTCTCCCAGAGATTAAAGGGGAAATCAGACAATGTGATACAGAAAGAATGGCAAATTGTAACGGGTAATTGCTGGGTTTTAACAGCTGGAAATACGTAATTCATGATTAAAGTTATAAAACGCGTGGGCGACAGGTATATATCATGAAGCGGAAATATGATGAATGAAATGTAAGAACTATCAGATAAATTAACAGTAGAATGTTGTACAGTACCTTAAGTCTTTAGAAATCTGGAAAATGGAATCTAGATCAATGTGGAAGATCAGATATATTTCTATTGAAGCTGACAATTGAATATGTATGTTTTTTTTTTTATAATGAGAATTTTGAATAAAATGATTTTAAAAAAAAGGCTTACATAACACATTAAAAATAGCACAATACATTATGTAACACAACAAAGGACCTTGAAAAATTCTTGTCAGTAATAAAAATCCTGAACAAGCATGATTTTCCACAATGGCTGTGGGAGTCATGTGACCCTTCGAACATTGCTAGACTGCAACCGGTAGTAGTCCTTGCTCGCATAGCCTCAATGAAGAATGCTGGTAGTTTCAGCCGAAACATCATTAGAAATCCATGTAAGCAACAAGAGTGATTGAAGAAATAGGCACTCCTCTTGTGAAACAAGATACCCATTTATCTAATTTATAAATAAAAACAGAGACAAGACACACAAATCTTTTGGGGCTGGAGTATTCCTTCAGGTTGCACTTTTGGACAAGCAAAAACAAGAACACTATTTTAAATGCATTTACCAGAAGATTTGGATCGAAATAGGTTGGTGTGAGGAGGTTGATTAACTGGTGTTTCTTACTGAATGCTATTCTGTTATGAATTAAGATATGCACTGTGCTATACCTAGAAAACTCACTTTTTAAAAAGTGGAACATCTGTGAGTCCACACAATTCCCACCTCTGTTTGGAACCTTCTGAGCTGCATGTCACACTGTTCTAGATTCTTCTGAATTGAACTAGGTGTTTGTCATGTGAGCCGTATACCACAATTACAGCAGGATTACTGTGTCTTTGGCTAGGACTTCACACAATCACACAATGTCTGTTGTTCTTCCAGTGGGAAACTGTTTGAAAAGTGTTTCTTTCACAACCGCAACGAAATCTGTCAATGACCTCCTTTCCCACTATAAAAAGGGTTACAAACTGATAAAATATCAAAGATAGGGTATTTTGCTTTTGAAAAAAAATTTAGGTCATTTCTGCATGGCGTTGCTGTCCTGTGATGAGGATGCGTTGGCAGTGGTCTACAAGTCATGCTTTTGTATGTTGTTGCACTGCCGTTGCCAACTTGTCCTCACCTGTCGCAATTGCAAGCTATTCCATTAACAGAAAAAATCCATTAATGGCCTGCATGAGTCAGCAGTGTGATGCAGCAGCTAAGAAAGCCAATGCGATTCTTGGTTGCATCAACAGGAGTATGGTGTCTAGATCAAGAGAAGTAATGCTACCAGCCTATTCTACTTTGGTTAGACCTCATTTGGGATACTGTGTCCAGTTCTGGGCACCTCAGCTCAAGAAGGATATCGACAAGCTGCAACGCGTCCAGAGGAGGGCAACCAAAATGGTGAAGGGTCTGGAAGCCATACCCTATGAGTGGCTTAGGGAGCTGGGTATGTTTGCTCTACAGAAGAGAAGGTTAAGAGGGGACATGATAGCCATGTTTAAATACATGAATAGATGTCATGTTGAGGAGGGAGTGGGTTTGTTTTCCACTGCTCCAGAGACTAGGATAAGGAGCAATAGATTCAAGCTGCAGAAAAAGAGATTCCACTTAAACCTCAAGAAGAACCTCCAGACAGTCAGAGCTGTCCAGCAGTGGAATATGCTGCCTCAGAGTGTGGTGGAGTCTTCTTCTTTGGAGGTTTTTAAGCAGAGACTGGACGGCCATCTGTTGGGAGTGCTTTGATATCTGTTCCTGCATGGCAGGGGGTTGGACTGGATGGCCCCCTGTGGTCTCCTCCAACTATATGATTATGCAATGCTCCCGTTGCTGGCGGCCATACAGAATGGGTGGAAGCGCAATCTAGGTGCTTCCATACCCAGTGCAGCATGGGAAACAGCCAGCTGCAGCGCGGGAGGAAGGCCCATATTGCTCATACTCTAATCCGTAGGCAGCCAGCTGGGTGCAGAGGGGAGCGTTGGGGACATGTTCCCATCCTGGTAAAGGTGCTGCTGGGATGATGCTGGGACCATGACAGAAAAGGGTACGGTGTGGAAATGGCCTCAGACTACTTTTAGGAGTTCTTAAAGAGTATTTACATGCATTTTTAACTCCCTACTTTTTGATCTTGCAGTCCATTTGTGTCTCCAAAATAAATGCTTGATAGCCACAAACTGCTTCAGAAGTTAACAAATTACCCAAGTGATTGCCTTTTCCCACGCCAACTTGGGTATCAAGAATTCAGAGGTCCTACTCTGGGTGTTCTGGAGAAATGAGAAGAGTATTTTTTTTTTAGGGCAGTTATCTGATGTTGTGTGATTTTTTTCCCCCAGACATTTCATTTCTTTCCCCAAAGAGTGACTGTTTTAGCACTGACACAACTGTTGCTGGGTTTATTCTATCATTTTTAATTTAATGTTTGTTTTGTACTTTTATTTTTAATTCCTATAATTTTTGTGTACCATCTAGAGAACAAATTCTTAATGGGCAATATACATTGTTGCTTGTAAAAAAATTATGCTCTCCGCAAAAAGAAAGGATGAACTGCAGAGAAGTACCAAATAACCAGTTTTTCAAAATGAGAAATGCACTTCTAGCCATTCCTCTTCCATATGAACCCTTGAGGGTCCCAAGGCCAAAAAACTGGCCTTCAGATCCATCAGGGTTGCCCACCTCTGCTCCAGAAAGACACTATTAATATAGTTACTAAGTATTCCATGTCCCATCAGTCTTAAATGTATTCTAAAATCCCATCCACTGAAATCAAATCGCTTACCTTTAACCGGAGTTCTTTGAGTGGTCACGCAAATGGGTCATCTGCTCCTGCAGTGCGCCCTTCAGAACCTTTGACAGCTCTAGAACTAGCATTTGGTGGTAACCCTGCCCCTTGCCCCTGAGGCTATATTAAGTGCCTTCCCACCAAAATCCCCAGTTCCATGGCTGCTAAAGGCGGCAACCAAAGGACCGAAGGACATAGCAGGATATGACAAGGGGAGGCAGGGCAGGGTTGAGTTCAAAGATGACCACTCTGTGGATTAAAAATGTGGTGACATTTGCCCCAGTTGAAAATACATTTGATGAGCATGTCGTGGGACACCTGGGGAATGACTGGGCAAAGTATGACTCATTCCCTAGGGGACATGGAGTAAAGGACTGAGTCATGATAGTGAAATCATGACAAGACGTTGCGTCATGCAAATGGCCCTGAGTGATGACATGGAAGCAGGTGTGTACATAAGAGGGGCATGTTTGCCCTCTGACTCTCTGCATCCCGTATCTCTGCATCCCATCACTCTGCTCCTGAACCTCTGATGATGAATCTCTGCCTGTGGATCTGTGTATCCTGTGTACAGATGTATATACTGCAACTTTGAAGATTAAAGCCTCGAGGTATTTTGGATGACAAACTCTGTGTCCATGAGTTTACTAACTAGTGGGTAGAGGGGTCAGAGCTGATGCTGTAGTTGTACTCTGCTACACACGCTTGTTGCTGTTTTGGAAACTCTGCTACGTTATGCTTGCCTCTGGGACATTTGTGTCCAGAGAGCAGTGGTTCCAGGGAGGATTTTGTGCTGGTGCTGTAAATCAATCCTCCCGTCAGATAGAGATAGAGATAAGCAACTTGTCCTTCTTCTTCGTGAACTCTGTGACTCACACAAATGGGAGACTAGTGAGCTACAGACCATAGGAGGTGGGAGTGTCATGCCACAGAAGATAATGAACCCGCTGTCCCAAATGCAGCATCACTGGTAGCAATACTGTCTACCCCGTAGTTTGAGATGAAAGTAAATGGCTGAGACCAGGTTGCAGCCCTGCAGATTTCATGCAGGGGTACTCCTCATAGAAAAGCTGCTGAAGCAGCCATAGCCCTCATGGTGTGACTCATCAGTTGCACAGGGGGCTGCTTGCCAGCTAGTTCATAGGAAAGTCTGGTGGTGCAGGATGCCCACTTGGAAAGTCTCTGAGCTGAAAAAGGAAGGCCTTTTTTGTGGATAAGTGGTAGAGGAAAAGCCTTTGAGAATTTCTAAATTCAGCTGTGTGTTCCACATAGAATGCAAGAGCATGGTGGATGTCCACGCAGTGGAGGTTGTGTTCCAATTCTGACAATGAGTTCTGCATAAAGGCAGGAAGGACTATGTGCTGGTTGACCTGGAATGCCGAAACAACCTTAGGGAGGAAGGAGATATCAGGACTGAGCACCACCTTTTTCCTTATGGAAGCACAAGTAGGGCTGGTGCCCATGAAGGGCGCAAAGCTCACCTGCTCTCCTTGCAGAAGTGATGCGCACTAGAAAAACAGCTTTACAGGATAGAAGCTAGATGTAACAGGTGGCCATAGGCTCAAAGAGCTGCCCTGAAAGCTGGGAGAGGACAAGCTGCAGACTCCAAGAGGGGGCTGGGGGTAGAACAGGTGGGTACAAATTCTTATAGCCCCTAAGGGATGAGATGGCATCCAGGGCACTCTTTTCTGAAAATGTCCCTGGCTATGCTTGTTTTTTTAGCTATAGATGGTGTCTTTTTCTATTCTTTCCTGACAACATCTCTGCTTTAGGTCCAGAATTCTGGTTCCCTGCCAATTAGGCTTAGCAGCACAAATCTGTTCTTTACACAGTTTCAGTAAAATAATAAAAATGGGGAAGCTGGCTATGTTTGGATTAAGAGGAAGAATAAGAAAATGGCAGGCCACTGCACAATGGAGATGGGGAAATGCTAACAGGGGACTGAGAGAAAGCTGAACTGTTTAATATCTTCTTTTCCCAAAAGGAAACAGTGCTCTACCTGATAAAAATGTAACAAATCAGGTAGTAAGAGGACTGCAGCCCAGAATAGGTAAAGAGGTAGTAGAGGAACACCTGTCTACTCTAAATGAATTCAAATATCCAGGGCCAAAAATACTAAAGGAACTTGCAGATGTAATCTCAGAGCCACTGTTAATCTTCTCAGAGAATTATTGGAGGATGGAGAGGTTCCAGCAGATTGGAGAAGGGCTATGGGATCCCCACCTTCAAAAAAGGGCAAATAAAGAGGACCCAAGCAACTAATGACCAGTCAGCTTGATGTTGTAACCAGGAAAAATTCTACAATAAATCATTAGAGCCTGTGTATGCTTAGAAAGGAATGTGTGTGTTTAGAAAAGAATGCTGTGATTACTTAGAGCCAGAGTAGGTTTCTCATACCAAACTAATGTTACCTCTTTGCTTGGTAGATCAGGAGGGTGCTGTGGATATAGTAAATCTTGATTACAGTAAGGTTTTGGCAAGATTCCCCATGATATTTTTCCAGGTAAGCTAGTGAAGTTTGGACGAGACAGTGTTACAGTTAGGAGGCTCTGTAATTGGTTGACAGACCAAACCCAGGAGTACTCACCAATGGTTGCTCTTCATCCTGGAGAGAAGTGACTACTGGGGTGACTAAGGGTTACATCCTTGGCCCAGTGTTAACGTTTTTATAAATGACTTAGCTGATGGAATGGAAGGCATACTTATCAAATTTTCAGATGACACCAAATTAGGAGATGGGATAGCTAATACCCCAGATGAGAGAAACAGAATTCAAAATATCGACAGTTTGGAGAGCTTGGTCAAATGTAACAAAATAAATTTTAACAAGGATAAATATAAGGTACTATATCTAGGCAGGAAAAATAAAATGCACAAATATAGGATGAGTGACACTTGGCTTGAAAGCAGTACATGTGCAAAGGATCTAGGGATCACAGGAGCCCACAAGCTGAACAGCTGCCAAAAAAGCCAATGCAATTCTGGGGTGCATCAACAGGAGCATAATGTTCAAATCAAAGGAAGGTGCAGTGCCATTCTATTCTACTTTGGTCAAGACCCTACCTGGAATATTGTGCCCAATTCTGGGCACTACAGTTAAAGAACGATATCAGCAAGCTGTAACAGTTATTCAATGGTGGAACAGATTGCACTGGGGGGTTGGTGAACTCTTCCTCTTTTGTGTATACCAGTCATGCCATTATGGGGGCCCTACTATACTGATGGGTTTTCCATGAAGTCTTATTATTTGTTAGATTTTCGATTATACTGCCAACTGCTTTTGCTTCATTTCTCCTCTCTGTTAATGCCACCCCATTTCTTCTTCGATTTTCATTTCCTGAGTAAAACAATGTGAAATAAATTATCTGACTGAAAATATCTCATTCCTGTCCACTTTAGCTCACTCACTGCAAGTATTGCAATGTTTATATATTCCCTTTCTTGTTTCATAATGTCTAGCTTCCCCGGAGTCATGCTTCATACATTCCATATTCCTATGTGTTGAGCAGTGTCAGACTTTCTTTTCATGTCAGCACGTGAACGTCTTTTCAGCTTCAGCCACAGCACTACTCATAATTGTCCTCTGCTCTTTCCCAGTAGCTCAATAAGTATCTTCCAACCTGGGAGTCTCATCTTCTGACAATATCTTTTATTTCATTTTGGATTGTCCTATCATAAAGTTTTCATGGTAAAAGACATTCAGAACTGGTTTATCACAGCCTCCCTTTGTACACTACCAAGTGTTGGCAATGGTGCCACTGCCATTGTCTCTGAAAGATCCTCCACCAGTGTCACCATCTACTATTGCTGCTTCCTGCTCATAAAAACAAACAAACAAACAAACAAACAAACAAACCAAAAAACAGAACCTGCCAAGTAGAGGTGAAAGTATAAGCCGGTAACTTCAGAGTTTTTTTCTCTCTCTTTACATTTACCAGCATTCATAGAATCATAGAATCTTAGAACTGGAAAAGACCATAAGGGCCATCTGGTCCAACTTTTCGTCATGCAGGAATACACAACTAAAGCAGTTCTAAAACGTGCCAATCCAACCTCTGTTTAAAGATGTCCAAAGATGGAGAGTCACCATCCCTGCTGGACAGATCTACAGATATTTAGCTAGGAGACGGGTCCAATGTAACCTGCTAAAATTTCTTTTTCTTCTGGGTTTCACGTCTCATAGCATTTATACTATGGATTTTTCCTAGGTCTACTGATGGATAGATGTTTTTCACAACTGAAAACTATCCATGCATTCAAGGGGCTTCCTTCCAACATTGGTACGGGACTGGAGAAGTCCCTTCCAGGGCTGCTGCTTGTCAACAAAAAGGAAGATTTTCCCAGACTACCTTATTCTAAACCACCAGAAAACAGCAATTTAAGGCAAGTTCAAATGTTCCTGTTTGGAATTTCTTGGAAAAAATGAACACCCTGTTTGACTAGAAATGGCAAAAGAATAAAGAAGCAAAGGGTTTCTTTGAGTTGTTATCCTTCCACTTGCTCCATCCCTCTTAGAAACTATCTGTCTTCATATGGAAAGATCAACACATTTTCAAGGAATAAACAAATATGATCTGGAATGGAGGATTTTGCACTTCAGAAGATATGCAGAGATATCAGCAATCACCCTGGAAGACATATTTTTGACAACATCCTGAAATACCTGCTCATGACGCAAGTCAACTTCATTTTCATTTGCTTTTAATTTCCGATAATAGATCCACTCCTTGTGCAGCTCTGAAACTCCCTCCTTTGCTCTTGAAACAGGTTTCTCCTTGTAGTAATAAGTAGCTGAAGCCGACTGGTCTCTAATAGAAACAAATATGCTGTTCAAGATTCTGTTCTGAGATAGCTACATTCAAGGACTACATTCTGCTGCTTAGGATTTAATTAATATTCACTAATCTCTGTACTAAAGCCAATCCATAACTTAGTTTCAGGAAGCTTTATTAAAGAGAATTTGTAGTATGAATGATATGCATTGTTAATTATTACCATAAATGTTGAGAATTTCTCATATCTGTTAAATCCAGTACAAAGAACATTTTCAATTCTTCTTTGTGGTCTCTGTGACTCACACAAAGGGTTTTACTGTGCCTGAGCATCATTTGGAACTTTCTAGAGCTGTTATACAAGCATTTTGGTGGTAGCCCCTCCTTTCCTGGTCCATGTGACCAGGTTGATTCCCACTCAAAACCTCAGTTCCTATTGTCCACTGCAGCAGCAGCATCAAAGGAACTTTTGGTGAGCTGTATTGCTTCTCTCAATATTTTAGTCTTTATTTTCAGTCTGCATTTTGGCTTCTTCTCTCAGATAACGACTTGGTTTTAGCTTTGGACTCTGTTTTTCCCTTGACTCGAACTGTTTACCAACTACTTTCTCTAACAGTTTATTCTGTTCACCATGCTTTCAAGACTGTTTAAAAACTGTGCTTTCTGTGCCAGTAAGATTCCCATTATTGACAGGCACTTACACCATCTCCCGTGCCTCAAAGAAAGGCATAATATTGGGTCTTGCATTCACTGTAAGGCAATGACTCCTCAGACACCTAACACCTGCTCATTGCGGCTAATTGGTCATCCAGGCTTGCTCTTCTATGTGAGCAAGCCCTCTCCACTACTGATATTCCCTCAATCTTGGACTGTGTCACACCCTGCCTCGGAGACCTTGCCAGTGACGAGGAGGGCCCTGAGTCTCCAGCAGAAGTGTGCCCAGAGGAGAACAACAATCAACAGCAGGGGACTGAGCAGGGGGAACTGGGCCAGCAGCAAGCATCAGAAGATGAAGCAAACACAGGCTCCTACCTTTACCGAAAGAGGCTGAGAAAAGGAGGGGCTCAGGCATTCAACACGTTTATGTAGCAAACGAACCTTAATGAGGGACCACTTGTGCCAACATCATTAGCTTATATAAGACAAGCTGGTCTATCTCCCCAAGGTCAACAACTGATCTTCCCGGTCATTGCAGCTCTGTTCTGGTACCTTGTCTGCTCAACGCTGACTCTCTTTGCACCTCTGCCTGCCTGATGACCATTCTGGTTTGCCCTCATGGATTGTTATACTCTGGAACTTTGGGCCCTTGGCTTGGACTTGGATTTGTTTTGGTCTCGTGGCTTGGATTCCAATTTGTTTGGACTACTCCCTCTCTCTCTCCCTGCTGTGAGTAAATCTCTGCTCCTCCAGCCTGCTAATTTCCTGCCTGCTCTGTCCACAACGCAACAGACTACTCATCAATTCCACTCTGTTCTTCCACGGCTACCACTTTAGGATCTTCAGCCTGTGTCACTGTTAAACAAATTGTTACACGATCGAGGTTTCACAGAGGGAGCAAAATGGCCAGCCTCTGACTCAGCTCTCCATCCTGAGGATTCATCGGTACAGACGCAGCAACCTGATTCCCAGTCTGGCTCGCAGGTTCCATCAATACCAAGTCAGTTCCTCAAAGTGGAAATCTCAAAGCATCACTCTGAGTGACAATGCCATAAGAAAAACAAGAAAACCGAGGTGCTCGCTAGGCCCAGCCCATCTTCTTTTACTGTACAAGCTGAGACCACTGTGTCTCAGGACAAAGAACCTCATCAGTCCCTGGTGGTGTAAATTCAATCTTCTCCTTCCCAACAAGGATCACCTGAAGTTGTCCATATCACTATAGTTTAAGAAGAGGAAATACTGTACTCCTCGTCACACAAGACTTAACTGTCTTCTGGCTTGCCTGTGCAGGCTCCTGTAACCTTCTCCCATTCTATCTGCACAACCTACAAAACATACTCCTTTATCACCTTCTCTGCACTCTGTGGTTCAATGTTGTCATTTGGCATTGTCCTCTTCTTCAGATTAATCCCATTCTATGAGGTCCTCCACCTTCACTTCAAGGAGTTGATCCCCTTAGTATCCACATCAGCACACTTACTGTACAGCACTCTGCTGAACGGGACATGATTCAGGGATCTACTGCTGTAGGTGTTGGGATCAGCATTAACACCGTTATTATTCTCCTCAACACCAGCACCAGGCCCTTCTTGCTGAGAGTGATTATGAGAAGTATGAGTTAGATTGGCACCCATCAAGGAGGTACTATCCACTTTATCACCCGTGAGTACCACCAAAGCAGTCCCATTGAGTACTCCCACTACTGCTGCTCCCCTCTGTACTGAGACAAGGTCAGTATCATCCTCGCTCTTCAATTCAAGACGTTCTCCAGGGCAATCCTCAACACAGCCAGTTAGGTCTTGATCTCCACACTGTGGATACTCAGATACCCAGTGCTCTGGGTTTTACTGTGCTCCTCCTACTCAACCACTAGCCCACCAGGAGGAGCTTCACTGTTCTGTAGAAACTACTCAGCCACATACACTGCCTCCAATCTCTCCTGAACAAATTCAGTCATCATCTTCTAGAGCCCAAGAGCTAGCCCATCACCATTCTGTCCTTGTATACATTTTTAGCAACACCCTTCCACTTCCATTAATACCAATTCAGATTTGTCCCCAACATCCTCAGACATGCCTGAAATGAGATCCACACCTAAGATTTTTGAAGAGCATGAAGCAGTATCTCTGATGACAACCATTCCTTCGTGGAACAAAATGACCAGAATGGTAAAAGCATTGCAGTTAGACATTAGACAATTGAAGGCTGAGCCTGCCTCCATTCCATTATTACTTGCCTGTTAGATATTTGGGGGGGAAAAAACCTAGTCTATTTCAGTTTTATCATTTAGAATTACCAACCATGAGGCTTGCATGTCTGCCTACCAACAAAATGTATAAGAGAGGACGACAGCTTTTTTTGGCCAAACTAAACCAGAGGAGGTGCTCCTGACCAAGGCTTGCCTCCCAATAGCTTACGACAGAAGGCACATTGCCTACTGCAGTGACAAAACCTTAGCGGGTGCTATCACCCTCAGACAGCATGCTTGGCTTAGATCATAAGCTGTTTTCCACCAAGCTTGGACTACAACTGAGGAGCTCCCCTTCAACAAGGCAGGTCTCTTCAACAAGCAGATGGATGACAAGTTGGAGCATATCTGCAAGATGTGTACCACTGCCAGAAAGTTGAGATTCCAACCATAAACTCTACGGCCATCTTGATCCTGTTATCTTTGGTCCAGGCAGCCTTCAAGATCAAAGCACTCTTCAGTCCTCCAACATCAAGGTGTGCAAGGCTGCTGAATCCAAAGCTGGCCTCTATAAGGAAGTTCTCCTTGATTTCTCAGTACTGTACATAGTCATACCACAAAAAGCCTACTAACCATACCAAATGCTGTTTTTGAGTGTCCTTCTAGCCTTCTTTCTTCCAGGACTCCTCTTTGCAGTAAAAGACTAAGCAACTACATCCATGCCTGCGCCACTGTAACATCCAACACCTGCATTTTGGAGATAGTCAACAAGGGCTATGCCATTGAGTTTTTGGATTACCCCCTTGCACAGGTTATTCAAATTATTCCCCCTTCTGACATCCTTAACAAGGAGGTCAACACTCTTCTCCTCAAGGGTGCCATTGCACTGGAATCTGTGTCCTCCATCCTGTGGGGAATCTTCTCCCAGTACTTCATCATTTTGAAAAAAGACAGAGGTCTACATCCCATCCTAGACCTGAGAGAAGCCAGTTTTTTTCATCTATCTCAGGCATTTCCAGGCAGACCAGACTTTCTGACTCTCCATGGAAGTGGCATCCCAATCTGGACACCCTCAAATAGACAGCTTGGAGGATACATATCTAGACTCCCCCTTGAGTCTGGTATTTCGAATCCTAGAAGCTGCTTGACAATTGTACACTTACAAATGGACTAAATTCCTCTCCTTTTTGTCATCAAAGAGGATTTCTCCAGACCAAGCACAGTTACATGCTGGACTTTTTCATGTCACTATCTGACAAAGGGTTTTTCCTCTCATTCATTAAGTACCACGTGCCTGCAATTTCTAATAGTTTTCAAATGACTGGCAAGTCTTCCTGCTTTCAGCACCCCTTTGTAAAATGGTATCTGAAAAGCTACATGAACTCACATCCACTTGTACTGGGCCCTACACCTCTTTGGAACCTCAAGCTAGTCCTAGCTCAGCTTTCTAAGAAATCTTTCAAGCCAATGTTGACATGTGACATTCACCTAATATAGAAGACTACCTTCCTTGTGGCCATTACATTGGCCAGATGAGCAGAAGAACTGAGTGTCCTTTGTGTGGATCCTCCATTAAATTCCACAAAGACAAAATTTCTCTCAGGCTCAATATTGCTTTCTTCCAGTTATCAGCCTTTCATTTGAATCACAACATTGTGTTGCATGCATTCATACAGAATCCTTCCAGTGACTTCAACTGGACCCTGCACTGTCTTGGTATCAGATGGGCTCTGGCTTTGTACATCAACAGGACTGCTGACTTTTACTAATCTCAGAGGTTGTTTGTTACTCCTCAAGAAAAAGGATCTTCCTGTGTCATCTCAATGCCTTTCTAAGTGGGTTTCATCAGCCACCCACTTGGTTTATGGACAGGCAAAGCACCTTCCTCTTTGTGTGCATAGCCACTCTACCGGAGCTACATCTGCCTGTTTGAATGTGGTGCCCCTGGAGGACATTTTCAGGGGAGCTACCTGGTCTCAGCCCCTGACCTCCACTACACACTACAGATTGGATGCCAAGTCTAGGGCGGTTTCTGCCTTTGGGAGACCAGCGTTGTTTTCTTGTATCAGTTGACTTCCCTGCCTGCTGTGGTGAGTAACTTCCTAGTCCCTCATTTGTGTGAGTCACAGAGACCATGGAGAAGAAGTGCAGGTTGCTTACCTGTAACCATGGTTCTTCAAGAGGTGATCTGTGAAATCATACAACACTTGTCTGTCCACCCCACATTTTGTCATGGTCCTGTTACCAGGTCGTACACTCTGATATGGTTTAATGGTGAAATATGATCTAATTGGCAAAATATATTAATTGGTATAAATGTAAAATATACCCTGCTTATGGCTGAATGGCTGTGCTGGATAAGAGAAAAGGGCTAGCCAAACACATGCATTGCGAATTAGGTCAGAAATGACCTCCAGGGGTAGCCAGGTCACAGGTCAGGAAATCACCAGGAAACTCCAGTGATAACAGGCTTGCAGTTAACCTTAATGACTCAATCTCTTAGACAATAGCATCTGGAAGATTCCCACAAGATTGCTGATTGTCTTAACTCTGTTCCCTGCGACCAAGCAATTGTAAAAGATCATGCTAGGTTGCCCCCCTTTTGCAGGCCTCCTCCTGGCTAACAATTCCCCACTGTTTCATGGAGGTACTGGCATCATGGGTGGACCTCTGAGTCACCTCCATTTTGCGGTAACACTCCCTCTCCGTAGCTCCTGGGCTGCTGCTTTGGCGGCCATGGAACTGAGGGTTTGAGCAGAAAGAGGGCTAGTCACCAGATTGGGGTAAAGGGGATATCACCAAAAAGCTTGCATAATAACTCTAGAAAGTTCTGAATTATCCACTGCACAGACACAGTAAACCCATTTCTGTGAGTTCACAGATAAACACTCGAAGAACAACAGTTCCAGGTACGCAACCCATTCCTGCCATGAAACTAAGCAGGGGTGGAATCCCTGAATAACATCTTACAAAGCAGAACAGGTAGAGGGCCTCCACATTCGCTAAGGTTGGGGCATAGGACCCCTGCAAAAGTGGAAAAATCACAAATAGCAAAATGTGTGTTTGTGACTGTGGGAAGGGGGCCAAGGCATGGCAGGGAGAGCGGGTACCCAGGATCCAAACCAGGTCAGGGAAGATGGAAAGGAGGTAGGTCAGTACAGTGGCCCTATACTTCCTCTCTCTTGCCATTTCCTTCCTTGGGTGTGTGGGTGACGCTCAGAGAGGATTTGTGGTGCTGAGAAATCAGGCTGTGATCCGTCCTTAGCTGGTCAGGCAGCAGCTGGTGAGGCAGAGAGAGGACTACTGGCGTGTTTTCAAAGGGCTGAGTGGCATGATCGGAGCTGCCAAGAGGGAAGGCTGCCCTAGAAAAGAAGCACTCGAGGTGGGGAAAGAAGGGGTTGGAGAAACTCACAAATAATCAAACCTATAAAAGTAAAATCCACAAGTGTGGAAGGCGACTGTGTATGTACATATGTATATATACGTGTGTGTGTGTGTGTATACACACATATATACACACTGCATGACTTTTGGGCCTAATTTTTAAAATCTGAGGTATGGAAAGCTTGGGAGGCACAAAAATGAAGTTGTCTTTCCCTACTCTGTCATATGGAAATAACTGAAGAATAGTTGAAGAAACTCTTTCACAAAGGAAAATACTACCTTGGTAGTAGCCTCAAGAAACTCTCTTTTGTGAAGTTAGGCCTTCTAAAATTCAGTCAGGGCCAGACTGGACAATACATTCACCACATGTTTAGAAGAGGTGCTTCCTCAACTGGTGAAAGAGTTACACCATTGAAAACAATCACATGGTATGACAAAAAGACATTACAGCATGTGATTGTATTCAATGGTTTATTTTGTGTTCAGCTTACTTTGCTTTCCAATTGGTGTTTGGAGGGTACATGTGAGCTTCATTTGCACATCTAATTTTACTGAAGCACAGTATCTCCGAGGATAATAATCAGAGAGAATGCATGAAACATAACCACAGAGAATGAATGTTACTTTGTAGTTAGACTCTTCAGCTCTAATTCTAGTCCATCAATTTTCCATATATGCAGAATGAACATAATACTTCATTTATATACATACATACATACATATATATATATGTGTGTGTGTGTGTGTATGTATATATTTGTGTGTGTGTATACACAGATACACACAAACACACAGACATATTTCTTCAACCTATAAAAAATTGATATATATAGAACACATACCTGTGCTCAACAGCAGCAACAACAAAACCCTGAGATGCCATTTCAATGCAAATTGCTGAATATATGCTTCTGTTGGTATAAACATGACAATTAATTAGTTCAATTCTGACAGAATTCATAAGCCATATGCCTGCTACATCTGCTTTATTTTTATTATTACAATGTTCCTGTTGTTGCTGTTACTACTGTTATCTAGAAAACACCTTAAAGTTTCTGCATGCTCTATAATTACAAAACAATACAGTTTTCAGTTGCAGGTCTATAGTGTCACATATACAATATAAAAGAAGAAAAAAGAGATGAGGAAGGTACAGAAAAAGAAAGAAATTCAGTTTTTGATATGTGATCTGCAATGTTGTCCAGAGTTGTTGCCCTCGTACAGCAGCTCAGGAGTGGGAGGTGAGGCTGAGAAAAAGAGATATTTACAATACTCCTAGTTTTCCTGCATTGCTTCATATCTTATCAAATCTGCATTAAGACTACTTTGCATTGTAGCTCAGTGTTATTATCCTCTGATTATATATGTCAACCTGGTACAGTTTTCTCAACATGTGAGGAGCCATAATGACCTGCATCCAGAGATAGTTCTAGAGAAGACTGCAAAGTGTATCCCCCATAGGCGAAAGAACAGCTGCCACAAAATCAGCAATATATGCCATGGGAGGACTTTGTCATTCTAACCAATATAATGTAAAAATATCCTGTGCCATTTTCAGCAAACTAACATGCAGGGAAGTTGACATGTTCAGCTGAGAAACAACTTTGTCCCCTGCCAAATGGAAGACAACTGTTATGCGAAGCCCAGTCCCAGACTTAGTTGAGTAACCCATGTGAGAGCTGTGGGGCAGCATGGCATGGCATGTCCTCTGGCATGTCCTCTATGTGCACCAGCTTTTTCCCAAAAAGCCCATGCACAGGCCTCTGATGGCTTCAGCCAGTCAGAAGAACAGCTGCTGTGACGGGGATGGGGAGGACCTTCCCAGGCAGATGTTAAAGTTGAGGATTTCACTTAGGTCCACCTGAGTAAGGTATATTGGGTCTTCTGCCTCTCACCTGGCACTTGGGCTCCAGCTGCCTTGCCAAGAGGAGTGAAGTGGAGCAGTAACAAAGAGGAGCAGAGGAGAAGCAAGAATGATAATGATGAGAAGCAGCAGTGTGGATGAGAAGTGGCAAGAGCAGTGGTAGGTGGCAGTGGGGGCTAACAAAGATGACCAGTGACAAATGAAGGCAGGGCAGAAGCAATAATGAAGCAGTAACCAAGCACGGACAGAATGGTGGCTGAGCATCTGGTTACTGTCACGTTCATATCTAGTTCTTCCATTCTTTTGGGAGGGGTCAATTGTTTGTAGCAAATTTTTTTGGATCTTCACTAAAGCGTCAGAATGGTGGCTCTATACTTCCTCTCTCTCACCCATCTCCTTCTTTGAGTGTGAGGGCCATTAGGAAAGGGTTTCTGGTGCTGGGAAACCCTGGAGTGTGCACAATCCTTACCTGGCCAGCAGGGGCTGGTGAAGGAGGAGGAGGACCAGAAGAGGGTTTCTATAGGGCTGCGCAGCTTGATCAGGGCTGCTGAGAGGAAAGGTTCCCCCAGAAAAGAGCTTGGAGGGGGCAGCAGTTGGAGAAACATGTAAACAATCAAATCCATGAAGGTTAAACCCACAAATATGGAGGGCCAATTGTAATAGTTTTGCATGCCAATATCATTCTGCAGGGCTATCAGCTTCATCAACATATTTCTTCTTAGAATATGAAATTATCTGGATACAGTCAAGTATCCAGAATCAGCCTGATTCTTTCAGAGATATACTGTATTACTAAAATGCAATTATTACCTGAAAGCTCCAAGTCCATGAGAGAAAATAATGAGCGGATATTTTTCTCCAGATTTGAACACTGCATTCCATTTTGCAGGACATGTCACTGAGCCTAGATAAAAAAGCTGTTGATACTATTTCTGATTTTCATGATTTAAAAACAAAACAAAACTTCTTTATACATGCCAAACATTTCATAGCGCTCATGCATATCTGTGGTGGGACCAGCCAAACTATTCATGAGTGATGTGTAAAAGGTGACTTTCCCCCGTTTACTGCCCTATTTCCCAGGTGTGAAGCTAGAGAGGCACTTTCTGCACTTTCCAGGGTGGAGTGGGTGGAAAAAAAAAACAACCCTTAATAATTCTGTGGGTATACAACTTGCCTTTTGGAAGTATATATGAGAAGTTTGTCTTTCTTTTTGAAATTTATTTTTCTGTACAGTCTTCCTCCCACATTTGCAGGTTTGATCTTTGCAAATTTGATTATTCCCAAGGTACCCGCTTGCCTCTCTACCATTCTCCCCCTCCCACTCCCTGGCCTTTTGTCCAGATGCACGACCTTGACAAAAGGCAAGTGAATGAGAGGGGGAAAGCTTTTCCAGTCTGTCGCCTTACGGGTGTGCAGAAAGAAGGCAGTGCACATGGGCGAAATGCAGGAGAATGCAGGGGGAAAGATCTTCCCTCCCTCCAGTCTTGTGCCCACTGCCTGTGAGGGCAGCAGGCAGTAGAGTGCAGGGGAAAAAACCTTCCCTCCCCTCCATTCTCCTGCCCCTTGCCCACGTAGGTGTGCAGGAAGAAGGAAGCCCGTGCTGGCCTTGGCAGGCAGGAAAGTGCAGAGGGAAAGACCTCCCCTCCCCTCTACTCTCCGGCCCCCTGCCCGTGCAGGCACACAAAAGAAGGAAGCCCACGCTGGTGCTGGCGCACAGGAGAGTGCAGGGAGAAAAATCTCCCTTCTCCTCCACTCTCCTACCCCTCACCTGCACAGATGCACAGGAAGAAGGAAGGCTGTGCTGGTGACAGGCACCAGACTGGAGGGAGGAAGGTCCCCATACACTCTCCTGTTTTTCTGCCACCCAGCTGTAGAAAGAAGGCAGGAGAAGGGAGGGGGCGCTCACTGAGGGGAGTTATTTGTGTGTGTGGGGGTAACTTTCGCGAGGGTTCTGTGTCCCAAACCTTGCAAAAGTTGAGGGGCGACTGTAATTGCAAAGCACTCATCCATTCCTAAAACTCCTTCCTGGACTCTTTGCTCCACCAGTGCTTAGGTTATGATGCCATGTCATTCTGGATGCCTCACAGAGGAGAAAATATGCTTGTCCCCCACCCCACCCCCAGAAAGGAGCAATTTCCCCTCTCAAAATGCATCTAAAAGTAAGATACTCCTGCAGGGCAAATATCTTCCACAATGGCCCAGAAGCCCAGTGCAAGTTTCCTGCCTCTGAAATTCTTAAAGGTTTTGGCCATCCCAAGGATTCTGTCTTTCTCATACACACACAGACACAAACATACTCACATAAGCATGTCAAAAAGTTTAATCTGGAACTTCTAACAATGCCCTAGTTTTCAGAACATCCAAGCTAGGCTGCCACATACTGTCATTTGACTTCCATTGAGCCGCTCTTACAGTTTTGGCATTTTATCACAATTCTTTTGAACAACTGAGTACAGAAAAACAATCCAAGTTCACCTAATCCTGTTGTGTGTAACAGTTACTCAGCTGGTATAGCCTTTGCAATAGAACTGTATTCAGCATGTGCTGGGTACCACATGCCTCTCACCTTCACATCTGCAGCTGTGCTAAGCGCAAAGCCTGGACTATGATATCGCTTCAAAATCTAGTTTTGTAACACAAATTCCAAGTTTTGTAATGCAAAATAGATCAAATTAGGGTTCCTAGTTAATATACCCAAAGTCCAACACAGTCTTTTGCCAAATTTTCTGTTAGTTTTGCAGCATTTTATAGCACAAGTCCCATTCATTTTGCATGGGATCTGGGTGTGAGCCATACAAAACACCTAAGAAATAGCAACTGTTGCAAGTTGCAGTAACTAGGTTGACCTTATTACATCTGTTTTCACTGAATTGGGCTGACTATCAGTGTCTGTTTCTGATCTCGGTTGAAGGTGGTGTTTAACCTTTAAAGCCCTAACTGACTTGGGACCTGGGTACCTTAAGAATTGCCTTCTTCTATATGTTCCTTCCTTGCATCATCATCATTATCATCTGACACATTCCTTCAGATTTCTGTACTGTAAGTGGTCAGCCAAAAGAACAACTGTGGCAAGTTCAAGGGGCACCTTTTTTGCCCCAGGAAACTCCAAGTATTGGCATGAATTGCCAAAAGTTGGGGGAGGGGAGCCAGCACCAATAAAAGTGACCAGTCAAAGTTTTTGAAAAAAAAACAAACCCAGGGTTTCTAAATGTTATACAAGGTGGTGGCAGCCGCAACTCACCTAAAGGAAGTAATTCATCTTTATTTTGGGGCAATATAAGGGTGTTCTGCAGAGTCGAGAGCTCAAGGCACATATGGACCCAGAGCTTCACACTTCCCACCCATGGTCTAGAACCTGCTCTAGTGACTGCATCTGCAAAAATTTCTGAAATTGTCAGTCAACAGACAGTCATCAAGCACTGGCATGATACTCTTTTAGGGAGCATGTTATAAATATGGCTTCTTAAGAAAGCACTTAGTAGATAGGTGTATGCTTTTTTAAAAAAACTTAATTTACAATTATTTTCAATATTATTGATTTCTTCAGTTTGCCACCTTGAGACCTCTCTTGGGGAAAAAGGTGGGATATGAGCTCCTAAAATTAATATTTTTAAAACTTGAATAAATGAAGAATTTCAATCCATCAGACAGAAAAGGCATTCCTTGGCACTGAGCGAGGGCTGCATGTTCTTTGTAGTTCCAGGCTAATACATTGCAGACTAATCATGTAATTTAAATATCAACTTGATCTTTCCTATTACTAAAAATTTGCCAAACTAGAAGACCTTCCACAATTTGTAGGATGCTCAGCCTCAGATTTTGGTGAGTCTTCAAGAGGTAGTGCTGTTACATTCAAGCCAAGCTAGTTAGAGTGGTAGATTTGAAGTCCCAAGTCTCTACATTACTGGACTTTTCTGGGAGTTAATCTCATCTCCTTGTTACTCTTGTATGAAAAGTTCATATGAAAGAGAAGGCAGGTAGCTCAAAGATGGGGGAAACCATGGTACTTTCCCTGCCACTATCCACAAGAGCTTATGCTAAACAAAAGTTGTTAATCTTCAACTACCACAAAAGGTATGTTTTTTGTTTTGTTTTTTGGTGCAACAGACTATTGGCCTTTCCACACTATATTGTTACAATGCTATTATTCTACTTTCAGTGTCCTATGGAATCGTGGGGTTTGCAGTTTAGGGAGGGGCCTTTGGAATTCTCAGCCAGAGAGTTCTTTGGCCTCAGTAAATTACAAACCCCAGAATTCCACAGGATGTTGAAAGTGGAATAATAGCACTATAACAGCGTAGTGCAGAAAGGCCCTAACACAGCTACTTGCCTGAAATGTTTGAAAGATTTCTCTGTGTGAGCAAAATATATCTTTCAAAGTATTCATTTGATGCTAAAGACCTCTTCCTCACATTTTACACCAACCTCTTTTACTTTTACATTCTATACCCCACACTCCTTCCCACCTCAAAGCTAGTTTTCTTTCTCTGCTGTCGGTTGCGTTGTAGTGCAGAAAGTGGTGGAGTCTTAATACATACATATAAAGAAAAATCCATGCACATTTACTTAGGTGTTAGATGCATTTAATAGGCAGACATAGACTTGAATAAACCATATACTCAAGATAAGTAAACGAGGAATTAGTCCTTTTAAAAGACTCTACCATTTATTTATTATTTGAAACTACTTTCCTGAAATCTAAGTTCCACAGAACGCATCTACCCTTATAAGCTTCTTTCTCCCTCCCTGTCCCCTCCTCCCACTTCTTCTCAACTCCTCCTTTCTTTCTGGTAACATCCAATTCATTGCTAATAAGCTCATGGAAGATAAAATGGAATTTGCATTTTTCTAGAGTTAGGAACTAAAGGTGAAGATCTGTAGACAATATTTTTGAAGCAGACTGATTGTATTCACAACCTAATTCAAACTTACCAAAAAACCATGTAAAAACAAATTCTCCCAACGTCCGATGTATGTTAAGAAAATCAGACAGCCCGTAATAATATTCTTTCTTGGGAATCCACAGTGTTTCTTCATTAGTTGTATCATTTTGGGAAGGGTAATACAGACGCAAAAAAACTCCCTATTATTGAACAACAAAATTGAATTATTTTAAATTGAAAAGCTCTAAAAAGGGGAAAAAATGAAAAGAAACATAAATTAAGAAGTTAGAAGCACTCTATCTTAATCCCAATCATTTTTTAAAAACTGTTCTATACTTCCCAGGTATTACGCTTCTCAAACAAACTTTATTTTTTGTTAAGACAGAGAGTAAGAACTAATTGTGAACTTTCTTTCAACATAGAAGAATTCACATCTATCATAACATGAGAGTTGTATTTGGTCTCCCTTAGTTCAATTTCTGTACCAGTTACTTTGTGGCAATTTAATGCAGCCAGCACAATCAAGCAATAATGGATTAAACCCATTTTGTAGATTAAAAACTAGAATTCACAGAAAACCTACAATCTAGCCCTCCCTCTAAAATTGGCTGTATAGCTCCACTTTCAACCTCCTGTGGAATCCTGGGGTTTGCAGTTTGGGGAGGGGCATTTAGAATTCTCAGCCAGAGAACTCTTTGGCCTCAGTAAACTACAAACCTCAGAATTCCACAGGATGTTGCAAGTGGAATAATAGCACTATAACAGTGTAGGGCAGAAATGACTCAAGTCTTTCTCTACCATTGTAATACTCAAGTGCTGTATTAGTCCTACAAGGTAAATTATCCTACCTGGCTGAAATTTGGTACAGAGAATCTACCTGGTTATATGATGTGAACTCATTTTGTAATAAATGAAAAGATATGACAAAGGAATCTCATTTCTTTTATTTATTCTTCATGACAGGATGAATGGAAGAGAAAAGAAAGGCATGAGAATAGGCATCTATGGATTTATTTCATTAAGTTTTTGTTTATTCCAGTAAAAACTGAATCACCTTAAGGTGAGGAGGAGGAGGAGGAGGAGGAAGAGTAGTAGTAGTAGTATTTTTTTCTCAGTATTTTTAGTCTTCAGAGGAAAAGCAGTTGTTCTTTTGCCACCAGTAATTTCCACGTGTTCAACCAAAGACATGAAATTGTCAGGCATTCTGATACCTTTCTAAAATATTGTATCTGTTGGCACCTGTTAGTGAATTTTGATGTGATAAGTCAAACGTATGTTATTGTAACTCAGAGAGCAGGGGTGGCGGCGGTGAGCTGGTATGCATTCATTTATTTTCTTCCAGCTGAATGTGGTGCAAGGATGTAATCTGCAGAAAGTTTCCAAGGACCCACTGAGGTTTTTGCAGCTGACTGTGGCAGCACATCCAGCTACAGCAAAATAGCTGGAAACATCCCTACCCATCTTCTTGCTCTCCAAGAAGATGGAATGGCTGTGTTGGGGGCCCACAATGCTTACAAGATGAGTAGAGGGGTTGCATTCCACAGACACAGCTATGCACTATATGACACACGTATGTCTCCAGATGCAGGATCTTGGCCATCTGTCAAAGTTCAGAGGCAGAAAGGTACTATTTTTTTATAGCAAATTAATTTAAGCTGTTCCAGGAAATTTAAATGTAAAACTCCAAGGAAATTCCTCAGGTTCTAAGGACACCAAGCAAGAATATGAACACTCCTGAAATTGAGAAAATCTATATAATGTAGTTTGTTTAACCAATCTCTAAAGGAACAATTCTTGATCCAGCCTACGAAACTCAAAAGCTAAAAATAAATCCTGCTAATTTCTTCCCTCTGTCCTATCCTTTCTCTGTTTCTTTAGATTTATTTACTTATTATTTATTTATTTCGAGGCAAAAAGAAATTCCTAGAACTGTAGTGATTTACTGCAAATGTTACAGCTGCTTTGGATATCAGAATACCTTTTGTCTTTCTTACAGCAGAGCTTTGGCCTCTCCTCTTAAAGCATCCCCAGTTTCAATGTTGTCTACCATAAGTGAAGAGGACAATGGCTGAAAAACTACAAAGTGTGGATACATGGAAAGTATAGAATGTTGAAGGTTAACTCGTAAAGCAAACACAATATACAAGACTGTAGAATGTGTTTACATCTTACAGAAAATATTCAAAGAGCCTTAATTCAAAACTTCCATGCACTTCGGTGCCTGGTAAAATTAGCCATGTTAACTATAATACAAAATCCAGTGCCCACGTTGCAGTGATACCAGCTAGCTGATTGTCCCAACTAAAAAGTTATAAAAGGTTCAACGCCCATAGCCTTCTTCATCAGACACTGTGATTCCAAGGTGGTAAATAATCATTCAGGGGAAAAAAATCGATGGTGTTAGGAATCACAGTGTCTACATCTTGTTTTAAAGCAAGAATTTTGTGAGGCCAACAGCTTGTTCATTCCAAACATATTCTTCAAGCAACTGAAGAGACAACTTTATACATGGACATCACATGATGGCCAACACAGAAATCAAATAAACTACATAATTGAAGCAGAAGATGGAGAAGCTCAATCTGCAAAACCAAGACCAGGAACAGATTGTGACACAGTGTGTGCGCTGCTAATATAAAAAAATTAGAACAAATCTAAAGAACACTAAACCAACCATTGTGCCAAAATGCAACTTAAAGAACATCCGCAAGAATTTAAACATAATATAAAAAATATCTTCATCTGGAACTCTGGACTGAAGTCTGGGTTACTGTCAGGGAGGAATGCAAAAAGACACTATCTGTCGCCAAAAAAAAAAAAAAAAGAAGAGAAGGCTCAATGGATGATAGATGAAAATCTTCAAGTAGTTAAAGACAGAAGAGAAGCAAAAGTAAAAGATGAAAGAAATATTGTCAGAACCTCAAATCCAACTGTTGTGCCAAAACACAACCTGAAGAACATCCCCAAAGAGGTCCCCGGTCTCAGCTTCAAAATGAAGGACGCGATTTAGTGGGGCTCTGCTGAAACGTGCTGTCCAGCAGTATATTCTTTGACAGAGGGGGTTCTTTCTGTCAAAGCAAAGTTCACCTGATCCATAGGCCACCAAAGAGTCCTTGGAATTTCAACAGATTGTAATCTGTGTGAGTGGCTGCTCATGAATGGAGCAGCGACTGCAGAAGTGAGGTAAACACAAGGAAAACAGAAACTGCTGAAACACCTGGGGCAGGGAGGGGAATTCTCCCTTCCCATTATGGATGCTATATCTTGACTGGGATCCATTATTAAGAAGAATTTTTTACTAAAAGAAGAGAAAGGAAGAAATAGGAAAAATTTAGGAATATTGAGCATGTGAAAGAATAAATCATAGAGGGAAATTTAGAACTGAACGAATCTCTGTCTGATTTAAAATCTGAAAATTTTATGATGAAGAATCATTCACAAATTAAGACTAGTCTGTTTATACAAAGACTTTGTCCTTGTTATCCTGGTGGAGACTGGGTATAATTGGTAGCCTTGCTGGAGGAAGAGTATCAACTGGAATAAAGATACCTCCAGAACAGACAAGAATGGAAGGAATAGATCTGACTGGTCAACTGGAAGGATTCACAAGAAGGAAAAACGTAGATGTGAACTCAGAGCAAAGAAATATAAAAGTGGTTTCAAAAAGAATAACTTTGAAAAAACGGAGTGGGATAAATACTTAGGAGGAAGGACTTTGGAGTTAAAATATTTTCATTTGGAACTCCAGTATGGATTATGTATCAATTCTTAGATGTTCGGGATATTAAATTGACATGATGCTGTTGGGAAGATGAATTATTGACAAGAATACTTTAATAGAAATAAAAAGAGGGGGAAGATAGAGCAAATATGAGGCTACTTAAAAATATAAGTTGATGAGATGAAGAGAAATGAAGGGAGAAATGACTTAAAATGGTCAACATTTTACGTTTCTATTTTTAATATTAGAAGGGAAGAGAGGTAGATCAAAGACAGGTTAGATTTGAGATATACGTTATTAATATAGAGAAATTATTATTTAGTAATAGCTACCAATATTGGGGTTAAATAAATATGTCTAATACTAAGCATATTGTTGGTTGGAGATTTTTATATGTTTATGTTTTAGATTAGTGTTGTTAGGTTAAGTTTTTATTTTAGTATGGATTTTTTTCTGCATTTGTTTTTATGTTGTTGTCCTACTTTGTGTTTTATGTTGTTTTATAATAAGAAGAAGAAAAAGAAAAAAAACCTTCAGAGAATTTAAAGATAATGTCAAGAACAGATTTGCATTATTAAGCCTAACTGACCAGGAGCCAGAAGAACCTTTGGCTGAATCCAGGGACATTGTTAGGGAGGAATGGAAAAAGACACTGTCTACAACCATATGGTTCATATACTTATCTACTCACCTGGAGTTTAGGCAACATCTTTCCTCATGCCTTTGTCCCCTAATAACTATTGTTAAAACTGAACTTGCCACCTCATCACTATATCCACAAGTTTTGCATTTCTACTGCTATTCGCACATACAACTTGCTCACTCACAGCTATAAAGGTCTATTCCTAGCCACTTCATACATCTGATGAAGCATACTTTAGCCCAAGGCCCTTTCCGCACCATACCTGGATCCCACAACTTCCTGATGTCATCCCAGCAGTGCCAGGAAAGGAGTGTGTCCCAACGCTCCCCTCCGCACCTGGCTGCTGCCGGCAGATGGGTAGTGTTTGTAACATGCTCCTTCCTTTTGCAGTGCAGCTGGCCTCTTTTTTCCAGTAATAGTATACCATGTGATTGCAACAGCTGGAGGTGCGACAGAAGCAGGACCACAATGATGTTGAGTGATGGCACATGCCACAGACTGGTTTCAACACATCCCCACACAGGGATGGCACTGCACTGTGGAAATGGCCTAAGGAAAGCTTATGCTACCAACTTCTTTCTCTCAGTTAGTCTAAAAGACACTACAAGATCCCTTTGCATGAAATACAACGTAAACAATGGTAACATAAACTGTGTCCTGATCTGGCCCCAACCATACTCTTTGAAATGAAAACCACGGCAATAGATAGGCAACATGCCAGACTTCATGTTTCCTGAATATTTTATGAAATCATTCATACATACACTCACATACACATACACATATGATTTCATGAAATATTCAGGAAACATGAAGTCTGGTATATATACATGGGGTATTAAGTTATTCTGTTTTCTGAAAGCTGTTCTGGATGTTTAGTAAAGAAAAAGAAAGAAAGCAGCAACAGCAGCAACAACAACACAATGCAACAACAGGAATAATAGTTGTAACTAGAGATACCTGAATATTATGAGCCGTCATGAGGTCTGTACATCCCACAGAATACGGGCCTTTGCCTGAGGGGATTCTCCCAGAGCTGTTCCCCATTTCTACTGTGATGTGCTAGGATGTTACAGGTTCTATTCCTTTACACAGACGGGCAATGAACAAAGTTATGAAATCTGTAAGGGATAAAAGGTGGGAAATCAATAAACAAAAACATTTCTTAAATTTAATTCAATTAATTTTTCTAGTATTGTATACAGTCATGATACACTTAACACAGCCGCTGACAAAGAAACTTTTTTTTACAAAGTATTTTTACACCTGCCCAACTCTGCTTTTCTTCCTTATCCCACATGTAGCTGCAAGTTTTTCAGTACCTACGGCATTGGGAAGATCATGAAGGAGGGCTAGAGAAAACAGATTGTCAGTGTGGGCTACAGGAGCATATCTAGATCAAACCACGCAAAATCTTGAGCTGGGAAAGAGCAGGATTCTAGTCTAGCCAATTCTACTGTAGCCACACCTGCCTGCCTAGAAAGGCAAGGTAAACTGCAGCTCAGGAAACCCTTACCTGAGCTTGCATGAACAGCAAAACAGAGAGCAAAAGAGAGAGAACATAAGTCTACCTAACCAGCTCCCCTCGCAAGCACGTTAAAAATACAAAGAGTTATAAGTTTGGCCACAAAAATTGAAACCATAAATAAACTGAAGGCTGGAGAAATAAAAATTATCTCTGGATATACACTGGCTGGAGTATTGTCATAATCTTTTAATCCTAGATGGTATACTAAAGATATTTATACATTCTGCTCAAATAAGACATTATAGAAGAATGAATTGTAGACTCATGGTCAAACAAAAGACCCTGTTTTTTTCAAAATTTGTCCTGCATTCCTAATTTCACTGTGGTTAAAATGCAGACTAGATCAGATCAGCTGTTCCTCAACTACACATCAAGTGACCTATGTCGCATTAACAAACACTGCTGTCATCATCTCACCCACTTCTGAAATCTGAAAAAGTACCCATGAGTCTTTGACAATACATATTCTGATGTAAGAAATAAGAAATGGAACAGATTTCAAAGGAAGTATTTTGTATTTGAACTTGAACTGTAACTGGTTGTTTTATATCTTGTAAAATAACCCACATGTATGGCATGAAATTCACTGACGTTCTCTTGGAAACCCAAAAGCTGATATGAAAACCTGAAAAATAGGATTAATAAGCAAGGCACTATCTGCCTTCAAATGAAAAAAAAATCTACCCAACTCTTCTCCTGTTTGTCCCCTTGGTTCCTTTTGTTTGCCACAGTACTTTGCCTTGAAAAAAGTGGGTGTTAACAAAATGTAAAGTATTATAACAGGTGGATTTTGTATAGGTCCTGGAGATTTTGAAGATTAGGATGGTCCTGATGAATTAAAAGGTTCAGGGTGACCAGGCCATGCTGTATCCCCCTCTGCCGCTTTCCTTCTCCTTCCCTTTGCTCCTTTCTTTATGGTATAGAACTTGTTACCAGAAGATTGAAACTGGGAGCCAGAAGTGCTACTTATGAAAGAATAATTTGCAATAGTGACAGTACTGCTGCTGGAACTGGAAATGATAATGAGGCTGATGGCAAAGCTCTAACAGAGGCTCCATGATTTAGAATTCAGTTCCAAATCTGATGAGAGAAGAACCAACCATAGATGATAAAGTTCTTGAGAACATTCTGTGAACCAAGATCCTGGGAACTAAAGACTCAAAGAATCTGAAATAGCTTGGCACAAAACCTGGCTCTGGAAGGTAAAGATAAGATTCTGTTTTTCCTTATCCCAGCATGTTGTACAACAACACCTATTTAATCACAATTCCATAGTGGGTAACTTATTAGCTTTCCAATTTTTGGATACCAAAAAGTTTGCTGTAACAAGTTAAGTACCATTATTCAGCAGTTATTTATTATTTAGCTACATAGCACATACAAATCTAATAAATTTAATAAGAAAATGTGTGATCCCAAGAGTATATCAGAAAGCAATGAATTCTCAGTTATTATTTCATACTTTTCTCTAGAACTCCCCCACTTGCTATATTCCCACCATACATGTCTAAATGTGTAGATACTTTTAATTCCTTCATATAATACAGTTCTCAAACTTTAATGCATTAAGAACAACACCTGTCCTTACTAAATGCTACTAATAAATTGCTAATTCCAAATTGCTGTGATGTATAGTTATTTCAGAACAAGAAAAAATGGATAATTACTGCTTTCTAAAAATATGCTGGTGTCTGCAATTAAGGTGTTTGCATGTTATTTAAGGAAATCATAAAACCTGGCAGTCCCACTCCCATTTCACATACACAAAGCATTGTTCCTGTTGGATTTTTGTTTTTACAAATGCTGAAACTAAAAAAAAACTTTTTGTTGGTTAGTATGTAATACATACTAAGGGACTAGTGATTAAAGTGGTCTATAGGCAATTTTTTTAAAAAAAAATATGTATATGCATATATAAAATATGCTCCTTGTATCCATGTAACCAGTATATGCAATTTCACTTATCCATACTGGAACATGGACTGAAAATATTAATTTGAATCTCTTTTTTGACTCCCCATTGTTGCTAATTTTTCTGTTTTTTATGTTTTATGCACTGGCTTTAGACTGTAAATAATAGTTTTCTTTCTCCTAGGGCCTTTTTGCACTATACTGTCCTAATGCTATTATTCCACTTTCAACATCCTGCGGAATTCTGAGAATTCTAAATGCCCTTCCCTAAACTGCAAACAGTTGAAAGTGGAATAATAGCACTAGAACAACGTAGTGCAGAAAGGCTCTTGAATTCTAAAGTCCTGTCCAGTTTCAAGGCCTCCTCTCCAAGCTGCATATTGTTCTTGATACCGACATCATTCATCTCATTGAAAATAATAGTGTTTGCTATTATTGCTATTATCCATGTTTTTTGTTATACACTGTAAGTCCAGGAGATTATGCCCCACTGGAACAAGGGAGGGACTGTACTTACAAGTGTATGCAACCCTGCCAGCAACAAAGACAGCAGGGCAAATTCCAGGGCAAATTCCTCTAGTTTTCCGAGACTCCAGATACATTATGATATTATCTTAGTTTTATGCAATAAGATAGACCCAACTACTTATTATTTTCAATAATTTCCAACTATATGCTTAACGTTTGCTGAATGTGTTCTAAAGACTGGTTTGAGGGCAATGTGATTCTTGGAGATGAACAGGGTACCATTTTTTTTAATTTGAACATGATTCAGAGAAGCAGGTGGGAGTGCCTGAATGAGGAACAACACACAGGAGAATCAATCTACATACACAGAATCAAAAACATTGTCCTATGCCTAAAAGCATTAACATATTACTTTCAAACAGTGAATAGTTCGGCTGTGAACAGCTAGAACTGCCTTTGATGATTGTAAATACCTTAGCTAGTTCCCTTTTCCCTCTGAGATCTCACTGTATTCTAGATATTCCCTCCAGAACTGCAGCTCACCATATCAATTTGCTTCCCTCCAGTAGCTGTGGGGTCACTATGTGTACATTCAGATCAGATATTATTTGTTTATTTAAGCTGTTTCTAAACTGCCTCCCAGCCCACAAGCATTCTCAAAGCAATGAACAAATAAAAGTAATTAAAACACTACAAAGATAAAAAAAAAATTAAAACACTTTTTAAACAGTCCAAAAACAATCCCAAAATACAATTTTAAAAAGTTAAAAGACAGCAATTTCAAACATTAAAGGCCATGCAGAACAACACTGTTTTGGCTGCCCACCAGAAGCTCAAAAGAGATGGAGCTTGCCTAACTTCCTTGGGTAGGAATAGAGAATAAACAGATTATCTTGGGCTTTTTCTGTGGAAACTATAGGGGTCTTTCGTGATGCATGCACCATGGCTTTTGCACGGGGGGGGGGGAGCTGCCAAGTTTTTCACAGTGAACAATGCTAAAATCTTTTTTTGAATGAAAAGTATCAAGCTTAATCCTGAAATAGCTGTATTGCTATTCCTTTAAAGGAAAAAGACCTCAAGTATTTCAATCCTTACATTGTTTTAGAGTAATTAAGTGATTACACCTTCTAGCTTCTTTTAAATTTCTCTTATGAAGATAGTTCTATGTGTCCTTTCAAAATCATTTTTGTCTATACTGAGAGTTAGGACATTGTTGCTGAAACACTGAACCTGCTGTTGACCCATGGATTAACATCAGAGCCTTCTACCATTCCCACAGTCCCATAAACACAGGGATTGTGCTCTTGGCTATTGCTCTCCAATTACTCTGCTTTCACCTTCAGACCTTCTGTCTCTGTGGAAGTTATTTTCAAAACAGCATCCTTGTCCAGGCTTAGATCAATCACTTTATCCAGTTTTTGTTAAACCAATCAGTGTCATGTAGCCGTCCACTATCTCCTTTCAGTGAAGTAAACGTGAACCGACTGACTTGAACTCAAGTCACTTCAATGTATCAACTTGGACTCAACTTGGCAATAAATGATTCACTGACTCAACTTGATTTGTGACTTGCATATTTTTAGTGACCAATTTGCTACCCTTGGTTCAGTAACATAACACACTCATCCAGAATCCTTACAACTTTGAACAATGCTTCCATCTCTTTTTGCCTACTGGTCATGTGATGATCTGTGTCAAGCCCAATGCACGGGCACGTTTCTTGAAGGGGAACAGCAAACATGTTAGGCAAAGGGCTTGAGGTCTGGTTAGCAGCCTGTCCCTGCTGCACATCAGAGGAACCTCCTAAAACCGTTCCCAAGAGCAGAAAACAAGACTCATCCCTAAAGTGCAGGGCATGTTTCTTGGGGGGAATAGCAAATGTTTCTCGAGGGGCAATAGCAAATAGCAATGGACTTGAGGAGGAAAGATCCTTCCATCTAAAGCTTTTGAAGCTTCAGTAACAGGGATTAAAAAGGATACTATTCCCCAATTTCAGAAATGGGAAATAAGAAGGATTCTATCTGCCACTTCAAAAGAAATTTTAACAGCATAGCTTTGTTTAAATAAAGCCCTGTCGAACTCACTTATGATAATTTTTTTCCCCAACTTTGTGCATGTCTTCTTGATTTTCTAGTTATCAAAACTTCACCACCACCACCACCACCCTACATACACACTTCTGTTGGCTGCCAGACTCGAGACTTGACTTGAAAGTATCTTGCAAGGACTTGAGACTTGACTTGAGACTGGAAGGTAGAGACTTGAGACTTGACTTAAGACTTGGAGTAAAGAATACTCCAAGGCAGGAATACACAACTAAAGCACTGCTGAAAGATGACCATCAAATTTATGGAAGCTCCAAAGAACTGACAGAACTGTTCTGTCCACAGAACCATCCCAGGCCATCTCAATGCTCTCTGAGGACTGAAACTGTTGTCCCTGTTCTTATGCCTCAATGCTTGCAAATGATTGTGAGTTCCAAACTCTAAGTGCAGTTCCTGATAGTTCTCCTTCTGTGTGTTACGTTCTTCCAAGTGTCTGTTCCTGTACTGGGGAATGCATATAAAGAGGGGGACAATTTCCAATGTGTTCCCTTCCAGGAGAGTCTTCTCTTTCCAAAAAAGTTTAACCCTCCCTGAAGAGCTGAAATGTAGACACACGGGCCTCAAACTGTTGCACTTTCTCTTCCAGTAGGGCAACCAGAGGGCTACACAGGATATAGCCCCAGCTCAGATAATACATTGCACTGTATCAGTCGTGTAGGGACGTGGGGGTGGGGAGGGCGATTTGCCACAAGCGGCAATGTTTTTGGGGTGTCCCAGCCCATAGCCACGCCCTGCACACCCTGGCCACGCCCTGCACACAGTGGCCACGCCCTTCGTGCTGTAGCCCCACCCCCTCCCACCCCCACTCCACACACTCCTAGCTCTGTCACTGCACTATATCTTATAGAACTCACATACATCTTTTATCGAAGTCAGTATGTTACTTTTCTGCAATGTGTATTTGCCACAGCTCTCTCTCTATAAAATTTAACACTGAAAGGTTATCCAGTTTTCCAACATTTTGCTTTTATCTTGTAAGCTGCCATCAGTATTACTACTGTTATTAACTTAATAGTTATTAATTCTATCCTTGAGACATAAGGTGACTCTTGAAATTAATCCATCATGTCATTTTTTCTCCTTTTGTTCCTTCCAAAGTGATAACAAAACCAAAGCTTTGTAGTGTGGCACAGTGTGGACGGTTTGATTTGTGGTATGCAGTGTTTGCAACTCACTTTTCCCAGAACTGTAATAGATAAGGGTATGACCACCAAAGACGGATACATGAACCTTGCTGCCTGCAGTTTCTCTGATAGTTTGCACTATCTGTATTGTTTATCTTTGCCAGGAACATCAGCATAATATACCATTAGTGTAATAATTTTAAAGAATTCTACCTAAGTAATATAACTTCTACTGAATAATCCACAATTTGTTCATACATGTTGATGTATTGTTATCCCACTATCATCTTGTTTTCAACCTACCTGATATACCTGTATCTATTTCAATTAATAGACACAAATAATGGTTTGAGCCTTGGACTATGACTCTGGAGAATGAAGTTCAAATCCTCATTCAGGCATGGAAACACACTTGGTGACCTTGGGCAAGTCACACTCTCTCAATATCAGAGGAAGGCAAAGGCAAACCCTCTCTGAACAAATTTTGCCAAGAAAACCCCATAACAAGTTCACCTTAGCATCACCATGAATAAAAATTGACTTGAAGGCACACAGTAACAACAAATTTCAATTAAATATGTGTATATTGTACTTCGATTTCTGGTCATATTTGCCTCAGAAAAGTATTCATAAGGTACTGTAACCGATGAAATTGAATCCAATTCACTTGTACTTCCCATAGCCTTTATTTTGATTTTATTACTATCAGCTGTTGTTTTTCATTAAAATATCTCAGTCTTTACATTTTAAGACATCGCTCTCTATCTGGATAGGAAAAAATCAGGATACAACAAAACTGATTTATTTTTTCCATTTTTTCAAAAAAATTTAACAAAATTCTGTATATATTAAAAAAAACCCTTTTCAAGGTCTTTCATTTTCTCCAATGAATATCATTTTTCCATTTACCTTTGTATGTTTTCTTCTTGTTTTCATACCCACTCATAGCCTCTTAGAAGCCACAAATAACATTTTCTAGTCACTTCATCTAGTTACTTTTAAAGGGCACTTTAGAAACATTTTAGCTGGAATTTTTCAAGTTTTAATGCATTCTCTCTACAATCTAAATATTTTTTACTCCCACAGAAGTAATGAAAAAGAAATAAGCAACATAAGGAAAAAAACAGCAAATTATTTTTCCAACACTGAAGTATGTAACATTAACAAAATTATTTTGTTAAACAGTGTAATAGGAAATAATTATTTTTAAATACTAATTTTCCAAACTCTGTCTAAATGTGTAGGAACAACAAACAATGAGATATAAGTTCTTGTCCAAAGTGGAAATTGGCAACATTTCCACATCTTTTCAAGAAATGATTTTTGAATGGAGTGATTTATTTACTATCAATGATCAATTATTTATTAATTACTATTATATACTAATAAATATAATACTGTATATTAATTAATAATATATTACTTTTATTTAAACCTCAGCCTCTCCATTTCAATAACACTGGTACTGTTCAATATCACTTTTTGGTCACAAACAATTCTATTATCAAGATAAAATTATGTAAACAGGCTGAAATTATATAAGCTGCTGATTATGACCCAGAAAGCCCAGGCTTTTATAGTTCAAACTATCTGAAATACCACATTCTGCCCAGGCTCTGAGATCCTCTGAGATCTTCAGAACACACCCTTCTTCTAGTCCTACCACCCTCCAATACAAATCTGGTGAGAACATGGGAGAGGGCCTTCTTGACAGCTGCTCCTAGGTTTTAGAGCTCTCTTTACAGGGAGGCTGGAATGATTCCTTCCTTGCTGTTTTGTCAGCTGCGAGGTTTTTGTTTTTTGTTGTTTCTTTTTTAAATAGCAAGCTTTAGAAGAAATTATTGGATTTAAAGAAAGGGCTTTAATAGGGCTTTGTGCTGTTTTTGAACTTCTAAAGAATTTTTTTTTATATCTGCTTTACATTGTTTTAATATTATTGGTAGTTTAATTACATTTAAACATAATTTTTTGTATATTCTTACTCATATGGTATCTGGTTTAATTTGCAGGCCATATCCCATCTTGATTCAGAGGGAAAAGGTGAGATATAAATGAAGGTAACCATCATTCCTTCCTCCCTGTAGATTGGTACACCAGTCTATGGAACACTTCTGCTAAATGTTAAAATGAAAGTAACATTAACTATTTGTTAATATTTGTTCAGAACTGCCCATTGCTGACTTCATACTGACAAACGTCTTTTTCTGATGCTTGAGACCTGTACATATCAAAGTCTCCATAAAGCATGAGAGTTCCTGTGATGGTGATATCAGGAAGCATGTGCATTTTTAAAAGAAAAGGAACTCAAATGGTGACGTGATAAGAAAAATGGGGTGGGGGGGACAGTTAGGTTCTCTAGATGTTGTTGACTCCCATCACCCCTCTCTTTTGACTATGTTGGCTAAGGCTGATGAGAGACGTAGTGCCACTATTATCTGGAGAGCCACAGGTTCTCACAGCTGGTTTTATGTCATATTTCAGCCAAAATTAAGCACTACTGGATCCCACTGATCTAAACATAGGTTTATATATCTCTGATTGGAAGCAATAAAACTGAAAAGTGCTTAACCACTGCATGCAGTCATGAGATAAACTGGAATATTTTGTCCTATCTCATCTTTAATGCACTTTACTTCCAGTTACACAAGATCTGTAGAGTCACATTTTTTGTTATAATACTTCTGATTCACATAGACTCTGAGGACATCTTTTAAAAATGCCCAGGCTTCCATACAAATAAATTAGTAAATATTGACTCAAATTATTCAGCAAAGAAGCCTGCTATTTTGCTTTTTATCTCATACACACATTGAGTCACACTGAATCTTGAAAGTCAAGACTACACAAGCTTAGAAGATTATATGACACTACCATCACCATCAAACTATGTGACATTGCTATCACCAATAATACCACTGATGTTAGTGAGTCATAAATGCAACAGTGGCACCAAATTCTAAGATTGGTCACATTAGTAATACTACAATGAGAGGTTAGGAGTTATGACTGCAGTAAAAGGAGCTTATTAGACACAGAGATGTCATTTCTATTTACAAGTGTTTAAGCCAAACCCTGAGTATAGCTGCACCACCACTTGCTAGAAAGACCATACTTTAGCCTATACTGTACTAACATGTTCTTTAAAAAGAGTATCTCTCACAAATAAAAGCCAGTGGAGTTGACATTTATATTACTGTCATCAATACTAAACAGGCATGCTAAAATAATTTGTGGTTTCTCTGTGTGAAATTGACTTCTTTAATTTTATATGTTTTTCCAAAGTAGGCAATTTCTTCAGTTAATGTTTAGTTAGAATGATCCCTCTTACCTGGATATACATTTTGGCATGGAAACAGACACACATCCTCTAAGATCACTGTTCACCAGAATGCATCCCTGCACTCATCTATACCGCTTGGATTGAACGCTAAGTCAAATTGCCAAAATAAGGTGACAATTCATAAAAATACAGAAAAATTAAAGTAGCTGTGTACAGATTAATCCACCACAAGTAATGCTATATTTTTTAAAAAAAAATTAGCATATGTGCTATGTTATTAACACTCTATAAGGAACAGAATGAGGAAAGTATATTTGCTCAATATTCAGGTACAAAGGAGACCAACAACTCACCCAACCCCGTCTGAGAGAGAATTTTAAGCTGAGGTACTTTGCCATGCAAGCTCCTCAAGCTGACATTCCCCCTTCAACCCAAAATGAAAAGATTCGGGAGCCCCTCTTTCCCCTACCTTTACCCGCCAGGAGGAAGAAGGGAAGGGGAAAGATGTCTCTCCTGAGGCCATTTCCGCACTAGCCTGTTATAGTGCTATTATTCCACTTGAGGCTCCTCCCTAAACTTGAAACCCCAGGATTCCATAGGATGTTGAAAGTGGAATAATAGCACCAGAGCAGGCTAGTGAGGAAATTTCTCGCTACGGGGCTAAATTTGTAAATGGGTTAAGACCTTCTAACGAGGCGCCTAACCTAACTCAGCGCTAAACCTTCCTTGAGAAAGCTGCTTGGCTGGATGAAGCGACAAAGAGCAGTGACATTTTATTCTTATCTGACAACGGCCGAAGAGGGGCATTGTGTCAGGGCAAGGAGAAAGGCAAAATAAAACAAAATAAAATAAAGACCGAGCAACGAAGGCTGCCGAAAGAAGCACCCGCGGCGTCCTCAGTGACCTCCCCAAAACGCCGCCGCCTTCCTTCTGCACCCCCGCCCCGCCCCTCCGTGGTACCTCTCGTCCTCTGCAGGAACCGCTGTGTCCCCCCTTTTGCCTCCTGTTGCGCTGGGCGGACGAAGGCACTGAGGGGGCCTCAAGCGCCGCGACCTCGTTTCGCGCGGCAGCGTCGCCAGGAGCGGGGCGGGGAGCTCCGCACATCACCCAGGCCGAGCCGAGTCCATCTTGCTGGCTCCTCCGCGGGGGAACGGGACCGGCCCCGGCCTGCCTCCAGACCTTCCCCAGCCTCTAAAGGGGCCGGAATCCTGGCGAGGAGGGGAGAGCGCGCGCTTCGCGAGGAGCGGCCCCCAGCGCGCGCGCGCACACCGATGGGAGGGCGGGAAGCGCTCTCTGCGCCAGCGCGGGGCCGCCCGTGGCGCGCGCCTCTGGCTTGGAAACGGCTGCCCCCGAGGTGGGAAAGGCGAGCCCCAGTGATGATGTCACAAAGCATCGGCCCGGTGGTGTCCTCGGGATGAGAAGTTCTGAAGGCAAAAATCTCAGCACCAGAACGCAGGGAGGTGGCGAAGGGACCGAGCGCTCTCGCCAGGACACTGAGACAGTTAAGACACTTAGCCTGTTACAGGCCATTTCCGCACTAGACTGTTATAGCGCTATGATTCCACTTTCAACATCCTATGGAATCCTGGGGTTTGCAGTTCCGCCTGGCCCCTCCCGGAACTGCAAACCCCAGGATTCCGTAGGATGTTGAAAGTGGGATCATAGCGCTATAACAGTCTAGTGTGGAAATGCGCGCAGTGCTATTATTCCGCTTTCAATATCCTATGGAATCCTTTCAACATCAGTGGAATCCTATGGAAATCTCAAAGGCCTCTCTTTAAACTGCAAACCGCATCATTCCGTAGGATGTTGAAAGCGGAATAAGAGCACTATCACAGTCCAGTGCACAAATGGCCATAATCTCTGAATACAATTTTGAACATTTTTTTTAACGCTAGGGGGACTGGGATGGGTACTTTGACATTTTGTGTGTGTGTACGTATCTTCAAGTCGCCTGTCAGCTAATAGGGACCTGGGAATTTCATAGGATATCCTAAAGCAAGGAATACTCACAGGTGATTTTGCCAGTTCCTTCCTCTGAAATATAGCCTACAGCACATGACATTTGTTGGAGGTCTCCCATCCAACTACAAACCAGGGTTGACCCTGCCTGGTTTCAAGATCAGATGGGATGTGGTGCCTTTAGAGTATTTTGGTCCTATTATTCGTAATATTAATATATTATTATACTATTGCCCACCCCTAATCATCATATTGCTGTCCTTTTTGAATTCTTCAGCAATATGGTGAGCACAGAAACACCCAGTAGAGTGTTTTGTTGTTATCTCTCTGCTTCTTAAAATTACTTCTCACCAGCACAGTCCTGGTGTTTCTTGGTCATACTAAATGAAATCTTGGGCTTTTCCTGGCACCCTACCACATGTTGAGTAATGTGCCAGTGCTTCTTGATGCTTCCTTCTGGGCTGCCAGTAATATGATTAAATTTCAAAACACAGTTCAAAACTGTGTTCTGCCCCAGTGTCTTAGAAGATCCTATAGTGTCACTTGAGATGCTTTACACCATGTTTGGGACAATGCTTTATGTGGATACCCTACAGAACAGTTAGTCGATTACCATACAAGCTTCACATCTAAATTCTGTTTCACTTGTAGTTCATTTTAAAGTCAGTAGATCATATTCAGAAGTTACTCTAAGTAACATGGAACAAGAGCTGCCAAAACATAGGTGTTAACATTTGTAGGTTTTCTGTACAGGGTAATGGTGAGCTGGTCTTCCCTTTCCTTTAAAATATTGATTTAGAATCATAGAATCATAGAAATGTAGAGTTGGAAGAGACCACGCGGGCCATCCAGTCCAACCCCCTGCCATGCAGGAACACCCTCAAAGCACTCCCGACAGATGGCCATCCAGCCTCTGCTTAAAAACCTCCAAAGAAGGAGACTCCACCACACTCCGAGGCAGCAGATTCCACTGCCGGACAGCTCTGACTGTCAGGAAGTTCTTCCTGAGGTTCAGGTGGAATCTCCTTTCCTGCAGCTTGAATCCATTGCTCCTTGTCCTGGTCTCTGGAGCGGCAGAAAACAAGCCCTCTCCCTCCTCTACATGGCATCCCTTCAAATATTTAAACATGGCTATCATGTCCCCTCTTAACCTTCTCTTCTGCAGACTGAACATACCCAGCTCTCTAAGTCTATCCTCATAGGGCATGGCTTCCAGGCCTCTCACCATTTTGGTTGCCCTCCTCTGGACCTGCTCCAGCCTGACCATGTCCTTCTTGAATTGGGGTGCCCAGAACTGGACACAGGATTCAAGATGAGGTCTAACCAAAGCAGAGTAGAGTGGTACCAGTACCTCCCTCGATCTAGACACCGTACTCCTATTGATGCAGCCGAGAATTGCATTGGCTTTCTTGGCTGCCGCGTCACACTGCTGACGCATGTTCAGCTTGTGGTCTATTAAGGCTCCTAGATCCCTTTCACACGTACTGCTATCCAGCCACGTGTCCCGCGTCCTATATTTCTGTATTCCATTTTTTCTACGTAAGTGTAGGACCTTACACTTCTCTCTGTTGAATTTCTTGTTGTTAGCTTTGGCCCAGTTCTCCAATCTATCCAGGTCATTTTGAATTTTGATCCTGTCCTCTGGCGTATTAGCAAACCCTCCCAATTTGGTGTCATCTGCAAATTTGATGAGCATGCCCTCTATTCCTTCATCCGAGTCATTGATGAAGATATTGAACAGCACCGGGCCCAGGACAGAACCCTGTGGCACCCCGCTAGTCACTTCTCTCCAGGATGAAAAGCAGCCATTCGTGATCACCCTTTGAGTTTGGTCGGTCAACCAATTACAAATCCAACTAACAGTAGCCCTGTCCAGCCCGCATTTTACTAGCTTCTTTGCAAGAATGTCATGGGGAACTTTGTCAAAGGCCTTACTGAAATCGAGAAATGCTACATCCACAGCATTCCCTTCATCTATCAAGCTAGTAACTCTATCATAAAAAGTGATAAGATTAGCCTAACATGACCTATTTTTGAGAAATTTCTGAGCAGTCGTGATGAATATCAGGTGTCATCTCCAAACGACAAATACAACATGAGTAAACTCCCATGTTACCCCAAAATATGGATGACTAAGGGGTCCACCCGCAATTCCAGGACCTCCACATCACAATAGGGAATTAATTAGCTTAAGTTAGGAGGCCTGCAAGAGGGGGGTACTCTAACAAGATCTTTCCACCAGTGTTTATGGGGTCTTGCAGGAAAGAACCAGCCAGAGATCCTAAAATAAGTTAAATTGTGTTTTATTGAGAGATCAGTCACACACACAAAAGATCCAAAAAATCACACACTTGCACAAAAGCTAACCAAAGGATAAAGGGAAGAAATGTCATGCCCTACTTCCAGAACATAGAGTCTGAAACAGGGGGGGCATGCCAGGAGTTGCTGTACAGGAAGAGGCTACAGTGCCTCAAACAGACCAGCAGGCGGTGCCAACTCCAGCAGAGATTCCTACCCCTTCAGACATAGAAGATAACTTATCAGTACCTACCTGTGCTGAGCTTGGACAACAAAGAGAGAATCTATGCTGATCCCAGAGAATGTATAACCTGCAACAATTAATCAGGCAACAGCTGCGTTAGGCTTCTGACCTGTATAGCTGTTGCCCTTCCCTTCCAGGAGTTGTCAGAGCTTATTTGACCTTCCACGTTGCTGGATATTTTGCTGATCTCTGTGCCTGACTCTGAATTACCCTGACTGACTTTGGACTTGCTTTGCACAGAATTCTGTTGAACTTTATTTATGACCTTGTACTTACTGCCTAGAAGTAAGTAACGACTGAGAGTTATTCAGTTTGTTTTGTTTGAATTATTAGCTGAGCTGCTCTGACTAAGATAGGACACGAAAGTTGTTGATAGAGGCCTTAGCTAGTTGTTAGGCCTTAGCTAGTTGTTTTCTTCCCTTAGAAGGTGAGTTTCCACTGTGGCATACTGCTCATCTGGATCATCAAAGATTTTTTTTTCTAGATTCAATTTTGCTTTCACATAAATCGCTACCCCTTTCAAATTTGTTTCCCAACTTAAAATTTCTCAGCTATTTAATGTCTTTTTTCCCAATATGGGTTACTTGCAAAAAAATTAAATCCTCTGATATTCCAGGATACAAATTTTACAGCCATGTTAATTGCTAATTGCTCATCATGTAAGTCCGTATCCATTTTTACCTGGACCAAAGAACTTTTGTTTTCCTTGCTGCCATTACTTTCCTCTTTGGAGCTTGAACCTGGTGTCCTTCCATTCTCCTCTTGGCTCTGTTCATGTTTCTTCTTGTCCCAATATTTGCTGTATCTATGCAAGAATTCTTTCGACTTTGAGATGGTGTTCATGTTGAATCTCTTCTGCCTATAGTGGAAAACAATTCCCTTTAAGTTGGCCTACCAAAAGGGAATTCCTTTTTTCTTCAGTTTACTTGTAAAAAAGGCATATTCATTACATTTTTTCAAAATATACATGGGCACATCTTTGAAAATTATCACTTCTCTTCCATCAATCTGCATCTTGTTCAGATAATGTTGTTGCAAAATTTTCTCTTGTTTTTTTACAAAATAAACAATGAGATCCCTTGATACATTTCTCTGCCTCACTATTGCTGAATCCAGGTGATAAATTTTTTTATCAATTTCACAGTAAAAATCTCTCCTGGGAATTTGCAAAATGCCAGCCATTGTTTTCACCGCTCTTGCATAGATATTGATAAAAAATGATTGATATTGAGAAATTGATTTTAAAAAAGCTGCCTTGGGTCCCACTTTGGGAGAAAGGTGGCCTACAAAATAAATAAATAAATAAATAAATAAATAAATAAATAAATATCTTCATTCTGCAATTCTGAAATTCCTCTTATTCTTATATATCTTTCTCTTCCTTTGAGGTTAAGAAGGGACACAGCATCTACATTCTGTTGCTGTTCTACTGATAAAATTATCAGTAGAAATCAGTAAAATTATCAGTAGAACAGCAATAGAATGTGGATGCTGTGTCCCTTCTTGACCTTAAATCTGTTTTTCCAGCTCAGTCTGTTTTTCCAGCTTTTGTGTCCTGTCTTCTAATGTCTCAATTTTCAAATTTATCTGTTTTATTTCAACTGTAATTTGATTTAAAGAAGATTTAATTTCTTTCAGTTCATTTTCTATTTCCTTTTTAAAAATCTTTCTTCATCAAGATCATATTCTCTTCATCTAAGCCGTATTAGAGTTCATCTCTTCTTTTACACAATTCATATCATCTCTGAGTTCTCAGATTTCTTCCAAAAATAGTTGATTAGAATTGCCTTCTCTTGATTGGTCGGCAGATGTTCTTCTCTTCAAAGTTGCTACTTACGTCTGCTTACTTTTTGACATCATGTTGGTAGCTGTCAGAACTGTCAAAAGATAAATTTTCAATTTAGGGTGCTTTACCTTCTTTTTGCCAGTGGATGTCAGTATAGTGTAGAAACTTTGGTCATCCTCCCTGAATTCTCTTACAGGAAAATAAAGCATATAATCCAAAGTTCAAGAGAACATTTCTTGCTTTGTGTCCAGTAATGGTGATTGCTTTGTTCTGATCTCTTCTTAAGGTAAACAAGATACGATCTTCTAGTTTCCTACACTTCTTCCTTGGTCCTTGTTAGTTCACTTTACATAAAAGAAAAATTTCAATGTATTTTCCCCTTCTCTTAATCAAGGTCATTTAGTTGCTCTTTGAACATTATATCAGCCATTTCCACATGGGGTTTTTAAAATGGGGCAGAGCATCCTCCAGGGAGGATGTCTGCACCTGGGAGCAGACTGGGTCAGACCTACAAGTGGTTGTCCAGCGTGCTTTTGAAAGACCACTAAAAACTGGTCTTTCAAAAGCACGGAGTGCACCACTGCGAGCCTGCTCCCTTATGCAGATTCACAGGCTCACATTGGTGCGTGCCTGCGATCTGCCGGGGGCGGGCTCTAAGCTGGCGAGCTTCAGCGGTTGGTTGAGACCCTCGACCAACCGGAAGCCACCATTTTTGACACTGGAGCAGTGCGGAGCGACGAGCACGCACTGCTCCGGAGTGGCATGGACCGGACCGAAGAGCCTTAAAGTCCAATAAGTAGCATCATGGGGCAATTCCCTCACCCTGTGCGGAAATGGCCATAGTCTCTTTTAACGCACTTTCTGATTTGGAGGACTGTAAACAGTCACTCATACATTCCTTGCAGATTTTTCAGTACTGATGTTAGTCTTGTTCATTAGCAGTAGTACTTCAGCATTAATAAATCGGGTCTGATGTTAAGAAAGTTGGATTTACACTGCTTGCTGCTGCCATTGCAATGAGACAAGGTGAAACATCACTCATTTTGTCTGGTTCTCCTGCAGTTCAGATACCTTTTTCACAGTGCCCTACATGCCCAGATCAGATTGGTCAAGAAACATTGGGTAAACATCTGATCCTCTCTTACCAGAGGTACATCTTCACTGGCTTTGGTATGCTAAACCCAGCTCTGGTTGCATCTTGCAGTCTGTCCCCTGCAGAGTGCTTAGAGACAGGCTCTTACAGTGTCTTATCCAACCTTGAAGTCAGAAGGGGCTAAATTTAATTTAATGCATATTAAAATTAACTGCAATGAATCTTAGGCAGTTGTTGATGCTCAGCCAGTCTAGAAGCTGACAGAGATCTTAATTAAAATTGTTGGTACATTTCAAACCAGAAATTAACTTCCTAATTATGGAAGAATAGTGAAGGGAAAAAAGCGCCAATTTGTTTGAATGCATAAACAATGAACTACTCCCTTAGATCCTCCCCTTAAGTAAACTCCAAAACTGACAAAAAAGATTTAAGATCTGTCAGAGTATGTTTGCAAAGTGCATACAAAGCATTAACAATGTAGGGGGAAACCATTTTCTTGGCAGCTTCTGGTTGGCCTAACAAAGATGTCAGAATGGCTGCCCCTGCATTTTTTCAACTCAAGGATACTTGACATAGCTGGAAAACATGGAAATCCTAATCTGAAGAGAGTGGAGTGTTTGTGATCCTATACAGTGACTTGATTTCCTGAAGAGCAAGGGTAAAATGATTTAAACTGACTTCTTTTGGCACACTTGCCTGTCATGTGAACAAGGGAGATTATTTTTCTATTGCTAATGGAGTTTAAATTTTATTTGCCTTTGTCCCTGGTCCCCACATGGCCAACAAGAAGAGTGGCCTCTGCCTGCATCTTAAGCGACAACAGAAGTAACATCTGAGACAAAATGTAGGCCTGTGACTCTAACATCATCACTTTTCCTATGTGATTTTTAAGATCTTTGCCTGATGAAGAAACCAGTGAAGCTTTGGAAGCTCACATGATGTATTTCTGCATTTTGGTTGGCCAATAAGTGTATCACTCTTTTGTGGATTTTGGATTTTGCTGTACATCAACTAAGTATTTCTCCAGAATTGATAGCATAGGATCTTCCTGAAAGGATCAATGAACTCTGCCAATATAGGAACTTTGGGCTCTATATGAGTAGAGACCTGATCTCAAAGGAAGAGACTTTATAGTAACAACAGAGGACTGAAATTCTTGGCTTTCATTTACTGCCTTTCGCCTCTCTCTTTTCTTTTTTGGTTATACGGGTTGGTTTTGTCCAAAAGTACTGGAATACATCAGCAGAGGTATTTCCTTCCTTCTTTTCTGCCCTAAACAGGATCTCTAAACAAGATCTAAAATTCTGAATTAAAATAATAGATAACAATCCATCATTAATTCTTAAGCATAGACTGGTGCTACCAACTCATGCAGTATACACCTTTATTTCTTCTTTCTTATATTTCACTGTGAACGAGGAGATAAGTGTGTGGGTTTCATTTCCACTAATAAGAATTTATCAGTGAATTTATTAAGAATCTTAATCTCCACAAATGTTTGTCTGAAAATTCTGTCAACCAATTACAGTATGTAAGTATTTTCTGCTTTAATAGCAAACACTCGGCAGCCCAAAATTATGTGTTTCTTTGGTCAAATGGCCATGTATTTGATTATTGGTCCCTATGCTACTTGAAGTAAGCTTATACTACAGTTTAGACTTATTGGGGCATTTCAAAGACACCATAGCCATAACTCAAGGATGTGACAGATACAGCTGCAGCTCCATGTGAGATAGTTTCATGTTGTTGATACGCATTTGATGGTGTGATATTATCCTTCATTGGGGCTGTAGTAATGCCTTCTTGCCGGCCTGGATCATGCTTTGGTCCTGCTTCTCTTGAGCATGTTACAGGAGCAGAGTCAAAAGATATTATTTGCAGGACAAAGTTATCGTCACTTCCAGATGACATTTCTTCACTTCCTGTAGAAATCTCAGTTTGCTGTCCTGTTGCAGCCACTTTTAATTTTGCATCTGCCGGCATTCTGCTTTGATCTTGTTTCTTTTGCTCAGCTTCACGTCTCATAACTTCTTCTGCAGGGAGGAAAGGATAAAATATATTGCTAGATAAAAGCTTTTACATTGACTTTAAAGGCTGACTGTGTCAGATTTTATGCTGGAAGAATGATTTCCAACCAATAGAAAATCACAGAGTCATTGAATAATAGAGTTGGGAGAGACTATATGGGCCATCCGCTCCAACCCCCTGTCATGCAGGAACACCCATCAAAGCACTCCCGACAGATGGCCATCCAGCCTCTGCTTGAAAACCTCCAAAGAAGGAGACTCCACCACACTCCATTGAGGCAGCATATTCCACTGCTGGACAGCCCTGACCGTCAGGAAGTTCTTGCTGAGGTTCAGGTGGAATCTCCTTTCCTGCAGCTTGAAAAGCAAATTCAGAATGGTTTTCAGATGTTTTGACTACAAGTAAAAACAGTTGCTTGAGGTAATCAAATAATACAATTCCATTTTTCTTTCCTTGTTTCTACAGTGTGCCCTCTTCCGGCATGATCTCTGCATACATGTGTGACGAACCTGATGGGAAGGGGGTCCTGACAACAGAGCCTCCTTGGCAACTGAGAGTGTTTAAGCTGATTGGCTGGTGAAATGGAACCTTGGAGAGCCCAGGGGAGGGGCTGGTGGGAAGAGGAAAATAACGGATTTTAACTGACTGGTGTGTGTTTGAAGAGGAGTGTGACTGTGGTGTGTCTGAGGGAGGCTGGAGATTTGAAGGGCTCTGTGGGAGAGAGAATTGAGAAATTGGGTGTATGAGAGATAGTGAATGAATTGAGAGAGAGAGAGAGAGAGAGAGAAGAATGGTGTGCTGTTTGTAAACACTGACAAACAAAACAAATTTAAGCAACAGCGTTTCAATAAATGTTTGAAGTTCTGTTCTTTAAAACATGTCACAGAGTCATATTTTGAATCCTGGAATATACACGCTACCAATAATATCCTCTTGACCTCAGTGCCAACAGTACCACAGTCTTGGAAAATATAAATCACTGCTGATCCTTACATCTGGGAGAAGGGCAGATTTGGGGAAGGCAGTAGAGGGGGAGAGTCCTGAAAGGAAGAAGCCAAGGGGGGAGGGGGACAAGAGTGAGGAAGGGAGTGCGTTCTCAGAGGGGGAGAACTGAGGCAGCCCTGTTTGTCCTGGCCCTGGCTTGATTCAGAGATCTCCCTGGCTGTTCAGTGCTGATCACAAAGAGGTGTCAGGCTGGGCAGGCCTTGAGTACGAGGCTTGAGTGTGCCTTTCGCACTCGGCACTGATGGCCGGTGGTGGTTTTTTTCCATGCATAAAAACATGAATTCAAGCTTGTGTGAAGTGTTGCTCCCCTTGTAGTCAATGGATGCAATGGGCACGCGCCAGTGTGGGCGCAGGCACACATACATTATGTCCATTGACTACAATGAGATGCAACACTTGTGGTTTTTGTTTTAAACAGGGGTTCCTGGAACAGAACTCTCACATATATGGAGGGTGCACTGTACCTGCACTGATTGAGATGTATCTATGTGGAAATGCAGTGAAAAAAGAAGTCTGAGCACTTGCTATGCATACTAGTTTGCACATGACTTTTATGCATTTTCCTATTATTTTTCTCTGAGTAAAAAAATAAAAATCAATTCCATTATTACTTTAAGATGTATTTAGTATCTAATATATTTAGTTCAGAAATTCCTTTGTTTTATGAAAGCACTTATTGTTTTAAATCTGTTCTCTAACACAGTAATTTTTGATCTATTCATTTACTAATATGACTCACCATTGGAAGACTTTTTTGTTAATGACTTGGTTTACAATTCCATCCCCGTCTCAGATTCTTCTTAATCTCCTATTCTACAATGTTTCTATAACGCTTATAACTAAATACTGTAGCCACCTACTGGCAAGTTCTGGTAACATTTAACAGCAGTACTCTAATTTTGGGGAACTAATTCAGAAATATTTAAGTGCGTAGCTAATGTATGATATAAAGCACCAAGAGTTTTAGATGGCTGAAAGGCATGATAATGCTAAGTATTCAAGAGTCCCAGTAAATGTACAGTCATCTGTCCATATCTGCTGGCATGACCTTCGCGAATTTGATTATTCACATGTTATCTGCTGTCTCCACTGCTTTTCTTGCACACTTACATGTGCGGGCAAGAGAGCAGGAGGAGGAAGGTGTGTGTGCATGCATGCTCTTACTCACTTGCTCAGGCATTCTGAGCATTCTCAGGTGCATTCTCTCACGTACTCATTCACTTGTGCAGGTGGGGGAAAGGGGGGTGGGACGGGGAGCACGAGGGGAGACGTGCATGTGCTCCCCCGTGCATTCACTCACATGGGCAGGGGGAAGGGAATGGGAGGAGCATGAGGAGGGAGGGCAGAGGCATTCCCTCACACACTCACTCACTTGCATGGGTGGAGGGGAAAACAGGGTGAGACGGGAGCAAGAGGGGAGAGGATATGTGTGTGGATTTCCCTCGCTCACTCAGATAGAAGGGGGGAATATTTGCAATTCTCCCACTTTTCTGGGGATCCTGCACCCCTAAGCCCCACAAAATTGGAGGGTCAGATATAGTACTTTTACGAAGTAGTTTTATCTAACATGATAGTAAGTGCAGCTTGGACCAGAATGATTTCTTATTAAGAGATGCAATTGGTATAATTTCCTACATCTCATAATGCATCATTACACTGGGAAAACAGAGATATTTTAACCAGAAACACCAACAATTCACAGATGATAGTTTTGATAAAGTTCACTTTTAACTTACCTGGTAATTCAGCAATAGGGAAAACCTGACCAAAGTTAAGCACTTTTAAGGGCCAAACTAGATGCCACATACAGTTGTGTATTACACAGTCCTGACTCTTACCCCACCCCAAAGTCAACTTTGAGAGGCTACAGAGTTATGAGGGAAACTATCAGGAGAGGATGGGCTTCATAATCTTTTCCTCTTCACCCAACATGGGGCAAAATTTCTCTGCAGAAGCACTCCCCCTTTATCCTACGAGTGAAGATAATATATGATTTTTTTCTGTGTGATCTTGTATCCTTTTAGGTTCTGATTCTGGGGTGGAAAAGAGTTAAGTTATATACAATAAGTACTATCTAGCATCTAGTTTGGCATTCACCCATTCTATGCAATAGGCCAGTTAAATATGTGCTCAGATATTAAAAACTACTTGATCATGTCCGTAGAGAACAGAGCAATTTGTACAGTCTGAACTTAACATTTTATCACTTCCACTCTTTGGCTCTTCCCTGTTCCACTATGTTTAGATAGAACTTCTTTTGGTGAAGTTTGAAGCCATTACTCTGTGTCCTAGTCTCTGAAGCAGCAGGAAACAGGCTTGTTCCATCCTCCATACGACATCCCCCCAAATATTTAAACATAGCTATCATATCACCTCTTAACCTTCTCTTCTCCAGGCTAAACATACCCATTTCTATTTGTCTCTCTTTCTTCTCTTACTACTACTTACTTTCTACTGAAGAAAGAAAGAGAGAGAGAGAGAAGAAAAGAAAGAAAAAAATCTCTTCCTTCGGCCTCTTCTTCTGTGGACAAAAAGTTTCTTTATCTGATGGACAGTCATAGTTTCTTTTCTGTCTGGGTGAAGGTCACATAGTCCAACAGTGCTCTATTTGTAAGGGCTTCAACTCTCAATCTCTTTAAAAAACAAAACACCAAGCTTTGCAGCTTAAATGTCATTGTTGGGAGCAGTGTCTTAAAGTACTGGATCAAGCCACTACCAACAAGCCTCTTTTCCAGCCTCTATAACTTTATCTAAACCCTGAAAACTCACACAGGGAGCAAAGTGACCTCTCTCAAAGTGAAATCGGAACACAAATGATCTATCTCACCAGATGCACGTGCAGAACTGAAGAAAAAAAGAAATGATTTTAAGTCAAAGGAGAAAAAGAAATCAAAAGATCAGCCTTGCTCCATATCTTTGGTGCCTTTGACATTGAAAGCTATTGGTACCAAACAAGCTGCTTTACAACTGGCTTCGATAACTTCTACACAAACAGATCTGCCAATATAAGCTATATCACACATTAAAGAGCAACATACTAATTTGCCTTGGAATGTTAAACATGCAAACTTAACTTGTCACACACAACTCTCTTTATACAATACTTGTATGTTACACATCTTTACAAGCAGTACACTTCATAAAAGCTTAGGTTGAAATTTAATGTGTTTGAAGAGGCTTCACATGATTAAACCTATAGTTACCAATTATTTTAAACATTGCTATAGTATTTTCAGTGCACTTTGGTGTATGTGGTGGTTCTTCCCTTAAATTTGAAGTATTCAGAAAAGAAGTATCTGGAACTATCTTCTTGTATACAGTTTTAGTCCTGGATTTCTGTTTCTGGCAAATTGTATCTGGATTTTACCAACCACGGCAATTGCAGCAAGCTGTGCTGTTCAGTTCCCATGCTGTACCCCAGTGCCACCCACTTATTCAGAGGAACATTTCCATTGTGGAGTGCTTAAGGCAGGGATTTATGCTTGAAAATACCTATTTTTCATGAAATAAACCAAGCAGAAATGGGCAATTACCATTCCACAGTGAAAATATCTCCATGTCACTTTGAGTTAAATCTGTTGTTAAAAAGCCAACTTTAGGAGGTTGGTGGACATCATTTTGAACAGTGAGATCAGGAACACTTGTCATCTGTGGCTGAGGATCATCTGGAATAAATTCCTCAATGACGATGTCATCACTTTCATTAGGACACAGAGCTTTTGTTTCTGGGACCATGCTCCTCATCTCCTGTATGTTTGCATTTACATTTTGACCAGCAGCCTTTCTCCAGGAACTCTGATTATCTACCAGTTCCTCTGAAAAATACATATGTCAAAAAGTTATTCAAATAAATCACCCCGGGCAAAGAAGAGTGCTACTTCTTACATTACAGAGATGATCTAGAAACATAAAATTTCACTTTTTATTGTGCATTGATGGAAACTCCCTAAACCACTTCCTTAGCAAAGGTCAGCCAAACAACTAAACATGGAAATTGTAACTGGAAATATCCAGTAAGTCTGTTCATTCAGTGCAAGTAACTTGATACCTGGATTCAAATATATATCCATTTATATAGCAGTTGTTATGTGCTCTCAACTCTGACCTATGGTGACCATATCCTAAAGTTTTCTCAGCAAGATATATTCAGAGCAAGCCTGCCATTTTTTTCCCCTGTAAGGCTGAGAAACTGTGACTTGCCCAAGGTCACCCACTGGCTTGCTATGGCTGAAGAGTGATTCAAATCCTGATGTCCCAGGGTCCTATCCAATAGTCAAATCATTCCATCATGGCATTTCTCAACTAGGCCTTTAAAAATAGTATTGCGTCCTAAATTACCATACTATGGTTGGAATAAGCCATTATATCCTCCTCTGTAGTCTACAGTGATCAAAAGTACTGGCCGGAGCTACCATTATTTTAAGTTAGTCATTCAGTTTAGATACGACTCCCACCATCAGCCATCTGTGCAGACAACTAGTATAAAATATGAAGCAGACGCCCAACTCTAATAAATACAAATTGAGTAACTTGATTTTTCTGGAGGGTGCAGATTATTAGCTGTAGGTTTCAGCTGCTGTGATGGTTCTGATTTGGGGGGGGGGGTATGAAAATGTGCGGGGTTTTACTCTAGACCAGAGGTACATGTATCCCTGGGGTACACAGCAGGACATTTAGGGATATGTGGGGGGGGAGGGGAGACTGAATAGTGGTGGGGAAAGGCTCCAATTCTCCTCTCTCTCACAGGGTGGAAGTGTTGAGGAATTCCAGGGGGCATGCTGGAAGCAAGCATGACCCACAGCTCTCAGTGCAGCCAGAGTCCTTAAAGAAGCAGCTTCATCCAGAAAATCCAGAGAGAGAGGCCACTGAATTCACTAAAACTATGTTTATTGCAAAGCTGGAATACATGAGAGAGCGTAGCAACTAGGTAAAATCCATTCTCCAGTCTGCGTCCGCATACCGAGCTGACAGGCAGACAGACAGAGACAGTTACAGTCCGTGAACAGCAAGTAAGCACGCATATAGACAGACCAGAAACTCTTTAGACTAAACAACCTGCTAGCGGCCGTGGGAAGAATCAGACAGCTCAGAATGTTTTCACTCTACTCTTTGGAATTTCTCACAGCTGTGTGTGTGAACCCTTATCAGTTCCCATGGCAACGAGAGCTGGCGAAGGAAGAAGACACTTAACCCTTTAGGCAGTTACACTGAACAGGAAGAACACACATGCAAGAAGGAGCTGCTCATCTCTTCAGTGCAGAGCCTGGCCTGCTTTGGGGCTGGGACTCGGGTAGGGAGGTGCTGTTCCTCCCTGTTCTGTGGATGGAGGAAAGTTTTGTGGCAAGCTTGAGGGTGGTGGGTCACTTTGTCTGAAGGGAACCAGAGCAGGCAGGTGGTGGTGGTAGCTCCAAGCACTAGCAGTGCCCAGTTGGCACTGGCCAAGTGAGGGGAGCCAAGCAGCAAGTGGTGCAGAACAGGCGACTTCTTGCAATAGGTTCCCAGGGACACGAGACAGGCTACTCTTGCCTCCCCAGGTCCCAACCACTGGTCTCTTCCGTGGTTGTGGAGGGGCAAAACCTGCACAACCCACCTGCAGTTTTGGGCCACGATGATGCTGGTAAGAGTGTGTGTGTGTGTGTGTGTGTGTGTGTGTGTGCGTGTACGATAGAGAGAGGGAGAGAGAGAGAAGTGCAAGGGAATGAGTGGTGGTTGTGATGATGATGGTCATCTCTGGAGAGTCAGACTCACCAGAAGGGGGAGAAAGCCCGAGGGCTTGGTCTGTGTCTGGTTTTTGTTATCTTCAGATACTTATTTTTTCTTTAGCTGTAGTGTGGATGAGGCTGATTGACGACACCCTTTCCTCCCCGTCCAACTTCCCTGAGAGAAAGCAGTTGGTGGGGAGAGGAGCTTGTGGTGAAATGTTAATCTATAGGAGGTTGCATCTTTCGTCCTTCGCTGGCCTCAGTCAGTTGTGTTTTTATTGTTTTTACAGTTCATATTTGTACTCTGTAGTTTGTAACTTTCATTAAAGTTTTTTTAAAAAATAATGAAATAAAAGTCTGTGTACACTTTCTGTTTTATGGGGTATTTTTCTGACATCAGTGAACTCCTATCCTTCTTCCTGTCCCTGGTGAAGAAATTGCAGCTTCCCCTGAATGGGGCTGACCTACTGACAACCCAAGCACAAATTCTATTTTGTTGCATTATGGTTTGCACCCCCTCCAAGAAACCCCAGCAACCCAGCAAGTGTTTTTTGTTCTTCTCATTCCAGTAAGTTACATTTGCTGGGAGAAAAAGAAACTTCATTATCCACATGTACAGAGTTTGTTGGGACAAATTTTGCCCCTGACATTCTTTGTCTGTAGGGTGGAAATGCTGGGACAGGAAGAGTACACTGGATCAGGACATGTCTTGTGTACTATATGTGCCAGGTGGCTGGAATTTCAGAATACACTACAGGTGACAATATTTTAGAATGCCTACGTGGTTCTGTGTGGATTCTGCAACCAAAATGTGACTGTTAGTTCTAAAACGTTCCATCATAGCACATAAAGGTTAATGAAAATCACACACATGTCTTAATTTGGTGCTCTAGACTCAGAATGGTTCATAATTGAAAGCAGTTAGCTGGAACAGGGATAGTGATAGGAGAAGAATGCAAAGAGAACTGTAGGGGCCGCATACAAAATCATGGATGCCCTGCACTAAGGAGCTTCCAGGAATTGTGTTCCACTGCAGAGATGGGGACCCAATTCTTCTAAGGGCTAATCTAATACCAATACATGCACAAATATGTTCTGCCTCTGTTTCTCCTTGGCAATTTTTGTTTCTATTTGTATGTCATGTATGTCATGTAACATTGGGAGCTCAGGGTGAAAGAGCAGGACACTGCAGAAAACAGGTGTTCCAAGACTAGATTGACAGAAATGCTCACTTCATTTCTAATGCTTCAGTAGACAAAACACATACTTGCTTTTGTTACGCTGTGTACTGGGGGTCCCGGGAGGGACACCAAAATGTGCTCAACTAAAGGTGGGGAAAATTAGCTCAGAGCACTGCTTAGCGTTACGAAAGGCAGGGTAACACAGCGAGGTCTTGAACCCTATGTCTACGGGTTCGGGTCGAGTCAAGGAGAACACAGAAGTTGAAATAATAAACAATGTTTATTAAATACAAGCAAAACAGTGTATGCGACACACTCATGCAAGATAACTAAAGAAGATAAAGGTTGGAGTGGTATAGAGGGATTTTTAGAGGGATTGCTGGTTTGGGTGATACTTCACCTGTCCTGAAGCCCAGAAAAATAGAGAGCGAAGCTGAGGTGTGATGTAGCTCAGCACGTGGAGCTGAGGGGAGGCTCGCCAAGCAAAGCGGCAGCAAGGCGGGATGAAATTCGGGAGAGATCCGAGGAAGGTCTCGGAATCAAGGGTTTTTGTAAGGAGAATTGTGACTGCAGGCTATGCTGTACTTGGGGGAAAACAATAGATTTGGAGTTGGAGACAAAGCCTCCGAAAGGTCAGAATCTGAATGACTGAGTTATCGTAGCGGTTCTCAATAGAGTAGCCCGTATGCAAACGCAGAGTACTTGGGTATTGCATAGTTTACCCATCAAGCTCCCATGGCGGGGCAGAGTCTCTTTTGTAAGTGGCGTGCGTACTTAATTAGAGTACTTGCCTGGAGGTCTCCTAAAGCAGTGAGTCAGCTATTTCTGGCCTGCCTGTATTGTCCAGGAATCTTGCGGCTATTAATGGCCGAGCTTGTTTACGTGCTTGTCTGGTGGCCTCGCAAGCACGTGGAAAGGAATAGAGAAGTGCAGCCGAATTGTGATATCAAGGGATAATTTTTAATATCCCCAAAGCTCAGACTAGCCAGGGCAGTAACACTTTGGTTGAGAGATTCTCTCTCTCTGCATAGTTAAATGACACAGTAAATAACTCTGTTGCACCCATGTGGAATTTGAGAACTTGTGACTGGATAAAATACAGAGTTTTCCCCAAATTTAGTTCCTCTTAAATATATATAGTAATGGGTCCCAAAGAAGAGTATTCATGCATGTTACTGCATAAGAAAAACTATAGACCTACATATGCAGCAGTTTCAAAAGAAATACTTTTTTTCCATACCATATGATTCGGTGACATCCATGACATCTGCATCCAGCTGCGACTGTGACAGTTCTGTTGCATCTGCATTGTAAACAATGAAGTTGACATCTATTGGTTCAAATGCCTTGCTGTCGCAGAGTTGGCAGTGGCAAACAGTAGGGCTGTCTGGTGTGATACAATAACTCTTCGACTTTGAAGGGCAGTGTTTGCCTTTTGATGCTTTCTGAGGTTTCCCGCCCTCTGCGTTACCTTTGATTCCTTGATCTTTAACCTTTTTACTTTCAGTTACCAGTGATTCTAAAAGGAAGATGAACATAAGAAATTAGCTGACATACCATTTGTATTGCTCTTCCACCAGTTTTGTGAAAAATAATTGCCTGTTCTTTTTCTGTTGCCCAAATGACATTCTGCTACCTGTGGCCCTTTTGGCCTCATTTCCTGGCTTTTGTTCCTTTTGGAAACAAATGGTTCAGATAAACCAATCTTTTCTAAGAGGACACAAATAGGGCAACATGTTTTGGTTTATTTGTGGTTCATGACGTGGGCTCTGATATTAGATACGATGTGCTTCATCTCCTTGCCTCCCTGCCAACTTTTGTTTCTATTTCTAGTTGTACTTCCACTTTAGAATCCTTATGCTCTCCTCTTTCCCTCCAGTGGCTCTTTCCCAGGGAGTTCTAAGCTTTCTAGATCAACAGGAATGCTATCTTACACTTTAGTACACCAGTCATTTGGCTCACTGCTACTTCAGCCTCCCAAGCCCCTGTGCATACAAGTGCCTTAGAATTTGTTGTTGTTGTTGTGCGCCTTCTTCAACTTAGAGTGACTCTAAGGCAAACCTATCACTGGGTTTTCTGGAGCTGAGAGTTTATGACACACCCAAGGTCACCTAGTAGTTTTCAATTGCTAAATGGGGAATTGAATCCTGGTCTCTAGGGTCATTGTCCCACACTCAAGCCACAACACCATACTGATTTATCCTCCTCGACATGACTCCTTCTTTAAAGGCATTGGTTTGCAAAAGCTCTGTCTAGTAAAAGCACTAAATCACCAAGATACAATGCTGTCTTACATCCAGCAGGCTGCCTCTTCAAGAGTGCTTGGGTGACACCTAATTTTACCTCCAGCCCTGAAAACATGGAGAGTTCCTAAGGACAGCAGGAGCTTCCCTGTGAAAGTTGAATAATAGCACTATAACAGTGTAGCTCTCTCCATGCCATGTTATTGTATATGGGATGTGGGAAATGAGATGTATGTAGGATGTGCTGGGTATGACAGGGATGAATGGGAACATAACAGAAAGTTCTTAGAGACTCAAGGTGTTACCAAATGGTCAGCATTGCTTAATGGCTGGGGCTGTAAATAGCGTTTAACAAGTCCAGCTAGGAAATATTTGCTTGTGTTTGAGTGACAGCAATCAATGCGTGATTTACTAGGATTAGCCTCCAGGTTACTAGGATAGGAAATGTAATTAGAATACCAAAGTACAGGCAGGAAATTCAAGGGATCAAAGTAACTAATAGAGAAGCGCTGTTCCAACAAAAGAAAACAATCTAGAAGTAAACTACACTAAACTACAAACCCTAGAATTCCACAGGAGGTTTAAAGTGGAATAATAGCACTATAACAGTGTAGTGCAGAAAAACCTTTTGTGAATCTATACATACTTCTCTGGGACTAAGTCCCACTAAACTCAGAGGCCTTACTTTTGAATAAATGCAGTTAGTCTCTTGCAGAAAACACAATAAAGACTAAAGATTTTATGGGATAAAGCCCACCTCTTCAGATGGATTAATTAAATATATGGGTGTAGAGTGGAGGAGTCACTGGTTTGTAAAGGCAAAAGAAGGGCCGCATACAAAATCATGGATGCCCTGCACTAAGGAGCTTCCAGGAATTGTGTTCCACTGCAGAGATGGGGACCCAATTCTTCTAAGGGCTAATCTAATACCAATACATGCACAAATATGTTCTGCCTCTGTTTCTCCTTGGCAATTTTTGTTTCTATTTGTATGTCATGTAGCTCAAAAACTCCAGATAAGACAAATGCTTCATGCTTTTTCTGGAAATATGAAAATTCCATTTTGTTTCTGATAAGAACTTTCCCAAATATGTACATTTTTTCCATAAACACAACAGGAAAAACTTGAGTCTTTAAAAAATGAATGTGAGAGACAGTGAAAATTACAGATTCCCTAGTGCTTATTTCTTACAAGTCGGGGCTTGAATCTCTGTGGATTCAGCCCTATTTGTGATACTGGACTACAGTTCCCATCCCCTCTTTTTCTCCCTCCGTCCCTCCCTTCCTCTCTCTCTCTCTCTCTCTTTTTGACAGACTGTTCAGATTCAACATCTACATGGCAGGCAGGTACAACAAAGGTCACTCACTGGTGGTAGTAGTTGTACTCAGCCGAGCATTTCGTTGAATCCGTTTTTGATGAGACCTCACCAAAATTCAATAGTTCATCCCCAAATGGAATAAAAAGAAACTGAGATTTTATAAAACTGAATGTCAGAGGAAATGAAAACTACAGATTTGTATCTGGACCACAGTTAATCTGGAGTCACACATTTAAAATGAAGTTTGTTTCCTATTCACTTGCATCAAGGAACACAGACTGTATTGCAGCCCTTTACATTAAGACAAGGATGTGCAAATGGTTGATTTCCAGATGTTTTGAACTTCAGCTCCTGTATCAACATGGTCAGTAGTTGGGCATTCAGACTACAGGAAAAGTGTTTCCACTTAACATTAGGAAGAATTTTCTGATGGTAAAAGTGGAATATACTGCCTTGAAGTGTGATGGGGTCTTCTTCTCTGGAAATTCTTAAACAGAGGCTGGATAGCCACCTGTTTGATTGTGTATTCCTGCAAGGCAGGGGGTTGGGCTGGATGGTCCTTGTAGTCTCTTCCAACTCTATGATGCTGTAATTAGGGGAGCTGAAATCCAAAAGATCTGGAGATGTACTTCTCATACCTGCATTAGAAGAAGCATAAGTTGTGATTTTAGCTCTTGGAGTTAGGTGATGATAATATACTTGAGACTACAACTTTACTACAAACCTGATGGACCCAGGCAGCTTATTGTTAAGTATACAGAGTGGGCTGTTGTTGTTATTGTTATTATTATTAATAAACAGAAAACAATGCTATTGTGATATTTGGCATATCCATCTGATCTTGGAAGCTAAGCAGGCTAGTACTTGGATAGGAGACAAACACCAGGTACTGTTGGCTATACTTCAGAGGAAAGAATTGCCAAAGCCATCTCTGAAATTCATGGGGTTGCCATAAGATAACAGGTGACTTGAAGAGACACACACATACAAACAAACAAGCAAACAAACAAAAAAACGGTAGAAGGCATGAAATTGTTAAGGATGTGGAAAAGGGATGGCTGTCAGTGGCTTTCCAGATATTCTGCAAATACAACTATCATAAGTCATTTTCTTTTCTCCAACTGGTCATAACATCAACTTCTGTCCTTAGCTGCCTCCATTTTCCCTTCTCTTGCCCCAAGGCATATTTAAAATCCCATCCCAACAACTGCTGTGTGTACCTCATTGTAGTCTCCCAAAGACCAATCCATTTCTCCAGGCCCCTTACCTTCTTTGGTACCCTTGTTTCCTCCTTTGGTTTCTTGTTCTATAAACAATGTATCCAGTCTTCGGAGATGCTCTGTGTGCAATATTTGGGGAAAGCATTATTTGGTGGAATTGAGCTTATCCATAACCAAATTGTTTTTGTAGTTCAGTTTTCCCAGGCTTATATCTCACTTGCCAGTGTCATGATCTTGCATCTGCATTTTGTTCTCTCTCTGATCAAAATCCATTAAAACTACATTCCTTCATTCTCAGCATACCGTTTTCACATTCAGTTCCATCATCCCCTTCCAGCCCTTTTTTCAGAGCACTACATGGCATTACGTGGCATTAAAGTTCAAAGTACTACCTGGCATTGAAATACGCAACAGGGAGAGCAAAGCCAACCCAACAGTATGTATCCAGTCAATGCTGCTGATCTGACTGACAGAACTGGCTGGTCCCTCCTCATCAAGGCTGAAACCTTAGTTCAGCCTGTTTAGGGCATGGACTTCAGATAGTTTTAGAGTTGTTAGAGAGGCTCAGAAAGTATATGGGCAGGAATCATTTGGTAGATGTATTCAGGTGGGGAAAGTGTTACTCTTGGGGCACATACATTCTGCAAGACTGTTCGTGGCTCTCTGTTCCCAAGACCATTCTTCTTCCAGAATCAGAGATTCACCTTATAAATAGGCTGAGGAGAGGTCCCCTGCCCCATTTAATATAAAAATAACCTTGCTTTGCAAAGCTAATTTATCTCTCCCCAGTCCAGTTTTGGAAGTCTATGATCCCTGTAGGATCCCAGGGAAAGGAAACTGCCATCTGAAGCCATTAAGGTTGTCCACAACTGGATTATATACCTAATAAATTCCTGCCTTCCTGGAAGTTTTTGACAAAAGTCTCTCACCTAAGATTCCTAAATAAATTTTGAAAATCATAGCATAAGAAGATGAGTTTTCTTATGGACTGTGAATGAAAGGGTAGCTTTTATAATAATGGGGGATAAGTTGTATCTCCCAAGATTCTGCAGTTTCAGCAGTATTCAGTTTGTTCATAAATTATGTGGTGCTTGAACTTAGAAGTGAGATGGATGAGTCTGCAGTAACATCAAATTATTCAAGATGATGAAATCCAAAGCAGACTTCAAAAAGAACCAGAATAATCTTTCTAACCTGGGTGAGTAGGCAGCACAATTGCAAATGCAGTTCAATTTAAGTAACACACAATAGGGTAACAAATCTTTTCTGTATAATTAAAATTGAGTTTTTGTCTGTTTCTTATCACATCATGCAAAAATGGCTGGGCAGTGTTTCACAAATTTGGAAGTATGCTTAGGGTTGTTTGACGTAGGCTACATGGCATACTTGCAATTCATTCAGGGATGCCTTGGGACACTGCAGTAATTTTTTCATATATACAGAGTAGTGTATACGGTAGCCAATCAGGTAAGGCATGATTGCTCAAGGGCAACAGAAATAGATGCACAGCGTAAGGAATCTTTGAGCCCTCAAAGAGATAGGCAATCCTGTTCCTGAGAAATTGACTCTGAATGGTTATTAATGATGGTTATTGATTTCCCCAAGCAATGCTGGATGCTACTGCTACTCAACAGTACAGTTAGCCCTCCACATTCATTAGGGTTAGGGATGCAGGACCCCCACAGAAGGGGAAAATTGCAAATAGCAAAAGGTGCACGTGTGTTTGTGGGAAGAGAGCTGTGGCATGGTGGGAAGAACAGGACCCAAGAACCAAAGAAGGTCAGGGAAAGGAGAGGGAAAAGGGGGTCAACATAGTGGCCCTATACTTCCTCTCTCTTGCCCATCCCCTCCCTGGTGTGTGTGTGTGTGGGGCACCAGGAGAGACTTTGTGGTGCTGAGAAATAAGGCTGCAAGCTGTTCTCAGCTGACCAGGCAGTGGCTGGTGAAAGAAGAGGACCACCAGAGGCAAGTTTTCAAAGGGCTGTGCAGTCTGATCAGAGCTGCTGAGATGGAAGGTTTCCCCAGAAAGAAGTTCCTGAGGTATGGGGGCGGGAATTAGAGAAATCTGCAGATAATCACATTTGTGAAAGTGAAACCCGCAAATGTGGAAGGCCAACTGTATATGCTTTTGGGATATAAGCTGGTGGTGACTAATCAGGCAAGAGATCCTAGAAGTGTGGGTGGTAGTTTAAAAAAAATGCCAACTAGCATGTAAAATATCAATGAACACATGAAGCAGACAAAATTTCATGCTGTTAAGCAAGAGGGAACACACGGATAATGTGGCCAGCACTGAAACACCTTTGCATAAGTTGATGGTACAGTCATTTTTGGAATATGGTGTACTGTTCTGGTTATCCTATTTGAATAAGAATTTGTTAGAGCTGGGAAAGGCATAGAAGAGGGTAGCAAGATGAACAAATGGTCGGAGCATTTTCCTTATAAGGAAAGAACTTTTGAGCACTCCTTATTTTAGATAAAAGCAGGTTGTTAATGAAAGAATTTATCAACTTTTTTTCATGGTCTATAGAAAGTGAATAGAGATTTTTTTTCTCTCTCTCGCTATACATATCTTGTTCAGCAACTAGATCCACTCAGGGTTGTCCACTTAAATTGCCTAGCCATGGATTCAGGACAGAATCAGAACTGTGGAAGCAAGCTGTTACCACTATGCCCTGAGTTGTGGTCTCTCTGAAGCTGTCTGATGAGAAGTAGAAGGCTGTATTAAATAGATCTGGTCTGGTCTTGATCTGGTCTGGTAGGTTGTATGGTCAGACTGTTGTATGGTTAGAGTAATGGGAAGATAGTTTTGTGAACAAATTGAGTTTATTATAAATAACTGGGTGTATTTTATGCAACAAACTGGAACTTAATCATATAATCTGTGAAAGCTGTATTATGGTGCTTATGCCATGCTTGTCCCAGCATAATATTGGAAACAATGTCATACACCTGAATAAAATTCTGTCCTAAGCTTTCTGAGAGCAAGCATATTTTTTAAAAAACCCAACTAAGCATATTTTGAAAAATCCAGCTAAACATGTTATGAAAAATCCAGCTAAACACAGAGACTAGTGGTTTGCATAAATCACTATATTATGCTTCATTTTCTAGCATTTCTAGTGGGTGTTCTCTCTTTCAGTAGAGCTAGGATTTACTATACTCACTATGCAAATATTCAGAACCTCTAATGTTGTTGAAAGTGGTATTGTTCATATTGCAATTTGTATTGCATTGTTTTGGAATAAAATTTTAAATGATTATTATAGGGTCATTACTTGAGACTAAAGCACCAAAACCTGGAAACTGAGCTTTACAGAAGAGGTTATTCTTACCAATAAACAGAAATCAGTGCTATTGTTGCATTTTTCCAGACCCTCTGATCAAGCAGAGTTAGCCCTCGGATGGGGGACTGCCAAAAAATACCAGGTGCTGTGGGCTATATTTCAGAGGAAGGAACTGACAAAACCAAAACCAAAAAGGAACTGAGTATATTCCTTGCTTAAGAAAACCCTGTTAAATTCATGGGGTTGCCCTAAGTTGGCAGGCAACTTGGAGGTACACATGCACACAACCCTGCCTCCAGACAGAGGATAGTGCTCTCCAATGTTTTGTTTTTTCCCCCTTCTGTGTTCCATCTGGAATTTTAACATAGTGCTCACAATTCACAAATGCAGGTTTGTTTGTTTTTTCATGTTTGCCTGTCCAGATACTCAGAGTGATAGAGCAGGCTCCCCTCCCAGCATGAACTCTGTGATCACCACCTCCAATTGGCTAGCTATTTACGACAGGACAGAAAGGAGTGCAGAGCACGAGATTAAGCATGCGCACACACATACACACACACCACACAGGCCTGCAGTCTCTTGGATATGCTCAGCAGCTTCCCAGCAGTTTGGATAGATAGGAGACCTTCGGAGAAAATTTCCACTGTCCGCAATAGTCTTACTTCAAGGCAAGGTGGTGTTGGTGTCATTCAATTGAATGGCTATTTAAGCTGCTTAGTACTGAAGATCTCCCCGCCCCATCCCGCATTTCCTTTCAAGGTAGGAGAGTGATTCCTTACTACCTCATTCTCAGAAAAGGGCAAGACAGATTCTTCACGTACACACTCCTCCCCCTCCACACACACCTTGCTCTGTTGGAGGAGGCAGGGACATTCCTCAGGTGGCCTGGAATGAAAGCAAACATGGGAACCAGCTGACTCTGCGCATTTGCTTTATTGTGTAACTCCCCTGCTTCATTCATAGAATTTTATGTGTGTGGGGGGGGGGGGGGCTGTATTTTCCATTTCTAGTCTTAACCCTCTCATGATTTCCTACCTCCCTTTTCCCTACCTCTGTTTGGAAGCAGCCTTAGGGTTTGGCATTCTAAACCGAGTACCCAAAGGAAACCATGATTTCAATCTCAAGCAGTCCCCTTTTTCTTGACTTGGTTTTGGCCAATAGCCAAATGTGTGCTTCATAAGAATCTACCTGCCACAGTTGTAATCCCTCAGAATTGAGAGCCGGTGTGATATAGCGGTTAGGGTGCTGGACCAAGACTTCAGAAATCTGGGTTCAAGTCCCCACTAATCCACGGAACTCTCTGGGTGACCTTAGTCTAGGCTCTTTCTGTTCAGCTGACCTACCCCACAAGGCTGTTGTAGCTATAAAGTTACAGGTGGAGAGGAAAGATCACATGCATTGCCTTGAGTTCAGTGGTAGAATGGAGAATAAAACGTAAGTATAAAATAATAAACAAGGTAAATATTTTCTGCCTGTGCTGGTTGCATCTGCGGCAGAAATTGGCAGAACCGCATGACCTGCTCACAGATGGTGTGGCAGCCTGCTATAAGTGGGAAAGAATTACATTAAATATTAGGCCCTTTCTGCACCTTACTTTGTCGTGGAGGCATCCGGTGTGGCCGGCATCACCTCTGCCAGGAGGGGAGCGCAGCAGGAGCACTTCCCTCTGCACCAGCTGCCTCCAGGATCCAGGAAGCCCGATGGCCCTGCCTCTTCCTGCCGCAGCGCTGCCGGGTAGTGTCCCAGGCTGTGCTGGGGAAGGAAACCCAGCCATTGCACTTCCAGGACCTCCACAGGCAAGGTAAGTGTGGGCTTGTGGTAGGATGGTGGCACGATCGCCGGTCATTGATGGGGAAAACCTGTCAATGATTTGCAGCACAGTCCTGCCCCCTGGGGACAGGGAAGGATGGGACCGTGACAACATTGTGCATAAGCATCATTGCAGTCCCATCCTTCTCCTGTCCCCATGGCGAGTTGGGAGAGTCGCACAGAAAGGGCCTTAGATATAATGCTGCATCTCAGAATTAAAGGGACCTCTTTACTCAGCAACTAAGCATTCCACAAATACGATGAATTTTTCATATCCTCTTGTTACTGCCCTGGCTAGCCTGAGCTTTGGGGATATAAAAGATATCTATTGATATCACTAATTCGGCTTCACATATCCCTTCCACGTGCTTGCAAGGCCCCTGGACAAGCACGCATACAGGCTTGGCCGATTATCGCCGTAATATTCCTAGACAATACAGGCAGGCCAGAAACAGCCGACTTGCCGCTTTAGGAGACCTCAAGGCAAGTACCTCTATTAGGTATGCAAGCAACTCTCAAAAGATCCTCTGCCCCGCGCTGGCAGCTTGATGATCGGGCTATACAACGCTCAAGAACTCCGCGTTTGCATACCGGCTACTCTATTGATAAATTCGGCTCTAATTCAATCATTCAAATTCTGACCTTTCGGAGGCTTTGTCTCCAACTCCAAATCTATTGTTTTCCCAGGGTCCGACCTAGCCTGCGGTCACAATTCTCCTTATAAAAACCCCTGATTTTAAGCGCTTCCTTAGATCGCTCCCGAGTTCCAGACCGCCTTGCTGCCGCTTCGCTTGGCGAGCTTCCCCTCAGCTCCACGTGCTGAGATACATCGAACCCCAGCTTCGCTCTCCATTTTCTTCTGGACTTCAGGACAGGTTTCGTATCACCTGAACCAACTACCCCTCTGAAAATCCAGCTATCTTACTCACAACTTTATTTTCCTTAGTTATCTGTGTGCTTGTGTTGCATACATTGTATGCCTGTATTTAATAAAGATCACTCATTATTTTCCAACCGGTTTGCTTCTTGACTTGGCCTGACCCCGTAGACACTGGGTTGCAAGATCCTGCTAAGTTATCCTGCCTCTCGTTTTGCCAACTTGTGCTCTGAACTAATTTCCCCAACTTGTGTAATTTTGATAGCAGTTTGGTGTCCCTTCTGGGACCCCCAGAAAATAGGGTAACATTCTTCTTTCTGCACCCTGTTTTTAAGCTGCAGCAGAAAGGGGCAGGTCTTTTCTTCATCTACATCCTACAGCTTCTAGAAGAGAGGAAAATGCCTAAAAGTTCCAGCCACATAATACAGTTCTGGTTGTGCTGCTCCAGGCAAGGAGTGGGCCTGGTGTATCTGGGTAACTGAGGGGGAGCATTTTGCCTTTGTGGAGGAGAATTCTGTCATAACTTGGCAGCCCTCCTGATAAGTAGAGCCATGTGATAGCTGTGGCTCTGTGCTGTAATCCATCTTCTGTATCCATTAATCATCATCTTCAATAACATCTTTTTTCTCATCAGGGACTTGTTCTGCATTCAACTGTTTGTAAGCCTTCAATTGATTAAACCTCAGATTAAGATACTGTCCTGTCCATTTGGATCCATTTTAAAGGACTGCAATTCTAGTTATTGTTTAATGGTATTTTAATAGTAACTTGTGGTATGTTTTACTTTTATTTTTGGAACTGATTTCAATTTTTAAAAAACTTTTGCAAGCCAGCTTGTGTTTCAATATAGGGGAAAAGGCAGAATATGGCATCTCAAAACAATCTGTGTTTTGTCCCACCCAAACCTCACGAAGAGTGGGGGATGCAGGTGGGATGGGGTAGCTTCTAAACAGACTGTTCTTTTTAATGGTCTATCAGAATAGTACTAAATTTCTAAGTCAAATTATAACAGTTGATCCTGACTTTGCATATATCTGTACCTTTATATTAGAACAAACAAATCTGTGTCTTCATTTTAGTGATACCTGTTTTCTTCTGCACTAATTATCATTTGTGCAGAGGTAATACTAAATCACCAGTGAGAATTGCATGGGATTCCTGCCCCTTAATTTCTGTTGGGCTGTTGTTGGACTCCTAGCAGTTCTTGCCATTGTCCGTGCTGGCAAGGGCTGTAGGGTCTTGCAGGCCAACAACATCTGGAGGACTGTGTGACTCCTACCCTTGCAATAAATCATGACTAAGCCTGACCAAGAAGAAGGAAGGGAGTGTGCGACTTTGTTGGTCAGTGACACTGTAGTCCTCCAGAAGACAATGTTTCAGCCCTATCCAGTATGGGATTATATGAGCTGCAGTGCAAAAAATCTGACAGGGTGGCAGAGGTGTCCAGACCATTTAAAAGATACTATTTTTGCATTAGTGTTTATACCTTTTTGCATCTGCGCCTGAATCTCTCTCCACTTTTCTCTATTTTCTTGAATAATTGACAACAAGTGCTTCTTAAATCTTGGTATATCTAAAGCTGATAAAAGCTGTCTTTCTGTACAAATCCCAGTTTCATGGCTGGCAGTTTCTTCATCTTCACTTCTGCCTGCACTTGTAGATTGACCCCGGCTGAAAATAAAAAGAAAGAAAATTAAAATTAGGTTGAAACAGTTGAATAGATTCCTGAAATTTTAGAATCATGAGAGAGAAAATTATCGTGGCAAAACTAAATTATTATTTTTGATTGCTACAAATAGTCAGTTTCATTATCAAAACTGAACAGAATACCAAGAAATGTGGGGTCCTGAAACAAAATGTTGCAGTGTGTCCCCAGTATGGGTGTATTACCAGAGCAGAAGCTGAAGAGTGAGACACAGTAGCTTCTGCTTTGACTTGGATCTTACATCATGTGCAGAACATACCTGACAGAGGCTGTTGTACGGCCTCTGTTGAAAAATCCCATCCCCACTGCTATTCCCTTTATTAGTTCTTTTGGACCTGTGGCTCTCCATAACATCAATCATGGTACTATCCTAGACCACTTTGTTGGAATAGGACTTGGAGACACTGTTGTGCAGCGTTTCCTTTCCTCCCTAGAAGGGAGAGCCCAGAAACATATATATGTTTGTTTCATTTAGAAGACACTGAACCAGCATCTTCAAGCTTCAGGAACAGAAACAGCTTTGGTTGCCTTGGCAGATGACCTAGGCTGGGAACTAGATAGGGAGATTGTGTCCATGTTGGTCCTACTGGACCTCTCAGGAGCTTTCAATATCGTCAGTGGTATCCTTCTAGGTCATGGCTCTGGTGTGGGACTTAGGACCACTGTTTTACAATGCTGCCATGATTCTTAGAGGGGTAGATTCAGAAGGTGGTTCCTGGATACCATTCAACCTTGGCTGGTAGGGTACCTCAAGGCTGTCCCCCATGGTGTTTATTATCTACATGAAACTGCTGGAAAAGGTTATCTGGAGTTTTAGGGTTCATTACTGCTGTCAATAATAGATTGTGTTATGGAAGTAATGGAATACCAGTAATGGAACCTCACCAGTGATGGTGAGGTTAAACAAATCAAAACATAATCCAGTCTGTGCATTTCCACAATGGAACTGGTGTTCCAGTTGTATCCATTCCTTGGGAAGTCAGATCTAACTTCTTTGATACTTGCCTTGATTACATCCTGTTTGGATTACTGTAACACACTCTATGTGGGGCTGACTTTGGAAACTGTTCAGAAACTTCAGTGGTTTCAAAATGCTCCAGCCAGGCTGCTGATTGGGGCTGGTTACAACGATCGTATAACTCCCCTATTGAAATGGCTTCACTGGCTACTTGTTCATTTCTGGGCAGCATTCAAAATGCTAGGTATGACCTTTAGAGCCCTCCACAGCTTGGGCCCATACTATTTAAAAGACTGTACCTACATGAGCCAACCCAAGTTTTAAGATATTCAGGGGAGGGCTACCTCCTGGTCCCACCACCGATCACAGGCATACCTTGTGAAGACCCAGTCTTCCCAGTAGCTGCTCCCAGGCTGTGGCACTCCCGTCCACAAGAGGTCCTATTATTTCCATCCCTGATCTTTTTCTGCTGGCAGGCAAAGACTATCTAGGCAGGTCTTTGATTGATTCTTAATCATATGGCAGAATAGTGTTGAAAGTGGTGTGCTATGTTTTTATCTTGTATCTTTTTAATGATGTTTTAAATGTATTTTACACTGTTTTAACTACCTGTCTTTAGTAGTACGGTTTACTACTACTCGTGTATAAGTCAACCTCATGTAGAAGTCGAGGGCAGTTTTGGGGGCCAAAATTTTGAATTTTCATATGACCCATGGATAAGTTGAGGGTCATGCATGGAGAGAGGAAAGCATGAGCCCTGCCTGAGGGGGTCAGCCACCACAGCCATTTTTCTGCCTAGGCACTCAAAAAGGCCAGAAGCGGTGCTGCGGCAGAGACAGTGGAGGGGTTTGGTGCTTCTTCTAGGTTCTCAGGGGATGGACTAAGCTCTCACCTTTCACATTTCTACTTAGAAAAGGGGATGATTCCCTTTTTTTTTTTTATAAGAGTTAAGGTACAATACTTACACTGACCCCCTGGATAAGTCGCCCCAGTTTTTTGGAGTCACTTTTTTGACTAACATTTTTAGACTTATGCATGAGTATATGCAGTTATATATTTTTTAACTTCTGTAATGCAGCATTTTGGCTAATTTCTATTTTAAATGATTGCAAGCTGCCTTGGGTTCCATGGCAGGAGAAAGGCAGGGCATTAAATAAACAAATCTACTAAAAATTCAGCAGCATGTTGCTGATTACAAAGATCAGGCAGTGAAGCCAAGGTAGATCATTCTTAAGCAGATACATGCAAAACAGCTGGGAGAGTTTGTGTGATGTTTTAGAGACTGATGCTACCAGTATGCTGACGACACTCAGCCATATTTCTCCTTTCTAACTCTATCAGAGGAAACTGCCCTAACCTGTGCCTGTCATCAGCCACAGATTCGGTGAGGGCAAATAAACTGAACCTTAATCTCAGCAAGACAGAAGTGCTCCTCATCAGTACAAAGGCAAATCAGGGAATAGAATTTCAGCCTTTGCTGGATGGGGTTACACTCCCCCTGAAATCCTGTGTTTGCATCTTGGGTGTACTCCTTGGATTCTGCACTGAACCTGGAAGTGCAGTTAATTTTAGTATGTTTTTACTTGTGTTTTTGTACATGTTTTTCTCTGCATTTGTTTCAATTTCTGCAACCAGTCTTTCTTCCCAGGATTGGGGAAATGTTGGGATATAAGTGAGTGAGATGATGATGGTGGTGGTGATGACTGCCATTATTAGAAACCAGAATAGTGGTAGCAGTCTGCTGAAATTAAAGTTGACATACCGACATACCAAATGTCTTTGGAGGAAGAAGCACGTTTCGATTTAGAAGTTTCCTTTATAAGAGGAGCAACCATTTCTTCAACTGCTTCGAGTAGAAGAGCAAATAGAGGTTTTACGATGACATCAATAAAGCCTGTAGAGAAGAACAATTCCAGGTACAATAGTTAGGCTTCTTGCTGTAGAGGAAGAAACCTCAGTCAATACAAAGTTCATCTGAGTACAGAATTTGTTGCTAAACTACTTCTTCTGAAAAGCAGTCTCTCAGAGAAAATATCTCAGGGAAAATCTCATTAAATCTAGAGATACATATTAAATATTAACCCAGACTAAAAGCAACTCTATGTTTTATAAAACAAATCTGAATATTTCAAATGAAGCACAGTTATGCTGGTGTTTCTAAATCATAACATAAAGCCCAGAAAGAGAGGACTGATATGATAGCTGCTGTCATGTGGAAGATGGAGAAAATTGGGTTTCTGTGGAGGACACAACACAAACAAATAGATTAAAATAACAAGAAATGAGATTCTGGCTAAACATTAGGAAGGAATTCCTGGTGATAAGAGCTGTTTGATAGTGGGCTATCTCAGAAGATGGTGGACTCTCCTTTGTTGGAGGTTGAAAGACCACCTGTCAAGGATGCTTTTGCTCTTGATTCCTGCACTGCCACAGAGTGGAATGGATGCCCCTTGCGGTCCCTTTATGCAATCATAAAATTGTTGAACAATAAGGGACCCAAGTGTGGATGGCGTACATTTCTGTCCTTACAACCTAGGTATATATGGCTAAGAATCTTGGGCCATTTCTGCACTAGATGCCGTTAGATCATTGTAGCTTAACAATCCCAGTATTGCCATTCATGCAATGCTGTTGGGTTAGGAACACTCTTTTTCACACCCTTCCACTTTAAGCAGATGAGTAGCGGTGTTGCCACTCATGTTCCTTCCACACTACAGCATCCTTAGCCATGCCCTGTGCCGGTCTTCACCCTGCCCCACTATATCTGATTGGTCTTTTTTAGTTTTATTTTTCTTTGGAAGTCATACTGGCAAAGCAATTTTGTAAAAGCAGGACATGCCAGTACACTATCACATTTTCACACTATGATGCTTAAAAATGTATTTTTTAAAACAAGTTTTAACTTAAAGGAGAAATTTTAAATAAACACGGAGAGGTGATAGATTTTGAAGTTACCGCACCAGTGGAATCTTGGGGGGGGGGGGAGGGGACAACCTGGGCACACCCATAGCCCACTCACTCTTGAATCCATGAAAACAGGAAGAGCTATTAAGCTCTTACGGTTCTGCACTAAGATGGCTGACAGAATTGAAGTGCTAATAGAGGCTCTTAGCGGATTTTTTCTGGAAATAGAATACAGAATTTGCAACACTTGGGGACAAGATAGCAGCTGGATAATGCCAACATTGTGCAGTAGCATGGCTCCTGAACCAGAAACAACCTGCTACTGTTGTACTATAGTGACATTGTGCAGACATTGTGTAAGGCCCCGCTTTGGGGGTCCCCAATATCAGTATGGTTTGGATGGACGCCATACCTAATTGGCATCATATGTAATTGGCAACACATTTTATTGACTCTGATATCAAGTTCAAGCTTGAAAGGTGACAGAGGGGTCAAACTGAGCGAGGGAAAGAATTTGACTGTAAAGGTGAGAAGCATAGATCCGCTCCAAAATCCCTCCAGGTAAGACTGAGTCATTTGTCAGGCAAATACACACCATTCCTGTGGATAATAGGCTTAAATAGAAACTGGAATTTTCCAAGGAATCCAACTGTGAGGAGCCCACCAGGACACTGATTGACAGATATCCATCCCTTGTACACCTGGATTCTTTTGTCTGTCCTCACAGCACCCACAATAGACAGCTATTACAACACCCATCATGTCTTTGTTGATCAAAGCACTAAGCCCATCAACAGGCGAAAGACTCATTGTCCACAACAGGTTCCCTTTGTCTTGCATCTGGAACCTTCACAGCCACAAGCCATTTTCAGCGTACAAATACCCCTGATTTGAGGATGCCCAGTGCAGTCTCTTGAAGATCTACCCATCACTCTGTCCGTCTGGCTCCTGAATGAGAACAGCCCTTAGGTCCTACCTAAGCCAAGATACATTTCTACTCTTCACTACTCTTCTGGACTGTTAATTATAAATCCCCCCCTCCAATCCCTCAGCCTCTCTATAATTTTTCCTCCCTTTCTCTTTTAGCTCTTGTGTGAATGTGTGATTGTGTGTATCTTGTGTGCATGCATGAGGGAATTCCCCTCAATAAAATAATTTTATTAGACAATTTTGCTCGGTTTTTGGCTTGGCCTGACCCTGTAAAAATTGGGTTTAAAGATCTCGCTAGGTTACCCTACCTCTCGTACTGCTATAGCTTGTGCTCTGGCTAATTCCCATTCCCCATTATTTGGAGCACATTAAGGTGTCCCCCAAGGGACCCCAGAAGTCAGGGTAATAATGGCCTTGGTATGGAAGGGACTTCCAAAATGTGTATAGAGATGTCTGGGTATGGTATCTAGTGGAGTTTTTAGATCTCAGGGACTGGACCCAGTTCTCCAGAATAAGGGGTATCTTGAAACAAGAATGTGTTGTATCATTTAGTTCCTGACCCTCATTGTTGCAGGCAGATTTGGAGCAGCTACTGTCTGCCTGCCTCACTCTCGTCCCCCTTAAAGTTTCTCAGACCATAGCCAACCCCAAGACTCCACAGCCGGGGCCACTCAGCACAGGAAAATAGTGAGCTTCCTCAGAAATAGTTCCTTGGATGTTGCTGAATATAGGGCCATAACTTCTGTGTAAATGGATCATAACTTAGTGCCTGAGGGCCTGGGCAAGAAGTACAAATGGATCCATCCTTCTGTGGCATCTTTCCTCTAAACAGATATAATATAAGCATTGTTAGAGGTCTCATCCATATCAATCCTATAATTTAAAGACTGCCACAGCTTCTCTGTGTTGTCTTCCTTGACAGGACTGAAGAGATGTGTAATTATTAAGAGTTTCAAATGGATGGTAACAAGACCTTCTCTTTCTATCTTTTCCCTGTCTCTCTTTGTATGTTTTCTTCACACTGTAAGGGTTCAGTGTGGATATGTCTTTACTTAGGATGCCACATTAGGAACTGGCCTTGATGTATTTTTTAAACAAGCAAATATTGTTTTGGTGTACCCTTCAGACAGTTCTGTGGTTTTTGGGCTTGTTTTTTTTTTCTATTTTCAGGAAGTAAATACAAGAGCAATCCTAATGTACGCTGATGAAGGAGGTAGGACAGGGTTGCTGCTCTGTCGACAGAAAAGAATCTGCTAGAGGAAGAGCAGCATGTCTGCTTTGGAGACCCCTGATATTTCTCCAGAAAGTTTTGCATGTGTAAACCTACCACCTGATGAGATTCTAGGAGCAGTAGATCCCCAAATTTTGGGTGTTTGTGTGTGTGTGTTGTGGATCTGATGGGTCCAAACCTCACTCTGCCTCATATGCCCCTGGATCAGGCCCCAAATCCACCAGCTTCAGTGGGATAGAACTTATATTTTTTTAAAAAAAGATGAACAACCCAGGAAAAGAGGAACAGAAAAGAAATAAGCCATTATGCCCACTAGCTCATCGTGATACAATAAACCTCTTGGATACAAGGGAGGCAGTACAGAGGGTCTCCAACACTCATGTGCCAAATGCAGAGGATTGCTTTGTGAGACAAAGGTAAGGTAAGTATGGAGGTAAGAGATAAATATGGAGCTGTCCCAGATGATTTGGGGATCATCTGGGACTCAGCTTTACAGTTGGTGAGACAAGAACAAATAAGTATAAAACATTAACAGTATGTAGACATTACTGAAAATGTGTTGCATTTTTAGTTTCCTGAGGAAGTCCCTGTGGAGCCAAAACACATTCCGTGTACAAAGAAGTTATTCCAAGATCTTACCCTAAGGGCATTCTCTTGAGGTTTGGCCTTTTGTTGTTAGGGTAGACAGACAGAAGGGCAAGTATCTGAACTTCAGAAACAGAAGGAACGGCTCCCTCCACCACCCTACTTTTAAATGAATCTCACCTATTTGAGATTCAGCAATATTGGTAGTCTTGCGATCACAGAGTGAAGAAACTGGCAATCCTAATGCAGCCTCCTTGTCTCCCTGGAATTAAAAGGAATGTGCACAGACGTAAGAGGTCATGAATAATAACTTGCTTATTAAAGTCACATCTATCCTTATACAAAAATAGTTTAAAAGAAAGTAGCATTGGTTCCAAATTTATCTTCAAAGGCAGAAGGAAAAGCACCCAAATTTCAGAAAACAAAATGTTAACACTAAGGCATACATGTCAAAATATGAAACCCCAGTTTTCAAGAGGACTTGAAAGGAATTATTAAGTATAATCTGATCCTGGTTTCATATCCTGGTTAGTAAAGCAACATTAAGACAAGCTCTGTTTCAATGATAATGGACAATGATAGCTTAATGAAACTGATCAAAGCATTGACCTGGTACAAGAAGTCAAGGGGAAAATGCTGGATTTATTCCAGATTTGTTTGTTTTTTTAAAAAAATGGCATATTACCCCAGAACGACAACATCCAAACCGCCTATATGACTTAGACACACTGTACATTTGTAATATGAAAAGTTACCTTTCATATTTCTAATAATGAAACTATAAAATATTTCTGGGAATGCCACATCAGCTTGGAATTTTACAGATTCTATCAAGTTTCATTAAAGTCCCAATAAGACATCAGAAGTTCTTATTTATTAATCTTATTCCCCAAGTTTTACTCATAAGAACTCAAGTTTATTTAAAGGGGCCTTACTTTTTTTAATCAACATCATATTCCTTGGATAAGGTAACAGATACCTGTGCTTTCAGATAATTCTGAGATTTTGATCAAGAAGCAATGGTTGCTTCCCGATTAAAGACTAGTCTTTTATTATGAAAGCTAATTTATATTTCTTGCTTTTTTAAAGTTATTGCCCCCCCAAAAAACTTAAAAGGCTAACTGATATGATCAGCCTTGCACACTAAATCTCCATATATGAGAAGAGATTACTACTTCTTTTCATGGCAAACCCAATGGGAAAATACATTTCATCTACTGTTGCCCAGATAATTGGCTGGAGATGCAAGTAAGCTAATTGTACTGTATATTGTCAGCTTCACTCAGTTGCCATCACAATGGAATCATAGTATGACAAGGGATTAAGCAAAACCTACTGCCAAATACTTCATGTGGAGCATAGCAAGGGAAATGTGGGGTTTTGTCATAAACCTGTACTTGTTTGCAGCACAGGTGCAAGGGTTGGTTATTCATTTCCTCAATGGATCTTTGAAACACTGTAAAACTTTCATGATGTCAGTGTGAGGTGTTACTCTTTCATACCAAAATGTTAATGATACCTATTCACCCTTAAAATAGAGCTGTATATAAGTAGATGGTAGACAATAAAGGGTAGTACCAATCTATCTTTAGCTGCAACAGGGCTTATTATTTCACAGGAATTCTTGCCTTGATGAGATTGTAACTGGTATGCAGCATAGCAGGGAAGACTTGTCCCATTTTTTTGCACTGGATGTCACCTGCAGCTAAATTGGCAGCTTTATAACAGCACCATTAGCCAGATAGTTGCTTTGTTAAATGTATTAAACCTTGTAGCTCATTTGCATCTCCAGCTGGGTTCAAATCACATCTTCCCTCCCTCCTTCCTTCCCTCCTTCCTTCTGTTCCTGCTCTTCAGCATTATACCACTTGCTTTTCAGAAAGTGTTATTGAGAAGCAGTGTGGTATTGCACAAGGATAGGTAAGCTACCATGAGCTACTGTTAGCACAAGCTGAGATAGCTGACGACAAGGAATATTGGGAGTTGCAGTCTATCAGCAACATCTGGAAGGCTGTACTTTGTCCACCCCTGGTATAGCAGCTATCATGTTAGATTTTGACCTGGGAAACTGTGTAGCAATTTCCTGTCTAGACATTGCACTCTAGCCATGTCACAGAGATTTGATTGCAGGTCTATAGTGGAGCCCGGACTTGGTGGGTGGAAGCACTTCTAGTTAACTTTTGATGACTTTCTGTTATCAACCTTCCTGGCTCCCTTGTTTTCAGCTTAGAGTGCCCAGGCACACCTCAGTTGTGTCTGGGCCCAGCAGCTGATGTGAACCTCATTCTCCAGGTTCCAAATGCCATTGTTCTGGCCTCTGATGGAAAAGAAGAGCAGCCGGCACATATCCATTGCTTCAGGAATTAGTAGCTGCTAAACTTAATCCCCCAATGCCACCCCCTTTCCCTTGTATGACTCTTTTTGCACCTTACCTTTTCGCGGTGCTGGGGTGCGGGGCTCGCGCGAGCAGCCTCCGGAGGAAGGCTCTCGCTTCCTTGCTTCTTCAGCTCTGCATGAGCTTCCTGCTCGCGCAAGAGCCTCGCCTCTTCCTTTCGCAGTGCAGCGTGGGACCTTTCCAGGCTGCACTGGACAGGAAGCGTGACCGGCCCAGCTCCTGAGGCTCCACACGCAAGGTAAGTGCATGTGGGGCCCCAGAGCGATGCGCGACGGCACACCATTTTTGGCTTCAAGCTGAAAATGAAAAAATGCATGTGTGGTCCGTGTCAGGCCCTTGAGCGTGGACCGTTCCTCACATTTACACGACACTCAAGGGGCCCTTTCGCATTGGAAATGCTGTGCGAAAGTGTCATATTTAGACTGAAAACCTAAGGCACATATGTCAAACACAAGGCCTGTGGGCCAAATCTGGCCCACCAGGCCATTTCATGTGGCCCTCACACCTCTCCTGCAGCTGTGGCACTCTCCCCACCTACCAGCCAGCGGTCACAATCTACTTCTACTTCTGACTGCTCCTCTGTCCAAGTCTCACCATTAGAGCATTGCTATGGCTTACCATGGCAATGCTCTGCGTGGCTCACAAGAGCTGGACAGAGGAGCAGTCAGAAGCAGAAGTAAATTGCAAGTGCTGGCTGCTGGACCCTTCTTCAGAACACTGGCAGTTGGGGCCCCCCAGTGTGGACACCAGGTACACTAGGTACAGAGAGGGGGCAGGGGGGCAGAAAAAGAAACAAGGGAGGGGGGAAGCAGAGAGAAGGTAATATTCGTCTGATCATTTTAAAAAAATACTTTGTTTTCAAAACTCATTTTTCAATAAATTGTACAATAGTTGTACACTTAAGTATCTGCTTGCCATTATTTTTCCTAGACTTCTAGTTTCAGAGCTAGTTATTACTAAAACCAGTAATAATCAAATGCAGAGGCAATTATTTAATATGATAAAAGAGTAGAAACATTTATATAGTCTCACATATACAACCAGCCCTTTGAGGGCAACCATGATGCTGATGCGGCCCAAGATGAAATTGAGTTTGACACCCTGACCTAAGGGAAGGGATTGTCATAACAACTATTCGAAAGATGCTCTCAGAGCCTTTGTCTTGGCTATAACATGGGGTATAAATGCTTTAAATCAGTCAATCAGTACACTCCTAGTAGTTTGGGTGGAGGGGGGCTGGAGTTTCTATAGCCTATCATTATCACAAAACAAAATATTTTGGTGTGGTTTACTCAATCAAGACCAATTATTTTTTAAAAACATATGTTCCTAATAGGGATGTAATTTTTCATTAATTTCATTCTCAAAGGAAACAACAAGCAATTTTAGCAATTCTCTTTTGGATGCAAGAAAGTCTTTGAAGATTGCACAGCTTTCAAGGACTATTCACAACTCAAGACGTATTCTGTGTCAAATTTTTCAGTACAGAAAATATTGTTTCCTGTGCAGAAAATGCTGTAGTTGGGAACTTACTATGCACAACATTTGCACATTTTGTTCAGAAAACAACATTTTCTGCACAGAAACTAACATTTCTGATTGAAAGGATGCTGGGTGGCTTAGCACGCAACATATTTGTGTGCCAGGGTAGTCTCATGAGCTGGTGTCCATCTCTGATGGCAGTAGTGGCTCCTTCTTCTCAGGGGGCTACCTGGTTTGGTCTGGCCCTTGGGGAAGCAGAAGCCACCAGCCAATGAGTTCAAACTGCAGTTTGAATTCATTGGCTGGTGGGGCCCAGCCAGAATGACGGCTCCCAGGCTTCACTCCAATTGGATGAGGAGGAATGAATCTACCTGCTCACTTGCATAACCAGAAATTTGTTTCTGAGTGTTATTTCACACATAGTGGGTCTCACCCCTGAACAAGCAAATATTTCTGTGCATAAAATGCTGTTATCTCTGCAAAAAACTGTGTGTAAAAATATCTCCCCTAAACTATGGAGATTCTCATCAGTCCAAGATTCTCTTCATCAGGGCTTCCTGGAATACAAGAAATACATTTTTAAACTTTTTTATAAAAAAAAAACTTCTTCAAATATTCTTTCCATCTCTAGTTCCTAGTAGAGATGAAAGTACTAGAACTGGTTTGCATACATAAATCAAGACAGATGCCTGGATTTTTGAACTATTATAGGGGTACAGCTATTGTGACTGTCTTGATGAACACCTGTACTTCAAAGGTTTTCAATCCACTCCTGTTTCTTTGTGAGGATGAAATTGTGTGGGAGGAGTGGGCGTACACTGGATCTCTTTGCAGGAATAGAATATATTAAGAGAAATATTTAAAAAGACACATTTAAATGCATGTATGTGCTGTAATGGTGGCAGTGGCGGCAGTGGTGTGCCTTCAAGTCATGTCTTCTTGGCAAGATTTGTTCAAAGGAGGTTTGCCTTTGCCTCCCTCTGGGGCTTAACAAGTGAAATATCTAGGAATGGATTTATGACATGTTTACAAATGAAAAGTCACCTGTTGAAAGAATTCTTCCATTAATGCTTCTGCCCATTTTTTGTGCAACTGCCAGGGCTTTGCTGGATGGCTTATATCAGCAGCATGTACGATCATAGACATAATTTTATCTCTGTGGATCCTATCAAATGAAGGACATTCTCTGATTATCTCAGCAGAAAACTATTTTACTTAAAATGATTTATAATTCTTAATCTTCCCCACTCAGTCAGCGACTGCCCCTCCATAACCAACCTTTCCATCTCCCTCTGATGTTGTAGAACATGTTTCATGGTATTCATTTGCTGGAAATGCTGTGACATATCTGTAGATAAAACCATCTCAATGACCAGGCGGCGTAACTCCCTGAGGCAAAAAAGATTAATAATTTGTTTGGTATGTTCTCTAAACAAGGATTTTCAAATGTTTTGCTGTCCATCAATGTGTCGTGCCTGGTACCCTGGGAAAGACACTACAATTAAAAGTCCACACCCTGAAGCACTGACATGCTCATCTTTGATGTATTGGTATCTTCTCTATTCCAGCTATGTTGTCACTCCCTGCTCTGTTTTTGTACTTCAGTATGGTACTGCTAAATGACCTGATCATTCAGATTAAGGAAAATGTTTCATAAAAGGTGTAAAATTCACAGGCAGTTGCAAGGGCTGGTATGCTAGATGCTGTACCAGACGTGGACAAATATTTCATTTAATATTAAATTGCCGAATGCTATATTAAGAACATCTGCTGTGGTTACTTTTTATTCTCGTAATAGGCAGAACTCTGTGTACACTTAAGGGATAATGACAGTGGGTCTAAAAATTAAGGGAAACTGCAGTGGCAGACCTAAAGGGAAGCAGAGGGTACCCACATCTGAGTGCAAAACATGATCAAAGCACTCCCACGAGATGGTCATCTAGCCTCTGTTATTATATTCCTTGAAGTCAACACTGATATATGACCACCCTATCATGAGGCTTTCTTGGCAAGATTTATTCAGAGAAGGTTTTCCATTGTCTTCCTATAAGAGAGCGTGATTTGCCCAAGTTCACCCAGTGGATGTCCATGGTTGAGTGGGGATTCCAACCTTGGTCTTCCAGAATCCCAGTCCAACATTCAAACCACTACTCTACACCTGCTCTGCTTGCTTGCCTACCTGCCTATATAGTGCTGTGCTTGTCATTTATAGCTAGAAAGGGGTTGGTCAGTCCCCTGAATCTACTCTCCCAAAGACAATTCTAACTTGCTGCAGGCCTCCAAGTGACTGTACTAGTGAGTGAAAAGATTGTCACTCACTGTAATTAATGTAACGTCTACATTCCTCCATATTGTCTTACCTCCATTCGTCTGAAGTTAAATTGGCTAAAATGTTCATTTCTTCACTTTGCATAAGATGGTAAACAGCACTCACATGATGATTTTCAAGAACAGATTTATCATTATATAACATAGCAGTTTCTGACCTAGTATAAAATCAACAAAATTGTCATGTTAACCCTTAATTTAAAAGGACTATGTAATCATGGATTGTAGATTTATGTTTTCTCAGGGATCAATTATCCCAAGAGAGGAAAGAATACTATTTTAAAATATTATTCACTTTTCAGAATAGCGGTTTTCCACCTGTCCTTGGAGAACCATTATCTAGCAACAGCCACTCCTCTCTCTATAAGGACTGCAGCAGAGGGAGATTGTAAACAGTGTCCACTCAGTTCACTCTGCTGTATGTAATTCCATCTTTTGCTCAACTGTTTACATTTAAGCTGGTTTGCTTGTCTGTGCTGTTACCCTGTATACTGGGGATCCTGGGAGGGACACCAAAATGTGCTCAACTAAAGGTGGGGGAAATTAGCTCAGAGTACTGCTTAGCATTACGAGAGGCAGGGTAACGTAGTGAGATCTTGAGCCCTATGTCTACGGGGTCGGGTCGAGTCAAGGAGTACACAAAAGTTGAAACAATAAATGATGTTTTATTAAACACAAGCAAAACAGTGTATGCGACACATTCACACAAGATAACTAAAGAAGATAAAGGTTGGAGTGGTACAGAGGGACTTTTAGAGGAATTGCTGGTTTGGGTGATACTTCACCTGTCCTGAAGCCCAGAAAAATAGAGAGCAAGGCGCGGGTGCGATGTAGCTCAGCACGTGGAGCTGAGGGGAGGCTCGCCAAGCAAAGCGGCAGCAAGGCGGGATGAAACTCGGGAGCGATCCGAGGAAGGTCTCGGAATCAAGGGTTTTTATAAGGAGAATGTGACTGCAGGCTATGCCGTACTTGGGGGAAAACAATAGATTTGGAGTTGGAGACAAAGCCTCCGAAAGGTCAGAATCTGAATGATTGAGTTATCGTGGAGGTTCTCAATAGAGTAGCCAGTATGCAAACGCAGAGTACTTAGGTACTGTATAGGTTACCCATCAAGCTGCCAGCGCGGGGCAGAGGCTCTTTTGTAGGTTGCGTGCATACCTAATTAGAGTACTTGCCTGGAGGTCTCCTAAAGCAGTGAGTCAGCTATTTCTGGCCTGCCTGTATTGTCCAGGAATATTACGGCGATTAACGGCCGAGCTTGTATGCGTGCTTGTCCGGTGGCCTCGCAAGCACGTGGAGGGGAATAGAGAAGTGCAGCTGAATTGTGATATCAAAAGGATATCTTTTAATATCCCCAAAGCTCAGACTAGCCAGGGCAGTAACAGTGCAAATATGCACACGGCAAGCATGCAGGCAGGAACTGTTTGTATTTATTGGTTTTATGTAACCCATTAAGGAGATATTTTGTCAGAAGAAAAATTTCTTTGGGGGGCAGTTAGTTTTTTTTTCTTTTTAAATAAACAAATAAACCTTGGGATTCCTTGGGATTTTATCAAAGTCTCTCAGTTTGAAAGGAGAATGGCATTTTTTCAGGAAAGACAATTTCCTGAGTTTGTTTCATTTTGCTGTGCATATTCTTTTGCAGTCCAGAGTGTTGGATGAGTTGCAGTGCAACCATGAGGTCACAGCAGGCCTGGCCAATGTATTAGGTGAATGGAGAATGTACCCCAGACACGCCAGAATACTCTGAAGTGTTCCATGTTAGGTTTGTCAGTGTAGAAAATATTCCCTGAAGGAAGAACAATATTGCTTCAGCATATAAGATACTCTGCAAGAAAGCGGGGCACGCAAGTTACCGTCGAAACAAATATATTATCTCCCTTAATCTTATTGAAACAAATATATTATCTCTCTTAATCTTAGAAATGGAAGTTATAGTCAGATAAAGGATCTTGAATCATGATTAACGATTGTGCTAAATTTAAAATATACACCACTGGAAATAAGCTATAATTCTATTTAAAAGACAATAATTGTGGTGTAGATATTAAATAAGAATCTTATAACCTTGTAAACAGATATTACCCAATGTTGTTTGATCTATTGTTTTAAGTTTTTTTATGCAACTTTCATTATCTGGAGAGTGTTTAAACTCTTTGTTATGGATGATTAACTTTTTTTGTTAATTATGAGGAACATTATTTGAAATCTCCTGTTATATTTTATTTGTATATGATTAATAAATATATATTTAAAAAAAAGTTACCAAGTAACTGTCTTTTCTTGCTATCACTTCTATTTCCCAAGCCTAAGATAAGCATCATACCTTCATGCTTCCTTCATGTCAGTCACCATTGCCTGTCCCCATGCTGTGCCCATGTTTTTCCTTCCTCACAAATCCAGAACTATGCCTAGAACTCTTTCCTAGCAAATGTCCTTAACTTTGGTACTGAACTTAAATATGCACAAAATTAATCAGCCAAAAAGTACAATTCTATACATGCTCACTAAGAACTATGTCCCATTGAAATTAATGAGATTAGGTGTAGGATTGCAGTCTAAGACACTGTTCGGTTGGTTTTGCTCTCCCTGCCATGCTTTTAGGTAGCTGCCTTGCTTTGATGCTTTATTGGGCTTGCTGTGCTGTGAGGTGATGGTGGGATCGGTTGGGAAACCATGTACTGGGAACAAGGAAATGTTATTGTAACAAATTGTGATAAGGGTACAAGTGCAGGCAGACAAACTCGGCTGCTTGGTCAAACCATGGAAAGCTAAATGAGAAATGGGAAGGGGACAGAAGAGCCTGGGAAAGGAGTTGACATGTTTAGCTGTCAAATAGACTAGCACAGACTAATTTGAAATGTTGCAGCTTACATGGGGCTGCAAATCCAATGCTTCTTTAGTTCTGACAGTTGCCAAGATATACAGTTGTTTTCTTTGATGTTCCCGAATAAAGCTTTTGAAATTTCTAAGCCTAATTACTCAAACACAGAGCTATCTTGTACATCACAGGCACTCATGCCTTTCCATTTCCAGTGGAGCTGAAATAACTATGCTAGAATACGATATAGCTGGCACAGAAGACTTACCTTGTCTCAACATGGAAATGGTTTGTGGTCCCAGTATGTTCATAATCATGGATTGAAGTGCTGAAAATAATTGCTAATACCTCCAGGTCAGTGAACGTGTGCTGGTGAGAAAAATGAAAAACAGTCATATTCTGTACACTGCTAATTTTTAGGGCAACTTTACATTAAGATATAGAAGATTTCCACAGGATCTCCTACGGTTAAATACATGTTAACACAGTTTAGAAGGGCTGGACTGATATTGTGGTATAAATGTGATCACCTTTTCTCTAGAGTGCAGCTTTCACTGAAGCAAGCCTCCTTTCCCGAGTGCCATTATCCATGAAAGATCCCATTTTATTTATTAATTTCATTTCTACGCCACTTTCTTCCAGAGTGGGACCCAAGGTGGTTCCCAGAGAGGGTCAATTAAAAATCTTCACAATAAAATTTAAAAACAGTTATAATCACCACATGAAACAGTATAAAAGTATAAAATCATTTAAAAGCATACAAAAAGTTAAAAAATATAAAAATCCCAATAAGATGCATTAAAAGCTTGCTTAAATAAAAAGATCTTTGCCTGCCAGTGAAATGAAAGCGGAGAGGGGGCCAGCCTTGTCCCCCATGGAAGGAAGTTCCAAAGGTGGGAACAGCCACTGAGGAGACTTTCTCTTGAGTCCTCACCAAGTGAGCCTGTGATGGTGGCAGGACCAAGAGAAAGACTTCTCTTAGAACTCTGGCAGGTTTGTATGGGGAGATAAGACTTTCAGATAGTCTGGTCATTCAAATGTTCATGAATCTCCTGAGTCATACGCAAGTTTCTCTGTTCATGCATTACATGGGCAGCCAGCTGTTCCCCCTCCCCCATGTTTCTGGTTTATTACTTCCATCAGCCCTAGTCAGCATAAGGGATTATGGGAACTGCAATCCTACAATGTGTAGAAGGCCACAGTTGCTCAATGTATCACATGCTAATAAGATAAATGGCTACTTATCAGCAAAGCTCGTTAGAAGGGCTGCTTTTTGGTATTTTTTATTGGGAGCAACATCAAATGCTTTAATCAGAAACTTCCAAGCTAAGACTGATCTAGAATGAAAGAGGTTCTACTCCTTTTAAAAAATGTAAAGTGGATCTCCTCAGTCATTTGGTATTTGATTGCTGAATTAAATTTATCCATCAACTTGGCTACAAGGATACACTGTAATTTTTAAAGTGACTTACTTGAACCTTAGGCTGATAGCACACACAGGTTTAAAAACATGGATAACAAACCACCAATGGGTTATTTTTACATGTTAAAACTGTGGCGATGGAAAAGTTCACCTCTGCCAGGTAACCCTGTTTCTGCCAATGAGTATTTTTCACTCCTGAGCTGGAACTGTTTTTTTTTTTTTTTACTTCAATTTATGTCTTTCCTTTCCACATAGAGCACTCGGCAGTTCTTAACATTAGAGGCATAGGCTTTAGAAGAGAAAACCAAAGGAGGTATGGGAAGATAAAGAGATTAGGCTGTGGGAGGCTGGAGTGAAGAAAGTAACTATTTGGGTCTTTAAATGTGTTCTGGGACAGGGTAAGATGATGAAAATGGAGGCAGTTGTGGACAGAAACTGGTGCCATGGCTAGCTGGAGCAAAGACAACAGCCCAAAGAATGGTTTCCCTAAGAAGGCAGCCAGTCAGTACAAGGAAGACTGGACCATCTCAATGAGAGGTACCTCATAGCACCTATGGAAAGCAAAGTTCCCTGCTGTAAGCTCCAGCCCCTTCTGGGTGGAAAGGAAAAAAAGAGAAATATGGGATGGACAGAGGCACTAGAGAGCAGAGAGCACGTCATTTCAAAAAATGGGGAACATCTAATAAATTTCTTACTTACATTTACAGTGGATACCAAAATTCATGGATGCTCAAGTCCTGTTATGTACAATGGTGTAGTAAAATGGTGCCCCTTATATAAAATGGCAAACTCAAAGTTTGTTTTTTGGAATTTTATTTATTTTTGAATATTTTCAAGCTGTGATTGGTTGAATCTGTGGATGCACAATCCATGCAGGTAGAGGCACAACTGTACTTTCATCTTAGCTAGTTCCAAAATAACACAGACAGCCAAGCAGAGATACATTTAATTTTGGAAAATACTGGGTTAATTTAAACTGGCCTGGGAATGAAAAGTCCCTCTTAATGCTGGAAGTTATCAATAAATATTTCAGGATGAAGAAAATATGTGGATCTCCAAAATAAAGATTTTTTTTTTTTTACGGGAACCTGGACTTTCAGAGATTTTTTTTTCCGTCATCTAGGGCTCCTCTGTAAACTGCCATGCCATGACTTTTGTCAAACCATTCTCCTAAGCGAGTAGATGCACATTATTTTAAAAAGTGTGTGTGTGCATTTCTTGTTTTATTGAGGTATTTCTTACCATGATTCCAGTATGAAGCAAGATGGCATGCACAGTTTGAGTGACATCTGTGGCATGCACTAAATTGTGATATGGATTTTGGTATTTGTTGTAACCGACTTCCAGAGCACTTGCAAATGAAATTAAGCAAGCAGTAGGAATCTGTAGGAGGCAAGAAACAAATATAAATAGTTTTGTAGCAAGCACTAGCAAAACCAACAAAACACTCACTGTTCTGAACTTACAATTCAGATATATCATTTGGGCAAATAAAATTAAAGACTGAGGTTCAGATACTCAGGTGATCATGGGAGGTGTTTTTTTTTTTTGTCCACTAGGTGGACATGTAGTCAGAAATAAGTAGAATGTTAAGGCACTTTGGAATGGACTTTCTAAAAGAATCTCCATTGTTCGCATTCCAACTTCTTTTCCTACCCTCCAAATAGTTTCCCAAATCTCTAAAGCAGCTGAATGGAATTGCTAATTACCCCAAAATATAAGATGCCATTCTATCCTTTTCCTGCACTATGTCTAAAATGTACAGTTTATGACGTCACAGTAAACATAGTATTTGTGGAGGAGGGCATGGTACGAATGCTATGCCTATGCTCTTTTGCTTCCTGTTCTAAGAGATGCTTTTTATTCACACCTGCCATAATTTCTTCTCTGCAGCAACTGAAGGCTGTTTATGTACTGTCTACTGATATCGCTTGTCCAACTATTGCTGTGGACAATGCTATATTACGCTGAACCATTTTAAAGAGACAATGAATTTCTCTGATTCTGGTAATAGTGCAGACTAGCCATGCATTTTCTTTTTCTTTTCTTTTTAAAAAATACCCCTAGTTAGACCCTCACCTTGAATTGACTCAAAAGATTATATTTGCTGAACAGCTCACACATCAGAAATTTCAAGCTGTGTCCTTGACTAGCTTCATTTAAGGCAAACACGTCAAACCCCCATTTGTCAACTTCCTGTTGGTAAGAAATAAAAAAAAACCCTGTTTGCTAAACTGTATTAGATGAATAAAAAGGAATATAAATGCAAATAGTTTTGTTACCTAAAGTTAGATTACATACTGATGAATATATCTATGACAAACTATTCCAAGTATTATAAAATAAACTGGTCCTGATGAAGCAACTTAAGTAATTTGACCAAATACTACCACTCTGCTGTACAGCTGCTTGCCTAGGATGAAGTGATCTGCTGCCCACAAAAAGCAATACTAGCCTGAATTTGTTACTCTATTAGGTGCTCAAAGTGTCTTTGTTTTTTTCTACTGAGTGTGATTTCATAGTCATAAGAGCTGGTTTTTATGGGTCCAAAAACACAACAATTCTCAAATTGGAAAATTTAGATTTGGAAAACTTGGAAACAATTGGTGTGAAATTATCTTTACAGTACAAGCAAACTTATAAGTGAAAGGTGATTTCATACCACCCTGACTGGATTTGCTTTGGACTTGCTATAAAATTCAAATCTGAAATTCTTTGTGTTAAACAGAAATTGCAGTTTGAAGACGGTGGGACTATCATCCATGTAAACATGCCTATTTAATTGCACTGTGAGAGCAAGCAAAGTTAGCTTCATATTGCAGGAATGATTGCTTTTTCTAGGTGCATTTGTATGCAGCATATGAGAGTTCCAGGCAAGATGCACTGATTTTTTTTTTCAAAGGAGGTCCTGGAGGCATGATTTGAGCAAAAACTGTCCAGGAAGATGCATGTGATCTACAGATGGATTTTCTCCACCCCTGCTCTAGACAAAGAATAAACCTGTCAGAAGACTCTCATGGTGGTATAGATCAGTGACTGAGTGATTCTCTGCAGCTTTTCTATGTTGAACTGTTCTTTGTCAGCTGAAAACAGCATCTTAACATTTTGGGAGCACTGACTCAGGCCTCAGCTCCTGGTGATAAATTAGGTCCCAACTTTCTTAGGTTTCAATTGAAAGTTGGGCACATTCATTGCATTACTTAATCAAGATTTCACAGTATTAAAATGATGATATGGCAGAGAGTTATGCTTTTTCATCTCTCAGTTCAATTTTAACAAATAATAGCAACAAATAGTTTAACAAATAACAACAAATAATAGTTTTGGGGAAAGAAAGAAGGTAAAATTCTGGTTGGGAATCCAACAGTGGTGGAGGAGTGTTAACCTTGTGCATTCATCTTGATTGTCCCCTTGAAGTTGCTACTTGCTATGAATTTCAGAGGGTTAATTCATAATTTTAGAAATAGCTTGAGGAAAATATTATCCTCCTCTTCATCAGCAACAGAATCTCAGTCTGAATCTTCCTTTCCTGAAGCCAGTCTTTGCTCCTGTTTAAAGCAGCAAACAACCCAATCACAGTTCTCTGGTCTAGAAGAGATTCTGAATTAGAGCACCTTTGAAAGGCAGGAGACAACCCTAAGCTATAGGTTGATCCAAGACCCAGGACAGCTGTCCTCAGAAACAATATGGCATTAACAGACTGTGAAGGGAGGAGCTGGGTGAGCCTGGCTGAAGGCAGCCAATCACAGCTCAGGGAATGCTGTAAAGGGAGGCCTGCAAGGAGGAAATGTTACAAAAGGGAGGCTTGTCTCTGACAGAGGGTGCAAACGGGAAAAAGATGACACAGAGATAGGGGAAAGCTGACACAGAAATAAGGGACAGATTTCAGAGGGATAGGAACTGATGGAATAGAGACAGGTGGGTCAGAACGAGGGAAGGACTGATTACAGTTCTGGGGAGCTGTAAATGATTTAGTAGTTCAAGGGTTAGTGTATTACTTTCTTGTGTCTTAATAAACTTCTGCTTTGTTTTTACCACTGCTTCTGTCTGTTCATGTTGCATTTGGTGGAGGGGCTGGTCACACTTACTACAGCAAACCCACCAAAATGACATAGCCACTGGTCCTCAATAGGGGACCATATTGAAGCCCAAGTACCCAATCCAGGAAGGGATTAAGGGGTTGGAGAGAGCAAGGAGAGTGACAGGAACCCAGAGCTGGATCTGCAGGGCCAGAATGGCAAGGGGATCCATCACACAGATTCCTTTTATTTATCCTATAAACTGAACTCCACACAGCATCTTCCATGTGCTAACCTTCAGCTATAGCATAGTACTTTGTCGTGACCTAAGACTGTATTGCTTTTGCTGTCAATGCAGCTGTATCCTTGGTCTTTTTTTATAAATTTGAAAACATACGCATTTTTTTTTCTGCCTTTGTCATTTTCTTGTTCTTGTTTTTATTTTTTTCTGGGCTTTTGGCACATCACACTAACTTCCTTGTGTATTTGTCTCACTATATTGTAAGGCAATCTCATGAGACTTTGATTTTCATATGATATTCATAGCAATACCCATAGGAGGTTTTTATCTTTTTTAAATTGCATTTTATTCTTTTACTGAGGTGTGAATTATTTTAATACTGCAACTAGCTTAATTCTATTTTAATGTTCATTTTTTGGTATGCTTTTAATTGTATTGTTCTTTTAAATTGTAAGCCACTCTGAGTCCCAATTTTGGAGGAAAACGTGGGATAACAACAACAGCAACAATATGCTCAAATATGTGTGTGTGTGTGCGCGCGCACGTGCACGTATGTGTGTAAAATGAGATACACAGTAGAATCTAGTTTTATCCTAATTCAAATGAACTTTCCATATATCACCACCATAACTACACTGAAATAGGATATTTTCCATGCTGTTTAGGAAGTAAATGTTATTTTACTATCCTTCTTTTTAAAGCCTTTGAAATGATCTTATCTGAGAAATGGTCCTGTCCCATTGTTTTATTTCAACAACAGATTTCACCTTGAACATTTCTATGACTTCTGATGGATAAGGAAATCCAATTGGACTAGTGGCTGTATGGAACTTCCTGAGGAAAGAAATAAAAGATATGTTATCTTCTTTTCTAAGTCCTATGCATTGAATCAAGTTAAGCTACTATTCATTTTAAAAAGAATTTACTTTTAAAAGTCCCAGATTTCTTCATATGCAAGCAAGCTAGAATTTGGGATTTAAAAAATATAAATGAAGAAAAAGGAAAACTTTCCCGTCCTTGTCAGTCTTTTACATTATTGTGCCCAGTTGCTTTTTTCACTTCATTCATTCATTCATTCATTTAAAAAGCATTTTGGGCAGTTATCTTATTAAATCATTAAGTCCCTTCTAATTTAAACAATGATAGAAGACAATAGAAACACTGACATATAGAAACTGCATACTGTGGAATTGTTCTGATTTGGCGGGACTGGCTTAATCCATTCTCTGTTGTCCATTTTTTCAACTGCTTCTAAAATGTTCCAGTTTCTGTCTCTTTCTTCCATGTTCCCTCTTTGTCCTCAGCTTACTTCAATCACTGCAAACTGTGTTTAACCCAGCAGGGAGGAGAGGAGATAAGGGGGAAAAATCTCACCACTCCCAGTGGACTCAGCCTCCTTTAGCTTGTGTGTTCTTCCTTATTAATATGTTTTGCCATCCTGACTACACTCTGATGTTGCTTGGCCAAATCAAACAACAGGATTTTTGAGATTTTCTTTAGCCCTTCTTTCCAAGGACCTTTCTGATTCCTTCCTTGATTAAGTCCATAGAGTCATAGAATAGTAAGAGGTGGAAAGTACCACAAGGGCCTTCTGGAATACACAACGAAAGCACTCCCGAAAGATGTTCATCCAATCTCTGTTTAAATACAACCAATATTGGAGAGTCCGTCACCCTTCAAAGAAATGTATTCCACACTCAATCCATTTTTACAGTTAAATGTTCTTCCTAGTATTTAGGTAGAATCTCTTTTCGTGTCCTTTGAATCCATTGGTTCATGTAGTATTTGGAGCAGCAGAAAAGAAACTTGTTCTTGTTGAACCACATACATTCTTTTTTGTGCTTTCTAGGGTAACTTAAATAAGGGCAGTTATTATGCACTTTTTAAAAAGCCTCCTTTTATACCACCCAACTGTGACATATGACGAAGTAACCATTTTGCTCTGCTTTGTAGGGCTCTGGATAGGGTTTGGGTCTTTTCAGGGGAATCTATTAGCAGGTGCACCTTGTCATCTAAGAGCATATTCAGGGATGCCTCATGGGCCATAACTCTGTCTATATACTTGTCAGTACTGAGAAACAGTCCTTCTTCCCCAGTCTGAGATCTTGTGTATATTATGATCCAAGGCAAGAAGAAGCAGAAGGGGGACTAGGTCACTGGACCCATCACACTTTGGCCTTGGGCAGAGACGGCTACTTGTAAACTGGGAGAAGTTGCCCCCCAGGTTTGTAGTTTTATATTTTGACAAGTGAGCATGGAGACTGGAAATTTATTTAATTTCTTACAGATATGCAAAGTTTCCCAACAGTTTGAGTTAGGTTGATCTTTAATTTTCCTGATCATCAGCTGCATGGTGTTAGCTTTGTCTTATTTTTCCCTTACTGTAAGCTGCCTTGAGTCCTATGTTGAGAGAAAAGTGTGATAAACAAACAAACAAACAAACAAACAAACAAAGGATTATCCTAGGAATAGCATCATCATTTATTATTAAATCTATTCAGCATTTGTTATCAAATTTTACCTTTCTACCAAAACACCAGTCTGGAAAGCATACGCAATAGTGGGAATGCTCTCTGCAGCCTCGGCTTTGTATATATCTTTTTTCCTTGTAAAGGTAACAGCCAACCATTCCCGTACATCGATAGGCACTGCATCCCATTGGGTATTACACAGTTCATCTTCAGTATCCAAAAGGCTCCTGCAAGAGATTGTATTAAAATCATTTATATCCCACTTATCACATTAGCTTCCAAAGACTCTAACAAGAAGGAAAGATAATTAGTCATTTATTTATGATGAAGTAGATACACTCCCCCTGTCATCCACCAAGGCAACCATAGCCATCTCAGTTCTGTCTCCTGCTCCGAAGCTGTTTGGAAGTGGGTTGTAGGGTCACTTTGCTTCCCAGTCATGATAACATCTCTGTCAAGCAATGATGTATTTTGAAGTAACGGTTAGTAGATTCATGTTTCATTAATGGTATGAAGGTTTGTGTGTATTACTCGTCTTACCGCTGTAATATTATTGCTATATGTAAACACGCTTACATAATGAGACACATGGAGAAAGAGGCTGGAGGGGAGTTAGGTGGAAGCTATGAGGTGCGTGCAGTAAGAACAATGTTTCGGAAATAAGTGAATGTTGATGTAATGGGCCTTGTTAAGAGGCGAGATCAAAAGCAGCACAAGGTCAGAAAGGTCTGGGAAGGAAGCCAGCCTGCAAAAAGAGATTGTTTTATTTAACCGACAAATGGTAGCTTAGCACGTGCAAACTGGTAATGTACTGCTAATAAGAAAATGCAATGCCAACAAGCATTTACTACTAGCAATCTGTTGAAATGTGCACCTGGAAACTTATGTTGATTGCCTTTGAATAAACTTCTCAAAACTCTTGAATGTTCATTGGAGTTGGGAGTTACCCTGTACATGACATTTTGCTAGAACTCCGTTTTAAGCCAGAACCTTGAGATAGCTTTACCAGCTGCAAGACGCAGTCTGAAGGTGAACCTCAGAGCTGGGAAGAGGAACATCAAATGGAAGAAGAGAGACTCTCTGATCCCAGGAAGGACCTGAAGACTGAGGGGGTGGCTGCTGAAGCTGAAGTGGGTGCCTGCCCCAGAGCAGAGGAACCAAGGTTCCTGGCCAATGTGGTAGTGAGAGCGACTCTATTTACAGCAGCAGAGATACACAGGGTCCCAAGCAGGGACCAGCTGGGTGAGGTGTTGGCCAGTGCTCCCCCCAAGGTGATGGTGATGATCCATCTACTAGTGGATGGATGCAGATGCCTACTTTGTCCTAAGGCATGGGAGGGAATGACTCCCAGGCAGGAACCTGATGGCACAGATATGGAATTGACAGGCTGATGGATTAGGATGTCCCAATCAGCAGCACCTTTTAACAAACTATGGAGGAAGAAGGGATGGAATGAAAGAACCAACACCTCTGGGAGGAATTGGAGGAAGGGAGGGGATTGATCCAACATCTGTTAGCTGTATTGAAGGGGGGAACAACTGTAGAAGTCAGTCAGAGTTCTGTGGCAATTGGGGCAGGCAGGGCCAACAGCTAATATAACAAATATTAAACTAAACTACAAGATATCTACAAAATGACAAATAACTAAAATTTGGTTCCCGCCCTTGTTGCAAACAGTGAATAGTTAACAAGCAGTAGCAATTAATTATTAGATCCTTAAATTTGAATTAAAGTTAATACTTATAGCTCATTATATATTTTCATAATAAATATAAACTTACAAAATTACTTGAAAGTTAATAACTCTAAATACATTATTAATAATAATTCTAACTTAATTATTAAGAATCTTTTTTAACTACTTAGTAATTACTTGTCAGTTACAAAATATTTCTTAACAAAGTTGTTTTTAAACTTAACTCCTTACTTACTAACTTACCACCTAATATATGAACCTTACTTAACGTATTCTTTCTTATGTTAGTCATCACTAACTTATTGTCATTCTATTCTATATTCAGATGAGTAATTCTTATAACAATAATTCTCTACATAGTAAGTACTTTTTAAAAGCAACAAAGTAACGCTATTAACTGCAATTACTCTTCTTGTGATAGTAAAAACAGAAAATTTTGAGTTAACACTTTAAAAAAGAAATAAAAGCTATCTGTGTCATCATCAAATACCCTTAGTCACTTCCTACCTTTTACTCTAGTAATCTTGGACCTCTTTCTTTATCAGGCACATATTTTTTTCTTTCTCTTCATGATCATAAACCTCTTTCTTCGTCAAACACTTTCTTCCTCTTTTTCTTCTTTCTTTCTTTTTTCCCCAAGAACTGAATCATATTTAAGTATTCCTAAAAGGTCTTTTATCAAGGCAGCCATATGTAATCTGTGCCTTTTATCCTTGTACATGATAATCAATTCTTCAAGTCAATCTTCACTGAAAAGATCATTTTTCTTGGGAAGTCTGGCCTTCAATAAGTCCATTGGTATATTGTTCTCCTTTTTTCCCAAGAAAACTTCTTATCAGTTCCCAGACCAGTTGTCATACATTCTCCAAAGTGATATCTGATCACACTCCAAATTTTGGCCATTCGTTTTTCCAGTTGAAGTTGAGTTGTGGCATCTCTTAAGCTTTTTGTCTTTCCCACATCAGCTGTACTTTCTCCATTATTTGCTGAGTATTTATCTCATCTTGTATAAACATAACTTTCAGATCTCGGGTCAGCTCTTGCAAAGACTGTGTTACATCTTCTTTTCCCTCCATTTGCCAATGTGTCATTTTGACCACGTATTTTGTTTTAAAATCCTCATCTTCACCTGGCCCATCTTTGAAGTGTCCTGGCAGTTCTTACATAACTACTTCAAACTTTTTCTCAGTAGATAACTTGTCTAAACTAAGCCAAGAAATTCAAAAAAATTCAGGTATGTCCTCAGACCTTCCTTGATAATTTTTAGTTTGAATGTCACAATCCATAGTTAGAGCCACGATGAGTCCCATGCAGTATTTCCAGTATTCTTAAACAATAAGGCTGTGTTCTCAAAACATTAGAGAACAGGAGAACTCATATAAGCTTTCCCAGAGATATTACAATTAGCACTGCGTTACAGAGCAAACAGACTGGAAAACTAACTTTACAAGACCCATCTTCATAATATCAAGCATGATTGACTTAGTAATAAAAAACAGAGTCTTAGTCCATTACTAATATGAACCAAGTATAAACATGATGCAAATCAGAAGCACAAGAGAATCCAATTAATAACCAAACAGCACAAACAGTCAAATGTCAGAAGAAGGGAGATTAATCCTTTAAAAATTCAGAAGAAAAAAAACACTTTTAAAATGCATACAAAATCTAAACAAGTACAAAGCAAAAAAAAAAAAAATCCAAAAGCAAAAATAACAGGTAGAAGAGAAAAAAAGAAGAGGGGTTGTGTACTTAAACTTAATTCATATATAGTCCCAACAGCACTTAAAAAAAGGTACTCTCACTTTAAGTGCAACTCAAGATAGCTCTAACACTATACGAAAGTTCAAGCTGCTGCAAACAAAGACCTTCTTGACTGCTATAAAAAAAGATATAACAAATCAAATTATATATTTTACAAGAGGTCCCTATTGGGGGGGGGGGGGGGTAAAATCCTGCCCCTGGCTCCACCAAGGTACACAATTCTGCTGAAGCCTCAGGATCCACTGTGGACACTCCATTACTGAGCAGACACTTCGCCAGTCTCAATTGTGATTGAACAGAGTCTTCTGTGTATCACGGATTCCACTACCTTGATGGGGAGAGCCCTTTTTGTCAGGCACAATGCTTCTGGGATCTAGAAGAACTTCATAGAAACATACAGTTGGAAAAGATCATAAGTACCATCCAGTCCAACCCCTTGACAAGCAGGAATACATGTTGAAAGCACTCCCAACAGATGGTCATCCAGCCTGTGTTTGAAAACCTCCAAAGAAGGAGACTCCACTGCACTCAAAGACAGCGTATTCCACCATAAAACAGTTCTTACTGTCAGGAAGTCTTCCCTGATGCTTAGGTATAATCTCTTTTCCTGAAGTTTGAATCCATTGCTCTGTGTCCTAGTTTCTGGAGCACCAGAAAACAAGGTTGCTCCATCTTCAACATGACATCCCTTTAAATCTTTAAACATGGCTATCATATTATCTCTTAACTTTCTTTTTATGAGGCTAAACGTACCTAGCTCCCTAAGCCACTCCTCATAAGTCACCCTCCCTCTGGACATGTTTCAGCTTGTCAATATCCTTCATGAATTGTGATGCCCAAAACTGGACACAGTATTCCAGGTGAGGTCTAACTGAAACAGAATAGAGTGATAGTATCACTTCCCTTGATCTCAACACTATACTGTTATTGATGCAACCTAGAATTGCATTGGGTTTTTTAGCTGTTGTATCATACTGTGTTCATGTTCACAAAGTCTCCTAGATCCCTTTCACATGTACGGTTTTCATTCCAGGTGTCACCCATCCTATATCTGTGTGTTTCATTCTTTCTTCCTAAGTGTAGTATCCTACATTTCTTCTTGTTAAAATTCATTTTGTTAGTTTTGGTCCAGCTCTCTAATCTACTAGCTTGACAGGGGGAGCACACTCATCAGGCATAACACTTCTGGGAACTGTGATCTAGCACAACTCACTAGATTGTATCTGCCACTGATGCAACCAGCTGCCAGAATCTTGAAATCAGCTTTCTTAAAAGTCTAGATTGTGAGTCTGACTATGCTTGGCTTCCCCCTTCTGCTGTATAACAAACTTCAGGAAAACTCCCCTAACGATCCTGACACTATCACTCAATAACCAGGTCGTCACTCTTGGTTAGGAGCAGGTCCAAAATAGTGATTCTCCTTGTTGCCTCTTTCACCTTCTGGACAATGAAATTGTCTGCAAGGCAAGTGATGTTGCACCTGATATTCTTGGCAGAATTTGACTTCCAATAAATGTCAGAATAGTTGAAATCTCCCATTTCTACCATTTTTTTTTCTGAATGTGTGATCATCAGTTTTAGGAAGACCTCATCAAAGTCCACAGTCTGGTTTGGGGGTCTATAGTAGGCCCCCCAAATGGCATCCCTGTTTTTTTTCCCTCTTCCTCAATTTTTACTCAGATGCTCTCAACCTGGCTTCTATGATTTAAGTCATGGATCACTTCACAGGTGTAAACATCCATGACATATAATGCTACTCCTCCTCCCTTCCTGTTAGGCCTATTTCTCTCAAAAAGATTGTACCCCTCTATTACTACATTCCAATCATGAGACTTATTCCACCAGGTTCCAATAATGTCTATTATATCATATCTGCTTTGCTGTGTTAAGAGTTCAAGTTCATCTTATTTCCCATGCTCTGTGCCTCAGTGCAGAGACATTTAAGAGTCATTCCCCCAGCTGCTTATTTAAGTCTTCTCTTCTCCTACAGTTAGGCTCTTGTACTATTTGCTCATTTCCTCAATAACATTGAGATTATTATCTCTAGCACTTGATGAACTCCTGCCCTCAGGAATAGTGTCACCTTCCCCCACATAACTCAGTTTAAAGCCCTCCTGATCAGATTTGTGAGGCTCTTAGCAAAAACATTCATGCCAACTGCTGTGAGGTGCAACCCATCACTTGCCAACAGTCCATCTTCATGAAACTGCAGACCATGATCCAAGAAGCCAAATCGTTCCTGACAGCACCATCTGCAGAGCCAGTTGTTCACTTCCACTATTGTTTTCTCCCTTCCTGGGCGGTGTCCTTTAATTGAGAGGATAGATTAAATTTCCACCTCTGCTTCAAGTTCCTTCAGCTTTCTACCCAGAGCCTCATAATCCCTTGTAATATGCTAAAAGCCAAGCCTTGCCATGTCATTGGATCCCACGTGGACCAAAAAGAAGGAGTAACAGTAAGTAGGCCTCAGAAGTCTTGTGAGTCTTTCTGTGACATCATTGATTTTTGCCCCCAGAAGACAGCACACTTCTTGAGCCATCTTGTCAGGCCTACAAACCACTGTCCCCTACTACCACCATTTGTCTCTTCTGAGGACTGGCAGGGGCCATTCCGTGTCCTGAATTTTCCAAGGACACTGGACATTCTCTGAGGACTGACACTGCTGCTCTTGTTGCTGTTCCTCATCATCTCTGATAAAAGAAAGAGCTTCGAAATGATTCTGTAGCTTCGAACTCACTGAATGATCCCTGGTCCTTCTACCTCTATGTGTTACATTCCTTCAAGTGTCAATCTCCTGTGTTTGGGAACTGACCTTCTGCTCAGAGAAATCACCTGTTTGTTCCTCTTTCAGGATGGTCTGCTCTGCATTATCCAAGAAAACCTGGTGCTTCCAAATATGTCAAAGAGTAAATACTCAGGCTTAAAGTTACTGGACCTTCTCTTCCAGGATGGTCACCAACTTGCACTTGCTCTAGGTATAGCCACCCGCATCTTCTGGCAAGAACACAAATATACCACAGCTATTGCAGGAAACTATAGCAGCTCCCTCATATTTCATATTCAATACTCTTGAGTAGGCACTGAAACAGAAATTTGGGCCTCCTCCTCAAAACTCCCCCACCAATCACCCACATGCAATGCCTTTTGGCTTTGCCTGTTAACGGAGCTCCTGTTCAGTGCTTCTAATATAACTGTGTGTGCCTCAGGCCCACAGAGACTGAGCTTGAAAGACAGAGGCAGCAGTTATATAGAACTAGTGGCTGCTAGCTCCACTCCAAGCAAGTCAGTGACGCAGCAGAAGCCCCACCCCCTTAGACCATGCACTCAGGGAGAGCACAAGGCCAGAAACAAACACACCCACACAAGCCTTTAAAAACACACAGTCAAACAATCAAGCATGTCCTCCATGACACAGTTCATCTTCTGCTCTCTCCTGAATATTCTTAATTGCAGTTTTTAAAGAAACTTGACTTTGTTTTCACATGATGTATAGATACTGATCAACAGAATTTTCATTCTTTGTATTTGAATTTCTAATCTGATTATCTTCATCTTTAAATATTTCTTTGGCAATATAAATTGTGACTCTTCTTTTCTTCTTTTCAATAGCTGATGCAAAGCTGATGAAAGTTTGAAGAAACCTTTGATTTTTTTCCCTTATGTGGATCTCTTAGATATCCACTTTAGTCTTTCCCAGGTAATGAAACACTTGATTTGTAAACTGTTTGGTTTTGTAAACCGTATTTAGGCCTTGTGCATTCTGTGAGATTAACTTCATATTAAGATTCTTTTATTTTTTTTCTATATTATAGTTTTTAGCCCCTTCCTGTCCTTCTTCTTGGTCTTCCTCTAATTAACTCTGTTCTGATATTACTTGTTCTCCATGGTCTTGTAATTTTTCTTCCTCAGTCTCTCTCTCTCTGTTTATCTCTGTCAGCCATTTCTGACATCTCTCTTCTATCCTTTGTTACTATCCTTTCTTCTCTTCCTATGTCTTATTTTTCCCCCAAAATTCTTTCACTTTATCTAATGTACTCATTTGTAGGTTAAAGAAAAAGGATAGGACTTCTACCTCCTCCCATCTATGTGTTCATTTTCTGTAATTTCTTTGTGAGAAAAAAATCTCTCTTTTTCAGAACCTAGGTAGGTATATCTTTGTAGATCTTTATCTCTCTCTCCTCTATTATCAGTTTTCTTTTATAGCTTTCTTGTCCTTTCTCTTATAAAATAAATAACTATATTTCCTGTCAGGTTCTTTTTCTTTACTATCACCAAATTAATTCTGAACATTTTATCAATTTCTAACTCCATTTTTCCCACTTATAGGTCCATATGATTAGTGAATATTCTTGTCACTCATTCATATAAATTTAGCTGTTGTTCTGAGCAGCCTCTTAATTTTAAATACTTACTCCTCTGTCTTACCTCCAACTTCAGTTTTGCTTCTCTTTCAGTCCTCTATTCACTCATCAGGTTTTCTGTCTCCTTTTCCAAGTCTTTTGCTTTCTTCTATAGCATTTTCACTTTTTATTCAATTTCTGCTATATCTTTTGTGATTTTTTTCAGGGTTTGATTTAAATTTTCCTTTTCACTTTTAAAATCTTGCCTTAATTCTGCTCTTATACCTTTTACTTCTTCTCACATCTCCAACCTGAATTTTTGAAACTCTTCCAGAATTTTTATATTCTAGTCCATATTGTTCACATTCAAATCTAATGAAGATCTTCTTGCTTATGTCTGTGTTTGCATTTGTGTTGCTTTTCTTGTTCCCATCACCATTTTAATTAGTCTTTCTCTTTTTATTAATAATTGTCTATTTGTATATTGAAATATACACTTACATCTGTATCTATCTGTCTTGTCAGTAGATATCTCTCTTATGATTTAAATGTCTATTTCTATAGTCTCTATGTTATAAAGTTGAGACTACCATATCTAATGACGTTGAACAAACTAAGTATTGTTATTCAAATTTCCCAAGTGTTTTGATTTTAGAATTCACATAGGCACAAGTATGCACTTAATAAAATTCTTCTAATTCATATAAGTCTTATTCAATCTTATATCTATACTCCTTATATAGGGGATATACCTATACTCCTTGAAATCCTGTAATTTTCTTCTTCTTCTTCTTCCTTGTCTCTCAAGCTATCTTGTTATATCTCAATACTTTTTATACATCAGCATATACCACTATTTCTTACTTAATCTTATATTTCTTTATCAGTCTCTTATTTCAATCTCAAATTCATTTTGAGGGGTCTTGTAGTTTAATGGATGGGAGTGGGGGATCATGAGCATACTACTGTTGAGCAACAATGGCAGGCTCAGAGTCTGCAGAACTGCCACTGCCATCCTTTTTAAAGTGTAACAGAAGAAAGATGAGTAACTTCAACTATATAGGATAAAAATTCTTCAGAAAAGACTATCTACTAAAATTTAAAGTTTAAAGTATAAAGTTGATTTTCACTGATATTTAGGACATTCAAATGAGACGGAGAAAGAAAATCAGTAGAAAAGGGGGGGGGAATAAGGAGACTGAAAGGACTAGAACGACTAAACTAAAGAGCAAACAAACAAACAAACAAACTGGGATGAAAACTGGGACTTAAGATCACCTAACAGAAGAAAAGTGTTTGTTATGGGGAAAGGCTATTCAAAAGTGGGTGTTGCTTTAATGGAACTGTAAATAACTGAATGAATAGAGAAAGTGAAAGAAGATTTGTAACGCAGAAGGTCTTGAAATTTATGGATAGAAATTGATTGGAAATTTGACAGACAGGAACTGAACTGAGTTTTTTGGGATTTAAATACATTAGAGTGGTGTGTCTGGAGAAGTGGTTGGAAGCAAAGGAGAAAAAGACAAGACAAAGAGGGAGTAAGAATCGTGGGACTAATGATGATCGGAACAGATTGGAAAAGAGACATGAAGAATGAAAGTGAGAAAGACAAGGAAAAGATAAGGAAAGTCTGTAACTGGGGGGAGGGGGAAAGAAAAGGGGGAAAGGGATCTGACTAAGTGATTTTTAGACTTTCAAGGTTAATAAAGACTTAATGAATGAAGATGTGGGAGGAAAAGCAACATAAGATCAATAGAAAGACTTAACAAGGAGTACTGAAAGAAAGTGTGTTGAAGAGCTGCAAAAGGAGAGTGTTTGCAAAGCAAAGTTAATAAGCTAAGGACAAAGAATAGATATATAAATTAAATAATAGGGAATCAAATAAACAATTGATAAATAAGAATTATAGCAGTACTATAACAGTATATTTAATTTGCTGTACAATATGAATTTCTATGGCTAAGTTATTGCACTAATTATTAATTCTATTTTGCTATACTAGAGGTTAAAGGTATTTTACTGTTTTTCCTTGCTTTCTCCCCTTTTCTCTTTTCTTTTTATCTAATTTGATTGTTTAAATATTGGAGAAATTTAATTGGGGAGAATTTAAGGTGTATAGATATTTGTGACAATTAATTATGAATGAATTTAAATTCTTCTATAAGTTTAAGCTCACTATGAAGTATTTTCTAGGGAAAAAGAATTTTCTAGAGAACGTGCTGTCCACTAGAACTACCTTATAGCACCCTTTCTGTGCACAGCATACTGTACCCTGCAAAAAAAAGCCTAGAACTGTATTCTGCAAATGCCCAGAACACCCACTTCCCAACTATGCTCTCTCACCAAGTTCAACAGCCAGGTAGGTCTCCATGGAAGTGATGGGGAAAAACAGAGGAATCTCACAGAAACCAGCTTCTAGTAGCCATTCTGGACACAGCCTCTGTGTTCTAAAAAGCCCAGAATTCCCACTTCCCATCCTCACCAAATTCACACGCTTTTGCAGAAAGCACAGTTTGTGCCTGGAATGGCTATAGGGTGATTCCTGTGGAATTTCCTTTCTTTTTTTCATAATTCCTATGGAGTCCTGAATAACTGGTGAATTTGGTGAAGGTGAGTGTTGTGGAAGTTGGTGTTCCAAGCTCTTTTGCCCAATACAGTAGCCAGTTGCAAAATACACATGTTGTGCTCAGAATGGCTACTCAAGGGTAGTTCCTGTGGGATTTCTGTGATTTCCCCCACATTTTTCTCATGGAGTCCTACATGATCTGTGAGGATATTTCAGAAATCAGCATTCTGGGCCCTTTAGCATGATACAGAAGGTGGTTTTATTTTTATTTTTTATATCCAGATGTTGTGCCCAGAATGGAAATGAAAAGCTAGTTCCTGTGTCATTTTTTTGACACAGGAACTTGTTATATCATTCCTATCCAGTTGTTTGTGGCTGGTGAGTTTGGTGGGATGGGCCTAGTTGGAAGTTGGCATTTGATGCCCTGGGTTCTTTTATTCTGTTCTGTATGTTTGTTGGGCCTTAGAGAGTTGTCAGGACTTAAAAGAAAATGTTCACTGTCTACATTTCTTTTTTGCTCATTATTATGATTCATTTCATGATTACTACCAAAAATAATGTTGCTGTAGATGGGGAGGGGGTGTTTTTAAAATTATTTGCACTGAGCACCAAATATGCTGGGTATGCCACTGGGATTAGATAGGATATCTGATCAGAGAGCCAGATCCCTACATATTAGAAAGTTTTGTGAGTAACTTTGACAAACATAGGAATCATTTTTGAGGATGCAGAAGTGCACTGAGGAAGAAGGCATGCCATAGAAGTACTTCCACACTCAAGTGGGATGCAGTTAAGCTACCAATATTACTGAAGGTGGGAGGCAGGGCAGAAGTGTAGGTAGTAGGTACACATCTAACTTGCCATCTCTTTCCTTGTTTCCATCTCCCATCACCATAACATCTTCTTGCCCACCCCCCAATAATTCTATTGGTGGCTCCACCACTCTCCTATTTCCTTCCTATGCGTTTTGACTAGGGATGGGATGAATCCAGAATTTTCCAAATCCCTGGAAGGTTCTGGGAATCCATGAATCTCACAAATCTTGAATCTTTCAGCTGTCCTTGAAATCTCAAGCCTGTAGCTTCCAGTCAAGTACTGAACTTAAATGTGAAATGTTCAATTTAAATATCTTAGAATACAAGCCCAGATGTAATTCCTGAAATTGTTAGCAAAGGCCATCATTATTCCAAGGGAAAACCTCACCTACTTACTATCTTTCCTTGTAAGTAAAGTCTCCCAAATTTTCAAGCGTCCTGGTCTCCCAGGTTTTCAAGCATCCCAGTCTCCAACAATCTATTTAGTTGGAGGATTCAAAAGATTCAGTTTGCCTATTTTGGCACAGGGATTCGGATAAGGAAATCTTGAATCCTTACCCAGGATTTGGTTGGCCCATCCCTAGTTTTGACTATTTTGGCCCAAGACCTGAATTCCAACTTGGGAAGTGTCATAGGTACCAATATTAAGACCAAAGCAACGTGAGTGATGCCAGGCTCAGTGCAATAGCTTTCAGGCACGCAAAACTTTATCGAATGGGATCTCCTACTCAATCCAAAGTCTTCAAACAAAAACTTCTCAGGTTTTAAATAGTTCTTTAACTCTGGTACCAATTAGGACAGACGAATTTCCATAGCCTGGATAGGGAATCTCTTTTGGACAGATTAGATCTGCAAAGTGGAGGTTTGCTTCCCTGCTCCTTAGTTCATATCTTCTTCCTCCTCCTTTTTCTCTTTCTCAGCTTTACACCATCAATCTGCCTATTGATTCAATGTGCATACATTTTTATATGCATTAAACAATTTCTAAAGTGTATTTTCTTTGTGGATATTTGATAAATTTTATAGCACATTTTATTTTACGCATGTCAAAAGTACACATAATGCTAAACACATATTATTTTGTGTTGTCTGAGCATTTCAGGCCACCGGGGGTGGGGGACCAGGTTGAAAACTGCTAGGAAAGAAGACGCTGATTCTGTAAAGATCCCAGTGAAAATTGCCTCTCATTCAGTTTGCTATTTGCACTGGGCACTTCCTTTGTACAACACAGTGGGATTTTCTTCCAACTGCAGCATGGCAGCAAAGGCCCTCTTTCCACGAGCTGTGATCCCATTTCCCATCCTCCCCGCCACAGCTACTGCTACTATTTGCATTTGTAAGAATATCCATGCAACTGAAAGTCAAGTGCATAGGATCATATATTGTTTGACCTCAAGAGAATAGGAAATAGCTGTTTTAACATTGTTACCCTGTGTACTAGGGGTCCCAGGAGGGACACCAAAATGTGCTCAACTAAAGGTGGGGAAAATTAGCCCAGAGCACTGCTTAGCGCTACGAGAGGCAGGGTAAAGTAGCGAGATCTTGAACCCTATGTCTACAGGGTCAGCCCGAGTCAAGGAGCACACAGAAGTTGAAACAATAAATGATATTTTATTAAACACAAGCAAAACAGTGTATGCAACACACCCACACAAGATAAAGGAAATAAAGGTTGGAATGGTATAGAGGGATTTTTAGAGGAGTTGCTGGTTTGGGTGATACCTCACCTGTCCTGAAGCCCGGAAAAATGGAGAACGAGGCTGGGGTGCGATGTAGCTCAGCACGTGCAGCTGAGGGGAAGCTCGCCAAGCAAAGCGGCAGCAAGGCGGGATGAAACTCGGGAGCGATCCGAGGAAGGTCTCGGAATCAAGGGTTTTTATAAGGAGAATGTGACTGCAGGCTATGCCGTACTTGGGGGGAAAACAATAGATTTGGAGTTGGAGACAAAGCCTCCGAAAGGTCAGACCCATCAAGCTGCCAGCGCGGGGCAGAGGCTCTTTTGTAGGTTGCATGCATACATAATTAGAGTACTTGCCTGGAAGTCTCCTAAAGCAGTGAGTCAGCTATTTTCTGGCCTACCTGAATTATAACGGCCGAGCTTGTTTATGTGCTTGTCCAGTGGCCTTGCAAGCACGTGGAGGGGAATAGAGAAGTGAAGCCGAATTATGATAATATCCCCAAAGCTCGGACTAGCTAGGGCAGTAACAACATGATATCCAGAAGTCCATAGTTTTTTAGTTTTTTAAATATTTTTTTAAAAACAAGACACACACACACACACATCAACATAAGATACTAAAACAAATCCTATAACACAACTTACAACAATACAAGGGGAAAGAAATATAGGGAAGGTGGGGATAATAGGAGGGATAAATAGGAAAAGAACCACCACAACAAAGACAATTGAACAAAATGGTTTACACAAATAATTACAACACTTGGATGATTCCATCTGTAATGTGGATACCACCTTAGTAAAATCTTGTAATCATAGAAAATAGTAACCTCTCCGCTCTAAGAAAAGGGAGAATCTTACTTAGCTGCAATGAAATACCCTTAAAAAAACATGAACAGCCTCAAGGAATCAATACCAATCATTCAATCACTGCCTTCTATTAGAATACAGCTAATTGATTTTAAAACTGTTGTCATTAGTAATTCATCATCTTTATCCTATATGATCAGATGGTAACCCTGTAAAACATACTTCCTTTAACATTCCAAATTCAAAACAAGTTGTGACTTACCTTCTACTATTTTTGCCCTCCCCTGCCTTAATCACCAGTGAGTATAAATACAATAAGTAACTATAATTATAGTACTCTGATCTACTCCATCACAGAAAAAAACCAAACAGTTGAGAAATTAGATTTCAATTAAGATTCTACGTGAATGATTAATTGGGAATACAGATCAACAGTGAAAGGCAAGTGCAGAAATCTTTTTATTTTGTAGAAATGTTGCTAGTGGCTCCCATGCCATATAAAATGTACTGTCTAACATTTTCTAGTCTGTAGGTCATCTTATCCAATTCTGCTATATCCATAACCTTTTCTAACCACTCTTCAGTAGTGGGTATAGAAGTCGATTTCCAATGCCTGGCAAAAACTATTCTAGCTGCTGTCATAAAGTGCCACATTAATCTTCTAATCTGAAAGTCAGGCCTTAGTTCAGCTCTCCATATACCCAGTAAAAAAAGTTCTGGTATTAGTTCAATCTTTATTTTTAGAATCTTTTGTATATTACAACAGATAGCAAGCCAGAATTTCTTTGCTCTGTCACTACCCCCATCACATGTGAAAAAAGGTGCCAACTTGATTTGCATATTTCCAGCAGTGATTTTTTCATCTGGTTGTTCATCTTTGCAAGTCTGCTTGGTGCCAGATGCCATCTATGCACCATCTTTAGAGTGTTTTCTAGCAACGCATAAGATCTAGAATTTGTCATGTTGTCTTTCCAGATTGCTTCCCACTCTTCCAGTGAGATGTTATGGCCTAAGTCTCTTGCCCATTTTATCATGCATTCTTTAATAGCTTCATCCTCTAAATTAAAAGTTAATAATATTCTGTACAGCCTGGAGAGTAATTTTTTTCCCCCTTTTAACAAGCAAACTTCCAGTTCAGTAGGCCTCAGTCCAACCCCTCCAAGTTTGGAGATCTTTTTTAAATCTCTCCTTTATTTGCAGGTATGGAAACCACTGCATTGGAAAACCTTCTTCTGCCAGCTGTTGTTGGTCTTTCAACAGAATGGAATCTCCATTTTGCTTTAACAGTTCCTTATAGGTAATCCTGTTACCATATTTTCTGAGTCCAGGGATGGACAGTGACACAGGTGATACCCAAGATGGTAATTTTGGGCAAAGCAGGGGTTTATATCTTTCCCAACCCTTGATAAGAGCTCTGTGGATAATATGGTTTTTAAAAGACTTCTGAACTTTGGACTTGCCATACCATAGGTATGCATGCCAGCCAAAATGAAGGTCGTATCCTTCCAACATCAGAAGCTTCCTGATGTTCCTATCAGAATCCACGGCTTCATCCATAGAAGGCAGGCTGCATCGTAGTACAAATTTAAGGCCGGTACTGCAAAACCTCCTCGTCGCCTTGTGTCTGTCATCAACTTGTACTTCATCCTAGGTTTCTTTCATCCTAGGTTTTTATAAACACTTGCATTTAAAATTATGTACATAATAGAGAGATCCAGTGTGGTATAGGAATTTGGGAATTGAACTGGGACTCTGGGAGACCAGGTTTTGAATCACTGCTCAGCCCTGGAAATCCAGGGGGTGACTTTGGTCAGGTCCTACTCTCTCAGCCTCAGCAGAGGTCAATGGCAAATCCTCTGAACAAATCTTGCCAAGAAAACCCTGTGATAGGTTTTCCTTAGGGCTCCCATGAGACTTGAAGGAACATAACAAGCGGGAGAGAGAGAAAAAAAATCTGCCCAGTTAACCAAGGGTACATATTCAGTCTATTAAAAGTTTAAAAAATGATTACTGTAACCAGTTGATATAATCTTCATTTCAATGACACATTGTTCAGAGGAGCGGAGAGCATGAACAATATGGATGGCATAGGTGCAGAGTTCTTGTCAGGCAATGGCCGATATCCTAAATGGTCTCAGTACAGTGTAAATATTTGCTCACAGATTTATGCTAGCATTATAGAACACTCAACCAAAACAGTAACACAGCACAACACACACATAGGCCTGGATAACCATTCTACAGTGAATTAGGAGTCTGCATGCACAACTCAGCTTCCACGACCATCAGTTGACTATGACTATGGCACAGTATCCAAATAATTATTCTACTTGGGTAGCACAATATAACACTTGCATCAGTCACTAACAAGCTGCCAGCCAAAGTTTCTAGTCTGATGCAGCACTTACAACAGTAAGAGTGACCGGGGAAGCAGAATTCCCAACATTACTGGTGATCCTTCATCAGCTCAAAAGAAATTGTGCTATACTTACAACAGAGTAGCAGAAAGTTTCTTTTTGGCTCTTTGATCATAGGTTTTTGATTTTGCTGAACTGGAGTTTGTTCTGACACCAATCTTCTCCCTTTTATCCTGTGTCATAGTTACTAATCTTATGGGAGTAAGTTACTACATTTAAATATTGCAGTAAATTGCTACATTTATATATAAGTTAGTTAATCGTCATTCCTCATTCCTATGTGCATGTCATTCTTACAAGTTACCTACTGATGCAAGTTCAGTGGAAAAAACCAAGTCCTTTCTTAGGCATTGTGATGTCATTCTGATGTAACTGTTAACTGTCAGGTTGTCTCAGCTTATTTCTTGATAGGATCCCATACCTTCCGCATAGACCTGTGGCTCTTTTCATGGCAAACCGCTAGTGGGGCTGGTGGCAGGGCTGGCAATTTAGGATACCTGCTGAGGCCCTCTTTCCCCAGCAGGGAACCCAGTGTAAGCATTTGGAAGCACCTGGCCTAGTTTTCTTCCTTATTGCTATTGCACAGGTACTTTCAGTGCAAGCAAAATGTGACAGCAGCAAGGAAAGAACAGCCTCCTTTGCCTTTTCCGCAATATCTGGGGATTGGGTCCAAAAGGAAAAGACTAGTGAATGGGCACAAGCAAGTGGAGGAAGGGACCCACTAAGAATGTCTTGCCAAGCCTCCCTAATCTCCAATGGTTAAAACTGTTAATCTAGAGAAACAATCCAAAAACAGGGAAATGCAAGCCTCATAAGAATTTTTATTGATTTTTATATTTCTGTAATTTGGAAGTATGCTGATATCCAGTGTCTCCCTGGATTGATAAAAATATAATGAAAGTTATCAAAATGATGTGGATGATAGTAGATAGCAGTCTTTGGACAAGGACTTTCCTATGGCATAACTTCCTGAAGAAAACCAGCAACAGAAAGAAACTGTTTCCTATTTCTGAGTATGTGCTGCACTGATCAAGAAGCGATTTAAGAGCAAAAGGAATAATACAAGCTATGACAAAGTATAATTTATAAGTCAGTCTGGATCTCTTGCTAGATCTTCTGAAGCAAGATAGCTCTGCTCATTAGCCATTTCCACCTTACACTGTTATAGTGTTATTATTCCACTTTCAATATCCTGTGGAATTCTGAGGTTTGTAGTTTACTGAGGCCAAAGAGCTCTCTGGCTGAGAATTCTAAAGGCCTCTCCCTAAACTTCAAACCCCAGTATTCCGCAGGATGTCAGAAGTGGAATAATAGCCATTGTCATTGCAGTTATTTTGGTGAAAATATCCAATCTATTAAGATCATTTTGAATCTTGTCCTGTAGGATATTAGCTACCTCTCCTAATTTGGTGTCAACTGAAATTTGATAAGCACCATCCAAGTTGTTTGTAAAGATGTTCAACAATACTAGACCTAGGAAAGCATCCTATGATACCCACTAGTGAATTCTCTCCAGGGATAAAGAAAAACCATTGGTGAACATTACTTGGGTTTGGTCATTCAACCAGTTAAAAATCCACCAAACAATAGTATTGTCAAGCCCACATTTTACCAGCTTGTTTGGAAGAATATCATGAGGACTTTCGAAAAAAAGTCTTAGTAACATCAAGATATGCTAAATCCACAACATTCCCTTCATTTACCAACCTTGCAACATTTCTGACCATGGAATCTCACCTAGTATTTCCCTGTCCTCACAGAAATCAACTTCTTTGAAATTCAGGGTACATGTCTGACTACATTTGGTTTCCTCTGTCCTCTGTGTAACAAATTCCAGGTCATTTCCACCCAAGGATATCACTTCTTTCACCCAATTGACTGGTTAATCTCCGTTGGTTAGCTGGAGATCCAAAATAGCTGATATTCTTGATGCCTCCTCCACCTTCTGGACAAAGAAAATTTTGAGAACAATGATGATATTTGGCTTATCCTTTCTTCTGTATAGCAAATCCCAGTAGGATGTGGTAATTCCCCCCTAAACATCCCACTGCTTCCACTCCATTGACCAATTCTTTCCTGGTTGTTAGCATCAGTTCCAAGATAGTTGCCTCCTCCACATTCTGGATAATAAATTGTCAGGAAGGCAAGTGAGGGCTTACATTCTTGGCAGAATTTATCCTTCAACAAATACTAGAGTGTTCTCTGATTGGTCTCCCATTACTACTAGATTTCTTCTTTCTGGATGTTTGATTGCTGGTTCTAGGAAGCATCATCTCAGTTTGCATTCTGACTTGGAGCCTACAGTAGACTTCAACAATGATGCTGCTATTGTTCCACACATACCTCCTTTAATTTTTATGCAGATGTTCTCAAACTGTTTTCAATGTTTTAAGTAATGGATCTCCTCACAGATGTATACACCCTTCACATATAAAGCTACTTTATGCACCCTTCCTTTCTTGTTAGGTCTATCTCTTTGGAATAGGTTATACCCTTCCACTGCTGCACTGTGGTCATGAAACTCATCCTACCAGCTTCAATGATGCCTGTTAAATCATACTTACCTTGCTGTGCTAAGAGTGGAAGTTCATTTTGTTTATTTCCCATGCTTTACGCATTAGTATGAAAACATCTAAGACTATAGGGCATTCTCTATCACCCCAATTCCCCCTGTATCACTTAGGCTTTTGGCCCCAATACTTGATATCCCCCTGCCTTCTGGAATACTGTCTTTCTTCTCTACATAATCTAGTTTAAAGCCCTGATCATGTTCGAAAGACTCCTTCCAAATATGTTCTTACCAGCTGTTGTGAGGTACAACTTTCCCCTTTTTCAGAAGTTCTTCTTCATGAAATTGCAATCCATCTGAGAAGCCAAATCTTTCCCAACAGCAGCATCTGCAAAGATAGATATTCACTTCTAGAATTGTTCTCCCTTTTCCTGGGGCATGCCCTTCAACAAGGAGGGATGAAATAATAATTTGTGCACCATATTCCTTTAGCTTCCTAACCAGAGCCTCACAGTACCTTGCAATATTAGCCTTGCTGAAGGCTATATCTAGCAGTTCTATTTGTTCCTATGTGGATCAGAAGGAAGTTGTGATGAGTCTGTGTTACATCATGGATTTTTCCTACTGGCACACATCTCTAGACATCTTGTCAAGCCCACACACCATTGATTCTGCTCCTTTCATCAGAGACCATACATACCTTCTTCCTCTTAGAATAAAACTGCGTGACTTGCTGTGCAGGCAGGTTGTGGACTGGGGTGGCAGAGAGCTGACAGTGGCCTTCTCTGGCATGGTGGGCCATTGAGGCTTCCTCCTAGGGGCCAATGTGGCCAGACACACCCCTGTGAGGAAGGGGGAGCAGGGAGCCAATGAATTCAAACTGTGGTTTGAACTCTTTGACTGATGTAACCTGACAGGAGTTACTCAGTTGTAGATTTCACTCCAGCCTGGTTGGGGGAGTAAAATTCTGCTGCTCCAGGGAAACTCACTCACTTCATTTGGAGCATCATTGACAATGGACACAGGGGCAGCAGGAGAGCTGGGATTCACATCAGGTCTGTGAGAGTAGCATCGTGAACTACTGGAAAAGCCTTTTTAAGGGCTCCAAGAGCTGCAGTATCAGTGAGTCAGAGGGAGGACAATGAGGAATGATGGTCCTCAGAGTAGAACACTGAAGATACAATCACTTTCACTGAAATTTCTATTGATAACACACAATATAAAATAAAGAATTCTTTCAGATAGTTGAAAAATTAGTATTTTTCTAACAGATGAAGTTAGTAATTGAATAAGTACCTTTAAGCAAGATAATGGGTGTTACAGTATAACCAAGGGAACATGCTTTGAACAGTAAAAGGGAACTATCTTGTTAGCAGGATGTAAAAAAAAGATAAAGATACACAAGAGTGAAAAACAACCTGTTATTAACTGGCCAGTGCTGGAAGAGAAACATTTTAACTCCCTGAGAAGGGAGAATGGCTGTAATGCAGTCCTGAAGATTAGGAGCTTTTGTGTGTGTCTGCACGCAGGTTTTACAACCTATGGGATCCAAACATGCATTTTGAAGGGACAAGGAGAATATAAATTTCAAACAAAGAATGTGTTCATTGCTGACTTTTTCTAGGGGCAGAAACTTAAAAGTCAATCCAATTGTACAATTGATATTTTTTATGGTAATTTTTATTTGACTTAATTAAATAGGCCTTCTTACCTGCTCAGTCTCTTGGGGAAGGCATAGGCCATGCTCACCATTTTCAGGGTCCAGGGATGGACAGCAAGAGTTATCAGATACAAGAGCAGAGCTGGGACAGGGAACAGGTACCAGGTCAAGTGGCCAGGGGTCAGACTCCAGCAAGACTCCACAGCAACAGAGGACTGACCAGGTATCAGGAGCCCAAGGCAAGAGGCAGAGCCAGGAAACAGCTCAGAGTTCAGCTAGAGTGCAGGGGTCAGCAAACCCAGGACCACTAAAGCATCAGGATTAACTATAGGCAGCACAGAAAACCACACTACTATGGCAAAGATTGCAGAGAAAACCCAACCCTTATATAGCTGGCTCCTGGCTGCTCCAGCTGCCCTGCATCTGAGCAGCCAGCTGGCCCTGAGGTACAGGGCAGGATTCTGCGAAGACTGCAGTCAAGGCCAGGATCCTTGCGGGCAGAATCCTGCAAAGACTTAGTCAAGGCCCCAAACCCTTACAACCCTGAAGCAGCAGCAGCTGAAACACTGAATCTGAAGAGAACTCATTTTGAGGGAGTAGGAAATGCAGGAGAGGAGGCAGGACCAAGAAGTATCAAGAGGTGTAGCAGCAGAGAGGATTCAGGCAGTGGAGGAGCATCAGTGAGTCCAGCAAGGACTGTTGGAGGACCAGGACTATCAGAGGAGGAAGAATATCAAGGTTAAAGGTTTGACTGAGGAGGATAAGAATCATGAGTATGTGTGCAATATTATGGTTATTATAAAATGGGAGATCCAAGGTGAAAAGATAAATGAAACTAAGCAAGGATAAGAATCATGAATGTGTGTAATATCATCATTATTATAAATGAGGAGACTTAAGGTGAAAAGTTAAATGATAATAGTTATATTAGTAAGGGAGAGGAAAGGTGAAGGATCATATTTTATTGGATGCTTTTAAAAAGGTGATAAGGGGCAAATGTATAAATATGGAAGCAGGTATTAATAGGCAGAAATTGAAATACAGACAGAGTTTAATATAAGAGGCAGAAAAGTTGCAAAAAGAATGTGAAAAAACCTAACAATAAAAAATATAAATTGTTATGGGGAAACAGAAAGAAAGACAGGATTTAGATTGAATAACTTTTAAAAAAGCATTTGTTGATTAAAAATAAATTACAAATGTGGGACGTATAAGGAATGAAAAGCCTAGTAAGATGCCTTGGGAAAAAGAAAAAGTATTTAAAAATTGTCTTAAAGATGAAAATGGGATAATTGTGAGAGAGGAGGAGAAGATTAGGAATGTAATTGTTACTGCCATTGTTAGCCCAAGCTTGTGGGATATTAAGATATCATTTTGATATCAATAATTCAGCCTTCTATACCCATTCCTCTCCACATGCTTGCGAGGTCCCCGGACAAGCATGCACACAGGCACGGCCAACAATAGCCGAACCATTCATATCCCAATCTAGGCAGGCCAGTCATTGCCTAATGCAGCTTCAGGAGACCTCAAGGCAAGTACCGCATTATGTATGCACGCAACTTTCAAAAGATCCCCTGCCTTGCGCAGGCAGCTTCATGAGCGGACTATACAACTCTCAAGTACTCCACATTTGCATACTGACTACTCCATTGACAATCTGGCTATAACTCAGTCATTCAAAATACTGACCTTTTGGGGGCTTTGTCTCCAGCCCCAAACTCACTGTTTTCCCCAAGTACAGACTAGCCTGCAGCCACAATTTTCCTTATAAGAACCCCTGACTTTGAGCGCTTCCTCAGATCGCTCTTGGCTTCCATCCCGCCTTGCTGTCGCTTTGTCCAGTGAGCCTTCCCCTCAGCTCCACGTGCTGAGAAACCACACTCCCCAGCTTCTCTGCTTCTAACCGGGCTTCAGGACAGGTATAGTATTTCCCATACCAAACCTCCTCTAAAAATCCCTCTATCCACTCCTCCCTTTATTTCTATAGCTTCTTGTGTGAGTGAGTTGCATACATTTGTTTGGTTGTGATTTAATGAAACATTATTAATTCAACATCTGTCCTATCCTTGACTCGGCCTGACCCCGTAGACATAGGGTTCAAGATCTCGCTACGTTACCCTGCCTCTTGCATTGCAAACTTGTGCTCTGTGCTAATTCCCTCCCCATTGTTGTGAGCACATTTATGTGTCTCTCCCGGGACCCCCAGAAATCAGGGTAACAGAGTGGTGGAGAATGCGGGTAGCCCCTGTACCCCTAATTTTAGTGGGAGTTGCGAACCTTCTCAAATCAGGCTGGTATAGACTTAGATGACGGCCGGTCCAGTCTCTAGAGCTTTGTCAGGAAGGAACACGTGTGCGTGAACTCTGTGTGCTTGAGCTCCAGGAGCTACTCTATCTGGGTTGGAAATCTGTCCCCCTTTTCTTGCTTGGTTTGTGTATGTCAGCCTCCCTGGCTTGGTCACTAGCTCTCAGGCAGTGAATCAAGACGAATAGCAAGGGGTGTGCACAAGCTGTCCTGGGAGTCACATCCCTAACTTGGGGTCTATCGCGGGCTGGGATCCGAAGCGCTAGGGTGCTAGGAACAGTCCACACGCACGCAACACTTTAGGCAAGGCAAAAGGCACTTAGGGAAGAAATCCCCCCCCTTAGTTTGAGACACGGGTGCTTCCCGTTTTGTAGTTTAGAAAGTGCAGGTGCATCCTGGCTGAATTTGAATTCGGGTGTGTCCCGACCGCTAGCGAAGTAGGTGCGGGTGGTGAATCCTGACCTAGAATAGGGTTTCTGAAGGTTTAGCCTGAGGTAGAGGAAGGGCCCCCTCACCCAAAAAACTATTAGGGACGGTTCAATTTTGGTTCCTTGTCCCTTTTTCCCCGCTGCTTGGCCAGGTGGCACTGTAAGTTCCACCGGGTTCATTTCCCCCCTTCATTGGCAGGCAGAGTACTCGTGAAGGTTTCCCTGGAGTCTAGGTGACTCTCCCCATCCCTGAACCATTACCTCGTCCTTTTGTCCCTAAGCTGTCGAGGTGGAAGGCCGGGCTTAGTCAGACAAAAGTGACTTTTTCTGAGCAGGCTGGAGTTAGGTTCCCAAACCTCTTCCCTCGCTAAGTTCCCCAGAGTTCGTTACCCTAAAATCCCCCAGGGGTCTCGGTGATCCTACCCTCCCCTCCAGATCCTGGTCCCCTTGTATGTTAGTGTAAGGTTAGAATGGCTGAAGGCAGCAGTGAAGGACCTCATGCTTGAGAGGGAGGTCAGAGGAAAGTTAGAGAAATGGGTGTTGAGCAAGGGGCAATGCTCCTGGAAGGAGACAAGCTTCCAAACGGCAGATCCCTTCACCACGTTAAGAGAGGCGTATGCTCAGGCGCTCCACTCAAGGAACCCATTCGGGCCATCAAAGGATGCTTTGGATGCATGGGGATTTTGGCTGACGGCCAGAGATGCCTCAAGATGCCCTGGTAGAGACCAGAGAGAAAATAGGAGAGTCAGAAAAGGAAGTGGCCCGGCTTCATGCCAAGATAGAGGCTCTACGCGCGGACAAAGTAACGTTCGCGTCTGTCGTGCAGGCCACCGCCCAGAAGCTGAGCGATGCTACTCTGCAGGCTCAGACTTGGGAGGAGAGAGCTCGTGCTTTAGAAGCTGAGCTAGCTCACGCCAGGTCTGCAGTCAAGTTCATGGTAGAGCAGGTCAAGGAGCAGCAGGAGGCTGTTAGTGACGCTGCTTGCCATAAGCAGATAGCTGCATTGGAGAGTCAGCTCCAGACACGCAAGGCCTTGATTTCAGCAGTGTGTCCAGAGCTACTCCCCTCGTTTGCTTGTGATTCTACCGAAAAGCCCCTGCCAGAGGATGCTCTAGCCACTCTTCCCCACAACCCAGACTGGAGCGACCCCAGGGTCCCAGTCCAGCCAGTCGAGACTCAGTCCCTGACCAGACGGACCACCCCCCTAGGAGAGGGACGATCAGATAGACCAGAAGTACAGGAGACTCACGTAACTGAGACACGAGTCCCCTGGAGAGCCACAGAGGCCAAAGCGATTGCAGATCAACTTGGTCCTCTGAACCAACAGACAGGGATCATGTGGTTAAACACAGTGATCCATTCCCACCCCACAGCCAACGGCCAGGACTTAACCCAGCTGGCAAGGCTGTGCATGTCACCATCCGAGCTCCCCACGTTGGAGTCTGCCGTGGCCACCCGAGGGCTAATCCGTTTGGAGGCCCACGGGTGGGTGAGGGTGGTAATTAGGATTTTGTGGCCCGGATAAAGCGCGAGTGTGCTCTATGTCATGGAGCAGCAAGGCCCTAAAGAAAACCCAGAAGCATACGTGGCCAGAAAAAAGCTTTTGGCCATTTTAGCTGACAAGGTTCCCCTAGCTCCTGGTGGCTATAACTTTAACCACATGGAGTTCAAGACTCTATTGTACGGAGGCTTGAACCATGAGACAAAGATGGCCCTAGGGTTAGTGGATCCTGCTACAACTGGATGGGAGGAATTCGGAAACAACCTCCGGCAGGTCGCTGACCTGCTCTGCGAGGCTGGTTCTCTGAAGCCCCCTTCCAAACCCCTTAGACGCGATGGAGGGAATTGGGAGCCCATACAGGAGGTTACATACTCCAACTATGGACCCCATTCCCAACACAGGAAGACGGCTCCGAATTCCGTTCCCAACGGGAATTGGAACTCGCACCCTCCTCCCAGACAGGACAGTAGGCAGTGGCAGGCTAGGGACTCCCGCAGTCAGCCCAGCAGGACCGGGAACTCTGCTCAGCCGCCCATAGCCCCAAAGCAAACCCCGGACACTGGTGCTCCTAGGGAGACGTCTGGTGGTTATGACCCCACAGCCCAGACATACTCTTCAGACAGAGTTCAGATCTGGAATATGCTTAGACAGTTCAGACTGGACATGAGCCAGTTCGACAAGAGGCCAACATCAGAACTTATAGAGGCCATGGAGAAGCAGCTTCAGGCAGAAAGTAAGCAGCCGGTTAGCGCCGTGACCAATGGCCCTCCTCCGACTGGATACTATCCTAGCCTGCACCTGCAGGAATAGGGGTGCCCCCGGTCCAGGAAGCTTCCCCGCAATGTCGTGGCTCGGCTGAAGCCAGATAAGTGGGGAAGGTTCTGGGTGAAGGCAGGCATTGGGACCGAGAGGGACAAGACTCCTGCCACCCTTCTTGTGGATTCTGGTGCAGCGCTGAATGTGCTGCACCCCAAATTAGTGAGACACGGTGAGCCCACCCCCGAGACTGTCCAGTTGACTGGATGGGGGGGGGGGACACCAAGCTAAGGCATGGACTAATATCCCTATGTCCATCAACACGTTCAGTTTTAAACTGTGGGCTTGTGAGAATCGCAGGGAAGACGAAGGCCTTTTGGGCATCGGATTCCTCCAGGGAAATAAGCTTACAGTTGACTACGCAAACGGGTTTTTGTGGCAGTTAGACGAGGGACCCCCCAATATCTCTGCGGTACACCGCTGTGCTGCTATTAAGGCCCCTGCCCCTGTGCAGTGTGTGGCTACTGACCCATGGGTACAAGTGTTCCCTGAAGTTTGGATTAGAGACAAAATTGAGTGTGGCAAGGTGAAGGGTGCTTGCGTGTTAATCCAAGGCAAGGATCCCCTGCCACAAAAGCAGTACAAGTGTCCTGCAGAGGCAGAGGAAGGCATAGGAAAGACGATTGAAGGACTTGTCCAGTGAGACGTAGTCACTCCTATGCAGTCCATCTGTAACGCGCCCTTGTGGCCTGTGCTCAAGGCCGACGGTAAAACGTGGCAAATGATGGTGGATTTCAGAGCTTTGAGCTCCGTCACTCCCCCCGTAGCACCAGTCGTGGCCAAATACAATGAGAACTTGTCTGCTATTGCGGCTGGAGCCAAATATTACAGCGTATTGGATCTGGCTAACGCCTTCCATTCAACACCGTTACACGAAGTGTGCTGTTATAAGTTCGCCTTCGTGTTCCGAGGGCAACAGCACGTATTCAAAAGAACGCCTCAGGGTTTTCACTCAAGCCCCAGCATCTGCCATGCGCACATGGTCAAGATGTGGTCTAGGCTGCAGCCAACCTCATAAGCCCACATCTTGTCCTGCGTGGATGACATCCTCATCCATTCGCATTCGGAAGACAAAACTAAAGACATTACCCATGAAGTACTGGCTATCCTTAGAGACACCGGATTCAAAGCCAATAGGGAAAAGGCACAGTTGGTGACCACAGAGGTCAAATATCTAGGTCTTTGTCTAGGAGCAGAAGGACACACTCCTGATGCACAAAGGGTCGAGGTAATTGCGAAATTACCTGCCCCCACGGACGTGCATTCTCTTCGCTCGCTCCTGGGAACTTTCAATTTCTCCAGGGATTTTATCGAGTCTTTTGCCACCAAGACAAAGCCTCTGTATGCCCTGTTGAAAAAGAATGCCCAGTGGGAGTGGGGAGCTGCACAACAACAGGCTTTTGCACAGTTAAAAGAGGACCTTATGAAAGCGCCAGCATTGGCACACCCGAACATGTCTAGACCGTTCCTCATACAACTAGCCACCTCGGATATGAGTATAGGAGCAGTCCTATCGCAGTAACTGAATGGCACTCAGCAAGTGATAGCTTACGCCTCCCGTAATTTGAACTCCCATGAGGCTAAATTCACCCCGTGCGAGAAAACATGCCTCACACTAGTCTGGGTTCTAACACACTGGGAATTTATGACTGGAGGCACCGGTGTGATTGTCCAGACCCCCCCCCCCCAAACCCCTTAAGTACATTTTATCTGGAAAGGTCCAGAACAGCCAAGTATCCAACGCATGGATAGCCAAATGGACCGTTTCCCTGTTGTCACATGGGGTGGATTTTCAGAAGCAACTGCAGGACCCACCAGCTCCCTATGGTCTAGTTGTGACCAGAGCCACGCATGAGTGCCCTTTACCACCTATGTACAAGACCAATTGGCCAGTCGAATGGGGAGCTTCTCGCGTAGAGGCTCAGTTACAAGGCTTTGCATGTTGGTTCTGTGATGGTTCCTCTGTGCACATGGACGGTAGCCCACGGACAGGCTTTGGAGCGATCCGCGTCACAGACTCCTTCACCCTACAGGGAAAAGCCAGGCCCCACTCTCGCCAAGTGGCGGAAGTAGAAGCTCTAAAGGCTATCTTAGAGCACGAACCGCTTGACTGCCCCTTAGCCATCTACACTGACTCAGATTGGACTGCTAAAGCAGCCAGTGTGTGGCTTCCAATCTGGATCCAAAATGATTTGAAAACTGCAGATGGGAAACCCATAGCCCATCTGGACAAATGGGTTCGCATTGCTGCCCAAATCGAAGAGAGAACTGCCCCTACTTGGGTTGCTCATGTCTGAGGGCACCAAAGGAAAGGCACGGCTACTTGTGTGTGGAACAACTGACCAGACGCCCTAGCTGCCATCAATGTCAATCCCAAACAGCTGTTGCTTCCCCCTATGTTTGACTTAGGTACCCTTCAGAAGGGAGACCCAGAGATTTCAGAACTGGCCAGAAACGGCTCTGACGGGTCTGGCCACTTTAAGATAGAACAGCTAGACAGAGTATTTTGGGCCGTCGATGCCAGTGGCCAGCGACATTGGATAGTGCCCAAAGATCTCTGCGGAGACGTGATCCAGTTCATTCATGAGCAGGGACACCGTGGACGAGGAGTCACATTGGACAGAGTTAGGGAAACCGGTTGGTGGCCTCAGATGAAGCAAGATGTTAACCAGTGGGTTGACAATTGCTTATCTTGTGCCATGGTCAACGCTGACCCCTCCGGTCCCAAAGCTCCCATTCAGCATCAACGGATTGAGGGTCCCTGGATCCAAATCCAAATGGACTTTAAGGTCCTTTGCCCACTACACCTAGAGGGAACAAGTACTGCTTGATGGTAATTGATCCCTTTAGCAAATGGGTAGAGGCATTCCCTTGCAGAGACAATACAGCTAGTACAGCTGCGTGGCTGCTGTTCAACAATGTCTGGGCTCGCTGGGGCATGTCACGTGACCTTGACTCAGATCTTGGAGTTCACTTCACTGGAGAGGTAACCCAAGAGTTGTGCAAGACTCTGGGCATACGCCAGCGATTCCACATTGAGCATCACCCGCAAAGCTCCGGACAGATAGAACGTACCAACCGTTCTTTGAAGGAGGCACTCTGGAAGGTTGTGCACTCCTCGGGGAAGGATTGGGATGTCAAACTGCCCATTATCTTGATGGCATTCAGAGGCACCGTGGCATCACATGGTTTTACGCCACACATGGTTATGACAGGGCGTAAGATGATGTTGCCCGAGGCCTTCTGGATCGATACTAGTTTTCCGCCAGACTTGGAACCCGTCATTTTGAATAACGAGTGGGTGAAGAATCTGATTCAACATATAGGACAAAGACATAGGCAGGTAGCAGAACAACTAGGTAAGAGCCTGCAAAAGATGGACAAGAGTCTGGGATGGGTTCATCACCCGTGCCAGTGGGAAGAAGGGCAGCTGGTCCTTTATAGAAACTTCTATAAGGACAAGCAATCTCTTGCCACTAAATGGGTGGGTCCCCTCCCCATTATGAAAAGGATTTCCCCTGCAGTATACCACGTCCACATACCGAGGAAGAAGGGAGACTGGCTTCCACGTCTCCCAACTTAAGGAATGGAAAGGTCAGCCTGTTGATCCCGCCTCCGTGATAATTCCTGAGCCGGAAGATCCAGGCCCGCAAAAGCCTAACGTGAGCCCAGTGATTTGCCAGACTTCTGTAAATGGCAAGGAAATGCCAGCCATTAATTTGTCTGAGACGTTTGTCTCAATTTATGAGGCTTTCGACAATGGGTAAATGACCCTTGTCTGAACGGGACAGAGAGGAGTGGTGCCCCCTCTGGCTTTCCCGTTTCTATAAATAACTCTTGTACATAGTTCTAGTAGTGACGGACTCCCGTATCTGTGTTCCCCACAGGGAGATGGAATGGGACCGTTCATGTGGATTGCAATACTGTTTGCATTAGTTAAATGTGTCCTCGGAGCTGCTCCCAAATATCCCACCCAATTCACCACCAATTGGCAATTCAACGTGCAGGCAGTCTGCCACTGGAATCCTTACCAGGAGGCAGAAGCCCTGCTACAAAATTCACAGCTACTACCTTGGTTTCAGAAGAGGTACTTGTTTGAATTATTTTCCCAAATACAGGTACGCCCCCAAGGGAGGCTTAACTCAGAGCTATGAATGTCTGTGGCTGGTACAGAAGCTAAGGTCTACACTGAGATGGCCATTGCCCTGTCTCTGTTGACCATCAGGATGGCCCGGAGCTGGTACCGCAATGCCTCCCTGTTTGTAATTAGGTTCACCTACGACAACTGTCACCCGGCATGGGAGTGGAAAACCTTTCTATTCATGTGCCACAACCTCACCCGTACCTTGACTGGTTGCAAATTCGAATGTGGCAAAATGTGGTGCCCAGATTCCCCGGCTTATACTCCTCCTTCCGCTAGTTCCCCTGCCATGTATGTGGGGAGCACCGTAATATGTAGGGATATAGAGGTGGTTGCATACTCGAACTCCCAACCTGTTGACCACCATGGTTCTAAATTTCATGGTAGTTAATATTTCGAAAGTCATTCCGGCCTGCCAGCCTTATCTGAAGTTAGCATGGACACAGTGGGAGCACGGTGAAAAGTGGTGGCTGTCTTTTTCCCACCCACACACTCGCCCTAAGCGAAGCGTCCTAGGGACCATCTTAGGAGGAATAGGCACTGGCAGCGCAATAAGAAGCGCTATGGATAATGAGGTATTGGCAAATAAATTAGGCATGATTGGCTCCAAGACTAAAGAAATTGGTATATCCTCCACTGCTGGTCTAACTAACCTGGCGCGAGGAATGGATTTGATCAGTCAATTGTTACCGCAGTGGGTTGGCGCAGAGAGATATAGTGTCTGACCTCGGTCGTGTTTTAAAAACCACGACACACAATATGTCAGTTGCTGTTCAGTGTACGCAACTGCAAAGCAACATAATCACCTAATACACCCGGAGATCCTGAGCCTGCTAAGAGAGCGCTACCTGGAGTCCCTAGAACACCCCACCACTTTGGCGCAGATACGGCATGCGGTATTTGGACTCCGTGTGTGTGTGTGGCAAGGACGTTTTTGACTGCACCCCAAGACTTGTGGACTAAAAGCCTAACTTGCGCCGGGGACTGGTGACTCCGTTGACTTTTCTTTTCAATGTATATTCTGATTATGTATGTCAGAATTGTTTTTGTGCATAGTGACACCATGCTACTGCTTCTCCATTGGTGAGAGGGCTCTTTGCTGTTTATTTTTCTATGTATACTATGTGTGAGTGTGTTTAGAAACATTAGAACTGTAAACAATAGACTGAACTTCCTTTTTCTAGTCCTTTCCCCTGAGACACTCCCGTTCCCCCTCTGGTGGTATACTGCAGCCTTGCTCTACTGTCCCAATTCAGCCCTAAAAGGTTTTTTTTGTGATTTTAATTGGAAAATGTCCGATATTGTGCCCTCATCGCCCATTTTTGGGGGGGGGGGGAATTGTTACTGCGGTAGATAAATCCCATCCTGGGGTCTACAATTTAATATTAAAAATATCTCCATGTGCTTGAGAGCTCCCCCGAACGAGCACTTAGGCAGGCATGGTCAAATGGCCAAAAACAGGAAAAACCCAGTCAGGCCAGTAAATTCGTAGTCAAGTAGCCCCAGGAGACCTCCAGACATGTAAAACATACAATACAAAAAAGGGTCCTTAGCCCCGAGGAGCCAGCTTGAGGGGATTAAAACATCTCACACAGCCCATCAAGCAAGGATGATTTGCATGCAGCAGAGGCTTTGACAACCTCGGCAGATCCAAATCATGCAAAAGACGTTGACATATTGGAGCTTTGTTCCAGCTCCTCCACCTATTGTTCTCCCCAGAAAAGGATTAGCCCTCCAGGTACCTTTTCCCCCATAAATAGACCCAGTTTTTGAGTGGCTCTTTGGATCTCTCCCGGCTTCCCAACAGACCATCACTCCGTCCGTTGAGCTATCACCTCAGCCCTCCACGTGCTGCGTCTCATCTCTCTCTCCGCTGCAGTCTTGGACCTCCGGACTTCAGGACCATGTGCAGTATTCCCCAGCTGTAACCCTCCAAAGCACCCCTATCCAATTTCCTCGCTAGGTCTTGAGTGAGTGAGTGCATAAATGCATACATAAGCAAGCCTTTATTAGACAATTTCGCTTGGTTTTTGGCTTGGCCTGACCCCGTAAAAACTGGGTAAAAAGACCCTGCTAGGTTACCCTGCCTCTTGCATTGCTATCACTTGTGCTCTGACTAGTTTCCATTCCCCATCACGTGAACCATATTGAGGTGTCCTCCAAGGGACCCCAGAAATCAGGGTAACAGCGTGTTTGCGTTAGTGCGAACTATTACTATTCAATAAAGTCATTCATTGGACCTTTTTGTGTGATTTCTGATTGAACCTGACCCTGTAAACAGTGGGTAAAAGATCCTTAATTACCCTCTCCTCTTTGCATTGCTAAAGCAGTGTTCATAGCTAATTTTCCCCACAAGTGATAATTTTGACAGGCGTTGGGAACCCCCCTAAGTTACCCAGCAAGCAGGGTAACATACATATACAGAAAGTTAAGACTGCTTTTCTTCGAGATTATTCTGTTGAATGCAAAAGGTGTATGCTGCTTCAAATCCTTTGCTTTAAGTATAAAAAAATTAAGCTAGCAGTTATCTAGAATCATAGACTCATAGAATCATAGAGCTGGAAGAGACCACAACAGCCATCGAGTCCAATCCCCTGCCATGCAGAAATATACAATCAAAGCATTCTTGACAGACAGCCATTCAGCCTCTGCTTTAAAAGAAAAACCCAAAGGAGGCAACTCCATCACTGCTGTTACTGTCATGAAGTTATTCATATTTACATGGAATCTTTTTTCCTGAACTTAGAAGGCATTGCTCCATGCCCTGGACTCTGAAGCAGCAGAAAGCAAGGTTGTTCCGTCTACCATATGACATCCCTTCAAATATTTAAAGATAGCTATTGTGTCATCTGTTAACCTTCTCTTCTCCAGGCTAAACATACCTAGCTCCTTAAACTGTTCCTCACAGGGCATGGTTTCCAGGCCTTTTATCATTTTGGTTGCCTCCTCTGGACATGTTCTAGCTTGTCTAGCTTCTTGAACTTGACCCAGTATTCTAGGCGAGGTTTGACCAAAGCAGAATAGAGTGGTACTATTACTTCCCTTGACCTAGACTCCATACTCTTGTTGATACAACCTAGAATCACATTGGTTTTTTAGCTGACATATCACACTGCTGTCTCATGTTCAGCGTGTGATCTACTAAGGCTCCTAGATCCCTTTCACATGTACTGTGGTCAAGCCAGATGTCACCCATCTTATGTCTGTGGATTTTATTTTTTCTGCCCAAGTGTAGTAGCTAACATTTCTCCCTGTTGAAATTCATTTTGTTAGTTTTTGCCCAGCTCTCTAATCTGTCGAGGTCATTTTGAATTTTGATCCTGTCCTCTGGGGTATTAGCTACCCTGCCTAATTTGCTGTCATCTGGAGATTTTGTAAGAGGTCATTTCATCCAAATCATTGATAAAAATGTTAAATAGCACTGGGCCCAGGATAGAACCCTGTGATACTCCACTAGTCACCTCTGTCCAGAATGATCTATTCCTTTAGCCTCCATATTTAACGAAACTGCCCTTTAGCAAAGGGCTCTTCTCTCTTACCTTTAGTTAAATTCACTAAAGCAGTCAAAAGTCAGCTATAGAATGCATCAAAACAGTGTTGGTAGATACACTTCATATACCTAGGCCCCTATGTTGTTGATGCCTAAGATTTCTTACCAACATCATCTGTTATTATGAACCAGTTTGTTCAAAATGTCTCTCTATGACTTCAGCCTTTTTCCTAAAATCAAAAAGGGCATGACTTGAGAGTTTGAGGAGTATTCAGTGTTAGGAAATAGGAGGAAGTCTTAAACGTTAGATTACAGCTGACTGATTATTCACAAATACCACCTCCAGGACTGTATACAAAGTCCAGCATTATAAATGAGCTATTTATGTGGGGGTTTCCTCATACATTTAGAATTACGTCTGTTCAAAATGCCTTCTTTCTCTCTCCTGTATCTGGTAGCATTGGTGACCGTTTCTTCTGCCTTTGTGGTACGTTTATTTTTTGGATGGTTTCTAACAACATAAAGGTTGAGATTTTATCTTCCTTCTCCATGCTTTTAATGTGTCCTATTGCCATTACAGATCAGGGAGACCAACAATTATGAAGGTATACCTGTAAAGCCATGAAACAGTTCTGAAGTTCTTAACATTCTTAAGGTGGGAGATAGCATTCTGAAATTATTATTATTTGGAGAAGAATTACTTGTATTAATATTATTGTTTTTCCTTTAGTAGAATATTCCTTAGATGAAGGAAAACCTAGACAGGGAATCCCAGAGATCAACAAAGGTAAGCATGTTAATGGACAAAAATAACATATTCATTTAGACATATAGATCCATTTATCAAGGCGTAAGGCAGATAATTGTATGTTAATGTTTTCTAAGGATTCAAGCATATTCTTTATGCATGGTGACTTGAGGCTAAAGTCCCCAGTTTCTTGTAACAGTCCCAAATAGATAGTGCATAATTAGAATGTATTTTCCTTGAATTTTTACTCCCACGGAGGGAGAGAGTTCATGTGAGATTTTTCTGTATGTTTGTTTCAGAAATTGATGGGAGCAGAGGGGTAGTCACCCATTGATGCTTTGGACCTGTAGTAAAGTGCCTTAGCTCATTAATTACACCATTTCATTTACAAAATCAAGTACTGGATCCAGAATCTGCCTCCCCCTCATGAAAAGTCCTTCCACCCACTTTTCAAATTTCCTTTCCCTCAACCTCATTCCATCAAGCAGATGGAATGCCCCTCCAGGATCCATGGTGAATTTCCCAGCAACATACTCAGTTACGGTCTACAAAGACCTAACTCAAAATCCATAAATATATATGATGTAGGACCAGTGAGGAGATGAAAGAACACTTTTAATCTCTGTGTCCTCTTGTGTTAGGTTGAAAGAACCAAACTCTTAACATTGGTTTAGAAAAGAAAAACAATAGATGCTTTGATACCTTGTTCTTAAGCATTTTACATTTTTTCCCCTTTCAGCGTCTGTTAGAAAGCTCTTTGAAGGTGACATTAATGTACCGGTATGTTTTGTTGATCTAATTCTTTTGGGAAATTTTGGGGTGTAAAAAACTGTTTAAAGCCATTTTTCTTAATTTTCTTGACAGCTGGAAAAAAATGCGCTTAGGAACAGCTCCTACAGATGGAAACTTCCAGTTCCTTACATAATGGGTGACAGCTTGGGTAAAAAGTTCTCCTATACTATGGGTTTGACTAATTAAGTACTTTGCATTATGTTATATGTTTTTATGTAGATTGCATTGCTGGATTTGATGAGTGGAAGGCATGCATACAACAGTGTTTTCTTTTGCTTTTTTTTTGCAGCCCCTGAAAAAGCATATTCAGAATATGGGGAGGACTGCTATGTTTCTTATACTGGGGTGCTGGTCCTGGAGCCAAAATCAGGAACTTTGTATGAGCTGTGCCTGATTCATCATGCAAATTTCAAATAATTTCCCCCCTTCCACTGTCGCTCATAGTTTTCAAAATTCTTTCATTCCCTCCCCACCATCCCAGCCCTCTGGAGAGGCATTTTATTGGAAGGTTTGGGGGAATGGAAATAAGTTGGAGAAGCTGCCTCCCATTCACAAAACATCAGATTTCACACACACACTAATTGGATGATGCTTTATAATAGAATGTTTTGCACATCTACTCAGAAGAATGCCCTGTTGAGTTTACTGGTTCTTTCTGCCGGGAATGAACATGTATAATTGCAGCCTCAGTAACTGGCTACCAACCCAATTCATTCTGACGGCTCAGTACTAAAGATTAATAAAATAATAATTGGATCCTAAATTAATTCTGACCATAAAATGCAGAAGTTTAAAAATAAAATTGAACGCTAAACATTGAAAGGCATTACTTCAGTATATACTGATTTAAAGGAGATATCCAAAAGTCTAAGACGAGTCCCCTCCCCTTCACCCTGATCTCAGATGTAATAAACAACTGGCTTAAATCCTAACTAAAAAAAAATCATTAACTGTGGTAATGGCTAGATGGACTGATGACATTTATGACATAATGCAGAAGGTACCATATAGTGATAATCCAGGGCAATCAAATTGCCTGATAAGATTGTTAGCGTTTGTGCTCTCTGAGACTCTCCCACTAACACTCACAAACCTAACATAATTATAGAAGTAGAATAAAGGAGAAAAAGTTCAGAATATCATAGCAATTATGCAGCTTAACTATGGACTAGGCATTCAACTAGAGTTACAACACAGTCAAGGGAACCTAACTGCTAATGATGGCAGATGTTTAATTGGAGAGTTGCTGGAGCATGTTTCAAATGAGTCTAGATTTGGTGTGAATCCCAGTATTCTTCTAAGATATGCAGGGCAGCATACATAGAAAAGAACAAGAAGAGGACAAGTCTCAGACTGCCCAAAATGTACCTTAATAAATGTATTACCCCTGTGCCCTCAGGGGCTGGATGAAAAACAGAAAATATATAAAAACTAATAACACATAGTAAACAATAAAACAAATATGCAAGACAGAACGCTGCAGATTAAATACAAATTGCCTTAAGGCCTATGCATACTTAATGATTAGAGGAACCTGAAACCTGACAAGAACCTGAAACAGGATTCAGATCAGATAACCCGGTTACAAAATGAATTTTAAAGGCAACTGGTTTTACATGCTCATAAGTTGCATCTCTCTTAGCAAAAGCCTAACATTTCACAATTGATAAAATAGAAAACAGAAATGATTAGTTCATCCAAAAAGAAGAAATGGAGAGGTGTAAGGTGTGCCTATGTGTGGAATGTCATCTCAGCTGAAAAACTGATAAGCATACAAAGAAGAATAAACTGATCAGCCATGCTCTTTGAGACGGTCCTTTTTCAAAGAAATGGAATGAATATTCAGAGTAAAACATCTGATAACACAAAGTCTAAATGAAGAATTTCATTTCCTTCCACTTCTTTAATCTGAAAAAGCTTCTAGTAGGGCCTCAAAAAACTCTGAATAAATATTTTTCTTCTGTAATTTTTATTTCCATTCTGACATGCATGAAAAGACCTCCACCTAAAATGCCGTACTGTGAGCTATGAGGCAGTGCAGGGCAGCAGGATGACACCATATCCATCCTCAGTGTGTTGGTCTCTTCCTCACGTGCCTTTTTGCCAGCCTCTGGGAGTACCAGTCCATCAGGTGGTTGGCCCATGAGGGAGGAGGGAAAGAACTTCCCTGGTAAGACCCTGAAGTTGCAAGCTCCACTGTGGTCCACACTATGAAAGGATACGTTTCTCTGGTATTTGGGTCTGATTACCTTGTGGGGAGAAGCCTCAAGAGAGGAGAAGGAATCAGTTGTAAGGGAACCGAGGGCAGTGGAATGCCAAGCAAAGAGGGGGTGGAGGCTCGGTGAGCAAGAAAGGAATTGGTGGGATGCTGAATAAGAAAGTGAGGAGGCAGCAAAGCCTCGAAAGAAGAGGGGGTGGAGCAGTGAGGGAGAGAAGAGGCAGGAGTGGAGACAAAAGCAGTGGGAAGGTAATGAGAGAGGATGCCAGAAGAACAGCAAAGAGGAGAAGGAGGCGGCAGTGGAAAGAGGCAGGGCAGGGCAGGTACTTCAGCATAACAGAACATCATTTCAGACCTTTCGTCTAGTCCCCTGCTGCCTAAAGAACAACAGCTCTTACAATGACTACTGCCAACAGCTCCTGTAATAGCTATGTGAGATCAGATCACTTAAATTAGGGAACACGACTCCATGCAGGGGGCGGAGAGATGGCAGCAGCTAACCGGGTAATTCTAAGCAGCAGAGGTGGGGGAAGAGGAATGATCTCCATTCCATCATGGCAGCCTCAACAGAACATCTATGTCTTACTTTGCATGATTCCTGAAGGGAGTCGTAGCCAAGCAGACTCCTCTTGGCCCAGGCACCAGCTTTCGGGTAACTGGATATTTTGGGAGGGGCTGTGTTCTCAATTGACTACAGTGCGTGTACTCTGTGGATGAACCTGGTTGAGCTCGTAAATCTTAACCTACCCTACAGAGCTCTATTTCACAATACCCAGCAGTTCCATGTTTTCTCTTCATCTTAATTCACTGTAGCTGGTCAATTGTTTTTAATGCTCTCTGCGTCTTGGTTGCAATATCTTCTTATTCTCATTTCTCACTAGACAACATGACTTTCTTGGGACATAAGTCTGCCACATATGATGTAACAAATGAACACAGAATTATTTCTATAAGTTGTAGAATAATCATTTGTTACCAATGTAACTGCTGTTTGTTTTTTTTAAAAAAAACCAGTTATCCAATTGAGAGAAAATTCCTTTGGCCACAGAACCAACAAATAAATAATAATATCCTGTCTCTGTATTTTAGCACTTTCCAGAGAAATTAACCCGTATGTATATTTAAAAGTTGATTCACAGAATGTGTCAGTTATTTGCAGTGCTAGCTAGCGGCTCCCATATCAAGGGTGGTGATGTGTCTACTTCAGGTTTTAGTCTGAATTTCAAAGGAACTATACACAGTGTTGAACCTGTTTTGTCAATAGGGCCAGCGCCTTAATAACTTGTTTAAAGTGCAGAGTAAAAATTGGAGTGGACATAACATTCCACTGACATGGGGGGTATCTGCTGCCTCTGCCTGTTCACTTATTTACTTGGACAATTCAAAATGCTTTATATCTTGTTTCCCTATTGCAGACCTGAATACTAAGGGTGTTATCCTGCAGGCATTTGAAATGTTCCGACTCAAATCTTGCATTGACTTCAAACCCTACGAAGGAGAAAATTCCTATCTTCAATTTGAAAAACTAGATGGGTAAATTCAATGACCATATGTGATAATGGCATGATGTATTTTTTTTTCAAAAAGTGATACACTTGGATATGTAAAAATTAGTTAACAAAAATGTTTTGTGTTTCTTTCCTCATGCTTTCTTCCTTTCTTTCTTATATTTATTTATTTACTTATTTATTTAATTATATTTATTCTATTATAAAGCCACTTAGTGTGCATTAATTGAACACTCCCTCAATAAATTTTCCAATTTATATGTCTAATTTGGGATTGGGTCATTTGACATGGTTTATCATTAATGAGGAAGTGAAATCTGTCTTTCATGGTGAGTTTTTCTGTTACCTATTTACAATCTATTGCCAAACTCAAAGATATTTCCATGATTGTGACACATAATAAACAGTACATTCATATAACATGTCTACTTAGAAGTGGATCACATTGAATACATTTTACTCCAGTTTAGTGGGTACAAGATTCCAGTCTTCATGTTTCCTTTAAAAAAAAGTTTCTGTAGAGTGAAGCCTTAGGCCTTTCAGCTACAACATCCAGTTCGACATAGTGAAGGCAAGACTGAGGTTTGCAGTGCTTGACCAGTTCTGAAACCAGAGCCCCCTTTGAATTTCCACCCTCCCATACCCAAGCTGTGACTTTATGCTGTGGTGAGTCATACTTGGCAGTGTGATTGTGTCAAGAAGTTTCTCAGCATCACAAACCCTCTCCTGATGCCCTCCCCATACCCAAGGAAGGAGATGGGTGAGAGAGGAAGCACAGGGTCACCATGCTGACTCACTGCCTTTCCATCTCCTTTCCCTGACCTGGTTTGGGGCCTGTTCTCCTCATCATGCCTTATCTCCCTTCCCACAGAGCACACACACACACACACACCCAGTTTGATATTTGCAATTTCCCAACTCTCGCTAGAGTCCTGTGTCCCTAACTCTAGCGAATGCATAGGGCCAGCTGCAATAGTCCTGCAATATTCTGTTCTGGTCCGGTTTCATCTGGAGTACTGCATTCAGACGCTCTCTGAATGCCTCATTTTAAGAAAGATATAGCTATGTTAGAGCAAGTTCAGAGGAGGGGAATGAGGATGACAAGAGATGTAGAGAACAAACCATCTGAGGAGAGGTTGAAGGAGCTGGGCATGTTCACCCTAGTGAAGAGAAGCCTGATGTGATTGTACTCTTTAGATACCTCAAGGACTGCCTCAGAGAGGAGGGTGCAGGCTTGTTCTCTGCTGCCTCAGATGGTAGAACCAGCGATGCAAGAGAGCGGATTGATTAAACCTTAGGTGGAACTTCTTGATAATAAGAGATGTTTAACAATTAAAACAATTGCCTAGAGAGGTGGTGGAGCCTCTTTCTTTCAGTGTCTTCAGATAGAAGCTGGACAACTACCTGCTGAGGATGCTGTAACTGGAGATCCTGCATTGAGCAAGGGTTGGATCTAAGGGCTTATAGGGTCCCTTCCAACTCTATGATTCTATGAGTACCTTATTGAGAGAAAGATGGGATATAAATTAGATAGATAAACCAGAGCCTGGAGCATTTGTTCCAAAGTCAGTATGGTGATTGGAAGCTTCTAGGCACTGTGGTCCAAACAACGAACTTTTCTTTGTTCTTTGCCTGAGACGCCAGCCTTCTTCTTCTGGTGTGTGTGTGTGTGTGAGAGAGAGAGAGAGAGAGAGAGAGAGCATGTTTGCTGTGTTGTGGCTCCCCCCCCACCACAAATGGATGCATGTAGTATTTTCTTGTCTCACAGATGCTGGTCTTATGTGGGTGATCTTCAGACTGGCCAGACTGTTTCTATTGGACTGGGCTGTGAATATAAAGATACTGTAGAACATGAGATTCTGCACGCTCTTGGATTTTATCATGAGCAGTCACGGAGTGACCGAGATGATTACGTGAACATTTGGTGGGATGAAGTTATTGAAGGTAAGTGTCTAATTGTGAAAAAACAGGAAAAAGTCTGTGAATGTACTTATCCTTTCAAATCTTTTGTGGCCCATATTGGAATCTTCTTACTTCATCTAGATTTTGATGTTCGGTCTGAAAAAAACCCTCTTCCTCTACCTCAAAACTGATTGTAAAAAATTTATTGCCAATAGTTGCCAGCAAATTCTTGGAAAAATCAGATTGTGGGGCATTAGCAAGGTTACTTTTCCAATCAATGCACCATTGTCATACAAATAGTAGAAAAAGAAGGAACTAAAAAGACTCTTGTGGAACCTATAAGAGAATTTTATTCAGTATAGGCTTTCATGGACTACAGCCCATTTATTCAGAGGCATGGAGCACAACCTCAATAGACAAACGCAAGGTCTCTGCTTGCTACCCTATCACCATACTCTTTCTGCTCCATCTCACACGCCCCTCCCGTGTGTGTACAAATACTTGATCACTGAGGCTTCATTCCATGTTCTAAACAAGTGGGCTGTAGTCCATAAAACTTTATGCTAGAATTTTTTTAAAAAAACAACAACAACAGGTTAACTGTGTATTTAAATATGCCACATAACTCCTTTTCCCTTCTTTCTTTTCATACTGAAAAGACTAGGATGATTGTTGCTTTGAAAAATGTCACTGGTATAGTTCTGGGATAAATAAGGAGACAGGTTTAGGACTGGCAGATATATTTTTTACTTTCCTTACCTGCCACAATGGTTTCTATGCAGTTAGAGAACCTCTGTGATCTTCTCACCCAAAAGTATATTTCCAGGTTTGAAACATAGATGCAAAAGTCTCTGTTGCACTTCCTAGGCAAATAGTCACAATATCTTTGATGGTATCATACCACAACTATAAATTACTGAAAAGAGATTTAAAGACTATACTTGGATTTCCTGCCTAGATCTGTGACAAGTACCTCAGTTATTAAACTATCATTGTTTTAAATATTGACAATATCCTCTTCCAACATGATCCGCTCAATGACTATTTTTTTAATGCAAACAATTTAAACAAACTTTTAAAAAAATCTTAGAGTTTTTCATTATTTTTTAAACCCATGATAAAAAGACCAAATATAATACTGTTTTCAAACTTCTTAACAGCTTGGCAATCATTTCTTCCCAGGTCAAGAACATAATTTCAACAAATATGATGATAGTTTCATTTCTGACTTAAATACACCATATGATTATGAATCTGTCATGCATTATGGACCGTATTCATTTAACATAAATAGTAGCATTCCTTCAATTACAACTAAAATTCCAGAATTCAATGATGTGATTGGGCAAAGCCAGGATTTGAGTAGGGTAGACCTACAGAGGCTTAATCGCATGTACAATTGTGGTAAGTTGATATCTTTTTTGTGCATTGAAATGTTTGGTGATTTTTTTTAAAAAATGATTAAATTGGAAAGGAACAATGAAATCGTTTTCCTTTTGGACCACATCAGTTGCAGGTGGCATTCTGTAGAAGCTTATTTATGACACTGTACATCTGAGATTGTTTTAAGAAGAAAACACTGCTAAAACCTAATATTCAATATTAGAAAGAAAGGGAAAAACAGGCTTAAATATTTTTCTGTATTTATCATTACAGTCCTCTCTCCACATTCATGGGTTTGACCTTTGCAAACTTGATTATTTGCAAGATGCCCAATTGCCTCCCCGCCATTCTCCTCCTCTCAGTCCCCTGCCTTTTGCCAGGACACACATATCTTCCTTCCATGGACCTGGGCAAATGGCAAGCAAATGGCATGCAGCAGCCCCGAGCGCATGCTTTCTCCAGTCATGTCACTGCCCTGTCTCATTCACTTGCCTATCGCTCAGGTGCCTGGAAGGCAGCATGCCTGGGCAGAACACAGGTGAATGGAGGGAGGAAGGTGCATGCACATACCTTCTCTGGGTGCATGGCTACCCCCTCTTATTCACTTGCCTATCACCCAAGTGCCTGGAAGGCAGTATGTCTGAGTGAACATAAGTGAATGGGGAGGAAGGCACACAAGCATGCCAGAACCAAACAAATGGGGGGAGCCCTGGAAAGGAATGGAAGGGGGAGTGGGTGGGAGTTGTCTGTGGTTTTTTGACTTTCGTGAGGATTCTGTGCCCTGAACCCTCACAAAAATTGAGGGTCTCTGTATATCTATTTTGCATTGTTCATTGGAGAAGGTAACTTTTATGTTCCGAGAAGACGTCTTGCTTAAGCATTATTTTATTTATTTATTTATTTATTTTAATCTCAGTTTAGAAACAAAGCAGAATTAATATGGTTGCCTAATCTACATAATGTAATAAGCTTTTGTCCATGTCATCAGATGCGTGCAGCTGCAGCTTCAACTAGCTGGAACACAGAGTTATGGTTTGGAGATGGTTGTTATTAGTGAGATCAGAGTGAACAGAAATATAAGACGTAGACATAATGGCTATTTTATTAATAAAATAGTACTTGGATAGTAATACAGACATCCTTGCATCGCTGTGCAGACTAATACGCATAGTGTAATGTCCTTTAGTCCAAATGAGATTGAAACTCTTGATTAATTATTGTTCACCTGATTGGTTTATATTACACTGGAAGGTAATGAGTACCTGAACTCTCAGAAGTGGATGACATTGTAAGGTCCTTCAGTAGTGCCACCAGAGAGTATATACCAACAGAGTTAGTGCTGAATATGCTGCTCACATAGTGACCCCTTCACTTAGATTCTGAAGTCTTTGGAATCAAGAGTGTGGGTGTGGGTTGGGATGGGCTCCTCAGCACGAATTGTGAACTCTCTGAGGAATGGTGATTGCCACAAAGGTGAATGGACTGTTTTCATTTTAAAATATACATATACATTTACTTTCTTGTATATCTTACAGCTTCTAGCCTCACTCTCCTTGACCAGTGTTCCTTCGAATCCATTAATATTTGTGGCATGGTCCAGAATGGAAAAGATGATGCTGATTGGCAACGCACTGTGATTTCAAATGGTGACAGCAATTTGGTGGGCTGCACAGGTATTAGAGGGTATTTTCTTGGGATGAGCATTTCCTGTCTGCAGCATGAACGAGGCAAGGGGAGAATGCTTGAGTTTCAGCAGTGGCCAGGAGTGCGTCTGCACAGTTATAACTAGTCCACTCATTACTGGAGAAGTGACCACTGAGATCTGCCATCAGGGAAACATACTCTAGTTCCATCCTGTTTGGCCTACTGTAATGCACTCTGAATGGGGCTGGCTTTGGAAGCTGTTCTGAAACTTCAGCAGGTCCAAAATGCTGCAGCCACACTGCTGATGGAGGTTAGTTACAGGGAACATATAACTCCTGTTTTACAAGAGCTTCACTGACTAGCAGCCTGTCTCTGGGCACAATTCAAAGTGCGGTTTATGACCTATTAACCTCCGTATAACCTGGGTCCAGACTGTCTGAAAGACGGTATCACCTTATATGAGCACGTCTGAGTTTTATGACCCTTGGCAGAGGGCTTTTTTATGAAGATGCGAGGGAGGGCCTTCTCAGAGGCTGCTCCCAGGCTATGGAACTGTCTTCTGAATGGGGCTAGTTTGACCCCCACCCCACCCCCTGTTTCTCTGCGAGAAAGAAACCAGGAGGGACAGGAAACATTTCCTTTTTATGTAAGTGGATGGGGGAGTGGAGGCACTGCTTAACTGGTGGAAGAGAGCTCAGGAAGCCCCACTGCACAGGCTGCTCACTCTCTCTACCTCTCCTTCCCTGACTCAATATTGGCAACGAAACACTGATCTCATCACTTGACCAAATGCTTCAACAGCCTACTGAGAAGAGAGGGAACAGAAAGAGAGCAAACTGGTAGCTGAGCATGAGAACTGGGGTTTGGAGAAGTAAGACATATTGTAGACAAGCACTCTTAACCTGTGCCCTCTTCAGCACCCGCCCCCCCCGACATCTTTCTTTCTCCTTTTTTTCCTGCGTTATTACAAAGAGCCTTTTCCCGAGTACTTCTCCAGCTTTCTAAGTTTCTCTCCTCCTGTCTGAGAAGCATAAGTGGGAATTTCCTTGCCATCCAAAAAGGGGAGCACCTGCTGCCCACCCAGTCTGCTGGCCCTGGGTTGGGGCACAAGCGCCATGAGCCACCATCCCCTTGCTTGCACTTCGGCCTCCAAGCTAGCTCCACAAGCGTGGGGAGAAGGAGTTCCCATACCAAAGGAGGTCGGAAAGAAGGGATTTCCCCCTTCCCATCTCCTTGAGCATTACAGGTTAGAGCTCTCTCTTAGTTGCCCTCAAATTCCCCGATTAGGACTCAGGATGCTTCCCACACATCTTCCTTGTTTGTTCCAACCCTACTCCCAGCACTTTCTATTAGTAAGTCACCTTAAATTCAATTCAGCTTGCTTCTGAATAGACATGCAGAGATTGCCCTGTTGGTCTCTGTCATTTAGATGGTCTGTTCTGTTGTTCATAGACTCAGAGCTGCAAGGGTTAGGGCATTTCCCTCCTCATCCTCATCCTCATCCTCCTCTTACCCTCTAAACATCTTTCTTTCATCTGCTTTGTAGAGATGGGATATTTTATGCGGCTGGATACCACAACAGGGCATTCAGGTGAATCAGCCATTTTGGAATCCCGGATTCTTTACCCAAGAAGGAATGAAAAATGTCTTCAGTTTTTTTACAAATTTGATGGGAGTCTGCAAGATGAGCTCATTATCTGGATTAAAAGTGATGATGGAACTGGAAATGTTCGGAAGACAGCTAAGCTGCAAACAATCTCTGGTAAGTGGTATCGTATTTGCCACAAGATGTTAAGGTTAATGATTTAATTTCTAACCGTACCAGCTAGATTTGATTCTTCATATTCAGAATATAGCTGGCTTATGTAAGAAAGCCTGGAATAGATTCTAAAATGATATAACATTATAGACACAATACAACACTGTTCAAAAATGGTGCTTTGACATAAATCTCTGTGGGTTATTGCAATCCACAAGTATAGGATGAATACCCTGATAAAATGTTTTCCCCATTTTGTAATCTAATTATAATCTTATAGGTACAATAAGGCACAGTCTTGCAGGTGAAACAAAATAGGTACAATATATGAGCCTGCCCAAGATTTAAGCTCCTTGGAAGAGAGTTTTTCTCTTGGTCCCATCTCTCTCTGTGAAATGTTTGGTGAGAACGTGGGCAAAACCCTTCTCAGTGGCTGCCCCCACGCTCTAGAACTCCCTTCCAGAGGATGCTAGGCTGGCCCCTCTGCTCTGCTCCCTTTTCACTGGCAGACAAAGGCCGTTTCCACATGGGGTAAATAAAACGGTGCAGTGCATCATCCACGGAGGACGTCTGCACCTTGAAGTGGACTGGGTCCGGACTACTTACCGTAGATCCGCACCTCAGTCCGCTCCGAAATGACCTCAAGTGGTCCTCCATCATGTTTTTGAAAGACCTGATTTTTCAGGTCTTTCAAAATGCCGGCGCGCGCCATTTCATGCCTGCTCTCCGACGCAGATTTGCAGGCTTGCACCAATGCGAGCCTGCGATCTGCGGAGGGCGGGCTTTAGGCTGGAGAGCTTCAGCGGTTGGTTGAGACCCATGACCAACCGGAAGCCACCATCTTGGATGCTGGAGCAGTGCGGATCTACAACCACGCACTGCTCCTCCTCACCCCGGACCGGACCGGACCCACAGAAGATCCGGTGAGTAGCGGCAGGGAGCGATTCCCTCGCCACGTGCGAAAATGGCCAAAGACTTTTCTATTTCAACAGGACTTTCATTTGGTGTGCAGAAGTGATTTTTAATGGGGTATGCTGGACTTTGGTCTATATGGTTTAAACGTGCTTTAAATTTAATTTTGAATTAATTCTTAATAGCATTGTCTATTTAATGGTTTTTAACTTTTGTATTGTATGTAAACATTTGTCCTACAACTTATACCGTAAAGCCCCTTGAGTGCCATATTGAGAGGGAGAGATAGGATATAAATTAAATAAATAAATAGACTAATCACCATGGCATTACAACTGTAGACAGCTCAAACTCTCCTCAACAAAATGGGGGTAACAACAATGGCCTCCTTTACATGTCTCTTACCAAAACCTCCCTACAATATGGTTATAGTAATGATGGGATTTTATAACCAAAACTAATGCCTTATTTAGGCAAATGTATACTCCATTGGGTTTATACTATCACTTTATTTTGAGGGTGCCCATAAAATGGCAAATCAGCATCATGAGAAAAGCGCAAGCAGAATTCATCTGAGCTGCCTGCTAGCAAGCTCCTCTGAAACAAAACGAAGTCCCAAGACTGGAAATGGTCACCCTTGCTGCTTAGTTGGGTGTGTTTGTCAGTGTACAGTACAATAAAGGGTGAAGCCACTTTCATATTGACTGATTTTTTTTTCTTGTTGGGCCCCCAGTAAGGTGAAAGGATTAATTTATGCCATTTGTATTTAAATGAGACATATTTACTGCGGCTGGAGGTAGGTAGATTAAGATGCTTGGCTTTGTTGATGTTCACATAGTTTGATTTTATACATATTTCTTCATATTGAGACCCTATTGAATGCAAACCAATTTACTTCCAGACATTCAGAGGATAAGAGTACTTGGCAGGTTACCAACAGAAGGGCTCTCTCTGTAAGAGATACTTTGCTGTAGTGGGCCTAGCCAATCTTTCTAGTTTTAGTCATGGCAACTAATTCACAGCCCTATTTTGGATTTAGTTCTACTAAATCTGTTTCCTTCAATACATGCATAGAAAACTGCATTTCTTTAAAAGCAAGGGTTTTGTGAGGCAGGAAGCACTTCTCTTGAAACTCAGTTGGAAGAATTACTTAACTACGTGTGAACAAATTTGTGGATTTTACAGTTTCGGTAAGAGTTTATTCTCTGAAAGGCTCACAGGTTAGGATGTTCATATTGCAGTCAGCCTTTCACATACACTAGAGTTAGGGGTGCAGGACCCCCACAACAGTGGGACAATAGCAAATATCAAAATGTTTCTGTGTCTGTGGGAATGAGGCTGAGGCATGGTAGGGAGAGCAATGCTGTGTTTCAAAGCAGTGGGCCTTAACTGGTGATCATCTGTCACAGGGTTGGGAATTTTGTACTCCTATATATTGTGGAACTGCTGCACCTGGCAGTATAGCCAGTGATGAGGAATGCCACAAGTTAAAGTCCCCAAAACATTGGGAAGGCATTGACTTTCCACATCTGATCTATGGACTAGATGAAGCCATTGTAAACATGCTTGCAGAGATAGTGTAGGAAAGCTAAAGCTCAAAATGAGATGAGACTGCCTAGGGAAACAGGAAACAACAGGAAGGGGTTTTCTAACATATTCAAAGCAAGAGGATGGCCAAGTAAATGGTGGTACTGCTGCTGAGCAAGGATGATAAAATGCTAGTAGTTCACGGTGAAAAGGCAGAATTGCTCAATACCTATTTTGCTTCAGTTTTAATTCCCAAAAAGAGGAAGTATAGACATTGGCAAGGATTTAGTCAGAAATCACTTAGTCCTTTGAACCTGAGTTCAAATCTGCAGGGCCAGATGAACTGCATCCCAAAGTATTGAAAGAACTTACTGGTGTATTTGCAGAAGAGAGGAGGTGCCAAAGGACTGCAGACAAGCACACATTGTTGCTCTCTTCAAAAAAAACGCAAAAAGAAGATCCAGAAAACCACAGGCCAATCAGCCTGACCTCAATACTAGGAAAAACATTAGGACGGATTATATGAGAGTCTGTCTGCAAGTATCATGATGATAATTCAGTGATCGCTAGGAACTAGCATGGGTTTTTCAAGAACAAATCTTGCCTGACTAATCTTATATTGTTTTTTTTTTATCAGATCATTAGTTTAAGAGATGAAGGGAATGCTGTGGATGTTATTTATCTGGATTTCAGCCAAGGATTTGATAAAGTTCCCCCTTAATATTTTGATTAGCAAACTGACTAAATATGGAATAGATGGAAACACCATCAGATGGATCCTTAATTGGTTTGAAAACCATGCACCAAGAGTCACCAGCAGTGGCTGTCCTTCAGACTGGAAGAAGGTCTCAAGCACAGTGCCTCAGGATTCTGTCCCAGGGCCATTACTTTTCAAGATTCTTATCAATGACTAATATGAGAGGCTGGAGGGAATCCTTATCAGGTTTGCAGATGCTACACACCTAGGAGGGGAGGCTAACACATTGGAAGATAGCAACAGATTCCAAACAGACCTTGATAAACTAAAAAATAAGAAATTAATAAAATGAAATTCAATAGAGATAAATGTAAAATTCTATGTTTAGACCGCAAAACCCAAGTAGATAGGATGGAGGATACATGGCTCAACAATCCTATACACAACCCTATATTGTCATCATAAGTTGAATATGAGCCAGTAATGTGATGTTGTAGCAAAGAAGGCAAATGCTATTTTGACCTGTATTGATAGAAGCTTAGTTTCCAAGTCAAGGGAAGAGATAAACCCACTACATCCAGAGCTGTTCAAGCTTGTTCTGGAGTACTGCATTCAGTTCCGGGTGCCTCATCTTAAGATGGATATAGACAAGTTGGAGCAGGTTCAGAGAAGAGCAACAAGAATGGTAAGAAGTAGAGAGAACAAAATACGTGAGGAAAATTTGTAGGAGCTGGGCATGTTCAGCTTGGTGAAGAGAAGATTGAGGAGTAACAAGATTGTACACTTTAAATACCTCAAAGGCTATACAGAAAGAGGTTGCAAGTTTGTTCTTTACTGTCCCAGAGGGTAGGATCAAGTTTAATAATTTTAAGTTATAGCTGGGTAGATTTTGATTGAACATTAGAAGGAACTTCTTGACTGTAATTACAGTTCAGCAACAGAACCAGTTAAGTAGGGGGGTTGTGGGGGTCTCCTTCTCTGGTGGTCTTCGAGAAGAGGCTGGACAGTTTCCTGCTGGGATGCTCTAACTGTAATTCCTGGATTGAGCATGGGCTTGGACTCAGTGGTCCATGAGGCCACTTCCAGCTCCATGATTCTATGATTCTGCTGCAACTTTAGCCATTTGCTATTGTGAGGCCAAAGAAGGAGCATTAAGCACTATAAAAGCGATTCATGTTATTGCAAAAATTCTAAAACCTTCTCTTTTTTCTTTACAGCTAATGGAGAAGAAAACTGGAATTTAGCCACCATTCCTTTCAGTAGCAAGACTAAATTCCGATATGTTTTTCATGGCATTAAAGGAAATACATCCAGCTCTACTGGTGGTATTAATATAGATGGAGTCAGTTTAACAGAAACACAATGTCCCACTGGCATCTGGCTGATAAGAAATATTACTTCCCTTTTAAATAGTACCTCAAAAGGAAACTATATTTCAAGCCCTGTATTCTATAGTTCAGAAGGTTACTGCTTTGTGCTCAGACTCTATCCACATGGTCCAGCCAGCTCAGTAAGCAGAAGTTATTTGGGAATCATGTTTGCTCTGTGTAGTAGCCAGAATGACGGCATTCTAGAGTGGCCAGCTGGGAACAGGCAAGTGACATTCACCATAATTGACCAAGATCCTGACATTACGCTAAGGATGTCAGCAAGTCGGAGCTTTACTACAAACCCAGAAGAACTTCATAGTAAGTCTAAGACCCATGTCATGCTTTGATGTTGACTGACTGTCTCCAGTTTTGCTTACTCTTGTTAGTTTTTGTTTCCTGATCCTTTTGCATGGATTTTACATTCTAGCATAATATCGTTTACTTTAGATCCTGCCTTTCTGCTAGTGTGGGACCCAATGAAGTTCACAATTTGTTAAAACCAAATACAATTTAAGCAATGGAGAATATAAAAAATTTTTAAAGTTAACTTTTTAATTAATTAATTAAAAACATTATTTTAAAACAGTAGAAAGGCAGTTAGAACATAAGAATCATAATAAAAATACAGCGTACCCCAATTAAAAGACCTTTTACCATAGACAGTTAACAGTCAAAGGCCTGTCAATAAGAAGATATTTACTGACTAGCAGAAAAAGAATGGTAGAGAGGAGGGCAAGCATCTTCTGTAGATGGGAGTTCCACAACCTGGGAGCAGCCACTGAGAAGACTCTTTCCTGTGTCCTCCCCTCCTGTACCTATGACGGTGGTGGGACCAAGTGCAAGCCCACCTCAAGGAGCTTTATCATATCAAGAGATGTGGTTTTTCAGTCTGGCAGGACCTAGTCATATAGGGATTTACAAAACAGACTGGTAGTTAGGGGAGTTAGATATTCCCTATAATCAGCCCCAATGAGTAGTCTGGCAACAGAATTTTGGACTTGATGAAATTTCCAGTCAGTTTCCAGAGGCAACTCCTATAGAGTTTGTTACCATAATCCAAACAGGTTGTAATCAAGGCATGTGTTGCCATGACCCGATCTGACATCCCCAAGAATGGGTGCAGCTGGTACATTAGCTTTAAATGTACAAACACACTCCTAACAACTTCTGAAATCTGGTCCCTCAGGATTGAATTCAAGAGATCATCCAAGCTATACATTTGAGATTTCAGGGGTAGCATTAGCCTATCCAGCCCAGGATATATCCCTGTTCCTGATCTGCTCTTTGACAGATCAGGAACATCTCTGTCTTTTCTAAGTCAAGTTTCAGTTTGCCCGCATCCAGTCCATTACCAACAGAAACTAGTTGAGCTCTGAAACAGCTTGGATAGAAAACAGAGATAAGGTTGCATATCATCAATAGCCTGGTGTCTCCTGATCCCAATATTTTTCATGAGATGTTTCTTAATAATTATTAGAAAACTGTTGGTTTCATGTAAATCTAGATGAGCTAGAGAGGTAAATATATATGAAACTGTGGACAAGATCCTGGTTTGTACTGGTAAAGCTCTGCAAAGTGTAGCTCTGCTTCTCTACCCTGTTTCTGCAACCTGTAGTTCTGCCTCTGGGAATCCACTCATGGCCATTTAGTGGATGAGGGAAGGTGGAGGGGTTGCCAGGCAGTAGCCATTTGTGTTCTTTTAGCTAGATACAAAAAGAAAACATTATTTTCCCAGGCTCCCAAAGGAAACCTCAGAAGCCCAGGACAATGCCATCTTCTTCATCCATCCAGCTGAAGGAACACAGCTGGCCACTGCTTGCCCAACCCTGGCTCCCCCAGCCATTTAAATGGCCACTGAGGAACCCTAGTAGCATGAAAATTAGATTGCATACTTGCAGAATCATTGTGAAAAAGGAGGTGCTGAATGCTTCCTTCTAAAACAATCTTAAGAAGGCATATACAATTGTAATACCTGCATATGCTGCCAAAAAGATTCTGGCCAATGCATTCTTCTGACTACTAATATGTTACAATATTGAGGAAGAAGTGCTATTCCTAGAAAAAGGTATATTTTTGGCCAAATAATGATATAAATCCGGCTGTGCAGAGTTATACTTATTGAGTATTACATAGTTACTGATGGCGTGTCCTGAATTTTCATTTGTGATTTGATTGACTGAGCACATCTGCTTTGCAGTCTTCTCCATACCTATAAATAAAATCGAACTTGCTTCCAGGCAGAGTTGCATGATATTGCACCTGTAAGGGTATTTGTAAGAAGTCACAAGAATCCAGGAATCAATTTTTAGAAAAGAAACAAATGTCACTTTAAATTAGTAAATTAATCCAGAAGTCTTAAAGGTGCCAAAGAATCAGAGGTTTAGGCTGCCCCTCTCCTAACACAGAAGGCAATGTGTCAAGGATCTTAGTTCCCAAAATGGGTGAGAAGGAGGCAGGATGTTAAAATTCACCCACCATAGTTCTAAATGTTATAGAGAAACAGCTGATGAATATCAACCATAGGAGCTAGTGTTTAGGTTTTGACTTATCATGGGAATGCATACTAAGAAACAGACTTTTACGAAATCTCACATATTGAAAAACTGCGGCTAATCCTGTCAATTGTATATGGACATTGGACTACAAGTATTCATGGAAGCCTATGTATTATTATTTGAACCTTGAAATCTTGTAAAATGTCAGAAAGGTACAATTTGTTTCAATTTGTTTATGAGTTTCCTGGTTTTTTAATTTTTGCATGACAGATGGGGGCTATTATTGGGACAAACCTTCAATTATCGGATCTTTTGATTCTTTCTATAACCGCTCCATAGGCCCACTGTGGGGCTGGAATTACATAGTACCACACAGCGAATTGCATCGGAGAAATTTCCTGAAAAATGACAATTTAATAATCTTTGCCAGTTTTGAAGGTAGTGTATGACTTTTATTTATTTTTTTAACTGATTATACAAAAAAAAATGGTGCTTAGAAAGTCAAGGAAGACTTACAAAGCCCAAATTGTTTGGAGAATTTAGTAGAACTAATTTTGTTTGGATGAGCACCCTTTCTCACTAGATCAGATTCTATTAACAAATCAGCAGTGTTTTTAAAGAAAACAAAATGAGACAAACCAGACAGATCCAAAAATTGTGGGGACAGATGTGGGAGGCCAAAAGAGGATCAGGATAACTAATAACTAAGAGATAACTAATACAAAGATACAAAGAGGAATTTTGCATGTTGTAAAGGAAAAAACCTATATGACATCAACGTACTTCACATGGAGAACAAAGCTGAGAAATAAGAGTGTGGACCAGAGAGGTATAATGTTGCTTAGCTAGTATATAATGAGAAGGAAAAGTGGGAGGAATTTATAATAGATTGGCACATCTTTCAGAGATATTCAGGTGTGTTACCCTGATTTCTGGGGATCCTGGGAGGGACACCTAAATGTGCTCAAACAATAGGGAGGAAATTAGCACAGAGCACAAGTTGGCAATGCGAGAGGCAGGGTAACGTAGCGAGATCTTGAACCCTATGTCTACAGGGTCAGGCCAAGTCAAGGATAAGGCAGATGTTGAAATAATAATAATTGTTTTATTGAAATACAATCACACAAGTGTATGCAACACACTCACACAAGAAGCTATAGAAATAAAGGGAGGAGTGGGATAGAGGGATTTTGAGAGGATGTTTGGTATGGGAAATACTATACCTGTCCTGAGGCCCAGTTAGAAGCAGAGAAGCTGGGGAGTGTGGATTCTCAGCACGTGGGGCTGAGCGGAAGGCTCACTGGACAAAGCGGCAGCAAGGCAGGATGGAAGCCAAGAGCGATCCAAGGAAGCGCTCAAAGTCAGGGGTTCTTATAGTGAAAATTGTGGCTGCAGGCTAGTCCGTACTGGGGGAAAACAATGAGTTTGGGGCTGGAGACAAAGCCTGCGAAAGGTCAGTACTTTGAATGACTGAGTTATAGCCAGATAGAGTAGCCAGTATGCAAACGCGGAGTGCTTGAGAGTTGTATAGTTCGCTCATCAAGCTGATCTTTTGTAAGTAGCGTGCATACATAATGTGGTACTTGCCTTGAGGTCTCCTGAAGCTGCATTAGGCAATGACTGGCCTGCCTAGAGTGGGATTTGAATGGTTCGCCTATTGTCGGTCGCGCCTGTGTGTGTGCTTGTCCGGGGGCCTCGCAAGCACTTGGAGAGGAATGGGTACAGAAGGCCGAATTATTGATAGCAAAATGATATCTTAATATCCCACAAGCTTGGGCTAGAAACAGCGGTAACAGATGCATGAGAATATGGAGGGAAGAATTTGGTATGAACTAATGGATCTGCATGGCCTACAAAGCTGGCAGAGGCAGGGACAAGAGAGGGGAGACAGCAGTGTTTCAGATGATGTTACTGGAGAAAAGGACAATAGTTCATGGAAAAAATAGGGCATAGAAACAAGGGAAGCTTGACTGTGTGAGATGCTCAAATAAGTGAACTGGTGGTCATACAGAAGGGATTCTACAGCAAGCATCCAACTAAGAGCAGTTCTTCATAAAGACAAGGAAGTTCCCATGACTTACGAAGACAACTATCATGATGTCTGGTTTTCTTTTCTTTTTCTTGCAGTTGTTGAAGATCCAGGTAGTGTTTTATAATCTATGAGACTTCACTTCTTCATGGAGATTTTCACAAGTGTCTGTCTCCTGTACATTTACATTCTTTGGAGCAATCTTCTGATGTAATTCATGGATTCATTATTTTTACTCTTGGAAAGAAAAGAAATTCAAAGTAATAAATGTATATGTTCATCTGAATATTGTCTGTATTGCAATCTGTAAACCCATCTATCACAGCTTCTGAGTTTACTTATCAATCTATTACATTATACTGTGCAGAGAATAATTCACAGAAAATAAGTAATGATTAAATACAATAGCAACTAAGATAGGAGAGAAACTAGTTCAGTTTTTTCTCCTAATTACTAAGTATACTTTATATTTGTGCAACAAAAGCTTGACACAGATTGCTACATTTTCCATTTTTTGTTAAGCAATTTGCAGATGTAAACATGCATACAAGAAGCATACAGGCACACGTCAGTTAACAAAGCCTCTAATAAAGGAGCTCCTTTTTACAGAGCCTTTTAGCATCCACCTACCCCCCATTTTCTTCTTTTGTTTAGTTGGACGTTTTCCAACAATATTGGCACTGGGAACATGGTGAAGGACGGCCAGAGAAACGCAGACATTCATTTTCAGTTTATAGCAATATCTCCTCTATCTGATTCTACTATAGCTGTGTGTGGCTGCCTAAAATAGGCAAGGGCTGGAATCCAGTGTCAAATTTATACTTAACTCAGTACTTAACTAACTTCTCCTGGCCTGACCTGCCAAAACCTGACGGAAACATAATTCAACCATGCTCCATGCTCCTCAGGATGGACCTCCTTCTCCCCATGCAGCTGATGCCAATAAAATAAGATAGGAAGGGGCGGAGTTATGATTGTGGCAATAGTTTCAAAATTGTCATTAAGTAGCATGAGTGCAACCTAAGTGTAACTGTTTTGCATTCATGAATGCTACTTGGTCACAATTTTGACAATATTGCCACACTCGTAACTTGCTCCCCAACCTTCTTCAATCAGGCATCAGCTGTCTGGGAAAAAGGAGATCCATTTGGCCAATGAATGGAGCATTGTGGAATGATGTCTCCTTCAGGTTTGTGAAAGTTGTTAAAAGGGCAACAACGCTTAGCACTTAAGAGTCAAGAATGCCTCACAGTGGGCAGTATAATAGGGTAAATAGTTTGAGTGACCCACGGTGTCCTCCCTTCTTGCTCTAGCTATTCTGACCCCTCTGTCATGTTTTAGGGGTTTTCCCCCCACTTTTTCTCCCCCTCCTCTACAATCTCTCTCTCTCAGCTCTTCCCTAAAATGAAACTAAACTAGATTAGCACCCTGGGTAATTTTCTGGTCTTAGAATCAGATCTAAAATAGTGCCCCCCTTGTTCCCTCCTCCACCTTCTGGACTATGAAATTGTCTGCAGGCAAGTGAGGAATTTGTTGGACCTAATATTCTTGGCAGAGTTTGACTTCCAATAAATATCAGGATAGTTGAAATCTTCCATTACTGGCCATTTCTGCATGGGGCAAGGGAATCACCCCGTGCCGGTACTTACCGGACTTCTTGGCTCCATGCTTGGGTCCAGGCTGGTCCGGAGCAGTGCGTGGCCGCCGCTCTGCACTGCTCTGGGGACAAAAATGGCGGCTTCTGGTTGGTCAAGGCTCTCCACCAACCACTGGAGCTCGCCAGCCTAAAGCCCGCCCCCAGCAGATCGCAGGCTTGCACTGTTGCAAGCCTGCAAATCTGCACTGGAGTGCGGGAACGGAGTGGCACGCTCCATGCTTTTGAAAGACCTGTTTCAAGGGGTCTTTCAAAAGCACGCTGGATGACCACTTCGGGTCGTTCGGGAGCAGGCTGAGGTGCGGAACTACAGTAAGTAGGTCCAACCCAGTCCGCTCCCAGGTGTAGACGTCCTCCCTGGAGGACACTCTGCACCGTTTCTTTAAGCCATGTGGAAATGGCCACTGCTACATCTCTCCTTTCCAAATGTTTTGTCTTCTGTTCTAGGAAGACATAATCCAAATCCTCAGTCTGACTTGGGGTTCTGCAGTAGACCCCCCCATAATGACATCACTGTTGTTTCTGTCCCCCTTAATTTTTTCCCAGGATCTAAGTCTTCCAGGATCTAAGTCATCAATCTCTTCACAAGTATAAATGTCTTTAACATATAGTGCTCCTCCTCCTTTTCTGTTTGGTCTATTTCTCTGAAATAGGTTAAACTCATCTATTGCTACATCCCAGTCATGAGACTCATCCCACTAGTTTTCAGTGATGCCTATTATATCATATTTGCTTTCCTGTGTTATCAGGTCAAGTTCATCCTGTTTATTTTCCATGCTACAAAAGTGAGTTTAGAGACATCTAAGACCACGGTTCATTCCCCTAACTCCTTATTTAAGGTTTTTTTCCCCTCTCACTGTTGGGTTCTTGTACCATTGCCTAGTTCTACCCGTAACATTCAGAATATAATCCCCAGTACTTGATGAATTCCTGCCCTCAAGAATACTCTTTCCCTCCCCACAACCACTAACTTAGTTTAAAGCCCTCCTGATTAGGTTTATGAGACTCTTAGCAGAAATCTTTCTGCCAACTGCTGTGAGATGCAACCTTCCCAGAAATCCATCTTTATGAAACTGCAGACCACGGTCCTAGAAGTCAAACTGTTTCCAGCAGCACCATCTGCACGAGCTAGCTCTTCACCTCCAGTATTTTTCTCTCCCTTCCTGGGCTATGTCATTCAACTGACAGGAAAGATGAAATGACAATGTGTGCATCAAGGTCCTTCAGATTCCCACCCAGAGCCTCATAATCCCTTATGATCTCCTGAAGGCTGTGCCTTGCAATGCTGTTGGTTCTCACTTGGACTAAAAGGAAGAGGCAATGGCCAGTGGGCTTGACTAGTTTTGACAGCAGCTGTGTTATATCATAAATCTTTGCCCCCATAAACCTCATGTGACATCCAATGAGGAGAACCACTGCTTCTATTCACCTCAGCTGGGAGTCTGCTACCACCACCACGGGACAATCCACATACTAAATCATCCAAGGTTACCTGCATGTTCTTTGAGGACTGATACTGTTCCTCTCGCTCCTGTCCCTCATCATCACTGATAATGGAGAGAGCTTCAAATCAATTCAGTAGCTCCATGCTCACAGAAAGAGCTCCGTCTTCCTACTTCTACATGTTTGAGAACTGACCTTCTCCTCAGAGACATCTCCTGTATGTTCTTCATCCAGTACAATCTGCTCTGCTCTGTCCAAGAAAACCTCATGCTCCCTAATATGCTGCAGAGTGGACACATGAGCCTCAAGATGCTGGACCTTCTCTTCCAACAGGACAAACAAGTTGCACTTGCTGCAGGAGTAGCTTCCCACATCCTCTGGCATATGTTGTTCAAAATAGTTACTGAAGGCAAATAGTTCATACAAAAAATGGGGGCTGGCATCCTGTTCATCAGTTACAATATTGTAAGCCAGACTTACAAAACTATAACTGCTAGGGATTCAAGTTGACAGTCAAGATCAGTTGAATGTGGCCAGAAAAATATGCTTTTGCAGCCTGGCAGTATTATGACCAAAGAGTTTCTGAGATGCTGGAAACTGGGGTACTAGAAAATGACATCCACAATATGATCCTTGTCATATGGTACTTTGGGGCAGGCAGTTGTGTCAGGACCCCAACAGATCTCTCCAGCTACCTGCTCTCGGAGCAGCCCATGACCAGGGGCATACTGCAGACTTAATTTCCCAGTGCCCCAGTCTCTGGCACTTTGGAAATGCTTTAGTGGTTGAGCTGCCAAGTTAAAAATTATTTTAACCAAGAGGTGTTTTCAGTCGTAATTATATCAACAGAGTTCCATGCTCATAGTTACAATGACAATGCAGGATCTCAGATCTCAACAGAACAAATATGCTTCAAAAAACTGAAAGCTAATAAAGTTGTAAAAAGTAAATCAGGTGCACAATTATTGACTGTAAACACAATTTACAGTTCTAGTTCTAAGCAAAACAAATTTTAATGAGACATCTCACAAGAAATTGAGTCATTCAGTGTGAGTATTCTAATACAGTTCCCCTACTTTGAGCGCCAGGGGACAGGCTATGGATGACAGGTGCCAGGAAACAGTAGTGAGTAGCAGCACTACCCCTTTCTTCATACCAGTTAGCCTGAGGACACTCAGGGGGAGGGAAAAGTATGGGCCTCATGGCCATAATAGACTCTGGGTGTACTAGGTATCTTATGAACTTGTCAGTGACCGCAGGAATGGGGTTACGGGCAGAGGAATTGGACCAGCCCATCAGATTTGTGCAAATGGGTGGAAAAGAGATGGCAAGAGGGCTAGTGAAACATCAGAGTGCCCTGGTGGTGCTTGAGGTAGGAGTTCATTGGAAAAAATACACTTTGTGCTGGCTCCCACCAATCAATACCCAGTAGTATTGGAACTCAAATGGCTGAAATTTCATGACTCCCACATTTGTTGGAACAATGTGACAATTTATTTCCGCCAGCAGGTGTGTCAAGGACACATACGTGGCAGCCATCAAAAGAGAAGAAAATACATCCAGAAATCCAATGGAGGCAAAGGCATAGCAGAGACATTGCCGGGAATGAATGAGGTGGAGGCGGGGATTTTACCACTGGAGTATATGTACTTCCATGAAGTGGTACCAGAGAGGGAGTGCGACCAGCACTTCCCCCCACCGTGAAACTGGCTGTGCCATTGAATTGGAACTGGGGGCTGTTCTACCAAAAAGCAAATTGTATCCTATGTCACCTAAAGAGATGGAAGCACTAAGGGAGTTCATAGATAAGAATTTAAAAAAAGGCTTTATCATGCCAGCCTGATCGAGCATGGCACCTCTGGGTTTTTTTAGGGAAAAGTGGGATGGATCTTTGAGACTGGTGAGAGATTTTAGAGGGTTAAATGGTGTGAGTACATCCAACAGATGCCCTGTCCTACTGATAAAAGACTTGCTTGCTCAGTTGGCAACCAACAAATTTTTTACCAAATGGATTTGCTAGACATGTATTACAGAATATGCATAAAGGAAGGGGATGAATTGAAAACAGCATTTAACACTCCCTTAGGGGCCTTTCAGAATAAAGCCCTCCCTTTTGGGTTGGGTGGGCAGGTGTTCATGTAAATCATTACTGGGGTGCTACATGAACATTTATACCAAGCAGTTCTAGTCTACCTGGATGATGTGCTGATCTACAGCCAAACATATGAGAAACTGGTGAGGAGAGGGTTTACCAAATTGAAAAATAATGGGCTATATATTAAATAATCAAAATGCGCATTTCATACAAAATGTCAGATTATCTGGGATATCAAATATCTGATCAGGACAGAGAAATGGACCCAGCCAAGGTTAAGAGTGTGTTGAGCTGGGAGCTGCCAAAAACTTGCAGGCAGTTGCAAAGTTTCTTGGAGTTTGCAAATTTCTATAGGCAGTTCATTCCCAACTTTGCTTAAGTAGCATTGCCCCTGACAGATTTGCTGAAAACAAAGAAAGGGAAAGGAAATAAGCGAGGGACAGCAGGAGACAAACCCAAGCCTAGCACTAGAATTCAGTGGACAGAAGAATGCCAATAAGCCTTTGATGAACTGAAATGACTGTTAAGCTCAGGACCCATATTGAAACCTTCAGATCCAAGTCACCCTTTCATAGCACAAGTGGATGTGAGTAGCAATGCCACTGGGGCAGTGTTATGACAAAAAGACATGCAAGGGAAGGTGAGACCCTGTGCCTATCTATCTAAAAAAATCTGAGCAAGCAGAACTGAATTTGTTCATTTGGGAGAAGGAAGCTGCAGCAATAAAAAATGCACTAGAAATGGGGACATTTGCTGGAGGGGACTTCATGCCCCTTTGAAGTCCGGACAGACCACTATAACCTAGTGGCTCTGCAAACACGGAAGCATCTCACAGACAAACAAGGCAGGTGGGTAAAGTTTTTTATAAATCCAAGTTCATTATCAAAAACCTGCCCAGAAAAAAGAATTTTTTTGGCTGATGCTTTGTCTAGGTTACCTCAGCACGATTGTGAGAGAGTTGAAGTAATAGATACAATATTTAACCCCCAGCAGCTAGGATTAGCCGTACCTTCATGCAGCCAAAGTGGCCAACAAAATCAAGAGAGAGAGAGAGACAGGTTGAGTCAAGTTGAGCCAAAACACGGGGAGAAACAAGCAACCAGCAGAACCAATTGAAAATGGGGAAGGGAATTGCCAAGAAGGTAAAGGGAATGTTCGTGAAGAAAAGTGCCCAAATACAGCAGAGGTGCTGTGATGTCAAATCAGCTGGCCACTTTGGTTTTGTAGAAACCCTACACCTAGTGTGCAGGGAATGCTGGTGGCTAGAAATGAGGGCAGATGTAGAAAGCTATGTTAAGAGTTGCACAATGTGTGCACAGAGCAAATGTGTTGGAGGGAAGCAAAGGGGTCTGCTGCTGTCATTACCAATCCCACCTCCTCCATGGGCCCATGTTAGCATGGACTTATCATTGACCTGCCAGAGAGCAACCAAAAAACAGTTGTCAGGAATTTTTCCCTGCCAGGCCACAGCCAGCAAGGGAGGAGAGAGGTCAGAAACACTTGGGGAGTCCGAATATACCAAACACCAGGAAAACACAAGCCGAGCCAGGTCAAGGTCCAGTCCAAAGGTTCAAGAGGCAGAGATCCATCCAGAGGGTTTCAGGGAGCAGGAGACACAAAGGCTGTGAGGGCTTGCTAATAATTTGCTGCAAGCAAGGAACAGCCAGCAGACTTAAGTAGCTCCTGTGAGCAGGTGCTGCTCATTATTGTTTCCTCAGCCTAGTCCAAGCAGCCTCCCTCTCCGCAACCCGTTTCAGCCTTCTGCATGATTGAGGGCTGATGGGCACAGCTGGCTGCAACTCCTCTGGGTCACTGCTGGTTCTCTCTCCATCATGAGCTGGCTGGGGCAACTCAGTCTCTGTTTGACCTTCCAGTGCAGGGGATGTTTGCAGGTTGACTTCCTCACCCACTGGCTCAGACCCCTGCACAATCAGTTTCTCCTCAATCACAGCATCATCATCTATCACAACAGTGATCTGGGTGGTTACAAGCATGTTTTCCAAACAGGTGCATTTTGTGGGGTTCAAAACACTCCCTACGGCTATGCAGCTAGCTAAATTATTCATACAATACATATATAAATTACATGGGACCCCCCTCAAAGTAATTACAGAGAGACAAAGAGGCCCAATTTACCTCAAAATTTTGGAGGTTGTTCATGAGGTTGTTGGGGGTGGACAAGGGATGAGCACAGTGCACCACCCAGAGACAGACGGGAAGACCAAGAGAGTGAATCAAATTCTGGAACAGTATTTACGGTGTTACGTAAGCTATCAACACATTGCTGCCATTTGCTGAGATGGCTTGCAATAATGCAGTACATCAAAGCACGGGACATGCTCTGTTTGAAGTATGTATAGGCAATCGCTGAGGCACTTGCTGACACTTGGAGTCATCCAAACTGACCCAACACCGATATCAGGCTGGGCGAACCTGGGCAACCTGGCCTATAATCAGTGAGGCACTAGAGCAGGCAAAAGCTACTTACAAGAAATACGCTGACCTGAAAAGAGACAAAGGGTAGGAAATAAAACCAGGTGGCAGAGTTTATTTATCCAGCAAATTTTTGAAGTGTTCACAACCATCAAAGACCTAAGGGCCTAAGTATGTGGGGCCATTTACAGTGAAATGTCTGGTGAATGGGGTTATAGAGGAGTTAGATTTGCCAAAATCTTATAAGCAAATCCATCCTGTATTCCATTCAGCTTGTTGAAACCAGCAGCTGAGGACAGGAGGAATTTGAGACCCCACGAAGCATCACCTCCCCCTCCAATCATGGTGGGGCAAGACCAGCATTTTGAAACATCAGAAATTCTAGATTCTAGGGAAAAAGAGGAAGACAACAACACTTTGTGAAATGGAAACACTTACCCACCAGTGAAAGGGAATGGGTGCAGGCACAGCATGTAATGGTACCACAGCTTATAAGGAAATTCCATGAAAATATCCTCACAAACTGGGGCAGTAAGGTTTTGGAAGGGCAGAATGTCATGTCACATTGTTTCCATGCCATCTGAATGAATGTATAATGTGCTGAATATGATAAATATGATAAAAGGAGGTTGTTATGAAAATAGTGTGTTACCAGATGGTTGATGCTGAGCATTGTTTATTGCATTGTTTATTGCCTGCAGTAGTAAGTAGATATCTGGCCAGTCTGATCAGGAAAAGTTGGTTTATTTAGGAGCAAGGGTAATTGATGTGTGATTTATTATTCATAGACTTTAGATTCCTAGGGTTAAGAATGCAGTTAGCATGTCAAAGAGAGCGGCCAGAAATCTCAGCCCAGAGAAGGGATGAAAGTAATTAAAAGGGAAAGGTTGTTTCAACAACAGCAGTAAGGAGAAAATAAACAAACTGGAAATTTAGGAAAGGCAGGCATCTGGAGAATCTACCAATGGGCATCAGGCATAAATGATAATGAAGCTGGTGCGTTTTCCTATATTATTCAACGTGTGATGGAAATGATTCACTCCAGCAATAGTTGTAAAATAGCATCCTGTGCCGCATTAAACACAATGAAAAGTCTCTGTGTGTTTTCCAGAGAGCAACAGAGTAGCAGTATACAACAGGTATACCTATATACCTTTCCTGGTATCAACATAGAATCATAGAGCTGGAAGAGACCCCAGGGGCCATCGAGTCCAACACCCTGCTATGCAGGAACACCCATCAAAGCATTCCCAACAGATGGCCATCCAGCCTCTGCTTAAAAATCTCCAAAGAAGGAGACTCCACCACACCCCGAGGCAGCATATTCCACTGCCGGACAGCTCTGTCTGTCAGGAAGTTCTTCCTGAGGTTCAAGTGGAATCTCCTTTCCTGCAGCTTGAATCCATTGCTCCGTGTCCTAGTCTCTGGAGCAGTAGAGAACAAGCCTGCACCCTCCTTAACATGACATCCCTTCAAATATTTAAACATGGCTATCATGTCCTCTCTTAACCTTCTCTTCTGCAGACTAAACATGCCCAGCTCCCTAAGCCATTCTTCATAGGGCATGCCTTCCAGACCCTTCACCATCAAGCTGACTAGGCAATATTCATTTGGGTCCTCTTTTTTGCCCTTTCTGGAGATGGAGGCAACATCCCCCCCCCCATCAGTCCCATCCTCCAAGAATTTTCAAGGATTATTGACATTGGTTCTGAAACTGCAAGTCCCATTGGGACACTTGACTGCAGTTCATCAGGCTCTCAGGACTTGAAGTCACTTAGAGTAGCTTGCTATTCCTTTACTGCCTCTTTACCTATTTAGGACTGCAATCACCTCTCTGTATAATCATTGTGCTCTAACTGTGTAATGTAAAAAGACCTCTGGTATCTAGTCAGGGAAATTCTGTCTGGTCTAAGCCAAGTAATGCAAAGTTAATCCCAAATTGTATTAGTCCATTTTTTTAGTCCAACTGAAGGGTCTCTTTCCCAAAGCACAAATGTTTAAACATTGCGTTCAAAGCCTATTTTCTGGTCTGAAATGATAATTGTGTGTGATCAGAAAGAAAATTTATCAGGTTTGTACAAGGAAGCAAACCATAGTAAAGTCTTGAAAATGGTTCTTTAACATTCCCTGCAGAGGATTTCTATCCCCACTAATTTATCTCTCTTCTGCTAAAAAGAATCCCAATAGCATATTCATGAATACCATCTGCCCACACCACCAGTGTTAGATATCAAAAGAATGAACTGAGAGTTCAGATTTAATCTCAGAGGACTATAAATAAATGAACATTTTCCTCAAAATAGGCTAATTCTCAGTGGGGTTCTTTTTGTCAAGTAGTAAAAGCAGATACAATCTCTTCATTTCAGAGCAATGCTAATCAACATTCCATACCCATTTGGCTTAGCTAGACAGTTTTTGGCACAGCTTTATTTGTGCAGTCACGTCTATATTTGAAACCCATAGCTTTGAGATCACAACTATGAGCTCACAACTTTGTTATAAAGTTAGAGTTGGATCCCTAGAATGTAACCCCATCAACTGTGGATATGAGACAGGCACTTCAAGATTTTAATGAATTCTCTCTCTTCCCTCTTTCTATCTCTACAAAAGGGAAGGAGGTCACACAAATGAAGTTTGAGAATAGATTGCCTATATCACAGATTATTTTGAGTACAATGAGCTCCCCCCATTAATGAAAAATATTTGCTTTTGAAATGAACATAAAATTAATTACAATAACACCTACAGTAACTGAAGGTTGATTTTCCAGGAAATTTGAAACCCAAACTAAAATGCACCCAAATAAATAATGTTTAATTCTGCTCTGTGAAATGCCTCATCAGCACTAACAACTAACTGCCAGAGACCAACTTTGATACATGTGGCAGGCAAATGCAGTTTCTTCCACTACAGTTAGAAATTGTCACTGCTTAACAATAACAGCACCTTTGTGCTTAACATTCAGTTATCTGATTTACTTTAACATGTAATGTGAGATTAATCATGCACAGACTGGATTAGTTTTCTCCTACCAGCCCCTCTCAAATAATATATCTTCTTAGGAAGAGGAGCATTTCAGGCAGTGGAGATAATCACACGGCCCTTGGGGATCCTCTGGAACACCTCAGTCATTGATTCCTCCAAGTTCTCACCCCAAAAAATTCAGCTTAGCCCACCTTCATGTCCTATGTACTTTCCCTTCCCTTTTTTTCTGATCATCTCTTCCTTCTTTCCTTTGTAACCACATCTTAAAAATCAAATGAAAGAATTAAAAAGTTTTCAGCCAATTCCCACTTCTTCCTTCCTTCCTCCTTCCTTCCTTCCCTCCCTCCCCATCACCCACCTCTTTTGGGGGTGGGTGGATAAAAACTAGGAGCTGAGGTGATGCTCTTCAAATGTTGCATAATGAATTTTCCATGGCTTTACTCAGTGTTTTCTATCCATAGAAAACCTTTCTTCTGCAAAAATAGATCTTGATCCCATTCAGTTTGTGGAAAGTAACTGACAAACAAGTGAGGTAAAAACAATATTTATATTTCTGCTAACCTCTTCAGGATGAAGTGTGCTTCTCAGGGTGGTACCACGGAAACAGAAAAAAGAGCATAAAAGCCACACATTCTTCACTAGATGTACTGACATGCCATTAAGTGGCAACTGATCATCCATAATTCTGAGTATATCCTGATGCAGAAAAAACAAAGTTACACATCCCACCTAAGTGTTCCCAGAAGAAGCAGCTTGATGTAATAAGAGATTAAAAGACCTGTTTCTTTTCAGTCACTTCAGCCATGGTTTCTACTAGTACAGCTTTCCAGTTCTTCAGCTTCACAATTCTTTTTTTATATTGCACCTCATTCTCAGTAAGTCTTAATTCACAATTAACATTCTTTTATCTTTCTGTGGTTGCCAAACAAAACGAGCAATTTTTTTTCCTTCTTTTAGATCCAGCATTTCCTGCAGACCAATGGTAAGAATTTATTCAAACCTTCCATATTTTTAAATCTTTTATTATTTTCCATTTCATTAGGGCTTGAAAATAAAGTCTGAATCAGAAAGTTAATATTATTCTATTTATTTATTAGATGCTGATGCTGGTGAACTGAGAAAAGATATCCCAGAAATAAATTCAGGTATTTGCGTGAGAGTAGTTACGTGGAAATTCCACCTACTTCCTGCCACCACAACTTTGTTTTAAAATTAGTTATAAAAAATATCAGAAGAATCTTGTACTTTGTTAGATAAATTGCTGGCATATATGCAGTGTCTCTTTCTTTTAAGTAGCCATTCTAGATCTTTAATGATAAGAACATGTTCATTTATAATGCTAAACCCATTGCATTTTGCAGTATAATATCTCTTTCAGTTCTTGCATTCCAGAACAAAACAGAGGACTGTATACCTGCCATTTACCACCAGATTTTATTCTTTGGTGCATTCGTGTCTTCACTTCTACTCCTGTCACCCCACCACATTCCTGATGCATATCTGTGCACTGATTTAAAAAAGAAACACTCTTTAACCTCCATCCCTCAAGAAAAAAGCTACAGTGATTGTACAAATGGTTGTACCAAGATTATTGCTGTACAGGACTTTTTTGATGCAAAGACACAAAATACCACCACACAAAGCAATAAAATAATAATTGTGATACATGCTTCTGCAGTTCAGTCAGAGAGAGAGACACACACACACACACACACACACACACACACACACACATCATTAGTTCTCCAAATGACTTCACGTGATGTAGTTAATGACTGGACATTTGCTTGATGCAGGCACTCTAACAAGCAGTTCTAATTTCTTATAAAACACAGAGCTGATGAATATGGTGGCTATGGTGAATAACTGTTAACTATACATAAATACAGGGGAATATTGTCTTGACTTCCTTCTGTCCCATTTAATAGGTTGCCAAATGCACGTATCATTGGGTGCAATGAGAGGAGCAAATTCCATTATTCCATTATTTCCATTATTTGAGGGCTCACCATGTCATGGGTGAGGGTATCTCTTCATTATTACGAAAACAAGTGTTGCTACTGGCAGTTGGAGTAGGACAGGAGTTCAATGAGAGCAACTTTCCTCATCTTTATTGGTGCTTGCCTAATTTTAGAGGTGCTTCCGGTCACTCTGGCTGTTGCACTCTGGCTCTCTGCCAAAAGGGCCAGTGGTTTTCTAGTTGTAAAGAGAGTAGGAAGCCCCCCCACTGCCATGGTAAGCTCCTCTCTGTCCTCCCAGAAATGTTCAGATTTGAAAGACTGTGGATAAAGCTGAGCGCCAAAACCAAGCTGTCATCTGCAGGCTGAAGGCAGTCACCGCAACTGTCAAGTATCCTCAATTATCTCTGCCATTCTTAATAATACGTAGGATGTTAGATAAAAGGGTTTTCTGACTTTTGGCTTGTTTTTTTTTTTCTGATCATGGAATTTGATGATAACTTAATGATGAGGAAAATAATTTTATTGGTCAAGACCTCTGAATTCAGATGAGAATGGTGTTAAAATAAGATCAAAACGAGATGAGGTATTTAAGATTTTTGAGGTACTTAAGGTGATCCTTTTCTTTATTAAACTAAACAGTAGTTGGCTTAATACTGCCCTAGAAATAACCATAAATACTAGTTTATAGATTATATCCTGTTTATTGAGAATGAAATATTATAAATGCTATGCTATATAAGTTTTAACAAGGTAAAGTATACAAATAGAATATTAGTATAATTATAACTTTTGTTTTTCTATTGGTAAGAATAATACAGAGTTGTTAGCTGGATCCTAGATATCTCTAATTACTTCCTGTTATAATTAGACTTAGTCTAAACAGCTATTTTAAAATGGTATATTATATTAGTTTAGACAGAATATGAGTGCTATGGTGCAATTATTAGCTACATGTTGCTTTTGGGGTGGGAAGTAATTTTAGTTAGGTGTTTATATTAGTTGATAGTAGTTGATGGTTTGATTTGTGTTTGTATTAGTGGAGGGGTATAGTTTTGTTGCTGTCATTGTTGCATTGTAATAGATTTGTTGTTAGTGTGGTGGTGTTGTTGTTTTGTATTGTATCATTTTAGTGTTGTTTTATTTTGTCTTTGTCTAATGTTTTGTTTTTCTTTATTATTTTAATTAAAAAAATACAAAAAAAATCTCTGCCATGCTACTCTATTGTCAGGTGCACTTGCTGGTGTCATGGCTGCTGAGACTCATCTATTGCTTCTGGGACAGTAGCACCTCTGTCCCTCCAGCTGATGGGAGGGGGCTGCTGAATTCATGCCCTTGAAGCCTAAAATGGATGAGGAAAATATGTCCCTCTAGATGTTGTAATACTGCAGCTCCTGCCATCCCTAGCCAGCCTAGCCAATGGTGGGAACTCCACTTTGTTCACTCCTGCCCTAGAACAGTGAGGCAAATCCTTTTACCAGACAAAAGACTCGCAGAACTTCTATTAAAATAATATTTAATATCTACGCAGAGACAAGTGTATGCAATTCTTACATAAATATGTCCACAGTCACTTGCCAAACTCATAATTAGCAGACAATTTAAGGCAACTGTATTGAGGCCACTTCTCAGCTTGGCCAAGTGCTTGAGGAGATGAGTAGATGGGCTTACAATTTGAATGACTCCCACAATGGCTAATCAGGTGGGTATTCCTGCTCCCTATCCCTTTTGACCAAGTCAACTGGGCATTGCTGCAACCTAACGCAGCAAGTGAAAAGAGACGAAAGGTAGCAGATCCACAGCTCAGGGATGAAGAGCCAATGGTGAATCGAATGGGGAATGAGAGAAAGAAGTGGGGCTCAGGGAGCGAGCAGTAGAGGTGGTCTGTATAGGTACGGCTGGAACTGCTTCGTGCTGCAGTTTGCTGAAGAATTTTGGCAGCAGAACATATCACAATTTTTGTGGTATTATCGTTTCAATACATTTTTTCTTATACGATTTAGAGAGCTACCAAGAGGGCTTCATGCCACCTACAGCATGTATTTTGTCCACCCCTGATTTAAGTGGACACTTTCCCAAGGGAATGCAAGAATAGAAGTTTCCTAAATTTGGCAAAACTGGAAAATGTTGTATTAAGTTAAACTTTAGCATTTGTAACATGTCTATTCATAACTTGTAAATCATTGTTTTTATACTGAAACAACTCATTTCAGAAGGTGTTATACATCTATGGCCATTTCCACAATAGTCTGTTATAGCGTTATTATCCCACTTGCAGTATCCTATGGAATCCTGGGGTTTGCAGTTTCGGGGGGGGGGCAGGCGGACCAGGATTCCATAGGATGTTGCAAGTGGAATAATAGCGCTATAACAGACTAGTGCGGAAATGGCCTGTGTTATCGGAGTGATACAGGTCCCAGATTGGAACATTGGGACTGAGATTGCTGAGATTGCACTCAAAATATTTAATGAACTGAAGAATCTTCCTTCACATTCTCCCTTCTAGCTGCTGGACTCAACCTCTTTCAGGGAGATATCTTACTGCCTGTGAGTCTTTTCAAACCTCATACATTGCAATTCAGTGGGGGTTTTTTAACTGTTCTGTTTGCTAGTGTATAAAACTAATCTCAGTCTTTTTTCATTTTCTACAGAAAAAACGTAGTGTACTGAGAGATGAGCATTACCGGTGGAAACTTCCCATTCCATTCATTCTGGCTGACAACCTTGGTAAAACAAATTTTAAAATATTGTAATACCCTCGTGGTTAAAATCTGATCCGGTTGTGGAAAAAAATGTCCCCTGTGTTATCAAAACTATTAAGAGAGTTCATCCAACAATCTGGAATGAGCTGTTATTAGTCTCTATTAGATTATGGAGCATTTGTGAGTGTGTTGAATGGGTGTCTCGGGGCTGCTAAGGGATGGATAAAGGCAAACAAATGGAAGCTTAATCCAAAAAGGACTGCAGTGCTCTTGTACCTCTGCAAGTACAGGGAGGTAACCTGGGAAGGATGGGGGGGGTGTCTTGAATCCACCTTCTTTAACACTTAATAAGTAGTGTCCTGATGGAAGGCTCTTATAAAGATGGCCCTTATGTGAAACCTCACTTGCCTTGCAGACAATTTCATTGTCCAGAAGGTGGAAGAGACAACAAGGGGAATCTATTCCTAATATCTGATCCTAACCAACAGTGATGACCTGGTTAACGGGATAAAAATGGAAGGATCCTTAGGTGGGAGTTACCATGTTCTCCTGGAGTTCGTTATACTGTAGAAAGAGGAAGCCTGGCTTAGTCAGACACACATTCCAGATATTAAGAAATCTAATCTCAGTAAATTTAGGGAAATACTAGGTGTGATCCTCTGGTCAGAAATATTAAAGAGAAGAGGCTTCATGATAGATAAGAGTTTCTTAAAATGTGAAATATTGACAACACAATTTCAAACAGTCTAAAGAAACTGGGATGGATATCTAAAGAACTTTCAGCTGAACTAAAATTTAAAAGGAATATGTACAAGAAATTGAAAGCGGGAGGGATTACGAAAGAAGAATTCAAATAAATAACCAGCATGTGTAGGGCAAAGTCAGAAAAGCTAAAGCGTAAAACAAGCTCAGGTTTGCAAGAAAGATTAAAAATTAAAAAAGGCTTTTGTTGTTGTTGTTGTTGTTGTTATATCTGTAGCAAAAGGAAGAATAAGGAAATAGTAGGGCGATTGAGTGGAGAAGATGTTGAAATGCTAACAGGGGACAAAGAAAAGGCAGAATTGCTTAATACTTTCTTTGCCTCCAAACGGAAAACAGTGCTCCATCTGGGAAAAATGGAGCAGATGACGTGGTAAGGGAAATGCTGCACAGTGATAAAGATGTAGTACAGGAATACCCAGCTACTCTAAATGAATACAACTGTCCAGGGTTAATTAACTATGCCAAAGAGTATTAAAAGTACTGACAGAAGTAATCTCAGAGCCACTGGCAATAATCTTTGAGAATTCCTGGAGAACAAGATATTCTTAACAGACTGGAGGAAGACAAATGTTGCTCCCACTCCAAGATATCTTAGGCCCTTTCTGCACCTTACCTTCTTCCGGCGCTGGGGTGCGGGAATTGCATGAGCAGCTTCTGGAGAGGGGCTCTCGTGTTCGGGGTCCTTCAGCTCAGCACAAGCTGCCTGCACACGCGAGAGCCCCGCCTCTTCCTTCTGCAGTGCAGCCTGAGACTTTCCCAAGCTGCGCTGGGGCAGGAAGCACGATCGGTGCGGCTCTGGAGGCTCCACACGCCGGTAAGTGCACGCGGGGCCCTGGAGCAATGTGCAATCACCCATCATTTTTGGCTTCTAGCTGAAAATGAAAAGGTGCGCTATTGGCGCCTGCTGGCCCCTGGAGCATCGCGTGATTGTGAGTGCATTGTGCAGATCGCTCCTCACAATCACGCGACGCTCCAGGTGCCCTTTTGCATGGAAAATGCCATGCGACAAGGGCCACAGTTAATGTACTTTTATTCATCAAAAAAAAAAAAAGCAGTACTGTGATTGGTGGGCAAATGGTGGTAATCCATGGCATCTACAACACTGAAGCTCTATTTTGTGTCCCTTGCTCCCTCAAGCAAAGCCTCATGTAATTAGGGTGCCCTCCTTCCCTCCCAAGATAGAGAGGGGGGAAATGCTGTCACCACCACCAGCAGTAGCAGCAGTCAACTAAATCAGTTGGCTTGCTTGCTTTCCTCTTTCCCTGTTCCCCAAAGGCCTAGCTGGCTGCCTCGCCATTGTTCCTAGCGGCTAGTTTTGCACAGCCTAGATATGGGGCTGTGGTCCTTAGGGAAAACAGTTGCACTGCAACAGAAGCCATTTTCTTACTCACTCTTTTCCCCTGTTTGGAGAGTTCCTGCCTGTCATGGACTAGTTCAGCTAATAACACCCCTGTATCTGCACTGAAAACTCTATACTAGTAAATAAATTGATTTGCTAAGTACTTTGCCTTCAAATAACTTTGGTGTGGTCATTTTTCAGAAAGGTGATGATTGGCAACTTATTGATGACAGATGCAGGTTTAAGTCCAGCTTACAATGTAATGCAGCAGCCAGAAAAGCCAAAGGAATTCTGGGCTGCACCAATAGGCGCACAGTGTCTAGATCAAAGGAAATAGAAGTTCCATTCTGTTCTACTTTGGTCAGACCTCACCTGGAATATGGTGTCCAGTCTTGGGCATCAAAGTTCAAGAAGGATATTGTGATGCTGGAGTACATCCAGAGGAGGGTGACCAAGATGATGAAAAGTTTGGAAACCAAGTTTTATGAGGAATGACTTAGGGAGAAACGACTAAGAGGGGACATGATAGCTATCTTTAAATATCTGAAGGGATGTAATGTAGAAGATGGAACAAATGTGTTTGCTGCTGTTCTAGAGACTAGAAAATGAACCAAGGAGTTCATATTAAAAGAAAAGAGATTCAGCTAAACATTAGGAAGAACTTTTTTTTTCTATTGTGAGAGCTAGACTGCCTCAGAGGATGTTGAACTCTTCATCTTCAGAAGTGTGAAAACAGAGGTTGGATGGCCATCTCTCAGGACTGCATTAACTTTATTCTCCTGTACAGCAGCGGATTGGAATCAAAGGCCCTTGTGGTCCCTTCCAGCTCTTTCAAGATTCCATGATTCTATATGTGTGTATGGCTTCTTGTGGTCATTACAGGAGAAGGTATTCACAATCTCCCTCATACCACAATTCACTGACAGCTGCACTCGCCTGTCTCCTGCAGAAGCCCTCCATCTCTGGCCTTTAGTGGCTGTGCACAGCCATTTAAAGGTTCTAGAGGATGAGGTCATTGTTCATCTATGGGAATGCAGCTGGATTCTGTGTGGCCATCCTCTGCCCTCCTGTACCCAATAGATGGTAGGGGGTATGGGATGGAGAGACAAGAGATGGGTGAATTTTCCATGCAGAGACGAGGTGATGAGGCACAGTTCCATTTGTTGCAAGTTTACATTCTACCACTTGACACAGGGTCTTGTCCATAACCTAGTGCTAAAAATCGCTTTTATGAACTGTGTATTGTTTTTAGATCTAAATGCCAAAGGGGTGATTCTTAAGGCACTTGAAGGATTCCACTTAAAATCTTGTGTGAACTTCAAACCATATGCTGGAGAGAAATCATATATAATATTTCAGAAGCTTGACGGGTAAGTAAACAAACACTGTTAGGGAGGAAAAGATAGAAAAGTTCGGCAATGCCCTATGCATGGTAGCACAAGGAAGTGTCTGCTTTAAAGACCCCAAATGCTCAACCACAAAATCCTGTGGGTTGCCACAGATCATTGCAACCCCATCTCTTCCCACAGTTTGATTGACTGCTAACATTACTGTCAAGATAAAACCAAGGAAATCATGAAATACCATCAACTAACAAGTGCAATTGACCTAACTGAGGCCCTTTCCACAGGACATTGTCATCCCACAGTGGGGACAGGAGAAGAATAGGACCATGATGACAGTTATGCATGACGTTGTCGCAGTCCCGACCATTGTCATGGTCCCATCCTTCTCCTATCCCCGGGCGATGCAATCATGGAGTAAATCATTGACCAGTTTTCCCTGTCAATGACCCATGATCACAGTGCCATCCCGCACTTACCTGGTGTGCGAAGGGTCTGGAAGCGCAATGGCTGCACTTCCTGTCCCAGCTTAGCCTGGGAAAATACCCCGCTGCACTGTGGCAGGAAGAGGCAGGACCATCATGCTGCCTGGACTGCAGATGCAGCCATTGCAGAGGGGAACACTCCTGTCACACTCCCTTCCCAGCAGAGCCACTGCTGGGATCCCCACAGGACACTATCAGGATAATGTAGGGTGTGAAAAAGGCCTAAGAGTGTACAGTGGTGGTTATAGTAGCTCTGCTTAGTGCTATTATGTGACTATGTGGTCTGATAAAGCTGTCATGAAACATATAACAGTTGGTTTAATTCTATTGCTGTTCTTGGTTTTGATATAGTTTTGAATCAAATTTCAGCCCAGCAAAATTTTGAAATCAGAGTGACTTGAGGTGTCTTGTGCCTCTGTGGTCTGAAAACATTTCTCAATTTTCAGTTGACAGTTTCTGTCAGCTTGATGTCAATACTGGGAAAATTCTAAAATACTTCATTGAGCAGATGGTTTGTGAGTACACAGGAAAGAGTGCTATGATAACTAAGAGCTAACTTGGATTTCTCAAAAAGAAATCATACCACACTAATCTCTCTCTCTCTCTCTCTCTCTCTGATATGATTACAAACCTGGTAAACCAGGGGAATGATACAGATATAGCATGTCTTGATTTCTATTACCCATGACAGTCTTGAAGAAAAACTGCTAAAATATGGATTAGACAATGCTGTTGATTGATGGATTTGCTGCTAGTTGACCAACAAAACCCAAAGAGTGTTCATCAATGGTTTCTCATCATCCTGGAGAGATATGGCAACCTGGGTACCACTCATTTCTATCCTGGACCCAGCTTTGTTCAATCTCTTTAAAAATGATAGGGATTATGGGACTGGAGGGATGTTATTCTTCATTAATTTTCTTACTGAGGGAAGCAGAGTGTAATTTCAGCAATGTTCTTTTCACTATGAAAAAAATCTTTGAAAACTGCTCAGTTTTCAAAGAATATTAACAGTGTAAGACTTACGCCCCCCCCAAAAAAAATCACATTTAGATCTTTTGCATAGGAAACAGCATTTTCTGCCCAGAACTAGTCTGCAGAAATATTATTTTCTGTTCAGAAAAATCCTGCTTTCTGTACAAGACAATCATAAGCAAATTTTGTCTTGGACCATGCCTTGAATTGTGAAGATTTCTGTCAGCGTAGAATCTTCTCACCAGAGTTTCTTAACACTTGAGGAATAATTTTTGCAACCATTTTTGTAGTTTTTGAATATTTGTTCCATCGCTATGGAATTGATGGTGTCTTCTGGGGATGACGCCAAACTTGCTCCAAAGTCAAAATCAGGATTCAACATGGCATTAATGGCATTGGAGAGTTGGGTCCAAATGAAGAAAATTAATTTCAACACAGATAAGTGAAAGCTACTATATTTGAGAAAGAAAAAAATCATAAACTGAAATATAAAATAGATGACTCATGGTTTGAAAAAAGTATATATAAAAAGGATGTAGATGTCATGGTAGACAACAAGCTTAACATGTGTCTAGCATGTGATGTGGTAGCAAAACAGGCAAATGAACTCCTAGGTTGCATCATTTTATAATGTCCAGGTGAGGAGATGTAATGTTATAAAGGTACTCCATGATGTTTGGTCAGACTCCATCCAGAATACTGTGTCCAGTTCTGGGCATTACAAATCAAGAAGGACATTGACAAGATAGAATGTATCAAGAGAAGGGTGCCTTAGATGGTAAAATTCTAGAATCCAAGCCCTATGAGGAAGGATAGGTAGCTGGATACATTTAGTTTGGACAAGAGAAGATTGAGAGGCAAAATGATTGCTATCTTTAAATATTTCAAGGGATGCCATGTAAATGATGGAGCAAGCTAGTTTTCTGCTGCTCTAGAAACCAGAAAATGACCAGTGGATTCAAATTACAGGAAAAGAGATTCCGCCTAAAAATGGCAATGCCTCATGTTAATAACTATTTCATAGTAGGATTGACCACCTTCCTCTGAGTTTCTTGAAAAGAGATTGGATAGCCATCTCTTTTCTACCTGAAAAATGGGTTTCCCAACACTTGGGAAATCCAATTCAAAAGAATAATACAGTAGTGAAAATTCTGCTCACTTTTCAGCCAGTATTTGCACATCCCATAATATTCTGGGAAATTGTTCTGCACAGAAATGCACATGGGTTTTCATATAAGAATTATGAAGTTTTATGCTAAAAAAAGACTTTTTCCAAACAGCCGCATGTGGTTTTTGTGCATGATTGCTGTTTTCTGTGCAAAATCTTGCACAAAAAAGTCTTGCATGCATACAAAAATAGTCACATGTTTGTTCGTTTTTTATATTGCTGTTTTCTGTGCAAGATTTTTGTTGAACAAGACCTTTCCTTTTAGAAAATTCTTGTTTTAAGTGAGAAGCAGGAATCTTGCTTTTTTAAAAAAAGGGTGTCTATCTGGAGACAGGGTTTTTTTGGTGCATGCAAAACACCACAATTCTCACATGAAAGAACAATATATTTCTGCACAGAATGATTTCCTGAAACAATTTTGGATTCGTGACTAGCAAGCAAGAATGGTACAGAAATATTTGTTTGCTCAACAGAGTGAAGAAATCATTCATCCCCACTTGTGAACATGAAGTAGTCCAATATTAATATCCCTACTTTAGCAGGAGATTCCTGCATTAGCAAGGGGTCAGAATAGATTGCCCAGAAGGTCTCTTTCTTCTCTGTGATTCTATGATTCCATCATGTTTTACACTGTTGCAACTGTGAATATAGCCAGAGCAATCTCCTTTTAGCTACAGCTAATAAAACAATTCCTTCGATATAGATTCAGTACACATTCACAATGTGTTACCCTATGTCAAGCAGTATTACTTTTCTTTGTGTTTTTCAGATGTTGGTCTTCAATTGGAGATACAAAAGGTGGCCAAAACCTTTCTATTGGTGTAGGATGTGATCATAAAGCTATTGTAACACATGAAATCTTACATGCTCTAGGTCTCCTCCATGAACAAACAAGGACAGACCGTGATGATTATGTTAAAATATGGTGGGATCATGTGCTTCCAGGTTGGTTTTAGTCCAATAGTCTATTCATCCAAAACAGACTTTGCTGACATCACAGAAAAAATCTATACTTTGACATCAGATGCATGAATATTTTGTCCTTTGGGGATTTCTAGCTGGGGATAAGTATGTAGATATAATTCTTAAGTTATTGTTTCATATCATACCTTTGTGCCCACATATGAAGTTCAGCAATAGAACATTTGAAATGTGGCATAAAGAAACAACAGGAACAGTTCTAAACTTTTAAGAACTTTTAAGGAAGTACTTGTAAACACTAACTATCTGGCATTGTCTGCCAATTATTTTTATTTTTCAATTATATGGATGATTCACTGAATTTTCATAGTAAAGCATTTTAACATTACAACACCTACAAGCTATCCAGTGGGTTACCAGTATCAAGCTTGTTGTTATTTGCCATCAAGCTGACTTTGACTTACGTTAACCCTGTGAAAAAGCCACCTCCAAGAGCCCCAGACATCAACTGCTGTGCTCAGTTTTTGGGCAGTGGTTTCCATGACTGAAGAGTGCCCTTTTCCTATTGCCACTGCTTGGTACAGCATTTTCAGCTTTTCCAATTAGTCATGTTGTCTTAAAATATATCCAAAATATGACAGCTTTCAAAGTGAAGAACAGTGAAGAAAGCTGATAGGAAGAAAATCAATTCATTACAAATGTGCTGGTGGAGAAGAGTTCCACAGATATCCTGGACTGCTAAAAGACAAATGAATGGGTCCCAGAGCAAATCAAGCCTGAACTCTCCCCAGAAGCCAAGATGACTAAACTGAGGCTGACATACTTTGGTCATATCATGAGAAGACATGACACACTATCACAATGATAATGGAACACATTAAGAAAAGAGGAAGGTGGCATTACAGTTGTATTGACTCAATCAAAGAAACAAGAGCCCTGAGTTTACAAGATCTGAACAGGGTTGTTGATAGCAGCATGACTTCGAGGTTTCTCTTATATAGGGTTGCCATAAGCTGATTTATCAGTTCACAACAAAAGCCTCAGTTTAGACATCTTGATTTCTTGTGAGAGTTAAAGCCTGATTTTCTCTAGGACCCATTTATAAGTCTATGCTATCTAACACTCTTCTCTAGTACCACATTTCAAATGCATTGATTTCCTTCTGGTCAGTTTTCTTCACTATCCAGCTTTCATACCCATACATAAGAAGTGGAAATACTGTAGTCCGGACTATTCTGACTTTGGTATTTAATCATATACCTTTACACTTAAGGATCTTATCTATTTCTCAGGGATCTCATTCCTTCACTGCTGCCCCTCCAAGTTGTAGTCTTCTGATTTTGTGACTACAGTTTCAATTTGGATTAGTGACTAAGCCTAGATATACAAAATCTTGAATTTTTTCAATGTCTTTATTACCCAGTTTAAGATTATGTAAATCATCAGTGGTTATTTTTATTTTTTTATTGCTTTTGTTTTCTTAATGTTTAGCTGTAACCTTGCTTTTGTACTTTCTACCTTAACTTTCAGCATACTCATTCAAATCTTTTCTATTTTCTGCAAATAATATGGTGTCATCTGCATATCTTAAATTTTTGATGTTCTTCCCTTCGTGCCTCCTTCCTCTGAGTCTAATGTAGATTTTCATATAATGTGTTCTCCATATAAATTAAACAGAAAGGCAGTACAAGCAGTACAAACCACTAAAACATTTTACACTGTATAGGAAGCTGCACAATTAGTTACGTTTAAAAGTAACTCCTTTAGAAACATTTTCAGGCCTCTGTGAAACAACCAATTAAATTTAGTTCAGCCTAGCTTAGCCAAGATTGTAGGAAAATTTGACCTAGGATCAAGAAATGAAGCAGGAGGTTGGTGGACTGAATTTTGCAAGGGCAACAATTTTGTTCATTACAAAGGTATGACTGAGGCCCTTTCCACACGGGGCAATTAAAACGGCGCAGAGCGACCTCTGATGGAGGTTGTCTGCACCGTGGAGTAGACTGGGTCGGACTACTTTTCGTAGTTCCGCACCTCAGTCCACTCCGAAGCGACCAGAAGTGGTCGCACAGCATGCTTTTTAAAAACCTCTTTTAAGAGGCTTTTCAAAAGTACAGAGTGGGCGACTCCGTGTCACTCTGTTGCTGCTCCGGTGCAGATTTGCAGGTGCACACTAGTGCGTGCCTGCAGATCTGCCGGGGGCGGGCTTTAGGCTGGCGAGCTTCTCCGGTTGGTGGAGAGCCTCCACCAACCAGAAGCCGCCATTTTGGAAGCCAGAGCAGTGCGGAGCGACAAGCTCGCACCGCTCCTCATCCCGACGGACCCGATCGGACCCACGAAAAAGCCAGTGAGTAGCATTTCTATGCATTTCCTTCTCCACGTGTGGAAAGGGCCTCAGAAGCAGCTGTATACATAGATATCACCTGCTGGGCAATGTAGAAATCAAATAGACTACATAATTAGAGGCATAAGGTGGAGAAGCTCCATTCTTTCTGCAAAAACAAGACCAGGAGCAAATTGTGGCACAGACCATGAACTACTAACAGCAAGAGTGAGAGTGAAGCTAAAACGAACACTAAAAGCTGAAGAGCACTAAACCAACCATCATGCAGAAAGACTATCTGAAAAGCATCCCAATAGAATTAAAGATATTGTAAAAAAAATAGATTTGCACTATTAAGCTTAAGGAGGTAGAAGAACGGTGGACTGAAGCCAGGGACATTGTCAGAGAGAAATGCAAAAAGACACTATCTATAGCTAAAAAGAAAGAGAAGCCTCAACAGGTGACAGATGAAACTCTTCAAGCAGTCGAGGACAGACAAGAAGAAAAAATAAAAGGTGACAGAAATAGACTCAGAAACCTCACTCTATTCAACCTGTTTAACATTTGTATTCAGGGACAAGGAGAATTACTATAACAATCAATACAGAGAAATAGAAGGAGATAACAAAAGAAGAAGATACCTCTTCCACAAGATCTTAGAAATCAAAGGGATATGTTTAAACCAAGAGTGGGGATGCTTTACAACCAGTAGGAGAACATGTTATATGACCAAATAGAAATAAAAATGTGATGGAAACAATACATGGAAGAACTATACAAAAGAGATGAAAGGTTGGCAGATTCATACAAGGAAGGACCGTACAAAGATGAACCTTAGTTTTAGAAAGTGAAGTGAAGCTGCACTCAGAGCACTTGGGAGAAATAGATAATCAGAAACAGAAGGCATACTAATAAAGCTGCTTTAATCTGCAGAGACAAAAAATACTCTAATTCTTACTAAAATCTGTCAACAGAAATGGAAAACAAAAGAATGGCCCACAGATTGGAAACATGTAATATACATTCCAGTCCCCAAGAAAGGGGACACCAAGGGTTGCAGTGACCACAGATCCATTGCATTAATTTCTCATGTAAGCCAAGTTATGCTCAAAGTGCTACAACAAAGATTTCTACCATATATGGAGCAAGGAATGACAGATGTCCAAGCTAGGTTCAGGAAAGCAAAAGACACTAGGAATCATATTGAAAATGTATGCTGGATAATAAAGCACACCAGAGAATTACAAAAGAAGATCAGACTGTGCTTCAAAAATCATAGCAAAAGCTTTGATCATGTAGATTATGAGAAACTATGGATTGCTCTTAAAGAAATGGGTGTGCTACAACATGTGTTTGTCCTGATGCATAAACTGTACTCAAGACAAGGGGTTACTATTAGGACAGAATATGGAGAAACAGAATGTTTTCCAATTGGCAAGGGGGTCAGGCAAGGTTGCATTTATCGCTCTCTCTGTTTAACTTTTTATGCTGAACATATCATATGTAAAGCAGGATTAGACCTGGAGGAAGGAAGCATGAAAATTGGAGGAAAGAACATCAACAATTTATGATATGCGGATGATACCATACAGCCAGAAGAAAATAGCAAAGATTTGGGACGATTATTGAAGAAAGACAAGGCAGAAAGTGCAAAGGCAGGTTTACAGCTGAACATTATGAAAACAAAAATAATGATCACATATGATTTACATAATCTCAAAGCAGATGATGAAGACATTGGAATAATTCAAGATTTTATATACCCTGGTTCAGTCTTTAATCAGAATGAAGACTGCAGTCAAAAATCAGAAGAAGACTAGGACTGGAAAGGTAGCTATGAAGGAACTAGACAGAAACCTAAAGTGTAAAGATATTTCATTGACATTAATTTAGTAAGTTAGCATTGTCCATGCTATTGCATTTCCAGTTTCTATGTATAGTTGTAAAAGCAGGACAGTGAAAAAATCTGATAGGAAGAAAATCCACTCCTTAGTAATGTGGTGCTAGAGAAGAGTTCTACAGATACCCTGGACTGCTCAATATGATAAATGAACAGGTCCAAGAGCAAATCAATCCTGAACTCTCTCTAGATGCCAAGATGACTAAACTAAGGGTATCATATTGTAGTCATATCATGACAAGATTATTGTCTTGTCTAGTGAGTCAGTAATGCTTGGTAAGATGGAAGGGAGTAGGAAAAGAAGAAGACTGCATTATAAATGTATAATGTATGTATATATATGTACATAGCTATATGTATAGATCAAGGAAGACATGCCCCTGAATCTGCAAGACCTGAGCAGGGCAGTTGAGGATAGGGTGACCTGGTAGTCTCTTATTCATAGACTTTCCATAAGTCAAAATTGACTTAACAGCAGTTAACAACAACAAAGTTAACCATGAAGTTCTTTTTATAAAATTCTAGTGTGACAGACACATACACACACACACACATACACACACAAAGTAGAATCATAGAGCTGAAAGAGGCTGCAAGAGCCATCCAGCCCAACCCCCATCCATGCAGGGAGATACAATCAAAGTACTCCCGACGAATGGCTATCTGGCCTTTCTTTAAAAACCTTCAGTATGCTCTGAGGCAGCATAGTCCACTGTTGGACTGTTCTTACCATCAGGAAGTTCTCCCTAATGTTTGTGCGAATCTCTTTTCCTGTAGTTTGAAGCCATTGCTCCATGTCCTAGGCCATTTCTACACTATACTGTTATAGTGCTATTATTCCACTTTCAACATCCTGTGGAATTCTGGGGTTTGTAGTTTACTGAGGCCAAAGAGCTCTCTGGCTGAGAAGTCTAAATGTCCCTCCCTAAACTGCAAATCCCAGGATTCCCCAGGATGTTGAAAGTGGAATAATAGCACTATAACAGTATAGTGTGGAAATGGCCCTAGTCTCTGAAGCAGCAGGAAACAAGCTGATTCCATCCTTCATTTGACATCCCTTCAAATATTTGAATATGGCAATCATGTCACCTCTTAACCTTCTCTTCTCCAGGCTAAACATACTCAGCTTTCTAAGCAGTTCCTCTTGAGGCTTGGTTTTCACACTCTATACCACTCTGGTGGCTGTCCTCTGGGTATGCTCTGACTTATCAGTATCCTTGAACTGTGGTTGGCCAGAACTGGACACAGTAGTCTGAGTGAGGTGTGACCTAAACAGAATAGCCATGCAAAGCAGAGTGCAGCACATAGCTGATGGTGTCTTTGCACTTTAGTTCTTCAGAGCACAGTTCATGCTCTTGATTTTTGTATACAAGAATATATTTTTTTTAGATCAGAACTTTTTCCCATACATTTGTTCATAGAGTGACTCTCCACAGACATCTTATGAATCAAAATTTGCATCAGAAATGTCCATGATGCTCATTAAATTGTAGCAGTCTGATCCACAATCAATTAATGCTGTAGGTCAGGACTGGAATCCCTGTTCAAGCACTCCTAAGAAGTAACTGTGTATTTCTTCCCCTATCATTATCTTTCAGATCAAGCACACAACTTTAAAAAGTATGGAAGCAGCTATCTCACCGATTTGAATACTCCCTATGATTATGAGTCCATCATGCACTATGGTCCATTTTCATTTGGCAAAAATTCAAGTTTAGCAACAATTACCACTAATATACCTGAATTTAATGACATTATTGGGCAACGCTTGGATTTCAGCACTTCTGATATTGAAAGACTCAATCGCATGTACAACTGCAGTAAGTCAATATTTAACTTGAATTTGCAGACCAAAATTAATCACTCACTTTTGAACAGACTGGGTGAACAGTCTAATGCTAGATGCACTTAGAAGTCTTTCTGAGAAGCACATGTCTTAATAAACATGCACATGGTTGCATTATTTACCGCACTTTCTACTGAAAAGAGACGGGAAAGGTACCTCAACTGAAACTGCTAACATTCATTTTATATTCTATACTCCTCCCTTGCACCTAGCAAGCTCTCTCACACTTTTGGACCAATGTGATTTTGAGTCAGCTGATCTATGCGGCCTTGTGCAAGAAATAAGGGATGATGCTGTTTGGATCCGTAAGAAAAGTGGCCCAAAGAGACAAGACCATACCCAAGGACAACAATGCAAAAGTAAGCAACACTTCATACACATTCCCCAGTTTCTAGGATATCTACCTCTACTGTGGCTGATAAATGGGTTCCAAGTTGTGTCTATGTGAGTGAAGAGAGGTTTCACTTGAATGCTGTGGGTGTGGGTTACCAGGCCAGAGGCATGGTTACCAGGCTATGGAACAGATTTAATCAAACTTCATATGTGGGGTTCCCTATTGCTATTCACTGTTTTGAGGGAAGTGCTTGTGCTACACTTGGAGTCAGCACCATCATACCAAGAGGCTGAGCTGCACTGATAGGGAATCAGCAGGAATCAAAAGGAATCAAGGGTCCTACTTCCACAATACCACCCATGCCGATGCAACCTCATGGTTGTCATGGAAGCCTGAGCCACCTAAGACACAACAACCAATGTATGGACATTCTAATGTCTCTAAATGATCATCCATGAGTTCTTAGCACCAGTTTAAGATCACCCGATCAGCTTGGGTATGGAGACCAATGGGCAGCCATGTGTATAGTACTCCAGCAGAACTCCTGAGTTCTCCAAGTACAAAACATGACATACAAACACTGACCATTGGAACTTAGGAAGCCAAAAGACGGAGGTAGAATTCTCTCCTTCCTGACCTTCCAATGATCCTCAGGTCTATGCTGAATACATGGAACAGTACAGCCAGAGCTCCCTCACTCCTCCCAGTACCCCCACTCCCATCTTGGTGATGCAAGACAGGCCAACTCTGGGCATTTCTGTTCTTTTCAGAGAGTTCTCATTGCTGTAGAAAAGCAAGTTTCAAATCAGCAATACGCCGTATGGTCTGTGAACTCTGTAACAGAGGACAAAGTCATCTGCCAGGCAGCACAAAAACTGGTAGATAGTGAGCCTAGTGGACAGATAGCATGGTGCTTATCAACCATTGGGAGCTTTAAAAAAGATGTAAATCATACATTAACTTTGCATGGCATATTTTCAGTTGAGAAAATATTGTCTCAGCAAATTAGGGTGCAATATAAATCACTAAAAGACCTTTGCATTCTTCAGCTACAGTTTAAGAGTGGTTTCTGGTTGGTTTATCATATCAACACCCTGTCCAGTGTGTTAAAAAATGAATCCCTGGCACTTCAGGTGACACTGTTCTATTCCTTCTTTATCTGGCACTTCTTCCATCTTTTTCTTCACTGCCTAAAATTCATTAAAGAGAACAAATCTGAATCTTCTAATTTCTAGCCTGACAAAGGGGCACTTCATTAGGAAAAGCTTGGAATTTGATGAAGAATCCTAGGAGTTATAGTTTGGCAATTGTCTGGAGACTACTATGCTAGAACCCTTCATCAAACTATAGCTCCTTCCCAGTGTTCATTTAAGAGAGGGAACAGCTATTAAGGCAGTTTTAGTCCATGGAGTAGATATGTTCTTAGGTGCTCAACGTACCAGAATTTGGAGCCAATACTATATTAACACTTACAGAATTTTGAAGAACAAAAACTGACAGTGAGATCTAAGAGACTAAGTACACAGGATTTTTGATGGCATTATTTCTGTAGCAACTAGCTTTTTCTCCACAGATGCTGGCCACTTCATGTACTTTAATACCAGTGGTGGTAGGCAAGGAGATGCAGCAGTCTTAGAATCGCGGATTTTGTATCTGAAGAGGAAGCAGCAGTGTCTTCAGTTCTTCTATAAAATGACAGGAAGCCCACAGGACAAACTTGCCATCTGGGTTAAGAAAGATGATGGCACTGGAAATGTTCGCAGGCTGGTTAAAGTTAGAACTTTTCAAGGTAAATGTTAAAAGTCTTAAAAGTTTTTAGATCTTTCTAAACCAACCCCACATGCAGTGTTATATACAAAAAACACAAACACTCATGATGGATTTGGGCTGGCGTATATTATTTTAGGACTGCTTCCTGCAAAACAAACAAACTACTGTTCTCTAAGCAGGAAATGATGTTTTTAAAAGTATTGCTCCAGTTCTTTAATGATTTTGGTTACCCTTTTCTGCCCCTATTCCAGTTCTGCTGTACATACCAATCCAGATGTGATTGCACAATGGTTTTTTGGAAAGGTAGTATGATACTGGTATTTTTTTTCCAGTTCTTTGTCTAATGCCCATGATGGAATCTACCTCTTTTTAAAATGGTAGTTGTACACAGCTTGGCATTTTCATTGAGCTATCCCTTGCTTGGCCAGTTCCTGCCAGCTCAGATTCCATTGTGAATATATGAAGAGATTTTTTTTTTAAATCCTCAATACACACTGCTTTACCCTTGCTTATACTGAATTCTATTTGCAATTTTAGTATCAATTCCTCCAGTCTGGAGAGTTCCCTTTTGAACTTTTTTTGTTTTCTCAACATCCCACATAATGTTGTGCTATTATTATACTTGGTTGACTTCCTACTCACCTTAATTCTGAGATCCCTATCACACTACACTATTATAGCACTATTATTCCACTTTAACTGCCCTGGATGCACCCTGTGGAATTCTAGGGTTTATAGTTTGCTGAGGCACTTGAGCTCTCTGGCTGAGAATTCTAAATACCTCTCACTAAACTGCAAATCCCATGATTCCATGTGATAATTGCCATGGCAGTTAAAGTGGAATAATAGCACTATGGTGTGGCATGATAAGGCCCTGAGTGATTTTTTAACAACTTGAAAAGTACATGTCCCTGCATAGATCCCTGAGGAACCCCCTACTCACATACCTGTATTGTAAGACAGCACAACTTACTCCTCCTCTTTGCTTCCTGTTCTTTATCCAGTTTCAGTCCATAACAGAACTTTCTCTTATTACATGACTGTTAAGTTTGCTCAGACGTCTTTCACAAGGACCTTGTTAAAAGCCTTTGAAAGTCCAAATACATGCCTAATAAATCACTCTGGTCCATGTGTTTACGGATATTTTCAAAGAATTCTTAAAAGTTTGGAGAGACAGCTCCCAACTTTGCAGGAGCCATGTTAATTATTGTTCAGCAGAGCGTGTCCTTTTATATGCTTGGCACCTCAATCGTTTTAACAATACTTCCCACCAATTTACCCAAAATAGATTTTAAGCTAAGTATCTTGTAAATTCTCTGAGCCCCCTTTTTAAAAATTGGCATCATAATAGAAGCTGATCTGAGGAGCATATTACATAACTTAGCCAGAAGACGCCAGTTTCACACCTGAGTTTTTCAAGAACTCTTTAATGGATACCATCTGGACCTAGTGATTTGTTTGTTTGTAATTTGTCAGTAAGGTCAATAGAATTCCATCTGTTGTTACCATTATTTGCCTCAGGTCCTTATCATGGATTGACTGGAGGGGTCCAGGGGGTGGTGAATGCTTCACTCTGTCAGAGAGGGGTGACTGCTGCTTTGAAAGAGGCTATGGTGCCTCCTTTCCTGAAGGGGATCTCCCTGGACCCAGAGGCATATTAGAATTACCTAGATATCACTTATATCCCTTTGAGGTGAAAGGTGCTTGACCAACTTCAGACATTCTTCTAGGAAATAAGCCGTCTGATCCATTTCACTCTAGTTTCAGACCAGGGTATACTACCAAAGCAACCTTGTTTGCTCTGATTGTAAAAGATATGACCAGTCCTACCCATTTTCAGTGGCTTTGATATCAATGATCATTGCATCCTAATGGACCAGTTTTGCAGGATAGCAGTGGGATCCAGCCCTGGACACCATCCTCTAGGGCCTCCAGACAACCCTGGGAAGACCCAGAGGGTGCCTCATCACTGTGTGATCAGCTATAGGAACAGAGATAGACACTTTTGTGCCTCACCCCCACACTTGGCATGCGGGCTGCAGAATCCAAAATGTGAGTTGAGGTTTACAGGAAAGATGTTTTATAGTTCCAACTGCACAGAACTTCACAATACATCTCTCAGGCCCTTTCTGCACCTTACCTTCTTCTGGCGCTGGGGTGTGGGGATCACATGAGCAGCCTCTGGCAAGAGGCTCTCGTGTCTGGGCTCCTTCAGCTCCGCACGAGCTGCCTGCTCGCGCGAGAGCCCGGCCTCTTCCTTCCGTAGTGCAGCCTGAGACCTTCCCAAGCTGCACTGGGGCAGCAAGCATGACCAGCGCGACTCCGGAGGCTCTGCACGCCAGGTAAGTGTGCATGGGGCCCAGGAGCAATGCACGATCGTGCACCATTTTCAGCTTCCAGCCGAAAATGAAAAGGTGCACAATTGGCGCCTGCCGGCCCCTGGAGCATCGCGCGATTGTGAGTGCATTGTGCTGATCGCTCCTCACAATCGTGTGATGCTCCAGGCACCCTTTCACATGGAAAATGCCATGCAGAAAGGGCCTCAATCTAGGATTTGCTGTCATATTGATTTTAGATTATGAAACATTAGTTTTTTAATATTTGAATATTATGCTTTTTTAAAAAAAAAACAAAACTTGTCTCCCCTGATTTTATAAAGGAAGATAGGTTAAGTAATTTTGCAAGACAGTATGTACTATTTAAAGAGTGGTTTAAAGAAGGTAACAGTAACAAACTTTGATTAGGTGAGTTTCCCACATTACTTTTTAAGACTTGGTGAAACTTTTAAACATTCAGATATTAAAAAACAAATGAAATCTCTTAATCAGTCTGGGTAACGCTTGCTTCTTTTTCTATAGGAGACAGTGACCATAACTGGAAAATTGCCCATGTGAATCTCAAATGTCAAAAAAAGTTCAGATTTCTCTTTCATGGGCTAAAAGGCAATCCAGATGACTCAACAGGAGGAATTGTCATTGATGATCTTACCTTGAGTGAAACCCAATGCCCCACAGCAGTGTGGCTTATTCGTAACTTTTCTCGCCTTCTTACAACTGCCCCCGAAGGCTACTCCATGCACAGTCCCCGGTTCTATAGCCCAGAAGGTTATGGTTATGGCTTAACCTTGTCTCCCAGAGGCCTGAGGAGTTCTGCTTTTGCAAATTTCACACGGATTTCTTTTCACTTGGTTAGTGGTGAAAATGATGGTATTCTTGAGTGGCCAGCTCTGCACAGACAGATTACCATCACAGTGTTTGATCAAAATCCTAATGCCGGGAAAAGAATGTCCTCAGAAAGGAGCTTCACAACATATGAAACACAGGTCCTTCCAGGTATGTGGCAGTCTCTGGACCAGAATGAATGTGGGGGCAAGAAGGTAGAGCTTGCTCAGTACTTCAACGTAGCTCCAAAGCAGCTCCAAAGCAGAGTAATCAACCTTCCTTCTTACATTAGATAACCAAGTCCTCATTTCCTTAATTTCCAGAGGGAATTAGTATTAAAGATACTCCCATCTGTATATGTAATCTGAACATTAAAAAACAAAACTGGTCATGGAGCTAAAGTATTTGTCATGAATTTAAGATGGGAATATGATTTGAGGGTTGTAAATTTCATTCTTGAATGAAAGAACAAGTAAGTTCGAAAGTTTTCTCTGCTTGGTGAGATGATAAAAGGTTCGGAAACTTTCTGATGATTTTTCACATTCTAGGATATTTTTTTTTCAACCAATTGTTTGTGCAAAAAGCTTGGGATTTTTGTGCAAAGCCACTTTTGCACAGAAAAATGCATATTTTGTGCAAAATAGATTGTTTTCTGTAAAAGAAAACCCAGTTGTATTGTGACAAAAAAAGCCTTGCAAGTTCATTTGTGTGAACAACATTTTTTGTCAAACTCCTCCTCCTCTAATGCAAAAAACTTTGTGGAAGCTGGCTGTCAAAGCACCCTTTTTTCACTGAGGACAAGAAAATTTGTGAATATTCTTTACATCCTTAGATCCCTAGAACAGCTTTAACATTTTTCTGAAACCAATTCTATAGGCCCCTTCCTTGTCTGTGCTGCTTAACTTACATTGATTGATTGACTGATTGATTGATTGAGAATATCTGCAAGACATCCTTAATTAATTTGTTTTAAAATTTGACCTTATACACTCTGATATTAACAGAAATGCAACAATTGTATATAATAGTTTCCACATCCTGTCACTATGGTATTTGTAGCAGTACTGAGGCTGAAAGCTTTTCACATTTCAACCCCCTTCCTTTTTAGATTTTTGGAAAAGAAAGCCCCCTTTCAATGGCAGTAAAGTTTCAGAAGATCATGTAGGGCAGCACTTAGGAAAGATGTAATTTCCACAAGATGTCACCACCATGAATATATAATAAGTATATGGTCCTCACACTTTGGGAATTACTGATTTAGTCCAATTCATGCAGTAGTAGTTCTTGCTCCAAAAACCTGAAGCAGGGGACTTTCGTGCTGTAATGATGTACAGAGCACAAACAGTATTATGCCCCCTTGACAACATACCGTAAGAGAAGGAGTCCATTGTGGTGAACTTGCCAGCACTCTGTGCCTGTTCAAGTGACTGGCTTAACCAGGCAGTTTGCATATGGGTGAGGAAATCTCTCAATGGCTGCAGAGGGTGTTATCCCATCAGATCAGTTGGTCTTGCCAGATTAGGTAGTCTCACAAGAGAGCCTCTTCTCCCAAGATTTGAGCAGGCTATATATTGCCCTGCTCAGTGAGGCCAGCCTCTTTTGGCTACTGACTTTCTAGTATCCACTAATCACTTCAATTTTAGTATCCTTTGAATATTGCCAGTCACCCTTGGGAGCTGGGAAATACTTGTTTTGTCTCATTATGGCATGTTTTTCACCTCCCCTTGGGACTACTTGTGGGAAAACAGGGACAAGTGGGAGAACGTTAGGGCATATCAGCATACATGTTACTAAATATGATAGGGCATGGATGTTTTCTGGTTTGTCACAACTGACAGGGTTTAAGGTGAGTAAAGGGAGACCTGAACACTAAAATGTTTAGGAGTATGGGCATGGGTGAGGGAGGGGGAGGACCTTGGGGGCTGGCTTATATATTTGGGCAACATAGGCCAGCCTCTTGATGCTAAGTCTTTCTTCCCTAGTCAGGAAACAAATGGCTTGTGATAAAGCATGGGGCAGGTTGGTCCACCACACAGAGGGAACATGCCAGTCTGTCTGGACCAGGTTTGTAGGCAGAGGTGTACTCTCCCCACCTTCAGATTATGCAAAGGGTGTGCAAATAAAATTGTGGGCAGTTTTAATCCAATAGTGAGTGTCCTGCTCTTATACCGACACAATTACATTTTCTGGATCATTTTGCAGAAAAAAATGATTCTTCCAGATGGGGAAAACCCTCTCTTCTTGGAAAATTTGATACTTCATGCAACTGTAGTCGAAGTGCAGGCTGGGGATGGAGTAAATTTATCTCACATGCACAGCTAAGGAGAAGGAATTATCTGAAAAATGATGACCTTATTATCTTTGCAGAGTTTGAAGGTATGCAAATATCATCTTTATAAAATGGACTGGGTTTTTTTTGTCAACTTTCACCTGCTCCATCTGTCCCTGGTGTGCAAAGGCATCCAGAACACGCTTGGGCACACCTCCATACACTGTGAGAAGCCAGTGGGATGGAGCTATTCCAGGGAGCAGTTGTGCAGCTGGGGAGAAAGTGGAGACACCCTCCTACCCTCCCAACCCCGGGCAATGCAAGTACTCTGGGGTAAAGGCTGCCTGGGACTTGGGTATTCATTTTCTCTCTTTCTGTCTCAATGCATATGTATATGTGCATATGTATTTCTGGTGTGTGTGTGTGTGTGTGTGTGTGTGTGGTGTTTCATAATTTTCTCATATTCAGAGCAACAGGCCAATATATTTTTTATCTTTGAGCCACCCACCCTACCTAAGATTGTGGTAGTAACTATCATCATTACCATCATCCTCACTGCTGATTTACATCCCACCTTCCTCATAGCAATTTAGGGTAGCTAAAAGTCTACATTGAAAAACAACCCTTTCGTGAAAGCAAATTGCAAATACATAAAATCATAAATTAAAAATATCTGATAAAATGCAATAAAATACAATAAAAATACAAACAAAACCAAACAGATACAAAATAACAAATGTAAAATAAAAATCTTGTTCTGTAAAGTAGATACCAATCAATATGTTTTTAAGTGGTGTTGTCATGCTATACACCCCAACTCCATGATACGGTATAATTGGCGATGAATATTATTTAACGGGCAAAAAATATAAATTATACACTTGTGGCGTCACGTCATATGGAAAGGGACTCTAAGAACATTGTGCTTAGGCAGATGACATCAGTATGGCCAGGTCATAAGTTCATGAGGATTAGCTGAGGAGACCCATTTTAATGGGTTCAAGTAATCCTATCAATTATCCAAACCTAGAAGACAATAGCCACCAAAACTCCCAGACAAAGCCACAGTGACCAACTTCTTGTAACCTTCTTCCATTGCATTTTCTCTTTTGCCTCCTCACCTGCCCAGACATTAAGGGACTGTCATGACCTCCATCAACTCTTTGCCACCTAACACTGAGATCATTAGCCCACTCCAGGCCCCCTTTGTCTGCTCATCAGAGAGCAATTAACATACTCCGCTTCGTGGCAGAAAAGGCTTATTTAAACCCTGACTCAAATTCTGAATCTTTGCTAGTACTTTGGACACATATTGGTGTGTTATGCTGCACAAGGGCCCCCAGATTCCTGCTTATTTTACTGCCCTTGGACCCCAGTCTGAACCACACTTCATCTCAGTCTTCTGCTTCAGGAACAGTAACTATTGCCCACTTGATCCCAAAATCTCCTTGCTATCCATCCTTTCTCTCCCTTTCCTCTATTAGCTTTGAATGGTTGTGAGACTGTTTGATTCTTGTGTGTGTTTGTGATCTTCCCCAATAAAACATTCTTTTGACCACCAGCTAGTGTCTCACAGTATACCCTCCTCTCACAGGCCTCCTTTGCACTATAATTCCCCACTTTTCTAAGGAGACCATGGCACTGCTGGAGGACCTCAAGGTCCCCAGTCCTTTGGGGTGACAATGAAAACTTGAATACGAAAGCACAGAAGAACCTAATGAAAGGATTTGCTTCTGGTGGATTTATAATCTTTGATGTTTTTGTTGTAGTTCATTGTTAATACATTCAACAAAATTAAATAATTTGGTGATTTAAAATGTGGGGTGAAAGCTTTGAATTTTTTTTTAATTGAAAGTATTTGCCACAGATGTTTTGGATGAATCCCTTCTCTCTTTTTGAATAAGACTTAACCCATCTCAGGAAGACAGAACATTTTTTCCCACAAACTTGGCCCATTGGTGAAAACCACCCTTTGGCAAAGAAGAAGAGGTCAGCACATCTGAAAGACCAGCAGCCCCACCCAAGAGAACACTGTGATCCAAATCCTTGTCAAAATGAGGGCATCTGTATAAATGTCAAAGGAAACACAAGCTGCAGGTATCCAGCATGATTTTTTGCATGTCCCCCCCCACACCATTTTTCTGTCTTTATAGTGCATTATCATCTCCCAGGCTTATAAACTGAAGAATTGTTGTTGTTGCTGTGGCAGTTCTTACAGTCATTGTGTAACAGATAATAACTTGTTTAAGACATGGCACATACAGAAAAATTTTCACCAACCTTTCCTTTTTTCTGTAGGATCCCCAGCTTGAACATGGCACTATGACTGGGGCTCAGTCCTATGTAGAAAACTGGTAAATGTTGGGTGAAAACAGAGTGTATAACTTCACTCTTCTCTCTTATACCTGTTTTGATTTTACATAGATATTAGTTGTTTACCCAATGGCTTGGTAGTCTGGCTCATGGGGGGGGGGCGGGGATACAGGAAGGTCTGTTTCAACATTTTATTGGTTGTACAGTGACAGATACATAGATATAACTATACAAATAAAAATAAATAATGATAAGAACATCACATGGATTTTTCTTTTGGGGGGGCCAGGTTTTTAAGGCCAATAGTGATAAAAATGTCCAAACTATCCTTGAGGAACAGTAGAAGCTCCAAACTGGTAAGGAGCTCCTACGACAACTTTTTTAAATGTTATGTTCGGGCAATTTTCAGAAAAGTCCCTTGAGAAGTTCTTTTCCATTTTAACTGCTGTAAATTTTCACATTTATGGGAGAAGCCAGGCCTCATCACTGACTTTTCTGTTTTCTTTACAGATGTGCTACAGGCAAACTCGTCTTTTACACAGGTGTGAGATGTCAGGTGACACATGTCCACTGGAACATCCTTGGCTTACTCATCGGTGGAGCTGCAGGAACCATTGTGCTCACTATAATATCTATCTCCATAGTAGCTAAGAGATAAAGGCCTTTTCCAGAGTGTGGCTTCCTGATGATTTCATACTATTTCCTGCAGTTATAAGATTCAGAAATTTTGTCATTTTTTTCTTTCATGAGCTCAAAGGTGCCTCACCTCTTGTTTCCAAGCTGTTTGTTGTTTTTTTAAAATCTTTGGCTGAAGACCTTTGTACCAGGGGTGGGAACTGGCTGGCCCTCCAGAGATCTGCAACACCCAGCATTCCTTGCCATTGACTACGATGGCTCAGATTGATGGGATGTGCAGTCCAACAATATTTGGAGGACTGCATAATTTCCAGTCCTGCTAAATACACATACCTGGGAGCTGGCTCCATTTAACTCAGGCCCTTTTCGCACCTTACCTCGTTCCGGTGTCGTTGCGAGGGGATCATGTGAGAAGCCTCTTGTGAGAGGCACTCGCATCCCTTCCACTTCCTCTCTGCACCAGCTCCATGCTGGGTGGAAGGAAGCATGAGGGCTCCACCCCTTCCTTCCGCAATACAACTGAGTACTTTCCCAGGCTGCACTGGGGGAGGAAGTGCAATGACCATGCTTCCTGACATTCTGCACACAAGGTAAGTGTGAGTGGGGCATGGGAGGGATGCACGATCACACATCATTTTCAGCAATGAGCCGGAAATGATATACTGCGCGATCATCGTGGAATGGCCTCGGGAGCATCGCGTGATTGCGAGGACATCATGTGGAATGGTCCTCGCAATCCCGCAGCACTCCCCAGGCTATTTCACAACAGGACTGGCATGCAAAAAGGGCCTCAGTGTGGCTTATTTTTGAGCACACATGTCAAAGTGCCAGTGTGTTTATGCTGAGCAGCTCTTTTCCCGGAGGAGGACTGTCCAGTTATCTCTTTGTGTCCTCCTTTCTTCTACATAATTTAGCGGCTGTTCCTTGCAAGTGTTGGCTGTATAAAAGAACTTAACAGAAAAAAAGAAGTTACTGGTGAGAATGCCTTCCAGGTTGCTGTATAAATTAGCAAGATGGGTCTCCCTTCAGGATGGGAAAGTACTGGGAAATGTGAAGTATTGGATCTTTCAAGCAGAGTATCTAAAAGGGCTAGGCAGAAGCTGAAGCAGCAACCAGCCCACTCCACACCGATACAGTAACTAGCAGAGAAAAAAGTTAAACTAAGGCCATTTCCACACTACACTGTTATAGCGCTATGACTCCACTTTAATCATCCTGTGGAATTCTGAGATTTGTTGTTTATGGAGGCCAAAAAGCTCTCTGGCTGAGCATCCTAAAGGCCCCTCCCTAAACTGCAAACCCAAGGATTCGACAGGATGTTGAAAGTGGAATAATAGCACTGCAACAGTGTAGGGTAGAAATGGCCCAAGTCTTCTTCGTAAGGTATATAAAAGTAGTTTTACAAATACTGGTGTGTTATCAGGACAGGTTCATCTTCCTGAGGAAATGAAGAAAAAAGAAAGATGCTACATTGTATCAGCTTGAGAAAGCTCTTGGAAGCACATGCTTCATGGGCCCTTTTCGCATGGCATTTGCCATGTGAAAGGGCCCCTCGAGCATCGCACGATTATGAGGAGCGATCTGCACAATGCACTCATAATCGCGCAATGCTCCAGGGTATGGCAGGTGCCGCTCGCGCCCACTGTTTCATTTTTGGCTTTCAGCCAAAAATGGTGTGCGATCGCTCATTGCTCCACGACCCCGTGCACACTTGCCGTGAGTGCGGAGCCTCCGGAGCCACAGCAGCCGCGCTTCCTGCCCCAGCGCAGCCTGGGAAACCCCCAGGCTGTGCTGCGGAAGGAAGAGGCAGGGTTCTCACGCTGCCTGCTCGGGAGCAGGCAGCTCATGTGGGGCTGAAGCAGCGGGGACGTGAGAACCTCTCACTGGAGGCTGCTCGCGAGATCCCCATACCCCACCACCGAAAAAAAGGTAAGGTGCAGAAAGAGCCATGGAGGCAGGCAGAGGGAGAGGGAGTGTGAAAAACACACAAACAAGAAGTAATCATAAACATGCTATACCTAAACTCCTAGACAGCAACATGTAATCTAGCTATCAATGAGTATAGGCACACAAAGGCCTCCGACAGAATGCACCAAGACTCCCACTTGAAATGCTAACCTGCAGCCTCTCCTGCCAAGTGGTCAGGTGCAGATGTCTATTAAATTTGAAAGGTAACATGTGGTGCACTTACTGTTCATCTCTTCTCCAAATGTCCAATGAAATCAGATTTTAAAAGTAACTGAAATTTGAGGGAGAAAGAAAATCCATAAGAGGAATAGATTTGTTTCTTAAAGACATTCTGGCCTTTTTAGTTGTTATCTTCTACAAAATGGATTTATTTCTCATTTTTTCATTTAAAAAATATACCATATACACAAGTATGTCTCTTCTTGTACATCTGTGAACTTGGTGGTATGGGTGTGCCCTACAAGACCTTTCAGGTAGCTTAGAGGTAAGAACTTTGAAAGTTACAATGCAGGCACCCTATAGGTACTTGAGGGTTCCAGTCTGAAGCTGTACATCATGTTCCATCTACACCTCTAGATTGGAACAGGATTAAAGGCTACTAAATAGTGTTTAGTGGACACCTAGTCCTGTTCATTGCCAGTTAGAGCATCTTCCAGATCCCTTCAACTTGTCTGGCTCACTGAGGAACAGAATTGCATGAAGGAGATCGTTATTGTTTTTCTCTAGTTATATTACTTTTACTGAAATAAAAGTAATGGAAGTCACTTTATTGACTTCATGTTTCATCCATTTTTAAGAATGCATGTTAACACAATCCTATATACATCTCCTTCATAGAGTTTTGCTCCTGTTACTATTGAATAAGGGATCCAGACAACTAATCTATATAAGATTGAACTTCCTCACCTTGGTAGCACAATGATTTTTATCACCTAGGAAATTGGCAGCACAGATATGCAGTGTAGTGCATGATAATATCATTGTCTCTTGGCAGAGATGAACTGAAAAAATAATCAAGAACTGAAAAGGAATAAAGAAATGAAGACATGAGCTCCCTCAGTCTTTCTGACTAAAAAGTGGTTTTGTTTCTCTATTTTTTTTAAAGTACAGTGTGCCCTCTTTTGGCACAACCTCTACATGCATGAATGTGAGGTCATACAAAACATCCCATCCCATTGTAGTCCATGGAGTGACAGATATGTACCCATGCTGCCATAGTTGTACACACATTGCATCCAATGGAACACAATGCTTGCATTTTTTGTTTTACCCAGGGTTTTCCAGAACAGGAACCCCACATACAGGGCAGGCACGCTGTATGGACTGTGCTTATGAAAAACTATGCCACCACTTCCACCTTTGTAATCTATTAAGTTTCAAAATAAATTAATAGTTTAGTTTAGAAGGTAAAGTGCAGGTCCTAAGCATTTTTAGTGTGTGGAAAGGGTACCACACTGAAATGATCAGTACCTGCACTATCAGTCTTGAGCCAGTGTGGAATAGTGGTTTGTGCATTGTATTATGACTGACAGTACGAGCAGTTTGACAATTGAGTACACTGTCTTGGAGTGTGGTGGAGTCTCCTTCTTTGGAGGTTTTTAAACAGAATCTGGATGGCCATCTGTTGGGAATGCTTTGATGGTGTATTTCTGCATGGCAGGGGGCCCTTGTGGTCTCTTCCAGCTCAATGATTCTATGACCCTGGATACCAGATTTTGAATCCCCACTTGACCATGGACACCCACAGGATGACCTTGGGCAAGTCACACTCTCTTGGCTTCAAAGAAAGGCAAAAGCAAACCTCCTCTGATCAAATTTGGTCAAGAAAACCCCATGATAGGTTCACCTTAGGTTATAGAATCATGGAATCATAGAGTTGGGAGAGACTACAGGGGCCATCCAGTCCAACCCCCTGCTATGCAGGAGCACACATCAAAGCACTCCCAACAGATGGCCGTCCAACCTCTGCTTAAAAACCTCCAAAGAAGGAGATGGCACCACACTCTGAGGCAGCATATTCCACTGTTGAACGGCTCTGACCATCAGGAAGTTCTTCCTGAGGTTCAGGTGGAATCTCCTTTTTTGCAGCTTGAATCCATTGCTCCTTTTCCTAGTATCTGAAACAGCAGAAAACAAGCCCACTCCCTCCTCAACATGACATCCCTTCAAATATTTACACATGGTTATTATGTCCCCTCTTAACCTTCTCTTCTGCGGACTAAACATCCCCAGCTCCTTAAGCCACTCCTTATGGGGCATGGCTTCCAGACCCGTCACCATTTTGATCATCCTCCTCTGGACGTGCTCCAGCTTGTCAATATCCTTCTTGAAATGAGGTGCCCAGAACTGGGCACAGTATTCCAAATGAGGTCTAAGCAAAGCAGAATAGAGTGATACCATTACCTCTCTTGATCTAGACACCATATTCCTATTGATGCAACCAAGAATCGCATTGGCTTTCTTGGCTGCCGCATCACACTGCTGACTCATGTTCAGCTTATGATCTACCAAGACTCCTAGATCCCTTTCACATGCACTGTTATCCAGCCACGTGTCCCTCACAGCAATATATAAAGCTGACTAAGAAAACAGAGACATAGTTGTGTCAGTTTGGATCAATATGCAAAGGGATCTTGTAGCACCTTTGTGACAAACCAAGAGAAAGAAGTTCGCAGCATAGGCTTTTGTATATTAAGTCTACTTCATCAAATGATTAATGACTAAATGTGTCATGCAGACATCATCGAATTTATATCAGTATCAGAGGCAGTAAAATTACAGCTGGTGGGCTCAGAGGGCTTACTTCTGGAGAGTCTTGTCTAGTATCAGTTACAGTAGCTTCAGATTCTCTCTGTGGAAGCTACCTCTCCTATCTCACATAAAACTTACATACAGCAGCACTTTGCCCCCTTTCCTCCCAGCACCAATTTTCACAAGTTCTTGGGAAGAATGTGCCATGTGGTGTGATCCATTGTTCAATGTCTTGGCAAATTCATTGGAGACCTTGCTGTCCAATAGCCAGAACTATCAAGAGGAGGGAACTAGTAATGGAACACTTTCTTTTGTGAAAGAGTACTGCTCTGCTATGAATAGTATGGCTATGGTAAAGCAACAGCACTCACCTGGGATGAAGGGAGTGGGGAACTGTGGATCTTTGAGCACTGCTTCTAGGCTGCCACTTTCAGGCTGTGGCTGAGAGCCCGCATTGGAAGACATACTGTAAAGGTCTGAACTATGCTACTTCTCCCCTCTCACCCTTTCCTGGATTCACTTTCCGACTGCTACATCTTCCATTCCACCACCACTTAGTAGCCAATGGAGAATAGAGGGTATCAGAAAAGGTTTTTTTTTTTATGTGCCTGATAGCCAGATGCAGAACAATGACAACATCTGCCAACATCTCTGGCAGTCATTTAAAATGGCAAATTAATGACCCCCATTCCAAATATGTCCACCAGACTCAAAAGGCTAAAGATCCACGACCTAATCAAAGTCAGTGGGATTCTCAAGTCCAGACCAACTTATGTTTGCATCCCTACTGACATGAATGCATTTGTTCCTTTCTGAATTATAGATGCCGCTTGATATTTGATGGTATATTAAATTTCTCTATAGAGAAGATGCTGGCTGGAATCCTGTACCAGCTACTTTGTTAATAACTGACTAACTTATTTACTTTATAATTGGCTTAGTTAATAACTAAGTAGTCCCTCCTGGTCACCCAAACATCATTCACCCTCACTCCAGTCACTGGCAGAATGGATCTCCATGCAGCTGGTGCCCAGTAAAGTAAGTGAGGGTAGAGTTACTATCATGGCAACAGTGTCACAATAGTGATGAACTATCTTATCACACCTCACTGCTATAGTGCTATCATCCCACTTAATAGCCATGGCAACATCCTGTAGAATCCTGGGATTTGCAGTTTAGGGAGGGGCATTTAGTGTTCCCAGCCAGAGAGCTCTTGGGCATCCCAGCTACAAACCCCAGGATTCCACAGAATGAAGCCATAGCCGTTAAAGTAGAATAATAGCCCTATAACAGTAGGGTGTGACAATGTTTGTGAATACAGAACAGTTACCTAGACTGTGGTCATTTCTGCCCTACACTGTTCTAGTGCTATTATCCCTCTTTCAACATCCTATAGAATCCTGGGGTTTGCAGTTTGGGGAGGGGCATTTAGAATTCCCAGCCAGAGAGCTCTTTGGCCTCAGTGAACCACAAACCCCAGAATTCCATACGATGTTGAAAGTGGAATGATAGCACTAAAACAGTGTAGTGTGAAAATGGCCTTACTCATCCACAACTGTTTCATATTCACAATTGCTATTTAGTCTTGATTGTGACACTGTTTCCAGAAACTCGCCCCCCCCAACCTACTTTACTGGTGATCAGTTGCCCATTCTGCTGACAACTGGAGCATGGTGAATGATGTTTCTTTCAGGGTTGGGGGGAGATTGGATCAGGGGAGGTTATCCAGTTAAGTAAGTAGCTGATGTAGGATTCCTGCCACTGTCTTTATATTTTAATGTAGCTTTAGGTGGCATGGAATGAGGAGTTATGTGGCAGATAGTCTTGCAGAGAGGACTCATCAGAAAGGTCTTTGGATTGTGGTTAACAGCACAAAGACTAAGGGCCTTTCTGCACTACACTGTTATAGTGTTATTATTCCACTTTCAACATACTGTAGAATGTTGGGGTTTGTAGTTTACTGAGGCCAAAGAGTTCCCTGGCTGAGAAGCCTAAATGCCCCTCCCTAAACTGCAAACCCCAGGATTCCTTAGGATGTTGAAAGTGGAATAACAGCACTATAACAGTGTACTGTGGAAAGGGCCCAATGTTGTCCCAATGTCTGTCTGCTGTGAAAAATGGAAGATCTTTGTTAGTGATCATTAGGAAGAAGTCTGTTTAGCACCCCTGCCTAGAGAGATACGTATTTATCCATGTTCTAAATGAAACCTCTTTTACTCTCTGGCTAAGAACTGATAAACATTAGGTGGGAAGGCCTCTCTTAGTTATCCAGCAGTCATTTCTGCAATAACTCCGTTATCTCCCACTGCCGAGTGTTTCTAGGATAATGATGGAATTATTGGATATGATTGAACATCCACAGGTAAGGTCCTATTTCTCTCAGCATGGCATCCTGCAGTTGGCAAAACAATGCTTTATGAACAGGAAATGGCACTGACACAGAAGGGGCAACATTGATCCACTCAGTACTTCTGTGATGTCTTTTTAAGTGAATGCTTGTCTGAGACATTACTGCTTTTTCGTTAAGCAAGGTACCCAGTAATGACTCTCAGGAAGTCCAGATGAACAGCCTTCGTTGTAGAGGTTCTTTTCTTTTAAAGGACCTTAACGGCCCTTTTCTACCTCAAATACATTAAAAAGACCCCAGATGCCAAAGATAGCTTGTTCTGGGGAAGGATCAGCATCCACTTTCAACAAAGGTTGCTGAAATTATTCTATCAGAAACTCAGCCCACTCCTGCCCCTCAAATCTGGCATCCTAGATCCTCATGATCATCTAATGAAGATAAAGATTCAGTGCAGATTAAAAAGTGAAATTGTGGGACTTGCTACCACATGATCTAGTGGTAGGTGCCTAGTTTGACAACTTTAAAAAAGAATTAGAAAAAATGATGGCAATTACGGTTATCAATAGGTAGACCACCAGTTAAGATATAAGAACCACAAGGGTTTGCAGTAAGTGTGAACTGTTATTAGTTCCAAAATCCATATTTCTTTTCAATAAAAATAATGTTCAAATGATGATAGGGCATTACTTAGAGCAGGACACTGTGCAAGCATCTTTTATTAAGGATCATTATAAATATATCTTTACATTAAATAACTTTAATTTTAGTAAAAGAAGCAGAGTAATTGGAAAAAATCTGATAGTATAAAAATAAAGTGCTTTGGAATGTACAGAGAACAGTTCAAATGACTGATAGAACTATTCTATTGCTCTAATTCACAAATAAGTTTCACTAAATTCCAAGCTAGTATCTGTAGGACTTCATTCTGAAATAAGGATCATGATACGGGCTGCAGTCCTCTACCCTGCCTTGGGAACAATTTCCACTGAACAGAGGCTTGCCTCCGAGTTGACATGCATAGAATTCACCAGTAGTTGTTTTAAACCTTGGGAAAACAATATGCAAATATATCAACCCAACATGTAAATAATAATTATGTAAAACCATATGTCTGTGTGTGTGCATATTTTGATACACTCGAGATATGTGTATCCTCCATTCACAAAACTCCAAACTGTAATGCACAACTATCAATCTATTCCTACAAGTGATCAGAGCAAACCCCACACTGAATGATTGCCAATACCCTGGCTCATAGAGGACATCCAACATCTTAAAGCACTAAGATGCACCCCACTGGATTTCTTCTAACATAACAGTGGAACTGAAAGGAGTCTTCTGTGCATTACTCAGTAGGTTGAAGAGATCATATATTCACTTAAAAATCATAGTTCTTTATAGCTTACGAAAGTCAAATGTTTCATTATGTCATTCACTATTATAATTTGTTCACTCCTTATTTGTTGCTTGCTCTGCAATCTGGATCTTTGAACGCTTTCAATCACGCATGTGTTCATGTTAACAAAGAATATGCCTTCGAAGTACTTTCAGAAGATGAAGATGCTGATACTGTAGAAGAGACTTCGTATTTTCCTGCAAAGCACAAGGCAAAATTATATTTTAAAAGTTAAGTTCAGTTGTTGTATATATAGGTTATGAAATATTTCACATGGCATAAGTGTGTATTTCTTTTTTTTCTTTTTTTTTGCAATATTCTATTCTAATACCTGCATATTAAAGTGCCCAGGATTAGACCAAATCAAATTTTACTAATTTATTACAGTGAATAACATGCTTTAATAATTATCAATCATTCTGACAAATGAGCCTGAGCTGCTCAAGGCCACCCATATTTGAGCAGGTATTTGAATCTTAGCCTCTATTGGGAGAAATAAATCACCAGAAATAGATGATATACCAATAGAGTTGTTTCAAGAAACAGTGGTAAAATCCTGCCAAATTCTAACTAAACATACATTGGATAATGGACCACATCAAAGAATTTTAGAAGAAAATCAGCCTGTGCTTTATAGGTTATAGCAAAGCCTTTGTGTAAATCATTAAAAACTATGGATAGCTCTTAAAGAAATGAGGGTACCACAACGTTTGATTATCCTAATGCATAACCTGCACTCAGGACTAGAGGCCACCATTAGGATAGAATATAGAAAGAGTAGTTTTCAATTGGCAAGGGGATCAGGTAAGCCTGTATTTTATCACTCTATTTATAACTTGTATGCTGAACATATCACAGGCAAAGCTGGATTAGGCTCTGAGGAAAGAAGTGTGAAAAATAAAGGAAGGAACATCAACAATTTAAGATATGATTGATCTGACAGCCCCCCTGACAGCAACCTGATTTTTCAAATAAGAACTCCTTAAATAAAACTTTGGAGTTACAAAAGTGAAGAATTCTTCTGATTAAAAGAAAATAATAGAAGTTTCCCAAACCACATTCTTTCTACAATGAAGAGTCAAGTAAGTGTGTTTGCCTCCTAAGATCGGGACAAATAAGATTTGGGTTTGACACAGTAAGGAGAAACTACACCATGAGAAAGTCCAAGCATTATCTCTTTGATGTTGATAATACTGGCTTTTGGAGGCAGAACTGTGGGGAGATGCTGATAAGAGTCATTTGCTGGTTGTATTTGGCCAGGTGAGAAAACAATTGAGTTGTTAATTGCTGGATTGAATGAAAGATGAAATCTTTCCAGGAACCATTGGAAGACTTTCTATAATGGATGAGGGAGGAACTATAGTCTGGGAGAGAAGAGGAACTTCCAAACTGGAAGAGGAACTTGACAGAGGATCTAAAGAGGAACATGAATGATGAAATCAGTGAGATGAAGGCAGTATGGTGGGGTATTGTAAGCTAAAGTGGGGGGAATGTGAAACAGGCTGAAAATCACATGGAGAGACAAATTCAAGCAGAGCAAATAGAGAGATTAGCTATTGCATTGAAAGAGACAAAGGGCCAAAAATTTCTGGTTTGTGAAATGGAGAGTACAGATGAAGGGGGGAAAGTGAGAAGCTAAACTGAAATTGACCTGTAATGAATATACATTGACAGCTGAACGAACCAAGTTATTTTAATGAATGGATTAGCCTGCATGACTGAAGGGGTTGAAAGAAAGGTGAAAAAGAAAAGTGCTCTGTCTCAGGAGAAATATTTTAAAACAAGTAGAAAGGAATTGGAAATATTAACAAAGGGTAAGGAAGAAGAGAGGAGGGAGCAGTTCATGGATAAGATGGGTATAAGGGAAGAGGAGAGGCAAATTCCAGATGAAAGTCATGAAAAAAGAGGATTTGATTGAAACTAAGTGATGAAATGGTTACAGATATAAGACAATGAAAACTGGGCTTTGTAACAAACTGTACAAAGCATTCTACAATATGAAGTGACATAGAAACCTTTGAATTTAAAGATTATTTAGGGATATCATTTGGATTTAGGGATTATTTAGGGATATTATATAAGTAGTGAAGATTAATATTACATAATTAAATAAGCAAGTAACTTTTAGTATTACCATTAGAAAACATAATGTCATTTATCACAGAATTATAAAGTTGGAAGAGACCACAAGGGCCATTGAGTATAACTCCCTGCCATGCAGAGATGTACCATCAACTCATTCCTGACAGATGGCCATCCACCGTTTAGAAACCTCCAAACTAGGAGACTCTACCACAGTCGCAGGCAGCACATTCCACTGTCAAACTGCTCTTACCATCAAGAAGTTCTTCCTAATCTTAGATGGAATCTCTTTTCCTGAACTCTGAAGCCATTACTCTGTGTCCTAGTCTCTGGAGCAGCAGAAAACAAGCTTGCTCCAGCCTCCATATGACATACTTTCAAATATTCAAACATTGTTATTATGTCACTTCTTATCTTTCTCTTCTCCAAGCTAAACATACCCAGCTCCCTAAGCTTCTCCTCATATTGTATGGGTTCTCGGCCTTTTTCCATTTTGGTCACCCTCCTCTGAACACGTTCCAACTTGTCAATATCCTTCCTGAACTGTGGTGCCCAGAACTGGACACAGTATTCCAGGTGGGGTCTGACCAAAGCAGAATAGAGTGGTACTATCACTCCCTTTGACCCAGACACTATACCCCTGTAAATGCCACCCAAAATTACACTGATTTTGTTATCTGCCACATCACAGTGCTGACTCACATTCACTAAGACCCCTAGATCCTTTTCATATGTACTATGGTCAAGCCAGGTGTCTCCTATCTTATATCTGTGCATTTCATTTTTTCTGTCCAGGTGTAATACCTTGCACTTCTCCCTGTTGAAATTCATTTTATTACTTTTGGTACAGCTATTTACTCTGTTAATATCATTTTGAATTCTGTTTCTTGAGTAGCATTGCGCTAACTTTAACATCTCTGAGAAAATTTACATGAAACTGGCTGTCATCTATTGTTTGAGAACACAAGTATCGTTGTTTGACAATATAACAAATATTGGAACGAAATCATCATGGCTCCAATTGTGGATAATGACACTCAAATTAAAAATGACTTTGAGGAGGGTGAGGAAATACCTGAATATTTTCTAAATAGTTCCTCGGCTGAGTTTAGACAAGTTAAAGCATCTACTGAGAAGAAGTTTGATGTACTTATAGAACAACTATCAAGAAAGTTCAAAGATGGGTCAGAGGAAGATGAAAATATTAAAACTCAGCAGGTGGCTGACATGACAGATGGGCAATTAGAGGAGAAAGAGGACTTTGCAAGATCTGATTTGTCATGTCTATACATAAGGAGATAAACATGCAGGAAGAGATAGAAGGAGCCAATACAATTGATGTTACAAAGATGAAATAATTAAGGGACGTTATAACCAATTACAAAGCTGAAAGGCCAAAATTTGGAGTTTGATCAGACACTACTTTGGAAAATATATATCAACTGGTCTGTGTTCTCATGAGAAGTTTTTCTTGGGAAAAAGGAGAACAACAATTTACTGATGGATGGATTTTTCCAGAGAAAATATTCCTTTCGGCTGGGAATGACCCAAAGAATTGATTTTTATGGACAAGGATGAAAGACATAGACAAAGCATGGCTGAGTTGACAACAGGTCTTTAAGGAACATTTAATATATGATCCTTTTTCTTTTTTTTTTGGAAAAAAGGAGGAAAAGGAAAAGAATGTGTCTGATGAAGAAAGAGGCTTAAGATTACTAGAAGAAAATTTATGAAGGGACTGAGGGTATCTGATGATGAAAAAGATAGTTTTTATTTCCCTTTCAAAATTTTAATTCTAAGCTTGGTATTTTTACCATTGCAAGAAGTGTAATGGAAGTTAATAGCTTTACTTTGTTGCTTTTAGAAGTTACTTACTATATAGAGAATTATTATTTTAAGAAGTACTAATTTTAATATAGAATAGAATAAATAGGAATTGATAACTAATATATAAGAAGGAATAAGCTAACAAAGGTTTAAATATTTGATGTTAAGTTAGTATATAAGAATTTCAGTCATAAGAAAATTTGTTAAGGAATGAATTTTGTAATTAACAGTAATTACTATCTGATTCAAAATGATTTTTAATACTTAAGTTAGAATCATTAGTAATACTTACCTAGAATTGTTAACCAGTAATTAATGTTGTAAGTTTATGTTTATTATGAAAACAAATAATATGCAATAAGTATTAATTTTAAGTCAAATGTAAGGATTTAATAGTTAGTTGTTACTGCTGGGTTGCTATTCATTGTTTGCAACAAGTGCAGGAACCAATTTTTAATTATTTGTGGTTTTGTTGATGTCTTGTAGTTTAATATTTTAGTTTAATATAATGGTTTAATTTAATATTTGTAATTTTGTTTGCTTTTCTGATTGTGTAGAGTTGTGTAGTTCATTTTCATAGTTTATTCCTTTTTGTACGATGCTGTAGTGCTGTAGTGCCTTTGAGTTCCTGTTCGTTTATTTATTTATTTATTTATTTTAAAAAGAGATCATTTCAAATTCTGATCCTGTCTTCTGCAGTGCTAGCTACTCCTCTTAATCTGGTGTCATCTGCAAGTTTGGTAAGAATACCTTCTATTTCCTCATCCAAATAATTAATAGAGATATTGAATAGCACTGCCCCAGGGCAGAACTCTGTGGGACACCACCAGTCACTTCTCTCCAAGATAAAGAGTTGGTAAGCACCCTTTGGGTTCAGTTAGTCAACCAGTTATAAATTCACCCAACAGTAGCATTGTCTAGCCCACAATTTACTGGCTTGTTTGCAAGAGTATCATGGGGGACTTTGTTGAAAGCCTTACTGAAGGTACCCTATATCCACAGCATTCCCTTCATCTATCAGTGTAGTAACTCTATTAAAAAAAAAAGAGAGCGAGAGAGAGAGAGAGAGATAAGATTAGTTTGGCATGACTTATTTTTGAGACACTCATGTTGACTTTTAGTGATCCAAGCATTCTTTCTAGTGCTTACAGACTATCTGTGTAATGATCTGCTCTAGAATCCTTCCTGGTATTGATGTTAGGCTGACCTGTTTGGCTCCTCTTCCCCCCTGCTTTTGAAAATGAGGACAAGATCTCCAGTGTGCTGGGACATCTTCCATTGTCCAGGAATTCTCAAAGATTATTGCCAAGGATTATAGAATCATAGAATCATAGAGTTAGAAGAGACTCCAGGGGCCATCGAGTTCAACCCCCTGCTATGCAGGAACACCCATCAAAGCATTCCCAACAGATGGCCATCCAGCCTCTGCTCAAAAAGCTCCAAAGAAGGAGACTCTACCACACTCTGAGGCAGCATATTCCACTGCCAGAGAGCTCTGACAGTCAGGAAGTTCTTCCTGAGGTTCAAGTGGAATCTTCTTTCCTGCAGCTTGAATCCATTGCTCCTTGTCCTAGTCTCTGGAGCAGCAGAGAACAAGCCCGCTCCCTCCTCAAGATGACATCCCTCCAAATATTTAAACATGGTTATCATGTCCCCTCTTAACCTTCTCTTCTGCAGACTAAACATACCCAGCTCCCTAAGCTGTTCTTCATAGGGCATTGCTTCCAGACCCTTCACCATTTTGGTTGCCCTCCTCTGGACACGTTCCAGCTTGTTGACCGCCTTCTTGAAGATGAGATTACCTTATGAGATTACTTCTGCCAGTTCTTTTAATACTCTTAGATGTCATTCATCTAGCCCCTGGAGACTTGAATTCATTTAGAGCAACCAGGTATTCCTGTACTACTTCTTTACCTATGCTGTGCTGTGTTTCCCCTACCACATCATCTGTTCCATTTCATAGAGCATTGTTTTCTGTTTGGGAGATGGCCAAGTCAAAGAAGTTGTTCAGTAATTCTGTCTTTTCTCTGTCCCCTGCCAGCATTTCACCATCTTCTCCGTGCAGACGCCCTACTATTTCTTTATTCTTCCTTTTGCTGTGGACATAACAACAACAACAAAAAAACACCCCTTCTTATTGTTTTTAATCTTTCTAGCAAGACTGACCTCATTCCACACTTTAGCTTTTCTGACTTTCTCCCTACACTTGCCAACTATTTGTTTGAATTCCTCTTTCGTGATTTCCCCCCTTTTCCATATCTTGTATGTGTCTCATTTAAATCTTAGCTCCACTGAAAGTTCTTTAAACATCCTCCTGAATTCTTTAAGAGACATCTCATTTTTCCTCCTTATTGGAATTGTTAGAAATTGTGTTTTTGGTGTGTCACTTTTAAGAAACTCCCATCCATCATAAACTCCCTTCTCTTTAAGTATCCCTGACCATGGGATCACTCCCAGTGTTTCCTTAAGTTTACTGAAATCAGCTTTCTTAAAGTATAGATTGTGGGACTTCCAGTTCGAGCATGAGTTAGGAAGACACAATCTCCGAACGCTCTGCTCGGAGGTCGCCGCAGGGTACTGACAGCCTTGAGCTAGTCAGTTTGTCTGCATCCCCATCTGCATCCAAGGGGTTCAGTCAGACTACGGCCCATGACATTGCTCAAGCTGTTTCCCCCTAGGTGCTGGTTCCAGCACCATGGAAGAAGCAGCTGGATGAGCAGTCGCCGTCATTGCTCTTGCCTGCCTCGGCATGAAGTGGGGAGCCACCCCACCAAATTCCTGCCGCCAAATTTCTTTCCAAAGATAAGAAGACCTGTAGAAGTCTAGAAGAAACAAGGGTTTGGTTCCATCCCATGACTGTGGTAGCCCTCATGGACTGGAAGCAAGGAAAGAATGCTAAAAGAGCCCAGAACTTCCTACCCATGGCAAGCAGTTTCCATGGCGGGACGTTGCTTTCTTTTTCCCATATCTCCTACAGGGCTATAGTGTCTATGATAATTTCTACCTCTGCTTTTCCATACAGCATTTTTCTTTGGGAGTAGCATTTGGTCGAACTGCGCTTGTGAAAAGACGGAGTTAACCCTCTTAACTCCGCTACTCTTCCTTATTTTTTTTTCATATTACTTCTCTCAAAGGTATGAAGGTTCAAAAGTACGAAGAGGCTCAAGCGTGAGCTTTTTTTGTTTACTCTGCACTTTTCTGCCCCTCTCTTTTTTTCTTCTTGACTTGACAGTATTTCTAGAGACTTGTGGTATGTTAGGCTAATGAATTTGGATGTCCCTTCCTGACGAGTTACTCTGCAGTTTGATTAATATTGAGAAGAAAGAATTAAAGGACTCACAAACTTATGAACTAAAGGACTTAAAAACATGACAAATTAAAAACTAGTTGGGGTGTGTCCAGAGGTTTCCTCATAGTGCTGTTTCTTTATCTACGGAGAGCCTCACTTACCACACCTATTTACTGGTTGGAGAAGTACATTATACAAATAACAACTAGTTTGGAAGACTAAAATAAGCAAAGTCCACACAAAGATACCTGGTCACAGAAACCGACAAACCAGAAGCACTAACTATTGGTTACCGTGATGTAATTGTAAATAGAATTTCCAATGAATTGTGATTTCTAAAAGAATTGAAATATTTGATGGTTTATTGAGTTATAGATGTATTGGCTCATAAGTCTATATATATTTATAATTGATGAAGTGGGAATTAATTTACACAACTTAAGGGCTATGGTTGTATTATTATAAGGTAAGAAACCCATGAATGAACTTGTGAACTGTAGAATGAAAGTGATTACATAGAATCACATAAAATACATATAAAATACATATACAAAGCCATAAAATAATATAAGTTATATAAGCTACATAAGTTATATAAGTTATATAAAGTTAGATAAAAAGGTTGGAGAAGACAATTTAAATAAGAGACAAAGCTGAATTGAACATTGATTATTGATATTGAATATTGATTATTGATTGTTGATTATTGCTTACTGAAGAGAGAATAACGGATTTGTTTATGGAATATTAACTATTGAATACAAAGTGTTGTATAGTGGATTATTGAGTAATACTAAATATTACTTCCAAATATTGAATATCAGAGGGGGATTGTTAAATTGTGAATTTTGTTTAATGAATGCTGAATATAGATTACCACCTGTGACATATGGATTATAGAATACAGATTTAAAGGGGATTAGCACAGAAGAATCTTCAAATTGAACTTTAAGGTGATATTTAACAGTGCCCAAATTTGATATCTAAGCTTAAAGTGGGTAGTAGTTGAAAAACCAATAAGACAATTCGTGCTGGAGATTCTTTGATTGTAGGTTTTGTAGTTCAAATATGAGAATACTCCTTATATGATGTCCAAAATGAGGTCAGGGAAAACGAGAGGAGGGGATTCTCAAAGTAGAAAAGACTCTATTGATGCCCCACCAGAATACCACAAGAAATTTATGGATGAAATGAGGGATTTTATGAAGGAAATCAAGCAAGATTTGTTTGATCTAAAATCACAAGTGACCGAAATTCAAAATTCACTTGATCGAGTTAAGAAAGATGTGGTGATAAACAGAAAGGGTATCAAAATTAATAAGAGAGAAATTCAAGAAATACGACAAAAAACAGATATGGTTGAAAAACAGCTTGATAGATTGGCACTTATAGAACTGAAGCAGATGAATTCATGGATTCAAGTTACAGATTTGGAAGAAGAAAATAATGAGAATATTAGAGAAAGAATGGTAAACATAATTGCAGAACTTATGGACTTAGAAGAAGATATTGTTGATAACGAAATTGATTTGGTTTACAGAGTCCAGTCAGTATTGGCAAAAAATAGGAAACTTCCCAGAGATGTTGTAGTACAGTTTACTAAAAAATCAACAAAAGACAGGATTATGGAAGAACATAATAAATTTCCTCTAACTAATCAAGGTAAACAGCTGTCTGTTATGTGGGAAATCCCCATAAGAATATTAAAGAAGAGGAAAGATTATGAGTTTCTTGTTTCTAAACTGAAGGCTAATCAAATCCTATTTAGGTGGGACCATTTGGAAGGAGTGAAATTTACTTATCAACAACAATGTTTCCGGCTAAATTTGATACAGAAAGCACAAGATTTACTTAGACAACACGGACATAACCTGAGTAGATCCAGAACCATACCTAGTAAAGAAGAATTTGACCTTCACTACCCATTCCTCTCCATGTGCTTGCGAGGCCCCCGGACAAGCACGCACACAGGCACGGCTGAAAATAGCTGAACCATTCAAATCACAATCCAGGCAGGCCAGTAATTGCTGAATGCAGCTTTAGGAGACCTCAAGGCAAGTACCTTTTTAAGATCCCATTATGTATGCACGCTTGTTTACAAAAGATTCCCTGCCCCGAGCAGACAGCTTGATGAGTGGACTATCCAACTCTCAAGCACTCCACGTTTGCATACTGTCCACGGTATTGACAACACTGTCATAATTCAGTCATCTAAAGTACTGACCTTTCAGAGGCTTTGTCTCCAGCCCAAAATCCATTGTTTTCCCCGGGAATGGACTAGCCTGTGGGCACATTTTCCCCTATAAGAACCCTTGACTTTGAGCATCTCATCGGATCGCTCATGACTTGCCTCCCGACTTGCTGTCTCTCCATTTGACAAGCCTCCCTTCAGCCTCCACGTGCTGAGAACCTACACTCCCCAGCTTCTTTCCTTTTACCGGGCTACAGGACCAGGTGTAGTATTTCCCCAAAACCTCCTCCGAAAATCCCCTATCTACTTTTCTCTCTTTATTTCTTTAGGACTGTGTGCGTGGCTGTGCAATTGTGCAATATTTCTTAATCTTCTGAGTGATTGCATACGTTTGCTGTGATTTATAAATAAAGAAAAACAATTATTATTTACTTCTGTTTGATTATTGACTCGGCCTGACCCCGTAGACATTGGGTTCAAGATCTCGCTACGTTGCCCTGCCTCTCGCATTGCTAACTAGTGCTCTAGCTAATTCCTATTCCCCATTATTTTGAGCACATTGAGGTGTCCCTCACGGGACCCCCAGAAATCAGGGTAACAGACTACACTTTTTTCCCCCAATAGATACCCAATCTTGGTCTAGGATAGATACGGTATGGATCTCTAAAACTCTACTTTACCTGACTAAAATGGCTGAGATCCTACCCCAAATGTTCAGTGATCACAATCCAGTCCAAATTCAATTGGAACCTTCCCCCGCCTGTAAAACCTGGAGACTGAATGAGAATTTACTTTTTCATGAAGATGTTATCTCCTCTGGTAGGACTGAGTTGAGAGAATTTTTCAAATACAATTTAGACAATGATGTGAGCACTCCAGTGGTATGGGATACCTCAAAAGCAATGATAAGGGGAATTTTCATTCAAAAGGCAATTGAATGGAAAAGAAAAAAGATGAAGGTTGAACGTGACTTACTGGAAAAAATTAACAATCTGGAAAAAAAAACTTAAACAAGAGCTGGGAAATAAAGCAGTCTGGGAGAAAATAAAGATACTACAGAAACAAGTGACTTTTAATATGACTGAAGAGATGGAAAAGAAGCTCAGATTCATTAAGCAAACACATTTTGAACATGCAAACAAACTGGGCAGATAGCTGGCATACAAAATACGTAAAGAAAGGAAAAAGAATGTAATTAGCTGAATTAAGGAAGGAGCTCAATCTCTCTCAGATGGTAAGGAAATCCAAAAAATTCTAGGTAACTATTTCAAGAACTTGTATTGTCTTCATAACTCAGAAGAGATTAACAAGATTGAGGAATACCTCCAGGCAAAAACACTTCTGCAACTGGATCAAAAACAGAGAGAGTTCTTGGATAAGCCAATACTGACCACAGAAATCGAGGACGAGATTGAAAGACTAAAAATAAATAAATCACCAAGTCTGGATGGCCTTTCTGCCAAATATTATAAATGTTTCAACGATCAGTTAAGTCAAGCCATTACAAAAATTGTTTAACATAATCAAAGATAATGGGGAAATTCCAAACACATGGAAGGAGGTGAGCATTATGCCCATTCCTAAGACAGACTCAGAGAATTCCACACCTAGTGAATTTAGACCCATATCCTTGCTAAAGGAAGACTATAAAATTTTTGCTTCAATACTGGCTCAAAGATTAAAGAATTTTCTGTTAATATATATTGGCAAAGACCAAATGGGTTTCCTCCCAGGCCACCAGATGAAAGATAATGTAAGGTTCATGTTGGATATCCTAGAATAGTTAGACCATCATAAGGAAAAGAAAGGTGCTCTAATTTCTTAGATGCAGAAAAAGCTTTTGACAACGTGAGATGGGGTTTCTCCTTTAAAGTTCTCGAAAAGATGAAGTTTGGTACGGTGTTTATATCCTGGATTAAAGCAATTTATTCAGATCAACAAGCACATCTGATCATAAATGCAGGAAAGTCAAAAAGTTTTCCAATAAGAAAAGGCACAAGATAGGGTTGCCCTCTTTCACCGCTGTTGTTCATTCTGATCCTTGAGGTTTTGCGCAAAGAAATTCAGCAGATTTCCATCCCTGGCATAAAAATTATCAAGGAATGTTACAAATACAGAGTGTTCACAGACAATGTGGTTATTTTCCTGGAAAATTCCCTGTTGCACATGACTAAGTTAAATGAAATTCTGAATAGATTTGGTTTAATGGCAGGATTTAAGGTCAATAAATCCAAAACAAAGATTCTGACGAAAGATATGAGGAAAGTAGAACAAGAAAAGTTAGAATCAATATTGGGAATAAAATGTGCTGATAAAGTAAAATATTAGGGATTTCAATAACCAACAAGAATAATCAACTGTTCAATAATAATTATGTCCCTGTTTGGAAACAGATTCAGCAAAAGATAAGCATTTGGAAGAAACTGAACCTATCACTCATGGGAAGATTGTCTTTAATTAAAATGAGTATTCTTCAAAACTGCTTTTTCTGTTCCAAATTATTCCAATTGTAATCCCTCCAGAGTGGTTTAAGGATTGTACTAAAGATTTGTCAGATTTTTTGTGGCCTGGGTAAAAAAACAAAGTTTAAACTAAAACCAATGACAGATCTTAGAAAAAGAGGGTTTTTTTCTATGCCAAATATGAAAATTTACTACACTGTGTAGTTTAGTTTGGATTAAACCATGGATATGCTTAGACGAACCAAGGCTATTAGCCTTAGAAGGTCATGAACTTTTTTTCAGATGACACTCTTACCTGTGGTATCAGAAAGTTAGAGCTCAAAAAGTGTTTAACAATCATGCAATCCAACAATCCCTGTACAAGATATGGATGAAACACAAAAAGTACCTATGTCCAAAAGTGCCATCTTGTCTTTCTCCCACCAAAGCTCTCTCAACTAAAGGTCTTAGAGGTGACATAGACTGGATCACATATAAAGAACTAACATATCTAACCGGTGGGGTACTGCAATTAAAAAATCACCAGAGATTACAACAGGAAGGAATGATAGTACACTGGTTTCCATATCTTCAGATCCAAGAAAGATTTAAAAAAGATCTGAAAGAAAAAAGAACTGACACCAACCCAACGGAATTTGAATTACAGTTAAAGAAAGGAAACCAAAAATTGTTATCAAGAATATACCAAATGTTGCTTAGATTTGATCTGGGAGATGAAACAATTAAAGAATATATGGTAAAGTGGGTGACAGACATAATATTGGATTTACAGAATGGGAAAAAGCATGGAAAAGAATCAGTAGATTTACAAGATCATATAGCTTACAAAAGAACACCCTGAAGGTTATGTTCAGGTGGTACCTCCCCCCTTCAAGGATAGCTAAGATGTTCAAAAATACAAATGATAAATGTTGGAGATGTCATAAAGAAAAAGGTACTTATTTTCACCAATGGTGGGGTTGCAATAGAACACAGAAATTCTGGTTTATGCTTCGAGCAGTCATCCAAAAGGTATTAGAGATGAAGCTCGACTTAGGCCCTAAACTGTTGTTATTAGGAATAATTGATCTAAAAATGGAAGGAGGTGATTGCAAAGAGAGGCTAATATGGTATATGGTCACAACAGCCAGAATGGTATTTGCCAGATATTGGGGAAAAGAATCAATTCCATCTAAAGGGGAGTGGTTGGAGAAACTCCTAGAGGTGGCAGAATGAATAAGCTAACATACTTGTTAAAGAGTAGATCTGATCATAAATTTTTCCAAACATGGCAACCACTCACAAATTATTTGCAGAGGGAATTACAAAACAATGTGTAGGCATTAAGCATGTATAATTGTGTAAAACGCACTTTAAGAAATGGGGGAAAAATATATTACAATAATGAGGGAAAGTTATGATTGGAGATAAGGAACAGAAAGGGTGAAATTAGAAGTAACCGTGGAAATGGAATTTTCTTAAGTACGAGACTATTATAATTGGTAATTGATTAGAAAATGAATTAATTAACTGAGGGTTAATACATAATTGGTATGATGGGATACAGTGAAGATTTTGAATAATTACTAAAGATTAGCAAACAAGGATGGATTGATTGATGAATAACTAACCCTAGAGTGTACCAAAACTAATTTGATATGAAAACCAAAAAGAACTTTGAAGGGTTTAGAATAACATTTGAATTTGATCCAATCTGTGGCAAAGACAGTGTGTGAAGTCTAAACGTATTTTTTCTATGTTCTGACCTTTTTGTTGTTGTTGTTTTGCTGATTTTTTATGTGATATTGTGATGTAAATAGCGAACATTTGTCTCTACTATTTCTTCCAATGGATATTTCTGTTTTATACCCTATTATGCAAAATTGTAGAATGTGCTCAAACTGTGATTTTGACTTATGCAAATACATTCACTAACTTTATTACAATTCAATGAAAATAATAAATAAAAAGTTGAAAAAAAATTAAAGTATAGAATATGTGTCTGACTACTCTTGGCTTCCACTTTCCACTACATAAACTCCAGGAGAATATGGACACTTCCACCCAAGGATCCCGCCACCTTCATCCCATTATCATAAATGTAATAGGTTAATATGACATAATACTGAAATATCATGTCAGATATGTTAAACTTTGACAGAAGAAAGTTCTTATTTGCTTGTTTGAAAAAAATGAAGTCAGGGAGAAGAAGAAGAGAAATTGCTGGATGTTATCTTTGAGAATCTGGAAATAATTTGAGTTTTAAATACCATTTAAAGGAAGCATGGAAATCACCCTTTTTTTCTTTTTCTTTCTTTTCTTTTATTCTCTAATTTCTAATTCTTACGCTGTATGTATTTGTAGAATTTTAGTGCTTCTGTGAATTATCAATAAAGGTATCATGTTAAAAAAATAATATATGCAGAAGACACCGTGCTAGCAGAAAATAGCAAAGACTTGGTATGACAATTGAAGAAAGTAAAGGCAGAAAGTGCAAAGGAAAGTTTCCAGCTGAGCATTAAGAAAACAAAAATAATGACCACAGATGACTTATATAACTTTCAAGTAGGAATGACATTGAGAGAGTGAAAGATTTCCTATCCCTTGGCCCAATCATCAATCAAAGTGGGGACTGCAGTCAAGAAATCAGAAGACTAAGGACATTTTTGGACACTGTTATAGTGCTATTATTCCACTTCCAACATCCTATGGAATCCTGGGGTTTGCAGTTTGCGGAGGGGCATTTAGACTTCTCAGCCAGGGAGCTCTTGGGCCTCAGTAAACGACAAACCCCAGAATTCCACAGGATATTGAAAGTGGAATAATAGCACTATAACAGTGTAGTGCAGAAATGGCCTAAGACTTGTAAAAGCAGCTATGCAGGAACTAGAAAAGATCCTCAGTGTCAAGACATATCAATTAATACTAAGGTTAGAATCGTCCATGCCATTGTACTTCCAATTTCTATGCATGGCTGTGAAAGCTGGACAGTGAAGAAAGCTGATAGGAAGAGAATCAATTCATTTGAAACAGCTGGAGAAGCTGTGAATACTCTAGACTTCTAAAAAGAAAAATAAATGGATCCTAGCACAAATAAAGCCTGAACCCTTTCTGGAAGCCAAGATGACTGAAATGAGACTACTGTACTTTGGCCATCTCATGAGGAGACATGACTCTCTAGAACAGACAGTGATGCTTGGCAAGGTAGAAGGCAGAAGGAAAAAAGGAAGATCCTATTACGGAGGCAAGACTGTAATGAATCAATCAAGGAAGCCCCAGCCCTGAGTTAGCAAGACCTCAGCAAGGCTGATGGTAGCAGAATGACTTGGAGGTCTCCCATTCATAGGGTCACTAAAAGTTGACAACAACAACAACAACTACGGATATAAACAATTAGTTGGCCTTCTGCTGCATGCATTTGAAGATACAGTTTATAAGAGATACTATTGGGTGTAAATCTTATCACATACCTGCTTTGCCAAACAAGTTGTTTAAAGTTTTTGAAAAGGGAGAACTGATGGAAAGCATAGGAGCTGATGTGCCCTGGGATGTTGACTGCAAGGTGAAAATACATATTAATAAAAAGTTAGTATTTTCAGCAGAACTTCTGTTTTGTTGTTTCTTCTTATCTGAACTTTCAAGAATAGGAAAGTCTACATAAACATGACTTAGCTGGAAGCAAACTTCACCCAAATCAATGAGATTTACTTTCAAACACACATGAAGGGAAATTTGCTCTTAATCTGATGATTCTAGGAAGCAATACAGAAAGATGTAAAACTCTTCTCTTGCAAAAAATGACGTGCAAGTACTTTTACAAATAAAAGAAAAGGGGAATCCAGAGGAAGAGTTTCATGTCACACATTGCTCTGGTGCAGGGGTGGGAATCATGTGGCCTCCAGATAGTGGGGGACCCCAATCCCTAGTATTCCTCATCGTGGTCTATGCTGGATAAGCTGTTGGGACTTGAAGTTCAACAATATCTGAAAGGCTACTTGATTTCCTCCCCTGCTCATGAAATATATCCTTTTCATGAGTAGATGCCATATTCTGCAACCAAAATGATTCACATGGCCCAACCCTTTATTCATCTCTGTACAGAATATTACCTTTGAGAGTTGTGAACTCCACCTGGAAAATGAACATTTATTCAACACAGCCTCTCGTACCTGAATGATTAAAACAAGAACAATTAAAATCATTATTGAACAATATTTACAACTTAATTTAACCAAATTAAAAATAAAAAAACCCTGAATATTCTAATTTTCTTCCTACCTTCCTATCCCAGAGAGTTCCACAGACGAAAATGAAGAGTCCCTGGAAAATATGTGCAGATTAGAATTACATACAATATCCTAGATATTTATATACAAACAGATCCCAAGGCCTTCTAGGATAATTCTAGACAGAAGAAGAAGAGCACTTCTTAACTCTCTCTCTCTCTCTCTCTCTCTCTCTCTCACACACACACACACACACACAAATAGAAGAAATGGATATGTTTTTTAGAGAGAAAAATGAGCAAGATTTGAATTACATTGCAGGGATTACAAATGCATACTGATGCAGCAGCAGAACTAGTCTCAAGAATAAGGGACCAGAGACACAAACCTATTGGAGTAAGAGGCTGTTCACACACAGGGAGGTCAAATTAGAAAACAGGGCTACACATGTGAAGGATCAGAGCTGGCCCAGTGAAACTGGCAGGAAACTTCAGTGGTTTGATCTATGGACTCAGACATTTCTCAGACCATAGAATACATATGTATTACACTTCTGGTTAAACTTTTGGTTTCAGGTGTTTGTGAGTCATTTCCAAAGGATGCCTCTGAATGAGTAAACACTCCATGTGTGTCATTCATTGTAGTCTCATATGTCCAATAGACAGCCACTTTGCCAGCATGGCCAGTGGTGAGGAATGCTGGAACTGGGGTCCCTCACAGGGCAGAGATAACCCTGATCTCAAGGCAAATTACATTGCTGCTGCTAATGGAAATTAACTAATGAAAGGGCCTTTTACTGCCCTTTGTCCTCGGTCCCCACATGGCCAAGAAAGGGAGTGGCCTCTGCCTCCATTGCTATCCCCATAGACAATCTTAATTGACAACAGAAGTAACATCTGAGACAAAATGTAGGCCTGTGACTCTAACATCTTCACTTTTGTTCTCCTGTATTTCCTGATAAAGCAGCCAGTGAAGCTTTGAAAACTTACATGATTTCCTTTGTGCTTTTTAGTTGGCCCAATGAAGGTATGTATCACTTTTTGTGGATTTTGTTGTAATTAGTTAAGTATGCTAAGTTTAGTATGCACAGTTACCTAGATTTACTCATCTTTAACTGTTCTGTATTCACAATTCCTACTTAGCCACAATCACCACAATCATGATTCCTCTCCCAACCCACTTTATCAGGCATCAGCTGCATGGGGAGAAATAGGTCCATTCTGCCAACAATCGGCACATGGGTGAATGATATTTGTGTGAGGTTTGTGGAGGGGTGTGTGTGTCAAGCCAGGGAAGGTGACTTACTTAAGTATAATTAACTAAGTAGCTGATCATAGAATCATAGAATCATAGAAATGTAGAGTTGGAAGAGACCACACGGGCCATCCAGTCCAACCCCCTGCCATGCAGGAACACCCTCAAAGCACTCCCGACAGATGGCCATCCAGCCTCTGCTTAAAAACCTCCAAGGAAGGAGACTCCACCACACTCCGAGGCAGCATATTCCACTGCTGGACAGCCCTGACCGTCAGGAAGTTCTTCCTGAGGTTCAGGTGGAATCTCCTTTCCTGCAGCTTGAATCCATTGCTCCTTGTCCTGGTCTCTGGAGTGGTAGAAAACAAGCCCTCTCCTTCCTCTACATGGCATCCCTTCAAATATTTAAACATGGCTATCATGTCCCCTCTTAACCTTCTCTTCTACAGACTAAACATACCGAGCTCTCTAAGTCTATCCTCATAGGGCTTGGCTTCCAGGCCTCTCACCATTTTGGTCACCCTCCTCTGGACCTGCTCCAGCTTGACCATGTCCTTCTTGAATTGGGGTGCCCAGAACTGGACACAGTATTCAAGATGAGGTCTAACCAAAGCAGAGTAGAGTGGTACCAGTACCTCCCTCGATCTAGACACCATACTCCTATTGATGCAGCCGAGAATTGCATTGGCTTTCTTGGCTGCCGCATCACACTGCTGACTCATGTTCAGCTTGTGGTCTATTAAGACTCCTAGATCCCTTTCACACGTACTGCCATCCAGCCAATGTAGAATACTGGCCATTATCTGTATGGAGCAATTTAGTACTTGAATGTAAAGTAGGAAATTTGCAATGTTCCATTGCCATAAATATATAAGGGCTAGCTAACAGCAGTAGTTTGGTCTTGCTGTGATAGCTTTTTAGACCCATGGGATTAAGTTGCTATGCCTATTTGTTGTTGTTGTTGTGTCCCTTCAAGTTTTTTCTGACTTAAGGTGATCCTAAGGTAAACCTATCACAGGATTTTCTGGGGCTGAGAATGTATGACACACCCAAGGTCCCCCAGTGGGTTTTCATGGCTGAGTGGAGAATTGAACCCAGATCTCCAGGGTCTGTAATCTAACATTCAAACCACTACACCATGCAGGGTCTCTGCTATGCCTATACATTGGCCCTCTCTGCAGGACATTGTTGTCCTGCCATAGGGACAGGACTGTGACAACGGTTACACATGACATCATCACGGTCCCGTCCTTCTCCTGTCCCTAGGAGTCAATCACAGAGTAAATCATTGACAGGGTTTTCCCTGTCAATGACCCGCAATTGCACTGCCATTCCACACAGCTGGTGTGCGGAGGGTCCAGAAGTGCAACGGCTGCTCTTCCTGCCCCAGCGCAGCCTAGGAAAGTACCTGGTTGTGCTGCAGAAGGAAGGATTTGGCATGGGTCGTACTGGAGAATGGCTAACTTAAGTATGCTGACACACCTACTGTTCCTAAATATCCTTACAGTCTTGTATGTCTTCAAAGTAATTTCACAGAAAAGAAACAGGTGTTTTCCACCCCCAAACCTCCTCAAGGGCCCTATTTTCTTGACTGCAGAATGCAGAATGGCTCTCATTCTGAGAGAAATCTGAGCAAGCAGCTCAATAGACTGGCCTCTCCTATGCCCAGGCAGTGCTGTCCTGACTTACTCTCTAGCCACACTTACATATAAAAACAAGAAAAGATCAGGGGACAGACAGAGAGATACTTTGTTCACTGTTCCTCTCTCCCCCACAAAGTGGGTTCCTTTTTCTTGTTCCCAAACATTTTGCAGTGGATGTCAGTCAGGTGGTCACCAGTGGCAACACAGCCGGCAACAAGTAAACAACTTTGGAATCAGTACAGGGGAGCTCCATCAGCACCTGCTCAATCCAGCATCTCTACTTCTCTTTTTTAAAAGGTAAAAACAGGAGAGCAGGGGGGAAAAAGCCTGATCTACCTGTAACGCACTTTAAACAATGAGGAATCAGTAAGGCAGAGAAATAACAAACTGAATTAAAAAGCCAACCCACATGAGGAATGGGTAGGCTCAAAAGACTTTAACAACAAAACCAGAACACAATTTCAAAAATAAAATAGCTATAAAAATAAATAAATAAATAGCCTGTCAAAGTTAAAAGCGTAAAACAAAGAAACCAGGACATATAATAACAGTGTCTTTAGTAATGTTGCAGTGATTGGAGCTGATCTCTAAATGAGAATAGCTAAAAGATCAAAGGCAACCTCCATACTGTTATCCACCAAGCCAGACATGTTTCAGCCCCAAGGTCTTATTCAGTGGCTATGACTGTGAGGTGCCAGCATGCCTGAGAGAGATATTGTAGCACAGAGGTTTTTTATAAGTATATAATTATAATTTATATGTCGCATCTCACTGTAAGAAACATTGTGTAAGAAGAAAAGTCGAGATATACTTTATTGACCTGTTGTTGATGAATTACTTTGCTATGGCCATAATCATGGCAACTGAGAATGCCTTAGGGCAGAAATGTGTCTGGCTGGCTGACTAGCAGCATGGAGGCATGCCTATCTTTGGAGAGGGCACAGAATTCTAATCTCTAGCCTTTGGTGCCCCATGCAAAACCACTTTTCTGGTAGCTATCAAGTCCCTGGAGTGGGTGCCATTGCTGGTGCTTACTGGTGGGAGGGGAAGGAATGGGAAGCCAATTCAGATGATGAAACTGCAGCTGATCAGGATTCAGATGGAAAGGAAAACAGGAAAACATCTGGAAGCCCACCCTCATTTCCTGCATGCCCCAAGCCTAGACTAGCTTCAGAATTACATCTTCGGCTCCCATTCCCTCCCTACCAGCAAGCAGTAGGAGTGGCTCCTCCTGGGGCATAACACCCTTTGGCAAAGTGTCATGTTCCATCTGCCCAATGTAGCAGCACAGCCTTCAGCTGGTGGTGTCCTGGTTTTAAGCTTTTTATAAACTTTTAACTTTATTGTTATTAAAATTTTGTGTTCTGATTTTACAGACTGTGAGTAGCTCCTGCCTGTACAACTACTTGCCATAGATAAAGTGAAAAAACTTTACTGAAGCAAAGACACCTTCACTGATTATGTCAGATCCAAGATCACATCTGGCATTTGTTTTCGTTTTTGCAGTTCACTCTGGGAATAGAAGGCTTTGTGACCTCATAAGCCATTTGCCCTCCTACTACTGATGTTATTTCATTCAATGGGATCCATATAAAAGTGACTTACAATGAGTTCTGCCCTTAAGAGAAATCACATGTTACTGGAATAAGCATATCACACAAACACAAACAACAAACCTATCCATACACAATTTATAAGACTGCATGGTTAATCTGGTTTGGAGCCAAGATTAGATCCAAGATCTGCCTTGTTTGATATGAGAAGCTCCCATCACAAAAGGCGCCTCTGCCAAATTTTTAGGGACCTTGTCCTTTCCACAGCTCACTTTGAGCAATCCTGACCCACGGTGTTGCATTTTCAAGGGCCTGAAAGGGTTGCTGTGGGACCCCAATTGCATGGACCTAGATCTGAATCAAACCCCACAAACACTCTGTAAATTATACTTCTGTGACACAGGATTAGCATTTTCCTGCAAAAAAAAAAAAGTATCTTGGTACTTTCAGCAACATACTATTCCCAGGATTCTTCAAGGAAATAGGTATACTAACATAAAACCTGTGTTTGTGTCATAAATTCAACAATGAGCTCACACTATCATTTTCTGGTGTGGAAGGCTCTATCAAACTCTTCATAAGATTTTGACTTGATAGCTCTGACCAATTTTGGCTTGAAAGCTATGACTCAAACAGTTTTTGGCTAATCACATGCTCAAATGATTTCCAGGTTACAGCCAACAAAAAGTGGAAAATACAAACCCACTAAATGATATCCTTTGAAGACCATATGTTATGGTGACACTGCAGGTGACAAATGGACATCACCTGAATTTATCAGATTAGTTCAAAATAAGATGAGAAGTCAACTAAAACTCTTGTTCTTAGTTAACAACTCAACCCCAACTAAAAGCAAGAAAAATATCTGAATTCAATCATACTGAAACTTCTTACTGTGGAATTGGAAGTTCAGTGATCCCACTGAAAGTCATCATATAGAAAAAGCTGTGCAAATCACTGCCCCCCCTCACCACAAAGGTACAACATATTACAATAGTATTGAGAACTCCCAAGAAAACAGAGATATTTTTGTCCACTACATATAGCAAATAGCTATCTACTATCAAATCTACTTACCTGAAAAGCATTCAAAACTGTAAATAATATGTGGAATATGCTTGGGCTATCTGGAAAAACTGTGGCAAGACCAAATCCCCAAGTAAGACCTAACAGTGGTGTCAGAACACAAATACTCTTGGTGATACGGTACAAAGATTTCTTTTCTTCACTTTTTGATTTTTCTCCAATGGAACGTCTTGATATTTTTGCTATAACTACAATTGTAACAACAGCATTAATAGCAACAATGATCATAGCTGGAATAACTAAGGCCAAGAGAGCTCTGCTGCTATCCCAGTTGAGTAAGCAGATATTTTTCTTTGTGTAAGAGTTATGTGAAATAGTACTGACTAATGTGATGACTGATATAACTAGAGGGCAAAGATATCCCAAGCAAAAGCCCACAGTTTTCATTAAAGTCTTGCTTGCATTGTGTAAAATAAAGACCAGGTGGTAGAAGAGCATAAGGCCCAAAGTGAGCATCCAGAAGAAGACACAGAGGTAGAAATAGTGAATGAAGAATGTTGCTGCAATGCAGATTTGATGATCCACTTCATAATGTCTGTCATACAGTGCTGCAACAACAAGGAACCAGATATCTGCAATTAGGAGAGAAATGGCAATGTTCAGAATACAAATATGGCGCATGTAGGATATTCTCGTTTTGGTCACTGATTTCCACACAACAAGTTCAATTCCAATGCAGATCACCAGGCTTAGTATTGAAATGCCCAAGCCAATATATGTCAGGTAAGTCAATGTGTCACATCTTGTTTCATGGCTGGGAGACATCAAGACAGAGAATGAAGTCAGGTGATTACAAGAGCAAATGACATTGTCCCCATTCTCTTTGCTTTCACACCCCGTATCATCCCAGCCTCCTCCATCTGCTGCAAAACTAAAATTCCAAAAGACACAGCGTGGATTTCCCAGGGCTTTTTCACGTTTTGTAAATGTCATACTGATCTTGAAATCTTCATTTAGTCTGTACCTGTCACTCACTACAGTTGAGAGGACCAAACCATTTACTACTGATTCTTCTGTCTTATTGTACTGGGCAATAATATTATCCAAAGTCGAGTAAGCCACGCTGATGACGGTGAAAACTGATGTCCCATTTTTAATTTTTGTTTCATCAATTAGCACACTACCACTGAGGACTGAGGGTTTGGGAAATTCAAAACTCTTGTTGTAATCTTCTCCTTGCTCCATGACTTCTCCTTTAAGCTGAATGTTGCCATACGTGACTGGAGGAACTGTATTGTTGATAGGTTGGAGGGACCTTGAAAATTGCTCCACTGAATCTAGCAGCTGAGAGCTTCCATTCTTAAAATCTTTCCAAGTTTCTGTTGGAGTGCTTATAATGGTATCTACCGTGGACAAAAAACTCTGTAAAGTGAGAAAATAAACAGGTATTATTTAAGTTAAGTTACAGAATTACAAATATTAAAAACAGTGCTTCCCTGTCAGTTTGCTCTAATCAACCAAAACCATTCAGGAGATAGATGGTTTATCTTCTCCTCCCATTTCAAATGAATTATTAAGTACAGATGAAACATTTTATTAAATTCTTAAATTCAGTAAAGGATAAGCCAATAATGCCATCATTATCCAGGAAGCCATTGTATGAGCTTCTAATTTTAGTACAAGCTATCAATATTTATTTAATCACTTTGGCAGTAAAATGGGAATTTTGCCCTGATTCAGCAAGTCTTTTTTTTTAAGATCTTGATTTAATGTCTTTGAGAAATAGGAAAGCAATCACTCTCCCTTATTTCTATTTCCCTTATAATACTTTTATTCTTTCTTCAATTGGTTGCACAATGCTCCTTTCCACTCTGTGTGCCCTGTGTTCACTATTTCCAGTTTTAACCAAAGAAAGCCAGATTCTTGGTCATATTCTCAGTAGCCACATGCTGAACTTTCTGGAAGAGATTCATTGACAGTACTTTGCCTACACAAAGGCAACAATAAAGAAACATTGTTGTGACCTGGTTCCCTCCAGAAGTGTTGGACGCAAACCTCTATCATCCCAAGTGACCATACCACTGGCTATGCTAACTTGAGGTGATGGGAGTTGTAGTCCAACACAGCTGGAGAGTATCATGTTGGGGAAAGCTGCTAACGGTTTGATATGTTCACTCTGAATGTATCACATTCTCTGCAATGTAAAGAATCCATAACAAGGCAGAAACAGTAGAGGATGCTGGTGGTACTAAATAACAGTGTGCAACAGATTCAGTCAATGTCCATAGAATGGTCAGAAGTAGGATCCTTAACACCAGTTCAATACTTCCTGGGGTCTATTACTCTCTGAAGCTGAATCTGAAACTAGCCAAAGTCTTTGTGAAAGGTTTGGTTTCACAAAAACAGACAGGCTGTCACCAGAAACAACAACTTTTCCAGATATATTTATTAATTTTGAAAATATATTCAACACAGTATTGCCTATTCCTCTTATAAAGAAGAATTAAAAATACAAAACAGGATTTGTTAAGTGAGAAGTTGAAATCTCCTGTAACTTAGTTTGCTATGTCTCTGAATGAACAACTTTATCAAGAATTGGGAAAAAGCAAGAATGAATTGAACAATATTCTTTTGCCAAACTTGCTTTGGCCCATTTACAACAAATATACCGGGAGAATGGTGAACACTCTGACGAGATTTTGGCACATTGCTTTAAACATCAGCAACAATGTAATACTATTTCAGCTATTGAAGATGAAAGCAATAGCATATGTATACACATTCTATGGATATAAATTTACTGTTCTTAAAGTTTTACACTGATCTTGATAGCTCTTTAAACTCATCAGCAAGATATGGAGGTTTTATTCTCTCATATGTAATCTTCCATATTCAAATGTATCATGACAGCAATTCCTTTCCACATGGGCATTGGAGGAGGGCCTTAAAAGTCAGGAACTTCTGTCCTACAGCATACAGGAAGCTGCTGTGCGAACAAAATCACACAGACCTAGCGTCTCTTCCAGCAAGCCCCATGCTTAAATCTGTACCATCTTCTATTGTCAGCTGCATAGAGACTTGTTTGTTCCTTTTTCCTTATCCTTCTGCTAATATTGACGCTAACCTTCTTTAAGTGCAGGTAGAAAGAAAAAAGCTCTTAAACTAATTTTTAACTCACCTCCATTGTTGTCTGGTTTGCAGATACAGGAATGACTGAAACCAAGTTCAAGATCTTAACAACTGCTTTCAGGTTTGCAGCTGAAGTGTTTATATTTTCCTGTTCCTTTTTGACAGTTGCATTCAGATGTTCAAGGTATGTGGGCAAATTTTTCACTGACTCAGGACTGGACACCAGAGACTAGAGTTAAAATTGAATGTATTAGAACCAGAATAAATTACACCTAAGATTGATGATCTCTTAGTTTTTTAAAAAATTATAGGTTTTCTAATTGGAAGAAATCATAGAATGTAGTTTCTAAAAATAGCTTCTAAAAGATAAGATAAATGGTATTGTGAGTTATTTTGCTTTACTGTAGTCATTTTTTGATCACATAGGAAGCAATCCCTTCTGGGAGAGCCAATTTTATTGTCATGGTTCATATACATTTTACAGCCATGTACTTGGAAGACACTGAAAGGGGCAGATATTCTTTTTAATTGGCTGTTTACAGAGAGAATATAACTACATTGCCACAACAGCTTCACTGTCTACCAACCTGTTTCTCAAGTTCAGTCCAAAGTGCTAGTAATTACCTATAAAGCCATATACAGATGAGATACAGGCTATCTTCCCACATGAGCCATATAATCTAAGTATATATTACAAATAATGTTATTGTTATTATTGGCAATGATAGGCAGAAACAAGGACAGGAGACAGGAGAGCTGAATTTTTGTCTCAATTGTATGTTTCAAATCGTGAGAGCCTGAAAAAACTGCCAACCTCAATTGCTAGTGTGCAAATAAGTTTTAAATCCATTTCCAGTTCAACAGTTAGAATGTCAGGTTGGCTGAGCAATTCCTGCCATGTTTTTAGGTAGATTACTTTGTTTTAGTGCTTGTGTGCTTTCCCATGTATGTTGGGATGATGGCATCCATTAATACCTGGGCGAGTTGGGAACATGGAAAAGTCATTGTAACAACCTGTGATAAGAGAGTCAGCAGACACAACTGCAAGGTCAGACTGTTGGCAAGCTGAGTGGGAAAATGGGAGAGGAACAGAAAGCTTGGGAGATGTGTTGTTTGGGTAAACCATCAAATAGGATGTTAGCATGTGCTAATTTTGAAATGTAATGGTTTATACAGCACTGCAAATGTATGCAGTTTTTTCTTTGATGTTTCTGAATAAAGCTTTTGAAAACTCTAAAGCTCAATTCTTTGAACTTTAAGATCTCACAGTAGACACACAGCTTTGTGCTGATGAAGTTGGCTCCCAAGGGTTTAATCTACACAATTATGATCTTGTAAACCATCTTCAATAAGAAGACAGGGTCTGCACTCTATAAACAAACAAATATGTCCATTACATAATTTGAGAAACACAACATTATTTTGTGGTTTTAAGCCACAGATTTCTAGAGGCCTACTGGGTCAAACTGAAGGCGATTTCCTTAAATTATTCATTTGCGTTGTTCCAGTGTATGGTTGCTTCCAGGTCACAAGAGTGTTGCCTACATATCTTGAAAACAAGCAGCAAGTGAACAGAAACAAAGGACCCAGACCAAGAGATGTTCCTACCTCAGCAGAAGTAAGAAGGTTACTAATGGGAACAGCCAGGCAGCTGTTTCTAGCAAGAATCCATCCAGTATGGTCACATTTATAGGTAATGTTTCCTCTGACCGGACTGCCCTTCCCCTGTGGCTGCGAGCATGGCTTTGTAATCAGAGTTCCACTCTCTCCTATACCAAAGTCTGAAGAATTACAGGCTACTTTCTTTACTGTGGAAGAAAAAAAAGAGAAAATATGTCATCTCCTGATAAATCCCAAGACTTGCAGTGTCTCATAAGAAATACATACACAAAAAAACATCTGAATGCAACTGTCAAAATTCCCCTGCATAGAAGGGGAAGGTCTGCATCTTTTTGCCCCTGAAAAGCATATGCAACAATATGATGGAGGGGGTAGAAATAGAGTGTGGAGATACACTCTCTTTGCACACACAAATCCCCCTCAGTGCACAAGCATAGGAACATTTAAATTTCCTCTCTCTGTGGGACTAGATAATTTTCGTAGTTCTCCTCCAGAATAAACCAGATACACAATATAAATGAGGAAGGCCACAAATGGGAATTTCTCTTCAACATTCATTCCACATTTAGATAGTTATTAATTATTATATTATTGTTCATCATTAAACAATGGCCATTTCTGCGTGGGGCGAGGGAATCGCCCCATGACACTACTTACCGGACGTTAAGGCTCCCCGGTCCGGTGCATGCCGCTCCGGAGCAGTACGTGCTCGTCGCTACGCACTGCTCCAGCGTTGAAAATGGCGGCTTCCAGTTGCTCAAGGGTCTCGACCAATCGCTGAAGCTCCCCAGCCTAAAGCCTGCCCCCGGCAGATCACAGGCGTGCACCAATGCGAGCCTGTGAATCTGCATAAGGGAGCAGGCTCGCAGTGGCGTGCTCCGTGCTTTTGAAAGACCAGTTTTTAGCGGTCTTTCAAAAGCACGCTCGATGACCACTTGGGGTCGTTCCAGAGCGGGCTGGGGTGCAGATCTACATTAAGTAGGTCCGACCCAGTCCGCTCCCAGGTGCAGACGTCCTCCCTGGAGGACGCTCTGCCCTGTTTTAAAAACCTCGTGTGGAAATGGCCACAATTACATACTTATTATATTATTAAAGGTCATTGTGCTAGGGAAGGAATGCACCAGGATGACTGGTGGTTCTCTTTCCCCTAAAAAAACTATGGTGGCAGCACAGGAGGGAGAAATTTGGTGGTGAGGGCAGCCGACAGCAGGCACATGTGACATCCCGTACAAGAGGCCTCCAGGGGCCATGTGATGAATGATGCATGTTGGTGAGAGCTGCCAATACTGCCAATCAGCAAGGGTTTCCCAAATGCTAGGCATGCCACCTAAAACTCATGTGTACTACATAGATTGTACGGTATCATAAACTGGGGAGGATTCTTAACTCTGATGATTTCTCTGATTTTATTTTATTTTATTTTATTTTATTTTATTTTAGGGTGAATAGAAAGAATAGAACTTTGAGAAATGATACATAGGAGAGGCAGTTGGGGTGAACTGTGGAAAAGACATCTGAAAGAATTTCTGGAGGTATATTTTTGTGGGATAGCAATCATTGCTTTGTACTGTTATGGATCACAACAAGCCTAGTGGATTATACAAAATTTGAACTCTCTTGAACTTCAGTAAGCCTGTGTTTTTTCTTCATCATCTCACAGTTAATGGGTTCAACATTTTTTCTTCTCTTCAAGTATTATTTAACTTTTGTGTTAATTCTTTGTTATTTATTATGTTTTATTTTTACTTGGTTTGGAAATATTTAGCTGTTACTTAAATTATGATTTTCTTTAAAAGGTTTTACACATTTAATTCAAATTAAAAAATGTAATCTGATCCAGTTTAGATGGAGAAGTGAGAGAAGCACTTAAATCAGGTTACATTTAGATGTAGGATTTTAAAAATAAGAGTAGGGTTTTTCTTCCTGAGTTCTATTATAAACTGCTAGCTGGTCATATATACATTAGAAATTCTGTTGGCAGGTTTCCCACAAGAAGTCTATAAAAGCCCAATCATCTTCTTCTCTAAATGACATCACAGGACCAGTCTCCAAAAGAAATGCAAATACAGGCTTTCCATCTAAGTCAATCCTCCAGCTGTAAAATCTTCAGCTGCCAATTATCATAACAATCATCTATTATATCAATTATAATACTGGTCTCATCCATGGAGCAATCCCATTTGGAACACATCTGGGCTCTGCACCTAATAAAGGCATTCGAGCTGGCAAAGCAGAATAAAGGGGGAACCAAAATGATAAAAATACTAGAGCCCCACAAAGGAAGGTTACAATCTGTTTGGCTTACAAAAAGGTGAGTACAGGCAGACACAATCGAAGTGTATAGAACTGTGCATGGTATAGAGTAGGGATAAGCAAGTGTGCAGGGGAGTGGCCAATTTTTACCCCCGTGACTCAATTGTAGGCTGAGCACACACTTACCAGTGCACCAGAGATGATACCATGTCACCATTTTCAGCAGATTTTTCCTGCAAAAGCATGGTTTCCAGAAATCCACGCAGGGTCTTGTTTGTTTGTTTGTTTGTGGTACAAAAATCACTTTTTGCACACACACAAAAAATAAAGTGGGTTTCTGGAAAGTTTTTTTTAAATCTATTTTTCAGACAAAAAAAAAACTCTGTGAAAAATCCTCACTGTTTCTAGACAGCAAGAAGCCATGGTTTTGCATGCACAAACCTGAAAATAGTGTTTTGTAAGAAAATGGTGAGGGGTGGAGTGCTCAAATAAACCCTTTTTGGATGGCGAATGATTTCTTCAAACCCACAGCAGGAGGAAAGGCCTGAAATTATTGGCATTCATTTTCTAGGACATAAGGGTCAAGCATTTACATCCTTAATCTAAGGTCACTGGGAGTTTACATTACGGGAAGAGGAAGACAAGGAAGGGATTGGACTGAAAGATTTTGATTTATCTGAGGGATGTTGCATTACTGGCAACTGCTGTAAGCCACCTTAAGAATCATTTGACTGAAGGAAGGGCTGAGGATAAAGTCTTTAAGACAAATAATTCTGAAGAGGAAAGTACCGTTTGAAAATAAAATCATAAAACAAATCATTGTGACTTACTACCCTGAAGGTAGAAATAAGAATGCAGTTTCAGAAGTTACTGTTGCTGATTATGAGTCCATTTTATATTCTACTAAAAAGGGTGAAATTGTGAAAGTTACAGAAAGGTGTTTCTCTTTCACAGCACAGCTTCCAAAGAATTTCATGAATCTGAGAATTTCTGGGAAGCAAGAGTCCACCATCAGATTTTGAATTCTTACTTTCACCTAGGCCATTTCCGCAGTAGCCCGTTTTATACTGCTATTATTCCACTTTCAACCCCCTATGGAATCCTGGGGTTTGCAGTTTATGGCAGGGCTTCAAAGGCCTCCACTTCCTCCTCTCCTCAAAGGCCCCTCCCTAACCTGCAAACCTCAGGATTCTATAGGAGGTTGAAAGTGGAATAATAGCACTATAATAGGCTAGTGCAGAAGTGGCCCTACTTAAAATGTAAGCAGGGGGGCATGTATTTCTGAGGCAGTAGAAGCAGAGAGTTTGGTATAGCAGATTCCTCTCCAGCTCACTGGTGGCTCCCATGTCAGTGGGTGGTGAATCTGCTCTGGGGGTTGGTCTGCACACTAAAGGAACTAGCCAAGATGTTGAACATGTTTTGTGGAAAGTGCTCAGCATCTTAGATTGTTTTTTAAAGTCAGGACTAAAACCAAGAGCAGATTCACTGTCCCACTAATAAGGAAGTTAGTAGCTAGCACAGCAGCCTGCATCACAGGGATCTCAGTGAAGAAGTACAAATGAGGAAGATGCTGAAAAAATAAATGATTAAATAGCTTTTATCTTTGTGGCATGTGGCAGAAACAGATGCAAGGAAAAAGTAATAAATACAATGATTTTGCTTAATTTGCTTAATGAGCAAACAGTTTCAAAAATAAACATATTTGGCTTCCTCGATCTGCAAATCTGGGGTGTGGCAATAAAATCATGCATGACTATACCCCCAGGTTCTCCCTTACCTGGTTCTACAAAATTCAGGATCATTGGTGAACTCTTAACACTTCCACCAATTTGATTAGTGAACTCACAAAACACCTCAAAAGCATGTCTGTTGGCACCGCAGGAAATCATTTGTTTGGAATAGTAGCAGTAGAGGCTGCCTTCTTTTCTAATCTCTGTAGAGGAAAATGTGGGGCTGGGTTAACATTTATTTTTATTATATGTTATGTTTTACAACTTCATAAATAAACAAGTAAACAGAGTTTTTCCAAAACGTTAAAACATTGAAAATGCATGAACTAGAAATTAAATAGATTATACTATTCAAGTAGTTCAAGTTAAGTCATACAGTTGATAAATCTTCTTTGTTTTGTTTAGAGGATTCATGTCTTGGAGGAGTATGTGTTTCAATAGTAATGGGGAAATATGCCCCTTCCACTCTGAAATCCAGACAGCAAGAAATACCAGTGAAGTTCAAGGAGTAGAGGGAGATGTCAGCCTTTAGGTGTTTATACAAGCTGTGTGACACAATTCTTATTGCTTTATTTTTGTTTTACTTTTTTTCTCCTTAACTGTTCTGAGAGGTTCAGCTGAGGAACTGCCAATGAATAATGTGAAAAAAGAAAAGAAAAGCAGAGTGATAGACATCGTTTGCCTTTTTGAATTGCATAGGACAAAAGTAAATTGATAGTGTGAGCCAATGCCTTGAGCTCTGCCCATTTTAAATAATATCCAGTTTTCTTTGTAGTCATTCATGCCATGGATTCAATGCCTGGAGCAGATTTCCAGATCAACATCCACCAACACTGAGCTGGGCATCTTCAAGGGCACTGTTGGTGAAAGCCCAATCTGCCTTTGCTCAGGTAAGGCTACAGTTGTTTAGAAACTCCTGTACAGAATTTCTGCTGGCAGCAGCTGCCCATTGTCTTTAGGTCTTCAGTTATCTTACCTCCTGAACCTTATTAGGTAACCCAATGTGTGTTTCTTTCATAAACCAGTGGTGTGATTCCAACTAGCCCACTGCTCCTATCAGTAATCTTGCAAGCTGATATGTAGGAAAAACTGGCAAAGGTTGGAAAATTTTGTAATGATTATATATTGAAAAAGAAACATTGAAAATAATACCAGCTATATAATTCCTGATGCCCATTTACATTTCTGTCTGGTGACATTTGTAGCACAACCCAGGGTAATCTTAGTACACTGCCATTAGTACATTTATGATATTCAGAGCTCCTCAGATCTGCTTCTCTATTACCTACCCAGAGATTGCTTACTTGCTGGAATAGATGGTGGATGTTTTCCATCATAGAACGTTACTGTATAGTTCTCCTGTTTACTGATGCAGCACTTCAGAACTTGGTTCACTGGACAAGAGACAAATGCTTCTATAGGATCTCTTATGATGTCTTGTTTCAGGGGCAAAGGAAAAACTTCAATTTCCATACTTGCAGAACTGTTCAAAAAACTTTGGAAAAAGGTGCAAGTATAGGTGCCTAAAAACAATGAAACCAAAATACATATATTTTAATGAACAGCACCAAAGTGGTAACTTTATGTAAATGAAGCACTTCTAAATTACAATAACTAAAATCCACTAATGTATCCTGTAGCCATAAGTGGAAAATCCATTGTAAAGAAAGCTTTAACTGCTAAATGATTTTGTTAAGAGGTATCATGTTTTTGTTATTAATCTGACAAATGAGGATGGCTGTGATAGAGACATCTTTACTCACGTCTTTACTCACCTGCCCAGTCCTCATTGGCACAGCCTACAGTGAGTATAGATTCAGCCCCTGTTTGAGCCTTTGTGGCAGTGAACCACACATGGTCTACTTCCTTAGTAGAGTTTCCATTTCGGATTTGCCAAGTGACTTTGTCATAATTGCTCACATCACTAAGGCACCTCACTGAAAAATTGTGCCCCTCAGACACGTTTCCACTTGGGCTAGAATATATGGTCACATTTGCTGGGGGAACAAAATAAAGAGGTTGTACTTAGTATGTGATTGTGAGAACAATATTCCAAGTAGAGCTTAGAAAGGAGCTGTACTATGTTCATTTTCAATGACTAGATTGGTCCAGAGATGATGTAGTCTTGCAACAATCTGACTGCATTCCATTTCTTGGTTTTTTAGTCTCTTATAAAAAGATACAAGTTGCCCCATGACCAGTCTGGAAAGAAGTCTTACAAAGCCTTACTTCTCATCCATTGTTCTGCTTTTTAAATCTTTTCCGGAAGGAACCCAATCACCCAAGTTTGTTAATATTAATATTTCAGGAATGGAACGTGAACAATGTCACCTCAAGACAAAAGATTCAGGGGTGATCTAGATGGGACAAAGCTGTTGTCATAAAAGAACATTTATTGGTGATTAATGGTTTCCAAACCAAACTATACACATGTGTCTATTTCAAAGGCAAGTGTATAGTGTCTACTTTTCTGTACACCTCTGACAGATGGAAGCTAAAATTCTTGACCGCCACTGATGCACTCAGCATTCTGAGGTATATCAGGGTGCACCGGAAAAGCTCCCATAGACTATTATCATGCTTCCTTCTCCCCACACCGGGTGAGTTCTAAGGGGTAGTTTGAAGCTACACAAAGGACTGCATAGGAGCAGCCTCTCTTTTTCTCATCTAGAATCTTGGAAGACAGAATAGTCAATTACCTCTAGTGAAATTACTGCCCTACACTATTCACAGCTAAACCAAAAAGGGACACTTGGGACTCTTATGTTCATGTTAAAAAGCGGGTGGTCTTACGTTCTCTTATTTACTAAAATGCCACACTGAGGTATACAGTAGAATGCAGCAACTTGTAGTATTATGCTTAGCATGTAGTATGCTAAGCATAATATGAACCCGCTCCATTCTTATTTCAAGTTGTGCACTCAGTGCACTATGCAATCCAGCGTGCTTGGTGTACTATGCAGGTACCCAATGGCATCTCCCCAAAAAAGAGCCACAGTCCTTGTAGGGATGGGGAGATTCCTCATGTGGATAACTCTTGATACTCCACAAGCCCATATCAAGATTTCCCACATTTTTGTGGGGGCATGTGATATCAACTGTGCATAACTGCAAAATTCAGTACAATCTTGTATATCAATCCCTGTATTGCTTCATTCTGGATGCTTTACTATTCCAGTCCTTAGCTAAGTAACCCAGTTCCTATAATCAGAAAAGAAAAGAGAACTAGGAACATTTATGCAAAAATCACATTACTGAAATAGCTAATTCAAAGTGCAACACTCAGTATTTTCCCTCGGACAATGGCTACAGCCAAAGAATACTTTTTACTTTACTTTTATTTTATTTTAAGCCGTCTTCTTCCTAGCATGGGACCCAAGATGGCTTACAAAAGGCCAAAACAAGATAAGCTAAAATCTGATAATAAAAAAGTTAAAACACGATTAAACAAATTAAATCAAACATAAAAACACCACTAGATTTTTAAAACATAACAATAACATTTAAAATACAATGCAAACCTCCATAGAAAGGCCCCTTGTAACCAGTTAATCATTAAATGCCTGCTTGAATAAAAATGTCTTTGTCTATCAGCAAAAGGAGAGCAGACAGGGGACAGCCTAGCTTCCTGTGGAAGAGAATTCCACAGGGTGAGAGCAGTCAGCAAGAGGCCTCTCTCCCATATCCTCACCAGGCGGGGCTGTGTTGGCCGAGGGACCATGAGAAAGCCCTTCTGCAGGCATCTTAAGGCTCTGGCAGGTTCATATAGGGAGTAACCACTTTCAGATAGTCTGGATCTAACTCATGGAGAGTTTTATAGGTCATAACCAGCACTATAGATTTCATTTTATTAAAAAAAACTTACCCTTTCGAAAATATGTCACACTGATTACTCTGTTGTTTCGGGCACCATAGGTAGTGTTCAGCTCACACACATAATCTGTTCTGGACCCAGACTTGTCTGCTGGGCATTGAGACTTATTAGCCTGCAGCACATACATCGTACAATTCTGAGTGTGAGTGGTACTCCCTGCAGTAAAGTGAGATGGTTTCAGTGTCAGTGAATCAAGGGTGGGGAACTCTTTCTGCATCCCCATTCCCTATCAAGACACATAATCTGCAAAGATCAGGAGTAAAGCACAGGTTTGATCATTTAACCCAATAGCACTTACTTGTAAGCAGATTTTTTTAAAATGGCACACAGTTTGGCTTCAGCACCTCAGAAAGCCAAGTAAACTAGCTGGACTAAAACCTGATTTCCCAAAGCACTAACTCCACATGCCTTGATCCCAAAGCAAAGATTTCTGCATCCCCTGCATTATCTTTATTTCCGTTTCTCTGAGTATGTCACTTAACATTGCACAGGGTTTTTGAGCCATTCTCTCCCCTCCTTGGTCTCTTTGATCACTCTTCACGAGGCTGAGATCCCAGGCGCTTTCCCTTTGATAACCCATTGTTAACCCAGTTAACCCATTGTTAACTGCATTCTTAACCTTGGTAATCCAAAGCCCATGCATAGTAAATCACCAGTTGATTGCTATCATTCCTAAGTAAACAAACCTTTGCCTGGCCAGTCTGGCTAAATACCCATTTACAACTATAGATAATAAACAATATTCAGCATCAATCATTTGGTTGCTTGTAACACACTGTGTCCATACAAACCTTGTGTTACATCAATAGCATATTCTACATTCATTCACATGGCATGGAGTGAATGCGACATGACACCTAACTTCCTTTTTGGATGAGGTTCAGAGCGCTACTAGTTTGCCCTTGTGATCTGCCCCAAAATCTCCCCTGCCTGGCAGATGTCAAGCCCCTACTTCTTCTTCCCTGGAGGGATGGGGGAGGCAGGAGCTGATTCAGACCATGAAGATTCAGCTGTCCTGAACTCCTGGGGGAAGGAAAATGTGGGTGTATTCCATCTGAGAGCCCACCCTCATTTCTCTGCCCTCTCCCAACTGAGCTGAGACCAGCTGCTTCTGCATGGGCTGAGCTGTGTCCCACATCCTTCCCTTCTCCATGAGCAAGTGGCAGAAGCAGGGGCCTCATCCTGGGATTTGACAGCTGCTGGTCAGTGGAAGAATGCAGAAGTGTACACGTGGAGATATGTACACATGTAGATCTCAGCTCTTTTTTCTTTTTTTGAAATGTAGACAAACTATGTACTGCTTGTGTAGCAGATTCATGGTACTAACATGAGTCCTTTCTGTGCTCGCTTAATCCAAAACTACCAAGTTTATTTACTTCCAAATAGTGACTGCCTGAGCATGTGAGAACTTTCACAGTATGCCAAAGCACACTTTGGGCAACATGCTTCATAGCTCCAAAGCACAAGGGAAATCTTTGTCTAGCTTCCTGGTAATCTGTGTATTTTTGTATCAGTATCACCAGCTTCTGAGAACATACTATTAAACATATCCAAAGTGATGAAAAACAAAGCATTTTATTCAGAGCTACCAATCAATAGAAATTTACCTGAAATATTTATTGATCCATTTGGTTTCCAGTAATAATTGAATTGCAGAATATTTCTATCTGTGCAGCAGTTCAGTTCTTTACTCTCACCGTTGCATACAATTGAAACATTATCTGATGGCACAATTTTGATTTGTGAGACTATTATATTATCTACAGCTTTGTATGTTAATGACAAATTATTTTTCCATTCCATAAAGGTGCAACTATAATTACCTGCAAAAAGACCAAAACATGTTTAGATATTTTGATTCTTTCTCTAAACCAGTATACTCAAACCTTCCCAAAATGAATGAGCCTCTTTGCATCATTATATAGTTGTCTCAAAAAAAGAACACTAAGACTAAAGACACCATAATAGCTCCATTGCTCAGTTCAAATTTATAGCTGCCCTTCATGAGATGCAGATTTTATCTAACAGAATTTGCTTTTACAGAATGGAGATTTTGTCTTACAGAGTTTCAGCTCACTAAAGAAACTTCAGTGTATCACTGGTGGGTGATGCTGTAGGAGGATTGACCAGCTAGCTGGGTCTGCTTGAGAGCAAACAGTGACACCTATTAAGTACCTGGCAGGCTAAGTAAGTGTAACTTGTGAGAATTATACCATTTTTATGTGAAATGGGGGGAAAAACCCACAGGAAGAATTCATAAAGAAGAAACAACCAAGAAGGCTTAAAGACAAAAAAAAAAAAAAAGGTGCGAAGGTAAGAAAGACCAGAGCCTTCTTTGAGTCCTGGTGACAGTACAAATTTCATCTATCATAATAGACTTTTTTTAAAAAAAAAATCCATGTCCTAAAAACGCTGTTAGAGCATAGAAGAAACATTTTTCAAGTAATATCAGTAACTAATACTTGTTGACTTTTTGAATAATGAGGGCCAGTAATAGTACCTTTTGAAGCTAACAAAACAATTGCCACTGACATTAGTCTTTTGGTAGCCTGTGGAGCTGTTGCAACAGGAGGGTTGTATGATTCCTGTAGCCAGCCCCAGTTAACCATCTGGCTGCGGCTCTTTGGACCAAATGAAATTTCTGAACATTCCTCAAGACAGCCCCACATACAGCGCATTACAATAACCCAACTGGGATGTAACCAAGGCATGTGTCACCATGGCCAGGTCTGATGTCTGAATGAACAGGCACAGCTGGCTCACAAGCCTTAACGGTGCAAAAGCACTTCTGGCTACTGCTGAAATCTGGGCTTCCAGGCTCAGAGTTGAATCTAGGAGCACTCTCAGGTTGCAAACCTGTGTCTTCAGGGGGTGTGTAACCCCTATAACACAGGCTGAATCCCTATTCCCTGATCTGTCTTTGGACTGACCAGGAGCATCTCCGTCTTGTCTGGATTAAGTTTTAATTTGTTTGCCCTCATCCAGTCTATTACTGATGTCAGGCACTGGTTTAGGACCAAGACAGCTTCCTTGGCTTGTGGTGGAAAGGAGTAATAAAGTCGGGTGGCATCCTCACCATTCAGGGTAGTGCAGGCCCTTCATTCTGCTTCCAACACAACAAAATCCAGGAAGTTCTCTAGTTACTAGAGGAAATGTGACTGACAGCTTCACACATTTTCTTTCATGGTTAAAGAATCTTGATGCCCTCTTGGTAGGCAGCTGCCTACCACACTTCCTAGAGTGGCCACACTGCTTGGTGAAGCAAAAAACTGGATCCAGAAGGCATTGCCACCTAAAGTCTAGAGGAGTTTTAGATAGGGTATTCACCCTATGCACTTCAGCCAAAAGAGGGAACTACAAAAGAGTCAGCCAACCAGCAAGAAAACTTATTAGCAATTACTGAAAGTTCCTAACATCATCTGGGTCAAAACTATATTAATACCAGCCCTACCTATGTATTTTGTTATATTGGGTGGTGGTTCCAGGACCACTGCTGGTCTGAGCAAATTTCCAGGAGAGAAAGAAACAATTGTAACCAATGGACACAAATTTAGTACCAGTCCTTGGCACTGGACACTGGAAACAAATAATTGCCAGCCCCCCCCACCATCAGATTGCCTGAGAAGCACTGTTTTAGAGTATTCTTTTTTCTTCTCTCCATGATAGAACTCTTTTTTGCTTAGTTTTTCCCTCTCCCCTAGTCCTTAGTAGAAAACAAATCTGATATTTAGACTGACTCCTACCCTAGCACAGCATTGCAACTCTTATGCTTCTTGACATATATATTTTTCTATTTAGATTTAGAATTACCAGCTTCATTCAGCTTAATGCTTGTGATTGTCAGTGTTGATGTTGACTTTCCACCTTTAAATTCATTGATGACAGAGTGCCTGCTGCTGCTGGAGAGCAAATGTTCTGAAAGAGCCCATGTCACATTGCTTGACCCTGATTTTGACTCACAGGTCAGTTTTACTGTATCCCCCTCAAAAATCTGCTCAGGAGAAATAGAGATGTTTACACAACCTGGAGAAAAGGAAAAGCAATTTTTTAAAAAATGGAAAAATCATTATCATTTTAAGAATTTTTCAATTTATTTAATTTGTTTACCTAATTTAAGAATTTTATTGGCACTCATAAACCATAACTACTATGCACCTTATCATGCCACTTGGCATTGTTTTGAACATAATCGGGAAAAGCTTTGAAAACTGGACTCCATCTGATCATGGTAGGGCTGACCAAAGTCAGCTGTCACCAAGCTGATGCACTCCTCGTTTCTTCTCAGAAATATCAGAATTTTCTATGTGGGATTTTCCAGAGGATCAGTAATCAGTAATCACTCAACTTAGTGGATTCATTTTTCAGGTAGCGCAGTATTTGGCAGCAGACTGCTTCTGCAGCAAGAGAAGAACCTCCACTTTCCATTTTTCTCAGTTTGTTGATCATAAATGTGATGAGAAAATGATGCCACCACGAACAGGTACATCCCTGCCTTGAAGAGTACACATGTTGACAACAATATATGAAGACAGACAGACTTGATCCTTGGTGGGATATTCAATCTTTCTGTTCCTCCAGCAGCAGACAAAATCCTGCTGTTCTCACAACAACAGAACAAGTACCTGTATAGCTTTAGCTGCAGCTACTGAAGATCCTTCCACTCCATACAGACAGATTTGACAGCATTTCTTAACTTCTGTATGGGTGGAGCCCAATGGGACTCCCTCTTCCAAGAAGCTATCTTAATGGATGGAACTTTAGATAGCAGAATTGTTCCCAATAACAAAGGTTTTCTTTATGGATGGGAACTAGACAGAGCAGATGTGGAAAGGAAAGTATCTCTGGACAAAATAGTATTAATAGCGATTTGGGGAAGAAAAAAAAAAAAGCAAGAGCCTCCTACTGACTAGCATACTGAAATACAGCCAGAGAGCATAATGCTTCCAAGAGCAAAAAAACACTCTCCAGCTACCTGTGAGATGGTAAACTGAAGACTGTTCAGTTGGTTTAAGAGAAGGCTGAATCAAAACAGATTGGAATGCAGATTTTTATATGGAAGAAGAATATAATTTCATCTCTTCAGAATAATACACATTGCAGCATGAAAAACTGTAAACATTACCAGGAATTTCCCTTGTAATCGAGTCAATTATCAGTTTGTGGGAATCACTTAGGCTTTCAGCTATTTTTGCGTTTGCCCTTCCAACAGGCATATCCCCTGCTGATCTTATTTCATATTGAACAACAATGCTTCCAGGCCTAGGCAAACAGAATACCATTATTTCAGATTTGCTTTACAATAGATGATACAATCCTACAGGAGTAATGTTTTAATTTTCTTTGGTACTGAGGAAGAGGGCAACCACAAGACACCCATTCCATTTGTGGCTGTTCCTATTATATTTTTGCCACTCCTTTTATCCATCATAAAGAGGAACGGCTAACAAAGTAAAGGTTTGCACTCAGCATTAAGCAAATTGACTTTTGCTCATACAATGGAGCTTTCTTTCCCTCTCCTCCTCCTCCCATGCCTCTAAACATCTTCTCCAGCAAGACCTTCAGCTATCCTATTAAGTGCTGGTTTATGTCCACATATTTATACCTATACAAAACAGACAACTGCTACTTCATTAAGCTTCTGGGATCCCTTTCACATTTTCATCACAATGTAATATAAAATTTGCATTTGCACTTGTAGAGAATAGAAATGAGCTTCCAAATTACTAAGGAAATTATTCTACATGGCAATTTCACATTTTTATTTGGCTGTCATATTCTCCCACGGAAGACTTAACCAATGACATATACTTCAAGACTCTAGACCACTGACTAGAAAACACAGGAGTCATCAAGAACACAGAAATTGACTGTTCCTGTTACCTTTACATATGAAGCTACATGCCTTCACAGTGGCGGAGCTTGGAGTGTGTGGAGGGGCGGCAGGAGGGGCGGGTCTATGGTGGGAGAGGCATGGCCACTGTGGGTGAGGGCATGGCTACGGTATGTGGAGGCACTGCCAGGGCACGTGGGGGTGTGGCCAGGGCATGCAGGGTGGGGCTATGGGCTCGGATGCCCAAAAACATTGCCGCCTGGGACAAACCACCTCCACCACCACCACCCCATCCCTAGATGACTGAGCCTTCAGCATCTAACATAAAATATTGTAATATGCTAGTTTCCCTAATGGCAGCAGCCAATTTTCCTATCTATATGTGAAGAAGTAGCAAGCAGTAAATAACAAATACAAATAAAGTAATTCAATTTTACCTATATAATATACTTTCCTGTACATGTAAAAGCATTTCCACATTTATAAAAAGTAATTTGCATTTGTGTTTTATGCTGAAGTTTCTATATGAAAAGCCTCTATATGAAAAGCCTCTTATTCTGTTTACATTTATAACACACTTTGTGTTAAATAATTTGATCAAGATGAAAGCAATGTTCAGTTTCATTCTGTAATCCTCTTAAGTGCAATAGAAAAGTGTAAATGGTTTCCATACCTGAACCCTGTAACTGTTAAACTTATGAAGCCTGGTAAAGATTTGTAAGCTACAGTAAGCTGAAAAAGAAGAATATATATTACAAAACTTTTTGCAATATATTAAGATTTCATAGAAGATTTTCCGTTAATTGCTTTTCATCCAATAGACTATAGATCAGCAATGAGCAACTGCCGGGGGGCTTCATTTACACCTCTGGGACCTCAGTAAGCTATACTCCCATAGATTTTTTTTCTCCCAAATGCCCCCCATCATATCTCAGGTGGCATTGTAAGCATTTCACCATGTTTTTGTGCTATCTCGGTCATATTATGGTCTTTTTTCCTCAAAAGGGAGTTACTCAGAATCTAACTTCCAGATCACTTTTTATTTGAAAAATCCTTCTCTTTTGCCTAGATGACCTAGGGTGGCCCAAAAACATGGAAAACTGCCCCCACAATCCTAAAAAAATAGGGCCCTTGGGCCCAGAAAAACAGGCCTGGAGCTATACATGACCTGTAGGCTGCACTTTCCCCACACTGCAAAAAATATCAAATTTTTGCCCCCAAACACCCTTTAGGGGCTTTAGAGAGCCATCTAAGACCTTAGGCCCAAGGGAGGTCTTTTTCTAAAACAGGAATTGATTGGAAGACCCTTCCAAATTTACTTCCCTGTTTTTTTAAAAAGTCTATCATGGCTCTAAAATGGTCCAGGAGGGGGGTAAAAGAGCAAATATGACCCCATACCCACTAGAGGGCATTTGAGGGTACTTTGGGAGAAAATTTGACCTCTGGGGCCACTGAAATGATCCTGAAGGGTTGCATGTGGCCCCCAGGCTGCACTTTCCCACCCTGGCCTAAAAGTTTATCCTAACTGGTGAATCATACCAATTTATATTGTATGATTTAATGTTGCTTCTTATTGTGATTGGCAAAATATCATTTTGATCTGTAAACGTGGGACACACTACAATAAATACTGCTGCCTGCCAGCGCATCTGCCAGTCTGAAAGATCCTAACACTTTGTTGTTGTTGAGCTTTGTTGTTTTTTTCTGATGCCAACTTATCTCCTTTTAAAACTAGAGTTTAACTAAAACAAGTCAAAGAGTTCTTGTTAATATAATGATCTGAATAAAAACCCAGAATATGAACAGTCTTCAAGTTTCAGAATACTTGGAGCCATGCTCTTCCCTGGCCCAAACACAGCAATTTCCCCTTCTTAAAAAACAGGGTGAAGCAACCATACAAATTTAACCTCTGTCTAAAATTGGTCCTTCATACAAAGAGTCTGATTCAGATGGGAAGCTCTATAATTAAAAGAGGAAGAGCTTGTGACCAGTGGCATATCTAGGCTCAGTAGTGCCTAGGGCAAGCGTGAAAGTTGCACCCCTAGGAACTGCTGCACTGGGCCAGGAAGGACCCTGGCAGCAGCAGGTGCAGGGGGTGGTGGCAGTGAGCGGGAGGGCAGCGGGAGTGGGGGGCAGTGGTGTAATTTTGGGTGCGCAAGGGAGGGGCACAAGGAGGGCCAGGGACGGGGCAGTGAAATGTAGGAGAGAGGTGACGGCTTGCTGGTGCGCAACAGCGGGCAGAGAGAAGCAGCGGCATGCAGGGGAGGGGTGATGGTTCATGGTGGATCGGCAGGTAGGCACAGGTTGGCAGCAGTGGACACGGGGCAGTGGCAGGCACAGGGGGGCGGCAGTGGGTAGGAGGGTGTCCCCTGGGCATTGGTTTCCAGGGAACACGCCCCAGTTGCCTCAGCCTAGATCCACCTCTGCTCTTGACACTCTTCTCCCATGCTTTTTCAATGCTATTCCCAAATGAACTTATGAAATATGGCTACGTGGCTCAAAAAGGCCACCAAACCAAAATCCATTGGGACTACTCCTACTGAATTTAATGATTCTGTATTGTTGACCATTCACTGGATAGCTTGTTTGTTTTAATTACCTGCATTAAATTCTCATTAGAAATCCTTTGAACTGAGAAGGAAAGATGCACATGTTCATATTTTATTGCATGGTTCAAGACACACACCCCACCCCAATTAGTTTCATTACTTTCATATTCCTGTATTGCAAAATAGACCAAGATGTTGTCTTAATTTATTAATTTATTCATTAGTATTTCTAAACCATATAGATCCAAAATACAAGACATTAATGGACCGTATTTATGTGGTCAATGAAACAGATATTGAGTCACACTATATACAAATTTGCATAAATAGGTATGTTTTCAGAATAGAATCATAGAATCATAGAATCATAGAAATGTAGAGTTGGAAGAGACCACACGGGCCATGCAGTCCAACCCCCTGCCATGCAGGAACACCCTCAAAGCACTCCTGAGAGATGGCCATCCAGCCTCTCCTTAAAAACCTCCAAAGAAGGAGACTCCACCACACTCCGAGGCAGCATATTCCACTGCCGGACAGCCCTGACTGTCAGGAATTTCTTCCTGAGGTTCAGGGGGAATCTCCTTTCCTGCAGCTTGAATCCGTTGCTCCTTGTCCTGGTCTCTGGAGCAGCAGAAAACAAGCCCTCTCCCTCCTCTACATGGCATCCCTTCAAATATTTAAACATGGCTATCATGTCCCCTCTTAACCTTCTCTTCTGCAGACTAAACATACCCAGCTCTCTAAGTCTATCCTCATAGGGCATGGCTTCCAGGCCTCTCACCATTTTGGTTGCCCTCCTCTGGACCTGCTCCAGCTTGACCATGTCCTTCTTGAATTGGGGTGCCCAGAACTGGACACAGTATTCAAGATGAGGTCTAACCAAAGCAGAGTAGAGTGGTACCAGTACCTCCCTCGATCTAGACACCGTACTCCTATTGATGCAGCGGAGAATTGCATTGGTTTTCTTGGCTGCCGCATCACACTGCTGACTCATGTTCAGCTTGTGGTCTATTAAGACTCCCAGATCCCTTTCACACATACTGCTATCCAGCCACATGTCCCCCATCCTATATTTCTGTATTCCATTTTTTCTACCTAAGTGTAGGATCTTACATTTCTCTCTGTTGAATTTCATTTTGTTAGCTTTGGCCCAGCTCTCCAATCTATCCAGGTCATTTTGAATTTTGATCCTGTCCTCTGGTGTATTAACAACCCCTCCCAATTTGGTGTCATCTGCAAATTTGATGAGCATGCCCTCTATTCCTTCATCCGAGTCGTTGATGAAGATATTGAACAGCACTGGGCCCAGGACAGAACCCTGTGGCACCCCGCTAGTCATTTCTCTCCAGGATGAAAAGCAGCCATTCGTGGTCACCCTTTGGGTTCGGTCGGTCAACCAGTTACAGATCCACCTGACAGTAGCCCTGTCCAGCCCGCATTTTACTAGCTTCTTTGCAAGAATGTCATGGGGAACTTTGTCAAAGGCCTTACTGAAATCGAGATATGCTACGTCCACAGCATTCCCTTCATCTATCAAGCTAGTAACTCTATCATAAAAAGAGATAAGATTAGTCTGGCATGACTTATTTTTGAGAAATCCATGTTGACTTCTCGTGATTACCGCGTTGCTTTCTAAGTGATTAGCATGCAGCTAAAACTATAAGAACAGTTGGAACATATCGAACTTCATAAGGAAGGACTTTCCACATGAGGTGCCACGATGCTAAATACCTTTAATCTTTAATTATGAGCTACCATAATGGGTAGAAATATACAATATATCTTCCATACAAAAATTATTTTAAAAACCAACTCAAACTTACTGCTTTCTCCAAATCGTCTTTGTATTGTTTAAACAGAGCAGAAGATGAATCCCTCAGAGCGTTAGGAAAGGGTTGATCAAGCCGGAGACACATTTTTATTATGCATATGGAAGGATTACCTGTGGCAGAAAAGAAGAGGCAAAATAGTAGCAACTTGCTTTTCAGCAAGGTCAAATAAACAATGTCAAATAAATGAATATTATACAATGTAACTTTTTCTTTCTCTGCTCCTGTATGAAAATTCTATTCACAGCTGGTATTTTGATAAGGAGAGACTGATTTGGGGATTGATGATAGTAAATCTGAGGCCATTTCCACACAGGGCGAGGGAATTGCCCCGTGCCGGTACTTACCGGACTTCTTGGCTCCACGCTTGGGTCCAGGCTGGTCTGGAGCAGTGCGTGGCTGCCGCTCCGCACTGCTCCGGGGACGAAAATGACAGCTTCCGGTTGGTCGAGGCTCTCCACCAACCACTGAAGCTCGCCAGCCTAAAGCCCGCCCCTGGCAGATCGCAGGCTCGCACTGGTGCGAGCCTGCAAATCTGCACCGGAGTGCGGGAATGGAGTGGCGCGCTCTGTGCTTTTGAAAGGCCTGTTTCAGGTGGTCTTTCAAAAGCACGCTGGATGACCACTTTGGGTCATTCGGGCGCGGGCTGAGGTGCGGAACTACAGTAAGTAGGTCCGACCCAGTCCGCTCCCAGGTGCAGACGTCCTCCCTGGAGGACGCTCTGCACCGTTTCTTTAAGCCTGTGAGGAAATGGCGTAAGACAATTGCAGTTGCAGGCTGAAATATAGCAGTAAAAGTAGTGGAAAGCAAAATAGGTAAAGTCTATTTCACAAAATGGCACTGCCCCAAGTTCTTTGGGGGCAAGTCATTTGAGGCAGAAGTCTAATCAGCAAATTTTCAATTGTCACAAACCAGACTGTGATGTTAAAGCTGATTTCATAACTTGAAATTTAGCTGTTTGACTGGTTGAGCAGAGGAAAGTAAAAGAAACTTTAAAAACTTGAACTGGAGATATGAAAACATGACACATTACTATTTGAAATATTTACAGCTGAGTCTGAGGAATTTGCCCTGAGACAGAAAACAGAGCATTTTTTAGTTACCATCAGTAGATTTCTTCTAATGAAGAACCAGTGAACATCAATGGTTTAAAATATTAAAAGTGATATGGTTAACTTTATGCAAAACTATCCCATGTGCTAGGACAGTTTTTCCCTTAATATGGAAAATACAATGCATGGTATATACAGTGCATGCATGCCTACAGATAGGATGGACCATTCCCATGGCACCACCTCAGCTTCTGTTTTAAAAGTTTTTAAAGAGGAAAGAGTATGGGGGAGAGATTACTATATGTTTTATGGAATACAGAAGAGAGGACAAGATCCTCTTCTACATTAATGTTTGTGGAAGAATATATATGTATATATGAGAAACTTCCTTGCAAGATACACTTTGCATGACAAAATTACCTATTATGTGAGCCTCTTTTATTTATATAAAATATAGTACTGAGTACATTCATCATGATTTACAAAGAACCAAGGGATAAATGCCAAACCCAAAGAACCTGCAATCTAAAGAAAAATAACAAAAGGAAGACAACAGAGAAGAGGGAGTGAAACAGATACAGGTTAATGGGGATAAATATGGTCATTCCAGTTATGTGCGCGTTCCTCATAACCTTTTAGTTAATTTCTACGGTCACCATGGCATAAATGAATGCTGTTACAGGAGACAGAGAAGCAGAAAGACAGATGTGCTGCATAAAGTCAAAAATGGATTAGCCTCCAACAGTTGCCCACCCCAATCCATAAGAAATCACTGCCATACTTGGAAACGGCAAGTATGGGCTGGCAGTCAGACCATCGGTTCCCACCTTCTCTTACCTGCAGACTGAGGCTGACAATAGGCCTCCTGAGAAGGTCGCAACATAAGGCACTTGCAGCTCTCATCTATTGCAACCTCTGTGGCATCAGGACAGAATGGATTTGCTTTGCATGCATTGGCAGGCCATCCATAGCCATGTTCACAGTAACAATGAGCAGTATTAGTGGTAGTCCAGTCACACACTAACGTAGAAAACAAAAAACACTGCAGGTGAAGCATTATATTTTGCTGATCATGGTCCATTTAATTTATTGCATTTGCTCTATGTGCACAATTCATATTACATCAACAATTATTTGCTTGAATGTTGGCCAACATGATGTAGGTCTGATGGCTAAACTAAACACTACAATAAATATATAAAGCTTATGGTTCCTAAGAAAGAAATTACCAGTGGAGACTGGGAGGCCCAGGTCAGTGGTGTTGCAAAAGGGTTGCAGGGGGTGGAATGCACCAGGTTACACCATCAGAGAGGGGTGACACCTACCCCACCGGTGCCACTGCCCATGGAATGGGCCTCTACTGACAGAGAAACCTCAAAAGAAGAGGTTTCTTTTGAGAGTGTGGATTCATTGGGGTCAGGAAATATCATTAAGACAAGAAACATACTTAGGTTTTCTTTTACATTTCTTCTATCCTGTGCTTTCTGGCTCTGGCTGTTTGGGTAGAACACATGATTCTGCATATACAAACACTTTTCTAGAGATGGAAAGTTTTTATACTCTACAATATGCAGTATTGAGATTCTCAGTAGGATTAGAACACACCACACAATTCAAACACTGTTTTTTTAATGCTAATACAAGAGGGCTATGAAACCTCTTTACCACATACTGCAGGTAAAAGCTGCACTACCAACAAACAAAGAAGTATTTAAAAAAACACACTATTTTTTGCGTGAAGTGACTCTGAAAAAGGCTAGATGTATCCAAAGGATGAATTTGCACAAGTGAATTACTGGACTTTCCCCACACTCCTCAGAACTGAACATACAACTGCAATTTGCATTCTGAAAAACAAAACAGCTACAATATAACCTTGATTTTCAAAGAACTTACATTTTTAAAGCGGGGGACAAAGTCCCTCAGTGAAATGACCGTGACACCCTTTTGGAGAATGGGGTGAGCAAATGCATAAACACACCCAGCTGTTTCTGGAAGCAGACATTTCCTCCCACAGAGTTAGTCCCCTGTGGAACTGCTGCAGAAATACCTTAGGCTAGTGCTTATTTCCTGCCCAGTATTAACTCTCCCAAACATGTAACTACCCTTTTGTAACATCCAAGAGAACTTCTGCCCCACCATGTCAGATCATACCAGACAGTTAAAGGAAAAGGAAATCTGTTGAGAGATAGTGCTGTAGCTTCCTGAAACATAAAAGCTAGCCAAATTGTAGGGCAGGTCAAATTTCAACAAACCATCATCATAGGCTTTTTTTTGTTGCCAGAAGACTTCCTCTTGAAGGGGTAAGAAAAGCTATTAGGCCACAACAAATGTTGCTAAATGGTGGTGTTCTGAAGAATACAAATACCTCTGATTCATGGCGGGGGGGGGGTATCTTCTGTTATATTACTTTTTCCCTACAGGCATTCTAGGCAGGTATCGTGAAATGTACCCAAAAAGTGTATTATCTGTAATTTGTAATCAGTCAACTGTAGGGGTGACCATATTCTGTGTGTCCTGTCCACAGAACCTTGAAAACATGTCTTCTACTTGCATGCAGATGAAAAATGCTTGTAGGGAAATAGAATTGAAAGATTGCCCTATATCATCTTGCTGGACTCCTTTTCTTGATTTCAGTGTTTCTGTTTTCCTAGACAAAACTAAAACTGGATAAAGCAAATGAATCTTATAGCAGCGATTAATGACAGACAACACACCTGTGGTAACATTAATACTTGAAATCTTCACAGCTGAATCTGACACATTTTCCAAGAGTGGGAAATCAAGGTTGTTCAAATAACTTCTGAGAGACTGCTGAAGTGAGGAATCTACAAAGCTTATCTCAATCACAAAAGGGTTTTCTTCAGGTGAACTATCTAATGCAACAGCTGGAAAACAGTAGTATGTCAGGACATGTTACAATTAACCAACAACTTCCCATTTCTTTCTCTTAAATAATTTCTATGTGTACAAACAAGATAAACTCAGGAACAGGAACTGGAAAACTTCATATGATAATATATTTATAGGCCTCTTTGTCCAGAGAGTGGATAACTCACCCCACACACACCGATATACACACAAATAAGGTTGCCAGATTGAAAATTAGAGCGGGCTCCTGTAGCTTGAATGGTTGTGTGGAAGAGGGAATTTCAACAGTAGCTGCTTACTACCTGTTGCATAACAAGCAACACCTGCCAAAATACCCTCTTCTACACAACCATTAAACATACAGGAGCCTTCTCCAATTTTCACTTTGGCTATCCTAAACACACCTCTGTGCTACACTTTTTTTTTTCTTTGAATTTTGGCTCTCAATACATCTACTTCAATTTCTACTCTGTCTCACATGGAATGGAAACCAAATTCCTTGGACTGAATTGCTAGGGAATGAGGGAGTTGTTACATTTTACATCAACATGAAGTCATCTTAAGGGATGCTGTTAAAGACCTAAGTATTAAACCTGTCTTTTTTCTTGCTTCATGGTTAATGTTTTCTGCAATAAAAATATAAGGGAAAGATGTGCATTTCCAAACATCTGAGGACCTCTGCTGTGCAGAAGCCAGATAGCCTCAATAGGATGGAACTTGTGTGTACAAGTAATTCCCAGTGATGTAGACTCGAGTCAGTTGACTCAGACTCAAGTCAGACTTAAGTCGCTTCAGTGACTCGACTTGGCAAAAATTACACACTGTCTCATCTCGACTTGAGAACTGCACATTTTTAGTGACTGACTTGCTGCCCTTGGTTCAGTAACATAACACATTCATCGAGAAACCTTACAACTTACTGGTCACATGACAATCTGTCTCAAGCCCAAAGTGTGGACACATTTCTCAGAGGGAACAGCAAATGGGTTAGGCCATGGGCCTGAAATAAGGTTGAGGTCTGCTCAGCAACCTGTCCCCTTTACATATGGGAAGAGCTTTCTAAAACTTTTCCTACGAGCAGAAGGCAAGACTCGTACCCAGAGTGCAGGGTGCATATCTCAAAGGGGAACAGAAAACGTGTTGGGCAATGGGCTTGAGGAGGAAGGATCCTTCCTTCTAAAGTTCTTGAAGCCTCAGTAATGGGGAATAAGAAAGATCTTATTCCCCACTTCCAAAGCTGCAGATGGTAAAATTGCAAATATGGAGGACTAACTCTACTTAAATTGTTAAAACTGACTTTATTCAACTCTGTCCAGAAATTCTGGAATAGAGGTTGCGGTGTAAAGTTGGCTCCCGGAAATGAGACTTGACTTGAAAGTATCTTGCAAGGACTTGAGACTTGAACCTTGACTTGAGACTTGGAGTAAAAGACTTAAATACATCACTGACCATTCCCCTTTACATTTTATATTCTAACTAGAACTAACAGGATTTGTCCAGGCCACCAGATTACATGCTGCTTTTGCTGCTACCAAATTGCAGTATTAGAAAGGTGAATCAAGCATGGTTCTGCTGTTGTAAGCCCTGCTGTGCAGGCAATGGAGGGCACTCAGACATTCCTCTGCAACAACTGTGCTGCAGAGGAAGCCACTGGGACAAGAATCTGAATGCTAAGGCCATTTCCACAGTACACTGTTATAGTGATATTATTCCATTTTCCACATCCTGTGGAATTCTGGGGTTTGTAGTTTACTGAGACCAAAGAGCCCTCTGGCTGAGGATTCTAAATGCCCCTCCCTAAACTCCAAGCCCCAGGATTCCACAGGATGTTGAAAGTGGAATAGCAGCACTATAACAGTGTAGTGCAGAAATGGCCTAGATTCGTCAAGTGCGGATGAACAGGGACGCTTTCACATGACCATTCTGCTGATCCCAGCAGCTTCTTCCTCTTTGCCTGAACTCCCTTTGTGCTCTTGAATTGCATTATACTCATTATACTCTGATAATGAAAGCAGTGTTTCTTCTCAAGCCACGTGATTCACATAACCCATTTGCTATGAGTACTATATAACTCAAGAAAGGCAGAAATCAAATGACTATGCAACTAAGAAAAAGCTTCCAACTGAAAGAAAAGCATGCTGCTAAGAGTTACCAACGTACCCTGCCTTTTCTGCTTGTAGAATTCTCCTTGTCTGTTCTCCTCTGCTCTGACAAGTTTACTGTGAATCTGAAAGAAAGGCATTTTCACCAAACTTTAGAGTGAAATGGTCAAGATTAATAAAAATGGGAATGGGCATCCCAGAAGAGCTAGACACATTTTTTCATGATGCGTCATCAGCCTAGAGAATTGGAGTGTACAACCTGATGGCCAGAAGGTCTATGAAATTCCATTTGCTAGGTTATCAACTTCAGAAGAGTAGATTCTTGCCTTTTCAGGGTTCCTAAATATATCGAGAACTAAGTATATCAAGAAAAAGAAGTACTTTGTCATAGTTATTGTTACATATTTTTGGATAAGGCCATGTATGGTCATTAGTTTTGGTGTTTTAAGTCTTTTAATCACTGCTATGCTATGCCAGGTTTGATGGGTCCAGCCCAAAGAACAGTTTTGGACAATTGGTGGAGTTATTATTTTTTTTACATATTCTTAAGTTCTTAAACATGAAATCTTCAATTTTGTATATACGGCGTAATAAACTGTTGCTCTGAATTACTGTGTGAACTAGTGAGGTAATCTGCTGCCTAGATTTGGAGAGAGAAGAGGCGGAGGAACATGGGCACACTCAAGAAATGCCAGGCCTCAAGCCTCCCTGGAAACCATAGCATCTGACTTTACAGACTTGCTACCCAGTCCTGCAAGTGGGAGGGGGAGGCTACTGATTCCGAAGTGATTCAGATACCTGTCATGTGCACTGCTTGTGTGTTCGCTGTGAAGAACATGGAGTGATGCAAGATCTACATCTCTGTTCCCATGCATTTGGGAGCCTAGGCAAAGGGAGAGATTTGGGCCTGCACATGTTCCGGTTTGTCCAGATGGACTTTGTGTCACATGAGATGTTCTCTTAAGGGGAGGAGGCGGGAACAAGTTAGAAGCTCACTCCTGTTGATCACTATTTATCACGTTATCCATTGAGTGAGCCACATGTCTGAGCTGAAGAAGATACCATGGCCTTAGAGGCACTCTTGCAGTTTTCACAGGGTTGTCTTGCTTATCACATTCTTCGGAGGATCCTGGTTCTCAGTGAAACCAACTATATGTAGTGAAAGTTACTCACAGATGAATGAACGAATGAGCCAAAATTAATGTCCGGGGAACTCTGTGAAGACCTTCTGACAATCACGATGGTCCAAAATATTGTTATCTTCCCGAATAACATTTTTTCTGGTGTTCTGTTGCTGCAAAACCTATGAAGAAAACAAACAATGACATCTTATTTATCTCAAAAGGAACAACCTTTTCTTTTTCTATTTGAAGAATAGGGCATAGAGAAAGTTAACAGGTAGTTCAATTTATTGCATGGAGTAGTGCAAGAGACCAGGGTTTGAATCCCTACTCAGCCATGGAGACTGACTCGGTGACCTTGGGCAAGTCACATTCTCTGAGTCTCAAACCATTTCCGCACTATGCTGTTATAGTGCTATTATTCCACTTTCCACATCCTGTGGAATTCTGGGGTTTGGAGTTTCCTGAGGCCCAAGAGCTCTCTGGCTGAGAATTATAAAGGCTCCTCCCTAAACTGTAAGCCCCAGGATTCCACAGGATGCTGAAAGAGGGATAACAGCACTAGAACAGTGTAGGGAGGAAATGGCCTCAGAGAAAGGCAATGGCAGGTCTCCTCTGAATCACCTTGTGGTAGGTGTGCCATAAGTTGAAGTCCACTTGGAAACACATGACAGCAACAATAGGACACCATTTATCCCACTACTGATTTTTTCATTGCCATGTATCACATTACAGTCCTTGTATTTTCAATCTCTGTTTCTAAAACCTTTAAAAAGTTTATTTACTGTTTGGCAAATGTATTCTTTCATATATTTTTCTCCTCTTTAAGGCATTCATTCTAAGGCATCCCCAAACTGGAGCGGGGGAAGGCCAGTGAGGCCAAAATCCAATAGGATCATTTCTGGAGTGTAATTCTCTGCCAGCATATACCTTTCGTGTACATAGTCTGCCAAACAGTGGTTGGAGCATAAACATAATACATTTTATATTATCATAATCAGAAAACTTTTTAATACACAAGGTTAATTGGTAAGCTATTAGGTTTAAAAGAAGTCACAGGGAAAATTGCATCTTGGGAAAAAATGGATTTTGTGATTGTGCTTGATGCTGTTGTCCCATTGGCCAAGTTTGTTTGCTCCTTTGAAGTGGCTTTTTTAATCTTTAGAGCCAGATTCTTGCTGATGGCTTAAGCTAGCAACAAACCCTAGTTATGACAACATAAATATTTTGGGAATTTTGTAGAAGGGTATAGATAACATCTCTTTGTGCAAACATTATACAAGATGCACAAGAGTATCTACATTGCTTCTTGGATCAGGTCAGCCCCAGCAACTGTTTGGCCGCAGGGGTACACATCAGGAGAACAAAGCACAACCTTCACTCTTGTGCAGGAGGTAACTTCTGCTCCTTCTTAACCACATGCACCAAGGAAGGTGGATGATGCCAAGGTGCACCCCTGTAGCCAATTAATGGCTAGGAGATGCACCTGGAAGCCATCTACCTGCCCTTACACATATGGAGAAAAAGGAACAGCCATTAATATACCGGCAGAGAATTATGCTCCAGCAATGCTCCTATTGAATTTTGGCCTCACTGACCTTCCCCAACCAGTTTGGGGATGCTTTAGACTACAAATTCCACAATTCAATTGTGTTCTGGAGATGGTGGACTTTGAAGCTTGTCTGTTCCAAGGCATGGCAAGCATTATTAGTTGTTTAAAGTATTGGAGGTCTCTTCAGTTTGCAGAGGGCAATCCAAAGGCTTAGGGGGGGCTGCACTTTTAGGTCTGGCTAGCCACGTGCAGCCCACCCCTGCTTTGGGCATTTTCTTAGTCACTTTCCAGCTGACAGCTCCCTAGTAAACTAGTGACCTAGTTTGGCTCTGTGCCATGGAAAGAAACACTTAGGAGCGGTTGTGCCTACCACCCCACCAGGTAGTGATCTGTGCTAAGAGAGCTTAACCTCCTCACTTGTATCCAGCCAGGTCTCTAATATGGGTCAGGTCAGTGGACTAATCCAAAATTAAGTTTCAGATGGTGCCATATCCCAATTCACTATCCAGATATTTCCAAGTAGTGTTTTCAACCCAGAGTGCCGATCACCAAGGCTTGCTTGGCCCCCTGAATCAAAGCACAGTTTGGGATCAAACAACATCTGTTCATCTTCTATCCCACAAGACAGTGAAACTGCCCACATGCATTTCCCCCTGTCCCTTATGGTTCCAATGGCTGTATCTTCCTCCCCTTAACTGTAGTTCCTCTTTTGCAGACAGAGCCCTTCATTAAAATGTCTCTAATAATGGCAAAATTATGTAGGTAAATCATCAGTACAATTGCTGCTGTCCTCCTCTCCTCTTTTGCCATGAAGACTCACTCTCACCTTCCTATTCCCCCCCTGAAATCTCAGCAGGACAACCTGCTTTAACATCAGCCTCTTATGTTCTTTCACTGGGGAACTAATACAGTTCTGGGTTGGGAAAAGCAGAGCTTGCTGAAAAATGGCTGACTCACTGAAGACAGAGGCTAATTGAGTGAAGAGGGTTCTTCTGCAGGTTGGAAACCCCCAGGAGAAGAACAGGCAACAACAAACAGCCAGCTAGATGGCAAATAATCCTGGGCGTCTCTGCTCCTGTCCTTGCAAGTGTACTGACAAATAGAGACTCAAAGTTTTCAGAAGGTAGTAGGAAGAAAATGTGGTGTCAGTGCATAACAAAATAAAATAATAAAAATAATAAAAAGCCAAGATGAAGAAAAAACACAGCATTTACTGTCCTCTTCTATGGGGAGTTGACATGAAAACTTGTCACCAGTCATGGCCTAGAACCACCTTACAAGCAAAGACAAGTTTTAGGATAGTGACACTGAATAAAAGCTCACCGGAAATATACTTTAACTAAGCTTGGCAGTAGAGATGGTACAGCGCCTTTCAGAGCTTCCAGTGAGCACCTCAAGCCAACAAGCTCCAGAGCTCAATTGAGGCATTTTGTGCCTCTAAGCCAGGACTCCTCCTTCTAGCACCAGCACAGCTGAGAAACTGCTACTTCACATGAGAGGTGCCTGATCATGATTCTACTCCCAGTGCAGAGATCACCAAAAGTGAAAGAACACTAAGCAGCAAACAGCTGGATGACAAATTTGTGTTTGTGTCTGTGCCTTCAAATCACCTGTTGACTTATGGTGACCTCATGAATTTCACAGAGTTTTCTTAGGCAAGGAATATTCAGAGGTAGTTTTGCCAGTTCTTTTCTTTGAAATATAGCCTACAGTAACTGACATGTGTTGGTGGTCTCCCATCCAAATACTGACCAAGGCTGACTCTGCTTAGAGCATGTGGAGTACTTATATTTTGATGGCTCACATGCCAGGGCAGTAGTTACATTCTGAGAATGGAGTCTTGCTAAGATGGTGTTTGAACATAGAGAAGACCTGAAGAAGAGCGGCCTATTAGTCTCAAGATTTTTTGAAAACACGGCACCACCAGCTTCATTAATTCCATATGTAGTAGCACCCTCTAAAAGCCCTGAAGGTGACGTAGCACACCAGGATTTATTCTGCATTGATAACCAAGTGAGAAATTTGCATAATCTAGAGCCTAAGGAACATACTAGCTGTGAGGATCATATATCTTCATCTTTAATAAATTTGGAGAATGGTCCTTTTGATAACACTGAAAAGAGCTTACTGCAATTGTTTTATGTTCTACCGTACAAGGCCCAGATGGAAATAGTGCCCCGTCTTGATCTTTTACGTTCTCACTTGTTAGGTATGATGAAGGGGCAGTGTGCAATGTGTAGCATGCCAGGCTTCAAATGAGGCTCATCAGACTAACCATCATGAGTTACATTCATGGGACGAGAAGCCAACCACACAGTGTCATCAGGTTACTGCACAAATGAATCCTTTATTCCACAAGCACAAAACGAAAAGCATTTTTGAGGATTATGCCTCCAAATTACCCTCTGTAGAGGCAAATATGGCCACAACGGCTACATGGCTTAAATTGAGAGAACTCACAGAATGGGAACAAGGTTCCCCCCAAAAAACAGCCATCATGGGACCTTCTTTATGTAACATCATTAAGCCATTAGTCTCCAATGTGAGTAGATTAAATACTTCTTTGGATGCCATTGTTTTGGCTGCAGAAGAGGATGAGACTACAGAAAGGCTCAAGCAAAATGACCACACTCAGAGAAAGCCTAGTGCTTCCTCACAGAACACAGTAGACAATCAAGGTGCAAATGCCCCAAACCATACTGAAAGCAAATCGAATTTGTATTCTATGGGGCAAGTAGAAGGCCTTGTTAGGCAGGAAAACTCTCTAAAACTTTATATTTCCGATTGACTTAAATCATCATGTCAGATCTGCCAGGCTGGTCAGCTGTCACTCCTGTCCTGGAATATGGCAGGCTGGCGTAGCAAAATTGCAGACCATTCCTTCTGCTATTTTATTGGAAGCTATTATATGCTTTTTTTCCAAGACACATGGGAATGTGATAGTTTAGATTTAAATAGTTATGAATCATACCTCCTGAAAGCAGATCCTAGTGTTAGAGGAGGCCGCTCTAAGGGCGGCCTTGGTATATTAATCTCCACTAAGCTTCGTGTTAAAATCTGTGGCATTGATCACCTACCCAATATCGCTCTTGCTCTGGTCATCAAACAGCATTCATTCCTGTTGCTGTTAATAAATGTTTATTTTCCCCCATTATCGCAAAGACATCAAATTAAGGATGGGTGGATAAAGTTACAAGAATTTATTAACAAAATGACTGCTATGTACCCAGAAGCACTTGTGATCTTGGCAGGTGATTTTAATGCCAGATCGGGCCTAAATAATGAAACAATTTATAACCATTATGGTGAGTACCGCCCTAAAGCAGAAGCAGGTCATTTGATACCTGTCAGGCAATTCAAAGACAAGGCATGTAACTTTTCTGGTTTGTGTCTTCTACAAATATTGAACAACTTAGACTTAGTAATGTTGAACAGTGGGGTGGATGGAGATAAACCTGGTGAATTCGCATTTACCTCTGGCACTGGGGCTTCAACGATTGACTATATAATGGTTTCTTATAGTTTGTTAAATCTGGTCTCAAGTTTTAGGGTGGAGGTACATACTGAAAGTGACCATCTCCCTTTAATTGCTGTACTAAATCTTGAGATACAAGACCTTCACGCTGAGTTCAAACCCGGGTTAAGTCTGGAGGGTGATTTAAGATTTTCCTGTGTCCGATGGAGTGTAAAGTCAGAGGAAGCATCAACTAAACTCCTTCACTCAGAAAGTTGTCTTAGATTAAGAGACTCTATTTTATCTGTAAGAACACCAGAAGAGGCCTTATGTCTGTACCAGAATCTAATTGTACACCTATAGAATTGTTTGCTATGCAATAATCCCCCCAGAAAACATTTTCGCTCCCTCCAATCCAAACCTTGGTTCTGAGCAAATTTTACTCAGAAAATATAAAGAATATAGGGAGTTGGAGATGGCATCATTACCTGTGGAATGGCTGTGGTTAAAGAAAAAATATAAAAACCTAATTAAGGAAAAAAAGAGACAGGCACAGAGATTGAACTGGCAGAAGCTAATCACTGCATCACAGATGCATGATTCAGCTGCTTTCTGGAGAATAGTGTCTAGGGGTTGGCAAAGCAACGTACATGGACTAGATTTTCATATCCCTGTGAAGACCTGGGAATCATACTTTAGTGCCATGTATGCTGGCAGGCAAGCTGGAGACTTACAATCTCTACAAGACCTCAGGCGGCTCCCTGATTGGCCCCCTGTCACTTCATCTGAAATTGGTAGTCTCATTTCTAGACTGAAATTGGGCAAAGCCCCAGACAGTGATTATATACCTTCTGAATTGCTTAAGTCAAACTCGGAGTGGTGGGCACCGGTGTTAGCCATTCTCTTTACTTGCATTGACCAGACTGCTTGCATTCCATCTGACTGGGGACTTGCAATAATTATCCCCATCTATAAGAAAGGTAAAAGATCAGATCCTGCCAATTATAGACCAATTAGCCTGCTAAGTATTATTAGCAAGTTGTATGCCAGTCACCTTCTAGAGAAATTACGAAGTTGGATGGAAGAAGAAAATCTCCTGGAGGCAGAACAAGCAGGCTTCAGGTCTGGGTACTCCTCTGGTGAGCAGGGGTTAGTATTACAGCATTTATTAGAAAAGTATTCCTTCTCGACTGGGGGGGGGCACTTTATTCCGCCTTTATAGACTTTAAGTCTGCTTTTGATATGATTTCAAGAGACAGACTATGGCGCAAGCTCGAGGCTACCAATGTGGGTAGGCGTTTAGCGATTCTTATTCGCAGTTTTTACGATAAAACATACCTGTGAGTAAGATGTAACCAGGAAGGACATTTGTCCAGTTTAATACCAACATACATTGGAGTAAAACAAGGCTGCATCCTTGCCCCCACCTTATTCAATGTTTATATTAATTCCCTGGTCAAAACACTATCTGAAACAAATTCTCATCCACCTAAATTGGCAGGGAGACCTGTGAGCGTCTTATTGTATGCAGATGATGCAGTACTTCTGTCACTGTCATGTGTAGGTTTGAGACGGCTCCTAAGAGCGTTAGATGCCTATTGTAGCACCGAAGAGTTGGAAATCAATTATGATAAAACCAAAGTTTTAGTTTTCACTTGGAAATGGGGTAAACACCGTTGGCAACTAAATGGCCATTCAATTGAACAGGTTAATTCTTATAAGTATTTGGGAATAATTTTCCAATCTACTGGTTCTTGGAAAGCTCAGGTGTCCTATGCCATTGCAAATGTACAATGGAGTTATAATTCATTGATTTCATTTTTCTTCACCAAGGGAGGCCAGTTTGTACCAGCAGCAATACAGGTGTTCAACTATAAGATCTTACCACAAATGCTTTACGGAGCACAATTGTGCACGTTCAGCAATTTTGCAGCTTTAGAATCTGTTCAAACAAAATACTTGAGAACTATTCTCGGTCTTCCTAGCTGTGTGCTAAACGTACTCACACGGCTAGAGACGGGTCAACTCACTATTACATCCCAGACATGGATCTATAAGTTAAATTACTGGTTAAAATTGTTATTTATGCCCAAAGGTCTGGCTCCTCTGACACTAACTGACTCTTTCCACTCAAGGTGGACAAAAACAGTTGGAGAGAAAGTGTTAAGGTTAGGATTTTCACAAGGTGCTATGCTTGCCATGGGTTATGCGAAAGCAAAAGAAACTATGTGCCAGCATATTCGGGATATTGAGTTGCAAGATTATGTAAGCAGAGCTTCCATCTACCCAGTTTTTGAAAATAGAGGGCAGGCCCTCCGTCCTGCTGCTTATTTGAAAAATTTAATTATCCCTAAATATAGGAGAGCTTTTTCCCGGGCTAAGTTTAATGTGCTTCCATCTGCATTGTTGAAGGGTAGATATAACAATGTACCATACTGTAATCGTTTCTGCCCTTGCGAGGAGGAGAAGATAGAAATGGTGGGACATGTTTTACTGTATTGTTCTTTTTACCGAGATCTTCAATGCCACTTTATTACTCCAATTTTACAAGGTATACCAGGGAGATCAGACGCATTTTATATCGATTACCTTTTGGCGGACCAATCTCCTGAAATTACAGCTAAAATAGCGACCTTTTGTTCGGCAGCTGTTACCTGTTGGCGTAGGATGTTACCTCAGCCCAAATGAGATCAAGAAATTATGTTCTGTTTTTATCATACCAACTTAATTCATATATTTCATATTTATATTCAAAATGTAAAATATTTTATATTCCTGTTTTAAAATTTCTACCTTGTAATTTAGTATTTTCTAAAATTGTGTCTTCCAGGGCTTTTATTATTGTATTCGTATCTTATTATTGTATTTCGTTCTTTAGATTAATTATTTGTTACGTTGGACTAAAAATAAATGTACACATGCATACACACACACACATGCACACATAAAATTTAAAATTTTATAAATTTAGAAATTATAAATTTAGAAATTATGTTTTTTTAATTTAATTTTTTTTAATCTCCATTCTAAGTTCAAATGTTAAGGTTATCTTGTTATATTTTATGTCTGATGTCTGTAGAAAAATTCTAATGTAATCAATTATTTTTCCAATTGTATTGTTTTAATTCTGTTTTAATTTGCTGGCTGCTTGCTGTAACAAATAAATATAAATATAAATAAATACAGTACTTATATAAAGAAATCTTATAGCAGTTTTGAGACTAAGAAAAAAAAGATCTAGCAGAAGCTTTCATGGACTCCAGTCCACCTCATCAGATGCATGGAGTGAAGCCTCTATAGTTGGACATATATTTGAAGGGAGGAGGGAAGTGTGATTTCTAACAGAAATGCAAAACATGTGGATATGTTGATAAGGGTGAGGAGCTCAGTCTCAAGAATGGTCACAAAGAGTAGTTAAAGGGGCAAAGATGGGAGACCAGTTTTACATACAAGCCAAGATAACTGTGGGCTCTTTCACACTACACAATTAAAGCACTGCAGTTGCATTTGATGTGCCATGGTAACTTCCTGTGGAATCATGGGATTTGCAGTCCAGGGAGAGGCATTAAGAATTCTCAGCCAGTGAGGTCCTAAGTTACCTCAGACAAACCCCAGGATGCTATATTGTGTAATCATGGTCATTAAAGCGGAATCATGGCACTATGACTGAGTTGTATGACAGAGTCCCAAGTAAACATATGAATAGTGAGGGTGTTATTGGTCTAGATGGAAGGTGAGGGAGCTGCCGCAGTCACCTGTAGCACTTGTGGGATGTTCCTTTTTTTGCCACAAGATGTTGTCGGGTACACCTGCACCAAGTGCAAGCTGGTGACCTTCTTGGAGGAGAAGGTTCGCCAGCTGGAGGCACGAGTTTCTAATCTTCATCTTATTAGGGAAGGGGAGGAGTTTTTGGATAGGGCAGAGAAGACCTTCCTGAAGACCGAATGCGCGGGGGAGCTGCCTGATCAGGAAGTCAGCACACTGGGCCAAGAAACGGATGCTTGGAGGAATGTCACACGGAGGAGTAGGAGGGCCAGGAAGGAAACAGAGACTCTCAACCTACACAATCGCTTCAAAGTTCTTGGCCTTATGAACGACGAGGAGCACCAGGAGGAGGGAACAGAACATCAACAAGAAGGAATCCAACATCGGCAACAGGAACTAGATCAACAGTCCCAGCCTCAACAGAGTGTCCAGCCAGTCCTAGAAGAACCTGCTCGTCGAGGAGCCCCGGACAAGCCTCAGAGGAGGCGAGTTCTGGTTGTTGGGGACTCCTTGCTCAGAGGAACTGAACCGGCAATTTGCAAACCCGACAAGTTCAATCGAGAAGTCTGCTGTCTTCCTGGGGCCAAGATCAACCACATAACAGAGAGGCTAACCAGGCTGGTCAAGCCCACTGACCATAAGCCCCTCATTGTGGTTCATGTCGGAACCAATGACACTGCAAGACGCAGCTTTTACCACATCGCAAAGGACTACGAGCTTATGGGGACAAACCTTATGGACCTTGGTGCACAGGTGGTCATTTCATCTCTCCTCCCTGTTCAAGGATATGGTGCACAAAGGGAAAGGGCAATAGCAGAGGTCAACAACTGGCTCAGCACATGGTACCGCCAGCAACGGTTTGGGTTTTTGGAACACGGCCTGAATTTCCATGAACGTGGGCTTCTGGCAAGGGATGGGCTGCACCTCACGAAACTTGGCAAGAATGTTTTTGCAAACAGTCTTGCACAGAGGATTAAGAGGTCTTTAAACTAAGTTCTGCTGGGGAGGGAGACAATATTATTCAGGGCAAAGACATGGCGAGTGCAGGGGGGAAAGGCCCAAATTATATTGACCAAGTAGTACAAGCGTCCAGTGGTGGGAGGAGTAGAAACTATAGTACAGGACTTGCAGGAAGGGCCCGGGGATTTAAGTGTCTCTACACTAACGCGCAGAGTATGGGAAACAAGCAAGATGAACTTGAACTCCTAGTACAACAAAATAAATACGATTTGATAGGCATCACTGAGACCTGGTGGGATGAGTCTCATGATTGGAATGTAGGAATAGAGGGGTATAGCCTATTTTGTAGAAATAGACCAAACAAGAAAGGAGGAGGAGTAGCCTTGTATGTCAAGGATGTTTTCACCTGTGAAGAGATCCATGACTTGAACCCAGAAAGCCAGGTCAAGAGCATCTGGGTAAAAATTAAGGGAGCGAGAAACGATAGGGATATTCTGGTGGGGGTTTACTACAGACCTCCAGCCCAGACTGAGGACCTTGATGACGCCTTCCTCAACCAAATGACCGCGCATTCAAAAAGGAGAGATACAGTAATAATAGGAGATTTCAATTACCCGGATATATGTTGGCAGTCAAACTCTGCCAAGACAGCAAGGTCCAGCAAGTTTCTCGCTTGTCTTGCAGACAATTTCATGGTCCAGAAGGTGGAAGAGGCCACAAGGGGATCAAATATTCTAGATCTGATCCTCACCAATAGGGATGACCTTGTTAATGAGGTAGAAGTGGTTGGATCTTTAGGGGGGAGTGACCATGCCCTATTGGAATTTGGCATTCAGTGGGAAGGAGAAGATAAGTGTAGCCAGACACTCATCTTAGATTTTAAAAAAGCGGACTTCTGTAAACTTAAGGAGCTGCTGGCTGAAATTCCGTGGTCAGGAATAGTGAAAGAGAAAGGAGTTCAGGAGGCATGGGAGTTCCTTAAAAGGGAGATACTGAAGGCACAGTCTAAAACTGTGCCAATAAGGAGGAAAAATGGAAGGCATCTGAAGAAACCAGAATGGTTGACTAAAGAACTCTCAGCTGAGCTAAGCGTTAAGAGAAACCTGTACAGGAAATGGAAGAGGGGGGAAACCACCAAAGAAGAATTTAAGCAAGTAGCCAGGAAATGTAGGGAGGAGGTCAGAAAGGCTAAAGCACAGAACGAACTTAGGCTGGCCAGAGACATTAAACACAATAAAAAGGGCTTTTTTAAATATGTCCGCAGCAAAAGGAAAAAGAAAGAGGCAATAGGGTCGCTGCGCAGAGAAGATGGCGAATTACTAACAGGGGGAAGAGAAAAGGCAGAACTACTTAACACCTTCTTTGCCTCAGTTTTTTCTCAGAAGGATACAAGCTCTCAACCTGGTGGTTGGGGAGAGGTGAGGAAGCAGGGGAAATGCGGCACATAATAGGTAGAGAGGTGGTACAAGAATACCTGGCCACACTGGATGAATTCAAGTCTCCAGGGCCAGATGAATTGCATCCTAGGATATTAAAAGAACTGGCAGAGGTCATTTGGGAACCGCTTGCTATAATCTTTGAGAAATCTTGGAGGACAGGAGAAGTTCCAGCAGACTGGAAGAGGGCAAATGTTGTCCCCATCTTCAAGAAGGGAAAAAAAGAGGATCCAAATAATTATCGCCCAGTCAGCCTGACGTCTGTACCCGGAAAGATCCTGGAGCAGATCATTAAGCAGTCAGTTTCTAATCACTTAGAAAGCAACGCGGTAATCACGAGAAGTCAACATGGATTTCTCAAAAATAAGTCATGCCAGACTAATCTTATCTCTTTTTATGATAGAGTTACTAGCTTGATAGATGAAGGGAATGCTGTGGATGTAGCATATCTTGATTTCAGTAAGGCCTTTGACAAAGTTCCCCATGACATTCTTGCAAAGAAGCTAGTAAAATGTGGGCTGGACAGAGCTACTGTCAGGTGGATCTGTAACTGGTTGACTGACCGTTCCCAAAGGGTGCTCACCAATGGCTGCTTTTCATCCTGGAGAAAAGTGACTAGCGGGGTGCCACAGGGTTCTGTCCTGGGCCCAGTGCTGTTCAATATTTTCATCAATGACTTGGATGAAGGAATAGAGGGCATGCTCATCAAATTTGCAGATGACACCAAATTGGGAGGGGTTGCTAATACGCCAGAGGACAGGATCAAAATTCAAAATGACCTGGACAGATTGGAGAGCTGGGCCAAGGCTAACAAAATGAAATTCAACAGAGAGAAGTGTAAGGTCCTACACTTAGGTAGAAAAAATGGAATGCAGAAATATAGGATGGGGGACACGTGGCTGGATGGCAGTACGTGTGAAAGGGATCTAGGAGTCCTAATAGACCACAAGCTGAACATGAGTCAGCAATGTGATGCGGCAGCCAAGAAAGCCAATGCAATTCTCGGCTGCATCAATAGGAGTACGGTGTCTAGATCGAGGGAGGTACTGGTACCACTCTACTCTGCTTTGGTTAGACCTCATCTTGAATACTGTGTCCAGTTCTGGGCACCCCAATTCAAGAAGGACATGGTCAAGCTGGAGCAGGTCCAGAGGAGGGCGACCAAAATGGTGAAGGACCTGGAAGCCAAGCCCTATGAGGATAGACTTAGAGAGCTGGGTATGTTTAGTCTGCAGAAGAGAAGGTTAAGAGGGGACATGATAGCCATGTTTAAATATTTGAAGGGATGCCATGTAGAGGAGGGAGAGGGCTTGTTTTCTGCCGCTCCAGAGACCAGGACAAGGAGCAACGGATTCAAGCTGCAGGAAAGGAGATTCCACCTGAACCTCAGGAAGAACTTCCTGACAGTCAGGGCTGTCCGGCAGTGGAGTCTGCTGCCTCGGAGTGTGGTGGAGTCTCCTTCTTTGGAGGTTTTTAAGCAGAGGCTGGATGGCCATCTGTCGGGAGTGCTTTGAGAGTGTTCCTGCATGGCAGGGGGTTGGACTGCATGGCCCGTGTGGTCTCTTCCAACTCTACATTTCTATGTTTCTATGATTCTATGATTCTATGATTCTAGATCTACCATATAATGCCAGATGTCAAGAAGAGGCTTTTATGAGGAGGAGCTTTACAAGTGACTTTCAAGATGGATACAACCATGCATATCTAGGTGGCCAAATCAGTCCTAGTTAAGAGCCAGCGGGCTGAGAAAAAGAAGTGGACAGTTGAATTTTCCAAAACCTTTGACCATATCATTGATTCTTAACCTAGGGTCGGGGGACCCCTGTGAGTCTGCAGAACCCTCACAGGGGTCCATGAAGACTTGCTGCTGAATACCAACAGTTGCAACAGCAACAGGGATTTGCCCATGGTCACCCAGCATCTAAGTAGGGATTTGAATCCTAAGACCTTTCTGCACTACACTGTTATAGTGCTATTATTCCATTTTCAACATTCTGTGGAATTCTGGGGTTTATAGTTTACTGAGACGAAAGAGTTCTCTGGCTGAGAATTCTAAATGCCCCTCCCTAAACTGCAAAGCCCAGGAGTCCACAGGATGTTGAAGGTGGTGTTATAGCACTATAGCAGTGTAGTGTGGAAAGGCCCTTAGTCTCCAGAAGCCATAAATAAATAAATAAATACATACATACATACATACATACATATGTGAATATTTAATTCTAAATTTAAATATTTAAATCTTGAGTTAAGTCTTGGGGTTCCCTATCAACAAATTATATTTACAGGGGTCACCAGTAAAGAAACGTTTAAGCATTAAAGTTTAAGAATTAAACCTCTGCATTAAACAATACAAGTCTCAAGATATCTGTCAATGTCAGGTGGCGGCTTGAACAGAAAACAGAGGCAGGGGCCGGAGTGTATGGCTTTTAGTAATAAGTAGTAAAATAAACAAGAGGTTACATCACCTAAACGAAAAGAGACAGCAAACTCAGCAGCTAGGGCTGACCTGGAACGAAAAATACAGGATGCAGATTCTCCGGAGGGAAGACAGTTGTTGCCCCGTGCCCAACTCCCCCCAGCGTCTGACTTAAATACATGGTCCTTAGCCCAGCTGGGCTGATCAAGCGTCCGTTGGCCCAGTTCACAGCTGTAGCCCCTCAGACTTTAGCAGCTTCTCCTGCAAGCATTTTGATCTGCGAACCGCCTCCTTCTCTCACTGCCTCCGGAGGAATGTGGGGGGAGGGTCTGCAGCAAACTCCGGGCTGGAGTCAGGAACAGCAGCTTCTGTCGAGCCCGAAGCACTGGTCTCCTCTGCTGCAGGCACTGGCTCGGGGACTGCTGTGGGGTCGCTGGCAGGCCCCTCCCTTGCCTCTGCAGGAGCCCCCTCTCCCTCCCAGGGATCCACCCCCGGCTGGGGTTCCCCGTCTAGCTCAGAGTCCCTGTCCGAGTCGGCAGCATGCTCAACCGGGCTCATGACAATATCTACTACTGGTCCTGCACATAAAGCAGAGTCTAAGGCCCTTTTCGCACGGCATTTGCCATGCGAAAGGGCGCCTGGAGCATCGTGGGATTGTGAGGAGTGATCTGCATGACGCGCTCACAATTGCGCAATGCTCCAGGGGCTGGCAGGCACCGATCGCGCACCTTTTCATTTTCGGCTGGAAGCCAAAATGGTGTGTGATTGTGCATTGCTCCCAGGCCCCGTGTGCACTTACCTGGTGTTCGGAGCCTCCGGAGCCACGCTGGTCACGCTTCCTGCCCCAGCGCAGCCTGGGAAACTCCCAGGCTGCACTGCGGAAGGAAGGAAAAGGCAGAGCTCTCGCGTGAGCAGGCAGCTCGTGCGGAGCTGAAGCAGCAGGGACATGACAGCCTCTCACCGGAGACTGCTTGCGCGATCCCCACATCCCAGCGCCAGAAAAAGGTAAGGTGCAGAAAGGGTCTAAGTTGCAACAGGAATGAGCAATCGTCAGGAAGCTTGACAAAGAATTGTCTGAGTAATCACTCACGTCACTAAACTAGAGAAAATGATGCATCATCTAGGAAAGCTATTCTAGGCAGCCTTTTGAGGATGCAATAGTGGTAAAGTCCTGCTGCTTCACCATAACCATCATAGCTACAGCGTCAGCTGGCATCCCCAACCCTCATGAGCCAGTGAGCATATTTGAAAATAGGGTGAACAGTCATGGGTACCAATACAAAATGATTATCATGACAGGTGCAGCCAGTCACACACAAAGATGTTCACAGTTGCAGTGGCAGAGCTTGGAGTGTATGGAAGGGGGGGCGGAAGGGGACGGGGCTGTGGTGCCTGGGACCATGGCCTCACTACATGAGGGCATGGCCACAGTGCATGGGGGTGTGGCCAGGGCATGTGGGGGCATGACTACGAGCCAGGACTCCCCAAAGACATTGCTGCCCAGGGCGAAGCACCGCCCGCCTCCCCCCCCCCGCCGTTCCTATGTGACTGCATAGTTGGCAAACTAACCAAGCTGCAAAATAGGTAACTCTCCCAAGAACTTGAGTGCAAGAAAGAAGAGAGCCTGCAAACACAAACCTCTGAACCTGCAGTCTTCTGATCTAACACATTTCACAGAAGGCAAGATAATTTTCCCCCAGATCTTCTCTGCATAAATCAGTATACAGTTACTTTACTTCCCAGATTCATGGCTTTGATTGTTTACGGGGAAAGAACTAGTTCTACTATTGGTTACTGCCTAGAAGAGTAAATTATTATCTTTACTGGCCAGGCAGGGGCACCTTGCTGGTTTATACGTTATAAAGACATTAATATTGCTTCTCTTCCCATAGCTCCTTCCACACATTTTGAATGTTGAAATCTCCACCCCATCCAGATTCCACAACCTATGTAGAATGCTAGAATGCTATTGGAGCTGCACCCAAAAATCCTCCCAAAAATTGTCCTCTGTTTCCTCTCTGATTTTCCTTTTAATTATAACTACCTTTTCCCTTCTCCTTTGAAATCTAAATTGAAATGTGTCACACATGTGGCTCACTCAACATGCAATGGGGAAGCCTCCCAGAAACACTAGTGATGTCATTCCCAGGTTCAGCCAAGATCTTTAACATTAGAGTATCCTGGTGCTAGAGTACTAGATTACCCTACTACACCAGTAGTGGCTGGTGGCTCCCACATCAGTCAGATGGTGAATCCAATCCAGATGCAATCTTTTCATATAAACTAGGAGTAGACTTCTATGTAGCAGTTTGGGATAACCCTGGAAGGTTATCCCTTCTCTGAAAGAAACCACATCTGAGTTCTTTGAATGGTACCGGTACGCAGTCCACAATCATATGAGTTGTATTCCCACACACCAGCTCAGAGGCAGTAGTCGTGTAGTCTTTGTTCATTATAACCATTGACTTCTTTCTGTCTGCCCCTTTTTGTTACTTAGCCTTGCCAAAATGTAATTACTAAGCAAGAAAGTAAACAGACAAGAAGAAAACACAGAACCCAAGGACACACAGATCCCAAAACTGCATTTCATCCCACTGATAACAATCTAGCAGCCATCTACTCTTGATGAGGGTGGATTGCTCCTCTGCACATCCCAAAGTAACTATTCAAGGTCAGCACCCACAATTCATTTATTCTGCCCTCAAATGTCCCCAATGTCAGCTGGGGAAAAAAGGGCCTCTCTTTGGCCTAGAACAACCTGGGTGCCAAAAACGGGGCAAAATTACCCCCATATCTCCCATATTTGGGAGCATTGTAGGGGATTGAAAAGATTCCCTGGCCATTACTCCATTAAAACTTTTAAAAAGTGGGGGAGGGGAGCCTGGGAACCACAGTATTGAACCTGGGGATCATAGAGTCTGCAGTTTTCTCTCCTTCATGTAAACACACACACACACACAATCTGCATGTACCCTTCACCTCTGTCCTCATTGCTCCCCAATGCCATTTCCAACCTATCCAGGTGCTCCCCTGCAATTCCACAGCCCTCCAAGTACTGCAGTGGTTCCTCTCTCCCCTTACACCCTCTTAGTATCTTACGAGGCTCTGACAGCAAGGGAGTTATCTTTCAAGTTGCTGAGCATTCTGCCAAGTGCAGCACTGGCCAAGCTTCCAGCCATCTTAATTTGTCCAGGCATCCCCAGTGGACTGGAACCTCAGCAAGTGTTATACATTGCAATAGATCCAGTATTTCTTTTCCTTAACAAGTAAGGGGCAGGAGATCTTTATGGGAAGGGCTGCATGGGCATTGCACTGGGCAGGCCACTTCTATTCCATGGACACAAATATGGTCCCATGAAGAACCATATTTGTCATCATCTGTGCAATACTGGCCAGTGAAGCATTCCCAAGTGTTGTGAGGTATTTGCTATAAAGATCCAGGTGTGCAATTGATGGAACTTTCAGGAGCCCACTATGACCAGTCTTTGATTTATCTACATTATTTTGGATACTATCATTTTCCCAGAGACAGAGATGGATGCAACCAGTACACTGACTCGTTCCATTGCAAGGGAAGCTTTTCAGGTTGTATAACACATGGTGTTTCCAGGAATAAGGCCTACCATTTGCCCTCTGTGATCACTAAAATTGGCTGGAGGGGGGCAGCTTGGCCTCATAGGGAATTAATACTTTCTTGAGAGCTGGAGTGTTTCCTACTTACTCTACTTCTTGGCACTTCTGACACCACGGCATCTTTTGGGCCCATCTTGGTGTCATGGAATCTATGAGTGCTACTTCCATGTTGATTGTTGTGGTCTTTCCCGGGAGACTGACATTCAAAAGGGGCATGAAGTCCAAAGAGTTCCACCTTATCACTGTCCCCCTCATGCTTTTTAACATCTATAAGAAACCAGTGGGAGAAATAATCCAGGCCTTTGGCCTAAAGGGAGGATGGAAATTCTCCAGGCTGTGTACAAAATTCAGCACTTAAGGCTAACTTCTCTCGTGAGGCTCCTGAAGTTCACAGAGGGATGGGGAAGGAGAGAAGCTCCCAACTGCAATACAGCCTCAAGGGACATTCTTTAACATAATGGCCCAACTGTCTGTATGTGTATGGGTGACCTGAGTGTTCCTCTGCTTGTCTGAGTGTCTCTGTGTGTAAACACAATGTGCATGTGTGAAGATCTGTGCACATGTCCATGAGAGAGAGTGAGGTTGTTTGGTGAGTATATGTATGTGAAGGACTTGGGAAAGCAATCAGAATACCACAGGTCACCAGTGGGATGGGCTAGCTCATCCCACGTGGGCTTATGGCCCTGGCTACTGGAATGTTCTGCTCACAATATGCTTTACCAAGAGACATTTCCACCGTTGAGCCAGAAGGGGCTCCTCATTTCTGGACTAAGGTGTCATCAGTACGCAGTCGTAACCATACCACGTACCCTATCTTTCCCATCTACTTTTCTCAATGAAGTAGGAGAAGCAGGTGTGTGAAGGGCAAACAACCTGAAACTTACATCCAAATAAGACGGGGTAGAGGAGCGATAGAGTTTGCATTTTGGGTAGGGTTATTGTTGTTGTTGTGTGCCTTCAAGTTGTTCCCAACCTATGGCATCCCTAGGACAAACCTATTGGGTTACCCTCCCAAAAAATGTAGTTCATAGTTTGGAAGTATTCTGACACACCATGCTATCAGTGGAGATACAAACAGTGTCCCAGGCCAGGAGTGCCTTTTGTTTGTCATCTGCAACTCTATTAAAATAAAGCATTGCCTGTGCCCAGGTTCATAATGATTTGTGTTTCCTAATAGAGGCAATAACTTGATCAAGGAATGTGGGGGTTTTGGAGGAAGGTGATAAGTCCAGGACCACTGGAATTGCCATTGTACTAAAATAAGTTTAGGACATGGAATAGAGATAAGGATGAGTGGGTGAAGATAGAAGAGGTTCAAAATCCCGGACAGCAATTTCTTTCAGCACCGACTTGCTGTAACTGCTAGACCTTAAGAGTCTGACCCAGAGAATCAAGCTCTGCCTTGCCAGGGCTGCCACCTGCCAGTTAAAGGGCTGTGGGCTTCTTCTAGGTAGCAAAGGTTTAGGATGTAGGTCAGCTCTGCAACTCTCATGGGAGTCTTCTGCAACTGAGTCCTCTGTGTCTGTAGGCAAAGGCACATTCTCGAGGACTGGAAGGCTCAGGGCAGGATGTAGTGCTGGCAGCTCCAGTCACCCCATTTAGAAGCAGTTTGACAGGACTTTTCAAGTTTTATGCCATTCTCTTATCTTCTTTTCCCCACCCCCCAAAAAGAAATATGCCAGAGAAAAGTGACAAAAAATAACAAGCAACACAACAACTTCTTTAAATAAAAATACTGTATTGAGTAACAGGAATGAATTACTTATAAAAAGTAACTTTCCAATCTCTGGGTTTGGTGGCCTAATATGGCTTACACCTGACAGGTCAGGGCCTTGGCCTTTGAGACCTTGCTTCAGTCACACGCTTCCTGCCTACATCCTGCCCAGACTGTTGCAAAACGCTCATGGCTAGTGGAGATTTGAACTCACATCTCATAAGGACACAACAAGAAGTGTGTCAGACCAGAAAAAAGACCCATCCAGCCATATTCACATAGTAACTAGTCAGTTGCCCATGGGAAGTCCTCCAGTAGGGCACAAGTCCAGTTGCATCCTCCATCTTGGGCTTCCTAACAAGTGATACGCAAAGGCATACTGATGCTGACATATAACCTTCCTGATTATTAACCATTGATGTCCCCATTCTCCATGAAGCCGTGCTTCAATCCCCTTTTAAAGTTGTCAGTGAGTCCCACAGTTTAACTATGGGCCTTTCCACACTACACTATTATAGGGCTATCATTCCACTTGCAACATCCTATGGAATCCTGGACTTGCAGTTTAGGGAGGGGCCTTTAGAATTCTCAGCCAGAGAGCTCTTTGGCCTCAGCAAACTACAAACCCCAGAATTCCACAGGAGGTTGAAAGTGGAATGATAGTACTATAACAATGTAGGGCGGAAAGGCCTTATACACTGTGCGAAGCGCTACTTTCTGTTCTCTGTCTTTATTCAGCTCCAGTGGATGATCCCAGATACTGGTATCATGAGTTAGTTTGCCAGGCTGGATATGGCATGGGGCTGTCATAACTCTGGGTTTAAACAGATTGAGAAGCAGGATGAGTTGCCATAAAACTCGGTGAAGCTGGGCAAATGCATCTGTCTTCACTTATCTTTGAACCCCAAACTTTTAACCCCAGCTGTTCTCCCCTAAAACAACTTTTGCCTCCAGGGAAGAAAGTGGGGGGACATGGAGGGGTCAGTGACAAGAACAGAGCTTGACAATTCTATGCTCTCCTCCCCCTACTTTCCACCAGGAAGGCAAGGGATGTGTTAGGAGGTAACTGCCATGGCTGGAGGTTTGGGGTTGAAAGGTAAGTGAAGACAGGTAGCTACTTCTCAGTGTTTTGGGGCTTAAAATTACAAGAGACCTGCCCCATATCCAACATGGCAACACTAATTGTGAGAGAAAGAAAAAAGCCTCTGCCTGTCGCCATACTTTATATATCCTTTATATCCCCTTAACCCATTTTTTTCCTAAACTAGACAATCCCTTCCCTTGTAGGAAAATTGCACCAGTCCCTTGGTTATTTTGGCTGACCTTGTCTGCGTCTTTTTGGCTGTAGAATATCTTTTTTAGGTTAACACATGATGGAGTGGAGAAAGTTTGACTTCCAAAGCCCCAAAGCATTTTGATATTTTTGTAACTCCCATGCTTCCTAGGGAGTGTAAGGGGCAATTTCTCCACATTTTAGTCCCTGGAGAGGATTTTTTTTCAACAAGAAGTGACCCACAAGTTAACTAAGGGTTGCTTCCTGTTAGCAAAAGTCTTCTGAGGCTAGAATGGCACAGTGAGGGTGCACACATGGTGAAATTGATCCCCCCTTGCCCCTACTTGGCACTCTACACTAAACTGTTAAACTTTTTTTTAAAGTGTCAATAAACATGTGGAGAAAAGTAATAAGGTAGACATTAACTGCTTAGACTTCCAAAACATTTTTGATATAGCCCAAACCAAAAACTCTACAACAAGCTTGGCAGATAAGAAGTCCTTTTAGGGACAGGAATCTGGTTAAAAATGAGGAAGCAAGGAGCATTAACAACCTGGAAGAATGGGGAGTAAAATGACAAATAAGATTCAGCATGGATAAGATTCAGTATGAGTCAACTGTAACGTGATGCGTATTGGAGCAAAAAAAAAAAATCAAATCACAACCTGACATATATAATGAGGCAGCAGCAGACAAAAAGAGGGATCTTGAACCATTTCCGCACTAGCCTGTTATAGTGCAATGATTCCACTTTCAACATCCTCTGGAATCCTGGGGTTTGCAGTTTCGGGAGGGGCCTTTGGGTGTTGAAAGTGGAATAATAGCACTATAACAGTTTAGTGCGGAAATGGCCTGAACTAGTATTATTCCATCACACTGTGATGTAACATTCACTTTCCTTTGGTATTTTATCCCCCCCCCCCCCATCTAATGCTATTTAACTCTATTGCACCATGTGAAAAGGAGTTACACTTCATATTACACTGACACATGCACTGGGGTGCAGAAGCCCCTTAGTTTAGAATCTAGTGAGGCTGGGGAGAAGAGAGCTGTTGCTCAAACACTCTGGGAAAGGGACACTGAAAGTTCTGTTGCCTGCTAAATGAAAGGCTATCTGCTAATGTTTCCCGAGAGGAAACAGGTATTTTTGTGATAAGTCACATTTCCTGTGGTTTGACTTGGCAGCCGTCCTAGTGTCCCCAGAAAGTTAACTATGCAAACCAACTATAAATTGATACACATTCAATTTGTTATGCAAATACGCAGCAGCATATTCAAATTAATAACTATACTTCTACCCATGTAACAATGCTCAGATACTGTCTGCTGAAACAGCTTCCAGGATGCTCAGAATGGGAACTGGGTTCAGAATTAGTCATAAGTAAACTAAACCAATCAATGGTTCAATGGCTCAAACTAAATCAATGAGACCTAAGTTAGTCATGATTACTCTGGCAATCTATGAGAATGAATAAATAATTATTTTGACAATAAGAAGTCTGAAAGTGTATAAAAACATTTCATTGATTTTTTTTCTGTGCTGTTTTTGAAATATTAAAAAGCGCCCCAAATTCACAAATGTTCTGGACATGTCAGGTTTTAAAAATCCTAAAAACTAAGTAACTAGGAAAAATCAAAGAAGTACTGCTTGTACACAGTATTATCAAAGCTGATTTGGTTCACTAGAAAAAAAGACACACTACTACTTCTTTTGAAATCCAGCTCCTCTTCTGAAGCACGGTACTGCCTATATCAAATTACTGACTCACCGTGGAATCCTATGGAAGAATGCAATGAGATGTATAACATGAGAGGTATTTATAAGATGGTAAGCTCTATGGAACAAAACAAAAACTTGTGAGAAAATAATAAACCATGATCTTGATTTTCTGAGCTTGTGTGCATTCCCTAATCTTTGAAAATAGGATATGCAGGGGTACTACTCAGACTTCTTATATTTTCTCAGATGTAAAACCTGACATAATTACACAAGAGCTTTAGATAATTATAATACCTTTTAATCACACAGACACACATACACAAGCTTCCTTACCTGATCAGTTTTCCCTGGATGCAACTTTCTTAAATGGCTTGGGCATTACTTTTCCCGTGCACTGCAGCGCTGCTTGTTTTGTTGCTGAATGAAAGGAAGTTACACAAAAAATATAGCCTCTCAATGAAACTGACTGGGGTGTTTCTGCTCAGACAGGCTCTAAGGCTTGACTTCTAAGCCACGGAACAATCTGAGTTTCACCGCCCAACATAAAGCACACTAGGATTTTTTTAAGGGGAGTTATTTCCTGATACTATTTATGCCAAATACCATATTCCTGATACTCTACCTAAGATTTTCAGTTCATTTCATCTAAGTAATCAGAGAGTGGACTAACAAGTTTCACAGGCAGTAGTACTGGAATAAGTATGAGTAATGTTTATTTGTTCATGTTCGGGAAAGATATAAGTAAATGTTTTCATTTCATCTTGTTTATTAATGTACATAGAGTACATTATTTTACTTCAGACTATCAAGGAATATATTGAACTTACTTGGAAACAACTAACGTTTCATAACATAGATCATTAATGTTCTAACAAAATTATAGAAATATTTATTTATAGCATTACTTTAAAAAAATGCTATCAAAGCACTGATACTTGGAACATAGAAGACAAAAAAGTGGGGAGCTTCAAAGGACCACAATGTTATCCTTTTCCAAATTCAAATAAAAGAATCATCATTTTATTCAAGTTCTCATTTATTAAGGGGCTAAAAGAGTTTAGATACATTACTAGGGATGGTTCACAGATGACAGGGGGAATACATGAAGGTGCCAATCCCTGCAGAGCTTCCAGGAAGGAAAGAAACAATTGCAGTCAACAGGCACAAATATACCTTCAATCTATTTCTTAACCAAAATTACTTTCCCAAGACACTGCTGGTACAAAATCACACCTTTGGCCATTTCCATACCGGGCTTCTAAAACGGTGTAGAGCGACCTCTAACGGACGTCTTCTACACCGTAGAGTGGACTGGCGTGGACCACTTTTCGTAGTTCCACACCAGAATCCACTCAGGAGCGGCCGGAACTAGCCGCGCTGCGTGTTTTTTAAAAACCTCTTTTTCGAGGTTTTTGAAAAGCACGGAGCGCGCAGCCCCGTGCTGCTCCGTCGCCCGGCTCTAAAGCGGATTTGCAGGCGCGCGCAAGTGCATGCCTGCAGATCTGCCGGGGGCGGGCTTCAGGCTGGCGAGCTTCTCCGGTTGGTGGAGAGCCTCCACCAACCGGAAGCCGCCATCTGGGACACCGGAGGAGTGTGCAGCAGCGAGCTCGCGCTGCTCCGCGTGGCGACAGACTTACCCAGCTGCGGGTAAGCTCCGTTTTAGCATGTTTTCGCCCGTTCCCCCCCCCACATGTGAAAAGGACCTTTTTTTCAATAAACAATGAACCTTGAATTTTCTCAGGTTTCTATTTTAAGCCAAACTGCTCTGTTTTCTCTCAGTATTCTTCCTTCTTTCTTGTGGTTTTTTTTTTTTCATAAAGCAAAAAGACCTGGAATTTTTGTAGTGTTTTTGACTGTCCATTGTTTAACAGTGGCAACAACAAAATAACTTCTCTCATCTTGTGAAAGCATGGCTAGAAAAAAGACCAGGGGAGTGAAGAAGGAGTGGGTTCTTGTGCACTTTGTATGCTCCTGGTTGAGGTCTAGTACTCAACAACATAATGAGATAATTAGAGATAATGGAAATCATGGTTAAAGCATTTCCAATAATCATAATTGGCCCCTCCTTCTATATTCCAATTGCCATGACTTTGGCTTCTGAGGTCACTTCTACACTAGACTGTTATAGTGCTGTTATTCCACTTTCAACATTTTATGGAATCCTGGGGTTTGCAGTTTAGGGAGGGGCCTTTGCTGCAAACCACAGGATTCCATAGGATGTTGAAAGTGGAATAATAACACTATAACAGTCTAGCACGGAAATGACCTGAGAGAGAAGACGACCGACGAAGTACACCTCCATTGTGCCTTGGCCCCAGAGGCTAGTGAGATCCCCTCCCTCTATATTCCAGCTGCCATTGCGCTGGCCTCTGAGGGAGAGAAGAATAGCTGGAGAGAACACCATCATGGCTGGATCCCAGCAGCTAGTGATAATCCTTCCCTGCATATCCAACAGCCATGGCTCTGTCCTCTGAGAGAGAGAAGAGCAGCCAGGTACAGCTCCTCTGTGGGATGGCCAGTGTCTAACGAACTTAATCTCCTCCCTCCGTTGCCATCCCCTTTTCCTTGTTTATCCCAGCTGACTTAAATTGTAAGGCTGAGGGCAGGGAACTGTCAAATTAAGTATTCGTGAACTGCTTTGGGATCCTTTTTGGCTGAAGCGTGAGGTATAAGTACCATAAATAAATAAATAGTCTGCATGCCCCCAGAAGATTTTAATCCTCTTGGGGCTCCTAGGGACATTTTTCATACCAGGAAGTAAATTGTTCTGTTCCAGTTCACTTCCTGGTTTGAAATGAGGCTTCAGCTGGAGTGTTCAAAACATGGCACAATGTGGAAGATATTTTTAATTTTTTTAAAAAAATATTGAAAAGCTACTTACCTATCTAGCTAGCTATACATTTGGATGGTAGAGGGTGCAACCTGCAGGGGACCAGTGTGAACCCAATCCCTGGAAGTTATCCACCTTGTGTTGTGTACTGGCTAGCTTCGAGTTCAGAGAACAGGCTTAGAGGGTTCAAAAGCTTTATTCAGAAAATTAAAGCAACAACAGCACAGCTTGGCAATTACCAAGACTAGAGAACTATTGGATTTGCAGTATAAGCTGTAACATTACAAATCTGCATGCACGAGCATTCTATTTGAGGGCTAAATAACTCTTTTCCCAGATTCTCATTCTGCCTGCCAACTGCATGACCTTGCAGTTGCGTCTGTTCCCTCTTTGTTAAAACAACATTCCTTTATTCCCAGCAAACATTTCTCACTCAGTTCCATCATCCCCTTCCAACTTTTTTCAAACATCAAAGCACTACCTGGTATTATGTGGCATTACATGACATCACATTGCATGGCAGGAAGAGCAGAGCTCACCTGAGAGATGGTAACCAATAGCATCTTCTCTTGTGATTATAGCTTTTCTGTGTGGTCTTGCCAACATATTGTGTTCATTATCACTATGATATAACAGTTTACAGCACTTCCAAGTTTAGAAAATATACCTTTTGTTTAATTTTTTCCATTTTTAATTTGGGCTATACTTTTGAAATGATGTTGCTACAGCAACTATTTGAAAAGCAACTGGATGCTTAGATTTTCAAAGGTGTTTATCTAGGTAATAATATCCACAGAAGCCTTGATTTCAAACTGTGATATTGTGTTTTATGGCCTAAATTTATGGGATTTGGTAGGACAGAAGCCTATCCCAAAAGGAAGAGAAGAATCATGCACAAGGCACAGGACAACAATAGAAAAAAAATTGACATTGTACTACAAACGAATAACCCATCATCTATCTGGGATTCACTCTTGCTCATCTGCTCCCCCCCAACACACACCTGGGAAGGCGTGGGGAAGGTGTGGGGAATCTGCATATTATATAGGCCAGTGAGGTAGACTCTAGTTGATAGACTTGGACTCAAGTTGGACTTAAGATGCTTCAGTGGCTTGACTCAGACTCGACTCAGCAATAAATGAGGCACTGATCTGACTCAACTCGAGACTTGTATATTTTTAGTGACTGACTTGCTGTCCTTGGTTCAGTAACATGACACATTCATCTAGAAACTTGACAACTTTGAACAATGCCTCCATCTCTTTTTGCCTACTGGTCACATAGCAATCCATCTCAAGCCCAAAGTGTGGGTGCATTTTTCAGAGAGGAACAGCAAATGGGTTCGGCAATGGACTTCAGACAGGTTTGAGGTCTGCTCAGCAGCCTGTCCCTGCTGCATATTGGAGGAGCCTTCTAAAACATTTCCTAAGACCAAAAGACAAGACTCGCCCCCAGAGTGCAGCGTTCATTTCTCAGAGGGGAGCAGCAAATGTGTTAGGCAACGGGTTTGAGGAGGAAGGATCCTTCCTTCTAAAGCTTTTGAAGCTTCAGTAATGAGGAGTAAGAAGAATCCTATTCCCCATGTCTGAAGTTGCAGATGGCAAAACTGCAAATGTGGGGAGCTAACTCTGCTTAAATTGCTAAAACTGACTGTATTTGACTCTGTCCAGTAATTCTGGAATTTTAGTTGGGGTATAAAGTTGGCTCCCAGACTTGAGACTTGACGTGAAAGTAAATACATCACTGATATGGGCTTACTGATTGGACACAGCACATGGATTCCTCCCTGTCCATCCCAATGGACAGGGAAATTAAGTGATGTCAACAGAGATTTCTTTAAGACCTTGTTGAGACATAGGAAGGAGGAGGGGAAGATCATTATATCTGAACACCAAGCAGAGATAAAACCAGCAGAATGCTGGTAGTCTGCAGGGGTATGTGAGGCTGGTGATTCCATCTACCTGCTAGACAAGAAAGTCAGAAGTCCTTCCAGTCAACATATCAAGAACAAGAGATCCTCTCAGACACCACTCTCTATGTCACAGAAAGCACTCCCCACCTCCACCACTCAAGGCTAGGGGCTTGATATTAATTTTTCAAATTATTTTTATGTCCAATTCTTTAAAAAATCCTTAAATAAATAAAAAAGAGGAAGCTTGTTGTTTTCCTTTCCAGCATTCCCAGCCAATCTGCCCCAAATATATGTAAAAGGGGCAGGCCAGCACTTGGTAGGTTCTCATAGCAGCTATTTTGTGATTGTTTCCATCAATGTTTCTCAAATTTTGAAACATGTCCAAGAGACGAAAAGTAGGGGTCTCTCAGTGACACACACAAAGCATTTTGGAATATTTCTGTGCCTGTATAATTATTGTGCTGTTATTCATTGCCCTAGAAAATGACCATCTGAGAACAACACAAGAAGTCTATTAAGTAGATAGTACGTCAAACACAATGTTTACACTAACCTTTAAGAAACAAAAGCCTTTCGAAAGCAATAATTACTTAGAGAGTTCATGAAATTGAGAGAATGCAGCAACTTAGTAAAAATAGCAACAGAAAGAATTACTAAAGACTGGCGGCCAGCTTTGTGCTGATAAGGTTTTAGGAGTTTAAAGAGGCATTGATATCTATTTTGATGTACCATATATACTCATGTATAAGCTGAGGGCAGGTTTGGGGGCCAAAATTAAGGATTTTGAGATAAGCTATGGATAAGCTGGGGGCCATTCCATGGAGAGGGGAAAGCACCAGCACCAGCTCCTGGCCAGCACCACTGCCATTTTCTCAGCCAGGCATTCAAGAAGGCTGTTCACCACTCAGCTCAGAAAAGGGGATGGTTCCTTCTTCTGATAAAAGTTATGGTACACCATTAACTCTTATTAAAAAAGGAACCATCTCCTTCTCTGAATAGAGTGGTGAAAGGCAAGAGCTTAGTCTGTCTTGAGGGAACCTGAAAGCAACACTGACCTTCCCGTACCCACTCTGCGCTCCATTTTCCCACCCAGACATTCAAAATGGATGGAAACAGTGCTCAGCTGAGAGAGTTGAGGGGTCAGTGCTTCTTTTAGGTTTTCCTGGGATGGACTAACCTTTCATCTTTCACTACTCTACTCAGAAGAGGGGAAGGTTCCTTTTTCTAATAAGAGTTGAGGTGCAGTAAACACTGACCTGTGGGTAAGTCGGCCCAGGATTTTTGGGTCATTTTTTGATTAAAATTTTTAGGCTTATAAATGAGTATATACAAAATATGCCTCCAAGTCTCTAGTGTCCATTTAATAGCTGCTGCCTTTTTTACCCAAACCAGCTGATGCATTTCAGTTGCACTGAACTTTCTTGAAAGGTACACACATACTGTAAGGCACCCCTCATCATCTGCCTGTAGCAGGACAGCTCCCAATGCAGTACCGCTAGCATCCATCTGCACGAACGAAGGGTGTGTGGTGTCTGGGTGTCTCAAAATGGGTTCAGTACTGAAGAGACCCTTTGGCTCCTCAAAGCTTTTTGACATTCAGGGTTTCAATTAAGGCTAGCATTCAGCTTCGGTTTATCTTGTTTTCTCCCCTTATTGGCCCTATTTTTTAAGTTTTCAACAAGTCTGTCAAGGGCAATGCCACTTGGGAAAAATGGAGGATGAATTGCCAGTAAAAATTGTCAAAACCCAAAATGGTTTGCAACTACCTACAAGTCTTAGGGGGTTCCTAACCCAATACTTTCTGTACCTTTACAGGGTCCATCTCTATCCCCTGCTTAGAGATGCAGTACCCCAAACAATCCAGTACGTCGGTATCAAATACACATTTTGACAGTTTAATGTACAAATGATGGTCCAACTATGTTTTCAGCACTTTGCTCACCACAGTCACATGTTTTTCATACATTCTGCTATAAATCAATACATGATCCAGATACACTTAAATCCCTTTGTACGGGCATTCATGTAACACTTCACTCATCAGCTGTATGAAAACTTTGGGGCTCCTCTCAGACTGAAAGGTATTATTAAGTATTCAAAGGCCCATAATGGAATGTTGAACACTGTCTTTCCACTCATCCCTCTCTCTTATGCACAGTCTGTATATGCATCTCTCAACCCCAGCTTAGTGAAAATTTGGCCTGTTGCCAACTGCCGTAACAGATCTTCCATTAAAGGCAAAAGGTTAGATGTGTTACACCATGTTCACCCCTCAAAAATCTGTCACCAGTCTCGGTGACTAATCCTTCTTTCCCTGGAAAAATACCAGGGCAGACAGAGCAGATCTGGCTGACCAAATGAAACCTCACTATAAGTTCTCATCAATAAATTCCCTCTGCATGAGGGAATGCATGCAGTTTGGTTTTAGATAACTTTGCTCGCACCTCCAGTTTGATTGTGCAGTCAGTGTCACAGTACAGCAGAAGGATGTCCTCTCTGAGACCACTGTAATGAAAGCTGTGCTCTGGGTTCACTGGCTTGGGGAAAAGTTCTCCCAGGTGCTAACTCTCTGTCTCTGCAGAACCTTTCTGGCTACCAGTTTTAAAAATGGAGAATTAACCACAATAGCTCCAAAAACAAAGAAAGAAAAAGAAATCAGATTGAAGACAAGCTGATTTTGAAATAAAATTATTTTTCTTTATTAAAAGACAAAAAAAATAGCATCGGAGCCCAACAAAACAATCTGTGTTCTATACAAGTGCTATTTCTTAAAAGAAAAGAGAAGGAGAATGACACAGGTGCTAAAAATCCTACTCCTGCCCAAACTAAAGTTTGGTAAGGTGTGGATCTAAGCTTAAGGGACTGCAGACTAAGGCCCTTTCCGCACGAGGCAAGTGAATTGCTCCGTGCCGTTACTTACCGGTTCTTCTTGGCTCGAAGCAATGCGGACTTTCCCTTAAGCCCTTCTGCAGGGCTCCTCTGTTTGTTCCAGGGCGATGCGGAGCAGTGCGAGGTCTTTAGATCTGCACTGGTGAGGCTTACAAAATGGCAGCTTCCGATTGTTTGTGAGTCCGGACCAACCGCTGAAGCTGGCCACACCTACAGCCCGCCCTCCGCTGATCGCAGGCTTGCACTGGTGCGAATCTGCACATCTGCACAACCGAGCAGGAACAAAATGGTGCGCTCCGGAAAATTGAAAGACCGTTTTTTTCTGGTCTTCACATAGCATGCTGGAGGACCACTTGGGACATGTCTAAGGCCCTTTCTGCACAAGGAAGTTAAGAAGGGTCAAGGCTTCCTGTCATGGAGGTCGTCCGCACCTTGGATTGGAGTAGATTCGGACTATTTACCTTAGTTCTGCACCTAAGTCCTATCCAAAATGCCCCCAAGTGGTCCTCCAGTGAGCTATGTGAAGACCAGAAAAAAACGGTCTTTCAATTTTCCGGAGCGCGCCATTTAATTCCTGCTCAGTTGTGCAGATGTGCAGATTTGCACCAGTGTGAGCCTGCGACCAGTGGAGGGCGGGCTGTGGGTGTGGCCAGCTTCAGCGGTTGGTCCGGACCCACAAACAACCGGAAGCTGCCATTTTGTAAGCCTCACCAGTGCAGATCTAAAGACCTCGCACTGCTCCGCATCGCCCTGGAACAAACAGAGGAGCCCTGCAGAAGGGCTTAAGGGAAAGTCCGCGTTGCTTCGAGCCAAGAAGAACCGGTAAGTAACGGCATGGAGCGATTCACTTGCCTCGTGCGGAAAGGGCCTAAGACACACATGTGGATTCTCTCACCCTTCAATGGGAAAAAGAGTGCAGGTTCTGGATGGCTGATGATCAGGGCAGCAGGTCCTTCTCTTGGGGGACTCTATGTGATTCTCCCAGGCTCTTTCTGGTCTGTCTCCACAAAGTCTCTCTTCTGATGTTCTTCCTAGCTTCTTCTTCTCAGCCTTTTTTTTTTTTTAAATCTGGGGTGCAGGTCTGCAAGCAGGCTCTTTTCTTCTCTTAGGTGAAGCAGCCACTTCTCCAAGTCTCTGTGTACCTGTATTTTCCTAACTTGGGAGCTGTCATGTGGATTCAAGGGGATGCCTTCTGGAAGGGGCTAACATGACCTTAATGTTATACTCTGGAGGTTCAAAAATTTAGATTTGAATACCCTCTGGGTACTGGTAATGACTCTCAAGTAGTCTGGGGAGATTTGACAATAGATTCCGTGCACATAGGACAAAGCCAGTCCGACAGAGTCATCTTCTCTCTTTCAAATCTGGATGGGATTTCCCAACATCTCTGGACAATGCACATTACCTTACAATGGAAGTTATACCAGCCTGAATCAGTTTTGCAAGACTTCCATTCAGTGGAAGAGAACAAGTCACTTAAGTACTGATTTCTCTCCCAGACACACCAAGGAGCCATTTCCTTGTCAGGAGGAGGGAGGAGAGGTTTTTGGTGGAGAAGTTCCAGCTTGTATTTTAAAATGAAGTCTGACTTTTCCAAGATGGACGTGGGGTCTAGGCAACTGCATATTCCCTAACGTGCAAGTGTGTAGACTGTGGCAACAGGAAATTCCCTTCTTGTTTCATCAAAGTCTAGTTGCAATTAATATTTACCAAGCACAACTCACAAAACCACCTCCTGCAAGTCAACATATTCCATGGGAGTTTCCCCAACAATCAAGTCCATCACTCCTTTCAGCTGCTCAGTGGCGGTGTTTGTCCTTTGCCTCCCATGGCCTCACTTCAAGCCATTCAGGTAGCAGTTTGCCCATCTGTGCCCTTGGCACCCTCTCAAGGGGAAACATTTAGTTCCAGCCTGCCACTTCACATGTTGATCGTGGAAGCAGAGCCAGTTCAGTCCCAGCACCACCAGCTAATTAGCTGTGGGAGCCAACACAAAATTATCAGTTACCAGTGCCCCTCTGTTACACAAGTAAACTGTGGAGGTCTGGTGTCTCACCAACCTCACTTTCATGTCATTATTGTCCATTTGGACAAACTATATATATTTTAGTTGCATTAGTTGCCTTTACAAATCATGTTTTGTTTGAAGGAACCTATACTACTAATTACTAGAGCTGGAAGAAGCCCTCACAAAACAGTGGAAATTCTGTGGACCTTACTGTTGCTACACCTGAAATAGAGTTCTCCAGAACAAGAAATTCAAGAACTTTTACTTTTCAACAGGAGTCTGTTTATTTACAGCTTTGGACATATTGGGGAATTCATTTTATCAAAATTTCACAGGACTCTACTGCATTTGCGCTATTAGTATTTGCATAGGTTGACCAGCAACTGTATACAGCTCTCCCTCCGCATTCACAGGCTTCACTTTTGCGAATTTGGTTATCTGTGAGATGCCCGCTTGCCCCCCTTCTCCCCCTCCCATTCCCTGGCCTGGGGGGGCAGGAGGGCACAGGGAGGGCAATCGACCCTGTCCCGCACTCCTTTGGCCACTATTGCTGGTGCGGGCACACCCTCGACAGGTGGCAGAAGGTGAGAGAGAGGGGCGCAGGAGAGAGCCAGTGGGGAAAGAGCTCTTTCTCTGCTTGGTTTCCCCTGTGCTCCCTCCAACTCACCCGATCGCACAGGTGGGAGCCAGAAGAAATCCAAGCAGGGAAGTTCTTTCTTTCCCCGCTTGGCTTTCTCCTGCGCCCCCCCCCCACTCACCCGATCGCAAGGGTGGAAGCCAGGAGAAAGGCAAACAGGGAAGCTCTTTCCCCATTTGGCTTTCTCCTGTGACCCTCTCGATGGCGCGGGTGGGGGCCCACAGTTATTTGCAGTTTTTTCACTTTCGTGGGGGTTCTGTTTCCCTATCCCTCACGAAAGTGAAGGGCCTACTGTATACATATACTGTTTACTAGTCATTCATAACACTATTGTATTATATTCATTGAGTATATTTGTGTTTTCAACATCAGCTTTGTGTCCTGTACATGTATATTTTTGTTCTCTTAGCTGCAGGCTTTTTTAGTTTGGTTCTTTTGCCTTGGGCCAGTTTGCTGTTTTGTGATTGTAGGGTGTAACTTGCCCAAGGTAACCCAGTGAGTTTCCATGGAGGGATTCAAACACTTTTTTCTGGAGTCTTAGCCCAACAGTCAATGGACCACACCACTCTGGCTCCAATACCCTCTGTCATTTCACAGATGAAAACTGGGACACATGCAGCAAAGCAGAATGTGGTCAAGATGACAAAAATTATTACTAAAGAAAAACAGACAAGCAGGAGAGGCAGCAGCAATTTGCTTTTGCCTGAATATACTGGGGCAAGATTACACCCCCCCCCCTTATCTCCTCTCCCCACTGCTGAGTTAATTCCATTTAGATTATTTGTGATATTTGAACTCAGTTTTGCAGCAATAGAAGTAAGCTGAGAACAAAGGGGGGAAATGGGAAGAGGAAGAAGAAACTGGAACATTTTAAAAGCTCTGAAGGTAGGATGACAGAGAATTTATCAAGATTATCCCTGCCAAACCTGGACAGTTGGAGTATATGAATACTTCCTTGATGGTGACATAAGCCAGATAAACAGGTGTAATGAGAGATTATGTTTATGTGTTTTACTGAGAGGATTACGGTCATACACTCCAGAACTATTTCCAGACATATGAGCACCAGTGAAAAACTTGTGCAGCCCTCTGTATTCTCTTGTATCACAATACAGTCAATGCCAGGGGATCTACTGGAAAAGCCGCAAATATCAAAAGAGATTTAGATTGAATTTCTGTCACCAGTTTCTTCTCTTTTCTTTTTTTTCCTTGAGCTGCTGCTCCTCCTTCTCCTCTTTCTTCTCAGTCTTTAGACTGAGGCTGAGTCTAGCAGATTACCCACAGGATGAGTGCACAGCCCAATATTCTGTTCATTCCCAGTGGGGTGTAAAGCTTCATCATTATACTTCTGCTGGGCCACAAAAAAGCACCTGGAAAATAAAAGCAGAATGTCATGAAGATGAATAGTCAATGTGATGATCTCTCAGTGCCATGTCTACACTGTTTTGGCTTACAGGGTATTGAAACAGGGTATCTTTTGGTACTGATTCTGCTTATATGATGCTCAGTACCAATGTAGCCATAGATTATCAATTCTTTTGATAAAGTATTGGACCTAGCAGTGACTAAAGCAGAATTTGAGGACTTAGGTTGATCATACATGAGATGAAATGCTGTTAGATGGAAACTCTGACAAATAGTTACCAGGTCCAGCTCAAACACTTTAGAAAGACTGTAGTTTTCCAAAACAGTGCATGTAACTCAGATTTGTGTCCCCTTTTTTCTGAGGAACACACAGCAACATAAGGGTGTTCTTCTAAGCCAGGGATAAGCCACTGCCAGTGGTTCGGAGATTTCATTGGCTTCACAGGAGACTTTAGAAGGCTGCATCTCTTGGTTACATCCCTTGGCTGCAAAAGAGAGAAGAAAGAAATCAAACCTACTTTGCCCTGCAAAATTCTTCTAGAGGGTATGTGGGTACTTTGTCAAGATTTTGGCCCTCTCTGGGCTGCTTTAGGACCGATGTAGCTCTTTTTTACAATATAAACTGACCCAGAATTCACATCAACTTCAGAATTATTTCCTGTTAGAAAGAACGGCTTCTCTTGGCTGTTACTGTGGTCAATGGCTCTCTCCCGGGGTCTACAATTCATTAATTGTACTACATCAAATTGATATCTCCACATGGCCAATGTTAGAAATCATTTCACACGTCTGACAGGGTCACTGAACGAGCACCTAGGCAGATGCGGCTGAACAGCCGATGTTAGGAAAATTCCGGTCTGGCCAGTGACTTAATCTGTCACGTAGCCCCAAGGAGCCCTACAGACAGTCCAACCATCAAGCACACAAGGGGTTTCCTACCCTGAAATGGTAGCTCGATAGAATCACAATCAGTCTGCCAAGTGAAGGCAATTTCCACTGTGCCGATGCCTTTGTTCTACTCCAGCAGAGACATTCTCAACTCATCATGAACCATCAAGCTGGAGATTTCCATCGTTGAGGGCTTTGATCTAGCCCCTCTATCTATTGTTCTCCCCAGGAAAGGACAAGCCCTCCAGGTATATTTTTCCTATAAAAACCCCCTGTTTCAAGCGGTTTGAGGGATTGCTCTCACCTGCCTCCCGGCTTGCTGTCACTCTGTTTGTTGATCGTTCCCCCTCAGCCCCTCCCACGTACTGAGGTTCACCGCTCTTCACTTTCTGACCTAATTTGATCTTCCCAGACATCTGGATCAGGTGGAGTATTACCCTAAAACCCTTTCTAAAAATCCCCTATCGATTTTCCTCCCTTTATATTTTCTTTTAGGCTCTGTGTGAGTGAGTGCAAACATGCGTAAGTGCACAGTGATGGACATTTTATAAAAATAAAATAAAAATCATTTATTAGACCTTTTGTGTGGTTTTTGGTCTGACCTGACCTGGTATACATTGAGTTTTAAAATCCTGCTAAGTTACCCTGCCTCTCACTTTGCCAACTTGTGCTCAAGCTAATTTTCCTTCCCCATATTATATTCTGAACATGGTGACTGGGACCCCTGGAACTCAAAATAACTGACTCAGTGACTGGGACCCCCAGGACCCCTGGAAATCAGGGTAACATGGCATGTCTAAGAAGATGGCAAAAATGGCTTCACACCTGCTGCAGAGTGTTTAGGGGCATTTGGGAACAAAAAGAATTGATCAAAAAATAAAAATTGAGGAAAAAAATGGGTCCCTGGGATGACATTACAGAGATTGGTCTTTGTGACTTTACAAGAACCCCCTTATGGTCTCAGGTTTTGGCTTTGAAATTTCATGAATGGGAAACTGATGACTTGGCAACCCTAGATTCTAGATGGATGGCATCTGTACACATTGGAAGTCCACTAAAACTCTCTTGTCCTCTATAAAATATTTTTAAGCATTCAGATTCAAAAGAATTCTATGATCCATGATTCATGATGATTAGAACAATTTCTTACCTAGAAGACTTCTTAGAAACAACACCAGAGCTGTTTTAAATATAATTGAATATTTCAAGAAACATAATGAAAAAAATATTGCTACATTCTTTATAGATACTGAAAAAGCCTCCAACAAAGTCAAATGGACATTTATGTTAGAAGTCTTAAGGAGAATGTATCTAGACATAAACTTTGTTAAATGAATTGAAGGAATCAAAAAGTGCAAGTTATTATCAATGAGGAAAAGCAAGAAAACTTGATATTTAAAAAGGCACAAGACAAGGTTGCTCTCTATCACCCCTTTAATTTATAGCTGTATTGGATGTACTGAATAGAAGTATTTGTTGAGATTCAGAAATAAGGAGGTCAAAACCAAAGACCAAACTTACAAATTGAAAGCATTTACAGATGACCTGCTGATATTCTTAGAAGATCCTGTGCAGAGTATTGAAAAATTAATGAGAAAAACAAATGAATTTGTTGATGTTGCAAGTTTCACAATAAATAAAAAACAGGAATCCTCATTAAAATGCATAAGAAATAAAGAAGAAGATTTAACAAAGAAATCAGGATTCAAACTGGAAAAGTAAATTAACAACATTGACAACAATGAAGAAATGTATGGAGAGAAATTTTAAAAGAACTGGAAAGATGGTCAAAACTTTATCTATCCTTGCTGGGCGGAACAACGGCAGTAAAAATGAACATCTTACTAAAAATGAATGCTTTATTTCAAGATTTACCAATTATTATGAAGGACAAACTTTTTCAGAAATGGTAGAGTGAATTGACAAAATTCATCTGGGTAGGAAAAAGAATTCAGGAATAAATAGAAAAACTTAATAGATCATAAATATAGGGGAGGTTGTCTACCTGATTTGAAACTTTATTATTATCCAGTGGAATGACTTGGATTTCAGAGTGGATAACAGTACAAAATACAAGAATACTAAATCAACAGGGAAACATTCGAATAAAGACAAGCGAAAAACTAGAATTGATGGGAATTAAATGTCGATATTTTCCATATATTCAACTTACAGAAAGGTTCAAAATAGATATAAAATTTGAAGGATTTGATTTGGAACATAATTTGAATGAACTAGAAAAGAATCATATTTGATAACCCTAGACACTCCGTGTCCAAAATTTATAAATTACTACTGTCACAAAATCTCAAAGAAGAAACAGTTAAAGAAGTAATGATCACAAGGTCCCGAAATTTGGGGCATGAAATCCAATTAGTGCCCTGAGAAACATACTGGAAGAAAACAAATAAATTTACATTTTCCCAAGATGTAAAAGAGAATCATTTGAAAATTACGTACAGGTGGTATTTAACACTAGTAAAATTGAATAAAAATGTATAAAACTGGTAAAAGCAAGTGCTGGAAATGCCAAGACAAAATTGGTTCATTCTTCCACATGTGATGGACTTGCCTTTTAACAGAAAAGTACTGGACTAAAATATATTCAATAATAATGGAGATCTTTCAACTTAAACTTCCTTAAATTCCAGAATTATTTTGTTGAACATGACACATAATCTAGAAGAGAGATTTCTGAAGAGTGTTTTTATACATGATCATGGCTTACAGAATTCTGTTTGCCAGATTGTGGAAAAGCAATGACATCCCAGAGATAGAAGAATGATTAATTAAATTACTAGAAATGAAGTGACTTGATTCTCTGACATGCTGAATCAATGGAATATCAATAGAGAAAACTGAATAGAATGGGCACCAGTGATTAACTATTTCAGAGAGAAATGGAAAAATCTGATTATAAATTATCCTGAGATTAAATATACTATCAGCATAATTTAATTGATAGAGAAAAATAAAGAAACTCAAATTGTATTTTAAAAAATAATTTGACTAAATCATTGTACATTATGTATATTATGGCAGAAATGAAGTAATTAAGTAAGAGGCAGAAAGGACTGAAAAGTTGTAATAAATATACAAATAACTCCAACAAAGGTTGAGAAGGAAGTATTAAGAAATAGTCAATTAATATTTATAAACAGAAAAGGAAAGAACTGGTTTTTTATAACAGAGGTTGAAAGAGAACCAAACACTTGTGGTAAAGTTACAAATCTATTTGTTTTATTTATTAGTCTTTGATAACTTTTAAATTCAGACTCTTAGTGTAAAATGTAAAAGTTAATCAAATTCAACCTGACAGGTGTTAATTGTATCCATATCATTTTGAAATTTGAAATGTACAGTAATGAACTATGTGTATTTTATTTTAAAATAAATAAATTTTACAAAAGAAGCTTCCTCGTCCTCACACTTAAGAAAGCAGCTCCCCCCAACGAAATTATTGGAGTAACTGAAGTACAATTCGGAAGCATGGATGAATGGTGGATACAAAGGTCTTTGGGCAGTGATTGCTGGATGCTTGACTAAGTATTTAAGTCCTAGAAAGTTTAATGGCAGGATGCTGCCTGCTCATTTCAGCTTGTTAACCTTTTAAAAGGCCCTTTCCTGTTATTGTCAGAAAAGTTGCTGAAAAGACATCAAGGCAGCCAGGCTTGGCAAGCATTGCAGGAAGTTGCCACCGAGGTCATGCAGGTGTATGCTGCTTGTCATTTACATAACTCAGCAGTCGAGACCGGTCGTTTCCTTGGCAAAATATTAGTGCTGCTACACCTAGCAACCATATTTTCAAAGAACAAAATAGGGTGCATTGTCTGACACGTAAGAAGTCTGATTTAAAAACCAGAAATCACGGAGAGCTTATTTCTTCAGCTGGAACGCAGTTCTGATGAAGGAATTAAACAGATAAGAAAGAAAGCAAAGTGTCAACTAGCAAGCCCCACCTACTGGGACACTTTACTTCTAGTAGTTGTGGATGTCATTGCTGAGGATGTCAAAATAAAAGAAAAGAAAATGGGAAAACACATTACTATCTCAGTTCTAAAGACTCTGGACTGAAGCACAATAGCTATGGTTTAGGGGCAACTGACAAACAGGCGGCTTGTTACTGCAGTAGTTAGCCCTCTCCTGGGGTCTACAATTTATTAAAATCAATATTAAATATAATCTCCACATGCCTGAGAGGATCCCCTGGATGAGCACACAGGCAGGCATGGTTGAACGGCCGCGATCTGGAAAAACCCGATCTGGCCAGTAAACGATCTGTCACGTAGCCCCTGGAGCCCTCCAGACATGCACACATTAAATCATACAAAGGGTCCTCTGCCCCAAGAAGCCAGCTTGACAGGATTAGCAATCCTGACAAACAGTCCATCAAGTGAAAGCAATTTGCATACTGCTGCGGCTTTTGACAAGGTTGGCTAAAACCAATCAAACTAAGAACTCTGACATTTTGGGGCTTTGTCCTCTTAATCATGCACATTTTGGAGCTTTGTTTTAGCTCCTTGACCTATTGTTCTCCCTGGGAAAGGATTAGCCCTCCAGGTACATTTTCCCCTATAAAAAGACCCGGGTTTTGAACGGTCCCTCGGATCGCTCTGGTTTCTTCTCAGTTCCACACCACTCTGTCTGGCTATCCCCTCAGCCATCCACGTGCTGAGCCGCTTCTCTCGCTCCACTGCTGTCTCAGACGTCGGACCAGGTGCAGTATACCCCGAAAATACCTCTTCAAAATCCCCCATCAATTTTCCTCTCTTTTATTTTTTGCTAGGGTCTGTGTGAGTGAGTGCGTAAGTGCAAACGTGCGCAAGGACTGATTTTTAAATAAAAATAATTTAATTAGCAATTTGATGTGGTTTTTGGATTGTCCTGACCTCGTAAACATTGGGTTGAAAAGATCTCGCTAGGTTACCCTGCCTCTTGTGGTGCCACAGCTTGTGCTCTTGCTAATTCTAATTCCCCATTGATTAAAACATATCAAGGTGTCCCCCACAGGACCCCCAGAAATCAGGGTAACAGGCTACAAGCAGGAAGAAATGCTGCTGAGAACAAGAACTGCCCTAAATCAGAATCATAGTATGTAGACTTTGATCCAGCTAAAATCTAACTATTGCCACATTTTTATAACTGACAGCTTCCCTTGACTAATCAAAAGCCTCAGCATTTGGAAGGAGTTGTCCTAATCAGGATTTTTGAAAATATCTATATGACCTACCTCCTGTTCCAGTCTGTTTATTGTGAATTGCTTGTGAATTTTTGGGACTAACCATTTCTTTTTAAACTCAGGGAAGGGGATGTCCCCCACTATTTCCAGAAGTTTCCAATTCAGGGAGTACTGTTTTTATTCCTCTTGTACTTCTAGGCAGTCCCATTGATGATGAGCTGAATGTGGGCGAACCACAGGGACTTTCCCCTGACCTTCCTTCCCTCATTCATACACCACAGAATATTTCTTCCTTCCCTTTCTTCAACAGTTATAATGCTAAAGTGATATAGCACTTTAGCGCTTTGATTATAACAAAAGCAATTAAAAATTAAATCTGCGAGACAGGGAATATGGATCTTGGGGAGGAGTGCAAGGGATGGTGTTGAGTTCATAGAGGAAATGATGGAGAGGGAAGGAAACCCTGCTCACATCACTGTTAGCCTCATTTGAAGCAGGAAAAAAAAGAAGTGGATAAACCCCCAAGATATTTAGGGCATGACTGGATGTGGAAGCATGAACCAAAGTAGCCTGGTATGTACTGGAACTGTTGGCCCATCTGCAGTAACAAGGTGACTCACTGTGTCACAGAATCTTGGAGCTTGAAGGCACTGCAAGGGCCATCTAGTCTAACCTCCTGATGTGCAGGGATACACAACTACAGTGCTCCTAAGAGTTAGCCATCCAACCCCTGAACAGCGCCTACGGTAAAAAAAAAACAACTTTTTTCTTGTAATTTAACTCAGGCCATTTCTGCACTAGACTATTATTCCACTTTCATCCTCAACCTCAAAGGCCCCTCCCTAAACTGCAAACCTCAGGATTCCATAAGAGGTTGAAAGTGGAATAATAGTACTATAACAGTCTAGTGCAGTAATGGCCTCAGTTGGGTCAGTCATATTCTATTCTCTGGAGCAGCAGAAACCAAGCTGCCTAAAGTCAGATCGCAATTAGATTTTTCCTTCATGCTCTCACATTTCCTTGTTCTTCCTTTTGCCACAGACATAACCCAAAATGCCCTTCTTACTATTTTTAAACCTCTAGCAAATCTGAGCTCATTCTGCACTTTAGCTTCTCTGATCTTCCCCCTACACTTCTTGGTCATCTGTTTGAATTCTTCTTTGGTGATTCCCCCTTTTTCTATTTCTTGTACATGTCCCTGTTAAATCTTAGGCTCTTTCCGCATGAGGCTGGTGAATCGGTTTGTGCCATTTCTTACCAGATTTTCCGGGCTCGAAACAAGGCGGACTTTCCCTCATTTCCTTCTGCACAGCTACTGCGTATATTCCATTCTGATTCGGAGGAGTGCGAGTTCATGAATCCACACTGCCTCCGCTATGGCCACTCCCGCTACTCCCCTCACCCCGCATCATCGGCTGTGATTGGCCCTTTTTTTTTTTGCATGGTTTAGTACGTCATTGCGTACATGCGTATGTGCGTACATGCAAAAGTCCATACTACCCCTTGACCCCTCCCATGAGCCCTCCCCTGACCACCAATTCGCATTGGCGCAAATGTACGTGTCTGCACCACTGTGAAAATACGAATTGGATCGATCTGGAAAATTGGAAAACCGATTTCTTCTGGTTTTCAAATAGCGCACTTTACTACCACATGGGGGCGCATTTAGTTGGAATTATGTGCAGAACAAAGGTAAATAAACCGAACCTAGTCCACTCCAACGTGCAGAAGACCTCCATGGCAAGATGCATTGCCCCGCCTTAATAACCGCATGCGGAAAGGGCCTTAGCTTCATTGAAAGTTCTTTAGACGCCTCCCATTTTTTCTCCTCATTGGAATTGTTAGAAATTGTGCCTTCAATATCTCATTTTTAAGAAACTCCCATCTATCATAAACTGCCTTCTCTTGTAATATTCCTGACCATGGGATCAATTCTACTATTTCCCTATGTTTACTGAGATCAACTTTCTTAAAGTCTAAAAATGCATGTCTGACTACACTTGAAGATTGTTACAATGGTATGTGGATGCCACTTTATCTGGCTGAGTCCTGCAGGCATTCCTGTTACCATGCCATATATCCCTACTCCATGATACAGTATATTTGGTGATAAATATTGTTTAATTAGCACAAAATAGATAAATCATACCTTTATGGCTGAAATGCCATGTAGAAAGAGGACTCTAGCTGGGAGCTTCATGCCAAGGCAGATTACTTCAGCATGGCTAGGTCATAAATTCATGAGGATTAGACAGAGAGCTCTGACTTAATAGGCTTGAGATGAAGACAATAGCTAGTGAAGCTGCAAGAGGAAGCAACTAAAAGATTAACATCCTGTAACCTCTTCCCACAGAAATTCTCCTTTGTTTCCTCACCTGTCCAGACATTATGGGACTATCACAACCTCCATCAATGCTTTGTCACCTGAAGTTAAAACTATTGTCCTGTTATGGACCCTTTTCTTTGTTCTGCCAGAATGCAATTAACACATTCCATTCAGGGTGGGAAACAGGGTACTTGAACGCCAGCTCCAACCCAGGTAATTTACTTGGTACTTTGGACACACTTTGGTGTATTACACTGTATGGAGACCCACAGATTCCTTTCCATTGCACTGCTCTTGGACCTCCAGTATAAGCCACACTTCACCTCAATCTTCTGCTTCTAAAATGGTAACTATCACCCACTTCATCCCAAAATCTCCTTGCTATCCAACTTTTATCTCCTTTCCTTCTAAGAGTCTTGTTTGAATCATGAGACTGATTAATTTCTTGTGTGTGTTTCTGAATTCCCCCAGTAAAACATTCCTTTGACCTCCAACTGGTGTCTTGCAGTTAGTACCCAGACCCTCTCTGTGCCTCTTTCTGACCCCCAGACACTCTCTGTGGCTCTTTCTGCTCCTCCACTTCCCTGTGGCTCTTTCTCCCCCCCCCTTACCTGGTGAGCCCAATCCCTGCATTGAGGGCCCCCAGCTGCTGGTATTCTGAAGAGGGGCCCAGCAGCCAGCACTGGCGATCTGCTTCTACTTCTGACTATTCCTCTGTCCAATTCTGATGAGCTGTGCAGAGTGTTGCCAAGGCAACCCGTGGCAACACTCTGATGGCAAGACTTGGACAGAGGAGCAGTCAGAAAGAGAAGTAGATTGTGAGTGCTGGCTGCTGGGACCCTCTTCAGAATACCAGCAGCTGGGGGCCCTCAACGCAGGGATTGGGCTCACCAGGCAGGTGGAATGCCACAGCTGCAGGAGAGGTGCAAAGGTCACATGAAATGGCCTGGAGGGCTAGATTCAGTCTGCAGGCGTTGTGTTTGACACATGCGCTGTAGGGTGTTTCTGCTAAGGTATTTGCTTTCAGGCTGCTTCCAGACTGTCTACATGACTTCTGGGTTGCACATTTATGGTTAGAGTTATCTGTTCACTCACAGTCTTCTCCTTTTCTTTTATTAGTGCATTTGCTTCATCTCATTCATTAACTTGATTCAGGCCACTATCTGTAATGTCTAATTTATATATTTTTAATCTTTAACATAACACTTGCCTTGCAGACAATTTCATTGTCCAGAAGGTGGAAGAGGCAACAAGGGGATCCGCCATTTTGGATCTGATGCTAACCAACAGTGATGACCTGGTTAATGGAGTGGAAGTGGTGGGATCTTTAGGTGAGAGTGACCATGTTCTCCTGGAGTTTGTTATACGGTGGAAAGGGGAAGCCAAGCACAGTCAGACTCACATTCTAGACTTTAAGAAAGTTTATTTCAATAAACTTAGAGAAATATTAGGTGTCATCCTGTGGTCAGGCATACTAAAAGAGTTTGTGATGGATGGGAGTTTGTTAAAAGTAAGATATTGAAGGCACAGTTTCGAACAACTCCGTTGAGGAGGAAAAATGGGAGGTGTCTAAATAAACCAAGATGAATGTCTAAAGAACTTTCAACTGAATTGAGATTCAAAAGGGCCATGAACAAGAAATTGAAAAAGAGGGAAATCACCAAAGAGGAATTCAAACAAATAGCCAGCATGTGTAGGGAAAAAGTCAGAAAAGCTAAAGTACAGAAGGAGCTCAGGCTTGCCAAGAAGGTTAAAAACAAGACTTTTGGGGTTATGACTGTAGCAAAAGGAAAAACAAGAACATGGTGAGGCTACTGCAAGGAGAAGATGGAGAAGTGGTAACAGAGGACAAAGAAAAAAACAGAACTACTTAACGTTTTCTTTGCCTCAGTCTTCTCCCAAAAGAAAAAAAGTGTTCAATCTGGAGAAAATGGGACAGATGATGTTAATAGGGGAACTGCGGCACAGAATAGGTAAAGAGGTAGTACAGGAATACCTGGTTACTCTAAAGGAATTCAGATCCCCAGGGCCAGATGAGCTTCATCCAAGGCTATTAAAAGAACTGACAGAAGTAACTTCAGAACCATTGGCAATAATCCTTGAGAATTCTGGGAGTTCTGGAGAATTTTATTCCCATCATCAAAAGTGGGAAAAAAGAGGACCCAAACAACTACCACCTAGTCATCCTGGCATCAACACCAGGAAAGATCCTACAGCAGATCATTAGACAATCTATAAGCACTTAGAAAGGAATGCCATGATCACTAAAAGTCAACATGAGTTTCTCAAAAACAAGTGATACCAGCCTAATCTGATCTCTCTCTCTCTCTCTCTCTCTTTTAATAGAGTTACAAGCTTGGTGGATGAAGGCAATGCTGTGGATGTAGCAAATCTTGATTTCACTAAGGCCTTTGACAAGGTCCCTCATGATATTCTTTCAAGCAAGATTGTAAGATGTGGGTAAGACAATACTATTGTTAGGTGCATTTGTAATTGGCTGACTGGCTGAATATAAAGGGTGCTAACCAATGGCTCCTCTTCATCCTGGAAAGAAATGACTAGTGGGGTGCCACAGGATTCTGTCCTGGGCCCAGTGCTGTTCAACGTCTTTATCAATAACTTGGATGATGGAATAGATGACACCAAATTGTAGATTTGTAGACAATTTGTAGATGACACCAAATTGAGAGGGGTTGCTAATACCTCAGAAGACAGGATCAGAATTCAAAATGACCTTGACAGATTGGAGAGCTGGGCCAAAACTAACACAATGAATTTTAACAGGGGGAAATGTAGGGTACTACACTTAGGAAGAAAGAATGAATGGGTGACACTTGGCTTGAAAACAGGTGTGAAAAGGATCTAGGAGTCTTAGTGGAGCACAAGCTGAACACGAGTCAACAGTGTGATGTGGCAGCTAAAAAAGTCAATGTGATTCAAGGTTGCATCAATAGGCATATAGTGTTGAGATCAAGGAAAGTAATAATAACACTCTATCCTGCTTTGGTTAGACCTCACCTGGAATACTGTGTCCAGTTCTGGGCACCACAATTCAAGAACAGTATTGACAAGTTGGAATGTGTCCTGAGGAGGGCCACCAAAATGATGAAGGGTCTAGAAACTATGCCCAATAAAGAGCAGCTTAGGGAGCTGGGTATGTTTAGCCTGATGAAAAGAAGGTTAAGAGGTGACATGATAGCCATGTTTAAAAATTTGAAGGGATGTCATGTTGAAGATGGAGCAAGCTTATTTTCTGCTGCTCTGGAGACTAGGACATGGAGCACCTAAACATCAGGAAGAACCTCCTGACAGTAGCCCTTTTTGCACGGCATTTCTAATGCGAAAGGGCCCCTTGAGCGTCGCGCACATGTGAGGAGCGGTCCACACGACGCACTCACATTTGCACGACGCTCAAGGGCCTAACGCAGACCGTGCACGCATTTTTTCATTTTCGGCTTGAAGCCAAAAATGCTGTGCGGTCGCACATTGCTCTGGGGCCCCGCATGCACTTACCTTGCATGCGGAGCCTCGGGAGCCGGGCCAGTCACACTTCCTGTCCAGTGCAGGCCGGGAAAGGTCCCAGGCTGCGCTGCGAAAGGAAGAGGCAGGGCGCTTGCGTGACCAGGAAGCAGCTGTGGAGCTGAACAGGTAAGGAAGCAAGAGCCTTCCTCCGGAGGCTGCTCGCACGAGCCCCGCACCCCAGCACCACGAAAGGGTAAGGTGCAAAAAGGGTCAATAAAAGCCATTTGACAGTGATATATGCTGCCTCCGAGTGTGATAAAGTCACCTTCTTTGGAGGTTTTTAATCAGAGGCTGGATGGCTATTTGTTGGCGGTGCTTTGAGTTTGTGTTCCTGCATGGACATGATGGCTGTTGTGGTCTCCTCCAACTCTATGATTCTATGAAACATAGCAAGTGAATCATAAATGAATGGCAAGTCGATAAATTTTAGAGAATGTAGCTTAGAAAATGGAAATACTTGTATTAAATGATATAACTATTAATGTGTTATATGTTTTAAGTGATGTTTAAAAAAACAATGAGGTGCAAACTAAAGTGAAAGATAAGTATGTAATGTGGATAACTTTAGAGTAAGGGTATGTGGAAGTTAAAGTTACTTCACCAAATGTAGTGTATACTATGACATTGTACAGTCATAGGTAAGTATGATAATGAATTTAATGTTTTGCGTGTGTTAAAGGTGCAAGATATCATTGCTGTTAATGAGACCTAGAGCAATGACTTCTGGAGGAGGGACATATGAAGGGAGAAGCTGAGCAAGCCTGTTTGGAGTCAGCCAATTACAGCTTAGTGAAAGCGATAAGGGGGAGCTTCAGTCATGTAGGGACGGGGGGTGATGGGGGCGATTTGCCCTGGGTGGCAATGTTTTTGGGGTGGCCAAACCCATAGCCATGCCCCCACGCCGAGTGGCCATGCCCCCTGTGCCATAGCCACACCCCTCTCCCCCCCACACACACACTCCAAGCTCCACCACTGAAGAGCCTACGGGAGATAAGTGATACAAAACTGAGGCTTGTCTCTAACACAAGGCAGATAGGGAAAAAGATGGCCTAGAGACAGGGAAACGCTGGCACAGAAATGGGGTACAGATTTCAGAGAGATGAGAACAGATGGAATAGAGATAGGAGGTCATGCAGAGGAAAGGAATGATTACGGTTTTAAGGAGCTGCAAGGGTTAATGTATTATTTTTCTTGTGCCTTAATAAACTCTCACTTGTTTGTTTTTACCACTCTTTCTGCCTGTTCATGCTGTGTTTGGTGGAGGGGCTGGTCACAGTTACTACATGAAACCCACCAAAACGACACAGCCACTGGTCCTCAATAGGGGATCATATTGAAGCCCAAGTACCCCATCCAGGAAGGAATTAATGGGTTGGAGAGAGCAAAGAGAGTGACAGGACCCCAAGATTGGAACTGTGGGGACAGTCTGGCAAGGGGATCCATCACATATGGGTATAAGATTGCAATCCAAGGTTGCTTGTAAACATTTGCTGGTAATAAGTTTTCTGATTAAGTTAGTGGTAGTATATCTGTGTTAGGAGCACAGATGGGGGGGCTGTCCTTTCTGTCTAGATGAACGGGTTAAAGAAAAAGGAACTTAAGTAGAGTTTCAGCCAAATTCCTTTGTGTTTTAACAATCAGAGGAAGCTCTGCCTTGTTCAAGGAATTTCCCACGCCTCTAGCACAGACAGCTCTGTTAAACTCATATGAGAGATGTTTACGGGAAAACTAAACAACTAACATTCCTGGGGACATTATCTGGATATATTAGAGAGAGTTCAAGGAGTTTTATTTCAGTTTATTTTTTCATTTTGAAAAGCAACTGAGGCAGAACTTCCTTAAAACAGTTTCTTGGTGGTATTAAGGAATACATTCTTAAAAGAAAATAACAGAAGTTACTGTAGTGCTCTTGGGTTTTAACTAGAGGTTACAAGAGATATGGAGCTACTCCAAAGCCCTGTTTCTTTTTCATAATATCTATTATAAACAATACATGATGTGTATAAACATTTCATGTTTACCTTTTCTTCATCCATAACCATCTGAGGTGGGAAGGGTTTGGAAGGTTACTTTGTAATTTTTTTTTAAAATTTAACTCATTGCAGATCTCTCAACCTAGTTTAATACTATTAATGTAGTAGTATGTTTTCTGAATTCTGCTGTGAATATCTTACTGTTTTTATTACTTTAAGAAAAATACTTGATAAGAAAATAGCATGAAATGTGTGTGTGCGGGAATCTGCTCAAAATATTTCTAAAAATGTTGGAGGAAGCCCTTTAAAAGAATGCTGTTATCGTGTTGTTTTTGAAATACAACTCAGCATTGGCCCTTTTGTAAAATAGTAACAAGTTATAGGTAGCACGTTACTTATAAGGCCTGGAGGTGGTGGTGGGGGAACACAAATGTGGTGACATCCTTATGTCAAGTGAAATGTTTCTGGAATGAAAGACAGAGGCCATTTCTGCACTAGCCTGTTATAGCGCTATGATTCCACTTGCAACATCCTATGGAATCCTGGGGTTTGCAGTTTCGGGAGGGGCCAACTAGCCCCTCCCAAAACTGCAAATCCCAGGATTCCATAGGATGTTGCAAGTGGAATCATAGCGCTATAACAGGCTAGTGCGGAAATGGCCAGAGACTTAACTCACCATGCCATTACGCTAGGTTATTCCATTCAAAAACCACTTCGGCTGTACTCACAAGGGTAGCTGATTGATGACACTGTGTATCGTACGCTTACGGTATCTGTGCTTTGATAACTTGATTTCCACATTTTTTATCTATGCTAATGATGTTATCATGACTTCATGGCCTCTTGCTTCACGATTCATTTGCCTCATTTTGAATAAAAAAATATAATTGTAATAATGCACTTAAGCACAACATCATTATGGTGTATTCGTAAACGCCCATCACAAGAAGTGACACAGGAAAACAAATGGGCCATGCCATCTTTCACCATGCTTGTTGTATTACATTATTTCCATTTGTTAGGTTTCCATTGTGTTGACAACTTTTCCTTGCAAGTGTGCTACCATGTTGTAATTATGTTACAGCATTATTATGAGTTCATACTGCTTCCATTTTGCTGCAGCCTCTAGACGAGTGCCCAGATGAGAGTCTTTTTAAATACTTGTTTATTAACATTTAACCATAAACTTAAAAACACACAAAGATATACACGTAAACAATACAAAGCCAAACATCAAATTGAAATTTTAAAAAACAAAACAATAGCAAACATTACAAACATAACTGTTATATAATTAAACCATAATCAAAACTTAACTAAACTAACAAAATAAAAACCACAACTATTTAAAACTTGGTTCCCACCCTTGTTGCAGATAGGTCTTACTAAGGCCCTTTCCGCACCTTACCTTCTTCTGGCGCTGGGGTGCGGGGATGGCATGAGCAGCCTCTGGCGAGAGGCTCTCGTGTCCGGGGTCCTTCAGCTTTGTATGAGCTGCCTGCTTGTACAAGAGCCCCGCCTCTTCCTTCTGCAGTGCAGCCTGGGACCTTCCCAGGCTGCGCTGGGGCAGGAAGCACAACCAGTGCAGCTCCAGAGGCTCCGCACGCCAGGTAAGTGCGCGCGGGGCCCAGGAGAAATGCACGATCACACACCATTTTTAGCTTCTAGCTGAAAATGAAAACATGCGCAACAGGGGCCTGCCGGTCCCTGGAGCGTTGCGTGATTGTGAGCGCATTGTGCAGATCGCTTCTCACAATTGTGCAACGCTCCAGGCGCCCTTTCCATGGCAAATGCCGTGTGGAAAGGGCCTGAGTAAATTTACTTAATTTATAATGATTACTTAAACTCAGTTTTAACTTTGTTGCTTATTATGTTTTAAACATTTTATCAAATACCTAGAAAAGAAACACCATTAGTGATATGACTCTATAATTCCAGTGTTAAACTATTCTAACTACTAAGTTTCAACCTATATATTTATCACATTACCAATAAAATCATAGTATTTCAACAATAATAAATTCTGTAAGTTGCAAGTAACTTTTAACACATGTTCTATGAACTAAACCATACTTATGCTATTAAAAGATATCAGAGTAGCAACAACTTAAAGTCATCTTTCATTTTCATAGTACCTTTCTCATGATAACAGTAGAAATAGGGATTAAAAAAGAAAAAAACAGCATGCAAGTTCAAAATCCTGAAGTCATCAATTCACCCTCATTTTCCTTTAGGTAGTCAATTAAAGATTTCCACTCCACAACAAAATCTTCTTCAGTATGAGCCTTTAATCTAGCTGTAAGTTCATCCATTTCCACTGTTGCTATCAACCTACTAAACTATGCAACCATTGATGGGATCACCATTTTCTTCTAATACTTTGTCATAAACCAGGCCCTTTTCGCATGGCATTCGTCATGCGAAAGGACCTCTGGAGCGTCGTGTGACTGCGAGGAGCATTTCAGATGACATTCTTGCAATCATGCAATGCTGCCAGCGCCAGCAGGCACTGATTGTGCACTATATCATTTTCGGCTTTTAGCCGAAAATGGTGTGCAATTGTGCATCACTCCAGGGCCCCACATGCACTTACCTCCGAAGCTGTGGCCCTTGCACTTCCTCCCCCAGTGAAGCCTGGGAAAATACCTGGCTGCACTGCAGAAGGAAGAGGTGGAGCAGGCTACTCCTGCAGAGCAGAAGCAGTGGGGACATGAGAGCCTCACAAAAGAGGCTGCTCGTGTGATGCCCGTGCGACCGTGCCAGACGCAGGTAAGTTGTGGAAAGGGCCCCAGTCTCGCTGCCAATAACATATATTGAAGCAATTTCTGTTGTTGTTCATTGATGTTGGTATCTGCTCCCCAAATTCCTAGTAGAAACAACTCAGGATTCTTACAGATCTGACATTTCAGAATTTTTATTATCACATTCTGAATTTCCATCCAAAATTTTTTAGCCTTATCACAAGTCCACCACATGTGATACAGCGATCCAGTACGATCTTGGCATTCCAAAAACTATTCTTCATGTCTTTATGCATCTTTGAAAGTATCTCCAGTGTCAGATACCAATATAGCATTATTTTATAATAATTTCCTTGAATATCAAGCGGGGTGCCACAGGGTTCTGTCCTGGGCCCAGTGCTGTTCAATATTTTCATCAATGACTTGGATGAAGGAATAGAGGGCATGCTCATCAAATTTGCAGATGACACCAAATTGGGAGGGGTTGCTAATACGCCAGAGGACAGGAGCAAAATTCAAAATGACCTGGATAGATTGGAGAGCTGGGCCAAAGCTAACAAAATGAAACTCAACAGAGAGAAGTGTAAGGTCCTACACTTAGGTAGAAAAAATGGAATGCAGAAATATAGGATGGGGGACACGTGGCTGGATGGCAGTACGTGTGAAAGGGATCTAGGAGTCTTAATAGACCACAAGCTGAACATGAGTCAGCAATGTGATGCGGCAGCCAAGAAAGCCAATGCAATTCTCGGCTGCATCAATAGGAGTACGGTGTCCAGATCGAGGGAGGTACTGGTACCACTCTACTCTGCTTTGGTTAGACCTCATCTTGAATACTGTGTCCAGTTCTGGGCACCCCAATTCAAGAAGGACATGGTCAAGCTGGAGCAGGTCCAGAGGAGGGCGACCAAAATGGTGAAGGGCCTGGAAGCCACGCCCTATGAGGATAGACTTAGATAGCTGGGTATGTTTAGTCTGCAGAAGAGAAGGTTAAGAGGGGACATGATAGCTATGTTTAAATATTTGAAGGGATGCCATGTAGAGGAGGGAGCGGGCTTGTTTTCTGCTGCTCCAGAGACCAGGACAAGGAGCAATGGATTCAAGCTGCAGGAAAGGAGATTCCACCTGAACCTCAGGAAGAACTTCCTGACAGTCAGGGCTGTCCGGCAGTGGAATCTGCTGCCTCGGAGTGTGGTGGAGTCTCCTTCTTTGGGGGTTTTTAAGCAGAGGCTGGATGGCTATCTGTCGGGAGTGCTTTGAGGGTGTTCCTGCATGGCAGGGGGTTGGACTGGATGGCCCATGTGGTCTCTTCCAACTCTACATTTCTATGATTCTATGATTCTATCATAGCAAAGTATATTTTTAATTTCTTTTGTCCACAGTTTTTCCCACAGATATATAGGTATCTGATATCCAAAATTCTCTGCCCAGTTGGTCATATATTCCTTGACTTGTTCATCTTCCATCTCCATTTTCAATAGAAATTTATATAACTTGGCAATCAAATGTTCATCATTAGTACATGGTAATAATTCAAAGTCTGATTTACCCTTTCAAAATCTTTGATCTTTTTATCTTCCAAAAACTTTCAATAAAATTGTCTGTGTGAGAGCTACTGTACATTGCAACCTTCCTCTTGTAATTGCTGTATTGATTTCATTTCATAGTCTCAATCTATCTTCTTTAATAGGTCATTATATGTTAACCAACATTGATTAATTCTCATTTCTGGTCTATAAAAAGCTGCTTCTGGAGAAATCCAAAAAGATGTTTTTGGGCATAATCTCAGTTTATATTTATTCTAAAATTTTAATAAGGCACTAATACAATGATTTTTAAGTCTCATTGACCTTAACTTTGTCATCCTACAAGTATGTGTGCCATCCAAATCTTAAGTCATGATCTTCTAAATTCAAAAGCTTGTTATCTATTAATGTTATCCATTTTTGATGCAGGTCAAGCATGAAGCTGCAAAGTAAATTTTTAAATTTGGTAATCCAAGACTTCTTCAAATATTAATCTAGGTTTTTGCCCCCAAATAAATTTTGATATTTTTTTTTTTGGCCATATTTTAAATGTCAAAATTGGAATAATTTGGAAAAGAAATATCATCTTTGGAAGGGCATTCATCTTTATTGCTGAAATTCTTCCCAGTAGAGATAAATTCAGGTTCTGCCACTTTCCCAAGTCATTCTTAATCTCTCTCCAAGTCTTCAGCCATTTCCGCATGACGAAGCTCAGTGAAGTCCCTTCATTGTGGACCTGGCTGGGAGAGAAAGAGCACCAGGAATGCTCCCCTCCACACCTCACCCAGGTGCTGTGGAGGGGAGTGCTCTGGCCCCACCTCTTCCCTTCTGCAGTGCAGCCAGGCACTTGCCATTGCTGTGCTGAGGAGAGAGGCTGCGCTAGTGCGCTTCTCTCATCTAGAGACCACCAGATATACATAATGTACATAAATTTTATGTATATGAGGCTACCTACATGTCAACAAGACCTCTGGATAGCACTCAGAACACGCTAAGATATGAGCAGAACCAATCTTGTACTGCAGGACAGAATATCAGCTCAGTTCTACATGTCACCAAAAGCCCTGGATACAAACTCAGCCTCATCTGACACAGGACAGCTTGGTTCACATTCCTTGATATCTTCTGGCTCCCTTCCTCCCTCATCATCCTTAACAGGGTTGCTGGAGGAGAAAAAGAAAAAGAAAAAACTCATATCATCAGGAGCATTCCCTGCCTTCGCAGCAATTCTACATGGACCATGTGGCTCACCACTGTCAACCTGGGGGTACCCAATAATGTCTCCCAGCTCATAGTCCTCAATAGTGGGGTCTCCTGCCTCGTCCATGGCACCATCTGCCATGGATCCTGCAAAGGATACCACACCCCTCAATTTTTTTTTACTTGATTGGCAGAACAATACATGTCACTACAGGCCTCATGTCATATTCCTTCATTATTTTTCAGGAAAAAACATGCATTTGGTATTAGGAGACAGCAAAAGGAGAAAGCAAGACCTTGGGAAGATGTTCACAGGCTGGTCACCATTGCCCTGTGTATACTGCCAGCCTCCACATGCAGAATCCACCCCCCACCCCATCTTTATGTGCTGAACATTTTCTTTCCATCACCCTTGGGTACTTCTTTTCCATGTTGCCATACCTGTCTGCACCATCTGAGTAAAGTCCTCCTGGATTGCTGAAGCATCAGCAATTCTTTGGTCAGACACATCCATGACCTGCCTGCCTTTATTCATTTTTTTTTCTGCCATTTTGCTTTGAGGCTGTGGCACATGTGCTTTGGAGTAATACTCGCATCACCACAGCTTCTTGTAGTATAGACAAGTAACTTTGTTTCCTTCAATTCATGCTATTTCAGGAAATAACACTCTTGTATTGTACTTATATGACCTTGGATTTTGAGTGGCATTCTACAGCAGTACACTCACGGCTACATTTTCACATTTCCTTCACGACTGTTTCAAAAATGTCATTGTTGTGGTAGTTCACACAGAAGTCATCCTGCACCTTCATTTCTCTCCATATATCTAGGACCCTTTCCACAGGATGATGCTCTTGCACGTCATCCTGTCACAATCCAGATAGTGCCTCTGCTGGGATGGGAGCATGTCCCCAGCACTTTCCCCCAACACCTGACAGGGTGCCTGTGGAAGGGAGCACAAAGAACGTGCCTCTTCCTTCCGCACTGCAGCCAGCCTTCTTCCCATGCTGCAGTTGGGAGGGAAGTAGGTGATCATGCTTCCAGCCCTTCTGCATAGCCAGCAGCAATGAAAGATTAATGTGATTGGGGGTCACTGAAGGAGTTTTTCCGTCAATGATATGCCCCGCAATCGTGCTGGATGGCAATGTGAGAAGGGCAGGATCATGATGGTGTTATGCAGTAGTGTCATCACAGTCCCACTCCCCTTGCATCCCGATTCCAGGATGCTGCCATCCTGTGGAAAGGGCCTAGGAGATCATTGACTTCAGCCTGACAGCAAACTGCCCCTCTGCCCTGCAGTTTTGTTTTGTTTTTTGGAGCGTACACTGCTGTCCATGATCTTCTGTATGCAAGATAAGTAAAAGAACAAAAAAAAAAAGTGACACAACCTGCAAATAAACATGTAATCACAGGTTGAACCGCTGTTCTAGTATTATAGTGAAATAGTGAAAACGAGGTCCATGAAAGAACACTTGTGCTGTGCTGTAATAGTATCCCATAAACTTAACACTACTGCAAAATAGTGGTACTGCATATGTCCTTCTCTCCCAATTGGTGTAAAACATAACTACGGCCATTTCCGCACTACGGTCTTATAGCACGATTATTCCACTTTCAACATCCTATGGAATCCTGGGGTTTGCAGTTTAGGGAGGGCCCGGTTGGCTGCTTGGCCCCTCCCTAAACTGCAAAACCCAGGATTCCATAGGATGTTGAAAGCGGAATAATCACGCTATAAGCGTCTGGTGCGGAAATGGCCTACATCTCTGTATTATTAAGTTTTGCGACACAGGATTGTTTGCTACTAGGGTGTTTTGACCTGGAAGCAATTCTGGGAGTGAAAGAGTGATTGAGAGAAAGTGAGAGAGCAATTAAGAGAGCAGAGAGAGAGAGAGAGAGCAAAAAAGAGTGTGAGAGAAAGGAAATGTGAGAGAAAGTGAAAGAGACTGGGGAGGGTGGGAGAGTGTAGGTTAGCCAGAAATCTATTGAATGAAAGGAAGAGACATAGTGAGAGAGGATGTGAGAGACAGGTGGTAAGGGAAGAGACACTTTGGGACAGAGAAGAGGTGCAAGTCATGCTTTCTCTGGTAGAGAGGAGCACCAGTCTCCATGTGATCATGAAGAGCACCCCTTTCCTCAGTCTTATGTATTATGAGGAGGGGGCCAGGCACCTGTGCACCAAGGTGATTGCTCTCTAATTTAAGGCATTGAAATGAAGTTCAAGGCACTGAAGACATGGAACTCTAAGGGCCTTTCCATACTACACAGTTATAGTACTATTATTCCACTTTCAATGTCCTGTGGAATTCTGAGGTTTGTAGTTACTGATGCCAAAAAGCTTTCTGGCTAAGAATTCTAAAGGCCCCCTCCCTAAACTGCAAACCCCAGGATTCCATAGGAGGTTGAAAGTGGAATAATAGCACTGTCACAGTAGTGTGGAAAGGCCCTAAGTTCAAGGCACTGAGGCATTGAACTCTAAGTTCAAGGCATTGAAGGTATAAACTCTAAGACACTGAAGGCATTGAACTCTAAGTTCAAGGCACTGAAGGCACTAAACTCTAAATTCAAGGCACTAAAGGCATTGAACTCTAAATTCAAGGCATTGAAGTGCCAATTCTTCAACACAATGGACGCCTTTAATGGAAACCCATTGTTTAATGCCTGCCCCAAGTTCTTCCAGGAGTTCCTCCAGTACTGGAAGGATGTGAGGTGGCCTATTTGGCATGAGTGCTACCCAGGACGTGAATGTGGCTGTTATTCTTAAGCATAGCAATGTTATAAGTGCTTCTATTCTATTGCACACAACAACATACCAGGGCCTGGGTGCATCTAGGACTGAACATACACTTCCCTCAAATGGAGGCAGAGCCTTGATAGTGAGAGGGGAATGTTCTCCTCAAAGTGCACATTGTCCTGCCCACAGGTGCTCATCCAATCTATATTTATGCCAATGACAGCATCAAGGAGTCCCTAGTGCAAAGCAGCAGCTGCACAACCTGACAGCCACATGAACCGCCACATACCCCAAACACACAGCAGGATCTGAAACTTTGCCTGGGCATTCCAGTATGGCAGGGGGTTGCACTGAGTGACGCTCGTGGTCTTTTCCAGTTCTATGATTCCATGAAAACCCCCACCCTACGCACTTCTCAAGTGGGTACAAGGTGAAAGGATCTACAGACACGTGGGGGCAAATGAAGTACATTTGTGGGAGAAAACCTGCTCTGAACTGTATATAGATCACCACAGAACTTAATGAACATATCACTGAAACTATACAAAATCTTACTAACAAGAAACTGCTTGAAAAAGAGACAGCTGGTCTTTACAAATCCAAACCCCAGTGCTGGACATTATTTAATATGGTACTGAAAATCCACAAGGCCAACCATCCAGGACATCCTATTGTCTCAGCCAGAGAGGATCTCTCTATATAATGACTTCAATTTACAGAAACTTGGTAAAAACCCTCCCATCCTCTATTAAGGACACTAATGATTTCTTACTCAGAATCAAGTCTTTAAAACAGGAGTATCAATTTGGTAAAGATATCAGCTGGTTACACTGGATGTTACGTTCTTTTACAACATACTACAAACTGAAAGGATTCAATCCTTACATGAAATCCTTAATATTAGGAGCTCTAATCACCCTCCAACAGAATTTACTGCCACTTTAGCAAGGCTAGTCCTCACTTGCAATATTTCAAATTCAAAGAACATTATTACTTACACCTACAGGGTACAGCTATGGGTGCTCACATGGCTGCTCCTCATGTAAATCTGTTCACGAGCAAACTAGAAAATAACATCTTTAATGACACAAGTGACAAATCTCTCATATGGTGATGATACATTGATGACATCTTTATAGTCTAGACTAAGGAAAATGAGTGCTTAGAAAAGTTTATATTAAGCATCAAGACTATCCATTCTACAACCAAGTTTACATCTAGTAACGCAGCTGAACATCCATATACATCTTTCTCTTAATATCTTCCTCAGCACTGAGAATTGTCACAGATCTCCACAATAAAAATGGTCATAGATCTCCACAGTAAACCCGCTAATGCTCATGCTTACCCGAGTTGGAGATCCTGTCACCCAAGCAAATTAAAAGAAATATTACCTACAGCTTGACTCTAAGGATCAGGCACTGTAACACTGAAGAAAATACTGAAGAAAACTACTGTAAAAGGACCAACAAATGCAAACAACAACTGTTTGAAATGGAATACTCTCCTAATATAATTGACAACATCAGAAGGGCAACCATCATTTCGGGAGAAAAATCTTCTCCATAAAAGACATGGGCTAAGTAACAACCAGCAACACATTCAATTTATGGTAGATTTCCATCCAGCATCTCCTGGCTAGAGAAAGCTATTATTGCTAACAAATTTGGAACATCTAGCTAGAACCATCAGCAAGTCGTTTGTGTACCCATTGCTAAAAGGGGCTACTATGTATCTAGGCTTGTATTGCTGATTGTTGCTCCATTGTAATCAAAAGGCCACTTGCTCCTACATTGTGATTCATGTTAGAAAAGTGCAGGAACGGGCTGGAAAATGAAAATTAAGGCCATTTCCATACCGGGCTTCTGAAATGATGCAGAGCGTCCTCTCACAGAGGTCTTCTACACCATAGAGTGGACTGGCGTGGACTACTTTTTGTAGTTCCACACCAGAATCCACTCAGGAGTGGCCGGAACTAGCCGCGCTGCGTGTTTTTTAAAAACCTCTTTTTTGAGGTTTTTAAAAAGCACGGAGCACACAGCCCCATGCCGCTCCGTCGCCCAGCTCCGAAGTGGATTTACAGGCGCACGCAAGTGCGTGCCTGCAGATCTGCCGGGGGCGGGCTTCCAGCTGGCGAGCTTCTCCAGTTGGTGGAGAGCCTCCATCAACTGGAAGCCGCCATTTGGGACGCCGGAGGACTGCGGAGCAGCGAGCTCACGCTGCTTCACGTAACGACGGACTTACCCGGCTGCCGGTAAGCTCCGTTTTTGGGCATTTTCGCCCGTTTCCCCCCCCACATGTGGAAAGGGCCTAAGACTGATGGTGCTAGGATGTTATGAGAACAGAATGGTGCCAGAGACAGGGAGAGAGAAAATATGCAGGGCGTCACCTTGGTCAAGGACATGTGGGTCTGTAGAAGGCACCAGCCTGGGAAGAAATAGTGGTGATAGACACAGAAAGGGAATTATGGCTTTGACCAATGAATGCTTTAGCTGCCCAAACTTGTATTGAGAACCTATCAACATCTGTGGAAGTGTGTTCATGCTTCTCCATAAAAATAAACTGCTGTCAATCTCAGGGTGAGTTTTGTGGAGTGTGGGTTATCCAGGACATGATATTGTGCTTTCTATGCGCAACACCACACCTGCACTCAAAAGCACTGCGGAAGATAGTGGCGCCTGCTGCTTCTGAAACGATAGAGTCTCTCATGCAAGGGCCCAGCCACAAGGTGGTGAATAGCTTGCATGTTGGAATGCCAGACCGTGAGATGAAGATGGGCTTTAAGGCACTGTATGCTTTTAAAAGGAATGTGCTCATTGTTAATGATGACCTCACTTTCAACTGTGCAGTAGAATAGCTTGCAAGGGAGGAGGAGGAAACAGCAGCAGCAGCCACAGAGGAGGAAGTAGTTGAGAACGCTGATGCTGGAGGGATGGAGTACCCCACACCTGGGCCCGGCCGCGTTGGCAGCAAGTAATTTCTGCATTGAAATGACAAACAGTGTACAGTGAGGATGTGTTCTCTGTGGTACTGTGCATTCCTGAAAGCAATGTGTTCATTAGTAATGTTGGCCACATACTCAGTGTGCAGGAGGCAGCACCAGCAAAGGAGTATTTCAGTCCCCCACCCACCCTTGAATAACCATGTTGACAGTGTGTCATCTCTATTAATCAAATGGCCCTTCTCCCTTCCAAGGAAGACCGTTCCCCTCACCCCCACCCCCCACCCACCATCCAACAAGATGCTCATTTCTAGCAACAAAGAATGTGCAGTGGCTGGGTTGCAGGAGCAGAGAAGTACAGAGAAGTTCCTTTCCACACATGTTGAGACACTCTGGCCCTTTCCACATGTGTGTGTGGGGGGAACGGCCGAAAACAGACCTTACCGGCTTTCTTTTCCAGCCGACCGAGTCCGTCACCACAAGGAGCAGCGCGAGTTCGCTGCTCCGCAGTCCTCCGCGTCCCAAATGGCGGCTTCCGGTTGGTGGAGGCTCTCCACCAACCAGAGAAGCTCACCAGCCAGAAGCCCGCCCCGAGCAGATCTGCAGGCACGCACTTGCGTGCACCTGCAAATCTGCTCCGGAGCCAGGCGACAGAGCAGCACAGGGTTGCGCACTCCGTGATTTTTAAAAACCTCTGAAAAGAGGTTTTTAAAAAACACGCCGCACAACCAGTTCCGGTCGCTCCGGAGTGGACTGAGGTATGGAACTACAGAATGTAGTCCGCCCCAGTCCACTCTACAGTGCAGAAGACCTCCGTGGGAGGTCGCTCTGCACCATTTTACTAGCCCGGTGCGGAAATGGCCTCTGTGAGGAAATATGACAAGAATGTCACCATAGAGCACTGAAAGCAGGGGGGAACACTTCAAAAATATTTAAAGGTAAAAATCTATGCAAGACAGTGCAAGGGATACAACATGATTCACCAGGGAATGGCCACATGGGAGGTTCTCAAACACACTCAAATGGTGACACAGGTCATTTCCACACTAGCCTGTTATAGTTCTATTATTCCACTTTCAAGATCCTATGGAATCCTGGGGCTGACTAGCCCCTCCCTAAACTGCAAACCCAGGATTCCATAGAATGTTGAAAGTGGAATAATAGCACTATAACAGGCTAGTGTGGAAATGGCCTCAGCCTGGTCAGTGGGATAGTTGATAACAAAGGTTTTAAAAAAAAAAGATCAAAGCAAAATTCACTCCCAGACAAATCCCTTGATGCACTCTTCCCTGCACAACACAGGGTTAAGTGCCCACTAAATTCAGAGGATTAAAATTCCAATATAAAGCTGGTGTGCTTCTCTACTATTGTGCTTTTACTTTGAAAAAAATCACTTAGTTATAACCAAATTCTGTGCTTGAAAATATTTGATGCAATGTGCTTTGTTAGTAGCCTAAATACCCTAAAGGTACCAGGTCCTGTCTGATCTCAAGCTCAGGTGCCTATCTGGATACCAGGTGCTGTGGACTAGAGGAAGGAACTGATAAAACCACTTCTGAGTATTCCTTGCCTTTAAAAATCCTATGAATTTCATGAGGTTGCCATAAGTCAATAGGCGACTTCGGTGCACTCACACATTGCTAGTGGGATGAATCACGATGAAGGCATTTGCAAGCGAGAATTGTCCCTCTTTAGTCATCCCTCAACACACACAATGGAAATATGTGGAAAGATGTTTGCTAAACACCCTGATGCAGTAAGCTTTCAAAAGCTTGTACTGTTATAACGCTATAACACTATCACTATTTCAAAAAAATTAAAATTTAAAGAAGAGTTTCAAAAGAGCAGCATATAGAAAATATGCCAGGAGTCCCAGCTAGAAGTCTTATGCTCCTCTTCTAAGCACCTGAAGCAATCTGAGGCTTCCCTGCTGGAGATTTCCTTAGGAATCCCCACGGGAGGGACAACCAGGCCATGCCCACACCACACCCACTAACCATTTATTGCTTTTAACACTTTTTGGTGCTTTTAACAACACGTGGGGGTTGTAATCCAGCCTAGGATGGTTTTTTAAGGTCTGCTCTGGACAGAAAAGAAAAAAAAATCCCAGTTCAGTTTTTAACACTTTTCCAACTACTACTTTTAACAACATGGGATCTGTTGCCCGAGCAAAGAAACTTTCCTAAGCAAAAAGACATTTTTCCAAATTCTGTTTGAAATTGGAACTCCTCACTGGCAACATTTCCACTTTTTTCCAATCAGGTTGTAGACCTGCCCCCATCTCCTAATTAATCATCGTAATGAGGAAACTGTGCTGCAGCTTCAACCACGCAGGGTATGGTAGGGGAAGTGGGGAAAACCACAACCCAGCAATTCTTCATTGCAATATTCAGAGACACCTGAGGCAGCAAATTCTAAGGGAATTCTGTGTTTCTCTGTGCTGACTGCTCCCTCCAGCTGCACCCTGGTGCCATACTGTTATGTACTGGATAGGTCACCGGCACAAAACTCACTCTGAATTTAACAGCAGTTTATTCCATGAAGCAGCATGAGCAACACAGTACACTTCTACAGAAGTTGTCTTTTATAGGTTATCAATACAAATTTGAATGCATAAAGCATTCACTGATCAAAGTGATAAATTTCTCCATGAATCTATCGTCCTTGTACTTTCCCAGGCTGGTGCCGGCCACCAATCCACACATTCTTGACCATGATGACCCGTCTACGTGCTTCTCTATCCCTATCTCCACACCACTCCATTCTTACAGTATCCTAGCACCATCAGTCTTAACTTCTGCTTTCCAGCCTATTCCCGCTCTCCCTCTCAATCAAGAACAACGTTACAGCAAGTGGTCCTTTCGATCCAATGTAACAGCAGTTAGTACAAGCCTGGATACATAGTGGGCCTTAATGTAACAGCAGTTAGTACAAGCCTGGATACACAGTGGGCCTTTAACAATGATTACATACATCAGAGCAATCTGCAACGAATACGCATTCAGCATATTAGTATTTTCCATGACAGAGAAGGCTTGTGGCCTGACACAGGCATGGCTAAGAAATATTGAGCGAAGAAGAGGGAGAGGAAGGAGGACATGTTGATCCCCTTGAGACTGTAGAGCTGTCACTTCAAAGCAGACTGCCCACAGTAAAAAATACACACTGACATTTCAAAGCAGTGCCCTCAGCCTAAGAATGCTCTTCTTGCCCTGAGGAATGGAGAAGAGAAACCAAACCTTGAGGTCTTGGAATCTCCCTCTGGTGACATTGATCTGATCCTTCCCTTCCGTATATTTTAAAGAGAGAAACAATTTTTGAAAAGCACAGTTCTTCCTAATCCATGCAACAAGCAGTCAATGTGTCATTGCAAAATACCTTGTGAAACCTGTTCCTCAGCAAGGAAGGACTGTTGTGGTTTGTTGATGCATGCCATCAAGTGGTTTCTGACTGGACTTCCGGTTTGGTCAAGAGCTGGAAGACATGATCTTCTGAGCTCCGCGAAGAAGATCGCCTCTGCTGCCAGTTACTGGACGAATATTACTTCGTGATCCAGTTCATTCTGTACCTCAGAAAGAAGAGGACACCCAGAAGAAGACGAGCGACCAGAAGCCAGGTTGATCCTGATGAACACGATCAGACAACCGTGGAAGCGAGACAACTGGACTGTTGCCACCATTAGACCATCACCGCAGCAGTAAGGAGTAGAGGGAGACAATATCCCCCTCGGACGACTCCAACCGACAGACCTTTCTGTAACAGAAAATTGACGGTGGAGACCTCTGTTTGAAGGTTTGTATCACAGTTCGGAAGACCTTGAGTGGGAGCAGAACTTATCCTCTGATCAACCCCTAATTGTTTCAACCTCTTCGTTTTGGGAATTGTGGCAAATCCTCCCCCCCTCCTCGGGTGATTTGGTATTGTTTTTCTTGACTTTTTAATTTATATTCAGTTCCCAACAAATAACTGATTCAGATTGTGGACCGTGGTTTGTGGATTTGTGGACTTATGAAACTTTTTATATTGGATTCTTGACTGGAGGTGTATTATTGAGAGTCTCTGTTCCACCTTTTTTTTTTTTGCTTTTCTCGCCTTTCTCTCCAGACTACCTAAAACCTTTTGCCAGTGACACGAGGTTTATTCTTACTATTTGGCCTTAAAAAGATTCTGGGATCTTGTGAATTAAAGAGAACTTTATAGCGAAACCGTATTTTGGAAAGAAGACAGGACTGAGTGGACTATCAGATTGCTTTTTAGACTAGAAGACCAAGTAGTGGCATTTTCAAGGTCATAAAGCTGAACTTTTTTAACTGGCAACGGGGAGAAAAATTAACCCCTCACCATCTGGCGACAGAGAAGAAAAGGGAATATATAAGTATATAAATAGAAGAATAATTTAATGGACAATTATATATAATTGTGGTATATATAGTAACGGACAATTTTATATATATATATATATATATGTATGTATGTATGTATATGTATGTATATGTATGTATATGTATATATGTATATGAAATAGTATCAATGAATTTGAACTAGTTGTGAATGGATTTCTATTATTAACCCCTAATTAATAAGCAATCAATAAGCAATAATTAAGCAATTTCTTTATGGATGAGTAAAGAATAAGTAATTGATTTTGATGAAAATTTAAATAGGATTGTTATATACATAATATTGCTTTGAATAATTTAAAAATATAATTAAGTACAATTTGAGGGGAGGGATGGAATACTAGGGGATGAATATCCAGTCAATATTACTATTAATTTATTACTAGAGTTTCATATAAATACAGATTAAGTTCAATAACTTATTGTTCTTGTAAAATTTCTAAAATAATCAATTTGTCTACTGATTAGAGATTATTGATAAACTTTTGATAAATTGTGATTTAATCTTTAAAAATAGGTACTGAACTTTTTGCCAACTGAGTTCACAAATAATTTACAATAGTTGTAAGACATTCTTATAGTGAGGAAGTGTGTTGGTAAATTTGATCCATAATGCAAAAAACTAGATCAGGCAAAACCCGTACAACTGCCTCTATCTCAGACACACAAGGAAGATGTGACTCTTTTGATGAATCACCTGACTATCAGAAAAAATTTATGGAAGAAATGAGATCCTATATGGTGGGAATAAAATAAGATTTGTATGAATTGAAAAACCAGGTTACAGAAATGCAAGATACTTTAGAACAAGTCAAAATAGATGTTAGTACTAATAGAAAAGACATAGAAGTGAATAAGAAAGAGATTTCAACCTTGAAACAGAAACTGTCTTCCTCAACAATAGAAATGGACAAGCAGTTGGACCGGCTGGCTTTAACTGAACAAAAACAGATGGATTCGTGGATACGAATAAGAGGTTTAGAGGAGAAGACAAACAAAGATATCAAAAAGAGAATAATAACCCTACTGGTTGAATTCTTGGAAGTGGAAGAAGAAGATATGGACATGGAGATAGATGCAATTTATAAAATAAGTTCTGTATCTGCCAAGAAAAAGAATGTATCTAGAGACATGGTGGTACAGCTTACTAGAAAATCAATGAGGGACAAAATTATTGAAGAACATAATAGATCTCCTCTAATGGACCAAGATAAATGACTAATAATACTTCGAGAAATCCCGGTAAGAATATTGAAGAAACAGAAGGATTATGAATTCCTAGTTTCAAAACTAAAACAAAATGAGATAAGATTCAGATGGGATCATCTCGAAGGGGTGATTTTTATTTTTAATGGGCAGCAGTATAGACTGAACTCAGTAGAAAAAGCACAAGACTTTCTTCACAGACATAGACTAGACTTAGAAAAATATGAAGCTCAACATTACTCACAAAAACCCAAAGAGAGGGTTTTTGTAAGTACCCCAATAGAAGAAGAAGTCATGACAGGAAACATAGATAAAGACGTTGAAAAGACAAAGGATTTGACACAAATGGAGGCTTTGGTACATGCTACAAAGGAAACCGAGGAAGAATGTAAACCACAAGATACTAGTCTTATTGATCTGGACGTAGAAGAGATGGACTTGATTAAAACACAGCAACAATAAATTGTTCTGTTATATCATGGAATACAAATGGCTTGAACCCACCCATTAAAAAGAAAAAGATTTTTCATTACCTTTACCAATACAATCCAGATGTTTGTTGCCTTCAAGAAACACATATTAAAAAAAAAAGATGATAAAGTGCTGGAGGCTCCAAAATTAGGTGAAGTATTTATATCAGCGGTAACAGTCAAGAGAAGAGGAGTGGTGCTCGAGGTAAGATCAACATTATCTCCTAAATTACGGTTTAATGATGAAAAAGGAAGATTCCTGGGTGTCGAATGTATCTTACAAGGTAAAAGCCTTTTACTAGTTGGAGTATATGTGCCATGTAATGAAAATAAATCTTTCTATGATGACTTAAAAAGAGCAATACAGAGCCAACTTCATGAAGAAATTTGTATTATGGGTGATTGTAATGGAGTGGCTGACTTAAAACTGGATAAAAGCTCCACGCCAATCCAAAAAAGATGTAAAGGGAAGTTGATGGAGGATTTTTTACAGTTGGTTGAAGAGTACCAACCCTTAGATGCCTGGAGATTCAAGCATCCTTACGAGAAAGATTTCACATTTTTTTCCAACCGACATCAGTCATAGTTGAGAATTGACTATACATGGCCGCCAAGAAGCTGGCAGGGTTATATATATATAAAAAAAACAACAGGTAGGGTTATATATAAAAAAAAACAGAGATTCTGACCAAGACATTTAGTGATCACAATCCAGTATTTTTTAAGGCTGGAAGGTCAAAGTAAAAGATGGAACTGGAAATTGGATGAAGCCCTCCTAATGCAAGATGAGATTGTAACATTATGCAAAACAGAAATACAAGAATTTTTTAAAAGTAATTTGAATAACAAAGTTAAGACTAGAATAGTTGGGATGCGTTCAAAGCTGTGTTTCAAGGGTTTTTTGTTCAAAAAAATATTGAGTATAAAAGAAAACAGAAGAAGAAAATGGAGGATATAATGGAAAAGATTAAAGATCTGGAAGGAAAAGTAAAAAGTAACCCCAGAGACAAAGAGCTATTATTGAATATGAAAGTACTACGAAAACAGTTGTCGATGTTTACAATGGAAGAAATTGGAAAAAAAAATCGTTTTTTAAAGCAAAAACAATTTGAATATGCAAATAAACCTGGCAGATGGTTGGCGTATAAAATTCAGAAGGAAAGAAAAAAGAGATCAATATCGAAGATTAAAGAAGGTGATCATATAATTACAGGAATTTAAGAAATAAAGAAAGTACTTGCTAATTATTTCAAGAATTTGTTCCAAGCTAAGGACGTCGAAAATATAACTGCAATGGAAGAATATTTCCGTTCACAAAATCTCCCAAAAATACCACAAGATTTTTGAGAGATGTTGAACCAGACCAATTTCTATCAATGAAATTAATGAAGTGATAGAGGGAACAAAATCCAGTAAGACTCCAGGTCCGGATGGCTTAACAGCTAATTTTTATGAACACTTTAAAGAACAACTATGGGGACCGATGCAAGTTATGATGAATGAAGTGTTGGGTGTAAACACACTCCCAAGAAGTTGGATAGAAGCGAACATAACATTGATTCCCAAAGATGATCTTGATACCCCCACATGTAAAGACTTCTGGCCTATATCACTTTTAAATGTGGATTATAAAATTTTTACCTCTATTTTAGCAAATCGTTTGAAGAAAGTACTGCCAGAATTTATACATGAAGATCAGAGCTGTTTTATTCCTGGGAGACAGATGAGATGAAACATTCGAATGGTGCTTGACGTAATAGAATTTTATGAATCTCATAATGAAAAAAAAGGTGTGTCATCTTTCTTGATGCAGAGAAAGCCTTTGACAATGTTAATTGGCCATTTTTAATAAAGGTCACTGAAGAAATGGAATTTGGAGAGACGTTTACAAACTGGATAAGGGCTATATATAATGAACAAAAGGCCCATATAATCATCAATGGAGATCTTTCAGAAAATATTCCAGTCTTGAAGGGAACCCGACAAGGTTGCCCATTGTCTCCTTTACTATTTGTATTGGTGTTGGAGGTTTTATTACGGTAAGTAAGGAGTGAAGATTCTATTCAAGGAATCAAGATCGGGCAAGACCAGTTTAAATACAAGGCCTTTGCTGATGATGTGGTGATATTTTTAGAAGACCTTCAAATCGTAATTGATAAAGTTAATGAACTCTTAAATAAATTTGGTAAATTGGCCGGTTTCAAAATTAACAAAGCCAAAACCAAGATTCTTCTGAAAAATATAAAACCTCCAGAGAAAGAACAGATTGAAAGAAAAATAAGTGTTCAATGTGTCCAAAGAGTGAAATATTTAGGAATAGAAATGACCAATAATAATAATAATCTGTTTAAGAACAACTATCAAAAGACTTGGAGCCAAATTCAAAAGAAGTTGAATATGTGGGAAAAATTGGATTTTTCATTGATGGGCAGAATCTCAGTGATAAAAATGAGTGTTCGTCCCAAAATACTCTTTTTATTTATGACGATACCAGTTATGATATCTAAGAAGTGGTTTCAATATTGTAAAAAAAGAATTATCAAGATTCATGTGGAATGGGAAGAAACCAAGAATGAATACAAGTGGTTAACTGATACCAGACAGCGAGGGGGTTTTGCAGTACCAGATCTAGGTTTATATCATGAGGCGGCATGTTTAGCTTGGATGAAACCTTAGATCCTTCTGGATGATAGGAAAATATTGGCTTTGGAAGGACACTATCTCCATTTCGGCTGGCATGCATACCTGTGGTATGATAAAGCGAAAGTTCAAAAGACCTTTAAAAAGCATGTGATACAGAAAGCTCTTTTTAAGGTATGGGAGAAGTAGAAGTTCTATTTTTGTCCAAAAACCCATCATGGATTTCACCGATGGAAGCGCTTTCTATTAAAGGTTTGAGGAGACATGGTAGTTGGTGGACTTATAAAGATTTATTAAAGCAAAGTGGAGAGGTAATTTTAATGAAAGACCAAAGACAACTAAAAGAAGAAGGATTCGACATACAATGATTTGCTTATATGCAAATAAAAGAAAGATTTAAAAATGACATACAAGGAGAAGGAATGGATTTAAGACAAAATGAATTGGAAGAACTGATGCTAAAAGGAGAAAAAAAACTACTTTCAAGATTGTATAAAAAATTGTTATCCTTTAAATTAGAGGAGGAGACAGTTAAAGACTGTATGATAAAATGGGCTAGAGATTTTAACCATAATATCCTCCTAGAAATATGGGAAACAATTTGGGAAAATAATATGTCATACACCAGATCTTATGCATTACAAGAAAATGTGCTGAAAATGGTATACCGTTGGTATTTAACACCCAGCAGACTAGCTAAAATGAATAAGAATATGAATAATCAATGCTGGAAATGTAAGGAACAAGTGGGATCCTTCTACCATATGTGGTGGGGATGTGATAGAGCAAAGAGATTCTGGTATGCCATATGCAAATATGCAAAACATTTTGAAAAGGAAAATTGATTTAGTTCCTGAATTTTTTTTTATTGGGACTTTTTGGTGCAGATGGTTCGATAGATTTCTGCACCAAAAGATTAGCGTGGCATTTAATTGTGGCGGCCATACTCGTTTATGCCAAATATTGGAAATCAGCTTGCATCCCAACAGTGGAGGAATGGATAGAAAAAACTACAGAAATAGCACAAATGGACTAAATGAGTTATAGATTAGATAATAAGATGGACAGTAAGTTTTATAAAGCTTGGGAATCATTTACAGAATTTCTGGAAAATAAAGAAATTTCAGTTAAAGGTTTTCAACCTTGAGTACCAATTTTAGTGATATATTATATATAAGGAACACGTTGGGAAGTGACAATTGTTAAAATAATGAGAGATAATCCCTAGATATCAATGTGGAGGGAGACAGAAACAAGAGAAGAGGTGTCGATGCAACAGGTTTATTTTTGAAAGAATAGGAATGTTGGAATATATTAATAATGTTATGTGATAGATTTGCAATTAGAGTTGAAGATAAGGTATGTTAAAATGAATATTTGTTTTATTCCTTTCTGATATACAGAGATAGTTTTTTTAAAAAAATAATATAAGGCTGTATCTCACGAAAAGGGGGAAGTGCTCTATGTTTGTTTAGATTATGTAAATAAGATATGTAGTATGTTACATGTGTGTATTTGTATGTTTTGTTTTTAAATGTTTATTATGTTTGTTATGTTATGAATGTGATGTTAGATGGATTATGTAATGTTTGGGGGTTTTTTGGTTTTTAATAAAAAGATTTTTTTAAAAAAAAGTGGTTTCTGACTTACGGCAACCCTAAAGAGAACCTATCACAGGGGTTTCTGGGGCTGAATGTGTATTATGCACCCAAGATCACTCAGTGGATTTCCATGGGCTATTTCCGCACTAGCGTCTTATAGCACTACGATTCCACTTTTGACTTCCTACGGAATCCCGGGTTTTGCAGTTTTGGGAGGGGCCAGCTGGCCCCTCCCAAAACTGCAAACCCCAGGATTCCGTAGGATGTCAAAAGTGGAATCATAGCGCTATAACAGGCTAGTGCAGAAATGGCCATGGTCAAGCCGGCAATTGAACCTTGGTCTCCAGAGTCATATTCCAACACCCCAAACCACTATGCCATGCCAGTTCTAGCAGTTCAGTTAGAAAGAAGGTCATAGTTAAACCAGTAAGTCAAAAAATGAGAAAGATATTTGGGTTTTAAAACAAGTTTGGAACATCAAGCATAGTTCAGCATGGTTTGGCCCATGGCACCTAGCTTAAGAAAATGTCTTATTTGTAAAACATATTGTTCTAGTATATGCTGGATACATAGCAATCAGATGGCAGCCATATCTACAACTGGAAATAACACCCCCATACAAACATACACTTTTTCAATAGCCATCAGCAGAAACCAGATGAGATCGAAGAACAGAAATGCTAATACTCCAGATATGTTACATGGCTACCACCTACTGGATGAAGATGTTGATTACTTGTAGTAAATAATGTTGATGCCTATTATTTTCCAAGGTTTATACAGATTTGTTATGGTCAAAACTAGGCTGTACCATGTGGGTTATGGGTATCACATTTCATCTTGTGGCTGCCAACATAAATGGGTAAGTGGCATCATGTGCTTTTGGGAAGTATGGGTAAAGTATGTATATCCAGAGGCTTTTTGGGTTACAGCTCTCATCAGTCCTAATCAACATAGGCAATGAAGGGAATTGTACTCCAACAACATCTAGAGAGCTGCACTTTACATCACTGATATGGTATGGTATGGTCATGGTTAGCACTGGCTTCATCACTGCCTTGGAGCTGTATGGATCTTACTGGCAGAGTGCTGGACCTAAGTCCCTGTTTTTGCCTGGTTACTGGAGGAGACCAGTGGAGTCTATGTAACTGGTAACCAAGACTATCCACAGAGAAGAACAGAGTCTGATGAGACCTTGAAGGTGAGCTAGGTCAAACTTCTGCTACAGATAAAGCTTTTAAAAACAACTTTCTTTTTAACTAATTATATGGACAGTGCCAGCAAGACATCACACAGGTAGGTAGGTAGGTCCCCAGGGGAGACTGGGTGGAACTCATCTGCCTATTGGCCTGACCAGGTTAAGTTGCAGCAGCTGAGAGAGGATGTGGCAGCAATCTTGGAACAGCTGGCCAACAGGGAGAAACAAGCAGTGAGTCAAGGAAGAATCACATTGGTTTCACATGCAAACTGGCCAGACAGAGCTAACACCTGCCCACTAACCATCTCTGTGACAGGCAAACAGGCAGATGTCCAGGCAAACCCAGTAGCCCCAGGAACCTTCCATAAGCCAGGCAAGATTGTAGGTAGCTAGGTTTCTTCCACCCTCCCTCCTAGCTGGAGCTAGTGAGACTTATCCTTGTCACTTTGTGGAAACCAGATTCCTTAGCCCTGGCAAGGTGAACATGATCCGCCCCAAAGGAAAGTAGATATAATTGGACATGAAATTTAGGATGAGGGAGGGGTTGCCATACAGAGGCTCATTGCCATGAGTCTGCCAAAGACATAGACTTGTCAGGCCTTCAGAGAACCAGTGGGGCTGCCTTCCACCTCTTTCTCAGTGTGATTGCAGGCTTCAGTGGTACAAATTGGCCCTTTTGTATTTAAGCATAGACATTAGCAATTGCACACCCTCTATTGTGCTAGAAGGTTCAGGCAGTAATTCACTGAACACCTGAACACAAAGGGTTAAACTTTCCCTTATTGGGGTGGGAAGGGGCTTGGGAAGGAATTATTGCCACTACCACTTTCTCTATCTCTGATTTCCCTTGTTCTGAGAGCAGCTGCACTCAGCAAGCAGAGCTACTTTGCTCTATGCTGTAAATACATTTTTGCATAAGTAAACTATAAGTTTGAACGAAAGACACCACTTTCCATCTAATTTGTCTATGCACAGGGGGCTGATATTGCACACACCTCTGCAAAGACTCCTGGGGCCCATTCTCAGTAAAAAAAAAGAAATATAGTGCTATTATTCCACTCTAGAGAGCCAGGGTGATGAAATGGTTGATGTAATTGTTACTCCACTGGAAAACCCTGTCCCGGGGTTACAATTTTGATATTAAATATGATTCCATGTGCCTGAGAGGTCACCCGACTGAGCACATAGGCTGCAACGGTTGAACGATCGAAAATCAGGTCAGGCCAGTAAAATCCCCCATCACGTAGCCCCAGGAGACCTCAAGCTGTGCAAACCCACAATAAACAAAGGGTCCTCAGCCCCAAGAAGCCACCTTGAGGGGATTAGTGTGTTTGCCCCAAGTTGAGCAAATATCCTATTAGGTGAGGACCATTTACATGGAGTCACACCACAACCCAATGCAGCCGAATATCCTGAGACTTTGGCAACACCTTGTAATCTCATCACGCAAAGGAAGTTACCATTGTGGAGCTTCTTTCTCGTTGCAACACTCATTGTTCTCCCTGGGAAAGGATTAGCCCTCCAGGTACTTTTCCCCCTACAAATAGTTTTTGAGTGTTTCTTTGGATCACTCCCGGTCATCCCAGCAGATCGCTTCTCCGTCCATTGAGTAATCCCCTCAGCCCTCTCCGTGCTGAGCTCTACTTCTTCACTGTTTTTTGCGGACCAAGGACTTTAGGAAAAGGTGCAGCATTACCCCAGCTACGATCCCTTCAATATTCCCCCTATCCAGTTTCCTCTCTTTTGCTTCTTAATAGGTCTTGAGTGACTGTGTGAGTGAATGCATTGATGCGTGAGACTTTCATTCAATAAAATCATTTATTAGACATTTTCGTTTGGTTTTTGGCTTGGCCTGACCCCATAAAAACTGGGTAAAAAGACCCCGCTATATTACCCTGCCTCTCGCATTGCTATTGCTTGTGCTCTGGCTAGTTTCCATTCCCCAGCACGTGGAGCACATTGAGGTGTCCCCCAAGGGACCCCAGAAATCAGGGTAACATAATGGTTGTTAGAGCTGGACTATAACTAGGAGACTAGACTTGAGTCCCTGCTCAGCCATGGAAACCCATTAGGTGAATGTGGGCAAATCACATTCTTTCAGCCTCAGAGGAAGGGAAAGGCAAACTTCCTCTGAAGATATCTTGTCAAGAAAGCCCCATAATAAGTTCATTTTAGGGTTGCCATAAATTCAAAATGACATGAAGGCATACTGCAGCAACAATCCCACTTCAGCTGCCATAGCTGCTTCCTATGGAATTCTCCTGAGGTTTGAGGCACCAGAGAGAATTCTCTGGCTGAGGATACCAAAGGACCCTCCTTCCACTGCCAGTCTCAGGATTCTAGAATATATTACCATGGCAATTAAAGTGGAATCATAGTGTTTTAATTGTGCAGTGTTAAAGGGCTCCTGCATACATTGGAACCTGGAACAGTCACACCAGCTGCACCATTATGAGCCAGAGAGAGAGGTTGTGGTGGGCATTGTGCCCACTCTGCACTTGAAGTAAAACTGCCCCTGATTTTGTGTTTTCTCAGTGGGTTTCTGGATGTAGAAGGCTTGAGAACCCCTGGATAGGAAGTTGAAAGTGGAATAATAGCACTGTAACAATGTAGTCCAGAAATGGCCTAAGTTTCCACCACATCTGAAACCCGTCACAAATTTGGATGTCATATCTGTCACATTAACAGCAAACAGTTGCCAGCAAAAATGGGATAACTTCCCATTGACAAGTGAGTAAACCATCCATGTCCACCGAATTTTCTCACCATTTGTCATCATCTTGTAAACTGCTTTTGAAAGCACATCAGTAGTAGGGGTGTGTGGCTCCTGTCAAAAGTGATTGATGGTTGTCAAATTTGATTGATTTATGACCTGTCAGATTTGATTGATTTATGACCTGTCAAAATTGATTGATTTATGACCTGTTAAAAATGACTGATACTTATCAATCTCCCTCCCCCTCGCCCCCCCCGGGAGTACTAGGGTGGGACATCCGGAATGGGCTGTGTCCCCTCCCCACACACGTGGTCCAAGCTGGCCAATCAGGTGATTTCTAAATCGGGTTCTAATTGGGCCTCAGTGGAGTCATGTGACCCCCTCAGATCCACGCGGGCCAATCACGGGCGATTTCCAATGTGCGCTGCCATTGGCCCAATGGGGTATTGTGACCCGTCTAATAGCCCACCCCACCACCCTAGACCAATAGGGACGGATTTGGACCCCTCAGAATCATGTGTGTCAAACTGGCCAATAGGAAGATGCCCTTTGAGAGATATATTGTGGAGAGAGAAGCGGCCATTTTTTGTATGCCCGGACAAGTCCTGCAGAGACAACACAGAGGCGCCAAGCACCACTCAGAAATGCAGTATGGCTGCAGATAAAGAGAATTGTCCACCAGAGGTTCTACAAGAGGATGAGTCCCAAATGTGGCAAACTTTGTTAGACTCTCTCTCAGCAGAGAATGCTGTAGCACAGGTAAAATGGGAAACATCTCTGGAGAGTTCAGGGCTACCTTGGTGGAGACCAGAAACTAATAACCTGGAACAAACTGTGGTGATGCACAAGTTGCTGAAAGAAATGCCCAGGAGCCATGCACAATAGCATTGCTGAAGTTGGCATCCACAGGAGAAATACAGGTTTGTGGACATATATGGGGGTCAGTAGGTGAGACCTATTGTATAGGACATATTTTAAAACTATTTTCATTGAATTTTAGGACTCTGTAGAGCTGGAGACCACACAACCTGCACATGTCAGAATGCAAAGGATCTTGGGCCTGGAAGCAGCACCCATTTCTTCAAAGAAAAGATGGAGAGCAATGAAATCTTTGACAAGAGTCATCCTTTATGTGATTATAAATAAAGTTCTTGATGAATATCTAGAGAGAAAATGCTGGGCTTGTCAAGAAAAATCTGAGGCTCAGCAGTCACACACCTGTCTAATGCGGAATAAAAAAATTATATCTAAACATTTGAGAAAAATATGCAGTAAAATATGCTTTGCAAACGTACTTCAAGAAGTCATCATAATAGCATATGGCTTAAATATTCTGGAGTTAAAGCAAGAAAATGTGAATCAGGTTTTAAACACTCTAACCACAATGATGAGAGCTGAAAAATCCTACCAATGTCTCAACAATCTGCAGAAGCCTATTGACAAAGAATATTTAGATTATGTCCAAACTGTTATTAAAAAGAGACCTTATAAATGGTTCCTAACACTTGTAAATAACTGTTGAATAAATAAACCTGCTTTAACCTCTGTAAATATAAAAGTGGTGAATAAAAGAAAATCAACTGTTGTTTTATTTGTCTTTTTTCCAAATCCTGACTAGGAATAAAATGTTATTATGTTTGCAATATGTGCACTAGTTTGTTGGCTGATAATAAGAACACATTCCTTCTTTTCCAAGCCCTGTCTACATGTTAAAAATTTCCAGAACTTCCCTGCTAAAACTGTGGATTTCACCAACATATTGACAAGTCATCAATCCTAATGGCTATAAAGAGATTACCTTTACTGTGTGAAAACTATTGCTAATCTTCATTCCCATGCCCTGTCTACGTGTTTAAAATTTCCAGAACTTCCTGGCTAAAACTGTGGATTTCACCAACATATTGACAATTCATCAATCCTAATGGCGATAAAGAGATTACTTTTACTGTGTGAAAACTATTGCTAATCTTCTTTCCCATGCCCTGTCTACATGTTTAAAATTTCCAATACCTTCAGTCCAGAGCTTCCTGGCTAAAACTGTGGATTTCACCAACATATTGACAGTTTATCAATCCTAATGGCTATAAAGAGAATTCCTTTACTGTGTGAAAACTTTTCCTAATCTTCTTTCCCAAGCCCTGTCTACATGTTTAAAATTTCCAGGACTTCCTGGCTAAAACTGTGGATTTCACCAACATATTGACATCAAAAGTCCTAAAGACTATAAAGAGGTTTCTAGTAGTTCTTTAAATTTTAAGGAGATGCTCAACAGAAACTGTGCTCCCTCCCAGGATAGTCTTTTATTTCTGAGACAGGTAAGTATGTTCATAATGTTAGCCTGTGTGTAATATTTTCTCTCTCTCTCTTCCATTTTATTCATGCAATTTGTGCGTGGGGGGGGGGGGAATTCTACTATTTTCTGAAAAGCAGCCATTTCATTCATGCATCATCTTTCTCTGTCTGCGTGTGGGGCAGGTCCTCTTTAAGTGGTACAGTCCCTGATGTATGTATTTGTTATTTAGTTGTATATATATTGTAAAGTCACTGCTACATTGAAAAGCCCTATTTTTTCTCTCTCTCTCTTCCATTTCATTCATGCATTCTCTTTCTCTGTCTGCGTGTGGGGCAGGGCCTCTTTAAATGGTGCAATCCCTGATGTATGTGTTTGGTTAGATTTTATTAGTTGTATGTGTATTGTGAAGTCACTACTACATTGAAAAGCCCTATTTTTTTCTCTCTCTCTTCCATTTCATTCATGCATTCTCTTTCTCTGTCTTTAAAATGGTACAATCCCTGATGTATGTGTTTGGTTAGATTTTCTCAGTTGTATATGTATTGCAAAGTCACTGCTACATTCAAGTGTGTAAAAACAAAAACAGTTCAAATACTTGCATATTTTTTATTTAGAATTGCAGTGAGAACATTTAAACAGGAAGAAAAAGCCATCTGAATGTTATAACTTTTTTTAAAAAGGCTACAAGACTTCTTGACACACTGAGTTGCAGGTTGTCTGTGATGTTCAAACATCATGAAAAGCCCGTCTCCCTACAAAAAGAAAAAGAACATTGTTAAGTACTCTACAATAATGCATTTCCTTACACTTTACACAAATAGAGTTACCTTTCTGTAGTTCTCTGTGATCCATTCTCCATGTCTGGGAGAAAAACCAGAAGACTCTGATTTTGGTAAATCAGAAGCTTGTGTTTATTGGCGTGGGGGTGACTAAGGGTGTACTGCCAAAAGCACAAGAATTTACTAAGGCCATTTCCACACCGGGCTTCTGTAATGGTGCAGAGCGACCTCTCACGGAGGTCTTCTGCACCGTAGAGTGAACTGGCGTGGACTACATATTTACTCCTCAGGAGTAGGTGGAACATTTACAGTCACACAACTCTTGTCAGGTTGTTTCTCAGCAATATCAACATGCATGTCTTCTGCTTTCTGTGTGGAAAACAAAAGAGAGAGAATTACTATAGAAACATATTTGGTGGGGGTGGCTTTGAGAAAACAACTTATTCCCTTTTCTTCCAGTCGACTGGTAACCCGCCCATCAATACTAAAAATAAAATAATAATAATAAAAAGCTCTTACCTTTGAGCTCTCATAGCCTGAATCAGTTTCCATGCCTCCATTCATCACCTCTTCAACCAGCGTAGGTAGAGTTGGCTCAGCGTCTCCCACGTCCATCGCCTGTTCAGTCTGAGTGGCTGCACAATCCGCTGCATCCGGGCTCTGTGGGGTATCGGGAATTCCCATCTTCCCTAGCCTCTGGATAGCTGTTTTTAAATTACAACAGCAATCACATTCAATATCTGGGTCTTGGTCAGCAGAATCCATACTCCAGACTGACTGTTTTCAGGGTCATTAAACAGCGACTGCCTTCTAGATTGAATATTCAAAGGTGCAAGAGGCATAGAAAAGCCCACAGGACCATCATACCTTGGAAAGGGGCCCCTCCAATTCCCTTGCCTATGGGGAGCAGACTCCATGTTGTCTCCACAGGACTTGTCCGGGCATGCAAAAATGGCCACTTCTCTACCCACAATATATCTCTCAAAGGGCATCTACCTATTGGCCGGTTTGACACACGTGATTCTGAGGGGTCCAAATCCATCCCTATTGGTCGAGGGTGGTGGGGCGGGCTATTAGAGGGGTCACACGACCCCGTTGGGCCAATGGCAGCGCACATTGGAAATCGCCCGTGATTGGCCTGCGTGGATCTGAGGAGGTCACATGACTCCACTGAGGCCCAATTAGAACCCGATTTAGAAATCGCCTGATTGGCCGGCTTGGACCACGTGCGTGGGGAGGGGACACAGCCCATTCCGGATGTCCCACCCTAGTACTTCCGAGGGGGCGAGGGGGAGGGAGATTGATAAGTGTCAGTCATTTTTAACAGGTCATAAATCAATCAATTTTGACAGGTCATAAATCAATCAAATCTGAGAGGTCATAAATCAATCAATTTTGACAGTCATCAATCACTTTTGACAGGAGCTACACACCCCTACTACTCACATCTCCTTTTGCTTTTGCATCTTGCCTTGTCACAACACTGAAAGGCTTTATTCTTCTCCTTTTGATGACACCCTTTAACTGGTGTGACTGTGCATTTGTCCAATTATTTTAAACACATCCTTGACAGAAGTACCTAGATGTGCTTTTTTCTCTTTTTTTATTAAACATTTTCAACTACAGTAACGAATCAAATTACATGCAAACAAAGAGAGGAGAAACAACAAACAAGGGGGGGGGGAAATAAAAACCAAGATGCTAAGAAAAGAGCTAAGATAAGGAATGATGATAAAATTAAGATAGAAACAAAGGTCATTTCCGCACTATACTCTTATAGTGTGATTATTCCACTTTCAACATCCTATGGAATCCTTGGTTTGCAGCTTTGGGAGGGGCCAGGATTCCATAGGATATTGAAAGTGGAACAATTGCATTATAAGAGTGTAGTGCGGAAATGGCCATAGACGTCTAGCCTTCCTTCTGTGCCACCCGGCAAAAGGAAAGCAAACGGGAGTGGGAAAGGTTCACATACATGCAAGCCTTTCCCCCCATTCTCCTGCCTGTCGTCCACTTGCTCAGAAAGAAATCAGAGTGTGCAGGCAACGGGCAAGAGAACAGAGAGAAGCGTTTCCCCCTCCATTTGCTTGCCTGTCATCCACACGGGCAGGAAGAAGGCAGGGTGCCTGGGAGACGGGCAGGCGAAAGGAGCAGGGGGGAGTGTTTTCCCCTCCGTTCGCTTGCCTGTCACCCATGTGGGCAGAAAGAAGCAGGGCGTACAGGCGATGGGCAGGAAAATGGAGCGGGGGGAGTCCTTCCCTCTCCCTTCATTTGCCTGTTGCCCACACAGGCAGAAAGAAGGCAGGGCATGTGGGTGACGGGCAGGCGAATAGAGTAGGGGGAGGTGTTTCCTCCTCCACTCACTTGCCTCTTGCCCACACGGGCAGAAAGAAGGCAAGGGGTGTGGGTGATGGGCAAGCAAATGGAGCGGGAGAAGACGTTTCCCCTCCATTCACTTGCCTGTCCCCAGTGCAGGCAGAAAGAAGGCAGGGCACGCAGGCGACGGGCAGGCAAATGAAGCCGGGGGGAGAAGTGTTTCCCTCTCCGTTTGCTTGCCTGTCACCTGTGAGGGCAGAAAGAAGGCAGGTGACAGACAGGAGAATGGGGGGGGGGGCCGGAAGGAAATGGGAGGGGGAGGGGTCACTTGGGTGAGGAGTTTTGTGAGGGGTCTACGCCCTGAACCTTCATGAAAGTGGATGGGCCACCGTGTATTTAACTTTAGCTTCTTTCCTTGGCATATAAACTTGGATAAGTCATTCTGCCATTGCTTAAATAGCACATCATTAGTCAGAATCAGTATTGTCTGAAACAATAACAACAATCTCAATAAAACACTTATTTTTATCACAGTCACCCTAACAAAAATAGTTTAGGTTTCACCCATCCTTGTGAATCCACCTTGATATTGTTCCGTTTCTTAATAGTCATTCTTCAATAGCATACACCTCGTGTTTATCATAGTAATATCTAAATATTTCACCTTTTTTTTTCAATTTTGAAAACATGAGCTATCCATCACTTGTATTTGCTCCTCTTTCTCGTATTCTTCATCAGCATCAGCATCTTCTGTTTACTAATCTTAAATCCAGTCAACTCTCGAAACTGGTTTTATTGTCTTTAACAATACTTCCATACTCTCTAAAAGGTTCTCTAAAATAACCACTGAGTCATCTGCAAGTGCTCTTAGTTTACATATAGCCTTTTTGATTATTTTGCCTTTAATTCTTTCATCCCGACTTACTGCTCTGTTCAAAACTTCAAGAGCTAGGATCAAGAATACGGGGGAGAGTGGAACCCTTGCCTTGTTCCTTTGTTCCTTGTTCACATGATCTGCTCAATTCACCATGAACCAAGATCTGTGCTTTCTGAATTTTATAATATCCTAAATCTATATCTTTAACCTTTTAATTAAATTTAATTTTAATTATTTTTTCTCTCTTTTCTGAGTTTACAAGCCAACCACCTACTGGGTTTATTGGCAAAATCAAAGTTTTTCTGCTTAATATAATGCAATTTCTTCTCAGTCTCACTTATGGACAGCATTGATAAGTTTCTCTGCAATATCTTAATTTTGTTAAGCAACACCTTATTCGTGGGGGAGATTTTTCAACTCTTCTTCTTTTTCTTCTTTCATTATCTCTTCAAGAAGTTGTTGGGGGGTTTTTCTTTTTTTTTTCTTTTTTTTGGAGGGGGCAAACTCCTTTGCATCAGACATCCTCTCACAAATGTTTGTTGGCCATCCATGCCATTCTAATATCAGTACCTTTGTCTAAGTTATCTTCAAAATATTCTAGGATTTTTTTTCTGCATACACTTAAAATTTTCATTCAATTTCCAACTGCCCAAGGGTCTTTTTCCCCTTAAAGTTAGAGTCATCAGATTATGGTCACAAAGTCTTGGGTAAAATGTCCATAGTTTAATACCATTGGCTAGTGTCTTAGAAATAAAAAAACAAATCAATTCTTGAAAATGATTTATATCTCTCAGAAAAATGTATAATCTTTAGCATCCGTATATTTAAATGTCCATTTGTCCACCAACCCCAAACTATTCATTATATTTTAAAAAAAAGTTTTGGCAGTGTACCTTGTAATCTTTAGGTCTTCCTCAGAGAACCTGTCTAACTTGGGGGAAATAACACCACTCCAATCTCCAAGAGCCAATCCATTTTCATAGCAGAAACTCAGTTGCTTATCCATTCACTTTTTATAAAAACAACCTTATTGTCCATAAACTTCCATGACTAGAATTTTTGTCCCACAGTTATCAATTTGACACCCCCCCTCCGCCCATACCTACCAACTTGATCTTCAAATACAATTTCTGGTGATAGATTTGGTTTCACATAAACAACCACTCCATTTCTCTTCGTAGTTATTACTGCAAAAAATTCTTTGCCTGATTTAGGGAAATGCAGATAGTTAATGTTCTTCTTTCTGACACGAATCTCTTGCAAACAACTTACTTCTTGCTTTCATTTTTTCCAAATAATGGAATATTTTAGTCTTATTCAGAAGGGTATTTATTATCCTTATGTATCATGTTGCACATCTCAACATCTGAGTCAAGCTGAGAATTTAGAAAAGTCCACACCTTCTGCACCTTTGGCTTCTCTTCTCCATTTGAAGTCTTGTCCCTGTCTCCCATCAGTTCTTGATCTGATAGTTCTTCTTGGTCTTCTTCTCCCTGCTCTCCAAATTGCTCACATTTTTTCTTGTAGTTCTGTACAAATTCTTTGGCCATTTGTACAATGTTCACTTTAAATCATCTTTGCTTGAAGGTAAAGGAGATGTCCTCTACTCTTTCCCATCTGAACTGCATCTTGTTTTGCTTCAACTTACCTGTAAAAAAAGCATATTCCTTCCTCTTGTGCAAAATTCTGGTGGGTATCCCCTTAAACACCACTACCTCAACATTACTCACCTTCATTCTCTTTTTGGAATGGCACTGTAGAATTTGATCTCTCATCTGCTTTTGCAAAAAGTACATGATAATATCTTTTGGTAGATTTCTCTGGGTTACTTCATGAGAAGGAATTTGATAACCAGAGTCCAATTCCTGTTGTGTTTCTTCATTTTGATTCTCCAATAAATTTGCTATGGTATCAATCATTCTTTCTCAGATGTTTTCATTGGATTGTTCTTGGAATAATTCTGAAATATAAACAAAATTCTCTTTCCCACGGGTCCATTAAAGCAAAGATGTCCAAGTCAGGCTCATGTTCTCTGTCCAGTTTCTCTGTCTTATTTTCCAATTCCTCTGTTTTTTGTTCCAGACTTTGAAATTCTTCATTCCTTTGTTTCAGCTCAGATGCCATCTGGTTCAGAAACACCTTCACCTCCTTCATGTTTGATTTTAATTCCTTTTAAAAGGCTGCCATCAAATCTCTTCCCATCTGAGACATCTGCAGTTTTAAGGACTGGAATTTATCCATGTATTTTTGGCACATTTATAGACTTAGGTGGTAACTCCACAGATCCTCTTCTTTCAAGTCCTTTTAATTTAGACCTTGTGTTGAAACTTAGAGACATTATACACACAGATTTATTGGCAAACAATTTTAAAATATGCACAAAAATGGTTAATTGCAGTATTTTCTTTTGACCACAAGATGTCACCCTTTGCTTAAGCTTCACTAAGCAGAATCTGCTTATAACATACACCAGTAGTTAGAGTCATAGGCCATTTCCATACCGGGCTTCTAAAACAGTGTAGAGCGACCTCTCACGGAGGTCGTCTACACCGTAGAGTGGACTGGCGTGGACCACTTTTCGTAGTTCCACACCAGAATCCACTCAGGAGCGGCCGGAACTAGCCGGGCTGCGTGTTTTTTAAAAACCTCTTTTTCAAGGTTCTTAAAAAGCACAGAGCGCACAGCCCCGTGCCGCTCCGTCGCCCGGCTCTAAAGTGGATCTGCAGGCGCGCGCAAGTGCGTGCCTGCAGATCTGCCGGGGGCGGGCTTCCGGTTGGCGAGCTTCTCCGGTTGGTGGAGAGCCTCCACCAACCGGAAGCTGCCATCTGGGACACCGGAGGAGTGTGCAGCAGTGAGCTCGCGCTGCTCTGCTGGGCGACGGACTTACCCGGCTGCGGGCAAGCTCCGTTTTAGCGTGTTTTCGCCCGTTCCCCCCCCCCCATGTGAAAAGGGCCATAGAATCGTAGAATCATAGAGCTGGAAGAGACTACAATAGATATTGAGTCAAACTTCATGCCATGGAGGAATACACATTCAAAGCATCAACAGCAAATGGCCATCCAGCCTTTGAATAAAAACTTCCAAAGAAGGAGACTCCACCACACTCCGAAGCAGCATGTCATCTCTTAACCTTCTTTTCATCTGGCTAAACGAACCTACCTCTCTAAGCTGCTCCTGATAGGGCATAGTTTTCAGACCCTTCACCATTTTGGTCACCCTCCTCTGGACTTGTTCCAGCTTCTCGATATCTTTCTTGAATTGTGGTGCTCAGAACTGGACACAGTTTTCCAGATATTTAACCAAAGCAGAATAGAGTGGTATTACTACTTCCCTTGGTCTTGACACCATGCTCCTATTAATGAAACTAAGAATCACATTGGCTTTCTTGACTGCTGCATCACACTGCTGGCTCATATTTCAGCTTGTGGCCCACTAAGACTCTTAGGTCCCTTTCACATGTACTATTTTCAAGCCAGGTGTCACCCATCCTATATTTGTATATTTCGTTCTTTCTTCCCAAGTGCAGTACCCTACATTTCTTCCTATTAAAATTCATTTCTTTATATAACATAATTTTCTTTGTATAACAAAGATTCAATAATTTCTTTTGGCCACTAGATGTCACACTGTAGTTAAGCTTCTCTCAGCACACTCTATTTACAGCATACAGTCCTGTAAAGCAAACTGGTTTGTTTTCATTTTAGTCCAACAGAAATTAAACATGAGTGAACTTGCTGTTATCAACTTTTTTGAGGAAAGCAATGATCCATTATCATAACAATTAAATGGAATTATTCTTCACCATGTTTATTTTCAAAGTCTCTATATGTTGTCAATTACTGCAGTTAAAGTTAATCTCTTTAAGTCCCTCAATTCAGGCTTTTCAAGTTTCAAAAGGCTATTCAGATTGGAGTACAGTACCATTTATGTATGATTTTTAAAGCAGTTTCTCTAACTGTTGCAGATCATGATTTAAATGGAGTAAGCTCCACATATTTATGTAACTCTCATCTGCTATCTTAATGTCTAAATTTATTTCACAATTTATCTTAACACTAGCTTCAGTGTAATATCTCTGCCCCAATAAGCAATTGCAAATAATTGACACTTGTCCTTTCAATTGCTGTGCATATTTTTTTTTCAACCATTGTGGTATTTCCTTCTTAGCCACTAATCTAGCTGTGAATGTGGACACTTGATATAGAGCAAACCAACTAACTGTCGTGGGCACTAATTTCTCTGCTAACTCCTCTTCTGTTTTAGCTCTTCTTTCCATAAATAAATCCTGCATTGTATAAATTCCTTTTTCCTTCCATGTCTGAAAATAACCTAGTTGATCTGTGTTATAGAACATAGGGTGGTGAAAAAAGGGACAAATACGAGAAGGTTCACAAGACTGTATTTTTTTTCATTCGTTCCAGACAGCTAAAGAGGGCCACAGTCATTGATTTCTGCACTTCTCTTCTATAGCTTATTGTCTATAGCTTATTTAATAAGATTTTAAAAGCCCCCTAATTCTCACAGCATTGATAAACAAGCAGCACTGTAAGTAAAGATAAACTTCAGCATAAAATCAGTGTGAGCCTTATGTAATTGTGAAAGCACTGCCTAGTGGAAGAAGTGGGCTCTAAAGGCCAGATGCAAATCTGAAAGCCATGAGGACTTATGGATGGGCAAGTGGAGATGCAGATCCAGGAGAAGATTTCAGAGGAAACTACAGTCATTCCTCCACACAGGACCCCCGTGAAAGTGGAAAGGCCGTGAATAACACCAGGCCTTCCGAAACCATATTTAACCCACAAAAAAGTATGATCACCATATTCAACCCACCGTGGGTTCCTTTCAGGCCTCAGGGTTCCTTCACAAGGGAGAAGTGGGTGGCTGACGGGGCTGACTGCCATCTCCACTGCTGCCCCACACCACTTTTAAGAGGGACTTACAAGCCTCATTCGCAGTTTCTCAGTCTCACGAGGCTTGCAGTTCCTATTAAAAATGGCACAGGGAGGCAGCAGCGGTGACAGCAAATAATCCATGAATAATCAAATCCACAAAAGTGTAACCTGCAAATGTGGAAGGCTGGCTGTACTTGGTTTTCTTGAACTTCTGGCTATTATCAAGTTACCTATTAAAGTACTGGTTATCTTCCAATACTGAATTACTGTCTTCTTCAAAAGTGTCAGCATGGTGAGCTCCTGGAATAGGCCACAAAGTTGCATACAACATATGTGACAGAGTGTAGGATTAGAGCTTAGCAGGCAGTGCAGTAAACTGATGATAAGAGCATTAATGAAATGATGCACAGAAAGAAGCCACAGAAACCACAGAGTGTAGGACACGAGACCTTACTTTTATGCTTGAATCTGTCTCAAAAGTTGACAAAGAATGCAGTTCTGGCATTAGGCATTTTGAATATGCTGCCAGGGTGAACAGGTGGTCTGATGAGGAGAAAATGAAACTCCTGCTATTCCAAGAGCAAAAGCAGATCAAGTATTCATTTCTCTGCCCTAAAAAATCCAGGCAGATTACAATCGTTTGAAAACTGCCTTGAAAATCTCAAGCTCTTGTGAGACTGGTCCAAGACAGCATTTTCAGATAGGAAATGGCTACCAGGGACCCTCAGAAACAAGATGCCAGCTCAGGAATCTGATGGCAATTGACATATTAAAAGTACATGACAACTCAGCATAAGTTATTTTCTTTGGCATTGCAGGCCAACAAGAGGCCTGGATTCAATGTACAAGTGAAAAACAGAAAACACTTAATGAAGCCATTGTATTGGCTAGTGAACTGAACCAGATTTGCAAGCTAGAAAAGCAGGAAGAAATAGCATAAAGCTCAAGGATCTAAGGACACAGGTGCTGAGACTGACGAAATAATTGGTTGCTGTGTGCCTTCAAGCTGTTTCTGACATAGTGATCCCAAGGTGAACCTATCATGGGATTTTCTTGGCAAGATTTGTTCAGAGGTGGGTTTGCCTTGGCCTTCCTCTGTCGCTGAGAGAATGTGACTTACCCAAGGCCACCCAATGGGTTTCCACAGATGAGCAGGGATTTTAACCCTCATGTCCAGGGTCATAATCTAACACTCAAACCACTACATCACGCTGGCTCTCAGACAAAACAGTAAAAACCTGAAAAATGTTGGTATTACATATTCATACTTAAAGAGCCATGCTGAGGTATTCTGTCAGGAAGATTCTCATCTGGGTCAAAGTAAATTTGTGCTGCATAGCATCCATACTGGTCATGATTACTTTATTAAAATTGGTCCAAGAGTACACTGGCATTTCCAAGCAGAGTCTGACAAACAGCTGAGGGAAATGCAAGAAACCCCAGGACCATTTCATACTGTTACCCTGATTTCTGGGGTCCCATGGGGGACACCTTAATGTGCTCCATGTGATAGGGAATGGGAGCTAGCCAGAGCACGAGCAATAACAATGCGAGAGGCAGGGAAACCTAGAGGGGCCTTTTTACCCAGTTTTTACAGGGTCAGGCCAAGCCAAAAACCAAACAAAAATGTCTAATAAATGATTTTATTGAATGAAAGTCTCATGCACCAATGCAATCACTCACACACTCACTCAAGACCTATTAAGAAGCAAAGGAGAGGAAACTGGATAGGGGAAATATTGAAGGGATTGTAGCTGGGGTAATATTGCACCTTTTCCTGAAGTCCTTGGTCTGGGAAAAACAGTGAAGAAGTAGAGCTCAGCATGGAGAGGGCTGAGGGGATTACCCGACGGACGGAGAAACGGTCTGCTGGGATGACCGGGAGTGATCCAAAGAAACGCTCAAAAACTCGGACTATTCTTAGGGGAAAAAGTACCTTGAGGGTAAATCCTCTTCCAGGGAGAACAAAGGGTGTTGCAATGGAAAAGAAGCTCCACAATGGCAACTCCCTTTGCGTGATGAGATTACAAGGTGTTGCCAGAGTTTCAGGATCTTCAGTTACTTTGGGTTGTGGTGTGAATTTACGTAAATGGTCCTTGCCTGATAGGATTTTATTGCTATCAGTGCTCAACTTGGGGGAAAACACACTAATCCCCTCAAGTTGGCTTCTCAGAGGCTGAGGACCCTTTGTCTACTGTGGGTTTACACAGCTTAAAGTCTCCTGGGGCTATGTGGCGGTGGATTGTACTGGCCTGACCTGGTTTTCGATCGTTCCACCGTTGCTGCCTACGTGCCCATCCGGGTGACCTCTCAGGCACGTTGAATCATATTTTAATATCAAAATTGTAGACCCCAGGACAGGGTTTATTTACCGGTGAGGCAACAATACCACACCATACTACAGCACTATGATTACCCTTTAACTGTCAGAGCAACATCCTATGAAATCTTGGAGTCTATAGTTTGGTCAGAAGCAAGGAGCCCCCGGAGATCCTAAAGAGAGGGTTAACTCAGCCATATTTCAGACAGATAACCGCAGGAGGTTTTGTGTTAGTCAACTGAAAAGTGTGATGCTTTCCTCAAAAATCAAAAACAACTTTAAAGCTCCTGCTGCTGCCGTCTCCACACCTTGCCAAGAGGGACCTGGGGGCAGGGGGGGCAGCAACAGGCAGGGGACGCAGCGGGTGGGGGCAACAGTGGGCAGGGGAGGTGGGCAGGAGGGCTGCTGCCACCACCACCGCCAATCCTGCACCGGGCCAGGGAGGATCCCAGCAGGGGCGGGAGGCAGCAAGGCGCCAGGCCCAAGGGGAAGGGGAGGGGGGTTGGCTTTTTTGTGTCCCCTCTGGCATTGGCGCCCAGGGCACACACCCCAGTTGCCCCACACTAGATATGCCTCTGCATTTAAGTAAATGTTTGAGTAGATAGTTCAAATGTCTATACCATACTCCCAAAGGAAATAAATGTGGAGTTAGGTCTGTTAGGACCTTGTATTTTCTTCTGATTCATTTTCCAAAAATCTAAATACAGTTGGCCCTCCACTTTTTTGGGTTCACCATTTGCAGATTTAATTATTTGTGAGTTATTTTATTTACTTAATTTCCTTATTTTAAAAATTTTTTACTCTATTTGCCCCTGCCATGGAAAAAATATATCCTTTTTAGGAATCTCTAGGCCCTCCAGCATGATACTATGGTCCAGTTCCACCAGAAGTGGATCATGGAGTGTGCTGGAAGACAGAGATTCCAAAAGATAACACTTCTATAGGCATTGCTAGGTCCTCCAGGGTGTCTCTATGGTCCACTTCTGCCTGAGGCTGACCATAGAATTGCTCTGGAGGACCTAATAAATCCTAGAGAAATGTTCTCAAGTTTTTAAAAAAAGTGTTTGTGACTTTTATTTTTATTTGTGCCCCCCCACTTTCATGGGGGGGGGTCTTACACTCCTAAGTCCCATGGAAATGGAGGGCTGACTGTATTAATATCAAGCATCTATCTTAATAAACTGCTGTCTAGTGTCTCCTCTTTCCTTTCTCTGATCCTCTTTTCCTCAGAGTAACATACTGAGGTGGTCACATCAGGGAGCAGAGACTGAGTGCAATGGATTGCAAGGTTCCCTTCCTTCTGGAGAACGTCAGCTGCTGCTGCCTTGCCTCCTTTTTGTGCTCCTAAATTTTCCAACCTCCCATTCTTCCCCATCCCTGGAGGCCCACATGTTGTCTCTGGTATAGCTTTTGCTTGTTCTTTGGAGTTTCCTGCTGCACCTCCTATGCGCTTCCTCTGTCTTGTAACTCACATCTCCCTCTCTTCCATCTTGCCTCTCATCTTGCTTAGCTCCCTTACTCCTTGGACCCTGACGTTGCAGTTCTCACCCTCCCTTTCCTTCTTTTCCATCCCTCCCTCGGTTCACTCTCTCTTCCTTTCTATTTATTCTCTCACCTAAGCCCTTGCAATGCACCCCTCCTTTGCTTCCTGCCTCTGCCATTTATACTGCTTGCTCTCCTATCTCTTCTACTCCCTCTCTCATCTCACATTGTGCTCTTGCCGCTTATCCCTCTCATACTTCTCGGACTCTGCTGCTTGCACTGCTGTTACTATTTGATCCCCTCCTGGGGAGAAAATGGTCACAAAATGGTTGAGAAAAGGTGGGAAGCTTACTAAAATAAGACCGAATCACAAAATGGTTGCCTAATGAGCCCTCCTCTGGGCACTTACACCATGTAAACGGAATAGAAGTGCAGGAGCCCTCTACACTGCCTGACCCAAAGCAGACTGCAATGCCAATCCACTGTATAGCTTCCAACTATCTTGATTTGGCAGAGGCAGTTCCAATTAATAATCTGTCATCTCACTTTTTCAGTTGCTTTCAAAATACCCCATGTTATCTCTTCTCTGAGTTGGAAGTGCAAAATCAATTTGCACTCAATTACTTGGGGGAGAGGGGTTGGAATTCTACCCTTCCCAGGGTAGACTCAAGGGAAACAAACTGCTACAGGCTCTCCTAGCTTATGTGTTCTTCCTCATTAATAACTTTTGCCATTTTGACCACACTCTGCTTTTGCTTGTCCACATCTGTGAAATGTTGGAGGGTACGTCCATTGGAAAATTGCCTCCAGGCCGAGTAATAAAATCTTGCAGAACAGATAAGAACAAGAAAATATGATACTGGGAAAAGCTTGCCCGCCTGCCCCCCCATACCCTCTGCCACCACACAAGCTTTCTAAAAGATTGACCTAAATAATCACGTCAGTTTATTCTGGGTTCCAGTTGAGGATGCATTTTGCACCCAGACCATAAAGAAGGTGATGTGACAGAAGCACAAGGATGCCACTGGAGAAATGGGGGGTGAGCCTTGGGTATCTCTGTGTGTGTGTGTGTGTGTATGTGTATGTGTGTGTGTTTGTATATATATGCCAGCTCTGCCTCTCAGCAGGCCTCAGCAGGCCTCTTTGTCCAGCAGCTCTAAGACAGCAAAGATTGATCAGGATCTACAGCAGGCTCCTATGGCCTATTCTGTCCACGCAAAATTCCTGTAAGCTCAGTTAGGCTAAAAGAGAGTAATTTACTAAGACTACTAATCCAGAGATTTAAACGTTGCTCTTCTAGATCTGAAACTAATATTTAAAATACGCTCGAATCCCCAAATAGTACGTTCTGTAGTGGTTTATCTAATAAATGCTCCCAGGAACTAAGTACCATTGTGGATCAACTAGTACAATTAAATGCTAAATACTCCATGCTGGCCATCAGTATTAAAATACTATGCATACAAATTATCACATGCTCTCAAAATACCATTACGCGTGAGATGTCAAATCTTTATTTATTATGTATTTATTTAGAATATTTGTAGGTTGTGTCTCTACCATGGTTTCCACAACAATTAGGAACAAAAGTCTGAATGTCACTGAAAGTCTTAGTGACAACACGTTCAGCTAGTATCTGAGTCCATGGGGCAGGAGAGATAAGGCACCATATCTGCAAAGCCTACATCATGTCAGCAACTGCCTAGTACTGAAATGGGACAACCACAGAATGTCTAATGCAAATTGATGCCAAAATCTAACGGGGATAATCTGTGTTTGGTAGCCTTCAGGGAATGCTGGCAATTTGTATGTCTAGATGCCCATCTGAGTCCACATCATCAAAATTGTCTCGCTATGTCTTTTGATATGATTCACATCCCTGTCTGGGAGCATAGTGATTGCATGTAACAGGATATGAATGAGGACCATCAAATATTCAGTGCACATTTGGTAAATATGTTAATATTTATACCAATACCTAGAATACATCTGACATCAACCTAAGTTCTGAAGAAAATCTTTGGAGGTTCTATTCCAACTCCAGCACAATTGCTGCGACAATTTGTTTATATGCGGTATTTTATCTCTTCTTCCTGCCAGGAGCTTGAGGTCCACTTTCTAGCAGCATCCTGTTCATTTTAGACATCAGGATGCAGAGACCTAATCTAGGTCTTTTGCATCTTACCCCTTGTGCTCTGTGTCATTAAATATGTGCTCATTTTCACAATTTTTAGACTGGTTCAGCAAATTTCAAATTTCTGATCAACAGACCACACCTCTGTCCTATAATTGACAAACACTATGTCAACAAAGACATTTGCTATCCATATTCCAAGCCCTGATCACTGTGTCAACATATACTCATTTATTTTGGATCTCTTGGTTGGGTTCTATCCAACATATGCAAACAAAACTTCTTTTTGTGGGTCAACAGCTATGGAAAAATCTTGCTGTTATGTGAAAGAAACTGTATTACTTGGCACCTGTGGACCCCTGCAAACAAGAATTTGCACTTTCCAGGCACTACCTTGTTTACAGTGAACAGAGGAGTCACTTCCTCAATCAGACAGTCTTATTTTTTCCCCTCAAGGCAGCTTTTTACTACCAATCTGTTAGTTGCTATAAGGCTCCACATGTACAGTGGAAAGACTTCAGTTGCCCCAACAAATATTAGTATTGCTGGCAGATTCCAGAATTAGACAAACTGAATGGCCTAGCTCAACCTCCTTCCTAGAGATGGTCCATCTGGACCAAAAGGTATAACTCATAAGCCAGACATGTGTTCACTGGCCTGAACAGAGAGAGGACCACACGGATGGTGGGGACATGGGCACACATGCTAACCCTGCTCCTGAATCCTCAAGCACCTGGCAGCATTGGCAACATTCGCTAACTGAATGTGAAGGTCTATAGAGAATTTTGTGACTGTGTTTTGGCTGAATGCAGTTACAGGTTCCCAAGGTCACAACTGCAGAAGCTTTGTAACCACAGTCAAAACACTCAAAATCCCATGCAGACTTTTACTCTCCCTGAGATAAAATAGAGGAATAATAAACATAAAATCTAACTTAATACAAAATAATCAATTGGCATCCTATGTAGCAGTGTTATCCCAAAACATGGGTGACTTAGGGGTCCACCTGCAATACCAGTACCTCCATGAAATGGTGGGGAATTGTTAGCTCAAATTAGGAGGCCTGTGACGGAGGGGTTAACCTAATGAGATCTTTGACATCAATGTTTACAGGATCTCCTGCAAGGAAGAACCAGCCAGAGATTCAAAAGTAAACTAAAATGTGTTTTAGTGAGGGAAATTCAGTCATGTACACACAAGGTCCAAATGATTATGCACTTACACAAGGCTAAGTGAAGGAAAGGGGAGGAAAGCTTGATAGAGGCTTGACGGAGTGGGCAATATTTACCGATCCAGAAGAGCAGTGAAGAAGATAACAGAAATTGATTTACAAATATGTCCAGGTATAGCATTATTAACTATATTTGATAAGGTTATTGTACCCAGGCAGTGAAGAATTTAATTACAAACTTATTAACTGTAGCAAGATTAATTATTTCAAGAAAATGGAAAATTCATGGAGATTTTCAAATAGAGGACTGGTATAAAGAAGTGTGGAAAATTGTGATTAATGATAAGTTAACATGTCAAATTAAGGCCAAAAAAGGAATAATGAAGGGGAATGATTTCGAAGCAATATGGAAGATATTTGTGGGAAAGGTTTTAATAAAAGAAGAAGATGTCATACCTCCACAAGAAGAATTACAATTCTGGAAGGTGGAGTAAGTTGAAACATAATTGGATCTGGTGAGTGGGTTTGCTTTTAGGAATAGTTTGATATGTTTAGTAATAAGATCATACATAGTAATAGATTAAATGTAACTGAAATGTATAGAGTTAAGAATGAAATTATTATAATAATAATGAGTATAATGAGAGTGAGATATAGATATAGGTAACAAAAGTATATAAGCAGTATGATATAGAATATTTTGAATAAGTATATGATTGTAATGGAATTGGAGAGAAATGATATAAGCTTGTTTTTGTTGAAATTCCTTTTTTTTCCACTGTTATGTGTACCACGTGGTGTTTTTCTTTTTTGTTCTGTTCGCTTCTTTATAACCAATTAAAAAATTTTTTTAAAAAGGACAGTACAATCGGAAATCAGAGTGACAGAGTGATGTTCAGCAACCAAGGTACTGCGAGCTAACTGCTGAAAACTGGGGTGGGGGAGTTATACCCAGTTTCTACCTGGAAAGCATGTGTGTGAATGGCTCTCTGGCCAAGTGAACAATGGAGTTTGCAGAGTGGACAATAAGGTATGGAATGAGTGGATGGTTTTAGCATTAGATGACCAAGGGGCTAACAGTTATCCGAAAGCACAGTGTTCGTGGACATGTGTGAGGATTACGGGATGGAGTGCAGGGTGGAGGGAAGAGGGCTTGAAAAAGTAGTCTGGTGGGAATCTCCCAGTCACTATTGTTTAAGAAAGCAGAGTTGTTAAAGCTAGCAGCAGCCTATTATGTCTGGAGTTTCCCGGTGATTTCCTGACTATGATCTCACCACGCCTAGGAGATGTTTTCCTGGACTAATTTCATAACACACACATTCAGCCAGCTTTCCTCTTGGCCAGTCTGGCTATACAGCCCTATCAGGTATGTTTTATATTTTATATCAATTTTGATGTATGCCAATTAAACCATATTAAAGCATGGGAGTGTAGGCTGCTAACAGCAGATTGATTGGAAGAGGGGAAACAGTCATGGATATTTCTGTAAACACCTTACCTAAAGAAGAACAAAAAGAGAGAGAATTACAGCAAGACATGTTCCTGTTGAGAAATATAAGTGATTGCTAATGTTGACAAAAGATATAAATGGACACCTCATTTTGTAAAAAGAGGAGTCTGGTTGTTTCTTATTTATTATTTCTCATTTGACAAGTAAGCTTTTTTCAACAGCGTTAGGACTATAGCAAGTAAAGAGACATTCTTATTTTTTCCACTTTTGCACAATCTCAAGATGAGCCACTAGGCACATGGAGTCAATTAAGGATTTGCAGCATAAGTTCTTATTGGCCCTCAAGTTACATAGACAGGAGACCCAGTTCTGGTGATATCCGTACCTTCAGATTTGTTGCTCTGTCACTTTCAGTTAAATATTCCAGCTCATAGCTAAGTGTTTTCGGCACCACAGATGACTATATGAGCTGGTTTCATCATGCTTGTGTCAATATTGTTTAGACCAGTTTTAGTAGTATAATGGAGACACAATGGAATTAAGCACCATTTTTATCTTAACTGAATGTCTTTAATTTTAGCCAATTTCCTATTTATTGATGGCTCAACCAAAATTTCCTCTATGCTCCTCAGACTATTACCTATGCAATATTTATGTGGAGATAGTACAAAGCCTTGAAGTATAGAGTTAAGAATGAAATTATTATAATAATAATGAGTATAATGAGAATGAGATATAGATATAGGTAACAAAAGTAATATTTATGTGGATATTCTTTCATGTCATTTTTCTATAGCCAATAGTAATTCTTCAAACTAATTTAATTGTCTAGTTGGTTATGAGTGTACAGAGGTAAAAGAAATAAAATTAATGACCCACAGCTGTGATTCCTAACTTTTGATCCTCCAGGTGTTTGAGACTTCAACTCCCAGAAGCCCCAGTCAGGAATTCTGGGAGCTGAAGTCCAAAACACCTGGAAAACAAAAAGTTGGGGCCCACTGATCTTCAGTAATTTAATCCAGGACTATTGTGAATCATTCAACTCCTTTCAGTATTGGGCAGTTTTTCCTTGATTGCTGCGAATAAGTGTCTTATGCAAAACAAGTCTGCTTCTCTCCAATCTGCAAATCGGTTGCTTTTTAACATGTATGAATACTGGATGCTCTAGGAAAGAGATAAACAGAAGGTTGTGATAACATTTCTTTTTTTCCTGACATAATGATGTTTCTCAGGAAAGGGTCGTCAAGAACATGAGTTGTGTTGCTTAAGCAATAACACATTGTTTCTCTCTTTTTTTTCTCCCTCTGATCCGAGTAAAATCCATGAGCAGCACATAAAGCAAGTCAACTAGTTGACCTAGCTGGAAGGCATCATAGTAAATCTGAAAACCTGGAATTCCAATTCTGCTTCCCCATCTGTTTGTTTATAATAAAGAGCTGATTTACATATTTGTGGTTTATGGTTATTATTGAGGAATTTTATTGTTAGAATCACCAGGTTTTGATAGTTGAATCAGATATGTAAATAGGAAGTGTTTGAAACCAATTTTGCTAATAAGGCCATTTGCATTGCAGTGGATCTGCACAGTCACAATAGCTTTAGTTTGGTCCATGTGTTTCCTTTGGTCCACTGAAATAATGAGTTAAAATTAAGATGATATATTTTGTTGATATTACTTGAAAGCAGAACTTCCAGATATTTTGATGATATTGACATATTGACTAAGTTCTGAAGTTCAAGTCTTTTGACTTCAGGCATACTAAAACTTAACACCTGAGCCTTTTTAAGAATTATAGTTAAATCCAAGATTGTAGCAAACTCTGAAAATGTTTTCTTAAAATTATGAAGCTCATCTCTTGGGTTCAATACTGTGATTGCTACACTGTCTGCAAATAGATTTATTTCTGGTGTTGTTGTTGTGTGCTTTCAATTCATTTCTGAGTTACAGCGACACTGAGGTGAACCTATCACAGAGTTTTCTGGGGCTGAGAGTGTGTCATGTGCCCAAGACTACAAAATGGGTTTCCATGGCCAAGCAGGGAATCAATTCCTGGTTCACAGGGTTGTAACCCAATGCTCAAACCATTACACCAGATACCTTTCTATTTATACTCTAGTAATATTTTGGGCTGACCTGAAAACATTTCACTAGGGCAAAAAGGAGTGAGAACAGCAAGCGCTCTTCTTTTCTCTTTAAATTTTTTTCCTCTATCAGCAGTGAAGAGCCAATCAAATTAGTCTTGAACAAAATCATGTACCCATTATAAATTGTGTATAAAATTTTCAAGAAATTATGGCCAAAATTCATATGCCCGCATACTTTGAATAAATAAATGAATCCTAAATTGTCAAAAGCCTTGGTGGTATCAAAAATTTCTTTGATCTTACTGGAGCATTGTACATTTCATTTAATATCTTTTTAATTCTGAAATGTCATTCGATTTCATTCCACCTGTTGACCAGAATGCTGATTACAGTTCTCCTTTCACATTCGTGGGTTTGACCTTTGAGGACTTGATTTGCAAGGTGCCTTCCTGCTTCCCTCCCCCCCCCCCCCGTTATCCCTCTCCCAATCCCCTGCCTTCAGACCTCGGCAAAAGGCAAGCAAATGGCAGGGGACAGGCCCATCTGCATGCCTCCTCTGTCGTGTTGCTGCCCCCTCCCATTTGCTTGCCTATTGCTCAGGTACCAGGAAGGCAGCACGCCCAGGCAAAATGCAAATGAATGGCAGCGGCGGGGTGGGGGGGAGCCTTAGAATGGAATGGGAGGGGGAGCACTCACTTGAGCAAGGGGGGAGTTATTTGCATTTTTTGATTTGCACAAGGGTCCTGCACCCTGAACTCTTGCGAAAGTCAAAGGGCAACTGTAATCATTCAGCTTCCTGACTAATAAGGGCTATCGGATTTTAAGCCTTCCATCAAATCTTTGTTGCATTTTGGTAAAAGAATCACCCATGCTAATTGCCATGAATTTGGTACCTGACCCCCAAGCATGATCAAATCATGCAGAAAGAGCAAGAAAGGGGTTAACATTCAGTATTCACTTTTGTTATTTAAGTATGGTCATAACATCTCCAGCTTAGTCAGGTGGTGGATGTTAGACATTATTCTGTATTTTCTTGCCTATTGGCAAAATGTGATCATCCAGAGAGATTAAACAACTCTATGTGATATAAAAATCCAGTGCAAGATTAAGAGACAAATCAGGGAACTGAAGAGAAGGTCAGACCAAACTCCCCTGCCATTCATATAAAAGGTCTGGCATTATAAAGCACCTAGGTTCTTATGTGTTGGTCTGTCTCCTGCTTCCAGCAATACAAAAAGTCCTTTTTTGCTGTTCCAATCTCTACAAGAAATTCTGCCTTTACAATCCTGAAATATTGTTCAGCCTCTTGCTCCTGCATACTTCTTCCTCCAATGGTTCAGTGGTTCTTGAACTGAGCCCACAGGGCCCCATGAAGTCCTCATAGAGGGTCCATGAAAGGCTTGAAGGATGCTCAACCTGTCTCCCCTCATGCAATGAAATATCAACATGACAGGAACCAAGGCAAAAGAAAGCAGGCAAGCAGGCAGGTCCTATGTGTTGCTTGCCACATGACTGCTCCACTGTGGGGCGAAGGCAGGCTCAGCAGCTGACAGCAGCACTACCTGACAGCCAGACAGCCAGCATTTGCCCTTCTTCTCTTTCTCCTTCCCCTCTTTTCCAGCAGAGAGCAGTCCAGTCTACTATCAGAAATGCTCAAACACCTCCCCAGTTTTTTGCCTTCACCAGCAGGAGGAGAGGAGACTGAGACCAGCAAAGGAGGGAGGGAGGGAGGGGAAAAAAACAAATGTCCCTGAAAAAGGGAGGCTGAAGCAACCCTTCTATAAAAGACCCCAAGTGCACCACCTAATTTCCATTCATAAGTGCACATGCTTTCATCTGAGTCCAGTTGTGGCTTAATTTCCTAACGGTGTTCCCTTACTCCAACTTCCAATGTCTTGATAGGTGTTGGCACCTGCTGCAGCAGCACCCCTTCTTTTCATTTGGCCCCACTGCACCCTGCCATCCTTTTTCAGAGTTGGCTGCCTTGCTGCATCAAGGATCTCACTAGGAGTGCAACCAAATGAGAAGAGTGGGTGTTGGCACAGCATATGCCACCCCCACCCCCACCCCCACCAGCAAGACACTGGAAGTTGGAGGGACCACTGTTGGCAAAAACAAGCCACCACCTGATTCAGATGAAACTGTGTTCACATATAAATGGAAATGAAGAGGTGTACTCAAGGTCTTTTTTATCGAGGGGTTGCTTTAATCCTCCTTTTTGCCTTCAATCCCTCCCCCCTTTCGCCCATCTTCCTTTGCCTGTTTTGATCTCTCCTGGTAAAGAAGGCAAAAAAGGGAGGGGCAGGGGGAAGTTTGAGCATTTCCAATAAACTGAATGATTGGAAATGTGGGGGTGGGGTGGAGGGAGAAGGGCAAATGCTGACTGGCTGGCAGAATGGCTGGCTGGCCCTGTATGTTGCTGTTCAGTCTACTCCAGACTTAAACTAGGAAGAAGCAGGAAAAAAAGTCTTCCCCTCCAGCACCTTTCAGGAAATGTGTATTTCTCCTCTCTCTCCCAGTTTGAAGATCCTTGAACAATTTTTTAAAAACTTGATGCATTTTAGGGTTTTAAATCTTAAGTCTTGGGAGTCTGCAGCAACAAAAATATTTAAACATAGTCCCTGATAAAGAATGGTTAAGAACCTCTGTGCTAGATGAACGATACAAACTTAAGATTTGCCTAGCGCACAGTAAGCTAAAATCACTAAACCCAAGCCTCACTTAGCTCAAACTAGAAATCACTTTTTTCTGAGAAAGTAGAATCTGGGATTTTAGGCAAAAAATCTCATCAGCTTAATCTCTTTCCTAAAGTATAGGCTGCTGCTCCAACATCTCTGATGTGTCTTTGAGATCTCTGCCAAAGATTTCTATTCCTTTGCACTTTTTCAGCTAGAATCAGTGTTCTCCAGTGTTTCTCCCAGAGTGTTAGCCTAAATGGGTGGCCACTCCCCCTTCTAATTCTGTCTCTTTAGTGTACATGTGTGTGTGTTGGTGTAGATTTTTGCCCACCCTTTCTCCAAATTGCTCAGTCACAACTCATGTAATCTGAATCAAGCTCTCTGCATCTTATCCAACAGCAGCCTGTGTCTTAGAACCCTCTTCATCTTTGCAAGTTTGTCTGAGTTACTACTTACCTATTCTGAAGGAAATTTATTATTAGTTGGGATAGTTGTGTACTAAATGTCTGGCACCATCAGTACTTTAGAAGGCCATCAATCACAAAAATGAGGATTATGACAAAATATTGCAGATGATGCATACCTAGCTGTGAACATTTGATTCCCACATAAAGTTAAGCCCAGACAAGTAAAGTAACAGACAAACTTGCTATTTGATATTTCTGGCAGAGTTTAACATGATGTGTCTGAGAACAGTCTGACCTGCCAAGTACTTCCAGAAGAGCCAGTGTATGGGCATAGCTTTAGGCACCACTGGGGCAATGATCTAAAAATGTCTTTTGGAGAGCTGTTGCTTCTGCTGCTTTGTGTTGGTATGTGCAACAGGTCCCCTTGGGACAGGAGTACTAAAACCTCATATATAATGGTTTAGGCTTACCCTCTAAGGGGTATGGGTGCAGAATTGCCAGAGGAACAGGATCCCCCCCCCCCAAAAAAAAACAGGGATCTGTAGAAAAGAGTCATTTTGATAAATTGAGCTGTTGTTTACAGCAGATACAGGGCAGATTATTCTTCGAGTGAAAATGTTGGAAACAGCACGAGTTTGACAAATACATGTGTATGATGACTCTACTAGAGAGATTTGGGTTCCAACGCCTGTGTAACACATAAAACATGTTGAATAGCTACAGACACACCTGCATATCTCTATCTCAATTGGGAAGATGAAGGGAGATAACTACCTATGATTGCCCCACATATTCTTGGGGATAGGGTAGGCAATAAATATGCTAAAAACTAAATACAGGCACCTGACTACTGGCAAATTCAACAAAATTGCAAAAAGCAGCAGATGTTTTTCAGACTACAGAGTTCAAAAGCCTAGCTTCATCCTACACTTACAATAATTAAATGGAGCCTCATTTATCCACATTCACTGAGTTCCCATTCATTGCCCATAAGAACATATGTTAATAGCAGTTGTATTTGAAATTTTTACTTCACCCCAGATCTGTTACATTCACACAACTGTTAGGATCAATGGAATTGTGAGAACTAGCCATTCTCCCTTCCTTTTGATTTGTGAGAATAACAGAACATCACTGATGACAACCTATCTACTGGAAAATTTTTATGTACTGTAATTTTTTATGTGATGAGAACCCCTTTTCAGGGCCAGTGGGGTGCATGACATCAAGCCAGGCTCTCAGTCATCTGTGTAGAAAATGTGTGAAGTATATCAAGTGAACTTGGGAAAAAAATGCCAGTGATGCATTGTGAGCATGCTCTGGAATGCAGAAGGCTGCAATACACCACTGCAGCCACAATTAGAGGCAAGCACATTTGTCACACCATTCCCAGTCACCTGTTTTTTTAAATTTCTTCTGCTGTTTTGGCATGCCTTTCCTGAAATAGCACTATTTAAGCCAGGGATGGGAGTAGGGACATCAACAAGCCCTATGCAGTCCCCAGTGCTGTTTTTGAGACACAACAGCACCTGCCGCCTCTTTTTTCGCTAGAAGTTCAGGTTATGTCCTAAAACAAGCAGGCTCACCTTTTACAACAGTGGGCAGTTGAATTCACTAGCCTCCCCACTGATATGTAGGAAATGGGAAACACGTATTGACTATGAAGTTGTCACTTATGCTATCCCAGGTATGGTTTTATGTATGGCATGAAAAGATCAGCAGATGCTTCATAGGCAGAATATCCAGTTGTTATATATGAATGCCCCTTTTTTCCCCCAAGGCCTTGGTCTTGGTATGATTTTAAAGATCAAATGTTCTTACCAGAGGTGGTAGTGCTTATTTTTAAGCAACTGCAATGATGTTTGGCTGAGGCTGTGAAATACTTCAGTATTTGCATCAAGAAAGGTTCTAATGTTTTGCCTTTAGAATTGCATAGACCTTTTTCCACTCTCCTCCTGTTCCCACTGAAGAGTAAGAGCTAAATCAAATACTATTGCCACTTGCACAACTGCTGCATAAAGACACTTGGAAGTGGTAGAACTCCATATGCAAGTTGCAGCATTTGTTAACATCTTATGCATCTGAATACGGGGAAATGCCATTTTGGATTGAATTATCTTAACAGCAGGATTCTCTATCAGATGGTAGAATTTTCCTACATACCTGGTCTAAATGTAACAAGATGTGTGGTACAGCAATTATCTACTTCCCAAATTAAACCATGACAGGTGGCATGGTTGGACCATCCACAATTTTTTTGATTACACATTATCTCCCCACTTGCCTCCTCTGGAAGCCATGCCCTATGAGGAGCGGCTTAGGGAGCTGGGTATGTTTAGTCTGCGGAAGAGAAGGTTAAGAGAGGACATGATAGCCATGCTTAACTATTTGAAGAGATGTCATGTTGAGAAGGCAGCGGCCTTGTTTTCCACTGCTCCAGAGACTAGGACAAGCAGCAATGGATTCAGACTGCAGAAAAGATTTCACCTGAACCTCAAACTTCTTGACAGCCAGAGCCATCTCGCAGTGGAATATGCTGCCTCGGAGTGTGGTGGAGTCTCTTTCTTTGGAAGTTTTGAAGCAGAGGCTGGATGGCCATCTGTAGGAAGTGCTTTGATGTGTGTTCCTGCATGGCAAGGAGTTGGATTGGATGGCCTCTGTGGTCTCTTCCAACTCCATGATTATATGACTCTGTGCCTTCCACCTCACATTCAGCCCAACTTAAGCATTTGAAGAAATCCTTTTTCTGTCCCTCATCCAAAGCTGCCTGCTTCACTGAAACAAAGGGCAGTAAATCTCATATTCCTTTCTCTCCTTCTCTGCTGCAATGCTTATACAGAATGCTGCTGATGGATACTATGGGCTCCATTTTAGCAGCAACAGGAAGAGAGGAGAGGAGAGGAAGTTGTATGCAAGGGAGACAGGGAGCAGGCAGAAGGAAGAAGGGCAGTGAGTTGGAGGTTTATCTTGCCACTAGTGCTTTTCAATCTGTATATACAGTGGATTTGCTGTTACGGCCACATTTTTCCCCAATAAGAGTAGGTGGGAAAGCTATTGCAATACTGCTTACATGGAAAGTGATAACAGGGCCTATATCATATCTCAGGAGATTTCTGGAAATCTTCTGTGATAATTATAAGCAAAATTTGTTCAATGCAAATTATAAGAAAACTAAAATCATAGTTTTTGACAAAAGAAGTTATTGGAGCAAGTAAAATGTTCTAAGTATTTGGCAGTGGGGTTTCATCAGTCAAGCTCTAGGACAGAACCTCTTAATTAAGCTAAACATGAATTTGAAAATGCTATGTCTGGCTCTGTCAAGTTCTACAGAACTAGAGCAAGGTGCATTCTTCCACCACCTGTAGAAATTTTTAAAATAAAACTCCTGCCCCAGAAGTTATATGGAGATGCAATTTGGGGGAACGGTAAGTTACAATCACTAAAAAGTGGTACACCTCTATTAACTGCTGGCTCACCTCCCTCAACTTTGACAGTCTTTGTTAAACTTGAACCCATCCCTAACTATTTCAGTACACAAAACAATAATTCATGTTTGAAAAATTTATTTCGTACCCTTTCTGAATTTTTCATGGGATGAAATTCAACTGATGGATGAGTTTTGTGTTAAATTCAGTTAGTAACCTTAGGTTTTCATAACAGTATGTAAAGAATCTTGGCTTCCATGCTGCTAAGCTCTCACTTAAACAAAGACTGAGTGATTTCATTATACAGATTTGGGGAGTTGGGATTATTGCTACCATGAGATTTGCTAATCTTTTAGAAGGGTTGTCCCTCTCTCTCTAACTGTCCTGTCCAATTTTAATGATACCACAAACCCACCAATGGACTACCTTTCTCCAGTGGCAAACAGTGTGCTCCTGTGAGGCAAGAGGTCATGCTGATGGCAGCAGTGCTGTTGCTATGGATTTAGCTAGGGAGTTAAGATTGAGTGTGTCAAACACCTACTGAGCAGCATGGGGGGGATGCATGTGACACTAGTGGAGGATCTCTCAGAGACAATGCAAGTGACACCAAAGCTGACATTTGTCAGTACCGTACAGGAGGAGGAATGGAGGAATAGTTTTCATGGTCTTTTACCATAAAAATCTTATGACAGAATCCAAAATAAAACAACAGATAGTGTCAGAAGATGAGAGTCCCAGGTTGGAAGGCACCCAACAAGCTACTGGGGTACAGCAGAGGACAAATATAAGTAGTGCTGTGGCTAGAAATGCAACTGGACTCAAGCCAGAAAGACATTCAGCTGTTCACGCACTCAGAGGTGAAAAGAAAGTCCTAATCTGCTCAATACATATTATAGGAAAATGGAATGTCAGAAGCACAAATCAGGGAAGAACTGCTTGTGAGTGGTCATCTGTGAACTCACACAAATGGGTTTACTGCACCTGTGTGCAGTGCATCTTTTGCAAACTTCTAGAGCTGTTATGCAAGCATTTTGGTGGTAGCCTCATCAATCCTGGTCCATATGACCAGCCTGATTCCTGCTCAAACTCTCAGTTCCATAGTCATCCAAGCAGCATGCTTTGGATGATCATAGGACATTTTCTGCTGGCAGCATCTCCTGTGTGTTGATGTGGAATCTGGTCTCTCGGTTGGTCCAGCATCCTTTGATGGAAAGTCCTTCTGTGTGCACTCCCTATCCTTCCATGGAGGCATCTGTCATCACCAATGTTGTTGTTTGCAAGAGGAGGAATGGCATTCCTGCTTGACCATTGTGGGTATGGAGCCACCTTGATACTGTATGCACTTCAGTATGGTGAGACAAGGGGAGTCAATGAGAGAGTTGAAGCAAGAAAGGAAGCAGGCTTGAAGCAGATGCATTCGAGATCTTCACTGCCATGGTGGAGGCCTTGAAACCAGAATGTCAACAACAGAGGACAGCTGTTACTAGACTTTGAAGTCTCTCTTTGGGAAGGTAGGCAGCTACTTCGTGAGAGTTAAGGATCACTCCTATAAATGTGATGGTTTGGGAGGGTTGGAGATGAGTTCTCTTGTGGCTTACAATCAAGCCTAGATCGTTGAGGAAGCAAAGCATTAGGCCAATATCAGTGAGAAGATGGGCCTTGGAATGGGCAACAAGGAGCCAATTATCAATTTAGGGAAGACAATGGCATCTTGTCATACTGCCACCATGGCCATGCATTTGGTAAAGATATGTAGGACAACAGACAGTCTGAAGGGAAGGACATGGAAGCAGCACACCTTTCTCCCTAGGGAGAAACAGAGGAAATGCTGATGTGAAAGTCAGATTCCAATGTGGAACCAGGCATCCTTCAAGTCCCACATCACAAAACAATCTCCTTCTTGCAAAAGAGGCATGATACACCAAGGGTAACCATCTGGAAGTGCCTGGGCTGGATGAAAAAAACGATGTTCTTCAGGTCTAAGATGTGACGTAGATCTCCACCTTTTCCCAAAACTATTAAATACCAGGAGAAAAAACCTTGTGTTATGGAGGACACAACTACCAGTTCAATGGCACCCTTGAGGAGAAGAGTGTTAACCTCCTTGGTGAGACTGTCAGTAGGAAGAGTAATTCAAACAACCCTTGCAGGGAGGTAATCCAAGAACTTAATGGCATAGCTCCTGTTGGCTATGTCCAAAACCCAGGTCAGATGTTACAGAAGGCCAGGCGCAGAAGTAGTTGCTCAGTCTGTTACTGAAGTGATGAGAACTGGCAGGGAGAAGGTGGGAACGGCAATCAAAGACAGTGCTTAGTGTGGTCGGTAAGCTTGTTGTAGTACAACTGTGTATGGTTCCAAGAGGTTGAAGAGGACTTCCTCACAGAGGACAGCTGTGAATTCAAGAACCTTGCTTGCCTAGATGTGGGGGGTGGGGGCTGAAAGAATGTTTTGATACAGAAGGCTGCCCAGAGCAAGGATAATGGGATCAGGATGACCATGGAGCTTGTGGCTGGAACCTATATTTCCTGACAGTGGTACACAACCTGTCCATATGCTCCAGCTTGTCATCCATCTCCTTGTTGAACAGGTGTGCCTCATTGAAGGGGAGGTCTTCAACTGTAGTGTGAGCTTCGTGGGAAAGGCCTGATGCTCTTAGCCAAGTATGCCATCTGAGGGTGATAGGTTTTGTCATTACAGTTGGCAATGTGCATCACAGTAGTAAACTGTTGAGAGGCAAGATTGTAGGCCTTAGTCCAGAGTGCAGTGGTCATTTGTCTGTCCTCCTTTTGGTTTAGTTTGGCCAAAAAGAGTGTCATTCTCTCTGGTAGGCAGACATGCAAGTCTCATAGCTGGCAATTTGAAATCATAATGCTGAAGTGGAATAGAACTTTTTTGCCAAAATATCTGACTTCCTATCTTCCTCATCATTAGGGCTGTCCAACTTCTAAGTGGATTTTGACTGTGCTGCTTTCACTATGATTGATTTATGAAGCTTGAGAAACCACTCTGTACCAGATTCCACCACATGTTACAGGGTGTCCACTTTTCTGCAAGTTGGTCAAATTGTCAAAAAAGTAGACTGAAAATCCACGACTGAAAAGACTGAGAGAAGTGATTCAGCTCACTAACAGTTCCTTTAACACTGCTGCTGCGGTGGACAAAGAGAAACTGAGGTGAGCATCACCTGATGGCCAATACATAAATCAATAGACTACACAGTCAGAGGCAGAAGATGGAGAAGCTCAATTCTCTCTGCAAAAACAAGACAAGGAGCAGATTGTAGCATAGACTATGCATCACTAATATCAAAAATTAGAATAAAGCTAAGGAAGAACGCTAAACCAGCCATTGTGCCAAAATAAAACCTAAAGAACATCCCCATAGAAATTAAAGAAAATATGGAGTGAGAAATGTCAGATGTCCAGACTGGATTCAGGAAAGGAAGGAGCACCATGTATGAGAAACTACAGATCTCCCTTGAAGAAATGGGTTTGCCACAACATTTGATTGTCCTGATGCATGCCTGTATGCAGGACAAGAGGCTGTCAGAACCAAGTATGGAGAAAGAGAACAGTTTCCAATTGGCAAGGGGGTCAGGCAAAGCTGCATTCTATAACCATGTTTAACTTGTACACTGAGTATATTATACATAAAGGAGGACTAAACTTGCGGGAAGGAGGCATGCAAACTGGAGGACAGAAGAGCAACAATTTAAGATATGCAGATGACACCATACTACTAGCAGAAAATAGCAAAGACTTGGAATGATTACTGAAAAAAGTCAAGGAAGAAAGTACAAAGCAAAGAAAATGAAAATAATGACCACAGATGATTTATGTAACTTTCAAGTAGACAAGTATGACACTGAAAAAACATTTTCCAAATCTTGGCTCAATCATTACTTAGAGTGGAGACTGTAATCAAGAAATCAGAAAATATTATGACTTGGATGGGCAATTATGAAGAAATTAGATGAGATCCTCAACTATAAAGATATATCGTTGAACACTAAAGTTCATGCTGTTGTATTTCTAATTTCTACATACAGTTGTGAAAAATAAACAATGAAGAAAGCTGAAAGGAACAAAATCAACTCATCTGAAATCTGTTGCTGGAACAGAGTTCAAGGGATACTGTGGACTCCTAAAAAGACAAATAAATGGGTCCTAGAGCAAATCAAGCCTGAACTATCCCTAGAAGCCAAGATTAGTCATATTATGAGAAGACATGACTCATTAGAAAAGACAAGTCAAAACTGACTTGACAGCAGTTACGAACAACAACAAACTCTAAGATGCCAGCCACAGATGCAGGCAAAACGTCAGGAGAAAATACTAATAGAACACGGCCTCAAAGCCCGGAAAACCCATAACAACCTAACAACAAACTCTGATTATAACAAGACCTTCAAAAAGGCATGTTTGAATGTATTAGCTCTTGCTGAATTAGAAGGCTGATATAAGGGAATTCCTTATAATGAAATAGTTTGTTTTTGTGATGACCCATCAATTGAAGACAATTGATACTTCAGTCTTGTATATATTTGGTTAAGGAGCAAAAACATTTGCAGCTCATTTTAGGAAAACATCTAGGAAGAACAGATCAGGACAACCTAATTACACTACTAAAGATAAATTCTGAATGGCATTTGCATGGCAAGGTTTACCACTCTAGGTATTAAGTCTATACTAAAGTTAAAACCTAAAATGTCTGTGACAACCAAAATTGACTGCAAGACCAGATACTCCCCTCTGGGTTTTAGGGTCCGCAGCTATTTTTTAAAAAGATTACTTAATTCAAAGGTGTTAACCGCTGAATGCCTTCAACGCACAGCATGGCAGCAGTGCATCTGAAAGGATCCAAAATATTCAGCATGACATTTTAAGCACAAAAGAACAAACTGTACTGATTGAGTTTAGACCCCTTGCACTTTGAATTGCAGTCTTCAAATTTTTATATTATTTTAAGTGTCGTTTTATGGATTAGACCAGATCATGCAAGGTAATTTCTCTGACTACTATCATCACGTGGATATTAAATACTGAGCTAAAGTCATCTCTTACTGTTGGGACAACTTGAAATCACGGAACACCTACTGATTCAAAGCTGCAACCTCAGGTATTTTTCAAGAAATGATGGAGATTATGAGAGATATATTTACACATAGCAAACACCTATTATTTATTAATAAATTAGTACACCAGAAGGCAAGTTCTTCCAAAATCCCACCATAACCACTCTGGAGCAAGGAAGCAAATGCCACCTTGTGATATCATCTCCAAAATAAGCATTACTGTAGACCAGTTGATCCAGCAGCATAGTAGTTGCAAATATAATAGAGGCAAATTTCTTACAATGCAGCATTTTAATAAAAAGTGAAGTGTGTTTGGAGGGGGAAATGCTAAGACCAAGTGAAGTTTTTGAAACATACCTATTGGCCACATCTGTATAAAAAATGCACCCAACCACACACACAGAAAAACAATGTTAAAGCACAGATCAGTAAATCTTATAGAAGGATAAATGTGGCACCACCAGGGTTCTTCACTTTCCAGAGTCCAGCTCCAGGTGCTACTCCAAACTGACCAAAGTTACCAAGCTTGCTGAGATCCTAAAATGGCAAGGCAATATACTCCCACTGTGTTGAGTGTACAGAATTACATTCAGCTGCAGGCCAAAATGTCTTATTGTCTTGAAGGCTGGAGAAGTTATAGTCAAAACGCCCCTGCTTTAGAGCAGCACAGGTCACTAACCATTATCTGCTTTCTCCAGAAGAGTACCGTACAATAAATAGCTATGCTAGTAAACTGTCAATAAATGTGATTCATTCAGCAGTAGTTTTTTAACAGTTCTCTTGAGAAAAAAAAACTGACCATACCAACAATGAACAGGGTAGAAAATAAGAATTAAAAAATACTTGAAATGATGGATGGGTGGAGGAATTCATGCTATAGGGTTATTTTTTTCTTAAAAAAAAATCCAAAATTGTTCTGACAAGAATATGATTAATCACAAATCTTGAGTCAAGAGATAAACAACACAAAATTTGTGTTTTTAAGTGATTCAAATAACAGATTTGAATGAGAAATTAAAAGGTTGTAATAAAGAAGGAAAAAACAAGATCTTTTAATTCAGGCAATAAACATGAAAGGTCACAAAGGTGTGCAAACTTCTGCCTCCACCAAATTAAAACCTAGAAGAAAATACTGGCCATGGATTCTACAAAATATCCTGCCTGTCTATGGCCTTTACCGAGTGCCAAGCAAGTACAAGCAGCAGCCAGAGTGTGGACACAGAGTGCAGTTGGTGACCATGGTCTAAAGCAGATCAGGTAGGTGGCTATAGACTGAATCCAGGAGTGTCTGGCTTGCTTCTTGGCTTTTGACCCCAGCAATTTCAAAAAGCCGATCCAGCTTATCTTCTGCCTGTGGAATCTCTTCAATAGCATGCAGCTCCTCTGGGTTCAGAATGTGAAGCATGTCGTCAAAGATGGGCTGCAGGTCACATGGGTCCAGGCGCACCTGGCGCAGCACTGTATCTTTCTTTTCTGTGAAAAGAGAATATTGGCTGTTAATTAGAAACTTTCTAAGGTCTGTTACTTCTTCATAAATCAATGAGAAGTTCAAACCGACAGCTCAACTTGAAGACAAATTATAAATTACACTCACCAGGATAACTGGCATTCATGTTGCTAAGTCCACCCAATTCATAGACTCTGCATGTGAATCCTATGTATTACATAATGCATTTTCCTCCCATCCTGTTGTCAGCTATCACTAACATGAAATGAAAGTGGGGAAACAAAATAATGGGACAGATTCACATGGGAATTATGACCAATTGATAGACTGCCTGATCCCCAAGCAGTATCTAAACTGACTCTCAGAACTCGTTCAAATGCTACCTGAAACCAGACCACTTCAATCACTGTCAGATAAACATACCCAGGGACAGGAGTTTCTGCATGTCCACTGCAACCCTGCTCATGGAAGCTGCTATTATGGGAAAACACCTGAATGTTCCTCAGCACACACCACCAGAGGACTTCTGTGTGCAATTACGCCATAGAAAAGCCCACTATGTGTAATGGCTGAACTAATAAACTCTGGGAAAGGAAGAGCCCAGTAAGATACTCTTAGCAGAAACTAAAGCTTGAAGAAGCATCTCACAGCTTTATTCCAGAACTTCTGGAGGACTACACCTCCTCTAATATAGGCCTGCCTTACTTTTAAGATCTTTCAGGAGAGATTTCTGCTCAATCCTACCATCTTCAGAGGCATATTTGGTGGGATACAAGGGAAGGCTGCTCTGCTAGCAGGCCAAGATGGTTTTATGTATACAAGTGTTTGGCCACTGACCCAGGCCTTTCAGTTTTAAATTGTTTTTGATTCAGTGCTATTTTAATATGATAATTCATTCAATATGAGCTTATTTAATTGGTTTTCAACTGTTCTTTAATGTTAGGATTTTTAGCTGTACCGTGTTTTAATGTACAGTGTAAATTGCCTTGGGTTCTGCACAGGAGAAAAGCAGAATATAAATAAACAAACCTACTTCTTATTCATTAAAGGTCCATTCTTAATACACCTTGTGACCAGCCTTACCTTTTACATCTAGCCGCATTTCTCTCTAACTCAGAATTTAGGGTTTCTGTAGCTAGTTCTGTTTCACCATTGTAATAACTGAGCTACAAACAATGTTAGCCCAGTAAGAAAACAGTAGGTAGCCATGTGCCCAAAGTGTGCTGTAACTTCGGCTAGTCTTTTTCACAGCAAGAATACATGTACATAGATGCCAAAATAGCATTCTTCCTCTATTGCTTCAACAAAAAATGCCTTAGAGAAGAAAGAATCAGTGTGGTGCAGTAGCTGGCATGGTCACCTTTGGAAACTCACATTTACATCTTCTTTTAGCTGCAAGACATACTTGACTGAACCTGGGTCAGTCACCATCTCTCTGTAATCTATCTTACAGGTTCACCATAAGCAGCAGCGTGTGAGCAGGAGAGAAATACTCATATGTGCTTTCATAAGCATCTTCAAATGCAAATAAGATGTTTAGTCTGTAGCACCTCTTTTGTAAAATCAACAGTATTTCTTTCCATAAACTGTAGATCTCTTACCATATGTGTAATAACCATTAACAAAAATGCTTAAGAAACTTGTACTGCCATTTTCAATGGCAAAATTGAACTTTGCACTCTTTTACATTCTTGCAGGCCCTTTTTTCACTGACCTCTGAATAAAATAAACTAACAGAACAATGAAAAACTAGTGTGTGTTTTTTTTAAACTGAAGTTTTTTTTTAAAACTGTTGGAACCTAATACCTTTGGTAATAAAAGAGCCTGTTCGGCTAAGAGCAGAAGAACCACTGGAAGTTGAATCACAGCGCAGAAGAGGTTCTGATTCATCCACAAAGAAACATTTGTTCTTCTCCAAGGGTGATGGCTCCACAGGGATAATGGATGAATCTGGTTTTGGATCTGTATTGGGAGTGGGACTGAGGGGACCAGAATTTACAGGAAGAGCCAATCGGTCAGCTTCCAGCTGAAAGACAAAGACACAAAACGCACTAGGGTACAAGAATTTTGGAAGGCAGTAATCACATGGCTTTTTAGAACTAAGCTATAACATAGTGTAAAATTTTGGTAATACTGTTAATATTGGTTGAAGAAAATGTGATTACACCATAAAAAGCTCAGTGCAACAACACAACCAGATTAGAAATATGAAAATGGAAAACTTGGGAGAAAAACTAAGCATCCTAGGGTATGGAACTAACATGCAAACTGAAAGTTGCAAAGGGAAAACCAGAACTTGACTTTTTTAAAACACTTGCATCCATTTATTTTCTTCACGAACAAGGAAAGTTCTTTTTCTTCACCAGTTAATCATGCACATCTTTGGAGGAATACTTTCTAGATAATGGAACAATGAACCTCCCAAAGACCTGATTCCACAAATTAAACTGAAAACATACTGCCTCTCTGGGACTTGATATAACCCTTAAACAATAGAACAATTAAAATGAACACTATCTATGAATCTGACGTTATACCTACATGTTATGCTATCCTGGTACATTTGGAAATGAGTAACAATAAAAAGATACAAAATGTACTGGGTCACAAGCAGTCAATAGGTGGTCATGCCCAAATTGGTACTTGTGAGGATATTTAGGCCAATCCACTTTACAGGGCTTTATATCCCCCCCCCCCCCGCTGGACATTATGAGGAAATATCATGAAGTTTTATCAGTCAAAAAATCCCCTTCTCCAAAACTGAAAAGGAGGGAGGCACTGCTAAATGTTTTAATGGATAAAAAAATTAGATGATTAAAAAACAGATTAAGGCAAAGACAATACAGGACAGGAGGATGTTCCACTTTGACATAGGGCCAGAGCAGGGAAAAGGCAGGGAGAAGTCAACTATGGAGGTGAGGGGAAGCTGAGGAAAGGACTGGAATCAGTCCATACAGACAGGTACACAGAAAATAAAACTACAGCTGACTGAGGCAAATTGGAAAAAGCAGGGCTTGGTGATTCTGCAGCAGAAGAAAGGCTTGGCAATTACCAGCAATTGAATATACTAATAGGAAAAATGCCAGCAATGTTAACAAAAACAATTACATCATCATATCTCCCTGCTGCAGGACAGCACAGCCTAATCTTGGTTCTCTGGATCAAATTTTTGGTTACTATGTCAATTGTACCTGTAGACTCCCCCCCCCCCTTGAGTCTGTGCAGAGTAGACAGTCCTGGGAGATGAACTAGTTAGATGTTTTTTTTTAACTCTTGCAACATGATGGCTCTGATTAACTTTCATAGTTGTGCTTTTACACAAGGTTTTGAGGTGGACTGCAAAATATCTTAAAGGTTTTATTGGCTCCACCTTACTACCACGTTTATCTCTTCAGTGCTGTACCAGAGTAAGCAAAGAACCCCCTTGGCTCAGTTTTTTTCTATTGGGCAATGGAATTTATTAGTTATTATTGTACCCCTTTAGCACCTGCAAAGGCAACACTAATTAGTGAAGAGTGTATTATACAAACGAAATGTTACTACATCAGGAAACTTGATTATTTTTAAAATAGTTCAGAACATTTACAACCTTATTCAACTTGGTTTGGGATAGATACCAAAACTGATTGACAAATTCACAGCATCAGTAACTGGCAATGATTCAGAGAGCACAGCTGGAATCCAGAATGAATTTACATAACTGTAAGCACCTTAGTTATGGTGTTGTACAGTGAATCCCACCCTACCCCCCCCCCCCGCACTTATTGGGAAGCAGCTACGGTGATCAACAGGGGTCTTTTCCCCTGTTGCCTGGGAAGCAGACTGACTGCCATTCTGACTGCTGTTCCATCCACTCCCATGAGAGATCTTCAGTGTGACAGGCAGAATCAGCATCCCCTCTCATGCTGGATATTGCTCACGCAAGGGGCGGTGGGAGTAGCAACCGTTTCCCAATCTCCTGATCAGACCCTGGTTGACTGCAGTGGAAGCTGCCGTATAAATGAGGACTGAGTGACTTTCATGGTTGTGAATATGTATTGTGAATACCTAACAGTCACAAGTATGCAACACTAGGTTATACATTCGTAACTGCCACAGAGGGTTCCGTCACATTTTTTCCCTAGAACGCTGTGCTTTATGCTCCCAAACAGATTAACACTGAACATGGGGCAGTGAATTTCAGAATAAAAAACACAATGTCACTTTGTTTTACACACATATACAACTGTGTAGCTTTCAACCAGGACATAGAATGAAAGCATTGGTAAGGGCCTCATAGACCATTTGAGTCCAATCCACTGCTCAATGCAGGAACTCCAGCGAGATCATCCCCAGCAGATAGCTGTCCAGCCTCTTTCTGAAGACATCCAGAGAAGGAGAACCCACCACCTCTCTAGACAACTGGTTCCATTATTGAACCGCTCTTCATTCAAATTCTACCCTCTTGTTACTTCAAACCATTAAACCATACCCTCTGATGCAGCAAAGAACAAACCTCCATTCTCCTCTTTGAGTCCCCTCTCTCTGGGACACCTCTTGAGATACTTAAAAAGTACAATCATGCCAATCCTGTCTTTTCTTCACCAAGCTGAACACACCCAGCTCCTTCAAACTTTCCTCATATGTTTCATTCTCCATGCCTCTTATCATCCATCTGAACCCATCCAACTTGTCTATATCCTTCTTAAAGTAATACGCCCAGAACTGAAAGCATTACTCCAGGTGAGGCCTGGACAGAATGCAGTGGGACTATTACTTTTCAGCTCAGAAACCATTAATTAATGGTTAATGGTAAACCATTAATTAATGCAGGCTAGAACAGCATTTGCCGCCTTTGCTGTAGCATCAGACCAGTGGCTCATATTCAACTTATGATGCAGCACACATTTATATAGTACTGCTGAGCCATATATCCCCCATCTTATACCTGTACATTCAGGTTTTGTGGCCAAAATGCTGAGTTTTGCACTTGTCCCTATTCAACTTCTTTTTATTAATTTCTGTCCAATTTTCTAGTTTATTAAGCTCCTCTTGAATTCTGTTCCTATCTTCCAATATGTTAACCACCCCTCCCATGTTTGTATCGTCTGCAAATTTGAGATGGATTCCCTTCAACCCCTCTAACAAGTCACTAACAAAAATGCTGAAGAGCAATGGCTCTGACAGAATCCTGATGCACTCCACTTGAGACCTCCTTCCAGTTTGAAGCACAGCCATCGATGACCCTTGGCTTCATCTAGTCTTCATCAATCAGATGTAGAAACTCAATGCCTTCACAGTATTGTTGAGACTTACTTGCAGCATTCTGCACCACTGGCTAGGTGGCCAGCTGCAATTCAGCAATATCAGGGGCACATAATTCTCACTTTTGTGACAGATGATCACCAGTTAAGGCCCACTGCTTTGAAACATAGCATTTATTACACACTATAGTATTTTAAATATAATATCTATTGTCTGCAATATAATTTTACTGCACTCCAGGCATATTCACATGTGAATACCCCACATTTGCTTTTCCCTGTCCCATCCCCTTCACTAACCAAGGGCACATATGTGAGATGATACCTGTCTATCATATGTATGTATGTATGTATGTATGTAAGTGGAGGTGGATGTTAAAATATCTTCCCTTCTCTGAGTTGTCCCCTTCATCAACCTGGTACATTACATACGCATGCCAGATGTGTGGTGCATACATGAGAGAAGCAGGGCACAGCTGTCTGCAAGTAAAAGTACAAACTGTTCTCTTGGCATCTTCCCACTGAGAAACATTACACATCTGTATTAAATTTTTAAAAATTTATACCCGGTTGTATCTAATGAGATAATCGCTTTTCACATTATGTAACTGTGGAAAAGAATTTTAAGGAGTTCAGAAGACAAGTATGCTTCATTTTAAAATTAATGTTGTGAGCCAGTTTGCCAGTTTTGTTAAACTGAAACGAACAACAAATGGAATGGGAGGAGATGTAACAATATTCAAATCCTAATATATGGGCCTTTCTCTTACTCAAGCTGTAAAACCCACATTAATCTCTTACTGAAGCTGTAAAACTCACAAACTTACTCACAAAAGATTAAGTAATTCTTCCAACGCAATTTTGACAAGAGGTACCTTCAGCACGTCACACACTCTCAGCTCCAGAAAATCCTGTAACAGGTTGCCATAAGTCAGAAATGACTTAAAGGCACCCAACAGCAACAATTACTTGCCTCACAAAACCCTTACTTTTAGAGAAATACTGTTTTCTATGCATGTATTGAAAGAAATGGTTATAGCAGAACTAAAACCAAAATAGGGCTGTGAATTAGTTGCCATGACTAAAACCAGAAAAATTGGCTAGGCCCACTGCAGCAAAGAATCTCCTACAGAGAGAGCCCTTCTGTTGGTAAGCTGCCAAGTGCTCTTACGTCAACAGTCACTCTGCTGCCGCTGAGGCTGTGTGTATGCTGACTCACCCTGTGCCTTGGTTAAGGGAAAAGGGGGAAGGGGGGTGGGATGAGAGAGGAGAGAAAGGTTCTGGAAAGCAGAAGAACAAAGGATCAAGTGAATCCCTCCCCACCCCCCACTCACACACACTGAGCGCCTAGCTGCTAATTCAATTCATAATTTGCACAAAGCAGCATTCATTTAAGTCTGAAAACTCAAGTGAACTGCAATGTGCACATGCCAGAAAAGAAGAAAATGCAATAGCTGTTTGAATGCTGACATTTGGTAGCCATATGTTTTTCTCCTGTACTGTTCTCTATTTGTACAAATAACAGAAGCTTCGTCTACAAACTCAGAAAAGCAAGTGAAAGGATGGCCTTAAAAGTGCAAGAAAGGAATCACATTGCTTAAAATTCCCTTTACAGGTGGAGAATTAGAGGGGTCAGTGCTAGAATCTCTTGTTTCACTACAGCACTGTCCATTGACTGGTAGGGGCTCTCACCAGTTTCAGACTGGGGTCTTTCCCAGCAAGGTCCTTTGAAGTAAAGACAGCAGGGGCAAACCCTGAAAATTCAGTACTGTAAATCACTGTTCTCTGAGTCTCTCAGAAAGTTTTTGGTATCTTCAGGGTAACATTTTCTTCTGAAGCATATAGACAGAGCCAAAGTAATTACTTTGTTGGGAGATGGGTGATACACTGCCCCCTCCCCCCGAATTAGAGGCCTAATTGGAAGGAAAGCAGAAACAGAAAAATACGCCAACTGGGTACACATCCAGGAAAACAACTCTGCCTACAAAAGGAACAGAGGGGAAGCCAGAAACAGATGCATCCTTGGGCACCGCTGCCTATTCCCCTCTATGTTCCATGTTGGCAGATGCCATTGCTGACCTCCATTCAAACAATCCAAAGGAGATGTTCCAGAGAATGGAGGAAACGTACATCCTAGAAGAGTCACAGTACAGAGATTAACAGGAAGGAATCTTCCTGCCCGCCACCCCCCGAGGTTCCTGAAAGACATTCAGCCTCTTTATAATTTGCCAGAGTAACCCCTGCAGGGTTAGGGGACATCGAGCAACACCCTAATGATGCGCAACATTCTTCCCAAATTTTGCACGCAAAAAAATGAGACAGTTTGGGCCAAGGCCATGTCTGCCTAGCAGGTACCTACAACTGGAAAACTGCCCCCGAATGTGGCAGAAGGTGCTGCCCCGCTGACGACCTGGCTCTGATCCCAACCGTGGCTACTCTTCTAGGGTCTGACAGCCAGGGCAATATACTCTAGAAACTATAATCTTCTTATATGTTCTAAGCAGATGTGCCATGGCTTCCCTTTAGGGTCACAGTGGCTGAATGAAATAAGGGAGAGGTTTTCTGCCTTGGCCCTGGGGTTATCACAAGAGCTGCACCTGCTGAAATTCCCTCTTTTACACAACCATTAAAGGCAAAGAGGCCCTGTTCCCTATTTTACCTAGAGAACCTGAGGGACAAGATCAAGGCAGCATTGTGGGGAGATGCAAGGCTGGGGAGGAAATGCAGGGTTAATACTGAAGTGAAGAAGGCTGAAAATCCTACGGAGAAACATAATCGAGTGGAGCTAATGGGAGGATTTAGCTATTGAAACGGGAGAGAAGTTCTGGTTTGCAAAATGGGGACTATAACCCAAGTGGGGGATACATCAAAGGTCAAACGAAACCAAGTTAATTTAATGAAAGGATTAAGCTATAAGACTGAAGGAGGGGAGAGAAAGAGGAAAAAGAAAAGTACTCCATCTCAGGAGAAGAAAAGGGGATAGTAGGGGAGAAAGGCACACACAAGCATTTGCTCACACGTATGGGCAGGAAGGGGATGGGACAGGGGTCCCCCTTCTCCCTCCTTCCACGTCCCCATCCCATCCCATCCCAGCAAGGGAGTGAGCAAGAGAACGCACGTGTGGCCAGGCTCAGCCATCCCACCAACACGGACGGGGGCTTTTTTTGGTGCATGTTAAATAAAGTTTGGAGGGCTTACGATATTCATGGATTTTCCACTTTTGCGGGGGTCATGTGCCCCTTAACCCCATGCAAGTGGTGGGTCAACTGTAGTGAAATTAATAACCTGTAATTAAGTCAGTAAGTACCCTTTGGTATCAAGATTAGAAAATGCAGTATCATTTACCACATAAATGTAACAGGTAATAGAATGTGATATTGATATACAAATGTTAGATATGTTAACCTTTGAAAGGAAAGTTTTTCTTTTTCGGTTGTTGGCAAAAGTGAAATGGGGATAGGAAAAAGAATTTATGGATATTATTCTTGAGAAGCTTGAAACAATTTGAGTGTACTACACCTTTTAAAGGAAGAATGGTAGTCATCTTTTTCTTAATTCTTTAAAGTCTAACTCTTATACTTTAGTCCCCTTTTGTCTTTTTTCTACCTTATTTCCTTCTTTTCTCTTCACATATTCATGGTATCGTAGTGTTTTTGAAAATTATTATGATGAACCTGATGGGAGGGGTCTTGACAACAGAGACTCCTTGGCAACTGAGAGTGTTTAAGCTGATTGGCTGGTGAAATGGAACCTTGGAGAGCCCAGGGGAGGGGCTGGTGGGAAGAGGAAAATAACGGATTTTAACTGACTGGTGTGTGTTTGAAGAGGAGTGTGACTGTGGTGTGTCTGAGGGAGGCTGGAGATTTGAAGGGCTCTGTGGGAGAGAGAATTGAGAAATTGGGTGTATGAGAGATAGTGAATGAATTGAGAGAGAGAGAGAGAGAGAGAAGAATGGTGTGCTGTTTGTAAACACTGACAAACAAAACAAATTTAAGCAACAGTGTTTCAATAAATGTTTGAAGTTCTGTTCTTTAAAACATGTCACAGAGTCATATTTTGAATCCTGGAATATACACGCTACCAATAATATCCTCTTGACCTCAGTGCCAACAGTACCACAGTCTTGGAAAATATAAATCACTGCTGATCCTTACATCTGGGAGAAGGGCAGATTTGGGGAAGGCAGTAGAGGGGGAGAGTCCTGAAAGGAAGAAGCCAAGGGGGGAGGGGGACAAGAGTGAGGAAGGGAGTGCGTTCTCAGAGGGGGAGAACTGAGGCAGCCCTGTTTGTCCTGGCCCTGGCTTGATTCAGAGATCTCCCTGGCTGTTCAGTGCTGATCACAAAGAGGTGTCAGGCTGGGCAGGCCTTGAGTACGAGGCTTCGGTGCACCTTTCGCACTCGGCACTAATGGGCGGTGTTTTTTTTTCCTGCTCGTAACAATTATCAATAAAGATATCATTAAAAAAAGAACAACGGATATCTAACCGACATGAAGGTGGCCAGAAAAACTCCTCTGGGTGTTAAGTATGCACCCAAATCTCCCATTGTAGTGGGAGCACTTAGGCAGGACCCAGCCATCCACTGAACGGATGCTTCCTTGATGGACTACTTAATAACCAACCAAGGTTCCAATTCTGAATATCTGAAGAAATCATCAAACCCACATTCCTGCAGAAGTTACTTACACAGAATGTAAAGTAGTACACTTCCATTACTACCCAATGTTCTACATAAAATAGCTGCCTGTTGATTAATGGTATTAGTGCTCAAGCTATTTTCAGCACCTGCCTGAAGGAAGCCTAAAATCTCCACCGAATTTAGGCATCACATCTTTCTTGTATCATCAAGGCTTTCCATGTTGTATCACAGACACTGTTAAAATTGAGCTATCTTCTGGACAGCCCATGAGTGTCGGGCACGGCAGTTCAGCCTGCGAGATGTCAACCAGAACACCGCTGGGACAGCACACGCGACTAGGCCTTGAACGGCAAGTTGCTTCCTGATGAGATGCTACTAAGTCTCCTGAAGGTTTCTGAGTATATTGACTAATATGCAGCTATGAGCACTCCTCTGGCGCTCCTCCCATTAGTCATCAGCATCTTCTGTATCACTTTATGAGGTATGGGAGAAGAGAGGAAACATACAGTAGAATGCCTTCCCACACTTCCATTAAGGCAGCCACAGAGCAGGGAAACCTTATGAAGAACCTTGTGATCTGAATGTTTTACGATGATACAAACAGAGGACTGCTGGCTAACTAAATCTGTGCACCAAAATGTAATACCTAGCGAATTAAAGTGCCATTCTGACTTAGCACCATGTTCTGCTCAAGCCATCCAGTCTGAATGGAAGTGCCTGCTAGTTGTCCACCTTGTTTCATAAGAGGCTCACTTCCACCAAAGAAAGTCAATCCTTTGCCTGCATGTTAGCAGTTCTTGTTTACCTATACTTTTGCAGACATGTTTTGCAGACATGTTTTTTAAAAAAAACAACAACAAGGCGTACGAACTAATTATCTCCTGCTCAAACATGCATCAGGAAAGGTGATCTTGTCTGGCCTGGTTGTTCTCACAACACCTTCCCGTCAGTACCACATTCCCCCTCTTTGATTCCACCACCCCCCCCCCACCACGTCAGATGCCTCTGGGCACCGGCTATTGCCAGGTCAGCTCCACAGGCGCCTGGAGCTCACTGGACCCATACTTGGATACAAGCTGCAAACAGCAACTGATAATTGCAATGGATGCACTGCCATGAACCACAGTTAGCAACGGATACATTGTAGCACCAGCAATCTCTAACCGTTTTCCTCTCTTGCCTGAGTTAAATCTATTCTCCCTGTTAGCATGACAGAAGCCAGCCTCCTGACATTGTAACTGTAAAAAATGGTACAAAGGTAAAAGAAAAAAATAAACAACTAATGTGTTGAAATTGCTTAATGAAAATGCAAATCAGAATAATTTTTATATATTTTTACTAACTATACAAATATTTTCCTTTCCGTAGGAGAATTTATATACATACATATATAACATATACAATGCTGTATTCAATGTCCTTGGTATCTAATTGGTACATTTCCTATCTGATCTTGTTACTATTTAAATTTAGGTTTTCATGAATATCCTAAATTCTCTTATTTATTATAAGAAAATAGATATATAATAAATATGTAAATGAAGAAAATCTTCTTTTCTGAGATTCTGTAGAACTCTTATTCAAACTCTATATATCTTCTCCTTAAGTTCCCTACCACTTTTGACCCAATTATACATTACAGTATTTGTTTTTCATTTCTATATAGTTTTCTATAATCAAATATAACAAACAAAAATATTTATATACTTATATAATTGTGTTGGCCAACCTGTTATTTTGTTATCTTTCTCTTTCTCTTTCTCTCTTTTGCCCTTTTTAAAGACATGTGCCTAAAAAGATACATATTTCCCATTTCTTTTTTTTTAATTGTCCTTACTTTTATAAGACTTTTTGTATAATTTTAAGCTGCAAATCCTCCGAACAATCTAATCCCTTCTTCCTTTTACAGAAATTTCAATAGGGGCTCCCAATCTTTCTGAAATTGCTCAGTTGTTCTGCTTTTCAATTTCACTGAAAGCTTGTCCATTTCTACAAAGTCTAATATTTTTTAAATCCATGTTTCTTTAGTTGGAATTTCTGGGCTTTTCCATTTTGGGGCATATAATGTTATCACCACAATTATCATGTAATGCAGCACTTTATAATTGCAGCATTTGAAATCTTCATTAGGTATTCCCAACAAGGCTAACTCAGGTGTTAATTGGATCTTAATTTTGAAAATCTGCTGTAGCCAGTTTTGAAACTCTTTCCAAAAAAATCTGGCACAAGAGCACATCAACCACATTATGATACAGGGTACCTATTTGTTCTCCACATTTCCAGCAGATTTTCTCAGAGTTTTTATAAATCTTAAGATATTTTTGATGGTGTCAAATCAGAATAATTTAAGGAATAATTTGCCCAGTTCTGAGGAATTATAATCTGACAACCCTTCATAAACCTCTGGTCACCACAATCAGAGGCCATGAAAATGGCTCCCAAGCAAAGCTGGGTATCTCAAGAATGTAGCTGGCCAAAGGCTTTCAGTCTTTTTAACTTTTAGCCCCCATGCAGACAAACTGAAAAAAAATATTAGAAAAGTGGTGTAGGCAGCAACTTCCTAAGTTATTACAGGGTACATCCAACGTTATTATGGTATTGGAGAGAAGCTGGTGCATTCAGTTTAGAAGTAATCATTTCAAATAAAGGGATAATAAAGATGTGATTAGTTCAATTTTACTTTAAAGAGGATTACTTTTCTTGATGAGCAAGAAGACAAAGTAATCACACAACACAACTCTTTGCATTCCACAGAAGCTATTAAGATTCTGCATGGAGGAGACTGAAAGAACTTAAACACCACTAATGCTAGAGATTAGTGACCTAATTCTGCTATTTTCTAATACAATGCAGACTGTCCTCTGCTGGTAATGGATGACTGCAAGCTTGTTATAAAAGGCAAAGGAAAAAGGCAGCTTTCCAGCTGACACAGATGTCTGAGAAAATCACGCACACTCAGGAGGCTTAAAGACCATGCCTAACTGTTCTGCTGTGTGGGGAATTTGTGTCAGAATGACGCTGTCCTGCAAATATCAGCAATTTACTTGGGTTTTTCATTGTTTGGTACTCTGTCCTTCCTTCATGCCAGTTTCTCTAGGGCCAACTTGAGCCAATTACTCAAATTATGTGATCTATGGATACGGCCTCCAAAATTGTATAATGTCAAATGCACAAAGGGACAAAAGAACTTTTAAAGGAGTAAGTACTTTAAGTTCCCATTCATTTTCATGGGGAACAGGATAGAGTCACACACCTTTACAAGGAATTCATGAATTTTTGAAAACAACTGTGTTAACGGACATATGATCACAGGTTGAGTTCACCAAGTATGCTGTGTTTTCCAACAAAATGAGAAGGACATCATGTCATGAACTAAGTAATAAGCAGAAATGAAGAAATGGCTAGATAAATTTTTTTATATATATAAGTAATTTTTATTAAAATTTTAAATGAAAAAGAATAAAAAAGCCCCTCTCCCCGCTTCCAGACGTCCATTTTCCCGGTTGAATCTGATTTTAACGTTCCATTCTGTATAAACATTCCATTCCATACATTATCTCTGTTTTACAACAATCATAAACTATTACTTTTAACTTGTATTTAACTATTTACATTTTATCTTCTACCACCTCATTTTGTCTTTCACCTTTCTCACATCTTTCTTTCTTTTCCCCTATCTTATTCTTTTATCCAATTCAATACCTCTCACCATTCTCTTTCTAAAGCCCTGGATTGGCTTATTTTTAAGTGAAAAAGTTAACTTTTCTGTCGCTACCATATCCAGGACTTTGAATTTCCATTCTCTTATATCAATATATTTTCTTTCTTTCCAATGTTGAGCATAAGTCAGTCTTGCTGCAGTTATTACATATAATAATGTCTTTTGGTAAGATCTTATTTCTCTTCGTTGCCCTAACATATTCAACAAATAGAGTTCTGGCTTCATTTCAAAGTTAAAACCATACAATCTTTGAATTTCATCATGTATTTCTTTCCAAAGCTTTTTTGCTATTTTATAGGTCCACCACATACAGAAAAAAGATCCCCCTTTCTCATCACATTTCCAACATTTTCCATTCCCAATTCTTGTTATTTTTTTCAGTTTTACAGGTGTCATGTACCATCTCTATAACATTTTATAAAAATTTTCTCTTAAATTCAAACTTGGTGTAAATTTTAGATCTGTCTTCCATGCCCTCACCCATGTATCCAACTCAATTGGATATCCTATATTTTGAGCCCATCTAACCATGTTATTTTTAACAATTTCTGATTCCACCTCTCTTTGTAACAATATTTTATAAAATCTGGAAATTCTCTTTTTCTGGTCCCCTTTCATCAATACATCCAGTTCATTTTCATTTCTTTCAAACCCATATAATTTTTGATCCATTTTAAATCTCTTTTTTAATTGTCTCCATGGGAACCAGTTAAATTCATGGCCTTGCTCTTTTAATTCCTCTTCTGTATTCATTCTTAACTTTGTACCATCCTTTTTCAGCAACTCTTGATATGTCAATAATTTTCCCTGTTTTGTTGGAGCAATATTAAATGCTTCTTGGGGTGAGGGTCCACAGCGGAAGTCTTCTATAAAATTTGTGTTTTATCTGTATCCACACTTTCAACAGAGACTTTCGGATACAGTGATTGTTAAAGTCTTTATTCACCTTTACTTTGTCATAGCATAAGTATCCATGCCATCCAAATCTATTTTCTATTCCTTCACCTTCTTTTATTGTTGTGTTCCCCACTTGAATCCAATCTTTAATTGTTTCTAAGCAGCATGCTTGATAACAGATTTTCAACAACGGCACATCAAAACCTCCTCTCTCCTTTGCATCTTATAATGTTTTAAATCTTATTCTTGGTTTCTTGCCTTGCCAAATAAACTTTTGTAGCCTTTTTTTCCCATTCTTTGAAAATCTTTTCTTCTCCTATAATTGGCAAATTTTGAAAAAGAAACATTAGCTTAGGCAATAGGGACGTTTTAAAGGCATTTATTCTTCCTAAAAGAGATAATTTCATATTGGTCCATTTTTCCATTTTGCTTTGAATCTCCTTCCATGTCTTCATGTAATTGTTGTCAAATAATTCTTGATTTTTATTTGTTATATTTATTCCTAAATATTTTATTTTCCTTACTATTTGGTATCCTGATCTTTTTTCCAAATCTTCTTTTTTATATACATACATACATACATACATACATATTTAATGTCATCATCTTCGTCTTTTCTTTATTTATCTTATATCCTGCTATTTGTCCATATTTTTGCAAGATTTCCTTCAACCTCTGTATCAAGTCTTGTGGTTCCTCAAGAAATATTATTACATCATCTGCAAAGGCTTTGTACTTTATTTCCTTCCTTTTTGTTTTTAATCCTTTTATTTGTGGATCTTCATTTATTGCTAGCAGTAATACCTCCAATACTGCTATAAATAATAGCAGTGATAATGGGCATCCCTGCCGTACCTCCTTCTTTATTTCTAAGCTTTGCGTTTTATCTCCATTTATTATTAACTTCGCTGATTGATCCCGGTATATCTTCTCCAATCAATTACAAAATACTTCTCCCAGGCCATATTCTTTTAAAATAGAATGCACAAAATTCCAGGAAACATTATCAAACGCTTTTTCAGCATCCAATGAAATGATAGCTATCTTCTTCCCTGGATTTTTATCATAATATTCAATTGTATTTAATAAAGTTCTAATATTGTTCTTCATTTGTCTGCCTGGGAGAAAACCAGTTTGTCCTTCCTGTATTTTATCCTGTATTGCATGTCTCAATCGCTTAGCCAATATCATTGCCCATATTTTGTAGTCTACATTCAACAAGGAGATTGGCCTGTAATTCTTTATTTCCCTTTTCTATCTTCTTTGGGTATTACCACTATAGTTGCTTCTCCCCATGACTGTGGCTTTCCTTCCTTCTCAAGTTCCTGTAAAGTTGCCTGATATGGAAGTATTATTTCTTTTACAAATCTTTTATAATACAGTGCCGTAAATCCATCACGCCCTGGTGCCTTATCTGTTTTCAACTCTCTTATTGCCTCTTCTATTTCAGCTGTTGTTATTTTTTTATTTAATTGTTCCTATTTCTCTACCGATATTTTTGGGATTTTTATAATTTTTACAAATTCTTTCCATTTTTCTTCTATTCGATATTGAGGGTTCTTCTCCTGAAATAATTTTTCAAAATATTCTTTAAATTTCTGGTTTATTTTCTCTTGCTGTGTAATTTTCTTCTTCCCATTCTTCAATTCAGCTATTATATTTCTCTCTTCTTCTTTAACCTGTACGCAAGCCATTTCCCAATCTTATTTGCCTACTCAAACTGGGTTACTTTTAATTGTTTCATCTTTTTCTCTATTTCTTCTTGTAAATTCATCTTTATCTTTTCTTGTATTGTCTTTATTTCCACTTGTATTAATTTTTCCTCTGGATTTTCTCTACCTTCTTTTTCTTTTTCAATAAATCTTTCAATTTATTATGACCATCTTTCAGAACCATCTCCATGCTTGAGGGAACATTTTGAATGTGGTCCCCCTTCTGTCCTTCTCTCTGAAATGGCTTCACGGTTGTATCAGTGGCTTTCCAAGACCAGGTTGCCAACCACTTTAATTTCCTACACTACTACTCCTGAAAAAGTGAAGCTGTTCAGAAATCAAAATGGCAGCTGCCCAACACAAAGCAGTGGGGAAGGGGAAAAAAAGCAAGTGGGGAGCAAGGCAGGCAATAGAACTGGGTCTAGTTCATGCTGCAGCAGCTTCCCAAGTATGCATATGATAACAGAGGTCGGCTAGTCATGATCATTGACTTCAAAAAAAATGTTAATCCAGGCATAGTGATTCATCCATAATAGAATATCGTAAGAATAAACTTGGTTTCCCATTGCTTTTGTGAAGATCAGAATTATTTGTAAGATAAAACCAAAATCTGTGCTACAACATTAACATGTAAAGCAAGTAGCACAGACACATCCAGTTCTTATTTCACATGCCTTCAAAAATCTCTGCAAATCCATTATTCTGTCTCCCAGCACAATACAGAAGGTTTTTTGGAAGCGACCATCATTCACCTCCTTTTTGTGCTGCATGCTAGCCTTACTAAAGAGTTGGCGTACCAAAATTCTAGATTTTTTTTAATTTGAGGGAAAATGAAAAATATGCAACATTCATTTATTCTCAAATGTCTTAATTTTTTTTATTACAGATGGAATTATAAACTAATGAATTCTAAGAAGTCTATCCTTTTGCCAATTTTGAGAGAAAAAGGAAGAAGCTAGTATCACAACAGTAAAACAAAGTGCAAAGTGTTGAAAAAACTCAGAAATACCTTCAAAGTTAGCTTTTCCTTTTTGTCTGTCTTTGTCTGTCCACTTTGTCTTAACATTTAATTTAAAAGGGGGAAAAAACAGTAAAACAAAGGAGGTCATTACTTATTCTTAGCTTAATCTCTTCCACCATGTCAAGCAGAGAGAGAAAATGATTCATTTCCTTCATAAAAACTTGTCTGATCAGACTTATTTTTTGAGATACCACTATGTGTCTCCTTCTTCTGATCCTTGGTTTATTTCACTTTCACACTGAAGGTGTGCCTGGATCCTCATCCCTTTGCACACCAGTTTCTTTCTTGACTTGCTGTATTTTTCACAGGCTACAGAAGACAGAGGGAACTGAAGCACTTGAGAAGGAGAGTCAGAGGTTGTGTCACACCAAGGCCTTAACATAACAGAAGGGATATAACTGCAATTCTGGCGGCAATGGGCAGCACCCTGGTTTTAAGACACCTGATGGACTGCTCTTCAACAGGACACCTGTTCCAGACTGCTCTCTTCAACTTTTAGGAATGCAGTCAAAACCTTATTTTAGAAGAAATTTCAGCAGGCTGACCGGTTCACTCGTATGAAAAATAATAAGGTCTGAGCATTTTAAAATGTTATCGATGGTTCTTTTTCACAGCTGAGTGAAGAATGTGTATAAAATCTGTCTGAAATTTTAGGTTAACTGGAAGTTTTGTAAGCTGCTTTAAAGAGCTGAGGTCTAGAACTGAAAGCAGGTTAGAGTGCTAGATAAAATAACCAAGCCAAAACAATTCCCTAAGCAGTGAGATTCTTCATATTTCTCTACAAAAATCCAGTTAGCCAGCCAGCTGCATTAAACAATTTGATTTCCTTCAGTTATGGTATTCATGCAATTATAGTTATCAGAAGCCTAATTACAGAAGAAAAAATATCACACAAAATCTGCTGACTGGGCATTTACTGCAAGCAAAACACTGAAAAACTATTATGCAACACAGCTAACTTCCAAAAATGTCAAAGAACCAGGCAATGACATAGACCTGGACTGAACTAGATTAGAAAAATGACGGCTCAGAGAACAAGGTATGATACCCACTGTTCTTAAGAGATGGCAAACCATGCAAGCACAAATAAACGTTATGTGTGATTCTGTGGCACCTCCAGGATCTTTCACTTACACATTATGGTGACAAATCCAGTTCAAACTATCATATTTCACTGGAGTAGTACTAGACAGCAGTTCTCTATCAGATTACTATACTCTTGAAAGAAAAAAAAAATGTTGCTGCTTCAATATCAGCACCAGAACCACTAGAGAAAAGTACATACAAGAGATATATCTCTGTTAGGACCAAAGCTATATGAATGTCCTCTTACTAAATTTTTGTTCCATGCAAATGCAAGTTCTACAACCAGCATACATTACACAAATACATGCACTCTCTTCCTGCATAATTTATGCTGCTCTTTGCCATCACAAGAAGGGAAAAGGTGCTGAAGTCAAGTCATATGGCCAATATAAATTTTATATAATTTTATCTCTCTGTCTTCAAAGACTCTATCAACCATTGCTGACACACTGAAAGTATCATTCTGAAAGCAGAAGAGCTAGTAACTTGCTTCACTAATGTACCACTACGAAATGCTGAGTTTCTGAAAATACAAATCTACAGCCAACATCATATTCTACAACTTCACTGAGGGCCAAACTACACATAATCCTTGCTACATATTTGACTACACTGTATTTTTAAAAGCAATAAGGATCTGGCCCACAGTATCAGGAACAGGGGGCTTTAACCCCAGGCCTTTTCTTTGGGTTCCTGGTCTGATCTGGAATCCCCACACTACCTGTAAAAAACAAACAAACCTGGCACTCAGACTAGAACAATGCAGCAGCAGCAGCCTGCTGTTTGGCTCTCAGTTACTTCAGAACCATGGTATACTGAGAACCACAGCCATGACACACTTCTAGGTATAACAGTGTAACAAGTCTTTAATGCAAAAAATTTCTATAGCATGATGTGCTAAGTCAGCAGTTGCATGCCACATGATTAAGGGAACGCTGGAAAATGTCCTTAGCTTTCTGCTGCTCAAAATTAGAATAAGTGTAACACATAACACTATGAAACAAAGTTATACATTATTTAAAACAAGGAACTATAAACTGCACTTGATGTGGAGATGGTTACAATAAAGTTACACCTGAGAGTCTTGTGCCCACCAGAATAACATCAGGGAAAGCAAATTTCAGGCAACATAAAACAGCAGAGCTATCCCATTTAAGTAAACATTCTGGACAACAAAATAATTAGCTGAATATGAAACTCTGGAATCTCTTCCAAACCATACCCACAAAGACAAAGAACAGAGAGAAAAACCCTGCTGAGTATTACCAAAAAAAGTGAAGCCACTGCCATCAAGACCAGCAACTCCCAGAGTGGGGTCTTTCCAGACCACAGTATATTTTCAATAAACAAAAACTATGAATGGTTGAGAGTGTGTTTCAAAAATAAGACACAAGTTTACTTCTCATAACACTAGCAAACAGAGGCAAGACTAATTAAGTCAAATAAGCAAAAAAAAAACCCTTCTGCTATATCTTTTGTTACTCCAGATTAATAAACAAATAGCTGCTCAGTTCTGTGAGAAATGTGTGGTTTAGTAAGTTTCTCTAATATTGAGATAGCTACAAATGATCTTGAAATCCTGTTTTCCAGTTTAACCCCTGGTCACACTGGGCAGAGTAACCTTAATTTTCATTATCATTCAAGTTTCATTGATGACATTGGTGCCATTTCAGCTTTTCCAATTTGTTAATTATGAAGCAAAAGATGGGAAACCAGGAAAGAGGGGATTCTTCTCTACAGATGTAGCCAGCACTGAAAAAGCCTGAAAAGAAAGTTTCTATTTCCTTGTTTTTTTCTAGCTTCCTTGAGCTTTTATTTGTAGTTCCCCTCAGTATGGTGTCTGGTACTAATAACAGGATGTCTGGAGGGAGATGTGACTTCAATAGTTGACAATATACAAAGTAACAACGGATATCTGTTCAACAGCCAACGTCTTGCTTCACAAATGGGAGGTGTGATCCCATTTAATCCTAGTTTCATGAGCTCACTGAAAACACAAAAAGGGTGAGTGAAAATGCACCAATGTTCATTGGGAAATAACCTCTCCAGTACAGTAAAATTTACTATACTCTCATGGTTTCAAAGAAATGCTCCAAAGGGCTACTCTGTAACCAGAATGAGAGCACCATATAAATTAAACATTAATCACTTATCAGTTAATGCAGTAGCCATTACCTGTGTTGTGTCTTCCATCAGCCCCCTGATCTTCTCCACCACATCAGTGCGCCTATGCTGGCGGAGGGCGCTGATCAGCTGGGCAAGGCTGGCTTCTGGGCCTCTGATGGTCCAGTGCTGTAACGCAGCATAGGCCCTTTCATGATCTGCAGAGTATCCATTGGCGAAAGCAGCCACTTCCCGCTCACTTGCATTGCACAAGAACTGGTAGATATCCTTCCACTGGCTTCCAATTTGAGCTGCCACCAGCTTCAGAATGTCAATCCCTATTTGACAGAAGAACTATAGATGAAATACCAAAAAAATCTGCCCCTATGCCTTCCCAAAAGCCAAATGCTCGCAAAATATACTTAGACTATGCAACACTGAAACTTCAATTTCCCACAGAGTGTTTGAAAAGCAATTTTTCCATTTAAAATTTCTTCGCATCAAAAGTTTCACTGAGTGGCAAATGTGAACTCCCTAGCTTTTTGAGCAATTCCTTCAAAGACATATTCCATGTGCTACAGTGGGGAATACTACCCGTAACTTTTCCATACTGTGCAGATTTCACTACCCCACACAGAATTGACAGTCTCTTTTAAATGGGCTATGGGGATAAGAAGCCCTGGTTTATCTTCTGTAGTTCACACACCGCAGCTAAATGGGAGGTCATCTTGCAGGGTAACCTAAATCATGCTTTCACCTCTCACAGTTGTCATACTACCGCTGTTATTATTATAAAAGTTATCATTCATTTCCTTTAAGACAAAAAATATCTCCTATCTGGAAGACAAGATTTTCACACTTCAGTTTGAAGAAACAATTGTGTCAGTTCTAAGAATTCTTTTGCAATGGTAACATACAAAAGCCTTATGTTGTGATGGAGTGGGATAATATAAAAAATGGTGCATCCTGTTCAAGCAGCCATCATCCCTGAACACAGAGAGGGAGGATGGAAGTAGCCAGACGAGAGGCAGTCCAGTAACACTTCCACCAATTCACCGGCAGCTTCCTTGTGCACCCTGTGGGCGATGGTGGCTCATGCCAGTGCAGTGCCACTTCTAGGCCCCTGCCACTGAAATCACACAAGGACTATTCAAAGAGAGAAAGGATTCTGAGTAAGATCTTGCGTCTTCTACGGCTGCAGAAATAAACTATATGCCTGGAATCATCAACCAAAAATCTCAAGGGTGTAACGCATTGAGATATTCCTCTACCAACACCCCACTCATTATCATCACTCCACATAAGACGGGCTCTGCAGGCCTCGGCTCAAACAGAGCCAGTGAATAGCAATAGCATGTGTATTTCTATACTGCTTATCAGCTAAGTGCTCTCTAAGCAGTTTAAAATGTGTTAGCTAATTGCCCCCAACAAGCTGGGTACTCATTTTACCAATCTGTGGAAGGATGGAAGGCTGAGTCAACCTGGAGCCCTGCAGAATCAAACTCATAACCTTGTGGCTGCAGTACTGGCATTTTAACTACTGCACCCTCAGGGCTCAGTTATTATAAAATAAATTTTTTTAAAAAAAAAAGAAGAACTGGAGAACAGGCATCAGGTCTATTGTTCTGTGTGTCAGTTTAAAACCTAACTGAATACATGCTGACTTGGAATAAATTTCCCTTCGCTCAAAGCTAATTATTTTATTGGCAACTGCTACCTGATTGTAAGATCTATAAACAAAATAAGCTGGAGTTCAGCTTTTTGTAATGTTCTGCATCCACAGTACAACATTAGGAACATAAAGGCTACAAAATATAAGGCCAGAACGTCTGACTGTCTAGTGAAAAGAGTCTCTACTGAACACAAAATTCTCCATTTAGGCCACAAAAATGAAGTCCACACATATAAGACACGGGATACTTGGCTTAGCAGCAGCACATATTAAAAAAAATATTGTTAATTATAAGCTGAACGTGGCCCAGCAGTATGATGCTGCAGCAAATAAGACAAATAATATTTTAGCCTGCATTAATTGTAGCTTCAAGAATGAACATGCCCTGAGGAAAATAACAGTCTCAATATTCTGCACTGGCCAGGCCTAAACTGGAGTACTATGTTCAGTTCTGGGCATCTTATTTTAGGAAGGATATAGGCAAGTTCGATGATGATGATGATGGTGATGACGACGACGATGATGACGATAAGGTACTTGGAGAACCAAACTTACAAGGAAAGGCTGGGGGAGTTGGACACGTTCAACCTGGTGAAGAGAAGACTGAGGATTGACATTATTGCACTCTTTAAATATTGAAAAGGCTGTCATGGAAAGGAGCATGTAGACTTGTTCTCTGCTGCCCCAAAGGGTAGGGCCAATTGAATGGTTTTAAGTTACAGGAAGGCAGATTTCGATTGAACATTAGAAGGAACTTCTTGACAGTAAGACCTGCTCAATAATGGAACCAATTACCTAGAGAGATGGTGGGTCTCTTTCTCTGAACATCTTCAAAGAGAGGATGCTCTGGCTGGATTTTCTGCACTGAGTGAGAAGATGGACTTAATGGCCTATGGGGTGCCTTCAAACTCTATGATTCTAAGACTGGGGTCCACTCACCAGGCTCTTTGGCACTGGACACAGGAGAAATGAACATTCACCAAAAGAGAGGTGGGTTGGAACAGTGGATGGATGGATGGATGGTTAAGTTTTCTATAGGTAAAATTATCTATATGTTTACATACGCACATTTTCTTATCAGGATTACCAAACTGTTATTGTTTTATTCTAACATATCAGCAAGGTAATAAACTGCAAGCCATGTAATAATGGGAGGGAAAGGAGAAGATTAATGTTATTGGTATGTTTCACAGGTGAAGTAATGTACACAGCCATTTAATGGGGCCCAGCTCAAAATTATTAAGTCCTGAGTCCAAAACAACCTGGTTGAAACAACTTGGGAAGCAAAGAGCCAAGCTTCCTTTCATTGTGTACCCACATTTACAGTAAGAATTGCATGTCCTCACACCTCTAACTTTATCAAAAATATCCAAGATCTAGCTATGGGCCATACAGCAAGAATAAGGACAGGTTGCTCACTCGTAACTGTAGCTCTTCAAGTAGTTATCTATGCCCTCTCACATGAGTCTTCATGCCTGAACAGAATCATCCACACAATGTTCCAGAGCTGAGTAGCTTTTGGCAGCAACCTCGCCCTTCTGGGCATCAGTATAACTTGCGCCAATTGCTATTCCCCTCAGTTCTGACATCCACTGACAGGAGCAGACCTGCAAAAAAAGGGGGAGCGGGGCGGGTTGTGTGAGGGCACAGACAACCATGTGAAGAACTACAGTTACAGGTGAGCAACCTGTCCTTCTTCTTTGTAGTCTCTGTGCCTTATGCATGGGTGACTAGACAGCTTGCCACAGGAGGTGGGAAAGGTCAGCTCATGATGCAAGATAACACCGCCCTGCCAAAGCCACATCCTCCTGCCCTCTGCAATCAAGACAATAGTGGCAGATGAAGGTGGACGGCTATGCCGAAGTCTCTGCTTTGCAGACCTCTGGATGAGAGACACTCCAGAGTCAGGTATAAGAATCAGAAACTGCTCTAGCAGAGTAGGAGCAGACATGTAGCAGACTGTATTTCTGTACCAGCTGGAAGGCTAGGTTAATCAAGTCTACTACCCAGCAGGCAAGTCTTTGGGAGGAAACTGGGAAGCCCATGAGATGTTCTCCACAGCATAGTAGAAAGTTGTCTCACAGGGAGTTGTTATTGAACCTCCTCTGCTGTAATGTAGGTTGGACTTCACATTGGTCTGAGAAGCAAACACATTGCTTGCCAGGCTGCCCAGTGGTGGCTAATAGTGGTAAAGGCTGTGTTGGACAGGATCGACTTGTGCAGGTTGAGTGGGGTCCTGCTGAGGGAGTCAGCTACCATGTTGGAACAGCCCACAACATGAACTGCTAATAGTAGTATGATCCATTGATGCGCCAATCTCAAAGTCAAATGGGCAGAGCAGTCAACGTAATTGACCTGGTGCCTCACTGCTTGCTGAAGCTGGAGACTGTAGTCATGTTGTCCAACAGGACTTGGATCATTTTGCCCCTGGCAGAAGTCTCAAAAGTACAAAACGCCCTGATGATTGTGTATGGTTCTAGGGCATTGATGTGGAGGCAAAATTTAGCACAAAACTATGCATCCTGGACCTGGAATTCCTGACAGTGTGCACCCAGTCCTGTCTGGATGCATCTGTTGTGACAAGGATGGTTGGATGGGGGGGGGGGGATAAAAGGGCATTCCTTTGGAAAGGTTCAAGTGGGGAAGCCACCTGAAGTGGGGGGACAAGCAAAGATGGTGGGGAAGTACCAGCCATGGCCATGGCTATCAAGGGTCAAACTGGTGAAGAAACCACAACTTGAGTGGGTAGAATTGGAACCTGGCACACAGTATGACCATGGTCAAGGCCTTAAAGAGGTCCAGGAGGTGCACTATAGTGTGAGCTCTGACAGTTGGCCTGGAGAGTTCTCAATGAACCATAAAGCACATCATTTGGGTCCTGGATAGCAGAAGGAAAGCCCTGGCAAGCCTTGAGTTGAAGAGAAGGTTAAGGATTTAAAAGGGAAACACATAATAAATGAAAAAAGGAAAAATCACCAAAGGAGAATTCAAACAAATAGTTGCCAATAGTTGTAGGGAGAAAGTAAAAAAATATTACGTGCAAAATAAGCTCAGGATTGTTAGAAAGGCTAAAAAGAATAAAAAGGGCTCTTTTGGTTTTGTCCATAGCAAAAGGACTAGGAAATGGTAGGGCCTCTGCATGGAGAAGATGATGAAAGAGGGGACTAAGAGGGGACAGAGAAAAGACAGAACTACTGAACATTTTCTTTGTCTGTCTTCTTCCCAAAGGAAAAACAGTGCTGGTGCTGGAGAAAATGGAGCAGGTAATGCTGTAAAGGAAATGCAGCACAGTTTAGGTAAAGCAGAAGTACAGTAATATCCGGCTTCTCTGAATGAATTCAAGTCTCCAGAGCCAGATGAACTACATCCAAAGAACTGGCAGAAGTAATCTCAGAAGTGCTGGCAATAATCTTTCAGAATTCATGGACAATGGAAGAAGTCTCAGGAGACTGGAGAGGGCAAATATTGTCTCTATATTCAAAAAGGAGAAAAAAGATGACCCAAAGTCAGCCTGACATCAATACTAAGAAAGACTCTAGAGCAGACCATTAAACAGACTGTCTGGAAGCACTTAAAAAGAAACGCCGTGATCACTAAACAAAAGTCAACATGGGTTTCTCAAAAGCAAGTCATGCCAAACTAATCTTATCTCTTTTTTTTCGAGTTACTATCATATCTTTTTCTGATAGAGTTACTATCTTGGTAGATAAAGGGAATGCTGATGACATAGCATATCTTGACTTCAGTAAAGCCTTTGACAAGGTCCCTCATGATATTCTTGCAAACAAGGTAGTAAAATCTGCGCTAGACAAAGTCTGGATGACCATCTGTTGGGAATGCTTTGATTGTATTCTTGCATAGCAGGGGATTGGACTCAACAGCCCTTGTAGTCTCTTCCAGCTCTATGATTCTAAGCCTGGTATTGAAGGGTTTTGGAAGAGTGCTGGGATCACTTGGATTGTGAGGATTGGCAGGACTGTGGCAGGAAGACTGGTAGGAAGAATACAGAGATGGTATTCACCTCTTCCAAGTAGGCCTCCTCCAAGTAGGGCACGGCAGGTCCAAAGCCTATTTTCTCTGCTATGGTCTGGGCCTTGAAAAGTGTTATCAATGGCTTCATCATCAAAGTATTAACCAAGCCTGCCCCATCAAATGGGAGGTCTTTGATGTGGCTGTGAGCATATCAGTGAGAACCAACGAAACCAGCCAAGTGTAGTGGCGGAATCCAATAGGAGCAGCCATGACTTTACCAGCACAGTCGGTGCCATGGTATGCCACCATAATTTGACAGGTGACAAGCCAGTGGGCCTCTTGACAAAAGAGGATGGCCACATTTCTCTGGTCCACAGGGAGCTAGAGAATAAAGGAGGTGATCTTCTCACAAACAAATTATTGATAAATTGCAAGAAGGCTTGATAATTTGCTCCTCAGATAGGTCAGGTAGCAGAGGCATAGAACCTTCTGCCAAAGAGATCAAAGTAGCAGCCTTCTTTACCAGGTGAAAAGATTTTCGAGATGAAGTGGACTGCACTGCTTGGTCTATAATAGAGTTAGGAAGAGGATGAGTAAGCAGGAAGGAAGTGCCCTCTTGCTGTATCCAGCAAAGGTTCTCTACGTGTTTTGTAATTGGGAGAACTGAGGATGGCTTCATCCACAACTGTTTAACTATTTCTGATAGCACTGGCAGAAGTGGTAGCACAACTAGCATGGGGCTGTAGACTCTTCTTCTTTGAAAGATGGGATTGAGAGAGGGAGTAGGTGGAGCTTTAACATCAAGGCTGAGGGACTTTGCCAAGACAAAGGATGAAGTCAGTGCAGGGGTGCGTGTCTTCTCATGGCGATGCACGGCCACAGATATCTACCTCATTTTCCATGGGGGAGAGGAGAAAAGGAGTCTGTAGCCTTATCTACAGAGGAGAAGCAAGGGGAAGATGCCCTAGAAGGGGGTGTTGGATTCCACAAAGCAGGGCTGGCTCTTTGGGTAGCAGTTCCTGAGAGGGAGAAGTTCTGGGTGGGGCAAGGAATGAGCTGTGGAGGTAGATGGGTGGGTCTCTGACCAGGCATGAGAACTTGCCAGAAGAGACCAAAACGGTGTCAGGGAGCAGGACTGATAGTGGCACCAAGAAGATACAGACACAGACTGCTATCAATGGCACATCTTGGTATGATGACAGTGATCGAACCTCTCTTGATGGAACTGAGAGATATACATGGAATGGTTCCAACCATGAAGGATCACAAACATAGGACCCAGAAGCATCAGAGTCTGAATCTGGGGAGACTTCCTGACAGAGTGATCAGAACCTTTGTAGTTCGTAGCAATACTGTTCACAACTGATGGCAATCTATGCCAGACTGATGTGGCCAGTGAAAGTGAAAGATGAAGCGACCATCAGCTGGTTGACCAAAGACATGATACTGAGAAAGAAAGGCTAGAGACTCCTGATGAGGTGGTGGAGTGGGAATTCTCGACAGCGGTCCAGGAGGCTGTTGAGCAGGAGGTAGGTGGCTATCCTGAGAACCATTAGCAGGAGGGTTCTTAAATGCTGGAGCATGGGAGCCACGCTCCGGCTCAGTATCAAGGTACCTCTTAAAGAGATTGCTAGAACTGAAGTGGGATTCAAGATGATGAACGATGGGCTGAAGGATCCAAAATCAATCTCAAAGTAGACAGTTGGAGGTCTTTACCTCGTGCCCACTTTGTCCTCCTGAGAGGAGCAGACTCAACTGTGTCCCTCTTTTGCCCTCAGGTAGACTTTTGCAATGCACTGCAGACTTGCTCAGCATCGGAGAGACCGGCACCAATTCCAGATAACCGTCTATCATTGTCAGGGATTTAGCTGACCTAACTGAAAACAACAGAAGAGATGCCACTCATTTCAAGAAAGAAGGCTGGCCATGCAGAGTTGAATTCAACAACTTTGGCTTGCAAATGGAAGCAGAGGCCAAGTGGAGTGGGTGATTTTGCACAGCAACATCCACAACTTTTAGAGATAGCTCCCAAAGGAAGAGGCGAAGGTGGGAGAGGTAGTTTTTGAGGCCCTGAGTCATGAATTCTTTACAAATGAAACAGGTAGTCACATGGTAGCCTTCTTCAAGGCAGAAGAGACACTTGGAATGGCTATCTGAATGACGGATTTTTCCGCCACATGAGGAACAATTCCTGAAGAGGGCCTTAGAGGCCATGCAAAGGACTCACCACCAACCAGGTCAGAGACAGAAGTTAGAGACGATTGAAGATAACATTACTCAGATGGAGTTCCATTAGCAAAATTTGATGACAGATGAAAAGGAACTATAGTAGTCGCTATCTATAGTAGCACCCAGAAGGATGGGGTTACTGCCAAAAGCTACTCAGCTTTGGAATATTCCACAGATGGATCTGCACAGGTGCAAAGCCCATGTGTAAGGCATAGAGACCATAAAAAAAAACACCATACTTTATCCCTAATTCTACCCACTTCAGCCAGAAATCCAAGTGTTGTTCAACTTTCTAATAGCTTCTATTAGAGAAGCTTTAGGGATCATCACTAACTACACCAAGAGATAGGTCCACTGAAATGACACAGCAACTAAATGCTATCTGAACCTCCTGTGATTATGTCATTTTACACCAGCTTCAAAACATGAACACAGGGCAAATTATTTATAAGTTTTTCCAAATTTATATGCAGGGCTCATTTTACCACAGCTGAAGGGGATAAAGAAGTTCCTGGGTCCCTGTCCACGAGTCTCCTACAAGCTAACAATCCTCCTTCTTGGGTTCAATCTGAGAGATAGTTAAAATGACTTGTGACCTGTGTGTACACAGGCCCAAACCACGGCTGAAAACAAAAGGCTGAAACCCACCCTCACTACGTCCTCTCATAATTTGTAATACCAAGAGTTTGTTAAAAAAAAAAAACAACAACTGTTTACCATGACGTTTGAACTCTTATGAAAAACAGCTACAGTAGAAAAACCATGCTAGTATCTGGCCATGTAAAAGAAGTAGAATGATGAGTCTTGAACATTTGTTGCAGCTATTTGCATTAATTAAAGTTATTTGAAACTAACTCAAAACTCAGTGCTCAATGACTGGAACTAAGGGGTAACAATCAAGTTACCACATGTGTTTACATTTACACCTAATTAAACGACAACATTTCAAACAGTTCCACTTACTAATATTTTAAATATTGGGTTCAAATTAGGTGCAATTATAAGCATGTACTTAAATCTCATGTCTGGGTCTGGCCATGTTTCTTTTCAAAGGGCAGCCGTACAGTCTACAATCCAGGTCTAATACTTCATCAAAGATCGGAGCTGTCTTCCCAATGAAAGTTGCTGTCACATTCAAAAATATTTTCTCTATTTTAAAAAAAAAAATACGGTGCAAAACATACATAATTGTAAAAAATATATCACACAGACCTTGAGAGTTCCTTCCATCATAGTACCAAGCTGATCTGCATTAACAAAGGGGCTAATATGTTACTTGAGAACAGCAATCTTTCAAATGAAATGATGTCTTGATGAACAGTTATCACAGCTGAAACAGACATCCCACACGGATGCTGGATAGACAGACAAAACTGTATTATTGCTGGGATACTAACCCTCTGCTGTGTTCATAATCAAGAACAAGTAGAGATGTAACTCAGTTAACAAAGTAGATGTATTCCTGAACATTACTCTGTTAACAGAAACTTTGGTACCAGAGGCAGAACTAACATGTAGGGAACAGGGATAGGTTCCTACACCACAAAAAGGAGAGCGGTTCAATAAGGTTCACCACACCTTTTAATCAGAACTAAATATACGTACAAGTGAAATGAAACAATCAGGTCAAGTAAACATGTATAAACAAATAAAAACATTTTCAACCTACTAGAGACCACTTGAAAGCTTTTTCTAAAATGCATCCAGGGACATTTCTTTTTCTTTCACCAGCCTCCATCTTTCTCACGATTTCTACTTTGGTGGCCAACTTACAGATCTATGTTTTTTTTTTTAACATACTGGGGAGAGATGGTAAGGCAGGATTATCTATTCTCCTTCTTTTGAATTTCATGCATGCTCAATAAGGGATTCCGGGGGAAGCTGCTGTTTATCTTCTGTATTGCAAAAGGGCACACACAGCTACAGTAGGATTAGCTTGAGCCTGCATCTTCCCCACCTCAATCTTCATTGAGTTATTTACTGCAGATATGCTGCCGCAACAGGATATTGAAAATGGATATTTCTCCAAGTCCTCCTTCACCACGCACCTTGTGATACTGCTGCTAAAATTCTTCTAGCTATATAAATGATGAAGCGGGGCGGCTAGGAAGTCATTAAAAGACTTCGCAAAAAGGGACTTCTTTGTCAGAGGTTATGTTAGCTGAGGTATGCATGTGGTAGTGTAATTTAAAACACACAACATATTTTTCAACTACTCAGACTAACATGCCTCATTGCCAATTATCCATAGTGTCTTGCTTCTTCATCTTACTTTAGTATTGCCTTGTACTCTAAGTCGGGAAACTCTGAATAAAAACAAAACAAAACAAACCCCAAAAACCTCTTCACCTGTTTCACGAAGGATCCTAAGCTCTCATGAAGAGACAAGATCATAAATCCCATGACAGTTTAGCACAACAGAAAGAGTCCCATGACACCTTAGATACGAACACTCAAACTACAATAAAGCTGCCTTTAAAGTGTCCTATGGTTGCTTTTTAAAGTTATACATAAAATTTCAGTTGTGAACAGAATTCTCTGGAAATCTTACCAGGATTTTTATTACACTCACCATGTCCATTGCAATAGTAGATCCATTTCTCCTTGGTTGGGGTTGGGGTAGTAGATTTTTTCAAGACAGACTTTTCCACAATCGCATTTGGATCTTGCCTTGGTCCTTTCTTTAGAGTTCGTGAACTCTTCCGGACACTGCACACAACTATTACCACCAGAACAAGCAGCAAGAGGAGAACTATCATCCATGGCAAGTGTTCATTGATATCAAAATGCCTATGGCCAGCCTGTCTGGGGGATCCTCTTTTAGGGGGCTTATATGGAATGCTGGACTTTACATTGCCACTCATTTCTAGTGCTGGCAGTCCTTTAACGATGGACGGGGCATGCTTGTGGTAATGGATCTGCTGGTGATTTAAAGGCTTAGGATACTGCAGGGCTGTCACATTGACAACTACTGTTTCATTCTTTGAGGTTTCATTGTAAATGTCTGTTGGCGCCATCACATCAGTGTACATACTTGGGGGAGGAGTGGCAGCAAAGTTGGAAGCTGAAGAGTTCACACCTAATAAAAGAAATATAGTATTAGACAGGAAACAGAAAGCAGGGAAACTATGAGCAATTAATATAATTCTCACCAATATGGCCTTAAATCTGGCTGGCTATTAGAGCAGGAACACCCATCAAGAGGCAATTCAGGTTGTGCTACAGAGCCACTGAGAGTGCATACAAGCATAAAGAAACATGGCAGCTACTCCTCTTAGGGACACATTTAGAGATATAATTATTTCTGCACTGTACAGAGTTCAGGAGAAGGAAACTGTCTGGGACTGCAGCAGAAGCAGGACGTTCACCATGCTCATAAGCAACTGAGATGCAACAATCCCATGACAGACTATTATTTATAAAAAGAAAAACCTATTCATAAATAAGACAGGGTCAAAAGTAAGGAGCAAATCAGCTCCAGAGTCGCTGATATTTAAATATGCCTAAAAGATAGTGAATGTTAGAGGAAGTATGGCCCATTTCATAAGGAAAAAAAAATCACAGCAAGTAGTCTTTGGACGCCTGTCTGCTAATGTACCAACCGCCTTACTAAACGTCATCCAGGTGTTTCCGATATTGACAAAGACATATTTATTTCCACCCTTCAACTTTTGTACAACCAAAAACCGTTTGCACACTTTACTTTCATACTCATCTACTAATATTTTCCTTTTAAATATTTTATCTTTCAGATTTTAATACTGTTTTATTTGTAAAATTGTGTTGGTCACCTTGAAACAATTTATATATGTTATAAAATAAACCACCACCAATTTGATTAAGCATCTGTGGAAAACAGACGCTACAGTATCTACAGGACAATTTTTATGGCTGGAAGTCTGAAAGCCAACGCGATTCTTGGTTGCATCAAGTCAAGTCAAGCCAAGTCAAATTTATTGCATTTTAGCAGCCAGCCATTGCACAAAAATAAAAATAAAATAAAATGAAATGAGAAAGGCCAATTTATATGTAATATATAATCAACAATAGATAAATCACTTTCCATACCCCTCTTTGTTCTTTATAGCACGTAATTGTAAGGCCCTAACAAGAAATTTAGATGTTCTAAAAGACACATATTTCACAGTATCAGATAGCAGAAAACAAACCTTCACAAAGGAGGAATTTCCCTTAAAAGACTTCAATAAAGGAAGAATATACTTGCTCCTAAGATCATTATAAATAGGGCACTCAAGCAGAACATGAATTAAATCTTCTACTGAAACAGAGTTGCAAACACATATTCTGTCCTTCATAGGCACATTCTTGTACCCGTCCATCCGAATTGCCAGTGGGAGAACATTCAATCTAACATGCAGAAAGGCTAACTTCATTTTAAAAGTTGGAAGATCAACCAGATAATGAGGAAGGGATGAGTTCAGCCGAGTGAAAGAAATAAAAAATGTATTCGATTGGCAGGACTTAATCTCAGTCATCTGGGATTGAGGTTGCATCAATAGGAGTATGGTGTCTAGATCAAGGGAGGTAATGGTACCACTCTATTCTGCATTGGTTAGGCTCATTTGGAATACTGTGTCCAGTTCTGGGCACCTCAATTCAAGGAGGATATCGACAAGCTGGAACGTGTCCAGCGGAGGGCGACCAAAATAGCCAAGGGCCTGGAAAGCATGCCCTATGAGGAACGGCTTAGGGAGCAGGGTATGTTTAGTCTGCAGAAGAGAAGGTTAGAAGGGGACATGATAGCCATGTTTAAATATTTGAAGGGATGTCATGTCGAGGAGAGAGCGGGCTTGTTTTCTGCTGCTTCAGAGACTAGGACAAGGAGCAATCGATTCAAGCTGCAGGAAAGGAGATTCCACCCCAACCTCAGGAAGAAATTCCTGATAGTCAGACCTGTCTGGCAGTGGAATATGCTGCCTCGGAGTGTGGTGACGTCTCCTCCTTTGGAGGTTTTTAAGCAGAGGCTGGATGGCCATCTGTTGGGAATGCTTTGATGGGTGTTCCTGCATAGCGGGGGGTTGGACTCGATGGCCCCGGGGTCTCTTCCAACTCTATGATTCTATTATTCTATGACCTCCTGGCCCAGACAAAGACCCTGCTTCACTCTCAAGTTAGAGTGTGTGTGTGCGTGCACATGCACATTCCCTTCTATGGAGAGAAGGCTCTTCTGCTCTACCACTGAAGGTCAAGACAGACAGACACAGCAGACAGCAGCCAAAAGGTGAGGGAAGCTGTGCTGCCGCAGAACACCTTGGTAAGACATTGGGCATCATTATTCAAGCAACTTTCTAAGTCGTGGTGATGTCCAAATGGTGAGAATGTGGAATACAAATCTGTTTGATAAATCACAGAGCCCAAGTTTAAGTGGTTCTTGAAAATATATATTCAGCGATAACGTTTAGATCACTGACACCAAATAGATACTGTGAACACATACTCATTCTGTAGCCCCTACCAGTCCCTACCATTTTTAAAACAAGAAGTCAAATATTAGAAAACATTCAAATCATGAAAGTACCCAGACAGGGAAAAGAGCGATATTGTGTATAGATATTGAAATTCAATTAGAAATTCAAGACCAGTTGGAACCATCACCCAATGAGAATCTGTACTCATCAGCCCACTGAAAATATGGAAAGAGAGAAAGTGTAGACTAAAGCAGTCCTCTTCAACCTGGTATCCTCCAGACCCTACTGGTGTCAGGATGCATGGCTCCTGTCATTGTATGCTAGCCGAACAACAATTTATGTTACAGAACAGGCTTAATAGATCAAACGGGAGCTATCAGCTGCCAGCACTACAATGTATCAATTTCCAATTTCTGTTTGGAAATATGTATCCAATTTGGAGATTGAAAGTATCCCAAGGTGCCAAACGGTTAATTGCTGCAGTGTTTGATGTCACTTTGCATCCAGCAAGGAGGAGAAAGATCAGAAGGGGGGGGGGAGTGAAACTAGCAAGAAGGTGTTATGGGAATGGGCATGGCACAGATAAGGAGACAGGAACTTGTCTGGCTCTCAGGTTGAAAGATACATAAACAAGGGAGGGATCTGAGAAAATCTGGTATTTGTGGGGTGATGTGACATTTATGACATTCAACAATCATTGTGATGTGTGCCTAAATTTGCATGACAAGGTTTAAAATCTGTAACCATCCAACATACAGTAGTCTCAGCCACTTTTGGGGGAAGTTACTGTGTTGCTTGTCTGCTCCAAATAAATTCTCCTGTTCTAATTCCGAGTGCTCTTTGTGAGTGCCAGTTATCCAGGACATGATAATTGGTCAGGCTGGTTAGGGCTGATGGGAATTGTAGTCTATAGCATCAGGAGGACAAACAAGTTGGGGAAAGCCAGCTTAAAGTGCTAGGAGCACAGAAGTATCTATTGATTCTAATAGTGCAATCTTATGCAGATCTATATAAAAGTTCCACTGAATTAAATGAAATTTACACTCAGGTAAGTGTCCATAGGACTGCAACTATGACATCCTTCCACATGCATGCATGTGGATATCAATGCAGACTTATTTTAGTCAGGTAACTATATGCCACAGTAAGCTAAATATACAGAGGAGTAACACAGGCTGAAACAAATCCTAACCAGAAGTGTCTTACTGGCACATGGGGGCAGGGAGTCTAATGCAAATCAAAGCGGAACCTAACAGGATTCTCTTTGGAAAGCAATCTGAATCACAACTGCTGCTTTCCAAAAACCACCCCCCAAACTTCAGACTTGATACTCACGACACAGTTTCATGTGCCCCAGCACAGCTATCTGGCAATGCTCTGTACTCACCTTTGGGAATAGGAGTAGTAGAATAAATTTTGTAGTGTTGTTCATCTGCTTTGGGACTTGACAGAAGTCCAGCTGCACTCTGGAAACCTGGTAGAAGTCCACAGATGTTGTCTCTCTCTTTTGTTCCTGGTTTTATCAGCGCCATATTTTTTTGTGAGCAGTTTGTGAATGCTTTGCATCTCAATACACTAGAAGGCACAGCAGAGAAAGTGCCACGAGGGCATGGTTTGCACTTGATGTCTTCAGTTTCAGTTCCTTTCTTTTTTAAGCCCCATCCAACTTGGCACACTGAATAAGGGGTGCAGGTGGTGCCATTTAGAAACTGACCAGATGGACAGATGCATTCACGGTCAGTCAAAGAAGTGCAACGCGTTTTTTCAACCATTGGCAGCACGCAAGGCCTTCTACACACATGGCATCTCTCTATACCATTTTCATGCTTCGTGAAGGTCCCACTGGGACAAGGGCTGCACTCTCTTAAGGTTGTCATTGTGCAGTGCTTAGATACGTAGGTTCCTGCAGGACACTTGTCACAAATCAGCTGTATGCCAGTGGCATGGTCATGGTGATTGTATGTGCCAGAAGAGAGGTTTATGGCATTCTGTTCAGATGTCAACTCTGACTGAGCATCAATGGTACCAAGGAACATAAATCCCTGAAATATATGTACAAATTTAAGTCAAATATGAGCCATAAAGCAGATCATGCAAGTCATATCAGCTTTATTCTGCTTATTGGTCAACAGTTAAAAGTAACAGCATTCAGAATACAGTTCAGGTCTCCTGTCTTATAGACATGTCCTGCAAACTGACCAACCTATAAGGTCTAAACAAAACTCCAAACACTTCCATACATACCCATGAGGGGCAGAGACTGTCTTTCAGGCCCAAAATGATGAATGTAGGGCTTGAGTCTCAAAACAGATCACTCCCTCCCATCCAGCCCCAGAACTACTCCATACAAGACTTAGTTGCTCCCCTATCTTCTTTTCCATTCTTTGATTGTTCTTCTGCTCTAACCTGGGCTCCAGAAAGTCCATTTTCTTACCTCCCTTTCAATGTCTCCCTTTTTCTTTCTTTCAGTACCCCCGCTCCATCCTTCAGACTAGCCTGCCTAACAACAGAGCAATGAGATGTATTTCCTCTAATCCTAATATTTTTTTTCTCCTGTCCTTCCTATTTTACTGGCCTTCCTGATCTGTTGCATCTGAAAAAGAAAGAGGCAACCTTCTAACAAATTCTAATGAGTTCCAATAACTCAGTTCCCTTAACCTGGTGACCTGAAGGCACATACACACTCTTGGGTTCAGAACTGGGATGGGTCTTTTTGTTTAACAAAATCATCCTATTTTGTAAGACATCGGCAGCAGAGTCTTTACTTCTTTTTTAAATATTAAGAACCTGTTCCCCGCACATTCACTGTGATGCTTCAGCAGCAATTGACCAATGGCTCTGATAACAATCAGAATGTATATCCACTCAACAGCAACAAGCAGGAACAGACAAACTTTCCTCTTTTAATCATTCACTTGATATATCTGTCCCAGGAATTTTCAAAATTGTCTTCTGCGAAATTATCTTATACACGCAAGCTCTCTTTTAATTAAAATTGAGATTAATAGAACTAAAAAAAAAGGTAATCAAACTTGTGGCCTGGATGGGATTGAACCTATAGTCTAGGAATCATCAGGGCCACATTCTAAACCCGAGGTTCTCAAACTTTCTGCTGGTCAGATCAACTACTGTGGTCCCTTAGTCCCAAAGTGGTGGCCAGGAAGCAACCAGCCAGACAACAGCAGATTTTGGCACTATCAGTTGTGAATTAATAGTACCATCCTATTTTAATATCAAATTAGTCTTCAGAGGGTCTGGAAGCCAGGCCCTGTGAGGAGCCTCTTAGGGAGCTGGGTATGTTTAGTCTGCGAAAGAGAAGCTTAAGAGGGGACGTGATAGCCATGTTTAAATATCTGAAGGGATGTTATGTCAAGGAGGGAGCGGGCTTGTTTTCTGCTGCTCCAGAGAATAGGACAAGGAGCAATGGAACTGCAGAAAAAGAGATTCCACCTGAACCTCAGAAAGAACTTCCTGACAGTCGGAGTTGTTCAACAGTGGAATATGCTGCCTCAATGGAGTGTGATGGAGTCTCCTTCTTTGGAGGTTTTTAAGCAGAGGCTGGACGGCCATCTGTTGAGAGTGCTTTGATGTGGATTCCTACATGGCAGAGAGTTGGACTGGATGGCCCCTGCGGTCTCTTCCAACTCTATCATTCTATGATTCTATGATACTGTTTAATGTATTGACACAGTGTTTTCTTACAGCAGGGAGTCCTAGAATTCAGCTTTCTTCATGTAGACACACTGATTCTGGAGATATCATGGCTCAGCTATCCCATTTCAGGCAGCATCTGATAATCCAGAGGCTGCAAGTGAGGTATTTTACTATTTTATGCATCTGAACATACCCAGCTTCACAACAGTCACAACAGTCCTTAGTCTGGTGCGCCAAAACCTTCAAGCAAAGTTATACAGCAGTCAAAACTGGACAAACTGTGCCCACGACTTTTGAATGAAATCATGGCTTCTGGGACAAATACGCAAGCCCATGGTGCATCTTGGCAACTTCAGGAGGGTGAGGGCAACTCCATAATTCTCTCCCTCAGACTACTACCCTAGTTCTAAGCTGTATCAACTGCAACCCCTTCCTGAGTTTAGAAAAGCCAGCAAAACTATCAACTGAAGAAAATACAGAAGGCGTGCAGACACATTAAGATTAACTGAAGTTAACGAATGTGTTTTAAACATCAAGTAACTCTTAAGAGTCACACCTCTAGGGACCCTTTAGTGTGTATATGAAGTTTCATGTGTCTACCTTTCACGGTCTTAGATCACTGCTCTTTTAATAAGACCACATGCCTCTCCAGGTGTTCTCTTATCCATCCCTTCTGCCTTTCTCCACTCACCCTTAACTTTTAACTATCACCGCCCCCAGTTTCACTCAACGACCCACCCACCCACTGCTGAAAAAAACAGGTTAGTTGCAGCACTGAGGCTCACCTGAAAACAGGCTAAGTCCTTGGCCCATATTTTGAGAAATGCCAATCTAAAAAGGCTCTGAACAACAGTACTAAATAAAGCAAGTCCTTTCATCTACCTCCCAAGGGTCCTAACTCCAAAACTATTGCTAGGCAACAGCTGCAAACACATTGCTCTAAGCCAACAGAAGAGTTTTGTATTGAACTGATGCACAAAAACAACTTATTATCTCCATAGGATACAATAGACTGGGAAACTGCATTTCAAGTAAAAATATATTACAGTTCTACTAGGGCAAAGCACATAATAGAGCTTTCTTTTTGTCTAACACAAACTGTTCCCCATAAAAAGTAGCACAAATGCAGAAATAATAAAGTCTGCATAAGCGGGAAAATACCTGTCAACCTGCTGGAAATTACTCAAACTTTCAACTCTTATAAGCCATTTCTTATCCCTTCCACCAAAAAGCTGCCACGAACCACACACAAAGTGACCTCTCCTGCAGTGCCTAGTTTCTAATTATTACAGTCAGCTGTTATCTGAATACAAGTCGATGAACCTATACCCTTCCCACTGATTTCTGGTTATAATGGTGGAAAATGGCTTATCTATTTTAACACAGGACACAATTTCAGCCCTATAACCGGTTTCAAACTTGAATTAAGCAGACATGTGCAGCGGAAAATGTTCCAGAAATTTTTCCAGTGCTATATTTTTCTGTGAAAAAATTCCATGCACATATCCACAGCTGTCTGGGCTGTCATACTGCAATCAAAAATGTTACAGGATAGGATAAGAACTTCTAGTTATTTTTCTAAGACATGCAACCCATACTTTTCAGAAAAACAGTCATAACAATTGAGCATATTGTTAAGCTTGTTTCTATTTCACTAAAACTTTTGCTTCTCAATAGTCACAAGTATAAATAGTCAAGATAAAGTATGTTAAGTTGCTTTTACCCACAGAGTCATATCCATCCTTTAGTGGAATAGAATATTGAAGTTGTTGAACTTAATCAGCTCTTTCTCAATTTAAAATGGAGATGACAAGTACTGCAGAGAGTGAGTAAAGCTGAAGACACTAACTGCACGTCACCAAATGATAATAAAACTGTTGATATATTAGATACAGCTCTCTTTAGACCAATGTCCTTAAAAATAGCATTCTTGCAGATCCAGGCTTTTTTTTTTTGTATTGAATGCAAAGGAAATATATGCTGCTCTCTTTGCTGTTGTTGCTGTGTTTGTTTTTTCTGACTCTGCTGTGTTTGTTGTTTCTGACTTACAGCAACACAAAGGTAAATCTATTATGGGGTTTTCTTGGCAAGATTTGTTCAGAAGGAAGCTGTTGTTGCCTTCCTCTTAGGTTGAAAGCATGGGACTTGCTGAAAACTCAGTGGGTGTCCACCACCAAGCAGGGATTCAAACTCTGGACTCCTCCATGCAATATTTGGTTAGCCAACTGACTGGTGTGCCAACCCTTCTTCAATATGAAGATTGTCACATAGCTGAGGACAACTTTGTGGTTAGTGCTCCACCACTTTTTCAGAGACACTAACATTATAGCTTCCAATGGGATAGCAATGTAAGTCTGTTGCACCAAAAACAGAAGACTAACAAATTGAGACTAACAAAGAATTGAGATGTAAAAGTTTTGTGTGACAGTGGGTCATTGGCACGTTGTGTTTTGTCCAGATAAGGAGAAGTAAAAAATCCAAGGGGTACACACACTAGCTACCTTTTTGTGCACGTGACAAAGTTTTGGTTGAAAAGATCAGAATCCTCAGTCAACAGATATTAATCCAAATACAAACACATTTGTCTGGTACCTCTAATTCTGCCTTGTCCTGCTGATTTTGCACTTTAAGGAGGGAGTGGCAAGTGTCGCATCTTTTTATCAATACCACCATTATTAGGACTATTTTCAATTGGACTAAAGTTATTTATTATTTACAGTATTTATACCCCACTCTTCACCCACAAAGACTTTCAGAGAAGCTCACAAATTGTTAATTTGACTGTCCCAGCACTCATACATAATACACAAGGAAAAGGGAATGATGGTGAGGGAGAAGATTAGATCTAGCAGGTACTACTACTACTACTTCTTCTCTCCCTCCCTAGGCAGGGAAGCAGGAGTTGGGATGGAGGGACAGTCTTTCACCTGCTTCTGGGACCAGGCATAATGGAACTGTGCCTGCCTTTTCTTCTTTCCCTCTGAGATCACAGCAGTGGCAGTTGGGATGTTCTTCCAGCATTTTTAGGAATTGTACATTGCCTTTGGAACCATGGTGGGCTGAGAGCCAATAAATAAATGCCTTGAAAATACACATACACTTTAAAAAAATATCTCAGAATATTCTTGCAATGTCACCAGGGATGCTCTTTCTGAAAATCACCTTGTCCATCTCTACTCAGAGCAGAATAGATGGGTCTCTGTCTCCCAGAATCACTTCTTACATTTCTAGGAATACGAATCAGCCTCATACTAACCTATATGGGGAAACAGCACTGATATCCTCAAGTAGAAGACCAGGATGAGGGTTTTAAAAATAACAAGCAGACAGATTGGGTAGGGGGGAGGCTGCATGTACAGCAGGAATGTGGGAAGTGTGTCTTGTGGCTCAGGTACAGTCACAGGATCATTTTTGTGGCCCGTAGGAAACATCTTGCCATTTAAATTAAAAACTCCACCCCCCCCCCAACACATTATACTATGTTTTAGACCCTTCCCCGATCTGTTTTAGGCCCAGGAGACACCTCTATCTCATAGAATCATAGAGTTGGAAGAGGCCCCAGGGGCCACCGAGTCCAACCCCCTGCCATGCAGGAACACCCATCAAAGCATTCCCAACAGATGGCCATCCAGCCTCTCCTTAAAATCCTCCAAAGAAAGAGACTCCACCACATTCCGAGGCAGCCTATTCCACTGCCGGACAGCCCTGACTGTCAGGAAGTTCTTCCTGAGGTTCAGTGGAATCTCCTTTCCTGCAGCTTGAATCGATTGCTCCTTGTCCTAGTCTCTGGAGCAGAAGAAAACAAGCCCACTCCCTCCTCGACACGACATCCCTTCAAATACTTAAACATGGCTATCATGTCCCCTTCTAACCTTCTCTTCTGCAGACTAAACATACGCAGCTCCCTAAGCCATTCCTCATAGGACATGGCTTCCAGACCCTTCGCCATTTGGGGGTTACCCTCCTCTGGACACGTTCCAGCTTGTCAATATCCTTCTTGAATTGAGGTGACCAGAACTGGACACAGTATTCCAAATGAGGCCTAACCAATGCAGAACAGAGTGGTACCATTACCTCCCTTGATCTAGACACCATACTCCTATTGATGCAACCAAGAATCGTGTTGGCTTTCTTGGCTGCCTCATCACACTGCTGACTCATGTTCAGCTTGTGATCTGCCAAGACTCCTAGATCCTTTTCACACATACTGCTATCCAGCCACGCGTCCCCCATCCTATATTTGTGTATTCCATTTTTTCTGCCTAAGTGCAAGACCTTACATTTCTGTCTGTTGAAATTCATTTTGTTCGCTTTGGCCTACCTCTACAATCTGTAGAGGTCATTCTGAATTTTGATCCTGTCCTCTGCGGTATTAGCAACTCCTCCCAATTTGGTATCATCTGCAAATTTGATCAGCATGCCCTCCACTCCTTCATCCAAGTCATTGATGAAGATGTTGAATAGCACTGGGCCCAGGACAGAACCCTGTGGCACGCCACTAGTCACTTCTCTCCAAGATGAAAAGCAGCCATTCATGAACACCCTTTGGATTCAGTCGGTCAACCAATTACAAATCCACCTAACAGTAGCCCTGTCCAGCCTGCCTTTTACTAGTTTCTTTGCAAGAATGTCACGGGGAACTTTGTCAAAGGTCTTACTGAGGTCAAGATATGCTACATCCACAGCATTCCCTTCATCTGTCAAGCTTGTAACCCTATCATAAAAAGAGATAAGACTAGTCCGGCATGACTTATTTTTGAGAAACCCATGCTGGCTTTTAGTAACTATGGCATTGCTTTCTAAGTAATTACAAACTGAGTGTTTAATGATCTGCTCTAGGATCTTTCCTGGTATTGATGTCAGGCTGACTGGGCGATAATTATTTGGGTCTTCTTTTTTCCCCTTCTTGAAGATGGGGATGACATTTGCCCTCCTCCAGTCTGCTGGGACTTCTCTTGTTCTCCAAGAGTTCTCAAAGATTATTGCAAGTGGTTCAGAAATGACTTCTGCCAGTTCTTTTAATATCCTTGGATGTAATTCATCTGGCTCTTGAGACTTGAATTCATCTAGTTTAGCCAGATATTCCTGTACTACTTCTTTACTTATTCTGTGCTCCACTTCCCTTGCTTCCTCACTTGCTCCCCATGCCCCAGGTTGGGTACTTCTATCCTTTTGGGAAAAAACCATGGCAAAGAAGGTATTGAGAAGTTCTGCCTTCTCACTTCCTCCCATTATTAATTGGTCATCTTCTCCACGCAGTGACCCTATCATTTCCGTTTTTCCTTTTGCTGCGGACATATGTAAAAAAGCCCTTTTTATTGTTTTTGATGTCTCTGGCAAGCCTGAGCTCATTATGCGCTTCAGCTTTTCTAACCTTCTCCCTACATCTCCTGGCTATTTGCTTGAATTCCTCTTTGGTGGTTTCACCATTCTTCCATTTCTTGTACATGTTTAACACTTAGCTCAGCTGAGAGTTCTTTAGTCAACCATTCCTGTTTCTCAGACACCTGCCATTTTTCCTCCTTATTGGCACAGTTTTCAATTGTGCCTTCAGTATCTCACTTTTAAGAAACTCCCATCCATCATGAACTCCTTTCTCTTTTAGTATTCTTGACAACGGGATTTCAGCAAATAACTCCCTAAGGTTACAGAAATCAGCTTTCTAAAAGCTTAGGATGCATGTCTGGCTACACTCAGTTTCTCCTTTCCACTGAATGACAAACTCCAAAAGAGCATGGTCACTCCCTCCTAAGGATCCCACCACCTCATCAACTAGGTCATCCCTGCTGGTCAGGAACAGATCTAAAATAGCCAATCCCCTTCTCGCCTCTTCCACCTTCTGGACCATGAAATTGTCTGCAAGGCAAGCGAGTTGGACCTTGTGGTCTTTGCAGAATTTGACTGCCAAAAAATATCAGGATAATTGAAATCTCTCGCTAACACAGCATCTCTCCTTTTTGAATGTGTGGTCATCTGCTCCAGGAAGGCCTCATCCAAGTCCTCAGGCTGGCCCGGAGGCCTGTAGCAAACCCCCACAATCACATCCGTATTGTTTCTCACTCCCTTAATTCTCACCCAGATGCTCTCAACTTGGCTTCCCAGATTTAAGTCCTGGATCTCTTCACAGTTAAAAACATCCTTGACATTTAAGGCTACTCCTCCTCCTTTCTTGTTTGGTCTATTTCTGCAAAATAGGTTATTCCTATTCCCATTCCTACGTTCCAATCATGAGATTCATTTCACCAGGTTTCAGTGATGCCTATTAAATCATATTTATTTTGTTGTACTAAGAGTTGGAGTTCATCTTGCATATTCCCATGCTCTGTGCATCAGTGTACAGACACTTGAGACGATGTGCCCTTCATGGAAGTCCTGTCCTAAAGTTACTTTCTCTCTCCCTGTTGGTCTCAGGAAGTGATCCATAAGCTGATTTCCAGTTCAGTTCTCAAGCAAATAAATGACTTTTCTAGGCAAAAAAACGATACAGTATTGGGGAGAACTGTAGCAAAATTACACACAGCTATCAGACACACAGAGACACTCATTGTACAGAGGTATGGACAGAGGTTTGTGTGGAATTTTATAACTTTAGAAGCGGTGTGTGGCTAGAGGAAGTGTAATCCAGCAAGGGGACAAATGCAGCCTTCCAATCCCTGGCAGCTGCCCACCCTGATCCACAGCATAAACCTACATGTGACAGGCTAGTGTAATTATCACAGCCTCACATCAACCTAACTGTAGCCTAGTGGGCTAAGAAATCAAATTTCCCCCTTTTGCTCACAGAAAGTACAAATACCAGTTCTACAGAATAAAAGATTTTCTTATGACCCCAAGTTGCAGGGCGGCATTACAGATGAAGTCTAAAGTCTAAAAAGATTAAAGGCTACTGGATGGGGCACTCTGATGGCATCAGCAATGCAAAAGTCTCATTCGATGGTTGCCTCAGTTTCTTGGAAGCATCTGCCACAAAGCTGTGTCTGGTATTCATATACTACTGCACATGCACTTGAAATGGACATATCAGTGTGTGATGGGCTTCCTTGCAACACAGGCAGAGACAAAGAGAAGGGGAAAACACAGGGTTCTACCAATAATGCAACATGGGGATTGTCCGTTTCAAGAGTAAATAAATCCTGTCACCAGGAGATACTGCCTCTCCCTCGCTGGCACTCATACCTCCCCTGAGCTAGAGCAAGAGAGCCTTCTCCTCATTCTGTGTGCACTGTAGAAAACCTGAGAGGGAGCATTTTCATGTGCAAGGTATGAAAGATTACTCTGCTCTCACCTGTGCCAGCAGACTTTGGAGGAAGAGCAAGTAAATCACAGCTTCTATGGCTAGCTCTTCCCATAGTGCTGAGCTTCAGATTTGTAAGAAAACTCTGAGGAGGGAGCTGGTAATGATGATTGTATGCTGTCCACCAACCAATCTCATTATTAATATTCAATGTTTTTTAAGCACCTTAAGGTAAATTAAAGAGTTTTTTTTAAAAAGGTCCACTCTTACAAATAATAAAAGATGCACAGTTCCCCAAGCGCATCTATGGGACAGTTTAAAACTAGAGATGAACACCAATAAGTCTGAGGGTCAGGAACTCCATCCTTCCACTGTGCACACTGATTTCTTCCTGATACCACCACCACAACCACCACCATCTAGTTATACACCACAATCATTGTTCGTGGTGCTTTACACGTAAAAGACCAACAAAACAGATTACACTTTGAAATTCTGTTTTCAAATTTGGCTTGAGGAAAACCACAGTTCGTAATTTCATTCAAAACAGCAAAATGTGATGCCAGCTATCTGGTTTGCCATTAAGTTTGAAGCACTTCTATGTACTATTCGTTGCTGATTCAAATAAATGTTGTGCCAAGGGACACAGGATATATTTTAGCAATGTATACATGTGCCAATTCGATTTTCCAACTATTTTTTATAATAATTCTTTGAAACATAAGAGTCTTTTTAAAAGAGTTGATAAACTACAACCACTATATCTTCAGGGCTGAGTAATTTAAGTCTCACGCATTTTTTTTACTGATTGAAAATGAAGCGGTCTTCAAGAGTTCCTCCTACATATTAGCACCTGAGTGAGTGAGTTAGTGACATTTTTGTCTACAATTGATGATATTCAAAGTGCTATCCAAAAAGTTTTCCTTGAGGAAAAAACAAAAACAAAAAAATGTACTTCTGGTTAAAATGCTGAACGGTATTTTGTCCTGGAAATAAATCTCAGATCACAGAAGAATACATTTAGCTATACAAACGGAACCAAGGGAATACCACAGTGCTGCAAATAACAGCCAGATTTCATGTTGTCCTTGAAAAATGCTGAGCATATAATGCCACAAAAGAGCAGTTCACACCCAGTGAACTATGCAAATATAGCCATGTCTGGGTACTTCTAGAGATTCAGCAACAAAATGCTTTCACTAGCAGTGACAATGCAAAGGAGGACAAACTCATCATTTCATGCTTTGTCATACAAGCCTGCTAAAGATATGAATCCTGCTGATCTCAATCACGGTTCAGTTAGAAAATAGGCCTGTCCCACTGCCTCAATATTAATGTCATTTAATATTTGGGCAGAGGGGTCATTTCAGGCAGAGCTGGGAAAGGCTCCTGGCTGAAACTACTGAATCACCAGTGCAGTTGACTATACAGAGCAACAAGGACTAATACAGTGACTTGATTAAGGCAGCAACCTATGTTTGCTGCACCAATGCTGACAAAAAGCTTCAGAAGGAAGAAAGGTACGATGCAAGGCTGTTCACAGCCTCTTAATCATGATAAATGAAAGAATAAGTGTGGGAAAATGGTTAGCATTGGTCTGGGACTTGGGAGACTCAAGTTCTAGTCCTCTCTAAGCCATAAAACTTACTGGGTAATCTTCAGCCAGTCAGACCTGATTTACCTCACAGGATTGTTGTTAGAGTAAAACAGGAGAGTAAGAGCCAGACAAGCTACCCTGAGCTCACTGGAAGAAAGGCAGAATAGCAAGGTAACTAATAGACAGTAAAATAGAGAGATCCAACAGCAACGTGTAGGCTCTTTCTGCCATACGCTCTGTATCTGGCACCTTGCTGACTAGGCTTGTTCCAGACCAGGCATGCCTTTAACAGGATGGTTAAGAAAGAAGATGGTAGATACAAATGACAAGAGCTTCAAAATATCTACAGCAAAGCTCACCTATGATCATTCACTCAAGCACTTCAAAGACCATCTCAGTCAGTTTTACAATGAGCTCTTACAGAAAATCAGTATTAATGTGACATTCAGAGTGGGAAACTAAAGATAACAAAATGCCTTGTCTAGTGAATTCATACCAAAGATGAGACCTGAAAAAGATTTTACTCCCTCATAGTTCATACTTTGACATTTCAAAACTACACGGGAAAAGAAATAGGGTGGATAATAAAGTACCTTGAGCAACTTAAAACTAACGCGCTCACTGTGGTGTTAGCTTTTCTAGTTTTTTTTCTGTCTAACAATCAGAGTTGGAAAAGACCACCGGGAGCTATCTAGTTCAACTCCCTGCAAGCAGGAATACATCACTAAAACACTCTGAAAGATGTCCATCCAACCTGTGTTAAAAGACCTCCAAACATGGAAAGCCCACCTGCATCCTCAGACCATCTATTCCACTGGCAAACAGCTCTCACAGTGCTTCCAAAAGTTTAAGTGGAATCTCCTTTCCTGTAATTTGAATCCAGCTGTTCATGTTCAAATCTCTGGAGTAGCAAAAAACAGGCTTGCTCCATCTTCTACATGGCATCTCTTCATGTATTTAAGGATGGCTATCATGTCACCTCCTGGTTTTCAATTTTCCAAGCTAAGCATTTTCAGCTCCCTAAGTCATTCTTCATAAAGTTTGGTTTCCAGACCTTTCATCATCTTGATTGCTCTTCTCTGTACACATTCCCGTTAGTCATCATCCTTCCTGAACTGTGATGCCCAGAAACAAACTGTATTCCAGGTAAGATCTGACCACACCAGAACAGAGTGGCACTACTACTTCCTTTGATCTATACTGTATGCACTACACTCCTGTTGATGCAGCCCAGAACTGCATTGGCTTTTTTGACACTGTTGACTCTTGTTTAGCCTGCTGTCTAGCAAGACACCCACATTGTTTTCAGATGTGCTGCTTTCAAGCCAGGTGTCACCTATCCTGTACCTGTGCATTTCATTTTTCTCACCTAAATGAAGTACTTCATGATACATACTGTATCATTATCAGCTGAAACTGGCAGGAATATATAGATCAAATAAAAGATCAGTAGATAACAGAGTCAGATGCCAGTGAAGTGCTAAAAGTAACAACAGGGTCCTTATTCTTGCCACTATCACTGAACCAAACAATAAAAATTCAAATCCCCTGGACACAAACAACCAGATATTTAATGGTGGCATCAAGCTCCTGACCAACAAGTAATTTTCTTTAAAACAGAAAGCTGTATTTTATGCAAAATCAGGAAAAAAACTAACAGGAAAAAGATCAACTGACTTGAAATGTACTACTGGAGGAATTGTACCATGTACCACCAAAAAGAGAAATGAACAGGTCTGTGAGCAAATCAAGCCTTAACTCTGCCTCCCAAAATGACTCAAACGAAGTTACTGTATTTTGGACACATCACAAGACAACACAATTCACTGTCAAAAACAGTAACACTTGGTAAATGGAAAGCAGCAGAAAAAGCAAAATGGCCACATTACAGATGGTTTCTATGATTCTACGGATTGATTAAAGAACCCAGGGTCCTCAGCTTGCAAGATCTGAGCAGAGCTGTTGATGATGGGACTCTAGCAGGTCTCCAGCTCATAAGAGCCATTAGAAGCCAAAGCCAGCCGCAACAGTCCCATTCCCTGCTTCTCCAAAAGCCAAAACACAGGAAAAGAATCCCTAACCAAATGTCTCTCAATATAAGGAGCAGTAGCAGTTTGATGGCGCCTTTACTCCGTTCTTCACTGTCCTTCTCTACGGGTTTTCACGAATGTATGTCCTTTGCTTTTGTATAGATTAAGTGCATAGTAACCAGGAGGTCCCTCAGCTGCACAAATACAATAGTAAGGCTCAAGAGGCCAGGCTCGTCCCCCCTCCCCAACTGCCTATTCCTGGCCCAAAGATTCCAATTTTTCCGCAGAGGCAGGGCCCACGGGCTGTACAAGGATTAAGCTGGGAGAGAGAGAGAGAACCTGAACAGTGATACGCTCCACCTTGCCTCATACGACACAAACGGAGAGACCATACAACCTCATCTGGTAGGGAGCACTAAGGGGTGAGAACTGCAGAGAAGCCCACTGCCTTCTCTTTGCTCACGGGCATGCATACTGCAATATGCTCCATGGGATTTCGCTGGGCTACGACTCAAGGTTTTCAAGGATCTGTTTAGGCTATTCGCGAACTAACAATAAAAATACACCTCTGAACGTGTGCAGAGTGACTTTCCTTCACCAGAGACCTGGAAGGCAGCATCAAGGCTTCCGAGACAAAAGGGAAACGGGCTCCTGGACACACCGGAGCCCTGGCGTATTTCATTCCAGGACGCTAAATACCGCTGCTCCAAACGTGAAGGCGGTTGGCGTTACCTTGGAAGGCAGGGGCCATTTCCGCACGAGACTGTTCTACTGCTCTGATGCCACTCTCAACCTCCCAGGGAACCCTGGGGTGTGCAGTTTAGGGAGGGGCCCTGAGGATTCCACAGGAGGTTGGAGGTGGAATCGGAGCGCTAGAACGGACCGGCGCGGAAACGGCCACGGCTCCCAAGCGGCGGCACTGCGGCGACCGGGCTCCCCCGCCTCGCCCTCCCCCGCCCACCCGCAACCGCGCACCACCCGCCGCCGCTCCCGCAGTGCCCCCCTCGGCAAGCGCGCGGGCGGCCACTTCCGCCTTCGCCTCCCCCGCCCCAGCCCTGCGCTCGGCGACTCACCACGAGCAGCCTGGAGACGAAGGTGGCTCCTCCGGGGCCGGCGCGGGGGAGGAAGGCGGCGGCGGCGGCGGCGGCGGGGCCCGCAGGCGCCCCCATGGCCGGCGCTGGGGGCTGCGCGGAGGACGCTGGCGCCGGGTGCGCTCGGGGGCCCTGGCCAAGGCACGGGGGCCCGGAGCCGGGAGGGGCGCGCCTTGCCCAGCGCCAGAAGGGCGGGCCATCTAGCAGCCCTGCCGCCCCATGGGTGCCGGGCCGGGCCGGGCCGGGCGTGAGGGAGGACGGGGCGGGCGGAGGCTCAGCAGGCGGAGGGCCCCTGAGGGTGGAGGGCTGCGGGCCACGCCGGGCTCCGGGGCCGGCCGCCCAGCTCCGGGCTGGCGGGGGCCAAGCGGCGGGGCAGGAGGGCTGCGCTCAGCAGGAGGAGGAGGAGGAGGGGGAAGAGCGGCCGGCTTCCCATAGCGAGTCACTCGGGGCCGCAGGGGGCGCCTCCCCGCCTTCCTCGCGCTCCGGCCGGCTTCGCAATGACCAGCAAAGGGGCGGAGGAGCGCCTGCGCCCAAGACCAGGCGGGGGAGGGAGCGGCGGGGGGGGCGGGGCTTCCTTTTGTTACGTTACGTCGCGGGAAAGGTCGCTTCAGGCTGCCGCCGTTCTGTCGGCGAAGGGGCGCTCGGCGGGGGCGCCGGCTGGGGCGCACGCGCGTGCGTGCCAGAGGCCCTTTCCTCCCACGAGGCGGCGGACGGGGACGGGGCTTTGCGGAGGCTGGTCCTCGCCGCACTGAATTCAATAGAAGTTACCGCAGTGCACGGAACACTGGAGCCGCCCGACACCACCCCATTGCAGCGCTATGGTTATGCCGCCACGGGTCTAGGCCACGGAATCCTGGGATTCGTGGTTTCGTTGTGCGGTGTGGTTCTCTAGCAGACAATTGCTGGCTACAAATCTCAGGATTCTGGAGGAGAGATCTGTGGCGGTATAATCGCAACTAAAGTGGTACACACTCGACCCACACACACACACATATTCAGTAAGATTAGGGCGCAGGACCCCCGCAAAAGTGGGGAAAGCGCAAGCATCGAACGGTGAGTCTGTGGGGAGGAGGCTGAAGCCTGGTGGGGAGAGCAGCTTCCCAGGGCCCATACCATAGAATCATAGCATTGGAAGAGACCCCAGGGGTCAACCAGTCCAACCCCCTGCCATGCAGGACCACAGAATCAAAGCACTCCAGACATATGGTCATCCAGCCTCTGTTTCAAAACCTCCAAAGAAAGAGAGTTCACCACACTCCATTGAGGCAGCATATTCCACTGCCGGACAGCTCTGACCATCAGGAAGTTCTTCCTGCGGTTCAGGTGGAATCTCCTTTCCTGCAGCTTGAATCGATTGCTCCTTGTCCTAGTCTCTGGAGCAACAGAAAACAAGCCCACTCCCTCCTCGACATGACATCCCTTCAAATATTTAAACATGGCTATCATGTCCCCTCTTAACCTTCTCTTCTGCAGACTAAACATACGCAGCTCCCTAAGTCGCTCCTCATAGGGCATGGCTTCCAGACCCTTCACCATTTTGGTTCCTTTTCTGTGGACATGTTCCAGCTTGTCAATATCCTTCTTGAATTGAGGTACCAGAACTGGACACAGTATTCCAAATGTGGTCTAACCAATGCAGAATAGAGTGGTACCATTACCTCCCCCGATCTAGACACCATACTCCTATTGATGCAACCAAGAATCGCATTGGCTTTCTTGGCTGCCACATCACACTGCTGACTCATGTTCAGCTTGTGGTCCACCAAGACTCCTAGATCTCTTTCACATGTACTGTTATCCAGCCACGCATCCCCATCATATATTTGTGCATTCCATTTTTTCTTCCTAAGTGCAGGACCTTAAATTTCTGTCAGTTGAAATTCATTTTGTTAGCTTTGGCCCACCTCTACAATCTGTCAAGGTCATTTTGAAAAGTGATCCTGTCCTCTGGGGTATTAGCAACCCCTCCTAATTTGGTGTCATCTACAAATTTGATCAGCATGCCCTCCGCTCCTTTATCCAAGTCACTGCTGAAGATGCTGAATAGCACTGGGCCCAGGACAGAACCCTGTGGGACCCCACATTTCTCTCCAGGATGAAAGGCAGCCATTGATGAGCACCCTTTGGATTTGGACGGTCAACCAGTTACAAATCCACCTTTCAGTAGCCCTGTCCATATTAGCTTCTTTGCAAGAATGTCATGGGAAACTTTGTCAAAGGCCTTACTGAAATAAAGATACGCAACGTCCACAGCATTCCCTTCACCTATCAAGCTTGTAACTCTATCGTAAAAAGAGATAAGATTAGTCTGGCATGACTTATTTTTGAGAAATCCATGTTGACAGGCCAGAGAAGGCGGGTGGGTAGGCATGGTAGCCTTAGACTTCCTTTCTTTCATGGAAAGATGGCAGAGGCTATCAATGAGGACAGGCAGACAACCTACAAGCTGCTGGAGCAGTTAGCTTTTCCCTGAATCTACCGGGAAGAGTAAGATTCGGCCCCTTCCTTTTCACCCCTAGAAGACTCAGTTTGCAGCAGTGGAAGTAAGCTGAGGATGAAGGTGGAAAGTGGGAGGAGGAGAGAAAAACTAGGAATTCTGAAAAGTAACTGAAAAAGTGGGAGGGCAGAGGATTAATCAGGACTTCCCCTGCCCCCGAAATTGGTACCCTTCGAGGATATGTATGAGTGCTTTATCAAGTGACATTTGTCATATTTATTACCCTTCCTCTAAAAAGGGTTAATGGGAATTTATATTTTCCCTTAACAGCAACATTGCAAAGCAAGTTATGCTGACAGAAATTGGCCTCCCTGGCTTTTAGGATTTGAACCCAGAAGTCTCTCCACAGTGCCCCATACCCTACCTTAGTTCTTCTGATATGCATTAACTCTTTTGCCTATGGCAAGGAATTCAGTCATCCATCTGTAAACACTGAGGCTTTGATTTACTTTGTAGCTTTATCTGCCATATCTTCTAAATATAAATAGTGGTGTCGATATTTACAACAGCAGCATTTGTTAGAAGGTTAGAGTATTTAAAGTGTTTTGCAACCAGTAGTTCATTAACAATTACAATGACCCTGTAAAGGAAGCCAGCATTATCTTCCTCATCTGTCTTGCAATTGGAGGTTGATGGAGGGGATGGGCATAGCAAAGGGCGTAAGAATTCAAAGCCCACCGCCCAATGGAAGCTTTACAGAAGGAAAATTAATGTTTATTATTTCAGGTGTTAGAAAATGCTTTGGAGAAAATCAGAAGATCGGTAATCAAAAACTTCACCAAATACATCAAGAAAAGGTGACACACAATGTGACACACAAATCACAATGGTTATGGAGTTCAGTAGACTTACCGCTGTGTAAGAGGTTAAAGGATGGCAGCTGGACACAGCTCACTTGTTTTGAAATATAATGTTTAACCAAAAGGATATGGCCACAAAGAACAGTAGACAGAATGCCTCGTGTACAACCCACAGGAGTAGGGGTGGAGTGGGGAGACAGGTAGAGTGTGGGGAGTCAAGTACAGTCGGCCCTCCATATCCATAGGTTCTGCATCATTGGATTCAAACAACCATTGTTCGAAAATATTTGAAAAATAAATTATAGAAAACAACCTGTGATTTTGCCACAAGCTGAGCACTATGTTTATGTGCAGGTATACCCTGCTGTAGCCTCCCACCATTTCACAAATCCTCAGGTTCTCTCCAAGGCAATTTTGGCACTAGACTGTTATAGTGCTATTATTCCACTTTCAACATCCTATGGAATCCTGGGGTTTGCAGATTAGGGAGGGGCCTCAAAGGCCTCCACTTCCTCCTCTCCTCAAAGGCCACTCCCTAAACTGCAAACCCCAGGATTCCATAAGATGTTGAAAGTGGAATAATAGCACTATAACAGTCTAGTGCAGAAATGGCCCCACACTCATTTGAGTTGTTCGCCATTTTATATAAAGGCATCGTTTTATTATGCTATTGTATATAATGGGACTTGAGCATCCTTGGGTTTTGGTATCCATGGTGGGTTCTGGAACCAAACCCCTGTGGACAGTGAGGGCTCACTGTAATTTAGAAATGAGTCATCATGTGGAAAAGGACTGGAAAACTGGACCAGTAACAGCCCTTCTAATTTGGCATAAACTGAGGAAATCATTCGAAGTAATCAAGTTTGAAACTTGTTGCAGAGAGAGAGAGAAACAGTCTCTAGTGGAGGGTGTTTTTATTGCAACGCCTTGTGCTAGGAGTAGGAGTTCAGAAGTATCCAGCTCTGCCCAGCCTTTGTGCCCTTTCCTTCCCGCCTACCTGCGTGCTTCTTTTCTTCCCTTCCCTCCTCCAAATGCCAACCCAAAGAGATTTCCTCTCCCCTCTCTCCCACCTACTCAATGCTATTTCTGTCCTTCTTGCCACCCTTTCCTTCTCACTTTCCTCCAGTAGCAGGACATTGTGTAACACACTTCTGCTCACTGGGGACATCTAATACATAGGCCCTTTCCACACGGGGTAAGTAGTACGGCGTGGTGCGACCTCTGACAGAGGTCGTCCGCACCTTGGGAGCGGACTGGGTCGGACTACTTGTCGCAGTTCCGCACCTCAGTCCGCTCCGGAGCGACCCGAAGTGGTCGTGCAGCGTGCTTTTTAAAAACCTGTTTTTACAGGTTTTTCAAAAGCACGGAGCGCACCACTCCGTGCCACTCCGTTCCCGCGCTCCGGTGCAGATTTGCAGGCGTGCACCAGTGCGTGCCTGCAGATCTGTCGGGGGCGGGCTTCCGGCTGGCGAGCTTCTCCGGTTGGTGGAGAGCCTCCGCCAGCCGGAAGCCGCCATTTTGGACGCCGGAGGACTGCGGAACAGCGAGCTCGCGCTGCTCTGCATGGGGACGGATTTACCCAGCTGCCAGTAAGCTCCATTTCAGCGCGTTTTCCCCCGTTTCCCCCTCCACATGCGGAAAGGGCCATAGTGTCTGAACCGGGTACTCCACACTACTAAAGATGTGAATTAACTAACATTAATTAATTCAGAACAAAAGAAGGCACTCTTACTGTGTGCGCCAAGTTTCAGATCGTTTAAGATTCATGGTCTTGGACCTATGACAGACACAGACAGACTCTTTTATTAGCATAGATAGCAGCAATAACAGTACTGGTAACAAGCAGTTTCCCTGGAGCTGGGACAAAAGGCATCTCTGAATACTGGTGCTGGCTGCTTGAGCTTGCATGGCCATAGAAAGCTTGAGAGGTCTTTTAATTTGGATGGAACAAGGGGTTTATAGCAGAAGATTATGTATCTTCCAGTGTCTTTGGAAATGAAAAAGCAATTGTTACAAAAACTATAGCCTGAAATATACTATTCAAAAAGAACATCTCTGCTGACCCAAATAAGTAACAGAGAATCAGACTGATGGTCTTGGCAATCTGTATAACCTCCCTTCATGACTAGCATGAATTGTACACATCAGAATTGTTGAGATGTACTGTACTCTCTCATTGATCACCCTTCTAAAATAGCAGTTAGCTCAAGCCCTCTAGGATATTTCCATTCTTTAGGAGATATCTTGTTGTTGAAATTATGTTGAGTGAGCAACACAAAAAGAGATAACAAAACAGGGAGTGTAGAAGTTTGAATTAGCATTACCGTACACTTGATACAAAAGGCTTGTGTTCCTTTTTGATTTACTAAGCCATACACTTCTGTTTTCCTTGCTGAAGGGCTTATTGGACTTCTGTGTCAAACAAACAAAAGTCTTTTGTGCATTGTTCAATCAGTGTCTATTGTTCAGTTACAGTTGAAGATTGCTTCACGTACAGACAAGATGTTCTTGTGTTCTGAGGAAAGGTTACTCTAGGTCAATTCTGAGTTGCTACTGAGAAGATTACTCAGAATGGTAAGAAATGAGGTGTTTTAACTATGGAACTGTGTTAAGATGTTTGCGAAATAAAATGCAAGTAAGGTGACTTCCCTACCTTTCTATTAAACATATGTCAAAATAAATTAAAGTGTGTAAGAAACTCTCTTTTTTTGATAGTGGAAGTGGCAACATGGCACGTAGGTTTTCATCATCCTTCCTGGAACCCTGTGATTTGTTTAAAATATCTTGTCTTTCTGTCAAACAGCCCCCCTGTAGCTTACAAGGGTATGTATCATGTAATAAAGCAACCTGCAAAAAAGGAAAAAAAAGAAAGGGCTCGTGACTGGTGATTATCACATAGGGGAATAACCACATAAGCAGCCATTATCACATAGGGAAATAATCACACACATACAAATCCAAGAAAGGAGAAGGGAGGTGGAGAAAAAGAGAAACTTGACACCACCTTCAAGACTAACTGGTTTTTATTTTAGCATGTGCTTTTATGGATATAAGCTCACTTTTTCGGATACAGTACAAACTGCAACACGAGCTTCCCAGCAGCCACAGCCAGGTAGCATCATAATAATGTTATCTCTGAAAGTGGAATACGTGAGTCTACATCAACCACACTAGCCACTGTGTAGCTTCATGCACTTAGTGTCTCTTCATGCACTTAGTGCACTAAGCCCTGCTTCACTGTATATCCTGGTAGAAAACTCTTTCCAATAGCAGCTGCAGGCCTGCTCATTTGGCAGAGAGAGTTATATTCAAATAATTTCCACAGCAAAAGCATTGCTGTCCTATTGTCTAGGGGTGTAAACATAATTTTTAAGCTACTTATGCTTAAATGTGGATTACCATGTGAAACAGAGGCAGGTAGAGAAAATCTACAATGTAGCTCTGCTCAATTCTTTCTTTTCACAATCATCATGTGACCAGGTAAATAAATTGCAATAATACAGGCTATATACTGATACCTGTAAGCTACAAAGGCAGGTAAATTGGCACCTTCGTCCAGTGAACGGCTATTCTGTTGGAATACTATGAATATTTGAAAAACTGTACCTCACTATGTGAGCCTGCCTGTGCTCTAAGACCTGCAGGGGAAGGCTTTCTCTTGATTCCACCACCATCTCAGGCACATCTGGTGAGGACAAATGGGAGTGCAGTGTTTTATTTTGTTTTTAAGCATCTTTTAATGTTGTTTTTAACTTGGTTTTAATGTTGTTTGTAACTGTGATTACCTTGTGTTTTTATATAGAAACTGAATTGTGTTTTAATTTTTGTATTAACATTTTTGTTTAAATTGTGTTGTGCATTTAAAATGTTGCACACCGCCTTGGATCCTGTGTTGAGAGAAGGACAGATATAAATGAATAAATAATATCATACAATCCCAAGTGGCACAGAACCATTAATCTCAAGAGACACCTGGGTTGGTGCTCTTCTTTTGCTGATGTTTGCTGTTTGGCCTGGACCTCAAGAGATACAGACTGCAGCTTGATAGGAATAGTTGTGAAGGCTGTATGAAATACCTGGCTAGAGGAGGTGGAGACAGAGCTAATAAGTGTAGCGATTTGAGTGTTGGACTATGACCCTAGAGACCAGGATTGAATTCCCCACTTTGCCATGGAAACCCACTGGGTGACCTTGGGCATGTCATCCATTCTCAGCCCCAGAAAACCCCATGATAGATTCGCCTTAGGTTTGCCATAAGATGGAAGCGACTTGAAGGCACACAACAACAACAAGGGCTGTGCTAAGCCTTCCTGGGGGAAAAATATTTGTCTTATTTCATGCACCTAATGAAGTGGACTGTAGTCCAAAAAAATATATATGCCAGATAAATAATTATGCCTTAAAATGCCACAAGACTCTATGTTGCTTTTGGTGCAACAAATGGCTACCCCCTCTCCAACCGAAATGTCTTTCTATTGACACTTTCACATGTTTTGCCTCAGAAGGAAATTCTGCATTCACTTTGAATTTTGCTTCCTCCAGCAAACTGCACATTCCTAAGGATGCACATCACTTCAACTAAGGCAAATTGTACTGTTTTTATGAAAACTTCCTAGGTTTAACTAAGAATTCATCAGATATTTCAGCTGATGAAGACCTCCCTAATTAGGTTTGAATTTCACTTCAAACAAAACTTCACTGGGAGCTATAAATTAAACCAACACAGAACAGTAAATGCTATTCTTACCACAGATGTCATCCTACAAATTGGTTCTGCCCCGCCGGGGCATTTCCATTATGATGTAGTGCCCTAAGTGTAATTATAAGTGTGTTCTCTATATATCTGTTATCAACTGTTCAGGCCTGTCTCTTTGTGTTTCTGTTTTGTGGTTCTTTATAAATTTGTCTTTGTTCTCCACAGCTTAGTTTTCTGCTGTCTAAAGGGCCTTGTCCATGCATCTCTTTTTTTGCTTTATCCCACCACTCATCCTATCATTTTTTATCTACTTTTTTAGTTACAGTTATTAAGTTCCACAATAAAGAGCAAGGTGGTGGTGGTTGTTTTCAGTGGTCAGCTGCCATCTATCAGGAGTCCTTTTATTGTATATTTCTTCATGGCAGGAGGTTGGTTGGACTGGATGGCCTTTGGATGGCCTTTTCCAGTTCTTTGATTCTATAATTCTATTGATTCCAAACCATGTGTAATTCTATACACTTCTGCCATCTCTTTGCCTTTATGCTAAGCTGAATAGCCCCAACCCCATAGCTTTCTGTGGTGGTGAGATTGCGTGCTCCTGGGAGGCAAGAGATTATGCTGATGGTAGAATTACTAACATTTGGTTTTCTCGTGTCAGACAGGCTTTTGCTAAGAAGCCAGATCAAATGTGCCAAACAGGTATTGGCCAGCCTCAGTAACAGGGGAGGACACTGGTGGAGGATCTCTTAGAGACAACAGCAGTGGCACTATTGCTAACACCTGTTAGTACTACGCAGAAAAATGGCAAGGGTGAACCACTCCTGCTTGAGAACTTGATGGTGAGACAATACAAAATGTAACAGAAGATGGAATGCCCAGGTTGGATGGCACTCAGTGAGCTAGCGGGGCACAGCAGAGGACAAGGACAAGTAGCCCTGTGGCTAATGGTCCAGCTGGACTCAAGCTGAAAGGTCATTCGGCTGTTGAAGTGCTCACGGGTGAAAGGAAAGTATGAAGCTGCACAACTGATATAGGAACATGGAATGTGACAAACATGAATCAGAGGGAGCGAGACATTGTAAATCAAGAAATGGAATGTATAAACATAACACTTGAATGAGCAAGCAAAGGTGGACAGGAGTGGGACATTTTCAATCAGATAATTACACTGTGTTTTATTCAGGAAATGAAGAAGAAACAGGGCAGCATTAATAGTGAGGAAAAGTGTAGCAAAATGCAAAGTCTTACTTAATAACATGAGTAAGATTTCATAGAAACCTCAACAATAAACCTATACTCCAAATTTATGCTCCAGCTACAGGGGCAGAACAGTAAGAAACTGCAAGATTCTCTACTGGAGTCCAGGAGGAAATTGATCATACACCCGAACAGGTATGTTAGCAATAACAGGCAAAAGTAGGGAACAGTAAAGGACCACACTTTTGAATTTTATGAGGCCAACCATTTGTTCACCTGAAGGAACAACGTGACGTCACTTGATGTCCAGTATAGACATCAAATAGACTACTACATTCAAATAGTCTGCATAATTAAATATACTACATTCCAATACCCAAGAAAGGAGACCACAGTAACCACAGGATCATTGCATTAATTCCTCATGCAAGCAAAGTGATTCTCAGCAATGACTTTTACCATATATGGCACAAGAAATGCCAGATGTCCAAGCTGGGTTCAGAAAAGAAAGAGGCACTAGAGAGCACACTGCAAACATATGTTGAATAATCAAGCGCACCAAAGAATTTCAGAATAAAACTCAACCTCAAGATTTAAATCAACTAAAGATTTAAATATTTAAATTGAAATTGAAACATTCAAATATTTATTTATTAAAGGCTTCTAGAGACTAGGATTCAAATTCCCATTCAGACGCTGGGTAACCTTGGGCAGGTCAGATTCTCTCAGCCTCAGAGGAAGGCAAAGGCAATCCCCCACCCTGAAGAAATCTTGCAAAAAAAAATTGTGATAGGTTCTCCTTAGGGTTGTCAGAAGTGTCTTGAAGGCACATAACAAAGTGCCACTGATGGGGGAGGTTCTTTCTGTCCATCATGTCTCTCCCCTTTGAAAACAGACTTACAGTGACACTAAGACAAATTTATCATGGGGCTTTTCTTGACAAGTTTTCTTGCCTTTGCTTTCTCTGCGGCTAAGAGGATGTGACTTGTCTGAGGTCATGTCCACTGTCAATATGCAAGTTTCTACCAGCTGGGGCTTACATGCATATAACCTGGAGGTAAATGCCATATTATTACTACTACTGTTATAAAATACGCAATTATTCTTTCCGTAATACAACTATGCAGAGACCCTATTCACCTAGAAAATGAAAGGGAAAACTTTTCTGTTTAGGGATAGGTGACAGTTGTATAGACTTTGCATGTTAATTTAAGATTAGTCAATAAACACTTTCTAGAACTGAAGATTTATGTGCAATTTCCAGTTAGAAATCTTGTCTATTTCCACACACACACACACACACACACACACAGTTCAAACATTCATACATATTTGGGCAATGCATAAAGAAAAATGCATGTATTTTAAACTGTGCCCAGATTTGATTCAGTCAGTTAATACATGCATAGAGAAATGCCCCAAAATGTGCTTTTAAAAAAAATGTAAGCATGAGCTCACAATCTGGTGCAGAAGCAGAGCTGAATAAACCTAAGAGTGAAAAAGTAAGAATTTTAGTGAGATCAAGATGGATAAAATCACCCATTTCTGGCTGTGTCATATTGTTTTGAAGGGAACAAAAAGGAGGAAAATGGTAAGAGACCATAACTAACATAAGTCTGGAAGATCCTACTTTATTTATCACACTGCTCTCACTTTGTTTTTTGTGCATTGGCTTTCCGTTGGTTTGAAGACACAATCCAAAGAGTTTTCCTTTTTTTCTGCAAAGCACTTCATTGGGCCTCAGTATATCTATTGGACAATCTCTTTCCATACAATCTTGCCTGTCCTTTGCTGGTGCTGGAGTTCCCTATTACAATTTCATCATTTTCAGCCCCATGGCTTGTTTGGATGTAAAACTGGCTCTTTTCCAGTGCCCAGAGGATGGAAAATCTCTCTGGAGAGGTGTGAATGAAAGCTTTAGCCATGCTTTCAGTGTAGTTTAATGCTTTATCTCCGATTTTTAATTTGTTCTTGCTCTGACCCTTGCTCTGATACCATTTTTAGTAATTTAAGATTGCTTTTTTATTGTTTCTTTTATCTTGGTTTCAATAATTAATATTTAATTAAATATATGAAATGTTGTCAATAAATGTCAAATTGCTGGGAAATTATTTAGCTGGAAATACTTTCAAAGAATTAGAATAATTGTGTTCTGATTGGTACTGCACCACTAGGAGGCAGTACTGCTCCAGAAATCATGAACATTTTTACACATTCTTTCTATATAATAATTATTAGTCTTCAGGAATGATACCACGAAAATTCTTCAGGGAAGTGGCTGAAAGAGGTCCTCAGTCTTAAAGGTTTGAAATGAAATTATGAGTATTCTGCTTTCATATCCTCTTATAAGTTTTTTGTCCACAATAATGTCAGGTAGTCAACAAGACTGGAAGCTACTGATGAGAATACTGGAATTCTTTTTATTTTGGCATTTAAAATGTTATGGCTATGGTGGAAGTTAAAAAGAAAAAAGCAAGATTCAAAAACTAATAACTTGAAGCACCCCCCAAAAAAATCCTTGTAGAGGTTATCTGTTTTAAGGCTGGAAATGAGAATAACATTTTAAAATTTCTCTTGCTTCAGATTTTCTTTTGAAGAAAAATATCTGTTTGAATAACACAAATCTTACTTTCCTGTGAATAATAATTTCCATCAGCCCTCAGTCTTGTGAGTTTAGACCAAGGATGATACTGAAATCCAGTAATCCCAAATAAAATTGAAACAGTTAACCCAACTTTGTATTCTCTATCAAATACATTTGGATTTGCGTTCTTTCGAACATTTACTAGATGTAAGTGTGAAGAAGTATCCTATATACTTCACACCCCCTTTTTTCTTTTCAAATTATGCCACTGCTAATTCTGTGCTACCTTCTGAGAATGGTAAGAAGCCAACCTGCTTGTTATCCACTCAAAAGCTGTATCTAACAGGAGCAGGAATTTCCTTTAGAGAGGCAATCCATTCATGAATTCCCTTCTCTTGACCATTACGGTACTAATTCATCCATCAGCTGTTCATGTTTAGATGTCAGGGAGTGGTGGGCTGCACATACATGGCCCTATTTCATTCTGCCCCATGTTCCAGAGATGAAAAAAGGGACATTCCAGTACACGAGGATGTGGTTTCAGGAAAGTTCAGTAATCAGCAGAACAGAGGGTTAGCATGTAGTGGAAAATCGTGAGTCAGGAAGTATAGCAGTAACACTGTCAAGGGTGCAAATCTACTATATGAAAGTCAAAGTTTGTGAGTGAGTTTGTCTGTCTGTGTCAGAAGACACATATGATTGGCTGCGGCCAGGCAAAGACCTCATACGATTGGCTGTCTGTGAAGATTCTATGGAATCCTGGGGTTGGCAGTTCAGGGAGGGGCCTTTAGAATTCTCAGCCAGAGAGCTCAGGCCAGTTGCTATGGAGACAAAGCCGGTCAGCAAGAAGAGGGCAGTGTGATTCCCTCAGGAACTCAACATCTATATGTTAATAACTCTGAATACAGATTGGATTGGGGAATATAGGGATAACGTACAGGTACTGGAGTAGGCTGGTTGCTATGGAGACAAGGCCTAACAGCAAGAAGGAGGACAGTGTACTTCCTCAGGACCCCAAACTGTCTATGTAAATAACTCAGAATACAGATTGCATTGGGAAATATCAGGAACAGTTACAGATATTGGAGAAGACAGTTTGCTGAGTTCTTAAGAGGAAAATAAAATCCTGGGCAACGTCGGGTAAATAGGCTAGTGTGTTATAAACATAGTGGGACCTCAACCATATATTATGGTCCATGCATTAGTGCACCTTCAACATGACATTTCACTCTAGATTATATTTTAGAAATGCAACTTATACAAAATTAAGGGATACTTTCATGCAATTATTTTAAATGCAATCCATTTAAGAACTTCACCTCTGCTCAATATCATATTACCCAAACTCTCTTTATTATGCCACAATAAAAATATTTTGCACCTTCAGGTGTTAAGTATCTTGCAATTCAATTGCAAAATGCAAAAATGTCAGGGGAGCATTCCATATTCAGAATTCCTCGACAGCATGCTCTCTAGCATCCTGGTGCAGGTGGGGGAGAGGGTTACCTGGAGGTACTTTCTTAGTCTCTTTTCCCCCAGGGGTAAAAACAATTTTTTGCATTTTTCCATTTCCTTCTCCAGTATGCCTGTAGGACGTGTGAGGGCATTTCCGCCATGGAGGACTCTCAGGGTTTTTAAAAAAATGTGAAACTTTTCAAAAAATGTTTTTGCCCCCAAATGCCCTCTACCAGGGGGGTGGGGGTGGGGTTCAGGAAGGGAATACAAAGTGACTTCTGCTCAAGTCCTTTACTGAAAAAAGGCCTCTCCTGGGCCTAAAATGGTACAGGAAGGCCTCAAAACATGGTGAAAATACCACCATGTCCCCCTAAAGTGTATTTGGGGGGTATTGGGAGGCAAAAAAAAATGTTCAAGTTCTAATAGGTGTCTGATTTAGAGTACTGGGCAGAACACAGCCAAGAAAGACAGAGGTACTCTGTTAAAAGGGAGGACAGCAAACAGGAACGCAACATGGGCTGGACATCTACACTCCTGCTAAGGACTCAGATTTGCAGTTTCTTTGATTCACTCCTGAACAGAGATGCCTAGATTTTGGTGCTGAGCAAGAGTGCATTTCGTACCATTAAGGCTAGTGTACCAATTTCAGCTCTTCGTGGAGCTGTCTGACTTGGTCAGTGCACGTTTCTTTTACATCCCATTTATATCATGATGTGGAGCTGCCTTTGAAAAATACTCAGAAATTTCAGCTAATCTAGTGTAGCCAGATTGTAGGGCAGAGCCAGTTATAAGGAGCACATAACTTCCGTTTTACTTTCCTACCTACTACTCTTGCTTCTAAGGAGAAATAATTCAAAGTACTGGCCATTTACTTATTTATATCTTGCCTTTCTGCCATATGGCACCCAAAGCAGCGCTCATAGTACAATAAAACAAAATAGTTAAAACATATTAGAACATATTGCATATTGAGAAACAGCATATTTGTTGTACTCCTCCAGCCAGTTAAAAGCTAGAAGCCTGTTTAAATAAAGTTTTTGCCTATTGCTGAAAAGAAAGCAGGGAGGGGGCCAACCAAGCCTGTCTCAGAAGAGAGCTTCATAGCTTAGAAGCAGCCACTGAGAAGGCTCTCAGCTAAGTTTTTACCAGATGTACCTGCAATGAAGGTGGACCCAAAGAAAGGCTTTCCCAAAGACCTCAAAACATAGACTGTCAAAAAAAACAGTCTTTAGTCATTTAGATCGTCTTAAAATGGGTGGGCTCCTGTAAGAGAATGCAATCCTTCCAATAGCCAATAGCTTTCCAATAGCCTGGTTTGAAGTCTTGTCCAGTACAGAGGTGGTAATGACCTATAAATCCCCATATAGCATGCGTCCCCATGCTATATGGGGCTTTTGTTACCCTGATTTCTCGGGGTCCCGGGAGGGACACCTAAATGTGCTCAAACAATGGGGAGGGAATTAGCACAGAACACAAGTTGGCAATGCGAGAGGCAGGGTAACGTAGCGAGATCTTGAACCCTATGTCTACGGGGTCAGGCCAAGTCAATGATAAGGCAGATGTTGAAATAATAATAATAGTTTTATTGAAACACACTCAAACACGTGTGTGGAACACACTCACACAAGGAACTATAGAAATACAAGGTAGGAGTGGGATAGAGGGATTTTGAGAGGAGGTTTGGTACGGGAAATACTATACCTGTCCTGAAGCCCAGTGAAAAGCAAAGAAGCTGGGGAGCTTGGATTCTCAGCACGTGGGGCTGAGGGGAAGGCTTGCTGGACAAAGCGACAGGAAGGTGGGATGGAAGCCAAGAGCAATCCGAGGAAGTGCTCAAAGTCAGGGGTTCTTTGTTGGGAGTGGCAACCTTTGCATGCTTAATTAACTGGCTAGTTTGTTTGCATGTTTATTGTAGGCATAGAGAGATAGCCTAGAGAAAACTTCCTGTTTGTTTTGGTCAACACCTCTTCCTCCAGCACGTACACATTCTTCGGTCTTAAAAAGGTTCTCTTGCCATTTACTCCTTCCTTTTGTCTTCGCCTTTTGTCCTGGAAAGCATGCCCTGAGGTCTCCTAACAGGGATTATTTTCAGCAAGCATGTGAGTGCTTAATTTTCTTCCTACCTTCTTCAAGAATTGAACCTGTGTAGACTATGCACAAGATTTTGTGAGTAAATTCTTTTAGATTTTTAACCAAACTGTTTTTTGTGTTTATTTTGAGCTAGGTTAAGTGTGTTTGGGGTGGAGTGATAGAAGTGGGACTGGTAATCTGTTTAACTTCAGTTTTTGTGCAATTACTAAGATACTCTGCTGATTGAGAGTCTCATTACCAAAAATCTCTCAATTCCCAACAAGTTATGGGGTCCCAGAACAGAACAGTTACCAGATTTTTTGGGTTTTAGTTATTTTTTGCATTGTGTCTTTCATGTGAAAGCGGCTGTTTTTGTTTTTGTTTTTTTTCCCTTCCCCTCGTTTTTGGAAACACACATCTAACTAGAGAATTTTTACCTTTTACCTTTTTGGGTGCTAATTTTTTTTTTTTTTTTTTGGAATTGCTAACTAAAGCAAAAATGCTGCATGCAGATTTAGACCTAGCTTCCGAAGCCAGACTTGTGTGACTCACCAATGAGAGCTATACAGAATGGAGACAAAAATTAAAGTTAGCCTTTAGTCACCATAATGTTCTTGATGCAATTGAAAAAGAAAAACCAAGTGGTGAAGCTGCAGAACAATGGTTGAGAAAAGATGGCCACAGCACACTACCTAATTGGTAATGCATTGGAGGCTAATCAGCTACTTTATGTAAGAGACTGTACCACTGCAAAAGAAATGTTAGACAAAATTAAAGAAGTTTATGGTCTTTCATATGAAAAGTCTCAGTCAATTTGGATGAAGGAACTTGTACAGCTTCGCCTTCATACTAAAGCAGGCTGTGAAGCTTATATCAGCAAACTGATTATGATTTTTGATAAGTTGAATTCCTGTGGATTCCAGTTTTCTGATAGACAAAAGGTTTGTTTCCTGACTGGAACTCTGGGATCACAGTTCAATCCCTTCATCTCTCTCTTACAAAACTTAAAAGGGCTAACCTTTAATGAAGCTATGTCTAAACTAGGAGAAGAATGCATTGACCAAGGGGCCTCCCCTTTTGATCATACACAGAGACCAAATGGATCAAATTAGCTGGCCACTAAGAAAGGCAGACCCAAAGCTCTACCTAGGGACCAATCAGAGCTCAGTTGCTATAACTGCAATAAGAAGGGTCACATTGCAAGAAACTGTACCCTTCCTAAAAAGTCCTCAGCCAATGGTAGCTCTCCAAGTAAGAAATTTACAAGACAAAGGCAGCATGAAGTAGGTGAATCAAGCAGTCTTACAGAGGAAGTAATTTTCTTTTAATGGGACAGACTCTGGCAGTTAATGACTACAAGCAGAAAAATAATAGTTGGATTATAGATTCTGCCTGTACCAATCACAGCACATTTTCTGATGCTTATTTTGATAAAATTGATCGAGATGCAACAAGAAAAATTCAAGCTGCAAATGGTGAATCCATGCAGATCCTGGGATCAGGAAGCTGCACTTTATACTGTCTATTGCCTAATGGCAAAGTTACCCAGAATGTAGCAAGTGATGTCTTCTTTGTTCCTGAATTACACTGCAATATGCTCAGTGTGTCTGCTTTGGATAAGAAAGGATTTGAAATACTTTTCAAATAAGGAAAATGCACAGTTACCAAAGATAATGTCCTTTTTGCAGAAGCATTTGAGAATAATGGTGTCTATGGGTTACATCTTTCAGCTCAACAAGCTAATGTTGCTAAAGCACAGATGAATGAGAACAGCCTTGACCTATGGCACAGACGTCATGGGCATCGTGATCCAAAGGCAGTTCTTGAACTACAGAACCAGAGTTTGGCCACAGGAATCAAGGTGAATCAACAATACAATGAGAGTACTACCAGGTGCGTAACTTGTGTTGAACAAAAGTCAGTCAGACCCTCATTTCATCCAAGGACTGAAAAGAGAACCACTAAGGTACTGGATCTCATTCAGAGTGATTTGTGTGGTCCATTTAATGTTCCTTCACTTGGTGGAAACAGATATGCTTTAATTTTTGTGGATGATTTTTCAAGGTATTGTGTTACTTATCTTCTGAAAGAGAAGAGTCAAGCCCAAGACATGCTACAGAAGTATGTTGTCATGGTGAGAACCAAGTTTGAGATAACACCTAAAGCTATCCAGACAGATGGCGCTGGTGAGTACATTTCACATCGCACACAAGCTTTCCTGGAAGAGCATGGCATTTTGCACAGGAGGAGCGTTCCTTACACTCCTGAGCAGAATGGGATTGCTGAAAGGAAACTGAGATCTCTCCTGGAGATGACAAAGTGCATGCTGGCAGATGCTTATCTTCCCAGTAAATTTTGGGGTGATGCCTTTATGACCGCAACGTATCTCCAGAATAGATTGCCAACAAAAGGCACCACACAAACACCATTTCAATTATGGCATGGCAGAGTACCAGACATGAAACACATTAGAACCTTTGGAAGTATTGCATATTCATAATACACAACAGAAGCGACACAAACTAGGTGCAAGAGCAGAGCAGACTATTCTAATTGGCTATGCTCCTGGAAGCAAAGGCTAAAGAGTAATGAACTTAAAGACTGGTGAAGTTGCTACCAGGCATGTAGTTTACTTTGATGAACAAAGTAGAGTTGATAAGAGAGGAACTGTCATAGACTTTCCAGATGAACGAGAGACTATCTTAGAATCGCTGGAAGAAGAGCAAGATGTTGAACCTCTCTTAGAAGTGCAGATGTTGTCTTCATCTGAAATACCACAAGCAGCTACACAACCTGATTCTGAACAAAGGACTGAGATATATGCTGCAGAAAGCAAGCTAAAGGCAGAGAGCAATACACTAAGAGAAGGGGATGCAGATGGCTCTGACCTGAGCACTGGACTGGAGGATGCTGCAGAGACAGACCAGGTTCTAGAACAGGTTCCCAGATGCTCAATGTGACCCAACAAAGGTGTACCAGCTCCACACTTGTCCTACCTCACAACATCAGTGTTACCAAATGAACCATCAAGCTTTGAAGAAATTGAACAGATGCCTGCGACTGAGGTAGCTCAGTGGAGAAAAGCAGGACAAGAAGAAATAGATGCACTGCATAAGAATAGAACATGGACACTTACTGAACTTCCACCAGGAAAGAAAGCCATAGGATCCAGATGGGTCTTCAAGCTGAAACTGGATGCACAAGGAAAGGTGGAACGCTACAAAGCAAGGTTAGTTGCTCAAGGCTTCTCACAGAAATGTGGAATAGACTTTGATGAGACATTTGCGCCTGTTGTCAAACACAGTACCATAAGACTGCTTCTCAGTCTAGCTGCTTCCAAACAAATGGATTTCAGACACCTTGATGTAAAAACTGCTTTCTTACATGGACAAATAACAGAGGAACTGTACATGCAACAACCTCCAGGCTTTGTAGACCAGAAGCAACCACATCTGGTTTGCAAGCTTAACAAGGGTTTGTATGGACTTAAACAGGCTGCTAGAGCTTGGAATGAGAAACTAGACACAATGTTGAAACAATTAGGCTTTACGCAAGGAGAAGCAGATCAGTGTCTATACACCAGAACCAAAGAAGGTTATTCAACCTTTATCCTGACCTATGTTGATGATTTGATTATAGCCACCAACAGAAATAAAGACTACTCAGAAGTTGTACATCACTTGAACAAAGAAGTGGAATTGAAAGAGTTAAGAGATGCAAAATACTATTTGGGCATGGAGATTCAAAGAGAACAAGATGGATCTTTTCTACTAAATCAGAAACAAAAGATTGCTGAACTTTTAGAAAGCTTAGGACTCCAAGATGCCTACACTGTAGCAATGCCCATGACCACAGATTTTCTTAAAAATACTGAAGAAAGTGATGTTTTACCAGATAATAGTCTCTACAGAACAGCAATAGGAAAACTTCTGTACGTGTCTACCAACACAAGACCTGATATTGCATCTGCTGTAGGGATTCTGAGTAGGAAAGTTAGCTCACCCTCAAAGAAAGATTGGACTGGAATAAAAAGGGTAGCTAGATACTTAAAAGGGACTATCAACTTTAAATTGAAGCTACCAGCTAGTGGCAATCCTAAATTAGTATGCTACACTGATGCAGATTGGGCTGGTGATACTGCAGATTATCACTCAGTCAGTGGTTTCCTATTTTTGTATGGAGATGGCCCTATTTCTTGGGGTAGCCACAAGCAGAGTGTGGTGGCTCTATCCTCTACAGAAGCAGAGTATATTTCAGCATCAGAAGCATGTAGAGAATTACTATGGCTTGATCAATTGTTGTCTGATTTTGGAATAAATGAAGAAAAACCAATTCAAGTTATGGAAGACAACCAGAGCTGTATTAAACTTTCTCAAACAGAGAAGATGACACCACGCAGCAAGCACATAGGAACAAGATACCACAAAGTACGTGAGCTGACAGAGAATGGAATGATCAAGATGATCTACTGTCCAACCACTGAGATGGTAGCTGATATCCTGACCAAACCTCTACCAAGAGACGGCTTTGAGAACCTGCGAGTCAAGATGGGACTTCAGGGGTGCATGCACGGTTGAGAAGGGGTGTTGGGAGTGGCAACCTTTGCATGCTTAATTAACTGGCTAGTTTGTTTGCATGTTTATTGTAGGCATAGAGAGATAGCCTAGAGAAAACTTCCTGTTTGTTTTGGTCAACACCTCTTCCTTCAGCACGTACACATTCTTTGGTCTTAAAAAGGTTCTCTTGCCATTTACTCCTTCCTTTTGTCTTCGCCTTTTGTCCTGAAAGCATGCCCTGAGGTCTCCTAACAGGGATTATTTTCAGCAAGCATGTGAGTGCTTAATTTTCTTCCTACCTTCTTCAAGAATTGAACCTGTGTAGACTATGCACAAGATTTTGTGAGTAAATTCTTTTATATTTTTAACCAAACTGTTTTTTGTGTTTATTTTGAGCTAGGTTAAGTGTGTTTGGGGTGGAGTGATAGAAGTGGGACTGGTAATCTGTTCAACTTCCATTTTTGTGCAATTACTAAGATACTCTGCTGATTGAGAGTCTCATTACCAAAAATCTCTCAATTCCCCAACACTTATAGGGAAAATTGTGGCCCCAGGCTAGTCCGTACTTGGGGAAAACAATGAGTTTTGGGCTGGAGACAAAGCTTCCGAAAGGTCAGTACCTTGAATGATTGAGTTATAGCCAGCTTGTCAATAGAGTAGCCAGTATCCAAACGCGGAGTGCTTGAGAGTTGTATAGTCCGCTCATCAACCTGCCTGCACGGGGCAGGGGATTTTTTGTAAGTTGCGTGCAGACATAATGTGGTACTTGCCTTGAGGTCTCCTGAAGCTGTATTTGGCAATGACTGGCCTGCCTAGATCGGGGTTTGAATGGTTCGGCTATTGTCGGCTGCGCCTGTGTGCGTGCTTGTCCGGGGGCCTCGCGAGCACATGGAGAGGAATGGGTAGAGTAGGCCGAATTATTGATATCAAATGATATCTTAATATCCCACAAGCTCGGGCTAGAAACAGCGGTAACACTTTATAGGTCATTACCATCACTGTGAATTATGACTTATGATGCTGCAGAAGACTTCAAACCAGACCTTTGGAAGGACTGCATTTTTCTACAGGGGCCTGACCATTTTAAGATTCCAGGAAAAGGTAATTGGCAAGTTAGCTCCATCTCTGCTGCCTTTTCATCGGCAGACAAAGACAGTTCTCTTCGGACAAGTCTGAGGTTGATCTGATTTCTTTCTTTGTAGTTGATTTTTATCATGGTGTAGTGGTTTGAGTGTTGGACTAAGATACTGGAAGACCAAGGTTCAAACACCCTCTCAGCCATGGGAACCCACTGGGTGACCTTCGGCAAGTCACACTCTCTTGGCCTCAAAAGAAGGCAAGGGCAAACCTCCTCTGAACAAATTCTGCTAAGACAATGCCATGATAGGGTTGCCATAAGTCAGAAATGACTTAAAGGCACACAACAACAAGCATGTTAATTGTGTTTTTGGTTTAATTATAATTTTGTATTGAATCTGTATTTGTTCTCTTAGTCAGCTTAGAAACTATTTCTACTTTAAAGATGGGAAAATGAAAGAATGAATGAATGAAATTGTCTAATGACACAGCAGAAGTCTTAACAAGAATAACCCTACATTTAAAGGACAAGGAGGTAACAGATGTTAAGGGAGCTCAGTGAGGCAACAAATAGACCCTTTTCACGGCGCTGGGGTGTGGGGATTGTGCGAGCAGCCTCTTGTGAGAGGCTCTCACATCCCTGCTGCTTCAGCTCTGCAGCCGCTGCCTGCTAGCGAGCAGGCAGCATGAGGGCTCCTCCTCTTCCTTCCACAGCGCAGCCTGAGATTTTCCCAGGCTGCACTGGGGCAGGAAGTGTGAGCGCCGCGGCTCCGGAGACTCCGCCTGCACAGTAAGTGCGTGCGGAGCCCTGGAGCGATGCGTGATCGTACACCATTTTCGGCTAGAAGCCGAAAATGAAATAGCGTGCAATCAGCACCTGCGGGCCCTGGCAGCATTGTGCAATTGCAAGGATGTCATGTGGATGGCTCCTCGCAATTGCGCGACGCTCCAGAGGCCCTTTCGCATGGTGAATGCCATGCCAAAAGCGCCATAGGTATGCACAGAGCCTGTGCTAGGCACACCTCCTTCTTTTCTTCTGCTACCATCTCTGGTCAAAATATTTCCCAGGTTTTAAGTACTGCAATAATCTTCAAAATCTGTTTTTCAAATATGATGACTAGAGAGATAAAATGGGTGCATACACTCAGGGCTGTAGGACCCTAAAATACCACTTCCAGCCTCCTCCAATAAAGAACAGTAATGGAAACATGCTATTTGGAGCAAGATTCCCCTCTCCCCCAATCACTCCCTGTATTAACTGAGGCACTGAAGGAAAAGGCCTATGGAGAGAAAAAAGAGCGTGTGTACGTATTTGTGGAGGAGGAAAACGAAACACAGGAATAGCACCATTACAGTTTACCACTATGTTTCTGGAGCCTAAAATGAAATAAAAATAAATAAAAAAATAAATAAAAGAGGCACTGTAGGGAAGAAATAGGAGGAGTCCATGTAAAGATTCCAACATATCTCATGAGAGACGTGAGAAGGTTGGAAACACATCTAATGTCACAACCCAAGTGCCGAAACATGCTTTCTATTCAAGTTTTCTGAAAAGTCAGGAGAACATTTAGAAAGGGAAGCTTTGAGAAGTAAAATTAAATGATGTAATATAAATCTGCACAAACCACCAGTCTGATTAGCCCATTAACAGTGCAAGTATCCACAAACTAATCTGGATGAAAGGACAGGTTCTTAAGAGAGTTGTAAAAGGAAAGAATTGTTGAAATAACCCAAACACTTTCTTTTATAGTGACTTGTTGGATGAATTTAGGAAAGCCCAAGAGACTTGTGAATGTTTTGTGTATTTAACAATCTAAACCAAGTCCAATATCATACAACTGATGAAGCGTAATTATGGAGTAAGACTTTCCTTTCCTCTTGAGGCGGCCACATTCTCTAGCCTCTAACAAGAAGGTTCTCTAATTATAGTTTGGAAATATTTTATGCTTCACAAACTGGTTGTTTAGGCATTTTCCTTTAGCTCAAACACTTTAGTAAGATTCAGAGGCCTGTACTTTTCAAGTGCAAACACATTTCAACCCTTCTGTCTGTGTGTACATAAGTTAATGCAATCATAAAAAATGATACAATCAAGGAAATATACAAGATTCATTGCAATAAAAATGTTCATGGAGACTTTTTCCTGTGTGACATTAAGTCTCATCTAAAAGTTTTAAGCTCTGTAGTAAGTTTTGTAATGCAGCAGTGGAATTTATTTATACCAATAAAGGTGCTAGGCTAGCCATTCCAAAATTTTTGTTTCTTTAATTGTTTTATCATCCAACAGTGAAAGCTCAGAATAGTTGTGTTGGGCAAATTTTCCTTTATCTTTCCAGATTGCATGACCTGGTGCTATTTTGAAGATAGTTAATCGGAGCAATTCATTTTCCAGCAGAAAAAAAAAACCACAGCTCCAGTGACTCATCTGAAAGTCCCAGTACTATTCAGGAGACATGGAAAATACATGGAATAAAAAAAAAGGAGAATACATTTCAATCACTAGTAATACATGTCATACACTATTCCATATATTACTAGTAACTGAAATGTACTCTCTTGTTTTATTTTCTCTGAGAGAAAATAAGTCATTTGTGTCATCATTAGTTAGTTCTTATTTATGGTCTCTAGCAAAGTTGTACTGCAGACTAGCAGAAGTATCTGGCTTGGCACATTTTAGAATAGCTATTATTGTATATAATACATGAGAAGCTTCCAGCAACGTCAAGGAGCTGTCAAAGTTGGGTATTATGTTTTTGTCCAATACAAATGAAGCCATGGGCTGCAGGATCCTTAGGCATGTCTCTTGCCTTCTCTTGGCATGTTTTTCACAGGAGGTATAACTGCTGATTTGGAGTAGATGATTTTGTCCATATCCCTAAAGGTGCTCCTTTCCATCTGATAGCCTTGTAGTGGGTGCCAGATACTAACACTGAACCAATTCTAACTAAAGGATCAGAACCACAATCCAAGCCTGTTGGATTGTAGAATATGGGCCAGGAGTGGGAACAGTGTATCTCTTTAGATGCAGCTGGACTGCAACCTCGGTGAGCACAATCAATGGCCATTTCCACACTAGCCTGTTATAGCGCTATGATTCCACTTTCAACATCCTATGGAATCCTGGGGTTTGCAGTTCCGGGAGGGGCTGTCAAATGGCCAATGATGAGAAATGAGGGCACTGCAGCAACCTCTGAAGGGCTGCATTGTGCCCACCTGTATGCAATTTTCTTCTCCTCTCCAACAAAAGATTTCTGGCTCCAGCCATTTCTATTCTGGTTCCTTTGTTATGACTCCAGCCCTGGTCACACCCTTTCCACATTCTGTGGTTTCAGCTTGATCCCTACTTTCAACAGGAATTTGATTTGCCGAGTGACTGAACTTGATACTGTAGGCTATAGGCAAGATTTAAACCAATTAAAATTAATTAACGTGTTTGAAAGACAAAACAACGGTGAGGTGCACACTGTTAGGCTCCCCACGTATTCATGCCAAGTTTCAGATGTCTACACTTGACACACTATGGCTTGAGCACATGTATGCCTGCGCACAGATACACAGTTGTGGACTAAAATCCTTAAGACAGAGTTCTTTCAGTCACATTCTTTATTCTGTAACTCAAGCCACTGTCAGACCATTGTTTACGGTTATCTCTACTAGATTCTGAATCATACATAATTCTTCAGTACATCTCTGATACTTTCCATGTCTTTTTCTCTTTCAATTTCCAAAAAAAAAGGAGACACAACAATTTATAAGCTCCATTTTGTCCAAGAATTCTTTCCTTTGTTTTCCCAGTGCTTCTGTGATTGACGAGCCTCCTGATATCATGAATAAGTATGAGACTGAACAATGCTTAGACTAGTTTCCCATGTGAACAATCCTCAGAAGCCTGGTTAATATCTGATTTAACTTCCTTTTATGAGAGTTTATCAGAATATTGTTTTTCTTATATACTCTGAGCAGTCTCCAGGTAGCTGACATGGACAAAAGACATCCTACTGAGGAGAGCTGGAATGTTTTGTACACAAAGTTCTTTCTTTCTTTTCTTTCGTTTTACAACAGGTGGTTAGCACCTGGAAACACTCCTCTGCCTCTGTGCACTAACAACTGAGATATTACAAGTTTTGCCTCTGGGGAAATTGTGCTACAGAAACACTTTGATGTTAGTGTCAGACAAAAGTAATCCTGCTAGCTGAGCTGGCAGAGAAATCATGTGCAGTTTCTGAAATCTGGAAGTGAATATGGAGAGACAAGAGGAATGGCTTCTCTAAGTAAAAGGAAATATAACCACGACACCCTATGTGTCCTGTATTTCTGTCTGTTCTCATTTCACTCTCAGATACCGCTAAGGATTATCTTCTGACTTATAGCCTGTTGACCTTTAGTACTGAATTTCCAGAGACAGTCATCTTAAAATAGTTAAGGCATTTTCACTCAATAAAGATGACAACAGAAAGCACATAGGGAAATATTTTGGTGTAACTACATTCAAAGCACTCCTGAGCTGATACTTCTACGCAACTTTCTCATGGCACTAGTCATAGAATATTGTAATCTTTAAAAGATACACCATTATGAAATTAATAGGGTGCAATGTTATGGGTTAGGTTCAAAGAAACAACTCCAGTGTATTGCAGAGTAATTGTCCATGCACTATAAAAGAGATAATACCATGATTACAGCTTATATGTAACTTACAGAATGGATGGACCCATCCCTGGTTTAATTTGAGTATCTAGGCCACATTTCTGCCAAGAGGCTCTGAAATACTGTAGATCTCCCACAACATATCCCAGCCTTTTCTCAGAACTGGGACTCAAGCCAGATCCTATCAGTGTTTAAAAACAGATTCAAATAAAAAGACAAATTTTAATAGTAAGACACAAACAAGCTTCCAACACAATAAAAAGCAATATTAAAGGCCCATTGATAGAAAAAGCACAGCACCATTACTAACAGCCCCCCTCAACAAAAAAACTGTATTTGCCTGCCAGCAGAAAGACAACCAGGGATGGGGGAGAGCAGCTCAGTCTCCTTTAAATGAAAATTTGGCAGCTTGGACCAATAAGAAAGATGTTGGTTTCTTATCTCCTTAGACCCGAGGGCTTCTAGCAATTTCTAGTTCCTTCCACTCCCAGCAATTACTTTTACTATTGCTGATTAGATGAACTGATGTAACAAGCACCTCCCTTGTCTGTAGCTTGGGTACTTCAAATATAACAAAATGGCCCTTTGCTAATTAGGGTAACTTTCTCAGGCTGGTTCTTGTGTAGCCATCATGTACATCAAATGTTAGGAAGTTGATGCTGGTCTATCCCGTGACTAGAACTTTCTAGCAGATTATGACTAAAGTGTGTAAAATAGGCTCGGAGTCTTTTCCTGAGACTTATACTCTTTTCCTATGTCTTACTATTGGTATGTATGGCTAGGTTAATTTTGCTGTCTTGTTTTATGCCTGGGTACACAACTCCCACCATTAATCTTTTGTTATTCTATATGTTTAAAAATTATTCCCTTTCCTTCTATAAATAAATCTACCTGATTTTACGTTATCTATATTCTTATGTCTGGCAGTCTCAGTACTGAATCTTATTCCTGACCAATTGTTTCACTTGTTGCTATTTCGGGGGAGGGGGGCAGCGCTGGACTCAAATCTTTGTTGCCCGAGAGCCTAAGGTATAGTTTGGGTTTATCCAGGCCCAAGCTAATTAAAAGACAAGAATGGTGACAGTCTGCCCTGACAGGTTGGTATTTCTGACCTGGAAATATTTCTTGGCCTGTGGATGTCCTTCACAAGCAGACAGCAATAAGGATGGACAGATGTCCCCATCAAATGCGCTTTTGAGGGTAGTGAAACCATAGAATCATAGAGTTGGAAGAGATCACAGGAGCCCTCCAGTCCAACCCCCTGCCATGCAGGAACACACATCAAAGCATTCCCAACAGACAGCCATCCAGCCTCTACTTAAAAACCTCCAAAGGAGAGACAGGATTTTTAGAATTGGCTCTTTAATAAATAGAAGAAAAGATCTTCTGAGAGATGTGCTGATTTCTTGCGTTAAGAAATCTACAAGAGACCTCATTCTTCAGGCTAATGCTAAAACAGAAGTGGAGGTCAGGGGCCAGAAGCTGCAATTATATAAAGATATACCAATAAGAACACTACAGAAAATGCGGGAATATAACTTTTTAACCTCTAAACTTCGTCGGTATGGAATCCAATATAGATGGGCGAGACTGGAGAGTGTGACTTTTCGGTATCGGAAGAAGTTATTTGTGATCTCTTCGAGACAAGAAGCTAAAGACTTCCTGCTGAGATACAGCAAGAACTTCTCGGAGCAGATGCAGAGACCAAAGGAAGAATTACGAGGAGCGGAAGGAGGTAAACCCTTAGAGAAAGAAGAAGGTGAAAAGATAACTTCGGCTTCCTCGGAAGAAAGTTTAGAAGAGGAGACACAAAAAACGAAACAAAAGAATAAATCAGAAGAAGATCTGGCACATCAAGTTAGCTCTATGACTTTGGCACTGGCGTCATTGGATAGTGGCGATTTAACTGCGTAGAAATATAATAATGGCGGAATTGAGGATTTTGTCATGGAATATAAAAGGCATATGTACACCTGAAAAAAGACGAAAGATCTTTCACTATTTGGGCAAACAAAAGTTGGATATGATTTGTTTGCAAGAAACTAGAATTAAACGGAGCAAAGAACATCTCTTAAGGAATAGGAAATTTGGGAAAGAATATGTATCTTTGCCTGACGAGAAGAAACGAGGAGTAGTATTAGATGTGAGTGAAAAAATCTTATCAAAAGAAGCCTTTCGAGGTGAATATGGTCATTATATAGCAGTAGAAATTGAATGGCAAGCGCAAAAATTGCTATTGGTGGGGGTATATGGCCCACATAATGGAAAAGATAAATTCTACAAAGACCTCCAAGCTCACATTATGGATAGTGAATATGACCAAATGATTTTAATGGGAGACTGGAATGGAGTGACATGCCCATCTTTGGATAGAAAATCAGATAAAAAAAATAAAAAACCAAGGCAAGCTTCCCGTATCTTTTAATAATTTAATACGGGATACAGATACGATTGATCTATGGAGATTTCTATGTGGAAAATCACAAGCATATACTTTCTATTCTGAGCCGCATGCATCTTTCTCATGTATAGACATGTTCTTCATTTCAAAGTCTCTATGTGCACAGGTAAAATCGATGGAGATTCAACCTGGTACATTCTCAGATCAAAATGCAGTTGTTATGAATTTTAAAAGGAGGAAAACCGAATATAATTAGAGACTTAATGAGCACCTATTGAGAGATGAGAAAAATTTTGGGAAAAGCAAAAGAAGTTTTACGCAACTATTTTTTGGAAAATATTTCAGGAGAGACTACCCTTCAAACGATATGGGAAGCTAGTAAAGTGGTCATTCGAGGCTTCTTTATTTAGCAAAATGCAGTGTGCAATAAAAAAAGGAAGGAGAAGATACAACAGATAAACGAATTAATTCAAAGAAAAGAGACAGAATTACAAATGAAACCATCAGAGAAAAAGAGGAAAGAGGAAATAAAAATATTGCGAAAACAATTAGAGTTGATGATGACAGAAGAAATAAGCAAAAAATTGAGGACATGGAAGCAGAAGCATTTTGAATGGGCGAATAAGCCCGGAAAATGGTTGGCTCAGAGACTGAGGCATAAACATCGAAATCCACCCATTCTGAAAATAAGTGATGGAAAAAATATTTATTATGAGACAGAAAAGATAAAAAAGGTATTTGCACAGTTCTACCTTAATCTGTGGCCCTTTCCACATGTGGGGGGGGGGGGACGGCCGAAAACGCCCAAAAACGGAGCTTACTGGCAGCCAGGTAAGTCCGTCGCAATGCGGAGCAGCGCAAGCTCGCTGCTCCGCAGTCCTCCGGCGTCCCAAATGGCGGCTTCCGGTTGGTGGAGGCTCTCCACTAACCGGAGAAGCTCGCCAGCTGGAAGCCCGCCCCCGGCAGATCTGCAGGCATGCAGTTGCGCGCGCCTGCAGATCCACGTCGGAGCCAGGCGACGGAGCGGCGTGGGGCTGCGCGCTCCGTGCTTTTTAAAAACCTCGAAAAAGAGGTTTTTAAAAAACACGCAGTGTGGCTAGTTCCGGCCGCTCCTGAGTGGATTCTGGTGTGGAACTACAAAAAGTAGTCCACGCCAGTCCACTCTACGGTGTAGAAGACCTCTGTGAGAGGTCGCTCTGCACCATTACAGAAGCCCGGTGTGGAAATCACCTGTATCAGAGAAGAGAGATTCGAGAGGAAGATATTGAAAAATTCACATCTTCTGTAAAAATGAAAGAATTGAAGGAAGAACAAAGAATTAAATTGAATGCATCTATCTCGGTAGCTGAAGTGGTTGAAGCAATAAGACTTCAGAAGAAGAATAAAGCCCCTGGCCCAGATGGATTGCCTTCAGAGTATTATGAAATATTGCAAGATGAACTAATTCTACCCCTTCAGGCGGTTATGAATGAAGTCGAAATTGGTAAAATACCAGAGTCCTGGAGACAAGCTTTTATAACCCTGATACCAAAAGAAGAGCGGGATACAACCCTCCCAAAAAATTATCATCCGATCCCACTTCTCAATGTCAATTACAAATTATTTATGTGGATAATGGCAAATAGATTGAAAGTAATTTTGAAAGATATCATATCAGAAGATCAAGCGGGATTCTTGCCAAATAGACAAATAAAACATAATATGAGACACATACTGGATATAATTGAAATTTTCGATAAGCAGCCAAGTAGAAAGCTGGCTATGTTATTTTTGGATATAGAAAAAGCTTTTGATAGCGTAAATTGGCAATATATGTTCAAGATGATAAATAAGCTGAAAATGGGAGAAAACTTCATGATGGCTACTAAAACCATATATAAGAACCAGTATGCACAAATCTTGATAAATGGAGAGAAATCAGAAAGATTTAAAATTGAAAGGGGTACAAGGCAGAGATGTCCGCTATCTCCTTTACTCTTTCTTATATGTATGGAAACTCTGATCGAAAAGTTTAACGAAGAAGAAGATGTGAAAGGAGTTCAAATTCAGGGTATGGACTATAAGATAAGAGCTTTTGCGAACGATGTGGTTTTGATTATGGAAGACCCTTTGGAAAATATCGGTAAATTCAAAACTATGCTGGAAAACTTTTCAGCTGTCTCTGGTTTGAAGGTCAATGAGGAAAAAACATACCTTTTGGTAAAAAAATATTCCGAAGAAAGAGGAAAAACAGTTAGAAGCATTGACAGGCTTCGTAATAAGATCTAAAATGAAATATCTAGGAATTTATTTGACTAATAAGAATTCAGATCTTTTCAAGAACAATTATGAAAAGACCTGGAAAGAGATAAAAGAAGAATTTAGGAGTTGGAAGAATAAAAATCTCTCTTTACTAGGTCGAATATCAGCTTTTAAGATGGTGGCACTACCAAAAATGCTTTTTTTGTTTCAGAATATACCAGTAGTAAACAATGAATCGATATTTAAAGAGTGGCAAAGAGACCTCACAAAGTTTATTTGGAATGGAAAGAAAGCCCGTGTCAGATTCAAAATACTTTGTGATGACAAGAAAGGTGGAGGACTGGCACTACCTAATTTGAACTTGTATTTCCAGGCTTGTTGTTTAGATTGGCTTCGAGAATGGATAAAGCTAACAGATCATAGACTCCTTGCACTTGAGGGGGCACAGTTAGCTTTTGGTTGGCACGCGTATTTGGGCTTCTTTAAAGATATGGCATTACAAGATTTCAACCATCATTTTGTAAGGAAACCCAAACTTAAAACATGGAATAAATATAAATTTAGACTTTATCTGAAAACCCCACTTTGGATATCCCCACATGAAGCCTTTTATAAGCGAGAAAATATCTTCCACGGTAGATGGATGACGTATGGAGATATGCTAATAGTAAAGGGAACAGAAATAAAAATGAAAACAATAGAGGAACTGCGAGAAGGAGGCATGAATTGCCATTGGCTGTTATATCGTCAGCTGTATGAGAAATTTAAGATGGAAAAGAAACTGAATGGGTTTCAAATAGAAAAAAAACTGGTTTGATTTGGTAATGTTTGAGAAGAATAAAAGATCTATCTCTGTAATATATCAACATTTATTGGAATGGTTCACTGAAGAAGAAGTAGTAAAAGAATCAATGATCCAGTGGGCCCAAAATGTGGGTAGGAAGATAAGTTTGGACCAATGGCAAAACACTTGGTAAAAAAGACTGAAATATACTGCTTGCCAAAACTTGCAAGAAAATGTCTATAAAATGCATTTGAGATGGTATCTCCCTCCCGAAAGGTTGGCAAAAATGTATAAATGTGATGATAGATGTTGGAAATGCCAAACAGAAAAAGGCACTTTCTACCATCAGTGGTGGCTCTGTAATTATGCACAGAGATACTGGAAATATATTCATTTGACTATGGAAAAAATTTTAGGGATTAAATATGAGATGTGTCCAGAAATGTATTTATTGAATATTCTGGGGGATGAATTGGAGAAAAAGTTTGGAAAGATTATTTTCTATATGATAATATGTGCCAGAATAGTCTTTGCAAGGTATTGGAAATCTCATGAAACTCCCATGGAAGGGGAATGGGAGAAAGCATTGTGGGATATGATGATAATGGATAAACTAACTCTGCTTCTCAATAACAAAGATCCAGCAGTTTTTGAGAAAGACTGGGAGCCGCTTATATGTTTTTTTAAAGAAAAGTGGAAAGATAAAATCATTGCAGAAGGATTTTAGAATGAAGTGATAAATGTGAGAGCGAACTTAAAAAATATTGTTTTGCCTATTCTCAGTAGATAAGATTTGTATCTTTTGAATTTGGAAGGAATAAGATGATATTAATTAGCAGATCAAATAGATATAACTCAGATCCTGTGAAGACTGATATGCATATATAGGCAGATGAGATATAAACAAGACTAACCAGGTGGAAACTTTCTTTGTCTTATTTTGTTCTATGTTGATTTACGTTCAATATTCCGATTTATGTTGATTTATGTTATGTTTGAAATATGTATGATATATGTTTTAATGTTTAAAAAACTTAATAAAAATTAAAAAAAAAAACCTCCAAAGGAGACTCCATCACACTCTGAGGCAGCATATTCCACTGCCGGACAGCTCTGACCGTCAGGAAGTTCTGACCAAGAGAAACTCCTTCACACCCTGCAAGCATCTTATAGCCTGGACAAGCTCTCTTGGGAAACATTGTTCTTTTAGGGCCTTATAGATCATACCTTGAATCTTCACAGGGCTTTACAGATCATAACCACCACTTCAACTTTTGACTAGTAACAATGAAGCTGTCTTAACAAAGTACATGTTGTAATTTACCTGTAACCTATCCTGCTGAACAGTGAGGCCACTGAATTTTTAGTATCTGTAAGTCAAAAGGTAGGCCTACATACAGAATGTTACAGTATAACAGGCCCAGTACGTATGTCAGATATAACTAATGCAGGTGTCATGATGGCCAGAACAAACATCTCCAGGAACAGGCACAGTTAGCTTGCTAGCTTGAACTGTCCACTCTCCTAGCCACCACCAAAATCTAGACACATGCTCTTATGGCTGAATACAGGAGTGCGCACAAGCTGCAAACCTGAGCTCTGACACTGTCTAGTAGAAACTGAATTCCTATTCCTTGATCTACCTTTTGACTGACCAGGAGCACTTCAGCATTCTCTGGATTGAAAGTGGAATAATAAGATGTTGAAAGTGGAATAATAGCACTATAACAGTATAGTGAGGAAATGGCCCTAGTTGTAAAAAGGGATTCATGGGAAAGCAGGAGCTAAAATGCACAAAGGCTGTCATCTGTGCTATAGGGCTCTCAGTGATCGGCAGTGCTGTGAAGAGCCCATGGACAAGTGTAGGGATACTATCAGTCGTGCACTCATACCTAGCTTTTCTGTAAACCACTACTGTCTGCCCCTTGGATAAACTCTTCAGAGCAGCAGATCATACAAAAGTACTTTGGGTTTTTCGTTGCTGTTGCTTTAGAATGGAAAAAAATATATTTTAATGGTGTAATCATATAAAGTGGAGTCAGATGACTACTCAAATCAGCACTGTCTTCTGATTTAGAACATAGCCACTTTCTGAAGTATCTCATGAAAGGCCTTCAATAATGAGTTTATGACACTCAGTAATGAAAAATGCCTTTATAGTGAGTTTGTTGTTCAGCAGGAGCTAACTGTACATTTTTCTGTATTATTCTGGACCTCCCCTTTGGATGTATCCCATCTCTCCAACTGATGAGGGTTTCCTCCTGTATTTTTGAGGTAACGTTCTTACTAATTCTAATGTGCCTTGTGTTCTACCACTAAATGAAATATGTTGATGGGATGGCAGTCTGCCCCCTGCAGAGATCTGTGAGGATGATGCATGAAGCGGTGGCATTCTTGATTGTAGAGGTTCTTCCATTTCTGTCTGGAAACTTTATTAATGGTGTCTGTGGCTTGACCACCTGAATGGCCCCACTGGCGGCTGCCATCTTGCTGTCCATGGTGACATGAAAGTACTTTGGACTTGACTTTTGGCATATTGGCCAAAAAATTGGTCAGAACTGGCATGCCTGCTCATTACTCCTAAGGTGTATTCAGATGACCACGGCTCATCAAGCCACAGCCAAGCTTCATCTGCTGACTTTTAAGGGGCTTTCAGATAAGCCTCCCTTGTTTTTCCATTATCATTCAGTCTTTCTCCTTACTGTAGGAGATCCATTAAGAGTGCTTCGTGAGAGATGACTCCCATAGCACCCAATTAAAAGGCATCAGGTAGCAATTCTCTTTCTTTTCCATAATAGGCTTTTTGTGTGTGGGAAAAAAGCCAAAAAAAAAATGATAGGAAAACATGGGCGGAGTACGAATGGAAGAGAACACTGTCTGTACCTAACGTACACTTCCACAGAAGAGGCAGTGCAGCAGCACAGTAAAAGCCCCACCGGGGAGAACCAGGAGATGGGCCTCGCTGCACCGTGCCTTCCGGGCTACCCAGGAGATCCTGCTGCCTGGAAACTGCTGCTCAGTTATCTGAGAGATGACTGGGGAGAGAAAATGGAAGAAGTACTGAGAACACACTGGGGGGGCTACCAGGTGAAGATGAGGACTGCTTCCGGACATGCTTTTCATCTTGCCATCACCCTCCACGTTCCCTATGTTTTAAGACAGAGCTTTCCAAACTTTTCATGTCGGTGACACACTTTTTAGACACGCATCATTTCACCACACAGCAATTCAGTTTTACCAGCAAACTGCAGGTTAAACTAACCCCTTGTAAGAGACACAGACCCATATATCAATTCTAATACCAAAATGTGCAGGGACACAACATGTCTCATGAAACCCTTTCATATATTTTTTAAAAATATATGATTTATAAATAAAAACGTACATTTCCAAGATTGTGGGTCACACACTAATGTGTCATGGCACACCGTTTGGAAAGCCCTCCTTCAAGACCTCTAGGTGTAACTCTTTTTTCCTTTTCCACTGCTTCTTTAACACAGAAAAGCTCTTAAGACCACGCAGTATCTTCTGAGGAACCCAACAAAGTGCCTCCTGACTCCTAGTCAGAAGAAACATTCCAGGTCCTCTGTATCTCCGCAAAACTCCATAACTGAGGCAGGCTGGTTGAATATCCTCGTCCGCAGGTAATCGACAATCAACGACGGAGGAAAATTTCCCAGGGGCAGCGCCTTTCAGTCGCCAGCGCAGCCAGCTGGAAGCCTCTCGGCTCGGCCCCCGCCGCCCAGGGAGCTGCATTCCCCGCACGCGCCCCTCGGCTGGGACTTGGGCCCTTTCCGCGCTGGGCTGTTCCAAGGCTCTTCTTCGACTTTCGACATCCTCTGGAATCCTGGGGTTTGCAGTTTGCAAACCCCAGAATTCCATAGGATGTCGAAAGTCGAAGAAGAGCCTTGGAACAGCCCAGTGCGGAAAGGGCACCAATTTGACACAGGGCTGGCCCCAGCATCCAGAACTACGGGCGCAACTGACTATCGAATTTCAGGGCCATGCCAGCCGAAGGGCCCACCTGTCCCCACGCCCGGTCGGCGCTGCCAGGAAAGGGCCGGCCTCAAAATCCGGGGGGGGGGGGCAGGAGCCGCACCTGGCCGCCCGGCGCCGCTCCCACGCCGAAGCGCTGAGAGCGGGAACTCGGGGGAGGGGAACCGCTCGGTCTCGCGGGATTTGGCGGGCCCCCCTCCCTGCCCGTCCCCCATTCCCTCGGCGGGCTGGAGCGCAGAGGGAAAAGGGGGAGGCGGTCGATCGGGAAATCCCCGGAGCGCCGGCGGCTGCCGCGGGCGGGCGGGCGGAGGAGTGGCCGGTGCGGGCGCCGCCGCGGCCGCCGCTTCCTCTCTGTCCAACCAGCACCGCCGCCACCGTCACCAGCGGGGCGCCTGGAGGAGCGCCGTCCTTCCTTCCCGCTTCCTGTTGACGGAGCCGCGCCTCCCGCCCCGCTCATGGAAGCGCCGCCGCGTCCGGCCTGAGCTTGGCGCCGCTTCAGAGGGAGGTCCGGAGGGGGAGCGGCGGTGGCGGCGTGGCAGCGGTGGCTCCCAGCCCTGTGGCCGGGCTTCCACAGCATGGGTAAGGGCCCTCCTGCGCCCCTCCTCCTAAGGGGTATCCCCTCCGCCTAAGATAAAACCAAACAGAAACGGTGGCTGAGGCGCTGTGCGACTCCGGTGGGAAGCTGCCTGCCTGCCTGCCTGCGTCCCCGCACGGCCGCCTCCGCCCGCCCCGGGGACTGGCACCGGGAGGCTCCGGGGGCTCCTCACACCTCTCAAGTGCAAAACAAGGCTGCTCTTTTCTTTATCGCTCTCCTCTTCCTTCCCAGGCGGGCGCCGCTAATAATACGCGCCGCCCCCCCCCCCCGCCTTCGCCTTCTGTCCAGGTTGCGGGTAGGGCTGGCAAAGTGGTCTCTCGCGGAGCCCGCGCCCGCGCGCAGGGAGGGCTTTCCCGGGGCGACTTGGTCCTTCGTTTTGGTCCTCTCGGTGCTGCTGGAAGAGGGTAGCCACTCTTTCCGCTGCCAGCTTGGTCGCCGAAGTCTGCGGGTCCCGGGAAGAGAGCTTGCGTTGACCTGGCACTGGCAACAGAGGATTGCTCTTTTCCTTTTGTCCCCGCAGTTTGGAAATAAGCAAGAAGCTACTCCGGGATGTGGTGTTTTATCTTCTTTACTTCATTCTTTACTTCACTTACTTCGTTGTTTACTTCATTATTTATTTCATTATTCTCGCAGTTGTGTCATGGTCCGTGTACACCAGCGTTTTGTGTTTCATTTTGCAGCATGTTTGGAAAGCGTGGTTATATTGAAAACAGCGTTATCAGACATCTCTTTGTTGGATTATAGTTCCGATGTGTGCTGCTGGTTTGTTCTATTGGGCAAACTGCTGTTTATTATGAAATAAAAGTATAGGTAGATTCCAAAGCCGAGCAAAGTTCCAGTAAGGTGTGCTGCAGGGCATTAAAGGGCTGCAGTGTGTCTCTCGTTGGTCCCTTTAAAATGGAATCACAGTTGCAAGAGATTGTTAGAGCCCTGAGACAAGACATGTGCAGACATGCTTATTTGGAATAAATCTCAGTTTCTCCAGTGGGTTGTACTTCCAAAAAATTACATTGATGGTGGAAAGAAGCGTATGAAATGTCTCGGCTGCAAAGGTGTTATATTTATTGTACACTCTTAAATGATGCAAATTTCTGAAAATAATGAAAGCAAAGAGAATATCAGTGTCAAACAAAAAAGCTTAGAAGTAGAGAGATTACCTGGGCGTTGGGTCATAAGTATGTTGAGAAACTGATGAAAAATAGTCAAGAAACAGTAGGTGCAGAACAGCCAGCATGATGTATGGATTAGGACTGTGGAGACTCAGGTTCGAATCCCTGCTCAGCTGTGGTACCTCACTGCGTGAACTTGGTAAGTCATATTCTCTCAGCCTCAGGGGACAGCAAAGGCAACCTCCCCAACAAATCTTGCCAAGAAAGCTCTGTGATAGTTTCATCTTCAGGTTGCCATGAGTTGGAGATGACTTGAAAGCACACAACAACAACAACAATAATTGTAGAACAATACCTTGTAAAGAGAACTAATTCTTTAGTTTTGAAAACAGAATTCTTGATTTAGTGCCACATAGCAAGCATTGACAATGCAATAATTGGAGGAAGTGCTCAGTAGCTGTGTAAAGCTGTGTAAAGCATAATCCTGTTTTGCTTATTTCTAGCTCCTCTAAACTTAGCTCAGGAGTAATTCTTTTCTTTGGTGGGAGTAACAATTGTTATCTGAGGCCTGATAATTCTTTCTTAAGATATTTTTTCCCGTTGAGAAGAATGTGTGGCTTGCCGCTGGCTTTTGTTTTTTCCTGACTGCTTGTACATTGATAGGTAGTAAAATAAAGACTATGAGTACAGCATAGGTTATAGATGTACTTGTAGAACAACAAAGTATAACTGCATATAAAGCCACTTCTTGAGACTAAAAAAAAACTTCATATTTTGCTTGTCTGCAACTCTAATAAGAAATGCACACAGAGATGGCTTCTTTTATCAGTTGTCTCTAATGTAATGCTCATTACCCTTATCAAGTGTTAATACCAAAATTTCCGAAGACCCTGCATTTCTGATAAAGACCCTTGTAGATAGTAGTGGCTGCCTGTGTGTTTATAGAACACCTCTGGCTATACCTACCCACGGAGGCTTGTTTTTTTCACATTGATTGGTTTTGTGGTATGGCGGTAATGTGTTCAGAAGGTGGGCCTAGATTTTCCTGAGAGTTAGAAAATATGTTCTGTTGTGCACACAGAAATGTGCACACAGAAGCGGTTATAGTACTCTGTAAATATCTGCTAATTAGGAAATACTGTCAGAGGGTCCACCAAGTTATGCTGCTGTGTCATGTTTCATAGACCACTTAATGGCTTAGCTGCTCTGGTGCCATGTTACAGATTGCTTTGGGTGTTGAGAGGGGCAGACTGACCAGAGGGAACCTGGGAACCAAGTTCAACCAGTATAGCCTGGTGTGTACGGGAAAGTATGCAAACCTCTAGGAGGGGGAGGGGGGGTTCTTAAAACCGAAACCTGTGCTGCATCCTCAGTTCTGGCTAAAGCAATGTCTCTGTGCTACATGGAATCTTTAATAAAACCTTTTTGGATTAATCCATGAAGCATGGTTATTGAGTTAGATTGAGACAGAACATTACAGGATGATCAGAACTGAACAAAGTTTAGGTCTTCTTCCCAAGACAGTATGCCCTGGAGACAGACCCTATCTCAGACCACTGGGCTGACAAGGCCAAACCAGTTGTTAAGCCCAAAGGAGGAAAGAAGCTGGTTGAGATCACCTGGGGAGATGATTTACCAAGGACCATGCTGGGTACCCCAAGGATAGAGGCACCACCGGTGACCATTGATCAGTGGGAGTGGGCCTCAGATGCTGATGGTTGCGAGCAACGTGCAGAGAGATGGGACATGCAACACAGTAGGGCGTTTGGCACATTTTGCACATGGAAAGCTGCAGAACTGGAGGCAGAGTGTACATGAAGTCAAGGGCTACCTGCAGGCGATTTTAAATCAGCCGCACAGCAGGAAGGTGCCTCGAAAGAGGCAGAAGATCCCCATGAAGCCTATGAGGAGGAGGAGGAGGAGGCAGTTGAGTGCCAACACTAGAAATATGGTTCAGAAAGTGGTGACTTCCCGCTCTCCTGCCAGACTGGATCTGCTAGACCCCCACCCTTTTATCAGTTGGGGCTTGAAAGCTGCCTTTGATGGGGATGCAAAGAAATTGCCATTCTTTTTGACTGTCAAGGTCTTTATGTGTGACTAGGAGAGCACCTTCCTCATGGGGGCTGCCAAGGTGCACTTTGCATTGGCACAGGGGAAGCAGCAAAGTGGCTGTCAACTTGTATTGCACGGGGGCAGTAGAGTTAGACAACTTCGGTGCATTCATGACCAGCTTGTCCCCCTACTTTGAAGACCTGTTCTAGCAGAAGAAAGCATGCACCAGTATCCAGTGATTGATGCAGCGGAGCAAGTCAGTGGCAGAATTAATGGCAGAGTTTCAGCAGCTATCGGAGCGCATTCCTGACTGGTCAGAGATGATCAAGAAACACTGTTTCCGTGATGGCCTTGATCTCAACATACTGGAATAGTCCCTACTGCAGGGGAATCCTAATACCCTGCTGGGATGGCTGTGGCTGGCTGCAGAGGTAGAGGCAATACAATTGAGTGTGAAGTTTGCCAAGCAGATATAGTTGTAGTTCTCCCCAGCAGAAGGGGAAAGTGGCACAAAGAAGGCCAATTGGGGCCCTGTCAAACTGGCAGCAGGAGAGCTGGAGGAGGCTTGGTCTGTACCTACGGGGCGGAGGAGAGGAGCATTCCTTCACTAACTGTCCAGTGAGATCCATGGAAATGTCCACTGACTGGACCAGCAATGAGACTCAAAAAGGGAAGGGAAGAGCCTAAGAAACCACCAGTGCAGGCACAAGGGAGCACCACCTCCAGCCAGTAGTGGACCTCTCGTGGAGAGATGACCCATTGGATGAGTCCCCAAGTGGCATTCAGATGTTGGAAAATGAGACCCTGTCCTAAATGGAGCCAAGAGGCAAGCTGCAAGCAGAGGGCACCCTGAGGTAGTGGTGAGTGGATCTGGAACCCCATGCAGATGGGCAGGAACCCAATGATGGGAGGCCCCATCCAGTATCCTGGTGTGCGTGAGAATGGGGGAGCATAGGGAAACCCTGCAGTTTGTTTTGGCCCCCACAGCTTCCCATCCGGTTGTGCTGGGACTGAAACGGCTTAGGCATCACAACCCCCAGATTGAATGGATAACTGACGAGGTGACATTCTGAAGCCTCAGGTACCAGCCCCACTGCTTGGTGGTGCTCAGGCTGGGTGAGATGGAAGGTGAGCTGGTGGTAGGACTAATAGCCTGTGGAGTGGCTCCTGAGCCAGGGGGTCCAGGGGGCTGCCAGATATGCAGAACTATAAGAAGTGTTTGAAGGAAAAGGAGACAACTCTTTACTGTCCCATTGCACATTGGAGTGCACTATCAAACTGATTCCAGAGACAGAACTGCCTAAAGCTAAACTGTGTTCCATGAAACCCAAGGAACTGGCAGGCTTGAGGGAGTTTATACATAAAAACCTGGCCCAGGGTTTTGTTAGACTGGCCACATCTTCCACAGCCACCCTTGTACTGTTCTGGCACAAGAAGAATGGCTTTGTATGGATTACAGAAGGTTGAATGCTATATGCATCTCCAATAAGTATCCCATGCTTTTGATGAAAGACATGCTGGCTCATCTCACCAAATCGAGAGTGTGGGCCAAATTGAACCTGAGGGAGGCATATTTTTGAGTGCAAATCAAGGACGGGCATGAGTGGAAAACTCCTTTTAACTATCAGTTGGAGTTTTTTGAATATTTAGTTATGCATTCAGATTGAGTGGAGCACCAGCTGTGTTTATGCACCTGATCGACAAGGTGGCTCATGACTATTTATAGCAAGGGGTGCTGGTATATTTGGATTACGTCCTGATATACACAGAGGACTACCAATCCCATGTGGAATTGCCGAGGAAGGGATTGAGGAGATTGCTAGATAATCAGTTATATGTAAAGTTAAATGTGAGTTCCCCAGAGACAAACTGGCATATTTTAGGTATTGCATTTAGGCTAAGGGGGTTGAAATGGATCCTGTGAAGGTCTGGGACAGTTCATCCCCAGCTTTGCCCAAATAGCATTGCCACTGACTGACTTGCTTCTCTCTCTGATACTCTTTTTCCCACTCTTCCTTCCCACCTAGTGGGGTCCCAGGATGGATTGCTCTTGCCAGACATTTGAGAGGCCTTGGGAATGAGTGGAGTGCCACGTGAAATTAAACCAAGACTTGCATGTGAGGCTTTCTATGCCCTAATAAACTGTATGGTATTTGCAAGCAGAAGAATAAGAGGTAAACAAAAAATGAGTTTTTCATGTATAGTGTGATTAGGAACAGTATATAGCAAGGGTAGGCAAAGTACAGTCCATGGGTTGCGTGTAGGCCTCCCAGGGGTCAAAAAGAATTTTTGCAAAATTTTTCAAAAAACAAGTTGCTCCCTAAGTTTTGTCCCTCCCACCAAATGCAGAGGAAATATACATGGTGCATATGTCTACTACATTTTGCTGCTCCCTGGCCCAGTTTAAGCCTAGGAGAAGCCTGTTTTGACACATAAAGTGAAAGGAAGTGATTTTTGCTCACTTCCTGTTGCTAAAATGGCTCAGGAAATCCTAAAACATATTTAAAATGTCCCCCATGCCTGCAGGCCATTTGAGGCCAAACGATGTTTTGTGAGATTAGGTCTGGTGAAGCAGTGCAGCCTTCCAAGGTCTATTGTGGGTGGAGGTGAGAGTAACATGGCCCCCTAGCCTTCCTTATTTGCCCATCCCTGGTGTATAGGAATGAGATATGCAGAAGCTGTGTTTACTTGAAAAATGAGATATTTCCACTTGAACTTCTGAGATTTGTTTTTCTGTTTCTTTCTTGGAAAAAATGGAGTGAAGATATAACACATATTTCATTCTTTATCATGATGCATGAAAGTTTTCTGGTTCTGCCAGACTTTTAGGTCCAAGAATCAAAGGTAGTTAGTAGATCTTGTACAGTGCAACTTAAACCGCAGTAGTGCTAGTACTTTCAAGTATTTTGTCCAAACAACATGGTTGCTTAGTTTTTTTGAACATGGTGGCATGCCACTTTTACAGTAGAGCCTCAGAATCCCCTTGCATTTCACTTGCCTCTGATTCTTTCATTGCTCTGCCAAAAGAAACAAACTGATTAATATTTGAAAACGTAAGGTTCAATGAGGGGACCAATATGTTAGCAAGTTTTACATTAATCTATGCACACCTTCCATATTTTGAGATGTATAAATTTAAGAATGGGGGCTCTTTATTTTTATGGGATTAATTTGAAGCATGCTACAAATTGCAAGCTTATATTATTTACTGAGATGAAACAGCATGTAAAGGATTACTGTAGTGTTTTGTTTTGTTTTTTTGGTCTACAGCTATGACACTTTTTCCTTATACATAGTACCATGGCAAGGCAGCTCCAGTTTTGGAAGGCCCTCTGACAAGATATGCTCAGTGGTCCATTTCTTTCTCATCATCAGCGTTGCTGTCCATTTACTTTCCTCTGAGTTTTCTTAAGATCTGTGATTATTTTTTTCCCAAATTCAAATTTAATGTACCTATATATATAATGCATACTGGACAAAGAGAAAACTGTAGCATAATCCTTAATTTTCTTAAAAGATTGTCTGTTCCAATTTATGGTTTATAAACTTGGTTTGCTTAGCACTTCAGTGGGAAAAGCATGTTAGGGCAGTTGAACCTCTGCCCATAAATTGGTATGTGTGGTACATAAGACCCTCTGTGTACAAATCACCTTGTTTTTCCTTTCAGGAGCTTTACTTTCTCATTTTTCTGTGTTCCTTTCTTAAGGGAGTGACAAACTTCAGTCAGAACACCACTTGATGGGGTAGGGGCTGAAGTATATATACATGCACACATACAAATCAACAGTAGCCCTTTTCTAGCCAGACTGGTCTTCATCTGGTAGAGCAGCTTGTAGTCTGACTTGTGCAGAGGAGTAAAGCCAGCTGGACTAGCCTTGCTACTACTTTCATAACCTTCTTTTCACAGAGTTTTTGTTACATGAATAAGGGGGAAAAAACTTATAGAATAGCTACCAGAAAAAAGATTTTTTTTAAAAAAATCAGTTTTGAGAAAATGAATTTGGATTGTATATTTCTTGAGAATCATAGTAACCATAGAGATGTCTTGAGAACAATTTTCAGACAAAACTAAAGTTAAAAATGCTGGTAGCATCTAAAACTACTGTGCAAATTCTGAGCATTACTGCAGTATTTATCATTTACTTAACTGAGCAGTAGTATGAGGTAGGTAATATTTTTTGCAAGGGTGAACTTGATAAACATTCTGCTAATGTGGGCGGTCTGAATTTCCAGAATACTAATTGCTTAAGGAAACTTGGCTGTATGACAACTTCCAGCATAATTCCAACAGTAGCAAGATGCACTTGCTGATCTGTGTAGAGGCTGCTAATTGTTTGGCTCGTTTTACTTGTATGTACAATTGGCCCTCTATATCTGTGCATTCTGTATTCATAGATTCAATCAACCATGGCTTGAAAATACTTTTTAAAAAAAATCCAAAAAGCAAAGTTTCACTTTTCCATTTTATATAAGGGACACCATTTTACTACACCATTATGCATAATGGGACTTGAGCAGCCACAGATTTTGGTATGCACAGGGGATCCTGGAACCAAACACTAGCACAGAGCTTTTCAAACATGACACATTAGTGTGTCAGCTGCAGTATATAGGTGTGTCGCATGAGTTTAACAGGTGGAGGGGCTGCCTTTCTGGCTGCCACGGCAGGCCCGGCCCGGGTGAAGGGGTTGCCTTTGCCTCTGCCACCCCAGGCTGAGGAAGACCCCAGCAATGGTGGCGGCAGGCCAGGTCTGGATGGAGGGACTGTCTCTCCCGCCACTACCTTGGGCCAAGGAAGACCCTGTGAGGGCAGCAGCGGGCCAGGCCCATGTGGAGGAGCTGCCTCCACTTATTGAATTACTGTGTTGCAAAATGATGCATGTCTAAAAAGTGTGTCACCAACATGAAAAGTTTGGAAAGCTCTGCCCTAGCAGATACTGAGTGCCTGTGGTATGCTGTGGATCAGAGAAATTGTGATTGAGACATACAGGTGCAGTGGATAACAACAACAGGAGAGTAAGTACCTGCTACAGTTGGAGTAGAAGAACTTCAGAATTTATGTGGAATGTAATTGTGCATGTGTAGTATGATTCTGACAGTTTGGCTGACAGTAGTTAACATTAAAATACAAAACCATTAACCAAGTGTTACTTTTATCATGAAAAAGCTGGCTATCTTCTTTCAGCCAGGTAATTGTGCATTTGAAGAACCTGGAAGCAGTATTAATTGATTTGAGGATGTGAATATTTTGACAGGGTTTAGCAAACTGACTGGCTGAACTTAGTAGCCAGACATCATTTCTTTTAGCTAGCCATAAAGCCCAGTCCTACCACTGTGCTAGTGTACTCTATACACTTTAAACAAAAAGAAAGAAGACAAAAACCACCCTAAATTAATTGCTTTAGAAAAAAGAGCTTATGGACAGATTTTATAGAATGATTTTGCTCATGCATTTTTTTAAAAAAAATTAAGATCTCAAGGCATCATATGAAAAGACATTCAAAAGATTTTTAGGTTGGTGGCAAAATGAAATCAACAGCTGGTACCAGGCTTCCAAGGGGAAGGCATTCAGCAGCTAGGGTCCCACACGGAGAAGGTTCTCTGTTGTATCTCCATGCAGTATATTGCTCCTATTAGTGGGATACAGAAAATGGCTTTTCCTGCAAATGTGTTTTGGCAAATATATAGAAAAGGGGAGTTGCTTGATAATGACAATTTAGGACTTCAGGTGTTGTTGCCATTGCTGTGAATGCAGATGAGAAGCCATTTTAAAATACTAATTTTTATTTCTTTTGTAAAATAGGAGTTTAGATTTGTTGTTGTATGCCTTCACATTGTTTCTGCTTTATGGTGAACCTAAGGGAAACGTGTTATCGAGTTTCCTGGGGCTGAGAGTGTGACATGCCAAAGGTCACCCAGTGGGTTTCCATGCCAAGCGGAGAATCATACCTTTAAATCCAGGATCATAGTCCAACTCTCAAACCACTACATGATGCTGGCTCTCTAGAAAATGATGGCAGCCAGGGGTGGCTGGTATGCTCTGACAGTGCTGATACTTTCCCCTCTCCATGGAATAACCCTTGACTTTTCTACCAGTCATATCAAAATCAATAATTTTGCCCCGAAAACTTGCTCTCAACTTATATAGGATGTTGACTTGTTGTTGTCATCGTGTGCCATCAAGATGTTTCCTACTTATGGTGACTCTAAGGTGAACCTATCACAGGTTTTTCTGGGGCTGAGAGTGTATTGTGTCCAAGGTTACCCAATGGTTTTCTGGGGCTGAGCAGGGAATCAAACCCTGCTCTCCAGGGTTGTAGTCCAGCATTCAAACCATACCATGCTGGTAGACATCATCATTATCATAAACATTATTATGATTAGACTTGTTATATTTAGTTTATCATAATGACTTATCTATTTATGCAAAAAGTAAATTATAGCATTTGTTTCTTGGAACAACACAATACATTTCAAAAAAGAGAACAAAATTAATCAACAGAAGAAAAGACTATCGAATTAGTTTTCCAAGATTTTTAAGAAAGCAATAATTTGGAATCTCACATTAGTATGTCTCTTGTAGTCCACTTGAGGGGCCTACCCTGAAGGTTATGGAAGTCTTTAATGTCTGTGTATAAGGGTCTTAGATTTTGGACTGAAGTACAAGTATATGGAAGGTATGAACAGGAGAATTAGCCTTTCTTGTGCCAGACAAAGGGAATCAGGGGGAAGTCAGGGGCTATAAAAACAGCTGCACTGCCTATATTATAGAGGTAATTCATACTGATGTTTCGTTCTTGGTACAATTTTTGCATAACTTCAAAATAGATGTGTTTCTTCAGTTAACTGTGAATGTTTAAAGAAACATATATTGAAGCTCCTATCTTAACAAAAACCATTTTAGCACTTATATCATTTTCAGCCTTTAATGTTTGAAGGTAATATCTCTTAATTTTATATAGGCCAGAGATATTGACAAAAGCTGTTGTGGATAAGTCAGGGAAACCAAAAATAAAAGGTTTGTGGCAACCTTAATGGATGTATGTGTTGAATATGCTTGACCTAGTTACAGTTGGTCTTCCACATTCATGGGATTAACTCACACAGATGTGATTATGTTGGAGTTTGTCCAACATCTACCTTGTCCAGTTGCTTCTTTTTCCAAGGACACCTTCCCTCTCAGCAGCTCCAATCAGACCGTACAGCCCTTTAAAAATCCACCTCTGGTCTTCTGCCTCCTCCACCAGCTGCTGCCCGGCCGTCTACAGTCAGCCCTCTGCATTCACTAGGGTTGGGGTGCAGGACCCCACAGAGGTAGAAAAATTGCGAAAATCAAAATGTATGTCTGTGTGTGTTAGAAGGGGACCGAGGTGTGTTGGGGCATCAAAACCAAGTCAGGGAAAAGAGAGGAAAAGGGGTGGGTTGGTATGGTGGTCCTCTACCTCCTCCTTGGAGGTGTGTTGAGGCATCAGAAAGGGTTTGTGGTGCAGAGAAATTGGGCTGTGAGCCATCCTTAGCTGGCCAGGCATTTGTTGGTGGAGGAGGACTAGAGATGGGTTTTTAAAGGGCTGCACAGGATGCTTGGAGATGCTGAGAGGGAAGGTTCTCCTGGAAAAAAAGTGCCTGAGGTTGAGGGGCAGGACTTGGAGACACTCACAAGTAATCAAATCTGTGAAAGTCAAACCCGCAGGGCCAACTGTATTACCTTTCTTTGATTCCACCCTCAGGAGTTTGGTCAGTGCTGGATTTACTGTAGACAACATCCAGTTTATACAGATGAGTACTGCACAACATGTTTGAGTCTTAAACTATGTGATATTTTACAAGTTGTCGTAACAATTTCAGCTATGATCTCAGGGAGAGATGTGTCTCATAGGAAACCTAAAAAGAATTGTAGGAGATGACCAACTATTTGCAACCCCTAGTCCACAGGCGAAATATATTCCCATGGCTGTATATGAGAAAGATAGACCTGTAGATTATAATTCTTGACTGCAGCTGATACGAATAAAAGTAATTAAGGTTGCAGTGATACTATGTTTTTCACCATATTTCAAAAAATATAAAATGCAAATATCATCAGAGGAACTCAAAGTTTTGTTGTCATATGTTCAGAAGAACAATTTTACTTCCAGAAGTACTTTGTTTGGTGTAGCAGATGTAAAATTGTTTAAAACTTCTGCATGCTAAAGCATTAATGGATCTTCTCTAGTCTTGTGCAGTTTTGTATCTTTGGTTGATTATCTCAAGGGGGAAATATCCCATCTCACATGGGCTGACATGAATAGGAGCTTGATGTTGACTTGGCCTGTATATTCTAGGTTTCACTTTTGTTTCTGTTCTGCCTCTGTTCTCTCTGCAGTAGCACTTGTTTCCTCTCCAAGTCTATGTGGAAATTAAATTTTACGAATGTATCGGTGGCATCAGCCACTGTGTATTATTTTTCATGTAGCTGTTGTTCTTGTTTTTGTTTCAATTTCATACCAGGTACAGTCCCAAGAAAGAGAAATGTACTCTTATTGAATGCATCTGTGGTTCATAGCTTGGATTATGTGCATTGTTGCAAATGTTAAGAGGTGCCTTCAGTGAAAGGATAGCTAGGAGAATTGTGGATGCTCCGTATTAGTAAAACTGATGGCACTTTAAAACTTTTAATTGCATTTGAATGTGTTAATGAAATTTGAAGCCCGGTTGTTATTTTAAAAAATAAATCTTTGCCACTGAGTTTCTTGCCATCAGTTTCAGTGGTTAGACACCACGTAGACTGTAGTAGTTTGTCTTTTGTGAGTATATTTTTGCCTGATAGAAAGGAGTGTGTTTTAGTCTGGAATTTATATTTGTAAAAAGTAATCAAATTATTAGTTCCAAACCTCCAAGGTAGTTATTTTTGTAGTTAACTCTTTTCTTCATCTTCCCTCAAAGTATTATTTATTTCCAGTATTTATACCCCACCCATCAGCCAAAAAGGCTCCCAGAGCAGCTTATAAATTCTTGATTTGAGCGTTCCCTGCCCTCGTGCTTACAATGCTACTTGCTAAATGCAGCACAAAGCCCAGAATGGGCCGACACTGGAAACATGTTATTTCTACTTTGTCATTTACTGAACCTGCACCGTAATTATAAAAGTAGCCAAAATTAATTATATTATAGAAAGAGTAGTACACTTTGTTAAATTACCACTATAACGTATCTCAGTGAGGTAATGCCAGGCTGAGGGATCAGTGTTCACATGGACTGCAACAGCCTCCAGTGCTTCATACCACAGAGTGCAGCAAGCTGAAGCAGGAAGTGGAAATCTGAGCCCCACCATCAGAAGAACAGTGTGACTCCCCACCACCACCACCATATTTTGTGTGTCTGTTTTAAAAAATATTACTGTGAGGTAGAAGAAAGAGAATCCTCAAGACTCAAGCCCATATAGCAAATACAACAAAGCAGCCTCCTGTCTACTCAACTGTAGCAGCAGAAGAGCATCATGCACCGTTAATCTTCCCCCTGTATCCAGCCTCAAGACTCAATTGTACATGCCAAGAGTGTAGGGGGTGCAGCAGAAGTCCAAACTGGATACAGTAACTTACAGTTGCATGTGAGGAGGGAGTATTGTTTTCAAATTCAAAAAGTGTGCCCACAATGAAAAAGTGGAGAAGAATCCTGCTGAGGCAAGGGAGAGCCAGTCAAGAGGAGTGTTGTATTGGACCAGTCACTGGGTTCCTGCATGAGCTAACCAGCTCTTTTGGCCCACCTGTCTCCCTGGCATGTGGTCAGTTCACCCCACCCCGCTGTTTTGCCTCGTAGGTTACCCCTACTGGACCCCATTATTAGTCTCTTATGTTGTCTTCTCTTGTCCAGAATATTTGACTGAAAACTGTGTGGCAGTAGCACCAATTCTGCCTGTGCCCTCTGAGAAATCAGTCCCCTTCCAGTCAAGGAATCTGAGTGACTAAAGAGATAAGGAACCACTCCCTCCTGTACTTGTCAAACTCTCTGTCTGCCCTTTGACCTTCCCACCCTGTGGCTAGCACATGTAGCAAAAATCTGGTCTTTCTTGATCAGCATCCAGCATGTGGAAGATCCTGAAAGGAAAAGACACATGAAGTTGCTAACCGGTCACACCCCGGCAGAGCTCCTGTGTTTTGTTTGCACAGTGGTCAGCAGACTGCAGGGTAGCAGGGGCAGTGACATGCTGTATGGCAGAGATGGCCGTACCTTTGTTATTGTTCTTTTCTTAGTACTTCAGGATTCACCAGCTGAAATCATTTTCTGTTCCTTTCCTATTTTCTAATCATTTCCTATTTCCTTCTGTTTAAAAGGAAGTAGAATTGAACAAGTTGCTTCTTAGCACATTCTTAGCTGAAAAATTTGTGTTCAGCACCAAAATTAAACCAAGGCCATGCTTCTTTCAAAAAAAAAATACCCACTCTGGATTAGCCCAAGGCTTTTGAATTTCAGCAGTCTGATTGAGATGAGAAAAGTCATTTTGTTGTTGCTGCTGTTTAACAATTTGAGGATATAAGAAAACCCTGACAGCCAGTGTGGTATAGTGGTTGGAGCACTGGACTGCAATCCTGGAGACCAGAGTTTGGTTCACATACTCTGAGGCCTAGAAAACCGTGTGATAGGTTTGCCCCAGGGTCACCACAAGTTGGAAATGACTTGAAGGCACACAACAACGAGAAAACCTTGTTGATCTACTAGCAGGTCTGTACCTGCCTTCTGGTCATATCTGTGTCTTACTGCTTCAGCTCCATGGGAGAAATACCTTTGCCTGTGGCGTAACTGTGCGTCATGGAGCTTGAATAGTTACAAAAGCCTCTGTAGAACTTGTGCTAACAGTTCCGCTGGGAAAGACAGTTGGGAACATCTTGGTCTGTGTTCTCTGGCCTTCACAGAAAGGTTTCAGATAGACCCTTTACCTCTAGGAAAATGCATTATGGTTACTGGAAGGAGGCACAAAAATAATGATCTGTTGTCTACAACTGGTATATGTAGCCCCTGACTCTGGATGTGTAGCAGGTATGCTTGAGGGTGTGTGTGAGGGAAGGGAGCAGTGTTGCCTGAATGATGAATCAATGGTCATTGCTCAGTGTGCATACACACTTGCGTGCACACACACACACACAGATGCACACAATAGCATGGAGGAGAGACTGCAACTACTATGATTTTATTCATCCCTTCTGCTCCTGACGGAACTCCATGTGTCCAGGGGCTGTTTGTTGTTCTGCATGCATCTGGTATGTGATGCTCCAAGCCGACAGTGCTCATGAATCTTTGGCAACTATTCAGGTAGAGAGTGCTTGGACTGTGCCAGTTGAGAGGTTGCTTGTATATAGGAGTGAGTGCTTCAGCTATGTGGAGGGGCGTACTCTCTGCTATTGGGTGAAAAAAGTGTATTGAAGCAGTACAGTTAAAATACAACACAGTACAGTATTCAGATATAGGGGAGGGACAGGAGGCTGTTGAAAACTCTTATCCTTTGCAGTATTCATTTCCCCCTTCCCTTCCCTGAGCAGCTGTTTAAGAGGGATGAATGTCTTACTGGCATAGTTTTCAAGCTGGTAGGACATTTCAGGTGTCTCCAGTGTTGTGCGGCTACAGTTATATTCCATGACTCCCGCAGCTAGCACAACTTCAGTGCAGGATTACTCTGCTGTGCAATACTTTCTCTAGAACAGAGTCATTTAAGAGATACTAAAACTGCTGAGAAGAATTTGTGTCACCACTGTGTGAAGCTTTACTGGACATTTGTTACCATAGCATTATTATCCGAGCTTACAGTAAAGTTTCAGAAAGTGACCTTGTTCTGAAGGAGAAACTAACAAGCCAATTTTGGATTACAAACCACTCAAAATAATGATATGTATATTAACTAATTATGAGATCCAGCATGGTATGGTGGTTTGAGTGCTGGACTATGACCCTGGAAACCCACTGGATGACCTTGGGCACATCACGTACTCTCAGTGCCAGAAAACCCTGTGATAGATTCACCTTAGGGTTACCAAAAGTCAGAAATGACTTGAAGGCTAACAACAACAATACTAATTACATGCTGCTTTATTTGCCTTCTGATGTACACATATGCTTATGGAATTATCTGCTGACTTGATTTTTCTCTGAATATTTGTTTATGAAAGTGATTTTTATAATATTGTAAACTGATGAGTTCATGGTGCTTTTAGTATTGCTGTTACTGTTCTAGTTTCTTCCACATTATTTTTAAAATATTGAATTAAAAATAGTTTAAGAGTGTGAGACTTTGTGGATTTCTCACTTATTCTTTCTCTCTAACATAGAGTAACTTCAAAAATATAAAATCTCTGGTTGCTGTTAATAGTGTGATCTTGATTCTAGTGTTACCTCCTGAAGTGATTGAAATCCAAATGGCCGTGTTAAAGCTGTCTAGCCCTCTTTCTTATAGCAGATATGTACATGTGCATGCACACACACACACACACACACATACTCACACACACAGAGCCTGTTGGTGAAACAGGAAATGCTGGCATATGCAGAAAATGTTTGTGGTAGTGTGGGTGGTGATATTTCAGTCCATTTGTAGCCTAAGCAGAAAAAAAGTGGCAGACAGTAAAAAGAAGCCAAAATTAACTTTGGAGTACTTAGTTGCAGTTTTCAAGTTATCAACAGAGATGAATGTACAATCTACTGTAGAGAGTTATCCTAGGGAAGGTGAAATAGCTAACAACTAAAACTTTTTAAAATTACATAAAATTCAACAGTGTGTACTTCCAAGTAAGTGTGCGTAGGACTGTATTCTTTTCCTCTGCTTAAGAATGTTCTAGATCAGGAGTGGGGAAAATGTGGGTCATGGGCTGGGTGCATTCCTCACTCTTTTCTTGCAGCCTTCAAGTCTTTCCAGAACCCACAGGTCCCCCTGGGCCACCCAGGCTCCCCAGATAGTTCTTCACATCTTTTAACATTTCTTGTTCCCACTCCTAAACCTTTGTTATTTCCCAATTTTCAGCCGAAAAATGGCCAAAAATTCGGAAGTGAAAGCCAAGAAATGGACTTACTGTCACTTCTGAGATTGAATTTTTGCTGAAAATCTGAGGGTGCAGCCCATTGTTGGGGATGAAAATACACCCTAGGCCACACTGCTGTTGTCTACCCTACTTCCACCCTGCTAAAGCTTGTAGTCCTCCTAGCCCTGTTTGGATCGGTCTGGGAGGTAGGTATTGGAACAATGGATTTCTCCTAACTGTTTTATAAAAGATTTTTTTACATGTTAGTTTCACATTTAGTAAAGAACACAGTGCACATCCAGCGTTAGGAAAACCACACAAACACTGTTTGATATCTAGCTAATAATTATGTTAGGAAGGGGAGCCTAAGGCTCTCTGCCTAAGGCTGCATCTGTTGTCTCCTCCTCCTCCAGAATGTGAAGACAAGGACAGCCTTGTAGAACTTAGAGTGGAGAAAGAAGGAAAGCAAGCAAGGAAAAGGTCTTTGATGGGGAATGAGAAATGTTTTTCCTCCAAAAAAATCTCATGTAATTAGCTCCTTCTCCCCAAAGCTCAAAACCTGGAAGAGGCAGGACGAATAAGGAATGGCATTTTCATTTTGTTAAGCCCTTTAGCATGGTATATAATTTAAAGTTAAACAGTGTTTAGGAACAACTTAATTGTTAAATCCCTTTTTACTTAAATGTATTTAAATTAGTTTTTTTTAAAAGCATATTAACAGTTGACTAAACACCTTATTCTGTTTCCACAAACTTTCTTACGTATGGAGGGGAGTCTTGCAAACCTATTTCTGCATAATTCATTTGTCCATTCTTTGGCCAGTCACTGCCTTCTTAAGGCTCTTGGAACCACTTGTCATACATTAAAGATACTAGAGGGGATTGATATCTAAAGTCTCGAGATCGTCACAGCTTCCTACTAAACAAAGACAGAAGTTGCCTTATTCTTCTTCCTCAATCCCCTCTCCTCTGAGAGTTATCAGAAATATGAGGAGGAATCATAGATTTGTCCCCAAAAATACAAGTGACACTTTGGGCTTTGATAGCCCAGGTTGATCACAAGGTTGCCCTGATATTTGGTACTGATTAAACTTCATTGGCATAAGGATACTATAATCAGTTTCCTTGCTCTGACCCTTTTCCTTGCTCCTTTCTTAACTTCCTGGCAGACGTTATATTACGCAAACATAATAGGTATCTTTTCAAGGTTGCAGCTCCTTAGTCAGGAGGACAACCCAGTTTTTCCTCTTCAGGAGGGAGATGTTCAGAATTCCCTATTCCATCAGTGATGGTGAACAAAATGCCTTGTGATCTATACTCACTGTCCTAATCAAAATGGGAAATACCCTCCACTTTTGCAGAAACCAAGGGTACAAGCCCCTGAGAAAGTGGAAGAAAATTCTCTAGGAATCTCCAGGTCCTCCAGCATGATTCTGTGGTCAATTTCCACTTGAAGTGGGCCATAGAGTCACACTGAAGGACCTAGAGAAGCGTTCTCTCTAAGAATCTCCAGGTCCTTCAGCCAGCTCTGACAGAAATAGACCATAGAATTGTGCTGGAGGATCTAGAGATTCCTAGAGAGAACATAATTTTTTTCTGTGGCAGGGCCAAATAGAGTAAAACTTACTTACTTTCTTTCTTTCTTTCTTTCTTTCTTTCTTTCTTTCTTTCTTTCTTTCTTTCTTTCACCCTTTAATAGTCAAATCAACAATGGCTGAATCCACAAAAGTAGAGCACACATTGGAGTGCAAATCTATGTGACGGCGCAGTTCCTCAAACAATGTCTCCTGTTCTTCATAGGCAAAATCCTGCTTTTGGTAAAACAGAATATATCATTGGCACCCAAAATAACAGCTACTGTCTGCTTTAGCAGACAGTAATTAGACTTATTATAGTGGGCACTGGATCTGAGAGTTTTTCTAGAGTTGTCCCTCAAGTCTCAAAACTGAATGTTTACCCATCAGGGTTAACAGACAAGTTCTGGATTCCTGGGAAAGGTGTGGAGTTGATAGAAGTCATAAGAACAGACTGGGTTCAGGGGCTCTCTTACTCTTCCCTTTCCTTGATATCCAGCTCTTCATTCTTTCAGAAGTTAGTGAACCCTGACAATCTTAATTGCTCCAATGTGGCTATATTGTTCCTGTTCTTCAGACCTCTTTAACCTTCCTGTGGCAGGCCCAGCTGTTGTTCATAATGAACCTTAATGGATAGTAGTTCCTCTCCCTTTAATTTGCTAAGATAATGGTTTCATTTTTGGAATTAAACTTTTTCAGTGACACTGAGTTCAGTATGCTATGTCTTTGAGAGAGCCCTTTTGATGGAAGAGGGCCACCACCTTTCATTACAGTCCTGCTATCATTCAGAAATATGAAGAAGGAAGGCTGCATTTTAGAAGGATAATACATGCCTGAGACCCTGTCCATCTATGAACAAGCATCAGTGTTGTTTTTAGAGACACCTCCTTGGACTTCAGTATCTTGTACACGAGTATGGATTTTGGGGGAAGAGTTCTCGGATTTGTTTACTCAAGAAGCCATCTCGGCTGACTAAGTAAGGAGCACAGCTATTTCTCGTGACTTGTGTGAAAAATCCTAACTGGTAAAAATATGCCAGGCAGTCACGTGGACTTCTGTAGATCCTTTCACTCTTTATTACAAGTGGGAGTCTTCATTGGTTTTGAAGCCAAGCATTTGTTTCTGCTAGCTAGGCGTGCAATTCAGTCCTACTATGATTTACTATTTGTATGTATTTCTCAATATAGATATTGTCTGGTGAAAATGTTGGTGTAACTTGGGCTTTATATTGGCTGATAAATGCATAATTTAAACCATTTTTAACCTGTGATTCATTCTGCAGAGTTTGACCATTTTTTTCTGTCAAAGAAGGACTGCTCTTTTTCCCCATATACAGATCCCTACACTCAAAGATTAAACAACATTTACATAATTGTTTTCAAGTCCAGGGGCCAAAATATGGAGGTGGTATGGATTTTGGCAACCTGTCTTAATTTTCTCTTTACATTTTATTACAGTGATTACTATCTTTAAGGAGTCTTTTGATGTTTAAAAAAGAAAAAAATTGCAGTTTTTTTGGTAGCCTCTATTTTCATATGCTGAAGTGCGATTTTAATATAGCAATAGTCCTATCAGTTACATTTCTATACCGCTTATCAGTGTGAAGCACTCCCTAAGTGGTTTACAATGCATCTTAACAAACTGTCCCCAACAAGCTGAGTACTCATTTTACCGGTCTACAGAAGAGTGGGTGGCTGAGTCAACCTGAAGTCCTGCGGCATCAAACTCCCAACACTGTGGCTGCAGTATCGGCATTTAACCAGTGCGCCACCAGGACTCCATTTTAAGTCAGCTCAACCTTCATCAATGAAATTCAGCCTATGGAGTTTAGGGGGGAAAATGCTGTGGTTTGTTTCTTTTTCATCAAAATTCTTAATGAGACCATATTTTTATCATGTGAGGTCCTTCATTTAGAACTTTCAGAATAATTGAGATATGTTCATTTCTTGCTAATGTAACAAATTACTGACATGACAGATTTGTTGTCATGTGCCTTCCAGTTGTTTCTGATTTACTACTATCACAGTGTTTTCTGGGGCTGAGAATGTGTGATGTGCCCAAGGTCACCCAGTGGGTTTCGTGGTACAAAAATGCCATGAGAAAGCAGATACTGCTTCAGACTATCTAATACGAAAATGGTTAATTGGGCAAAATGTGAAAGGATGTGAATTTACTTAAATTGTTTTGACAGATTTGTAAACAGTTCCCAAAATTGAAGTAGTTTAAATTAAAAAAAAAACTGAACAAAGGTCTTTGTTCAATTGTGTACGTGTAGGTAAAATATATATTCTGGTTCTAATTGTTAATTTCTGTTTCCAGTGACTTTCTGTGATTATGCATTATTGCCTGGGAATAACTTCCACTAAAATTAATAGTGCTTATTTATGAGTAAACCCGCAGAATTCAGCCTGTAAAGCACGTTGAGCATTTGATTAACAAGTTATTTTCTTCATCCTATTTAAGCACCAAACTTTACTTTTAACTAGAAATGTAAACCAGATAAAGAAATAGTCAGAAGTAGGAACTTTGTAAAAGAAACTGAGACAAATATTCAGACTTCCGCATTTCTTTTTTATTTGTGTGCAGCACTTCAGCTTATTAGTTTGAAATGTAAGAACTGAAAGCATTTGCCTCTGGTTCTGCTAGGGCCTTTAGCCCTAAGGAAGATTCAAGTTCCATTTCAGTTCCAAACCTATTAATTTGCATACTTAATATTGGAGAAGGAGTTGTAGAAGAAAGCAGTTGAGCTATTTCTAAGATAACTTCCCTGTACTGATGTTATGAAATACAGTGAAAGCACATACAAAAAGCATAGGAAGCAAATAGTTTGTGGTAGAGGATGTAACATTGACAGCTAGTACAAGGTGGACTGATCGTTATACACACAGACTTGTATATTTGTAAACTGAATAATTTGGTGTGTCTAGTTTGGCAGAATTGTTCCCCTCACCATAGAGTAGGAATTAAAAACAAAAAAGGAATAGAATTCATTTTTGACGCTCAGACTTCATTTTGTACACGTGTAGCCAGTAAAGAGCTCTTCTGAAAGCTTTTATGTGCACACACACACAGGGAGTGAATCTGTTTCATTTTGTTCATCATATTCCGTATAATTTCATTTCTATGAGAATAACATGAGAAAATGAAAAAATTTAAAATCCTTGTTTTAAGCATGTTTGTTTGGAAGTAAATCACAGATAGACTGGTTTCTCTTTTAGTAAGAATGCATTTCCATATGTTTGAGTTACACACTGACTTATTTTTCTTCCTTCTAGTTGAGTATGTTGTGGAGTATGATTATGATGCAGTACATGATGATGAGCTAACCATTCGTGTTGGTGAAATCATAAGGAATGTCAAAAAACTAGAAGAGGAAGGATGGCTGGAAGGAGAACTAAATGGGAAAAGAGGCCTGTTCCCTGACAACTTTGTTAAGGTAAGTTCTTTGTGTTCATCTCTGTTCTTTATTAGACTTGCTGTTTAACTTCCATCATTAAATTATACTTGTGGTATCTGAATTTTATCTCGGAAAAATAAAAATATTTAAACCATGAGATACATTAAATTCTGGAATGGTGCCTTGGATTGTATTGTGTAACGTAGCAAATGAAAGTTTTTCTTCGAGTTAACACGTACTGTTCTAGTTTATTCTTTACAGTCTTGCTCATTTTCTTATATTAAAGCTGTATTGCAAAAGGCCTCTTGCCAGACTTCTGAATTGGAACCCAGGTTCTGTCCAGTGATGTTAACCAAAAGTTGTTGTTTAGTTTATGTGTCGGAGTAGATGCACAGTGCACAAATTCATTTTTGTTAGTTACTTTGTTTAATTTGTAAATTATGACTTCTCTGTGTTCAGAAATTATTTTGAGTGACATCCATTTTCCTATCATTTGATCAGGCCTCCTTTATCAGTAGGAGATTATACAAAGTGGATTAGAGGTAGAGTGTTGAAACCAAACTTGTTCAAATTGAAGGTCAGAGGTGTGCAAGAGAGTGGATAGTGTACAAGAAAGATTCTTCTGTATGGAGATGAAGCCTAAAAAAAAAAATCCTCAAGATTGTGATTTCTGTTTAAATGCTACAGTTTATTTTGTTTATTATAAAATTTGTGGGTTTTGTTCTCATATTTTTCCTAGTTCTCAAAAATGAAGATACATGTGCTTAAGTAGCATAGAATAGAGCAGTTTGCAGATCTTCCTTTAGTGCACAGTATATTCATAATTTTATTTCTATAAAAGATAATGTTTTAAAATTTTATAAATATGCCAAATAATATAGTTTTGTATACTAAGTTATGAATGAAGCAATAAAACAGAGCTGAGTTTTCTTTGAAAAGAAGTATTGCATAGATTTCCATTGTTCCAAGAGTGCTGCCCCTCCAGCACTATTTTTCCCCATGGTTTCTAATTTTTCTACATGCATTACATATGTGCTTCCAGCTATCTGGATTATGGTAGCCCCTTCGCTTTCGTGGGGGATGGGGAAACAGAACACCTGTGAAAGAAAAAAAAACTAAATAACTGTGAGGCCCCACCTGCGCAATCGTGATCACGCAGCTGGCGGGGGCAAGAAAGCCAAGTGGGGAATCTCTTTGCCCACCCACTCTCTCTTGCGCTTCCTGGTAGTGGAAGGACTGCAGGGGACAGGCGATGGCCCTCCCCGAACCTTCTGCTGCCCCCCATGCCAGAGAATTGGAGGGGGAGAATGGGGGGGGAAGCGGGCACTTTGCAAATGATCAAATTCGTGAAAGTGAAATCCGTGAATGTGCAGGGAGAACTGTATTTAGCAGCTGTTGTTTTTGCAAGCATATTGTATATCATTTTAAAATCTGGTTTGTATGATCTACTACACTAGGCCAGAGTAACAGATCACCTGATATTCCAGGAAGAAAGAGGAAGAATCTTTAACAAATAATAAAGGTCTTTATGGCATTCCCTCTTTTGGATTGCTCCAAAGTTCTTGCTAGACTTAAAACGTCAGAATCCAGGGTCAATGTAGAAGCACTTTTCTTCGCTGTCCAACTGATCATCAGTCTTGGTGGGAGGGGACAAAGATGGCTGTTTTCCTACTTGTTAGTGGAAAGAAAACTGTGAACTTGAACAGAGTCTGCCTCTAAAGCAGATTGCCTGCCAGGGGTTCAGTAGACAGAATAAATGTGGGAGGTGGGACCAACTGACCTTCAGAACCTTCCCACTGATTCTGCACTTTTGATATTTGTAATGCACTGCAGAGTAATTCTGAAGTAATGTGCTCACACCTGTTTGTTCAGTGGAATTTTCCCTTCCCTTCCTTCCTTGTGGTTCCTCATGTGTTTAAAAATCTTCTCCAGAATAGAGTTGGAGGTGGGGCTGGGGCTTCAGTGGAGAAGATAAGACCATTCTCCTACTGCCTGCTATTATGCAGGCAAATGGACAGTGCTGGATGCAAACTCTTGTATTATTGTATTTTAAAATGCTTTCTTCAATAGTTTTGTTGATCTGCTTGAAAAATATAATAAGCTGTTTCAAATATCAGGTGAGATGATTGATCAAAAATAAATAATTTTATTTTAAAACATAATGCGTAATATTTAAATGGCTAAATGCTGAGGTGTATTTAAGGAATCATAGAATTGTAGAGGTGGAAGAGACCACAAGGGCCATCCAGTCCAATCCCCTGCCATGTAGGAAATGTTTCTATAAATGTTTTCAAACAGTTGACCATTACTCTTCTACTGCTGTATTAGAATTTAATTCCAATATGTTTCAAATGAATATGGGTTTTTTGTCATGATAAAATATTGTAGTTGTTAAAACATAGTGGCTATTTTGAGACTTCCAGATTGGGAAAATGTTGCGGTGACATCCTGTCCCTTGCTGGGGACAGAATGACAGGTGTGGCTGGAACTGGTTTGCCACCTTTGAAATCTGCAAAAATTATTCCTTGGATAGAAGATAGCTCTTGTGTCCTGCAGAAACTGATCTAGTGGATAGAAGAGCTCTTTTGGGCTCTCTGGAAGTGCAGAGATGATCAAGTGCAGGACAGGTGTTCATTGGAATCTTGCCACATTTCACCATTGCTGGAGCAGCCTAACTGTGCATAACCAATTTTCTTAATTTCCCAATTTCAACTATTTTACAACTAAGAACTATTTCAAGGGATGGATAGATTAAACAGGATAGCCAGACAGAGAAGCTTATCAAGGGATGTTGTTTTGTCAGGAGACAAAAAAGAGACAGAATGAAACAACATGGAATTCTGTTTCGTTGGGGAATTTAGAAGGGATTGTGTTATGCTACAGACAAAGAAGATATCATTTAAATAAGATTGCTAAAGGAAAAAAAATCCTGGCCACATACAAAAAATTTGGGGGCAAGAAAGTCTCAGAAAAAGGTGGTGCACAAGAAAGTGAAGCACAAGAAGAAGACAGTAAAATGATTGAACTTAACTCAAAAGAAGAAAGGTACAAAGGTGAGGAACAGAAGAGTGAAGGCAAAGAACAGAAGAATAATTTGACATAGGTGAAACTGGATGTGGACTTGAATGATAAGGCTTAAAAATGGCTTCAGAATTAAAATTGTTTAATGGAATTTCAGGGGAATGAATTTTTTGACAAAAAGGAGGTAAATATTCCACTATTTCAGAAAAAATAAGACAAAGAATGGACTTTATTTACAGGAAACTCGTTGATAATAAGCATGTGAAGAATTCTAATTTGGGACAAGGATTTGACTTTCTTTGTGTAAAGGAAAAAGGGATTGTGTGTTAGGTAAATTGTAATTTGGCTCTTCAAAAACTTTTTGAAGACTCAGATGGTTGTTTTATTGGGAATGAAATTCCACTCCACAGAGGGGGAAATTGATTATAGAAGGTTATGCTCCTTCTGAAAATAGATCAGCCTTCTGTGAAAGACTTCATTAGGAAGTTGCGAATTTTATGGGATATTGGAATGGAGTTGTTAATCCAAAGTTGGATAGATTGATTGAGAAAGAAAGAAAAGAGAAACAAGGGAAATTGCCTGGTTCCCGTTTTGGGTCAGTTTGATGGAAGACACAATCAACCGAGCTTTCACTGGATCACAAACCCTGAAGTATCATGCTTGATAAGAGGAGGGGCTTCTCCTGTCAAGCTTGTGGACTCTCTGAATACATGGAAAGTTTGAAGACTCCAATCCAGCCAAGATAGAGATCTTTAGGACGTTCACGCAGGAGTGGAGCAGCTGTAGCGGATGCTGAGGCTGAGGAGATGATTGGTCACTTTGGAGGAGACGGGGGTGAGTGCCTTCCACCCCCTGTATGGATACTGCACCAACTTTCATCTGGATCTCTTCTGTGTATATATTTTAACATTAGCTGTATTGTTGCTTATAGAAGGCCTTGATTGTAGCAATTGAAATCGTATCACTATTGCTTAAGAGCCTTCTAATCTAATGGAGGATTTAATGAGACAGTATCTTCTTTTGATTGCTATGGGACTGAGAAGCCTTATGAGTTAAATAATTTAACCCTTGTTTTTCCCTTCCTTTTAACCTTGGGATTCACTTCTCGATCTTTAAGGGATATGACTATTAGTTTTCATATTTGATTTTTTACTTGTGCACCTCAATCTTGGATTTTTCATCTTTTTTATCTTTCTGAATGAACTGTCATAGATATATTTGTCTTAGATAATTGGACTGATAGATGGCTTATGTACTTAACTGAATAGAATTTTAATAATATTTGTAAGATCGTCGTGCCTGGAATAATGAAGATTGGATTTTAAGGCAATCTTGTTTGTCTGACTGCTGGTTGGTATTGTGCCAGCTTTTGTTGCTTTGAGAAAATCTACCTGAGAATAGTTCTTATCTAATGTTTGGAAATACAAGCTGCCTTGTGTGAGAACATACTGAACAATAGATGGCCATGAAACAATAATATTGGAGAAAAGAGAAGTTTTGTACTCCTTTTTGTTCCTTCCGTCCTTCCGTCCTTCCTTTTTAAAAATAAAATGGCTATGACTCCAGTTTGGGAAAACATTGGCCAAAATATAAAGGACACAGTTGACGAGGATGATATCTCTGATTATTTTTTTAGTTTTCTGGCAGAATTCAGGCAACTTAAAGTTGTATTGAAAATAAGCTTGGTGCATTCATAGAATGAGTGACAGGTCTTCAACATGGGACAGGTGAAGTTAACAAGAATTCAGCAGAAGCCTGAAAAAAGTCTGTTCACTTTCAGGACAAGGAGGTAGCAACAGGAATCCTGTCAGAAATAATTCAAGATTTTGAAGTTATGAAAATCCAAACTGAGATAATTACACAGCATGAATTGGAGAAAGTAGATACAGCCTATGAAAAAAGGATGAAGGCCCCAAGTTAGGCAAGTGCAAGATCAAGAAGAATAGAATTGTGTACTGGCATGGTCACATAGACCCTGGGAATCCATCACAGAAGGGGAAGCCTGCCCAGATCTTCTTGGGCTTTGCTAAATTCTAATGGCGTTGCCTTCCCAATTTCTTTCAACACATGACATTGTTGATGATCCTCTTCCACACATTAGCAGTCTTTTATTGGAAAATGAAAGCCTAGGAATTTGAAGGAAACATTCACAATTGCCCCTATACATTTCTAGTCTAAACAAGTACTTTCTAATGCTAGGCTGAACTTGGAATTTGGGGCTGGGTGCAGTGCTTGCCAACAGAGGGAGGTGAAGAATGTATTTTATGCCTACTGTTCTTGAAAATTCCCGTTAGCTAAACGAAATTATATTTTTGAAAAAGCTGCAACTGAGACATGTTGGCACTTCCATGAGTGAGCCAGATGTTCCACATTGATTATAGCTGGTCTCAGGAAAGCAGTGCCTCTGGTCTGCTAAAATACTGTACCGCAAACAACTCCAGTGTGCTCTTTTTTCCTTATGTGAGATTAACTACGTGCAATCAAGTGACATTCCCACTCAGGCTGCAAACCTTTCATTTTGATGCTTCCTACAGAGGCCTGGAAAGCTATTCCTTGAACTTGATAGCGGAGATCTCTGGATCAGCTGGAAATAACTGATTGACTTAGGGCCAGTTAACAACGGCATAAGAGGAAGAAACCCTGCAGGCATCTCCAGAGTGCCATGGGATGTCATATCACTAGAGGCTGAATCACAAGCATGGTGTAGTGGTTTGAGTATTGAACTACAACTCTGGAGAGCGGAATTCAAGCCATGGAAACCCAATGGGTGCCCTTGGGCAAATCACACTCTCTGAGCCTCAGAGGAAGGTACTGGCAAACCCCCTCTGAACAAATCTTGCAAAGAAACCCTGTGATAGGTTTGTCTTGGTGTTGCCATAGGTCAGAAACCGAAATTGAACTGAAGCTGACATGATCTCTGAAGATCCACCCAGCTTTCAGTGTGTGGAATGTTCACTGAAACCACATCATTCTGCTGTCTGTCCAGGTCATCCAGGTCATTCATCACAGTGAATATGAGGTCAGTGAAATTATGAATCCCAATAATTGCACCAAAATCTTTGTGTGCTTTTGTATACCAGGAAGGCTGCAGTTTGGAAGAATGGTCTGGGAAGCTGCCTAGGTGCTTCAGAAAAGCTGAGGAAAAGGTTGCAGACAGGGTGGGGAGGAGTTCCGAGGAGGGTTTCAAATCTGGCAGCCAGTCTTTTGCATCTTCACACTGCTGACACTAGCATTCTTGAGTTGTCAGGAGGCCAGGGAGGAATGGTGGATTATGCGAGTGGTAGTCAAACTTCTTTTGGGGGACCACAGACTCCTCACTGTTGCCTTTTGGAGAAAGAGTTACACTTCCAGCCTGAGGAGAGTCAGTTGACTCTCCAAGTCAAAACAGGATGCACTGTGCCTTAGCGAGCCCTTGCAGCAAATCCAGCTCATAAGCTTGAAAAACTTGTCTTTATTGAGGAGATTCTGCGCACTGTCCAGATTGGTACTTTGGCCCATGATCCCTGCCTGCCTTTGACCTTGCATTTGCTTCTAAAGTACATTATGGCTGATTTGCTTTACTCGGCTTTCTGACTTGCTTGCCTCTGGCCTTTGTCTGCCTGATCAGGTGCCACCTGGTCTGTGACCACATCAGCTGTTCCTTCAGCTCCCAAATGCCCATGCCTGAGCTGGATCTGAGCTGCAGCCTATCCTGCAGCGAGGTCAGAACCTGACAACCTGTAGTAGGTATTCCTTGAGACAGCGCGTGAGCTGGTGTTGGAGCAGTCTCTACTATCCCCTCTAGTACTGTCCTCTACCATGTAGATTGGTGCATTGTAGCCAGTGCTTTTGAGGTTAAAGTTTTTATCAAGAAAATAACTCAGTTCCCCCACTAAGATTCATCTGTAGCATATGACAAAATATGCATCTGCAGTTAGGAAGACAAAATAAAAAACCTGTGTAGACCCTTTCATCCAAGGAGTTCCCTAGATGGCAACTACAGTCTTTAGTTATGAACAGGTCATGATCCTTTAATAATACCGGTTCTCTTGGGAATATTTGCTTTCTTATTTGCTTGATAAGCTGCTTCATAAAATCTGAAAGAATATTTTCTTAAAAGAGTATTTCTAGGCTTTATGAAGCAATTTATCAAGTAAGCAGAATGGCCTAATATTTCAAAATATTGTGGAAAGCAATTGATACTTCTGATATTAATATGTATGTGATTAATATTCTTAGTGAATAACATCTGCTAGTTTGGTTATGCAGATAGTCTTACAACTTAAATAGAAACTTTAAAAGTCACTGATGTGTACTATCTCCACCTTAGTGTAGGGACTTAGGCCCTTTTTGCATCGCATTTCTGAAGCGAAAGGGCCCCTTGAGCATCGCGTAAATGTGAGGAGCGGTCCATACGATGCACTCACATTTGCATGACGCTCAAGGGCCTGATGCGGACTGCACATGCATTTTTTTATTTTCGGCTCAAAACCATTGCTCCGGGGCCCCACACGCACTTACCTGGCGTGCGGAGCCTCGGGAGCAGGGCCGGTCGCGCGTCCTCTCCTCAGTGCAGCCTGGCAGGTCCCATGCTGCACTGCGAATGGAAGAGGCGGGGCGCTTGCACGATGGGGAAGCAACTGCGGAGCCGAAGCAGGAGGGACACGACAGCGTTCCTCCCAAGACTTCATGCGCAAGCCGAGCAGCCCAGCACCAGGAAAAGGTAAGGTGTGAAAAGGGCCTCAGTTAAAAGGAGGGTATATCTGGTATTGAAATTTCATCGAGGTTTGTACATCATACTAGACGAATGATGTCATCTGATACAACAGGCATGTTTTTAAGTAGAATAGAAAAGCAAAATGCCAGTCCATTACAAGTGAATAATTTGCATGCAATATTTTGGGTTCACGTTGGAAATTTAAAAAGTAAGGGCAGCTCACTGAAAGTCAAGCTAGAGACTAAATGGGATTTTTTTCCCCAGCAATCTAGATTTTCTCACTGTCATTGTCTTTTTAAAAGGACCATTAAATATGTAGATATTTCTAAGATTTGATGTTAATCCTTCAACTACACTTACATATTATGATTTCTTCAATAGTGGACAGGAATTACAAATGGGTGCCTGTTTCTCAGAGGTTGGGCATTTATAATTTGATGTGGCTGGAGAATGCAGTTCATTATGTTCTGAAATGCTCTTTATAAAATGGGCAAAGGGAAAAGTTCATGGAAGAGATTTAATTAAAATTAGCACCCTATTACAATCAAGAAGCATTCTGGATTTACTAAAAGATCATCATCCATTTGGAACTTACAGAACAGCTCTGTATGTTTTAGCTCCTGGGAAACTTGAAGAAAAAAAATAGAAACTATTTTGCAGTCATCAGAAGATACTGCTTTACCAACAGTGCACATTTTCTGTCTTAGGATTTTACTGAAATATATTTTTTTTAAAAAGTCAAGTAGTCATTCTGTTGGGAATGCTTTGGTTATGTACTCTTGCATGGCGGGGAGTTGGACTTGCTAGCTGTACGATTCTGTGATTTCATTTTGTTGCAACATTTATTTTTAAAAGATCTGTATGGACAATCTTTTTTAGAATTTGTGAAGCCTGTTGGTGACCATCATCATCATCCATTGTCACCATCATAATCCCCTCCTTCTCCTTAGAATTTTACCAGGGACTACAAACAGGTAGTACATTGTTGGAGAAAAGGATGGTGATTTGCCTGTAAAGGTGTGTGCAGCTGCCCTTACAGCTATAAAACAAAACCAGGAAGTTTGTTATTACTTGAACTTTGCTCATTGCAGTAACTATTTAAAACTTCCTTCAACACATGCAAACATGCACATGTACCTGGGTGTGTTAAAGCAAATATGTCTTTAGAACTAGTAAGTTCTTTTTCTTTTCCTTGCTAAAGATGATAAAAAAATCATACTTTTTGCAATTGGTTATTTGAGCCTGTTGTCTTTGTTGTTCTGTCTTTTTTGATCTGTGAAACAGTTTAGCATTTTATAGTACTGTGTCTGATGCAATGCTTATAAATTATGTGACGTTTCCTAGCTTTAGATAGCTGTTTATTTTTGGTTGATTTTCATTATATGTTTAGATTCAGATACTGCTTTTCAAACATTTTTAGTCTGTGAATTCACCAGGACAAACTCATATAAATGTAAACACTGGGGAGTGGTGCTTGTAGGACAAGGTATATTTTTTGTTTCTCTTCAAGATGTTCACATTGGGGATATAATTTCTAGTTCAGGCTATATTGAGAAAATAAAATAGACTTTGGTTATCTGGCATTCAGTGCAACAATGGCAGTCCTTGCTGGAGGAACCATACCTCTCCCTGACCACATTGCATTTACTTGCACTGGAAAATTTCGTATACGCGAGTTTACATGTTTTGCCTAATATGTAAGAATATAATGTGTTTTTGAGTAAAATCTGTCGTACAGTCATTGTATCAAAGCAAAGTTTAAATGATCACAAGCTCAGATGTTTCAGGAAATGCTGTGAAGCATTAAAGGGCTAGTTTCTTGTTCATTTTATTGTAGTGAGACCAACAATTATTAAACTGTCTGTTTTAAAAGATAGTGTTGTATTCAACAAATACTGGAGTGGGAATTAATAACGATCAGAGTGCCTCTTTTCTCTCTCCTTCTCCTCTTTCGTACCTGCTTTTTTAAACCACAGTTTCCTGGCCTGCCATGAAGCGGGATGCTATAGTTTAAGTGCTCCCTACAGTCTAGGATTTCAGATCATGGTTAAAGCCTATACTGCAAGTTTCTTCATTCCTTTTATTTTTGTATTAGAACATGAAACCTTGCAGTGATCTTGGATTCTGCCTTTTCCTCCCAACAGTTAAGTGACCCTACGTGCTCCTATAACTCCTCTATTTCTTCTAATTTCGTTCTTCCTCAGCTTCTAGACTTGCCTTTACGTGGCTCTCTTGCTGTGGCTTTCCTACTTAGTTAAAATTGATAAAAGAGAAAATCTTTTATCTGAAAAATAGATAAAACAGGGCAGCAGCCTCTTAAAAGTCCTATTTTTAAAAACATTCTGTTCTCAAATATTGACAGAAAAAAAGTATTTGCCTGCTGATGAAAGGTGTGTGAGGAAGTTCCAATTCTGGCCTCCCTAGAAAAGAAGTTCCAAAGCCTTTTTTTTAAGATTGTTGTTGATAGTTTAATTCCATTTTAACATTAATATCTTTTTTATGATTGTAAATATATTGTATTTTAAGTTGGTAAGATAGCAGTTGGAGATGCTGCTGACTAAGCCTGGAATCTCTGGCTCCTGGTTGCGGAATATGTGCTTTACCATGGATCTTTGCAAACCACATTTCCAGACTGGGGTGGCAGGGATGCAGTGATTCAGTTGTGCAGAAAAATGTTCTACATATGCTCAGAAGTGATCAAGACATTTCTAAATTATAATTGTCCACCCCTGATTCACTGATTGATATTGATATTCGGTTCTTGCAGTACCTGCAGTAGGTTAATGTCATCTAGCAAAAATAATCACTGCTTACTAACTTTTATGATCACTCCATATTAACCTTTAGCACACAGTGTTTTTGAAGAGTGAGTAAGCAACATACATGTTGGTGATGGCTCCTAGGAACAGAGATGGAGAAGACTGACAGAACTTAACTGGATTTTAAGATAAAATCTCTTGCTTACTGAATGCCTTTCCAAAGATGATGGTTTCTGATCATATCAAACTCCCTCTATCCTCAAGTAACAGTCATATTGTGGGATTAATACTTGGGAAGAAAATTTCAGGTAGGAGAGGCGAATTTAAAGCAGTAAAAGAAGGTTCCCAAAAACGTGCCCCAAGAGGTCACTAACAACAAGCTCCATGCCATTTTTTGTAATTCCTGTGGTCTTCTTTGAAAATTAATGATGCAAGTAATAAATCATTTACCAGCATCCCACCAAATTCAGTTAGTGTTAATGACAGTGAATTAATCTGAGTTTCAAATAGTTCACAGTAACAAATTAATTCTTAAACCTAACAGTCCAAGTTCTGTTCACTTTTCCTTGTGCTAAAAGACTTCAATATTCCTTCACAAAAGATACCCCTTTGCTTGTCTCTTCCTTCCCTTTTCACTTTCATTTTCTCTCCCTTTCTTTTGGCATTCGTACTTTAAAAATCTGTTTTTCAAAAAAGTCCAGGTTATGAGTCAAGAAGTGGCTAATTTAAATCTTACTTTGTCAATGGAAGCCTTGAGTAAGCAACAGTAACAGACAGCTGCCAGAACTCAGGGAGTATGCAAAGAATTTGTACATTTAAAAGTGCATTTTAGACAAAATTTTCCATCCCTCTAAAGTCTGTGTTTCTTATAAACAGTTTTCTTTTCTCGTATATATAGCTCAGCTGTCTTAACTTTTGGTAAATTGCACCTTATACACAGAATTGCTCTAACATCAACCTGTATCTCTCTGCTTCTTTTGTGACATACCAAGGAAGTGCTGTTTGTAGGCTGCCTTGCATTATATTTTTATAGAGGGGAGCAGGCATTTAGTTTTCATACATTCTATCCCTGTCTTCTTTAGTACTGTGCCAGTGCAATGTGTGGCCCCTGCAGAAACTTCTCTGTGCTGCCAGGTCCTGTCCTTCCCTCCTTCCCAGTTCTTTGCAGTTAGATGTGCTGTGCAATGGAGTACTGGCAGAGGCTCCAGCACCCCACTACCTGTATCTTCCCAGAATGTCTCTTAGCCTACATAAAGACAGCAGGTAGGTGGAGCCTCATATGGTACCTCACAGTGCAGCTTGCCTGATCAAGAGAAAAAAATTTAAAGAAAAAAGAAGCAAGCAAGTGGGACGTTTTCTGATTGTGCACCCACAAAGCAGCTGCACTGTTCTTAGTCCAGTAACAATTAGTTGAAAGTTCAAAATTTGTTCTGTTCAGGATACAACTATAATAGAGACAGTTGTATCTGAGCCACATTATATCAGTTCTTGTGATATCCTCAGTACTTTAAAATAATATAATCCTGTATAGGATATCTTTGCAGCTAAGCCCATAAAAGTAACTTACCTTTAAACACAGTGTTACTTATTGCTAGAGTCTGGCAGAGGAGCCATGGATCGCTTTATGCCATGTATGCAGAGGCAGGGCGATAGTATAACAGGAAAAGCAAAGAGGAAGACAAATACATCATTTGAAGTTGAGGAAACTAGGGATAACAGCAAGTTTGCCTGCTCAGGAAAATAACAGTACAGTGGGCCCTCAGTATCTGCTAGGGTTTGGTTCCCCATGGATATCAAAATTCATGGATGCTCAAGTCCCATTATGTGCAATGGTGAGGTAAAATGGTATCCCTTATATAAAATGGCAAAATCAAAGTTTGCTTTTTGGATTTTTAAAAAAATATTTTCAAGCCATAGTGGATTGAATCTATGCGTACAAGAATCCACAGATAAGGAAGGGTGAGTGTAGTGGTTATTCTCACCCTGATATAAAGAAGTTTCCAAAATATTACAAGGGAGAAAATGTTGGTGCATTTTTCAGAAGTTTTGGGAGAACTTGCAACGATATGACGTGGAAGAGGAAGAGAGAGTGGGATGTCTCAGATCTCAAATATGTGGAGGTCTAACAGAGATCTGTGGGGAAATGAGAGTGGAGGAATAAAAAAATTAAAGAGAACCCAATCAAATATGTGAAAGTCCAAGGCAAACTAAGTATATAAGTACAAAACACTATGGGAGAAACATCAACGGTAGTACTTGCAAAGTACAGACAAAAACTGTTGGAGATGGTGCTTAGAAGCCCCTGTGCTTTGGTGGCCTTTGATGACATCATGGCCTTGCCCCCTGCCTTGGTGATTGTTGGGCTGGTTGGGGCCAGTTATCTCTAGTTAGTATATTGGAATGTGTAGTGTGATAATTGATCTGTGAAAAGATGCAGAGGACCTGGAGCAATGAATGACAAAGCTTTTTATTTGTTCTGGAATGTAACTTGTTTTATCACACTCAGCTTGGCTTGGCTCAATAACAGAAACTAGGGAATTATCAATCATGTATGCTGACATATGTGGGGAAGGAATCTTGGTGACAGTAGCTGCCCCCCGTTTTGCTTCTCTTCCCCTTAGAATTGTAGAACCATCTTACGTCTCACTGAACATAGAATCACAGAACTAGACACTGTAGTCCAGGTAGGGTCCGACTAAAACAGAATAGAGTGGTACTATCATTTCCCTTGACCTAGACACAATACTGCTGTTGATGCAGCCCAGAGTCGCATTGGCTTTCTTAACTGCTGCATCACACTGCTGACTCATGTTCAGCTTGTGGTCTACTAAGACTTTTAGATCCTTTTCACAGGTACTGTGGTCAAGGCAGGTGTCATTCACCTTATATGTATGCATTTAGTTTTTTCTGCTCAGGCGTAGTACCTTATACTTCTCCCTGTTGAAATTCATTTTGTTAATTTTGGCCCAGCTCTGTAATCTGTTAAGATCATTTTGAACTCTGATCCTGTCCTCTAGGATGTTAGCTACCTCTCCTCTAGGATGTTAGCTACCTCTCCTAATTTGGTGTCATCTACAAATTTGATAAGAATGCCCTCTATACTCTCATCCAAATCATTGATAAAGATATTGAGTAGCACTGGGCCCAGGACAGAACCCTGTGGCATCCCACTAGTCACTTCTCTCCAAGACATTGCTGAGTACCATTTGGTTTGGGCAGTCAAACAGTTACAAATCCACCTAACAGTAGCAGCAGCAGTAGCAGTCTAGCCCACATTTTACTCACTTGTTTGCAAGAATATCATGGGAGACCTGGTTAAGATCTTACTGAAGTCAAGATACAGTATGTCCACAGCATTCCTTTCATCTGTCGAGCTAGTAACTCTGTCAAGAAAAGAGATCAGATTAGTCTGTCATGACTTGTTTTTGAGAAACCTGTGTTGACTTTTGGTGATCACAGCATTCATTTCTAAGTGCTTACAGACTATTGTGTAATGATCTGCTCTAGAATCTTTCCCAGGGTGAAACACCTGTCTTACTCAGTTACTAAGCTAGTACAAAATTCTGATTTTTAGTTGACCGTGATGGGAAAGAGGGGCATTGGTGTCCCTGAAGAAACAGAATCTCAAGCTGACAGACATTTATTTACTAACAAAATCACAGCATTTCTCAGTGGCAGATCATCTGCTCAAAGTGAGCATACTTTTTTTCTTATCAAGATAACTTTGTGTTGACTAATCTGTAAAGAGATTTACTATTCTTAGTCATTGATTACACTGACGATATTTTCTGCTATTATGAATGTTCTTTAAATTGAAAAACAAATGTAAACAAAGGCTTTTACTAAAAAAAACAATTATTTGTCTGCAACACTAGAGGAACAATATATACATATATAGTGTTTAATGTGAGGAGAAAAGAGTTAAACTTCCCTTATATAGTTTTTCATCAGAAGATTTGCTTGCACTCTCTCAACTGTCTTTAGATGTGTAGTTGTTTCTTACCAAAACTTGGATTCAGTTGTCTGGGGAGGACACACCTTATTGCATGATGTTTGAAAGATTTGCAGCATAATTTCCACAAACATATTCCTGATCTTATGCAAGTAAAAACTGGATTAGAGATCCATTTTCAGTTAATGTGGATGAACTAGAGGGGCTTAACACCAGCAGAGGAAAACAAGTTCATAGAAATAATCCACAGATGGTGCTCTGAAACTGCAGTGCAAGGAACAATTCTTTCTGAATTTCTGGGCTCGCTTACAAGCAGATATTCTGGACCTATCAAAGAGGGTTCCTGAAGTATTGATGCCTCTCATAATGACAAACTTCTGTGAAAAATCATTCTTGACTTTTGTTTATCTTAGTAAGTATAGAAACCATTTGAAAAACACAGAGTCAGAACTCAGAATACAAGTTTCTCATTCAATTGCTTATTTAAAATTAACAAGTAATATTAGTCCATGATTCAGTGTTCAAGTATTACTACTACTACTACTACTACTACTGCTACTACTACTATCATTTTGTATGCAGTGATTCCAATAAAATATTATAATAGGAGTGTATGCATTTACTTATTTCTCCCTTCTCTTCAAATTTGAAGACCCTTGATGAGCAACTTTAAATACTTGCTGCATTTTTAAATTTTGAGTTAAATCCTCATGGGCCATGGCATCAAAGATATTTAAAGGGGGGCCCTGGAAAAGAGAAGGTTAAGAACCACAGTTGTATCCTATTTCTGAAAAAGGGGAGGATGTACAACTTCATCCTGTCATGTTTTTAAATAGAAAATTAGTGCGAGGAGAGAAACGTCTATGCACTGTGGAAGAGGAATGTATGGACTTTAGGGAGACTAAATCCTTACCTGTGGAGAAGAAGATTTATAGTAAGGACACAACATTCCCCCTGAAGTTGGTTACACAAAACCAAGGGTAACAACAGCAAATTATTAAAGTGAAGTATTCTACGCCAGAACTAAGATTTTGATATCGTACACCTAAAAGGATAGGAAAATGCTGATACTCTTTCCAGGCAAATGAAGTTGTGCTAGATGTTGGGAAGGTAGACCCAAATTTTTCACTTATCTACAGCGGTGATGTTATTTGTGTTATCTAAGGTTTACTATGACAGTTATATGGCCAAACGAGAGACTGAAAAGATGGTTTAAACTTAGTTGTGGTAAGCATAATTGTGGCGAAAAGGGAGACCAGTGGGTGGCTGGGTTTTGCCCAGACTTGCCTACCTCTTCCCAGGACAACAGAAGTAAAGTCATAGAACCATAGAGTTGGAAGAGACCACAGGGGCCATCGAGTCCAACCCCTTGCCATACAGAAACCCACATCAAAGTACTCCCAAGAAAGGGCCATCCAACCTCTGCTTAAAAACCTTCAAAGAAGGAGACTCTACCACACTCCGAGGCAGCATATTCCACTGCTGAACAGCTCTTGACCGTCAGCAAGTTCAGGAGATAGTAGCACTGCCACCAAGCCCTTCTTTAGAGATCCGGTCTCCCTTTCCGTCACTGGGTTCCTGAGGATGTAAAGGCTCAAACCCTCCTCTGCCATGTGATTCCTGGGATGAAAAAAATTACAAGGTCCTGGTAGACTTTGTTATGAAGGCCTGTGACCAGAGGTTCCTGCTGTCCCTTAAAGAGGAAAGCAGGCTTTTTATAAGTGAAAACTCTTTAATTAAAAAAAGGGGGCGGAAATGGCATACAAAGAGGTAGCTGAAGGTATAGCAAGCAAACTCAACTAGCTTAAAGCCCTGGCTCTCTTGTGTACCTCCGTTCTGGTTGCAGGAGGGAGAACCAAACCCATTAGACACAGACATAAAATTATTCTTCAGCTTCATGTGTTGCCTTTCCCAGCCTTCCAGTCCCTTCAGAAGAACTGAAAGCCTAACACATCTGGCTGGGCAGGCCCTGGTTTCCTTGTAACTCTTTCCTGAGATTCCTTCCCTCACTCTGCCCTGAAGCGGTTAGCTGAATTATTAGACTGCATGGCCCCTCTCTTTTCTTCTTCTTCTTCCTCTTCTTCTTCTTTTTCTTTCCAGAAGCCTTCACTTTTCCACATTCTGACCTCCCATTGGCTAATGGAAGCCATGGGTGTGTTAGGGCCAATCTGGGACCTTAGGGCAAGGTGAGAGTGAAAGGTTTCCAAGGGTAGTTAGTAACAGTGGGGTCAGCCTGGGAAGGGGATCCATCATATGAGGATTCTCCTCTGCTACAGCCTGTTTGGTTCCTATGCTGGATACAGAAATAACCTGGAACCTTCTTCTAAATTTCTTCTGGCAGCCTGGTTACTCATCTGCAGGGAATTAGTGGTGCTGCTTCAAATTGTAATGATTTTTTTATGAGTGGTTGCTGTGATGGATTTGCATCAACTGCCTGGCATGCTGTTGAGTTTGTTTTGTAACATTTTATTTATGTGTAGAACAGATGAAAAAATGTGTTACTGCCACTGCTTATTGTAGCCCTGCACTTGGATACCCCTATGTGGGTGGCCGAGTTGTCGGACCACTTGCCTAATGGTCCATTGCATGTGTGGTTTGATAATGTAGGCTCCTGGCCACAGGAATTTAGCTAGCTGATAAAACACCTAGTGGGAGATGAAGACATTGTTAGGATAACAACTTGATGAAGGCAGTGTTCCAAGTGACCCTACTATCCAATGTACTGCATGAAGGAGCTCAGGTGAAGCATTGGAATACTTCCTTGTCCTTTCAGGAGGTAGCTGTCTACAATCCTAACATGTTTTAAAAGAAGGCTGCTGTACCACATTCAGCAGTAGAAGCTGCTGAATAGTTTCTGCCTGTTTGCTTCCATATTTTACATAGGAATTGAAATAATGTTGTTCTTAATAACCCATATTTTATTTCATAAACCTTAATATATACAAGTCAAGAAAGAGAAAATGCTAGCATTCTACAAGTTAAATAAATGAGTTAAATTGTTTTTGCAACCCTAATAATATTGTAATATATCCCAAAAGTTAATTTAAAAAGAATAAATTAAGAATTAATATATTTATTATGGGACCCAGTGTGCTATATTGATTTGAGTGTTGTACTAGGATACCAGAAAACCTGGCTTTAAATCCCTGCTGAGCTATGGAAACCCACTGGATGGCCTTGAATGAGTCACATTATCTCAGCCTCAGAAGAAAGTTAACAACAACCCCTCTCTGAACAAATCTTGTCCTATGATAGCTTTACTTTAGGGATATCATAAGTCAGAAATTACCTGGAGGCAGATAACAATGCATATTGATCATTCGTATATTAATGATCAGAATATAAATGTGCTTAATATCTTTAGAGCTTTTAGTTGGATCATGTTCTCTAATATAGGATAGCTCAAAACTAATCGTCCAGTGCGGAGACCTGTACAAACTTCATTTCTTTATTTGGTCTGCATTGCTAATACTAGTTAATATCAAATAAGGAGCTAGAAACCAACTTCAGCCTGTCTCAAGATCCTTGCTGGGTATGTTTTTGTTAAGTAGGTTCAAGTTGACAGGTAAGTAAATGTGTAGCTAGCAGGATAAACTCAGGTTTGAGGTTGAATCTGGGTCTTCTGTGTATTGTGTTATATTTGTTTTGGTCAGTCACAACTATAGTAGACCTATAGAATTTACACAGGTGATACCCAACAATTTCCATTTATTTTCATGGATCTAATCACACTGGGACTAACATGGGATTTAGCCCTTCATAAAATCACTGATTTAGAATAATCTTTCAAGGATTTGTCTGTGGTTTCATATGAATCAAAAGTATTTTTCTCTAGTGCATGTTTATAGCATAGGTTAATAATTAAGATTTGAGCATTTACTCTCCCCTGTTTTGTTTTTACCAGGAAGTTCAGAGAGAATCGGAATCTAAAGATGACAGTTTGCCAGTCAAGAGGGAGAGGCATGGAAATGTAGCCAACCTTGTTCAGCGCATGAGCACTTATGGTCTTCCAGCGGGAGCATTCCAGCCTCATTCCCAGGGCAAAGGCTTCAGGAGGAGTATGTTGTTTAGTAGCTAGAGTCCTCTCTTGCTGTTACCTCTTCTGCTGGTTCTGCAGGGGAATGGACTTTTCATGGGATAGAATATGTGGAACTATACATTCTAATTCATTTATTCAGTTATAAGTGTAATATGAGTGTGAAAAGCAACAGATGAAAACCGTGATGCTCAGAGTCCTAACAACCCCCTATTAATTTCAGAAAAATCCTGAGGGCTTTCTCTGTATCTGTATCTGAAACTGAAACTAAAATTCTTGTAATATAGTGTGTGCTTGCTTGTGCTTGCATAGCATCTATTCTGTGATGTTTCTGAGTAGCAATGAAAATTCTTCAGGGAGCAGTAAGGGAAGTTTGTGCATATTGGATAAAACCATAAATGTATTGATACGCAGTTTTAAGTTGTAGTTGCAGGAGGAACAAATTGTGGAAGGGGAAAACGCACTGAAAAGTTCACAGGGCAGATCTCTTGGAACTTAATTAGTAGAAGTATGTTTAATTAGTCTGGTGTTATGTTAGTAATTGGAATGAAATTGTTTTGAGTAGTTCTTGTGGGTTTTTCGGGCTTTGAGACCGTGTTCTGGTTGTATTTTCTCCTGACGTTTCGCCTGCATCAGTGGCTGGCATCTTCAGAGGAATCATTCCTCTGAAGATGCCAGCCACAGATGCAGGTGTAACATCAGGAGAAAATACAACCAGAACACGGTCTCAAAGCCCGAGAAACCCACAAGAACCAATGGATTCTGGCCGTGAAAGCCTTTGACTCTACATGTTTTGAGTAGGTTAAATTGGCAGATAGCCTTTTAAACCTGTTTCAAAATGAATGGTATCAGATTATGTTAGATCAGGATTGATAAAATATGACAGGAAAATAATCTTCAGTTATAAATGTGTTTCCATTTTTACATGCTAAGTGCATTCATTATAGTTTAGGATATCATAAAATCTCTGAGTACAGGGGGTATTAGCAAAGGATACATCAGTAGCTGAAATTGCACCAGTTATATTAGAAATCAGACCAAGCAGTCCAGGTGTCACAACTAATTAATTTTAGAATATATTTCTCAAAATTCACTCAAATACTATAGAGTATTTGTAAAGTTTGAGATCTTTGAAGTACTCAGATTTCTACCATGAAGACCTCACATATAAGTGCCGTATGAATTCAAATGCATAGATTTGTTCAAATGCATAGATTTTTATGTGCATTTTTCACATTTATACAATTTCATGTAATTCTCCCATTGACAAAACTGTGTTAGCATTTTAGGATTGTTTAGTTTGTGGCTTTTCCATATGTGTGCATATTGTTGAATACCATATTTGCCAACGTATTAAGGCACACCTGTGTATAAGACACACCCCATTTATACACTGGCAAATACTATTTGCAGGTATGTAAGACACACTGGCATATAAGACACACCCCATTTTCAGACAGTATTTTTTGGGGAAAAAAGTGAATCTTATATACCAGCAACGATAGTAGATGTTTTTTTTTTTTTGAGGAATTTATTGCAAGCTTGGAAATATAAGGATTTCTAACTGCTAATTGCATCTAGTTCTGCATTTCAGTACGGGAGGTGCAAATTGGATAGATCAACCCAAAAGTTTCAGAACAAATCTGTTTCCCCTTCATATATATGACAGCTTTTGAAAAAATATAGTCTCTATATTGAAAATTACATAAATGAACAAAAATGTGCACCAGCATGTACTCCAAAGAAAAAGAAAAATCAGCCCATGGATGTCTCATAAAAAACACAAGAACAGTACCAGACTTACTGGAATGATGTGAATCAGCATATATTATGTGATGTATCAAGTCATCACTCTAAATAATACATTATATGTGAAATAATAAGAAGCATAATTTAAGAGATAATCAGGCTGTTACACAATAAATAGATCTAATTTGAAGGAACAGACAATATATATAAGGGACATGATGAAAATCATATTGTAATCTTCCTCCTTTCCCGTCAGATATAATAAACATACATTCCCATATATGAAATGGAAGTGTTACAGGTTGTAAAGATAAACCAACTTCTACAAAGTCATACAGCTTTCATTGGAGATATGTTTATCAGTTTCTATTTACTCCATTCATATGATAGCAGCTTCATAATATTCTAAAATCAAATAATAATGTATTATGACATAACACGTCATCTAATGCACTTTATTTACCACATCACTTCACACTGAGCCAGCACTCGTTGAATAAGTATTAAGCAGCATACACCTCATTACTGATTTTATGTAACACACTGGTCTCTAAAGTAAGTCACGTTATATCCATATGAACACTTCAGTTGTCCCAAATGAAAATTCCTAGATAAGTGTGTCTCTCTAATTAAAACCAGTATAAAGGAAATTATGAACTGAGTGAGCTACAGGATTCTCATAACTGTTAGGTATTTGCTATTTGGTTCATATTATATCTATTTTTGTATATTTCTTTAACTTTTATATCTTACAAAATATGCTTGTTACCATTTTGTATATAATGTATTATATGGGATGATGGTTAGATATATTACTTAATACTGATTAATATCTATACTTGTGAGTTTGCACTGATTGTCTTGTATATTAGTGGGCTGCTTTATTTTATCATTAGGCCTGTGAGCCGGTGAACATTTTTGTTTTTTATGTGCTAAAGAGGAAAATTTTGTAGAATGTGTTTGGAGGGGAAGGAGAGCTATGTTATCTTGTTGCAATAAAGCCAGCAAAGAGTCTTGTGCCATCCGAAAGACATAGGCCTGAGTCAGCTATAAACTAGTGTGGCTAACAAGGAAAAATTGGAAGCATCCACTTCCTGCTTTGGACATGGGTTGTTTCAACAGAAACTCCTATTTGTATCAACAAGGAAGTAGATACTTTCAATCTCCTCTTTGCAGCCATGCCAGAAAAAAGGGAGCAAGAGAAGGCAGTGGGGGGTAAAGCATAGGGCCCTCGGCTGTGGTTTGTTCATGTAATGTTATGCCACAAAGAGCAGTAGGTGACAAAATGTATGCTTTAGTATAAACAGAAGAGGAAGGAGGGGATGAAAAAAGTCTTGTGCTCCCTTTAAGACTATGCAATTTATTGTAGCATGACTTTTTGTGGATTACAGTCCAGTCCTGTGCATTAGTTTACAGGAGACAGGATGTGTACACTCTACTAACCTTCTGAATGTTTTAGAGTTGTTTTTTTCCTGTGACCCATTTCATTCTGATGCCACCAGCATAACTGTGTGTGCCTGAGACCTAAGTACCCATACTCCATCAATGCATTTGAGGAATTGGGCTGTAATCCACAAAAGCTCGGTCTTGTTAGCCTTAAAGGTATCACAGGACTTCTTTTTTCCCTGTTCATTGAATCTGTTAGTTTTAATGAGGCACAAGATTCCATGTTCATGCTATAGAAGAAGAACAAATAGTAGCAATTTAACTCTCCTTTAAATATATCTATAAGATGTCTCCCTGATAAACTTTCATTTTGGCTCACACATTTTCTACTCTCCACAGGATCAAAAAAACGGCAGTGTAAAGTTCTTTTTGAGTATATTCCTCAGAATGAGGATGAATTGGAGCTGAAGCTGGGAGACATTATAGATATTCATGAAGAGGTAAGTAATTTTGCAGAATTTAATTAGATAAATGAAATAGGTTTTCACAATAATGAATAAGTGAATTATATCAGCCTTGAAGAATCAGAATATTCTGATATTTCAGGTTACTGAATTTGCTTAGATTTTATTAGTTTTTTATTAGGTAGGTTTTATTAGGGGATTTTTTTTTATTAGTTAGAAGTCTCCAAAGTCCACCTCTCAGTCATGAGTGTCATTCTGCTAGATTCCAGTAATTAATTTCAAGTTCACCCTGTTTTTCTATGCATTGGCATAGAACGGTGGTGGGAATTGTGCCCTGTGGGCTGCATGCAGCCCAAAGGGACATTTTTTGCAGACTCTGCCCAAGTCCTTCTGAACTACCCCCCCACATCTCCTCCCACCCAAAATTGTAGTGCAGCATTTGCAGCCTGCCAGAACAGCACAGGGGCAAAAATTTTTCTAGGTACAGTTTTCTTTTTTTCCCCCTGCACGTTTACAAATGCCCATATCCCTATCCTAGTTTTATTCATATGCTTTTTCTTGGTGGTGTTGGAATTTAATTGCCTTCCTTACAGGATGTAGTTGGCCCTTCTGATCAGATTTGTGAGACTTCTGCCAAATACATTCTTCCTAGTTCTCATGAAGTATGAGCCGTCTCCTGCCAGAAGTCTTTTATAATGGAAGCCGAACTATGATTGAAGAACTGAAAGGTGTCTTGATAACATCATCAATGTCATTAGTCATTTACTTCCAATATTCATCTATAACTTTTTTGGCCACAATTGTCCATTGAGTGATACATTTGCTAAATGTATTGTTATTCTTTCATTCACTCTTATCTATAAGTCTTTCTTATCACAGGACCACAAGGAGAAATTTCCATCTAATAAAACATGTTAGTATCATAAGTATTCCTGTTTATCTGTCTTCTGCATTGTTGTTCACTACTAATGAATATTTTTCAATTCCTAGTGTTAATACTGTACTTATATTGCCTTCTGAAATCCTGCTAAACCTTCCTGGGGTTTATTGTCACATGACTGCAAAAAACCTGAGGGTTCCTTTCTTTTCCTATTGGTAACGCATTGTTCTCTCCACAGGTAGAAGAAGGCTGGTGGAGTGGAACACTAAATGGCAAATCAGGCCTATTTCCTTCTAACTTTGTGAAAGAGTTCGAGGTAGCAGATGATGGAGAAACACAAGAAAGCCTGGATGATGGAGGTAGTGATTGCTGTGCTTCTGAGCTGATAGTGTGCCAGAGTCCTCAAAGGAGTAGAATTAAATATTCACCAACAATCCAAGAGTATGGCAGTACTTAACTTAAAGCATATGTATAGACCTGTTAGAATCGGACTTGCTATTAATTTGTCAGTAGCCAGACATATATGTAAACATTTGAAAGATGAAGACTAAAGTTGTAATTCCTTGACTTTATTTATTTATTTAATACTATATTCTGCCAAAAAAGGCACTTAGATGTCTAATAAAATATACATTAAAAGCAAAATCCTATTTAAACAACGTAAAAACAGATTCATTAAAAACATAACTGTGAAAAGACATAACAAGTACCCCACCACTTATGTTCGTTCAGCAAAAACCAACTTATGTGAGAAATGTCTCAGTGAATAAAAATGGTTTTGCCTCCAAGTGGAAGGAACTAAAGAGGCAGCAGGAATCTGGTAGCAGCCAACTAGAAGGCCCTCTCTCTCTTTGCCTGCAGATGTGCATCCTGTCAAAACCAAGAAAAAGGCCTCCCTCTTAAGACTTAGGCAGGTTTAGATAGATGAATACAATGTTTAGAACAGCCTGATTTCCAGTCTTATGGGGCTTAAATGGCAGTAAATGATAAAATACAAAGAAGTAAAGTAATTAGCACTTTGAACTGTGGTCAGAAGAAACCAGGAATTACTGAATTTGTTGTTACAAGGAATTATCTTGTCCCTTTAGCCAGTTCCGGTCAGAATTCAAACCACAGCATTGTGGACTAGCTAGAGTTTTAAACACTTTTCAAAGTGTTCAAATAATTATCCAGTTAGGATATAACTAAGGTATGTTCCTCTGTGTCAAAATCAAGCACCCCTAGGCCTAGTTGCAATTGATATGTGGCCTCAGCTATGCCAGTGCACTCACCTCTAACCGTCACTGAAATCTGGGTCTCTATGTACATGGCTGAATCCAAGAGTACACCTCAGAGTCCTCTTCCAACTCATATTGAGTTCCTGTTCTCTGATCTGTATTTCAGCCAGCCATCTCTTGAGTTGTGTGGATTAAGTGACTGATGAACCTCATCCAGTGAATTACCAGTATCAACCACTGATTAAGAAAAAAAGCAGCTTCTTTGGATGTAGATCAAAAAAGAAAGATAGACTTGCTAGCAAACTGTTTGAACTAAATCCTAAAACTCCAGACAAGTTCCCTAAGAAATAGCAAGTATATATTTAAATAGAATGGGGAACAAGACAGAACCGTGTAGAGACAGCACAGGCCAGTGGCCAAGATATGAAAGAGCAGTGAAAGAGCACCCCCCAACACACACTTCAGTCACGCCTCTGAAAAGGACCAGAACTTCTGTAAACCAGTGCCTCCAGCAATGCCAATCAGAACATCAGGATAGTGTGATTGAGGCTATTTGAAACCATCATGAAATCCAGGAGAACCAGCTAGATACAGTCTTTGTCCTGTGCCTGGTGTAGATCGGAGAGCAAGGTGGCCGGTGCAGATTGCCCCATAATGAGGATCTAAATGCTTAGAGCAGACTTCCATCATGCATTCATTTATCATTTGCTTGATATTTCTAGGAAGCTCTGACTGTGTTCTAATGAAGACGCCTGAAAAGATTTTAGCAATCACTCTATTAGGAATAATTAAGTCAAGAGTAGAGAACCTTGAACCTGTGAGTTAGCTGCAGACCTTCAGGTCTTGTAATTCAGACCTCTGTGCTCTCCCCAGGCTACAACTTTTGCCAGTCCAGCTTTGGGTTATTGATACTATTTACTCCATCTCGTGATGGAGTAAACCTTACACAAGTTAGGAAAAGAGAAAGCTTGCTAGGACAAAAATAGGCCAGACTATATACTTGTATGTACATAGTGCGTGCTAGGGCAGAGCAGTGGACCATCGCTTCAAGCTTTTAACTTCAGATGAGACATACCAGCAATAACTATAATCTTGGAAAGAAAAGCTACAATAGCTCTTTTTGCTTATTGTGCAAGCAGTATAGTATATATTGTAAACCTTTCCCTTAGTAGGGGATGTTATGTTTAATATATAGTAGTAAAATTATATTTTAAAAAATCTAGTCAAAGTATAATTGGGATATTCTGTAAAATACAGTAATAGTATCTTAGTGCACTTTTATAGCTTAAAACGAAAAGTAAAATAATGCAAGAACTCACCTAATTGCAAAATAAACAATTGATGACAAAGCATAGTTTCTTCTTAGTCCTTAATAAGACAGGCCAGTGCCTATGGTGTCAGATTGCTTGCACAGCAGACTATAGTGTGAGCTATTCAGTGGTCTTGGCATTCATGCACAGTCCAAGTACAAGTGAAAGAGTCGTGATTGTGAGAAACAGCAGAAAGCATCCACATCACCACCAGAGGAGGAAGCAGCTCCTCCTCCAGCAGAATGCCTCCTGCCAGAAGCTGATACAGTGCTTAAGTGCCTTAATCTGAGGGGTTCTGTGATCCACAGCAGTATGGGAGGACAGTGCAGTGGCACAGAGAACTTTCACGATCACTCCTCCTGGAGGGCCTTGATTATGAAGACATCTTGGAGCTAGCCATTCAAGAAATAGCTGGCTTAGAGCAGGCCTATGAAGGGCAACACACCTCTTCATTCCCCCCTCCTCCTGCTTCTGCTACCACCATTATCTTCTCCTATCACTGTCACAAATGTATGCTATTGTGCTCTTCTTCCTATTCTGCTGTAAAGGAATTATTCTCATTGTTGCCAGCTTCTCGTCCTCTATGTCCTATTTTGGAGGCCAGACAGCAGCAAAGCTCTAAGCAGAGTCTGACAGGCAGCAGGTACAGTGGCAGCCCCAGTCATATACAGGGGTTATTAGCCAGACGATTGCAGTTCTTGGAGTCCAGGCAGTTCAGGTCAGCACAATAGAGCAATAAATCCCAGACAGTAATCCAGTAGAGTGTCAAGTAGCATGGTCAGAAAATGAAGAAAGATCCACAGTCCTTTAGAAACACAAGCCAGGAATCAAGTGATGAAAGTGTTGCTTGCTCTGGAATGGTTGGTTGTCAGCAACAAACTTCCTAAGGGAAGTGCTGGAATATTTATGGTTTAGCAGCCTCCCACAGATGTTGCCTGATTAATGAACATTTCATATATAAGCATTCTGAGTGTCATAATCCCTCCCTGTCTTGTCTCCAGTAGGTACTGTCAAGTCCACATCTGGACATGTGCTGTAGCTGCTGGGGATTGTCTGTCTCAAAAACTGGTGTGTCCCGCTGTCACTCTGTTTCACTCTCTGTGTCAGTCTGAACTTGGACCCTGGGAATGAGGCATGACACTCTGCGTCTTCCCCTCCCTCCTCTCTATCTAATGATGGAGGACAATTTAGATGTGGCACCAGAAATAGGCAGCTTTATACAGAACCAGCCTCTGGCAAGAGGTGCACAACCTGTGATCCCACATAACTATGCTGACAGAGCCTTATGCCCTATCAGGCATAGGACCTCAGCTGTATTTGGCAAGCCCTTGTTCAATCCAAATATTAATACGTTTTTCCGCTTAAAAGTGTATCTTAAAGCTATTTTATTTCAACTTTCCAGAGTCTGTTTTTGCTGGTCCTCCTTCACCTCAGACTTCACCAGGAAATGGCAGTGAGCCTGTACCTGCACCTGTACCGATAGCACAACCAAAGAAAATCAGAGGAGTGGGGTTTGGTGATATTTTCAAGGATGGTTCAGTGAAACTTAAAACAAGATTATCCAGTAATGATTCAGAAGAGAAGAAGCAAGAGAAAGTAATTTATTTTTTCCTATTGCCTAAAATGTCGTATTTTCCAAAATGTAGCAGTGGTTGCTTATAAGCATCCAATATCACCCTGGTGTCTTGGGTTTTATAACCAAAGTCACATAGATATTATTCTTACTGTTATCATTAAATTTATTTATATCCTGCTTTTCTCCCACAATTGTTTACGGGGATCGTTATTCCAACACTGTTGAAGAATTGTTGCCTCACAGATAACATAAATGCAATATTCTGTTGATGTCTTCATAGAACAATTTAGCATTTTATCCAGCCCTAAAATGCAGTTAATCTTATGGTTAGTGAAAACAAGCCCATTTTGAAAAAATGTTGAATTTTACAGAGGGCATGCTGTCATTTCAAAAATTGTGAGCTGCTGACAGTGGCAGACTCATTTAATAAAAAAGATAAGAGTAAGGATTCCTTGCATTGCGGCTTTGTGGGAAGTAGATCATAGGGACTTTTCTGAAAACACATCTGGCAGAGGAGGAGGATTAATAATAAAAAATCTCTGATCACTGGTTGGAGATAAGGGGAGCAGCGAAGCAGATGGGTGAGACATAATCCTCTTGGGGTCCCCATTCAGTCCATGGTTCCCAATTCCTCATGTGGTGCTTTTGCCATATTTCTATACACTTTCTCATGTAATTGATCATATAAACAGATGCAATTGTCAGAAATTGAAATATATTTGCCTTTTGCCAAATTCTTGTTTATCTTCATATTTCTTGTGTAGCCATTATCCACTCAGTCATCTGGACCAAAAGTAACACAGTTTCCTGGTGTTATGAAATCTGACATGGCTACAGAGATAGCAAAAGCAGAAACTGAAAACAGACAGAAAGGTATGGTTATTTTATTGTGTGCTGTTATTTTATTCTGTAATTTTCAATGTAAAACCATTTAAAAAGTTGGTACTTCTTGGTTTGATTTTTATTCTTAAAAGATCCTGGTTTTTCTCACATGCTTCCAAGGGTCTAATAGTGTGAGCTGGTTTCTTCCTCCTTGATGAAAATTGTGTTTCTTCCCCAGTGTCTTGTGTCTCATTGCCATCAATATTACACAGCCTTTCTAGCCCTAGGTCCAATGTGAGGCTCTTTTTCAGCCTTCTGTATCCCCAGAACGCATGCATTGTCTAATATTCCCATTCTTCTGCTTCATTTTTCTTTAGCATTTTGCCTCATGTATCCTTCATTTAGGGGCTTTTATATCTACTGACATACTAGTTTCTCATCTTTTAGTAGTTTTTCTTTTAGGGCCCCATCCTCCATAGATCTCATATCTTTAACTCATTCAGATAATTATGTCATACCCTTCTAAAGCATTGCATTGTTCATAACAATAAAAATACCACAATCGTTAACTAAGCAGTAATATCAACACCAAACCATATAACCCCATACCAAGCACTCTGGTTTCTGTGTTTTTTCTAAACAGCACACCTATTCTTGCACCTAGGTCCTTAATATGTATCCTTACTTCCAGACAAGATGATATTTCATTTCTTCTTGGTGGGTTCTTGCACCTGCGCAGATCTATCCATGGAATGTTCCAGAGCTGAGTAGCTTTTGCCAATGTAGTTTACCCAAACCACCCACTTCATAAGGCCTACACCTCCATTTGCAAAAAACAGTCACCAGCTTCGGTTTTTGAAGACCCATCCTCTTCACCGAGGCAAATACCCTCCCAAGCTAGCCACATCCCTAGCTAAGCGGCAGGGTGAACCAGAGTTGATTCTGGCCCTGCCATCAGGCAGGTCCATCAGCGATGGTTTAAATTTACCAAAGGGTATAAGAGGAGCATAGGCAATTCCACTATTCCTAGAAAAAAGAAACAGGCTAAAGACAAGGACCACCCAGTATCAACATTGCCTCCACGTCCAGGGGGCTTTAGCTTATTACGCCCACCAAACAGCTCCTGTCCTCTCAAGCTGTTCCTTTGCTATGCAGAAGAAAAGGCAGGCCTCCCAACTTCCTTCCAGGAACTGGCTCACCGACATGAGAACCCATTTGTGTGAGGGCACAGATGATTACTTGAAGAACTACAGTTATAGTCCATCCTTTTAGACTCTGCATAGCTGGTGACTGTGTTACCAATACCTTCTTCTCTTTGGAATTAAAAAGTTTATGAATATGCCATGTCAGCACAGCAGTTCGTCCAAATTAGCAGTAGTGGGGGAGAGCTTACAAGGTGTTAGCAAATTTGCTTATCTACTTTGAACCACAGTTGACTAGCTTTTGCTTGCTGCTGCTCTTCTGCTGCTGACTCTCCCATCTTATGTGGACTGTTCATAAATCCTGGCTTTCCTCTTAGCAGTGCTATCTTGTCTATCCAATTAATGCTGCTCTGCCTGGTGAGCATATGCTTTATGTTCTATATATTCTTCATCACTTTGGTGCTAACTAAATGTTAAATTGGAGCAGCATGTCAAGTCTTGGATTTTTAAAAGTTAATTTATGTTAAAGTAATTTAAACTGAATATATGTTTTTAGATTATAGTAATAATTACGCATATCTTGTTAACAAGCTTTTCCCATAACGTCTTACTGGAGAGCTTTGAATGTTGTATTCATAAAACATTTGAAATGTGCAGGGCATGCATAACACTCATAACTATTTCATTTCAGCTAAGGAATATTGCAAAGCTGTATATGCCTATGAAGGTACTAATGAGGATGAACTTAGTTTTAAGGAAGGTGATATTATCCAGATAATAAGTAAGGTAAGGGTTGACGTTCTAAGTGGAACAATTTCTCCCATTAAAACTATCCACATCAAAGTACAACATGTCATAATTAAAAGATTTTCTGGGTGGTATCCAGTAAAACCAGATACAGAGTACTTATGGGAAATTACTGTCTTTAGTTCTGAACAGTACCATGTATGTCCATGGTCCACATCATACAGGATATTTGGTAAAAATCCTATTTACATTGGAATTTCCTTACATTTAATCCTTAGAAGATGATTTGACTTATTAATACAGAAAAGTACTAATGCTTTTTGTCTGGCGCCATCTTGTGAGCAAACACATATACACACCCCTGTATCTATCTATCTATCTATCTATCTATCTATCTATCTATCTATCTATCTATCTATCTGCTCATGTAGTTGTATAAGCAGTTCAAGCAAGAGAGGGCCATCATGACCTGAAGTTGCTAAGCATATCAGGGAAGGTGTTTTTTGTTTTTCGTTTTTTGTTTTTGTTTTTTGCAGAGGAGCATTTGAGAGGAAATAGCTCAGTATTATGGACAAGGAATATAAAGGATTTTTTACAAATTTTCTCATCCTTGACAAGAAAGGATTTCTCAGCAGGACAGCCTCTATGAGATTTTCATCTCTGCAGAAGAGGAAAAAAGATCAACTACCTTCTCATTTTATTATGTAAATTATCATAGTTTGAAAAAAAAAGTATACTTTGCAAAGGAAAATATTGCAAAATACTGAAACCTTTTGAAACACAAAAAATCAGCGACAAGTATGCAAGAAGGCATTGTAAAAACGTGGAAAGAAACCTTTTGAATGTTTTATTTTGCGTACAAGAACAAAATTAACACAGATTTACATCCATATTATGAATTAGAGTTAATGTGGTAATGCAGTGACATGGATTAGTAAGAACAAGGGTCATACCAGCACAATGTCAAGACATGTAATGTACCTGAGATATCCAAAGAATACAAATGGCTATTTTGCTACCTTAAATGTTTATGATTAGTGTACTATTTTGGACAGAATGTGAACTATTTCCCCCTCCCTCCCCCAAATTGATAAAGAATTCTGAGGTGTGTATCATTGTGTTGGCTACCTAAAAGAATCCACCCTCAGTCTTTTTAAAGCATCTATGGTCAAGATCAGGAACTGGCAGGCTGGGAGATCCCAGTGGAATTGGAAGGAAGATTTCCCCTCCTCTTTGTAACTTCCCATGTGCCCAAAACCAGCTATGAGAGGCTATGAAATCTTTCAGAGATTGGCTTTGGCACAGAGGGCTGTGGAGAAGGGGTGGGAAGGGGAAGACAGTTCTACTGAATTTGGACCTATATTGTTGTGTTGCTTTAAAATGAATTTATTTTGGGAGACAGAAGGCACTTTGGAAGTTGTTCTCTGAAATAAATGTGTATCCAGCAAATGGGTTTTTATTTTTCCTTTTAAAAAGATCTGTTTGTTCTAGGACACTGGAGAATCAGGATGGTGGAAAGGTGAAATTAATGGCAAAGAAGGAGTTTTTCCAGACAATTTTGCCCTTCAAATTAGTGAACTGGATAAAGATTTCCCTGTAAGTTCTCACTAACTATTATTTAAAGAAACATTTTTAAAGCTAACTTTAAGCCCAAAATGCTAAGTGATTTTTATAAAGAAATGATAAAGAAATGGTGCTAGTTCTTACATCTTCTTCATTTCTCCCTTCGTTTCCTTTTTCATATCTCTTAGACCAAAGTCGAGAACTTATTTTAACCTGAATTCAATTTCAAACAAGTTCTCAGGAGGCAAAAGAATGGGACCAAAAATATCAGCATATTTTAACTGAATGCTCTTAATGCCAGTAGGCACGAGAGTCATTTTAACCTTTTACAATGAGGTGGGGGGACTACAAAAGTTTGTGTACCAGTGAAATGATGTCATAGGGAAGGCGGTATGGCTATCTGGAAAATTCCAGGGGACCCAACTGGGGCTGCAGATCTGGTCTCTGGTCCTAAGGTTACCCCACCTCTGTCTTAGATACTAGTTCGTTGTATGTGTATGTGCTCTCAAGTTACCTGTTGACCTATGGCAACCCCATGAATTTCATAGGGTTTTCTTAGGCAAGCAACATTCAGAGGTGATTTTGCCAGTTCCTTCCTCTGAAATATCACCTACAGCACTTGTTATTCATTGGCAGTCTCCCATCCAAGTACTAACCAGGGTTGATTCTGCTTAGCTTCCAAGATCAGATGGCATCTGGTGCCTTTAGGGTACTTAGGCCACTAGTTTGATATATAACTATATATACTAATTCAAAGTGGTCCTGGTGATTGGATGCATATCACCTTACGACAGAGATCGGGTTATGAATACTAGGACAGATAATCATTGTGACTCATAACAGCCTGTCCAGATGGGACCGTCTGTGAACAATCAGGCGTGCTGGAACACTTGATGTAGCACAGAAGAATGGAGTATAGTCTGATTAGTGCTCAAGCCCCACTTCCTGGCATTCCAACAGAATGCGTTCTCAGAGAAACAACATTCAGTAGACAGGGAAGCCGCGGAAATAATCTGATTGAGAGAACAGTGCATGAGGTCTGCCAAAGTAGAACATCTAACAAGAGTATCAAATACTACAGCAGATTGGCCCTGCAGGTCATCCATTAAACAGTCAGAATTGATGCTGCAGAAGACAGTCTTTCAAACAGTAACCAGATCTTTGGAATGCTTTTGATAGATCTGTGTGCAACCCGAGACAGTATTCTGGTGCCTGATTCAAACAGAGGCACATCAGGCTAGTTAAAACCAACACCTTACTGAACCTGGGAACTTCTGTTCACAAAACATGTGCTTGGACACTAAGCTCTGGACCATTCGTGGCAACAAAGGAGTCCTAAGACTAGATCCTGCTGTTAGGCAATCGTGTTTTTCCCCATTTCAAGGGATTATTCTTTCTTCATTATGTCGTAATCCTGCACACTGACAGGAGCAAGGCTCAGCTACCTTGTGATAATGTTCTAGGATGCACATTCATGAACCGTTAAAAGATGCTAATGCGTCATTCAGATGTTAGGTCTATGAGAATACTTTGTGGTTGGTCCTGCCCATTCTGATTAATAACATTGGTATGAATAAGACTGACAGCCAGTGTGATGTAGTAGTTTGAGCACTGGACTACGATTGTGGAGACCAAGATTCAAATCCCTTTTCAGCCATGGAAACCCACTGGGTGACTTTGGATAAGTCATACTCGATCCGTCTCAGAGGGAGGCGAAGCAAATTCCCTCTGAACAAATCTTGCCAGGAAAACCTCATGATAGGGTTGCCTGAGGGTCACCGTAAGTCAGAACAACTTGAAGGCACACTACAATAAATCCTTACTGAGGATGGTGGCTACCTTTCTGCTCTTCCTCAGAGAAAATAGCAAAGGTACCGTAAAGCACTTAGTAGTGTATTGTGGAATGAGTGGCTGCGCAAGCCTGGGGAGAGCAGCCAGTCAAAGTCCATGGAATGCTGGAGGAGAGGCGGAGGGAGGGGAAAAGAAACTAGAGTCTGGTTTTTAAAAAAGAGTCAGATAGGACCAGTCAGAAATAGAAGCAGGGCCAGGTAAAACTTTTTAGTTAGAACCAGTTAGAAATAGAGTTAGGTTCCATTAGGAAGAGAGGAATTTATAAGATCTGAATAAGATATAGGGACTGAGAATGGGGAAGGACTTCAGGGAGAAATGTTATTTTGTTAGAAACTGAGGTGTTACCTGAGTGTGGAATTAGCATAATAGTAGATGTTTATTTTATCTGCTTAAAAAAATCTAAACTATTTTTATTTTCTGCAACTCTGTCTAGCTGTCTTAATTTAATAACAAGATCATGCTTTACAGCACTGAGCCCACTGATCATCACATCCACTCATCTAGTATAGTAATCACTTTGAGGTCTGATTTATTTATTTATTTATTATATCTGTATGCCACCTTTCTCCCAGAGTGGGACCCACCCTGTTGAGGGTAAAAGGGCAAGGCGATTGAAACTGCAAGGCGAGCCCGAATAGGAGTTCCATCAAACGTATGAATAGTGTTTGAACTGCAGGCACTAACATTACTCTGTATTGCCCCAGATAAACTCTAAGTTGCCAAAGGAGGGAGCAGAACCATCCTTGTGGAGAATGAGAAGTTGGCAGGTTAGAGATGGGAAGAAGAAACAGAGAGTAGATAACCAAGCCCACCTTGTTCCCCTTCTTCTCTTCCCCTTTCTCAGTCGCTTGTGGCAGCTGATGAGGGCATCTCCCTGGGCACATCTAGAAACTTGGATGTTTGTATGTATTTGGAAACTCATATGTGTATGTGCATACGTGTGTTTATGCACACATGCATGCACACATACAGAGATCTACTCGTTCCTCTATTGCAAATCATCTGCAGGCAAGAGAACGGAGCTGTTGGATACATCTGGGAATGAATGTGCTGTCTTCAGTGTCTAATTCAGCATAGTATTCTGCATTATACTTCCAAGTAATCAAACTTGCTTAGTTACTAACGTTTTGTCGTCTTTGCAGAAGCCAAAGAAACCACCACCTCCTGCAAAGTGTCCAGGTATGTTGAACTGAATTTTATTTGACATTAATAGCAAAAGAGGAAGAGTTGGCCTGAACTTGTTTAATTCATGTGTGTGAGGAGCACTCTAACATAGATTTCTGATGGAGATAGATTTGTGATGGAGATATATACGTTTGCTTTTTAACATTCTGCCCTGGTGGTGCAGTGGTTAAATGCCGGTGCTGCAGCCACAATGTTGTGAGTTTGATGCTGCAGGGCTCCAGGTTGGCTCAGCCTTCCATCTTTCTGTAGGTCGGTAAAATGTGTACCCAGCTTGTTGGGGACAATTAGCTAAACGCATCATAAACTGTTTAGGGAGTGCTTGACACTGATAAGTGATATAGAAATGTAACCGCTATTGCTATTACTAGGATACACAAGTTTATGTGCAATTAGAGGGAAAACGTTGCTGTGACTGAAATTTGTCAGGTACCACCTCAAGCTTGAGTATGGCATGCCTGTGCCAGGCTAGAGCCAAGATAATTCATTTTTTGTACTAAGAGCCCAAAGAATGTCCCTGAGTGCAAAGGGATACCTTGACTACCACATGAGCAGTAAGGCATTCGGAGAGTTGTAATCCAGAAAGTAAGTTTTCCAAGTTCTGGCCAGAGATTGCAGCCCAGAGCAGGGTGGGGACAATCTTTACCATAATACACATTCCATTTTCAAGCTATATGTTTATCTATTTAATGTCTTATCTCCCCTCCAACGCTGGGATCCATGGTAACTCACAACACAATCATAGCTTCCCTTGGAAGTGAATGCTATAACCCAGGCGCAGCCACCAAAAGACCCACTTGAGTTCTATGTCCAGGTTTTTTTCTAGTTTGAAATTATGCTTTTGTAGCAGTTGATATGTATAAGTGTATAAAGATTTTTCATAGTTAAGCTGTGGTGTTATTTTTGTTTTATAAGAGCTGTTTCAGAACACTGCTGCATCCCTGAATATGTATGTGTTGTGTTATCTATCTTATTTGGCAGCTCTGAGGAGGATATATGATATATTTAACAGTTAAGAATTATTATGTGCTTCTTAACATAAGAGCCAAGCATAATTTGTGGGTTCATTATTGGCTCTACTTTCAGGTTCAAAGCCAGAGCTTCTATCTGGAGAGAAAAAGTTACCTCTTCTTAAGAATGAAGAAAAAGGTAAGACCAGTTGATGAACATGATACAGCAGTAATACTGACTTGTGAAAGGAAGGAGCGCAGTTAACTTACTTGTGGGAAATGGCTGTCAGACCTTGCAAGAGCCAGCAGTTATTGCTGTATACTCTTCCTAGCAAATACCTTTTAAAGTATGATTGTCAAAGAAAAAGAGGTCATACCCTACTTACAAAAGATCAAGTTTCTCATTCAGACCATATAGAAGTAGTTTTTAGTTTCAAAATCTAGTATATCTCTGTTTGGGCTAGAATCTTATCATACTCTTCATCATGCTGTTTGACTGCCTCAAACCATATAGCCGACATAGTATGACATTTTACCACAAAGGGACCTGCTAAGCTGCTAGCAATCTTTTTCTTGAAATTATGAAGATGAACACATATACTTACATTTAAAATTTGGGCAGTCTTTCCAAAATACTTAACACAAACAAATGGGGAGTTTGAATAATGTATATACTACCTTGGTCAGTCCTACAGCACCAGAAGCATACCTTGAGGAGAAAGAATAAAAATTGCAGAATATCTATTAGAATCCAAGGGGTGGGGAGTAGACACTTCTCAGAATGATATTTAAGGCCTGTAGGTGTTTTAAGGCTGTGTGTGTATGTTGTGTGCCTTCATGTCATTTCCAACATATGGCAACTCTAAGGCAGCCCTGTCACAGTGTTTTCTTGGCAATGTGTTCAGAGGGAATTTGCTGTTGCCTTCTTCTGAGGGTGAGGGAGTGTGATTTGCCCAGGGTCACCTTGTGGATTTCTATGTGAGTAGGAATTGGAATCCTAGTCTGCTGGAGTCCTAGTCCATCACTCAACCACTTTCCCACACTGGGTCTCTCTGTACAAAGAGTGTAAAAGATAATGAATACAGTCACATAAACATCATAAAGTGCCAGATGAGACTCCCAGGTTGGATGGCAGTCAATAACATGTGCTGGTTAATTTGCTTCCCAAGAAAATACTTGAGTTCAGCAGCAGCGTTTATTGAGGCAAAGTGAGCAACATCCTAACTTGAAAAAGTTGCTAAGACTGAGGTACAGTGGTTAGTAGTAAGGTTTTATACTAGAACATACGAATTTAGGAGCAAATGGCATTGATTGATGAATGCCATAAATGTCACATCTCCCCACCAGACCCTGAGTTTTCCCAGGCTCTCGTGGTATTTACATACTTTCATCTTGGGAACCTAAATGCTTCCTATATTCATAACCAACCATCTGGTTGTTCTCACACTGTCTTTTGGGACTCTGCACTCCATCCCTCTGATCTCCCCCACCCCTGCCAGATGCCCTTTGAACCCACACCTAGATGTATGTTACGTACAGCAGTTGATATTCAGTACCTTGCTGCGAATCATAATTAGCAATGCATACACAAATAGTGAGCTCTATTCTATCATCTACTAGCTAAGCTAAGTGGTTTTTCTATATACTATATACTAAGCATGACAGGAGCCAAGCCTTCTGACACTCAACAAGCTGCTGGGGAAGAGCAGAAGACAATTACAAGTAGCACTGTGGCTGATAGCTGGACTCAATCAAGTCAAAAGGACATTCCGCTGTTGACATGCTCAGTGGCGAAAGGAAAGTCCAGCATTATAGGAACATAGAATGTGAGAAGCATGAGTCAGGGAAGTTAGGCATAATAAAACAAGAAATGGAACATATAAACAGGAACAGATTGTGGCACAGACCATGAATGTTAGCGAAAGTTAGAGAAAAGCTAAAGAACAACACTAAATGAATGCCAGAATACAATCTGAAGAACATCCCTGTAGAATTTAAAGATAATGTAAAAAATACATTTATACTTTTAAGCCTAATTGAATGGAAGCCAGAAGAGCTGCTGACTCAAGCCAGAGACATTGTCAGGGAGAAATGCAAAAAGACATTATCTGTAGTCAAAAGAAAGAGAAGACTCCATGGATGACAGATGAAACTCTTCAAGCAGTTAAGGACAGACAAGAAGCAAAAGTAAAAGGTAAAAATAGTAAAATAGTAAATATAGTAAAAATAGAGTCAGAACAACAACTTGTGTGTAGGGATGAGGAGCACTGCAATAATAATCAGTGCAGTGAAATAGAAGATGATAACAAAAAAGGAAGAACAAGAGATCCAAGAAATCAAAGGGAAATTTAAACCAAAAGTGTGGATGTTCTGTGACCATTGGGGAACATATTATATGACCAATTGGAAATAAAAAAACAATGGAAACAATACATGGTATACACACTATATAAAAGTGATAAAATGCTGACAGATTAATTCAAGGAAGAACCATATGAAGATGAAGCTCCAGTTTTAGAAAATGAAGTGAAAGCTGCACTCAGAGCACTTGGGAGAAATAAATCACCAGGAACAGATGGCATACCAATAGAGCTGCTTCAGTCTACAGAGCTGGAATCTACTCTAGTTCCAACTAAAATCTGTCAACAAATATGAAAAACAAAAGAATGGCCCACAGACTGGAAACGTTTAATATACATTCCAAGCTCCAACAAAGGGGACACCAGGGATTGGAGTAATCACAGGACCATTGCATTAAGTTTCCATTCAAGCAAAATCATTCTCAATAGTCTACAACAAATACTTCTACCATATATGGAGCGAGAAGTGCCCGATGTCCAAGCTAGGTTCAGGAAGGGAACATATGTTGGATAATAGAGTGTAGTAAAAGATTTCAAAAGAAAATCAGCCTGTGCTCCATAGATTATAGCAAAACCTTTGATTGCGTAGATCACAAGAAACTATAGATTGTTCTTTAAATACTGGGCGTGCCACAACATTTGATTGTTCTGATGCATAACCTGTATGCAGGACAAGAGGCTACTCTTAGGACAGAATACAAAGGAATGGAATGTTTTCCAGTTGGCAGGGGGATCAAGCGAGGTTGCATTTTATCACTCTCTCTGTTTAATTTGTATGCTGAATATATGGCACATAAAGTATTGCGTGGGTGTGTTTGTTTCTGGCCATGTGTTCTCCTTGAGCGCATGGTCTAAGGGGATGTAGTCTCTTGCAATTCTATGGTTCTATGATTCTGTGATAAAGTAAGGTTAGATTTGGAGGAAAGAGGTAAGAAAATTGGAGGAAGGAACACCAACAATTTAAGATATGTAGATGATGCCATACTACTAGCAGAAAACAGGAAAGACTTGGGATGGTTACAGAAGAAAGTCCAGACAGAAAGTGCAAAGGCAGGTTTACAGTTGAATATTAAGAAAACAAAAATAATGACCATAGATGAAGACAGAGTAGTTCAGGATTTGGCTCAGTCATTAATCAGAATGGATACCGCACAAGAAATCAGAAGACTAGGACTTGGAAGGGTAGCTATGAAGAAACTAGACAAGATCCTGAAGTATAAAGTTATACCATTGAATACTAAAGTTAGGATTGTCCATGCAATCATATTTCCAGTTTTTATGTATGGTTGTGATAGCTGAATAGTGAAGAAAACTGACAGGAAGAAAATGAACTGCTTTGAAATTTGGTATTAGTGAAGAGTTCTACAGATGCTCTGGGTTGCTGAAAAGACAAAGGAATGGGTCCTAGAGTAAATCAAGTCTGAATTCTCCTTAGAACCCAAGATGACTAAACTGAAGCTGTCGTGCTTTGGCAACATCATGAGAAGACATGACTCTCTGGAAAAGATACTAATGCTTGATAAAGTAGAAGAAAGTGGGAATGAGAAAGAGTCCATTACAGATGGATAGACTGAATCAAGGAAGCCACATCCCTGAGTCTGCAAGACCTGAGCAGGGTGATTGACAGTGGGGTGACCTGGAGGTCTCTCATCCATAAGGTTGCCATAACTCAAAGTCGACTTGAGAGCAGTTAACTAAAACATTAGGAAATTGTATGTGAATATTAAAAGAAATAACAGATCAGTTATATGAGTACAAAATGAATACATTAACTGTGAACTTGTCATAGGTCAGCAATATGAAAAATTGTAGTAAGAGGAAGCTAACAAACAAGATAATCATAATAATAGAAAGTTAACAGGCTTCTTGGCGGTTTCTTTTTTTTAATAAAATGCTAATTGACGTGAAGAAACAGTCAGACTTTCCATCTTGTTAACTGATATCCAGGGCTTATAAAATAGGTAAGGTGGTTCGTTAGTATTTGTAATTAAGAAATAAATATCTCTCGGCATCTTAAATCTGAGTAGTGGACTTCATATCCATTTGTACCTATAGCTGTTTTGACAGATTATGAAGGAGTTACTGCTCTTCTAATTTCACCTCGAAACAGGAGATTATCCAGAAGTTTATTTAATAACTTTTAGTATTTTGGTATTATTTATCTTGTTTCTGGTAACCTCCTGTTACTACAGTATTTGGTGTTGTTTGCTTATACTGGATTCAATTAATGTGTTCATTTTGTGCTCCTATAATTGGCTTTTGTTATAACTTGGTAATTTGTTTTTCTTAAAGTCATTTCTGACTTATGACAACCCTAAGATGAATCCCAGAATCGATTACAGGGTTTTCTTGGCAGAATTTGTTTCGGGGGGGGGGGGGGTTGCAACTGACATCTTCTGAGGCTGAGAGAATGTGACTTGCCCAAGTTCATGGAGTAGATTTCCATAGCTGAACAGGGATTCTGACCCTGGTCTCCCAGTGTCCTAGTCCAGTGCTCAAACCACTACAGCACGTTGGTTCTATTATCCATATAGAATACACTGATTTCTTGTGATATATTTCCTTTGCATTATTGTTATGAGGTTCAAATTGACCTTGGGTTGTGACAGTCCTATGAATAATAGACATCCAAAGGAATATCATCTCAGGGCCTGCAGAGCACAGGGCTATGCCTTCCATTTTTTTAAAAAAAGTCAATTGTTAGGTAATTCATTCTTTGTTTTTTCCTGGTGCACTTAACTTTTTGCAGAATTACTGTTTTTTTTCATATGAGGCCTCAGTCATTTTGTGTTGTTGTTGTTGTTGTTGTATGCCTTGAAGTCATTTCTGACTTACAGTGAGCCTGAGCCGAGCATATCATGGGGGTTTCTGGGGCTGAGAGCGTGTGACATGCCCAAGGTCACCCAGTAGGTTTGCATGACCAAGTGGAGAACTGAACCCTGATCTCCAGGCTTGTGGTCCAGTGGTCAGACCATTACACCACCCTATACGTGGTGCTTTACAATAGCATTGCAGCTTTGTTCTTTCCAGCATATGTTGTGGTAGAAAGGCATGTTGTCACCAACTGCTATAGTTCAGGTTATTTTTCAAAAATAATATTACATAAAACAATTTGTGCTATTTTAAAATGGTAACTGAATTCCAAATTGAGCCTGATGGAACAACCTAATAGTGCTCACAGATATTTCTCTAACTTCCTTTGCCAGATGAAAAAGCCACTTTGGATCAGAAAGGATCTAAACCAGTAGCTCCTCAAGTACCTCCCAAAAAGCCTATCCCTCCAAGCAAAGCCAGTAGCATGTTAAGACCTGGGATTCTGCATCCAAAAGTGCCAGATAAACCAGTCTCACAGCCACCAGTATCAAAGTAAGTGTACCTATTTCTTATGGGTTAAATTGTTGGGTTGTTAGGTTACAGGCACAGTAGCAGAATGCTGCTATATTTGCATGTGAAAACTTTTCACGGTGAAACTGGTTATAATGATGGCAATTGCCAACTAAAAGGTGGTATAGGATGTTACAACTGTTACAGAGCTAAATATACAACCCAGTACAGGAAGGAGCAGGAGGCCATTGCTTTCTACCCGTTTGGCTCTCAAAGCAGGAGGATATCCACATGGGATGGATATTATTCCCTGTTTTCTGAGATTTAGCTTTACTAGCTGCTAGTAGTGACAGGGAGAGTGACATTAGTGGAAATTTCTTTGTGTTGCCATGCAGTAAGATGGGAGGTGTGTGTGTGTGCGCGTGTGTGTAATTTCCTTGTTTCCCAGCCGAAATAAATGCGGTCCTTGTGTTAAAAAAAGAAGTAGTATATAACACTTACACTATTTTACTAAGATAATACTTTAACTGAATTTTACAAACCTGATCACAAAATATTAGGCACATGCCGTGGGCTTCCATATTTTCTCTCACGATTGGGTTACCTCCTGTGCTTCCTGTAGTTTACCAGTTAATTTATCCTACTGTCATAACTGTCATCTTTCCACCAAATTTTGGTTTGAAATCATACATTGAGGTCAGTTTGCAGACTGTGGTCTGTAGGTAGTATTAACAATTATTTGCTGATGGTTTGTTTTGTGGCAAGCTATCATTAGAGCAAACTGAACAATAGAGGTGGGAACCAGTGAAACCATGCACATTCTTGGGTTCTCCACACCAAGTTCATATCCCACCATAGTAGATGAACTGGCTCTTTTGTTGCTGTGTAAGCTTGTACATAGAACAGAGATAATTTTTCTTTTCTGCTTTAATGCCTAAATAGATTTAATAACTAATAAATAATTTTCTTTTCTCAAATATAGGACAAATGGGGAAGTTGTTTCCTGGCGACCAAAATCTGAAATTGAACCAACTACAAAGCTTAAGTTAGACTGTGAGCAGTTACCGTCGAGACCCAAATCAGTAGAGGTAGACTCAGTTGCAATAAAGAATTTGAAAGAAACAGGTATTTTTAAATTTATATAATTGAAAAATCTGCTCTGTAATATTAGAATAAAGAAAAAGGAATCTATTAGTAGGTCAAAGACTAACACTTATTATTGCATAAACTTCCCTGTATTGGAGTCCATTTTTTCCATGATTGGGAGGTAACCCAATCATGAGAGAAAAGCCATCTAACATGGCTTCCCTGTGGAAGTACTGGAATACAGATCTTGTGTTGAATCTCAGGGACTTTGGAAATCCATGTGGTTTTTGGAATTGCTGCAGCATATGAAGTTCCAGAAGTCAGGAGTTGCACAGTGATGTGTACTACTGAAAACACAATGCTTATTTAAAGTTGGTAGTTGGGAGCAAGCAAATGTTAGAATGTTGGGAAGAAACTTAAGAAATAATAGTTATTTTTTTTAAAGAAGAGTTTGCCCTTGAAACCAAAAGATCTTTTTTGGTATGAAGAACTGTGTCCTCCCAGTATTTTCTATACCTTTGTTACACTTTGAATATCCAGTCTGTTGAAGGAACTCCAATATTTTTACCGATGTTGAGGAAAGTAAGTCACTGGCCAAAGTCAAGTGGCTAGTCCCAACTAAATAAACTCAGTGAAGTAACAGATTTACCTAAGTGTTGACTTAATAATTCTGCAGTTGGTTCAGTGGGTGTAATTAGGACAAGCCATTGGACACATGCCACTGTTTGAAAGCAATTAGTTTACAGTTTCTTAAACTTTACAGTACTTCTGGGAATTTTGAATTGTAAAATCCATGAAAGCATGAGACAGATAAACAGATGCTATATAGTACAGCTGGGGCCTTTACACAAACATCTGATGGTTCATATCAGTATTGCAATTCAGCCGCTCCTTCCTTGCAGCCACCTTTTGGCTTTCCTTAGTCTCCAAAATCAGTCAAATTCCTTCCTACCAACATTATGTAGCACCTTCATTACTCTAGGAGCAATATGTATTTATCAACCTCTCCCTCTCAGCCAGCTCTCTTATTCTTTCTTTCCTGCTTTTCTTTTTCAGTCATTGACTCTCAGCCATTTTCCTAAGCTAGGTTCCAGGCCTTTGCCTCCCCAACAATCTACTGCTGTTAAAAACAGAAGTCTTCTTTTTTTCCAGTAAAAATCACTCTTTAACATATTGGACTTATGTTACAATATCATATGTAGAAATGCTACATAACCCATTCAGATCCAAACAATCATTCGCCCTTTACCATTAAGGAAAAAAAAGCCTGAAAGTACATCAAAATCTCAAGTATCAAAGAAGTAAGGAAGCAGTGTGCCAGTTGAGAATAACCCACTTTCTGAAAGCTTCTAAACGCATTTTTTTGCTCTCAGTAATTAAACAGTTTTCCGTACATCTGTATATAAAAAAAGGGAGTGCTTCAATGCTTATCATTGTCCCTTTATAGTAAATGTGTATTTTTAAGAGCTGATTCACAAGAAGAATGTTCTGAAAGATGTAGCAGCTAAATAAATTAATATATGATTTAACAGGACTGGAACTGAGAGACTGCATCAAGCATGTGGGACACAACACTCCACCCATGCAGTACTGTGCCCTTCCCCTTCCTCAGGAACTGTCAAGCTAACAGAGAGGCACTTGCCTGATGGGGAGGGAGGGGGGAAACAAGCAGGGGGGGGAACAAGCAATGAAAAAGCAGCTGGTCTTGCCTTGGATGGGGGAAGAAACAAGGGTAACTGGCAGGTGCAGTACACCTTTCCTTCCCTTTGCCTTGGAGGCCTGATCAGCACTTTTAGTATCTGAATCATCTCCTGCCCTCTCACCTTCCCACTGGCAGGTGGCAGCAGTAGTGACCTCTCACAGAGTTTGACATCTGCCAAGGGGAGGTTTTGGGTGGGGCAGAAAAGAATTGCCTTGTGTGCTCCATCCAAAAAGAGGTACATTCACATGCACATCACTAACATGGTACCAGCCTGGGATTCTAGTGAGAATAGGTAAATTTGGTTGTGCTCAAACAGAGGATAAAAATAACAAACTGAAGCACACTGATTCCTTACTTCTTTGATACTTGAGGTTTTGACATACCTTTTAGCTTTTTTCTTACAGGTAAAGTGGGAATACTTGTTTTGTGGTTGAAGGGGATTTTTCAAAAACTCTTTAAAGTTCATGAATGGAGTCTGATAGAAGATTGAGTTTGGCAGTTTATTTAATGACACAGTGCCAGGTGGACTGGCTTGGAAGCCCAGGGTTCCATCTCAAACAACCCATTAAACCACCTTTATACAGAATTCTTACAAAAAACCTGCAGCGGCAGCAACTGAGCAGTAGAAGGGTATAACATAACGTACAAATTCACCAATAAGGAGAAAGCACTATTTTCAAATTACGTATGTCTCACTAGTTCTTTTTATTTATTATTTATTTGTTTATTAAAATATTTATATGCCACCCCTTATCCAAAGATCTCAAGGCAGCTTACAATGAAATCAGCTTAAAACAATGAATCATTACAAAAGTTTAAAAGAATAAAAATACATTAAATAGCTTTTCAATTTAAAATCAATTTAAAACTATTTAAAACAATCTTGAATAATATAACTATAAAACACATACAGTCAGAATAAATTCAGTTTAGTCCAAAGACTTTAATAAAACCCGGCTTTTAACTTGGCTTCAAAATTATTCTAACGTCGATATCAGCCCTCCAGAAAAAGACAGTTCTACAGCTGGGGCGACCCCACAGAAAATACCCTCTCCCATGTACTCTGAAAATGTATTTCCCCTACTATTGTGGTACAGAGGAGGGCTTCTCCAATAGATCTCAGTTATTGGTTGGGCATATAGAGAGAGAGATGCTCCCTCAACTGTCAAGATCCCAAGCTGCTTAGGACTGTAAGCGTTGCTGCCAGCACCTTGAATTCAGAACAGAAGAGTATTGGCAGTAAGTGTAACCTCTTCAGAATAGGTGTTATATAGTATCTGAATAGAATCCCAGTGAGCAGTCTATCTGCTGTATTTTGCAGTAGCTGCAGTTTCTGAGTAATATTCAAGGGCAGCCCCATGTAGAGAGGATTTCAGTAGTCCAATTGGGAAATTCTTTATTTTGGTGTTCTAGGTGTTATAAAATCAGCAGAATATATCAAGATGTTTGGGAACATGCCTCAGAATGTATTGTGCATATTCAACTTGAAATCACTAGGAACGTCAGCATTTTTTGTATCTAAACAAACTATTTTTTTCAAAATGGCTCTATGTATCATTTAGGCCTTATGCTCATTTCCTTACCTAGCCCCTTCAGTCTCCCCTCTGATCTTTTTATGGAAACTATATTTTATTAACAAGACAATAATAATGAATTTAGTCTAGCATTTAAATCACAAACACCAAAACACTTTGTTTAAAAATATCAGCAGAAGCATAGCTGTAGATAAAAATCCTGAATATGACAAGCATGTAAGTTTAGCACCAAATGTATTCATTTAACTAATTTCATTCTTTTTGTGAAGCCACTTTTTAGGTCAAGAAATATAAAGTGCCATTGCAAGCAGTGCAAATTAGGAAAACAGGATAAAGGCACAAAAATCTTTACACTGTATGATTTTTTTTTTATTTTAGTCCAAACTGTAAAATTTAATTTAATATGCTGGATATTTTATACAAGTCAAAGATGTCCTTAATTTAAAAGTGTTTTCAATTCTGCTTTTTAAAGGTGTGCTCACTAAAAAAGAGAGAAGTGGTACAGTTGATTTGCTTCTGGTGCTCTCCCCACACTGGTCTTTTTTATGTGTCTGTCTCCTTTGTTGGTCTTTGGTGAACTGTACAAAACTCATTCATCCTTCTGTGCCTCATAGTGTTTTCTCATTACTGTTTCATTTTAATGTCTCTTGCTGTTAAGTCTAGTGGGTCATGCTGCTAAGCTGTTACTGATTACTTTGATGTTAGAAATTAGACAGAGCTAAAAAAAAAATGAAAGCTTGCTTTGATATCACTGCTAGAAAGCCAACAGCATGCTGGCCCTTCTGCAAGAGCAAATACATTTCTGGCTATCACTGTGTGATATTAAAACCACCTCAAAAGGGAGAGGGGGAGTCTGAAACCAGGGGCCCCTCAAAGACTTAAAACCAGAAGGCCTGTGACCTTCTAGGTGTTGTTGGACTCCAGTCTCCCATCAGGTCCAGCCTGTTAAATGGACAATGGACAGGGATGATAAGAGTTGTCGTTTAGTCCTGGCCTAATGCTTGTAGTTTACTGTGTGCTGGTTGCTATTTGCTGTGAGGAATCTTGCTTCCCATCATAAAAGGAGGAGGGTAAAAACAAATTTTTTGAAGGTCCTGTGCATGTTTACCAGACTTCAGCTTTTGGTCCGCTGTGAAAACACTTAAATTTTCATGCTTGCTTTTTATTTTCTCAGAATCTGCAAAGCTTCTATGCTTACATGATAGATTTGATATTTCCAAACAATTTTAGTTAAATAGTACATTTCTCAGTTGGATTTTTTCAGGCAACAAATATTTTCCATAACTTAAAAAAAGTCCTTTCAATTCCCCAAAGCTATGTTGTGTTAAAGGAACCGCAGAACTGAACGTGCAAGCTAGGTGATACTATCCTAGGAAAAGGACAGAACAATATTCTGTGTTGCTGTGTTTTATCCTAGAGCCAGCTTGTAATAGTGCCCCCTTGTCCTTGGAAGCCCACTGGGGGACCTTGGGCACATCACACACTCTCAGGACCCAGAAAACCCTGTGATAGGGTTGCCTTAGGTTCTTCATAAGTCAGAAATGACTTGAAGGCACACAACAGCAGCACTTCATCCATGGTGGGTTTTTGTTTCACAGACAAAAACCCACCAGGATAAACGTCCCAGCATGTTATTTTCATTTGTGTTGATTATGTTTCTGGTAAACTAGGATGGCAGATATCTTGCTTTGAGAGACACAAAACAACAGTTCCACCTCATTTGAACATATGTTTTCTGGCTCTGAGTGTTTGGGTATCATGTTCGATACCCAGTCAGTGTCCTTGAGTACAAAAACATTCACGTAGACATGGGGCATTTTTGTAAACGAAATTCTTATTGTCATCAGAAGATAGCCAATGAAACTATAAAATTGATCTTAAAAAGTTATCTGTCTGTTAAAAAGTTACCTGTTAAAGAAAACTACTAGTCTTCAGGTGATCAGGGTTCAAAATATTTTGCTAAATTGAAGTGCCGTTTTTGGGATACTTCTTATCTCCTCACCACCCTCTCTTCTTGGTAGATGAGGTTTACCGTATTTGCCAGTGTATAAGCCACACTCCATTTATACACTGGGAAATACTATTTGCTGGCGTATAAGACACACCAGCATATAATATGCACCCCATTTTCAAACAGTATTTTTCAGGGAAAAAAGTGAGTCTTACATGCCAGCAAATACAGTACTTCTGCTGTCAGATTTCTAGCTTCTCAGCCTAAATCTCTAGAAAAACAATTGTGTCCTGTGCGTGAATATATAGAGCTACCCTATTTGGCTTCTAGAATATCATAAAAGAACCTACTTATTCATCTCCTGCTACAGCATGAGCATGGCAGGGATACCTTTTAATGGTACAGCAGAAGAAGTGATAACAGTACTTCACTAAGCTCTCTGCTTTGAGTTTATAGGCTCCAGAGCTTTGATTATAGGCATCCATGTCTAGGATAGAACTGTTAAAGATATGTATCTATCTATTCAAAGCATATTCATCTTGATATTTTGCCAAAAAACTCCCTAAGTGACATATATAAGATCAATGAAAAGAAGACTCCCCCTGCCAGCAGGCTTGCCACCTGAATGACACAAAATAAAAAAGAAAAAAGGTATAGAGAAGGATGAGGGAAGGAAGCAAAATTGGGCATGAGTTCTTAATTAGTGCTTACAATATTTTTGTGTGAACATACCTATTTTTCTATAAAGCATGTGTGAAGATTTGTCTGTCTCCCAGTTATCTAAAGATTTCTTGGCATTTGCTTGAGTGGCATTAATAATGGGTTTTTTTGTTTGTCTGTTTGTTTTGACATTTTGTTCATTACCACAGTGGCTTCTCCACTTTCGTAAGGGTTTGCAGCACAGAACCCTTGTGAAAGTGAAAAAAATGTGAATAACTCCCCCTCCTGTTCCCTTCCGGAGCTCCCCCCTTCCCATTCCCATGTAAAATGGAAGGGAATAGGGAGTGAGAGATGGCTCATTTGAGCCTTCCTTTCCCCCTAAGGAGCTCCCCCACTTCCTGTTCCCATGCAAAACAAGGGAATGGGGGTCGGGGAAGGCTCATGTGAGCCTTCCTTTCCCCCTCCAGAGCTCCCTCTCCCATTCCTATGCATCTGGCCCCAGTGTGGAGAACTTGCGCTGAGCCAAAATGAAAGAGAAGGGGGGGGGTGGAAGGCTCATGCAGGTTCTCTGTGCCTGTGCAAACTGTATGGGAATGGGAGGAGAAGAAGGGGGGAAGGTGCATGCACTCACAAATAATCAAATCTGCAAAAGTCAAACCTGCAAATGTGGAGAGAGGACTGTATTTATTAATTTAAAAGCAGAATAACATAAATGTAGACTGAAATTTTTTACATGAAATAAAACTAAAACACGATACTAAAACAGTAAACTAAAAACTCACTAAAACACTAACTAAACACTAAATTATTAAATTCAAAATAAAACAGAAAAGGGCTTGAACCCCCCAAACCAAACTGTAATGAAAGAAAGAAGAAAGGAGAAAAAATATTGTTCTACCATAATAGATCCAGCTAAGTTGTCTTTTTCTGGTTACTCTTAACCATATGAAAAGATTATTGCATTATTAGATTTCTTATTGTTCAAAAAGTCCATAAACAGTTTGCAGTCTTTCCAGTCTTTCAAGAAAGCTTATCCTTTAAAATCAATGTTAGTTTGACCATCTGAGATAACGCAGCAACCGTAATAATCCCTTCTTCTGTTGCTGGTGCTTCAGTCCCTTCCCAGGTTTGAGCAAACAGTATTCTTGAGCTGTTATATGATTAAGATGTATTCCATATTTACTGCCCACTTCCTTATCCATAATACCCAGCCTGAACATTTCTGGTGACATTGCAAAATCTATCTTAAAATTTTTTTTGAATTGATATATAAATCTTAGACCAGTAACTTTTCACCTTCTTACAAGTCTACCATGTATGGAAAAAGGAGCCCTCCTTATCTTGACATCCTTAACAGTGATTTGAAATAGACATTTTCCATGACATATTTCGGGTTAAATACTACATATACATAATCTTACAATGATTTTCTTTTTCTTTTACATTACTTAGCAAAGTGAATTTTATTTTTTTAGACCACATTTTTCCTATTCTTCTATTTGAACATGGTGTCCAAAATCTTGGGTCCATCTTGTCATGTACTCCTTGATAGGTTCATCATCTGTCTCCAGTTTCAAGATATTTTTACACTTTTTTGAGTATACATGGTCATAATCTTTACACAACTCCAGATAGAGTTTTCTTCATATTGTATGGCAAGATCTCTCTTATGGTTAAATCTTTTTTTAAATTGCATATAAACAAAACAACTAATATCTTTGCCTTCCTTGGGAAGCATCTTACTTAATTCAAACTCCTAGTTATTTTGTGAAAAATATAAGAGGTCATCATAACACTGCCATTTCTGATTTTTAACATATTCTTCTCCCTGCATACATGCACACGAAAGCTTCCTGTGGTGAGGTGGCTAATACCATCTTAGGAAAAAGCCTGCACGTTATACCACACTCGTAAGAGCCTTTCTGATGCAGTGATTCTTAAATTCAGCACAGGCCTTAACTTTATCATATCATACCAAGCCACCCAAATCTTAAATCATGACCTTCAAGTTCCAAGAGTTCCTTAACTTTAAGCATTATCCATTCCCTCAACCATACAAGACAACAGGCCACATAATACAATTTAATATTAGGCATTTAGTTATGTGTTTAGGTCCTTTACTCAAAGTTTCAAGTCAAGTTTCAAGTCCTTGCAAGATACATTCAAGTCAAGTCTCAAGCGTGGGAGCCAACTTTAACAGGAAAAAAAAAAATAGGTGGTGGTGCGGTGTGGGGCCAGTGGGTCTGCAGCTATAGGAGTAGGGAATAGGATCCTTATTACTCCCAATTCCTCAAGCTGGAGGCTTTTGTGTCAATGAGCATGAAAGAGTGTGCAGCTTTGGAAGTGGGAAATAGGGATGCTACTTATTCCCTATTTCCCAAGCTGGAGGCTTTTTTTGGAAGTAGGGAATAGGATCCTTCTTACTCCCCATTAGTGAAGCTTCAAAAGCTTTAGAAGGAACAATCCTTCCTCCTCAAGCCTGTTGCCTAAAACGTTTGCTGTTCCCCTCTGAGAAATGTGCCCTGTATTCTGGGGGCAGATCTTGCCTTCTGTTCTTAGGAAAAGGTTTAGAAGGCTCCTCCAACACACAGAGGGGACAGGCTGCCAATCAGACCTCAAGCCCACCTCCAGCCTGTTGCCTAACACAGTTGCTGTTCCCCTTCAAGAAATGCACCCATGCTTTGGGCTTGAAACAGATTGTCATGTGACCAGCAGGCAAAAAGAGATAGAAGCCTTGTTCAAAGTCATAAAGTTTCTGGATGAATAAATTATGTTACTGAACCAAGGGCAGCAGGTTAGTCACTAAAAATATACAAGTCATGAGTTGAGTCAATTCAGTGTGTCATTTATTGCCAAGCTGAGTCCCAAGTTGAATTACCGAAGTGACTTAGGTCTGACTTGAGTCCGAATCAATCAACTCTAGTCTACATCACTGTAGACATTCCCAGGCTGCCCCTTTCTTTAGCATCCCACAGTGTTTTAAGTTTTATTCTGAGTTTTCTTGCGTGCCATACAAATCTAGAAATTTATTTCTGCTGTGGTACAAAAGATATTCTGTTCTTATGACTGGAATCATTTAGAAATAAAATAAAAGTAATTGCAAACATTTGCTTTTATTACTGCAATTCTCCCCAAAGGAGATTAATTTTCCCCATTTTTAAGTCTCTTTTCATTTCTTTCCAGACTTTTTCATAGTTACTTTGAAACAGTAGACTGTATTCTGCTTCTTCATTGTAATTCTCAGATATTTAATCCCCTTCTTTCCACTTTAAAGTCGGAAAGAGCAGTTAATTCATTTTCTTCATAATACTGCTTTTCATAAGTTATTTCTCTGTACATTCTTCTGTATAATATGTTCCTCTTTTCAATTGGATGTTGCATGTGAAAAATTACTAGAAAACATTCAGTGCTCCAAAATTTGATTGGTACATATATTGACCTTATTTAGCTAGGAAGGGTGGATGAGTTGTGATGGTGCAGGATACATTTGTCTCCCACCAGCCTTCCTTGTCAATTTGAATTCTGGTTTCTATTTTGCCTCATATCTGAGTGGGTTCTTTTCTGTCTCCTCCATTCTAATCTGGCATTCAGTAAGAGTGTCCTGTTGACATGTAAAATGGAAGAGAATATTCCTTCTTTACTAGAAGAAGAATATGTGGAAGAGTATCAGATTTCCATTTCCTGAGCGATCCCTTTTTAGTGCACCACTCTTTTTTTATTTAATTTAATGTTCTCCTTTAAATCTCCAACCTATTAGATTTCAGGTGGTGTGCAGTGTAAAAGCAGTAGATTAGAACAGAACAATGATACATCATAGAGAACAACGTATTCGAACAATCATTCAAATTAAGAATTAAACCTATGAAAAGACAAAATCATTTTTTCCTGATCCCTAAAATATTGCCGTTTTGGCATCAGGCAGTTGCTTTGGGCATGGCCATTTATAGATTTAATGGGCCAGTAAGCGGTAGCCTCCTCACATTTGCTTTGTCTCTGAATAGTCAGTGAGTATATTTTCAGTTAACAGCTTGCTGGCCCAGCTCATGTATTGTGACAAGCCAAGGTTGCTTTACACGTAACATGTGTAAACAACACTAGGTGGTGACTTGGTCACAGAGTATCGGTGTATTCAGATGTCATGATGAGCAAAGGTTTTGTAGCTCTGCTGCCAGATGTTTCCTTCTCCAGCAGGACAGCAGCTTATTCAAACCATGGACTATGCTTTGTTGCTTGTGATATCCAAACTTGGCAGGAGCTGGTTCTCTCCCATCAAGCCGGAGGGAAAAAAAAATTATGGTTTGAGGTTTGTTTCTTTGGTTTGTGGAAGAAGAAATGAGCTTGATTCCTGCAGGTTTGGACATCATGAAGGACAAAACATAGTCTAAAAACATGCTCATAAACAATATTAGCACATTCCCTTTCATCTGTAGTTTGTTCATAATGACATCTGAACCTAGCAGGAGTCTGCAGTCAAGCATGGGCATGGTTTTATTAGCTGCTGCTGCAAAAGGAACTGAAATCTTGACATCCAAAGACACCAATACTGAGTTTACTGTGTAGTTCACAGTTTTAGCTTGCAGCCTTAAAATATGCATTATTAACATGTTAAATTTCTTTTACATTTTATTTTTTTAATAACTACTGATTTCTGCTTTTAATCACTAGTGAACCAGTCTTCAGATAGCTACTGATTCTGTCTTCCTAGGTATCCTGGTTTCATTCACTGTGACCAAGTCACAAACTGGAGTTCTGTTTATACTTTTTCCATTTATTCCTGGTTTACAAAGTTGGCATAAGAAGAATACAGGGACTTTGTTTCTGTCATGCCATCATGGTTTTGGTAAATATATTTAGAAAGTGCATAGATGAAAATTAAGATTTTCTGCCATTTATCTGAACCCCTTTATACAGCACCTGTTAAACAGGGGTAGGAATAGTGCCATCCTGCAGATATTGTTGAACTGCAGTTTCCAGCATTCTTTGCCAGTATCTTTGCTGGCTGCAGCATTGGGAATCATAGTTCAATAACATCTGTAGGGCTAAACAGTTTCCACCCTTGCTCTAAAGGAAAGACCACAGACAAGAGTCCAGAGTTGTGGTTAGCAGTCACGGTTGTACACTCATTCATACTTAAAAGGATAGGATAATTCCTTCTTCCCTTCAGTGACACTAAATGAAGGTGTTTAAGTTGAGTACATTGACCTGGTTATATACTGAAAGAAATGCCTTGAGTACATTGACCTGGTTATATACTGAAAGAAGCATAATATTGATACTCCTAAAATGTTCTTCTCCTGCACGATATTTTTTTTGTCCAGAATCTTTTCTAGATTTTCCTCTCCTTGACTTTTCTTTCCAGATTTTGTTTCCTATCCTGCTTGACATGTTTCCCTTCTTACGTGTCAGGAAATTATCTTTCCCTTCTCCATTTTGGTAAGATAACTTTCTATATGGCAATCCACATTTTTTGTGCAAGTTCTTGAATCTAAGTTAATTCTGTGCTAGCCAGAATCTTAGAAAATACAGAAATAACTTTTAACATTTGAAATTATTTGTGGTCACTATTTATTTGAACACCTCTTCCAGTTGGTTTTCTATGTTTTTCTGTATTTGTGTCAGCGTTAGATAACAAAATGTAGTCTTTGGATGTTTTTGACATATCATTGCATTAGAAAAACATAGTAAGGTTTTTAGTAAGGGGATGTGTCTCCCTTTTTTTCTCTCTTGCTTGATCAAATTATATTGGCCATCCATCCTGGTGTGAGGCTTTGCATATTTCACGTGGGCCTCAGGTTAAAGAGACACACAAGGCAGAAGGCTCTACCAGGCCTTACTCTGTAGTCAGCAGCTAGGGTTTGGTATGGTTACAGAAGAGATAGGTAGGGCCCAGTGTTCATGTTCTCTATAGAGTAGATGGGGAAGAGATATCCAGCAGGAGCTGGGAGTGGAAGCCTCTTCAACACACTGAACCTTGATCAGAGCATATGTATGTGTCTCTGCCGAACTCCCGATGTGATTTGGGTAATACAGGACCTTTGCTGTCCCTCTGCATAGGTCCAGGATCGCATCTGAAGTATTTAAAGGCTACTCATTCTTCCATGGTTACTGAAGTTTTTCTGCTTATTCTTCCACAGTATATTGTATTGTTTCTCATTAAATTTAGCCTAATAGGGGGTTTTTTTTAGACTATTGTGTCACAGTGTCATTGTAAGATTTCTTAGATTTTGTGAGCTGTAGTCTGGTTATGCTAAAAAATAAGATATTGGCTATTCTATAACAACAGTGTTGCAAATGTTGTATTAGATTGATTGAATTAGATTTAACAAAAAAAAAAAGATTTTCCAGAAAATGTTGAGTTCGAAAATTTCAGCTGCCCAGAGTTGATTAAATCCAAATAGTCATTAATGTGATCTAAATGTTAGAGTTAAGTCAACTGAAATGTCTGGTCATTAAGATATACAGGAGACGATTTGTGATTCTAGGCGCCTCCATGTTTTCTCTTATTGTTCCTCCCAGGCAACAGATCGTAGTCTGTTTGGAACCTGGATTTGGCCCCATTCTCACCACTTCCAGAAAAAGCATTAAAATGTGTATTTAAATTTGGGCTTTGAAATTGTTTTAGTGGTTTTATATAAGGATGTGAATGGAGCCCCTGATTAAGTCTGGTGCCTGATTTGGCATTGGGGGTCTGGGCCTGATTCTGTTTTGACCAATCCAGATCTGATCCAAATCCTGAGTCTGAGTCATAATTTGGTAATCCAGTTCACCACTCCTCCTTCACTGACTTGCTGTGGGAAGCCACAATGCAACTGGAATTTGGTTGTGTTACCTTATCCATCTACATAAAAAGGCCATAGAAGGGATTAACCTATCCAAATTTAAGACAAGTAGCTTCAGGGAGTAGTAGTAGTAGTAGTTGTTATTATTATTTGTTTGTTTGTTTGTTTGTTACCTGTCCCCCCCCCGGCTCAAGGTTTAGTACTTGCACTAGGCATGTGCTAAATTTTCTGATTTTCCAAAAACCACCCACAACATACAAAAACAATATTTGACAGTTGTTGATTGCTCAGTCTTAGCAATTCATGCTGCTTTTGTTGTGGCAGTGTCCCCCTAGTACTGGGTACTTTCCTACAGGTAATCCTAAATGATTCCCAGCCTCTACAGTCAAAGAAGCAGTGGGGCACCAGAGGGAAGAAGCACTTAGTGCAAGCAGGCAGGCAGGCAGGCAGGGGATCAGTCTTAAGATACTTTTTGCATATTGTCAGGATGGTGAGCATAGAATGTTACTCAGTCAAGTCTATTAAAGTTTAACTAGCGGACAGATATGATAATGAAGCAATAATGAAATGCCAGCTTACTTGAAGAGACGGTACTTTTGCTTTATTTTACTGGTGAGATTCAGTGATGCAACATAAGGAGGTACTTTATTAGCAGTCCAGCTGGTGGGAGCCTCTTGTCAAATCTGCTGACCTACCTTGAGACATTTGAAGGTCTGTGCTGGTGTTGGAAACTTTCATTTCATGGCCTCTTTCCTCATCTCTTTCATAGTTGTGTGCCTAAGTACCCTAAGGGGAGCACAGAGCAACTGCCAGCTGCTGGTGCAGCATCCTTTGTCCCTGCCCTGTAGGCATTCCCCACTGCTGTTTGATTGCTGGGCTTTTCTGCCTCTGTTCTGAGCAAGACAGCTTGATGCTGCTTCTGAAAGTGCTTGAATACTGGCGCTGTAATTTCATTGCTCAGTTGCTCTTTACAGTGAAGGCACTATTGGCACTTTCATCCTCTTTTCTTTTAAAAATGATTTACCCTTACAAAGCTTGCTGTGGGGGAAAGTAAACTAATCTGCCCCCCTGTCCTTAAAAGCACCATGTGGGCTTTTTCTTTCTGATATGGAGATACCTCATGGGTGCTATGTTGCTATGTTAAATTAATGATAAAATACATATTTAATGGATCAGATCTGCAGAAATTAAATTTCCTGGTTTGCTTACCCACATGAGCATAAAATAATCATGTTTTGTTTTGCTTTACAATATGAATAATAATGTGTGTGTTTTGTCAGTGAACTGTGCTTGTGTGCACGTGTGCCCATACATAAAAAGAGAAAAAGAAAGATTGTTTTTTTTAAGAAGAAATTCAAATTAGAAAGGAAAATAATCATCTAACAACTGTGGGCAGTTGGAGTGGGGGAATGAGGAAAAGAATATGTTTTGCTATGTAAAAAGCATACAGATACATAAACAGATTACTAGTCTAAATAACAAGAAAAGCAAAAAATGGATTAAGTTAGTCAACAAGATACAAAAGACTGGGAAATTAAAATAGTCAGAGAGACCAAACTCATATGACATTTAACAAATGCTTGCCCCCACACCTTCTTTCCATTACTAACAGCTTTCACTAAAGCAACAACAAAACCGAAAGAAATGCAGGAGATAATTGACTGTGTAACTTTGGTGACCTTATACGGCCCCCTCCCAGTTACTGTACTGTGATTGGAGAGTTCTGGTGAGATTCTTGCCCCATTTTGCTGTCAGTGAGCAAAGCACGGATTCTCCCCTCCCCTTTGCATCAGACCACCTTGGCATTTTCCTCATTTGGCCATGTTGGAGGCACCCTGACTTTTTCTCTCCTGTTTTTGAAGTCTGAACTGCTTTGGACTGTGCTGTTCTGCCTGGAACCAAATAGAGTCAATCTGATTCGATGCAGAATTGGTCATAGTGGTCCAAATTGGGCTGATTCACTCTTTTTTTAATTTAGGACTTGGCGAAAATGGTTCCAAAACCATCCAAAAAGTTGTTTTATTCTCCTGTTTTGTTTTGTTTTTCACATCTTTAATGAAGTTGCTGGTTTACATTTTTAAATTTTTATTTGTTTCTGTTGAGTATCCTTATAAAAAGATGGTATACACATATAAATATACACATTATTGTTACTGGAATTATTGTGTATATTTTAAGATACAACAACTTAATTGCGTGGACTCCTGACATATTGTTTACATGCTAAGGAAAAACTGAAAGCACTTAAAAAATATTAAAATATGAAATCTAACGCAGTAAAAAAAATGAGTGTTGTTTGATTCTGCCTTACCTTGTAGATAATAAACCATCTCACCATGTTCTGTCAACAAATTTTCTCAGCATAATACATTTACCAGATGCTTCAAGGATAAAACAGCATATATCTGCTTTAAGATAGATGGGTCAAATGTGGTGGTATTGTCTGTGAGATGTTAAAAGAGCAGTGTTCTGTTCGCTTTTATGAGATAAGTTTCACTGGTGAAAGCCCAAATTATTGATAGTGTCACTGCCTACCTCATACTTGGTTACATCGTATGAAAGGGGATTCACTTGAATGGGTTAATTTTTTTTTTAATTAATGCCTTCCTATGAGAGAGGGATGGTACCAGCTGTTCTTTACAAAGCTTTATTAATATTAATTACTGATTAGTCTCAAATTCCTTTTGTGAAGAACATAATCAGCTGGTTGGAGAACATACTCAGCTGGTTGGTGGCCATCGTAGTTCCAGGTGTTCTTGGATGAGATGTCTCTTTTGGACTGTCATCAAATGGATTTCAGGCCATACTTGTCAGCACAAAAGCTACATAAATCAGCCTGATGATGCTTCACTGAATTTTGATTGATATTATCAACCACTATATTATTATTCTATGTCTGCTGTGTGATTTGAGGCTGGAGGCACAATGATGTGGTACGTTATCTTCTGCTTGCAAGTGATAATGCTGAGGGGAGGGCTTTCCCTCAAGCTGTAGGATGGGGCATGACACATTAAAAAATATGTTACCATATTTTTAAAACTTAAATGAAGCTGCAGGGAGATAATATCTAATTTGGAGTCAAGTGCCATCACGATTCTGGTAACATTTAGTTCTGTATCTCCTTGACATCTGAATCAGGCGAGGCAGTGGAAGTGCTGAATGTGGACTGGAATAGAGAAAATAAACTGATATTTAGCTGACAATTTCTCATCAGTATTTTTTTAAAAACACTTCAGCCGTTGAGTTCATTTTCAAGCTCAATTCAAGATGCTAGCAATATCCTATCACATCCCAAATAATTCATCAAGGAAATATTTAGAATTCAGTTTTCAGAATTCATTATTTTCCACTGCCATTCTTATTAGGCAGCTTGCCCTATGGCAGACAAAGAAATCAAGTGGCCAATGAACTGCCCCTTGGTGGTTTCACGTTCTCTGAGAAAGATAAGGATGTTACTTACTTAGTTCTGCATTTATATTGAATATGTGGATTGTGTTGCTCCCAGTTTCACTGTCAGCTTAACATTACAAATATGTATTTCTTTTTTTTTGCAAATTGATGGCCTCTCTGATTTTTATTATTTTCAGTAATGTAGAAGATCCCAGCATACTTGTATTTTGTAATGGAATGTAATAACACAATTTCAAAGTCTAAATTGCTCCCTAATAAGAAGTCTTCAGAGCTGTAATTATGCCCTCTGCTTTCAACTTTCTTCTAGACCTTTTAAGTTTTGATGATATAATATCTACCTCAGAAAACTTGTCACATCTCACAGTGAATAGGCCAAAGATGCCTGGCAGGAGGCTTCCTGCTCGTTTCATTGGCAATAATTCTGTGAGTACATCAACTATATATATTCTTCTAGATAAATCCTAAGCATCTGGTTTTCACCTGGGAAGTTTTCACCTGAAGAGTCTTTTTATTTTGGTAGTCGGCCCTGCACTTTCATGGGTTCAGCATTTGTGGATTTGATTATTTGCGGGTTATATTATTTATTTATTTATTTTAAAAATTCTTATTGTATTTGACCCTGCCATGAAAAATGTATGTGTCTGTAGGGATCTCTAAGTCCTCCAGAGCAATTCTGTAGTCTGCTTCCACCAGAAGCAGACCATAGAGTTGCTCTAGAGGACCTAAAGATTCCTAGATAGAATACTTATCTAGGCATTGCTAGGTCCTTCAGCGTGATTCTGTAGCCCACTTCCACTGGAAACTGACCATAGAATCACACTGGAGGACCTAGAGATTCCTAGAGAAGTGTTCTCGGGTTTAAAAAAAAAACAGTGCTCACAAATATTTTATTCCCTGTTTTTCTACTTTTGCAGGCAGTCTTACAGTCCCCGCAGAAGTGGAGGGCTGACTGTATACTGTTCTTCTGCCAAAGACTGGCAGTGTATGACAAAAACACATTAAAACACAAGAACAGTTTCCTGAAGCAGCCATAAAACTATGGTTGGGCATTTGACCAGACAGGTAGACTTTGATAAAATTGACTGGTCAGATGCTGTAAAGAAGGAAACTTGTGGATCAGAAAGATTTCCTGCGAACCCTTAGGGAATTTGCTGTCATTTCAGCTGGGGATTCTATCAATAACTCTTGCTGACTTCTGGAACAAGGACATCACCTGAGGAGTCTCCTAAATGTTTCCTCTACTCCCATGGAGAAGAGCTCCAAGAGACCTCTGGTTTCTAGAGAACTGACAGTGATGTTAGTTGGATGACAACCAGAGCAGCATTTGCCAGAAAACTGGAGTGACTTTAGCCTGGTGTGCAAAGCAGATATGAGGTCTGGGACATTCCTCTCAACACTTCCATGGGTTGCACACCCCCAGAAAGGCAACTGGAGAGCTTCAGAGCCACAAAATGGGGCCCCAAGTAGCTCATGGATCACATCATGCTCACCCCCAGTTTAGCAAACTTGGGCTAAAACCCACCGTGTGAGAGGTGCTGACAGCAAGAAAATGATTTTTGCCATTGATGTAGAGTTGTTCAGTAGAACTTTGTCAGGTAGTCAAAGGCCTGCCTGACAAAGACTACCCAATAACTTGTTGTAAACAGTTGTACAACTTGGGGGAAAAATTGAACATATCCATTCTGACTTGGACGCTAAAGTTAAGATAGGCCTTGTGCAGGTAACTTTGGTCTCTGCTTGTCCAAAGGCTGTTTTTCAGTTTGTATACTCCAAGGATGTAAATAGGATCCTTGGAGAAAGGAGAATCAGTCACTTCTGTCAGCTGGACCACAACCATTCTAGTTCATAAAAATGGAGAAGGAGGAACTGGGCCACTAAAAAAAAATGATAACTCTCTATAGGAGGGCAGAGTTGCTTGACAGAAGTGGCATTAAGAACTTTGATGCAAAGGCCCACTATGAATGCCATAATATTGGACAATGTCTGATTGGTTTCCAGCATTCTGTTCTTGGACAACATGCTGGAATATGTGGTAGCATCTTGCTCCAGAGGTCCCTGGTTGAGACAAATGATACTAGATCCACTCTAACCTGCTTCCAGGCCTGATTAGCGGATGGCTTTGGCTGCCTTGTTGGTTAATCGTGTCTAGAACTACAGTGGGATTCAATTGGCATTATTACCACTTGATGTGCACACTGCAAAGGTATATAATATATTTTTATAGTGGAATAAAGGTTAATGAACCAAAAGCAAACTGTCACTATTTGATTGTATAATGATTCACCACCTTTATATGTACCTGGTACTTATAAAGGAGGGAAGAAGGGGGAGGGATAAAAGGAAGAAATATGGCAGCATCTTTAAGACTAACTGTTTTTTATTTTTGCGGATATAAATGCCATTTTTTGGATGCAGTATAAAGGCCTCAGGTATGAAGCATATTTATACAGTTGTGGGATGGGGCAGAACATAATAGGATCCAGTGCTGTATTCAGGGCAGGCACCTTTGGAAGCAGTTATAGCTGTGAATCTTCTTGGGTGGGTTTCTGCCATCATATGGATCCAACAGCATATGCCTATTCTTCTTGGTAAAATTGCTCAAGTAATGTAAGACTGCACAGGGACTGTTGGTGAACAGCCAGTTTCAAGTCCTGCCACGGTTTGTTAACTGGATTGGGGTTTGTTGTTGTCAGGGAGATTCTTTGTAATTACTGATAAAGATGCAAGTGTTGACTTTATGCAAAAAACAAGTGCCAGGTTGTTTTGTTTACTTAATTTTTGTGCCACAATAAATTTATTTTGCACCTTCGCATATTGAGTATCCTGTGTACACCAAGTGGTGACTGTGCCAGTTAAATCCATTTCTGTTCCAAGTGGTATGATAATAAAATATTAAAAAGTCAAAGAGGGATGAATAGATTTGCAAGTATCAGATTTCCTAATCCATTTTGTGACAGTACCTAAAGAGGTTCATCCATAATAGCTTTTACAGTAAATATGCAGAAAACCTGGCACATGCACTTCTCAAACACAGCTGCTTTCTACTTCACCTTTCTTTTTTTTCTCCTCCAGTATGCTCAGACGTTAAGCACAGAGAAAACTGTGAAGGTACATAAAGAAGAGGATGAAAGTGCCAAACTAAAGCCATCTGAAATTAGAAAGGTAGAGTGCTGACTTGCTTATATAACTGATAAGAAAAAGTTTCACAATGTTAGCAGTTTTCAGATTCTTGTATCCATTGGTGTAAGACAACAGACCTAGTGGCATATCAGGTTGAGCAATTGCGAGTGGCTGGGAGCTGCATCAGCCCCTCAGTGGGACCCTGGAGGGCCACACCCAAATTGTTAACAACTACCTCAACTTAATTGGGGCCATACCTGGCTTCCTCCCTTCCTGTGGTACAGACTTATCTTCAGCGGTTCTATCATAATCATGTAATTTTGCTAACAAGATATAATCGTACTTAGCGTCTGGTTTTCGTGCAAAAGATTGTGGTCAGATGAATAAACAGTCTTAGTGCACTCTGAGAGTTTTCCTATGTATGGTGATCAGACGGAGTATGTTTTAAATCACAATAGAGTGTCAGCCAGTTGCCGTTCTATACAACATGTTTATATTCTGTACAACGGTGGATGTGAGATGCTTAAGGGACTTTGTTTCTCCTTCAAATAAAATTAACAGCAAGCCTCACCACACTGTTATTTAGGTAACTTTCCCCCTTTTGCAGTCATCTGTATTTACTTCACCACTTCAGTCTTCATTACCAAAACCAAATTCTGCTTCTGGGGAAATTAAAGTTAAACAAGAAACAGATGAAGGTGGAAAGCCTTCCCTGGAAGACCTCAAGTCTCAGATCTTTGACCTCCTAACTGTTGTAGAAACATTGAAAAAAGAACATGGGTAAGAAATGTTTATATCTTTTCACCTAACTTGAGCAGATCTGTAGATTATCAGTTTACATTGTAGATATTTCACTTATATCATCACTGTTACCACCATGCTTTTATTGGAATATTGGAATGTACCTTTAGGTTTAATATTGAAATGACTGTTTGAGTTCATGAATGATTGCTGGTGTTTCCAGATTTCAGAGGAAGGACCTACACCTAAGGATCTGGTCTCTGGTCTCCACATTTCAGCACAAGGAGAGCTATCTCAGGAAAGGAATACTGCTCCTAAAAGAAAAGATTTCTTTTTTTGAAAACAATTGTGCTGTTGGCTTCAAAACAACTACTGTAGAGCCTTTGGGAAAGGGCCCTCCTGCCCATCCCCTCCCTCTGTCCTTTCACTTCAGATTTTCTCAAACCACCAGCAACCCCAGGGCTCAGTGGTCAACATGAGGAAATACTTTGTTACCTCAGTATTTGCTGCCTCAGTAATCACTGAATATGGCAGTGTTGCTGCTGCTTTCTGGCTTTACTCTTTCACACTGCACAATTATAGTAGTTTGATACTACTTTAAGTGCTGTGGCTGCATTCTGTGGAATCCTGGGATTTGTTGTTTGATGCAGCACTTAGAACAGAGAATTCTAAATATCTCAATGCAACTGTAAATACCAAGATTCTGTAAGATGGAGCCATGACAGTTAAAGAGGCATAAAAGTGCTATAATTGTGTAGTGTGAAAGAGACCTTATTATTATTATTCCCAATTCTGTTCCCACATTCCCCATCTTACTCTAAATATTTGAAGGTACACTACCAGTTCTTTTCTTGATATGAGGCACACTCAATAGGGTTTGCTTCTGTTGGTCTATTGTCACTGACACCTACCCATTCCCAAAATATTTAATGACTACTATCATTAGTAGTAGTATAACTATGATTATTTTGAAGATTAGGGGGGATGCTGCAATTTGACTATTAAAAAATTCTAAAATATTGCCAATTAGGTGTACTTGTTAATGGGAAGAACCTTAAGTTTGGAAAACTATTTTTGCCTGGAAAATTTGTTTGGTTGGGCTGCATTTTCCAGATGTTAAAATTAGTGATTACAAAAGGATTAACAGATCTGGGAAAAGTTTGTGTGTTTTTAAAAATTTTTTAGTCAAAGAAAAGTTCGGAAAATGCTGTGTGGTCTTTAAAAAAGTGCTTGCAGAGGTGTTAACCTGACTGTGGAAGTTTTGTTTGTTTTCTATTCAGTGTCAAAGTTGAAAAACATAATTTCCAACCAGAGAAATAATTTCTCATTTGTTAGATGAAAGAGGCTTTCATATGAATTACACATTCTTAGTAACTATGGCTGATATTGGCCCTGTGAGAAAAAAACATTACCAGGGTCCATCCCTAAGTCTCAGGTACTTCTTATTTGGCCTCCCTAAGATTGCAGCTATTCACATGGACAGTAGCGTTTGCTATGTAGGGAGGTTTTAAGGTGGTTTTATATCTTGGAGTCAGGGACATTCTCTGTTTGAATAAATGTACAATATTTCTGATTCGTTCATGGGAAAGGGTGGTTGTGCTTTCTCATATGGCTCATTTAGCTCTTCTTCTGGAGTCCAAGTCCAGCTTGCATATTGTAAATAATTATTTTCAACCATACAAGTAATAACGTTTAGACATGATAATATTAATTAGGCTTATCTTCAACTTTTAAAGGAAAGAACTGGAAAAATTGAAAAGAGAATTGGAGGAAGAGAAGAAGATGCGTAGTAACCTAGAGGTAATGTCCTTAACTAAGAGCACTGGCACTACAAGATGCTTTATTTCATACAGGTTCCATTATATGAATATTCACTTAGTATGAAGTAAAGCAACCACTGTTTGATCTTGGATGCTTTGACTTGATTCTTTTGCTAAAGGCATTTTTGTAAATGCAATCTGCAGGCATTGAGTTCCTGGTATCCTGAGTTTGGCTTACAGAAAGGGCACTCTGGGTGCCTACTAATGGAGGTGGAGGCAGGGACTTTGCCAGTTTCCCCTGGAAGTCTTTTCCAGGAAGCTGAGGGTTCTTCTCAAATAATATAGGAGGTGATGAGAGTGTAACACAAGAGGAAGACAGTATCGATGAAGGTCGTCTCTTTCCTCACCTGTTCCATTACCAGTTGCCTCCAGTGACTTGAAAGTCCTTTGTGACCTGAAAAGCTTCAGTGAAACTAATCCAGTGTATATGACAGCTTTGTTGTGATGGTCAGGAGACACATGAAGGAGAATCTATTCATGAGTTTTAAAGGTCTTTTTTTTCAAATATTGGTCCCATTAGTTTCTTCTGTCTTTGTAAACTTATGTGTTTGTGGATGTCTTGCTTTCACTGAGACAAAGTCTCTAATATAATATAAGCTAGTTCTGCAACAGTATCTTGGATAACTGTTGTTAGGTATTAAACTTCCAAATTTACAATACAAATAAATAAAACTTAGCTATTCACCAGCCAATGGAGTAGCTATTTGCCATTCTATATATGTATCTATATATCTGTTTCTTCGCATGTGGTTCAGGCAGATTATTCATGGCTCATGTCAAAATATTTTGGGGCAAAATCTTTATGATGAGAGCTCTCTCCACTCTATAGGTTGTTGTGGGTTTTCCGGGTTTTGAGGCCGTGTTCTATTAGTATTTTCTCCTGACGTTTAGCCTGCATCTGGGGATATGCTGGAGTTTACTGCATACTTTGCAGCTGTGGGCAGGTCGACATAAGGACTACAAAATGCAGTGTCCAAACATGAATCAAAGAACACGAAAGACACTGCAGACTGATCCAGCCAGAAAAATCAGTGGTAGCAGAACATGTTATAAACCAACCTGGACACGGAATGCTTTTCGAAAACACAAATTCTGGATCATTCTGACAACTACTATGTCAGACTGCACAGAGAGGCCGTTGAAATCCATAAACACATGGACAATTTCAACAGGAAAGAAGAAACTCAGAAAGTAAACAAAATTTGGCTACCAGTACTGAAGAACACTAAAATCAAGACTCAAAAACATGCCAGTGAACACCACCCAGACCCTGGAAGTCCCTCTATAGGGAACAACACAATGGGCTGCCGATGTACTTAATGCACTGTCATATATATCCCCTGTCTAACAATACAACCCTGGGGGATGTCCCATTTAACAACAGGCCAACTGTAACACATGTAGTAGTCCCTCCCACCCAGGGGACTACACAAGTATATATACTCTGTTTCACTTCCATGCCACCATATTCTCTGAAGATGCCAGCCACAGTTGCAGGCAAAACGTCAGGAGAAAATACTAATAGAACACGGCCTCAAAACCTGGAAAACACACAACAACCTATAGAGTGGAGAGAGTTCTCATCATAAAGATTTTGCCCCAAAATATTTTGGTACGAGCCATGAATAATCTGCCTGAACCACATGGGAAGAAACAGATATATAGATACATAAGAACAGTATATAGAACGGCAAATAGCTACTCCCTCCTTGTTAATAGGCTCCAGGCAAAGCATTGTCCTGCTTCCAGGACATTCTAGAAGCCACACTTGGGGCAGCAGCTATTGGCTCCTCTGCAAGCAGCTACCATAGTATCTTCTACTTAGAAAACACCCTTGAAGCTATTGGCAGATGGCTCCGTGGTTGTTTGCCTTTGTTGTTGCTGCGCAAAGGCAAAGATGCACACCTGATAAAAAGAAGAAGAAGGAATACTGATGTTTATGTTCTTTCTGGCAGTGGGAACTTAGGGAGCAAAAATCTACTTTCTCCACAGAATCAGTCTGTGGAAGCTTTTAAAAATCTTGAGTAGAAGCAAGGGGGCTACTTAAATGAGGAACTGAGAATTTTTACATCAAGAACTACATTTGAAGCATATTTCACATAAAATTTAGGAACTGTTATGTGTTCCCCCACCCCAAAATTGCAGCACGTGTTTGCCTATGGGTGTCTGTATTAACCTACGCAGGTGCGTTTGTATGTTCGCATACAGGTAAACACATGTGCCCCCCCCCCCCATAGGACATGTCTAAAATTGTGGAGTGATAGGAGCTCGCCCATTCTTAGTTTCAAGGCAAGCTCAGCATTCTAAATAATGAACAGAACCACAGTGAAGGAGAAGGAGTGCCACAGAAGACAAAGATACAGACACGAGGCCACCTCTAAGGGCAAAAACAGATTTTTTAGGTTTCCAGTCAGCTTCCCCACAAGGGGATTTGCTCATGAAAAAAAAGTCAGATATTTATTCCAAGCAAAGTATTCCGTAAGAAAAATTTTTGCAATTATTCTACACAGTCTACAGTGCTATATGGAAGTGGGAAAAATAATTGAAAATTTTAAAATTCCCCAGAAAAGGTATCCAAGAGATCTATTTCATGTAATAAAAGGCTCATACCTTCAGCAGTACCTTCTTCCCAAGGAGTTAAACTGTATAGATTTAAGGCTGTGGAGTGTGTGTGTGTGTGTACACATGTGTGGGTCTAATGTATCTTAGCATCCCTTAGTAAGTACTGTTGGAGCTTTAGATGTGCTTGATGATGCTTGCAGATTAGTATAAAATTTACCTAAGGCATTAATTGTGTTAGTAACATCTTAATATCTGTTCTCCACAGGTGGAAATAGAAAAACTCAAGAGAGCAGTAATAACAACCTGAAAGAGCCATAGACTGCGGGATTTTTTATTGTGCCAGGAGTTCAGAGTCCAAAAAATGAATGAACTTGTATTTTTACTTCAAACCAACAAATTGTTGCATTCCATTTTTTAAAAAAAGAGAATAAATGAATCCTATGTTCAGTGACTTAAGAGAAGAAGATGGATAATTTTTGTTTGCTTGTTCGTTTATTTGTTGCCAATAATAGAAGAGGCCTTATTTCTTACTGTGCTGAAAGAGCAGACCTTTATTTTCTTGGTTTGCTTGAAATACTACTGAATCTATATGTAAAAAAAAAGAGAGAAGAGGGGTTCTAAATAGATTTTTATTGAATATCTATAGTCTAATTTTTAAGATACCTGTGCTACAAGTAAGGCAATATATCTTTGCAAAGTAATCTGTGAAATAGTCTGTAGGGAGGCACATAGTGTAGCCCTGTAGTTACTATAGTCACTACTTTTCCCACCATGCTAAAGGGAATATGATGTCTCTTCCTATCCAGGATTATACACTTGTGCCTGTCAGCAGTGAGGGTATTAATAATATATTGTTTTGTAGTTCAGGATGATCATAGGAGTTTATTCTTACTATGAAGCAGTTGAGTCACCAGTCGCAAGCTATACAATGTATAGATATTTCCTTGAGAAGAGGATTTTGCCAGTTGCAGTATAGGGTTCACAAAAGGGATTTGTGTTGAACCACAAAAAGTCATAGCAACATAATTATAGCCACAAGAAATCTGGACAGCAGACTTGAATTAACCTTGTCCCCAAATACTGCAAAACGTGGCATGTTACTATAGATCGGAGATCCTCCAGCTATTTTGTACTTTAACTCCCAGAAGCCTCTGCCAGCATGGGCATTGATGATGGTTTCTCAGAGTTGAAGTTCAAAACGTCTGGAGAATCTAGGTTGATCATCACTGCTATGGATGCTATATTTTGGTGTTTTCACAAATTTTAATATAACACTAGAGTTATCTTGCAGGTTTCACTTTTAGCACTAATTATATTATTGTTAATGACAATGAAATGCTAAGAGCTGCTAAACTTTTAACTAAATGCAATCTTCAAATAAGGGTGTATCATCCACAGGGCTGTCCTAAATAGATTGATAAATAAATATTCAACACTGTATACAGAATAGTACTGCAACATAGTCTGAAAATTAAAATAAGTAGATTTTGTTTAAACAGTAGACTTTTCCTGCACTTCGTCCATTTCATTCATTCTACTTCCTCCTCAGTTTTTTTCATGTGATGGAGAGAAGCTGAAAATGTACAGCATTGTGGAACACCATGCTGCAGCAGAGACTAGAAATGCAAACCCATCTTCTCTCTCTTGTTCATTCTGCATTACTACCCTGAAAGCTTATTTTCAGAGCTATTTTTAGAGTAGCCAAATGATAACAGAATTAAAAAATGAACTGTAGCATTGTCAGTGAGAAGCTTTGATCCTAATCATCTGCTTTTTAAAAATACTCAGATGGTGTTAGTCTTTTGTCTCAGGGTTAAATTATAAGCTATGTTAAATATGTGGTGTGCAATTTAAAGTTATTAGCTTATTTACTCATGAGTAGCTATGCTAAGGGACTCAAATCACCCCACTAGCCTGTCTTCTCCTCCACCCTTCCCCTACTCTAGGGTAGACGGGCTAAGCAAAGGGAGGACCTCATTGCTACCCTTAGAGGTTTTATCCTTTTGGGAACCCTGGGAAAAGGGGCAAATTTAGGGTTTCAAAACAGGCTAAGGAAAAACTTTTACTCCTCCCTAGCAATGCTAAGAGTAAAAAAAGACAATAACTTTAAGCTGCAGGCTAGACATTTTGTGCAGTGTGTAGTTTAACCCGTGGTTTGATGAGAAAATCAACAAATGGTGCTTTTTTGCAAATGATCTACATTTTTATTTGCAGATATATCAGTCATGGATGAGTGATTTAAAACAGGGAATGAAAACAGGTTGTATGAGGTCATGATACTTGGCTACTTCCTATATTGGTGCATAACTAATGACAAACCTCTAATGAATCAAATGGTTAACGACTGACTTTTGTTGCCAATTTAGACTTTTAATAAGCTGAATAATAATTAATGTATCTCAGAATATTATTGCTTAGAGCCATCACTCTTCTAAATCAGATGCTAATTTGTAATTGTCAATGGCCTCCTGGAAAAAGTCAAGGAGAAGGAAGAGGAACAACCTCTGCTTTTCTGTACACAGGGTGGGGAGAGAAAGGAAAAGTAGAAGGTGCAAGCCGTGCTTTTACAGATGCCATTTGAGTACCGTACATGTGGTGCTGCTTTTCCCCCAGTCCACACACTGCAGGGAAACAAGCCCTTCCTCCCTGCAAGCACTTTCTCTGTGGTAGAGGGGGACTGTTTCTTTTCCTTCTGGTGGGCAGCAACACCAAAGTGCTCCGGGTGCCTCGTGTAAAACTACAGTGCAAGATAGAAGCAACTCTCTTTTATTTATTCATTATCAAGAAAGAAAGAATGCATTCCTTTCTTGAGTTGAACATGGGTGAGGCCTGTCTGTGCTCATGCCACCTACTGGAAAAAAAAAAGGTTCAGAAATGGGGAAGGAAAATAAACTTCCATAAAGGATAGGGAAGAATAACTAGAGCAGGCTTTTCTCTTTTGCTGTTACATTTTTGCAAGCGGCAGCAATGAGGCGCAGCTGGTACTTCCTGTAAAAGACCCAACTTGAAGCAATGCTCTTCCCCACTCATGCACAAGTTGGGCTTTGTGAGATATGCCATCTGCAGCGCCCCTACCTTCCAGCTGAAGAAACTGAACAGCAGGGGAAAGGAGACTATCCTGCTCCCTCCATGAATCAAAAATGGGTGCTGCTTCTTTTGTAAAAGCAGTAGTGAACTGCTCCTGGCATTTGCTTTCTTTCCCAGAAGCTGAGCCTTAGCTGAAAGTGTGGATCCTCATCAGGTTGGAAGGAACTAAAGTAGATTTATTGAACCAATTTATTAATTGTTCAGCTGCATCACAAATGAAAAAAAAATTAGGCTCAGTATGTACTATCTGAAATGAATAGACAATGAAAGAGCTCTTCTTGGATACCAACATATTCAGCTCTGATTATGCAAAATAAGAACAGAGCCTAATGAAAGGTTTTTCCTTTTATATGCTTTTCACTGTAATCCAAAAGAGTGTAAGGCAAAATTGTATTAATGATAGATTGCTATATAACAGTTTTGTCTGCCTTGAAGCTTGTAGTAGATGAATAGAACAAGACAATCAAATCAGAAGTGTTAATTAAATGGCCTTTTTTTGCTGTAGCAATAAATTACCAAGTGCAATGATGATTTAATTTAAAAAATCTTCTGTAAGTTGCTACTCTTGAGTGTTTTTAGCAACAAAGGTCTCCCTTAACTGGACATCTATCTTAATATTGTGATATTGGAGAGGGTATGCAGACATTCCAAAGAATACAAGTTATTTCAAGCAGTATGCTTCATTGACTTGTTTACGGGTGCTGTAAAATCATGCATGCTGTCAAAATTCCACAAATAAAGTTGTATTCTATTACTATATTGGTGTATGTTTGGAAGAATTCAGACTACTTAAATGTGATTCAGTTGGATATACCAAAGAATAAGTGTAATACTTTTAAAAGGTCTATACTGCAAAAAAACAATTTGCATATACATGACTTAAGGATGTCTTTACCACTACTTACATTGATATCTGTAGTAAGATAGTGAGCCAGTGGTGTGTTGTGGTTTGAGCCCTGAACACTGACCCAGGAGACCAGGATTCATTTCCCCGCTTGACTGTGGAAACCCACTGGGTAACCTTGGGTGTGTCAAACACTCTGAGCCCCAGAGAACCCCATGATAGCTTCACATTAGGGTTGCCATAAGAAATGACGTGAAGGCACACAACAGTAACAATTGGAGAGGATGGTAATGTTAAACATGTGTTCTGCCTATCTAGAAAGATGGAGGCATCAAATAACTTGGAAGTTGTTGTTTTCAAGAATCTTGAGCATCCAGTGAAAAACAACCCTGAGTTTTTAAAAGCCAAGATGATAGAACAAATGTGGGAGTAATCAAAGTTTAAAATGTAATGAGCAGGCAAGAATACAATGGCTGAAATAAACATTTTGCCTGAGTTCTTTTTTTCATTTTGATTATAGTATCTAAAATACTACCAAAAATACTTAACTGATTTTTAAGCAGATATGCTTGGAATGATTACATCCCAGGGATAAACAGTGTTGTGAAAAAGTGTTAAAACTATGATCATATTTAATAGGAGTTGTAATGACGGTAGATCAGTTGTGGAATGACAGCCTAGTCAATAAATAATGCAGTATTGGAACATTTGTGTTTATTTGCCCTTGAGAGATGCACTGTGATTGTCATTTTTTAAATTTCACATGCAATTCGAACAAATTTATGATATATATAGGAGAAACTGAAAAAAGGACTGGCAAAATATATCATAACCTCTAAGGCAGAGCTTTCAAAACTTTTCATGTTGGTGACACACTTTTTAGACATGCATCATTTCATGACACAGTAATTCAGTAGATAATTCAGTAAGTGGAGGCAACCCCTCCACCCAAGCCTGGCCTGCCACTGCCTCACCAGGGTCTTCCTCAGCCCAGGGCAACAGCGGGAGAGGCAGCCCCTCCACCCAGGCCTGGCCCACTGCCATCACCTCTGCCCTCACCGCGTTCTTCCTTGGCCCAGGGCAGCAGTGGGGGGAGAGGAAGCCCCTCCACCCATTATGTTTGCGCAACACACCTACACACTGCAGGCGGCACACGTGTTGCTACACAGTTTGGAAAGCTCTGCTCTAAGGTTTGTTTGCAAGATTGTTTCTGTTCATTTATTTTCACATTCCCTGCTGTTTGTTTGCGTACACTCCTTTGATAAATGTTACATTTCCAGTTTTTGTAAGGTTCTTTCAAAATGTTGAATTTGTCTAATCAAACCTAGTTGCAGAAATGATCTTCTTTCCAGTTAGCTTTGTGTGTTTGGGGTTTTTTCAAAGAGGTAAGGACCAAAAAATGGGCACTGTTGATATCTTATATGGTCCTGTCCTTATAGACCAAGGATGAGCAGTCTGTTTGGGACCTGGAGGGTCCCAAGGCAGATCACTGTCCTCCAAATCCTCATACACTTCTCCATGGTCTTAAGAGGCTGGCTCAGAAGCAAGACAACTTTCAGCCTTATGTCCAGTTTAAATATGCAGCTGGATCTTAGCACTGCTTTGGCTGAAGATGGGTTTGGTATCTAATTACTATGTTATGTTTTTGTTTGAGAATATGGTTGATTATTTTGAGACTGAAACAGTGAGGAATCTGTTTATTTGAAAAACTAGAAATCTGTAGTTACGAGCACCATTCCAATTTTAGTAAATACTGTGTTTAGTTTGTTGCTGTTGTGTTCCTTCCAGTTTTTCCTGAGTTATGGTGTTCCTAAGGCAAACCTATCACAGAGTTTTCTGGGGCCAGAAGTGTGTAATGCATCCAAGATCATCCAGGGGGTTTCTATGGCTGAGTGAGGATTTGAACACTGGTCTCCAGGGTTGTAGTCCAGTGCTCAAACCACTACACCACACTGGTGCTCTGCCTTTAATTCAGATGCTGCTTTTCACTAGCCAATCCAAATGGGAAATTCTTCAGAACACATCCTATTTTAATTTTTCATATTCATTTCAACTCATTTATCTAAACTTCCTGGGCAAATATTGATCTGTAAATGCTCACGTTCACAAAGTCTGGGCCATGCTGGAAGATACCCAGCTCTGACACAAGCATTTTAAATGTAGGTCAGATTTTTATTTTTCCATTTAGAGGTTCCTTCAGCATTTGTCTGCTCAAAGGTGAGCAGTTGCTACTACATTTGAAGAAGTGGGTTTATATAGCAGTAGCATCTGTATTTCTATACTGCTTATCAGCTAAGTGCTCTCTAAGCAGTTTACAGTGCATTTTACCTAATTGCCCCCAACAAGCTGGCTACTCATTTTACTGACCTGCGGAAGGATGGAAGGCTGAGTCAACCTGGAGCCCGGAAGGATCAAACTCACAACCTTGTGGCTGCAGTACTAGCATCTAACCACTGCACCACCTTGAAAGTTCATGTGAGAGTTAAAACCAGTTAGTTTTAAAGGTTCTGCCATATTTCTCTCTTTTTTCTTCTACTTCCTCCTTTTTATGATGCAGGCCATTGCCGCACATCACTGTTAAAGTGCTCTTATTCCACTTTCAACATCCTATGGAATCCTGGGGTTTGCAGTTTAGGGAGGGGCCCTTAGAATTCTCAGCCAGAGAGCTATTGGACCTCAGTAAACTACAAACCCCAGAATTCTACAGGATGTTGAAAGTGGAATAATAGCACTAACAGTGTAGTGCGGAAATGGCCTAATTCTATTTCTTTGAAAAGAAAGTTGCATCCTTTGTCTGCGGGCTTTTTTCCCCACAAAGCAGCTTTCAGGAAGGATAAAGAAAAAGCTTAGAGATGTTACAGCTATCCATTTAAGTGTGTGTGGCTGTGGTAGGAATTACCTGCCACACTAAGTTGGCTAGAGGGACATGAGTACTCCTAGCAAATATCAAAAGTGTGTGTGTGTGTGTGTGTGTGTGTGTATGCCTTAAGAATGGAAAGAATATTCAAAGATACAATCAAACAAGGGGCTTCTTTTGTGTTCAGATTCCCAGCGAAAAGCCTCCTGAAATCCTTTATTGTTTTTGTTTTCTTCTGCCAAAACTTTGAATAGACTAGAAACTAATCCCAACCCAAACCCAAATATTTTCATTTTGGATCTCTGGAATGCTCCTTATTCAAAGGCATCTTTCTTTTTCTTTCAACTCAATATTATTGTATCCAAATTTTTATCTTGATTAATAGTTAATTTCTCATTGACTTCTTCTAATTTTTGTGTCTTTTTCTCTGTAGACCTCATTCTTCCATTCATCTGTCTCATCTTAGAATTTATTTGAGTCAAAGAAAGTCTTGCATCCTTAAATTCAACTTTTAAATCCTGTTTGATATCCTTCCTTATTTGGCTCACATCAGCTGTCATTTGATTTACCTGTTCCCTCATTTGGCTTTTCTCTTACATCTGATTTGATTTGATTTCCTTATTTATTCAACTGATGTTCTTTGTGCCTGAGCTGCCTGTATTTATTTTCTAGATTGCATTTTGATAGCTGTCAAATTGAGTTAAGCTGTTGTTCTCCCCCTTATCATTAGATGTTAGTGCACTTCAGCAATTGGTACTGTCATGACTCAGCTTCCCCAGGTGAACAGCAGCCTTGAAGGATTATGTGCAGAAGCAAATGCACCAGGAGCTAATCAGGCTGGGATGAGAGCCAGCTGGCTCCAGCCTTCTTAACGAAGGCACACGACAGCAACTCAATGCCAGAAATAACTTGTGTGTTGCTGGTTCTTGTTTTGTGGTCTCTGGATTGCCTGCCTGGATTTTCTGACCCCAGAAAATCTAACTGTGTTGCCTGCTGGATTTCTGAACCTTTGGATTGTTTTTGGACTGTGAACAGGCAAGCTGTACTGACTGGTAGTGTCTCTGTTTGACTGTGAATGGCCTCCTGCTGACTCTGCATTCCGTTGCCTGGCATGGACAGCTGGCATCTGTGATGGGTACCTTCTAGACAGCTGTTAGTTCATGCAGGTGAAAATTCGTTCATTTGGAGTTCAGAATGGGATCACTTCCTGTTATTGCTACAGAGACCTTGGATCTTATTTTCTAGATAAGTTCCCCCAGTTAGTACTTGATTAAAATTTTAATTTCTACATAATTTCAATCTAATTGAGAGAACAATGTCTCTTTAAAATTGCTCATGTACAAACAGCTTCTCTTTCTTTTTAATTCAGTCCTAGTATGCTGGTCATGATATTTATTACTCATACCAATCTTGCAGAAGTATAGGTGATGAAGTTAATTGTAGCCATCCTCTGAAGGGCTTGCTTAATTGTCAAATTTGTACTCTTTGGAAGTTAAGAAAGTTAAATATTCAATGTTAGGACTGCTTTGCAGCAGCTGTGACACAGAAGGTTTCCCACTCAATCTGCACAAACTTCCACAGACCTCTTCTGTGTCTCCTAGGTGCTTGGACCAGGGATCTGGACCATATTGGAATCCTCTGAGTCTCCTGTACTTGAGAGACAATTCCAGCCAGTTCACAGTGTCCCAAATCAGCTCCCAAATCAGCTCCTACCACAACCAAACCTTGCTCCTTAGCAGAGCCCTCTAAGGGACAAAGCAACTAGCTGCTATTCCAGCCCAGAAGTTTGGAGCAAGCCTCTTTTATCAGACCAAGCATAGTGCTAGAGAGCAGTTCTGCTGTCATCCTAAACTCATAATTCACTAAAAATATAGACTTAAGTGTTGATTGGATTAGGTATTGATTGGATTGGAAAACACTGGTATGACTCTTTTGTTTTCCAATAACATGCTTCAAAAAGAGAGAGAGAGAGAGAGAGAGAGAGAGAGAGAGAGAGAGAGAGGTGGCTTTTTCCCAGAGAAAGCACTCATATCTAACCATGCAGACCTGGTAGCCCATGATGTGAAAGCTGAGCAATGCTGTTCAGTAAAACTTCCAATCACATCCACTATCTCTCCTTTTGCTTGTTAGGGAAGAAGATGCTTCTGTTTGGCTTTATTCTTGAGGTGGCTCAGTGATTCCCTTGAACAGGAAGGGAAACAATATTCAAAAGACTCAAGAGGGAAAATGAAAAGGACTTCTTGGATGCTGGAAAACCAGGAGAATTCTCTGAAGCCTCTCATTCTCTCTCCCCCCCTCCCCTCTCTCTCTTTAGAAACCCAATTCTTCAAATAGATTTCAGGATTACTCCTGCCCCACAGTCCAGACTCATCTTTTTCCAGCCCATGCAACACAGCCATGTATGGCCGGAGGGAGGCAGAGGGTCAGCCAAGCAAGGGGGATTGTTGCTGGTTATATTCCAAATAGCTGGTGCACTATAATGACGATATCACCCTCTGACCAATATCCTCACTCAGCAACCCTGCCTTCCCGCTGGACATTATGGGGCTGTGGCTGGGGGCAGGGAGTGGGGTCTATGGGCATCTGGATGAGGGTTTCCATAACTGCCTGTCAGAAGAAAATAGGTGGTGACAGTGACCCTCCTTGCTTGGGCTGCTCCCTTTCTCTGCCCCTGGCCACCACCATAACCATGTGTGTCATGTCTCCGTCCCCCCATTCCATTGCCTTTTGCTGGGTGCAGAAAAGGAAGGCAAGTGCACCTGGGCAAAAGGCAAGAGAATGGCAGGAATTGCCCCCCCCATTCCCTTGCCTTTTGCCCCAGCATAGAGAATGCACACTGAGGCAAAAGGCAAAGGAATGGGGTGGGAGACGTGTTGGGGATGATAGGAGTTTCAGCCCCACGGAAACACAGCAGAAAAGCCAGAGTTCAGCGAGCCAAAAGCAGCAGCCTTGTTCCCCAGTAAGGATACTCACACACAGAGGAGTTTCTTCCAAAACGGGAGGCACTTTATCTTGCAGCAAAGTTCCGTTATATACAAAACATAGGACAGACAGAAAAAAGCTTGCGCCAGGCACCAGGTTTGGTCAACAGACAAATACATACTGGGGATTGCTTTCTTATATACATATCTACAACCAATCAGGTAGAGGTTTGCACACCTCCCTCTACCATCTGCACACAACCCCAGTTTCTTGTGCAACCTTGCAATTACCCACAGCTGGGGCATGATGCAACATCTTTGAGTGGGCTGATCATTTTCCGAGGGTTCCCTGCCTGGAATCCCTGACAACATGTGCATGCCTTCCTTGTCCACATGCAGTGCTCCCCCATCCCATTCCCTTGCTTTTCCCTCAGGTGCAACAAAAGAAGGCAGGAAAGGGATGAAAGGGAAGAACTCCTACGCGTGAATACAAAGGAAGCAGAACGAACTGTAATTAAGGCTGACATTACCAAAGGGGCAATGCACCAAGGAAGGCCTTGGGTTATTTCACACCTTGGCTGGGGAGGAGATTTCTTCTTTCCTTTGCATTGCCAAGACAGATTATTATTATTCAGTGTGTACTGTCAACGTAAAGGGAAGTGGTTTGGGGCATACCTAACTTTTCCAAACAGATGCGTTTCTATTGTGGTAAAGTTCCACACCTGGCCATCCATTATTCATTTTACTGTATAGTCTTTACAATGCTTTTAATATTATTCCCTTCATGGATAACCTAAAAGAACATTGCAGCAGTACAACTAGAACTGATTTGTTAACATTCCATTTAACATATTGCCACTACTGTAGAAGAATTATCTATTTGTGGAATAGAACTATGTATTCTTTTCAAATTTACAGGTGCCTAGTAGATGGGGTAGAGGGTAGCCCAATTCTCATTCCTAGCTGATAATTTGGCATAATGGTCATCAGTTCATTATTTTCCAGTAAAGCTGTCTTAATCAAAAATAACAAAGAGACTGTCTCTATTCTTTTGCTTGGTTTCGTACAGCATTCTAAGCAAACACAGTGGGACTCCATTACAGTTCTCCCTTCACATTCGTGGGTTTGACGGTCAGGAATTTGATTATTCGCGGTGTGGCTTGCCTCCCTCAATTCTCCTCTTCCCATTCCCTAGTGCAGAGAGAAGATCTTGTCCCCTGCGCTTTCATCCTCCCTCCCCCTACGCAAGCTATTTCACCTCAGGCAGGTGGGAGAGTGAATTGGGGGTATGATCTCTTCCCCTGCACTCTGCTTCCCACCGCCGTGGGCACAATCGCCCCTCGGGCAGGTGGGAATGGGAAGTGGGGGGGGTGTTCTTGTCCCCTGCGCTCTCCTGGGTAGGGCACTCAGGGAAGGGGGAGTGCTCACTGGAGGGAGTTATTTGCGTTTTTTGGACATTCACAGGGATTCTGTGCACCTCTCCCTTGTGAATGTGGAGGGCCTACTGTACTGTTAATTTTTCCAGCTATCAGAATTACATTTGCAGCTCTATACGCACTTAAATGAAAGTAAGTTGACCTGAATTCAGTAGGGCATAATTGGACAGACATATGCATAGTGTTGCACCATTCCTTCATTATTTGTTAACCTGGACTGTCCTTCTGTTTATTTGATGGGGGTCTTGGATGCTTTGAAATCATGGTTCAAAAGTTGAAATTATCAGTACAGTCAACCCCCCATTTTTCCAGGGGCTGGGGTGCAGGAGCCTCATGAAAGTAGAAAAATTTAATATCGTAAGTCCCACAAACCATATTCAGCAGTTGAAAAAGTACAGGTGGGATGGCTGAACCAGGCCATGCGTGCATTTCCTCACTGGCTTACTCAATCACTTACTTATACTGGTGAGGGGGATGGGATGGGATGGGACGGGGGGAGCGGGAGGAGTGAGAAAGAGGACATCCGTTCCATTCTCTTCCTGCTTGCACAAATGAGCAAGTGAGGAAATGTGTGTGTCCACCCTCCTTCCATCCCCTTCCCGCATCCAACCTTCGTGAGTGAGCAAATGTGCCCTTCTCCAGTCCCATCCCCTTTCCACTCTTGCCCATGCACATGAGCCCCTGAGCGAATGCATGCGCATGCCCTCATCTTGTCTGTCCCCCTTCCATCCCACTCATGCCAGTGAATGAATGTGCACACTGTTCTTCCGCCTGCCCCCTCCCCTCCCTTTTCTTGCCCACCCCCCCCAAGCAAGTAAGCGAATGCATGCACACGCCCTCCTTCTGTCCATCCTCTTTCCCCCAGTAATCTCCAGTTAATCAGATCCATGAATGCATAAACCACAAATGTTGAGGGTCACCTATAATTTAGTTATCTTTAAGTGAAATGGGGTTCTTCTTGTATTGTTTTTTCAAACTCATTTTTTCTGTAACCCATGCTGAGTGTACTTCCATACCCATAAGCTGGATATTTGTATTTTTCAAATGAATAAATATTCCCCCAACCAAGAATGAACATACTCCCACCAGTAATTTGCCTGTGAACAAATGACTAAAAGAGGTCAGTCAGCAACTGACAATATTGCAGGAAGGCAATGGCTGGCACCTTAAAGATGCTTCTCCATGCCAGCCCCTAAAGTACACAGGAACACAGGGCATGAGTCAGGCCTTCTGACCCAGTATTGTCAACACTGACAGGCAGCAGCTTTCCAGAGTTTCAGGCAGAATTGTTCCCCAGGTCTACCAGAAGATACTAGGGGATTGAACCTGCAACCTTCAGCATGCAAAGACCTAAGCACTTTGTGCCAAAGCACATGGAGACATGACTCCCCCGCCAACCTATCACATGGCTGTATGCTTCCTACAAGGGGGAAGGATGGTAATAAGACTGGGAGGGCCAAGCTATCTCTGTCGACTCTAACACACATCGTATGGTGGCGTAAGTTTCAACATACTGAATAGAAACAATCATCTACATGTTCTGAGATAAAATGTATGCTGAGATACTTTCAGATTCTTCAGTCCATTCACTTGACTTCACAGTACAAGTGAAGGTCTGAATATGTTAATCTTACTTTTAGTGCAGGTAAAAGGCAAACTGTGAGACCAACAAAATTCTTTAATAGGTGTGTTGACCTACAGGTGATGTGAAAGAAATTTCCTGTGTCAGATTTAACTGGCCAATAGGAAAGTAGCTGCCATACCTTGTTATGGGTTTTCTGGGCTTTGAGGCCACATTCTATTAATATTTTCTCCTGATGTTTCACCTGCATCTGTGGCTGGCATCTTCGGAGGATGCCAGCCACAGATGCAGGCAAAACATCAGAAGAAAATACTAATAGAACATGGCCTCAAAGCCTGGAAAACCCACAACAACCTATGGATTTTGGCTGTGAAAGCCTTCAACTTTACAGCTGCCGTACCATTTGGAATAACTGTGAAAAGGCTCTTGGTAACATCTGGAGGACAGAGTAACTGGGCTTTTCCCTTATCAAACTCATGGGAGATATAAAATCAGAACTGCATTCGTTCTTGTGTTCTGGATCTCTTATATAAGCCCATAGGTTCTTAATTAAACCCATAAACCTAAATAGATCAGTCAGCTGTCCATTTTAGGAAATAGCACCTTTGATGTAAAATCCGCTTCACAACTGCTTTCCACAATCTGAGTCTGACAGAGAGCTGCCCTCTAGGGTGGAAAATAGAAAGGTTGTGTGGCTTGGTTATCTCTTTCATTTACACAAAATGTTACCGTCATTTAAATTGGCTGTGAAGCTCCTAGGGCATCAATATTTCCAACTGAATAAGTATACCATGTAAGCAAAACCCTGATTTGTCCTAACTGTGCACAGTGTGAGTGCTGATAATAAGATTTTGTTCTAATTAATGACTTGCAATTTTCTTAGTTGTTACAAAACAGGATCTTTAATGCATAAACATAACTGTAACAGAATTATGCCAACTTAACTGGAAACTGCAAATCTGGACAGAGAAATGACACTGTTAATCATGTAGAAATTTTCATTCTATATATTGCCAACAGCACGAAGATCACAACGTTAACTATGGGGCATCTATAACACCATATTAGTACACTGAACTGTGGCTGCCTGACAACATGTAGCCTTTCATGGAGATGGCTGATTTGGTATAAAGCAGAAATGTTGGAGCATTATTACAATTTTTCTCCCTCTGGTTTTAATCTCTTTCACATACAGGTAAGACTGCAATTCTAGCAGTGATGTATCTAAGTTTTTTACTCCAAGTCTCAAGTTCTTGCAAGATACTTTCAAGTCAAATCTTGAGGCTGGGAGCCAGTTTCTTAAGTGGGAAGTAGGAGCCTTCTTACTTCCCATTGCTGAAGCTTCAACAGCTTTAGAAGGAAGGATCTTTCCCTGGGCTCTGGGGACAAGTCTTTCCTTCTACTATTAGGAAAAGTTTTGGAAGGCTCCTTTAATATGCAACAGTGACAGGCTGCTGAGCAGATCTCAACCCCACCTCAAGCCTGTTGCCTGACATGTTTGCTGTTCCCCTTCAAGAAATGGCCCAGGCTTTTGGCTTGAGACAGATCATCACATGACCAGTAGGCAAAAAGAGATGGAAATGTTGTTCAAAGTTGTAAGGTTTCTGGATGAATGTGTTATGTTATTGAATCAAGGGCAACATGTCAGTCACTAAAAATATACAAGTCATGAGTTAAGTTGTGTGTCATTAATTGCTGAATTCAAGTCAAGTCACTGAAGTCACTTGAGTGCAACTTGACTCCAAGTCAATTGAATGTGGAACGTTCAGTCCATCAGGCAAGATTGATTTTCTTGGAAAGTATCTGTCTTGTCACTTTATAACTCCCATCCTTTCCCCCAAAACTGGGACTCAAGGTGGCTCAGCTCTGTGACTAAAGTGTGTCTGAAGGCTTAGACAGACACATATAGCTGAAAGTCTTATAAAAATCTGTACTGTATACTGTATCATTACCTAAGCTGCTCTTGTGTTCCAGACAGGCTGGGAAGATGGCATGGCCGTTGGGTTGATATGCCGCCAGATCTGGATTTGGCGTTCTCTTGCTACTGCTGCTTCTCCTTCCTCTTGCTACCATCCACCCACATACAACGGAGAATAGAGAAAGAGCTGCCAAGTCAGTAGGTGCTGGTGGCGGCAGCTCTTCCTCCTCCTGAGCATCAGCCATGCCTGTGAGCCAGAGAGTGTGGGTGAGTAAGCAAGCAGCAAAGGGAGAGGAGAAGCCTCCACATGCTAAATAACTCCCTGAGATGCACAGAGCCAGCAGACAGAGTGAGGAGGTAACAGGGTTGAAGTATTTCACAACAGAGCCAATGTTATGCAATCAAATGCTGACTGTATGCTTCTAGCATTGTTTTAAAGGAGATAGGAAAAATAGTCCTCCTGACTGTCTGAGTAGGACTTTAGGGGCAAGAGGTGTCATGTATAAAGCCTGCTTCAGGAACAATTACAAGCCAGTAATTAATCCATACAACGTAACACAATCACTTCTTCAAGTAGTACACAGCACCATTATTTACACTGCCAGGCTCATTAAGGCAATGATGGGGAATATGATGTACTCCTGGCAACATAGTCATTTGAGTCATGTGGCTGGGAAAGGGAAATAAACAAAACCCCGTATTATGCTGGCATGGGGAATCCAGTGCATGAACTGCAGATGGCATAATGTGATTCTGAATAACTCACTCATTGTTTCTAGGAAATGAAGGCAGTTAACATCCATCAGTGGTGGGTCTTATGATGATAAGAGAGATATTTGAAAGTGCATTCCATAGAAGCTTCCTTCAGGGCTCCCACCACTGACACATGCCATCAATAGCGTTCTGGTGCATTCTGAGGTTTTTATTCTGTTTACTGTCTTGTTGCTTGGTGAATACACTGTATTCTATTTCCCCATATTTTTACTAAAACATGTCAAACATACACTACCTGATAGCTCTTGTAGGAGCAGATGATGCAAACGGGATGACTGAGCAAGGCTTTAAAATACTGTTAGCTACAGGTGAAGAACCTGGTGCTCTCCAGATGCTACTAGATTACAGGAAGACTGTTCATGCCTGACCAATGGCCATTGCTAGGACTGGCAGAAGTTGGGGTCCAAAATATCTAGAAAGCGCCAAATGGCCTACCTCTGTTGAAGCCCAAATCTACTATCTGTACATTAACCTCATTAGGTCTAGTCCTGTGCTCTGAGACAGCATCAGAAAACAAGTATATTCCTTTTTTTATGTATGACACCATGCTATTGTGTCCTGCCTCAAATGAGAAAAATGGGATATAAATTAAATATTAAATACATAGATAAATCTATGCAGTTGTGAAGAGCACCAAATGAGACTTGAGTCACTTGACATATATCTTCATCAGCAAGCTTCACAGTACAAAAAACTAGTCCTGATAATTTAAAAGTATTTTTTGGCAACCACTTTGCCCCACCTCTGTAATTTCATGCCCAGACTGAGCCCCAAACTTAAAATGAATGGTGAGCATTTGTTATCAGTTTTCTATCTCTGAGATTTATGTTTGGAACAAGAACAGGGTATAAGAAAGTCAGTCTTCACCCTTTCTGGACCAGTGGGCACATTTGAAAGGTTTGGCAAATGTTGGGTTCCTGTAACAGAATGGCTGACCTGGAGTTTTCTGTCTGTTCAAAAAATGGATGCCATAGTTTGAATGGCTAGTCACAAAACATCAGTTTCACAAACCGATGAGGCTCAGATACAAGCAACAAGACCAAGAACCTGAAAAGTAGGATGTAAGCATCAAACATAAGCTAATCCTTGGAACCCACAGTTGTCTGCCTGACAGAAATCCATTTGATGCCAGAGCTCAGAATACAGTCACTCATTTATTTATTCAGGATTACCCCATCTTAGTCACACACACTCTCTTTTACTCACTCACACACAAATACAACACATGGAGAGACCCACCTTTCCTCACTTTCTCCTGACTCTGGATGTATTTGAATCTCTGTGGCCCCCAGAAGAATAAAAATGACAGGCAGCTGGAGCTGATTCACTATGAAGCAGGGTCCTCTGTGGGGTCCTCTCTTACCGACATCACAGTGTCCAATGCTTCCAGACAGTTGTGGGAGTCTGGCGGCATTGATAGGTCTGGCAGGAGGGTGGCTGGGTTAAGTGGTCCACATTGTTGGAAAGTAAGGTCGGGGTCAGCCAGAAGTTCTGCTTCCAATTGCTGTTGAAAAATGGCAGGCAGCTGAAATGCTTCACTATGAAGCATTTCAGTATATTTTTTTTAAAAAAAAGACCACAAGTACCATCAAGACACATTGAGGGCAAGGGGGAGGTGGTGCCCATGAACACTACACTGGCTACCTCCAGTGTAAAAAGTCCAAGCAAGTTTACAAGGATCTCTTGAGAAAAGGAGGAGGAGGAGATTCATGGTGTCATTTGGTAAAATGTCATCCTGAGGACAAAAAATTATCCAATTTCTGGCAGGTACGCAAATGAAACATGTAAGTGATAGGTAAATGTGTGTATAAAATGTTCAGCTATCCTGTTCATTGCAAGATCATATGGGACCCATTACATACTCTCTTCCCAGATGTAAACCAGGACTAATGTGGCCAAGCAATTGCAAAAGTGATCAAGGACAAAGAGCACACAAGCTAAGAGGTTGCCACAGTTTGCTCTTCTTAGGCAGCATTCAACCTCCTGGCCTCCTCTGCTGGGTCAACTGAACACTAAGTACTTTACTTTGAACCCAGCTTGCAGTAACTGAATTAAGCTGAGGATGGAGGGGGAAACAGAGGCATTTTAAAAGCAACTGTAAAGTGGAAAAACAAAGTATTAACTGGGACCCAATCGGGACAATTGGAGAGTATGCCACTGTATATGCTGGGTGTCTTTAGTTCTATGAGCTCTCATTCAAAACTCATCCGACTGAGTCTTTGGGAGTCTTGTCCTTGGTGTGTGCTCAGCAGCTTAGGGGGTATCAGAATATTTAATAGTTTTTCTATGAGGGCCAAATGTTGGATGGGCTTGCCAGCTGCTGGTTGAAATCTCAAAATCGCCAGAGATGGATGTGGCAATGGACTACCCCCAAAGCGTACCTGCTATCAGTGTGTATGTTAACGTGTTTTGCCTCTGCTGGGTGACAGGCTCTGATCAAGGCATAAAGTTCAGCTGCTTGTGCTCTCCATGATCTTGGAGTAGCTGCCACCTCTAATACCTCCAACTTAGTCACGACTGCATATCCTGTTACTCTCTTATGTTCAAAGTAGTAGGAACTTCTATCTGTGAAGAGATTCCAGTCCACATTTTGGTTTGGGTTCTCTGTGGGGTCCTCTCTTACCGACATCACAGTGTCCAATGCTTCCAGACAGTTGTGGGAGTCTGGGGGCACTGATAGGTCTGGCAGGAGAGTGGCTGGGTTAAGTGGTCCACATTGTTGGAAAGTAAGGTTGGGGTCAGCCAGAAGTTCTGCTTCCAATTCCTGTTGGTGTACTGAGAAAACCTGTTTATCAACTTTCATTAATAAGGCAATCCTTAATAAATAAATCCTTTCCTTAATAAGGCAATCAGTTAATGGGAATTCCAGACAATAGTCCCAGAGTGAGAGTTTTGCTGCCATGAGCATATAATTACAAGTAATTCCCTGGGCTATTTTTTGAGAGTAAAAGGCAATAGCATAGTGACTAGGTCCCAATTTATGCATGAGTATGCCACTGGCCACCCCCAGTCATTCAAGAATGAACAAATGGAACATCCTCTTATATTTTGGAGGGTTTAAAGATTTCATGGGGACCAGGGACAAAGGACAGTAAATCATGGGAAATAAAATTTCAAATCCATTAACAGCATCAAAGTAACTTCCATTGAGATCCAGGCTAACTCGGTTCATGCAGGGCTGACTGCCCCTTTCTTAGGCAGAGAATACTGAGTTTCTCAAGAAGTCTCTGTACTGTTACATCTGAAAAAAATCTTCAGATGTTGTACAGGTCAAACTTGCCAATTGTAGTCCAAATGAAGGAGTTTTAGCTTTGTTGGAGGTAACACTCTCAAAGAGTTAAGTCCCAGTGCATTAGCTCCCTCTTGTTAAAGGTTCTGTGGATTTGTTTTGTGGATTTTGCAATATTACAAATGGACTCGTTGAAACTCACTCCAAATAGTAAACACAATATTACAAATTATACAATTGAAACAGCCCAGAATACAATAAATGACTGAAGAGAGTCACAATGCATCACTACCACCCCAGAAAGATACCAGACATTTTCTTTTTGTACAGGCCTAAATGTCCTGACATTCTGAAAGAGCCCTGGCTCTCTGAGGCCCTTCTTTCTCTCTTAAAATTAGGGCAGTCAGTTAGGCTTATAAGCATGGGGAGGGGGTCACACCCCTAAACGTTCTCTACCCACCCCACACGTTTTTTTTTTCCACTGGCAATTAAAGCATGTCTTTATTTTTTATTTATTTTAGAAAAAAGTCGGTGTTCTTCCCCTTCAGGGAGCAGATCCTTTCTTTTAGGATGCTGCTGAACTCAATCTCCCTACCAAATCACCTGATATAGGCAAGGAAATGTAGATTAAAATGCAGGGAAGGAAGATTGACAGCCTGGTTAACCTGTTCTCATGTATCTAAATTCATCATTCAGGGCTCCTACGTGACCAATGAGAGAGCAAACCAACCCCCCACTATATCACTATGATACCCATTATACTGCAATTGCCACAAGCAGGATGATGGCAGTCAGGAGCCTCAGTTTGTTAGGCCAAAATAGAAGTTGATTAAGTGAGGCAACAGCTATACTAAAATGGTTGTTTATAAACATGTGGTGCACCAAGCCTTTTTAAAAACTTTCTACTAGAGTGTGCATTTTATGCTTTGCAAGGAAGGGCGATTCAATTATATTTTTCTCTGGCCATGGCACGTGCAGACCTCCAGTACACTGCCACTATTATTATCACTGTGACTTCAAAGAAAACATCCATAATATAGAGACCCCTCGCATATAGAGATGCTCTCATATATAGAGGTGCTCTCCCTCTTACTCCCTTCCAGGACTTCCCACACGCATTCGCTTGTGTTTCGCCTGGGCACGCTGCCTTCCAGGTGCCCGGGCAATAGGAGGGGGCAGTAACACAACCAGAGAAAGTATGCACATGCAGCTGCCCCTGCCATTCACTTGCCTTTGGGCCAGGTTAGTAGAGGGAAGACAGACAGACAGACAGACAGACAGACAGACAGACAGACAGACACACACACACACACACACACACACACCCCTGGACCAAAGGCAGGCGGACAAGGGTGGAGGCAAGCACGCACAAATAATCAAGTTTGCCAAGGTTAAACGCATGACTGAGGACAGAGGACTGTAAATGTCTTTGTTGGAAATACAGTAAATCTAGCATACCAACTAGCATTAGTATTATTACTATTATTCTTATTACTATTACTACTACTACTACTACTACTACTACTACCACCCCCACCACCCCCCTACCTTTCTCCCAATAATGGTAGTATAGAAGAAGACAACATATTTCTTTGGCAGAGTCATGGGCTGGCCCTTTACTGCTGCCATTTGGCAGCTTTTATAACTATTACAGCATTTGCTCTGTTCTGAACTGATCTGTTTCTGAGCCAATTATAATTGTGAAACACACTTCCTAAACAAGACTCTTTTGAGAAGTCCAAATTTTCTGGTCTGGCTTCCTCCCGTGACTTTCTGCTAGTCTTATGTGGTGTTTCCTCTTTTATTACTGTCTGCCCAGCTGAGTTTGTTCAGAGAATCGAAAACTACAGGACTTAATAACACTTGCTTGGTTCTCAGTCATTCTTTAGGAAAACAGGTTTTTACCCCATGTTTTACACAGACAAGCTGATTCCCTAAATACAGAACTCAAAATGGAACATTATCATCATAATTATTATTGCTATTATTATTGGAAAATCATCCCAGATTTCCCATGACACCTTATCTCAGTCTAACTGACAATCTGTTGGAAGACTTGAAAGTTGCTGTTCGCCAATAATCCCCAGTCAACTGAAAGAGATGAAGTAATTTTGCCAAGAAGAATGGGCAAAACCTGCTGGATCCAGCTGTGCAAAGCTGATAGAGACCTACCAAGGAAGACTTACAGCTGTAATTGCTGCCAAACATGCATGTACCGAGTATTGAATACTTGTGCCTTCTCAGTATTACATACCTGTCAAGGGAAACCATGCCAATTAAATTCATTTAACCAAATACAACTACAGCAGTAGATTTAAAGGTACTACATTCTGCAGCATAAAAGGCAACAAAAACCTTTATTCTAAACTGCAAGAATATCCCCATTATAGTTTATTCTTGATTCATTTAAAAAATTTTGTTGTTGTTAATTGGTGGTATGAAAAGCAACAATTGTTGAAGTGGCTCAGTGAAAATTTTTGAAAGTCCAGGAGTTGCAGTACATCTGCAGAAATAAAAGTTACATAAAAACAGTTCATGATTTTGTCTTTAAAAGGGCTGCAAACAAAATGAACAGCCCTCCCAGCTTTTAAGATGGTACAGGTCTGTCATCTTCTAAATGACCTTCAGGTAAGGTCTAGAGGTAGGTAAGCAAATACAGGAATTAGAGATGGGTCAACCAAATCATCAAATCCCAGAATCCTCAGCAAGGATTCAAGATTCGTGAATCTGAATCCCTTAGCTAAAATAGGCAAACTGAATTTTTCAAATCCAACAACCAAATAGTTTGGTGGAGACCAGGACGCCTGAAAACCTGGGAGAACAGACACACAAGGGGAGATGGCAAATAGGTGAGTTTTTCCCTTAGAGTAATAATGGCTTTTGCTAACAATTTCAGAAATTACACCTGGGAGAATGCAAGGCAGAGACAGTTAAAGCTGCAATGATACAATGGGCACAAAACGTTGGACACTCAATACAGTTAGAATGGTGGGAACAGAGTTGGCAATGTACACAGAAATTTACCGTTGCCCAAAATTTAAAAGAAAATTACTACAAACTATTCCACAGATGATGGTACATGACACCAGAAAAACTAAAGACAATTTATAAGACAGGTACAGGTCAATGTTGGAAATGTCAAGAGAACTTTGACACACTATTTCATATGTGGTGGTCATGTCCAAGAGCACAAAAATACTGGAAAGAAATACATAAGAAAATAAGTTCAATTTTGAAGATTCAATTCGCGATGACACCCAAATTTTACTTGCTAAACATGACACATATACTAGATGGAACACCAGCCAAGAGACATTGGAGAATTATATTTGTACATGGTGACGACAGCCGGCATCGAATATGCATGACTTTGGAAAAATGAAACTACACCCATAATGGAACAGTGGTGGATAGCTATCATGGAAAACAAATGCGGATATACTTACACAAAGTAAACAACATTTATTATTTCAATTTCTGTGTGCTCCTTGACTCGGCCTTACCCTGTAAACATAGGGTTCAAGATCTCACTACGTTACCCTGCCTCTCATAGTGCTAGCCTGCGCTCTTTGCTAATTTCCCCAACTTATATAATTGAGAGTGCATTTAGGCGTCCCTCTCAGGACCCCCAGAAATCAGGGTAACAGGCCTGTTACTTTAAGGCGATCCAGCCTTTCAAGCTCTTGTGTGGAAAGGAAGGGAGGGCTCAGATTCTTAGGAGAAGGTGGCTCTAGAGGTCTGAAAACTGTTTTAACAGACTTAAAAGCTACAAGAGTGGAATTTAGGGCTCACTTTGTTTATTTTAAAGGGTGGGGTGGGGTACATCAAATTCATACAGCAGAAAAAGTTTAAAATAATTTTGTGATTTTAGTTATAACTGCATACTCTCAAAATGTCCGAAATTGGCAGTCACAGTGTCAGGATAGCTGCCATAAATATATTAATGGGATATGTAGTCTGTAGTAGGTAGCATGCATGCTACTGTAGGATGCTATTGAAGACTGTTAGGTAAACAACTTTGCCTGGCACTAGGATTGGAATGTAGAGATAAGACTGCCAGGTTCTCACGGCTCCAGGAGAGGGAGGGGATTTGAGGGGGAATTCTCTAGATATAAGAGTGCTCAGTTTCAATTCTCTCTTGTTTCCTGTACTAAAGTCTTTACAGTGTATTAAACCACGAAAATAAAACATTCAAATTGTTACTATTTTTCATATGTGGATTCCTGTTCCTGACAGAGTGCAGGAAACTACAAAAACTACTTCAAACACCTGAAGTTTCAACATGGTTCAATCTTCCTCCCAAGACCCAGAACAAACAGATGCTGACGCCACTGGATGAGCTGAGGAACCTGAAGTCACCAAAGAAAATCCTGTGGCCACCCCTGATGTTAAAGCCAATCCAAGAGATTCACCCATCACTGGTCAGACTTGGGCTTGGGGTGAGCGAATGGATACCACGAGACGAGAGCATTGTCACACCACCAGATGGGACGCCTCTATGGGCAAAGCCTCTCTCCTCATGCAGCTGGTGGCTAAAGAAGAAGTGGAGGAGCTTCGCCTGCAAATGGCTAAGATGATAGCTGAGATGGCTGACTGGCATAGTCTAAAACCCTGGTCGGGATGACCCTCGCTCCCTGCAGCATTCCCCAGAGTGACCCCAGAGCAACCCCAGAGGCACCCCGAATGACACCCAAGCAGCGGTGGCGCAAGCTGGTCAGATACCCGCTCCAAATCAACCCGCAAACCTCCCCTTCCAGTGCAGCCTCGACCTTTCAGAGAAATGAAAGCAACCTATAATAGAGAAGGATCAACTCTCACCTATTTATTTCCTCAATGTAGTCTCTAACTACATGGCAGAATATGGAAATAGCTTTGCAGATAATGTTGCTCAAGTTCGATACCTGGCTCAGTTTTTACAAGGGGAAGCTGCCGAATGGGTGGCATCTCTTTTTTGATGCCAGGGCTGAAGAAACAGAGGACCTGCAATTGTTCATGAACCGACTGAGAGATTTGAGGACCCTTTCCTATGAGACAAAGCCAGGTTTCAATTATGCAAACTGCGACATGTCAGCGGACTTCCGGCTGACATGTCGGCACGGATGGCAGCCTGAGTTATATACTCCGGGGCTGTCGCTGAACCCAAATAAAGAAATGAACATCTGATGATCTAAAAACAATCAAAAAAGTTCCCCTGGTAAAGGGGATCCGGAGTGGTTTACCGAGCCAACGAATGACCCAGTGGTGATGAGGAGAGGAGAAGGAGAGTCGTCACCGGACAGGATCAAGTTGGCAGAGCAGACGCCATCAGGTTCAGACCAGGGAGAACCTGCCTAGCACCGGCAACAGCCTTGCTTTTAACTTTAAGGACATAATTGTGAGTAACCAACCCAATCTCACATTTAAAACCTACCACTGATCCAACCTTACCATAGACGTTTTAACAACATTAAACCAAAGAGGACCGAGAAAACGAGTAAGCTTTGGATTTACAGTTGAGAGGACTCATAGGGAGACAATACAGAAAGTGAAAAATGTGGCTGACAGAGACAGAGAAGGGAAAGAAGGATCGTGGGAGGGGAGAGATGGAATTCCTCAGATTTATGGAAGTAAAGTGCTGAAAGAGGCAGATAAATTAAGGACTTAATATATCCAAATATAAATATATATAACTATATAATACAATATTAAAATACGATGTGAAAAAGAGGACAAGGAAGAAATAAACAGGGACAGAGCGAAAGTAGCAAAAGCAGGAAAATGGTGGTGGCTTAAAGACTGAGAAATACGACTATGAATATAAAAGAACTTTTAAGCTTTTTACGACTGAGAACTAACCAAGAGAAGAAGGACTGGGACTGAATCCAAAAAAAAAAAAAAAAAAAAGAGGGCAAGAGAGAATAGAAATTTGAACATTTTGGCAGCAACTAAATTAACCACGAACCAAGTATTTACCATTTGGAGGAGAAGGACTGTTTACTAAGAGACTACCGGGAATAACTGAGTGTTAGGAACAGACTGAAAGTGACTGTACCAGAACTGTAATAGTACTCAACTCAGAAGGAGATATAAAAATAGGAGAAAGAAGACAAAAGTCAGCGACCTTCAGACTTTAGAGAACCTCCTGCTTTGAGAAGAACTTTTAACAATCAAGAAGGGGAGAAACCTGAAGAAGAAGATATCGGAGAGTTTTGGTGCTTGGGAAAGAGGGGTTAATCAATTGTGAAGGGGGGAAGGGAATAAACTTCAAGAGGGAGGTGGGAGGGGTGGAGAGGGAGGCTTGGAGGGGATTTGATGTGATATGAATTGATCTATAAAAATAAGTAAAGTATACATATATATTTATATGTATGCATACATATATATATATAGTTTAAATACTTACACGTAGAGACTACTAAATATATATATATATACACATATTTACATATAGTATATATACACTTATAATTATTTACCTACACCAATTTGTTTAAATATAGCAATATATTGGCTTCTCTTCTATATAAGATTGATATTTATATACAGATTCATGGACTCTAACAGATACTAATATATTTATAACTCTCTATATATTTTTATATATTTATATAATTTTGTTTATATAAACAATTTATATAAAATTGTTATTTATTAAGTCATCTGTAACTTAAAATAGAGAGAAAGTAACTTGTAGATTTTACATATATATATATGCTATGATATTTGTAGAATAATAAGTGGTATAATAAGATTTAATTGATAAGGATATTATAACATCATTGGGGTAATATAGAGTGTTAAAGGGTTGGGGTATATAGAGGATCAAACAGTAGTTAATTGATTGGACTCTTACTTGAGAAAACATGACTTGTGAAGAGGATGGTGTGTGGGACTTGATTGATTTAATTATAGAATATTGATACATTGAGACATAGGGGAGGACTGATAAGATTTAATTAAACTAGATTGAGGGGTAGAAGAATTGAAGAGATAGATAGATCCTTAGGAAACTGTAAAACAAACTGTGGTGGATCTCCTTTAGTAATATTTAAGAGACAGAAATATTAAATATTAAGATTTAGAATACAAATATAATTAAGTAGAAAAGTTGAGCGAAGTGGAAATATAAGAAGAAATAAATAAAGGGGAAGAAAAGGAGACAGAGAAAGAGGAAAAAGAGAGAGTAAAAAAAGGAGAAATACAGGAAGGAAAAGAGAGGAGAGATAGGTAAAGAGTATAGCTTAGAGGGAGGGGAGATATAAGGAGCTATTTATTCAAGCACTTATTAATCTGTAATAAGAGAAAATAGAAGAAAACATAAGTGAGGAAGGAGTAAAATAGAAAATAAGATAAAAAGTTTAGTAAAGACATGGCATCCGGACAGAAAAAGACAACACAGCTTCTTTTACAAACACAAACACAGGGAAGAAGACCATCAATAACGAAAATAATGGATCCAAATATTAGAATATCTGTGGAAGAAATTCAAAAATTAAGAAGTGAATTAAAAGATCTGAAAGAAATTTGAACAGAAATAAAACAAGACTTCAAAAAAGAAATGGAAAATGTAAATCAAAACTTCAAAAAATTAACACAAGATTTGACAATCATAGATAAAAAGGTAGAGTTATTACAAGAGAAGACATGAGAAATAGAGTCAGAAACTAAGAACTTGAGAAGAGAACAACAAAAAGAAGGCGAGGCACTGTGGAAACTAGAACTGAAATATAGAAATAAATGGGTGAAAATAAGAGACTACCAGAACAAACAGGGGAAAATTTGTATGACAGAGTAACGGAAATGTTGGCTACATTTTTAGGACAAAGAGTGGGGAAATTTGAATTAGAGACAGATAAAATGTTTCGGGTGGATTCACCAATTGCTAAAAAGAAACAATTACCACGAGACACAGTTATTTACTTCACTAGAGAGAAGACAAAGGATCTCGTACCAGAACTGTAATAGCACTCAACTAAGAAGGAGAGTACTTTTTAATTTCAAAGAAATTAAAAAACAGTTCAATTGGAGATTAAATGATAACCTCTTAAAAGATGAAGAAATTTTTAAAAAGGCAAGGGAGATTTTAAAATTCTTTTTTCAAGAAAACATCAAAGAAGGAACTAAAATGAGTATCATCTGGGATACAAGCAAAGCAGTAATGCGAGGCTTCTTCTTACAGCAACAGTACTTCCAAAAAAACAAAAAAGAGGAAAAATTTAGAAAACTGTCACTGGAGCTGGCAAAAAAAAACAAACAAGAAGAATTTAAGGGAAATGTGGATAAGATAAGAATAAATTATGAAATTAAAATAATTCAGAAAGAAATTTCCCAATTGACGACAGAGGAAATAGAAAGGAAATTGGTGTATTTGAAATGTTATCAGTTTGAACATGCTAATAAAATTGAGAAGTGGCTCTCCTATAGATTGAAGAAAAAGAGGGAAAGAAACATAATCACAGAAGTAAAAGAGGGGAAAAGTCCAATTACAGAACAGGAGAAAATTATGCAGACATTTGTAAAGTATTATGAGAAGTTGTTAGGAGAATTGAAGGAATATGGCCATGTAGCTGGCTTTAGGATTAATAAGAATAAATCATCATTATTGACAATGAATCTGACAAAAAGAGGAAGAGCTGAAAGAGTTCTCAGGATTCAGTTTAGAAAAAAAAGTTAAGTATTTAGGAATTTGCATCACAAAGAAAAATTCAGAACTTCATGATAATAATTATCAAAAAACCTGGAATCAAATTAAAATAGATTTACAGAAATGGAATAAACCCAACCTCTCATTACTAGGCTGGATAAATATAATAAAGATGACTGTACTTCCAAAAATCATGTTCCTGTTCCAAAATCTTCCAATAATTAATAATTAAAAACCATTTATAAGCTGGAAAAAAGAACTATCAAAATTTATATGGGCAGGAAGGAAACCAAGAATAAAAATGAAAATACTTCAAGACAGCAAGGAGAGAGGAGGATTCGGACTGCCACACCTGGAAGTATACTATCAAACATGCTGCCTAGAATGGATTAAAGATTGGATTCAATTGAAAAATCATAAACTATTAGAATTAGAAGGATTTAATGTTAATTTTGGTTGGCATAGTTACCTCTGCTACAACAAAGCAGAAGTAGACAGAGAATTTAAAGATCATTATGTGAGAAGAGCTCTAATTAGAACGTGGCAGATTATCAACAAAATTTTTTATAGTAAATTGCCAACGTGGACATCACCCCAAGAAGCCTTCAGAATATCAGAACCAAAACTAGGAGGAATACAAAGGTATAAGGATCTAATATGATGGGAAGAAAGATTACCACTGTTAAAGACTAGAGAAGAACTAAAAGAGCAGAACATTGAAGTGAATTGGTTCCCATATCAACAAATAAAAGAAAGGTTCAAAATGGATATAAAAACCACAGGGATGGAGTCAGAAGAGAACAAATTAGACAATATCCTAATGAAAAATGGGGAAAAAACAATATCAAAAGCTTCTACTGGAAAGAGAGTTAGAGCAAGAAAGGGTCAAGGAATATATGGTAAAGTGGGCCCAAAATATTGGTCACAACATAGAGTTGGAAAAATGGGAAAGAGCATGGAGCAAAGACATAAAGTTTACTCAAAGCTTGAGTTTAAGAGAGAATTTTTATAAGTCAATGCATTGGTGGTATACGACCCCTCAAAAAATTAATGAAGATATCACGAAAAGGGAACGGTCAATGTTAAACAATAGGAACTTATTTTCATACATGGTGGTTATGCCCTATAACAAAAAAATGTTGGAAAGAGATTCATAATAGTATTACTAAGTTGCTGTCAAGGTCAGAGACCTGGGCGGCAAGCCAGCCCAGAGAAGGGGGTGTGAGAGCCAGCAAAGTCCAGCCAGGAGAAGACAAGCAAGCACTTTACACAAGGGAGTTCATTTACCAGAGCGTCAAGCAAAAGCCGTAGTCAGAGTTCCAAAAGCCAAGACTCAAGAGATTAATTCAAGGTAGCAGGAACTGGGTGCTGCGAGCAAGGAACAGGCAAGAGGAGGGCTTGAAAGAAGTTTGCCACAAGCAAGGGAAGGCTTCCAGGCAGGCAGTTATATAGCCCAAGACACAGGTGTGGCTAGTCACTGCTTCTTGAACTTCATCAAGGAAGCCTCCCTTTGCTCAGCTCTCTTGAGTCTCCGCCTTGTTTGTGGGCTGATTGACACAGGCTCCAAAGCATCCTCAGAAGCGGATCCCTGTTGCTCTAAAGGAGCAGGCAGAGGGACGTCCACACCTGCCTGGTCCGTGGCAGCAGGGGGAGCTCTTGAGCTGCAGGACTCATCTCCAGCCAGAGCCACAGGGATGGACCAACAGCTGCTGCTCGTCATCAGCAGCTCTGACAGGGGCTTCAGTTATCACAGTTGCTTGATATGAAATTTGAGATGATTCCGGAAACATATTTACTAAATATGATCATGAGGAACAGCCAAATGAGGACAAAAAGGAAAATATTATTAAATTTAATAACAGCAGCAAGATTGAACTATGCAAAGCACTGGAAAGAATGAATAGAACCCTCCCAAGAAGAATGGAAGATTAAAGTGATCGATATTATCGAAATGGAAAAACTGTCCAAGATGCTGAAAGGTAATTCAATTCAACAATTCAAAAAGCAATGGAAGGACATTATTAGATGGGGTGAAAGAAAAGTGAGAGGAAGGTATAGAATTGAATAAAGGATCGAAAGGGTAACACTTATATTAAGGCGGGAATATAGACAGAGTAGGAAAATTAAGGTAGATTACAGTAACAAAAAGAGATTTCACACTAAAGAGGTTTAGAATAAGAAACAAAAAAAAAAGAGATTGGAGGGGGGGAAACGCGTAATAAGGAAAGGAAGGCTAAAAGGGGGAGGGGGAAGTGACATAGAAAGAGAAGGGAAAGGGAAGGATAAATTGATGGCAAAAATATATTTCCAATATATAATATATAGTTAATATGGGGGGTAGGATAGAGAGGGAGGGGGGAGGAGGGGTTGATCAAACAATATATTAAGGAATATTTAATATTGTACAGAAAATATTAATAACAGTAAAATTATGTAAGAATGGTGTATAATATGTAATAATGTAAACAACATGTGATATATAAATTTTAGTTTTCATAGAATTTTAATAAAAATTGGGGGGAAAGAAAGGAAAGGGGAGTGTGGCTGAATATGCATGAGAGTTCAGGAGACTTGCAGCTCAAGTCCCTGAATGGAATGATGAAATCCTTAAACAATTTTTTCAAGACAGCCTAAACCCCTCAATTTTGAATAGGTGCCTTTCACAAGGGAATCCCACCAGCCTTCTTGGATGGATGAGACTTGCTTGAGAGGCAGAAAGCTTGCTCGAAAGTGTGCAATTCGCACGCTAGAGACAAGCACAAAAAGTGGCACACGAGCCCCCAAGGAAACCCACTGGCCCTGAAGGAGAGGAGAGGAGACAATTAATGAAGGAGGGAGCTTGCTTCCACTGCAAGAAATGAGGCCATTTGGCTTCTGAATGCCCCGGGGAAAAGTAAAACTACCAACACAAAGAAGGTTTCCCCCACTGCCCCCCGCAGCTCTGCCCCCCGCAAAGTGGAGACACCGAAGCAGTAAGCCAGATGGTCAGGAGAAGGAGCTTTCACCCCTGCCTGTGAAGATGAAGGAAGCACCCCCACCCCTGGATACAGACAGCGATGAAGGAGAGGACCCATACTCCATCAATGTAAGTCCACTGAACACTCTTCATGTCTTTGCTACAGTACAGTTGCAAGGGCGGGAAGGAGATTTCAGAACCTAAAAGGCACTAGTAGATTCAGGGTGTACTACCAGCCTTTTACACCCCCAGGTGGCTAAAGAAATGGAAGTGGAACTAGAACCCTTAAAGAAAGCTATAAATCTTACTCAGATGGATGGCTTTCCCATGAGGGGGGGCAGCTTACATCACAGAACCAGACCTATATCTGTTAAGGTGGGCAAAATCCAAGGCATCTACACTTCCCGATCTCCAAGCAGGTTGGATTCCAGGTGGTGCTTGGGTTTGATCAGCTCAGATGCCACAATCTCAAAATTAACTGGACCAAATGTAATATAAAACCCAGGAGGGGGGCACTAGGATCCAGAAGAATCCCGCTCCAGCCTCACAGCCCAACATGAAAGCAATGGGGCTGACTGAGGAAGAACTGCAAAAGATCCTCCGGGAATATTGGGACCTGCAAAAAGTTTTTGAAGTTTACGAGGCTGATAAACTACCTCCACACAGGCTGTAAACCGAACCTGATTGAGGGGGCCAAGCTCCCTAAACCTAAAATCTACCCTATGACCAAACAGGAACTCGCCATGCTCCATGAGTTCCTCAATAAGAACCTGAAACGTGTATTTTTTCATCCCTCCTCTTCCCCCCATGGCTAGCCCAGTGTTTTTTCGACAGAGACGGGATGGAGGGGAAGAGAGGCTGATCATTAATTTTAATGAAATAAACCGTGTAGTCATTCATAACGCCTACCCTATACCTCTCACCTTGACAATCTTGTCTCAATTAGTAAAAGGGACCTATTTTACCAGGCTTGACCTCAAAGAGGCTTTTCATAGAATCTGCATCCCACCTGGCGGTGAATGGCACACTGCCTTCTCAACACCCCTTGGTAATTTTGAATGGACTGTCCTCCCTTTCGGTTTGCAAGCAGAGCCCGCTGTTTTTCAAATGTTCCTGAACTCAGTACTGGAAGACCTACTTTACTTTACGGGGTGGTTGTTTACTTAGATGATATTCTAATCTATTCACAAACGCTCTCTGAACATGTACAACTTGTACGTAAAGTGCTAAAGAGACTTATTGACAATGAACTGTTCATCAGACTATCAAAGTGTGAATTTCACACTCAGACTTTCGATTATCTGGGATACAGAATCTGTGATCACACTCTAAACAAGGACACTTCTAAAGTTGAAGCTATCCTAAAATGGCCGGTCCCTCGCATGCAGAAACAACCACAGCAGTTCTTCAGATTTGCTAACTTCTACAGAAACTTCATTGACAACTTTGCTTCCATCGCCCTGCCCATCACTGACTTACTAAAAACATCACCATCTCAGACTCCACACAAATGGTAGGGACCTCACCGACTGACTTGGACCCCTGAATGCCAAAAGGCACTTGATGAACTTAAATTAATATTCACTTCTAAACCATTACTCCTTTTCCCTGACACAGATAAGAAGTCCATTGTTCAAACAGATGCCTCTGATTTTGCAATGGGCTGTTTAATGCCTTGCGAACACAAGTTTTCCTCTGCTCAACGTAATTGGCCAACATGGGAAAAGGAAGCAGCCGCTATCCACTATGCCCTCTCAACATGGAGGCATTTGCTTAACGGAGCTAGATTGCCTTTTGAAGTTTGGACGGATCGCCACAACCTTGAGGCCCTGAGAGCACCCCAAAAACTTAGTCCCAAACATGCGAGATGGGCTGAGTTTTTTCTCTGCTTCAGATTCACAATCATTTTCAAACCAGGCAAATCTAATACCTTTGCGGATCTTCTTTCACAGCTCCCTCACCCTGTCGAGGATGATGCAACTCGCCTAAACTTTAATCCCTGCTTCCACCTGATTCACTTGGACTGGGAGCTACAACTAGGGCATAAGCCAAAATCAGGCCTTCTATTTCACAAACACTCGACGTTGACTTTCTAAATTCATTCACTTCAGACAACTGGCTGAAAGCCCACTCTGACTCAGTCACTTGGAATGATGGACTAGCTTTCATTGGACTAGCTTTCATTCAGATGGTACAATTCTATGTTCCTACACCCTGCAGAAAGGAAATACTCCACACACACCATGACCGCAAATCTGCAGGGCGCTATATATATATATATATATATATATATATATATATATATAAAAAAAATAAATAATGGCTTTCAATAATGGCTTTCATAAAGGGAGACAGGATGTTGGGATAGCTTCCATAAATATATTAATGGGATATGTAGTCTGTAGTAGGTAGCATGCATGCTACTTTAGAATGCTACTGAAGACTGTCAGGTAAACAACCTTACCTGGCACTAGGATTGGAATGTAGAGATAAGACTGCCTGGTTCTCACGGCTCCAGGAGAGGGAGGGGATTTGAGGGGGAATTCTCTAGATATAAGAGTGCTCAGTTTCAATTCTCTTTAGTTTCCTGCACTAAAGTCTTTACAGTGTATTAAACCACGAAAATAAAACATTCAAATTGTTACTATTCTTTGTGTGTGGATTCCTGTTCCTGACACGCAGTCTCTATTAATCCTCTCTTCTCCCACTTTTCAGCCGCTTTTAAAATGTCCCAGTTTGTGTCTCCTCCTTCTCCCACTTTCCCCCTTTCTGTTCAGCTTCCTTCAATTGTTGCAAATGAATTCAAAGTGCAAAAGCAGTTTGTACTCAGGCAACTCACTAGGGAGGGGAGAAGAGGAGAGGCCAAGAATCTTCTTCTTCCCTGTAGATGTAGGCAAAAGCAAACAGCTGCAGCTTCTCCTACCTTGGGTGTTATTCTTCATTAATAATTTTTTTTCCATCTTAACCACTTTCTGATGTTGTTTGTTGCTGTTACGTGTGTCCCAGTTTTCATGTGTGAAATGTTGGAGGGCATGTAACTGTTTTTTTCTTTAATTTAATAGTGTGTCTGAAACTCAGTCTCCATTCCTCATCAGACTGCTTTGCTGGGACTCTTTCCCATTTCTAAATGTCCTTCTGCGAGTGGGGTGGGGGGGTAGGATATTTGGAAACCTTGCCCTTTACTGGGTTTGTGGAAGAGGTAATTGCAGCAGGTCTTGCTTGTCTTGCAGCCAGATAACACACAACACCTACTGAAATCCCCTTTTCTACACAACCATTTAATGAGGCAGGAGCCCTCTCAAGTCTGGCAACCCTACCCAGACTTGGTAAGAAGCCTGTTTGGAATCACAGTTTAAACACTATGCCTAGGTGAAGTAAGCAGCTGCTAGATGCCAAGACAGTGAACAGTAGGTGGAATCAGGAGTAGTCATGGGTAACAACAGGGAAGGCCAAATGTTGGCAGTGAAGTGAACAGAAGATAGGGAACTGATCTTTTGGTAGAACCGGGGGTAATTTGAAGAATTTGCAAGACACTTTACAGATAAAATTGCTCAGGTCTGATCTGACATGGATGCAGTAGTTGAGACAGGTCCAGAGGATACAATCTTGGCATCTGTTTGTCCTCTATTATTGGATATATTTCAATTTGTGCAGTAAAAGGATATGGACAGGATCATTGGAGAGGTGAGCGCCATCACATCTGTACTAGACCTTGACAATGCTTACTGCATCAAGGGAAGTTTCCATTCTGCCTGGCGGAGGTTGTGGTGACGGTATTACTAAAGAAACCATCCCTGAATACATACTCAAGAGCCCAGGGACTCATGGATGAAATTCATAGAATCATAGAGCTGGTAGAGACCACAAGGGCCATCAAGTCCTATTCCCTGCCATGCAGGAATACACTATCACAGCACTCCCAACAGATGGGCATCCAGACTCTGTTTAAAAACTTCCAAAGAAGGAGACGCCACCACACTCCAAGAAAGCATGTTTCAGTGTTGAACTGGTCTTATCATCAGGAGGTTCTTCCTAAAATACCTAGATTCATTCCAATCTAAGTAACAATATAACTATTATTCACAAATAACAATTATAAAGAAGGCTCAATGAAAATTAGTGAAAATCAATTTCTGAAATGTTGCATGAGACTGGATGTGGTACGTGAGCAATGAGAGGGAGAAGGGGGAAAACCACAAGGGAGGGAGAAGCAGGGAAACATGGCATATTTCAAGAAAAAGACTGGATGCAACTTGTGAATAAGCTGGTACAATCAAAACAAAAGGAATTCAAAACTATTCAGACTTCCAAAGAACTTTTTCCCCCTTTTTGGAGGTGTCCAGAGGCTCTGTCGAAGGCACCATCAGAACAGTGGGTCTGCAAGACATGGCCTTTTCGATACAGAGCACCATCTTGCCTGTAAACAGAACTCCCTCCTTAAAGAGAATTCAGGTTCATTCTATTTCCACTATGCTCTAAACGTTAGTAAAAAAATGCTTTGCTTCACTGGACTTCTGAGGAATTTTAATGTTACCCTTCCTCTCGTTTTAGATAGAAGGTCTCTGCTGTTCTTTTGTTGTTATTTGCTCTTTCATATTGTATTATTGCTAGTGCTGCTTTAAATTGTACATTACTTTGAATGTCATTGTGAGTAAAAAAAACAATGTATACACTGTTGTTGTTGTTGAGTGGCTTCAAGTAATTTCTGATTTACAGAGACCCTAAGGTGAACCTATCACAGGGTTTTCTGGGGCTGTGTGTGTGTGAAGCACTCGAGATCACCCAGTGGGTTTCCATGGCCGAGCAAGGAATCAAACCTTGGTCTCCAATATAGCAGCCCAATGCCCAGACCACTATGCCACACTGGCTCTCAATGTATAAGCATTTTAACTAAAATAATAAATATCCAAGGCACCCCTCCCTCCCTCCTTCTGGCCATTTCTGCACTAGACTGTTATAGTGCTATTATTCCACTTGCAACGTCCTATGGAATCCTGGGGTTTGCAGTTTTGGGAGGATGTTGCAAGTGGAATAATAGCGTTATAACAGTCTAGTGCAGAAATGGCCCCTCTCTCCCCCCACCCATCTCTCAGGTGAATTGAAAGCTCATGTGAATGTATTTAAGTGAACCTACAATGAATGTTCTGTTAGTGATACAGTATGTTCACTGTGATGAGTTTATAGTGTTTTCCACATTCTTCATTATGGGTTCAGTCTTACGTGTCTCTAGGATTTTGACAATGACAATGATTACCATCATCACATATATTACGAGCTGTAGCAAGTTAGCTATTTTATGCTAGAGTAGAACTGCAGGGACACATACGGACTAGGAGGATGGCATTTCTGCAGAAAGTGGGTCATTACTGTTCCCTCAGATTTCCTCTTGCATAAACATTAAAAGGATATTGTCTGTAAAATAAGCAGTTGTGGAAATACACAGATGCAGGTCTTGGATACAAATGCAATGCCTTCTGATGTTATGGGTATGGATAAGGCCTTGGGTGCAGTCACACATTCTTCCAGGAAACCCCATGATAAGTTCACCTTAGGGTCACCATAAGCTGGGGATGACTTGAACGCACACCCAACAATAACAACAATGCATTTAACTCCCTTCACAAAGACGGTCGGCATAAATCCAGTAGTTCTTCCTTAAAAGTTTGAGTTATTCTGTGACCTTGGTAAGGCAGTTTTTGGACACACAAGGTCAGCACACTACTTGTATTCACACATTGCTGTTTTATTCCAGACATCCACTAAAGGTGCAAATGTAATGCAAACTGTCATTTCAGTGAAATAAAGTTCTTCTTCTCATGACAGTATGCATCAGCCCCTGGGGGTCTGAAAACTGACTTTGTGTGAAGTACTTTCTATTTCACTTTAACAGGCAAAATGCAACGTCAAAGTAAATTGCTTTATAATTGATATTATGTGTTAAGAAAATCAAGTGTGGAATGAAAAAAAAAATCTAATTGCTTTACTTGTCCATTTTTTGAAAGAAATCTGCAGGTAAAGTGACATGAACCTGTAATTCTTTTGTATATTTTTCCTTTTAAGGATGAGACATTTAGGTATTTTTTTCTCCATCTTATCATGGTATCTCTCACTTCTGATAAGTGTGGGGAAAAAAGCAAAATATGAACACTGAGGAATTAAGGTTGGCTGTTATCTAAATGCTTTGTTTCTTGCAAATTTTGGCACTGTATATCATATTGAGAGATATTTGTATCATTTTGTATTATGAAACAAATTAGAAATGTTGAAAGTTTTAGCACATGAAAACTAAACATTGGTTAGGAACCTGCATTTTGCCCAGCCATTAATACATCAGGTGTCTCGGACACAGCATACACTCTTAGCCCCTGAAATTCCATGATAAAATTTGCCTTGAAGTTGCCATAAATCAGAAACGACGTGAAGGTATACTACAATAAACCATCTATGGTCATTATTTTTGTTTTCCTAATGTCCAACTGTAAACCTACTTTTGCCCTTTCTTCCTTGACTTTCTTCAGTAATCGTTCCAGATCTTCACTATTTTCCGCTAAGAGTATAATGTCATTTGCATATCTTACATTGTTAGTGTTCCATCCTCCAGTTTACACACTTCCTTCCTCTGACTAATCTCACTTATTTGTTCAGTACAAGTTAAACAGATAGAACGATAAAATGCACCCTTGCCTAACTCTCTTGTCTGTTGGAAACCATTCCTTTTCTCCATATTCTGTCCTAACAGTAGCCTCTTGTTCTGCATACAGGTTATGCATTAGGACAATCAAATGGTATGGCACACCCATTTTGTTAAGCACAATCCATAGTTTCTCAAGATCTACACAATCAAAGGCTTTGCTATAAAAAACAGGCCGTTTTTCTTCTGAAATTCTTTGGTGTGAGCCATTATCCAACTTGTTTGCAACATGACTCTTAGTGCCTCTTCCCTTCCTCAACCCAGTTTGGCCATGGAAATCATGCGCTATGAGGAGAGGCTGAGGGAGCTGGATATGTTTAACCTGGAAAAGAGAAGGTTACGAGATGACATGATAGCTATGTTCAAATATTTGAAGGAATGTCATACGGAAGATGGTGCAAGCTTCTTCTCTGCTGCTTCAGAGACTAGGAAATGGAACAAGGGCTTCAAGCTTCATGAAAAGAGATTCCATACAGCATATCTGCCAGCATATAAGATGCACTGGCATATAAGATGCACCCCATTTTTAAATGTTTTTTTTGGGGGGGGGGGAAATAGTTTAAAAAAAAAATAGCATGACTTCTCCCATCCCCCTTCCCTTCTGTTTGGCAGGGGAAACAGAGGTGGGGAAAGAAAGCTCCTAGGAGCTTTCTCTCCCCTCCCCTCCCCTCCCGTTTTGAAGGGGAAGGGAAAGGAAGGAGCTCCGGATGGGCAAAAAGAAAGCTGTGCAAACTTTCTTTTCCTCCCTCCAGAGCTACCTCCTTTCCCTTCCCATGCAAAACAGAATAGAAAGTGGTGTGGGGGAAGCCTTGCATGAGGGTTTCTTTCCCCCTCCAGAGCTCCCCCTGCCTTTCCAACGCATTTTGCCCCAGCGTTGAGAACTCACACTGAGGCAAAACAGAAGGGAAGGAGGGGTGGGGGAAGCCTTGCAGAAGCACTCCTTTAACCCCCTATTGCTCTCTCTAGAGCTCCCTCCTCAGCACTGAAAATTTGCACAGTGTCAAAATGCATAGGAAAGGGGTTGGTATTTGCTGGTGTAGAAGATGCATCAATGTTTAAGATGCGCCCCATTTTTTAATATTATTTTTCAGGGAAAAAAGTGTGTCTTCTATGCTGGCAAATACCGTAAACTTTATGAAGAACTTCCTGACAGTAAGATCAGTTCAACTGTGGAATAACTGCCTCAGAGTGTGGTGGAGTCTCCTTCTTTGGAGGTGGCCATCTGTTGGGGATACTTTCATGGTGTATTCCTTCAATGCATAGGGTTGGACTCAATGGTCCTTATGGTCTCTTCCAACAGTACGATTCTATTATTCTAATTGGCATTTCTGGCTTCATTTATGGTAAAAGTCTTTGTTGCAGAACTTTGAGTATCACTTTGCTGGCATGAGGAATTAATGCAATGATCCTATGGTTACTGCAATCCCTGGTGTCTCCTTTCTTGTGGACTGGAATGTAGTTTGAGTGTTTCTAATCTGTGGACCATTCTTCTGTTTTCCATATTTGTTGACAGATTTTAGTTAGAACTAGAATACATTCTTTGTAGCCTGAAGCAACCTTATTGGTATACAATCTGGTTCTGGTGATTTATTTCTTCCATGAGCTCTGAGTGCAGCATCTACTTCACTTTCTAAAATTTTAGGTTTGTCTTCAAATGATTCTTCCTTGAATGAATCTGTCATCCTTTCATCTCTTCCATATAGTACTTCATTGTATTGTCTCCATCATCTTTTTGTTTGTACTTGGTCATGTAATGTGTTCCCCTGCTGGTCACATAGCATTTCCATTCTTGGTTTAAATTTCTCTTTGAATTCTAGCATCTAGGTCTCTTATTCTTTTTTTGTCATCATCTTCTGTTTCTCTGCATTGATTATTACACTAGTTCTTTTTGTACTTGTACACAAGTTTCTGAACAGTTGCATTCAGGGTTCTGACCCTATTTCTGTCACCTTTTGCTTCTGCTTCTTGTCTGTCCTTAACTGTTTGAAGAGTTTCATCTGTCATCCATTGAGACTTCTCTTTCTTTTTGGCTGCAGATACAGTAACTTGTGTAGATCCAGCCTAGGTTACACATATCTGTTCCAGAAAGGCATCATCCAAGTCCTCAGCTTGGCTTGTAGTAGATCCCCACAATGACATTGCTGTTGTTTCTCTTCTTCTTAATTTTTACCCAGATGTTCTCAACCTGTCTTCCAGGATTTAAGTCACATTTAAGTGTAAATGTCCTTGACATATAGTGCTCCTCCTCCTCCTTTCATGTTTCATCCATTTCTCTGAAATACCTTCTACCCCTCTATTTCCACATTCCAATCATGAGTTTCATCCCACCAGGTTTCAGTGATGTCTGTTATATGATATTTGCTTTGCTGTGCTATGAACTGCTGTGCTATGAGTTCAAGTTCATCTTGTTTATTTCCTATGCTCTGTGCATTAATGTAGAGATACCTCAGACCATGGGTCATTTCCCCTAGCTTTCTTATCTAAGATCTTTTCCCTCTCACTGTTGGGTTTTTGCACAATTTGCCCAGTTCTTCCCAAAACATTTGAGCTATTATCTCAAGCAGTTTATGATCTCCTGTCCTGAAGAATACTGTTTCCCACACCCATAGCTCAGTTTAAATCCCTCCTGATCAAAAATGTTCCTGCCAACTGCTCTGAGATGCAACCTATCACTTTGCAGAAGTCCATCTTTATGAAATCACAGACTACAGTGCAAGAAGCCAAACCATTCCTGGCAGCACCATCTGTGGAGCCAGTTCACCTCCACTGTTTTTCTCTCCCTTCCTGAGCCATGGCTTTCTCTTGGTCCTGCTACTGTCTCAGGCTCATCTAGTGAGGACACAGGAGAAAGCCTTCTCAATGGCTGCTCCCACCCTCCGGAACTCCCTTCCTTGGGAAGCTAGGCTGGCCCCCTCCTTGCTCTCCTTTTGCCAACAGGCAAAAACATTCTTATTTAAGCAAGTGAAGTAGGAAGATGGTGTTGGAGCCAGCAGCAGCGTTGCCTGAGTCTCTGTAGTTTTGAGTTGTATTTATCTCATTCTAGCTTAATTTGTTGCTAGTTTAGAATTTTTTTTAAGTGAGTCTTTTAATACTTAAGCAACTGGACTTTTAATTTATCAAAAAAAAATTAAAAATATGTATAGGTATTTATAATTGTATATGTTTTTCTAATATTTTTAATTTTTTTGGAAGCCGCCTTGGGTCCCATTCTGGGAGAAAGACGGCATATAAAATGAATAAATAGAGACATTAAACCTCATGATAGATCTTGTCAGGCCAACAAAACACTGTTTCTATTCCCATCAGCAGGAAGTCCCCTACCTTCACCATGAGACTCCTCCTTTGGGGATTGGCAGGGGCCAATTCATATGCTGAATCTTCCAAGGTCCCCTGCACATTCTCTGAGGACTAACAACATTGTTTTCATTCCTGTCCCCCATCCACACTGATAAAGGAGAAAGCTTTGAATCAATTCTGTAGCTCCAAACTAACAAAAAGATCCCTGGTCCATCTACTTCTATGTGCCACATTCCTCCAAATGTCTACCTCCTGTGTTTGGGAACTGACCTCCTCCTCAGAGGCATCCCTTGTGTGTTCCTCATTCAATACAGTCTGCTCTGCTCTGTCCAAGAAAACCTCATGGTCCCTAACATACAGAAGAGCAGACACACTGGTCTCAAATTGATGGGCCTTCTCTTCCAACAGGACAACAAGCTTACACCTGCTGCATGTGTAGCTACAATATCCTCCAGCAAGGACACAAATATACCACAGCTGTTGCAGGTGACTGCAGCAGCTCTGTCAGCATCCATATTCAGTAGTCCTAAGTAGGCACTGAAACAGAACTCCAGGCTTCCCCTGCTAAATGCCCATGCAAAATTCCCATTGTTCTTGTTGCCCGTTGACTGGGGCTACATTTACATAGAGAGCCTGTGGCTGCTAGCTCCTGCCCCAACCAAGTCTCTGACTCAGTTCGTCTGGGCCTACAAAAAATAGAACAATAGAGCCCAAATGAGCATACAAGCAAGCCTGCCTCAGATCATACAATCAACCTGGATGCAACAGACACTAGCTCACCAAAACACAATAGAACAATAGATCCCTAACCAGCACACAAGCAAGCAAGCAAGCCTCCTCCCAGCTCCACAAACACACAAACAAGCAGCCTTAACCCAACAAACTCTCTGGGGCTGGGGAGGTTTAACCCAACAGACATAAGCTCACCTTATGCTTTCGCTGCCACCAGACAAAATGCCTGTTGGCCCTGTTGCCTCTTAGCCAAGCTCCTGTTCACCACCAAAGCTGATTTGACATCACATACCAAAAATAACAGAAATTCATTATGAAATGGGCAATAACCACAATTAATCTTAAATACCAATACATTTAAGTGAGAATTTATTTGAAAGTAATCAAATTTAAAACTGATTATATTTCTAGCCAAAACTGAAAGTCAATATGAAGAAGCAGGTTTGGAAAGTGAAAATTAAATTAGGACTGTTACAAACTGTAAAAAAAAAGAAGAAGAAGAAGATCTATATGCCATATATATATATATATATATATATATATATATATATATATATATATGCAAGGTCCTCTCTCTCATCCTGTTTCTCCTTCTCTGCCCTCCTCAGTTGTCCTGGCTGCATTAGTCTTAGCCCTTCTTCCTTATCCCTCTCTATATGTATGTATGCATATATGTATTTCCTAAAATATTTATATCCCACACTTTACTCAGGCAGCTTACAATAAAATCCTTTTAAACCATTGAAAACAACAATAATTTTAAAATATTTAAAATATATGCTAGAATCCTGTAGTACTTAGGTAAGTAGCAGAAGTGGTAAGAAATCCTGCTGTTGAATTGTGAAGATGTGTATCGGGATACCAGCAAGAGCGCCTGATGCACACTTTGATGACTCTTCTACGTAGCAGTATAACAGTAGCCCTGTAGTGAATGTGGATGTTATGAAACTGCACAGTTCTAATTCCTGCCTATCTAAGTCCACTTACAGAGATGCAATTGTGATACAGGATGTCAGTCTTCTTAAATAGTTTATCAATTAAAAACCAGACATTTTAAAACCAGTTAAAACCATTTTAAATTGTGTTGCCATAAGACACGTGCAGTTTGGATAAAATTAGTCAGGCCTCGAGGTTTTAGGGAATTCCTCAGCTGGGGTGCCACTGCAGAAAGGCCTTTCCATCATACACTTCCTCTTTGGGCTTCCACTTCTCCCAGCTATACTCGTTATCTATCTCTTCCCCCTGTCTCTCCAAATTTTTCTCCTCTGCCTTTCCCCAGTCCCTTCAAACCATTATTAGAATTTGCTAGAGTCTTAGCATTTTAAAACTATGTTATTAAATTCAAAACTGCTGGCTTCTGAATAGATACATAGAGCAATAGCATGTGTATTTCTATACTGCTTATCAGCTAAGTGCTGTCTAAGCAGTTTACAATGCGATGTGTTAGCTAATTGGCCCCAACAAGCTGGGTACTCATTTTACCGACCTGCAGAAGGATGGAAGGCTGAGTCAACCCGGAGCCCAGCAGGATCAAACTCACAACCTTGTGACTGCAGTACCAGCATTTAACCACTGCACCACAAGGGATGGGAATGGTTATTCTTAGCAGCGTGAAGGCAATGATGATTAGATACAATGGTGGTGATGCATTTGGGGATGAGGGAAGATTCCACAATCTAATTGTAAAAAAGGACAGGAAAAAAAAGAAAAGAATAAAAAGTGACCTCTGATAGATGCTAATTAATAAAAGCAATCTATTAAGCTTAGTATGTGAAAAATGTCATTTTGCCTAGAAAAGCTTCTTTGCTTGGACTACAACTTCCATGCTTCCTCCTAGTGCTTGTAAAAGTGTTCAAAGCAGCCATGATTTTTTTTTCTATTTAAAGCTGAGATTGGGGAACATAATCTCAGGCCAGAAAAATATTTCCCCATTTGTTAGAGCTTGTGTTTTACTTGTATAACATACTCTGAGCAACTTTGGTTGATGCTTAACGTATGATTCTTAATGACACCACTGGGCCCTTCCCCTGTGACATCCCACTGGGGCTATCTTCTTTTGCCTTTAAAATATGATGGTCTTCAATGATCCAGACACAGCAACTCTAAACATTAAAAACTTCCAAAACGTTATGGTTTATCAAAAGGGAGAAGAGAAATGCAACTGCATATATTTACATGCAAAACCAAAGTTTTAAGACAATGACAGGACTTGAAGTCTCTACATAAAACCTCTGAGACCTGTTGGTCTCTGAGTTCTTTTAATTTCTCCTTTGATTATTGACTTTCTAAAACCCATGAATTGTGCCAGCGTAAATTCTCTCTTTTTTCCCTATTGCAAACAGGTAAGGAAAAACTGCATTTGCACTATACAAAAGTGAAGTTTATTCTTTCCTTTTTTTTTTTTTTTTTGAACCAAAATATGGCAGGAGTGCTACTATTTTTCAGATCGAACTACCAACAGTACATAACCATCACTTTGTTTTGCTGAGAAAAAAAAATAAGTTCATAGTTTTGAATTATAAATCACCTTGTTAATGTACTATGAAAATCTAACTTGCATGTATTCACTGTAGTTGCAGGTATCTTTCTGTGTGTTCTTTCAACTTCATTCATGATGCAGTTCCTCTGGCAAGATTACATACGCCAAAAAGATTGCTGAACATTATCACATATCTTGTGGGGATTTGGGCTTTAAGAAACCTGTGAAAGAATCCCAGAGCTTGATGGCCCTTCGTTCAGAAGTGATGGGTAGATTATTCCCCAAGCAATTCTTCTTTTTCACACTATTGAAGTAAATTGATTGTAACATTTCTAGTGCATTTAGCAATTCTGTGGAGATTTAAAGCATCTGGATCGAAATGCTAAAATGTGTGGCATGCACTGTGGAGCCGTAGAGCTGAATGAGACTAAAGGCAGTAGGTGTGACAACAACAGTCCCCTTCACCACCCCCACTACAAAGCAAGAGCTGTGACTAGACTTAAAAGAGGAAGTTTGTACATAGGCAAATCAGATATCATATATATGTATGTGCACACATGTGTACAAATAGCAAGCACCAGTGCTACAAACTAGGACTGAGAGTATAGTTGAGGGGCTGTTAACACTTTCCTCTTACACCACAGTCCTGCTGAATACCCCTGAATATCCCTTCCCTTATAAGCTATCCTTTGGCGATGGAGGAACGCTCTCACTGGTGCACAAGATTGCTTTCTTTCCAGATTAGGTTTCCTAGAGTGAGAACTAGACAGGGTTCCTGTACTTTTGATGGTTGTGCAGAAGACAGTGTTACATGTCACGTACTCAGGTAACAGGCAAGACCAGCTGAAATTCCCTGTTCTACACCACCAATGATGGGGCAGAAGTCCTCTCCAGTTTTCACACTGGCTACTCTTCTGGAAACCCCTTAGAGCAGAAGTGGGGGATCTTGAATTTGGCCTGCTAGGCCACCCCATCTGGCCTTACAGGTTCTCAGGTACACTACTCATCCTTCCTGGGAACATATTTGGGGTATGTCATGTGCTGGCTACTCTTTTACTCTCAAGAAAACACTCAAAATTTGTCAGTTAATTATGTATTTGTTTAATTTGAAAACATATTAGGGCCATTAATGTAGCTGAAATAACCTCAGTTATATTGAGAACAATAAATTGACTTAGGGCCCTATCGCACTACACCGTTACGGTGTATTTTTTTTCCACTTTAGCTGCTACGGAAACATTATATTGGAATCCTTAGATTTGCCATTTAGGAAGGGGCATTTAGAATCCTCAGCCAAATAGTTCTTGGACCTCACTAACCCACAAACCCCAGAATTCCACAAAATGATGTCATAGCAGTTAAAGTGGAATGATAGTGCTATAACAGTGTAGCGTGATGGGAGGCTTTCTTCTTAACTTGATGTGAGCTGCCTTGGGCCCATCCTAGGAGAAAAGTGGCATATAAATAAAAGTAAAGTAAAGATAAGCCATATTTTGTTCAGACCCACCAAAATCCACTGGGATTTTGTTATTTGTGACCCATTGATTTCAATACTGAAAAATGAAAGGTAGCTGTGCTGTCCCTGAGGGGGGGGGGGAATCAACATTGGGCAATAGTACAGACCAAAATGTCATTTTTTCCCCCCAAGTTGTAGGTGGTACAAAAATCAGAGGCTGAGAGACACACAAGGAAGTCCCCAAATTAAGCCAGATACTGTAACAATGGCCATTTCCATAGTACACTGTTATAGTGCTATTATTCTGCTTTCAACATCCTGTGGAATCCTGGAATTTGCAGTTTAGGGAGGGGCATTTAGAAGTCCTCAGTAAACTACAAACCCCACAATTCCACAGGATGTTGAAAGCAGAATAATAGCACTATAACAGTGTAGTGTAGAAATGGCCCACGAAAGGTCTGGAGAACTTAAAATGTTGTATAATGTTATGGCTTTTGGACTGTTTATAATAAAGGCAATGCTCAACATAAGTCTCCTGTTGTGCTGGTGGTGGAGCACCAGTACAGCAAAACTTCTTCTTCTCTCCTTCCTTTACAGCTTTTGAGACCAGCCACCCACACACACACACACACAAGAGGGAGAAGACTTTCAACTCAACTGGAGGAAGCTGTTCTGCCATTGCACAAGAGCAAATATTTGAAGATTTATCTTGGACTCAAACTGTGGAAATCAGGGCTGAAATTCATGCTCACTGTAGTGAGCTTGAACAAGTCAACATGTCTCAGACTTTCCTACCTTACTGGGGTGTTCGAAGTCTAAAACTGTTTACACTAACCTGAGCTTATTGAGAGAAGAATGAGATAAAAACAAAATAAATACATGAAAACAAACAATTCTTAAAGTATGCATTATGGTTTCATTTCAGTTGCATTTCATAGAATCACAGAATCATAGAGTTGGAAGAGACCACAGGGGCCATCCAGTCCAACCCCCTGCCATGCAGGAACACCCATCAAAGCATTCCCAACAGATGGGCATCCAGCCTCTGCTTAAAAACCTCCAAAAAAGGAGACTTCACCACACTCCAAGGCAGCATATTTCACTGCCAGACAGCTCTGACCATCAGGAAGTTCTTCCTGAAGTTCAGGTGGGATCTCCTTTCCTGCAGCTTGAATCCATTGCTCCTTGTCCAAGTCTCTGGAGCAGCAGAAAACAAGCCCGCTCCCTCCACAACATGACATCCCTTCAAATATTTAAACATGGTTATCATGTCCCCTCTTACCCTTCTGTTCTGCAGACTAAACATACCCAGATTCCTAAGCCACTCCTCATAGGGCATGGCTTTCAGACCCTTCACTATTTTGGTCGCCCTCCTCTGGACACGCTCCAGTTTGTCAATATCCTTCTTGAATTGAGGTGCCCAGAACTGGACAAAGTATTCCAAATGAGGCCTAACCAATGCAGAATAGAGAGGTACCATTACCTCTCTCGATCTAGACACCATACTCCTATTGATACAACCAAGAATCGCATTGGCTTACTTGGCTACTGCATCACACTGCTGACTCATGTTCAGCTTGTGATCTACTAAGACTTCTAAATCCTTTTCACATGTACTGTTAGCCACGTGTCCCCCATCCTATATTTGTGCATTCCATTTTTTCTGCCTAAGTTCAGAACCTTACATTTCTCTCTGTTGAAATTCATTTTGTTAACTTTGGCCCAGCTACCCAATCTGTCAAGGTCGTTTTGAATTTTGGTCCTGTCCTCTGGCGTATTAGCAACCCCATACAGTTTGATGTCATCTGCAAATTTGATCAGCATGCCCTCTACTCCTTCATCCACGTCATTGATGAAGATGTTGAATAGCACTGGGCCCAGGACAGAACGCTGTGGCCCTCCACTAGTCACTTCTCTCCAGGATGAAAAGCAGTGTTACTATGGTGGATCAGCCCGAGCCCGGGGTCTACAATTATTAATTCACAACATCCGGATTGATATCTCCATGTGGCTAATATTAAAAATCATTCCAACTGTCTGACAGGGATGCTGGATAAGCACATAGGCAGGCACGGCCGTACAGCCACAATTAGGGATATTCTGGTCTGGCCAGTAACTTAATCTGTCACGTAGCCCCAAGGAGCCCTCCAGACACATCAAGCCATCAAGTACACAAAGAGTCCTCAGCCCCGAGATGCCTGCTTGACAGGATTAGCCCTCCTGACAATCAGCCTGTCAAGTGAGGGCAATCTACATACTGACAAAGCCTTTGTCTAACCCCCACTGAGAGTCAATCAAAGCCATTTAAAACCCATCAAGCTGGAGATGTCCATCAAGGGCTTTGTCTTAGCCCTTCTCTCTATTGTTCTCCCCAGGAAAGGATTACCCTCCAGCTACGTTTTCCCCTATAAAAACCCCTGATTTTGAGCACTTCTTCTGATCGCTCTCGGTTTTCTCCCCGCCTTGCTGTTGCTCCATTTGCCGAGCCTTCCCCTCAGCCTTCACGTGCTGAGCCTCTCCGCTCCCGATTCTCTGTCTCCATTTCGGCTTCCCAGATGTCTGGATCAGGTAGAGTATCACCCCAAAAACCCTTTTTAAAATCCCCTATCTATTTTCCTCCCTTTTATTTCTTTTAGGCTCTGTGTGAGTGAGTGCAAATGTGCGCAATTGCGCAGTGACTGACTTTTTATAAAAATAAAATAAAAATCATTCTTAGACCTTTTCCACCTGGTTCTTGGTTCGGCCTGACCTGGTATACATTGGGTTCTAAGATTCTGCCTAGTTACCCTGCCTCTCACTTTGCCAGCTAGTGCTCAAGCTAATTCCCATTCACCATAAGGTGTTGAGCACGGTGACCAGGACCCCCGGAAACCCAGGCAACCTACCCAGTGACTGGGACCCCCGTAAATTAGAGTAACAGCAGCCATTGGTGAGCACCCTTTGGGTTCAGTCAGTCAACCAATTACAAATCCACCTAACAGTAGCCCTGTCTAGCCCGCATTTTACTAGTTTCTTTGCAAGAATGTCATGGGGAACTTTGTCAAAGGCCTTACTGAAATCAAGATATGCTACTTCCACAGCATTCCCTTCATCTATTAAGCTTGTAACTTTATCGTAAAAAGAGATAAGATTAGTCTGGCATAGCTTATTACTGAGAAACGCATGTTGACTTTTAGTGATTACAGCATTGCTTTCTAAGTAATTACAAACTGCCTGTTTAATGATCTGCTCTTGGATCTTTCCTGGTATTGATGTCAGGCTGACCGGGCGATAATTATTTGGGTCCTCGTTTTTTCCTTTCTCGAAGATGGGGATGACATTTGCTCTCCTCCAATCTACTGCGACTTCTCCTGTTCTCCAAGAGTTCTCAAAGATTATTTCAAGTGGTTCTGAAATGACTTCTGCCAGTTTTTAACATCCTTGGATGTAATTCATCTGGCCCTGGAGACCTGAATTCATCTAGTTTAGCCAGGTATTCCTGTACTACTTTTCTAACTATCCTGTGCTTCATCCCCCCCCCCCCTTCTTCACCTCCCCACCTCCCAGGTTGAGTACTTCTATTCTTTTTGGAGAAAACTTTTGAGGGAAAGAAGGTGCTGAGTAGTTCTGCCTTCTCTCTTTCCCCTGTTAGTAATTGGCCATCTTCTCCACACAGTGACCCTATCATTTCTTTGTTTTTCCTTTTGCTGCTGACATATCTAAAAAAGCCCTTTGTATTGTTCTTAACATCTCTGGCAAGGCTGAATTATTCTGTGCTTTACCTTTTCTGGCCTTCTCCCTACATATCCTAGCTATTTGCTTGAATTCCTCTCTGGTGGTTTCACCATTTTTCCATTTCCTGTACATGTTTCTTTTAACACTTAGCTCTGCTGAGAGTTCTTTTGTCAACCGTTCTGGCTTCTTTAGGCACCTGCCATTTTTCCTCCTTATTGGGACAATTTTAAATTGTGCCTTCAGTATCTCACTTTTAAGAAACTCCCATCCATCATGAACTCTTTTCTCTTTCAGTATTCCTGACCATGGAATTTCAGTGGCCATTTCCGCACCGGGTATTTAAAATGGTGCAGAGTGACCTCCGATGGAGGTCTTCTGCACCATAGAGTGGACTGGGGTGGACTACTTTTTGTAGTTCCACACCTCAGTCCAGTTCTGCGCGACCGGAACTGGTCACGCAGTGTGCTTTTTAAAAACCTCTTTTTTGAGGTTTTTAAAAAGCACAGAGCAGGCAACCCTGTCTAGCTACACTTGGCTTCTCCTTCCCACTAAATGACAAATTCCAATAGAGCGTGGTCACTCCCTGCTAAGGATCCCATCACTTCCACCTTATCAACTAGGTCATCCCTGTTGGTCAGGATCAGATCTAAAATAGTTGATTCTCTTGTCACCTCTTCCACCTTCTAGACCATGAAATTGTCTGCAACGCAAGCGAGGAACCTGCAAGACCTTGCAGTCTTGCCAGAGTTTGACTGCCAACATATATCAGGATAGTTGAAATTCCCATTACCACTCATCTCTCTGAAATCTCCCATTACTACTGCATCTCTTAGATAACAGCTGGGATCCTGCATCAGAGGCTAATTGATCATGCTATGGCTACATCTCTGATGTAATAGGCAACCCCTCTAATGAATTGCAATGATGTGCAGCAGGGCACCAAATACAGTGTTCCATTGTGCAACAGGACCCCTAGCGCAATGGGACCTCTAGTGCAACAGTCATGCTGCTGGCTCCACTTGCACATTTATCCTGATGGCATCCTCCCCATCCGAGAACACAAGCATTGCACGACAGTGGAATTCAACTTTACATCATCACAAGTTGATTTAAAATGCTGTAACTTCCCAATAAGATGCCAACCAATGGGTTTTTTAAACTCCTTAGAGTCCAACTATATGTAATACTAAATGTCCTACTCGCAAGCAAATCAGTTTTTTTTAAAAAAAATACATTTAAAACAAGACTTATAGAAGCCATACAATGTTTGGGGAATGGGTATAACTTTTTCACTTCCATACTGCAAGCTGAAAAATAAATATTCTCCAATGTGGATAGCAAGAGCAAAACAAGCTCCTACTGAAGCCAAAATTTTTTTTTATCAGATAGCTATTTGCTGTGGGAAGAAGAAAGGGTTAAACTTCTCCTCCCCATAAATGCTCTGTGGTCCCAGTCCAAATCATCCGAGCAATGATTTGGTGGGTGTGAAAGTGTATCTGCTGTAAGCAGCCCATTTAACCTCACATTGAGATAGGCGTGTAGATCATGTGAGCATCTTGAGGGTCAAAGTGTTTCTACTGAAAGCCCATGTAAGACACTGAAGCTCCCAAAATATCTACCCTATGGCTATCCTCACACTTGTTTTAGCACAAGAGGCAGCTGATATCTAACGTCAGCCAGCTTAGCTTAATTCTTTTTAATAAATAATAGAAGGCTCTGACCATTTATACAAAGAGAGCTTTGATATAACAATGTGATAATTTAGGAATACAATGTTATGCATCAAATAAATTTTTAAAGACATGAGACCATTTGTTCATTTGGGAGGATACAACTTAAACTGGATCAAGGCAGAAATTCCTCAAGATAAAAGCAGGCCATCTTCAGCATAAATTTAAAAATAATGAAAATTGCCTTTGTGTCTCTGTGCTGTCTGCACTTATAAAGAATACACACAGTCTGGTTTTTGGACAGTGGCGAAAAGGAAAATCTGGAATGTACACTTTGCATTCTTTAGTAACAGCCTAATATATGGGACTGAAAATTCTCTAATAATCAATGTACTGCATCATTGAAGGCCTATGTCCATATTGTAAGTTCACACAGGCTAGAATATCAGTTTGATTGTGAAGAGAAAATTCATAGATATGGTAAAAGACTATGGGGGACGTTTTCTTCAAATACAAAAGGATTTTATTTTGAGAACTTCAATTTTCATACTGTTCAGACAAATGGTTTCTCAAATAATTTGACATATACAGTCTCCCTCTACATTCACAGGTTTGACCTTCACAAATTTGATTATTCATAAGGCATGTACTTGCTTCCCACTATTATATCCCAAGCAGACCAGGCAACCAATTAGCAAACCATCAGGGCAGAGCTTACTCACAGAGACAAGAACAGGAGTAGTCCAAACAAAGTTCAGGGTAAGAATGCAACTTCCAAGGCAACCCAATCCACAAATCAGCATCAAACAAGCAGATGTCCAAGAGAATCAGGATACAAGAAAACACAACACATAGATTCAACCACCAGAAAGATAAGCTGTCAACCCTAGCAGGGGATGGGCCAGCTGTTTGCCTTTTATAGCTAATGGTGTTGCCACAGGTGTTCCCTTATTAAAGTCTGTTTGCGACTTAAATGAGACCTTCTGTCTGGTGTTGTCTCTCCCACAAGGTAGGAGTCTATGTTGTTTCATCTTCTGATACTTGTTCCCCCTACTCAGGTCCCTGCTGCTGGTTGTTATTTTCCACTGAGCAAACTTCTGGGGAAACTTCTGCCTCAGATTCAGAATCCTTCTTCTCTCTGTCAGGGTCTTCAAAGCAGGGCATGACCCCCTGCTGCCATTTTTCTCCTACCATTCTCTTGCATTCTTCACCCCAGGCTTGCCAGCCTTGTGTTTAAAATGGGGGGGGGGGGTCCTTCCTTTTGGGTGAGCAAAACTCACTCCCACTGCTGGATATGTGTCTTCTCTTCCATGTGGCTGCACTTTCTGCTGTGTAATGGCTGCTGATTGGTCAGGTGCTCTCTTTGCTCCTACTCCTCTATTTTCAAGATAGCCACTGGAAGTAACTAGAAGGAAGAACTGTGCTCTTCTCTTTTGGATGGGAAACTACCAGGCAGCCCTTTATTGTGTCTTTTTTTTTGTCCCCCAGAGGAGAATTGTGGGGGTGGGAGTTGTTCATGATTATTCCACTTTTGCGTGGGTTCTGTACCCCAACCCTCATGAATGTGGAGGAGCTACAGTAACTGAATGAGTTAAAACATCTGCTCAGGTAGTTACCCTGAGTTCACGTTACTCTGAGTAGACATAGAAGTTACTTTTCTAAATAGTATTATACATTTATGAAGACTTGCATTGATTGTGTGTGTGAGAGAGAGAGAGAGAGAGAGAGACAGAGAACGCATGTGCATGCCTTCAAGTCATTTGTCAACTTATGGTGACCCCATGAATTTCACAGGGTGTTTTTAGGCAAAGGATGTTTAGAGGTAGTTTTGCAAATTCCCTTCTCTGAAATCTAGCCTAACTGGTAATCATTGGAGGTCTCTTACCCAAGTACTAACCAGGGCTGACCCTGCTTAGCTGTCAAGATCAGACAGGATCTGGTGCCTTTAGGCCAGTTTACTCCCAGTAAAATGCTCAGTTCTACAGTCTGAAATAGAATACTACTTTGGTTTTAAAAGCTTCTAGTTTTCCTTGTCATGGTGGTAGTGAGCCTTCAAATCATTTCCAACTTACGGAGACCCTATCATAGGGTTTTCTGGGGCTGTGTGATACACCCAAGGTAATCTAGTGGGTTTCCATGGCCGAGCAAGGAATAGAACCTTGGTCTCCAGGCTCATATTCCAGTGCTCAAACTACTACACCACTCTGGCTCTCAACCAGGAGGAATTCTGTGTATGGAAAGTTTTCACTTCCTTTTGTAACTTAAAAAAAAGTTAAACTCAGCTAAATGACCTGTAATGTAAAGCATAGAATGAATAAATAATAAGCCAAATTAATTAATTTTAAGCTCAAAGAGACTACTCAAAACTACAGTCAGTATCTAATTTAGGGTGGATCCAAGTTGTCCAGTATGGCAGGAAGTGCTGAGGCAGATACAGCTGGATTACCCAGGTGGTTGTGGATGGTGCCACCTTCTCTCTCAGTCTGGCCACTCTCTTTCATTCCTTTACATTGCTGTTTGGAGCACAATATTCCACTCCCACATCTTTCCAAGGTGGTGTCTATCAGCAGATGGACCACAGGAACTCATACATGTGTAACAGTCTTTCCCTGAACTGTTCAGAGTGAAGGAAAAAAAAAACCTGCAGTGGTTGGGAATGAGAAGATATACAATGGTCCCTCCACATTTACAAAGGTTTGGAGCATAGTACCCTCGCGAAAGTCGAAAAAACATGAATAAACCATGAATAAGTTCCCCTGTGATTCCCCTCCAGTCCTCTATGGAGCTCCCTCCCCCTTCCCTTTCCATTGGCACTGACTTCTCCACATTTGCGAGGGTTTGGGGCACAGAACCTTCAGGAAAGTGGACAAAACAAAAATAACTTCCCCTGTGATTCCCCCTCCCATTCCTCTCTGGAGCTCCCCCTCCCATTCCCCTGCTTCGGGCCCTGGCACTCCGGGGGGGAAATTAGTAGACAACACAAAGGGCTTACTGGTATTTTCCCCTCAGGTGGAGAAGAGTGGAGCACTGAGTTCTGATGTTTTAGCTACTTCTGGTTGCCATTTTGAGAAAGGAGACTCTTCCCTTAGGGGAAGGGTAGGAGCAAAGAGAATGCCATTACACAGCAGAATGGGCAGCCATGTGGCAGAGAGGATACAACTCCAGAAGTAGGATGGAGGGCTTTGCTCACCCAAAAGGAAAAAAACATACATTTTAAACACAAGCCTAGAAAGCCTGGGATGAGGAGTGCAAGAGAATGGGAGGAGGAGAGAAGCCAAGCATGGGCTTTGCAAATAATCAGTTTGACAAGGCTCAAACCCACAAAAGTGGAGGAAGAATTGTACTTTCTTTTAAAGGCACAGTTGAGTAAGACAGATCAATACTGAAGGGGTGGTGGTAGTTATTATTGCACTTTAATTCTGTTGGGAATTGAGAGATTTTTGGTAATGAGACTCTCAATCAGCAGAGTATCTTAGTAACTGCACAAAAACGGAAGTTGGACAGATTACCAGTCCCATTTCTTTCACTCCACCCCAAACACACCTAACCTAGCTCAAAATAAACATAAAAAACAGTTTGGTTAAAAATATAAAAGAATTTACTCACAAAATCTTGCGCATAGTCTACACAGGTTCAATTCTTGAAGAAGGCAGGAAGAAAATTAAGCACTCACATGCTTGCTGAAAATAATCCCTGTTAGGAGACCTCAGGGCATGCTTTCAGGACAAAAGGCGAAGACAAAAGGAAGGAGTAAATGGCAAGAGAACCTTTTTAAGACCAAAGAATATGTATGTGCTGGAGGAAGAGGTGCTGACCAAAACAAACAGGAAGTTTTCTCTAGGCTATCTCTCTATGCCTACAATAAACATGCAAACAAACTAGCCAGTTAATTAAGCAGGCAAAGGTTGCCACTCCCAACAAATTCCAGTCACGTGCCCCCAGGGTCTAGCTTGTTCATGCAGAAGAGACAAATGGTGATGCTTTCACTGGGATGACAAAAGATTGATTTTTAATACTTCCTCCCAAAAACTCACTGTATGCAGAAATCTAGCAGAGCAGGTTGTGCTTCAATATTGCAGTGGATCAGTGTCTTGTAACTGAAATAAAAACAGTTTCTAGTCCCAACTGGAGTAGATGTATTAAATCAGTGGAATTAACGTTACCAACTCTCATTCATTTCAGTAGGCATGCTCTAGTTGGGACTAATAATTTGATTCTCCCCTTAATTCTTTATCAGTGTTCTTCAATATGAACTCTCCCCATTAGCTTGATGAGTGAGAGAACAGCAGGCATGTTATCAGGAGTGGTGAGTGGGGAAGAATCTAAGAAGAAAGTTGCAGATAAAACATAACTGACAGCTTCTTTGACACAATAGCCTTTCCTGCCCTGGCAGTTTCCAGGTGTTTTGGATTACAAATCCCATTTACACATCCCACAAGTGAATTGTGGATTTTATAGTCCAAAGCATGTGGAAACTATCAAGTCAAGGAAGACAATTGAAAAGGACACGAAGAGGTCTTTTAATGAAGCAAACAACAAATTAGGTCAACGGACAATGATGTCTACCACAGTAACTTAATGCCATCTTTTTCTAGAACAGAGGTGGCAAGTGTGGAAGACTAAAGAACAGCACTAGCACACCAGGAGATCGGCTCTCTTTTTCAAAAAAAAAATTTTTTTTATCCTTAAATACACTCTAATGGATATGGGGGCATGTTTTGGGGCCTTCCTGATTCCCAGAGGGACATTCTTTTTTTTTATATATATATATATATATATATATATATATATATATATATAATTTTATTAAATTTCACAAATATAAAAAAAAGATTATTTGACTTGTACTTGTTACATGAATTTTCTTCTGTTCTTCCACACTGTTCTGGTCAACATTTCCCGCAGCTTAGTCCACTTGTTACATTAGTGCATCACAATAGATTATCTCATCTGTTCGAACACACATTTCCTTCTCCTAACGATCATAATATAGTCGTTCTGGCTAGACAGTTCCCAACCATCACTCTCTTCTGCTTGACTCAAATCGTCCTGTTCCAAAATATTTCCATATCATTCTCTTGAAGCTTCTGTTTTCTCCATATATATATATATTTCATTTAACTCTCCATTACCTACAGCTCAAAGTCTTAAAATTTTTAATTATTTCTGTCATTGTATATCTGGCAGTCTAAGCAATTATTACTGCAACAATCCCCCATCTTCTTACCCTGAATTCCATTATACTAAAATGTCTTGTTTCTCCTTAAGTACTTTTTAAACCCCTTCTCCCATTCAGCAATATCACAATGTTCATATTCATAACAATGTCAAAATAAAAATCCATCAATCATCATCTTCCCGTTCCCCTCTCTCATCTGGTGCCCTGCTGCCCGGATATTCATTTGCAAATTCTCTGTACTCTTAAAGTCACTTATATTCCAGGCTGCACCGCACCCAAGAGAAAGGGTATAGAATCCTGTGACTTTATCCGCTCCTTCCCCCCCTCTCTTCCTGGACTTTGCGGCTCGGAGTCTATTTCTGAATTTTAACTGTATGCTCCTAGTCGCTTAAGTTCCGAGCCACTCCGTCCAGGAGAGTGAGGGTCTTTACCTGACTAACTACCATCACAATCTCCCCGTTCCCCCCTCCCATCTTGGACTTCACCACCCAAAATTCATTTCTAAAGATTATCTGTAATTTCATTGTCGCTTAAATTCCAAGCAGCTCAGTCCATGGGAGGAAGGATCTTCCAATCAAGTCTCTTCCACCACAGGTTTCACAGTCTCAACCCTTGACATCACATTGTTTATATTACTGACAATATATCACTTATAGTAAACTTGTTTGACATTGCTGAAATACATTGCCCCTTCTCAAATCCAGAACCCTGTGCCTTTATCCGCTTTATATTCCCTCCTCCCCTCTTGAAGCTGCCCGGAGTTCATTTCAAAAGATTCGTTGCATTTTCATTGTCGCTTAAGTTCCAGACTGCTCCATCCGTGGGAATGAGGATGTTTTGGATTAAATGACCTTCAGTACAGTCTCATAGTCTCAACAATCCAAGAGAATCAAGAAACAAGAGTCACTCCAGAGGAATAAAAAAAAAGGAGACGTGCAACTCAATAGCTTTCAATCCCAAAATATTCCTCCAAAATCCAAACACCTAATCCATAAATCAAGTTCCAGATCTTCTCAGTCCAGCCAAAATATCGAAGTATTATACTGTAGAAAATTTAGTGTCCAAATGGAGATTATAACTCATTTGTAATCCATTAGTCCAAATGATCAATTATATGCCATCTTATACTGTAAGTCCCAATTGTGATTCATAAGTCTTTCTTTATACTTTAAAAAATATTAACTTCAATCCTCGTGAGTAAGCAGCACTCCCAGCTAGCCTTTTCTTAAAATTGCAGCTGCCCCTTTAAGAAAAACTCCCAGCCATAACGAACTCACTCAGGCTCAGGGTCCCCTCCGTTCTTTCGCTTCTGCCCACCGTTGCATGCCAGAACTGCTGCGATATTGACAGAATCGCGACCAGAACAGGTTAAATGACTCTTATTAAATTCTTGCATGTTGTTTGATGTCTTCTTTTAAAAGTTGACGGCGGCGCTTGTGCCGCTCGGGCGGCGATCCCGCTGGCTCCGTCTTGGTCCTTCGACCCCCCTGGCGCTTTCCGCTCTCCCAGCCGGGCAGAGCAAACGCCGGTTTTGGGGTCCCCGTCGGACCCGTTCCGCACCCCTCGTACCAGAGGGGTGTTCTGCCACCTCTGTGGTGGCAAAAGAGGCGGCTGGAGTCCAGCGGGTGGCTGCTCGGAGCCGCGCCATTGCGCAGCTTCAATCCGAGCTGCCACTCGCCCCGGCCATGCAACCGGAAGGGGATTCCCAGAGGGACATTCTGAGGCAAAAACTTTTTTTGGAAAAAGTTCACAAAATTTTATTTTGATTCCCAGGAAAAGAGTCCAATGTGGCTTCAAACATGTGGAAATGCCCTCTACCCCTCCCCACAGAGATCATTTTGTAACAAAAACAAATTTGGACCCCTGGAGGGGCCACTGGGACCACAAAAACAGCTCTGAGGGGTTGCATGTGGCTTGTGGGCCAAACTTTCCCCACCCCTACTCCTGAATTTCTAGAATAATGCATATATTTAATAATAGAAACTAAATAATAATTTAACTATTAATGCAACTATTAATTGCATTAACTATTAATGCAAGCTGTGAAAAATTCACAGCTAATGATAATGTAAACTGAATTATTTGCAGGGACCATCTAACTAACTTAATGAATTGGGCCTTTGGTACTAATGTTTGAAGTTCTGCCATAATGCTTAGAGTCTGCCAAAAGGAAAAAATCTCAGCTTACAGGTTCATCAAATATATTCAGGCTCATTGCTCTGAACTGATGCCACAGTTCCACCAAGACCTCAAGAAGTTCATGAGGTGGGCCAATATATACCTGTAAGCCACAGATTTCAGGGGGAGTGTAACCCCATCCAGCACAGGCAAAGTTCCTACTCTCTGATCTGCATTTTGACTGTCCAGGAGCACCTCTGTCTTGTCTGGATTAAGCTCCAGCTTGTTTGCCCTCATCCAGTCGATTACTGACAACAGATATTGGTTCAGCACTGAGACAGCTTCCTTGGAATCTGGTGGAAAGGAGAGGCAGAGTTGAGTGTCATCAGCATGTTGGTGACACCACACCCCAAAACTGTCACTATCTACTCTTGTTGTTTCAGAAATGAAGGAAGTATGATTATTTATTTTTCAGAGACTGATGTGTTTACAAGTGGTATGGTGCAGTATTTATCACAGTGTTCATTAGCACTGCCGGATATGTTATTGAATACCCTATATGAGAGCAGGTTAAGATGAGAAGTAAACCAGAAACAGAACAGATGGTAGGATGGGCCCTTCAGATCAAAAAGTATGATCATATCTCTAAGTTACCGCATATTCCCATATGCGATCCTAGGTGGCTTACTTGACACAACAAGGCTTCCTTCCCACAAACACAGACAAATTGGACTAGTAAAGATGGTGATTAGGACAACACTAAAAATCTGCCAGTTGTAGGTGCTGACACTATCAACATCTATGTTTCACTTCAGTTCTTCTTCACCACTAGTAATGTACTGTGTAGTAAGTAAATTGGCTACTGGGATTATTCTGCAGTGTTTACTAGGGGTGACTGCTAAGATATACCAGTGTACTCATGTTTAGAGTTAGCATGGCAGTTGATCTGTGGTCTGAATATCTTTGCTTTAGAATATAGTACCCACCACCACCACTTGCTTTAAATGAAAGGGGGCCTCTCTCTCTCTCTCGTAGAATCTAGCATTATTTAAAGCCTCCTGCCACACCGATACACCATTAAAATTGTCTAAAAAGCTAAGCCACACCTTTAGGTCCTCCTTGATGCCCCATGTGATGCGGATGTGGTGATGAGGGGCCCAGACTCCCGCCATAATCCTGGCTAAGCACACACAAAAGGCCCTACCCAGTGCTACCGCCTTGCACGCAAAGTTGAGGTGCCCCAGCAAGGATTGCACCTTCTTGAGGGTGGCTTTCTTGCAACCCACCATCCCGTCTAAACACTACCGCAGGGCCTGGAGTTGAGCAGAATACCAAGGTAAACCAGTGAAGTGGTAGGCCCTTCGGTCTTCTCCTGTGCCAACGGGATGCCCAGTTCAGCCGCTACTGCCTGAAACATACTCAACAGCCTGGTGCAATCATCCCCGCAAGCCCTACCTATCATGAGGAAATTGCCAAGGTAGTGAATGGTGAAGGGAGACCTGGACATGGAACGGACTACCCACTTGATAAATGTGCTGAAAGCCTCGAAGGCTGCACAGACAATTGAGCATCCCATTAGCGTGGCTTTGTTGTAATACCATGTGCCAGCGAACTTGAATCCCAGTAAGCACTGGTCCTCTGGATGAACTGGGAGGAGCTGAAAGGCCGACTGGATGTCACACTTTGCCAGGAGATCCCCGGGACCGCATACCCTCATCAGCTGGACCACTTGATCAAAAGAAGCATACTGCACTGAAGGGAACTCTGGCGGAATGGCATCGTTGACCAACGCCCCTTTTGGGTAGGACAAGTGGTGGATGAGTTGAAACTCACCGGACGCCTTCTTGGGGACCGCTCCTAGGGGGGAGACCCTGAGGTTGGGAAAAGGGGGTTTGGGAAAAGGCCCAGCTAACCTCCCAGCCCAGCACTCTTTCTCAATTTTGGCTGTGACCACATGGAGGAGCTCCTGGGCCTACTTAAGGTTGCTGGCATCAAACGCTAAGCATGGACCAGATGCCGGGCTCCTGAAGCCATGGGAGAAGCCCTCTCATAGTAACTTGGCAGCCTGCCGGTTGGGGTACGCATCCAACAGGGGAAGGAGCGCTGCGATACGCACGGGGGTGTGGCCCATAGCCCCCTAGCCCCCAGCATTGCCCCCATCCTGCTTGCTCCCAGAAAGCAAGGGAGTACTGCCAGGCCAGGGACCCAGCTGGCCTCCCCCTGGCCAGGGGCAAGAGGACCTGGGGTGTGGTCCAAGGCAGGATTCGCAGAGGTGGTCGTACCTGCAGCAAACCCTGTTGCACTTCCCTTGATTGAATTCCCAACAGACCAGCTTTCTGGCATCCTTTTTCCCGGACCAACAAGAAAGCTTGGGGCCCTCTGCTATGCCTTTGATGTGAGGACCTACAATGAACAACCGGAGTTTGTCATTGATAAGGTTCCACCAAGCATGTTCGTTCTGGGACGCTCTTTTTTCTGAAGGCAGCATTGTATTCAACAGCCGCTGAGTTGCCCGCGAGAGCGCACGCCTTCAGGATATTTCCCAGGTGACTGATGAGGTGCCAAACCTGGACAGAATATGCTGCCTGGACCACCCCCATAAAAACCGTGTAGCCCACCAGCCAGTTGTCAAAAGACCGCTCAACCAAGGCTGAGTTGTCCTCCTTACTGCGATGTCTGTGAGGCTTAGGAATGCGTCCTTCCTCACACTCCGGCTTAAGGAGCGAGAAGACATCAATGAAATAACCATCAAGGATGTGCTCCCTGGTCTTTTTGTTCAAATGGATTCCCAGGGGGTCCTAGTGGTCCCCAAAAGTGGCGTGAGCCAGCAACCCTCCCCGTTGTCCTGAGCCCGGCCATGTGGAACTAGGGCCAAGGGGGCCAACCCCGTCCCTTTGACGCCTGCGGATAGCCCACCCAGGAAGCCCAGGCACAGAGGCCACAGCATTCCAGTAATCTTTGGGATGAGCTGCTCCCCTTCCTGACACCCCCCCGGATGTCACGCTGTCAGCGTCGTACTGTGTCTTTTGCTCTTGCCCTTACGGCTTCTACACCTGCTGAGGCTCGCCGCACTGGCATCCAAAGTGGTAGTGCTGTCTGTGCTGCTGCTGGAATAAGAAGACCGCCTCCTCCTAACCCTGGGGCCACCCTCCTGTTGCTGCTGGGGAGGCCCAGATGCTGGCTCCACAAGAGCTACTGCCAGTCTAGATTCCAGTTGCTCCATTTTCTCAGCCAGCTTCTCCAGAGACTGGGCGATGCCTTCCAGGACTGAATTGCCAGGAGACGAGGCTGGCTGGAGAGAATGGGCCCTCCCAGCACTGGGGGTTGCCTTGCGGCTGCCCAAGAACCCCAACTCAACCCAGGATTTCCAGGCATGGCCTGCCTGGCCCCGGGTTCTGGGGAGGGAAGTGGGGTTTGGTGCAGCAGCTTTTTTGGGGGGCATAGTGCCAGCGGGAAAAAAGGCAGCCCGAACAAGGGGAAACTGGAGGTGAGAGGCCGAGGGCAAGGTGCTTGGCCAGACCAGTGAGAGCCAAGGTCCTGCAGCCCCAGATCCAGAAAGGTGGCCCAGGAAGGGCCGTAGTGTGATTTCAGCAAAACAGATCTGGCCCTGCTGACCACGTGGCGCACCTCACCTCTCTGCCTCCTGGCTGCGGCCCCCCGCTGCCACCTCCCAGCTGCTGCCACTGCCACCGCTTACTCCTTCTTCGGTCATCGTCGTTGCCGCCGCTGCTTCTGTGTTGTTCCCGCAGCTCGCCGCCGCCGCTGACGCTGTCGCCAAACACCGACTGCCGATAGTCTGGAGACCCACCAGGTAAGTACTCTGTGAGCAGACCTGAGTGAAGCCAGGATGCCCTCACACAGGCCCGCTCTCCCGGCCAATGAGCTCAAAGCAGGCCACTTTGAACTCATTGGCCCTTGGCGCCACCATCTCCAGGCATCCTGGGAAGGATGCCGAAGTGGACGACGCTGCGCCCCAGCCTGCAAAGGCACTGAATGGTGAGTTGTTCGTTGCTATAAACTTTCATAAATGTAGAAAGACTCTTCTTGTATCTTACTGGCTAAAATATTTCTCTTTCTAGCCACCAATAAATTGATAACCTACTTGTCTGCCTCAGTTAAAAAGGAACATCATTTGTTCATTTGCTCTAGATTGTTTAGGAGGGATCCTTAGTGTGCACTGCTTTCTATGGGGCTTGCCATGATAATGACACCCTGAAAAGACAGTTGATGGGGGGAGGCGTGGGAGAGGTCTGTAAAACACTACATGTTGTAAAGAAAATGCAAGTCAAAACCTTTTTATGCTGTCACACTTTGAGAAGCTGACTGAGGTGTGGTTTTAACGCTTCACAGTGCTGTTTTTAAGATTTGTGTATAGATGAATTAGAATGTTTAATGTTTTAACTTTATAAATTGTTTAATCACTTTTTAAATCACTCTTATATTTATATTTTCTTTGACAACTTCATATAGTATTTAATTTTTATTTTTTTTAAATATGTTGTTAGCAGCCTTGAGTCTCATTATGAGACTCAAATGATAATGAACAACAACAAAAAACCCTTCGCTTTGCTTCACTTTGCTAGTTGCACTTGTAGATTTTTCACATCTGGTATATTTGTACATAAATATGAGCTAAGAGAAAAAGCAATCACCAGTTTTTTATCTAGAAATTTTCTTACTATATCTTATATTAAAAGTATAACTTATTGCATCATTATAAAAGCATTTCATGTAGGCAAACTAAAAGATGGAAGAGAGTCTTTTTGTCTAAAGCACATAAAGCATCCCCTTTTATATTCACACACACACACACACCCCGCAACAGCAGCCTTTTTTTTCCCTTGAAGGTGTGATTGGTTCTTCAGTAATCTAACCGAGAAGGTCTCAAAGGGGCTTGGCTCCTGCTCTAGAAAACGAAAGAGCTCCCTGTGTTAAAATACTACGATCTCAGCAGCAGCAGCAGCAGCAGCAGCACAAGAGGAGCGGGGAATAAGGGGAAAGGGATGAAGCAGCAAGCAGATGGAAAACAGGACATTGTGCAGAGCTCTGAGCCTGAGGAAGCTTTAAAGCCAACCACCCTTTCATGTATTAAGCCACCATTTCCTACATTTGTCTGCAAAGAACACCATATTTAAGATGTGAAAAAGTAGAAGAACTGATTCTGATTTGAACATCAAGAGCAGACTTTTGGAGGGGATGTACTGTGCAGAACTCCAAGACTTGAGGTACTTCCAGTTTCTTGTTCAAGTTTTGTCTTTAAGGAAATGCATGGAGTTTCTCTGAGAGTGTACAGAACCTTTCTTTCCCCCTGGAGGGTGACTGAAGTGACTTTAAGACTAATATTTATCATGTTAGGTAATGTTTTAATCCATAGCTCTTGATTTAAGGAGGTATGTTTATGTAGATAATCTTTGCACCATCGTGATAGTATCACTCAGAATGGCAGCTCTGGAAGACAGCAGAAGTTTAATGAATTCTTAACTTTTTATTAATGTCCCTTTAAAGTTTAATAATAGAACTGATAAGAACTCCTCAATAAGTCAAACGTTAAAAAATATATTGGTTGTTTTCTGTATTATTTAAGAGTGTGGGAGGAGTAAAGGTCAAAATTTGATTTCAATAGGAAAAGCATCTTTAAATGAAGAATTATTTGATCATGTACATATGTATTTCTAAAATTAGTTGCTCGATTATAAATAAAGAAAATATACTAATAGGGATCATTTTCCACCCAATGTATTGGGCTAGATTCATGATCTGTGTTCTACAGATAGAAAAGTCCTCCTCTTCTAACCTGATTTTCAGGGCTTGCTTTTGCATAGCAAAGCAGCTCACCCCATTGAGCCATCCAGCCATCCGAGCAGATCGCCCAGTCATCTGTGTAGGATTTGCAGGAAGCTACAGGGGTGACCATAGAGAGGACAAGGAGGACAAGAAAGTTTCATGTGCTCAAATCTGGCTCTAACCCACTATATTTATTTACAGAGCAATTCCATACATGTGTATGCAGTGACAAGTCTGATTGGGATACTATGATCAATAGAACTTACTCTCAGATAAATTAGGATAGGATTGGTACCTTAAGTACAAAAATATTTGAATTATGTCAGCACTTACCTGACCTTCTAAAAATGAAATATCTTTCATTTAGATTCTTGAGTTGAAAAAACATTTTTCTGGCGAGGAGCTGAATGATTCGTATGTTTACATACTCCAACAGAAGCAGAAGCTAATGCTAAAGTTTTGTGAATTCCTTCCTAATCATTGTGTTGATCTCAGAAATATTAATTGTTTTTAAATGCTGAAGACTGCTGTTCTAAAGAGTGTTCACATGTTCCACTGGACTTCCGTTTACATTGTGTGTGTACACATTCAAAAGCTTGTAAGAATCTTTGTATCTATGTTTGTTCCTGATTTGTACCCTGATTTGACCAAGAGTCTTCTTAAATCCCAAATACAGGTCAGGTCTACGGCTATACCTAGATGATGTACTTGTGAATGAATGCATAAGTGTGTGAACTGATGATAGAGTGGCTAGGTGAAACACCTTTAACAGTTGTGCAGAAGAGTAAATTCTCATGCAAGCAACATTTGCTGAAATTCCCTCTCCTCCACAACCATTGATGGTACAGGATCTTTGTTCCTTATTTCATCTTGCAGCCCTAATTGATGAAGACATGTTGAAGTGAGCTGTACAAATGGCCCCCTATAGCTTACGTAAAGCACAAATCCTTTCTGCCTCTAGGAAATTTTGCATGCGAGAGAAAGGCAGTTCTAAAGGAGAGGAGAAGACGTGAGAAAGAGACTGGGAAACCTCGGGAGTATAAAAGCACCAATTGGGGAAGACAGCAAAGGATGAAGCTGCAACTCATATCCTCAATGCAGATTTCATCCAGCAGCAGCTTTGAGGCCAGAGGGTGGCAGGATGAGACCTAGTACTGCATTCTGGCCCAGGCCTGAACCCCTAAGTGGGTCTCTCATTTACTGGACTCCCTCTTGTCCTTTTTCATTTTGTTTTGGGATTTAAATTGCACAGTTAGCTGAACTGTTCTTGTAGCTTTCCCACTCCTTCTCTTCTCAATAAATATATATATGTTTTTAATCTTTATTATTTCCCAGCTGCAAAGTAACACTATAATTATAACAATATGTCAAATACAGCCATACATTATGAAATCAAAATATATATAAATAGTATGTCTGTCTATGTCTATCTATGTACCAATATGCAGTGCCTATTATTTCTTATTCTGTTCCTATACTATGTTAATACCCTCAGCACCAGAAATCCAATTGGTTACTTGAGGAGTTTCGTTCAACATTTAATTTTTTAACATACACTAATTTAAGTTATTTTAATGGACTTTCAAATAAATTCTTGTCAGCGAATGTTTTTACTTTCATTAGCATTTTTATTCCATTTAAAAATCTTGATAATAAACACAACACAACTGAACTGTTTGGGTAGACTTAGTAAGTTTCCCAGAGAGCACTATCTTACATAAGTCTCATTGAATATAGAATCACAGAGCTGAAAGAGACCACAAGGGCCATCAAGCCTAACCCCCAGCCATGCAGGAATATACCATCAAAGTGCTCCTGACAGATGGCCATCCAGCCTCTGTTTAAAAAGCTCCAAAGAAAGCGACTCCACCACATTCTGAGGCAGCACATTCCACTGTCAAACTGCTATTTCTGTCAGAAGTTCTTCCTAATGTTTAAGTGGAATTGCTTTTCCTGAAGTTTGAAGACATTGTTCTATGTCCCAGTCTGTGGACCAGCCGAGAACAGGCTTGCTCCATCCTCCATATGACATTCTTTCGAATATTCATGGGGCATGATTCCCAGGCCTTCTTCCATTTTGGTTGTCCTCCTCGGGACATGTTCCAGCTTGTCATTATCCCTCCTGAACTATGGTGCCCAGAACTGGATATCATATTCCAGGTACAGGGTCTGACCAAACCAAATAGGGTGGTACTTTCACTTCCCTTGATCTAACCACTATAATCCTCTTGATGCAGTCCAGAATCTCATTGGCTTACTTAACTGCCACATCACACTGCTGACTCATGTTCAGCTTGTGGCCTACTAAGACTTCTGGATACTTTTCACATGTACTGTGGTCAAACCAGTTGTCACCCATCTTATATCTGTGCATTTCATTTTTTCTGCCCAGGTGTAGTACCTTACACTTCTCCCTGTTGAAATTCATTTTGTTAGTTTTGACCCAGCTTTCTAATCTGTTAAGATCATTTTGAATTCTGATCCTGTCCTCTGCAGTATAAGCTACTCCTCCTAATTTGGTGTCCTCTGCAAACGTTGAATGACACTGGGCCCAGGACAGAACCCTTTGGCACCTCACTAATCACTTGATTCCAGGATGAAGAGGAGCCATTGGTTTGGTCGGTCAGCCAATTACAAATCCACCTAACAGTAGCATTGTCTAGTCTGCATTTTTCCAGCTTGTTCACAAGAATATCACGCAGGATCTTGTTAAAAACCTTACTGAAGTCAAGATATGCTATATCGACAGCATTCCCTTCATCTACCAAGCTTGTAACTCTAATAGAGATTAGATTAGTCTAGCATGACTTATTTTTGGAAACCCATGTTGACTTTTAGTGATCATGGCATTCCTCTAAGTGCTTACGGACTGTCTGTTTAATGACCTGCTCAAGAATCTTTCCTGGTGTTGATGTCAGGCTGACTGGGTGGTAATTGTTTGGGTCCTCCTTGCCCCCCCTTTTTTTCATTTATTTTTTAATTAAAATTCCTTTGTTCGTATCCATGCTGAAGGACAGGTATAAATATATGCAAATAACAATAACAAGTATTGACGAGTAGTTTACATAAAACAAGAAATTTGTACTTACAAAAAAAGAAACAAAAAACAAAAAACAAAAAAGACCAAATAAGATATCAACAACATAGGACATTTCCAATACAACATACTACAATAAACAAATCTGACTTCCTTCTCTGGAAGAGCTGCAGATTGGGTATCTTCTTTGTTATTACACTACTCCTTTATCTTATTGCTTACAAATTTAATCTTCTTCTTAAGAGACCCTTTTTAGTATTTGTAAGTCGACTTGAATCTCTTCTTTATAAAACTCTCACAAATCTATGCTTATCACCCTTGATTAGGTATATCATTCATATTTCATTACCATCATCATTACTTCATGATCATCATCATCGTCAACATCATTTCAACATAAACATTCTCATTACATCAATAACATTTGTTGTTTTGTTATTATCATCAACATATCCTGACTTTGACTATTTCCAAAGAGTCTCTTGTGTTAGCAATGCATACGCAATTGTAACATCGTCACGGAACTTTTCTAATTACACACTTTCTTTTTCTTGTCTCCCTTACAGAAAATTCCTGTTAGTTTACAAAAGTGTTCATTGTTCTCATTGTACTCATTTTACAATTTATACAAAATTGAGTACTTTAAACACCCTTGCCTCCTTATATTTATGTTATTTTTGGCAAATAACTTAAAAATGGCTGCCACGTTCGAAGAAACTTGTGATTTGTTTTGTCATCTAGGAGATAGGTAAGCTTGTCCATCTCTGTTACTTCTATTAGTTTATCCATCCACTCTTCTTTGGATGGAATTGAGGCTTTCCTCCAATACCTAGCATAAACAATCCTTGCAGTGGTAATCATATGCCAAATTATCCTATCTATATTCTCCTCCCAAACTACGTTTGGGTCGTATATTCCTAACAGGAAAAAATTTGGATCTAGATCAATCTTTTTCTGTACCTCTTTTTGTATCACTGCTCTGACTATATACCAATATTTTTGTACTCTGTTGCATCCCCACCATTGATGAAAGAGAGTACCTTTTTCTTTCTGATTTTTCCAAAACTGGTCTTTTGCATTCTTAAACATCTTAGCAAGTCTAACTGGGGCGAGATACCATCTAAACATCACTTTCATGGCATTTTCTTGTAAACTATAAGATCTGGTAAATTTCATAATCTTTTTCCAAGCTTTTTCCCAGTCCTCTAAATTAATATTATGACCAAAATCAATTGCCCATTTAATCATATATTCTTCAATTACTTCCTCCTCGAGATCAAGCTGTAGCAACAGTTGATACGATTTTGACAACAGGTGCTGATTTCCTTTCCTTATCACTATTTCAAACTTTGTTGGATTCTCTTCAATTCCTCTTTCGTTTGAATCTTTTTAAAACATCTCTTGGATTTGGAGGTACAGAAACCAGTTTATTGTGGTTCCTTCCTGTTGTAACTGCTGACTGCTTTTTAGTTGGACCACGCCTTCTGATAGATGAGTTAACTCTTTATAGGTGGCCCAGTCCGTATCTCTTCTAAGACCTTTGATTGAAAGGGCTTCAGCAGGCAATAGACTGAGTGGGAACTTCGGGCATAAATGTCTTTGGTATTTCATCCATATTTCATACAAAGATCTTCGAATCGCATGGTTATTAAATCCTTTCTGGACATTGGCTTTCTGGTACCATAGATAAGAATGCGATCCGAAGTGCAATTCATGGCCTTCCAAAGTTAAGAGCTTTGGATTATCCAAACTGAACCATGTTTTGAACCATGTTAAGCAACTTGCTTCATAGTAAATTCTAATATTTGGTAATGCAAATCCCCCATTTTTTCTCAAATCCGTCATTGTTTTCATTTTTATTCTTGTTTTTTTTCCCCATCCACAAGAAATTTGCCAAATCTTTTGTGCATTTTTTTAAACCATTTCTCAGGGATGACAATCAGGAGCATCTGAAATAGAAAAAAGTAGTTTAGGAAGAATGCTCGTCTCAATTAGAGACGTCTTTCCCATTAAAGATAAATTCATCTTCTTCCATGTTGTAATATCTTGGCAGATCTGTTTCCAAGTCATCATATAATTGCTATGGAACAGTTGGTTAATATTATTAGATAATAAGATTCCTAGATATTTTACTTTATCTGCTCTCTTTATTCCGGATAGTGCTTCCAGAGATTTTTTTTCTTCCTTTCTCAGATTTTTAACAAGAATTTTAGTTTTCAATTTATTAATTTTAAATCCTGCCAGATAGCCGAACCTATTTAATGTTTCATTTACTTTAACCATCTGGGAGAGGGGATCTTCTAGAAAGAGAACCACATCATCTGCAAATGCTCTATATTGATAGTACTCCTCACCAATCTTTACCCCACACTTAATTTCTCTGAGTAGCACCTCTAGGACCAAAACAAACAGCAATGGAGAGAGGACAACCTTGTCTTTTGCCCTTCTCTATTTGAAAGTTATTAGATCTCTCAGTGTTAACAATCAGGTGAGCCCTCTGTTCTGTATAAATAGATGTAATCCAAGATATAAAGGCATCTCCAAATTTCATCTTTTCCAAAACTTTAAAGAGAAAACCCCATCTAACATTATCAAATGCGTTCTCTGCATCTAAGAATATTAGGGCACCAATATTGATTTGTTTAGTAGCTCTCTATGATTTTGCTCTAGTTGAGGTAGCATTTTGGTTTGAAGATAATCTTCAGTCCTTTTATCATCTTCCGGATTTTGGAGGTTATATAGGTTTTGAAAATAATTACATAGAATTTTTTGGATCTTTCTGTTATCAAAGACTATCTGATCTCCCTCTCTAATGCAATTGATTCCATGCTTTTTTTTTCACTACGAATTTTGTAGGCCAACCACTGGCCTGGCTTATTTGCACTTCCAAAATAGTTTTGTTTAGCAAATTTTAATTTCTTTTCCATCTCTTCCACAGTATTGAGAGACAGCTGTTTCTGTGCTATTTTGAGTTTCATATGGACCTCTTTATTTCCTGGTTCTTGTTTAGATTGCTTCTCTAAGTTACTTATTTTGTTCACCAGTTCTTCCATTACTTTCGCCTTTTTCTTTCTCCATTCACTGGATTTTTGGATAAAAATTCCTCTGATCAATGCCTTTGAAGCATCCCAAACATTTTAGATACTCATACCTTTATCTAGATTGTCTTTGAAGTATTGTTCTAGCTCTTTTCTACAATAGGAAATTATGTCTTCTTGAGCTAGTATAGTCTCGTTCAATCTCCAATTCTTGTGATTAACTCCTATTTCCATTTCAGTTTGAATCGAGTTATGGTCACTATATAAATTAGGCAGGATATTCACCTCTTTGGTCACATGTAGCAATGTTTTGGATGTCCATACCATATCTATTCTTGACCAGGAGTGGTGTCAGTCAGAGAAAAAGGTAAAGTCTTTTTTTCCTTACAAGAAATATAAACCCCCACTGACAATATAGTAAGTCCATTCAGTATAAACTCCACACCTAAAAATCTTCCTTTATTGTCCTTAAAAATCAATGTGGGGGACAAATGTGATTTAACATATACCACACCTCTTTTTTTGACTGTCGCTACTGATACAAATGTTTCGCCCAGATTGGGAGACTCTAACAATCTTTCCTCTTTCTTCTTTGTAAGCGTTTCTTGAAAACAAGAAATTTCTGGTTGTAATTTTTTGAGATGATGAAAAATTCTCTTTCGTTTAATCAGGGAGTTCAATCCAATCATGTTACAAGGCAGAATCTTACACTTCATTTTTCCTTATTTTTTGCAATGGCCAAATCATCTATCTCCAAATCTATCAGGCTCACCTCCACGTCCTTTTCTACATTACTTGAGTCTTTATCCGACAGTTTCTTTATTTCTTCCTCCATTCTTGGATCTGAATCGTCTGACCTTTGTGTTGGTATTACCTTGTCTTTTCCTCTAGAATCTTGATCCCCTTTGCTTGGATTTATATTTGGCCTACTCAAGTTAGATCCATACCTTCTAAGGAAATCTCAAGCTTTCTCTAATGAGTTCCAGTGGAACTGTTGTTGTTCGAAATTAAATATAACTCCTTCCAGATGGTCCCACGTAAATTATATTTGGTTGGCCTTTAATTTAGAAACTAAGAATTCATAATCCTTCCTTTTTCTTAGAATTCTAGTGGGAATTTCCCGCATAACAAAAAGTTGTTTACCTCGTTCTGTTAATGGGTATTTATTATGTTCTTCTATTATTTTGTCCTTAATGTTTTCTTGGTAAATTGCACAACCACATCTCTAGGCAGTTTTTGATTTTTGGCTAAAGCTGTTTGAACCCTATAACACGGAATCAATTTCATTATCCACAATGTCTTCTTCAAAATCCATACATTCAGCTAGGAGGTTCACCATCCTTTCTTTAATATTTTCATTATGTTCCTCTTCTAAACCCTGAACGCAGATCCATGAATCCATCTGTTTTTGCTCTATAAGCACCAATCTATCTAGTTGTCATTCCATCGCCATAGAAGATGATTCTGATTTCTGTCTTATCTCTTGAATTTCTTTTTTATTTAATTCAATATCCTTCCTATTTATTACATCTTTTTTGACTTGATCTAGTGAACTCTACATTTCAGCCATTTGTAGTTTTAAATCAGATAAATCTTGTTTGATATCTTTCATAAAGTCTCTCATTTCGTCCATGAATTTTCTATGGTACTCAGGTGGAACATCTACTGAGTCTCTTCTATTTTGGGGGTCCCCACCTCTGGTTTTCCCTGATCTCATCTTAGACCTGCTATAACAAGATATTGATCCAATACTTAACAATAAGTCCTCTAATTGAATTAACAAGCCAAAATATCATAATGCTATGAAATTGCAGTTAGGACTAAATCAATTTCCTTGATCACCAAATATCAATTTAGGCTGATTATCTACCAGTTAATTATATGTGTGTATATGTATATGTATATGTATATGTATATGTATATGTATATGTATAGAATCTCAAATACACAACTGTCAGCTGCCCTTTTATAAATTCACCCTTAGTTCATTTTCCTTTCCCCTGCTCCCATAACCATTAATCATACACAATCACTCAACTTAAATTCCTCCTTTTAGAAATTATGTCAGTGTATTTCAGTCAGCAACCTGCCTTACTAACTGGGTATTACAGAATTTCATCTATTCAGAAAACCTAAAGTCAACATAAATAATTAAAATAACAATGGCCATTTCCGCACGGAGCAAGGGAATCGCCCCGTGACGCTACTCACCGGACTTTTGGGCTCCCTGGTCCAGTCCACACTGCTCTGGAGCAGTGCATGGCCGCCGCTCCGCACTGCTCCGGGGGTGAAAATGGTGGCTTCCGGTTGGTCAAGGCTCTCGACCAACCGCTGAAGCTCACCAGCCTAAAGCCCACCCCCGGCAGATCGCAGGCTCGCACCAATGCGAACCTGCAAATCTGCATAAGGGAGCAGGCTCACACTGGCACAGTCTGTACTTTTGAAAAACCTGAAGAAACAGGTCTTTCAAAAGCATGCTGGATGACCACTTGGGGTCGTTCCGGAGTGGGCTGGGGTGCAGATCTACATTAAGTAGGTCCGACCCAGTCCGCTCCCAGGTGCAGACGTCCTCCCTGGAGGACACTCTGAACCATTTTAAAAACCCTGTGTGGAAATGGCCAATAATTACCAAAAGCAGTAATCAGTTAGTATCCAATAATATAGATGATTAAATAATATTCAATAATTTCTTGATCCTTCTAATAAGTACACAATTCTGTATGCAGTAATTTATTGATATATATATATATAGAATGTCAATGTCAATTAAGTAATTCATCTACTATTTTGTCATTTTTGTCATTCAGTCAACCATATCCTTCATGAATTCCTTTAGTCATTAATTAATCAGTAATTAGCAAGTAGTAGAAAGGTAGAATCATAGAATCATAGAAATGTAGAGTTGGAGGAGACCACAGGGGCCATCCAGTCCAACCCCCTACCATGCAGGAATACCCTCAAAGCACTCCCGACAGATGGCCATCCAGCATCTGCTTAAAAACCTCCAAGGAAGGAGACTCCACTACACTCCGAGGCAGCATATTCCACTGCCGGACAGCTCTGACTGTCAGGAAATTCTTCCTGAGGTTCAGGTGGAATCTCCTTTCCTGCAGCTTGAATCCATTGCTCCTTGTCCTGGTCTCTGGAGCGGCAGAAAACAAGCCCTCTCCCTCCTCTACATGGCATCCCTTCAAATATTTAAACATAGCTATCATGTCCCCTCTTAACCTTCTCTTCTGCAGACTGAACACACCCAGCTCTCTAAGTCTATCCTCATAGGGCTTGGCTTCCAGGCCCTTCACCATTTTGGTCGCCCTCCTCTGGACCTGCTCCAGCTTGACCATGTCCTTCTTGAATTGGGGTGCCCAGAACTGGACACAGTATTCAAGATGAGGTCTAACGAAAGCAGAGTAGAGTGGTACCAGTACCTCCCTCGATCTAGACACCATACTCCTATTGATGCAGCTGAGAATTGCATTGGCTTTCTTGGCTGCCGCATCACACTGCTGACTCATGTTCAGCTTGTGGTCTATTAAGACTCCTAGATCCCTTTCACACGTACTGCTATCCAGCCACGTGTCCCCCATCCTATATTTCTGCATTCCATTTTTTCTACCTAAGTGTAGGACCTTACACTTCTCTCTGTTGAATTTCATTTTGTTGGCTTTGGCCCAGCTCTCCAATCTGTCCAGGTCATTTTGAATTTTGATCCTGTCCTCTGGCGTATTAGCAACCCCTCCCAATTTGATGTCATCTGCAAATTTGATGAGCATGCCCTCTATTCCTTCATCCAAGTCACTGATGAAAATATTGAACAGCACTGGGCCCAGGACAGAACCCTGTGGCACCCCGCTAGTCACTTCTCTCCAGGACAAAAAGCAGCCATTGGTGAGCATCCTTTGGCAACGGTCAGTCAACCAGTTACAGATCCACCTGACAGTAGCTCTGTCCAGCCCACATTTTACTAGCTTCTTTGCAAGAATGTCATGTGGAACTTTGTCAAAGGCCTTACGGAAATCGAGATATGCTACATCCACAGCATTCCCTTCATCTATCAAGCTAGTAACTCTATCATAAAAAGAGATAAGATTAGTCTGGCATGACTTATTTTTGAGAAATCCATGTTGACTTCTCGTGATTACCGCATTGCTTTCTAAGTGATTAGAAACTGACTGCTTAATGATCTGCTCCAGGATCTTTCCAGGTACTGACGTCAGGCTGACTGGGCGATAATTATTTGGGTCCTCTTTTTTTCCCTTCTTGAAGATGGGGACAACATTTGCCCTCTTCCAGTCTGCTGGAACTTCTCCTGTCCTCCAAGATTTCTCAAAGATTATAGCAAGCGGTTCCGAAATGACCTCTGCCAGTTCTTTTAATATCCTAAGATGCAATTCATCTGGCCCTGGAGACTTGAATTCATCCAGTGTGGCCAGGTATTCCTGTACCACCTCTCTACCTATTATGTGCCACATTTCCCCTGCTTCCTCACCTGCTCCCCAGCCGCCAGGTTGAGTGCTTGTATCCTTCTGGGAAAAAACTGAGGCAAAGAAGGTGTTAAGTAGTTCTGCCTTTTCTCTTCCCCCTGTTAGTAATTCGCCATCTTCTCTGCGCAGCGACCCTATCGCCTCTTTCTTTTTCCTTTTGCTGCGGACATATTTAAAAAAGCCCTTTTTATTGTTTTTAATGTCTCTGCCCAGCCTAAGTTCGTTCTGTGCTTTAGCCTTTCTGACCTTCTCCCCACATCTCCTGGCTACTTGCTTAAATTCTTCTTTGGTGGTTTCCCCCTTCCTCCATTTCCTGTACACATTTCTCTTAACGCTTAGCTCAGCTGAGAGTTCTTTAGTCAACCATTCTGGTTTCTTCAGATGCCTTCCATTTTTCCTCCTTATTGGCACAGTTTTAGACTGTGCCTTCAGTATCTCCCTTTTAAAGAACTCCCATGCCTCCTGAACTCCTTTCTCTTTCACTATTCTTGACCACGGAATTTCAGCCAGCAGCTCCTTAAGTTTACAGAAGTCCGCTTTTTTAAAATCTAAGATGAGCATCTGGCTACACTTATCTTCTCCTTCCCACTGAATGCCAAATTCCAATAGGGCATGGTCACTCCCCGCTAAAGATCCAACCACTTCTACCTCATTAACAAGGTCATCCCTATTGGTGAGGATCAGATCTAGAATATTTGATCCCCTTGTGGCCTCTTCCACCTTCTGGACCATGAAATTGTCTGCAAGACAAGCGAGAAACTTGCTAGACCTTGCCGTCTTGGCAGAGTTTGACTGCCAACATATATCCAGGTAACTGAAATCTCCTATTATTACTGTATCTCTCCTTTTTGAATGCGTGGTCATTTGGTTGAGGAAGGCGTCATCAAGGTCCTCAGTCTGGGTTGGAGGTCTGTAGTAAACCCCCACCAGAATATCCCTATTGTTTCTCGCTCCCTTAATTCTTACCCAGATGCTCTTGACCTGGCTTTCTGGATTTAAGTCATGAATCTCTTCACAGGTGAAAACATCCTTGACATACAAGGCTACTCCTCCTCCTTTCTTGTTTGGTCTGTTTCTGCAAAATAGGCTATACCCCTCTATTCCTACATTCCAATCCTGAGACTCATCCCACCAGGTCTCAGTGATGCCTATCAAATCGTATTTATTTTGTTGTACTAGGAGTTCAAGTTCATCTTGCTTGTTTCCCATACTCTGCGCTTTAGTGTAATAGAACATATGTATCTTCATATACAAGTTTACAAGAATTAATTAATACAAGAATTAATTATCCAAGATTGTCAATCTAAATCTGAACGTCTTAGTGATATAAATTGGAGTATAAATTGAAGAACAGATGAGTAATGAGTAATAAACGAGTCTATGAGGTGGTTAACAAGTAAATTAAACCTAGTAATTCTTTTGGTAGTGTCCGTAATCAGTAGTCAGATGATACCGGCAGTCAGCAATCAAGCAATCAGTAGTCAATCAGTAATCAATAGTCAGTAGTCAGTAGTCAGTTAGATAATAGTCAGTAATCAGTAGTCAAATAATCAGTATTCAGTCAAATAATCATTAGTCAGCAATCAACAGTCAGTAATTCCATAGTTCATTGTTTGCAGCCAAATGTTCAAACACAAAATCTTCACTTTCTCTTTTATACCAAGGAAAAAGGCAAGAGAACTTCGCATTATAAACCAGGATAGTTACTCCTTCAGTCTCCCAGAGGGAGAGAGAAAGAAGCCGAACCACCCGTGAACGCTGCTTAATGTGGGTAGAAATTTCTGGGCTCTTCAGAGTTCTTCCTTTAGGCAAAATACACAAGGAAACTGCCAAACTTTAAACATAAACATCCAACGTAGAATTAAATCCCAGGAAAATAGAAAGCTGGGCAAACCTTGTGTTGCAAATTCTTTCTTCTGTCTAGAAAGAAGTTCAGCGGTGGGAATTGTAGCAGGCAGGATCCCCCCTCCGATTCACGCCAGAGCAGACAAAAATAAATGAAGAATGGCTTTTAAAAATAATTTATACACTTACTTCTTCTACTGGTTGTTAGTCAAGAAGGTGTAAAACTAGAACAGCTATGTAAAATCAGAAACTTGTATATGAAGATACATATGTTCTATTACCTGTGAATAACTGTATTATGGTACTGATCATAGATCTGGGTACAGGTTAATGTGTTGAATGTTGTATACAAAAATACGTGTGTATAGATCAGCAATCTGTTTACACATCTAGCATGCTATACTAGTGTTGAATGTAACAAGTGGAAAAGAATTCATAATGACTACACCAGAACTTTCCAAATTTTATATTGGTGACACAGTTTTTTAGATATGCATCATTTTGTTACACAGTAATACAGTAAATAATTCAGTAAATGGAGGCAGCCCCTCCACTCGAGCCTGGCCCGATCCCCCCCCCCCGAGGTCTTCCTCCATCTGGGGCAGTGGTGGTGGGAGAGGCAGCCCCTTCACCAGGGTCTTGTCCACCACAGTGGCAGGAGAGGCAGCCCTTCCACCCATTACTTTTTAACGAATCATCTACACACTGCAGGCAACACACTAACATGTTGCAACACACAGTTTGGAAAACTCTTGGCTACACTAAAACCTGGAGGTGCTTCAGGACATACTCAATTATTTCACTTGAGAAATAATTCACAGGGCTTGCTCTTCAGCACATGGACTACTTCATTTGCCTGTGTTTTTCCTAGGTACTGGTTGCTTACATAAAAGTACATTTATTGTTGGTCTTGCTTGCTTGGTCTGGTAAATGGCAGGATTTGTATTGTTTTGGAAGGCACTTTGGAGCAGGCAAGAAATAAACTGCTGGCAATCATCATGGTTAGAATAATTTCCATACAGTGGCTGGCCTTTGTGAAAAAAGGAACGTACCTGGGTTTGGACAGCTATTACAACATTATTTACATATGATATGAGTAGCCAGTTTGCTGTTGCTTTCTAAAGCCCACATATACATGTTGTTCTTCACCAGGCCTGAAGCCAGACTGAAATGGATCTAGATAATCCATTTCACCCAGAAACCCTTGGAGCTGGGAGGCTACCACATGCTCCAGAACCTTGCTCAAAAATGGAATATTGCAGACTGGGTGATAATTATTCAGAATAGTAGGATCCAGGGAGGGCTTAAATATGCTGGAAACTTTCCTTGCTGCCATGAGGCATTCACCACTCCCCTTAACAACTCAGCTAGTGCCCCTCTAGTTGCTTTCAGAAGCCAGGAGGGGGAAGGGTCCAGTACATATGTGGTGACTCTCGCTTCTCCAAGGATCCTGTCCACATAATCAGACTGTACAAACTGAAATGAATCCAGTCATACAGGACAGGTGCCAATATAACATCAACTGGACCTGTCTCAACTACGGCAACCAAGTCAGAGTGAATCTGAGCAATTTTGTCTGCAAACTGTCTCATAAATTCATCACTGCAGACTGTAGAGTGACCTTTATTTCCATCTTGTCGACCGGAATGTAAAGGGCCTCTGATCACTCAAGACAGCTGTGCAGGACGGCACTGTGCAGATGCAGTGGTGACAGAGAAGTGTAATTTCTTCACTGACACTATTGCCACAGCATAAGCCTTCTAATGGGCTCTAGCCTGTGTTTGGTCAGACTTGCTCTGAGTCTTCCACCAACATTGCTCTAGTCTCTGTCCCATTCGTTTCATCACCGTCAGCTCCCGAGTAAACCAGGGGGCTTGCTTGGCTACACTTTGTGGGAGGAGACATTTAGAGGCAGTTGTGTTCACCACCTTGGTCCTTTCTCTCTTCTAGAGATCAGCCAGGGCTTCAACAGGATCACCTGCCAAGGCAACAGGAAACTCTCCAAAAGCTATCAGGAATCCATCTGGTTCCATAAGCCTCCTGGGCAGACTCTCTTAATTAGCCCCCCACCACTGCAGAGGCTGCAAGTCCCAGTGAGTCTAAACACCACCAGGTAGTGATCAGTCCATGACAATGGAACTATAGAAAGTTCCTCCACACTTAGATCACCATCATCCTGCCCAGAACAGTAAACCAGGTCCAAGGTGTCCTGCAGCATTAGTGGCACCAGCTATTATTTGGGACAGGTCCACGATTGTCATGGCAGACATGAAGTCCTGAGCTGCTCTGGACAGAGTAGTCTCCACGTGGATGTTGAAGTCCCCCAGTATGAGAAGACAAGGGACTCTCAACATCACCACAGAGATCAGCGCAGGCAGCTTAGGAAGGGAGAGCAGCAGGGCAGGTGGTACAGCAGCAGAATTCCTTCTCTGTCCCATCCACCCATCTTCAAAAACACATACTCGAACCCAGCACATTGTGGGACAGGGCACCTGGTGAGGGAGAAGGAAACCCAATAGACCATTGCAATTCTGCCTCCCTAACCCCTAGGCCTTGCCTGCTGCAGTACAGAAAACCCAGGTGGACACAGCTGGGAGAGATTAACCCCCACCACACCCGGCTTCAGCCAGCAAGGACTCTGCAATACAGGCCAGATTGGCATGTTCATCCAGGATCAAGTCCTGGATCAAAGATGTCTTTCCATTCACCAACCTGGCACTGAGCTGCAGGATTTTCACCCCGGAGTGAGGGGGGTCCGTTTCCAAGGCCATCCAGACTATTTGAAGTGGGAAGCAACTTGGGGGTAACCCTGTGGCTCTCTCTTCTGCAATCATAATAAGATTGCCTCCCCACACCATATCTCCCTCTGCCCATCACTGTCATGGGCTACTTCCTCTCCCTCGCATTCCATATAACATTTTTTTGGGGGTCGGCAGCTTCATTACAATTATAAAATAGGCCCAATACATTTCTTTAAAATCTTCCCTCCTCTCGCTGTCTGGTTGGCTGCATTGTTTACCTTAATTTTAAAATCATGAAACTTTCTTAGAAAAGGTTTATTTTAGTACAGATAAATCTTACATGTTTCATTAAAAATCTGAAATATTTATTCATTCATAGTATTGTACCATACTACAAAACATATTTGTTAAATTTATGTCCAGCCTTTCCACTAAAATAGTGCTAAAGGCATCTAAGTTTGGGCTATTCCAGGTAGGTTAAAAGAACCGTGAGTTCTTATAGTAGAGCTCCTTGATTTTTTTTTTTTTTTTTTTTGGTTGTTGTATTACTGCATACACTTATTCCATTCTTTCAGGGAGCTGTTTGTAGTGATTTCTTGGCTCTGCAAGAGAACTTCGAAAGTTTTTTTTTCTTTTTTTCTTTTTTAAACCAGGGCATGGTTTGTTGAATTGGTCCTATGGTTTGAAAGTTTTTTTTCCCTCTGAATTTAATTTTTTTAAAAAGTTATAAGGCTCCTCCTGATGGAACAAAAAGGTCAGCAGATTGCAGCATTTGTTGCTGTGGTTCATGATTTGTTTGTTTTTAATCCAAACAACATTTCCATGGTGCTGGACAATTTTTCTGGCATTTTCCAGCACCATATGCAACATTTTATTCCTATTCTGTGTTTCTTTTTAATTCTGACACATACTGGAACAATAAAAACCCCTCCTTCTGTTTCCTTCGTTTTAATTTTTAAAAAGAGTTATAGTGCTATAGTACATCGGTTAAAATGGCATTTTTGCACTATAATTAAAAGAAATTGTGCCCAGCCAGCACAAAATGCCAGGACTTTGGAAGTTGTAGAAGCAGTTTGGCAGGAATTTGGCAGTAGTTTTCCTCCCTCTCTCAGGACTGCTCTACCTGATGTGAATCAGCTGAAACACGCAAACACACAAAGTCAAAATGAACAATTTAATTTTTTTCATTAACTATGATGAGAGAGATCTGGTATTTCCCAGAAGTTTTTTAAATGTATGATGGTTTTGTTTTGTTTATTTGAAACATTGTGCCAATTGTGATTCATTAAATACTGTTTTGCTTCTCAGGTACTAACCTCTGCATGACAGAAATGGACCCAAGTCAGAATATCTCATCTCGAGATGATTATCTTCCTCACTACCAGCGAGATGAAGACCCTTTTGTATCAAAACTCTCAAAAGAAGCTGACATAGTAGCTGGATTTTATTTATTGGTGATTGGTAAGATTTACATATTTTTCCAGTGAGTGTTCCTCCTTATACTGTCTTTGGCTCTCTATGTAAAAGATACGTGCATTGCTTAGATTTTTTTAGCAGTGGAGTTGAGTATATTAGTTGTTAAAATTGTATTTTCATCCCAATCCAAAGGTACAATAATAAATATTCAAAGCTTTAGGAGAAAAGTGCTACAAAGGAGGGAAGAGGGAATTTCCATTAAAGAGAGAAATATTTAATTTTTAAGTAGTTAAAAAGAAGAGTATTTTGAGCTAAAGTCTCCATCCTATCCTTCAAGAAAATACTTGTATTTTCTTTCCTATAAAGACAGAAGCCCTTAGCAGGCTTCCATCTGCTTGTGCCAAGGTCTAAACTACCTTCAACCATCACTGGACACACAGCAGCTTCCCAGATTCTTGTACATTGACAGCAAAGGTCTGTACTGGGCTTTGTAGTCATATTAAGTTCAACATGGTCATAGAGCTATTGTGGCTGGGAGCCCAGCGTTATCAAGGTTACTTAGTCATAGGGAACAAACTGAATACTGGTGAATATATGAAAGTCTGGGAAGCTGCTGAGCATGTAGCAGCGGTCAGTGGCAGGACTTATAGTTTTGTCCTACAAGTGAGCAAGCGAATGGCTGCCCAGGACTATAGTGACTCTGTAATGTACTGTAGATGGATTCATAATACACTTTAAAGTGCCTTGTCACTAGCCTTGTTCAGACTTTGGGCTCAATGCTTGTAGGACATAAAATAGGGACAGCACAAGTGCGTGCAAACACTTATGTTGTGATAATTTTGGGTTTACACTCACATGAGCCCTGTAAATACATTTGCCAAATATGATGATAAGTCCTGCTTAAGGGCTTTGTGCACTATGTACAAAAGTCTAAGTTAGCTTCAGGTGCTCAGTGATGACGGTAGTGAGGTTTGTGTGCCATCTTCACGCCTGCTTCTTTTATCCCTACATGTGCCTGTGTCTAAGCAGGACTACACTCTGAGGTCAAATTTAAACATGATATCATGACAAAAATTACAAAACAGAAACTGTGTTTGGCAAGTGTCATGTACAAATTTGCTTAGATTGTCTGTACATGCATCGTGGCCACATCCTGGACTATACCGGCATATGTAGTAGTTGGAATCCAATTTTAAATGAGCGGCCAGCTGTGGGGAACCCTGCCCAAAACGTTGCTGACATGTCTAGTTTAAACCTACTCACCTCCATGCCTGAGCTCTCTTTGCTTCAAACTAAACCACACATTTGTTTAATTACTTTTAAATTTAGGCAGGCATTCTTTGCCTTCCAGTAAATTGCAGAGATTGCATAGATACAATAAAACAACACATAATATAAACAATGGCAGATACAGCTGCAAAATACCAGGCATTTAAACAGACTTACTAGAAGTCATAGACTGAACTGTATATTTTTAAAAAGCTGCACAAGTGTGCATTTCTAATTCATCTCCAAAGAGGACAGAATGCATATGTAGAATAAGGAACATAGCTTAGCATCATAAAGTTGATGAACTGAATTAGAGACCATTTCTGCACTATATGCCATTAGCATGTTGTACTGTTGCAATCCTGGCATTGCCACTTGCGCGATGCTGTCAGGTTGGGAACACTCTTTTCCTAACCCTTCTGCCTTAAGTGGATGAGTAGTGGTATTGCCACCAGAGTTCCTTCCACGCTACAGTGTCCTTGGCCACTCCCTTTCCCTGCTTTCAACCTTCCCCACCATCCCTAATTGGTCTTTTTGTTTTTCTTTAAAAGCTGTACTAGTGCAACCATGTTGTAACAGCAGGACATGCCAGTACACTATTGCATTTTCACACTACAATGCTTAAAAATGTATTTAAAAAAATAAAAAGTTTTAACTCAAAGGAGAACTTTAAAATAAACACAGAGAGGTGATAGATTTCGAAGTTGCCGCAGCATGGGAGTTGGGGAAGGAGGGACAAGCTGAGCACTCCCACAGACCGCCCACTGCTAGATCCATGATAACAGGAAGCACTATCAAGTGCTCAGCTGGCAGACAGGATTGAAGTGCTATAGGAGGCGCATAATGGATTTTTTTTCGGGAATAGAATATGGCAGTTTGGTGATGCTTAGGGGCAGGATAGCAGCTGGATAGTGATAACATCATGCAGTAGCACGATTCCTGGACTGGAAACAACCCTCTGCTGTTGTGCTATAGTGACGTAGTGTAGAAATGGCCAGAGTTTGGGAAGGCAGACTACAAGACCCCCATTTTATAGAGTAGTGGCCATTTTGATACACCATTGCAAAGGCAAGGTTCGAGAGAAAATCAATTTATATATGTCTCTGAATATAATATAACTTATTTGGCAATATTGGTTCTCCTGTAGTGGCAGAGAACATCCTGTGGTGTTTGTCCCCTCCTACATCCTCATACATACATTTCAGCTAATCATTTTGGTTTTGGCTCCCCTTAGTGTAGAATAACGAACCATAAAACCCTTCACCCCGACTAGGTTGTCATCTATCCAGCTCCTGAACTTTTCTTCAATTGCTCTGCCTTTTATTCTTCTTTCTCATTATTCTTCCCTTTGTTGCAAAAAATATCCTCTTTTGCTTTACTTTTACTCTACTGTAGTCTCTGCTCTTATTTGCCCACCAGTTCTCTGTTGCCTTGTGTGCTGGAAACCACACTTCCGCGTAGCAAGCAGTGAAGGACAGGGAAGAAAGGAGCCCAGCCATGTCGAGAGACACTCTGTCCCTCCCTTCAGCTGGGGCAAAACAAATTCATTTGCACCCTCTGAGCTGCATCACAGAGGCCATCTCTCAAGAGGCATGGTGTATTCCAGTGATCCCACTGCTTGTCTAATTAATTGAGTATTCCTTACATTAAGTATCACCAAGGAAGCTGCAAGGAGGGTGAGACAGAGGCCCTGGATTGTTTCCTTCTGCCCATTGCCAAAGGGAAAACACCGCATCCAGCATTTGCCAGATGAATTAAACAATTTGTCTCCAGAGAGACCAGTGACCCACTCAGCCTCTCAAGAGTTGGATTGACACATGGAGCATACATGCCGCTAATTCCTTCCAAAGATTAAGTCTCCCCAAAGGGTTCAGATAGCACGTGGAAAGAGAATGCAATGAGTCTTCCTCTGTATCACGTTCCATTATTCTCAGGGTTCTGCCATCCAAGAAAGGGAAAATTGAGTCCTGCTTTCTTGGGTACCCTCTTACTCATAAGGTACAAAAACATAAAAAGATTGGGAAAACTGCCAACAGAAGAGGAAAAAAAAAAATCCTCACCAACCACATTATCATACAGCATGGAAGTAATTCCACCCTCTGCAAAAACCCAGAATGGTCCTCTGGGATTTTTCTCTCTGAAGATATTCCCCAGGAGGAGAAATGGAGAATTCTTCTTTCTTTCTCACACACTTGACTGTGCTACTGACTCTTCTTTGGGCAAACTCTAGATCAGAGGATTTTCCCATCCTTTTAAAAGATTCCCCTTCTCACCTGCTCTACCTGCAGGGCCAGAGCTCGCAATAGGGTTTGAAGCCTTTAAAAAGGATTGCTGGCTTTTCATCACACCTTCCATTTCCTAGGCATTTCATAGATATAGAAAAAGATTTATGGAATAAACTGGGAACTTCTGAATCAGTGTGAAATCCTATTTAAGAAGAGAACAAATGAGAAATGGAAATGTCAAGAGAGAAAAAGGAAAAACCTTTTAGTATATGTGGTGGCTATGTGACAAAGCTAGAAAGTTATGGGAATGTATTCATATGATAATAACAGACATTCTAAACATGAAATTTCCAATGAAAATGGAAATGTATCTTTCAAATATATTAACTGTCATACATGCTGAAATTGCGAAGAAGTACTGCAAAATATTACTTTACACAGTAATATCCGCAAGAATTGTCTATGCTCAAAAATCAAAAACAGCCTCACTATGATCAGTGGAAGAATGGCTGTTAAAGTTATACGATTATATGATTTAAAATTAAAAATAAAAATTATATGATTTACTAGAAATGGATAAGCTGACCACACTTCTAAGTGAAGGGAAAGATAAAACAATAAATAACCGCAGAAAAGGCTGGGAATGCTTAATAAATTGCTTGAGAACAAGATGGGGAAGTACATCCATAATATGTACAGAAGAAATTTAAGAATAATAAATGGAAAGATGATCAATAACTAGAAAACAACAATTGTTAAATTAATACTAGAAGAAGATACATAGAAAGAATTTTATTTTATTTTATTTTTATTCCTTTTTAATATAAAAGAGAAAATCCAGTGAAAATTGTACTATAATGTACTATAATTCCTTTTTTAATCAAGAAATCTTTGTATTGTGTGCAAGAGTGGTTGGTTTTGCTAATATAAATAATAAATAATGATTTTTAAAAAAGAGGACACTAGAGATTATAGTAACCACAGGACTACTGAATTAATTTCTGATGCAAACAAAATCATGCTTGAAATGCTAAAACAAAGACTTCTACCATGGCCCTTTCCGCAACACACCTTTTCATGGAGCTGGGGTGTGGGGATCGCACAAGCAGCCTCCAGCAAGAGGCTCTCACATCTCGGTTCCTTCAGCTCCACAGCTGCTGGCCGCTCGTGCGAGAGCCCCGCCTCTTCCTTCCGCAGTGCAGCCTGAGACTTTTCCAGGCTGCACTGGGGCAGGAAGTGCGAGTGCCATGGCTCCGGAGCTCTGTACACATGGGAAGTGCAGGCGGGGCCCCAGAGTGATGTGCGATGGCATACCATTTTCAGCTCAAAGCCAAAAATCAAAAAGTGTGCGAGCGGCACCTGCCAGACCCTGGAGCATCACACAATTGTGAGTGCGTCGTGTGGACCACTCTTCACATTCACACGATGCTCAGGGGGCCATTTTACATGGCAAATTCCATGCGAAAAGGGCCCATATATGGAGTGAGAAATGCCAGATGTCCACACTGTGTTCAGGAAAGGAAGAGGCACTAGGGATCATATTGCGAACATACACTGGATAATGGAGCACACGAGAACATTTCAAAAGAAAATCAGTCTATGCTTTATAGATTACAGCAAAGCCCTTGATTGTGTAGATCATGAGAAACTATGGATCACTCTTAAAGAAAAAGATGTGCCACAACATTTGATTGTCCTTATGTGTAACAGTCTACTGTATTGGTGGAATATAGAAAAACAGAATGGTTTCCAATTGGCAAGGGATTAGGCAAGGCTGCATTTTATCATCCTATCTATTTCATGTATAATATGCTGAACATATGATATGTAAAGCAGGATTACACACAGAGGAAGGACGAATGAAAATTGGAAGAAGAAACATCAACAATCGAAGATATGCAGATGATACCATACTACTGGCAGAAAACAGGAAATACTTCGAATGATTACTGAAGATAGTCAGGGCAGAAAGTACAAAGGTGGGTTTACAGTTGAACATTAAAAGAAACAAAAATAATGTCCATAATTTCCATAACCTTACAGTAGATGATGAAGACACTGAAATAGTTCAAAATCTTCCATATCTTGGCTTGGTCATTAACCAGAATGGAAACTGCATGCAAGAAATCTGAAGAAGACTTGGAAGGACAGCAATGAAGGAACTAGACAAGATCCCAAAGTATCTATCACTGAATACTAAAGTTAGGATTGTCCATGCCATCCTATTTCCAGTTTCTATGTACAATTGTGAAAGCTGAACAGTGAGGGAAGCTGATAGGAAGAAAATTAATTCCTTTGAAATGTGGTGCTAGAGAAGAGTTCTGTGGATACTGTGGACTCCTAAAAAGACAAATGAATGGGTCCTGGAGCAAATCAAGCCTGAACTCTCCCTAGAAGCCAAGGTGACTAAACTGAGGCTCTAGTACTTTGGTCACGTGACCAAAGTACTAGAGTACATGAGAAGACATGACTCTCTAGAAAACACAGTAATGCACGGTAGGATAGTAAAAAAGGAAGGACAAGAGGAAGACTGCATTTGAGATGAATAGACTCAACCAACGAAGACACCTCCCTGAATCTGCAGGAGCTGAGCAGGGTGGTGGATGATAGAGTCACTTGGAGGTCTGTCATCTGCAGAGTCACTATAAGTCGATGTCAACTTGACAGTGGATAACAAAAACAACAACAGTCCACACGTACCAACTAATCATTAGGATAGGCAGTTCATTTGATTCACCTATCAGGGAATGTACAGCCCACCACATTTGCTAGGGTTGGGAGCGCAGGACCCCCACAAAAGTTGAAAAATTGCAAGTATCAAACTGCGTGTGAGTCTCTGTGGGAAGAAGTCCAAAGCATGGTGGTGGTAGTGTGGAGAAGGCCAGGGTCCAACCCGGCCAGGGAAAGGAGAGGGAAAGGGTGTTGGCATGGTGGCTCTATACTTCCTCACTCTCACCCATTTCCTTCCTTGAGTGGGTGGGAGATTGAGAGAGGGTTTGCAGTGTTGAGAAATCAGGCTGTGAGCCATCCTTAGCTGGCCAGGGAGTGACAGGAGGAGGAGGAGAAGGACCAGAAACAGGTTTTAAAGGGCTGTGGGGTCTGATCAGAGTGCTAAGAGGGAAGGCTCCCTTGGAAAAGAAGCACTTGGGGGGCTGGGGTTGGAGAAACTCACAAATAATCAAATCCAATAATCAAACCTGCAAATGTGGAGGGCTGACTGTACTTCCAGTACAAGGCCCTGCCATTAGGCCTTTCATCATCCCCCAGGGTGTTCACAAAGATAATGGTGGCAACTGTGGCCCACCTGCATCTGAAACACATACATGTCTACCTGTATTTAGACAGCATGTTCATCTGCTATGCTTTACTTGAGATAGGGAGGGAGCATGTGCAGAACATGCTGTACTGTGTTGACTTCCTGTGGTTTTCTGGTAAATCATGGGAAGAGTGACCCATTCATAAATCCTAGTTCTCAGAATATACCTATCCATTCAACATTTCCCCTGCCTGCATGCCAGACCTTGTTATGCAAGGGGTAGTGAGCCAACCCAACCTGAGCTGTGTAGCTCTGTATTTATGCCTGGAAACAGCTCTTCTAGTAGAGGGCAACAATTTATGCCCAGCAGGAGATGATCACCATAGTTGTCTCTTGCAGGGCATTCATAAGGATGCTCTACATGTCTTTCTGGAAGGTCTCTGCCAGGTGGTACAGGTGGAAGGGACACTCACCTCACTGAATATCTTTTGTTGTTGTTGTGTGCCTTCAAGTTGTTTCTGACTTATAGTGACCCTGTGGTGACCCTATCATGGGTTTTTCGTGGCAAGATTTGTTAGAGGGGGTTTGCCTTTGCCTTCCTCTGAGACTGAGAGTATGTGACTTGCCCAAGGTCACCAAGAGGGTTTCCTTGCCTGACTAGGGATTTGAAAGTAAGTGTCCAGAGTTGTAGTCTGGCACTCAAACCACTACCCTGTGCTGGCTCTCTTATATCTTTGTACCTGGTATTAGCCTAATTACAAGATAGTAGGATAGGGGCCTGTGACTCATAAATGCTAGATATCTGCTATCTCAATGTCCTTTAAGGGGGTCAAGCGAGGCTCCTCTTGCATTAAGCATGAAGGTGCAGCTTTGATTAAACAGGCAGTAATACATAGATATACTTCCTGAGACATGTACAAGATTTTTAAAGCACAGAGGCTTTTTGATATTTCATTCAGTTTTGTTTAAATATGTATCCTGGAAGTTCGTATTTTTGATACAATCACATCTGCTCAACAAGTTTCAGAACTTGGACACCTGTCGGTACACCCTGTTTTAATAAATTCCATCCTGATTTGGGATCCATCTTTCCTACCAAAGGTACATTTAGTTTTCCATAGGGCTCATTCCCCCCTCATTCTGTTCAAAGTAAGTTAAAAGATTAGAAAAGGAACACCACACACTATATCCATAGGTCTCTTAGAGTCTATCTGAAACATATTAGGAATTTCAAGATTGCAAACTCCCTTTTTGGGTCCATTCGGGACTCTAGCTTAGGCAAGAATGTGTTATTGCCCTGGCTAGTCCGAGCTTTGGGGATATTAAAAGATATCCTTTTGATATCACAATTCGGCTTCACTTCTCTATTCCCCTCCATGTGCTTGCGAGGTCGCCGGACAAGCACGCAAACAAGCTCGGCTGTTAATTGCCATAATATTCCTAATACAATACAGGCAGGCCAGAAATAGCTGACTCACTGCTTTAGGAGACATCCAGGCAAGTGCTCTAATTAAGTATGCACGCTACTTACAAAAGAGCCTCTGCCCCGCGATGGCAGCTTGATGGGTAACCTATACAATACCCAAGTACTCTGCATATGCATACTGGCTACTCTACTGAGAACTGCTACGATAACTCAATCATTCAGATTCTGACCTTTCGGAGGCTTTGTCTCCAACTCCAAATCTATTGTTTTCCCCCAAGTACGGCATAGCCTGCAGTCACAATTCTCCTTATAAAAACCCTTGATTCCGAGACCTTCCTCGGATCGCTCCCGAGTTTCATCCCGCCTTGCTGCCGCTTTGCTTGGCGAGCCTCCCCTCAGCTCCACGTGCTGAGCTACATCGCACCCCAGCCTCGCTCTCCATTTTTCCGGGCTTCAGGACAGGTGAAGTATCACCCAAACCAGCAATCCCTCTAAAAATCCCTCTATACCACTCCAACCTTTATTTCTTTAGTTACCTTGTATGAGTGTGTTGCATACACTGTTTTGCTTGTGTTTAATAAAACATCATTTATTGTTTCAACTTCTGTGTGCTCCTTGACTCGACCCGACCCCGTAGACATAGGGTTCAAGATCTCGCTACGTTACCCTGCCTCTCATAACGCTAAGCAGTGCTCTGAGCTAATTTTCCCCACCTTTAGTTGAGCACAATTTGGTGTCCCTCCCGGGACCCCCAGTACACAGGGTAACAAATGTCTCCAAGGGCAAAATATCAGGATGGGTGCTACAGGTACTGCTGGAATGCAAAGGAGTGGTCCACTGTTTGAGTATTTACTTTTTCATGTTGAAAAGCTGGTGTTGCTCCTTTTTGTCACGAGCCAATTATCAAGAAAATCCTGGTTTCTCTTCATGTTTTTGGCTGGTCACATGGCTCTTTTTTATGGAGTGGAGGAAGTTACCCTCTCATGCTAAAGAGAGTCTCAAACAAAATGATTGACTTGAAGTGCCTGCCTGTCAGAAGGAGTTAGGAGGGAACAACCCACCACAGCAAGTAATACGCTTCTCATGGTAATACCAACAATTATGTCACTTTTGTTTTTCTGTTTGTTTAGGAGATCAATAAAATGTAGGCCACTCCTTTAAAATCCTAGGGACATAAAAACCTCTTTGTCTAGCATCAGAAGGAAATCAAAATTCATGCCAACTGAGTTTCCCTGAGGAAAACAATCCTTAATCAAGATGGCTGCTCTCTGCAATGTCAGTGGCAAGGCGTGATAGATTCATACAGAGACAGTCCAAGAGGAGCCTTGACATCTAGAAATGAATGGTTTTGAAGATCAGCACAAGTGTTTTGATTTGGGTTTGGAAACAAACTAAGGCCATTTCCACACTAGAGGCCATTAGTGTGTTATACCGCTCTTTTCCACACCCTTCCCCCCTAAGTGGGTTGGTAGTACTATTGCCACCAGTGTTCCTTCCCCATTACAGCATCCTTGGCCACTCCTGTGCCCCGCCTTCACCCTGCCCCACTGCCCCGGTTAGGTGGTGACTTATTTTTGTTTGTTTGTTTTGAGGTTTTTTGGAAGCTGTACTAGCACAGCAATGTTGTAACAGCATGACATGTCAGTACACTATTGCACTTTTGCGCTATACTATTTAAAAACGTGTTTTAAAAAAATAAAAAGTTTCAACACAAAGGAGACACTGAGGGAGGGCTGAGCTGGGCATGCCCACAGCCCGCCCACTGCTGGATCCGCCATAACAGGAAGTGCTATCGAGTGCTATAATGGTACTGCACTATGATGGCTAATGGGATTGAAGTGCTTTAGGAGGTTCTTAATGGATTTTTTTTCCTGGAAATAGAATGTGGTGACTCTTGGGGACAGGACAGCAGCTGGATAGCAATGACACCATTCAGAAGCACGGCTCCTGGACCACTGATGATCCACTGCTATAGCATTATAGCAATGTGCAGAAATGGCCTAAGATCCAGTGATGCTATTTCAGCATGGGCAGTATATCTTTCCAGTACCCAGTCAGCCATCTCACAGCTTTACTTTGTATCCTCTGAACCATACAACCAACATCATCTAGGGCAGTCTCAAATAGAATGCATTACAGTGGTCTAGTCCAGAAGTTATCAGGGCGTGGATAATTGAAGCTAGACTGTCTCTGTCCAGGAAAAGTCACAAATGGTGCAGCCACTGAAACTGGGGAAAGAGGCTTCTTGCCACAGAGTTAAGATGCCTGAAGTGATTATGTGGGATCTAGGAGCAACCCCCAACCGCTGATTTGTTCCTTTAGGGGCAATGCCACCTATCCAGAAGCAGTTGAGCACCATTACCTTGGATACTTCTACTAGAAAGGGTGAGTAGGTGTACCTAGGCCTATGTTGAGGTAATGTTGTTTTGTTTTGTTTCTGTTTTTAATTTGTGCAACTTTTGCTGCTAGCCTCACTGTGTACCTGGAGAGAGATTTTAAAACAGAAAAGGAAGATGTGGAATTAGCTTTCTAAAGAAAATCTATGTGTCTTGTTTGCAATATAAAATTGCAAATCCTGAAAATCTGCAAATAAAATTTAAACACCTGTAACTATTGTTGCAGAATGTGATCACCTACGTCATCATGTTTTAAAACCCTAGAGTTAAAGTCCTTCTGAATGACTTCTCCCCAACATGGTAAAAATAACATTAGAGTTCTACCTGACAATGGATGGCCTGAGGTATAAGTCCTCCAAAGGAGCACAAAGGTTTTCTGGCATTTTCTTTTTTTTAACTGTTTTTATTAAGAAAACCAGTTCTTGAAATATTTACATATATATCTTATGATTTTGGCATAATACATAACAAAATCCAACATATGAACAGATTGTACACTGTGCAATAAACATTGGATATAAAATAAGAAAAACAGCTGATTATGTTGTTCAACTGAATAGACTGATACTAAGAAACTAATTGGATAGAAGATATAAGAATCAGGAAAAATGGAAAAGAAAGAATACGGAAAAAAAGAGAAAGATTATAGACAAAAGATACTGACTTCCTCATATGGTGGATAGATAGGTTTGATTATTTCAGATAAAAGTATCAGCCTTTTTTGTATTGGAGGGGAAAAAGAAACAGAAAAAAAACCATGGGGAATAAGAAATTAAATTTCCTTACTTAAAATATTTAAGTTAGTGAATATACTTAACAGTTGAGTACTCCCCCCCCCCCTTATTTCCTTCTGAGTTAATTTCCACATTAATGAGCATAACCAATAGGAAGGTATCTTCTCTTCCCTCATTTTTGTTACCCTAACCTGGGTTTAATAAATAACTTATATATTAAATAATATAATAAGGACTATGAATTCACTAACTGCTCCAACAATAACATGGTTAATTAATTAATTAATCAATCAAAGGATATAGTTTCTATCTTAAATAAAACAGGAGGCCCTCAATTAAAGTTCTGTTTTCACCACTCGAATAACATAACCATGGAAACCTGAACAAGAAGTCAGGTAGAAAATAAGTTTATATTTGTATTCATTTGTACTTGTAAGCATTCTTGAATTGGTTCTCAGTCTTTACAGAAACTCTTATTAGTTTTACTCTCTAGAATGTAAGTAAGTTTGTCCTTCTCCACAATTTCAACTAATTTTTGAATACATTCTTGTTCTGCAGGAATGTTGTTAGACCTCCAGTGCCTAGCATAGACTATTCTGGCCATGGAGAACATGTGCCAGAATAACCTATTGATTTTTTTGTATTCTTTTTTATCTGATTTGGGAAGACCTAGTAGGAAGGATTCTGGATCTAAATAAATCTTTACATGAAGATTTTTTTGGATTTTAGATCTAACCATAAGCCAACATTTCTTCACTTCTTTACAACCCCACCACATGTGGAAGAAGGTACAGTTGAATTTGCTGCATTTCCAACAAAGGTTACTAGATTCTTTATACATCCTTGCAATCCTGTCCAGTGAGAGGTACCATCTGTACATCATTTTCAGATAGTTCTCTTGCAAATCATATGATCTAGAATAATTAAAGTTGTAAAGCCATATTTTTTCCCATTTTTCCAAAGGTATACTATGGTTGAGATCTTTTGCCCATTTAACCATATAGTCCTTTACTGTTTCTTCCTCTAGATTAAGTTTCAAAAGCCATTGATAAAGCCTGGACAGTAGGTGTTTAGCACCCTTATGCAGGCATTTTTCAAATTCTGTTGTCTGGAGATCTACACCTATAGTCCTAGTATTCAATTTGAACTTTTCTGTTATTTGAAGGTGTGGGAACCATTGGATATTAAACCCTTTCTTCCTAAGTTGTTGTCTGTCTTTCAAACAGTCTGAGTCTCAACTGTGAACCAAGAGATCTTTATATGTTAACCACATGCCCTGTTCCTTCAACTCTTTTATAGGAAAGTGCATCCAAGGGGGAGAACTATCCTGCAATTTTATTACTTATATACCATTTATATCTTTCCCAAGTCTTATACAAAGCTTTGTGTATCACATGGTTGGAAAAGGATTTTTGAACCGTAGCCTTGCCGCAACATAGAAAGGCATGCCAACCAAAATAGAGATTGTAACCTTCTAACAATAGCAACTTGGAATTATTCAGCAATATCCAGGGTTTAAACCAAACTTAGGCAGGCAGTGTCATAATACAAACTTATATCAGGTGGCCCGAATCCTCCTCTGTTCCTAGAATCTGTCATTGGTTTGTAGCTAATTCTAGGTCTTCCCCCTTTTCAGATGAAGTGGGTTGTATCTTTTCTACATTGAGTGAACCATGACTTGCTTATCATTATTGGAATAGCTTGGAATAAATATAAGATTTTTGGCAAGACATTCATTTTGATGACCAAAATTGTGCCTAACAGAGAGAAATTTAGCATCTGCCAAGTTTTCAATTTTCCCTATATAGATTTCCAAATCTTCATATAATTATTTTGGAAGAGACAATTATTGTTAGGTGACATTTCAGTACCTAGGTATTTAACTTTGTTGGCACACAGTATTCCAGATTTGTTCTCAAGGAGTTCTTTCTCTCTAACCTTGATGTTTTGGGTCAAGATTTGCGTTTTAGATTTATTAATCTTAAATCCTACTAACTAACCAAATTCATTAAGAACACCCCAATTTTAGGAATCAGATCTTCCACAAAAATGACATCATTCACAAATGTTTTTGTTTTGTGTTCTTCTTTTCCTATTTTCACCCCTCGTAGATGATGATTATTTCTGAAGTTACATAATAGGATCTCTAGCACTAATATGAATAACAGAGGAGATAAGGGGCAACCCTGTCTCATGCCTTTCTCAAGTTTAAATCTCTCAGTTAACTCCCCATTGATGATTAGGCAGGCATACTGATCTTTATATATAGCTTTAATCCAGGTTTGGAAGTTTGATCCAAATTTCATATGTTCAAGCACCTTTGTCAAGAAGACCCAACTGATGTTATCAAATGCCTTTTCAGCATTGAGGAAGATTAAGGCGACTTTCTTCTCATGGTATTCATAGTATTCTATGACTTCATTGCAGTTCTGAAATTATCACGTATTTGTCAACCAGGAGGAAAATAATTTTGATCCTTGTGAATATAGTTTATGAGCAACTTTTTCAAACGTGAAGGTGGGATCGAAGCAAAAATTTTGTAGTCTTCATTAAGGATAGATATAGGCCTATAGTTCTTACAGGTGAGGGAGTCAGCCTCCTCTTTAGGAATGAGAGCTATATTTGCCTCTTTCCAACTTTCTGGAGTTCATCCCAAATGCAAAATTGAATTTAGCATAATTTGAATTGGTCGTAATAACTGGAATTTGAAGCATTTATAGTAGCTGGTTGTAAAGTCCTCTGGGCCCAGTGCTTTATTTAATTTGGTACCATTGATAGCTTCATTGAGCTCTGACAAAGATATTAGTTTATTTAACAAATCCCTATGTGCCAGGGAGATTTCATGAATTAGTTGTTGGTTCAAATAGGCCTCTGTCTCCTCACTCTTAGAGTCTGTATGTGATTTGTACATACCAGAGAAGTAGTTGTACAGTAGTCTTTGGATCACATTCTTTTTGGTGAATTCCTTCTCCCTATCTTTAATTTTCAATATTAATCCCCCCCCCCCGCTTTCTTTATGCAGTCTAGAAGCCCAGCCATCAGCTGGGCTTCTTTGTATATTCAAAGTTGTTTTGTCTGATACACTTAAGGTTTTTTGCCATTTCATGAACCATTAACATTGAAAGTTGTTTTTGTAGCAATCTTATATTCTGCGGAATATCTTTGTCATGCAGATTTCTTATCATTTCAACTTCTAATTCTTTGATTTCCCCCAGAATCAAGTCCATTTTTTCTCTTTGTTTCTTTTTCCATTCAGAAAATTTTTGTATGAAGAGACCTCGCATTACTGCCTTCACTGTATCCCATACAATTAAATTATCCACATCCTTGTCCCAGTTGATCTTCAAGAATTCCTCTAACTTCTTTTTACAAAATTTGGTTACTTCCTCTTGGCATAATAATAAATCATTTAGCTGCCATCTGTGAGGAAAGGTTGGACAGAATCTAAGTCCAAATAAAATATACATGATGTAAATTAAAGTTTGCACCTGGGAATGACAGTGGATGATGCAATCCCATGTAATACCTGCATGAGTCATGGGGGGGGGGGATGTAACCAGGGAAGAAGGTTGCATCATACAAGGGATCCAGCAAGGACTGCTTAGAGTTGCATCAGCAATGGCTGTATATAAGTGGGTGTATTCTAGCCCACTAAGCCCTCTTGTTGTCTGGAGAGTGGCCGGAGGCTACGTGCTGCTTGCTGTTGAATGCTGAATACTCTGTTGGAGAATTGTATATACTGTATGTATTGTAACTCAAGAGTAAAGCCTCCTGTTGGAAGATAACATTTGCGTGGGAGTATTTTTCCTGGCTTCAGGGCTTTGCTGCTAATGTTAAACACTTTGCTGGGATGCTTCAAGCTGCGTGAGTAAACTCTGCTGTATGGTGATTTTTAAACACTTGCCTCTGGTGAACTGTCTTTTTGCCAGAGCTCAGTGCTGGAGGGAAGTGCTACCAGGGTTTTTGTGTAGCTCCCATCATCCACCATCCCTCTGACACCATCTTCTTTGAGTGGGATAGGATTGTATGGTTATGGAGACTGGATTATGATCTGAGAAGGATTTTGCTGATGTGTCTGCTTTGATGACTTTCCCAATGAGGTCTTTGGTGATCCAGATTATATAAATCCTGGACCATGATCGGTGGCAAGCTGAGAAGCAGGTGAAGTCTCTTGTATTATCCAGTCTAAATCTCCAAGCATCTACAATTTGTAGCTCCTCCACTAGGTGGAAAAATTCTTTTGGCAGTTTCCCCTGGGATTTAACTGACAATTTTTGAGTACTTCTATCAAAGGCTAGATTGAGTACGCTGTTACACCTAGGAGACAATAATTGTCATAGTTAGATCTTTGATGACAGTGTTTAAGTCTTCATACAGGGTGGTACTTGATCACATGGTACATAAATTCCTATTAGAAGTAGTGTTTTTCCATCAATGATAATTTCTACACCAATGAAACTACCCTTATTATCAGCAAAGATTAGCTTGGGAGATAATGAGGTTTTCACACAGAGGACAACTCCTCTTCTTTTGGAAACAGCAGCAGAGATTAGTGTTTCTCCAAGTTGCCAATTGTTCAAGTATTTACTATCTTTGTTTCTGATGTGAGTTTCTTGGAGACAGCACACATTTGTATTGAGTTTTTTGAGATAATGGTAGATCTTTTTCCATTTGATGACTGAGTTCAAGCCATTTACATTCCACCTTAGTACCGTGTATTTCCTGTTCATTTTATTTTGATCAAGCTTAGTTCCTCAACATCCAAATCAATAAGACTCGTCTCCATGCCCTTTGTGTCATTTGAGTTCTCATTTTCAAATTGATTTGAACGTGGTTCTAAATCTGTTAGTTTTCCTTCAGCACCTGTTGGTTCATCACTTTGTGGTAGTCTCTATCATTGTTAGGTATCTTGGCTTTCTCAAAATCCTTTTGGTGTCTACCCAAAAAATCTTGGGCTTTCTCAGTGGAATTCAACCTGTATCAATGACCACTGAATGTAAATATAATTCCTTCAAGATGATCCCATCTGAATGGAACCTGACTATCTTTCAATTTGGAGACAAACTCATAGTCTTTCCTTTTCATCAAGATTCTTATGAGGATTTCATGTAATATAATCAGTTGTTTACCTTGATCTTCTATAGGAGATCTATTATGTTCTTTCCAGATTTTGTCCTGAATTGATTTTTTTTTTTTTTTTGCAAATTGCACTACTACATCGCTTGGCAAGTTTTTTCCTAGCAACAGCAGTGTTGACCCTGTAAGTAGTATTAATTTCACTGTCAATATCTTCATCCACTACCCCCAGAAATTCTGCCAGCAAGTTCATAATCCTTTTTCTTAATTCTTCGTTAGACTTCTCTTCCAGACCTCTAATCCTAATCCAGGAATCCATTGTTTTTGCTTGATGAGAGTAAGCTGGTTGAGCTGTTTGTCAACATCCAAAGCTGGGGAGTCCATCCTTTGTTTTGATAGTAGAAATGTCTTTTCTATTAACTTGTGTGTCCCTCCTATTACTGTCAACATCTTTCTTTGCTTGCTCGAATGTGTCTTGTATAACGGACATTTGAGTTTTTAATGTTCCTAGGTCTTTCCTAATTTCTAACATGTGGATCCTCATCTCTTCCATGAATTTCTTTTGATAATCTGGGGGTTCCTCAACTGAATCTCTTCTTCCTGAGGTGTCTACCGGTCTTGTTTTACCTGAACTCATTTTAGACAATCTAAGCAGATACTTTCCAACAGAGCACTGGGCAGTAGACAATCCTTATCTCACAGTACAGTGGATTTATTACTATTCTCACCTAAATTTGTCTCACTTTACTCTCCCTCTAACCTGTCCAAATAAGTTCTTCAAGGGTTGCACTATATATTCAAATACACAGGTATCTACATAAGGTCAAAAAACCTTTGCTGGCAGTTGTAACATATGTGACACTCATGAGCCTATGAATTATATAATAGTTGTAATAAATATTTCATTAGCTATGTTAGTTGAAAGATATAACAATCATATTTCCTCATAGTTCAAACAGCTATTAAATACCAAATCCAATTTAATTCATTTCATTAATCATCAAATGCAAAATTTTTAACTATAATTCATTGGCTATCAAGTATTAAATAAAACTTACTTCATTAACTACAGTTCATTAATTTCTGAATATAGGATCAAATTTAAAGAGACATAATTCTAAAAATAAATAAGCTATTATTCACTTAATTTAAGGACAGTAAATTCTTGGGTGGAGACAGTTGACTTGACTTTTTTTTACCTTATTTGAAAAAACAAGAGTATCAAATTATTCGATATGACAAACCGTACAGCATCTTTGATATATCAGTAAAATAATTGCAGCAAAATGCTTTCATCAACCTTTGAATTCTCAGCTTATGTGAAAATTAATTAAATAAATTCATCAGGTTTCACTATCCCTTCCAAACCCTTCCTTATCCCTCCCTCCCTCCCGATCTCTTTCCCCTCTACCGTTGCTTTCTCTCACTTCTTGCAGTCTTCCTCTTTTGTCTTTATATAGTAATAATTTTGAGTAGTATTTAAATATAACAGTCAAATATCTGATAGAGTGTATCTAGGATGAGATGGCCACAATCTTGTAGTTCATGGACTAAACACTCCACCAAATGCGAGTGAGGGAGGAAGGAGAGTCACAACTAGGCTTCGAGAAGGGTGGAGAGAAAAAGAAGGGTAAGCTGGGTCTAGAATTTTGTCTTTTTTATAATCCATAATGCAGGAATCTTCTCAGAAAACCATAACTACAAGGCAGCTTGAAAACACTTTGCTTTTGGTGTGAATCATCACTCATATCTTTAGCAATCATACTCTGATATTCATGACATTCCACTCTTTCTCCCACACTATTTAACATCTGGATGAACCCGCTGAAGATTTGGTCCACCACAGGTGTCACCAGTTTCAGTATGATATAGTATGACATGGCTAAGTAGCTGGGCTTGAAAGTGGAGTGGATGAGAGAATAAACTGGGACTCAACTCAAACATTATGGAGGTATTCTAGTTTAGTGTTTTGTCCATCAGGCTGAATGGTGTTCAGTCACTTCTAAATATAGTAGTCCTCCTCCTCTTACACAAATATAGTCGCTCACTTTCCACAGAGTCCTTTCCTTCGCCCACCACAAATAAGGAGCTGTGAGTAGACTTCCGAGTTGGAAATGGCATGGTGGAGCCCTGTCCCTGGTCAGCTCTGCTAAAAGACAAGGCATTGGACACAGTAGGGGCCAGTTTGGGGTACTAAAAACCAGCTGAAATTGCCTCCCTTGTACATGAGACTCAGAAGATCCCATGTTGTCCAGGTTGCTGATTCTGGAACAGAGGAGACCCAAAATGAATCTCTGGAAGCATGTGTGGACCAGATGGGACAGGAGTGCCATCAGAATCCTGCCACATCACAGCTGCCACTTTGTGAAATTGATGCCACATAAGCAACCTTTTTAACCTCCTTGATGTAAGATCTGACACATAAGGAGGATTACAAGCTGATGGACACGTCTAACTTCGGCACTACTACTTCTGCTGTACTTTTGTGAGTGGAATTTATTTTTAAACTTTTTTTAAAAATGATTGCAGACCAGCATGATAGAACTGAGTAAAAAGGGGGAAAAACAGAGAAAGACTTTAAATGCATTGGCAACTTTAGGGAGTTCATCATCCTGAACAATACTGGCAAAATTAAATTAGAACCAAAGGCTTTTTTTAAAATTTCTTAGCATATTGTGACTGTGGGAAAATAGAGAAGATGTTTATCTTTTCAGAAATAAGCCTCAAGGTTGTTGTCTTTGCAGTAAAAATAGGAAGTAAATCAGCAATGAACCCAAGTGGAATTGAGTTTTACCATTCTGGAAAGTGAGTGCTGCTCTCTGCCAAGCAAGACATGAATGGGGAAATACCTCGATTGACAAAGTAGAAATCACATCAGGAATTACTATTTCAGTTTGACAGGTGGCAAAATGCTCTCTGGAAAGCAGATGGAGGCAGCTAATGTACAAAAACATCAGTTGACCAACCTAGAGATGTTAAATCAAATGATCTTAGAGGAAATCAGATGAATGAGAGGGGAGATTTGCAAGCTGAACTTAAAGATATGAGACTTTCTCTAACTTAGATAAAAACAGATGAAACAGATGAATGAGAAGATGGAACTACAGGAAGAAAAGACACAAAAATTAACAATGGATTGGGAACAAAATTTAGATGCAGTGACCTTACTTGATCTCAAAGAAAGAGAAAGATGTCTTAGAATCAGAGGAATAACAGAGTTGCAAAATGAAAATGTCTGTAACAGTAATTGAAGCCCTGGCTGATTTTTTTTTTTCAAATACAGAGAAAAGATTTCTGTGAGGAACTTGATAGTGTGCAGACTGGATTCTTGGGTTGCTAGACAAACTTACCAAGGACATGATTGTTTATTTTGTATTTTGTATGAAAGCAAGTAAGAGATCAAGTTCTACAATTACACTACCTAAACAGGATGAATATTGAGGGTAAAGATACCATAATTTTTAAAGATATCACTGTTTGAATTTTGAGAAGGGAGAGAATATGCTTTCTTAACTAACAAGTTGAAGCCCCAAGAGATCTCTTTCAGATGGGCAAATCTGGAAGGGGTTACTCTATAGTACGTCATGAAAAGATTTAATCTCAGTATGATTGCAAAGGCAAAATATTTTTTGCAGAAATATGGAAATGACTTGGAAGGAGATACCTTAAAAGAGAAGGAAGGAGTAAAAGTTACAGAACAAAGCTTCAAAGAAGAAGAAGAGAAAGGTCCTCAAGCTTCAGTGCAAGTGGATATGGGATCTAATGAGCAGACCTAAAAATGGCTTTAAAATTTCTGTCATGCAATGTAAAAGAGGCCAACTCATTCTGTAAAAGAAGAAAGTTTTTCATTACCTGGAAAGACAAAAATTGGATTTGATTTGTTTACAAGAAACACATTTTTGGGGAAAAAAGATAATAAATTTTGTTAAATTCCCAATTGGGAAAATAATTTATCTCAACTTTTGACAAGAAGAAAAGAGGAATGGTGATTTATGCAGATTTAAAATTAGATCCAGAAAAAAAATCTTTGATGATCCAAATGGTTGTTTGATAGCCGTGGAAATACAAATTTGAGGACCAAAATAAATAAATAAATCTTGGTAGTTGGTGTTCACAGCTCTACTGAGAATAAAACTCCTTGTTTTGAAAAATTGCCTGAAAAAATTTTGGAATGAGAAATTTATTCTTTGGAGGGATTTGATTGGTGTAATAAACCCACAAATTTACAGACTGTCTGAAAAAGAAAATATTCTCAGGGGAAATTGCAAAAAGCCTTTTTTTTTTTTTTAGTTGATAGACAATCTAGAACTTTGGACACTTGGAGGTCAAAATATGGAGATACAGAAGAATAAACTTTTCATTTCAGAAAGGCATTAATCATTCCCCAGAACTGACAAGTTTTTGACACTAAGTCTTTGACTAATATTACTAAAGAAATGAAGGTATTTTCCAAAATACTGTCAAATCATAATCCGACACTTGTGACTTTTAAGAAGAGCCAATTCGATTGGAGATTAAAAGATGACTTATTAAAGAATCAAGAAGTACTGGGTAAGGCAAAAGGAGACTTTTTTTAAGCATAACCTGAGTAAAGGTATGGATATTGGGGTTGTTTGGGTTGCAGGTAAAACATATATACATATGCATATGCATATGCATATGCATATGCATATGCATATATATATATATATATATATATATATATATATATATATATGCGTGCAAACACAAACACGCACATATGCACACAACAGAATACTGAAAACAGAAGAATCAAAATATTTTGGATGAAACTAAGAAGAAAGAAGAATGGAAGAAGAATCCATTTAAATCATCCTTTATGAATGAAAAAAATGCAGAAGCAATTTTCTATAAACATGGTTCATGAGAGAAAGAGAAAAAGGAGATGTGCCAAGCAAAAATATTTTGAATCTACAAACCAGGCAGATGACTTGCCTACAAATTACGGAAATACAGAGAGAAGAAGATGATCTTAAACATTTGAGATGGTAAGAAAATAACATTATGGCAAGATAGAAAAAGATTCTTTAAAAAAAAACTTCTCTATGCTGTACAAAGAACATCATGTTTTGATAGAAAAGATTGAAAAATATCTGGACTTACAGAACCTACGAGTTATTTCAGATATGGAAAGGAAGAGTTTAAATGTGAATATAACTGATAGAAATTTTGCAGGCCTTCAAGAAGACTAAGGGAATGTTCTGAGACTGGATGGCCTTTCAGCAATCTACTGTAAAAGCTTAGAACAACAGTTGTATTGGCCATTTCAGCCACTGATAACATAACTACATGGAAAATTCCAGATAGTCAGTAGAATGCAAATATAAATTTGATACCAAAAGAAGAGAGGGATGTGACAGATCCTAAGAATTGCAAGCCTATTTCTCCTTTGAATAATGATTGTAAGATTTTTACATTAATTTTAGTGGAAAGGATGAAGAAGATTCTTGACAAAATAATACGTAAAGATCAATGTGAATTTCTACCAAAAAGATTGATGTGGGACAATACAGGATGTGTGATAGATATACTAAAATATCTAGACTCATAATGAAAAAATATGTAGCTTTACTATTTTTGGAAGCAGAAGAGGCTTTTGACGATTTGACTTGGTCATTTATGATTGAAGTTTTAAAGGAGATGAACTTTGGTGAAAATTTCATTACATGGATTAAAGCAATATACTTGATACAGAAGGCACGGACTTTAAGTAGTGCAGAGACAACAAAACTTTGTGATATACAGAGAGGAACCAGGCATGTTGTCCTTTATCACCATTACTTTGTACATTGACCTTAGAAGTACTTAATAGAGCTATAAGGAAAGAAGCAAAAGTTAAAGATGTAATGATAAATATTATTATTATTATTATTATTATTATTATTATTATTAGTTACCTGCCTCTCTTCAAAGCTCAAGGTAGGGTACAACAAAGGTTAAAATAATTTAATTTAAGAGCTTTTCCAGATGATGTAGGGTGGGTTTTTGGGGGCGGGGGTTTGCAGGATACCTTAGAATTCATGTAAATATTACTCAAGATATGAATGACTATGAATTACTATGGAAATCTAGCTGGATTTAAAGTTAACGAAAACAACGTTGACTAAAAATATGACAAGAAAAACAAAATCTTTTAATGGAGAAATCCAGATTTAAAATGGCTAAAAAAGTGAATTATTTAGGTGTTACTTTTGAAAACCCAAACTCAAAGCTGTTCCAGAATAATTAAGTTAAAACATGGAATGATATTATGCAAAATCCACAAAGATGGTCTAACCTGAAACTTTCCTTATTAGAACATCAACTAGAAAGATTAATATCTTGTCAGAAATGTTGTTTTTCTTCCAAACAGTACCTATTATTAACACTAAAGTGCCATTTAAGCACTGGCATAAAGACATTTCTAAATTTATCTGGCAGGGGATAAAACTGAGAGTAAGATTCAAGGCTTTACAAAATGCAAAACAAAGAGGTGCTCTTGGGCTTCCTGACTTGAAATTGTATTTTCATGCCTTTTATTTAATATGGTTGAAAGTCTGGATTAGTCTGAAAAGGGAAAGACTTTTGCAGTTAGAAGGTGTAAATCTAAGATTTGGCTGGCATGGATTTTTATGGTATAAACTTAAAGCAAGTGTCAGCATAAGTGTTGTGCCTTAACTCTTATCAAAAAAGTAACCATTCTCTTCTCTGAGTAGAATGGTGAAAGGTGAGAGCTTAGTCCCTCTGAAGAGAACCTAAAAAAGGCAGTGGTGTCCTCTACTGTCTGCCACAGCACTGCATCTGGCCTTTCTGAATGCCTGGGCAGGAAAAGGATAGTGGCAGCAGTGCTGGTGCTTTCTCCTCTTACAGAATGACCCTCAACTTATCCATGAGCTGTATCAAGATCTGTAATTTTGGCCCCAAAACCTGCCCTTGACTTACTGTCATGTATCAGCTAGTACCCACTAGGAAGTATCGTATTGTAACAAGTATCATGTTGTAACAAGCAAGAAATGTGGTATGAAGTATATGCATTACAGGGCACTATGTGGTAACAAATGTCAAAAACACTACATGGCATTGCATGACATTACATGATATCTTGCATGGCAGGGAGGACAAAGTTGATCTGACACTTTGCCCCCCCAACCATTCCCCCCCCCCAACATTCAGTTCTATCCTGGCTTGTTAGGATATGTGTCATGAAATTTGCAAATTAGCAGGAGTCTCTAGTATGTTTCCAGTTCACAAAATACTGTAGTTGCCCCTAGTGGCATCATGAATCCAAAACTGCCAAAATATCAAAATCTTGGTCCAGACCCACAATGATGGGTGGGGGTGGGGGTGGGCCTGGTCGAGCACGGTGCCCTATATCCAGCTCAGCCTCAGTTTAAGAAGGCTGAAATGAAACACAGGATGGATTTGCCTGTAAGACTTGAGCACCTCTGTTTGGCAGTCATATGTTTTACTAAGTGTACAATGCTGAATGGTCCTGTGTATTTAGGACCCACCGTTTTAGAAGGCTGGAGTCATTTCAAAAACTTGGTGGATAAATACACCATGTCCCCTGGCTTGAAGTTCCAATTCTTGGTTCTTTTCTGATTGGCGTACCTTTTGTAAGTATCTTTAGCATAGTCCAAACCTGCAATTCTGGCTGGCCAAGCAGTCTTAACTTTTTCAACCCACTCTGCTATTGGGCACAGGTCAGTCTCAATGACCTTGAGGGCTAGCAGATGTTTCAGTGTCTGCCCGTACACCCTTTCAAAAGGGGTGTGCCCAATGCTTTGATGGACAGCATTGTTGTAAGCCATTTCAGCAAAGGGGACTAGGGCTTGCCAATCATTCTCTTGATAATGTACATAGCAGTGTAGGGACTGCTCCAAAATTTGGTTGATTCTCTCAGTTTGCCCATCCATCCCCAGATGCTGGGCTGTGCTCATTGCTTGTTTCATATCAAACAGTTTTAAAAATACTTTCCAAAACAGGGATGCAAACTGTGTGCCTCAATCTATTTTGCTTGGTAGTCTGTGTAATCTATATATGTAAAACTTTACTAACTGTCCTGCTGCAGGGATGGACTTAAAAGGCACAAAATGCGCCTGCTTAGAAAACAAGTCCATAACCATTCAAATGGTTATCTTTTTATTACTCCCAGGGAAATCTATTATGTAATCTATAATACTTTGTGCCCAAGGGTATGGGGGAGTGGGCAGTGGTTCTAACAACTCTCGCTTGCCACTCACCCATTTATTTTGAGCACAAATTGGACACGATTTTACATAGCCCTCCACATCTGCCCTCAGTCCTGGCCACCAATAGTCCCTCCTCTCAAGGTACAATGTTTTAACAAAACCAAAGTGGCTAGTTAATTTGACATTGTGGCAGTGTTGTAAAATCCTCTTTCTCACTGTCTAAGGGACATAATTTTTTTCCCCTCTACACCACACTCTCTGTTAGTGAGTTCTGTTTCATGTGAGTTCTGGCCCACCTGTCCATTCTCATTGCTTCTCTTAAGCTTTCTAAGAGGATTTCTGGAGTCAATCTTGACTTGCTTTTTCCTTGCACTTGTCTGTGAGTTGTGACCATTAGCCCTAAGTGCTGTGGGTTAAACATCATCATCATCACATCATCATCATCATCATCATCATCATCATTGTTGTTGTTGTTGTCAACATTATTATAATGATTATTGTTACCTGCCTCTCCGCAAGCCTCAAGGTGGGGTACAACATGGATTAAACTACAGTTAAAAATACATTGTAAGTTAAAATATACTAAAAACAGATAAGACAATTTAAAGTACAAATATATCGTAGTTAAAGCACATCATTATTAAAATACTTCACAGTTAAAAATAGACTGGATAGGCCTGCTGGAATAGATAGGTCTTTAGTATTTTTTTTTAAATTCTAACAGTATATTTTGCTGTCAAATCTCTTCCAGCAGGTCATTCCACGGTCTAGAGGTGACTGACAAGAAAGTCCTCTGGGTGACCACTGGCAGTCCAGTCCTGGCTGGCTTAAATAAAGGGTCTCCAGATGACCTGAGTGTACAGGGCAGATTGTGTGGGAGGAGGCAATCCTTCAGGTAACTTGGACCCAAACCATGGAGGGCTTTAAAGATAATAACCAATACTTTGTACTTTGCCCAGAAACAAATTGGCAGCCAGTGGAGTGATTTTAGTATCAGTGTGATATTCTCACTCTTTGTACCTGTAATCATCTGGTTGCCATACTTTGGACCAGCTGGAATTTCCGAACTTGGTACAAAGGTAGCCCAATGTAGAGTGCATTGCAGAAGTCCATCCTTGAGGTTACCAGCGTGTGCATACCATCTTTAGGTTGTCCAGTTGTAGGAAGGGACACAGTTGGCATATCAGCAGAAGCTGGTAATAAGCACTCCTGACTGTTGCATCTCTCTGAGTTGACATTTGGAGGGATGGATCCAGTATTCCCAAGCTGTTCACACAGTCTTTCAGGGGGAATGTGACCCCATCCAGAACTGGTCGACAAACCTCAAACTCCAGATTAGGACTCTTAATAGTAAGCACTCTTGTTTCAATTTGTTTTTCTTTATCCAGCCTGTTACTTCTCCAAGCATTCATTCAGAGAAGACATACTATCCTTAGTTAAGACTGTTTTTGAAGGCATATTTGGGTGTCATCCCCTCATGCCTCCAGATGATCTTTCCCAATGGTTTCATGTAGATGTTAAAAAGCATTGAGAATAGTATGGCACCTTGTGGTATGCCATATAACAGCTCCTTTTTTGAGGAGCAGCTATCCCCAAGCATCACCACCTGAAACCTACCTGAGAGGTAAGATTGAAACCACTCTGCAACACAGTGGCTCTGATTCCCAACTGCCCCACCCCCGGGGTTCCAGAAGGATACCACGGTTGATGGTATTGAACACCTCTGAGAGGTCTAAAAGCACCAAGAGAGACACACTCCCCGTGTTGATGCTAAGATGGAGATAATCCACTAAGGTAACCATAGCTGTTTCAACTCCATATCCTGCTCTGAAGCTGGTTTGAAATAGCTCGAGGAAGTATGTGTCATTCAAGAGCACCTGGAGTTGGAAGGCAAGTGCCTTCTCAATCACCTTGCCCAAAAAAGGAAGATTAGATACTGCTCTTTAATTATTAAGGTCCAGGGGATCCAGGGAGGGCTTTTTCAGGAGTGATCTAACTACAGCCTCTTCTAAACAAGGTGGAAAGTTCCCCTCCTTGAGAGATGCATTAATAATATGTTGTATTTGAAGTCTAATTGCATCTCCTCCCTGGACAACCAGCCAAGATGGGCAGGGATTGAGAAAGCAAGGTATCATGGTGTCAACTGTCTCATTTTTTTTTTCTGGCTGTCATGCTGGGCTAAAAATGACAATGCATCAGCTAAAAAAGTCCTTTTCCCGGGCCTTTTCACCTTTAAGGTGAATTTAAACTTATAAAAACATTTTGTCCACCATACTTGTTTCAGGCTCAATTTGTGCAGGGTCTGCAAAGCCTTGAAATTATGGTGACCCATCCAAATCTCAAAGAGGCAGCTAGCCCCTTCCAAAATCTCCAAATCTCCAGTAATTGTTTTATGCCCACTGCCTCCTTTTCCAAACAGGCCAATGCAATTCCGTTTCATTGAATTTTCTTGAAAGTTACACACATGATCACAAGCACCTCTTACATCTATCTGTAACAGGACTGCTCCCAATGCATTATTATTACTTCCTTCAGTCCAGTTGCACAGCCAGTGTCACAGTGGGATTGAAGGATGTTACATTCACCCTCCAATTCCACCCCCCCAATTCCACATATTATACTGGGATTTCTCCAAGCTGGGTCTGTCACACCCCTCAGCTGCTCAGTGGCAGTCTGTTGCTTGCCACCCACAGTCCCAGTTCAAGCCATTTGGGTGACAGTTTCCCCATATGTGCCCCCTGCACCCTTCTTTAGGGAAACATATAGTTCCAGCCTTCCATTTCACATGAGGGTCATGGAACTGGAACCAGTTCAGTCCCAGCATCACTGGGTAATCAGCTGTGGGGGCCAACACAAATTGTATAGGTTCCCAGTGTTTCCACACAGCCAAGTTAACTGGGGATGTCTGGTGTCACACCAGTTCCTCTTTCACTTCACTGCTGTCCATTTGGACAAAATTGACAGAGGTGCCTGATTCTTCTGACTGCAGCCTCATGCCCACCGCAGTTGTGGGGTTCATTAAACACCATGTGCACCCAAAATCCACAATGGCCATCAGGTCCATGCTACTCCCATCCACCCCCCAGTGTCTTAGTTGACCGGAACAAAAAACAAGATGGTGCTTCCACTGGCCATGGTTGAAGAAGCTGCCTGCTCTTCAGTGCTTGCAATAAGCTTGGCTTGTTTGCTGTAGGTTCCTGGTCATTCCCTTCAGTTGCCCTGGTGCTCTCCTCCACCTCCACATCATGCTTCCTCTGCTCTTGGTGCTGGGTGAATGGGCTCCTGGAGACCTTGCTTTTTTCTGCTTTTCTCTATCTGCTCTTGCTGGATACCTAGGTTTTTCTGGACAGTTGGCAGTTTGGTGCCCCTCTTGGCTGCATCACAGACACAGCCCTTGTCTCATGCATCACTCATGCTCACTGGATGCCAGTCCTCCGCTGTCTCAACTCAATCATCCACCATTGCTGCTCTTGTCTATAAGTTTCAGGGGAATGCTCTGCTAATGGCTGGTGCACTTTACTCATTGCTACAAGGCTCAGCCTTGCTGGCTAGCAACAAACACCCCAACAGGGTGTCAGGGTTGTCTCACACAGTCACCCATTCAAGAATCTCAGGCTTCAGCCCCTCTTGAAAATACTGTATTTTGGTTGTCTCTGACCAATCTGGTCCTGGCACTCTGAAACTCTTCTTAATACTCTGTCATTGATTGGTTCCCGTGCTTTAGCAACGTTAGCCATGAGTTGGCTTTGACATGATGAAAGGGATCTTTCCTCTCAAATGGTTCATGAACAGTCTGAAACTTGCAAGCTTTGGGGCATCTGCATTGTAGAGACTCCCTAGCCAGTCATAGGCCCATCCCTCCAGCTGTGCTGCCATGCTTCTCAGTTCACCTTCCTGTGTGGGAAATATGTGCTACCATTCTGCCATGAACCCCACCGCCTGTGTAAAGAAATATGGTAGCTGCTCTGCCTGGCTGTCAAAAGTGGCCTTCAACTTTCATACTCTGGGAGTAGAGAGTGATGCAGGATGCTCAGGTCCTGCCACAGGCTCTTCCAGGTTTGGCGGTACCACAGCTACACTCATCACTGCTGGAATTGCTGCTCTTACCTCGGCCACCTCTGCTCCTGTCACTGAGTGCCCTGGGCCTCTCCAGTTGTTGTCTCTCCATGTCCCTGGTCCTATTTCAATGCAATCAACAGTTGCTGGATTAGCTCTCATACCTCCTCTAGCTCCCCTCAAAGGCACAAGTTTTCCCATTCTGCCACTTCCACTTCCATTATTTGTCAAAAGATGCCCCCAAACTGGACATCCCAGTCCGTCATTCTCTTGGCTCTGCACTGGTGTTGCTGAGGCTGTTCCTAGCATGGGAGCCATGGGCTTCCCATAGCTCCTAACAGTGTGGCTGCTGCCACTTCTCTGGGGTGAGTGCCTACCCTTGCCTTACTCAGCTAGTCCCCACTTGGGACCCTGGATGCTCCTGCTGCCACATATGGACTGGAACTTTGGTTCCTCTGTGCTGACTCAGGTGCCCACCTCCTCACATCCTCAGTCCTGCTTGAGGTACTCTGATTCTTCTTCCTGTAACTGCTCCTTCTGGAGCTGTTCTTCCTGCAGACCTCAATAGTTTTCTTCAAACTGCATCTTGCGAAGGATATCTGAGGATTCAGGTATGAAAGATGTTCTGGCAATCTGCCATATACTGGCTAGTCCCCGGTTCAAAGAAAAGAGCTCAGACGTTTTTTCCCAGAGCCTTTGTGCAGTAACAAAAAGAGAAGACAACAGTACATATTCCAAAAGCTGCCAGAACAGAAGGTACAATGGGTTTTGCAGTATTATATAGCAATACATTTCAGATTTAGCCTGCGCAGTGATCCCATTTCTCACCTGAGCATAACCACGCCATTTCTCAAGCTTGTTTTTCCTGCCCTTGTTTTCATGGCTCTCACCAAGGATGTAATCTTGGAGATTCAACTCCCAGCCTGCACCTGGATTTACAGCCTGGTATGTTCCCAACCATTCCCATCGTGCCCTCACGGTACAAAGCAAACCAATAAAAGTACCACATAACATCAAGCAGCAAGTAACATGGTATGAAGTATATGGATTGCAGGGCACTACATGGTAACAAACATCAAAAACAATACATGGCATTGCTTGGCATTATGTGACATCACCTTGCATATGAGGGAGGGCAAAGCTGGCCTGACATTTATACATGAGGTTGACTTATACATGAGTATATGTGGTGTGTACTAAAATGGCCATGCAAGGGAGATATAATCTTGTTTAAGACAGAAATAATCTTTAAAGATAAATGGTTAATATCCAAGATCTGTTATGGAAAGAAAAAGACAAATTTTGAATAATAATAAGTGAGGAACTGGTTGAAGAAGGTTATGCTATTTGAGGAATGTTATCTGAATTTTTTAAAATGGATAAAAAAATTGTTTGGTTTTCAAATCCGTACATTGGAATTTGAAGAGAAATTGTGTAATGGTGATGAATGTTAATAGCTAAATGTAAAAGTTAAGATTAAAGATAGAGGATAAACAAGTAAAAGACTGTATGATTAAATGGATACAAAATGTAGGTCATAACATACAGATGGAACAATGGGGAAAATGTGGACAAGAGATTCAAAGTTTACCTTAAGTTATAACCATAGAGAAAACTTTTGTAAGATGAGGTACAGATTGTACTTAACTTCAGAAATGCTGACTAAATTGTATAATGGATTGTTACCCTGATTCCTGGAGGTCCCGGGAGGGACACCTAAATGCGCTCTCAATTATACAAGTTGCGGAAATTAGCCAAGAGCACAGCCTAGCAATACGAGAGGCAGGGTAACGCAGCGAGATCTTGAACCCTATGTTTACAGGGTCAGGCTGAGTCAAGGAGCACACAGAAGTTGAAATAATAAATGTGGTTTTATTGAGAACACCATCAAACAGTGTATGCAGCACACTCACGCAGATAACTAAGGAAATAAAGGTTGGAGTGGGATAGAGGGGTTTTTAGAGGAGTTGTTGGTTTGGGTGATACTTCACCTGTCCTGAAGCCCTGTTAGAAGCGGAGAAGCTGGGGAGCGTGGATCTCAGCTTGTGGAGCTGAGGGGAAGGCTTGCTGGACAAAGCGACAGCAAGGCGGGATTGAAGCCAAGAGCGATCCAAGGAAGTGCTCAAAGTCAGGGGTTTTTATAAGGAGAATTGTGACGGCAGGCTAGTTCGGACTTGGGGAAAACAATGGATTTGGGGCCGGAGACAAAGCCTCTGAAAGTTCAGAATTTGAATGATTGAATTATAGCCAAATTGTCAATACGAGTAGCCAGTATGCAAACGCAGAGTACTTGAGTGTTGTATAGTCAGATCATCAAGCTGCCAGCACGGGGCAGAGGATCTTTTGAAAGCTGCGTGCATATCTAATTGAGGTACTTGCCTTGAGGTCTCCTGAAGCTGCGAGTCGGCTATTTCTGGCCTGCCTGTATTGTGTTGGAATATTACAGTGATTATTGGCCGAGCCGGTGTGCGTGCTTGTCCGGGGGCCTCGCAAGCACGTGGAGGGGAATGTGTATGTGAGGCTGAATTATTGATATCAAGAGATATCTTTATATCCCACAAGCTTGGGCTAGCCAGGGCAGTAACAGGATCCATTAATATTTGTTGGAAATGTTAAAAGAGGGAAAGGAGTTTTTCATATGTGGTGAGCATGTGAGAAAACGAAGAAATTTTGCGTTTTGATACTTCAATTGATAGAAGATATTCTGAAGATAAAGATCCAATTGAATCCTGACTTCTTCTTACTGGGACTGATAAATGACCAGATCGGAAGATTCATGCAGTATATGATTACAGCTGCCAGACTACTTTTTGCCCAGATATGGAAAGATTGAACTATTCTATCTCGAGAGGACTGGATGATGAAATTGCTGGAATGGAACTTGGCAGAAATGGACAAATCTGCTATCTTGATCAAAGAAGGATCACTGACCAGATTTAAGACTGATTGGGACATGTTGGTTGCATATTTGAGAGATCGTTGGAGAAAAGCTTCAATTTTAGGTTTTGAATATTAATAGCTTGTAATTGAGAACTAGCGTGGCATAGTGGTTTGAGTGTTGGACTACATCCTTGGAGACAAGGATTCAATTCCCCCTCAGCCATGGAAACCAACTGGGTGGCCTTGGGTGCATCACACACTCTCAGCCCCAGAAAACCCTGTGATAGGTTCACCTTACGGTCACTGTAAGTTGGAAATTACTTGAAGGCACACAAAAACAACAGGCTTCTAATTAACAGTAGCAAGTATATATGAGTCTTTTAATGCTGAGGAAGTATACCTACTGTTATATTTTGTAGTCATCAACTGGGGAGCTGGAAGTCATGCACATACCTTATTAGCCTCATTTTTATGCTAGCTTAGTTTTGTCTTTTGTCTTTTTAGATTAAGTTGATTTCTGTTAGCATTGTTTGCTCAGTGTTAAATAACCCTCTATTTGTCATTTTATGTATCCAAAATTAACATTTTAATAAAAATACTATTTAAGAATTAGTTTGCATAGAGATGATGTAATCTGCCACTGTATATATTGCTTTTGCTTTTTTTTTTAAAGAACAGCCACTGGTCAGGATGGGAACCACAGTGCGTATGTGAGCATGGGAGGGAGTTAACTCTCTTTTCTGACACTACAACCCTGCTGAACATCCCTTCCCCAAGCTAGACCCCCTCTCTGGCAGAGGAGGGAAGCTTTCACCGGTGCCAAGGGATGCTTTCCACCCATGCCTAATAGCAACTCTGGGCGGTGGGACTGGACACCCCGTAGAGCAGGGATGGGGTTTGAATTTGACCCGCAAGTGGCCCATCTGGCTCAACTCCTTCCCCTCACTGAAATCCTCTGCCCTCCTAAAAAGCAGAGGAGGTAAGAGGCACTGTGCCATGGGTTGCAAAGCTGGCTCTTTCAGTGGCCAACTCAGTCTGCTTTACTATCGTGATGTAAATACAGTAAGTAAGTACACACATTTGCACTTATAATGGGTCTTCATAACATACCAAACTTTTAGGTTTTTGTGGAACATTAATTTGCTCTTTATGATTGCCATTTTTATTAGCTGCTTTGACCTGAATTGTGCACTTTGAAGCAGCTTAGCACATTAGGTCCAAAGCTCAGTGTCTCCAAAAATTATTAAAAGAAAACATACATGTGAAAATTATTGTAAAACTATTTTTACAATTTTCAGAGCTCATTCACATGACCTTTTGAGTCCACAGTAATGGCTGATCTGCAGCTAACAAAAACCACATCCACTACAGGTCCAAAAGGTTGTGTGAAAGAATAAAAATACTTTTTGTAGTATATTTTGTCCCTCCCTGTAAGTAGGTCTCTTGCAAATTTAACTCAGCCATAAAGGTAGAACTATGTTTGGAAAAAGCATACATAGGAAAACTGGAATTTAACTCCATTCAGTCTTTATCACAGTTCTGATTATGTTCAGAGAAGAAGGCAGCTCTACATCTTTTAAAAATCAGGCTTTGGTTCAGTATGGAAAATGGAGAAATTGCAAGATTGTTGCTGCAATCTTGTTAATTTTACTTCTGGGAAAAAGAATAGCTGATGGAAAAGGTCAAACTGCTATGAGATTTTTCTTTTGGTATATCTCCTCCCGGATTGATTTTCCTTCTCTCTGTCTGATGGGAACTAGTTGTAGTTACTGTTTTCTCAGGGTACTCTTACATAACAGATGCAATGCACAATTCAAAATGGAATGCCACATGGGATTTCTTTTATGATATCTAATGCTTTCCTCAGATTTATGTTTCAGAGTGAAAGGATTAAAATGTTGTAGGATTAAAATGTTGTTGTAAGAACAATTTGCATGTTCAGGGTTCTGTTTAGGAGGAAAAACAACAAACACTCTAAAGAGTGGAAGGAAATTGGCAACAACTTTATTTGGCTGTGGATGTCAGAGGCTTGGCATGTGCATGGGTCCAGATCCAGGCAATGACCAACACACCTGTTGACTGATGAACCCAACCCTACAGCATATGCTGGCACCATTGTGGTATCAGGTGTGATATCCTCCAGTTCAGCAAGGAGTGCAGGGAAAACATGCACCTCTTGTGCAGTGCATACCTGCTCCTACCCTCCATCTCTTGCAATGTCTGTAGTTTACCATGGCCCAAAGGCTTTGGTAAGATTTATCCTGGATTCAGGACCTAGACAAACCACACCCAAGTTGTGACAATAACTGTTCAACCTGCCTCTCCAGACCCAGTCCTGAACATCCACCAAACTGGGGAAGGGGGTGGGACGATGCTCCAAAGCAAAGTGAGCTGAACCTGAAGACAGCTTGAATAAATACCCCCTGCCATGACCAGAGGGAAGACTTCAGTCAGCTCTGGCCTGGATAGAGGCAGCCAATGAGTTTAAACCACCAGGTTTAAACTCATTGGCTGCCAGCAGCAGCAGCCTTCTCAACACAGCACAGCATCACACAGGCTGCTGGGAGGGTAGAAGTGACGGTACTACTGTTTGGCATGGCAGCAAAGCCATATGCGTCCTGGGATCTGTCTGAAGCCACAAATTTACCACCCAGTAAGTTGAGCAGCCTGAATTAATGCCGCTATTGGTGTTGTCACATTATATGGACCATGTACTTGTGCATTCAGTTCTTATCTCCCCTCCCCTCCACCATGCTAGAAATTATCATTTCTGTTTAATAATATAAGGGATTTCTGCAGTTCTTACCGAAATCTGTTGCTTTGTTTTTCACTTTTATCATTGTCAACATTGTCACTATAAATTGTCATGAATTACTTTGAGTGGTGCACAACAAAGGGGGGATCATAGGTTTCTGTATTAAAAAACAAAAAAAGTCACAAAATTTCTCCTAAAGTAAAATCAGAGGATAATTTGGAGATTAAAATAATTTTGAAAAGCATGAGCCAGATTTATTTCAGGTACTATATACATAGTTGTGAGCTTGTGTGGGCTGACAGGTTCACTTTGATAGAAAATACTGTTGAGCACCCGTCTCTGTGTGTTGGATTTGCCTAGAGCAGGAACGGCCAATTTGTGGTTCTCCATATGTTTTTGCATTGTAGCTCCCATCAGCAGAATGAGATTGGAGTAGGAGTTGCAGCAACATCGCTAAAACAAATTTTAAAAAATAATAAAATCATTAAAATAACTGCAGTAATCAAAATAGATTAGAAGGGTCATTTTAAGAGATGCCTTCAGAAAGCAGTGATGTTGGGAACTGATCACAACTCATTTGTGGTCGGGTGGGGGGGTGCATTCCACAGTTTGGGAGCTACACAGAAAAAGCTCTCTTGTTTACTCATCAAACAAGCTTCCTCAGTTGGTGGTATTCTTAAGGGGGTCTTTCCTTAAGACCTTTGCAGCTAGGCAGGTTAATAACAAGTCGGATGGCCAGATCCTAAGCCATTTAGATCTTGAAAGATTAATACCCATGCTTTAATTTGTGCCAGGAGAGGAACCGCAGTGCTGGTATTGCAGTGTTGGCATATTTTATACCATGTGTTTAAGTTATTAACCTGGGAAATCATTCCGCTGAGAACTGCAGCTCTACTCTAGCCATATTAAGTTGAGTAATCCAGTATTGCTTTCATTGCATTCTTCTGTAATGTATATTGGAGTTAATTGCAATTGACCTGCATCCTGATGAAAATCAGAATGAGACAATTCTCTGTGTGTGTATACATGCACACATGCTGTGTATCTATGTACATGTATGTATGTGTATAGATGAAGAGTGAAAATTACTAGTCGCTTACTGGAAATGCTTGAGTATGTAGCTAATTTTTTTTAGAGAAATAAAGAACCAAACTACAGTAAGTATTCTACATTTAAACTGCATTTTCACTTAATGGGGTTTTATTTCCCTTTAAGTTTTTCTTCTGTGAACACTTAACCTTTCATGCAAAATGTGAATGAATCCATTGTAGAGCCAAGAAGCTTCAAGTCTCATGACTTTATTGATAGTTTTTTTCTTAGTACTGTGACCTGCCACTGTGTGTAAAGAGGATGTGCTAGTATTTCTTAGAATTGAGATTTTTTTTCCTCAGAAGCACATCCTTCAAGACAGACAGACATTTTATTTCATTGACCAGTGACTAAATAATAAATACAGACATAAAAAACAAGTAGCAAAGTTAACTTCTAATATCTAACACCAACAACTATTGACCATTTGAAGATATATCTTACACATAATGTAGCAAAATTTTGCTACTTTAAAGATAACAGTTTGATTCTGATTATCTAGCAAATAACATAAGGAAAAGCATCAGAATGTCCTGGAAATTTAGTTGGGGGGATTAGTCAGCTGGTCGCAAATATCCTTATAAAATTGACAGAACAAAAGTACATGAACTGTAGTTTCTGTAGCACTGGTATCGCAAGGACAAAATCGAGTTTCATAGGGAAATTTTCCATATTTCCCTTCCAATACTGCTGTTGGGAGGACATTTAATCAAGTCAATGATAAAGCTGTCCTGAATTTAAGTACTGTAACATAACATAAGCATATGGCCAGTTTAGAAACCAGCATTTGATTGTTGGCAAATGTGTAATCAGAAAAGGCAGCAATTTCTGTTTGACCTTCTATATCTAAAATCCTTTGCCTTACAACTGATTTTGCTTGATCTAATCCTAACTTTAGAATGGTATTGCTGGAAAGTCCACCAAGGCTCAATTTCTTGTGGATAGCTGTTTCCCATGAGGATTTATGTCAATATTAACCGAGTCAATCCACCAGGATTATTATGTAACTTTAACTAGAAAGTAAAAATGTTTCAGGTAACCTGAAATATGTTTCTTAAAAAAAAATTTTGAACTCTTTCTAGAGAGGCCATATTATTATATGTCCCTAATTGAGCCCCATATAACAATTGAGCCTGAACTTTAACTGTAAATAGCTTGATTGCAGCAGGAATGAACTGTATTCTTTTAGTGAAATAATAACTTTGAATGGCTGTAGCAGTTATCTGTGCATTATGAGAGACAAAGGCCATTTCCAACCCACACTGTCATAGTGCTATCATTCCCCTTTCAACATCCTGTGGAATCCCGGGGTTTGCACTTTAGGGAGGAGCCTTTAGAATTTTCAGCTGGAGAGCTCTTTGGCCTCAGTAAACTACAAACCACAGAATTCCACAAGATGTTGAAAATGGAATAATAGCACTATAGTGAAGAAATGGCCATAGTCTAGATGAACATTTCTGTTTTTTGAGGCTTGGAAAACTATCCCCAAGTATTTAAAGATCTTAACCTGTTCAATAGGCTGCCCTCTTAGGATCCAACTTCTCTGCTTAGGACATCTTGAAAAAGTAAGGAGCTTAGTCTTGGAATAATTTATTATTGATTCCTCTTTAACACAGTAACAAATTAGTGCTTTCAAGGCTCTCTTAAGGTCAGTGAGGATCTGTGAAAGAATAACTGCATCATCAGCATATAATAACAGATTAATATGCCTATGAGCTAGTTTGGGGGGATGGAAAGTAGAGTTACTTAAGTAAGGGATCAATGAGTTTATATAATAATTGAATAGAATTGGAGCCAATATCCCTGTCTAATTCCCTTCTTTACTTGTATTTCCTCAATGACATGTCCTTGATTACTGCATCTAACCTTCAATCTAGTATTCGCATGAATTTGGATAAACAGCAGAAGTAAACATTTATCTATTATAGTATTTTTAAGTTTATTCCACAGTCTAGGTCTAGATACCATGTCAAACACTGACCTAAAGTCAATAAATGTTACACAGAGAGATTGACTGGCTTGATGAGAATACTTCTCTACAAAATGTTGTAGAACCATTGCATGATCAATTGTCGTTCTTCCTACCCTAAATCCAGCCTGTTCATCCCTCAAAATATTCTCTGTTTCGATCAGTCTGTTAGTTGGACCTGCAGATGTTTAGCATACTTTTTACTCATCTGACTTTGCAGACTAATTGAAAATTAGTTGGATCATCTCTTTTACACTTCTTGTAGACTGGAATTATAATAACTAAGCTTCAGTCTTTTGGCATCATAAAGGCATGATCTATTGCAGTAAAAAGTGAAGTCAGCCCTGGAATCCACCAATCTAAATCACTTTTTATTACCTCAGAAGCAATAAAATCTGCACCAAGGGCTATCACTGGTTTAAGCTGTTCAATTAGATTCCTAATCTCTAAACGAGAGACTGGGGGCCAGAAGGGGAGGAAAGTTATATTCAGCTCCAAGTCTGCCAGGGAATTCTCTGTATGAGTATCCTTGGTTGCAAAATAGTCTTCTCAAATATTGGCTGGTATCTGAAATGAGGGACTGTAAATATTTTTTAAAAAACAAGTAAAAGACGAAAGATTTATACGATCTGAAGAGAAACCAGAAGCCTTGGTTGTCAGAGTGGCTAACATTACAGAACAAAAGAATTCTAACTTTAGAGGGTGCAGACAATAGAATGATCTGGCATGCCTACATATGGTATAACAAGGCCAAAATTGATAGAGAATTTACCAACCATTATATAGGATGGTCTCTGTTAAGAATCTGGCTCAAAGTCAAGAACAAAGTTTACAACAAAATTCCACTCTGGATATGGCCACAAGAGGCATTTTATGGAAGGTGGGCAAATGTACAAGAGAAATGGTTAACCTAAAAAGATCTACTGGAACAGGATGAATGAAGAAATATGCATTCAAGAGCCAGGGAAAATTAAAGCAATTGGGATTTAATCTCCAATGGTTTCCATATTGACAGCTTCTAGAAAGATACAAACTCGATCTAAGAGAAGAAGATTTCTCATAAAACAAAACTCCAAATGAATTAGAAATTATCTTCACTCATTCCAACCATCTCACCTCAAGACTCTATAAATTTCTTTTGGATCGTAACATGGAAGACGAGATAATTAAGGATACTATGATAACTTGGGCCAGCAACATAGGTCATGAAATACAACTGGACCATTGGGAAACATCATGGAGGATGACCAATAAACTTACTCTAGCTCAAGATCTTAAAGAGAATTACCTGAAGATGTTTCACAGATGGTATATGACACACATAAAACCAGATAAAATATTCAAAACCCATCAAAACAAATGTTGGAAATGCCACAAGAATATAGGAACATTCCATCACCTGTTGTGCAGCTGTCAGAAAGTTAAAAAAAAATCAGGGGCAGATACATAAAACACTAACAGAGATTTTTAAAACACAGATCCCATATGCACCAGAAATATTTTTACTGAACATACTGAACATCTAGAACCATCATTTACAAGAAAATATTGGAGAATTTTTCTTTACCTAGTCACTGCAGCTCGACTACCCTTGGCAAGGGCATGGAAAGATTGAGAACTACCTACAATCAAGCAATGGTTGATAAAAACCATTGAGATGAAAGAAAAAGACCTCTTAACCTGCAGGATCAAAGGGAAATTAGATAAAATAATGAACCAATGGTTGCCAGTTATGGAATTCCTCCAACACAAATGGGGCAAACTAATTGTTGATTAAACTATCATTAACTTTATTTAAAGGAGTCTTAATTGCTTCTTCGGCCTTCACATATTAACATATCAAGATACATGGATGTTTCATTATATCCAAAAGAGCAGGATAAATGGAGGAATAGGCATGTTGAGTGCAGAATGAACTGAGTAGAGGTATTACATAGTAAGGAAGTGTAAGTACAAAGAGAAAAATGCCATTTTTCTTTCCATTGATGGGCGAGAGGGAACTTAATCTAATCATATTGTATATAATATTTTATTTATATTCAGGAAAATCAAATCAAGCAAAATTAGAATGATCAGTAAGAAGAGGAAATACAGATCAAGGAACATAGGTCATAGAATATAGAATATATTTCTATATATTCTCTTTATGTAGTTTTAAAAGGTGCTTTAAGGAGTTCCAGGCTTCATGGTATTCTTGGTCAAACCATTTGTGCCATGTTTTTGGATCATTCCTGGTTATGGCAGATTGAGGAACAGTTAACAGAGATTGAATCAATTTGATTAAAATGTTGAAATTAGCCAATACATCATCATCTGACTTATCACCCACTATTACTGAATGAAGGAACTTAACTGGTTCCCTCCCAAGAAACTTAGTATTTCTGCTTGATGAGGTTCCATTTAGCACAGATAGGGCAAAGGTTGTCAGACACCATTGCAATACAGTAGGAGGATATAAACAACCTATCAAAGAACTCCAGACACAATGTGGCAGGAAAATTATCACTGTCAGGGTGACTAGCAATTGCAAACTTAGATAAATAAGGAATTAAAATCACTGTGATCCCAACATAATCTAATAGAGAGGACTTAAGAGCAACCCAGTGAGTGTACTTGGCAAGGTCGTCATCACTAGTAGACCCATTCAAAATCACTAAATTCAATTTTGAAAAGGTATGCACTAAGGACAATCCTGTATAATCACTGTGTACATCATTAGACTGGAGGCACAGGGTAGGGGTCACAATCACAGATGATAAAGGCTGGCAGTGAAATTTGGCAAAGAGTGATTTATTGTTTACTCCAGTTCTTGCATTAAAATCACCAGCCAATATAATATGTGGTGCAGATAATGAAATTATTAGATTTTCCACATGAATGTTAAATTTATCCCATACATGCTTTATCTGTAAGTGAACATGTAAAAGTGGAATGTACACATTAATCAATAAACATTGGCTCTTATTAAATTGAAGCAAGGTTGCCAGGGCATATTGATCTAATGAAGGTAATCTACTTTGTTACCCTGTTTTCTGGGGGTCCCGGGAGGGACACCAAAATGTGCTCAACAATAGGTGAGGAAGATTAGCTCTGAGCACTGCTTTAGCATTATTAGAGGCAGGGTAACTTAGCACGATCTTGTAACCCAGTGTTTACGGGGTCAGGCCAAGTCAAGAAGCAGACCGGTTTGAAAATAATGAATGATCTTTATTAAATACAGGCACACAATGTAAGCAACACACGCACACAGATAACTAAGGAAAATAAAGGTGTGAGTAAGATAGCGGGATTTTCAGAGGGATAGTTGGTTCGGGTGATACAAAACCTGTCCTGAAGTCCGGAAGAAAATGGAGAGCGAAGCTGGGGTTCGATGTATCTCAGCGCGTGGAGCTGAGGGGAAGCTCGCCAAGCAAAGCGGCAGCAAGGCGATCTGGAACTTGGGAGCGATCCAAGGAAGCGCTCAAAATCAGGGGTTTTTATAAGGAGAATTGTGACAGCAGGCTAGGTCGGACTTTGGGAGAACAATAGATTTGGAGCTGGAGACAAAGCCTCCAAAAGGTCAGAATTTGAATGATTGAATTAGAGCCGAATTTATCAATAGAGTAGCTGGTATGCAAACGCGGAGTACTTGAGCGTTGTATAGTTGGATCATCAGCTGCCAGCGTGGGGCAGAGGACCTTTTGAGAGCTGCATGCATACCTAATGGAGGTACTTGCCTTGAGGTCTCCTAAAGTAGCGAGTCGGCTGTTTCTGGCCTGCCTGTATTGTCTAGAAATATTACAGCGATCATCGGCCGATCCTGTATGCGTGCTTGTCCGGGGGCCTCGCAAGCACGTGGAAGGGATATGTGAAGCCAAATTAGTGATATCAAAAGATATCTTTTATATCCCCAAAGCTCGGGCTAGTCAGGGCAGTAACAACTTACTTGTGCCTGTAATGAAGTGAATGTTAGAATACCTAGGCCCCCACAAAGTCTCCCACATCCTCTGCCCCGTACAGCATTTAGTGTAATCGTCTTATACCCTTCTACAAACAAGTCTTCCACATACCATATTTCCTGAAGAAAAAGTGTCTCATATTTGGAGATATAAGCCTGAAAATAAGAGTCTCTGCTTCTAGATTTCCACCCCACAATATTCCAGGAAACAAAAGCCAGGGAAGTAAGATTTGTTGAATGTCATTCAGTTTGGTCTTCCAGGGGAGTTGGTACAGAGAGTTCCTGTGAACCCTCAGCTCCTGCACTAAAATTTTCTGTACTGGAGCAGCTTGGATTGAGTGTCCAAGTATTCTTTGATTTCCTGGAAGGACATCCTGTAGGTGCTGCCCCAAAATCTCTACTTTTTGTGAAGCATAATTCTCATCTCTCATCGCTGTGATCAGATTGACTGAATCTCTGATTGGCTCCATGGGTGATGTTATAGTTGGGTTCCATGATCTAAAGCACCTTCTTTTTTTGTTCTTTGGTGAAGTTGAGCATTCAGGAGGTATGTGTGTCAATGTCCCAGCAGAGGGGCAACTAGAGGGTAACAAAGAATTAATAGACACCATAGCAGGAGTCACTCACTGTAACACTGTTTTAACTGCCTCTAAATTACACAATACAGTTTGTTGTTCCTCAGTGGGAAGAGTAGCAAACATCTGGGCAAGTTCTTCCTCATCCTCCATAGAATCAGCTGATACCTGCATCCTCCTTTTGATTAAATCAATGGTGTTACATCTCCGGTGTAAACTTTGTCCTGACCTTGAAACAGTTAGGGCAGTCTGCTGTATGGAGGATTGCTGACTGAGATCATGATATTTGAGGGTTATTACAGCCTCCCTCACAAACTTAGCTCTCTTCCCAAAGTTTAACAAGGGCTGTACATTATTATGGAAAACAAGTGTAGGAGCTGTGAGAGTGAGTAAAGTACTGCCTGCCTGTTGTACTGCCTCTTCTCATTAAAAGGATTAATTGCAACCTGGAGCAGAATCCTGTGTTGTTGTAATATTAATTCATCTCTGTTGGTTTCCCTGCATCTTGTACATCACGCAAATGTTGGAAGTATTCAGCAGAATTAATAGCTAGTTTTGTGGGAGATTTTATTGCAAACGTTCCCATTGTTTCTTTAAGTTCATCTATTTTCTGGTTAATATCTAACAGCTGCTCAAAGATTGCAATAACCATTTTAGCAGTTAGAAGACAGTTCTTAGCAACCAAATCCAGGTCTATGGTTTTAAAAATATTTTTGCCTCCTACTCCTGAGGAACCCTTGTTGTCAGAAGGCTAGAAATCATCTACCTCTCAGTCAGATAAAGCATAGGATTTATCAACAGAATTTGTAAGAAGGGGGGAGGAATGGGAAAGAGAAGGAGGTTTACTTATTACATCTTTGCACTGAAAGAAATAATCTGATCTTGGTTGTCTGAGAGTTGCTGCAGCCCTCTTAGTTTCAGCAAGCTTGGAATTTTCTCACTATGTCTTCTCAGACTCTCCCCACACACACACATTTTTAGTTTTCCCTTTATTTTTTTCTCTAGGGGATCTTCCTCTGCCTCTTTAAACTCTTTCATTCCTGCCTTATTGCTGTCATCATTACTCATTATCTATATTTATCTGAAGTTTTAAGATATAAACCTCCACCCTGGCCCCCAAGCTGTTTGAACCTTCCAGCTCTTGTAGTACCCACTGTAATAATTACACTTGACTGTACTAAATTTAAACTGAAAAACCCTATTAACTGATAAACCTTTTCAAAAGTAATTAAAATGAAAACATCAGGAGCTCACTGAAGACACTTGAAGACTGTGCCTGCGGCCATCTTCCCCTCCTCCTCCAAGAAATTAAGCTGTGAGCTGTCCTTAACTCCATCCTTCACGATTTATCTATACTACAGGACAGAGACCATTTCTGAAGGATTTTAGCTTCCTGAAAAATCTTGGGGTTTTGTTGTGGCTATGTTTTAGAAGAAAGGCAAGCTTTTCAGAGGGCGGAGAAACTCAAGAGTTATATTAAAAAGCATCCCAATAACTATCCTCTATATGAAATACCAGGCAGTTAGGCACTCACAGTCCTCAAAGACACAGTCTAAATGACCCCGCAGTGGTAGCTGTCCACTGAGGTTCCTTACAAATTAATAACAGACATTCCTTAAATCCAGAAAATCCCTCAGAATATATTGAATTTCTGCTAGGTGTTCTTTTGCAGATATCATTGCTCCACCTGATTTCTTCAGTGGCCGGTTATGTATAACTTCTTCTCATTCATCTGAAGGTCTCTTCCTGGTCTGGCCATAATTAGGAGCTGATCTTTTATTCACCATTTTTTTGGATGGATAGAATACTTCTCCTCTTACCCTTTGCCAATTCCCTCAGTCTATGTTACAAAACAGAGTGGGTGGAAAGTCAACTTGAAGAATCCAAAGTCTCACTCACAGATAACCTGTTGGGGCTTTGTGGTACAGTATTTGATAAATTGTTATTGTGTTTCTCTTGTACCAAAGGAGGAGTGATACCTAAACACTCTTCTGAACACTCATCTACTGTCTGGAATCTTGGGTCTGAAGGCGTGAGACTGAGAACACAAGATGCTTTTTCAATGCTGGCGTCTTGATTGTTTTTTTAACTTTATGATAAGTTTCAGAGTTTAAATTCCAGTCTTCCATGATGTCATTTAGTTGCTTGGTTACTGCATTTGTAGGTAATTTGACTGCTTCTGGCTTATCCTTGTCTTGATGGTTTCTCAGTCCAGCACTATCCTCCTTTTCTTGGTTGAAGAGACTTGTCTGAGGGGCTACAGTCAAGATCCCAAGCTCTACCAAACCAACTAACGTTCCAGTAATAGTTTTCAGGCCAGAAACTTCCTTTTGCCATTTTCTCATTGTATTAAAAAAAAAAAATCTGTTGTATGTTCACCTAGAAAGCATTGATCATGTAAAGAGCCGTACAATGAAGAGGTTTTGTGCATTGTTGTTACTCGGTCAGATTTATTACTCTGTTCTTTAAATATATTTCCTTTTTCTTTATATGTAGAGAACTCTGTTTGCATTGATGGTAAGAAATTTGCTTCATCCAGGCCTGGGTCAAGAGACCAATTTTTAGCACTTTCATTAGAGCAGTGTAGAGATGAGTTTCCTGCCTCTACCCCATTATTTCTTACCTCAGCTGTTGCACATGCACTTTTTAGAGAGCCAGGGCTATCTGTTGGAGGCAGACCTGTGATCTCTTGATTTGGCCACCACTCTCTTACTTCAAATTCCTTTTCATCGTTTGCTAAATTGTAATATTTCAAAATCGATTTCTGAACTAAGATGGGTAGCATATTTTGAGCTGTGGCTTTTCTGTGCTAAACCCAAGTAGAGACCATATTGAAATACTCAGAATATATAAACAGGCTGTTTGGTCCTCCAGTATTGTACACCTTAATGCATAAACTTCTTAAAGATATTAGGAAATAAATTTCAATAATATATCTTAACAGTAAGATATCAAACTTACCAATATAAAAAGGTTCTGTACAGGCTTACACCCCCATTTGTTTGAAGTCTTTGTGGCCTATACAAATAAACAAGTTCAGATTCTTACTTTATCAGCAGGCACCCCAGGTCAAAAATATGCTAATCCCATCCTGTCTCTGCTTTCAAATTACATAAATTGAAATTATTTCTCTGATAGTTAAACTCTTGTATAGAAAGGGTCCTTCAAATTGGATTCAAATTTATCAGAAGAGCTAGTCTCCTTCCTACACAAAATTCAGAAAGTTCAGGGACACGAATAGAGATGCACATCAAAATCTGTCAAACTCAGCGTTTCCTCCCTCTAGTTTCTTCCTGCTCCTTCACTTCCTCCTCTTCTACATCCGAGTAAATCTTCCCTTGTAACAAGTGTGTAAACATATAAGTTTACAGAAAAACACGACAGTAAAAAATGAAAATATAAACCAAAGGAAGAATTTTAACAAGTGCTAATTTGTTGCTTCCGCAGCAAAGGCTTTAGAATAAACATTAGTTGCTTCAGCTTCCAGCTCCAAGAAAATGACACCTCCAAACACCAAGGCAGACTAGTTTGCAAGTTTATCTTTGTCGTATTCCTCATCCTTTTCTCCCCATTAGTGGTTTAAAAGTGTTGCTGTACAAACTCAAAAGTTCCCCTGTGAAAAAAGAAATATTGTCCTTAGGGATGGGAACACTCTTCTTAAATTATACTACTCACAAAGTTGGAAAGAAGGAGATTAATGTGGAAGTGAAACAAACATACATCTGGCTACACCGCCATACAAACAAATTAATAACAACTTCTGAAGTAAAATGAATTGAGAGATAAAGGACAGTGTCCCTCTTAGTAATCCAGGCCATTTGACATCCCACTGTAAACAGTATATTAAGCACTTTAAAGATAAAATCATGCAGATCCACTCTCGCTTAGATACTATAGCTAATCTACATTAAGCAGATAAAACTTAATGCCCTGCATGTCCAGTGATAATTGGTATTTTTCAGTCAGTACACCCTAAATACCCTAAAGGCACCAGATCCCATCTGATCTTGGAAGCTAAGCAGGATCAGCTCTGATTTGTACTTGGATGGGAGACCAATGAATATCAGGTATTGTAGGCAATATTTCAGAGGAAGATGCTGGTAAAACCACATCTGAGTATTCCTTGCCTAAGAAAACCCCATGAAATTCATGGGGTCACCATAAGATTTTTTTAAAAAAATGTTAATTACATTTTATTATAAAATATATATGTATATTGCAAGAAATTTACAGAAAAGAAAGAAGACAGGAAATAAATAAGACAAAATACAAAGAAAACATGTGCAATATACAATACATAATGAAATTTTACCATATCACTAATATAGAAAAAAAGAAAAAGGAAAAAACCCAATACATTACAACTTATATAGAATATTCCATTATAGTTTCCTAACTTTCAACAAGGAATATGTTTATTATTAGTGTGTCTACTTATTCCAATACTGTCGGGGTTACCCTCCATATATGTGTGGGAGGCGTGCTGGATGGGAATTGTAGTACTCAGTTGCCTTAAGATCACGTATCTGGCTTGCTAGCTGCAGATGTTCCTTGCTCTTGCATTCCTTTCCATAGTTCTCAGAAACATTCTAAACCTAAGGTGATAGTTGCTTAGCAACCACGTCTGGCCTGGCCTGCCAAGGTCAACCCTAATGAAACCTGTGGGAATGCTTTCATAGTTATAATCTCCTGTCTGCAGGATTCTTGTTAGTCTGAATCACTGAAGTCTGTTGTCTGGTCATACTCTCAATAAACCTTGCTTTTGCATGTTTATTTTTGTGTGTTTGAATCTGAACCTGACAGAGTGATTCAGACTCACAAAATGCATCAACCAAGCGAGTATGAGGAAGGACTCCCATGCTCCACGGATGAAGATAAACACCCTGACAAGATAGAAGCTGGAGGTGGCAGTGAATTGCCTGTGCATGCTAAGCCCAAAGTCAGGCTTTCACTCCCCACTGGTACGCCAACGGGGGGGGGGGTCATACCTGGGCCTGGGGCAAAATGCCAGTGACTATGATTCGCCAGTGCAGGCGGGCTGCCAGATGGGACACCTCGGTGCGTGAATTAGAACTCATGGATGAGCTACTCTCCAGAGAAGAGGAGATGGAGAAAAAAGATGAGGAAATACTACAACTCAAAGCTCTTATTCAAGAGATGAGAGTGATGGGCCCACGGATGGGCAGAACCCCGGCCAGAGACCAGCACGTTCCAGATGCCGGACGGCCAATTGCCAGGCTGCCAGGGGATGGGCAGCCGGCCCCTCCCAGACAACCCCTGGCCCCACTCCCGCCACAAGCAGCACCAAGAAACTTCGGTGAGCTAAAGGCTTCTTTTAATGGAAGTGGAGAAAAGCTGTATTTTTTCCTCAATATGGTATCTAATTACATGATCGATTATGGACACTTGTTCCCAGATGATGCCACCCGGATTAGATACATCAGCCAGCGCCTAAAAGGGGAAGCTGCCAATTGGGTAGCGCGGCTTTACAATTCCCGCTCACCGGAGATGGAGGATCTGCAACTCTTCATGAATCACCTGCAGGAATGCTTTGAAGATCCTCATCTCCAGGAAAAGGCTAGATACCAACTTAAAAAACTGAGACAAGGGAAGAATGATGTTGGAGAGTACTCTAGGGAGTTCTGAAGATTAGCTGCGAAGATTCCTTGGAGTGATGAAGTTCTGAAAGAATTTTACAAGGATGTCAAGCCATCCGCTATTCTACATGGTTGCCTGAACCAGGGGGATCCTAACAGCCTGTTAGGCTGGATAAAACTAGCTACTGAGGTGGAGGGAATATCACAATCCGTACAGCTGACATGCCAGAGGCAGGCTCAAGAAACTGGGCTGTGAAAACCCCCACCACGAAAATCCACCTTTTTGAGCAGTGAGGAGAGAAACAGATGTCTGCGAGAAGGAAGCTTCTTCATCTGTGGAAAATGCGGTCGTCTCGCCAGTGACTGCCCTGAGAATAAAAGAATATCCTCGGTTGACCCGAAGGGGACACCGTCTAATACCAAGCCTACTCCACGCAAATCTGACACCCCGAAGCTGACTAATAAGTGCAGCGTCAAGGGGACAGCTGCAGGAACTTGTCAAAAAGAGGAGGACAGTCCTAACACCTCCTCGGATTCGGATAGCAGATGCGACGAATAGGACACAGCTGGTTCAACCAACGTGAGTAATCATAAATCTCCACATGTGTTTACAACAGTGTCTTTGGTGGGGAAGGATGGCAAGCTCCCAATTTGCAGGGGACTCATTGACTCTGGCTGCTCTAAAAGTTTATTGCACCCTAATTTAACTCAAGAGCTTGCGGTAGATTTCCAACCCCTCAGAAAAGCCATTAAATTAACTCAAATGAATGGCAACCCAATGGCGGAAGGACCAGTAAAACAAGTTACTACCCCCATCCCCTTTCGTGTGTGTACTTATGAGGGAAAATGTGCTTTTTGGTACCGAATTCAGTTCATTTTCAAATTGTCCTTGGTGTTGATTGGCTCCGAAAGTACAATCCTGACATTGACTGGGCTGCTGGAGTACTAAGGGGGGCAGAGAAGCCCAAAGAAAACACTCAATTCCTGGCTCTTTCATTAACCCCTGAGGAACTGCTTAAGATTCCCTCGCACTACCGTGATTTGCAAAAGGCATTTCAAGAGAAAGAAGCGGACAAACTTCCCTCCCACAGGGAGTTTGACTGCAAACTAAAATTGATTGATGGAGCAAAGCTCCCCAAACCCAAAATTTCCCCGATGAGCCACCAAGAAATCTCTGATTTAAAGAAATTTAGAATTTAGAGCGTGGTTTTATCAAACCATCCTCGGCTCCCACAGCCAGCCCGTTTTTTTTCCCGCAGACAGAAGGACTGGAATGCGGACCCCAGACTGATTGTAAATTATAACCTCATCGACCAGGTTAGTCTTCCGAACCTATACCCCATTCCCCTGATTAAGACTGTGCTGGATCAGTTGATCCAAGGACGTTACTTCACCAAACTGGACCTTAAAGAAGCCTTTCACAGAATTCGTATGGTCCCTGACAGCGAATGGTTAACTACCTTTTCTACACCCTTGGGCAACTGTCAATGGACTGTTTTGCCCTTCGGATTACAATCAGATCCTTCTGTATTCCAGAAGTTTTTGAATTCCATCTTTCATGATTTGTTATATGATGGGGTTGTGGTTTATTTGGACGATATCCTATTAGTTTTTTCATTCTTCTTCCCCAAATCCCACCCTTCCTCTGACTTCCCAACCTCAAGAGATGTGTGATTCAATATATTGCAGTTACCTTCTTAATGGATTTTTGTTTTAACCTACTATTGTCTGTTCTTTTATCTTAATGTACTATACTCTCTTCAGGGCTTAGTTGTACAGTCCTATTATTCTTACATGTCATATGTATGTGTATATGTGTATGTGTGTGTGTGTGAACTGAGATTCATGGGGGAGGGGTGGTTAGAATAAAGTCTCTTCTTGTATTTTGACCAGACTCTTAATAGAGTCTTATAAAGTGAGTTGTAAAATCTTTATCTGTTGTTGCCTTTTCGTACAATACATAGAAATGCCAACCAAAATAAATGCGCTCACTTTTTAGTTGCAACAGTCTTTGGTCTTTTAGCATGATCCTTTCTATTGTCTATTTCTATTTCCATTTCTTGTCTTTTCTAAATAATTAGCATGATAGTAAAGTCTTACATCAGGAAATCCAATTCCACCTCTTTCCTTAGTCTCTATTAAAACTTTTTGTTTTATCCTAAGCTTCCTTCCCTTCCATACATACTTTAACAAATCTCTACTCCATTCTTTGAAGGGCTTATTCAATATTATAGGTAAATCTACTATATAAAAGTCAAAGTTTGTGAGTGATCTTGTCTGTTTGTCTGCATCAGGCAGGCGAAGACCTCATAGGATTGGCTGTGTGAGGTGAGAAGACCTCATATGATTGGCTGGCTGTGAAGATTCTATGAAATCCGGGGGTTGGCAGTTCAGGGAGGGGCTTTTAGAATTCTCAACCAGAGAGCTCAGGCTGGTTGCTATGGAGATAAGGCCCAGCAGCAAGAAGAAGGGCAGTGTATTCCCTCAGAAACCCAACATCTGTATGTTAACAATTCTGAATACAGATTGGATTGGGGAATATGATAGATAGACCTCGGGAACTGAAACTGTGTCAGATTGCATTGGGAAATATGGGGACAAGTTATAGATATTGGAGAAGACAGTTTGGTGAGTTCTTAAGAGGAAAATAAAATCCCAGGCAACGCTGGGTAAATACGCTAGTTTTGGAATAAAAAAATTACTTCTTAGTAAGATGTTCATTTTAATGACTGCAATTCGTCCCAGCAATGATAAATCCAGTTTTTCCCATTTCTTTAATTCATCTTTTGTCTCTTTCCATTCTCTTTTATTGTTACTATCCGAATCGTTCTTTGTGATAATAACATCTGATATTTCACTTTTTTTTACCATTTTACAATTGGATTGCTCCTTCAGTTCTTGTTCTTCACTCTTTAACATATTTTTTGTAATTATATTAGTTTTCTCCCTATTAATTTTGAAACCAGAGAGTTTCCCAAAACCATGCAATGTCTTCAACAACTCTTTAATACTTTTAAAGGGCTTTTCTAATAATATCACAAAATCATCTGCATGAATGAAGTCACCATCAGTTGTAAGGCAATGTGAAGGCATATACACACACAGAGGCCAAAGATGTGGACAAGATTCTTGGGGAAGTAAAAGCCGCCATGTGTGCCAGGGATGTAATTCTTCACTAATATTCTTCTTGAAGGAGGCAATGAATAATTTTGAGTAATGAGTATTTTTCATGAGTAATTTGAAAAGTTTTTTTCTTACTATGAGAAAGTCTTTGAAAACCACACAGCTTTCAAAGCCTATTCACAATTTGGGACTTACTCTATGCAAAAGTTGCACATGGTTGTTTTGCACAGAAAACAGCATTTTTTGTGCATGAAACAGAATTTTATGCACAGTGGCTTCAATTGGAAGGATGAGCTCAGAAAGTGGTGCTGAGTCATTCATTTTCCATTGGTTTGTGGGGTCCCTCATTGTTCATCTTTATCCCTCATACTATTTAACATATACATGAAGCCACTGGGAGAGGTCACACAGGGTTGTAGGGTGCAATATCATCAATATGGTGATGCAACCCACCAGTATTATGTCTTACCAAATAAGCCCAAGGAAGTTCTAAACTACTGCCTGCTATTATCAATGGACTGGACAAGAGTAAACAAGTTAAAGCTTAATCCAGACAAGATGAGTTTCTACCTGTGCTAGATGAGGTTATACCGAGCACTGAGTGAGCAACACAGTAAAGGAGGACAATGATTGCTCTCCTCCCGTTCTCTGCCACCTCACACATTCTCCAAGATTTCTCAAAAATGATGGCAAGTGGTTCTGCGAGTATGTCAGCAAATTATTTGCATACTTTGCAGTTGATCTGGCCCTGCAGATTTGAGCTCATTTAGGTTAACCAGTTGATTCCTAACTCCTTATCAGTCTTCCTTTGTAATCTGGATTCCTTGCAAAGGTCTCTGCTGAAGCATGGAAGTGCACAGTCCTCTTTTTGGGGGGAAAAAAACTGAAGCAAAATAGGGATTGAACAGTTCTGCCTTTTTGTTGTGATCTGTTAACATTTTATCATCCTTGTTGAGCAGCTGTCCCATCATTTCCTTGGTCATTTGCCTGCTTCAAACATATTTGAAAAAGCTTTTCTTGTTGCTTCCTGCTTCCCCAGCCAGTCTCAGCTCATTGGAGCTTTAGCTTTCCTTACACTATTCCTGCAAGCTTGAACTATGCAAACATAGGGATCTGGTGTCCTGTGGGCTAGCTGGAACTCATAGTTCTTCCCTAAGTATTTCACACACCTGTCTGTAGCCCTGCTCCTCACATCAGCTAGGCTGATGTGCTAAGTTATATTTAAGGATTACCACTCCACGGTTGCAGTGCCTCCTCAACTTGCTTTCTCAGTTGGGGTTGAAAAACTTCCATACGTTTCAATGAGAGATTTTTTCATGTTTACCTGGGGAGAAAAGAATTGTTGTGTGTGTGATGTATGAGGGTATATGATAGTATGTTGTGTGTGCATGTGGGGGGGAGAGATAATGAGTACGTACAAACCAGGTGTAGGGGTGTGGAAAAACTGTGGTTTGTGGTCTTGCCAACTCTTTCAATGCCTCTTCAGTCCCAAAGATACCTAAGAGTTACTGTGGTCTTCAGCCTTTTTTCATCCATTTTTCTCTATGTTAATCGTTTCTTCAGATATTTTAATCCTGGTCCTCTCTTTAAGGATCTCAGTGTTTGGAACTGAAATTATTTGAATTAGGGGGAAGCTTCTTCTCAATATATACTTAATTCATTTTATTGTTATTTTTATGTAGTTCATATAATTTATATTATTATTTTATTCCAGGGATCTTGTCAACTTTGGGGAATGGATATGTTATTTACATGTCTACCCAACGGAAAAAGAAGCTGAGGCCTGCTGAAATAATGACTGTCAATCTAGCAGTGTGTGACTTGGGAATTTCAGGTAATTTAACTTCAAATGGTCTGAGAATGAAAATATGGGGACTGGTAAGCAATGATGGATCAGTATGGAGGGTGCTGTACACAGAGTAATGTCTTCATTTGGTTTCACATGACAGTTTTGCGTTGTGCAATTTCTGATGCAGAATGCCAACCGGTGTAAAAATTATTCATCATGTATATCCTTGGCATTTGAACTATATTTGCCACTGATTACACATAGTGTTGCTGTTGATTAATGACAAGTCACTGATCAACATACTCATATGAATTAGTGAAATATGATTACAACTTTTAGGTTATGTTATCATCATTGTTTTTTTTAATTATTTTTTTAAAAAGTGCTTGCGAATAGTCTAATACAATTTGTAGAGGACAAGGCTACCTGTGTTACTAGTTGTGATGGCAGTACACTGGCGTCAGACAGTTTTTTAAACTACACACAGATTCAGAAACTACTTAGTTTTCCTTCTGTTTTCATTTCTCTTCTTGAATTACTATCAAGCTTCAATAATATCTTCCTGTTTCTTATCTTTTTCTGTGATCTGCATCGTAAAATTTTGCTTCTCTTTCTAAATGTTTTTTCCTTCTCTCATATGATTTTAATTTCCTTGGAAAGGCATCCTGTACTGTATGCATTGATACAACCCATTTTTCTCCTCCTTATTTCCTGCTTTTTATGTTTCTTGGAGCCATCTTACCAAGAAAAGCTGTGTAACTCTTGAAAACCCATTGAATTAACTACTTTCTACCCTCTTTCTCAGCTGTGTTTCCTATCATTGAGTCAGACAAACATGATTCCTCCATCAGTGTACACTCATGGTGCTAAATGAATGAATGAATAAATATAATAACCTGCAGGTCAGTTCACAAACCTAACAGTAATGTCAACAAAAAGACCTTAAAATAAATAGATAACTTCCATTTTACAGTTAAGACTGTTTTAAGGTAGCATGGTGTAGTGGTTTGAGCATTGATCTGCGACCCTAGAAACCAGGGTATGATTCTCTACTCAGCAGTGAAAACCCACTGGTTGACCTTGAGCTTGCCATGTATTTCAGCCCCAGAAAACCCCATGAGAGGTTCATCTTAGGGTTGCCATAAGTTGGAAGTGACTTAAAGGCACACCAACAACATTGATGTCTTTTAGTGAATTTTAATGTTTTCAATGTCTATGTTTTCACTTCTTCATTCAACAGTTTTTAAATTTTTTATTTACATTTTTATTGAAGCTTTTGTATAGATTTAATCTGTATTGTTTTTAAATATACTAGCTGCCTTGATTCTCATCATTGAGGGAAAGGTGAGATATAAATGAATAAAACAGTAATAACTAAAAATACAATTAATTTGGCAGTAAAACCAATTAATGATTTATTCAGTTTCTGTCTACTTCTGTAGATTTTCACCATTAAAAGTAGAGTAGAACTATTCTATTTACCTGTCCAGGCTACCCTGCTTTGGATTTGAGTGCAAGTTCACATATGATACCTATATATCTTAGGTTTAATTTTAATGTAGATCAATTCTGGTTTAAGTGCTTGGTCTTAATGGATAAAAAAGCCTGAAGACAGGCAGACCCAGATAGTTGTGTCTGTTTATTAAGGTGAAAGAGTCTACACAGCCTTCTTGTGTGAATTTAGAACTGTTGGAGCAATTTGTTCTAGCATGGATGTGGCTGAATATAAAATAATCAAACATACATTTGGGGTAATGGTATTATACCTGATAAATGTTTTATCATGATATTGTATATTCTCCATGGCATTCCACTGCATTCTCCACAATTACTTTCACAAAGTTAGTAGAGTTTTTAAAGGAAATTTACTACCATGTTTACTTAAGAAGATGCAATTGTCTTTTTCCCTAGTAGATTTATTTTTCCACTCTTACATTCATATCACAAAGCGTAACATTTTTTTGTGCGCAGATAACAACTATTATTTGATTAAAGTACTCCTCTATATGTGATTTTAGAATCAGCCTTTTTGACACCCCTTTTTGGTCATGCAACTTTAAGACTGTCTATTTAAGAAAATAATGATTCCTTTTTGCTTTTATTAACAACAGTTTGAGCCACATGCTCATACTAAATTAGCTCGGCATGGTAGTTCTGATTTGAAAATAGCTATGTAATCTTTTTTTAAAATAGAAGATATGGGCTGACTGTGGGATTTCTGCATTGAGTCAGTAGTAGGATGAGATCAAGAATTTCTGTCATTTTCAACACTGAACCTTATAAATCATTTATCTCCTGCTGCTTTGTCACAATATGCACAATTACAACTCTTCTTTGTGCCTATATGTGGGCGTTCATCTTTGAAGGATGCCAGTGGTCTGGCTGTGCAGGGAGTATTAATTGTGTCCTCAGAGAAAATGAAACCAACTATTATAGTTGATCAGTTTAAGCCTGATTTTAATTAATTTAGAATCAAATAGAATAAATACTTAGTTCAAGTCAACCAATTGTAAACTGCCCTTGTCTTATCTAAATGTACCTAAATTTATCTAGATTTAAAATTTCATCTGACTCAGTGGAAAACAATATTTGATGTGCATTAGAGATACCTACATATCTTTAGGAAGATATGTAATGCAAATAATTCTTCCCTATGACAAATGATACAGTGTTGATTCCGTTCTGGCTAAATATACTGCAGCACATTCATTTTGTTTGAGAAGAATCATTGACACTTGTAGAACCTTTTAAAATATATCCTGCCGTTTGGAATTTAACTGTTGCTTAGTGTAGCTGGATCCTTTTGCCCTTATTGCAGCAAAATATACTTTATATTTCAAGGTGGAAAAAACAAATATTCCAAGCGGACAACCAATTAAACATGTAATTTTAAAATGTGGCATATAAAAAGAGAGAAGATTTTACATAAAATATTTTAAAATATATTTCAAATAGATAAAATGGATAAAAACATAAAGCTATATTTCATATATATGAACCCAGGAACATTTTTTAAAAATATATATAAAATACTGTATATAAAATGCAAAACAATGGAACATGTTAGCATGTTGTCAACAGCTTCAGCCCCAATACAGTTAAGAATGTTTAGATGCTAGACTTACAAATAATATGAAGGAAAATCAGTAATGTTGCCAGTGTGCTCAGTGACCCAGGTCCCACTATAAATAGCATTTGCTTGTTTGGACTCTCAATAGTGATGTTGAGCTTGAGTTGGTCACTAAACATTGCTGCTTTCATCTTCCTTCTTTAAACAAACTTTAGTGTTTATCGCCATAAAATATTGCCTCCAAATCTCATCCTAGAGAGACAGTCCAGGAGGATACCACAATTGATCATAAAGAAAGCCAGCAAAAGGTCCAGTAGAACAATTTCTGTATATTTCTAATTATAGATAATCTACTAAAGTGACTAAAGCCATCTCTGTCCCATAACCAGGCCTGAAGGCATACTGAAATTGACCTGGGTAGATCTAAGAAATGGATCTTGGAACCACTGGAGCTGAGAAGCCACCACATGTTCTATTACCTTGCCAGGAATAGAATATTGAAGACTAGCTAGTATGTTTTCAGCATGAAGGGATTTGAGAAGGACTTTATCAGCTTTATCAACAAAAATCTTATCTCCAACTTTTTTAAGCATGCTGGACTCTGGCTTGCTACACCACTCCTTTCCCCCCACCCTTGGCCAATCCCTCTGTGGCTGCTTTCATGAGTCAGGAAGGGAAAGAGTCCAATACATACATGGCAGCTGTCATCTCTCCAAGACCACACCCTTGCATTCTACAAATGGAAAGTTATCTATTGTTGCTGTAAAAGCAGAGATCAACATCACAGCTACTGACACTGTACTGAATTACAGCATCCAAGACAGAATGAATCTGAGCAATTTGATCTGCAACGTGCCATGCAAGTTGTTCACAACAGGCTGATGCATGGCGTACATTCTCTTCTTATGGACCGGAACAGAATAGGTTCTTCAAAATTCTTGATAAGACCAATGGACAACTTGAGCAGATGCAGTCATGGTAGGAAAAAAAATAATTTATTTGCTGCCATCACCACCATGTGGTTCACAGCATGGGAGGCGCTAATCCAACCAGGAGGTATTGCTTCTGAAGGTCAGGAGTTCCCCAGGTGAAAAGTGGACCCGTCAGTGGGTTGCAGAGGGGCCAGTGCTGCCTTCAGCCCAGTTAGTATTATTTTATATGCCGTTTGAAGAAGTGTTCCTTTGACATACGGTTTTATATGATGCTTCAGCCAGGTCACCTGACTGACTGTGTTTTCCTTTACAGTGGTGGGAAAGCCTTTCAGCATTATTGCCTTCTTCTCCCATCGCTGGATTTTTGGCTGGAGTGGTTGCCGTTGGTACGGATGGGCTGGGTTCTTCTTTGGCATTGGGAGTCTTATTACCATGACAGCAGTAAGCTTGGATAGATATTTCAAAATCTGCTATTTATCCTATGGTAAGTTAGATTATGTAAAAGAATAAGACTCCTCTCTCCCAGAAGCTATCTAGTCAATTTCTGTTTCCTTGAACACCAGCCCCAAAATCCACGCAATTCAAAAACTTACTATTTCTCATGAATTATTAGGAATTAATTTTTAAAATGATTTGAGCTTATCCACCTAACCTAGAAAATGTCTTGTACTTTGAAGCCATCTGAACCACCAGATATTTAGATAACACTGTGGCCCTTTCCACACGTGGGGAAGGAAATGCTTAGAAACGCTACTCACCGGCTTTTTTGTGGGTCCGATTGGGTCCATCGGGACGAGGAGCAGCGCGAGCTCATCGCTCCACACTGCTTCGGCATCCAAAATGGCGGCTTCTGGTTGGTGGAGGCTCTCCACCAACCGGAGAAGCTCACCAGCCTAAAGCCCACTCCTGGCAGATCTGCAGGCACGCACTAGTGCGTGCCTGCAAATCTGCACTGGAGCGCGGCGACGGAGCGACACGGAGTCACGCGCTCCGTGCTTTTGAAAAACCTCTTAAAAGAGGTTTTTAAAAAGCACGCTGTGCGACCACTTCCAGTCGCTTCGGAGCGGACTGAGGTGTGGAACTACTAGTCCGATCCAGTCCACTCCATGGTGCAGACGACCTCCGTCGGAGATCGCTCTGTGCTGTTTTAATTGCCCCGTGTGGAAAGGGGCTGTATTTTATACCAATGATTGGAAATCTGTGCTCCTCTAGATTTTGTTGGACTCCACATCCCATCAGCATATGATGATGTGAGTTGTCGTCCAGCAACCTAAGGAGAGCCACAAGTTTTGAGCTAGAACAATGCATTTAGTATTGGGAAATATCCCAGCATATCTGTTGCCATCATGCAAAGAACTTGATGCCTTGGAGTAGCTAGTGAGTGCAGAAATTTGCTTTGAGTACAAGAACTAGGATGGGTTCCCTGTATTTCTATTTTCTCATCTGTTGCATAGAGTCATAGAACCCTACAGTGTTGGAAGAGACCCCAGGGGCCATCGAGTCCAACCCCCTTCTGCCATGCAGGAACCCACATCAAAGCACTCCCGACAGATGGCCATCCAGACTCTGCTTAAAATCCTTTCTTAAAAAAAGCCTAAAAATCAACAAGACCTACTACCAGTAGTTTCTGTCCACTATCATTGTAGAATATCAAGAATATCAAATAACTAAGGATTGTGTGAGGGGAAGGCATTACGCATAATAATTAGACAAAGAGGAATCCATTTGAAATTGGAATTAGAGGCCTAAATCCCTCTGAGTGAAATGATTCTCCCTTTTGCAGGCCAGCTTTGTCCTTCCTCATTTTTCTAATGTCAGTTCTTTTAAGCAGGAGAAAAGTGTATTCCACAAGCTGCTGGGACACTTTTGAACCCCCTGCCATCACAATAAAATTCAGAGAAAAATTACCTGTATGTGAGGTGTTTTTTTAAAAATATATATATATATGCGTAGGTAGCATTTGTACTTGATAATGAGATATATTTATTTTCCTCTAGGTACCTGGCTGAAGAGACACCATGTTTTTATCTGCTTAGGAATCATCTGGTCCTATGCTACTTTTTGGGCAACCATCCCATTTGCTGGCTTGGGCAATTATGCTCCTGAGCCCTTTGGAACCTCATGCACTCTGGACTGGTGGCTGGCTCAAGGTTCAGTGGCTGGACAGGCTTTTATTCTGAATATCCTTTTCTTCTGTCTTTTGCTCCCAACTGCTGTGATCGTGTTTTCCTATATTAAAATAATAGCAAAAGTAAAGTCATCAACCAAAGAAGTAGCTCACTATGACACTAGGATTCAAAATACACATGTACTGGAGATGAAGTTAACTAAGGTAAGTATAGGAACCCTTGTGGATTTTGGAACGGAATGGATGAAAGCATGGGAGTGGGATGTGTGTCTCTCAATTTAGCATATGGAAGGAAAACAATATATATGATGTAGAAACAAAAGTGAGGTAATTTGGGGCAGTTGGCAGGGGAAGTAATGACTGTAGATGGTAAAAGACTACAATTGACTTGTGCTGTTTCCATACTATACCCCATTAGCACGCTCTTCTGTTATAATCCCAGCATTGCCATTCATGTGATGGCAGCATGTTAGAAATGCTCTCTTCTACGTCCTTCCACCTTAAGCGGATGAGTAGTGGTACTGCCATCAGTGTTCCTTCTGCACTACAGTGTCCTTGGCCACTCCCTTTCCCCCACCTTCACCCCACCCCACTACCGCTGATTGGTCGGGGGCGGGTTTGTTTTTTTCTTGGAAGCCGTACTAATGCAGCAATATTATAATAGCATGACACACCAGTACACCATTGCACTTTTGTGCTATAATGCTTAAAAATGTCTTTAAAAAAATATAAAGTTTTAACTCAAAGGAGAAATTTAGCATAAATAGCGAGAGGTGATAGATTTTGAAGTTACCATGCTGAAGGAGGGACAAGCTGGGCATGCCCACACCCTGCCCATTCCTGGATTGATGATGACAGGAAGCGCTCTCAAGAACTATTATGGTACTGCACTGAGTCAGCTGATGGGATTGAAGTGCTTAAGGAGTCTCTTAATGGATTTTTTTTCTGAAAATGGTATAAGGCAGTTTGGCAACACTTGGGGACAGGATAGCAGCTGGATAGCAATGATGTCATGTGGTAGTACGACTCCTGGATTGAAAACAACTGGCAGCCGTTGTAGGATAGCGATGTTGTGTAGAAATCGCCCTGCACTTGTACAAGTATTCTGGAAGATAATCATTAGTTTTAGAAAAAAATCACTCCTACTTGTAAATTCTTAATTAACTCATAATGTTGCTTGCACTACATTAAATTAATACAACATGTCCTATACATTTAGTCCTAAGGCCTGGGGACTAATTAGTGCTGACACAAAACAACACAGACCACCCAAATAGGATTTATAAGGATGGAGGGGAGTCACAGGCATGTTCAGTAATGCTCCTAAGCCACCAGAATAAGAAGTGGCACCAGCCCAGGACTTACCATAAGTGAGATCTAGGGAAAGACCCTAGCACTTAAGACAAACATAGAAGCTTTTACTATAGTATCTGCTAACTCTCTTCCTCCCTTTATTCCCTTGGTCCTCTAATCAGACTTTTGAGATAACAGCTTTCTACAGGACATTGTGAGAATTTGCTACAAATTCTAGGAAACATAAATCAAGAGAACAGCAAGTAGAAGACTTTTGCTTCTCTCTTATTCATTTATCAATGTATCAATAAATAAAATTAAAAAACTAAATAAAAGAATACAAAGTAGATTAAAACACTTTGCACTGACATGACAAGAAGAGGTGAGTTTCTTCAGAGAGGCCATCCAATTTACCACGTCCCATTGCTGCACCACATCTGGTGGGGTCATATACGCCCTTTTCGCACAGCATTTCTGAAGCAAAAGGGCCCCTTGAGCATCGTGAGGAGCGTCGTAAATGTGAGGAGCGGTCCATACGACGCACTCACATTTGTGCGACGCTCAAGGGCCTGACTCGGACCACGCACGCATTTTTTCATTTTTGGCTCAAAGCCGAAAATGCTGCGCCGTCGCACATCACTCCGGGGCCCTGTGCGCACTTACCTGGCATGCGGATCCTCGGGAACCAGGCTGGTCGCGCGTCCTCTCCTCAGTGCAGCCTGGCAGGTCCCAGGTTGCACTGCGAATGGAAGAGGAGGGGCGTTCGAGCGACGAGGAAGCAGCTGCAGAGCTGAAGCAGGAGGGACGCGACAAAGTTCCTCCCAAGCCTTCATGCACGAGCCAGGCAGCCCAGCACCGGGAAAAGGTAAGGTGCGAAAAGGGTCACAGTGAAGCACTTTGAATTGAACTCAGAAATAATGAGTTCATGTGGTGGCATTGTGTGTTTGTATTGCCAATTTCAAGTTTACTATCTCCAGTTTACCATTTACTGTATCCCAGAATAACAGAAGCTTCTGGATTATTTTAAAAGGCAGTTCCATACACAGTACACGGCAGTAATACAAATAGGAAATCATGATAGCATGGATAACTGAAGCAAATCCACTGAGTCCTAGTATACTGCTGGCCTCAGCTAGTATAAGGTGCTCTCAGCCATAGAAGTGATTCTAGTGAGAGGGATAACAAAGTGCTCTGGAAGAATGAAGCTAGTCCTTTATGGGAGAATCTGGAGTGCAAACCACAGGTTGAACCCCACTAAGCTGATGCGGATATACTACCTGGAAGTGATACTTCAGTCTTGTTTGAACTCAACTTTCAGTCATTTCCCCAGCGGTTGGTTGCTTTAGCTCTGGGCTTGCATGTCTTCTTTTCCCAGAAGCGTAGGAGCATTACGGGACTTGCCCACTGGCCCCTATTGAACTGTGCTTGCTCTGCTTTCCATGAATGAATGTAAACTAACAATAGAGTCAACTGCAGCATGATTTCAGTTTTAACAATATGATGGGAATGATGCAGAGGTGTACATTCTTGTTCCTATGCCAACCTGATGTTCAGTCCCTAAAAATGCCACATCAAGGATCTGTTGTACAGCAACTGAAAGAGAAGGGGGAGACCCTTTCCAAGAATAGTAGGAGCCTCTATCTTATTTTCGCACACTACCCCTCCTTTCCATACCACAGGCCATCCCATTCAGCAGATTCCTTTACCCTTCTGTGTAGACACACGGGGACTGTCATCCTGGGGAAGATGGTAGAAGTGGGGCCAACAGTGTCACACTCATCCAGTCCCACACTCTGCTCCATCTGCATTTCAAATGGTAAATGAACTGTTAGGGAAATAACAACAGCAATTTTTTATTTGGGAGCATTTCAATTGAGGAAATTCATATTCCAAACCAACAAACTTCAGCTTGGTTGGCATCTCTGGTGCAAAGCATTGTAACTAGGTCCTGTGGTTTATCTATAGCTTCTTTCCCTTCAAAATGCTTTCCATGTCTCCAAAAAAGGGGCTTGCATCCTGTTAGTGACATGTACTATCTAGTAACTTTCCAAGTTACACCTGTATATCTAACTTTATTTTTATCATGACAGATGGAGGAATTCAGCACCGCCATCTACTACAGCTGCCTCCCCAAGCCACCTACTTGTTTTCTGGCTGAGCACCCTCACCCACAGCCATTCAGTGGTGAGGTAGAACTGAGGGCAGGATGAGGAGCAGCCATTCCTACAGCTACCTAAAAGAGGGACAAGGCATCCTCCTGGGAGTCCTCCAGAGTCCAGGACAATGTCTTCTGCTGGAGGGCGCTGCAGGAACACAGCTGGCTGGCTGCTCCTTGTCCTTCCCCCCAGCCCAGCCCAAAAACTGGTAGGTTGAGCACATGGGGAGGGGAGGGGAGGGGAGGGGAGACACACAGCTATGCTTGGTGGAGCTTAACAGTCTGCCAGTGTGATGCAGGATCTCAACCAGTAATTCAACTGCAACAATGACACGCCTCCAGGATAAACATTGGGGCTGCCAATGCTTCAGAACAACACAGAGAAAAACACATAAACAGTGTCCAGATACAAAATACTAATTATAATATGAAACCCTCATTTGAACCCTCATTTTGGCAATTCCAAATCCAACTTTCAGCCTCCTCGCTTTACTTTAGAAAAGCCTTAATTCTCTTTTTAGTACTTAATTTTTGATGCTATCGAGATTTTTTTTAAAAAAGTACATGTGAGTGTGTTAAGAAAAAACCTGTGGATGTAGTCCACTTGCAAGTCATCTAGGTTAGGAAGTTACTGGAAGAAATAAAACATGTTGTTATTTTCTTTCTGTCAAAACATTGCCCAATCACCACAGGCTTTGGGCGGATCACATCTATTATGTGAGATGTATGGTGTGGTTTGTTCCCATCTGGGCATTAGGGAGGATGACATTTGGTTGGAAAAGGATCATATCATTAGTCATATGTATGCCTTAGAAAAGAAGTTTCCATACTGACTGGAACTGGCCCTAAGTTTACAGGACTATACTGCTTCCAATTCTTTGCCTCCCTTTCTCTCTCTTTGCCAGTGAAGTGGCAGTTTTATACACACTTGTCTGAGAGTAAGTAAGATCTGTTGAATCAATAGGACTTAACTGCTTATACATGTGCTGAAACTGTAGTCTGGGGGCTGCATTTGGCCCCCAAGCCCCACTTTTGTGCCTCCTGAAGCCCCTGCTAACTCTAAAGCCTACCAAACCCTTAGAAAAATTCCGCATGATTTTTAAGCGATGTTTTTCCCCACAAAAAGAGGTTGGGTTAAAACTGATCACAAATGTACCAGTATCTTTCCCTCACTCCTCAGAGCCCTCTAAGGACTGCCTAAAGAAATCAGCCAAAATGGCAGGTGGATGTGACATGATGTCACTTTCTAGTATACAAAAATGAAATAGCACAACCTGCTTTGAGGTGCAGTTGGAACAGGCCACACCTCCACTGCAGTTGTCTACTCCTGTATCATACTGTTGTTTTCTAATAACTAGCCTCACCTTAGACAGGTGTACCTGTTAACAGGTTATCTACTTTATGCTAAGTAGAATTCGTTTCAAAGATAAATGTGAAAAAGTTGAATGTGCTTTGGTTTGCATCATGTTAATAAACTGAATCTGTGTATTATTTGTACTCTGTTTGTCAATAACTGCAATTCTAGTAATAATAGGAACTGACCAAGTAATGTGAAACAGATTGACTATTCAAAATAACAAGGTTTTCCCATCTTTTATGTTCAACAGGTGGCAATGTTGATCTGTGCAGGATTTCTAATTGCTTGGATCCCGTATGCTGTAGTGTCTGTGTGGTCAGCTTTTGGAAGACCAGATTCAGTTCCCATCAAAGTTTCAGTGATACCAACTTTGCTTGCAAAATCAGCAGCCATGTATAACCCAGTTATTTACCAGGTCATTGACTGCAGATCTGCCTGTTGCCGGCCAAGTGATCTCAAGTCACTGCAGAATAAAAACTCTGTGAAGAAATCCAGGTATGTTTTCTAGGAGTGGGATATTACATGAAAATAATACAAACATTTTTTCAAGGGCCAAACTAGAAGTTACGGCAGCCCCAGTCACACAGAATTGGAGTTCAAATTTTAACGGCAACAAAATGTAATCTCCTCCTTTGAGGCCCCTCCCTAAACTGCAAACCCCAGGATTCCATAGGATGTTGAAAGTGGAATAATAGCACTGTAACAGTCTGGTGCGGAAATGGCCTGGAGTAGTAGAAGTGAGTGTGGTCACTAGATTTTATGTAATTTTATGAGTTAATAGTATTTGGCATTAAGACTTTAAGAACTTTGATAATATTGAGTTTACTTATATGAGTTTATTTCTGCCCACAGGCTGTACATAGTATCTACAGATAAAAATGCTGAGCTAATTAAGGAAACACAACTGGACAGTGTGTAAAACACTTCAACAGTCAAGTCACGCACCTGTTTTCTTCTCAACTGCTTCTTTTACAAGTACTGTACATATTAAATTATGGCAGCTTCATTTCACTGTTGTTATTGTTTTCTCATACTGAAGTCTTGCATAGAATGCTCCCCCATTCACTGGAATATTCATGGTTTTCAAGATGTCACAGGCTTATTTGTTTATATCTAAATATGTGAAGAATGCTCTAGAAGTCATAGGCCCTTTCCACACCTTACCTTTTTTCGGCACTGGGGTGCAGGGATCACTCGAGCAGCGTTCAGTGAGAGGCTCTCGCGTCCCTGCTGCTTCAGCTCCACACGAGCTGCCTGCTCCTGAGCAGGTAGCGCGAGAGCCCTGCCTCTTCCTTCCACAGCGCAGCCTGGGAATTTCCCAGGCTGCGCTGGGGCAGGAAGTGTGACCACTGCTACTCCGGAGGCTCCCCACGCACAGCAAGTGCGCATGGGGCCCTGGAGCAATGCACGATCTTCACTATTTTCTGAAAAAGTGCATGAGCAGTGCCTGCCAGAACCTGGAGCATCACACAATTGTGAGTGTGTCGTGCAGATCGCTCCTCACAATCGCTTGACGTTCCAGGCGCCCTTTTGCATGGCAAATGCGAAATTTTTAGGATTTTTTTTTTTAAAAAACAACCTCATAAACTTTCTTATACAAATTGTGTTAAATATTGTCATTGTTCATGTTGTTAATGTTAACACCTGGCCTGACCAGCCTCCTTTCAGACATTCTTGGTCCACTCAACAAGGGCCACATGCATGTAAGCAGCAGGATGCCCCAAGCATGAGCTGTAGTAGGATGTGAAGAATGATTATTAATATTTACATGCTTGATGGAAAAAGAGTGTTGTGACACTTGAGTCAACCCATCAAGGAAAAGGAGAAAACTCACAAGATTCTTAGCAGCTTGGGACTTTGCTTAGGAAAATGTGTTTTTTTCTGTGCTCAAAATATGTTTTGGGACAGAAAGCACTTTGGGTAGGAAATATGCTCTCCACATAAGACTCAATGCATTTGCATTCACTGATAACTTTGTGTAATTTGTACAAATACACCAGTTCTTGTGCTGTTTCATGCACAAAGTCCTTTCATTTCATTTCTTCTCTCTGTCTGTCTGTCTCTCTCTCTCTCTCTCTTTCTCTCTCTCCTAAAGCAAGCCATTGATTTTGTGCAAAAAACAGTTTTCTGTGTAGAAAAACTGAATGCATTTTTGTGCAAATCTGTTTTCCCAAGAACAAATAGCGCTCAAAAATTGCACACAAAGCTTTGTATTCTTGTGGAGCAAGGGGTAAAAAAAATCACTGAAACTATTCCATCTTGTTTGTGGTAATTAAATAAATGAAAACTTACTTCTCTAAATCAAAGACTTAGTCAGAGAGAAAGCACAGACAAAGCTAAAAGCATTAGCTTAACAAACTGCATAACAAACTGCATAACAAACTAACAGTGGCTACTTTCGGGAGGGTGTTGCCCCTAAAATAGGGAGGGGAGGCAACCCTCTGTCGACAAGTCACTCATAAGTATGAAAGCTAATGGCACATTTATCACAAGGCTTAACATTGTTAAATAGAATAACAGAAAAGTTTTACAGTAAGTCTCTAAAAATGGGGGGGGGATTCTAATTCAAATATTTAAAAAACAGACCAACAATGATACTGTACTATATTTTCAAGAGAAGAGTAGAAGCAGTGATGCAAAAGGTATTGTTCTTTACCCTGTCTCCCCTTATATAGTTGTCTAAAACAGTTTTACACCAGTCTAGTAGAGGAGATTTCCCCCTAATGCACAAAAGTGCTCTGTTGTCCTTTTCTGCGCTTATTGAGTCCATCATTGTACTTGTTGGATTCATGTCATGCAGCTGGAGACAGATCTAATCATCTAGGGCCACAAGCTGCTCGTAAAGATGCTGGATGAAGGCCCATGTAACTTGTATCCCCACTCTGAAAAGCTGATTTGTCCAGACCTTGTGCCATTGTACATCTAGAGCCACATATGAACTGCCTGCAAATTTAGTTTATGTGATTCCTTTCAGCCCTACTCTGATTACAAAGTTTTCCTAATTGATTCAAAGAGTAATGGATTTATTTCTGAGGTATGGGGAATGTTAAAAAATACTAGATGGCAGTATTAGGCATTGTAATAGATGTTTTTCTATTAAAACATCAACTGTATATTCAAGTTATTCTCAGATGTGAAAAGATTATACTTTTGTCTTCAATTACATGACAAAAATAAATCATCAAAGAGGAAAAGTGCATTTGACATTTAATTTGTAAATGCCAATACTTTTTAGTAGCTCAGTAATTAATAGTTCAACTGATACAAGCGGCATGTTTTGGTCAAGTCTGGGGAAGTCTGGGGAAGAAGTCTGGGGAATAGGTCAGGCAGTTATTTTCTGGGATTCAACAGCTTCCCACAAACATGTTAAGACATTTGAGCAAAGATGTGTAAGGAAGTCCAACAAAAATACTCATCTCCTCAGTATAAAACTGTAGATGCTCATATTTGTGTATGTATATTTTAATTTATTTTTATTTAAAATATTATATCCTTCTTACTTAAAGAAAACCATGGATGTACATGGGTGTGTTAATAAGTATACAGGCAGCCTCCACCTTTCGATGTCCCATTATCTGACAACTTGCTCTTTCAGCACTTCCAAATTAAGGACAAATTCCATTAATTCAACAGGGGTTCTGCTCTTTCATCAGTTCTTCTTGCCTACAGTGGCTCACTTGGGACTGCTCACAGATGCATCCTGTCAGGATTTGTGGCTCGTTCACAAGTAATTGCTGGTTGGGTAATGGGATATGCAGTAGAAATAGATCAGATAGCTTATGAATGGACATAGTCTGCTACAGTGCTTCAAAGTAGTGATTTGTAATTGTGGATTGCAGCCATGTATCTGGAATTCTGGGATTCCAGGGCAAAGAAATGGTTAATTGCTCTATTGTTTGCTGCTATAGTGTATCCAGGTAAGAGAGTGAAGATCAGAGGGGGAAGAATTGGTATCGGTAAGGTGCTATGAGAACTGCATTGCTCACTGATAAGAAGCTAAGAACTTGTTCCTGCTTCAAGGAGGAAGGATATGTAAATAACAGAGGATCTGGGATAATGCCTAAACTGGTGGGATGGTGTGAGGTTTATGGTCTTCACTAATCACAGCTTTGTGCACCTAAATTTTTATGCAAAGATATAAACCTGTAACCAACCCATTTGCTATAGTCCCAGTAACTTCTAAGGAAATGTGCTTGCTTGCTACAAATAAACACTGCTGTTAAAATCTGAGTGGAATTTGTGAATGGCAAGTTATCCAGGGCATGACACACGCTACTTGCAAAGTGAACTGAGGGGGGGGGGAATGTCAAGCTGGCTGAGAGACTTTTCAAGCAGTGTGCAGCCTCTGTAATTGCTTCATGCTCCCTACAGTACAGTGCATGGGTTCCACTTTTTAATTAATTCCATTTTTTGACAGTCTTCCAGTCTCTAATCTGTCAGATAAGTGGAGGAAGCCGGTGTGTGCACAAATGGTAATGCTGTATATCTGTCTACATTCTAAAAGGGAATGCGTCATATCAACAAGAGAGGCATAAATTTCCAACAATATGGCCAAATTTGGTAGTAACAGCAGGCAGGACAAGTAAATAGGTATATACATTACCTAAGGTGTTCCTGCAGATCTCCATCTTCATAGAAATAAAATTTATATTGTTCACCTTATACACAAAAGTACTTGCAGACCGCCTTTGGACACTTAAGTTCTCTTCCTATTCCTTCAATGAATTTGAAAAGAAATGTATAAAAAGCTAGTAAAACCTTTTCCTAAAAAGCACTCTTTAAAGACTTTGTGCTATGTACTCACACACTAATGAGATAATAATGAAGATATTTTTTTAAAAAAAATTGATAATGAACTATTTGATTGATTGATGATTGATTGATGGATTGATTGATTGATAAGTGATAATGAACACTGTCCATAATCTACAAGCCCTCTTCCCATGGAATCAGGAGTCAGGTGCCTGATGATAGTGGTCTCTTGGGAACAGGATGCAACACTCTGAAGCTGCAAAGAGACCGTCATAAAATGGCTCTGCACTATGGCTGAGGGAGCACCACATACCGTGGAGTTACTGAGCAGGCAATGACATGGATGAGGAGGAGGATTCTGATTGGTGCGGTTTGGTTCGAAGCATCTGCAATTTCCACACCCAGCTACCAGCCTCAGGCAGGAAACTGGTGTCTCAGCTTCAGGGTTCTTCATTCAGAACCTGTGGCAACTGTGTTTATAAGACCTATAGAGGCTCTGAAGTAAAGAAAGCATGATGGATTTTTGAAAACCGTGACGTACAAAAATTACATATTCTCTAGATTCAAGAACCTGAGTGAATAAACAACTTTAGGATATCATATGATGTTTTGTATCTAACCCACATAAAAATATATAGCTATAAATAATCTTCATGCCATAGAATTTGGGACAGCAAGATTGAAGCAGATCAAAATCTATATCCCTGAACAGACTCCATCAGAGTATGAAGTGATACCTGTCTGATCCTACCAGTTCACCTCTCCAGATCCTAAACTGGTTGCCTACCTTGTGAGACACATCAACGTATCTGTCTCTTAGATCTTTTGTACATCCATGTATCCAAGCACTTCTAAAAATTGGACTGGAGATAGTGGATGGTCACAGTGATGTAGACACTGGATAAAGGTGCACACCAAAGAATTTAAGAAGAAAATCAGACTGCACCTTATAGATTACAGCAAAGCTTTTGATTGTGTAAACCATGGAAATGGGGGTGCCACAACATTTGATTGTCCTGATGCATAACCTGTACTCAGAACAAGAGGACAGAATAAGGAAAATGGTTTGCAATTGGCAAGGGGACCAGGCAAGGCTGCATTTTATTTCCCTATCTGTTTAATTGGTTGCTGAGCATATCATATCTTAGGCCATTTCCGCACTAGACTGTTATAGCGCTATTATTCCACTTTCAACATCCTGTGGAATCCTGAGGTTTGCATTTTAGGGAGGGGCCAAGTGGCCCCTCCCTAAACTGCAAACCCCAGGATTCCACAGGATGTTGGAAGCGGAATAATAGGGCTATAACAGTCTAGTGTGGAAATGGCCTAAATCAAGACAAGATTCCAAGGAAAAATACACGAAAATTGGAGGAAGGAACATCTATAATTTAAGATATGCAGCTAATGCCAAACTACTAACAGAGAATAGCACGGACTTGGAACGATTACTGAAAAAAGTCAAGGAAGAAAGTGCAAAGGCAGGTTTATAGTTGAACATTAAGAAAACAAACATAACAACCACAGATGATTTATATAACTTTAAAGTAGTCACTAAAGATATTGAAATACTTCAAGATTATACATATTAAATGTGATTAATTCAGTCATTAATCAGTCATTAATTAATTAAAATGTGATTAGTTCAGTCATTAATCAGATTGGAGACTTCAGTCAAGAAATAATAATAAGACTAGGACTTGGAAGGACAGCTATGAAGGAACTAGACAAAATCTGAAATGTGGAGATATATCATTGAATACTAAAATAAGGAGCATCCATGCCATCCTACTTCCAATTTCTGTTTATGAGTGTGAAAGCTGGACAGTGAAAAAAGCTGATAGGAAGAAAATCAACTCATTTGAAATGTGGTGCTGGAAAAGAGTTCTATGAATACCCTGGACTGCTAAAAAGACAAATGAATGGGTCCTAATGCAAATCAAACCTGAACTCTCTCTAGAAGCCAAGATGACTAAGTGAGACTTTCATATTTTGGAGATGCTATGAGATGGCATGACTCACCAGAAAAGGCAATAACGCTTGGTAAGATAGTAGGCAAGAAGGCAGTAGGAAAAGAGGTGGATGGCATTACAGATGGATTGACTCAGTGAAGCCACAGCCCTGAGTCTGCATCCTGAGAATTATTAAAATCAATAGATTATTGGTTGAATTCTCCTATAATTCTACAAAGCCCTGGAAATTTCTCTTTCTTGAAGTTATTGCCATTTTTACCTCCTTTGGACACATTTTCCCAAGTCAAACATTCCCACTCACAGATGTCAATACATCTTGTATGTTTACCAATATTAACAACAATGAATGAATGACGAATGTATTTTTGGACAAATATACTGCATCAGGCTATTAGCATTCTGAAAGAATGAGAAAACAAACAGCAGTCCTAAAAATGCTACCTAAGCTAAAATGTATGTCATATCACATAAAATTAACTGTATAGTTTACATAGCAATACTGAACAAAATAAAGTCATAAATATTTTTTATCACGTCAACCCGGATGTTGTTGTCATCCTCCTCTTCCTTCCCCAGCTCAACATAACAATTCTATCAAAGTTGTCTTTCATGCTTTCATCTGTTTAAAATATCTGTTTATGGCAGAACATCATTTTGCAAATCCAGTGGGATGCTTTATTTTTGTGAAGGGCACTCTGCGAATCTAGCAGCTAATACTAGGCTCACAAGTAGAGTCATGCAGTTCTGGAAATTTGGTGCTTAAGGAACTGAAAACTTTCAAATTTGGAAACTGATCTTGAGATCTTAACAGTATTGGACAGAAAGCTGACCTCTCCACTTCCATTTAAAGAAAGTATACGTGAATTTTTTATGGGGCCATATTATGCAACTAGATAAAGTTCTTTGAAGCAAAGAGGCATCAATGTTCTTTGTTATACTTGTCACCCTGATTTCTGGGGTCCCTTAGGGGGCTCCTTAATGTACTCCACGTGATGAGAACTCTACAGAGCACAAGCAATAGCAATGCGAGAGGCAGGATAACCTAGCGGGGTCTTTTTATCCAGTTTTTACTGGGTCAGGCCAAGACAAAAACCAGACAACAATGCCAAATAAATGATTTTATTGAAGGGAATATCACACATCAACACACTCACTCACACACTCACTCAAGACCTATTAAGAAGCAAAAGAGAGGAAACTGGATAGGAGAAGTATTGAAGGGATTGCAGCTGGGGTGATACTGCACCTTTTCCTGAAGTCCTTGGTCCGGGAAAACAGCGAAAGAAGTATTGCTCAGCACAGAGGGCTGAGGGGATTAGTTGACTGATGGAGAAATGGTCTGCTGGTATGACTGGGAGTTATCCAAAGAAACTCTCAAAAACTAGGACTATTTGTAGGGGAAAACATACCTTGAGGGCAAATCCTCTCCCAGGGAGAACAATGGGTGTTGCAATGGAAAAGAAGCTCCATGATGGCAACTCCTTTTTGCATGATGAGATTACGAGGTGTTGCCAAAGTTTCAGGATCTTCAGTTGCATTGGGTTGTGGTGTGAATTTAGGAAGATGGTCCTTGCCTGATAGGATTTTATTGCTATCAGTGCTCAAGTTGGGGAAAAGATGCTAATCTCCTCAATTTGGCTCCTCAGTAGCTGAGGACCTTTTGTTTACTGTGGGCTTGCACAGCTTGAGGTCTTCTGGGGCTACATGACGGGGGATTTTACTGGTCTGACCTGGTTTTCGATCATTCAACCATTGCTGCCTACGTGCTCATCCGGGTGACCTCTCTGGCATGTTGAATCACATTTAATATTAAAAATTGTAGGCCCTGGGATAGGGTATACCAATGAGGTAAAATACATGTTGGCATTAATGCTGGGAATAGTGAGAGAGCAAAGTCTAGATAATGCCTGTTCTTTGTTTTCAGCCTTCTATATCTTTCTTTGATCTATGTGCTCAAGCCTTTTGCTTGCTTCTTCCCTGCTGATATCATTTTCCTTTCTCTCAAGAAGTTAGTTACTCTCTTTGTTTCGTTTGTCTGGAGGGAGCATCCATGAGGCTCCAAACCCTCAATGGATGCTACCTTAAACCCACACACAAGAGCTAGCTTTAGGAGCTCTTCTAATCATGTTTCTGTCAACTTTTTTGGCTGTCTCTTTTCCTATCCTAAAATGGCTTTCCTGAGACAATAAACGTTATGTTTTCTTTTTCACTTTACAAGAGCATCCCAAATTGTTTATCCTGTTTCTACCACAAGCTCATGTTACATTAACCCCACTGCACTCTGCTTAATATAGACACAAAATATTCCACAAAAGTGGGTAGGACTTTCACTTCTATTCAGAACTTGGAAAAGTTACTTCCTAGAGTCATTCATATAGTATAGCTGGGGCAATCTTCAGAGGTGTAGTTCAAAAAAGTAATATTTCTAAACTGAACTCCTATTTTGCCACTGTATCTTATCCTGGATCATCCTCAGTTTTTCAGCTTCAGAGAATTATTCCCAATACTGGCATTGGAACGATGGAGGAATATATAAAATATTCTATCTGATTTATCTGAAAAACATATTAAACAAACAGACACGCCACCATCACACCATGTGAGTGTTCATAAATGGTTCTGTATCAGCCTGGAGTCTCAAACCGTATGGCCCAGGACCCTGGTTGTTTTCTTTTGGCCTTTCAACATTTTATTAGGGATCTTGATAAGGTTCTAGAGGGATCAGACATAAAATTTTCTGAGGACAAGAGGTTAACAAATCATAGGAGAGAAAACCAAGAGAGAGTCAAGATTCAAAATGATTTTGAAAGGAAAGAACAGAGTCACTTTTTCCAATCCTTTATTTTTTCATGGGTTTGTTCCACCCCATGCTCCACTGGTATTGAGTCCAGACATAACCAGAGGAATTTCTAAATTAACTCTGGAATTGGAACATGTGCAGTTTACTACAACTTGTACACATTTTCATTAATTACAGTTCCCCCCTTCATTTGTAATGCACATTGATAAAAGTTCCTACAAAAATCGGTTTTAACATGACTGTAGCTCTTATTCCATTATACTTTTTGTGTTGTGGTTTAGCGATGTGCACATGTGCTCCTGCACACACTGACAGAACACCCCACAAAAATAATATTGACAATATAAAATATTATTACCTTTATTGTCTATTATTGCCATAGTGTTTAAATAAATCTTCCGAAATCATATTTTACATCCTTATATCCTTAATTTGTGAAGATAATATAATCATTGTAACATATCCTCACATTATATCATTAAATCATATCTTTAATAATTGACAATCGTGCCTCAATACTTACCACTGATATTTTACCTCATTTCTCTACCAAGTAACTACCAAGTAAGCACTTAATCCCTAAAATTATTTAAAGTATTGTCATTTATCAATGCAGTTAATTTCTCCATTTCTATCATATTGTAAATTTTACTCAACCATTCTTCCACCAATGGAATTATAGTATCTTTCCATTTTGGGGGGCATATACAATTCTGGCAGTTATATATAGCAAGATCTTCAAATGTGCCATCACTGTCTGGTTTTCTGTAGCATTCACCATATTTGAAAGGTAGACCTCTGCTTTCTTTAGGAAGTTTATTTTTAAAATTTTGGTAATTTCTTTATGGATTCAAGACCAACATTTTAAAGCTTTGTCACATTGCCATCAGATGTGGTAAAAAGTCCATTTTTCATTCTGCATTTCCAACATTTATCATTGGAACCTTTATGTAGCTCTTTAGCTAATTTCTTTGGCGTTAAGTGCCACCTGTAGAACATTCTATTTTTTAAAAAAATATTATTGATTATAAAAGAAAAAGAACAAAACAAAAACACAATGTGATTAACATAAAAGGAAAAAAAGGAAAAATTACAACAAAAAAGCTTACATTACTATTTCTCTTCAGATCCTTTATCATCATATACTTATTCAACATATGATATATCATATTGCTCATATATTTTTGTTACTTGTATCTAAATCTCATTCTCATTATACTCATTATTGTTATAATAATTTCATTCTTAACTCCATCCTTTTTAACTATATTTAACCTATTGCTATTACTGAATATGATCTTATTACTAAACATATTCATACTAACCCTAAATGTGAACCCATCCCCAGAGCCAATTGTATTTCAGATTACTCCACCTTCCAAAATTGTAATTCTTCTTGTGAAGGTATGGCACTTCCCTCTTTTATCAGAACCTTTTCCACAAATATCTTCCATATTGCTTCAAAATCATTCCTTCATTATTCCTTTTTTTACTTTAATTTGACATGTTAGCTTATCATTAATCACAAGTTTTCACACTTCTTTATATCCTTTATTTTGAAATCTTCTTGAGTTTTCTATTTTCTTGATATAATTAACCTTGCTGCAGCTAATAAATTTGTAATTAAATGCTTCATTGCCTGGGTACAATTAGCCTTATCAAATATAGATAATAATGCTATACCTGGACATATTTGTAAATCAATTCCTATTATCTCTTTTATCTCTTTAAACACCATTTGCCAAAATTTCTGTACACCTTCACAATTCCACCACATATGAATATATGTGCCAATCTCTTAGCAGCCCCTCTAACACAACCTTAAATGATTCTTACCTATATAGTTTAACCTTACTGGTGTTAGATACCATCTCCAGACCAATTAATAATAATTCTCTTTTATCCTTACGGATAATTTTTTTAAATGATGCTGATTCCAATTTTTTCCCCAGTCTTGAGTATCTATTTTTTGTGCTAATTCTTCCTCCCGTATTTTTCTAAGATATTCATCTTCATCTTCATGTATTGACAACATTTTATATATTTCACTTGTGGTACCCTTCAATATTTCATTTTCCTCCATACCATCTCTTGTTTAATCATTTGTTCAAATTTAGTGTATTCTCTAAAATCTTTATTATTGTTTTTCCAATTTCTTTGTCCACTGCTCTAACTGAATATAATTAAGCCACGACATCTTAGTACCCTGCAATTTCTTTTTATTTTATCTTTATTCATCATTATATTCATCCAATCTTTTAACATATATTCTTTGCTTCTTTAATTTCTTCTCTAATTCACCTCTCAAATTCATTGGAAATTTTTCCATCATTACTACTGGAGCTAATGGTGAAATAGCCAGCATTAATTTTTCTTTATTTTAATTCCAAATTTCTAATACTGTAGAACATTTTATAGTAATTTTCTTTTAGATCAAACTTCCTGTGATATTATCTGGTGGTCTAATTGTAGAGAGTGGCCAATATTCTGTTTTAATGCTGTCTTTGTTCATGCAGTCTTTAATTACATCTTGCTCCATTCCCCATTTTAGTAACGATTTGTACAGTTTAGCAATAATATGTTCATTTCAAGAGTTTAATATTGTTTCAAATTCAGTTTTATTATATTCAATATCTTCTGTTTTAGTGTTAGTCTTAAATCTCTCAATCATTTGTCTGTAAAGAAGCCAGCATCAGTTGGTTCCTTCCAATCCTAATTCTCTAATGCTTTCATTTCAAAGTTCTCTCCTTGGTGTTTCAGTAGATCTTTGTATGTTAACCAGTTCTCCAGATTATGTTTGCCTTTTCTTTGAAATGCTTCTTGAGGAGGCATCTGTAAAGTGGTTTTTTGGACAGACCTTGGATTTATATTTTAACCAAATTCTTGAGATCTTCTTAAATAATGTTCATTAAATTATTTATCTGTTGTATACTTGCCGTACCATATACAGTGGCTCCTGCAATTTCACGAGGTGGAGGGGCCACTGTACCCTCATGAAAGTGAAAAAAACAATGAATAACTCCCCACACACACACACAATCCTCCTCTTGTTCCCTTCCAGGGCTCCATCTCCCATTCCCTTACCATTTGCCCTGGCACACAGGCCTTACTTCTCCACATCGGGGTCAAAGGAAAAAGAATGGAGGGGGGAACTCTGAAAGGGAGAAGGAAGGAGTTTTCCCCTCCATTCCTTTGCCTTTCGCTTCAGCGTGCATTCTCAACACGAGGGCCAAAAGCAAGGGAATGGGAGGGGAATGCTCTGGAGAGGAGAAAGAAGGCATGTGTATGCCTTCCCCTCCAATTCCTTTGCCTCTTGCCTCAGCATGTGTTCTTAGTGCCAGAGCCAAAGGCAAGGGAATGGAAGAGGGGCTCTAGAGAGGAGAAGGAAGGCATGTGCGTGTGCCTTCCCCTCCATTCCTTTGCCTCTTGCCTCAGCACGTGTGCTCAGTGCCAGAGCCAAATGCAATGGAATGGGGGGCTCCAGAAAATAAAAGGAAGATGTATGCATGCCTTGCCCCCCATTCCCTTGACCTTTGCCATGGCAGGTATTCTTAGCACTGGGACCAAAGGCCAAAGGCAAGGGAATGGAAGGGGAGCTCCAGAGGGGAGAAGGAAGGCATGTGTGTAGATGGAGGAATGTAGAAGCATGCCAACCAAGTTTCAGATTAAATCCTCCCAATTGCAATAAACTTTTATTTTTTAAAAAAAATCCAATCTAGTATCCCTGGAATTGCACTAGCAGGAAAATATAATTTGGGGTCTGGTAGGCCTAGTCCTCCTCTTTCTTTGGCATCTTGTGGTGTTTTCCAACGAATCCTTGGTTTTTTTCCCCAACCATCTAAATGTAGATAAATCCTTCTGCCATTTTTAATCCAATTTTCATTATTTATTCATTATTTATAACTGGTATATTTTGAAATAAAAGTCATTTTTGGGAAAACATTCATTGTAACAGTTGAGAGTTTAAGACTAGATCATTTTTGGAGATCACTTTGAATTTCTTTCCAGACTTTCTTATTATTGTTATCAAATAATTCCAAGTTCTTTTTTAAAAAAAAATATGATGTCCAAATATTTCACTTTTTTCTCTAATTTAAAATTTGTTATTCTCACTAATTCAGGTTCTTCTAATGTAGGCAAGTTCTTTGTTAGTTTCGCTGTTTTCTCATTTATTTTAAAACTGGCCAAATCTCCAAATTCTTCTAATATCTATAACAGTGTTTCAATATTTTGTATGGGATCATTGAATGAAATTGCAAAATTGTTGGCAAAAGCTGTTCTTATAGATTTGCCCTCCTATATTTGTGCTTTGCATCCTGCTGTCATTTATTATTTTCTTTTTTACAATTTCTATTGTTGTCAAAAATAACAATGGAGACAGTGGACATCATTGTCTGCTTCTTCTTTCAACTATATACAGTTTAGTCTTCTCACCATTTATTAAAATTTGAGATGTTTGATCCTTGATTCATTCTAGTTAAGACTTCTATCATTAATCACCAATTCACATTGTCAAAAGATTTTTCAGCACCAGGAAATATTAGATCTAGTTTTTTCACTTTATTTTTCTTATAATATTCTTGAATATGCAACATATTTTTGATATCATCTCATAATAATCTTTTTGGAAGGATTCAACTTTGGTCATCATGAATCCAGTCTTTTAATACATTTTTCAGTAATACAGAGGCAAAAAATGTGATTAAGATTGAACAATTAAATAAGCCTATAATTTTTGGTCTCAGTTGCGCCTCTTCCATCTTTTAAAATCAAGGTTACATTTGTGTTTTGCCAAGAAGCAGGTTTTCTTCAATAGTTTGATTAAATGTTTTATGAAGTGTTTTATGAAGACAATGAAGTAATTCATCTTCAAAAGTTTTGTAATATAAAGCTGTGAAGTTATCTGGGTCAGGGGCTTTTCCAGTTTTGCATCTTTTAAGTGCTTCAGAAATTTCCATTATTGATATAGGTTGATTTAATTCTTATCTCTAGTATTCAAATATTTGAGTAATGTCTTGGTCATCAAGATATTTATACAGTTTCTCTGTCATCTCTTTGGTCCTGTAATAATCTTGAACAGTATTTGGAAAAAAAAATCTTTATCTTTTCTTGAGATCTGTAAATTTCTTTGCCTTCATAGAATCATAGAAATGTAGAGTTGGAAGAGACCACACGGGCCATCCAGTCCAACCCCCTGCCATGCAGGAACACTCTCAAAGCACTCCCGACAGATGGCCATCCAGCCTCTGCTTAAAAACCTCCAAAGAAGGAGACTCCACCACACTCCGAGGCAGCATATTCCACTGCCAGACAGCCCTGACTGTCAAGAAGTTCTTCCTGAGGTTCAGGTGGAATCTCCTTTCCTGCAGCTTGAATCCATTGCTCCTTGTCCTGGTCTCTGGAGCGGCAGAAAACAAGCCCTCTCCCTCCTCTACATGGCATCCCTTCAAATATTTAAACAGAGCTATCATGTCCCCTCTTAACCTTCTCTTCTGCAGACTGAACATACCCAGCTCTCGAAGTCTATCCTCATAGGGCTTGGCTTCCAGGCCCTTCACCATTTTGGTCGCCCTCCTCTGGACCTGCTCCAGCTTGACCATGTCCTTCTTGAATTGGGGTGCCCAGAACTGGACACAGTATTCAAGATGAGGTCTAACCAAAGCAGAGTAGAGTGGTACCAGTACCTCCCTCGATCTAGACACCGTACTCCTATTGATGCAGCCGAGAATTGCATTGGCTTTCTTGGCTGCCGCATCACATTGCTGACTCATGTTCAGCTTGTGGTCTATTAAGACTCCTAGATCCCTTTCACATGTACTGCCATCCAGCCACGTGTCCCCCATCCTATATTTCTGTATTCCATTTTTTCTACCTAAGTGTAGGACCTTACACTTCTCTCTGTTGAATTTCATTTTGTTAGCCTTGGTCCAGCTCTCCAATCTGTCCAGGTCATTTTGAATTTTGATCCTGTCCTCTGGCGTATTAGCAACCCCTCCCAATTTGGTGTCATCTGCAAATTTGATGAGCATGCCCTCTATTCCTTCATCCAGGCCCCCTCAGAAAGAACACATGATGAGGACTATACTTTAAAATTCTCCACGGGGGCTAAGTTATTGGTGTCAGTACTTGAGAACAGGGAGTAGGTAACTTTCCTTGGTCTGAGGGCCTAGAGATTCTCCCTGCAGTTGCACCCCCATCAAAATGCTTTGTGATTTTTAAAAGAATTTTAATGAATTTAAAACAAAAACAAAAAACTCCCAAATAGCTTTCCGGTTTTAAGGTAACCCCCCCACCCTTATTCCAGAAAAGTCCTCCTCTACACACGTGAACAAAGCCCTGCACTTTGCTTTAGATGAGAATCACAGCTGCTAGAGCCTTCCACAAGTCACAGTGATCTTTCCAGGGACCGAATTCTTTGGTAGTTGAAAGGCTTGGATCTGGAGGCTTAAGCAATGGGGTGGAATCACAGGAATTCAGGCCATGTGTTATCCATTCATGCTTCATAAATAATCAGGGATTGGCTGGTGACATTTCTTCCACTACTGTCTCACTCCTATATGAGTACATTGGGAAAAGAACCCCTTAAGCCAGACCTGCACAACTTCGCAGTAGGTAAGGGCCAAAATTAAACAGGTTAAACTTCTTTGGGCTGCAGATAGGTTCTGAGTGCCTCACTTTCCATGTAAAGTTATAATAATGGTATAATAATGTTTTTTATTTGCAAAATAGTTTAATCATGAATTATACTATAATATAATTATATATATAGTATAATTCACGATTAAACTATTTTGCAAATAAAATAAACTATATTATTAAAAAGAGAAATTAAGGATACTACATATTATAAAAAAGGAAATTAAGTTTTTCCTAATGTTTAGGTGGAACTTCTTTTCCTGCAGTTTGAAGCCTCATCCGTGCCCTAGGACCTTTTAACACTACACTGTTGTAGTGCTATTATTCCACTTTCAGCATCCTGTGGAATTCTGGGCTTTGTAGTTTCCTAAGGCCAAAGAGCTCTCTGACTGAGAATTCTAAAGGCCCCTCCCTAAACTGCAAACCCCAGGATTCCACAGGATGTTCAAAGTGGAATAAGAGCACTGTAACAGTGTAGGGCAGAAATGGCCACTGTCTTACCCTCTTGACCTGTTGTTAGGATAATGCAGATGTGGCAAGTTGTGATTACACAAAACCAGTAAATAGGATTATTGGAAAGACAAGAGAGTTATGCCTTAAGAAATGCAGCAGTGTGTAATTTGCAAAAGATCTGCAAAAGATTTGCAAAAGACCAAAAGGGAGGGGAACAATTTGGGGTGGCAAAAAAAAAGTATTATTCATGAGGAAGAGGGAAGAAAATATATTGGGAGCATAAACAAGGGGAATTCCAGATGGCGGGGGGTGGAATTTATAAGGGTGCACACCAGAATAGACCTAAATCTCATTTTAAAATTCAATCTTTAAATGCAATTTAATTTTTTCGAATGCAGTTTAGGAGGAATGGGGGTGAATGAGGACGCTGACCTGTAATAAGCTGCTTCCCCCAGAGAACCCCAGTTCGCCATGTAACAGTCCATGTTGGCTTGCTCAGGGAGGAGGATACCACCTCCTTTCTTGCCCCCTCCAGCCCTACCACCCATCCAAGGGAAGCGGAAGGAGAAGAAGCAACTGCCACCATCTTGTGCAAGGGCAAAAGGTAGCATCAGTTCAGCTCTCTGCTGCCCCCTGGAGGGAAGGAGAAGGGAATGGCCCAGCCAGGTTCATCCAAAACCATCAGCAACCTAATTGCTGCAACCTTTTTCGGCCCTTGTGCTCACAAGCAGTGTGAGCCATATGAAATCCTTTGGCAGACCACAAGCAGCCCATGGGCCATATGTTGTGCAGGCCTGCCTTAAGATATATCTTCAGCACCACCAGGTACCAAGTTTCAGTCTCCCAGGTTTCAGAAACAGAGTATCTCAGATTGCAGCTGTTTACCAGATTTTAACTCTGGGTTCTTATGTCCAAATCTGACACCAGAGCATCAAAAAAATCCAACCTTGTTGGACTGCAGTTCTCAGAATCCCGAACAAGCATAGCCTCATGCCATAGTAGCTGGAAGATTCTGGGAGTTACAGTGCCAAAAAAAATAACGTTTGAATCGCTATCCAATATTTATCGACCTCACTCCAGCAACTTTGTTTTTCTTTCTAGTGTACTGTAAGGTTTTGAAGACAGCTTTATGGTCAGCTTGAAATGTGTCTAATATAGGCAAGGTACCATAAAAATACTTCTGATCTCCACAGTGCAGAGGGAGAAACCGCTTCAGCACATTAGCACCTATCCATTGGCTTTTGGCTTCCTGAGTTCGACTGCTCCCAAACAACAGTGGAGCTTGGAGTGCATGGAAGGGGCGGGGCTACGGCATGGGGGTGTGGCCACGGTGTGTGGGAGTGTGGCTGCAGCACGTGGGAGTCTTGCCACAGCACACGGGGGCATGGCTATGAGCTGGGATGCCCAAAAAACATTGCTGCCAGGGGCAAACCGCCCCATCACCCCCCTATCCCTACGCAACTGCTCCCAAATAAAAGTTGTCTGCATTTTTTAAAACACATCTTATGCTAAGAGTACTGGAATCTGTTCTGTGGTTATGTTTACAGGGTGAGAAGGCATTTTCCCTCTTTGATCCACAGCACAACCCTTCTGTTATGTATCTTGTGTGATTATTTAAAATACTTTTTATATATCTGTAGATTAATGGTGATTCTAATCAGCAGATGAAACTAGCATTTAGGATTTGAGCTTGTAAATAGTATCAATGTAATTTCTGAAGCAGATTTACTTTATTAAAGAATGTAAAATAGTAAAATGTGAGTTAATTGACTTCCAGTGTACAACAATATTATGATGCTTCTCATCACTACCTTGAGATTACACAGTTATTATTGTCCCTTGTTGGCTGCTTTTCCTCTCATACACAGACAGCAATTCCACAGTTGCATTAACAAAGATTGACTTTCCTTCCACCATTGTATGGTTTATGTACATTTTCAAAATAAAAGAGAATTATTACATCCATGTTGACTTTTTTATATTTTTGTTTATTTTGAAAATACCTTCCCCTTTTCAACAAGATCCTCTAAGTGGTTAACAACAAATGTAAAAAGGCAATACGCATTGACAACACAATTAAAACACAGTAATAGAAAGCCAAAAGACACAAATCACAGTGGCAGGAGAAGAATTAAAACAAGCCAACTGTCTGGCAGAACATGAATGTCTTTGCTGCTTTGCTTAAAAGCCAAGGAGGAGGGAACCAGTTGGGTTTCCTAGGAGAGCGAATTTAACACCAGCTGTTTGTGAAACTCAGAAGGCAGTTAAGCCTCTGAAGGCAGGGGATAGCAAGTAAAACCTGTAGGTAGGTAGATTTATGAAAGGAAGATAGCTTATATGATCCCAAGCCAGTTAGAACCTTACAGGTAATAATCAGCATTTTAAATTGTTCCAAGAAAGGAACTGGAAGAATAAGAGACAGAGAGACTATTGGACAGTATGATGAGAAACAGGCATTCATATTCATATTGAGAGAACATCTGGAGGTCAACTCAGAGGAAAGAAATTTAAAAGTTTTTATAGAGAAAGAGATACTAAAAAAATTTGGAAAGAAGGGGGTGGGATTATAAGTATTTTTGTTAAATTTAAATGTACAAGGAAGGTTTTTTTGTTAAAAGTTAGTGACTTAGAAAAGCAGCATGGATAATGATTTATTCGAATGATTTCTAGAAATTTTCATAGTGGATGATGAAATAATTGTGAGATTATTAAAATAAACAGAGAAAATGAAGAAAAAAGGGATAGATTAATATAAGGTTATTATGAATCTGAGTTGATATCTAGAGATTATGTGTGTAAGGAGAAATATTTCATTTTTAAATGAGTTTTAATATTTAGTGATTACTTTTAGAGGGAAAGAGATACAAGGATATATATATAATAAATTCATTCAGAATAAATGTTACTATGTAGTAACTATTAATACAGGAGTTAAACTAACAATGACGAATACTGACTATATTGTTTGTTGGAAGTCATTTTATTTTATGTGTTTAAGTTTTTTCTTTCTGTTTTTCTTTTCTAATTTATTTTTATACTTTTTATTTGATGTTATCAGTTGTAGATTAGGCTGTAGCTATTGTGCGTTATTATTGTTTTTAATCTTTCTCTTGTCCGTCTTATGTTATGATTCTATTTCTTGTTAACTTTTTTAATATACTCTCTTAATAATAAAAAAAAATTAAAAAATGAATTGGAAGCTGGATTTAGCACAAAATTCATATTTCTGCAAGGCTGAGCGCAACCAACATTCTGGCTACGGCATATTGTACAAGCTGAAATTTCTTCATAAACACTCTTAGCTTACATTGCTGTAAGCCTATGGATGGCCTGTGTCAGCTACCACTTACGTGCAAAGATAGACTCATCAGGCTAAATCCAGTGGGAAAATCTAATGATAAGAATGTTTCTATCACCAAAATTGAGGCTGCAGCAGGAAGGTAATCCCCGTGAATATAAATCTTTGTTACTTTCATTCTCATATGCAAGAATGAATAATTAAATCAATTTTCTGTCCACTACCTCTGCTCCCTGGGCAGCATTTCCTAGTAACACAACCATATCAATTCTTGAAGAGAATAGATTGCAAAGAAGAAGTGAAAGAAATGAAAGTAGTGTATAATTTCCCATTGTAAGGCAGCATTCAGTACAATGAAATGAAATGATAGGGGTGAGGGCAACAAAATGGAATGTTCCGTCCATTGTACGGTGACACAATGGAAACACGTTGTCTGCTCACACCAGCACCATCTGCAGGAAGACACTCCGCCACATTTACCACATTTATACATTCATTGTGCCTCAAATGCTCCTCTGAGCTGAGCTGAACTTCAAGTCCTGCACACTGCAGGATTAGGCTGAGTGCAACTCATCAAGAATGTGATACAGATGCTTAACAGAAGGAGAAGAGAAACAGGGAGAAACAGAGTCACCTGAACCTGGCCAAAAATTGTGACCAACCTTGCAATATTTGTATTTTAGTCACATTACTGTTGTCTTGGAAGGCCACAACTATGACCACAACTATCATTTTCTTCCTGCTTGTGGAAAAGCTGTTTTGAGTCTGTCTGTACTGGATCTCCTTCCTGCCAGCTTTTATGTCAGTTTCTTTTGCTGTTGTTAAGCATTCTAATCAATGTTAACTCTTAATAACAGTAGAGGTTAGAGTAATTTTATGCTAAAATTTCAAACTTTAATTATATCACTGTTAATTTGCTCCCTTGGTACTAAATTTACTTCAGTGACCAATACTATTCAGACAATTGTCTTGTGGAGTTCTCAGAGGACTCATAAAATCACAGCACTGAATGAATTGTATAAATCAGTTGGGTAACAATGTATCTCTTAAATGTTCCTTGAGAATTAACATAAAGCTGTGCAATAAAGCTTTGGTTTTGAACTTAGTGCTCTGATGTACTGAGAAATAATCAAGTTACCACATTTTTAAAAATCAATTAAATGGTTTTACCATCAATGGGACCTTCATTGTATAAGAACAAAAATGAACACTGAAACACATTCTCCATGTCAAAAAGAAGTTTAATACATGTTCTCTATCCATTTGGTAATATTCTTTAAGAAAAAAAAAATAAAAACAGAAAAGGGATTCCTGTTAGGGTTTTTTTTAAGTTTAAAAGATCAAGCATCCAGTATTATTTGCTACAGATTCTTTTAAATAGATTCAGTGTTTGTACTTTGGAAAGGTTGCTGCTGCATCATCCATACATCTTACTGGACATCTCAGCCACCCACGTGACTGACTGGAACGACTGAGTGTGGAGTGGGCACCAACATAACCATAACTTCCAGAATAATCAAGTGATGCATACTTGCAACTTGGAGTTAATGGGCACTCTGCCATGTGTGTGTGGGGGGGGGCGGAATAATATGCTTCTTGTCACCAACTATTTCTTGAACTATTGCAAGGTACTGTGATCACCCATAAAGCCCTATCAGTCTTGGGTCCAGCTTATCTAAGGAGTATGGCTGAGATCCTACATTAGGAGAGCTACATCCCCCAGCGTACCCCCCAAAACTTGCCTTTTGAGTAGTGCAGCCCCCAACATGGCCATTTCCATGTTACCGAAGAATGCTTGAGACAGCGCATTCAGCTACAGGAAAAGAGGCGGGGGCATCTATACTTACCTCCACACACACTTTCCACCAATATGGAAATGGCTGTGTTGGGGGGTTGGGAGATTACATTGTGGAAAAAGGAGAGTTTGGGGGGACTGTTGGTTGTTGTGTACATAATGACAATAAAAATGAGTTGTAATGTCATAGGGCAGACTTACAACATTGTAATTACTGAACAAGATGACAACCGACACTTGCCTATTGAGCCCACCAGGGCTGTCAGATCTTTATAGCACAGCCTTCCCTCAGTACTGCCATCTCCATAGGCATGTTCTGTAGGGATACAAGAGAAGGCTTTTTTTGGCCACAAATCCTAGGCTGTGAAATCTGCTACTAAGGGAAGCTAGGCTAATCCATCCATTTTCTTCTGGGCAGGTGCTGCTTTTAAGAATGGTTTTAAATTGTTTATAATGTTGTTTAAACAAGAAGATATGAAAAGAGAAAATAGTCATGTTGTCTTAAGAGCAGGACCCATAATAGGATGCTAGTTATCTCCAAACCACCTTGTGCTTCAGATGAGCTGAATAGCTATGGTGACAATGCCTCTGGTTTGAAAATGTTTTTGCTAAATTCCTTGTCAGCAAATGGTAAAACAAGTGCTATTGAACACTTGATCCTCAGTGAGCTTGCTGTCTTGCTGTGTATGATGGATCTGTTCGTTGTGGGAGAGGGAGTAATTTCTCTCAGCTTTGCCCACCAGAATACTCTGTGCGGCAGCACATGAGACCTTCAAAAGGTAGTGTTGCAGTAGCCTACCATGATTCCTGGCCAGATGTCGTATCTCCATCTGCTAGGTTCAAGTGTGTAAATCCAAAGGTAAGCAGCCAGGACAAAACAGAGATTCTGCAGTTGTATTTCCCACAGTGCTGCTCAATAGTCTCCCTTCCTGAGCTAGCCAGGGTGGTATCAGGGTTGGTGTTGGAGGCTTGTGGGGCTGGGAAAATTCAACTACCATATGAAGGCTTTCCTGTTGGGAGTGGCTCAGGACTTCATCACCACCCCCATCCCCAAGATAACCATGACTCTGCCCAAATGGCATCTGGCCCCACTCATCTTGCTAGCCTTACTTTGGACCTTGTTTTCTGTGCTGGACAGGATGATGGTGATCTTTGTGTGGAGGAACATTCCATAGTTCTGTCATCAGGGACAGGTCACTACCTGATTGCATTTAGGTTCACTCAACTGCTCACTGTGAAAAACTTGCTAAGTACTTTGCAGACAAAAGTGCTATGGATCACTTTGACTTGATGTAATAATTAATACAGGCCCAAGGGATGTAATCTTGGTTCCTATTTATCCAACACTAGTGGATACCTTTCAACTTACACAGCCCAATAATATGGACAGGACCCTCAGAGAGGTGAAAGTCACAACACATATGTTGAATCTTTGCCCTTCCTGGCTTATTCAAAAGGCTGCAAGGGAACTGGCTGGGTGGGCAAAGGGAGTGATTAAGGCCTTCCTCCAGCAAGGCAGGGTTCCAACTTTCATATGTGTATTGAATATACACCATCCTTTTCTCCCAAGATGAGATGCAAGATGCTTACAGTAATTTAAAAAAAATAAGATAAATTCCTATCTTACAAGAGTTAAAAAAGATCTAAACAAACATTAAAAGAACTTGGTGGGTTCAGTCTGGTAAAGCATGATCAGTTCTCCTCTTCAGTTCTTAAATGTAAACAGCCAGATACTGTTGTAGAAAATAAAAACTCTAGATATTTATTATATAACAAATAAGATATATTCAAAATCCCTGAATTTCCTTCACACTCCCAACTCCCCAAATCCTATTCAGATCTTCATCCTATCTCTAAGTGCCCTAACTCCATGTCATCTTTTCCCTTTCTTGCTCTTTAACAAACCAGCCTCAAGTTTGTATCCTTCCCCCACTCCTCTGCAAAGACTGTGATTGGCTGGTTCCAACCAAACTTGCCCAGCTTCTTTCTTCATAAATGGCAGGAGCAGAGCTAGGTTCAGGATTAAGAGTGCTGAAAACAGGTCATGCTGCAGTAACTAGGGTTTCCTGCAATGAAGAAAAATCTAACCAGCAGGTGGCAGCAGGAGAAATAGGTGGAGGGTTTGGGGGCATAATAATATCTTTCCACAGCAGAGAGAGCAGCAGCAGCAGCAGATGGGCTATGTTGCACTAAGACACCAACCAGCAGAAGGCAGGAGAAGCCGCTTGGACACTCTCCCAGCAAATAGGACTAGTAGTATTTTCAGCTCAGGAAGATGTGCTGCTGTTAGGAAGGTCCCAAAGAGAATCTCTGTAGCCAGCAGTTCCCTATTAACAATAATAATAGCCCAAGTCTTCAGTTCTCTTTACTGAAAAGGAGTCTTAGGCCATTTCCGCACTAGACTGTTATAGTTCTATTATTCCACTTTCAATATCTTGTAGAATCCTGGGGTTTGCAGTTTAGGGAGGGGCATTTAGAATTCTCAGCCAGAGAGCTCTTTGGCCTCAGTAAACTACAAACCCCAGAATTCCACAGGATATTGAAAATAGAATAATAGCACTATAACAGTCTAGTGAGGAAATGGCCTTAGTTTTCTCCTCTGCTTTTGCTAGGGTTTCAGGGCAGGGCTTAGAATGACCAATGGCCAGCAGCTACTCCAGGTTCTCCATCTCAAACTGCTGAGATCTACAGTTCTGTTCTCCAAGGAGCACTTGGCATTAGGGTGAATGGGCAGAGAAAAGCAGGCCACAGTCTTATTAAGAAGGGTTGATAAGAAGGCTCAGGTGTCTCAAGGATCCTTTGTCCCTTAACTTATTCCAGCAATTACAGAAAGCATATGGTATAACTCCACCCACTATGAAAATGAAGGCTGCCTACTGCCCCACTCTTAAAATCTGCACCATTTCTACCATTTGAGCTGGAGTGTGTTCTTTTCTGTACAATATTAAAGGACTGCAGCTCTTAAGGACCACACCCAAGTAACAAAGATCTTATTTAGGCAATAAGGACATAATACAGTATTCTGTGGTATAGTTAGTTTCAGCTTCACCACCATCTTGGAGCTGCATGTGTTACCATCCCATACACCCCAAATCTGCGGTACAGTATGATTGGCTATAAATACTGTTTAATTGGCATGAAATACATATAAATCTTACACTTAGGGCTGAAAGCCATGTGGAAAGGAAGGGACTCTGGCTGGAAGTTTCAAGCCAGGACAAAGGACCTCAGCATGGTCAGGTCATAAGTTCAGGAAGATCAGCCAGAGAGCCCAACTTGATGGGTTTTAGATGGTCCTCTAAAGAACCCAAACCTAGGGAACAATAGTGAACAAAGCTGCTAGAAGGAGCAACTAAAAGGTCAATATCCTGTTACCTCTTCCCATGGAAACTTTCCCTTTGTTCTCTCACCTTTCCAGTCATTAGGACATTATCATGATTTCCCGTGATGCTTTGTCACCTGCCACAAAGACAGTAAGAACTTTCCAGACCCCTTTTGTTAGCTTTGCCAGAGAGTAACACATTCTCCTTTAAGACTGGAAAAGGGCATTTAAACCCTGGCTCCAAGTCTGGCTTTTTACTAGTGCTTTGGAGACATGTTGGTGTGTTATGCTGCATGGCGGCCCCCAGATTCCTGTTCATTGTACTGCCCTCAGACCCCCATCCAATCTGAGACATTTTGCCTCAACCTTCTTCTGCTTCAGGAATGTTAATTATCACTCATTTCACCCCAAAATTCTCACTATCCAACCTTTCTCTCCTTTACCTTTGCTAGCCTCAGGTGGTTCATGAACCTACATGATTGCTTGCATGTGAATGTGTGTGAATCCCTCCAATAAAGACATGCTTTTGACTCTCAACTGGTGTCCTACAGTTAATACTGGTGTACATGGGTGAAAAGATCCCATGGTTACACCCCTCTTGCAGGCCCCCCTTGAGCTGTAATTGCCCATCTTCCCAAGGAGATGCTTGCACTGCTGGAGAACCTCAAAGTCCCCCACCTTTTGGGGTAACAGATGGCTAACAGCAGCACAGTAGCAGAACTCCTAGAATTGTCTGTTTAGCAAAACAGACCCACCAAGTCAACTGATGCTATCTTTAAGATTGCTATATCCTAGCCTCACAAATCTGGGCATGTTATGCAAATTACTGTAATCACACATATGTCATACATAGTTTGCATTTGAATTATGCCAATTCAGCACATTAATAGTTTCATATTTTCCTCTTGTGGATGTGCTTTTAGTTGTACATTGGTTGTGCATTGATTTGCGCATTTGGTTGCACATTCAACACAAGACTTCACATGGCACAATCAATGCATAATATTACATGCAGAGATTCACACTGGGTAATCTGATATAGGATCTCAGCTGCAATAACTTTAATCATCTCTTCTTGTTGTGTGCCTTCAAATTATTTTCTGACTAGTGGCAACCCTAGGGCAAAGCTATTATGGGATTTTCTTGGCAAGATTTGTCCAGAGGTGATTTGCCATTGCTTGCCTCTGAGGCTGCTGCCCAGTCACCAGGTGGGTTTCTAATGCTGAATGAAGATTTGTAACTTGGTCTCCAGAGTCCCCTCCAGTAATCAAACCACATCTGTTAAACTGCAGTTACAATGAGGGCATAACTACCTGTAGTGTAGCTGTATCTACCTATAATGGCTTAATTGCTATGGCTTTCCCTAAATAATGCATGGGCATGTACTTTGAGGAAGTTGCTGAGCACATTTTCTCTCTCAGGAAAGAGATACTGGCCATTAAGCCAGTCTGTTGGGAATAACATAGACATGACCAAGCCACAGAAAACTGACTTTGATTAATTGATTGATTGGTGACTATGTCTTAATATTTTCCTGAAAAAGCAAGACCTGGAATTAACAGCATACTTTTCTGTCTAGTTTAACTTGCATTTCCTTGTTTTCATTGTCGCTGAATACAGGAGATACACTGTAAAATAATATTCTACAGCTCATTAAGTTTCATTCAAGTTCTTTGAAATATAAGACTGTTGATAAAGTTTCACAGCGAGCATAATGAATTCTGAATCACTGTCATGGTCCCCTTGGGATACTGCAAGAACACAGAGGTCACCATATTTCTTCTCTACTTTAGTATCACAGGCTAAATTAGAGAGGAAGAAAAGGAAATAGAGACTTCAATTGTTGGCTTTTAAAAAACCCATTGATAATCAGATCTAACATGAAAGCACATTTCTGTTTTCAGTCTGGAAAAAAGCATTTTCTTGTGAGAAAAGAACAAGTTTTAGAGTCAGTTTACTTGATATTCTCATATGGAAATTAACTGAAAGAGCATGCCTGTGGTATGGGCTACGCGATATCTGTACAGTGCAGAACAGCTAGCTTCCCACATGGATTATGTGTAGAATCTACGTGCCAAATCCATCTAACAATTCTAGGGCATATTCTCAAATTGGATAGGAGACCAAACACAGCAGCAGAAGTGCAGAAGATAACCTGGAGACTGCTAAAACCAGGGGCATCACCAGAAGGTATCTTAGATAGGAATGGGAATAAGAAAGTCCCACTGAGGATGCATGGAGACTTTGAGGAGAGGAGCAATGTTCTCAGTATATTCCAACTAAGTTTGGTATTTGGCACAGCTCTTAAGGTCAGTTGCAACAACTTGCATAGGAAAATGCAGCTGCATCTTTCTTTAAAACAGAGCCATGGGTTCCATCTGGGAAGAAAACAAGATGAACACAGACTCACACCTCCCCTATTTTATACTGTGCATTTTGTAAAGAGGAAGGCAAAAAGATGGGTCAAGTGAGATAGGATTCTGACTTTCCCAGCTTCTGTCCTGTCCAGGCATAAGATGACAATGCTGAACACACTCCCACTCCAGGATAAAAACAACTTGACAGGGTGCAAATTTGAAAAGACAGCTTTCTTCCATTTCTTCTGTGGATACAGGCAGAAATGCAATGACAAGGTGCCTGCAAGCTTTTAGACCTCATGGATATGGACAGTCAAAAATGTACAAGGAAGAATTACAAAAAGAAACAGGAGACTTGGAGCTCCTTTTTTAAAGCTGTTCCACAAGTAAAATCTCTCCCCCAATCTCTCTCTCTGTCTCTTGGGAAATCCAATATAATTTGCCAGTAACAGCAATAAGGTTTCTGTTACATTTCATGCCCTGCATATTTCAGTCAAAAGTTCTATCTCATTGTGACCTAACATAATTTAATTGTCTGTATAAAAGGCAATGTATGGAAAAATGGTTTGCTAAACAATATCTGGGAAACCTGCCAATTAATCCAGCTCAGATCAGATCTCCAGCTGGACAGATAAGGCAGGAGGCTTACAAGGAGACATTATAGAAAGAACCAATTCTGAATCTTACAACCAATCTGTTATCAAGTATCGTTTCAGTTTAATACTACATAAATATAATGTCCTCTTGGCAGTAGAACAGATAGGAGAACTGTGAAGACTCATATACAGTCGCATGGGGACAGGGGGGTGATGGGGGTGGTTCACCCCCAGTGGCAACTTTTTTGAGGCATCCCAATTCATAGCCATGCCCCCGCGCACTGTGGCCACACCCCTGCATATCATGGCCACACCCCCACGCATCGTGGCCACATCCTCTGCAGACCATGACTACACCCCCATGCCATAGCCCTGCCCCGTTTCCACCCCCCCTCCATGCACTATAAGCTCCACCGCTGCTCATATACTGATAGTATGAGGAGAAACAAACCTGAAGCCTCAGTGTTAACTAACACACACATGTTCCTGAACAGATTTGGCTTGGATTTCTACAGTTCCCCACATCTGTTTCCTGCACCAGGTGCATCAACTCACCAATCTTGTGGGTGACTCAGGGGTCCACCCATGACGCCAGTATCTCCACGTGACAAAGGGGAATTAATTAGCTCAAAATTAGGAGGCCTGTGGGGAGGGGTAACTTAATGAGATCTTTCCACCAATGATTACGAAGTAATACAGGAAAGAACCAGCCAGAGAATCTAAAATGTAAAACTAAAACTGTGTTTTATTAAGAGATTCACACATGCACACAAAAGATCCAAGCACTCACACAATCACACAAGGACTAACTGAACGTAAAGGGAGGAAAGTTATGGATAGAGGACTTTTAGAGATTGGCTGATACTTACCTATCCAGACATGGACTCTGACTCAGAGGCTGAAACAGGGGGCATGCCAGGACCTGCTGTACAGAAAGAGGTTACAGTGCCACAAACAGAACAGGAGGCAGTGCCGGCTCCAACAGAGAGTCCTTCCCTTCAGACACAGAAGAGCACTTACCTATATCCACCTTTGCAAAGTGCAGACAGCAAAGAGAAAGCCAGCATCACTCTCTCAGAATTTATAACCAACAACAATTAATCAAGCCACAGCTGTATTAGGCTTCAGACCTATATAGCTGAAGCCCTTTCCCTCCAAGAGTTGTCAGAGCTTATCTAATCGTCTACCCTGCCGGATAGCTTGCTGAAAACTCTGACTGACCTTGGACATTCTCTTGCCTTGGAACCCTATTGGACTTTATTTATGACCCTGTGCTTACTGCCTGGAAGTAAGTAACAAGGACTAACTGAAGGTAAAGGAGCTATTCAGTTTGTTTTGTTTGAATTATCAGCTGTGCCAAGACTGAGATAGGACAGAAGCAAAGGCAGAGATGTGGCTTAGGTAGGCACCTAAGGACAGTTCTCATTCAGGAATTGAACAGACAGCGTGGCACTCAGTAAGTCAGGAGACTGCTCAAAATTGAGAGTTTTTATACCTAAAATCTACCCTATCGGTATGGGTGTGAATAGCTCTCCCGGCCAAGTGGACAATGGAAATTGCAACACAAACAGGGAGGTCTAGATGGAGTTAATGGTATTACTGTTTAGGTGACAAAGGGGTAATGGCTGTCATAAGAGCTCTGTATTGTGGAGAAGTTGGAAAGACAAAGCAGGGAAACATCCAGGTGTGAGGGATCAGGGTTAGAACAATCACAGTTTGGTGGGAACTTCCCTTTTCTGCCCCAAGATATCCAGTTTTTAGCATAAGCCTATTGTCTCTATAGTTGCCTTGCAATCTGCCTGACAATGACTCCCTTCCACCTAGTAGGGAGTGTCGGCTGACCTGCCTTGCAATCCCATGTTTACAGTCTGTAATTTTCCCCTTTCCAGATTGACCTTCCAGTCACCTACGGTTCCATTTTATATCAATGCCAATTAATGCAGTGCCAATTAGATAATATCTGCCAATTAAACCATATCAATCTTGGGGAGTGCGCAGGGCCATAACAATAATAACCTAGGCACATAATCACTAGATAACCCTCCTAGGCACAGGATGATGACAGCAGCCACAAGACCAGTGTACAAAAGACAGAGTTAAAGATAAGAGATGTATTTTAAAGAGAAAAGCAGAGGGAGCAAACCTTTCCAGTATGGTTTATGTTGTTTGGTCAATGGACATGCTAAGTGGATGTAAGGAGTGAATAAAAAGAAGCCAAGAAACAGCTCTTATCAGACTGCCCTATGGCAAGTCTCAAAAGCAGAAGACTTTGGCAATTCCTGACAGCCCTGACAGGCTAACCTAAGATTCTGACTTATGCTGGTAAGGGTATAGATATACTTATGTAGTAATGAATGCTGTTAAGATTTAATAAGGAGATTAATCCTTAAATGCCTGTCTTTCACAAAAGCCTGTTAGGGCCGTGTAAGTCCTCAAACATACAAAGAGATTATAGGCTAAGTTATTTTATTAACATGGCTAAGGATCGTACAACAGATTCTGTATATTTACATTTAAAAGCCTTTATAAAAATGTCTGTATAATGCAGACAGAATAGGAAACTATGAAAATACGGAAGGATGAGGATGATGTTTATGATGAACAAGAGGCTATGTTAAATGTTTTAGAGGGATAATGTTTTTATATGAGTTAATTATTACCGTGCTTGTCAAAAAGCCACAGAGAGATCAAAGTTCAGTTCTTATGAAATTCTCTATGACAGTGTTAACATTCTAATAGTCATATTCTGTATTGTAATGATAGATTGATGCCTTACATGCAATGCATTTTTATATAATAAAGCTAAGCACCCAGGCATTGTTAGGTCTATACTTCTCTCTGAGGGGAATGCATATATATAAATAATAAACATATATGAATGCATATAACAAATAGCCTAAAAAGAGTATCAAAACAAGCTGCTCAGTTCTCATATAAATATCCTGAAATTCCAAGACTTAAGAATGCTTAAGTGGAGGATTAACGTGATGTTGACTTGGCCTGTCTGGTTTAACCACCATCATGAGTTGGGTACTAAGGTGACAAGAAGTTGATAAGGCGGAATCCAGACAGAATCCAGAATTAGCTAACAAGTGGCAAGGACACTCATTTCCTTAGTACAAGAGATGAGTTGGAGAATCATGCCTGTTTCACTGATCATGCCTAGTACTAACTCCAGGGCATGTCAAACAGGAGAGGGGAAGAAGGTCTCTCTGACAAATTCCTTTTGTGATTTCAAATTGTGATTTCATGGTTTCTGTAATTCTTACACATGGATCTAAATGGCTTAACAAAGATATTGCCGATATCCAGGTATTCACATAATCTAAATATACATTCCCATTCCCAGTTAGTAAAAGAAGCAACTGAAATTTAACTACATCCAGGACTCAAACTATAGTGTATCATGTTTAATAAACATAATATCGGATCAGAAATTTGTTTCTGGAAGATAAATGCAGGTTGATATTTTTGTTTGTATGTCACTGAAAGCTTCTCAGTCTTTTTGCTAATATAGCTGAAAAGAGTATGGAGTCTTGATTCATCCACAAGATCAGACAGTAGAAGTCCATCTCATTAGGTTTTTAAAATTTGTGTAAAATGTTTATAAAAATAAATAATATTAACAATATTTAACTGGAGTACAAAGTTCTGGCATCCATTTATTTTTGTGACAGATGAAGATTTCTCCAAATGGCCTATGCATTTGGTGTTTTGGCTTAATTTCAAGTAAGCAGCAAACAGGGTTTCCAGGAAAATGGTGAAGTGAAAAGTCCCCTCACTTGGAACTCTGGAAAGGAGATGAGGAGGAGATGCAGGGCACTTCTGCTACTCAGTCCCAGTAAAAGGACTGGGTGAGTTTCTCCCTCCAGATCAGGGAAGACACAGGGGATAACTCAAGAAAGATCTCAAGACCCTCTCCTGGCATGTCAGATTGCCCCAGAGAGGTGACCGAACATGGATGGAGGAGAGAGAGACCAGGAACAGCAGCAAGCCTCACAGCAGGAACTGCTGACTGCAGAAGCCCCAGGCCTCACCAGTTCTCCCTCTTGCAACAACAAACAATACATTTCTAAAGTGAGCTCAAAAAGTTTTCTTTAACATGGATACAAAAGTAACTTTGGTATACAGCTTCCCTCCCTTCATTAAGCAATGTGTATCCAGAGTCTACGATGGCCATGAGATCAATGCTAGTGCCCCGTAAGTGTCTTAATTTTATGGGAATAAAGAACAGTGTAGGGTTCCCACTCATCAGTTTTGTGGTGCCTGATGAGAGTCACCTGCTCTTCAATACTCAGGGCAAGTCTGATCTGCTTCCCATTGGCTCTTCATCACTCTTCTCAGTGGTCCCAGTGCCCTCTTCCTTATCTGGGCCAAAGCTGCAGCTTGTTTTTTTCACAGTTAGGGTTGGGGTGCCTTCCTGGGTCTTGCCTTTTCCCTTTTTCTTTGCCCTTTTGTTGCTGGTTGCTTTCACCTTCTCCAGGTAGTTGGCAATCCAATGTTCCTTTCAGCTGCACCATAGGCACAGCCCCTGTCACATGTGTCTCTCCTGTTTGCTGGCAGTGAATCCTCCCGTGTCTTTCCCTATCCCCTTGCTTCCACTGGTCTTCTCCCAGTGGTTTGGAGAGGGGCTCTGCTTCTGCCTGGCACTCCTGACCCACTCTCCCAGCATCTCCACCTCTCTGGCCAACAACATCCACCCCCCATCCCAGGGTGTTGGGGTTGTCCTGAACTACAGCCCACTTGAAGATCTTGGGTCTCAGGCCGTCTTGGAAATCCCAGATGTTGGTGGCTTTGGACCAATCTGGTACCTGAGAGGGCCAGAAGTTGAAACTCCTCAATGTATTACACCACAGACCAATTCTTCTATTCCAGGACCATCAATCAAGAGGGTGCCTTGGCCAAGAGAAAAGGATCCTCGAACTCTCAATGAGTTCATAAACAGCCAAAAATTGGCCAGTTCCAGGGCACCTGTGTCATATAGCCCCATCATCCAGTCTCAGGCACAGCCTTTCAATTGTGCCAGCACACATCTCACCTTTGATACTTATGTGGGAAAGGTATGTTTCCACTCCACCATGAATACCACCACTTGGATTAGAAAATACGGCAACTTTTCTGCCTGCTTATCAAAACTCACCTTCAGCTGTCCAGGGATGGGTTGCAGGGCCAGCACTAGCCTGGCCAGTGGTGATGGCCCCACTGGCACACCTCTCCTGTCAGTTGGAGCTGATGCTCACTGTCCTCTTTCTCTCACACCAAAAAGGCCTCGACCTTGTGCCATCAGGACCCTGGCTGTCTCACAATTTGTTCCTGCACTCGTTCCCTCAGCCTCCGGATCAATTTGTTACTGCCCTGGCTAGTCCGAGCTTTGGGGACATTAAAAGATATCCTTTTGATATCACAATTCGGCTTCACTTCTCTATTCCCCTCCACGTGCTTGCAAGGCCACCGGACAAGCACGTAAACAAGCTCGGCCATTAATAGCCGTAATACTCAAACAACAATACAGGCAGGCCAGGAATAGCTGACTCACTGCTTTGGGAGACCTCCAGTTAGGTATGCAAGCGACTTACAAAAAAGCATCTGCCCCGTGAAGGCAGCTTGATGGGTAACCTATTCAATACCCAAGTACTCTGCGTTTGCATACTGGCTACTCTATTGAGAACCACTACGATAACGCAATCATTCAGATTCTGACCTTTCAGAAGCTTTGTCTCCAACTCCAAATCTATTGTTTTCCCCAAGTACGGCATAGCCTGCAGTCACAATTCTCTTTATAAAAACCCTTGATTCCGAGATCTTCCTCGGATAGCTCCCGAGTTTCATCCCACCTTGCTGCTGCTTTGCTTGGCAAGCCTCCCCTCAGCTCCACGTGCTGAGTTACATCGCACCCCAGCCTCCCTCTCCATTGTTCCTGGGCTTCAGGACAGGTGAAGTATCACCCAAACCAGCAATCCCTCTAAAAATCCCTCTATAACACTCCAACCTTTATTTTCTTTAGTTATCTTGCGTGAGTGTGTCGCATACACTGTTTTGCTTGTGTTTAATAAAACATCATTTATTGTTTCAACTTTTGTGTGCTCCTTGACTCGACCCGACCCCGTAGACATAGGGTTCAAGATCTCGCTACGTTACCCTGCCTCTCGTAACGCTAAGCAGTGCTCTGAGCTAATTTTCCCCACCTTTAGTAGAGCACAATTTGCTGTCCCTCCCGGGACCCCCAGTACACAGGGTAACAGAGTGGTGGAACAACGCCGGCAGCCCCGGTACCCCTAATTTGAGAAGGAGTCACGAACCTCCTCAAATCAGGCTGGTACTGACTTAGGTGACGGTCGGTCAAGTCGTTAGAGCGCAGTCAGGCAGGAACACGTGTGTGTGAGAATTCTGTGCGTTTGAGCACTAGAGCTATTCTATTTGGGTGGAAATCTGTCCCTCTTTCTTGCTTGGTTTGTGTATGTCAGCCGCCCCGGCGTGGTCACTAGCACTAAGCGGTGCACCATCGTCCGATAGCAAGGGGTGTGCACAAGCTGTCCTGGGAATCACATCCCTAACTTGGCGTCTATTGTGGGCTGGGATCCGAAGTGTTAGAGTGGTAGCACATTAGGAACAGTCTACACTCATCTAACACCATAGTGGCAAGGCAAAATAGCACTTAGGGAAGAAATTCCCCCCTTAGAGTACTATACGGGTGCGTCCCGTCCCTGTTATGAGTTAGAGTGCGGGTGCGGGTGCGTCCCGCTAGTAGTTGTGAAAAGCGTGCGTGTGTCCCGCTGTGTAATTTCGGGTGTGTCCCGAGTGGCTAGCCAACTAGGTGGGAGTGGTGAGTCCCAACCTAGCCTAGGGTTTAGAGGTTTTGCCCGTGGTAGAGGAAGGTACCCCTCACCCAGAAAACCAGTTAGGGACGGTTCGGTTTTGGTTCCTTGCCCTTTTCCCCCACTGCTTGGCCAGGCGGCGTAGTAAGTTCCTTAGCATTCATTTCCCCCCTTCAGGAAGGCGGAGTACTCCTGAGGGTTCCCTGGGTCTAGGTGACCTCCCCGTCCCTGAACCGTTTCCTCGTCCTTTGGTTCCCAAGGTGGAAAACCAGGCTTGGGAGTACCAAAGTGACTTTTGTTTGGGCAGGCTGGAGATAGGTTCCCGTCCTTCTTTCCTAGAGAAGTTCTGCAGAGTTCGTTTCCCTTCAGTCCCCCAGGGGTCTAGGTGATCCTTCCCATCACTCCAGTTCCTGGTCCCGTTTGTAGGTTGTGGTTTGTAGGTTGTAGCTGTGTTAGAGATAGTTGTAGTTTGTGTGAAAAATGGCAGAGAGTAGTAAGGTCACCATCAAGGACCTCATGTTGGAGGAAGAGGTCAGAGGTAAACTAGAGAGAGGGTGTTGAGTAATGGGAAATGCCCCCGGAAGGACACCATCTTCCAGACGGCCGATCCCTTTACCACACTCCGTGAAGCGTACACTCTGGCACATAAATCAAAGAACCCATTCAGGCCGTCTAAGGACGCTTTGGCCACTTGGGGACTTTCGCTTATGGCCAGAGATGCTAGTAGTGCCCTGGTAGAAACCAGAGAGAAATTAGCAAGCGTAGAAAAGGAGAATGCCCGGCTTCAGGCCGAGGTCGAAACGCTGCATGCGGACAAGTTAACTTTTGCGTCCGTAGTGCAGGCGTCAGCACAGAAGCTTAACAACATCATGGTAGTGGCGCAAACTTGGGAAGAGAAAGCCCACGCCTTAGAGGCTGAGCTTGATCATGCCCGGTCTGCGGACAAGTTCATGGTGGGGCAAGTGAGAGAACAGCAGGAGGCTGTTAGCCATGTAGCTTGCCAGAAACAGATAGCTGCACTGGAGAGCCAGCTCCAAACGTGCAAAGCCTTAATTTCGGCTGTGTGCCCGGAGCTGCTCCCAACGTTTGCAGAGGACTTTTCTGGGGAGGCACTGCCCGAGGATGCTCAGGCAACCGTTCCCCACAATCCAGACTAGAGCAACCCTAAGGTCCCAGTCCAACCTGTAGAGACACGGTCCATGACGAGACGGACCACCCCCTTGGAGAAGGCAGTTCAGATAGGCAAGAGACACAGGAGACGCAGGTCACCGAGACTAGGGTCCCCTGGCGTGCTACTGAGGCCAAAGCTATTGCGGATCAGTTGGGTCCTTTAAATCGGTCCACCAGGATCATGTGGCTAAACGTGGTGATACACTCTCACCCGACAGCCAATGATCAGGATCTGACCCAACTGGCTTGGCTTTGTATGTCCTCCTCCGAGCTCCCTACTCTTGAGTCAGCCGTGGCAGCTCGAGGCTTGGTTAGGCTCGAGGCCCACAACTGGATGAGAGAGGTAGTGAGGATTTTGTGGCCCAGACAGAGTGCAGGTGTGCTCTATGTCATGTAGCAACAGGGTCCTCGTGAGAACCCTGAGCCTTACGTGGCACGGAAGCAGCTCCTCACCATTCTGGCCGAGAAGGTCCCCTTGACGCCCCGTGGATATAACTTTGACCATCTCGAGTTTAAGATGCTCTTGTACGGAGGTCTTAACCACGAGACCAAGATGGCTTTAGGTTTGGTGGATCCAGCCACCACTAACTGGGAAGAATTTGGGAACAACCTCCAGCGGGTCTCCGACCTGCTATGCGAGGCAGGATCCCTCAAACCTCCCACTAAGACTCATAGGAAGGACACCGGGAACTGGGAACCTATAGCCGAGGTTACCTACTCAAACTATGGGCCCCATTCCCAACATAGTTCCCGCAAGGGAATTGAAACTCGAGACTGCCACCCAGACAGGACAACAGGCAGTGGCAGGGACGGGATTTCTGCAGCCAGCCCGGCAAGGCAGGAAGTCCCCCACAGCAGCCAACTGCACCCAAACAGCCCTCTGACTCGGGCTCTCCCCGGGAGACATCTAGTGGGTATGATCCCACGGCCCAGACGTACTCCTCGGACAGAGTAAGTGTCTGGGGCATGCCCAGAAGGTTCAGGCTGGACATGAGCCAGTTTGATAAGCGGCCAACATTGGAGCTTTTGGAAGCTCTAGATAAGCAGCTGCAGGTGGGAAGTAAACAGCCAGTCCAGGCCGTGACCGACGGCCCCCCTCCGTCTGGATACTAACCTAACCTGGATCTGCAAGCATAGGGGTGCCCTCGGTCCAGGAAGCTTCCCCGCAATGTGGTGGCTAGGTTGAAGCCAGACAGGTGGGGAAGGTTCTGGGTGAAGGCAGGCATAGGGACCAAGAGGGATAAGACTCCTGCCACCCTTCTTGTGGACTCTGGTGCAGCAGTAAACGTGCTGCACCCCAAACTTGCGAGGTACGGTGAACCCACACCCAAGCATGCCCAGCTTTCTGGATATGGCGGGGGGGGGTCACCAAGCTAGGACATGGACAGGCATCCCAATGTCTATAGAGACGTTTCGTTTTCAATTATGGGCATGCGAGAACTGGGGAGAAGACGACGGCCTTATAGGCATCGGTTTTCTCCAGGGAAACAGGCTCACGGTTGATTATGCAAACGGGTTTCTATGGCAGCTAGATCAGGGACCAGTAGAGATTTCGGCCATGCACTGTTGTGCCGCCATTAAAGTTCCTGCCCCTATCCAGATAACAAATAAGCAACATGTATGTTCCTACCCGGAGGTGAATTTGACTATCACCTGACCTTCCATGCAGCCGCTCTGGTGCTGCCTTGTCCTCAAGGGCCAGGGCACCGTCTTAATTGTGACGCTAGTAATTGTAAAAGGGGCCATGGCTAGCTACGGCTACATCGCAGTTACCATTTGGTCTAGCGATAAAGGTTCTTCGGAGGCACATGGGTCCAGGACCAGCCTCCATACTGAATTGAGAGTGTGGGTCTCAAACCAGGAGGAGGCATTGCCGCTCTTGCCGGTAGTTCCGGAGACCCGAAACAAGGATTGGAAAGGGAAACCCCCAGATGGGGACACCCTTTTGTTAGCATGACAGTGTGGCAGATGGGCTGTGCTTCCCTTCATGGGATGGCAACCCCCATGAAGAGGTGGTTGCTCCAGCTCCCCTCTCCTTCCCCCCTTCCCTTGTAAATAGACCCTTAGGATAGTAGCTGTTGTAGAAACGGAGCCCCCATCTCTGTGTTCCCTACAGGGAGACGGAATGGGACCGTTCATGAGGATTGCAGTTTTGTTTTTTGTGATTGGATACGCCCTTGGAACCTCGCCTGAATTCAGCCAAGTTTATACAGATTGTCAGTTCAATGTACAGGCAGTGTGCTATTGGAACCCCTATCCAGAAGTAGAAACCTTGTTGACGGGGACGCAGTTGCTCCCCTGGTTCAAGAAAAGGTACCCCTTCGAACTATCCACGAATTTCCATATCCACTCTAGGAATAGATTGAGTGCAGTATTAAGAATGGCCATTGCCGGCGAAGAGGTTAAACTCAACCCCAGTATGGCCACAGCAGCCGCTCCCATGACCGTCAGAATAGTCCAGGGCGACCACCGCTATGCATCCCTACTAGTGCTCAGCTTCACTTTTGAAGACTGCCGCCCTACATGGGTATGGAAGACCTATATGTTTCATTGCCAGAATGTCACCCTGACCCCGACAGGTTGTAAGTTCTCCTGCGGGAAGATGTGGTGCCCCGATTCCGATATCCACACCCCTCCTCCTCCAGAACGTCACCCGGCTATGTATGTGAGTAGTTCCGTAGTCCGCAAAGATATAGAAATGGTCACTTACTTGAACGTCCAACCCATAATAACTAAAATGATATTAAATTTCACAGTTGTCAGCATCTCCAGAGTAATTCCAACTTGCCAACCGTACCTAAAACTTGCATGGACACAGTGGGAACACTGGGAGAAACGATGGCTGTCTTTCTCCCACCCACACACTCGCCCTAAGCGGAGTGTCTTAGGAACCGCTTTAGGTGGAATTGGAACTGGCGGCGCATTCATCAATGCTATAGACAACGAGATCCTAGCAAACAAATTAGGTGTAATTGGCACCAAAACTAGAGACATTGGGATATCCTCTGCTGCTGGCCTAACCAACGTAGCGAGAGGAGTAGATCTGATTAGTCAATTGCTTCCACAGTGGGTTGGCGTCGAGCAAGACATAATATCTGACCTTGGCCGTGTTCTACAGATCACGACCCATGATTTGTGAATAGCGATACAGTGCACGCAACTGCAAAGCAACGTGATCACCTTTGCTGCTCATGTGATCCAGGCCAGCCTCATGGGGTTAATGCACCCTGAGATCCTGAGCCTACTCCGAGAGCGATATCCGGAATCACTGGAACACCCTGCCGCTTTGGCGCAAATACGGCATGCCACGTGGAAGAGCCTAACTCTCACGGTGGATGTTGCCCATGAACGAATTCTGGATCCGGTAATCCTACATCCAGTATCCCACTTAGGACTCCCCCTCATAGCTGCCAATGCCACTTTGCTGCCCCCACGGATGTACCATTGGTCCAACAGTACATACTCTTTTGATTTAGCTGGCTGCCTATTCAACCGCCATTGGATTCAGTGTTTCCACAACCTTAATGGTCTCAGCCTTGGCAATACCTCCGAATATTTGGTAATACCGGTAAATACCACAGTCATGGCCCAGATTAACAGTGAGTGCTTCTGTTTAAGGACTCCTTGTACCAATTTGATAGTACTGCCTAGTGGTGCGACTGTAAGAGTAAACCATACCTCTGGAAACCCCTGTTTTTGTTCACAGATAGTCCAAGACTGTTTTGGCCAGAACTTCTATCTCCAGCGGGAGATATGAGATTATGTGTTTGAAAGTGCCTATGCACCTACAGAATCCAAGTTAGTTGGATTCCACCTTGAAACCGAGATCCCTACGTCTTTATGGCTAAGGAATCTCACCAGTTTGTCACAACGAGTAAAGGAGGTATCGCACTCCCTCCATCAGATTGCCCTGACTGTTAATCATTCTGCTCAGATAATAGTCAGCACTTCAGAGGATTTGAAATCCGATGTGAAACAATCCTGGTGGGATGTCTTTAGTTGGTCCTCCACGAGCCAGGCTATAGCACATTTCGCTCTCCACCCTTTGGTCTTCTTGGTGGTGTTTCAGATCATTTTGGTAGTCAGTCTTGTTGGTTTGGTATTTTGGATAAAGAAACAGATCCTCATGTTGCAAGCCATCCGTTTTTATTAAGGGAAGAGGTTCCCCCGTTTGTAAATAGTTGTTTGTTGTAGAGTGTAGTTGATATAGTGTGTTTGAGTCTACCCTTTAACCTCTTTAAGGGAGGAGGGTTTTTGTTTTTCGAGGAGACGGATTCTTGGGGTGGCTGTCCCAAGATTCTCTTGTCCTCTGAGGTAGATCGGGCCTACAGAGTCAGCCCTGATACTCTGAGGAAGGGAGGTGAGTCGGGCCGGAGTACCGACCTTCTCTCACTCTGAATGCCAGCATTCTCTCACTCGGAGGGATTGCCATGTGCAATGGCGTTCTGGTGAGGTTAGGGCGAGATGAAGAGGGCCTCACGACCCTCTCAGGAGAACCAGGTCTGACTCTGGACTCCCGGTCTACTGCCCAGATATGCCCCTCATCCCATCGAGCACCTCCTCCCCTCTTCTTTCGTGTGCTTGGATTGTTAGGGTGAGAACAATCGGCGCTGCTATTTTGCTTGTTACTCCATTCAATTTTGATTTCACCAATTTAGAACCACACTCTGATGCCCCATAAGGGCCGGAGACCCACACAATTGGCTTGACGCCTGGCCCCGGTACATTGTGTCTAATTTGCATATGTTAGGAGGACATTTGCATACATACGTCCAACCATCCGGACCAATCACTGAGAGAGTCAGCGTCCGCTCTGGCAGCGAGCAAGTGTACACTCGCTTGTCTCTGATTTGGTTTATTCTGTCTTTTTCGCCAGTGTTGGGAGCCCCGCCACCAGGCAGAGCAAAAAAAAAGGGGGGGTCAGAGCCTAACCTGGTTCAGTCTGAGCATGTGTGTACCACGGCGATTGCAGAGCGTACCCCTGCAACTTTGCAGGTGCATACAGCCCGCCGCTCATCCAGAGAAATACTGGATGGAGCAAAATTTGCCAACCTGGCCTCAGGTTGGTCCACTTGACCCCTGAACTTTGCAGGCACGGTCGCACTCAGAGTGAACTATGGTTGGGAACTCGACTCCCCAAGCTCTGGCAGACATGTCACTAGCCTAGGGTGACCGTGATCTGCAGTGGCCTTAACATTGCCTCTCCTGGTATGGCTTTAAGATCTGATCACATCCTGTGTCCACCAGTTGCCCCCAGTAGCTCCATTTTCAAACAGATCGAATTCCCAGTAGGCTTTGAGCCAGCCATTTGCATTTATGGTATACATTGGATAATGATCCTGTCAGTTTTTATGTTAAAACTGTAATAGGTCAATTAATCGAGAAGAATGGGAAGATCCCGAGGTTGTACCATCGCCCCCAAGTACCGTGGGGGGGGTGATGAGAAAGTTGCTGCTCCATCTGATGGCCGAGACTTGGAGATTCCTGGTTCTTCAACGACACCCGTGACTGTGAGGGAACGTGACCAAGCCGCCTTCCAACTGCCACAACGAACTTGTTGCCATTCCTGCTAACGTTTGCTGACCCTAGGAAACCTATGGACTATTCCAGGCTCCAAATTCTGCAAAGACTCTTTGCTCCTGGACTTGCAGCAAGCCAAGCTGCACCGACTTGGACATTTTGTTGTTGTTCCTGCTCCGTTGCCTGGATGGACTTATGCTTTGCTTGCCCGCTCCAGCTAAGAGACTTTTCCTGTTGTGAGGGGGGGGGGTGCTAAGACTTTTGCTTGCACCTCACCTCCCCCAGACTACGAACTTTCATTCCACATTGAACTGTTTGCTCCTTGGAGTACCTTCATTGCCTACCCATGCATTGGACTTATCGTATTCCATTGATTATTTCACTGATTATTTCATATTGCATTTGCTATGTACTACCATTGCTCATTCTTCAACAGTTCCCTACTGACGGGACATTGGACATTGTTTAATTGTTTACATTGGTGTGTGTGTGTTTAGGTTTAGGTTTTAGTTAGGAATGTCTTTATAAGATAGTAATCCTTTGCTCTTCCTGAAATTCCCTTAGGAGTGATACGGCTACCAACCTGCAAGCCCCTATTTGGCTCTAAATTGATTTTTGCTTTTTGATTGGAAAATGTCCGATATTGTCCCCAACATCGCCCATTTTCGGGGGGGGGGAATGTTACTGCCCTGGCTAGTCCAAGCTTTGGGGATATTAAAAGATATCCTTTTGACATCACAATTTGGCTTCACTTCTCTATTCCCCTCCACGTGCTTGTGAGGCTACCGGACAAGCACGTAAACAAGCTCGGCCGTTAATAGCCGTAATACTCAAACAACAATACAGGCAGGCCAGGAATAGCTGACTCGCTGCTTTGGGAGACCTCCAGGCAAGTACTCTAATTAGGTATGCACGCAACTTACAAAAGAGCCTCTGCCCAGCGTTGGCAGCTTGATGGGTAACCTATACAATACCCAAGTACTCTGCGTTTGCATACTGGCTACTCTATTGAGAACTGCTACGATAACTCAATCATTCAGATTCTGACCTTTTGGAGGTTTTGTCTCCAACTCCAAATCTATTGTTTTCCCCAAGTACGGCATAGCCTGCAGTCACAATTCTCTTTATAAAAACCCTTGATTCCGAGACCTTCCTCGGATCGCTCCCGAGTTTCATCCCGCCTTGCTGCTGCTTTGCTTGGCGAGCCTCCCCTCAGCTCCACGTGCTGAGTTACATCGTACCCCAGCCTCCCTCTCCATTTTTCCGGGCTTCAGGACAGGTGAAGTATCACTCAAACCAGCAATCCCTCTAAAAATCCCTCTATAACACTCCAACCTTTATTTTCTTTAGTTATCTTGCGTGAGTGTGTCGCATACACTGTTTTGCTTGTGTTTAATAAAACATCATTTATTGTTTCAACTTCTGTGTGCTCCTTGACTCAATCTGACCCCGTAGACATAGGGTTCAAGATCTTGCTACGTTACCCTGCCTCTCGTAACGCTAGCAGTGCTCTGAGCTAATTTTCCCCACCTTTAGTTGAGCATAATTTGGTGTCCCTCCCAGAACCCCCAGTACACAGGGTAACAAACTTCATGGTGATCCACATGTGTTGATCATTTTCCGTGCCTCTTCTAACTTGTCTTGCAAGCTCTGGATCTCACCATTCATTCTGGAATCCTCCATGGTTTGAGAGAGAAAACTCCTGATCTGAACAGCCTACTCCAACAGTCACTTGGGTCTGTGTCAATGTTGTTGCATCGGTTCCTCACCAGGAATCAAGGCTCCCCCACCCCCACGACCTATGATGGGGTCTGTGTTACTGTAGCACACAATGCTGGCTCTTTTGCCTGAGCACCCATCCACTGGTCTCTGCCACCAACTTGATATGCTCCTATGGCTGCCAGTGGCATCCCCAACTTGGCCGCCTGGCCCAGCACCTTCAGGTCCTTGGTTTTAGACTCTTCTCTGAGGTCCTCTTCCTCCTCTTCCACAAGTTGATCATCATCCCAGTCCTGCATTTCCTTCTCAGACTGCATCATGTAGCAATAAAGGGTGATCACAGCCCTGGTCACCAATTTAGGAGTTTTAGCAAAATGTCATCTATCTGATAACTCACACTCCAAGAATACACTCTGAGGTTAGCTGTAGCTTGTTCACTGGATTAGCATGAGTACCAATGTACACTTCTGAAGAAGTTGCCAAAATTGATTAGTACAGATAAACTCCCACTTTGATATGCCACCCATACAAATTCTCACACACAAAGCTCTTGTTAGTTATTAAAGCATTAGCCAGTTACTTTCCCTTTTCCATGCCATTAAAGCAGTAGCCAGTTACTCTCCCTTTCCATTTCCCAAGGACAGTTGTTGCCCCATCTCCAAGTCTCCCCAATTATCTCAGCCCATTCCATTTCCATAACATCCTTTCCCCAGTTTCCCCAATCCTTTCCCCAATCCTACTGATACTTTTCAGCCCAAACTCCCTTCCCTTATTTGATACATTTTAGCAGCATTAGAAGTGTTGCAGTTACATAGGATACAAAGTAGCCCAGTATCATGGATTACATACATTGTAGAAAGCATCAAGGGCTATAGATCAGTAGACTCCCTTTAGTCTCTGTGCGCTGGGGTACCTTATAGAGTAGCCTCTCCACATTTGCAAGGGTTAGCGGCTATGGTGGAAAAACTGCAAATAACTACCTCCTCCCATGATTCCCCTCCAGAGCTCTCCCTAACCATTCCTTTGCCTCTGACTCCAGCATTGGGGTGTGGGGAGAAAAAGGACACAGTAAGGGGCTTACTGGTACTTTCCACTCAAAGGGAGAAGAGCACAGTTCTTCCCTTCTGGTTACTTCCAGTGGCCATCTTGAAAAGGGAGGGGTAGGAGCAAAGAGAGCACCTAACCAATCACCAGCCATTGCACAGCAGAAAGTGCAGCCACATGGGAAAGAGGACACGCCTCCACCAGTGCGAGGGGGGCTTTGCTCTCCCAAAAGCCAAAAATGGCCATTTCAAACACAAGACTTGTAAGCCTAGGATGAGGAATGCACAAGAATGGGAGAGGAAAGGACTTCCGGTGGCTGCGGTGAGGAGTCTGGTCGCCTCTTGTCAGAGCTGACGAAGAGCCGATCCCCTACGAGGTCGGGAACCCACTGTTTCGGGGAAGAAACAGAGGGGAAAACACCCCCTTGGTAAAGGGGGTTCAGAGGCGCAAGCAGAGGACCCGAAACCCCACGGCCAGGTTTGAGAATTAACATCTTAATATTGAACCTGTGAAGCATGGGAGAGGATCTGTGGAGCAGCCATTACCTCTGAAGGGCTCCGTTGTAGCTAAATCCTCGCCACCACTTTTTTAAGTTAAGTGGAGGAAGTAAAGAAGAAAGAAGAACAGGAGGGGGAGATGAGGCTTCTTTCTTCAAAATCTTTGGTTCTCTATACTGGAAGGTTGGGATAACCAACACAGAAAATAACTCCACAAAGGTGAAAAAGAGAGGAGGCTCCTTTAAGGGAAAAACCCCAGGAAGGAGCATACGGAAGTTGAGTTCCCTAGAGTTCTATAGAGTTAGAAATCAAGAAAGCTGACAGACGAGTGGGAGTGTGTGAAGTGGAGAAGCGTAGGAAAGTAAATGTGTGAGCAAACACTGAAAATAAAAAATAAAAAATAAAGAATTTGGAGAAAGTTAAAGTTAAGTTAACTTAAGTTAAATTAAATTTAGAACTAAGCTGGCACGTGCGGCGGAATAATAAGAGATATTAAAGAGTGAAGAGTGAAGAGACAGAAAATAGGAACGACGAGCAGGAGGAAGAGGAGACGGAGATATTGGATTAACGTTTAATTCAAATATAAATACGAAGGACTGGAAGTGCAGGAGAAAAATAGAAAGAAAGCTAATTGGAGAATTGTAGAATTGGAGAATTGGAAAATAAATTTATGGTTTTATTAAAAGGAGAGAAGAAGGATAGAAGAAGTGAAAGAAGGGGATGAAATAAAGATCTAAGAAGGAAATAAGGAGAGAGAAAGACAGAAGACTACTGGACTATTGAGAAGGAAATAATAAGGAGAGACGCAAGACATTGAGGATTCGGAGGGAGCAAATTGTTTGACCAGGAATAAGTTGGTTGCGGGAGTTAGAAGATCAGAAGTAGGATAAGTATTTATAATAAACAAATAAAAATAAATAAAATAAGAAGTAAAAGTATATAAAAATTTAAGAAAGGAACGTCTAAATGGTTTAGAGGTGAAGAGTGGAAAATCTGGTAAGGAGGTGTATGGACATTTGAATAGATAAGTGATAGTAGAATATATTGAATGTATTGAATGTATTGTTTTCGTTTTAATTTAGTGTATGGAATATTGAAATTTGATTATTCTAAGGATTTATAAGGGTATTGGGTATCGAACATTAAGCTTGAATTGATGGGTATTGAGTGTGTATTGTTTTGATTTGATGTAAATTGGGAGACTACAAGAAATTAAGAAATTAAGATACTAATGAAATATAGGAATTGAAAATTAATAATATTTAGTGGATTAATAGCTTGAAGATACAAGATCTTTTACATATTGTTATATTATATGGCATAATAAATTATTGGGTAATATTGTATTGCAATATTGTTATATTGTATAGTATAATATATTGTTAAAATATAAATTTAGGCTTAAGGTAATTATAGAGATGGCTACAGGTACGAGGAAGGCAGTATCAACACAACAGCAGAGAAGAGGTTCCATTGAAGGTCAGCCCAAATTCTTAGAATTTGGGAATACAATATTAGAGGAAATGAGGAATCATAAAATCATAGAATCATAGAATCATAGAAATGTAGAGTTGGAAGAGACCACACGGGCCATCCAGTCCAACCCACTGCCATGCAGGAACACCCTCAAAGCACTCCCGACAGATGGCCATCCAGCCTCTGCTTAAAAACCTCCACAGAAGGAGACTCCACCACACTCCGAGGCAGCATATTCCACTGCCGGACAGCCCTGACTGTCAGGAAGTTCTTCCTGAGGTTCAGGTGGAATCTCCTTTCCTGCAGCTTGAATCCATTGCTCCTTGTCCTGGTCTCTGGAGCAGCAGAAAACAAGCCCTCTCCCTCCTCTACATGGCATCCCTTCAAATATTTAAACATAGCTATCATGTCCCCTCTTAACCTTCTCTTCTGCAGACTGAACATACCCAGCTCTCGAAGTCTATCCTCATAGGGCTTGGCTTCCAGGCCCTTCACCATTTTGGTCGCCCTCCTCTGGACCTGCTCCAGCTTGACCATGCCCTTCTTGAATTGGGGTGCCCAGAACTGGATACAGGATTCAAGATGAGGTCTAACCAAAGCAGAGTAGAGTGGTACCAGTACCTCCCTCAATCTAGACACCATACTCCTATTGATGCAGCCGAGAATTGCATTGGCTTTCTTGGCTGCCGCATCACATTGCTGACTCATGTTCAGCTTGTGGTCTATTAAGACTCCTAGATCTCTTTAACACGTACTGCCATCCAGCCACGTGTCCTCCATCCTATATTTCTGTATTCCATTTTTTCTACCTAAGTGTAGGACCTTACACTTCTCTCTGTTGAATTTCATTTTGTTAGCTTTGGCCCAGCTCTCCAATCTGTCCAGGTCATTTTGAATTTTGATCCTGTCCTCTGGCGTATTAGCAACCCCTCCCAATTTGGTGTCATCTGCAAATTTGATGAGCATGCCCTCTATTCCTTCATCCAAGTCATTGATGAAAATATTGAATAGCACTGGGCCCAGGACAGAACCCTGTGGCACCCCGCTAGTCACTTCTCTCCAGGATGAAAAGCAGCCATTGGTGAGCACCCTTTGGGAACGGTCAGTCAACCAGTTACAGATCCACCTGACAGTAGCCCTGTCCAGCCTGCATTTTACTAGCTTCTTTGCAAGAATGTCATGGGGAACTTTGTCAAAGGCCTTACTGAAATCGAGATATGCTACATCCACAGCATTCCCTTCATTTATCAAGCTAGTAACTCTATCATAAAAAGAGATAAGATTAGTCTGGCATGACTTATTTTTGAGAAATCCATGTTGACTTCTCGTGATTACCGCATTGCTTTCTAAGTGATTAGAAACTGACTGCTTAATGATCTGCTCCAAGATCTTTCCGGGTACTGACGTCAGGCTGACTGGGCGATAATTATTTGGATCCTCCTTTTTTCCCTTCTTGAAGATGGGGACAACATTTGCCCTCTTCCAGTCTGCTGGAACTTCTGTCCTCCAAGATTTCTCAAAGATTATAGCAAGCGGTTCCGAAATGACCCCTGCCAGTTCTTTTAATATCCTAGGATGCAATTCATCTGGCCCTGGAGACTTGAATTCATCCAGTGTGGCCAGGTATTCCTGTACCACCTCTCTACCTATTATGTGCCGCATTTCCCCTGCTTCCTCACCTGCTCCCCAACCGCCAGGTTGAGCGCTTGTATCCTTCTGGGAAAAAACTGAGGCAGAGAAGGTGTTAAGTAGTTCTGCCTTTTCTCTTCCCCCTGTTAGTAATTCACCATCTTCTCTGTGCAGCGACCCTATCACCTCTTTCTTTTTCCTTTTGCTGCGGACATATTTAAAAAAGCCCTTTTTATTGTGTTTAATGTCTCTGGCCTGCTAAGTCCGTTCTGTGCTTTAGCCTTTCTGACCTCCTCTCTACATTTCCTGGCTACTTGCTTAAATTCTTCTTTGGTGGTTTCCCCGCTCTTCCATTTCCTGTACACGTTTCTCTTAACCCTTAGCTCAGCTGAGAGTTCTTTAGTCAACCATTCTGGTTTCTTCAGATGCCTTCCATTTTTCCTCCTTATTGGCACAGTTTTAGACTGTGCCTTCAGTATCTCCCTTTTAAGGAACTCCCATGCCTCCTGAACTCCTTTCTCTTTCACTATTCCTGACCACGGAATTTCAGCCAGCAGCTCCTTAAGTTTACAGAAGTCTGCTTTTTTAAAATCTAAGAGGAGTGTCTGGCTACACTTATCTTCTCCTTCCCACTGAATGCCAAATTCCAATAGGGCATGGTCACTCCCCCCTAAAGATCCAACCACTTCTACCTCATTAACAAGGTCATCCCTATTGGTGAGGATCAGATCTAGAATATTTGATCCCCTTGTGGCCTCTTCCACCTTCTGGACCATGAAATTGTCTGCAAGACAAGCAAGAAACTTGCTGGACCTTGCTGTCTTGGCAGAGTTTGACTGCCAACATATATCCGGGTAATTGAAATCTCCTATTATTACTGTATCTCTCCTTTTTGAATGCGCGGTCATTTGGTTGAGGAAGGCGTCATCAAGGTCCTCAGTCTGGGCTGGAGGTCTGTAGTAAACCCCCACCAGAATATCCCTATTGTTTCTCGCACCCTTAATTTTTACCCAGATGCTCTCGACCTGGCTTTCTGGGTTTAAGTCATGGATCTCTTCACAGGTGAAAACATCCTTGACATACAAGGCTACTCCTCCTCCTTTCTTAAGGAAAGGAAATTAAGGGAGGATTTCAAGAAAGAAATGCAGAAAGTATCTTTAGAAATGAAAGAGGTACGACAAGAAATGAGAAATATAGATCATGAGATGGAAAATATAACAAAAGAAATTCAAACAATAAACCAAAAAATTAGTAGTATAGAAGATAGAACAAACAAATTGGAAAAAGAGGCTCCAGAATTAAGAAAGCAGATAGGACGAGTGGAAATGCGGGCTATAAGCACCGAAATAAAGATTAGAGACAAGTGTTTGAAGATTGGAGGATTGGAGGAGGAAGAAGGTGAGGATTTATGTAATTGGGTAATTCCGGCCTTAGCAAAATATATCGGGTGGAATTTTGAACAGTTGGATCTAGAAATTGATAAAATCTTTCGTATTAATTCCTTTGTGGCAAAGAAAAGGAAGGTCCCTAGGGATATTGTTGTATATTTTCTCAGAGAAAGGGTAAAGGAGTTAGTAGTGCGAGAAAGTTATACGAATAAACTAGTGATAGAGGGAAAGGAGTTACAGATTTTTAAAGACGTGCCTTCTCAGGTTTTAAAAAAGAGGAAGGAATATGGCTTCTTGATACAGCCGTTGAAGAGGCATGGAATTAGATATAGGTGGTGTAAAGGTGAAGGAGTGACCTTCACGTTTGCACAGAGGAGATATGTGTTAAACTCCACCCAAAAAGCGCAAGATTTTATGAAACGTTACAAAGAGGAATTAAATATTAAGGAAGCAGAAAGTAGATTAGAGTCAGTAGAACCCGAAAAGGATATAGATAAGGATACAATAAAGGAAAAAAATCAAACTTCAAGAAAAACAGATAAGGAAATGATAAAGGGAAAAGGCACTGGACGAGAGAGAGAGAGAGAGAAAAGAAAGAACAAAGAAAAAAGCTAGAGAAGACAATTTGTGATAAGAAGACAGATGATAAGGAATTATATTGTAAGAATTTGACAGGGACAGATGGAGAGGACGAGGACATTCAGGACGAAGGACAGGAAGAGGACGAAGAAGAGGAAGACGAGGATTCAGAATTAGAAATAGATCAAGAAATAAATTAAAGGAAAAAGGGGGAATATGAAAATATTTTCTTGGAATGTGCGAGGTTTAAATGCACCTATTAAAAGGAAAAGAATATTTCATTATCTAGAAAAGATAAAAGCAGATGTAATCTGCCTCCAAGAAACGCATATAAGAGATAAAGATGTTATTTATTTGAAGAATAAAAAATTAGGTTCTGAATTTTCATCGGTGTGTAATAAGAAAAAGAAAGGAGTTACAATCTATGTAAATGAAAAATTCAAATCTGAAGAAGTCTTTAAAGATGAAGGTGTATTATTTGTAGGGGTAGAAGTAGAAACAGTGCAAGGGAAAATCTTATGTGTAGGGGTATATGGACTGCAGCAAAATAAATCAGGATATTTTGGTAGATTGCTGGAAGTGATCGAAGAATATGATTACGAGAAAGTTATGATAATGGGTGATTGGAATGGGGTAATAGACCCCGAACAGGATAGGAGAATGGAAAAGAAAGTGGTACAAAGGAAATTACCTAAAACCTTTTTCAATCTTATGGAAAATATTGCTCTTTTGGATGCATGGCGTTATCTCTATGGGAATACTCAGGAGTTTACATATTATTCAGAAACGTGTAGATCTTGGTCTAGGATAGATAAGATCCTGGTATCTAAAACATTAGCAAAGAGTATTCAGAAAATGGAAACTCTGCCCAGGATATGGTCTGATCATAGCCCCCTAATACTGACATTTAAAGAAAGGAAACGAGAATATCGTTGGATATTAAAAGAAGATTTATTAAGAGACAAAAAGGTTGTAAATAAGGTAAGAATAGGATTAGAGTATTATTTTAAGTAGAATTCAGGAAAGGGATTATCAGAAAGTGTGGTATGGGAGGCTGGAAAAGCGGTAGTAAGAGGGATTTTTGATAGAACAGGAGATATATAAAAGTAAGAAACGGAAAGAATTCCAACATAAAATTATGGGACAAATCAAGGAAAAGGAAGATGAACTTAAGATAAACCCCCGAAATGATAGGGCAAAATATGAATTGAAGGTATACAAAAACAAATTACTATGCAGAATACAATTGATTTGGAAAGGAAACTAAAATATATAAAGCAAAGATATTATGAACATTCTAATAAAGCCGGAAAATTGCTAGCTTATAAACTTAAGAAAGAAAGAGAGAAAAGGATAATCTTGGAAATTAAGGATGGAAATGAAATCTGTAGACAACAAGATAAAATAAAACTAATATTCTATAGATATTATCAGACATTTTATGAAGAAAAGGAATATTTTGATTTGGACAGAATCATTAAGAAATATTTGGGAAAAGTTGAAATACCGCAAATCAGAGAGGAATCAAAGTTAGAGTTAAATAAACCCATCACTAGAATGGAGATTATAAATGCAATCCAGAAATTAAAATTGGGAAAAGACCCGGGACCTGATGGATTAACATCTCATTATTATAAAATCTTTCAAGATGTGTTGGTGGAACCCATGCATAATGTGATAAAAGAGTTAGAGAAGGGGGAGCGTCCGAGTACTTGGGGAGAGGCTATGATTAGTTTAATTCCCAAGGAAGGTAAGGACCACCGTGATGTTAAGAACTACAGGCCGATTGCTTTGCTAAACACAGATTGTAAGATATTTGTGATCATTTTGGCAGAAAGACTAAAAAAAGTATTAAAAGATTGGATTCATGAAGATCAATGTGGCTTTCTCCCGGGAAGATCTATTAAGAATAACATGAGAATTGTCTTGAATATAATAAAATATTATCAAAAGCATAATGAGAAAAAGCTAGGAATGATATTTCTTAATGCGGAGAAGGCTTTTGATAACATTACATGGAGTTTCATTGAGAAAACTTTAAAGAAGATAAAAATAGGTGACAATTTTTTGAAGTGTATTGGTATGATCTATAAAGATCAGTCAGCAAATATTATGGTAAATGGAGAAAAAACATCTAAAATTAATATTATGAAAGGGACGAGACAGGGATGCCCATTATCCCCATTGATCTTTATAATAATGGTTGAAATCTTAAATATTCAAATAAGACAAGATACGGAAATAAGGGGAGTACAAATAAAGAATCAGATCTTTAAACTTAGGGCATTTGCGGATGATCTGGTAATCATATTAGATAATCCAGGACAAAGTATAAAACGGTTAAAAAAGATCTTACAGGATTATGGGACAGTGTCAGGTTTTAAAATAAATTCGGATAAAACATCTATATTAACTAAGAATATGAATAAACAAGAGGAAAGTGAGCTGGAGAGGGAATCCCAATTTAAAATAGAGAAAAAAATAAAATATTTAGGAATATATTTGACTAAACATAATACAGATTTATATGATAATAATTATAAGAAAATTTGGCAGTCGGTCAAAGAGGATTTAAGGAGGTGGACAACCCTGGATATATCGTTGTTAGGAAGAATTGCTACAATCAAGATGAACATCTTGCCAAGACTAATTTTCTTATTCCAAAATCTACCTATTATAACAAATGACGGGGTTTTCAAGCAGTGGAGAAGCGATCTTTCCAAATTTATTTGGAATGGCAGAAAACCCCGAATAAAGTGGTGTAATCTAACAGATGCTAAAGAAAGAGGAGGTTTAGGAACACCAGAGTTGAGGCTATATTACCATGCATGTTGTTTGGATTGGGTGACTGCTTGGGTTAGATTGGATGACGAGAGATTGCTAGCTTTGGAAGGTGCAGATTTGCCCTTTGGCTGGCACTCATATCTCTGGTATGAGAAAGTTCGAATAAATAGAGAATTTAATAATCATTTTATTAGGAAATCAATACATAGAGTATGGTTGTTGTATAAGAGGAAAATATATAGGAGACTCCCATTGTGGGTGTCTCCTCATGAGGCTTTTTACAGGAGAGAGAAGCCGCAAATAAACAGATGGATTTCTTATAAGGATATAGTGAAGTCACAGGGGGGTGAACTTTTGTTAAAAACGAAAGAAGAATTAGTGGATTGTGGACTCTCTACCCACTGGTTATTGCAAAGACAGATAGCGGAAAAATTTAAGTTAGATCAAAAAACGGTTGGGTTAGAAAGTAAAGAAAACGAGTTGGATAAACTATTTAAACCAGGAGTGGATCACCTTATAGCAAAGTTATATGCAATTCTGTTAAACTTAGAATTCGAAAAAGAGATAATAAAGGAGAACATGTTAAGATGGGCTCAGAATATAGGAAGGCCGATACAGCTGGAATGTTGGGAAAGATCTTGGTTTTTAATAAATAAAACATTGAAGAGTGTAGCCTTAAAAGAAAATTATTTTAAGATTTTTTATAGGTGGTACTACACACTGGTACAAATTGCAAAAATGAGTAAAACTGATAAAACCAAGTGCTGGAAGTGTGATCAGAAAGGAACTCTTTTCCACCTTTGGTGGACGTGTATAAAAGCGAAGAAATTTTGGATATCAATACATAATAATATAACGAATATTATTCAAAGGAATTTTCCGTTACTTCCAGAGGTATATTTATTAAATATGTACAAGCGTGTAGGACCATTAAAAAAGCAATCACATCAAAAGATATTAACTTATATGATAGTTGCGGCGAGAATGTGCTATGCTAGTAGATGGAAAAAAGAGGAACCTCCCGAAGTAGAGGATTGGTTATTAAAAATATATGAAATAATGGAAATGGAAAAATTAACGGCAGCACTGTCACAAAAATCAAAAGAAAGGATAGATGAAGAATGGGATCTGATCATCCCCATATTGGAAACTAAATGGGGGACGATGGCTATTAAAGGAATAAGGTAATAGTGAAGTGTGTGTTAAAACTTTGGTCTATGTAGGAAATGATTAGATCTATAAGTTTAAAATGGAAGAAGGAGAAAAGGATTCAGGATGAGAAAATGGGAATATAGAGGCTAGGAGGACTTAAGGAAGGAAATAGGGAAATTTAGTGAATTCGAAGAATGTTAGAAGGAAGTGGAGTAACTTGAGGGTATGTTTAAGTTATTGTTGGACTGGAAAATCTATGGAAGAACCAACTATTATAGGGAAAAGAAAATAAGGGAAGGGTTTAGATAGATAGATAGATAGATAGATAGATAGATAGATAGATAGATATAGATTAAAATGGAGAGATCAGAGATTGAATTGATCTAGATAAATAAGTTTATATATTAAAGGACAATTAAAAGAAAGGAAAAGAGAGAAATTTAAGTTGTTTAAGTATAAAAGTAAAGTTGTTATGGGATGTAAAATGGTAAATAAGTATTTTTTGTGTTAAATTTACTTTACACTTTAATTTATTTCCTTGTCTTTTGAATTGTTCATTTGGAATATGTTTGAAACGGATTTGGATAAATTTGAAAGTGAATTTTAATAAAAAGATTTAAACACGAAAATGGTGGTAGGGAGTCAAGAGCATGCCTCGCAAATAATCAAATTCATGAAGGTCAAACTCGCGAATGTGGAGGGAGAACTATACATGTTTTCCTCCTTTATAGTGGGTAATGTGGTAGGGAGACCTTGTGACCTGACAGTATTTCAACACTAAAAAAAAATTGCAGTGCTTTTATTCAGAAAATCTTTATGCCAAAAAAAAAAAAAAATCCACCGGTAATCTCAAATACTGGGCATTTCCGCACTAGAGTGTTATAGTGCTATTATTCCACTTTCAACATCCTATGGAATCCTGGGATTTGCAGTTTAGGAAGGGTCCTTTGAGGCCCCTCTCTAAATTGCAAACCTCAGGATTCCATAGGATGTTGAAAGTGGAATAATAGTGCTATAACACTCTAGTGCGGAAATGGCCACTGTCAACAGAAAATCGGTCTTCCTTTCATCCAGGGACCATGCAGCCCAAAAACAGACAAAGTGATATCATGGGGAAGATGTCCCCTGGACACAGGAATAGAAGAAGACCTAAAAATTTGGATGTTTCTGATTTGGCTTGTCTGTATATTAATGGATAATTGCAGAGCATATATGTATATATAATGAAGTCAAAAGGACAAGATAAATGTTCAAGCACCATTCTTTATAAATATAGTCATTGTCAACACCCAAAAACTGATAATTAAATTAGCACATTTGGACTATTAAAGGGGCCAGTTTTGATCTTTAGTAGATATTTTTATTGATTTTCCCTTTTCTGGAGTTATTTTGCCAATCATTACATCCATTTTGTAGAATGCCTGTAAGAGACAGAGTAATCCCTTCTCCTCAAAAAGGGATGGAACTGCCTAAATAGTATTGAACATCTCTTTTTCACCGTCTGTGGCATCTTTTTTCCTGAGGAAGCTCCATTTGTAAGGAGTATTGGCTTTCTGGAGAAGGTCAATATAAGACTTGAACATTTTCTGTCCTTGTAAAGTTTTGGAGCGTAAATCTTGATATATTTGGATGATGCTGTTCATGTAAATTAGAAACCTGTTAGTTTTAGCCAGCTTCTAAATAGTTGCAGAGCTATTTTCCCACTAGAAATGCAGAAGAATGTCCTTGGTCTTATGGTTTGGTGAAGGTTGAGTGCCAAACAGTTTGCTGCTGCTACGTCTGTTTCTATGTATTATCAGAAGATGGGGAAACATCTGAGACAACAAGTTGGCTATACATTCTTTCTCCAGTGTATCTTTCTCTCCTCTCACCTTTATATGTTCCTTCTGCTTTGATTCTGAAGTGGTTCAATGTGAGTTTGAAAGTCCAGCAAAGTGGCCACACGGCACTGTAATAAAATCTTCTTGTTTTATTCCCTGCTCAATTGCGTCCTTTGTGGATTGCTTTATTGTCCTCCAAATTAGCTACTTTGGCACTTCAGCACCTTGGAGAGGGGTGGTTGTGTCAGCCTACTCATTTTCAATTAGCCCAACAGCAAATGGGTCTCATAAAATAATAATTTTTTAAAAAACTGCAAAAGGAATTATCTTCATGAATTCCGTCAAATAATGTAAAGAATATGCAGTAATTAATATTAGAGTCAATCAATATGTGACACTATACTTTTCATAAGCAGTTTTGCATGGGACTATCTGCAGGTTATTGTACTGTGTTGTGAGGAACACGCTAATCAATGAAATACAAAATTTTCTCAAGAAATAGATTTCCCTTTGATATAATGAAACTCTTCACATTTTAATCCATTTCAAAGGAAGGAACTCACAAAACCACCTCTGAGTGTTCATTCCTTGCCTAAGAAAATCCCATAACATCCATGGGGTCACTATAATTTGGCAGATGACTTAAAGCACACGCACACACAACACACAAAATTCACAAATGCAGAGTTGCAGAGTTCCCATTTTCTAGTCAAATGTATGGAGGTCTCCTACACGCCCCTTGACATTGAGGGAATATGCCCTTAATTGTATCGATTGTCAGGTAAGATTTCTGTTAGGAATACCTTTAAATACTACATGAAACTAACTATAAATATTTTAGCCCTAGCATCGCCTGCTATGCCACAGCTCTTTGAACAACCCCTATCACTGAGAGGTACCTTTCAATATTCAGCATCAAACGGTTCCTCAAACTACCACCTCAGAAATTTAAAAAGCAACTTATGGTTGAGTGATGATGGTGGTTCATAGAAAGGGAAAGAACTTATATTCTATATTGTGTTGTAATAGGAGCTTTGCTTGATCACATAGTCTCTATGTTTTATATCAAGAATCTACTAAAAGTAAAACTCTGACATTACATGAAATGTAATGACATGACTAAGAATGTTCTCTTTATTTATTCAAATAAGTAATACCATTTGATTCACACTGAAATAATGAAATGAAATGAAAACATTGTGTTTTGTTTTGCATAACTGCTTTGTCAAGAACAACAAATTTTATTTTTAATGTACTGCTATGTCACAGTTAATGTCTGGCATTTGGGAACTTCAAAGTAGCATAAGGATATATGTTGTGGGATCCTTTAGGAATCTGATCTTCATGAATTCCAGCAAGAACTGACTTGATTTGGGCCTCCTGGAATATTGTAAACTCAATTATTCACTGATTTGTGGAAGACCCTGTATTTTCCCAAGCACTTTTCACAATAAAAATATCAAAATGTATTTCAATATTCATATTTTGTTGCAAAATTTAAAACACATATTTCAATGTGCAGATTAAATTGCTGGTTCATGCAGAAACAGAACCCAATGGACTGATGAACAAGCACACATAAAAGTGGCAAGAACTTGAAATAGAATCCCTTTTCCATCCCTATTGCTAACTGGAAATAGATTGGAAATAGATTCAGTTGTCAACTCCTATTGCGTAGTATCTGTGTTATCACCAGATAAGACAGATAATCTTCTGTATTATCACCAAGCACTTAATACAAATACAACCTAATTTAAATGATACACAAATAATTGGTTTTATGAGCCCTATACCCAAAATACAGCTGCTACAAACAGACTAGTTTTCATCCTGAATTTTAATCTGCACCTGTCTCAAAATAATTATGGCTGCCTACAATGAATTAGGAGAGCCAGCACAGTGCAGTGGTTTGAATGTTGGACTAAATTCTGGACACCATGGTTCGAATCCTCACTCAGCCATGGAAACCCACTGGGTGACCTTGGGCAAGTCATACTCTCTGAGCCTCAGAGGAAGGCAAGGGCAACCCTCCCAACAAATCTTGCCAAGAAACTCCTGTGATAGGTTTACCTTAGGACCACCATGAATCAGCAAGGACTTGAAGACACAACAACAACAGTGAACCAAATGGTTATACATCAAACAGTGTGTGAGCTATCTATCTATCTATTCCATATATTTGTTTAGACCCAGGATATGCCTTCCACTGTTGGAAGTGCTCTACTTACAGAACATGCCTCGATCCAGTTTTAGGGAAACCACCTCCTCATTTTTTCACTACAGCTCTTCCTTTCAACAGCACGCAGACACATACACACTCCCCAACTCTTTCAGCTAAAACTTGGACAAGGCGACCACGACTCAAAGAAATTGGCTCTGGATCAACCATGATACCCCCTTTTTCCTTTTTTCAGATTGAATCTCATCAAGTTCAGCTGGCTGTTGCTGTTATGTGTCTTCAGTTCAACAGACTGGCCCACAGGACCCTCAGCCTTGAGTCAGAGCATAAGTTTAGAAATGGAGAAAGATGAAGTTCTCATGGCAGCAACGAAGTGGTGAGGAGTACAGATGAAGAGACAGAGAGAGTTCAGAGCCAAGTGAGTACAGTGGCAGCAATGGTGAGAGACTGGTGACTACTTTGCAGAATCAATAGTCAGGGCTGACAACTTCTCATCTACCTTTTCTCATCACCACCTGACTCCCTTCACCTCCACAAAGAAATTCCTCTCCCCAGGTATAATAAGACCAGTGCAGGTACAACATGGCAATGCCAACTGCCAGGGAATGCAAGCCTCTGCCTGGCCTGGAGGTGATACTGGGGCAGCCCTGGAGCAACTGGGTTGATACTACTAAGCTTCCCAGGAATGGTGGAGCTGCCTTGAAAGAAAGTTTCAAGGAATATGGAAAAAACTGAGAAGCAATGCAACTCTTTAAAGAAGGGAGCAATGGGAGGGAACTAACTGCAAAGATGAGGGCAGAAGGATGCATAGTTGTCTGCTGCAGTGTAGTGCAATATTTGTCTTCTTGCCAGAAAACCTCACCAACCATGCCTGCAGCAAGTGCTACATGGTATCTCTCTCTTGGAAGAAAAGGTCAGTGAACTACAGTTACATGTTGAGTCCCTTCAGTGCACCAGAGAACATTGTTACCCTGTGTACTGGGGGTCCCAGGAGGGACACCAAAATGTGCTCAACTAAAGGTGGGGAAAATTAGCTCGCAGCACTGCGTAACGTTACGAGAGGCAGGGTAACATAGCGAGATCTTGAACCCTATGTCTACGAGGTTGGATTGAGTCAAGGAGAACACAGAAGTTGAAATAATAACTGATGTTTATTAAATACATGCAAAACAGTGTATGCGACACACTCACACAAGATAACTAAAGAAAATAAAGGTTGGAGTGGTATAGAGGGATTTTTAGAGGGATTGCTGGTTTGGGTGATACTTCACCTGTCCTGAAGCCCAGCAAAAATAGAGAGCGACGCTGGGGTGCGGTGTAGCTCAGCACGTGGAGCTGAGGGGAGGCTCACAAAGCAAAGCGGCAGCAAGGCGGGATGAAACTCGGGAGCGATCCGAGGAAGGTCTCGGAATCAAGGGTTTTTATAAGGAGAATTGTGACTGCAGGCTATGCCGTACTTGGGGAAAACAATAGATTTGGAGTTGGAGACAAAGCCTCCGAAAGATCAGAATCTGAATGATTGAGTTATCGCAGCGATTCTCTATTGAGTAGCCAGTATGCAAACGCAGAGTATTTGGGTATTGCATAGTTTACCCATCAAGCTGCCATCGCGGGGCAGAGGCTCTTTTGTAAGTGGCATGCATACTTAATTAGAGTACTTGCCTGGAGGTCTCCTAAAGCAGTGAGTCAGCTATTTCTGGCCTGCCTGTATTGTATTTTGAATATTATGGCTATTAACGGCCGAGCTTGTTTACGTGCTTGTCCGGTGACCTCACAAGCACATGGAAAGGAATAAAGAAGTGCAGCCGAATTGTGATATCAAGGGATGTCTTTTAATATCCCCAAAGCTCGGACTAGCCAGGGCAGTAACAACATGTTGACTTCCTATATATAACACAAGGATAATTGATTCCACAGAACCAACGGGAAGAAACTGCCAACAAAAATGGAGAGGCCTTTAATTGTGAAAAAGCACCCTAGAGGTAAGTCACTGTCAGGAGCAGACTGTACAGAAGGCATTCAGAACCTCTCCAACTAAGTAATCACTTCCTATATCTTCAGGAGGGTAGCAGCAATGAAGAGGTTCCAACAGGGAAACAGCAAAAAGGGATGCTGCATGCCAAGGAAGGAGTCAGAGTCACCACCAACCACAACAAGAAAAGAAAGATGCTGGTGGCTGGGACTCATTGCTCAGGGGTACAGAGGCACCTATGCGCCAGCCTGATAAGAATCAGGAAGTAGGCTCTCTTCCTGATGCATGCATGTGGGATGTCACAGACAACATGGCAAAATTCATCAAGAACACAGATCAATACTCCTTTCTCCTTATTCATGTGGGTACTAGTGACATGGCAAGATCACCTCTGACTATGAAGCTTTCGGAAGGAAGCAGAAGGGGTTTGAAGCACAAGTGGTATTCTCATCAGGTCTGTTAGGGAGGATAGAGGACTACACAGGGACAAGAAGGTGCTAAAAGAGAATGACTGGCTATGTAGATGACATAGATGAGAGAGCTTTGGCTTCTGGGACCACAGTCTTCATTTCTCAGACAGAGGACACTGGTTACAGATGGGCTGCACCTCATTAAGTTTGGGAAGAATGTTTCTAATAGCAGAGTGGCAAGTCTGATCAAGAGGGCTTTAAACTAAATTGTTGGGAGGTCAGAGATCTTAGCAAAAACATCAGCCCAAAGGCAAGCTCTAAACACAAGGATGTGAATACTAGAGGAAAAGGTGAAAGACAGAATGATATCCACAGAAAAAACAGTAAATAAATAGGTGAGAATAAACAAAGCTTCAAATATCTATACACTAATGCACAGAGTTTGAGAAACAAACCAGATGAGCTTGAAGTCCTAGTGTAGGAAGGTAAATATGATTTTTATAGGCTTAACAGAGATCTGGTGGGATGACACCATGATTGGAATATTACAATTGAAGGGTATGTTTTGCTCAAGGCAAGAGGTTCTTTTAGGATCAAGAGAAATAGCCACACTTGTGGGAAAGATGTAATGTTTTATTGCCAACTTGCACAGAAAAGGATGGCAAAGTTACATAAAAAGCAGCTGGACAGTCTCACATTCTCCGTTCAGCTGCAGGGAGCCCTGGTACAGCAGCAAGGAGGTCCCCTCACTGGCCAACAAGTACACAGCACCACTGCAATCCAAGCATAGCCCAGCAGTCTTCTGTATACATGCAAAGCCCCTTGGTCTATATGTAATTTTACAATTCTGTCCTAATTAGTGTATCTGTGTGTCAAAACTCTGGTCATCCATCATACCTGACTTTCAAGGGCACATTCCCAGCTCTTATTAACTGTCCTCAGACATCTCCCCAGGTGCAGATGTTTAAACCAATTGAGGCCTGAGAAGAAAAGGATTCCTTCCTAATTTCTCAGGCTGGTACCATCCCAGTAACTAAGGATGCTTGCCAAACATGTGTGAAGTTTAATTCTGTAGCTTCTTAGCCATGGGTAGAGATGAAGCACACCACCTAACTCCTCATTACAATGGTCTTCTAGCTCCTTTCTCATACAGGCTATAACCTATAAGAACGGATGTAGCAGAAAAGGAGAGGGAGTACCATTGTATGTTAAAGACAAACTCAGTTGTACAGAAATTCATGAGAGTGATCACAGTGGACCAGTTCAGAGGATGTGGATAAAAATAAATGGAGAAAGAAATAAATGCAACATTGTGGTAGGTGTCTACCTCAGAAATCTCAAAGATGCAAAAATAAGTAGTTACAGAGGAGTTCATTTACCCTGGTATCTGCTGGGAGACTAATTCTGCTAAGCATAGGCCTGCCAACAAATTCCTGATATATCTTGCAGACAATTTCTTATTTCAAAAGGCAGAGGAAGAACCACAGGGATCACCACTCCTGGACTTGTTTTTAACCAGTAGGGAAGAGTTTGCCACTGGAATCAAAATAGTCAGTACATTAGGGGAAAGTGACCATGTAATGTTAGAATTCATAATTGTGGGACAGGACAAGGAAGAATGTTGTCAAACACAGACCTTGGATTTCAGGAAAACTGATTTTAACAAGGGAATTACTGGGTGGAATCCCATGGTTAGGTATTCTGAAGGAAAAAGACACCCATCAAGGTGAGTGTTGTTGAAGAAGGAGCTGCAAAAAGCACAGTCACAAACAATCCCCTGGAAGGAGGAGGACAAAAGTGAGGACAAAGATGGGAAACACCTGAAAAGGCCAATGTGGCTGCACAGCAAACTCAAGGGGAAAGTGAAAAGAAAAAGGAGGATGTATATTGAATGGAAGGAAGGACAAATCACCAAGCAAGAGTACAGATATATAGCCCATGCTTGCAGGAAGAGTATACAGAAAGCTAAGAGACTGGCTAGGTAAGCAAAGAGCAACAAAAAGGGTTTTTTTGTTTTGTTTTTGTTCTTTTCCAGATACATTTGAGGCAAGAGAAGGAGACTCACTGCCAAGGAGACAGTGAGGCCACTGTTCAATAAGGATGGGAAAATGCTAAGAGATAACAATGAAAAGGCAGCACTATTCAATATCTATTTTTCTTCATTCCCCCCCCCAAAAAGAGAACTGTGTACTTCCATGCAGCAGTAGAGACCTTGGCAAGGGATCTGAATTGCAAATCAAGATTGATAGGGAGCTAGTCAGGATTCACCTAGCTAATCTAAACAAGTTCAAATCTGCAGGGTCATATGAACTGCATCCCAAAGTAGTCAGAGGGTAAGAGTCCCACGACATTCTGCACTGGCCAGGCCTCATCTAGAGTATTGCATTTGGTTCCAGACACCTAATTTTAAGAAGGATATAGGCAATTTGGAACAGGTTCAGGGAAAGGCAATGAGGATGATAAAAGATATGGAGAACAAAACATATAAGGAAAGGTTGAAGGAGCTAGGCATGCTGAGCTTGGTGAAGAGAAGACTGAGGTGTTACCATGCCATACACCCCCACTTCATGATATGGTATGATTGGCAATGAACATTATTTAATTGGCACAAAATATAAATCATACATTTATGGATGAAAAGCCATGCTGGCAAAGAGGATTGGCTGTACATGTGCAGGATTAGGTCAAAGGGGACCTCAAAACATGGCCAGGGCAAAAGTTCACTGAGCATTAGTCAGAGAAATTGATCTTCTTGATGACCCAAACCTAGAAAACAATATCCATCAGAACTCCCAGACAAAGTAAGAATGACCAACATCCTGTAGCCTCCTCCCTGCTGAACTTTCCCCTTTTGTTTCCTTACCTCCCAAACATTAAGAAGCTATCAGGTTTCTCTTCAATGCTTTGTCACCTAATGCTAAGACCATTAGCCAGCTCCAGACCCCCTTGTTTGCTCTGCCAGAGAGTCATTAACACGTCCCCCTTCAGGGCAGAAAAAGGGCATTTAAGCTCTGGCTTAGACCCTCACTTTTTGCTAGCAGTGGGGTGTTACACTGCACCCCAGACTCCAGCTCCTCCCTTCTGCCCTCAAACTCTCATGTTTGAGCCATCTCACCTCAACTTTCTTCTCTTCAGGATTGATAAATATCACCCACTTCATCCTAAACTCCTTGTTATCCAACTTTTCCTTCCTTTCCTTCTGTTAGCCTTCTATGGTTGTGAGACTGCTTGAATCTTGTGTGTGTTTGTGACTTTCCCCCAATAAAACATTCCTTTAACCTCCAACTGATGTCTCTGCATTAGAACCCTCCTGCAGGCCTCCCTTTTGAGCTCCTAATTCCCCATCTCCCCCAATGGAGACATTGGCATTGTACATGGACCACTGAATCACTCACCTTCTAGGGTAACAAGATTGGTAGAGTAGCATGGGCAGCACCCTGCACCCTTGACTCATAAAGTCAACACACAGAACTCAGGAAGGGCCAATGCAGGGAAAACCTGTAGAGACTCCAGTTGGATTCATGTGAACATGTGTGAATGTGAATCTGTGTGATTAGAGCCATAAGGACTACTGTGGGTTGGGATCTGCTCCCCTTTCCATCTTGGTCCATGTCTGGCAGCTGCCCCTATAGGCCACGAGCTTGGTTCATCATCTGTGAGCCACCGTAGATCACAAGGACTTGGCACCTGACTGTCCTGGGAATCTCTCCATATCTCTGGGTCTATTGTGGTGTGGGATCCAAAAAGTTAGGGACTTGCAGTTAGGAACGCACACATACACCAACAGAACACAAGCACTTAAGATTATGGAGAGCTAACCAAGCAGAATCTCATAACCTCTAATTGTGACGAGGAAAGTCGGTAGGGTGAGTAGAAACCCTGGACCCTCTTTGTAGTTTCCCTTCAGGGTAGCTCCCTGAAGACAAGCAGTTTATGCACTGGAGGTGGTGACACCTGACTATTGAGTGAAAGCGCTTTGCCCAGATGTGGAGGAGCCAACCCTCACTTCTGAAAAAGTAGCAGTAATTCGGCAGGACTCAGTTAGGACCCAGGTCCCTTTCCCCCCCACTGCTTGGCCAAGCTGTGATAAGTTCCTTAGTGTTTGTAACCCCCTCCCCCCACTTCTCTGCTCAGTGCAGAGAATATGGATCTTCCCCAAAGGACCCTGGAGGTCTCCCCATCACTGAGTGCCGGATCTATTTTTCCCCGGGTTTGAGATATTGTCCTAGATGGTGTAGACTGTTAAATCATGGGGATATTTGATGGAAGTATCTTAGCACTTTAAAGCTGCATTACTGGTGTGTTAGAGAGACAATCTTGTGTTTGTCTGTTTGTAAAGTCAAAAGTCGAATTGGCAAGATGTTCAAAGAACAGAACAAATTGGATGAACTGGAAAAGTGGGTTGTTTACAAAGGGAACAACCCTTGGAAAAAAGGGTTGTTTAAAAAAGCAGACCTATTCAGTACCCTGCATGATGCTTTTCAAGCACAGTGTTTTAACAAGAGGTTGCTTTTCGGTTCCTCCAAAGAAACTGTGGTGGCTTGGGGATTCTGGATGGTCCTGAGTGAAGCCACGAGCATCATCCAGGAGCTCATACCAAAGGCTGAGAGGCAGGCCAAAGAATTGGACTAGCTACGGGTGCAAAGCAGCATCCTGCTGGCAGACAGATTTGTGTTCTTGTCTGCCGTGCAGGAGGCCCATAAGAAATTAGAGGATACCTCAGTACAAATTCAGGTGTTTCAGCACAGCCTGACCACCTGGAGGAAGAGCATGCTAAGTGCATTATGCTGCTCTGTATCTGACCAGCCAGGCAAAGAAGCAGCACGAAGGTCCTAGTCAAGAAGTCTACAATCACAAGAGACAGCAGCCAGCGGACACTGTTACCCTGTGTATTGGGAGTCCCGCGAGGGACACCAAAATGTGCTCTACTAAAGGTGGGGAAAATTAGCTCAGAGCACTGCTTAGCATTACGAGAGGCAGGGTAACGTAGCGAGATCTTGAACCCTATTTCTACGGTGTCGGGTCAAGTCAAGGAGCACACAAAAGTTGAAATAATAAATGATGTTTTATTAAACACAAGCAAAACAGTGTATGCAACACATTCACACAAGATAACTAAGGAAAATAAAGGTTGGAGTGGTATAGAGGGATCTTTAGAGGAGTTGCTGGTTTGGGTGATACTCCACCTGTCCTGAAGCCCGGAAAAAAAAAAATAGAGAGCGACGCTGGGGTGCGATGTAGCTCAGCACAGGGAGCTGAGGGGAGGCTCGCCAAGCAAAGCGGCAGCAAGGCGGGATGAAATTCGGGAGCTATCCGAGGAAGGTCTCGGAATCAAGGGTTTTTATAAGGAGAATTGTGACTGCAGGCTATGCCGTACTTGGGGAAAAACAACAGATTTGGAGTTGGAGACAAAGCCTCCGAAAGGTCAGAATCTGAATGACTGAGTTATCGTAGCGGTTCTCAATAGAGTAGCCAGTATGCAAATGCAGAGTACTTGGGTATTGTATAGGTTACCCATCAAGCTGCCATCGCGGGGCAGAGGCTCTTTTGTAGGTTGCGTGCATACTTAATTAGAGTACTTGCCTGGAGGTTTCCTAAAGCAGCGAGTCAGCTATTCCTGGCCTGCCTGCATTGTATTAGGAATATTACGGCTATTAACGGCCGAGCTTGTTCACGTGCTTGCCCGGTGGCCTCGCAAGCACGTGGAGAGGAATTGAGAAGTGAAGCGGAATTATGATATCAAGAGGATATCTTTAATATCCCCAAAGCTCGGACTAACCAGGGCAGTAACAACACAGTCCTACAAAGCCAGCCCCTGAACACAAACACCACATGTTAGGGAAGTACTAGGTCCACAGCATTTCCCCAAGGCATCAAAGCTCATTTGGAGCCTGACACATGGGTAAGTCTGATGGTCAAGGCAGGCATAGGGACCTTTTGGGCAAAACCTCCTCCCACACATCTGGTAGACACTGAAGCAGCCCAAATTGCCCTTCATCCCAACTTAGCTGCAAGTGAGAAGCCCACCTCTGAGACCATAGCACATTCAGGGTGCAGGCTCAAACCAAACTAAGGTCCCAGAAAAAAATCACCACTGCTGTAAATGGGGAACAGAGCAAGACCAGTGCACACAAGAACAAGGGAGAGGAGGGCACACAGTGAGTGGAAATTATCCCCAAACTTCCATCCTTCACTGTCATTCCCTGTCTGAGAGCCCTGCCAAACACCCTCAGCTTCTCTCAGGATTTTGCTGAGTCCCTGGCAGAGAAAGTCCTTCCTTTCCATGCCCTCTTTAAAATGAACATCCCAGGGAGCTGGGACCCAAGCAACAAAGCGCTTCTGTTGTATTAGAGCACTGAATTAAAGCAAGGCAGTCCACGGCTTTGTCTCACTCAGCATTCTGCCAGGAAAAGCCCTACTCCCAGAGACATTTGAGACAGACACCAGCCTCCCCTCCAATTTGGAAATAAAGGTACTAAGCATTTCTAAAGCACACAAGCAAGTAGCAAGGAAGTGAAAAAGCAAGTCCCCACAAGCACCTCCACTGGCATACCTGGACATGACTACAAACATTCCCCCCAGATGCATTCCATCAGGAAGAATCCTGACAGCCATAGCTGTGGGCACCAAACAGTACAGTGAGACAAACTTGGCTACTGCCTTCTTTTCTGTAGAGCTCTACAAGCTACACTGGTGTCAGGTCATGTTTATGCTCCACAGCCACCAATACATTTTTGTCCTGGGGATCCTGAGAGGAGCCAAGGTAGTCCACAGCTTTGTCTCACTCAGCATCCTGCCAGGAAAAGCCCTACTCAGAGAGTCATTTGGGATAGACACCAGCCTCCCCTCCAATTTGGAAACAACGGTACTAAGCATTTCTAAAGCACACAAGCTTTCTTTTGAGTCCTGTATAATTTTATATCTCAGTCTGGGGTTTTTTTACTCTCCCAGATAAATCTCAAGAAGTCCTTTTGCCATTGTGGTGTTTCTTTAGTCAGACTTGGAATCATTTGAAAAATAAAAATCATTTTTGGAAGGAGATTAATCCTTATTATTGATATTCTTCCTGGTAACACACCATCATTGAACCACAGCACCTTCCTGGTGAACATCTGTTCTGTAGAATCACCCCAGCTGTAGATGGTAGCAATACGAAGCACATTTACTCATTTACGTTTATCCATGACTGGTTTGCCATGCATGGATCTGCGACCGCTTGTGCAGCCAGTAGATGTATTGATCCTGAAAATGGAATTGAGCAGATTTTCTCCCAGATTTGGTCACCCACTGCAGCCTCAGTAAGGATGACGCTGCCCTGACGGTCAGCAGCCCTTTTCCTCTAGACCCCACTCCATCCTGCAATGTAGTTACAGCAGCAGCATGGAATTTTGGAGACCCTTTTATGTTGTCTATTCTCCTCAGCACCACTGAAGGCCACACATCCCCCACTGAGATCAATCTGGTCACTCCATTGCACAAACATCAAAACATCTAGGCTGCAGATTGGAAAGTGCAAGCCTGGCCTATGTGGCAAACAAGCCTTTTAGAACAAGGCCCACCAAGCTGGTTCCTTCTTCTGAACCAAACTGCCTGCAACACAAGTCGGGAGATGATTTGGTTTAAATCATGGCATATGCTAGTCCTGAACCTCACACAGAGGGAAGGCAAGTACACCCTCCATTTCAGTCAGCAACATCCAGTTGTAGCTAAAGTTGATCTATTTGTTACCCCACTAGTAAACCCTATCCCAGGGTCCACAATTTTTAATATCAGATATAGTTCATCATGCCAGAGAGGTTGCCCGGATGAGCACGTAGGCAGCAACAGTCGAATGACTGAGAACTAGGTCAAGCCAATAAAATCCCCAGTCATGTAGCTCAAGGAAATCTCAAGCTGTGCAAACTCATGGTAAACAAATGGTCCTCAGCCACAGAGAAGCCAACTGGAGGGAATTAGTGTGTTTTCCCCAAGTTGAGCACTTATGATTCCGGAAAAATCTTCCAAGGCAAAGACCATTTACATAAATTTACACTACAACTGTCAGGAACTGCATTCACACACACAAATATAACAGTGCATAAACACTATTTATTAGGCACATGATACATAGTACGGGACTTCAGTGAGTGAACTGGAGGCAATTAGCAAGATTCAAAACATAAAAGGCAAAGAGTTTCCCATCCCGCCCGCAAGAGACCTTGGAGTTCTGGTTTAGCCTGGTACTGCTTATCACTATATTCCTAGCTTTGTTTATCTAACGGTCTCTGGTTCTCATACCTTGTTACAAGCAAGCTGCTACTTAACTCCTACTACATGTCCCATAACTAAAATATGGAGGGCTACCCGACATCCTGCCTGTCCCGAAAAAAATTTGAACAAATATAGCATAGCAGTCAGGAAGAGGGGAAAGGGGAAGGTTGTGGGGAGTGGAAAAGAAAGGGGAAGAGGGGAGACAACAGTTGAAATGTAACCATGAAATGCAGTAGTTAAAGGTGGTGTGTCGAAATTGGTGATTCAGGATGCAGGAACAGCTGGTGGAGCAGTTGGTTTAATCTCCGAAGAAGAATTCGAAGGAGCTGGTTTCAGTAAACTGGAATGAAAAGTAGGGTGAAAAAGTTTGTAACTGTCAGGCAAAGAAAGTTCAAAGGTGACGTCATTAATGGCACATTTGACTGGGAAAGGACCAAGGTATTTGGGGGAGAGTTTTTTGGAGGGGCCATTGGAGGAAATGTTCTTGGAAGACAGGTAGATAAGATCCCCAGGCTGGTACGTAGGATTGGGCTGCCGTTTACGATCAGCAAATCATTTGTGAGAAGCTTTTGAAGATTCAAGAGCGGAACAAACAGAGTCCCAAGTAGAAGAAATTTTTGTAATCCAAGATATGAGTGAGATAGATTGTGTTGCAGGGAGGGTGGTGGAGAGTGCAGGAAAGGGTTTCGGGTTGATGCCGAATACAACTTCAAATGGAGTTTTGCCAGTTGAGGAGTGTAGAGCAGAGTTGAAAGCAAATTCGGCAAAAGGGAGAAGGAATGCCCAGTTGTTTTGGTTGGAATTGACGCAGCATAAGTATTGTTCAAGAGTTTGATTTGTGCATTCGCTTTGTCCATCAGTTTGGGGATGACAGGAGCTGCTGAGTTTTTGGGAAATGCTGAGGGATTTAAGGAGTGAAGTCCAGTATTTGGAAGTGAATATAGGTTCCCTGTCAGAAATGATTGTAGAAGGTAATCCATGGAGCTTCCAGATGTTATTGATGAAGAGGTCAGCTAGTTTTTCAGTGGTAGGTACTTTTTTCAGTGGAATTAAATGAAATTGTTTGGAGAAATGATCGGTGACAACCCAAATGATATGGAATCTGGGAGTTGGGTAGACCCACAATGAGGTCCCATGAAATAATATCCCAAGGTAAGGGGGGAGCAGGGAGAGGTTGGAGAAGTCCATGAGGTTTAGAGGAAGAGGATTTGCAGGTGTTGCAAACAGGGCAGTTTTTTATATATTCTTCAACTTGTTTTATGAGACCTGGCCAGTGGAAAAGTTTCCTGATGGAATGCAGAGTTTTCAGGAAGCCAAAGCGGCCAGCAAGTTTGGAATCATGGTATCTCTTCAAAACTTCGATCTGACAAAGTGGTGGTACGTATATTTTACTTCCGATGAAAGCCAAATCTTTAGCCCAGGTGATTGAGTCTTTGTGTGTTTGCAGCCAGGTGTCCATTTGGTAGGCAGATTTTAGAGAGTGTTGGAAAGCAGAATCAAGAAGTGTTGAAGCTGATTCTTGGGCTCATTGTTGTGCTCTGGTAGTGATTTGTAATCCAAAATTGTTTGGGGAGAAGAGAGGTTTCTCCTTGGTAGGAGAAGAGAAGGAGTGTAGTTTGTGGCAGGGTAATCTCGAGAGTGGGTCTGCCAAAGTGTTAGTTTTTCCAGGTTTGAAAATAATTTTGAACCTAAATCGCTGGAAAAATTCAGCCCAGCTTGCTTGTTTAGGGATTAGTTTTTTGGCAGTTTTTAAAGTTTCTAGATTCGGTGGTCAGTCTAGACTTGAAAAGGGAGTTTAGCTCTTTCGAGGAAGTGTTGCAATGAGGTAAGTGTGAAATGGATGGCCATGGCTTCTTTTTCCCAAATTGACCAGTTGCATTGTGTGGTGGAGCATTTTTTGGAGTTGAAGGCACACAGTTTAAGGTGGCCATTTGCGTCGTGTTGGAGAAGCACAGCTCCCATGGCGAAGTCTGAGGCATCAGTTTGAAATATGAATTCTTTGGTAGTATCGGGGAATAAGAGAAGCTGTTCAGATGTAAATTTTTGTTTGAGGGTATCGAATGCTGTCTGGTATTTTTCAGTCCAGAGAATGCAGTTGCATCGGTTAGTTTTGCTATCAGTTGTTTTTTTCAAGAGGTCGGTAAGAGGGAGAGCGATTGTGGCAAACCCCTTTATGAAGTTACAATAGAAGTTTGCAAAGCCAAGGAATTGTTGGAGTTGCTTTTTAGTTTTGAGGGTAGGCCAGTTTAAAATAGTGTCAATTTGGGCAGGGTCCATGTTTAGGGTGTTGTGACAGACATGATACCCTAAGTAGTCAAAAGTCTGAGCGTGAAATTTGCATTTTGAGAGTTTAACAACAAGTTCATTGTCTATGAGTCTTTGTAACACAGTACGTACAAGTTCGGTGTGTTGTTTAAGAGTTTCTGAGTAGATCAAAATGTCATCCAGGTAAACAACAACACCTTCATAGAGGAGGTCTTGTAATACAGAATTAAGAAACATTTGGAAGGCTGTGGGACCAGCTTGTAATCCAAAAGGAAGAGCAGTCTATTGGTAGTTTCCCGGGGGGGCTGAGAAAGTAGTCAACCACTCTCTTTCAGGGTCCATGAGTATTCTGTGGAAAGCCTCCTTGAGGTCTAATTTTGTAAAGAATTTACCTTTAATCAATTGATTTAAGATATCCGTAGTTAAAGGAATCAGATACGCATTAGACAATACTGCCTGATTAATTAAGTTATAGTTCACAATGAACCTCGGTTCTCCTCCGTCCTTTTTATTGCGGAAGAATATCGGACTGGTGGTGGGAGCAGATGAGGGTTTAATAAATCCACGTTGTAGGTTTTTGTTCAGGAATCTTTTTAGAGCCTCTAGTTCTTGGTTGTTCATAGGGTATATCTTGGGTTTGGGAATTTTAGCTCCATCTATCAATCTGAGTTTGCAATCAAAGTCTCTGTGTGGGAGCAGTTTATCCGCTTCACGGTCCTCAAAAGCTTTCTGCAGGTCTCGGTATTCCAGTGGGATTTTCTGCAGGTCCTCAGCACTCAAAGCAAGTGCCAAAACAGGGGAATTTGGTACGGGCACTAGATTTACATCATGGTTACGCTTGAGTAAGCCTTGGGTCCAGTCAATTTGGAGATTGTGTTTTTTTAGCCGGTCATACCCAAGGACTACTTGAAACCTGATTTTGGTGGGTACTAGGAAATGTAATTTGCCCTGTAAGTTTCCCACCTGAACAGGGATGGGTTTAGTCCTTTCCCGCACAGGGCCCCCTGCCATGGGTGAGCCATCCATTTGAGATAACTTGATGGCCTTTTTTAGGGATTCAAATTTTACTGCAAGTTCTTTAGCCACAGTGGGGTTCAATAAACTAGTTGTGCAGCCTGAATCAACTAAGGCCCTGTACATTCATAATTTTCCATCACTTCCTTGTAAAGTTACTGTAACATATACATGACGAGTTGTAATTGTACTTACATTCGCGGACTGGTCGGGATCCCAATCCTCGCTATCTGAGTCGGATGTGGTCAGTGGGCTGTCCTTGTCATCGCAAGTTCCAGCAGTCGTTCCGCCAGCAGGACGTTTGGTTGGTGACTTGGGGATGTCAGCTTTGTGGGAGACAGGTCAGGTGGTGGGGGTGCCCAACTTTTCTTCAGCAGGTTTCTTCAATCCCTGGCATTCGCTGGTGATGTGACCTTTTTTCCCACATTGGAAACAGGTGCCTTCTTTAAGTTGTTTTTTCTATTCCTCGCTGCTCAGGAAATGGGTTTTTGGGGTGCCAGGTTCAGCGACCACTTTCTTGTGCTTGTCTTTGTCAAGCAAGCTGGACACTCTCCATGATGCTTTCCACTTCTCTGGCTAGTTTCATCCATCCCAAGAGACTGACAGGATCCCCTTAGGTCAAGCAGCAATCTAAGATAGTGAGGTTCAATCCGTCTCGGAAAAATTGCTTGAGGATGTCATCTCTCCATTCTGGGACCTTAGTAGCTAGCTTTCTGAATTCTCGGGCGTATTTGCCGAAGGTTTCTTTTCCTTGGCACAATTTTCTCAGATGATATCTGGCTTGTTCTTGAAAGAAAGGATCCTCGAACCTTTCTCTAAGCCGATGCTTGAACAGCTGCAAGTCGGCTGTTTCTTCAGCTCATGAGTCGAACAGGCTGGCGACCCACTCTGCTGCCTCTCCTTTGAGGTGCTGGCTCAGGTATCTGACTCTGGCAGCATCATCAGGGAAACTGTTCCCATAGTCGGTCATTTAATTAGAGGCCATGTTGAGAAAGTATGTCAGGGCGGCTCCATCACCATCGTAAGTGGTTTTCAACTCTTGAAAAGGCTGAGGCCCCACTTGCAGTGGTGGTATCTCAGGAGATGCAGGTGCTGCAGCTGCCAGAGCAGCTGCTACTGCAGGAACCTGGGGCAGCGCACGTCCAACCTGAGGCACCAGGAGTCTCCAGTCGTGCAGCTGAGCTCTCAGTTTAGAAATTTCCTCTTGCTGCTTTTCCACTTCTTCTTCTCTGGCTAAAAGTTGTTCCATCAAGCTGGTCTTGACAATCGATGTGTCCCATCTTGTAGCCCGGTGACGTTGGCGTTGAGCAGTTTCTGGTCTCTCTCCTCAAGCCCAGGTTTGGCCTCCGGTCAGGGTGGATGGAGGTACTGAAGCCCCTGTCTTGGGTCTCTCATCAGGAGGCTGGCTGGGGACTGTCTCATCAGTTTTGGCGATTCCCTCGCCTGGAGCTTCAACAATCCACCAGTTGCTCCTCTTTCTTCAGGCTCTTCTTCAGTTTTTTGATACATATTGTTAATATTTTTTACAGGAATTCACTCACTCTGTCAAGAACTGAATCCACACACACAAATATAACAGTGCATAAATACTATTTATTAGGCATATGATACATAGTACAGGACTTCAGTGAGTGAACTGGAGGCAATTAGCAAGATTCAAAACATAAAAGGCAAAGAGTTTCCCATCCCACCCGCAAGAGGCCGTGGAGTTCTGGTTTAGCCTGGTACTGCTTATCACTATATTCCTAGCTTTGTTTATCTAGCAGTCTCTGGTTCTCATACCTTGTTACAAGCAAGCTGCTACTTAACTCCTACTACATGTCCCATAACTAAAATATGGAGGGCTACCCAACAACAACCCTTTGCAACCGAAGATCCTGAAACATTGGCAACACATCGTAAAGTCATCATGCAGAACGAGTTGCCATTGAGGAGCTTCCTTTCCGTTGCGGTGCCTATTGTTCTCCCCGGCAGAGGATTCGCCCTCGGGGTATGTTTTCCCCTACAAGTAGTCCTAGTTTTCGAGAATTCCTTCAGAGAACTCCCTGCCACACTAGCAGACTGTCACTCTGCTAGTCAAGTAATCCCCTCAGCCATTTCTTCACTGAGTTTGTGTTTGTTTGCTGTTTCCCAGATTAAGGACTTCAGGAAAGGTGCAGTATCACCCCATCTGAAATCCCTCTCTACATCCTCCTATCCAACTTTCCTCTCTTTTACTTCTCAATAGCTCTTGTGTGAGTGAGTGAACAATTGCGTTGATGCGGGAAAACATTTTCATTCAGTAAAACCATTTATTTGATACGTTGTCTGGTTCTTGGCTTGGTCTGACCTCATAAAAACTGGGTAAAAGATCTTGCTAGGTTACCCTGCCTCTCATTTTGCTGTTGCTTGTGCTCTGTTAAATTCCCCACCATTTTCTGATTTGGAGCACATCGAGGTGTCCCCCAAGGGACCCCCAGAAACCAGAGTAACAGATTGATCATAGACACTGCCATGTGAATCCAGGCAGAGCCCCCCATCATGGGGTTTCATGTGTTGAAACCTGATATGCAGGAACTAATGTTGATTCTGCCCACGATCTCCTTGAAAGAATAGGACTCCAAAGGCTGAACACTTCGCAGCAGCCCAAATACACACCTCATTTATGCCCCAGCCAGGCAGGGCATAGTGTCATCCAGACCAGAAAGGCCCTCCAGAGTGAAACAAGCACAGTTGGACTGGATAGCACCTGTACAAGGCAGGCATGTCTTTACTGGATGCAGCTAACTTGGCGGTTTCAGTCAACAAACTGTCCTACTTAGCAACAGATACATCGAATATGGATGAGGGCATAAGACAGTTAGCCCAGAGCATGTCAGAAGTTCAGCACTCAAGCACCACTTTACTCATTAAATGGGAACTGGAGATGGAAAGAAGTTCTGACACTCACACATGAAATGCGTTTTACAGAAAGGAATTTTTTGATAGCTCTCATAGGCACACAAATTCACACAATCAATTTGATGATGATTAGGGACTTAAATTGGCATGCCCACAATGGACACATTCCTCCCTCCAAAAAAAAAATAGAGAACTCATGGGGCCAAAATTGACAAAAGAGGAAGTGCAACTGGTAGAAACTTGTAAATGCCACTTCTGTCCCCTGATGGAACCAACTTCAGCAGTGATAGCCCAACATCACATGGAAAATTCCATGATGAAGCAGGGAAGTGAACTTGGTTCTCTCTCTTCCAAGTTCAACAGTTGAAAGCATTACACTACACTAATTCTTTCTCTCTCTCTCTCTCTCTCTCTCTCTCAAAATAAATAAATAAATAAATAAATAAATAAATGGTTCCTTTACAGAATAGGGCCAAGGCTGAAACATAAAGTAGAATGTAACTAATAATATACAATTGAACTTGCATAATTAGAATGCAAATTGATAATATACGAGATTATAGTGATTTGCATGATACAGAAACAAGACAATTGGTGGTGCTGGGATATGGCTGGAATATGACAGCTCTACTACTATGGAGGCCTTTCTTTAGATTTCATGCACCAGTTACTTCTCAATTTGAATAAAGGTTGTGTAGGACAAAAGAAGGCATTATAAGGGTGAAAAAGGCCCCAGAAAGTCCCCAAACATGGCAAAATAGCCAACAGTGTCCTATGGGAGACCTGGAGTAGTACTGGTAATTTGGGGGCAAAAATATTGTAACTATGTGGGTGCATCCCTGCACAGTCCTGTGTAGGGCCAATGCACTCCCGCAATTTTTTTGCTGTTTTCCTCCCCTGATGTACAGCTCTTTTCACAAGAAAGCCGCACTAAGTTAAAAAGGAATTACTCACATTTTTGTGTTATAGGACTGCAGTCTAAAAAGCTTGATCATGCGGCAGCCAAATAGTCAGTAGGAGCTCCTGAATACTAAACATGTCTAAAAACCAGGCCACATTTCTATGTCTAAATAATTCAGTCTGAAATGAATTTTTTAGGAGGCTAAATATAGTCACCTTCCTGTAGTCTTTGGTTACAATGTAATGGCAAATACCTTTCAGGGGTTTTTGTTGTTGTTAAATATGCATGCCTGATTTTCTTGGATGCTATGAACTGTTAAGACAGTGGCCTCTTGGCCACATTGCAAATGCCCAGACATACCACACTCTGAGAAATAATTTTTTAATCTACTAATGTATGTAGACATACGATAAATGAACTTAGGAATACACATGCAAAAGTGATGTTTTCCAGAAACAAACAAGTCCCCCATCTCTGATAAAACTCTCTCTTAACCCAAAGGCCTCTGTTAGTAATGGCATATATTATTATTGTACAATACTTCTACATTTCAAAATCAGTTCTATGTTTATTTGCTTTTGTACAAATTGCCCAAGTAAATAAGACTTATAAAAAAGTGATTTTAAAAATTTGCTCACCTTCTTTGTAACGTACTGTTACAGTTCATCAAGTAATGCCAAGTTACTGCAGAACACAAATAGTCTTTAGATGTCATGTGTGTCTTGCACAAAAATTGAGTCAAAGGAAAGGGAATGCCTTTGAATAATTACTTCCTCAGCTGTGATGCAGAATGAATCAATAAAATGGTCATGTGATTATTTGCATTCATGAATTTTAAAACACAAAAGCAGAAATTATGCAAGCACATCTGGCTTAAATGTTCTGATTGCCACTATATTTCCAGCACAGAAATTAAAATCTTAACTATCGAAAACAACCATGTAGCCAGACTTAGGCTATCCAGAAGATTTACCTTGGTGTATTCTGCATAAATCTAGTATATTTTTGCATATATTGATGTTCTAAAGGAAACAGAGGAGACTCCTGCAGTGGAAGCCAGAAGCATCTTTACTTGAAAGTCAGTCTTACTGTGTTCAGTAAAGCTTGCTTACAGATATCCTGGCAATGCTTGTTAGTAACCTCTGGAGTTACCTGTCTGAAATTGAGCTGGATTAGGGTCTATAGAGCCTTGAAATTATGTCCAGATGTGGACAATTTTTTAAAAAAAAGTCACAGAGTTTTGAGTTTTTGTGCACAAGTCAAAAGGAATAACAATCAAGGTGCCCAAATCTCGGTTCAGATTCAGACAGATTCAGGCAGATCAGACCCAGATCCAAACTGGGATCCGAATCACCAAATCAAACCCAGATTAAATGGTGTATGTGTGGAGCAAGGGGAAAGCCCGTAGCAACAAGTCACTTTTGAGGTCTAGGTTGGAGACCACATTTGTTAGAGACAAATGACTGGATGATTTGGCTAATGCACTGAAGCTTAGTTCAGAGAAGCTGCAGGTTCCTTGCTGGGTAGTTGTAGTGTTGCTTACTCTGTCTTGCGCTCCTTTAGTTTACAGTCTAGGGGTGCTCATTGACTCTTTGTCACAGATGGCATGTTGCCTCTGTGGCACAGACTGCCTTTTGTCAGCTTTGACTTTCATGCCAACTGCAACCAGATCTGGACAGAGGTAACCTGGCTTCAGTTCTCCATGAGAAAATGAGCATTTATTTAGCCCATTGAATAAATTTATTAGTTTATAACAGTAATGATTGAAACAGAAAAATAAAACAGAAATAAGTCAAAACATAGGGTAAAAATATATAGATATAATGCTATTCAAAAAGTTGTTCATGCTATACTAGCCTTCAGATTACAGTATTACAGGATGTGAGGTGTAAGGTAGCCTTTCAAGATGCAGTTAGTTCAAAACAGAATGGTAAGGCTGGTAGGTGAGACAAGGTGTTACGCACTGTCTTCTAGCTTGCTCTAGGCAACGTGGTTCACTGGCACTGAAGAAAAGGAGGAGGACCAAGAGGTCACGTTCAGCACAGGTGGGGAAACCGCCTAGCAGTAATGTTCTCCTCCTTGCACCCAGCTGCAGAGTCCCCAAAGACACTTGAGCAATTCATTGCAATTACTTAGCATGTTACCCTGTTTACTGGGGGTCCCGTGAGGGACACCAAAATGTGCTCAACAATAGGTGGGGAAGATTAGCTCTGAGCACTGCTTTAGAGTTATGAGAGGTAGGGTAACTTAGCAGGATCTTGAACCCTATGTCTATGGGGTCAGGCCGAGTCAAGGAGCACACAGAAGTTGAACTAATAAATGTGGTTTTATTAAAACACAATCAAAACAGTGTATGCAGCACACTCACACAGATAACTAAGGAAATAAAGCTTGGAGTGGGATAGATGGATTTTTATTTTTTTATTTTTTTCCAATTTCTTTTTATTAAATATTACATAATAATAAAATCATAACACACATATTATTTCGTTCATGTTTTCTTACATATACAAATATTTACATATTTTCGTGGAAATGTGTATCATTTTCTCTTCTTACAATCTACTTTCTGTATCTTCTTATTGTATTACATTTCCTTTACTTCCTTGTCCTCTATCCTAGAGTCTTTTCCGAGCTACTTTATTTCATTGAAACTCCCAAATCTCTTCTTTAATAATAAACAGAAGCTTACCTATGTCTTTTCTTATTCAACTTATCTCAGTTTGACGTTACCATTTCAAAGTGTCCTTTCTTTATTGTAGATAGTTTTAACATTCCTTCTCTTTTTTTACATAAGCTCTTCCCCTTCCGAATACTTTCTCACATATATATATTCTAATATCCTCCATTGTCTGATAGCCTCTTCCTTGATGTCTACTTCTATACAATATCAAAATCAGTCCCGATATCCTTTTTTCTTCATGAATTCTATGACTTGTTGCCACTCTTTCTCACTTGTATCTGTATGTTTCCCTTTTAAATGTAACGAAAAAATATAAAATTGTTTTAACTCGACTATTTTTTGGGTCCATTGTTCTATTTCCAGAACTGTCGGTAGTTTCCATAATCTAGCAAATACCATTCTTGCTGCGGTAACTAAATAAAGTATTACTCTTTTGTTTCTTGATTGGAAAGTCTTGTTGAACATAAATGTCATATTTAACAGTTATATTTCGGGCATCATGGGAAATGATATTTTAAATATTTCTTTTATTATCTCATGTACTTTAATCCAATATTTTTTTGTGTTAGTACATGTCCACCAAATATGGTAGAATGTACCTAATTTCTCTTTACATTTCCAGCATCTGTTATTTCCAACTTGAAACATTTTATTTATCCTTTCTGGTGTTAAATAACACCTATACATCATTTTAATGAAGTTTTCTTTTAAGTCTTGTGAGCTGGTAAATTCTGACGTATTTTTCCATGCCATGTCCCAGTTTTCTAATGGAAGTTCATGTTGAACATTTCTTGCCCAAGTTATTATTACATCTTTTACATTCTCGTCTTCCATTTTTCTAGCAAGAAGGTATTTCTAGAAAAAAGAAATCTTTTGTTTGGATTTCAGAAATATTATAGATTCTAGTTCATTATACGATTTTTGTGTTGAGATTCCTTCTAATTTTAAATCCATTATGAATCTCTCTTTCAATTGTAGATATGGGAACCAATTCAGTTTAATGCCATCTTCTTCAAATTCTTCCCGAGTTCGTATTCTAATTACATCCGGTCTATCACTCAGTATGAGATCTTTATATCTAAGCCAATCTTGTTTTTTATCAGTCCATTTTCCATAAAAGGCCTCTTGCGGAGATAACCACAAAGGTATTTTACTATAAGTTCGCTTCTTTATGTTTTTCCATATTCTAATTAAAGATTTTCATATATAATGATTGTTGAATTCCTTATCTATCTTTTCTTTGTCGTACCACAAATATGCGTGGAAACCGAATCTCATGTTAGCTCCTTCAATTGTTAACGTTCTCATGTCTTTTAAGGTAATCCAATCACATATCCACATCATGGCATTTGCGTAATAGTATTGTCTTAGATCTGGTAGACTGCATCCTCCTTTCTTTGGTAACTCGGTCATTAATTTCCACTTAATTCTCGGTTTCTTGCCTGCCCATATAAATTTAGATATTTCTTTTTCCCAAGCTTTGAATGGTTTATCATTTGTGACAATCGGCAGATTTTGAAATAAAAAATTAAATTTGCGTAGGACATTCATTTTAATGGCCGCAATTCTTCCTAGCAAAGACAGGTTCAAATTCATCCACCTTTTTAAATCGATCTCGATTTCTTTCCACATTTTTTTATAGTTGTTGTCAAATAAATCTTTGTTTGATTCTGTAAACCAGATTCCTAAGTATTTTATTTTCTTCTCAATTTTAAATCTGGATAGTTTTACAATTTCTTCTCTCTCTTTTTGCTTCATATTTTTGGTCATAATATAAGTCTTATTTTTGTTTATTTTTAGTCCTGCTGCTGTTCCAAATTTTTTTATTTTGGCTACCAGTTCTTTAATTCCTGTTATTGGGTCTTCTATGAAGAAAATCAAGTCATCGGCGAATGCCCTCAATTTATATTCTTGATCTTTGATTTTTATCCCTTTTACAGCTGGATTAGATTTTATGCTCATGTTCAGTATTTCCAGAGTAGCTATAAATAACAAAGGAGATATTGGTCATCCTTGTCTTACTCCGGATAGAGGGATTTTTAGAGGAGTTGTTGGTTTGGGTGATACTTCACCTGTCCTGAAACCCAGTTGGAAGCGGAGAAGATGGGGAGCGTGGATCTCAGCACGTGGAGCTGAGGGGAAGGCTCGCTGGACAAAGTGACAGCAAGGCAGGATGGAAGCCAAGAGCGATCCGAGGAAGCGCTCAAAGTCAGCTGTTTTTATAAGGAGAATTGTGACCGCAGGCTAGGTCAGACTTGGGGAAAACAATAGATTTGGGACTGGAGATAAAGCCTCCGAAAGGTAAGAATTTGAATGATTGAGTTAGAGCCAAATTGTCAATAGGATAGCTGGTATGCAAACGCGAAGTACTTGAGTGTTGTATAGTCAGATCATCAAGCTGCCAGCGCGGGGCAGAGGATCTTTTGAAAGCTGGGTGCATACTTAATGAAGGTACTTGCCTTGAGGTCTCCTAAGGCTGCGAGTCAGCTATTTCTGGCCTGCCTGTATTGTATTGGAATATTACGGCGATTATCGGCCGAGCCTGTGTGTGTGCTTGTCCGGGGGCCTCGCAAGCACGTGGAAGGGAATGGGTATGTGAGGCTGAATTATTGATATCAAGAGATATCTTTTTATACCTCCCCAAAGCTCGGGCTAGCCAGGGCAGTAACAAGCATCTAACCAAATGGGAGGAAAGTGTCCTGTGTCCTCACAAGGCCTGTGTCCCATCCCATCACACTGGGTTGTATACTGTATACTTAGAGAAAAAGCCTTTTCAGCCCATGTTTGTCTGCTCCTGACCTGTTTTTGAGTAATAACATATTTTTTAAAAAACATTTTTTTTTTTTTTGCCCCTAGTAACATGAGTAGTATTTTCCAAGAGGTAGGTGTGTCAGGCTGATTCAGGGGGAGAGGGGAAGGAAGAGCTTTGTGACAGTTTCAAGATTCACTGTGTTATGATGGATAATCTTTCATGAAGAAGAAACAGCCCATTTCAAAAGCAGTTCATGAAAGTTTATGTCAAAATGAATTTGTTAGTATTTAAAGTGCTGTAAGAAATATTACTGTGAAAGTAGTAACTTTGTTACTGCCCTGGCTAGCCCGAGCTTGGGGGATATTAAAAAGATATCTCTTGATATCAATAATTCGGTTTCACATACCCATTCCCCTCCACGTGCTTGCAAGGCCCCCGGACAAGCACGCATAGAGGCTTGGCAGATAATCGCCGTAATATTACAACACAATACAGGTACGCCAGAAAATAGCCGACTTGCAGCTTCAGGAGACCCCAAGGCAAGTACTCAATTATGTATGCATGCAACTTTCAAAAGATCCTCTGCCCCACACCGGCAGCTTGATGATCTGACTATACAACGCTCAAGTACTCTGTGTTTACATACTGGCTATCGTACTGACAATTTGGCTATAATTCAATCATTCAAATTCTGACCTTTCAGAGGCTTTGTCTCCAGCCCTAAATCCATTGTTTTCCCCAAGTCCGAACTAGCCTGAGGTCACAATTCTCCTTATAAAAACCCCTGACTTTGAGCGCTTCCTTGGATCGCTCTTGGCTTCCATCCTGCCTTGCTGTTGCTTTCTCCAGCGAGCCTTCCCCTCAGCTCCACGTGCTGAGATCCACGCTCCCCAACTTCTCCGTTTCCAACCGGGCTTCAGGACAGGTGGAGTATTACCCAAACCAACAACTCCTTTAAAAATCCCTCTATCCCACTCCAACCTTTATTTCTATAGTTTCTCTGTGTGTTTGTGTTGCATACACTGATTGATTGTATTTTTAATAAAATTCACATTTGTTATTTCACTCCGGTGTGCTCCTTGACTCAGCCTGACCCCGTAGACATTGGGTTCAAGATTTCGCTATGTTACCCTGCCTCTCGCAGTGCTAACTTGTGCTTTTTGACTAATTTCCCCAACTTGTATAATTTTGAGAGCAATGTGGTGTCCCTCCCGGGACCCCCAGAAAACAGGGTAACAACTTGATGTCTTCCCCTTTCTTCCTTCCCTTCCTTGTAAAGTAGGAGTCAACAACCTGTGGGCCCACCAGAAGTAGGTGGATTTCAGCTTCTAGTCACAAAGGAATATGGAATTTCACAATCCAACAATAACCAGAGACCAGAGATAGTCCACTCTTCCTTTAAAGGGAAAATATCTTGGCTTATTAAGAAAAGCATGAATGAGCACAACAAAGAAACAGAAAATCCTGGAACTGTACAATCTAGTTAAATTATCAAACCCTGCTATGGTAAAATGACATACTCTGCCACCCATTATATGTTTTGTAATTTGATAGAGGCTTCAGTACAAATATATAGAATTCAAAAATGATAGAAATCACAGCAGCCCACTCTAAAGAAAGAGAGGATAGGAGGAGGGGTGAAGTAGTTCACTAGTAAAACAAGCAGCCTGATGAAAAGCACACCATTCCCTTGCTTTTTATTACATACAAAAAGCTGACAAGGAGCACCATGGGTGGGGGCCAGGAAGAGGTGTATCTAGGCTGAGGCAACTGGGGTGCAAGCCCCAGGTGCAAATGCCAGGGAGTGCAAAAGAAGTGGAACCCGCACCCTCCCTCCTGGGCCTGGCTTGCCATTGCCCCCCGCCCTCACTGGGGTTCTTTCTGGCCTGGTGTGGGGGGGCTGGTGGCAGCAGCAGTACCCCTAGCACCATCCAATGCCCCCCATCACTGCTCACCACTGCCCTGCTCCCACCCGCCGCGGCCCCACCCCTGCTGGGGTCCTGGCCAGGGGGGTGACAGTGGCAGCAGCAGCCCTCCCACCCGCTGCCTGCCACTTGCCGCAGCCCCACCCCCGCTCACCACAGCTCCACCCTTTCCACCCCCTGCCCTGCCCCCACCCCACCCTGCCGGGGTCCTGCCTGCCCCAGTGGGGGAGGCAGCGGCAGCACCTAGGGGCACACCTTCCACACTTGTCCTAGGCACTGGTGAGTCGAGATATGCCACTGGGGCCAGGGTTCATGTTGCCTCAAGGGACACTGACACATATGTATGTATGTATGTATGTATGTATGTATGTGCAGCTCTTAAAAGGCAACATTCCACACTCCTCACAGGGCAGCATTCTGGCAGCAATGGCAGAGAGGCCTGTGTAGGGTCAGGGAGTGGCTGATGTTACCCTGATTCCTGGGGGTCCCGGGAGGGACACCTAAATGCGCTCCCAATTTTATAAGTTGGGGAAATTAGCCAAGAGCACAGCCTAGCAGTACGAGAGGCAGGGTAACGCAGTGAGATCTTGAACCCTACATTTACGGGGTCAGGCTGAGTCAAGGAGCACACAGAAGTTGAAATGATAAATGATATTTTATTAAAACACAAGCAGTGTATGCAGCACACTCACATAGATAACTAAGGAAATAAAGGTTGGAGTGGGATAGAGGGATTTTTAGAGGAGTTGTTGGTTTGGGTGATACTTCACCTGTCCTGAAGCCCGGTTAGAACCGGAAAAGCTGGGGAGCGTGGATCTCAGCACATGGAGCTGAGGGGAAGGCTCACTGGACAAAGCGACAGCAAGGCGGGATGGAAGCCAAGAGCGATCCAAGGAAGCGCTCAAAGTCAGGGGTTTTTATAAGGAGAATTGTGACTGCAGGCTAGTTTGGACTTGGGGAAAACAATGAATTTGGGGCTGGAGACAAAGCCTCCAAAAGGTCAGAATTTGAATGATTGAATAATAGCCAAATTGTCAATAGGGTAGCCAATATGCAAATGCGGAGTGCTTGAGCATTGTATAGTTCTATCATCAAGCTGCCAATGCAGGGCAGAGGATCTTTTGAAAGTTGCATGCATACCTAATTGAGGTACTTGCCTTGAGGTCTCCTGAAGCTGCGAGTCGGCTATTTCTGGCCTGCCTGTATTGTGTTGGAATATTACAGCAATTATCGGCCAAGCCTGTGTGTGTGCTTGTCCGGGGCCCTCGCAAGCACGTGGAGGGGAATGGGTAAAGGAGACCGAATTATTGATATCAAGAGATATCTTTATATCTCACAAGCTCGAGCCAGCCAGGGCAGTAACACTGACATGCCTATAGGATATGCAGTGACAAATAGTTCTAGTTCCTTTCTGGTGTGAGTGTGCTGGAAGATGCCTTGTTGGTTGTTGGAGAGGTCCTGGGTTCTCAGAAGGTAGGGATCCCTGATAGTGCTTCCATCCCCAAGCAATCAGTAAGGGGGTGCATGGCCTGGAGCAACATGCTACTGTAGCATCAAAGGCAGTGCATCTGCCATGCCTTGAGGTGGGCTCCAGGGTGGAAGCTTGGGTTGAAGGTTTTCAGTGGTCATGGGAGATGGCTGTTAGGAGTGAAAGCCTGCAGGAATCGAGAGGCATTCACCAGACCCTTTGTGAAGGATTAGTTTTGATTCACATTACAGATAATGAGTTTTTCAGCTGGGCCTACATCAATTGTTCAGCTGACAGGCTTAGAGAGATAGGGTTAGGCAAATGTGGTGAGCACCTGAAAGCATTGTAGGTGAACGTCATTCAGCTCTCCCAATTCTGGCAGGGACAGTCCAGATTTATTCCCTGTTGTCCCACTTTTTAACTGCTTTTAAAATGTCTTGGTTTCTTTCCCTGCTTTCCCCCTTGTCCTTGACTTACTTCAGTTGCAGCAAACTGAGTTCAAATTACAGACGCAAGTTGCACTCAACTCAGTGGCCACGGGGGGGGGGGTGTGTGAAGAAAGAAGGGCCAGTCTTCCCCTTTCCAGTAGGCTGAGGCAAAAGGAAATTGCTGTAGTATCTTTTAGCTCATGCGTCCTTTGTCATTAATAACTTTTGTCATCTTGACCACACTCTGATGTTACTTTGCCACATACGTCCCAGTTTTCTGCTGTGAAATGTTGGAGGGTATGTAGGTGGTAAACGGTGATTTACCCAAATCACATATGTAGGCAAATTGGGTGTAAATGAATATACTGATATATACTTATTTAGACCAATATTTCTCCATCCGTCTGATCCCTTCTCCCTCTCCAAATATCAGGGCATTGGCTACAACTGTTTCTTTCTTTCTTGGAAATTGGCTAATGGCTCAGGGGGTGGCACCAGTGCATGGAGCACCACTTTGAGTAACACTGGTTCAGACAGTGTTCAACGTCCCGGGGGATTTTGCTTCAGCTTTGCCATGCTTCAGGTGACTAGAGGCTTAACTCAAACGCTCAAATGTCATTTGTGGCCTGTCAGTCCTATCAAAAGCAGAGTGCCTCCCAGTGTGAATGGAATCTTAGGATTGTACAATGTGACATTACCTTACATTGCATAAATGTTTGAACAATTGCTAATAGCAGCTGCAGGTGAGGGAGAGTGGATTAAAAGCATAGTATGCCCTATTTCATTATGGTGGTAGTCATTCATTTCCACTACTATACCATGCTATCTACTATCGCCTGTGCACAGTAAGGACCACTTAATCATAAGAGTATGAAACAAACAGAGACATACCAACCTTCAAATTCTAGAGTTTCCTTACAAACATAGGCCATTTCCGCCCTAGACTGTTCTAGTGCTATTGTTCCACCTTCAGCATCCTGTGGAATCCTGGGGTTTGCAGTTTAGGGAGGGGCCTTTAGAATTCTCAGCCAGAGAGCTCTTTGGTCTCAGCAAACTACAAACCCCAGAATTTCAAAGGATGATGAAAGTGGAGTAATAGCACTGTAAAAGTGTAGCGCGGAAATGGCCATGTCCTCCCTCTTTCTTTCTCCTTCTCTCTCTCTCTCTCCCTCTGTGCACACACATGTATGGATATGTCTGTGAGCGGCTGCTTGCAGCCGACTCTTCAGCTTGCTCTAACACTGCATTTGACTAGCTCCAGCAAATACGACAAGATCATATACATACACAGCAACGTAGGAAAAAAGAAGCAGTGTGCATAAACATCTTCAACTGCAATTTATAGGTCAGCCTAAACACACTCCTGATGATAGTGTGCTTACGGATAAAGTAGGGCTCCCTGGACCTGCAGAAGCAGGTAAATCATCCCTGCCACTTGGTCCTGATCTGTATTAGTGCATTTTCAACCAAGTGGACTGGGGACAGTGGCACAGAGTGTGTATGTGAGGCCTCTGCATTTTACTGTGGGGCCTCCATCCTCAATCCAGTCCTGATTTTAGCAAGATAAAACTAAAAAGGATGGCCTGTTTCAAAATTAGGCTTTGAATAGTTTAAACCTCAAATATTGTCATCTTGAATATTGATCTGAAAAATGTAAATATTTGGGTCTATGATATACAAAGATTTACCATGAAACTCCTAAGACCAAAAAGTGAATCTCCAGATCAAAAGCTGCTGGACTCCTCACTAAATTTTTAATTTGAGCATTATTTCAGGTATTAGTCTCAACAGCAGAGAAAGGAAAGGTATTATCCTGCTCATACTAGAATTCTGATGGAAACTCATTACTAATAGCAATTCCACTTGGATGACATAGAAGTCATGGTTTGGAATGAAATAAATAGTGTGGAGATCATGGCCAGCTTGGCATATGTTTGTGGAAGCTATTTTTCATTATGGCTGGCTGTGTAGGGTTGCCAGACTGAACAGTCTTGTACCTTTAAAAGTTTTATAAGAGAGGGAATTTCAGCAGGTGTTGCTTGCCATGCAACCAAGTGAGAAGCAACACCTAATGAAGCTTCCATTTCTGTGTGTATGTACATACTTTTAAATTATCTGTTGACTTATGGGGACCCTATGAATTTCATAGGGTTTTCATAAGCAAGGAACATTCAGATGTGGTTTTGCCAGTTCCTTCCTCTCAAATACAGCCTATAGCACCTGGCATTCATTGGCAGCCTCCCATCCAAGTACTAATCAGAGCTGAGCCTGCTTAGTTTTCAACATCAGACAGGATCCCGTGCCTATAGGGTATTCTATACAATCGTTAAAGGTACAGGAAATGTGTGGTTTTCAACCTGGCAAGCCTATGGCTATTATTCTCTTGTAGCACCTATTTTATGAAATGTAGCACTATAGAAAATGTACATTAGATTGTATTTTGCGTAATGCCCATCCCGTGCTTTAGGAACAAACCTTTTAAAATTATACCATCAAAAAAAAAACACCTTGGGGAAAAAACTAATCGGAAATTTTTTATTAACATGAAAAACCATAGAGTGCAACAAACCATATTGTTAGTAGCTAAACACAGTAACAAATAATGAGAACATGTACATGGATGGAAATACTGTACATGAATGCATGCTATTTGCAGATGACAGATTTGAAAAGTATCGTTCAACAGAGTGCATTTTATGTCAGGTAAGATATGCATTGTTTTAGAAGCCTTTGAGTTGTAGATTATTTTGTTGTTGCCATTATTTTTAGACAACAGCATGTCATTTACACTGCAGGCAGCGTAAGGATTACTTCTATGTCACATACTGATGATGGTATTTGATTTATTTCCAGTTATTTCATTTTGTACTGCTGTTCCATAATAGCCCTTTTCAGCATTAGTGACACATTGAAAAGTGTTGCAGATAGCCAAAACCATGCAGCAAACCAGTTCTAATTGAAAGCACACTTAACTTGTTTGCCAGTTACATATTAATATTTTTCTGGATCTCTGTATTGTTTGCTTCAAAATCATGTCAGGAGCAACGGCACTGAAAAGCCCTTGGCTCTAACTCACAGTAAAATAGCCTGCTATCTATCTATCTATCTATCTATCTATCTATCTATCTATCTATCTATCTATCATCATCTATCTATCTAACTATCTATCTATAAACAAACAAATGAATCTGAACAATCAATTTTAGGTTACCACATTTTCACAGTGAATCTTCATATATACCATAGTTAATCAGTGCTGTCTCATTCATGGAAGACTGGAAGAATACTTTACATTGTCTGAAGCAATGAAATTCTTAATAAGACCAATAAGATCATAAATAAGCCCAGTAAGCACACATTTGTCATTTCTTCTGACAATCTTTCAAGAGCTCTTAAAAATAATGATTTAGCTAGTTGATTATAGAACAAGCCATAGTATTGTGCAAAACTCTCTTCCATCTCTAGGTGGAAATATCCATGAGAAATATCCAAATATTTACTATTGTCTGTCATCAGTCAAAATGCACTTTATTGTATAGCTGCAGATAGTACTAGCATTCCATGGAGAGGCCTCCCGTAATGTGTGTGATTCATTACTGACTTTACCACATAGACGCCAATGGCTCTCATTTACACAAAGCATCAATAATTCCAATTCCAAAAGAGTATTTGCCTGTACAGTTCTGAAAACTTTGGCTGAATGAAAAGTATCCATCAGGCAAAGACCAGGCTATAAAATTTGTGTGAATAACTTAAAACAATATCAACAACATTATGGGAAAATCTAGTAACAGTTTTGAAGTGTGCCAAATTACTGAGGAAATTGTGCATAACAGTCTACACTAACTGGTTGTGTGACAAGATTAATGATGCATGGTAGGCATCCAACAAGCAACAGATGTGAAATTAGTTACACTGAAATGTGAAATGAGTGCCCAGCATCCAGCCTATGATGGTACAAAGATGCCATACTCCTCTGAGTGAAGCTTGGCTTTGCTAGATTCAACACAAACACTCTATCATTCTGTGTGTTTGTTACGTGTTTGAGACAAAGCAAATTGTATTCTCTTTGGAATTCTGGTAATAAATTGCCACCTGCTGCTGGAATAGAACCATAGAACCAGAGTTGGGAGGCCCCTGAAGGGGCAGCTGGTCCAATCCTCTGCCAGTGTAGAAATCAACATCTGAGGCACTCCTGGCATGTGGCTATCCAACTTCTGTTTAAACAGCTCCAAAGAAGGTGTACCCACCATCTTCCAAGGCACTCTGTCCCAGTGCAGAAGAGCTCTTACTATCAGGATTTTCTTTCTATGTTTAGTCAGAATTTTCTTCCTTGTAATTTGAACCCATTAGTTTGGGTTCTACCTTCTTGAGCAACAGGAAACAATCTTGCTCCCTGTTCAACTTCAGATATTTGAGGATAGCTATTCTATCATTTTGTGGTCTGTTTTATCTCTCCAGGCTAAACATGCCCAAGTCCCTCACCCATTCCCCAAAGAGCTGGGATTCCATACTCTTTTCCATCTTGATCACCCTTCTACAGATACATTTCAGCTTGTCAACATCTTTCTTAAACTGCAATGCCTAAAACTGCACCAAGTATACTGGGTGAGGTCTGACCAAAGCAGAATGAAGTGGTATTATTATTCTCTGTAACAGGTAAAACACTCTTGAATTGCATGAGCTCTTTTTTGCACCACATTTTCAAGTCTTGTTTAGCTTGTGGCCTACTAAGACTCCTAGATTCTTGACAAATGCATTACTTTCAACCCAGATCTCATTCATCCTATACTTGTATATCTGATTTTTCCTATCTAAATCCAGAACATCATGCTGGCATGACTTTTTGGAGAAATGGCTCTTTGATTATCTGTTCCAGAAACCTTTCTGGTATTGAGATCAGGCTGACCAGTCATTAGTTGCTTGGGGTCTATTTTTTCCCTCTTCAAATATGGAGGCAAAATTTACCCTCTTCCGGTCTGCTGGAATCCCACTTGTTCTTCTCAGAATTCTCAGATTATAGGCAGAGTCTCTTGAGATTACCCTTGGTTCATCCATACTTTGTCCTTTTCTTTGTCTTCTGTTAGCATTTCACCATCTTCTCCACAGAGTGGCCCTGGCCATTTCTTTGTTCTTCTTGTTCCAAACATAGTCAATAAACCTCTCTTTTTTATTTTTAAACTCTCTACCAAGCCTAGGCTCATTCTGAGTTTTACTCCCTGAGACTTTCTCCCTACAAGTACTGGTGATCTGTGATCCTTTTTGATGATTTCTTCCTTCTTTCATATCTTGCACATGTCTCTTTTAAACCTCAGCTCATCTGAAAGTTCTTTGTACATTCAGTCTGGTTTCTTTTAGACCCTTCCCACTTTTCTTCTTCATTGTCATTATTTTGGGCTTTGGCCGCTCACTATATCAATTCACTTCTTTTCACCAAGTTGCGTATTGCTTTCCTTCTGGGAGAAAACAAAGTGTGTGTGCAATAATTCCATTTTCTCTCTGTAACCAAGTAGCATTTCTCCATATTCCATATTCTCCATATTCACCATGCAGTAGTATCTTCCACTTCCTCTTCTTCCTCTTGTTTTCAAACATAGCTGAAGCACCCCCACTTCATTATTTTTAACTTCTTGCAAGCCTGAGTTCATTCTAAGCTTTAGCCCTCCTGACCTTCTCTTTACAAATATTGGGTACTCTTCCTTGGTGTTTGATTCCATCTTCTATTTCTTATACAGACCCTATAAATATCTCAGCTCATCCAAAGGTCCTCATGCAGACACCATTTTCTTTAGAAGTTGGACATTTTCAAATGGTCGGATGCTCTGTCACTGGTAACCCATATACTAACCTGTTGTTGTGTGCCTTCAAGTCATTTCTGACTTATGGCAACCCTAAGGTGAACCTATCACAGGGTTTTCTGGGGCTGAGAGTGTGTGACGCACCCAAAATCAGCCAGTGGGTTTTCATGGCTGAGTGGGGAATCGAACCCTGGTCTCCAAGGTTGCAGTTCAATGCTCAAACCACTACACTACACTGGCTCTCTATATGAATCTACGGAGATTATTTTAAACAGCAGAGCATGATACAGTTGACAAATGAAATGGTGCCATCAGCACAGTATTGGGGGACAAAATTTCAGGGCCCGACTCAATGGAACAGGAGGAGCAGTGCTGGTGTACCACACTTTGAAGTAAGAGAGATTTAGAGATTGCGGCCTAAAGAAGAGGACCTCATAGACCATTAAATCAGGGTCTAAAATTACTAAAATATACCACAGGATAGAGCTAGAAGGGTCTGCAAGAGCCAAATGCATCAACCCCACTGTAACGGAGGGATACGCAACTAAGGCATTCCTGGAAGATGCCCATACAACCTCTGTTTAAAGATCTAGAAAGAAGAGGAGTTACCACCCTCTGAGGCAGCCTATTCCACTGCCAAACAGCACTTATTGTAAAAAATAAGTCCTTCCTAATACTTAGATGGAATCTCTTTTCTTCTAATTTGAATAGGCCGGTTCATGCTACAGTCTCTGGAGCAGAACAAAATAAACTCCCTCCATCTCCCGTAGCTCCTTCTTTCAAGTAGGTAAAGATGGCTATCATATCACCTCTCAATCTTCTCTTTTCCAAGCTAAACATAGCCAGGAAAGTAAGCTGTTCCTGATAGGGGTTGGTTTCCATATCTTTTACCATACTGGTCACTCCCTCGATCACATCCAGCTTGCAAATATCCTTTTTGAGCTGTGATGCGCTGAATTGGACACTGTTCTGACCAATCAGAATAGAGTAGTACTGTTGCTTCCCTTGATCTGGACACTTGTACTCTTATTGATGCAGCTTAGATCTGCACTAGGGGTGTTTTTTGGGGGGTGGGGGGGCTTTAGGAACTGTAGGCTCATGTGTCTACTAACATCCCTAGAACCTTTTCACATGTACTGTTTTCAACTCATCCTGTATTTGTGCATTTCATTTTTGCTGCTTAGATGTTTACCTTACATTTATCCCTTGTTAGTTTTGGCCCAGTTCTCCCAACTGTCAAAGTCATTTTGAATTCTGATCTTGTCCTCCTGGGTATAAGCTGCCCTTCCTAATTTGGTGTCATATGCAAGATTAATAAACACATCCTTTATTCCATTATTCATGTCCTTTGTAAAAGTACTGTGCAACACTGGGCCCAGGACAGAACTCTGTGACATCCCACTAGTCATCTCTCTTCAGGATGAAGAGGAAGTATTGGTCAGTATTCTTCACATTTTTTCCAGTAACTAGTTACAGATCCGCCAGACAATAGCACTGTCTAGCCCACATTTAACCAGTTTGTTTGCAAGAATATCACGGGAGATCCTGTCAAAGACCTTACTGAGATCAAGATATACTACATCCACAAAATTCCTCTGATCTATCACACTTTGAACTCTATCAAAAGAAAGCAAACTGCAATATATAATTACACATCTGATAGCGTTTGAGGAGTACATATTTATTGGATTGCAAAACCAACTTCTGAAGATGCTAAGGAATCAGGCTGAAAAACCTTTATTTCACATTTATTTTGATATCTTCCTGTACAGTTTCAAAAAGTTCACTAATAATAGCTTTGGAGGTCTTACCATTAGTTTTGTTACAACTAAAAACAACTTTTTTTCACCCAAACAAAAATATTTGTTTTACTGAAAACAATGGATTTGTCAGTACCATTGTTCATCCGAATACAAGTCTAGAGGGTGGCTAGTAGCCATTATAGAAAATGGCTTCCACGGCTGCATGCCAATATGCTTATATCTGTCTAGTGTTTCCATTCCAAGCCTTCTCTGTTATTCAAATGGAAATTGCCATCTGCAATGACTTTCCAAGTGAAATTATAAGGACAATATTGGGAACAACAGAAGACATACATGGAGATTCTGAAAGCGCTACATTTTAGGAGATACTTCTCCTCAAATATAAGTGGTTGACAAAGGAAAATTTATGGGGAGGAAAGAGTTCCCCACAACACATCAGAGAAGAGAAAATAGGTCTGTGATAGGCACATATTTTCCATGCAGAATATTATGTATTCAATTCCTGGTATTGCCATTTAAAAGGATATCTGTGCTGTAAAAGATCTTTGCTTGCAAACCTGGATTGTTATCACCAGTCAGAATAAAGATCAAAATCCAAGCATGAGATGGACCAAAGGTTGACACAGTACAACACTGTATGGTATGCAAGAATATGGCTTTGGATCAGGTCATTACTTAATCACAGGCTTTTTACAACGCTCGTGTCATGGAGGAAAGGCTATCCAGTAACAATAAAGAACTGAGGGCATGGCTGCACATGAAGTCTAGATCAGGAGAGGGATCAGCAGAACTCTCTCCTCTCCGTGACTTGCCAGGAGGTGTACACACATTACAGTGGGTCAGCCAACGCTTTCACTGGAAGGACCTTGAGCACCTCTCACCCACTTACTCACTAAGCCACTCCTTTCCACCTCAGAGCCTTGCAACACACATTATTTATGTGCCAGATGGGGATGTTGAGGAAGACATTATTGAGCTGCCCTCACATGCACAGCCATACACACTGTGAAATACAGTGGCCTGATAACTGGACAGAACTTTTTTTAAAAAAGAAATTGATAGGACCAACAACCCCTTCTCACATTCCACTTGACATTACACTTGAACAATGATCATAAATATACATAATACATTTCCAGGAAGACACTGCTTGTTAATGCAAGGCTAGATTGCATTCAAGAATGCATAAAGTCAACTCTTTCTAAAATGATTTTGGAAAAGTGAAATACGTGGCTTAACTCAGAGTGAAATTTCACCCTTTTCTGAGTATTATTGGCTCGTTCTCTTTCTACTCCTTCTTTTATGCTTCTAAGCATGTATGTTTTGTAAGCAAGGACTGTCCTTTTGTTACAGTATAACTTTATTCTCATGCAGTAAGATATAAATTTACTGCATTAATCTATAATTCTCAACAGCCGTAAAGCTTTTTTTTTTAATCACAGACATTCTATCAGGCATCAAACAGCAATGCTTTATAAAAATCAATTTCAAAAGCAGCCTGGTACTTTTATGTTTAATAACTCAGTTTTTTTTTTCTTATGGCAAAAAAGCATAGTCAGTGGATCAGTTTGGCAAAACAGATGTGAAATACATGCATTTCAGAGAATATTTAAAGAGGAAAAATGGTGTTCTTTCTCTTTGAACTTCAGGCATGGTGTTTACCACTGCTATGTGCTCAACACTTAAGTCTGGCACAAAAAATGTCCCTGTGCTGCATCTATGGAGTATGATCTATTGACACATCTGCCTGATTAGTATTCTGTGTCTTATGTTGGTACAGATAATGTGTAGGAAGCAAAAGGACAGCACTGCAGTAATTATAGGTAGTACTGCAGTGGTTGAGACCTGGATGTTTCACAGAATTCAAGTATACTGTGTTGTAAAAATCACTGGTTCTGATGGCCACTCTAATCACACTGGGAGCACTGTTGAATGACAATTTTGTAAAAGACAAAAGTTTTCTATTAAATTCCTTTTCCATACAGACAGTGCTTACATTGTAGGAAAGTACCGATTTACTCGCTGAACAAATGACACCAGTTTCAGCTGTCACATATAGATATATAATGGTAGGGAAGGACTTTGAGTAGGGAAGAACTTTGGCTTAGATTGATCAAAAATCTACTTCCCAACTGCATAGGTTTTAACTTAAACCAACCTCTACAATATATGGCCACAACTGCTTTTTGCCTATTTTTTCGTGTTGCCTTCTCCAGTTTGAAACTCTTGTGACCTTTTCTTTTCTTTTTAAAAAATTAGTTACTTAAATCAAAATTATAATAATTATTATTATTTGATAAAACTGGCAATAAAAATTGCCCTTGCTGACATGACAGGATTCAAGGAAAGAACAATTCAAGTGTTTTCTTCCCCCTCCAATCTTTTTCATTTTTACAAATGGTTATTACTTTAACAACACTTTCACCTCCCTCTGTCAAATGCTCCTTTCTTGGGCTTCCTTTGTCTTGTTTCACATGGGCCAGCGCAAGCAGTGGAGATCTTTACTCTACTTTCCCTGCAGCTCTGTGTAACATTTTTAAGTAATAAAAAGACACACACATGACTGTGTGACTTTCAGACTGCTGTCACGTGATCAGGATTCTCTTGAATTTCTATACACTCAATTTCTTCCCGCTCCTTTCGTTTGGCCCGTTTCTTTTTCTTGTGGTGCTTTTTGGAGGGTGGGAAAAATGTTAGGAAGACAGGTAAAATAACAAAACAGTGCAGAAGTGTGCAACTGCCAGTGAGCAGCAAGCATTTGAACAGTGTGAAGGTCAAGTTTGAAGGCACAAAAAGGAGGGGGACCAATCCAATAAGAAAAGAAGTAACATTTTGCAAAATTGCTGTTCCATGTTCTTGGAGTGAACTTTTTATGCATTGAGTTCGTGTGTGTTCAGTTGCCAGTACAAATGTGTAAAGCAGGGGTGCACAGTGATCTATGGAAAAATTCAAAGTGTAAATAAGGCACAGTATAGAAATGCAATCCATGTCTACATTCCATAATGTCATCAAGCCCAGGACACCCAGCTCAATTGAGGTGACAGTGAGAATTAACCAGAAGTTCCCCAGAGGATGGATAACCAGGAAAAAAGTAAGTAACAACACCAGCAAAATGCCAAAGCTTGAAATCAAGACAGGCATAGTTACTGATAAGCTGTACTGGTCCATGAAGACAAAGGTAGGGTTGAATACTATGAACTTGATGCTTTGTTTCAGAGACAACGGTCTTAGTTTCTCCAATAACTCTATAACATCTCTCTGTGTTTTTTCACTAGTCCTAGCCACAAGATACATACGAGAAGCAATGATGCTATTCACATTCCCAGCCTTGGAGAAAATTATGTCATTTTTGAAGTGCTGGAATTCTGGCTTTCTTAAAAATGAGTTTTGAAGTATGCTAAGAAAGTCACTTTTATTAGTGGCAGTAATGTTTCCAGCTCTCAGATACTGGTAATATTGCTGAAGCCAGGATAGTGTGTTGAAACCTTCACTCAGTTTCTTTAAGTCATCTTGTACAGTCCCATTCCAGTACTCAAGAGGTTCATAAATGTAGAACCCTATCACCGGACTGTAATTACTGAAGTACTTCTGCTGAATGAGGGCATAGGACACACTTGGTGAATCGCTGGAGAGGAGGTTGATAATATTGGCTCCATCACTGATCTGCAAGCAGCCCATAAAGGAAAAAGAAGCATATATAAGATAAAGTATCACCACAAATGGCTTAACATAGATGTTAGTTATCCATTCATTGTAATGCTCCCGTAGGAAATGCTGGATAAAATGATTCTGGTATGGATCAGTCTCATGATGAGAAGAGTGTTGGTGGCCATCACTCATCATAGTTTGGAACCAAACAGGCTTCCTTTCCAGGTATTCTGCAGAGGGGATTTTACAGCAAAATATGCTGTGGTAACGATTCTGCTCCAACTGCCCAGCAAAGACCAGACAAGAGCCAAAGAATGAGAAGATATAGAAATAGTTCAGCAGGATGGAGATGCACATATTCTGGCAGAAGACCTTCACAGCCTCAATGTTGGTGAAAGGACTGGCACCCATCCCAAAGGCTATAAAGTACAAGCAGCTTGTCATTGTGTAGGAGACCATTACATCAGAGTAGGCATCTGCAACCCTGTCTTTGAATGGCAAGTTCTCTCTGGTTCGACGCCATCCTGATAGAAGCTCAAACACTCCTTTTGTTCCATGACCTAAAGCAATGAAATTAGGAGATACATTAACATGAAATATTAATAAGAAAATATTTATATATATTCATTCACATTTCCTTCTTTAACTGCATGTATACATGATCAACATCTTAATGTAAAATTCGTGCAAAATTTTCATGCATAATCACTTTGATAAAGTGGTGTGCATGCTCTATAGCATTTATTTCTTTAGGTTCCCTTGTGGATTTTTTTTTAAAAGGCTTTTATTAGATTAGTCCATAACTGGATGACACTATCAAGAAAGCCCTCTGATATGTGACAGCTGTACACTTTACTCCACAATACCACCAACAGAGCTTTCAAATTGCTAACCTGAACTGTGAGAAACTAAACATCAAAAATAAACCAAAATTGTGAAGAACATTCTATGGGTCTGTGCTGATACTTTTTTCTCTTTCTTTGACAAAACAGCTAGTTTAAAACAAACACTTTGAAACAGTATCAGTTATCTAATATATAAAAGTGAAAGTTTGCCTGTTTGTCTGTGTCAGGCAAAGACATCATATGATTGACTGCCTGAGAACATTCTATGGAATCCTGGGGTTTCCAGTTTAGAGAAGGGCGTCTAGAATTCTCAGCCAGAGAGCCCCTGGGCCTGGCTGGTTGCTATGGAGATGAGGCCTACAGCAAGGAGGAGGGCAATGTATTCTCTCAGGAACTCCACCTCTGTATGTTAATAACTCTGAATCCAGATTGGATTGGGGAACATGGGGCTAAGTTACAGGTACTGGACAAGACAGTTTGGGGAATCAGAGGCACAGGATCTCAAATCTTTCTAAGAAGTATTACCTATGAGAAAATAAAATGCCAGGCAATTCTGGGTATATACGCTAGTTTGCAATAAATATTAAATATGCTTTACAATGTGGTCCTATGCTTACTGGGAAGCTCAGAGACATAGTCCTACTGCATTTAATGGATTTCACTCCAGCGTAAGTGTCCACAGAACCATGGTATTCAGTTTCAGGGCTGGCATCTGCCAAGACTGTTGAGCACCTGCAGCATGTCATGCCCACTCGCAGGCTAACCTGCGCCAATCACTGGAGGCTCCTGGCTCTACTGCTGCTCCTCTTCCTTGCTGCTACTGCCTGTTCGCCTGCCCAGATCAAATGAGCAAGCGAGGAGAGAACAAAGGAAAAAAAGCAGCGCCCTCCTTCTCTCCCTTCCTCTCCTTCTGGGAAGTAGTGCTGACGGGACCCAGAGGGAGGGGCAAATGAGTGGGCAACAGCAAGGACAAGAAGGTTGGGCCTCTCATGTTTACCGTGGATTTCTTATACCAAGGATTTTCCCAAGCCTGGAAGAAACACTGCTAAGGTGATGGTACCACTGGGAATTGATTTAATGTGAATGCAGCATGTTTTCGTTTTTAACAGGCCTTTGTTTTTAACAGGTCTTTGTTTGACTTTTCACACTTTTCACAGTGAAATGCAGTCCTACGCACACCTGCCCAGAAATGTGTTCAGTGAAGTTTACTCACTAGTTACTCATTATTGCAGCATATATGAAGGGCTTTGGATGCAAAAATAAAATAAAATAATAAAACAAAAGAAAACAATAAAATAATCTGCTTGCTTGATGAATCCTGAAAAATGCCTAAGCTGTAACTTTTTTGAAACCCTTCAGATAGAAAGTTACAGTAATGTTTCCTGAAAAATTGTATCTGCAAAGTAGATTAGCCTGTGTTAACTAATGCCAGAAAAACACAGCAGAAAAGTATAGTTCACACAGCTAAAAGTATGTTGAGCATGTGTTCCCAACTTATGAAATTAACATCTTTTTAAATACCTCCTAACAGGAAAGTAGAATTGCAACATATAGGCATAATAAAATGTACCGCAACAGAGTCAAGTTCTCTTCCTTTTTCATAGCTCTGCATTTTATTTCATATAAAATACACTGCATTTGTTATTTTGTCACATTATGCTAACATCTGAGTACAACAGAGCTCTTGGTATTTGTAACCTAATTTGTTTTTCTATGAAAGCCCATAATAAAAATTAAAAAGTATTTTTACAAGGCCTAGAGGACTAGCCTAAATACCCTAACAGCAACAGATCCTACCTACTTCAGCAGTACTGAAGAACACTAAAATCAAGACTCAAAATATGCCGATGAACACCACCCAGACTCTGGAGGTCCCTCTACAAGAAACAATGCAATAGATGGGTAAAGTACTTAACACACTGTTGTGCATATCCTCTGACTAACAATACAACCGTGCGGGATATCTCATTTAACAATAGGCTATCACACAGGCCAACTGTAACATATGAAATTGCTTTCTCCCACTCGGGGATTACACAAGTATATATACTCTGTCTCACTTCCATGCCACCAGATCCTCTGAAGATGCCACAGATGCAGGTGAAACATCAGGAGAAAATACTAATAGAACACGGCCTCAAAGCCTGGAAAACCCACAACAACCTATGGCAGAGAAGTGTTTCCCGCTTCTTGAAAAATACTGTCATTAGTCCTTCACATTGATAATAAAATCTATTAAACAGAGAATCAGAATAGACATCTTACAGATGAAAATAACTATTCTTATATTTTTACTCCTGTATTAGAAACGTAAATGTATAATACAAATGTAAATGTTTTGTGAAAATTTGTGAAAATGAAAGATTTAGAAATCACAAAGGTAAGGACAGTCAAAGTCATGACATAAATAATGTAAGGGAAAGAAAAATAATCACCTATATCCATTAACCTAGATAAAGTATTAAAACATTAGTTATAAAGTCAGTGTGATAAAACTCACACTTGCTTTGAAATACCTATAAGATTGCTGCAGGAATAGAAGGTCAGGCTAGATAATTTTTAAAAATGCTTGGCTATGAAAGTCAGCCAGAATTTGTGGATTATGTCTATGACTTGCTGTGCTTTGTAGAATTAGTCTATGAATTGCAATGCCTATTTCCATGTTTCATGTACAGCCTAGTTCTTTAGACTTTCTTTGTGAGGGTGCACCTTCAAGTTGCCTGTTGATTTTTGGCAACCCTATGAATGTCATAAGATTTTCTCCAGCAACGAATACTCAGAAGTGGTTTTGCCACATCCTTCCTCTGAAATATAGTCTACACCAGCTGGTATTCCTTGGCAGTCTCCCATCAAGTACTAACCATACCTGACTTCCTTAGCTTCCAAGATCAGACGGGATCTGGTGCCTTTAGGGTATTTAAGCCAGTACATGGTGCGTATCTGAGATGATACATGCCCACACAAATGACGTGAAAATCGAGTTTCTTTGATGTGGATATCTAACTTCCCAGACAGGAATCATTACCCTCATAAATAGTTGGAATTAAGAGAAAACACACGACTAATTCAGAGGAAGGGCTTTACCATACAAGGCAAGTAAATCACAATTACAGCAGGATAATACCAACTGGCTGGGGCTTATCCCATGACGTTGTCCCTCTCCTGTCGTTCTCCCAGTGGGAGACCTTTGGAAAGTGTTTTTCTTTTTAATCAAGGGAGATCATTAATGGAAAAATCCCAACTGAAGACATTATTACCTTCTGTTATTGTGATTTGCTTGCCTTGTGTGATAAAGCCCCAAGTCCCACTCAATGAACTCAGTGGGTCTCAGACATGAATAAGATTGCCCTGTGAATTTCTCCAGTTACATGAAAGTTGTAATTTTCATTTTATGTACTAAACTTTGAATAATACTGAAAGCATTCTAAAGACAAAACAGAAAGCTGTAAAAATTGTGTTTTAAACATATTCATTACCATATTGTATAGAAGGACTGCAGTTCTACTTCTTCACCTCTAAAATCAATAGAAGTTATGTCGTGATTTCTACAAAAATAGGATAGGAGAGGTAGCACAGCTCTGCTGACTTCAGTTTTCCTGCTTTAGCCTAAAATGGGCCAATCATTGTGCTTGGGGAATTGGTTTCATTAACATTTGCTTTCTGTAAGGGCAGTAGGCACAGGCAGGCAGGGACCAAAACAAAAGCAGGATTTTAAAATTAGCTTTTCTTTCACTGCTGGGATGTATAGGTATAAACAAAGATATCAAGTTTGTGCCTAGGAGAAACTTAATAATTTTCAAGTGATGATTGACCTGTAGATTCTGCACTTCCTTGATTAGCATGCTTAATCATAACAATAATTAATAAAAACAAGGAAATAAATCATATAAAGTTGCCATTGTTCTTTAACTCAGGTTGAACCAATGCTATTACATGCTCTTCTTGAGTATGTCAGCACGCAAGATTAATCACTTTGCAAGGCCTCAGATTACACCATCACACTTTGAAAAACTGCAGCAGTGCAGCATTAAGTCTTCTTCTGCACAAGCATCAGTTCTTGTGTCCAGTTAAAGTTCCCTGGTTTTGTCTCTTCCCACTGATAGTCCATTTTGATGTTATCTTTATGGCATGGGAATGGATGCAGTCTGGCTCCTTCCTATAATGTTTGAGTAATGTCACAACCCTTGGGTTGCGTGGAGGAAATTCAGAACAAGCCGCTTCCCATGCCAGCCACATCTCTCCCTGGAACTGCAGACATACTGGCATAGGAAGGAGCTGCAACCTAGATTCCTCCCCCATGACCTGGAGCATCCGATGTTAAGCAGATGTCTGAGTGGAGGAGTAGAAGCCGTGCAACAGCTGCTCTGACACTACAAAGGAAAAATCAATGCAGTCTTAGCCTATGCTCCTTTGAGTTTTATGTTCACTGCACTTAACACAGAACTTAATCATTAAGGAAGTATCCCTCCACCCCGCCCACCTCAACTATTTCACACATGTTGACTGCTGTTCATGGTCCTCACTGACTGAGCCTTGGTGTCACAGTGGTTAAATGCTGGTACTGCAGCCACGAGATTGTGCACCTGATCTTGCCAAGCTCCAGGTTGACTCAGCCTTCCATCCTTCCGCAGGTCAGTAAAATGAGTACCCAGCTTGTTGGGGCCAATCAGCTAACATACTGTAAACTGCTTAGAGAGCACTTAACTGATAAGCGGTATAGAAATACAAATGCTATTGCTATTGGCTGTGAATGGAGCACCCTGTAGCAAATGCATTAACCACAGGCATCATAGCACAATGATAACATTGAAGATGTCATTACAGCTCAGAATCATGCAATTTTTTTTTGTATGCAGATAGTATTATGCTTTCCTCTGATAAATCTTTTCAATCAAGCTATTTTTTTTTTTTAGTGAATTAGCTCACTGTTTGCGATTAGTACACAAATTCAAAGAAAGAAAGAAGAAATTGAAAGGCAAGGTGCTGTGTTAAGGATGCAATGGATGGATCACTAACCAGAAATCTGAGGGAGAGAGTAGCTGAAAAATAGTCCAATAAATTGAGCTGGAGCTTGCCGGTGTGCTAATGTCTATTTGTGGGTAGTTCATACTAATTTTAGAGTAAAAAAGATAAAAGAGGTGGCTTTTTATAACAGTTTAAAGTACAAGGAGTAATTTCCAGCAGTTTGACAGATGGCTGTTTTCTGCTTTTCTGCACCCCCACAGAATTGATGGGTTTAGAGGCTGGTGCCAATTTCTTGGTCCTGTCTTGTTGGAAATAGTGTTAGACCAAGTGTTAGACCAAGAAGAAGATGTACATATGCTTAGACCTAATAGTAGAGTAACTTAGTTTGTATTACAAATGCACTTTCTCTGACCATTTATCCCTATGCAATGCATAAGACAGGCATGTACAAACCTTTTGGCCCAGAGGCTGTTAGCTGGGGGACTGGGCAGAATGCATACATTCTGCCCAATATATCCCCCTCATGCACACATATACACCAGCATATACACACATTCTCCCCACTCCACACTACAACTCTCCGTTAATAAAAACAAACAAACAAACAAATGACTAATCATGATGACCTTGAAGTTAAATCCATTTGGCTTCCAATACTTGGAGATTACGATCTGCAAAGATCCAAATCAGACTATCTCATAATTACAAAATGATAACCGGGTGGATGTACATAATGGCTAAACTATGGTTGCAATTCAAACTATCTATGCTTGGCTGAATGGCTCTTTTGAAGATGCTACTTACGCCAAAACTATTTTTCGTTATTCAAACACTTCCTGTTTCTCCTTCTCAGCAACGGTTTTCCAGTTGGCAGTCCATCATTAACAAATTTATATTTGACAATAAAAAATGCTAGATTTATGAATAGGCTAGGTATAGATCTAAGGTAAGTGGTGACTTGGCAATTCCAGATGTCAAAATTTATTTTTCAGCCTTTCAATTAACCCAGCTTATCCAATTAGTTCACCATGACCCTACAAACAAATGGATGAATTCAGAAATTAATATGAATCCATCAGTAGAGAGAGACCTACCTTTTACTTCATTGTCTAGTAAGACTCTGAAGGGGGTCACTAATCTGTTTTTAAGAAACTCTTTGGAAATCTGGAAATGATGGAAAGTTCTGCTTGCCTTTATCTCCTTTCCCATCGCCTCCTTTGTCGACCACTTTGACTTTTATTCATCAGAGAAACCAGCATAATATAAAGGGTGGGAGAGAAAGGGGATTTTTTGAACAAACAATCTGTTTACGCAGGTCAAGCCCCAAACTGAGAAAACTCTAACTAGACAACTTGTGGAAGTTGGTACTGATTGGTTACAGCTAGACCAATTCACCGCTTTGCTAAGTACAGTTTCTAAAGGCAAAAATCTATGCTCATTGACTAATTTTGAATCACTATGTACTAAAATTGATAAACTTACAAAAGGAACTATGGCAAAACATTACAAATGGTTAAAAAGCTCAACATATAATGAAGGATTGGATGTAAAACATGTATGGGAAACAAAGTTAGCAATACAATTCCCAGACAGTGAATGGTCTTACATTTAGACTTCTTTGCTCTTATAATTTTATATCTGCTGTCGTCAAGGAAAATGCATTGTTTTGTGCCACCCAGTGGGTTTCCATGGCCAAGAATCAAACCCCAGTTTCCAGGGTCATAGTCCAACACTCAAACCACTACACCAAGCTGGTTATCTATAAGTGGTATTGAACCCCATGAAACTAGCTAGAATTGTAAAGGAAGTTACCTCAGTATGTTGGAGGGATTGTGGCCTAAAGAGTACTTATATCCATATGTAGATTGATTGCCCCATTGTGCAGGATTTTTGGATTCAGATTTTAGAACAGACTGGTAGTTACCTGGTATTGTCCAGGATTTAATTTTCTCATAGATAACACTTGTTAGAAATACCTTAGGAATTACCTTACCTTAGGAATTAGGTGCAGTTGAAATACACAGATTTGAGATCCTGTGTCTGTAATTCCTCAAACTGCCTTGTCCAGTGCCTGTAACTTTTCCCCATAATCTCCAATCCAATCTGTATTCAAAGTTGTTAACATACAGAGGTTGGGTTCAAGAGGGAATGCACTGGCCTTCTCCTTGCTGCTAGGCCTCATCTCCACAGCAACTGGCCTGAGGCCAACAGCTCTCTGGCTGAGAATTCTAAAGGCCCCTCCCTGAATTGGCAACTCCAGGATTTCATGGAATCTTCACAGGCTGCCAATCATATAAGATCTTCTCACCTGACACAGCCAATCATATGAGGTCTTCGCCTGCCTGACATAAACAAACAGACAAACTCACTCACAAACTTTGACTTTTATATAGGAGACATCCATAATAACTAAGTAAGAAATTCATTACTGTAAGGGTGTGATGTTATTATATATCTTTAGCAAGGACAACAAGAAATTACAGTACAAAGAAGTTATTACTTTTCTTCTAGCTGCTGCTTGAATGAACACTGCAAAATGTTGGAAACAAACTGTAATCCTCATAGAAGATTGATGGGAACAAGTTTGGGACTCCCTTCTTATGGAAAAATCATCACACAACATGAAATTGATTAAAGGGCTTGTTGTCATGTTTTGGTCTCCCTTTAAGGACTACATCAATAATAATGTTGATCTCTTGCACCCACCTACCCACCAAACCCTCTTCTTCAAGGATGTTTTTTGGTCTGATGTCTCATCTTAAGCATAAGCCTCTAATCTGAAGTATGAGCCCCACTCTTATTGGATCCCATATATTTGATTCTCTGCTTTGACAGTTGTCAATAAATTTGTTAAATAACAATTTTTTAAAAAAAATGAAAAATTTAAATTTGAAATTTTCTGTACCTTGGTATGGGAGAGAAGTGGGTTGCGGAGCTGGTCAGCTCTCATCTATCATTGCCACAGTGTATTCCACACATTCCCATGGCAGCATGCCTTTTGGCCCAGAGATTCATTCTCTCTCTCTCTCTCTCTCTCTCTCTCTCTCTCTCTCTCTCTCTCTCTGTCACACACACAGTGGGACATTGCCACAAAATACTGCCTTAACAGTCTTATGCACATTTCCACGTACACGCACACATGTGTACATATACAGAGAGTCCTGATGCAGCCCAATGGCAATTCTTTTCAGTGAACCGCTTAAGACTAGCTGGAGTCTCTTTATTGCTAACTGATGTAAAACTAAACTGATGTAACTGAAGCAGGGGAGGGGAAGGACCCCTTCTGTGGAGTGCCCTACTCAAGTGCCGGGTCATATGGAATATATGGATTATTCTAATAGATACTTATACTTATTTCAGTTTTAACTAGATGTCCCTGTGCAATTTAGCTCACAGTTCTGGATATAAATATGCTCTCACATCACCTCAATAATCCAACCCAAACACCACCCCATCTATGTTTACTATGGAGAGAAATGGAAGGGAAATGTGCTTTTTAGTATGGAAAAGATTATACACTGTGTTGCTTATTCATATACTTCCTGACAAATAAGAATATATAAAACAGGGGATGTGGAACCTGTTTTACACATTCTCACATGGACAGTCAAGAAAACCCAGTGAGCAAGTCTATAGCACAGTGGGGGAAACCTGTGTCTTCTAATTTTTGCTGGGCCACAATTCCCAGCTTCCCTAATCATCTTGCTGGCTGGGCTGATGGGACTCAGAGCCCAACCTCAAGTGTGGAACAGGTTCCACATCCCCTGTTTATAGAACTATGCTCACTATCCTTCTTCCTAGGCAATTCTTTCCTCTCCCTACAAATGTAAATCTTATGATCTAGCCATCACATGGCTGATACACCAAATATTCCACAAGAATAAGGAATGGTTTAATCTGGAATCAGGATCCCATGCAGATAAGTTCATGATCTCATCAATGACCAAATTCAACACAGGATCAGCATGTTATCTGTATTCTCAGTAGGAACTGCACCCCAACCAGCACAGAAAGCCATTTATGGTGCAGAAAGAAGCAAAATATACTTATATTCTTGAGGACTTAAATGCTAGGTCTGGTCATAGTGATACTGAATTGAAAACAGAATTCCCAACTCTTACCAAGTTAAAAGATGATAGATATATCCCATCCAGGTGTTCTAAAGATAAGATTTCAAATTTCTCAGGTTTTTGTTTGGCACAACTTGCATATAGGCTAGATTTATTTTTTTAAATAGTGCTGTGCAGGGTGAAATTCCTGGTGAATATACATTCGTCAACCAATGCGGATCCAGTACGATTGACTATTGCTTAATTTCAAGGAATGTGTTACCCTGTGTTCTGGGGGTCCCGGGAGGGACACCTAAATAACCTTGCAATTACACAAATTGGGGAAATTAGTCTAGAGCACTAGTTGGCAAAACGAGAGGCAGGGTAATGCACCAGAATCTTGTAACCCAGTGTTTATGGGGTCAGGCCAAGTCAGGACGCAGACCAGTTTGAAAATAATGAATGATCTTTATTAAAGACAGGCACACAATGTAAGCAACCCACGCACACAGATAACTAAGGAAAATAAATGTGTGAGTAAGATAGCAGGATTTTCAGAGGGATAGTTGATTTGGGTGATACGAAACCTGTTCCTGAAGTCCGGAAAAAAAATGGAGAGCGAAGCTGAGGTTCGATGTATCTCAGCACGTGGAGCTGAGGGGAAGCTCGCCAAGCGATGCGGCAGCAAGGCGGTCTCGAACTCGGGAGCGATCCAAGGAAGTGCTCAAAGTCAGGGGTTTTTATACGGAGAATTGTGACCGCGGGCTAGGTCGGACTTGGGGAAAACAATGGATTTGGAGCTGGAGACAAAGCTTCCGAAAGGTCAGAATTTGAATGATTGAGTTAGAGCCAAATTGTTAATAGTATAGCCAGTATGCAAACGCGGAGTACTTGAGCGTTGTATAGTTCGATCATCAAGCTGCCAGCACTAGGCACAGGATCTTTTGAAAGTTGCATGCGTACCTAATGGAGGTACTTGCCTTGAGGTCTCCTAAAGCGGCGAGTCGGCTGTTTCTGGCCTGCCTGTATTGTTTTGGAATATTACGGCGATTATCGGTCAAGCCTGTATGCGTGCTTGTCCGGGGACCTCGCAAGCACACGGAAGGGATATGTGAAGCTGAATTATTGATATCAATAGATATCTTTTTATATCCCCCAAAGCTCGGGCTAGCCAGGGCAGTAACAAATGCATCTCATACAATCCTACGCTTTGGTTCTGGACTTTCACCAGAACTGAAAGTCACCATCTTCCTTTAGTCCTTACAATAACGACTGAAAGTAGAGGGATTCACCAACCATCTTTAAAAGTGAATACAATCAAACCAAGAAGAACAACAAAAGGAATCAAATGGTCTTTGGATCTGGATCATTTAATGAAGGAAAAGCTTTCTTCCGATACAGTAGCTTCACTCAGATCCAAAATACTGATGGATGATTCTTCAGATACATTGATAGAGACCTATAACGATCTGATCTACTTGATTCAAGCTGATTTAACACACAAACCCAATTCTCAGGAGGGCCAAATAAAGCCTCTTGATTATTTGGGTAAATTCTGGTTTAATAAGGAATGCTTACAAAAGAAAAACTCTCTTAGATCTGCTCTTTTCAAGTATAGGAAGGCAAACTCAAACAGTGCCTTATTGGCATACTCTCAACTAAAAAAAGGAATATAAGTCCCTTATATCCCATAAAAAGAGGCAATTTAATCATGACTCTTGGTCTTTATTGCTAAATGCATCTCTTAACAACAACTCAAAATCATTCTGGGAACTTGTATCTGGAGCTTTATGCTCCAGAGCATAAGATCCCAGCTGTGATATTCCAGCTCTGGTGTGGGAAAACCACTTCAGGGGGATTTTTGCTGAGGCCACCAACTGCAACTACTTCTGATAAGACTACCGACAAACAGCTACAAATGGTCCCACCTTGGGAACCCATATCTATTGATGAAATTATTGAACTTACTTCCCAACTAAAAAATGGAAAGGCTCCCAGAATTGATAACATCCCAGCTGAACTTACTAAAACCAACAGCCATTGGTGAACACTTTCATAAGTGCCCTTATTTACATAGATAAGCAACTCTGGAATGACCTAAATGGCTGGAATCAAGCAATTGTTGTTCTCATCTATAAAAAAGGCCAAGTTACAGATCCTGCAAACTACAGACAAATAAGTTTGCTGTCCATAGTGGGTAAACTTTATGCTCACTTTCTTTCTTCCACATTAACCCTCTTTCTAGAGCAGAATGATATTCTTTCCAAGGCTCAAGCAGCCTTTAGAGAAAACCATTCTACAAGACCACTGTTTAGTATTAGCCCATCTTGCAGAGAAGTACTGAAGACCTATGTATGGCAAGCTCTTTGTAGCATTTATGGATCTAAAGGCCGCATTTGACTCTGTCCCTAGGCATAAGTTATGGGATAAACTGGAGTCTTTATCGATGGACACCAGACTTCTCACCCTAATTAAGGTGCTTTATAATAACAGTCAACTACATGTTAGGTACAGTCTTCAGGGACATCTCTCTGAACCCATACCTATGTTGAAGGGAGTGAGACAGGGGTGTATCCTCGCACCTATCTTATTCAATCTATACCCAAGTGACCTTGAGGCAGAACTGATGGATGAAAATGGTCATCTGTCCAGATAAGGCAACAGGAAAATCCCAGTCCTGCTTTATGCAGATGACACAGTGATTCTTTCTAGATCTAGACCAGGGCTCAAATGCCTGTTAGGGAAATACTCAAATTACTGTTGACATTCACAGCCCAAGATGGCTCTGTATGTTCCTATGTTAAGGGTTGACTATGTTCTTGTTTACTGCGCTGTCCTCTCTGCTAGCAGAAGCCCAGCAGTTCCCAGCACACAAAGCAGATAAGGGTTTTCCCTGAGAGTCTCTTCAGCCTTCGCTTCACATAACAAAGGTAGTGTTTTGACTAACAAAGTTCCCTGTCCCTCGTTCATCCCATGGTGTGAAGAACTGTTGACAAGCTACTACTTAAGAGCAGCCTGAAAACAGGCAGTGTGTATTTCTCTTTATGTATTCTCTTTGCTACTGATGTCTTTGTCCAGACATGGATTTTACTTAAACCTGCTGAACATGTACTCATGCTTCCTTCAATAAACTGAGTAGTTTTTAGCCAAACCGGCTGGCCTCATTCACTGGCAACTTTATGGGACTGAACAAATATTTTGTCTTGCTTTTAAGGACAGTTAAACCGTGGGTCATGCTAGCGATCTACAGCATGTCCCCCTGCATTTTCCAACAGGTTATGGGCCGCAGCCTACGCTCGCGCTGCGCGTCCTGGTGCTGCCAGGGCCTGGAGTGTTTTGAGGCCAGTTTTTGATTGATGGAGCCTGTCTGCCGGTGTGTTTTTTCAAAGCTTATTCTGCGGCTGCTGCTGGGGGTTGCACAGCCACGGAGTAGAGGTTAATTAGTAGCCTGCCTCTAACGAGGCTGAACGGGACTAATTACCTTGCGTGGTCAGTAAAAATGGAAATGTTTCTCCGAGGAGAAGGTGTCTGGGGAGCGTTTACTGACCCACTGGACCTCCCAAGAGATGCAGCCGAAGCAGCTAAGGTGAGGCAAAAGGCCATGTCGCTTCTTTTTCTAGCCGTGGAAGATGACCAGCTGTTGCATATTCAAGACGTTAATGACCCCCGTGCAGCCTGGCATGCATTAAGAGAAACGTATGTAAGAATCACAGCTGGAAGTAAATTATCTCTCAAGATGAGGCTGTATAACACGAAGCTGAGGCCAGGAATACTGGTCAGGCAGCATCTGCAGACACTGGCTGAACTTTTTGTTGCACTTCGTGAGAGAGGGAAGATTTTGTCTGAATCTGACAAAGCTTACTGCATTTTGGGTTCCCTGGATCCCAGCTGGGATGTGATAGTGGCTACCTTGGAGGCTGTTCCAGAGAGAGACCTGACAGTGGCCTATGTGACTTCTCGTCTACTGGAGGAAGAGGACAGACGAGCCCAGAGGAATGCCTTGCAACCCCCACAGCCGCCGGCAGCTGCTGAGCCGGGAACCGGGAGGAGGTCTACCCAGGCTGGCGAGTGCAGACCAGAGGGGCTGGTGAGAGCTCACGCTGCCAGAAGGTGCTATCGCTGTGGTTCTGCCTCTCACCTCAAGAGAGACTGTCCACTGGAGAAGCAAGGTGAGAGAGGTGCCCGGGGTCATGGCAGAGGTTTCAGAGGAGGTCGTGGGAGTCATCCACAAGTTGCCGTTGCAACAGACTGTGTGTTTTCTGAGAACTCCCAGGACACTGATGAAGTTTCTTGGCTGCTGGACAGTGGGTGTTCTCAGCATCTTGTCAACTGTGAAGGTTTGTTCAAGACTTTGAATCCATCCAGTGTTGCCACTGTTGCCCTGGCTGATGGGACTAAAGCTAAGGTCAGGGGTGCGGGATCTGCTTACATTCCTGCTTTAGACCTGTATCTTGACAATGTGTTGTATGTGCCTTCACTTGATTTCTGTCTGCTCTCTGTGTCAGAGTTGACTCAAAATGGGTTTGAGGTGTTGTTCACTAAGCATGAGGGCAAAGTACTGAAAGATGGGGCTGTTTGTGCTGTAGCAGAGTTGACTGAGAAATTGTACAAACGCAGGCCTCACCACAATGTTTGTGCTGTGTATGATAACAAACCACAGCATGATGAATGCATTCATTTATTACATAGAAGGATGGGACATGCTAGTTTTCCTGTGTTGAAAAAGTTAGCAGACAGTTGCAAGGGATGTTCTCTGAAATCCTGTGATAGTTTTCTTGACTGTGCTGTTTGCAAACAGTCTAAATCCATGCAGCTTCCTGCTCCCAGAACCAGTTCACGAGTTCCTACTGCTCCTTTCCAACTAGTACATGCTGATGTGGTTGGTCCAATGTCTCAAAACAGTTTGGGGGGAGCTAAATATTTCTTAGCGTTAGTAGATGACTATAGCAGGTATACGTTTTGTTATCTGCTGAAACAGGAGTCTGAAGTGTGTCAAATAATTAAGAACTGGTGTGCTTATGTTGACAGACAGTTTGATTCTAAGGTGAAAGCGTTCCAAACAGACCGCGGAGGAGAATTTGTGGCAGAGAGTTTGCAACAGTGGTTCAAAAGCAAAGGCATTGTGCACAGGACCACTGCCTCTCATTCAAGTTTCCAGAATGGGATAGCCGAGAGAACCGCTGGGGTGTTGCAGACTCTCATGCACAGTCTGCTCTATGATGCAGATTTGCCTCTGAATTTCTGGGGAGAGGCAATCCTGACTGCCAGTTACATACACAACAGGCTTTGGAGTTCAGTCTTTCAGACCACTCCTTATGAGTGTTTGTTTGGCAAGCAGCCTTCCATTGCTCACATGAAAGTGTCTGGCAGTTTTGCCTGGGTTCACATTCCCAAGAACCAAAGGAAAAAGGGAGAGGCAAAAGCTCAGCGTTTGAGGTTTCTCGGGTACCAAGCAAATTGCAAGGGGTAGCGGTTCCATGCTGGAGGAAAATTCTGTATAGTGTCCAGAAATGCAACTTTTGAGGAACATGCAAACTGGTCGCGTGTTCAAGCAGCTTCTGAAGTTTTCCTTCCTGTCTCCCGTGAGCCCCGTGCTAGCCCAGAGCAGCCTGCCGCCTCAGTTCCTGGTCCCTCAGGGGTTAAATCTGAGCCTGAGCCAGAGCCAGCACAGAGGGGGAGGGCTGCGAGGGGAGAAGCGGCTCCTCGCATGGAGGAGGAACAGAAGTGAGCTGCAAAAAGGCCTCGCAGTTTGGATGATGGTAATGGTGGTCAGGCAGACCGGCCAGTTCCCAGGAGGTCAGAGAGAAAAACAAAAGGGAAGCCTCCAAAAAGATATTCCCCATATTCTTCACTGACAGTGCATGCCTGTCTGGTAAATTGTGAGCCTGCTAGCTTTGCTGAAGTAGAGAACATGCCTAAAGAGCAGGCAAAGTTCTGGTGGGAGGCAATGCAGTGTGAAATTGACTCCATCACTCACCACAAAGTGTATTCCCTGTGTGAATTACCAAAAGGGGTCAATCCTGTTGATTGCCGGTGGGTCTATAAGTTAAAGACCACTGCTGATGGGCAAGTCAAACACAAGGCTCGGTTGGTGGCTCGTGGGTACAACCAAGATGAGCAAACATATGACGAGGTTTTTGCACCTACAGTCAAAATGCAGTCCATAAGACTGGCGCTGGCCATTGCAGCACAACGGAGATCCTTAGTCACACACTTTGCCATCACCACTGCTTATCTCAATGCAGACCTGCCAGAGGAAGTTTACCTAAAACAGCCTGATGGATTTGTTGTCCAGGGAAGAAAAAATGTAGTCTGGAAACTTAATAAGGCTTTGTATGGTCTGAAACAGTCAGCTAGTTGTTGGAACCTGTGTTTAGACAAGGCTTTGCAAGAGTGTGGGTTCAAACAGAGTGTTGCTGACCCCTGTGTATATGTCCGAGGTACAGGAAAGAGTCTAGAAATACTTTTGGCGTATGTGGATGACTTGTGCTTGATCTGTGACACACAAAAACAGGTGCAAGTGTTTTCCAATGAACTGGGCAAGAAATTTCAGATCAAGAATCTGGGGCCAGTTCAAAATTACCTTGGGGTAGAAATACAAAAAACCGAGAGTGGTTTCTTGCTGAGTCAGAAACAGAAGATTGTAAAATTGCTGGAAAAGTGTAACATGACTGATTGTAAAAGTGTGAAAACACCAATGGTACCTGGTTTTTGTAAAAATGTTGATGATGGAATGTTTCAAGACAAAAAGCTGTTAGTCTGTAATTGGGAGTCTTCTCTATCTAGCCGAGTCCTGTCGGCCTGACATTGCCCTGAGTGTAAACATGTTGGGGAGGGCAAGTTCTCAGCCCACTCAGTATCACTGGCAAGGTGTAAAAAGGGTGTTGAGATACCTAAAAGGTACCATGGGTCACTGTTTGTGTATCACTCTTGTTCAAATGCCAGAAGTTGTGTGCTATTCTGATAGTGATTTTGCAGAAGATGTATCAGACCGCAAAAGCACTTCTGGTTATGTTGTAAAATACAGTGGAGCTCTGATTGACTGGAAAGTGAAAAAACAAAGTACTCTGGCAACTTCCACTGCTGAAGCTGAGTATGCCAGTTTATCTTCTTTGTGTAATGAATTGGTGTGGTTCTTGCAGTTGGTGAAGGACCTGAACATACATGTAAACATGCCTGTGAAAGTGTTCTGTGATTCCCAAGCGTGTATTCAAATGGCTGTAAGTGACAGAGTGAAGTCCAGGACAAAGCATGTAGACATCAAGTATCAGAATGTAAAACAGTCTGTGCAAAACAAGGTTATAAGTCTGATTTATTGTTCTTCACAGGAGAACATTGCTGATGTTTTTACAAAACTGCCTTCTGCTGTCAATCATACTCAAATGCTTAACAGGTTGGGGCTGATGGGTCCTGCAGTTTCCAGTGTGCAGGACAGCTACGAAACAAGAAGGGGAGTGTTGACATTCACAGCCCAAGATGGCTCTGTATGTTCCTGTGTTAAGGGTTGACTATGTTCTTGTTTACTGCGCTGTCCTCTCTGCTAGCAGAAGCCCAGCAGTTCCCAGCACACAAAGCAGATAAGGGTTTTCCCTGAGAGTCTCTTCAGCCTTCGCTTCACATAACAAAGGTAGTGTTTTGACTAACAAAGTTCCCTGTCCCTCGTTCATCCCATGGTGTGAAGAATTGTTGACAAGCTACTACTTAAGAGCAGCCTGAAAACAGGCAGTGTGTATTTCTCTTTATGTATTCTCTTTGCTACTGATGTCTTTGTCCAGACATGGATTTTACTTAAACCTGCTGAACATGTACTCATGCTTCCTTCAATAAACTGAGTAGTTTTTAGCCAAACCGGCTGGCCTCATTCACTGGCAACTTTATGGGACTGAACAAATATTTTGTCTTGCTTTTAAGGACAGTTAAACCATGGGTCATGCTAGCGATCTACAGCATGCCCCCCTGCATTTTCCAACAATTACTGCTACAAGAATAAACTTAAAATCAAAGTCTAAAATTTTGGTCTTTGAACACAAATATCATCAGCACAGTTGGAGTATAAATTATTGTCCCTTGGAACAAGTTAAAAGCTTCAAATATCTTGGGCTTTCATTCTATTATAATGTTTCCTGAAGCCCACACAGATCGTTAGTGTTGAGTGGTTCTTCAGGCTGTAAAACAACTGTTCTAAGGTTTTTCCATACAAAAGGGAATCAGTTTGTTCCTTTTGCTATAAAGGTATTTAACGCAAAGATTACATCCACATTGGTCTATGCAGTGGCCATTTCGACTGAAGCTATTAACTCTGAACTAGACAATTTTCAAGCAAAATTCCTCAAGGAATTTCTCTATACACTTAGATGTGGCCCCAACTCAGTTCTATTGCTGGAAACAGGAGAAAGCCCTCTCTCTACAAGAGCCTGGATGCCAGCATTCAAAAAATGGCTCAACGTGTTTGTCTTTAAGCATGGCAAAGATATAGCAGGCCACCTTGCATTGGATAACTATGTCGGCAGGTGGTCCAAGTATATAGCCCAAAAAGCGGTCACTGTCGGCCTCTCTCCATCCTTGCTCCTTAACTTGGGTCATGAGAGAGCACTAAAATCTATTAAGCAAAGACTATGGGATATTGCTTTCTGCAATCTTTGGGCAAATTCCATCTCATCCTGCTCACCCAGTGCTTTAAATATTCAGTATCTAGAATCTTTCCATCAAGCTAGTTATTTAAATAACTTAACTGTGTCAAACTATCACATATTATTTACTAAGGCCAGATGCAATGCTTTTCCCTCAGAATTACTTTTTGGCAGATATGCTGGGTTGCCTACTTCCGCATGGCTTTGTCCTTGTGGGTTGCAAAATGTTGAATCAAAGTTGCATATTTTGCTATCTTGTATCTTCTATAGTCAGAATCGCCATCATTTGATCTCTCCCTTATTGAGCTGTATGTCGGTCTGTTCAGAAAAATTCTATGTAAAAATCCTGTTGGAGGACATATTTCCAAACATAACCCTATCAGTTGCTAAATTTCTGTCATCAGTTATTAAGATCAGAGAGAGAGAAGTATCAAAGGTGTGTTGGGATACTGGCAATGTACTTTTAAGATCAATCCAATTCTATTCTTTTAACGAGATGGAATTAGTGAAAGCCTATTTATATATTATCTAATAATCCATATTGTCTATGATTTTAATTTACATCATGTAGTTATATACTATTTTATGCATTTATATCCTATTTTATGCTTTTATATCCTGTTCATAATCTATCCTATTTATATATTCATATCCTATTTTTAGTAGGTGTATTTCCTCTATGTTCTGCAATTGGATGGTTCGTTATCTTAGGTCTACGGACCGTAAAATAACGTTTGATTTGAGAAGGAAGCTCCAAATCTTCAGCAACTAAGACAAGCCAATATGTTCTTGCAAAAAGGATTTGCATTGTTCATAAATGCATACAGGATCACAGAGCAGAAGGGGGCTTGTAGGCTATCTAGTTCAACTTCCATGTTCAAGCAGAAAACTGAGAGCTAGAGAGGACAAAGTATTATTTATAGTTACATCCAAAGCTGCTGAGCATCTTATGCCGAATGCTTCATTTAGCTGAGTCTGGATGTCAAAAAACAGTGTGAGAGAAAGAACTGTATCTTAAAGAGGTACTGAAATGACCATGTTTATGGTGCTGCTCACTCAGCTCAGGGACCTAAGATGAATGTGATGGTTTTCTCTTGGGATAGGTTATAGGGCAGAAAGTACTTCTGGAAATAAGGGCAACTGAGGAGAATGAGGATGTTCTTGGGGAGCCAACAGCATTCATATTGCACAATGGATGGAGCTTAGTGTTGGAAATGGTACCTGAGAGACTTAGCCCAGAAAAGACTAGTGGACTGCCACCAATGCTATGCTCTACACAATGGTCAGTGCTGGCAGAGATATTAATCAGGATCCCCTAGTGTAGGAGGAAGTATCACAACTGACCCCCCACAAAGGTCAGAGGAAGCATGCCATCAGTTGCAGGGTCAGCAAAAAAGAAGCAAACGTCTGGCACACTCTGAAGCTGCTGGCTAGATGCAAACCAAGAACCTTGGATAGGCAAAAAAAAATGTTGTGAGAGAGAGTGGGTGGCAGAATCTCATTCTTGCTGAGGTTCTCAGTAGACTTCTGGTAACTTCTGGTGTGTGTGTGTGTGTGTGTGTGTGCGCGCGCCTTCCTTCAAGTATCCTGTTTACCTATGGTGACCCTATAAATTTTGTAGGGTTTTCTTAGCCAAGGAACACTCAGGGGTTTGCTACAGCCCAAAAATTACCCCCAGACCTACAGATCTTGCCTACTTCTAGTACAGTGGTTTTTAACTATAAACTAAAAGCCAATACAGTGATGTTTTAACCATTTTGAGCTGTGCACAGGCTAGTTGTTCTCCTCTGCACCAGATTACACTGCCCCAACCACCCACTGAAGATGCTCCCCCTGGCCTGTGTTGTTCTCCTACCTTGTTGATCTTCCTCCTCGACCTTTATTACAGTTACCCAGTTCCATTCTGATGAATGGTGTCAGGCCTGGAGAAGGGTGGCTTCATAGAATCATAGAGTTGGAAGAGACCCCAGGGGCCATGCAGTCCAACCCCCTGCTATGCAGGAACACCCATTAAAGCATTCCCAACAGATGGCCATCCAGCCTCTGCTTAAAAACCTCCAAAGAAGGAGACTCTACCACACTCCGAGGCAGCATATTCCACTGCCGGACAGCTCTGACTCCCAGGAAGTTCTTCCTGAGGTTCAGGTGGAATCTCCTTTCCTGCAGCTTGAATCCATTGCTCCTTGTCCTAGTCTCTGGAGTAACAGAAAACAAGCCCACTCCCTCCTCGGCACAACATCTCTTCAAATATTTAAACATGACTATCATGTCCCCTTTTAACCTTCTCTTCTGCAGACTAAACATACCCAGCTCCCTAAGCCATTCTTCATAGGGCATGGCTTCCAGACCTTTCACCATTTTTATAGGGTAGCCCTCCATATTTCAGTTATGGGACATGTAGTAGGAGCTAATTAGCAGCTTGCTTGTAACAAGGTATGAGAAGCAGAGACCGTTAGATAAACAAAGCTAGGAATGTAGTGATAAGCGATGCCAGGCTGGAACCAGAATTCCAAGGTCTCTTGCAGGCGGGATGGGAAACTCTGTGCTTTATATTTGGATTTTGCTAATTGCCTTCAGTTTGCTCACTGAAGTCCTGTACTATGTATCACACTCCTAATAAATAGTGTATTTGCACTGTTACATTTGTGTGTGTGGATTCGGTTCCTGACAGAATGAGCGAACACCTGCAAAATTAACAACATGTATCAAATAAGCGAAGAAGATGCTGAAGACAAGGGAGCACCCAGTGGAGCCGAAGCTCCAGGTGAGGAAATCGTCGAAAGAAACAAGATGGTCCCCAACCGGCCCCTGATGCAAAACCCAAGACACGACTTTCGATCCCTCCATCAACCCCAACCGGACGCCAAACCTGGGCCTGGGGCAAGAGGCCAGAAACTACTCAGCACCACTGTCGCTGGGCTACAAGATGGGATACATCTATTGTCGAGACCAGTATGATGGAACAACTTCTAGCCAGAGAAGAAGAAATTGAAAAGCAGAGAGAAGAAATTTCCAAACTGAGAGCTCAGCTGCACGACTGGAGACTCCTGGTGCCTCAGGTTGGGCGAGCACCACCCCAGGTTCCAGCAGTGGCAGCTTCCCGAACTTCACCAATCCATGTTTAAATACTGCATTTTGCATTTTCATTTTATTATGTTCCCCTTTTCCCCTTTCTTTTCCAATCCCCACTATCTTTCCCTTTTCCCTATTGTTCACTGCTATGCCATCTGTTCATTCATTTTTTTTCTCGGGACAGGCAGGATATCAGGTAGTCCTCCATATTTCAGTTATGGGACATGTAGTAGGAGCTAATTAGCAGCTTGCTTGTAACAAGGTATGAGAAGCAGAGACCGTTAGATAAACAAAGCTGGGAATGTAGTGATAAGCGATGCCAGGCTGGAACCAGAACTCCAAGGTCTCTTGCAGGTGGGATGAGAAACTCTGTGCTTTTGATGTTTGGATTTTGCTAATTGCCTTCAGTTTGCTCACTGAAGTCCTGTACTATGTATCACACTCCTAATAAATAGTGTATTTGCACTGTTACATTTATGTGTGTGAATTTGTTTCCTGACAATTTTGGTCTCCCTCCTCTGGACACGTTCCAGCTTGTCGATATCCTTCTTGACTTGAGGTGCCCAGAACCGGACACAGTATTCCAAACGAGGCCTAACCAATGCAGAATAGAGTGGTACCATTACCTCCCTCGATCTAGACACCATACTCCTATTGATGCAACCAAGAATTGTGTTGGCTTTCTTGGCTGCCTCATCACACTGCTGACTCGTGTTCAGCTTGTGATCTACCAAGACTCCTAGATCCCTTTCACACGTACTGCTATCCAGCCATGCATCCCCCATCCTATATTTGTGCATTCCATTTTTTCTGCCTAAAAGTAGGACTTTACATTTCTCTCTGTTGAAATGCATTTTGCTAGCTTTGGCCCAGCTCTCCAATCTGTCCAGGTCATTTTGAAATTTGATTCTGTCCTCTGGGGTATTAGCAGCCAATCTCAATTTGGTGTCATCTGCAAATTTGATCAGCATGCCCTCCACTCCTTCATCCAAGTCATTGCTGAAGATGTTGAAGAGCACTGGGCCCAGGACAGAACCTTGTGGTACCCCACTAGTCACTTCTCTCCAGGATGAAAAACAGCCATCGGTGAGCACCCTTTGGGTTCAGTTGGTCAACCAATTACAAATCCACCTAACAGCAGCCCTGTCTAGCCTGCATTTTACTAGCTTCTTTGCAAGAATGTCATGGGGAACTTTGTCAAAGGCCTTACTGAAGTCAAGATATGCTACGTCTACAGCATTCCCTTCATCTATCAAGCTTGTAACCCTATCATAAAAAGAGATAAGATTAGTCTGGCATGATTTATTTCAGAGAAATCCATGTTGGCTTAGCTGCAGGCAGCTAGGAAACCTGGAGTGGGTGAGGTAGATAAGTTCTGGAGAGAACAAGAGGATATGTCTGACCTATTTCTTCCTCCCCCTGGGCATCTGTGTGTGTATGTGTGTTCGTGTGTGCATGTGCGTGTGTGAGTGCATGGGTACCCTTTTGGCATTTGTGCTTTGGTGTTCTGAAAGCGTGAGAGAGAGAAAGATTGGATGGAGTAAATTCACAGAGAAAGGTTTTGTTTTGTTTGAACCAGAAAACAAGGTGCAAATGAGTGGTTTTGTGTTCAGAGCTCAGACCCCACCACTTAACCAATCAGATTCTTGCACAAGTTACTAATCTCAAGGCCTCACTATCTTCTGTGAAACAGATGCTTTATGATGTTCATACACAGCAGCCATTTTCTGCATGGGTCCTCTGACCTTGGCAACCATTTTGATTGGCCCTTCAGAACTTCCTTAAAATTTCACTAGTGCCTATAGACTCAAAACTGAATTTTTTAGCAGTAGTAGTCTACAATCAACATGCAGTTTTGAACATACATGCACTTTTGATTCTTCCTTTCCAATCTTGTTAAGACCTCTTACCATGTTTTTCATGTCCAGCACAATGCAGCTTTTTTTTTTTTTTTGAATCATTGCTTCTTTCACTAACCAGCAAGCAGCAACACACTGACTCATCTGCATGACTGGCCAAACCTGAACTGAACTGTCAGATCTCACCCCCTACCCCTAGGCAGCAAGCCTAAGTTCTGTTCTTTAAAAGCTGTGCCGCTCTGACACCCTTGTCCCGTATTTTTATCAACACAAACATATTCCAAAATGCAAAATAAATAACATCACACAACTTCTGACATGGCCGTGACATCTTGTTTAAAAGTACAGTATTTTATACTTTCAATTGTAAACCACTTCCATCTCATTTGATGTCCCCCTAACCCTGGTGCCTTAGTCTGTTTTTATGGCTCCTGACACTTACACAGATTCCCCCAATAGCCTATTTTCTGGACAGGGAAAAGCTGAATTCTCTGTCTTAGAAACTTTCAGGAGCAGCAGTTCCTCTTTTAAAACCAGAAGTAGAGTCCTGCTTTGGTTCTTCTCCCTCCTCCATTTTTTTAATCTTCATGGAGACTCTGAGGGGCAGGTATTGCTCTTGGGCCCAGCACCATAGCCCCCACCCTGAATGACAGGGTCACGCTGGCCCAGGAGCAGGCGCAAAAGCAGGGGCCCTTTTCTGCCTATGCCCCTCTGCCTGCTCCTGACCTATTGCACGAGTGACAGCTGAGAAACAAATTGCTGAACAATAAGTAAAATACAATTGCAAAATAAAATGCTTACCTGTGCAAGCATTTTATTCTGTCCCTCTGACTATGTTCTCTGTGCCTGCAGGGGCACAGGGACTAGGAGTCTTTCATGCTACATAATTGTAACACTATGATCCCATTTTTAACTAATATGACAACATCCAGTAGAATCTTGTGTTTTGCAGTTTAGGGTGAGACATTTGCAATCCCCAGCCCAAGACGTCCTCTTCTGGTGTTTCTGATCAAACTGTAAACCCCAGGATTCCATAGAAGGCAGCCATGGTAACTGAAGTGGAATCATAGTGCTGTATATATGTAGTGGGAAAGACACCTAGCGCTGTCTGAATAGTAAATCAGCAGGGCTTAGGGATCCATTTACCTCTAACACTGCACAATTCTTGCAATCAACATTGATTATTTATATAGTTCATTATATTATTTATTACTATAATTAATTAACCATAGAAAACATTTGATACTATTATTCATACTAAAATCCCGCACTCCCACCTCCAGTTGATGATTCTCCACTTCCACCCATCTAAGAGTAAATGACAGTAGATGGTATGTTTTTCAGTCAGGAAAACCTCTACCATCAACTTTAAACATCCCTTCAAAGTATTTTTAATCTACTTTTATTCTTACTCCATGTGACTTCTTGCGGGTATCTGAGGTAGCACTGTAACTTCAGCCCCCAAAAGCCCTGCAGCAACTTGGAGAGAAACCAGGAAACCAGGTCCATAGAGTCCTTTGGAGGACTTCAGAAAGAACAGTCCCCCGTACAGAGGAACCATGAAGTTGGATAGGGAGAGACCTAAATGATGGGGGTGGGAGAATTCTGGAGACTTGCAATTTGAAAATAAATACTAATTTTGGAAGTGAAGACGTTATCCTCTCTTATGTGCTTGCCTCCCCCGCCAATTTTCCTCCTCCTATCCCTTACATTCCTCACCCCAGGCTTGCCAGGCTTGTGTTTAAAATGGACATTTTTTTTCCTTTTGGGTGAGCAAAGTCCCCTCCCACTGCTGAAGGCGTGACCTCTCTATCATATAGTTGTACATTCTGCTGTGTATTGACTGCTGATTGGTCAGGTGCTCCTTTCTCAAGATGGCCACCAAAAGTAATTAGAATTCCAGAACTCCCCTCTTCTCTGTCTGAGAGGAAAGTACCAGTAACTCTATTAGGTTGTCTTTTTTCTCCCTCTCCCAACACTGGAGCCAGAGGCAAAAGAATGGAAGGGCGAGGCTCCAGAGGGGAATGGAAGGGGAATCACGGGGGGAGTTATTTGCGGTTTTTCCACTTTTATGAGGGTTCTGTGCCCCAAACCCTCACAAATGTGGAAGGCCTAGTGTATATCTAATCTACCTATCTATCTATTTCTATATCTAATATATATATCTAATCTATCTATCCATTTATTTCTGAATTTTTTATGTCCGGAAGCTAATTATTTGTTCTTTAAACTGGTTCTTGGTTGCTCTTGAGGCTATGGCTTGCTTCACCCAAATGCAACATCAAATCACATCAGGGAGAAAAAGAAGGTAAAATGCTGACTTTTGTGTGCAACATACCAGAGTTGGGGGAATATCTCTGACCTAGGTTGGGGGAGAGAACGCAGCTTCAGAATCTTTCCCTCCAGGACCTCTTGAGCACCCCCTACAACACACTGCTATCTATTCTATTTTGGGAATATCCTCATGTAAACAAGCATAAATTGCCTAATGAAATAAATGGAATGTAGGTGAAATCCTAGGCACACATGAGTAGGAAACAAAGCCCACTAAACTCAACAGACTGATATGTTTCATCTGAGTAAACATGCAAAGGAGTGCACTATACTAAGCATGAAACACTCACAAGATCGTACCCAATGCTGTCAAAAGTAATGAGAGAGACTCTGAAATTAAAGCTTTTTTTCATTATGCTGGGGGTAAAGGGATGCATCTCAGTCCTATTAAAAGAAATTGGATCCTTAAAAGCATCTTGGTGCCTCCTGCAGAGCATCTTTCTTTAAGATGAGCATAACAACATCACCGTCTTCTATCATAAATATGTTAGTTCTCATAAAAATGGCTAATTGAAAAGACTGGCTTCTACCAAGGAGCATTCAATAAAGTGCTGTAAAGCTTCATTCAGCAGATGGAAGTGCACATCTTTTGTGAAGAGGAAGTCCTCCAGGGAAATCTATAGTTTTACTTTCTCAATCCAGAAAAGTAATAATAATTAACAGTGAACACAAACTAACAGCTCAGTTTAGAGAAATGCTACTAATAAACTCACTGGTCTTAACATTTCTCACTCTGCTTACCAATATCAGGAGATCAGATGCCTTAATTACTTAGGTTGCATCTGGTAATACCCTAGTAAGGGAAAGAGAGGAGTTGAGGTGTGTGTCTTTTTTCTTCTTCAGGAGGAACTCAGATTCCTCAGAATGATACCTCTTGAGATGCCTTTTTCTGGTGCTGCTTTGAGTTACAAAATGTCCAAAACAGACTGCCCCAATCCTGCTCACAGTAAGTGGCCATGTCCGAGCAAGGTATCTTCTTGGTAAAGGGAGCCCCGCCAGTCTCTGCCATGGCACCCTTGAAAGGTAATGCAAACTCTAACTCCCACTATCCCCTTCACTCCTGTGGGTGCCTTTTACTGAGATGCTGTTTTTAAAGGCCCTAGGTTCTAAGGTTCCAGACCTTTCTATAGAATCATAAATCACAGAATTTATAGAGTTGGAAGAGACCACAGGGGCCATCCAGTCCAACTCTCTGCTATGCAGGAACCCACACCAAAACACTCCTGACAGATGGCCATCCAGCCTCTGCTTAAAAACCTCCAAAGAAGGAGACTCCACCACAGTCCGAGGCAGCATATTCCACTGCTGAACAGCTCTGGCCATCAGGAAGTTCTTCCTGAGGTTTAGGTGGAATCTCTTTTCCTGTAGTTTGGATCCATTGCTCTTTGTCCTAGTCTCTGGAGCAGTGGAAAACAAGCCTGTTCCCTCTTCGATATGACATCCTTTTAACATGGCTATCATACCCCCTTTTAATCTTCTCTTCTGCAGACTAAACATAACCAGCTCCCTAAGACAAAGAGGGAAGCATTCTTTATACGACATCCACTCTAGCTCAAGAGCAACTGGAAAACTGGGCAGTAAGAATGAGCTGACTTGCCTAGTTTCTTCTAAATGTGCCTTGCACACCTTCGGATTCCACATACAACAGTTAATAACAAACAGCAGTTCGCTGATAGCCATGAAGCTCAACCATTCAACATGTGTCCCACCAAGGGATATCAGACGCCATGAACCCTGGATATGTGCAACAACAAAACTCATGAAAAAAGTACTTCTGTTAGTGCCTGGAGATGTAGAAATTCTGGAAAGACAAGGGTTTGAAGCTATGTTTCCCCCACCCCCACAGGAAAATCAGGCATTTTGGGGGAAACCTTAATATTTGCAATACTTATTCTCATATTATATTTTCAAATGACTTATTTTCATGTCATATTTTACTGCTTTAGCAACATAAAGCTCTTCATTTATATCTTAATTAGCATATTAAATTGTACTACTTGACATATTTATTATATCTGAAAATAAAAAGCCTTTATTTTGTATAATAAAATTGTAAATCTAATACTAAAGAATGTGCTACAAACTGCTGTACCCTGTCCTTAGCACATGTAGCTTAATTTTTGCCATTTGAACAGTGGAGGAAAATAAAGGTAGAATCCTTAAATTTTGTAATTAAAAATATGGTATATTATTAAAACAGCCTCGTGAAATCGCAAAGCCTAAACTAACAACATATTTCAATGTAAAGTTTAACTCAACATTAAAAATCATCAAACTCTTCCACAGTCTAGAACCATCATTCAGATTACATGGCATATTAATTGCTAATAAAAGATTTAGTGTACTTGCTTATCCTTCAATTGTCTCCAGGAAACTAGAAGAAAAATGACCCGAAGAAGGCAATGTTCACTCCCCCCCCAGTCCCCCTGTTATGCTCTTCTCATGAAGACAGGAAGAAGCACTAGGTGCAGGGGAAAGCGTCTTGGATATGAGCATTGTACACGCTTGCAGTATGCACAGAAATTATTCTTCTCTAATTCTGTAGGCTGTGTGGCACACGTATTTTCATATTAATCAGTTGCTGGCATTTTGAGTTGGTAGAACCTTGTCTTAAAAAGCATTTTATTCATTTCATTGATTAACTGCTTGGAATTATATACAGGTCATATTTTCTTTCTTTCTACACAAACCTACACTAGTCTTTTCCATATTCCAAAAGATGGCTTGGGGGGAGAATTAAACAACTGACTTTGAATTTCCTCGATCATTTGGAGCCGAGCAAACTTGGAAGCCTGTATATCAGAGACGAAATCCTACATATTAAGTTAGCCATAAATATAGTGCTATGTATAGTTTGAATTAATCTAAATAAAACATTCATTTACTAACATTTATGATTACATTTTGTATTATATGTCAAATCAATATAATATATTGATTCTATATTGTACATTCTATATTATATCGGCAAGACCTTGCCTAGAAAAGCGTTACTAAAATATTTTAAATAAATAACACTAAGGCAGCTGTAAAATTACACTTTTGTGCATTCTTTCGTGTCCATGAAAGCCTCTGTGCTCACTAGTACGTAACATTAAAACTAGGATGACCGTATGAAGACTTGATACTGTTCCATATTATAAAGTGGAAATAATGGGTTCTCTTAGTTACTTCTTAGCTCAGCTTGATCCTTGATCAAGCATGTATTTGCCTCTCTCTCTCTCTCTCTCTCTCTCTCTCTCTCTCTCTCTCTCTCACACACACACACACACACACACACAGAAACATATCATGGGAAGTGGCCCTAAGTTATTGGGACCAATCACTTCTATAGAAACATTCATATCCTTCCTATTTGTGCAACCACATTAAAAGTGTTATGAAACATTAGTGTCATCATCACCATCATCATTGTCATTGCTGGCATCATGCTCATTGCCATTTCAGTGGTCAGAAAATTTATCTTTCTTCATAATATATCAGGCAATTTACTACTGACATCAACGGAGCCATTTGCTCATTGTAATGTCAGCAGAATGTTTGCAAAGTGCCAAGAAATAAGTAATTGACTCTAATTTGATCTATTTTGCCAAAGACAGCAATTCTTCCATTAGCATTGGCACTGTGGTGATGGCAGTCTTTAGTCTTCAGAGTCCAGTAGTGTTAAGGTGTGGTAATGCCAACAGATTGATTTCTTTCTGCATGTCCTTGGTCTCTGTACGTCTTCATTGTGGGTCCAAAAAGGAAGTGTGATTCACTGCACTTATCTCTGCTGGAATGGGTGAAGTGATTGGAATCTGGTTTTATAACTGCCCATTGTAGCTGTTTCCCAAGCTAGTAATTTTTCTTCTTCTTTGGATTATGACATATCTGTAGACACATCTGTAAATCCTTTAGAAAGAAATGTGGGGTTTTATTAAGAGTAAAGTAGCACCCATTTTGAGAAAAACAAAAATGATTTTGCAGATTGAGTGTGGTTAAGAATGGGGATGAACAGATGGGCTGAACCGCTCATCTCTGTCAAACCCTACCTGCTGAAGCAGGGGTTGGCAAAGCCCTTCCACCTCAAAGAGGCTTTCAGATAAACCACTCTGTGAAAAAGAACAGCAGGACAACTGTCTTGGGGAATGGAGGAAATGATGAGCCCCCTGATCCCCCCGAGCCTTGCCTGCCTCGATGAGAGTTCTCAGATGCTAGCAAGGTCCTGCAAGGCTTCAGAAGACCAGGGTATTAAAATTAACAGTGTCCAACTGTATTACAGCTGCTTTGAAGAATGCTGGGTAGTCAGGTTATTTTTGCTATCAATTTGTAGTTGTACACTAATGAAACATCACAAACCTCCCCCCTCCACCCATCTGAACTGGAATGCACATACAGATTATTAATCTCTGCCTCCATATTTATCTGAATTGTGTGTTTAGCTTGTCGAGTCCTTTTTTCCTTCTGAATGATGTTTTATGATGTAGTTTTCATTATAGAGGTGCACTAGTAAAATCCCATAAAAATGAGCCTTGATGAAAACATACAAACATTCACATAAAGATTGCTTTTTGCACTGCACATAAGTGTGTGTGTGTGTGTGTGTGTGTGTGTAAGTGTGAGCGTTGCAGTGCCATGGTTTCTTGCCAGATGATATAGGGTGCAACTGCAAGCTAATTGCTCTGCCAGAAGAGAAAGTACAGTAGTTTGAATCATATGTATCTACACTTCAACTTATGAGGGAAGATAAATTGGAAAGCACAGACCAGATTCTTATAGAAGTGCAAGACCCAGAGGATGCTTCTAGGGTGGGAAACAACTCCCAAACACAGGAGGGTGATACTTTGAGGAATGTGAAACACAGAAGCAGAACTCTCTGTGACCATGCCATGAGTTTGAAGCTACACAATCAATTCCAAGTTCTCCCCTTAATCAGTGATTATAAGAAACTGGAACAGGGACTGGAATATTTTTAGTCCCATGAGAGAAAGGAGGTGACCTTGGAGGTTTCTCTGAGTTAAATGCTCCTTGCCTCTTCCCTGAGGAAGTAGAGATATGTGATTCCCTCTTTAGATGAACAGAAGCAATGGGGGGTAGACCTGCTAAGATCGCTTGAGTGGTGTGCTGTCTTCCAGGGCTGAAGATCCATGATGTAACAAAGAGGCCGGCAGGACTTATCAAACCTACTGACCATTATCCCTTCCTTCTGATCTATAGGGGAATAAATAATACTGCAAGATACAGCCTTCAACTTATTGTAAAAAATACTAGGAGGCTCTGAGAAGGAAGCTAAAGAACTTTGGGTCATAGGTTATTATTTCATTTCTCCTTGTTGAAAGACATGGCCTAAGAAGAGAGAAGAATACTAGCTCTGCAGATGGTTCCACGGGGAAAGATTTGGTTTCTTGGACTATGGTATGTATTTTCATAAAGAAGGATGTCTGGCAAGAGATGAATTGTACCCCGCAGTGTTTGGTAAGAACATATTTCCTAGGAGTTTCACAAACCTGATTAAGAGGGCTTTAAATTGAGTTATGTAGAGGAAGGAGAGGGTATGTCAGACTGCAGGGGTACACCAAGTACAACGATATGGGGGAAACTGGCGTGATAGTAGCCCAAAACAGAAAAGGAAAACAAGAAATAACTGCAAAAATGACTTCAGATGTCCTTAGAATGTCTTAGATGTCTCTATACTAATGCACAGAGCAGGAATTTGAATTCTTAAGATGAATTCTTAACACTAGAAAGCAAATGTGATGTCAGAGGCATCTCTGAAACCTGGTAGGATAGGTGTCCTGACTGGAATGTACTAATAGAATTGTACAATCTATTCCAAAGGAAAGAACAAATACAAAAGGAGGAGGAATAGCATTATATGTCAAGGATGTTTAGACTGCTCCAGCAAACTGTGAGGAGATCCATTACTTTAAAGATTGGAAAAGGTTTGAGAACATTTGGATAAAACATAAAAGGGTAACATCATTATGGAGCTCTAATGTAGACCTTCAAGCCAGACTGAAGACTTGGATGATGCCTTCCTAGATGAAATGAACAAATATTCAAAGAGGAGAGATATAACAGTAATAAGAAATTTCAGACATGTTGAGTTATTGGAGATCAAACACTGCCAGGAAGGTAAGAACCAAGAAATTCCTCACTTGCCTTGGGGGAAGTTTTATCCAGAAGATGGAGGAAGCAACAAGAGAGTCCACTATTTTGGATTTGACCTTTATCAGCAGGATGAATTAATCAAGAGGATGGAAGTAGTAGAACCCTTGGAAAGGAGTGGCCATATTCTCATGAAATTTGTTATACAGAGGAAAGGGACAGCCAAACACGACACAAACTCTGTGCCTTAAGAAAGCTGATTTCAGTAAGGGTGGGGAAATACTGAGGAGATCCCATGGTCTGAAATGCTCAAAGGAAAAGGAATTCATGATACATGCGAATTTCTTAAAGGTGAGATTGGAAGACACAGGTGCAAACAATTGCAACAAGGTAGAAATGTAGGAGAAGTCTAAAAGAAGATCAGATGTACAGTGGACCCACCATATAAGCAACCTCTGAATCTGCAGATTTAAGCAATCATGGAACTTCACATCCTATGCCTAAAATGGTGGTGACACCCATGCGCATGTTGCCACCATTTAACAATACGAGATGCAAGCGTTCACAATTGTTCCCATTTGCAGGGAATCCTGGAATGGAACCTCCACAGACTCAGAGGATCCACTGTATAAGGAACTTTCAGAGGAGCTGAGTTTTAAATGAGGCATGTATAAAAAATGGAAGAAGAGGAATTTATCAAAGAGGAATACAAGCAATAGCTAGTACCTGTAGGGAGAAAATCAGAGAAAATGAAATTCAGAATGAGCCTGAGCTTCTTAGAGAGGTCTAAATAATAAAAAGAGGTTTACTGGCTATGTTTGGAGCAAGAAGAAGAAGAAGGAAATGGTAGGGCTACTTTGTGGAGAAGATGGTTAAATGCTAACGGGGATAGAGAGAAGACCAAACTATTTAATATCTTCTTTGTCTCAGTCTTATGCCAAAAGGAAAGCAGTGCTCTAATCTGTGAAAATAGAATAAAGCATGCAGCAAGGGGACTACAGCCCAGAACACAAGAAGAGATAGTAAAGGAATATATCATTACTCTAAATGAACTCACATCTCCACAACTGGATGTACTGTATCCAAGAACACTAAAGGAACTTACAGATGTTATCTCAGATCTACTGTCAATAATCTTTGAGAATTCTTGGAGAACAGGAGAAGTCCTAAAAGACTGGAAGGTGAATGTCTTCAAATCTTCAAAAAGGGGAAAAAGGATGATCCCAGCAACTGCTAACTAGTCAGCTTGATGTCAAAACCAGGAAAGATTCCAAACACATAGCTAAACAGTCAATCTGTAAACTCTTAGAAAATAATTTTGTGACTTTTTTTGTTACTTGTAATGACCTCCAGCTAGTTTGTGAGGTTGTTGCTGGGATCCTGTTCCCTCACCTTCGGTTGTTTCCCATCTCTCATCTAGATTCTTGTAAACTCTCAGAATGCTTATTCATGTTCTTTGCTTAAGAATACCTTTAAAAACACCTTTTTAAAATTGAAGAAAAATGAATAACATCTTTGCTGAAGCAAAAAAATCCCCCATGTTGTAATGATAATTTGTTCTACGTGTGCTGCTTAGCTTCAAGTTAATTTTATTTCTTCTCTATATTATTAATCAATAGCAGCTGTAATATAATCTCAGCTTCCAGTGCTCATGCATGTTGCTGAAAGGAGTAATTTCCATATTCCGTGCTTTTTTTCATGAAGACAATTCTGCAGAATTTACTTCCACTGTTATCTGAGCGTTTTAAACTTCTCTATTAAAAAATGGCCCTGTCATTTTATTAGATCTGATATTTCTGGATACAGTTTGAGTTAAATATTCCGAGAAAATTTTAGAATGCTTAATGCAGAGAAAGGTGAACAAACTATTATCTCTGTAGAACAATAAGTATCACATTCCCTTAGGATCCCAACCATATCACTTCCTACCAACACCACGGTAAAGCTTAAGATATATGTAGCTCAATAAAAATAATGCATTTGGCATGAGGCCTCCTTAGGAAAAATTTCAGTTCAAAAATTATCTAGTGTAATAGCAGTTCTATTTTTTCTCTGGGTTGGGTATAATACCTTACTGCACACAGGACTGGTCTTGTCATTAGGCAAGCATAAGAGGCATCCACCTCAAGCAGCAGAGCCTGAAAGGCAGAAGGAAGGCAGAGTTGTATATACAAGAAGCCTGCTCTGTGTTCTGTAAGCTAGCATGCTGCCCTCAAGTGCAGAAGTTTCCTTCATTGGATTTGGTTTCCAGAGCATTCATCTTCTTTGTCATGGATACATTCCATCTACCATCATTGGGAAGCTTATCAAAAGCCTCGCTAGAATCAAAGTAGGCTACATCCCATTCACAACATTCCCCTGAGGCTAGCAATTCTTTTCTAAAATGCCAAATACCACAATGGTATACAATAAGAGAATGAGACTAACCAGGTCACAAAAATGAGCAGTGTGATCTCCTAACCAACCTCCTTCCTTTCCTGGCAGCAGATTTACCATTTCCTGCTTCTTTGTCTTGCTCCAATTATAACCAACTTGCCCCTTTGGTTTATTTTTAACACCATTCACAAGTTTTAACTTATTCTGTGCTTTAGTACTCCTGACATTTTCCCAATAAGCTTCAATTTTCATACTTGTTTTCAGTAGTTTGCTCCTCCTTGCCCCTTTCAAGTTGGTGCTATTAGAAAGCTCTTATCTCAGTTTCTCTAGTTATTTTTCTGGCTTCCTAGAAAGGTTTGTGTGTTCAAGCGGTAACTTTTGAGAAACTCCCACTCATCTTGAACTCCCTTCTTTTCAATTATTTCTATACATGAGATTGTACCAGACACTTCCTTAAATCTGTTGAAATCAGCTCTCGTAATTGCCATGGTATACATATAATGATGTTCATCTTTCTCTTTCCTCAGCATAGTGAATCCCCAGATAATGTAGTCCCTGCTATCCAACAGCCACACTATTTTTGCTTCATGAACCAGTTCTTTCCCATCACAGAAGATTAGCTCCAGAAGAGTTATTTTCTGGAAGATGAAATTGTCAGCAATTGAAATAAAGTATTAGATATACCTTCCATTCCTAGCACACTTTGACTTCCAACAGATATCAGGATAACTAGAATCTCCTATTATGAATATAGCCAAGAACCCTCCTGGGGAGGACAAGACACCTCAGCAGAAGTTGACCTTCCCTCCTCTCTCACCACATGCAGGATTCAGCTGTTTCTTCCGGCCCTCCCAATGGCTGGTGGAGAATAGTGGAGTGGTGGTTTTGGTATGGAAAATGCCTTGTTTGATGAGAAGTACTAGGAAAGAGATGTGTGACTACACTTTTCTTTCCTGGTAGCATTCAAGATCAGCAAATGCAGTATCTTTCTGGAGCAGCTAAGTTGGTTGAAGGTCTACTCTTTCCTAGATAGCTGTTTTGAGAGATTTGGTGTGTGAGCTTGGGAGCTAACAGTTCAGTCCAATGGAACTTCCAGTGCTGGGTTCCAAACAAATTGATTCTATCCCCTCCATGCTGTCAAACATTTCCACAAAACTTCTGAGTGGGGTCATCCACAATTTGAGTGTACGTGGAAATCAATGTGCTGGTGCATACAACAGTACTGCTCCTTTTCATCCTCAGTAAGCATGCAATGTGAGTACTAAAACTTTCTGTAATGCCCTGTCTCTATCTAACTCAATATCCAGGCTTCATGGATGAATCCAAAAAGATTATATTAAAGATTAGATTCAGTACAGAGACACTGCTTTTGCCAGAACTGAGTATGCAGTGCAAGTTTTGGTTTTAATAACTCCCCATCTCAGTAGTTTGCATTCTTTCCCATACATCACCTCACCAGCCTATACCAGCTGACCTTCTTTCCCAGGATCTGCCTGGCTTACCCCCTCCCAGCACCCAAACAGTAAGCTAGCTGCAATATGGCACCAGAGCAGCTAAGCAGGCAAGCAATCTAACTAACGTGGCAGAGGTGCCTAACTTGGTGGCCCTCTGACATTCCACCGAATCCCAATATAAATCTATGTTACTGCCCCGGCTAGCCTGGGCACTGGGAACCCATAGCCGAGGTGACATACTCGAACTATGGGCCCCATTCCCAACATCATAAGATGGCACCGAACTCTGTCCCGAAAGGGAACTGGAACTCGCGCCCCAATCCTAGGCAAGACCACCAGCGCTGGCAGGTTAGGGACTCCCGAGGCCAGCCTGGCTGGGCGGGGAATTCCGCGCCTCCGCCTGCTGTCCCAAAACCGTCCCCAGACTTGAGCGCTCCTAGGGAGATGTCTGGAGGATACGACCCAACTGCCCAAACGTACTCCGCAGATCGAGTACGCCTTTGGGGCATGTTACGCAGGTTCGGGCCGGACATGAGCCAGTTCGATAAACACCCCACGTCCGAACTACTTGAGGCCGTGGAGAAACAGCTCCAAGTGAGTGGTAAACAGCCAGTCCAGGCCGTGACCAACGGCCCCCCTCCGGCTGGGTACTACCCTAACCTGGATCTGCAGGCATAGGGGTGCCCTCAGTCCAGGAAGCTTCCCCGCAACGTTGTGGCTAAGTTGAAGCCAGACAAGTGGGGAAGGTTCTGGGTGAAGGTAGGCATAGGGACTGAGAGGGATAAGACTCCTGCCATCCTTCTTGTAGACTCGGGTGCAGCAGTAAACGTGCTGCACCCCAAACTGGTCAGGCATGGTGAACCTACGCCCGAACATGTCCAGTTATCTGGGTATGGCGGGGGGGTCACCACGCTAGAGCATGGACAGGTATACCAATGTCCATAGAGACGTTCCGTTTTCAGTTGTGGGCGTGAGAGAATCGGGGAGAAGACGACGGCCTTTTGGGCATTGGCTTTCTCTGGGGAAACAAGCTCACGGTTGATTACACGAACGGGTTTCTATGGTAGCTAGATCAGGGACCAGTAGAGATTTTGGCTGTGCGCCGTTGTGCAGCCATTAAAGCTCCTGCCCCTGTCGCGGTAGCGACTGAGCAGCACGTATGTCCATATCCGGAGGTGAATTTGGCTACCGCCTCACCCTCCGTGCAGACGTTCTGGTGCCGCCTTGTTATTAAGGGCCATGGCACCATCTTGATTGTGACTCTGGTGATTGTAAAGGGGGCCACAACTAGCTACGGCTCCATTTCGGTCACCATCTTACCTGAAGAGACAGTTTTCTCGGAGGCACGTGGGTCCAAGACCAGCCTCCACACTAAATTGGGAGTACGAGTCCCAAATCAGGAGCAGGCATTGACGCTCTTGCCGGTAATTCCGGAAACCTGGAGGAAGGATTGGAAAGGAAAACCCCCAGATGGGGACGCCCTTTCGATAGCAAGGCAGAGCGATGGACGGGCTTTGCTTCCCTTCATGGGATGGCAACCCCCGTGAAGAGGTGGCTGCTCCAGCTCCCCTCTCCTTCCCCCTTCCTTTGTAAATAGCCCCCGCAGGTTTATAGTCTTTATTGTAACGGCGCCCCATCTCTGTGTTCCCTACAGGGAGACGGAATGGGACCATTCGTGCTGTTTATACTGGTGGAATTGGCACTGGGGACCTCTCCGGAATATACTGCTCAGGTGAATATAGATGGGTAGTACAACGTGCAGGCCATATGCCAATGGAACCCCTATAAGGAAGCCGAGGTCCTGTTACGAAACACCCGGTTGTTGCCTTGGTTCCAACGGTGATACCCCTTCCAGTTATTTACCCAGGTGCAGGTACGCCCCAACGGCAGGGTGAGTTCTAGTTTAGTCATGACCATAGCTGATAGTGAAGCCAAGATACATGTGGAAATGGCGACAGACCTGTCCCCATTGACCGTAAGGCTAGTCCGGAGCCATAGGCGAGATGCTTCACTGTTCATAGCTAGATTCACCTATGAGAACTGCCTTCCTGCCTGGGAATGGAAAACATTTCTGTTTACATGCAGCAACCTTACTCGTGTTCCCACGGGCTGCACGTTCTCTTGCAATAAAATGTGGTGTCCTGACACCCCTCCGCCCACGCCGCCCGCGGCTGGTGAGCCGGACATGTATGTAGGCAGTACTGTTATACGCAAGGACATAGAGGTGGTGGCTTATTCCACCTCCCAACCAATCGTCACCACCATGGCCTTAAACCTCACGGTGGTGAACATTTCAAGGGTAGTTCCCGCATGCCAACCCTACTTGAAACTGGCATGGACACAATGGGAGCATTGGGAAAAGCGTTGGCTCTCCTTTTCCCACCCACACAATCGGCCAAAAAGGAGCGTGCTTGGACCTGTATTAGGCGGCATAGGAACTGGCGGTGCAATTATTAACGCCATAGACAATGAGGTCTTGGCTAACAAACTGGGAGTCATCGGCACTAAAACAAAAGAGATTAGTATCTCCTCCACCGCTGTTTTAACGAACTGGCGAGGGGAATGGACTTAATTAGCCAACTGCTTCCACAATGGGTCAGCGCTGAAGGTGATATAGTGGCCGACCTGGGCAAGTCTTTAAAGACCACGACCCAAAACCTCTCGGTAGCCATTCAGCACACCCAGTTGCAAAGTAACATCATAACATTCGCCGCCCAAGTAATCCAGGCCAGTCTCATGGGGTTGATGCATCCAGAGATCTTGTGTTTGCTGCGAGAGCGCTACCCGGAATCCTTGGAACACCCTGCTGCTTTGGCGCGTGTAAGGCATGCCACATGGGATAATTTGACCCTGAAGGTGGAAGTCATACACGAAAGGATTCTGGATCCCATAGTCCTCCACCCTATGTCCCACCTAGGTCTCCCGCTCATAGGTGCAAACGCTTTGTTGCTGCCAAAGCAAGTGTATCACTGGTCAAATGGTTCACACTCTTTCGATACAGCTAGTTGCTTGTTTACCCAACAGTGGGTCCGTTGTTTTCAAAACATAGAGAGTTACCTTCACGGTAACACTTCAGAATATGTGGTCACACCGGTTAACCGCACAGTGATGGCCCAACTCACTCAGGACTGCTTCTGCTTAGGAACACCCTGTCCACAGTTAACTGTTTTACCGAGCGGGGCAAGCGTAACTGTCAACCGCACTGCCGGCAATCCATGCTTTTGCAATCAGCATGTATAGGACTGCCATGGACAACACTTCTATCTCTGGCGGGAGATAAGAGATTACATCCTGGAAACTGGCTAGATGCCTCAGGAATCCGAATTAGTCGTATTCCACCTTGAAGATGAGATCCCAGTGTCTACATGGCTCCGGAATCTCTCCCGCCTAGCAGAGAAGGTTTTAGAAACCTCACGCTCCCTCCACCAAATCGCATTGACCGTCAACCACTCAGCCAAGGTGATTGTAGATTCCTCGAAAGATCTGGAGGCAGACTCAGAACAGTCATGGTGGGATGCCTTTAGCTGGTCCTCCATGGGCCGGGCTATAGCACATTTCGCCCTCCACCCTTAATCATCTTGTTGGTGTTTCAGATCATCCTGGCAGTCAATCTTGTTGGTTTAGTATTTTCAGTACAGAAGCAGATTCTCATTTTACAAGCTATTTGCTTTTACTAAGGGAAGAGGTCCCCCACTTGTAAATAGTTGTTTGTTGTAGATGTAGTTGGTATAGTGTGTGTTTGAATCTGTCCTTTATCTTCTAAGGGAGGAGGGTTTTTGGAGGAGAAGGATCCAAGGGATGGCTGTCCCAAGGTCCTCCTGTCCTCTGAGATAGATTGGGCCTACAGAGTCAGCCCTGATACTCTGAGAAAGGGAACAGCTTAAGCCAGAACGTCAGTACTCCCCCAAGGCCGCGAGCGCCGTGTGCAACGACGTTCTGGTGGGAGAGGGCGAGACAAAAGGGGCCTCACGACCCTCTCAGGAGAACCAGGTCTGACTCTGGACTCCCGGTCTACTGCCCAGACATAGCCCTCACCACATCGAGGACCTCCTCCCCACTTCTTTCACGAGCCTTTAATGTTAGGGCAAGAACAGTCAGGGACGCCCTGTCATCTGCCACTTGATTCGGTCACTGGCCCCCCTACTTAGAAATCGTCTCCACAGTCCCCTACGGGCAGGGGACAAGTTTAAGCTAAAAACCTGTTGCCCCGGTGCATCATATCTTATTTGCATTCAAGGCTAGTGCAGCCCAGTATCCGCCCATTCCGGGCTTGCTGTCAGGAATGTTGGCAACCTTGTTAACAGCGAGCAAGCCTGGGGCTGGCTTGTCTCAGATTTGGCTACTTCTTTTAACTGTTTGGGAGTTCCCCGCTGACCAGGCAGAGAGCAAAAGACCAGAGCCTAACCCAGTTCACTCTGAGCATGTGTGTACCATAGCCATTGCAGAATGTACCCCTGCAGCTTATGCAGGTGCTCCCAGCACAGCACCCATCTAGTGAAATACTGGAGGGAGCAAAATTTGCCAGGCCAACCTCAGTTGGTCCATCTGATGCCTGAGCTTTGCAGGCCTGATCAAACTCAGAGGTGAACTGTGGTTGGAAATATAGATCCCCAAGCTCTGACGGACCTGCCACCACCTTAGGGTGACCATGGTCTGTAGTGGCCTTAACATCGCCCCTCCTGGTTTGGCTTGAAGCTCTAGTACCATCCGTTGTCCACTGCTCACCCCCGGAATCTTAAACTTCGGCCAGATTTACTCCCAGCAGGCTCTGAGTCAGCAATTTGCATTTATGGTATACATTGGCTACTAATCATGTCACTTCTTCTGTTAAAACTCTAATAGGTTAATTGATCTGGAGGACCGGGAAGATCCCGAGGTCATACCATCACCCACGAGTACCATGGGGGGGTGGCGAAGAAAAGTTGCCGCTCCATCTGATGGCCTGTGCTTGGAGATTCCTGGATCCTCGACGACCGTGAGGGAAGGTGACCACTCAGCCTCCTGATTGCAAATACGGACCTTTTTGCCATCCTGCTAACCCGAGAAGCCCAATGGACTGTTCCAAGCGCCAAACTCTGCAAAGCTTCTCTGTTCCTGAACTTGCAGCAAGCCAGCTAAGCTGCACCAACTTGGACATTTTGTTGCTGTTCCTGCTCCGCTGCTCGGATGGACTTATGTTTTGTTCGCTCGCTCCAGGTACTAGACTTTTCCCATTGCAAGGGGAGGTGCAGAGACTTTTGCTTGCACCTCACCTCCCCCGGATTACGAATTCTCATCCCATCATCCACACTGAACTGCTTGCTCATTGGATTGCCTTCATTGCCAGACCCTGCATTGGATTTACAGTATTTCATTGATTACAATTGCTATTTACTACCAGTACTCATTCTTTGACAGTCCCCTATTGACGGGACAGTTTGACATTGCTTATTGTCTAATTGTTGATTGTTGTTTAATTGACATTTGTGTTTGTGTGTCTAGGTTTAGGCTTTAGTTAGGAATGTTGTTATAAGTTAGAAACCCTTTGCTTTTCCACAAAATTCCCTTTCCTGTGGAGTAATACGGCTACCCAACCTGCAAGCCCCTATTCGGCTCTAAAATGATTTTTGATTTTTAATTGGAAAATATTCGATATTGTCCCCAACATCGCCCATTTTCGGGAGGGGGGATTGTTACGGCCCTGGCTAGCCCAAGCTTTGGGGAGGTATAAAAAGATATCTATTGATATGAATAATTCGGCTTCACATACCCATCCCCTCCACGTGCTTGCGAGGCCCCCGGACAAGCATGCATACAGGCTCGGCCAATAATCGCCGTAATATTCCAAAACAATACAGGCAGGCCAGAAACAGCCGACTCGCAGCTTTAGGAGACCTCAAGGCAAGTACCTTCATTAGGTATGCACGCAGCTTTCAAAAGATCCTCTGCCCCGCGCTGGCAGTTTGATGATCTGACTATACAACGCTCAAGTACTCCATGTTTGCATAACAGCTATCCTATTGACAATTTGGCTATAACTCAATCATTCAAATTCTGACCTTTCGGAGGCTTTGTCTCCCGCTCCAAATCCATTGTTTTCCCCAAGTCCAACCTAGCCTGCGGTCACAATTCTCCTTATAAAAACCCCTGACTTTGAGCGCTTCCTTGGATCGCTCTTGGCTTCCATCCTGCCTTGCTGTCGCTTTGTCCAGTGAGCCTTCCCCTCAGCTCCACGTGCTGAGATCCACGCACCCCAGCTTCTCCGCTTCAAACCGGGCTTCAGGACAGGTGAAGTATCACCCAAACCAGCAATTCCTTTAAAAACCCCTCTATCCCACTCCAACCTTTATTTCTTTAGTTATCTTGTGTGAGTGTGCCGCATACACTGTTTGATTGTGTTTTTAATAAAACCACGTTCATTATTTCAACTTCTGTGTGCCCCTTGACTCGGTCTGAACCCGTAGACATAGGGTTCAAGATCCTGCTAAGTTACCTTGCCTCTCATAAAGCTAAAGCAGTGCTCAGAGCTAATCTTCCCCACCTACTGTTGAGCACATTTTGGTGTCCCTCACGGGACCCCCAGTAAACAGGGTAACATCTACCCCGTGCTGACAACCACATTATTTTGGGGTACATGGATAAAGGCATTAAGATACTTAAAAGCATTTGAAAACCACCTTCTACTTGTGAAAATTAGATAGTATATCCTCTGTCTTAATGCGGGGGGGAGAGCAGCCTGTTCTGCAAAGCGCTCTATTCCTCTCTGAAGGAGGTGAGGACTCCTGGATCCCTCTGCTGTCCTTGAAGGCTCAAGTGGCTTCGATGATGCAGAATACCTTCCACCAACTTCAGCTTCTAGCCCAGCTGTGACCCTAAGTGGGTGGGGGTAGCCTGTTTCAGTGGCCTATGCTCAGGTAACCCCTAGGTTTGGTTACTGCAATGTGTTGCACATTGTACTCCAAAAATAAAGTTGTAGCTAGAGCAAAATGTGGTGATCAGGTTACCGACAGTCAGAAGGACTAGATAATTTGAATATATAGTTCCTTGGTCCAACTGTACTAATTACCAGTTTCATTCCTGGCCAGGTTCATAGTGCTAGTTTTAAACCACAAGGACAAGTACTGCTTGAGTTTCCAATACCTGAAAAATCACCTCCCCCTATATGAACTCATCAGACCCTGAGACTGACATCCTCTGAAGGTCTTCTCTGTGCATGTCCTCCAAAAAAATCTCAGGGGCGCAGTAGTCCAGGCACTAGTCTTTTCTGTGCTAACTTCATGTTCATGTAACATTCTTCCTCAAGGACTTTTTGCCTGTCATCTTTCTACTTAATGGAAGAAGGGGGAAACCACCAAAGAACAATTTAAGCAAGTAGCTAGGAGATGTAGGGAGGAGGTCAGAAAGGCTAAAGCACAGAAGGAACTTAGGCTGGCCAGAGACATTAAAAACAATAAAAAGGGCTTTTTTAAATATGTCCGTAGCAAAAGGAAAAAGAAGGAGATGATAGGGTCGCTGTGCAGAGAAGATGGCGAATTACTAACAGGGGGAAGAGAAAAGGTAGAACTACTTAACTCCTTCTTTGCCTCAGTTTTTTCCCAGAAGGATACAAGCACTCAACCTGGCGGTTGGGGAGCAGGTGAGGAAGCAGAGGAAATGAGGTACATAATAGGTAGAGAGGGGGTACAGGAATACCTGGCCACACTGGATGAATTCAAGTCTCCAGGGCCAGATGAATTGCATCCTAGGATATTTCGGAACCGCTTGCTATAATCTTTGAGAAATCTTGGAGGACAGGAGAAGTTCCAGCAGACTGGAAGAGGGCAAATGTTGTCCCCATCTTCAAGAAGGGAAAAAAAGAGGACCCAAAAAATTATCGCCCAGTCAGCTTGAAATCAGTACCGGGAAAGATTCTGGAGCAGATCATTAAGCAGTCAGTTTCTAATCACTTAGAAAGCAACACGGTAATCACGAGAAGTCAACATGGCTTTCTCAAAAACAAGTCATGCCAGACTAATCTGATCTCTTTTTATGATAGAGTTACTAGCTTGATAGATGAAGGGAATGCTGTGGATGCAGCATTTCTCAGTTTCAGTAAGGCCTTTGACAAAGTTCCCCATGACATTCTTGCAAAGAAGCTAGTAAAATGCGGGCTGGACAGGGCTACTGTTAGTTGGATTTGTAATTGGTTGACCGACCGAACCCAAAGGGTGATCACGAATGGCTGCTTTTCATCCTGGAGAGAACTGACTAGCGGGGTGCCACAGGGTTCTGTCCTGGGCCCAGTGCTGTTCAATGTTTTTATCAATGACTTGGATGAAGGAATAGAGAGCAAGCTCACCAAATTTGCAGATGACACCAAATTGGGACGGGTTGCTAATACGCCAGAGGACAGGAGCAAAATTCAAAATGACCTGGATAGATTGGAGAGCTGGGCCAAAGCTAACAAAATGAAATTCAACAGAGAGAAGTGTAAGGTCCTACACTTAGGTAGAAAAAATGGAATACAGAAATATAGGATGGGGGACACGTGGCTGGATAGCAGTACGTGTGAAAGGGATCTAGCAGTCTTAATAGACCACAAGCTGAACATGAGTCAGCACTGTGATACGGCAGCCAAGAAAGCCAATGCAATTCTCGGCTGCATCAATAGGAGTATGGTGTCCAGATCGAGGGAGGTACTGGTACCACTCTACTCTGCTTTGGTTAGACCTCATCTTGAATACTGTGTCCAGTTCTGGGCACCCCAATTCAAGAAGGACATGGTCAAGCTGGAGCAGGTCCAGAGGAGGGCGACCAAAATGGTGAGGGGCTTGGAAGCCATGCCCTATGAGGATAGACTTAAAGAGCTGGGTATGTTTAGTCTGCAGAAGAGAAGATTAAGAGGGGACATGATAGCCATGTTTAAATATTTGAAGGGATGCCATGTAGAGGAGGGAGAGGGCTTGTTTTCTGCTGCTCCAGAGACCAGGACAAGGAGCAATGGATTCAAGCCGCAGGAAAGGAGATTCCACCTGAACCTCAGGAAGAACTTCCTGACGGTCAGGGCTGTCCGGCAGTGGAATATGCTGCCTCGGAGCGTGGTGGAGTCTCCTTCTTTGGAGGTTTTTAAGCAGAGGCTGGATGGCCATCTGTCGGGAGTGCTTTGAAGGTGTTCCTGCATGGCAGGGGGTTGGACTGGATGGCCCGTGTGGTCTCTTCCAACTCTACATTTCTATGATTCTATTATTCTATGATTCTACTTCCAGGCAAAGTTGTCTTTTCCTAGGTATCTGAACTTTAGCTATGGTCAGACTGCACAGCTTGGGAAGTTATTTAGAAGAAGGATTAATATGACATTCTAGAGTCATAATTGATCTGTCAGAGAATGATTCTCTGGGACCCACATTAGATTGAAGTGTAAAGAAGGGGGCGAACATTTTTTAGTGGATTAGTATATTGTGGGTGAACATTCTTAGCAGTATATTTTTTAATGACATTTTTATTACTGTTTATTTTAAGTTGTACTATAAAACCACAAGATTATGAGTTAACAGTGATTTTGTTTCCTGTCTTATATTGATGATGGGTTCTTTAAAAGAACATGAGGCTGTTTTTTTGCAGGGAGAAGCACTGAATCAAGTGAGTGAATGAATGAATGAACGAACAATGTCAGGGCTCAAACACTGATTAGAGAGTCATTTGAAAGTAAGCAGGTTTTCAGACATATTCAAATGCAAACTAACTCTCACAAGGAATGGGCTTTGTCTGTATGTACCCTTGAGCTGTAATGGCTACAGAGAACACTTCTTTCCTTAGTTACTGTTTTGGATTAGATATGCTTATAACATTTATGGTGTTTCAGCTTTGTTCTGTTCCTTCTCTGGGATATCATCATCTTAGTGAGATGTGGTATCTGCTGCAATGTGTAACCTTGCTTTGACATACTTTTAGGCCCTTACAGTTTTCATTAGTTAAAACACTTCTAAATTTACCACATCTGCAAAATGCGACCGCATGGCGGGCATGAGAGGGTGTCCGGAGTAGCGCTGCGCAGCTCCGAACTCCCACCTGAAGGTACCCAGCTAGATCGAGACCATCTAACTCCAGCTAGCTATCCCCTCAGTAAGGGGGATGCGGAAGAGGTCTGCAGGGGATCCGTAATTTGTCACCGAGCCTTCTTCGAAAGGAGAAAGAGCGGGGATGCGTAGGATCGAAGGACCGCAACAGGACCTCCAGGATCGCCGTGATAGTGGCACAAGCGCCGCCGTTGACTTTTAAATTAAGAATTCAATAAGAGACAACAAGAAAAGCCCGATCTGGATTACAAACACGTAAGATCGTAAGAGTAACGTACCTGCTTCAAAAATAGCAAGCAGCTTGAAAAGATCCCGAGGACTATAAGCTGGAGAATAATGGTGGATTTCTCAAAGAGACAGTCAAGTTGGTGAGTGTACTGGCTTCAATTTCTTTTTCTTTGGAGGATAATATTACAGATTAAATTTGAGGTTTTGTTATGGACATTGGAATCTGGGCAGGACTTTGTTTTTAAAGACAAGAAGTTGAAGAAGGTATCTCTCCTTTTTTCTTTATAAAGAGACTGATTTGTGGAGCTGACAAACTTTTAAATTTGTGTATGGAGACGTAAAAATGGAATGATTGCAGCTGTTTTATTCCTGCTCTTTTTTAAATATTGCTTTTTGTGTTTTCGTGTTTTTAAAATTGATATTTAAATTGATATTTGAGGCTGATTTTGGGGATTTAAAGCGGATTGGAATCAACGCTTAGTCTTTTGCTGCAGTTGTGACTGGATATGACTGTTTAAAACTGGCACCGGGAACTGATTAAAAATTGACAGTAATGGAAATGAACTCAAGACTTTTAGTGACTGAGTGACTTTCCTTTTTTCATTGTGTATCGGACTTTATTTCTTCAATTGTTTACTGGATTATCTTATTGACTATTTCATGGTTTAACGGATGGAAGAACCTATATAGACTTTGGATTACGATTTGGACTACAATTTGTTTTTTAAGGAGTTTTTTATGAACTGATAGAACTTTGAACTGGTTATTTTACTATTGGATTTTTTATCCCACTTGATTCTTCTATTTCTAAATGGATTTTAATGGACTTTGACGAGTTTGAAAACAGATAATAGCGGGGACAATTGGCTGCAGAATCAGACTGAAGTCGACTTTCCTCGCTTGTTTTGTCTCCGAAGACAGGCTAGAGAACTGGAAGCTCCCCTCGTACGCAGAAAATGGTTTGAATGTGTAGCTGGTATTTGAGGCTTTGGGTGCTGTGATACGAGAGAAGGCTGCGAAGGCCAGAAAAACACATCTGGGATTTGGGATTGTTAAAGGGAAACTAATTTCTACTTGCTTACTTTACGATTTGATCATTTGATTTAATTATTTGGTATTGTATATAAATTTATTGTCTTGCAAACAATACATATATTAACTGAATACACTTGGACATTCTGGATCTTGATAATTCTAGGTATAATTCATTGTATTAATTGTTTCATTTTACTTATCTATACAAGTTGAGTTCAAGATTTAAGACTGCTTATAACTAGAGTACATTGTTTTCATAGTTGTATGTTTTAGCGAAGGTGTCAGGTTAATAAGCTCATTGAAATAGCAGTTACAGGTTAAGAGGAGGGTGGATTTGCAAAGTGAATTGAAAACCTACTTGCTAAAGATCAATGGATCAAAGAACAAGAAAAGCCACAGCAGCAGCAGCGGCAGCTGTAACCATGACTACCCAATCAGTAAGGAGAACATCAGTGGACACATTCCAGAAACCCCAAGACATAATGCAACAGATGATGGAGGAATTAAGGGACATTAGAGAAGATATTAAAAAGACAGAGACAGATATTAGACAGGACTTAAAGGAAACAAGGAAAGAAATGAGAACAGATATGAAACATGAGATTGAAAAACTTGGGAAGAAGCTAGAAACTTTGACTGAGGACGTCTCAAAGATAAAGAGAGAGACCAAAGAAATAAAGGAGCAAGTTAAACAAGTACAAACGGAAATGACAGAGGTTAAGGGGAAACAACAAGAAGAAGAACTTCAAACAATGCAACAGGAATTGAGATATCGTGATGCCTTCGCTTTCGAGGGGTCCCTGATTCAAATGCGGAAGACTTATATGGAAAAATGATCCCGGCCTTGGCAGAATTTCTAGACATAGACGAAGACAAAATGGAGATGTGTGTTGACAGAATGTCTAGAGTTGCCTCTAGAACGGCAAGAGAAAGAAAACTCCCAAGAGATATAATAACAACCTTCAACCAGACTGTTACTAGAGACAAAATCTTACAACGTAGCTATGAAAGAACATTAAAGGTTGAAGATAGAGATGTAAAAATTTTTAAAGATATACCATTCCAAATCCTTAAGAAGAGAAAAGAATACAAACTTTTGGCCAATTTGTTGATGAAATACGAGATAAACTACAGATGGGAGAAGATCGAGGGAATCTCTTTCAATTATAAACAACAGCGATACAGAATTAACTCGGTCTACAAGGCCAAAGAAATGATGGAAAGACTGAAGAAGGACTTTCAGAAGACACTAGAATCAAACAAAGAGAACGAACAACAAACTTTGGAAGAAGAAAAAGAGGAAAGAGAAATACAGAGGCAAGGAGAAGAAGCTGAAGGGTCAACAACAAATACTGGATTCAGAACAAGAAACTGAAGAGGAAGGAGAGCTTGCAGGAGAGTTATTACAGTAACAATACGATTGGATTGCACAGATTTAACAAATAAAATAGCAAAAATGGGGCTTAAAATATATACTTGGAACATTAAAGGATTTAATTCGGAACATAAGAGAAGACAAATATTCCATCATCTGGAAAAGCAAAAATTGGACATAATTTGTTTACAAGAGGTTCGAATAAGAACTCAAGATTTGAAATTTGTACGGAATCCCAAACTAGGCAGTTGTTTTGCGACTACGACTGACGAGAAGAAAAGAGGTGTATTGATATATGTGAATTCAAGATATGATGCACAAATAAAATTTCAAGATAAGAATGGACGTTACCTTGTGGTAGAAGTTGACACGAAACAAGACAAGATATTAATAGTAGGAATATATGCACCTAACGGAGCCAAAGGAGAATTTTTTCCTAAAATAAATGCTGAAATACAAAGATATGTACAAGACACATGCAATTCAAATGTGGTAGTACTTGGGGATTTTAATGGAGTAGTGAATCTTACAGTGGACAGAACAGTGCAGAAATTGATATCGTGAAATAATGGAAAATTACCTAAAAGTTTTTTCCAGATGATGGATGATTTAGAGTTATATGACGTTTGGAGACATAAAAACGGACAATCAGATGGGTATACATTTTTTTCAGACAGACACAAATCTATGTCCAGAATTGATATGATTTTGGCATCTAAAGAACTGCTTTTGAAGACGCATGAAATAGATAGTCCTCCAAATTTGTGCTCAGATCATTTCCCACTACAAGTGATTTTCAAGGTCATGATCAGAGAGAGGACATGGAGGATCAATGAAGAAATTTTTAACAAGGAAAAGTACATTCAAAAAGCAAAAACAGACTTAATTAATTATTTCAATGAAAATACGACAGCTGAATTATCAATGAAGACAATATGGGACACAAGTAAAGCTGTGATGCATGGGAACTTTATCAGATGGTCTGCTGAAATTAATAAGGAGAGGAAGCGTATAGAAGAAACAATTTTGGGGAACATGAAAGAATTGGAGAAACAGATGAGGAAAAACCTGACAGACAAAACTATAAGACAAAAGATTAAGGTATGTTAAGGTATATATTTAATTGAATCAATTAAATTTGGGACAAATAGAACAACAGATGCGCAGACTAAAACACACTTCTTTTGAACAGGCTAACAACCCTTCTAAATTTTTGGCTAATTTACTGCAAAAAAGAAGATCAAGAAACAAAATAACAGAGATTGCAACGAGGAAGGGAAAGACAACAAAGCAAGAGGAGATAAAACAGGTATTTTACTCATATTACATAAAGCTATTAAGTAATATCTCCTCCACAAAAAATCAAAGAGAATTGGAAGAATATTTGGAGAGGAAGAATAAAATTAGACTTTCAGAAGAACAGAGAGAGATTTTAAACAAACCAGTATCGATGATGGAGATAGTAGAAGCTATCAGGAACACAAAGAATGAAAAATCTCCAGGACCTGATGGCTTTACAGCAAAGTACTACAAAATTTTGGAACATGAACTCTCAATTCCACTTCAAACAACAATAAATGAGATAAAGAACGATGGATTACCAGAAACATGGAAAGAAGCTAATGTAGTTTTGATTCCAAAAGAAGGAAGAGATGCAATGGATGTTAAGAATTACAGACCCATTTCATTACTAAACACGGACTATAAGATTTTTGCCACTATTTTGGCAGAGAGACTTTAAAAAGTTCTTCAAGAACACATTCATGAAGATCAGAATGGCTTTTTACCTAAGAGAATGATGCGTGACAAAATCAGTACAGTTTTAAATATAATTGAATATTACGAAAAACATAATGAAAGAAAACTAGCCATGGTATTTTGTTGATGCAGAAAAGGCATTTGATATGGTCAATTGGTCATTCTTGAAGACGACTATCAAGCAAGCATAAGTGGGAGAAAAATTTATTTCATGGATTGAAGCAATATATTCTCAACAAACGGCGAGACTAATTATAAATGGAGAACGTACCAAACCGATTGAAGTACTGAGAGGAACAAGGCAGGGTTGTCCCCTATCACCTCTGTTACTCATTATGACATTAGAAATACTCAACGATAATATAAGAGAAGATGCGACAATAAGAGGAGTCCAGATAAAGAAATATCAATATAAACTCAAAGCCTTTGCAGATGACTTGGTACTTTTTCTTGATGATCCCCTCAAGAGTGTTCAAAGATTGATGGAAATTATTCAAGAGGATGGCGATTACTCTGGTTTCAAGATTAATAAGGAAAAAACAGTGTACATAACAAAAAATATGAGGGAGAAAGAAGAGGCTGAATTCAAACAAACAACAGGATTTAATAAAGGACAGAAAGCCAAATATTTAGGAGTTTGGATTACAAAAAGAAACAATGAATTGTATCACAACAACTATGATAAAAAAAATGGAAGGAGATAACTCAAGATTTGGCAAAATGGACTCAACTTAAATATCCCTGTTGGGACGAATATCAGTAATAAAAATGAATGTTCTTCCAAAAATGAACTATCTTTTTCAAAACATACCTATCATTACAAATATTAAACCTTTTGTTCAGTGGAAGAGAGACATAACCAAATTTATATGGCAAGGCAAGAAACCAAGAATTAAATGGAGAATTATGACGGACCGAACAGTGAGAGGAGGTCTAGGCCTGCCGGACTTACAGGTATATTACAAGGCAGCGGCATTCACTTGGATAAAGGATTGGATGAACCTTCAAGATATGAGAATGCTGGTGTTAGAGGGAGCTGATTTAAGAATGGGATGGCACGCCTATATGTTCTATGGAAAAGCAGTAATAGACAAAGATTTTACGCAAATCGTTACTTAAAATATGGAGCGAATATAAGAAGAAGAACATAAGGCAGCTACCCAACTTGGTCTCTCTGCAAGAAGCCTTTTTTGGAAGATGGACAGATACAGATAAATGGCTACGATATGAAGACTTACTAGAAACGACAGAAGATTGCGGTATGAAGATGAAATCAAGAAAGAAATTGGAAATTGAAGGAATAAAATTAAGCTGGTTTCCCTACAGACAGCTAAAGGAAAGATTTCAAATGGACGTACAAACTTATGGAATACAACAAAAGGAGCAAATCCAATTATTGCGATTGTTAAGAGAAAATCCACCACGCTTATTACCACATTTATATCAAGAAATTTTACATCAAGAATGCGAGGAGGAGATAGTTAAAGCAGCGATGATACAATGGGCACAAAATGTCGGACATCCAATACAGTTAGAATGGTGGGAACAGAGATGGCAACAAACACAGAAATTTACCGCTGTTCAAAATTTAAAAGAAAATTATTATAAACTATTTCATAGATGGTACATGACACCAGAAAAATTAAAGACAATTTATAAGACAGGTACAGGGCAATGTTGGAAATATCAAGAGAGTTCGGGTACACTATTTCATATGTGGTGGTCATGTCCCAAAGCAGAAAAATACTGGAAAGAAATACATAAGAAAATATGTTCAATTTTGAAGATTCAATTTGGGATGATACCTGAACTTTACTTGTTAAACATGACACATATATTAGATGGAATGTCAGTGAAGAAATACTGGAGAATTATACTATACATGGTGATGACGGCCCATATTGAGTATGCACGATTTTGGAAAAATGAAACTATACCTACTATTGAACAGTGGTGGACAACTTTTATGGAAAATAGAAATGCGGACATTCTTACACAAAGATTAAAAGGGAAATCAGACGAAGACATTAATAAAGAGTGGAAGATTGTTACGGATTTGGGTTGGGTGTAGACAGAAAGCAATGCATAATTCATGATATCAATTACTATACAGGGTAATAATCATAGAAACATCATGTAACAAGTAAAGTAGAGAAATATAGCAGGAACTAACGAATTAAGTTTGACTACTAACATTTTATTGCGATACGCAGTATAACAAATAGAGGAAATATTAATAATTGTAATCCAGAAAGGAAAGGAAGAAGAAGTAACATTGCATGTAAACATTGCAGAGATAATTGTTTGTTTTATTTGCTGAAACTTTAATAAAATTATAAAAAATAAATAAATAAATAAATTTACCACATCTGCTAAATGCAGTAGTACAGCACTACCAGCACTTTCCTTGACTTTTGCTCATTTGCTGGAAGGCATACTCCAAGAGAAAAGTTAATTCATGTGGCCACAGGTGAAATGCCTGTAATGCCTCAATGACAGTTTAGCAACATATAGTGTATCACCTTTTTATACACTATATGGAAAAGATGCCTGCCTGCCTACCTGGCCTGCTGGCCTGGCTGCCTAAGGCACACAGAGACTTTCCAACCTGGCCAGATTCCTAACAGAGAAAATTCATGGGCCAACCATATTTGAAAAAAGTTCTGTTGTGCAGATTGGTTATTGTGGAGAGGAAGGAAGCAGCCAATTTTCCCCAATAGCCTGTTTTAATGGGATTACATTTATCACTTTAGTCTAATGAATTCAACCTGATAAATACAACAGAAAGCTCCCTTGCAAAAAAATCTATTAATTAACTTTATTTTTATATGTTCAAATTAATTTCTATATACATATTTGCACTAATCCCAACCCTACACCAAATAAGATCAAAGTACTGTTTAGTGCTTGGGATCATTAAGGCTATCCAGGTCCTTCTGACACCCTCTCTCTTCCTAATCATATTCTAGTTTTCTTTCTATTTTCAAGTGCTAATTTTATTTACTTATTTATTGAATTTATTGAATTTATTGATCTCAAATGGGATCTTTTATCTCCATTTTCTTCATCCACTCTGCCTGTCATATCTGAGTAGACAAATAAACAATTTTAGTTTGTGTTGGTATTATTTACGGAACAGTTTAAGACTCCTTTCTCATGTTTGTTCTGGTTTAGGAATGTTTTTTAATGTTTTTAAAAACCATGGATGACATTCTCCAAGTTGGTATTTTTCTATTTGTTGGGAGACAGGTGGTGTCAAGAATAAATCTCCATTAAAATTAATCCAAACCAATCTGCTAGTAGATTCAGGATTGTTGAAAGGAAACAATATGAAATAAAATTAACTAAATCTCTTTCCACAAGAAAATAAAGACTTTTTTGTTGCATGACACTGTGTTTTTTATTAAAAATATGTGCCTATAGTGTGGGCAGTATCGTCTGGTAAATCCGTTATTTCCCATGATCAACATTTTTAAATCTCAAGTTTCTTCTGCCCCAAATATGAAATTTGAAAATGTCGGTAATTTCTCAAAAATTAAACGAATAGATGTTGGTGGAGGAATTATTTTTCTCGAAAGTGGACTGAAACAAAATTCTAGCCCATTTGCTTGTCAAATAACTCTACCCAAGACTGCTAGAATCAATATGAGAAGCAACAGTGAAAGGGAACAACTTTGTCTACTCCTTCTTTGTATATCACAGCTTTTTGTTGTCTCACAATTAATCAAAATCTTTGCCTTCTGAAGTAAGTATATTGCTTTACTCTATTTAATGAAATCATGTCCAAAATTCATCTTTTTAAAAATCTTGGTCATGAATGACCCATTCACATTGTCAGAGGTCTTCTCTGCATCCAAAAAGAATAAGGATATTTGTTTTTCATTATGTTTCTCTAGATATTCTATTATATCCACCACACATCTTGTATTATCCCACATCAGCCTTCCTGGCAAAAATCCACATTGGTCTTCAACTATTATCTCCTCAACAATCTTCTTCATTCTTTCTGCTAAAATTACTATAAAAGTCTCATAGTCATTGTTCAAAAGGGAGATAGGTCTATAGTTCTAAGAATCTGTCACATCATGTTAATCCTTTGATATCACTATTATATTTACTTGACACCAACTATGTAGAATTTTCCTGTAAATATAATTGAGTTATCAGTCATTGAAACAGACGATATAATTGTTGTTCCAAACTTTTATAATAAATCACTGAAAGACTGTCTGGTCCAGAGACTTTCCTAATCTTTACTTTCTTAAAGGCCTTGACCATTTCTGCCACAGTTATAGTCACACTGAGTTTCTGAGTTTCTGAGTTTCTGAAATCACTGGTCAATTCTTTAAGTCTAAATATTTTTTAATCTTCTCTCTTGATATCACTTATTCTTTAAAAAGAGTTGAGAAAAGTTTTAGAAAAATCTACTTTATCCAGTCATTATCTGCAATCAATTTCATTCCTTAATCTTTAGAATCAGTTTCTTCCCTCTCTCTTTTCTTAATTTGTAAGCAAGCCATTTTTCTAGTTTATTTGTCAATTTTAAAAAAATTGTCTGGAATATCTCATCTTTTCCTCAATATCATAAACCATACATTCATTGATATTTGTTTTTTGCAAAGTCTTTCTTTCAGGAGTGATGGCATAGACACAAGTGTGTCTTTTTTCTTAATTTTATCTAAAATGGTTTTATTCTTCTCTTTCCTTTTCCTTTTAATTTAGTGTTCTGTTGTACAGTTAGCCCTCCACATTTGTGGGTTTCATTTTTGCAGATTTGATTATTCACGGATTATTTGAAGTCACCTCCCTATGCCATTTTTAATAGGGACTTCAAGCCTCATGAGACTGAGAAAATGCAAATGAGGCTTGTAAGTCCCTCTTTAAAATGGTATGGGGCAGCAGTGGGGTTGGCAGTAAGCCCCACCAGCCAGCCACTTCCACCTTGTGAAGGAACTCTGATGTCTCAAAGGAATCCATGGTGGGTTGAATACGGTGATCATACTTTTTTGTGGGTTAAATATGGTTTGGGAGGGCCTGGAGTTATTCACGGTTTTTCTACTTTCACAGGGGTCCTGTGCCTCTAACCCTAATGATTCTGGAAGGATGACTGCACAAAAAAGCCCCTTATAACTGCTTTACTTGCCTCTCTAACAACTCTAATATAGTATATTCAGGTCATCCTCAAAAAAAAAAAAAAAAATTAAAGTCTGTGGTTTTTTCAATCATAAAATTGGAAGGGTCTTCATGGTCCCTCTAGTCCAACCCTCTCATGCACAAATACACAAACAAAGCATCCAACCTCTGTTTAAGAACCTCCAAGGATGGGGAGTCCACCCACCCACCCCTCCAAGGCAGCCTGTTCTACTCTCAATCAGCTCTTACAGTCAAGGCTTTCTTCCTACTAGTTAGGCCAAATCTCTTTCCTTGTAATCTGAAACCCCTAATTCATGGTCCAGTCTCTGGAGCAGCAGAAAATAAGCTGGCTCATTTTGCAGGCCAAGCAGCACTGGTCTGGGTATATTTCGCAAAATTTAGGTCACTGATGCTTGAATAACAATGTAATAAAGCATGTTTGTAAAACATAAAATAGAAAGGTAATAAAGCTTTGTATAATGCAGAAATGTTTGTGTAATACCAATTGGCACTGACTAATTCCAGGAGGAAACCAACCTAAGTGTAAAAAATGATAAATGGAAAAATGGATTGAAACAGAACAGAAAAATGATTGACTTATAACCAACACAACTTTAAAGAGCTACAGTATCAGATGGCCAATGCAATCTGATAGAAGACAGTCAAGAACTATGAGTCTCCAGGTGGAGATGGGTCTCCAGGTAGAAAACCCAGTACAGACTTCTGAGCTGACTCATTAAGAAAAATGTTTCTATAAACAGATTAACATCGTTTACATAACCAGAGACTATGAAAGATCTGTCCCTGATTAAATATGGAAGCTGGGAAGGACACAAATCCAGCTCAAGAGAGATAGAAGCCAGGCTGACTGTCAGCCTCAAATGCAGATGTGGTTGTGCATAAGAGCTTTGATGCTGAGAATGTTGTTCCTATATGGTAAGAACTACACTATACGGTAAGAGAGAATCTCTGCTCTCAAATAGCCCGGACGTAGTTTTTATCTAAATAGCTATATGCCTGTTATGACAACAGCTCCCCAATATGGGCATTTATATATTTATATTGGATGTTGCTGTGTCCATAGCAATGCCCAGGAATATTACCTCCTTGGATGTCAGTGTGATTCTTTTACAGGTGTTATGTTTAATTTCCTCTATGTGTTAAGCACAGAGCTGCCTGCTAGCAAAAAACAGAAGATACTTTCCCTCGGTATATAAAGATTACAGCTAGGAAAAAGCTAAAAATACAAAGGTTGTCAATATGATAGTATGATGCCTCTCCCATACCAAATATCCCAAAATTAAAGGGCTTAGAAGTGCTTATGTGGAGCATTGATGCTAATTCTGCCTGTTTGGACTCTACTAACAATCACAAGTTGAGAGTCCAGGCAATCAAACAGTGATAGGAGGGACCTCCAAAGAGACACCAATTAGTTGACAAATAACAAAGAACCTTTGACCCTCAGTCCAAAGAGAAGGTGTGGGGAGCCATGCCTGTTTCACTACATCTTCCACCTGACATCTCTTCAGGTATTTAAAGATGGCTATCAGATCATCTCTCAACCCTTTCTTCTCCATGCTAAACATACCCAGCTCTTTAAGCAGTTCCTCACAGATCTTGAATTCCACACCTTTTACCATGTAGGTCACTCCCCCACCAGGACACGTTCCATTGACAATATCCTTCTTGAACTGTGGTGCCCAGAACTGGACACAGGAGATCTGACCAAAGCAGAATAGAATGATATTACAGTTATCCCCTGCTTTTTGATGGTTTGTTCCTCAACATTTCACTGTTTCACCAGCTCAAAATTATAGACATGTACCATTCTTTTGACCCTAGTCTGCCCTTTTGACACTGCTACAGTCTGAGCACAAGTGGGTAATATTTAAGGGGTACTTTTTTCTCTCTCTGTGCACAATGATTTATCTATCTTTCTATCTATCTATCTATTTATTTATTTATAAATTTATTTATATTTTTATATTATTTATTTATATATTTATTTACTTATTCAGCACGCTGTGTTGTTTTCTGTGAGTCAACTTGGCACCATCTACTGTTCAGCCTTGTATTTGCAAGCTAAAATAAAAAGACGGCTCTGCTTTTCAACTAATTTCACTTTCTGACAGTTCCTAACCCATCAGATAAGTGGGGGTTTCCTGTATTACTTCCCTCAGTCTGGACACTGGACACCCGTTGATTTAGCCTAGAACTACATTGGCTTCTTGGCTGCCACATCATCTCTAAATTCTTTTCACGTACTTTATCAAGCCAGGTGTCATCCATCCTATATTATGCATCTCGTTTTTTGAGATTACATGTAGTCTCATGTCATGGTTTTGTATTTAAAAATGTTGTTTGATTTATTGTTTATTAGCATATGAGGTGAGGGCGAGAAATACAATGTAGGAGTGAATGCTGATTGGGAATGTTTGAGGAGAATTGCATAATGCTGGTGAATGACAGTTGTGAAGGAACAAGTTACTCACCTGTAACTATGGTTCTTTGGTTATCTATGGACTCACAGAAATGGGTTAACTGTGCTTGCGCAGTTTATCACCTGGAATCTTCTAGAGCTGTTATACAAGCATTCTGGCAGTAGTCCCTCTTCGACTGGTACATATGACCAGCCATGTTCCCACTCAAACCCTCAGTCCTATGGCCACCAAAGCAGCAGCCCAGGAGCTACAGGTATTAAGCATGACAGAAGGGGAGAGGAAGGGCGGGTATTGTGTGAGTTCACAGATTATCACTTGAAGAACCACAGTTACAGGTGAGCAACCTATTCTTCTTATTTGTGGTTTCTCTGACTCACCAAATGAGAGACTAGCAAGCTACTAATCCAGGTGTTGGCTCAAACAGTCTCTGGGAGAGCTGCAAAAGGACAAGTTCCAGACTCTATTGGGCAGTAGGAGCCCAAACAAGAAGATATAGCTTCTTGTAGCCCCTTAAGAAACATTTAACTGGAAGCCAAAAGGCTAGTCTGTTAACTGGAACCAATGAGATACAGCAGCCAGGTAGCATTTGATGAATGAATGAAAGAAGTCCAAAATATGCTGAATCTGGGCCACATCCAGATGTATGTGTCAGGCAGCCAAGAACGAAAGAAACTTGCCCCATGCATAGGTGTAGAATGTTCAAGTGGAAGGCCTCAGAGCAGTGTGGAGCAGTGTTGAGACGAAGTCTAAAGATAGCTCCTCCAGGCCATCAGCTTGTGGGTGTCCACGTCTAGATGCCGAACCCGATCGCCATGAAGAGTCCTGATCTTGATGGAAACTTGTGATACACTCCTCAAGGCAGGTGAAGAAGATGGGTGAACCACGGTGCCTCAGCAACCAGGCCATCACCAGAAAGCAATTTGCTCTGTCCTCTGTCCCTGGACAGCTTGGAGAGGATTCCTGCGATGAGAGGAAATGGAGGAAAAGTGTACGTAGCAACTTTCCCCCAATGATATAGGAAGGCATCAACTAGAGATCCCTGTCCCTCCCCTCAAGTCCTTGTGCAACCTGGTGCACTGCACATTCTAAGGAGACACAAAAAGATTGACTTCTGGTGTCCTCCAAATGCAGAACATGGATCAGAGAACATAAGGATGGAGCTTCCATTCATGGCAGGACACCGATGATCTGTTGAGAGCATCCACTAAGGTGTTCTTGTCTTCAGGAAAACGAATCACTGTGAGAGCAAAACGTCTCTGTCCACACACCAGTCTCAGATTCAAAGAGTGAGGTACAGAAGAGTATTCCACCATGTGCCCCCTTGCTTGTTCAAGTAGTAGACAATTGTGGTGTTGTCGAATATAACTTCAACAGCTTGGTGGTTTATCAGAGACTCAAAAGCACAGAGAGCTTTCTCTACCGCCAACACCTTGAGTGCATTGAGTGCACAGTGGTTAAATGCCAGTACTGCAGCCACAAGGTTGTGACTTTGATCCAGACAGGCTCCAAGTTGACTCAGCCTTCCATCCTTTCACAGGTCAGTAAAATGAGTACCCAGCTTGTTGGGGGCAATTAGCTAGCACATTCTAAACCACTTAGAGAGTCCTTAGCTGATAAGCAGTATAGAAATACACATGCTATTGCTATTGATGTAGAGCTTGGTTTTGCAGTCTGCCCATTGCCCCTTGATGGAAAGACCACCCATGTGGGTGCCCCAACTGAGTATGGATGTGTCCATTGTCAGAGACTTTGTGGGCTGACATGGAAGAATGTGCATCCTGGCTACCAGATTGTTGGTGTTGAAGCCACCACTGCAGAGAGTGATGAACTGCCCTTGGAATTGTCAGTTACATCTGAGGTGAATTCACAAGGACCTCAAGTGTGGAGAGGAACCAGGATTGAAGCAGTTGCATTCAAAGGTGAGTCTTTGGGATCACAAAGGTCATGGAAGCCATAAGACTGAGGAGAACCTGAACAAGCTTGGCAGGCACCCACCTGGAACAGTGTTGTTGAAGAACAGCATAATGCAGAGCATGAAACCAGTCTTAAGGAAGGAATATTCCAGTACTGATTCAATGAACTGGACGCTAGAGGATGGTTGCAAGTGGGACTTGTCAAGGTTGATGATAAGACCTAGGTAGTCCAAGAGCCAAAGGGTGAGGTGTATATCTGAAAGGAGGTGAGACCTGAAATGTGCTACAAGGAGCTAGTCTTCTATGTACAGAAAGACAATGATGCCTTGCTGGTGTAACCAGACTGCCACAACTGCCATGCACGATGTGTGGGGCAGGAGACAGTCCAAAAGACAGGATGCAAAATCAGTAGGCCTTCCTTCCTATGGCAAAGCAGAGGTAGCACTGGAGCAGCAGTCAAAATAGAAGGATAGAATTTGATGTGACCATATGGATATGCCTGGGATGCATGAAGGAATTCATGTCCCTCAGGTCCAGAATGGGGTGAAGTCCACCATCCTTCTTTGAAATTATGAAGTAGCAGGAGAAAAACCTCTGTGGAGGAGGATAACGGTATGGGTTTGATGGGTCCTTTCTGGAAAAGAGTTTCTATCTCTTTCAGCAGAGGGACAGAAGGAGCGGTAATGAGAACTACACTGGTAGGTGGATATTCTGCGAATTTGATCATGTAGCCTCTGTCAATGATGTCAAAGACCCAAGAATTGGTAGTGGTGGTGGACCAGGTAAGGATGGAGTTTGTCACCAAAAAGGAGAGTGGAAGGAAGGAGGCCCTAAAATAAGTCAAAAGAGATGCTTGCTCATCAACAGCTTGTTTGTATAAGACAGTGGTCTGTAGTGTGATGGAATGGAGGAATTCTTGGATGGTGGTAGTGCAGGAAAAGATGCTCTGGACCATTTCAGAGGGACTGGGCTGTAGGCCCTCTTAGAAGTTGATGGGTGCCTCAACCAGAAGTATCTAGACCTGGAAGACTAGGAGGACTGAGAAGACAAGCCAAACTTATGGGCAGTGATCCACATCTTCTGGGTATGTTCCAAGTTGTCATCAGTGTACTTGTGAAACAATCCAGATTAGTCAAACAGGAAATCCTCAATCATACTTCTGGCCAAGTGAGACAAAGTCAACGAGTGCAGCCTGGCATGGCTGAGTAAAGCTATGGCCAATGCAAGAGATTTTGCACTGCAGTCAGCAACATGCCTCACTGCTGTCAGTTGCCATGACACTAAGGTATAAGCCTCAGATTGGAGAGCTGTGGGCAAATGTTAGTTGTCATCTGAGAGTTTCGCTAAGAGTGATGTCATTTGGTCCCATAGATGTTACTGATATGCCAAAATACGCACATTGTAGTTCATGATGAGGAAGGACAGCACTGTGTGGAATAGAATTTCTTCGTGAGGATGTCAAGTTTGTGACCTTCCTTGTCAGTAGGGGTCATTATTTTCTTTAGAGTTCTCTTAGTCTGCACAGCCTCAACAACAACAGAGTTGGCTTTGGGTGTTGAGAGACCCAATCAGCAGAGGAATAAAAAAATTAAAAAGTCATATATAAAGTGTCCACTGTTGTGTCCCAGACAGACCAGGCAGCCAACTAGCAGACCAGCAGAGTAGAGTTTTCCTCACAGCAGAGAGAGAGGGAGTCGTCCAAACAAAGTTCAGGTCAGCAATTCAAAGTCCCAAAGCTTACAAATTCACAAGGGCAAATCTGAATAGGCATCAGGCAAGCAGAGGTCCAAGAGAGTCAAGATTCAGAAAAACACAGCACAGGGCTTCAACAATCAGGAACATCAGTTGTCAACCCTGGGGAGACAGGCCAGCTGTTCGCCTTTTATAGGCTAATGATGTTGCCACAGGTATTACTTCATTAAGGCTTGTTACATAAACGAACTGAACACCTGAGACCTTCTTTCTCATGTCATCTTTCCAACAAGGTAGGACTTATGTGTTGCTTCGTTCCCCCTGCTCAGACCCCTGCTGCTGGTTGTTGCCTTCTTCCCTCTGGGCAAATTTCTCCCTCAGATTCAAAACCCTCCTTCTCACTGTCAAGGTCTCCAAGACAGGGCATGACATCCTCCTTCTTAGACATAGGTCTTACAGACAATGGGTTGCTCCAAGTCCACCTTGTGAGCTGGAAGAAGAGATATACAAGAAGGTGTAGAAACCTTCACTTGAAGTCTCCTGAAGACAAGGTCCTCAGGTTCCTGTTTGTGTGACAGTGTCAAGCTGAAGGGACTTAGCTCATGCCCATCAACCCCACAAAGGTGCAGATACTGTCTGTGGGAGGAATGGATTTGGGTTCACCAAGAATGTTAGAAAGTGAGTGCTGCTGAACAACAATGGAAGAAGATGAAGTCGAATCTGAGTCAGTATCGCAGGATACAATGGATTTGAAACAGCGCTGGTGCAATCTGTCAGAAGTGTCAAAATGTAGGCCTACAGCAATCAGGAGGAGAAGACGGTAAGGGAGCATCCCTGGATGAAAAGGAACAGAAGCTCTGAGCGGCAACATGGTTGGCCATATGTATCAGTGAAGGAGAGGCTACTGCCAAAACACTTGCATGATAGCTCTAAAAGGTTCCAAATGATGCACTGCAGAGGGACAGTACAAAAGGGTGCAAGACAGGGATGCTCCCTTGTCAGCTTTGTTTTCTTATACTGACCTTGGAAGTTCTATTAAGACAGATTAGACAAGAAGAGAACACCAGAGGAATTACAATTAAGAAGCAAACCTATATGTTGAAAGCTTTTGCAAATAATGTGAATTTTTTTATGGGACCCCCTTGAGGCTACAGAATATCTATTACAAATGTTGATGGAATATAAGCTTTTAGAAGGTTTTAAGCTGAATAAAAATAAAACTGTAACAATGCAATAATGATTAAGAATATGACAAAAGACGAACAAAGCAAACTGATGGTTTTAAAACGGTAAAAAAAAAAGGTAATATATTTGGGTGACTTTTTTGAAAAAAAATTCAGCAAAATTTACAAAGATGGTCTAAAATGAAGTCCTTATTAGGAAGGATATCAACTATAAAAATAAACGTTTTACACAAGACGACTTTTTCGTCCCAGACATTCCCAATAATAGCAAGTTATATACCTTTTAAACAATGGCAGAAAGCCATTTCTAAATTTCTGTGGCAAGCAAAAAGACCAAAAGTGAGAATGAAGATTTTACAAGATGCTAAACAAAGAAGAGGCTTAGGCCTTCTAGATCTTAAACAATATTTGTATGCATCCTGTTTGGTTTGGCTGAAAGATTGGATTATGCTCAAAAGAGGGAGAATTTTATATTTGCAAGGTTTGATTTGAAGTTTGGATGGCACATTTTTTTTGTGGTATGAAAAGATTAAGGCACACATAGCTTTTAATAACCATTTTATGATGTGCCATGTTTAGAGTGTGGAGTAAATATAAGCCACATTTGTCTTCTAAAATGTCTATGCGGGAGCACCTCATGAAGCTTTTTTTACAAAAGAAATAATGGTCAGAGAAATAATGGTTAACATGCAGAGATTTAATTCAGGATAGGGTACTCAATACAATTAAAGTCAAATGAAGAGTTGAATTCAAAGGGCCTTTATATATGATAGTTTGCCTACAGACAATTATTTGAAAGATTTAAAATAGGTAAAAAATTGTTTGGTTTTGAAATTGAGAAGACTGACTTTGAGAATCAACTTTGCGTGATGATGAACACTTAATGGTGATGATGAACATTTAATGGCAAAAGTGTATACTAGGGATGAGATGAATCCAGAATTTTCCAGATCCGGATCCGGATCCAAATCCCTGGAAGGTTCTGCAAATCCACGAACCTCATGAATCTCAAGTCTTTTGAATCCTGTTTTTAAAAAGGGTTTAAAAAGCAAGGAAAAGAAAGCATTTCTACTGAAAAGTGTCTTGAAGCAGAATTTGACATCTTTGTTTAATGAAAAACAAATTAAATAATAGTTTTCACTTTCAGGAAAACATATCCATATACTTCTTATTAAGAATTACATGTAATTTGGAAGTAGCTCCAGATGTTGGAGGATGCTCGAGATGATGCCATCTCCTGAGTTGACTATTACAAAACAAACAAAAAAAGGCAAGGATAATCTTGGGCAAGACACACTCTCTCAGCCTTAGCAAAAACATAGGCAAAGGCAAACTCCCTGTGAAGAAATCTGGCCAGGATAATTGACAAAGCTTTGCCTCAGAATCTCCCCAGATTGAAAATAACATGAAGGCCCTTTCTACACAGGCAGGAAAATGTGGATTAATAATCCCACATTTTCCTGCCTGTGTAAACAAGGCAACATAATACAGTACAGAGATAATCCAGGTCAAAACTGGATTTTCTTTGCATAGCTCCTTACGGCATCCTGGCGTTTATAGTCTGATGATGCAGCAGCACACTTTGGCAGAGAAGGTTGTGACGCCTTGTCCAACTACAAACCCCAGAACTGTGTATGAAAAAGCTTTGCAAGGGAGCTATGCAAAGGAATCTTTCAGCTGTCCTTGAAATCTCGAGAAGACTGTACTTTCCAGTCAAGTCTCAAGTCCTGCAACAAAGAAGGCACTTGAAAACAAAAACACCAGCCTCTAGTCCAGTCTCAATTCTCTACCCCAGAGCTGTCCAAACTTTTCCTGTTGGTGACACACTTTTTGGACATGCATCATTTCGTGACACAGTAATTCAGTTTTACTAGCAAATTGGAGGTTAAACAGCAGGAAAGGCAGCCCCCCCCCCACCCAATCCTGGCTCGCTACTGTTGCCCTTGCCAAGGAAAGACCCTGGGGAGGGCAACAGCAGTGGGAAATGCAGCCCCCCCACCTGATCCTGGCTCACTGCCATTGCTCTCACTGAAGAAAGACCCCAGTGAGTGCAGCAGCAACAAGAAAGGCAGTCCCTCTACCTGAACTTGGGCTGCGGTGGCAGCAGGAGAGGCTCAGGTGGGGGAGGTCTTTCTCAGCCTGGAGAGGCAACACACCTACAGATTTCAAGTGACACACTAACATGTTGCAACACACTGTTTGGAAAGCCCTGCTCTACCTGACTCTGGGCAATGGCAGCAGCGGGAGAGGCTCGGGTAGGGGAGGTCTTTCTCAGCCTGGAGAGGCAACACACCTACAGACTTCAGGCGACACACTAACGTGTCACAACACACTATTTAGACGTTCCTATGAAGGACAGAGTATGTGTTTGCAACTCTGTTTCAACAGAAGATTTAATTCATGTTCTGCTTGAGTGCCCTATTTATAATAATCTTAGGAGCAAGTATATTTTTCCTTTATTGAAGTTTTTTAAGGAAAGTTCCTTCTTTGTGAATGTCTGTTTTCTGCTAACTGATACTGTGAAATATGTGTCTTTTAGAACATCTAAATTTCTTGTCAGGGCCTTACAATTACATGCTATAAAGAACAAGGGGGGTATGGAAAGTGATTTATCTATTGTTGTTTATATATTACATGTAAATTGGCTGGATTATCCTTTCTCGTTTCATTTTATTTTTTATTTTTGTGCAATGGCTGGCTGCTAAAATGCAATGAATTTGACTTGATTTGACTTGACACTATTTAGAAAGCCCTGCTCTACCCTGATGTCCACTCTCAAGTCAAAAGAATAGAGAAGAAGAGAATAATTACCTTGCAGAGGGAGGCAGCACGAGCAGGCGCAAGCAGTCCAAGAGAGCGAGCTCACAGCACGAGCAGGTGAGCTCACAGCCTGAGCAAGCGGGCGAGCACACAGCCTGAGTGAGCAGGTGAACTCACAGCCCAAGCAAGCCAGGGAGCACACAGCACAAACGAACAGGCGAGCACACAGCATGAGTGAGTGGGCAACCACACAGCGTGAGCAACCACAGGCAGCCTCTGGCATGCACGGGCAGCTTTATGCCTTGATTTTCATGCACCCAGGGGCCCACCAGCCAATGAGGCTTTTGGTGGGCTCCGGAGGCACCAATTTTGAAAAGAAAGAAACAAACTTGGTTGGTGGATTCGAAAGATTCGATTCACCGTTTTGGCGCCAGGATTCTGATTCCTGAACCTCGAATCCTTTCCCAGGATTTGAGGATTCAAGGATTCGGTTGGCCCATCCCTAGTGTATACGATGCTATTGAAATTTGAAGCAGGGAAAGAACATATAAAAGAATGTATGATTAAATGGACCCAAAACGTGAGTCATGCAATTCCATTAGCTGAATGGGAGAAGATGAATTTGAAAGAAGGATTTGAAGTGAAGGATTTGAAATTTACATTAAGCTATGATTTGAAAGAAAATGTCTGTAAGATGGTGTATTGGTGGTATCTTACTCCTGAAAAACAACAACAGTAAAAACAAGAACAGCTATAGTTATGGGTTGAGACCACAATCTGCTGTAAAAAGTGGTATAATTTATATTCAGGACAAGTAGAATTGTTGCCTGTGAAACAGGTAATCAATGAGTGGTTTAGGGGTTATATATACAGTGCTTCTTCATTTACAATATTTACAGACAATAAGGCAGTGATTTAAATTTTTACTTCAGCTTACTTAAATGAAGGAGATTAGAGGTAGGCAGCTGAACTGTCAGACCTTAATCTTTTGAACTGAATATTGTCATGGAAGAATAAATGTGCATCTGGATGTTCTGTCACGCATGCCTCTTCAACACAGCAAATTCCAGAACAGTGTGCCAAGGAGACCTCCATGGAGTCTTTGAGAGCAATGCTAGTAATTGTGCAAGTTCAAGAAAACAATTTAATCTCATGGATCACTGCTATTACAATGGCTACAGTAGCATTAGAACGGACTGAACCTATCATTATATCTTCAACATCAAAGCAAACTCCATTGCAGGAGCTATATGAAGGTCAGGAGGCTGTGTAACACTGTCAGGAGACAGTGTTGTACAGCTTATTTTAGAGGAAAACATTTGATGAAGAAAAAACAAGGATGGTGTGAGTAAATGCCATTTCATCCTTTACTGCAACACAATAATTCAGTGTTATCTAAAAAGTACCAGATGAATGTTTACAAAGAATTGCATGGGAACACGGGGGCAGTATTGAATACTCGAGACCAAATACTGGCCACTGATGTGCAAGGACACCCCACACTGCATGACAAGACTCTATGTCTGAGGCAGAAAAAACAACCTGACAGATATAAGCTATTTTAATTACAGTAGACCTTCCACATTCACAAGGGTTAGGGCACAGAACCCTCATGAAAGTGGAAAAATACAAATAACGATTACCCGCTAGAACTTCCCCCTCCCATTCCTTTGCCTCTGGCCCTAGCGTTGGGGGGCAGGAGAGAAAAAAGGCACAGTAAAGGGCTTACTGGTACTTCCCCCTCGAAGGGAGAAGAGCACATTTCTTCCTTCCAGTTACTTCTAGTAGAGATATTGAAAAGGGAGGGGTAAAGGGCAAAGAGAGCACCTGACCAATCAGCAGTAACTGTGCAGCAGAAAGTGCAGCCACATGGGAGAGAGGACATGCCTCCAGCAGTGAGAGGGGACCTTTGTTCGCCCACAAAGAAAAAAAAACATACAAGCCTGGCAAGCCTGGGGTGAAGAATGCAAGGGAATGAGAGGAAGACAATGGGGGAGGGCGCATGCCTCGCAAATAAATTTGCAAAAGTCAAACCTATGAATCTAGAGGGAGGACTGTAAAGTACTACCACAGAGCCATCTGAGCTGACTTAAGTTGATTTCCAACATTTCAACAGGTAGTTATGGACTATTTTACATGGTTTCCTCATGTTTTACCTTCTTGGAACACATCAGACTGAACAGCAGCTGACAGAATGTTTTAACAATTTCATTTTGAGGTTCAGCCCCCAAAACTTCCTTGATGATAAAGGTATTGAATTTGAAAAACAGTTCTTTACACGCTGAAAGAATACCATCAAGTAATTGGGACTGGAACCTCTTACCATCCTGAAGCAAATGGACATGTGGAACTATTTAACAGAACTTAAAGATGTTGGAAACTCTTCCAGAAGAGGGGAGAAAAAAGGAAATAGAAAGATGTTTTAAATAAGTGGGCTTAAATTTCTAGTTGTATCCCTCATGATGCCATTGGGCTTTCCTTTTTATATGGTCGGATTGTGTAATTGCCCACAAATCTTCTGTTTGGTCTACTGTCAACTAAAAAAGTACGGTATCATAGGCCATCCGGCCCCTTCCTAAACTGCAAACCCCAGGATTCCATAGGATGTCGAAAGTGGAATAATAGCACTATAATAGTCTAGTGCGGAAAGGGCCTAAGATTCCTTTTGAAAACAGGATGTATTCACAATGTGAATGGGAATATAATGCCATGCATTATCTTATTTGTTTTAGAATTAAAGTGCAAATATAAACCTTAACAACCTAACAAGCATATAATTAGATGTGGTATCTCAATGCATTCTCAAGTTCTAAGAATTATATATAGGGATTCGTAGTGACCAGATGAGAGCCAGAGTAGGGTAGTGGTTTGAATGCTGCACGAGGGCTCTGGAGACCAGGGTACAAATCACTGCTTAGCCATAGAAACCCACTGGGTGACCTTGGGCAAATCACACTATCTCAGCTTCAGAGGAAGACAAAAGCAAATCCCCTCTGAAGAAATCTTGCCAAGAAAACTGTGATAGGTTCACCTGCAGGTTACTGTTAAGTTGGAAATAACTTGGAGGCAGACAACAGCAACAGTGATCATGTATTAGCATTTTTGTTCTATGCTTTATTCTAGTAGATTATCATAAAGTACCTTTTATTTGCCAGCTATATGCAGAGATTTTCAGACTGTAACTACTGACCTTATCACCTGCATCTTCTGGTGGAAGTGAAGATTCTTGTGGACCAGGCAGACAACGATGCCTTTACTAACAGTTCTCTTTTCAGAGGGGTACTGAGGTGATATCAGGACTGAGGGAGGACTGAATGAGGTTGTGGATCCAGATTCAAGAAATCTGTATTGTGTTTATATGGGTACTGATGGCAGTGCCATTCAAGTCTTTATCATTAGAATATCCGGGCTTTGGGTAAACTGACTTCTACTGTTCTGCTATTGACTTTAATGGGAGTGTGACTACAAAAATAATCACAAAGCAGAACATCCGCAAGGTGAAAACATTTCTGTTCCCTTGCTGATTCTGCAGACCTACTTCAAATATAGGTAAATGTCCCCTTTGCTCAATCACAGCATGGTTTGTGCTTTCCCAACAGAATTTTAATAAGTGGAAATGAGTAACTACAATCTTCCCTGTTCTGACAGGTTTCCATCAACAAATCAGGCCCTGGGAGAAATTTGCTACGGCTGTAATAATCTTTGTTCTGAACTGTAAACCCTAGGTTTCCATAGAATGTTGAAAGTGGAATAATAGCATTATAACAGTCTAGTGCGTAAATAGCCTTAGTAATGGAGGATCAATCTTCTTTGTTCATATTACCTCATGAAAGTGTCGTGTTTACTGATTATAACAGTCATCCCATCTCTGCAAAAGTAGAAGAGGAAACAGAAGGGAAAAAAAACACCACCTCCAATATGTAGTTCAGACTCCCAATTCAGCAATCTGGAAAACTGTTTATTTTTCCTTGTACTAATTCAGAGCCAATTGGTTTCTGAAGCAAACATTTCAAAACTTTGTGCTTCCCATTGACTATCATTGAAAATCTAAAAATGGATATATAACAAGGGTCACACTGCTGATTATATTTTTTGCAACTTATGATCAATTTCCCATTCTGGTGACAGATAGTTTGGTTTGGAAGCAGTGGCCAAAATAGCAATTACATTTAATTGGCTTTTCTGAACCTGCAGATGGTTCCCAGTCCCTGAAATTTCATGTAGGAACAATTTTAAAGAAAGAAGCTTTAATCAAGAGAAATCTCTCACCCCCAGCATTGGCAGTAACAATCATCTCCCATCCTCCAGGTCAAAAACAAGTTAGCCAAGGGCATATAATTGTAACAACCAAAATTATTTATTTTTTTAAAGAATGTTTATTGGGACCTGCACACACAGAGGAAGTGGACAGTGGACAGTACAGCCTGCTGTGCAGCACAACTAATCACTGCAGATATGACTTGATATTAGGAGAGCAGATCTTTCTGTGATGAAAGACACAATCTTGTGCCTTGAGTTATATACAGTGTTTCAGTATTCGCTTTTGTGAGGCAGCATGGAAACCTGGGCTTGGGGCTTCAAACAGCCTATAAATAGCATGAATGTTTGGCAGAGGTTTGGAGGAGATATGACATGTGCATCAGGTATGTGTGTGCTTATCGTTAATGCAGCTCCCTGGTATAACATTTTTCTCTTTGTTTTAATTGGATACATTTTTCAGCCATAATAGTGCTTTATAATACAGGTGGAGGGCTACACACCTTCAGATTTTTCTTAAGGATAGGGGAATTGATCTATTTTTGTTACTTGATGGAAGTGGGTAAACTATTCAGGAACATGTGCCCCTTTCTTAGTTCTCAAAGTGGACACACAAGTGACCTACAACATTATCTTCTCGCTTCTAAGAATGGTGTAAAGGGGAAACAGGCATAAACCTGTCCAAACAAGATGCTCAGTGCATCTTCAATTCATGCATTTCTTTCTTTAGTAGAATTCCACAAATTCTCCCTTTACATTTAAGAGTTATGAAAATTAGAAACACAAAACTCAACCTGCTAGCAACTGTATTTTCACTGGAAAATGAGATCATTCTTTCCTCAGGGATCTTTTTTTCTGGGTTCAGGTGATGGGTTCTTTTAATTGCTTTTGCCCTATATAGGGGAGGAACAAAACATAACTGCTAGCATTAATATGCCAAATATTTGCTGTTTGAAAACATCAAATGGAGGCATGCATTTGAAATAAACCCTTTATCCAATAAGGATTTAAAGGCTACTGTACGTGCTCACTTTTACCTAAGAGTAAGTTCCATGGAGCTTAGTGGCCCCTATTTCTGAGCAGCCTTATTATATAGGACTGCCGACTTAACTAGCACATTTCTATTGAAGTCGGCCTGGCCTCATAGTGTTAAAGACTGCATTCAAAGGACAAGAACTAGCCCAGGTAATGTAATTTTAGTTTATATTAATGGTGAGTAATTAAATATTCAAAATACAATTACACCTTAACTTCTGTATGCCTGCAATGTAATGGCGTCCCTAATATTAAAAAGCCAGACGTATATAAAAAACAAAAGATATAATTAAATCAATTAAGGCATACTTTTTGACTAATTTAGTGCCTCCTCCACACATGCTGTTCTCTGTCTTTCCTTTCCTTAATGTTACGTGTATAAAGTTCCCCTATCCCAACCAGCCCTGTAAGTATGTGTGACAATAGTTCTGCGAAGCCACCCATGCAAGTGCCAGAACCTGGTACAGCCCCAAATGGTGGGGCAAGCTGCTTTCCCTGCTCAGACTACAAGCCGCCGGGCCAGAACTGAAAGCCCAGCATTAGCCCTTTTTACAAGGCCATCTCTGTGCACTGACTAAACAGATGGAGGAGGAGTGGGACAATGCTGGTACCTTCCTCAAACTGTGCGCACTGCCAGTCCCACCTCTAATATCTCTAATATCTGATGCAGTGTCTGACAAGGGCTGCCTATAGTGTATGCGTCCCTCTCTCTCTCTTTTGCTTTCTCTGGCCCTTTCCGCGTGATGACACTCTTCTGCATTTTAGCGCTGCAAATCCAGGTCGGAAGGAAGCACATCAGCAGCACTCCCCTCCACACCCGCTTGCTCCCTGTGGAAGGGAGTGGGATAGCCCCACCCCTTCCTTTCGTAGCGCAGCTGGGCACTTGCCATTGCTGCCCTGGGGCAGGAGGCGTAGCAAATACGCAGCCACGGCTTCCGCACAAGGCTAAGTACAGGAGTGCTGTGCGATGGGAGGCGAAAAATAAATTTTATCCATTTTTCAAATACCATCCAAGTTCGAAGCTTCACAACGGGATGACAGCAGGCTGGTGACAACATCATGCAGAAGTACAACCTGCCGACCGCTGCCATGCCATGGCAGAAGCGGTTCAGCGACATCGTGTAGAAATGGCCTCTATCTCTCAGATACACACACATCAGCTCTCCACATGATCAGGAACCCAGGGAGCAACTGTACACAGTTAGCCTCCCCCTTTATGAAATTGCACCAACAAGAAAACATTGGGAGGGCCAGCAGGGAGTACAATGTCAGGGACAAAGTCCACAAATGCTCTCCTGTTCTTCCCGCACATGTTTAATCTGTGATGGGCTTTTGCATCTGCCATTTTTTAAACAGGCATCTTGCTCAGTATTTTAAGTAGCCAAGTGTGACAAAGAAACTCCTTTTTTACAAAGTCTCTTTATAACCCTAGTTCCCCCCGTTCTCTATCTAACCAGAGCTTTTTTAGTAGCATCAGCACTGAGAAGATGGTGAAGGAGGACTGGAGAAACAGATTTTGGTGTTGGATTGCTGCAGCATATCTGCAGTAAACTGTACAACAAATAAAGCTTGAGCTGGGAAAAAGCAGGATTGTATTCTAGCTGATCCTACTGTAGCTGCCTGCATCTGCATCCAACATGCAAGTGTGAGTGAGCATCCAAACGATAGGACCAGGTGTCCGCCATCACCATGGTTCTTCCCAGCCACTGAGTCGTATGATGAGGGGGAAAGGGGAGGTGGCAAAGACACAGGAACTAGAAGAAAATACACAGGGTGTAGGAAGGCACTAGAAAACTGAAACAGATGTCACAGGCCCTGAAGATTAGCCTCACGTGCTTTGCATATGGTTTGGAAGGATACATATACACAGGGACTGTTCCACAATGGAATGCTCTGGGACTGAGGCCTGGGAGCTGAGCAAAAAGTGAGGGCTCTCAAGTGTGGGAGATGTGGCCTCTTGTGGACACAGGATGCAGTAGAACCCTGGTTCAGGAAAACTTTGGTACACAACAGCTGAGACAATGCTCGTATGTTGCATCAATAAGAATGCCAAGGCTTATGACTTGGGCCAAATTGGCTTCAGTCATCCTTCCACAGTCACTAGGGTTAGGGGCACAGGACCCCTGTGAAAGTGGAAAAACCGTGAATAAATCTAAGCCCTCCCAAACCATATTTAACACACACACATACAAAAAAGTATGATCACCATATTCAACCCACCATTGAGTATGGTGATCCTTTGAGGCATCAGGATTCCTTTGAGGCCGCAGGGTTCCTTCACAAGGCAGAAGTGGGTGGCCAGTGGGGCTTTCTGCCACCTCCACTGCTGCCCCACACCATTTTTAAAAGGAACTTATACGCCTCGTTTGCAGTTTCTCAGTCTCACGAGGCTTGCAGTCCCTATTAAAAACTGACATCAGAAGGCAGCAAAGGTGACAGTAAATAACCTGTGAATAATCAAATCCATAAAAGTGAAACCTGAAAATGTAGAGGGCTAACTGCATAGGAAGCCATAAAGAAAGTCTGAAGGTAGATAGAGTCTCTTGCCATTATCTTTCCATGGTGGTGTGTTGGAAGACTCCTGTAAGGCTATGCGACAATAGCAGTGCTGCTGGTAGGGTCTCCCATGTCAGACAGGCTTTTGGTGAGAAGCTAGACGAAATGTGCCAAACAGCTATCAGGCAGCAGCAGCAATAGAGAATGGAGGTTCTCGCAGAGCCAACAGCAGTGCACTTGCTAGGACTGCACAGAAGGAAATATGGTAAATACCTTTTGAATCCCCTTTTCTATGAAAATTCTATGATGAGACAATCCAAAATGAAACAAGAGCTGAGGCTCTCAGGTCAGAAGGCACTCAACAAGTACTGGGGCAGAGTAGAGGACATATATGAGTAACCCTGTGGCTAATGATGCAACTGAACTCAAGCTGAAAGGATGTTCAGCTGTTGACGTGCTCAGAAATGAAAGTCCAAACTTGCACAACGCATATTATAGGAACATGGAATGTGAGAGACAAGAATCTGGGGACGCTAGACATTATAAAACAAGAGAGGGGACCTGTAAACATAGCAATACTTGGGGTGAGCAAGCTAAAGTGGACAGTAACGGGACATTCTGAGTCAGATATTCGCACAGTGTTTTACTCAGGAAATGAAAGTCTAAGAAGAAATGGAGTGACATTAATAGTGAGGAGAAATGCAACAAAAGCAAACAAAGGATATAAAGTGTACCCTCCATATATGCAGGGGTTCCATTCTGGGAATGCAGATCCATGCAGATGCTGCATCCATTGAATACAATGGGAGGTGATGCTTCATGCAACCTCTCATTTGCAAGTGCAGAGGTTGCAGTAAGTGAAAGCCAACTGTAATGCAAAGTCTGACTGAATAATGTCAACAAGACTTCAGGGGAAATTGATCAATATAATGTTAATCCAAGTTTATGCTCCATCTATAGAAGCAGAAGAAGAAGAAATTGAAAGATTCTGTGCTGGAGTCCACGAGGAAAGTGATCACACACCAAAACAAGACTTGTTGTCGATAACAGGCGACTGGAATGTAAAAGCAGGAAACAGGGGAGAATCAAAGACTGTGGGAAAATTTGGCCTAGGATAAAGAAATGAAGCAAGAGAGTGATGGACTGCATTCTGCAAGGCCAACAGTACATTCTTCAAGCACCCAAAGAAGCCACTGTATACATGGATATAATCTGATATAGGACATTTCTGCACTAGACTCTTATAACGCTATTATTCCACTTTCAACATCCTATGGAATCCTGGGGTCTGTAGTTTAGCCCCTCTCTAAACTGCAAACCCCAGGATTCCATAGGATGTTGAAAGTGGAATAGTAGTGTTATAACAGTCTAGTGCGGAAATGGCCATAGAGATCAAATAGATCCCATAAATGGAAGAAGAAGCCACAATCCTGAGTCTATGAGAACTGAGATAATAGCATGAATTGGATGTCTCTCATTCATAGTGTCACTATAAGCCAAAATCAACCTGATGGCAGTTTACAATAACAGTCGCTTCCTTGGTATGACAAGGGGGAGACTGGCTACTTTTCTTGATTGGGTTGTATGAGGTGAGAGTCGGGTCAAGTCAGGGAAGAAAGGGGGAAAACAACCACCTGATGTGGTATCTGTGATTTTTGGGGTGCATAAAGTGGTCATTTGGAGATAAGGCATTATTAAAAATTCAAATAAATATATTACAAATAAATAGTATGACAAGATCGTCTAATCTACACATATATACCTAATATGTAAACTATATAAAAATACACTGGGTGAGTTCACACACACACACACACACGCACACACACGTGCATACACACACACACACACACACACACATATACATATACATACATACATACATACATACATACATACACACACAGGTGCATATAAGGGGGATGTTTTTAGAACGATTGGGGTTGCAACTGTTTCCAGTCTATTTGGCCAGGCCATTGCCATTGCATTATGCAGATAATGAGGCCCGTGTGCACACTACTGACACACCCCCTTACTCCAAATTTACACTGGAAAGGAACCCAGTGTGCTCCACATGCCCAGTGCAGTCAGACTAAACAACTTAGTGTGACCTGTGATGGGCAAGCCCCAAAATAATCAAAATCAAAAATAAAACAAGGTAGATTCAGGACAAAGTCAGGACATATGGTGCTACAGATTCTGCCTAGATTAAGGGTCTTTCCACACTACACTGTTATAGTGCTATTATTCCAGTTTCAACATCCTATGGAATTCTGGGGTTTGTAGTTTAGGGAGGGGCATTTTGAATTCTCAGCTAGAGAGCTCTTTGGCCTCCCTAAACTGCAAACCCCAGAATTCCTCAGGATGTTGAGAGTAGAATAATAGCACCATAACAGTATAGTGTGTAAATGGCCTTTGACCCACTAGCTTGCTTCTGAAAATAACTTTGCCCACTGAAGGTTCCATCTACCAAATGACTCCTGGTCCCAGAGGAAATAACAGGGAACTTGGAGGCATATAAGCAGCAGCCCTGGAAACCATTATCAATCCTTATACCTTAAGTGATCATGCCTTTGAAAAGACAGAACGTATATGGAACCTGGATAAAGGCTAATAGGCCTTTGGAAATTCATTTGGCCAAAGGTCCTTCACAGGCACATTGAATCTATGAGACAAGCAGGTACTGCAGTGAAGCCCGAGCCCCCATTCTTGGAAGGTGACTAGTGTTCTATGTAACTGACACCTAAAACTAAGACAGAAAGCTCATGCTTTCCATTATAATTTTGTTCTGTTTCATGTGATGAACAATTAGATTATTTTCTTTAAAAGAACTCACCCAAATCATTTTCAGTTTATGAGATAAACGAATAGCTTCATCATGTTGGTTTTTCTAAGTCTAAATGAATGGCACCATCCTACAATACCTTGGAAAAATTTTGATATCAATGCCAGAAAGTTAAGGACCAGAGTCAACACCATGAAGGCAGATCATTTTGCCTAGATCTTTCTATTCACCTGACATTTATGGTGCTGGTCTTGAGCACATTTACTCTAAATTAAGTCTCACTTAGTGAACAGAGACATGCTTCCTAGTGAGTATATGTAAGCCTGCAAAATTATAGTTTGCAGTCCTGTGCCCAAATGCTTTGCAGTTTCCCTCTGGGTACATACATGCTAGATACTGTATCAGCTGTAAAGAGATAAGCCTGATTGCATTCAGCAGGAATGCATTTTTCCAAATAAATCTACATAGTAACAGAATGCTCATTTCTCCATATTATAGTCCATTTGAACCCATTTTTCTCAGTATGTAAATAGATCAAAAGATTCCAGCTGAAAAGATGCTAGAAATCTTTTCTTTTTCAGTTTCCCTCCCTCCCTGCTACCTGTTCTTTGCCCTTCTTATCAGTCCTCCATCAAAGTCTGTTCAGCAGCTATCCATCCTGTCTGCTGAGCTGACTAGTTTTCAATAACAATTTCTCCTTCATCTTGTAACTTGGATCAATAAAACACCTCTCTCATATTGGCTGAGATTCCAACATAGTCATTTCACCCTTACAGTTGTGTTTTGTCCTGTTTTTTTCCCCCCTGGCAAAGGGACGGATCAATTTAAAAGGATAAAAAAAAAAAACCTTGAAGCTAAATAAAAAAATAAAACCCTGTACTTTTGGAGCACAGGACACAATTTACAATCCTGTTATTAAGCCACACTAATCCTATTATTATGAAGATAAATAATTACCCATTGCGAAGAAAGGGATTCCCAACAGAGTCGAGTTATATTTTCCATCAGTAATGAAAAATATCCCTGCCGCAGTGACACTGGAGATACAGACAGTGAGTACCCCCAAGAGGCCAAGGAAGGGCTTGCTGCGGAGGCAGTCTTTCATAGAGCTGGAAAGGATAGCCGCCGTTAGGACGAGCATCAGGCTCACCAAGATCTTGCTCCTTGCCAGGATGCTGGTCTTGTGAAAGTCCCTCCACAGGCTGAAGGAGGCAAGAGAGTAGAGCTGCAGGTCCTCATGGTGTGGCTGCAGTTTGTGCATCAGTTTGCAGAATTCGTTTTCCCATTTTTCACCAATAAGATCCTGGGCTGTAGAATGGTAGGTTTGGAGGTAGTAAGTGATTTGGATGGCTCTGGCTGACTTGACCCTTTGGTCCTTGCTGTTGGGCAGCTCCAAGACTCCACCAAGCTGATGACCAATAAAGCTGCTTCTTCCATCCTGGGGAGGAAAGGGTTTTTAAAAAAATTATTTGGGTACCAGAAATAACATGCATAAGAATATTATCCCTTCCTCCCATTGATACTCTAACACCAACAACTTCAACAACCATCGCTACCATTCATTAAAGCCCAACATTTGTAAACACATTCTCACACCTTTTCTTTTGCCACATGTTTAACCTCTAAGCAACTTCACTGAGGTTTAAAATTTATCCTAGAGCCACAACTACAGGTGGATGGGGGGGGGCCCTCAGGGAAGTGCTGCAGCTCATGGGAAGAGAATGCTGCCTGGAAACTCCAATGCCCATGTGTCAACTTCAAAAGTCTTTGGTCTGTTATACAATGGCCACAGCATCAAAGGAGATGGGAAGAGAACTTACTCAATACGATCTGCATGCTGGGTCATTTCCCTTGCCATTCCTTCAAGTGAAGCTGATTTTCAGGGCTGATAAAAAGTACTTATTCTGGTCTGGAGATCACTGTAAAGCCAGCTAGGGCCATTTCCACACTACACTGTTATAGCGTGATTATTCCACTTTCAACATCTTACAGAATCCTGGGGTTTGCAGTTTAGGGACAGGCCAGCTGGCCCCTCCCTAAACTGCAAACCCCAAGATTCCATAGGATGTTGAAAGTGGAATAATCTCGCTATAACAGTGTAGTGCAGAAATGGCCTAGGTGTACTAACCCCACTGTCAGACTAGGGAAGACCTGGATTCCAATTCCCACTCATCCACGAAGCTCATTCAGCAATTCAGGCCGCTCAGCTTTCAGCCTTAAACTATTGTACTGCACTGTCCTGCAGGAAGTGGGGGAGCAGGAGAGAACAATTATACTAACACAGACTCCTTGCAGGAAAGGAGTAGCAGAAATATAATTAATAAAGATGATTATAAATAAACTTACAATTTGGTGATTCACATTAAGATTTCGAGAGGTTTTATTTTTAAAGTTCTGTAACGTATTACAGATGTTCAAGATGTTTGAGATCTATAATGTAATACATTCTCTTCACTGTAATACATTCTCTTCACTGTCAAGAACATTTTCTCCTAGATGTTACTTTTAAAAACTTAATATCACAAAATGTATTTATTTATTAAAGTATTTCTACCATGTCTTATAACAGAGGTGTTCAAGATGGGATACAATATGTAAAATCACTTCTTGAAAATTTAAAACAATTCAAGTCCATTAAACCACTTTGAAATATTTTCAAATGATTTAAAATCTCAGACAAAACCAACCCTGTGGCACAAACTGACAGGGAAAACCAAACCATGATTTCTCTAAATTCCAGATGAGCAAACAGTCAAATTTAAAATCAGAATTTGAAAGTAAAACTTTAGAAGTGCAATCCTAGCAGGTGCTAGAATCACAGGATCACAGAGTTAGAAGGGGCCTCATGGGCCATCAAGTCCAACCCCCTGCTCAGTGCAGGATGTCCAGCAAGTAGCTGTCCAGTCTCTTTTTGAAGACGTCCAAAGAAGGAGACCCCATCATCTCTTTAAGCAATTGGCTCCATTGCTGAACTGCTCTTATGGTCAAGAAGTTCTTTCTAATGTTCAATCAAAACCTACCTTCCTGTATATTCAAACCATTAGACTTGGTCCTACTCTCTGGGGCAGCAGAGAACAGGCCTGACCCCTCCACTTTGTGACAGCCCTTGAGGTATTTAAAGAGGGCAATCATGTCACTCTTCAGTTTTCTCTTTATCAAACTGAACAAGCCCAGCTCCTTCAATCTTTTCTCACATGTTTTGTTCTCCATACCTCTTATTATCCTTGTTGCCCTTCTGTGAACCTACTCCAACATCTATATCCTTCTTAAGGGAGACGTCCAGAACTGAATGCAGTACTCAAGATGAGGTCTGACCAGTGCAGAATATAGTGGGGCTATTACTTCCCTAGACTTGGAAACCATCCTTCCATTAATGCAGACTGAAATAGTATTCATATTCTTTGCTGTAGCATCACACCACTGGCTTATGTTCAGTTTATAATCAACAATAATCCCAAGGTCCTTTTCACATGTACTGTTGAACCAAGTATCCCCCATCCTATACTTGTGCATTTCACCTTTATGGCCTAAATGTAGAATTTTACATTTGTCTCTATTGAATTTCATTTTATTAATTTCTGCCCAGTTTAGTTTATCTAGGTCCTTAAGAATTACTTTCCTACCTTCCAATGTATTATTCACCCCTCCCAGTTTTGTGTCATGTGCAAACATGATAAGGACTCCCTCCACCCCATCATATAATTCATTGATAAAAAAGTTGAAAATTAATGGCCCTAGGACAGAACCCTGAGGCTCTCCCCTTGAGACTTCCTTTCAGTTTGAAGCGCAACCATTGATGATGACTTTTTGAGCATGATTTTTCAACCAATTATGGATCTATTTGACAGTATTCTCATCTATTCCTTATTTATTCAGTTTGCTAATCAAAATATTATATGGGAACCTTAACAAATGCTTTGCTGAAATCCAGATAAATGACATCCACAGCATTCCCATCATCTACTAAACTGGTGAACTTATTAAAAAAAAAGATGTAAAATTAGGTTTGGCAGGATTTGCTCTGGACAAACCCATGCTGGTTTCTACTGTTCACTGCATCGTCATCAAGATACTCGCTGACTGATTCCTGTATAAGCCATTCAAATTTTTTTTTCCTGGTATTGAGGTCAAGCTGACTGGTCTGTCATTTCCTAGATCATCTTTTGGGGCTTTTTTTTGAAGACAGGGAAAATATTTGCCCTTCTCTGGTCTTTTGAAACTTCACCTGCTCTCCAAGATTTAAAAAAAAAAGATGGCAAGTGGTTCTGAGCATACATCAGTAAGTTCCTTTAGTACACTGGGATGTAGTTCATGTGGCCCTGCAGATATGAACTTATTTTTAGGTTAGTTAGGTGATTCTTGACTAACTACCTGTCAGCCTTGATTTGCAACCCAGGTTCCCTGCCAAAGACTCTGCTGCTGCATAAAAGCACAAAGTTCTTTTTTTGGGAGGAAACTGAAGCAAAATAGGTATTGACTAATTCTTCTCATTGTGACCTGTTTTAATGATCAACGAAATGCCACCTCTTCAGTCAGAGAAACCTACCTACTAGTCAACCCTGCAAATATAATTTTTACAAATTTGTAAAAGGATGATCTAGTTGACAAGGAGTGATCCTGAGTATCCACTCTGAATTTTAGTCATTTCTAGTAGGACATCAGAGAGAGAGAGGGAGGGAGAAGAAGAGAGAGAAACCAATATCTTAGTACTAAACTATCTTATTTCATGTTATCTAGACATTAACAACATATTATTTATAAGTATCCATGTGCAGTTGCCATTTTGCTTCCTCCTCATTCTGCATATCACCACAGAATCTTGCTTTAAAAGTCAGTTGCCAGCTAGAGGCTGCCAGAACAAACACTGCCACAGCAAAACAGATGAGAAAGGCAACAATGGAAAGTTAAGCTATACAAATTTTAGCCCTCCCAGACTTCTCAATCTCAGATTTAAATATTTTTCCTGACAGCTTTCAGCTTGGATTCCATGCCTTTTTAGTGATAGCCAATCTCCCTCTCCTGGAATTTTCATCTAAATACTCATCAGATGCCCATTCAGCATATCTATTTCACATACATTTGCCTATACAGCTATCCTGCAGGTTCTAGAAAGGCAAAGGGGCCATTTACATCTGCTTCTCTGGGAACTTGTTTCCTGTAAATTGACTTGAAAGTGCAAACGTAGTTTGCACTCAATTAACACAGCCAAGTTGGGGGGGGGCAGAATTTTGCCCTTCCCTAAAGGCTAAAACTAAAGCAAACTGCTGCAACCTCTCTCCATGTTCTAACTTTTGCCATCTTGCTGCTTGGCCACATGTGCCCCAGTTTTCAACTGTGAAATGCTGGAAAGTACGGTCAAGGCCTGGTTTATAGGCATCACTGATTTTATTATATAGTCACACAAACTGTGAGAGAATTGGTTGTGAAGAGCAACATATCCATTAAAGATAAAACAACCTTTGGCTTAAGAGAAGAGATAATGTGCTTACAAATTCACATATGTTCCAAAACCAAGGGATATTTTTAGTAAATATGTTTGGTTTCCACATCACATAAGCAATAAAATTATAAAGGAAATAAACAGATTTCCATACTTCTTGTATCTCAGAAGCTATGAGAAATCTGAGGCTGTGACTCTAGAATACTTACCAGTATGTAAACTAATTAAGCAAAGCTAGAAAGCGCATATCATGGAAACCACAGTAGCTACAGTTCCACCCCCTACCCCCAAATCCCAAAGCTTACACTGCAGGCAAACATGTACAAACATGGCAGGAATATGACATGTATAAACATGCACAAGACAACTGAGGAGCATAACACAAACAGGCATGCACATAATGGGCAGATACATGCAGGGGCACTCTACAAAATGAGCACTAGCATGCAACACCATCCAGGTAAGTCTCCATCACACTATTTGCATAGCCCTATCTTGAGCCACACTTAGAGAAGACTGTACTGTGAGACTGTGATAGGTAATACTTTCTTTTGCTTCAGACCAAGTTAAAATAGGGAACAGTAAATAGTGAAATGAATTTCTTGCTCTCCTCCCAACCACCAAACCTTTGCATCTTGTCCATTTAATCCCTTGCTGTGTCTGCAAAACAATTCACCAGTTGGCCAACAATTTCTTCCTGCATAATAGTCTTACATTTTGCACTTATCTGAAATTTGCTTTCAAGTGTGAAGCTTAGATCTGCTTTTTTTGTGAACTGACAATATTGGGTCTCTCCCACCAGGCAATTACCTCTTATCCTGGATGCTTGTCCCCATTGTGAAAGTTCAAGCTGAAGAAGCATTTTCTACCTCATGACAGCCTGACTACCTGCCTGCCTTCCTTTCTGCAGCATTAACCTGACATGACCCAATAGATGTTTCTACAAAAAAATAAAAGTTAATGATATTAGTATTCCACACTCAGTTGATTGTTTGGCACTAGTAGATACAAGAGACAATTTAAAATCTCATGCCAATTCCTGAAATACTCCAAGAAAGGTTGTTCATTGCATACAGTAGTCAGGCATTAAGGAAGAATATTCCTTATTTGTACCCCAAATCCAAATGCATTTTCCAGAAGCTAAGGGCCTTTCTGCCCTACACCATTATAGCATTATTCCACTTTCAACCTCCTTTGGAATCCTGGTATTTGAAATTTAAGGGGGGGCCTTTAGAATTCTTACTCAGAGAGCTCTTTGGCCTCAGTAAACAACAAACCCCAGGATTCCACAGGATGTTGAAAGTGGAATAATAGCACTATAACAGTGTAGGGTGGAAATGGCCCTAAGTTCTTTTGATACCTGTGGGACTTGTTTCTGGGTAAACATTGTGCTCCCAGGATTACTAGTTTGCAACCCATATGATCCTCTCTTCTGTTAAATATACCACTGAAATATATCTGTAGCAAGCAGGATTCCAGATTTTCAGCACTGGGAGAGAGCACCAAACAGATTAACAGACCAGCCCAAATTAGTAGAAAAAAGATGGCTCATGCCTCCTGCCCTCCGCAGGATGCATGTACCCATTCAAAATTATGGTAGGTCACAGCTCCCAGGGGGTATTCTGTGCCATGGAAATTCTGCCAGGGTGCCATGTGCAATCAAGGCCCTTTCTGCAGGACGTTGTTGTTCCGCATTGAGGACAGGAGAAATATGGGACCCAGATGACCATTCTGCATGACATCATCCATGTTCCATCATTCTCCCATCCCCAGGCAGCATGATCACACCACAAATCATTGGCAGGTTCTTCCTGTCAATGACCAGAGATCATACTGCCCTCACACCACCCTCCAGCATTTACCTGAGTTATGGAAGGTCAGGAAGCACAATGGCCACACTTCCTGCCCCAGTGCAGCCTGGGACAATGCCCAGCTGGGCTACAGAAGGAAGATGCATGGCCACTGTGCCTCCTCCATTCCCACAGGCAGCCAGTGCAGAGGGGAGTGCTCCTATCACTCTACCAGACAGGCTTTACCAGGATCCCCGCAGGACACCACCGGGATCCAGTAACCTGTGGAAAGGGCTCAAGTGACTGCTGAATTGAGTATTAAAGTTTAAAAGTAGTTAAAAGTAAAACACCACTCAAAAACTATTGGAATCTTCTAATAATAAGGGGAAATGGGAGGAATGGTTCTACGAAAGTTGGACTCTTGGCAACACTTTCACTGTGGATGTATAGGAGGAATGAGTAGAACAGCAGTTACTGCACTGCACGTTAGATCAGGCCGCCGCAGAGGATGGCATGCAATCTACAAACGTGTCAAATGTGGCAGTTAGATTGCTGTTGAGAATATAAATTATTTCACACTAATTTTAAAGAGGAACTTTACTGCCTGCCAATAGGCTTCAATTTGTCAGTGACGATTTTTAAAGGTATGGGTTGCCTGGGACATTGATACTGGGAGGAGGCATATTTTCCTCTATATACCTACCTGACTATTAGGATCTTTGAGGAGGCCTACTGTTGGGAGCTTCACATCATGTGGAAATGTCTGGGAGAGCTTTTTCCACTGTGGTGGAGCACCTACGGAATGCCTCTTTCTGGCACTGATCCTGCTGTCACGTCTGCAGCAAATTGGGGCTTTATTGACTATTGTTTTGCTTGAGTGATCAGCATAGATCGTATGCTGATTATGACTACAGAGGATTACAGACTAGCTTATTGCTATTTTATGAATTTATGCTGGAATTTTTAACTGATTCTGTTCCTCCCTCTAATCCATTGATACTGGACAGTTTAATTTAATAGAAAATAATACATATAAAATTCAGATGAACAGGAAGTGTTTATGACTCTTTTGATACTAACTACTGAGTCAACACAGTGGGAGACCCCTTGTTGCTAACAGTGCCGGCACAAACAGGGAGACCATTTGTAGATGAGTTTGCTTGAGATGACGCTTCAGAACTGGCACACTATTGTTCTGCAAGGGTAAACAGCCATTCCTACTTCTCTGTACACAACTGGTTAGTGTTTGTTTAATTTATCATTTTAGTTTCATTTTTTTGCTGCAGTAGGCAACAGCCAAGAGTTGATGTACTTTAGAGTATACTTCACAATTCTGTCCTTAATGTTAAGTCAATTTGTTTTCCTCAGATAAAAAGCCATTGTTTATAATAACAGAGCTACAAAATCTTCTTGAAGATATTGGACCACAGCGGTCTCCAAGCATGAGAGTATTTCAACTGGTCAAACAGCAGAGCCCAAAAGGGTTAATCATCCTGCAACATACCCTGACATCAGAGTGCCTGTATCTCAGGGCTTAGCCCAGTCTCCCCAGCTCTCAGGGTAAAGACAGCGACCTGGAGATGACACTGCCACCCTGAAAATAAATTAGCAAACAAACCCTGTAAGCTGCTAGTTCATCACTACTGCAGGCTGCCATGGGGAGGCTGCTGTAGACTCCCCTAGAAGACCTTGGGAACACCTTCCTTCCTTCCTGCATACTTGGGTATGGCAAGATTGCTCTGCTCCACCAGGTCCAAAAGCTACAGCCTCCATGTTCCTTAAACAGTATCAATGACCTACAGTCAGCTTACACAAGTCTTTATTGCCTTCATTTGAGATATTTACACTACCTCACGTACATAAACTAAAGGATTCGAATCCTTAAGAGATTCAAGCAGGAAAATACTATCTTATTTTGCTATACCCAACTTTTGCATTCTCTTTTAATTCCAGGTTGGGTGGGATGCTTACAGTGTCTCCAGATCTACCATCTTCTTTGGTGCCACTCTCTTCTTTAGGCTTCTCCTTTTCTTTCTTCCTGGCCTCCTTCTACAGAACATCAGACAGGCAAAAAAGTCTTCCCTCATGAAAAGGGTACATTTGAAGCCATAGGTCTTCTCTCAGTTTCCTCTGATGATAGGAAAGGAGTGGGTTTGCTTCTAGATCTCCCTCCCTGGCTTTCCCAGAGCCCTCACTGCTGGTCCCCATTTCCACTCCACCTGTCTAAGTGAGGTCAACAGCTGAGCACCAAGTTTTGTAGGGCATTTGCCCCATCTCTGTCAGCTGACCTCACACCTCCCCACCACCACTGAGCAGGCTGCTCCTGCTTCTGTTGTCAACCTTCTTAGCCTCTTCAGTCATGTTCAGTTGTTCCCTTTGGCACATCTTCTCCTCATGCATATACTTCCTCCCCATAGCCACTGTCAAGCAACAGTTTAAATCTGGCACTGACATCCTAGTTGGCACAGCCTTACACTTTCTGCTGTGGCTGCAGCTGTATCCAGGTCTCAGGGGGGACTGGAGACATGTGGCACATGCATGTAGCATCATCTCTACGTGATGCTACTCCTACTCATCAATATCTAGCTCCCTTGACATGTGGGAAGCAGCTATGCCATGCCATGACTCCTACCAAGATCTCAGATGTCTAGTCACATTCTTTCAAAGTTTCTCAAACTAAGTTTCTCAAACACTTGGTCTCAGCAGGAAGGAATGGTCAGTCCAGGAAAATACTTAGCTGCCCCAAGTATCAAGTATTTGCTGCCCCAAGAGTCACTGACTACAGGATTACTACTTTGTGGATTTTGCTGTCTCACTGTTAATTTCCCCAGTTGCATTCCCACCTTTTCACACTAAGCTAAAAGACTGAATCTCTGGTACAATTTCCTTTCTTGGGCCATTTCCGCACTAGACCGTTATAGCACTATTATTCCACTTTCAACATCCTATGGAATCTTGGGGTTTGCAGTTTCGGGAGAGGTCGGCAAGCTGATTTTCAGGGCTGATAAAAAGTACTCATTCTCTTCTGGAGATCACTGTAAAGCCAGCTAGCAAAAGGTGCCATACAAATGTCTTTCTACTTCACATCTGCTTAGGGATTTGATTCTCCTTTCATTCTTAATTTTCACTTCTCTCTCTCCATCATCCTCCATACTCTTTCTCCTTCTCCTCTCCCTGTACATGATTCTTGTTCTCATCTTTTATCTCACTACACAGCATGCCTGTCTATCTATCTATCTGCCTGCCTGTCTCTCTTTCTCTCTTTCTTTCTTTCTTCTCCTTTTTTTCTCTCCCCTCTTTATCCTCTTTGGCTTTTTTCCCTGCCCTCCACTCACAACCACTGGCTGAATGTTTTCTCTCTGTTTGCACATCTCTTTGATGCACTCATCTGATTATCAGTTCCCTATTTGCCTTATAGTATCTTTCTTCTTCGCCGCCCCCCAAATTCTTCTGTCTACATTTATTTTCTTGCTCCTTCTCCCATATCCCCTTTTTTCCTTCTGTTCCCACTTCTACCAACACTTCATATTCTCCTTCTCTTTCTCTCCTTTCCTTTGCCCCTCCACAAAAAAACCTTGAAACCAGGATATGTTAGATTCTTATCAATATACACTTTGAATCCAAGATCCTCATGACATCTTCTCTCCCACTGCACTCTTGCTCCAATATCACTTGCCAGCCCCTCCCAGAAGATGCATTTTCAATCATGAATGTCCCAAATAGGACTTGATTTGGTTTTAAGCCTATCTTGTCAGATTTATGGAAGACAACTCAGGCACAGAAATCATGCACGTTTGTGTGAGTATACACACACATTGGGACCCATCCTCCCTGTTAAGGAAAAGCCATCCTCCCCGTTAAGGAAAAATGATTTTCTCGACATGAGAAAAAACACAGATTTTCACAGCTTTGTCCTGGTATGGTAACTTATGATAAGATACTTTTGCAATAGTTCTGGATTTGCTGCCTCAAAATAAATGTGTGGGGTATCTTGGGGTATTTTAGGAAAGACTGTCACTAGAAAGAAGATGTTTTATGGAATACATTAATTTTTTACTGGGCAATAAATTCATGTTTGTCTCTGAATATACACTGGTCAGAAAGCTATAGCCATCTCTTCCTTCTTGGTAAACCCACAATGCACACATTTCCAAACATTTTAATTGAAATTACTTCATTTTCATCAGAATATGTGCACATAAAAACATTTCATGCTCATCTTAAATAATTCATGAATTGACTCTGCGAGGAGAGGAAAATGAATGAATGAATGGCAAGAATATAGCTCAAATCTGCTAGTGGAACCTTTTTTCCATTTCAAGCCTGACACTGTTATGCCAGAGGATTTCTATTTAGTGGTGCTGACCCAGAAACTGGCACATTTTCCAAAAATAAAGAAGCACTGCATGAAAAAGCTTAGATTCTTAAGTTTAGGTAGGAGAACGCCCTTGTAAGATACTTAGAGAAGCAACAAGAATCGGATCAGATTTTTTTTTCCAGAAACAAGATTTTAGGAAAGCAAACTAAACAGCACCATAGTTGCAACTACTGAAAGTTGTCCCAGAGTCAGGAAAGACAGTGGGTGGTAAGAAGGAAGGCTGCACCATGATTGCTACAGTTTGGACACAGAGAGAAAGGAGGGCGTGGGAACTGGAAAGCTAAGAATGGGGCGGAGCAAGGAAGAGAAGGAGGCATCTATCCCGCCTTATCCTCTGCTGAAATTCAGAGGGAGTGAAGGCACCTTTAAATACTGCAGTAAATCCAAAAAGAAGACAAAATGGAAAGAGTATCATTGGCCACAGCAAGGCATCACCAGATGGAGTTCATTAGTGCACAGGAAAAAAGCACTCTAGCAGTCAAACTTCTAGGCTCAGTCAGGCTGAGCTTGTTCAAGCAAAACCTTTCCTGCAATCAGGCAGCATATCTTCCAAAAAGGCTGTAATGTGTTACCTGAGATGGTGTTTGGAGGAGTCTTACCGGCACATCAGGATTTAAGGCCAGTGATAAGATAAGATGATAAAAGATTTCCAAAAGACAGGGTGGTCTTGAAAGGATGATTTTCAGAGGCACAAAATAAGAACAATTACTGTGTTCCTCCCTAAGAAAGGAAAGATTTTAGGAACTTCCAGTGCTAGTTCCTTCTTGACTGTTTTCCCAGACAAAAAGTAACTTTCTGAGCAAAAATACCTGTAAAGGGACACACAAAACAATGAGATGGCTCTCTGCAGCAACATCATGTAAAGGATGTAGGACTGAAACGGCATAACTTTCCCATTTCCTTGAAAAGAAAAGCATTCTCTTTCTTCAGGTTGTGGCTTGTTATGCTAAGTACCATTCTAGCACCGTCCTCCTCCTGATAAAGAACACACTGCAGTGCAGTCAGTGCTTCATTGCTCTTTCCCCCTCCCCCAGCAGCCTGTGGCTTGAACTGTCCTCCACAGGGCTTATACATCCAGGACAGAAACTAAGTAGAATGCCAGCGGTGTTAGGCAGGGACCCTGTAGCAGCTTCTGGGTCGCAGGAGGGCTCAAAACTGGCAGGCAGGTTGCCCACCTGCACATGCATGTTTACAGAATAGTGGAAACACGGAATATATCTCATCATCTCCACCCCAGCTTAAACAGTTAATCTGACTACTAAGAAAGCAATGGAAAAATAATAAGTATTACAAAACTGAGTAAATAAAATATTAAAATTAGTATATCAAGGAAAAGGAAAATGTATTAAATTAGTGCAAAGGTGCCTATAAGGTCTCCTAACATTCCTACCCCTTCAGCACACTACTTTCAGAGAAAAAGCTGCAGAGACAAGTCAGCACATACAGGGTTGTAGACAAAATTCTCAAAAATAAAAAAAAAAAGGCAAAACGTGTGTGTCTACTAAAGTCTGGACTTATAGTCAGGTACCACTAAGTTATTTAGGGTGGAAGGAACAAAAAGAAATTATGAAGAGCTCCAGAAGAATCTCTTTGAAGTCGAGAATGGCTTTTAAAATTGGAAATGAAAATTAAGTGAACATAAGTGAAAAACCTAATACATTCTGAGGTAAAAGATCTCCGCTTCAGGTATACACACTGACTGATTAAGGGTGCATAGTTGACCTCTCTGTAAACAGGTCAACCCAGCGTGTGGCTACTGTTTGAAATGGGGGAGGGTTTCCAAACTGGAAATAACTGACCAAGGAATAAAAACTAAAGCTGCCCATATCATACTGCCCTTAGACAAATCCATGATGCAACCACTTCTGGTCGCATCATGGATATACACCTGGATATACCACTCAGCTGTACGTTCCTGAACTAGCAGGATTTGCACTAGATTGCCCTTGGGATCCTTTCCAACCCAATGATTCTTTGATTCACATCTGAGCCATGACCATCCCAAATCACTCAAGTACTGAGAGAAAAACACCCTAGAGTATATGCAGAGTCCAACATTTCTGTCAATGCAAGTCACTCAAGGATGACTCTGAGTCATGAAGTCATAGTAATTCCTCCTCTTCCTATTTTTCTCTAGAGCAAAAATGGCTGTTGGCAGCTTCTTCTGCCCCCCCACCACCACCACCACTCCAGGAGATTAGGTTGTCCTTGGCTCAATGAAACTCTTAAAGAGAAAACAGACATTTCTTTCACCATTAAAGGAAGGACAGCCTATCTCCTGCTCAAATCTGGAGAGTCAGGACAGTAACAACAGCTATCATAATGCTGGAGGGCACAGTCAGCAGAAGGATAAAATTACTTTTTCCATCTATTATCATTCAATCAGCTTGGATTTGCAACATTCTTACAAGCAAAATGCCTACTTAGAAGTCTCCCACAAGTGTTTAGGGTAGGTTACTCCTAAATAAGCATGGCAGGACAGACTACATGCAGCCTTTGTCATCTCTAGAAAGGCTCAACTACAATATTTAATTTTGCTTTATTATTTAGTGCGCTTCTGTAGATAATTCCTGATGGTGGTCAATTATGCTTGCTGGTCCAATTTTAGCAGGAGTATTTGTGGTTCAGTCATTCACAGGGACTTAGTCCCTCTGCAGCCTGGCTTTGGGGGTCTCTTCCACTCCTCATTCCAGGGTCAGTGATATTTGGTCACTTCAATTCTGACTCCTATTTAGAAAGTCCTTATAAACTGAGAAGCAGAATCCAACTTAGGGTTTCCAGATGAACAAAGGTGGGTGCTTAAAGATATGTATTGTGGCCTCATTTTATATGCCGAGTTGGAATTCCTGCATTAGAGAAATGGGGTCCGGAAGAAATTCAGCATTAAGATTTTAAGCCTTGGCCTCTGGATGGCATATTAGCCAATGGTGGTGGACCACAGCTCACTTGCCGATCACATGCTTTGCATGCATGCAGACAGTTCTAGGTTTAGTCCCTGGTATAGGGATGTGAAGAACGGTCATCAAAATTTTTGATCTGAATTTTTAAAAAGGCGTCTCAATATGTCAAGACACACTATGAGAAAAGTCAGCAAGTGCAGAACACTGAACACTGTCTCCACAATTTGCGTAATAAGCCTCTGCACAAAACTGTTCTCCCCTCCCTCTTCATAAAATAAAGTGCATGTGTGTGTGCACAGAAACATACACACTCAGGGTTATTGATTTAAAAAAATGCAAACATCTAGTCCAGTGCTTCTACCTTTTAGAAGTTCATGGCGGCAGCAGGGCAGCAGCAATGTAACATGCCTAAAAATCAGTCATGCAGTTTTGTGCCAAGAAGTAAGAGAAGTGCAAATAATGTTTTCAGGAGAAAAAAACCTTGCCATCTTGCCAAGCAGAGAGAAAAATTCTGAGCTTTTCTTTATCAGGCATCAGAACAAGGTATGATGATAGCAAGAACGATTCTCTGCCCAAGACCATGTAAGGCTGCTGCCAGTCAGAGCAGGCAACAGTAGATAGAGAAATTATGAGAGCTGGTATAAGGCAACTACATTCTGTTTAGTGTCTGACTGAAATCAGCATATCATCAGAGTTAGAGGATTAAAGTACAGTGGCATTGGCACGGAAATCAAAAGAACCACATTTATATTCCATTGAGTTTGACGCTGGCAAACTGATGGACAAAAGTAAACTAGATTTATCCCTGCTGCAATGATCTGAGGTGTGTGTTCTGTGAAGTAATCTCTTTTGCTGGAAATTTGTAAGTCACCAACAGAAAGTGGGGAGCTATAAGGCTTAGTATTACATCAACTTCAACATTGTTCAGGATTTTTAATAACCCAGTTTATTGTATAATAACTCTGACCCATGAACTTTGAGGGGAGAATTCAAGTGGGCGGACCAAGTCCTTTTGACTACAGTATAGCATGTGGACAGTATGAGGTCAGTAGCAAACCCCAGAATGTCAGGAGCAGCTCTTCTCAAATTTGGATTGATTGGGAATGGAGCCCAAAGTGGGCAGTAAATTCCATCTAAAGCAAAATACTGGAATGAAATCAATAGTCAATAAGCACCATAAGGGAAACTTTTGAATAAACAGGAATCTGCACCAATCACAATTCTCAGTTGAGAGTCTGATGTGGCAACTGAGCAGAAAATAGTTCAATTCAGCTCAGAATTGGAGGCCTACAGATTCCACTTAGGTCCAAATCTGATTTTCAGTTAGGAAATCCAGTCTTTGTGCCTCCCGCTCAGTAGAATCTACAAACGCTTTTTTTTTCCTGAACTGAATAAAACTTACAAGTATACTATATTTACCATGTTGTAGAAACATAAGTACAGAGGTTGTGTGCTATGCATCCTTAAATTTGAAATTTTTGTGAAAGATATTAAAAAAGAAAGAAGAACTTGCCAATCACCTTTATCTTTCTTGGAGAAATTTAATAGAGTCTGCAAAATTAACTTCTACTTCTAAGAGAACCAGTGTTTCAATATTTCCAACAAATAAATATTGGGGGGCTTTGCAGAAGAATAGTCTTTACTGTGTTTCCAAACAAGGAGGAATTCTGTGGCAAATTTTTGTGAAAATGGCATAACATATAGACATGTCCATAGTTGAAAAACCTGCAGACTTTTAGAAAGATGGGTGCAATATTTGTTTTATTTTTGTTTTGTTTAGAAGCTTTTTGCGGCATTAGTGTATTCGGATTAGGAGAGTGGGCCAGTTTACCCTCTTCTAATTTTGTTTCTGTAATTTGTATGGAAACAACATACATGTAAGTTCATAGTTGGGGTAAGATAGAGAAGGAAGAAAAAGAAGATAATAACAATATATATTTATGTTTGCACATATTTACATCCAAAAGGACAAAGTATAAATATTATTGATTGATTTATATAATGTATATTGTATAATATAAGATCATGGTTGAGGAAGAAGGAAGGAAAAGAAGATAGGAATACATATATATATATACACACACGTACACAAAGGCCATTCTCTCTCTCTCTCTCTCTCTCTCACACACACACACACACAGGCCATTTCTACATTATTATAGCGCTATTATTCCACTGTCAACATCCTGTGGAATCCTGGGGTTTGCAGTTTAGAAAGGAGCATTTAGAATTCTCAGCCAGAGAGCGCTTTGGCCTCAGGAAACCTCAAACCGCAGAAGTCCACAGGATGTTGAAAGTGGAATAATAGCACTAGAACAGCGTAGGGCAGAAATGGTCAAATAGTTAAGGAATAAGTATCAAGACCAAAAATAGAGGAAGTCAAAAAGAGCTATTAATTTGAGAAGATATTAGGAATAAGAGAACTTAAAGATAATGGATACAAGTGATGTTGGGTTACATGTGACATTGATTGTACTAAGTAGAGAATAATATGCAAAATCAATAAAAATTATGTAAGAAAACACAACATATATGAAATGGATATCTCTAGGCAGGTAACACATACAGTTTCAGAAGGATAGATGTAAGGGGTTATGATGTATGAAAAGCAGTTTAAGAAGCTTTTGTTTTTTTGCTCACAGTCATTGGAACCAAAGTCACAAGAACTTCAGCAAGACAAAGATGAATATGAAGCATACAGAGGCACAGGCAGAAAGACTGGGGTATCCATTATTTTCCAAAGAAGCAACACTTCCTCAGAATCTACCAGAACACTGTGAATATTCTCTCCTCTTGGGAGAAAAAAAAACAACAGCAAATTGGAATCAACACTAGATGAGTCCTGAGACAGAGTACTATAACCATTTAAACAAGCACTGGGATTGCTAAATCCTGGCAAACCATACACTGCTATACAGGTAAGAGCTAACAAGTTAAAATCAACTCAGTTACTAATTAAATTTTAATTTTTCTAATAAAAAGATGCAACTTAATTAATTACATTAGTAACTTAATCCTGCAATTAAGTCAATGTTGAAATTCAAACTTGAGTCTATCAATTAAGTTTAAAAATATAAATTTAATTAACTAATTAATTAAATGAGACACAGAACTGGAGAGCCAACATTTTTTTCCTTCTTTCTTTATTACAGTCTTGTTTAATCTTAAAGTTTTGCTATATTGCTTCTTGCTTTTTGTTGGAACCTCAGGGTGGTGCAATTACAATATTTAGTTTGCAAGATCTAAACCACTTCTTTCAGTTCATGATTACAGTATAATCATTTAGTTTCATATCTTAAAAATTTAAAACCAGCAAGTAGTAAGCACATCTTGGAAGAGTATGGTCTTCTTTTCATCCAGAAAGCCCTCCTGTATTCTACCACAGGCACTACACAGAGGCTCTTCACCTGTCCCAGAAAACTACATTTTGAAGCTATTAACCCTGGGGCTTCTTCTGGGAAGCACACAGGAATCAGTAAGGGGTAGGAAAAGGAGACAGAGTAGGTGAAATCAAGAGAGGGATTTTTGGTAAAGTGTATATGAAATTGGGTTTGCAAACCACATGAGGATAAAGGTCTTATTCAGAAAGAGTAAAAGTTCCTGGAAGTATTGAGACATACCAGTTCTTTTTGTTTTGACTTTACCTGCATATTCATGGTTTTGCATCCCAACTCTTTCCTGAAAATCCTGGTTTCCCTCACTCCCTTCTCCCTTGCGTTCTTACCCCTCTCGTTGATCACATGTCACATCTAGCCTAATGCAACATTTGAGAAATTGACTTCCACCAATTTCCTTTTTAATTATTATTCAGGGTTATAGTCAAAGTTATATAGTTTTTAGCAATATTACACTACTTCTTTTATTGCGAGCATTCCTTTCCCTTGCTTGATTTCTGTTGAATCTGCTGTCCTGGGAATAATCACTATGGCCATTTCCGCACCACACAGTTATAGTGCTATTATTCTACTTTCAGCATCCTATGGAATCCTGGGGTTTGCAGTTTAGGGAGGGGCCTCAAAGGCCCCTTCCTAAACTGTAAACCCCAGGATTCCATAGGATGCTGAAAGTGGAATAATAGCACTATAACAGTTTCGTGCGGAAATGGCCTAAGTTTCTTGGTGGCAGCCATCTTATATAGTTCCAGATAATACAGACAGACATGGAGTGGCACATTTCATTTTGGGAAATACTAGATTATATTCACTGACCTAGGGAGTAGGAATAAAAAGTCCTTGTAAGTGTTGGGGTACTTAGAGTACTTCAGGATAGGGAAAATGTCATATAGATCTCTCCGCCCCCCAAACAAAACAAAACAAAAACAGAAAGCACGGAACAAAACCAGGAACTTTCTGATTTTTTTTCCAGTTGATCTGGATGAGCCCTAGCAGGAATTTGTGTATAAAATCATAGTTCAAGAAGAATACTGACAAGCTGGAATATTTCCAGAGAAAGGCAATCAAGATGATCAAAGGTCGGGAAACCCAGCCTTAAGGAGGAATGACTTAGGGACCTGGATCTGTTTAGCTTGGATAAGAGAGGATGGAGAGGTGACAGGACAGTCATCTTTAAATATCTGAAGGGATGGTGTGTAGAAGAAGGAACAAGCTTGTTTTCTGCTTCTCCAGAAACTAGAACTTGAACCAATGAATCCAAGAAAGAGATTCCACCTAAATATTAGAAAGAACTCCTTTAATGTAAGAACAGTTTTACAGTGGAATAGATTTTCTCAAAGGGTGGCGGAAGCATTGCTTCTTTTGGAAGCATTTAAACAGAGGTTGGATGGGCAGCTTTCAGATGGACTTTAGTAGTGCATTTCTGCATGGTAAAACCAGCAAAGGGGTAAAAATAATCTCACAGCACACCATCTGTAATAGCCATTCGAGTATGAGGAGAACTACTATACTACAATGGCCCACAACTCACACAGGCAAACTAAAAGGATACCATGGTAAATTGCATCAAAAATCACTGAGAGATCTAAGATATACTTCTCATTTCCAGTACAGGTCATCCCAGAAGACAACAGGGCATATATGTCCAAACGCAGGTCTAAAGTCAGGTTGAAATGAATCTAGAACCTAATGTTTTCTTAAATTAACATTTAAACTGAAATGAGTGTCCCCTAATTCAGGCACCTGCCCCAAGAAGGGATGTTGGCAATTACCCCTTGCAATGTGCCCTCTGCTCACACAACTTCAGCACACATGAATGTGAAGTCCCGCAAAAGCTTGTGTCCAATTATTGTCAATGGATGTGCCAGGTATGCGCCCATGCCCTCACGGGTGCGTACATGTTGCACCCATTGACGACAACAGGACAGAGCATTCGTGTTTTTGTTTTATGTGAGGGTTCCTGGAACTGAACACACATATATACAGAGGGCACACTCTGGTATTTTTTTTATCTTTTAGGGCCTGGTCATGTTTTCTTCTTGAGCAACCTAATTACTGCCTCTTGTAAAACAGCTAACGCAACTCTCTCTCTCAAAGAGGAATTTACAAGGTCCTGGATCCAGCTGGACATTGCATTCTCTAGTAGATGTAATCAAATGTAATAAGCTGAGTGCATCAAGAGTCAAGTAAGCAAGTGGTAGGCTGAGCAAGCACTGAGCAACAGCCAACAAGTTACAATGAGTTATATTTAAGGAATCTTGCAAATTTGTGCCACCAAAAGTCCATATTGCTACAGGGCTCCCACTAGCCAGGAAAGCTCTAGTATTTGACACTCTGTTAATGCAGTGGAGGTAGAAAATATATGATTTTGCCTCATCACCATAGAATAAGTTCAATAATAGAGCTTAGAGATGTATTAAACAGATTTGGCACAGGCTTTGATTCACTTGTATTTTAGCTGACACCCCATATGCTCCACTGCCCTCAGCTCAGACTGCTGCCCAGGTTCTGCAAGAAAGGAGAAAGTGTTTAGCAGGATTATGCCAATTGCATGGGATTTCTCCAACAGTTCCACAGACTGATCAGGACACTGACAGAAGCATCAGCCACATTAACAAAAAAATTCGCAAGACCTCTGGAATCCATCAACTAGAATCAATTAGACCAGTGGTTCTCAAACTGTGAGGCATGACCCTAAAGGAGGTGTAACAGTTGCTTAAGAGGGGCACAAAAAAAGTCAGCCTGCGAGCGAGCCTCTGCATGTGTGCGCGCGTGTGCACACGGACCATTGAGGATTGACTGCTCTCTGCAAAAGAGCAACGCAAAGCATCTTTCCCTGTTATGCCTTCCTCCAACCTTCGACACGGCAAAAATCGGCTATCCTTTTTTCATGCTTTTCCCACTCACCTTCTCCAAATATTCCATCATTGCCACAGCAGGCACATACCCTTAGCAACCATGAAGCAGTTTCTCAAGGCGGGGGGAGTGAAGAGAGAAGGCAGAGAGTGCAAGAACTCAGCATTAAATGAAACCACACTCAGAACAAGGGGCCAGTCAGAAAGAACTGGGGAGAAAGGCATAGCATGGGACACAGAGGGGCAAGGCATGGCATGGTGGGGAGAGGGGGCTCAATGCCCTCATATAGATGTAAAGACAGTCACAGGCATAAAAAGTTTGAAAATCACTGAATTAGACTCTGTGGGTAGACCACTTTAATAGATCCTGCCAGAGGAAAGCCACTGAAAGTAAGTGGGAATCACCTGATTATAACAAGGGATAACTGCTAATATGGGTTATCATGATCGTCTTTCAGCAATATCTAACTGTAAACTGATGTAAGCAACTCTGTCTTAGCCATGGAACGATTCTCAGCCTGAAATACGGGAATGTTCATGTGTACACTGGCAGGATATTTTTTTTAATGTCCAAACACTCAAAATGGAATAACAGTTTGTGAAGAAAAAATGGGCTTCGATTTTAAGGCCTTGAAAAAAAAAGAATGGATGAGTGTCCATGTGTGTCCACACACAAGCATAATCATGTAGAGAATCAAGCAGCCCTCTAGACGCTGCTGGATTGCAACTTGTAGCAGCCTTGTCCACCAAAGCTACTGAGTGAAGAATCCTGGGAGATACAGTCCAGCAACATCTGGAGAGGTTCTGATCCTCACCCTGATGTTGCACATGGCTGACATTTGATCTGCTGTAGGTCAGGAGATAAAAAACATGTCTTGTCTGGGGTGAAGAGGGGCCTTCAGAGAACTGTGAAGATCCAAATGCCTCTTCACAATGACACATCTAGATAGTATGCTGTCTTCTCATAATTCTATATACAAATGTTGACTTGTTTTCAGGGGACTTTTTTCATTCAGGACCAGATTAGGTGTTTGCATCGTGATCATATACAAATGTTTTGCTACACTTTGTCCTAATGAGGCTGCTGTTAAGAATTCACATTGCTACATTGTCTAGCACTGCCACCACATGATCATAACTTCTTATTGGCTTCCAGGAAAGGTGCCCCATGTTCCAGAATGTCACCCTTCATCTCAGAAACATTGGGTAAATAGTCTCTAAAGAGTAGCAGTAGAATCAGCAGGGAATGTCTATGGCAAGATGGCAGGGGTGGGGGGTGAGGGGATGCTTGACTGCTCCAGTGGCATAGCTACAGCTTTTGCCGCCCTGAGTGGCAAAAGCTCTAGCTATGCCACTGGAGCAGTCAAGCATCCCCTCCCCACCCCCAACCCACATCTTACCATAGACATTCCCTGCTGATTCTACTGCTACTCTACCTGAGTTTGCCATCCTGATCAATACACACCAAAAGTTTTGATTCTGTGGATGGAATCAAAATTTGAATGACTTCTGTCCACAAATAGCCTGCGATTTATGGGGTCCCCATTAAAACTCCTAGCTTGCCCCCCTCTGTTTTGAAACAGGGGCTTATGGATAGTGCTGACTCTCAGCAGTGGCACCTCGTGAAATAACATAAGGGGAGAGGATCCTGGAGCATGAGCATAGTGCTCTTCTCTCTTACCACCCCAATCAATAACCACAAAGTTACGTATTTGGGGGGGGGGTATTCCATCAACCCTGTCGCTTCTCTTTTGAAATGATTAAGCTGAGAGGTAGTTCAGTAACTCCCTAAAAATAAAACTTTGAAAAAGCATCTTCAATTTTACTCGGTGGCAGGTTTGGCGGACAGAGCGGCCCACTTGTGCCCACTGTTTTGGACATTCACAACAGCCTTCACCAAAGAAAACTCATCAAGTCCTGAAGGTGTTGCAGTACCAGCTCCCACACACACACATGACGAAGTTTCCACTGTGAAAAGCCCCTTCTCCTCCACATGAGCCCCACTCCCCTTTCCTAGACTCAGAGGCCAGCCGTCCCTTCTTCTGCTTGGAAAGCCCCACTACGCTCACTTAATTTTCTAGTTTCACTCATGGCATCTATACCCAGGTCAGCAGCATCTGTATACCTGTGTACACCTTGGTCAAAAGCCCTCCACTTAACATTCTCCTCCACTCTTGTTTCCTTGGTCTTCGTAGACAGTGACTGAGGCGTATTTAAGCATATCTGGTATATTTGTATAAAGAACACAGACTGTGTTCTGCAACGTGAATCATGTCATGTCAGACTCAGAACAGCTGCATTTTACTTGAAAACCCTGTACAATTTTTGAAATACCATTTGAAATACACATAATATTTTTCTCTTACTTTTGATAATAAGCAAAGTCACTTGAGTGCAGTCAAATGCATACATAGTGTTACACCAAAATCTGATTTAACCTAGTAGCCTAAAACACATCCAAAACACCTGCAGTTTGAACTCAGAACAAATGGCAGCATTCTCGTTGTAGGCACTAAAGGAGATTTAAACAGAATTAGGATAATCAAGTGATACAGATAGTACATTAGAGTGCTGGATTTGCTATATTTGTTTTGAAACTGTCATGTTCCTAAGAAGTGTTTGCAAAGTATTTTGACCTTGATGAAAATGACAATGAAGAGGAAAAAAAGTCATTAGAAACCCACTGATGAAATATATACATGCTTGGATAATGGCCCTCTGCAAATGCTGGCATGTCTGGCTCAGATCCCACAGGATTCACTTCATAAAGCCACAGCAATCCCAATTCTACCAGCTGCCAAAGTCAGGCAATATGTTTTGCAGCAACCTAGCTTTTAATTTCTCTTCCTTCTGTGGAGGCTAACTCCCACTTCCCATAAATATGTAAGTTAGATTTGATAAAGCGGTCCCAGGGCAGCCGCACAGGAAATCATCAAGCAGCCTGTTATAAATTTATGCTGAGATATGTCACTGCAATGGTGAAACAAGTCAAAACCTGGTGTGTGGTGAGCCCATAAAGGACATTTGAATGGCTCTCAGAATGACATTTGAGAGTCAGATTTAAAACAAATATATGTGGAACCTTAATTTCAAACAAGCCTCTCAAAACAGGGGCAGCTCCAGCTATTTAACCATTACACATTTGATCTTCAAACTTCTCCCTGACCATAGGCCGTCAAGCAAAGCTGATACTGACTTCATCATTGCTAGGAAAAAAAAAACCCTTTACAGTGCCAACTATATTATACAATTTCTGACCAGTCTCTAATGCTCTTTTCTTGTGCAATGTGTTGGAATGTGTGATGGCATTGTACCTCTGCATGAGGTGAGTTATGTAGAGATACTCTTGAGTCAACTGGACTTCTCTGCTGTACCGCAGACCATGGTATCCTTCTGAGGCTTCTGCCCAGGCTGGGACTTGGAAGCACTGTTTTTCTGAGGCTCCAGTGAAGGGTTGATTTCAGAGCATTGTGGTGGACTGCCGCCACTTGACACTGGGGCCTATGGTGTCTGCTGTACTAATTACAGACATACATAAAACCACGGGGAGCGGTTGTCTTGAATTTGAGGTCTAGTGTCATTAATATGCCGAGGACAATCAACTCAACCTCTTCTTTCCATCTAAATCCAAGGAAGTTGTTCAAATTCTGTATCAGAGAAAAATGCATGCGATACTTCATAATAAACATGTGCAGCCCTAGTTTCACATAGGCAACACTGGATCAACCAAGGAGTGCAACAGTGACCAGTACCCCAAAGTAACAAAAGAATGAAAGTGTGATTCTAAATTCAAAGTTATAAATTACAAATTACAAAACAATGCAGCTAATTAATCCAGAATACGACCATAGGACTGTGAAACAGATGTCCTTTTAACATGACTTAACTACACAGGTTGTACAAATGATAATCCATTTCTTTTATAAATAAGTACCTATTAAAACACTCCTACATGGGCTGATTGGAGTCCTATTACTGAGGAGGGCCACAGGTTTCAGGTTCACTCCCTGAGCATCTACATTAAAGGTAATCTAGGAGCAATACAGGAAAAACCTTGTGACAAGGACTGAAGAGTGGCCGTATCTGAAAAGTAATTAGGTACCACTACAGTTCCAAGGCTCAAAAAATAGTTTATTACCATGATAGTTATAATTTATTATTTACTTTCCTATTTCTTAAAATTAACTTTAGTTCACGTAAGGTTATTTTAAGTTACTTTAAAAAATCTTCTGAATGCTACAAGGCTGTGGTAACAAAAACATCTAAGTAGCTAAGACAACACGAAAAATAAATACATACATCCAGTTCAGAATAGTAAATTTTTATCTATAGTATTAAAAAAAAAAAAAAGAGCAGCATAACAGTACCCCCACTCCATAGAGTGATACCCAAGAACAGTAAAATACTGTAAAATACCCTGTCCAAGGGCTTGCAACTCCACCCATTGTGGAAGACAAAAAAAAAAAACCCTCCCTCTCTCCCAGTAGGGTCAAGCTAGCCCAACCAGAGTTGGCTGAGAAGTGGCAGTAGCCACCTCTAAGACCAGACAAAGAAAGAGAGGCTTTTACAAAAGCAGGGCATACCGGAAGATTGCATGACCCATACTTAGAATGACAGAAGCACAGAACTATACAGTTGGAAGGGACCACAAGGAAAATCTACTCCCCACCAAAACAAAAAAAAAACCCACAACTAAAACCATCTTGAAAGATGCCTATTCAACTTCTGTATAAAGAGCACCAAAGAAAGAATGCCTTGAGGTCTTGAAAGAATGTCACTGAGGCAAGCTATTCCATTCTTGAACACCTCTTGCAGTCAAGAAGTTCTTGATGTTTAGATGGAATCTCTTTTCTTGTAATTTGAATCTATTAAGTCATGTTCCAGTCTCTGGAGCAGCAGAAAACAACTTTGCTCTATCCCTTCAGGTATTTAAAGCTGCCTCTCATATCACCAATGGTACTATCTTTCCATGGTGGTGATTATTAATAATTAGATGGATATGTGATGGCAGAATATATTTTTTTTCTTTTTTATGATTCTCTTCATTACAGTTAGGACTAGAAGGACATAGCACAGTAAGTCAGGATTCGGGGTGGAGGGTCAGGCCAGAAGACACGACTTAACTTGAGTATACTTGAGTGTACTTATTTAAATAGATGATCTAGAATATCAGCTTGGTGATAAACATAAATATAAGCTACATACATGTAAAACAGAGCATAAATTAGCTGAAAATAAAAATTATTCTTCATTCAGTATGACGATGATGATGTTTTTTTATAACACCCTTTTCACCAAAGGCAGAACATCGTATACAAAAAGAGACAAAGACAATGAATGTAACACTATAACAATACATGGACTGAAATCCCCAACACCCTACCAATTGCAACCCACCTCAGCACTTTAAACACAACTCGGTGGTTTAAGAGGGTGAATCAAACAGGAAGGTCTTCAGCCTTTTATGATGATAACATTCATTAAAGTCCCCCTTATTATTGACTAATAAAATCCTAGCATGTGTGCATTAATTATTGTTGAATTTATGTTTATACATAAATGAACTTAAAACACATTTAAACTGTGTTTATTTATTATGATATCGACTACTGATATTGAATTTAAAAATATTAAATCGACTGTGATGTTGACTGTCATACTGCCCAGCTTACTGACTGTGGTTCACCTGTTTACTGAGACCATTTCCGCACGAGACTGTTATAGCGCTATGATTCCACTTTCAACATCCTATGGAATCCTGGAGTTTGCAACTGCAAACCCCAGGATTCCATAGGATGTTGAAAGTGAAATCATAGTGCTGTAACAGTCTCGTGCAGAAATGGCCTGAGAGTCTAAGGGCCTTTCTACACTACAGTGTTATAGCGCTATTATTTCACTTTCAACATCATGTGGAATCCTGGGCTTTGTAGTTTAGGGAAGGGCATTTAGAATTCTCAGCCAGAGAGCTCTGGGCCTCAGTAAACTACAAACCCCAGCTTTCCACAGGATGTCGAATGTGGAATAATGGCACTATAACACTGTAGTGCGGAAAGGCCCTAAGATGGATATCACAACTTCCTTAAGTGACATCATAGCTGTTGACTTCTCTTGTTGCCGAAGAAGGATTTATTTCTCACAGAATAAGCAAAATACTGCCTATAGATTTTGACTTGTACTTTTGAAACTGTGAAGAATTCCTCTTTTCTTTTTTAACGGAAAATAAGAATATATTGCCAGCTAATGGTCTGAGCAGGGTTAGAACATGGGCAAAAATTGGGCCAAGGAGGCCATAGCAAAACCAAATGCACGATAAGGAAATATCTTGAGGACACTTAAATATGCATTGATTGTTGTATTGTCAAGCCAGTTATATCAAAGTTTCAGCAATCTCCTTTACTGCTAGAGCATTTAGTTATTACATTTATACCCAACCTTTTTCTAAGTAGTTCAGGCTAAGCTCCCAGTCTTTACACATATCCAGAAGCAAGCTCTCTTGAACCAACAGGAGTTTATCTCTAAGCAGTCACTTAGAAGATTGCACTGCCAGTGTGGCATGTAAGAGTAAAGCAATCTGCCACATGCAGCACCCTTTGGAAGACTTTTTAAGGACAGTGAATTGTCAATTCCTGAGTTTATTGTTGTACACACTATCATGGGTTCTATTTGGATTCTGTTTCCCAGACTGGCACACTTCCTATTTAGGCACCATTCTATTTTATTCTCACAATTACCTTGTGAGACAGATTAGACTTAGTAAAACTGACAGAAGAATATAACTCAGGATTCCCCATGTTGTAGCTGTATCACCCTGCCTCTTCTTCTCAGATCTTGCTAGACTGCAGAAGGGAGAATGTGTTTCCTGTCTCACCTTGATGCAGGAATATACTGCAGCATCTGCTCATGTGATGAAGCTGACAGCAATAACCTCTGATTTGTTCTACGGGCTTACTTGCAAATTAGCTTTGCTTGAGGCACAGAATGACATGGGCCCAGAATATATTTGTGCTTACTTCTTCTAACAATTTCATGGCTGGTTGTGAAGGAAATAGTGTAAAAACTGGTTCTTGGGTATTTTCTCTGTTCCTCACATCAGGATGTAATGAAGGTCTCTCATTGCTCTTGCTGGTAGATCTCTCCTACTAACAGAACAGGAAAATGGTGGTTGCTTTCCCTTGAAGGTAGCTGGTCTGATGAAAGCGGAGCAGTGAATCTGCTCTGGGATTCAGCCTGACCTTTAAAGGGGCTGTTGAAGGTGCTGAATCTATTCTGAGAATGGTGTTCAACACCTTTGATGATTCCACTTAATAGCTGACCTGAAACCATGAATGGACTCACAGCCCCACTGACATCAATTAGCAACTGGGCTCCTACTATTTTTAATCTATCCTTTTAATTTTTAAGAAAAATTGCTTTAAATTTTTATTGTTTTAGCTGATTCTTTTTGTGAGTGACCTTGAGTCCCACTCCAGCAGAAAGGCAGTATATAAATTAAATAAATAAATAAATCTCTGCCATGGGACTGGCCCATCTGGGCCATCACTATTGCCACAGCAGAGGTGGCCAAGGGACTAGCTGATGGCAAGCTGATGGTGAGGGTTCAAAGTAGCCAAAATTCCACAATGGCAGGTAAAGCCTTATGAGAAGACACATCCTGGGCCTGAGCCTGGAGCCCTTGCTTTTCCAAAGGGCTAGACCTCCTCAGGCCATGTACTCGGTCCTTGCTGGGGTGGAAGGATGGCAAGTGATATGCTGTTGGTCTTCTGTGGAGTGTGAAATTGCAGGACTTCTCTGGGAGAAGCCTTGTGTCCCCTCAACAAGCCTTCCATCCCAGTCAGTTGTAGAACTGTTCTGATCATTTTCCATGTGGCTTCATCCCTGTGTGTTCCATGCGTTGGGTGATCAGCTAAACTAGGCCTGCACAACATACGGCCTGGGGGCCACACCAAAGGATTTTGTGTGGCCTGCACTGCTCGTGAGTGCAAGGGCCGAAAAAGGTTGCAGCAATTAGATTGCTGATGGTTTTGAATGAACCTGGCTGGGCCATTCCCTCCTCCTTCCCTCCAGGGGGAGCAGAGAGCAGAGGTGATACTAGCTTTTGCCCTTGAGCAAGATGGCGGCAGTTGCTTCCTCTCCTTCTGTTTCCCTTGGATGGGTGGTGAGGGCGGAAGTGCCTGGGAAAAGGAGAAGACCAGCTGGGGCTGGAGGGGGCAAGAAAGGAGGTTGTCTCCTCCTCCCTGAGCAAGCCAACACAGACTGTTACACAGTGAACTGGGACCCTCTTGGGGAAGCAGCTTATTACAGGTCAGTGTCCTCATTCACCCCCATTCCTCCTAAACTGCATTGGAAAAATTAAATTGCATTTAAAGATTGAATTTTAAAATGCGATTTAGGTCCATCCTGGTGTGCACCCTTATAAATTCCACCCCACACACACACACACCTTCTGGAATTCCCCTTGTTTATCCTCCAAATCTATTTTCTTCCCCTTCCTCATAAGTAATACCTTTTTTCTGCCACCCCAAATTGTTCCCCTCCCCTTTGATCTTTTGCAAATTGCACACTGCTACATTTCTTAAGGCATAGCTGTCTTGTCTTTCCAATAATCCTATTTACTGGTTTTGTGTAATCACAACTTGCCACATCTGGATTATCTCAGTTGTCCAAACAACAGATCAAGAGGGTAAGACAGTGGCCATTTCTGTTCTATATTGTTACAGTGCTCTTATTCCACTTCCAACATGCTGTGGAATTCTGGGGCTTGCAGTTTAAGGAGGTGCCTTTAGAATTCTCAGCCTAAGAGCTCTTTGGCCTCACGAAACTACAAACCCCAGAATTCCACGGGGATGCTGAAAGCCGAATAATAGCACTATAACAGTGTAGGGCAGAAATGGCCAGTCTTGTCATTCCTCGTGTTGTATATTGGTGGTGATGAGTGAAACTTAAGGAAGGAAGTTTCCCTAAGGTTTTCAGCCATGGAAAGCCACTGGGTGACCTTGGGTCGCTCAGGCATTCTCAGCCCCAGAAAATCCACTGATAGATTTGCCTTAGGGTCACCATAAGTTGGAAATGACTTGAAGGCACACAACAGCAATAATTCACCAAGTCTACTCTGGTGAGATAAAAGTTTACCCAGAGTTCGAAAGCACTGTTTTTCGCTGCCTCGGAGTGTGGTGGGGTCTCCTTCTTTGGAGGTTTTTAAACAGAGGCTGGATGGCCATCTGCTGGGAGTGCTTTGATGTGTGTTCCTGCATAGCAGGGGGTTGGGCTGGATGACCCCTGTGGTCTCGTGCAACTCTATGACTCTAAGACTATAACTCCCAGAATTCCCCAGTCAGTAATCATGCTATCTGGGGTTTGGGGAGGTTGTAGTTCACCAAAAAGAACTCTTGTGAAGCTCTTATTTGAAAAGATGTCATGTAAAAGATGGGAGCAAGCTTATTTTCTGCTGCTGAAGAGGTTAGGGGCCTTTCTACACTATGCTGATATAGTGCTATTATTCCACTTTCAACATGCTATGGAATCCTGGGGTTTGCAGTTTAGGGAGAGGTATTTAGAACTCTCAGCCAGAGAGCTCTTTTGCCTCAGGAAACTACAAACCCCAGAATTCCACGGGATGTTGAAAGTGGAATAATAGCACTATAATAGTGTAGTGTGGAAAGGCCCTAGGACACGGAGGAGGCTTCAAACTGCAGGAAAAGAAGTTTTACCTAAACATTAGGAAAAACTTCCCTAATTTCCCTTTTTTCTAATATAGTTTATTTTATTTGCAAAATAGTTTAATCATTAATTATACTATAATTTATTTTACAAATAAAAAAATTATTATACCATTATTATAACTTTACTTGGAAAGCGAGGCACTAAAAACCTATCTGCAACCCAAAGTTTAGCCTATTTAATTTCGGCCCTTACCTACCGCCAAGTTGTACAGGTCTGAGCTAAACCATTCTGCAAAGTACCTAGAAAATCATCCTGAGTGGTGTGATGGAAAGAAGCCCTGCTGTATAAGGATCCTTGATCTTTGGGTTTGTTTGCTGCCTTTGTCACAGAATCTACCAAGCCAAGGGCACTGTCACTTCTATACTCTTCTGCCAGACTGCATTTTGCATGTGTGCTTCATCGTTGTGTGCAGGTACAGAATGCTATGGGAAGGGGGAGTGTCCCTGTTGCTTCTGTGTCCTCAGGGGCTCCTTTAACACGTGACAAACATATTAACAGTACACTGTTCCATGGAACTCACTAGTGTTGAGTGCTGGAGTTGCTGCATTCACACGGGTGCTATTTTTTTCTCTTCTAATTTTCCGCGTAGGTATATAGGGTCTTAACCCAGCTATTCTGACGTTACACTAGTGTAAGCTAGCCACTGAGGCTTACCAGAGGTACAGAGAACTAAAAGGACACAAAATGAAGTGAATATTTTCTTTTGAGAACTTTCCAAAAATGATTGGACATGTTCTGCTATTACCTGATATAGGAATATACAAGAATGAAGAGTCTGCTGCCGTCCACCACATCAATCATTTTAGCTTCAAAAGAAAGGAAAGAAGCAGTAAATTCAAAGAACTGGGTTACCTGAATTCTAATAGGATACCCACCAGATCCACTGCAAAGATGGACCACTATGTCTTTAAAAAAAAGTCTGAATTATTTGCCACACGAGCATGAGAGCGAACTAAATAAAACACAGACCAGAAATGTCTTTTCTCCTCTTAAGAATTCCATTTTATTTTTTGCATACATATACTAAACGAGAAGAACGAGTATAATGAATGCAAAGAATGAATGAGTATTCAGGGGCAAAGCAGATGAAGTGTCTTTCCTGCCACTGCCATTCATCCACCATGGTGTGAGCCCCCTTTTAGAAAATAAATAGCAAGAATGCCTGAGGGAAATGAGGGCTTTGTTTCCCATGTGACTGGAGATGAGGTGTTAATCCTTTGCCTTCCACTCTGGTTCCAACTTGGATCAGCCCCTGCTCCTCTTATCTCCCTCAGAACAATCGCTTTCATACATGCCAATGGGAATCCAGTGGGAAGGCACTCCCAAACGGTGACACACAGAGGAACAAAGGGATGAAACTCTTCTTCTCTCCACCAGGGTTCCAATCCTTATCTTCTCTTTGCTGCTTCTTCTTAAAAGGCAATAGATGGATGTTATTCTCAAATGGTCCTCAGTCCATGCACAAAGCTGTAGATTAGGAAAAAGGCTACTAAATGATGAGTCTCCAAAAGGCTGACCCATCAAACCATGGTTGCAAAGCCATGAGGGAGCCTTCTCAGTGGCTGATCCCACCCTGTGGAGCTCTCTTCCATGGGAGGCTAGGCTCCCCCCACTCGCTTTCCTTTCATAAGCAGGCAAAGATATTTCTTTTTAAGCAGGCCTTTAATGGGTCAGCTGGAGACCTTTTACTTATTTATTAGCTGTTTTTAAATTTTATTGTAAACTTTATAATTTCATATGTTTTTAATGTTTTAATTGCTTACATGGTTTTAATGTTTTTTAACCTTTTGGAAGTTGCCTTGAGTCCCACCTTGGGAGAAAACATGGCATATAAATTCAATCAATCAATCATAAATAAAACCAACTGTGCACTGTAACCTGCCAAATACCTAACAACTCTGTTTGTTTGTTTTCTTCTTTCTCATCCAAGAAGCAAGAATAGAAAGTCAAGTTTGGCAAAAACAGGTCACAAATTGTGAAGGCCCTCCTTAAAGTTAAAACCTCCACCTCTTTCACTCTTACACAATACAGCTAGAAGGAGTCTTAATAGCTATAAGGGTAATCCGCTACCATATTATGTTTTTAAAGCATAAGTTCAGTTCTGAGCTCTTCTCTTACGATTTCTCCTGCTATCTCATGTCACTTACTGACAGATCACACCACAGCATTCAAGTGATCATTTCCAAATTAGAAGAAAATTCTTACTTCTCTGTTCTTTCCAAACTGTATAGTGTTCCTGCCAAGCTTTTATAAAAAAATATCAGAGGATGAGAATATATCCTATAAATTCTTTGGAACATGCACAGAGGGACTAAAGCAACATAAGAAAGTGCTAAGAAAAGCTTGGGAAAGGGCTCCATACTCAGTCATAACATTAGTTGACTTCATTTGCAAACTCTATTATAAGCTAAGCCCTTTAGTGGCTGGTGGATCAACAGCCTTCAGACAATGAGACAGCTGTATAGAACAGACATTATTAGCAGCCACGTGATTTCTGACCAACTGAAGATGAAACTTAAAATATGTCAGTCAAGCTGAAGTCTGAGCACTTTTGGTCCTACCAGAGAAGGTTCTCAGGGACTTTTACATGCCAATGTTCCCCAGCATTGCACTGGTTCAAGCTAGCCAAGCTGGTCTGCTTTTTCTGAGATATAAGGACAAAGCTGGCAGTGAAGGCAAGAGAGCAAGACTGTGAAGGGGACAAGCCTGGCCATTTATTACCTGGATCTTTGAGGTCTCCTCCTTCCTGGAGACACAGCTGTAGGAGCTCTGTCTCAGGAGTCTGAATGTCTCTGATCCTCAACTGAGAAGGAAAAAAGTGAATAGAGCAGCCAGCCAGTATTTACCAGACAAGGGGGAGGCCATGGCACTGTACCCTGGGCCTCTATAAGAGCACAGGTAGAAGACGCAAAGATTTCATACCTAACAGCCATGCATACAAAATGTTACAAGAAGTTGTGCTGTCCATGTGCAATATTGCTTAATTAGGATTAACATGCTTTTTGACAGCTCTTAAATTGATAGCATTCTTAATTCATTCATCATTTTCTTTTAATTACAATCCATTTCCATTGGTGCAATATGCAGCAGTTAACCAGGACACAGTATCAGGAGCATGTTGTCACAATGCTCAGAGATCTACTCTCATGACTAATTGCTTTCTGGGTCCAATTCAAGGCATTGGTTTCCATTTTTAAAGCTTTAAATGGCATGAGGGACCAACTGCCTGTCTCATTACAAAGCCATCTGAACATGAAGGCCTTCAGGAAAGGCCCTTTTGAGAGCACCATTGTCCATGAAGAGGCCCTTGATAGGCACCCAGATGAGGGTCTTCTGCTCTCAGATTGTGCTGAGGGAACAGAGGGACTTCTGCTTCCTCAGTTCCATTCAGTACCCAGGTTGACTGCCTTTAGGAAGGGTGTGAAGACACCTACAAACTGGCCTTTTCAGCTGGTTTAATATTTATTTAGATATATATAAAATATATTTATTGATCTTTACCCACAATTAAACTGCAGCTTAAATATCCTAAAGGCACCAGATCCTGTCTGATCTGGGAAGCTAAGCAAGGTCAGCCCTGGTTAGTATTTGGATAGGAGACCGCCAATGAATAACAGATGCTGTAGGCTATACTTCAGAGGCAGGAAGTAGCAAAAACCACCTTTGAGTATTCCAATTGCCTAGAAAACCCTTAGAGCCCTCATGGAGTCACCATAAGTTAATAGGCAACTTGAAAGCACGTATGTACACACACACACAAAATTAAACTACAAAAAAGAGATAGACTGCCTTAAGAAGTTCTTTTAAAGTATACTAAACATCAAAATATGATATTAATGAGTAAACTGTTTAGCCCAAACTCTGGAACTGTTATTAAATGAAATTAAGCCAGCACTATCCAATACGCTTCTGTGGTAAAAGAAGTCCCATTAGATTCACCAGGCCTCACTCCCTGATATGTGAACACAGGATTACATCTCAGAACTTTAAAACAATCAAACACATCCTTTAAATTATGTACACTTCATTAAGCACAAACGTCTGAAAAACATTTAAAAAGAAAAAAGAACTGACTGTTGGTTATCCAGTCAAGTCTGCTGGAGCGTATCAGTCAAGGAGTCTCAAATTTGCTACTCTTTTGAAGGAAAGAAACACATATGTTGAACTTTTTATCCAGGGCAGTTTGTAGACTCCAAGCCCATAGTGAGAAAGGACACAAGAAAAAGGTTTCTGACTCGGAAAACAACGTCAAAAGAGCATGTAGGCCACTTTGGGGAACTTACTTTAGGAAAATAGCATATAAATTAAACATGCTGGAAAACATTCTTCATAGAGGGTGGTGATAATGACAAAATCAGATATCAAGCACCATGAAAGATTGGCTTCCTCTCCCCCATATCAACAAAATAAGGTGAGACAGTCTTTTTCTCAATACTCCAGGTTCTAGGTTGGCAATGCTATGGAAAATGGGCTCCATATTCACATGCACTCTTACTGGCCACTCCCCAAAACCTTAGTCCCATTCAGTGTTGTGAGATGCATGCACAACATTCATAGCTTAATTCACGTGAAGAAATCACAAAACCACAAGCTCAAGAAATAAGCTATGGCTGGCAAGAGTACGTCACCTAACAGCACACAGGTGCATTTTCACCCCTCACTATCACCTGAACAAGATGTCACAGATTAATCACCACACACGATATGAGTTGAACATCTCATTCCATATTACTTCAGACAGAATATTCTCAATACTAGTAGTTCATATATTAAGCTGAATTATCATGAGTTGTATTTTTAAGTGAAAAGAAGAGTAGGTGATAAACACAGACCTGTTAATCAGTTCTCAGTGTAAAAGACTAACATTTTTCTCTGGAAGCAGACCTCCACTGCTGCAGAGGGGAAGCTAGACTTAACAAAACAAAAATTCAAATGTACTTGAGGTGACCGAGCTAAAGTGGACAGGAACAGGACATTTGAAGTCAAATAACTAAACAGTGTTTTACTCAGGAAATGAAAATCTAAGAAGAAATAAGGTCACATTAATTGCAACAAAATGCAACAAGATGCAACAAAAGATGAGACGCAAGAAAAAAAGATGAGATGCAACAAAAAAAAAGAGAGATGCAACAAAAGCAGTCAAAGGATATCATGCAAAGTTTGATCAAATCATATCAATAATACATCAGGGAAAAGGCCATTAGTATAACTGTAATCGAAATTTATGCTCTACAGGGGCAGAAGAAGAAGAAATTGGAAGTCTCTGTGCTGGAGCTGAGAAGGAAATTGATTACAAACCAAAACAGGACTTCTTGTTAATCAAATGCAATTGGAATGCAAAAGCAGGAAACAGACGAGAATCAAAGATTGTAGGAAAACATGGCCTAGGATCAAAAAAGGAAACCGGAGACTGACTGACTTGATTTTTGCGAGGCCAACAGTTTATTCATCACAAACACTTTATTCAAGCAACCAAAGAGGTGACTGTATACATTGAAATCACCTGAAGTCCAATATAGAAATCAAATAGACTACATAACTGTAAGCAGCAAATGAAGAGGCTTCATTCCCTCTGCAAAAACAAGATCAGGAGCAGACTGTAGCACAGAGTACCGATAACAAAAATTAACGTAAAGCTAAAGAAGAACACTAAACCAACCATCACGCCAAAACACAACCTGAAAAACATCCCCAAAGAATTTAAAGACAAAGTATAAAATAGATTTGCACTATTAAGCCTAATTGACAGGGAGCCAGGAGAACTCAATAGTCCAATTCTTTGCCTCAGTTTTCTCCCAAAAGGATACAAGTACTCAACCTGGGGGGGGGGGGAGCAGGTGAGGAAGGCAGGGAAATGCAGCACAGAATAGGTAGAGAAGTAGTACAGGAATATCTGGCTAAACTAGATGAATTCAAGTCCCCAGGGCCAGGTGAATTACATTCAAGGATACTAAAAGAACTGGCAGAAGTCATTTCAGAACCACTCGCAATAATCTTTGAGAACTCTTGGAGAACAGGAGAAGTCCCAGCAGACTGGGAGAGGGAAAATGTCATCCTCATCTTCAAGAAGGGGAAAAAAAGAGAACCGAAATAATTATTGCCCGGTCAGCCTGACATCAATACCAGGAAAGATCCTAGAGCAGATCATTAAACACTCAGTTTGTAATTACTTAGAAAGCAATGCCATAATCACTAAAAGTCAACATGGATTTCTCAGAAATAAGTCATGCCAGACTAATCTTACCTCTTTTTACAATAGAGTTACAAGCTTGATAGATGAAGGGAATGCTGCAGATGTAGCATATCTTGATTTCAGTAAGGCCTTTGACAAAGTTCCCCATGACAATCTTGCAAAGAAGCTAGTAAAATGCAGGCTGGACAGGGCTACTGTTAGGTGGATTTGTAATTGGTTGACCGAACAAACCCAAAGGGTGCTCACCAGTGGCTGCCTTTCATCCTGGAGAGAAGTGACTAGTGACTAGTGGGGTGCCTCGGGATTCTGTCCTGGGCCCAGTGCTTTCAACATCTTCATCAATGACTTGGATGAAAGAGTAGAGGGCATGCTGATCAAATTTGCAGATGATATCAAATTGGGAGGGGTTGCTAATACACCAGAGGACAGGATCAAAATTCAAAATGACTTTGACAGATTGGATAGCTCGGCCAAAGCTAACAAAATAAATTTCAACAGAGAGAAATGTAAGGTCCTACACTTAGGCAGAAAAAAAATGGAATGCACAAATATAGGATGGGGGACATGTGGCTGGATAACAGTATGTGTGAAAGGGATCTAGGAGTCTTGGTAGATCATGTAGATCAGCTGAACTTGGTAGATCAGCTGAACATGAGTCAGCAGTGTGATGCGGCAATCAAGAAAGCCAATGCAATTCTTGCATCAATGCATCAATAGGAGTATGGTGTCTAGATTGAGGGAGGTAATGGTACTACTCTATTCTGCTTTGGTTAGATCTCATCTGGAATACTGTGTCCAGTTCAGGGCACCTCAATTCAAGGAGGATATCGACAAGCTAGAGCATGTCCAGAGGAGAGCAACTAAAATAGCGAAGGGCCTGGAAGCCATGCCCTATGAGGAGCAGCTTAGGGAGCTGGGTATGTTTAGTCTGCAGAAGAGAAGGTTAAGAGGGAACATGATAGCCATGTTTAAATATTTGAAGGGATGTCATATCAAGGAGAGAACGGGCTTGTTTTCCACTGCTCCAGAGACTAGGACAAGGAGCAATGGATTCAAGCTGGAGGAAAGGAGATTCCCCTTGAACCTCAGGAAGAACTTCCTGATGGTCAGAGCTGTCTGGTAGTAGAATATGCTGCCTCGAAATATGGTTAAGTCTCCTTCTTTGGAGGTTGTTAAGCAGAGGCTGGATGGCCATCTGTTGGGAGTGCTTTGATGGGTGTTCCTGCATAGCAGAGGGTTGGACTGGATGGCCCCTGGGGTCTCTTCCAACTCTAGGATTCTATGAACTCTGAAGTCAGGGACACTGTCAGAGAGAAATGCAAAAAGGTACGATCTACAATCAAAATAAAAGAGAAGCCTCAATGGATGGCAAATGAAACTCTTCAGGCACTTAAGGAACAGATGTGAAGCAAAAGTAAAGGTGACAGAAATAGAGTTAGAACCCCAAATGATTTGAGCGCAGGGACAAGGAGACTGTAATAATCAAGGCAGAGAAACAGAAGACACCAACACAACAGGAAGAACAAAAAACCTCTTCCATAAAGTCTAAGAAATCAAAGGGAAATTTGAGCCAAGAATGGAGTCTCTACAGCAAGCAGGGGAACACACTACATCACCAAGCAGAAATAAAAAGATGATGGAAACAATACATGGAAGAACTACATACAAGAGATGAAAGGATGACAGATTCATTCAAAGAAAAACTATATGAAGATGAACCTCCAATTTTAGAAAGTGCCATGGAAGCTGCACTCAGAACTCTTGGAAGAAATAAATCACCGGGAACAGAGAGCATACCAACAGAACTACTTCAAGCTGCACAGACAGAATCTACACTATTTCTAACTAAAATCAACAAATATGGAAACAAAAGAATGGCTCACCAATTGGAAACACTCAATACACATTCCATTCTCCAAGAAAGGCAATACTAGTGATTGCAGAAACCACAGGATCATTGCATTAATTTTTCATGCAAGCAAAGTGATGCTAAAGTGATTACTTTGACCATATCTGAGGCAAGAAACGCTAGGTGTCCACATTGGCTTCAGGAAGGGAAGTGACATTAAGGATCATAACGCTAACATACGTTGGATAATGGAGTGCACCAAAGAATTTCAAAAGAAAATCAACCTTCAGACTTCATGGATTATAGTAACACCATTGATTGCATAGGTCATGAAAAGTATGGATTACTTTTAAAGAAATGGGCATGCTACAACATTTGACTGTCCTAATGTGTAACCTGTACTGAGGATAAGAGGCTACCATTAGGAGAGAATATGGAGAAACAGAATGGTTTTCAATTGGCAAAGGCATCAGGCAAGGCTGCATTTTATCACCCTATCCATTTAACTTGTATGCTGAACACATCATACGTAATGCAGGATTAGATTTGGAGGAAGGTAGCATGAAAATCTTGGATTATTTCAATGTCATCAATAATTTAAAATATGTAGATGACACCCTATTCCTAGCAGAAAACAGCAAAGACTTGGAACGAAAGAAGAAAGTCAAGGCAGAAAGTGCAAAAGCAGGTTTACAGCTGAACATTAAAACAAAAATAAAGACCACGGATGATTTTCATAACCTTAAAGCAGACACTGAAGATACTGAAATAATTCAAATTTCCCATTGCTTGGCTCTGTCATGAATCAGAATGTCGACTGGAGCCGAGAAATCAAAAGAAGACTAAGACCTGGAAGGGCAGCTATGAAGAAACTAGACAAGATCCTGAAGTGTTAAGATTTATCATTGAATAGTAAAGTCAGGATTGTCCATGTCATTGTATTTCCAATTTCTAGGTACGGTTGTGAAAGCTGGACAGTGAAGAAGACTGATAGGAAGAAAATCAACTCATCTGAAATATGTTAGTAGACGAGAGTTCTACAGATACTGCAGACAGCTAAAAAGGCAAATAAATGGGCCCTAAATCTAATTGGCATGAACTCTCCCTAAAAGCCAAGATGACTAAACTGAGTCTATCATACTTGGACATATCATGAAAAGACATGATTCACTAGAAAAGTCAATGGTGCTCAGTGAAGTGGGAAAAAGAGAACCAGTGTGCTGTAGTGGTTTGGGTGTTAGACTTCAACCTTGGAGACCAGGATTGAATTCCATGGTTGGCCATGGAAATCCACTGAGTGACCTTGGGTGTGTCACACACACTCTCGGTCCCACAAAACCTGTGATAGGTTCACCATGCATCACCGTAAGTTGGAAATGACTTGAAAGTACACAAAAACAATAATGAGGTAGCTAAAAAGAAAGACCACATTACAGATGGATAGGCTCAATCAAGGAAGCCCTAAGTCTGCAAGGCCTGAGCACGACAGTGGGTGACAGGGTGACTTGGAGGTCTCCCACCCTTACGGTTCCCACAAGTCAAAGTTGACTTGAGGACAGTTAACAACTACAGATTGCCAATCAAGACAGGTTATAGGGAACATATAACTCCCTTGTTGAAAGTGCTTTTACTGGCTACCCGCCTGTTTTTAGCCACAATTCAAAGTCTGTGAAGTCCTATAAAGCTCAGGTCTAGACCAGAGGTGGGAAACTGTAGGCATTGCACCGCCAAGAGATCTGAGGGGCTACACACACACACACCACAGAAAAAAATCCACTTTTTCATCCCTACACCCTCTGGCACTGTGGAGGGAGGCCTGTTGCCATGTTTTTAGCACTCCAGGAGGCCTACGAGAAGCCTCCCCCCCCCCCCAGAACAGGAACAGACTGAAATGTGACAAAAATGCCCCCACTCCCAAGAGGGCATTTTGGAGCAAAGTATTTCCCCCCTTTTTTTTACCTCAGGGGTTCCCTGAGGGCCACATGCAGCCCACAGACAGCACTTTGTCCATCTCTGCTCTAGGGACATATGGGGAGAGGCTCGTATCTCCTCATATGTCCCTGCCCAAGTTTTATAGCCCTAGGGAGAGGGTCTTCTCTACATTCCAGGAAACATAGGAGGGTCTCAAAACAAACAAAACATCAACTATGAAACAGCAGGAGCAGCATGGGGGAGAATCAAACAATCAAACTGCTTGTTTTATCTGTGAGGTACATCTTTGGAGTCTGGAATATTTGATCTCTGATCATGGATAATTATGGATGAGGCTATTTTCTGCTAGCAACTGATGAAGACTCGTTGAAACTCCTACACATTTCCAGAACTAGTGGGACCTTCTGTGTTCCAGCATGGAATGGACTATAATGTGTTTGTGACTCCTTTTTTCATCATGGACTTGTACATTGAGATTCAAACTATTGTTTACTATGCACCTGCCCTTGCTATAATGTATGAGGCAAGTTATTTTTCACTGCCTATAGCTTTTAGTTAGTCTGTGTTCTTTGGGTTAGGTTGTTCTTTGCATTTGTAGGGTTTAATCATAGTGTTTGGTACTATTATGTATTGTATTTGTATTACTCAGGATTGTACCACATGGCTGATTATCAGTTACATTCCATTGCCTTTGGTAATTCTGTGTTCTGTATATTTCTCTTAATATCATTTATTATCATATCCACTTTTTGGTTTGTTTGAATTTTCCCCCTCCCCTGCTGTTTCTCTCCATTCCACTGCTCTCTTTGGCTCCTCTAGTGTTTACATGGGGAAACAGCCTTCTTGGTGGTTGCTCCTGGGCTATTGAACCCCCTCCTGAGGAATACTTTTACCAGCAGATAAAGACCTTCCTGTTTCAAGAAGCCTTCAGCCTTTAACTGGTTGGGGAAAAGGATGTGTAATGTTTGTTTTTTAAGTAATATCTTTGCACGTGTTTTTACTGTTTTAATTCTTAAAACTAATGTTTTAATTGGATTGATTATGTAATTGTTTTAAAACTTTCATACCACATATGGTTTTAACTATTTTATTTCAAGTTATATTGTAAGCTGTTTTCACTCCCATTTTGAGAGAAAGGCAGGATATAAATCTAATAAATAAATAAAATTCCAGCATCACACCTTGAATCATGCGGGCCACATCTTCCATTTTCCCCACCATTCTCCTCTTAAAAAAAAAGAACCTGACAGGATTTGCATGTACTGTTGTCTTGGAATTAAGATGGCCTTACTTTCTGATACCCAATCCAATTCATAGCATAGCCTTGTTTGCTGCAAAATATGCCTTTTTTGCTCAGATGAAGAAGTCAAAACATGTAGAGACGGCAGGTGTTTCCCAGCACCTTCAAGTGAAAAATTAGATTGTCTTTCTTGGCACATGTTCATAGACACATTTCACATTTTATGATGTTCCCCACAACAATACACAGCTGTATATACAACACAAGGATGTGTAAATCTGACCACAGATGTTATTTCAGACTCATTCCAAACTCAGAAGTACAAGCAACAACCAGTAACATTACCATTTAACCAACTTTCTTTAAAGAAAATTATTTGCCTATTATATCTCCTTATGGTCTCTGAATAGCACATGCATTCATTCTTGTTTTAATAGTAGCTACACACTGCGTCTGACAGAATCCGCAGAGGACACAAACATGCTTCACAAATATCCAGAATCACTGATGGAACTTCAGGATGCAATGAGCTAAATTAGACATTATTACTTGGTTAATCCTTCCCTAGAAATAAATTTATTTTTCTATCTTATTGTTTATAAAAAGCTGTCTCCTTGTTTATTCCATAGGGGAAAAATGGAGAGCAGGTACATGCACACCTCAATTACGAAAGCCTTTAACAAAGAACCTCCTTTGACAAAGTCTTTTATTGCCTACTCAGTCAACTTTTTCTTCCTCATAACCTGTCTGGCTTGACATTCTTAAGTAGCATCAGCACTGAGAGAATGCAGAAGAAGGGCTGGACAAACACACACTTTTAGCACTGGGTTGTAGCACTATGTCTGCACAAAACAATGTAATAAAACTTGATCTAGAAAAGAATGGGATTCTACTCTACCCAATCCTACTGTAGCTGTGTGTACCTGTCTATAGCAGGAAAGATAAACATCAGCTAACTCAGGCTCCCTTACTAAGTACATGTGAGCAGCAAAACAGAGAGAAATGGCAGAGAAGGCATTACGGTAAGCCTTCCTCACCAACTATCTCTGGCATGTTAAAAAAAGTGCAGATCCGCAAGTCTGGCCACCAAAATGGAAATCATAAGAAAAGTGGAAGCTGGTGGAAGAAAAAGGCATTCCTGGATGCATTTTGAAATAAGATTTCAAGTTCTCTCTAAAAAGTTCAAGTATTTTTGTTTATACAAAGCTTACCTAACCTAGGCCCTTTTCGCATGGCATTTTCCATGCGAAAGAGGGCCTAGAGCGCCGCGTGATTGTGAGGAGCAATCTGCACAACGCACTCACAATCGCGTGACGCTCCAGGGGCTGGAAGCCGAAAATGGTGTGCGATCGCGCATTGCTCCCGGGCCCCATGCGCACTTACCTGGCGTGCGGAGCCTCCGGAGCCACACCGGTCACGCTTCCTGCCCCAGTGCAACCTGGGAAACTCCCAGGCTGCACTGCGGAAGGAAGAAGTGGGGCGTTCGCCCGAGCAGGCAGCTTGTGCGGAGCCGAAGCAGCAGTGATGCGAGAGCCTCTCACCGGAGGCTGCTCGCATGATCCCCGCACCCCAGTGCTGGAAGAAGGTAAGGTGCAGAAAGGGCCCTGGTTGTTTCATTTCACACGTGCATATTGTAAGTGTTCAACAACAACAACAAAATTGTTGAAATATGTTGAACTGTTCTTCTCCTAGAAACCTAACCCTATTCTTACCATGTTATTTCTATTCCAGTACCAAATTTCCTGTCAAAGAAGTAACACCCAGTGACACATCTACTTCATCAACTGAGCCATATCATCAAATATAAGGATTATAAAAGCTTTTCCTATTCTGATCTGATAAGAGAATAAGCATTATGTGAAGTTTACATATTTTTCTAAAAACAAAAGAAATGTAAGAAATACAACTTTTCACATCTTTGGTGAGATGGGATGTCTTGATACACTGAGACACCCTACCAAAGTGGGGCGACGGGACTGTTACAGGAATTTATTTTGCATTTGACAACTTTTTGTGTGTGGGGAAAAAACTGTATGTATAAAAGACACTGCTTTCTGCACAGCAACCAGTGCCAGAATACTGCTGGCAACATATGAGTGCTTTATGCATGCATATGCTCTTTCATATTGATTGTGCAAAGAGCTATGCAGTAGTTCCTTGTGCACTACCGCTCTTCCCCACAACCTTGCTGCTAAGGACAGGTGCATACTTCTTCAACTATTTATTGCTTGGTAGTTTAGATGGAAACCATTTAATAGTCAGTGGAGGGCAGATAGGAAGCATCTGGCTGCAGTGACTAGAAAAGGGTAGCCAGCTCCCTCCTGGGTCTCCAGTATAGTTGCTGTAGATATGGGAGAGAGATGGCTGTTGTTTGCCCTGCCCAGTGCCCTGCACCCTCTCCTGGCCACTAAATGGCCAAGAGAGCTTGCACTTGTCTTTCCAATCAGACTTATGCACACAGGAAGTAGTAGCTAGACAGAACTGCATGGGCATAGTGCAATAGTGCATCCCCCCACGCATTTTTTAGATCTTAGTCAATGTTTTTTAAGCAAAAACCAAACATTTCAATAGAAAATTGAGCTTTTGTTCAAAGAACACAGTCTTTCTGCACAAAAACATTGGCAAATTTTATGGTAAAAAATGTTCCCAAAGGCAAAAGATGATGGAAAATGCACAAACTCATAATCTTGCCTAACAAAGAGAAAATGTTTTGTGGGGGGTGGTGAGTGAAAACAAATATTAAAAAAGGAGTATGTCCCTGAAAAACAGTGGACCATATTGTTTCCTTGTTTTGTGAGAAGTGGGCAGTATGAGCTATCACATATCACACTTTCAGGCAAAGCGTGGAGCTGAGGCAGACATCTGGGGCACTACTTTTATTTATATATTCATCTGTTTATTTTTCACATTAGCCAAACTTTTTCCAGGGTACTTTACAACAAGAATAACATAATGTTGTGAAGTCACAAAGAAACATACATAGTGAAGAGCAGCAACAAAAGCAAGAGAATTCAGTTTTAAAATTCATATCGGAAGAACAAACAGTATATTTGAATTGTGCTCTAACAATACCAAGGCAAGTCCACAGAGCCTCACTGTGGAGGAAATTCCATGAACAACCACTGCTACTGAAAAAGTTCTCTTACAATTGCAACCCATCAGATGTTAGTTATTAGATGCCAGAGGCTTCTAGAAGAGAACTTCCCTCAGTGATCTGGAAAGAGAACAAGATATGGGGATCCTTCAGGTAACTAGCATGACCTGCCGACCACTGCCATCCTGTCTCAGAAGCAGCACAGCCCCATCATGTGGAAACGGCCTTAAGGTCTGTGTTTTGAATTTAATGAAGTTTCTGGGCACTCTTCAATTCTGGATCCATAAACATGCTAAAAGCAGTAAATCCTCAAAGTTATGAGAGCACAGATAGTTGTGGCCAGGTTATCCCTAGAAGAAGCTGGAGCATGAAAAGGATCAAAGGAAAAGTTCTCCATTCATGAAGGCTACTCAAGCACCTAGTGACAAAGCTGAATTCCAGGAGCATTACTACAATGTCATCAGACCTCTTAATGAGAGTGCAAACCAGTGATGTAGACTCAAGTCAACAGACTTGGACTCAAGTCAGACTTAAGCCGCTTCAGTGACTCGACTTGGCAATTAATGACACGCTAACTCGTCCTGACTTGTGACTTGTATATTTTTAATCACTGACTTGCTGCCTTTGGTTTTCTAACATAACACATTCATCCAGAAACACTTCTATCTCTTTTTGTCTACTGGTCATGCAACAATCTGTCTCAAACCCACAACTTGGGCCATTTCTCACAGGGGAACAGCAACCATGTTAGTCAATGGGCTTGACGTAGGGTTGAGGTCTGCATGGCAGCCTGTCCCTGCTGCATATTGGAGGAGCCTTCTGAAACTTTTCCTAACAGAAGAAGGGAAGACTCAATCTCAGAGCGTGGGGAAAGATCCTTCCTTCTAAAGCTTTTGAAGCTTCAGTAATGGGAAGAAACAAGAATTCTATTACCCACTTCAAAAACTGGCTCCCAGACTTGAGACTTGACTTGAGACATGACTTGAAAGTATCTTGGAAGGACTTGAGAAATGACTTGAGACTTGGAATAAAATACTTAAATACATCACTGGTGCAAACGATGTAAAATAGTATTTTCCTGGACAGAGAAACTACTAAAAGGTTAACATGTTGTCAGGATAACATCCAGCTATTCAACAGCTAGCCCTTTATTAACTCCAGACACCATTTCAGTGTGTCCTCTATTTCACCTGATATATAAGGAACTGAGACTGAGTTTGTTACATACTGGTGGCATCTCATCTCATCATACCCTTGGATAGCTGCTCTTCTTGCATATGTTGAGAAGCATGTGGGACATGATGAAATCCTATCTGATTTCACAAAATAAGTTTGACAGGGTTGAGTAACAATCTCCAGCATTACCTTTTGGTATCAGCTCTCAAAAGCAGGAGGAGAACCAACACAACACCACACTTCCCCAACTCAGCTACTCAAAAAGAAGACATCATGGCTGAGATTCTCAGGACATTCACATATTCGAACTCACCTCTGTGCTTTTCTGAGAACAGATAATCTATCAGGGAGACCAAGGCAGTTTTCTGTGCCAAAACCCCACCTGAACAAGTTGTCTAAGCAGTCGCATCCAGAAATGCCTGGAGAATCTGGCTACCACTTTGCAAGTAGCTGATGGTTGTCATAGTCCCTGATGCCTAGGAAAGGCTTCTTTAGCTTCGCAACCATCTCTTTACAGGAGTTCAAGACCAGCCCCTTCCCTTGTTAGGACCACTCCATCCTGGATCCAGGGTGGATAGTCACCCACAATAAAGGCTGAATGGGCATGGACCTCTCCAACCCTATCTACTTCCTGAGGCTGCAACAGTGGGAAAGTTATCCACCTGAACTTCAGGAAGAACTTCCTGATGGCCAGAGCTGTTTGGCAGTGGAATATGCCGCCCTGGAGTGTGGTGGAGTCTCCTTCTTTGGAGATTTTTAAGCAGAGGCTGGATGGCCATCTGTTGGGAGTGATTTGATGCGTGTTCCTGCATAGCAGGGGGTTGGACTGGATGGCCCCTGCGGTCTCTTCCAACTCAATGATTCTATGATTCTATGATCCTGCAACACTGAATCTACCCTGGGTGTATTCACTAACTTGAGACATCTAATTCATGGCAGATGCAAGTGATTTTATAATCAAATGACTTGCAAACGTGTCACAAGATACTTCTGGAATCACTTGCACATCCCTTATGAACCAAGCTGAAGTAAGTTCTGGACACCCTGGGAAAGCTCTGATGATGCAACGGCAGCTGAAGTAATGACTGTCCATTACTGCTGCCACAGAGTCAGCATGACAACATGCTGTTGTCTCAGCATGGTTGTATTATCTTTGAGCTTTTTACTGACTGTACTCCAGTCATCTCCCTATCTGTTTCAACATTCCCCTTCCGTTTCCTGGTGAAACAAGCACATTGCCAAGTGGACAGCAGTGCATAGCAGAAGAAGGTGTTTGTGAACTATTCTGACAACTGTTTGACTTACTCCATAGAGCAACCTGGGTTTCACTGGAATGGCAAGATGTTCAGTGCTCAACCTGCGAGAAATGTAGCAGATGATGCAGTAGGGGAAATGCAGCACAGAATAGGTGAAGAGGTAGTACAGGAATACCTGGCTACTCTAAACGAATTCAAGTCTTCAGGGCCAGATGAACTACCTCCAGGGATATTAAAAGAACTGACAGAAGTAATCTCAGAACCACAAGCGATAAACTTTGAAATTCTTGGAAAAGAGGAGAAATCTCAGCAGACGGTAGGAGGGCAAATGTTGTCTCCATCTTCAAAAAGGAGCAGGGAAAAGGACCCAAACAATTATGACCAAGTCAACCTGACATCAATACCGGGAAAGTTTCTAGCACAGATCATTAAACAGACAGTCTGTAAACACTTAGAAAGGAATGCCATGATCACTAAAAATCAATGTGGGTTTCTCAAAAACACATCATGCCAGACTAATCTTATCTCCTTTTTTTATAGAGTTACAAGCATGGTAGATGAAAGGAATGCTGTGGATGTAGCATATCTTGATTTCAATAGGACAAGGCCTGCCCTGATATTCTTGCAAACAAACTAATAAAATGTGGACTAGACAATGCTACTGTTAGGTGAATTTGTAATTGGCTGACCGACTGAAGCCAAAGGGTGCTCACCAATGGCTCTTCTTCATCCTGGAGAGAAGTGACTAGTGCGGTCACAAAGGACAGAGTCAGAATTCAAACTGACCTTAACAGATTAGAGAGGTGGGCGAAAACCAATAAAATGAATTCTAACTAGAATAAATGCAAGGGTACCATATGTGCGGATTTTCTAACACTTATCCCATCAACTGTGAGGTTTTCCACTCAAGCAATCACACCAGAGCCCTTGTGGTCTTTTCTAACTCTATGCTTGTATGATTCTAAGTTCCTGAAGGCCCTCTGGAATCTACTGGATTCTACCAACTTCTGGAACAAGAATATTTTGATAGGCCAAACACTCCCTATGGAAAGTAGAAGCAGTCTTGAGCTTTTGCCAGGACATGGTGAAATGACAGAAATATAAAATACACCAGAATGTGTGCATATGCACACATGCGTACACACGCGCATGCACACACATACATCTAGATCACTATCTGCTCATCCACTGAAATACGTTGTTGTCGTGTGCTTTCAAGTTGTTTCTGACTTAGGTGACCCTCTGGCAAAACTTTCATGGGCTTTTCTTGGCAAGAATTATTCAGAGGGAAGCTACTTTTGCTTTCCTCTGAGGCTGAGAGTGTGTGACTTGCCTAAGATCTCCCAGTGGTTTTTCATGGCTGAGCAGGGTGGTCTCTAGATTCCTAGTCCAGTGGTCAAACCATTACACCATGATGGTTCTACTGAAGTATGACCCTACCACATATATGACTGACAAAATATTGAGACAGTCCCATTGCTGTAAATTTAGGGACTACACAGATTGTAAAAAAAAAATTGAAAACCCAGTTTATTTTGTATTTCTGATTAACAAGGAAGATTCACAAAGGACAAACAAACAGCTTTAACAGTTGCCTGATAATTTCAAAGTTAGCATTTTCTTAACCAATGTCACATCTACTAATTTGAAAAATACTCTAGACTCTTAAGTTTTAGAACTGCACGTGCTGTATTTTTCCTACACTAAAGAAATAATTTCTAGGAAAGGAAACACATGAAGTTCATGTTCGCTGAGGTGTTACACAAAGTTTTTCCAGCTCTATTAATAAAGGTCTTATATGTACATTTCCCCATGTAGAAATTACATCTCACATAGGGCACTACTGTACAAGTGAAAAATAGATATAGAAAATGTCACAATGAAATTTGTGAAGCAAAATCCAGCAAAACTTAGTAATGATGAACTCCCAGCAACACTGATGGCATGAGATATGCACCACAATCCTATGAACGGTTAGGCAGAAATAAGTGCCACTGTGTTTAATGGAGCCTACTCCCCATGAAGGACTGCAGACTTAATTGTGACTTACATGTCCCAATTATTTCAGTGGGACTTAGATATGACTAGATTTCCATGGACTGTGCATATATTAAGGCTGTCATATTGAAGAGGGAACAGGCGTGTTTTCCACTGCTACAGAAACTAGGATAAGGAGCAATGCATTCAAGCTACAGGAAAAGAGTTTTCACCTGTACTTCAGGAAGAACTTCCTGACAGTCAGAGCTGCCCGGCAGTGGAATATGCTGCTTGGAGTGTGGTGGAGTCTCCTTCTTTGGAGGTTTTTAAATAGAGGCTGGATGGCCATCTGTCAGAAGTGCTCTGATGTGGGTTCCTGAATGGCAGGGGGTTGGACTTGATGGCCCCTGTGGTCTCTTCCAACTGTATGATTCTATGAACATTCTAGTTCTTTGGCCTCCACCTGGTGGGATCAGGACCCACTGGAGGTGCAACATCACTACTACCGATGGCCTAGATCCAGTTGCGAGTCCGAATCAGAGTAGGTCCTTTGAATCAATGGAATCTATCTGTTCACTTATCAAGTTCCCATTTGACTGCCTAAGCCTATTAGCCATTGGACTTGGGTCAATGTCTAGTAAAGAAAACGGCTTCCTAAATGCAACATTGGGCTAAAGCATGGCCCAGTTCTGAGAAGGCTGAAGTCCACTGCTGTAGATAACAATAGCAATCTAGGTAAAGCTGCAGTCTCTCACTCACTGATGCCAAGAGTAAGGATCATAACAGCAAAGGTTGCAGAGCATGGCAGGGAAACTATTTTCCATGGGCTGCATACAGTGCCAAATGTACCTACCTATCTACCTGAGAACCAGTGTGGGGGTAGCGGCTTGGGTGTTGGACCAGTACACTGGGAGACCAGGGTTCGAATCCTCCCTTGACCATGGAAAACCACTGGGTGACCTTGGGCAAGTCATCAGTGATAGGTCATAGGGTTGCCATAAGTCAGAAATGACTTTAAGGCACACAACAAACAACAAGCTTACCTACCTACCTTTCTTTTTTGCAGTCCCCCCAACCCATCCAAGCCCCCTGAGTCCTCCATCCCCCACAATAATTTATCAGGCAGAAAAAAAAAAAACAACCAGCCACTAAATGCCTCCTCAAGAGGTATTTGGTTTCAATAAACATTCACCAAGCTTGCAAAAAATCACCAGAAATTGGTGCCAAAAATCAGCTGAAGTGTGATCAAGTACCAGAGTTCCAGCCACTACAATGGTGAATTTCTTGCCAATATTCAACTGAGAACTAGCCCTCACTGCAGTTCCCCACCACCACCACCATTCTGCCAGCTGTGTAAAATTGTCTCTCAGCAAAAAAGAAAAAAGAAAGAAAGAAAGAAAGAACAAATCTAGCAGAGCAAAATTGAGGATTTGCAGGTTTTTATAATTAAAACACGAGTTTAATAATGTTTGGGTTGAAGAGAAGGTGTATTTGGAAATATAAAATTATACGTTGATTATTATTAAAGAGTAAACTGGTTTGGTTGGCTGTCATGATGACAAAACTTCATTGTGACTGGGTTTCTTTTGTGAGATGAAATTGGACAGCTGTTTGGACAGCAGTTGATAGTCGAAGAGAGTGAGCAGGTAGGCTAGCTGGAAACAGGAACTTGAAAGAAGAAGAAAGAGAAGTCCTTATCTAATCTGGTTTGTTTGCTTGACTTTGGGAGAATTATAAAAGTTGTTAAGATTAGCTAAAAGGAGACAAACACACATGGTATAATACCTAGTGTGGCTTGGATGATTACAACTGACAATTTTTAAGGCAATCAATTGTAAAGCAATGTTATCTTGGGACATTTGAGGGTGACAGCAGAAAATACTTCAAGTAGTCGTGACAAACTAGTAAGATTCACAAATGACCTTATACTTCTGCAAGAGGAGAAGTTTATCTACTAATTTCAGTTTCTCTCAGTTGCTCATTTTTCCAGTCTACAGATTCATTCTGTCCCATTCCTGCATCAGTCTACAACTCTTTCTTTGTTTTCATTTTCTGTACACAATCTCATATACAATTTTTACACCTTTTTGCCTGATAGACACTCCAAGCAGTTTTTCCTCACATAATGCTTTGCATGAATTCCTTGATATTCTCCCTCACTCAAATATACCCATTTTAATGTGCCTTTTTACTATTATAGACATTGTGTGCAGATTTTCTGTTGAGAGAATTGCATCACAAAATTATGACGATTGTGAATACTGACAATAGCAATGTTGTAGTTCACATACTGATTTGGGAAGTCTTATTGTGGTAAGTTTGTATCAAAGTGCAAAATGAGTGAAATTCTGCCCCATCATCTTTCTTCGACTGTCCTAAATTAAACTTTCCAGGAGTGGAAATGTTCTGCTGAAGGCAAGAAATTTGCACAGTTCTGAGGTTTGTATATAACATGAGGGCATCTGCTTGCCTTGGGGGATGACTAATTTAGCTGGTCAGATAGGTAAAAAACTTCCACCCTCCCACTTTCAAGTTTCCTTTGCTCAGGCATGGTTGATGATGCAGTCCAATATACCAGGCCAATTCCCAGCAGCAAGACTAGCGGTTCTGCCCCGGACTTGCTACCCAACCCCTAGGCATGGCGCTGATTGACAAAATTCCTAGAATCACTGCAACACTCCTGCTCTGAGCACACCACAGTGCAGGCGTTTGATGCTGCGTCTGAGGGAAGCCCATCTGAGGACCATGGTTAGTGAGGATACTCTCTGGCCAACAGAAAGGTCTGTGATGGGTGCAAAATATTACCTCCTCTAGTTATCCTAGGATGGATTAAAACGCAGGGGTCACACAAGAGCCCGATGGTGATTTTCAGATGCTTTGTCAACCGGCCCCTTTGCAAACACCCACCTCCGCCCGCCCACCACCCTCCCCTTAGAGCCACTCACCCGCCAGGATCCTCACATGGAAACATGTCATCAGGTGCCTTATTGTTCAAACAACACAAATGCGACTCCCATGCTTCCCTTTGCTGTTTAGGACAAGAAATGAAGTGCTGCCTCTTTAATTGGCAAAAGCATGCAGGTAAGAGCATACCTTCAATTTAGTGTTGGGATAGCTCACTTGCACCCTGGCTGTTGTCTTATTGGAGAGGGCAGCCTGCCTCAGATCCTCTAGCACTGAAATTATATCATCCAGCACGCATTTCTTATCCTGATTTCTCAACACACACAGATGGGAAAAAGTATAATTATAGCCTTTGTGGTTCACCTTCATTTCCAGCACGGCTCGGTGGATCTGCAGCAGTCCTTCAGCCTGATGCAAAATATTGCCTCCGGGCTTGGAGAGGAGGATCACCCGGCCATACCGCCCCGGGGGGTGCAGGTCCGAGTAGAGCTGGCTCTTGGAGCGATCGAGGGGGAAGAGGCTGTTGGCCAGGCTCCGCTCGATCTTGGCCAGGCTGTGGCTCGGGGCCACCAACAGCTCCAGGTCCCTTTCGAGCTGGAAGCGGTTGAGGACGCTGAAGCCGAAGATGATGGTCAGGACGGCGGGCACCGTGAGGAAGAACACCGGGTGCCGGCTGACGAACAAGCCCAGCTGGTGGCAGAACGACCGGAGCCCTCTGTGGATCACCTGCCGCAGCATCCTCTTCCTCCGCCGCCGCCGTCGCCGCCGCCGCCGCCGCCGCCACCCGAGCCAGCTTGCAGCAGAGGCGCCCGCTCGCCTTATTAGAAAGCACATGTGACATCGGGAGCGCCCAGCCCGAGCCCCGCCGAGCCAGCCCGTGCCCCCTCGCCTGCTGTCCCTCGGCCGCCCGCCCGCCTGCCCGCTCGCTCGCCCGCCCGCCCGCTCGTTCGCTTCGGGCGCGCGCCGCTCCCTCGCGCCCGCTCGGCCTCTCCCCCTCCGCCGGCTCCTTTGAAACACTGCAGCAAGTTGCAGCAAGGCGACCCAGCCGCGATCAATGAGGGGGGCGTGGGCGCGCGGACGGGTGCGGGCGCGCGCGGGCGGGCGCCGGAAGCACGCGGCGGGGGGCGGAGGGAGGCTGGAGAAGGAGGCTTCCCTCGGGGGTTTCCTCTCCTCCCCTTCCCCCCCTGGCGGCCCCTCTCCCCCAGGCTCGGGCTCGCCGACCCTCCGGAGGCTTCCTCAGCGCGCGGGAATTCTGCATTAATCCCCCGCCGCCGCCTCTTCGGAGGTGGTCAGGGGCAGCTGTCCGCGGCGAGAGCCACGGCGTGGTTGCCTCGCCTCCTCGTCTTCCCTCCCCTCCCCTTCCCTTCCGAGCGAGCGGCGCGGGAGATTCCTTGGCAGGCGGGAGGCGAGCCCGTCGACGGAAGAGCCGGGGGCCGAGGCCAGGTGAGGTGAGGGGCGGGCTTGCCTGAGGGAGACCTCCGGCGGTGGCGACGACGACGCCCGGCCGAGCCGAAGCTCCGCGCACCGGTTGCCTGGCGGACGGAGCGGGAAAAGGGAGGCAAGCGTTGCCGCGCCTTCTTGACCACACCAGAGCGGCGCTCGCCCTGCCCGCCGGCCCCTCTCCGTGGCTCCGGCTTGAAAGATGCGGCGGCTCCGAGCTGCAGCTGCGGACTCTGCCGCCTTGACCGGTCGCGGCGGCGGCGGCGGCGGCGGCAGCAGCTCGGATCCGGAGCGAGTCGGGGAAGCGCCCCGGTTCACCGTGGTCTTCCCTTCCTCTCCGCCCGCCGCCGCGCTCTGGGGAGACGGGAGGAATGGAGCCCAGGGGCACGAGGAGAGGAGAGGAGAGGAGAGGAGAGGGTGGGTTTTGCCCCCGCTCACACGCCCCCACGCGCCCCGTCACACGGACAGTACTGCGCACAATAGAGTGTCTTCTGCGGGGAGAGAAGAAACGGCGACGCCAAGAGTGCGTGGCAGTTCGCACCTTCAGGCTTCGCCGCTGCGGTGGGGAGACGGGCGGCTCTGCTCCGGCCGGCAAGGTGCAGCCTTTGGTAACCCGATGGCCCTCCAGATGTGGGGCGGGCTGCGAGGACGCTCAGAAGCAGCCAGCCAGCAGCTGCGCTGGCCGGGAAGGATGGTACTGGCAGGACACCTACCCAAGGGGCGGCAGGTTGCGAAAGACTGACCGCGGGCCTGATGGCTCTTGCATCGAACTGAGCCGCTAGACTCAGCCCGTGTTTTCCCCCCTGGTCGCCCCAGCTGCGGCTGCTTGCCTGTGGAGCCTGCTGGAGCGAGGGGCCCGAAGATCTGGGAAAAGGCGTTTGCTCTGTACAGGAAGACTTCTACGTGGAGGAGGAACGGGGATGGAAATAGCTGACCGAGAGATCATTGCCACAGTTTTCGCCCTGAGTATTCTCATCTAGTATTTCAACAACCTGAAGTGTTCTGGGAAACTATTCAGGGCAGAAACTATGTATGAGTTTTTGTGTAAAAACTGTGGTGGGGAGACACCACAAATGACATGTTTTTCATGAAAAAAGCCACAATTTTCAGAGAACCGTGGAGTTACCTGGAAACAGTGAGATTTCAGTTTGATAAACATGTTCCTTGGTCCAAAACACTACTTCCTCTTTTGTGCAAAACTTCTGTTTTTTTTTCTTTGCACAAAAATATGATATTTGCTTGTTAAAACCATATGTTTCCTCAAAGTGTTTTTTGTGTGGGGGGGAAGATGTTGCTTGCAGAAAACTACAGTTTTCACACACACGCACACACACACAAACCTGGTCCAGAAGCCCTTTTTTTCCTGTAATAATTACAGTTTTTGCACAAAAACTCTTACTATTCCATGAAACAGTTACAGGTTTCTGAAAAGTGTTTTTGCGAGAAATCTGTTTTTTCCACAAAATAATGTTTTTCATACAAAACAGACTGCTTCCTGATACCCATGTGGCTTTTTGTGGAAACTGGCTGCATTTTTCTGCACAAAAACAACAGTTTTGCACACAAAAAATTGACTATCAGGGACCAATATGTGTGTGTATGTGTGTAAAAATGTGTTTTTGTGCAAAACCCCTATGTGATTTCTGTGAAGAATCTTCTGAAAGATTTTGGAATGTGGAAATACCAGGTAAAAGTGTAGAATTCTTGCCACTGTGTTATTCTTCCTGTCTGAATTTCCCAAGTGGCAGGAAAACTGTTTTTTCTCCAGCCAGCAAATGAATAACGGAAAAAGCCAGTGTGGTGTAGAGAATGGAGCAGTGGGACTACCATGGAACACTGCTGGGTGACCTTGGGCATACTACACGCACTCAGCCCCAGAAAACCCTGTGATAAGTTCTCCTTAGAGTCACCATAGGTTGGAAACTACGTGAAGGCACACAACAACAACATTATTTCTAGCTCCTATCATAGAATAAATCTTTATCCTTGAGCCCAAGGAACATCATCCTTACACCTTGTTAACCTTCTGGATAGGGTATGAAATGTTTCTCTTCCATTTGGCCTGTGGTTTTGTGTGTGTGTGTGTTGTGTTCTTACTGGTGCTATTTTTTCTGTTTTGTTACCTGTTCTGAGTTTGGTTTATTTCTCGTTGTTGTGAAAGCTTAAAAAAGTAATGCAATAAATGATTTTAATAAAGTTGATACATTTATCTACAAATATTTTTCCTTCCATATGTAGTGCTCACAAAGCTGTATAGTGACAAATGTAGTGAAAGTATATATATGGTAAATGTCAGATTGCTGACATTTACCAGCACAGCTTTACTGGCTCCAGTGAAAATGTCAGAAATTTTTGTCATGTCTTTAGGATGGGAGGGGTGTATTTATCATATATACCCTGCAGGCTATGACATTTACAGATAAATACATTAAATTCCACTTTTTTTCAAATCTGCAGGCATAACAATAGGTCACCAGAGGAGACACAGTTCCGGCTGAGTACTGTGAGGTATATAAGAAGGCAGGCAGCTGCCTTGTACTGGCTCCTGAGTTAGGCCCTTGGTCTGGCCTAACCCAGCGGCATCAGCTCTGACTGGCATCTGTGGCTCTCCAGGTTTTCAGGCAGGAGTTCTTCCTAACCTTGCCTGGAGATCTGTGGTATTCCCCACTTTAGTACTGACCAGGTTTTACCTAACACACCCTTGAAAATGAGGTGAGATCAGGCGTGTTCAGGATGCTGTCTTCTTCTGACTCAGGATTGTCTGCTGCTTCAGCTGGGTCACTGCACTGGAGAACAAAAGAGCTCAATCAGACCACGGCTGCGCCTAGTCCACCGTTCTGTCTCCTGCAAGAGCCAACCGGATGTTTCCAGGAAGCGTCCCAAGTGGAACTAAGGGTCAGAGCCATACCTAGCTCTCTGCCCCCAGTTATCCAATATTCAGAGGCACACTGCCATTGAGCACAGAAGTGCCAGATAGCCATTGTGGCTGAGAACTGATTTAAAACTTTATAAATCTGTCTAATGCCTTTAAAAGCTATCTGCAAAACTTCCCATTGCTTCTTCTTGCAGCAAGTGAATTTTACAAATTAATTATTTTTTTTAGAAAGAATTTTATTGAAGTTTTACACATATAAAATAACAGGATATATACCACTGTTGTGGATATATGCCCCCCCTCCACTTCCATGTTTTCCTTCCCCGATTAAGTTATCTCTTATCTTCCACTTTTTATAAAGACAAAAAAAAATTGCTATTCCATCCTCTAAAAATTGCTATTCCATTCCATCCATTTTAACCATTCCATTAACCCTTTCCATTTGCTTTCAAAGTTCTGGATAGGTTTGTTTTTCAAAGAGTTTGCTAATTTTTCAGTCTGTACCATATCCAGTACCTTTAACTTCCATTCTTCTAAATTGATTTCTTTCTTTTCTTTCTAATGTTGAGCATATGTTAGTCTTGCTGCCATAATCAAATACAACAGTATCTTCTGGTGTCTTCGAACCTCCATATTTTGACCTATCATATTTAATAACTAAAATTCCCATATCATTTCAAAATTCATATTACAAATTCTTTGAATACAAATTAAGTATTGAAGAAATACTTTTTCTTACCTTCCCTGCTGTATTGGTATTAATTTCACTCGGTGACTCTGCAGCCAGTTTGCCAAATGTGGCCACATCATGAATATGACATTACTGCAAAGGCGTTACTATACTGGCAGTCTTATTCTCAGACACATTCAATTGACCTGAGCATGATAAAAATCAGATAAATAAATAAAATAATACCCAGCAAAGATAGTGCCTGCTTTATTTCTGCCATGTACCAAACTTATGTTTGCACTGATGTACCCACCATGATCCCAAGATAACTCTAAGAGGCACACACAGCCACTTCAACCCCCCACCTCACAATTTTAAATAGGAAACTTAGTCTTTGTGTTCCCCACTATATGAAAAAATACACATTGCATCTGCTATTTTTTATGTCCCATTCATCCAGCTTGAGAGATCTTTTTGGAATACTTAAGCATCTGGCTTACACTTTTACTGTCATGAATATTTTGGTGTTATCTGCAAATCAGGCTACCACACCACTCATCTGAATTCCAGATAATTTATGAATATTTTATTCTCCATTGATGCAATTCGCTGATGAATGCTATATGAAAATGGTACTATATTGAATCCTTTCTCATACTCTGGTGAGGATTAGTGGTGTTTACATCACATTTGGGTTCTTTAAGAACTGCTGGGTGTAATTCGTCCAGAGCTAGTATGCTGTTAATTTTTAATTTGTCAATTAATCTTACCAATTGATCTATTGTCACTTTTATTTCACTCAGTTTTTCAGAGGCCTGAACAAAGATTTCAGTCCATTTATCTTCAGCTCCCGTCTCCTGCTTTATTGTTTCTTTCGTATTTCTATTTTATTACTTTTTCCATTTTGCATTCATCATCTAATATATAAAAGTCAAAGTTTGTCTGTGTCAGGCAAAGACCTCATACGATTGGCTACCTAAGAAGATTCTATGGAATCCTGGGGTTTGCAATTTAGGGAAGGACATTCAGAATTCTTTGAATACAGTATTGTATATATTATATATGTGTGCATATAAGTTCTTGTATGAAAAGGGGAATATTTAGAAGAGAAGAGAAGAGAAGAGAAGAGAAGAGAAGAGAAGAGAAGAGAAGAGAGGAGAAGAGAGGAGAAGAGAGGAGAAGAGAGGAGAGGAGAAGAGAAGAGAATCATAGAGCTGGAAGAGACCACAGGGGCCATCTAGTCCAACCCCCTGCTATGCAGGAACACCCATCAAAGCACTCGCAACAGATGGCCATCCAGCCTCTGCTTAAAAACCTCCAAAGGAGGAGACTCCACCACACTCCGAGGCAGCACATTTCCACTGCTGGACAACTCTGACCATCAGGAAGTTCTTCTTGAGGTTCAGATGGAATCTCCTTTCCTGCAGCTTGAATCCATTGCTCCTTGTCCTGGTCTCTGGAGCAGTGGAAAACAAGCCTGCTCCCTCCTTGACATGACATCCCTTTGTATAATTAATAAAAATATATTGGGAAAAAAATTCTCAGCGAGAGAGCTCTTGGACTTCAGTCTTGCATAGGCTGGTTGCTATGGAGATGAGGCCTAGCAGCAAGGAGTAGAGCAGTATATTCCCTCAGGAACCCAACCTCTGCCTATTAATAACTCTGAATACAGATCTGATTGGGGAATAAGGGGAAAAGTTACAGATACCGGAGAAGACAGTTTGGGGAATTAGAGACACAGGATCTCAAATCTTTCTAAGAAATATTACCTATAAGAAAATAAAATCCTGGGCAACACTGGATATATACGCTAGTATTTTTGTAGGCCACAGGCGGGGCTAAATTCAGTCCTAGTCTCAACTAGAGTAATTCACTTGAAATCAATGGGTTCCACATAAGTAGTGACTAAAAACTCCCATTCATTTCAACAGGCCCCTTCTGGCTAAGAATTAAAAGTGTGCTATGCTTTCACTTGTAACATTCTTCTTTAGTAATCCTTTTATATCTTTGTTGTATAGCAATCCACACAACTCTCAGATTTCCTGTTTCTGATGGATTTATAGAAATGTGTTTGTTTTATATTTTTAGCCTTTAAGTTGTTTTTGTTTCTGTTGTTGTTAACTAACATTTGTTTTGCCAGAACTAGCGCTCCCGTATCATTCCCTACAAAGGCTGCCCATCTCTTGGCAGGAGGATGTCTTTTGCAGCTGGGATAAAAAAGAAGAGGGACCATGTGAGTCCTGGCAGTCACACCATGTGATGTGTTATGTGAGGCGAACCGCTAAAGCAGCCCGGTACTCACAAATAATTCACACCAGGACAGACCCAGAAGAAAAAGTAACAGAACATCATGTGTCCCCTACAGGTCCTGGCTAAAACTACTCCACTGTCTTAGTAATGAGCCTATCCTGAACAATTATACCTTCCTCTCACAGACCCCAGATGATAGGCCAGTAGCTGCTAAATCTAAAAGAGCTCCCCAGCAGAAATAACAGGTTACACAACAAAGTAACAATGGGACAATGGGATGAGACCTTGCAACAAATCCAAATTCCACTTCTGTCTCCATACCAACTCAGTCTGTACTATCAGTGGACCCAGTAATGTCAGGGACAATATCAAGGTTTCATTCAGCTGCTTACTTTTTTAGTATGAATATGCTATAGTTTGCTGGCAATATACCTGTTTTTCTCTGCTGGACAAAGAGACAATTCTTTATGCAAAAGAAATAATAAATGGATACAAATCTAACATTAGAAAGAGCAATATGCAGAAATATTTTATTTACATGCTACCTTTCTCCTTATATAGGATCCAATGCATCATATAAAAATGCTGAAACAAGAAAGGCTAAAAACCTGATAGTAAAAAAGTTAAAACACAAACAAATTATCATATTAAAATGCTATTACATTTAAAGGGTGTAAAATCGTTTTTAAAAAAGTTAAAAGATGCAGCACGCATTATAATGAATGAATCATTTAATGCCTGTTTGAATTAATCATTTTACGCCCAGCAAAAGGGAAGAAGAGAGGTGACCACCCTAGCTTCCACTAGAAGGAAATTCCGCAGCCTGGGAGTAGCCACCAAAAAGGGTCTCTCCTCACCAAGTGGGCCTTTGATGAAAGTGGGGCTGAGAGAAAGCCCTCCCCCAAGGATCTGACAGGTTCATATAGGGATATATGATCTTTCAGATGGTCTGAACCTAAGTTGTATAGGGCTTTATAGATCATGACCAGTATATTGAATTACGCCTAGAAGTGGACTGAAAGCTTGTGAAGCTGTTTCAACAAGGGAGTTATATGTTTCCTGTAACTGGGCCCTGTCAAAGTTTCTGGCACAGCATTATGATCCCTCGAAATTTCTGTACAGTTTCCAAAGTGAGCCCCATATAAACTGCATTATGGCAATAACCAAGGCATGTTTCCAGATTTTATTTGTCTAGGAACAGGTGCAGCTGGATCTCTAGTCTTAATTGTGTAAATGCCTGGGCCTTAAAGCTCAGGGTTCAGTTAAGGACCACATTCGAAATGAGAGCCTGAGAGTTCAGAGGGAGTGTAACCCATCTAGCACAGGCTGAATCTTTATTCCTTGATCTGCCTGTCAAATAATCAGGAACACCTCTGTCCTGTCTGAAGTAAGTTTAAATTTGTTCACCCTCATGGATTCCACGACTGATATCAAACACTGGTTTGCTACTGAAAGTGCCTCCTTGGAATTAGACGGAAAGGAGAGATGACAGTTGGGTGTCATCATCAGTGACCCCATTTGGATAACATTTCAGCCTCCCACAGCACTCTCTTACTGTATGGCCATTCTTGAGGGAAACAACTTAAAAAATTAAGTTTCAACATGACACTGCTGAATTAAAACTTATCAAGAATTCTATCACTTCTTGGTTAGAATTGAAACAATATTTTTATTCTGCTACTGGGATTAATTAATTAATTTATCATCAACATTGTCTTATGAATAGCTAGTGGGCTTATTTTACATACATTTAGGTTACAATGCAAATATCACTATTATTATTTTTTTAATTTCACTTTCCTTTGACCTCACTGTTCACTTTTTTCTTCTACCTTGTACATCAGCCAACAGACAATAACTTTCCAATGTGAAACAGCTGAATAAGAATGCACATGAGGGTCAACTCTGTCTCCTGCGGTCTGAGAAGCTTTTTATTGTCCCAGATGTGTTAATCAGCTCCTCAGTGCAAGGATGCCTGTGTTACCACCTAGTCATTGGCACAAAGGAGAAAATATATAATTATTCAAATACATATGCTTTCTGGAACGTTGTAGATCTTTCCATTTATCTCCTGTTTTTAAAATTAAATTAAAACAATAATGACTAATTTCTTTACATAGTGAGTTTATCTGTAAAATCAAGACAAAAATTATAACTTTCAAAGTTGTAATCTCAAGCACACTTTAGTATAGTCCATCAAACTCTATAATATGGTACTGGGGTGGGCATGCCTTTGATTTCAAGGAGATAGTTGACCATAAGCTTACATACCTTCCACTGAAATCAAGAGGGCTAAAGCACATTGTGTTTCACTAGATATTACTACCTCCTTGGCATTAATAAATTTCCAATGGCTATGTAAAGCTATCATAGTCTGCTAGAGAGTGTGAACAGAGTCCTAAGCCTCCTCAAGATTGTTGCAGTCAAAGCATTTATAAGCATAGAAAAGCCTATCCAAATCCATAGAAGATAAGATTATCAATGTCTCGTAATCTCATGCTCAGAATATTGCTAAAGTTTAGATTGACAGGAACTGGGACTGAATGACAGGAGGTGAATGGATTACTAGATTACTGACTGTAAGCTGTTTCTTGGACACCTATTTGTTAGAGCATTGGTCTACTTACTGATGCTTATACAGTATCTGTTACATAGAAATATATTTTCCGCCACCCCCGCTGCCACAAAGATCATCCCGTGTATCCAGCCACACCAGTGCATCTCTGCCATTCTTGTGGAACTTGCAGTATCAAAAATTGAAAGGAACTAATTGCTATTCATGTTCTATCAATGGACATGTGCCTTCAAGTCATCTGTTGATTTACATTAGCTGGTATTAAATTGCAATTAGCTGCATCTCCACCAGCTCTTCACAGAAGAAAACTAGAACACGTGTAACCAAGCAATGTGAAAGTGTGGTCAAGATGGCAAAATGTCTTCATGGGGAAGAACACACAAGGTAGGAGAGGCCGCGTCAGTTTGCTTTTGCCTGAGTCTACAGGGAAGGACAACTTTCTGCTTCTTCTCCTCCCTTTTCGCCCTGCTGAGTTCATTGGGTGCAAACACCTTTTGCACTTTGAACTCAGTTTGCAGCAACTGAAGTAAACTGGGTACAAAGAAGGAAAGTGGGAGGAGGAGAGAGAAACTGGGACATTTAAAAAGCAGGTGAAAAGTGGAACAATAGAGAGTTAATTGCAACTGTTCCTGCCAGACTGAGACAGATGGAGGGTATGAGCTTCAAGAGTAAAAGAGGATCATCCTGCCAGTAAGCAGACTGGGGGGCTACTTCGAACAGCTTATTTGGGGTGTCATGAAAAGATATAACTGTTACCCTGATTTCTGGGGGTCCCGTGAGGGACACCTCAACGTGCTCAAAATAATGGGGAATGGGAATTAGCAAGAGCACAAGCTAAGCAATGCAAGAGGCAGGGCAACCTAGCAAGATCTTGAACGCAATGTTTATGGGATCAGACCGAGTCAATAATCAAACATAAGTAAATAATAATTGTTTTCCTTTATTTTGAAACACAGTCAACACGTATGTATGCAATCACCCACACAGACCTAATGAAAGAAAGGTAGGAGTTGGATAGAGGATTTTAAGAGGGATTTTTCAGGGGAAATACTACATCTGATCCTGAAGCCCAGTTTATCAGAAGAAAAGTCCGTTGTATCGGAGATTCTCAGCACGTGGGAGCTGCGGGGAAGGCTCGTCGAACGGAGCGACAGCAAGGCGGGATGGAAGTCAGAGTGATCTGATGAGACACTCAAAATCAGCAGTTCTTATAGAGAAAAAAGTGCCTGTAGACTAGTCCGTTCTCGGGGAAAACAATGGGTTTCGGGCTGGAGACAAAGCCTCTGAAAGGTCAGTATTTTAGATGATTGAGTTATGACAGCGTTGTCAATAGCGTAGACAGTATGCAAACACGGAGTGCTTGAGAGTTGGATAGTCCGCTCATCAAGCTGCCTGCTCGGGGCAGTGGATCTTTAGTAAACGGCGTGCATACATAATGTGATCTTTAAAAGGTACTTGCCTGGAGGTCTCCTAAAGCTGCAGTCTGGCAATTACTGGACTGCCTGGATTTTGTTTTGAATAGTTCAGCTATTTTCGGCCGCACCTGTGTGTGTGCTTGTCTGGGGGCCTCGCAAGCACATGGAGAGCAATGGGTAGTGAAGGCCTAATTCTTGATATCAAATGATATCTAATATCCCACAAGTTTGGACTAGAAACTACAGTAACAGAACAGTGCTCAGTTATTTAATTCCTTATTGTTGTATTTTTATTGCCATGAGGGGGAAATTATCCTCATCAAATTTTTTGCTACCAAAATAGGTTGCCTAGCTTTGACTTGGGGCAACAGGTAAAAGTCCCATTTTTTCAGCTCTGCATCAAGCAGCATAACATAGTGGGCAGGTTGTGCATGAAGGACATACTCTTGCTACCCATTGAAGGGTGGTTTTTATAAAACATGGAGAATTTTAGTCATGAATAAGATCTCAACTCACCTGAACTAGTCGTTTGTGTAGGGGAAAAATATTTTTTAAATAGTTTCTATTTCTCAGCTGTGAAGACTCGTCAAATGCAAGACATAGGGCCCTTGAGGTTCAACTGCCCTCACCCTGTTCTGCAACTTCGGTGGCACAACATCAGAGACCGAAAACCTTTTAAAGCCTTGCTCCTATTAAAATGAAAACTGCCACTTTAAATGAGAAAGTCCTGTGTGGTTTAAAATCCTCCCCCTCTCTTACAAAATGCTCTGTTGCAGGATGTTGCAAGTCGGTTGTGTTCTAGATTGCTTCTTTCAAAGTAGGCAATCAGAACAAGGATCCATAATCTGTCCTACACTTCAGATCAACATCTGTCTTCCACTTTGGCGGAAGAACAATTTACCTGAGGGACAGTTTGTTTTCCAGTGGGAAATTTCCCCCTGAAATGGCAATTTGAATCTACAAATATCTGACACAACACCGCACTATTTTATTTTACTTTCCTTGAACAAATACTATTTTTTCCAAATAATTGGGATTCAAGAAGCTGGAAAACGATGGCCAAATCAATAGGTGGTATGCATACACACGCACATGCTCATATACACATCCATCTTTGTTGTTGCTTCAAGTTGTTTCTGACTTATGGCAAGCCTAAGGTGAACCTCTATCACGGGGTTTCTAGGGCTGAGAATGTGTGATACACCCAAGGCCACCCAGTGGGTTTTCATGGACGAGCAAGGAATTGAACCCTGGTCTCCAGGGTCATAGTCCAATGCTCAAAACACTACACCATGCTGGCTCTCCTACCTCTCTTCTTTATTCCTGCCTAAGCCTTTTTCTTCTGTGTTGACTGCTTCTCAAAGTCAGTGTTTCACCTCACACTGCAGTTAACTTACCCCCTCCTTCATACTGAGCAAGAACTGGCTGCAGTTCCTGGGTTTGTTTCATCATGACATTTAACACACATTACCGCTATTAGAAAAACTTTATTGGGAGTGAATGATACAATTGCCTACAGCAGAGGAAGCCTCGGAGTCTTTCAGCTGATGGGTTCCAGCATCCCCTCACAGCAAGTGAGGCCCATAGGCAATGAATTCTACCCAGACTATGCCATGGCTAATATTCCAGTTCTCTATGGCTAGTTAACAGGTTCCTTGGGCTAGGATGTGCATCTCAATGAGAAAGTGTACTCTCAAAGTTTTATGCACCCTAATAGCTATGACCACAAGACAAGCAGGTTGACAACACAACACTATACTCCCCCAGTACACTTCCAGCTGCCAACCTATAGCCAGCCTTGCACTAAACAAGCCAAACTATCCAGTGAGGCTTGCTAAACTCAAACTAACTCTTTCTATGCTACTGAAGAACTGTTAACATTTGGGCATGCTTCTAACCAGAACCCATCTGTCTGGTGACAGGGGCCACACTCACTAATTCTCCCCTTAATAGTTTTTCAACCCATGCTGATCCTGCTCAGGCCAAGGTTCTATCAAACCAATGCCAAAATGGCAACGTACGTTATTAAGCACATTTATTTTCTGCCTGCAACCCACACTGTATAGTTCTCTGGAAGCACAGATGTAAAAGAAAAGATTGTGACATTTGCTTGAGCCTTGGGCACAAGGCTGACTTGTGGGTTTTGCAGCATCCATTTAGAAATGTGCAAAAGCAAACATTTACTTCCACGGATATTTATGCCTTTTTGCATGCCCGAGTTGTTCATGCAATGGTTTGAATCTGCACATAAATCTAAATCATAACTTGTTCTTTCTGCAGCAGGGCCCTTTAGTGCTGGTGAGGCACTATTTTTCTGCAATCAGCTAGAAGCTGCATTAAAATAGTGGTGGATTCAGACAGCATTTAATACAGCAATCTATTGCTTCTTGTTGAAGGCAGCAAAGGTTTACTGGTGAACATCTTTATTAATCACCCTTTAAAGACAGCTTCTATTCCCATGTGGGTGGGTGGGTCCTAATCATTGGTCTCCTCTTTTTTCCCTTTTTATAATAGAACAGTGTTCCTGTGGAGAGCCAGTGTGGTGCAGCAGTTTGAGCGATAAACTACACCCCTGGAGACCAGGGTTCAGTTCTCTCCATGGAAACTCACCGGGCTACCTTGGGCATGTCACACACTTTCAGCCCCGGAAAACCCCTGATAGAGTTACCCTAAGTTGGAAAAGACATGAAGGCACAAACAAGTGTTACTATACTGTAAAAGTAATAAAGATTTTTTTTGATTAGGAATTGAGTAATGAAAGTTTTACAACACTAACAGCACTCTCATAACAGTAAAACAGAAGAGAAAAAGTGGGAGATCCACTGCCACGAGATGTCATGAACACAGTGCCTGGGAGATTCTGGATCATCTTAAAAAGTACTTTTCCTAAAACTAGGTTTGATCCCAACTAACTTGAATCAGCATAAACTCTAGATGTTATAAAAAAAAATAGAACTGGGAGGACTAATCAGAAAGGCAGGAATATAGGAAGCAGCCTTATCAGTATAATTATTAGTCCTCCCAGCTCTATATTTTTGTCAGACCCTTGTTCTGCTTAGCACAGCATCCTCTATTCAGACTGGCAGCAAGGGCTCTACAGAGTTTGAGGCAGGATTCTTTCCTAGCCCTACCTGGACAGCCTTGGTAATGTCCATTGGCCTCCTTTCCATGGACATGTCAGGTCCAATCTTGCTTATCTTCAGAAATGAGACGTGATTGGATGTTCTCAGGGTATAACAGTACAAATTGTTGATTTGTACACAGAGAGAGAGAGAGAGAGAGTTATGCACATGTAATGGGATATCCAACATATTCACCCTCAATGTAGTCACACATAACATTCAACAAGTCCCAGAACGTTAGTATCTTGCATCTTATCGTGGTCTTCAGAAACCTTCCTTTTTCTGCCTAAGCCATTGCAGATGTGAAATTGTCCAGTTATGCACAGATTTGAAGTGCAATTATACAAATTCAGATAAATGTCAAAACAAAACAATTTATGAGGGGGGTCTTCTGCTATACTGCCCTATGCTAGAATACAGCTACAGGCCTCATCCCACCCCTGCAAGGCTCAGAACTGTGGCTAAATGAACAGTATGTTTGGCTGCAATTTCTCCTCCATTGCCCTCCTGTGCTGATACTTTTTATTCTTTCTCTCTCTCTCTCTCTCTTTCTCTCTCTCTCTCTCTCTCTCTCGTCACTCCAGTCACAGCTCTTGCAGTTCTTCCTCAGAATCATTTCACAAAAATTCTTTTGCACAATCTCCTGCACCAGCTCTTGAAAGCCCAAACGGTGCTCCCTGTATCTGGCAGTGGGAGTGGGCAAGTGGAGGCCTTTACTAGGAGCACCAGTTTGGCTGGTGCAAGAGAAGCTGGTGCAGGAGATTCTGCAAAGGAATTTACATTTACTTGCATTCCAAGAAGTAACAGTGTTGGACCTTCAGTGCTTATGTGCCATAACTAAAGGAATAGGCACTGCCCATACAATCCACCCTGCTCCTCTCGCAACCTTGTACTAGCAGTACTTTTTGCTTCAGAATGAGACTGGGCACACATGAGAAAACTTTGCTAGCAGTTGCTCTCTTAGGTTCTAACAGTGTAGGAAAACACTGACAACATTTAAACCACTGCTCAGAACTTCATGTAATCAAGGAAGAATAGCCTTCCTTGAGGAACCTGAACCAGCTGTTTCCACCAAAAAGTGTCAGAAACATATCTTCGTCCAGAATTGGAAATGAATGGTACATACGTCAATTTTATCAATTTTTTGCTGTTTTAGCAGTTTTTCATAGGTCATTTCCACACCGGGCTTCTGCAATGGTGCAGAGTGACCTCTCTCGGAGGTCTTCTACACCATAGAGTGGACTGGTGTGGACTACTTTTTGTAGTTCCACACCAGAATCCACTCAGGAGCGGCCGGAACTAGCCGTGCTGCGTGTTTTTTAAAAACCTCTTTTTCGAGGTTTTTAAAAAACACGGAGCACGCAGCCCCGTGCCTCTCCGTCGCCCGGCTCCGATGCGGATTTGCAGGCACGTGCAAGTGTGTACCTGCAGATCTGTCGGGGGCGGGCTTCCAACTGGTGAGCTTCTCCAGTTGGTGGAGAGCCTCCACCAACCGGAAGCCGCCATTTGGGACACCAGAGGGCTGCGGAGCAGCGAGCTCGCGCTGCTCTGCATCGCAACGGACTTACCCGGCTGCCAGTAAGCTCCGTTTTTGGGCGTTTTCACCCGTTTCCTCCCCACACATGTGGAAAGGGCCATAGAATCATTGAGTTGTAGTAGACCACAAGAGCCATTGAGTCTAACCCCCCACCATGCAAGAATGCACCATCAAAGCATTCCCAACAAATGGTTATCTAGCCTCTGTTTAAAAATCTCCAAAGAAGGACGCTCCACCACTCTCCAAGGCAGCGCATTCCACTGTCGAACTGTTCTTTCTGTTAGGAAGTTCTTCCTAACGTTCTAGATGGAATCTATTTTCCTAAACTCTGGAGCAGCAGAAAACAGGCTTGCTCCATCCTCTACATGACATGCCTTCAAATATTTAAATGTGACTATCATGTCACCTCTTAATCTTCTCTTCTCCAGGCTACACATACCCAGCTCCCTAAGCCACTCCTTATAAGGCTTCATGGTTTCCAGGCCTTCTACCATTTTGGTTGCCCTCCTCTGGACATGTTCCAGATTGTCAATATCCTTCCTGAACTGTGGTGCCCAGAACTGGACCCATTATTCCAGGTGGGGGTCTAACCAAAGCAGAATAGAGTGATAGTTATTCCCAACTAGTTTTGAAATCTGGAATAATTGCAGATTTTACCAAGTATATCATGCTGTGTTTCAAGTTTTTGGCTCAGCTGGTGTCATTTTGATAAGTAATAGAATTTGAGGTTACCCTTCCCTCCACAACTGCCTAAATGAAAGGGACACTGCTGTAATCCTTTAACACATAGACATGTACGGTATTGCTCCATTAACATCCTTGAACTTGCCATAATCTGGAATACTTTCCTGTAAAAATAGGGATGTGCCATTTGCATCAAAATATGCAGACAAAAGGTATTTACTGGCATCATCTTTCTAGGTATCCCTAGTTAAGCACTCTCCTTTAAAAGCTCTTAAAGACCCTTAGGTGGCCTAGGCAATTAAAGAGCCAAAGGTTGATTCAAAATTTCTTCTGCTGACATCTAGCAGTGAAAAAGTAAGAGAAAAAAGAAAAACAAAAAACAATTTTGTCCCAGATTTCTTTCTTCTCTCCTTCAGATCTCTCTGTCATCAAAGAAAAAAGTACAACGATTGGGCTTGCGGCTCAGTTCTACTTTCCTCACCCACAAAGTCTGACACTGTCCACCAACCTGGTTCCCTCGAGATGTGCTGGACTACAGTGTTGACCTCCAACACATATGATGCCACTGGGTTTTGGAAGGGTCTCCTAATGTGCCACTCACCTTGAAGCTCTCTTGGGGATATGGTGACTTCATATAATCTCTCCAAAGCTCATTGGCCTCTGTGAGGATTACAACACATTAAAATGTGTTCTGGTGACTGGCTGGAAAAACAGGGGAGACAAAAGAAAGATCTGGGAGCAGTTTAATGCATGCATCTATGGTACGATTTAAGGTTCCCGAGGAAAAGAGAATCCCAAGGAAAACACAAGCCCTATAAAGTGCAGATAGCTGGCAGAAACGAGAAAGGCTTCTTTGAGGGCTGATAGAAATGAATATAAGTGATGTTACCTTAGGGCAGCATAGATGCACAAACTGTCAAAATATTACAATTTGTTTGAAAAACATGATAAACATATGCCACGGCCATGTCCAAATGTGTCTAAGATGTATTTTTTTCTGCAATGGATTCAGCCTATCATTCTTCTCTAACATTTCAAATGAATATAATATAATACAACCTGCACAGTCTTTAGGTGTAACTCATTTTTATCTTGTACAGTCATATATTTAGGCAGCACTTTAGTCTTCTCTTTGTTTATCTTCAAGCCAGCCAAACCTCCAAATTCTTTTATTTTCGCTTGAACCTTCATAATTGATTCAAGAGGATTCTGAAGCACAATTACTAAGTCATTGGTAAAAGCTCTTAATTTAAATTATGCTTTTCTGATGTTAATTCCTGTAATCTCACCATCATTTCTAATCACAGAATTCATAACCTCCATCACCAAAATAAATGAAAGTAGAGATAAAGCATATCTTTGTCTTATTCCTCTATAAATCAGAAAAAAACTATAATTTTGGCTAACTGGTTTGAGTAAATAGCTTTAATCCATATCTGAAAGTTTGATCCAAAATTCATGTGATCCAAAATTCATATTCTTAAAAAGAAAATTCCAATTTAAATGATCAAAAGCTTTCTCAACATCAAGAAAGATTAATGCCCTTTGCTTCTCATTATGACTTTCAAAGTATTCAATCACATCTATCACAATTCTAATATTATCTTTCATCTGTTGATCTGGCAAGAATCCACTTTGGTCTTCATTTATATACTTCTTCAGTAAATTCTTTAATCTTTCTGCCCAATACGAAAGAAAATGTCTTGTAATCATTATTCAAGTGGTGTATAATTCCTTGGTAGTGTTGAATCTTGCCCTTCTTTCAGGTTCAGCATAATCATAGTTTCTTTCCAAGAGCCAGGGATTAATCCAGTCTCTAAAATTCCATTCATTACTATTTGCAAGAGAAGCAATAATTCTTCATTCAAACATTTATAGTAAGGGGTACCGAATCTATCTATTCCTGGCGATTTCCCCTTGTACACCAGCTGCATCTGTTCCTTGAGCTTCAGATCTGGCAACAGTGACATATGCCTTAGTTACATCCTACTTGGATTACTCTAACATGTTTTATGTGCAGTTATCTTTCAAGAATGTTCAGAAACTTCAACTGGTCCAAAGAGCCTCAGCCAGATTGCTAACTGGGTCTGACGACAAGGAACACACAACTCACTTATTGCAACAGCTCCACTGGAACCTGAAATTGTTTCCAGGTACAGTTCAAAGTGCTGGTTTTGACCTATAAAAACCTATACAGGTCAGGTCGGGCTATTTGAACAGCCATATAATTCCCTGTGAGCTGGCGCAAACTCTAAGATCTACAGGGAAGAAGCAGACCCACTGCTTTCACAGGCATGGTGGTGGGAATGCAGGAGAAGGCCTTCTCTGTGGCTGACCCCATGCTTTGGAACTCCCTGTCCTAAGCTGGGGTACTCCTTCTTTGTTTTCCTTTTGGGGACAGACTAAAACCTTTCTTTTCTAGCAAGGTTTTGAAAAGTAATTTTAACAGAAAAGGGAGGGGGGCTTTTAATCTGTTTTAAAGTAAGATTTTAATTTGTTTTAATTCCATTGTTCTTTAAAACTGTTTTAACCTTAATTTTGTACATTTGTAAGAATATGTGTTTTCTTGTATTCTCTATCTTTTTTTAAAGAGGTCTTGAGAAAGCCTGGGAGAAAGGTGGGAGATAAATGAAGTGATGGATGGATGGATATAATAATCTAATAGTCAAAGACATAATATTATACATCTATTTGACATAATTCTCTGATAGGTTTATAAACTTATAAATTAAGATTTTATTTATTCACATAACTTGTGGGGCATGTAAATTTAGCAGCAAAAATGGTTCCCACCTTTTTTTTTAACTGAAAACAATGTCTCTGCTTGCTTGTGATTCTCTGGTCTCTTGAAATCATCTGACTGGTTTGTGCACAGAAAATGTCAGCAGGAAGTAGGGAACTTTGATGCTTTTAGTTCTGAAGTTTAGTTTCTGGCTGGAAAGATGCTCAAACCTGAGTGGAATTCATGCCCAGAAAATGAATCCTGCTCAGCAGGAACGTAGAAAGTCTGCATTTTTTTTAATGATTCAATGAAGATAAAAGCTGTAGTGACTTTGCAGTGATAAGACAAAGTCACTCTTCACATGCTCAAAGGCGAGTCCTTCCCTCTAGCATTACTTCACATTACGTTCCTGACACTAAGTGGGTGGGGGAATAATTGTGTGCCCCCAAGGGTTGGGATTAGAACATTGGGTTCCTTCCCACTTTCGTTTCCTGGGGTGAATTAGAAGCTGTCTTCTCTGCCCATTTCCTTTGGATTCAGAAAAGTCCTCAGCCTGCAGCTGCATCCAGAACTAATCTAACCCCAGAGAGAGGGAAGTTGCATGAAGAAATAATAATTGTGCATGGTTGTGCTTGCACACACACACAGAGCAGTGTTTTTAGATAGGAGTGGAGCTGTTTTCCTTAATTTGTTTAGGTCGGATGCTTGATCCTAAAGAATTTGATGTAAGGTAAGAGGAGTGGGGATCAGAGTTTTACAGTACCCTTTTCATCCCTGATCTAGCAGTGGGATGTTCATGCTCATAAACACTCTTTTTTCAGGCAGTTTTCAAACAAAAGACTCAGCTGGTATTCATTGAGGAGAGAGAGAAATAATAGTTTGAAGGAGGAGACAGGGAAACTGAAGCTGCAGAAAGAGGACATTTTACCGTGCCTTTTGTTAAACATGATGTAACCCAATAGAGAGTGCATGCATTCAATGCTCAGCTACCATGGTTAAGAAACACTGACACCAACGGCTATAGTAAAAAAACTGAACTTTTATTATAGGAACTCTGTTTGAGATAGATTACCTAGCACTTCTCTTAGCTAGAAGAGGAAGAGAACTGAGGCTCTTTCCACATGATGGACTCAGTGAAGTCCTTCAATTGCAGCCCCGGCGGGGAGGGAAAGCACACCAGGAACACTCCCCTTCACACCTCACCAGGTTGCTGCAGAGGGAAGCGCTCTGGGCCCACCTCTTCTCTTCTGCAGAGCAGCCGGGCACTTGCCATTGCTGCGCTGGGGAAGGAGGCATGGCCAGTGCACTTCCACCCTTCCACATGGCCAGGAAAGGCAGCAGCATGACACAATGGTAAGTGTAAAATGGATTTTTTCCATTTTGCAAATATTGCACTCACGCAATACACAGGGACAAGATGGCGGCAGGACAGTGATGACTGTCAGGGTTAGCAGGAACTGGCTCCTCTGAGTATGTGCAGAGTTCAAACAGTGAAACAAGGCTTCGCCGCAGCAGAGGCATTCAGTGAAGCAGGAAAAAAATTCCAGAGTCTCATTAAGTTAGGCTTAGAGGTAGATTTATTGATGCACAGTAAGATAAAGTCTTTGGCAAAACATTCCAGAAGCAATTAAGCAGGAAAAACAGAAGATAAATTGGCAGCATCTCCCCTTACAAGGCATTAACAGTCAGCAGCATGACAGGACCAACTAGGCAAATCTAACTGGCAACTTGTGAAGGCAAACACCAGCCTTTTTAAGTCTCCCTGTCACCCTGAACAAGTGGGGTGACCCGATCAGCGTTCTGGCATGTGACCTTCTCCAGTACACAAGTTATAGTCATAACAATCCTGATAACCTTGCATCTGTTTGTCTGGCCACATCACCTCTTTCTCTGTCGTCCACTTAGAGGAAACCATGCCTGACCCAGCATATATCCTTGAGAATGATGTCATGCAGAAGCATGACCCATGGAGTGCTGCCATCTTGTCCCCACTGTGGGACAGCCACGCCGTGGGGAAAGGGCCTAAGTTAGTTTTACTTTTGGAACAGTGAAATAGCAAAAAGGAGATGAAGGGAAAAGATGGAGTAATCTCTAAGAATATCAGTTAACGAGAGGTTAGGATATGTGTATAAGACCTGATGAGAATTTAGGTCACTGAAATACTCATTAACCTTAGCACTGCTGCTCTAAAAACCCCTTCTCAACAATGGGTGCATAAGTTCGCAAGATTCATTTTCTCTCATAAAGCGTGGTACCAGTCTCTGGGCAATGGCTGTGTAAAGAGAGCTGTAATCATGCTTAAGCTGAGGAGTGATCTTTTCTGTCTGAGAGATATTTATGTATCCTTGGTTGTCTTCAAATATCTGCGTGGAATAAATTCTATTCTATTCTAAAATTCTACAGTAACACGTATAACCACTTTAGCAATAGCAATAGCATGTGTATTTGTACACCGCTTATCAGCTAAGTGCTCTCTAAGTGGTTTACAATGTATTTAGCTAATTGCTCCCAACAAGCTGGGTACTCATTTTACCAACCTATGGAAGGATGGAAGGCTGAGTCAGCCTGGAGCTCGGCAGGATCAAACTTACAACATTGTGGCTTCAGTACCAGCATTTAACCACTGCGCCACTAGGGCTCTCAAATTTTAATTATTTATATGCTTCTGAAGCTGAGATATATTCAGCTCCAGTAGTGGGGGTTGCAACTGTCTTTTGCCTCTGTGTAGTCCAATCAATTATTCTATCTCCATAAAAGAATATATTCATGCTGCCATGCAACAAAATACAACAAAATTCAAAATCCACAAAACAGTGATACTCTTTCAGGAAGCCAACTAAAAAAACACAACATTCATCATCCAAGCTTTCAAAGCTCCACCAGCTTCTTAAGTTTAAAAATGTTTAAAAATCATACAGGAAAAGAAAAGCATTGATATCCACTTGTAGATTTCCAGTTAGTGGTATAATTGTCCTGAACTGAGTCTACCTATCAGCTTAGCTTAGAATTGGTGGTTACCTGTAATTTATATTTTCAGGTGTACAGTTCCTTTCAGGTATTTGACTACTCTATTCACTGCATTCCAATCACATTTCATTGGTTTTTCCACACAAAATCCCAACAGCTTCTTAACTCTCATCAGAGTATACTGTTTTAGCTCTAAACAACTTTTTCATTATTTGAGCATAGGATTCCATCCTGGGGCATATCCCACAAATATACACACTTCTGTTTTGTTGCCAAGCTTAGTTCTCCTCTCTTTCAATATATATGCACATTTCTTGGACGCAAACACTCCCAGATGTCCCACATTTGGCCTCTGTCTACTCCACAGCTTATAAGACGTTGCCTTTTTTGGCTTTAGTTGGCAGTCTATTTTGTAGTTAGATTGCTGTTGCAACTGCCTCTTCCCAAACTTTTACTAGCAATCTAGCATCATGCACCTTGCCATTTCCATTAAAGTATGATTTTTCCTTTCTGTCTTTCCATTTTGCTCTGGGTCATATGGCATGATTGTCTCATGTTTAATGCCTCAGAACTCAGTTCTTTCCTCCATGCTGTTTAATATTTACATAGGAGAGGTCATCAGGAGTTTTGGAGTTCAGTGTCACCAGTATGGAGATGACACCTGTCACTATCTCTTCCTTCCATCTGATTCCAAAGAAGCTGTTCCTGTAACAAACCAGTGTCTACTGTTAATAATGAACTTAATGAGGGTGGACAAAATAAGATTTAATTCAGATATGACAGAGGTGTTTCTGACTATTTGCAGACAGATCAGCAAATAGGAATTCAACCTGTGCTAGTTGGGGTTACATACACTCCCCCTGAAATATGAGGTTTGCAGCTTGGGTGTACTTCTGAACCCAGAACTGAGCCTGGCTATCCAGGTTTTGGTGGTGGCCAGGACTGTATTTGCATACTTAAAAGTAGTGTGCTGTCTGCACCCATTCCTTGAAATGTCAGATCTGGCTATGCTGACTCATGCTTTGATGACATCCTATTTAGATTACTGCAACACACTGCATGTAGGACTGCATTTGGAAACTGTTCAGAAACTTCAGTGGGTCCAAAATGCCACAGCCAGGCTGTTGACCAGAGCTAGTTAAAAGGATCGTGTGACACTCCCTCAGTTGAAACAACTTCACTAGTTGCCAATCTGTTTCTGGCCACAATTCCATGGGACAGTTTTGACCTTTAAAGTCTCAGATGGTTTCGGCCCAGACTATTTGAAAGCCTCTTCTCATATAAGCCAGCATGAGCTTTAAGATCTGCGGAGGAGAGCTTTCGCTCAGTCCCATCACCTTTGCAGACTCATCTGGTAAGGACATAGGAGAGAGACTTCTCCTTGGCTGTTCCCAGGCTGTGGAACACCCTCCCACAGAAGGTGGGGTTGGCTTCCTCCCTACTCTCTTTCTGCCAGCAGGTAAAGACTTTTTTTTTGTTGAGATGTGAATTGTGTTAGCAGTGGTATGTGTAAAGCGGAGTGCTCTATTTTATTTTTTTATTTTTTATTACACAGTAATTTATCTTTTAAAATACATTTTAACTGTTTTAATCATGGTTTTAGTAACACTGGCATTTTTTAAAAAAAAATTGTAGAATTTTAGTCCGAGGGTGTGACTCTGTGGGAAGGGTAAATTACCAGTTGAAGCCTAGAATCTGGTCAGAGAATGTGATCTAGATTCGGGGTTGAGCTTTGTTAGGATGGGAATTAGAGTCGAATTCTGCTGGAAGCCCAAAAGAAAGGAAAGGCAAATAAAATATTGCAAACTAGCTAAACTTAAGCAAGACAAATCATGTCGTGAGAGTTTGGCTTCCTGAATCTCTCTGCCCATTGCTAAAATAAACCACAAGGTTAGACAGCCAAGCTGCGAAACCAGACAGTTCCCCTTTTCTACAGAACAAACAGCTTAAGAAATGAGTGGTCAGCATATAGGAGGGGGAGATTGGAGAACTCATGAACACAATACGTAATGCTAAAGAGGGGGTTTCCCAAATATGGCAAAAGGAAATGCTTGTAACAAATCAAAATAGCTTTTTAGATAGGCGGACCGGCAAGATTGTGCGCCCCGATAACAACAACCTGTCGGCGAAGAGGGGGAACTGCGGCCGGGAGTTAAGGTTTAAATATAGGATGTTTTGATTGCTCAGTGTGCTCTTGCCCTCGACCCAGGGCGGGGCACCCAATTCTGCAGTACTGAAAATAAAACCGGTTGCGCAATTGGCTGGTTGAACCATGAATCTGACTCAGTCTCATTATTTAAGTCCTCACTGGCATTTTACTAAGATCTTTATTGGGCTTATTTCTGACCATTTCTGGGGGCTCGTCCAGGATTTTTAAAGTCTCTGGTTCTCACCCTGGGATTCAGGCAGAAGCGGAAGATGTGTCCCACTGACTTCAGCGGTCCCCTAAGCCTAACCTCTGGGCTGGGTAGCCTGCAGACAAAGACCTGGATCAAGATTCTTGGATTGACCATGCACACAAACACCCACAGTGGCAGGGAGCAACACCACCTGCCACTGGGGTAACTGCAGACCAGGTAACTGCTGTGCACAGAAGCTTGGGTAAGAAAAGTAGACTGTTGCTAGTACTACCTGAGTTGGTCTGGACGAAAGGATACCTAGGGACTCTAGGACTCTCTAAGGACACCAATGACCATCATCTCATGGTGAGTATGAAATTGGGACCCTGGGTTTTTGGGAGGTTAAATCTCCTGGCATTCACACAACTTGTCTTGTTGGTGCGGACCTCTGCTCTAAGCACTTTTAACTGGAGGGTGAATGCCCCACAATTTACACTGGAGCCAATGATATTATAAGATCAGGCAGAACACTGAGAGCCACCCAGTAACAGTCCACAAGTAGCGGTTCATGGTCCATGGCCCCGGGTGGGACCAGATGGGTTGTGCCTGCACCTGTGTTGGGAGACATTGATTGTGGGAGTCAGAGTCCAGGTGGACAGTCTCCCTCTGAGACAGCGTCAGTCCCTTGAGGGAAGGGTGCCACACCAGGCACCAGCAAGATGGGAAACACCAAGTTAAAGAGGCACGGCAGGCCAGAGAAGGAGTCTGAGTGGACGCAGAGGGAGTTCGAGGAGACAGAATCTGGCCCCAACATCCCCTGTGACAGTCCTTTGGGGGTGATGTTGGAGTATTGAGAACAGGAAGGAATGTCCAGTACGAAGGGAAAGAGCAAAGAGAAAATGAAACAATATTGTGTGTTTTTATGGACCGGAGAGCCAGCTAAACCTCCGGCTATTCAGTGGCCAAAGTTTGGAGCCAGTGAGCCATGGATCTGCCAGTATTTATATGTAAATGCAAAAAGCCCTTTAGTCAAGATGAGAGAGTGAACAGAAGAGAGAGGACCCCTCGAGAAAGAGATCAGAGAATGAGCCAGAGCCCACAGAAAACTGGGACAGGCAAGGGAAATCAGATAAGGAAGAAGCGTTGTTTCCTTTGTCATAAGAAGGGGCATTTCAAGAAAGAATGCCGGAGACTGCAAAAGGGGTCCAGGGAGTGTGTTTTGATGGAAGGAGGGAGTCCCCCAGAAGGAGAGGACCAGGGGGATGGCTTGTCCACCCCCCCATATGTACGCTGGATGGTAAGGGTAGACTTGTGCCCTTTGGAACAAAAGGGGAGAATAGAATTATGAAGTGATTTATAAATATAAGTTGAATAAACTGTTTGAAGGGAGAAATTGTTAACATCTTTTGTGTGGATTTTTATTTTTGTGTGATAGAGGGAGAAGAGAGGTAGATTGAGAATGGGATGAATGTAGGATGGTGGATTGTTGATGTGGGGAGACTGTTTAGTAGCAGCTACTGGTGTGGAACTTGGATGGATGTGGCTGAATGTATTATTGGTTGGAGATCTGTGTATGTTTGTGTTTTGAGATGGTGTAGTTTGAACTTGGTTTTTGTGTGTAATTGTTGATACTAGTCCTTGTATTGTTTTCTTGTTTTCTTTTATGTTTGTGTGGTTTGAAATAAGAAAATTAGTTAAGAGGGAGAGGAGATAGTTTAAGAATTAGACCAGTTCTTAGGCCCCCACATTTATACCTGGGAAGAGCTAACCTTTATGATGGCTGCCCTCCTCACCCCAGAATATCTTGGAAAGGCAGCCCCAAGGTGAAGGAAAAACAGTAAGAAAATATCCCCTCGAGACCCCTGACTGGAAGAAGGATACTGATGAAGGAAGGAGAGAAACGGATAGTTTGAGGAAGTGATTATAGAAGTGATTAAGCAGGAGACTGCCCCAAGTGAACAGAATTTTGAGAAGGCAATTGAGGCAAGTTAGAGATGAGAGCTCAGGAGATTTTCTCTGGACGCTGGGAAGGAACATGCAGCAGCATTCAGGGGTGGATCTCTGGCGGAAATAGAGGAGTGGAATGAGAAACCCCTGAATGAACTGCTCAAGGAGGATTTAGCAGGTTTTTGTAAAGTGAGATGAGGGAAAGTGAGAGGTAGAAGTTAAGTTGGCAACAGTGGACGAAGTAGTGAAAGAGAGAGAGAGAAGGGAGCCCTTGAGAAAGAGATTCCAAAAGAAGTCCTGTATGCCTTGATGGAGGAGGATTGGAGAACTAAGGAGGATCAGGGGCTGCTGATATTAAAGTTCCACCAGGAGCCCTTGAAAAATTTATAAAGGGGACCAGAGGAAGTAAACACCATTGTCCCAAGGGGAGAAAATTGGGGAAAGCTACAGCCAAAATTTCTGGGGTTGAAAGCAGAGGATTAACAGTACCAGGAACTATTTACAGGCAGTTTCAATTTTATTGCAGAACTCAAGCAGCATGGGTTGCTGGCAGACACCCCCTCTGGAATTAGCTGTCCATTCCATTAAGCCTGGTGATTGGATCCTGGTGAAGCAGTGAAAAGATTCCAAGCTTGAGCAGAAATTGAGAAGGACCTCACCCAGTGCTCCTGACCACCGAAACAGAAGTCTGAACAAGAGAAAGGGTGGACATACATCTCCAGAGTCAAAAGAACCAGTGGAGCAGAGAAACACTGGATTGTTAGGCCTGGAAGTCAACCCTTGACACTGGTATTTTCTAAATGACTGAACACCGAAAAGGGGGGGTTGATCCAAGGGAAAAAGATCAAGTGCATTGGAGTCCTTATTATAGATATTGGAGATTGTGTGGACCTATGTTGGAGATCACACCTACAAACCCTCACACTGAGGTAATCTATCAGGCGCCCTAGTGCAAATTCTATGAGGTAAAGTTGGAAACCAATTGTAAGGAATACCACACCAAGGAGGGGATGCTGGTGAGATATTGGACTATAGAACATAAGTCATTGGGAGGGCATTGGTTCCCATCCTGGAAACTACGGTGGTTTTTGAGGAAGATTGGGGAGTCCCCTGTGGAGGTGTATGAAATCTCTGGGTGGAGTTCCAATAGGAGATTTGGGAAGTGTGAGCCTGAGAGTTCTAGTTCTCAGAATGGCTGGCAGAATCAGGTGATTTGTGCACCTCCACAGTGGAACAATTACCATGACTGGGTGTGTTACAGTTGCTATGGAATGCTATGGGTTGGAGGAAGCATCGGCAGAAGCAGTAGTGAAAGCAACAACTCAGAAGAGGGAGATGATGGTCTGTGGGTGGGACCAGATGTTCTTGATGGGGTGTGGACACATTATATGGAGGATGACACGGAAGCTTACATTGGTACACATGTTTGGGACCTTCACGGAACTTCAAGTAATACAGACAGCAGTGGTGAGGCTTCTGATCTCCCACAGACTCCCAATATTCTGGACCTTGATGACATAAACCCTAATTAGGACTCTGACGGTTGCTGATAAATCTACCAGTTTGCAACTGCAATGTCCCTGTAGAGCAACAATCTGAATCAGGTGAAAGAAGTTCACATAAAAACATTCCAGTGGAAGGTAAATGAGAAATGCCAAGTTCAAGACAGTGAGCAAGTGATTGTCCAAACACACACACAGGGCGATGGGTTTGCTTAGATCCATCTTCCAAAATAGGGAAACAGATTCTGGGAAAATTGAAGGGGGGTTCATACTCAGAACCACACCAGAATTTCACAGTAAGGAGAGTCACAGCACTAGAACAAGAAAATATTATGTGGATAAGGACATCCAGAGAAGGATCCTGCCCATGGATGGGAGTCCAACATTTATCTGCAGTTGGTAAGCAAAGTGGCTCAGGAATACACCACAAGACCCCCTTTCTATGCTTGTACACATGCCCCTACCCACCATGGAGGAGGAATGCCATTAATTGCAAAGCATCTCTCCCTTCAGCAGATGGGCGAAGATATGCCATGGGGAAGGAATATTTCCAGGTATGAAACAGCTCATTTCATGATGCTAAGTGGGGAGAGAGAGGCTCCAGTGTGCCTCCGGGTAGAAGGGGAGGAACAGAAGTGGGGTTGGAGTTGGAATTTGGGTCTGAGCCACTGCAAATTGGAATTACAAGCTAACCAGAATGACCTAAAAGAGTGGAGGCTGTTAACCGCTCCACCACTGTACATAAGGGAACCCTAATGGGATGTTGGTGTCTAATTCATGGGCAAAGGGTCAAGAACTCCACTTGTAGATGAACTACCTAAAGAGTCCCTAAGAAATAGAAGGGAGGTAAATGGTTGGGCAGAAACTGTTTTAGGGGACTGTTTCCTGTGCATGGGTTTGCTGCAAATTATAGAGACATTCTAGCCTTATCTGACTTATTTTTAAGATTGGTAAATGAAACTACTCTGATGAACGTTGAAATAAGACCATAAACATGACCACACATTTGAAAAACATGCAGGGAATATACAAAGTCAGAAAAGGTCTGGAGGAGTGGGATTCTGAATGGGGTTGATCAATCTCCAGTGGTTGGGGGTATTAGTGGTCATAATTACACCTTGCTGCTTCATACAATATTGCATACACCTACCAGAGATAATACCAAAAAGAAAGATATAACAGAAGGAACATTATTAGGAGATGGTAATATTAAGTAACACATGAAAAAGAGAAGTAACAAAAATGTTGAGAGAGTTTGAAGGAGGGCTTCAGCAGAAACATGAGACAAAAGAAAAAGAGTGGAATTGTTAGGATGGGAATTAGAGTCGAATTCTGCTGGAAACCCAAAAGAAAAGAAAGGCAAATAAAATATTGCAAACTAGCTAAACTTAAGCAAGACAAATCATGTCGTGAGAGTTTGGCTTCCTGAATCTCTCTGCCCATTGCTAAAATAAACCACAAGGTTAGACAGCCAAGCTGCGAAACCAGACAGTTCCCCTTTTCTACAGAACAAACAGCTTAAGAAATGAGTGGTCAGCAGTTGGAAGGGGGAGATTGGAGAACTCATGAACACAATGCGTAATGCTAAAGAGGGGGTTTCCCAAATATGGCAAAAGGAAATGCTTGTAACAAATCAAAATAGCTTTTTAGATAGGCGGACCAGCAAGATTGTGCACCCTGATAACAACAACCTATCGGCGAAGAGGGAGAGGAACCGCGGCCGGGAGTTAAGGTTTAAATATAGGATGTTTTGATTGCTCAGTGAGCTCTTGCCCTCAACCCAGGGCGGGGCACCCAATTCTGCAGTATTGAAAATAAAACCGGTTGCACAATTGGCTGGTTGAACCAAGAATCTGACTCAGTCTCATTATTTAAGTCCTCACTGGCATTTTACTAAGATCTTTATTGGGCTTATTTCTGACAGTTTTTGTTGGGAGTGTAGTCAAAAGGCTGTTATATGAGGTGTTTTATATGAGAGTTTAAAGATACGAGTGAATTGTCTAAAAATTGCACTGAAGAAATATATTAACTTTACCTGCAGATGAATTTTAATACTCTATTCTTACAGTTTTCTAGATAAAAGTTACAGTTTATTTTTGTGAACAAAAAAAATTTTTTTTGTAGAATAGGATTAATACTTTTGTAAGCCACCTTGGATCCCATCATAGGATGAAGGTAGGTTGTGTATTCAAAAATTAATTATTAATTAATTAATTAATTAATATGGTCTAAAAGTTTAACGAGGTTCCATTTTAACACAAATCACCCATTCTAACAAAGAAAGATACTCATTAACATCTGATTTCTAGTGCATATTTTGAAGAGATTCTAATCTTGATTTAGCAGTCTTTTCATTTCTAGCATACATGTATGTCCATTCATCAGTAGCACTGGCTATGAGACAAAGAACCACGAGGTCCTTGCTCTCCCACTATGCAGGTCTGTCTTCATTTGCGGGCCCCAGTTCCTGGCAAGCAGCCAGATATTTGGCTCCTTCTAGCTGAAGCTCAGTTCTGCAAATCCACATTGAGAGGTGCTTGCCTGTAGGGCCACTTCTGCACTACACTGTCATAGTGCTATGATTCTACTTTCAACATTCTATGGAATTCTGGGGTTTGTAGTTTACTGAGGGCAAAGAGCTCTCTGGCTGAAAATTCTAAATCCACCACCCTAAACTGCAACCCCCCAGAATTCCATAGGATGTTGAAAGTGGAATAATAGAGCTATAACAGTATGGTGAGGAAATGGCCTAAGTTTGGGAACTGGCAGCCTAGTGCTTCGGGACATTGCTGTGACTTTTCTTTTCACACACGGTCTGGTTTGTTTGTTTTTTTCATCAGTCTTAATCTTTTTGCAAACCTCTAAAAACCAAGCTAGCTGGGCCCAATACCCTATTAGAGAATGCATGGATGCAGTGGTTAGGTACTACCATTAAGCACCATTGACACCAATGGTTATAGAAAAAAAATAAACTTTTATTATACAAACTTCATTAGGGATAGGAAAGCTCTCTCAGGGGACTAGGCCAAGCTAAGCTACAATAGGAAGAAGGCTAAGTTAGTTTTATTTTTGGAGCAGTGAAAGCAAAAAGGAGGTGGAGGGAGGAGATATAATGATCGCTAAGAATATCAGTCTAAGGCCCTTTTCACACAGCATTTGCCATGTGAAAGGGCCCCTGGAGCGTTGCATGATTGTGAGGAGTGGTCCACACGATGCACTCACAATCGCACAACACTCCAGGGGCTGGCAGGCACCAATCAGGCACTATTTGATTTTCGGCTTTGAGCCAAAAATGGTGCGCGATCGCGCATCGCTCTGGGGCCCCGAGTGCATTTACTGTGTGTGCGGCGCTCCGGAGCCACAGCACTCGCGCTTCCTGCCCCAGGTCACCCTGAGAAAATCCCAGGGTGCACTGCAGAAGGAAGAGGAGGGGCTCTCACGCTACCTGCTCGCTAGCAGGCAGCAGCTGCAGAGCTGAAGCAATGGGGATACAAGAGCCTCTCACAAGAGGCTGTTCGCGCTATCCCCGCACCCCAGCTCCGCAAAAAGGTAAGCTCCAGAAAGGGCCAATGAGAGGCTAGGATAGTTAGATAAGCCTTTGGGTCACTGGAACACGTATTAACCCTGTCACTGATGCTCTCACTTAGGCCATTTCCACACTACACTGTTCTAGTGCTATTATTCCACTTTCAACATCCTGTGGAATTCTGGGGTTTGTAGTTTACTGAGGCCAAAGAGCTCTCTGGCTGAGAATTCTAAATGCTCCTCCCTAAATTGCGAACCCCCAGATTCCACAGGATGTTGAAAGTAGAATAATGCACTATTACAGTGTACTGCAGAAATGGTCTAAGACACACTTAACTCTTTAAACCCTGAGCATAGTTGCACTTCCAACATAACCTGTATGTGCCGACCAAGAAAGGAAATGTAGCGTGGCTTCAACCTTTGGGGCAGAACAAAGAATGTGGGAATAGAAAAAAGAAAGTTAACAATAAGATAGAAAAGGGACCCAGAGCAGCACCTCTTTAGTACCATATTGAGTGACTCCTGCCAGCAAAGTAGTTAGGCAGGCCCGCAAGAGGGTCTGCAGCTTCTGTACCCAGCCAGCCATAGCAGTGAGGGCCAGCAGAAGCAAACAGACAAACAAACATGTTCTTTTTAAGGCAGTGTTCTCATCCTTAAAATCCCCACTCCACACTCTGAGGGCTGGAGGACAGGAGCAAAGCCCTGAGACCCAGGGACCCTAATTGTAACAAAAGCATAAAGGAGTCGGACATTTGACCTTTATTTTCAAGAAATCTTTTCCTTCCCAGGTAGTGTTTCAGGAACTGAATCTACACACACAAATAGTACAGTGCATAAACACTATTTATTTGGAGTGAGGTGCATTGTGCAAGATGTTAGTGAGGAGACTACTGTTCAAAAGGAAATACAAGAGCTTAAGATCCCCAGCATTCCCTCCCCTTTTTCCTAGAGACCTTGAAGCCGTGAGAGCTAAGCAGCGCTTATCAGCACATTTCTAGCAAGTGTTTATCTAGGTATCTCTGGTACCTAGGTTTCTCTGGTACAAGCAGGCTGTTACTTATGCTGGACTACATATCCCATTATTTAATATGGAGCGCATCCCAACATCATGGGTTTGGTTTCATGCTACTTCTTAAACCTTCTCCTTCTAAGTTAGCATGGGATGGCCCTTGGTGTTACCTGCCAACAAGTTGACTTCAGCTTAGGACAACCTTATGAACGAGAGACTTGCAGGCCACCCTTTCATCACCAGCCCTGCTCGGGTCTTGCAGACTCAGGACTGTGGCTTCCTTGATTCAGTCTATCCAGCTGCAGTGTGGTCTTCCTCTTTGCCTACTGCCTTCTACCTCATCAAGCATTATTGTCTTTTCTGGTGATTCACATCTTCTCATGTACAAAGTACAACAGAAAAAAACAACAACCCCTAGATTGCAGGCCCTAACAAGAAGAGGTCCCTAAATCCAACTAACTACAATTAGTGTTAGAACAGTCAATAGTCCCTCTAATACTTTGATATGACTATGATCAATGTAATTCACTAATGTCTTATATTTGCAGTTGTAAATCATATGTCTCAGAAAAACAGTTTTTATTTTTTAAAAAGTCTTACAAAAAGTTCTTTTTAATAATTGGCTACATAGCTGTTAATGTAAAGCTAAAATAAATTACTTTCACTTTTTGTATTTAAAGGGTATGTAATTGAGGTGACCTACTTTCCTAATTAGAGACCATAGGCAGAAATTCTATATATTAAGAAAGTAGGTCACCTCAATTACATATCCTTTAAATACAAAAAGCGAAAGCATTAGCCACTGAAACGCTTACTGGAAGGAAGTGAGATTACAGCATGAAGAACACACGTGTCAGTTTACAGGTTTGAACAGCAATTTATTTTATATAGCTAATTATCAAAAAGAAATTTTTGCACCAATTTTTTTAGACAAAAACTATTTTTCTGAGACATATGGTTCATTTTATATATAACTGGAAACAACACATCACTTTGTTGGAGGTATTATAGAGAGAATTACACTTAGTACACCGCAGATGACACTGCATGACCTAACGTAAAGCATATTAACAAAAATGATAAATCTCCAGACTGAGGAAAGCTTTATGATAGGCTGTAAAAGCTCCTGGGAATAACCATCTCTTCTTGCTCAACTGCTGCTTCTTGTTTAAGTGTAGTTCTTATTTAAGTTCTGGGAATCTTCATGTAGACAACATATTTCATTTATTTCAAATCTTGTGAATTTTCATATAGCCTATATGACACTTTTATCTTTACATTTCTCTTATTTAAGTCTTGTGACTTGTTTGTAATTCAGTTATTTATTCTTGCTCAAACGCTGCTTTTTGTTCAAGTGCTGTTTCATTTAAGTTCTGGGAATCTTCATATAGCTTGCATATTTCATTTATTTCAAATCCTGTGAATTTGTTTGCAATTCAATTCAATTTATCTCAAGTTTTGTAAGTTTGTTTGACATTCAAGTGCTCCTTTTGTTCTAGTGTTTTTCTTATTCAATTTCTGCGAATCCTCATATAACGTGCTTGTCTTATTTAAGTCTGGGTACATGACATTATTTTATTGGTAAGTTAAAGTACCCCAATTTAAGATTCTAAAAGATTTCAATTAAATTATATCTAATTGAAATCTTTTAGAATCTTAAATTGGGGTAGTTTAACTTACCAATAAAATAGCAACATTATGTATGGAGACTTAAATAAGACAAGCACGTTATATGAGGATTCGCAGAACTTGAATAAGATTACTGGAAACACAAGACATTAGTAAATTATAACACTACATCACTCATAGGCCCTTTCTGAACCTTACCTTATCTCCTTGCCCTGTGGTCGTGATACTGGCAGCATTTTTGGCAGGAAGGGAGTGCAACAAGAACACTCCCCTCCACACCAGACTGGCTCCCTGCTGAAGGGAGCACAAGGGACACACCTCTTCATTCTGCGGCACAGCCAGGCTCTTTCCCATGCCGCACTGGGCCAGCAAGCACCTCCAATCATGCTTCTGGCCCTTCTGCAAGGCAGGTAAGTGCAGAAGCATCATGAGATTGGGGATCATGGATGGAGAAAATCTGTCAATGATTTACCCTGCTATTGCACCATCTGGTGATGTGAGAAGGATGGGACCACAATGACATCTTGCAGAAGCATCATAATGGTCCCACTCCTCGTGTATCCCTGTGCTGGAACACCACATCCATGCTGAAAGGGTGATAGTCATATATTAATGTATTAGAGGAATTAACAGACTCTTCTAACACTAATTGTACAAAGTACAACAGTCTCAGTTTAGTCATCTTGGTTTCTAGGGGGACTTCAGGCTTGATTTAATCTAATATTCTACACATTCTCTCTCACCTCCTAGAAAACCAGACATGCTCACTCCCATTACATGATGTTTCAGTTCTGGCCAATTCCCACATGGTATACATAGGACAGACTTTATGAACTCCATAGCCTAAAACAGGCTGTCACTGGCTCCGCCACCACCACCACCACCCTACCTTTTTGCTATTGTTATACAAAAGACCATTTTCTTGATGATGCCATACAAACAGCATCAAAATATATGAGGAAAAATGAATAATATCTATCAAACATAATCAAACTTTAAACTCTTATAAATACACTATTTCTTTTCCTTTCTACTTCAGACTTTCCATGAGTCAATCTTAAGCCAAAACCTCCTGCAGTCCTAAAGGTCAGATCAATCTATTGGGCCATATTCTGAATATAAGCCAAAGTACCTACTCTTCCCGACACTGCCCCAATCTCTGGTTATTAGTTATTGTGCAGATTGTGATGGGTTCACCTCAACCTTACAAGAGCTATAGCTGCAACTTCTTATTGGTTTCAATAAGAAACTGACTGTCCTTCCTCATTACCACATTTCAGTCATTAAAGGCTACATTTAATTTCTGTCTCCATTCTGTATAGCTCTCATTAGTGAGTCGTGCAAGTCTGGGTTTGGAAGCACAGTACCTAATGGGTAATGCGTTGGAGGCTAATCACCTACTCTATGTAAGAGACTGTACCAATGCAAAGGAAATGTTGGGCAAAATAAAAGTTTATGGTCTTTCATATGAAAAGTCTCAGTCAATTTGGATGAGGGAACTTGTACAGCTTTGCCTTCATACTAAAGCAGGCTGTGAAGCTTATATCAGCAAACTGATTATGATTTTTGATAAGCTGAATTCCTGTGGATTCCAGTTTTCTGATAGACAGAAGGTTTGTTTCCTGACTGGAACTCTAGGATCAGAGTTCAATCCCTTCATCTCTCTCTTACAAAATTTAAAAGGGCTAACCTTTAATGAAGCTATGTCTAAATTATGAGAAGAATGCATTGACCAAGGGGCTTCCCCTTTTGATCATACATAGAGACCAGGTGGATCAAATTACCTGGTCACTAAGAAGGGCAGACCCAAAGCTCCGCCTAGGGACCAATCAGAGCTCAGTTGCTATAACTGCAACAAGAAGAGTCCTTGCCCCCATTCTGTTCAACCTATATTTAAACAATCGAGCATCAGTACTAAATTCTCAGGTAGGACACCCCCCAAAACTGGCAACAGCAAAGGTACCACTCCTATTGTATGCAGATGATGCGCTCCTCCTATTGCAAACCAAAGTGGGCATTAAATGACTGTTAAGAGGTTTTGTGGAATATTGTGATAATAATTTCCTTAGCATAAATTATAATAAATCTAAAGTAATGGTTTTTTCAAAGAAAAGTGAAAGACGAGTCTGGAATATTAACAGACATAAAATAGAACAAGTAAACTATTTCAAGTCCTCGGAGTGTCATTTCACTCCTCAGAATCATGGGCTTATCACCGTAAGTTTGCAGTTATGCAGGCTGTACATATAGTAAAGGTAATAACCAGATTCTATTATACGAAAGGAGGGCAGTTAATTCCAGCAGCAGTTAAGATCTTTAAAGCTAAGTTTATCCCACAATTACTCTATGCTATCTCAGTATGGATACTAGGATTCTCACCCCAGGTGGAAAAAGTATTGTCGTTCTTCCCGAGAAAACTATTTGCAGTTCCAAATTGTGTGCCCACAGCAATCCTGAGGCTTGAGGTGAGAATAATGTCACTAGAATGTACAGCCTGGAAATGGGCAATGGGACACTGGTTAAGGTGGACTTTTCTTGAGAAAGAGGTAGGATATAAGTGTCTAATACTAAAAGACACTTATACCTTGCGTCTAAATAAAATGACCCTTGATAAAATGCTTAAACTGGGCCTCTCAGATTTTTTTTTACTATCAGTGGGTATGACAAGAGCAAATCTGATTTTGAAACAACATATAAAATATATAGATTACTAACATGCAATAGCAGTGGCACCATCCACCTGTTCCCCTATTTATTTAGGACTGAGGTTTAATATGAAAGAGGAGGCTAAATATCTTAAATCTAAATATTCCCAAATTTCTACATGCTTTTAAGTAGAGCAAGATTCAATGTCCTTCCATCAACGGTCCTGGAGAGGCGATATAAAAGACAGGCACATAATGAATGGATGTGCCCCTGTGGAGAAGAAAGGGTGGAAACTGTACGCCATGTTTTCTTTGAATGTTCTTTTTATAAAGATCAGAGAGAAAGATTAATATATCCCTTGTTAAGGAATTTGCCTGGAAGATCTTGGAACACATGGCTAAAATTTCTTCTTGACGATTAAGATAAAAAGGTCACCGAGATTGCAGCCAAATTCCTTGTCTCTGCAATAAATACTCATAAAGGTATTTTACAAAATTTATAACACTATAGGCCATATAGGCTAGGATGGTTAGAAAATCAATCCAGAAAGTTGCAGTTGTTCAGAATATATAAAATTTAGTAGCCTGAGGGAGCCATAGTGTGGTGTGTTCATCATGGAAAGGACATATTGTTGGGTAGAGTAGCTGCTGGATTAATTGTACTTAACTATATTTTATCATTTTTAAAAATTGTTTTAATACAATTTATGCATATACAACTCTGTACCCCTATGTATGCAAAACACTGTACATTTAATGTTGTAGGTGCAATACTGTATGTGTCTAATGTTTTTAATAGCCTAATGATTTATAAATCGTAATAAAGGCAGATGATGATGAACAAGAAGGGTCACATTGCAGGAAACTGTACCCTTCCCAAAAAGCCCTCAGCCAATGGTAGCTCTCCAACTAAGAAATTTACAAGACAAAGGCAGCATGAAGTAGGTGAATCAAGCAAACAGTCTTACAGAGGAAGTAATTTTCTTTTAATGGGACAGACTCTAGCAGTTAATGACTACAAGCAGAAAAATAGTTGTTGGATTATAGATTCTGGCTGTACCAGTCACAGCACATTTTCTGATGCTTGTTTTGGTACAATTGATAGAGATGCTACAGGAAAAATTCAAGCTGCAAATGGTGAATCCATGCAGATCCTGGGATCAGGAAGCTGCACTTTAAACTGCCTATTGCCTAATGGCAAAGTTACCCAGAATGTAGTAAGTGATGTCTTGTTTGTTCCTGAATTACACTGCAACATGCTCAGTGTGTCTGCTTTAAATAAGAAAGGATTTGAAATATTTTTCAAACAAGAGAAATGCACAGTTACCAAAGATAATGTCCTTTTTGCAGAAGCATTTGAGAATAATGATGTCTATGAGTTACACCTTTCAGCTCAACAAGCTAATGTTGCTAGAGCACAGATGAATGAGAACAGCCTTGACCTATGGCACAGACATCTTGGACGTCATGATCCAAAGGCAGTTTTTGAACTGCAGAACCAGAACTTGGCCACAGGAATCAAGGTGAATCAACAATACAATGAGAACACTACCAGGTGCGTAACTTGTGTTGAACAAAAGTCAGTCAGACCCTCATTTCAGCCAAGGACTGAAAAGAGAACCACTAAGGTACTGGATCTCATTCACAGTGATTTGTGTGGTCCATTTAATGTTCCTTCACTTGGTGGAGACAGATATGCTTTAATTTTTGTGGATGATTTTTCAAGGTATTGTGTTACTTATCTTCTGAAAGAGAAGAGTCAAGCTCAAGACATGCTACAGAAGTATGTTGCCATGGTAAGAACCAAGTTTGAGATAACACCTAAAGCTATCCAGACAGATGGTGCTGGTGAGTACATTTCACATCGCACACAAGCTTTCCTGGAAGAGCATGGCATTTTCCACAGGAGGAGCATTCCTTACACTCTTGAGCAGAACAGGATTGCTGAAAGGAAACTGAGATCTCTCCTGGAGATGACAAAGTGCATGCTGGCAGATGTTCATCTTCCCAGTAAATTTTGGGGTGATGCCTTTATGACTGCAACGTATCTCCAGAATAGATTGCCAACAAAAGGCACCACACAAACACCATTTCAACTATGCCATGGCAGAGTACCAGACATGAAACACATTAGAACCTTTGGAAGCATTGCATATTCATACATACCACAGCAGAAGCAACACAAACTAGATGCAAGAGCAGAGCAGACTATTCTAATTATCTGTGTTCCTGGAAGCAAAGGCTAAAGAGTAATGAACTTAAAGACTGGTGAAGTTGCTACCAAGCATGTAGTTTACTTTGATGAACAAAGCAGAGCTGATAAGAGAGGAATAGATTTTCCAGATGAACAAGTGACTTAGAATCACCGGAAGAAGAAAAGCAAGATGTTGAACCTATCTTAGAAGTGCAAATGCTGTCTTCATCTGAAATACCACAAGCAGCTACACAACCTGATTCTGAACAAAGGACTGAGATGTATGCTGCAGAAAGGGAGCTAAAGGCAGAGAGCAGTACACTAAGAGAAGGGGATGCAGATGGCTCTGACCTGAGCGCTGGACTAGAGGATGCTGCAGAGACAGAACAGGTTCCAGAACAGGTTCCCAGATGCTCAATGTGATCCAAGAAAGGTGTACCAGCTCCACGCTTGTCCTACCCCGCAACATCGGTGTTACCAAATGAACCATCAAGCTTTGAAGAATTGAACAGATGCCTGCAACTGAGGTAGCTCAGTGGAGAAAAGCAGCACAAGAAGAAATAGATGCACTGCATAAGAATAAAACATGGACACTTACTGAACTTCCACCAGGAAAGAAAGCCATAGGGTCCAGATGGGTCTTCAAGCTGAAACTGGATGCACAAGAAAAGGTGGAACACTACAAAGCAAGACTAGTTGCTCAAGGCTTCTCACAGAAATTTGGAACAGACTTTGATGAGACATTTGCACCTGTTGTCAAACACAGCACCATAACACTGCCTCTCAGTCTAGCTGCTTCCAAACATTATGTCAGACACCTTTGTTACTGCAGTTTCTAGCCCGAGCTTGTGGTATATTAGATATCATTTGATATCAATAATTTGGCCTTCTTTACTCATTCCTCTCCACGTGCTTGCGAGCCCCCCGGACAAGCATGCATACAGGCACGGCCGATAATAGCCAAAACATTCCAAACAGAGATTGTCCTCAGGGCCCCTTTTTCTGGTTGCTCTGCCTTCAGAGGTTGAGCAGGCAGAGCAAAGGGAAGGCTACTTGTGTTCTGCCACCTCCAGGCAGGTCATCTGGAGTTCTTACACAGCTCTTTTTACTGAGCCAAGTGGACAAGCCAGCCTTTTTCAACAGTCAACAATATTACGCTTTTCTCTGCCTTGTTGTTGTTATTGTTGTTATTCATGTGTTTTTACATTACATTTACATTCATGTGTTTTTACATCTCTTCCAATTTTATTGTTTCCATGGTTTTACTGAACATTTGCTCACACTGCACATAGTATAGTAAAGCTGTACTGCAACCTTTATATCCAATAAGTGAAATGATATCACAGCAAAACAGTAAAAAGTTGAGGGAAAGAGATGGAGAACAATAAAGCTTAAACTGTTTCCCTCTAGCCTGTTTAAGTCACATCTTGAGTCCTGCTCAGGCAACCTGAAACAAGGGACTAACTTGGGCCATTTCCACACTAGACTGTTATAGTGCTATCATTCCACTTTCAACATCCTATGGAATCCTGGGGTTTGCAGTTTAGGGAGGGGCCTCAAAGACCTCCGCTTCCTCCTCTCCTCAAAGGCTCCTCCCTAAACTGCAAGCCCCCAGATTCCATAGGATGTTGAAAGTGGAATAGCAGCACTATAATAGTCTAGTGCAGAAATGGTCTTAAACTATAGACCCAATTGCGAGGGGGGGGCTGTTATAGAAATAGGAAACCGCCTCCAGGAATATGCCAGCCAACTAGAGCATGTGAAGTTATTGTAGAAGTGACCTTACCCTTCTCACATAATATACTTCCACCTCATCAGCAGAGCCCTCTTGTCTGCTTTGGATTCAGTAATTTGCAGGGGTTTTTTTAAAAAAGGGCAGCTTTGGAATCCAGCCTATTAATCAAAAAATGTAGGCAATTCATTGAAGGCTAAGTGGTAGTTTCAATCTAGATTTAACCAGAGGGCACAAAGCTTGTCCTTTTTGCTGGCTAAATTTATCATTAATAGAAACACTGAAAGAAACAAGTAGTTGCTGGCAGATTCTCCTGATCAGATGAACAGAATGACAGATGAGTGGGAAAAGAGTGTGCATGCGTGTGATGCTTGCAGGCAGGCATCAGATCTGGTAGATCTGAACTGGACAGGTGGGTCCAGGGGGTACTAAGTACTTCATGCTTCAGGGGAACTGTGCCTCCCATTTTACACCAGGCTGTAGTGCAACCTCTGCTGAGGAGACTCTTCCTGGACGCAAAGGTATGTGAGAACTACAGTCTGGTCACTAATAGTCCATTTTCCTGCCCAGGAAAAATATCAAAACAGCCTTGGTTGCTCAAACTGACAAGCTATTCCAGATGAAAGACAAAGGGATGGCTGTCTATTGCTCCTCTCTTATTTCTCTGTGGTGTTCCACACTACCCCATCCCATCCCATCCCATCCCCTCCCATCCTGTTATTTATTCTGCACCTTTTCCCCAGAGCTGGGACTTTTGTAAGGCAGCTTATAAAATGAAAAGCATTGCAGATAAAAATACACATGGCTAAAACCATACAAAAAGTTATGATTAGAATAGTATTGTGCTGTCTATAATTTAAAACCATTTAAATATTAATTTAAAAGTAAGGAAAAAGATAGTACTATATAGCATACTTAAAAATTCTTTTCTTGTAAGATGTTATTTATTTATTTTATGTGCCACTCCTCTGCCACCACAGGACCAAGGCTGCTTAGCAAAAGACTAAAAGAAGATAAAGCTAAAAACAAGGGAAAAATATTAAACAGGTTCTCATATTAAAATACCATTAAATTTTAAAAAGTGTAATATCATTGAAAAACAAGCAGTTCCCCAAAACCTGATAGAACAAAAGATCTTTACCTGCTGCCAGAAGGGACAGGAAGGAGGCAGGAAGCCTAGCCTCCCTGGGTTCCAGAGTCCAGGAGCTGCCCCAAAGAAGGCCTTTCCCCACATTCCCCTGAAGGGTGCTTATAAATGTGATGGGGTCAAGAGGAGCACCTCCTCTGAAGGTCTTAAAGTGTAGGAACGTTAACCTGGGAAAATACATTCCCTGGGCTCTTTAAGGCTTTATAGGTAGCAGACGGTAGATAATAAACAGCACTGAGTTGTCAGAAACAGGCTGGCAGGTTGTTGTTCAGCTTCTGGCAAAGGTTATCCTGCTTTCATCACCTTGAAGATGAGTTGAAGATGACTCAGAAGCTGCAGCTAGTGCAAAACACATCAGCTAGACTGCTGACCAGAACAGCTTATAGAAACCACATAAGGCTGGCTTTAGAGGCATTGCGCTAGCTACTGATATGTCTCTGGCCTGAATTCAAGATGCTGGTGATGACTGTGCAAGTCCTAAACAGGCTTGGACCTCGATATTTGAAAGAGGATGCTGCTAGAGGCCTGAAAGCGGGGGTCCTCCTCTGTGTCCCACTGTGGGAACAGTACACTGTGGCCATTTCCGCCCTACACAGTTACAGTGCTATTAGTCCACTTTCAACATCCAGTGGAATTCTGGGGTTTGTAGTTTATTGAGGCCAAAGAGCTCTCTGGCTGAGATTTCTAAATGTACCCCACTAAACTGCAAACCCTAGGATTCCATAGGATGTTGAAAGTGGAATAATAGTGCTATAACAGTGTAGTGCGGAAATGGCCTGTGTGAGGACGTGGGAGAGGGCCTTCTTTGCTGGGGGCCCTACTGTGGAATGCCCTTGGAAGACTGACTAGGGCCTTTTTCACACACCACCTCCAACCCGCAATGGCCACAGGACGGCCACGAGATCGCGACGATGGTTCTGCATGATGTCGTCACGATCCCATGGCCATCCCATCGCAATCGTGGATTAAATCATGTTTGGGTTTCTCCTGAAAATGACACGCAATTGTGGAGTCCTCCCACCTCTCTCGCACACTTACCTGTCATGCAGAATGGCACGAAGCACAATGGCTGTACGTCCTCCCCCAGTACAGCCTGGGAAACTGCTGGGCTGCACTGTGGAAGGGAGGGGAGGGGCCATCACACTTCCTCCCATCCAGCGGGCAGCCGGAGCGGAGTGGGAATGCATCAGAAGCAATTCTCTCCCAGAAGAGGCTTTCTCTGGATCCTCACACAATGGCTTCGGAAAAAGGTAAGTTGCGGAAAGGGCCTAGGTCAGGAACTGAAACCACACACACAAATAGTACAATGCATAAGCACTATTTATTTGGAGTGAAGTACATATAAAAGATGTTATTGGGAAGACTGAGTTCCAAAAGGAAATACATGAGTTTAAGGTTCCCCGCGTTCCCTCCCCTTAGCCAAGAGACCTTGAAGCCATGAGAGCCAAGCAGCGGTTATCAGCACATTCCCAGCAATGTTTACCTAACGGTACCTAATACCTATGCTTCTTCAGCTACGAGCTGTCTGTTAGATTATACTAGACTACATATCCCATTACTTCATATGGAGGGTATCCCGATAGACTAGCACCAGCACTGGCTTCTTTCCAGCACCAAGTTAAAAATGACTTTTTATCCAAAAAAATGTAGCAGTCTAACGATTTTGCCCAAATCTCTAGAGGTTTTAAATTGTTCTAAATTTTAAATTTGTTCTAATTGCAAAATTATTTAACATATTTTTGACTGTTTAAATTATTCCTCATTCTTTTAAACTAATTTTTAAACTGATATTTTCTATGTGTCACATTCTGATCTTGCAATGGGATATAAATATTTTAACCATTAAAAAATACATTTATTAGAGCCTCTCTGATGTCGTACTCCAGTTATGTGTACCTGTTCTGTTGTCTTGAGAAATTTCTGACTTGTGTGTTGTGGCTAGCATGGAGAACTGCATCACCAAATGCAGAGGAAAATCTGGGAGAGTGCAGTGAGCACAATCCCTGTAAGTAATGAATAGATGATCATCTATACATGCTAAGAAATTGGCAGTGTAACTCAAATTGGTCACCATTAAGATTTCCACAACTGAACATGTATTTAAGGACATCTATCAGGCAGTAGGCATTAACATACACAGCTGAAACCTACTCCAAGGACATCATAGAGCTGGCAAAGGCCATGCCTACTGGAGGCCATGCCTTTACTGCACTGGGAGCTGATACACTGATCCTTTGTGACTTACCATTCCCTCAACTAAAAGCAGGGCCATTTCTCTGCCTAATCTAGGAGGCAAGAATATACCCAGACTAAGGCCCTTTTCGCACAGCATTTGCCCTGTGAAAGGGCCCCTCGAGCATCGTGCGAATGTGAGGAGCGGTCCACACGACGCACTCACAATCACGCGACACTCCAGGGGCTGGCAGGCACCGACCACACACTTTTTCATTTTCAGCTGTGAGCCGAAAATGTTGTGCAATTCCGCATTGCTCTGGGGCCCTGTGCGCACTTGCTGTGCGTGCAGAGCTCTGGAGCTGTGGCGCATGCACTTCCTGCCCCAGCGCAGCTTGGGAAACTCACAGGCTGCACTGTGGAAGGAAGAGGCAGGGCTCTCGTCCGAGCAGGCAGCAGCTGCGGAGCTGTAAGAACCGGGACGCGAGAGCCTCTCACTAGAGTCTGCTCATGCGATCCCCACACCCCAGCTCCGCAAAAGGGTGCATTGCAGAAAGGGCCAAAGTTAACTCAGTTTTCCTCTCACTGTATCTTGGTTTAAAAATACTATATGAACTCAGAGCTTCCATGCCCAGTTTTCTCATGAGGTCCACATATAATTGTTGGATTCATGTTGCCTACTCTTTGACCCACTAGTTTGCTGCTGAAAATGACTTTGCCCGTTGAAGTAATTGAAAATGACTTGCTTCACACTCATGAAGTCCCTGTGCAGAAACCCTTTTACAGCCAACAGATATTGCCCTCTGCTCCTCCTTTTGTTAGCTGTCCTGCCCTCTTTTCTAGCCATGAAAATGGGCATTGAATTCTACAGTGGAAAAATTCTTCTCCCTCTCTCATTCATTCTGATACAATGATATTACCTGAAAGGATCATGCTCTGAAGCTGAGTGATGGGAGATTTGAGAAAGAAGAAAAGGAAGGACTTCTGCACATGGTTAAATTGTCCAATTCTTTACTATAAAATGCAGGAATGTTTGTCAAACTGTACAGCTTCAAATGAAGATCAGACAAGTTCTTGGAGGATAAAGCTATTACTAACTACTAGCTGTAATCACTCTACAGTACTTCCAGTATAAAAATGCAGTGGTGTTGTGCTCTTTGACTTACCTACAGGTTCCCTGTGAGCATCTGCTTGGCCACTGTGAGAATGCAATGCTGGAATAGAGGTAGATGGGAACACAGTTTCAGATTGATCTATCATATTAATCTCTTGAAATTAATATTAATATTAATTAACGTTTATCATATCAATCATCTGAAATTAAAATATCTTGGGAATGGCAACCTTTGCATGCTTAATCAACTGCCTAGTTAGTTTGCATGTCTATTGTAGGCATAGAGTAAACTTCCTGTTGTTTGGTCAACACCCACTTCCCCTTGCATGTTCTCTTCCTCTTTGCCTTTTTGTTCTTCTGCTTCCGTGCAAGCATGTGCTATTCGATCCTCTAGCAAGCATGCTTCTCTGTAAGCATGTAACTGCTTAATTTCTTCTTACTTTTCTCCAAGAATTTGAACCTGTGTAAACTATGCACAAGATTATGTGAGTAAATCTTTCTACATACTTTTAACCAAAGTGTTTGTATTTATCTTGAGCTGGTTTAAGTGTGTCTGAGGTGGAGTGATAGAAGTGGGGCTGGTAATCTGTTCAATTTCTGTTTGTGCATTTACTAAATGCTCTGCTGGTTGGGAGACCTACCAATCTCTCAATTTTAATATTTCTCAACAAAAAATAGCACCAGACCAAAAAAGTCTACAGCCTTGGAGTACAGATATCAGTCTTGAAAAATCCACTCTGGATTTTTCCTAATTCCAGTAGGTCCACCAACTTGAGTCAAGTGCAAAATGCACCCTCTCAGCATGCAGTAATATGCGCCCTTGCCACAGGATGACACTCTCATGCATTGTCTCATCAAAATCCCAGCAGCACCTCTGAGTGAGTGTCCCCATTGCTCCTCTCCACACCCAACCAGCTGCCTGTGGAAGGAAGTGCAAGGAACATACCCCTTCCTTCCACACTACAGCCAGCGTTTTCCCCATGCTGCAGTGAGGAAGGAAGTGCATGATCACACTTCTAGTCCGTCTGCATGGTCAGCTGCAATGGAAGGCTTGTGCAATTGGGAGTCGTTGATGGAGTTTTTCCATCAATGATATACCACATGATCGTGCTAGCTGGTGATGCAAGAAGGGTGGGACCACAACAATGTCACACAGAAGTGTTGTTGCAGTCCTGCTCCTCTTGTGTCCCCATGCTAGCAGGACACCATCCTGTGGAAATGGCTTTTGTGGGCAAAGAAGAAATCTCATACAGTTCCCACCACCATTATCAATGAAAGTGAGGATAGAACCAAATACTTGCTGACGTCATGAACCTATGCATTGAAATGACAGGCTTTCAGACATATCATCTCTCCCTCACCACACCCTCAGTGAGGAGGTTCAAGTTGTATCCTGCTTGCTCCTTCCTGGATTAACATGGTGGTATTCAATTAACAGTGAAAAGCTAAAGTTTGAAAGAGATTATTTTTACTTCACAAAGAAGTACATACTTCAGACAAAGACTATATGAGCCTCTATGGAAGGGGTGAGCAAATAATTTCATATCGAATGGTAGGAAGACCTTTTCATTCTAAAACTGCACCTCTTGCATAACAAGATTTTTTTTAAAGGCTTCTTTGCCACTTTCATTATGGTAGTTATGCTGTGATTCCCAAACCTGGCAAATACTAGTTATAGGAAATTAATTAAAATCAATTGAGTTAACTTAGAACTCAATTCAACTGCCCCTTGCAATTAACTTTTTCATTAACCTTTTCATTAGAAAATTCCTAACTTAACTGAATGTATTTTAAAGTTAATTTACTGAATTAAATTGGTCTTTCAGTATTAAAATAATTCTGGAACTAAGTTACTAATTATGTTATTAGTTAATTAAATGAGAGAACAACAAATTTTCCATTTCCCAACTGGTTCTTTAATCACTGCAAATAGCTATATGAATCCTTGTTTATTTTTCTTTAGAATTAGATTATGACAGTTTAGTTAATTCAAAGGTTCAACAGTTTTAAACCAGTAAGTAGTAAGGGCAACTTAGAAAAAGATGGTCTTCTTTTCATCCAGATAGTCTTCCTGTGTTCTCATAGGATTCTTCCTCTGTCCCAGGAAACTGAATTTTGAAGCTCTTAATCTTGTGATTTTTGCTTAAATCCAACTGGAAATCAGTAAACTAAAAACTGACCAGGAGCAAGTGACAGTGAGGTGAATAAAAGCAAGGAAAAGATCTTTGCTGGGGTGAGTGGGAATTGGCATTTCAAAAATTCATGTAACTTCTCCACAAAGCTCAAGCAGGACTGCAGTGGTAGGGGCAGAATTTTCACAGGTCACATTTTCCAGCTTTATTCTAGTAAGTGCATTCATCTAACTTAAATTTAAATAGAAGCTTAGAATTAACTTAATTCATTTGCCCCTTCTAAATTAAATATATTTTCATTAGATTATTTGGCTTTTCAGCTAATTGACTAAATTCATTGACTCTTTCCTACTGACTTTCCTATCTCCGCGAGATACCATACTCAGCCTACAAATTTTCAAGCTGATTCTGTAATAAATGCTAGGATACAGAAAGTTGCTACAGCACTGATAGTTATAGATCAAGCAAGATTTATTCAATACAGGCAGGATTCTGATAATCTCAGATTGGTTGTTAACTTCATCCCTTTTAATGACAAGAAATTAGATCAGCTACTATGCTTTCATTAGATGATGAAAAAACTTTAGATAAAATATATACAAAATATATTGCAAATTCATCTTTGCTACACTGGCTAAGTATGGGTTTTCTCAAGAATTTATTAAATGAGTTAGAATTCTTTATTCATTTCCCTGTTACTCAGTGTTGTCAAGTAGTATTTTATCTCTGCCATTTCCTCTTAAAAATGATGCCAATAGGGTTGTCCTCTTTCTTCTCTTCTCTTTGATTTATGTTTAGAAACTTTGCCCTGTGTCATTTAGAAAATATTAATATTCATGGCTTCAGGCACATTCTTTAGAATTTTAAAGTATTCTCCATACAGATAGTTTTTTACTCTTTGTTTCTGGACTTCAGTCTTTCATTCTGGAATTAATGAAGGTGATTAATGTTTTTAGAGAGGTGTTCAGTTATTTTATGGATTTTGGCTGGTCAGAATTAAAGCTGATGTCAGTGGCAGAAAATGTATCACAGGCTGCCGCTTGGCACTTCCAATGATGTCTAGAAGCTGTTACTCATCTTGGAATACTGAATCCCAGAGGTATTTCTTAAATGATTAAGTTAAATCTCAGTAAATTGATTCCTGAGATACCATTAAATTTGGACAAATAGACACTTTTAAATTTGGTAAATTCAGTGTAGTTGCAATTAATATCTTAGATAGTTTACTGTATGTTCTTTGTGGAATTCCCATTTAAGTAGCTTGAAGTTTTTTTTTTTAAAAAAGTACCTTGTTTCGGAAATCTATGTGGAACTTCTTACTGCTTTACTGAGGAGGATGCAGCTTCCATATAATGCTGGTGAATTTGGCTTTCCTGAGGCCCTTTCACACTACACAGTTACAGTGCTATGATTCCACTTTCACATGGGTGCATCTTATTGCTGCAGTTTGATCAGAGGCACCACAGGAGCTCTCTGACTAGGATTCTAAACTATCAAATCTAGGATTTCACATTATGTTGCCACTGCAGTTAAAATAGAATGTTGTTGTGTTGTTGTTGTTGTTGTTGCTGCTGCTGCTGTGTGCCTTCAAGACATTTCCAACTTATGGCAGACTTCTCATGAGGTGTACTGGGGTTGAAAATATGTGATGCACCCAAGGTCATCCTGTGGCTATGGCTGATGGAGGAATCACACCCTGAGAATTGAGTCCAATTCTCAAACCACTAATTACACCATGCTGGTTCTCTTAAAAGGGAATACAGTATTACAGTCAGCCCTCCACATTTGCGGGTTTCACTTTTGCAGATTTGATTATTCATGGATTATTTGCTGTCACCCCTGCTGCCTCCCTGTGCCATTTTTAACAGGGACTGCAAGCCTCATGAGACTGAGAAACTGAGAACAAGGTTTGTAAGTCCCTATTAAAAATTGTTTGGGGCAGCAGTGGAGGCGGCAGCCAGCCCCACCAGCCACCCACTTCTGCCTTGTGAAGGTACCCTGGTGCCCCAAATAAATCCATGGTGGGTTGAATATAGTGATCATACTTTTTGGCATGTTAAATATGGTTTGGGAGGCCCTAGAGTTATTCATCGTTTTTCCAAATTCACAGGGGTCCTGTGCCCCTAACCCTAGCGAATGTGGAGGGATGACTGTATAATCATGTAGTCTGAAAGGATCTCAAATACTAGCTTAAAACATTGGACCAGTTTCTTGAATGGTACTAATCACTGGGCTTTCTCTTCTCTGATTAACTTTTTATCTTAGGCTGTTTGGAATCTTCCTTGTCTGATACCTCTTTCTGTGTTGATGGCATTAAGGTCTAAATGTGTCAGAACTGGTTTTACTGCCTCACTCCTAGTTTTTGCAATTGTAGACCTTTGGTGAATCATGTCACAATTTCAACTGGATCCATTTTCAAATGGTCCGCTAACTTTATGGGGCACTGCAGAGCTCAAAATTGGGAAGAAACTTTTTTTTTTAATGGAATGTTGGGCCAAAGAGAATGATTTCCACATTGGAACAATTGATTGGCTGTGTTGAAATGAAAAATTCTAGTTCCTTAGGCTGAAAACTGGATAAGATTTACCAAATTCTGCTGAATCACAGTATTTATATTGGCAGCATTTGCAAGAATTTGAAAATGGCCCTGCAAACCTTAAGCCCTTACCATTTGGAAATGTGTATTTACCTCTACAGAAAAAGGAAATCACGGTATTTGTTTATAATTGTTTGTTTCTGGCTAATAACTATGGTCACAGAATCACAGAGCTGCAGTGAAACCCTCAAGTTCATCTAGTCTAATAATTCCTTGCTGAAGCTCTAACCCCAGGAGAGCCTTTTTTCTAACCTGAAAGTAAACTGGAAATTGATGCCCTATTTATTCCTACTCAACTAAAAGATTCTCTTGCAGCCACGTAGCTTGGAGTGTGGGTAGGGGGGGTAGGGGCAGGGAGGCAGAGAGTCAGGGGCATGGCTACGTCATGCAGGGGCTTGGCCACGTCATGCAGGGTGCCCCCCAAAAAATTGCTGTCCAGGGCGCACCGCCCTCATCACCCCCCCCCCATACATACGCCAGTGTTCTCTTGGGTCTAAAAAATGAACCATGGAAAGCATATTTAGTTTTAAAAAAAAAAAAAGTTGAAAAAAAACTGTATGAGGGAAGTACTTCTGGCAGCCTCAAAAAGGGGCTGAAGTGCTGCCTGCTGGCTGTAGGCCACATTTTCCTTAGGCTCCTACCCTCCAACACTCCACATCTGGCAACAGTCATCCCACTTTTCAGCTGCTTTTCAGTGGTGCACCAAGTGTATTTGACCCCCCAATGCAAATAATTTTTAAACACCTCTATTAGTCTTCAACAACATTATTTTCAGTAGTAATCATGAAATGAAATAAATAATAATAATGGCCAGAAAAGAAATGCAGAGAACATTATTATTAGAGACTGACAACTCTGAAGCCCAACAACCATTAAGAACAGATTAAAAGAGCAAAGAATGCCAGCTTCCAACCAGGCTACTCCTACCAAATTCACCAGCCACACATGACTAAATGAGAATGATACAACAAGCCATACGAGCTATCTTTTAGGATCTTTTCTGGGTATAATATCTGAATACCACAGAAGATCCCAGTACCGTATTGTGCAAAAGGCACAGAACACCTACTTCTGAAATATCCTCACAGATCACGTAGGACTCTGGGCACAACGTGTATATTTTGCAAAAGAGCTGGTAACTGTATTGAGCAAAAGAGCTTGGAACACCAACTTCCCCAACACCCACCCTCACCAAATCCACTAGTTATTGAGGACTCCGTAGGAATTATGAGAAAAAACAAGGAAATTCCACAGGAATCACCCTATAGCCATTCTAGACACAAACTGTGCTTTCCGCAAAGGCTGTGAATTTGGTGAGGATGGGTATTTGAGAAGTGGGAATTCTGGGCGTTTTAGAACACACAGGCTATGCCCAGAATGACTACTAGAAGCTGGTTCCTGTGGGATTCTTCTGCTTTTCCCCATCACTCACATGGAGACCTACCTGGCTGGTGAACTTGGAGGGGGGGCATAGATACTGCTAACCAACATTTGGAACTAGTGTGGAGACGCATTTTCACGTTATATTGAGATGTTGTAAGCCTATTGCTCTTTTGGCAGGAGAAATAAGTAATCAAGCTAGTGATTGATGTAGGGGACAACAGCTGAGATGTGAAGCATTCTCTGTTTTCCTGTGGACACACTAAGAGTGGAAGCAACTTAACTGTACTGGATTTTTGTGAAGAGATATGAGATGGTGAAGAACCCCACAAAATATTGATTTTTTTTTTGTAATATTTCCAAGGTATGTACAAAGCAATCTTTTAAAAACATGAACTATATAAGGTATGATATTTGGTTTTAATACAGAGACCTAGCTCTAATTTAGAAGATAATAATAATTTCTTTCCATACTTTCTCATAGTTATTTTTATATAGGTCTGAATTCTTCATGAGTTGTATACCTAAATATTTCGCTTTCTTAGTTATATTGTAGCTGGACATTTGATTTAAATTTAGTTGTTCTTCAATCAATAGGGGTTTTTTGTTAATATGTTAGTTTTTTATTAATATACTTTTAAATCCAGATATTTTTCTGAATTCAATAAGTATTCTTTGCAATTCTTTTATGCTTTCTGTAGGGTCTTCTAATGATATTACGGGGTTGTCTACAAATGCTCTTACTCTATATTTTTATCTTTTCACTTGACACCTTTTATCTTTGCATTATCTCTTATACTTGAGATTAACATCTCAATTACCAACAGAAGTAATAAAGGAGATAGTGGACAACCTTGTCTCATGTCTCTTTGTATTTCAATTGTATTTGATTTTTCTCCATTTATAATTACTTGAGCTGTTTGATTTATGTCAATTGCTTTAATCCAGTTCTGAAGTTTATCTCTGACTTTTATATTTGCAATAATATTAATCATGAGATCGCACTTCATACAATCAAAAGCCTTTTCAATATCAAAAAAAAATGAATTCCAATTTTTTATCAGAATGTCTTTCAAAATGTTCAGTTATGCTTATTATGTTCCCCATATTGTCCTTTAAATGTCTTCCTGGCAGGAACCCACATTGATCTTCATGAATTATGTCCTTCAGGAATTTTTTTCAATCTATTTACCAATATAGCAGTGAAGATTTTGTAGTCTACATTTAGTGGCAATATTGGTCTATAATTTTTAACATTTAAGGGATCGTGGTCTTCTTTATGTACTAATATCATATTTGCTTCTTCCCAAGCTTTAGGAATTTTATCCTCCAATGCTGCATTCAGGTAGCTGCATTGCCTGTAAAAGTAAAATTAATTGGTCTTCTAAAATTTTGTAGTAAGTTGCCAGAAATCCACCCGGGTCTGGTCCCTTCCCTTTTTTACTGTTGTGTATTGCCTCCAAAATTTCTGCTACTGTTATTGAATGATTTAATATATCTGTAGGTTCTTCTCTTAGTTTTAACATTTTCTGATTGATTAGATATTTTTAATCAATTTCTCATCTGAATTAGGATCTTCATAAATTTCTGACTTTATGAAAAACAGGGCCCTTTCCTCAATGCACCTTTTCATGGAGCTGGGGTGTGGGGATCATGCGAGCAGCTTCCAGCGAGAGGCTCTCGCATCCTGGTTCCTTCAGCTCCACAGCTGCTGCCTGCTTGCACAAGAGCCCTGACTCTTCCTTCCACAGTGCAGCCTGGGAGTTTCCCAGGCTGCGCTGGGGCAGGAAGTGCGAGCGCTGCAGCTTCAGAGCTCCGCATGCATGGCAAGTGTTCGCAGGGCCCCAGAGCGATGCGTGATCACGCACCATTTTCGGCTCAAAACTGAAAATGAAAAAGTGCATGAGCGGCACTTGCCGGACCCTGGAGCATCACGCAATTGTGAGTGCATCGTGTGGACCGCTCCTCACATTTGTGCGACGCTCGAGGGGCCCTTTCACATGGCAAATGCTGTGCAAAAAGGGCCCAGGATCCATCTGGCCAAGCAACATCACAGTGTGGCCAAGATGGCAAAAGTCACTATTGAGGGGGAAAAACACAAGGTAGGAGAGGCTGTAGCAGTTTGCTTTTGTTTGAGCCTACTGGGAAGGACAATTCTGCCCCTGCTGTCTTCTCCTCCCATTGACTGAGTGCATACAGACCACTGTTGTATTGTGAATCTGGAAATAAGCTGAAGGCAAAGGAGACGAGGAAAGAGAAAGCAGGGCATTTTAAAAGCGGTGGGACAACGAAGGATTCATCAGAATTGTCCCTCCCCATTCAAGACAGTTGGAGGCTATGCTCACATTGTTCAGGAAAGCACTCAGTCTCTGAAGAGATTGAGGGAGAGTCTTTCTGGAGGTTGTGTGGTATTTTGAGGGGGAGCCTATGGGCCCCTCAGAAGAGCGCTGGGCCCTATATACTTAGAAGGAACAGCCCAGAGTTTTGAATCCAATCAATGGATATCAGGCAGAAATTAAGTAGGTGAAGTTTTCTATAACTTGCAGAGATAACAAAAGACATACTTTGAACATCTGACAACAGTGTAAAGTGTGACAATATCACCTGGTGTTCCAGGACATAAAGGCCCTTTCCGCACCTTACCTCCTTCCGATGTGGGGTGCAGGGATCGCGCAAGCAGCCTCCAGTGAGAGGCTCTCACATCTGAGGTCCTTCAGCTCCGCACTTGCTGCCTGCTCGTGCAAGAGCCCTGCCTCTTCCTTCCTTCCGCAGCCTGGGAGTTTCCCAGGCTGTGCTGGGGCAGGAAGCGCAACTGGCATGGTTCCGGAGGCTCCGTACACCAGGTAAGTGCACGCGGGGCCCGGGAACAATGCTCAATCATGCACCATTTTTGGCTTCTAGCTGAAAATGAAAAAGTGTGCAATCGGTACCTGCCAGCCCCTGGAGTGTTGCACAGTTGTGAGTGCATCTCGCAAATCGCTCCTCACAATCGCGCAACGCTCCATGTGCCCTTTCAAATGGAAAATGCCATGCAAAAAGGGCCAAAGTCACAACAACTGCTAGAGTGTTGGATGGAGCAGTGTTTCTGAGACACTTTTTCCTGGGGCATCTTTCTGGGGCTCCATATATAGAAACTCATCCAGTGCAAAGCCAGCTGACAAACAGTGTGTGTGTGTGTGCACAGCACGTGTAAGTTTTTGCGCACATTTTGTTACCTCCATGCATCTCTCCTATCACCTTCTAATTGTTACTGTGCCCTGTGCCATTGGACCTGAGATGCACCAGAATGAGAGTGAAAATCTTCTGCTGCCCATTCTCACTTTGGTGCCGCAGCATCCTTAAAATGCCCCCAGGCACCAAATTCTTGCCAAGACCCTGGCAGCGCTGCTCACACAGCTCCCTACAGTTCCCTCCTCAATACTCTCTACTTCAGGGCTTTTCAAATGGTGTGCTGTGACATGTTAGTGTGTCACCTGAAGTGTGTACGTGTGTGCCGCCTACAATCTTGGAAACATATGTTATTATTTATAAATCATATATTTTAAAAAATACATGAAAAATTTTCATGAGATATCTTGTGTTCCCATACGTTTTGTTATTACGATTTCTGTATGTGTCTGTATCTCTTACAAGGGGTTAGTTTAACCTCCAGTTTGTTAGTAAAACTGAATTTCTGTGTCGCAAAATGATGCATGTCTAAGAAAGTGTGTCACCAAAATGAAAAGTTTGGAAAGCTCTGCGATACTGGGTGGGTGGGACGAGAGGAGTCTATCACTTGTTCTCTTGCACATTTCTGGTCTTGCTTAGCCACTGCTGCATTGCTGCAATCTCCCCAACCAATAAACTCTGTTAGTCCTTGTGGCCACTTGTTGCTCTGCTCTCTCCCACGCCAAGGCCTCAGCTGCTGGGTAGGCCACTGCTTCACCTTCCCCCAGCATCTGGCAGCACCCTCCTCAATGCTGAATGTTTGAGAAAGGAAAGGATTTGCCAGCCCTAAATACCCAACCATGTCCATCTGTTCCTGATGTTTGTTGCATGACATTTTTGAGGCTGTTTCATCATTCTACCCTTCCTAGATGGCTGCGGAACTGCTCACCTGCCCACCTGGGCCATGAGGGAGAGGGAAGATCTAGAGGACAGTTTTGGTGGCAGGTGCTTATTAGGGCCTCCACAAAATGTAGCCAGCTGGAAACTCTGCTGCTGCTGCTGCTGCACCTGACTACTCTGACATTTTGTTCTAGCATCTTGTAAAATGCCTGAGGCTGAAACATTGTCTGTAACTTGGTTTTCTATTTTATTAACCGTCTTCTTTATCTAATAGCAGTCTGTCATGTTCTGGGAGGGCAGAACAATGCTACCCTGATAAGATGTCTCTTGGGAATGCAAGCAGTCAGAGGAACCAAATGGCATGCAAAAGCAGCCTGCCAGAGCACAAATACAAAATTAAGAGATCCTACCAAATATTAGAATGCTGTGCCCTAACGCATCAGAAACAGGTTACAAAGAGGAACAAAACACCTCAAGTGCAATCGGCCTCAGCACTGGTAGCTTTCTTTGCCTTCCCAGAAGTCTGTGTGAGATCTGGGAAGGGTGGGAAGGCTAACCTATCAGGAGCAGCCAGGCGGTTGGAGGGGTAGAGCCAGGTGAGCCCAAGCGGAGTCTTCACTCCAGTCTTCTCCCAGGCAGTGTAAGTCAGCACTCCCCATCAGTCTGCCTGGGAGTTTCATCCATACCCACTTCTCTCAGTTTGTTGCCTTTGGATTGTTCTCAGTTTATTGCTGTCAATAAGGCAGCACGGTCAACCTAGGGATGGTAAATTCTTGAGTCATGCTATGAAAGCCTGAATTGTAGAAATTAAGATGCTTGCTTATCTTAACAAACTGCTTGCTTGTCCTGTTATCTGACACCTAGAGGCTCAGGCCAAGACGGCCTCCATTTACTTGACCTGGGAGTGGGAGTGCAAAGGGAAGGCTGGCAGGGAGGAATGTTGCATACAGACAACAAAAGAAGAGTACCAGCCACAGAAGAACACAAACACTCCCAAGTTGAAAGAAAATAACTAGTGGCTGTTAACTGTCTTGACATATTATGGGACGGGGAGTATTTGAGCTGACAGCCCCAACAGATCCTCCCAGACACCTGATCCCCTCTTTCCAAAGATGTAGTTGTAGTTTTTGAATGTTGCAAAGTAAACTGTAGAGATGGATAAATATCCGTTAAGGCCTTTGTTTGGTGTCCCTGCTTTGAGGAAATTATCCCTGGGTACCCCTTTGCTTGAAAAATAAAGTAGTCCGGACCTTCCCCCTCTGTGTGTGGAGTATTTGTGTCATGTGCCAGGGAACCAAGCCCTCTCTGGGATAACACTGTGTTCTTTGTTGGTTGATTATATATCCTTTTTCACAACTCTAGCATGGGGCCCTGATCCACTTTGGGGGAAGATTGGGGCTTATCCACCCATCAGGCCCAATTGGGGGTCCTCTGAGCAACCAGGAACATGTCAAGCTTGGGGGGCAAAAGGTTTTCCCACACACTCCTAGGTGGCAAGGAAACCATAAAGTGGCTACCACAAATGTGGCATTTCATGCCTGTCATTCCTCTTCTGTCCACCAGGCAGGCTGGGTATGTTGGTTCACACCAGTTGATGGGTGGGACAGCCAATGCCTGAATGTGGAAAAATATGAGGCCAAGCCTCTTTGGCTACAGCCATTAAACTGTGGCATTTCCATGTCAACAGATTCAGTCATTATTGTGTTCATTATTGTTTAAGTCAAGCCCTCATCACTGATGAGTGCACAAATTCTCCACATACATGTTTCTTTCCCTCAGTCTCTTGCTCTCTCTTTTACTGGGCTGAATAAATCTTGAAGCAAGAAAAAGAAACCCTCTGAGGACAGTGTTTGTAATATATGCAGATACATCTTCCCTCCTTCATGCAACAGACAATAGCATTCTTGCTATTTAAGAATCCTCTTAAAATAATCCATCTTCATTTTTAGCTGTATGGATGCATGGATGGATTGCTTTCATATCAACTATCTGTCCTAATTTTGTCCTAGCTATATATTCCCATTACATTTTGAATCCACTCATATTTTTCTATAAATCAGAATGGAATTAAACCAGATGTGCTTTTAAAAAAAATGGTTTAGCACCCTTTCTGAAAAGCATTTTTACTGGTAAGCACTTAGGCATACCAGTACTAACTATAGGGAGGACTCCAGATAAAGTTAAACAAAGTTAAACTGAATTGATAGACATATGAGAAATCAGACACTGTTAAGAACCGTACAAGGCTATTGGAAAGTGAGGCGAAAGAGATTGGATAGAGAGAGATGGGGTGGAAAGGGTAATAGTAATCAGTCTTTAAGAAGGAGATCACAGTGGTGGGAGTCAGACAGCATCTGAGGGTAGCACAGAGGAACAGCAGTCTGGGGCACATTACATACTATGTGCTATAATTGGCTGGGGTCGAAGCTAGGGTTTTTATAGCCTATTTCACATCCTGAAGGGGTGCCTTGACAAAGCTGTAATGGTTTTCCCATAGGACTGACAAAAGAGTCCAGGATGGGCTGATTGCTTAACTTTGGAGTGACAAAACATTGATGGGACTCATGACAGTCTCTTAATGTTTGGGCAGGTCGGACGTATAGGGAAGATCACTGTAGGGTAAGATCAAGGGATGGTCTCTGATTGTTCATCAATCTAGGCAGTTCATCTTTCATTATATTCAATAATGCCAACAGCCTGTAGCAGTGAAGGGATTAGCACAAATCCATCAGCATTAGGGTTGTCCACATAATCCTATCTGACCTTTCATGACCCTGAGCACATCTCCAGACAGTGTAACATTGAATACATTCTCCAGTCAACCCGATTGTGTTCTGTGGTCATTAGTAAGTTCAGTTTATGAAAATTAAATATCTTGTAGGACAGGTAGTAGGGTATAGTAACAAGTAGGTTTTGGAGCCATAATTATGGATTTTGATATGACCTGTGGATAAGTCGAGGGTCATTCCATGGAGGGAGAAAAGTGCCACCAGCACCTCAGAGTTGCTAGCTGCCTCCACTACCATTTTCCTGTCCGGGCATTCAAAAAGGCCTTTCCCCACTCCACTCAGAGAAGGGGATGGTTTTTATTTTGATAAAAGTTAAGGTACAGTATTAACTCTTATCAAAAATACCCAATTGCAATCAATGTGATTAAAACAACTGTCTCACTATCATTGTAAACCTAATCAATGTAAATATAATTTATTGGCAACTTCCCACTAACTCTCATATCTGATTTTAAGGTATTTTAGAAGCATTTTTATAGGAATTTTTCATGTTCTTTGCCATTCTCTTATCAATTGTAAGGGCTATAAACAAAAATAGTAGCAAAAGTAACATAAAGTCATGCAATAAAGTGACATTTAAACATTATAACAAATAAAATCAAGTTATTTTTAATACTTTTCTAAGGGAGAGCTTTGTTAATCTGTTTCAATATTAGTATAAAAATGAGAGGAATAAAAAAGGAGTCTTGTGTCACCTACAAAATTTACAAAATTATTTCATCAAGAAATTTCATGGATTGGGATTAATACTTGTTTCATGGATTAGGAAAGGGAGACAGTTGAATTGGAATGATTTCAAAAGTTCCAATCTATTAGCAGATAACAGTTTCTTAGTACATTATGTATATTAATGCTAGCTTGCATTACAATTGCATATATAACAAAAAAAATTACTTCAAGAAAAGACGGCCTTAGACAGAAAAAGTTTACTAAAAGCAGAATGTACACAGGGTGCACAAGTGTGCCCAGGGGGGCGGGCAATTTTCTTCCCCTGAAACCCTGTGCTGTGAGGAGGAAGAGGAGGAAACTCAAATTGGTAAAAGCCCAAGAAGATTTCTCCCAAAGTCATCCTCATCCTCTTTGCATGTTACATTCTGCAAGGGAGGTGTCGTGTCTATTAAACATCCTGAGCGACGCAAGCCCTCCCTTTCACGGCATCTCTGCTGCAAGGTAGGTGTGTCAGCTATGTCTTCCTCTGTTTGTTCCCCTGGCTCAGGCCCTTGTTGTTGCTGTGTATTATCTCCCTCTGGGCCAGCTTCCAGGGACACTTCAGCCTCTGGGGAAGCCTCTGCCTCGGATTCAGAATCCTCCTCCTTGCTGCCACAGTCTCCAAGGTAGGGCATGACAGGAGGCCTTGGAACGTCTTTAAAAGAAGTGTTTATCATGTGCTGGCTACTCTTTAACTCACTAGAAAAAAACACACAGAATTCATCAGCAGTATCTTTAATAAGGTAGATGAGGCATAGCATTAAGGTGGTTATATAGGGGCACATACTTTTGAATGTGAACAGTTTCGTTTGGTGGGATCCCAGGAGTCTTCCCATTTCCCAGACTCCAAGTGGTTCCCAGAAGAACTAAATTGTTTATGTTCTTTGGTCTTGTGATTCTCAAACTTTCCCAGGTTTTCTTATCTATTTCCAAGTTGTAAAGATAGAGCTACACTTGTTTAAATTATTTGTTCCCACAGGGGGGAATGTGTAATTTAAACAAATTTCCCTTTGCAGTAGCAATGCATTCAAAAATTGTGCAGTTTTCAATGTTCTTGCAGAGAGGAAAAGCCTTCTTCCCCCAACTTTTTTCTTGCCCTCTCCCACAGTCATGTAGTGGCCAGCAGGAGAGCAGGGGACAGCCAAGAAAAGCCAAGCCAGAAGGATCATCCACTAAATTAACCACTGCCATAAACAATCATGGACAAGACTCACTCAGCTATCCCCCGTTTCCTTCCCAACAGCATAGTCATACAGCAACAGACATAAGGGATGAAAGGGGAAGTGAACAAGAATTATCCATCTATGGGCTTATGCAGAAAGAGGGGAGGAAGGATCTGAAAGTATTAAGGCTTTCCGGTTCTTTTTTGTTTTGATTTTACCAACATATCCCATGTTTCTCTCCCTTGTGTCCTTCCTCCTCCCCTTCCCTCTGATCATGTACCTAGAGCCTTACCACACCAAGGTGTCATACTGCCAGAGCAATGTGTTGTTCGTGGTTCAGAATCAGTCCCATTGCATGACATGGTTGCCACCAGCAGTTGTTGTGTTGCAATCCATTTGAAATGTGCCCTTTTTCTTTTCTGAAAACAAATCATTAATGAACCCCTTTCCTGTAAGAATCCAATTAGATGAGGGAGTGCAATTTCCTGATAGCTGTCCCTTCCGTAGCTGATCCAGTAGTGGCAATGGTGTGGGTGTCACAACATTGCAGATTTGTATGTCCTTGCATCATGATATTAGAACATTACCGTGCAAGTACAGCGTAATTAAAAAAAAAATAAAAATGGACCAAACATGAGGTGGGGGGTGAGGAAAAGGACCTGGCAATGACACTGTAATAGGGAAGAACAGTGTGGATGATGCTACTAATCTGCAGATGCCTACAGGGTGCGATAGAGAACATTAATAACCTGACACCATTAAGAACAATGCGGGATTAAGATATGGTGTGATAAGGCCCCTAGACTCACGCAACATTTCAGAAACTGATTTTCAGGAATTTCTACAGAGGTTTCTTCATTATTATTCAGACGTTATAGCCAAAGCGCTAAAGCACTTTAGCAATATTAAACTAGTTAAGCATTAGGATCATTTTGTTTCAGTTCTGACTTTCCTCTTTCCCTTGCTTGATCTCTGTTGAATCTGTTCCTGAAAACAATAGCTGTGTTTACTGGCAGAGGCCATCTTAGTTAGTACCAGAATAATACAAACAGACTGCTCAAGTGAGATCCATTTCATTTTGGAAAATCCTGGGTTAATTTAAACTAACCTGGAAAGCAGGAATGAAAATTTCTTGATAATGCTGGGAGTCCCCAGGAAACACTTTGAGATGAAGAAAATGTCATATGGACCTCCCAAATGAAATTAGTTTGTACAGGAAAAAAAACTGACTTTCAGAGATTTTTTTTTCTCATTTGGAGGGGCTATATGACTATGGTAGCAGACAGTGGTTGAGTCTCACTCAGCTACCCGACAGCATAGCCATACAGCAAGGAGAGGTGGCAGGATCCACTGTCAATGGATATCACAGTCAGTGCACAGTGATGCAGGAATCTTCTGGGAGTTCACAGGCTCCTTCAGAGATCCTGGAAGATGCCATTGAAATTGTGCACAGCTATCGTAAACTAACCTGTGGCAATCCTCCTTACTCATCTGTCCCCACCCTCCTACTGGTCCCTGGGTAAGTCTGGGTGGGAGACTTCATTCTTCAAGTCCATTCAAGGACTCAGGGGAGAAAATGGGAAAGCACTGCAATTTCCTCACACTCAAGAAAATGCTTTTTAAAATCCTCCTCCCAGTCTCTAATTACTTCTAGTAGAAGATGAAGCTGTTAGGCTGGAAATCTAATGCTTGGAAATTTAACGGAGAATTCATAATTGTTAATCATTTTATGTAGTGTTGATTGATGGTTCAGACAATTGTAGCTCATCAAACAACCTTGCCTTAGAATTGTTTATTCTGTTCTGCTCCTGTTTATAATCAGTATGTACAAGTGAAGGACTCTTGAAATGCCAGTAATATATTTGAGAATGACCTAGGATGTAACAGGGTCATGTAGACTTAGGCCCTTTTTGCACGGCATTTCTGAAGCGAAAGGGCCCCTTGAACGTCGCTTAAATGTGAGGAGCGGTCCATACGACGCACTCACATTTGCGCAACACTCAAGGGCCTGACTCGGACTGTGCAAGCATTTTTTCATTTTTGGCTCAAAGCCAAAAATGCTGCGCAGTTGCACATCGCTCTGGGGCCCCGCGCGCACTTACCTTGTGTGCAGAGCCTTGGGAGCTGGGCTGGTTGTGCGTCCTCTCCTCAGTGCAGCCTAGGAGGTCCCAGGCTGCACTGCGAGCGGAAGAGGCGGGGCACTCGAGCGACCAGAAGCAGCTGAGGAGCCGAAGCAGGAGGGACGTGACAGTGTTCCTCCCAAGACTTCCTGCGTGAGCCATGCAGCCCAGCACCGGAAAAAGGTAAGGTGCGAAAAGGGCCTTAGGAATGTTAAAAGTCAGATAGAATGTAACAAGTGTACAAACGGTGACTCTGCTAAATGCTGATGCATGAATCTTTTCTTTCCTGTAAGCATTCTTTCACATAAACATAAAAATGGTATAAGAAGGGAAGCCTGAAAGAATTAATCATCCTACCTGGGATCCTTTGATCAAAGTACGTGTGTGTGTATGTGTGTCTAAATTGCTTTCTCTTCTACCTTCCTACCTTGTGTTTGCAGGGTTCATATCAGCTCTGTATCCATCTGAGGTACGGTAAGATGTGGTCTGTTTATCTACCCTAACAAAGCAAACTTGTTTTCTACTAATCAGAGGGCAGAACATGAAGCAGTGGATTCAGGGTATAAGAAAAGAGATTCCCCTCCCCACAAGAAAAAAAAATACAAACAATCTCCCAATTATAAGAGCTCTTCAACAGTGGAATAGCTCCTAAAAGTAGACTCTCATTCAATGGAAGTTTTTAAAAAGAAACTTGCCCCAGAATGCTCCAAAATCTTCACTGGGGGCACATAGTGTATTTCCATCACATTTTGCAAGGCCCTGGGCCAATTTAGATCCATTAAAGACCTTTTTTGAACCACAAAACGTGGTAAAAATGACCTCATACCATTAGATTCTTTTGTGTGTGACAGAGCAGGTGCAGCCCTCCAAGGTCTCCTAAGAGTCTAATGCAGCCTGCTAGCCTTCCACAGCTACCAGCCCTGTCCTAAATATACTGACATTTCATGTCCTGCTGTAGGTGTAGTGAATGCTGGTGTAGGCAAAGATTTCTTTTCTCTCTGCTCTCTTATATGTAATACATCATCAGAGATACAGAAAGAATGAAGACAATACATCTTAATGTGGGAAGCTACCCTTGCCAGTATTCCAATCTCCCAAGACTTTTTTTTTTTAGCCCTCTTAGGCCAGTTTTCAAAAGACTTGGCTGGCCCCAGAAATTCATGGAGAATGAACTAGGGCCATTTCTACATGTTACCTTATCCCATTGTCCTCCTGTTGAAACCCCAGCAGCGTCTTTGCTGGGAAGAGAGCAGGATGGGAATGCTTCCCTCCACACCCAGCTGGCTACCTGTGTAAGGGAGTGCAAGTGACACTCACCTGCCTTCCACATCACAGCCGGGATCTTTCCCATGCTGCACTGAGGTAGGAAGCACCTCCATCATGCTTCCTGCCCTTCTGCATGGCAGGTAAGGACAGGAGTGTCGCACAATTGTCAGTGCTTAACAGATGCCATTTCTGCATGTTACCTGATCCTGTCGTCCTCCCATCACAATCCCAGCAGCACCTTTGCCAGCAAGGAGTGCAACAGGAACATTCCCCTCTGCACCCGACTGGCTCCCTGCAGAAGGGAGCATGAGTGACATGCGTCTGCTTTCCACAGCACAGCTGGGCTCTTTCCCATGCTGTGCTGGGGAAGGAAGTGACCTCATCAGGCTTCCTGCCCTTCCACATGGCAGGTAAGGATGAGAGCATTGTGCAATCATGGGGGCTCAATAAATTTATTCTGTTAAGCGAATATCCCACAGTCACAATGGTTGGGGGCGGGATGGCAGGAGGACCACAACAATGTCATGCAAAAGCATGACCTGCAGACCGCTGCTGTCCTGTCCCATCCCCATAACAGAACTGTGACACCATAAGGAAATGGCCAGATTTAATCCGTTAAGCAAATATCCCATGATTGCGACGGGTGGGGTGGGATGGGATGGCTGTGGGACCGTGATGACACCATGCAGAAGCACGGCCCATGGACTGCTGTCATTCTGTCCCCATAGCGGGACTGCAATGCTATGTGGAAATGGCCTAGGACAGGGAGTATGTCATTTGGATATTTAAAAAGAAGTCCATGTAGGTACAAATCCTGAGAGTTTTCTCCAGTCCAGATAATCTCTCAGATGAGGCATAATCTGAGGAAAATAGTCCTGATTTGGAAATATTTGAGTTATCTTGGAACACGAGGTTATTCCTGCGGTGAAGCAGGCCAAGGGGAAAGTGGTCACAAGGCTTTGGAGATTTGAAAGGTGGGTTTTTTTGTTTTTGTTTTTAGCTTTGGTTTGTTTGTTTTGGTTGGTTGGTTGGTTTTTTGGTGTGCCTAATTTTATTCATTTTTGTACCTCCCTCAAACTGTCCATAACCAGAAAATACCAGTGCTAGGGATGAGGAGAGAGAAGTGTCATTCTATGGGTGACTGCTGCAGCTTCCAACCAAGCAATGACCTAACCGGGACTCTCCTAATTACTTCCAATTATTACAAAAGTTATTCTAGTGTTTTTATTGTTTCCTCTGTGTGTGTGTGAGAGAGAGAGAGAGACTGCCTAATAGCGGGCATTACAACAGTGCTCAGGACTTCTAAAAATGTCTTGTGTCTCACTGTTCTTTGTTGAATGAGTTACTGACTCTCCAATGAGGTATGTACAGTTTTTCATCAAGTCTCCAAACTTGATTGAGCTCCCCAAACACTTTCTCCTTGGCTGGCCAGTACACTGGAAAATGGTGTGTATACAATGGGGGCCAAATGTGTCAGTGGCAGGGATTGATCTTGTCATCTCTGCTGCTTTCTCTCTTACTTTTTTCACAGTAAAGGCACAGTGATGAGCCAACCTTTGACTCCAAAAGAAAGAAGAAGTAGCCTTATATACAATAAACAAACAAACCACACACACACACACACACACACACAAGTATAGGGTCCTGGTGCCTTGAGGCTTTTATAAACAGGTTGGTTTTCATAGCTGGCACTAAATGTTATACCAACCTCCAGGATTATACAGATTTCCCTAATGGACTTGAGATACACCTGACTGTGAGCCTTTCTGGATTTACTAGAGGTTTCTTAGGCCATTTCCACACTAGACTGTTATAGGCCCTTTTCGCATGGCATTTGCCATGCGAAAGGGCCCCTCGAGCATTGCACAACTGCGAGGAGTGGTCCACACAAGGCACTCGCAATCACGCGGCACTCCAGGGTCTGGCAGGTGCTGATCACGCACTTTTTCTTTTTCAACTGTGAGCCGAAAATGGTGCACAATCCCGCCTCGCTCTGGGGCCCTGCGCACACCTCGCTCTGGTGACCTGCGTGCACTTGCTGTGTGTGCAGAGCTCCGGAGCTGCAGCACTCATGCTTCCTGCCCCAGCGCAGCCTGGGAAACTCCCAGACTGCACTGCAGGAGGAGGGGCTCTCGCGCGAGCAGGCAGCAGCTGCGGAGCTGAAGGAACCGGGATGCAAGAGCCTCTCGCTAGAGGCTGCTCACACGATCCCCGCACCCCAGCTCTGCAAAAAGGTGAGTTGCAGAAAGGGCCATAGTGCTATTATTCCACTTTCAACACCCTGTCGAAACCTGGGGTTTGCAATTTAGGGAGTCACCTCTACAATTCTCAGCCAGAGAGCTCTTGGGCCTCAGCAAACTACAAATCCCAGAATTCCACAGGATGTGGAAAGTGGAATCATAGGACTTTAACAGTCTAGTGTGGAAATGGCCTAAGAAAAACAGCAGGTCCTCAAGGCAAGCTGTCCTCAAAAACCTCTGGCTTTGATATAGTCTGAGGATGCCACTGTCATGTGATGGTGCACCATTGCCTACATACCTCTGTGCTGGCCAGGTAATTACTTTAGACCTTTGCTGTTTTTTAAAAGTCAGTACAAAATCAGAGGCATGAATTGTATAAGAGTCAAATATAAACATCTTGACATTAGCAGTTGCCTGAGCTCTCCATCCTTCATTAATAATGTTTCATGAAAACTGCTGAGAAAATAGGTACCATTTTCAGCACATCAGAAGCTGGAAATGGCCAGGCAGACTCCACAGCCTGCCTGTGGAACCAGAATCTTTCCTCCATCCCCACTGATTGGAAAGCAAGAGATATTATCCGGTCCACATCAGGTTTCCAAGTATTCAGTTATCACTCAGTTCCACTCCATTCTCACATCAGTGAGCTCATCTGTGTGTTTACCTTTCATATGTGACACATTCTCTCGTACTACAGGAATCTTACAGTGGTTATCATTAGATTAATTAGTCTACTGTGAGACAGAAAAGGAAAGGGGAAAAGCCAGTTTATTTCTGAAAAGGCCAACCACAGCCACCTCTTCCTCCCCCTCCTGCTTATTTTGCTCAATCAGCAGGCCAGGCCATCCTGGCCACACAACAGGAACATTCCATGACTCAGCTACATTAAGCACAGGCACGATTAAATATTTATTTTCTGCAGTATAATGCAGCCTAAAATTTTCTCCCAAAGAAACATAAACAGAACAGGGCTTACCAAGCTGTAAGTTCCCAGATGGTGATGAATAAGTAATGTTATACCTTGGGCCTAATTGCTCTAAGTTTTCAGATACTTGCAAAACATCAATTATACATTACAAGCTCTTCTTCTTAATGGTTTCTTGCCAGCATTTTTTTTAAAAAAGGAAAATGTAGCAGGAAAGAGTGCATCTGAGAAGCAGGCATTCTTTTTTATCACTTAAGAAATAGATTTTGGAAACAACAGTAGGTGAATTTCATTTGGATTCTAAAGAAGTTCATTGAGGACAGAAAACAGCAGACATCTCTGACATAAGGCTGCATGATCTGTGACCCACCAAGCTGAATATGGCCTATTAGCTTTGCACTGAGCACTGCCAGGAGTCTGAGAGACCCCCTTGTTTTGCAGTCCCAGCCAGGCAATAAAGCAAGAGATTGAGGGAAACTTTGGCAAATTATGGCTGGAAAGTGTAACCTGTGTTCAACTCAGCAGTTTGCAAGTTAGTCAAGCTTGTCTAATATACCAGACCAACTGGAGTACACAACAGCCAAAATGTATTCACCTACCTACTTAGGGAACTTCCAAAGAGAGAAGAGAGAGAGCTGAACCTTTTAAAATGACAGCTAGCATATGTTCACAAAATATTCATAGAATCTTAGGGCTGGAAGGGGTCACAAGGATCATCTAGCCTAACCCCAACTTTGCAAGAACACACAACTAAAGCATTCCTGAAAAATAACTATCCAACCTCTGTTTAAAAACCTCCAGAGATGGAGAATCCACCACCACCACCAAAGGCATTTTAGTCCACTCTCAAACAGCTGTTACAACAAAGAAGTTCATCCTAATGCTTTTGTGGATTCTCTCTTTTTGTAAGCTGAATCAATTCATTTGTGTTCAGATCTCTGGTGTAGCAGAAAACACATTTGCTCCATCTTCTACATGATATCCCTTCAAATATTTAAAGGTGGCTATCATGTCACCTCTCAGTCTTCTCTTCTCCAAACTAAACATACCCAGCTCCCTAAGTCATTCTTCTTAAGACTTGGTTTCCAGACCTTTGATCATCTTTGTTGCCCTTCTCTAGACATGTTCCAGCTTAATCAATATGCTTCCTGAATTTTGTTGCCAGAACCTGACACAGTATTCCAGGCGAGCTCTAACCAAAGCAGGAAAGAGTGGTTCTACTACTTCCCTTGATTTGGGTGCTATATTCCTGTTGATGCAGCCCAGAATGGCACTGGCCCTTTTGGATGCTGCATCACACTGTTAACCCATGGTTAGCTTCTGGTCTAGACCCTTTTCACAAGTTCTGCTTTCATATACTTCTGAGGTATATTTTGAACAACATATGGTAGGACAACTGTATGTTCACATATATCTTTCTTATATATAATATCCTTTGGCTGTTTGAACTGGAGAGAGGAGGGCAATTATAGAAAAATAATTACAGCGTACACAAAAGTTGATACAGTAGCATTATTTGGGGAAACATACTGCTGGCTGCTGTTGAAACCTGGTTTAAGGAACATAACTAAGCTGCAAAACCATAATCTTATTTTTATTATTTATTGATTTATAAAGGGTAGTGGTAAGCCTTTGGGGTTGCCTTTGAAGACCATCAAGAAACGTCAGTTAACCCAGGCCATTTCCACATGGGGTAATAAAAACGGTGCAGTGCGTCCTCCACGGAGGACGTCTGCACCTTGGAGCGGACTAGGTCTGGACTACTTTCTGTAGATCTGCACCTCAGTCCACTCCAGAACGACCCCAAGTGGTCCTCCAGCGTGCTTTTGAAAGACCTGATTTTTCCGGTCTTTCAAAAGCACAGAGGGTGCCACTGTGAGCCTGCTTCCTTGTGCAGATTCGTAGGCTCGCACCTGCTCCGGAGCAGCTTAGACCAGACTGCTCCAGAGCAGCTTGGACCAGACCGAGGAGCCAGAAGATCCGGTAAGTAGCGGCACGGGGCGATTCCCTGCCCCGTGCAGAAATGGCCCCAGAATGTAATTTCAAGAGTGTGTTAAGGGAATCAGACATCACAAGCATATCACACCAGGACTTTTGCATCTTTATGGGTATCTGATCTCTTTCTCAGCACAGTTGAAAATTCTGCCCTTTCTAGCCTAAGCCTCCACCCTGCATGACTTAGAATAAATGTTATCTATGGACCATTTTTGCTGCTACGTGCCTTCAAATCAACTTCAGCTTATGGAAACAGTCTTCTAGGTTTTCCTGGCCAGATTTCTTCAGAGGGGTTTGCCATCACCTTCCTCTCAGGCTGAGAGAATGCCACTTGCCCAAAGTCACCCCATGGGTTTCCATAGCTGAGTGGGGATTTGAAACATGGTCTCTCAGAGTTCTAGTTCAACACTCAAACTACTACACCATGCTTACTCTTCTACGGGGCTGCTTCTTCTCATATGTGCATAACCTAAGCTTTCAGATCATAATCCCTTCTTGACTTCTCTCTCACTTGGAAGTTCATAGGATAAGAAGAAGCAAGAAGGCCTGTAACCACTCCCACTGGTTACAGAGAATCCTTCCTAGAAATGCTCACCTAGCACCTTCACTAGTTTATTTCCAGTACCAGGCAATGACTTTGGATCTTTTGTTGTTGTTATTTTCCTCCCAGTACTTTTAATATACAGTAGCCCCTCCACATTTGTGAGGGTTTGGGGCACAGAACCCTCACAAAAGTGGGAAAAATGTGAATAATTTCCCCCATGATCCCCTTGTATTCCACTCTGGAGAGCCCCCTCTCCCATTCCTTTGCCTCTGGCCTCAGCATTGCGGTGGGGGAGAAAAAAGACAACCTAAAATGCTTACTGGTACTTTCCCCTTAGACAGAGAAGAGGGGAGTTCTAGAGTTCTAATTACTCCCAGTAGCCGTCTTGAGAAAAGAGGACCTGACCAATCAGCAGCCAATATGAAGCAGAATGTGCAACCACATGGCAGAGAACCCACATCTTCAGCAGTGGGAGGGGGCTTTGCTCACCCAAAAGGAAAAAAAAAACTCCATTTTAAACAGAAGCCTGGCAAGCCTGGGGTGAGGAATACAAGCGATGGGAGCAGGAAAATAGGGAGGGGGAGGCAAACACATGCCTTGCAAATCATCAGATTCGAAAAAGTGGAGGGAAGACTACAATATTAAGACTTTTAACAATTTAAATATTGATATTGGCACCATGGTCTCTGTTTATGTGTCAGTTAGGATTCGCTTTGTCCTTTTAAGTTATTTTAATGCTCTGTAATCAGATTATTTGCAGGGGTTACTTTATTATTTGATTTTTTTTTTAAGCATGTATTGGCCTTTGTCAGTTGTGACTTCTTAAGTTCAGTTAATGTCAGTTCAGAGGAACATAAGTGGTATTTAGCTCAATAGGACAAATGTGTTCCAAGAGGACAAAGTGTGCTTTATTTCCTCTGGATCAAAAGTAGACAATATTATTCATGGATTTCAACTGGGTATATAGCAAGACAGTTAAAATCAAATGGGCTCTTCCATACCTATAGTGCCAATAAAAACAAACAGTCTCATCACAGCGAAACAAGAGAGCCTTGAAACACAAATGAAGATCACAGTGACGAGAATGCAGTCCAGCAACTAGAGCCTGAGCAGTGACCCACTGGCAACAAGCATCACTGAGTGATGCACAGAACCCTCTGAGTTGCTCTCAGGTTGTTAGTCACTGTCAAGTGAAGCCATGAGAAAATGTTCTGTCAGCACTCTCCATGAGCTCATTCCTAAACCAACATACTTGTCATTGTCACAGGATGCTATTTTTCATGTTTTAGGCCAGAGAATGAGTTTATGGGGGCACGAAGTTTGGGACACTTCAACTAAAGTCAACATCAAACCTAGCAATGCTCTTAAAGCAGCAGGATAGCAACTGTAAGGCTGAATTGGACATTATCTTACTAAACACTTTTCCTCAAAATGTCAGCTAGTAGACCTTATTCTCATTTCTGAGGAGGAAGAGGAGGACCTGGCATCATCACCTGCCTTAGAACAGCAAACTGTAGATATCTATGCAGTTTCTGAGCCCCAAGACATTCCTCTCCCATGCTGTCTTGTATTCGTGAACAGATAAGTAATGACTCAGCTTTCAGATCTTCCCTACCTCTCCTCTTTGGATCAGAAAAAAGCCTGCCAGAGAACTGTACACTGTTGCATGCCTTCAAGTCATTTTCAACTTATGGCAACCCTAAGGAAAACCTCTCGGGGTTTTTCCTGGCAAGGTTTGTTGAGAGGGGGTTGCCATTCTCTTCCTCTGAGACAGAGGCCATTTCTGCACTACACAATTATAGCACTATGATTCCACTTTCAACCTCCTTTGGAAGCCTGAGGTTTGCATTATAGGGAGGGTTCTCAAAGAATTCCACAGGATGTTGAAAGTGGAATAATAGCACTGTAACAGTCTAGTGCGGAAACGGCCTTGAACACAGGACACATATATCAAGTCATCAGCTTTAGCTGGCAATTTCCTAACTTTGTGAAGTTAATTTAAGATTGGATTTCCCTGTTGTTGTTATCTGTATTACTCCTCCTTTACTTCCCCATTATTATTCCATAAAAAAAATATGGTCTGTATGGCTTTGGCAGGACTGGCTGCCTTTTGTTTTATTCTGTGAAGTGTGATGTACATTGATGGCACTATATTAATAGGTGGTGGTGGTGGTGGTCGTTTTGACTTAGTGATTTTGTTTTAAAAAAAAACACTGTTGCTTTTTTTAAAGGATATTAGCATTATGTGTATTATATATTCAAGTCACCTGTCAACCTATAGAAAGCCCATGAATTTCATAGGATTTTCTTAGGCAAGAAGTACTCAGAAGTGGTGTTGCCAGTTCCTTCCTAGCATTATAATAATCAATACAAAGAAACAAAAGAGGTAGAACAAAAGACCTCTTCCACAGGATCTGAGAAATTAAAGGGATATTCAAAATATGAGAACATGCAACATGACCAACAGGGGAACACACTGTATGATCAGGACAAAAAAAAATTGAAGTAAGCAACATGATGACAGATTCCCTCAAGGTGGAGCAATTCGAAGATAAGCTGACAACTTTAGAAAGTGAACTGAAAAAGGGTCTCAAAGCACTTGGAAGAAATAAATCACCAGGAACAGATGTCATACCAGTAGAACTGTTTCAAGCTGTAGGGAAATTCTGACAAAAATCTGTCCACAAATATAGAAAACAAAACAATGGCCCACAGTCCAGAAATGTTTGACATACATTCCAACCACCAAGAAAGAGGGTACCAAGGGTTGAGTAACCATCAGACTATTGCCCAGGTCTCCCATGCAAGCAAAGTGATTGTCAAGATTTTACAAGAAAGGCTTTTATCATATATGGAATGAGAAATGCCAGATGCCCAAGCTGCATTCAGAAAAGGGAGAGGCTCTGTCGATCATATAGATCTATAGATCAAACATATGTTGAATAACAGAGCACACCAAAGAATTTAATGGGGGGGGGGGTCAACCTGTGCTTTATAAACTACAACAAAGCCTTTGTATAGGTGATGAAAACTTATGGTTCACTCTAAAAGAAATGGAAGTACCACAATATGTGATTGTTCTGATCTGTAATCTATATTTCAGACAAGAGTCCACTGTCAGGACACATGGAGAACCAAAATGGTTTCCCTTTGGCAAGGAAGTCAGACAAAGCTGCATTTTATCAACCTATCTCTTTACTTGTATGCTGAATGTATAATATTAGATTCCAGGAACATCAAGACGCACGATGACACTATATTACATGCAGTAAATTGCAAAGACTTGAAATGACTACTGACCAAAGTTTTAAAAAGAAAGTGTAAAAGCAGGGTCACAGCTGAATATTGTGAAGACAAAAATAGTAGCCACAGATTATTTACGTAACTTTAAAATGGGTAAGAATGACATTGAAATAGTTAGGGCTTTCCTGTATTTTGGCTCATAGAATCATAGAAACATAGAATTAGAAGAGACCACAATGTCCATTGAGTCTAACCCCTGCCATGCAGGAACAAACACTCAAAGAACCTCTAGCAAATGGCCATCCAGCCTCTGCTTAAAAACCTCCAAAAAAGGTGACTCCACCACACTCCGAGGCAGCATATTCCACTGTCAAACAGCTCTGACTGTCAGGAAGTTCTGCCTGATCTCTTTTCCTGTAGTTTGAATCCATTGCTCTTTGTCCCAGTCTCTGGAGCAGTGGAAAACAAGTCCACTCCCTCCTTGACATGACATCCCTTCAAATATTTAAACATGGCTATCATGTCTCTTCCTAGCTCCTTAAGCCTCTCCTCATAGGGCATGGTTTCCAGACCTTTCACCATTTTGATCGCCTTCCTCTGGACACATTCCAGCTTGTCAATATCCTTCTTGAATTGTGGTGCCCAGAACTGCATGCAGTACTCCAGGTGAGGTCTAACCAAAGCAGAATAAATCATAGAATCATAGAAATGTAGAGTTGGAAGAGACCACAGGGGCCATCCAGTCCAACCCCCTAACATGCAGGAACACCCTCAAAGCACTCCCGACAGATGGCCATCCAGCCTCTGCTTAAAAACCTCCACAGAAGGAGACTCCACCACACTCCGAGGCAGCATATTCCACTGCCGGACAGCCCTGACCGTCAGGAAGTTCTTCCTGAGGTTCAGCTGGAATCTCCTTTCCTGCAACTTGAATCCATTGCTCCTTGTCCTGGTCTCTGGAGCAGCAGAAAACAAGCCCTCTCCTTCCTCTACATGGCATCCCTTCAAATATTTAAACATGACTATCATGTCCCCTCTTAACCTTCTCTTCTGAAGACTGAACATACCCAGTTCTCTAAGTCTGTCCTCATAGGGCATGGCTTCCAGGCCTCTCACCATTTTGGTCGCCCTCCTCTGGACCTGCTCCAGCCTGACCATGTCCTTCTTGAATTGGGGTGCCCAGAACTGGACACAGTATTCAAGATGAGGTCTAACCAAAGCAGAGTAGAGTGGTACCAGTACCTCCCTTGATCTAGACACCGTACTCCTATTGATGCAGCCGAGAATTGCATTGGCTTTCTTGGCTGCCGCATTGCACTGCTGACTCATGTTCAGCTTGTGGTCTTTTAAAACTCCTAGATCCCTTTCACACATACTGCTATCCAGCCACGTGTCCCCCATCCTATATTTCTGTATTCCATTTTTTCTACCTAAGTGTAGGACCTTACACTTCTCTCTGTTGAATTTCATTTTGTTAGCTTCGGCCCAGCTCTCCAATCTATCCAGGTCGTTCTGAATTTTGATCCTGTCCTCTGGAGTATTAGCAACCCCTCCCAATTTGGTGTCATCTGCAAATTTGATGAGCATGCCCTCTATTCTTTCATCCAAGTCGTTGATGAAGATATTGAACAGCACTGGGCCCAGGACAGAACCCTGTGGCACCCCGCTAGTCACTTCTCTCCAGGATGAAAAGCAGCCATTCGTGATCACCCTTTGGGTTCGGTCGGTCAACCAATTACAAATCCAACTAACGGTAGCCCTGTCCAGCCCGCATTTTACTAGCTTCTTTGCAAGAATGTCATGGGGAACTTTGTCAAAGGCCTTACTGAAATCGAGAAATGCTACATCCACAGCATTCCCTTCATCTAGCAAGCTAGTAACTCTATCATAAAAGGAGATAAGATTAGTCTGGCATGACTTATCTTTGAGAAATCCATGTTGACTTCTCGTGATTACCGCGTTGCTTTCTAAGCAATTAGAAACTGACTGCTTAATGATCTGCTCCAGAATCTTTCCGGGTACTGATGTCAGGCTGACTGGGTGATAATTATTTGGGTCCTCTTTTTTTCCCTTCTTGAAGATGGGGACAACATTTGCTCTCTTCCAGTCTGCTGGAACTTCTCCTGTCCTCCAAGATTTCTCAAAGATTATAGCAAGCGGTTCCGAAATGACCCCTGCCAGTTCTTTTAATATCCTAGGATGCAATTCATCTGGCCCTGGAGACTTGAATTCATCCAGTGTGGCCAGGTATTCCTGTACCACCTCTCTACCTATTATGTGCCTCATTTCCCCTGCTTCCTCCCCTGCTCCCCAACCGCCAGGTTGAGTGCTTGCATCCTTCTGGGAAAAAACTGAGGCAGAGAAGGTGTTAAGTAGTTCTGCCTTTTCTCTTCCCCCTGTTAGTAATTCGCCATCTTCTCTGCGCAGCAACCCTATCATCTCCTTCTTTTTCCTTTTGCTACGGACATATTTAAAAAAGCCCTTTTTATTGTTTTTGATGTCTCTGGCCAGCCTAAGTTCGTTCTGTGCTTTAGCCTTTCTGACCTCCTCTCTACATCTCCTGGCTACTTGCTTAAATTCTTCTTTGGTGGTTTCCCCCTCTTCCATTTCCTGTACATGTTTCTCTTAACACTTAGCTCAGCTGAGAGTTCTTTAGTCAACCATTCTGGTTTCTTCAGACGCCTTCCATTTTTCCTCCTTATTGGCACAGTTTTAGACTGTGCCTTCAGTATCTCCCTTTTAAGGAACTCCCATGCCTCCTGAACTCGTTTCCCTTTCACTATTCTTGACCACTGAATTCCAGCCAGCAGCTCCCTAAGTTTACAAAAGTCCGCTTTTTTAAAATCTAAGATGAGTGTCTGGCTACACTTATCTTCTCCTTCCCAGTGAATGCCAAATTCCAATAGGGCATGGTCACTCCCCCCTAAAGATCCAACCACTTCTACCTCATTAACAAGGTCATCCCTGTTGGTCAGGATCAGATCTAGAATATTTGATCCCCTTGTGGCCTCTTCCACCTTCTGGACCATGAAATTGTCTGCAAGACAAGCAAGAAACTTGCTAGACCTTGCTGTCTTGGCAGAGTTTGACTGCCAACATATATCCGGGTAAAGTGCCATTATTACTTCCCTTGATCTCGCCACTATACTCCTGTTGATGCAGACCAGAATTGCATTGGATTTTTTAGCTGCTGCATCGCACTGTTGACTCATGTTTAGTTTGTGGCCCACTAAGACTCCTAGATCCCTTTCACACATACTGTTTTCAAACCAGGTATCACTCATCCTGTATCTGTGCATTTCATTCTTTCTTCCTAAGTGTAATAGCTTACATTTTTCCCTGTTAACATTCATTTTGTTAGCTTTGGACCAGTTTTCTAATCTGTCATGGTCATTTTGAATTCTGATCTTGTCCTCCGGGGTATTGGCTATCCCACCTACTTTGGTGTCATTTACAAATTTGATGAGCTTACCCTTTTTTCCTTCACCCAAGTTATTGATAAAGATGTTGAATAGCCCTGGGCCCAGGACAGAACCCTGTGGCACCCTATGAGTCACTTCAGTCATAAATTAAAACGGAGAACGCAGTGAAAAAAATCAGAAGCCAATTAAGACTTGTAAAGGCAGCCATGAAGAAACAAGAAAAGGTTCTCAAATGTAAAGACATATGATTGCATATCAAAGTCACAATCATTCAGACCACAATATTTCTGATTTCTATGTATGGGTGTGATTGTTGAGCAGTGAAGAAAACTGAGAGGAAGAAAATCAACTCATCTGACATGTAGCATTGGAGAAGAGTTCTACGAATACTGTGGACTGCTAAAAAGACAAATAAATGGGTCCTAGAGTGAATCAAGCCTGAACTCTCACTAGAAACAAAGATGACTAAACTGAAACTGTCATACGTTGAACATATTATGAGCCTATGAAGCTTGCTGGAAGAGACTATAATGCTTAGTAAACTGAAAGAAGTCAAAGGGGTCATGGAAGTTCTATTACGTATTTTATAGGAAAACCAAAGAGACTCCTGAGCATGATTTAACAGCTTTTCCCATTCACCTTGAGCTTCTCAGTTTAGATTATTCACACAGCAGTTTTGGCTGCACCTTTACATACAGAGGCAATTAGAAGTGTAATTATGAATGTGAATACTGTCAAAGCCACTATTTAGATGAATGACATAAAGCTTTGGCAGATATTCTAGTTTCAAAAGTGTATTATTTGTCTAAAAAGGTCTCTGAGTCTGGTTCTTTGCCCTCTTTGTTATATGCAGCTCCTGTTAATGCGATTTCAAAACCTGGCAAAGACCACACCCAGTGTATAAATTATAGACCTATTTATCTTATAAATGTCAAGGCTTATATTTTAATGGCCATTCATGCTAACAGAGGTCAAGAAAAGGTTTTTTCCCTATTTTATGAAGACCTGGTGGGATTTATCAAGCAGATTTATTCAGAAATGCTTACTTAATAATGATTAACTACTAATTACCTCTCCCACATAAAAATATTAAAATGTTGCTATTGAGATGCTTCAATTTTTCTTGGTTTTGAATGCCTCCTTACCAGCAATCCAGAAGACTTATATAAAAGTTCAAGTCCACTCATAACAAGACTGAGACCTTTTCCGCACCTTATCCTGTCGCCCTGCAGTCATCGTCCCAGCAGCGCCTTTGGTGGGAAGGAAGCGCGATGGAAACGTTCCCCTCTGCACTGGACCAGCTCCCACGCAGAAGGGAGCGTGAGGGACATACCACTTCCTCACATGGCCCAGCCAGCCCTTCCACATGGCAGGTAAGTGCAGGAGCATCACACAATTGGGAGTCATTGATGGAGAAAATCTGTCAGTGATTTACTCAAGGATCACGCCAGCAAGAAAGACAGGACTGCAACAATGTCTTTCAGAAACATCATCGCAGTCCCGCTCCTCTCACCTCCCCATGCCAGGACACCATCATTGTGTAGAAAGGGCCCAAGTTTGCCTAAGCTAGGAAAGTTTTTTCCTGCAGGTGATCTGATCTCCTCAAATTCTTCCTCTGGAAGTATCTCACTCTGCATGGCATCCAACAGTCTCAGATCCATTCAATTATTGAGAAAAGTCAAGAATCATAATACTTTTCCTGGGTCATCAGCATTTTAAATTGCTGATAGAGACAGCACATTTTAGTTCTTTCCCACAAAAAATAAACCTTCCTTGCACATAGAGATTTAGCAGAGCAGGGAATACTTCTGCATTGTATGACATCACTGTCCTTTAAGTGGAATTAAAATATCAGGTTAAACTGTATTGTGAGTCTCAGCCAGAGTAAACCTATGGTATCAATGGGACTTATATTAGTGTTGACTTACTATCACGCTCATTTTCATGTATCTACTCTGTTTGGGACTAGTGTTTGGATATAGTCCCTAATCCCTTATGAACATTCTCTAATCCAGACAAATGATCCATTTTATTTGACAGATGAGAGATTAGCATATGTACTGCCTAGAGTGCTGGGTGAAAACAAAAGGGGTGCAGATTGGTGTTGAAATGTTATTACCAGGTTGAGAGATACCATGCTTTAGGACAGTTTTCCCCAATGAGGCAGATTCCAAATGTGTTGGCTTAAAATTTCACCAGCTCCAGTCAACAATCGAATTTTGGGATTTGAAGTCCCAATTATCTGGAAACTGTCAGGATGAGGGAGGCAATTTAAACAAAAACAGCCAGATTAAAGAAACAGACAATAAATTGTCCCACTAGGGAACTATGGTGTAACATATGCCATGTTCTCCTAAGACTTGTTTTAACACTGGTCATAACAATTAAATTAATGCATTAAAAATCCCTTCACTAATAATAATGTAAATGGAATTTGATTTGGGTCCTATGGAACTTTAACAAGATTTAGGAGTGGTGAGCATTCATAGACACCTTTAAGGTGGTTGATAGATCCCAAGTCCTGCAGCTCAAGACTTAGAGAGCTGTGGGAAGCATAAAGGATCACTTCTGGGACCAACTTTGCTCACTCATTTAGAGTTCTGTGGTATGAAGTGGAGAGAGATGAGAGGATCCCTTACACCGACATGGCCCTGTGGAGAGGACAATGTGCATCTCATTTCCCCTCTTCTGAATCTGGATGGATTTGCCCAGTTGTTTATTTGGGCTTGTTGGCTATTTAGAATGAAATTCCTGAACAAGTTCCCTTCTTTGCAGATTCTGGTTAATGTCATTTAACAAAATGTGGACCTAGTTACATTAATTTCTTGTGCCATGATACTTAATTGCTCTTATTGTAATGTAATTGGAGACATCTGTTTGGCACAGAATATAATTATCAGTATTGTTTTTGTTGTTCTTGTTGTTTTATTGATGCTATACTGGCAGTGTCAACTCTCCCCATTAATCTCCACAACAGCCCAGCAAAGTACATTTGCTGAGAGGCAGTGATTGGCTCAAGGTCACCCCATAATTTCCATGATGGAGCAAAAATTTGAATATGGATCCCCCCATTCTAAATCCAGAACTCTGATCATTTCATTATACAGCTAAGCAGCAACTAATTTGTACCAAGCCTGAAACACCGTGGTAGCAGAAGAATGTAGAAATTAAACTGCTTACATATTATGTGCCTAATATGGAGATTAGGTATTCAGATTTGAGGAAGCAGAATAGAGCAAGCCTAGTTTGATTTGGTAGCTTTTACCCCTTCATTTTCAGAATCGTGTTCCTCAGACTTGGTGGAACTGAATGAAGTATATTTGCTATCAGTTTATAGGCTGTTTCTTCTTGATTTCTCTGACTCACACAAATGGGTCATCTGCGCCTGTTCAGAACATTCTAGAGCATGCTGACAAGTGTTTTGGTGAAACCCCACCCTCGTCCCCATCCCCTGAGGCTGTATAGCCACCTTCCCACCAAAATCCTCAGCTCCTTTCTGTTGGCTTCAGCAGCAGTGCTTTCAGTATCCTTTCTGAAAGAGCATTTTTTGGATCATTGGACTTATTGACTCAGACTTTCTTAAAAGTTTATGGTTTTTCTCTAGCGTTTTGTCTTTGTCTATCTCAGTTCTCTTCAGTCGCCTTTCAACGGTTCTCTGACTTCAAACTTTTGATACTGACTTCCCTTACTATATGGCCTCAGCTGCAGTTTTCAGATATTGCTCATTTTGTGGAGGCAAGAAACCTGATAAGGACTATCATTCAAAGTGTCTTCTCTGTCTAGGTGAGGGACAAAACATTGAGTCTTGCTCACATTGTCAGCTCTTCACCCTGCAGACAAGATGCAATAAAGCAGTAAGACTTAAGGCCCTGCTCTGGGAGAAGGTGTTGAGCATTTCTGACATGAACTCTCAGATCTCTCTATACTGCCTCAGTAATAGCGGCTCCAACAGGGCATTGCTCCACCTCCAAAATCTCAACCTTTGCTGTCTCTTTCTCAATGATAAGGTCATCCTATCCACTGTTGGGAGCAGAGAACTCTTGCGCGGGTCATCCATCTTCATGCCTGGCTACAGGACCAACCACATCTTATCCTCTAGAGCAAGAGGCGCTTTCATCACATTCCTAACACTAGCCTCAATGGAGTCATAGCTCTCCAGATTCTGGCCAGCCAGCATCCAAGGAGTGAAGGTGGGTCCCCCATACACCTGGGAAGTCAGTTCCACTTGCCTCTTCCAAGAACCATAAAAAGAAGATATCGAAGGATGCCCTGTCTCATCATGCCTCCCAAGAGAAACCTTAGGAACAACAGCTACCAGCACCTGAAATATCTGAACAATCGGATCCTCACTTTTTTCCACAGGATACCCCAGCCTCGATACTGCCACCAGAGTGTCTGTCAGAGTTCAACTCCCTACCTGTGCCTTCCTGCCAGCAAAGGAAGAAAGATGATGGTACTTGCCCAAGAGGAGGAGGCAGTGGGGCGTGTCCAATGCAAACAATCAAGGAGAAACGCTGAGCCAAGCCAAAGTCAAGGTCAAATCCAAAAGGTACAGAACACTGAAGGTCAGTCCAAAAGGGTCAAGAGAGCTGGAACACAAGGGTCGTGGGCTTGAGTAACAGTTTGCTACAAGCAAACAGCAAGCCACACCAACCGAATTATATAAAGACAAAAACAGGTATTACTCATCATTGTTCTGTTTACTCAACCATGCCCAAATGGCTTCGCTCTGAGCTGCTTGTTTCAGTCTCCTCCATGATTGGAGGCTGGAGGACAAAGGTGAATCTAATTCCTCTAAATCATTGCTGGTTCCTTCTCCCACTGCAGCAACTCAGTCTCAGCTTGTCTTTCAGCTGATGGGGGTTTTTCCAAAATAGTTTGGTCTGTCACTGGCTCTCTTTCTAGCACAATCAATTGCTCATTGACCTCAGAGCTGTCATCTATCACAGTCTCCATCTGTATCCCATGGTCCTGTTCATTCACCAGGCCTCACTGAGACTTGGGCAGCCTCAGACAGAGAAATCATAGACTCCTCACCAATACACCATGTGACCTCCTCTCAAGATCATTCTCCACTTCTATTTGTCAGCATTCAAACTCACGGCCTCAAGCCCTCAATCCATATGAGAGGCTTCAGCCTTTACTCTCTCCTTCATACCATCACCTTCTGTCACCAGCCTCATCATCATCCAAGTCCAGATCGAGGAGTCAGATGGTCTATTCATGACACCAAAGCCCAAGATGAAGAACCCATCAATATCACTTGCCTCAACATAGAGAAGGCGACTCGTCTTACACCTGCTATACATATGACTCAGCTGACTTCTCACCCTTCTTAAAGGATTACTACTTGGAGAGGCATAACTGCCATCATTGGTACCACTATGGGGAGGAACCCTATTATCATCATCACCACTACCAATACTCACCTCCTTGTGCATACTGTCAGTCTCCATCCTTCTCACCTTTGGTCTCCTCCACAACAAAGATGGTGTTTGGCTGCTAAGATGCCTGTGACAGAAGCCTTTCAACCTGCTTCAGCGCAGTCAGCCCTCAAGCAGGGTCAGGAAACTAGACCAGTTCTTCCTTGGCAAATTGTCACTTTCTTCACCCTCTGGCTCCTCTGGATCTGCACTGGACCTCTCTAAGACATCTCTGTGCACTTGGGTGGCAGATTGGAAGCCAGTTTCTCCCACTGATGATGTCTGAGCATTTGCTGACCAAATGCTTTGCATGGCTCAATAGCTGAATATTCATGTAGAATATCAGAGGGAAAATGCTCAAGGTCTGATTTTCTAGCAATTACAGGATCACGCTCCGACTCCAGCCTCACTCCCTATTTTACCTTACCTTTTTACATCTATTCAAGAAGCCCTGGACATCTTCATCTTCGATTCCTTCCACTTCAAAGAAGTTGGAGTCATCATATAAAGTTATCAAGTCCAAAGCTGAATGGTTATTGTCATTGACATGGCCCAGTCTAGTATCTCACAGAGGATCCACTCTATTCCTGCAGATAAAGAGGGCAAAAAAATGGATTCTATGGGTAGAGAATTCTGTTTGTACTCTGCTCTACTCTTTCAGATCTCAAACTACCCCACTTGCATGGGAGCGTATCAGCAATTTATTTGGAATAAAGTTAAGCCCTATTTAGATCGGCTGCCTGAGAAAGACAAGACAGTGACTTTGGTACTATCTGGTGGAGCACATCATTTGGCCTCTCAGCAAATAACGCCAGCGTGCCACATTGCTGACTGCAGTAGAAAGGCATTGGCTGGAGTACTGTCTCTTAGGTGCAGTGGATGGCATCGTTCCTCTGGTCTCTCACAACAGGCCAGAGCAATGATTGAGGACTTACCATTCAATGATGCAGGTCTCTTCAATTCATCCATGGGCGAGAAGCTTGAACATGCTCAAAAAATGAGAACAACAGTGAAAAAATAGTCTGCAACCTCAACACCAACTATCTAGATACAGGTATCATCACTACTTTTCATCCTGCAGACATGCTTACAGCCCCACTCCATTTAGACAATAGAGACAATTGCAGGCCATTTTGCAGCAATCATCAGCTTGCAAGTTGCCATAACCTAAATACAGATCAACCGAGTACAGAAAAAGTGCTGAGTTTGATGGTTTCTCAGATGATAGCCTTGTTTAAGGTACCTCTCCCACTATTGCGCCTTGCAATGACTTCCATGCCTCCACTGTTTCCATCACCTTCTACACCACCATCTCATCCATTCTGCTTACCATCACCATTGTTGATCTTCCTACAGCCTCGACCTCAACACTTCCTTTTGGAGGCAGGCTAAACAGATACTACCATGCTCGTAGTAGTATGACCTCCATCACTATAGATGCTTGGGTCTATATTGGACATTATTGCCATGGGGTGCACCATAGAGTTTCAGAAATTTTCCCCCACTCATCACATCCATATTACTCACACCTTCTCACTCCTTCTGGCACTGAAGGAAGAGATCAACATGTTATTTCAGAAAGGAGCCATAGAGTATATTCCCGTCTCATCTCTCCATTGCAGCTTCTCTTCCCAATACTTTTTCATGTCCAAGAAAGACGGGGGGGTGTGCCCTATCCTGGATCTATGAGGTGTGAACTATTACATCAGTCCAAGGTTTTGAGTCACTCCCTTCGGCCTCATAACAACTCCTCGCATAATTACCAAGTGTATGGCAGTGGTAGCAGTGGCATTGCATCAACAGGGTATCGTCCTTTTTCTTTACATCAACGACTGGTTACTGGTCACTCCCACTTGGTCTCAACTTCTCCACAACATCAACCACATGATAAGTCTTCTTGATTCTTTTGGATTTGTCATCAACTTTCAAAAATCACATCTAGTCCCACGCTAACAGATCAAGTTCACAGGGGCACTCCTAGACTCTCAGTCAGAGATTGCCTTTCTCCCAGGCAACAGATGGTTGATCTTTCTCAAGACAATCTCACAATTCACCTGCCTCAGGCATGTCAGAGTGAGATCAGTGCAAGTTATCCTCAATCTTAGGGCTTCAATCACAACAGTCACTCCCTTCACCAAGCTTCCAATGAGACCTTTGCAAGCCTGGTCTCTGAGGAGCTTCAACTTGCTTTGACACCATCCCTCCAAGTTCCTCATGATACCGTGGTCAATTCTTTGCTCTGTCACATGGTGGAAGAGCACTTGAAGCATTCTCACTGACATGCCCTTCCTGCCTCGATCTCTGTCAATAGTGGTAACCACAGATGCCTCTCTAGATGGTTGGAGAGAGCACTCAAATGGTTTCACTGTCAGAGGTTGATGGTCAGTCTCAGAGAAGTCTCATCACATAAACGGCTTGGAGTTCCTGACAGTGAGCAAGGCTTTTGAAGATCTCCTACAGGGCAAAGTGGTAAAGATAGTGACTCACAATACCATGGTCATGTATTACATCAACAAGCAAGGAGGCACATGGTCAACCACACTCCTCAATCTTGTGGTTGGGTTCTGGGAGTGGTGCATAGACAAGCAGATACTGCCCTCAGCAGTTCACCTGCCCAGCAAAGAGTACATCCTGGCGGACATGATCAGCTGCATTCCTGTGTCCTCTCACAAATGGAAACTGCACACAGGTACCTGAAGGAGCTCTTCCAGGCCTGGGACACTCCTTTAGTAGACCTTTCCATGTCTGCCCTCAACAGGCAGTGCCACTTCTTCTGCTCTAGAAACAGCAGGGATGATGGGTCTCTGGAGGATGCATTCCTGCACAGTAGGGCCCATCATGTATGTTTTTCTGCCATTCCCTCTCATCACAAAGGTACTGGTAAAGATTTGACAGGACAGAACCAAGTCCATACTGATTACCCCGTGGTGGCCAAGTCAACTGTGGAGCACTCCTCTGATGGTCCTTTCCCGAGGTCGGTATCAGAGGCTTCCATCCAGACCAAACCTGCTCACCATCCATGAGGACAGGGTAAGATATCCAGATGTTGTGTCTCTCAAGCTCACAGCATGGAACTTACTTTCCTAAATTCGTTCCATCAAGCTGTGAGGCACATTGTTGAGGCAGTGCACAAGCCGTCCACTAGGCATTCCTATTTGTCTTAATGAGCCAAATTCCTACATTCGCTCCTTGCAGATGACATCAATCCCAATGCTTTCAGTACAGTGGATATTCTGGTCTTTCTTGGTTCACTGTCAGAGAAAGGATTTTTTCTTCCATGAAGTGCTACCTCTCAGCAATATCCTGGCACATGCAAAGACAGAGGAAACCCTTTTGTCAAAAAGTTCTTGAAGAATTACAAGAATTTTCATCTTCCTGTTTCAGCTCCTCTACCAGCATGGAACTTGCAGCTTGTCCTGTCTGAGCGCTCAAAGAGGCCCTTCAAACCCATGGCTACCTGCAACATCTGACTTCTCTCGTGGAAAACAGCCTTCTTGGTAGCTGACACTTCAGCCAGGAAGGCAGGTGAGCTCTGTGCACTGAGAGTGGATCCGTCCTATCTTCACTTCCATAAAGAAAAAGTAGTCCTTCACCCTGACATCTTTTTTCTCCCAAAGGTTGTTTCGTCTTTTCACCTGACACAAGATATCATACTCCCTGTCTTCATGCAGAACCCAACCTCAGATCTAGAGCAGAATCCTTATTACTTCGATGTCAGGCATGCTTTAGCCTTTTATGTGCAATGCACAGCTGTCTTCAGGAACTCTCAAAGACTTTTTCTCTGTTATTCTTCTACTTAAAAAGGACTATCAGTATCCTCCCAGAAACTGTCCAAATGGGTGGCATTCACTGTTTGTCTTGCTTACGAACTGACTGACAAACAGCCCTGTACTCAGCTGAGAAGCCACTCTACCAGGACCCTGGCTGCTTCCACAGTGTTCACGCAAGGGGTACCACTGCATGAGATCTGCAGAGCTGCTACCGTCCTGTGCTGGCAGCCTGCCGAGACTTCCAGCTGTCCTGATCAGGCTGTTAACAGAAGCTAGCAGGCAAAGTTTGACTTAGTCAGTCCAAGTTCTAAGCAGGTTTAGAGAAACAAAGTCCAAATTTGCTGTAAATTCAGAGAGAGAGTGTGTGTCCAAGGCAAAGTCTGTAGTCCAGGCGAGGGTCAAGGGTTCTAGGAATGCAAGCAAGGGATTCAGGAGTAAGCTGGGCTGCATCCACTGATGGAATCAGTTGGCTACAACAGCTTCCTCCCATTCTGGCCTTTTGTTATTTAGGTTCAGAGTCTTACCCAGCTGTAGTGTTACCCTGTGAACTGGGGGTCCCGGGAGGGACACCAAAACTTGCTCAACTAAAGGTGGGGAAAATCAGCTCAGAGCACTGCTTAGCATTACAAGAGGCAGGGTAACGTAGCGAGATCTTGAACCCTATGTCTACGGGGTCGGGTCGAGTCAAGGAGCACACAGAAGTTGAAGCAATAAATGATGTTTTATTACAAACACAAGCAAAACAGTGTATGTGACACACTCACACAAGATAACTAAAGAAAATAAGGGTTTGAGCGGTATAGAGAGATTTTTAGAGGGGTTGCTGGTTTGGGTGATACTTCACCTGTCCTGAAGCCTGGAAAAATAGAGAGCGAAGCTGGGGTGCAATGTAGCTCAGCACATGGAGCTGAGGGGAGGCTCGCCAAGCAAAGCGGCAGCAAGGCGGGATGAAACTTGGGAGCGATCCGAGGAAGCTCTTGGAATCAAGGGTTTTTATAAGAGAATTGTGACTGCAGGCTATGCCATACTTGGGGGAAAACAATAGATTTGGAGTTGGAGACAAAGCCTCCAAAAGGTCAGAATCTGAATGATTGAGTTATCGTAGCAGTTCTCAATAGAGTAGCCAGTATGCAAATGCAGGGTACTTGGGTATTGTATAAGTTACCCATCAAGCTGCCAGCGCGGGGCAGAGGTTGCGTGCATACCTAATTAGAGTACTTGCCTGGAGGTCTCCTAAAGCAGCGAGTCGGCTGTTTTCTGGCCTACCTGTATTGTCTAGGAATATTACGGCGATAATCGGCTGAGCCTGTATGCGTGCTTGTCCGGGGGCCTTGCAAGCACGTGGAAGGGAATAGATAAGTGAAGCCAAATTATGATATCAAAAGGATATCTTTTAATATCCCCAAAGTTCAGACTAGCCAGGGCAGTAACAGTAGCCTAATTAACAAGTCCTTTTTATTTGCTGCCAGACTCCTGGGCTCTCCCTTTTCTACCTACACTGGCTGCCGTAAACACTGTTCCTCTCATGTTTCTAGGGTGTGGCTGTTGGGAAGGGTCCTTTCTGGGTCCTGGGACGGGTCATGACACCTCCATGGTCACAGACTTCCACCATCTCTCACTACAGACTGGACAACAAGTAGAGAGATGGTGGTGTGTTTGGGAGAATAGTGCTGTTTTCTTCTGTTACATCACACTCCCATCTCCTATGATTAGAAGATTCTAGTCTCCCATTTCTGTGAGTCACAGAGACCATGAAAAAGAAAAACAGGTTGCTTACCTGTAACTGTGGTTCTTCAAGTAGTCATCATTGAACTCACACAACCCCGCCCAACCTCCTCTCTTCATGTCCTGCTAATACTCTTGGTCCTTTGGCTGCTGCCTTAGGCAACCATGGAACTGAGAGTATTGACAGGAAGGTGGCTATATAGTTTCAGGGGATGGGGGATGGCGTTCCTGCCAAAATGTTTGTAAGCAGGCTGTAGAATGTTCCAAACAACACACTGCACAGGCACAGATGAACCATTAGTGTGAGTTCACAGATGAGCACTCAAAGAACCACTGTTACAAGTAAGCAACCTGTTCATCCACTGTAATCATATAGTGATATATATACTGGTGACATTTCTGGCAACCTTCCAACAAGAAGGTTATTCTATATTAAGGAATGCAAAATCTCCAACAGTTCATTTTTAGAATTACAGTGGGCTTTTGGTACCCTCTAGGGTTTGGTTCCACGACCATTACCACCTGCAAGTGGATAACAAAATTCACAGATGCTCAAGTCCTACTATGTATAATTGTACATGCCCTATATAAAATGGCAAAATCAAACTTTCCTTTTTGGATTTTTTAAAAAATATTTTTCAAACTGTAGTCAGTTGAATCCATGGATACAGAATCTGCAGATATGGAGGCCCAACTATATAGGCCAAATGGTGCTAAAATAACTCTAGGTGAGAGCCTATGGTCAGAAATGCTGAAAGGGAAGGGAGTTCATGATACATGGATGTTTCTTAAAGGTGACATATTGAAGTTCAAATGGTTCCAAACAGTTCCAATGAGGAAGAAAGTGGGAGGTATTACTGTCTATTGAATATTTCACAGAATCATAGAACTTCTTCTCCGGGCTAAACATACTCAGCTCCCTAAGTTGTTCCTCATAAAGCTCAGTTTCCAGACCTCTGATCATCTTGGTTGTCTTTCTGTGGACCCATTCCAGCTTCTCAATATCCTGCTGAACTGTGGGTCCCAGAATTTGAGACAATATTCCAGAAGGAGTCAAGCTACTGCACCTTCTTCTCCAACAGAGCAACCAGCTTGCACTTGCCACAGGTATAGAACAGCAGATCATCTGGCTAGAAAAAAAATGTAGTATAGATGTGGCACATCATTGCAACAATTCCATCACCATCTAGGTTCATCATCTTATATACGTAGTAGCACAACTGTCCCCGCTTGCCTCTTAAAGTTGCCCATTGAAATACCCACAAAAATTTCTGTTTTTCTCTTCCTGTTCATCGAACTTCAAAGATTGAGACAGCAGCTATATAGTATAGTGCAAATGGGTGTTAGCTGTCTCCTCAACCAAGTCAGTGACTCAGCAGAAGCCTTGCCCCCTCAGACCATGTGTTGAGGGAGATCTTATGGCCAAAAACAAACAAAAACACCCACTGAACTCTCCAGATGGTACAGGCAAAGCATCTACATGGACAACCCAAAACATAAGATTATCTTCTTCTCTCTCCTCAGACACTGAGCTCCAAATGGAGTACTGGAGGAGCGTTCTGCAGATAAAAGACAAATAAACGTGTCTGAGAGGAAGTCAGGCCTGAATTCTCACTAGACGATTCTATGGATATCATGGACTGCTAAATAGATAAATGAACTCTCACTAGAAGCAAAGATGACTGAACTAAGGCTGTTGTACCTTAAGCATATCATGAGATGACATGACTCGCTGGAAAAGGCTAAGTAAAGCTGAACACAGAAGGAAAAAAGGAAGACACACACACACACTCACCCCATTACAGGCACATCAGCTTAATCAAAGAAGCCACAGGCCTGAGTCTGCATAACCTGGACAGGGCTGTTGATGATGAGACGTCTTCAAGGTCTCCCATTTATAGAGTCACCAGAAGTCAAAGTCACCTTGAAGGCAATTAACAACAACAGAGTACACTGAGGTACTCATTCATGCCAGTGATGGGTGGTGGCTTCCACAATAGTGCAATGGAAAATCCAGTTTGGGTTTTAGTCTGAAGTTTAAAGGAGCTTTCCAAGGTGTTGAAACTATTTTGGCATTACGGTTCAGCACACTGGATATCTCCTTTAAGGTTCAGACTATAGTGTAGAGCAGATTCATCACCTCACCAACACAGAAGCCATCAGCCAACTAACTGATGCCCACACTCAGCGCTCCCCTAACGCTTTCTCCTAACTCCCCTTCAGGCATTTTCCCACAGACAAACACATGAACCCCATGGAGCTAGGGTTTGAAGCAGGCCAATAGTGCTTCCAAATATTTTTTTTTTTTTTTAAGGAAGTGAGGAAATAAAGTGTGAAGGTAATTGAAAGGAAAATCTGACAGCCAACATAAATCTGGGTTGCTCTGTTTATTGTTCCTCTGAGCTGCAGTGTTTACAGAACAAATAGCATAGGAATTTCAGAACAGAAGGAACATGTAGCAATAGAAATGCCTGAAGGATATTACAGGGCTTATTTGAAATTATTCATACTTGAGCTCTACAGCATGCTGTTGGAGATGCCTTAAATGCAAAGGTTACAACAGCCACTTCTTCTCTAGGAGATCTCAACAATCTCAAAGGCAAGCTTCCATAAATGGATCAGGGCTTTTAAAACAAAAACTGCTGAGTGACAGCCCAAGTTTTACAGAATAAAAGTGCAGGCTTTCAAGTGCATATTGATCACACTTGATAAAAGCAAAAGAGTAGCTTACACTTCATTAGACCAAGAGTCCCTTTGGTCAAGCATTCCTTTTTCAAGCAGTGGCTAGCCAAATAGCTGTGGAATAGTCCTTCCTTGTTTTTCATCCAGAGGATCTTCAGAGGCATTTAGTTCTGGAGTCTGTTTACCCCTCAAGCTTAGGAAAAGGGTGTGATTCTTTTGAGCATTGTAATGCCTGCTGGAGGCATTTTTTTGTTTCTCCTGGAAGCTAGGCAGATCCTCTCTTTTTGCACAGAAAAGGCTAAGGAATGGTTGGAACTATAAGATTTTTCTGGTGAGCCAGTCCAGGGAATTGAACCTTGGGCTGGACTGCAAGATGGGCAGGTACATTCTGTCAGGGATTCCAGGCAGGGAACCCTGGGAAAATGATCAGTCCACTGCAAAGATGTTGCATCATGCCCCTGCTGTGGGTAATTGCAAGGTTGCATAAGAAACTGGGGTTGCGTGCAGATGGTAGAGGGAGGTGTGCAAACCTCTACCTGATTGGTTGTAGATATGTATATAACAAAGCAACGCTAGTACGTATTTGTCTGTTGACCAAACCTGGTGCCTGGCGCAAGCTTTTGTCCGTCTGTCCTATGTTTTGTATATAACGGAACTTTGCTGCAAGATAAAGTGCCTCCCATTTTGGAAGAAACTCCTCTGTGTGTGAGTATCCTTACTGGGGAACAAGGCTGCTGCTGTTGGCTCGCTGAACTCTGGCTTTTCCGCTGCGTTTCCGTGGGGCTGAAACTCCTATCATCCCCCAACACATTCATCCTTGCCAAAGAAGCTTAGGCCACCACCACAGTCCAAAGGTGGTGCACTGAAAACTTTCAGCTAGACTAAAAAGGGAAGACATGGCTCACAACTCTGATGAAGCTTGAGATATCTTTGGTGGAAGGCAATGTCAAAATTCATGCAAGTCTAGTTGCTTAAGGATTATATGATAAAGTGGGCACAAAATGTTGATCATAATATACAGTTGGAACAATGGGAGAAAATATGGTTGAAGTGAATTAAATTCACATTATGTTATTCTCTTAAAAAGAACTTTTACAAGATGATGTATAGTTGGTATTTGACAACATTAAAATGGGCCAAAATGCATAAAGAGGCTTCTAATACATATTGGAAAGATAAATAGCAAGAGAGATCTTTTTATCACTTTTTATCATATCCCATGAAAAGACAAAAAAAAAAACTGGGATCAAATGCATTCTATAGTGTATAAAATTTTGAAAGTTAATGTTCAATTGAGGCCAGAATTAAATATGTTGGGATTAGTAGAAGATCAAGTGGAGAAGAAATCTGGCAAGATATTAGACTATATGACCTCTGCAGCAAGATTATTATATGCACAGAAGTGGAAGAATATAGAAATTTCATTGAAAGAGGACTGGCTGATAAAATTAATGGACCTACCTGAAATGGATAAATTGATGATACGAATAAGAGAAAAATCAGTGGGGACACTTTTGACAGATTAGGAACCTTTAATAGGCTTTTTGAAGAAGAAGAGTACAATATGTTAACTGTAGATTTCAACAATTAGTATATTTGGAAAGGTAGCAGCTGATGCATCTAAACGCTATTTGTTAATAGAGAAGTTACTTTATAGAGTAATATATAATCTGTTAGGAAAGCTGGAAACCAATATATACTTCTCTTTTTCAAAATATTCTTTACTATTTTTACTACTTTTACTGTTTCTTAGTACTTATTTATTAGTATTTCTTTTTCTTTGTTTGTTTTGTTTTTCTTGTTTGTAATTTGTTGTTTCTTTTCCTATTTTGTCTGTATGCACTTTGAAAATTTGTAATAAAACTTACTTTTAAAAATTGGTGAGTGCTGAGCCTGCTCCGCTAGGTGCCGACTCATGGCCACCGTGGCAATGATGATGGTAGCATCCGGAGGGCTAGTGCTGAATGGGGTGGACGCAGGCGGCATGGCTGGGCTGAAAGAGACCATGGGCATGTACGAGCAGCTGCGAGCCAAGTGGAACTACAAGAACCTCAACCCGAATAAGTGCAGGGACTTGCTGGGCCGCCTCAAGTTAGGTCTGCTTGAACTCAACTTCCTGTCCCCCACAGGCTCGAAACTAACTAAACAGCAGCTTATCTTAGCAAGAGACATCCTTGAAGTTGGTGCCCAGTGAGTATCCTGAAGAAAGACATTCCATCTTTTGAGAGATACATGGCCCATCTCAAGTGCTACTATTTTGATTACAAAGACGAGTTACCAGAGTCAGCCTACGAGCACCAGCTCTTGAGCTTGAACCTTCTCTTCCTGCTGTCCCAGAACCATGTTGCAGAGTTCCACACTGAGCTTGAAAGGCTACCAGCAAAGGACATTCAGACCAATGTCTACATCAAGCATCCTGTGTCTTTAGAGCAGTACCTGACGGAAGGCAGTTACAACAAAATGTTCCTCGCTAAAGGCAGCAGAGAGCAGAGAGCTACGCTTTCTTCATTGACATCTTATTGGACACTGTCATGGATGAAATTGTCAGCTGCATTGAGAAAGCTTATGAGAAGATTCTGTTCAATGAAGCCACTTGCATGCTCTTCTTTACCCCTAAGAAGATGACTGACTATGCTAAGAAGTGTGGCTGGGCCCTGGGCCCAAACAACCACTTCTGTTTCACGGGTCAGTGGCAGAAACCTGAGTATGCCACCATCCCTTCAACAGAGCTAGCCAAACAAGTTGTCAAATACGCTCGGTAGCTGGAGATGATCGTTTAGCACAATGCTACTGCTGTGGGCTGGGACTATGGGCTGCTCCTTTTCCTATTTACTCCAATTCCCATCCAGCTGGGCAATCTCTTTACTTTTATGAATTGGGTGAGTGGGATTGTGAATAACTATTCCTCCTGGAGTGCCAGAGTAAATATAAGCTGGTTCCATCCATGTGTCATTAAGAGTGCTGTTACTGCCATTGCTAGCCCGAGCTTGGGGGATGTTAAAAGATATCTTTTGATATCAATAATTCAGCCTCACATACCCATTCCTCTCCATGTGCTTGCGAGGCCCCCGGACAAGCACGCACACAGGCTTGGCCGATAATCGCCGTAATATTCCAACACAATACAGGCAGGCCAGAAATAGCTGACTCGGAGCTTTAGGAGACCTCAAGGCAAGTACCTCAATTGTGTATGCACACAACTTTCAAAAGATCCCCTGCTCCGCACTGGCAGCTTGATGATCGGACTATACAACACTCAAGCACTCCGCGTTTGCATACTGGCTATCCTATTGACAATTTGGCTATAATTCAATCATTCAAATTCTGACCTTTCGGAGGCTTTGTCTCCAGCCCCAAATCCATTGTTTTCCCCAAGTCCGACCTAGCCTGCGGCCACAATTCTCCTTATAAAAACCCCTGACTTTGAGCGCTTCCTTGGATGGCTGTTGGCTTCCATCCCGCCTTGCTGTCGCTTTGTCCAACGAGCCTTCCCCTCAGCTCCACGTGCTGAGATCCACGCTCCCCAGCTTCTCTGCTTCTAACTGAGCTTCAGGACAGGGGAAGTATTACCCAAACCAATGACTCCTCTAAAAATCCCTCTATCCCACTCCAACCTTTATTTCTTTAGTTATCTGTGTGAGTATGCTGCATACACTGTTTGATTGTATTTTTAATAAAACAACATTTATTATTTCAACTTCTGTGTGCTCCTTGACTCGGCCTGACCCCGTAAACATAGGGTTCAAGATCTCGCTATGTTACCCTGCCTCTCGTATTGCTAGGCTGTGCTCCTGGCTAATTTCCCCAACGTATATAGTTGAGAGCGCATTTAGGTGTCCCTCCCGGGACCCCCAGAAATCAGGGTAACAGTGCCCTTGATTCTCGAGAGGAGACTACGGATATGAAAGGGAAGTGGCTGATCCTAGCTTTTCCTGACCTTAGAGGGGTATAAACTCCCTTTCATGAATGTCCTAGTGTGATGTATCAACCTGTCCTTTGCTAATGTTCGGAAACAATTGCAGGAGCTTTTGGTCGCACTGGAAACAGACTGTTTTCTGCTCAGCACAGGCTTTTTAAAGCCTCCTAGAACTACATTCAAAAATTCACTCAGGTCTAAAATGTGTGAGCTATTTGCCACAACTATGAAAAAGGAATCATGTTCAATAGAAGAGCTGCAACAGAAACAAATATGGTCTGCAGCTGGAGCAGTATATCAAATTGGTGATCAACTTGAGACAAAAATACAGTTCTTCCTCTACATTGGGACCTTCACAAATTTGATTATGTGTGAAGTGCCTGCTTGCCTCCCCTCTGTTCTCCCTCTCCCATCCCATTGCCTTTTGCCCAGCAGCACTGTGCCTTCCTTCTCCATATGTGGAGAAGGAAGGCGTGCACAACCAGGAAAGGGCAAGAGAATGAGAGGGGGAGAATGGGGGGAGGCATGTGTGCACCTTCTCTGCATACAAGGCTGCCCCCTCCCATTTGCTTGTCTTTTACCTGGGAGTGGAGAAGGGAGTGGGGATATACACCCAAGGAAAAGGCAAGGGAATAGGAGGGGGAGAATGGAGGGGAAGGCATACTTGAATGAAAGGGGAGCCCCAGAAGGGAATGGGAGGGGGAGCACTCTCTCAGGCAGGGGCAGTTATTTGTGGTTTTTGACATTTGTGAGGGTTCTGCGCCCCCAACCCTCGCAAAAGTAGAGGGAACACTTTACTCTTTACTCTTTGAATCTGTCATTGCTGTGTGCCCTTATGGTGACTCCAACTAAGGGCAACCCCATCATAGGGTCTACTTGTCAAGATTTATTCCAAAGAGCTTTGCCATTGCCTTGCTCTGGGACTGAGAGAATGTGGAGCTTGTTACTTGTTACACCTCAATAGCACCAGGATAGTATCGAGCCTTATCACATGGCGTCATTCTTATCCTGCTGTTCTCCCAGTGGAAGACTACTGCAAAAGCACCTTTTTCCAGTCTGCAATAATCTGATAGTGACCTCCTCTCCACTACTGTTCTGCTAGTGTCTCTTGTACAAAAGTCTCATTCCAAATAATGGTGCTTTTGGGTGGTCAGGTGGTCTTCAGCGGGTATGGTTTGGGCATCCCTTGGTGTCCCTGGTTTGGTTTCCAGGGACTGGGCAGGGAGAGAACCAGCTCAGTAAATAAACTAATAATAAAATTAAAATATTGCTTATTCATGTCTCTTACTTTTAAGAATTACTTCTGATTATATATATTTAAAAAAAAACATTAATGGAAGACTGAGAAAGCAGTTGAGAAAGAAATTACAGTGAAAGCATTTTGAACAGGAATTTTAAAAACCCAATAATGGAGGAGTGGGAGACCCAGAAAGGAGAAGGGTAATGCAATGGTGCTCCATTGAGCAGTGGTGCTATAGGATTTATCATTATGTTATTAAAACTGAAGATGCTTTACACCTATTAGGTGCCCTCTTCCTGCCACCTTGTGCAGTGTGCCTGTACAGAAAACTCAGCCAACAATGGGCTTGGGATGGGCTAATGTAACCATGCAGTTATGGCTTCCTTTAAAGATAATTTTTAAAAAGCCTGCATTAAATATTACACAGCTGCTACCAACCACAATGGAAGATGTGGTCAAAAATTGCCAGAGTGTGGAAGGGCAAAACAGGAACCATATTCATTAAGTGGATGTAATGTATCTTGATCTCCATGAGGCCTTTGATGATATTCTTGCAAACAAGGTAATAAAATGTGGGTTAGACAATGCTACACTTAGGTGGACTTGTAATTGGCTGACTGGTTGAACCCAAAGGGTGTTCACCAATGGCTCCTCTTCATCCTGGAAAGAAGTGACTAATGGGGTGTCATGGGCCCAGTGGTATTCAACATCTTTATCAGTGACTTAGATGACGGAATAGAGGGCATGCTCATCAAATCTGCAGATGATAACAAATTAGGAGGGATAGCTAACATCCCAGAAGAGAGGATCAGAATTCAAAATGACCTTGGCAGATTAGTGAGCTGGGCTAAAACTAACAAAATGACTTTTAACAGGGAGAAACATAGGATACTGCACTTAGGAAGAAAGAATGAAATGCACAGATATAGGATGGGTGATACTTGGCTTGAAAACAGTATGTGTGAAAGGGATCTAGGAGTCTTAGTGGACCACAAGCTGAACATGAGTAAACAGTGTGATGCAGCAGCTAAAAAAGCTAATGCAATTCCAGGCTGCAGCAATAGGAGCATAGTGTCAAGATCAAGGTAAGTAATAATACCACTCTATTCTGCTGTGATTAGACCTCACCTGGAATACTGCATCCAGTCCTGGGCACCACAGTTCAAGAAGGATATTGACAAGCTGGAACATGTCCAGGGGAGAGTGATCAAAATGGTGAAGGGTCTGGAAACCATGCCCTATAAGAGGCAGCATAGGGAGCTAGGAATATTTAGTCAGCAGAAGAGAAGGTTAAGAGAGAACATGATAGCCATCTTTAAATATTTGAAGGGATGTCATGTTGAAGATAGAGCAAGGTTGGTTTCTGCTGTTCCAGAGACTAGGAAACAGAGCAGTGGATTTAAGCGACAGGAAAAGAGATTTCACCTAAACATCAGGAAGAACTTGCTGATGGTAAGAGTCATTCCACAGTGGAATATGCTGCCTTGGAATGTGGTAGACTCTCCTTCTTTGGAGGTTTTTAAACAGAGGCTGGATGGCCATTTGCTGTGGGTTCTTTGAGTTTGTGTTCCTGCGTGGCAGAAGGGGGTTGGACTCAATGGTCTCTTCCAACTCTACTATTCTGTGATTCTGTGAAGGGTTTACAGCAAGAATGGAATAGAAAATTTGAATATCCAGTTCTGATTAATTGTTGGGCATCAGTTTTAACATCTATGGGCTTTATCACACAAGGCTGGTAAATCACAGTTATAGTAGGATAATAGCATCTTTGGTTGGGACTTATCACATTACAGGTACCTTGTTCTTCTGTTGTTCTCCCAGGGGGAGATCATTTGGAAAGCATTTCTTTTACAAAGGAAATCATAATCAATCCATGTGGTAAAGCCTTATAACTAGTATGGCTATAGATCTCTGACTACATCCTATACAGCAGAAACTGCTCTTTTGGATTTATTGGTTGCCACAACATCTATTCAAGAAATGGCTTTCTAAATCAGCAAATTGCTGGAGATGTAATACTGATCATTCTTCCTTAATGCATTTGTTTTGGAGTTGTCCCATAGTAGCTACATTTTGGAAAGAAGAAATCACACAGGTAAATTTGGTTTTGAAAAGTTCCTTGATATTCAGGAATGTGCATATTACTTGGAAATTAACAAATGGCCAACAGAATGGACCCTTTTGACTGCTAAAAGATTGACACTTTGTTACTGGAAAGGCAGTTTGTCTTACCTGTGCTCCAATGAATAGAAGATCTAACAATGCTTGCAACATTTGAAAGAATGATATGTAGGCAAACTTTACAAATAGACTTACATTTGGACATTTGGTCAGCTTTTATAGCAACTTACAACGAATGCAGTTATTCTTCCCCCTTTTGTGCTTTTATTTTCCTCCTTTTTTAATATTGGAACATTATTATATGTAACTGAGATCCCTTTTGAATGTAAATAAAAATTTACCTCACTTTTGGAAAACAAAATTAAAAGAAGACCTGGAACAGCAGATATGAAGGAACTTAGCAATATACTCAGGTATGCTGTTATTGTGTGCCTTCAAGCTGTTTCTGACTTATGGAAACCCTCAGGCAAATCTATCATAGGGTTTTCTTGGCAAGATTTGTTCAGAGGGCCTTTGCCTTCCTCTGCCTTTGCCTTCCTCTGACAGAGATTGAATGTGACTTGCCCAAGGTCACCCAGTAGGTTTCTATGGCCAAGCAGAGAATTGAACCCTGGTGTCAAGAGTCATAGTTCAATGTTTAAACCACTACATGATGAAGGTATAAAGATAGATACTAATAAATACCAAAGTCATTTCCATGTACGATTGTGAAAGCTAGACAGCGAAGAAAGCTGACAGGAAGATCAGTCCATCCAAAATTGGTGCCATGTGGATTGCCAAGAAGACAAATAAATGACTCTCAGAACAAATTAAGTTTGAATTCTCACTAGAAGCCAAATTACTAAACTGAGGGTGTTGGACTCTAGGCATGTGAGTTGACACAACTCATTGGAAAAGTGGATTCACAGAAGCCCAGCCCTGAATTTCCAAGATCTGAGCATTACTATTGGTGGAAGGGCTCTAAGAGATCTCTTATTCATAGGGTCACCATAAGTTGAAGCCAATTTGATAACAAATCACAAAAACCACAGTCTCAAGGTAGAAATAACTCACACAGTGAGTCAGAGGACATTTCCGCACTTCACTGTTATAGTGGTATTATTCTTCTTTCAACATCCTGTGGAATTCTGGGGTTTGAGGTTTCCTGAGGCCAAAGAGCTCCCTGGATGAGAATTCTAAAGGCCCCTCCCTAAACTGCAAACCCCAGGATTCCACAGGATGTTGAAAGTGGAATAATAGCACTATAATCTAGGCCCTTTCTGCACCTTACCATCTTCCGGCGCTGGGGTGCGGGGATCGCACGACCAGCCTCCGGCGAGAGGCTCTCGCATCCGGGGTCCTTCGGCTCCGCACGAGCTGCCTGCTCGTGCAAGAGCCCCACCTCTTTCTTCTGCAGCGCAGCGCGGGGCCCAGGAGCAATGCGCGATCGTGCACCATTTTCAGCTTCTAGCCGAAAATGAAAAGGTACGCAATTGGTGCCTGCCGGCCCCTGGAGTGTCACACGATTGTGAGTGCGTCGTGCGGATCACTCCTCACAATCGCGTGACGCTCCAGGCCCTCTTTCACATGGAAAATGCCGTGCAAAAAGGGCCCTAGTGTAGTGAGGAAATGGCCAGAGTCTTCCCCTCATCATAGGTCCCTTTTTGCCAAAGTGAATGCCATAAAAAATATCAGGATGTTGTTACACTCTATGAAGTCATATACATATACTGTCATATACATACATATATACATATACATATATAGAGGGACCGCTGTAGTTAATTTATGAGAGTACAATGCAGCCACAAGAAAATAACAATAGCTGTAGTTGATAGTACAAAAGGCATGTCTAAGATAGCATTCTCTTGCCACAGTGGCTGAATCTCACCAGCATGACATGAGCCCAACAATACTTTCTCACTCACATACTCCAGCAAGCCATTTTATCCTTCATCAATCTGTCTAATTCCCCTTTAAAAGCATCCAGGTTGGCAGCCATCACTACTGCAGTTTTCTGAGGCCAAAGAGCTTTCTGGCCGAGAATTCTAAAATCCCCTCCCTAAACTGCAAACCCCAGGATTCCATAGGATGTTGAAAGTGGAATAACTGTTGATGCGGAGAAAGCTTTCGATATGATTAGTTGGCCATTTATGAAGACAGTGGTTAAACAGATGCAGGCAGGAGAGAAATTTATTGCATGGATTGAAGAAATATATAGACAACAACAAGCTCGACTGGTTATCAACGGCGAAAGAACACAAAAGATAGAACTCCATAGAGGGACAAGACAAGGATGCCCCTTGTCACCTTTGCTGTTTATCTTGACAATGGAAATACTTAACAATGCTATAAGAAAAGACAAAGAAATAACAGGAGTTCAAATTGAGAAATATCATTATAAATTGAAAGCTTTCACAGATGACTTGGTCCTCTTTTTGGACGATCCATGCAAATCTATAGAAAAATTGAATTCTACAATGCAAGAATATGGACAATTCTCTGGTTTTAAAATTAATAAGGATAAAACAGTTCTTTTAACCAAAAACATGTCTGAAAGAGAAGAGAGGGAACTAGTACAAAAAACAGGATTTAAAACAGGACTAAAGGTAAAATATCTAGGAATTTGGATAGCTAAAAGAAATAATGAGTTATTTCAAAATAATTACGAGAAAAAATGGAAGGAAATAACAAAAGATCTACAAAATTGGTCTTCTTTGCGGCTCTTGTTGATGGGGAGAACTGCAGCAGTTAAGATGACTGTTTTGCCAAAAATGAACTTTCTGTTCCAAAACCTGCCTATAATAACAAATATAAAACCTTTCCTACAATGGAAGAGAGAGTTAACTAAATTTATATGGCAGGGGAAGAAGCCTAGGATAAAATGGAACATTATGACAGATATAAAAAGTAGAGGAGGAATGAGACTACCAGACTTGCAATTATATTACAGAGCAGCTGCTTTTATGTGGATAAAAGACTGGATAGACCTTCAAGATATGAAAACACTGGCATTGGAAGGTTCAGACTTGAGGACGGCGTGGCATGCCTATATGTTTTATGAAAAAGCAAGATTAGATAAAGATTTCTCACATCACTATATCAGAAAATCGCTTTTGAAAATCTGGGATGATTATAAAGTCAAAAACATGAGGCAACTCCCCACATGGGTCTCACCGCAAGAGGCTTTTTTTGGTAGATGGACTGATACAGATAAATGGCTGCGCTATGATGATATAATTGAGAGATCAGCGTCTAATAATTTTAAGATGAAAACAAGGGAAAAACTAGAACAGGAGGGAATAAGACTGAGTTGGTTCCCTTACAGACAATTAACCGAAAGGTTTCATATGGACATAAAAACTTACGGAATTGAACTAAAAGAGAAAGTTGGAGTAGTTAAATGGCTCTTTGAAAATCCACCACCTTCTCGCTCAAAGCCATCAAGAGATATTACAGCAGGAGAGACAAGAAGAAACAATAAAGGAAACAATGATTTTATGGGCTCAAAATATTGGTCATTCAATTCAATTAGAGTCTTGTGAACAGAGTTGGAAAAAAACGCAGAAATTTACAGTAGCCTAGAATTTGAGAGAGAACTATTACAAACTATTTCACAGATGGTATATGACACCAGATAAACTGAAAAGGATTTATAATACAGGTACTGGACAGTGTTGGAAATGTCAGAAGGAGGTCGGTACGATATATCATATGTGGTGGACATGCTCAAAAGCTAAGAAATATTGGAATGGAGTACATAATGTGATTTCTACATTAGTGAAAGGTCAGTTTGCTAAGACACCTGAATTGTATTTGTTAAATATGATTGATATAATAGAGGGTGCTGGTATAAAGAAGCATTGGAGAATATTACTGTATATGATAACAACAGCTCGTATTGAATATGCAAAGTTATGGAAAACTCAGCAAACACCTACAATAGAACAATGGTGGGCTACATTTATTGAAAATAAAAATGTGGACATGGTCTCCCAGAGACTAAAGGGGAAATCAGATGATGAGATACAGAAAGAATGGCAAATTATAACGGGTAATTGCTGGGTTTTAACAGTTGGGAATACGTAATTCATGGTTAAAGCTATATTACGTGTGGGCGACAGGTATATATCATGAAGCGGAAATATGAAGAATGAAATGTAAGAACGACCAGATAAACTAACAGTATAATATTGTACAGTACCTTAAGTTCGTAGAAATCTGGAAAATGGAATCTAGATCAATGTGGAAGATCAGATATATTTCTAATGAAGCTGACAATAGAATATGTATGTTTTTTATAATGAGAATTTTGAATAAAATGATTAAAAAAAAAAAGAAAGTGGAATAACAGCACTATAACAGTGTACTGCGGAAATGGCCTACATCTTGTCACAGCAAATTCTCTTATTTAACTGTGCACTGAGCAAAAAAGTGCTTCCTTTTATTCGGTTCTTAACCTTCTGCCATTTATCCCCTGTGGAAGAGCTGAGCTTCTTAACACAGGGAGAAAAACTCATTGTCTTCTTTCTCCATACTGTGATTTATTTTACAAACGTCTATCAGGTTCATCCCTTTTTAGGTTCAGAACCCCAACACATAGGGCCCTTTCATACTGTACAATTACATCACCATGATTCCATTTTAATAGCCATGGTGGCATTCTATGGAATCCTGAGATTTGCAGTTTAAGAAGAGATACTTAGAATTCTCAGCCAGAGAGCTCCAGTGCCTTACTAAAGTCCAAATGCCAGGATTCCACAGGATGCAGTCATGGCATTTATAGAGCAATCAGAGTGCTATAACAATGTAATGTGAAAGGGCCCATAGTCTTTCCTCACAGCAGAGTTAGCTAGTGCCTTGACCATTTCGGTCAGTCTCAGTCCTGTTGCATTGCTCAATAGCCCACCAGAATTCTTGCTCTGTCCTGATTCCATACTTAGTTGGAAAACATTTTTCACATCTAACAAAGACATTTGTGCATAGTTTGTTTGCCCCTCCCTGGCCACAAAAATATATGATTTTTAGTAATATGCTGCTGTTTTCATCCTCCATTATGAGAACCTCCAGTTATTCCTTCTCTCTGCTTCCTACTCCTTTACAATGACTCCTACGCTCTGCTTCCATTTATTCTTCTTCTCTGCTTTATTCCTACTCTCCTCTTTATCCAGTTACCAGAGCAAAAGTGGGCATCTCATTTTATCTCATGATTGCTAATTTTTCTCAGGTACCTTTGGCGAGACACTTAATCAAAGACATTTTGAATGTCCAAATAAACAATTCCCACTGGGCCACCAAGTCCATGTTTTTATCGGTATTATTAAAGAACTCTACAAGATTTGTGAGATTGGACTTATTTTTTCAGAAGCCATGTTTATCACTCCTTAGAAGCACTTATATACTTATATATTTGACAAAGCTGTCATATTTAATGGTACTATGGTACTTCCAAACAATTTAGCCTCAGATTTTCTGGATCTTCCCCAGAAGTCTTTTTAAACATTGGCATTACTTTGGACACTCTGTAAACTTCTGACACAGAAATCAAACATGGGTCAATTAAGTTACATATATTTGTTAAAAGATGCACAGTCTTACATTTGAGAACTCATAGACTGTGAGTTTAACTTGTAAAGATCTCTGACTTCACATTTTGTCATCGCTACATGTCCCTGAAGGACTTACTCATAAACATCTGCACTTTTGAACTTCTCCATGTCAGCAGCCTTGGCTTGTGGGAACAAATGTGTTTTCCTAAAGCACTGTACACTGAGCTGCACATATCCATGATGACTTCTGTCCAGGATGCAGATAGTTATGTATATGACATTCAATACAATGCAATGTTGGTGTGTCTGTGCATGTGAGCTTGCACACACATGCATATGTGCGTGCACACATAACAATATACCATGTGTGTGTAGCCTGATGGGCCTGGCAGCAAGAATCAGAGAGGACCAGATGGTGCTTTGATGCATCTCACTGCAATTCTACTCTGGCATAGTTTGACTATTACTGTAAGAGAGGCAGATCAAATGCAGTGCAGGAGAGCCCAATCTGATCTTTCCTTCTGGCAAAAGAAGGGGTGGATCATAAGGCACAAATCAGTGGGGAATAATTCCTTTAAAAATCACCAATGCCGCCATTTCAAGCAAGGCAACTTCAAAATACTGAAGTAAGTGTGATCCTCACAATCTCCCTTCAAAAGTAACCTTTGGCATAATACTATAGGTAAACATTTACATCCTGCTTACCTGATCCACAAATCAGAAAATAGGACCCATTTCACAGTGAACAAACTAGTTCATGAAAAGGGAACCCCCACTGCCTCAGTTTTAAGTCTGAATCTTAACAGACTGAGGGTTCTGCTGAAGTCATCTAATTCTCATTCTATTTATACACCGGTTGGGTTCAGAGATGAGTTTTGCTCCGCTCTAGTTCCAAAGCAATTTATGCTGCCTTCATTCTGGAAACAGGGAGGGGGTGAGGGAGAGATAATGAAATGAATCTAGTGCTCTCTGTTCAGAGGCCATTTAAGTCTCTTGATCAAATTGTTTCAGTAATATAAATTGCCTGCCATGAAAACATAATAAAATAAAGTACTATTGGTTTTACAATGAGGAGCAAGGTCACAATCCTCTTGGCCAACGTAGCTATGCTGGCATGTGCAGTGGCACAGACGGCATAGGCAGTGGCTCAGTGGCTAGGATAAAGTGCAACAGTGGGGCAGAGGGTGGTGAAAGTTGTCTCTTTTGTCAAGAAGAAGAGAAGCTGCCTTGCTGGTCTGGAGCTGCTCAGGACAGAGCTGGCAGGGCAACATTTGCTGACGGTGGAGATGTTTTCTCTGCCACCAGTAGAAATGTATGGATTCCCTACTATGTGACCCACATGTATTTTGGCAAGTCAAGGTATTCTTGTCTGCTCCATGTTCTACAGAGTGATATTTCCAGATTTTTTGTTCCCACAAGCAATATACAAAATAATATGCATTTTTTTATTTATACACATTCATATATGTAAATTGAGAGGTGTGATAGTCATCTTTAAATACCTGAAGGTGTCATGTAGAAGATGGGTGTCTGGAAGCTATGGCCTATGAAGAATGGCTTAAGGAGCTGGGTAGCTTTTGCTTGTAAAAGAAGTGCTATGAAAGCCATCCTTAAATATCTGAAAGGATGTCATGTAGAAGATGACAAAAGCTTTTCTTCTGCTCCTCCAAATACAAGAACATGAACTGCTGTTCTGTGCATTCAAGTCATTTTGAACTTATGGCAACCCTAAGGCAACCCTATCATGAGGTTTTCTGGGGCTGAGAGTGTGTGATGTGCCCATAGTCACCCAGTGGGTTTCCATGACCTAGGCCATTTCCACACTAGACTATTATAGTGCTATGACTCCACTTTCAACATCCTATGGAATCCTGGGGTTTGTAGTTTCGGGAGGGGCTAGGCCGCCCCTCACAAAACTGCAAACCCCAGGATTCCATAGGATGTTCCAAGTGGAATAATAGCGCTATAACAGTCTAGTGCGGAAATGGCCCTAGCAGGGAATTGATCCCTGATATCCAGGATGATAATCCAACATTCAAACCACTGCACCACGCTGGCTGTCCAGAACATGAACCAATGGACTAAAATTACAAGGGAGATTCCATCTAAACGTTAGGAAGAACTGACAGTAGAATACACTGCCTCAGGGATAAGAGGTGGACTCTCCTTCTTTGGAGGTCTTTGAACAGAGGTTGGATGGGAGTCTTTTGGGCATACTTTAATTCTATGTTCCTGCATGGCAGGGGGTTGGACTAGATGGCCATTGGGCTTCCTTCCAGCTCCATGATTCAATGATTCTATGAAATGTACATCTTGATATTCTTTTTAGCTGAATCACCTGCACAATTAGCCACCATCACCACTGCCTCCAAGAAGTGGGACAGTTCTTGGGAAGCTAAGTTACAAGGAACTAGAGCAAAAATATAGGTAGCATGAAGGACCACCAGCTTATGCTATTCAAATGTGTAAACAGATCAGTTACTCCCTAACTACTGTGAGGGGAGGAAATAGGCTAAGCAGACTGAGAACTGAGGCAGTCACTTGCATTTGAAATAAAACTAAATGACACATCTACAACCCTACTCCTTCATCCAGGGAGAGAACAAACTCATTTTAAGAAAGTCCTGAGTTTCTCCCACTAAATTCCTGCATGGTAGATTGGAGTGGCCCCAAGGAGTGGTTTGAAAAATTCAATACATCAATAAAACGAAGTGCTCTGCTGAAGAATTTGTGACAAAAGTTTTAAGCTGTGGAGGATGATCATCTCTTCTGCAATGGACTTTGTTGCTGTTGCTGCTGTTGCTGCTGTTGCTGTTATTGTGGTGTCTTCAAGTCATTTCTGGCTTATGGCAACCCTAAGGCAAACCTATCACAACATTTTCTTGGCAAGATTTGTTCAGAGAGATGTGAAAGAGTATGGCCCTTTTCGCACGGCATTTGCCATAAGAAAGGGCGCCTGGAGCGTCGCACAATTGTGAGGAGTGATCTGCAGGTGCCGATCACGCACCTTTTCATTTTCAGCTGAAAGCCAAACATGGTGCACAATCACACATTGCTCCCAGACCCCACGCGCACTTACCTGGAGTGCGGAGCCTCCAGACCCACACCGGTCGAGCTTCCTGCCCCAGTGCAGCCTGGGAAACTCCCAGGCTGTGCTGCGGAAGGAAGAGGGGGGGCTCTCACGCGAGCAGGCAGCTCATGCGGAGCTGAAGCAGCAGGGACACGAGAGCCTCTTGCTGGAGGCAGCTCACACGATCCTCGCACCCCAGTGCCAGAAAAAGATAAGGTGCGGAAAGGGCCAAATGACTTGCCAAAGGTCACCCAATGTCTTTCCATGGCCAAGCAGGGAATTACAACCCTTATCTCCAGAGTGATACTTCAATGCCCAAAGCACTACAATCTCAAACCAGGATGCCTGTCACGCTGGCATTGGATATACATACTGATAACTGGAGGGATTTTGTGGTAGCAGGATTGAAGGAGAAGAGAGTCACAGACAAGATAGAGGGCTGAATTCCTAAAAAGAGGGAGGGAGGGATGGTACCTTATGGGGATAGACAGTTGTGCAATGTTCTCCCTGCTGCCACCCCCACTCCCCATATGGTGATTGGCAAAAGTAACATTTCCCACAGAAATATGTGTCAATATCATCATAAATTTACAAGGTTACTGATCCTTCCAAGCAGACAGAGACCAGTCAGTCCAGCATCAGAAAGGACACACCAGATTCTGGACCTTTCCAAAAGGGGGGATCTGGTAACAGCAAAATTCATAGTGAATTCTGTTGTTACTACTGCTACGCACCACACCCAAAGTTATGCCTTACACTGCCATAACTCTTTTTCTGGGCCAGGACTACAAATTTCATTCCCTGCTCCCCTGCAACAGAATTTAATAAAAGATGTAAGGATGAATGTGCCTCTTCAGCCCAATCCTTCTGTACAGATGTTGAGGCTTTTGAACAAATGGTATGAGTAGATCTAATTGCATATTTAAAAATGGCTTGCCAGCTGCTGCCATTGATGCCTACTACATCTCATCTCCTATTTAGTCAGCACACTGCTCAAACAAGTAGGCACTCATTCTGTGTACGTGGAGAGTGTGGCCAAGACAGATAAAGTGATGCCGAAATCTTTGTTGCTGTTACAAATTGGCTGGGGTTTTGTTGTATTTGGTCATAGTAGGCCAAAAAGTGGAATGAAACAATTTTGGACTAAACTGCAGGCTTGTTCTTTTTAGTAATAAGATGTACCTATTGAGGTTGTGTAATATTAACTCAACACAGCACTTTTAGTCTCACTGCTCCCATCCCACCTCTATAATACAGTGACACCAGCAACACAAGAAAAAGATACTGGGAAGCACATAGGAAACTAGGAAGACAACATGTGGGGAAGATTTTTTATCCCCTTAACTCGTATGGTCTAAAGGATTTATGAAAAATACTCTCCAGATGATAACCAAGGGACATGCAGTATTTATCCAATCCAAAAGCCCAGATCAAATCTGTAGCCTGAAAGCTATGGCAAAGTACCAAAGCTATGGCAAAGTACCACAAATATCCAGAATGTGCTTTATGCTGCCTGTTAAGTGCAAACAACAGAATTTGTTTGAATAGAGGGTTTTCCATTGTACAGTTGCTCATTTGCTCATTTGAGGTGAGGCAACTACAAAACATGCTTCCAAGCACTGTAATAACTTGGATAAAGGCTACACTTCCCATGGACAGCGTTTACAATGAGCTAATTTCAGAAAATTGGCCTCATTACAGATTGGCAGAATCTCAAGTTTTGCATCAGGCTGACTCACAAACCATCTCAAGCCCTTAGTATCAACAACCTCACAGTCTACTTTTGGAACTCTTATCAGAACAAATCTAAACTAGTTGTATGAAATGCAGCTGAAGGGGAACAAGACCAATATTGTTGGATTATTAAATGTTTAAAACAGACCATTGGAAAAAGGGGTTCTTGTTTAGCTAGATACTCAGGAATAGAAAAATATTAAGCTGAACACATCAATGAAGGAAATACAGCCCAACAGAGATCAGGAAGAGCTGAAGCATAGCAGGACAAAACTAAAATAACTTACTATGACAAATAAGCCACATTATGGAAACCCCTTGATAGATGTCTTAAAACAATGGGAAGCCCAAATGGTCAATATGCACTTGCAATAAGATTGTGCCGTGGCTCTGGTCATATTTATGATGCCAGCAGAGAAAGAGGAAATTTAAGATGCAATCAGAAATATGCAAGACACCCCCAGAGTAACATAAGTAACCAGAGTAACCATTTATTGGGATGATTCAAATGGCCAGTAATTGCAAATCCTTGCTCTGTGTGTGCAGGGAGTTTTAAGGCTACAGAGATGGCCCTTGAGAAAGACTAATTCCCAGGAGTAAAGTTCTCCTTCCACATTTCTGGGTTTGAGCTTCATAAATGTGTTTATTCATGAGGTGCGTACGTGGTTCCCCCACCCCCATTCTCCTCCTCCCATTCCCTTGCATTTTGCTGGGCCCAGAGAAGGAAGGCAAGTGTGTCCAGGGAGAAGGCAAGGGAATGTGGGAGAAGGCTTGTGCAAGCCTTCCTTCTCCCATCAGGGGGTGGAATGCTGCAAAAAAGGCCAAGAGAGTTGCAGGAAGACCCTAAAAGAAAAAATCATGCTACCTTGAATTGTGCCAAGAGGATCTGCATAGTGTCTGGGATGAAGTAACACCACTGCCATAATGATACATCAGTGTACTGCTGCAAAAGTTCAGGCCACATCTACCATATCTTTAGTATTGTCACCTCACCTATTTCTAATCTCTGATTCATGGAACAATAAGGAAAATATGTCAACATATTCTCCCCACCAATCTTCTCCTTAGTGGCAGGAAGAAGATACCTACCCAATGGAAGTGACATATCTCCGCAGGGGAATGCCAAGGGGGTTGAGCGGACCATGGGGCTGGTGCAGACAGGAACTGTTGTTACCCTACTTGCATACCCTACCCCAGGGACTAAAAATTTGATATTAAACATACCTGCCATGTCACAGAGGTTGCCCAAATGGGTATGTAGACAAGGAGATCAAACGACCAAAAATAGGTCAGGCCAGGAAAATCCCCAGTCACATTCCCCTAGGGGACCTCAGGCTACACATACCCACAAGAAGAAAAGGTTTTCAGCCAATCTTTGAGTTTTCCCCAGGTTGAACAACTCTGATGTTAGTAAACCCTGCACTGCATCTGCATCATCCAATCATGCAAACTACCAAGTTGTTATTGTGTGGCATTTCTCCCTTTGTTTTGGCCATTGTTCTTCCCAGGAGAGGGCCTGCCCTCAAGGTACGTTCTGCCCTATAAATAGTCCCAGTTTTTGAGGGTCTCTTCGGAGAATTCCCCACCATGCTAGCAGACCAGCAATCTGTTAATCGAATGATCCCCTCAGCCGCTTCTCTTCGCTGAGCTCCATTCTTCTCGCCACTTCCCAGATTGAAGATTTCAGAGTAGGTGCAGTATCACTGCCTTTACACCCTCTCTGCTGAATCCCCTATCAATTTTCACCTCTTTCCTTTCTCAATAGGCCTTGTGTGTGTGAGTGAGTGAGTGCATTGGTGCATGAGAACACATTTATTAATAAAATCCAGTTATTGGTACATTTGTCTGGGTTTTCGCTTGGCTTGACCCCATAAAAATTGGGTAAAAGATCCTGCTGGGTTACCCTGCCCTTTGTTTGGCTACAGCCAGTGCTCTGCTAATTTCCCCAACCTTTGCATTTTGGAGTGAATCAGGTGTCCCCCACGGGACCCTCAGAAGTCAGGGTAACACTGTAAAAGAGAAAACCATGGGATGAAAAACTGAGGCCAACTGGAATTTCCCTGCAAAAGTTTGCTTTGAGGGAACTGGTGCTGCAGCTGATAGCAAAGTGAGTTGCGCAGCTGGCATGGCAGGAGGTAAACTGGCCCAAGGACAATTCCCAGGTGTCACTGGGAAACCAGCATAAGCAAACTGCAAAGGCTTCAAAAGGCTTTTAAAAACACATACACAAAAATAGTGGTCTTGGTCTGTGTTAAAAGATCTGCCAGAGAACTGCAAGTTACCTGCACCACCCACCCATCCACCCAAAACAGAGTGGAGTTTGAGTTTGGACAAATCTGAGTAGACACCATTGTTACCCTGATTTCTGGGGGTCCCGGGAGGGACACCTAAATGTACTCACAACAATGGGGAGGGAATTAGCAAAGAGCACTAGTTTGCAATGCGAGAGGCAGGGTAACATAGCGAGATCTTGAGCCCTATGTCTACGAGTTCAAGCCGAGTCAATGATAAGGTAGAAGTTGAAAATAATAATTGTTTTATTGAAATACAATCAAACACGTGTATGCAACACACTCACACAGAGAACTATAGAAATAAAAGGTAGGAGTTGGATAGAGGGATTTTGAGAGGAGGTTTGGTATGGGAAATACTATACCTGTCCTAAAGCCCCGTAATAGCAAAGAAGCTGGGGAGCGTGGATTCTCAGCACATGGGGCTGAGGAGAGGCTCGTCAAACGGAGCAGCAGCAAGTTGGGAGGCAAGTCACGAGCGATCCGAGATTTCCGAGGAAGCACTCGAAATCAGGGGTTCTTATAGGGAAAATTGTGGCCGCAGGCTAGTCCGTACTTGGGATAACAATGAGTTTTGGGCTGGAGACAAAGCCTCCGAAAGGTCAGTACTTTAGATGATTGAGTTATGACCAGATTGTCAATAGAGTAGCCAGTATGCAAATGCGGAGCGCTTGAGAGTTGTATAGTCCGCTCATCAAGCTGCCTGCGCGGGGCAGGGGATCTTTTGTAAGTAGCGTGGATACATAATGTGGTACTTGCTTTGAGGTCTCCTGAAGCTGCATTCGGCAATGACTGGCCTGCCTGGATTGGGGTTTGAATGGTTCAGCTATTGTCTGCCACGCCTGTGTGCGTGCTTGTCCAGGGGCCTCGCGAGCACGTGGAGAGGAATGGGTACAGAAGGCCAAATTATTGATATCAAATGATATCTTAATATCCCACAAGCTCGGGCTAGAAACAGCGGTAACACCATGCCAGACAAGAACAAGCAACTGAGGCTTTGAAAAATATAAACAGCTTTAATAAAAGGAAGAATTCAAAACCAGCCCTTTTCTGTGTTAACTATCATGCTTGTCCCTCTAATTGACTTCTGGTGGCTATTTCCACTTAAACAACAAAGAATACATGGTTCATAATGAATTTAAAAATGAGTAAACATTATGATCAGTTGGGCAGAAGTCTGTGACAACCAGTTGCCAAATATGGCCACTGTCCATTCTCCTGCTGTACCTATCTCATAAACCATGGCTCCTGTTTCCCAAAAACCAATATCAGAACTGTGAGTTTTGAGTGAAAAGTGCCACTGAAAAGCATATCTGAAGGGACCTGGTCTTTGGCAAGGGTGTCAAGTGCTGAGGCAGCTCTCACGCAGAGCTCTTAGAATCCTTGCACAGAGAAAGGAGCAGTGCTACTGTATCTGGGTCCTTAGAGGGAATGAGACATGGAATCTCGTCATTACGTATGTCAATAGGATCCCTCAGCACATAAACCATTTCCACACTAGACTGTGATAGTGCTATTATTGCCCTTTCAACATCCTATGGAATCCTGGGGGGCAGGGGTTGCAGTTTAGGGAGGGGCCTTTGAGGCGTGTGCCTTTGAGGCCTCTCCCTAAACTGGAAACCCCAGGATTCCATAGGATGTCGAAAGTGGAATAATAGCACTATCACAGTGTAGTGCGGAAATGGCATCAGTCTGCCATTAAAATAACTGTGGTTTTGGACGATGCCTTTTGGGAACCGTCAAAAACTATAGTTAATGGCCTAACTGTTTTGTGTTATATGTTTATATGGTATGCTGTTTTAAAATGCTGCTCTTTGATAATAATGAGATGCAATGTGTTGTTATCTTATAAATAATTTTTAAAAGTACATGTTCAAACTATACGAAGTGCCTGCCCAACTGCAAGCATGAAATCAAGAACAATACATGGTGGTGGAAGCAGTGACATTCTTGTGAATAAGCAGTTCTGGGTCACCGATATTTTCTCTACTTGGAATAGTTGTTAGTAGGTAACAGAACAAGTTCTACTATGGAGTCATCACAGTCAAATAAAAGGCTACTTGGCAGTAGATCAAATCTGAAAATGTCTCTGAGTCTAATGATGTATCTTGCTGTTGCAATGTCAATTATTTTCTGAGCATCTGACATATAGTTTATAACTGTTTTGCTCCATGATTTCTACAGAAGCTCCTAGAGGGCGAATATGGTGTGGGAAATATTCCTTTCTTAATTAGGTCAGTTAGGTTTTTGTATGGTTGACTACGCATGCTGTAACTTGTAGTGCCATTTTTCCAGAGAACACCAACATCTCAGAGCTGTCTCTGAATTGACTGGGTGCACACTAACAGTACAGTCTGGCTGCATTGTTCCCTCTTTCTGCCAGGTACTGACGAACACTGATGGTATTTGCATGAAACTGTTGTTTTGCATTCTCAGCCATCTCATTATGTGCTACTGCTTCATTATAAGCCATTTCAGCATTTGTGACATGTTGAAAAGTGTTGCAGATAGCTAAAACTTTGTGCCGGAACAGTTTGAAAGCACATTTAGCTCATCATGTGTGTCCAATTATACAGCTAATGCTCCTGTGGGATCTTTCTATTGTTTGCTCCAACTCAGAATTTCCCAGTTCTTCTTCACAACAAAATGTCTTGCTTTAAAGGTTTGAAAAATAACTTGATCCATTTTAATTTGATTCATTTTATCAATAAAACACAGGTAATTAGTGTTAACACATACATGGAAGACTAGAAAAGTATTTGTATGGACTGAAGGTGACCCTATTTGTTTGAAGAAAGGTAGTTTTATTTCTAAAAAGATCAAGAAACAAATAGTTCAAGACAGACAAGTTTCATATACAGTCGGTCTTCAGTATCCGCTGTGGTTGTTTTTTGGATTTTTTTTTCCAAATATTTTCGAACCATGGTTGGTTGAATCCATGGATGCAGAATGTATGGATAACAGAGGGCTAACTCTACTTTAGATGTATTTCAAGACTACGGCCCTTTTCACACAGCATTTGCCATGCGAAAGGGCCCCTCGAGCATCGCACAATTGTGAGGAACGATCTGCACAACACACTCACAATCACATGATGCTCCAGGGGCCGGCAGGGGCCGATTGCGCACCTTTTCATTTTTGGCTGGAAGCCAAAAATGATGCGCAATTGTGCATTGCTCCCGGGCCCTGCGCACACTTACCTGGCGTGTGGAGCCTCCAGAGCCACACCGGTCACGCTTCCTGCCCCACGGCAGCCTGAGAAACTCCCAGGCTGCACTGCGGAAGGAAGAGGCAGGGCTCTCGCATGAGCAGGCAGCTTGTGCAAAGCTGAAGCAGCAGCGACACGAGAGCCTCTTGCCAGAGGCTGTTCGCATGATCTCCACACCCCAGCGCTGGAAAAAGGTAAGGTGCGGAAAGGGTCTATATCTTTTATTAGTGTGATATAACCCAAGAAAATATGTCTGGTATTCAAAAATAATTAATGACTGCAATTAATACTGCAAAAACTTCACGGTTTCAATCATTGATGCAAATGTAGATACAAACTTAACACAAATTATTGTAATGTCTAGATATTGCATTAAATTGATAAATTAAGAGATGGTAGTCAAAGATTAGAGCTGTTAACATATTTTAAAGTAAAAGGTTTTATTTTAAATTGAATGGGATTGCATTTTGAGAACTCTATGCCCCCTGCTCTCATCATCAGGCAAAATAGAAACTGAAAGTGAGAAACTAAATGAAAAAAGAAAAGAAGAAACATAATTGAGAAAAACGACACACTATTTAGAAGGCTAAAGATGCACATATAACCTGACAAAAAGTAGAGAACTCCCTGGTATAAGGTAATTACTGTGGGCTGTAGCTGAGAATTTAGAAATTTTCAGGAGGAATGGCAGTAAAATCAGAGGTTGATTCACCAAGCCTGCATATATTAGTGTTGGAAAAATTCTGGATAGTATCTTTCATAACCCACAAAAGCTTATGCAGTAATAAATGTACAAGTCTTTAAGGGTCACAAGCCTCTGTTGTTTTTAGCTGCAATAGATGAACACAGCTATCCCTCTGGAAATGGTTCACTATGTACAAAAAGCTACCACTATAGAAGTGGAGCATTCATGCAAGATAAGACAAGTTGGTGCCTTTCCAAGGCCCCTGGGCATATTACAGTGAAAAACTATGGACATTTTAGGCATAGTAGTGGCCTCTTTTTTTCAACATCAGGAGGTTTTAGGCAAAAAGGCTTGTCTTCAGCCAAGAATGGCAGAAGGGGGAGACAAAAATGTGGGGAAAATGCCCCACACCTCCTAGAGGGAATCTCAGGACAAACAACAGTCCTTTGAAGGACCTACGGCCACAAAAATGGCCCTGCAACATATATGGACTGCTGGTCAAAATATGCCTAACCCAGCACTGGAGGGAACAAGCATCTACCCCCCCACACACCATTCCATGTGTTATCTGAATTTTTCTGGATAATTTCATACTCCTATAGCTTCACGTGCAACAAAGAGCTAAACTAGCTATAATTAAGCATATTATTTCTTCAGCCTGAGTTGTTGCTCTGTCCCTTTGCTTTAGCTTGAGATCCCGTTCTGGGCAGGGGGCGGAATGGATTCAAAGGCCAATGAAGCACATTCAGAGCAGAGTGTGCTTAAAGTAGATTAGATGCAGTGCCTCAAGTTTTAAATGTTCTTCAAAAGTTTGCTCACGATAGATTTGTTTGTATAAGCATCCTTGGGTTGGCATTGGCCACTAGCCCACAACTGAAAAGACAGCATATGAGGGGCACTTTGTGCTGGTCTGGGGAGCTCAGAAGGGGAAAGGGGGACACAGTGGGGCCCAGAAAGAGATAGCAAAACTATCTTTCCTTTACTCACCCCACCTCCCCAGAATAAGAGGATTCAGGGCCCATTCCTCTATCTGTGAGTCACAGTCCTCTCTAGAAACTTTTCCCTAGGCAGATTTTAAGATGCTGACCTAAGCTAATCAGTGACAAATGGAAGAGAACTCCGTTCATGTTCAAAGGCACACTCACACTATTTCACCAATATTCAGAGCTAATCAAAGATATTTCGCCTATTTTCAGAGTTCAAGTTGCCTGTTACAATGCTCCACTTTCAAGTGTTAGCTTTCTAAAGACCTGGTACTCAAAGAAGCTTCAGCACTTCCCTCACCCAAGCCTGAGGGTTTTTTTCCCCATAGGCAGTGACAAGAAGGAAGAATTTCAAAGTGATAGCTGTTTTAGTTTGTTTCAGGAAAAATAAAGAAATGAACGTTGGAAGAGTTTTAAGGGGTACTTTGTAAGACTGATATATTCTAGCATGGGCTTTTGTGGGTTACGCTATCTGCTTCCTCAGATAGATGGATAGAGTACAATATTCAAGCCTCAGCTAGAAATGCACAGTTACATAGTTGTGGGAGAGGAATCAGCACAAAACAGGATACAGAAAAGGACAAGTTTCACACTGGTCATAAACGTTTAAAGAGTTTAACAGAAACATTTTGATGTATGTAGGCTAATATGTAGCTTTGCCAAGATGCTAGGCTGTTAATTGTCTCTGAGGTATGCAAGCAATACATTCTACTTTCAGGATAGTTGGTTCTCTTAAAAGCAGTTTCTTAAAGAAGATTTCCTTTTAAAAAATTAAGAGCAAGGCAATGAAAACCAACATATCAGTATATGTTGCGTGCTAAGATTAAAGAACTAGCAAATCCGCCCCTGACCATTTCTTATGAAATTCATGGGGTCATCATAAGTCAACAGGGGACTGGAAGGCACATACACACACACAAGAACCCATTATCTCTGTTCAGATCCCTGCTAATGGACTGAAATTCTTACAGTGTCCTATCTGAACTCTCTCTTTCTTCTCTCTCTCTCTCTCTCTCCTTCTCTCTCTCTCTTCCTTGAAATTCTTCTGAAGTCAGTTACTGAGTGTCTGGGGGGAAAGAAATGGTCTGACACTGCTCTTTAAACAAAGACATAGACCTTGGGATTATTGTTGATCATAAGTTGAATATGAGCCAGCAGTGTGGTGCTGCAGCAAAGAAGGGGAATGCTATTTTAGCCTGCCTTAATAGAAGTATAGTTTCCAAGCTGAGGGAAGTAATAGTCCCACTATACTCTGTCCCTAAATATCCAAACAGCACCATATCCTGTTTGACCATGGAAGCTAAGCAGGGTCAGCCCTGGTTAGTACTTTGATGAGAGACTGCCAACAAATACCCAGTTCTGTCAACTATATTTCAGAGGAAGGAACTGGCAAAACTACCTCTGAGTATTCCTTGCCTAAGAAAACACCATGAAATTCATGGGATTGTTACCCTGATTTCTGGGGTCCCTTGGGGGACACCTCAATGTGCTCCACACAATGGGGAATGGAAACTAGCCAGAGCACAAGCTATAGCAATGCGAGAGGCAGGGTAACCTAGCGAGATCTTATAACCCAATTTTTACGGGGTCAGGCCAAGCCAAAAATCAAGCAAAATTGTCCAATAAATTGATTTTATTAAAAATAAAAACTTGCGCATGTTTGCACTTATGTACTCACTCACACAAGACCTATTTAGAAATAAAAGAGAGGAAATTGGATAGGGGACTTTCAGAGGGTTACAGCTGGGGAATACTGCACCTGGTCCTGAAGTCCGGAGGTCCGAGACAGCAGCGGTGAAAGAGAAGAGACTCAGCACGTGGAGAGCTGAGGAGATAGCTGGACGGAGTGACGACAAACCGAGAGCGATCTGGAGCAATCCGAAGAAACGCTCAAAAGCTGGCGGTATTTATGGGGAAAAAGTACCTGGAGAGCTAATCCTATCCTGGAGGGAACAATCAGTGGAGGAGCTAGAACAAAGCCCCAAATTGTCCACGTCCTTTGCATGATTGGGAGAACAAAGCTCCAGACTGTCAAAGTTCTTTGCCTAATTAGATTTGCCAGGGTTGTCAAAAGCCGTGGTGGTATGCAAATCGTCCTCGCTTGACGGGGTGTTTGTTAGAAGACCTAATCCCTTCAAGCAGGCTCTTTGGGGACTCTTTTTGTATTTTAAGTGTTTACCTGGCTGGAGGTCTCCTGGGGTGACATGACTCAGAGTTTACTGGTCTGACCGGGTTTTTCCTGCTTTCGGCCGTTCGACCGTGCCTGCCTACGTGCTCATTCGGGGGACCTCTCAAGCATGTGGAGATATAAATTGTAGACCCTGGGATAGGGTTATCTACCACAGTAACAGGATCACCATCAGTTAACAGGTGACTTGAACACACATGCATATCCATAGAGTACTCCATTTAATTCTGGATGCCTCACTTTAAGAAGGATATAGACAAGTTGGAGCAGGTTCAGAGAATGATGATAAAAGGTATGGAGAACAAAACGTATGAGGAAAGGTTGAAGGAGCTGGGTGTGTTCAGCTTGGTGAAAAGAAGACTGAGGGTGACGTGATGGCACTTTTTAAATACCCCAGGGGCTGTCACAGAGATGAGGGGATACACTTGTTCTCTGCTACCCCAGAGGGTAGGACCAGGTCTAATGTTCTGAATTTACAGAGGTGTAGATTTTGACTGAAAGGAACATCTTGACAGTAAGAACAGTTTGGCAACAGAACCACTTGCCTAGAGAGGGAAATGTCTTCAAAAAGAGGTAGGACAGCTACTTGCTAAGGATGCCTTCACTGGAGATCTTACACTGAGCAAGGGGTTAGATTCAATGGCCCACGAAGCTCCTTCCAAATCTATGGACATTCATTTCCCATGTAGTAGGCATATCAAAATTTCCCCCAAAATTTCTGCAGTGCTCTTTGGATCCCTATGCCCATTGTCCTCAGCCTCAGACAGAATGTTTGTGTGTTGCTGATGGAATAGCAAAGGGAAAACTGATGAGGCGGTTGGACAAGTCTCTGACACAGACATTGCCACAAGAGTATCAGCTGCTTGTCACAACAGTGATGCCGCAGTCTGCTCTTTCTAACCTGGTAGTACTAGGCTTTTTAAATTCTTTCCTCAAGATTTGCAAGAAAAATTTTCCCGGCTCTTATTTACAATTATAAAGTTTAAAAGTTGATTCCAGCATTACAATAAAGGGTTGCTTAACTTGCATATTCTCTTGTTCTCTACCTCTTAAAAAGTATACCAATTTGTTCGCTTGCAACCCTTCTCCCATCTTCCCATTGCATGGCAGTTTTGCCCTGCTCAGTCACTGTTGATGCCTTTTTCGTTTGAATGTCACTAGCATCTCCCCATCCCTCCCTCTCTCCTCTTGCTTTAAGGGAGCTCCTGTGTCCAAAAAGACAGTACGTTTTGAGAAAATGAAACAGACCTGCTTCTTCAGCACAATTTGTACACTGCACATTCATGAAGTGTAAAGCTAAAGATACAAGTCTGGGAAATTACTTATGGGATAAGGAACTCATTTTTCCTATTCTCCATGCTAGAATGTCCAAGACTTCAACTCCTGAAGAGAGAAAGTTACACACATGAGAGCAGCAGAAAGGACAGAAATTTTGAAAGGGGAATTTTAAATCTATAACAATATAGCTAACCCACTGCCTTTATCTCTCAGTGCCCTACTTTTTTCTGACTAGTTCCATGCAATCTTGCATCTGGGTCACCTGCCATGTCAGCCTTTGCAAGAGGTGTTAAAGCAGAGAAAGAATTGGCATCTGGTGTGAAGGGAATGCAACTTCTTCCCTCCCCATAAGACAGAAATATAGAGCCTTTTATGCCCCTACTCCTTCTCCCAAATTTCTCCAATTAGGAGAAATTTGAGCCCACAGAAGCACAAAATTGCAAGGAGCTAACTGCCCTTGCAGACCCATGACCTTCAGGATCTCCAGTGATGTAAAGTAGAGGAGCAGGTGGACAGAGACAACCAAGGAAGTCATGGACCTAGGTTTGCAAGGCCTGTGCCAGACTATTCGTAACAAGGTGACTAGGAGATCTCTCATTCATAGGGTGGCCATAAGTTGGACTTGACAGTAGTTAACAAAATCAAGAGGAGAGCGGAAGGCCAGACTGCATGTAGCTGAGGTCTAGGTGAGACACTGAAAGGTCAGCAGCAAAGCTTAACTCTCAGTACTAGTTATGCCATTCCAAGCAATATCTCTTTTGAGCTCTCGTCCCTGTCTGTTAGCCTTTATATCCCAAAACCTTGCAGTGACTTGTTACCCTGATTTCTGAGGGTCCCGAGAGGGACACCTAAATGCACTCTCAATTACATAAGTTGGGGAAATTAGCCAAGAGCACAGCCTAGCAATACGAGAGGCAGGGTAACGCAGTGAGATCTTGAACCCTATGTTTACGGGGTCAGGCCAAGTCAAGGGGCACACAGAAGTTGAAATAATAAATGTTGTTTTATTAAAAATACAATCAAACAGTGTATGCGGCACACTCACACAGATAACTAAAGAAATAAAGGTTGGAGTGGGATAGAGGGATTTTTAGAGGAGTTGTTGGTTTGGGTAATACTCCACCTGTCCTGAAGCTCTGTTAGAAGCAGAGAAGCTGGGGAGCGTGGATCTCAGCATGTGGAGCTGAGGGGAAGGCTCACTGGACAAAGCGACAGCAAGGCGGGATGGAAGCCAAGAGCGATCCAAGGAAGCGCTCAAAGTCAGGGGTTTTTATAAGGAGAATTGTGGCCGCAGACTAGGTCGGACTTGGGGAAAACAATGGATTTGGGGCTGGAGACAAAGCCTCCAAAAGGTCAGAATTTGAATGATTGAATTATAGCCAAATCGTCAATAGGATAGCCAGTATGCAAACGCAGAGTGCTTGAGTGTTGTATAGTCCGATCATCAAGCTGCCAGAGCAGGGCAGAGGATCTTTTGAAAGCTGCGTGCATACCTAATTGAAGTACTTGCCTTGAGGTCTCCTGAAGCGGCGGGACGGCTGTTTCTGGCCTGCCTGTATTGTGTTGGAATATTACGGCGATTATCGTCCGTGCCTGTCTGCGAGCTTGTCCGGGGGACCTCGCAAGCACGTGGAGGGGAATGGGTATGTGAGGCCAAATTATTGATATCAAAAGATATCTTTATATCCCACAAGCTCGGGCTAGCCAGGGCAGTAACAGACTGATCCGTTAATTCCTGATCTTAGATTGTATTTGCTTTGATTTCCTGGAATCCCCCTAGTTGTTCGCAACTCAAAAGCTTAGACCCTGGATGACTGTTTGATCCTGGATCCTCCACACTTGGCTTATGTTCAGGTAAGACTCTTCTGTTTTGTTTTGCTTGGCCCTATTTTCTTCTGCATTCTGCCAACATGGTCGAAAACTTGAGGTGCGGGCACTTACTGGTCCTTGAACTGAAGTTGCAAACCTTGCTACACTGGATCCTATTCTGATTTTTAAAGTAGAAAATCAAAATGGGGTATTTAGAGACCACATTTGCTTTTTACTCTTTTTACTTTTGTTGTTATCTTTCATATAGCAACATGAAGTTGGCCACACTATTAACTTTGACAAATTAAATCCAGAATTAAAGTGGAGTCCATATTCTCCCCATCAGAGAAACGTCTTTCAAGAGTCTTAAAAACACCCTCTGTAATGATGCTGCTGCCAAAGAAGAACATCTTGACTGGTAAATTATTCAAGAACAGTTGCCAAAAGCAGAATTGGAATCCAGATATTGAATACAGCATCATAGAAGGTAAATTTAATTTTTTTTTTATCTGAAATTTTAAAAGCTGTGCAGTCATGCAATAAATCAAACTGGGAACTGGCTTTGTTCTGTCTAGGGAGCTACTTGCATCTTTGACACTTGCATAATAAGAAGCAATAGCTTAGAAAATGAAGCCTTTCCGTTAATGTATTGACATGCAATTTTTAGTAGCCTGCTGTCATCCTTAAGTAGTTAAAGACACATGAACCCTACCAGAAAACCCACATGAATCCAACCTATGCATCAGTATATCCTCTGTCTGGCATTGCTGCATGCTAGACTTATGCAACCACTTCCCACCCCTTCTTAAAATTTTAAAAAGCCTGAAAGCTAACCTTTGGTATTCAGGCTTTCCGCAGCACTTCTGCTGCCCAGGGTGCCTTACATGATCTAGACAGTCCTCTTGTGCCTCTCATGATAATCCTGTTCAATGCATCCTAAAAGCTAATAGTAATAATTAATAATTACAAAGCGGTTGTTTGCACATACACTATGAAAGGAGGGGAAAACACACAACACTGGGATGGTAGGTACTCCCCAAGCCATTTTTTGTGGTCCTTGATCTTTCTAGGCATTCTTTTACACTACATATTTATAGGACTGTGATTCCACTTTACTTGTCAAGGCAACATCCTATGGAATCTTGGAACTGACAGTTTAAGGAGGAGTGTCCTTTAGGATTCTCAACCAGGGAGCACAGATCCCTTGGATTATATGCAGGGCTACTGTATTTAAGTCCCAAGATCCAAACAATTTAAGCATAGGTCCATGAATTGTGGAATTGTGAATATGAATTGATGAATTGTGTTAGGTTGTTTGTTTGTTTGTTTGTTTACATTGACAGCTTCAGTAACTGATCTTTTCCCACTCCCAACCCATTTCTGAAAATAGTAAAGGATCCATATTCATGAAATCATGGACAATCTGGAGGACATCAGAAAGGCACAGAGAAGGGATAGGAAGAGAAGGGGGTTTGATAGAGTGAGTGGGAAATGGGTTTTCAAAAAGTCCATGCAGCTGTTTCCTTCTGTTCCAAGCTTTGAATAGAGACATGGAGGAAAGGTGGGAGATAATTTCAGGGTAGGTGTTAACTTAAATTTAAGTGAAAGTTTAACAATATTATTTTTTTCTCTTGATGTAAGTATAGTTGAATTGGATTTTAGCTTAACAATGATTAACTGAATGCAACAACTTTTCTCTACTAACCTTCCTATTTCTGCGTAATGTGTAGCTGTAGACATGAAGGTGGAGTGAGGGTATTTAACATATTTTGCTAAAGAAGGTTTTACCAGTGTAATATAAATCCAGGATAATAATGAAAAGTAGAATACATAAAAATTAAGCTTCTCGTGAAACTGTATCTCAATAAGGCAAGAAAGAGAGTAGTTTTTAATAAAATGGTCCTATTACAATCCTCCTTTAGATCTCTAATATGTCACTTACTTAAAAGACAAGCCAACCAGCCACATATATTAAAAGCTGACATTTCTGATCACAGCTTGTAACAAACTATCAGAATAATTTGCCTACACTAATAGTTATTCTTCTGTCTTCTTGTATTTATAAATCTGCAATTTTCTCAGCTTTTTCCAAAGCAAACCAATCATTAGTTGTTGAATGCTTTAATATGAAAGTCAGCCTCTCATTTTGTTAGTAGTTACACAAAATCAATCCTTCTAGATTAAGTTCCTAAGTGCTTGCCAGATATTCAATATACTATCAATACATTCCAATATATTCTCAGTAGGAGAGAGAATGTCACCTTTTAAAATACCTGTAAATTTGTAAAGAAAACAGTAAGCATGTCGCCAGTCCAACAAGACACGTCTCTAGGCACAGCATTTCTTTTCTAGTCTTCCAGTATTTATAAAAGGAAGGGATCCACAAGTCTTCATCTTCCACTTGCGAGCCTCTAGTTTCAATCATTGTCAATTAGTGTAAGACTGAGCTTGACATATGAAAACAAAACAAAAAAAAGAAACCAAAATGATTCAAGGGGCTGAAGCAACACCACAAGGGCCACCCAGTCCAACCCTCTGCCATGCAGGAATACACAATCAAAGCCCTCCCGACAGATGGCTATTCAGCCTCTGTTTATTTGTGTGTGTGTGTGTTTGTGTAATATTTATAAATAAATAATAAATAATAAATATTTATTTATTTATTTATAAAAAATAAATAATAATATTTATTAAAATTATGTCATTCGTTAAAATTACATTTCTTCCTTTTTTCCACATGTTCTCATTCTTTGCTTTGCTCATTCCCAGCCTCTGTTTAAAATTCTCTAAGGAAAGAGACTCCACCACCCTCCTCAGCATATTCCACTGTCAAACTGCTCTTACCATCAGGAAGTTCTTCCTAATGTTTTTTTCCTGTAGTTTGAAGCCAGTGCTCTGTGTCCCAGGTCCTTTCCACAGGATGTTGTTGTTCCGCGTTGGGGACGGGAGAAATACGGGACCCAGACGGTGGTTCTGCATGACGTCATCCATATCCCATCATTCTCCCATCCCTAGGTGGTACAATCATTACACAAATCATTGATGGGTTCTTCCCATCAATGACCAGCAGTTATGCTGCCCTCCCGCTGTTCCCTCACATTTACCTGAGCTGCGGAAGGTCAGAAAGCACAGTGGCCATGCTTCCTACCCCAGCACAGCCTGGGACAGTGCCCAACTGCACTGAGGAAGGAAGAGGCATGGCCATTGTGCCTCCTCCATTCCCACAAGCAGCCTTTATTTATTTATACAATAAATAAACTTAAAAATACACATATAAATATTAGTAAATCAATCAAAATCTCTCATATGAATATAGACTAAGGAGTCTAGGCAGAAACATATGCAAAGGCCAGCAAAAATTATACCTTTATCCAAAATTAGATGTTACTTTCAGAAGACCCAAAGCTCTGACTGTAGGCAACTTCAGAAGCAGAAGCCGCCAGTATAGCTGCTCATCACAGGTATAGGCAGTCATAAAAATTTCTCTCAGAGACAAATTACGAGGACTGGCTATAGATTTTTTTTCTAACTAAATTTCTCATGATCTACTTCTGATTAGATTTGGACTGGGTCACAGGTACTACACTACAGTGGTTGCTGTTGTTGCTATATTTCTTTCTACCTTGTCTGTGACAGGCCCTTATTTTGACTGAGATTGGTTTTGTGGTTCCAAACTAATAAGGTGCCCTGGCGCTTTCACTTAGCCGTTACTCCACCCTTTAACCACCACCTTTGTGTAAAAGGGTTAGGGTCTTAAGTGTTCCCTCATAACCAAATTGCTTATTTATGGTAGCATGTTCATCTTTATCAACAGACAACTCAAGTCAACTCAGTATTTATGAAACAAACTGTATCTTTTATTATAGTAACATTAGAAATAAAGTTTCTTGTTAAGGTCCATATAAAGTACAGTGTTGTTACATTAACCAGTTCAAGCTTCTGATAGTCTATGCCAGCAACTCCCAGCTTAGGCCATTTCTGCACTACCCTGTTATAGTGCTGTTATTCCTCTTTCAACATCCTGTGGAGTTCTGGGGTTTGGAGTTTCCTGGGGCCAAAGAGCTCTCTGGCTGAGAATTCTAAATGCCCCTCCCTACACTGCAAACCCCAGGATTCCATAGGGTGCTGAAAGTGGAATAATAGCACTAGAGCAGTGTAGTGCAGAAATAGCCTTAGACAACAGTTCTCTCTGTCTTTTCCTTAGCTCTTAAACACAACGTTCTCTGGCCAAGATCTCACTAAAGGTACTTTCAAACAGAATCTCTTCCTTATGTATAATTCCTCTCATCCATACGCCTCTCCCACACACACCATTGTGCTGGGTTTCAGTCTTAAGGTACTACTTCTGTTACCTAGCAATTTGCCATCAAGTTGCTCTTGCATTCCAAATAGCTGACTCCCAAAGTAACTTCATCACACCATCTTTTTCCCAGTTCAGGACTCAAAGTGGCTTACAAATAATTTTTAAAAATTGTTAACAATTCACAAGATTCAACAATTAAAACCAGATTACACAATCAAAAAATTAAAACCAGATCAACCATACATACATAAGCACACATACACACCGGCACAAAAAAATACCATCACCATCTAGTAGTTTTTACTTGAAAGGATGTCAGAACAACCCATAAACATAAGGTAACATGATGTGATCCAAGACCCTTTTTAACACTTTTCACTCTTAAAAAAAAAAATTCTGAAATGTTGTTCACATGGCTTCTATTGTCCATTTTCAAAATGTTTCTAGCAGATATTGTGCAGGGAAAAATACGTTCCCCCATGGGTCCACCTAAAAAGCCTATTCAAGCATTCACCCACATTGTCGAAACATTGCTGATAGAGACCCACTCCAAAGAAACTCCAAAATAATAGCTGAAAGAATCTTAAGAAACTCCAAAGTGGAAATGAGTAACAGCAGTGTTGGACAAGAGTTCAAGGGAAATAAATCCAAGATCATCAGAGAACTACATGTGTAGTTGTAGTCCATGTGTGACTTGTAGTCCAAGCGTGTAGGGGGTAAAAAGAGTTCTCTCTTTGTGTGGAGAAGAAACTCACAGTGACTCATGGCAAGGGAGTCTGGAAAGTAGATCAGCTAAAGTATTTGTTTTTCCTGGTTTGAAAATAATTTTGAATTTAAAGTGTTGGAAAAATTCCGCCCAACATGCCTGTTTAGGGGTCAGTTTTCTGGTGGTTTTAAGTGCTTCAAGATTACGATGATCGGTCCATACTTGAAAGGGAAGCTTAGTGCCTTCAAGAAAATTTTGCCAGGTAGAGAGGGCGAAGCAGATGGCCATGGCTTCTTTTGCTCAAATTGGCCAGCTACATTGTGGTTCAGAGAACTTTTTGGAGATGAATGCACATGGTTTAAAGTGTCCATCTTTGTCATGTTGGAGTAGAACTGCTCCCATGGCAAAAATCGGAGGCATCAGTTTATATTATAAATTACTTTTCAGTATCAGGGAACGGGAGTAGAGGTTCTAATGTGAATTTATGTTTGAGAGTGTCAAAGACTGTTTGGCACTTGTTAGACCAGACAATTCATTTGGAATGGTTTCCGTTGTTGTCAGGAGATTTCTTTAAAAGATTGATGAGTGGGAGCGCAATTGTGGCAAAACCTTCTATGAAGTTGCGATAAAAATTTGCAAACCCAAGGAATTGTTGTAACTGTTTTCAGGTTCTAGGTGCAGGCCAGTTCAAAATTGTATCAGTTTTGGAGGGGTCCATGTTTAGGGTATTGTTGCATACTTGATACCCTAAATAATCAAAAGTCTGTGCGTGAAATTCACATTTGGAAAGTTTTACAACAAGTTCATTGTCTATGAGTCTTTGTAAAACAGTTCGTACAAGATTGGTGTGGTTTGCTAGGTTTTCTGAATATATCAAAATGTCGTCCAGATAAACAACAACACCATTGTAAAGGAGATCTTGCAAAACAGAGTTGAGGAACATCTGGAAGGCTGTTGGGCCAGCCTGTAATCCAAAAGGCAGTACAGTCCACTGCTAATTACCCAGGGGAGTTGAGAAGGTGGTTAGCCATTCACTTTCAGGGTCCATTCTTATTCTGTGGAAAGCCTCTTTGAGGTCTTAATTTGGTAAAGAATTTGCCTTTGATCAATTGGTTCGTCATGTCCATGGTCAAAGGAATCGGGAAATTATGCACTGTACTTACTATTTGTGTGTGTGGATTCAGTTCCTGGCAACATGAGTCAAAACAGAACATCAGTATTTACACCTACTGTTTGTGACAAAGAAATCAAAGAAAGGCTATACAGACAGAATGGTAATCATAAGAAGGGTATATGAAACTCACTGGATAACCTTGGCCTGATCATTCTGTTTCAGCCTGACCTACCAGCTCAGACTTGTGGCTAATAGTTGAAACCATCAGGAAGGTGGGAGAAAACGGAAAGCAACCACCTTTTCTTCAGTCCGAACCCTTTAACCTGTGAGTGTCCCATAGATGAGAACAGCAATCCAGATTTTAGTGCTGGAAAAGCTAACATTTTACTAGTCCAGAGGTTCTGCTTGAATGCATAATTTCTTGGTTCACTGCAGACTTGCAAGGGTATGGCTAGTTCTCAGAGTGCAAACTGCCCATTAAGGAGCCTTTCACAACTCACTGAACAGGGAAATTGACATTGTTGTCTCTGCAGAGCTGCAGAAAAATGCATTGTGTTATCTGGTTCCTAGTATGAAATCATTCAGATGAAACTGGGAAAAAAAAGAAAGAAATCCTGCCACATTGTCATTGTTCTGGATATTTCCAAAAAACATGGAGGAATTCCACTTTGCTGATGTCTAGGATTTGTGGTTCAACTGGAAAGAGAATAATGTTCATAAGTCAGGCAAGTATGTTGCAAGTTTCAAAATGCTGCATGTATACACCTGCTTTTGATTGTCTAATGTGCTTGGATTTACCAAGTTCCTGATTATAACTTTTACATTTACTTAGGCAAAATGGCATAAATAAAATGATAGTAAACTGAAAGCTAATTTGCAGAGAACCTACCACTCTACAAATTTTGCTAGAAATTAATTGTAATTCCAGTACATTTAGCAACAAAATACAACAAGATTTTACATTTTTAAACTGATTTCAGCAGGTTTAATGAATGTAGCTCCCATATGGATAATAATGGCCATTTGTGATGTGAAGCCAAACATTTTTATAAGTTCTACTTTGTACTTTTCAGAGTTTTAGCTCTGAAACTTAGAAGAGTATTGCTTAGTAGCACATTCATAGAATATCAACACACAGAACAATAACTAAATTCACCTTGAGAGCCTGTGTTTAAAAGGGAATAAAACATGTTTCTCTATTTTAAAAAAAGATTGTATGAACACCCCCCCCCCCCAAATAACTAGCTATTTGGCTCAGTCAAAATACTAGATGAGAGTGAGCAGTGGTAAATTTTGAGATGAAAGCAGTCCAGATGTGCTCAGAAGCAAATTCAGATCTTCCCCCCCACCTGCAAAAAAAAAGCCTGTCCCAGTTGATACCTGAAAGATTTCAGGTTCCAGGCTTTGGCTTCAACTTATGAAGTAGATTCAAGATCCTGCCACCACTTGGCCTTGAAGGGAACCAACTATGGTTGTTGTCACTTTTACAATTCACAAAATACAGTACAACCATTTTTCAAGATGAGATGATAGGCAGGTTCCGCTTTTGGATGACAAAGAATGGCTATTCCATATTCCTGTGCAAATTAAGTAAAAACATCATGCAATCTGAAACTAAACACTGGTGTTAGGAGCATTCGCTGGCATTGAATTACTATGTGGAAATTGGGCAAGTTTCTGTTCTTCCCAGAATTACTGAACTGCTCATTGTGGATGTAATGTGGTACAGAATGGCAAAGGAGTAACTGTGAACTACCCGCCACTCAAGATGACATAGCACGCCGTGTGGCTTCTTCCTTATATGCTGCCACGAGTTCACTTTGTCTTTTGGAAAAAAGGAAGAGCCTCTTGCAGTTAGCAACCTTGGCAGGTTATTCTTTCTGGAATTTCAACTGCGTGCCACGGTCTAGGAGTTCAGGCCAGTGTGTTTTTGGCAATTTCCTATTTGCTTGTTTTGGTGTCTGTCCACACCCACTCTCTTCCTGCATCACATAGCCTTTTGTTTGTTCCTTGGGGCCTCATCTCCCTTCCCCTCTCTCTATCTCCCTGCTTGTCTTCCACAAAACATGCATGATCAGAGTGGGTTTGCCAGTTCAGGATCATCCCAGGCCCTGAGGTCTTCAAGCCAAAACCTGAGACCTAGGGATAGCCCTGGGGATGCCATTAAGCATTAACTACCAGCTATAGTTATACACAGCTTGTAACTCAGAAACACACACAAGCACACACAGAATGTATTTCCCCGTATGGAAGTCAAGACGAAAATCTTAGCTAAATAGGCAGTTTGAGGTGAAAGGAGAGGATTGTTCCTCCTCACTTACTTTGAGAGATGGAAAAAGGAACATTTAACCTAGCCCACACACTTCTAGCCAGAAGGTGGATGCAGAGCAGGGCAGAGGGCGAGCCCTGGTGCCACAATGACTGGGAGGAAAGAAGGAACTATTATTACACTATCTTATTATTATATTTATTTATATCCTGCTTTTTCCTAAAATTGGGACTCAAAGCAGCTCACAATTTGAAAAACAATACAATGAAAAACATACTAAGTAAATACACAAATCTAGTACATGCATGCCCCGCTCCCTAGATTTGTAATGAATCCTTGCAAAGTGTTGCAGGCTATTATTCTGCTAGCTGAGCTGGAGATTCATAAACAAACCTTTCCTCTTACCCAGAGCTGAACTCACCAAAACTGGAGAATTTCTCACTCCTGGGGACGACCTACGAAAATTAGAGCAGGTCCCAAGAACTGGCCGTCATAGACAAGGGCCTTTCTAGATGAGATACTCCAACTTTCCTGACATCATTATCTTTTTGCTTTCTTACCTTTCTTAAGATGAACTGTGTTGATTATGCAAAAGTTTTCATGAGCAAAAGTACTTTTATATACTTGATAAAGAAGACAGAATTTAATTTCTTTCTCTGCTAGATCCTATGTGTGTGGGTGGAGTGGGCTAACTCTTCAACTTCTGCCTAGTGCATTAACTACTCTGCTTGAGAGACCTAGTACTGTCTTTCACATTTCCCACCAAACCCTAAATCTGATTATCATGGCTAAGAAGAGGAATATTGCCACCTAAACCTCAAATGACTACTGACAGAGAATCAACCTGTTTTTCCTTTTCCTTCTTGGATCAGAGTATGTAAGTCAAGCAGTCGAGCACATTAGTCTTTGGAAAGAATAAAGCACAATCCCGATCTCAAATTTGATTAAGGTGAAATTAATCAAGCAGGTATTTTTTCACAGACTTTGTAAAAAAAACAATCTATCCAGTATTTGGAGATTAGGATGTTACAGAGTCCAAAGGAACTAAATAAACTTAGGCCCTTTTCGCACGCCAGTCCTGTTGCGAAATGGCCTCGGAAGTGTCGTGCAATTGTAAGGACCATTCCACATGACGTCCTCGCAATCGTGCGATGCTCCCGAGGCCATCAGGCAGCAATCGTGCATTATATCATTTTTGGCTTGTTGCCGAAAACAACGTGCAACTGCACGTCCCTCTCATGCCCCACCCACACTTACTTTGTGTGCGGAGGCTCTGGATGCGCGGCTATCACGCTTCCTCCCCAAGGGCAGCCTGGGAAAGTACCCAGCTGTGCTGCAGAAGGAAGGAGCAGAGCACTCACTCTTCCTTCTGGCCAGCATGGAACTGGTGTGGAGGGGAAGCGGAGGGGACGCGAGTGCCTCTCGCAAGAGGCTTCTCACGTGATCCCCTCGTGATGACATCAGAATGAAGTAAGGTGCAAAAAGGGCCTTAAATAATGAAAAATGAACTCCAGGCAGAATTAAATACATGGTTAAAATCACATCTTTCCTGGTTTGGGCCCATTTCAGCCTTTAAAATTACTATCTTTTCACAAACAAATTTTTGGTACAAAATATCCTTAATGCTCAGAATGCAAGAATGGCAGCATATGACTAACCAATTCATTTGGGGTATGAAAAACATGTATGTTGATTTTCCAAAAATTACAAAAATTAAGAGGAAAAGGACTATCCATAGGAGATATAATATCTTTTCAGACTGTTAAATTAGATAAAAGAATGGTTTGTGGTACACTGAAAAGGTAAAATAAGGTGGCAACAATACTTTAGCAATACACCAATACATGCAACCTTGCAGTTGCATCTACTCTTAAACAAAACGTCAAATTTTCAATTAAGTGTTATAACTACCTTGCATTACAGTTGTAACTAACATTCCTTTTGTGATGCAATTGTGAATTGTTTTTTATATTTATCGGTTGTGGTTTCACTAAAATGTTGTTTTTAACTCTTTTTTACTAGATATTGATCTTTGTCTTTCAAAAACCTGGTTACCTGGCTACATAGGAATTCCAAACAAGGAACAGCAATTTTTTCAGTCTTTCACTTTGCCATAAATATTACTCCCACTCATTTGGTCAATTATAATTTGGATATGACATGAATGCAGGCTATGCATGAAAGTCCACAGCAAAAGTATGTTATTTCAAGGTGAAAACACCGTTTTGCATTTACTTTGATAAACATCTTGTAAATATCATATGAAAGTTCTGCGATATGAGAACCGCATAGGAGTACGATTCAATAAACATACCCACCACCACTCCCCGCAGGCCTTTGGACACCTCCATGATAGTTCTTACAGGCCTTTGAAAATATGTTTCAGTGAAAGCTATCGTATGTGCCTATAATACCATTACAATATTATTATCATACTAATAATATTAAATAATAGAACTAATAATAATATATATAATATATATAATGATAATAATAACTCATTCTAATAATCACATTAACCCTGCTTTTGAGGCTGTCTTTGTGCATAGTATGCATGCCTTTCCATTCTGCCATTTAATACACCATAGGCTAGCCTGTGCCAACCTGGAACCCTGTACCGTCTGGCTGAGATGGGCTACGGTTTCCATTGTCCCCAGCTGACATGGTCATTGGTTGGCCAGGGTGGCATGAGTCATAGTCCAGCACAGCTGGATAGTACCAAGTTGGTGGAGCCTACCATATGTTTTCCCAAAAGATGGATCTGTATTTGCATTTTTATACCCAGCTAATGTTCTTTTTCTGTCACTGCTGGTGATGTTCTTGTCATCACCGACACATTTCTCCCACTGAATTTCCACAAGCATCTGGTGTTTACTCAGAACAAGAAGATCTGGATTGTAGCCTTTTGTTTTTGACCTTCAGATGTGACACCCGCACCTCTACACTAAAAAGAATATTTTTGTAAAGCCTATCTCCTTTGTTGCATAAACATTGCTGCATATAACTCACCACTTTATACTTCTCCAAATATATAACTTGGCTTTACAGGTGAATCATGTCAGCTCTTTCAGCAGTGTTGGGATGAAAGAATCACAGCCTTGGAAGAAATATAAAGGTCAAAAAAACCATTTTTCTGACTGCCCTGTAAAGAAATTATTCTCTACAGATTCAGGCATTCTGTCTCAGAGAGCTGGACTTTTTTCAGTAGTAATGTCACACAAACACTGTTTAATTCTGCTCCAAGAAAGTCAGGCAGAATCTAGAGTTTCTGGAATTCAGATGGAACTAGTTTCAAATCAAAGTTTGCTAAAATGTGTTGCTTCCCAATGGCACCCATGTTCTAGACCTAAACATAAGAACAGCCACTTCTGTACAACATCTGATAACATGGATGACATAATTGCATCATGTGATTTGCAGGGCCTTTTGTAGATTGACAAGATGGACTTGCCTTTAAACAACTCTGAGAATGGTTTAAAGTCAAGTCCATCTGAGTCTGTCTGTTAGAGCTTGGAATACTATTGACTGGATAGAGTTTGGAATGCTATTGATTAAATGCAGCAAGTTCCTTTACTCAGTACTCTGGGCAGCCACCTTGTCTTTCGTACTGTAGTCCAGAAATATAACTAAGGCCATTTCCACACTGCACTGTTATAGTGCTAATATTCCCCTTTCAATATCCTATGGAATCCTGGTGTTTGCAGTTTAGGGAGAGGAATTTAGAATTCTCAGCCAGAGAGCTCTTTGGCCTCAGTAAACTACCAACCCCAGAATGCAGCAGATTCATGGCACTAGATTAATGTTTCCTGGGACCCACTTTAAGGTACTATGCCTTCAGACAATACTTCTTTAATGGACTTTTCTCTTGTAAAATTCCAGATAGCTAACTCCATTTCCTCACTTTCATTTTAAAAAAGACAAATGTCTAACTCAGCTTTTTCCAGCTTGGCTTCACTATCTGAAACTGATGGGAATTGTAGTCCAAAACACGTGGAAAGTACCAGGTTAGAGAAGGCTATTTTAGCTCTCATAAAATCAGAGACTGGAGGCAAAATGTATATGCACTATTCTACTAACTTCTTTGTGTAAGACAAGGCTGAACCTTTCTTTTTAGCGTTTTCAGTCATTGAGGGAAGTCACAGCTGTGACTGACATTCAAGATGGGCCTAGGTGGTTAAAATGTAGAGTAGCACATCAATTTTCTGCTGAAGGAACTTCCAAATTCATTTCTTTGGAGGGGCATCTGTCCCTTTTGTGGAAGTGAAGTGACTGCTTTGCAGAGACAACATGCAATCAAAGAGTTAGCATCAAAATGCCTGGCTTTTTGAAACTGCAGGTGCAAATGCAAATAATGTTCATTACTATTATACCTATATTAGAGCTGGTTGGCACTGTAACAGAGACAGCATAAATTAATTCAGCCTTTCAGATAAACCCAAGTTCCTACATATAAATTCCTGAGATGGATGGATGGGAGAGAGAGAGAGAGAGAGAGCAAGCAAGCAAGCTAGCTGTGTTACCTAAAATCCTGCAGTATAGGCCAGTGATCTCCAACCTGTCTGTATTTTAGGAAATCAGTCAGGGTTTTTTGGATTAATCACTGTTCTCATCCACAGAGTGGGATAATGAGAAGCCAATCAGCTTTAAAGACCCTCCTCCCTCCCCATTCCCACATTTTCCTTCAAGATAGCCTGATGCCTGTCCAGTTTGAACTTCAGGACATTAAGCAATGCCGTAAAGTGCTCCAGTGGATACAGAGATAGGAAAGTTAGTAGTAATAGAAAAATAGATGTGGTTAATAGCTAATAAACTATATCCTAACTCAATTGTATTCACATTAGAAAGGGGGTAATCACTATTAAGCTTACGTTAACCTGTTATTTAAAGTCAGGCCATTTCCGCACTAGAGTGTTATAGTGCCATTATTCCACTTTCAACATCCTATGGGGGCCCCTCCCTGAACTGCAAACTCCAGGATTCCATAGGATGTTGAAACTGGAATAATAGCACTATAACACTCTAGTGCGGAAAGGGTCTTAAATGCCTGTATTAAAAACCTTACCAGAATGAACCTTGAAAGCACATTCATTATTTACATGCCCCCCACTTATCCCTGTAGGAACAGCTGCATGAATTTTTGAAAACCCCATTTCTCATTCCTTCTATCAAAATCCCTTGATTTCTCCTTCTTCCTTCCTTATAATCTCATTGATCCCCCCATGAATTCCAGCAAAATTTCCAACATCAAGAGCTTCAAAATTCAGTTTTCTAGGACAGATGAGGGACTTCTGTGTGGCACCTGGTGTAGGACATGGGAAGACTATTTATTAACAAAGCCAGTGACTTCCAAACTGAAGTCACACATGTTGCAAATGCAAAAATGGATAAAATACTCATGTGAATGAATGTGCCTCACTACTGGCAAACCTTCCAAACCCCATTTGTCTGAGCCAGGAAATTGTGAATACCATTTCAAATAACATTGGATTCACAAAGTTTATGTGAGAGACTGCCTTAATTGAGTTGTTGAGATGGCTGTGCAATGTTAACACCTAGTGGATCAATATGAACTGGATTAGGTATGCACCTGCAAGTACTTTCCTCCTAGTTTTGATTTGCAGGTGATTTACAATTTCATTCAGTCATATTTCTCCACATCAGCAGTTTACACAATCATACTTCTCAAGTGATATCCTATATTGAACTGCTAGCAAACAATCCATCTATATATCAGTATTCAGTGTCTGATTTTTAGCTGTTATGGCAGAAAGAGGGACCACGTATCAGATTACAACGCAAGACAGTCATTTTGTGGCTTTGCTAAAAATAATATCAAATAAAGACAAGAGAACAAAAACCCGAGGAAAATACAGACTAAAATTTGTAAACATTTTTGTCACCGCTGACTGTAAACACCTATGTGCCCGTACCTCCAAGATCATTTTAAGGCCCATGTGGGGTCACGCAGAGAGCCAACTCCTCGACTTCTGATTGTGGTCCCTGCCTAATGCTTGGGTGCGAGACCAGTTGTGATATAGCACAAAGAAAGGTAACAGTTTCAGGTTAACGGTCTGAATCTGGTTCCTTTGGTTGAGTTACTGAGTTTCACTAAACGAACTTCCCCCTAAAGGAACCAAATTGGACCTGACTCAACACGCAGCTCATTCCTCAGAGTACAGAATGGCAAACAGGCTCTTACCAAAACACAGGTATTTTCAGTGTAACAGACGATGGCGAAGGGAGAGGAGGGAGGGAGAAATTGTGTTTGGGGGAGCTCTCCAACTATTCTGCTTTGTGGGGTAGGGATTGTGACTTTGCGATTTGCTTTTCCCTTCTTTACAGAATGTTTTGCTGTTTTTAAAGACTTCAATGAGTTTTCAGTTATCTTAATGTCCTGAACTGTTTCCTTCTCAAACTATGAATATTTCTGGGGTTTGCCTCTATAATGTATGTTATATTCATACAAATTGACCACACAGAGAAAAGGAAGAGAAGAGAGAGAGGAGACATGGCCAGTCTTTTTAAGGCTTTCTTTTTCACTTTTTAAGAAGAGGTGGAGTCTAAAAAGCTTCCGGCTGGAACATAAAAGCTTTCAGTTTAGTCTCAAGACCAGGAGCTTCTGACTTGGACTGGAATACAGTAGTGCTGGCTATGGTGTTCTAAGCTTGACAAGATTGATGGTGGTTTGGCTGTGGAACGTGCTATAGACTTAACTGGCCAGTTAGATTACCACATGTGTTAGTCAACTGGGTATGCCCTCCTCCCTCCACATTCTCTAGGTTTAGGGGCACTGGACCCCCATGAAAGTGAAAAAAATGTGAATAACTCTAGGCCCTCCCAAACCATATTTAACACACATAAAAAAGGTATGATCACCACATTCAACCCACCATGGATTCCTCTGAGGCACCAGGGATACTTCCCAAGGCAGAAGGGGGTGCCTAGTGGGGCTTCCTGCCACCTCCACTGCTGCCCCACACCATTTTTAATAGGGACTTATAAGCCTCATTTGCAGTTTTTCAGTCTCCTGAGGCTTGCAGTCCCTATTAAAAATGGCATAGGGAGGCAGCAGAGGTGACAGCAAATAATCCGTGAATAATCAAATCCACAAAAGTGAAATCTTCAAATGTGGAGGGCTGACTGTACTGAAGGCAGCCTAGAAACTGGATTGTACCAAATACAACAGCTAGAATTTTAAGTTGTTAGGACTGTATCATAGCAATGTTAAAACAATTTATCTGGCTGTGGTCTCTAATTCTAGGCACCAGAATTCCTTTAAAAAGCTCTACATGTCTTAGGATTTACCTGCAAAAAGGAATACTTCTTTTCATATCAGTCTTCCTAAACTGAGACTTTCTTCAGTTGTAGCTCTCCAAAGAGATTCATGAAACATCTACTTTACTATTGTTTAGACCTAAGACTTCTTTTTTAAAAAAAAATCCAGACTTTAAAGACTTAAAAAAAATCCAGGTCTTCTGAGGAGTTTGGATACCTCATCTTCTTTAGTTTTATCTTCTGCTGTTTTAATTAGCGTTTTGTTGCTTTGATTTTATTATTTGTATTTTTAGTATGTTGTACTGACTTGAAAACAACAGTTAAGTGCGGCAGTTAAATTTTTATTAAATTGCTCATTGTGGTACCCCTGTTACTTTGACAACCTTCTCTCCTTTCTTCATCCTCATCATTATGCTGATGATATGCAGCTATATCCTTCCACTAATGTTCCACAGATGTGTAACATTACATTATGGAATGTCTCTCAGATATTTCAGTATACATGCTTCATAGCTGCCTGAAAGAATTATTCCTTTTTCTTCCAAACCCTTCTTCCCGATATACATTCTCTATTGCTTTTAATAATGTTCTTCTCCACATTGTGGAAGAAGCACACAGGCTCAGTTTTATTTTCGACTTGCATTCTTCATATTGAGGCTTTAGCGAAGTCATGTTGTTTCTTTATAACATTGCCAGTAATGGGCCTTTCTTGTCTGCTTCCTTGGCAAAGACCTTCATGCATAATCATTTCTTGTTTTGATTATGGTAATCTTCAATAATTTTTATTCAACTCTCTGCTGTTAAGATTATTTTGCAGGCCTCACTTCACTTCTGATGTCAATTCATTAGCTGCCTGTCATTTTTAGGATTCAGTATAAGCATCTAACTTTTAAAACTGTGCATGGCTAGCTCCCCCTTATTTTTCAGCCCTCATTTCTCATAATGGTCTTGCTTAGGATCATCTTTCCTTGAAATTATTCCTTTCCAGTAGACTTTTTCCTTTTTCTTTTTCTTTTTTCTTTTTCCCTATTTAGCTTGGCTTTGTCTTGTCTCCCTTGCTGTGCCATGTTCCCAGGATTATATTCCTGAATATCTGTGGACAGCTCTTCAATCGCTCTTTTTAAAGATCAGTTTGCAATCTGGTTTTCTAAAGCCTTTGACACAATTAAATTTTATCCTTACAGTTTTGTATATTCAGAGGTGCACGTATCTGGACTATTTGGGGTTTTTTCTTTATTATATTCGTCCTTTCCTCTATATCCATTTGATTAGATTTATGTCTTTAGTCCTGAGTTAAAGATATAGTGCCAAATACATAATTTACTGGTCAGATGCTCCAATTTATTCACTCTGTGTGTGTGTGTGTATGTAGGTGTGCTTGTGCGCACGTTCAAAAGGATACTCTTTTAACATTGTTATTAGTGCTGGTGGGTTGGAAACACTAGCCTTCATGCCTAAAGAGCCTGACATTCTATAAGGGCAATGGTTTCTTGAGGACTAAGCAAATAAAGCAGTCTACTCACCTATTCTTTTCCATACCACAGCTCATTTTTCTTTCTTTCCATTCTTCAACTGCTCTCCAGTCCCAGCTCTTCTGTAGCTGGATTTTGGTGTCAACAGCAGAGCCATATGATTCATTTCCTAATATTTCTCCTTCTTTACTTAATCTGCCAGTAGAAAAAGTATCCACACTAAGAAATTCTAACATTTCAAACTGAATCAATGCACTAAAGAATGGGATTAACTTCAGTGTTAATAGCGGATCTAGTGAGATGGGCCACGTTGCTAGAAGAAGCGAATGAATTAACAACCTAAGAAGATAATTAAATATTTATTTCCAAGCTCTGCTATGGACTGATGCCTACAGAAGAATGGAAGTTGCTGCTGAAGTTTCTATCTGAACTTTATGAAAGCTTAGTTCTTGACTCTTCCTTCATCCATAGCAGGAATGAGAGGAAATCTAACTGGTTCCACATTTTTAAGTGAACTGTCATAATTTATACTTCCAGACTAACATGTACATCAAAACATATATAGTTATGCTTCAGTCTCCACAGAATTTGTGGTGCAGCTGTTGGCTTAAGCATTTCATAGAAAGAGCATATACTATGGAATATTGCACATTAAAATGCGCATGTGGGGGTATTCAGCAGAATATTTAAAGTCCTAAACAGGTGCCACCTACTCATGCCTCTGGGTGTTAATTTGGAGGAGGTCTCTTCCATTTCTTTACAACAAGCAAAACTTTCCAGCCTTGCCCAGTTCAGTGCAAAGTAGATTGGACTAGTATGTTGAAAGTGTGTCCCTTTGAATATATGAAGTGCTGAGTCAGACCTGTTTAAGTCATTATACCCCAGGAACAAGATGAGACAGGCTTGAGTACCATGACCACTCCAGCTATGTATAATCAAATTCCGCACAAGAGGAAAATTGAGACATCTGCCGAGTCGGACTGTGCAATCTAAATATAAACATTTACATAGTGAACAAATTGGAACATCTGGGCAGTAAAATATCTATTGAACACTGTCTTTAACTCAAGACCTTCTCAAATACAGCACAGGAAAATATCTTCACATGTAACCAACAAACCCACTATTACGATGTAAAAATAGACACATCCATCATGTGTTCCGCAAGCTCCCCTGCTGCATTTCCAGTGACTTGGCACCAGATGAACGGAAGACAAAACAAAAGCCCCAAGCCTCATTCTCATTCATCAGAACTTCTAGCCTTCTACCTATCATCCCAAAATTTTTACAGGTTTTGTATCTAGGGACACCTCCGTGACAAATGCCATTTTCATGCAAATTCCACCAGAAAATGTGGAAATGTAAGGGAGAGTGAATTGTTTAATCCCCTCTTCCTTCTTATGCCATTTCCACACTACACTGTTATAACGCTGTTATTCCACATTCAACATCCCATAGAATCCTGGGGTTTGCAGTTTAGGGAGAGGGCTTTAGCATTCTCAGCCAGAGAGCTCTTTGGCCTCAGTAAACTACAAACCCCAGAATTCCACAGCACGTTGAAAGTGGAATAACAGCACTATAACAGTCTAGTGCAGAAATGGCCTAAGAGTTCCTTTCCAGAAGAAAAAGTGCTGCTCTTTAAACTTCTGCAATCAGGCTGCTTAACTAATGATAAGGCCTAAACACCCCAAATGCAACAGATCGTGTGCATCTGATCTTAGAAGCTAAGCAGGCCTGGTTAGTACTTGGATGGGGGACTGCCAAGGAAGACCAGGTGCTATAGACTGTATTTCAAAGGAAGGCAATGGCAAACCACCTCCTTGCCTAAGAAAACTCTATGAATTTCATGGGATCATTATAAGTTGACAAGTGCCTTGAAAGCACATACATATGCACACAACTAGAGATGAGACTGTTCTGAGTGTCATTTTCATGACAATGGCCAGCCAAAAATTCCCAAAGTGTCTCTCTTATTGGAAGCTTTCAAATTGCGTAAGGGCTGCTCTTTCACAGAACTCAGAGAAGAGGTTTCTTCAGCAAAACTGTGCCTAAGCTCAACAACAGAATTGAGCTTCAGCAATTTATTAAAGGAAATGGGTAGAGGCTCCAGTGTGGTATAGTCATTTGAGCATTGGACTACTACCTTGGAGTTCCCAGGTCAGCTAGGGAAACCCACTGGCTGACCTTGGTTGTGTCACACACTCTCAGACCCAGGAAACCGTGTGATAGGGTTGCCTCAGGGTCACCATAAGTTGGAAAGGACTGGAAGGCATACAATAACAACAACAAATTACAACATGACAAGCAGAGCAAAGATTTTGATTTGTGCCCCTCAGGAGACTCTCTCAAAAGGGAGCCTTTTCAGCCTCCTCAACACACTTTCCAATAAATGAAGGAACCAAAGCTGTAAAGGGAGAAAGAAACAGCCCTCCTTGCCAATAGCCCCCTTCCTCAGAGGTGACTTAGCTACCTCCACAAAAAAACTGCAAAATCAATCCCACATCACTGTCCAATTTGCAATAGATGACAGAAATCAAATGAGGCTAATTCACTGTGTATGAGTGATGAAGTGGCTTTTGGGAAAAAGCAGAGTAACAAAAGTGCCTGGAGAGCAAGCACTGTGATCACTCATCTTTCCTCCAATGAAGCAAATTATATTGGAGGGTGTTTCCCGGTGGTGGCAAGGGCAGGAGTGACTGCACCAAAATGTTATGCTATGCAGACAGAAGGCACCTCTATTATTCTTTCCTGGCAAGCTGAGACACATCATTAGCTGCACAAGGACAGAAGGGTAAAGAGAAGGCAAACTTGCAGTCCAGTCCTATGAACAACCAGCTAATTCACCTGAGCAGACCATAGGGCCAGCCTTAAAAGTCCCAGCAAAACTGTATGTCCTTATGATGGGCATGGAAATCATCAAAGAACCCCTTGTTCTGTTGCCCTGCCACCAGCCTCCTGCTAGCATAGAAAGTGTACATGGAACACTAGTTGCAAAAAGATGCAAATCATGATGTGTGAAAGCAATAAATCTGCTTACCAAAACTCAGTTTCCTTGGGTTCAAAATCTTCTCTAAGAAGATTCCTTTTGTGCAGCAATGAGTTTTGTATTAATACATGTAGGTGCCACAAAGGCGTTGTCTTTGTTCACAAATTCCAATCCATTAGCAGAGGTATGAATTGCTACTGCATATATAGCAAGAGTAATCTTCTCAGAGGTTTTGAACTCAAAGAATCTGACTTTAGGTGAGCAGATTTATTGTTTTCACACATCAATACTTATGGACCACTGTAAAGACCTGAAAGGCCTGCATCACCTCATGCAGCTCTTTGAAAATTTAGAAAAAAAGCCATGATTTTCTACTTTCTAGATCCAATTACATTCCATCCCATTCCCACTCCCACAACTTTATATCCTGAGGCCTGGGTATCACTCTGTATAGCATCTGAAGATCTGGGTTTATATTCACAAAAACTCATGCTAAAATAAAAACCAGTTAGCCTTAATGATGCTGCTACTTCCCTTCTTTTTTCCTCTGCCTCTCCCTTCCTCCTTTTTATTTTTAATTGCACTGTGCATTTGATATTCACACCTGTAATTCTGATTCGGAGGTGCGATTTAAAACTCATTACTGTCAATATTTGAAGAAGATGGTAGCACAGTGGAAGAACGTATTTGATAAAAATATGAGTCATTTAAAAGGGAAGAGCGTCTTCAAAATACAGGGTTGGAGAGGTAGAACAAGCACGTTCCAGACCAGGTAGGTTTTGATTTCTGTCAGTTTCTCATTTTCAGAGTCTACTTCATTCTGTTTCTGTATATTTTTGCATATTTTCCACCCCAGTAAAAGGTTGCCAAAAAAAAAATTCAGATGTATTTTTGCACATGCATTTTTGTAAACCCATGTCCACAGACTGGCTTTTGTATGTGTGTGTGTGTGTTTTCCCTTACTATTGTATGTCCCCATTATCTCCATTTTTATACACTTAGGCCAGAATCCTGTTCATGCCCTTTTCTGGTGAAATGGCACCGGCATGGCTGGTGGTGGCAGCAAAGGAAGGAAGGCAGTGGAAAAATTAGGAGGCTTGGATTTTGCCTCCCTTCCCTTGCCACTACTTGTGTGAGTCTGAAAAAAGAGCAACTGCGAGTGTGGCACACCAGCAGGACTACAGGTATGTCTTCATTTGCAGACAACATTGCAAACACCGTCTCATTCTTTGGAGGTCTTTAAACAGAGGGTGGATCAGCATCTCTCAGGGGTGCTTTAGCTGTGTATCCATGCATGGCAGAATGGGGTTGGACTAGATGGCCGTTGTATCCCCTTCCTACTCTAAGAGTCTTTGATTCTATTCTGTATCTGGAAAAGTGCGTCTATGGCTGTTATCCTGCCTAGGCTGGAACCCAGAGGAGGTGGTTAGTATGTGGTGAGAAATCATATTGGACAAGAAAGGATCCAGCAGGTCACACAACATTTGGAAGAGAGATCTTGGAGGCTGAAGCAGAGGGGAGAGTAAAGGACATGCACAAGGAGGCCCCACCCTGGAGCAGGGTGACTGATGCGCCGTCAGGCTCAGAGTCTACTCCTGCACCATGTTGGACTTCTGAGAACAGAGCCATGATAACTGTATAACTGAATTCATGCTTTTGTGTAGGTCTGGAAGGTGCAAATTTGGTAATTTAATATTAAAATGAGAACGGAATCAATTTCTCACTCATTCTTATTCTGGATTCTGAATAGCTTTTCATTGCAGGCATCATACTGAGAGCAAATTTTGGTTATGGCCATGATGAAGTGAAGTGGAGACAGTTGAATTCCCAGCAGAGTACGCTGACTTGTGGAGGTGGGGGCAGGAACAGAGTGTGATGTGCCTCTGTCCCACCAAGACATTGACTGTGCTTTGGAAATGAAGCGGGGGGCAAATTGCAAAAGCCTAACTTGTATGTTATGTCCACTAAAGAGACAGAGCTGTTGGGAGAGTGTAACAACAAATATTAAAAGTATGAATTTATCAAGCCAGCCAAGTCATCCATGGTGGCCCTGTGTTTTTTTTCTAAAGAAAGAAAAATGAGCAGGTGTTGAAACATTCATGGATCCTTGAGGTCATCCAGACTGAACCACACCTGCTGCAATCTGATTAGGTTGGGAACAGACAAGTTTGGGGGGGGGGGGTGGAATGTCAGGTCAGTTTTGCTCTCCCTGCCATGTTTTCAGGTAGCTGCCTTATTTTGATGCTTTATTGGGCTTTACTGTGTTGTGAAGAGACAATGGGATCAGCTTGGAAACATTGTGCTGAGAATGAGGAAATGTTATTGTAACGAACAATAAGAATACAGTTGCAGGCAGACAGATTCAGCTGCAAGGTCAAACTGTTGGCGAGGTGAACGAGACAACTGGAGGAGAACAGAAAACTTTGGGAAAGGAGTTGTTATGATTGGCTATCAGATAGAATGCTAGCATATGCTAATTTGAAACGTTACAGCTTATAAGGTGCTGCAGATCCAATGCTTCTTTAGTGATGGCAGTTGGTGAGATATGCTGTTGTTTCTTCGATGTTCTGAATAAAGCTTTTGAAACTCCTAAGCCTATTCATTGAACTTGGAACTAGCCTGTATTACAATAATTGCCATTTGTATATTGGGATTGTGGTCTAAAATTTTGCAAGCGAGGTTCTAGCTTCGTTACACTTTTTCAAAAGTGTTTTGACTACATTCTATACATTACATGACTATAAGTAGCAAATTTTTTCTAGGCCTGTGATGCATTATATTTGACACGTTAAAAAAATTAAAAATCAGCTTAAAAGTTCCTAAAACCTAAGAGGTTAATTTTATACTAATGTGCTAAATGTTTTAGATTAAAGATTCAATCTGAAATCTAAACTTTAAGGATAATCTTATAACTTATAGTGTAACGGCACTTAGAGTAATTTAAGTTTGATATTCAAAGGGTTAAGTATGTATGGTTTAAAGGCAGTTCCAACAGTTCTAAGAACATCTCAAGTCTCAGTCTTCAAGGTCCCAAATTCAAAAAGCAGTCTAAGCCCTAAGTGTTAAAAAGTTTAGTTACCTGACCCTTCACTTCAGCAAAGATCAGAGGCAAAGAAGTAAAGAGGAAGCTGTGGATTAGCTGGGACCGTTCCTGCTAAACTGGGATGGAGGGTATGACTTGTGGGCATAAGCTCTTGCGGTTAAATTATACACAAAATATAAAACAGTGGCACTCCTACGTGGCTCAATAGTAGCATAATGGGAGAAAGAGATCATTACGAGAAGAAATAAAGATCAAGTTGTCAAGTAGGAGATGATTTAGGTGTTTTTCTGATTTACAATATTCAGCTATCATGTATTCTTTTTCATTCATTTTGAACTTACTCTTCTAAACAGCTCCCACTTCTTCTACTCTTTCTGTAAACTGGCTCTCAGAGAACACTGTGACAGCTACTGAAGGCAATTACTAACAAACTTCCTCCATTTCCAGCCTCACTGCTGTGCCCTGGATTACCGACAAGGCATACAAAGCACTCTTTTCTCCCGTTCATGGGCAGTTCCCCTTACTTTGGTCCCTGCTCCTCAGTTCCTGCTATGCAGTCATATTGTTAATACATACCTTTTTGTGAAAAGTGACTGTGGAATGTTCAGGGTGAAAGAAAAGCATCCTTACTCCATACTCTGACTTGAAAACGCCCTTGACAGATGAGAGAAAGGGTGAAGGCACAGACAGAGAGAGGGAAGATGTACACACACAGAGAACAAGTGTTCCCCAATAACTCATACAGCATAAACATACTCAATAGAATCCGGGTCAAAGTCAATAAAATTGAAATGGATCCTGTTACACTTACCTAATTTTATACCCCTCCTCCACTTACTATCAAGTTAAAGCTTACACTGATGTCTGTGGACAGCACAGCAAAAAATAGTCAAGTTTTAATGTTTGCTTCCACCACCAATGGATCCCTATCAGCCTGTCTCTGAGGAATGGACATAGAGGCAACCACCACATCACAGTTGCCTCTATGTCCACCGATGTGTTCTGCAGTGATGTGTTTAAGTCTTTTATTCCAAGTCTCAAGTCAACTCTCAAGTCTGTACTTTCAAGTCTCAAGTTGAGTCTCAAGCCCTTGCAAGTGTTACCCTGTGTATAGGGGGTCCCGGGAGGGACACCAAAATGTGCTCAACTAAAGGTGGGGAAAATTAGCTCAGAGCACTGCTTAGCGTTACGAGAGGCAGGGCAACGTAGCAAGATCCTGAACCCTATGTCTACGGGGTCAGGCCGAGTCAAGGAGCACACAAAAATTGAAACAATAAATGATGTTTTATTAAATACACAAGCAAAACAGTGTGTGCAACACACTCACACAAGGTAACTAAAGAAAATAAAGGTTGGAATGGTATAGAGGGATTTTTAGAGGAATTGCTGGTTTGGGTGATACTTCACCTGTCCTGAAGCCCAGAAAAATGGAAAGCAAGACTCGGGTGCGATGTAGCTCAGCACGTGGAGCTGAGGGGAGGCTCGCCAAGCAAAGCGGCAGCAAGGCGGGATGAAACTCGGGAGCGATCCGAGGAAGGTCTCGGAATTAAGGGTTTTTATAAGGAGAATTGTGACTGCAGGCTATGCCGTACTTGGGGGAAAACAATAGATTTGGAGTTGGAGACAAAACCTCCGAAAGGTCAGAATCTGAATGACTGAGTTATCGTAGCGGTTCTCAATACAGTAGCCAGTATGCAAACGCAGAGTACTTGGGTATTGTATAGTTCACCCATCAAGCTACCATCGCGGGGCAGAGGCTCTTTTGTAGGTTGCGTGCATACCTAATTAGAGTACTTGCCTGGAGGTCTCCTAAAGCAGTGAGTCAGCTATTTCTGGCCTGCCTGTATTGTAGTTCGAATCTAACGGCTATTAACGGCCGAGCTTGTTTACGTGCTTGTCCGGTGGCCTCGCAAGCACGTGGAAAGGAATAGAGAAGTGCAGCCGAATTGTGATATCAAGGGATATCTTTGATATCCCCAAAGCTCGGACTAGCCAGGGCAGTAACAGTATTTGTGGTTTGTTTGTTTTTTACTTTCGTGGGGCTCTTTTGTCCCTAACCCTCACGAATGTGAAGGGCCATGTTACTGCAGTTTCTAGCCCGGACTTGAGGGATATTAGATATCACTTTGATATCAATAATTTGGCCTTCTTTACCCATTCCTCTCCACATGCTGCGACGTACCCCGGACAAGCTCGCAGACAGGCACGGCCGATAATCGCCGTAATATTCCAACACAATACAGGCAGGCCAGAAATAGCCGTCCCGCCGCTTCAGGAAACCTCAAAGGCAAGTACTCTATTATGTATGCATGCTACTTACAAAGAACTCCCTGCCCCGAGCAGGCAGCTTGATTAGAAGAATCCTCATCTGTCAAACATTCTGTGTTTGCATACTGTCCACTCCACTGTCAATTCGGACATAACGTAATCATGCTAAATTCTGACCTTTCGGAGGCTTTGTCTCCAGCCCGAAACTCGTTGTTTTCCCCAAGTACGGACTAGCTTGCGGCCACATTTTCCCCTATAAAAACCCCTGACTTCCATCCCACCTTGCTGCCGCTTTGCTTGACGAGCCTTCCCCTCAGTCCCACGTACTGAGAACTTCATCTCTGTGAACTTCGGCTGTGAACTACCTGGGCTTCAGGACAGGTGTAGTATTACCCAAACCAACAACTCCTCTAAAAATCCCTCTATCCCACTCCAACCTTTATTTCTTTAGTTATCTGAGTGAGTGTGCTGCATACACTGTTTCATTGTATTTTAATAAAACAACAATTATTATTTCACATCTGTTTGCTCCTTGACTCGGCCTGACCCCGTAGACATTGAGTACAAGATCTCGCTACGTTACCCTGCCTCTCACATTGCTAGCCTGTGCTCTTTGCTAATTTCCCCAACTTATATAATTGAGAATGCATTTAGGTGTCCCTCTCGGGACCCCCAGAAATCAGGGTAACAGCCAACTGTACCTCTGTTCCTAAGAACTTCCTGACATCTGTCTAGAACACTGAGAAATTTTGAATAAGCCTATTTCAATATGGGAAATAAATGAAGCAATTAGAATAATAGAATCATAGAGTTGGAAGAGACCAGAGGAGCCATCCAGTCCAATCCTCTGCTATGCAGGAACACTCATCAAAGCATTCCCAACAGATAGCCAGATTGTTTCAGAATGTTCTGTTGAAAATTTGGAAACCGATACAGAGGAAATTAGATATTTGGAAATCAATGGACTTATCTTTGATGGGTGGAGTATCAACGACTGAAATGAGTGTGCTCCATACAATTTTATTTCTGTTCCTAATGATTCTAGTTGTGATTCCCAAAACCTGGTTTGAAGAATGTAAAAAGGATTTATCTAAATCTGTACAGAGAGGGAAAAAAATCAAGAATGAAATATAAACTAACGACTGATCTCAGAAACAGAGGAGGCTTTGCTGTACCCAATATAAATTTATATTACAATGCTGCTTGTTTAGTTTGGATGAAACCTTGGATTCTGTTAGATGATCAGAAACTTTGAGCCTTATAAGACTATGATCTAGACTTTGAATGGTATACCTTCCTGTGATATAACCAACCTAAAGTGCAGAAATTGTTTATTATCCATACACTATGGAAGGCCCTGTTCAAAGTGTGGGAGAGACACAAGTTGTTATTATGCTCCAAGTTGCCATCCTGGATTTCTCCAGCAGAACACTTTCTATAATAGGATTAAGAAGATATGGTGAATGGACTACTTATAAAGACCTATTGAAGCAAGGGTTCAGGATCTCGCTACGTTACCCTGCCGCTCGTAACGCTAAGCAGTGCTCTGAGCTAATTTTCCCCAACTTCAGTGGAGCACATTTTGGTGTCCCTCCCGTGACCCCCAGTATACAGGGTGACAATACTGAACCTGGAAAATGAAGCTGATTTCACAAGCTACCACTGGCTGCAGCAGTAGCTAATCTAGCTCCTCACCCCCATTTCTCCTCCTCCCCCTTGTCTCCCATCTTCCAAAAAGACACTCACCCCAATTTCACTTCCTGCACACCTCAGAAAATAAACATATCTCCATGATTCTCAGAGGAGGGAAACAGAGATCCATATGAAAGATGCCAGCAGCAGTGATTGCAATCCAGAGCTTTTCAGTTCTTCTGCTGCCCAGTCCCACCCCTTGTCCCTGCTCCTCGGAAAAGCCATGAAGCCCCCTTCACTCCTCAACTCTGCTTGTCCCAGATCCTCCAAGGAAACAGTCTCAGACCTGCATGAAAAGATTCCCTTTGTCCCAACCCCGTCATCTGTCCCACCCTGAGAATGTAACAGACAATAGCCTGTAATAGTGTTATTTGGTAGTATTCAAAAATATTTCTTTCATTGCTCATAAAGAGAAAGCATTGCTTAAGAAGTATTTCCATTCTCTCTGCCACTTCCCTTTTTCGCTATGTAGGGGGCCTTTACGTCTCTGACACTTTTTTTAAAACCTCTGGGCTCTATACCACTGCCACATTATAGGGGGAAAGGAGTCATTCATTCAGTTGGTAGCCTTGTGGTGCCCAAGCCCTGCCTGCTGGGATGCTGGCAACACTACCACTGCTATTTTGAAGCAACATAATAATAGCACCAAACCCTAAAGCAGCCAAGAATGTGAATTATGAAGTTGGAAAAAAGAGATTGAGGATGCATCTGGCCTGCTGCAGAAATGTTCCATGTACACCAGATGGCACAGCTACTTATAAGGAGAACTGATGGCTTGAGGCGATGCTTGAGCAAATAGGCCAATTAAATTAATCTCTATTCAACTGCAGCAGTTGCTTTTTTCTCTCCAAGGACTATCATATGTATTTGGTCTTGCATTAATCCGTTGAAGCAATCAATCCAATTTTGTAAATGCATATATTACTGGCCTAATTGTATTTGTCATATTTCTCTTTGTGTTTTCATATAAGAGAGAAACTATGCTCAGGGCCAGAATCATATGGGTAACAATCACTAAAAAATGCCTCCTCAGCTGAAACAGTTATCTAAAGGGTTCCACCATAGAGGTTCCCCACCATAATGTTGTTGTGTGCCTTCAATTCATTTCTAACTTCTGGCAACTCTAGAGTAAACCTATTACAGGGTTTTCTGGGGCTGAGAATGCATGACATGTCCAAGGTCATCCAGTGGGTTTCCATGGCTGAGCAAGAGAACTGATCCCTAGTCTCCAGGCACATGGTCCAACAGTCAATCCACTACACCATACTGGCCTTGTTCCTTACCATACACCCTCAGGGAAAATCAATATGCTCCATTTTAATTAGTTACTACATTGGCACCAGATCTCATCTGATCTTGGAAGCTAAGCAAGGTCAGCCTTGTATGGGAGACCACCAGTGAATACCAGGTTCTATAGGCTGTTTCAGAGGAAGGACCTCTGAGTTTTCCTTCCCTAAGAATCATAGAATCATTGAATCATAGAGTTGGAAGAGACCCCAGTGGCCATCCAGTCCAACCCCCTGCCATGCAGGAACCCACATCAAAGCACTCCCAACAGATGGCATCCAGTTCTGCATTTGCAACTACTATATATTCATGCTCCCTCTGTAGCCCCTAGTTTAGAGGTTACAAAGAGACTGTGAAAGTCCCCTAAACCCCACTTTCTGGTAAGCAGTTGCTGTGACTGACTGTTGTCTCTTCCCCTGTCGATTGAGAAGCAGCTCCTTGATGTCCTGCCCCCGACCCCCCATTGCATGAGCGATTGCCAGTGCAAGGGGGATTTCTGACAGCGGTCCTTTTCCTGGCTGTTGTGCCAGAGATTGCTCTCTGGCGTTGGTGGGAATGCCAAGCAGCAGCTTCTTTATCGACAGGGGAGTGGACTCAATCCCAGTAGTTGGTATGTAGGATTTGGGGGGGGGGGGGGTCACACCAGAATTCGCTACATAGGAATGTAGTTACAGTGCTTGTAGTATCTGGAATACTGGACAAGTGGGATGTGGAAGGGAAGTAACACAATAGTCTTATCAACTGTAAAAGAGTGTACCTCATCTTGTGTGGCATATAGCAGGGGAGAGTATGTTAGAATCCAGTCCTACGTACATTTCTTATCCACTCAGTTAGACAACAGGATATACACCTCAGTGAACGTACATAAAATGCATGTCAACCTTCGTAGCGTTTATACTTGGGATACAGCTATTAAAGGCACGAGAGCCCTGTAAGTGAATGCGACTGAAGGAAGAATCATAGAATCACAGAAATGTAGAGTAGGAAGAGACCACACGGGCCATCCAGTCCAACCCCCTGCCATGCAAGAACACCCTCAAAGCACTCCCAAGAGATGGCCATCCAGCTTCTGCTTAAAAATCTCCAAAGAAGGAGACTCCACCACACTCCATTGAGGCAGCATATTCCACTGCCGGACAGCTCTGACCATTAGGAAGTTCTTCCTGAGATTTAAGTGGAATCTTCCTGAGGTTTAAGTGGAACCCTATGAAATTTAGGTCACCCTAAGTCGACAGACAACTTGAACATGCACAGATACAGACACATATTCTGGGTACATTCTGCTCTACCTGGAGGTTTCCTTCTGATTCCTTCTGGTCTGGTGAAAGAGAGCTCCCCCGCAACCACCTGCTCCAAGGCAGTGTTGAGTCTCACATGCTGCTGGGGCACATAGCACAACAAAGATTGAATCCAGTATGGCCTTTCTCTCTGACAGGAGGCAGGCCCATACCCACCAACATTTCACAGATGAAAAACAGGACATAAGTGGCCAAGCAACATCAGAGCATGACCAAGATGGCAAAAGATATTAATGGGGAGGAACACAAAAATTAAGAGGGGCTGCAGCATTTGCCTGAGCCTACCCCCTCATCTCTTGAACCCCTGGCCAAGTTAATTGAGTGCAAACTACTTTTGCACCTTTGGCCATTTCTGCACTAGATTGTTATAGTGCCATTATTCCACTTTCAACATCCTATGGAATCCTGGGGTTTGCAGTTTAGGGAGGGGCCTTTGCGGATTCCATGAGATATGAAAGTGGAATAATAGCACTATAACGGTCTAGTGTGGAAATGGCCTTAAACTCAAATTGCAGCAATTGAAGTGAGCGGACATTGCAAGAGGAAAGTGGTGAAGGAGAGAGAAACTAGGACGTTTTAAAAAGCAACTGAAAAGTGGACTGTCCCTACCAAATTATGAGAACTGGAGAGTATGCAGGCTCTCACTCCAGTCCACAACAGGTTTTGAAAAGCAGGCGTGTTTTATGTATTAGAGAGTGCGGGGGGGCGGTGCTGGGGAAAAATGGCAGTCAAAGGAGTTAAAAAGGGTTTGTGAATGGACTCCCTGCCCACACCTATCCTTTTCAGAGGCCTCATTCTCACCAGACTGGAAGGAATCTTCCTTATAAGCACCAGTCTTCATTCATATTTTCTTCTTAGTGATGTAATGCCCTTTGATAGGGTAAAGAATATTAGGATATCATCCAGATACCATTGTTGGAGCAGTTCCCAATGATATAATTTGGTGAAAGAATTTGATATTAGTTTATAGGTAAGACATGTTAAAAAAAATCCATCAAAGATCACTCTGCTTGCAGGTTTCAAAGTTTAGCCACTATGGAATCTCAAGAGGAATAGTTCCCCCGAGTGCACACAAATTATGTGCACCTCCAGAGCAATTTTCCAATCAACAAAATTTATGCATAGAATTATGCAGAGTTAGGAGCATCATTTTAATGTTCTGTGTTTCAGAATGTTTAAAAATTGTCACATTGGAGAGGAGAGGAGAGGAGAGGAGAGGAGAGGAGAGGAGAGGAGAGGTAATACAGGGGCCAAGTTCCCAATCCCTCCTTTCCTGTAGAAGCCCTCCAGGCCCAGCAGATTCCAGGAGGTTGAGTGCAGTCTCTCAAAGGTCTACCCATCACCCTTTCCATCTGGATCTTGAAAGAGAACTGTCCTTAGGTCCTCCCGAAGCCGAGCCACATTTCAGCTCTTCACTACTCTTCTGAACTGGTAATTATAACCCCAAAACTTCAGCCTCTCTATCCATAATTTTTCCTCCCTTCAGTCAGCTCTTGTGTGAATGTCTGACTGTGTGTATCTTGTGTGCATGCGGGAGTGAATTCTCCTCAATAAAACCCAATTTCAGTTTACTTTTGAATTTCTAGTTTGTTCTTTTGCTGCGTGAGCCCGTAAAGACTGGCAGAAAGGTCTTGGTAAGTCCCCCCCCCCCCGTAAGCCTCCTCTTTGTGCTAATTATTCCCCACTTTTGCACAGAGGTACTGACATCACAGGGTGGCCCTTGTGGCACCTACGCTTTGGAGTAACAGGCTCTTCTCTTCCCCATCCCTACCTAGTGCCCGGGTTGGTACTCTCCAGGCACCCCCCCCCCAATGATGCAACTAACGTTCCCCTCGCCTTTATTTTTAAGCAAACACTCTCCACTATATGTTGAGCTATATTTTCAGATTTACGGAATTCCTCAAAAATTTATATATTACTTGCAGATAAATTTTCAACTCCTGTTATGTGGGCTGTTCCTTTTGAATAGCCTACCCTATTACTCTTACCATAAGGTTTTTGTTTTGTTTTTTCTGGGGTTGCCAGGTTTTCCCAATCGTAACACAAGTCAGTCCATTCAGGAGCTACAGCAAATCAAAACTGGACAGGATACTTGAGGCAGACCTCCATAAAATATTGGAAAATATGGGATTGGGGTGTCCCTTATTGTGCCCATGCACGGCAGGATTTTCAGTCCCAAAATAAGAAACATTCCATATTAAACAGGATGCCTAGGAACTCTAGTCTTATTCCATAACATGCCAATAATCCTTATGAGATCATTTTTTGCCTTTCAGCATTAAGTTTTCAAATTCATCCTGCTCACCTATGTACTCTGAGTAGCAGTATAGAAACACAAAAACCAAGCGTTGTGCAGCCCTATTGTTTCCTTCCTCTTTTTCCCTCTCTTACACATTAATGGATACCCACACCACCTTCCCAGGTTAACTTTGGGAGATATTACTTTGAAAAAGATGAAAGTAGCCTAAACAAGGATAAAGTGCATTTTTCTTAACACTGCATAGCAACAGAGAAAGATCTTTGGATCTTTACGTCTCTATAGAACAAGAAATTTTTAATAAAAATAGGTATGACAGCTGTTACAATATTTTTCTAACAACAACAACAGTAACAAACCAGCGAAGTTAGTTATTTATCTCTAAAGCAGAATGAATGAATACAGCCTTTCCTGCATAAAATATTTATTGCAGATCACATGCAGGACAGTTGACAAATCAGTTGACAGACCTATGTTACATGTTTTACACCTTGTGAAACGCAGCATAAAGCATAGCTTTTCTAAAATTATTGATAAGTTAATCTTCTGGTTAGTCCAGTTGCAAATAAAGAATGCTGCAAAGTTGGAGCAGGCTTCCAGTAATCCAGATTTCTCACTTCCGCCTTCTCTCTTTCTAATTCTTGCTGTTTCTCCTTGATACGGAAAGGCACACTGGTGGGAGTGGGGAGGAGAGAAAAGTCAAACAAGATGATTGCAATGTGTCTGCCACAACATAATGTCTTACTGGCTTCAAAAGCAAAAATTTCCTACAGCAGAATATGTTTAAAAACGTAAGTTGGGCCAATATGAGCTAATCACCTAATGTGCATAACCACAGGCTGCTGTGCACCTTCACCATACCACATGCAGGAAATGTGCACACTCCCTGGTCAATATACCCTCCAACAAGTTTGGAGAATGTGCCTACCTTGACTGTGTCTTGTATATTCTCTGGAAAATATGTACATTTTTCAATTATTATACATACGTCAAAATTGTGCATCGTCAGACCTAACTGTGATGACGGAGCTCCACCATCACACTTACCTCTGATGATGCCAACCACCAAAAACCTACCTCTTCAGTTAGGCAGCTCCCCACTAAAGTATTTCCAAGGTTCTGCACAAAGGGATGCTGGAAAATGGCATCTTCAGCACTTTCCTAGTTGTAGGGCACAACAAGTCAGGTAGCTGGAAAGATCCCTCAGGATCCTGCCACAACTGCTTCCCTCAAAGTGCCATGTTACCAGGAGCGCACTACAGATGTCAGCACCCTGATCCCAGATCCCAGCACCTTGACCTGCAACACCGCAAAAGCCCTTCAGCTGGCGTGCTGCCAGGCTGCTAGGGTTTGTTTTGGTGGTCATGTTTGGTTGTTAATAACTGTAAATGTGAATCCCCAGCAGTTACAGGATCCTATGTCCAGCTTATGACCTTGTAGCTGCTGGAACAGGACACCGGCTGCAGTCTCCAAGAAACACAGCCTCTGTTTCATTGCTAGTTCAGAAGTGCACAATCTTCTGCCTGATGACCCATTCTTTAATTTTATATGGCTAAAAGCATCTCCTTTGCTGGCCAGCTGCCTTCTCTATTAGTTCACAACACTTCTGCATGGAACCCTGATGAAAATCCCCCTCCAGCAGCTGTTTAAAAAAGCAGCAGATTGAGGAGTGATTTTCCTTGAAACTCCAGGAGAGGCAGAGTTAAAAATCCCCTTCCCTACTCTGCTCAAATGATGGTTAGATGACAGCTGAACTGGAAGGGAGCTGCAGATTAAAAATAACTTTACCTGCAAAGTTTCTTCATGTGATCTGTAAGCATACAGAAGTGAATAGGAAGGAGGTTGGAGAAAATTGTGCACAGCGGTTAATGTCTCACACATTTGAAATGCCACTTTAAAAACAAGAGTGTGCATTAAGCTGCACACACATTGAATTAAAAGGACTGTGTTATACACAGAAGTTAATTAAAAAGGCTTAACAAAGATTAAAACACAGTTGCCTTTTATAAACCTCAGGTTTTTTGTGGATATACTTTCATTGTATAGCCTCATTTCCTTGATCTGAGAAAAGCTTAGCCACCACAGGAGGGAGTTAAAGCTACACAGTATTGTAGCCAGCATTGAAGGACAAGGGAAATTAAAAATAAAGATGAAGAATCTCTTTTTTATGCCTTTTTATCCTTTTAAAAAATGTTTTTATTGATTTTATGCCATAATATCAGCCACAATAGTCTCTCCCAATACACAGCAATATATAAAGTAACATAAAGTAATAATATACACAATCATAATATAAATTAGCTGAACTCTCAGATAAGAAACAGAAATAAGAACAAGGAAGACTCCCTAAAACATTTTTTGAAATGATGACAATTTAGAATTACAAGATATTTGGAGAGTGAAATATGACCAGGCAAGAGAATATGCATTCTCTTCTGAAAGACATAAATCCTCTTCTAGGATTGATATGTGTCTTATATCTAAAACTTAATTAATTATTATATTCTCTCTTCATTTCACAATGTTGTTGTTGTTGTTGTTGTTGTTGTGTGCCTTACAGTCATTTCTATCTTATGGCAATCCTAAGGCAAACCTAAGGTGCACCTATCATGGCATTTTCTGAGGCTGAGAGTGTGGATGTGCCCAAGGTCACACAGTGGGAGTCCATAGCTGAGCAGGCAATTGAATTCTGGTATCCAGGGCCATGGTGCAATGTTCAAACCACACTGGCTCTCCATACTTGTTTATAACTCTTAGGAACAGCAATTCTTTAATGTGATCTCATACTTCTTCCAAGTCAGATACTCAAAGCAAATTTGTAGTTGAACTGTAGTGTTATTGTGGTGCTTATATTTTAATCTGTTGCAAGATTAAAGCCCCTTGGGCACACTAACACAGTGGGTAAATTATGGAAACAAATAATGACAGCATGAAAGAGCAAATCAAATATAATGCATATATAAAATGCTACATACATACCAAGGAATTCCTGGCAAGTGCTGGAGAGGTATAAACGTATCTGACTTCTTTTTATACATAGCACTATTAAGAGGAAAACAAAAGTTAAAGTTCCATCATGATCATCAAAGCACATCATTTTCTGGTGTGATTATGCTACTTCTATATGCATATTTGCAACTCCAGTGTACTTTACAGTGAAAGCTGTACATGTGTTAAGGCATTCCTTACGTTGGGCAACTGGAACTGTTTTCCATGGGAATAAATTATTTTCCATAAGAAAATTCACCTCTTATTTTCTCAAAGCCTGGCAATTTTTTTCATTTACATTTTCATTTACACTCATTTTTCATTTACATTTATAGCTTTTTTCCTTTGGGTAAAATTTAGCAATGAACTGCATGTTTTTAGCAGACACACACAGATACACACTAGAATTAACCCAAATATTACAGTAGAACAATCTTCAAGTATACAGCTTTAACAACTTGCTTTAGATGATGATAGTGGTGGTGGTGGTGATGGTGGTGATGATGGTGATAATGATGACAATGATTTCCCTGCCCTCTCCTCACCTTGAGACTCAAAGCAGCTTATAAAAGTTGAAACAGATAAAAAAAAAGCTCACATCACTAAAACATATAAAAGTTAAAAAATAGCTAAACTATCAATGGAGTTCAAAGCCATTTTAAAAGCATATCCATTAAAAAGCACAATATAGACACTATAGCACATTATTAAAATGCTTTTTACATAAGAAGTCAATTCTCAAAATCCTGCTGAAACCAAAAACCTCCATCTGCCCTCAGAAGGAGCCACTGTGGTCTGTCTAGGATGGGTGTTCCAAAGCCTGGGAGCAGCCACCAAACTGGACCTCTCTTGTGTTCCCACTAAACATGCCTGAGAGGGTGGTGAGACCAAAAGAAAGACTTCCCCTGAAGATCTCAAAATCTGACTAGACTTGTATTGGAGAGTATAATCCTTCAGATAACCCAGACATGAGCAGTATAGGGTTTTATTGGTCATAACCAACATTGTGCTTGGAAGCAGACCAGGAGTCAGCAAAGCTCTTGTAACAAAGAAGTTTTGTGCTGTCTATAATTAGTCTCACTCTGATTGTAATTTTTGGGACTGGGTGAAGTTTTCAAGCACTCCTCAAAGGCAGCCCCACATTTTTACATGGCAGCAGGTTGAACTAGATGGCGCTTGCGGTCCCTTCCAACTCTATGATGTTATATGTGAGAAGACTGTGGCCCTTTCCACATGGCATTTGCCATGCGAAAGGGCCTCCGGAGCATCACGCAATTGCAAGGAGTGTTTCAGATGACGTCCTCGCAATCACATGACACTGGCAGGGGCCGATCGCACACTATTTCATTTTCGGCTTGTAGCCAAAAATGGTGCACGATCGCGCATTGCTCCAGGGCCCCGCACACATTTACCATGCATGCGGAGCCTCCAGAGCCGCAGCGCTCATGCTTCCTCCCCCAGCACAGCCTGGGAAAATGCTCAGCTGCGGAAGGAAGGAAGAGGCGGAGCCTTCATGCTGCCTGTCAGCTGGCGAGCAACAATTGTGGAGCTGAAGCAGCAGGGATGCGAGAGCCTCTTGCAAGAGGCTGCTCATGTGATCGCCGTCCCCCAGCACCAAGAAAAGGTAAGTTGCCGAAAGGGCCTGTGTGGATTATCCTGTATTCCAAGCCAGCAGACATGCAAAGACTATCATATAGGAAGCAGATCAATGGTACATCTTGGAGTATTTCCCTACTTATATTACAGGGAAATCTCAGGACAGAGTGAAGAGACAACAGGGCTTCTGTATCTTCTGTACCTTTATCACTAGTTGTAGTAGGAATAGGTTTTCTCATGCAAGGATGAGAAAACCACTAACTGCCAAACTTCTTCTGGACACTATTAAATGAAGCCCTGCCTTCCTTTGATCAGGTTGCCCTCAGAAACATTAGTTTTAGGAAGCTTTATAGATGCTGGACCTCAGTAAAAAAAACAACCTGTCAGTTCTTCAGTTGATAGCTGACAAATACAGAACTCCAGTTAGTCTCAACTAAAAGTTCACTGCGACATAATCAGCATGGCTAGCTATTACTTTTTACCCATCTCTCTTTCTTCCCAAAAAGTCTTCTATTCTGCATACAGTGGGCCCTCGATATCTGCCAGGGTTTAGTTCCAGAACACCCTGTGGATACCAAAATTTGTGGATGCTCAAGTCCCATTATGTACAGTGGTGTAGTAAAATGGTGTCCCCTATATAAAATGGCAGAATCAATGTTTACATCTTGGATTTTTTCAATTTTATTTTCAAGCCTTGGTTGGTTGAATTCACAGATATAGAATTCATGAATATGTAGGGCTGACTGTATTTCTTTGCTTCTGTGGCAGTAGAGTGGGGAAGGCAGGGAGGTCTTTGCCTCTTTCAGCACCTGGGGTGTGGCTACAATTGCAACTCAGATCACAGAAACATTGGGAGATAATGTCTTCTCCATACAGCCCAACACTTTTGGATTTCATAAAACTGGAGGGTTTATATTAGCGAAAAAAGTGGAGCAACATTTGGAGAAAAGTTCAAGGATCAGGCCATCTCTGTAAGGCTACCTGAAGCAGGCTATCTGAAAGGCTGCACTCTTGCAGACAGAACTGCCGAAAGAGGCTCTTCTTTCAGTCCTGTCATGGCCAGAGGTGTGTTTGGTGGGAGACACAAGATAATGCCTTCTTGGTGGGTTCTCATAGGCTCAAGATGCAGTTCCTTGCTACGGGTAGGTAGGTGGGCTCTCTTCCTGTTGTCTCTCTGGTGGATGGCAAATACTTTTTTTTTCCCCTCATGGAAGTCCTTGGCTTGTAAGCTTATCTCTTGTTGAAGCCAATAACTGCTTGAGTACTGGCTGTCTTTCTGATTGTGCTTTAATTTTTTGTTGTTTTTTTTTAATGTTAGATTTTTGTTTTCAATTTTTTATTGTTAACCATCTTCATAACCATTTTAGTAGAAAGGCAGAATATAAATTTAAGAAATAAATTAAAAAAACTTGCCTCCCAAAATTCACTGGAGATCTTGTTGATCCTATTTTATGGAAGTCTGTACTTTGCTCTGGACAAGAGTATGGGTGGTCGCCTGGTGTCACCAATGGAATGCCATTTCTGGAGGCAATTTCATCCACTATGGTTACAAAGAAACGTATATTTAAATAAGGAATCTGTACCCATTTGCACCCAAAAAGGGTGCATACACATATGCTCCAGAATATTAATTCAAATATAGGCTTCTCGATACAAACCAAAAATCTCTTATTTAAAGTTTAAATAGTATCATTTCCTGTAGCAGACTGCTATAGTTTTGATAATGGGGGAAGTCTATTTGCTGAAAGACTCACAGAAGGCCATGGAAGAAAAGTTTCCCATAGTTTCCTCCTCTTTCCGTAGCAGTCTCTAGGCCTTATTCACACTGGTGGGGCCTCACTACTCTGCCAAGTCTTGTGGAAGGAACTCAGGTGAGATGAGGGAAGAGAACCATTCTTTCTGTGAACCTCCTTCAGTTAACTGTATCTAAAGGGGTAGACATGAAAGTCTGTGGCAGCAAAACAACTTGAAGACCTATGCAAAAAGGCTGACAGGGCTGGGTTAGTTTAGCCTGGAAAAGATGAGGTAGAAGAGGATTCTAATAGCACTCTTATGTATTGTTCCTGCACAATCAAAGCAAAGATTTGCTGTCTGCAGACCTCTGGGGTACAATTTCAACATGTTTTTCCTTAAAAATTGCTTTGAGGTGGCAACGTCTCATAGCCAATTGGACCTAGCTGTTTGGAAGGAAATTGCTATTCCAACTCCTTGCTTGATAGAGGAAATCCACAGCTAGAACTGTCCACCTCTGTTTAAAGACCCCCACGTAGGTTCTACCAAGCCAGTTGGCTCCACCATCAGCTGCTCCTGCCAAGATAAGCTTTGTCCTAATGTGCAGTCATAATGTATCCTCACTGGATCTATGCTCCTTAAATCTAGTTATATGCCTGTAACTGGACACAAAGGGACGAGGCATCCTCCAGGACCTGCTGGTGGTTCTCTGGAACTCCAGAAGAATTATGTCATCACTCTGCCTCCAGCTATAGAAACATAGCAGGATGCTTCTCCACCCTCCCCCATCCCCTGCTCTCCACAAACCAACAGAGAGTCAGGTTGGGAAGTGCAGCATGTAGATAGGTAGATTTTTGAGGGAGTAAGAGAGGAGATGGAGTGAAATTCTGTCTCGGAAGTCATTTGTTATCTAGAACTCATTAATACCATGTTACTAATTTTAAAAAGACCATATATTTCCCAAAATAACTCCCCAATGTAACATTTTGAAGTCACAAGCAGTAAATGTTACTCACCATGCAAAAAATGAAAACTTAATCTTTACCAGATTTTTATTAAAATGCTTAAAAGTAACTATGTTGGCTTCCCATGACAAAAAAAAAAGAAGTAATGAGCAACAGCCACAGGAATACAGTGCACCCTCTTCTGGCGTGATCTCTGCATAGAAAGATGTGAGGTTGTGCAAAGCTTCTCTCCCATTATAGTGAATAGATGCAGTGGGCACGTGCCTGCGTAGGCACAGGCATGCATACAATGCATACATTGACTACAATGGGACACAACACATGCAATTTTTGTTTTACATAGGGAGGGGCTGGAGTAGGAACTCCAGCATATACAGAAAGCATACCATAATAAGCAATAAAATGAAATGCATTAAATAAAAACCTGGAAGACTAAAGTAGTCCTTCACGTAATTTTCAAAAAGCCAGTTATAGACTGGAAGAAAATTGTAATTATCTATACATTTGAAAATTTTGCAGTAGGTGTAACTCAGATGTATGGGTTCATTGTAGAAAATCTGAACATAGATATCCAAACACTCATATCCAAGATTTAGAGTACCATCAATGCCTTTCAGAAGTTCAGCTTAAATATAAGACAATTTGGAGAGCCTTACCAAATTTCTTTCTCCCTATACACATCTCCAGCATCTTTTCAGATGAAGTGGTTTTGTTTCGCAGGTGGATACCATCAAAAATACACTTCTTTCCCGTATGATAAGTGCGATTACCAGAAGTTGGATAAAATGTCCATTCAGTGGCTGAGTTCTCATTTTGTTCTGAAGCAGAGGGAGAAAGGAGGAGGAGGAAGTAAACTGTGAAAATGCTGCCTTTAGAAAACCCTCCCAAGACCTGGTCATTCATATCAAACAACAAGGTCAGCGTTTTTGGAACCCTCATCTTTTGAACCAGACATATTAGATAAATTCCAGCTTCCAGTTTCATGTATTCATTCATATTTGTCCAGAGTAGAGCTGTATGTACATTTCTCCACAGCACAATATCTTCAAGTCACCTGTCAACTTAGGGTGACCTCATGAATTTCATAGGATTTTCTTAGGCAAACACTCAGAGGTGATTTTGCCAGTTCCTTCCTCTGAAATATAGCCTACAGCATCTGTATTCACCAGTGGTCTCCCATCCAAGTATTAACCAGGACTGACCTTGTTTAGCTTTCAAGATCAGACAGAATCTGGTGCCTTTGGGGTATTTAGGCCCTTACAGCACAATACATGGACATGGATGCATAGAGATTTAACATGGGAAGGATGCATTATCCAGTGATAGTATCCACTTTGCATACAGAAGATCACTTGCACTTCCTGCTAAAAGGTATCTGAGCCATTCTGGTGAGGCAATTGCTTGCTTAATTCGATGAACACCAAGGGCCTGACCATATATGGCAGCTTCACATATGTATCCAACTTGTATAAGTATTTATTTGCCTCATTGGCTCTGAAGAACTCAGAATGGTGTTAGCATCCAGCAACTATTTGAGTCAATTAGGTTACAAATGGCCACTTGGTAAAGCTACTTGAATCAACTATTAGAATTGCCATTAGTATTATTCTAAGGAGGAACCCACTGTGGCTTCTGTTTCCATTTAAAAATAAAGATTTTAGCAGAATAACAAGCCAAGAATTCCAGAAACAAAAAGAAGAATCCCCACCCCAAGGCTATCTTATAGTCTCAGGCAGTAAAGGTTCTCTTCTTTTGAAAACAAAATGTGTTGTGTTGTCCATGTTGTTCATATTAACAATACCAATTTCTTTCATGTCATCAGTAACAAGGAACAAAGTGAATTTCATTTCCACAACAGCATTTAAAATCTTGGACTGAAATGTGCTATTAGTGTCCATGATGTGAATAATGTATATAATAAAGCAATGTTAATGGTATACGGCAAATAATTAGCATGCAAATGTTAGTATTGTGTCTGAATGCTTATGCAACTTTACTCACGTGGGGAGGAATTCTGATGTCTACTTTTAACTAATTGGCCAGTTTCTTCTACCAAATTTGTTTCAGGAGGAGGAGTACTAGAATGGTGAGGAGAAGCTGATGAATAGGAATTTGATATCAGTGAAGGATTGTGTCTGCAAAAACAAAAGGATAAGGGAAATAACCTGCTTATTAATAATCTGAATGAACTAATTCTGACTAACTGTTTATGAATCTGGCACATACACAGAAGGACTGAGCTCTCTGGAGGGCTTAATCGGTGTGTCTAGATTTTCTTGACTGCCATTGTTACCCTGGAAGGAATCTAATGTTGAGCCTTGATCATGAAGTCCACTCAATTTTGTTTTGCTTTTGCTTAGGTCTGGAAGACAAACAGTAACAAATGAAAGTTAATTGCATCTGAAGAGAGCTAAAGATGCCTAGAAACATAATAATACACATTTTTAAACACTTCCTGCATGTTCTAATATGATCTCCTGGCTGCAGCACAGTTTTGTCAATCATACATGACCACACCCTTTACTTTGACTTGATTGCCCAGTTATGACAACTTCAGGCTGAAGGCCTCCTATTTCCTTTTACATGAATGGTACTGTCCATACAGAGTGTTCCACTGACACACACAGAGGTTGAATGGCCAACTCTCCAGAGTGATTTCTTTGTGTATTCCTGAACGGTAGTGGTTAAACTAGAAGGTCCCTGTGGTCCCTTCCAACACTCTGATTCTATGACCCTCCAAAGTAGCCATGACAGTGTGGATCACCAAGACCAGATTAGGCTTGAAGATCAAATTATGCTAGATTAGAATAACCAGGCAGACAAAATCACTGCTAAACATATTTTCTCAAATTAAGTGATCATTTAGCCACACATTGCTCATAAACCTGTTGTGTGGTGGATAATTTGTTGGATTAAGACTAGACCCAGATTTACATTCCCACTCAACCGTGACATTGACTGGATAACCCTAGGCCAGTTACTTCACAAAGGGGTCGCATGATACCATGCAGGGGCTACTTTTGCCTGTTGGGAGGCAAATAATAAAGGATTTCTCACCTAAGTGATTTCATCAGTGTTTCTAAGTGGCCTCATCTTATTAATTTAAATAGAAACTAAGGCTTGATTCCAGTTGTAGTCCCGGTTAGAGTAGGCCATTTGCAATCTCTTACTGAATATTAAGTCAACACTTACATAAATCCCATTGATTCAATGGGAGAAATAATATTTTAAAAATGGAGACAAAGACTCTGGAGGACTGAACTGGATCTGTATTTGCCTCAGATTAAAAGTAAATAATCTCTGCCTCTCTGTCTCCATACCTTTAGCACTTAAATAAATTTAGATCTGCAACTCTTATACCTTATAGTTAATTGAGAAGGTTATACCCATTGAGGCCTGTCCCTATTCCTTCCTCATCTTCTGACCAGCTGCAATTTTTAGCAGCATTCACATTTGGAGGATGATGAAGAAGGACTAGAGAAACAGAGGCTTTGAGTGTTGGTTTGCAGCAGTGCATCTGCAGTACACAATGCAATAAAGCTAGAGCTGGGAGAAAATTTAATTCCAATATTGCAATTTTGTTGCATACTTGTATGCCTGCCTACTACAGGCCAGGTAAATAGGAGCTGCCCTGAAAACCCTCAGTGAGCATGAACAGCAAACAAAGATAAAAGGGGAAAGCAGAGAGCCTGCCTCACCAACTACCCCAAGCATGTTTAAAATCATAAATCTATATATTCTGCCGCCAAAACAGAAATCATAAGAAAAGTGAAGGCTGGTGAAAGAAAAATAATCCTCCATGGATGCATTCTGGAAGAAGCTTTCGGGTGGTCCTCAGCTTCACATTGTTTTTGTTTAGTTATGCAAGGCTTACCACACCATTGTTATAGTGCTATTATTCCGCTTTTAACAGCCTGTGGAATTCTGGGGTTTGCAGTTTACTGAGGCCAAAGATGCCCCTCCCTAAACTGCAATTCCCAGAATTCCATAGGATGTTGAAAATGGAATAATAGCACTATAACTTTGAAATATGGAAATGGCCCTTGTTGTTTCATTTTGCATGTGCGTACGGTTAGTCTCAGATTAAAACCTTGCTAAAACATAGTGAACTGCTATTCTTTTTTATGAGATAGGAACCTATCCCTAGTCTTTTCGTGTTACTTCTGCCTCTGGTACCAAATTTGCTGTTAAAAAAGAAATGCCAGGGAACATATCACCTTCATTAACTGCAGTATACCTGTAGAAGAAAAGCAATAATTTTTTTCTTATCTGTTGGCAGCCACCCAGTACTTCTTTTTGAGGCTTGGGTCTGTCTCTCTCTCCTGCAAGGCCTTCGGCCTCTTCGTAGGCAGACTGCATGGAGTCACTTAGGAAGTCCCTGTCCCAACAAATCTAAGGATACAATTGTAATAGTCCTGCCAACAGGCAGCACCAAATTAGATAGGTTTATTTTATCGTGGATGGAACAACCCTAAAACAACCAAGTCCCAGCGTTAAGATTACCGAAAGTCAACTTCCTGCAGGTTAGAATGCCCTTGTTCAAAGAGCTAAGTCAAGTATCCCTTCATTATCACAAGGTAAAGCAATCTAATTTAACATTTAACGAGTTAAAATTAAGCCACCATTTACGTTTGTCCATTAACGGAGGGCAAAAGAAAGCATCCTTTGGCAGTGCTCCGCTCAGCCACCTTACCATACTCGTTGTCCTCAGATGACTTTGTACGTCCTTCCACTTTCATCATGCTGTATGGTTGTATAAGCATTCAAAAGGGCAGCTTCACTTCCAAGAAAACGCCATTATCGGTACCACTCACACTCTGAACAGTAAGTTCATTTTACAAGACATCATTGCAAAATGGAGTTTCTGTACTAACTCTGGCCTCTGGATCAGCTGTTCTGTTGTCCTTTGGGTGCCAAGGAAACAAGAGATAGCAAATAAGGAGTGGGGTTCTGATATGTCTGTCTGGTCCCTACACAAATTCTTAAGGAATGTTCTCCAGTGAACAAATGGATTTACGAGATTGCTTCAATCCTGCAAAATAAAAATACATCCTGTAAGTAGATGCAATGTTCATGAAAAGGATCTAACACAAATAGAAAATTCAGCCTAATATGTCAGTATGTGAACTTTAGTTCCTATAGTCCCCAAATGAAGTCACAAGACACAGTAACTCATTTGATCTTTGGATAGTCAAGAAGGTGGAAAGGGGGCTGGGGCAATTATAACTCTGATACATACACCCCCACAAGTCACACTTGCCCATCCGAGACCCCAAATACTGTTTTTCAGCTGTTAATGATCCCAAATGAGAGATGTTTTGAGAGTGGGGAAGTCATTTTCACACATTTTAGGGCATTTTGGTGAAAATCAGCTAAAAACGATGTCCCACAAAAATCAAAATCTCGAGGGACTGGGGAATGTGGGCTGCTAATGTCGGGTTTGAGGAGGCATTTGTGGTCTAGAGAGCACACTTTCCCCACCCAGCCACCCAGTGTTCTGTTACGATGCAGCTTCCAGTCTACATGTACCCTTCCTTTCCTGTTCATTCAGTTTGCATGTTTTCTGTGCCCTTACTCTTGTTGCATTGCTGGTGCCTGAGCTGCCCTGAGAAGCATCAAGAATGAATGCTGCTTCTTTTATAGCAACTGAAAAAATGGAATTCAAGTAATTTGCTAACAAAATGAAATTCAACAGAGAAAAGTGTAAGGTCCTACGCTTAGGTAGAAAAAATGGAATACAGAAATATAGGATGGGGGACACGTGGCTGGATAGCAGTACGTGTGAAAGGGATCTAGGAGTCTTAATAGACCACAAGCTGAACATGAGTCAGCAGTGTGATGCGACAGCCAAGAAAGCCAATGCAATTCTAAGTTGCATCAATAGGAGTATGGCGTCTAGATCAAGGGAGGTATTGGTACCACTCTACTCTGCTTTGGTTAGACCTTATCTTGAATACTGTGTCCAGTTCTGGGCACCTCAATTCAAGAACGACATGGTCAAGCTGGAGCAGGTCCAGAGGAGGGCGACCAAAATGTTGAGGGGCCTGGAAGCCACGCTGTATGAGGATAGACTCAGAGAGCTGGGTATGTTTAGTCTGCAAAAGAGAAGGTTAAAAGGGGACGTGATAGCCATGTTTAAATATTTAAAGGGATGCCATGTAGAGGAAGGAGAGGGCTTGTTTTCTGCTGCTCCAAAGACCAGAACAAGGAGCAATGGATTCAAGCTGCAGGAAAGGAGATTCCACCTGAACCTCAGGAAGAACTTCCTGACATTCAGGGCTTTCCGGCAGTGGAATATGCTGCCTCGGAGTGTGGTGGAGTCACCTTCTGTGGAGGTTTTTAAGCAGAGGCTGGATGGCCATCTGTCGGGAGTGCTTTGAGGGTGTTCCTGCATGGCAGGGGGTTGGACTGGATGGCCCGTGTGGTCTCTTCCTACTCTACATTTCTGTGATTCTATGATTCTTCCTTCAGTCGCATTCACTTACAGGGCTCTCGTGCCTTTAATAGCTGTATCCCAAGTATAAACGCTACGAAGGTTGACATGCATTTTATGTACATTCACTGAGGTGTATATCCTGTTGTCTAACTGAGTGGATGAGAAATGTACGTAGGACTGGATTCTAACATACTCTCCCCTGCTATATGCCACACAAGATGAGGTACACTCTTTTACAGTTGATAAGACTATTGTGTTACTTCCCTTCCACATCCCACTTGTCCAGTATTCCAGATACTACAAGCACTGTAACTACATTCCTATGTAGCGAATTCTGGTGTGACCCCCCCCCCCCGCAACCCTACATACCAACTACTGGGATTGAGTCCACTCCCCTGTCGATAAAGAAGCTGCTGCTTGGCATTCCCACCAACGCCAGAGAGCAATCTCTGGCACAACAGCCAGGAAAAGGACCCCTGTCAGAAATCCCCCTTGCACTGGCGATCGCTCATGCAATGGGGGGTCGGGAGCAGGACATCAAGGAGCTGCTTCTCAGTCAACAGGGGAAGAGACAACAGTCAGTCACAGCAACTGCTTACCAGAAAGTGGGGTTTAGGGGACTTTCACAGTCTCTTTGTAACCTCTAAACTAGGGGCTGCAGAGGGTCATGAATACATAGTAGTTGCAAATGCAGAACTGGATGCCAGCTGATGTATGTAAAAGTCAGAAGACTGTGTTGCAGGGGTTTTGTTTGTTTTGTTATGAATATTCTGATGATATTAGTGGACCCATTACTGTGTCCTTGCATGATTTTTCACATTTCACATTTATTTTTTTTTCACATTTATTCTTATTAATTTTCATTTCATCTTCATCCCCCTGTCCAGAATGATGACAGAATGAAATTTATATATTGCAGGGCTTTTATAACAATAACTGTATCAGTGCTGGTACTGTGATCCAGGTACCATATTTAAAAGAATGAATGCACATCAAGACACTTCTCTCCCTCCCACCTTTCACTCCACAACTACCTCAAACACTGCAACTGGGGTACTTTGCTTTCAAGATCATGATACTGAATTACTTCTGTTTAATGTAGCTACAGACTGGGCTCTAGGCAAGTAAAAGAGATGTCAGCCACAAGTCAGCCTGTGATTTAAGTGAGTACTTTTTTTTGCTTGCTTGCTTGCTTGCTTTCAAAACAAAGAAAAGTGTGCCATGAGGCTCCAATTTACCCAATATATTGAACAAGCTCTAAAGATGGCTTAAACTACAAAAAAAAAAAAAAAAACCTCCAGTTTACTTAGCTTATAGAGATAATAAAGTGCATGTGATTAAATGCGGTATTTTCACAAACACTTCCTCTGTTGAAATCATGCTAGGTTATTGAAGCAGAACTCTTGGGGAAAAAATTATGACAAATCCTGCGTATCTACATGAAACTCCTGGGAGAAGTTGTCTGGAGATGTGGGGTTCAGTGCCATGGATATGCTGATGACAACCAGCTCAATTTCCCTTTTCCAAACTTCAAGGAAGCCCAAATGAGAGATGTCTGGCAATCAATAATGAATTTGATGAGAGTAAACAAATTGAAACTTAACCCGGACAAGACAGAGGTGCTCCTGGTCAGTTGAAAGACAGATCTGAAAATAGGGATTCAGCCTGTTTTTAGTTAGGGTTACACTCCCCCTGAAGATGTGGTTTTGCAATCTGTGTGTACACCTAGACTCAATCTTTACCCTAGAGGCCCAGGTTTTCTCAATGAGCAGGACTAGTTTTCCACACTTAAGGCTACTGTGCCTGTTCCTGGAGATGCCTGATCTGGCCACAGTGAAACACGCCTTGGTAACATGCCATTTGGATTACCGTAAGATGCTCTCCATGGGGTTGCCTTTCAAGAATGTTCAAAAACTTCATTTGGCACAAGAAGCAGTAGCCAGAGTGTTAGCTTTTTCTAAGATCTCTTTTTCAGTCCCATCACCCTTGAAGGTACATCTGATGGAAACAGGGGGGAGGACTGTCTGGGTGGCCACCCCAGGCTTTCGAACTCCTTCCCCAAGGAAGCTACAGTAATGGTCTCTTTATTATCCTTCCCTTAGCACACAAATACATTTTCTCTTCTTTTTCTAACAGGTTTTTAGAGTTTAAGGGTTTTGAGGAAAGTGCAAAGTAAAAGGGTACTGTATTGTTTTAAATATTGTATTTAACTGCTTTTTATCATTTTAAGTTACATTTTAAATTGTTTTAATATTGTTAATAGTTTGATTCTTTTTCACGTTGTCTTTTTGTATGCTTTTAACTGTAATGTAACCATTTTGATTTGTAAGCTGCCCTGAGTCCTAATTTGGGAGAAAGGCGGAGTATAAATAAAATTAACAATGATGACAACAACAATCCCATCTCTGTTAATACAATTTTTAATTACAATATATAACACATATACTCAGAAGTAGGATTATCTACTTGTTTTACACATGGCTTCTCTACATTTAATGACTGCCTCTGTGTGTGTGTGTGTGTGTGTGTGTGTGTGTGTGTGTGTATGCTCATGTGCCTTCAAGTTGCCTGTTGATTTATGGCAACCCCATGAATTTCATAGGGTTTTCTTAGACAATGGATACACAGAAGTGGTTTTGCCAGTTCCTTCCTTTGAAATATAGTCCACAGCACATGATATTTATTACCAGTCTCTCATCCAAGCACTAACTTGGACTGACCCTGCTTAGCTTCCAAGATCAGACAGGATCTGGTGCCTTTAGGATGTATTGTAAAAACATACAAAAAGACTTTGGGATACATTGGCCTGTACCCAATGATTGCCTAGCAGGTATCCATTCAACAAATGTCATTTTACAAGAGATTAATATGTACTGGTGAAGCAAACTGAAGCTCCTGAATGTCTCTTTCATGCAAGTGCCAATTCACATAATCATCTACGCTATAAACTGCCAGAAAATTAAAGTAGTTTAATGGTAAAGAAATGGTGCATAGACTATTAGAGGTATTAGAACTCCACTGTTGTTGGATATTCTCTGTCAAAGACATCTAGATTTTTCAGTGAGTGCTACTTCCCATGGATCCTTGCAGGGAAATTGCTTTTGTTTGTAAATTTAGTAATGTGCTCTTCTAGCTTCCTGGAATAGATGTACATGTGCATTCTCATTCCTTGGTGAGAAAATTCATTACTATAAAGTCGAAGACTTTCACGGCTGGAATCCATAGGTTGTTGTGGGTTTTCTGGGCTTTGAAGCCGTGTTCTATGAGTATCTTCTCCTGACGTTTCGCCTGCATCTGTGGCTGACATCTTCAGCAGGATCTCCAGATCCAGAGGATCTTCAGATCCTCTGAAGATGCCAGCCACGGATGCAGGCGAAATGTCAGGAGAAAATACTCATAGAACACGGCCTCAAAGCCCAGAAAACCCACAACCTAAAAATTCATTACTATTTATTTCCATGTAGCTCAAGCTCTGCTTAAGGTGCGGGTTGATGGGTCTGCAGCCTGAGGGGTCTCGTCTCAGGAAGGGGTGCAGGAAGCTCACTGGCTCTGTTACAGATGTGCCAGTTCCTATAATGCAGTATTTAGGGATTGAGTTGTGATGTGTTATCATGCCACATCCCTTCCCCTCATTAGCTGCTTATGTGCTTAAAAATAATAAGAGTTCACATGTTTCATTCAGGGCCTGTTGCCCAGAGGCCTTTGAATGTTGTTGTTGCTGTGTGCCTTCATGTCGTTACTGATTTCTGGTGGCTCTAAGGTGAACCTATCATAGGGTTTCATGGGAAGATTTCTTCAGAGGAGATTTGCCTTTGCTTTCCTCTGAGGCTGAGAGAATGTGACTTGCTCAAGATCACCCGGTGGGTTTCCATGGCCAAATGGGGATTCAAACTCTGGTCTCCAGAGTCATAGTCCAGTGCTCAAACCACCACACCATTCTGGTTCTCACTCATTGAATAGTCTTCTTTAAATAAAACCACAGCTGTGCTGAATGCTCTAATCCTGTCTTTTTCCAGCACATTTGTTGGGGTGGCGTGGGTGTCCAGAATTTTCAAGGCCAGGCATTTACACTTTTCTTAGTAGGTCATTTAGAGAAATTCTCTTTCTCTTGAAGCTGTGTTTTCCAACATATCTCCTACAGAGACCTCCATAGCATCCACAAGGCTCTCAGCCAAAGAGTGAAGGTGTCTAACTTTCTTTTTTTCCTTCTATAAAAAGCGAGAAAAGGGCTTGTGCATTTCCCTTCCTCCCTCCACCACGTACTTTGCTCTTAGCAGTTTGGGATTGGCTCTGGGATACCGGAAAAGATTGCCCTCTGTGCCTTGACAACCTACTGCTTTTCAAGCCAAAGTTCGGGTGAGTCTGCACTAAATGAGATGGTGGGATGAATTTCATAACTGGATGGTGATCTCTTTTTGAGTGGAAAAAAATCAATATGGATGCTGACATTATTTGGACTCCTACTTTCCTTCTTTGTGAGCAGCCAGCTACTGAGGAGGTGAAGAAGTAAGAGGAGTGTGGAAACAAGAGAGGAAACTGAGTATTGTTTGTACTTAGGTGTCAGGAAAGTGAAATAAGCCACTTGTAACATGGCTTTAGGCAATCAAGACTTACATCTGCTGGAGAAAATGATGGAGAAACTAGCAACAGCACAGCAGCTCTTGCTTAAAGTGGACTTGGGCTGCTTCATCTTTAGATATACATCTCAGATTTGCTGAGTACATACAACTATCAAGTTTGAAAACTTGTTTCTCTTATGAGCACATTTAAGGGTAAATCAGGTGTTACCTGAATAATGCAGTCAAAGCATTCATGACTGGGTTTTAAAGAAAATATCAAAGAAGGTTGAATACATCTTCTAACAAATAACAGATGTCTTTACATATAATATGAGAAAAAAGTGTCTTCACAGAAAGTGATGAGCCAGGCCAGGGATCAGATTTGAACTACTGCTGTGGTCTGGTATGCTGCATGTTAATTTATGTGCCATGTTGCGCATAACTACTGTACAACAGGCTAGCTGTGAAGAATACCAAACCAAACGACAGTTTATATGCGTGTGAGAGGAAGTAGGGAATATGAATCCCCTTCCCTTTGCTTCTGCAGGTAATAAGCTAATTGCAAGCAAGATCTCATTTCACATATCTGTTCTTATCTTTTTTTTTCTCTCTACCAGACATATTCTTAATTTTGTGCACCAGAACATTCCCATAAGAGTAGGGATGCATCATTAATAATATGCAACCATTCCTGTGCAGAAGTCTACTATACTCATCTATATATGAATGTCTGCATATTTCTTCATTATTTAGAGAGTGCTTCTTTCTCTCTATAATAGTAGATCTTTCCCACTCTTCCGTTTAGCCCACTCACTGTTCAAGGAGAAGCACATGTGATGTGATTGATTCTGATTTTTTGTCTGGAGGCAGTGAATGTTGCTGCCTAGCGTATGAATTCAGTCACTTTACCAGGACCTGGAGTAGCCATCCGTCTGGAGGCAACAGGCAACTGTGCCCCATTTCAAAGGGTCTTGTGACCTGTCCAGAATGTTCCATTTATACTTCAAAAGACTGAAAGAAATGTGTGTCATTTTAGTCAGTCTTTATAGAACTTTTTAAAATAACTTTTTAGTCTGTCTTTTTAGAAGTCTGTCCCTTTGGAAGACACACAAGAATACAACTTTTTAGAACCTTCCCTTCTTTTTCCATTCCTTCAGTTTTCACTCTAGCACATGCATCCTACTTCCTCTGTATCAATGTATGTGTTTACAAAAGAAGTATATTTAATAACAAATGAAAACCAAGCCAAGCTAAACCCTTCCTGAATCCTCTTTCACATCTCTGATTCTTTTTCTAACATATACATTTCCCTTTCCTACTTTTCTTCCTAGCCAGACCTGAGATGCTTGGGGTTACATATCAATATGACACAATACTTAAACTATTATACTCCTGAATTACATTCTGACAAGATTGCAAACTGCCATTTTGTGAAGGGTTTTCAGGAGAGCAGACACCTCCCCACATTTACCAAATTTGTTGGGTCAGTTATGTCTGTCAACAACTGAGCATCCAAATGGCTGATCCTGCATATGTAAGAGTAAAATACTTTCACATCACTAATTTGAAGTTAAGTCTCACTGAGCTGAGCAGGACATACTTCCAAATCCCTAGGCATCTTGTTCCAGCCTTTGTTATATACGGTATATTCTCATGTAAAAGTCTAGAACTTTAGTCAAAAATTGACACACACACCCCAAAAAAAATCTGGGTCAGCTTATCTATGAGTCAGTGTAAGTATTGAACCCTGACTCTCTCTTACCAAAAAAAGAACCATCTCTTTCTCTGAATAGAGCAACAAAATGTGAGATCTTAGTCTTTCCCTGGAGAACATAAAAGACCCCTTCTACTCTCTCTACCATGGCACCAATTTTGGCCTTTTCGAATGCCTGGATGGGAAAACAGCAATGATTGTGGCAGCTTTTTGGTGCATCATTTAGTTTCTCCCAGGACAGTTCTAAGCTCTCGCCTTTCACGACCCGTCTCAGAGAAGGGGATGGCTATCTTGTTGATAAAAGTTGAGATAGAGTATTAACTCTGCTGATCAAAGTAAGAACCATCCCCTTCACTGAGTAGAGTGGTGAAAGGCCTTTTTTGAGTGCCCAGGCAAGATGATGGTGGTGGCGGTGGTGGCGGCGGCGGCCAAGGGCAGCTGGCCCCCTGAGGCAGTGCTGGCATTTTCCCTGTCACCACAAAATGACTCTCAGCTTATTCACAGGTTATATCAAAATCCATAATTTTGGTCCCCCAACCCACCCTCAACTGATACTTCAGCGTCTACGATAATTGTGTGTCACAAGAAAGAAGTCGGGGCTACTTGGTTAGCTAAGCTTTTCCTAACTAGAAAAGAAAGAAGTCAGAGAGACTGTTTGCATGTACCGTTCGTAAACATGCAAGCTAAAAAAAATCACTTGGTTTCATAATTTCTCTGACAGAACAGTGAGGCATATCAGTCCTATCCACATTAAAAAGCAAAAGCTGAGCCCAAAATTATCAGTGTTTCTCATTTAAGAGCACAAGAAGCATAGTGCCCAGGCTGCAGAGTATCTGTGAATGAAAAAATGAAAATACTACAGTAACGGTAACTTACAGAAATCATTAGCATAAGCTATAGAAACAACTAAATATCTAACTGGAGGACAGCGGCGGGGTGGGGGTTGGAAGTGACCTTTGTTTTTTGTGGAATCCCCCACAGTGCTGGAATCTGGGCCATTTAAGGGTTAATTTTCAACACTGCCGTTTCAGGCAGGGGGAAAACGCGCCTCGTTAACTCACTGGAATTTTTGTCAGAATATTAACGCCAGGGTGGACAGAAGAGGGGCAGTAAACATTGTATCACCTTGATGTATCAGGAAGCAGCGAACAAAGGGGAAGAATGCAAAATCTGGCTTCTAGAAGGACTGACTTGTACCGATTGCTTATGTATTGTGTTAAAAGCTGAAGGAGTTTGATCCAAATCTAGCGAATTCTAGCAGGGTTGATCTTAGAGCAGCTTGAATCCCTAATAAAACTGACATGCTGAGACGGTAATTCATTATTAACAGGACTACTCAGCTGGGCCTACAGTTGTAGCAATTTTGGAGAATCTGTAGGAGATCATTTGTGTTTACATCAAGAAAGCATCTACCCAAAACTGAAGGTCTGGATTCAAAGAAATAGGAAGAGAATAGAGTTTATTTAACATTTTGTTATCCTTGCATGCTATTTTGACCTTTCCTGGGCTACTTCCAGACAGACAGCCTTTAGCACTAATAGTGAAAAGGTATGTGCAGCTATTCTATCTTTCCCTCCCAGATGGTGTATTTTTTTTTTTTATGAAGAAAGATGGAAAAAGTGCTGAGAAAATACAGGAGCATGACCCATGGAAAACAATGGTGTCTGGACACACACACACACTCCAATAACATTCCATGTTTGAGGCAGGCTGATTGTAGAATAGAAGGCTTGTTTGAAATCATTTTTTCTCTGTTTAAAATAAGTATATAAAAGGTTATGCATCACAGCTTATTTAAAAACTGTACTTTACTATTAATAAAGCACATCACTGTGCAGAATTTTAAAAATTGTGTGTGTAGGCACATGCGTGCACACACATCCTAGAAACCTCCTTGAGGTTGTAAATAGTTTATTCATCACTGACACAACTCCCATAGTAACACGGGGTTCCTGTTGGAGGAAGGCTTAGGTGACAGACAAGTACGAGGGGGGAATCCATGCATTTATGCTGGGGAAAACATTTTACCCCTGAGGTGTCAGAAAAAAAAAATGCTGCCCCTGAAGTATTTTTAAACATAGTCTTAAATAACACAATATAATATTGAACATCGGAGCATAAGTTCCTAGCGTGGGAATACCCAGTTCTGAAGCAGCTTTTCTTTTTCTTGTCTTGTCTTCTTTGTTGTATTTCCTTTTTTCATAACTAGGTCAATTTCATGCCTTTTCAGAGTCATATGACAGTTACTCATCATGCCTTTCTGCTTCAGCTCCTTCTTCATCAATATTATTTTTTACTAATCTCTAGTAGATTCCTCACTGAAATACTAGGTGAGCAAAATTCATTCTTCTCAAATGGGGAGGGAATCCATGCCATAGCTTTCAACGTACTAAGTGAATCTTTAATATTTTATGTTCTCTTATACTCCACAACAAACAGCAAAGGTAAGACAGAAGGAACCTATGAAGAAAATACTCCCTGGCAATTAACATAGGAAGAGTAGGAATTATCAGGGTGGAGGTGATAGTTGGAATGTTTACTACTTGATGTAAAGACTACCTCAAATTTCTTTATCCCTGACAGGCATCTTGACACATACAACACTGACTTAAAAATTGTCAGGCCCCCATGATTTGGGACATTTGGAGACTTTTTGCACAAATTCTGCTTGCACAAAACACATTGAGTTTTGCACGAAATTTGTACAGAAAATGATGGTTTTGCTCAGAAAACAGTGTATTTTGTGCAATATAAGCTGTTTGTTGCATAAATAAAAATTTTACCAAGAAATCCTGAACTAGAAAAAGAATTGAAAAATGCGTAAAACTCTTGTAATCTCTTGTAAGATTAGGAAAAAACCTTTTTTTCTCTTTTCTCTTTTTTTTTTTTTTTTGGCACAGGAGAATGCAATAAGCAAAGATTCACATATCCCTATTTGACGGTCTCAGTGTCAGTGTGCCTTCTGTAAGATCCCTGCATAAGAAAGGAAGATATTACAGAGCAGTTCTTTTTCTGCTCGCCCACCCCCACTGCCCACAATTCCCAGCAGGCAGGCTTAGAAGACACCGTGGCTGCAGTGTCATATGGCAACATTAGCTAGCCATTAATAATAACGGTTTAGGCTTCTGGTCCCTGGAATATCCGGCTGCCCATTCATCCATATCTCCCGGATGATGCGCTCCCTTTCTTCCAGTCTTTGCGCTCTCTCTAGCTCCTCTGCTGAGGTAAAAATGTTCATGTTCAAAGTCCTTTCAAACCTGCGGTGCCTCCGTGCAGACAGGTCAGATGTGGTGTCTGAGTCATTGTCGCTACCACTGCTGTCACTGTCAGCCTCCCGTGACGGCTTTTTCGTAGATGATTTTTTGCAATCAGTTCGACAGGAGATTCTGAGCACTAAAGCCACCAAGGTCAACAGGAGTCCAATACAAATGCCAGACACAAAATACAGAGCTGCACGCTCAGGATTTTCTGAAAAAATGGAAGAGAAATCATTTGAGAGGGGAGAGGAATAAAATAATATGTTTGTGTGGTCTAGCTAAATAAGCTCAGAGTATCTGATTTCGTAACACTTTTGTAATTTGGAGTTGCAATAAATCAAAGCTGAATTGATGACAAATAACAACAAAATTTTAATTTAAGCTTGATGATAGAAGGAGAAGATCTAAGAGACATGAATTCATAGTGAAAACAACAAAAAGTCTAGCAGCACCTTAAAGATATCAAGTTTTACTTGGCATGAACTGTCTTGGACTATAGCCCACTTCATTAAAAATAATGAAGACATATCCTAAGCTGGTAGATATTTATATACATGCTGAATGAGGAGGGAGATGAAATAATAAGAGACAAATATTGTTGATTATCTTAATAATGTTAATCACATAGGTTGTGTTACATTAGGTTAAGTCAGGTTAAATTAATAGCATCAAACCACAATGACAAACACCAGGAGGAGTGCTCTGCTCCTGGGGAAGTCTCCTCAAAAGTAAGAGGTCTTTCCAAGTGAATAGCCACCTTCCCAAGAACACTTAGAGCAGGATCATTGGTGCCTGAATCATGCATGTGGTTCAAGCAACTGAGCCATAGAGAGATTCAGAATTGAAAACAACTTGCTGAGGCCAATGTTGTCTTACTGGTAGGGTTCTTGTTTGTTCTGATTTTGGTCTTGATCTCTGCTTCTGGACTGTGCTCATCTGCTGGTTGAGTGCAGCTCTACCAGTATTGACTCTGGACTGCTAGACTCTGTTTATAAGGATCTACCTGCCTAGAAAAAGGACGCTGCAGAATATCCTTGGTGCAGAATAAACTCAACTTCGTTTATAAGAAACCGTGAGCAGTCCAACCATTCATAATTAGTCTGCAGCTATTTCTTACTCAGCCTAGAATCTTACGAAGGGATAATCCTTTTAAAATAGGAGCCTTCAACCGCCTTCAGGAATAATCACCACGGAATCTTCAGCCACTTTCCTTTTCCACACGCCCCTCTGGTCTGCACCAAAGTTACTCCACCAGCTACACTAACTTCTAGTATCTTCCCACAGCACTTCAGTTAAAGTTCCATCTGGCCTCTTAATATTATTGATGTTAACAGGGGCCATACGCACAGCAGTTCTGTCCAATGAAAGGTAGGCTATACTCCAGCAGAGACTATGATGCTGGTAGTAACTCCTACTCCTACTCCAGTCTAGGTCTTCCTGCACCCTCTAGCTCTGTTTGCTTTTCAGGCACTGCATTTGAGGTCCAAGTAAGAAGTATTCAGAATTGTACTATTGACCTGGATTTGAACCTGCCTAGTATAAAGCTGCTTCATCCCCTGAAGAGGGGCACAATACAAGCCAATCAAGAAGAAAAACTAAAAAAATATAATCCACTCAGGAAGGAGCTGTCTCTCACGTCCCCAGTGATGTAGACTCGAGTTGACAGATTCGGACTCAAGTCAGACTTAAGTTGCTTCAGTGACTCGACTCAGACTCATCTTGGCCATAAATAATGCAATGGCTCAACTCAAGACTTGTATATTTTTAATGACTGACTTGATGCCCTTGGTTCATTAACATAATGCATTCATCCAGAAACCTTACAACTTTGAACAACACCTCCATCTCTTTTTGCCTACTAGTCACATGACAATCGCTCTCAAGCCCAAAGTGTGGTGTATTTCTCAGAGGGGAACAACAAACAGGTTAGGCAACCGGCTTGAGGCAGGCTTGAGGTCTGGTCAGCAGCCTGTCCCTGCTGCATATTGGAGGAGCCTTCTAAAACATTTCCTAAGAGCAAAACACAAGACTCACCCTCAGAGTGCACGATGCATTTCTCACAGGGGAACAGCAAATGTGTTAGGCAACGGGCTTGAGGAAAAAGGATCCTTCCTTCTAAATCTTCAGTAGTGGGGAGTACGATAGGATCCTATTCCCCACTCCTAAAGCTGAAGATGGCAAAATTGCAAAAGCGGAGATCCAACTCTGCTTAAATTGTTAAAACTGAATTTATTTCTCTCTATCCAATAATTCTGGAATTTTGGTTGGGGTATAAAGTTGGCTTCCAGACTTGAGACTTGACTTGAAAGTATCTTCAAGGACTTGAGACTTGACAGTAAAGACTTGAGACTTGACTTGAGACTTGGAGTAAAAGACTTAAATACATCACTGCACATCCCTACCTCCCATGCTGGGTAATATGGACTGGTGTGACTCAGGATGAAGTGGGAGATCCAAACCATTGCTCCCTCCAGGCCCTGCTAAACATTGCCCTCTTAGCTGTTGTCCTACACCAATTCCCCTGTGTAATCAAAAACAATCAAGCTGGAATGCCAGAAGAGGAACTAACCAATTACCACTGCTGACACAGCATGAATAGTGGGATAAGGAAGCCAAAGATCCCTGTACACTTAAAACTACTGAGATGAACTTTTTAAAAAGTTGTCAACAAGTAATATGAATGGCAATTCTTATTAAGATGTGAACTGAAATCTGAGTGTACTACCACTTTAGAATTTTTTTAAAATATTTTTTTCTATTTTTCCAAAATAATAATCTTCCTTTGGGTGTCTTCTTTAAGCTGTTCAAAGAAATTAGCACTTTCCTTAGTCAAGGAATATTCAGAGGTGGTTTTCCCAGTTCCTTCCTCTGACATATAGTCTCTAGCACCAGGTATATGTTGGCAGTCTCCCATCCAAATACTAACCAGGGCTGACCAGTTTAGTGTCCAAGATCAGATGAGATCTGGTGCCTTTCAGGTATTTAGGCTCTAGTAAAAAACCTACTATAGAAAGCCTAATTTTAAAAAAAAGAAGTCAGAGAAATAAACTTTTCTTTTGCAAGGTTTTCTTTTGTTTTCTTTTTTCTTGCCAAAAGACACCTGGAAATAAATGCAAGGCATAACACAGTAACAGAAGAACTGTGGAGCAGAACTGGTGGATTCAGTCATCTCTCATACATTCCAGTCATATCAAATTTAATCAGAAGCACTAGAACTACAATTTCCATATTGAAAGGCAGCTCCTGAAGTAAGGATTTGTTAAAGAGAACTGAAAGTTTTCATGCAACATATCCAACACAAGTACGGATTAAAAACTGCCACCTGTGACGTGAGGATACATTTCTTTAAAACAGTACCACAACATCTAGAGTTGCTTAATTTTAACACTCCAGCTGCCAATATCCAAAATAACTAATAGCTTAAATACACACACATATATAATTAATTCTCTGATTACAGGACAGAGAGTGTGCCTTGTCAGTGAGAAAGCCTTTGATCTTAAGAGTTAAAAAAAAGGAACATCATGTTTATGGAGCTCTGAACCTAGGTGATGAAAGCAAATCCAGTTATGAGCCCAAAAAAGCCTTAAAACATGTGAGGACACTTCTAACATTAGTAGTCCAACGGGCTGATAACCAGCCAAGCAAGGAATATATTAGGATGTCTCACTTAAAATCTCCAGGAAAAAATGGGAAAGGAAGTCTTCAAGCACTCTGTAGATGGTCTTTATTTAAAGCCCAAATAATATTTTAAAAAGGGGAGACAAGTCTCCAATGCTCTGTAGATGGTCTTTATTCAAAGTTCTACTAATAAATACACTCAGCCCTCTACATTTACAGGTTTCACTTTTGCAGATTTGATTATTCACAGATTATTTGCTGTCACCTCTGCTGCCTCCCTATGCCATTTTTAATAGGAACTGTAAGCCTCGTGAGACTGAGAAACTGCGAATGAGGCTTGTAAGTCCCTATTAAAAATGGTGTGGGGCAGCAAGGAAGATGGCAGTAAGCCCCACCAGCCACCCACTTCTGCCTTGTGAAGGAACCGTGATGCCTGAAAGGAATCCATAGTGGGTTGAATATACTGATCATACTTTTTGTGTGTCTGTTAAATATGGTTTGGGAGGGCCTAGAGTTATTCACAGTTTTTCTACTTTCACAAGCATCCTGTGCCCCTAACCCTAGCGAATGTGGAGGGATGACTGTAAAGACCAACTACAGAGCACATGGAGACTTGTATCTGCCTTTGTCTTGTGGATTCTGCTAAGTGCTCCTCAGTATTTGTCTTCCATTCATTTATAAGCTCACCTTAGTGTGCTTTTTAGGTAAATCATCACCACTTGGCTTCAGTCAGTCATCTGAAATACAGGGTTAAGGGCAGTCGCTTGCCTTACAGGTGGTCCTGCTCAGAGTGGTCCATGAAAATTCTGCACAATTACTAAGTTTTAATTAACAAAATCTCTTCTTGGTCTAACCTGTATTTTGACCAGATATGGAGAAAAAAATACCAATTCAGCCTTGTCTTAGATGTATATCTCAGTTCCTACCGCTTCTTACACAGAAAAGCAACATCAAAATTTACATACAATAGTAAACACAAATGTTCTTCCCTTTACTGGTCTTCTTAGTTTTCATTTAAAAAAGAAAGCTAAAAATACTTATGAGAAAAGACAGAAAGGAATGTCACCTTCAGATGCACGGATAAAAGCCTGGATAAAACATCCAAGAGAGAAGTCTACCTGTGATAAATGAATATGCTGCTAGGATACTGCTGAGCAACGCCGCCTCTGCGCTGGCACTCCCAGGTTCCATTGCCCTGTCGAAGGTTCTCCAAGTGCCTCATCCACGAGAAGAAGCAAGGCTGGATGTTGAAATTATAAAAGGGAGCAGACTTCCTTTTCTTCTTCCCTGTTTTGGAACACAAGCAAGCAGTAGATGAAGCACCTTGGATCCTGGGGCCCAACGTTCAAGCACAGCCTTCCTTCTGCACTTGAAAATCTGCAGCCGGGAACCGAAATCTTCTCAGTGAAATGTTTTGGCATGAAGTTTGCTTTTCAACTTTAGCTGACTGCTCAAAAAACACTTCAGGCAACTACTGTATTTGCTTGCAAGCTGAATCTGTCTTTCCTGAGTTTCCTTCAGCTTCAAGTCACCAGTTAGACACACCCAGATGATTTATAGCAACTATATAATCAGAGGCCATTTTTCTTTCCTCTCCATTTTCAAATCAAAGGTACCTTTATAAGGGCTGAGTCCCAGGAAACTTGTAATAACTCAGTGCAGCCTAAAATAATCAGCAGGCAGCAGGCAGCCCATCTGTAATTCTATGATTTCTGATGAACACCTGGCAAACAGTCCCCCTTTCCCTTCAGCCTTTATTAAAGAGATGTAGGGTCTGTAATTCCCTTTACGACTCCTAGAACAGTCAACATTCTGAAAGCTTCCCTGTCAGAGGTTTGCAGTGAACATGAGTTAATCATTGGATTTTATTTGTTGAAGTCTTGTAGGCCGGGAGGCAGTTAATTTCTTGAGCCTGAAAGAGACCCTTTCAGACCTTATCAGTTCATTATCAAGAACTCATTGTACCTTGACATGTCTGGAGACACCACAGCTAGGGTATAAGCACCAACAGTCTTAAACCATAGTAGACCATCAGGGTGATCAAGTCTCAGGAATACGTGAAGCCTTCAGCTGGTTGGCAGGTGGCTTTCAAAGACTCTTCCCTGACTTTGATCTGACATCAGAGTAAGCACAATTTCATTTTGCTGTCACTTATCCACAAAAAAAAAATAAAAAAAAATAACAAGAGCTGGTATACACAATTGTCCCCCCAAATGGAAAGGTCTACATTTGTCATTGCATGACATTTTTATTGCAATTTCAGAATGTATTCCCAAATCAAATGTATATGTGGTTAACCTATAAATGAAACAGTCTAGAAAAAAACACATCCTGGTGCAGAGAGAGACTGGGAAGGTACCTATAAAAAAGAAGATGAATGAAAAAGGTTTTCACAAAATGGAAAGCTTCTCACAGTTCTTTTAGGCAGACGTTATTTCTGTGGAGAAATGAATATAGATGGCCAATGGGTGGAACTGCTGCTGCAATTCTCCCCCTGGCCTGTACGGGTTTGTCTGAATGTCTGAAAAAAGCACTACCTCAATGTACACTCAAGTATCTATATCATCCAACCAAGTTGCATCTAATTAAGAAATTCTGGTGAACGGAGAAATGGGAAGATTCTTCTTATTGCTCATGGAAGACTAGAGTGCTAACTGTAGTGTTTATGAACACAATGGGCTAAAACTTAAGAAACTGTTATTTTTTAAAAAACTTACAGAAGTTTTTGTAGCTTGACAGTATGTGTAGAAAACATGCATGTTTGAAAAAGATGTCACACAATCAGTGGGAAAGAAAATTAAAAGGATAAACCAAAGGAAAATACACTGGAAATCTGGAGGTGATGACAAAATGAGACTAGCTATGCCAAGAGAAAACATTAACTCTGGCACACTGGGTGGACTGAGGAGTAAGAATATCCACAGCTGCCTGCAAGTTCCTTGATCTGACCCATGTGAAGGCCAAGTACCTTCAACTGTGGAGTGACCAGCAATAGTTGAATTTCTCTTGGTTTGAAGCATATCACTAACAAAAAGGCCCTCTCACATAGGCTGGGCCAATGGACTTCAGGTGGTAGTGGGAAACAGAGTAGGACCTCATGTTAAGATCTCATCACATTGTTAAGAGGAAGTCTTATAAAAGAGGAGGAACCAATAACAAAGATGTAATTCTGATACCGTATTGACTAGAACCCCTCATGACCGTACCATATGATGGTGGTAGGATTGTGGCATGAAGCTGTGCTCCCACATGGCATGAAGCTGTGCTTACGTAGCAGTGCTAATGGTAGGGTCTCCCAGGTCAGATAGGCTTTTGCTGAGGAGCCAAATGAAATGTGCAAAATACTTTAATATGGGAAGAAGCTACTGGGCAGCAGTAGTAGTGAGAGGCAGTGACATGGGTGGAGGGTCTATCAAGGGTGACACTGAAAACCATTTCTGAATGTTTTACCTTGAAAACTCTCCAGTCACGCAATTGAAAATGAAGCAAGAGATAGCACTGAAAGAGACGGTGCTGAAAGTGATCAGACCCAGCTGGGGAACAGTAGTGGACAAATATAGACAGTGCTGTACCTAATGATGAAACTGGACTCAAGCTGAAAGGATATTCAGCTGCTAATTTGCTCAGTGATGAAGAGGAAAGTCCAAAGCTGTGCAACCCATATGGGATGTAAGAAGCTAGGGGAAGAGAAGGGGAAGCTAGATGTTGACAAACAAAAAATGGAATGCATAAACTGCAATTACTTGCAATGGGTAAGCTAAAGCAAACAGGAACATAACACTTTTAATCACTTAAGCCATTTCTGCATGGCATCACTCTCTCGTGATGGGGAAGCATTGGCAGCAGTCTGCAAGTCATGCTTTTACGCCACAAGTCATTGCAGTCCCACTGCCAAGACATCCCCACCCATTGTTCTTGCGGAATATATCATAACAGAAAAAATCCATTAATGGCCCACGATTGTGCAATGCTCCTGTCGCCAGCAGCCATGCAGAACGGGAGGAAGCACAGTCTACATGCTTCCTTCTCCAGTGCAGCACAGCAAAGAGGCCAGCTGCACTGCAGAAGGAAGGAGCGTGTCACTCGCAGCCTCATCTACAGATGCCAGCTGGCTGCAGAAGGGAGCATTGGAGACACACTTCCATCCGGCAGAGGTGCTGCTGGGATGATACCAGGATGACAACAGAAAAGAGTGAGGTGCAGAAATGGCCTTAGTGTTTTGCTTTGGAAATGCCAACTCAGGAGAAATGAGGTGGCATTGAAAGTATGCAAGATGTAGCAATCAGGTTATAATGCAAAGGCTGACCAATTAATAGCAATAAGAATGCACAGAAAACCTACCAATATAAATATACTGTTGGCCCTCAATGTTTGTGGGTTTGACATCTGCAAGTTTATGGGTTTGATTATCTGCAAGTTTCTCCATATTCTTCCCCCACACTTCAGATGCTTCTTTTCCAGAAAAACCTTTACTCTTGGCAGCCCTGCCCAGGCTGTGTAGCCCTTTAAAAACCTGCCTCTGGTTGTCTTCCTCCTTCTTCACTAGCAGCAGCCTGGCCAGCTAAGGATGGTTCACAGCCCAATCAATACAGATACACAGAAGAAGACAACAAAAAAGGTAGACCAATAGATCTTTTCCAAAACATTAGATAAACAAAAGGGACTTTTTCAACCAAGAGTAGGGATGCTATACAAGAGCAGGGAAATGCATTATACATTCAGGACAAAGTAAAAAGGAAATGGAAGCACTACACAAAAGAGATGAATGGATGACAGATTCCTTCAAAGCGGAACATTCCAACAAAGAACCTATGGATTTAGAGAATGAAGTGAAGACTGGTCTCAAAGCACTTGGGAGAAATTAATCACCAGGAATGGAGGGAATACCAATACAGCTGTTCTAAGCTATAGAGATGAAATCCATTCAAACAAAAATATGTCAACAAATGTGGAAAATAAATAATGGGCCACAGACTGGATATGCTGAATACACATTCTAAACTCCACAAAAGAAGACACAGGAACAGAAGAGAGACTAGGGCCATTTCTGCTAGCCTGTTATATTGCCATTATTCTACTTACAACATCCTATAGAATCCTCAAAAGCCCCTCCCTAAACTGCAAACCCCAGGATTCCATAGGATGTTGAAAGTGGAATAACAGCACTATAATGGTCTAGTGTGGAAATGGCCTAGCCCTCAAATGTCTAACTTTCCTTCCCTTTTACACCCTGTCTTTATCCACAAGAATTTTATCTATTCCTATACTACCATAGGTGGAGACTATTTTTATCCTAGAGGCCAAATTCCAATTTAGGAAAGTTTTGGGGTTTTCCAGTAATAATTGGAGGAAAGAGCACAGAATTGGGCCAAGGAAATAGTGGGTGGAGCTGAACATAATTGATACTTCAGTTGATTTTTTTTCACATTAAGCATACAAAGCATTGTACAGTTCTGTGAATACTTACAAAGGGATAAGCCCCAGTACAACAGCTATATTGCCTGTGAAGTGTAGCTCAGGGCTTTTCCGCACTACACTGTTATAGTGCTGTTATTCCCACTTTCAACACCTATGGGACCCTGGGGTTTGCAGTTTAAGGAGAAGCCTTTAGAATTCTCAGCCAGAGAGCTCTCAGGCCTCAGGAAACAACAAACCCCAGAATTCCACAGGAGGTTGAAAGTGAAATAATAGCACTATAACAGTATAGTGTGGAAAGTTTCATATGCGACAGCTGTTCTGCTTGCAAACTGCAGTTCATCTGTATGCAGAACTGTCAGCATACTCAGAGATGTCAATGGAAGAAGCTTATGGCTGAATGAACATCCTTTAATATAACAGTAAAATTCAAATTCATTAGTTTGGAAAGAAAAGTGCTTGCAGGACACATTGGGGCAACATCTGGCCTGGAGACCTGAAGAGTTCCCATTCTTGTCATACCCTTGAGAATTTTCGTGCCTTGCTAGAAGAGCTCTGTTTGTTGTTTAACATTCTGTATCTTGCCATATCAAACATGACTGCCAACAGACAGCTTACAAAAGATGTGTCTGTCTTGCTGTTCTTAGCTCTATGCAAGTCTGTGTCACTTAAATGTACCTTCTATCCATCCTTTTATTTACCCTGCAGTTCAAGGCAGGCAGCAAATCCATGAAGCCTGAATCCCCATGATTGGTTACCAGGCTGTATTTGACAGGGTGGGTCACGCATCTTGTAGCCCGGATCACCTTTCTCGTGTGCTAAAATCAAATACTCATCCTATAAATGTATTCAGTTCATTTCTAAGGAAGGCAACTGGGCAATCGTTACAGGAGTGAGTTTGTTTCTTTGATTGATTAAGATTGATTGATTGATTTTTCTGCCTTACTCCTAATTTGGATCCTAAGGCTGCTTACAGTATAAGATTAAAATGATTGTGGTTTTATACCTCTCCTTCTCCCAGCCACTCCCCTTCTCTTTTGAATTGAAAAATTGGGCATTTGTGTCTGGTAAGTGCACACACGTCTGAGGATACCCTTTGACATTCCTAGTAGCCTATTTTGCCACTCTGTTTAAAGATTGAGAAGAGCTTAAAGCGGGGCCATTGGAAAGAAAATGCACTGCCTCTGCAAAAAATTTGGCTACTCCATACTGGCCCCCAGTAACCCAACATGAAGTTGCAACTTTGATCTCCACAATGAGATGTGGCAAAGCCCCAGGCCCAGACTTAACCATGCCTGAACTCTTAAAAGCAAATATTTCATGGCGGACACCCTTACTGGCGACCTTTTTTACCCACATTAACCAGACAGCCCAATTACCTGATAACTGGTCTCTAGCCATCATCATCCCCATATACAAAAAAGGAGGCAAAAATGACCCCCCTACCTATCGTCCCATAAGCTTATTATCAGTAGTGGGCAAATTATATGGTTGGTTTCTTAATAATCGTCTGATGGAATGGATAGAGACAGAAAAAATACTGAGGGATGAACAAGCTGGTTTTAGGAAGGGAAAGTCAACTATAGATCATCATGCAGTCCTAAATCATTTCATTGTGTAGTCCTAACCATATTCATTGCCGAAGTCTATGCAGAAGGAACTCTGTATTTCTGTTATTACGCAGTTGTGGAAGTAACTCTAAAATTAGTGTGAATGGTTCCCCACTCTTGTCCTTTTGAATGCTTCTTCCTGCTTTAGGAGACCTCCAGGCAAGTACTCTAATTAGGTATGCATGTAACCTACAAAAGAGCCTCTGCCCCACGCTGGCAGTTTGATGGGTAACCTATACAATACCCAAGTACTCTGCGTTTGCATACTGGCTACTCTATTGAGAACCGCTACGATAACTCAATCATTCAGATTCTGACCTTTCGGAGGCTTTGTCTCCAACTCCAAATCTATTGTTTTCCCCCAAGTACAGCATAGCCTGCAGTCACAATTCTCCTTATAAAAACCCTTGCTTCCGAGACCTTCCTCGGATCGCTCCCGAGTTTCATCCCGTCTTGCTGCCGCTTTGCTTGGCGAGCCTCCCCTCACCTCCACGTGCTGAGCTACATCGCACCCCAGCTTCGCTCTCTATTTTTCTGGGCTTCAGGACAGGTGAAGTATCACCCAAACCAACAATCCCTCTAAAAATCCCTCTATACCACTCCAACCTTTATTTTCTTTAGTTATCTTGTATGAGTGTGTCGCATACACTGTTTTGCTTGTATTTAATAAAAACATCATTTATTATTTCAACTTCTGTGTCCTCCTTGACTCGACCCGACCCCGTAGACATAGGGTTCAAGATCTCGCTACGTTACCCTGCCTCTCGTAACACTAAGCAGTGCTGCGAGCTAATTTTCCCCAACTTTAGTTGAGCACAATTTGGTGTCCCTCCTGGGACCCCCAGTTCACAGGGTAACAGAGTGGTGGAGAATGCGGGCAACCCCGGTACCCCTAATTTGAGAAGGAGTCGCGAACCTCCTCAAATCAGGCTGGTACTAACTTAGGTGACGGTCGGTCAAGTCGTTAGAGCGCAGTCAGATAGGAACATGTGTGTGTGGAGTCTGTGCGCGTGAGCTCTAGAGCTATTCTATCTGGGTGGAAATCTGTTCCCCTTTCTTGCTTGGTTTGTGTATGTCAGCCGCCCCGGCGTGGTCACTAGCACTAGGCGGTGAACCATCGTCCGATAGCAAGGGGTGTGCACAAGCTGTCCTGGGAATCACATCCCTAAATTGGGGTCTATCGTGGGCTGGGATCCGAAGTGTTAGAGTGTTAGCACGGTAGGAACAGTCTACACTCATCCAACACCACAGCAGTAAGGCAAAATAGCACTTACGGAAGAAATCCCCCCCTTAGAGTTGTATACGGGTGCGTCCCGTCAGTTGTTGTTGTTGGGTAGCTTTGAGAGTGTGGGTGCGTCCCGCTAGTAGTTGTGAAAAGCGCGGGTGCGTCCCGCCGTGTAATTTCGGGTGCGTCCCAATTGGCTAGCCGACTAGGTGCGGGTGGTGAGTCCCGACCTAGCCTAGGGTTTAGAGGTTTAGCCCGTGGTAGAGGAAGGTACCCCTCACCCAGAAAACCAGTTAGGGATGGTTCAGTTTTGGCTCCTTGCCCTTTTCCCCCGCTGCTTAGCCAGGCAGCGCTGTAAATTCCACTGGGTTAGTCTCCCCTCTTCAGGTAGGCAGAGTACTCCTGAGGGTTCCCTAGGTCTAGGTGGCCTCCCTGTCCCTGAACCGTTTCCTCGTCCTTTGGTCCCCAGTGCTGTCGAGGTGGAAAACCGAGCTTGAGAGTACCAAAGTGACTTTGTTTGGGCAGGCTGGAGATAGGTTCCCATCCCTCTTTCTTAGAAAAGTTCCGCAGAGTTCATTTCCCTACAGTCCCCCAGGGGTCTATGTGATCCTTCCCGTCACTCCAGTTCCTGGTCCCGTCTCTAGTTTGCAGTTTGTAGTTTGTGAGTTGTAGGTAGTGTTAGAGAGTGGTGGTCTGTGCAGGAAAATGGCGGAGAGTAGCAAGGTCACCATCAAGGACCTCATGTTGGAGGAAGAGGTCAGAGGTAAACTAGAGAGATGGGTGTTGAGTAAGGGGAAATGCCCCTGGAAGGACACCATCTTCCAGACAGCTGATCCCTTTACCACACTCTGGGAAGCGTACACCCTGGCACGTAAATCAAAGAACCCATTTGGGCCATCTAAGGCCGCTTTGGCCGCTTGGGGACTTTGGCTTACGGCCAGAGATGCTAGTAGTGCCCTGGTAGAGACCAGAGAGAAGTTAGCTAGTGTGGAGAAAGAGAATGCCCAGCTTCAAGCCGAGGTCAAGACATTGCATGCAGGCAAAGTAACTTTTGCGTCCGTAGTGCAGGCGTCCGCCCAGAAGCTGAATAACATCACAGTAGTGGCACAAACATGGGAAGAGAAAGACCACACCTTAGAGGCTGAGCTGGATCATGCCCGGTCTGCAGCCAAGTTTATGGTGGGGCAAGCGAGGGAACAGCAGGAGGCTGTTAGCCGCATAGCTTGCCAGAAACAGATAGCTGTGCTGGAGAGCCAGCTCCAAACGCGCAAAGCCTTAATTTCGGCTGTGTGCCTGGAGCTGCTCCCAGCATTTCCAGAGGACTTTTCTGGGGAGGCACTGCCCGAGGATGCTCAGGCAACCGTTCCCCACAACCCAGACTGGAGTGACCCTAAGGTCCCAGTCCACCCAGTAGAGACACAGTCCATGACCAGACGGACCACCCCCCTTGGAGAAGGCAGTTCTGAGAGGCAAGAGACACAGGAGACGCAGGTCACTGAGACTAGGGTCCCCTGGCATGCTACTGAGGCCAAAGCTATTGCAGAACAATTGGGTCCATTAACATCATGTGGTTGAACACGGTGATACAGTCTCACCCAACAGCCAATGGTCAGGACCTGACCCAACTGGCCCGACTTTGCATGTCCCCCTCCGAACTCCCTACTCTTGAGTCAGCCGTGGCGGCTCGAGGCCTGGTTAGGCTCGAGGCACACGACTGGATGAGAGAGGTAGTGAGGATTTTGTGGCCCGGACAGAGTGAAGGTGTGCTCTATGTCATGGAGCAACAGGGTCCTCGTGAGAACCCTGAGGCTTACGTGCCACGGAAGCAGCTCCTTGCCATTCTGGCAGAGAAAGTCCCCTTGACGCCCCGTGGGTATAACTTTGACCACCTAGAATTCAAGACACTCCTGTACGGAGGTCTTAATCATGAGACCAAGATGAAATTAGGTTTGGTGGATCCAGCCACCACTAACTGGGAGGAGTTCGGGAACAACCTCCGACGGGTCTCCGACCTGCTGCGCGAGGCAGGATCCTTTAAAGTTCCCACTAAGACACGCAGGAAGGACACCGGGAATTGGGAACCCATATCCGAGGTCACGTACTCGAATTATGGGCCCCATTCCCAACACTGGAAAACTGCGCCAAATTCGGTTCCCTGAGGGAACTGGACTCCGCGCCCAGCTCCCAGGCAAGACAACAGGCAGTGGCAGGGAAGAGATTTCCGCAGCCAGCCTGGCAAGGCAGGAAGTCCCCCACAGCAGCCCACTGCCCCCAAACAGCTCTCTGACTTGGGCTTTCCCCAGGAAACGTCTGGCGGGTACGATCCCATGGTCCAGACGTACTCCTCGGACAGAGTAAGATGGTCAGGCTGAACCAGAGTAAGATGGTCAGGCTGAACGGGGCATGCTCAGATGGTTCGGGCTGAACATGAGCCAGTTCAATAAGTGGCCAAGATCAGAGCTTTAGGAAGCTCTAGATAAGCAGTTCAGGTGGGAAGTAAACAGCCGGTCCAGGCCGTGACCGACGGCCCACCTCCGGCTGGATACTACCCTAACCTGGATCTGCAAGCATAGGGGTGCCCTCAGTCCAGGAAGCTTCCCCGCAACTTTGTGGCTAGGTTGAAGCCAGACAGGTGGGGAAGATTCTGGGTGAAGGCAGGCATAGGGACCGAGAGGGATAAGACTCCTGCCACCCTTCTTGTGGACTCTGGTGCAGCAGTAAACGTGCTGCACCCCAAACTTGCGAGGTACGGTGAACCCACGCCCGAGCTTGTCCAGCTTTCTGGATATGGCAGGGGGGCAATTCAAGCCCTTGAGAAAACCCAAGAGCTTCAGGCACACCAAAGCAAGACAGATAGCACCTCCCCCTGACTCAGCCCCGAGTGCGAATCCAGCCACCTCTGAGACCATAGTGCTTTCAGAGCACCTACAAGGATCATACCAGGCTAAGGTTCAGGAGGAAGCACCATTCTTTCAATTTGGAGACGTGGAAGCCCCCATCAAGTTTGATAAGGCACAGGACATTGCCAGCATGTGTGAGAGCCAGGGAAGGGAGAACACACAGCAAGGGGAAGCCAGCCCCAAGCTTCCCAAGCTCTCCATTGTCCCTGCTCTGAGCCCCCGGCTAGAAACCAGCAGTTTCCCCCGAGATTTTCTTGAAGCCTTGGCCAGGAGAGTCCTTCCTCTCCGCGCCATCTTTCAGGAGAATCTCAAAGGGGACTGGGGACTCAAGCAGCAGAAGGCTTCCGCCCAGCCAGAGCACAGGCTAGCAAAGGCACTCACCCTGGCATACCCTGTATGGACCATGCACACTCCCTTTGACTGCAGTCCAGCCGGGGAGATGTCAATAACGGAGAATTCTAAATGCCACACGGAGGCGGACATGGCTACTGTCCTCCCCTCCGCACGGCTGCTTTGGTGCCAGCGTGTCTTCACGCTTCGAGGCACCCAATTCATTGTGACACTGGTGATCATGAGTGGGGCCAAGCTAGTTTATGGCTCCATCTTGGTCACCGTCATACCTGGAGAGGCAGTTTTCCAGGAGGCATACGGGTCCAAGACCAGCCTCCTCCTTGACTTGGAGAAAAGGGTCTCCAGCAATGAGTGGGCACTGCCACTCTTGCAGGTAATTTCAGAGACCCACCAACTAACACAACTAAAAGAATGGAAGGGTCAGCCAGTTGATCCTGCATTGGTGGTCATCCCCAAGCCAGAAGATCCCGGTGCCCAAAGACCCAATGTGAGCTCCATGATTTACCAGACTTCCTTGAGTCGCAAGGAAGTGCCAGCCATTAATTTGTCTGAGGCATTTGCCTCCATCTACGAGGCGTTTGACAATGGTTGAATAACCCATGTCTGAAGGGAATAGAGGTGGAATGGTGACCCCTCTGCATTCCCAGTTACTGAAAATAGTTCCGCCATGTAAATAGTTGTAATAGTGGTATTATTTTTGTTGTGGATTGTTTTTGAAATTGAATGTCCCCTTGGTTTAAAAGGCCTATCTGAAGGCGACCATCTTCCAGGCCTCCCTTTGGAGTCCAGCTTGTATCTGTGGGCTAGTGTGCTGCTTGCTCGGGGCCAGCATCGAACCAACAGCACTAGATCGATGAGCCGCCCCAAGCCCTCGGTTACATCATCAGGCTTAGAGCTTCGGCTTCGGTCTGCTTGAGGGAAGGGTGCGAGCGTGCAGGTCCATGTTATACGGACCAGAGTGAGAATAGGACCTTCATAGCCGTGGGTCCTCTCGTGCTACTGGGATGTTAACATGGGCGTCTCTAGGCCGGTGAGTCAATGCGGGTCCTGAACTAGCAGTCTCACTGCCCAGATCAACAGCCCCACTCTGGCCAATATTGCTTTACTCGCAATAGCTATTTATATCCTCATGGACTCTTAGTCTTTTCAGTCATGATGACCCAGTTTCAATTCATTCCCAATAGGCTTTGAGCCGGCCATTTGCATTAACGGTATACATTGGATAATAAACATGTCAGTTCTTCTGTTAAAACTCCAATAGGTCTATTGCTACAGAAGGCTGGGAAGATCCCGAGGCCGTAACATCGCCCCCGAGTACCGTGGGGGGGGGGGTGACGAAGAAAGTTGCCGCTCCATCTGATGGCCGAGACTTGGAGATTCCTGGTGCTTCGACAACACCCGTGACTGTGAGGGAAGGTGACCACGCAGCCTTCCGACTGCAAAAGCGGATTTTGCCATTCCTACTACCGTTTGCTGACCCGAGGAAACCTATGGACTATTCCAGGCTCCAAACTCTGCAAAGATTCATTCCTGAACTTGCAGCAAGCCAAGCTGCACCAACTTGGACATTCTGTTGTGGTTCCTGCTCCGTTGCCTGGATGGACTTATGCTTTGCTCGCCCGCTCCAGCTACAAGACTTTTCCTGTTGCGACGGGGGGTACCAAGACTTATGCTCGCACCTCACCTCCCCCGGACTAAGAACTTTCATTCCACATTGAACTGTTTGCTCATTGGATTGCCTTCATTGCCAGACCATGCACTGGATTTACCGTATTTCATTGATTATTTCATTGAATTGCATTTGCTGTGTATTACCAGTGCTCATTTTTCGACAGTTCCCTATTGACGGGACATTGGACATTGTTTATTGTTTAATTGTTTATTATTGCGCTATTGTTTACATTGGTGTGTGTGTGTGTTTAGGTTTAGGTTTTAGTTAGGAATGTCTTCATAAGAAAGTAATCCTTTGCTCTTCCTGAAATTCCCTTTCCTGAGGAGTGATATGGCTACCAACCTGCAAGGCCCATTCGGCTCTAAATTAATTTTTGCTTTTAATTGGAAAATGTCCGATATTGTCCCCAACATCGCCCATTTTCGGGGGGAGGATTGTTACTGGCCTGGCTAATCCGAGCTTTGGGGATATTAAAGACATCCTCTTGATATCATAATTCGGCTGCACTTCTCTATTCCTTTCCACGTGCTTGCGAGGCCACCAGACAAGCACGTAAACAAGCTCGGCCGTTAATTGCTGTAATATTCAAACAACAATACAAGCAGGCCAGAAATAGCTGACTCACTGCTTTAGGAGACCTCCAGGCAAGTACTCTAATTAGCTATGCATGCAACCTACAAAAGAGCCTCTGCCCCGCGCTGGCAGTTTGATGGGTAACCTATACAATACCCAAGTACTCTGCGTTTGCATACTGGCTACTCTATTGAGAACTGCTACGATAACTCAATCATTCAGATTCTGACCTTTCGGAGGCTTTGTCTCCAACTCCAAATCTATTGTTTTCCCCCAAGTATGGCATAGCCTGCAGTCACAATTCTCCTTATAAAAACCCTTGCTTCCGAGACCTTCCTCGGATCGCTCCCGAGTTTCATCCCGCCTTGCTGCCGCTTTGCTTGGCGAGCCTCCCCTCACCTCCACGTGCTGAGCTACATCGCACCCCAGCTTCGCTCTCTATTTTTCTGGGCTTCAGGACAGGTGAAGTATCACCCAAACCAACAATCCCTCTAAAAATCCCTCTATACCACTCCAACCTTTATTTTCTTTAGTTATCTTGTATGAGTGTGTCGCATACACTGTTTTGCTTGTATTTAATAAAAACATCATTTATTATTTCAACTTCTGTGTTCTCCTTGACTCGACCCGACCTCGTAGACATAGGGTTCAAGATCTCGCTACGATACCCTGCCTCTCATAACGCTAAGCAGTGGTCCGAGCTAATTTTCCCCAACTTTAGTTGAGCACAATTTGATGTCCCTCCCGGGACCCCCAGTTCACAGAGTAACACAAGCAATGTTACATTAGCAAAAGGGTATCTTGTACATGAAGGCATCTTCTTTCAGGTATTACTTGTCTAAGTCTAAGATTAGAAAGAAAACATAAGCTCTAATGTGATTAGCTAAGCATTTCTATTCCACTCACAATACTGTTGGTATTTTGAATCTTCACATACTCACAGGAAACTGGGAGTCTGGACCCCTTCTCCAGCCTACAAGCAAGCCTCCCTAGGAATTGTGAGGCAGTCAACAGCTCCTCTACCTCTCCATCAGTCCCAAAGGCTCTCAACCTCTCCCAAGTCCCAAAAGTCTATCTTGAACCTTGTGGTGCCATGTTTCATAACCCCTTGTCTTGGTAGCATCTTGAAGCTTTCACACTTCTAACAAGCTGGTCATCTCAATTGGGTAATTGCCTCTCATGATCTGTGTTGCTCCTCGTGGTGCTGACTCCTTAATATCACCTAACTCATCATATAATTAACCCTTTGTTTACCTGGAGAACCCACACCCCTCAGTTGTGGTGCCCAGATAACTGGAGAAAACAGATAAACCACAAACGGAACAGTGATTCCAGTTCACCACATTCTCTCCAACAGGAGGGAAAGCATCAGTTTTTATATCTCAAAAGCTTGGTAGGGTGAATGTGCCAGTGGTGGGCTACTATTAAAATACATTACTTCAGCTGAGAAGTAGATAAATGGCAGAGAAACCCAGAGATGATACCTGTGAATCTGACAAATATATAGTTAAAGCTGCTTTCCAAGCCTCCTTGACTCCAGTCATCCTGTCATAACCTTTTCAATCAACTAATAATAGAGTTTGGAGACCTGACCTCCGATATTGTTTATGGGTACAATTCAGAGTTAGCCAACTTTAGGAAAGGTCTCAGGAAGCCACTCTTGCACAACAGCATTTCTAAAAAATCTCTGACCTGCATGCCAACTCCCTGTACCTTATGTCTTGATCTCCCCCTGCTCCTTTTCTTATTGCATATACTGAATTTTTTAGTAACCAGAATGAAATTGAGATGTTCAATTAACAGACACAGTGTGAAAAGCACTGGGACTAGCCTTTCAACCCTTGAGTGCCAGGTTCACACTAGAGTTTCCACTAGAAAAGGATGTTGTTGTTATTCATTTGATTTATATTCCACTTTTCTCCCAAGCAGGGGCCTTCTGTCCTTTCTATGACTGCCTTATTGACAGAGAGGAATGCCAGTAAGTTGTGTGCTGGTGTTTCTGCATGTAACTCCATCTTGTCACAGAGGGAGGAGCTGGCATCTCTAATGAATTCTCTTAGCTGTTTCAGTTGAAAAGAAGTATCTGTCTGCTGTAGAGAAGTCATGGTTGTGTGCTCAGCAGAATTAATTCAGTCCTCAGTCTTGAGCAACAGGGCTATCCTCTAAAGGCAAAGATACCTGATGTGGAGAAACTGAGAGATTATTGGGAAAGATCTTCAAATAAAATAGCCTCTCCTCCCCAGAATGACAGCTCCTTTCCTGCCATGGAGAACATTCATCACAAGGCACATCACTCTGAGGAAGACAGAAATGATCCCTTAGAAGGAATTCATTATCTGGGGTTATGAATCAGAGCCATTGGGAACTGGGTTTGTTTTGAGGGTGTATGCAGTGTGTTGAATTGCCTACCTGGGTATACAGAGCCTCAGAGCAAGATAAAAACGAAGCCTATGCAAAAAGAACAGGTTATATTTGAACAAGAATAGAATCAGACTGCCACAGCCCAACATGAAAAAGGGGGCAGAGCAATTTTCAAATCACCCCAGAAGATTTGGAGGTTTACACAAAACCACACAAACAGAATAAAGCTATATACTGCAATTGAAGAATGGTACCAGCAAATTCAAGATGCAGCCTCATAGTCAGTGAGCAGTAGTCAAGAAACTAATAGAAAGAGAAGGCTCCTTTCACAAAACAAAGTCCAAACATGTATTTCCCAAAGGGAAATACAACCAAAAGAAAGAAGAGAAGACGGTCATGGATGGGGGAAAAAATTACTGAGGATCATCTTGTTAATAACATTTAAACCACGAGTATAGTTTATGTATATACATAAAAACATATAAATACATTAGAAAAAGGAAACTGGCTAGGGAAGCAATTGGATTATTAGATAGAAAGAGGATTTCAGGGGTCATAAACATAGGGCAGAAGACTGCAGAGAAGCTAAGTGAATTCTTTGCATTTGTCCCTATGGCAGGAGAGTTAGGACAGATGCCTGTGTGGCTAAATTGATAATTTCATGCAGTCTGAGATAAGAGAATGAAGTCTTGGATAAAAAGAGCCAGTGTAGTGTAGAGACTACAACTCTGGGTTCGAATCCCCATTCAGTTATGGAAACCCACTGGGTGACCTTGGGCAAATCACACTCTCTTAACCTCAGAGGAAGGCAAAAGCAAACTCCCTTTGAACTTCATCATAGGACCACCTTAGGGTTGCCATAAGTCAGAAATGACTTGAAGGAACACTACAACAAGAAGTCTGAGATACTGAGACAGATGAGTAAAATGATGCTGAAGGTGGTAGTATTTCAACTGGTAGATCCCAGTTTTTACCATGTAAACAAACTGCAAACAAAGAAGTCACCATACCCAGATGGTATTTGAGAGTCCTTTTAGAAAAAAGCCTTACAAAGAAGTTTTTTTGTGTGTTAGTTTTGGCTAGACTTCTAACAAAAATAAGTAAAATGTTCTAAGACTGGGCTCTGTTCCAGAGGACAGGAAAGTGGTCGCAATAACATTACCTGAGGGAGAAACCTTACTAAATTAAAATTGGCAGGCTTTGGCAAATCAGGGGCTATTTTGAAAACCCATTAGATTCTTTTAGAGTCAACAAGTATATGGATATTTTATTTATTTATTGTTTTATTTATTTCATTTAAATCCTGTTTCTTTCTCAATATGATGACCCAAAGTAGGATGGATTGAGGTACTAGTGTTTATTATAGCTTCAGAAGGCTTTTGACAACATACGTGATAAAAGCTGCTGACTGGTCTGTAGCCTTCTGGATCTTCTTCTTTGCCTTTTCTGAAGAGAGGGACAATGTTTGCCCTTCTCCAGTCCTTTGGCACCTCACCTGTTCTCCAAGATTTCTCAAAAATGATGGCAAGGCATTCAAAGAGTATGTCAGCAAATCCCTTCAATGCTCTGGGAAGCAGTTCATCTGGCCCTGCCTGACTACCTCCCTATCAGTCTTGATTTACAGTCCAGATCCCTAGCCAAGATCTCTGCTGCTGCAGTTCTCTTTCTTGAAACACAAAACCTGAAGCAAAACAGAGCAGTTCTGCCTTTTCATTGTGATGTTAACATTTTGGCCTACTTATTGAACTGCAGCCCCACTGACTCTTTGGTTATTCCCCTACCTTTAATGGATCTGGGGGAAAAACAAAAAGCTTTTTGTTGCTCTTTGTTTGCCTAGTTAGTCTCAGCTCATTTGGAGCTTTAGCTTTTCTTATACTACAAGCTTGGGCTACACATCCTTGTACTCTTTCTCAGTGATTTATTCTTCCTTCCCTTCTATATGCCCCCTTTTCTTTTCACATCCTCCTTAAGTCTGCTGTACAGTCATATTGGCTTTTTAGATGTTTCCTATTTTTCTTCTTCCATGAGATTGGTTGAGATTGTGCTTTTCGCAACTCATTCTTCAAGAACTCTCACCTTTGCTGGGTCTCTTTTTCCTTTAGCATGTCTTTCCTTTGCATCTCTTTACTATGAGATTCCACCCAGTAATTGTCCGAATTTGTTAAACTCAATTGTTCTTCATCAATTTCTGCTTTGTTTTGTTTATCGTTGGCCATCTACACCAAAATTCATCCATATTTTTGCATGTGGTTCTTCTAATTAGCACATTTTTACATATTTATCCCAGTGTACTCATTTCTGTATGCATTGTTCCTACTGTATCAATTCTCCCTAATTTACACCTTTCTAAAATTGTATGTAATTTTGCTTACATTAATAAAAACTGGAGAAGAACAATTGAAGGAAAACCAGATTATGGTTCACATATCCATTTGGGGAGTGTAACTTATTCAGTATATATTAAAATGTGAACCAAATGAAATTGTTTCCCATGCCATAACTTCCAAAAATTGTTTTTGGGATTACACCCCCACTGACCATGCTGAGTAGGGCTTTCTGTTAGTTACAGTCACTTTTCCAAGCTCCAAGGGTGGCAGACCAAATAGGGATCTTATCCCCATGGTACCAACTCATAGATAATGTCAATCCAGTATGCACCTCCTTGAAAAAGGCAAATTTCATTTTGGGAATCATGAGAAAAAGAATAAAAAATAAAACCACCAATATTCTTAATCTGTTATACAACTCTGTGGGACAGTCACACTTGAAATACTGTGTTACTGGTCACTTTTCCAATCACTACACCTCAAACAGAATATTGCAGAGCTGCAAAAATTGCGCACAATGGCAACTGTGCTGATATAACCTGTGCTAATAGTGGAAAAGAAATATTCACTATCTGCTGACAGCAGCAGTAAGATATTTATTACCTGTTGACAGACCTACTCTCAGGGAAGAGAATTTATTATCTATATATTTACTGAGCCAGAGGTTTGCCAGATGGAAACATAGATATCTGGGTCTAAAGACCGAAACCCCCCTGGCATAGGTCAGACCAAATATCCCCCAGTCATGTATCCAGAGGAAAACCTCGGAAGGCATGTATGCACACAGCGAATGGGCTGGCCACAACTTTGACACCTAGAGAGACTAAGTGTCTCCTGGATGAAGTTAGCGATCGCAATCACAGGAACTACAAATACGAGGTCCATCTGCATAACTTGGCTTTTGTCCTTTCCCAGAAAAGAGTCCCCCCCCCGGCATACTTTGCACTATAATTAAGTCCCCTTATAATTAAGACTTAGGATCATGCTCTCTTGACATGCTGTGAGAAATGTGCAAGAAAATCTTTAGTACCTAGTAAAATCTGGCTGAATTTCACACACTGGAGATTGAAAAGGGGATATATGGAGCAGATGAGAGAATTAAAAATGGAATTACGGCATTATGAGTGATATCCTATAGTGCAGAGACTGTTGGCAGAATGGGTTCCCTCTGCCCTGCACTGTACTCCAGAGGGTTTAGAGACTAGCCAAACAGATTTGGGGGAATTTCTCTGGTGCAGGGGTCCACTGCACAAGAGAAGTCTGGCTACAGAAGGCTGGACCATCACCCTTGGTTGCTGGCTTCGATGAAATTTAACAAGCTTGTAATCAATCCAAAGGAAGTTCCTCATATATGCTTAACTAGCCTGGAAGAAATTGTTGCAGGAATACTAATCAGAGTTTAATTCACTATGAAACCACAAGAACAAGAAAATCCACTGAGAATATAATGAAAACAAAACTTAATAAACTACATTGGAAGATACAGTATTAAATAACCTGGTAGCAAATTACGAATGTTGGGAAATTTTAGGAAATACATAAGAGTACTTTTTTGTACATTCTTTTGCTTTTTAAGAAATATAGCTTTTGCTGGGAAATTCTGAGGTATCTTTTTGCACTTAAAATCCATACCTTTATTATATTGTTCAGACCCCCATAAACAAATGAAAGCCTGAAGTAAGTTTTCCCAGCTGTTCCTGGCAACAAGAATTTTAAAATAACACACTAGCAACTGAGGCTCTCTTAATGCCATATTACCAAAAACCATAAAAGTCATGCTAAGAACACAATGGAATACAGCCTGAATGGACCAAAAGCATTGATAAAATTGGAACTGATGCTACATATTTTAAAAAAATAAGAATTAGGTTACATGGTGAAGCTGGCACAGCAACAGTATAGAGAAATGAAGGGCACCTTTATTCTAGCACCTTTGAAACTAACTGAGAAAAAGTCTTTTCCAGCATAAGCTTTCATGGATTCCAGTCCACTTCTTCAGATGCAAGAGGACCAGAGTTCACAGAAGTTTATGCTAAAAAATTATTTTTCTCAGCTAGTCTCAAGGGTGCTATACAATCCCTATATATCTCGTTATGGTGAAACAGACTAACATGGCTATGAAAAAGGTGTTTCACGACAAGGTTAACAAGTACATATAGCAGGATTCATTTTATTTATAAATCTTTGCAGTCTCAAGCACTTAAAACCAGGCAAATCTCCAGATGTTGCTGGATTGCAATTCCCAAAATTTCTTACTATCAGCTATTCTGACTAGGGATACTGGGACTTGTCAGGCTGCCTGATTTGGATTCCCACTCTTGATTCCCACTCCTGACTTAAAGAGCAGTTGTGTGGACAGGCTGGTTCCAAGCACTAAGCCAACCTAGGTGATGGAAAGAAGTTAAGATATTCTACGGGGTGAGAGCAATGACAGGGAAAAGGTCATAAAGGAAGAAGGATGGGAATTCTTGAGAAGTTTAGAAATACAGAGAAGATACCAAGCATCACTCATCCTGGGAGGCTGGAGTTCCATGAAATAGCAATGGGCGGGCAAGCTGCCTGCCTGCCTGGAGATTTATGAGTCCATCTCCTACACAGAACAACCTCCAAGGCCAGTCTTGTTTTGGGTAAGGAAAGAAGTGACACTTGATGCCCTGAAATTTCAAGTGCCTGCCTGGAAAACAGCTGCACTGAGAAAACATGTCACAGCTTATCTTTTCATATTATTATTTCTCAGGGCATTTCAACTTCCCATTTGCATGGTGGGTCTTCTGAAATTCTGGCTTCCCTTTAGACTAAAATTTTATTTTTTAAAAGATCCCCTGCCTCCCTTCTATATCTATTGAACCATGAACAAAAGCAATCATTGACTGGGGCAACCAGTCAGACATGTCAGTCATTATGAAAAAGGCATGTAATTGGGGGTAGGGCCACAGTGCTAGTTCAGAATTTGTGGGGAAGGGGTTGAGGAAGATGGTTGTTGTTGTTCATCTGCTTGCCTCTCCCTATAGGCCCAGGTAGCACCACCTCCTGAAGATACCAAGGCCCTTTCTAAATTACACTGTTATAGTGCTATTTATTCCACTTTCAACATCCTATGGAATCCTGGGGTTTAGAATTCTCAGCCAGAGAGCAATTTGGCCTCAGTAAACTATAAACCCCAAAATTCCACAGGATGCTGAAAGCTGAATAATAGCACTATGACAATGTAGGGTAGAAATGGCCAGAGAAGATAGTGTGCAAAATTTCCTGGTCCTTTTCTTTACTCTTCTCACTGCTCACTCAGTTGAAGAGGAAAACTGAACAAGCAGCAGCAAGGAAAAGGGGCAGCATGTTAAGGAGGCTTCAGGTGCAACTCTGCCTTAAATAATACGAAACATAGGAGTCCACACTGAGGAGAGTTCTCAGTTCTCCCTCTAATTAGGGTTGGTAGCCTTTGGGGCATCTTCTGAACATCTTCTGAATTGTCATACTTTCTCCAGATATACAATGCTGGAGGAAGATTTATTTTTTGTTATGTGAACTGGTATTAAAATGTGAGTAAACATCTTTTTCCCACTCCCAACTGGCATCCAAGCTCATTGGCTCAGTACAAAGGAGTTTGTAGGTATGCTTCACTTTTTTCTGGCCATGTATTTGTTGTACATAATATCTGTTGTATGTACGAATGCAGTGGGCCCTTTGGGTGACCTTTTGTAACAAATGCAAAATTGTTGAGTTCAAAATTGCATGTAGATTTTTCAAATATTTCTGCATCACTTTGAAGCCCTTGCTGGTGAGTGACTTCAAGTTGTTTGTGACTTATGGCAACCCTAAGGTGAACCTATCATGGGGTTTTCTTGGCAAGATTTGTTCAGGGGGGTCATCTTTGCCTTCCTTTGAGGCTGAGAATGACTTACCCAAGGTCCCCCAGTGGGTTTCCATGGCTGAGAAGATATTCAAACTCAGGTTCACCAGAGTCCTAATCCAAGACTCAAACCACTGTCTCTTTAATATCCCCACACAATTTTGCATTTGTTACAAAAGGCCAACACAAGGGTCCACTCTGTGACATCATCAGAGCCCATTTCCCGCTCTGTTTTTTATTCTAAAATCTCAGGGAATTAAGGCTGCTGACCTGACATTCCTACTTCTAACCATAAAGAACAAGCTGGATTTTAGTGCAAGTGGAGAAATTAATGACTCACTGAGTCATGTGAGGACAATTGTTATTCATAATCAGGGAAGAACAGACAGAAAGTGGCTAACTGAAAGCATGCTGTGATATTATATTAGCCTTTCTTTTATAATATTGATGTGCAAGTGCCACGGACAATAATATTTATGAATATCCTTCATCAAACACTAATTGCAAATATAGAGAAAATTCACAGATGATTTCTGTACAGTCATCCTTGGCACAGGTAAAAGAAGAAGGACAGAAAGAAAGACTAATGAGGAGACTAATCTTTCTCAAGGAGAAAAAAGGAAAAAAGAAAGGAGTTTTCTGCTTCCACAATCAACATCAGGTCATTCTTGCTCTCACTCCTGAGAAACAGAAACAAATTTATTTAGGGCCTTTGCAGTCATGCATTTTCAATGGCCATCTAAACTCTGCTTAGAATGCTTCTGAGTAGCTTCTTTGCAGCAATTTTAGTGGATAGATTTGCAATGGATAAACAGTTGAATCATGACTTGAATAAATCATTCTTCACCAGGGTGCCATGAAGTGCAAGAGCTCAGTAAATTACTTTAAAAAGAATGACAATAATGCCATGCTGAAGTCATCTTTAACAGCAGTGGTAGTAGGATAGCAGTGCATTTATTGCTGTATTCAAAAGAAACTTTCTAAACTCTAGCAAAAGGTATCACTCTGTGTGTGTGTGTGTGTGTGTGTGTTTTACTTCATGTGCTTGAAATGTCACTATGGATTAAAATCTATAACTGTCCTATAATAAAATTTGTACAGGGGGAGCTCACATATAAGCCATTTGGTTTACCCATGAACAAATATTTCACTTCCAATCACATTCTAGGTAAAGGAAAGTAATACAGAAGCTCAAAACTGTATGAGACACCCCAAACATACACATATCCTCAACATAAGGGGTTATTTTAAAATAGCCTTCTGGTCAAATGGTGGCATGTGATATCAGAGGGAAGCTCTCCCTAGGGATGGTGTACTCAAGGCTATAGGAACTGGTTTAAGACACTGGAAACTGGTGAAAATTGTCCCTTGGAGACAAGGGAATCAGAAAACCCACATCAGTCAAAATTCCTGATCCAGGTACCAAAGGGAGTAAGATTAGTCTCTGGAGGGCTGGGGGGATTAGAAGGGACCTGGGATGACATCAACCCCACTGGCCTGAAGCTGCTGCTAAATGGCAGCCAAACTCCATCCATCTGATTTTCTTAACCACCTTTAAATAAGCTTCTATGGTTAAGAAGGCTCCCTAGAGATGGACTGGACATAATTTCAACACTTAAGTTCTACAACTTCAGCTGAGTGAGTGGTTTACAGTCTAAGCCTTAAAACTGAAAATAACCTGGCTGCAGCCATAGCTGTGACTATGGCAGAGAGGGGAACTATGATTTTAAAAGACAGCATATTGTATTATCAACTAAAGAGAAGAAATTCAATTTTTAAATATATAATTTAATTTAATTACTGTGGGCAACTGATAAGACTCAAGGCCACGTTGGAGGGGACGATAATAGGAAGTGAACCTGAATTGAACTGTGAGTGAATTGTCCTTAACCTTTAACAGAGAGTGCTAGAGTGGACAGTTGTTGCACAGTGCTGACATCTAGTGGTACAAGAGAGAATCAATGCAAAAAATACACTGAAAGACTGACACCTGTCAAATTACTATTTTTTGTTGCTGTCTGCCTACCTGTCTGACTTATGGCAACCTTAAGGTAAACCTATTACAGGGTTTTCAGGAGCTGAGTGTATGATGCACCCAACATCACCCAGTGGGCTTCCATGACCAAGTGGGGAATCAAACTCTGGTCTCTGGGATCATAGTCCAACACTCAAACTACTATACCATGTTGACTATACTAGATTTAAAATGCAGAGTGGAGAGAGAGATAGCAAAGACAGCTAAAGCAGCACTGGCAGCAGAGAGGAGATGTTTCAAATGAGGATTGATGTGAAATTGGATCTGAAGAAGACTTTCACTGGCTCAAATAAATATTGAGATGAAACAGCTGAATGATACAATGGAAGTGATGGGGGAAAACTTAAAAAGTGGAAGAAATCACTGAGAAATTGACTGCTGATCAAGAAAAATATCTGGACATAATGGCTCTATTGGAAATGAGAAAGAGACAAAAATGTTTAAGAATAAGAAGCATACCAGAGAAGCAAAATGAAAATATTCAGGCTAGAGTGTATGATATGCAGATTTCCTGCAGGTACAAAGAGGCAAAATTGCTGGAGAATTCAATAAGGTGCATTGAATAGATTCACAGTTTGTCAAATGAAGGAACTTGCCAAGAGATGTATTTTGTAAGATGAAGTATGAGAGATCAAGTTCTGCAACAACATTTTTCTGCTAAATTACAGTTCAAAGGGAAAGAAAGGATGTAAAAAATTTTAAAGGTTTGCCTGCTAGAATTTTGAGAAAGAAGAGGGATTACGCTTTCCTGACCAACAAGCTAAAACAACATGAGATTCCCTTTCAGTCAAGGAATAACAAAGGTGTGGTGTTATGCTACACACAAAAAAGATATATTCTGAATAGAGTGCCAAAGGCAAGAGAATTCTTGAAGAAAATGAAAAAGATGTAGGAGAAGACTTAAGAAAGAGAAACAAAGGAAAGCCCTCAGATCAGACCCTAAAAACACAAACAACAGAGATGAAGATGGGAAAACTGCTTGAACACAGGAGAGACTAGATGTTGATCTAGATGAAAGTATTTTAGAATGGCTTTGAAGTTCTTATCATGGAACATCAGGGGGCTGAATTCGGTGGCTAAGAGCAGAAAGATTTTTCACTATTCAGAGAATCAAAAACTAGATTTGATATGCTTCCAAGAAACTCACATCAGCAAAAAGGACAATAAATTTTTGTTAAATCATAAATTAGGACAAGAATTTGTACCAGTTTCAAATAAAAAGAAGCAAGCAGTAGTGATTTATGCAAATGTAAAACTAGCTCCAGAAAAAAAAATTGGAGAGGGCCAGGTGGTAGGACTAGAAATCAAACTCCAGGATCAAACATGTCTTGCAGGGGGCATCTATGCACCAACTGAAAACAAAGCAGTTTTTTTAAAAAAAAAATTACTTCAGAGGATTTTGGAATTTTTGTATGCTAAATAGATCCTTTTCGGAGATTTCAACAGAATTATAATTCCTACAATCAACAGATTATCAGAGAAGAAAAAGAAACAAGATAAAAGAAAACTACCTAAAGTGTTTTTTGAATTATTGGGTAACTTGGAATTACTGGTATTGGTATTGGAATTGGAATTGGAATCTTGAGAGTAAAATATGGATAGTGCCAAAAATATACTTTTTTTCCAGAGAGACACAAATCCTTTTCTAGGATTTTGATACCTAAATCTAAATTTCTGATCACTATGGTAAAAGGCATGGAGGTGTTGCCAAAATTTGTATTTGTATTACAACCTGATGTTGTTGGCCATAAAGAAGAAGGGTTAATTTAGGTTTAAATGAAGAAGTGCTTAGAAATGAAGAGATTTTGAAAAAGAACAAAGGAAACTCCGAAAAACTTCTGAAAATAATTTAAATAAAGGAACTGAGATTGGTGTTGTTTGGGATGCAGGTACAGCAATGACGAGAAGCTTTTTTATTCAACAAAGCTCAGAGTTGAAAAGAAATGATAAAAGCAACAGCAAGACACCTTGAATGAAATTTTAAAAAGTAGGAAGAATTGAAAGTCACAATTTTTTTAAAGAGAAGTTGAGGAGAGACATGAAACAACTGGTTTTGATTAATATGGCAAGAACTATTACAGTAGAATATTATTTTGATTTTATTAGAGTACTACATTTAACATAACTAGTGGGATAATTGTTTTATGAGTATAAATGTAGCTTAAATCTTGTATAATATTAAAAAGATAATATGATCACTTAGTTACAGATATTTAGATGGAACTTCAAAGAACAAGGAGGAGGAGGAGGAGCAGCAGCAGCAGCAGCAGCAGCAGCTTATATCAGTCGCCATTCTCTAAGGCAGACTTGCACAACATACAGCCCATGGGCCACATGCAGCCCACCAAAAGATTTTATGCGGCCCCCATCTCCACCTCTTCCGTGCCTGTTTGCCTGCCAAGCCCCATCGATGGGGGTGGCCACTCTGCGCTCAGCTCCCTGGCCCTGTCTCTTGGCTCTGGATTAGCAAAACTGACGACATGGCGGGACAGTCCCTGGGCATGGCCCAGCCCCTTTCCACACACACACACACACGCAAACACATTCATACACACAGTCCCCTCCACCCCTCCACCAATCCTCCCAGGAGATGCAGACAGAATGAAGCAGGGACTCCTACGGGGTTGGTGGTACCTGAACTGGCTTGGCTGACTTCATCAGTCACTGAGGGGCAAGGAGGGCTGAAGGAAGAAAGGAAGCTCTCTCGTCACTACCACAGATGTGCCACACACATATATACACACACTAGTCCTCTTCCAGTGCTAAAAGAGAGAGAACAGAATGGTTTGTGAGGAGAATAAAAAGATCTGGAGAGCTTGAAGCAAAGGAGGAGGTGCCGCAGGGAAAACAGGGGTGGGGTGGGGAGCTGGCCCATTTGTCTGCTAAAGAGAGCACCGCCAGAGTGGGCGGGAGGAGGACCGACGGGAAAGCGAAGAGGAGGAGGAGGAGGAGGGCAAGTTGCCTTTGGTTGGCGGCGCTGCTGATAAAACCTTCCCTCAGAGATGAAAAATTGGTGTGAGCAAATCAGAATTTGCAGGTCAAGCTAAATTTGAAGAGCATTCTTTACCAAAACATCTATCAATTTTTAAACAACAAACACAGCCTAAGAAATCTCTTATTCTCAGAGTAGACTCAAATGGCACAGAAATATTGAGCATATTTTTGTTTCAACAACGGCCCAAGACTCCAGTTTATTTTACTCTTGTATTTTTTCTATATTTTCCCCACTTTTGTGCTTTGCTGAGCCATGTTTATGCTCTGCACTGAGTTACATAAGATAATGTATAAACCATGAATAAGGTTTAGAACCCAACAACATATTACCATCTTCACATTACTTTAAAGATGTTCTAAGTACTTTTACTTTATGGAAAAGCAATGTTGTGGAATTTGTTGTTGTGGAATCTTCAGTGCTCCTGATCCGTGCAGAGGCCCAATTTTCCTTCCCAAATCTCCTGGCAAAAGTTTTCCTCCAAAAGTGCTCTTTGCAATAATAAGTACCTTCAGGGGCAAAGAGCAGCTTGGGTGCAGTGATTCAGGACAAGAGACATGGCATGGGGTCCCCATCTAAGCCAGAAGCACTGTACCAAATCAAGGCTGACGCTGACTGTTTTCCTTACAAATGAAAATGGCACATTACTGTAAGGGTGGAAAAACTTCACATCACCTTTTGGCCCTTGCCCAGCATCAGTGGCTAGCAAGGCCAGAGACTTGCTCCAGCAAGTCCATGTGTGATCGGCACTAGCTGTGAACAGTGCACATGCGGGAAAGGTAGCAGCAGTTGCCACTGCCTGTCACCATCCTATACTTCCCTCTCTTCCCAAAGATGCTGCTGCTTCTGCCTTCCCAAGACAGGAGTGACTGCAATCCCATTTAATGCTCCAGTTCATTCTGGTGGCAAGCTCCAGCTCAATGCCTAGTTGCCTGATCGCTGGCCTCAAATCAAGCAATTAAAAAAAAAAAAACAGGTTGGAGGAAGGGGGCTTCCACGCCTGCCTTCACGTGATCTTAAGCAATAGATGGGACTGCATTCCCCATCTACTGGAATTGGTGTTCCCAAACAATTATGTCTTGGTGTCATCCTAGGAGAAATGCAGACCACTGGCTTAAAGAAACAATTGTAGAAGCATCTGTGGAAAACAATGTTTCTTGTCCTCAAATTCTTCTGCATATAAATCCTTCGGGGCAGAGAAGCAATTCTGTGCAGTTAGTGACAAGCTGATTCTTTCCGTGTGCTTGGAATAATTCTTCCAGCACATCTAGTGATGCAGCCATGCATACATAACCACGGCTGGCACTGGAAACCATTGCAGAGCACGACGACAAGGACAAAAATGGTTTGTGACAGATCCAACTGGAGCACTGGGGTTTCTTGAAGAGTTAAAATATACATATTCAGGTGGAGTACTGAGGTTTCCTATATTTCATTCTCCCCCAGTTTTTTGGGGGGAGGGGTAGGGTGGGATCATTCATTTGACAATAATTGAGAATGGCTGTGGAGGAAGCTGTTTGACCTGAAAAACAATCCACAGTCCTGAATCTGCCGCCTCAAACATCAAAACCCCTCTGGGGAGATTCTTTCTGATTAGCTGCTCAAAGAGGCCAAAATTTTGTTTATGCTGGCTAGACAGGACAGCCTTTCTCCCCTGGCCAGCCAGCATAAACAAGGGGCAAGAATACAGAAAGGATGGTGTTCACATCCTGCCTCCTGCATGAGCCAGTGGACTTTGCTCATACTGTCCAGCAAGGCAGATGCTTACCCTCCACTCACCTGCCTTGTTGGCCTGCATGAATACGCCTGGCTGCCTCTCACTAGGTGGTTCCTTATGTTTCCTGGAGAATTCTTGTTTTATTTTGTATTAGAAGGGAATGGTCTTGGTCCTTGCACAGGAAACTGAGCGCTAAGTGAGTATGTAGAGGTTCTTCCACTGGTGACTGGCAGGCACTCTGTATCATGTGTGCACGTGCACACACACACCAAGCAACAGCGTAACCCAGTGAGATCCTTGAGGGCATTGCCAAGGGCAGAGACCCCAGTGGGAAGCAGCCAGGTGAATCCCACCCCATCCCTTCCCACCCCTATCACTGACCATGGGTGTGAGACCCCAGTGAAGAGCAGCCACAATCATATTGCTCCTGCTGTCACCCCTTTCAGTAGCTGCGGCCTCACACAGATAACCAAGCACTTGTATTGGTGCATGCACACACACATGACAAGAAATAATACACAGGGCACCCCGAAAAGAACTTCAGAGAAGACCACCTACTTTTAAAATTGGAGTGGAAGGAGGGCATCTTGAGGAACAGGTGCACACTACTAGGACAAGATGCACTATGGCCCGCCCACATCACAAGCCATACACGCAGGCCAACAGCTGCACAAACTCTCCATGGAACAAGTACATTCCAATGGCTCCCACCGGTGGAGAGGGCATTAGTGGCCACAATGCAAGCATGGGCAACAAACATAAGAGGGTGGAAAGCCACCAGCCTATGACAGGGGAAGTAGAGGAAGGGGAAGAAGTGGGATCATTGAATGAACAGCACAACAGAGTTATAATTGCGATGCCACACCATCAGCCCAGTGGAAACATAAGGAATTTCACTGGTTGAAGCATTCTGGTGACCCACACTCACCCATTCAGGTATGCCTACATAAAGAATTTCCATCAGCACCACTGCAATCCTTCTCAAAGACAGAGTGCCTGGGAGGAGGAATCTGTACAGGAAAAACATAGAGAAAAGGAAGAAGAGTGACCCAGAAAGAGAGGGGTCAGGGGAAAGCCCAGGCCAATAAGTTTTCTAGGAAAAAGCCAGGTGACATGTACATGGAAGGAAAAATATCACACAGGCACTCTACCAGTGGCAATTTTGATGCCAATAGCATCAGCCAGCATTGCCCTCTGTGAATGGGATCCACACAGCACCATTCAGTATGCATGCCAGAATCCAAGGGCCCACACTACAAGGCCATGTCTTGCATCAGCCATGGCTGTCACACAGCATGCTAGTGGAAAGCATGTCTTAAATACCCCACAGCACCCACAATGGCAGAGATCTGAGGGCCACATTGCTACCACAAACCACCAGAGTGGGCCAAGGTGTACCCTAAGCATGTGGAAAAGTGTATACTGAAAACAAAAGTGGGAGGTGGCAGCTGCAAGATCAGTTGCTACCAGGAACAGACAGACCTACCAGAACAGCCAAGCTAGAAAGCCAGCCCCATGCATCAAAGGCACGCCAGGTACAGTGTACAGACAACCTTACTGTCGGTGAAGACAACTATAGGGTGTGTTCCAGCCCCATCATAAGGCTACAATGAAAGTGCTAGTTATGACCTATAAAGCCCTATATGGCTCAGGTCTAGGCTAATTGACAGACCATATCTCCCTGTATGAACCGTCCCGGGCTCTAAGATCATCATGAGAGGCCCCTTCTCTCATTCCCACCTCCACGACAAGCACAACTAGTGGGGACATCGGAGAGGGCCTTCTCAGTGGCTGCCCCTAGACACTGGAACTCCCTTCCCAGAGAGCCCAGAATGACCCCCTCCTTGTTGTCCTTCCATCAGCAGGCAAAGACCATGTGAGTAAAGGTTGGACATAAACTATAGTCCAGAAAAATACTTGTGATGTACCTTGTCAATTGCATCTGTGAAAAGACAGTGAATGATACCATGTGACTCTAGCTGTGTCATGCTGATATGTAATCAGGGGAGAAGGTTGCATCAGACATGGGGAGAATGCAAAGGTTGGCCAGGATTGCATCAGCTAGGTGTGTATAAATGTAGCTGAGACCTAGCCAACAGTGCACACGGTGCCTGATCGTGTCTTGCCGGAGGCTCTGTCAGACGAGCACGCTGAGGAATGCTGGAACTCTGTCTGAAGATTCTTGTAAATATGTATATATTGTAACTCAAGAATAAATTGCCTCCTCATTGAAAAATAACAGTGGCGTGGGTGAGTTTTTGTGGCTTCAGTGCATTGCTGCTAATATAATCTCTGCTGGGCATGCTTCCAAGCTGTGCAAGCAATCTCTGCTATTTGGACTGTTTGCAAAGTTGACTCTGGTATAGCTTTTTGACCAGAGCTCAGTGGTCAGGAGGGAAGTGCTATCGCAGTTTTGCATAGCTCCCAGCATCCACTATCCCTCCCACAGACCATTTTATTCAGGCAGGCATTTTAATACAGAAAGTTTGAAAAGAACAGGCTGGGGGGGTTGCTGTATTGTTTTAATTTTAATTGCTTCTTTTACTCTCTTTTTAGCTGTTTTAATTCTTTTATTGTTGTTGTTGTTGTTATTATCATTATCATCATCATGTATTGCTCCATGGTGCAGATACATATGCATGAAGGGCTGCACAAGCTTGATCCATTCATTCCAGAAGATAATCAGAGCACATCATTCTACTCTCATCATCACCATCCGTCAACCCCAGGATCCTCCAGGGACTAGAAAATAGGAGCACACAGTAGGGCAATCCTAAAAGCCATGTGCAGGGGCTAGAGAATAGGCAACAGCAAACCTGATAAGCAAGAAAAGACCAAGCAACAGACAGCAAGCTGGGATGAAATGGAATACTGCTCTGAATCCAGGCTTCTGCAGTAAGGGAAAATCCAAAGATCTAGACCTTTTGTCCCAAGCTGGTGCCAACCAGATGCCATAGTCTACGATGTCCATCATCTCTACCTACCAAAGCCAGAGGAGGGGGCAGCACAGGGCCTGAAGCCATAACTGTGGCTTGAAACAGGTGGAGTAGCATGCCTTAATGTGTTCCCTGCTGCCATGGGCTTGCCTTCCTCACCCAATAAAAGTGCATGCAAGGTACTTCTACTATTCAAAAGCTCAGTTTTTTCTTTCATTTTGGCCCAGGGATTACACTAGCAACATTGCCCAGGACCTTGTGATTGTTATAATGAAACCATTATATTATTATATTATCTGGAGTCAGAAGATCATAGAAAAGGAGAAGCTGTTTTAAACCCCCATCCCTCACCCCACATCCCACAGTCAACACTTTGATCGTGAGCAAACGCAAAGCCAGCATTGTCAGCAGCTAAGTCTTACAGAGTTAACGTCCATCTAGCAGCCCACACACACAGGTACACCTGTGTGCACACACAAACACACACTGCATTCTGAAGCTGAATAAAGCTAAGGGGAGCTGAGACTGACTGCGGGGGGGCAGGGAGCTGGGGAATAAACTGCCTGGCTGCATGGAGTGCAGAAAAGTTAAACCAGGTGGATATGAATGCAGTCCAACAGTGGGAACTCTACTGTAGGGACTTGGCTGAGTAGCTCCACTAAGAACTTTAGCCACATGTGAGGCGGGGTAGCCTTTCCCAACTGAAGAGCCTGGAAACATCAGTGTGAATAACAACATTAACATTAAACAGTAATCCTAACATTAAACACCAACATTACATGTTAAATCAAAATTAATATTAAATCAAAAACTCCCCTGAGACGGGCCCCAAGGTGGCTTACAAAGAAAGAAGACAGAACTAAATCCTGATGGCAGAAACGTTTAGAGCTAAGTCTCATATTAAAACACCTTTGATTTTACAACTATAAAGTGATTTCAAAACATAAAAAGTACTCAAAAATCAGTTATTGTGATTTTACTATGCATAACAGTACTTAAATTAGCAATGACTTTGCTGTAAAAGCCCAGTGCTTTGAGCCATGACACCTATATGGCCTTCATCACAGGGGGAACCTTTTCTCATGTGTGAAAAGAGGCTGAATGTGCACAGTTCTGTCTATTCTGTACAGTGATCACAAATCCTTCTTCTTAATGGTTTATGTGTCAAGAAGACATCAAGATTATTTATATATTTACTGAATCTATACATCCAGCCCATAATACAAGTTCTTTGAGAAACTCAAAAACAAAGGTAATGTTCAAATATAGAAGGAAATAATAAAACCTACAAAAATTCAAACAGCATTAAAATAAGAGGTTGGAAAACTTGCTTCTTTGAATTGAAAAACACAAAATCCTTCTTGGCCACGCCAACTTGCAGATTCTGGGTGTTACAGTCCAAAAAAACCCAATTTTTCTTGGTTAGACTAAATCAAAGGTTTTAAACTGATTGAGCAGCGCCATTTGAGTAGCATCCTGTTTAGCTTTTTATTTAAATATGAATTTCATTAACACTCCAAACCCAAAGTGTGGCAAAGATTTCTGTATTTTTTTCCCTGCCTCCCCTCTTCCTCTGCTTCTTCCCTTTTTTTCCCCATCTGCAGCCACCATTCTGTTTATTCTTTCCTGTGTAAAACTACATTAACTAGAAGATGGGTGGGATGGCAGAGGGACAGAAGCTCTGTCCAGGTGTTGTAGCCTAAATACATATGGAGAAGAAGAGCAATCCAATTCAGATTTAAAAGAAGAGTCAACCATTTTAAAAGGCAACAGGAAGCAAATGAAAATGAAGCTGCTAACTCAATTAACAAAACTTCATTTTCATTTTAGAAACTTTTTTTATGGCTTAACTTTGTAAGAATTTCCAACTGAGTCTGAAGCCTTTTCCAAATAAGGGGAAGGGTAACACCATTGCAGTTGATTGGTTCTCCTTCTTTCACATTCTGTTCTTCTTCCAATGAACTGATTTGGGAGAAACTTTCAGGGTTGTCGCTTTTGTGTCTCTGAATCCTTTCCTCAGGTTAGAGAGAGAGCAATTTATACTTTGCTAGGGTCAGTTCTCCATCCTCTGCCAAATGGGCATAAATAGTTACTAAAAGAGACCTCAAATACTGTTTTCATGGATATTGGATAACTGCTGGATCCTGACATACACCCATGTAAAATTCACAAGGATCTTACCAAAAGCCTATTCCTTTTTAGTTTCAAGTATAAAAAAAATCCAGCAGGAAAGCAAAAACTTGTTTAAGCATGCCAAATTTAAGAGCACTGGATATGGATGGACATACACACATATACACATACACGCATGCGCGCGTGCATACGCACACACACACACCTCTGGACCTACCCATCTGAAATTTCATTAGCTTCATTCACTCACAAAAGACTTCCATTCTTGTTTACTGACCTCATACATAACTGAGGCATAAAAGAAAGCATAAAGAGTTGCAAGGTTTCAGAAACTCGGTATGCCAACAAATTAGATTTTTATTTTATTTTATTTTATTTTTTGTGCTCTCACTGAAAATCCACCTAAGAAACAGAGATTGAGAGACACAAGTCGTCTGACATTTTCCACCATCTAGACAGCTGTTGATCTCTTCAACACGCAAATAATGGCCATCTTTTCAGCTGCCATAGTGTAGGCATTTGGCCCTCTAGTCATTTTTTCACCTACAACTCCCAGCAGTCCTGTGCAATATAGTCCATGGTAAATGATTATGGGAGTTAAAATCCAAAGGCAGCTGGAAGGCCATAGCTGCCCACCTTTGCCATAGTGGAATAAACATTCAGCCTATAAACCCATGAATCTGTTAAGTCTAGTAATTTATAAACAACAGACACATCCAACAGTTAACTTCATCTGAGAGGGAGGGAAGCAAAAGCAGAAACAAAACTTGTGCTCACCTAAGATGAGAGAGAAAGGACATCTTGTCAACAAAACACGCCTTACCTGAAGATGTTTCCTGAACACACTCTGCAATTAAAAAAAAAATCTGGCTCAATGAGGTTTTTGTTTTGTTTTTTAGCTTCAGTGCCCTTCATTCCCTAACCCCACCTCAAAAATGTTCATATTATTATATTAACAGGTTGAATCCTGCCTTGAATTTGCTAATGATGCCAGATACTATCTCACACGAGGGAGGAATCCTACAACAAACCTTTGCTTCTTAACTCCCCCTCCCCGACCATGGTATGAGGAGCACCCCACAGACATGTACAAAACTGCCCTCCATATTCAACTTGCTTTTCAGTTTTGACGCCTTTTTGAAGCCACAAACAGAATGCCAGTAACACTGGACCTGACAGACCTGAGGCTTTATTCTGCTCCTACGTGCTGCTTGAATCAGACGCCTGGACGAGGTGCTGCTTCTCTGAGAAGCAGGGCTGTCTTGCTCCTGCTGCTGCTACCTCTCCCTCGCCACTCATACAGTCTTGCGTTCTTTCGGCTCTTCTCATGCTGCATGGGTTGTGAAGTGGGGGACCACTCGGCTGTTATGGGAGGAGGCAAAATGGAAGACCTTCTCAGCCAATCCTATTTGCCTTCTTTGGCCCACACAAATGAGGGATGAGCACTAGCGTGTTATTTAAAGCCAGAAGTAGGTCTTCCCTGTCCCTGATGCAATTTCTGTGGTAATCTTGAGACTCTAGAGTGGCCTTTCATCAAGATCTAAAGTGTTTAGTGAACCAATAGGCTACTATGCAACAGAGTCTTAGGGACTAGGATAGCTTCAAGGCAGTAATAGTGATGAGTGACCCATACCTGCCCTCAAGAAAAGGCAACTGTGGGTTCTCTACCGTGCTATGGGGGTAATTCCCAGGGGTTTCAGTGCCATCATCTCAGCTAACATATATTTGCCTTTACTGGTACAGACCCACTAGTAGCTGGACCAAGAAACCATGCTAGGTGAATATACCAGGTGAAGCGGCTGAGATATGTTCAGGTGTTGTTAGTTGGGAAGGAGATGAAAAATAGGTGTCACTCTGTGCTTCATGAGGATTTTAAAAATCAAAACTCTTTCCTGAGAATTTAAAAAAAAAAAAAACCCTGAGCAAAGCACAGATTTTGCACAAAGAAGGCAGGAAAGGGGACATATTTCCTCTTATTCACTCTCCAAGAAGCCCTCCATGCACAATGAAATACTCAAAAGGAAAGGCTGGTTGCCAGCCCCACTGGGCCATCTTGCATGACACAGCCAAAGTGTCCTTTCTCTCTTCCCTCCTCTTCCTCCTCCAATTTGTTGAAGACTCCTGAACAGTATTACCAGGCTGCCATTCCAGGCCGGCTGAAGCCCCAAACCAGGCATATATTTCAACTTTTCTAGCTGCAGGTCCCATTTGCCTTTTTAGACATTATATATACACCAATGACACCAGCTTCAGTTTCGCAGTGCTTGCCACACCCTGTAGAGGGAAAAGATTGAAACTGAAAGACCAAAGAAAATTGTGAGTTCATGAAGGCTAATATGTAAGCAAGTACAATGTGAGACTTCTTGCAGGGGTTTAAGACGTTCAAGGTGGCTGCATGGACCAGCATTTCTGTGTTTTTTGGTGCGTGAGGTATGTTTATGACTGTCTGATACTTTTTTCTTAGCTAAAGCACTGTGGTTGTTTTTAATTCTAGAATCCCCTTTTTCCCTAATCACTTTTCATGCCATCATAGATACACAATCAGTTTCACATCTCAGTGTTTCAATTCCCCAGCCCACCTCCATGCTCTAATCATGCCCCAGAAAGCAAAGCAGAGCTGACTAGCTGTAAAAATCTATTCTCACAGTAAAAGTCATGCTTTCCCACAAAACCTGAGTTGTCTGGTAAAATTTGTTTGTGCTTCATTTCCCTCCTTCAGGGAGAGCTGTGGAGACTGAATCAACAAGGCGGAAATGAAATAATCACAGGCATGGATCACCAAGGGGGCACGTGGGAGAGAACTGCCCCTGCCCTCCTCCAACTCCCCCCCCCAACAAACTACCAAAGCATTGCAGCACAGTGCAGCACAAGGCTGGCTATGGAGTCATAATCACAGCATTTCCACTCTGCCGCAGCACTTGCACATTTGCTGATCTTATTTTGTACAGGCACAGTGAAGAAAAAGGCCACCAGCAGCCCAGGGCAATTGACTTTATCACGTCCCATTCCTAGTTCAGAAACTGGGATAATTCTCCCTTCCATCCCTTACACCCATCATCCCACCTGGACAGATAATAGAGGGGGAAATGGTCAACGGTATGGACACCCATATAAACCATTCTCTCTATATTTGTAGTTTTTCTTTTCTTTTTCTTCTCCCTGGGCATCTGCAGATTGAGCAATGACCCTTTCTTGTTGTTCTGTCAGTTGCCGAGCAATAAGCCTTTCATCTCTGGCAGCAGCACTGTGTGATCAAAGCTGAGAACCACCAGCAGCACTTGCTTCTAAGATCAGCAGAAGAAAACAAACCAATTTCTGAGTGAATCATGTGCATGTTCAGGTTACTACCTACAGCAGTAAGGCAATCAAACAAAATAGAAGCACAACATTCACTTTCGCTGAGATGGCAAACTAACTTCCAGCAGCTTCCAACTTCCTTTGGACACATTGGTCCTTTTTTTTAATCCTCATTGCCTGTGTGTTTTCTATGAAGGTGGTAACAGGTTCAATGTATGTTTGGGTCAAGACAGGGGCAGCAGTGGCAGAAGAACATGGAGAGGCACTAAGAAGAGCTTCCTTCTGGTCCCGTATTTGAACAAGAGTTTGTACTGACCCAGAAGATCACATAACCTTTTCCTGAAATTTTGCCCTGCAAAATCAGTTTCTCTTTTCTTTAACCTAAAAAAATGAAAATCATTAGATAATAAAAGGGCAGATGAAGAGGGGAAGAGCATTTAAAGGCAGAAAAGTTCTGCTTGGTAAAATATAAGAATGGGGAAGCCTTGGCGGATAGAAACAAGAACTTGGAAAATAGTAAAATTCTTCCAGGTGAGGTTCTCTCTTGCACAGTTGCTCCTGTCATCTTACTCATATTAATTATTTATAACAGAGCATAAAGGGAAAAGGATGAAAACAAGCGAGGGAATCTTAATTGTTCAGTGATCATGTGCACAGGGAGTGATGCTTCACATCAAATGCAATACAGGCTTTCCCCACTTATCTGACAGGTCAAGGACCAGAGCACTGTCAGAAAATGGAATTGGTTGAAAAGTGGAACCTATGTACTTTACTGTACAGAGATATGAAGTCCTTACAGAGGCTCACTTGAAACCAACTGTGCACATGTTGCTTGGAAAATCTCCCACCTGGCTTGGCTCCTTTTCCCCCCTCTCAGCTTACTTTGCAAGTAGCATGTGCATCTGTGTGGTACCAAATGAGCCTCCATAGGCAAGAAGAACAGATGAAAGAACAGAACCCCTGTTGAATTAATGGCATTTTCCCTTTATTTCGAAGTGTCAACAGAGCGAGTCATCAGATAACAGGGCATCAGAAGGCAGAGGCTTCACGTAGAACACAACGCTATACACACTTACTTGGGATTAAACATTATTGAACTCATGGGAGCTTGATTCTGTGTAGATATGTATGTATAGGATTGTACTACTGGGTGCAACTAGATACCTAAGAAGTTGAAGAAAAGAAGTTTCTTCCCTAAGCCTTGCCACTGCAGGAATTTTTCTTCAGAAGTTAAATTCTCAGATTTATTTGAAACAAAAGGGAAGGGAAGCATGGCACATTATTTGTAATGCATCTTGCAATTATGCTGGAAAATGGAATTTAAAATGGCCACTCATAAATGGGCTACTTAACCAGTGTACGATACATGTATTTAGGAGCGAATGAAATCACTGGAACAAGTTAAGACATATGTCATATATATCAGTGGGAAAGCGGTTGGTTAATTAGGTCAGGGTCCAATCCTATGTTTCTGGGCCTCATTTAGTTGTGATTTTGGGATTCCTGGTTCCTGTATACAAAATATATGCTTGTGCGCTGATTTTTCCAGACCACACTTCTTATCTGAGAGTGGAGAAACAGAAAGGCTGCAGGTGATTTACCTGTGCAGAAAAAATGTTCTGCATATGCTCAGAGATTCTAAAACATTTCTGGTTCATTGATTGATCTTTGATCCATTTATCGCTAAACATGCAGTGTTCTGTTGCTGAAAATCATCACTTCTTATTAATCGTAATTTCTTATTGATCATAATAAACAAAGCATTTGAAGAATGACTGATGTGATGTAGTGGGAGGGGAAAGAAAATCAAGATGCAAAGACTGACAAACATAATTGAAGCGGTTGCAAGTTGAGAGTTCCTGCTCTGGGCTGTCCCAGCCTAACAGCTATGAGGAGTATTGACTCCCACCATTTCCGGGTGACAATAATATTAAGGGCTCTGTAGCCCATCTGGAAAAAAATCTAGGTTGGAAGAAGACAATTTTAAATGGACGAAAGAATCACTTATGAAGGAGTGTCTGAGGGACAAGAGTGACAACCTCTGTGTCATTCTCTGTAAATCTCATGGTACACCTATAAATTAGTATCTTAACATAGTGAGTTAACTAATCATAATTTCACCAAATAAACTATTTCAGTTATTACTGTTGATAGTATTGAATTAATTTTCCAACTTATAACATGTAACTCTATTGAACTACTTTGCAAATCTAACATTCCAGACTTTGGGGAAAGGACGTTTCTTATCATTTTAACTGCAAATATAGCAGAGTGATCAGAAGGTAACTAACATACACTGGAAAGCCAGCAAGCTGTAGCGGTCAGAGACCGTTTCCACACAAGATTGTTATAGCGCTATGATTCCACTATGATTCCAGCTGGCCCCTCCCTAAACTGCAAACCCCAGGATTCCATAGGATGTTGAAAGTGGAATCATAGTGCTATAACAGTCTCGTGCAGAAATGGCCAGAGAGTTGGACTACGACCCTGGAGACCAGGGTTTGATTGCCAGCTCAGTCATGGAAACCCAGTGGGCAATCTTTGGCTTGTCACCCACTCTCAGCCCCAGAAAACCCTATGATAGGTTCTCCTTAGGGTCACCATAAGCTAGAAATGACTTCAAGGCACACAACAACAACAACAACTTTACACGTATACAGTATAATAAGTGGGCAGTTATTAAATCCTTTATCACTTTTTAAACGACACAGTTACAGTTCCAAGCAGCACAGATATATCTGTCCCTCCACGTTTTCCCTCTAATCATCAAAAAAGTTGTATTGCCTCATGGTAGTATATTGGTGTGTTTTTGACAGGCATGTATATCCATACTGCATGAAAGCCTGGCTTTTTTTGTAAAATACATCTTACAAATCAGGCTAACAATTTAAAGAACAGTAACTATCCCTTAACTATATACAACTAGGAAAAAAGAACCTTTAAAGATAAAATAAAAGTGTTTGAAAACATTCACTGGAAAGACAGGGGTCATTGTGCAAACAACACACTGATTTAGGTATAGACTAAAGAGAATGTTACTGAAGAGCTTGCATGCCTCAGGATAGCCTTTATGTTAATAAGATCTGTCTAAACAAAGCAGTCAGACCAATGCAGTTTACTCTGATGGGCATGACTGAATTTGCAAAATGAGTTTAGCAGTCTCTAATTCACTGTAATATGGAGCATAAAAATCTGCATCTTCAGAGGGCCCTAGGCTCTTCAGGCTTGCTTTGCTTTGTCTCTTACTTCTTTCCCTTAGGTGTGGGTAACGGTAGAGACTATAGGAAAGTGGGTTTGCAGGGGGGGCTTAATATTTTCTCTAGCACCTTTATAAAACACTGGAAAGGTGCTAGAAGAAGAAAAATAGATCTTAAATAGAACAACACAAAATGTAGCAGGGGGAAGGGGAGACAGAGAGTGAGAAGCCTGATCAAGATTATTCTGTCATTGTTGATTGGTGAGATACAATACATACTAAATCATGCCATCCCCACCCATTTGGGTATGTGAGTAGAAATTAAATCTTTATGGTGTTTGTGAGTACAGAATCAGATATATAGTCAGGCCTCCACATTTGCTGGTTTCACCTTTGTGGATTTGATTATTCACAGATTATTTGCTGACACCTCTGCTGCCTCTCTGTGCCATTTTTAGTAGGGACTGCAAGCCTCATGAGACTGAGAAACTGCAAATGAGGCTTGTAAGTCCCTCTTAAAAATGGTGTGGGGCAGCAGTGGAGGTGGCAGTACGCCCCACCAGCCACCTACTTCTGCCCTGTAACGGAACCCTGATGCCTCAAAGGAATCCACAGTGGGTTGAATATGGTGATCGTACCTTTTGTGTGTGTGTCAAATATGATTTGGGACGGCCTGGACTTATTCACGGTTTTTCCACATTCACGGGGGTCCTGTGCCCCTAACCCTATTGAATGTGGAGGGATGACTGTAGTATATGAGGAGACGTTGCAAAGTTGGGGGCTCTGGAGTGAAAACTATTGGAAGGATTTGGCAGGATCCATTTCTCCTTAAAACTGAATACAACAATTACAATAAGATTCAGAAGGGAAAGATAGAGATTCCATTGACCCAGTGATGCCTGGAACTGGGCAGAGGAATCAGCTAGAGAAGGATAAAAATATTTCTGAGGAAATTCACATTGTCTTGCATGTAAGAATTATAAGGAAAACGATTTTTTCTCTAAGGAGTAGAAATAAAAGGCCCAGGGTTTGCCCACCCTTTCCCCCACAGCCAAGAGCCCAAACCTGTAAGGGGTTCTGCGGCTCAAAGACTGCCATTGTAACAGAAAGAGAAACATCTCAGGAACGTCTGTGCAACAGTTTCATAGAATCTCAACATTCGTTGTTAGTCAGGAATGCAAGAAAAAGTGAAAGGGTTGCCTTTGGTCTCTGTCAAGCTTTTCAGTTGGTCTTCTCACTCACTAACCCAATAGCAGGCATCTTGTAGCCCTCCAGAATTTGTTGAATGGCAGCTCCCATCAACTTTGATCAACAGTGATGCTGACTAGAGCCAGAAATCACCTGCAGACCTGCACAAACCCATGAGGCCCTTGGTGATATGAAATTAAAAAAAAAAGATTTTGCCAGAAGAACTTCAGAGAGCCACAGCGTTAACATGAGGGAGACCAAATTCAGTTTCTGTTACAGGCAGTAAGATATCACAAGTGTTATCTTCACAGCTGAGTGCTAATAATAAAGAGGCATTCGTCTGTACAACTCTGGCCATTTCTGCACAGGACATTTGAAACGGTGCAGTCCATCCTGCAGGGAGGACGTCTGCACCTGGGAGCGGACTGGGTCCATACTATTTAACGTAGATCTGCACCCCAGCCCGCTCCGGAAAGACCCCAAGTGGTCATCCAGCGTGCTTTTGAAAAACCTGTTTCTTTCGGGTTTTCAAAAGCACGGAGCATGCCAGTGCGAGCCTGCTCCCTTGTGCAGATTTGCAGGCTCACACCAATGCGAGCCTGTGATCTGCCAGGGGTGGGCTTTAGGCTGGCGAGCTTCAGCGGTTGGTCTAGACCCTTGACCAATCAGAAGCTGCCATTTTTGATGCCGGAGCAGTGTGGAGCAATGAGCATGCACTGCTCCGGAGCAGCCCGGACTGGACTGGGGAACCATAAGACCCGGTAAGTAGCGGCACGGGGCGATTCCCTCGCCCCTTGCGGAAATGGCCTCTGTAAGGCTTAACGACCTAAAACTTGACATACTGTTCTGGAAAACTTAGAATGGAGAGAGTCCAACAGTTACCTAAGTACTATATTATTAAAAGTACTACTTTCCATGGCAATATTATAGTTTGCTTTCAGTCACACATAGAGACTTGATAATCTGTCTACCTCATTCCAGTCAAATTACTTTGCTTTCCCTTAGCATTCTCATCTTGTTTAATTTCTACATCACACATAAGACATTTTTCCCTTGAAGAAAAAAAATCATTGTGTGTGTGCATGCACACATGTGTGCACATACTTTTCTCAATACGTATGCATTCTAATATACATATTTACATTGACTCAGGTATCTTTATAAGCTTTTTCAAATAACCAGATTTTTAGTTTGCTCTTTTTAAAATGTATGTATGATTTTGTGCACACTTTTTTCTTTTTGAAATCTATTGAAAGGCTCATAAATGGACATGGTTGAAATGAGAAGCACACATGATTTGTGTCCTCTCTTTTTATATTTCCTGTGTGAAATGGAAAAAGGTACATTCTCCACAGTGTGAGATTTGTAAGCTGTAGACTGAATCCATACATCTCATGATGGAGAGGGTACAGCAGAGGCAGGGTGGGGCAGGGTGGCAACCTCCCAACTCTATGGCACTGCTCTTGCCGCTCCCCCAAATACTGAATGAATCCATACAGAAATATACACTTCTTGTACTTATGAAAGTTTCGGGAACCTTTTGAATCACCCTGTTTTGTGCTGAATCTATGTAGCTAATTACATTACTTCTAGAAAAGTTCTAGAAAAGTTCGGTTGCCTCAAAGTGGGATTGGCTGGGGTGTGAATAATCCTGTGTGATCACCCAGTGGGTGTGCCTGCCCCTCCCTACCTAAAGCAGAAAGGAAGAGTAGCAGCACTGTACGTCAAAGATGTGTACATCTGCGAGGAGATCCATGACTTAGAGCATGGAAAACAGGTTGAGAGCCTCTGGGTAAAAATTAAAGGGAGAGAAACAACAGTGATCTCATTATAAGAATTTACTATTGCCTCCCCCCGCCCCCCGGCCACACTGAAGATTTGGATAATGCCTTTCTGAAAGAAAAAGACACATACTCAAAAAGGAGAGATATAATAATAATGGGAGATTTCAACAACCCTGACATTTATTAGAAGTCATGCTCTGCCAAGAGTGTAAGGTCCAACAAATTCCTCACTTGCCTTGCAGGCAATTTCACTGTACAAAAGGTGCAGGAAACAAAAAGAAGATCAGATATTTTGGTTCTGATTCTAACCAACAGAGATTAATTGCTCAACAGGGCGGAATAGTGGGATCCTTGAGTAGGAGTGATGTGTCCTCTTGGGATTTGTTATACAGAAATTGAACAAGTTATGCAGTAAGAAGACTACAGCCCAGAATATGTAAAGATACAGGAAAAGAGTATTTAGTTACTCCAAATGAATTCAAGTACCTAGGGCCAGACGATCTGCATCCAAGAATATTAAAGGAACTTTACATATGTAATCTCAGAGCCACTGTCAATCACCCTTGAGAATTCCTGGCAGAAAGAGGAGTGTTACTGCCCTGGCTAGTCCGAGCTTTGGGGATATTAAAGATATCCCTTGATATCACAATTCGGCTGCACTTCTCTATTCCTTTCCACGTGCTTGCGAGGCCACCGAACAAGCACGTAAACAAGCTCGGCCGTTAATAGCCGTTAGATTCGAACTACAATACAGGCAGGCCAGAAATAGCTGACTCACTGCTTTAGGAGACCTCCAGGCAAGTACTCTAATTAAGTATGCACGCCACTCACAAAAGAGCCTCTGCCCCGCGATGGCAGCTTGATGGGTAAACTATACAATACCCAAGTACTCTGCGTTTGCATACTGGCTACTCTAATGAGAACCGCTACGATAACTCAATCATTCAGATTCTGACCTTTCGGAGGTTTTGTCTCCAACTCCAAATCTATTGTTTTCCCCCAAGTACGGCATAGCCTGCAGTCACAATTCTCCTTATAAAAACCCTTGCTTCCGAGACCTTCCTTGGATCGCTCCCGAGTTTCATCCCACCTTGCTGCCGCTTTGCTTGGCGAGCCTCCCCTCAGCTCCACGTGCTGAGTTACATCGCACCCCAGCCTCGCTCTCTATTTTTCTGGGCTTCAGGACAGGTGAAGTATCACCCAAACCAGTAATCCCTCTAAAAATCCCTCTATACCACTCCAACCTTTATTTTCTTTCGTTATCTTGTATGAGTGTGTCGCATACACTGTTTTGCTTGTATTTAATAAACATCTTTTATTATTTCAACTTCTGTGTTCTCCTTGACTCGACCCGACCCCGTAGACATAGGGTTCAAGATCTCACTATGTTACCCTGCCTCTCGTAACGCTAAGCAGTGCTCTGAGCTAATTTTCCCCACCTTTAGTTGAGCACATTTTGGTGTCCCTCCTGGGAACCCCAGTTCACGGGGTAACAGGGGTCACAGATTTGAGGAGGCAAATGTTGTCCCTATCTCCAAAAGGACAAACAAGAGGTCCTGAGCAACTACCAACCAGTCAGCTTGATGTCAACATCAGGAAGGCTCTAGAACAGATCATTAAACAATCAGTCTAGACACACTTAGAAAAGAGCACTGTGATTACTAAGAGCTAGCATGGGTATCTCAAAAACAAGTCATACCAAATTAATCCTATCTCCTTGTTTTGATAGAGTTACAGGCTTGGTAAATCAGGGGAATGGTGTGGATGCAAACATATCTTGATTTCACTTGAGGCTTTTGACAAGGTTCCCCACGATCTTTCAGGCAAACTGGTGAAGTGTGGGCTAGACAGAGTTACAGGAAGGTGACTGGTTGAAAGACCAAACCGAGAGAGTACTCATCAATCGTTGCTCTTCATCCTGGTGAGAGGTGACTCTGCCCAGGGTTATTTAACATCTCTGATGGAATAGCTTTTTCTTTAGAGTTCATTGGAGGGGAGGGGGTGGGTTGGCTTTTCTAGTTTCTCAGAGAGGAGACCTGCTCTTGCCATCAGATTTTGCTGTGTCTGTTTTGAAGTCAAGTTGATCATGACACAGGACTCTTTTCCTCTGTTTTCCTTTTCTGTGCTTTTCTTCTGGGGGGAAGAGAGTTGCTCAGGTTTCCTATTCTGCCTTCTAAAAGACCTCAGCTACCACCCCAAGAAGACTCCCTTGGGAGGAAAAGAGCACCCCAGAAAGATAGGAGATGCTCAGGGAAGTGAGCGTCCCTCTTATTAATACACAAACACTCACACTTACTTGGAAATCAGGAAACAAGGCCCATGTGAAAGAGAACACACAAGCTTTCATGCCACAATACAAAATATATTGTTAGGTACTGTGGGAAATCTTTGGAAATAATACATGAGAGATAATCTAGGGAATCCTCACTAGACAACATGACAGCCTAAGGAAATGACAGGCTATGGAGGAAACAAGTGCTTTAGAGGGTTGCAAAGGGTTGTGTTACATAAAACCGGCCAGGGTGTAAATTCCAGTAGCCCAAAAAGATTACTTAGTAGAAAGGAGCGGATGCCATAGATACCCACAGAAACCAGTCAACCTCCAGGAACACCACAGATAGGGAAGCACTTTTGAGAGAGTGCCACAGAATGCTTCCTAGAGATCTTACCGGCAATGTGGTCCCTCTGCTCATCTGCTGTGCTGCCCCCTTCCCAGGAGTGTGTGGCAGCAGTTTTCCCCATCAAGACGGGAAAAGATGAGGGAGGGGAAATGGAGGGAGCAAGCAAGAAAGATGAACTGGGAAGAACAAGGAGGTGCTGCTGCTTCTGCATGACTGCATGAATGCTGCATGCACACCTGTCCTCCATGCTCAAACAGAAGTTGGCCAGAAAATATGGGGGGGGGTGTAGACAATGCCACTGTTAGGTGGATTTGTAATTGGTTAACTGACCAAACCCAAAGGGTGCTCACCACTCACTCCTCTTCATCCTAGAGAGCGGTGACTAATAGGGTGCCACAGGGTTCTATCCTGCGTCCAGTGCTATTCAACTTCTTTATAAATGACTTTGTATGATAGAATACAGGGCATGCTGATCAGATTTGCAGAGGACACCAAATTAGGAGGAGTTGCTGATACTCCAAAGGATAGGATCAGAATTCAAAATTACTTTGAGAGATTGGAGAGCTGCGCCAAAGCTAACAAAGTGAATTTCAGCAGGGGAAAATGTAAGGTCCTACACTTGGGCAGAAAAAAATGAAATAAATGGTTATAGGATGGTGACACCTGGCTTGGCCACAGTACATGTGAAAGGGATCTAGGAACCTTAGTAGACCATAATCTGAACATGAGTGAACAGTATGATGTGGCAGCTAAAAAGCAAACAAAACAATATGATTCCAGACTGCATCGATAGGACTATAGAGTCTAGGTCAACGGAAGTAATATTCCCATTCTGTTCTGCTTTGGTCAGACCTCATCTGGAGCAGTATGTCCAGTTCTGGGCAGCACAATTCAAGAAGGATATTGAGAAGCTGGAACGTGTCCAGAGGAGGGTGACCAAAACGATAAAAGAACAGGAAACCATGCCCTACGAGGAGAGGCTTAGGGAGCTGGGTATATTTATCCCGGAGAAGAACTTCCTGATGCTAAGAACAGTTCAATGGTGAGATACACTGCCTTGGAGTGTGGTGGAGTCTGCTTCTTTGGAGGTTTTTAAACAGAGGTTGGATGGCCATCCGTTGGGAGTGCATTAATCGTGTATGGCAGGGAGTGGGACTGGCTGGCCCTGTGATCTATTCCAACTGTATGCTTCTATGAATAAGAGCGAGCAGCAAGACTTTGCTAAATGTGGTCAGAATGTCACCAACATGGAAGAAGAACAAAAGGAGCAAGGGATCATGTGAAACACAAGCCCTAAGAAGGAACTGCAATTGGAACAACTTTAAACTGTTGTTTAATATGCAAAGGAAAAGCTGCTTGTGAAGAACACAGAACACAGGAATAGTCACCAATGATTTCATAAGTTTGTATGCATCATATGAATAGTGAATTTTAATGTGAGAACAGCAGTATAATATTAGGCAGAGTTACATTCACACTGACTAGATTGTCCCTGTGTATCATCTAAGGCTATTCTGAGTTAGGCACTTAAAAGATGTAGAATCTGCAAGATCTCACCAGAGAAATTCAGCAAATAAATGAACTAACAGTATGCCACCAGTTTACCAATGGGAGCTGCTATAAAATACCTGGAATCAACCTCACCTTCATTGCACATCCCAAGCCTATATATAGTACTGGGGAGCAGGGGGCTAAAACACACCACACATTACAAGAGAAATCAATTATGTTTTCCTTTATATTTACCACCTCACCAAAGACAAATATGCTACAGATACTCATATATCTGTAATAATAATGGATAGGTAGTCACTGCTGCTTTAAAAAATATTAACGCTGAACTGCTAATTTAGGTATAATTATATTCTGTGATGCACACACACACACAAAACAATCTGAGGAATTTTCAAACCCCTCCCTACTCTTTTGGTATACGTAGAGTCAATTCACACATTACAGAGAAAGAAAAAATATATGTGGCCCAAACCAGATGTCTCCTTTATCAGTACTTTAAAGCCCCAGATGAGTTACATTGTTCTCAGTTACATTATGTCCTGTGACTTTTAGGGATCAGTTGCAGAGCTTGAACAGCTACTTGTAAATAAAGTTACTATTCTAATGCTTCCTCTCCATCCTTATCATCACCCACTTGCAATTTTTGAATGCTAATTCTGCTGCATTCTACTGCAAACCACACATATGTACTCTAAGACACCATTACAAATAAATGCAAGATTTAAAAAATTCAATTATTCATAAAAATTTATGAAAGGATGGTATAGCAATACACAGAGACCTATCCCCCACCCAGGAACAAAATCCAAAAGGATGAACAGAAATATTTTTAAAACTTGAAATATCGTTTCGAAAATACTGCCTGAGAAAACCAGTTGTTCACAGAGGTCATTGCTGAATAAATGGAGAAGACTGTAAAAAATACCAGGACATTGTTGTTGTTGTCATTGTTGTTTTGCAATCCTGTGGAATTTAAAGTTAAGTCATTGCACCAAAAAGCCATGTCAGCAAAGCATTTTCAAAACAACCTCTTTCCTTGTCTACTGTACTTAGAAAAAACAGTAAAAAGCACCGCAGTACAAAAATCCAGTTTATGCATATATCTACTTGAATCAAAAGGGACTGGGTTAATCAGCAGTGGGCATGGGCAGGAAATTCTGAGAGCATCCAAAATCTGCCACTTTGCACGGAGTAACTCCTTGCACAAAGAGGGTCTCTCACCCACTCAGGGTACCTCCTGGTGTGGAGGAGCTCTAAATGTGTACCTCAGTATGCACAAGGAGACATTTTGTTGAAAATGAGGGTGGCAAGGCAGTGTTTATTCTACAGAGGATGCCAGCTGGGGACATGGGGGCAGCGACCAGTGGTTGGTTCACGTGGCCCCATGATTTTCTCATGTGCACTTTCAGTGTGTGTTGGGGGGCACGAGCCTCCTTTAAGAATGTGAGCTGCTCATGCTTCCAGTTTCCCAGCTATGTCATCATGTATGAACAAGTTCTGGGAATGTCTGCCATTGTGTTATGTAACAGGAAGAAATTTGACATAACTGAAATGATCCTATTTCTTTCAAGTAAGTTTTTAGGAGGAACAATAGCTTAAACAGAGAGAGTGTGCACATGAAGAAATTAGTACTTTCATGCAAAACCCGGTATTGGTGGACTACAGAAACAAGAGACAAGCAAACAACTTCAGGGAGCCAATCATGTTTTATAGAAAGATCGATTCCACAGGCCAGCATAAAAGCACTCTCACTAATTAGACACTAATTACTAGAGGAGCCTCAAAAATATGTTTTACTACCTGAGGAGAGAAAATGTTAAACAAAAGTGAAGTAACTTTTCTGAATGAAAGAAAACAACCTTCTGAGGAAAACAAAGGCAGGGAGCACAATGAAAAAGCAGAAAAAAAGTGCCTTCACTGAAAGCAAAGACCACAGTCAGCAAAGATCAAAAAGCAGCCCTGACAGTAAAGGAATGCCATGGAAAGCATCCGGTATCACTTCGCCCTGGAGAATCCCATAGATCACAGGAACTTTTGTGCACCTGGAAGGAGCCCTCTGTTCCGGGTTTTCAGAAGGTGATACATTCCTTCTGAACTCTCCCTACTATCACATTACATGACTCTTGCTGTACCTTCAAAAAGACTTTAAAAGAGACTGGAATACAACAATCTCATTTAATTAGATGCAAGGTGAGAGAAAAAGCCCTATCATCTAAGATTTAGATCTTACCTTCCAGTTCTCAAGAGAGAAATACACTGGCCTCCCTCTGCTGGATTTCTCGGCTAGCATAGTTTAGGCGAGAGGCTCTTCATTTTCCAGGCAGAAGCCGTTCATTCTGTCTCCCTTTTGCGCTTGCCAGAGCAATCGCCTTACAGCGAATAGCTGTTTTCCTGAAGTGTGGTCAAATGAACAGACAGGACAACACAAAAGGTTGTAGCCGGTAAGAAATTCTCCAAGAACACTACACCTGTTTTCTCAGCTAAAAATTACAAGAAAACAATGGCTCTCAGTGTTCTCTCAGCAGCAGCCTCCCCACAGATGAGTGAATAACTTAAAACGCGCACACACGCATTGGAACAATTGCCTAAAGCTAAAAGACACAGGCTGAACTACTGTTCAGACTAGCCTGTTAATCTGACTCACTGAACTCTACACACATACAGAGAAACACAGGCATGCTGGGAAAGTGTTTTTAAAAATGGTAGGAGCTTGAGTTGAAGAAAGGACAAATCTCTCATTTCCTTCATCTCTCGCTTGCTTTCCACTGGTTTCCCCCCCCCCCCAAAACATTCATGGGGTGGTGCCAAGACAGGAAGAACTCTGGTCTGATACTCGCTCACAGACTGCTTTAAAAAAAATACAGAAGCCCTTCCCTCTTTATGAACGTTAAAAGTCTTGGAAACAAGGCTATGGTCATTTTATTAAAGATTCTGCCTTTCCTATAGGCAAAAGTAGTGATCTACAGCCAAATATTGCAGCATATCCCCAGCTTGTAACAGAAGTATAGGAGTCATGCAGTCCTCCAGATGTGGTTGGACTGCACCTCCACATATTTTTCTTTATTGGTTGTGCTGGCTGGGAGTTACAGTCCCATCTGGATGGCTGCATAATTCCCACCCATCCCCTCCTCTAACATGAGTACAGTCAGCCTTCCACATTTACAGCTTTTCACAGATTTGATTATTTGCAAGTTTCTCCAAGCTCTGCCCCCCTCCAGTGCTTCTTTTCCAGGGGAATCTTCCCTCTTGGCGGCTTCAGTCAGGCTGCGCAGCCCTCTAAAAACCCACCTCTCATCCTTCTCCTCCTCCACCAGCTGCTACCTGGCCAGCTAAGATCAGATCACAGCCTGATTTCTCAGCACCATGCTGACCCATCTCCTTTCCCTCTCCTTTCCCTGATCTGGTGGGGACACTGGTGCTCACTCTCCCCACCGTGCCTTCACCCCCTTCCTACAGACAAACACACACGGATTTTAATATTTGTGATCTTTCCACTTTTGTGATGGTCCTGTGCCCCTAATCCTAGCGAATAGGCAGGGCTGACCATATTATATTCAGGGCCCCGGCCAACTTAGTTCAGGGTGCCCCGGCCAAGAAAAGGGGAAAGGCATCACTATATGGGAGATGGGGGTGAGATGTGGCTCTGCATAGGAACAGCAGATCTTAATCTGCCCATGTAGATATAAACTTAGAAGTAATATTTACAATTTTGATAGAAATGCAGTAGATCTCACCATGGTGGGGGAAATGGTAACCATGTGCCCTGCTTGCCTATTCAGTCATATGACTGGGGGAAAGGAAACTTCTGAGGGGCAGTTTCAAAGCTCCTGGTCTCCCTTTCTATGGTTCTTTAAACCAGTCTTGGATTAGGTAGTCCTTCATACAGATGAAATGTTCAGACAGGGCCTGTCCTCTCACAGCTCTTCAGAGGACTATCTTTTGCAAAGTAAGATATGTTGACACCTCAGCCAGGAAAAGGAACTTTGTAATGCTATCTGGGACTTGCAGGAAAAGGTCTACGGGACACTTTTTTCTTCCATTCCCAGCCTTCTGAAATCTTTCTGCAGTGCTACAGGATTCTGTCTCAATTCAGATATAAACCCTGTGTGTGGCTGAAGGTGGATATTGTTAGTTGTTGTTCTCTTAGCCACATGTTCCCTCATCCTCAAGGTTTATCCCTTTGAGATTACTATAAACTGCTAGGGGTTCAAGCAAGTCAATTCCTCCCATGTGTTTGTGTGTGTGCGGGCACGTGCACATGTTTCTTGGACAGACACCTTCAACTTTCCAGGCTCCTGGAGACTCCTGAGAAAGCCGAGCCCTCATGATTCATAAACAAATATATTTCTGTATTCTAAGGAAGCCCCTCACCTCTGCAGACAGACCACCTCTTGCTTCCCAGTGGGTGGTCTCATTTAAGTGCTAAACTGAGAGACACAAGATTGGCAGGTTTGGTATTAAACGAGAGAAGGGAGGACCCACCACAAAATTCCCCGGTTTATTTTCACCCCCCATTACAAGTGCCCCTGCTCTGGGCTTCAACCAGTCAGTAGCAGAAGCCCCACAACACTCTTTGAGAGATGCGGAATGGAGAGGGTTTCATCAGGGACAAAGACGAGGAAGGATATCTTTCCCTTCGCCATTTTTTTCCTGAAACCTCCTTGGAGAGGATGGGGAAGGGAGTCTTCTTTGAAAACAACTCCAACAACATATGTTATTTTCTTCACCGGAACCAAATTCCCCCTCAAGGAACCATAACTCCAGGCAACACGATTCCATCCTCCTCCACTGCTATCCCCTCCTCACTGCAATTGCCACCCTCACACTCTGGCTCAACTGCTCTCCACATCCTGTGAATTTTAGAAATCACTCATTATAAGATTAAAATTGGAAATGAAAAATGCAAACAAAAATAGGAGGTTTGAGTAAAATGTGTAAGAGAAGTCAATCAATTCAAGCAATAATCACACACTAATTATGAACTAAGAACAGAAACTTGGAAGGAATTCTGGCAACTGTTGGGGGTCAAACGGCTGCACTGTGCTCTCCCCCTGAGAGATTTAAGATTTAAGAAAAAAATAATTGTCCCCAAATACCTCCCCCCACAACCCCCTGCAGAGACTGAAGACACTTTTACCATTTTTTAACCCTTTTTGGGCCATTTTAAACCCAAGGAGAGGCCCTTTTTTCCCCAATAGAAAGTGAACAAGAGGTTGAACTCTGGGCCACTTCCTGTTGAAATAAAAGCACAGAAAACTTTGGCAAAACTGCCTCCTACACCATCTAGGACAGTACATCTCAAGCTATCTTCTTTTCCCAACGTGCCAGGGTCCAGTATCATATTTGTGCCCATTGGCTACAAGTGTTTCTTTTCTTCATGGAAACTCGCCAGAGACTACCACTGGTGCATGGACCACCATTTTGAGTAGTACTGCCCTGGGGTACATGTGGAGGCAATTATTTAATGGGCAGACTGGGATGGCCACAAGCAGGCTCCTGTTCACACTTTATCCCTATCTAGTCCTATCTAGTTCAACCCATTGTTCATGCTTGCTCTAAAACGCCAGGTACAACTGACCATCTCTGACAAAAAGCTGCCCAGCCACTCCTTAAATGCCACCAGCAAAGGAGAACCTACTAATTCCTCAGGCAGAATTTCCACTGCTAAATAGCTCTGGCTATTAGGAAATTTGTCCTAATATTTAGCTGAAATCTGCTTTCTCTCATTTTCCATCAGTTCATTCTAGACCTGCCTTCTGGGGTGACAGAGAACAAGCTGGCTCCATTGTCTACATTTTCTCAAATTTTCATCCCTCAGGTGTTTTGGACTTCACCTCCCTGAAGCTCTAATGATCTTGGCCAAGGTCAAGATTATGGAAGCTGAAATCCAAAGAATCTAGAGGACCAGAGTTTGAGAACCACTATGCTACATTACACTTTTTCAGATGTTTAGTATTTCCCCCTTGTTTTCTCTCCTCTAAGGAAAACATATCAAGGTCCTTCAGTATTCTTCATAGGACTTGATTTCTAGACTCCTCACCATCATGGTCCTTCGTCCTTGGATGCACTCTAATGCACTCTCACACAACATCCTTCTAAAAGTGTGGCCCCTTGAACTAGACATAGTACTTCAAATGCATCTTGGCTAGCACAGAATAGGCTAGGATTCTTGGTCTGTGTGATCTAAGCATTATGCTTCTGCTGTTATAGCCCAAGATTATAGCAGTTTTGCAACAACAGCATCACATGTCTGGCTCATATTCAGACTGTGATCCACATAGGTCTTTTTCCCGTGCATAGCTGCCAAACGAGGTTTTTCCATCCCTTTGCTTGTTCTTTGTTCCCCTTTCCTTTCTTTTTTCTTTTTATCTTAATACAAGATTTTACATTAATCACTTACTGAGTTTCATCTTGTTGTTTTGGGCTCAGTATTACAATCTGTCAGGATCCTTTCCAGTCCTGATCCTGTCTTTTGTGGTACTAACTGTTCCTACTAGCTCTGAGTCATCTGTGGATAAGCAGCCCCTCACATCCTTCAGGTCATTTATATGCCAAATAATGCCAAATAACATGGACTTTTGGACCCACACAGTCCCCTCTAGACGGATGCTGAGACATTAATTAGCAGTGGGGCACCTGTTCAACCTGCTGTGAACCCATCTAATAGTATCATTCAGCCCATATCACAGAATCATAGAAGTGGAAGAGACAAAGCCAACAAGTGATGTCTTATCAATAATGATGTAAATGAAAACTTTGTCAAATAATCTTTTGATGAAATCAGTTTAAATTACTATGCCAAACTAGTAGCTCTTTCCAGAGGGCAGGCCAAGGGAAGTTGGCCTGGCCTATCTTATTCCTAGAAGGTTCCAAAGTGTTTTGAGGCAATCACAGAGCAAGGTTATCCATTTAGTGTAGTGGTGTTTCCCCATTTTTCCAACTGATTGCACTTCGCACTAGCACCTCTACAACACTGCCATACTTACACAAACACAAAGCACCATAGATCAAATACAAAAAACAAAAAACAATCAATATTTCACACTAAGAAAGTGTGCAATAAGCATAGCATGTTATTCAATCAAGTATGTTTGTGCACTCTTGTGTTCAATGCCACGCTGCAAGTTTGCAGGGTCAATAGTTGCACACTGTCATCGTGGTGACATCCTATTCAGAACCACTCAGCCCCTTGTTCCATTTCAGAAGTACGCCCTCCAGTGAACACTAGGTGTCACTCCAGAGTAAAAAATGACCCCCAGTTCACACAAAATTCTTGTCAAACTTATTCCACATCCTGTCCCAGCATATAAACTGAGACATTTATCACATATTAACTTAAAGTAAAGCAGCCTAGCAATTAATATAATAAGCTATAGGCTCAGGGTCTCAAATCTGACACTCCCTGCTTTGGTTGCAAAGCATTGCTGGACAGCAGGAGGAAGTTATTGACTCTTGTTTTCCTGGTCAGTGCCTTAACCTGTGCAGACTCCCCAAACAAGTTTACTGTCTTTTGGGAACATCCAAGAATAAATGATAAAATTATATTACAAGGTTAGAATATTATATTTAACATATAATATGAAATATGAAATAAATATTAAGACCAGGACTAAGGCCCACGGTCTATAAAGTCTGGCAACAGGAAGTTTAAAGTGTCAGATATTCAGAGTGATCAGGAATGGTGTTGTGCAGTGTCGTCAAATGTACTCGCATTTTACCTGTCCCTCATATACCTATATGCCTTGGTCTTGCCCAAACACAGGTGAGGAAGATGGTATGCTTGGGACCAGCAAAGATGCTTTGTTCTTATCCAGCATTATTTTATGAATTATCTGAGCCTCATTGAGGAAAGGATTATGGCAGGAGGGAGAGGAGGGCTCTCCTGGCATCCTTCCCTACTTTTAATCTAGGCCAATGCAAAGACATCCATGCTCTCCACTATCTATACGTTAATCATAGGGTTGGAAAATAACCTAGCTGAACTTGAAATCCCATAATGGACAGCAAGTATAATCTCACAATGTGATCTCATCACTGAAACTCCTTTCTGGAATATAAAAAAATTAAGCGTATACTTTGCTGAAAAGAAAGAGGCCCAACAGACAGGGAGAGAGAATAGCATGGTATGTAACTGCTTTCAAGGAAATCTATCATTCTGAGACTGAAAGCCATGTTGCAACCATCGGGTAAAAGAAAAGAGGGAACTGGATACAAGAGTGACCGCATATCAAAGCCCATGCAGCCAAGCCAGAGGAAATGGAAGTGTCATGCCTTAACTAGGCACAGACAAGGAAGTCTTTTAAGGCTTGCTCTCCCTTAAAAACAGCACCACACAACATTAAAAGCCCAACCTTAGTCAGTTTGTAAAAGTTTGATGGCATAAAAATATTTTGAATTGCTGTTGGAAGGAGAGCAAGCAGGGGGCCATGTTGGCCTCCCTAGGGAGGGAGTACCAAGTCTAAGAGCAGCCACCAGAAAGGCCCTCTCCTTTGTTCCCACCGAATGAGCATGAGAAGGCGGTGGGGCAAAGCGAAGGGCCTCTCTGGGCTTTATAGATCAAAATCAGTACTTTGAACTGTGCCTCAAAACAGACCATCAGCCAGAGGAGCTGCTGCAACAAGAGAATTGTGTACTCCCTATAGGCAGCCCCAGTTAACAACCTGGCTGCAGCTCTTTGGACCAAATGAAATTTCTTTGTACTTTTCAAAGGCAGGCCCCGGTACAGTGCATTACAGTAATCTAAATAGGTTAAATGAAGGCATGTACCACCATGCCATAGCCAACTTCACCAGAAATGTGTGAAGTTGGCACACTAGTTTTAATTGTGTAAATGCACTCCTTGTCCCTGCTGAAACCTGGGTCTCCACACTCAAGAGTCCAATCCAGGAGTACCCCCAAACTGCAAACCTCTGTTTTCAGAGGGAATGAAACCACATCTAACACAGGCTGAATCCCTGTTCCAAGATCTTTCTTTCAATCAGCCAGGAGCACCTCTGTCCTGTCTGGATTAAGCTTCAGTTTGTTTGCCCTCATCCAGGCCAATAAAGCTGCTAGGTACTGGTTCAGCGCAGGAATAGCTTGGAATTGTGTGGGAATAAAGCTGGTATCAGCATACTGGTGACATCTGATCCCAAAACTCTAGACAACTCATCCCAGAGGTTTCATGTTGATGTTAGATACCATAGACAGCAAGACTGAACCCTGAAGGCTCCACCGGCCAATGGTCAAGAAGTCAAGCAACAGTCTCCCAGAACCACCCTGTGAGAACACCCTTCCAAGAAAGAATGTGGCCACCGTAGAACAATATCTTCAAGTCCCATCCAAGAGAGGCAACTCAGAAGGAAACCATGGTTGATGGTATCAAAAGCCCCTGAGAGGTCCAGCAGAACCAGCATGGACACCTCTCCCCCTGTGCCCTGTGGAAGTCATTCATCAAAGTGAACCAAGCTATCTCCATCCCATAACCAGGCCTGAAATGAGACTGAAATGGGTCTATATAATCTGCCGCATCCTGGATCTCTGGAGTTGAGAAGGCACTATGGTGATCCTGTATGATAGTATCCAAGGAAGGGTGTGGGGGTTTTTTTTGTTTTGTTTTTGTTTTTTTGTGTGTTTAACCAGAAAAGGTCTTACCACAGCCTCTTTCAGGCGTATTGGACGCTTGCCTTGTTGTAATCACTTCCCTCACCCACTTAGCCAGTCCTCCTCTGGCCTGTTTGATGTCAGAGCTCCTATGCATTTAATTGTTGCGTAGAAAAGGGAATGTCAGCAGGTGTTGCTTGTTACCTGGTTGTGTGATACCAGCACCTGGTGAAATTCCCTCTTCTACACAAGATACAGGAGCTCCCTCCAGTTTTCATTCTGACAACACTAATAATATCTCTGTTTAGAGTGGCTCTAGCCAGTTAGCTCATTATGATGCTTATCTTTCAGTCGGAAAGGAGGAGGAGTAAAAGTAATAAATACCTTAAGGTTTAAAAATGTACTTCTGACAACTTATCATGAAAGGCTTAGAGGACACTCCAGTCAGAAAGTAGGAAATAATTTTATAGTCTCTTCCCAAAAAAGAATAGGAAACTCCTGATTCCATTCAGATACAACCAAGTCCAGTGCCCCAACTGTTAACAGACTTATCTGGTTTTCTAGTGGTACTAGTAGCTAAGGTGAAGGTAGCACTTTTGGCCTTGCAATGCCATGTTGTGGGGGCTACACAGAAGCCCTATGCTTACCCATACTTTTCTGTCCACCTACCCACACCATGTCTAAGTAGTCGTGGACACAAAGTCTACCTTTGTGACAAAGCATGGAAGGCAGATCTAGTATTCAAAATGTAATAGAAGCCCAGGGCCCTTCACTGCTCAGTGACTAGAACCAGAATTCCGGTGCTAATTTTTTAGGAGATACTTTACCCTCTGCACTGAAAACATCCTGCATATACCTGTAGCCAATATCATGCTGACATAGTTGGAGAAAGTATGGGAAATCTACACGATTAGTTGTTCTATGTGTAATCAGTCAATTTTAATACAGTTTTTTACAAGGTGAACTAAATCAGAGATTAGGCTAATAAGTCTGTAGTGTCCTCTTTGCTCCTTTATTTATGGCTTTCCTTATTTGTGTGATATATTCTATTTGAACAACTATTGTATTTATTTAATATATTTATATCCTGCCTTTTGGGAATAAAATTCTTACAAAGCATATTACAATAATGTATAAACAGTTTTCAACAATATAACATAATAAAGAGCAGAAACACAAAATCACAATAAAATTAAACAGTGCCAGGCAACAATCAGTCCAGTAACTAGAGATCACAAAATACTGCAACACCACAATAACAGCAACCCAAACAAAATCCTAAAGATGTTCCTGTTTATTTTATAAAAGTTGCCTATTAGGGGGAAAAAAGTCTTAAAAGGGAGCTGGAAATAATACATTGTTTAATCCATTTATAACAATATAAAAATTATAGCTGGTTTCAAACTCTTTCAAACTTTCTAAGAAAATTTGACACTACTGAAGTTTTCCTTTTGAAAATAATTGGTACTGGTTTGGATTTTCCAGGCAGCTTGCCTCTTAAATCTGTGGGGAATTTGATGGCACAGTAGACACTTCCTGAGCAGTTTCATAAGACCTACATCTTGCATCAGACCCTAGGAGGTAGGGTCACTGCACTCAGTTCAACAACTCACAGCTCTCTCTGAACAGTCACTAATGTCCTTGACCTCTACGGTTTTGCTGCCTCCTCCTAGGCAGAACTACCTAAGAAATGAACACTTTGTTCTGTTTCACTAAAAGCAACAACCCCAGAGGTTTCTGACCCCCCCCCGTTGTTCAATCTGCGTTTTTTTCTTCCATTCTTTAAAAGCACACACAGTAGCCTACAAAGACAAGAGGCAACTACTTGGTTTGTTCCTAAAATCTGGGTCTTCCCTCCCCACCTATGTTTACCTTTCACGATTTGTCTTCTAGGAACCGGGAATAGTAAAGGAATTCTGGAGGGACAGCCTTGAGCAGGAAGTCGTGTGGCAGCAGGAAGTCTGCTGGTTTTTACACTTTTTCCCTTTCAAAATATTCCAAAAACATGAGTCAGTGATGGGAATAGGAGAGAGAACACCAAATGGGAGTGAGTGTTCTGAAGGAAAGTTGGCAATAGGAAATGAAAACAGTTTTCAAAAAACCACGGCTTTAATCCAAAATTGGCCCTTAAGATGTTGTCCAGAGCAGAGGGTCCTCCTCTCTCCCATTAAAGAAGCTTTTAAAAATCTGCTGACCAGAAACAAAACTAAGTTTTACTAAAGGGAGGAAGGGAGCATGGTTGACGAAACTCAGCACCATCTCTCTAAGCAAGAATAACAGGGTTGATAGGGATGTTAGAAACCCATCATTTTGAATTGTGATTTCATTATTTCACAATTCACGTACACAAGGATGTAAAATTAGATCAGGAGTGGAGGCCACTTTAGACTCCACACAAAGGGAGAAATTAATCCAGAGTACGATCCCTTTGTCTTCCTGAACAAAACAGAAGTGTACAAGTTCTCCCTCTGTATGATTTGCATTGCATGATGCACCTAGTGTGATTCTGTCATGGTTGCATGCACTCACTCAGAAAAGCACTGCATTTGTTTCGGTGCAAAATACATTTACAGAGCAAGGCTACATTTGGGCTATCTGTCCAGTTTTAAAAAAAAATGCCTTCTGTATGGCCATGCTGGCTACACAATGTTGACAAACAAAACTAAAAAAAATTGTAAGCTGAATTTATGAATTTAAATATAGTTAAGATAGTTAAGAACTTTTTTTAATCCACATCAAAACAAACTGAATTTGATTCTCACACACCTGCCCTGGGCCAATGCAACAGACATAGCTATTCCTGGTTTGGGTGGACCATGTTGTAAAACCCTGTCATATAGCTGTTCAGGATGAGGAAGGTGTTGACATCACAAACACAGTTGAATTCTTAGACTCTTTCCACACTATGCCTCAAAAGCGTGTTGTTCTGTTACAATCCCAGCATTGCCATTTCCGTGATGGTGTCATGTTAAGAACACTCTCTACCGCACCCTTTCACCTTAAGTGGTTGAGTAGTGTTATTGCCACGGGTGTGCAGTCACATCATAACATCATGACACACTGATAACACTATTGCATTTTTGCACTGTAATGCTAAATAATATATTTTTAAAAAAAATTAAAAAATTAACTCAAAGGAGAAATTTAAAGAGGTGATAGATTCCAAACTTGCCACACCATGGGAGTAGCTAAGGGAGGGATAACCTGGGCATGCCCACATCCCACCCACTCCTAGATCCGTGACAACAGGAAGCATTATCAAATGCTGTTGAGGAACTACACTCACCCAGCTGACAGAATTGTAGCATTAAGGAGGCTGTTAATGGATTTTTTCTGGAAATGAAATAGGGCTGATTTGCAGCACTTGGGAACATGACAGCAACTGGTTAGTAACAATGTTGTGTGGTAGCAGAGCTCCTGAACCACGAACAACCCATTGCTGTGGTGGGATGACAATGTCATGCAGAAAGGGCCTTAGAAATTGATTTAGACTTTTGAGAAATAAGAAATCTAAGACCCTGTTTGGATAGAAAGCTCTATTTATTTTGCATTTTAAGCAATTTTGACTTTTTCTGCTGAATACATGGAGAAATCCAGTAATTTCTGACATTTCCTTTCTAAAAATGAAACAAACTTGTTCACCTACCCCTGGCTTCTTTCATAATATGAGAAAGAAGTTATTTCTTGTGCAAATTTGCAAAGTTCCTGGTGTGCCAGCAGGCTTGTATTTAATGAATCCAAGGTATTCATGTGACTTTTCAGAACTCTTATATTTTGCCTACAGATTAAACATATAAAACCTAAGATCAACTTTCCTATATGCAATAAATCCTAAGAAGTTCTTGTCTGGTCTCTCCAACAAAGAAGAAGGAAGTAATTGTAGCGAGTCTGATAAAAATCACAATCCCATCGTCAAAGCACAGAGACTGGAGAGACCCTTGGAAATGTGCCCTAAAACTGGAAGGCTGATGTCAGTCATTCAAAATAACTCTCTGTCCTTCCCTGTCCTGGGTGTTTTCAGAGAGATGACATCTAAGATACAAGTTTTCTGTGTTGTTTTCTTACCTTCTGAAGCGCAAAAGAAGTTTCAAAGAAAAGGGCTTAATGAAGAGAGAGGGAGGGAGAAACATGCCAATACAGAAGTAATTACTGTAATTTAAACAAAAAGCGAGATGAACAATAACAGATTATGCCATTTTTTCATATTTATTTTTAGCTCGTGCTTTGTTATGCATTTATTACAACATCTATATCCTCCTGCCACATTGTCTTCCTTCGTTCCAGTATTAGTGGGAAGTAGGGCAGACCGCTCAATGAAAATGGGAACATGTGTAAACCAGAACTTATGCAAGTTCCACTAATTCAATGGATCTCCTTTATTTGGAAGTAACAACCAGGTACGATCCCTTGTGGCGTTAACAGTTCGACACGTTTGCAGCCCAACCCTACTGCATGCCTACCCTGCACCTACAGTAAGCCCCCTATAGTTCAGTGGGGCTTACTGCGCGGTCAGCCTGTCGGGTTTACACAGTTACTTAAGAGCAAACCGCAATGGATCTTGTGAGACTTAGGACACTTCCACGCTAGTGTGATAGTGCTATTATTCCACTTTCAACATCCTATAGAATCCTTTGAGGCCCCTCCCTAAACGGTAAACCCCAGGATTCCATAGGATGTTAAAAGTGGAGTAACAGGCCACTTTCGCACTACGCTGTGATAGTGCTGTTATTCTATTTTCAACATCCTGTGGAATTCTGGGGGTTGTAGTTTCCTGAAGCCAAAGAGCTTTCAGGCTGAGAATTCTAAAGGCCCCTCCCTAAACTGCAAACCCCACGATTCCGTAGGAGGTTGGAAGCGAAATATTAGCAGCCTTAACAGTCTGGCGCGGAAATGGCCTTAATTCCAGATCAACACGCACAAGACAATGCTCCGCAACACGCAACTCCTTTTGTCTCCCTCCAGTTAAGCCAGCAGAGTTCCCCTCCCTCGCCTGCAAATCGTCGTAGGAGCAAAATGAACCGATGGGCATGAAAAGGAGCGAGCGACGCGCGTCCCGAAGTCTTTTGCCTCCTTTCGCTCGCCGGAACGAAAGAACGTCCGGGAGCGGTACCGTAAATATTTGAGCAGGCGCTCTCGTTGAAAAGCGTTATCTTTAAGTGCTTTTGTGGGCCTTAGTCTTTTGATGGAAGGGGGCTGAAAACAGGAAAGCGCCCCTGTAGCTTTCATAGTTGTGTAGAAGAGAGAATTTCAGCAGGAGTAGCTTGTTATCTGGTTGCCTGACAAGCTGAAATTGACTCTTCTTCACGACCACTGAGGGTACCGGAGCCTAGGGAACATCGTTTATGTGGTGGTTTCCCCCTCCCTCCCTTTTTTAAAGGGATAGCTACTGCAAAAACACAAAAAAAGATTACTCCGTTCCTGGGGAGAAAAAAAGTCGAAAAGCTGTACTCAAATCGAACATTCAAGGAACGTGCCTCAGTATCTCTGGCTATAACAGCGCCGAGCGACTTCGACAACGCAAAAGGACAGCCGTCTCTCCCAAGCCGCATTCGCATTCATTTTTGTCTCCTAGAGGCTGCCGTAGCTGCCCACTTTTGCGCGTGCGGCCTAGTTACCGGTGAAGTTCTTGTCCTTACCAGTCATGGCGGCTGTTTGGAGGAGGTGTCGGGCATTGCCTGGAGTGGGCTGCAGTAAGTCTATGGCAGGGTGCTTGGCTTGGAGAGGGGGTCGTCCGTCGTCTCCACGTGTCTGAATGCCGTTTGTCTCTCTTCTCTAAGTGGAAGAGCTCTCGCCACCAAACATAAATAAAAGCCGTTGTTTCGCTGTTCAGACTTTTGGCGGGGGAAACAGAAACGCTGCGCTGAAGTCGCTGGGCCGGAATCGATGCCCACAGACACAGTTGGCGCGTGCGGGTGGAATGGAGGGTGCCCGCCTGATGCTCGGTCTCGCTTTTCCCGGGGTTTGCCTTTGAGGCCTCTCCCTAAACTGTAAACCCTAGGATTCCAGAGGATGCCGAAAGTGGGATAATAGCGCTATAACAGTGTAGGGAGGAAATGACTCAAGTGAACCACTGTAATCATTTTGTATCCATTTAAACTTTGGCGAAATTTTTGTAGATTGTGCCTTTTTTGTATTAGATTTCTTCCTGAGCCTGCTGTTTTTATTGTTTCGCTACACTCATACTTGCCAGCTTTGGGTAATACCCTGATGAAATGGATATAGTCACTGTAATAAATGAAATAATAAACTTTGTAAGTGAAGAGTTGCATAACTTTGATTTTATGAATTTTGGCATCAAACACCCAGCAGGAGCAGATTCTTACCTGAAAAGTTCCATTATCTAGTGTTAGTGTATCTGTAAGGTAGCAGTCACAGACTGGGTTGGGTGTAATTTTCCTACCTCTTGATAGTCTTCCCAGTAAATTTGCATAGGACTGGACTGTAGAGATTATAGTATAAAAGTAGTATAAAATTAACACGAGGCTTATTATTAAATTGTAGCTCGATATTAATGCAGACTTTTCTTTTGAAGGGTGCCTTTCTCTTTCGTTTGAACGCCTCAGTTCTAAAGATGTGGAACCAGCAAAATTTAAGCCACCTCCAAAACCAGTCATTGTGGATGAGTCAAAACCTGTTGCAATGGAAAGACAGTAAAATAATTTTAATTTTACATTTAGTTATGCCACATTTCTTTCTTGTAAAGTAATAAGTCATCATTTTTACTAAGTTGTCTTTGTATTTGACAGATTCCTCAGTCCAGAATTCATCCCTCCTCGGCAGAGAACAAATGCTTTAAAATTCTACATTGAAAGGAGAGAAATGGTGCAGAGGAGAAAAGTATTGAATATTCCAGAATTTTATGTTGGTCAGTAGCATGTCATGTAAAGTGGTACTGTTTTTTGTGTACCTTCAAGTTATTTCTGATTATGGCCACCTTAAAGCAAACCTATTGTTTTTTTGTGAGATTTATTCAGAGGAGGGTTTTGCCTTTGCCTTCCTCTGAGGTTGAGAGAGTATGACTTGCCCAAGGTCACCCAGTGGGTTTCTCCGGCCAAATGGGGATTTGAACCCTGGTCTCCAGAGTCATAATCCAACACTTAAATGACTACGCTTGCTCTCTATGTACATCACAAAAATGGTGGTAAATTTGATAATAGTGTCAGTGTACCTTGAATAAGAGAAAATCTCAAACATCTTAAATATTGACTCTATGGTATTCCAGACGTGTTTATTTTTACTGTATACGGATATAACATGTGCCAATTCTCTAGTGGAAAGTTACTTTTTAAAGTCCTGTAGAGAGTTATGTTACTTCAGGTTAATAAATTGCATTACGAAACTGGATGTAATTTTAAAACAAGTTCTTCATTTTGCAGAATGTTCTTTTCATAAACACCATATATTATAACATACATATCATAAACACTACAAATACATTCAAGAAAAGAAAAAAATAATAAGAGAGACATAAACATACAATTTCAATGTTAAAAAAAGACAAAAAAATAACTGACCACCCTCTTCCCTTTGGATGGATTATAGACATCAGATTAGTTCAAGCCTCTCAAAACAAGAAGTATCCAATTTTTCTTAAGTTGACTAAATTAACTTGACAATTACATAACGTCACTAGTTAAAACTGTAAATGTATTACATGTTTTAGTACATTTGTGACATTTCTAAATCCAGATATCAGAACTATTTTACATTACAAAATTCATTACAGAATTCATGAACCCAATCCAAATATCATTATCCTGAGTCTATAACCATTTCTTAACCTAGTTTAAGCCAAAACTTTCATTTTGAATTAACTCTACTCTTCCCACATAGCCATCCTTTCTATGGGCTACTCACTCCTACTCACTCAAATTGTTTCTCTCATGAAATTTTAAAGGTCCATATCCTTGAGACAGCATTCTTATTTTTGACATCTTTCTCACATCCCCTTCAATCATGCAAACTAAATCAGCTTTATTTTTGTTCAACCATCGAAATAATTTGCTTACAAGCCCCTTTTAAATTCTGCTCCCCCTTTTCTTGGGCTGAGTCTCCCTTTCCCAACCAAAATTTCTTGGTCGTAAATCTCCCCCATATCAGTAGCTCCCTCTGTTAACTCAGCTTGATTTCTCTCCATCTGTTTTTTGTCTTCATTCACTTTCATATTAGCTTCTGTATTTAGCTCTTATCTTGCACTACAGTTCCTTGACATTGAACTCTTTCCTCATAGTCTCTATTGTGTTCTTCTGCCAGTTTAGTAATTTCATGCATACTTTCTCCAAAATGCATTGTAATCCATCCTCAGAATGTTTTTGAAAAGGTTCTGTTTTCTCTTAGTTCAGTTACAGAGTTAACAGTCCCCTTCACTTGAAATTAGCTAGAAGCTGGCAGCAAAACACTGTTACTAATGTCAAACCAATAAAATCCATACTTTCTCATGCTGCAGTTTCTCCTTATTGAAATCCAATTCTGCCTTACAAATAAAATGCAATTAAGTCTGTTCACAAAGTGTATACACTTACATTCTTGTTTATTCTCTTAAAACATCAACCCCCTGATCTTGTAGGCAAACAGACTTACTTGGCCCCTAACTGCAGAAAGAAGTTATCTGTACAAGCTCTGCTGTTCCATCTTAATCAGAAGGATTTTTCACTTTCATAACTTCAAAGATTAATTAGTTTCTTTTTAAAAAGGTAGGTTGCTGACACAGAGATGCTAGATTTTGCAATCTAAACAGCTGCCTTTCATGGCAAGAGCAAGAGTCACTCCCTTAGTCCTTCCCACTCGTAGCATGTTTACTCATAAGTAGACACACATAATGGGAATTACAGAGTTAATGGGGTAATCCTCCACTCCCCTTTATCCCAGGGGAAATTTCTCAGGCCAAAGATCCTTCTGCCTGGAACTTTTGCCGTGAAAGCTCTCCTCGGTGTGGAGCTGCAATAGGGCTGGCTGGCTGGCTTGCCAGAAGTCAGGTCTAAAGGTAATCTAGTTTAATCCCCTGAAACTGCAGGAATCCACCATCAAAGTATTCTTGAGAGATGGGCATCCAGCTTCTGTTTAAAATCCTCCAAAGCAAAAAAGTCCACCTTGTGAGGGTGTGTGTTCCACTGTTGAACAGCTCTTATAGTCAGAAAGCGCTTTCTAATGCTTAATTGGAATCTGCTTTTTTGGTCATTTGAATCCATTGGTCTTATCCTCTGGAACAAAAGAAAACATGTTCACTCCTTTCATTTTTGGTATGTAAGTTGGTTTAAGGACTCATGCCAAAGTAGAATATTGTAGATCATAGGTTATTTAAGATTAATTAATCAAATGAGCAGATTGATATAATGCTAAATTTAGGCTACAATTCCATACATGCTTAACTGGAAATAACTCTAATAATTTGAAGTAGGCATTATCTCTATGGTCTCATGATGGATCAGAAGCATGGTAAACAATGATAAAATATCAGCATGGACTCAGATGACTTTCTCAGTGTTTCACTTAAGAAGAATTTCTGTTAACCTTGCTGAGTCTGACCTTACTGTGTTTTTCTAGATATTAAACAGTTTCTTTTTATTGCTTGCAGGAAGCATACTTGCTGTTACTGCTGCAGATCCCCACGCTAATGGAAAGACAAACACTTTCGTAGGACTTTGTATTCAGCGATCAGGGAAAGGACTCGGAGGAACCTTCATACTTCGAAATGTAATAGAAGGACAGGGTCAGTACGTGTTGTTTGGCTGGATGGCTTTCTATTTATGGGCAGAGGGAAGTGCTAGAAGCAGGCATCGGCTCAAACTGCTCTTCAGGTACATTATACAGCTATAATGAAAATACTTTTCAGATTAGTACAATGTGAGGCCATTCAGGTTCATACAAATAAGCTAAATGCTGTGATGGAGTTATTCTGTTGACACAAAGTTGATGAAGGAGAACACTGATATGGATATTTAAACTGGTTAAAAAACTAGATTGTTACAGATCCATTCTCTGGAAAGCCTAATCTGTTCCCTGAAGTGCAGGCAACATTTTTTTTAACATATAGTAAGCCACTTATTTATTTATTCAGCCTTCCTGCAAAAATCTGTGTAGCTCCAGGTTTGTATATTCTTTCTCCAGGCAAAGTTGACCAATAACAGCTATTGCTATTATCCACTTTAATAACTTCATTCTCTGTGACAAATACAATAGTTACTAAAAAAAAAAAATCTGTTTTAAGGTATTGAGATTTGCTACGAACTATACAACCCTTTAATCCAAGAAATCAAAGTTCTGAAACTAGAGAAAAGATTGGATGATAACCTGATGTATTTACGAGATGCCCTTCCAGAGTACAGCACCATTGATGTTAACATGAAGCCTGTACAAGTTCAAGTTAACGAAGAAGTTCCTGTTAACAAGGTAATAGCAAGGGATGTGGATGGTTGCTAGCTGTACTAGAAGATAATGTTGCATTGTGAAGCTACTGCATAGCATGTTTACTTATTTGGGAGGCTAAAGTATTGATAATGGCCCTAAGGTTAAAATCTAACCCCTTTAAAGCAAGTTACTTTGAGCCCTTTAGTCAATATCATCAATGGTGAATGGCTAGCTACTTTATGGCAGAAGAAAACAATGGTTTTTGTTATTATTGTTATTATTGTTGTTGTTATTATTCTTAACAATAATTAGAACCTTTTCCAATCACTAAGCAGACTGGAAAGAATTTGTAAAGATAACCACTTACACATTCCTGGTTTGAGATCAGAAGTTAATTAGTATCTGTGGGGAGTTCTTTAGTAAGATCTTTTTGGCTATTGCCTTTGCTACATTAATCAATCATTAACTATCTCTGTGAGTTTTCATTTTGTTATAACCAAAGCAGCAGTTTAAACACAGCTGTAAATTTTTATGATAAACCATAACAAAATGTAGTGCATATTGCCCTATTTGCTGGCATATAAGACTCACTTTTTTTCCTGAAAAATACTGTTTGAAAATGGGGTGCGTCTTATATGCCTGTGTGTCTTATACACGGGCGAATAGTATTTGTTGGCATATAAATGGGGTATGTCTTATACGCTGGTGCATCTTATATGCCAGCAAATACAGTAATTTCTGTTCTCTGGCACGGACAGTAATTTCTGTGCTCTGGCACAGACAGAAAAATTGTCCTTGAAATATAGTTCGAAAACATTATTACCATTTGCTAAACATTTGTTAGATGATGAATCCATAAGTAGTCCCAAAGTGTGAAGAAAACCCAATGGTGATTTCAGTAAATGGTTGAGATGAGAAATTATTATGAGTATGCACAATTACATATATAAAAGTTTAATTAAAACAAATGCATGATCTAACATACTTAATTTTAATCACACCAGATGAAGGTCAAAATGAAGCCAAGACCCTGGTCAAAACGCTGGGAGCATCCAAAGTTCAATATTCAAGGCATCAATTTTGATTTATACCTTAATGAAAGGGACAAAGAAAGACTTGAAAAATGGAAAATGCCTTGGAGAGAATTTGATATGATGAAAGAGTATGATACATCAAAAATTGAAAAGGAAATCTGGGAAGAAATAAATGAAGAGCTGGGAAAAAAGGTACAGAAATCATAGAAGACTTTATCAAGGAAGACGAGCACTGTTAATTTTGTTTGTTGTTTTTTCAGTTATTAACTCTTTAAAAATATGCATTTATATGAAGTGTACTGAAATGGTTGTTCTCATGTAATCCATGCCTGTTGACTTCAAACAACAACTGCTTATTTATATTATTTTCTGAGTTTGTTTTGTATTTGTTAGATGACCTTGCTGATGTATATAGGAGCAAGTTTGAACCTGAAAGAAATGCAAAGTCCATTTGTATCTATTATCATAAGAGCAGCAAAAAGCAAAAGTAGTATTTTGAATTTTGGACTATGTATATAATAGCAAAGGAAATATTTCAAAATGTTTCAGACTGCAGCTCTAGTAATCCCTGACCATTCATGTGGGCTGGGGCTGAGGGGAACTGAGGCCCAAAACATCTGGAAATAACCTTCTGCATGGAATGTGAGAAGCATGAATCAGGGAAAGATAGACATAAAACATATAAACATTGCAATACTTGGGTGAGTGAGCTAAAGTGGACAGGAATGGGACATTTTTAGTCAGATAATTACAGTGTTTTACTCAGGAAATGAAAATCTAAGAAGAAATGGGGTGGTATTAACAGTGAGGAGTGGTGTAGCAAAACCAGTAAAAGGATATAATGGGAAGTCTGACCAAATTATGATATCGATAAGACTTCAAGGAAAACCTAACAATATAACCACAATCTAAGTTTATGTTCCAACTGCGGAAGCAGGAGAAACTGAAAGATGCTATGTTGGTGTCCAGAAGGAAATTGATCACACACCAAAACAGGAGTTGTTAATCATAGCCAAAATACAATCTGAAGAACATCCTGATAGAATTTAAAGATAATGTAAAAAGTAGATTTATACTATTAAGCCTAATTGACCATGGCCCAGAAGAACTCTGGACTGAAGTCAAAGATATTTGTGAGGAAGGAAAGCAAAAAGACTGCAGCAGCCAAAAACACATAGAAACCTCAATGAATAACAGATGAAACTCTTCAAGTAGTTAAGGACAGGCTAGAAGCAACAGTAAGAGGTGACAGAAACAGGTTCAGAACCCTGAATGCAACTGGTCAATGACTTGTGCTTAGGACAAGGAGAAGTACTGTAATAATCAATGCAGAGAAATAGAAAATGACAACAAAAAAGGAAGAACAAGAGACCTCTTCCACAAGTTCTGAGAAATTAAAGGGAAATTTAAACCAAGAGTTGGGATGCTCTACAACCAGCAGGGGAACATATTACATGACCAAGTACAAATAAAAAGACGATGGAAATAATACCATAAAGAGCTATATAAAAGTGATGAAAGGATGACAGATTCATTCAAAGAAGAAGGAGTTGAACATGAACCTAGAATATTAGAAAGTGAAGTGTAAGCCACACTCAGACTACTTGGGAGACATACATCACCAAAAACAGGTAACATACCAATAAAGCTGCATCAGGCTAAAGAAACAGCATCTACTCTAGTTCTAACTAAAATCTGTAAAGTATGGAAAACAAAAGATTGGCCCAAAGATTATAAATGCTCCATATATATTCGAGTCCCCAAGAAGGGGGACACCAGCGATTGCAGTAACCATAGGACCATTAATTTCCCATCCAAGCAAAGTGATGCTCAAAATTCTACAACAGAGACTTTGATCATATACGGAGTGAGAAATGCCAGATACCCAAGCTGGGTTCAGAAAAGGAAGAGGCACATTATTCCACTGAATAATGGAATGTACCAAAGCATTTCAAAAGAAGATCAACCTGTGCTATATAGACTATAGCAAAGCCTTTGATTGTGTAGATTAATGGTTCTTAACCTTTTCTTTACCAGGGACAACCTATAAATATAATGGCTGCTGGGAACCTCCAAGACTTAACTCAAGATTTAAACATTTAAATGTAGAGATTTAAATATTCAAATATTTGAACATTTATTTGTTTGTTTGTTTAAGGCTTCTGGAGACTAAGGTCATTTCCTCAGCTAGAGGCCCCTCCCTAAACTGCAAACCCCAGGATTCCATAGGATGTTGAAAATCGAATAATAACTCTTTAACAGTCTAGTGGCCTGAGATTCAAATCCCTGCTTAGATACTGGATGACTTTGGCCAAGTCCCATTCTTTCAGCCTCAGAGGAAGGCAAAGGCAAATCCTCTCTGAACAAATCTAGCAAAAAAAAAAACCCTGTGACAGAGTCACCTTAGGATCACCAAGCTCAGAAATGACTTGAAGGAATTCAGCAACAAAGCACTGCTGCCATGGGGAGATTCTTTCCAGCCAACATGTCTCTCCCCTTTGAAAACTGACTTATAGTAACCCTAACCAGTCATGGAAGTTTTCTTGGCAAGATTTGTTGCCTTTCCCTTTCTCTGAGGCTGAGATAATGTGACTTGCCTGAGGTCACCGAGTGGGTTTCCATGGGTGAGTTGGGATTCAAACCCTGATCTCCAGAGTTATCATTTGGGCGTGTGCACACGTCTGATGCTGTGTTCCTTTCACCAGGGATGTGGCAGCAGGGTGTGGGTGTAAATACTGAAACTGCTACCTCATTTGCAAACAAGGAAACAGATTTGGCATCTGTACCTACCTGCTGCCACATTCCTGTTGCTGTCACCACTGTTGGTGTCCAGCAGCAGGGCTTTGTGGACCCACAGGGAACTGTGGACTCTACATTAAGAACCACTGGTGTAGATCATGAAAAACTATGGATCACTCTTAAAGAAATGGGTGTTGTACATTTGACTGTCCTGATGCATAATCTGTACTCAGGACAACAGGCTGCTATCAAAACAGAATAAGGAGAAATATAATGGCAAGGGGGTCAGGAAGTCTGCAATTTATCACCCTGTCTGTTCAACTTGTATGCTGAACATATCATACATAAAGCAGGATTAGACTTGGGAAAAGGAAGCCTGAAAATTGGAGAAAGGAATATCAATGTAAGATATGCAGATAACACCATACTTTCATGGGCTATAATTCTTAATTTTACTCAAGTATGGCACAGTGATTGAGAAACCATCATTTTAGCATAGGCTAGCAGAGCCTACTAATGAACTCCATCATCCCCTGAGATGTTTTTGGACTCCAATGAGAGGGTGCCTGCCTAATGCTCAGCCATGTGTGTAGCAACAGCAATATGTAATTTGCCCCAGCACTGCAGATGTGAAAGGCAACTGCTGCTCATGTGCTCATGAAAGCCAAATGAGTGGGCACTGTGGTTGATTGCAGTTGCTTCCCTGGCCCTCACTCTGGGAAGTGCAGTGGTAGCAACAGTGTCTGTCATACTATCCACAGGAACAGCTAAGGAAGAGGCAACTGCCTCTGTCTGTTCATGCACTCCTAGCAGCTGTAAAGATGAGCCTGCAGGGCAGCTCAGAGGGATACAGATGAGCAGACAGAAGTACCCCCTAGGAAGGCCTGGGTGACATTTGGGGGGATAAGATTTTTTAGGTCCAACAGAGACCCTTTTTCCAGCAGTAACTGGCCCAGGTGTCCTTCCCTCCCAGTAGGAAAACTGATGTCCACATACCCAGGTGGCAAAAAAATGGGGGTGCTGGGACACAGAAATGGCCTTGGAGACACACTTTCCCCACCCGATCTATGGATAATGGGGACTTGCATTTCCACTCTGTGCAATGCAGCTATGTCCCAGCCCTGCCCAGATGGAAGGCAGAACTCTGCAAGTGGGCAGGTTTTGGCCGCCTCTGCAACAAACAGCTACAGTTCTCTGGTTCACTCTAGACTTTCTCTCTGGAACCAGAAAACCCAGTTCTCACCACGACATCATTCATATGATGAATGTTGACAAGAGGGAAGGCCTGATCCTGTCTCTTCTTGCCCATCATGGAAAACTGGGCAAGCAGAGAGTTTTAAGAAGTAAGTGCTGTTGTTGAATTACCTGTGATCACTTCCTTGCCCTTTCTCTGGGGAAGTTCTAACTGCCACCCCCTTGAGGTAGTCAGGTGGGAAAAAGGGAGCCCAGCGGGGCCACAGAGAACCTGCCGGTGGGAGTCACCGTCCCCTCTACTTGGGCGGCAGCGCACCAGGCCTGCTGCCCCCGTTCCGCGCAATGAGCTGGAGAGGAAGGGAGAGCGAAAAGGCCCGGCCTCCTTGCGGTCTCCTTTGGGGCCTGGGAATTGGGAGAAGCCTTTCTGCCTTGCCATCCCGAGGGAGGAAAGCGGGCAGCGAACACTTAAGGCACCTTGAACTGCATCTCCAGGCACGCCGTGGTCCCACCCCTCGCCCGTCCCGTGCCCGGGATCTAGAGCGGCGGGCCGGCGTGGACGGCGGTGCCTCCTCCGCTCGGAGGCCCTCTTCCTTCCGCCAGGCTGTCTGCCTTAAGGAGGCCCAGGCGGAGAGGAGGGACGGCGGCCCGGCCTCCCGGTTCTCGCCACGGCCCGTTGGCCGCCATGTTCTCCCTTTGACGCAGCCGCCGCAGCGGGAGGAGGAGGAGGAGCGGCGGCGGCGGCGCGGGGGAAGGGGCCGGCCAGCCGCCTAGGATCGCGCCCGCGCAGTCGGCTCGGAGGCGGAAGGCTGCTGGCAGGCGGCGCAACAGGTAGGCGCAGGTGCCAGCGCTCGAGGTCTCTCCCGCCGCCCCCACGCTCGAGTGGTCGAGGAGGCGGGCGGGGAGGGGGAGCTGTGCCGGCGGACCCCGGGCCAGGGAGGCCGCTTGGGCACCATCACGGGGTGGTGCCTCAAGGTCCCTCGGCCTCCCACCGTCACGGGTGTTTTTTTTCTTGGCGGGGGGGAGTCTTCATTTGATGGGAGGGCATCGGGTAGCCCGGCGGGGCCGTCCGACGTTGTGAGGGGAATTAACGAGGCAGTGCGTGAACGCCGAAGAACTGCGTGAACGCCGGGGAGGCCGCGCTTTTCGGCCGCCCGAAGGGGGAGGAGAGGGATTGCTCTCCTCTCCGGCTGCTGCCGCCAGCCCCGAGTTGCCCTGTCGGTGGAGCAGGGAGCGCGGCGGCTGCGCGGGTCGCTCCCCGGCTCCCCTTCCTCCTTCCTCCCCTTCGGCGCCTCCACCCCTCCCTCTTCCCGGCCCCGCGTCCCACCTCAGCGCCGCCGCCCCTCCTCCCCCTTCCGCCTTCCTCGCGCCGCCCGCCCGCCGCCTCCTTCCCACGCCGGCCTCGCGTGCCTCCCGCGCGGCGGCGCCTCCCCTCCTGGAAGGAGAAGAGGGCAGGCAGGTGCAGAGGGAGGGGAGACCCTGGGGGGGTGAGGGGGAAGCCTTGCGAAAGAGTTGGGGCTGGCGCTCCCCTCGTTCTGAGGACCCCCCGGTGGGTCTTCTGGTGTCGGGGGCCGCTGGGGGGTGAGACATGTGGAAGGCCGGGGGGAGGAAGGAAGAGAAGGTGGAAGCCCGGGCGCAGGGGAGGCCCGGGGGCGGTGCGAGGAGAAACACGAGCGGGGAAGGGTGAAGTCCCAGCTGGCGGGCGGCTCGGGAGGAGAAAAGTGGAGTAGTGGGCCCTTGCGCGCCGCCAGCTGAGACGGTAAACCTCACGCTACCTAATGGACTGGCCGGCTCGGGCGAATACTAGTCATTAGTGGCGGGGGCTTGATGCGTGTTGGAATGGCAGGGAGAGAGGAAAGAGAGGCTTCTTGGGTAGAGCCAGCTGTTTTCGGACTTGTGAAGGTGGGAACTCCAGAGAGTTGCGAGGGTGCTTTGAGATTTAGCTGCGAGGGTGGGGGCGAGGGATTTGTGGAAAGGAACTCTTGTGGGGAAGAGCAAGGGGCAATTTGGAGGGTGCCATTAGATGCTACTAATCTGCTCAGAGTCTGCTGCCTGCATCTGTCAAGCTTGGAACCCAAATGCTTTCGTGTGTTGATGCCTTGAGTCATCTGTACTTCCTCCTGTTTGCTAAATTGACCAAAACCTCCATGAGCTCCTCGCTTATAAAATTATGTTTGTGCCGTTTTGGTGTTAATTTTTAATTTCTGTTTGAACTTTCTGGTTTGGGATTGCTGACAATCAAGATAGGTGGAACTGTGCTGCTTTAATGACTAAAAGAACAGTCCTGGGAACATATATATTTATGGGTTTTTACATTTTTGAAAAAAAAAGTAGGAATCAAAGATTTTTACCGTGCGTTGTTACATTGTGAGGTCTGCATGTTTATATTGTTGAAGCAGGTGAATTTACAATCTTTTTTGCGCTCTGATTTGGAATTTTCTTGCGAGCAAAATGCTATACTCATTTGTATGTACTGTTTCAGTTTTAGATACAAGAAAATTTAAAATGTATCAGGTTTCTTTATGAAATCCCCCATTCATCCACGAGAGGAAGGATGAAGAAGGGGAGAACCCACAGATCCTAAACATTGCCATGTATTTCTATGGGAACTGTTGTTCTTGGTTATTACATATATCTACTTAAGAGTTTTGCACACAAGGGGAAGTTTGTGCAGTTGTAGATAACAAAAAAATAAAAAAATAAAGGAAAAGCTCCATTTTTTAATGCCACAAACTCTATTGGAAGATAAAGGGCAAGATTCATGAGGCTTCTAATTTTCTAAACCAGCATAAACATTTGTAATTACTATCAACCCTGAAGTAGATTTCTGGCTTGAATTAATGAAATTACTATGCTATTTTTTTAGAAAATAATAGCTACCAATAGTAAAATAATTTTATCTTAGTGATCATGGAAGTCCTGATGAATTGAAAGAAAATAAAAGAACCTTCTTGAAAGTGACATCCAAAAACGAATGCATCTGATATAGATGATTGTTGCATAAGCAACTGCTGAACAGTGTATGAAAGAAGGTATTGTACAAGTTTTCTCTTGAATGTAACTATAACTTGAAGGGTGCAGAGAGCATTATCTTGTCAGTGTTCAAAATGCAACTGTGCTGAAAATTATCTAGGAGTGCACATTTTGAAACAAGATAGGGGTCATAAAGTATTTTCAATGTCAGAAACCAAGAAGTGTAGACAATTAATAATTAAGAATTTAAAATTAATTAATAGCTTTCAAAAATAATAGAAAATTAATTTTTGAAAAATGAAAGGTAGTATTGCTAAATATTAAAGTGCATTATGGTAGGTGTCCCATGTTACCCACATGAGGAGGATATGTAAAGTCTTTTGCAATGTAGTCCTATACATGCCCATTCAGAAATAATTTATTCTGTACTCAGTGAGACATTTTCTACACATTTGCAGGGTTGTAGTGGTTTGAGCATTGGACTGCAATCCTGAAAACCAGGATTTGATTCCCTGCTTGGCTGTGGAAAACCACTGGGTAACCTTGGGCATGTCATACACTCTCAGCCCCAGAAAACCCTGTGGTAGGTTCACTTTATAGTCACCATAAGTTGGAAATGACTTGAAGGCACACAAGAACAACAAACTAAGGATTGCAGCCTTTGTATGTTTTCTGAATAAGTTGGGTAACTAATTGCTTGAACTGAGGATGAGTTGAGCAACATTGGTTGTGAAAGCTCACTTGTGGGTGGTGTTCTGCGTATGGGCTAGATATTACAATGGAAAAACACTCATCTTTTTTTTAACTTCGCCTTCTCGAGAATGCTTTTTTTAAAAAATTTAAGTTAGCTTCCAAATCACTGTTCTCTATATAGGTTAATATTCTTGAATCATACTGAGCATCCTAGAAGAATCATAGACTTGGAAGGGGCCCCACAGGCCATCAAATCCAGCTCCCTGCTTAGTGTGGGGAATCTTGCTAGAGCATCCTCAGCAGGTCCTGTCCAGCTTCTTTTTGAAAACTTCTAGAGAAAGAGACTCCATCACCTCTGTGGGTAATTGGTTTCATTGCCAAACTGCTCTTACTGTCAAAAAGTTCTTTCTAATGTTCAGTTGAAATCTCCCTCCTATAACCATTCAGCCTAGTCCTATGCTCTGGGGCAACAGAGGTCAAACCTGCACCCTCCTTTATGTGATAGCCCTTCAGATGTTTAACGAGTGCAGTCATGTTACCCCTTAGTCTTCTCTTCACCAGGCAGAATATGCCCAGCTCCCGCAACCTTTCCTGTTTTGTTTAATTCTGCATATCTTTTAACATCTTTGTTGCCCTTCTCTGAACCTGTTCCAGTTTGCCTATCTCCTTAAAATGAATGCACTGCTCCAGTTGAGGCCTGACTAATGCAGAATATAGTAAGATTATTACTTCCCTCAGTTTGGAAACTATGCTTCTAAATTTAATGCAAGCTAAGGCAGTATTTGCCTTTTTTACTGCAGCATCATACTTCTGGTTCATGTTCAATTTATGATCAACAATAATCCCAAGGTCCTTTCCACATGTAGTACCACTGAGCTAACTATCCTGCATCCTGTCCCTGTGCATTTGGTTTTTGTGGCCGAAGTATAGAATTTTGCAATTTGTCTCTGTTGAATTTCATTCTGTTAGTTTAAGCCCAATTTTCTAGTTTATCAAGGTCCTTTTGAATTTTGTTCCTATCTTCCCCTGTGTTAGTTACCCTTCCCAGTTTTGTGTCATCTGCAAACTTGATAAGGATTCCTTCTAGCTCCTCATAAGTCACTGATAAAATATTGAGGTCCCAGGACAGAACCCTGTAGCACTCCACTTAAGATTTGCCTCCAGTTTGAAGTGCAACCACTGACGGTGATTTTTTGAACACATTTTCCAATCAATTCTTTCTCCATCTCACAGTGTTTCCATCTATTCCACATTCAGTCAGTTTGCTAATCAAAATACCATGGGTGGCTGTCAAATGATGAAGTCCAGATAAGTGAAATTACAGCATTCCCATTTAAACTAGTGACTTGATTGAAAAAAGATCTGAGATTAGTGTGGCAGGTTTTATTTTTGATAAACCCATCCTACTAATCAGTGCCTTGTCATCAAGATACTTGCAAACAAACTATTTTGTAATCTGTTCTAAAATTTTTCCTGGTATTCAGATCAGGCTGACGGATCTATAGTTCCTCAGATCTTCATAATTTTTACTGTTTTTGGAGAAGGGAACAATGTTACTTCCCCAGTCTTCTGGCACCTCATCTATTCTCTGAGATTTCTCAAAAATTTTGACAAGTGGTATATCAGAAAGTCCGTCAGCAAGTTCTTTCATTACTTTGGGATGCAGTTTGTCTGGTCCCAGAGGTCTGAACTCGTTTATGTTACGTAGGTGATTACTAACTATCTCCTTGTTAATCTTGATTTGCAGTCTAGGTCCTTTAAAGTCTCTTCTAATGCATGGATACGCAAAGTTCTCTTTTGGGGAAAAAAACCCTGATGCAATGTCAATGTGGAACAGTTCTGCCTTTTTGTTGTGATCTGCTGGGATTTTACCATCTTTACTGAGCAGCACTTGCTACGTTTTCTTGATTGTTTTGCTCTGAATGTGTCATTTTTTAAAAAAATCCTTTTTCTTACTCCCTGCTTACCTAGCTAATCTCAGCTCATTCTGAGCTTTATGTTTTCTTCTGCTATTCCTGCAAGCTTACACTACACATCTCCACTCTTCTATGGTGATTTAACCTTCTTTCCATTCTTGATATATGCTCTTTTTCCTTTTCACTTCCTCCTTAAGTTTGTTGTGCAGCCACATTGGCTTTTTCAGATGTTTCCCATTTTTCTTCTTCCGGTCGATTGTTTGTGCTGGTGTTTTTTGCAACTCCTTCATGAACTCCCATCCTTGCTGTGTGTCTTTTTCCTGTATCATTTCTAGCCATGGGATTTGATGCTGCATTTCTCTGAGCTTGGTGAAATCGGCCTTCTTGAAATCCAAGGTCTCTAACTATATTCTTCTTTGCCCTGTCCCATAATTGTGAATTCTAGCATTACATGAGCACTCCCCACAAAGAACTGACTACTTTGATGTGAGTGACCAAGTCCCCCCTATTCATTAGTTCTGATCCCCTTCCTCTGCCTTTGGAAAGATGAAATTACCTACATGGCCCATCAGGAATTTATTGGAGAACCTATGCTTGGTAGAGTTAGTCTCCCAGCAGATATCAGGGTAATTGCAGTCCCCCATAACTACTGGTTCTTGCATCTTTGAGATTTCTGAGATTTGTTTCTGCAAAGCACAGTCTGTTAACTCTTCTTAATTTGGTGACCTGTAATAGACTTCTGCCATAATGTTGCTTTTACTTCTTTCCCAGTATGTTTTTACCCAAATGCTTTTGACTTATCTACTCTGGTCACTTTCATGGATATCTGTACATTAGTCTTTGACATATAATGCTACTCCGCCTCCTTTTTGTCATATCTATTCTTTTTGAAGAGGTTACATCCTTGCATTGTTCTATCCCAATCATGAGAGTCATCCCACCAGATCCTTGTTATACCTATAAAAGTCATAGAGTAAGTTCTGCTATAACTTGTGTTTTTCCATTGCAGATTAGCAATAACGTGATCAGTTAATAGAGGAATACTATTTTCAGTATGAAAACTCTTAACTGGTTCACAACTCACAATTGGGGCCTCTCTGCATCTCAGGTGTTAAGTGGCAACCCCGTCTCACCTTATCTTAGCCGTTCAGTTCATCAGCAGTTGGGTTTGAGAAGTGAAAGACTGAAGTAAGGGGGATAGAAGGAAGGGAGGGAGCATTTGCAAGTCAGGGATGAGATTTTATGTTAGGAAAAGAGTGAGTGATGTGGATGGAAAGATAGAGTGGAGAGTTTGTGAGGATAAGATTTTAAGCTTGGAAAGAAGTGAGTGAGGTAGATGGAAGGAGTGGGTGAGGATAATTGTGAGGGATGATATTTAAAGCTACAATAGGAGTGAGCTGCAACAGGAGTGACTGCTGCAGCAAGCCTAGGCTTGTCTGTACAAGGCATGGCAAATGTTACTAGTTGTTGAAAGTATTGGGATCTCATGACTTTTCGGGGGGGGGGCTCCAGTGCTTGGGGGGCACACTGCACACCTATGCCATAAATGCTTATCCTCATGTTTTTCAATGGTAAGAGTCACCATTTATGCTTGTAATTAAAATGTATTCATTAAAATTTGCGGCAAATTAAATAAATGTGTTAGCTACCAATAATATTTTTTGAGATCTGCACCTAACCCTGTTTTTCCTATAAGTCCTGTTATTTTTAGACTATACTTTTCTGTCACACAGGCTGTTTAAGGAATGCAATTAATGCATTATAGCAAAACTTACTATATTTACCTTTCTGCACTAGGACTTCAAACTCATCTTGTTTGTTTCCCAAATTCTGTTCATTAGTTTGTAGAAATACGAAGCCTTATTCATTATCACTTATTAATTTACTGTCAATTTTACTGTGGATCCTATTCTTTCCTTCATTTTCCCCTCTAGAATTCACATCCTTGTGTTTAGAGCTTGCCTTTGGGCTGTTTGAGTTGTCATCTCCACACCCCAAGGATTTAGTTGAAAGCCCTCTTTGTCAGACTAGCCGTACTAGTATCAAAGGCATTCCTCCCAGTCTCCATCAGGTGAAGGCTGTCTGTAGCCAGTAGTCCCCTGTTTAAGAAACATAGACCATGGTTGCGGAAGCCAATCCTCTCCTGTTTACACTGTCCCTGGGTAGTCCTCTGTTCTTCTCTGGCAAAAGAATACCATCTGTGCTTAAAACCATTCAGCTTCCTGCCCAAAGCTTCATAGTGTAAGATGATCCTTAAACTGTTTATAAATGGTTAAAATTAAAGTACAGGTGTCGCTCAGTTAACATAGTATATGTGTCCCTGGGCATTACTTTTTAACAGAAAAATTTGAAAACAAAGATAGAAATAACATGGAAAGAACAATCGCATTTCTACATAACCAAAGAGAAGAGCAGTTCAACATATTTCAGCTAACTTTGTATTCAGAACTAACAGTGCGCACATGTGAAATGAAACAATGATATCAGATAAGCCTTGCATAAATTTAAAAAAACATTTTGAACCTTCTGGAGACTACCTGAAGGCTTCTTCCAAAATGTATCCAGAGATGATTTTTTTTCCCATTGTCCTCCACTTTTCTTATGATTTCCTTTTTGGTCTACAGATTTATGCTTTTTTAACATGCTGGGGTTAGCTGTTGAGGCCAGCTAACCTACTTTCCTTTTTTTCTCTCAGTGTTGCTGTTCACATACCCTCCATAAGAGATTGAGCGAGCTGCTGTGTACCTTGTCTGTTGTAGGCAGGTACATAGAGCTACAGTACAATCAGTTGGAAAAAATCCTGTTCTTTCCTAGTTCAATCTTTATTGCATTATTTACTACAAACAAGCTGCTGCAGCCTTTCACCAAAACTCTGTGTTCATCCAACCCACCTTCGTCCTCCCGTCCCCCAGTGCCAGTGCCAATCCATTTAGACAGAGGACAGGGAAGAAAAGGGAGGATGTGCTCATGTAAAAAGACACTGTAAAAAGGAGTGTCTTTGTCAGAAGCTTTGTTAATTGAGAAATGCCTCTAATGCCAAATCTTTCAGAATAGCAGGCTTGGAACTACTCCCACTTACTAATCATGTCAATGTATAGAATGCCTCAGTATTATTATTGCTTATTTTTATAATGCTGTGGTGCTTTACAAGTTAAAAAAAAGGCCAGCCCTGCCAAAAACATTCAATCTAAAACACACACATATGCACACACACACACACACACGTGGAAAAGAAGGAGTAATGCAAACATAAAGCTATATAGTGCAATTGTAAAAGTATCTGGATATAACACAAACTCAATATAATGTAAAATCAGTCAAACTGACAAAAAACGTATAATCAAAATACGCAAGCTGATAAAACAGTATTAAACTAAAACTCTAAAAGCTTTAGAGAGCAGAGTTTTCAATTGAGATTTAAAAACAAAGAGGGGAGAAGCAATCTAGAAATGTTGAAGGAAGTAATTCTAGGAGTATGGAGTGAGTAAAATAGAGTGAAAGACAAGGAAGAGGGAACCCTGTAATCCATTAATAAAGTAGGGAAAATAGTAATCTACACATAGTGATGGCTGAACAGCCCCATGACAAGTTACATGTGGAGACTTTGTATATAGTCCTAGAAAGCATTCAGAATAAGGACTATTTGGATTTCTGGAGGCCTGTTTGCAAGTACTTCTCCAATCCAATAACAGGAGATTTCTGAGATTCACCTACCTCAGTCTGAATTTTCTGCTTTCAACTGTCATTGTCCCCTTACTTGTTCACCAAATTCATGGTGGCGTTGTGGCTCACTTGAAGAAATGCAGGGTACACATGCATCCTTACCAGGATGACTTGTTGATCTGATCAGCTTCTCTTCAGCAAGGAAAGGAAGATCTACAGATCACAATGGAGTATCTAGAATTCCATGGGTTTTTAGTCAACAGAGGAAAAAAACCATTTGGACACAATGCAGAGTATATAGCATTTAGGAGCCATCCTTGACACGTTGCAGTTCACAGTATTTCTTCCCAGACTGGAGGAATAAGTTACAGCTTATACATTAGAAGCCCTTTGCAGTGCTGCCACATGTATCTGATGCAGCTGGCAAGCTCCTTGGCCTAGTGGTAGCATGCTCCCAGGCCAGGTTTCATCTGAAAGTACTCTAATTGCTCTTACTGCCATATCAATGCAACATAGGTGCTCAGTGATGTGCACTTAATTTGCTTGTCTTCGCATATAAAGTCATCTCTGAGATGGTGGTTTTCAGAGATCCTCCCTGTGGCTGATTGATTCAGGGCCCCAATAAGGTGGTTGTGATCACTGACCCCATCCTGAGAGAGTGTGACTCTCTATGACTCTCAGAAGATGAAAGGCCTGTGATCCCATGATATTGCAAGCCACAGTACCAATTGGGTAGAACATCAAGTGTTACTTTTAGTGCTAACATGGTTCTTACTGCTGATTCTGAGCAGGGATGTATTAATCCAGATGGAGAATGTTTGTTCCAAAGACCACATAGAGAGGGATGCATTCACATTTGCTGGTAGAGGAAGTGACTTTCCTGTGGCAGTGAGAAGGGTCTCATCTACTCTCAATATAGACTGAGTATCTTATAGGAAGCAAAAACTAGGGAGCACCCAGTCAAATCCACAGAAGAAACTAGAGATGCAGCTCAGTAGATGAATGAAGCCTAATGCATTTCAGCTGCATATGGCCTCAAAGGCCTTCTTTAGGGGCTGTATAAATTCATAAAAAGAGATAGTAGATAAGGAAAGATAAGGAAATAATGCATAATTTTACAGTGTGCAAAATCATTATTACATTTATACGCTACCTATAGCCAGTATGTATCAATTTGAAATTTAACTTCAGAAGTTTCAGAAACTGAAGCTCTAACACCATCTACTGCAACAAAGAAAGAAAAATAGACATGTGAACTAAAACTAAAGTTTTTTTTTTAATGTCAGCAAATGTTTAGGCTGAAAAGGTCATTTTTTATTTTAAGCACTTTGAGACATGACTCGAATTTTCTCTGCTGAGTATGTACACAATCAGTTGAATACTCAGATTGGTTGAGCGGGGACAGCATAGATCACAGAGAGCAAAGCCCAAACTTTCTTGTGTTTCACAGGGTGATTCAATGATTTGACGTCCCTGAGTGGGACGTCCCTGTTTTGCATCAGAGGGAACTCACAAAACATGCAGGTTTGTGTCCAGATGCTGAACACGGGGGCAGGCAACTTCAGCACCCGATGACGGAGTGGCCAAAAATGTTTTGTTAAGAGGGACTGTGCACCTCCCCGTTGGCCAGGGTTCTATGCAGTATATGAATGGAAAGAACAATGATTTGCATGGCACCTTGCTGACTTTGAAAGATGTAGTTTTCCAACTTGGTGAGCCTCACAGTACGGAAGAAGTAGCTGCTTCCACCGAGGCCAAATCTAAAATCAGAAAGGGTTTCTTTATCCATATTCATTACAGTCATGCACCTGGAGGGTGAGCAGAGGAAGATATTAGCAGAGACCTGTTTGAAAGCCATGATTCAAGCTATTCTTGCACTAGGAGACCCTCAATGAATCATTTGTATGAGATTACATGGCAGCCTTTTTGTAGATAAGTAAGTGAAAGGAGGTGTGCCCCAATGGCTTCAGTTGTTGATTTTGGCATTTTTACAATCAGAGCTAGCCAAATGGCTGAATGCACATGCCATAAGAAGTGGTTTCTACACTCTCACACTGGGAGTTTTCAAAGGGAGTGTTGTTAAGGCCATCTTAAGTTTCTGATGTGGAAGATTCTATTTTTGGTTGCTATTATTTGTCCCAGAAGGTGTCTGAGTTGAGAGCCCTTTTGATCCACAAAGAGGTGTGCGTTTTTCTTTTTCTTTTTTTCTTTTCTTTTTTTTTTTGATTAAAAATTTATTGAACAAAGATACACTACATAGCAATACATAAGATTAAAAATACGTAACAGTACAATACAAATTGAAACACACACACATACACACACACAGAGTACGTATCAAAGCTACAAGCATCTAAGAAAGCTACAACTAACAAAGGGACTACAAAAAACTGAAAATGGTTCCTGCCTTTGTTGAAAACAGTACATGTTAATCAAATAGTTATACCTAACTATTAATCCTGGAAATTATACTAGAAATTAATACTTGCTGCTAATCATTCTTATATCCTAAATGTATGCCTACAAAATTACATAATTAATAAACATCACTGATAAGCAATTGAAATCACTTATCAAAATTAATCTAAATTCTATATTAGTTTAAACTAATTATCAGTCATCAAAAAGTAACTCTAAAAAGATCAGTAAGCCTAAAATTATTTAGTTACCTGATTAAAATACAAATATATAGATAAATCTTAACTTACTCTCTGTTCTGTATAAATTGTTCCTAGCTTACTCGTGTACTATATTTTATATTACTTTAAACTCATAGCAATAATTAAAAAAAAACAATATCACTCAAAAAGTAATAAACCTCCATATAGAAAATACCCTATTTGCTGGCATATGAGACTCACTTTTTTCCTGAAAAATAATGTTTGAAAATGGGGTGCGTCTTATACACCAGTACATCTTATACAGGGGTGCATCTTATATGCTAGTATGTCTTATACACCGGCAAATACGGTAACATTTAAAAGCAACAGAGTAAGACTGTTAGTTCCAATTACACTTCTTCTATAGTGCTAAGAATTTCAAATTTAAAACTAAAGTATAGAGGGCCTATCAATAATATCATCAGATCACCCTCATTCCCTAATAAATGCTAACAAATAAATCCATTTTTTTCAGTGTCTGTAAAGTCGTCTCCTGATTCTACAGACATCTTTATTCATTGAAATAATTCCTTTTTTGTCCTTCCTTCCTTCCTTCCTTCCTTCCTTCCTTCCTTCCTTCATTTCAGAGATTGAATCTTTTTTGAGTATTTCTAAAAGGTGATGTATCAGATGAGTCATGTTCAACCTATGTCTTTCATTCTTGTAAGTAAAGGACAGGTCATCAAGTCAGTCCCAGCTGAAAGATACAGTCATTCTGATAAGTTTGTCCATCAAAAGCATATAATTATCCCTTCTCCTGAGATCATTTAAAAGTAGAAACAAGTTGTCATAAATTTTCCATAATATCTTCTGATTAAACTATGAGATTTGGCCTTTCCTCTTCTTAATTAAAAACTGAACTAAAGCAACACTTGAGGCTTTCATCTTTCCTTCATAGGCTATATTGACTTTCTCCAGTTCATGCTATGTAATTATCTCAGTTTGGATTTTCTTGACTTTGAAATCTTGAATTATTTCTGACAGAATTCCTGTTGCTTCCTCCTTGTCTTGAGCTTGAACAGATATTTTTTCAGGCATCTCTTGAATTCTTGTAACTCCACCTGTCCCATGTTGAAGACCTCCTGTCGCTCGTTCTATGAATGCATCAAACTTATTTTCAATATAACTTTAAATTTCCTGAATTCTGCCAGAAAGCTCATAAAATAGTCCGGGATACCATCCTTCTCAACTGTGTCCTTTGTACTTTGGTCAGTGTTTTCCCAAATTGGAGCCATAGCCATTTTATTTAAAAAGAAAGAGAAAGAAAAAGCAGTACAAAACTTCTGTTTTCTCCAGTATTATTGTTTCATAGCCATTCAGTATGTTCTCACACAAGGCAGCTTGTATTTCCAAACATTAGATAAGGACTATTCGTAGGTCGATTTTCTCAAAGCAATAAAAACTGGCACAATACCAACCAGCAGGCAGACAAACAAGGTTGCCTTAAAATCCAATTTTCATAATTCCAGGCATGATGACCTTAGAAATGTCATTAAAATTCTATTCAGTTAAACGTAAAAGCCATCTATCAGTCCAAGACAAATATAACTATGACAGCTCATTCAGAAAAATAAAAAAGATGAAAAATCTAAGATCGAGGTGCACAAGTAAAAAATCAACTATGAAAACTAATAGTCTCGTCCCTTAAAGATCGAGAAGTGAATCCCAAAGTTAAAAGGAAGGGAAAAACAAGGGTTAAATTATTTAACTCATAAGGCTTCTCAGTCCCATAGCAATCAAAAGAAGGTACTGTCTCATTAAATTCTCCATTAGATGAGAAGGCTCTTAAGCAATAGGGATACAATTTCAACTGCAAGAATCAAGGGCTTCTTGTTTTCTTTGAGCAGCAATACAACTACTGTCAAAATATATACATACAAGAGGTCCAGACAAAAGTTGGTGTAATGTCCATATGGAGGGTGGAAGGGACTCACCCTGGCTCCTCCGAAGCACACAATCGTCTCCTCGGCCTCAGGATCTTCTGTGGACGCTCTTTTCCCAAGCAGATGTCCTGCGGATCCTGATCTTGCCTGAATCGGAGTCTTCAGACTCTCCAGCTATTGGAGAGGCTAGAAGCTTGACAAGAGAGCCCCTCCTGTCAAGCACAACACTTCAGGGTTTGCGATCCAGCAAGAACTCACTGGGTCACGTCTTCCATCGGCCTGACTGGAAACCAGAATCAAGCTGTGCATTTTTCATAAGGCCTCAGTGGTGCTTCAACTTGACCCATTCTTTATTCCTAGGATGGAATAACCTCTTAGGAGGTCATCTTTCCTGTGTTTGTCCTGATCCTAAGGAACAGAAAGAAAGGCATTGGTACAGATGGGATGTTCATAGAACTTTGAAATTTTATTTTAGATCCATTTCAAAAATCAGATCCTGTCTAAAATAATGCCCGTGCTTGGTGCATAGTGATTTTAACCCTCCTGTAGCAGCATACTGACAGCTGGAATGATGTGGTGTTTTGATTGTTGGACTAGGACTCCAGGAGACCTTCAGATCTCTGCTCAGCCATGGAAACCCACTGGGTGACCTTGTACAAATCACACTATCTCAGCCTCAGAGGAAGGCAATGACAAACCCTGTCTGAACACATCTTGCCAAGAAAACCTCATGATAGCTTTGCCGTAGGGTTGCCATAACTCAGAAATAATTTTGGTTGTCAATAGATTAGCCCCATTTGGCAGGGATTGGGGAGAAACTGGAATTCTAAGTTGGTTCAAGAAATAAAAGGTATATATTAAACCATAGTACTTCTCCCGAACAGTGACCACGATAATAACTCTGCTGGTAATTCTCAGCCTGTCAAAAATCTCATTGAGGTGGGGGAAGCACAACTCACCCAATATTTTTTTAAACCTGGCACCTGATGATTAAAATTGGCAGACTGTTTTGGGTTTTATTAGTTTCTTTTGTGCTGTTTTAACAGAAAAAGAAAATAATTTTTACTTTTTTCATAGTGGCAGTTGGAGCTGCTTCTGATATTTGGTAGGCCTCTTCCAGTGCTGTCTTCTCTTCCAGAGTGACTGACAAATTCCTTGATCTGGAATTTCATCATCTCTGATTGTCTTGCCCATTATGGCTTTGTGAACGGTTAAGTCCTCGATTAGCAACTTTTTTTTTTTAAGAAAGTCCCTTTGTCTAACATTCCAAGCACCAATCTCCTCTTTTATCAGCAAAGTCACAGTATTCAACCTGTTTATAATATTCTAACAAAATGACCCAAAGGTTTTTCCAACTTCTGAATTGTTTGAGAGAACTTATTCTCATAAACCGCATGGCTTTGGAGAATGAAATTGTTAATTCACGTTTGGTTAGGACAGTTTCATGGTTATAATTTTGGAAATATTAAGCACAGGTAGAGTGTGGTATAATGCTTTGAGTGTTGGATTAGGACTCTGGGAGGCCAGGGTTTGACGCTCCACTCAGCCATGGAAGTCGCCCTAGATGATTGTGGACAAGTCAGATTCTCTCAGCCTTAGGAGAAGACAATGGCAAATTCCCAGTGAACATGTCTTGCCTAGAAAAACCCATGATAGGGTTGCCTTAGGGTCACCATTTAGTTGGTAACAACTTGAAATAACACACCCACATCAACAAGATAGGATTGATAAATGTTGCTAGCTTCCCCCCATAGAATAAAAGAATTAATGTATTTGTACTGAATTCCCTTCCTTGCGTGAAGTTTTGAGGGCAGATGAAAGCAACTGTTTGCTTCAGGCTATGCTGCAAGATTTCTGAAGCTGAAGTCTTCTGGTACAAGGAAGTTTGTGGCATTCTCCTGGTCTTACTTCTGATGGTATGTAGTGGGAAGTTTAGATACCAGGACAGTTAGAGGTGGGGCCTTTCACAAGATTTTCGATTCCTTCATGAACAGGAACAGCAACAAGAAACTCCACTGAGATACAACTAGAGACTAAACTTTGTGACGCTGTTCACATAGAAGGGGCCATAATCACTGAAGCAATGCTTCCCTTCTTCCCTTGAAGAAAGTTAAAATGGGATGCTAGTATGTGTAATCCCAGTTTTTGCTCCATGCAGACTAGTTATGATCCTGCAAGGCAAAATGGATCATGAAAGTCAAATCCACAAATGTTGAGGGCTGACTGTATTTCTTATTTAAAGCTTTGCTGAATGTTTTAAGTAATTTCTGTGTATTTTGGTCTAAAGGGACTTATTTTTCTAATTTCTAATTCTTTTAAAATTAATTCTTTCACCACCTCTGCAAACTATGCAGTTCTAGCTTAAATTGCAGGTTGGGAGAGGGCAATAATTTCTACTCTCTGTAATGTTTATCAAATACAATTGCATTAGTCTTAAAATTATTGTGTAGGATTAAATCAAGTTTTATCATCTGTTGGTGATTTCAGCAGATCGTCTAAGAACTGATAATTTACTTTGCAGAGAGAAGAAGTTCCAGATTTCAAAATAGAGCACTTTCACAATTCCCATTCACTACAATTATGACTCTTTGTTTTGTTATACCTCTGGTCTAAGGAATGAACTCTATTACCTTTAGCCTTCCTTTTTTTGAAGTGTGTTTGTGTGTGTATGTTCTTCTAAGTTGCAGACACAGAGATTTCCCAGTTAGGACCATAGTGAGAGGGAAGTGTGATTCTGGTGATCCATATTTGTTTTCTGTGGGAAGTGCTCACCCTACTATAGGAGTGGAAACAACATTATTATTCTGCTATGGTTTGAAGAAGAAATGTAACAGTTGGGGTTATCTGCCTACCTTTGCTGGTTGATCACATGATGTTAGTATTTTTTCTTTTTCTGTGTATAGTTCTTTTTTCTTGTATGCCTATCTCATTTCTTCCCCCTTTTCTGAGTTTTTGTGTAAAACGTATATTTCAGCATAGAAACTCACTGATGTACCAGTTAGGAGTAAGTCTTAAGAAAAAGTAATGTTCTATGTAATTTTTATTTTTTGTTCCAGCTTGTTCTGCTTATTTATTGTTAGCTAAATTTATTTTATTGCTGTATTATTCAGGTATATTGCCACTGTTCGTGTTGAGAGCCTTCAAGTCATTTCCTTTTTTTATCCTTTTTTATATTCATAACTCTACATAACATATCACTCTCCAACACAATACTACAAGACTACTTATCCACACAAATAGGCATAGCCAACTACTACCCTCCATAACAACAAAAAAACAAATACAATCGTAACAAAGACAAAACACATGCTCTCTAAAATTGGTTTCCAACTTCCCCCAATGTAGATTATATATTGTAAAATTAAATCAACTTATGTTAGTCAAATATCCCCTAATAATCATCACCAGTGATAATTTTTTCAATATAGTCAAAACCAATAGTGGATAGGTTATTCTTTTTTGTCTTTTTAAAAAAATGTATTAATGGATCCCAGAATTTCACAAATGTCATCACTGTTTTTTCTCTCAACAAAAACGTTAATTTATCCATCTCTACTAAGTCCATCAGCTTAGATAGCCAACCTTTTATTGTTGGAATCTCACTGCTCTGCCATTTCTGTGTGTAGATTATTCTGCCTGCTCCTGCCATATATCAAAGAATTATGCCAGATTTTTTGTCCAATGAAGTGTTGGTCAGTCCTAGCAAACAGAGTTCTAGTTCTTTATGAAAGTTTAATTTTAAAATCTTCCTCACCATTAGATGGACTTGGTTCCAGAACTTGTTGGCCTTATCACATATCCACCACGTATAATAAAAAGTTCCTACGTGTTGTTCACGTTTACAAATTCCCTGGGGATCAGAGAGTCCCTTTACTTGACAGGAGGATCTCCTCCTGTTGAGAACTACACTCTGGGGTTCGTGATCTAGCACACTATCACTAGATCATGTCCTCCATTACCCTGACTGGAAACCAAAACGTAAAATGTATTTCTTTTAAACAAATTGTGTCTTAAATTTTTTCAGATAGTGGAAAATCTTGATTTTTTTTCTTTTTTTATTATAAAAATAAAAATAAAATATTTTTATTGACACATAATTTAAATGTGTAAAACAACATAGGGAGTATGTTACCCTGTGAACTGGGGGTCCCGGGAGGGACACCAAAATGTGCTCAACTAAAGGTGGGGAAAATTAGCTCAGAGCACTGCTTAGTGTTACGAGAGGCAAGGTAACTTAGCGAGATCTTGAACCCTATGTCTACGGGGTCGGGTCGAGTCAAGGAGAACACAGAAGTTGAAATAATAAATGATGTTTATTAAATACAAGCAAAACTGTGTATGCGACACACTCATACAAGATAACTAAAGAAAATAAAGGTTGGAGTGGTATAGAGGGATTTTTAGAGGAACTGCTGGCTTGGGTGATACTTCACCTGTCCTGAAGCCCGGAAGAATAGAGAGCGAGGCTGGGGTGTGATGTAGCTCAGCACGTGGAGCTGAGGGGAGGCTCGCCAAGCAAAGCGGCAGCAAGGCGGGATGAAACTCGGGAGCGATCCGAGGAAGGTCTCGGAAGCAAGGGTTTTTCTAAGGAGAATTGTGACTGCAGGCTATGCTGTCCTTGGGGGAAAACAGTAGATTTGGAGTTGGAGACAAAGCCTCCGAAAGGTCAGAATCTGAATGATTGAGTTATCGTAGCAGTTCTCAGTAGAGTAGCCAGTATGCAGACGCAGAGTACTTGGGTATTGCATAGTTTACCCATCAAGCTGCCATCACGGGGCAGAGGCTCTTTTGTAAGTAGCATGCATACTTAATTAGAGTACTTGCCTGGAGGTCTCCTAAAGCAGTGAGTCAGCTATTTCTGGCCTGCCTGTATTGTAGTTCGATTCTTACGGCTATTAACGGCTGAGCTTGTTTACGTGCTTGTCCGGTGGCCTCGCAAGCACGTGGAGAGGAATAGAGAAGTGCAGCCGAATTGTGATATCAAGGGATATCTTTTAATATCCCCAAAGCTCGGACTAGTCAGGACAGTAACAAGTATATAAACTAAATGAAACAACATGAAAAACAAAACAAAAATAACAACTAGCTACAAAAGATAATAACACTTGACTTCCAGTTTTCTGTTGAGTGATTATATGCAAAAACATTAATAACCTCCACTATTTTATACATGAGTTTAACTTCAACATATTTTTAAACCTATTGTGATTCCAATTTGTTAATAATAAGTCCCAAAATAACCTTCCCATGCCTGTTCGTGCATTCTCACCATTAATCGTATTTTAAATTAAAATAATCCGTTTCTCTAACATGTCTAAAATTATAGTATCTCATTCATCCTTTCTTTTCCACGTATTTAACATTCAGCATGTATAACATTTAAACCACCCTATACCTTCCTCTTTTTAACCATACTTGAATTTACATTTAATTTGCCACAGGGTCATTCATTATAAACCTGCTTATTATCTTAATGCTCATTCAGAACTCTCTGTCAAATAATCAATTACGAATTCTTAAATCTCACATAAGGCTTCCTCCCAAACATCCTCTTCTGTCTATAGTAAACACAACTTCTCCCATATTTGAGCTTCTTAAAAGTCTCAAACATCATAGCAGTCCCAGTAAGTCTCTTCTTTTGTTCTTCTGTTCAGGTTGCTCCCCATTGTTGAACAGTTCATTCTTAAGTTTCTTGACTGCCAAACAGATGGTATTCTCCCCTTTGATCTTCTTCAAATTGTCAACTTTCCTTCCATTCTTTTTTTTGTTTTAAGATCCACTGGCTTTTTCTGGAATTTCTCTCAATATTCTTCCTTAGTAATTTCCTCAGTGTCTTTAAAAATTCCCATCCCTAATCCTTCTTTAAGACGAATTGATGGGCGATTTTTAAAATTTTTATCTCTTTCTCTACTTTAGAAAACACCTGCTTAACTCTCATTAGCCTCAATTCTTTCAGAGTACTTTGCTTAGAAATGCTCTGCATTTTGGTGGACAAATTAGGGATCTTTGGATTGTAATTAGTCCTTTTCTCCTCTAGCACCACTAATGTATTCAGTTTTCAACCAGTCTTTCTTATACACCTTCCTCTTTCTTACACTCCTTCCTCTATAACTCCAAAGTGGAAGTTCACCATTCTGTTTTTCTCTATGTGGTTTGGATGTCCTTGCACTTATCCGGTGAATTTTTAGATAAATCTTCCTTTTCAAAATCAGCTCTTTGTTAACCCTTATTCTGTCCTTTGAATTAGGGTCACAATTCTTTCAAAATCTTTCTGTGCTAAGATAATTCTCTTTATTTTAAATCCACTTTTATAGCTCTCTTCTAATTCCAAAACTTAAATAATTTACTCAGAGTTTCCAACTGTAGAAGTGAGCTAACAGAAGGTTAAACTCCCCATCATCTGAAAACTTCTTTAAAAATCTTCATGAAAACCCAATTGGTAAAGCTGAGAAGGATGACTGCGATGTTTTTTCTGTTACCCCGGATGTAGTGGATTGAGTTGGTTCCTTCATGATCCCCCTCTGGTCCATCCAGTTTCTGCTGATACTCAGGTGCATGATTGGTAAAGCCAGAAGCAGGCATCTAGACCATTTGTGTGATGCCTCTGATCTTCCCGTACCAGGAGGAGACTTCTATCAGTTAATAACCAGCAATCACCATGTCTAGCACCTCTCCTGCAGCAGAGCAGCTACAGAGTGAGGCAACATAGCACTGTGTCAACCTAGAAGTCCCCCAAAATGTTGACTGTTTGGATGCAATATTCAAACCTTTAATATTCCAAGTTAAACATTTCAAATCCATTCTAATCTTCAAGTTTAGGATAGTCCATATCTGTTGCGCCTCTTAATGCATCATCATCCAAAGCTTTGTTCTTGTCCTTACTCCCATCTTTATCTTATTTTTGTTCTTCTTCTTCTTCCCTCTTTCTTTCATCCTCTTATTTCAATTGCTCTAAATCTGTTTAATTATTCTGCATGAACTCTTACTATACTGTATTCTCTTCTCTACTGTATTCACTAGGAAACCACCTTCATTTGAATTCAAACAACAGTCTTTCCAATCTCTCCCATCTAAATGGAATCCTGTTCTTTCTTAGTTTCTCAGTAAGTTGTAATCTCTTCTTTGATGAAGAATACTTTGGGGTATTTCATTAAAAATAGTAATCTCAGCTCGATGTATTTGACTTCCTTTATCTTTTTTTTTTTTTTCACCTCTGGAAGTATATTTTTCCCCATCTGTTTGATTTGCCATCTCATTTGAAAGATCTGCATGGCTGTGTGTGACTCCTTCACCTTTAAAGTCTGAAGGTTGTTAGTAATCTTCTAAGCCATCGCTAAAGTTTTACTACATATGTCTACCGAAACCCTTCTTTCTTGCCTTTCCCCTGACTTTCCTATTTTCAGTCTTATTTCCATATTATAATTCACTTTTAATCAGACAGTGTTTTTAATATCCTTACTTCTTTGAATTATGAGAACACTAGCATATTTTCCCAGCCTTGCCTGGGGTTTTTATTTTCCTCTTAAGAACTCACCAAACTGTCTTTTCTATTTCCTGTAACTTTGCTCCATATTTCCCAATGCAATCTGTATTCCAGGGTCGTTTACATACACAGTTTGAGTTCCTGAGGAATTATACTGTCCTCTTCCTTGCTGCTAGGCCTCATGTCCATAGCAACCAGCCTATTTCTGCACCTATAAATTTTCCCCATATTCCCCAATCCAATGTTTAGTCAGAGTTGTTAACATTCAGAGGTTGGATTCCTGAGGGAATACACTGTCTTCCTTCTTGCTGCTCGACATCATCTCCATAGCAACCAGCCTATTCCAGTATCTGTAACTTTTCCCCATAGTCTCCAACCCAATCTGTCTGGTGATGTTGATGTACTGACTTTTTTTAAATTATTATTATTATTATTATTTTTGCTTTGCTTTTGCTTTCTGTTGAATTTGTGCAATGGCTTTACATTTTTCTAGAAGCGTTTTTTGTTTTGAATTTTAACTTTAAGATTCCTCACATATGGAAGTCCATACAATCTACTGTGTGAGGCGAGAAGACCTGGTAACTATGTTGTGTATGTCACTTTAATTTTTCTCACATATGCCTAGCAAAAGTTTTCTGGCGTCCCTATTGATGGTAGGCCTCATCTCCATAGCAACCGGCCTGAGGCCCAAGAGCTCTCCGGCTGAGAATTCTTATGGCCCCTCCCTATACTGCCAACCCCAGGACAGCCAGCCAGTCATATGAGGTCTTCTCGCCTCACACAGCCAATGGTATGAGGTCTTTGCCTGCCTGACATGGACAAACGCGTAGACAAACATTGACTTTTATATAGTAGATTAAATCTTATCCAAACTCTCAGTACCAGTTGACACTCTCAGCACTCTTGTCTCATTAAAATACTGTTCACTGCTATGAAGGGTGCTTCTGTTACTTACAACTACCAGGTGTCTCTGTTTGGTAATATTTTTCTATAAAGTTCCACTTCCTTGTTGTTTTTTCTAATTATATTTTGTATTAAATATATAAAACCAATGTAACAATACCAGACACAACATACTATATCTACAAAAGACAGTAGTGACAACCAAAACAAAAAGTGCACGATAATAAGAAGCCAACGTATAATGATATCAAGGCATTCAAAAAACAAATAAAAACAATTAAAAGGTGGTTCCTGCCCCAACTATCAGCTACACAAAGTATTCTACATACATACGTATGTATGTATGTGTGCGTATACTAGTATAGTAAAATAAACACCAAATACTAAAATAGTGTTTGTTGTACACTTCCTTGTTATTTTCATCCATCCCAGAACAGCAAAATTGTTTACAAGAATGTTCCCAACTCAGTGTGTTCTTCTGGTAAATAAGCCTTTTCACTTAGATTCCATTAATTCAGTGCCAAAGTATCTTGTAGTTTTCTCCAACAATAAGTTTATCTTTAAAATTGCACTTTTGCTTTGTTTGTTAATCATATGTTTGCTTAAGATCAAATGCTTGCTTGATATTCCCCTTTCTTGTTAATAATTCTCTCTCATATATAGAGTCATGTTAATTTAAACTCCTGTTTTTCATGTCTTCTGTGTGCAGTATACTTTTAAACATGCAACAAAAATAAGTGAAAAAGCAAGTTCTGTTTTGTCCCTTTCCATTTTTAAACAGTACTCGCATTTTAGATCTTGCAACAAGTCAAGTCACAGTTTAATGTTGAGAAAGTTTCTTTTTCTAAAACTTTTAATACAGAATGCTGATTTAATGAAAGAGGTGGGGTAACAGAGTATGTAGCTTCTTTTAGCTGGCAAAAAAATATATGGCTGGACCGGCTGGTAGATTGTGCTCTCCCTCTTTGTCTGCAACCAGTCTCCTCTGTGGGGAGAACCAGTATGCCGAAGAGGTGTAGAAAGCCACTTCTATGTGTTCTCCACAGCCCCCTTTGAAAGTCAACCTAGTCCCCAATTTTGGGGTCAGAGAATTGCCACACATTTCCTCCCCACCGCACCTCCCATCTCCTGTCCAGAGCTAAAAAGAACAGGGCTTTACCACTGCCAAGCCTCACGAAAAGCCCTGTGTACCTTCAAGTCATTTCTGACTTACGGCAACCCTAAGGCAAACCTATCATGAGTTTTTTTCCTGGCAAGATCTGTTCAGATGTGGTTTTCTTTGCCTTCCTCTGAGGCTGAGAGAGTGTGCTTTTTGGCATTGGGTGACCACTGTGTTTTCATGACAGAGTTGTAGTCCAGCGTTTATACCACCAAACCACTGTGGCTCTCATTCAGATATATCTTGCACTACAATTACTGCTATTTCAGCTGTAGAAAATACTGCCTGTTTCAAGACTGCATCATCTACCTAGCCAAAAAATAATCCTGCCTCCCACCCCTGACCTTAATTCAGCATTTTCAGCAAAAGGTTTGGAGCCCTGTATTGTTTGTCGACATTCCTATTGACTGAAGAGGATGTTCCTTTCTTTTCCCTTACAGGAACTGAGCTGTGTTCTGCCCTTGTTGCATTATTAATGGTACAAGATTGTTAGGTTGCAGATGGCTAAGAGCTAGCAAGAAGCACTCAGGATCATGATGGCTCAGATGCTTACAGGCGTAAATGGTAAGTCACTTGTTTAGGATAAGTTCGGAAAGCAAGGAGCTTTTGTATTCGTACATCATAGCAGTGTGTAACATTTGACAGATTGTTAATTTTTAGAATTTTGGTGAGGGAGGAAAGAATAACTACTATTCCTTGCATAATTTCATTTACTCATGTTTTCTGTGAGTGTTCTGCACAAACATTCACTGTAACGTAATCTGCCTGTGGCAGCTGCTAATTTTCTATATTTAATGATCATGACATGCACTATGAACAATGTGACAGTACTCAGGGTACTAAAGCTGTGAATGGCAAGCTGTATCCTTGTTAACCAGGCCACAACTCCCTAATTCTTTGGTATGTTGATACAGTGAATCTACTGTAGTTTATGTTAACCCATATAGCACAAAGAGAACAACGTGTACAGAGCAATTGCTCTAAATGCTTCCTGAGAAGTCAGCCTCACTGTTTTCACAAGGAAATCCACTGCCCCCTGTTAAGTATATTTAAGATGGCAGCCACAAAGTCTTCTTAAAGTGTTTTCTGTCAGAGATTCTGTTTCTGTTTGTTTCACAGGGTAATGAATTTCCAAGAAAATACTTTTAAAATCACACAGTGCAAGTTACACATCTGATGGCTGCCGGTTATCACCATGGTTGTTTAAAACATTATTACCTATATTTGCTGGCATATAAGATGTACCCATGTATAAGATGCACCCCATTTATACACTGACAAATCATATTTGCCGGCATATAAGACACACCCGTGTATAAGACACATCCCATTTTCAAACAGTGTTTTTTGGGGAAAAGATTGAGTCTTATACACCAGCAAATACAGTAGTTTGGAAGTCAACTTTGATACTTTCCTACTATGTTATCATCCCATTTTTTCTTGTTGTAGAAGGAAATCTCACTATTCGCAAGGAAAATAGTCTTCTAACTGTAGAATTTTTTATGCTAATCTGGTAAATGCTAAGAAAGAAATAGAGTGTGCTTGCTATATATGGGGGGGAGCACATGTAAAACAAAAATGTGAAGAATTGCATCCCATTATAGTCAATGGATGCAGTGTGTGCATGCCTGTGGCAGTATGGGCACATGCATGTTGTGTCCATTGACTGTAATGGGATGCAAGGCTTCACAGAATCTCACATTTGTGCATGCAAGGTTCTTGCAAAAGGAGGGCTCACTATATACATTTACGTTCTTGAAACAAATGACATTCTTTCAACATTGCAGATTGAATGCAGACATTAATATTGAGGCGTATAGGTTTGACATTCAGGATAAACATCAAAATGCTTATCAGCTGATAGAAAAATTTACTTTCCTGCACGTGAGCAGAGCAGATATTATTCCCATTAAAGAACTGGGCAAGAGAACAGATGGCAAACTACATGTTTGTGTTTCCTATAAATAGAACACGTAGTATTTTTCCTTCAAGTCAAAGAGATGAGGCACATTCTTTCCACACATACCCATAATCTCCAGTGGGATGTTGCATTGTACTGCAGCCTTATCACTTGTAAAACACAGATAACGAGCGCTTTTTATTTGTCAGTGAATAAAAATACTTAACATTTTAGGAGGTTAAAATACCATGAAATGATACTTTGGTTTTGGTATTTGCAGAATATTTGGTAAATGTTAAATATGGTATTTGGTAACTGTTTATCTCTGTAAAAGCTGAATAACCATTGATCTACTCATAGATGATTTCTTATGAAAAGGGGAGGCAGATGAGCTGCCAACAAAACCTGTTCTCCTTCCTCTTTCCAGAGAAAAGTACCTGATTGTGAAATACTGGTCTGTCGTCTCCTCCCATTAATGCTGGCAGTGGCTTGACTGGGTGGCACATTCTGCTGTCTCCTCCTCTTCCTTTCACTCCAGTGACATTTCTCTATGACAACAGGAGGCAGGCAGAGCATTCAGTGGATTTCCATATTTGATCCTAATCATTTTCCCCCACATTTAGAATTGTATCTGAAATGGATGATCCTTCAGAAGCCTTTAGCTAATGTACTTGATGAGGCTTCTTCTTGTGGTTTTTGGACCCTTCTGCAACCAGAAAGTAGATTACTTGCCTACTTTGCTTCCTTTGTGAGTTTTAATTGTCTTATTGGAGAACTGGGGTTCTATCTCTTTTTTAAACTGGAGATATTGGTGCTTGTAAGTATACAGGGTACCAGACACTTTCCTGAAACTCCTTGCTAATGTTTTGTCTACTTTAAAAAAGCCCCATTTTTTTTCTTTTCTGATTCTTTTAAGTGGATTCCTGGGACTATAGAAGCAACTGTGGAAGTTGGAAGTGCCTTTACTGGCTTTGTGTTTCTCCTTCTACCTTTCATTCTCTTTTGCGCTTGTGATTTTGGAGCTGTTTGGATCATTTTACTTTTTTGTGTGATGGATTGCAGGTGGAACAGAAAAACATGGGATGCTCAGTGGCTCCCATAAATGTTGAACTCACTATCTTGAGTCAACTTACTTGCTTCCATTTACACTTTCTATATAATGATTGCCTGCCCCATATGGGCCAGACCCCTTTGTTCCACCTTAGCTCTGTACGTGGTTGTCCGCCCTGCCTTCTTCTCCACCAATTCCAGTTGACACCAGCCATTCCTGGGTCTTCTGTGAGATAAATCCCGTGTAGCCCATTGCTCTCTGTTCTGATCAGCAGCATCCGCACCTGTCCCAATATGTCTGAAACACTTTCAGTTAGAGGTGGTGGGAATCGACCAAAAGAAAATATGTGTGGAAAGCATATACTCTACTTCTTGGTGAAGTTAATGACATTTGTATTTTCACGTTAATGTAGGTTCATTGTTAAAAATGTGTTAAACATTCGGAATTGACAGGTAGGCAATATCTTTGTCATGACCAACAAAAATGCCCCCAGAAGTTCCCAAGCTTTTGAGTTCTCCAGAAATGTCTAGAGGGCTATCTGGGTGCCAAAAGCAGGAAGTGAAAGGAGAAACAGAAATATCCAAATATTAGACCAGGTTTTATGCCCATAAAGTTTGCATTTGTCAAAACAGAGACTTGCAGACTGAATGAGTCAGTGGTAGGTATTTACCAGTAGATTACACCTCACAATGCATTTTAAGACAAAGATCCCCATTTTGAAAAACAAAGATTGGCTGAAACTCTAACCTGTCTCTTGCCTTGGGTGAAGCACACAGACTCGGCAAAGAGCATGAGTAAGGAAATTCGGTAGGTCTGTGCTGACTCTGTGCGTTAATGGTTAGCAAATAGTTATCAAATCTGGAGGTTGATTTTATGTGGTATAACTGAATTGAAAAATCAGCTGAGAAAGATTGTATATCACCTCTAGGGAGAATATACACTGAAGAATCTTTTCCATCTAGTCACTATTTGGCTTCTATTGACTTATCAGTCTGCAAATGTCCATTTTTAGACTGGGTCTAAGCTGCAAACTGTGATAATAACCTCTAGTTTAATCTGAAGGGTTTTGTTGTTGTTTTTCTTACCCTGGTTTTTCATTTTTGATTTTTTTGATTGATTTTTTGATTGATTTTTTTGATTGACTTTTTAATTGATTTTTTGCCACCTAGCCTGAGGAAGATTCCTAGTAACCTGAAAGCTATATACTTGTGCAGCTTTGGTTGGATGTTGCCCAATAGTGGCGTTTTGAAATTCCCCCTCCCCAGATTTGATTGATTAAAACTTGTAACCAGGCTATCTGGATTCTTAGATAATGTCAGGTTTCTTACTTTTCTGTCAGGTTTCCTGTGGTTTAGAAGCTGCACAATAGGCAGAAATTCAGCAGAAACCTTTTCTGGGCATTAAGATATAGTAGTAAGGAAGTGTCTTTTCCATTTCTATGATTAAAGATATAAAGCCCATGACAGAAGAAAAACTGTTGTCCTTATCTGGTCAATTCTGATGTATGTTTATCATTTAAAGAAGTTTATGCAACTCTAGATGTTATTGAACTGCAGCTCCTGTACTGGTTCTCCATTGGCTATGCTGACTGGGGCTGCTGGCAGTTCTAAGCCAAAAACATCTATGGAGCCACACTTGTGTCCGTGGTTGAAACTGTTGCTTGAGAGCCTTTTTCTCCTTGAATTCACCAGCTGAGAAGCTGGTCCTGAGCAGTAGCTGTCTTACTGAGGCGCATAGATGTACCCTAAAATTCAAAGTAACAAAGAATTATATGGCACCTTTAAGACTAACAGATTTTTTTCTTGTTGACAATAAGTATTCTTCCCCTATATTTACCTCTTGCTGTCAATTTGGAATGGTCCTTCTAGAGCAGAGGTGGGCAACTGTGAGGTGGGTGGCCATTACCCCTCCTTGTGACCCATAGTGTCACTCCTGGAACACTTAGAAGGGTTGTCACATCACTTCCAGTTCTTCAGTTCAGTCTAGAAACAGCATTTTATTGGGGGGGGGTAGGCGTAGAGGGAGGCAAGGGGCCCAAACTACCACAATTTTGTGTCAGTTTGGATGGGTATTCAACATCAGCTTGAAAATTCAACCATTTTTTTAAACAAATTGAGGGGGAAGATGGGGGACTCTGGGACCACAGAATTGGGTCTTGGGGCTGCACATGGCTTGGAGGCTACCCTTTCTCCTGGGCACATTTTTCCCATCCCTGTTCTAGAGAGAAGCTTTTTGATACTTATAAGTGTTTCTTTAATGAGAGACTGAATATATAAAGATCTATGCATGACTGTTTTTGAAGTAGGGCTAAAGTGTTCATGAATTTTGGTCAGATTAATCACATAAAAATAAAAAAAGACAAATCAAATCACTTAAGAATGCCTCCAGTTAGTTAAGGCCTAAGTCCAGTTGGTAGTTGCAACTAGACAAGCTGACTCAACTGCTGAATAGTAAGTCAGCATTTACAGACCCCTCAATTCAGTGCTTCTGCTTTAGTTGGGGACTAGCAATTGGATTTAGACCCAGGTAATACCCTAAAGGGGCCTAAATAACCTAAAGTCACCAGATTCTGATCTTGGAAACTAAGCAGGGCCAGCTGGGGGAGACTCCAATAAATACCAGATGCTATAAGATATATTTCAGAGTAAGGAACTGGCAAACCACCTCTGAATATTCCACCAATAAGTTGACAGGCAACTGGAAGGCACACGCACATACATCAACACAGAGTGTCCTAAAAGTACAAGATCCTGTCTGATCTTGGGAGCTAAGCAGGGCCAGCCCTGAGTAGTACTTGGATGGGTCACCACCAATGAATACTGGGGCTGTAGCATATATTTCAGAGAAAGGAACTAGCAGACTTACTGGTGACAGGCCTTTATTCTCTGTCAGAAGGGTTTGGCAGTTTCAGTCTAATAAGATGCCGTGTCAATATCTCTTAGCCTGACTCTACCCTTTTATCACAACCTTTGTGGAACAGGGCTAGAGTCTAAGTGTTCACTCAGAACCAAATATGTTATTTAAGGTAGTACATTCCTGTTTATTACCAGAAACTTTCAGTTGCTCAGGCCAACTCATTAATTATAAAACAAATAATAATATTTATTATAGTAACACTAAAAATAAAGTATCCTGGTAGAGTTCAGTTAAGTACAGTTAAGATACATTAATAGTTTAAACTTCTGACAGACTTTGACAATCCCAGTTTTAAACACAAGTTCTCTATATTTTAATCATTCCCAAACCACCCTCTCTGGCTAGTTCTCACTTGAAAGCTCAGACAACACACACACACACAGAAACTTTGCCTTATATGGAATTCATCTCATCCGTAAGCACTTCCCTCTCATACTACTAAGTTGGGTTTCATTCTGGAGGTGCTATTCCTGTTGCCTAGCAACCTGCACTGGCCATCTAGAAAGCTAACCTCCAAAACAACTTCATGACACTACCTCTTGAGTATTCCTTGCCTAAGAAAACCTGGTGAAGTTTATGCACACTCACACACACAGGACATTTTAGGATTCAAGTGTTTTTTTAAATGTTAGGAAGTTTTAATAGAAAGCTCTTGATATAATATCTTTTCAGAGACTGTTTTTGGTTTTTTTATTTTTTATCCCCGCAACTGACCGTGCATGTGCTAGAACTGTTTTGCAAAATGCATTTCCTTTTGTCTTTCAGGAGGCCCAAACATGTGGGCTATCACTTCTGAAGAAAGAATGAAGTATGACAAGCAGTTTGACAGCCTTAAACCAGTTGGGGGTTATGTTACAGGTTGGTGTATGCTCCTGTAGTCAAATAGCCTGTATTTTTAGAAACAGAAGATTTAGTTCACGAATTTGCTTTTGCCTCAGATTGGGTATAATGTGCCACCTGAAGTACAAACAAGGAATACTTCCAGACATTGCCACATCTGTCACTGTCCAGTTATTATTTGTCTTCTGCGAGCTATACATAAAGTTGTAATACTGTGGGGAGTATGATACAATTCTGTGTGTTTATATCATGCCAGTTTCCATCCGTACTATTGGGCATAGCATAAGGAAGTAAAAAGGGCAGGGCAATTCACCTCTATATTCACAGTTTGCCTTTAAAATAATTTTACATTAAAAAAAATCATTTTCTAGACAGAGCTGTATCATTCAGTTGCTCTTGTGCAATTGTTTTAGTAATTTCTATTAGAAAGTAGCTAAACTGTATTAGCAGTTTCTCCCTATTAAAAGAATGCAAACATGAAACTTCCTGTGGGAACTCTCATTTTGTCAGCTGATTAGTAACAACTCTCAAGGACCTCAGGACAGACCAGGGCTAAAAAGGCCACTTTTTAAAGGGCCATTACTTCATTATTGAAATAGCGTCTTCTTGTCCCTTGTGGCAATTTGAAAGAGTAACATTTCTGTTACTTGTCGTTTTTAGTTCCTTTTTGTTATTGTTTGGAAAATAGCATCTAAAACATATGCTATTTTCAATAAGCATATAAAACCGGATGGCAAATTGAGGCCCTGGGGCCATGCATAACCCCTAGGCTGTTTTTGCAGCCCTTCAACTCCTACTTTCCCCACCCCCAGACCACCTTTTGCTGGTATAAAGGGGCAAATTGCCTGTCCTTCGAACCTCCAGAATTGGTGATTCACATTTAAAATAGGTAGAACTAGATTTTTTTTAAAAAAAACACAAGATACTTCTGATTTCGTAACAACACTCTGAGGTTGTTGTTGTTATGTGCCTTGGTCACATCCTACTTATGGTGATCCTAAGGCAAACCTATCATGGGGTTTTCTGGGGCTGAGAGTGTGTGATGCACCCAAAGTCACACAGTGGGTTTTCATGGCCAAGCAGGGAACTGAACCCTAGTCTCCAGGGTCATAGCGCAACGCTCAAACCACTGTACCGCGCTGATACACTAGATACTTCTGATTTTGTACCAACACTCTGAGGTACCCCCCTCAAAATGTGGCAGTTCTATAGTATACTTATGTCTGCCAGAACTCCAGGTATTTACTGTGGAAGTGTCACTTTTTTCTTTGCCTTTCTACATGATATCTAAAGGACACCACTGTTAAGTGGAGAGAGTCATGAGATTCAGTGGTGGAGCGTATTCTTTGTGTGTACAAGATCTTAGGTTTACTGGCATCTCCAAGTAAAGCTTAAAAGCTGACCAGATCTTGGAAGTAATGTTGCCACTGACATAATGCTTTGTGGCCCAACAAGGGGACAGTGCCATTCCTCTGGAAATTAACATAGCAACTAATCTCATTTTTTTTTCTGCAAGACAAGTTGAATTCTTTGCTACCTGTACTCATGACATGAGACGGGCATGTTGAGGAGATGGTATTCAAATCTTAGGCCATTTTCTTATTATTCCAGACCAGAAGCAAACAATTCTAGCAGGTCTAGGAGCCACTGCTCTACCCTGAGACTTAAGTGGGCACTGAGATTACCAAAAAAACCCAAAACGAAACAGGAAGTGGCCAGAAGTCCACTTCTGGTTTTGAAGTACAGTCCTCCCCTCTCTTTACACACACACATACATATACACAAACAGAGTTTCCTTCTGCCCCTGGATATTATAGCAATTATTATTTGTTATGCTAGGCTCACTACCATGGTACATGTGCTGAATGCTGCAAATTCTGTAAGAAGCAACCATTGCATTCTGTTGCATATTCTTCTGTGCTCTCCTTTTGAGTGGTGTGGTAACAAAGGTTTCCCTTCTGTTCCATGTAGGAGAATGTGAGCAGGTTGTTTGGCCACTGTCTGGTCAAGGCGTCAGAAAGTTTAGACCTCGCTAAATGGGGACACCCCTCCCTGTGGCATCCTTTCCTGCTTTACCGCTGGAAAGATGGGTGGGGAAGATCAGCTACTGCTCTCTGCCATGGCACCCAACCAGCCACTCTGCTGCTGCCCTTTCCGTGTTGCTGTCTCTGGGATGACAGGAAAGCAGGGAGGGTGAAGGCTCATTGAAAGTGAAGTGTGATTGATGACTACAGTTTTGCTTTTGTGCATTTGAAATACTTTAAAACAAAGGAATAGTACTCTTTTATACTTTAACGCGTAGTATATAGTAGAAATTAATATATAGGAGAAATTTCCGCATACAAATAGCAATGGCGTACTGTCACATGCACACACTTCTGTAAATCTTTTAATTGGAATAAAGTAATGGGCTGCAGTGTATATGAAAAATAGGTGAGGGATGTATGTGGAGACTTGCAAACCACTGCAGTCTGTGTGTTTGGCAAGGGAAAAGAAAAGAACCAGGAAAGAGACTTGCTCTCTTTCTATCAGACACTCCCCACTGTTACTTTCTGGGGCAAAGCAGATGGAGGGAGCAGATCCTCTCTCAGTGAGCAAGGTCTCCTTCCCGTTATCAGGGTTCTTCTAGGCAAGTGGGAGGGGTCCAACTAGCATTGTTTTTATTTATACTGCTCCTTTGTTTTGCCACTACTTTCTGCATGTTTTTTTTTTACTTACTACGAAAAGAGACCCCTTCAGAATAGAATATCTACATAGTTCCTTTTGAATATCACTTGGGGCATAGTGGCCAGCATCCTTTATGGCTCTGCATGGTTTAGTAATTCTACATGCAACGCTGTGCCACAGCTGGCTATTCACTGGGCCTAGACTTAATCTAGAGCTGCTACAGCTCCCTCATGACTGTGCCGTGCATGATAGGGAGCGGGAGGTCAGCTAACTAGTTATCCCCTGAGGGTCTGCCAAGGTCCTTCAGAGGTGTCAACAGATAATTTAGTTATTTTGGATCTGGATGCAGGGACATAGCCAGCTCTTCTTCTGATCTTCCTCATCAGGCATGGAATGGCAAGAGGAAGGGGGTTGCAGTGGCTTTGCAGTGAGTGGCAGCGTGGCATTGGTTGTTGCAGAGGAAGGAAGGGAGTTCTGACCCCAGCATCAACTAACAAAGGACAAGTTTGACTTACACCTGTGTATGCTGCTAACAGGCTGCCGGCCACTGTCTGGAAGTACCTGTATCTTCCCTTCTTACAGCATATACCATGGAAAACTGATAATACTTTGCTTCCTCAGAGAGAGAAGGGAACACATAAAACCATGATCTAATTTTTGATTATGTGCTGGGGGAGGGAAGGAAATCATCAACTGATTCTGTAGAATTGTATTACGATGCCTCTTTCTGTCCCCTGTCCCATTTTTCTCATACAGGTGATCAAGCTCGTACCTTTTTTCTACAATCAGGTTTACCATCTGCAGTCTTGGCTGAAATATGGTAAAGATAAGTAGATATAGATATCAGTATGTAGAGAATTGATATTGTGAGATTGACGGTGTAGTTCTTACAAATGTTGCCTTAGAAGTAAGGCCCACTGTGTTCAGCAGAGCTTACTGCCAGCTAACTAAGAGAACACTTGAATTTGCTCATCATTTATAGACTTGTTCTCCATTGATTTCTCTTATTCTTGACAAAGTTTGTCAACTGATGATCTGTAGAAGACTGCATTTACATCAGAAATAACAGAAATACAAACTTTGCCTGAATTAGAAACCCTTTAATCCGCCCTTGCATTCATGCTAGCACTTTCTCCCCTGCTTTTCTCTCTCTTTTGCTGTGTCCCCTTCCCGTCCCCCACCAGTCTTTTTCAGATTTTATAGGCCTGTCTGTCTATCCATAAGGTAGATTAGTGGACAGAGAATACTGCAAACTGTATCAAATTTTAATAAACTAAATTTCATCATTCCTTTTTAAAAACAAAAAAAAATAATCTGCATTCTTTAAGAGTCTTCTTAGTGTCCAAGCCAGGTTTCAGGTAGTCTTAGACCTAAGCGAGTACCCCTACATGTGTGCACACATATGCGCACATGCGCGCGCGCACACGCACACACACACACACTTGTTCTATTTTATTAATATAGATTTCTACCAACACAAAACAAGATTGAGAGATAAATATGGGTAGACAGTCCTGATTGGGTGCTTTTTCTGAAAACGAGCTGAATTATTTCAGCTGAAAAAACTAACCTTTAATTAAACTTGTAAAAATGTTCTTAAAAACAGAATTAAAAAAAAGGAAAAACATCATTTTGTAGAATTGCTTCTCATCTGTAAGAAGCAATGAGTAGCAATTAAGTAATGATTGAACTTGGACATCACAACACGTATGGTTTTTGCTGACTACAGTGCAGGACCTAAATTATAATCTGTGTTCTAGCCATTTAAACAAGCCATGATTTCTATTATGCCTTTTCTCACTCACTTGCCCAGATGGTGTCCTACATAGAACTACGTTGCCTGCTGGTGGTAATGGGATACATCCCCTGCGGGATCAACTCAAGACTTACCCACTTGGAAATCTTCAAGCTGTTGTTGGCTATGTTGGAAGCACATTGCCCTCTCCCTAGCTTCCTTTATGACCCTGTACTTTTACTCAGACATTGGCAGAAAACACTGTTTTCTTCTCTGAAAATTCCCCATTTTTTCTTCCTATATGAATGTGCTACTACAACAGTTGTGGTTGAGATGCATGAGTAACAGATGTTTCCAAAAATTTTGTGTAGAAAAGTCGTGTACATTGCCTTCCCAAACAAACATTCTGTCTGGTTGACAGTATGGAGCTTTTAATGCCCTCCCTAAAGATGTTGTGTACCACCTCAGTGGTATATTGTTTTTCCTTATTTGATACCCATTTTCCAAATGTACTAATATCAGTGTGACAGATAATAATCCAGCAAATAATATTACATTTTTAAAAGATGCTGTAAGCCTATCCTTTCCATTAATTCAAGGAACAGTTAATCCAGCAAAGGTTCAGAGGAGACTAGAAGCTTTATATGTACTACCGTCTTCTCCTCGTCCAGATTCTTTGCTAGTTCATTGCTCACTGATTAGTATTTTCCATCTTCCTGGGTAGACTCTTTCTTCTTAATAGATCTGCCCTCCTGAGTAGATCCCTGACAATAGACCTTGCTAGCTACTGAATGGGCACCCCCACAGTTCTGGTCTCCCACATGGTCCATTGCAGCTTCCATGCTGGAGACAGGGGGAAGAGTTGGAAGTTGAGGCAGGGGTTGGAATAGGGCTGACTTGTGGGGGTGCTGCTTTGCATCATTCCAGATTCCCTTGTGTCATTTGTGGAACTTGGATATTCTATAGAAACCCAGTGCCCTTCCTCTACAGAGATCTTACTGGGGTCTGAAGTAGACTTAATATTTGAGGATAAAAATAAATACTGTCTCTGTTTGAGAGAGTGCACAAGCACAACTCTAGATTCAATGTTCATTGCAGCTAGTTTTCTCTAGCATTATAGTAGGTGAACTTCCAATAGTTCCCTTCTAATTAACTTAGAATTTACTTGAGTTCCACTGAAAATAATCAGAAAGACTTGGATAATTATTACAAGGAAACCTTAGGGTTCAAAAAATATACTTTTTGGGAATTAAGACCATCACTGAACGAATGAAGTATCAACTCCCACCTTCTGATTTCACTCTATACCTCTTAAAATCAGCCTGTGCAATGGAAAAAGGCTGTAGTCACATTTATTTATTTTACTCTCAGTATTTCTGTGCGACTTTCAAGACCAAACCTCTCCCAGTGTGGCATATATAAATAGTCAAAAGATAAAATACAGATAAGGTCAATTCATTAAAACTGTAAAACTAAAAACCTTCATAGTCCAGCACTGGAAATCCAATAAAACAATTCCAAACAATTTAAAAGAGCAACAATATAAACAATAACAAGACCTGTCACAGCATGTTTGTTTAAAAGCAGGGCAAAGAAAACAGTATTAAGGCCAATTTGAAAGATGATTTTAAAAATGGACTAAGTGGGTTTTCCATAGGAGAGAGTTCTGCAAATAAGGAGGTACATTGAGGAGGGCTTGGTTTATAAAGACTGCCAGTCTAATCAGTGGCAGGCATTGGCCTGTAATCAGAGCCAGTTTTAAGGAAAAATTCATAAGGATCTTGTGGTTTGAAACTCTAAATAGCCAGGGAACAGCATATTTTATGGAGTAACATCTTGTATATGCTGAGGATGCCCTGCTCTTTGTCCTGTCTTTATCATAGATACAGTTGGCAACAACATGGAGTAAATTTTTTATCTGGTGTGTTCCCTGCTGTGACTGACGCAGGTGGTAATTTCTGTTTTATAACAGGATAAGCTCTATGGCGGGGGCAGGCAATACATAGCCTGCTTTGCTCCTTAATGCATAAGTGAATTGGATTTAGCTCAGCAGGACAGAGGCTAGTTGTATGTGTGATGTGTGCTCAGTGATTAACTCTTGGGGTAAAGTAAAAAAATTCAAACGCAGTGCGTTTTTTGTTTTGGGCTGATAATCTATAGAGGCAGAGTATATACAAGATATAGACTCATTTGGTGTGCATACATTTTTGTTTTAAAGGGCTCTTTCTGATCTGAACAAAGATGGGAAAATGGATAAGCAGGAATTCTCAATAGCTATGAAACTCATCAAGCTGAAACTGCAAGGCCAGCCTTTACCTGTGGTTCTTCCTCCAGTCATGAAGCAGGCTCCAGTATTCTCTCCCTTAATTTCTGCTCGTTTTGGTAATCATGAAATTCAGAAAATATTTGATGAAAATAAATTGTTATACTTGTTAGAAAGATGTGCTGAAAGTATGGCTAAATATCATTTTGGTTGTGTCACCCCACCCCAGTATAAATCTTTTGAATACAATAAGGTGTGAAAGTGAGATGGTTCTCAAATGCTTTCTTGACATGGGAGCTAAGGAAGAGCGCAAGCTGGTTTAGTGTGCCCAAGAGATCTTTAAAATATATATATATATATATATATATATATATATATATATATATATATATATCAACGCCACATGGAATACTTATTTTTAAACTGGGATATTTTCATAAACAGTGTGTGTTAAGACATGAAGCCTGCTGTTTTGAAGGAGGGAGATTAAAAATCCCTTGTACACCCAAGTCTTTCAACAAGAGTATCTCCCAGGATCCTGGCCAAATATTTGTTTTCATTTGTTCCCAGTGGCCATCTGTTGGTTAAAATGAATACCTTGATCACATGGCTTTTGTTTCTGTTTTTTTCTTTCTTTCTTTCTTTTTTTTTTTTTCCTCTGTCTGGGATATATTTATCATTTTGCAGGGAGAGGAGGGGAAAACTGTGGTCATGTAGTGGCACAAGTGAAGCATGGACAATTGTGGGCAAAGAGTTATTATTAAAAATAAATTTGTTTGAACTTTAAGATCTTAACAGATATGCTGTAAGCATCATTTGTTTATTTAATGTTTCATCAGATAAAGTGTTTTCAATAAAATGCAGTTTCAAAATGCCCTTCAGCAGCAAGTAAGACTTTATGGAGAGCTTTTAAAAACCTCTTAGATGTGGTCACAGATGAGTCCAGCTGTATATCTCCTGGGAGAGAGTTCCATATGGTAACAGCCATTAATGAGAAGGCTGACTACTGAATTCTTCTTTCAGGCATGGGAAGTATGCCGAACCTCTCTGTTCCAGCGGCCGTTCCTACAGTTGCACCATTAACTCCCATGTCATCTTTTGCTTCTGTGACTTCCTTCCCACCCTTGGTTATTTCTGCTCCTTTATTACCTTCTGTCAGCACATCATCATTGCCAAATGGAACGTCCAACCTCCTTCAGCCATTACCTATATCATACTCTTCAAGTAAGTATAGTCATGTTTGTATTTGGTTGTCATGTTTGTATTTGGTTTCTAAGTCTGAGAAAAAAATGAGCTAGTCTGAAAAATCTCAATCTCCATTGTTACTGGCAAAGTTTAAGGTACTATTTCTCCCACGTTAAGCCCCTTCTTTCTCCGAAATTGATATATTTCTATATTTCTAATCTATTGTAAATACTGGCCTAAATCCTATTGTTAGTCCAAATAGAAACTACTCAGTCAACAATGGAATTAACCTAAGGGTTGACATACCAAGATCACACTGATTCAGTGGGTTGTATTCTAGTTGGAGCTAAGAACTGAACTTAAGACAGTATCATTTCCTGTATCACTGAGAGCTTAAACTCATGTTTTATATTTTAATGAAGACCAACGTTGGAGATTAAAACAAAGGTTTTAAGAATGCTGCTGTGAGGTGATTAACTCTTTTTCTTATGCTGTTTTCACACTCAGAATTATATATGGAAGCTGCTTTCTCTCACATGAGTAGGGAAAGATACAGGAACTCTGTGTCTTCCCTACAAATAGGAAAGCAGCTTGGATGGGATAGATCAGAAGCTGGAAAGAGTACTTAAAAGATTGCTGCTAATCAAAAAATGAATTTGTGAATGCTTAATAGGCACTTTTTCATTAAACAAAATCAAGGAATCTAACTGTGGTGGGAATGTTATGTAAATTAATGTAGCAGACCACAATACATGACTTGCTTGTAGTTACTGGTAGAAAACCACTATTTTCTACTAACCACTTCTAAAGTTTAATTTCATCAGAATAGTACTGCAATATTAAATGTCCTTTGTTGTCTGTCAAAAGGTCTTTAAAGATATTTAATTGATTAAATATTGGCTAAAAAAATCAGAAGTACAATGTGTTTGTTAGGTTATATTTTTCCAGAACAATATTTAGGTATAGAAAAAAAGACAAGACTGTGTGAGACAAAGGAAGTCTTCTCCTGCTGATGGAGAGAAAAGCAAAGTGCCACTTCTTGGACATCACACGGGGAAGGAGAAGGACATGGCAGCAGTGAAGCTCTCTTGCCCAGCCCCAGAAAGAGGAGGAGGACATGGCAACATTACCCCCACCTATGCTAAGCTCCAGAAAAAGGAGAATGTAGTAGTGCTGGTGCCCACAATCCCTCCTTCCAGCGAACAAGGCCAAAAGAAAGAGGAAGAAAGGGAGGAGATTATTGTAGCACTCTGTGCTTTCCATTAATTCAAGCAACAGTTAACCCAGCAAAGGTTCTGATGAGAATGGAGGCACCAAAGACTGGCTTGATGATGGGGTGGTCCCTTGCCATATTCTCAGAGGGCTGTGCAGGCTCCATTGCTACATCTTTAACCTTTTTTCTGGAGCAGTGAGGACAAGCATTGAAGGCAACTCTTGAGGGGAGGGACAAGCTGCATGGGACCTACGAGGACACTGAGTACAAAATTTGCAACTGGTAGCTTCCTGCAGCTTGAAATAATCACTTCACTGGGCCTTAGTTCTGATGACAGGGAGGAACAGTGGGGAGAATAGGAGTGGTGATGGAAGTGCAAAAGTCCATAGGATTATTATTAAGAATAATAAGAATAATAAGAATAATAAGAATAATAATAAATTTATTTCTATCCCACCTCTCCACATGGATCGAGGCGGCGAACAACATAAATACATTAAATACATTAAAAACATTAAAACATACCCAATCCTCCCCACCCACCAACCCACCTAAAACAACCCCTTAAAACACACAACAATTAACAGTCATCAATTAACTATTAACAAAACAGCAAGACAATTGATGGGAGGCGATGGAATGCTAGTCTTGGAAGGCCTGTCGGAAGAGATCAGTCTTGACTGCTTTTTTGAAGCAGTCGAGACTGGTAATATGCCAGGTCTCCTCCGGCAGGCCATTCCATAACTTGGGAGCGATAGAAGAAAAGGTCCTCAGGTTAACCACAGCCAACCTAGTTCTGACTGGCTGCAGTAAATTCCTCCCAGAGGACCTTAATGTGCGGGGCGGATTATATAGGAGAAGGCGATCCCGCAGGTAGGCTGGCCCCAAGCCATGAAGGGCTTTAAAGGTAATAACCAACACCTTGTACTGTGCCCGGAAACTAATGAAAATGGAGTGTTGGGTGTATGCAATAGAAGATCATTAGCATGCCACACTGAGAATTCTTTCAATGCCAGCTCAGTTCTGTTTGACGTGGAGTCGTATCTATACCAAAAGGACAAGTACCTCAAATGTATGCCACCCAGAGGTATGGTGTTTGACCTCTTATTGTATCATCCTCAATATCATTTTTGTTTTGTTGTTGACAATGAGAATAGGTCTTCTGCAATCAGTGGTGGTGGTTTTGCTTTCTAGTGCTGGGCTATTAACATTTATCCATTTTTCTCTTATTTTAGCTTTGCCTCATTCCAGTTCATATAGTCCCATAATGGGAGGATTTGGTGGTGCCAATATTCAGAAGACACAATCCCTGATCGATTTAGGATCTAGCAGGTACGGATCTTCAGACACAAGATATTTCTCAGTTACAAGGGTTATACTTTTTCAACAGAACCATCTTTTTGTTGGTCTTTGCAGTATAAGTAGTTTCATTAAAAACAGTGTGCTTAAAACATGGAAATAACAGAAGTCATTACAGTAGAGTCTCGATTATTTGACATTCGCTAATCCGACATTCCGGATTATCCGACGTCGCGGCTGCTTGGGGGCGTGGCTGTAGGCATTTCTGCGCCCCCAGACACGCCCCCAAACATGGCGACCGCGACGGGCAAGGAGAGAAGGGCGAGTGAAACCTCGCCCCAAAACACGGCCCCAAGCAAACTTGGTCAGTGATTTCTTTACATTTACGTTTGCAATTCATAGCGAGTCACTCCAAGCCCTTTTTAGACCCTCCGGATTATCCGACATTTTCGGCTATCCGACTATCGGCCCGCCCGTTTATGTCGGATAATCGAGACTCTACTGTATATGCAGGTAGTGATTATTTGTATAAACTTGTTGCTTCACAAAAACAAAGTAATAATGCCTAGTTTGAATGTTGCTTTATATTATACTACTTTTCTTGAAAACATGGTTTTGTTTGCATATTGCAGTTCAAATTCTTCTTCTACTACCTCACTAACGGGGAATTCACCAAAGACTGGATCTTCAGATTGGGCAGTTCCTCAGGCTTCCAGATTAAAATACAGGCAGAAATTTAATAGCCTTGATAAAGGAATGAGTGGATATCTGTCAGGTTAGTATTAAATTTAAGTTTTTCAAGACCTGTTACAAAAAGATTTCATTCTTTTTCAGTCCTTGTAAGTTTTTAAAGAGAACATATTCACACATGCCTTCCTAGATCAACTCCCTGGTGAAACTGGTGATCTAATAATAATAGAAAATGGGATTTGCTTATGTTTGTGCTTGTAATTGCATGACTTAGGACAGGTTGCAAGACTCCCTTTGTCTGTTTAGGCGTATTCACTGCTACAGCCAGAAATTATTAAATCCAGACTTGGCCTGTGGTAAGCCTATAATTTTCCTCTCATGGAGAAGAATAGGCCACTTTTCCAGAACTTCCTTTAACCTTCATGAGAACCAAGCTAACATGTATTCTACATGCAGTAATACATGAATAAAATGAACCTTCCAGCTGGGCAAAAAAACTAAGTCTCTTCCAGTTTCAAAGTGAGGGTTTTTTTTTCAAGAACCAAGCAAAGAGAAGAGCAGAAATGGTTAGCTGGCTTGTGTATAAAATTAAACATACAAATAACTAATGATGTCATTACCCCCAGAATCATAAATCATAAGAATAAATTACCAAGTAACTTACTTGTGCAGAGATGCCTGAAGTTTTACAGCAAGGCAAACTCTAGTCCTGGCTCTTTATGAACTGCTCAGAGGCAAGCAAAGATTTCCCAGAGAAAAGTATTTCTGTGATGAGTGGATAACAAAATGACCACTCAGTATTTTGAAAGAAGCTGATTATTCATCCTGCAAGAGGATTCCTTCATCTACCTGGGAAAGTAACTTTAACAGTAACAGTGCCTTACTGATGGATTGGACTACAACTCCCCAAGTAACGCGACCAGTAACAATTCTGACTGAGTTGTAGCCAAAGTTCCAACACATCTGCAGAATATCAGCTAAGGGAAGACTGTTGTAAAGGGATGTGTCTTGTGGGGCGGAAATGAAAGGGAAGTGTCATCCTTGGATGCGTAATAATGCAGATTTTGATGCATATCGATGGCTAATTATGTCTGAGCCTGTTCCCTGGTCAAGGATGTTGCAGAATGAATGCAAGAAAGACTGATTTGTCATAGCTTTGTTCATGAGCTAATTGGCAGATGTTTACAATCTTTACTTATGCAAGAAGCTCTAAGAAGATTACAATTTTACAAAAATAGAATTGCCACTAGAAAGCCTTTGTTATATTGTGTAATAACTTCACTGAAATGAACTAATCATTGGTCAGGCCTAGATAGGGAAGTGGAATTCCATTTTTGATGTACAATTCAAATGCGTTGGTATGTCTTTGGATTTTCATGACTGTTAATTGGGTGGCAGTCCTTTGAAAGTAAGTCCCACTGATCAAAGTGGAACTTAAATTCAGAGTACAGGATTCTATATGGTACATACAGAATTGTGCTGTGAGTGTATCTTCCCAGGGCTAGATCTCTTTGGATGAGATTTGAAGTTAAAACAAATCAGTTAGAGCTTTATTTTTTATAATCTGCATCATTACTTCTTTGATCTAAATAGATTTTTGTGTTAACATAGTAAATTTAATTTTTGATTTACTAAGGATTTCAGGCAAAAAATGCCCTTCTGCAATCAAACTTATCCCAGACCCAGTTAGCTACTATTTGGTAAGTTTACTCATGGATTGATAAAACCGTGATACTTTTTTGATATTTTATAACAGAATGAAAATGTTAACAAATGTAGGATAGTTTCTAAAGAAATAAGAGATAAAACACTGCAAATAAGCATATCCATACAGTGTACTCAATAATGTAATATTTTTAATTTTATGTATATTCTTGGAGTCCAGTTATGTGGTGGAAAGGATATTATTATTATATTACTGGTAATTGCTTTCATTTTTTAAAATACTGTTTCAGTTTTGTTTTTATTTAGAATATAGATAAATGAAGCTCTGGTGGAGTAAAATGAGAAAACTTTCCTATTCTCAAGGAAAGCCATAATAATAACATTTTACTAGGTAGGAAAGTGAAGCATGTATTTAATTCTCCAGTTAAAATGAGTGAAATGTAAAAGGACATAGCATGGCTAGATCACATCCCCAGTTCCTCCAAACAGGTATCTTCCACTGCATACCGAGTTCAAAACCTTAATATGTTGTTGTGCAACATGTACTTTTTCTAAATTGACTGATTTCTTTGTATATCTCCTGGATAACGTTGTACTGAGACAGATATTGCGGCTTCTTATTCTCTCAGCTTTGTTAATGCACATCATTGTCCTTCCTTTCCTAGGTCACTTGCTGACATTGATGGTAATGGGCAGCTGAGAGCAGAAGAGTTTATATTAGCTATGCACTTAACTGATATGGCCAAAGCTGGACAACCTCTGCCGTTAACTCTCCCTCCTGAGCTAGTGCCACCTTCTTTGAGGTGCATAACACAAGGTGACATGTTATTACAATTGTACTATAAATGCTAAATAATCTAAAATATAAAAAACAAATACACTGTTTCTTCCCTCCAGAAGTGGAAAAAGCATTGAAAAAACTAATTGTGTTCTGCCAGCAAATCAGAAAATACAGGAAGAGGAACCTCCCCAAAAAGCTCCAGGTAGCAATGGAATTCTTTGCTTTTCTTTTAAGAGTGAAAAGTTGCTTTTATTTTAAAGAGTGGCTAAGTGTGGGGATCCTTCTGTATTCCTTTTTCAAATTGTCTCTCTGCCCTAACTAACTTCTCTGTCTTGTGTGGCCTAGCTCCACTCCTGTAGACGCAGCCTCACTCAGCCTGTGCCTTTTTCCTGTCACAGAACTTTAGTTTGCTGAAAAACAAAGAGTCTTAAACTTGAAGCCACAATTAGTAATTGCTGTTCAGTGCTTTGCAAACTAGAGGTGTTTTGGGATTTTGTTTTTGTTTTGTTTTGTTTTGGAGATCAAAAACATAGATGAATGCCCATGTTTGACTGTGTGACAGAATCATTAATTCATTTTTATGAAACTGTAAAGTATAAAAGTATATGTTTAGCTGGCATGTTTCTGATGAAATTTTTGTTTTAACAGTTACTTCTAGAAAACGGTCAAGAGAGAAATGTAGTAATTCATTCATTTTTAAAAAAAAATCCAATTTACCTTTTTAAAAAGCTATTGTTTATTTTTAAAAATTGCATTGATTTTCATCCATCTTGTCTTCATATGTCCTCCTTCAGTTAGGGATCTTTTATGAATGCTAACACATCCCTATCAGACAGCCACATTCTATACTTCATAGCATTTGAAAGCAGAACCTATGTTTGGTCACTTTTTGCTGCTGCCACTTGCTTTTCTTTAACTTAGTCACATTTGAGGATAAGAGGAAAGCAAACTATGAGAGAGGGAACATGGAGCTTGAGAAACGACGTCAAGTCCTGCTGGAGCAGCAGCAACGAGAGTTGGAACGTAAAGCTCAGAAGGAAAGAGAAGAGAGGGAGCGAAGAGAGAGGGAGCAACAGGAGCAGGAGCGGAAGAAGCAATTAGAACTGGAAAGGCAGTTGGAAAAACAACGTGAGCTGGAAAGGCAAAGGGAAGAAGAAAGGAGGAAAGAAATTGAAAGACGGGAGGTTGGTCTGCTTAATGTTTGTCTATTAAATCTGTGACAAGTTTGTGTTCAGTTTGACATTGTGATGGTGCTGTTTGCTTGGATGGGGAAGGACCTTTTTACAAGTAGACACTTTTCAATAAGCTCTGTGTACTGGTCTGATTATGTGAGTAATAACTGAGAAATTGGAATTTATGGTTACTCCAGCTCTGAGCAATTAAGGGACAGGGCATGCATCATCTTAATATCAAATAAAAAAACAAACAAATCATCATAAGTCTTGCTTTAGGAAGGGTAGAAGTCCTGAACCTCACAGTTTATCATGGTGTAGGGAGCAAAACCCTTTCCCCTTGAATAACAAATTAACCATTGTAAGAATTCATTGACCAACAAATTTTAAAAATTGGCATATCAAACAATCAGGGAATACCTGGGTAAGTGACTTCTGGTGAATTAAATCAGAAGAATCTAGTCAAAATAATTGAAAAGTTATAAATGTAACAACCTGGTAGATTTAAAATTCCCAACTTTTGGCTGGATAACATGCTGCCATTACAGTATACTACCTGTGTGGCACTGCAAGTACATGTATGGATCCAGGACAAGGCAACATTCAATTCTTGGGGGGAATTTTTTAAAATATTTTGTAGTCTAGTTTTCTAGTACCACTGGTAGTTCCCAGCCCATCTCAATTTTGAACTGGGAAAAGTACACCTGGAAAGAACTGATTGATAGAAATACTCCTTCTGAAGCCTTCAGTTGGTCTCTAATTTGTGGTTATCTCCAACTCAAACTGTGGGTCTCACATAAAACTAGGAAGAGATCCATCACTGAGATCCATCACTGGTATCTGAGTAGAATTGAAGACTGGTGTGATAGGAATAAGACATGCAAAGGAAGACAATAGTACCCTTAGAAAAGTCTTTGGGGTTAACATCATTCTCAGAAAATGCCAAACACCCCAACAGATATTTTAAATTTTCATAGCAAATCATTCAGAACAAGGTGTGTTTTTTACGTATTACATGTATTTATGTGTGACACACTAATTTGTAGCTTTCCTTACCGATGGGTTCTGAAAGTTGTAATCCAAAAAGAATTTTTCCCAGCTTACTCTGATACTTGGGTGTGTGGAATACCATGGAAACAGATTTTTTCCCCACATCCTGATTAAAGATATTGTAGGAATTACTAAACTCTAAGACAGAATTGGCATGCTGATCAAAGGTGTGACAAAAGTTGTGAGATTTTTTTACAGTGTCCTTAAGCTATTTTCAAAAGCTTCTTTGGAGGCAGGAAGTGAAGTGCACTTGCTGTCCATTAATGTCATTAATAATCCAGCCTGGATGAGTGGATAAAATGATTGTGACGTCATTAACTTTTAAATTCGAAATAAGATGTTAGTGATTTTTAAGGTTCAGAGAATGTGAAATGTTTACAAAAAATGAATCTTTTTTTAATGTAAAAAAATGAAATACAGAAGAATGTCCATATACTCCTCTTTGTTTCTTCCTTTATTGTAATGATTTGTGACATTTTCTTTCACTTTGTTTATCAACACATACCCATGGTGACCTACACTTCAAAGTATTTAAAGCACCCATAAAAGCAATCTAGTGGATTATTATCAAAAAAAAAAATCAAAAGCTTCCTAAGAGTTTGGGTCCTGTTGTGTTAGAAAGAACCTGGTGTCTAAGCAAAAACATCCCCATCTATGTTCTCTGAACTGTAACTGGTGTCTTGCAGCCAATGGCTGACCTGCTGAAAAATTGCATATCTCATATCAGCAGTTCAGTGTTCAAGGGCAGGACTTCCTCTCAGACTGCTGCTGATGGCTGGCATCTCCAGGTGCTGTGTCTAGTGCAATAAAGATGTCAACCAATGCTGGAGCAAGCCTTAGATTGTTGTTTTATTTCTGGAGCTCATGGCAAACAGAATGCAAAAGACAACCTCTGGAAAATTTAGTAAATATTGTGCTACTTTATATTTAACATATAAAAATATAGTCCATCAAAATTCATTATTTGTAGGAGTTCAGCTTCAGCAGTTCCTCCATATACTCTGCAAAATGAGAGAGTCATTGGGGTGGTGGCACCCCGTTTGGTGAAAGGCCCCTCCAAAAGAGGCTTTCGTGGCACTTAGGATTCTGGTTTTTTCAACATCAAATGAAGACCTCTCCCTTTTGTTTTGTTCAGTGTGTAAAAACTATTAGATTGCTTACTAAGATTGATTACTGATGCTGTTTTTTACTTTGTTTTTATTCCATTGTTGTTGTAAGCTTTGCTAACATTTTTATGCTGTCTTGTTATATTTTTATATTGTATGTTTTTTTTTTGCTTTAATGTGAACTGCTTAGAGCTAACTGGATATTTATACGTATTAATCTTCAGGCAGCAAAACAAGAACTTGAACGTCAACGGCGTCTGGAGTGGGAGAGGATTCGGCGTCAAGATCTTCTTAATCAGCGTAACAGAGAACAAGAAGAAATTGTCAAACTGACCTCTAAGAAGAAGAGCCTTAATCTTGATTTAGATGCACTGGTAGGTCATATGCTGTAGGGGAACACATGGAACTACAGTTTTGAATTGTGGTTTCACACAGCTTAGAGTATCTTCCTATATGTGGAAGGTCTTCCATGTGTCAGCACAGTTGGATTTTATGTATTTATTTTGCACGCACTTTTAACAGTAAGTAAATCCTAGATATTTTTGTAAGCTATTTTTGTAAGGGTTTTGTTTGGTTTGGTTTTTTTGTTTTTTGGTAATTTTTGTAATTGTAGCATCATAGAATCATAGAATCATAGAATCATAGAAATGTAGAGTTGGAAGAGACCACACGGGCCATCCAGTCCAACCCCCTGCCATGCAGGAACACCCTCAAAGCACACCCGACAGATGGCCATCCAGCCTCTGCTTAAAAACCTCCAAAGAAGGAGACTCCACCACACTCCGAGGCAGCATATTCCACTGCCAGACAGCCCTGACTGTCAGGAAGTTCTTCCTGAGGTTCAGGTGGAATCTCCTTTCCTGCAGCTTGAATCCATTGCTCCTTGTCCTGGTCTCTGGAGCAGCAGAAAACAAGCCCTTTCCCTCCTCTACATGGCATCCCTTCAAATATTTAAACATAGCTATCATGTCCCCTCTTAACCTTCTCTTCTGCAGACTGAACATACCCAGCTCTCTAAGTCTATCCTCATAGGGCTTGGCTTCCAGGCCCTTCACCATTTTGGTCGCCCTCCTCTGGACCTGCTCCAGCTTGAAAATGTCCTTCTTGAATTGGGGTGCCCAGAACCCCAATCACTTCCTTCGCTTTTGTTGTTCAGTACCTTTGGTACTGAAAGTAGAAGTCAAGGTAGAAGTTAAGACGAATCTGTACAAGGAAGAGGTAAGGACAGACTTGCTGGGTTTGCAGTTGAACAACAATGGGTGAGGGAAGGGGGGCAGCAGCAGGTGGGAAGAGATGAAGAGAATGGGGCAGCTGGGATCCTGAACACTTTTTTGCAGGGGGGAGGTCCCACTTGTCATTACATAGAGTAATATAAATTATATCCTGTACTCTCAGTTACATAGGCAGAACCATGCAAACCATTCCCAAGAAAAAGATACAAAGTATCAGCAGACTGGGTAACTTCACCGTTTGCAGAATACCTGAAGTTTCTTCAGGAAAGTTTTAAAGAATATGGGGAAAATCCAAACAGCCTCACAACAATTCCATGGTGTGAAGTATTGAGCAAAAGTGGAAGTGATCCCTGCAAGAACAGGAGGATGGAGAGAGAGAGAGAGAGGGAAAGAGGGAGAGGGGGAAGGAGTCACAAATATAGCTCACACTATGAAGCTATATTTAAATGTTCCCATTGACAAAAGTGAGAGGTGCCTTTAAAAATCAGTGGCGAAATAACCTTCTGATGAAGCTGGGATTGTGCACCACTATGCGCAGCCCACCTGAAAAAACAAAAAGAAAAAATCAAAACGTGTTAGCAGAAGAGATCTTGGAAAAGAAATGAAAAACCAAGTGCCACAGGATTTTGTTCAGGGCCCAGGATTATACAACTTCTTTGTAGATAATGTGCTTGAAAGATTGGAGTGGAATGAATGCTCATTGAATTCGCAGATACTACCGCCTTGGAAGAGGTGGCTAACAGATGACAGAAATAGGATTCAAGATGACCTTGATTGGAGAATTGATATAATAGAATGGCTTTCAAGAGGGATAAATGTAAAGTAGTGTTTTTACATAAGAGAAGAACAGCTGCATATATGGAGAACAAGTGACACTTTTTTGTTGCTGTTGTACAGCAACAAAAAGATTACTGCAATTCTGGACAGACTAAGTAGAGTTACAATGTCCAGATGAAGTTAAGTATAAAGATGCTAATCTATTCTGCTCTGATTAGACCTCACCTGGATACTGCATCCATTTCTAGACACCACAGTTTCAGAAACATCTCAGTAAGTTGGAGTGTATCCAGAGCAGGGTGACAAAAGAAGTTCAAGGGCCTGGAAATCAAATCCTGTGAACAAAAAGTTGAAAAAGTTGGATTGCTTGAGAAAGAATTATGAAAGCTTATAGGTTAGCCATCTACAAGTATTTGAAGGGATGCTACTTAGGAAATGTATCCTTTTAAGCAGAAAGAAAATCTGTTTAAGTGTGGGAAGAAAAGCAAGCCTCCCATGCAAATAATTTCAAGAAACTTATTTTTCTCTTTTTTCCTTTTCAGGATGATAAGTATTTTTAAAGGGTATATAAGTGTACGCCACTAAGCAAGATTGTTCCCCACTTTACCCTTACTGTTCTGCAGTTGTTATGCTGTAACTACTGGAGTAGGGTTTGCACAGTTGCAGCACCAAGGGGGAACTTGTTTCCCTTTGATTCTGAAAAGTTTCTGCCTGTTGAAGCCAGAAGTTACTAGTTTTTCCAGTTGACCCTTAAAGATGTCCCCCGATCAACTGAGGGTCACACTAGAAATGGTATGGGGGTTTTCAATGTTTTTAAGGCTCCCAACACATTTTTCTGTTGCTGTTCAGACCTGATTCAGCTTGGGGCTGTGGGGGCAGGCAGACTCTACCTCATTGCCACCACCTACCACTCTACCATTTATCACCAACCATACAGATATTAAGCTTCTTTCTGAGGTTTCTGAAGAATGAGGAAAGAGAGAGAGACTAAAAATCAGGTTTTCTTAAAAAAAAATTGGTATTAAGTAGTTTCAGCTAGTTTCTGTTTTGTGGAGTGTGAGTGTCAGTTACATAGTAGAGAAATGCTGTTATGTTATCAGATCAGATATTTGATGTTTCAGATGTTTTTCTCGATAGAATGGCAAATACGAGCAGATCTCTGGGAGACTGAAAGATGTACGAATCAGAAAGCAAAATCGGAAAAATGAGCTAGACCTTTTGGACAAGAAATATGATTTGGGAATTATTGAAATCAAAGAGCTACAGCAACAGCTTCAGGTATGTGACCACATCTTAAGGCTGCAATGCAAAGAATGAAGGACAAAAATGGGAAAATAATCTCTTAGTAGTATTTGTGTTTTTTACTTATTTATTTAATTTATACCTCACTCTTCTGGCTATGATTCCAGGGTTGGACAGATACATATCGTTATAACAGTTACAAAGTGAACAATACAGCTCAATTTATACTACAGCCTCAGAAGGGAAATTGTACTTTCTTGTGCTTTTCTTCTGTTTCCAAAAGTTTGTGTAAAAAGAGGCATCTTGACTTGTCAGTGAAATACATATAATGAAGGTACCAACCACATCTCCAAGGAATTTTTGTGGTCTGTGAGGCCATCACAGGGAAAGTTTTTTCAGACATCACTGGCCCATGCACCTTTGTGGACTGTGCTCTGTGTACTATTTAAAATATGACCTCCCCTGCTAATCGTGGAATCTGGTCCATCCTATGAGAAAGAAGTTATCTTTCAGATGTTTACAAAATTACTTCTTTTAAAATAATTTTTTACATCCATATAAAGATGTAAAGAAGAACAGTCCAGATTCCTGAGAGCACCCAAAATCCATTCTGTCCTGTTACAAGAATCCTCCTCATCCAAGCATTTTCCTAAGTCTTCTTATATAGTTCCATGAAGGTACTGTCTGACTCTGATACTGATATCCTCGTAGATCCCTACTTCCTATATTGAAAAGAGATTAATTCAATTTCTCTTCATTCTTTTCATTCTTTTCCTTCATTTCCATTCATTTCCGCCACAGGCAGTGATAATAGTAATTATAAACAAATGGCTCACCCAAATAAGCTTTCAGCAGAACACAAGATATGGCTTGTTTGTTTGTTTTTTTAACCCTAATGGCTGTTGTAAAGGTGCCAGTTACAATCACAAGAATTTCCCACAAATTTTTAAGGAATAATGTTCAATAAACTAGAAACCATTTTGTTGCTTGAAACTGGAGACAATTTTTCAAGGATCTGGAGCCTACCTACCTTTTGTCTGTTGCACATCAAGGAATCTGTCTGTATCTTTGTTGTTTTTGAACCTTAATGTAACCACTATGTGAGTGTTTCAGGAAAATCTTTTCTAGTTCTGTTTGAAAGTTCTGAAAGTCTGTAATACAAAATTTAGGAAGCACAGAACAAACTTTCCTTCATGATGAACAAATGTTAGAAAGCACAGTCTCAAAATGTATCAATCAACATGCCTTCTGCAATTTTGGTACCACAGAAAATGATTTTGAGTACCATAAATATGTTTTAGACAGCAGTTCTTAACCTTTTCTTTACCACGGTCCCTCTTTAAATATCTTTTGTTTCCATGGACCACCAAGACTTAACTCAAGGTGGCTTCTGCCTGTATGCACAGTAGCAAGAAACAGAACATACTTTCTCTCAGGATCATTCTTCATCTATTCTTGCTTGCTTTCTATTTTAACTGTAAAAAACTGTACCATTACTTCAAGCTTTTGTGGGCCCCCTTTGGGAACATTGCATAAGAACTACTGCTTTAGAATATCCACACACACTCCCAACACACACACCCTTTTTGTTGGCAAGGAGGGAACTGCCATGCAAAATGTCTCAGCATATGTACCTTAAGTTGTATTATACAGTTGGCTTGGTGATGCCATGTAGAAATTATGCTTATGCGCTTTTAATTTTTTTCCCAATTTTGTAGGAATATCAGAATAAGTTGGTCCTCCTTATTCCTGAGAAACAGCAGCTAAATGAGAAAATAAATCATATGCAACTCGACAGTTCTTCTAGTATGTACCTACTGAAGGTTTTTTTCCCCCCCTTTCTTTATTTTTCTTTTGTTCACTGGAGTGAAATATAAGCAATGATGAGAACATAGGAAGTAAAAATAAAAATGATGCTAAGATGTTATCAAAGAGTAAGGAAGGGTATCTATTAAAGTATTGTTTGCATAATTTACTTGCAGCACTAACATACATAGAGAGCACTTTCCTATCTTAATTGTTACAGGAAAATGCAGCAGTGAACTGATATCTTTATCTTGAAAAACAGATCAAGGGGAGGCATTCTCTAAATAGCGGAAGGACTACACAGAAGGGGGCAAAGTTTTGTTCTCCAGTGTCCATTTTTCCCATTTCCAAAATCAGGGAAAACTTCTCATCAGTCTGTGATGGAAGATAAGTCTCACTGAGAGTCTTTCAGGAGAAAATTCCCAACAGGAGACTGTGTGTAAGAAAGATATCTGTGTGTGTTATATGCACATGTCCCTGTGTGAGTGTATGCATATGTCCCTGTACCAGTGGGATCTGGACAATCATATTTGAGGTATATGCCAGCAATAAGGTAGTCCTACCCACTTTGGAATCTTGCCCTAACACTGTTCCCAAAAACAGGTCAGCCCTTGGGTTGAATAATATTACTTACTTCTGCCTTTTTAGGGCCCCTTCATTTTTGTTGGACTAAGCTATAGGCTGGAAACTCTGTTTACTCATGGATTTATCAAGTGTATTCATCCAAGTCCCTAGCTTTCAATCCAGAGTCTATTTAAAGGTAAATAATAACGACCTAGCTGATGTGATAGTTACAGGAATTGATGAGCTGGAATATAAAATATTGTATTTTTGCAAAGAAACATATAAGGGATGAATAAAATTAATCGAGAGGCTTGTAAGTAAATGTGCATATTGAATATTTGGTCTTTTATCTGCAGAAACAGATCTTAATTCACTACACAAGAAGTCTTCAGAGAAAGAAGAATTATGCCAAAGACTTAGGGAGCAACTAGATGCACTAGAAAAAGAAACAGCTTCCAAGCTCTCTGAAATGGATGCTTTTAATAATGAGCTTAAGGTAAAGTCTTGATGTAAACCTCTAAAACCACACCAAGGTCATCATTTTTTTGCTGAAAAGGGCGGCAGTACTTTTCTCACTTTTGATTTTTACTTTTAATTCATCAGACATGGGTTTGTCAGATCTTTTTCAGTGTCTTCAGTAAGTGAGCCCTTATGAAAGGACATTTCTTGCCTACCACTTCTTTTCATTTGTGCTGTTCAGATACTCAGCCAGTGTTAACATTAACTGATTTAATGTGTGTGTATGCGTGTGTGTGTGTACACGCACACACATATACTGAGTAGGTTATGTCAGTGTTTTGCAACTTGGAGCAACAAATATGGCTGACATTTTGCATACAGTAAATAGAATAAATATTACATATATTGTACACTTGAAGCAAGACTCATTGTGGGATAAGCAGAAACAATCCTGTTTTAAGATTTTTTAAAAATATTAATTCATAAAAGCTAATCATCAGAGTAGTAACACATGAAGGAAACCATCTATTTCTTTTACCACCTTTAACATTTAACAAAACCCAAGGCAGCTGTGCTTATGTCTTTACCATTTACACATCTCGGCCATCTGTTACGCTCTATTTCCACTCTATTTCCAGTCTGGAGGAATGAATGCCATTACTTAGGAAGCTACTCAGCAGGTCCTTTCTGTCCTCCCTTAGAACAAAAAAAGATGCATACTTTACAGAGGCCAGTTTATTTGAAGGACTGTCCAGTCCAAATGTATTTCAAAGATCAAAAACATAATAAAGGACGGGAAGGATCTTTGAAGTTGCTCGTCAATATGTAATACCTGGTGAGCAAGCTGAGCAGACACACAAATCAACTGGTCACATCTCATTATGGTGAAATATATTGTATTTCACTTTAAATTGTAGTAATTATTTCTAGATTTGCATCTATAAATCTAAATTAGCAAATGCAGATGCACCTGCTTGTGTGTTTTCTTTCCGTCTCTTCTTCTTGCTTTTGTATACAATGCATTGTCTCTCTTTGACAATGTGTAAGTAGCCACCAGACAAGATATGTCTCTGTGCAACTGGAAGGAAAGCTGAGAAAGTCTTTACATTGGCCCAAGATCTGAGCACCTTGCAAGGCTTTCCCCCTCATCTTGATGTTGATGGGGAGTAATGGTTGCCTGACCGTGAAGCCATGTGTTCCTTGCCAGAGTGTAAAAGAACAGCCATGACCTGGAACAAATCGCCAGTTACGCAGCCACAGCACCCCTTTCTTTTGAGATTTGCTGTTCTGGGGCAAGTGGGAAAGGGTACAAGGGCTGTTCTTTTCTCTTCTCTGGGGTCCAGTCAGGCTTGAGCTGCTGCCTGCAGAGAAAGTGGAAGCATCTTGTTTTTCTGGATAGTGCAGCATAAGGGTTCAGAAAAAACATCACTGCTGTGCCACCCAGAGAGAGGATGAGTGAGGCAAGCAGTGGAAGTCTTTATGCAGTCAAAATAGCACCCTCTGTGTAGAAGATGGATGTTTCAAAAGGCTTGGGCAAATTAAAAAAAAAAGCTGTGTATTGGGAGAAGTCCTGGAGGGTCCTGATGCACTCTATAAGCCCTGTGAAGACTGAGCATGGTCAGTGGACGCAGAATGGTAGTTGAAGGAGGGGAAGAGAAAGCCAGGTGGGAGGGGAAATGGAATGAAATACCACAGAAGAGAGGATGGCTGAAAAGGGACACTCCACACTTCAGTATTGTGTTTCACATCCCTCTTGTGAACTGTTAACAGGAAGGACAGTTCTAGCTAGAGAAGACATAATTTTTAGCATATCTACCTGTTGAAAACTTAATGGAAATTTTGATTGTGCTGTTTGGACAGTGGGCTAACATGATTAATATGTGACATGCCAGTTGTACATTTCGAAATGATCCAGTTGCAACATCGTACATTCCCAACATGTGTAACAAATGCAGTGCAAAGTTTTAACGCTTTCTATCTGCCTTATCTTACAGTGTGAGACAATGGATGCTTCTGTTCTTCAGTGCCTTTTGTGTCTGCTAAGCTGTCTCAACAACCTCTTCCTCTTACTTAAGGTTATTTTCTAATCTTTAGCCTTTTTGCTTCTAATAATTTCATTGTTTTCTCTGTGTCTCTGTGTTTTTAAAAATTTCTTTCATGCTTAACTTTAAACCTTGCTTAATGCAATAATCAGTGCTATACAGCATGCACAGTTTTTCCTTTGCTTTTCTGCTTGCCTTTGAACCCTGTTTGCTCACTGAATGCTTTAAATTCAGTAAAGAGTCAGGAACAAAAACAGTAATATAAAGGTTACTAACTATTCTCAGATATTTAATTTAAGTGTTATCAATTTTTAGGTAAAAGGTTTAAATTCCTTATGCTGTGTTGCACAGAGACTTCCATCCATCTTTAACAATTACTAGTTCAGCTGAAATACAGTCAAACCTAGGTGTCAAAACTGACTTTGAAAAGGTCTAATGTTAAATAATTTTGCGTTATCATTTCTGATAATACAAAAATGGGTGTCCCATTTGTGCATATCAAAATGGGCACAAGAGAGGTTTAGAATGAGTTTTTGAACATCAGGAGGAATTCCAAGGTATTAAAAAAAAAATCTTGCCAGCCCTAAAAAATGAGGAAGGGAAGGCTATGTGTATACCATGCTGGCATTAAGCAGTGTACCAGCAGAGTTGGCCACTGTAGTTTTTTCGTGCTTTGAGTTGTTGCCATACCATTTCGTTGTTGTTGTTGTGTGCCTTCAAGTTGCTTCTGACTTAAGTGACCCTAAGACAAACCTGTCATGGGGTTTTTGTGGCAGGATTTCTTCAAAGGGGGTTTCCCTTTGCCTTCCTCTGAGGCTAAGCGAGTGTGACTTACCCAGAGGTAACCTGGTGGGTTTCTATAGCCAAGCAGCCTTTTGAAACCTGATTTCCAGAGATATAGTGTGATGCTTAAATCAGTATACCACGCTGGTTCCTACCACTACCAGAGATGTAAAATTTTTGAAAATTTTGAAGCCACGTAGGAAAAAAACATTCTTTTCTAGGGTTTTCTGGAAGAAAAAATGGAAACAATTGGAACATTGAGAAGTGTAATATTAACACACTTTAAAGACTGGAAGTCACTTCGTTACTTTAGCAGTGCCAAAGGCATTATATGTGACTTGGACAGACATAAAAGCATCACTTTTGATATTTTAAGAGTTCAGCTTATTCAGGAAATAATTGCAGATGGAATTTACTTTTTTAACGTTTGTTTTTTGTTACAAATGGAACTACAAAGTCATGAACTGCTGGTAATGTTTGAACTTTAAAGAATCTATTTGGTTATGAGGAGCAAGCCAAAACATCTTCAAAGAAAACAGAAGAAAGCATCAAGCTTAATAAAACAAGGAACATTATTTTGTCTGCACTAGTTCTCCATAATGTCAAGCAGATGTAACACCCTCATAACCAAGAAAAAGAAGTCAAGTCCAGGAATATCTTTATGGCACCAGATCCCATCTGATTTTGGAAGCTAAGCAGGGCCAGCTCTGGTTAATATTTGGATGGGAAACCACCAAATGAATACCGGGTGCTGTAAACTCAGAAGACAGAACTGGCAAAACCAAGTGCTGTAATACCGGGTGCTATAAGTTCAGAGGACAGAACTGACAAAGCTACTTCTGAATATTCCTTGCCTAAGAAAACCCTATGAAATTCATGGGGTTACCATAAGTTGACAGGTGACTTGAAGGCACATACACACACATATATAACTGTACACACATACACTCTGACACTGTACATAGTCTTTCTTAAAATCTTCCTCTTGTATAGTTTTTAGAGCTGATTTTAGGGTAGTAAATACATGATAACCTTGTCTTAAACACTTATTCATTGTTATCAAAGAAAATACTTGGTAATCTGTTTTTTCCATTTTTCAAGGGGGAAAAAGATTTTGGAAAACAAACCAGGGGAAAACATTTTTCCCTACCTGTTTCTGCCCCCATTCCACCTTCAGATCCTTATAGACCTCTGAGTTTAATCAGCTTGCAGCAGAGTGCAGCCCACACTGGGATCTTGATGGCTGAAATAGCTCCCAGGCCCACAGGAGTTATCACTGATATATGGGAGCCCAGAGGGTGTTCCCTCCGAGCACTGACCAGAAACTGGCCTGCTGAGTTCCAACAAAGGAACCGCACTGTGTGCCCTCAGCAGTCTGTGGCCAGCTTAAAGATAATGACACCAAACTAGATTTGTCAGCTAATCCTCTGGAAGACAGAAAAAGTATTCCTATTGACAGGATGAAAAACTGCAGTTCTCCCTCCACGTTTGTGAGGGTTTGGAGCGTAGAGCCTTCCCGAAAGTGGAAAAATCATGAATAGCTCCCCCATCTACTCTCCCTCTCATTCCCTGCTGGGGCTCCGCCCCTTCCTGTTTCCATGCAAAATGGAAGGGGATGGTGGGGAGGCTCCCAAGAACCTTCCTTTCCTCCTCTGGAGTTCTCCCCTTCCCCTTCCCATGCATTTTGCCCCAGTGCAGACAAAATGGATGGGAAGGGGAGGGGGAAACTCCAGGGAAGGAAAAGAAGGCTCTTGAGAGCCTCTGCCCGCCACATTCCCTGCCATTTTGCTTCAGTGGGAGTTCTCAATGCTGGGGCAAAATGCATGGAAAGGGGGGGAAACTCCGGAGGAGGAGAGGAAGGCTCATGGGAGCCTTCCCTCACCCCCACCCATTTCTTTTTGTTTTCTCAGAGAACTCGCCCTGGGGGAAAATGCATAAGAATGGGAGGAGGAGAATTGGCGGGGAGGGAGAAGCACACATGTTCTTGAGTAATCAAATTCATGAACGTCAAACCCACAAATGTGGAGGGAGGACAGTAGTCCAAAACTTGTTCAAAATTCTGGATAGTCGAGTGGCTTTATAGCACTCCATGTGAAAAGGATCTACCACAAACTAAACATGAGTAAACAGTTGGTGTAGCCGAAAGAAGACTAATGAAGTTCTAGGTTGTATCACAAAAATAAAGATATTGTTCTGTTCAGCTTTGGGCCCCTACCTGTGCTTGAGCACTATGTCTGTTTTTGAGCCCTGTGGTTTAAGAAGGATATTGAGAAACAACAGCTGGTTTAGAGGTGAGTGATAAAGATGATGAAGGGTCTGGATATCAAGTCCTGTAAGAATAGGTTGAAAGAACTGGGTATATTGAATCTTGAGAAGGGATAACTAAGAAGCAGTAGGGTTGCTATCTTTGCATATTTCAGGGACTGTCATGTACACAATGGAGCAGATTTATTTTCTTTTGCTTCTGAGGATAAGATCCAAACTAGTGGGTTTAAAGTACAAGAAAAGGGATTTTAACTAACAATAGAATGATGATACCAGCTGTTTGCCAGTGGAATAGACTGCCTTGGAATCTCCTTTGTCATAGGTCTTTTTCAGCAGAAGCTGGATGGTTGTACACACACCTCAAGAAAGGATGGAGTAGTGTGGTAGTATCTTGAGGGATTAAACTGGTTGCTTAAAAATTTTAAGCTTGTGAATTTGACTTCGTAATATAAAGCATTAGCATTACTTGAAATGACCATACCAGGAGTATATTGTGTGATCTTGCACCTCAAGAGGATGTGAAATGTCTGTTTAGTCCTGGAAGGTGATGTTGATGAAGCTGCATTCATACACTTTGAGAGACTATCTGTCCATGATACGAGTGACTCAAGTAATGTAAAGGAATCACCAAGCATTTAAAGAACCAGTAATAGCAATCTACTTGGGTCCTGAAAACAAAGGCTGTCACACCAGATGATAGCAACACTGATTTTCTGATTGCAGATAAGCAAGCAATACAAAATACAGCCCAAAACTTGAAAGAATCGATCATCTTCCATTTATGGAAAGAGCATTAGCATGAAAATATTTGCTTTCTTACACAATTCAAGTGCTACTGCGTTTATTTTTTTTTAAGACAAAACTAATGGTAAGCCTATGCTGTAGATGCTGGCCAGGTAATACAGATGTCTGGTGTTCTAATGAGAAAGTTATCATTCCCTTTGCTATTGTTGTTTCTAAAGATTGGAATACAGATGAACAGTGTGCTAATGGTCTACAGTCTACACTACATGTTGTATGTTCCACATTGGATATGAAAAGATAAATATCTCAGTGCCTGTGCATTAGTTCAAGCCATAGAAAAGTCTCGAGTATGTCAGGCATTTGAGGAAATCTACTTTACAGAGGTTGCCCTCCAGGCCAAGTGAGTGGATCTGAATCAGCCACTACAAAAGTATATTAATGGACTTGATGTACCACTTTTACCGTCATGGAGTTGATTCTTTGCAATGAATGAAAATTAAGCTGATCAAGTCTGCCTTAATTCTGATGCTCTGATGGGATATTACAAAAGCAATATAAGTTGGTCCTTTATTGAGTGAAGGATCAACTCATATTGCTGTTGTAGTATAACCTAGGAGAGACTGCCCAGATCTTCAGGGAAGCCACGATGAAGCCAGTACAAGATTAGTCCTTCATGGCTGTGCGGTAGTTGATGGAAGTTAGTGAAGAAGTTGTAGTCCTCTCCAGAGACATGTATTTTTTGCTTCTTTTCTCACCTCTGAACCACAAAAGCATCTAAAGTACTGACAGTCTCTCTTAAGAGTTGAACAAAAAAGGTGCTACTCACTGCATGTCATTACCATGATGTTTTCAAGACTTTTTTTTTAATGGCTGAGCTTCCATGTAATAGCAAATGATGAAAGATATCATCCTTTAATGGCTATGGGAAGAAGTTTTGCTAAAGATTTAAAAAAAAAACAGTGTTGTCATTGATATTGAAGATGAGTGTTACTCAGATGCAAGGAAATATGTGTACCCAACATAGGGGACACCAGACCAAATAGCACAAACTTTGACTGTGCCAGGCTGTTGGTATGCAGCATAGGCAAGAGGGATTTGTGTATTTTAATACGTATTTGAATTATTCAACCATGCTTGTGGTACTGAGTGAGGGTTGCCAGGTTATGTGTGTGTCTGTGTGTGTGTTTCTGGCAGACTTCTCATCTTTAATAGCAAAATGACTATTAAATGGCAGGGACTTGTCATTAGCTATATGTTACAGATGGTTGTTTGGCTTGATTGTTTAATGAGAACTTTTCAGAATTAAGAAATTTCTTCAAAAATTAAAAATAAAAATTGAAATGTGGGAGAAAGTGAAATCAACAGATTTATCCATTACTAGTATGTATACAACTTGTGTTTGTCCTGTTGTATCTAGATACTGTTCATACCATGACTTTGTTTGGTTGTTTGTCCTTAAGATTCTCCTATTTACATTCATAACATTTGCAAATAACAAATTTATATGATCCATGCTTAGGAAAACAGTTGCCTAACAAATGCACAATGAACTTGAAATATTTGTGCAGTTTAATGCTATGGTAGTCCAAATATAGCTCTCCACAGGTGTCCCAAGATAGTATTTTCTGTATACCTGTCAATTGCCAGTCTGTCATATGGTTTTAAACACTTAGACCAGCAGTTTGAAGACATGTTTTCCCCACAATTTTTTTTGTGCTGCTTTTATTGTTTGAGTCCTCAGAGCATTTCACCTGTAGATAAACCTCTATTGCTAGTATATTTGTATAGCACAAAGTGTATGATACATCCAGATCAGTTCATTGTTTCCAGAGCTTTTCCAAAAGTATCCCAAGTCATTCCAGGAAGTGATAACTGATGTTGAAAATGGCTTTCAGACTTTTTTTGACAAATTGTATACAGTGGATTTGGCATGGGTGCTGGCATTTAAGAATCAGATGCTAGTGCAGATAAAATAAAATGATTATTTGCGAGGCGTTCATGCCTCCCCCCTTCTCCTCCTCCCATTCGCTTAAATTTTGCTGGCACAGAAGAAGAAGGCAAGCATGCCAAAGCAAAAGGTAAGGCAGTGGAGTGGAGAAGACATGCATCCTTTGCCCTGGTGCTGAGAATTCATGCCAAGGCAAAAGATAAGGCAGGGGAGACGCATGTTCTTTCCTTCACCCCTCTGGAGCTCTCTCCTCCCATTCCTTTACCTCTGTCCCAACACTGAGAACTTACGTCAATGCAAGCATTAAGGCAGTGGGAGGGGGGACACACACTTTCCTTCTCCCCTCTGGAGCTCCCCCTTCTCATTCCCTTGCCTCTGGCCTGGGTGTGGAGAAGGAAGGTTTTCACACCACAGCCCCAGAAGGAAATGGGAGGGGGGTTGCGGAAGGTGGATTATTTGTGATTTTTCCACTTTTGTGAGGGTTCTGCACCCCAAACCCTTGCAAATGTGGGCGGGGCCACTGTAACATGGATGCCCCACTTGTTTGGAGTTAAATATGTGTGTTCATCCAAACTGATCCCCAGCCCTAACAACTCTAGGTCCAGGATATGATTTTTTGCTCCACTTCTCAGGGTTTCCACTTGGAGTTTATTTACCAAGAACTCCTGTGAGCAGTGATCAGAGTTTTGGCTTTAAAACCAAGGAGGGAGGGAGCAAGGACAGACTGTGAAGCTTACTCAATTTTGGCATAGCCTTCTTGGTGAGTTTGACAGGTTGCGAAACCACCATTTCACAGGAGGCAAGTTGGTAAAGCTAAAGGAGTAATATTCAGCCAAGAACCTAAATACAAGAAAGAGATGGGCTCTGAGCCAGAAGAAACATGCAGTCACTCTTTTGAATCCACACCATAACTGAAAGACCCATTCCTTCATCACCTAACACATACATAGACTCCCACCCACCCTACTTAGTTCTCCCATTAGGTAGCCCTGCTGGCCACACCACTCCCTTCCGAGGGTAGCCACCCTCCTTCAAGTTTATAAGACCGTATAGTTTGGACCTTGAGCATGGATAATTTTCATCAGAAATTGCCAATATGGAAGCCCCAATCTGGATCAGGATTAATTATGATTCCTGCTTGTAAATTTGCTTTGCAGGGAAGGGTTCCATTGAAGCAAATGGAATCCTGTTTTGCATTGTAAATTGCAGGTACTGGGGGTTGCAGAATTAAGGCCTCAGTGTTGAGACAAAGGTTAAAGACTAGTGTGGGACCCCCTGTTTGCTGGTCGGGAATGCTTTATATGTTCACACATACCTGTCCCTCCCTTCTCTTTTCTTACCAGTTTCATTTCCCACTATCCTCTGCTTCTGCTAAATCTTTCTATCTTTCTTTTTCATTTTTCTGGAGGCATATGTCTAGCATTTTCCTTTTCCAAGCATGTAGGCCCATGTCAGACTCTAGTGGCAATCTAATAAATAAATATGGTGCTTTGCAGATGACCTGGCTCCTGCGTTTGTTTGTTTGTTTGTTTAAAAATGTGAAATAAAAAAATGGAAGTGGATTTGACAGGTTCCAAGGAAGGTCTGCATGGTCAGTGCATTGGTGATTCCTAACCTTAGAGCAAGAAATGAGTTTGTCCCTGGTGTATGTCAGAATACAAGTGTAATGTCAGTGTGTGAAAATATTCCACAACATAATTTTGAAGATGCTTGTTATCAGTAAACATATAATATTTATTACATGATAACTGAAAATGTTTACAGTATAACAGAATAATACGAACGTCTACATAAACATTCTTGCATTCAGGTAATTTGTGTGTTCAGGCAAGCAGGAGTCAACTTCTGTTGATGTGAATGTTTGGACTGGGGTCAGCAAATTTGTATTTGACTGAATTTAGTAGGTAGTCATTATTTCTTTTAGCCAACTGTAAAGTCCTTTCCGATCATAATACTACTGTATTCAAACAATAAAAGTGAGATTGGTTTAGAAATTCCATTAATCAGAGGAGACTATGTTAATAAAAGGAGAGCTATTTTAAAGTGTTTGGTTTCCTTTTGTTTTTTTAATAAGAGTTTAGTTGCATTATGATGTACAATTTCCGATAAAGAGCTCTTTGATCTGATTTTACAAGGAAAATTACAGCATTTCTGTCCTAGAACAATTATTAGAAGTTCACTTTACATTAAGGGGCAAAAACCAACCAAGAGAGAGAAGAAGAAGGAGAAAAGAGGTTAACAAATCAATTTTCCAAATATTCAGGAAAGCAATAATATTGAAATTAATACAATATAATGGGATAAAAGGAAGGAATGGGACAAAAGCAAGTCTATTCAAATGTTTTTGAGGCCCAGAGAAATATGGTTAATATGGTTTAATCCAGGACTGATAAAGACAACCTGCCTCTAGTAATTTTCTACTCACTTTCTGATAAATGTATTAACTTATTTTGTCAAAATAAAATAAAATAATTATTTCATTATCTGCACCATATTACCTTACCTCTAGTCACTAAAAGAAAGTAGTTGCTGCAGTACTGGTAGTGGTCATAATTAAAAATGCAAATTTTGAAGCCTTTGAACATCTTTTAATTTTGAATCTGTGTACTTGAATTGTTCTGTCTTAAAATTAATCATTTTCTTATATTTCTCATTGTAGAAGTGTCTTGTGTTAAAGCTTGAACTACTGAGCATAATAAAAAAATGTTTCTCAGAAAAGCTGCATGCATTATGCTCACTTTATTCCATTTTATTTCTTTTAACAGGAGCTGAGAGAAACCTACAACACCCAGCAGTTAGCACTTGAGCAGCTTCACAAGATCAAACAAGATAAAGTCCAAGAGCTAGAAAGAAAAAGAAATGAACTAGCACAGAAAAAAAGAATGGAGGATGAGGCTGCACGGTAATGTGATAAATTATTAGAGGTTTTTAAATGACATGTTCACCACACTCCCAGATATATCGATGGATGGTTGAAGGTACAAATAGACAGTCCAGACTCTTTTGATTTGCCTGGGATATACAACTCTGTTACAAGGTACATGGAAAGCCACCCTGGTGAATTTAAAAAATTTAAAAAAAGTCTTAAGAAAGGTGCACTTCAACAATAAGAATTTGCTGAAAACAAATAGTATTGATCTAACTGAGAAGTTCCCAATTCTATACATACTTATAAATCCATATGAAAAAAAGTAAATAAGAAGGAAAACAAGCAAGCAAACAAATAAAGGACATATTTTATTGACCTCTTAGGGCACAAAGAGATAACTAAGTGTAAGGGCATTTTTTTTAAGAAGAAGCCAGCTGGATAGATTTTGAAAACTATAAGTCAGTGGGCTAAACTTGAGCTTATGAAAACAGTTTCCACAAAAGCTGTAATATCTCACAGTTCCTGTGGGGGACATCACACATAGTGTGTTCCATTCACTACTGGTCATCTTCCTCTGGCAAATATTTAATAAGTACATTTTCTTAGCTTCCAGCATCGGAGTACATACTTGAAAATGCCTATATAGTCATTAAGTTTCAAAGTTAGCGAAAGTAATTGATGTAAACTGGATCAGTTGCTTTAAAAGCCTTCTTTTTCTTTCTTCTTATTTTCTTTTGCATCCCACCTTTCCTATTGTGGGCTCAAGACAGCATTCATGGGTCCTTTCGCTCCCCACTTTTTGCCAGGACCTGCTGTGGCGAACCACCCCTGCGACAAGTAAACAATTTGATGCTGTGTGCTTCCACAGAGGAGCAGTGGCAGTCACAGAGGCAGAAGGAGGCATCTGGTTCTGAGTACCTGTTTCTTTAACATCCAACTTTAAGGAGTCCTCAGAGTTAAGGCACAAGAGAAGAGGTGGCTTGGAAAGTTGCCTGTACTGTACAAGTGATTTTTCAGGCTACACTTCCCTTTCTGCTTTTGTTCCAAGTGCTACCACCACCATCTTTCCTCCTTCCATGCAACAATGCCACATATATGATACGTGATGTGTGCGTGTGTGTATGATGTATGATCTGACCCATTCTCCTCATAGCAAATCTATAAAATACTTATACCGGGTCTACTCAGCCTTGTTTTTTAGCTTTGATATCATGAAGCTAAGCTCTGATTTATTGACAGTGTTTTCTTTGCCTTTTTTTCTCTAAGAAAAGCAAAACGGGAAAAGGAAAACTTGTGGCAAGAAAATATCCGTAAGGAAGAAGAAGAGAAGAGAAAGCGAATCCAGGAAGAGCGGCTTCAGGAAAAGCTCCATGAAGAGAAACAGAGAGCAGAGGAGGCAGATGCACGACTAAGAGCAGCCCAGCAGCAGAAACTGGCAGAGGAGAAACCTGAAGTGGGAAGAAGGACCAGGGAAGCAGAAGTTCTAAGAGATTTTGAGCAGCAAAGGCAGAAGCAAAAAGAGGAAGACAAAAGGAGACAGGAAAAGATTGCTAAAGAAGCTGAGGAAAGGCATAAGCATTTTGATGATGAGAAGAAGAGAAAAGATTCTGCCAATCTACAAGAGTCAGAAAAAACTATTTCTCAGTCAAACATACATGAAAAAAATGTAGACACCCTCAAACAGACTAAGAATCAAACTCTTAAGTCAACATTTAAGCATGAAGGTATTACATTCATGTTTTTGTGTGGATATGGGTACTTTGAAATGATTTTCACAATCCTGAGTTTAAACCCCTCCTGCTATTGAAGTTTCAGGAAGGGAGGAAGAGTGGCGAATTGTCTCCCCCCCACCCCACCCGACACCAGTGAGGTCCTCTACTGGCTCTTGCTCTTGTCCATGAACAGAAAGCTCCTTCCCTTCACACATGCCTGGCAAAGATCCGAGCCATTGAATTTTGACAGCTGTGCACATTGTGTCTTTCGATGTTTCTAGTCAGTATATATGGTCGTAAATGGATGAGTACTGTTCAGAAATGCGAGCACACTGCACTGATGCCTTTAGTCAAGTCAATACTTGGTATTAACCAGGCTTGAGAGAGAGGCAAGTGTATGCACTTGTACAAACCCTAAAATATATAACTGTTGCTTTACAAAAGAAGAAAAGCAGAATTAGTATCTAGTAATGATTCTTCTTCAACTTTTCAGGTCGTGCTGTTAGTGCCTCTGAATCCGGGAAATTGGTTGGCTTTGTGAATTACAGAGCTTTATATCCATTTGAAGCAAGGGATCATGATGAGATCAGTTTCAGTTCCGGAGATGTAATTCAGGTAAGAAGTAGATGATGGCATGATAGTTTATGAATTCTTATTTATTTTAATAGGGTATTTATTTTAAATTGAAACTCTATTTTTTCTCTACAGTATCCCTGAAGTGACTTAAACCAAAATAAAGAATTAAAATAACTGTTAAAGTAAAAAAGAAATTGATAACATTTGTCAATAACCCTAGGTTTTCTCCTTGACTATATGTACTTTGTTCCTTTCCCCAGGTCACAGAGAAAGCTGAAGGAGAACCTGGATGGTTATATGGGAGCTTCCAAGGGCATTTTGGGTGGTTTCCAAGTAATTATGTAGAAAAAATACCTGAAAAAGAAAAAACTGTTTCACCTGCTAAGAAAGCTTTACTTCCTCCAACAGTATCTTTACCAACTGCCTCAGTTCGGGTAGAGTAAGTGCAACTCATTCCTCCGCTACCACTCTGAACATTATTATACTCAATTTGGTGCATTTTGAGAGAATTCTAAGTATTAGCTTTGGCTTTGTAATTTTAAATGTGAAAAAAAATACTTCTATTGTATACTAGTTATGCGCATTTGTATATTAAGAAATAATGTCTGTGGTTCTCATGACTGACCAGCATATTGATAGAACTTCTGTTGTATTCAGTTTAGAAGGGACATTTCTCATACATAATACCATGGATAGAAGATGATGATTCATTTGAACTTACTTAAGGGTGGAGAGACTCATGAAACATATTAGCTTCATCACTGGAATATCATGTGTGCAACATCTTGTGTGTGTTTTGGAAGCTATGTTGCACTACAAAAAATTACTTCAGCTGCTGTACACTATATTTTGGTGTTATGTGCCTTCAAGTCATTTCTGACTTATGACGACATGAAGGTGAACCCATTATGATTTTTTTTTTTTAGCAAGATTTACTTTGCAAGATTTCTTCTTCTGAGGCTAAGAGAGTGAAATTTGCCCAACATCATCCTGTAGTGTTACATGGCTGAAAGGGAGTTAGAACCCTGGCTCCCAACTATTAGATTCACAGAATTGTAGAGTAGGAAGAGGTCCCAAAAGTCAGCCAGTTCAACCTTTGCCAGTGCAAGAATCCAGAACTAAAGGATCCCTAATAGATAGACATCCAACTTCTGGATAAAAAATTTCAACAAAGAATCTGCCAATTTCTGAGGTAGTCCATTCCACTGTTGAACACCTTTTACTAGTAGTTTAGTCAGAATCTCCTTTCTTGTAGCAAAGCAGAAAACAAGGTTACTCCATCTTCCACATGACTGCCCTTTTGATATTGGAAGATAACTTTTTACCTCTCTGTTTGGTTAACTTGCAGATCAACTTCGCCAAGTAAACCAGCAGAAGAAACTGATTACCAAAATATACCTTTTTCAAGTTTAAATGTTAACTCGTGGCAGAAAAAATCTGCCTTTACTCGTACAGTATCCCCTGGATCAGTTTCTCCCATCCATGGACAGGTATGTTCTATGAAGAGGAAAACACTTTATGTTTGTGTATCCTTGCATCTTGTGCTGTTCTACTCAAAGAAAAGTATCTTACAGAAAATCTGTTTCTGGAATTTCATATAAAGACGTACAGTCTCCAATTCTAAAGCTGACTAATCATTATCTGGTTACAAACAGCATTTCTTTCTTGCCCTTCTCACAGTTTTACAGGATAGCTTACAACAAAACTGTACCATTTTTCCTTTTTTTCTGTTTGTTTTTTTTTAAGCTGTTGTGCCCTAAGTTTGCCAGAACTTTACTTATTTGTATAAATGCACAAAACAGGGAGAAGACATTATTTCTATGTAGAAGGAGTCCCATTTTCTACAGGAAATCCGATACTGAATGGCCAAAAAAAGTTGTCCCATGTCCATGTTAGACAGGAAATCCCAAATGCCATGTTTAGAGTTGTGAGGCTGAGGCAGAAATTGTTATCCCAAAAGGTAGGGAGATGACCTTGAGGTCCTCCAGCAGTACCTGCAGTTCAGTGTAAAAATGGGGAATTAATTAGTTTTAATTAAGAAGGCTGCAAGAGGCGGGGTAACTAGCAAGATCTTTCCACCAGTGTTTATGGGGTCCTTTCAGGAAAACCAGCCAAAGACTGAAAAATAAACTAAAAATGTGTTTTATTGAGAGGAAATCAATCTCACATACACACACAAGATTCAGATAGTCATGCACTCACACACGAGCTAACTGAAGGATAAAGAGAGGAGAGTTGTTGATAGCAGAGTTTTAGGGAATGGGCAATAATTACCAGTCCAGAAGAGCAGTGAAGAGACCACGAAGTGCCTTAGACTTGTGTCTAAGAGCATTACAAATTGAGATTCAGAGTGATATAGTGGTGTTCAGCATTTGAGGTACTGCAACTAAATAGTCAAAATGGAGGATTTTTATGCTCCATGGGGAATGCATGCAGGTGTAGTGAAGGCGAGGAAAAGGGGGAGGAAGCAATAGCAACAGAAGGAGGTAGAGAGTTGCCCATAACAGGAGCAGGGCCACTGACAATAGTGAGGCTCCTCTTCGAAGCCTGATGGAGGCTCCAACAGTGGCTTCCTTCTCTTTGGTGGCCCCTTCATCGTCGTGTTCTTCCTCCTCTTCCTCCCTCTTCTCCTCCTCCCCCTCTAGAGCTCTACAGCAGCCTCAGTGCTGCTCTGCCAGGCCTGGCTATATGAGGAAATAGCTGCTCACCTCTGCAAGGAACCCACAACAGAACTATTGCTCTCACCCTATCACATTGCCTTGTTACACTAGCTCAAGGAGTGAGTGGGGTGCAAAAGAGCTCTTCAAGACCGTTGAGACCCATGCCAGCCCTGCTGCTGCCCAGAGAGAAACCACCACCACTGGGGCAGGCAGAGCAGCTGCCACGCAAACGGAGGTAGAAAAAGGCACACAGAAGGGAGGGCTGTGAAGTAGAGTGCAATGGACAGATGGACAGGTGTCTTGTGCAGTGGTGGGTAGAAGACAGGATAGGCCCACCATGCTGAGTGTCAGAGCTTGGAACAGTTGCTTTAGGGGATAAAACTCCTAGCATTTGTTGAGCCATCAGGATCCCTGGCCGTGCTGAGCTTGGAATGCTTACTATGATGGCAGGACTACAGCCCCCAGTATGACAATAGTAGGAATGTTCTGAGAGTTATAATCTAAAAACTAAGTAATATTTTCCAAGCTTTTTCTCAAACAGACCAAACTTCCATCAAGTCCAGCACCATTCTTGGCACAGATCAGAAATCCCACAAAAGTAAACACAAAAGGTTCATGGGCATGCTCCTTCTGAGCTATGGCTGCTGGTAGTCTAGACATTGCCTAGACTTTGGCAAATACCTGTTTTTGGACTACAGCTCCCAGAGGCCCCACAACCAACCTAGCAGATTCTGGGTGGCAGACTCTGAAAGTTGTTGTGATAGAACCTCTCTCTAGCTTGGAGTTCTAATCCAAAAAGATGCCTCCAACTTTGCTCTAGGAGTGGGTGCCTGCTGAGGATCACAGTCTTCCAATGTAGCCCCCTGTTATGTTCCACTCTGTTTGTCTTGTGGGACCACTTCTTGATAGATGTGTATGAAAGAAATCAGTTGCTCTTTTTTGGCACTCACTCTCTGGTAATGGAGCATAAAGCAGTGACATCTTCACTGTGTTCATTCTGGAACTTTTATCCAGTAAGGATAGCAGCCTTGCAAAGCATGTTCAGTGTATATCTTGGGGTTATTTTTGCTTTTTGATTTCATTAGGAAACTCATTTACTATATGGCTGTTAGGCCCACAAGATCATTTGCTTAGCAACAGTAGCCAAAGCCAAATTACCAACACAGAAGGAAATCCAGTAACATTTTGCCAGACTATATCAGACCAAAGTCTCATGTTGTCCAGCACTCAGTTCCCAAAGTGGCCAGCCAAAAAGCATTCAGAGTGCGTACTTACTAGTTATGTATTTTAAGTCTTTTAGTCCAAGTCTCAAGTCAAGTCTCAAGTCTTGACCTTCAAGTCTCAAGTCGAGTCTCAAGTCCTTGCAAGATACTTTTGAGTCAAGTCTCAAGTCTGGGAGCCAACTTTATGCCCCAAGCTGTATTCCAGAATTTCTGGACAGAGCTGAATAAAGTCAGTTTTAACAATTTAAGTAGAGTCAGCCCTCTACTTTTGTGATTTTGCCATCTGCAGCTTCGGAAGTGGGGATCCTTCTTACTTCCCACCTGCAAAGCTGGAGGCTTTTTCAGAAGTGGGGAATAGGATCCTTCTTACTCCCCATTACTTCAAGCCCTTTGGAAGGAAGGATCCTTCCTCCTCAAGCCCACTGCCTAACACATTTTCTGTTCCCCTCTGAGATACACACGCTGCACTCTGGGCACGAGTCTTGCCTTCTGCTTGTAGGAAAAGTTTTAGAAAGTTCCTCCTATATATAGAAGGGACAGGCTGCTGAGCAGATCTCAATCCCATCTCAAGCCCATTTCCTAGCCCACTTGCTGTTCCCTCTGGGAAATGTGTCCACACTTTGGGCTTGAGACAGATTGTTGTGTGACCAGTGAGTTGTAAGTTTTCTGGATGAATGTGTTGCATTACTGAACCAAGTGCAGCAAGTCAGTCACTAAAAATATGCAAGTCTCAAGTTGAATTGAGTCAAAGTGTAATTTTTGCTGAGTCAAGTCCGAGTAAGAGTCTGACTCCGAGTCAGTCAACTCAAGGCTAGATCACTGCTACTTACACTGCAAACAGAACAGGAACATGTTCGCATCAAATCTGGTATTTAAATCAATCTGCAATGTGATTGCAAAGAGGGATCACTAGCCACCCTCAAAACAAACAGATCTCCCAGTATTTGGTATGCAGCAATGGCCTCCCAATGGCTAGCAGGCCAGATTAATATGAACAAAGAAAAAAGGCAAAGTTTAATTAGGACTGGAGAAAGATAATGTATTCTGTGTTAATAAATAATGAGGACACTACTTCAAAATTCATCAATTCCATTTGGTAGATTTATATTTAGGCAGATTTATATTTAGTAGTGGATCATTCATTATAAACACAGGTGCAGTAAGGCTGGGTCAAGGGGATAATATATATTTTAAGTAAATGCATTTTTCAAAAACTTTTGCCAACCCATCCTTTTGTCCCAAAGGCAACCCCCCCCCCCCCCCAGAAATAATAGAAATAATAACCTTGGTAAGGCACAGGTTTTTATGACTGCTGTCCATCTCAGTCAGGACCGCCTGAGGGACATCCACTCCTTTACCTTTAAATATAATCCAATATATTGTTGGTGGTGTGTGCCTTCAAGTCATTTCTGACTTAAGGTGACCCTAAAGTGAAGCTATCACTAGAGCTGAGACTGTGTGATGTGCCCAAGGTCACCCAGTGGGTTTCCATGGCCAAGCAATGAATCCAATCCTCATCTCCAGGATTACAACACGCTGGCTTTCAATGTATTAGCAGCATTAATTAATTAATTGCCCTGTATTTTTGGTTATCTCTATTCCTAATCATTTGAAGCTGGAGAACCACAGTCCTATCTGAAATTTTTACTATCTCTTGTTGACTTTGGATGGGAGTGTTAAGACAAAATACTTCTCTTTGCTATTAACACAACCTTAAGTCACTTTCTACTTGTCAGTCCCATGCTTTGCTACCATGCAGCATGAAATATGTCTGTCCCTTAATGCTGTTTTGAAAAATCTGACAAACTGAACTAGCTTATCAATTGTGGTGAACATATATTGCATATATACTTCACTATACAGTGGGATGAGCCATTAATGTCCAGTGGTTTACCCCAGAAAATCTGTATTTTACTTCTTCCCTAAGAAGGGGTTGCTGTTTTTTTAAAAAAATGATCAAGTCCACATTTTTGTGCTTCTCAAATTCTAACTTAAAAAAAAGAGAGAGGAAATACCAGACATGATTGATATCGTCATCTTGCTTGTCTCGTGGTTTGTTTGTTTGTTTGCTAGGGTCAAGTTGTAGACAATTTAAAAGCGCAAGCACTTTGTTCCTGGACGGCAAAGAAAGATAACCACTTGAACTTTTCAAAAAATGACATCATTACAGTATTGGAGCAGCAAGAAAATTGGTGGTTTGGAGAAGTAAATGGAGGAAGAGGATGGTTTCCCAAATCCTATGTAAAGATCTTGCCTGGAAATGAATGTCAAAGGGCAGAGTAAGTAAGACTCTGGCCATTTGGGAGTCAACACATTTTTAAAAGTATGTCTGGTGGAGTGTAGAAGATAACACTTGGACTGGTTCAGAGGTGTGTAGAGGTGCAGTCTTTTCTTCTCTGTCTTCTGGGAGTCATTCCAGCCTGTTGGGATTAGCCCCTCGCTCAGGTCAACAGGCAGGGTCTCCTAATGATCTTGCTCTCGAGTGCAAGGAGGGCAAAGGGGCTACCCTGGTCTCCCAGACTTGCTGTGTCCGCTGTGTCAATAGAACCGGACTCAGCTGAGCTCTCTAGAGCTTCCACAAAGAACTTGCTTTCTACAAGAATTTCAGCAATGTTCTCACCTCCCACCCAACACATCTTAGTCAGGGAACAACAGAACATTATAGGGGGGTTATGAGTGGATTTGTGAGGACAAGCTTGGCACACCACCTTTTGTCTTTGTCCCAGTAGCTAATTTAACATTAGAAGGACGACTCCTCCTCCTTCATTATACACTGGGACCCATCAAGACTGGTAAATAGCAGAGCTAGTCTAGTGATCCTACCTCCCCACCTTATTGGGCCCAGTACATCTGGTGGCAGTTAGAGAAGTTGGTGTCTGATGCTGAAGCCAGTTTGGGAATGTGAGGACTCCAGGCATTCCCCAGGAATTCCTCCTTCTCCTATAGGGCCCAGTAACACAATGAAGGATTTGCTTCCCATTTCTACCTGCTTCCTGCAGCCATGGTTCAGGTAGGGCCTGTTTTTCTCAAGTATTCTGTTGAATTTTCAAGAGAAGTAGAGGTGATATCCCTGGAAGAAACCAGCTCCACAAGTAAGAGCACACACTGGATTCCTTTCCCCTACCTGACCTTAGCATTGACAAGAGCAGCCTGAATTCCTATGCTGTCAGATAATTTAATTTGATCTCAAGCAAGCTGTGTCCCAGTCCAGGAACACAGCCTATGCTAACTTTCTTTGCTGAAAGGAAGAGGCACTGGCAACTCTCTTGAGATCATAACAGAACTAACTAACAGTCTCCTCTTCTGTCAAGCATCTCTCCTGAGTCTTTCAGGGATTTCTCTAGCAAGGGCTTTCTGTGTCCCCTTGAGGCAGCAAAAGGACAGCAAGGCGATGGAGGCACAAAGTAGTGTCCTTTGATTCCTCTCCTGTGAAAGACCTTCAGTATCAGCAGATACCTCTTTAGATTCATGCCCCTGGCAGTGGATCTCTTGACCACTCCTAACAATGTTCATGATTGTGCAATGCCTACTGACACTTGAGTTGGACAAAGCACTTTCCCAGTAGCCCCCAGATCTCTTTGTATTCCTTTTTCCTCTTCCATTGATCCCCAGGGTCCTCCAGAAGCTCAGAAGTATAGAAACAGAAACGGCACTAGTATTTGCAGAAGGGCTGGTGCACATGGGCTCCTATTCCAGCACTGTTATATGCTTCTTCTTTGGAGGGAGCCCTTAGGTCATTCTTGACTAAAGCTCTTCCAGCTGACAGCTTGAAGGTTGAATAGCAATGATTTCAATAATTTGGATATTATGGAAAGTTTGGAAGACCCGCTTATCTTTTAGGAAAAAATCCCACTAACAGATTATATATGAGACACCTGAAAAGCATTTCCAGGAGACACCTGGAGGTAGGGAGGGTTTAGAAACTTAGCATCCCATGTGAAATTGTTTCTCAGTAGATGCAAAAATGTTAAATCCTATTACTACAGACTTCAGTTGATCTTAACTGTTGTTTCTTGGCTAGGAAGCTAATGTGTTTCAACAAACCATAGTTAGATTAACCAACCAATAGATTGATTGTTAGATTGTTTTTTGGATAACATGCTAAACTGTAGCTAATGTAAAATGGTAGTGGAAGGTTCCAGAATGCTCCTCAATCCACATCAGGGGAGGAACTAGCAGATGAGCATGGGGAGAGACTAGGGTCATTTTCTCAACAATAAACCTCCAAACCGTGTTGCAGGGGCGGTCTGTGGATTTCTTGGCTTTTGTAAGTTTTGACTCACATGTCAATGAATAACAAATGCTTTTATCTTGCAGCGGCCAAAATAACTTTATTTTTTTAATCTGCAGACCAGAAGCTGTTTATGCAGCTGTGAATAAGAAACTTGCAACACCATCTTATACCTTAGGAGAGGGTAAGCAGTATATTTATGGAACCTTTTCTTAACTTTTTACATTCTCTGATTTTTTTTCTAAGTTTTTAATATAAGAATTTTGAGAAGAAAATAGTGCAAGCTAATGTGGGAAGAAATGGTGGAAAAGCATTAATTATTGGAAGATCTTGGCCATAGATAGAAAGAATGTGGCATCCCAATCTAGGAAAAGAGAACATGTAACACACAATATTAAACTTTCACCAGTTCCAGTGGAACCCTTTGTTAGCTTTTGGCAACCTTCATGCATGACAGTTGTCCAAACCAACTTGAGTAGGGAATAAAATTGCTTTCAAAAAACCAGTGTCAGTTCTGTAGTTCTTGAGACATAGTACAGAGAACCTTGCATTATCTTTCTGAGCCTTATTACATACTACAGTGTTGAACCTGCACTAAAAGTTACAAGATAATGGTATTTTGCTTGCACTGTTTATGCATATCCTGGTTTCCTTATACATTGAACTTCATTGAGACTCTCAATTAATTACGCTAGACCAATGGAGAACATTGCAGATTATTAAAATCAGTGGATTTGTGGTGTGGTATATGTGAAAGGAACATTTCTATATATAGTTAAGATACTTGACATTTAAGATTTACCCATGAACTTTTGCTCAAGGTAGTGAAAAAAAGCCTCAAGCAATTCTTTTCTTTTGGTTTCATTATTTCTCATGAAAAAGCTGATGTGTTAGGATCTGGGGATTAAAAGGCACTTCAGGAATAAATGTGTTCCAATCTGTAATATATATAGGTGACTATTTTTTTTAACTTTTCCAGAATATATAGCACTGTATTCTTATACAAGTTCTGAACCTGGTGATTTAACATTCACTGAAGGTGAAGAAATTCTAGTCACTCAGAAGGATGGAGAATGGTGGACTGGAAGCATTGGTGACAGAACTGGGATCTTTCCTTCCAACTATGTCAAACCAAAGGATCAGGATGTACGTCTTTCCTGCAGTCTTTTTAGGGATGGGGAGGGTAGGTATGGTGTCCCAAAACAGAAACTAGGCTCTGTTCCAGATAGCCTTGCTTGGAATGCACCATGTTGTTAGTACAGGCAGCTCAGGTAGTACCACTAGTCTTGTAGAGAGTGAGAGAAGATCTGTGCAGGAAAGATCTATCCTCTCAAAAAGTGAAAATCTCTGAGAGAAGCACTTTGACAGCAAGTGCAAGGTTTAAAAGTGAAGTTTCTTGCCCCTAGACTAGGGGAGAATAAAATGCAGCCCTGGGGCTTCATAGTGTTCACCATGATACTTGATCTTTCCAGGCTCCTGAGACTGCTTTTTTTTTTTCTGGCCAAAAAAGGTTGGATTTCCTCCAGGAGTGGCAGTGTGCCCTTTAAGTAACTGGCAGGACCGCATATGGTGTTCGATACAAGAAAATGAAACAAAACAAAAACCTCTGCTTTTCCAAATCAGAAGGGGTTTTTTTTCCTCCATTTTTGTCTGTCTGTGCAGATCCAGAAGACTCCCAGGGGCACAAGCTTGAACTCTTGACCCCATAAAGTTGCAACCCCTGCCCTAGATCACTGTGTCAGAAAAAGCAGAGGTTAATCACATAATAAAATAGAGTTTCAATTAGTTAAGCTATGTCACTATTGCCAATTAAAGATTATTTTTTCCTTTTTTTTTTCTTGTTGTAGAATTCTGTTACTGCTAGCAAAACAGGAACACTAAATAAAAAACCAGGTGAGTATCAACAATTCCTGTGGGCAGGTGTGGGTAGCTGTGGGTGGATGTAAACGTGAATGTACGTGTGTGTGTGTTTCTCTTTGGCAGTGGTGAATTTTTCATTGATATGTGCTTCCTTTCAGAAATTGCTCAGGTTACCACAGCCTATACTGCATCAGGAGCAGAACAGCTGAGTCTTGCCCCAGGACAGCTGATACTAATTTTGAAAAAAAATTCTAGTGGATGGTGGCAGGGAGAATTGCAGGTAACAAAGAGGAAGACTCTTACTTATTCAGTAACATATTCATAAAGATTTTTAGATTTCCACATAAACAAAACATGTGTTTCTGGCTGTTTTACAGAGTAAAAGCAAAAAAGGACTTTTAAGGAAGAGCGTATTGGCATTTTGCAATAAAGTTTGGAAATTGTTGTTAATGTTCTTAGCAAAAAAACATTCACCCTTTTAGGCCATCACTTTAGAAATATTAGCCTTCTGCACACCCACTTCATGCTCAGGTTTAGTTAACTGCAGGTTTGAAGGATTTTGCTTACTAGTGCACATTTCAAAGTGTAATTAACTGGGCACGGTGGTCCCTAAATATGCTACATCTTACAAACATAGATTTTCCACAACGACATTCAGTATCATTCAGTATCATGCTTTGTTCAGTGTTTGACTTCAAGATGCTGTGAGAAGTTTGCCTTTCAGTGTTCGTACATTCTTATTAAATATCTAGACCTGGCTTAATGTCTTTCATTCTTTAAAAAGAAACCAGAGTATTAAGCCACATGTCTGCAGTGTAAGGTGTACCCACTTTCCACAATTGTGGCAATCAGATACGATTTTAATTGCCATGGCTCTGTCCCATAGAATCCTGGAGTCTTTAGTTTGATGGGGTACTTAGAAGTCACTTAGTACACTCCCCTGAACTACAGAACTAGAGTTCTGTCACAGACAATTTGAAATACATCCCCAAACTACAAATCTCAGAATTCCATAGGACATTGCCATGGCAACTGAAGTGGAATCAAAACACAGTAATCACCTAATATAGTTAAACATAGGAATAATGAGCCTTACTTCCTTTTATTGTTTTGATGAGCTGGAAGCTCTATGCCTAGGATTGTTCATTGTTTGCCATTTGATTGATAAGAGCTTAAAATTCTTTTTTACAGGCTAGAGGGAAAAAAAGGCAAAAAGGATGGTTTCCTGCTACCCATGTAAAACTTTTGGGTCCAAGCAGTGAAAAGACTAGTTCTGCTGCTCTCCCAGGTGGGTGTCTAAAAGCTTAATTACACTTTCTGTAGATTTAGGGCTACTGCTTTTTCCTCATAGCTGGAGGAGTTGGAATTCCTACAGTTCTTTGTTCTTCCTGAGTATACAATTGAGATATTGGCATTTTTCTCCAGAGAAGGAAAGTATAGCTTTCCAGTATTTTTTTAAACTTGTAAAACAACAGGCAGTCCCTCCATGGAATGACAGTATCCTCTGGAACAAGCTGGTCATTTATTGTATAGATTTGACTGGTTACAGCACTAGGATTGGGAAAGTGTAATTAGAAGTAGAAATTGAGCCCATTTTTCCTGGAAAAGCTCTAGAATTCTGAAAAAAGTTTTTGGCATGTTGCTAGTACTAAGTAACACAGTTTAACATGACAATTTCTTTTTCTTCCAGTATGTCAAGTAATAGCAATGTATGACTACTTGGCGAACAATGAGGATGAGCTCAGCTTCTCCAAGGGGCAGCTTATTAATGTACTGAACAAAGATGATTTGGATTGGTGGCAAGGAGAAATCAATGGCGTCACTGGCCTCTTTCCTTCAAATTATGTGAAGATGACCACAGACTCTGATCCAAGTCAACAGTGTAAGTAAAGCATCTTTAAGAAAATGATGTTAAGTTTTTCAGCTTGCACATGGGTTGTTCATAGTGTGCTTTTAGTTCATTAGAATTCAGTCACTTGGAGTCTTTGAATAAACAGTATGTTAGCATAGGTGCAAATTTATATACAAAAGTCGTCCAGGCATACTAGATTTTCCCACCTTTTCAGCAAAATAGTTAGGTCAGGGTGGCAGTTGTGTAGCTAAAAATAATATCTAACATTTTTCACTTTATTCACATATATTTCTCGATGTTCACATGTTCAAGAAAATGAAACTCAGTTGTACATATATTGGACCTTGGAGCTTTCCCTAGATATTGATAGTATTTCCAAAACTGCAACACGTTTATTATTCTCAAGGAGCACTAGCTGGCATATGGACATGGAATCTTGTGGCATACTTAATCCACTTGAACATTCTGGAATCAGATATATGTGAACATTTCTGAGGCAAAGATCAGTTGTTCTTCTATCCCCATTTATGTATGTTAGTATCCAAAAGCATACTTCAGTATCTAGTGGTAATCATTCTTCTGACCCCAAGAGTTTCCCCACCCTCCAAAACAGATTTTACATGTCCAGCAGGTTGCAAGAGGAAGAAGGAATCACCGATTCTGCCAAAATAGTAACTGACCAAAGATATACCACTGAATCTTGGTGCAAGTCATTATGTAGATATGGCATTGATTTCTTGAAATATCAGTATCAATTCAAAAAGTAGCATGGGAAGCCCAAATGCATCATATCTTTTCCACGGTTGGCACTAATTTCTTACTAGAGTTATGCTGTGTTCTTTCTGTACAGCAAAGAGATAATAAGAATCTATTTAACTTTCTTATGTAAACGTTTAGTCACAGAGATGTGGAGGAAGAATATCCCATGATTTAAGTGCTGCTTCATGCTGTACCTTATCCTCTTGGCTTGTGCTCTGTTTTGGATGTTAGGGCAAAAAAATGCACAACAGAAATACAAAATATTTTGTACCACAAGCTAACAGCTTGTACAGGTTATTGAAATAGTTTAAAGTTAACAATTTTAGCTACTTTTCAGAAATAGGAAGGTAAAAGTGTCCTTTTTTGAAAAAAACTGTAGGTGTAACAATAACTGATTGGATGTTTAAACAATAACTTCCACTAATTAATTTCCAAGTTCTCTCCTTCCATTAAACTTACACTAAAGTAATTTGAAATACAGCCTTCTCACGTTTCTGCTGTAGACCTGTGGTCAGTTGTTGTATGCCTGCCTACATGAGACCAAAAAGCAAGTTGCTACTCAGGTAGCAAAATTCTCAGCAACAGTTCGAATTTTGAATTTAAATACTTCAATACCTGAAGAAATTGAGAAACTGCCAGTGATGTATTTAAGTCTTTTACTCCAAATCTCAAGTCAAGTCTCAAGTCTCTGCCTTCAAGTCTCAAGTCAGGTCTCAAGTCCTTGATGATATGTTCAAGTCAAGTCTCAAGTCTGGAAGCCAACTTTATCCTCAACCTATAATCCAGAATTTCTGGACAGAGTCAAATAAAGTCAGTTTTAACAATTTAAGCAGAGTTGGCCTTCCACATTTGTGACTTTGCCATCTGCAGCTTCAAAAGTGGAGAATAGGACCCTTCTTTCTCCCCCTTCCCAAAGCTGGAGGCTTCTGTGCCAATGGGCATAAAAGAGTATGCAGTTTCAGTAGTGGGGAATGGGATCCTTCTTACTCCCCATTACTGAAACTTCAAAAACTTTAGAAGGATCCTTCCTCAAGCCTGTTGCCTAACACATTTCCTGTTCCCCTCTGAGAAATGCACCCTGCGTCCTAGTGGTGAGTCTTATCTTCTGCTCTTAGGAAAAGTTTTAGAAGGCACCTCCGATATGCAGCAGGGACAGACTGCTGAGCAGACCTCAAGCCCACCTGAAGCCCATTGCCTGACTCGTTTGCTGTTCCTCTCTGAGAAATGCACCCTCACTTTGGGCTTGAGACAGATTGTCATGTGACCAGTAGATAAAAAGAGATGGAAGCATTGTTCAAAGTTGTAAGATTTCTGGAGGAATGTGTTATGTTACTGAACCAAGGGCAGCAAGTTAGTCACTAAAAATATACAAGAGTCGAGTCAAGTCAGTGCATCATTTATTGCTGAATCGAGTCCGAGTTGAGTCACTGGAGCGACTTCAGTCCGACTTGAGTCGGAGTCAGTCGACTCGAGTCTTCATCACCAGAAACTGCTGTTGTATTTTTGAGTGGTACTTTCTAACTTCCAAACTGATACTTCCAGCAGTCAGTACTGGAAAAAACAAGGGAAGTCTTGTAGGAAGTTGTGTAAAGTTGATCCTTGTGTTGGACCACATTATCAGGTTATAAATCTTATCAAGAACTCTTCAAGTACATGAACCTGCCCACTTCAGAAATGAAGTCAAATAGTGAGAAGGAAGGAGCAGTTCTACCGCGAGAACAGGCTGAAGTGCACCACTTCATTTCTGCTTTTCCCATGCTTAGCCTATTCATATGAGTAACACATGAACAGGATTGGCAACTTCCATTTGAGAATGCACATTTGATAAGAGCAAACAATAGGGAAAAAATAACTCAACATTCTGGCATCACCACAAGAGCGGTTTTCTCCAATGTTACTCAAGAAAATGTTGAATTGCATTTGCTGTCAATGCGAATATAAGTATTAAATTACTAAAAAACCCAGTTATATTATGGTTCTTGATCTTTATGACTGTCACAAAGTGTCCTCCATTTATTTCTTGGTGCTAGACATTGTTTGTGTCACTTCCTGTCAAATATAGCCTGCATGTTGAGTGTGGTTTTGAGTTAAAATGAAGATTTCTCCAACCTTCAGGGCCAGTCAGACAAGCATATGATAAATTCATAGATACATCTACCAAGTAAAGAGCTGTAAATGCATACTCTACAGTGATGGTGAAGATCCTTGACTGAGTGCAATACTTTCATGGTGGGGAATTTCAAGCCTGGTGGAAAAGGACCCATTATCTGAGCAATGGAATCCATAGCAAAAGAAGAGTCTTCATTGGACAGGCAAAGTATAAGGAGCAAAGTCTACCTGATGCAATGGGAGTTTCTCCAGGGTGATAGCCCCTAATGACACATCAGATGGTTCTATGAGAGTCATACCTTGCTAGATTCTTCCATCAGTCCACTGAGGAAAGCAAGCTGAATGAGGAAGTAAGGAAGTAACTTTTCATCCTCTAACCGTCAAACTATTTTCTCATTTATAGACATGCAGTAACCTACAGTTTTTCATCATGATCTCTGTGCCTCACGCAAATGGGTCTGGTGCCTGAGCAGATCCATTCATGGAATGTTCCAGAGCTGAGTAGGTTTTGGTGATAACCTCACCACTCTGGCTGAGAACATAACGTCAAAAGCTATTCTCCCATTTCTTTTGCCATGCAATTCTCTTTGGAAGAGCTAGTGCTTTCTTTCTTCGTTCTTATTTTTCTTTTTCCCTACCTAGAAGTTTTTCATTATTATACAGTAAGTTTTCTTTCCTTTTACCCCTTCCTCCTTTTTTCTTTGACTTTGTTTGCGGTACTTCATTTCTTGTATGGTCTCGAAAGCCCTGTTTAAAAACTACTGCTCATGTGGGGGAAGACTCCTCACACTGACAGTCACTCAGAGTGTCTTTTTTGCCTTGGCAAAGGCAAGTACATGAATGTCTGTTCCATTTGTAAGGGTTTCACCACCCAAGGCGTCAAAAACCATTTGTCTTGGCTTCAGCTTTCTGCAGGAGCAGTCTCTGAAAGTTGCCGACAAAACTGCAAGGAACTCCCTGTTTCATACAGCCTTGGCCACAATTTAAAAAAGAGGTCTTTAAGTTCAGTTTTGGAGGGCCCATTTTCTTTGTCAACCAGGAGAGTGATGTCTTTCCTATTGACATCGGGAGCAAGACTGGCGCACGTCCAGCTGAGACTCAGGGCAACCCAGAATCAATCCCAACCTCTCCAACCCCAGGCAGGTCTGCCAGTGTACAGCCTAAGTCTGAGAAAGAGCAGAAGAGGAACACTGCCTATTCCACGCCTAAGGAAAAAAAACAGAGCAAAGACAAAGACCACCTGATATCTGGAGCTATGGTTTCAAGGTCAGCCCTGGTACAGGCAGTCGCTTCAGCCAGTTGCTCGCTATCTCTCTGAGCTCTCCATCCTTAATCAGTGTGCAGGAGTCTGTCCAGGAGGAATGGCTGACTCAAGAGGTGCCACAAGCACTTCAAACCAAACTTAACCAGTCCCCTTTGGATCAGCCTTCTGGCAGCCCTCCAATATAAAGTTCATAGGACAGCCAGTTTCCTGTGTGTCAGCCACCTCACCTGTCTCCAACACCACCAACTTTGCCATTTTGTCTGGTTTTCCTCTCGTCGCCTCTGGACAGCCATATTTCAAAACCCATGAAGCATCGTTCTGCACCTCAGATACCATCTTGACTCCCATCCAACTTTCTGGATTGAACTCATGCAGCACTAGCCCAACATCGACTGTATGCAGCAAGATACTTAGTTTCAAGAGCATCAATACCAGCAAGAGAATTCAGACCAATTGCAGTATCAACATTGGTATCAGGAAGCTTCCCCTGATTTTTACTCCACAGCTTCTAGTTGCTGTATTTATGAGCCTCCATGGACAGAACTTCCCTATTCTTACCTATTGGTATCCGTAAGGGACATACTTTATTACCATCACGAGCATCAATATTATGCCTACAACTGATCCTGTTGGTGCAAAAGAAGTTGTGGGTATCAACCTCCATCTGAGACTCATTGTTCCCTATCATTGTGAAATTGCCGTTATCAGTCATGATCCTGTACACCTTACCAAGCTAAGTCTTGGTCCCTGCTTTCTCCTTCAGCCTCAGTTTCTAAATTTCCTCCACACTGTCCTACTCCTGCAGTTTCAACATCTAAACAACGCAGGCCAGCATCCCACCGCCCCAACCATCCAACCTTCAGATGTGTCAACCCCAAGGCCATTGGACCAAGAGGCCCGCTCAGGACTGAAATCTCATCCATTGGGGGAAAGGGATGGATCATTCACTTGGAGACCTTCCTCCCCAGATTCAATTTCACCAATGGGACACCATCCGGCCCCGGGGTCTCTGGAAAACTCCTTGGATGAGGAAGCTGAGGAGGTGCTGAATACACCTGAATTCCCCTCTCCTTTCACCTCATCTCTGATTGATGATGTAGGTGACTCAATGTCAATGTTACCTTCTCCACCCTTATGCTGACTTCATCTTGCAGTTAGCCAAATCCCTTGGACTTGAGGTGAAATCCCAGAGTGCTCTCTTTCTCTGGATCCAGTCTTTCAGAGGGTCAACATCCACAGCTCTACACCATCTGTGCTTCCCTGATGGATTGCAGATTTGCCAGGAAGTTACTACCTTCTTTCAGAAAGATGCCATTGAACAGCTTCCTCAGTGGGCTGCCCACAGTGGGTTCTTCTCTCAGTATTTTACCATACCAAAAAGAGATGGTTCACTCAGGCCTATCATGGACTTAAGAAGGATAATCTGCTATATCTGCCCCGTATATAGTTCAGCCCTTCTCAAGAAAAAGACTGCTTTCAAAAAGTGGAGCTGAGTTCAGGTGCTCAGGATAGGTTTATCCTGAATGCATGCGAAGAGGAAACAGACCAACTTTGCACAACTATCTGCGCCCTGTTCCTCACTCTCTATGTGTAGAGAGACAACTGTCCAAAGAGGAAAACTTCCACTGCATGAGGACTTTTCATGCAATCAGGAACCCAGAAAAATCAGGGTTTACAATCGGGAGGAGAGGCTTCATACACAGAGGATGTTGTCCTCTTTGTCCTGTTACTCTTTATACGTGGAGAGTATACATGGAGAGGGGCAGCACTACTCCCTTTCCTTGTGCATTCAGGTTAACCAGATTCTGAATGCCAGAACAAGATTTGGGAAGCCTGCTTCAGTAAGGAAAGAGCTGAGTTCTGACCCTCATTGAAGAACCAAGAATCCATTATTACTATGATATCTGCAAGTTTTTTCTCAGTGCACATACTGCACGCATGATACTCACTAACCAATCCTGAAGGTGGGGTTATATCTCAACAATCTCTCTTCCTTTCAGGCCTGTTGCTCTCTTTGCAGGTGAGGCTGTGTATGTGTAAAGGCAATCATCATCCTTCAGCATTTGGTGGGATTAGAGGTGCAGGACCACTGCAAAAGTGGAAAAACTACAAATCACTGTAGCCTTCCCCAAATCATACTTAACATACAAAAACTATGATCCATGTATTCAACTCCCCTGTGGATGCCTTCAAGGTGTTGGAGTTCCTTTGCAAGGCAGAAGTGGGTGGCCGGTGAGGCTTGCTGCCACCTCTATTTCTGTACTCTGCCATTTTTAATAGTCTCTCTGTCTCGTGAGGCTTGCAGTCCTTATTAAAAATTGCATAGGGCAGCATTGGAGGCGTCAGCAAATAACCCATGAATAATCAAACTTGCAAAAGTGAAACCCACAAATGTGGAAGGCTGACTATAATCTAATAATGGGATGATGCCACAGCACTTCCCTGAAATCCTCCCTGTGCTCTGAATGTGACGGATATCCTCGTGATAATAGGATATATATTAATTCATTGTTGAATAGAATTTCTTTGGATGGCTAACCTCATATGCTTTGAAACTTCATTAGTGGTACACAGCAGGAGATTAACATCCAATGTCAAATTGTTTTTCCCATGCTTTTCATAGTATGTTATGCTACTAAATAACATGGTATCTTTTTATATTAAAACCATAAGTATTAATGTTGAGTATCAAAGTCAGTGAGCAGTTTTAGAAATCATCTGGCCTAGAAACCTTATTCTCCTGTAAAGTAGTTGGCAACCGTGTACTCATGAGCCTTTGCCGTATTTGACTGATTTGAAAAATCAGTAGCACATTATTTTGCCTGAACAGTTTTCATTCAAATAGCAGGCAGTTAGGGGGGTACAGAATGGAAAAGCATGCTGATTTCATCTTCAGAATCTTTATTGATAAGAAATCTATTGTCTTTGTACTTTAATTTTTCTCTCAGAGAATTTGGTTGTGGTCATTTATTCCTAATTTTCTTTTTCTTTTTTTTCTTTTTTCTTTTCTTTTTCTTTTTTTTTTTAAGGATCCAATGTTGTTCCTGGGTGAAAGCACCTCAGAGACCCACTACCCAAGTTTGACTATAGCATGGAGGCAGGGTGGACAGCCTGCTCAGATCTTGCTGAAAAAAAAATCATTTGCTTCACTTCAATATTAAATGCACTCAAGACTTCAAATTTTGTTCTATACTGTACAGCTACAGTCAATTTATGCAAACTGATTAGTGGGTCTTTGTGTGGCTTTCTGCACTTTCCAATATGGGTTCCTCTATTCCCGTTATGTAGGAACAGTGACGAATTCTTAGTGTACTTGTCAAGTTATCTCTTGGCACGGTGCAACTTTAGGCACACAAAGACCTACTATTTGTATTGTTTTACATGGACAGTGATGTTCTCATGATGGTGCACCATGTGTTTCTTTTGCTGATTTATTATACATTGATCTCTCACAATGCACTTCATGTATGATTATGACCACAGTGGCAGTGTGTTGGAGGGTGAAGGGGAAAGAGCAGAGGTAAAATAAAACCTTATGTGCTTTTAATGCACTTTATACTGCTACTGTATCTTCTGGCTTTTAGTCTTAGAACTATCTACAGATTTTAAAAACTCTTTACACTTCTTAAATACCACAGTATTTTATCATGTGACAAAACAGAGCATAGTGATGGAGCAGATGCAGACCAAGTCTGGTTTTGTGGCAAGCTTTTTGTGGTCCCATTTTAGAACCTTGGTGAAGCCTGTGTGTGTAGAAAGGTCTGAAAATTCCTTACTCTCTCAATCCCTGCTGTGATCATTGGGATCGTCACTGGGAACCTTCAGAAGATTCTGTGGGAGTACTGGAGCAGCAGGGGTGTCCAGGCCAGCTCAAGGAAGTCAAGCTTCTGGGCCATATTGTGCTCCTAGTGAATCCTATTGTTCAGCATCTTGTACAGTCCCAGGCATGATTGCTCATAAGTCACGTTTTCAGTAGGACTTTATTTTCTACCAAGTGTGTATAGGATCACAACCTAACAATCTTGTTTAATCCTCTGTGTGTTTACTTAGTAATAAATCCCAGTGTGTTCATTAGCACGTACTTGCTAGTAAATGTATTTGAGATGCCCACCAAAACAAGATGAATGTTCATTTGAACAGGCTTTTAAGCTTGCATTACTTTTATCAAGTAATGGACTATGGGGAAGAATAATCTGTGCAATACAGAATAATTATGTATCGACGTCATGTTAAGAACGAACTTTTAATTTTTATTTGTATTTTTTCTGTGTTCATTTCTCACAGAATAAAGCATGACCATGATTGGGGATAGCAAATAGCTCAGTGTTCACCTTTTTATGCACAGTAGGACTTTTAGCTAATAGCATGATGCTACATCAGTACAAATACTAATCATGTTTGGTTGTGGTCTGTTCTCACAGACTACCATTGTGATGTAGCAATTTACAAAAAATATACTGACAAGCTAGTTACTGGGAAAGTAAAGTTTCTGTTTCAGCTGAACACAGAAAATCACATGCCATTACTTCATCCCAACCACTGCTAGTCTACACCCCAGCTGCCACAAATAGTGGCCCGATAAGCGTTTGTTGGAGCACCTTTCCCCTTGTATGCCATCCCAGCAACAAGAGATTCATCGAGTCCCTACAGAGTCCAAACATGGCTACTAGGCTAATTTTGGGGGGGGGGGGTGTTCACATTATTCAGAGCTGAATTTAGCCCCATACAGGAGTTTAAACAAAATCTGTTTGGTGTCCTAATAACCAGAGAAAGTTTACCTGGTTAATTTTGGTTTACATGGCCTGGATTTGTCACAATATATTTCTGTTACAAAGCTGATAAAATTTGGTAATATCATTGCATCCTTTTCCAGAAATTCTGTTAATGCACTATTCTCTGAAACATGATAAAATTAAATGTTTTAAAAATCTCCTCTGAAAAGTTGATATATGCCCAGAGTGGGAAACCACATTGTTGGTAGTAAACAATGACACCAATATGATAAGTAAAATAAGTTTTAGGTGTGACCTGCTACAGCTTGTAAGCCATTTGGTTGTTTAAAGTCCCATTATAACTTTGAACAACCATAAAAACCCATACAGTGCAATTAGTTTGAAAGTGCCGTAAGTTAAGAATAGATACATCCTTTGTTAGGCCTTGATTACCAGCGAAAGAACCATACTTTCATTTTAGCATGGCATCAGTATTCTTTTGCCATAAAATAAAATCTCTGGTTCCACACCTTTTGTGTGTGTGTGTGTGTGTGTGTGTGTGTGTTTTAATATATTGCACAAGTAAGAAATAAAGCAGGTTGCAAGATGATTAGGTATCAGATAATTGGATAGACATTTAGAAATTGTTGCACAAACATTTTGAGATGTTACACCTGTTGTGAGAAGCCATGCTTGTTGAATTTCAAGGCAATATTGAAAAAAAAAGTTATGCATCAGGTTAGAAGAAAAGTCGATATCATAAGGCAGGATCCACACACACACGCGGCTAAATCCACATATCCAGTGATCCCCTCCCCAGTGCCCCAGATTGGAACATTCCAACAACTGCCCGTGTGCCATATATATCAAGCAGTTCTGTAGGCCCCCAAAGTACTTTGCTTTGTGGCATGGATGTTCAAAACAAAAAGCCAACAGTTATAGTATATGAGTCCGGGCTTCTCAGTGTGCCTATATTGCCTCTCTAAATTGTGGTTTTTAGCTTTAAATGTGGATGGCTTTGCTCTTGCAGCTTTTTGTGTGAGGTTAAGACTCTTTTTCATGTAACCACAGAGAATTACAGTAAGTAATTGAGGCAATGTTACACGAATTTTTATTTATCCCCATTCCAGTAATAGGATTATTTCTCTAAAAATATGGAATATGATGGTCACGAGACTCTCACAAAAGTAGGGAAAAATTAGGAATTGGAGGTTCTTCAAGTATACCTAGAAATTAACATCTAGTTTGATTAATACTTCTAGGAAATACAGAAGCTTACTTGGGACTTTGTGATGTTTTAATAGTCATAAAAACAGCAAAAGAAAATGCAAAAAAAACCCTGTATGTAAAAGTTTTGATTTTTTTTTATAAAAATTTAAAAATTAATCACATCATCAAATTGTGATTTGCTAATTGCTTGTATCACAGTATTTGCCAAACAATACCTTGTGGCTTATATTACTTTTTAATTCAGTCCAGCTGTGAGCTGCTGTCAATCAATCTGTTACATGAATGCTGACAGACCTCTAGTTGTAGTGGTTCTTTTGCTGCTACAGCATAATGCTGCTTTAATGTAATTAAAATTTAACTCTTTACATATTACAGTGTTGAATGTTGCCTTAATATTATTTTTGTCTTAGGGCTTTCTATTATAAAACATTTTGGAATAATAATCAGTGTTTCACCATGCAAACACAGCCTATGCTGCGCATGAGATCAGTGTTGTTTTTTGAAAACTGGAAATAACTATGCAAACTATTTTATTAAAGGGACACACCGAAGAATATATGTCTGTGTGTGTTTGATTTCTTTTCCATCCTAATTAGCCTAATTAAGTTTGTCTCGGGGGTAGTTTCATACATTTTCTGGGAATAGATGTCAGATTCAAACAAAGCGCAAAGGTCTTCAGACTAGTTTAGGTACTTCCCAGGGAGAAGGAGAGTGTGGGGTTATGCGATTGATAGGCTTCTAATCCTAAGGCATTTTCTCCTTGGCTTCTTGAAACAATGAGGAGACAACTGTCCTGCTCAAAGTGAGTCAAGTTGATGAGCTCCATGAACCGAACAGACTCCACAAAGTATGATGGCTGGCTGCCCAACACAAGAACTCACATTTTAGACCAGCAGCCATGAGACCTGTGATGACACTGGAAACTGCTGTTTTGTGTGTGGCCCTGCCTTTTCTGCTTTTCTCTACAGTGGTCTGTCTCGGTTATCACCCTTCTTCCTGAGGGAATGCTGAAGGGCAGACTCTTCCTGCTCCGCTCCAGCATTCTGCCCTTCCATCTTGTGTCCCTTAGCAAGAGAGAGTGGAGTTGCGCTCTGAATGCTGGAGTAGAGTTGAAGTGGTATGGCATTCTGGCTGCTTCTCCCTGCCCTGCAGGGAAGCAGATTGTCACTTGTCACTTTGTCACTTTAAAATGAAGATAGTGGGATCAGGGAGTCAGTTCTACTATTGCCTCTTCCACACAAAGCAGTGTTGGTGTGCCACCAGCAGCCTCAAAGCTAAGGTGAAGCTGAATCCTGGGACTGTTCTCTAGCTCTCCAAATGCCTGTTGCCTCCCCACCCTACCTTCTGGTTCAGACCACCATTATTGGCTGTCTTGCTGCAGCTAGTCCTGTTGGGACTGGTTGCTCCCCCTTTACTATCCAGATACTATGCTTATAGTTTACAGTGCTGTGCTCTACTACCCCTGCCCTTTTTCCTACAATACCACCCTTGCAGAATGAGGTCATATGTGTTTGAGGCCTTCTGTACTGTTATGTTTACATCAGTATCTTAAAAACCAAAGACTGTTTGCTTGAACAGTAAAGCATACCTTTGTGGCTTCTGCTGACTAGCTCTCAAACAGCCAAAAGATGTCTTCTGCCATCTTAAAATAATCCAAGGACACCTTTGTGATGGCTGCTGTGTAGTTATCAAGCAAGCAGACCATCCTGTCATTTTAAGCTGTTCAGGTATGCCACTGAGTCCTGTCAGAGTCAAAACAGTACAAGGGCATAGCTTTCATGGGTCCAATACTTACTATTGTCATAGTAGTACTGTCAGAATAATATACGTAGGTAATCCCTGTGGCTTTTTTTAAAATCATTTTTAATTCTTTCCTAAATGTCCTTTTGTTGAAGCCAAACATTAAAATAAACAATATATTCACAAAATATCAATATCCAAGGGATAATATTGACATATCCCTGATCTAGCTAGTACATGGTTCACATTTAAGACATGTTCAAAATAGATCAAGAAACCAACATTGTCAAGCTCTGCCTTTTCCAAAGAATAGATGAAAAGAACTCTAGCTTTCTGAAAAGAATTGAATGGAAATCAGTTGACCAGTCAACAGCAATATCAAAGGTATAATTTAATGCATAAGCATAATGTTGTATACTATCTTTTGCCATCGATTGACTGCTGAGATATTTATAAGTTAACAGGCTTCAGCTAATAAAATGAATGCAGCAGTCAACACAGAAGATTCAAATACCCCGTAGGCATGAATATCTGATTCAAAGCAAAATATAGCAATACAAAGACTGGATTTAATTGTTTTTCCAAGTATAGTTTAAGCTGAGTAGTAGTCCCACTAAATGCTCAGAAATCTGTTTCTTCTACTTCTACATCACCAGAAGAAATCAGAAACTGCCCAAAACATTTTGGATAATTTTGTACAGATCTTCAAGGTATTTTCTAAAGCTTCTCTCCTGAGTTGCTATCTAATGGTTCAAATCTATCCACAAAACATATTTTGAACACTGCTTTTGAACACTCTCTGAAATGCTTTTCTCTATTTTCTTTAAGTCCCTGTACTTACGTGTCCAAACTGATAGAGAATTTTTTTTAAAAGCTATTCTTTTTATGTTTTGGAAATTAATATTAAAATATAGTTTTGTTTCTAACACATTGGTTGTTGAATACAGCTTCTAATGTGTAGATTTTTGTTGTTGTTGTGTGCCTTCAAGTAGTTTCTGATTTACAGCAACCCTAAAGATGAAGCTGTCATGGGGTTTTCTGGGGCTGAGAGTGTGTGATGCAGCCGAGATCACCCAGTGGGTTTCCATGGCTGAACAGGAGAATTGAACCCTGATCTCCAGCGTGTAGGCCAACGCTCAAACCACTAGACCACGCTGGCTCTCATAATGTGTAGATACTGTACTTTTTTGAAAAGAAGATGTAGAGTGGCATTGCTCTGAGTCAGCTGAGTGTATACAATCACACTTTGAAAAATAGAGTTATTCAGTTTTGTCAAATTGCTTTCCAGCTAAACAGAGTAACTCCCTTCCACTCTTGCTCTTTGAAACCCTATATCAGGAGTAGGAAGGACATTGCAGAGCCTAGAGGGCCATACAACCTGACTTTCAGCTCCTGATCATAACATCATGCCTACCATTTTTGGGGAGGAAAAAAAACCTTCTACGTCTAAAACAAGATCCAGCTGAACATAAGAAAATTACACCTCAAACTCATTAGTGGCCAGGTGCCTATAGTTTTTTTTTAAGTGTCTGGGTGATATGTGACCACCTAGAGCTGAAGTTGCCTGCTCCTGATTTAATAACTCTGCTGTGGCATGGTAAACACATGGGAGTGGGTGTCTGGCTCAGATTGGCCACAGTTTAGCTGATAGCATAAAAGGTGTTCATATCAAAATTACCTTCAAAATTCTATTATTGAGGAAAAAGAGAAATATATATCCCCCTCTGAAGCTCCAGCCCCAAATCCTAAACACTAAAAATACTTTAAAACAGCCTTAAAAGGCTTTAAAATGTTGCCTCAATTTCATAGAGAAAGAAATCTCTCCCATAGCTCGAAAGGCAACTGGGAATAATGCAGCCCACAAGCAGTTCCAGCCCATCTTCCAACCCTTGGCTACCATACCATGGTGACATCACTAGGATCTATCTCTATGACATCATAAGAACCTACCCCTCTGACATCATCAGAATCCACTCCTTGGTATCAGATTTTGGCCCTGAATTCTTGGGGGATGAGAGGCTGCTCATTTAGCAACCACATAGGGCAACCCAAAGATTCTGGGAGCCAGAGGACTAAACCAGCAAGCACCCTCTGGTTTGGAGCTGTAGGCAAAGAGCCCTTAAACAGTAATAGTAGCCAAAATGTATGGACCAGATTCAGTATCAGTCAGTTTCTATGATAAGAGAGGAGACAGATTTATTTACAAATTGAGGAGACAGATTTATTTACAAAGGATGGAGTATTATTTATTTGTATCCTGTTTTTTCCCAATCCTGGAACTCAAGGTGGCTTACAAAATTAAAACAGATAATGCTAAAAGTTCACATCATACAAAAATTAAAATCACAATTAATTTAACAACAGAAATAAAAGCAATTAAAAGCACGATTGTTTAAAAAGGGGTTCTTATATATCAGCAAGGAGAGGTTTTTGGGAAATAATGTGACAGAGCAAAATCAGAACAGGATAGTTAAAGCTGATTTTATGTTTAATTTTATGACTTAATTTATGACTTAATGATTAATCCCACTAAGACAAGATCCAGGAATGCAAGAATGAAGAACTCCAGACAAGATGCATGTAAGGCATGTCGGAATGGGGCAAGCAGGCATGGCTTCTTTTATGCCAGAATGCCGTGGAAACCAAGACAATTCCATCTGACCAATCACAGGGCCTAAAGCCCAGAACTTTCTCATACTTTGCATATGCACAGATTTCTGTGCAAACTTAACCAACAAAATATCCAGCCTGGCCTTGCTGAGGGCTTAAAGAAACCAAAAAAGGTGAGAAGACAGGGACAGGCAGTGGTGCCAGGCTTTCAGACTGTCACAGAATTACAAGCTGCTAGCAACAGAGAAAGAAAATTGATTTTGTGACCCACATTTCACTTTCTTGAGCCTGCCTGAGTTGTAAGACATTCGGGGTATGCTGCTCCCTCAGTCCTGCCACCCTCGCAGACAGGTCTAATGGAGGTGCAACATGGGGCCTCCTCAGAGCTGCTCCTGGGTGTGGCACTCCTTTCAGAGGGAGGCAAGGCATGGCCCCTTCCCTATTGTTCAAGCTGACTTTGGGCCACTGACTGGCTACCAAGAAAGCGGCTTTAAACAAACAAATGAAATTCTCTATATTCACTTTTTATTCCGTTAAAATAAAAGTATTCTCTTCCTTTTTTTTTTTTACAAAAATCTCTAATGTGTGTGGCTTTCTTCTTTTCTCAAAGCAAAAGTACAGTATTTCTAAACACTCAAATATAAACCAAAAGTATAAAAAAAAGGTAAGACCCGTATAAAATGGCTCACTGATTTCTTGTCTCTTGGCTTCATGTATGAAGGTCCTAGAAGCTTGTTGCTGCTAAAACCAAAGAAAATGGCATCATTACTCTCTTTATTTGTTAATCTCTTCATTTGTTAAAAGTATTTGTATGTCACACAGTATCAAGGTTGTATGTGTGGCTTTCAATAAAAATACAGTACTGATACGTAACTAAAACTGTTCCAAATGGTGCAGCTTAAAAACCTGCCCAGAATCCTATAGTGATACACCACTTGCATAGTAGTCCATTAAGCAAGCCACCCCTGAAAGCCGGGCATTTGAGAAGTACGCAACTATGGCCGTTTCTGCACTAGACCGTTATAGTGCTATTATTCCACTTGCAACATCCTATGGAATCCTGGGGTTTGCAAACCCCAGGGTTCCATAGGATGTTGAAAGTGGAGAAATAGCACTATAACGGTCTAGTTCGGAAATGTCTTATGAGCCAGCAGCACTACCTTTTCCCTCATGTTGCCAACACATCTGCCTTTTTCCTTTCCTCACTTTTGCCTCTTCTGTCACCTCCTTTGGTGTCATTATGTTGATGGAAGTATAAGATCTCCATTCTTGGAAGCAGAAAGGAACAGCTCAAACACATGGATGATTTTAGTACAGATTTTAAACTTAAAAAAACAACAACCTACAGCTATTTTAAAAGTCTGGGGAAAGTGAAACATGTATTCACATGATGTCAAAGAGAACTTAGCGTAGACATCAGGTATACCTCTCTATGGTGCTAACACTGAAAAGGCCATCTCTCTTATAGCTCCCTCAGTGAAACACTGGTCTGGAAGAGGGAACAAAAGTCATTCTTGTGTTGGAACAATAATATTTTCAGTATAGCAAACTACCAATCCTGTGCTAACATGATGTAAAGGAGATTTTAATAAACATTCCCCACAAAGCTGTAACAGACAGCACTGCACTTATCACATCAGCAGAAGATCCAAATTTTCTACCTTGCCTGTTGTCCTTCCTATGTGCTTGATGAAGACCATATGCTGTCTGTTGAAGAATTAAACAAGGGCAATACAAGTCAGTTTCCTTCTCCATTTTCATCAAAAGATATGAGATCTCTATATTTTTGGTATTAAGGCAGTAATTAGGCTAAAAGTGACATGTTTTAACATGTTTTGTTTGTACTGTTTTGTAGGGTGTGCTGATCTTCAAAGCCTTGACACAATGCAACCCATGGAAAGGAAAAGGCAGGGTTATATACATGAATTGATCCAAACAGAGGAAAAATATGTGGATGACCTTCAACTTGTTGTAGAGGTAAGATTTGAGCAGACAAAAAAGGTACTTATAGAAGTATTATCTTTAATCTGTTTTTGCATCCTTGTTCTATTCAAATACAAGCCACGCAGAGTAAATGTGTCCAGTGTTAACAAAAGCTTTTACAAAAATGCATAGAACTTTCAGTAAACTTTTGCAATCCTAAGAATTGCCGTAGGCAAAGGGCAAATCATGTCACCAACACCTAGAATCATAGAATCATAGAGTTGGGAGAGACCCCAGGGGCCATCCAGTCCAGCCCCCTGCCATGCAGGAACACACATCAAAGCACTCCCGACAGATGGCCATCCAGCCTCTGCTTAAAAACCTCCAAGGAAGGAGACTCCACCACACTCCGAGGCAGCATATTCCACTGCTGGACAGCCCTGACCGTCAGGAAGTTCTTCCTGAGGTTCAGGTGGAATCTCCTTTCCTGCAGCTTGAATCCATTGCTCCTTGTCCTGTTCTCTGGAGCAACAGAAAACAAGTCCTTGACATGAAATCCCTTCAAATATTTACACATGGCTATCATGTTCCCTTTTAACCTTCTCTTCTGCAGACTAGACATATCCAGCTCTCTAAGACCTGCTTTATACATACAGTTTTATACAGTGTTATGATTGTTAAAGCAACTTTATAGGAATTCTCCTTTGCTGTCACACTGAAAGTAAAAAGATGTAGCCCACAGGAGGTTCATTTTCACTTCTGACAATGTTATGTCAAGGAAAACATTCTCTGCAGCACTGATCCCCTTAGTTTTATGGCTACTTTTTGTTTTTAACGTCTTCTTTTGTGTTTGTTTGTGTTTAATCTTTCCCGGATGTTTAACATAAAGTAGAGAATATGAATGGAAACAAAACAGAACCCTGCGTAACCATAATGGACTGTGGGATTGCTCTATGATGTCATGGCTCTCCTCATAAATTTCTGGCCTCTACACCTGCCTCTTTGGCTGCAAAGTAGATTCCTATTGTTGGTCACTCTGTCACCTTTCACAGTCCCAGCTAGGCTTCCGTGGGCTAGTAGTATCAAAATAGCTTACTTGTGTGCTTTTATGTTTCAAGTTCCCTCTATGTTCCATCCTGTGCCTGCAAATGCTTCTCAAGCCAGGATCCCAATTCAGAGTTGAAGCACAAGTACCATCAGGGCCTAATGAATTGCCAGCATGTTCAGATACCCAGTGGTCTCTGGGGAGACTGCCCATGACTTGACAACCATTGAGACTTCCCCAGTGGCTCCCCTGATCCTACACTTTAATCTACCAGTCCAGCCCTGCCCCAGATTCTATCACTCTCATTGACTTCATTGCTAGCTATTGACAGCCAATGCACTAATTGAGTTCAACAAGGATCTCTCTGGCCAGTGTGTTCCTGCAGACTCAGGATCTATCCTCACGTCAACTAGCCTGATTTGTGGGGTGCATAATAGACAAGTGAAATATAGTTCTGGACCTTCTTCTCTGGAAATCCCAACGGTCCTGTCTGTTTGTTTCAGCACCACTTTAGTGTGTGTCAGTGACATTTAAGAAACTGATCCAAACTTGAACAGTCCATCATAGCTTCTTCCTTTCTTTTGAGTGGGTGGTTACTCATCCTTCACCAGTCACCATATATGGCCATGAACATGGGAGCCAGGCAATGATTACTCTTACAGGATTCAGAATTGTTGGGCTCACTTTTATTTGCCCTGCGGCCTCTCCAAGACTGTGGTCCTATCTGTTTACACTGAGATGTCCCCATGGCTGTCAACACTAGAACATTTCTAACTGGGATACAATCATAGAGTTGAAATGTCCTTCAAAGGGCATTTGGTCCAATCCTCTGCCCATGCAGGAAATCAGCTACTGCACTGCCTCTAATAAGTGGCCATCCAGCTTCTGCCTGAACTTCTCTAACAAAGAAGAGTCTGGGCCTTTCCACATCAATCCCACTGGGCCATGCCAAACACCTTGTATTTACTCTCAGTCTTTTTCTTCTAGTGTTTAGATTCTACCCTGTGGAGTCACAGAAAACAAAAGTTGCTTCATTGTCTGTATGCCTGTCCTTCATTTATTTGAAGATAGTTATCACATTTCCTCTCAATTGTTTTACTTAACATACCCAGTTCCCCCAAATTTTCCTCACAGAACATAGTCTCCAGGTGTTTCCCTCTTTTCAATACATTCTGCTTTATCAAAATCTTTTGTTAAAGTACAGTGCTGAAAACTGGATTCAGTACCCTGGGTGAGGTCTGATGCAGAACAGGGTGGTACAACTGCAGTACCTCTGAACCCTGTTCTTTTGTTGCTGTAGCCAAATACATGTATGTGTTTGCGAGAGGGGGGTAGATTAGTTTTTCATGATGTATTCATGAGAAATCCATGAAACCCATTTATGCCTGGTTGAGTACCATTTCCATTATGGGGGAAAACTACGTTGAGAGTTTAGAAATTTCTCTTTTTTTTCCCCATTGCCTGTTAACATTCCTTCATCTTTTTCTAAAATGAATCTACAGTTTCCTTCTCGCAAAAATTGTTTGTGTTATCAAACATATTAGATTTAGATTTATTTGTTCTATTGCATCTTGGGGTCCCTGCTAGACCTAGAGAACTGTTGGGCTATTCTTTATAGTCTCTATACATCTGCAGGAAGTATTGTTCTTTGAGTGATCATTTGTGCAAATCTCGCAAGCCACCCTCTTTCACTGCTACTCATTCCTTTCCCAATTGGAATCTGAGAAGAGCTGTATTAAAGAACAGACGTTTCTCCTTCCTAGCAAGTGAGGACCAGTTTTCTGGCTAAAAACTCAGGATTTTTTTTTCCTTTAAACTACCTCTTGGTTAATTTCATAGTTTTGACTGCACAGAATGTTATATGAGCACCAGTTGTTAGCAAGTTAGTTTGAGCACATGCAGCAGAGTGCAATGCTTCTGAAACTTCCATAGTGGCGCAGGAAGTAATTTTAACTTATATACATCATAGTGCTGCGGGAATGAGAAAAGCTGCACATGTTGGTTTTTATCTCTCCCACGGAGCTGATAAATGGCAGAGCGAGAAAATTGTCCTCTTTGTATGTGGACAGAATATTTTGGAAGAAATATCTGGCTGTAAATACACTGGTTGTCTACACTATTGCTAAGAACAGACGCAAACTTCAGTCTGATGAGCATTGCTATTATTATCTAATAATTCATAATCTGAGAGGGAGGTGCTACTTTTTGACAGCCTGCACTCCTGAATCATCTCTTCTTCCTTCTATGTCTTTCTTCTTTGTAGGTATTTCAGAAACAAATGGCTGAATCAGGCTGTCTCTCAGAAACTGAAATGGGATTAATCTTTGTCAACTGGAGGGAGCTCATAACGTCTAACACAAAATTGCTCAAGTAAGTACTGCTGTTGCTGTATTAAATTTTGTGTTATCAGCTCTCCCAATCCAGAAACATTGCACTCCTTTTGAAAAATAAGGATCAGAGTCTGGGAACCCATCCTGACTTGATTCTTTGCTATCTCTGGACTCCTACTTGGCAGTGATGGTGATACATGCTTTTGCGTCAGCTGTGACTTTCGCTGAGTCAGCCTGACTTGGCAGGGGTCACCTATGGTGTAGCTGCATCATGCCTTAGCTATTAAAATCTGCTCTGCATAGGGACACCCTTGAATAATGTTGAGAAATTTTAGTTGGTACAAAAGGCAGCAGCTATAATGATAACTGACACATAGTATGGAGATGGTGCTGTTCTTGTACGTGAAGGTCTGCATTGGTTGCCCATGACTCCCTTGGCCCAGTTGAAAGTGTTCGCATCAACCTTTATAAAGCCTTGCATGGCTGGGGACCTGCCTATCTAAGAGATTGCCTGCCTTATTATGATTCTGGCTGAATGCTAAGATTTTCAGGAGAGATCCACTTAAGAACATCCCTGCCTGTAGAGGCTTGTTGGATGGGCATGCAAGAGAACGCCTTCTCTTGCATTCATCCCAAATTGTGAAAACAATTTCCCATGGGATTGTGATCTGTTACCACTTGTGTTGCTTCTATGAAGAGTGTGATGATGCATCTCTTCCATTTAAACTTTTAACCTGTTTTTGTAGTTTTTGATAGTTATGATGACGGTAATGGTTTGATTTTTTTTCAGTGAAGTTTGTTATCCATTTGAGTACTACTTTTTTTTGGTAGAAAGGCATAATAAAAAAAAGTAGTATCAAATTAAGAAAAACAGTAAAACTGCAGTCCTGTTAACTCTTACCTGGGTCTAAGCTCTACTGAATGCAATCAGTCTTCATTTTGAGTAGCATTGTAAAAGCATATAGGAGTGTCTTGAGTGATCAAAAATTAGTTCTAATAAAATTTTTCTGTAAGAAAGATCAGTGATGTTAGTAGGTATATTATACATCCTGACTATTCTACCAAGTTTCTGTCAAATCCTGTCGCCTGAGAAACTTTGATCAGTGATTCAAAGACACAGTCATGTTAGTTTGGATCAGCATGCAAAGCGATCTTGTAGCACCTTTGAGACTGAGAGAAGGAAATAAGCTTTTGTAGACTTATCCACTGAAAAGAATCAAAAGCCTGTCTGAAGAAATGTAAAATCAGAAACAAGTGATATTTACAAATAATGATTGGAAAAGATACCTTGCTCAGGAAGCAGGAGTCTTAATAATCCTGAGACTGTACAGGAAACACTCTTTGCACAGTGGGAATGTGAACCTACATGAACGTGTCTGTGAAACACTTGATAGCAGAGCTTCAGGCACCAACTACAAGGAACTGGCTTGTTGCCATTTTGCTGTGTGTCTGGTCATGGCCTATGAGGAGGTGGTGCTGCTGCTGTCCTGAAGGCTTCGTTGCCTCTTCAAGGTATTCTTCCATGGAACCAGGCAGGGAGAGAGGCATCTAGCAGCAGCGATGGTAGCAGCTGTGTACATCACATCCTGCTGGCCACTGTGCTGCTGCTTCTTTCCCTTGCATCTAAGTGCCCCCCCAAAGCCCTGCCCTCTTTGCACTTACATGCACCCCAAACCAACCACAGGCTAGACTGCTGCCTACCTGCCTAATCCCAGGGGGCAGGGGCTCTCAAACAGGAATTGGGGACTCTGCTGCAGCAGCAGCCTGAAGCCATTGTCTGCCAGATAGTGGGCAGCTGTTTAGCCAGTGGGATTATTTCTCTTTTCTACATTCCAAGAAGAAGAGCAAGGAAGAAGGGGAGTTCCCTGCATTTTACCTCTCACAGGGAGCAACCAGTTAGCGCCATCTATATCCCTCCATGTACAGTAGAGTCTCGATTATCCGACATAAACGGGCAGGCTAATAGTCGGATAGTCGAAAATGTCGGATAATCCGGAGGGTCAAAGAAATCACCTTGAAATCACCTGTTGCCATGCTTTGGCCCTTGTTTTGGGGCCTGGAGGTACTCGCCCTGCTCGCTGCCGCCTCTGCCGCACTCGGGGCCGTGTTTTGGGGCGAGGCTTCACTCGCCCTTCTCTCCTTGCCCGTCGCAGCTGCCATGTTTGGGGGCGTGTCTGGGGACGCAGAAATGCCTAAAGCCACGCCCCCAAGCAGCCGCGACGTCGGATAATCCAGAATGTCGGATGACCGAATGTCGGATAATCGAGACTCTACTGTATATACAAAACCCCTTTGCAAATACTTCTTCTCAAGCTTGAGATGGGCATTTGTTTAGATTTCATTACATTGGTTGAATATTTTTCTTGGTTTGACAGACTTGGGGCTCTTCTTGCTTAAAAATGTGAATGTGTTCTGTGTGGGTCTGCACACAGGGCTCACAGGGGATATATATGTATATAGCAGGCATAGACACTAAGCTGGGCATGACTGGCTTTGGGCAGAGAGATCTGCAGCCTGCAGGAGTTGTGTATCAAGATATTTTGTTCCTTCCCAAATGTCTCTGCAGCAGCATTGGCTGTGCAGTTTTTCATAGAGCTTCAGAGCAGTGAGAAGCAACTTTGCAGCCCTGTATCCATTTTCATGCTGTCTTGAACCAGATTTCTAATTTCCAAAGGACCCTGCAGGGAATCAAATTAGGCCTCTGGCCAGGGTGTCCTGGCAGTTCTGTTCATTTGGTGGGAACAAAGAGGAAGGAGAGAAAAGTCACATCCCCACTCGACTTTGGCTCTGATGTCACCCCTGGCTTTGGCCCTACTCAGTACCAACATGTAGCCCTCAACACATCTCAGAGAAAGAATCCATCCCTATGTAGAAAAAAGGTTGTGTGTCCCTGATTTAGAGCATGGTTTCTTAAGGGAATCTTTTTATTTTAAAGCAGAATGTAAAGCAGAGAAAGGGCATATTCTATAACAGCAGAATGTATACATGTCTACTCAGAACAATATCCTCTGGAAATTCTAAGTTAATCAATGTATGCCTTAGGGGCCTTTCACACTATACATTTATAACGTTATGATTCCGCTTTAACTGCTACAACTCTGCTGTATGGAAAGCTGGGATTGAAAGTTGAAGGAAGGGCCTTTGGAATCCTCAGCCGGAAGAATCTCCTCTGGTACCTTTGACCATATTATACAAACTCCAGGAGGATTCCAGAGGAAGCAGCCATGACAGTTAAAGTGGAATCATAGTGATATAATTGTGTAGGGTGAAAGGGCTCGCAAGCATGCTGAGCAGAATTATTCACTGGTAAGATTTTGTTGTCGCTAAATTTTAAAAAAGGGAAACCTTGTGAAGCCTTAAAGAGTAACACAGAAATTGTTCCAATTAATATTATAGTCGTGTCAGACATATCTGAGTGCAACATGAACAGTCTGCTTCATCTCACAGTCCAGCCACATCTACTCAGAAGTAAGCCCCAATGTGTGTAATAGGGGCTTCTTCTAGGTAAGTGTGCGAAGGATGTCAGCCTCAGTTACAAGAGTTGGGTTTCTGATGGGGAATGTTGAAAGAGGAGATTGTATTGCTGATGGAATCCCAAAGATTCATGAGAAACTGAAATATTTTCTGAGAGGAATTGCATGTGACTGTCCCTTACTCATAATGCTGAGCTGCCTTGAGATGGCCTTGGTTCTCAGTGGAGATCAGGTAGCAGTATTTGCCTGTGTCCTTAGAGCAAATCAGCTTTAATTTGGAGGTTATCTGAAAAGCATATCAGCAGTAATCTAGGCCTTATCCAACATCCACAGGAATAGAAATAATGTATATATTCTTTGGTAACAGCACTTTGCCTGATCTTTTTCCTTGAGAGACCTGTTTGTCTCATGTTTGCAACAGAATGATTCTTGTTAGGCTGAACACCATCTGTTGTATCAACAGCTTGCTAGACCTTTCTTAACTTGTTCTATTGCAAGCCCTTGAATGAAACTTTATTTTATTTTTCTTGTAGAGCTCTCCGTGTACGTAAGAAGACTGGGGGTGAAAAGATGCCTGTGCAAATGATTGGAGACATCCTGGCTGCTGAACTCTCCCACATGCAAGCTTATGTCCGGTTCTGCAGCTGCCAACTTAATGGGGCTGCCCTGTTGCAGCAAAAGACAGATGAAGAGCCAGAGTTCAAAGAGTTTTTGAAAGTATGCTGTTCAGTCACTTCTTAATCCAGACCTGGATCGTTTCTTTTCCTGGGACAGCCATGGGTATAACTACATTTTTCAAATTGGAAACCAGGACCTGGGAATATATGATCCCACTCCACAGAGTGAAGATGTTCTTATGATTTTTATTACCTCTGTGGCATCTGAATGCCTTTTAGGGGTTCATGTTGGGGAGGAGCTCCTTGTGAGTAGCTGGTCTGAGTTCCAACTGTTTTTTGTTTTTTTTTACTTAGCCCAAATCCAGTATTTTCTGTATTAAATGGAGCCTTGCTTCACATCTCTAAAGGACAACGGGTTCTTGTATTCCTTCTAATGGTGTGCCCATGCATAAGCTATTGACTCTCAACCTTCATATTCCCCATTTATAAGACAGGGATCCAGTGTCCATTCTTTTGTAAGAGACTGTAACAGGTCTTTGAACACTAGAAGAGTTCAACGTCAGTAGAAAAAATGCAACTTTGTCATTTACAAATGTGGTTTGATTTGCAGAAACTGGCTTCAGACCCTCGCTGTAAAGGAATGCCACTCTCCAGCTTCTTGTTGAAACCTATGCAGAGGATTACTCGCTATCCACTTCTCATTAAGAGTGTGAGTATCAAACTGTTTGCTCTTTAAAACGCTAACTGAAATAAGAAGCTCACCTGACAGGCCCTATGGTGTTAAGGTGAGCAGAGTACTACAATTATACTTATAAAAAATTTGGAAAGCAGGTTTCCCTTGGAAGTTACATTGTACTTATTAAAAGCTGTGAGCGTCATTTGTTTTTGTTTTTGTTTTTTTCCAAACAAGATTCTGGAAAATTCTCCTGAAACTCATCCAGATCATAATAATTTGAAGCTGGCCCTTGACTGTGCTGAAGAACTGTGTTCTCAGGTTAATGAGGGGGTTCGCGAGAAGGAAAATTCAGACAGACTCGAGTGGCTACAGTCTCATGTCCAGTGTGAAGGACTTGTGGAGGTAACTGTGGCTTGTGTGGTATGCTGAGGTCTGGTTGAGTGTTTGCTGAAATTGCAGTTTTGGAAACACTACCCATAAATCCCAAGCCAATTAATAGAGTTACATTAAAATGGGATGTGTCAACTAGCATTACGAAGATTAAAAAAGAAAAAAGATATGGAGAATTGGCATTGGGCATTGCCACAAAACAGTAGCAGTGAAGGCAATGAAAACCATCAAAACATAATGCATCAAAACTTTGTCTCCAAACTAAAAGGGGTGGATAACCAAACCAAAGGTTCTCCCTGGTTTTCAGTGCTCCCTGGTTTTCAGGAGGTAACTTGTCTTGTGAAAAATAAATACTAAATTCTGAAGCTCATAGCAGTTTTGGGATTTTTTTGTAGACCTACCAGTAGCCCTCTTAAGTGTGTGATACTGTATTAACAGCAAAATGGTTTTATATGAAAATTAGGCTCAGCTGATAAATGAGGAGTAGTGGGAAAGCCCAGTAATGCTAGGTGCTGGACTGTAGTTTTGCCCATGATTTTTCTGATTTCTCTTGCTTTAATGCATAGCCAAAGTGCTGTTTGATGTTTGCAGTTGGTGGCTGATAAAATGTAACAGAGAGTATCTCATACATTTAGTCACTTTTTAATGCAAGAAACTCAAGATATAAAGGGACAAGCATTTTGTTAGCTGATCTGTTGGTTCTGCATGGTTGTTCAAGGTTTTTCTAGAAAGAATGCCCGTGAATGAAGATAGGGCCATGGTTCTTTTATTTCACTTCTTGTTTTCACTTGATTCATCTTCGAGCAACTTGGGTTCAATGAGACTTTCATATTTTTCTGATCCAGGGTGGGTTTTCAGATGGTCATCTGATTTTATGATGGTTTCCTGTTTTCATTATTTTTGTTTTGAAAGCACTGGATGCTACCAGCACAGTTTGTATGCCTTGTTTAGAGCATTCAGTTGGTATTTTTAGTAGGAGAAATGCAACTGATTATAAGGAATGGTTCGCTTCTCTTGCAATTTGTTCTCTGAACACATAGATATATTTAAATTTGTGTTGGCACTATCTTAAAGATTGCTCACAAATCATTTTTAAAACTGGGAAAGATTTTGTAATTTTTTAAAATAATAATTAAAATATTTAATTGTTTCAATTTGACTATTTTCTGTAAGCTTTAAATTCTCCCTCAGTCTGTAACTTAGGCAAATAGTATTCAAAGGTTTTTCTGTTTCTCCAGAGTAGCCAACTGTGAAGCCCAGAGTCTGCCAGCATTGGAAACAACAGCCAGAAGGTTTAACATCTTCAAATCATTAGTGATCTAAAATTCGATTTTTTTAAAAAAATAATAGAGAACAGAGAACTTAAAGGAGTGAGTGTTGCCCTATCAGTATGCAGTAGTATCTCTGATATAAAGATCAAGGTCAATTGCTAAATCCAACTAATAACCCCACCATGGTGGGCCCATTGAATTAATAAAACTTACTTAAGTATTGACTCACTAAATTCCTGTTACTTCAGTGGGTGCACTCTAGTTGGGATAAACATTTATATTTAGGCCTAATAGTGGATATTAAATCTAAAACAATAACTTTGGTTTTGAATAGAACTGCTTCCAGCAGCAAAGAAAAGTCAGCGTGCTGGTTTTCTCTCCCTCTTAGCAACTGATTTTTAACTCCCTGACCAACTGCTTGGGACCAAGGAAGCTTTTGCACAGTGGCAAGCTTTACAAGACAAAGAGCAACAAAGAACTCTATGGCTTCCTCTTCAATGACTTCCTGCTTCTCACCTACATGGTCAAGCAATTTGTCTCTACTGGATCAGACAAACTTTTCAGCCCAAAATCAAATTCACAGTTCAAAATGTATAAAGGGGTAAGTGAATTAAACATTCAAATCAGACTGTAAAGCAATAGACAAAGAGGAGAGGAGAGATCCTCATCTCTGACAACTGACTGATAAGTAATATTTTGGACTTCATCCCCTCCTATTCTTTTTTAAATGTTTTGTTTAGAGAATCACTTCAAATTGTATAACCTATATTGTTCTGTGGCTTCCTTCCTTCCCACCCTGTTCTTATCAAATAAATTCTTGGCAGAAAGCATTTTTAATTTTGATAGCATATTTTCAAAACTTCATAATATGAGTTTGGTAAGTAGATACAGTTTAAAAGAACATTCTACACTGCTGTGCTACTCATAATAATTTGAATAAAACCAGTTTTCCAGAAAGCATCTCTCTATGCAAGGCCAACACCATGACTTATTTCTGTGCAAAGCAGTAGAAGAACTTTGCATTTGCTTGAATTTTTAAAATAAATCCATTTACTCAAAGAGCCATGAAACTCCCGATTTCTATTGTTTGTTAGTCAAGAAGCTTAAATTACAGCACCAGCAATTGAAGGGTTAAAAGATGTTGTAACCTTTCCTAGCAGTGAAAGAATGTCTTGTCATAGCTAAAAGGACAGTGAGAGATGACCCAGAAATCCCTGTATGAAGAGAAGTACACTCTGTTTCATGGAAATATATGAAGAGTACAGATTGACATGCACTGAACATACATGCACAGTACATGAACGTGTAAATACCCACTTTAGTGCAATAGCTTTGAAAAGTCAGGTCACACATTCAGTTACTAACCATAAGAATTACACAGCCAGGTAAATGCCTGAGGAAAGGCTATCAATTTGACACCACAAATGGAGATGCATGTACTAAAGTCTGCTGAGCCATTTAACAATACCTTTGCATGAGTCACGTAGTCCTTAAGGCCATTCTCCATTCTCTAAGGAAGAAAGACAAAGAGTTCATCTAACCAAAATTTTCAGTGATAGATCATGATACTAAATATGCAAGCTCTGTCTATTATGAGGCCTGTGTGTCATTAAAATTCAAAAAAAAAAAGTGAAGGTGATGGAGGAACTATAGTCAGAGCATTAGAATCTGAGAAGTGACAGTGTGAAGAAGACATCAAAACGGAAGCAGCCATCAACACACTGGTGATAGCAGCGGTTTGCAGTGTATTGGTGGTAGCAGTAGAGGGATGAGGCATATTGGTGGTAGAGCTGGTGGTAAGATACACCTGCATTGTTGTAGGTAGGGAGGTTGAGACCATCTTCTGAGCATGACAGGAACATACAAGGAGTGTTAACACTTAACAATCAGTGTTAAGAGGAGTGAGAGGATCTATGAGGGTTAAGAGATTCTTGACATCTCACGGAGTAATGGTAAGGAATGTAGTCCCATTCATATGAATATCTTGATGGACTTCAGTCCCAATAGAGATTCTCATACCAGTGATGGAACAGAAATCAGTGTCTAGGTGAGCAGCAATCAAGTGCATAGAAATCTAAGACTTCCTCTGAAAGAGAGTTCTTTTCAGAATGGGAGGAAGAATAACAATGGTGTCAAGAAGATCACATCTAAGGCCTATGGCTGAACCGCCCTGATTGAACCGCCCTCTTGAGAAGCAGACCAGTGATGGCATCTAGTTCTATAACAAACCAGAGAGGATCAGCCCCAAGCCCTTGAAATCAATGATGAAAACTGCAAGAGGGATAGTCGATTTCCCTATCTGAAATGATAGTGGCCTCAGTGACCTGGAGAATGGTATAGTCTTGAGAGCTGAGGGATCTAAGCAGGAGAAGAATGAGGTGACAAGTGGTCAAGTGATCCTGGTCCCAAAGCAACCATAGAGACCACTAGAGATAGTTGTTTAGATTGTGGGAGATCCTTAGACCTCTTCTTATGATACCTGCACTCAGTACAGTAGGAAGCGGGCTCAAGTTCAAGAGAATGTCATGGGGTAGAAAGAACCCTGGTATGGGAGACGTCTTTCTTTGTTGTGCTGGTACTGATAGGCAGCTCAGTTGCAGAATGCTTGGAACCTTCAGCCAAGGGTGCTTTGGTCAAAGGACACTTCAAGGCAACACATGTGGAGGAAGCAGGTGCAGTGAGTACCAAGGATGTGTGTGGAACCAAAGACCAACTGGACATTGAAGGAGAGTCCAATGGCTTCTGATGTGGTAGCTGAACAGGAGGTACAACCTGTGACAGTGCTGGAACCCAACCTGCCACCTTCCACATCAGCCATTCAGGTGGAAACAGAGTTCTCCAGACACCACTTACCTTCTCCATCTCCAGAAGATCGATGTTGTATGCCTCCACCTCTGACTCATCGACAGGATCATCGTGAGCAATGGGACCGACCACCGGCTGGGACAGACAAATCGCCCCATCATAGCCAAGTTCACTCTCAAGACCATTGGGACCAGTGTACATGAGGACTCCTACATTGATAGATACAGGACAGAGCATCTATGGATGGAGCCTCCTTGTCCCCACTACTCCTACTCTCTGGCCTGCCATGATCAGTATCATCCGGATATTCACTACTGGTCTTGTTTCCTTGCTTTTCTGCTACCAGTCTCAATCAAGGTAACACTCCAACTCATCTTTGAGGTACAGGTCTCAACATTAACCACAGTTTTGATCACCTCAAACCAGACCTGCCAAGCCTGCTTGCAGTGCACCCACTCCTCACCCACTCCTCACTGCCCATCACCACCTCTGGAGGTTCCAATGAAGCCAGCATCATCTCATTCCTGGACTGTTCAACCAGCCCTCCGGTGCAGTGTCTCCACCACCATGGATAATGGCCACTGTGTCTGTCCCTCCACTGTCAGCGTCACAACCAGTGGCACCAGTAACAACTATGGTACTGACTAGGGTACCGACATAGCTGTCCTGACACCAATATCTACTGCTCCAGCACTCAGTATCTGGTTCATCCCCGATACCAAAGTCTTTCCGGATTCCACATCTGAGACCTATGACTTGGACACCAAATCTCCAGAATCTTGTCCTCCTTCTCACTGGCTACCTTCTCCCTCCCACTGGCTACTTTTGGAGAATCTGATCTGGACTTAGAGCCAGAGGATATCAAACAATTCTTGGACATCTTCCTGAGAATGCGAAGGTTATCAGACTAGACAATTCCGCCCCACCAGGTACAATCCAGGACCTGGTGTTTCAAATTGTTGACACTCAGGCTCCTACTGCTGCATCCATACCATTTCTTCTGGCCCTACAGGAAGTGATGAAGCAGCCTTGGCCACAATTGAATTCACTTCCACCCATGCCCTGGTGTCTCAAACATTTGTATAGGACACAGCATAAAGTTTTCAGCATCCCACTCCCAACTCTATTATTGTAGAGGTTTCTCAAACAGAGGCAGGTAAGAAGGTGCACACCACCACGCCTCATAAGGAAGAGAGACACCTTGATATGTTTGGTTGCCAATTCTACTCCACTGTTTCACCTGGAGTGTTTCCCACTCAAGTGTTCTCCCACTCATTCTGCTTCTTCCAGATGAGCACAAGGCCACTGCACTTCAGTGTCATAGTGGGGCACTGGCTGTTTTCTCTCAACAAATCCAATCTGCCCACCTTTCGATACAGTGTGTAGCCATGGTGATGGTTGGTTCTATGACTCTAGATTGCTATGAATGGCTCCACTCAGCAGTATTGTTGGAAGATACACGAAAGCAGATCAAGGACCTCCCTTTTGATGGTCAGGGTCTTTTCCACTCTACAACCAATGATGCAATGGATCAGCTCATGAAGACCAGGCTGACAGCTAATAAAATGGGATTTGGGAACCAACAGTAACACAGTAGACCTTGCTTCTATAGCCAGTCTTGGAGGTATACTAGCACTTCCTCCTACTGGCCCAGATCACCTCAGCATCAGTCTCAGATCTCTTCTATCCCTGCATCATTTGCTCATCATTCCTATAAGCAGCATCCGTCATCCTCCAAGAAGTCCTCACCAACCTCAAAATCCCACTTTTAACTTCTTTCACAGGTCACCTCCACTGCCATCTTTCTACCTCGCCAGTCTGCTTCCATCCAGGGTGCCAGATCTATCCCACCACCACTTCATCTGGTGGAACATTGCCTCAGACATCTGGGTGCTTACCATCATCTGCTTGGGCTACACCATAGATTTTTTAAGTACTCCTCCTCTTGTCATCTTTCGCTGTGCACTTCTGAACACAGTCTTTCCTGTGGAAATTGACAACCTTTTATACAAGAGTGCCATGGAGAAGCTGTCTTCACTCGCCAAGGTGATATTATTTTCTTCTTCGTGGTCTCTGTGCCTCACACAATGGGAATCTTCACGCATGCGCAGTAGCTTTTCAGAAAGTTCCAGAGCTGAGCAGCTTGGCGGGAACCCCTCCCCATCCAGTACTGAGCATGCTCAGTCCCGCCAAGCTAATGGTCTCCCCTCAGTTTCTTTTCGTCCACCGACCTGTTAGCAGCTCGGGAGGCTTCCTCGCTGAGCAGTTCTTCTAATTCTTGGTTTTTCTTCGTTTTTTGTCTCTTTACAACAACAAAAAAATTGTAAGAACTCTTCCCCCTTCTTATGTCGTCTTTGTCTAAGTTGTGTGTGTCTTGCGGCTGCAAGGTTTCCCTGTCGGACGCCCACCTCAAGTGCTTATTTTGCCTTGGGGAGGGTCATAATGTTCGGGCCTGTTCCATTTGTAAGGATTTCACCTCCCAGACTCTGAAGAATAGAGCTTCTCTGTTGAAATCCTACTGCTGGGAGCAAGCCCTTCATCTTAAAGAGCAGGCGTCTTCCAATACCACTCTTTCCACTGTTTTGGTATCGCCACCTTCTACGACGTCCTTTGCCTTGGTCCCAAAGTCATCGGTAACAACCGGTCCCTCGATATCAACACCTTTGGTACCAGTACCGACCTTGACCCAACCGGCTTTACTGTCGATATCTTCTTTACCAAAGATTCCGAAGGTCTCCAGGATGCCTACTCTTCCATCTGCCACTGGAGATGCTACCTCGACCTCGCAGCAGGCTCCCGTTCATCAGCCCCTCAAGGTCCCTACCTTGACGGAGCATAAACAGATCTCGTCTCACCATCCTTCTGTTTCTTCCAATAAGGAGAAAAAGAAGAAGGAGAAGCATCGCTCTCCTTCTCCCGCTGCCTATTCATCAGCTAATCGACCGTCTTGTCTTGGTCCCTTACCAACATCTCCTCCAGCGCAACCTGCAACGTCTACCGTCGAAGAGGATGATGCTCCCGTCCTGTCACTGGTGCAGGACGCTGCCCAGCTCCCGGTGCTCTCGGTTCCGGCTGCTGCGGATTTCGCGTCCACGTTGGACCACTGGCCTTCACCACCGGCCTCTCTGCCTGTTACGTCAGGCCAGTCCAGAGATGGGTGTCTGCAAACTCCACTGGCCCCGGCCCTCTCTTCTGGCCGTCCCGAGTTGGAAAATCTGCCTGTTTCGGAAATAGCTCCTTGGGCTATTTCCCCAGACCGGCCTCAAAGTTGGTGTGGCCCGCTCTCCGGGACGTGGTGAAAGGGGTAGATCCCCACCTCATTGTGACTACGGCTACCGCACCGCTTATGAGCCTTCGTTAGTGAGAATCAATTCACCTTTCTTATCATCCTCCTATATGGCCCGATACGGCCACGAGCACTTTTGGAGAGAACAACCCAGCTCCTACCATTCATATTCGCCTGCCTGTCGTGACCAGTACCATCCCGACGTTTGTCGTTGGTCCCCTTACCGCCCTCAACATTCATGTTCCCCATCATGATCTCCTTCAGGATCTCATTACTGACGCTCCCCTTGGTATCACCACTCCAGATCCTGTTCTCGGTCCTGATCGGGCTACTACCGTCGTTCACCATCTCAGTCTCGTCACCGATCCTGAGACCCATCACCTCATTGTCGGGCTGTCTCGCCTCCTCCTCGGGTGACAGCAACAGTGTCCCTTTCTCCGCTGGATACTCACCCTGAGTCCACTCTGCCAACATCTCTGTTGGCCCTGCTGTCGATGCAGTCCATCGTCGCACCGATCCCGACCGTCCTACCCATTTCGTCAGCATCGACCTCAGTACCACTTCGTATCCCGACCTCGGTACCAGTGCAAATTCCGGTCTTGCTTCTGGCTCCGTCTGTTCCAACAGTCTCTGTTCCCGCTCTGCCAACTGTTCTTCCTGCAACGGCACCCACCCAACACTGTTGTTCTCGATCCGCTCGCTCATTATCTCCTTCTTCTGGTTCTTATGATTCCGACAGTGATTCAACAGATTCTACACAGTCTCATACCTCCCCACCTCTAGTGTTTGGGGACCCATCTCCTGATTCAGCTCCTGAGGACATCAAGCAGTTCTCTGACATATTAGTCAGAATGGTCAACGCCTTGGGCCTCGACATTTTTGGTCCTACTCCTACAGTACAAGACCCAGTATTCCACTATGCCGACACTCAGCCTCCATCGACAGCTCCGATTCCGTTTCTGTCCATCCCGCAGGAGGTTTTGAAACATCCTTGGGCCCAGCCGGCATCGCTTCAACCGATCCCTCACTGTCTGGAACATATTTACCATACTCAGAAAAAGGATGTTGATTTCTTATTCAGTCACCCGACTCCTAATTCGATTGTCGTTTAGTCATCCCAAACAAAAGGGGGCAAAAGGGCCCACATGACTCCACCTGATCGTGAGGGCCACCGTTTGGATGTCTTCGGCCGTTGCTTGTACTGTGCCTCCTCGTTGATCGCCAGGATTTCTAACACTCAAGCTTGCCTGTCAGGCTATCAACGTAACATCTGGGATAGGTTTTTTCCCCTGCTTTCCCATCTGCCGGATGACCACAGAGCTACTGCTGTTCAGTATTTTAACGAGTCTGTGGCTCTCTCGAATCAACAGATTTTGTCGTCCCAACACGCTGTTGAAGATGCAGCACGCGTGATGGTGGGTGCAATTGCCCTCCACCAGTTCGCCTGGCTCCAGTCCACTGGGTTGACTGAGGATGGCAGAAAAAGGATTGAGGACCTGCTCTTTGATGGACAAGGACTCTTCCATGCGACTATAGATGATGCTATGGACCATCTTATGAAGCTCGACTGACAGCTAAGATGGGCTTTCATCCAACAGCTCAACCTAGAAGACCATCTTCATCCTGTTCTTCATGGAGGTGCCCTTCCTACTGTTATAGGTCGCACTCTCCTCGCCGCACGTCTCACCAATTGTCCTTGCCGGCTTATTCCCATTGCTCCTTTAGACGACGTCAACCATCTTCCAAGAAATCCTCTTCGACAGCTAAGTCACGTTTTTGACTCCCCTTGCAGGTCACCACCTCTGCCTCTCTTTCATCTGCCTGACCACCTATCCAGAACCACAGGACTGGCTCATCACCTCAACACCTGGCACAACATCACTTCGAACTGCTAGGTTCTGACCATCGTCCGTCTTGGCTACGTCATCGAGTTTCAAAATATTCCTCCTCTCGGTGTCTTCTACTCCACCCCTGCCAGTCCGGCCCTTCTCAGAGAGGTTGAGACCCTCCTCCTCAAAGGGGCCATAGAGCAGCTGCTGCCCTCGGCCAAATCCACAGGCTTCTTCTCCCAGTACTTCACGGTACCCAAATCGGACCGTACTCTCTGACCCATCCTAGACCTCAGGGGGGTGAACTCCCTCATCTCCCCCTGGAAATTCAAGATGGTCACCTTGTCCTCCATTCTGCCTTTCCTGAGGCATTGGGATTGGTTTGCATCCATCAACCTACAAGGCATCTATTTTCACATTGCTATTCGCCCCCAGCACAGGAGGTACCTCCAGTTTGCAGTCGATGGCATCTGTTACCAATACAAGGTCCTGCCGTTCAGTCTGTCCATCACCCCAAGGATCTTTACCAAGTGCCTAGCCCCTATGGTATCTTACCTCTGCATGAAGAACGTTATGGTGTACCCCCATCTGGACAATTGGTTACTGGTGGCGTCCTGCAAACAGAAACTGTACAAGGACATCCACATCGCCCTCTCCCTTCTTTCTGATCTTGGACTTAGGGTGAATCCCAAGAAATCCCACTTGGAACCTTCACACACCCTGGACTTCATCGGGGCCACGCTTGAGTCCACTTGCGCCAGGGCCTTCCTACCTGTGAGGCACGCTTGGACCCTGTGACAGGCCGCAGCCGCCATCCTGCACAGTCTGTCCGTTTCTCCCCGCAGAATCCAACAGCTTCTCGGCTACATGGCAGCCATGACAGTGGTCATCTACTCGTCTTGCCTTCAGGCTCGCCCCCTGCAACACTTGGTTTCTCCAGTGCTTTGATCCTCTGCTTGACGATCAACACCGGATTCTGTGGGTCCCTCGTCCAGTATAGGACTCTCTTCATTGGTGGCTGTCCCCACACCATCTCTTGTCGGAAATGCCATTTGTCGAGCCCCGTCCAACACCATCACAACTGATGCGTCCCTCCTCGGTTGGGGAGCTCACTGTCACAGTTTTGCAGTCCAGGGCTGGCCTGGAGACGCATCTCCATATCAATGCATTGGAACTCTTGGCAATCCTCAAAGCTTTTTGGGCCTTTCAGAACCATGTTGTCGGACGGACTGTCCAGATCCTGTCAGACAACACGACATCTGTCTGCTACATGAACCGACAGGGAGGCACTCACTCCTCCACCTTGCTTCATCTGGCTCTACGCATCTGGGACTGGTGCATTCCACTATACGAATACATCCCGTTGCAGTTCACCTAACAGGACTGGACATCGTGACAGCGGACACGCTGAGCAGAGACACAGCGTGCCACCATGAGTAGTCCCTCTCTGACGCTGCCTTCTGGCAGATAGTGTCCCAGTGGGGCACTCCAACCGTCGATCTCTTTGCGACCAAACGGAACAGGAAATGTCCTTGTTATTGTTCAAGAGCCGGCCTGGGCTTCGGCTCTCTCAGGGATGCATTCCAGTTCCCTTGGAGTGGGGAGTTCATTTACATCTTCCCACTGTTTCCTCTCTTGGGCCAAGTGGTGGCCAAGATCGCAGCGGACAGGGCAGACACCATCCTCGTAGCTCCTTGTTGGCTAAGACAACATTGGTTCGGTTCCCTTCTCGCCATCGCACGGGGCCGCAACATGAGACTTCAGAGCACACCAGACCTCCTTTCTCACTCAGACGGTCGCATGTTGCACCTGGGCCTCCCTCTCCTCTGCCTGCATGCTTGGAGGATAATGTTCTAGATTCTCCCGCTATCCAGGCTGTCCTCATGGCCGCAAGGAAGGAATCCACTCATAGATCCTACGACTACAAGTGGAGGAAGTTTGTAGCCTTTGCGGACTCCTGTAATGAGGCCTCTTCTCTGACCTCCCTGTCAACGGTGCTTCACTTCCTCTTGACACTGCGGGACCAGGGCCTTGCCTTTTCCTCTCTGAAAGTTTACCTCTCTGCAATCGTGGCTTATCAGCCACATGGTTCTCCTTCCTCAGCCTTTTTCCGTAACGCTACAGTCAAGCAATTCCTTAAAGGTCTGCAACACCTCTACCCCCCTATCTCCCCACTGCTTCCTCCATGGTCACTATCACTTGTCCTTTCTCAGCTTTTGCGCCCTTTGAACCGATGGCCACGTCTGATGACTGTCTCCGTACCATGAAGACAGCGTTCTTGGTCGCTGTCACTTGAGCCAGATGGGCAGGAGAACTGACTGCATTGCATTCTGATGAACCATTCCTCATATTTCATCAGGACAAGGTAGTCCTGCATCCAGACCTGTCTTTTCTTCCTAAAGTCATCTCCGACTTCCATCTGAATCAGGATTTGATTCTACCTACCTTCTATCCTGATCCTGCCTTGCCTCTCAAACGCGCCCTGCACTTGCTCAACGTACGCCGTGCCCTCACCATTTATCTGCAACAGACTTCAACCTTCCATCAGACTCCCCACCTTTTTGTTTGCTACAGTGGGCGCCAGAAAGATCACAAGGTATCCACTCAACATTTTTCCAAATGGGTTGCCCAGACAATTCACTTTGCCTACAAACTTGCCAGGCAACCTCCGCCAGTTCTGCTTCGTGCCCATTCCACTAGGGCAATGGCCTCTTCAGCGGCCCTTCTCAGGGGAGTTGACCTGCAGGAGCTTTGTCACGTGGCTACATGGTCCTGGCCTTCAACCTTCATCTGCCACTACCACCTTGACTGTAGGGCCCGGCATGATGCTCACTTCGGTCGTGCGGTGCTGCCTTCTAGGACCTGACCCACCATCCAGTGGTAAGCTACTCAGTCTCCCATTGTGTGAGGCACAGAGACCACGAAGAAGAAGAACAGGTTGCTTACCTGTAACTGTGGTTCTTCAAGTGGTCATCTGTGCCCTCACACACACACACCCAGCCTCCCATTTTAGGTCCTTGCTTCGGCGGACTTCGAAACTGAAGAGAGACCGTTAGCTTGGCAGGACTGAGCATGTTCAGTACCAGATGGGGGAGGGGTTCCCGCCAAGCTGCTCAGCTCTGGAACTTTCCGGAAAGCTACTGCGCATGCGCAAAGATTCCCATTGTGTGAGGGCACAGATGACCACTCGAAGAACCACAGTTACAGGTAAGCAACCTGTTCTTACTGTCTCCAAGAGAGATGGTGGCCTTTGGCCCATCCTAGACCTGTGCAACATCAAGAGCTACATCTGTCCTCACAAGTTCAAGATGGTGACGCTGGCCTCCATTCTCCTGTTCTTCAAGAAGGGTGACTGGTTTGCCTCTGTAGATCTTCAGGATGCTTCTTTCCATATCGCTATGCATCCACAACACAGGAAATACCTTCACTTTGCTGTCAGTGATGACCTGTTTCAGTACAGGGTCCCCCTGTTCAGTCTGTCTGTGGCGGCCAGGATATTGACACAAGTGTATGGCTGTGGTTGTATCTTATCTCAGAACCAAGGGGATCATGGCTTACCCTTACCTGGATGATAGGCTGTTGGTGGCAGCCTGAAGAACAAAACTTTTTCAGGATTTTTATTTCACCTTCTCTCTCCCCCAAGAGCTAGGTCTCAACATCAATCCAAAGAAATCCCAACTGAAGCCCATCCAAAATCTGGATTTCATGAGAGCAACACTAGGATCTACTCTTGCGAGAGTGTTTCTCCTGTGCCAGAGAATGCACACACTCTGTGAGATGGTGCTCAAAATTCTCAGCAGGGCCTCATGGTTGGGTCTGTGAATCCAACACCTTTCAGGCCTCGTGGCTGTGACTTACCTGTCGTGTCTCTGCTTCCAACCCCTTCAGCACTGGTTCCTATGCCACTTTGACGTCCTTCCTGAAGAACAACTCCTGAGGCTTTCCATCCCTTGCTACTTGAAAACTTCGCTCCTCTGGTGGATGTCCAGATACAACTTTCTCTCAGGAATGCACTTTGTTCCACTGAAACTGTCCCATCACAGTTCACTACTAATGCCTCCCTCATGAGATGGGGGGGGCACACTACAGTGGCATGATGGTTCAAGATACCTGGTCATCCGGGAGAGTTCTCTACACAGCAACACTTTGGAACTCCTCACAATCACTAAAGCTCTCTGTTCCTTTGAGTGTCTTCTTTGCAGGAGAGTTGTCCAGATCATCTCTGACAACACAATTGCAGTGTGCTGTGTCAAGCATCACGGGAGCATTCATTCCATGACCTTGCTACACCTGGCAGTGCAGCTGTAGGTGTGGTGCGTTCCCCAAGGGATCCATCCCATCACTTACTGGGCACCGACAAACTACTTGCTGATATTTTGAGCAACAGTACTGAATTGCATTACAAGCAGACTCTGTCACTTCAAGTGTTTTGCATGATAGTATCCCAATGGGGGCTCCTGGATATAGACCTGTTTGTGTCACAACACAATGTGAAATGCAGCCGGTACTGCTCCAGGGCTGGGAAAGGGCCAAATTCACTGGGAGACATATTCCAATTCACCTGGACCTCTACTATATTCACTTCTACTATATGCTTCCTCCACTTCTTCTTGGATCACTAAGCTGGAGACAAGGCAAAACAGACACGATTCTCATCGCTCCCTACTGGCCAAGAAAACACTGGTTCAGACCTCTCCATTTGATGTGTCAGGGACGTTGGATGCAACTGCCTTGGTCTCTGGATCTCCTTTTCCATTCCAATGGTCAGGTGCTTCACCCGGACCTACTGCACCTCAAGTTGACTGCATGAAGGATAATGCCATAGATTCACCTAGATTGTGGTCAGTTCTACAGGTGCCCGAGAAGGAATCTACTAGGGAATGCTATCTTTACAAGTGGAGAGGCTTTTCCTCCCTTGCCAGAGTGAGGTTTGAGGCTGCCTCTCCAGCATCACTCTCCAAAGTGCTTCACTTTCTTCTCTCCTTGAAGAAACAGGGCTTTGCCTTCTCCTCAATCAAGGTGTACCTTTCCTCAATCATGGCATTCCAACCTATTGACTCACCATCTTACTCACTTTTCTGCAATCTGATGGTTAAACGATTCTTGAAAGGCTTTGACATCTCTATCCATGAGTTTCACTCCTGCTTACACCCTGGTCGCTTTTGCTAGTTCTCTCTGTTAATGCACCATCCCTTCAAGCCTCTAGCTATGGTTGACGAACAGTTGCTAACTTTGAGAACAGCCTTTCTCATTGTGATCATTTTTGCTTGTTGCTTGAGTGAACTCGTGGCTCTGCTATGATGCACCCTTTCTCATTTTACATCAGGACAAGGTGGTGCTCCACCCTGAAGTGACCTTCCTACCTAAAGTTGTCTCCCATTTTTACTTGAGCCAAGACACTGTTTCATGTAGCTTTTACCCTGAGCCTTCTTCCAATCTCAAGCGCTCCCTATACTTCCTCAACGTGTGCCGGGCGCTTGCCTTTTACACAAAGCGAACTTTGTCTTTCCGCTAGTCTCCTCATCTTTTCATCTGTTATGGTGGCAGGCATAAGGGCTGAAGAGTTTCAGCCTAACAGCTTTCAAAGTGAATCATGGAGGTCATCCAAATTGCTTATGAACTTGCACAGAAAATTGTACCTCCTTGCCTTCAGGCACACTTCACTAGTGCTGTCTCATCCTCTGTGGTGCTTTTCCACAGTATCAACCTCCCAGAACTTTGCAGGGCAGCAACCTGGTCTCAGCCTTCCATCCTCATCCACCATTACAAGCTGGACAGCAGAGCTAGAAAGGATGCTCATTTTAGTTGGGCTATCTTGTCTTTGATCAAGAACCTGACCCACCATCCTTTCTGTAAGCTTTTCAATCACCCGGTTGTGTGAGGCACAGAGACCATGGAGAAGAAGGACAGGTTGCTTACCTGTAACTGTAGTTCTTCAAGTGGTCATCTGTGCCCTCACACAAACCTGCCCTACTTCCCCTCTTTCAGGTCTCCATTGTTTTGTGAACTTCAAAACTGAGGAGAAGGTAGCTTGGCAGGATTGAGCATGCTCAGTACGCAGAAGGAGGAGGGGTTCTTGACAAGCTGATCAGCTCTAGAATTTTCTGATAGGAGCTTCTGCACAGGTGCAAAGACCCATTGTGTGGGGGCACAGATGACCACTCAAAGAACTACAGTTACAGGTAAGCAACCTGTCCTTACAAAGTGAATACTTAGGATAAGGTCTTATTATAAAGAAAATAGTCATTTGTATTCACCATCCTGTCATATCATCGAGTGTCAGGAAAAATTTTACCGGCATAAGGGACACTCTGTGAAAAAGTAAATATCTATAACCTCCCATACTTACCCACTGTTCCTAGTATGGCAATGGATTATCCTGCATTATTACATTTTTCTTGCTCCCTTCAGAAACAATTAATTTAATGATTATTTTTGCTCAGCGTTTTCAAATTCTTCTGTTTCTCCAATTAAAACTGTCTCTGTGTTTCTTCTAGCCCATTTTTCTAAATGAAGTCTTAGTAAAATTGCCAACCGATCCTTCCAGTGATGAACCAGTTTTCCACATCTCCCACATCGATAGAGTATACACACTTAAAACAGACAACATAAATGAGAGGTGAGCCCAGAAAATGTTTGTCTAAAAGATGCTTTGGGACGTTGGGGTTGCTGCTTAGAAAAATGGGTTTTGAAGAAACGGGTTCAAGCACAAAAGTGTCTTTTGAAAGATTCCTATGCAAACCAGCTGGAGGAGTGGCCAGCGCAACTCCACTTTTTCCTTGGTGAGTCTGTATTAAAGAACAGAATGGTCTCTTTCCATGGATAACAATGATCACAGGGTTGGTTTTGATGATAGCTGGGATGCCCAGGACACTGGGCCCATAGAGGTCTCATGTGATGCCCACCAAGCTCCCAGCCTGAGTAGTCCCTAGTGTCATCTAAAATAAGAAAATAAACTGGATAGGAGTGTATCTTGGCAGGCTAAGTGATAAAAGAAGTGTTTTTCTTGTGGGGTTTTTTTTTGTGTGTGTGTGTGTATGTGAATGTGAATTGTCTGGTGTTCGAGGGTTGTACAATATGTGTTAGCTGGTTGGTTGGTTGGTTTACTTATGACTACTTTGTTGTCCTTTGTGGGGGCAAATATATATATTATTTGACTTATAATTTTGCCTTCTGTGAAAGGAATATTAAAGCAAAAGACCCTGGATTTTGGAACTCACACTCCACTTGTGTGTTATGCTTTACTTCTGGGAAAAGTTTCTTTCCTTTCAGCTGTATCAGTTTGCCCTATAGAAATTGTAGTTTTGTAACTGACCACATCCACCATGACAGTCATTTTGTGGGTAGACATTCCCTCCCATGGCAACTATTTTGGGAGAGTGCCCATGTCACTCTCTGAAAACTCCCAATTTTGCCAAACTGTCCCAAATATAGGGAACCTCCAATCCACAGCAGGAATAGGCGTTACAGTCTCAGTGGACAGCATATGTTTACCAATTTAGATACAGATATGGTGAAAATGCAAATATGTGAGGATTTTACTTGCCTGGAAGAATATAGGACATACAGATTATATCATTTGAATTAGAATCTGGGAGTATTAAGCAAGTTGTTGTTCCAGTATTTATTTTCTGTAATAAGCTATACTGGAGAAATAGTTAATAGTAGAACTGGTACCTATTCTGTTCAAAAATACATTCTACACCATTCTCTAACACAAGGGTGGGAATTATGTGGCCTCCAAATGTTGCTGGAGTGCCCTAACTTCCGGCCAGCCTAGTCAGCCCAGATAGGGGGTGAGTAATACTGAGAGATTCAGTCCAATAGTATCTAGAGGACCACATTGTTCCTACCCCATCTTTTTGTTGTAGAGCAGTTTATCAATACTGTAAATAAATTAAATTTAAATTACTAGATATCTATAGGAAATCTAAATGTTATACTATTTTATCTGTAGTCATCTGGGAGCCAAGAGATTTTAATCAATAGTCTAATAATGAAAAAGCCCTGTTCCAATCTGTTGAAGGACTCATGGATATCCACAGACATTTCACATACTTTTTGAGTCTGTCATGCTATAATATATTCCACTTAATAATCTTTTGACTGGTTCCAAGATGTGTCTCCCTGGCATAAAGCAAGTCTGATATGTCTGCACATATTGCATAATAAATATGTTCAGCCTAGCAGCTGAAATAATGGCGAATGCATCCTTGATCAGTGCAATAGGCCTTTACTGTAGGCTTATACTCTAGCAAATCAAGCCTTGAACTTTCCCTAGAAACCAAGATGAATAAACTGAGACTGTTGTACTTTGTTGTACTTTGGAGATATCATGAGAAGATGTGACTCACTAGAAAAGACAACAATGCTTCACAGGGTAGAAGGCAGAAGAGAATGAGGAAGAGGAAGAGCACATTACAGATGGATAGACTCAGTCAAGGAAACCACAACCCTGAGTTTGCCATCAGTCAAAATTGCCTTGGCAGTAGTTAACAACACATGATATTATTTGTTCTTCTTTGTGCTTTTTGTAACTCACACCTATGGGTCATTCTGTGCCTGTGTGGAGATCCCTGGAAGCTTATAGAACTGAGTTTTGGCAAAAACCACACCCTGTCAACTGAAGAAATATAAGTCATGTGCACCCTTATAATCCCAGTTCCTTTCCACATGCTGTAGTATTGTTTGTTCTCATTCTTGATCTTTTCCAGTTTTCAGGATGATGATCATTCTGTGCCATAAGGTTATGAAAGAGTTTACTTAAGTGGGGTGTTACCTAATTACTGATTTTCCAAAAAAAAAAAAAAGGTTTCTCAAGAACCTAGAGGTTAATAATTTTTAAGTTTAGCTGTTGTTTTTGGTGTTTCCCAATTAGACAAATGTCCACTTTTCCTACAACAGTAGTGAGTATTTTGTCTGGCTTGTACAGATTTGCACAGGAACGTGCAATATCTCCTTCACTTTCAGTACTGCATATTTCAGTTACTGTTTTCAAAGAGATAGACATGTTAATTAATTTCAGTATGAAAAGGAAAGATGGGAAGAAGGAGGCTAGCAGCACCATTAGGACTGTTTTATTTTAGCAGGAGCTTTTGTGGGTTTCAGTCATTAAATATTAAAGCCACAGGTGTTCAAGCAGGTACATCATTGCAGGGATGAACTGAAGTCCACAAAGGCTGCTGGTAGAATAAATCATGTAATCTTAAAGGCCCTGCTAGATTCTTTCTTCCTGCTTTCTCCTAATGTCTTGCCTCCCTCCCCCACTGCTCTTTTTAGAACTGTTCACTTGTAGTTTTGAGCTCTCATTCTCACATTCATAAAATTTCTGATTTAGCTGAAAGAGGTCTGTTGTTCTAATTATCCTAGTATCAGACACCTCAAGCTCACATTTTTCTGTTGCCCTATGGCCCCACTCTGTCTGTTATTACAGACATCAGTTTCTCCTTCTCTGCCCTCTTTTGTTGTTTAAGCTGGGTCATTTTGCTGATGCAAATTCATCTAATAGTTGCTTCCAAATTAAAATCTGAGACAAGTCATCAGAGGAACCGTGTGTAAAGTTTTGTCTTCCATTTTAGCTATTTCTCTTTCTCAGTATAGAAGCACGGGGTTTAGAAGTCATCTTTGGATGGTGTACTTTGGAAGCTTACTGTTAGTAACACATGATCTGAAACTTACATAGCATCCATGACTGCTCGTAAAACTTTTGAGCTTACCGCTCTGACAGTAAAATGTAAACTATGGACAAATAGGATTAATGTCTGGGAGGAAAGTGCAGGTATATCTCTGTTGGCAAAGCAGTTGTGTTCCTGGACAGGGCTTCTTTAAACAGGTAATTTGGTACCAGACGCAGAAATAACATGGATAGAACCTATCCCACAAAAACCAAGAGCAGTTCAACATGTTTCTGCAAACTTTTTGTTGAAAATTAACAACATGCATATGTGACATGAAACAATCAAGTCAGGTGAGCCTTGCAATAACTAAATAAAAATATTTTGAATCCTTAGAGACCACCAGAGAGCATAATCCAAAAGGCATTGGGGATAACTTTTTCTTTCACCAGCCTCCGCTTTTCTTCTGGTTACCATTGTGGTGGCCAGAGTTAGAGATCTGTGTTTTTTAATAAGCTGGGAGAATTGGCAAAGGAAGCTTCTCTGTTGTCCTCTTTTCTGTATGTTTTGCTGTCACTCCATAAGGGATTCTCAGCTGCTGCTTACCTTGCCTCTTGTGAGCAGGAAGACACTGCTACAGTCAGATTGGTTCTTTCCAAGCTCAAGCTTTTCTCATTATTTACTGCAGACACACTGTTACAACTTGACACTGAAAGTTTGTGTTTCTCTAGCTTTCCTCACTATCCTTCCAGTGATGATGCTGCTTAAAAAAAGACTTGCAGCTAAATAGGGAATGAAGAGGAAAAGAGGGGCTGGTCAGATATAAAAAGACTTTGTAAAAAAGAACTTCACTGTCAGAGCTTTGCCCTTACAGACCTGTACATATAATCACTAAAACTCAGGATTTGTAGGACTTTATGTATCTGTGTATTATTTGTTTCATAGTCATTTTGCTAGAGAAGAGTTCTTATCACCTTTGCCTCTCAAATTGTATATTCTTACAGTTGATCGGACTTCATAATATTTAAGTCTCTCACTCCCAGTAATCTTCCCCTTTCCAGTTTATCCAGTTTTTCCCCCCATAAACTGGATTTGCTCTGAGTTACAGACATAGATAAAAGCCAGAATTTCCCCAAGTCTCTTTTTGCAAAATATATCTGTCTCTTGTTATCTTTATCTGCGGTCACGAAATGCGAGGCAAACAAGATAATTGATCTGGCACATTGCAATCAAAGGATGAAGGGCCTTAAACCAGATACTGTTAAACAAGTGCTATTTTTAATATCTACAGTGGACCACTTGTAAGAAAAGTAAATCAACTTTCAATTTTCTGATGACATTAGAACCCCTCTTGCTTTTAACTGGCTTAGCTAGGATCTTTACATTAGGTACATATTCTTTTAAAGAATTCACAAATTTCCTAGTAATTTCCTAGTAACATTTTGCACCTACACTGACTCATAGTTCTAAATAGTATGTTGAGCACTTTCCGTTGTGTTTTGTGTTTATCTTCTATGCTGCCTTGCGAGCATTCTAACCTGTAAAGTGGCCTAAAATAATTTATATTATTAATTAATGATTGTGGTGGTTTCTTTCATTATTAACAAAAAATGCTCACTTTTGCAGAACTGCCTGGGTCCAGAAAATTAAAGGAGCATCAGAACACTATATTGAAACTGAAAAGAAGAAACATGAAAAGGCTTACCAAGGTGTTGATATATCCAAGTGATATATATTGGTATTTTAAATTAGGCTGTATCACATACCCTGCTAGACTACCAGTGTGATTGGAAAGATGAATCAGTGATTCCTTAGGGACACTTTTTGCCTGAATCTAAATGGCCAAATAATCTGACACCTAAATAACATTTTCTTGCCTCTAAGGAAGTGCTGGGTTCTTACTGAGTTTTCTTTTTCCTCTTCCTCGTGCAGAGAAAATAATACTGATTATATAATCTGAGGATAATAATGAAATAGAAAAATGACAGTAAGTTTTTGTATCCAAGGTCACCAGTTCTATCCAGCCCTATAAACTGGACCTGACAGCCAATTTATTCCAGAATAATTCCATGACTTCATGAGACTTTATACTAACCTATTGCAAGATGCAACAATAGCTTTGAATGTTGTAGTCCTGCTGCAATGGTGCCAATTTCAATTGCAAATTTATGTTTTACCCTACATATTCTTTTGCCAGCTTCAATTTTTGTTCCAAGCCTTTAATCAGTTCCAACATTCTTTTTCAGCTCGATCACAGAAGAGTTCAGGAATAGGACGTTTGATGGTGCACGTGATTGAAGCAACTGAGTTAAAAGCATGTAAATCTAACGGTAATAATTTTAGGATGAATCTTTGTTTAGCAAAATAATTTAATTTGATCTAGCTAATGTATACAGAATTTAGTGTGATAAATATCAGCTGTCAAGGATAATTTTTGGAGGAAAAAAAAATTGATATGCAGTCATACAACTAACAAAATATTTTGCACTGTACTGTACTGTGAAGGTAAAATCACCACTATGTAAACTGAATGTTTAAAAAAATCTCTGATAAAAATGGAGCAGTTCGTTTGCCTGTATTCTTTTTTTTTTTTTTAAGAAATTTTAATGAATACATTTCCCTATTTTGTGTTAAGGAAAAAGCAATCCATACTGTGAAATCAGCATGGGATCGCAAAGCTATACTACGAGAACACTGCCAGACACACTGAACCCAAAATGGAACTTTAACTGCCAATTTTTCATCAAGGATCTCTATCAAGATGTGCTGTGTATAGCCGTGTTTGACAGGGATCAGTTCTCGCCTGATGGTACGTGCAGCACTTTCTCCATGATGGTGATAATTAATCACTCTTTATCTTATGCTGGAGATTAGAAATTGGTAGGGTGTACTTAGGGACACAGCAAAAATCTACCAGTTCTAATTAGTCCATTTTGGGAGAAGATGGAGACATACATGAGCAAGGCCATATTTCTTGTCCTTGCCCCCACCCTATCAGTGTAATCTTTCTGATTGGAATTATAGCAACTAAAGATTTCTGCTCTGTAGTGCAACTGAATGAGTATTGTTTCTTCTGGTCAAGAGACCCATCATGTTTTTAAACAGAGGTTGTCTGGGCATCTTTCAGAAGTCCTGTAGCTGTGGGTTCCTGCATGGCAGAGGCAGGACTAGAAGGCCCTTGTGGTCCTTTGCCACTCTGAGATTCTAGGATTCCATGTTTCAGGGAAAGCCAGATAACTGAAAGCTTTGTCTCAGAGTGAGTTCTTCTTTGTGGTCTCTGTGACTTGCACAAATGGGGTCATCTGTGCCTGTGCAGTGCACCGTTAGGAACTTTCTAGAGCCTGGTGACAAGCATTTTGGTGGGAACCCTGCCCCCATCCCCAGAGGCTATAAAGCCACCTTCCTGTCAAAACCTTCAGTTCCTTTTTGTCTGCCACAGCAGCAAAGTTATGAAGAGCCTTTTTAAAGAGCTTTTTTGGATCAAAGGAATTCATCAGAATTCTCTTATAGTTTATGATTTTTGTCTTGCGTTTTGACTTTGTCGACTTGGATTTCTTCGGTCTTTGTTGCACCATTTTGACATTGGATTGTCAGCTCAGATCTCCCCAGTGTACGGCCTCAGCAGTGGTCTTCAAACGCTGCTCCTCTTGTGGAGGCAAGATACCCAACAAAGACAGTCGCTCAGCCTTCTCTGCCTAAGTGAGGGTCACACGTCAGGTCTGTCAGCTTTTCACCCCACAAATGAGGTGTAATAGAGCGGCCAGACGGAGGCTTTGCTCTGGGAAAAGGTGCTGAGTGCTTCTGACATAGCCTCTCAGAACAGGCCTCTCTCTATACCGCCTCACTAATGGCACACAGGACATTGTTCCTCCTTCAGAACTTCAGCATCTGCGAGTAAATGGAAAATTAAAGAAATCCCTACATCTGAAGAATGGTTATTCAAGCTTCTTGATGTGTACCAAATGATATGTTAACTATGCTCATGCAAAATCAAAGTATAGACATGGCGAATCAAGAATGGAATACTCTAAAAAGTATATGGAAAGAGAGATGGGGAGAAACATCTCTTTTAGAACTGTAAATCATAAAATAAGAGTTGTAAATTCATTTTGTTATCTTTTCTTTTCATAATCTTATATCTCTCACATTATCTCTTCTCCTTTTCCATTTTCTTTTTTCATTCCCTTCATTTTCTTCTTTTTTTCTTTTCCTTTCCTTTTCCTTCCTCTTTTTCTTTACTTTTTGTATTGCTTATATTTGTATCTCTCGTATTCTTTCCTTTTTTAAATTTTGTTTTGTTTTCTTTTGTTAAATCTAAGTTTAGTTAGACTCTCATCTTAGATTTTCATAGTAATACATAATAAGAGGAAATATTGAATATGTAGAATAGATCTGGGTTGGGGTATAATAACCGTTAGGCTAAAATAATTATTGTTCTTCTAGGTTATATTAGGTTATAATAGTTATAGATAAACTCAAAATTATCTAATGATTGATCTATTTCATTTATATTTTCTCTGAGGGTATAATTGTGTATTGAATAATACTGTAATGCTCCATTTATAGTGTTCATTGATAACCTATTATGGAATGTATGGCAACATATATATATGGATTTGTTGTATTTTGATTTATATGTATTGTGTTGATTAGTAATTAAAATTTGGAAAAAAGAAAAAAAAACTTCAGCATCTGCTGGTCCCTCTTCAACAAGGTAATTCTCTCAGCCGCTAGGAATAGAGGCCTGGCCAATTAGAACAAGAACAAGAGGTGTCTCTGTCGCACCCTCAGCATCAGGCTCTACGGGGTTGGACCATCCGGCATCCAAAGAGAGGAAACAAGTCCTCTATATAGCAATATAGCAATACATAGCTTGGTAGATGGGGAGAATGCTACAGACATCTTGATTGCAGTAAGGGTTCTGGAAAAGATCACCCAAGATATTCTTGCATACCAGTTGATAAAATGTGAGCTAGACAAGGCTACGGTTAGGCGGATTTGTACTGACAGAATGAACAGAATGTTCCTCAGTACTTCCTCATTATTCTGGAGAGAAGTGAGAAATTGGATATTGTAGGGTTCTGTTTTAGGCCCAGCTTTCTGCTTATTAGCTTTGGAGATAACACTAAATTGCAGGGAGCAGCTAATAGCTAAGAAAACAAAACTAGAATTCAAGCTGACGTTAGTAAACAGGAGAAATGGACCAAAATTTAAAATGAATTTTAACTGGGATAAATATAAGGTGCTACCTTTGGATAGAGAAAATCAGGTGCCCTCGCTTGACAGCAATGCATGTGAAAAGGATCTGGGGATCTTGTTAGACCACAAGCTTACCATAAATCTGTAGTGTGATGTAGTGGCAAAAAATGATGAAAGCAATCCTAGGCTTCATTGACAGAACTATAGTGTCCAGGTCAAGGGACAGACAGTACAAAAACGAATGTCATCAGACTATTCTGTCTCCCACTTTTTCCACTGGATGGCAACTGAGCTTAGCTTTTACAGCTTGCAAGAATCCTTTCACCTCAGTTACCCCAAAGGTTCAAGAGGAAGTTTTAATGAATCCAAAGCCTTGCTGGGCTCATGTCAACAGGGTGGAAAGAAGTGATGTGTTTTTCCTATTTTTTTCTTGAGCTGTTCTCTTCCCACCTTGTTTCTTTGCACTGATGTTAGCAGGAGAGAACATGGCTGTTTCTCAATCCTAGGTGTGTGGTGGGCACATGGGAGGGCTTTGGAACCTTTAGGTCCACAGCATGTCTTAAAACACCCATTCATCTGCCCTGTCAACCTTGGAGGGGGGTGTTCCACTGTCAGAGAAGTTGAGAAAGGTGTGCCATGTGATGTGCCTTCTGAGACCAGGTCTCTCCATCCAAGGGCAGACCTCTATCCCCACTCTCTGAGGGTGACAGATGAAAAAGATCTGATACAGCTAAGCCATATTGGACTCAGTGGGACTTACTTCTGAACAGACAGTGTAGCAGTACAGCATAGACGTGGAATCCTGTTGGTTAGTCCCAACTAAAGCAGACTCACTCAAAAAAAATATTGAATCAACACATCAGTAAATCCCATTGATTCAATGGGTCTACTTTAGGTAAGACTAGCAACAGAATTCAGGCCAATGATTGCACTGTTAGTGATTTAACTTGTGGTTTTTCCTTTGTTAAACAGATTTTTTGGGTCGCACTGAAGTTCCAGTAGCCAAAATCAGAACAGAGCAAGAAAACAAGGGTCCTACAACTAAACGTTTACTACTTCATGAGGTTCCAACTGGAGAAGTTTGGGTGCGCTTTGATCTGCAGCTCTTTGACCAGAAAACTCTCCTTTGAAGAAAAAAAGAAACATTTTGTAACCATTTGAACTAACAAAGATAGACCAGACTACTCTCATTGCAATGGAAAATATTCCACTAATAATTCTTCCTATCAGGCAGATATCCGAGTGCAATTCTTGTCACAAAATCACTTTGCCTGGCCACTTGTCTAGTATTTCTTGCTGTGTGTGCTTATGTTGGTGACAAACTATGCAATGTAAAATGTACTGTAAATAGGATAGCGTAGTACACTGCCTTTCCTTATTGATACTGAAATTTTCAAATGCCAATGCCAATGTTTCCGATTGCAGATCTGTTAAAAGTATTAGGAATCTGGCATTTAAAAATGTTTTAAATGTTACTATTTTGATTACTGAAGAATAGTTTTACTCAGGGCTAAAATAATTTCTACTGCAGCCTGGAAAAAAATAATCTCCTTGACTCTGATCTCAGGATATTAATTATAGGGAAAAATATATACTGAAATCTTAGCACTTCGGCACCTATTAAACACTACTGTGTTCTTTTTAGAAAGATAAACTGTAGTTCTCTATGGAGAACTGATACAGAAGTTACAGCAAGCAGGCTAAACCCGCAGTTCAGCTGGAATGCTCCCACATTTCCAGCACCCTGCTGGGCTCTTGCCAGAAGGGAGAGAAGAAGCTTTGCTTGCCCCACTCACCTCCAACATTATTCAGATCAGTGCTAGGACTGATCTAAGTGTTCCCAAAATCCGAAGTGTAGTTTGGGCTGAGATGACTTCAGAGCTTCATTTGTTCCCTCCACAGGATTCCCCTGATATTCCTCTCCGTTATCAAATGGGTATGTATATTTCCTGAGGGGTGGGGGCAGCTCGAGATCCAAGCTTCTCACTGTCTCCCTCTCTAATCTCAGAGAGGGAGACCCAGTTTTACCTCTGGCCACTACTGGGACACTGTCCCAAAACCATATGACTGCACCTTTAATCTTTCTCCCTCAAGTTCTTTTAACCATTTTATAACCATTTTCTGGTTATGAAAAGGAGTAACTGGGGAGGGTTAACTTTAAATAGGGTGATATGATCAGCAATTATGTGGATATTTTGTACCGTATTCACATATTCTTCCATACTATTTGTAAAATATATGTAAAAAAAAAAAATCTGGATCTTCTTGTAGATACCCATAAAATGTGCATCTTTAAAACCTTTCATAGGCAAAGGCCCTTGAATATAGAAAGTTGCACTTAGATCTATATAGCAGATAAAATAAGTTAATATAATTTGTTTAAAGATCCATATAGAGACAAAATGATTTTCTGAAGGGTATTTTATTATGCTGGATATGAAATAATTAGAATTCAAGAGCTAAAGCAAAAGAAAAATGATCAAAATGTTTGTTACAGGCATGCCTCCCTGAGATCTTACAGAAGCAAACATGCAACATGTCAGGTCTTCCTCTTAAAGCCAGAACATCAGTTCAAAATTCCTGTGCGAAAGCCCCGCGAACAGACCATCTGGTGCAGCTCCTGCTTATTCATGTGCAGTTTCCAAAAGAAGCACTCTGGATGAACCGTACTGAAGTCAGTTGTTGTTGGGGGATGATAGGAGTTTCAGCCCCACGGAAACGCAGCGGAAAAGCCAGAGTTCAGCGAGCCAACAGCAGCAGCCTTGTTCCCCAGTAAGGATACTCACACACAGAGGAGTTTCTTCCAAAACAGGAGGCACTTTATCTTGCAGCAAAGTTCCGTTATATACAAAACATAGGACAGACGGACAAAAGCTTGCGCCAGGCACCAGGTTTGGTCAACAGACAAATACATACTGGCGTTGCTTTGTTATATACATATCGACAATCAATCAGGTAGCGGTTTGCACACCTCCCTCTACCATCTGCACACGACCCCAGTTTCTTATGCAACCTTGCAATTATCCACAGCTGGGGCACGATGCAACATCTTTGCAGTGGGCTGATCATTCTCCCAGGGTTCCCTGCCTGGAATCCCTGACAGGGGGTTAGGTATTTTTCAGAGATCCCCAAAATATGTGCATCTTTCACTTTCTTCTCTGACATTATTAAATGCTGCTTTTAATTTAAAACAGCAAATGGAGTTATATCTCTTAAGAACAATCCTGCCTAATATGTTTTAACAAAATTGCAAACCAAACCGGGGGGGGGGGGGGTGTTACATGATTTCTTGTTTTGGATACTAATTTTTTTTTAATGATTTTCATTTTTAATCAGAATGATATCATATGTTCTCTGACTTGCCCATATTCTTGGTAAGAAACAACAGTAACACAGTTTCTTGTGTAGTTGAGACAAGTGTCAATATAGAATCTCAATAATACTTTAATGTATTTCTACAATGAGTAAGAGTTGAATTGCTTGAATTTGCAAATGTTAAAGGCCTTCTGTATTGCTGTTCTCACACGATATGATGGAGAGTTTGAACTTAAGGTGAAGATTCATTCTGGGATGTAGGAGCAATCCACCATGACTGGGCTTTTACTCCCTGTGTGCCAACCAGAAGAGATGGGAGTCCATGTTCTTTTCCACTGGGGCCACTAGGACCCTTCTCCAATGGTTTGGTTTTCTCGTCCTACCTAGCCTGCAACTACCTTATTCACCTACAATTCAACCATCCAATTTGTTGGGTTTTGTTTTGTTTTGTTTTTTGGTCTTTTTTAACATTTTGGGTGGGCGTGGATTGCTCCTCCTCCCATCCCAGAATGAATCTTCATGGTAAGTCAAACCTCTCATTCTAGAGATAGCACAGAAGAGCAATCCGTCACAATTAGCACTTAGCAAAGGCCCTAACTGGACGGGATTATGATTTTCCTTTAACCACTGACTGTAGCACAGTCCTACCAAAACCTGCCTGTGCAGATTTTTGTCTAATTTATAATGTCTCACAAAAGTTGGTGGCTCTGACCATCCAGCAGCATCATACATCTTCTAAAGACATTGCAACAGCATAAGTTGTTGTTGAATGTGGCCAAACACTTTTAGGCCTTGGCTTGTTTTCATAGTAGTAACATTGAAATATAAATGCCTTAATCCATCTGTCAATCACTGTCTTTGATGCTCTCTACCCAAAGTTCTAGGATGGTAATGAGACAAATAAAGCTTCTCTGTGTCTCAACTGGCGGTTCTTTTTATATATAGCTTGAAAGATCTCCTGACATCAGGTGTATGCAGTCTCTTTTCCTCTGGGTGCCTTGGCTGAGAACAAAAATTTGGTAACTAACATCAGGTGTCCCCTTATGCAAAATGTATTTTGGCAGAAATGTTTGATCTATCTGTCCTGTTCAAATCTGCACAGATTTGGATTCACTGAAAATGCAGCCAGCTCCAATACTCACCTCATTTTAGTTACAACGAAAAGGGATGTTTTAAATGACAGCATTCTCAAAGAAGCCTCCCTGAGTAGTTCAAATGAAGGACATGTTAGCCTACTGAAAACCAGGTTTAGGTTCCAACTAGGAAACCTGTGTCTTGCTGTATAAGTTGCACCCCTGAAGAACCTCTTTATGTGTGGGTGAGCTGATAAAGGCACACCCTCAGACTTCAACACAACTGCCAAACTGAGGCTTGGCATTTCAAAGTATTAGGCCTAAGGCCCTTGTGGAAAGCACCTTGCAGAAAATGCACAATGGACTTGACTTCTATGTCCCCACTCCATTGAGGTACACTACCTCCATGTCATGTTATATATGTTTTGAATTGATCAGCTTCTAGAAGCTTGAAATAACTTCAAATTTACCAGTCCAGTTTGGATGATGTCCTGGCCCTTGACTCAGAAGAGCTGCTCTCCTGGGCAATCTCCATCGTGAGCCTACTGACATTTGGAGTAGCAGGGAAACCAAGGTTTCCTGGGCCAATATGGTGTCATCAATACAACTTCCACCCTCTCTTGTTGTAGCTTGAGAAGCACTCTCTACAAAATCTCTACTGGAGGGAAGGCATAATGACATCCCATTGGCCAGGGCACTGACAGAGCAGTGGTTGTTTCTGAAGAACTACTTAAACCTATCCAATTTAGAGCCCACTATAGGATCCAATTTTAAACCAGTATCCCCCTTTTTCTTCTTTGTTCAGCTGCTGTGGAAATGCTACTGCCTCTTTCATCCTAGCACTCTGCTTTCTATCCTTTTCCTTTCTGTTTTTATTGCCAAAAAGAACTCTTAAATTCTTCCACATTCCTTTCCTTATTAGACTGGAAAACTTTCCTTTTCTCATGGGTTGGCGGTCAATAAAGTGGACATGGTTTTAAGTCAGCTGCTCTGCCATGGGAGCGAGCAGAAGGCATCATCTTTCATTTTTGTGTCCAAGGATTTCTGCTTACCGTTGTTCCTACATTTCCACTCCTCTCTAGGCTTTTTTTTTCTTTTTATGCTAAATAAATATATATTTTAGTCTAAATCTACCCATCAGGATATTAAAAACAGGGAAGGGAAATAGTCTCAACTGCCGCAACTGAAAACAATGTGGACTCCTGCCTCTGTTCCAGTTGGTGTTCAGGGATTAAGCCCAATCATGGTGAGTTCTTCCTCCATGCCATCCCGAAGAATAATTTGAACCCATGTGTGTGTGCTTAGCATGTCAACAGCAGGAAAAAAAATCGTGTGCGTAGGGAACACCATATCACTATACAGATCTGAATGAACAAGATTTCATAATCCATGAAGGACATTAGATAGTATGTGATACCTTTTGCATATGAACTGACAAAGGAAGTGACTGCTAATCAATCTGAATATTCACACTGCTGCAGCCAAGGATGCTGTTAAGCTTACAAAACAGATTGGAGCAAATGTTTAGAGTATTTCAATCTTCTATTCTGGTTGTGTTCAGGATGACATAAAAGCTTAGGGTCTATTGTTATTTTCAAAACATGTATTCTAACAAATATCACCCACAAAGATATAAGCTTTATATCTTATACAAAGACTCCAGGTCAAATATATTATTAAGACGCAGATTTTATTGCTGATTTCCAAACTGACATTTGTTTTGTCAAAGGATTGGATGTACGGGCAATATCTGGCTTCCTGGCAGAGATGCTTCTCTTGTTTGCTGAAAACCCAGATGGGTCACCCCAGCTTCTGAAATCCATAGAACTTTGGTTTCTAGTTGGGATCATTTTTTGCCTTTGAAGAAAATGAAAACCTGATGGTTAATGATGCGTCTACTAACACCAGGAATTAGTGCTGCACAAGTTGCACACACTATTGTGCTGATACTATTTGCCACTAAAAAAACAAACAAGATGGCAACTAGCTAATACAGGAACATTAACTTTCAGTTCCCATTATATATAAAATAAGATTGATTCCTTTTTTCATTTTTGTAGTACAGTGGCCCCTTGACTTTTGCAAGCATTTGGGGCACAGAACCCTCATGAAAGTTAAAACAAAAAACAAAAAAAACCAAATTCACTCCCCCCGCCTTCTTTCTGCAGCTGGTTTGGCAGAAAGGGAAGAGACTGCGGGGGAAAAACCTTCCCCATCCAGTCTGGTGTCTGTCGCCAGTGCAGCCTGCCTTCTTCCTGCATGCCCATGCAAGTGAAGGGCAGAAGGGTAGAGAGGAGGGAAGATCTTTCCCCCTGCACTCTCCTCCATTTCACCCACATGCACTGCCTTCTTTCTGCACACCACCAAGGTGACAGGCTGGAGAGTTAAGAGGAAAGTCTTGTGTTCCCCACGAACCTTTCTCCCTCTTATTTGCTTGCCTTTTGCCAAAGTAGTGCATCTGGGTAAAAGGCCAGGGAGTGGGAGGGGGAGAATCAGGGGAGGCAAGCCGGCATTTTGTGAATAATCAAATTCATGAAGGTTAAACCCGCAAATGTGAGGGGAGGCCTGTATTTTAAAACAAAATAAACTACAGAATGTGCAATAAAAAAAGGGTTAATATGTAAGATAAATTCTTTCCAGCAGACTGTCTCCTCTCTGGCAAAAAGCAAGAAGCTAGGTCCAGATTAATGTCTGCACTGGCCCAGAGAACAGATTTCTCTCAGGAATGCTGGCTTTCCTTGTCCTTGTTGGCTAGAGCTTCTCCTTTGTCCTTCTCTCTTCCTCTTCACTTCCTTAGCTCTCATATATAACCCACTAGTTGCCGTGGATTGCTCCTTTAGCCAGGCTGAGAATATGTGGTTTAAAGCCAAAACCACCATCTGCAAACTGGACTAGGTGATCTTTTCTCTTGAAATGGGTGACAACAGGCAGCAATTCAGCATGGCTTGACACAATGTTGTAGTTCTGCACGCAGACCTATGCTAGGCTGAGCCATATACTACCCCCCCCAACAATATACAGTCTCTAAAGCCTCCACTTGCACCCCTGCACAGCCATTCAGTGCTTTATGGGGAGCAGGCAGGATCAGACAAGCTTCCCCATAGCCAGATGCAAAATAATTACAACACTGCTGAGATCTGCTGGGGTCCTCTGGAGGTCTCGGTGCTGTTGGAATCATTTCGCATGGGACACAGCCAGACTCTTCTCCAATCCTGTCCACTCCTCATGAGGCACAACACGGCGATTGTGGTGGTGGGGTACCACAATACCCCACCACCATAAGACGAGGGGGGGCTCCTTTGGTGCTGCAGAGAGAAGGGAATGCCAACCCCCCCCACAATGCCCAGAAAAGGACATATGCGAGCAAAAGGGAAGCTTAGGCATGCCTATGTCCCTAACAGAACACCAGCCATAATCCACTTGGAAGAACAGACTTGCTCAGAACAGGAGTGACAGGAGCCAATACAAGCGCTCCTCTCTCCCCTTAGCTAAAAGTAAATCTAACCTGGCAGTAACATTCACCTAGCAGGCAGGGATATAATGAGGGAAACCACTGACACAAAAAATTACCTTGCCACATCCGTCAATCTAGGATGCTAAATTAGGAAAAGTGGAGGGGACAGTATCATGATAGAATCACAATTCCATTTGCATTTCTTATAAGAACACCAGGGCCTAGGTTCTTTTGAAGTATTTCTCTCTTCTCAGATAACTGCTACTTTTCTTGAAGATACTGTGTTTCCTGCTGTATGAAGCTGCTCTGACATCCTAACAGATTGTGAAAAGACTCCTCTAATCGTACTTCACAGAAGGATTCAAATGTGAGCAGCTTCTTTATTGTCATGCTTTGGAACAGTAGAGACATTCCTTGTCCTCAAAGCCAAATTCAAATTCTAAATATGAAACTGATTTCGATTTCTTGTATCTCAGATTTCTTGTATTTCTTGTATCTTATACCTTTCCAATGCAAGTTAAGTACAAATCAGGACAGACAATGCTTGGCAGAGGCTTAAGGCAAGCTGTACGCAGGCTCAGGACATTCCAACTCAACCTTGAGGAAAAGCTTGCAAACCATAGGTCATCAAGGAGACACATCCTAGGCCTCTTCTAAGAAATTCACTTCATAGGGCTATTAGCTGGCACCAAGAATAAGGAATTCATAAAGCCATTTCCTGATATTTCCTCAAGATCTCCCCAAACCTCACAGTATCTTAAATGTAATGTAAGGCTACTTCTGGCAGCATGAATTTTCCATGCCATATTAGACTAAAATTTAAATAAAGCCTGAGAAATTTTCATTTGTGTTAGCACCATGGAACTTGGATGTCTTAGCACTCTTTTAAAGACAGATGAAAATACCCTGTTACACTCCGTCATGACACCACAGATTCTGCTGACGACTGTACATTTCTGGATTGGGGACTAGATAATGCATTCCTTTTCTATGCTTCAACAATCCCTTTGAATAAAAAACCAGAGTGCCAAGAAGAAGGCTTGAGACCAGGGGTGGGTAACTGTCAGGGACTAAGGGGCTACAAGGCTGCATGCCCCCCCCGCCCCACACACAAATGCAAGGTCCCTATTTTAAGCGCAGTCAACCTCCTGGTCACTACCTGTTGGTAAAAAAGGCCTTGTCCTGGGCCAATAAACGCTGAAGGGAGCAAAAAAATGTACCCAAACTGGTTCTCACACCCACTGGAGGTGTTTGGGGCATTCCCTGAAAAAATTAGGACACCCTACAGACTACATGCAGCCCATAGGCTGCACTTTCTTCATTCCTGCTCTTGGCTAACCTTTTCTCCAATAAACATATCCAGGGGTAGCTGTGTTGGCCATGCACTAAAATACAGCAAAATCCAAAATTTACAAACCAGTAATACCTTTATTGCCCAACCAAAATGTACAAAATACATCATCAAGCTTTTGAAGCTTTATCAGGAAAAGATGTTGAAAATCATTCAGGAGAAGAAAAGTGATGATATCAGAGTCACAGGCCTACATTTTGTCTCAGATGTTATTTCCATTGTCAATACGATGGTCTGGAAGCATCTCAAAAGAGGGAGAGACCACTCCCTTTCTTGGCCATGTGGGGATCAGGTACAAAAGAGCAGTAAAAGCCAGGCAAAATTTCAATTCCAATTAGCAGCAGCCAAGTAACTTCCCCTGAGATCCAGGCTGCCCCTGTCCTGTGCAAAGCTAACTGCCCCTTCCCTAGACAGAGAACACTGAATTTCTCAATAAGGTTTCTCAAAAAGGTTTTGAGTTTCTAACCAACAAAGGTAAAACTTGATTTATTTGGACTACAAGTGACAAATTTTACCTACACAGCAGCTGTTTTTCCAGATGTAACAGTATGCAGACTTCTTGAGTTACCACATTAATCCCTAGATTGCAGACTTCTATAACGATATATAAGAACTGCTGTATCAGAGGAGAAGAGATACATTTTGCACCACACTGTTTCCAAAGGCAGTATTTGAATGATCACACACAGAATAAGAAATTCAGCCATTCCCACAAAATCTACACTGCAGATCTACCAATCTCTGCCTCAAAATGCATCAGCAGTCATTTCCGGGGAATGCAGTATCAACCTGCATGGAACATAATGCTGTACACCATACAACTGCTAAGCCTTGTGGGGAAAAGTTGATGGTAAATGCTGATCATCCCACTGATTTCTTCTAAAATGAAACAAAGCTACAGATTTGGTCAGGGGTAGGGTACGAACAGACTAAATCTAGACAAAAAGAATAATGTGTGAATAGAGATGGGAGAGAGTTTCATTTGGCTGCATTTCTACCAGGCCAATCTAATTTGTTCTTCCTGGACTAATATATGGACTGAAACAATTACCTTCTCGGGATGGCAGGAGGAGCAATCCACAACAATTGGGTTGTTCCCCGTGTGCCAGCCGGAACTGGTAGGAGTCCACATTCCAAATCTGTTAATTCCGTCAGGACTCCGCTCTCCCTCCGTCAGTTTTATTTTTCCTGCCAAGCAAGCCAGACAGGTTTTTCAATTCTCTCTGCCAGTATGTGTTTGAGGTGAACTATTAGCATGTTTTCGGTGTAGAAATAGACTTGGAAGATGTCGATGGAAACAGATTCCCAGATGCCCGCCACACAGCAAGGCTCTGAGGAAGAAAGAAGAAATAATATTAAGAATGTCTCCCCTCAGATGCCCACCACACAGTGAGGCTCTGAGTCGGAATCTAGTAATAATGGAAATGATAATAATGCCTCTCAGACGATCGCGAGTGCACGAGTCTCTGGGGAAGGTGAACAACTGATTTAAGAAAAGTATTCCTTTCCTCCACCAAAAGCAACGTGGAGGAGATTAAGAGCTGTGGGAAATAAGCATGCAGGAAAGAAAGGAAGGAAGGAAGGAAGGAAGGAAGGAAGGAAGGAAGGAAGGAAGGAAGGAAGGAAGGAAGGAAGGAAGGAAGGAAGGCAGGCAGGCAGGCAGGCAGGCAGGCAGGCAGGCAGGCAGGCAGGAGAAAACAGTTAAAAAGAGGAAAATGGATACCGCTCAAACACAGGATCAGAATCTGCTTCCAAAGAAAGCTAAGGTTAAGACAGCAGTAAAATCAACAAAGGTCGCTTCGAGCTGCCATGCTGAATTTGGAGATTCCATGGAGATGGGAGGGGCTGTTGGAAAGCAAAAACCCATCTCTGGAGCAGGCGCGGTTAGTCCATCCAGTCACCTGGAGCTGAAGGGCGGGGACAAGTTAGAACACTCAGGAACTGTGCGTGCGAGCATCATTACTCAAGCGCCCGGCTCTCCATGGTCAGCAGGAAGCAGCTCACGTGGCGAGATGGAGAGAGCTGCGTTTAAGGAGAAAGGCGACTGGCGTTCCTCCATTATGGAAGCAGCCCCAGACCTGTTTGTTGTCAGAAATATGGGTGAGAGAGAAGCCGTTAGAATGCCTCATAATCCAGTTGAGAGGCAGTATGTGGGAGGAATGGAGGAAAGAAGGCCAGCACTAACACAAGGTAGCTGGACCGAACAAAGTTCATCTGAGGCTAACTTTATGATGAATTCATTGAATATAAGTGATTTGCAGTACATGATTAGACAGACTGTTTCTAATGAGTTGTGTCAAACTATTTGCAATGAATTGAATGCAATGATTTTACCTTCACAAAATCAATTTAATACATCTAATGAACTTGATACTTTGATTGATAGGATACTATTTAACTTAATGAATTCTCAGTCAGTAATGGATGTACATAATTTAAACTTGCATACATCATTAAAATCAAATGTGTTGCTGGAGAGAGTTAACCAAAACTTGGAAAGGACTGTGAGCATGGAAGCAAGCAAGGATAGACAGAAAGAGCAAAGAGACTCAGTACAGAAGAAAAAGAGAATGGTTGTTCTGCAAAATGAACAGGTGGCAGAACATGATGATGATATGGAAATTCCTGTAAAAAAGAAAAGATCTGGTGTGGAGTTAGAGGAAAGATATAACGATGAATGGAATGAAGAGAAGATGCAACAACAGGCAGAGGATTCTGATGTGGACAGCTCCTTGGGAGCAGAGGAAGTGGAAGAGTTAGGTAGTGGCAGGTTGTTTCAAGCAGAAAACTTTAAAAATGTATTTAAAAGGGTTTTACATGCATTAGGGTTGGAAATGGAGGAGGATGGAAATCAGTCAAAGGATTCAAAAGGAAAGGAAGCTAAGATAGCTCCTGTAATTAAAAAGAGAGAGTTACATGGGTTTGATATGCCAATGCCTGATATGTTTAAGGAGTTGATTCATGTGGAATGGGAGTCTTCTCAAATAACGTAGGTTTTACACGTAGGTTTTTGGATCTCACTTATAAATTATATTCCTTTGAAAAGAAAGATGTGATGTTGTTAAAGGTCCCTTTAGTGGATTAGCTGATAGCTGCGCTTATTTCAGGGGCTCTGATTCCCCGAGAAGGTGATACTATGTTAAAGGATATGGATGAGAAGAGACCTGATTCGGCTTTAAGAAAAGCACATGAGAATTCAGCTCTAGCTATTAGGGTTTCTGTGGCAACTTCTATGTTTACTTGGGCAGCTGTGATGTAGATTCAAGACATGATGGAAGATGAGGACCTACAGTCTTGGTCTTCGTTGAAGACTTTATCAAAAGTTAGAAAAGTTTTGGAGTATGTGGCAATGCCAGTTATGATTCCGTGGCATTTATGGCAAGAAATATAAATGCTGTGACTGTTGCAAGAAGATCATTATGATTATGGTTGCATCACTGGGATGCTGACCAGAAATCTAGGAATAATCTTGCTTTTGTTCCTTTCAAAGGAGAGTTGCTGTTTGTTAATCAAGCACTGGAAAAAGTGTTCCTTGAGAGTAGAGAAAAGCAGCAGGTAATGCCTACTTTGCAGAAAAAGAAACCTGAAAGGAGATCTTTTCGGAATTCATATTATTCCTTTCAGGGTAGAGGAAACGGTAGACAGCAGGATTCAAGATATGGTCGACAGCAGTGGTTTAGGCCAAAAGGTCAGTATGGAAGATCAGGATCTTTTGGTAGGAAAGGACAGGCTGGTGAGAAAGGTGGGGGATCTACCCAGCGGAAGGGTAGAACTCAGTTCTGACAGACAACAAAATCATGTGGGAGGAAGACTGCTGCAGGTCGGTGTTCTGTGGAACCAGATTACATCAGACCAGTGGGTTTTACAGGTAGTAACTCAGGATTACAAGATTTTGTTCGACGGGATGCCGAAATGCAGGTATTTCTCCTCACCAGTAGCAAGTGTGCTGGAAAAGAGGGAAATAGTTGTGAGAGAGATAGAACATCTAGTATTCATTGGTGCAGTGGAGGAAGTTTCTCAAGATCAATTTTTCTTGGGAATCTACTCAACATTCTTTACAGTCCCGAAAAGCAATGGGACTTATCGTCCTGTCCTGAACCTGAGATATCTCAACAGTTTTGTGAAATATCTCAGGTTCAAGATGGAGACGCTACAAACCACAAAAGAAAATTTGACCAAGGGAGACTGGCTGGCTTCAATAGATCTGAAGGAAGCTTATCTGCATGTCCCTGTGAGAATTACAGACAAGAAATATCTAAGGTTTCAGTTCATGGGCAGGCATAATCAGTTCAAGGCACTACCATTCGGTTTGGCTTCGGCTTCGAGGGTGTTCACGAAGGTGTTGGTTCCTCTGGTAGCCTATCTGAGGCAGAAAAGGGTACATATTTACCCTTATTTGGACAATTTGTTGATAAAGGCGGACTCTCGGAGGGAGTTGGAGTTGGAAAGGAATGTTCAGATGACCATGGATGTGTTACAGAGTTATGGGTTTCTGGTAAATTTAGAGAAGAGTCATTTAACTCCCACAAGGGTGCTGACTCATTTGGGAGCAAGAATAGATACCATAAGGGGGAGAATTTATCTCTCAGAGGAGAGAATTGTGAAGGTAAAGAAGATAATATAGAGGTTACTGGAAAGTTCTTTTGTGGATGTGATGATGTTAGCTCAAGTGATGGGAACTTTGGTGTCAACAATTCAGTTGGTGCCATGGGCCAGGTTCCATTCCAGATTGGTGGATAAGGGACTCAAATTTGAACAAAGGAGTGCCTTTGGAAGTGAGTCGGTATATAAAAATTACAACCAATGCGAGCTTGACAGGTTGGGGAGCCGTGTGTCAAGAGATGTCAGTTCAGGGTATATGATCAGGTTTGGATCTGAGACAGAACATAATTTTTTTGGAGCTGAAGGCGATTCGGCTAGCTCTTATCAACTTTGTGAGTATAGTGAAGGGCCATCATGTTCAAATTTGGACAGACAACATGACAGTAAGAGCGTATGTGGTGAACCAAGGAGGTCTTCGGTCAAAGGCTCTGATAGAAGAGTGAAACAGGCTCTTTTATTAGACAGAGAAAAATCTGCAATCCGTAACAGCAGTGCATCTAAAAGGGAAGTTAAATGTCAGGGAGGATTATCTCAGTTGAAACAGACTGCACCGGGGAGACTGGACACTAAATTATTGGGTGTTTCAGAGTTTGAACAAACAGTTCGGGCCTTTTCTGATAGATTTATTTGCCTCAGCCAAAAATACCAGACTAAAAAGATTCTTTTCGATTGATGGAAGCAGCAGATGCTCTAACAGTACCGTGGCCGGAAGGTCAGCTGTATGCCTTTCCTCCTGTGCAGATATTGCAGAGAGTATTAGTAAAAATACAAAAGGAAAAGGCAAGAGTAGTGTTGATAGCACCTCACTGGCCAAGGCGGCCTTAGTTCTCCCTACTGAGACAGCTGTCTGTGGGAGATCCTTGGAAGTTGCTGCTTCAAAGGGATCTTTTAAGCCAGGGTCCAACGTATCATCCGAACCCTCAGTGGTTGAGTTTGATGGCCTGGGATTTGAGAGGAAGGTCCTAGAGTTTCAGGATTATTCATCAGCAGTGGCGGACACTATCATGGCGTCTAGGCGTCAGTCAACACAAAATATATATAATGCAACATGGAAGGCTTTTGGAAAATGGTGCAATTCAAATAAGTTGAGCATGTCAGACATCCAAGTGAAGCATGTACTGCTGTTTCTGCAGGATAGTTTATGAGAGACCTGAGACCAAACACACTAAAGCGGCAAGTATTGGCATTGTCGGTAGCACTGAAGTTTGATGGAGTATCTCTGTCAGCACATCCTCATATAGAGATTCTTGAGGGATGCAATGCTGACTTCTTTCCAACAAAACATAGACTTCCGAGTTGCAATTTGAATTTGGTATTGGATTCTTTAACGAAGTCCCCTTTTGAACCAATAAGGGATGCTTGAGATCAATGACCCTCAAGACGGCATTCTTGGTAGCCATAACTTCAGCAAGAAGGGTCTCAGAACTGTCTGCTTTGTCTGTAAATGCAAACTTGTGTAAGTTCGAGAAAGACAGATTAGTATTGACTTTGGAGCCAACCTTTCTTCCTAAATGTGCTTGGAAGAAGGTGACACCAGATGTGGTTTATTTGCCAAGTTTCTTCCCTAAGCCAAAGGATACTGAGGAAAAGAGATATCGTACTTTGGATGTTATGAGAGCTGTGCATCTTTATATTAAGAGAACGTCAATAATTAGGAGAACAAAGGCTCTGTTCGTCTCATATAATCCTAATTCTATCGGACAGAAAGCTTCCAAAGCAGTGATTGGCAAGTGGATGCTATGATGCTGCAGGTAAAGCAAGACCATGTAATGTGTATCCTCATTCAACAAGGTCTATGTCAACAAGCACAGCTTATACTGTGTCTTCTTCATTGCAAGATGTTTGTGATGCAGCAAAATGGTCAGAACCATCGACCTTTGTGAGGCATTATAAGATGGGTAAGTTTCGGTCAGAGTAGGCAGCTTTCAGGAGGAAGGTGCTTCAGGCAGTTATGAAGAGTCAATGAGATCCCACCCAGAATGAGGCTTGGGTATTTCCCAATTGTTGTGGATTGCTCCTCCTGCCATCCCGAGAATGAGAAGTTGGACTTACCGTGAAGTTTCATTCTGGGATGGCAGGAGGAGGAACCCACAACTACCCTAGGAAGTTTAAAAAAAACAAAGAAATCATTAACAAGCAGAGTGAAGTGAGAGCATGGACAGTCGTTGTACATGGAGTTGATCTGTCGTGATTTTTAGCCGTGAGAGATGATTGGAGTTGAAGGAGTTTATAGTTTGCCTTGGCTAGAGAAGGAAACTGACAGAGGGAGAGTGGAGTCCTAACGGAATTAACGGATTTGGAATGTGGACTCCTGCCAGTTCCGGTTGGAACACGGGGAACAAGCCAATGGTTGTGGATTCCTCCTCCCACCATCCCAGAATGAAACTTCACAGTAAGTCCAAACTTCTCAGTTTCCCTTGTGTACTGAATTTTGAAATGCAGGTCTGTATTCAAAAATGATATCCCAAAATGCATATACACTTTAAGGATTCAGGCCTGCACAATCAGCACGGGTGTACAGCATTCCCTTAATACTGTCTCCACCCAAAACATTCCAAGGGTATCTGCAAATGCAGAGAACCCATATATGCGAAGCACAGTGGCTAAGAAGGAATATTCCTAGTTCTCACCACCACAAGAGCTCTTTTCTCCCTTTTCAGTTGTGTTTCTTTTCAAGGAAGACCACTTTAGTAAGAACTCCAGGGGAAGACAGGGGGAGCTCCATATTGGTATATCCAAATGAAGTGAGTAAGGGAATTATATGGGAATGTTTTTTGAAGCAATGACAGTAGCCCAGGAAAGTTTAACAAATGGGAATGCTCCAGTTATAGAAAAAAATGAAAGGCAACAATAAAAGAAAAACTAGTATAGAAATATCAGCACATGGAGGGAAATAGTCAAAACAGCAAATTGTGTAACAAGGAATTGTGAAAAGGGGTTGCAGTGAAAAAGAAGGATTCATATGATGTGGGAGAAAAATTCACAACAGGAAAAGTATAAACAAAATGTATAACTTAAAACAAGCAAACAGATCAGCTTCTCAAAATGGAAAGATGGTTCCAATAATCTTGCAATCAGGTGAAGCTCTCCCCTTCTACTTTCCCTTCCCCTTCCCCTTTTCTCTTCTCCTCCCACTCCAGGGCAAAAAAAGAATATTTGGGCTGTCCTATGCCTATTATTAGTATTATTATTATTATCATTACTATCATCATCTTCGTCGTCATCATCACAATCAAACAATTATGCCTGAATCTTTAAGGGACAGGCATTTCAGATCTTCAACTGTCATAAGTAAACTCTTCTTCAGTGGACAGCAAAGCTGTCATTTCTTTATTCCATGAAAGCCACAAAAAATTTACACACCCCTCCTCTGGGAAACATCATATAGAATCATAGAAATGTAGAGTTGGAAGAGACCACACGGGCCATCCAGTCCAACCCCCTACCATGCAGGAACACCCTCAAAGCACTCCCGACAGATGGCCATCCAGCCTCTGCTTAAAAACCTCCAAGGAAGGAGACTCCACCACACTCCGAGGCAGCATATTCCACTGCCGGACAGCCCTGTCAGGAAGTTCTTCCTGAGGTTCAGGTGGAATCTCCTTTCCTGCAGCTTGAATCCATTGCTCCTTGTCCTGGTCTCTGGAGCGGCAGAAAACAAGCCCTCTCCCTCCTCTACATGGCATCCTTCAAATATTTAAACATGGCTATCATGTCCCCTCTTAACCTTCTCTTCTGCAGACTGAACATACCCAGCTCTCTAAGTCTATCCTCACAGGGCATGGCTTCCAGGCCCCTCACCATTTTGGTCGCCCTCCTCTGGACACGTGCCAGCTTGACCATGTCCTTCTTGAATTGGGGTGCCCAGAACTGGACACAGTATTCAAGATGAGGTCTAACCAAAGCAGAGTAGAGTGGTACCAGTACCTCCCTTGATCTAGACACCATACTCCTATTGATGCAGCCGAGAATTGCATTGGCTTTCTTGGCTGCCGCATCACACTGCTGACTCATGTTCAGCTTGTGGTCTATTAGGACTCCTAGATCCCTTTCACACGTACTGCCATCCAGCCACGTGTCCCCCATCCTATATTTCTGCAATCCATTTTTTCTACCTAAGTGTAGGACCTTACACTTCTCTCTGTTGAATTTCATTTTGTTAGCCTTGGCCCAGCTCTCCAATTTGACCAGGTCATTTTGAATTTTGATCCTGTCTTCTGGTGTATTAGCAACCCCTCCCAATTTGGTGTCATCTGCAAATTTGATCAGCATGCCCTCTATTCCTTCATCCAAGTCGTTGATGAAGATATTCAACAGCACCGGGCCCAGGACAGAACCCTGTGGCACCCCGCTAGTCACTTCTCTCCAGGATGAAAAGCAGCCATTGGTGAGCACCCTTCGGGAACGGTCAGTCAACCAGTTACAGATCCACATGACAGTAGCCCTGTCCAGCCCACATTTTACTAGCTTCTTTGCCACAATGTCATGGGGAACTTTGTCAAAGGCCTTACTGAAATCGAGATATGCTACATCCACAGCATTCCCTTCATCTATCAAGCTAGTAACTCTATCATAAAAAGAGATAAGATTAGTCTGGCATGACTTATTTTTGAGAAATCCATGTTGACTTCTCGTGAGTACCGCGTTGCTTTCTAAGTGATTAGAAACTGACTTCTTAATGATCTGCTCCAGGATCTTTCCGGGTACTGACGTCAGGCTGACTGGGCGATAATTATTTGGGTCCTCTTTTTTTTCCCTTCTTGAAGATGGGGACAATATTTGCCCTCTTCCAGTCTGCTGGAACTTCTCCTGTCCTCCAAGATTTCTCAAAGAAATCTAAAGGAGAAAACTTTAAAAAGCATAACAAGTCTTACCGACTCCTCTGACGAACTTCACTTTCCATATACCCAGATGGAATTTTCAGCCACTCTACTGGACTCATAAGCTGTCGACTCAAAGGAAGCAGTGGCAGCTCAACCTTATAGAGTTCGTTCATCTCTTTGGGAGAAAATATTTTCCCTGTACAAAATTGAAAACATGAAAACAGAATTATCTTCATAAACTGGAATCGCTACTTTAAAGATGAAGCAAAAGCAGTAGCTAGTCCTTCCAGATATGTACCACCCACCCACCACACCACTGTCACTTTACTGTATTTTGGAAAATACCCTTTCAGAGGCATAGTTTGCACACTACTGTTTGTTTCCTCATATTTTTGCTTAACCTGTAACTTTGATGGAGAGGGGGAAAGAAAAGGAAAGTAACACAAAGGGCAATCAAAGATTCCCAAGCTATCAGATATTAACCATAGGATACGGAATGCTTCACAGATGCAAATGTAGGAAGCAGTAAGCATTACAGAATACCTGTATCACACTGCTGGATAATGCCGGCCTCAAGATATCTTTCTTGTATTTCCTTCAACAAGGGATCACATAAAGGTGGAACTGATACCTATTAAAACACAATTAAGTTCATGCTTTTGCAATCAAAATCACAGTATCAAATCAGTCAGCGATCTCTGATCCAACATCTGTAAATGAATAAAATGTTTTACCCTGAAGGCCAGAGAATTTTGCAGATCATTTGGGTAAGCTCTTAAAAAGTTTCTGCATGCCTTTCTGGTACAATGTGATTTGGGGAAGAAGTACTAGGATGGGAGAGGAACAGCAGATTTAAACCCAACCAAAGATGAGTACGTTTGCTAGTTTGACCAAAAAGGAAAATCTGACTGAGGGGGATAGCACTAGGGGAGGAGAAATGGGAGCCTTCCCCCAGTAAGAATTCTGCCCCCCATTAAATTTTTCTTCAGTCCCCAAATTTCCAGCAGCACCTTAAACTTCAGTTAGCCATTTAGAAATACAGTTTAGAGATACAAAGCAAAGGGATAGGAAAGTTGGAAATGGAAGTAGAAACAAAGAATGGAAATAACACAGAAAGCACAAAATCTATAGGTGTGAATGAATTTCAGTGTCTCACTTTGCAAGTCTGTGGAAATCCAGTCTATGCCCACTGTCCTGAACAAACAAGGGATAAGAGCAAACACCCAGGGTTTAAAAAGCTTTGTCAGGTCAAATTGAAGCTCCTTGTCCTGCAGCTGCTTGTTTTTGCAAATAAATCTGGGACTCAGTAGGTGGAATCCCTCAAAAGAGGAAAAAAACTGCTGTGCTGAGCTCTGCAAAGAGACTACATGCCGCAAGCTTTAGACTGATTATTTTAAATGCACACATGCACACCCCACCTTTCCATACTATACTGCCTTCCAAAGTGGTGGGACTGCATGCTCCTATGAGGCAAGTAGCTATGTTGATGGCAACACTGTTGTTGGCAGGATCTTCCACAACAGTCAGGCTTTTGCTGAGAAGCCAGACTAAGGCCGGAATTCAGATAGGAGCATCCACGTATGTAAATGTCTTTTATGCACGCGGGTGTGCTTTTTCAGGCATTGAAGGGGTTGGTATCCTTTCCTCTCTGCACTGCAGCCCACCACCTCCCAACTAACTACATATCCTCAACACTGCCTCACACGGGCATTCCGTGCTTCAATATGAGCAGGCAGGGTCAGAGAAGTCTGTGGCAGACGCACAATGATTACAGACCTGCTTAGACTCCCAGACGGTCCCCACAGATTTCAGCACTGATGTCATCGTTGTGAACCTGGCTATAGGGGGATAGCCAGCCTTTAACTGACCAGGATCACTTCTGTCTTATCCAGAACCCAAACTCCAGACCACCTCTAACAGTGGTTTCATTTACATGCGAAATTGCATTAGGCAGAGAACTGAGCCCTGCAGGACCACACCAGTCAGTGACCAATGGATCTAACAGAAGTGTTCCAACATTACATTCTGGGTTCACTATTGTAAAAAGAGTGCCACCAAGTGCTGGAAGCAAGGCAGTCCAGATGGATATCAGTCAATGGTATCGAAAGCTGTTGACATGTCCAGTGGAAACAGTAAGGATACATTCTGTCTAGTTCCCAGTGTAGACCATGCACCAGGGTGATCAAAGCTGTCTCAGTTCCATAGCCAGGGCAGAAACCAGACTGAAATAGATCTGGATAATCGATCTCATCCAGAAATCCCTGGAGCTGGGAGGCTACCATACAGTCTAGTATGTTGCCCAAAAATGGAACATTGGGAACTGATATAGTTCTTTCTAATTGTTGTGTTGGCACATGTGTTTTTAATTATATATAATCTGGTTTTAATATTTTGTTTAATATCATTTTAATTTTTGTATCTTGCCCATTTTTAACAATGTATTTTTAATTTTAATTTTTAATCAACTAATTTTTAATTTTTAATAGGATATTGTCATCAGCTGGGTCTGCACTGTGATTTTTTCCCATTAGATTTACAGACCTCATGTTATTGGGATTCTAACAGAAGAGACTCAGCAACAATTCAGCAATACCAGCCCTTGTTCTTGGCGGCCCCATTCATGTGTGAGGCCTAGGGCAACTGCCTCCTTTAAAAGAACATGATGGTACTAAGTAGGGATCTTCTACCTACAGATGACCTCCTCCTGCTTTGCCTCACAGCATCACTAAAAACCTACCATATCCACCTAAGCACATTCATTTGTTAGTGACAAGATAACCAATGAGAAAAAGAGTGTTGAAAATCTTCTACTGACTTACCAATCAGTGGGAACCAACCCCCAAAAGTGTAGTGAAAACCTTTTTTTTAACACGTGATGCACTATATACCTGACATTATTGATCTCCTAGTTGTTTTCAAGCCAGGAATTTTCATTTTACTGAGAATTCACCAGAGATTGGCTCAAACTACATTTATAATTCCATGTCTCAATCCAAGAACATTCACAACACTGAGAATAATGTATTCTTTTCCCTCACCACAGAGTAACTAAATACTATCATGAATGTGGGTTAGGGAATTTCCTACACACAGGCCAGAACCACCATCTCTGGATGTAACCTGTTGCTTCCTATCCTTGGGGCAGCCCATCTTAGCACTTAGGCCAGGGAAAAAAGATACCATCCACACAAGGGAGATCTTTTCCCCCTAATTACAAAGGTAGAGGGGGGAGAATTTAAAACAATTACTAAATGGGCGGATAAAGATTAATTAACTTTTCTTGTGGGTTGCACCCACGCTTAATTCTCTCTTGCAACAATCAGGCTTAGATAAGGGGGGTCACATTCAGGTGAATGGTCTTTTTTCAGTCCAGAGAGAAGTTGCTGAGGAGGGAAAAGGAGAGGAGAAGAACGAAGGAAAAGAACAGAACAGGTAAGTACAATGTATGAGAGAAAGAAAAAACGCACTTTTGTGTGTGTATGTGTGTGTTCACAGCTCCTGCTGGCCTAAACCATCTCCCCCATGCTGGTGCAATTGTCAATGCTGCTACTAAAGGATGATTTTCTTGGACAGCGTTAACTCACAAGTTCATTCTAGTCAAGTTGTCAGTAACAGAAAAAGGAGATATATGTCCACAGCCACATTGCTGTGGGAAATCAGCCAAATAGCAAAACTTAAAAATCAAGAAATCAATAAAGATTATTCACGTGTTAGGGGACATGAATATGTGAGGAAATCCCTGATTGGAAAGGGAACAGCCATGTCAGCAGAAAGGAGTGTTTGCTGGTTGGAGTAAATCTCTGAAGCACCAATAAATCCATTACATATTTGCTATTTAATTTTTTAAAACTGTTAAATGAAACTCATCCCTTCACTAGCTCTGCCTACATTGCTAAGTAAACCAATACAACTCTAGCTTAATCTTCCAGTCAGAATAATCAGAGCACACTGGCTTTCTTACCTTCCAAATGTCTGTGCAAGTCTTCAGGAAGAAAGGATCATAAGATGAAGGACTGTAACTTTCTAAAGATGCACCACCCTGTACAATAAGAAAAGGCACCAAGTCAAGTAATGGTTGCAATACAACAATACTTAAGGAGCAGGTAGTTCATATCAGTACATCACAGAAGAAATTTTCTACATGAATATTCAAGAGCTGAATTTTTATCAGACATTTAGTGAAAAATGTATTTTATCTCCATGATGCCTCAAAAACAGTCTAATGCAGGATATTTTCTCTACTCTACAGGGAGGCATTGAGGAAGAAAGATAACTTGAAGTGCAAAACATTTCAGCTTCTAAAACAAAGTATCACATAATCAAGCCACCAAATTATTTTCAGCATTACCAAAGCTGCAATTTGGAGGCAATACACTCCAAATTAAGAGTTAAGAACCATAACACTTTGGATTCACTTATGTTTCTGAACAGAACAGTAATCTAAGCACATATTATTGTAGCCAGATCTGACATCTCTGGGAAAAGGCACAGATAGTGCACTCATGGTAACAGAAACCTGTAATTTGTAACCTGCCATTTGGGAGAACAACACAGGGCACATTTACAGCATGCTTTCATATCAGCTTTAAGATCATCCATCACTTGAAGCTAAGAAATTTTGGGAACTGCAGTTAAATGGAGGGGGCTGGAGCTCTCTAACAACAAAGTATCCCCGCACCCCCACATTAAACCACAGTTCACAGGGTTCTCTTGCCTCCGGCATTTACATTAAGAACAACCTAGAAAACAGATGTACTTGCAGTGCACGTGTCCAATACAGATGGGTTTTTCAGTAGACGGTCTGGAAATTCTCTAATTCTTCATTTATCTTAAGACTAAATATATAATTACAATGAAAACAAAAACCAAAGATATGTTCCTTCTCCAAAGAGTTCACAGTGCTGAAGGGGAATAGAAGTATTGTGCTAGAGAGTCAGTCTGCGAAGTCTGTAACACGTCCCCTTTGTTCCTTGTGTCCCTTGTTCCTACTGCAGGTAGCACTGAAACCAGATCTTTCCTCCAAGTCAACAGTAACACTCCCTGCGTAACTGAGAAGCATTATGACTATGAGCATCTGAACCTTGTCTCTATTGCAGAAAAGCCGATCCTTGTTTATGGGCCACGGCACTGAAGGAAACCAAGGCGTCTTCTGTCTTCAAGGATACTTAACACTGTCACTATTCTTCTCCCGAGCTTGGTATCTCCTGTAGGACTGGATTGGCGCAGGTACAGGGAGGAAGAAAGGATTATGGGAATGGTAAGCACTGAAATCACGAGGAGGCTCCTGTTCAGAATCCAGAGGTTCTTCTGAGGACAGAGGAAAGTCAGCAAAAGAAGGGTGAGGAGCAGAAGGATAAGGCAGGGGAGGGGGAGGGGGAGGAGAAGGGGAAGGAGAAGGGGGCGGTGGGGGGAAATTGGGCACAGCCGTGGGTGGACTGCACACTGCTGAATGGGACAGCTGTAAGAAGGGCGAATGGAAGAACAGGGAAGGTGTATAGAGGTAAGGGGGAGAAGGGGGAAGCAAATGGAAGAAATGGGATGGAACAGAAGGAGGAAGCAAGATGGAGGGGAGGACTATAACTGGTGGACATGTGGAAGGGGAGACAGAAAGGAGAGAAAATGGAAATGGAGGAAGAAAAGAGGGGAAGTATGAGCTATGGGAAGGACAGGGGAACTCAAACAGTGGATGAAATGGAGGAAGGAGCACACACAGAGAGAGTGGAGATCCAGAAGAGGAAGCCTAATGGAAAGAAAGATACAACGAAAATAAAAAACAAATACTTGAGCGGAAAAATACAGAATGAAATCTAAGATAGGACAGTTAATGCATGTAAGGCTACTGAGTTTGTACACTTCTTTTTCCTTTATTACATTAGCGAAGTGTAACTAACAAGATACATAGCGTACACCCTTACATTGGAAACATTACTCAATGGTGAACAACACAGGTCTGCACTGACTCAGAACTTGGTACTATTCACAGTATAATCTACCTCTATTTTCAACTCCCTTACATGTTGGGGAAGGCCCTGTTTTCTGGTATTTCTCCCAATAAATGAGCATCCATGTTTTTGCCTTCTGAGTGTTTCTTAAGACGAAATGCTTCTATAAGACCTACATAATTTGCTAACAGCTGCCTGATTGTGATAGCATAAAAATGGAAATCCACCCAAATATCTACAGTTCAACTTTGGATAAATTTTGGGAAATTACACAAGTTAGAACTTCACAACACCAACAAGAAGACAGCATTTTGATTATTTTGCAGAAGAATGGTAATCCCTAATCATTTTGACAGTCTACCACAGAGTTGGAAAGGATCCCAAGGCAGCATGCAGGAATCCACAGCTAAAGCCTCCCTGAGAGGTGGCCATTCAGCCTCTGCTTAAAGACTTCCAATGAATGACATCTCTCTACCTTCCAAGGCAAGCTATTCCACTGTCAAATAGCTCTCGGCTGTCAGCAAGGTGTTGTAAATGTTGAGTTAGAATCTCCATTCTTGCCGCTGAAATCCCCTGGTTTCAGTACTATCCTTCGCAGTGGCAACAACACCCACATTCACTCCATGCTCTACATGAAAGCCCTTCAGATATTTAACAATGGCTATCACCTCTCCTCTCAGCACTGAGCCATATTTGCATTCATTCTTCAGATGGTTATGCAAGGAAGCAGCAAGCCAGCACAGTACAAAGATTTGAGTGTTAGACTAGGACTCCGGGAAACCATGGTTCAAATCGCTCAGCCTTAGTGGAAGGCAATGGCAAACCTCCTCTAAATGAATTTGGCCAAGAAAAAATCCTAGGATCAGAAGTTGGGGTCAACCTGAGAGCAGGAAGCAACAATGTACATGTAGGATACACATAAGATACAAGACTTTGGCTTGTTTTAGGTAAGAATATTTGAAGGAATGGGTATGTTTGATCCTGTTTCACTTTTCATCTTTGGCTAGTTATCTGATTTTTTTTTAAATGAAGGCCAAAACTTTTTGCCTCATTAGCACTGATTTTATTCTTGATGAAGGTCACAAAGTGATTCCCTACATTTGCTCAAGTGATGGCAAGTGTATTTGGTCTATCTAACTTTGTAACCCATTTCTTTGAGATTCCAGATTATACAGACATTTACCATTATCAGACAAAACAACTCTGAACCAATGTAATGACAAATGGAGCATATTACTACCATTATGATAAGAGAACTGGAGTACTTCTGTAGAGCAACATTACAATAAGGATAAGGACAGAAGATGTTTTGTAATAACACTGACATTTTGATCAAACATATTTTTTGGGAGATATATCTACACTAAGGCCTACTGTGATACATACGAAAAATGGAAATGTGTGGGATTTATTAAGAAGCTAATCAATTTCTGAACTAATTAAAAATGAGTCAATAGAAATATACAGGATATATTTATGTAAACTGAAGGGAAGATAACAACCAACAGTTTTGTGAGGAGGAAATAGGAGGATGGAAAATTAGGAAACCAAATAAGAGGTACAGTTTCTTGTCACAAGATGTATGGATAAAGATGGGAATGTATAGTTATATAATTATGCTATATTGGCTAATTAATGATATTGATAAGCGCTTGTTGATAAGAATGTGTTTTTTATTTTTATTTTCCATTAACAGACCACTGAACAATAATATTGTACGACACATATTCTTTTTTTTAAAGTATATATTTTTTTTATAACTAATTTTTTAAAAAATTACAATTAGCCATCTTTTCCTTTACAGTCCTCCATCCACATTTGCAGGGGTGACCTTCATGAAGAACTTCCTGACAGTCAGAGCTGTCCAGCAGTGGAATATGCTGCCTCAATGGAGTGTGGTGGAGTCTCCTTTCTTGGAGGTTTTTTAAGCAGAGGCTGGATGGCCCTCTGTCAGGAGTGCTTTGATGTGGGTTCCTGCATGACAGAGGATTGGACTCGATGGCCTCCGTGGTCTCTTCCAACTCTATGATTCTATGATTATTCATGAGGTACCTGTGCCTCCCTCTCCATTCTCCTCTCATTCCTTGCCTTTTGCCCAGGCTCACGTACCCTCTTTTCTGTGCCTGGACAAAAGGAAAAGGAATTGGGGAGGCACTGCACACAAAGAAAGAAGGTGCATTCATGCCTCGCCCCCATTCCCTTTCCTTTTAACTTGGTGTGAAGGCATGCCAAGGCAAAAGATATGGGAAAGGAAGGGGTAGCCCGCCTGTTCCCTTGCCTTTTGCCAGGCACAGAGAAGACACACGCTCCAGGGCAAAAAGCAAGGGAATGGAGCACTGTGCACTGAGAAGGCGCACACACACACGCCTTCCCCCATTCCCTTGCGTTTTGCCTGGGCACAGAGAAGGCACACTGAAGCAAAAGGCAAGGGAATGGGAAATGGAGCACCTTGCACAGAGAAGGTGCACACATGCCCCCCCCAAATTCCCCTGCTTTTTGCTCAGGTGCAGAGTAGGAAGGCACACACGCCAGGGCAAAAGACAAGGGAATGGAAAGCTTCCGGAAGCCCCAGAAGTGAATGGCAGGGGGAGCACGGGGGGGGTTCATGTTTCTTCCACTTTGCTGAGGGTTCTGCGCCCCAAAGCCTTGTGAAAGTGGAGGGCCCACTGTATTTAGATTTGCTATGGGGAGAAAACACAATGCTGTATCTGGTGTATGAGAAAAGGATCTTGCAAGCTAAACATGAGTCAACAGTGATTCAGTAACAAAGAAAGCTAATGTAGTTCTATCTCAGCAGAAATATAGTGGCCAAGTGAAGGAACCACAGAGTTGAAGGGATCACAAGGACCATCTAGTCCAGTCCCTTGCCATTCAGAAATGCACAACCAAAGCATTCTCAAAAGGTTAGTATCATACCAATTAATCTTGCAACACAACTGTGCTCTTGTCAGACTTCAACTGGACTACTGTCCCCAGAGGCAGAGGCTGGATGGCATTTCTCAGGAATTCTTTGGTGTGGATTTCAGTATCACAGGTGATTGGAATAGGTTACCCTGCAAACCCTTCCAAATGTACAATTATATGATTCTCTGATCCCTCTGTACCAGGATCTATTGTATGATTTGTGCGTTCAATATTCTGGCATACAGTTATAAAACTTTGTTCAGGTAGTTAATATATTTTGAGCTATTTTTAGAACTTATCTTTCCAGGTTGTGTAAAGAGAGTATGTACATGTATACAGGCAGATACAGAGTTTTTTCTACTGTTCAGCTCCTGCTACAATTAGAATTGTACTTCCATTATGTCTATACAAATTGAACTTTTATTACACCTATCAATGTGGGGGAGTTGATCACAAGAATCAAAGCAGTTGACACCTTAGGAGGAAGTAACCATGTAATGCTGAAGATCCACAACATCAAAGCACATAGTTTTGTGTCTTCTTACATTTTTACATTCTGCACAATTTTTGTGTAATATCCGAAGATGACTGTTGTCTGTTAGCAAGGCAATAAAAGCTTTAGTGTATTGTTTTCTTTATTAGATGTGTGTATATACTATATTGTACATTGCTTACATTTTTGTTTGTATCCACATCAACCCCCACTCTCACTTTTTGTCTCATTTTTAAAGAAGACTAGCTCCAAAGGAATCTAAACCTGTAAGACTGCTCTGCTCTCCTATACCACTAAATGTTAAATTTTCGGTGCTCTGGGAAGTGGGAGGACCCTGGGAAAAACAAAGGCTAACAATGACTGGATAACCTAGCATCATGTAGGTGTTCTTTTTTTAAAAAAATGAAGAAAGCATGGCATTTCCAACACTAAGCAGACAATTCTTCTCTTAGGGAATCCATACAGTTTAGCAACCAGAATAGAATTTGTGGATTCAAACATAATTAAGACTGGGGTTCTTCTTGGCCTGGGCTGTGCTCACTTTGTTTCCCCTTGCAAGCATCTGAGTAGAGATGATCTCATAGTTAAGCATTTCTACTACAAATTATTGCCTGATTCCTAAAACAAACACCAATTTTCATGCATTAATTGCCCATCCAAAGCTGAAAAGTACACATGTATCTATATACCTAAATACTAACATTAGTAACATACTACTTTCTACCCTCACAACAACCCTGTGAGGTAGGTATTACTCTGTTTTACATACGGGGAACAGTGATCTGCTCTGAGCTGCACAAGGAGTCCTTGAGGTGAACTTGAACCCAGATATCCATGTTTCAAGTCCAAAAAGTCTATCCACTGATCCGATGTTGTGTCATTAGACCTTTTCTTTCATCTTTCACTTATCCAGTTCCATGCACTTCACTGAGGATGCAAGTGAGATCTTATAGTCCGACTGTTTGCTCTGCATGCACACAAACATTCACATCTCATTTTCTACAAATACGTGGGCTTGTCCTGATTGTTCACAGATGACTTTCAGCCTTCACACCCATATTCATAGTTCTTTGACAGTGAAGCAGACTAATCATTTGAAGAAATAAATGAATTCATCCAAGTTGATTACTCTTGTAAAAGATGATTCTAGATTTTTTTTTCAGAACTAATATAAATTAAGGATATACAGTGGGGCAAATTATGCCAGAACCCTTTGTTCCACCCATTTCCCCACCTGGAGCCAGACCAATGAAGGTTCCACCTTCTCTTTGGCATCTAGCAACTAGCAGTGGAAGCAGCAACCACTGAGAACCACTGCTATCTCCCTGCCAAATGGACAAAGGAGACATGAGAAATGAGCGGTGGGCAGGCTGGTAAGTAGTGTGGCATCATATTCCTTATTGTTATACACATGCAGGCATATTTTCATCCCATGTAATAAAAAATCTAAAACAATTTTCTTTGAAAAAAGAAGCACTTTTGAATTGTTACAAACCTGAACTTTAGCCCTCAAGCTGCCATTTAAAACTCAAATAATGCTGAAGTATTTTGTTAAAATTGTGGCATCAGACTTCAAATGTACTCTGAAGAGTATACCGAGCACCCTCCTTGTTCAGACTGTACTGAAACACCCACACACAAACACAGAGAGAGTACCTCAATTGTTACTGGTTTATTCAAATGCCTGGACATCATTTTAAACAATCCAAGTGTAACACAACCCACTGAAGTTAAAATCACATTAGAACTTACTATAAATGTTAACTGTGAGGTGGCATGATTAAAGGCATCTGGAAGAAAGAACAGATTATTTCTCTCCCACTGCCCACAAAGGCAAGAATCACATGATGTGTTTTCCTTACAAGAGTGAAGAAACAAATAGATTTGTTGCTGTTAACTGCCATCAAGTAGGTTTTGACTTACGATGACCCTACAAATGAGGGGCCTCTCAAAACCTGGTCACTGATAGATTTTCCAAAACTCAGGGCTATGGTTGCCTTGATTTAGTCAATCCACCTGTGCTGCAGTCTTCCTCTTTTCCTACAACCTTCTATTTTGTTGTTGTTGTGTGCCTTCAAGTCGTTCCCAACTTATGACCCTAAGGCAACCCTATCACAGGGTTCTCTGGGGCTCAGCGTGTGTGACATACCGAGAGTCATCCAGTGGGTTTCCACAGCCAAGGGTGGAATCAAACTCTGATCTCCACAGTCATAGTCCACTCCTCAAACCACGACATCATGCTGGCTCTCTGAACATTATTGTATTTTCCCAATGAGCCATGTCATCTCATATGTGTCTAAAATACAATAACCTCAGTTCAGTCATTTTTTTGGCTTCTAGTGAGAATTAATTAGACACGTAAAATCAACGTGTTTTTTTCCAGTCTCAGAGAACTTATCTATGAACCTATGTAGAAAACTTTTTCTCTTGTGAGCCAGATGCCTCTATTACACCATTCCAGAATCTCTGGATGAGTTTCAATTTATCATTCTCAAGATGATGCTTGTAGGTATCTGGAAGGATAGGATTTGCACAAGCTGATTTTACTGAGGGAGAGTGTGTGACTATGGCCACTTCTGCTGATGCATTTAGTTTGCAGTGTCTTGTAAATGCCCTCAGTCAGGTCTATGTTGCCTTGCACATTTCTGTTGAGAGGGCAGCTGAAGTGACTGGAATTCTTATAGACTGAGCAGACACTGCTGGCCCTTGGGTGTATATGTGGATGGGTGGGGGTCACAGGCTACTGAAATACAGGCTTTGATCCAGCATGCAATGGTAAATCTGGAGACCTTTTGCTGTAATACAGAATGTCCTAAAACTCTTTCCCCCATTTTCTGTATGTCCTGATTGCACTCAAGTGTGCCAGGGTCTCAGAGGACAAACAAAAGGCAGAATCATCTCTTATATATCCAATGAGGAATGCGATCATCTCAGAAGGAACAAGGAATCTGGTCTGAGAGCGACACATCTGAGCAGGTCCTACAGAGGACTTCTCTAACAGAGAATGCCTCTATTTCTGATGCTCTGTGGCTGAGGAAGGTGACTTTGAAAGAAAAAACCAAGAGTATAAAGAAGAGAAGAAAAGAGGAGACAAGAAGTGCTTGAGAAGAAACTATGTGAATGCTTTGAGACCCACCAGAAGAGATTAGAGAATTCATCCCCAGAAACCTCTTCCTGTGAAGTTGAGAGTCCAAGGAAGAAAGCCTGGAGAAAAAGCATTGATACAAGGGGTGAGGTTTAAGCCTCACGTCCATATCTGATTGGAAAAACCAGAATGGCTCCCCGATACCTGCCACCTAGAGAAGACTGAAGATGAAATGACAGCCATCTTCAAATATCTCAAGAGCTGTTACATGAACATGGAGTGCGCTCAGTTTACATTGCTGCAGAAAATAGAATGTGAGCCAATGGATTCAAATAACAAGAAAGGAGGTTCTGATTAACATTAGAACAAAATTCCTGAAGGTAAATGCTGTTTCACAGTGAAACAGTATCCTTCAGAAGGTGACAGATTCTTCCTCACTTGATGTTTTTAACCAGAAGCTGGAGCCAACCTCAAGAGTTCTGCACGTGCAGATTCCTGCATAGTCAGGGAGTTGAATTAAATGGCTCTTGCGGTTCTTTCCAACTCTATAGCTCTATGATTCCATCCTTCAGGGGAAAGAACTTAGAGAAAAAAACCCCATGTTGTTTCACAAATATGCTTCTTAGGACAGTATGAGGCTAGGAGCACTGTGATTATGTCTGGAAGGTAGCTCAGTGCTTGGGAAAATTTAGTCTATAAAGCTAATATGTGTCAAAGAAGTCTGAGTTTGGGAGACCAAACCCAGAGTTGGAACAGTATATTCTACGCAGTGGGCTGTGAAATCAGCGCCAGTCTAGAAACGATCAACTGTTGGTCTGTGGTGAGTTTCCAGGAAAGAAAGAAAGAGTGGTAGCTAATGGGCACGGACATGATACCTGGCTCTCTGGTAGGGGGAACCCTACTGGTTTCCTACCTCAGATACCTCAAAAAGCAATGAGTTAAAAGACAGGACAGCTGGGAGAGAAATCATGGCAGCTGGAGTAGCTCAAGAAACCAAGTCTCTAAGGTCAGTGCGGGACTACCAGGTGACCCAAGACATGAGCAGAAGGGAATCTGTAATGAAGGTCTAGGGGCATGCTATTGGAGCAAGTCTTGCTATTGTGCTAGAGTGGTCCAAACCTGTCATAAGGAATCTGTTGGTTTATTGTTAAAGTGAGAGTTAAGCTGTTCTGTAAAGGGGCCACAGAACCCATAGCATCTAAGAGAATATAGCTGGACGTAGCATGTGCTCCTCTGGAATTATTTGCCATCTGCTCAAAAAATCTACTGTAGTGTTGCCTCCCCAAAAAAACTGTTAGCTGTGAGAAAGATCGCTGACTCTTCTGACCATCTTCTGTTTCGAGTATCATGGATCTGATCACAGTCATGATTAATACATTATAGCGTGGAAGAGTGCAAGGAGACCTGATTGACCTAAAGCCCAGCTAGTTTATCTTGTTAATTCCTGGCTACTCTATATGCCTTGAGTGATCGTGATATGCTTTGGCCCTGAACAAGATTCTGTGGTGAGAACTACTAGTCACAGAGATGAAGTTTCCTCTGGAAAGCAATGCCAGGGAGGTCCACCAAGACAGAATTTTCCTGACCAAATCCAGACTGATTTGTATTGCTCTGCTGTAATCTTTAGCTGGAACAGCAGAAGGAGTCACTGTAGAGAATACGAACCAAAGAAAGAACCTGGATAAAGAAGATCATAGAGCTCAAGAGCTGGATGAGGATCATGAGGTTTGTAGCCCTCTAACAACTCAGGTCCACCTGGTACATAATGGTGATACATTCCAGAGCTAGAGAGTTCCCACCTTCTCAGTTTCTGTATATGCTCCAAGGGGAGTGAAGGCTCTTCCAATGGCTGTTCTGTGGGAGACTTTCAGTGAGTGATTTTCAGCCGGTAAGCAGGCTGTACCTAAGAATAGCATATAGAGAAGAGTCTAGTGAATCAAATCTTTTTGATATTCTGATGGATGACCGCTCGGAAGATAGACTCCTTTCTAAGAGCTAGTTCCTTAATATTAGACGTTACTGCTCTCTGCAACCTTTGCAAAAGACATTCTCATTAAACCAAGCTTGATATACCTTTCCCAAGGAGGGGCGTGAACTGTGCTCGAAGGTTGACTAAAGAGGGGCTGAAAGAGTGGCTGAGAGCAGTGGAGGTTTCAGAAGAACATCCATGCTACTGCAAAAGCCAAGAGCGTTGACAGAAGAAGTAATCCTTGCAAGTTAAAGTCTGAAAAATGGCCACAGTGGGTTTTGGAAGGAAAACAGGAGGTATGCAAAACGGCAGCTGAAAAACATTTCCAGGGAACCTCTTCTCCCACTTCTTCAATCTATATTGGAAAAGAGATCCTATGCCATTCTTTCTCTGGCAGAGGGATCCATAGCTAGTAGCAAAGCAGCATTCTAGGAAAGAAGCTAACAGACAGGTCAGTTCCTCGGCACACTGCTCTTCCATAACACAATCGAGCCTCTATTTTTCTGGTTCCCAATGACTTGAAGAAACACCGCACTTTGCTGTTAATCAGGCAAGTTCAGCTAGTCTAAGCTTTCAGGAGGGGGTTTAACCAAGTTAACATTCTAGTAGTGCTGCTTCTTTTTTTTTAGGCAGAACCATCCAGGAGAGAGCTAAGGAACAAGATGGAAGGCGAAAAAACTATTTTTGTTTGTTTTGATAAATTGGTTCACATGGAAGCTGACAGGGGAGAAAAAGAAAGAGATAGTGACACCCGTATGCAATTCAGACAAAATGAATGGACCGTGAGTAAAAGGATGTCTTTTGAATAAAGGCATGGCAACTGGGGGTAGAGCAGGAAGCTACTGTACTAAAAGAAACAGCATGGTCCTTTCCTTCCTGGGCAGTAAGATACATATAACTAATCCTTCTTCACAGATGCCTCCAAATATAACCCAAAGAAATTATATTGTCATTAAAGCAAATGAAATTCTTAACTAGAACAGAGCAAGACATTTTTCTCACATACATGCATACAAACATATGAATCAATCCCTATGGTCTAATCAATTAGAATTTAAGTCTCAGTACTGTTGAACCTTTGCTACTGACATAACTATCAGCCCCAAAGTACTAACATTGGTCATAATGTTGATCAATAACAAAAAGCCTTATAGTTTTGTAACAGCCTTCCAAATATTTTTGAGTAGTAAACATTTCTGTTATAATACCTTCTTATTACAGTGGTTTAAGTAAAGGGAGAGCTGTTTTCGCTTTCTTTCCTCTATTTCTTCACTTGACTGCCTGTCAATTTTGTCCTGAATTTTCTGGAGTAGTGGTCTTGAAACATTCTCAAACCATTTCTTGTACAGCATTTCTTTTCTCCTTAGGGCTAAGAAATCACTGTGCTTCAAATACCTGTCTACTTCCTAATTGACAGAGAGACTATTATTAAGACAGGTAGCTTATGAACAAATGAAACAATCAGACATTACCGGTATGAGCAACTAAAAGAGGTCATTAACCCAACAAAAATGAAACAATTATTTACACATTATAACATACTTATATGGATGATATTTGCATGAACAAAATGTTTTCAAACAGATAACCATGTTTGTCTATTTTGGCATAAAATGGAGGGGGGAGTGAAAAAATCAGGTAGAACCTTTCAAACATTTTATTCAGATGCACGTGAATAAAATATGTCACCTATTTATACACTATAAGAGCAAAAGCCATACACTCACAATTTCTGCAGGACATCTGGCTAGGTAAGTCATAGCCAATTACTGTTTTAAACTGTTTTTGCCCTTTAAGATGCATAATTTATTTTTTTCAATATGTTTTAGTCTGCTTAAAGTATTTTTTATTTTAAATTGTTGTAAAGTATTTAAATTGATTTAACTTGTACGCTGCCCTGGGATTCCATGACACAGGGTACGATTATACAAATACGTTAATAAAAGAAATTACATGACCATTGTTTTATTACATGGCAATAGATACACGGTTTGCTACATAGCAAACATTATTTGCTACATGGAAATAGCTTTCCCATAGGACATTTCCAACATATAATGTAGTCATAACACAAGATTGAGTGTTCTGCAGAAGTGAATTCATTATAATACAGTAACAACAGAAATAAAATAAAATAGAAGAGATACAAAACATACAAACCACATGCAAAATTCTACCTCAAAAACTTACAAGAATCTCATATTCATACTTCAAAGCTAATATTTCTTTCCTATTGTAGCTGTACAGTAGAAGAAAATATGGACTGCCTACAAGACAAGAATGATGATGATTTCAGGGGCTAGATGATGCTTGAAATTTTGGACTGGGATGACAGCTGCAGAGTATTGTCACACTAAGGCCATTTCCGCAAGACAACACTCTCCCGCATCGTCCTGTCCCAATCCCGGCAGCACCTCTGCCAGGATGGGAGACTGTTCCCAATGCTCCCCTCCGCATCCAGCCAGCTGCCTGTGGAAGGGAGCGCAAGGGACATGCTCCTTCCTTCCACAGTGCAGCCAGCCTTCTTCCTATGCTTCAGTGGAGAAGGAAGCACATGATTGCATTTCCGGCCCTTTTGTATGGCCGGCAGCAACAGAATCAGGGCCATTGACAGAGTTTTTCAGTCAATGATATATCCCACGACTGTGCTGGCTGGGGATGTGAGAAGGGAGGGACTGCAACAGCGTCATGCGGAAGCTTCATCTAAGTCCCGCTCCTCTCATGTCCCATGCTGGGAGGGCACCATTCTGCAAAAAGGGCCTAAGCGGCCAGAATCCAAGCACTATCTGTTTTACACTCTGCTCCATATCGGAAGATAAGGTAGCATAGAAGAGAACTAAGATAATCTGAATTCTCTTTTACTGAGAAATCCTGAAAGGAACACACTACAACAGTTTGCCCTTCATACAATTACAAATGGATCTCATGTACTGACCATTTTCCTAAGAAATGTGACTCTTGCCAATATAGGCAGCTAAATCAAGGCAAATCCAGCCTACCTAAATGTGTCATCCAAGTACCTACTCAATTCAGTTAATGGATATGTGAAAATAAAATACAGAGAGAGAGAGACCAACCAACCTAAGATATCATGACTAAAGATGTGAAGGTCTGGAAAAAACCAGAAAAATTCAGGAAAAAAAACCTCATTTTTCCCATTTTTTTCCTGAAGCCTTGTTTTTTTCCAAAAAAATGGAAAAATTGAAAAAAGGAAGAAAACTGATTATGGAATGTTTTATTTTAGCATGATGAATAAAGTCTTTAAGACAAGGTGTTCATATACTCTCCAAATCATTTGTAAAACCATGACTGAAACTGATACTGCTAACTATAGCTCAGAAAATGAGTTTATTTATGCCTATTCATTGAATCTTAGTCACTCCTACCTCCCTTCCACACACCTTTCCCCCCTCAATTCTTTTTATGGGAATGGGTGCTTTATGTTTATTTGATACTGTAGAGAGGAAATATAAATAATTTTAATGTTGATAGTTTCTTCTGGTTTTTTTAAAATTGTGTTTTGTTTTTGTTTTGCCTACTCCATATAAACCAGCAAAACCAGAGGTTCTGTACAGTTCAAGAGATTATTGCTCCATTCGTTATAAATAAAAATTTAAAAAAAAAGTAAATTCCATTTGTAATAATTGATTGAATACACTGTATTTTTAATATATCAACTGTGATAATTTTATGCCAAATCAAATTGTATACAGTCATATTTTATGCTTCTAAAGTAACAGAGTGACTTTCAATCTGTAAAAAGTGATAATGTTGCATTTTTTTCAATTTTCCAAAAATGTCCACTTTTTCTGGAAAAAAAAACTGGAAAAAAACAGGTTTTTTTCCATGGCTTCAAAATTTCCAGAAATTTTACATCTCTAAAATGACAACAGAATTGTTAAACCTCAGCACACGTTATCAAGGGCTTAGAACAGTTTACACTTTGGAGCATCTCACTGCTCAGGCAATCCAAGAGCAATGCTGGTCACACTTCATCCAGGCATAAGGAGACACAGAAGATTCATTTTCCACATCCCTGGACCTGCTGCAGGTCACATCTGGTATCTCCACTTCTGGAAAAAATGACTGGGTGCCTAAAGCAAGGCACAAATGAGAGCTGCACTTGTTTTGGATGACAACTATGTTTCCTAGAGGTTTTCCAAAGCACAATATTGTTTTTTGGGGTAAGGGGGCTCCAGGGGCTACAAGAATAATTTGAGCAAGCTGAATGTGGACTGTGGCTGCAGAATGCCTATTCCTGGCATACAGCATCATATTGCTTAGCAGCCTCAAGAGGCAGCTGGCTGCCATCCACACCTCCTCCATGGTGTCATTCTCTGTTACGCTTTCTTTATGTTCTGTTTTGCTGTATCCACCTGTCCAAGGAACCGAAGTCTGTTGGAGGGGCCCTCTTCTGTGTCCTATCAGGGGAAAAATACATTGTAGAAGGACATAGAAAAGGGCTTTCTCTGCTGCAGTACTCCATTTGTGGAATACTCTGCCCTTAGGAGGCCCAACTGGAGTCAACCACCTTTTAACGAAGCTTCTAGGGTCTAACTGATTTCATCCAGATCTGCATATATGCATAGTTTTAAATTGTCTTAAATTGCTTTGATTGGTTTCAAACTGTCTTAGCTTGTCAGACTGTTTAATAAGCGTTCAGTCTATTTAAATTTTTCTTAGTGCTTTAAAATTTGTTTTAAATTGATTACGGGGTTTGACTTTCACAGATTAGATTACTTACGAGTTTCTCCAACCTCGGCTTGCTCACCTCAAGTGCTTCTTTTCCAGGGGCATCTTCCCTCTTAGCAGCGTTGATCAAGCCATGCAACCCTTTAAAAACCTGCCTCTGGTCCTCTTCCTCCTCTACCATCTGCTGCCTGGCTGGCTGAGGATGGCTCACTAGCCAACTTCTCAGCAAAACAAACCCTCTCTTGATGCCCTCCCACACTCAAGGAAGGAGATGGGCAAGACAGAGGAAGAATAAGGCCACCATGCCAACCCTGACCTGGGTGCCTGTTCTCCCCACCACGCTGCAACCCCCTTCCCACAGACACACATTTTGATATTTGTAGTTTTTCCACTTTTGCGGGGATCCTGCACCCCTAATCCTAATGAATGTGGAAGGCTAACTGTAAATTGATTCTGAGATCCTTGGCTATAAGGCAGGATATCAGTATTTCCATAAATAAATAAATAAATTTGGGAACTGGAAGCCAGCAGGATCCTGCAGTGCTCTGAGCGATGGAAGACCCTTATTTAAAGATAGATGAAATCAGCCACTTGATATACAGACAGGTTGCTCACCTTCAACTGATGTTTTTGAGTGGGTCATCTGTGCATTTACACGTGGGATTTCTGCACCTGAGCAGAGTACGTTTAGAACTTTTTAGACAGCTGAAAGTTTTGGCAACATCTCCACACTCCCTCCCTAATGCACATATTCAAGCATCTACCCCCTCAGTTCCAATTAAGGTAAGAGACAACACTGCCCCCAGTTCTTTCAGAAACGCCTATCACGATGCATCGTTTTTAAAACTGTGAGCTATGTCAAATGACTTTATTTTAAATAATGCCAATAGCAATGAGTTAGATTTTAAATTAATGCTTCTAAGCTCTGCAAAAATTAGATGATTTCTTATCTACAATCACTGAAGGGCCAAATCAGAAGTAATATTAAATATGTCTAAAGTTTTTAAGATTTTTCAGGTGGGTACTCATACTAGCCTGTTACATGTTACCCCACAACTCCTGCTTCTTAATTACCACTGTTATGATCGTTATCATTATTTTTAGGTTTTGCATTACAAGTCCTTCCCTCTTCATTGATTACATCTGCCACACACTCCCTTATCTATCCTCTAAGCATGTCTACAGTAATCTGCCAAGTAAGGCAACACTGCTTGCATCTAACAAGTGGGAAGCAGTCCATGAAGGTTAAGTTAAATAAAACACATTAGTATTTAAGGTGTCACAAGACACTTTGCTGTTTAGTCTTTGAATCCTCATGTAGCAGGATTTTAAAAATTATATTTAGTGAGTTGTGGGTATTTCGTGACCTCATTAAGAATTCTCATCCCCCCACGGGATTAACTTACTAATAACCAAAGAACATAATTTCCGTTTTTCTACATCATGGGTTGCCAAAAAACTACATGAGACATTTTTGTCCCATTACACTTGATGAAACAGAAGAATACTCCAATGGTAAAAAGCAAATGGTTTTTGCTTGTCTTTAAAAAAAAACTATGTATATCAAGTGGCTGAAATTTCGGGAAATGCTGTGCAACTATTCAGGTGAAAATGCAAAAGAATGCCTACATTACGATCTCAAGTGTCTGTGAACTTTGCACCAAAACAGACTGAATGGAAGGGGATTAAGATGCCCCATTCTGGTGCGTGAGAGTGAATGGGCCCAAAGGTATTTGAAGATGATGTCATAATTGTGTTAGAAGATCCTTTGGAAAGCCTTGCTGGGGAAATTAAAAGACTTTGGAGAAGTGGCTGAATTCAAGATTAATAAACAAAACATGATGATATTATCAAAAAATATAAGAAAAGAAGATCAAATACAATAGATGAATAAGGCAAGTTTCAGAATTGAGAAAAGATTGGAATATAATGACAAAATGTAAATAGTAAGTTATTGAAAAATAATTACGTTCAGCTGTGGAATGTTATTAAGAAAGATTTACAAAGATGAGAGAAACTTAAACTGTCATTTTTGGAGAGAATTTCAGTGAAAAAAATGAATGTTTTTGCCAAGAATGCTGTTTCTGTTTCAGACAATATTGATTTTGAGTAATGATATGTTATTCAAATAATGACAGAGGGATTTACCAGAATTTATGTGGCATGAGAAGAAACCAAGAGTTAAACATAAAGTCTGTGAGATGTGCCTTGTTAAGAATATGGAACAGATACAAACTAAGGTTATGCCCTAAGATGCCTTTGGGGGTTTCAACACCCGAAGTCTTTTATAGAAGGAAAAAACAGCAAAGGGAAAGTGGGTAACTTATCAAGTATTTTTGGAATCTGATTAAGACCAATAGAGAATTATGTCAAATGAAGAATTACTGACAGAGCGTTACAGTTTACAGGACTATTCTTATAAACAAATAGTTGAAAGATTTAAAAGGGATAAGAAAATGTAAACTTTTAAAAAAAGAATAAATCTGAATTTCAGGTGCAGTTATGTACGGGTGATGAACATTTGACAGGTAAGATGTATGAACTTTTGTTCAAAATTGAGTTGAAAGATGAAAAAGTTAAAGATTTTATGAAACAGTGGGCCCAGAACTTGGGATATAATATACAAAGGGAGTTAAATTTCTGTTATGGTCTTAAGGAGAATTTTTATAAAATGATATACTCTTGGTATTTGACTCCAGAAAAATTGACCAAAATGCACAAAGGGGTTTTTAATGTTTGTTGGAAATGTGAGAAACAAGTTGGGACATTTTATCATACATGGTGGACTTGTGAGAAGGTTAAAGAATTTTAGAGACAAATATATAGCCCAATACAAAGGTTCTGAAGGTCAATATGCAATTGAAACCTGAACTGTATTTATTGGATAAACAAACGGAGAAGAGATATGGAAGATTACTGAGATATATGATCACAGCAACAAGATTAACATACTCACAGAAATGGAAAAGTACTGCAATTCCAATGAACAAGAACTGGCTGCTGAAATTGACTGTTCTAGCTGAAACAGACAAACTATCAATATTTATTAGAGAAAAATCATTGTGCTCATTTTTGAAAGACTACAAACCTCCAATAGTATTTTGCTAGAAGAGGGAAAATAACACGTTCACTCCAGAATTTGATAATTACTAGGCCTGGTTAACTCAAAGAAGTGCAGGAATAGTATACAATTGGAGAAGTTATCTCACTGAGTAAAATGTATAAGCAATGTTAGGAAAGTCAGAAGTCAATGTTATTTTTTCTCTCTGTGTTGTTTCTTTTTTAAATGTTTTTCCTTTGTTTCTCTGTTTGTATTGAAAAGTTTTTAATAAAAATATTCCAGAAGAGAGTGTGTGTTACTGTACCTGATTTTTGTTATTTAAACAGCATGTGAGGGTGGGGACTGTAATTTACATAGTCTGGAAATAACCAGACTTGGAATTCGTCCTGATAAAAATCCTTTCCAAACTGCTGTTAGCCCTAGAGAAGAACCCTCTATGCTAATTTGATTACTAGCAAAATAAGAAAAATCAGGCAAACTAAATGCTTACGTGCATTTAACATCATGCCTACTTTATCTCATCGTGGGCTAACATAGTGAATGTATTCCAAACTTATACCACCAACAGCAAAACAAAATTTGTGGTCAAAAAATCACACATCAAAAGAATGCAGGTAAAAGATATCCATGCTTTCTTAATATTCAGAAAGACACTGCAAATATACATTATGTTTTCTTACCCTGACAAAGCAGTTTTCTCTTTCCAACATGGACTGAGCAGAATCAACATCCTGTCTTTCATTAACTAGAGCCTAATAAAATACCAACAAAATCTGTAAAGTAGAACTAATGAATTAAAAATAGCGATCAGAATTAGTTTAATAAGCAGGTCTGCACTGTATGATACAGCAGGTTCCATGACTAACAAGAAGCAGATGAAAATTAAGGTTTTTGAGCTTTCTTTCATACAGATTACTGGGACTTGGGAAGGCACAACTTTGAGGACATAATGTCTTGATAATTCTTCACAGTAAAATAAACATTGTAGGGCAATAACATAGTGAGAGAAATGTCACTTTTACTACTTTCACTATCTAGAACAGTGGTTCTTAACCTAGGTTGAGGGGACTCCTGGAGGTCCACGGAACCCTCACGGGACAGCAGCAGCAACAGCGATGCGACAATGGCAGGGGGGAATGCTGAAACTGCTCCCTTGTTAGCAAATGAGGGAGTTGTTTGAGCACATACACACACACATGCCTCTGTAACTCTAGAGCCCAGGGTCTGAATCCCCACTCAGCCATGGAAACCCACTGAGTGACCTCAGGCAAGTCAGATTCTCTCAGTCTCAGAGAAAGGCAAAGACAACAAATCTTGCCAAGAAAACCACCATGGTAGCTTCAACCTAGGATCACTATAAGGGGAGAGACATGATGGTTAGAAAGAACCTCCTGCTGTCAGTGGCACCTTGTTGTTGTGTGCCTTCAACTCACTTCTGACTTATGGCCCTAAGGTAAGCCTATCACGGGGAGGTGGTGGTAAGATTTGTTCAGATGGGGGTTTGCTTTTGCATTTCTCTGAGGCTGAGAGTACATAACTTGCCCAAGGACACACAATATCTGGGCAGGAATTCTAGTCTCCAGAAGCCTTTAATAAATAAATGTTTGAATATTTAAATCTAAACTTAAATATTTAAATCTTGAATTAAGTCTTTCGGTCCCTGGCAACAAATTATATTTACAGGGAGTCACCAATAAAGGAAAGGTTAAATTGCTGATCCAGAAGGTTAAAAGAAACCTGTTTTGATAGGGTGATCATGCCAACTTGCTTTAAGAAATATTCAATTCATTTTAAATTAATATGTAGAACATTCCTACACACCTTGCAAGTCCCAATTTCAAATATTTAATATTTTAGTACAACTCAGTGTAATTCTTGGGAGCATGCCTAAATACTTTACCATGCTCTGTCCATGTAAAAGATAAAGTAACAGTAGTAAGAAAAGCTACAGTAGTATAAATTGAGAAATATACAAATATATTAAATCATCAGATCAAGAGTAAAAGAAGGTTAAAAGAAACTACCATTAAACGTATTGTGAAGCAGAGCTGCCAATCATATTTTTCCAAGTAGTTACTAACTAAAGAATTCTAAGTAGGGTAGTAGCGGAAGAGTACTGTGGTGGATCTTCCAGCATTTCTATTGATATCTGCCAGCTATCACTGCCAGCTATCACATTTATGTAACCTTCAGCAAATGTAATGGAGCCTTCCAGGATGGTAGAGCTCCCCTCCACCAACAGAGGGGCACCTCCAAGTCAAAGAACTGCCCTCCGTCATACACCGTTGTTGTGTGCCTTCAAGTCAGTTTCCAACTTATGGCAACCCTAAGGCAAACCTATCATACAGATTATTATTTATCCCAAACCCTAACACTTTTATAATATGATTTCATTTTAATTACACAAAATAATTAAAATACAACTGCAATATGAAAAGTTCTCATGCAGAGCAAACAGCAACTATGTTTCTTCTAAAATCAAAACACATTCATTCAATAAACTGCACGGAACTCAAAGAATGGAGTCCTTCAGAACAGTGAAGTTGCGATCAGCCCTTTTGGAATGTGTACCTTTTTCCAGGGTCACACTTAACAGAAGAGTGTAGGCAAGATAGCTTTCCTTCTCCCAGAGGTTGATGAAGCTTTAACAGACAATTCCTGGTATTAATCGTTTACTCTTACCCCAGTTCCCAAGTCAGCTGTACCTGAGCAATGGAAAAATGTTTCTTTGTCAGCCAGCTCTCTGGAATTTTTGACCTTTCAGGTGGAGTGCTTCTTGTCTTGCTTGATGATCTGCTTAAGGATTTAGAGGTTGCTGGAAGAGACTTGGAAGGGAGGGGTTACAATGAATGTTGCACATTCTACATACCCCAATTTTCAAATATATCTATAAAAGTGGTATACCTAAAATATGCTCAGTATTAATGCCTGTATCTGTCTCAGTATTCACTTCAAAAGAAGCTGCAAAGTGTGGCGCACTGCAGCTTGAACTCTCTTCTGTTTTCAGTCCAGTACCAGCGGCAACTAACTGAAACGTATAGTCATTCCTTTCACAGGTTTCGTGAAAACTCAGACCCCTCTGCAAAATTTTAAGCAGTGTATATACATACCATAATATTATTTTACATATTCAAATCTGCTTCCAGAACAAAACTTTAATAGTTTGACAGACAGACAGACTTCAAAACAGCCAGAGAGTGCCCCTATTGAATCAATGGCAATGATGAAGACCAAACAAGACATGCCGTGGCACTGCATGAGTTCTACAGTAAACATACTTAAAAAAAAAAGTATGAATGGCAAAAATAATATCTTTACAATATTTAGAAATTGCATCAAAATCATATTGGGCATGAGAAGTAAATAAGTTATTTAGAATCTAATGTTTAGCCATACATTTAAACACACACTGCAAAGCTTCTCCCACTGTTCACTGACAAGAAAAATATAATACTCCAAAAACCTTATAACTTGTGAGCAGTGATTTTGAGTGTTCAAAGCATATGTTGCTTGTATAATCTTTATAACAACCATGTAGCAAATTTGGGCCTTAGGCCAAGACAGCATCGTGTGTCTAAGGCCGCCTAGTCTGTTTAGAGCACAGGTGATTCAAACCCAGGACCATATGGCTTAGTTTAATAAAGCACTATACCTCTGTTCGGAGGTGAGTTCCACTGAGTCCAATTCCCCAAATAATTTATTTAATTTCTATCGCACCAACATGAAGCACAAAGTAATCAAGATAGCTTCAAAAAGCAAGATAAATTGATAATAGGATTGGACTCTTATCCTCTGCACTTAAACATCTTATAAAAATGAAGACCACTGACCCTGAATAAGATTTAAATCAGAAAACTTGGATAACTTTTCAAATGTTGAAAATCTAGGTATCTGTGATATACTTTGCTGTGTTTAAATCAATTGACTTTACTGGGGTTTCAAATTTAAGAAGAACTGATTACATTAAGATAAAATCCTGCTTTACCCATCTTACAATTCAAGTTTTACAACATATTTTGTGATACTGCGAAATAACTGATACATTCCCATTGTAGACACTCACTTGTTTTGCATCTGGTCTCATCTCCTCCATCTGGGCCCTTGGACAACGAAGTCTTATAAGCCACTCCAAGTCTGAACTCTCCTGTTTTGGTACTCCAGGGTATGTCTTGCATAAGAATATTTAAATATAAAAAACAAAAACAAAATCACACTATATTTGATTATGTCTACAAAAGATAAGAACTAGGGTTAATAAAAACAACCTTCAGGGGACCTGAAAGTGGCAGACACACTTTCAGATTACAGCTTGGCAAACCAGATATCAGCTTTCTAGTAACAAACTGTTAAGTGTCTTTCTTTTCTACTGAGTGGAACGAGCAACTGGCATTTAGATGTTGTACATCGGAACTGTTCCAGTGTTACATCATAGTAAGCACTAGGACACCAGTTCTCAGTTCCAGCTAGCTCAGTTCTTTCCAATCAGTCAGGCCAGACTTGCTTTTTTTCTGAAAGCACTGATAATGTGCTCTACAATAGGGAAGGTGACACAACAGTAGTAGATATACAGCTGACTAAGGCCATTCCCACACTACATTGTTATAGTGTTGGTATTCCACTTTCAATATCCTGTGGAATTCTGCAGTTGGTAGTTTACTGAGGCCAAAGAGCTCCCTAGCTGAGAATTCCCCTCCCTAAATTGCAAACCCCAGGATTCCATAGGATGTTGAAAGTGGAATAATAGCACAATAACAGTGTAGTGCAGAAATGACCTAAGATTTAAACTAAAACTAACAAGACAAAGTAAGAAATCAGAAAAAAGATTTTAAAAAGAATTATGTTGAACAGAGTGCTTTAGAAGTATGGAGCATTATCTCCAAAATGTTAAAACATGATATTCCAGATCCTAACAGTGTTCCCTCATTCAGTAGTTCCCAACAATGTTCATCTTCTACAGTGAGACTGATAAAGTAAGCAACAAGCAAAGCCCTACGCATGTCCAACAACCTTCACTATAAATTGAGGAAAGAGATTACAGACACTCCCCACTTTTTGACAACTCATTTTTTGACATTAACGCTTTCAAAAGTTGTAAATTATAGACATGTACTGTTCTTTCAACGTGGGATCCACTCTTTTGTCAGTTCTTCTCCTCTTGCCTCTTTCTTGTAGGGAACATGAGGTAGTTACAAAGGCTCACGTGGGACTGTGCATGCAGACCTAAGTAAGCCTTCGTAATTCCCTCACGTTCAATACAGGAAGAAGTCAAGAGGTGAAGTGATGGAAGACTGGTTTCCACTTTTCAACCATTTCCACCTTCTGACAGTACTTTGGTCCTTAACCCATCAGATAAGCAGGGGATGCCTGTAATTTGGTTTCTCTGTAACAACCACAATAAACCTTAAAAGACAGTAGGCGACTGAAACACCAGACCTCCAGTTCTGGGCAGTTTTGCTATCTATGCTTGCCGTGCACACGTGTCCATAAAAACGTCTGAACTGTTACTGTGGTAGTTAGCCCTCTCTCGGGGTCTACAATTTATTAACACCAATATTAAATATATCTCCACGTGCTAGAGAGGGTGCCCCGGACGAGCACGCAGGCAGGCACAGCCGAACGGCCGTGATCTGGAAAAACCTGGTCTGGCCAGTACACAATCTGTCATAGCCCCAGGAGCCCTCCAGACATGCACACATCAAAATTTACAAAGAGTTTTCTGCCCTGAGAAGCAGCTTGACAGGATTAGCGATCCTGACAAACAGTCCATCGAGCGAGAGCAATTTACGTACTGCTGCAGCTTTTGACAAGCCCGGCTAAAACCAATCAAACTAAGAACTCTGACATTTTGGGGCTCTGTCCTCTTAATCATGCACATTTTGGCGCTTTGTTTTAGCTCCTCGACCTATTGTTCTCCCTGGGAAAGGATTAGCCCTCCAGGTACATTTTCCCCTATTAAAAGACTGGATTTTTGAACGGTCCCTCGAACCGCTCCGGTTTCTTCTCGGCTCTGCACCATTTCATCCGGCTATCCCTTCAGCCATCCACGTACTGAGCCGCTTCTCTCGCTCCGCTGGTGTCTCGGACTTCGGACCAGGTGCAATATACCCCGAAAATACCTTCTCAAAATCCCCTATCAATTTTCCTCTCTTTTTTATTTTTCTCTAGGGTCTGTGTGAGTGAGTGCATAAATGCGAATGTGCGCAAGGACTGATTTTTAAATAAAAATAATTAAATTAGCAATTTGGTGTGGTTTTTGGTCTGGCCTGACCCCGTAAACATTGGGTTGGAAAGATCTTGCTAGGTTACCCTGCCTCTTGCGGTGCCACAGCTTGTGCTCTTCCTAATTTTAATTCCCCATTGACTAAAGCATATCAAGGTGTCCCCCATGGGACCCCCAGAAATCAGGGTAACACAACGAACAAAACAGAAAATAAAGTTGATCACAGAAAAAAATTCTGCTTTACCTGTCTTTTATGCTGTTTATATACCTGTTCTTACTTATTATTTTCTGGATTTTATTTTATGGCTGAAGAATAGCTAACAAATATTTTTAGTAATGTAAAATCAAAGTTGATTTTCTTTATTTCTATTTATAAAATGTATTGATTGTCTTCCCACCAACAGGTGCCCAATATAATATATTCACATTTCACTTTCCAAGTGGTATATTTCTGCTGCATCTCCTGTTTTTAATTCTGCCTCTTTAAAAAAGATACAGAAGATCACACACCGGTCTAGTGTAGGTTATAGGAAGCCAGACAGAGTAATCAACAATGCCTTCCCGCAATGAACGCTTAATTCAGTAATTTCTGTCTAAGTCTGATGCTGTCCCTTCTATTCAATCATCTTTATTCAATATGCCTTTGAAAAAATAACACTTCTTGAAAAATGCTAAGAATTTTGCAGGGAATTGCTAGGAAATAAGGAAATGTATATATGTCTTAAATAACGTGGAAGAGGAAAGAATCAACATAAACATTACAATTCACATAATATCCATTAATATGTTCTTAAAATTCATATGTCCACTAAACGGCATGCCTCAATTTTAATCACACAATTTCAAAGAAAACATTTCACCTGTGTACCTGGTAAGATGTAACAGGCATCCATTCTGCACATTTTGTTAAATCTTCTTCTCCATCTAAACTGTTTGGGAATTCAGTCTTTTGAGGTTGTGATGACATTCGCTGCATTAAGGAGAAGTAAGAAAAATTTTTAAAAATCTTCTGTACCTCGAAGTATGTCTCACTGCCATCCACATCTGAGTAACAGTGCACATCAGAAAGGGTTATAACCTGTAACTGATCTCTCTTCTGTTTTCCCAAAACAAGGTACCCTCTAAAAGCTACAGTAAAAAAGATTTTCTCTGGTGAGATGACTTAAGCAACTTGGAAGAAAGCAAATGTCTTTTGTCATCCTAGGAAAACAAGCAAAGTAAGCATTAAGGAAATTAAAGCTGGAGAAGAGAAATTTTAATCAGAACAGATAATTTGTCTTCTGAATGCTCACATTGTTTTTTTTAACCATATCTAATTTTGTCAAAGGGTTTTGCTGAAAGGCTAATTAAATAGTTTCACTCAAGATAATAAAAAATTAATCACTGATTTTAGAATCACCATTTCACACAATGGCAAAACTAGTCATATGGTAGAAGTAGCCAACCTGTGGTTGTCCAGCTCTTGTTAAACTGCAACTCCTTTCATCCTTCACTATTGGCTATGCTAAGTGGAAGACTGTCACTGGAGACTAATTCCAAAAAGACAAAAAAAAATCTTCAACATACTTGCTCTACACACACGCACACTCTTCACAGTGCCCGGTTTAAGAACATAAGAGCCACTGGACTAATGGCCAGCTACTTCAGTATTCTCTTCACTTGTGGGTAACAAAAAGTCCACAAGTTGCACGTGAATGCAATAGCTTCCTTCCGCTCATGTTCCCCAGCAAATAAGAGGGACATACAGCCTGTGATACTGAAGGTAGTATATATCCACCAGGATTATTAGCCACTGGTAGTTTTATCCTTAATGAATCTAAAGAATCCCCTTTAAAGATGACCATGGTGACAGTCATCACTACATTTTGTAGAATTTTAAAGTTTAACTATGCATTGTGTAAGGAAGCACTCTTTTATCGTTCCTGAATATCTCATCCTTTAGCTTCAAATGTCAGTATAATGTGAGAAGCAGAAGCGCTTTATCATTAAATTGGTTATGTAATATGCACAAAGTCTAAAACTGGACATCTATGTAATGCATTGTAAGTCATAGTCCACCCAATGGTCAGTCCATGAGACTGCTAGTCCCTGGTAAGTTTTCAGGAAAGAAAAGAAACAATTGTAACCAATGGCCACAATTATAATACAAGCTCCTTGCAACAATGCCAATCCTGCACATCAGAGACCTTGGGACGCACTGGCATAGCATACATGTTGAATCAAATCTCCAGCCACACCTACCAAATTTGGTCAAAATCTGTCCCAGTCATTTTTATGTGATGTAGTAACAAGCACATGAACATACAGAAACTTCAAATCATTTGTACAGATAAATTACACATGAAATCATACCAGGAATTTTACACAGTGGTTTAATTCTGAAATTTAGTTGCTTGGTCAGTACATACTGAGAATTCATCTCACAGTCCTGCATGTGGGACTGACTGGGGGAAGGAAAGAACAGGTTGCTTACCTGTAACTGGTTTTTCAAGTGGTCACCTGTGAATGCCCACAACAGTGTTTTGTGTCTTCACAAAACTATGCACAGAACTCTCCAGATGAGTGTGCATATACAGAGGCAATATTCCTGCCCTTTACTCCATTCTACATGCCTGAGAGTGCCAAAACTACTATTCAGTTCCATAGTCCACTGGAAAATATCAGATAGGGCACTGGAGGGGGGTTCACACATATGTGAGTTCACACATGACCACTCAAAGAACCAGAGTCATAGATAAGCAATCTCTTCTTTTTTAATACTCTCCTTCCCATGCAGATAGATGAATAGATAGCGAACTTATTGGAGGAGGTTCCGCATAACCCCAGCACAGAGGCAAATACAGTACAGCCAAAGGAGAATCCATCTGAGCTCAGATATCCCATCAGTAATGAAAGATGAATATTGAAGGCTGAGACCACTTTGCAGCCATCCAAAGCTCCAGCACAGGAACTCCCCTTTGTAATACAGCTGAAGCAGCTAGTGCTCTTGTCAAATACTCTTGTCAAATGGCCTCAGACACTTTCAGGAACAAACTATTTGGCTAGTTTACCCTGATAAATTTTATGTGTTGAGCATGGTGAAGCTGTCTCTGACCCAAAGAGCAAGCACTGCTAACAGAAGTTCTTCTGGATCTGACAGAGTGATGATGCCACTAGAAACCAGTTGTTGATACAAGCATCCCCTGCTTATCTGATGGGTTAGAGACCAGAGGAGTACCAGAAAGTGAAATTGGTTGAAAAGTGGAATCCAGTCTTCTTCCAGTAGGGAACATTAGAAAATTATGGACATTTGTTTGGGACGCCACAGATGCACACTGCTTGCAAAGCCTCTCAGTCAGCTTGGCACTTTTTTCTCCCTCTCAGCTCACTTTGGACCATAAATGTACATGCACTGCTTGCAAAATCTCTCAGTCATTTTGGTGCCTTTTTTCCCTCTCAGTTCACCTTGCAAGCCATGTGCATATGGTCCCAAGTGAGCCTCCATAACTCCTTCACATTCCCTACAGGAGAAAGGCAAGAGGAGAAAAACTGACAAAAGAACAGACCCTGCATCAAACGAATGGTACACACCTAGAATTGACAATGGTCAAAAGAGCAGAACATCAAAAAAAGGGCAACTGAAAAGTGTGGGACACCTGCATATGGAAAAACATCTGTAGTAAGTAATTCATCGTTAGACTTAAAAACAGAATTAATGTCTCTATACGCTACTTCTTCAATCACGGATTGAATATGAGAAGTATAATTGTGTTCTGTAACGGCCTCATTACTCACAGCCAGACTGACTGACACTGGTTGTGCTGGTTTCAACACACTCGACATCAGTGCCTTTAAACAAGTTAACAGTGAGGGCTGTACTTCAAGATATTCCAGTCCCCTGATCTGACTCCCTTCTGTCCTGTCAGTCAAGCACTGCCACTGGCCAATCAAATATACTTGTTTGAGTATGTTCTACCATCTTCTTTAGAATCTACATTTCCAATATGGCAGCCTGTAGCAGTAGAGAAACTTCTGCTCAGAACCTTGAGTTCCAAACTCTGCATTACAAAGGAAGTCAGGGTTTTTTACCCGTACTACTCACTTTATCCTTTTTTCCCCCTCTAATTAAATCATCCTGTTTCTCTTTATCTCTTTCCTTTTTCAGTGGAGGAGGGGTTGCTCCAACACTCTTTGCCTCACTATAATGAAAATTCCCTTTAAAGTTGGCTCTTACATATCCCCCTAGATATGCTGAGTAGTGGACATCCCGGACTGAATATTCTAATTAATTTCCAAAGCTATCACGTACTGGGTAGCAGTCAGTGAGCTCCCTGGAGTCCACCATCAGAGATTTTGCTGCCTCTACACCAATTTTCTCCATTTTTTGAGGGAAAGTACTCAAATCTTTAGTGGTCTACTCTACCTTCTTCTTCTGTTTTGGAGCCTTTGGCGCATCCTTCAATTCAAAATCCTTTTCACTTTCCTCAACGATAAAAATACTCTACACAGCTCTGCTTTTTTCTCATCCTCAACAGACATCTGCGTAGATTTATCATTTGCCCTCTACCTGCATTTTCTCTTGCCTCTTCTTTTTTAGTTCCATACTTCATTGAATAAGGCATCCTTTCACAGAAGTTTTACTGGAATCCCAAACTATTCTAATATTAGAGCCTTCTTCCAAATTGTCTTCAAAATATTCTGCCAATCTTCTTCTATATGTTTTTAAAACATGTTCATCTTGAAGGAAAGCTTCAAGCAAACTCCAGGCCCCCCTCATATTTTTCCCACTCAAGATTAAAGTCATAGGATTATGATCTGAAAAAGCACTATTGATTTTTGTTATACCATTAGCCAATATCTTTGAGATTAGAAATTTTATCTATTCTAAAGATTTATGTCTTTTTGAAAAAACATAAATTTCTTAGCATTTCCAAACTTAAATCTCCAAGCAAACGCCACTCCCAAATTGTCCATCATATCTCCCCCCCCCCCAAAAAAAAGGCTTTGGGAGTTTTCCTTGTCTGATTTTTACATTTTCCTTTGGAGATCTATCCACTGGTGTGGAAATCATACAATTCAACATCTGAGAAGCATCCAACACTCAAACAAATAACTCAATAATTAATTTATCTATTAGTTTCTCCTAGAAATCCCCCTTATTGTCAGTAGGGGCATAAACCCCTACTGATAATATTTTAGTCCTTCAGTAATCAATTTGATCCCCCACATGCCTACCCTCTTGATCTTCAAATACAATTTCTGGTGACAGATTAGGATTCACATACATGACAACTCCATTTTTCTTCAATGAATTGCTCAGCTAGTTTAGGACAATGTAGGTACTTAATGTCTCTTCTTCTTAGATGAGTTACTTGGGGACAAATTAAATCTTGTTTCAACTTGTTCTAATAATGGAATATTTTAGTCTTTTTCTGGAATATATTTATGCCCCATGCATTCCATGTAATGCATCTCAACTTCATATCAGGCAGACAGTTTAGAAAATACCACACTCATTATGCTTCTAATTGCATCTTGTTCTCCATTCGATATCTTACCCTTATCCTTGGCCGACTTGTGGTCCAGCACAAGTTCTCGAATTTCCTCTTCCTCTTGCTCTCCTGATTGGTCCAATTTTTTTTATGTTTCTGTACAATTTTTTTTTGCTTTTTGTACAGTGTTCATTAAAAATCTTCTTTGCATAAAATTAAAGGAGATACTTTCTAGCTGTTCCCACCTAACTGAGATTTTATTCTGCTTCAGCTTATCAAGCAGAAAAGCATATTCCCTTCTCTTGCGCAAAATCCTGATAAGTATATCCTCAGACATCATTACCTCAACCTCATCAATCTTCATCTTGTTCTCAAAGTGACACTGCAACACTTAGTCTCTGGTCTGCTTTCAGACAAAACAATCACATCTCCTTGTAAATTTCTGTTTGTCTAAATGTGAAGAAATGCAGTAAACACAATCCAATCCAGAATCTGTTTTCCTTGTGCTTCTCCAGTAGATTTACAATGGCCTCCACCATACTTTCTCAAATATTTTCATTTCTCGTTCAGCGATAAAACATAAGCAATTCTCCCTTTCCTGTTGTTCCATTAAGACAAAAGCATGTAGGTGATGTTCACATTCTCTGATCAGATTCTCCTTTCTGGGTTAGAACTTCTCTGTTTTCTATTCCACAGTCTGAATCCTTTCCTTTACCATATCTGCCAGCGTACAAGATGTACTTTTTTCCCAAAAAATGCCTTCTGAAAATAGGGTATATCTTATACACCGCCGCATCTTACACACCAGCAAATACACGTAACTCCTGCTGGACCTGAATGCATAGGAAACCAAGGAGGGTGAAGGTGTGCTCTTGCAAGTCCTCCTTTAACCCCCTCTTCCTGTCATTTTGCCTGCGTGGGGAGAAGTCCCCACCAAGGCAAAATGCATAGGAAAGGCACAGAAGCGAAAAGAGCTTCCTTCTCCCTCTTTCCTGTCATTTTGCCTGGACAGGGAGAAATCCCCAGAGAGGCAAAAAAAAAAAAAAAAAAGGAAAGGAAAGGTGGGGTAAAAGGAGTTCCTTTCTCTCCCACTTCCTGTCGTTTTGCCTGGGTGGGGAGAAGTCCCTGCCAAAGCAGAAAGGAAAGGAAAGATGGGGTAAAAGGAGCTCCTTTCTCCTTCCTTCTTGTTTTTTTCCCACAACACGATCTACCATGAGTTAAAGTAACATTAAAATAACATTAAAAAGAAAAAAGGTCTACTTTTAATATGTCTACAATTACTCTCCTAGCAGACAACAAAGGAAGAAAACATTCCGACTCAAGCTGCTTATGCAGTGAACAAAATGGAATTGTAGGAAATGAGTTCAGGCACACACATTTGGATGCAATGGGAGGAGGTGTAAGGCTCCCACCAAAATCACATAGCTCTAGAATGTTCATGGCTCTGCACAGATGCAAGACCCATTTGGGTGAGTCACAGATACTATTAAGAAGAAGAAACTGTTCACAGTATGATTCTTGCCCAACAAAATAAAATGATGGTGGTGAGCAAGGCTATAGGGCTTCATCAGATTTACACTTCCTGATTCTGTGCACATCAACACTATTACATCTTGGAGACAGGCAACCTGCAGACCCACTATACGCTAAGCATACTTAATCAATTAGAATACTTATGTTGCCCATTGAATATCCACAGACTGCTATCCCCTTACCCAATTTTAGGCTTGTTAAAATACCGTTTACAGAAATATTTACCTTCTTGGTTTTAGCATGTCTACGATATCGATGTCGAGCTCCTGGACAGCAAACCTTTATAAGCCAGTCTTCTCCTGAACTTTCACTACTTAAGGATGTTGATGAATCAGTCTGAAAAACATTAATATAACCAAAAACAAATGAAAAATAGTGCAGAGAAATAGTGCTTTCTAGTTCTGAATAATGTGCAGAATATTCAGATTGATACAGTTGACTGGCTTCTTTTCAGACATCAATTGCTAACCAGAATGTAAGAATCCTCATAACTGAATCACCACAGACTAAATCAGTCAAGTTCTTACCACTGGCTATGCTAGCTAGGACTTGCATTCCACCAACACTGACAGGATCATACAGTCCCCATCACTGAGTTAAATACAACTTTGTTTCCATTTATTTCATCTGTATGCTATGCAGAGACCTCCTCATATGGGACAGAATGAATGAATGAATAAATAAATAAGTAAATAAATGGAGTTGCTCCATTGAAATGAATAGGTCGTTCATTACAATTAAATCGCTCTTATTTCAATGGGACTACTCTAGTTAAGAATATCAGCAGATTTAGCTCTAAGTATGATGGACACCACCTGTTGAAATATCATACTCCACAAGGTTACCATTTACAGAGGAGCCAGTATCAAGGGAGCCACTCACAAACCGCAGCACCTGCCACTTTGCCCAATTTAAATTCCTCCCCAACAGTCCACTGCACTCCCTCCATGTGGTCGCTGCTAGCAGCAAAACAGGAAAGGCAGATAATTTGGGTGGGGGCTGGAGCTGAGGAAAAACAGTCAAGGATTACCAAACAAGGAAGCAAGAAATAAACTCTTTTAGGGGAAACAAATAGAGAGAAAAAGCAGCAAGAAAAGAGGGAGATTGGAACTAGCTGCTTGTCACAGCAAGGCAGAAAACTAGACTGACCACATAGAGAAGCTCCTTTGAAACAACTTCTGTGTTCCTGCCTGTTGGAAAGTAAGTAGAGACAACCCCAAGTAAGGATGTTCCTCCCTCTTCACCGGAAAATTACAAAATACTTTTAACTCTCCTGTCCTAGATGGATTTCAGTGTTTGACAGTTAAATACAGAGACACTCTAAGCTGTGCTCTCTGATCAGAGCCCAGAGTTCTTACTGATGGAGCCTGATGACTCAATGTGAGAAGTTATCCACAGTTAGTGCTTGTCACTGTGATTACTACAGGTCTTGGCCACAGAAACTCTGAGCTCAGCACTGTGATCAGTTTTAGAACCACATCTGAACTCTGGTGTATGTGAGATAATAATCAGGGGGGGGGGGGGACACTGAATGGGTACAATTTTCATTTCTCTCACCACTGTGTAAGCACTGATGATTTCCTAAATCTAAGAGTAGAGACAATGGCATAGATCTGAGGCTTGGTTTTCAACAAATAGGGAAAAGGGTAAATATGCTACATGGGCTAGCAGGTGAAGGTCCTGAGCAGATCAAGAGATCAAGGCAGAAGTGGGGAATGTAATACCCTCCAGATATTGTACAACTCCCACCAGTCCTAGCTAGCATGCCCAATGGTGAAAGATGGTGGGAGATGTAACCGAGACGTAATTCAACAACCACTCTTCAAGCCAAGCCCTGATGGTGGCAGCACCTCAAGATGCCTTGACAGTGCTTCACAGGTGAGGCGAAGGTGGAACCTCACCAAACACAGCAACGTTAATCAGTAGCTAGTGATCTGCAAATGATACCTTCAAGCCCAACTAGAGGAGAACAGCCACTGAATACCTGCCATCCACCTCTAATGCTGCTGCCTCTGTTATCTTAGCAAGAGCCAGGAAGCATCCCTGGAACTTCCTCTTCATGAGAAGAAGGAATATACAAATGGCATTGAAAAATCTGGGAATAAAAAAGTGAGCCTGTGTGTGCGTGTACCTATGTCTGCATACAGTGTTCCTGTCAACCTACACCAACCATATAGTTTTCCTTCAGATCCATGTTTGCCTAGAAAGCCAACTCCTCCAGAAGCAAGAGATGGAATGGTCTGAAAGGGAACCCCTTTACAGCTACCTTCTCCTCCAAGGCATACAAATTTGTCTACCATACAAAATCAAACTATTGATCTACCTAGTCCAGTATGAGATACTGTCATGGGTTTCAGGACGGTTCTCAGCCCAGCTACCAGCAATCCTTTTCACTGGAGATCACAGGAACTGAACCTGGCTCTTCTACACAAACTCTGTCAGTAACTGAAAGCATAAACTCCCTCCAGTCAGTGACCTGCTCAAATCTCATTCCAAGTGGAAAACTCATGCCAACATTCATATTTGGCTTACAAGTGTCATACTTTGGTCTGGAACTGGTACCTGAATTCCTCTTGTGATAGAGTGTAGCCAAGGTGAGGAATCTGGCAATCGTAAGTGATCAAATGTGAAAACCAAAAAGAAATTATTACATTGTTCCTCCCCAAACAGACATAAGTCTCACAGGCAAAAACATGTGGAGTACATAATGAAAAAATTCCACTATGTTCATAGAATAATGGCTCTATTTTGTTGCAGATCACTATGCTTTATATACTGTTAAAGTAACCTATTTATATAAGTACTTGTTAACTTAATCTACTCTAAAAAGCTCCCAAGATTTTAAGCCTATACTTGGAACCATACATAATGCTTTATTAAGAAGTGGTGGAGTCATCATCCAGCTAGGTATTGAAGGGCAATGCCTCCGCAGTGGCAAAAGGCCTTATATGGAAAGGATGCTAATCTCACTCCGATTTTATATTCCGAAGACTCAGAAGTAGCCGTGCCTGCCACTGCAAGTCATCTGCGTCTCCTGCACTATGTTTAGACTTTTTAGACAAAATTCTCAAAAGGAAGAACTACTGGCAAGCCATTATTATTATTTTTATTACGGAGTGATTCTCAAAAGGCATTGCACACATTACACAGAATTAGCAGAAAGTATTGGTGTATTATTCTGCCACCTCTTTCAGCCTGAATCAATAGGACATGATGCCAGAATAAATTCCGTCGAATTCAGGCTAGCATAGGCCATTCCCGCACTAGCCTATTATAGCGCTACTATCCCACTTGCAGCATCCTATGGAATCCTGGGGTCTGCAGTTTAGGGAGGAGCCGACTGGCCCCTCCCTAAACTGCAAACCCCGGGATTCCACAGAATGCTGCAAGTGGAATAATAGCGCTATAACAGGCTGGTGCGAAACAGTTCGAAATTAACAATCAAGCGCTGAGCATCTAGAACTCGGCGGCGCCAGTGGCTTCCAGGGCGTGCAGCTCTGCGCCCAGAAGCAGACTTTCGGCAGCGTAACTCCTGCGAAGGTTCGCTTTACTCAGCGTTCACGCCACCTGTGCTCAATGGGGCTTACGCTCTGGTAGGTGCCTCAGCCTGCTTATTCTCACCAAAGAAGGAACAGTGAAAACGGGCAGCAGAGGAGCCAGAGGCAAGGCACCCCTCTCCCCACGAGGCAGGGCGGCCCGGCGCGCCGTGTTCACAGCCCCTTCCCCGCCGGGGCCGCGTCACCCCGCCAGCCGCGCCTGGTACTGGCCCCCGCCTCACGCCCACTCACCCTTTGCGGGGGGTCCGAGGGAGGAGGGGACTCTCGAGGCGTCGATGTAAAAGGCCCGAGCTGGACAGTGCCCACGCTGTCCCCCGCGACCTCCATCCCCCCGCCCGCCCGCACCGCCCAGCCCTCAGGGGGCAGATGGTCTTGCCCGCCCTCTTCCCGCCGCCGCCGCCCTTCCCTTCACTACTCCCTCAGGTCCCTGAGGAAAGGCATAACGGCCCTCCCGTGTCCCTCCGCCAGAAAAAATAATAGTTCCCCACCTTCTCTTTTCTTAGGTGTCTTATGAAAGCCGCGGTGACCACAAAGAAAAAAAAAATGAAAACACGTTTTAAGCATTGCATTTAAAAACTCAGAGCGCCTTTTATATCACTTGTATTTTCCTTTTTGCAGTTCACCTGAATGAGACGGACGGAGTGGTGAAAATCTTGTTGTATCCATCCGCGTTAGGTTGCTGAGCGCCCGCGCGTACCCATAGCAATCCGGGTACGTCGCCCTTTGTGGTGGTGGACGTCTTTTAAAAAAATAAAACATACAAGACGAATTGCCGGCAGCTAGCCAGGCTAGCTTCTGGTTGAAAACAGCCTGCCTTGCATTTATGGAAAGGCTGAAACCCGGGCCATTTCTTCACTAGCCTGTTCTAGTGCCATTATTCCACTTTCAACCTCTTGTGGGATCCTCAGGTTTGCAGTGTAGGGAGGGGACTTTGATAATGGCGCTGTCACGGGCTAGTGTGGAAATGGCCCCCGTAGAGCCACTTCAAGCAGGAAGATGGGAGTAGCTGGTGTGCCCACAGAATCTCTTTCCTGCCTCCGTGGCCCAGCAGGAGGAACCAGGGCTCAAAATGGTCCCCCGGGCAAGCTGGTCTCCTGTTGACATATATCCTCTTTACCTCCATCCTTTACCGTCTGTCCCTGTGGACAGAGTTGGTACTAATTTATTCTGTCGAGCTTGTCTCCCTGATGTTTGGTGATTCTGGATTTGCCTTTTAAATTCTATTAAATTGTGTGTATTTTGGAACTAGCGTTCATAAACAGCAGATTAGAAGGCTGACCATGATGTCTCTATCCTTCAAGGACTGATACAGCTGGAATCAGTGGAGTTAACAGCTATCATGGTAGCCTTGGAACTAAAACAGAGACAGCAGATGCCACGCAAGATCAGGAAATATAATTACAGTTTGCCATCACTGAGGTAATGGCCCTCAAGTATTAATATACTTAAAATTCCTCTCCTCACCTGCAGGGGATCCTTTCTTGTTTCTTATTGACATCTGAAATCACCCCAAGTGTGTTGGGGGGGGGACTTTTAAAAACGTTAGTCTGTCACAGCAAAAGCAAGAATCCTGTGGCCCCTTACATACTAACTGAAGATTACCAATTTGGCATAAGCTTTTGAGGAATCCAGCCCAGTTTGTTGCCCTGCTATTGATTTGCTGATTCTTTGGGTACACAGGTTACACAGGAAGCTGTTTTCATACTGAGTTTAGACCAGTTGTAGTCAAGGTGGTGACCTGTGGGATGGTGCTGGCCCACAAGCCATTGACTGCCAGTTTTTAGTGAGTTTCTAGGAAAGAAGCAGTTGTAGCCAAGGGACACAAGTATGGTGCTGGTGCCTGGTATATTAAGAAAAAACATCCCAGCCCCCCACATCTGATTGCCTTAGAAGCAGTGGTTTGGACCAGCTAGCCATATTGTGAACTCTGACTGGCAGTGGCTGTCCAGGGTTTTTGGCAAGATTGTTTCCTAGCCCTGCCTGGAGATCCCTGGAATTCCATCTAAGATTGATAATCCAAGTGCTATGTCTGATCTTGCTTAATCTCTGGAATCAGATGAGATTAGGTGTGTTTGGGATAGTATGGTGATGAGCAAAATGTGACTCTGTTTATCTTCCAGAAACAAACATCTGAGTGTTTTTCTGGGAGAAACCTTCCCATTTGTCCTGCTTTTTGCTTTGGTTATCATGATCCTGTCCAAAAACAGCCAAGCTGTCAACCGTCTGAATTTTTTCCTTCTCCTCTTTGCCCCCTGAACCCCTTTTCTGTGGCTATGTTCCTCTCTTTATTTTCCCTCCCAAAAGCCTCATGCTTCCTGGACTTAGAAGCCAGTCCTCTGTAGTCCATATATGCCCCACAATTTGTACCCTGTGTTCCAAAGTTTCACAGTCCTGGCTTCTATATTAAGTATACCTGTTTGAATAATTTTCCATATTGTAAATAAATACCCTAAAGGTACCAAATCCCGTCTGATCTTGGAAGATAAGCAGGATCAGCTTAGTACTTGAATAGGAGACAGACAACAAATACCAGGTGCTACAGGCTGTATTTTAGAGATAAACCACCTTGAGTATTCCTTTCCTAAGAAAGGAATAAATGAAGGAAGGAAGGAAAGAAAAGGAATACTGTTTGTATAAGTCAACAGGTAACTTGAAGGCAAGTATGCACACAAATAAAGCTCTGCTCAGCCATGGAAACCACTGGGTGGCCTCAGCCAAATTACATTCTTTCAACCTCAGAGAAAGGCAAAGGCAAACCACTTCTGAATAAATCAGGCCAAGAAAACCGTGTGATCAGCTTGCCTTACGGTTGCCATAAGCTGGAAACAACTTCAGGGCACACAGCAACATTGAAATAAAGCTGGCTTATGGAATTACACTTTGTCTTTTCTTTCATGTGCTTATTATGTATTGGGCTTTTCGTTATTTATGAGTAGAACAATTTGCTCTTATAAGCAATATTATACTTTCTGTTGCAATTACTTGCAACATTTGAGTCTTGGTAGTTTGTGATGCCTCCTTTGGTAGGGGAATATTAAACCCCTTTTGCTCTTGGAAGTCTATGAGCCTACACCAGGTTCTGTGGTTCAAGAGATTTTATTATTTGGTTAAGTCAGGATGTTCTTTTCTGAGACTTGAAAGAGCAGATCTTGTCAAAACAGGGCCTCTCCCAAGGCACTATTTAAGCCACAGCCTTTTGCAAGACTCTGGCCTTTCTTCCTCTAAAGCAGTGGTTCTTAACTTTTTATTTATGAGGGTCCCCAGTAAATATAATTTGTTGTCAGGTCCCCCCGGCAAACTCAACTCAAGATTTAGATATTTAAATTGAGATTCGAATATTCAAATATATATTTATTTATTGAAGGTTTCTGGAGACTAGGATTCAAATCCCCGCTCAGACGCTGGTGACCTTGGGCAAGTCACATTCTCTCAGCCTCAGAGGAAGGCAAAGGCAAACCCTTTCTGAACAAATCTTGCCAAAAGAAGAAAAAACCCTGTGAGAGATTCACTTTAGGGTTGTCATAAGTCAGAAGTGATTTGAAGGCACAGAACAACAAAGTGCCACTGTCAAGGGGGAGGTTCTTTCTAGCCATCATGTCTCTCCCTTTTGAAAACTGATTTATGTTGATTCTAAGGTGAACATATCATGGGGTTTTCTTGGCAAAGGCCTTTGCCTCTCTGAGGCTGAGAGAATCTGACTTGCCTGAGATCACCCAGTGGCTTTTCATGGCCAAGTGGGGATTCAGATCCTGGTCTCCAGAGTCATAGTTTGGGTGCATGCGCACACCTGCTGCCATGTCCCTTTTGTCAGGCACCAAAACTGGCTCAGCATCCCTTCATTTCCACGGTAACCTGGAGAGGGGAGGTGCAGGCAGTGGCTTTTTCTTGTGAGAGAAGACAAGATTCAACATGGTGTGCACAGGATGATGTTGCTAGGGAGACACAGAAGCCAGGCCTCCTCACGGTGGCGGCACTGCCACTTTCTTCTGTTCACCCTCAGCCACCCCTCAAAAGTTTCTTTGATGGATGCTTGCTGCCTTTAGGGGCTGACCAAGCCTGTTACCTCTGGATTCAACAGGTACAGCGATGACCCCTGGAGCTTCTCTACTGGTTGGGCTGTCTGTCAAACTGCCTGCAGCTGTTTCTGGTGCAGTGGAAGGATTGCTGCACCTGGGGCCACCCAGCCTAGATAGTGTTACTCCACTGGAAAAACCCTATCCCGGGGTCTACAATTAAATATGATTCCATGTGTCTGAGAGGTCACCTGGATGGGCACGTAGGCAGCAATGGTCAAACGATCGAAAACCAGGTCAGGGCAGTAAAGTCCCCCCGTCATGTAGCCCCAGGAGACCTCAAGCTGTGCAAACCCACAATAAACAAAGGGTCCTCAGCCCCTGAGAAGCTGACTTGAGGGGATTAGCATGTTTGCCCCAAGTTGAGCAAATATCCTATCAAGCGAGGACCATTTACACGAAGTCACACCACAAGCAAATGCAGCCGAAGATCCTGAGACTTTGGCAATACCTTGTAATCCCATCACACAAAGGAAGTTACCATTGTGGAGCTTCGTTCTCGCTGCTTTGTTCTCCCCAGGAAAGGGTTAGTCCTTCAGGTACTTTTTCCCCTACAAATAGTCCCAGTTTTTGAGCGTTTCTTTGGATCACTCCTGATCATCCCAACTGACCGTTTCTCTGTCCGTTGAGTAATACCCTCAGCCCTCTCTGTGCTGAGCCCCACTTCTCCGCTGTTTTTCCAGGACTTCAGGAAAAGGTGCAGTATTGCCCCAGCTACAACCCCTTCAATATTCCCCTATCCAGTTTCCTCTCTTTTGCTTCTTAATAGGTCTTGAGTGAGTGTGTGAGTAATTGTGCTGCTGCGTGAGACTTTCATTCAATAAAATCATTTATTGGACATTCTTGTTTGGTTTTCGGCTTGGCCTGACCCCGTAAAAACTGGGTAAAAAGATCCCGCTGGGTTACCCTGCCTCTCGCATTGCTATTGCTTGTGCTCTGGCTAGTTTCCATTCCCCACCACGTGGAGCACATTGAGGTATCCCCCAAGGGACCCCAGAAATCAGGGTAACAATAGCCTGCTTATAAAGCCAAGCTGGCTCTTTCTCTTTGCTTGCTTCTCCCTTCCTTCCATCCAACTCATCTTCCTGACCATCTCCTCTAAGGCAGACTGCTACAGCCACAGCTTTTCCCACTTGCAGATTACACTGCTGAGGCCAACAGGAAGGTGGGTTGCTTACTTTCTTCTTCAGCATTGCTGGCTCTACTGCTTTCTCCTGAATGACATAGGTTTTCCTATCCCTCCATTTTCCCTTCAGCACATCAGGAAGTTCTACCCTGGGGAATCTTTCCAGCTTCTTACAGTGTCCAATCAAATTTTACATCATTGGCACAGGTGTGCTATTGGCAGCATTCAAAGATCCTTTATCTGTTTGTATTTCCTGCATGTGTACAGAGAATATAGTCAGTAAGAGATCTTTCTCCTCTTCCCGATCCACTGGCATACTATACTTCCCTCTACCAATGATCACTGTAATAGAGCATCCTGTAATCTGATTACTCCTGTTCTGTAGGTATAATTTTGCCTGTGTGGCCACCTCTGCTGATCTAGGGGCTGACTCTGCAGCATCAGTCACCCATAAGCCCTGTCTTAACCAACCGTCTTATCTGCTGGCTGAGACTCTCAAGGCTGGAAAAAATGGGACCCAATAAATAGCACATGCTTCTTCAGCTGAGTTCCAGAGAACGGTGGGGCTTCTCACATTAGGAATATGAGTTTTCTCTCTGCTGGGTGAAATTACAATACTTATAGCACTTTTTTTTTTCATTTATGAACTGTATTAAAAAATGTTGGTTCTTGTTCTGAATAACCAAGTATCATGTAACAACAGGCATTAACTGCAGTTATGGTAACACAAACTGGGCAATATAAGGAGAGATCTCAAAATATATAGTATGCTTGGTATTTAGAAAGTGACTACAATTACTTATGATGTTTGCTAAATATGTATAAACACAGTGGACAACAGCAATCATTCTGCACCAAGAATATTTGTGTGTTATGATGTCACATGTTTTTAGCATAACTGATTTTTAAATTAACATTTACAGGAGGAACAGCTGTTCAATACACAGACTACACATATTAACATTTCTACCATTTTTTAACTTGCACAAGCTCAAGTTTAAACTGTTTTAGAATTTTAAGAAAGAAGAAAATAACATTAGGCAAATATGGATAGCAAGCAGGTTTTTTTTTTAAATGCAGCAATAGCTATGTTGACCATAACATAAAAATCCAGTGTTCCTTGCTAAATATGGAAATTATACGTGAGATAGCTTACTGTAGCTACTTTTTATAAAGCATTCATACAATGGGGCCCTTTTTTCTCTATTAGGAAGAGTATGCATCACTCACATTTACTTTGTACTTGCCACAGTAGCTAGCAAATAAATACAAAAGGTAGAAAATTAAATTCCCAGTGGCAATAATAAAACATTTTATAATTGGCATGCCCAATTAATATAAAGTAATAAACTAAGAGTCAAAGTGTATTATATTATTATTGTGATTTACGCTTTATTCAGTCCAAGCCTTTCTCCTTCACAAGCAGCCACTGGGAGAGTGCAGGGAGGTGGGCTGGGCCTGGAGCCCATAGGCGATTCCTTCCTCATGCAAAAAAGCCAGTGTAGCAGCCCTGACCAGGACTGGCACTGCTGCATTGGGATAAAGCCATCACATTGAGTTTCCAATTATCCACCTGCCACAGTGGGGTAGGATGGGGATCCATCCATCCATTGCATTGGATGTTTGTGAAATAAAATTCTTGCATTCAGGAGCAAAGTAGATAAGATTACATGTAGTTTTGACCTTTAATTCTTCATCTGCCATCTAAAGCAAGAGTGGGGAAGTAGAGTCTTCTGGATGTTCTTGGACAACAGCTCCCCAAAACCTTGAGTATTAACCATGCTGGCTAAAGCTGATGGGGATGAAATCCAACATCATCTGCAGACTCTCCAGTCTTCCAGTCTTAACCTTATTTTTCTAACTAAAGTGCAAGGGGCAAACTGGCAACAAAAATGCATGTTCCACCGCTGCATTTGAGTTGCTGCTTTTATAACTCATGCAAACTTTCTTGGCATATAGACGTTATTTCATTTCCTTTTGTGCATCTGGGTTGCTTCTCTTTGTGGTTCAATAGCATTTTGGTGTGTTTGGCTGGTATTGATAGTTAGAGCTTCTGGCTGTCTTCTTCTTTCAAAACAATAACTTTCATTTTTTTCCTCAACTGAGACAGTTCTGGTGCTTACTAAATGAAATCCTTCTCTGAGTAAGATGTCAATCAGCAGGCCTAGAACATTAGCACCGTTAAACAACTTCCTTTGATCAGGTTTTATAGAAACATACCTGAAAAAAATAACAAAATTTTGTTAGTGCTAATACATTTTATTTTGAAATGTTAATGCATTTGGTTTATGTTCAGTTTTTGAACAGTCCTATTTCCGAAGCCTAAAGAAGGAAATAACATATTAGAAAATCAGCTACTATGTGGCTGATTTTGAGAGTTTGTGGGATATATTGTTGGACTTGTCAGAAGCAAATTTCAGATGGAAGAAAGCAGCAAAATGGCACCCTTAGAAAGTCAAAGGGCAGATATGTGTGCCCATGTGCTTTAATTAAAGATGCAGACAGCAAATTTGGGAAACAATTTTCACTTAAGATGACATAAGAAACAATCTACTCAACCCACTTTTTGTACCTACAGTTCTCACCTGGGTACTTTGCCTTCACTCTATGGGTGCTATTTTGAAATCTGGCCCTGAAACACTGTTACAGCATGTGCCCAGTAATTCACTTTTTAAAGATTGAATTGGTCAAGGAACAGAACCAAATCACATTGCATATCCAGTGTCTCAGTATGGGTATTTGGTATAAAATAATGTAGACAGTAATGCAAGTTACAGATGGGAAATGAAGAGAGAGATCTATACATGAGGGTGAATTCTCTTATAAATGCATTTTTAATTTCTCCTTATTAAGTAATAGGAAAATAGAAAAAAGCACAGCATTACAAAACTACAACTACAAAACAGTAAAACAGAAATAAAATATAAAATAAAAAAAACTACACTACACTATTAAAACAAAAAATACTCCACACCACACAATATCAAAAATAAAATAAAATAAAATTACAAATATTAAAAATATTAAACAAATACCAAACTACAAATAAATTAAACATTGGTTCCTGCCTCTGTTACAAACAGCAAATAGCAATCAAACAGTAACAACTATTAACTCTTTAAATTAATTAGATTAGATTAGAATCCTCAGATTAATATTAGTATTTGTTGCAATGTACTTAATTTCGTCGTAAATATAAACTTACAAAACTAATTAAAATTAATAATGATTCTAAGTAAATTATTAATCATAATTCTAATAATAATTCTAACTTCTAATAATTCTAACTTGATTTTTAGGAATCATTTTTAACCATGTTATAGTTACTTGTCAGTTACAAAATAGAATTCCTTAACACAATTATTTATATACTTGGCTTAACCACTCACATACCATATTAACAAGATTATACTATTATATTATATATATCTTACTTACCGGTAACTTACTATATCTTATATATAAATCATAACTAACTCACTCTTATTTTATTCTATACTAGTGTATTTACCCGGCGTTGCCCAAGATTTTATTTTCTCATAGGTAATACTTGTTAGAAATACCTTAGGAATTACCTTACCTTACCTGAGGAGTTAGATGCAGTTGAAATACACAGATTTCAGATCCTGTGTGTCCTGTGTGTCTAGTATGTGTAACTTTTCCCCATATTCCCCAATACAATCTGTATTCAGAGTTATTAACATACAGAGGTTGAGTTACTAACATACAGAGGTTGGGTTCCAGAGGGAATACACTGCCTTTGTTCTTGTTGCTAATCCTCGTCTCCATAGCAACCAGACAATTCAGAGCTCACTGGTTGAGAATTCTAAAGGCCCCTCCCTGAACTGCCAACTCAAAGATTCCATAGAATCTCCACAGCCAGCCAATCATATAAGATCTTCTCACCTCACACAGCCAATCATATGAGGCCTTTGCCTGCCTGACAGAGATAAACAGACAAGATCACTCACAAACTTTGACTTTTATATAGTAGATTAAAACTAATACTTCTTAAAATAGTAATTCTCTTAAAAATAATACTGAAGAAAATACTCTGTTGAGGCAAAACTTTATAACAAATAGAATCAAGTCTTTATTAAAATAACAAACAAGGAAAAAGATATTGTGGATCCAAGAATATGAAAACAAAATAATAATTTCTTAAAGGTATTTAATTCCTTCAAAGCATCACAGTGTTCACCACCAGAGCTTTCATGCACACTCCTTTGCCTCATCTTAGCACAAAGGTCTGTTTCCCCACTCAGGGCTCTACTTTCTGACCTTCTCAGAAGTGGTTTGGTTACTTTTCTGCTCCTACATTAGGCCACTGAGAAGATAACCCTCCCCCAGAAAACCCTCTTTGGTTGAATGGCACCCTGGCGTAGAGTTCTCTCTAGGAATCTCACTGAAGGAAGCTAGATCCCAAATCACGCTCCCATCATATATGCTTTCTGCAGTCCCACCCGCAGCCCCTCCCTCTTGCTAGGGCTGTTTTTTTCTCAAACAGAGAGCCAGTCTGAATACATCACTCTCTGCTACTAGGCTGCTCTGCTAGCCACAACCCCAGGCTCTATCACAGTAACTCTAAAAGCAACAAACAAAGTAAGACTATTGACTCTAATTACACTTCTTGCAGTAATAAGAACATCAGCTTTAAACTTAAAAACTTAAAAGGGGAATAAACACTATCTTCATCTTCATAAAATACTCTCAGTCCTTTCATAACTTTTCCTCAGGTAGTCTTGAACTTCTTTCTTTGTCAGATGCATTCTGCTCATTTTTCTTCTTTTCCCCCCCAAAAAACAAGATATTTAAGTACTCCCCAAAAAAGCTCTTATCAATTCAGGTATCCATAATCTATGTTTTTCATCCTTGTACATAGAAATCAATTCTTCCATTTGACCCCTGCTGAGAAGAGCACCTTTTCTGGAAAGTCTATGCATCAACAATTTGTTGTTCTCTTTATTCCCAAAAGAGTTTTTTTGCAGGATCATAGACCAGTTATCATATTTTCTCCAAAGTAATATCTGATCAAACTTAAAATGTTGAGCTTTCAACTCTGTAATTGGAGGTGTTACAGCATCTCTGAAGATTCTTCCCATCTCTTGTTTCATGTTTATGTCCTTATATAGAGAAAATTCCATGTCATATGTCAGGTCTTGCAAAGGTTGTATTAAAATCTCCTTCTTTTCTAATTGCACATCTGTCATTTGAACCATCTGTAGAGTTTTAATATCTTCCTCTTGCTCTGACCCATCCTTGATTATTCTTTATAGTTTTCACACAAGTACCTCAAACTTTTTCTCAGGTGATGCATATACTTGTCTGAATTCATCTGAGAAATTGAAAAAGTACTCAGGTATATCTTCGGTCATCAAAATCATCTTTAATTTGGGTATCAGAATCCACAGATGGAGCCATTATTACTTCCCTCTAGTATTCACAATATTATCAGACAACAAGGCATGTGTACCCAAACAATAGATAAGTTACTCAGTTTCTCATGTAGACTTTCTCGGAGATATTAAAATTAGTACCATGCTATTCAGCAAACAGACTGGCAGAATAACTTTAAAAATCCTTTCAAGCATGATAGTCTTAGTAAAAAAAAGTCTTATCCAAATGTTAATAAAACGATGCGTAAATTTGAGCCAGTCCCCCCTCCAAATCCAGTTAATAAACCAAACAATCCGTTCTATAGATATCTGAAGAAGAAAAATCAATCCTCTAAACATTGAAGGCCCAAACCCAAATCCAAGTAAACAAAAAAAATTTAAAAAACACCAGAGTAAAAGTGAATAAGGAAAAAAGAAAGAATTAAGTACTTAACTCAATTCTCTTATAATACCAATAGCTAACAACAACAACAAAAACTGTCTCTTTAAATCCAAATGCAAGAAGGCTCTGAAAGTATAGGCAAAGCATAGCTGTAGCAAACAAGAAGCCCAGCAAAGGGCTTCTTCTTTTCTGTAAGCAAAAATATACAAAAGCAAATTATGTACATACAAGCAAGAGGTCTGGATGCAGGAAATGTAGTGTCAACATGAGGAGTGAGGCCCCTCACTCTCCGGCTCCTCTGAAGCGTGTGATTCTTCTAGAGCCTTGGGACTCGCTGTGGCCTCGCAGTTCCTGAGTGGACACTTCATGGGACCTGATCCTGGGTCCTGCAAAGTCTTCAGGCTCCCTGTGTATCCGGGAGCCCACTTGCTTGATAGCGGAAGCCTCCCCTGTCAGACACAGCGCTTCAAGGTACATGATCTAGCAGAGTTCACTAGACCACATCCAGCATTAATGAGACTGAGACCTTTTTCCGCACGGGGGAATTAAAATGGTGCAGTGCCTCCTCTATGGAGGTCGTCTGCACCTCGGAGCGGGCTAGGTTTGGACTACTTACCGGAGATCCGCACCTCAGTCCGCTCCGAAACGCCCCCAACTGGTCCTCCAGCGCGCTTTTTAAAGATTGGAAAAAAGAGGTTTCTCTTTTTTCCACAGCGCGCCATCGTGCGCCTGCTCTCTTGTGCAGATTCGCAGGCTCGCACCAATGCAAGCCTGCAATCTGCGGAGGGCAGGCTTTAGGCGTGGCGAGCTTCGCTGTTGGTCGGGACCCATGACCAACCAGAAGCCACCATTTTGGAAGCCGGAGCAGTGCGAATCTAAGACCTCGCACTGCTCCGATTCACCCTGGACCGACCGAGGAGCCAGAAGATCCAGTGAGTAATGGCATGGAGCAATTCCCTCGCCTCGTGCGGAAATGGCCTGAGTGCCCTCAAGTCATTTCCAATTTATGGTGACTCTATCATGGATTTTCTGAGGCTGAGAGTATGTGACACACCCAAGATCACCCAGGGGGTTTCTATGGCCAAGCAGAGAATCAAACCCTGGTCTCCAAGGTCACAGGCCAGTGCTCAAACCACTACACCATGCTGGCTTTCCATAAATGCATACATACATATATATAATACTGCCCCCTTCTGTTTATTCCCTCTCTCACACAAATATATATAAACTGTCCCTTTCCAGTGATGTAACTTGAGTTGATTGACTTGGATTCAAGTCAGACTTAAGTCACTTCAGTAGCTTGACTTGAACTTGACTTGGCAAAAATTTCACACTGACTCGACTCAAGACCTGCATATTTTTAGTGGCTGACTTGCCGCCCTTGGTTTGGTAACATAACACATTCATCCAGAAGCCTTACAACTTACTGGTCACATGACAATCGGTCTGAAGGGCAAAGTGTGGACACATTTCTCAGAGGAAACAGCAAATGGGGTTGAGGTGGACTTTTAAAAAAAAAATTTTTTTTTTTGATTGTGAAAATAACAGACTACGTAACACAACCTTTGCAGAAACATGACATACACTTGGTAATACTCGGAATATCGACCCCAAGAAGAAAAAAAGAGAAAAGAAATATAGAAAATAGAAAAGAGAGTTGTGTGGGTAGGGGCGATGAGGCTACAAACTGAAACACACACCAACTTGGGAAACAAAGGCCACAGCTTTATTGGCTACAGCATACAATGGGTTGGCCAAACATGGGTCTGGATCCTTGCATCGATCAGCCCACTGCTGACTGATGTACCCAGGCTTCTGACCCAGTGCTGGAATCACAATTGGCCACCAGGGGATCTGTTACCCTGTGAACTGGGGGTCCCGGGAGGGACACCAAAATGTGCTCAACTAAAGGTGGGGAAAATTAGCTCAGAGCACTGCTTAGCGTTACGAGAGGCAGGGTAACGTAGCGAGATCTTGAACCCTGTGTCTACGGGGTCGGGTCGAGTCAAGGAGAACACAGAAGTTGAAACAATAAATGATGTTTATTAAACGCAAGCAAAACAGTGTATGCGACACACTCATACAAGATAAATAAAGAAAATAAAAGTTGGAGTGTTATAGAGGGATTTTTAGAGGAGTTGCTGGTTTGGGTGATACTTCACCTGTCCTGAAGCCCAGAAAATTGGAGAGCGAGGTTGGGGTGTGATGTAGCTCAGCACGTGGAGCTGAGGGGAGGCTCGCCAAGCAAAGCGGCAGCAAGGCGGGATGAAACTCGGGAGCGATCCGAGGAAGGTCTCGGAAGCAAGGGTTTTTATAAAGAGAATTGTGACTGCAGGCTATGCCGTACTTGGGGGAAAACAATAGATTTGGAATTGGAGACAAAGCCTCCAAAAGGTCAGAATCTGAATGATTGAGTTATCGCAGAGGTTCTCAATAGAGTAGCCAGTATGCAAACGCAGAGTACTTGGGTATTGCATAGTTAGCCCATCAAGCTGCCAGCGCGGGGCAGAGGCTCTTTTGTAGGTTGCGTGCATACCTAATTAGAGTACTTGCCTGGAGGTCTCCTAAAGCGGCGAGTCAGCTATTTCTGGCCTGCCTGTACTGTTGTTGGAATATTATGGCAATTAACGGCTGACCTTGTTTGTGTGCTTGTCCAGTGGCCTCGCAAGCACATGGAGGGGAATAGAGAAGTGCAGCCGAATTGTGATATCAAGAGGATATCTTTTAATATCCCTAAAGCTCGGACTAGCCAAGGCAGTAACAGATCCCACCGTGGAACCGCCTGTCACCAGGAGGTGCGAGCAAGTCATGTCCCCCTGAGCCGGACATGCTAGCCGCTGCTTTGCACCCCCTTCCAAACCGCAAGGGGCAAATGAACCTTGCCCAAAGGCCATTGGGCCCGACCAACCTGGATCCAAGACCCATGTGATCACCAATAAACTGTGACAGATAAACAACAGAACAAACATAATAAGAACGACATACGACCACAAACAGAACAAATTGGACAGCTATAGCAAACTACAAAAAGGGGGCGGGCAGGCGGGCGGGGAGCACCCTGAATGCAGATTGCTAGCTTCCCATGCGGCGGCAGGGGAGGCAATCCCCTATGGCCGCCCATCCAGCCAAGGCAGCCAATTGGAGTGTGGGAGGTGCCCTCCGATTGGCTGCTACCTCCCGGGCATCAGGGGCATCCCCTGCACCCTGCAACTGACGCCGCGAGGTAAGTCTCGCAGTGCTCAAAGAAGAGAAGAAAAAACAAACAAACAAACAAAATACAGGGCTTCTCCCACAGGGAAGAATATGGCTTGTTCATATTACTATTTCCCGCCTCCCTCCAAAAACAGAGATAGAGGAGTTTGTAGTGAAGAGATTACTCATCAACTGATTACTAATTACTCATTTCCCACTTTGACACAAACAGTATCATTAAATGACCTCAGCCTCTCAACTGATTACTATTTCCCTTCACATTGTAATCACAATGTAGTTACCAAAAAAAAAACAGAAAAAAGAAAAACGCATCTAATTCTAAATTAATCCTATATATATATATATATATATATATATATATATATATATATATATATATTGCAAATATCTCCAGCTCAATGTTACAGAAAAAAAAACATTTTTGTGGATAACATCATTTTTATGTACAATTTGGTTCCCAATCTCCTAAATTCTTACTTTGAGTAATCAAAACTATGCTTATCTTCCTACCATTTGAATCCATAATGTTGGTTTTGTAAGTAGGCTGTCAAGGGCTGCCATATTCTTAAATACTTATTGTTGGGTTTATTATTTAACATATATCTTAATCTATTCATTTCTGTAACTTCTAACAGCTTTTCAAACCATTTGCCTTCTGTTGGAACCAACCTACTTTTCCAATATCTAGCAAATACAATTCTAGCCGATTTTGTCATGTACCATATCAGTCTACCTAGCCTCCTTTCCAAATTTTTTTCCAAATTAAAGATGCTCAGCAGAAAAAACTCTGGTTTTAAATCGATTCTAATTCCCAGCATCCTCTGCATTCTAAACCGGATCATATACCAATATTTCTTAGCATCACTGCAACTCTACCAGAGATGAAAAAGGGTTCCTATCTCTTTCTCACACTTCCAACATTGTTTCTTAGTCTTCTTGAACATCTTAGGCATTTTTACTGGTGAGAGGTACCACCTAAAAATAATTTTTAATGCATTTTCCTGCAACGTATATGCTCTATTGTAATTCCTATGTTTTTTCCAGCTCTTTTTCCATTCTTCAAAACTGATAGCACGCCTGATATCTTTAGACCATTTTACCATATACTCTTTGACAGATTCATCAGTAAGTTCATATGTTAACAACAAAGTATACAGCTTTGATAACAGATGCTTTTCCCCTTTACGAAGTAAACTTTCAAACTCTTTAACCTCCAGATCTATACCTCCTGTTTTCATGTCTTTCCTAAATCTTTCTTTAATTTGTAAATAGGGAAACCACTGTATGTTATATCCTTCCTTTTCCAGCAGCAGTTGGTCTTTCAGCAATATATGCTTCCCTCTTTGGTGCACTATGTCTCTATAAATCACCCATTCACCTTCCCTTCTTAGCCCTCTTATTGCTGGGATTCAGCTGGGGAAACTCACGACAGCAATTTCGAACAGAGAAAAAATTTATACTTAACCCAGAGGTGGGCTTGAGATCTGCTCAGCAGGCTGTCCCTGCTTCATAGAGGAGGAGCTTTCTGAAACTTTTCCTAAGAGCAGAAGGCAAGCTTTGCAAACGGGAAGGAAGAAGGAACCTATTCCCCATTTCCAAAGCTGCAGAGGCAAAATCACAAAAGTGGAGGGCTGACTCTGCTTAAATTGTTAAAACTGACTTTATTTGACTGTATGCAGAAATTCTGTAATACAGGTTGGGGTGTAAAGTTGGCTCCCAGACTTGAGACTTGACTTGAAAGTATCTTCAAGGACTTGAGACTTGACTTGAGACTTGAACGTAGAGACTTGAGACTTGGAGTAAAAGACTTAAATACATCACTGCCTCTTTTTGTCTATTCTGTTTCTCACATCTCTTTTGCCCTGACCCAGACAAAATGCCCACAAATGTGCTTCATAGCTCATCACTGGTGAGAACATTTTTTGCTCTACTATCAAAAAGAACCTTTCTGTGGTTCCGTGCCTAGAGAAGTGTGCCATGTTCACTTCCATAGTACAGGAGAGTAGAAGGGGCTCTCTTTGATGCTGCATTAAATCCCTAAAACATTTGGAAAGCAATTAGATGATTTACTGGTTTCTGAGTGTCTGGGGCTTAGTGTAATGAGCATGCCCTTTTTTATTCTCACTTTCAAAGGAGAGTAAGATTATGTAAGGTCTAATATTGGAAGAACTTGCTTCCTCCTCTCTAGAGGAGGCGAGCTGACAATAAGAACAATTTTTAACAGCTACTAAAGATCACCTAAAATGTATTGACCCCTAAAAATGCAAGATTGGCTTGGACTGGCAGTGGCTGTTACTAATTACTCATTTCCCACTTTTGACACAAACAGTATCATTAAATGACCTCAGCCTCTCAACTGATTACTATTTCCCTTCACATTATAATCACAATGTAGTTACCAAAAAAAGAAAAACCCATCTAAGTCTGCGGCCACTTGGGAAGCTAGCAGTCTGCATTCAGGCTGCTTCCCACCTGCCCGCCCCCTTTTTGTAGTTTGCTATGGCTGTCCAATTTGTTCTGTTTGCAGTCCTATGTCATTCACATTATAGTAACAAGGCTCCTCCCTGGAAGAGTCAATCTGCCAATCTAGTATCTGCTGAGTATGAGCACTGAGTATGAGCACTTGCCAACACTTTTCCTTCTTCTTTCAGAACTCCTCTTTTGCCCAAGAATTTTCCCATTTAATTTAAATTTAAATTTAGGACTCTGATGACATATGTCTTTAGAAATATACACCATACTAAACCTGCGTACGGACCTACCCTGCAGCATCCCTCCCTCTCTCCCTCCAACTCTCTGTCCGTCCGTCCGTCGTTCCTTTTTCTTTCCTTTTCCAGCAAACGCTATACAAGAGTATAGCCCTCTGAGGTTGGGGGCTGCCATGGCCTCCCGCATGATCACACCCACCATTGTCAACCTAACATACAGTCAACCTCCAAGATATATAATTGCTCTATTTACTCATAGATCTGTTTTATACTTGTGGGAGCCCTTTTTCAAAACCAGGGGAGACCTCAAATGGCCAATCATGGCATTGCAATTTGGAGGGAGTTTGGGCAATTTCTGGTGTACATTTAGGCTGGAGGTGTTAGAGGCACAAAGATGGCCCTAGAGCAGTCCATGGACCACCCTTTCCTATATCTGACCTGAAACCAAAACAAGTAGGAACTCAAGGGTTTCTTGGATTGGGACAAAGATGGCTAGCTCACAAGCATGTCATCTCTGAGGTGCTTCCCCATCCCTTTGTAGCAGTGACTAAAATCATTTGAGAAATAAGTGCCAATATGCTGTTTGTGTTGTGTTAGGCAAGATATCCATAAACATCTATTAAAATACCTTGCTACAAAGTGATGGTTGTAGTCAGCGCCGCACTGAAAAATAAGATCATGATGGGAAGGCTTCTCCAGAAAATGGGGTGTCAGAGACTTCAGAGAAGGTACGTCATGATTTTTCCTGTTTGTCTCTGCAAGATTTTCTTCAAAAACAGTGATCCGCCCAGCAAGTTCACTAATGGTGAGGCTGAAAGAACCAAAAATCCGGAAAAAAGACTGACTTTCTTGGAGCACAAACCGTATTTCCAAGATCTCCAACTTTGGTTTCAACAAATGTTCTTGACTCAGAAGATCCGCCACAGGATAGAGACCATAGAACTCAGCCTCCCTCTGCAGTCTCTGATAGTCTGAGAAGTCACTGGGCAAGGAAACCTGGAGTGTTCGTAAGATGTCTAGAATATAGCTGAACAGAACTCCATCACGGTCCACAAAAAAATGGCCATTCACCAACCTAAATTCAGAGTCATTGCCACTCAGCATTCTTGCCAACCTAGACTCAGGGAATCTCTGCAGTGTAGAAGGCCAGGTTGTGAACTTCAGTCCTCCCACATTCAAAGTGATGACACTGTCATTGTTCATCTTCCTCTTTTCAACAAGAAAACTGTGTCTTCAACTCGTGTGTCTGAAAACTACATTAAGTATAATCAGAACAGCATATTCCATCTCGTGTGTTTAAGAGATAGGCTAAGCAAGCATCATATTTCTTAGCAACAGGAACAATGCATACGTACAAAGTACACACAGTAAGGTCTGTTTACAGGGCTGGTCACTTGGAAGCTAAACAAATAGGAGTACCTCAGTTAACAAAGCCTTTGACAAGAAGTTCCTTTTTTTTTTTACAGGTGCCAAGTCGCCTCTTTTCTTGTCTTCTCTCTAGCTGGAAGGTTTTTGCAGCATTAGCACTGCGATGATGGTGAAGCAGGGCTGGAAAAAGACAGACTTTCGGAGCCTGGGTTGCAGTAATGTGTCTGCAGTAAGCAATGGAATAAAGCTAGACCTGGGAAAGAATGGATTCTGCTCTAGGTGATCCTAATGTAACTGTGAATGCTTACACACAACAAGCAAGATAAACAGGTGCCTCTAGAATCATTTACAGAGCATGTGTGAATAGCAAAACAGAAAAAGGGAAAGGGGACTAGTCTGCCTAAGCAGCTACACTGGCATGTTGAAAAAGCATAGCTCTGTAAATTTTGCCACCAAACTGAAGTCATAAGAAAAGTGGAGGAGGGGTGAAAGAAAGTAAAATTATCCTTGTATTCATTTTGATAGAAGCCTTTAGGTTATCTGTAGAAAATTCGAAATTATGCAAGGCTTACCTGATCTGGTGGTTTAATTTCATATATGCGTGTTAATTTTAAATGAAAACTTTTCTGAAACATATTGAACTGATCTTTTTTATGCTGTAGAAAAGAACTCTATTCATTCTATGTTGTTTCTACCTCTAGTACGAAAGTTTCTGTGCAAGAAGTAAAGCCCAGGAACACATCTATTTTGTTAACTGAAGTATACCCATACAATAAAAGAACCATTTTAAAAAGCTGTTGAACTGCTGACTCACTGGAAGATGCTTAGATCCAAGAAAACTGTCCAGATTTAAGGCACACCATGCTCCTGTACAGGACTGATGATACTGCTTCCTTTATTTACAGAAATAGTTTATCCAAATAAATCCAGGGACATGGATATTCATAAGCGCTTGTACACCTCACATTTGTGATTGTGGCAATAACTGGATTACTTTAGAAAATGGGGAAGTTGACAGAGCAGATTTTGTAATTCCCAGATCATAATACTTCTTTCAGATAGTTTTCAAAGAAGTAGCTGTCTTCAGGCCTTTCCACACTACACTGTTATATGCTATCATTCCACTTTCAACATCCCATGGAATCCTGGGGTTTGCAGTTTAGGGAGGGGCATTTAGAATTCTCAGCCAGAGAGCTCTTTCGCCTCAGGAAACTACAAATTCCAGAATTCCACAGGATGTTGAAAGTGAAATAAGAACACTACAACAGGGTAGTGCAGAAAGCTCCTTTGTCTCTTTCATCATAAAAAGGAGGGAGAGGGATGGAAAAACAAACAAAACTAAAGTAATGTAGCAGCACCTTTAACACTATCTGGTTCTTAGTTTTGCTGTCTACAAAAGCTCATGCAAAAATTAAAACCAGTTAGCCTTAAAGGTACTGCTACAAAGTACTGATACTATCACTCTGTACTCCAGCTGAAGAAGTGAGTTTATATCCATGAAAGCTCATGCAATAATAAAAACCAGTTAGCCTTAAAGGTGCTGCTACGTTCCTTTTCTCCCCTCCCACTGTCTTCCTCCTTTTTATACTTCTTCTGGACCAGAGCTTTCCAAACTTTTCATGTTGGTGAAACACTTTTTTAGACATCCATCATTTTGTGACACAGTAGTTCATTCTTACTAGCAAACCAGAGGTTAAACTAACCCCTCATAAGAGATACAGACACATACATCAATTGTAATAACAAAATGTATGGGGACGCAATGTATCTTATGAAAATCTTTCATATATTTTTAAAAATATATGCTTTATAAATAATATCCTACATTTCCAAGATTATGGGCGACACACTAATGTGTCGCGGCACACCATTTGGTTAAGCCCTGTTCTAAGACAATAGAAATAGTGGTTGAAAATGCAAACTGCTCGTTAATCACTTACAGCTCGCCCTCCACATGTGTGGGTTTCACGTTCACAGATTTATTTGTGAATTTTTCAAATCTCTGTCTGCCCTCGGGCATTTATCTTTAGGGGAACCTTCCCTTTTTCAGTGGCTCTAATCAGTCTGCACATCCCTTTAAAACCCCTTCTCTGGTACTCTTCCTCCTCCACCAGCCACTGCCTGGTGTTCATACCAGCTTTGAACAGCTTACACCCTGATTTCTCAGCACCAGAAACCTTCTCCTGGTGCCCCCCCCCACACACACCTAAGAAAGATGGAAGAGAGGGCCACAATGCCAACCTACCCCCTTTCCCTGGCCTGATTTAGACCCAGGTTGCCTGCTCCCCCCCATGCACCCCTTTCTCACAGACACACACACACACACACATTTTGGTATTTGCAATTTTTCCATTTTTGCAAGGGCCCTGCACCTCTAGCCATAGCAAATGTAGAGAGCTGACTGTACAAGTCCGCCCAGACTTTGGCCATTTCTGCACTAAACTGTTATAGTACAATTATTCCACTTTCTACATCCTATGGAATCCTGGGGTTTGCAGTTTAGGGAGGGGCCTTTGAGTCTCGTGCAGAAATGGCCTTTGTGGTTATAGATAGGCTATAGAAAATGTGCAGTTACCTGCCCAACTTCTTGGCCCCTACACTCACAGAGAATAATTATATATATAGAAAGAGTATAAAGTTGGGAAAGTAGCCAGTGCTTCCAGTCATACTCCCCTAGTGTTCTGTTACCATTCTCCTTCCGCAAATCCTATGTCTTTACACCATACCTGACTTGGTATAGAAACAATTTCTCATGAATTTTTAACAGTTGCCATCAGCCTTGTTATAATAAGACAGTTGTTTATAATAAATGTCTGAAAACTGTTGTTTAAAGAGAAAGACATGTTAGTCTGCGTCAGTGTAGAGAAGCAGCGGTGGGACAGGGAGAAGGAAGCAAGCAACATCTTTGAGCTTTTGTGGACTTCAGTCTTCAGATGCGTTCATGGAACACAGTATAATCGTCACAGTTAAATAATTCTGCGGGCAGGATCACAGCGTAATGGAATTTTAAAAAATGCAAATTGAATTGATTTAAACAACTTTCAAAGAGTTATAAAATTATATAGATCTATCAAGTAGCTGCCCCGTTAAGTCTTCAGGAGTCAAAGCAATATATTCTGCTCACTTGAAAGTCAGTTTCTGACTTTCCAAAATTATTTTATTACACGTGCAACCACAATGAGAACTTATATATTAATATACGTAGTATGCCAAAAAAACAGTCTTCATTTATACCCTTTTCTAATGGATTGGAATGTGTGAATTTGTCTAAATTCAGCAATCTGATTTTTTTTTCTTTTTTTGTTCCAGAACAGCTATGTGGAGGTCAATAAGGTTAAAATGTACTGCTCTGTACTGTACTGTTCTGGGGTATTCCTGTTTCTTGTCAGATTTGTGTCTGCTTATCCCCTTCTGTAGAGATTGTCTTATGCAGAGGGCTGAGGGGCAGGGATGGTATACATCACACTGGATAGCCAGGTAAATATACCTCTGATGATGTCTTTAAGAATTATAATGTTGCTTCTAGAGTAGATGTAGGGAGAGCACTGGCATCTGCATTTGTGGGGGTCTCATCCTTTATTTTCACCACGTAACGCACCCTTCCGTAAGTCAGTGGTTGTTTAAGGTTGTGGGGATGTTTATAAACAAGTAAAGGCCTGCCACCCCGCACATATTAAGAGGGAAACTTTAACCTCCAGAGCTAAATTTATCATCCTCCAGTGTCATACCACCACAAATTTTACATATAGAACATTAACACAGTAACTCTGTTCCTAGCAATTTAGTATTTATAGACATATTATCTCTGATTTTGCCACTAGCATATCACCACTATGATTAGTAGTAATTTATAATCTTTACATTCCATGAACTTCTCTGTTCCTCTTTTGAAGCCATCCCTGTTGGCAAACATTGTTATATTTTGTGGGAGTGAATTCTGGCATGCGTGTTTTTATTTCTTATTAGCGTATATACCCAGCGTTGCCTGGGATTTTATTTTCTCATAGGTAATACTTGTTAGAAAGATTTGAGATCCTGTGTCTCTAATTCCCCAAACTGTCTTGTTCAGTACCTGTAACTTTTCCCCATATTCCCCAATCCAATCTGTATTCAGAGTTTTTAACATAGAGAGGTTGGGTTCCTGAGGGAATACACTGCCCTCCTCCTTGCTGCTAGGGCCTCATCTCCATAGCAGCCAGCCTATTCCAGACAGACACAGTTGACTGAGGCCCAAGAGCTCTCCAGCTGAGAATTCTAAAGGCCCCACCCTAAAGTGCAAACCCCAGGATTCCACAGAATCTTCTTAGGTAGCCAATCATATGAGGTCTTTGCCTGCCTGACACAGACAAACTCAAAAACTTTGACTTTTATATAGTATATTTATGTAATGATTATTCTACATCTAGGAAATTATTAAAGCAATAAAGAATTAAAAAAGAAAATAAAAAGATAAAAAATTTTTGATTATTTGGATGACTCACAATATGTCTTTCATTCAAGCTTGTTGAAGTAAAAGTATCTTTGGCAAATGCTGAAAACTCCAAATGCCATCAGCCCCAACTAATATGGCCAACAGTTTGGGACAATGGAAATTCAACCACATCTGGAGGGCCACAGCTTACCCACCCCTGCTTTATATATTTATCCAAGCAAGGCTGGGTCACTAGACCTCTGAAAGGAGTAATATTAACTTGTAGATCTTGCATGTCAGTTACAGAAAAGCAATTTGTCTCCTATGTCCCACCCTACCTCTCTGGTTTTGCCACATCAAGATCAAGATCATTGGAACTGTGCCCTAAAAGAATATCCCAAGAAAGATGCAGAATGGCTTCTTTCTCTCCAGACTACTTCTATTTTGACCCACATACATAATTAGAAACATACTTACCGGTATTTCTTATATAGAAACCAATTTTGTTAGAATCGGTGAGATTTACTGCCATGTTAAAACGTGTTTAGGACCAGAGTGTACTTAAGCAACACATTTAATGTTGCCTATTTTGTTCTTTGCTTTGTAAAAGGCAAACGATTTATACGCTCTGAAGAGAAACCAGAGTTCTGTCAGAGTTTCTCCTTGTGTATACAAACCTGTAACAGTTTTTTATAATGTATCTTATTTAGAGAAGGATCACACCTGCTGGTGAGTGCTGTATGTAAGTGATTATGATTTATCTAAGTAGATGCCTCAACCTATTATTTAAACATTTTAACTCTTCCACTTTGAAATTTATTCAGACATACTCCACTTTATGAAAACATCACATTACATGTTCTGCTGTGCACATTCATTCATTGTTGAACATTTAACACATTTCTTTCACCATGAGAAAAACAGGGGAAATATAAAGTAGCTGGCATCTAGTTAATGAGTTTCTATGACATAAGCCTAACTTATCTCATCATAACCCACCTTTTTGGCTTTTGTGGAGGTCAGAATTCTGTTCTGACTGAACAACAAGCAAATTTGCCCCAATCCACTTTTTCAGTACGGCAGCCCCCACTCCAAGACAGTCTTGGAGAGTGAGTGTCGTGAGCAGAAAGTTTCGTGAGTAGCTGAGAAGTATCCAGCTGTTTTCCTACAGCTGGACACACAGCAACGGCACCATCCTCAGAGAACTCCAGAGGAGCCCTAGGCGGTCCTGCAGGCTGTCTGTCATAGTGCATCCAGCTATAAGGAAAATAGCTAGACGCATCTCTGCTGACCTCCTCTTTCAACCAACACAGAAAGATAGGTAGATAAAGGGAACAGATGAAGAGAATGCTGTAGACGTAGCATATCTTGACCTCAGTAAGGCCTTTGACAAAGTTCCACACGACATTCTTGCAAAGAAACTAGTAAAAGGCAGGCTGGACAGAGCTAATGTTAGCTGGATTTGTAATTGGTTGACCAACTGAACCCAAAGGGTGCTCACCAATGGCTGCTTTTCATCCTGGAGAGAAGTGACAGGTGCCACAAGATTCTGTCCTGGGCCCAGTGCTATTCAACATCTTCATCAATGACTTGGATGAAGGGCATGCCGATCAAATTTGCAGATGATTACAAATTGGGAGGGGTTGCTAATACACCAGAGGACAGGATCAAATTTCAAAACAACCTTGACAGATTGGAGAGCTGGGCCAAAGCTAACAAAATGAATTTCAACAGAAAGAAATATAAGGTCCTGCGCTTAGGTAGAAAAAATGGAAGGCACAAATATAGGATGGGAGACACATGGCTGGATAGCAGTACGTGTGAAAGGGATTTAGGAGTCTTGGTAGATCACAAGCTGAACACGAGTCAGCAGTGTGATGCGGCAGCCAAGAAAGCCAGCGCGATTCTTGGTTGCATCAATAGGAGTATGGTGTCTAGATTGAGGGAGGCAATGGTACCACTCTATTCTGCATTGGTTAGGCCTCATTTGGAATACTGTGTCCAGTTCTGGGCACCTCAATTCAAGAAGGATGTTGACAAGCTGGAACGTGTCCAGAGGAGGGTGACCAAAATGGTGAAGGGTCTGGAAGCCATTCCCTATGAAGAATGGCTTAGGGAGCTGGGTATGTTTAGTCTGCAGAAAAGAAGGTTAAGAGGGGGACATGATAGCCATGTTTAAATATTTGAAGGGATGTCATGTTGAGGAGGGAGCGGACTTGTTCTCTGCCACTCCAGAGACCAGGACAAGGAGCAATGGATTCAAGCTGCAGGAAGGGAGATTCCACTTGAACCTCAGGAAGAACTTCCTGATGGTTAGAGCTGTCCAGCAGTGGAATCTGTTGCCTCAATGGAGTGTGGTGGAGTCTCCTTCTTTGGAAGATTTTAAGGAGAGGCTGGATGGCCATCTGTTGGGAATGCTTTGATGGGTGTCCCTGCATAGTAGGGGGTTGGACTCAATGGCCCCTGGGGTCTCTTCCAACCCTATGAGTCTATGATTCTAACAGCTGTCTTGGGGGAGGCACACTGAAAAGCTTTGGGTGAGTTGCAAAGAGAAACTATCAAAGCTATGTGTCAAATATATGTCTCCCAATGCAGGATTTTGGCCAGTATTTTCAACTGCAAGTAATTAGCTCACTTCAGAAGCAGTCTGTATAAAATACTTCAACATATATATGAACCATGGGGGGAAAACGTAATCAATGTTGTTGTGTGCTTTCAAGCCATTTCCAACTTACTGTAACCCTAAGGCAAACCTATCAGGGGGTTTTCTTGGCAAGATTTGTGCAGAGGTGATTTGCCTTTGCCTTCCTCTGAGGCTGAGAGTGTGTGACTTGCCCAAGATCACCCAGGGTGTTTCCATGGCTGAGTGGGGATTCAAACCCTGGTCTCCACAGTCATAGTGAAATGTTCAAACCACTAGACCATGCCAGCTCTCAACATTATCAATCCATGCATTTAAATGCATTTTTTAAAACTCCAGAGCAGGGGTTGGGCCCTCCATATGTTAGGTTATAGTCCCATCAGCTCTAGCCAGCACAGTCAATTGTGAAGTATTACAGAAACTGCTTTCCAAGAGCTAAGGAACACATATTCACCACTGTTGTTCTAAAGCAATCACTTCGAACATACAGGTCTTGTACACTGATGATATTACAAAAGTTTGTATTTGCACACAAACTGAGCAACATTATCCAACATCACAAGGGCATAGTTTACGCATTTTTCACTAAGAACAGCAGCACTGTCAGTCATTTTTGCCCAGTAGAAGACAGCATGATCTGCCATTTCTGCTGTATCTGCCAGGTAGCCTAAGCCTAATGTAGTGACAAGAGTCTTCCAGTACTGGAGAGTATCCACAACAAAATCCATAAAGCACATCTGCATGGTAGCAAGGATAAGTAAGCAAAGCAAAGCAGTCACAATAAATTTGGGTGAAAATAATAGAAAAATTACGCCTTTAACATTGCTTTTCTCCTGAGGTAAACAAAGTTTGTCCACATCTCCTAACTTGAGTTGTTCCCAGTGGCTAGTATCAAAGCCTTTAATTGTAGAGTTGATGTCTACTGTAAGACAAGGCAATCGAGTTTCCTTGATCACCTTGATTTTCTCTCGAAATTCTTGCATCTGTTGCAAAAATACAATAGGTTCAGACACATCCTTAAAATTTTCAGCTATGTTAAACGCTGTTCGTTGTTCTCGTATAATTGTGTTCAGCTTATTGATTTCTGGATCATATGCTTGCATAACTGCAAGTTTCATCGTCTCAAAGTCTGAAAGTATTTCATTCTTTTTTTGTTCCAGTGTATATTGCAATTTCTCAAAAAAATCTTTCACTCTGTCATAGTCCTTTGTCAACATCTGCAGGGCTTTCCGCTTGCTAGCTTCCAGCGTGTCTAGTCGAGAAAGTGCATCCCCACAACGCCAAGTTTCAAACCCTTGGAACAATGTCTCAAAAGCATGTTTTTCCTGAAAGTAAGCATCTTCAATGGAGCAGAACACATGTTTTATATGATCCCCTCGAGTTGCACAAATACCACATATCAACTGTGTGTCTGTCTGGCAAAAAATGTTAAGAGGTTGGCCACTGTGCACTTTACACACAGGCATTTTTGTGTTTACCTTAATCTTGTTATACTTCTCCACAATACCTTTTAGAGAATAATTGACTTGGAGGTTGTTAACTCCTGTAACAGTAGTTTCCTTCCGACATGTAGGGCATTTGAAGGGAGACTGTCTCCAAATTATGTTCCGGGCGTTTCCCTCCAAGATCCCTTCCAAACATTTCTTACAGAAGTTATGTGAACAGGGTAGTGCCCGTGGATCATCAAACAAACTACAACAAATGGGACATGTAAGGTCTTCTTCAAGGAGCTCCATAGCAGTCTATAATAAAAAGAGACCACAATTAGGGAAACAGCATTATGAGCATTATAACAGACTAAGAAACTCGACTATTTTTCCTCTTCTTCTACAAATTACAGAGGGGATCTTTCAGCCAAAACAAAAGAATGTTTAGAAGCTATATATAAAAAGAAATAATGATAATTACACATATAGCTTTAAGAATACTACTACATTCAAATTTATAGGGACAGTAACATGTACATATGCAGAAAGTATTGAGCTTTTCATCAGCTGCCTTTTGGGAAAGTGGAACAGAGGAACATCTTGCCATCTCCCTACAATAGGAATAAGATGGAAAGAAAGAACATTGTCATCTAGTCCACTCCACATTTTGTCTTATTGCCAGCCCCACCCCCGAGCTTTTAGGTCAAGAGGCAGAAGAAAGGCAGAAAGCATAAAAAGGTGCCCTCTTTCAGAGAATCAAAACCAGCCACCTTTTTTTCCCTGCAGAGCAATTTCCAGGGAGCAGTTGCACATTTAGTTTTCTGCCCTAGCCCTTTCAAAGGCAAAGCCCAGGAGAAAAGACATGGGCTGGATGCAAAGAAGACACGGACAACCCATCAGTGGTTTCCTGTCTTTGCCATACAACGTATAAGAAAAATGTGAATACTACAATTTTCAATTAATAAAACAGGGAGTTACTAGAACTCTACTTCTTAATCAATGCAAGTCACAAATATATATTTTTAATAGTACTGCTTCTGGGAATTAGTACAGTTTCCCATTGTAACAGCACAAAACTGACACTAAACTGAAACCTGATTCCTCCCAAAATTTGTGTTGCTCTTATTCTGAAAACTCTTTGAGGCCCCTTACCTAATTTCGATGGTTAAGCTAAAAAAATATAAATCCTAGACTGACAACTCTTTTGCATTTCCTGGTTACTTTTGTCGCCAAAACCATGATTTTATTTCTTAGACCATTTCCGCCTTGAGGCCCCTCCCTAAACTGCAAAGCCCCAGGACTCCACAGGATGTTGAAACCGGAGTAATAAGGCTATAGCCATTTCCGCACGAGGCTGTTATAGCGCTAGCATTCCACTTCCAACATCCTGCGGAATCCTGGGGGTTGCAGTTTCGGGAGAGGAAACCCCAGGATTCTATAGGATATTGAAAGGGGAATAACAGCGCTGTAACAGCCCCGTGGGGAAATGGCCCTAATCTCTCCCCGGCCTCCACAACGTTGCGATGACACTAAAGTACCTTAACGGCTGTTGCCAACTGTCCTCGGCCGGGCACAGCGGCTCAAAAAGAGAAATACCCCCGACCGCGACCCCCCGCCGCCCCGCCTCAGCTTGAGGAGCGAGAGCGGCAACAGGCGGCGGCTCTTCAGCCACAGGTGCCCCCCCCGCCCCGCCTTCCTTCACTCTCCCTGTCCCGCTAAAGAAAGAACCGGGGCGCTCCTTATGCGCGCGCGTCTGCTGTGGGGGGGCAGTGAGTGGGGAGGGGGCGGGAGCCCAAAAAAGGGACCAGCGGGTTCCCTCTCAGACCCCAACCCTCGATGGCGACGGTGCCGCCCCAGCAGAATCCGGCGCTCTCCCGCCCACCGCGGCCTCCCTGGCGCTCCAAAGGAAGCGGCGGGAAAGAGGGAGGGGTCCGCGGAGAAGCCCGCCGCCGCCACTCACGCAAGCGGCAGCCTTTCTCTCCTCCTCCTCCTCCTCCTCCTCCGCCGTCGCTCCGGCCTCGCCCCCCCCCCGGCACCGAAACGGAGCTCCGCCGCGGCTGCCCCGGTGACCGGAACTCCGTCAGGGAAGGAAGGAGGCGGCCGCGGCCTCCGCACGAAGCGCGGCCACGGACCGTCCCCCCGCCCTTTCTCTAGGCCGGCGCGGGGGCTCCGTCGTCGCCCCGCCTTCTACTCACCGGTCCGCCGGCGCTGGGAAGGCCGCAGCCCTGGCCGAGGAGCAGGAGCAGAACGGGCCGGTTGCCGCCCTCGCACCTGGCTCCTCTTTCCACCCTAGGCGTCGGCCAGAGCGGGCGGTGCCTCCGCCGTCCCTCCGCCTCCTCCGATCAAGGCCCCCGATCAAAACGCCCGGCTGTTGCTGGGGCCGCCGCCCTCCTCCTCCTCCAGGTTTTGTCTGCAGAGAGAGGAGACTGTGGCAGCGGCAATGCCGTCCGCGTTATTGAGAGCGCTTGCTTCTCCTCCCTCCCTCCCTCCCGAGCCTCAAAATTCTTGGTCCGTCGCCGCCGCTGCGCCAAGGGCGGCTTGTTGGTCGCACCGAGTCGGTTTCGCTTGATGGCGGCCCCTGTGCCCGAGGGGCCGCCGAGCGACACTGTGCAGGCTCAAGGCCCGTGGCTTCCTCGGCTGAGGCAGTCTGCGGGCGAGGCGGTCTTCGGCCATTTCCACACGACGCTGTGATGGTGCTATTACTCCGCTTTCAACTTCCTGTGGAATCCTGGGGTTTGCAGTCGAGGGCGGGGCCTTTAGAAAGCCAGAGAGCTCTTGGGCTTCCTCAATAAACGACAAACCTCAGAATGCCACAGGATGTCGAAAGTGGAATGATAGCGCTACAACAGTGTGGTGTGGAAATGGGGCCTGCCTCCCACTTTGCCCCCCCCGCAGAGTAATTGGGGGCAGCTGGGCCGCCAGTCGTGCTATGTATTAAAAACAGGGAGGGTGGAAGTACTTTTAAGAAAGCTGTAGTATCGCCCTCGGTTGCAACCTCACGGCATCATAGAATTGAGGGCTTTATCATAAGAGGGACTTGTTTTTGTGGGAACGTGTTATAGATGTATGGGCCCATCCTGATCATCCATTTATTTCTGCAGGTTTGTGTAGGAGATTGCAAGGTGTTGCATAAACAAAGACCTGTTATTCTCCTACAATTAAGGGGGCAAGTGCCACTTTTTCTAAAGTCAGAGGAATGGTAGTTGAATATAGGATCAGGTAGAAACTGTGATTCAGATATATTTAGATTTTCTGAGATATCACTAAAAGGGATATCACTAAAATTCTGCACTTGTGCCAGTTAGAATAGAGAACTAGCAGAATAAAAGATCTGGGTAAAAGTTGGATCCAATGAATTCAAAAACATATTGTTCTGACTTTATATGATTTTTTCAAACCATGCTCATATCAGAAATTTCCTTCAACTCCATACACTGAACCAGAATAATAATGTATTTAGTGCATTCTGGTGGTGCCACAGTGCAAAAACATAGATCTGTGACATAGATTCTATTATTTTTATATGGGATTTACCTGAACTACCCTCAAATCATGCTTTCTATCCCTAGCCATAGAGTGAACTACAACAATTAGAGATCCTGCCTATGGTTGCATCAGAAGTGTGCAAAACATAGATCCGAACCATGGATCCCCATGGATCCATAGGATTTTTATGTGGGAGCCACTGGAACAACATCTGAATCACGTTTGCCATGCTAAATTGCAAAAATCATGGATCCTGTACACCAGTATACCATCATGGTATAAAAAAAGGGATCTGAAAAACAGATCCCTAAGGATCCAAATTATTTCTGTGTGTGATCCACTTGAGCCACATCCAAATTATGTCTTCCATCCCTAGCCAGAAGATGAACTGCAAAAAAGCATGCCCCTTATACACTACTGTGCCACCATGGTGCAAAAGCATGGATCCCTGCCATAGATCCTCACATCCATATGAACCACACTGAAATCATGTGTCCCATCCATAGTTATGGGCTGAACTGCAAAAATTGAAGATCCTGTACATGTTTGCACCACCACAAAGCAAAAACAGGGATTCCATGCAAGGATCCTCATGGATCCATAGGAATCTTATATGGGATCCATTTCAACCATACCCAATAATGCTTTCCATCCTTAGCCATAGCCTGAACAAAAATAAGAGATCCTGCACACTGCTGTTCCACCATGGAACAAAAACATGGATCCTATCAATGGAACTTTGTGAATCCATAGGGTTTTTTTCCCCCATGGGATCCAGTTAACACCTAAATCTTGTCTACATCACTAGCCACATGCTGAACTGTAAGCACAGATCCTGTATACACTGATAAACTATCACAGCACAAAAAACATGGATTGGAGGTATGAATTTTTGAGAATTCATAGGATTTCTACATGGAATCCATTTGAACCACATCCAAATCATGTTTCCCATCCACAGCCACAGGCTGTACCACAAAACTCAAGGATCTCATACACCAAAACATCACCACGGCACATAAATACAGATATGGGTTCTGATCCTCATGCATCTGTAGATATGTGTGATGGTTGCATGGGATTTAGAGGATCTGTGATTTTTCTGATTTAGCCTCTAGCTATTCAGGCATGATTTGGGTGTGCTTTAGGGCACCTTATGTAGAAGTCCTATGGGTCCATTTTTTTTGCACCATAGTGGCATGGTGGTATACAGAATACATGATCATTGTGGTTCACCCTCTGGCTAAGGATGGGAGACATGATTTGGATGTGGTTCAAATGGATTCCATCTAGAAATTCTATGAATCCACAAAGATTGGTAGATGGACTTTTTTTGTGTGCGTGTGCTATGATGGTGCAGTGGTGTTCCAGATGGGATGCTGGTGTACAGAATCCATTATCATTGTGGTTCACCCTGGGCTGGGATGAGACGATTTGGGTATGGTTCTGTTTGATCCAGTGCAAAAACCATCTGGATCCATGAGGATCTGTGCTTGGGGTACATCTTTTTACACTGTGGCAGTGCATCAATATACAGCATCTGTGATTTTTGTGGTACAGCCTGTGGTTGTGGACGGGAAACATGACGTGTGTGTGGTTCAGATGGAGCCCACATAAAAACCCTAAGGATGCTGGAGGTCCATGCCAGAGACCTATGTTTGTGTACCATGGTGGTACACTGGTTGTGGGATCTATAAGTCCAGTAGTTCAACTTACGGAGTTGGGAGACGTCATTGGTGCGACTCAGGTGGATCCCATTAAAAACTCTATAGATCCTTGAACCTCTGTGCCTCTCTGTTCTGTGTTTTTGTACCATGATAGCATACTGGTGTGTGGGATCTGTGATATTCATGGTTTATCCTGTGACTAGGGAGGGGAAGATATGAGTGTGATTCTGATGGACCCCTTGTAGAAAATATCCATGAGGATCCATGCCTCAGATCCATGTTTATGTACCCTGGTGGCACAGCAATGTTGTGGTTCAGCCTGTGGGGCATCATTTGGTTGTGGCTCAAGTGGATCCCACCTAAAGATCATACGGATTCCCGAAGACCTGTGCCTCAGATTTATGTCTTTTTACGCCAAATGCGTGTTTGCTCCGGTTCAGCCTATGGAACAGAAGAAAATCTTTAATACAAGGGTAGCTTTAGGACCCTTTGGAAACATAAAATCAGGATCCGTTTCGCTTTCATTGGATCCGGCTTCTACCCAGACCCGCTATGGAGCGTTTAGAAAACACAAGACTCTTGTCTTTCCGGCGCCCTCTTTTCTGAACTTCGGCGTGCTTCCCGAGGCGCCGTGGAGGCCAGGCCATGCCTTGGGCGAGTCGGCCCGCGTCCTCCTTTCCCCGCTCATGGCGGCTTCCGGCGGGTGTTGTTGGGAACCGCACTTCGACTCCGGCCGCACTAGCGCTCGGGCCTCTAGGGGCTCTGAGAGCACGCGATACGGAAGGGGAGGCGGGCCGGCCGGGCAGCCATGGCGGCGGGGTCGGCGGCGGGGTCGGGGGTCTCGTCTTCGGCGTCGGTGTGGTGCTGCTTCCGATGGGGCTGCTGCGGCGAGGGCGGCGCTGGGCACATCCCCCTCAAGGAGATGCCGGCGGTGCTCCTGGACACCCAGCGGATGGGTAAGGGGGAGCCCCCTCCCAGCCCGGGGTTACGCCGCTGGTGGATCCGAGGGGAGGGGAAAGCGGGCGGGCCGGCGGGCGGCAGCGGCCCCCGGGAAGGCCCTGTCCTTCTTTTGGGGAGCTCAGGACGGACGGCCTCCCCCTCCCCCTGGACTCTGCCCGTCCCCACTTTTCAAAGAGCACCCCCCCCCGTGAACCCGCGCTACATACGTGGGGAGGGGGCAGGGGGGCGAGGACGACCACCTGAGAGGGTCGGACTCCGGATGAGAGTTGGCATGGCTGGCCGCCCTTGACCAGCGGAAGGAAAGGGAAGTGTTAGCGGGGTAGGCTACAGGGTGGAAACAGAGGGTTTGTATTAGACCCTTTCAGCTGTTATCATTTTGCAGTTCGGTGGCTGCTTTAGGAGAAGCCTGTTAAGTGAACTGCTTCAGCCATAATGGAAGCAAAAAAAGGCATAGGGATGACAGATCAAAGCAGGATAGGGATTGGAACAGTGGTTCCCAGGACGAAAAGGGGAGAGCCCGGGGCCCCAGGGAGTCAGAGCCCGAGGTCTGGGGTGGAGCAGCAGAGACGCGGGGCTGCCACTGTGGTCGCCTGCGGCGGAGCGACAGGTGTGGGGCTGGAACGATGGCGCGGGAGGAGTTGCTAGGCTGGCACAGCCAGGCCTCCGGGGAGACAGGCGGTCAGGCCTTGGTTAGTGCTCTGCCCTCTGGAAGGAGAGGCTGGCCCACCCATCCTCATAGAGTTGGAAGAGACCCCAGGGGCCATTCAGTCCAACCCCCTGCCATGCAGGAGCACATACCGAAGCTCTCCCAAGAGATGGCCATCCAGCCTCTGCTTAAAAACCTCCAAAGAAGGAGACTCCACCACACTCCACTGAGACAGCATATTCCACTGCCGGACAGCCCTGACCGTCAGGAAGTTCTTCCTGAGGTTCGGGTGGAATCTCCTTTCCTGCAGCTGGAATCCATTGCTCCTTGTCCCAGTCTCTGGAGCGGCAGAAAAACAAGCCCACTCCCTCCTCGACGTGACATCCCTTCAAGAGAAGGTTAAGAGGGGACACGATAGCCATGTTTAAATAAGTGCAGGGATGTCATGTCAAAGAGGGAGCAGGCTTGTTCTCCATTGCTCCAGAGACTAGGACAAGGAGCAATGGATTCAAACTGCAGAGATTCCACCTAAACCTCAGGAAGCACTTCCTGACGGTCAGAGCTGTCTGGCAGTGGAATATGCTGTCTCAGTGGAGTGTGGTGGAGTCTCCTTCTTTGGAGGTTTTTAAGCAGAGGCTGGATGGCCATCTCTTGGGAATGCTTTGATGTGGGTTCCTGCATGGCAGGGGGTTGGAGCGGATGGCCCCTGGGGTCTCTTCCAATACCATGATTCTGTGATCAGACTGACACACTCCTGACTGGAATGGTAGACACCAGGGGACCAGTGATCATACCTGGAGGACATTTCTATTATCTGCTGTGCAGGAAAAATTGGGGGAGGGAAGATTAATGATTCAGTAAATTTTTAGATGTTGCCCCATCATAAAATTAATTTTTGTGATCTATCTTTAATGCTTGTTTGTATAATGGCTTATACAGTTAAAATCACAGTATCTTTGTTAAGGTCATAGCTTTATTAGGCCACCTGAGAATTCACAAACAGCATGCAAGTTTTGGGGACCTCCAGAACTCTTTGTCAGGCAAGATATTACTAAAAAAGCAGCTGGGGTGGAACTAGGTGTGGAGGAAGAAGGCTGATTTGATAAGTCTGCATAATCAGAGCCTTAGGATGAAATGTGAGAGAAGCAGATTGCATTCAAATTAGATAGAATGAGATTCCACCTGAACCTCAGGAAAAACTTCCTGATGGTCAGAGCTGTCTGGCAGTGGAATATGCTGCCTGAATGGAGTGTGGTGGAGTCTCCTTTTTTAGAGGTTTTTAAGCAGAGGCTGGATGGCCATCTGTTGGGAGTGCTTTGATGGGTGGTCCTGCATGGCAGGCGGTTGGACTTGGATTGTCCCTGGGGTCTCTTCCAGCTCTATGATTCTATGAAAGTCTGTCTGAGTTGCATGTGAGACTCCCTCTGGAACTAGAGAAAAGAGGTACGAACCAATGACAAATAGCTCATAGGGAGCATCATACCATTGCCGTGATTATTCTTTTTGCAAATCTATCTTCCTGTTCTGTGGGAGTATAATTTTAGTCCTGCTGTCACTTCTTAAATTTCATTTCTGCCATGCCATTCTAGCACCAATCATTTCAGTTCTAAGCCAGTAATTTCTAATAATGCTGAAGCTGTTTACTATCTCTGAGTTCTTTTGAAAGGCAGCAATAAAATAGAAATCCACCAGCTGGATTTATTCCAGCTAGGCTCATCTTGTCACTAGAGGTGGTTGAACTAACCAGGAAAGAAAAGCTTACCAAATAATTCAGATTCAGTACCTGGCTTATGCCCCTTACAAGCTAGGATCATAAACTAGGATTTGTTCTTGTTTTAAATTTTGGGAGCAAAAAAGTCAAGAGCTCCAGTTCAAAAACCACAATAAACACAGTAAGTTAAGTTTGTGTCTGTTGGCCTAAATCTCCCAGTCCCAGATAGTTTATTGGCTTAAGGCTGCCTGTTTGTGTTTTTCTGTGAGCTGGAAGGAGGCTTTCTTGCTCCTGTGCTCATTAAAGCTTGGTTGTTCTGCGTAAGGCTGATTATTTGACCTGAGGGAAGCTTGGGTACTTGTCAGGGCACTATTGTCTTCTTGTGCATAAGCCCAGAGGAAGTGAGTCCACAACTCAGTTTAAAGCCATCCTAATTAGGTTTCTGAGATTCTTAGCAAAAGCATTCCTGCCAACTGCTATGAGGTGCAACCCATCAGTTGCCAGAAGCCCCATCTTTATGAACCTGTGGACCGTGGTCCAAGAAGCCAAAATATTCTTGGCGGCACCATCTGTGGAACCAGTTGTTCACCTCCCCTATTTTTCTCTCCCTTCCTAGACCATGTCCTTCAATTGGGAGAAGAGATAAAATGACAAGCTGTGCATTAAGGTCCTTCAGCTTCCTACTCAGAGGCTCATAAGCCCTTATGATCTCTTGAAGGCTGCAAAAATGGAGCAGATGATGCAGCAGGGGAAATGCAGTACAGCAAAGGTGAAGAGGTGTATAGGAATAGCTGGCTACACTAAATAAATTCAAGTCTCCAGGACCAAATGGACTACATCCAAGAGTATTAAAACAATTGGCAGAAGTAATCTCAAAACCCTTGGCAACAAGCTTTGCAAATTCTTGGAGAACAGGAGAAGTCTCAGCTGACTGGAGGAGGGCAAACATTGTCCCCATCTTCAGAAAGGAAAAAAAAGAGGATCCAAACAATTTCTGTCTAGTCAGTCTGACATCAATTCTGGGAAAGATTCTAGAGGAGATCATTAAACAAACAGCCTGTAAGCTGGGTATGTTTAGCCTGGAGAAAAGAAGGTTAAGAGGTGGCATGATAGCTATGTTTAAATATTTGAAGGGATGTCATATGGAGGATTGAGCAAGACTGTTTTCTCCTGCTCCAGAGACTAGGACACAGAGCAATGGCTTCAAATTTCAGGAAAAGAGATCCCATCTAAAGATTAGGAAGAACTTCCTCGTGATAAGAGGAGTTCAACAGTCGAATGTGCTGCCTTGAAGTGTGGTGGAGTATCCTTTTTTGGAGGTTTTTAAACAAGAGGCTGGATGGCCATCTGTTGGGAATGTTTTGATGGTGTATTCCTGCATGGCAGAGGGTTGGACTCAGTGGCCCTTGTGGTCTCTTCCCACTGTATGATTCTATATTTCTATTGCTTAATTCTAAGTAAACAAACACAAGATTAGGCTGCAAAGCTACAATCTTAAATGCAGTTACCTGAGAGTAAATTCCATTGAATTGAGTACAATTTACTTCCAGGTGTACTTGCACAGAACCATGCTGTGAATTTTGAATGTAAATTCAACATTATTTCAATGTCTTAAATCTTGCAGGAACAGATGTTGTCATTGTCAAAAATGGACGACGGGTATGTGGTACAGGAGGCTGCTTAGCCAATGCCCCTTTGCATCAGAACAAGAGTTACTTCGAGTTTAAAATCCAGTCCACAGGTTAGTAAAAAAGTATAAATTAAGCACATTTTGGGTTAGAGGTCAAGGGCTGGCAGTCTTTCAGACCCACACAGCTGAGTTTAGCAACAAGTAATATTTGTTTATAGCCATCCAGCCATCACAAAACAAATACAAACCTTTCTTCAACAACGTACAGACAGTCCTCAATCAGAATTCATAAATTCGGGCCACCAAGATTTATTGATTTATTTACTGAATTTATATTTCACCTTTCCCCAAGATGGGATTCAGAGTGGCTTAGGAGAACATGTTTCCAGTCTACAACTTCTTACAAAGCATAGTCTCTCAGTAAAGGCCTTTTCAGATATCTTCCATCCAGGGCTGCTGAACACCACAACTTAAATTGTGTTCTTTTGTATGCATAGCTATAATTAAAATTATAAAAATATGAGTTTAAAGATGGCATTGTATATCTTAACATGTGCAGAGTGTCTTTCTCATCTGTCACAGCAACAAGACTTTTCCCACTATATTTGGAATAAGGTGGAGGGTTTGATGTCATAAATAGACATAAGGCATCATAAATCAGTGCCAGACCAATACCAGCAGGTTGTGTGCTTAGTATTTTCAAGAAAGACAGGAAAAAGCCTTGTCTAAAACTCTTAGAGAACTGTTGCAATCAGTGCTTACAGTACTGAGCTAAATGGATTTGATTCAATATCACGTTTCTGATTTTGAAACAGGCTTGAAAGGACAAGGTCAATGTACAGGAAAGAAGAAAAGATGAGTGGAAAGGAGATACACAGTGGATAGGATAAAACAGAAAGGAAAGAATAGGTTGCAATGAAAAGTGGAGATGAAAGTAAGTGGAAAACAGTTCAGCCAGCCAATCTTAGCATGAATATTTGAGTCGAGTTACTAAGGGTCAATTGTTTATCAGCTAAGTGCATTCCTCTGAGAGATTCATGGCAAATATCCTCTTTTGTTATCCCCAGTCAGTGACTGGAAAAAATGTAGGATTCACTGCGACGCTCTCCCTAATGAGCTTTTAAGTGTTTGGAGATTATGCTACATGCCACTGGCCAGTGAGTGCATGGTGGAATTATTCTGCTTTGGTGGACAGGACTTTTCCGTAGAACAGATGGGAAACCACCATGAGTCAGATCAGGTTACAGGTTCCTCTTTCCTGCTATAGGTCCCCATCACCTAGAAAAAGCACCACTAAATGCCACAATGCAAATATTATGATAACAAAAAACAATTATTTCTTTTTTGCTGTTTTTGTTGTGAAATGTTGTGAAGTGAGTTTTAGCCCATGTTAGTCAGACAGATCTGCACTTTCTTCCACAGCAACTCTGTTTCTCAGAGGACTAAGCTGCTGGAGTAGTACAAAAAATTCTAGAAATGATGTAGTCATCCATGTTTCTAATTCGATAGTGACCAAGGCATTGATAAAACCAACAGGAATATGTCCCAGGCCCAGTTGGATCAATCAGATCTGTAACTACTATAACTGGTACCCACACCTGCTGAAGTTTGCAGCTGTTACAAAATGTTAGCTTAACATCCTCATGATTCATTGTTGTTGGGACCAGTTCAGAATACTGATTAAGTGAAAACCAGCAAGAAATTTTTTAGAGTTCTTATCCAGGTTAAAAAAAAAATAAAATATTGGTTTGACTTTCTGATTTTACACACACACACAAACACACACACACACACAGTTTTATTGCATTGGCAGTACATTTTATGGTGTTCACTAACATGTCTAAATGAGTGTATTTAGGATTGCGACCTGAACCCTTGGAGTTCATCTCTTGACTCACCTATTATAGCTATGCCATTCCATTTCTTCTGCCGCCCCTTACTTGTTTCTAGGAATCTGGGGCATTGGAGTTGCAACTCAGAAAGTCAATCTGAATCAGATTCCTCTTGGGCGTGATATGAATAGTCTGGTACTGAGAAATGATGGTGCTCTTTACTACAATAATGAAGAAAAGAATAGGTTACCTGCAAACAATCTTCCACAGGAGGGTGATGTTGTGGTGAGTTGCTTTCAGTATTACTTAATGACAATCAGACTAAGAATTGCTATTGCACCCTTCAAGCCATAGTTAATTTCAAAGTAGACATGAGCTTCAGCAGATTTTATTGGAGCAGGAAGTGCTCTTCTTCCTGTCAGGAGGATCCAGTAACCAATCTGCATGAGAAAAGTCAGCCTAGGACCAGAAGATACCAAGCTCTCTGTGCAGGAATTCCAACATGCAATTCAGTGGTGCATCAAGTGGAGCAGCTGTATAAAAAGGCAAAGGTTCTCTCTTAAAATTCTAGTAGCTCCCAACAGTGTTGAAATGTTATCAGCTTTTAGAATATTTTTTTCCTCTTTGTTAGTCTTCCAGGCTTGTGTGCATTTTCTGTTGCATTTCAAGTATAGTTCTTTATTGCTGCATTGCAGCCTTCAGCTATCCTGCTCACTTTGGCCATAGTAGACATTATTTCCTTGTTACAGAAAACAAATGGCATATCTTCCACTCCACCCAGGCAAATAGAAGCAGGGATGATGGCCTGTATAGCCACTAATATGGTCATCTTTCTTTATCATTATTTCTAATTTGTATTCTTCAAGCTACACATGATATTCAGTTTCTTATATGTTAAACATTCCTGAAATATTTTTGCACTGATTAAAGTTCCAAACCTATATACTGGGACTATGTACCCCTGAGTAAGTATTAGTTTTAAATAGATGTGCATAGAATTACCTTGTTAGAATTCATGTTATTGCTGCTTAGTTTCATCGTTGTGTGCTGTTAATATGTCATAAATATTTGGAGGTATCTTTTTGTTTAATAAAAATAGGGAATAGCAATAGCAGGTACATTTCTATACTGCTTATCAGTGCTAAGCACTCCCTAAGCAGTTTACAATGTGCTAGCTAATTGCCCCCAACAAGCTGGGTACTCATTTTACTGACCTATGGAAGGCTGAGTCAATCTGGAGCCCTGCAGGATTGAACAAACTCACAGCCGTTGTGGCTGCAGTACCGGCATTTAACCACTGAGCCACCAGAGCAGAATATGAGTTGAAATAAAATACTGGTGTGAACCTGTGTTCCAGTCTCTAACATAATCTACTCGATGGATGCACCAATGCAATGGTGTTATTTCTGGCACTTGTCATTTTTGCCTGTGTTCTTTCATGGGTCTGTTCCATCATGTTTTCATGCTAATTTGCATTCTTCCCCTAAACATCCTTATGAAACTTGTAATATGTACTTTTTTTACAGCACTGTGTTATAAAATATAATTTCCAAATATGTTTTTCACTTTAAGCACACGCTTCAAGTAAACATTCCTATGTATTTGTCCTTTGTGGTTGATTATAGTTTTTATTTTATATCTTGAGCTGAGCTGCACTGCACATTCAGGATTAGTGCGAAGTGTGAAAGATAAGCATTCCACTTTGCATCCCAGAGAATTTCAAAAAGAAACCAAAAGAAATATTCAAGCATTCCTAGTCAGCTTTACTTTGCTTTCTAATGGTATATTCTCTGGTCTTTTCAGATAAGTTTAGTGTGCTCATTAGAGAATACCATATTTGCCGGCATATAAGACACATCTGTGTATAAGACGTACCCCATTTATACACTGGCAAAACACTATTTGCCAGCGTATAAGACACACATCATTTTCAAACAGTATTTTTCAGGAAAAAAAGTGAGACTTATACACCAGCAAATACAGTAACTCATGTTTAAATTAGTGGGACATACTTATGAATAAATCTGCATAGGATTATGTGGCAAAACATTTCAAATTTTATCACTTAAGGTACTTATTTTATGTTTTCAGAATGTAAGTATAGTAATACTATATTCTTAGAACCATTATTACTTAAGGATGCAATAATGTAATTACTTGCCTCCCCCTCTCCGAAAAGAAACCTTGCTTCAAGCTGTTTGGGTATTAAGAGCAGCATCTTTGGCTGGATAGCCTGGTGAGTAATGACCAGGGAAAGGGTGTCTTATATGAGGATTTTCTCCTCAGCAGAGCTCATGTTTGGCTTTTGTCAGTATCCTTACTGAACCATGTAAAGACTGCTTAAATTTCTCCATGCATTTAAATTGATGTTTATGTTTTGTGGCTGTTTTAATATTTGATACTGTTCTTATATTTTGGTACTATTTGAGGAACCACTTAGTTGTCTTAATATTGTAGTGCAATATTTAAATCAGTTATTTAAGAAACAGATTTATACATATTTCATCTTTGTCTTAACAGGGAATTACTTATGACCACGTTGAACTTAATGTTTATTTAAATGGCAAAAATATGCACTGTCCAGCTTCAGGAATCAGAGGAACTGTCTTTCCCGTGGTATATGGTAAGCTGGGGTACTCAAAACTTCCTTTACCAGAATGAGCACAATATTTGACTTAGATTTAAATTCCCATTCAGTCATGAAGTTCAGTGATAGTGGTCAACTGTCCACCCAGCCTATTTCACAGGTTAGTTGTTCAGTTAAAATAGAGGGAGGGACTATATGTACTGCCTTTAACCTTGAGCTTCAGGGAAGAAAGGTAAAAAATAAATGTAACAAATAAATGGATTAAGTGATATTTATAATAAGTTCTTATATATTTTTAAATATTATTAACACACATTTTAAATAGTATAAAACTACACAAGGGATGTAACAAAAACACGTAAAACAAATCAAAATTTCTCCACTGAAAACAAGCTGAACTAAACTACTATACAGATATCTAAACTAACAAACTATAACTCCCCAACTTCCCAGAGAATGGTAGCTAGTTATCCTTAGTTATACTTCTTCTAGTTTCTTTATCTACTTATATCTATATTTGTAACAATTAAACTTTATCCACTTTAACTCGATTGCATCACTGTTAATATAAACTTCCTTAAAATCTGTAAAAAGCATTGTTCTTCCATAATAAATCTAATCTTCCCAATTAATCAAACCCTCTTGTTGCATATATCCCTTCAGTTGACAAAAACACTGGGAAAGGGTTATTTTTTTAATCAGTGAGAGCCATTTCTTAGTAACATTGTCAGTTTGTCCATCTCTGCCATATCCAGTAACTTCATCATCCCATCTTCTTGAGATGGGATTATGAGGTCTTTCCACTTCTGAGCAGACAATATTCTCGCTGCCACAATCATATATTGTATTACACTTACACAGTTCTTTTCAACGTAGTTATTTCTCAGCCCTAACAGGAACACTTCTAGTAATAGTTGAATCTTAATCTTCAAAATATTCTTCATGAGATGATATATCATCACCCGGGACTCTTTTGCTTTGTCACAAGTCCATGACATATGATGATAAAATGTGCCTTTTGATTTATTACATTTCCAACATGTAGTTGGAGAGTTTTTATACATTTTAGAAAGTTTTTCAGGGATAAGATGCAACCTAAGCATCATCTTTTAAAATTTTCTTTCAGATTACAACTTGTAAACAAGTCAATTTCAAGTCTTTTGTCCACATCTTTCTTTCTCACAGATCCATATGAATCAGATGACAAATATTTTGAGCCCATTTAATCATACATTCCTTTATTTCTTCTTCTTCCGTTTCCAAAGTCAACATCTCATACATTTTAGCAATCAAATGATCATCATTACACAATTCTCAAAATCTATTTTTCCAGTATCAAAACCAAACAATTTTTTTATCCATTTTAAATGTCTCAGATAACTGCCCATATGAATACCATCTTATGCCTCTATCTCTTGCTTTCAGCTCCTCACTTGATTTCAGTTGTATTTGGTCTCCTTCCTCTGTAATTAAATCATGTGTATTATCCATTTATCTTTAACAGTTATTTCTTTTGAAAAGAGGGTCTCATGTGGAGAGACCTACAAAGGCATTTTAGGATGCAACAGTTGCTTATACTTGTTCCACATTCTAAGTATAGCACACCTTAGAGTGTTTTATCTTCGTTATGCTTAAAACCTGCTACATCACCACATTCCTTCAATGTCTTGAGTAGATCATCACCTCTGTCTAGAGCAGGGATGTCCAACCTTTTGGCTTACCTGGGCCAGATTGGAAGAAGAAGAATTGTCTTGGGCCACACATAAAATATACTAACACTAACTATTGCTGATGAGCTAAAATAAAAAAGGTTGTGGATAATTTTTGTGATATCCACCAACACATATAAGCAAAAAAGTCCTCATATAATAATCCTAATTATGTGCCACTAGTGGGATATTTGACATTGTTTTTGAGAAACTAACGCATCAATATCTGGTTTGATGGAAGTAGTAGCAATTCTCAGTGAGTTCTCAAGGTGCTCATTAGAGATTTTGGTTCTGATTTTACTCTACATATGCTTCATCCTTGAAAATAGTTGCTCACAAATGTAGGTGCTTCCAAAAAGTGATGACATGAATAAGGCGTGATTGTGAAGCGAGGGATATTTGTCTCTGGGAAGATAGGTCTTATAAAAGTCCAGTAAAGAGCCACAATTAAATTTTTCTTTAAGTTGAATGTCAGATTGCAGCTCTGTGCATTCCATTTGAAACTTGACAGGTAACATATTTATGTTGACTGAAAATGGAGTCGCAAATATATCAAAATATTGATTATTTTTCTGGAAATCTTGAAACCTGTCTTCAAATTCCTGTATCAGTTCAAAAAGCAAGGCTGCATATTTTTTGGTGTGCAGAGGACTGTGTTTAGCCAGCGTGTCAAAATGCATAAAATTGTTTGCCTTAATTTGAGCTTGCCATAATTTTAGTTTCATTTGGAACACTGTTACGGTTTTGAAACATTGTATTAATAAGTTGGTTTTAACCTGAAGACGCATGTTTAACTCATTTAAATGAGTGATCAAATCCACTAAAAATGCTAAATCTGTAAGGCAGTTTTCATCATCAAGTTCTGGCACAAATTTTGTTTTTGATACCATAAATGACTTGATTTCATGTTGCAAATCATAAAATCTTTTCAGCATTTTGCCTCAACTTAGCCATCTTATTTCTGAAAAGTAAATGATGTCACCATCGTCATCATCCATATTTTTAAGGAATTCTTGGAATTGGCAATGATTCAATCTCTTGGCCCTTATGAAATTCACAGCCTCGATGACAATTTGTATGACTTTATCCATTTTAAAGCTTTTGCGCATAAATTTTCTTGATGTACTATGCAGTGGTACTTCATCAAATGTGAGTTTTGGGCGGCAATTAATCTTCTATTAATTTTACAAGTCCCTCTCTTTTATCTACCGTTGCTGGGGCACCATCAGTAACTATGCCAGATATATTCACAGTGGACAGTGAAAATCACTTTTAACATATTTTTTACTGCTTCGTATAAATCTCTTCACTTAGTTGTGTCGTTTAATGGCACTAAAGAAGCCATTTCTTCAGTCACATTATATTCGTCATCAGTATCTCTAATAAAAATGGTAAGTATCTGTAGCATCAGTACTTTCATCGATTGCCAAAGCATAGAATTTAAAATTAGCAGCTTTACTCTCCGAACCTCTTTCAATAGATTTTCCAGTTTCTTCAATTCGCCTGGCTATAGTCTGGTGAGACAATCTGATTTTAGAAATATCCCCTTTTTTGAGGGCAAATTATATCTGCCATGCCTTCCATACATTGCTTAATAAACTCACCATCAGTAAATAGGTTTAATTTTTTTCCTATTAAATTTGCTACCACATAACTAGCTTTTACAATAGAGTCCCTTTGAGTTGTAACTTTTTTAAAAAAAATTTAAGACAGACTTTTTTTTCAGTTCTACTATTTTGTCCTTACAGCACATTCCTTGACACACACCGAATTTGGTGGCATGTTTTTGATATAATGCCTTTTCAAATAATAGTCTTTGAAAACTGGCACAAATTCTCTACAAATTAAGCAGAGTGCCTTACTATTTGTCTGGAGAAAAAAGTAGTCATCTGTCCACTGAACAGTCTTCCTTCATCTGTAATTTTTCTTTCTAGGGGTTCTGTTTTCTTTTGAGACATTGTGGAAGCCATGTTGGAATTAAAAAAAATAAGCAACTATATTTACTTTATTATGAAAATTAATAGGAAAATAGAAAGCAAGGTTTAATAATCGAATAAAAATGCTTACATGTCTTCTAAATAATATTAAATCCCTATTGTTTACAAAGGTAGGTTGAAAAATTATCAATAATCACTGCATTTTACTCACCAAGTCACCACAAACAGACATATTTGACTGTCTGTGCTTGGAAGATAACACACTGGAAGCTGCACACCGTGTTATAACTGAAGCCATGCATTCGTACAAATAGTGTGAGAGTGTATGGTGCGCGACGGTGCTATGCCTAGTACAGAATACACACTTGAATTCTTTGTCACAATTCAGGTTTAAGCAACATTGCAACAGAGTCCTCTTCCCCCCTTCGCTCACTGTCCCTCGCACACACGATCACACAGGGCAGCTGTGGTAGAAGAGCATGGGGGCAAGATCTTCCCCCTTTTCTCGCTCGCCGCCCCCATTACATGCAATCATGCAGGGCAGCTGCACCCGACGAGCACAAGGAGGGAGATCTCCCCCCCCTTCGTTCACTGCCCTCACATGCACAGTCGCATGGGGCAGCCATGGCAGACGAGCACAAGGAGGGAGATCTTCCCTCTTTGCTCACTGCCGCCTGCACAATCACGCAGGGCAGTGGGGCAGATGAGCATGAGGAGGGAGATCTTTTCTTCTTCGCTCTCTCCCCACCCCCTGCACGCATGATTGTGCGGGGCAGCAGTAGCAGAAGAGCACAGGGGGTGAGATTTTCCCTCCCCTTCAGTCTCTTGCCCCCTACCAGCACAATCGCTGGGGGGGGGGCAAGCAGGCACTGCAAATAATCCAATCTGCCATAATGTTCATCCTGGACCACATGTGGCCCGCAGGCTGTGGGTTGGACAAGCTTGGTCTGGAGCAGGGGTGTCAAACTGAATTTCACATTGGGCCACATCAGCATGATGGTTGCCCTCAAAGGGCCGGTTGTATCTGTAAGGCTATATAAATGTATCTACTCTTTTATCATATTAAATAATTGCCTCTGCATTCGAATATTACTGGTTTTTAAATTGCCTTCCCTCTGCATCAACTTTTTTTTCTTGGACATTTTGGGGCTATTTGATTGTAGGTTATTGTCCCTATATCAATAGAATTGGTCAGTATATCCAAAGTGTGGCACTTTCTACTCCCTAGTCCCTCTCTATGCCTTTCTGCCCCCAGGCTTGCCAGGTGGTGGTGGGGAGAGCTGCAGATGCAGGAGAGGTGGGAGGGCCACATGAAATGGCCTGGCGGGCCGGATTTGGCCCACGGGCCTTGTGTTTGACACATGTGGTCTGGAGGGTCTTGCAAAAATATTACCACGTTATCCATCTAAGCTAAAAATGTGTTTGTTAATAGCCATTCCTTTAATTTTATCGTCTGATCTGATAGCTCTATTTAGCACTTCCAAAGTCAATATAAAAAGTAAAAGCGACAAGGGGCACCTTTGTCTTTTTGGTTTTTGAATTTCACAAAAATCTGTTCTATCACTGTCAATTAAAATTTGGCCTTTTCTTTTGAGTAAACTGCTATAATCCAAGTTAAAAAGTTCAGTCCAGAGTCCATTTTCTTAAGAACTTCAATCACACATGATCAAGAAACATTATTGAATGCCTTCTTTGTCCCGAGAACGAAGGGAAAAACAAAAGAAAGCCAGCCAAGAAAAACTCTGTATAGATAAGCAGAGATAGCTCCGCACAGCTATCAAAGCGTGCCAAGCAGCAGAGAACACCTTTAGCAGCAAATGCACTAAGCCAGTAACACTTACCCACTCAGCTTGTAATCTTCCAATATAGAGGTTCTTTATTCTTTGTTACAAAATATATACAATATTTACAAAGTCCAGATGGCAGTCCAGCATATCTAGCAGAGCCTCCAGCAACATGTGCACTTGTTGGCTGGGATTGTGCTACCTTTATACAGACACCTAGCCAGTCCTGGCCAACCCTTGCATTGTCTGCACCTGGTGCTCATCAGCATGACTCAGCATAAACTAGCTCGAATCACATTCCTTTCCACTGGTGCACATAACAATTAAGGCAATTAAAGCAACATGACATTTACACTTACATCACAAAGTATTTTCTTGAGGTTTGGTCCAACCTTTTCTGACATTCTTAACATCTAAAAAAATGAATATTGCTTGATTTTTATTGTGAACCTTTAAATATTCCAAAATATTAGTTGTGAATCTTGTATTATCTTTCATCTGTCTTTTAAGTAGAAATCCACACTGAACTTCATGTATTTCTCTATCCAGTACTATTTTCAGTCTTTTAGTCAGAATCGTAGTGAATAGCTTATCATCATTATTTAATAAGGATATTGACCTATAATTTCTACGGTCAGTTACATCCCTATCTCCTTTTGGAAGCACTGTTATATATGCACTAGTCTAACTCTCTGTAACTCTGCTGGAGTCAATTATAGAATTCATCAGGTATTGTAATGGCATACTTCTTCGAATACCTTATAATAGCCAGCTGATAAGCCATCTGGCCTTGGTGCTTTCCTGTACTTTATTTTCTTGAAAGCTTCCACTACTTCTGTCACTGTTATTCTAGCATTTAAATTGGTCTTTTGTTCCTTGGAAATTGTTGGTAAATTCTGCAAGTCCAGATAAGACTTTAACTTCTCTGGAACATCTCTTTGTTCTTTGTATAATGTTGAAAAATATTTGTAATACGTCTTTATCCTGTAATTGTATATTTTGCATCTTTAATTATGAAGATCACCTTTCTTTCTCTTTCCTTCCTCAATTTATAGGTCAGCCATTTTTCTGGTTTGTTTGCATATTCAAAATCTCTTTGCTGATTTATATTTCATTTTTCTTTCAGTCTTATATACCATACTCATAGAAGCTTGTTTCTATAATATTTTTATTTCCTTCATTAAGGTTGGATTTGTCGGATTTAAGTTCTTCCTTTTTTAAAAAATTTCATTTATAAGATCTTGTTGCTGTCTTTTTATTTTCTGAATTGTGTTCTGTTGATTAAAAAAACCCCCTCTCATTACAGCTTTACTTGCATCCCAGACAACTCCTATTCTAGTCTCATTGTTTAAATTATCTTCAATATAATTTTTAAAGTTTTGTTCACTTTTTTCAAAATCTACTCGTGTTTAACCATGTCTTCCTTCAATCTCCAATTAAACTGAGATTTCTTACTCTTCTAACTTAGCAAAACTGGGTTATGATCAGAAAATACTTTTGGTAAAATCTCCATGCCTTTCATCATGTTGGTCAATTTGGATACCAAAAACACATAGATCCTAGAAAAGGTGTTTCTGGAAAAAAAAGTGTATTATCATGTTTGACCATACAGAACTCTCCAAGTGTCTGTTAATTCCAAATTCCTAATTCCAGTAAGTCAAAAAACCCAAATTGTCCATTAATTATTAAAAAAACCCCAAGTGATTTACCATCATCTTGTTTTTTCTTCTCTGATAATCTGTTAATTCTGGGGTTGATAAGTCCATTAAAGTCCCCCAATAAAACAAACTTGTCATATGGTAATACTAAAGTTCTCGGGAGCAGTTTTCCACAGAAGGGTACTTTATTTTCAGTTGGTGCCTAAATGCCAACAGCCAAGACCTTTTGTCCTTGAACATGAACTCTTATTATCTAACCTTCTGGATCTTCAAAGATTTTTCTGGACTCAAAGTTGCCTTAAATCACAACTCCTCTTTTCTTTTTATCCACTGATAATTCAAATTCTTACCCTAATTTAAAGGTTTTAACTATTTCTTGCCCTTTTTTTCCCAATATGTGTTTCTTGAAGACAAATGAAATTGAATTTTTGTTTTTTCTAAGTAATAAAAGAGCTCTCTTCATTTAGCTACCAAATTAATTCACTTGATATTCGAAGATAAAAGCTTGGTAAGACTCAGAAGAAGAAATGTAAAGAATAGCTAAGTTCCATTTCGCGCCAGCCTGGTTGCTGTTCCCTTCTTTGTCATGTCCACATGCCTCCTTGATTGGCAGATTTGGAGTTTCTCTCTTCTTGAACTCTCCTCCTAACTCTTTTTCGTATTTCTGTAGAAATTCTCTTGCCTTTGGGGGTGTATGCAAAATGAACCTTCTCTGTCTATAGTGTAGCACTGCAAATTCAGTGTCCCCCCCCCCACCAAAAGAGGATTCCACGTTGTTTCAGTTGTCATCAAGAATGCTTAAACTCTTTGTTTTCTCAATATTTCTGCTGGCAGGTCTTTAAAAACGATCAATTCCTTCTCTTGCACTTGTAATTTAGATGAGAAATGTTAGCGCAAAACTTGGTCTTTAACAAACCTTTTCACAAAGCAGACAATCATATCCCTTGAAAGGTTCCTTTGGGAAGCACCTCTTGAATCAGTCTTGTACAATTTATCAACTTCAGCCGCAATTTCCCCTCCTAGTACCTGTAGGAACTCTGCCAATACTTCTCAGACTCACACTTTTAAATTATCATTTTGCTTCTCCATTCCCCCCCCCTCTCTCTCACATTTCTAGGAATGACATCAAGTTGCTTTTCTTGTTCCTTTGTCAGTTTTTCAGTAGTTTTCCAGCCTTTGTGTCTTCCATTTTTCCAATATGTCATTTAATTTTTATCTCTAAATTAATCTGACTCAAAGAGACTTTCTTTCAAATCCAGTTTTACTTTTCATTTTAATTGCTCTGTGCCCGCCTGCAGTGGTTTCAGTTGCTATGTATCATCCCTCATCTCCTACAGTAGCATCTGGTTACTATCTATCTCTTTAGATTGATTTAGTGATCCTCTTTTCTGTCCTTATGCAGCTTTTTGTTCTGCCAGAGCTGTTTTGGTTGTCAGTTTCTCTTTCTCTCTGAATTCTTGACAGATCAGTTTTTTCTAAATTGTCAATTTCACCACCAGGTGTCAGCACTGCACTGCTGAAGTCTGCCATTCTAGTTCTCCTTTGTTAGTAACATTAACAGTTCAGCTTCAGACTCACTTCCAGTCATTATTTCAAGCAACTTAGTCTTGAGTGTTATCAGTTTCCCATGGTAAGTACTTTTACATTTTAATTCCAGAGGCCATAAGTAATGTTTTCTTCCTTTACTCAAAATTTAGGTTTTTGTGCACTTTCTCTTTAAATCAGCACTCCGCTCTCTGCTGCAACCACACTGCAGCTCCAATCAGGTTATTTCCACTTTAAAAAGTTAGAATTATAAGAAACTCATTTTTTAATCTTGTAGAACTCACTTGTCGGTTAGCACAGTCTTAACAGCCAGGGACAAGGACAATAAACATAACACTATAGCAACACATGGAATACAGTCCCCAACACCTTACTAGTTGCTACCCATCTCAGCACCTTAAACACAACTCAGGAGCTTAACCTGTTGAATCAAAGAGGAAGGTCTTCAGCCCTTTACAAAAATGAGTGAGATCCTTCTCCAGCTGAAGATCCAAATGAAGACCATTCCACAAATGTGGAGCCAGATCTTGAAAGGCTTGAAGCCTTGACAGAGTTATGCATATTGGTGGAACAAATAGTAATGGAGGTTAAAATGCAAAGTCCTGAATACCAGAACCAAATGTTTGAAACAGGCCCTGGTCGAAACTAGCGACCAGTGAAATGATCTATGGGAAGAAGAAACAGGTGACTATTTAGGGAGATTTAAAACAACCAAACAGCACTGTTCTGAATTAAAACCAGAGGAAGAAGAGAGCAGGAAGGCAAACCTGCCAGTAAGCTTTTACAGTAATCAAGGCATGATAACCAAGGGAACAAGCAGATGGATAGTCTCAACAGTCAAGAACTGCCAAATCCTGCATATGTTCAAAAGATGGAAATTACATGCCTTTGCTGTTGCCCTGATAAAGGGATGCAGAGATGGGTGATCATCCAGCAGGATTCCAGGGTTCCTGATGATAATCATTTGTGTTTATATTTTAACAAATGTACGCTAGAGATCAAATACATATAAATTGCATGTGAACATAAAAACTTTTATACCTTAGCAAATTATTGGAAACATGAGTTTGATAGGCACAGATTTCTATTTCTTAACCAACTTAGTGTCAAAGGACCACTTTTAATTTTGGGAATGTCTGTATTTGTTCTCTGATCATTTGATGTTTTCTTTGTAAACAAACCATTGAATTAAAATGAGAATGATAACTTGCAGAATATTCTAGTTTTCATTTCAAAATTTATGATTATTATTGCAATGCTCTTTTAAAAGTAGAATCATTCCTTTCTTAATGTGTAATTATACCTGAAGACAGTAAATTAAGATACTGCATAGTGCCTGTTAATGGTTTGGAAGTATCTCAGTGTAGTAGTAATCAGGAAAAGGCAGAATGTTGTTTGCTCAAGATTTTTAACCATACCAACATGATTTACCCTCCCTGGACTAATATGTGAATTGGAACATAGTTACCCTTCAAATTTTGGACCTCTATGAACTTTGCAGTGCAGTTCTCAGCTGAAAAGAGGAGGATAGAATAAAACCTTAAAAATACTTTCCTGTCACTTCTGTATTTTAATTCTTTCAACTAAGGTCAAGCCTGGCTCAGGCTTTCTTGAACCATGAAGTCTGTAATTTCAGAGATAGCATTTTCTTTAAAAAGAGTACTGAACTGTAGGAGGCCAGTTGAGAATTCTGTCATGGACACCTGGTTTGCCAAAGAGTGTTCAAAGTCGCCCTCTGCTCTTCTGGTGTATATTTTGCTATATGAAGCACCTGGTGATCACCTCTTCTTACTTAAAAAATTTCCCTCTCAGTTTTCACCTCAGTCCAACTGTACTTTTCTTTTTTCCTTGTTTTTTTAAAACATGCTTATGACTGTTAACCCTTCCATTTCACGTTTATCACCATCTTTGATAATTGCCTTCTTTTTACTCTGTTTCTAATTTTGTACTCCTCCTCCCACCGCTTCAGTCCTTCCTTCCCTTTAGGATGTAATTTGACCCAGAGCTTTCTAGGGCAGTTTCAGCACTCCTGACTGAACTTGAGAAATTATCAAACAGTAGTGAAGTCTCTGCTTGAAACAGTAGTTGTAAGAGTGGATAAGAGTATATGCAGAAGGCCTTTCCCTGACTACTAGGCTGCAAAAGCAGTCAGAGGATTGTTTCTGCCAGAGGAGAGGTACACCAATGGCAATAGCCATGGTCTTCCCAGTAATGGAAAAGTACTGTTTTTCTGTGTAGTCAGGTGGACCAAAGGTTGTGAGTGCTCTGGGATGGGCCACAGACTCAGCTCTACTGATCTAATCACAGCACAAAGGAGTTCTTTGTACACAAGGTGATGCTGACCAAATTTACCTATTCTGCAGAGATCCTTTTATGTCACTGACTTACAGCTAGTTGCCTACTTATGTGTGGTCTGTAACATAGAGTAGCAGGTAGGGAAATTTTATGAGAGCAGGTTCAGCTGTTGATATGCCACCAATATTTGTGATATATTATCTTCCTCTTATTTTAAAAATTCTGGCTGCTAAGGAAATTCTGAAGCAGGGAGTGTGCTCAATGCAGAGGTTCCCAATGTGATGTAGAACTCTGCTGGCTCCCCACTTCACAGTCCCTCCCGTTGTGGAAGGACTGCAAGTGAAAGGTGGGGGCTGGCAGCCCATCTTCAATCCTCCTGTCAAATGATAGAAATTTGAAAAAGTAAATACAACTTTGCAACTGAAAAGAAAGGTTAATTGAATGTGAACTATAAATATATGCAAGTTCTTCACAATTTTTTCTTCTTTCTTACAGTTGATGACAGTGCCATTTTGGATTGTCAGTTCAGTGACTTTTATCACACTCCTCCACCAGGGTTTGAAAAAATACTCTTTGAGCAACAGATTTTCTGAATGTTCCCACTCACTAGTACTTTTACAAAAGTCTCCTCTCAAAGCTTCACTTTATTCCCAGGATACAAACTTACATGTACTAAAGTATGCTTAGCTTTAGAAAAAGAACACATTACCAAAGACGTGTGTTCCACATGTTAGACTTAACTGTCGTTTTGTGATGTGGATATTACTTGTATTTGATGTAAAGGGATATAGCTGACAGTATTAAGTAACCCCAGACTCTAAAGATGCTATACAATAAAAGTTTTATATATATTGGTATATTTTACAAATCGTAGGCTCTAATGTTTGTTTCAACATTTCTGCTATTCAAAAAACTACTCAGTGACTTCATGGATTACAAATATCTCAAACAGCAAATCACAACATCAGTATTGGCAGCTGTTCTCCTTTTTTTTTTAATTGTTGAGATTCCTGAGAGCACTTTCATTAAACCCAAGACAAATTGCTGACTGTAAAAAGAAAAGTCAACCCTAACTGACATTGGTTGTGATGATAAAGGTTTACTTTTGAGCTCTAATCAGTTCTTAGGGATGATCTTTTATTTAAATGTTTTGCCAGTAAACATGTACAAGCTGCTCTTCTGTATATATTTGTGGCTGCATTAAATTGTATTAAAATGCTTCTTGTGCACTAAAAATATAGCATATGTTTCATAAAAAAAAAGCATTACTGTATATCCAGAAAATGCTTGGAAGTGACCTGCTACATTAATAATAAAATAATAGCTTCCTTCTGAGAAAAGAAACACTTCAACATTAAGTGGGATCCAACCTTTTAAATTTTACAATATAGTATATCACACTCAGTCTTTGTTTCTCCATTTTCCTTGTTATTTGCTGTAGATCCTGTTGTGTTATGGGTTTTACTATGGGTATTAGCAAATAAATTTTAAAAGTTTACATTTTATATGAATATGCAAAATATTCTATCTTTACAGTCTTAAAACAAAATTTTCTTCTTTCATAGCAAGTTAATACAGTGAGCCCTCCATATTTGCAGGAATTCTATTCCAGGAATCCCCATAAATATTGGAAATGATGAATGCTTGCATCCTATTATACTCAGTGGCAGCAGCATGCACACTGATGCTTTAGTGCATCCGTGTGCACATCACTTCCATTTTAGGTACACAGTGTGACACTGTGATTGCTCAAAATCATGGATTCAGTGGTTGCAGGTAAGAGGAGCCCACTGTATTAAGACTACCTGCTTCATTATTATTATGTTTTCCAGGGAATATCCTTTCACAACTTTCTAGGACAAGTACTTGAGGACTTTATTTGTAAATACAAATATAAATACCTAAGGGACTTAATTTCTGTCACTGCAAAAATCATTCAAAAATTCTAACACCTGTCGTTAGGAAGATATCTGTGAAATACCTTACTGTTTACGATTATGCCTAAGCTTACCAGCACAAATGCATTACTCAGAGTTTCAGGGCTCTACCATCTATAGTGATATAAGATCTTATGTTAAAAACACTGTTAAAAAGCCAGTATGGTGTAGTGTTTTGAACATTGTGCTATGGCTCTGGAGACAAAGATTTGAACCCTGTGACAGTTTTGCCTTAGGTTTATTGTACATCAGAAATAACGTGAAGGCACCCAACAACAATAACAACAATTTTATTGTGCACTGGTGTGAAATTGCAAACATTTATGTTAGGACCAACCAAACATGTGAAAGTGCTACTAATGGTCTCCTAAATCAATAAGGTATTTCAAACAAGGGACACAGAAAGTAATCTATTGTTTCGTAGATATTGGTGACAATATAGCAACACATTGTTAAGTATGTACAGCATTTGCCTCCTAATAATTCCCACTATCTTTAAGACTGAGATAGTCTAAAGCCCAGGATGATTGTCTAAAAGACTGATATAAAATGATTATATATAGTCAGGGTCATATTGACTCATAGGTAACTGAAAGAAAACTTCAAGAATTAATTGTGAATGTTAAAACTACTTTCTAACTACACTGCATATTAATACAAGATAGTTGACATCTCAGAATACCTGAGTTGCTGTTCTTGATGAAGAGAACTTAGAGAATCAAAAAGACTGTACTCTCCCAGCATAGGTTGGCACTGGGGTGGCCAATATGGTTTATGTACCTGTACCCAAAGAAGGCCTAAAATCTGATGTAAATGAGTCTAGAACAGTGATTCTCAAATTCAAGTCCTCCAGGTGTTTTGGACTTCAGCTCCCAGAAGTCCCAGCTGCCTTGGCCAGTGACCAGGGATTCTGAGAGCTGAAGTCCAAAACACTTGGAAGAGCGGTTTGGCAAACTTGTCTAGAATATGTTCATTCAAGAGGACCCAGAAGTATAACAACCACCGTTTGCTGAAGTACCTTGCACAAAAAGGATATTTGCAGCCAACTGACAGTAGATACTCCAAAGATTCTCAAGAAGTTGTTGTAGGACTTCTTCCGTCAAGGGTACAGAGATCACTCACTGAAAAGAAGGCATTGATCACCTCCTGGATCCAATCAGTCAACTCTCCTTACTAGTTTTATTGATCAAAGAGGTCAGAAGGTAAAGCATAACCATGGCTGATCAGAGTGTTCCAGGAACCCTGTTTAAATCCTCAAGCTGCAACAACAGAAAACCATCCTGCAAAACTTGACCAGATGGTGCTCTGGACACATCCTTGACTGAAGTGTTACAACTGTAGCATGTACATTATAGCAGACGTGAGTTTTTTTTCTCCCCAGACCATTGCCGAACATGTTATTGCAGGCATCCCTAGGTAGCTGTGAAATTTGCAGGCCAGAGTGAAACAGGCACTACACCATTTGAAAAAGTTTCACCAGGTGACACTTCAAGGAAGCAGTGATGTCAGTGAAGTATCTTTTTTTTTTGCCACCATTACTATCACTGAGTTGTTATAACATGCACTTATTTTTTGTCTACACTGTAGTCTTTCTGCCACTTGTGTTCCAGCTGCATTATCACAGGAAGTTCCCTGGTGAGCCTTGGAAAGAGCCAAACAATCTCTGTGTATTGGGAGAGGAAACTTAAGAACGACTGTAAGAGCCATATAAGTCAACAGGAACATAGGAAACTGAGTCAGACCCTTGCTGTATCTAGCCCCATAAGTCAGCTCTGACTGCCAGCAGCTCTACAATGTTTCAGACAGGATTCTTCTCTCTGAAGATACTTGGTGATTTCCTATCTAACTACTAAGTAGGCCCTATACTATTATATCTCACCTGTAGTATATGTCCTCCCAACTACTTTCCCAAGGACATAGTTATTCAATTCAAAAACTACTAAAAGCAACTAGTATTCAGCACTTAATTATAAAATTGAATAAGAACAGGATAATAACACTTGAGTTACTGTATATATTTTAACTACCTACTTTTAATATAAACCATAGAGTACTACAGATGCAGACTGCTTACAGCCTCACAGTGTAAGGAAGACAGACAGCTTAAGAGGCTGGAAGCCATAAAAGACCAGGGCTCTTGTTCCAACAGAACATCTGTTATCCCAAAACGTAGGTGCCACAAGGGCCACCCTGCAATGCCAAATGCCTCCTTGAAAAAGGGGGGAATTAATTAGCTCAAAATCAAGAGGCTGCAAGAGGGGGCAACTTAACGGGATCTTTCCCACCAGTGTTTACGGGCACATGCAGGAAAAGAAGCAGAGATTCAGAAGTAAGGTAAAAATGTGTTTTATTGAGGGGATTTCACTCATGCATGCGCACAAGATACATACAGTCACACAAGAGCTAACTGAAGGAGAAAGGAAGGGAAAATTATAGAGAGGCAGAGGGGCTTGGGGGGGACTTATAATTCCGTCCAGAATAGTAGTGAAGAGCAGAAATGTGTTTTGGTTTAGGTAGGACCTAAGGACAGTTCTCATTCAGGAGCCAGACGGACAGAGTGACGAGTAGACCTTTGAGAGACTGCACTGGGCATCCTCAAATCAGGCGTATTTGTAGCCTGAAAATGGTTTGTGGCTGTGAAGGTTCCAGATGCAAGACAAAGGGAACCTGTTGCGGACAATGGGTCTTCTGCCTGTGATGGGCTTAGTGCTTGATTGACAAAGACATGATGGGTGTTGTAATAGCTGTCTATTGTGGGTGCTGTGAGGAAAGAGGAAGGAATCCAGGTGGACAAGGGATGGATATCTGTCAATCAGTGTCCTGGTGGGCTCCTCACAGTTGGACTCCCTGGAAAATTCCAGCTTCTGTTTAAGCCTATTACCCACAGGAATGGTGTGTATTTGCCTGACAAATGACAGTCTTACCTGGAGGAAGTTTCAAGTTGACCTATCTTTCTCACGTTTACAGTCAAATTCTTTGCCTCCCTCGGTTTGACCTCTCTGTTACCTCTCAGGCTTGAATTTGATATCAGAGCCAATTAATACAGTTGCCAATCCACTATCATGCCACTTAGGTATGGTGCCCATCCAAACCGTATTCATATCAGGGATCCCCAAAGCAGGGCCTTACACATCTTGCTACTGAGTAGGTTCAAAATAAAGCCACCCCCGGGGCAAAACTCAAAAGAGAAAAAAGAACATGAAAAATGATTGGAGTAACTCAACAATTTAGAACATCGGCATTCTGTATATAATTAACTGATTAAATCCAGACATCAGTTAGCTCTTTGGGACATAAAACCCCAAAATAACTTCCGTCACATCTGTGATCTCCCAGGTCTTTAAAAAGCAAGGTAATTTGACAGAGAAAGCAGCTTGGTGACCCTTTGCCTACAGAGATCCTAAAAGAGAAAAAAAAGTTCTCATCCTGTGTCTTCCGTCTGTTTCTACGATTGTGTTTCTGTGATGTTGCTCTCTAACGTGCCGGTGTAAAGCCGTGTAAAACGACCTTGCTGGACTGGATGATTTTGATGGCAAACTCAAACCAGCTGCAGACGAAAACCGATGGGCTTGAAGTGGGTGGCTGAGATACTATTAGATTTAAAAAAATAAAATCCACGCAAACGAACTTAAAATATATTTGCTGTCATCTTTTTTGTTTAAGGAAGAGGACCCGATAATTGCCGCATTGTCAGTGTGACCACGAATGGCTGGGGTTGGCGTTCAAACCCGTAGGCCATTTCCGCACTGGACTGTTATAGCGCCATGATTCCACTTTCAACCTCCCGAAACTGCAAACCCCAGGATTCCATAGGAGGTTGAAAGTTGAATCATAGCGCTATTAACAGTCTCGCGTGGAAATGGCCTTAAACGTGAATGCCATGGAAAACAGAGTAAGAGGAACTGCTACGGAGAACAAATACCGAATTTGCGGGTGACTACGGTAGCTCTCATGGCGTTACCTTCTTCGTTTTCCACCCTTCCTTTCAAATAATCTACGGCCTCCCTCTCGAACTAAAAACATCGCTCCATCTCGGCCGCAGACAGAGGGAGGGCTCCTTCACCCCGCCAGCGCTCCCGCGCTCCAGGCCCGTTCCTCGGCCGCAGACAGGCGAAGGCGCGCCTCCCGCCCTTTCTGAAGGCCGGCGGCTCGCGAGACCAAGCGTCCCTCGACGTCTGACGAGGGGAGCGGGAAGGCGGGGCAAACATTCCCACAGCGAAGGCGTCAGACGCAACCACGAAGTCCCGTCCCCGGCTAACTCTACCTTTTCGCCCGCGAGTCTACGTGCCCGCCGGAGCCGCCTCCGCCTGCCCTCCCGCGACTCGGCCCTCGGGAAGGCGCGCGTGCGCACTGGCGGGGCCGCCGTCCTCCTGCCCGTCGCGGTGCGCCCTCCGTCTCCTCCCACTCCTCCCCTTTCGCGCGCACGCTGTCGCCGCTCCAGTCCAGAGCCGCCTCTGCCGTCGCCGTCGTCGTCATGGCTGACAACGCCGCCGCCGCCGCCGCCGCTGCCGCCGCCGCCGGCCTAGAAAACCACCGCTTCAAGAGTTTCAAGAATAAAGGCCGCGATGTGGAGGTCTGTGCCGGCTCGGGGTGGGCTCCGGGGAGGGGGCTCTCCTCTCGCCTGGGAGGGGGAGTGGCTGGGTTTTGCTCCCCTCGTCGGCTCCGTCGCTTCCCTGACGGAGCGCGGGGCAGCGGTCGGGTGCCCGGGGGTCGGACCCCCTCGGCCGGCGCTCCAGGGGGCAGGCGCGCCGCCGAGTCCCCCGGGGACGGGCGGGCGGACGGACGGAGGCAGCGCCGTCCCCTCCCTTGGACGGCTCGGGCCTAGCCTGTCCATCACCCCCTGGTGGCTGTGGTGGGACGGCGGCGGCGCTGAGGGTCCCTCCCTCAGGCGGACGGATAAGGCGGTGGCCCCCTCGGCGGGGCGGCTTGCCCTCCTTTGTGCTTGTGGCCCTCCCCTCCCCGCGGCTCAGCGGCACTGCGGTGCAGCCCCGCTCCTCGGGGGTGTCGGGTTAGACACAGTGACGATAGCCGGTATTTTGAGAACTTGGGTGTTGTGGTCGCCTCATAGTATCGGGGAAGTAGGTCATAATCTATTCTCATTCTTTGCCTAGTGGACTGAAGTTTGGGCCTTGGCTGATCTTTTGTCACCTTTATGACTGTTTCAGGGCAGTGAGAAGGGTTGTTTGTTTGTTTTACCGATTTCAGTGGTGAAATTTTTTAAATAGAACTGCCCATTCTTTCCGAGCCTTCACCATTGCCTTTTGATTGCTGGATTCTGACTGCCAGCTGACATTGAGCATGATGACTTTCTCCTATTGTTCTGTATTCTTAAAATTTTGGAAAATTCTACATGCTCTTCTTGATTCATTTTGCTGTCCTTTGATTTTCAAACAGATTTTTTTCTTTATAAGTGGTTTTTTTTTTTTTTGGATGTCTAGTGTTGATGGCGCTGGATGTGTCAATAAAAAAGGTATAAGTTGAGTAGGCTATCAGTCGCTAGCAGTGGATCTCTACTAGCTACAAATACAAGAACGAGGAACAACAGGTGTGCTGTAAAAGTCCAATATTTAAGACTCAACACTGAAAGCAGGCTATGAGAGGAGGGACCAGTGGTTAGATTACCTGAGAAGAGAAACACCAAGTCTTACTATTACTTTTATTTGGAGTGAACCCCATTGAATGGAATGAGCCAATTGAATAAGAAATTTAAACTTTCTTCAGAACAGGCATTGATGAAACGAAGGTGTTTGGTTTGTAAGCCTGGTTAGCAACAATTTTAGAAGAAGGCCAGCGTGAGACAAGGATGGGCAACTTGTGGGGCAATTCTCCTGGCCCTCAAAGATGGCTGTGGACAAAGCCTGTTGCTGTAGATGGCAGTGTTTCCATACAACTCAGTGTTGTTTAGTGTGGAACAAGCTGTCATTCCAATAGGAGCTAAGTTTGGCTCTGTAGTCTCCAGCTGCTGCTTTCTATAGAAAAGGATTGGAACTGGCAAAACCACATCTGAGTATTACTTGCCTAAGAAAGCCCAATGAAATTTATGGGGTTGCTGTAAGTTGGGAGATGACTTGAAGACACATACACACTAAGGCTACAATCACACAGTCCCGCCCCCCAAAATACAGTGATAGGGAGGACTTGCAGTTGGGCTTGTCTTGGATAACATGTGCTATATACTCGTGTATAAGTTGATCTCATATATAAATTGAGAACAGGCTTGGGGGCCAAATTATGGATTTTGATATGACCCATGGATAAGTCAAGGGTCATTCTGCCGAGAGGGGAAAGAGCCAGAACCACCTCAGCAGGGCCAGCTGCCCCTGGTTGCTGCAGCCATTTTCCAGCTCAGGTATTCAAAAAAGCCTTTTGTCACTCTACTCAGAGAAGGGTTTTTTTAAACTAAAAGTTAAGGTGCAACATTAACTCTTATCAAAACAGGAACCATCCACTTCTCCAAGTAGAATGGCGAAAGGTGAGAGCTTAGTCTGTCCTGGGAGAACCCAAGAGAATTATTGACCGACCCCTTTTACCTTCTTGACACTCTTTTGAGGGGAAGCACTGCCATTTTCCTTCCCAGGCATTCAAAAGAGCCAGAAGTGGGTCTCTGGCATAGAGAGTAGAGGTCAGTTCTTCTTTTTGGTTCTCCTGGGATGGACTGAGTTCTTGCCTTTCACCACTCTCCTCAGAGAAGGGAATGGTTCTTTTTTGGATAAGTGTTAAAATACAGTACTTACATTGACCAGTGGATAAATTGACCCAATTTTTTGGAGTTGATTTTTTGACTAAAATTTGTAGATTTATACATGAATAAATACATGCAGTAAGTGTAATGTGACCCGTAGGGAATTTTCTTACTCCTCACAAATTTGTCTTCTGAACCAAGCTTTGGGGGAACTCTGACATGGAAGTGACAGACCAAGGCTGTTGTTTAAATGAGAATTTCAGCTTGACCTTGAGTACATGGCAGGCCTGTCATCTGTTCAAATCAACTTAATTTGTCAGAAACAATAAGGGCCTGCTAGACCATGAAACAACATTGTTTGTTTATTTTTTTTTTTAATTTGAAGCATTTATTGTTCCTTCAGGTTAGCTCAAGATGGCTAAGAACCAAGATTAGAAAAATATAAACTAAAAACATGTTTTACAATTTAGCACCAGAGCAGGAGCAGATTGAAATGACCCAATACCCTCCAAATTAGTCATTTTTTTAGGGCTGTAGAGGTAGCAGTCAGATACACTCCCCTGCTTAGACATGGCAGGAAGCATTTCTGTAGCATTACTGAAGCTAAGAAGTCAGACCCAGAAGGCCAAATATTTCCCCCTTGTTATCTTGCAAATGTTTCCATGAGCACCATCATCTTTTTACCTGTAGCATTGGTTATAATGCTGCAGAAACAATTAAAGTATTGAATATTTATGTGAAAGAGACTGACAAGGTACTCTGGGTTTTTTTCCCCCTCTCTTAGAGGAAGGCATATCAGTGAACTGCTTTCCAGTCTAATTTCAGAACATATGGGGTCATATTCTGAGGACAGAACAAGAAAACTCTGCATCATAGAAAGGCAGTCAGGAAATCTGTCAAACATTCATTCTCCCAACCTTGGTCCATCCAGACACAATTTTTATAAGCCCAAGCCAGCACGGCCAAGTGTTCATAGATAACAGGTGATCTGGTCCAATACAACTAGGCGGTCGCAGTTTAGGGAAAGCCATTTATAGGATAAAGATACCTGGGCAAAGTTTCTGTGGCTTTACCAATTCGGTTTATGCTAGTAATCTCAGATCCTATTTTTATGCTTGCTTCTAGAAGTTACATATCCAGTGTTTACAGTAGCTTTTCCTAAGCAGGTGCCCTCCAAATATTTTGAACTTCTTGCCCAATCAGCTCCACTCAACGTGGCCAGTGGACAAGAATGCTTGGTACCATGGTCTGAAACATCCAGAAGGCATGAGCTTGGTCTGCATTAGCACTACCAGTACCAAAAGAAAAAGACACCAGAGTGGTAGGAAGTACACTGTATGGGTAAGATTTACTCCTAAATGATGGGTGGTGTATTTATGTTATTGCACAGTGAGGATGGATCTAGACCTTCGTTGTTCTTTACAGAGTCTTACTCTAGATCAAAAGGAAAAGGAATGGAGAGGAGAAGGAGTGTGGCACAGCTGACACACACATTTTAGCTGTGGAAAAGCACTCCTGAAACTTATGTCCAGATTTCTGCTTATTTCTCTGAACTTGTATAGTATTATATGTCAGTAACAGAAACTTACAGACTGGCATCCTATTAGTGACATGTATAATTTAAGTGCAATATATATAACTATTGTGGAAGCTGATATTCTTTTTCTCCTACTGCAGGACCAAAGTGCTCCTGATCTACCATTTCACTTTGATAGTCTACCTTCCAGGCATTCAGTGGGTGGTACAGAGCTCAGAGAATCAAAGTGTCTTTCTGTGTCCCCCTAGACAGATGATAACATCATCCATTGACACCTCAGGAAGATCCCAGTGGATCTCAATGGATGATGACATTTGCATCTGGCTACAAGGGCATGGCCAGATGCTGCTCTGGTCTTCTCCCTGCTTTCCATCAGTCACTGAATAGCCACAGGGTGGGGGCTTCAGAGGCTAAATGGTGAATTCAGGGTGGGTTGAAAGCAGACATGTAGCTTAGTTTCAGCTGTAGCATATTTACACTGTGCTCTACAGTACAAGAATTCAACAGTCACGTGTTTGTGAGGTAACACATATATGCTGCATTCAGCATTTTTGTAAAAATTATGTATGTGTGATTGTTCAGTATTATCTTGGTATTCTTAACTTTCCATATACCTTTTATATACCTTTCATATACCTTTTACATATGTTTTACACTGTTTTTGTAGTGGTGTGTTGAAACAGAATGATTATTTTGGGTGGCTGCATATGTGCAAGATCATATGCCTCCATATCTAAAAATGATATCTGTGTATTAATTGATAGGAATTGTATGTGTGAAAAAAAATCACAGTTGGGGGATTTTTGCTGCCAGTACATTCATTTTCAGATGTGGAGGCATGTTTATTTTAGAATACCTGATTTTACCAGTAAATTTCTCTATAAAGGCAAATTAGCACGTTTATCTTTCTAGTGGTCCAGGGGTAGGTTACGCATAGATTGTCAGTGTTGTAGCCTCATTGCTAAACAAAAGAGCAAAATTAGCTTTTTTAATAGGAAAGGTGTTTGTTATCTAATACATAAAAGTCAAAGTTTGTCTGTCTGTGTCAGGCGAAGATCTCATATGATTGGCTGTCTAAGAAGATTCTGTGGAATCCTGGGGTTTGCAGTGTAGGGAGGGGCCTTTAGAATTCTCAGCCAGAGAGCCCTTGGGCCTCAGTCAACTGTGACTATCTTGAATAGGCTGGTTGCTATGGAGATGAGGCCCAACAGCAAGGAGGACAGCAGTGTATTCCCTCAGGAACCCAACCTCTGTATGTTAAGAACTCTGAATACAGATTAGATTGGGGAATATGGGGAAAAGTTACAGGTACTGGACGAGGTAGTTTGGGGAATTAGAGACACAGGATCTCAAGTCTTTCTAACAAGTATTACCCATAAGAAAATAAAATCCCAGACAATGCCAGATATATACACTAGTCCTTTATAAACAATAACAACAATCACATTCATGATGTAACCACTATATTCTAATTAGTTATTTTGCCCATTTCTGTAAAAAATTCTTGCTATAATTCTTTAACTAAAATTCATAGCCATCACATAGAAAAGATACATATTTTATTAAAATTTCTCTGACATTTAACTGTTACTTGCTTATCATTGTAACTAAGTTTTAGTGGTTTGTTATACCAGTGAAAATTAAGTTGTAAACTGTGTTCTTATAAATTTGGCAGAGATTGCCCTTATGAGTATGGGTGCCATAAGGAGAACCATCAATTGCCCTCAGTTTCAAAAACAGGATCTACTCCCCAAGGTTGTTTGACACCCCCACCCCAAAATATTACCATGTGTAGTTTCTGATAAAACAATATGGCATAGCAGTTAATCCAATTGAACTGGTTTTACATTGCAGCAAAAGAGATTCAGTTTGTCTGAAAGCATGGTTTCCAACCGGCTTTATTTCAGGATGTGAAGCAAAATTAATAACTTTCTCTATGTACGGAGCACTTCACCCAGTTAAAATTTCAGTTGAATTCCAGACCTGTGATGTGGTCCAGTAAATAAATGCTTTAAGTTGTACCGATCTCCAGCTTCTCAGTCTTTAAACCTTGAAATTCTGTCATAATCTGAGAATAAAGCATGGCATAAGAAGGGCAACAAAGGTAATAGAGACAGAATGAGATTTTTTTTGCCATCTCTTTGAGACACACTTGGGTATAATAGGTATAAAAAGTAAGTCCCTTGTCTGGTTTGGGTGAGAGCACTCTTGTTCGAATGAAAATCCAAGCATTGACATTGAGATAATAATGTAAATCTTATCATTTGTTTCAAATCAGCTTCATAATAACATTTCAGACAAGGGATCCCTTGACCAGCTACCTTTGTTTTTCAAAACCTATGTTTCTTAGAGACTGTTATGTATGAAATCCATGACTTTCTGCCAAGATGAAATCATGGGATTTAAATGGGATTGTTTGGAAAGTGGGCTGCAATATTTACTGAGAAAGTACTGAGTAGAGTATTTGCTGTCATGTTCAGTTGTTGCCTCCAGTTTAGAGTCATGTTTAAGCTTTAGATTTGTTCTTGTTATTTCTAGGCCTGATGCTTTGCCAAAAAACCTTTAGAAGTTCCCTAATTGATAATGAGCCTATTGATATTGTCGGGGGAACCAAATAAGGTTGCCTACTTTCTCCTGTCCTCTTTTCATTTTTTTTTTATGAAACACTTGGTACTGTTACTATGATTAGATCCAGGAATGCATGGAGTTAAAATTAATGGTATTTGTTATCTCTTGGTTTACCACTTCTGTGTCATAAAGAATTGATTTTGTATTTATGTTTGGCAGCACATAGAGAGATTACACAAAACTGGATAGGCTTAAATGCCCAGTTAGTTTGGAAGTGGTTAGATAGAGTCTGGAACATCATGTTTATGGAGAAATTAACTGAAAAAATAAGGGTTGCTAGAGAAAACCAAGACCATTCTAAAGTCTGTGAATCTGGGTACACATTTATTTATGCAGACAAAAATGGCAGTCTTCTCACCCACCTTCCTCACATCACACGAGTGTCTTAGGGAGCTGGGTATGTTTAGTCTGCAGAAGAGAATGTTAAGAGGACACATGATAGCCATGTTTAAGGGATGACATATTGAAGAGGGAACAGGCTTGTTTTCCATTGCTCCAGAAATTAGGACAAGGAGCAATGGATTCAAATTACAGGAAATGAAATTCCAGCTGAACCTCAGAAAGAACTTCCTGACGGTCAGAGCTGTCTGGCAGTGGAACCTGCTGCCTCCGTGGAGTGTGGTGGAGTCTCTTTCTTTGGAGTTTTTTAAACCGAGGCTGGATGGCCATCTGTTGGGAGTGCTTTGATGGGTGTTCCTGCATGGCAGCGGGTTGGACTGGATGGTCCCTGTGGTCTCTTCCAACTCTATGATTCTATCATTCTATGATTCTATGTTGATTTTTGAAAAGATATTTTATTGTAATTGTTGCCATGTCAGCTGGAGATTTCTTATTTTCATAGCGAGAAAACAAGACATATTCCTCATTGTACTGAATCTGAGATTAATTGTTTGCTGGATATGTTTGCTTCTTTAAAATCTTTTTCAAAAGCAATGAAAAGTAAAGAAGAAGGAGAAGTAGTTTCAAAACATGAGACAAATTATTAATGGGATCCAAAGATGTAATCACAGTGTCATTTGCAAATAAGCTAACTATAGTTCTCTGGTCAGTAATTTTAATCCAATGTAACTGTGAGACATTGTAAATAAAATTGGGAAGAGGTTCCATTGCAAAAGTGAAAAGTGGTGGTGGTGGTAATGAGTACCCACACTTGGCTCGCCTCTAGATATTAAATGGACTACAGTTGACACAGTTAGATGGAAGAATAACTTGGTATCTGTTGTACAGTTTACATAGTAACTTGATAAATCAATCATCCATATTCATCTAATTGGCAGACCTAAAGAGATTGTTCATTCCAGTTTATCAAATGTTTAGACTATGTTGAATAAGTGCTAAACTGGATCAAAGATTTCTCTTAATTTTGATACAGCCAAATTGGTCTGTTCTAATTTAGCAAATTGCCATTAAGACCAATCTGTCTGCTCAAAAGCTTGTAAATAGTTTAATATACTGATTAATAAGGTAATTGATTTGTGTGAACCCACCACCTCCACATCTTTGTCAGATTTCGGAATCGCGTTGATTTTAGATAATTGCCATATTTTTGCAGTGGGTGGTCAGATATAATGGAGTTTAATAGTTTTAAGAGAACTGATGTAATCTGTTCTGAAAAAGACTTTGTAAAAGTTGCTAATGAAGCTGTCTAGGACTAGAGACTAACATCTATATCTGTATCTCTTACTAAATAAGCTTCATCTTCCCATTTTGTGATTTGCAATATCAGTGAAAGACTCATTATCAACTTTTTAAATGGCTTTTGATAGTTTTGCTGAAGAGATTTATTGCATTAGGATGATCTATGCTGTTCTGTAAATCTTGATATTTTTTTTATTAAAACTGTTTGGTACCAAATTTCTTAGTCTTTTTTTATGGGTATTATGATTTAAAGTAATCTTCAAACAGTTCCTTAACTTTAGTATGAATAAAAAAAATTCCCCCAGTGAATTTTTAAAGGAATCTATTGTCCTATTAGAGAGCTAGGGTGGTGCAGTGATTTGAGCGTTGGGCTAAGGTTCTGGAGAACAGGATTAGAATGCCTGCTTGGCCATGAAAACCCACTGGGTGATCTTGGGCACGTCATACTCCCTGAGCCTCAGAGGAAGGCAGGGGCACAAACTCCCTCCAGACAAATCTTACCAAGAAAGACCTGCAGTTGGGTCATCATAAATCGGAAATGACATGAAGGCACAAGAACAGATTGTCGTATTTCATCTTCCTAAACATGTTTATTATTAGCTTTGAACCTTTGTTGCCAAATAAAATTCCTGGCTGACATACTGGATTTCCTTTTGAATTTTATGCAAATCCAAAAATGTTAATTCTGAGTTTGTAAAATTAAGCGCGTTGGATATGTTGATACTATCAGATACTTTATGCTTGTTTTCCAACATTTTCTTCTTGAATGTTAAGGACTTTTGCACATTTAAAGCACTTTTTTAAAAGAGAGAATATTCCTTAGTATACTCAGTACGAACAACAACTTTTTATGTATTCCTCAATATTCCTGTAGAAGTTGACCCTGCAGTTTCCCAGAATAAAAGTATTAATTGCTAGTTTTAATTTTTCTCTGGATTCCAATTTGGTTAAAACTTGTTGCTGTAGGGTCCGTTAGAAATTTGATGCTCTAGAATTAAAGCTTAGTGTAGACTTAAGCATAGGCTAATTTAAAGAAGAAACTCTGCGAAATTAGCTAGAATGTGATGTCTGTTTTTTTGAAATTGAGATATAGATCCTTTTCACACCATACCTGTTTCTGGAGTCATCCTGTAGGGATCCTGACAGCGGCTCTCCTGGGAGGGGAGAGCAATAGGAGTGCTCCCTTCCACACCAGCTGCTACTGCGATCCAGAAAGTGTGATGGCCCTGCCTCTTCCTGCTGCAGCACAACCAGGTACTGTCCCAGGCTGCGCTGGGGCAGGAAGCACAGCTTTTGTACTTCTGGACCCTCCGCACACCAGGTAAATGTGGGATGGCAGCATGATCACAGGTCATTGACGAGGAAAACCTGTCAATGATTTACTCTGTGATTAGCCACCTGAGGACAGGAGGACAGAACCACGAGGATGTCATGTGTAACCGCCATCGCAGTCTTGTCCTTCTCCCATCCCTATGACGGGATGACAATGTCCTGTGAAAAGGACCTTAATCCAGCCCAAATGAAATGTGATGACTATGAGAAAAAAAGTTGTTGTACTCATTCTGGTGTAGTTTCCTGTAAGTGTCTAGTTTCTAGTAACTCAAAACTTTTTATGTAAAATTTTTAGCTTGAAGTGGAGAGGAGCATGAAATGACCCAAAATTTTATTCGTAACATTGGCTTTCATACAAGCTTCCTCCCATAATAACAAAGGTTTCTTCAAGTTAACCCAGCAAATGTGTTTCTGCTGAACAAGCAGAGACCTTTTTATTTAGGCAGGCCTTCAGCTGTTAATGGGTCTCTTAAATTTTATCTTCATTGTTACATTTTGAATATTTTTAAACTGTTTTAAATTACAGTTTTTAATTTTTTATTTACTTTCTCAAACTGAACATTTCTTAAATTAATTTTTGTACTACAAATTGTTTTACCTGTTTTAATCTGTGTTGTAAGTTGTCTTGGATCCCATGTAAGACAGATAAATACAGTCGACCCTCCACATTTGTGGATTTCACTTTCACAGATCTGATTATTTGCAAATTGCTCCAACCCCTGCCCACCCCACCTCAAGTGCTTCTTTTCCTGGGAACCTTTCCTCATTGACTCCAATCAACAAATAAATCTAATTAATTAAGTAATTATAAAACATAATTATTAAGGAAAAAATATTGAGTTGTATCAATTAATTTAAATATATTGATTGGTGAATTGGTATATTGTTTGGCTGGAATTAATTGAGGAATGAATTGGAATTCAAATTATATTGAAATACCCAATATTGTGTTGTATTGTGTAATTAAGTATATTGTATACGAAGTTTAAATGCTTTAGAGAAAGATAAAGAATAATAGAGTATAGAAGAATTTTTAAGTGTTTGAAATAAGAATTTAAAATGACATCTGGGCAAAAGAAGACTATACAACTTCAATTGCACACACAAACACAAGGAAGGAGACCCTCGTTAGAGATAAAAACCATGGATCCAAGTCTCAACATTTTTGAAGAAATCAAAAAATTAAGGAGCAAGGTAGGAGAAGAACTGAAAGGAACAAGATCAGAAATGAAACAAGATTTTAAAAAAGAAATTGAAAATCTAAATCAGAACTTTAATAAACTTATGAATGATTTTGCATAAATAGTTAAAAAATTGGAAACTCTGCAGGAAAAGATTCAAGAACTGGAGAAAGAAACAGAAAATTTGGGAAACGACCAGCAAAGAGATAGAGAAGCAAACATGAGAATGGAAATGAGACAAGGGAACAAATATTTGAGACTAAAAGGTTTACTGCAACAACCTGAAGAGAATGTCTATGAAAGGGTGACAGAATTATTAGCAACATATATTGAACAAAGAATCTGGAAATTTGAATAGGAAAATAGCAAGAAAAGGAAATGGGAAATGTTGGAAATGTGAAAATATAACTGGTACCTTTTTCCATATGTGGTGGTCCTGCAAAATAGCTAAAAATTATTGGAAAAGAACCCATGACACACTTTCAAAGATCCTAAATTTCAAATTTGAAATGACTCCAGAAATATATCTACTAAATATTATTAGGAGCCAAAAAGAACTGAGGAAAAATAAGAAAATAATTTTATAGTTGATTGTGGTAGCTAGACTTTACTTTGCACAACATTTCAAAGATAAAATAGAACCATCGATGGAAGAATGGAAAATCAAAATTATGGAGATGATTGAAATGAAAAAAAAAATCAAGTTCAATGAATGAGAATTCAATTCAACAGTTTAAAGGAGAATGGAAACTGGTTTTGGACTTAGTTGAAAGTAAGGACAGACATTAAAGAGTAAATAAAAGGAAAAATAGGGGGGAATGATAAACATTTATATGTATTAAATTTAGTTTGATAATTGGGTAGAAAAGGAAAAAAATTGAATTAAAAAACAGGATTTGATAATGAAGATGATTTATAAGCATGTAATTTGGGGAAAGTGTGAAACAAAGAAGAAGGGTTGATTATTGATGGAGAGCAGTTGTTTTATATAAATGATGCATATAACAGAGATTTCATAAAAATATATTATTTTATGGTTGTAAATTTCAAGATGAAAAAGATTAATATATGGGGGGGGTAAAGAGTGATATTAGAGCCAGTGTGATGTAGTGATTTGAGCATTATATTTTGTCCCTGGATACCAGGGCTCAGTCCCTGCTCACCCATGAAAACCGTTGGATGACTTTGGGCAAATCACACGCTTTCCACCTTAGAGAAGGGTAAAGGCAAACCCCCTCTGAACAAATCTTGCCAGGAAAACCCCGTGGTAGGATCACCCTAGAGTTGCCATAAATCAGAAATGATTTGAAGGAACACAACAAAAAGGATATCAGATTAGATTCAGGAAACGTCTGTGGTTTGATCTGTTTTTCAGACTTCATTCTCTCATGAGAGCACAGGACGTTGTACGGAAGACCACCTTTTGGACATCCATTCATGCATCAGAAGACAGCAATCAGGAGATGGAAGATAGGGGCTCCTATAGTCCATAATCTACCAGAATCGCCCCACATCTACCTGAATCAATTATGGGGGAATCAACTCCCCATCTACCTGAATCCACCTGGTGTTATATCATCAGACAGGATCTCTTTAGGAACATGTACAGGTTTGTCACTGTAGATACGCTACTGGGATTTTGGGACTTCCAGGACCATATTTCTCAACTGCCTGCTGTGACCTGTGTCTCTTAATTTGAAGTGTTGCCAGCTGCATATTGGTTGCCAAACATTTCTTTGGATGTGAAAATCAGATGTGTCCTCCTTCATCAGTTGTGTCCTCAATCTGTGTCTGACAAGGGGGACTGTGCCTTGGTGATGAAATACTTCAGGGATTTGTCAGAGTCACAGAAAGCTACGTACCTTCTAATGGAGCTGCCACCTTCTGGACTTTTGAGTAATGGTACTGCCTAAATAGTTAATGTACATGTCCATTCAGGGCAAAATGTATGTATGGGACTACAAACAGATTTTTGAAAGGAATGACCAGAGCAAAATTTGGGAAAGAGAGTGTATTGGCATGTTGTAGGGACTTTGTACTATGGCATCGGACAGATTCCCTTTGAGTAGATTGCAACAGGCAAAAAGTTTATCTCAGCAGCATTCATTCTTTAATTTGATAAGGTAGACAAAGAACTTGTTTTTACAGAAAAGGGCTTGTGGTATTGTCTGATAAATAGCTATTATTATCACTGCGTTAGTCAAACTTTTGATTTACTGAGGGCTAATAAAATGTCTGCTTGTCTTGTGCAGATCACTTGCTATTCCATTTTTCTTTTGAGTTTTCTCTGCCATTTTAGTGCTCATCCGTCTAGAAAACTCCTTTAAAACTCTACTCAGCTTGTGTGTAAAGGATAAGTAATTAGTTTTTGAACCAAATCTAGTTTAGGGTGGTGCCATTTGGTCCTGTCAACTTGCTGTCCCCAGAGGATAAAGAGTTATGAGAGAGCTGTGTTAAAAGAATTGAACCACAGAAAATAATGAATGTGAGAGGTATGGATTTTGGTATTACAAAAGCATATGTGGTAAACCCATCTCAAGATTACCACTTCAAAATTGATGGAATATTTGGGACTGTTTGTCACACAGAGGAAACTATCATGTCAAACACTCAGCTGCTATATGTGTAGTTTTCATAATACTTCCCTCCATATGTAAACATTCTGTCATGATACTTCTACAGCCCCAAAACCTGTACCACACAGTGACCGATGAAAAGAAGTAAATTTAAAAATGGTACCAGTATGTATGGAACTTAAGTAAATATATATCCTCTAAGAGAGACACTGCAGCCTACTGAGGGCCCAGAGGAACCAAACTGACCCATCCCACCCATGTTGTATATTCTTAGCTGCTTTTACTTGTGAGTAGGACTTGATGGAATTCTACATTCTGCAACTTTTTGTAGTAACATCCACTTCCTAAAAAGTAATTGTGTATTGTGGAGGGTTTCGGGAGGTCTTCTTATTTTTCTAGACATTAGCTGATGTTTTAACTTCTTTTTGATTGCGGGGGGGAGCATTTACACCACTTAAGGTGGTGGCTCAGTCCTTCAAGAAACCCTGCCATATTCCTGAACTATAATGTCTTTAGAAATGATAGGTGAGAATGTAGTGACATTCCCAAGAGCGTTTTGAGTAAAAATATGGCTATTCCATGAAACCAGTGTGCCTGCCCACCATTACCTCCTAAAATGGGGTCAGGTAGGAAGGTAGGCCATATACTTGAGCCAAGTAATACGTTTTAACTAAAGGCACTGGAGACTAGAGAAGCAGTGACAATGGCCATTTCCGCACTAGACTGTTATAGTGCTATTATTCCATTTTTGACATCCTATGGAATCCTGGGGCTGGCCAGCCCCTCCCTAAACTGCAAACTCTAGGATTCCATAGGATGTTGAAAGTGGAATGATAGCGCTATAGCAGTCTAAGGCAGAACTAGCCAAAGGATTTCCAAGATTAACCAATAAAGTGGTTGATAAACATGTACATGTAAAAAGATCTAAACAACTGGAAATAACACAAATAAATACACACTCATCTCAATGAGAGCAGAGTGATCAGTATATCAGTGATTCAAACCAACTGGTGACGTGCAGTTAAATGTTGGTACCTATGTACACCTTGAATAGTTCTGTTATGACCATGTTCATATGTCATCTGAAGCCAAGAATTCTTGTGTATTTGAGCATAATGGATATGAGCTGTGTCCTTGTGCAGCCAAGAAGTTTACTTTCAGCTTGTGCAACAGTTAAGCAAACTAGAAATATTATATGTAAACCAAAGATTCTGTTAAAACAGAATCTGAACAAGTCATAATGAATTCTAGTTTGTCTGAGCAAGTCAGGAATCCTTAGTTGTTTGGTACCAACAAATCAGCATCTTGGCTTCAAACCCAAGACCCAACCTATTTCTTCTTTTTTTATATGTGAGAAAAATCGAACAAATAGGCTTTGTGAACCAGGATGCCACTCATTCATGATAAAGCAGAAATCTTGACTTATCATTGTGTGCAGAAATTGTATTGTTTGTTTGTTATCCTTTCATTGCTCCTGGTGAAGTTTTCTTTAAAAAAAACCCAACAGGCATTTGTCATTTTAATTAGAATTCTCACAACAGTTGGACAGTATATTGAGGCTTGTCTCTTTTCTTTGGCTATATTGTTGCTTTTTTAAGGATACAGTTTTTGGAAGCAGATATTTACCACTTCATCTGCTTTTGTCTGAGCTAAATCATACTTCCCCAGATATCTCAAAACACAGATCTGCTCTGTGAAAGCAGTCATTCAAGTATGGATGCCTACAGCAAATGTTTCTGCCATTATTCTGATGTTTGTCTCTCGTCTTATGGTAATATTTCTATACATTTTCAGTACTCAACATGGTTGTGTTGTTCTTAGGACCAAACTTAAAAGCTGCACTTTCACAATCATTTGATAAGGTCCTCCATAACATTTTGATTAGCAAACTTATTAAATATGGAATAGATGGAAACACCATCAAATGGATCCATAATTGGTTGGAAAACCTTGCTCAAACAGTTGTCATAGTGACTGTGCATCACACTGTAAGGAGGTCTCAAGTGGAGTGTCTCAAGGTTCTGTAGTGGAACCAGCACTCTTCAAAGTTTTGTCAATAATTTAGATCAGAACTTTCCAAACTTTTCATGTTTGTGACATGCTTTTTAGACATGTGTCAGTTAGTGACACAGTAATTCACTAAGTAATTCAGTAAGTGGAGGCAGCCCCTCCACCTGAACGTGGCCTACTGCTGCTTCTTTGGATGTCTTTCAAAAAGAGGCTGGACACCTACCTGCTGGGAATACTCTAGCTCAAGATTCTACCTTAAGCAGAGGGTTGGACCTTTCCAGCTCTATGATTCTGTAGATCGTTTTTTCAGTATGGACTGTATCGGTTTTCTGCTGAGTATGTGTGAAAGTATAAATACTAGGCACAGCTTGAGTAGGAGGGCTGTGTTTCCTCCCTATCCATTGTTTCTGCTAGTGAGGAATGTTTCTAATCATGGTGGCTTATTGCAAGTAAAAGTGATCTGTGTTGCAGTAGTTGTGTGGGATGGGCAGGTTACAGAATAGGGGAAGATTACAGTATCCCTGTCTAGTGACATCACACTTCAAATGATTTCTGTGCTCTGGCACAGAGAATGTCATAGATCGCACCTCCCAGCACATAAGAGGTGACTGCCTAGTCCAATCTGTAGTTGTGGGTTCTGCAGAAATGAATAAAGAGGAAGAAACTGAACAACCATTATCTTCTGAATGCTTATTTCATTTGTGTATCATATGTTTCTTTTTCCCCTTGCAGACTATGCGAAGACATAGAAATGAAGTTACTATTGAACTTAGAAAGGCAAGTATATCACTTTTTGTTTGCTTTTTGCTCTGTTTAAAGTGACTTTGAGGAGGTTAGTTGAAAAGCTCTAGTTTGTGTGTTATTTGGGGAGAAGGGAAGGAAATGGAAAAGAGTCAGCACTAGTGTTCTGTGGTGCATAGACAGTTGTGTCCAAGTGTTTCCATCTGATGATGTGAGCTGTAGTATTTACAATGTCCTGCCAGAATTACAATGTCCTACCAGAATTCCACTGTGGTTTCTCCTTTTCTGCATTGGTGTATGTGCATAAGCACATGCACATCTGCATAGGTACATTGTATGCTCATAGTCCCATTGATGCTTCCTGTCATTTTTTTCTTTTAAAAAGGGCACAACCCATTTTTGTATTCAGATCTTAAGACCTTTAAGCTGCTGCATGTCTACCACAAAACAGGATGGGAATCATGCAGCTCTCCAAATGCTGTTAGGTTGCAGCTTTCAGAGCTTCTCACTGTTGGCTGTGCCAGCTAGGGGTCAAGGGGCATGCAGTCCAACAACATTTGGAGGGCCACATCATCACTACTCTTTCAGTAAACAGTGGTTTACTGGGACTGACTTTGGATGTAGGACAACTGCCTACTTTTCATGCTTAAGGTTGGGCTCAAAGATTGCTACAGACTGGGAAATGAAGCTTTCAACATACTATTTACAGACAGTATGGACATACCGTGTCAGTGTATGTCCTCACTGTATGTTCCACAGAACAGTTTACCTCTTCAGATGACACCCTGCATGTTTGTTTCCTAATCTTTTTAAAAATATGTTCATGTTTTATTTTTTAAATTATTAGAGCCACTGTGTTTTTGTCTTCTTGTCATTGTCTAGTGTCTATTTCAGGCAGGATGTTAATATATTTGCAAAGAGAAGGAATTACCCTTATTTAGTTTTTAGAGATTGTATTTCAGTTTGCCTCTGAAATACCAGTTTAACAATGTAAATGAGTTCTAGGACATTACTTCTTTAACAGAAAATTTGGTACCAGAGGCAGGAGTAACATGGGAAGAAAAGAGAGAGGTTCCTACTCCACCTAAACGAAGAGCAATTCAACATGTTTCAGCATTTTTTTAATTTAAAACTGAGCAGTATGCACGTGTGAAATGAAACAAGCCAGGTAAACCTTGCATAAGTAAGCAAAAGCATTTTGAACCTTCTAGAGACCAGCTGAAGGCTTCTTCCAAAATGTAGTCAGAGGTAAACTTTTCGTTTACTAGCCTCCATTTTTCTTATGATTTCCATTTTGCTGGTCAAACTTTTAAATTTGTACCTTAAAAAACATGCTAGGGCTAGATGCAATGCTGGCGGCCATGATACCTTCTTCATTCATTTCAGATAATTAAAAAACGGGGGGGGGGGCCTCCATATTATACGTGAAAATCGGCATAATGCACTATCTCCTGGAACAGATCTCTCATGTTATATTCAGGCCTTCTGTGGTTACACCTTTCTGAATTCTTGTAGTTTCTGCCTGTGATGTAAACCAGAAGTTAAATTTCTAGAAAGGCCACACCTCTAAACTGTAGCCAAAAGAAATTACAGATATTCTTAAAAGAAGTGAAATTATACTTAATCCCATTACAACAGTAACATAATGAAGTTCCACTTTAGTTATTGATGGAAAGTATTAATTACAAGTAACTTTGGAAGAAGTTACTTATTACGGTCTGTCCCAAGGTAAGAAAATATTGGAATGCAACCTTATTTTCACTCCTGGTTATGCTACTGGTTGCTAAACATACCAACAGTGTATTTCAGGAGAAGAGAGACTTAGCATGTCTTTTAAAAACTTTATAGCTCTCAGTCTACTCTGTGTGGTTACTGACAACAGCAGTGCTATTCAAGCCAGTAAAAACAGAGAGCTAGCTAAGCAAAGGAACAGTGAACTCAGCAGAAACGAGGGCTTGTTTTCTATCTGGTCCTCCTAAGTGCTACTATCTTGTGCTGGTGAAGTGGTCTTGTTATTGAAATTGATGAAAATTCCTCTTCTGATATGTCAGAAGGATCATACTGATGATTTCCAACGACCACAATGCCTTCCGCATTCATTTCCAATAAGAAAAAGAGAGGTCACATTATACGTGAAAATCACATATGCTGAATCCTGATGTGGATCCCATGGGCCCACTGCAGAAGGAAAAAATACCCCCCCCCAAAAAAATTGGACAAAATGTACATTGGGAATGGAAACCATATCTTTCAAGGAGGAAGGGAATTTCAGGCGAAGACTTTATAAACTTTAGACCACAGTGGAATGAAATCAGGGTTCCAATTCAGACAGCAAGGATTACAACAAACAAGAAGGGGAACTGGACATTCCAGTAGGGGGTGGAAGTGCTCAGTACTAATGGGAAAGAAATGCTGGTGGGGGAAGATTACTTCTTTTCAGTCAGTTGTGCAAGCTGATAACATCAGACAAATGGCTTCTCTATGAGGGCTGCCACAGTCAGTTGTCAAAAAGACTGAGAGGAAGATATCCTTTTATCACTGGTTCCAAAAGACATAAAGGGAAATAGTCCAGAAGAAAATACAACATTTGCTACAAGCTGGAGCCGTAGAACATGTGCTTCGTGATCAGAAATGTTAAGACACTAGCTCATTTTTTTGACAGTACCCAAACACAGTGGGGGACGCATATCTGTTCTGGAGCTGAAATACCTCAGTGGTTTCTTTCTTTCTTTCTTTTTTTTAATATTTTTATTAAAACTCTGTCTATTTACACTTATATAATCTTCATGTCTTATTCACTTTTTTTTCCAGATTGTATAAAAACATCAATTTGCTTATAATACAATCATCCATTTTACATATATTTCCATATTTTAGTCCATCCAGGATCTTCTAGTTACATTTTTATAATCTAATTAAATTAATTAAATTCATTCTAATCAAAAGAAATTCATCATATTTTGACACTTCATTTTGATCTATTCAAGTCACTTTTCACTCATCAATTCATAAACATTCAAGAAACTCCGATTCAGATTCTTATCTATATTTCTGTACCTTTTAACTTCCTACTGTCTCTTGTTTGGATATTCTTCAGTTTTAGTGTCTGATGCCTCTAAACTGTTCTATTATTGTTGACTTGCCTTTTTTATAAGCATTATTTACATTTAATTGTCTTATTAAGCTGACCAATACTCTTTTATTTCTCCTTAATTTTCAAACTTCATTGTCTTCTTGGCATAACCTTGTCCAATTACTCTCAATATATTTCTTCACTGCTATCATTCGGCTTTCTTTTTTGCCTCGTCTTTCTCCCTTCATGGCACAAGTTAAATCATCTAAAGTGACATATTCTTGTAATTTAGTCAGCCATTCTTCCATTTCTGGTGTTTCATTCCTTTTCCAATATTTTGCATATGTTATTCTGGCTGCTGTCACTATGTATAAAATCATGTTCTTATGTTTCTTGTACTCTTTGTCCACTTTGTGCAGCATATTCAATAAAAAAAATTTTGGTGTTAATGGTATTTTTATTCTCAAAATCTCCATAATTATTTTATGAATCTTTTTCCAATATCTTCTTGCTTTTATACATTGCCACCACATCTGATGAAAAGTACCATTTTCTTCTTTACACTTCCAACATTTCTTCTCCTTGGTTTTGTATATCTTACTCAGCTTCTCTGGATCCAGATACCATCTATATAGCATTTTGAGATGGTTTTCCTTCAGATTTTGCGCCAAAGTAAATTTTTGAGTATAGAACATTCTCTCCAGTAATGCGATCATAAATTCGTGTTCTATGTTGTCAAACGCCTTCTCTGCATCCACAAAGACCATTGCGCATTTTTTCTCGTTGTGTTTCTCATAGTACTCAATCATGTTGATCACTGTACGTGTATTGTCTCTGATGTATCTTCTCGGCAGGAAACCGCTTTGGTCTTCATGGATTATTTTTTGTAGTATTCTCTTCATTCTTTCTGCAATTATACTTGTAAATATTTTGTAATCTATATTTAATAACGAAATCGGTCTGTAATTATTTGGCTCCTTCGGATCTTCCCGTCTTTTAATATCAAAGTTATGTTCACTTCATTCCATGAATTGGGTTTCCCATTTATCATGATTTCATTAAACATCTTCTGCTTCGGTGTGCTTAATTTTTCCTGTAGTTCTTTGTAATATAATGCAGAGAAGCCATCTGGGCCCGGAGATTTTCCTACCTTAATTCTCTTGATCGCTTCTGTGATTTCCATTATTGTTACATTTTCATTTAAACTGTTTTTTTGGTCATCTGTCAATACAGGAATGTTTTGTTTTTCCAGATAATCTTCTAATTTTTTCCTCAATTTTGTATTGGTCTCTTTGTTATAGAGATCTTTATAATATTTTCAAAAGACACTCATTAGCATCTTTTGGTCTGTGGACACTAAATTTTCTTTCTTTACTTGTACTATTAAATTCCTCTCTCTTTTTTTCCTTAGTCTGTGTGCAAGCCACTTCCTGGGCTTGTCTACATTTTCAAAATGTCTTTAAGTATTCTTAATTTCTTTTCAATTTCTGTTGTATTCTCTGCCTGGATCTCTTCCTGTAATCTTTTGATCTCCTTTCTCACTTTTTTATTTACTGAATCTTTTCTTAGTTCTTCCTCTTTTCTTTTAATTTCTTTAATTTAATTTCTTAATCTTCTCCAATCTTTTTTCCCCCATTCTGTATTCCACTTTATAAACTGCCCTCTCATGACCGCTTTCCCAGCGTCCCATATTGTTTTCAATGCAATTCCTTCATTGCATTTTCTTTGAAATAATTCCTTAATTCTTCTTTAGCCTTTTTCAGGTATTCTTCATTTCTCAGCAACAGAGAATCCGCCAATTTGAGTAGTTGCTTTTCTTCTTTATACATATTTTAATTTGAATTGGGTTGTGATCTGACATTATTCTGGGAAGTATTTCCATATTCTTTACTATTGAATGTAATGTTTTAGAAATAAGAAACATGTCGATCCTGGACATGGTTTGATGGCTGTCAGAGTAATATGTGAAACCTCTTTCACCTCCATTCTTAAATCTTCATTTATCCATGAATGATATGTCTTCCATTATCCTAAAGAAAGTTCTGGGCAGTTTCCCTTGTTTCTTTTTATGATTTTTGGTTGTTGTTCAGTCCTTCCCCGGGTCCAGTACCCCATTCATATCTCCCATTATCAAAATGTTATCTTGGTTCCTTTCTGTAACATATTTCTGTAGTTCTTCTCCTACTTTCTCGTAAAATTTACTCTTATTTTCCAGTGGAGAGTAAATTCCAATCAGTATTGCCAATGTTTCGGGAAATTGAACTTGTACACCTATATAATGACCATTTTCATCACAAAATATTTCTTCTGTAGGATATTTTGAGTTAACGTATATTACAACTCCTCTTTTCTTCTTTTCAAAAACAGAGATATAACATTTTCCTAGTTTGGGGTTCTTCAAGTATTTTATATCCCTATCCCAGATCTTCATCTCTTGTAGACATATAACATCTGCCTTTGTTTTTTCTAAATAATGGAAGACCTGTCTGCATTTGGAGTTGGAGTTGAGACCTTTTACATTCCAGGATATACACTTTATACTCATTTCCTTAAACTTCTTCTTCTTCTATTGATTTCTCTTCTGTCTCTAAACTCTGTTGGTCTTGTTCCAAATCATCCTCCTGTTCTTCTATTCCAGTGTCAGTTTCTCCTTCTAGTTTATCTTGTTTTTCTGTATTATCTTTATCTTCCTTCTCTTTGACTATTTTCCTTCTTCTTGTCTCCTCTTTGGTTCCTTTTCTTTTGTTTTCAAATATCTCTTTTATTTTCTCCGTAACTTCATTAGCTTGAGTTGGTGTGGTACATTATATCTTCTTGAGTTCAAGGTAAAAGAGACCCCTTCAATTCTCTCCCACTTGTATCTTATATTATATCTTTGTAACAGTACCGTTAGATTTTTATAATCCTGTCTTCTTTTTAGTATTTGATACGGGACATCTTTAAAGACTTTCACTTCTTTTCTCTCCACTATGAGTTTTTCTTCATAATTTCTCTGCAATAATTTTTCTTTCACTCTTGTCCTTGTGAAGCAAATAATGATGTCCCTTGGCCAGTTCTTCTCCTTTGCTCTTTTTGAGCTTATGCGGAAGATCTGATCTATTTCTGCTTCCATTATTTCCTCATGTTGCCCTGTTTTCTAGGGGTCCCGGGAGGGACACCAAATTGCTATCAAAATTATACAAGTTGGGGAAATTAGTTCAGAGCACAAGTTGGCAAAACGAGAGGCAGGGTAACTTAGCAGGATCTTGCAGCCCAGTGTCTACGGGGTCAGGCCAAATCAAGAAGCAAACCGGTTGGAAAATAATGAATGATCTTTATTAAATACAGGCACACAATGTAAGCAACACGAACACACCAATATCTAAGGAAAATAAAGGTGTGAGTAAGATAGCGGGATTTTCAGAGGGATATTTGGTTCGGGTGATACGAAACCTTTCCTGAAGTCCGGAAGAAAATGGAGAGCGAAGCTGGGGTTCGATGTATCTCAGCACGTGGAGCTGAGGGGAAGCTCACCAAGTGATGCGGCAGCAAGGAGGTCTGGAACTCAGGAGCGATCCCAGGAAGCGCTCAAAATCAGGGGTTTTTATAAGGAGAATTGTGCCCGCAGGCTAGGTCGGACTTGGGAAAACAATAGATTTGGAGTTGGAGACAAAGCCTCCGAAAGGTCAGAATTTGAATGATTGAGTTAGAGCCAAATTGTCAATAGTATAGCCGGTATGCAAACGCGGAGTACTTGAGCGTTGTATGGTCAGATCATCAAGCTGCCAGTGCGGGGCAGAGGATCTTTTGAAAGCTGCGTGCATACCTAATGGAGATACTTGCCTTGAGGTCTCCTAAAGCGGCGAGTCGGCTGTTTCTGGCCTGCCTGTATTGTCTAGGAATATTACGGCAATTATTAGCCGAGCCTGTATGCGTGCTTGTCCGGGGGCCTCGCAAGCACGTGGAAGGAATATGTGAAGCCGAATTATTGATATCAATAGATATCTTTGTATATCCCCAAAGCTCGGGCTAGCCAGGGCAGTAACACTCAGACACATCCATATATGCCGCTAGCTCAGGGATTAATTTTCATAAATATTTTCCCTGGCCTTCTCTTCTATTCCTCTAAATTTGAGGCACCTGTCCCGATATCTCATTTCATGTGCCTCTATCTCCACCTCATTTCTTTTTATATTTTCGTTCATCTCCTTCCTCTCTTTTTCAGCTTGCTTTGTTATTTCATCAGTGTCTTTTAATTCTGATTGTATTATCTTCACTTCTTTATTTATCTTCTCAATTTTCTTATTAAATGCTTCCATCTCCTTTTTTATATCTGTTTTAATCTTGGCTCTTGTTTCTTTTAGCTCCTGTCTAATCTCTTGTTTAAAGTTTCTTAATTCTTCTAATATCTGTACTCCATTCGCTGAAGTCTGTAAAGGTTGTTCCATTGAAGATCTTCTTTCCAAGGCAATTTGTGATTGAGTATATGTAATGGTTTTCTTCCTAGTTGCCATCTTATTCTGTACTTTCAATCTTTATACTTTTTCTGTATTAATATCTTTATGTATCTATCAATTCTATACAATTCATGCAGTTTATAATTGTGTGTATAATTCTATATAATTCTATCTATATATCAACTTATATATATGTATAGCAATCTTATATAAAGAAGGAGCTTGTATATATAACACAGTCTATTTTAAATATATGTATATACACTTTTAAATATATATAAGCCTTGTAGTTTCACTTTGCCCCACTAGATGGAGCTCCTTTACCACACTTACCAAGTTTATTTGTTTAAATAGTCTCTCAAAGTGAGCTCTTTTGTTTAGGAACACTCCAGGTCAGTTTACTGATCACAGCTCTTTGATAGACCTTCAGTTTTTTTTCTCCCTTTTCCCTTTCCCCAGCTGCAAGCCACTTATTCCATATTTGCTATATATTTAGTTATTTGTTACAATTAGTAAGTAATAAATGAGACATTCAAAGATCAATACACAATTAATTTACAAATTATTTAACAGACCCCAATCTAATAATCACATTTAGCCACAATTGATTTATAAAACCCCAATCTTTTCAAACTTTCCAATTCATATTTCGTCTTAATCCTCCAAAAGGAAAATAAAGTTCGGTTTCTCTTCTATTGTCGGTCCTCTCTTCTCAGTTCGTCACTACTTTTCTCTTATTCTCCAATCTGTCCTTGTTGTTTTCAACTGTTCTTTCCAATTTTTAAGCAAAGTTTATTAAAAAAATCAGCCCCAACCAGTACAGTCAAAAACTCATGTGGTAGTTGTCCATCTTCTTACTGGCAAATTATTCCCCCAAACACCTTTCGCTCAGTTCAAATAAGTTCAAGTAAAGTTTAAAGTCTCTTTCCCATCTCATCTCCCTCACTGTCCTTGTATGGTCCTTATCTCGTCTCACTCCACGTCGGTTTTTTATTTCAAAGTAAAGATCATTAAATATTTTCCAAAAACAGTCTACCATCCACGAAAAATTAATCCACTTTTACTAAATTTTACAGTTCTGTTTGTAAAATTAATTATCCAAGGTAAAGTTCATTAAGTATTTTCCAAAACAATCCACCATCCACGAACTGTTCATAATCCACTTCTACTCAGTTCGTTCAGTTTACTCAGTTCATACAGTTCAGTTTATAGAGTTAATTTGCCAAGTTAAACTGATTCAGATTGTTAAGTTAATTTGCCAAATTCTTCAATGTCTTGTCAGAATTAATTCATTTAAGTTTATAAATCCAAGTTTGATGAATATTATAGTCCTTAAAGTCCCCTTTTTATTCATGTTAGTTTTTTCTTAATTACTGGCACAGTCCGTTAATGTTGAGGTCATATCGAATCCTTACAAGAGAGAGTTTTTAAACTAATGTTTCTTCCTGCGATGTTACTTACTAGCTTCTTTAAAATAGGTTTCGGCGTTCCTTTGCCAATCTCAAGCGGCTGCCCAGTGTGACTGTGGTATCTCTTCGGCTCTTCACCTGTCTCCATTCCTCCAATACAGCGATATGCTGTATCTTTACATCTGACGAACTTCAATCGAGCCCCCTTCGAGACCCTCCGGACCCCCTTTACCGGGGGGGGGGTATTTGGCCGGCACTGTTTATTATTTTTTCTGCCGGCTGATCCGCGCTGGGCGATTGTGTTTCGGCAAGACAAACCTCTACACAACCACGCGGTCCGCCATGAAACCCGGAAGTCCAAAATACCTCAGTGGTTTCATTCAGTACTGCAAATTCAAAATAGATGCTTTACAAACAGTTTTGGAAAATTCCGAGTTTTGAGATTATCTCCTTTTGATAAATTTTGAAAAAAGGTTTTTACATTTTCCAATGAATCCAATTTGCAGGAAATACTTGTGGTTCAATTACAGTAATCCTCACTGCTGATTCAGGGCTCTCTCATTGGTTTAGCATCAGCTTCCAGAGTTTTCACCAGGACGTTAGTGAAAGTAATGGCCTTTCTAAGACAGCAAGGGATATAATTATTCCCATACCTAGATGACATATTGGTGAAAGCTGGGAGGAAAAGGAAAGCCAAATCAGATCTCATGTTAACATTAAAATAGCTACGAAAACATGAGTTTCTAATAAATTTCAAAAAGAGCCACCTGCAAATATCAAGAATTCTGATGCATTTAGGTCAGAGATAAACACAGAAAAGGACTGTGTATTTCTTTCAAAAGAAAGAAAAAGAAAAACAAGTAATGCCAAAATTTCTAAAGACAAATTTGGCAGACTTAATATATCTGCCAAATAGACTGGAATTGTTAATATCCGCAAATCAAATGGTTGCTTGGGCAAAATTCCATACCTTAGAACTCACCAGTTCTCCATAATGAAAAAGTATCATTACAGTCTAACTTTACCAGAGAAGATTAAGCAAGATTTGAAATGATAGATAAGCAAAAAGACATTGGACAAAGGTAATTAACTTGTCCCACAAAAAAAGATAACAGTCATAACAGATGCAAGTCTTTATGGACTGGGAGCACTCTGCTGTGGGCAGGCTATCCAAGGAGAATGGACAAAAGCAGACAGGAAGCTCAGTATCAGTCTGTTAGAAACAAGAGCAGTAAGGCTAGCCTTTGTAGCTTTTACACCACCAGTAGAGCCTCAGGATGTTCAGATCTTCATAGACAATGTGAGACTGAAAACACACCGTTCAAACCAGGAGGGTTCCCATTCTCAGCGTCTGATAAAAGAATCAACCGGGATTTTGAGAATTCCGGTAGACTGAGATGTAAAAGCAGAACACCATGATCCTCTAGCGGTAACATGGCCCAAAGGGCTACTAGATGCTTTCTCTCCTTTGCCGATAATACAGAAATTTCTTACAAAGATAAGATGCTAGGAAGTTCAAGTGGTGTTGCTGGGTCCATGTTGGCCTCCTTTCGGGAAAAGATGTCAGTGGAGGAACCATGTTGTTTACGTCAAAGACCTAATTTATGCATCAGTGACAAGTATGCCATCCCAGTCTGCAGTGGTTAAAGCTAACTGCTTGGAGATTGAGCAGAGAGGTTTTTGAAGTAGAGATATCCTGAGTCAGTGACTGGAACAATTGTAGCATCTAGGAGGCAGTCAGCTGAGCACATACATGAGACCACTTGGAAAGCATTCCAGAAGCGGTGCTCACAGAATTCGGTTACAGTTGAAAATACAGAAATAAAGCATATATTGGCATTTCTACCGGATGGTGTAGCAACAGTCCTCACACCATATACACTAAAAAGGGAAGTGACAGCCTTATCGTTAATACTGTTGTTTAAGAGAAGATCTCTTTCAGGTCATCCTCATGTTAAAAGATTTCAAAGAGGTGCAACGTTACAGGTTTTACCTGCTGTTCACAGACTCCTGACATGGGATCTGAACTTAGTGTTAAACACTTTGACAGCACCATCTTTTGAACCACTTAAGGAGGCTTCATTAAGACTGTTGTCTTTTTGAAGTGGTATTTTTGGTTGCTGTAACCTCAGCAAGAAGGGTTTCCAAATTAGTATCATTATCAATCAGTCCAGCTTTCTGCGAGTTTGAGAAGGAGAAGTTGTCTTTAACAATTGATCCTTCGTTTGTTCCTAAATCTTTCGTTGCGAAATCCGGAAATCAGTCATTGGAATTACCACCATTTTGCCTGAACCTAGTTCATGTTCTAGAGAAAAAAATGGCATTTTTTAGATGTGAGAAGGGGATAAAAGTTTATGTACAAAGAACAAAAGCCAGCCATCAAACTGAAACATTATTTCCTTTCACTCAAGGACGTTGGGTTCTTCTGTGTGGTCTCTGTGCCTCACACAGTGGGTTCTTTGCACCTGCACAGAAGCCTGTTGGAAAATTCTAGAGCTGAGTAGTTTGGTAGGGACCCCACTCCCTTCTGCATACCACACGTGCCCAACCTTGCCAAGCTAACATCACCTCAGTTTCTCTCCATCTGCCAAACAGATAGCCTCTGTCAGTGTTCTGGCTGAGTAGCATTTTCTTTTCAGTATTTCTCTATTCTTGTGTGTTCTTTCTAGCCTTTTCTTTCTTCCTGTTTGTTAAAAAACTTTCTTTATTTACGTACCCTTCCTTTCCTTCTTATGGCTTCTGCTTACCTCTTTAAGCTTTGTGTGAGTTCTTGTGCATACAGAGTGCCTCTATTGTTTGTTTGGACGAGGGGTACAACATGAAGCTTTGTAAAATCTGCCACGAGTTCACCTCCCAGACCCTGTAGAATAGGGCCTCTCATCTAAATTCTTATTACTGAGAACAATCTCTTCACATCAGATAGCAAGCAGTCACCAGCAAGGCTCTCTGCATGGCCTCCATTACCATGTCAAAGATGTGGGGTTCCTCGAAGCAGCCTCCGATATTTGTACCAACCTTAGTACCGACCTCCTCAGTACCAAAACCTTGGACCACCTCTGTGCTGAAGCCACTTTCTTCATATTCCTCAGTGTGCTCTTCAAGGATAGCATCATCCAATTCTGTTCCTCTGCAGCTGGCTTCAGACCCAGGCATTGAGGCAACTCCAACTTCTTTGTTGACACCTGCCGCTCCTCAGAAGGACAAGAAATTGAAGAAGTGTCACGCTGTGGAGGACCCTTCCGTATCAAGAGAGAGGAAGAAGAAGAAAGTGAAGTGTCAGGATGTTCCTCATGACCTCATTACCCACGACCTCTGACTCTCCTGCAGTTCCTTTGGTAATTGCTCCTACCACAGTGACAATACTGACTCCACCTTCTTTTGGTACATGTGGTTCAATTGGAAACTGAGTACTCAAGGCCTGACTCCCTACCAGTCTCCTTAGAAGAGCGCAGTCGCATGTCACCGGCGTCCCTTTTGAGGGACAGACTTTGCCCACCTTGATGTAGTTGGGATAGATCACCTGCTCATCAAGACTGACCCTATCCATGGCATCCATATTGGAATTTCACCTCTACAAGGACTCTTCCTTCACTTTGGTATTTTACTTTGATAGGTGCCACAGAGAACATCTTTAGAGGGAGCCTCCCAGGTCCTATTATTCTTGCTTGCCATTGTATCAGGATCACTACCATTGATGTGTTCAGTATTGTTCTCCCCAGTGCTTGATTTCTCAATATTGTTCTGTCTCCTGATCATGGTCCTGATCCCACTCTTGATCACTACAGGCTTGATCTCGGTCACCACAGCCTTGGTCTTGGAAACCACAAGCTCAGTCTCAACCAGAGGTTCCTCAGTCTCCTTAAGCATTGTGGTCACCACCCACATGAGTCTCTTCCACCAGTTCTACCTAGATTGTCTTCTCTTCTCCCCGGGGACAGTGTTGCACTTTCCTTGTATCATGCCCTGTCTCTACCACCTCGTATGACAGCCGCGGTATTGCGGCCTCCTTTTTCTGGGCCGGACATTGGTACCAGCCACAGTGTGTGTTTCTACAGCCACTGTGACAGTTTCCTCTGCTCCAGTCCTCCATTCTTCAGTGGCACATTTGGTTGGTCAGCTGCTGAGCATCTCAGCTCCTCTTCCTCTTGTCTCAGACCCAGTTTTCCAGATAGTGGACCATCAGGCTCCCAAAACTGCTATGATACCATTTCCCTTTTCCTACAAAAGGTTATCAGGCAGGCCTGGACACAGCCAACTTCATTTGCTCCGACTCCACATCGCCTGGAATACCTTTATAAGATACAGCATCAGGATGTGTTGTGTCTTTTCACCCATGCTACGTCCAATTCAATTGTTGTTGAAGTATCTCAAATAAAGGAAAGAAAGAGAAAACACTGTGGATGACTCGATGGAGTACCTCACCAAAGCCAGACTGATGGCAAAGAAGATGAGGTTCAGGCCGCAATAACAGCACAAGTCTAGCCCCTATAAACCTCCCTGGAAGTGTCTGCCCTCCTCTTCTTATTGCTCCCTGTCACCATAGCACCAGTGCAGAACCTCTTCATTTCAGTCTTCTTCTGCTTACTGGTACAAACATCACCAGTCCACATCTAGAAAGTCATCCTCAACTCGTAAGTTGTGGTTTTGACTCCCTCTTCAGGTCGCCACCACTTCTTTCATTCTACCTCGCCGGCCTGATTCCATGGAGGGCACCCAGTCACTCCCTTTATTATTCCACAGACACCTGGGTCATTACCATCCTCTGTCTGGTTTATACCATAGAGTTCTTAAGTACTCCTCCACTTGGGTTTTTTTGATCTGCTCCACCAGACCCCATCCTTTTGTAGGAAATATCCACCCTTCTGCAGAATGGTGCTGTGGAGAGCTGCCTCTCATTGCAAGGTGACCAGTTTCTTCTCCTGTTATTTTACCATTCTCAAGAGAAATGGTGGCCTTTGTCCCATTCTGGATCTGCATGACATCAACCAATACATCCATCATTGCAGGATCAAGAAGGTGATGTTGGCTTCTATCTTTCATTCCTCCAGAAAAGCGTTGGTTTGCCTCAATAGATCTCTGGGACGCTATTTTCACATTTCCATATGCCTGCAACACAAAAAATATCTTCACTTCGCTATCGGGGATGATCTGTATCAATACAGAGTCCTGTTTGGTCTGTCCACAACACCCAGAGTGTTCATGAAATGCATAATGGCAGTGGTCGTTTCTTATCTGAGGATCAAAGGGGTCACGGCCTACCCCTTTCTGGATGACTGGCTACTGGTGGCATCCTACAAGACAAAATTGTATCGCAACATTCATTTCACCCTGTCCTTGTTCCAGGACTTGGGTCTCAACATAAATCCCAAGAAGTCCCAGCTAGAATCTTGTCAGACATAAGACTCATAGAGGCCCCTCTAGACTCAATTGTGGCAAGAACAGTTCTTCCAGTCCAGAGAGCCAAAACTCTCCATGCTATGGTGCTCAACATTTTTGAGACATCTTCTTCTTCGGCGCTCAGAATACAATGCTTCCTGAGCGTTGAACTGTCTCATCTGTGTTTTTGCCCATGTCAGCACTGGTTCCTCCAACGCTTCAGTATCCTCACAGAGAGACAGCACATAAAATACATCATCCCTTGGAGGGTAAAGGCCTCCCTAGTGTCGTGGATGTCCACCTGAAATCTATTATTGGGAATGCCATCTGCCACTCCAAGGCGGGCAGTGATTGTGGCAACTGATGCCTCCCTCATGGGCTGGAGGGAGGCATCCTATAAACAATAACAATACAAGGTCATTGGTTGCCTCAAGAGAGCACTCTCCAAATCAAGAATCTTCAAAGTTCTTTGCTCCTTCAAGAGGCTTCCTTGGAGGAAGGTTGTGCAAATAATTTTGGACCAAGGATATGTTCCAGATTGTTAATATCCTTCTTGAATTGTGGTGCCCAGAACTGGACACACTATTCTAGAATAACCAAACAAAGCAGAATAGAGTGGTATTACTACTTCCCTTGTTCTTGACACTGTACTCCTATTGATGTAGGTCAGAATCACATTGGCTTTTTTAGCAACCACATCACACTGCTGAGTCATGTTCAGCTTGTGGTCCACTGAGACACCTAGATCCCTTTCACATGTACTGTTTTCAAGCCGGGTATTGCCCATCCTATATCTGTGCATTTCATTCTTTCTTCCTAAGTATAGTACCCTACATTTCTCCTTGTTGAAATTCATTTTGTTAGTTTTGGCCCAGCTCTCTAATAATTTGAATTTTGATCCTGTCCTCTGAGCTGTCCCTCCTAATTCAGTGTCATCTGTACATTTGATGAGCATGCCATCTATTCCCTCACCCAAGTCATTGATAAAGATGTTGAATAGCACTGGGCCCAGGACAACCCTTTGGCACCCCACTACTCACTTCTTTCTAGGATGAAGAGGAGCCATTGATGAGCACCCTTTGTGTTTGGCTGGTCAGCCTATTACAAATTCACCTAACAGTGTTTGTTTAACCCATATTTTATTAGCTTGTTTTCAAGAATATCATGGGGACCTTGTCAAAGGCTTTACTGAGATCAAGATGCACTACACCCAAAGCATTCCCTTCATCCACCAAGCTTGTAACTCTGTCAATGTTAAAATGTAATTAAACTATCTTTAATGTTAAAAATAATTTAAATAAACATGTGAAGGCCTGGGGGGAAAATGGAAAAATTTTGAGAAAATAACCCTATTCCCCCCCCTCCTTTTTTTTTTTTTGAAGCCTTGTTTGCTGGAAAAATTTGGAGAAAGTATTGTGCAGTAAATTCTTTTAGAATGATGAATATGACATTTAAGATACAATGTGCTTATATTTATTCTTATATAAGACGGTATGTAGCAATACTACTCAAAATGGTGATCTGTAGACTAGTGTGAAGCTTTTGGCTGCCAGTCCATGGTGAGTTTTGGGAAAGAAAGTGTTGTCAAGAATTTTTCACAGATGCTAACATTGCATTTTTTCTGTTTTTCCAAAAACCCTGGGTTTTTTGTGGGGAGTGGGGAGGTGGAAAAAAAAATCAGTGGCTTCAGACTTTTACTGAAATGTGAAAAGTAGATTCAGATCTAAGGAATATTTGAGTACCAACTGTTTCTTAAGAACAGTTCTTAGAAGTCCAAGAGAATAAATCCAGGAAAGAGGCAGAGTTGGTATACTAGCTTTAAAAGGGAAAATGCAGTCCCAGCCACTCTAGAGACCTTTAGATTCAACCTAAATCCAGGAACTTACCTAGACTGAGAACCTGTATCTTCAGAGGCAGTGGAGCCTCATCCGGCACGGTCTGAATCCTTATTCCCTTACTTACCTCAACAAGAATATCTTTGTATCCTCTGGATTAAATTTAAATTGATGTGCTGCTATCCATTCCATTACTAATGCCAGGCAGAGATTTAGAACTGGAACATCTGCCTTAGGTTTTTGTGGGAAGGAGAAGTAGAATTGGGTGTCATCAGTGTATGTTTCATACATTTGTGGCCATATAATAATGATTGTATATTTATACAACTGAGGATAAAACTTAATGGATTAGGCTGTAGTCCAGAATAAGTATGTTAGTCTATCTTAAACCCAATTGTATGTGTATTTTTTTTAATATGAAGGGAGGCAAATAGTAACTGTTAACAGTTGTAGGTTTTTCAGTTAATAATATTGATTTGTGTACAGCATTGTAGCATCTACTTCTAAGGAGTTTTAACCATTAAAAAGCATTGAAGCTTACTGTCCTGATTCTTTTCAGAATAAAAGAGATGAGCACCTTTTGAAAAAAAGAAATGTTCCCCAGGAAGAAAGTTTAGAAGATTCAGATGTTGATGCTGACTTCAAAGCAGTAAGTTGCCTAATTAAAACCCTTATTGTAACTAGAAAGCTTTAACTTTTCCATTTGGAACAATATAGTCAGTCAGAGTATGGGATTTGTAAAAAAAAAAAAGCAAAAGGAGTCCCATTTGTAGAGAGAAGCTAAATCACATGTTCTGTTTCTTATTTTGCTCAGTATATTTGACTTGTTATGAGAATTATAACTGAGAATTCTAATTGTATTTTCTCTTTTGTTTAAGCAAAATGTAACACTGGAAGCTATATTGCAGGTAAGTTGCTAAAGAATATAGTATTTCTTTAAACTGGGTTTGTTTATTTTAATGCTTGACTTTTTTAACTTTCTGCAATCTGTATATTGCTCCAGAATGCTACCAGTGATAACCCTATTATCCAGCTAAGTGCTGTCCAAGCTGCAAGGTAAGCATTTCTTTACACTTATTTTGAAAGACTAAAGTGCAATGAATGCTTTTTTCACATTTTTTTTAAAAAATGTATTCACTTATTTTAATTTTACAGAAAGTTATTATCAAGTGACAGAAATCCTCCTATTGATGACCTAATAAAATCTGGAATTTTGCCCATATTGGTTAAATGTCTAGAAAGGGATGACAAGTAAGTAATGGTTCCTTTGTCTTACTTCTTACTTTATATACAGAAAGCATTCTTCAGCTGAAAGGCTAGAGTTAATTAGCTTTTTACAGTTATTAATGTAATGGTGGTCTTAGTTATCTTTCCATGTGCATTAGTCCCCCTATAACCATGTGACCAGTATCCACAGTTTCATTTACCTGCAATCTGTTCCAGGGCCATGGCTGCCACCACTGGCCAAAATCTCTCTCCACTGAGGAAGGATGTAGATACACCTTCCTTGGCCAAGAGAGGCACAAAAAGCCTTCGCACAGTTGCCCCCTGCACTTCTCTTGGCTGAGGAAGGAGACAGACACTCCTTCTTTGGCCAAGAGAGGCACAAGAAGCCCGGCATGGCTCCTCCCGCGCCTTTCTCAGCCAGGAAAGGAGATGAACACTTCTCCCTCAGCCAAGAGAGGCATGTGAAGCCTGGCCTGGCTCCCCCCATGTCTGTCTTGATCAAAGAAGGAAACAGACACTCCTTCTTCACCTGGGAGAGGCACATGGCCCTGATCAGTGAGGCCTCCCACCAGATTTGGCTCCTAGGCAGGGGGTTACTTATCAAGCCCCACCAGGAGGGAAGGCAGGGAATAAGGAGGAATGAGCAGTGGAGTTGCCTCCTTCACTCACCCCCTCACCTGGGGGTCAAAATATAGCATATCACATTATTCACATTTTTTGCCATCTTCATTAAGTCTGGAAACATATCCTTCACAGATATGGGAGACCTGCTGTACTTTAAACATTGCACAAGTTTTATGTTAATGCTGTGGTGTAGAACCCCCTAAGAAACATGTAGGTTACACCAAGTATTCTGCAGTCTGATGCAGTATCTAATAGTTCTAAAAGAGTCTGTACCCAATCCATAGTCTATATGTTGTGGCCTCTTTTATAACCTTTCTGCCTATGTTATTTTCTGTTGTTATCTAGAGGGCACTTTTTAGTACAGAAAAGTTACTTTAGTTCCACCATGAGAAAGGGCTTCTAATGTTTTGGACTAGTAAGCACTTTTGGTCAAAGCTCCCTTCAGCATGTACCTTTCCTCTCCTGTTCTGTGGACTACATCACTTCTTTGTCCTCACTGCACATTTCCCAAGTAAGGGAATAAGTGTGTGAGAGAGAGAGGAACAGAGAGACGGGTGGGGCACAGAGAAAGGAAAAAGTAAATGTGTGCCGTTATCGTAGAGCCAAGGAGGTTTTCTTCTCCCACAGAAAACTGTGGAGCTCTTTATTCCTACAGTATACAAGCATACATGCACATGTACAAACATGCCTCCCAAAGTGGAAGAGGGATGCAAAGGCACTATAATTAAGATGCTTTTTGGCTGTAGATTGATTTCATTTCTGATCTTACAGTCAAGAATGAGAACACCACAAACTATTTAACCTTTTAAACCTTTTCATTCAAGTGGTGCTTACTTTTCCTATTGATCACTAACAGACAGCTTCAGCCTAGTTGGTGCATTCTGACTCAATGCTCCCTTATGATCTCTAAGCAGGAGGTTGAACAACAGGTAGACTCAACTTTTTTGGCTGCTCTTTTCCATGTACAGGAAAATGAAATGTTAAGTGACATGGGCAATGTGGTCTGCAACCATCTTGGAGCCATCTGATCCTGTTCATTGTGTTTCTGAAGTACAGGATCGAGACTTAGGAAGAGGAGGATCTTCTAGGAGGCAACGCTGGCCACTGCAGACCTCAGGCTTTTCCATCCCCATTCCTCAAAACCTTTTGCTTAAAGTAGATAGTACTGGTCTAGAGAAAAGTATAATATAGTAGAAAGTGCTTTCCCATGTTCCTACTGCAAGAGCTCAGGAGTTTTGTGGTGCAGAAACGTAGGAAGTTGCCTTCCCCTAAGTCAGACTGTTTGTGAGTTAATTCAATATTTTCTTCTCAGTACACAGGCAGTACTCTTTAAAATCACCTCCTACTTTTGAAACTGGAGATACTAGGGTTTGAATCCAAGACTGCATGGAATATGTGATATACCCTTTTTTACCATGTTAGGCTTGCCAGTTCTTTTCAAAGTAATCACAGGCTTTATTTCTGTGCAAATAGTCAGACTCAGTACAGTGCTCGTGAATAGACAAGTCTCTAACCTGGAGCAGATTCATGAAATCACGTAGGTAAAATACCACACGTCTATCAGTTGTGGACACTTCATCCACTTTCTTCTTCTTGACCATCCCCCTCTACATCTTGTTCTCTTCAGTTAACAGGGTAGAAACCTACGAGAAAGGATAACATTAAAAGTCCAGGTCAAGCTATTCCTTCATGGAAGAAAGGGGCTCCCAGATTGCATTGGCTTCACCTTCAGAACAGCTGCAGTCTTGTAATGGTGCAATGAAATGGTTTCAGAAATCCTTGGTTAGGCAAACTTTTTATGTGATCAGTAGGATGTTCCTAGTAAGGAGAATTGTTTGTGGCACAGGCCAAGACATCACAAGCTGTTTTTCCCAGTTTTTTTTTCGCGGGGGGGGGGGTTAGAATATTCCTTCTATTCTAAATTAAATGCAAGTTTTTTTCATTTTATTGACCCGTATTAGGAAAAAAACTGGAGAGGCAAGAGACAGCTTTAAAAGAAATCTTCATGTCAGATATTGTGTATGTATTGATGTTCTGCAAAAGTTTTTAACAGAAATATATGGAACACTTCATATCTTCATACTGTTCAGAAACAATCAAATGTTGATTGATATTGTACTTACTCTTCTAACAAGGTTTAGCAGGAGACAAAAGTAGTATCATTATGTAATAGAAATTGATTATAAAATATTTAATTAATGTTTCAGTAGGATTTCAGTATGTTCTGCTGACATTTTTCGTGTGGTGTAGATACTACTGTACTGTGGTGTTTATTTGTTTTTTAACAGTCCTTCCTTACAATTTGAAGCTGCATGGGCCCTGACTAACATAGCATCAGGCACTTCTGTACAGACTCAAGCTGTTGTGCAGTCTAGTAAGTGTTCTTAGTGTTTTTAATTTGGGGAATGGCTACTTCCTTGAAGCTGAAGACACTCATATGACTTCATGTGACATATTAGCTTTTACAAAGAGGCTCCCTGCAGTTGTATACTACAGTGTGGGGAGTTAGGAAGAGTATGATGTGTTTTGTGGGATTGATTGTTAGACTCGACCAATGGTACTCTGTGCACAGTGCCAGTCAGGTGTGTAGCTCATGTTGGTTGGAGTTGTGTATTTCCCATCAGCTGCTGGTTTTAGGAAGTCAGCACTAATTAATTATTTGGAGCAGGTTGCATCATTTTAACTTTCACTCTCATATGATGCTTAAAATATCTCAAAGAAAGAAGGTTGGGAGATAACTGCTATAGATTAGTCTTTCGGCGAAGCATACTCTGTTTTGCCAGTCTTTGGATTATGAGAAGGTACTTAACTTACTAGAAGTGTGCATGCAGTTCTGGTTGCCCACCCAATTTCACATGTGCCCCTCAGGGCCATAAAGGTTCCTAGCCTTCTCCTGCATCATAAATAGGGCCTGCATTTCAGAATGTAAATGTCAGTACCTCTTTCTTTCCTGTTCCTTCTTGGAAAAAGTTATTATGCCAAGAAACATATCATATCAAAACCAGTTTTTGGATCTTGTACAAATAAGAAGTTGTGATGTAAATGAAATAGATAAAGTAGCATCACAGGCATTTTCTTAAAATTTCAAACAACAGATATCTGTGGCATTACCATTAAGTGGTAGCATACAAAACTTTTATAGATTCCACATGTCAATAAAATGAGCCCAGTGTTCTGCTGTTACAGATGCAGTACCTCTCTTCTTAAGATTGCTTCATTCACCACATCAAAATGTTTGTGAACAAGCTGTTTGGGCCCTTGGAAATATTATCGGTAAGCACTATGTATGTTTTTTTTAAATATCACAGGCATTGAAAGGTTTAAAATCTAATTTTGTACACTGGCATTACTCTATAAGACTATATTTCCTCCAGGTTTTCTTACTGGTATGACAAATGGAATTTTTTAAAAAATTTCTTCTGTAAAAATTTAGCTTAATTTGTCACAGACACAGGAAATTGTATTGCTCAAATTTTCATGGAACAGTAATTTTTGTTGAGTTTACTGGTTACTAATGGGGAAACATAGAACATCAACGTCCAAGCATAAGCCACTGCATACATTTCAAGATTTCTCCATCATGAATGTAATTTTTTTTTTAATTTTCACTTCTGTAGGTGATGGTCCTCAGTGTAGAGATTATGTCATATCACTGGGAGTTGTCAAACCTCTTCTATCCTTCATCAACCCCTCCATTCCCATCACTTTCCTCCGGAACGTCACATGGGTCATTGTAAATCTCTGCAGGAATAAGGATCCCCCACCACCTATGGAGACAGTTCAGGAGGTAAATAAAGAATTACAGCTAAGTACGATTACACCTCAGTTTCACTACAAGTCAGCTTCCCCATAATGGTATATCTACTGTACAATTTCTTAATGCATATTTATTTGTGCCTCATTTCAGTTACTAGTTTTTAATTACACCTGTATCTGAGGAATCTACCTTGTCTGACTCTGAAGTCAAAAGCAAAGCAGGCTAAGGAGGCATTTATATACCATGCTTTCCCAAGTTTTGAGACTATTTGAGGGGACATTATTTGAGTGTGTGTGAATATTTTTTGACCTGCAGAATCCAGGTCTGTACCTAAGCTGGTACCCTTGTCACTAAAATCAAGAGTAGTAAGGTAGTTGATACCACCTCCTTAGCACCATAAATTGTTCCTACAGACATGCTGTTTTATCTAATTGCAATGAAATTTGAAGACAAGGTAATACTAAGGGTAAACATTTAGACCAAAGCCTTAAAAAACCAAGTTCAAAATTTAAAAATTGCAGTCATCTGAAAGGCACTTCAAATAACGATACAATGTTTAAAAAAAATTACACACATACGCCACATGCACTATATTAAAAAATCATTTTAGTCAGAGAGCATTATGTGATATATTATGTTCAGTGTATAATCAGCCTTTTATGACATTAGGAAAATGTCATAAAAATCATTACATCTCAGTTGAAAGTAGAATGTGTGTATAATCAGAAAAATAATGAAGAGTTCTAGATATAGCATCAGTTATGATCATCAATTTGATTAGTAGTACATTACTTATTTCTCTCTGATTAAAGAGACAGGCTTGAAAATACGAAGATATATAGACTCCTTCTTCTTCCTTGCTTTGAAGTTAGGTCCTTAGAATTCAGATTTCCCCATCAGCATCAACTGGACTTAGATTGTGTGTTGTCATTGCAGTCAGAAATCGTGTTGTATTACTCTTACAACCTGCCTGACCTTTTTTCTTTTAAATTTCAGCAGCATCAACATTGACATCATATATTGTTGAGTCATTCAGTGTTCTTGAGTTCTCTACCACAGTTATTTAAGCAGATAATAATGACTTAATATCTTACAATGAAATTAAAACTATCTGTGCCAGCTTAATAAAATTTTGCATAGTTAGTCTGTGTTATAAAGAACTGTAATCCAGATTTCAAAATGTTTAGATAAGAAATTACTAAGATATGAAGAGTTTAAACATTTTCCTTTCAAGCACTGTTTTCACTATTTGGATTATTTTTGATCACCTATGACATACATAACATAGTTTTGATCATCTTTAACATACATAACTTAGTTTTTCCCTTTTGCCTGTTTGGATTCTCTCAAACATTCTGGAAAATGAACAGCTATATAACTTCTGTAAAATAAACTGCATAGCCTGATTATTTTGTCTTTAGTATATCACTAGTATGCCAAAATAAAAATGGAAGTTACTTTTATACTTCTATTAAAAATGGAAGTATAAGTGTTCTAAGATAATATGAAATGCTGTTTCTTTATCCATAAACCTTTCATTATTCTAATTATAAAATGATACATATTTTTAAGTTTTCATTGAGATGTGGTTCTGTCCTCAGATGGTTATTCTCGAGATGACAGGAAGATCAATCCACTACATATGGGTTGTGATCCTCACGCCAGCTGATGCAGGAGCCGTCCTCATGCCAACAGAAAAAACGTTTAACCGCTCCAGTTGCTCTCTGGTCAGTTTTAATTTCTCCTGCAAACCAACTAGGTGCATTTCGTCCCTCTCCGGTACGATAGGTTAGTTTTTACTAGAATGGAGCAGGATTTAGAAAGGAAAGCGAAGAACTTGAGAGGAGAAGGGGATAAAATGTCTACGAAGAAGAATGTGAGTGGTCACGGAGTGACTAAAGGTGATTTAGTCCAGAGTACTGCTGTATAGCTGGGCTCGGACAAAGAGAAACAACATTCCATCCAGAAAACCGCTGTACAGCTTGTCACAGATGATGGCACTGAAGGTTCTGCCCATAGACCCAAAGCGCAGGGGGTCTTGGAGGAGGAACACAGAATACACTTAAGAAAAATATTTTTAAGCTCCAGTGAAAGTGAGGTGGATGAGGTAAAAATTGTTGGTGGCAGGCAACGAGCCACAGACAATCAAAAACCGTTAGTAAAGGAGAAAGATGGGTCAGACAAAAAGGCAAAGAGGGCTGACAAGTCCGGGAGCACTAAAAAGCTCCTGAAGAAAGCAGCAGTGGCACAGAAACTTACAGTTGAGGCTCCTGGGTGCCATCTTGAAAACGAGCATTCTAAGATGGCATCGCCTGCTCCCAGCAGAGCCACGGAGGCTTCTGAGGGAGGCGCAAGGGGTGGAGCCATAATGCATGTGGGCTCTGACGCTAACCCAATCACGGGTGTGTCATGGAAGCAGAAAGGGCAGCGGCTGCTACTGCAACGGAGCTGCGTCTGGCCGAGCTCAACCAGTCCCTCTTCGACCAGATAACTCCTGATTTTAGGCACTTCCTAACAGGATGGTTAGAGAATGCGCCGGTACAGAGACACGAAACAGATAGCGAGGCGTGTGGGTTGCAGTTACGCTCACAAGGTGGGCCACTGCCAAACCCCAGGGATGAATTTTGGGGTGAGATAAATCAACTGGTAAGAGAAACTGTGCAAATGCAGATTCAGGCTCTTTTTAATACACAGATGCCACTAATGAATTCTAATACCTGTCGTATCCAGAACCAACTGGCTATGTACAATATGATGAACTTATTTAAAAATACAAATTTAGAGAATAAGTTTACTCTTTTTAATCAAATGAATTTACAAAAACAATCAAACATGAATGAATTTGACTCTGCTGAAAATGACAATGAATTACCAACAGCAAAAAGAAGGAGATTGGAACAAGAGGAGAGACCAAGTGTGAGCAACTTGAGGGACAGAAACATTAAAGACAAGGCATCAGCAGACAAAGGGAAACGTTGTAAGGAAAAGGATGTGAGTGTGGAGCATAGGAATTTAAAGAAAAACTCGCATCAGGAGGTAGAAGAGAGTGAAGAGGAGAATGAAGTAAAGGAGAATTTTAATAATATGGAGGAAAAGGATTTTTTGTGTTCTGATGATAATGAGGAGAAAGAAAGGATGGACTCTGATAGGATGTTTGAAGCAGAGGCCTTCTGGGGTACTCTGCGGAGAGTATTGCAAACATTAGGATTGGATAACTATAAGGATCAGGATGTAGACAATAGCAGTAAGGAAAGTAAGCTAGCTTCTGTAATTAGGAAGAAAGAAACTAGGGGCATGGAAATCCCTATGCCAGATTTCTTCAAGGATGTGATAACGAGTGAGTGGTCCTCTCAGTGGAGTTCTAAGAAATTTTTAACTTATAGTCAAAAGTTATATTCATTTGTGAAGGCAGATGTTGAATTTCTTAAAGTGCCCCCAGTGGACGCCCCGATTGCAGGATTGGTTTCTGGGGCAATTGTCCCCAGGGAGGGGGGACACACAACTAAAAGAAGTAGATGAGAGAAGAGCAGAAACATCTCTGAGGAAAGCGCATGAGGCAGCATCTTTAGCAATTAGAGCGTCAGTAGCTGCTTCTCTCTGTTTGCAAGAGCGGGAGTTCTCTGGTCACAGGAAATTTTAGATTCTCAGGATCTTAGTATGCAAGAATTGATAAGGGCGGTGGAAAGAATCCAGAAAGTTCTGAAGTATGTGGCAGATGCGAGTCATGATTCCACAGCGTTTGCAGCAAGAAATATAAATTTGTTAACAACAGCAAGACGTTCTTTGTGGTTAAGGCACTAGGAGGCTGATCAAAAATCTCTCAGTAATTTGGCCTTCGTCCCATTTAAAGGAGATCTGTTGTTTGGAAGTCAGGCATTAGAAAAGGTGTTAGTGGAGACGAAAGAGAAGAAGCAAGTAATGCCCACTTTGCAAAAAAAAGAAAGCGGATAGGAGAAGTTTTCGGAGCTCAAACTATTCGTTTCGTGGGGGAAGATCATATGGTTACTCTGGAAGAGGCTCCGAGTATAGATCTGGTAGTTATCAGTGGAATAGAAAGAGACCGCAGTTTAATAGACAATTCCAATATGCTAGACAAGGAAAAGGGAAGCTTGGAAATACTCCCAGCCGAGGAAAACCTCAGTATTGACAATCAACAGGAATTGGTGGGGGGAAGACGTCTGTCTTTCGGTCACAGATGGTCTCAGATAACATCAGACTGCTGGGTTCTAATGGTGGTAACTCGAGTACAAAATATGTTTCCATATGAGACCGAAAGATTTCTTCCATCCCCAGTGTCAAAAGACAAAAGCAAACAACAAATTGTTCATCAGGAAATTGTTCACTTGCTGCAGATAGGTGCGATAGAGAGGGCTCCAGAACAACAGGAGTATATTCAATATTTTTTGTGGTTTCCAAACCCAATGGCAAGTACAGACCGGTGTTGAATATGAGGTATCTCAACACTTTTGTGGAGTATCGAAAGTTCAAAATGGAAACTCTGCAGACAATCAAGCAGAATTTGTCTGTGGGGGATTACATGGCGTCCATAGACCTCAAGGAGGCATATTTACATGTCCCCATGAGCAAAGAGGACAGGAGATACCTGAGATTTCATTACCAGAATTGCCACTACCAGTTCAAAGCACTGCCTTTCGGGTTGGCATCAGCACCTCAGGTGTTCACAAAGGTGCTGATTCCACTGATAGCTTTTCTCAGGGTACAAGGGGTGCAGTCATACCCATACTTAGACGATATCTTGCTGAAGGCAGAGTCGAAGATCAAATTGAGGAAGGACGTGCAGTTGACAATCCAAACGTTGCTGGATTACGGTTTCCTTCTCAATTTCAAGAAGAGCATTCTGGATCCAACCATGGTACTGACACACTTAGGAGCAAGGATAGACTCTTGGCAGAGGAGAATGTATCTTTCCCAGGACAGATTAGTGAAACTAAGACAGGAAACACGCAAATTGTGGGAGTGCAAGTCAGTAGATCTAAGACACCTCACAAAGCGTATGGGAATTTTCATCTCAACAACACAGTTAGTTCATTGGGGAAGTTTCCATGCAAAACCTCTTCAGAGACTGCTGATGAAACACCAGTTGGCAATATCTGTGAAAAAACATTACAAGGTGACAGTACCAGAACAAGTTCGGAAGGAGCTTGCTTGGTGGATGAAGGAGAAGATTGTTGCTTCAGGAGTTCCCTTTCACATTCAAAGTATGGTCCATGTGACAATGGATGCCAGTCTCAGTGGATGGAAAGCTCATTGCGAAGGTTACTCAGTGCAAGGCGTTTGGACTTCTTCAGACAAGTGGTACATTATAAACTACCTAGAATTGAAAGCTGTATGGCTAGCGCTGCAGAGATTTCTGCGTCTGGTGAAAGATCAACGTGTGAAGGTTTTCACAGACAATATGACAGTCAAGGCATACATTTGAAACAGGGCGGACTGCATTCAGTGCCCTTGGTAAAGGAGTTGACGCAGCTGTTACAGTGGGCTGAGAAACATGTGAGATCGATCATGGCAGTGCACGTGAAGGGAGAGTCAAATGTTCAAGCAGACTACTTAAGCAGAAATTGGCTGCATCCGGGAGAGTGGTCTCTCAACGCAGATGTATTCCGCAGTTTGATAAGTATTTTTGGTCCGTTACAAGTGGACTTGTTTGCTTCTGGCGGAAATACCAAGTTAAAAAGGTATTTCTCAATCGATGGAAGCGAAGGTGCAGAAGCACACGACGCTCTGTCGGTGACATGGCCTGCGGGGGTGCACTACGCATTCCCTCCAGTTCAGATTGTCCAGAGAGTTCTGTCAAAAATCCACTGGGACAAAGCATCAGTGGTACTGAAAGCACCATACTGGCCAATGAGACCTTGGTTTCCGATGTTGCTACAGATGTCCCAAGCACCGCCGTGGAGGTTGCCATTGAGAGCGGACTTACTCACCCAGGGTCCAGTGTGCCATCCGGACTCCAGGTGGTTGAGTCTGGAAGCATGGAAATTGAACGGAAATTTCTAGCACAACAGGGGTATGCTGACAGTGTAGTCAAGACTATATTGGGGTCCCGCAGAGAGGCCACCCAGAGGATATACGATAGAACTGGGAAAATCTTTCAGAGATGGTGTGAAGCTAACAAGGTTAGTGTGGTGGAAGTGAATGTTTCACATAACTTACACTTCCTGCAAGATGCTTTGGAAAAAGGTTTGCGCCCGAACACCTTGAAGAGACAAGTGGCGGCTCTGTCGGCGATTCTGAATTTGGAAGGAGAATCTTACTCGAAACATCCTCATATTAGGAGATTTCTGAGGGGTGCAGCTTTGACTTCGTTTCCAACCGTGCATAGGTTCCCCTCGTGGGATTTGAACCTAGTGCTGAATACTTTAACAGCGGCACCATTTGAGCCACTGAGAGAATCATCTCTGAGACTGCTATCTTTCAAAACTGCCTTTCTACTTGTGATCACTTTAGCCCGGAGGGTGTCGGAGTTGGCAGCACTAACTGTGAGTGAACATATGTGCAAGTTTGAGCAGGACAGGTTAACACTGGGCTTCGATCCTTCCTTCTTGCCAAAATGTGTGTCATCAACATCTAGGCTGGAAGAGATTCATTTGCCAACTTTCTGTCTGCAGCCAGTACATCCATTGGAGAAAAAGCACACTTTGGATGTGATAAGAGTAGTGAAGACCTGCATTAAAAGGACAAGGGAGTTCAGAGGTCGGATGCTTTACTGGTATCCTTCCAACAAAAGACTTTCAGTCAGCGGGCCAGTAAATCTGTCATTGCTGGATTGATCAAATCCTGCATATTTCTTTGTTATGATTGTGCAAAGAAGCTGCGACCAATGGATGTGTAGCCACATTCCACAAGATCGATGGCGACTTCGGTAGCCTTCGCCTCATTGTGTTCTTTGGAAGACGTCTGCAATGCAGCTGGGTGGAAGGAGTCAACAACTTTTATTAAGCATTAGAAATTAGACAAATACAAGTGTGCACAGGCGGCTTTTGGGCATCGTGTTCTGCAGGCAGTGTTATAGCTTTAGGCCCACCCATGGTACAGCTTGGGAAAGTCCCATACGTAGTGGATTGATCCTCCTGTCATCCTGAGAATTCAGAGTTGGTATTTATGTGAACAGTCATTCTGGGATGACAGGAGGAGCAATCCACGCCCACCGCTATGTTGAGAGGAGTTTTCTAGAGACGTGTGGTGGGAACCAGGTTTTAACTGTTACGCTACGGAAAAGAACTGACCTGAGAGGGACTGGAGCGGTTAAACGTTTTTTCTGCTGGCACGAGGACGGCTCCTGCATCGGCTAGCACGAGGATCACAACCCATACGTAGTGGATTGCTCCTCCTGTCATCCCAGAATGACTGTTCACGTAAGTACCAACTCTTCATTTTCCTGCCTGTGTAATCACTAGTCATTCAGGGTCGGGAAATACGGCTCTTGAGATGTTTTTGGAATGCAGCTTTCAGTATCCTTCACTGTTGGTTGTGTTGGTTAGGGCAGATGGGAATTGCATGCCCATCATTACCATAGGGGATGCTTTTCCTCTGTTTCTCAGTTTCTGTGGGGTCCTACCAGAGTGTGTACTTGGCCTTTTGCTATCCTCCTTGACCGTGAGTAGACTAATCACTTGCCTTTTTCCCTTTTGAAATTATTTCCATTTTATATTTTTAAATTAAATTTTAGGTAAGAAAAAGGGAAGAAGAAAAACATGAGAGAAAAAGTAAAGTCAGGAGGAAAAGCTACATGGGTTATAATCTTGGGCTAGGCTTATATGTGAATATAAGTCTTTTTGGCATACAGAATCCAATTGTGCTGTTCTGTCAGTTAATTCTTAAATCACAGGAATATAGTTCAAAGGTACTTAAAATTAAATCTTTGAGGAAGGTTAATATTTTTGATATTTGTAGACATTTAAACACTTTTAAACTATAATCCTGTGACTAAGGATTTAAATGAATAGCATTGCTCTGTCCAAATCGAGAGATGTTTCTGCCTATACTATACACAAAGTCATTGTAGTCATTTGAGTAATGGCTTGAGAAACCAATATACAAAGGTAGCTAATAATTTCTGGACAACAACAGAATTTCCAGTCAGCACACAATCTGTGTGAAGAGAAAGTCCCAGAAAGCATAATCTCAGTTGTACACAGCAACCCCAAGGTGAAATTCTGACAGGGTGAGTTTTTTTGGCAAGATTTATTCAGAGGGGGTTTGCTTCTGCCTTCCTCTGAGGCTGAGATAACCTGACTTGCCCAAGGTCACCCAGTGTCTGAGTGTGGGTTTGTATCCTAGTTTCCCGAAGCCTTGAAAAATATATATTTGAATATTTAAATAGAAATTTAAATATTTAAATCTTGAGTTATGTCTGGGGGTCTCCCGCAGCAAGGTATATGTACAAGGGTCTCTGGTAAAGAAAAGGTTAAGAACTACTGGAGTAATGCATCAAAACACCTGATCCTCCTCCCACACTTACTTGCATCCAGAAATGCAAAGTTGAAATAAACCTGCTATCACTAGCAAAGTTTTGTTAGACAATGTAGTTTTGTTAGAAAAAGCAAGGACCACAAGATGGGCAAAAATTGTGTCTCCAGAATTGCTCACTCCATGCTAAAGTCTCAACATGTAACTCAACTAGCAAAGGAAAATAATGGCATAGGAACCATACCCTAAGTACCTTTAGGAGGGCCAGACCTGCAGTAGGCTGTTCCTGGAAGTTTCTAAGAAATGCAAAAAACAGTTTTTTGCTGAAGAGGTATATTTGTGTGAGAGGGCATTGTGAGGGTTGTGAGGAGGCAAGGGGCAACAAAATGACCTTGAGGACAGCATGCAGCCTGCTGCTTGCCCTTCACCTGCTTCTCTACATTTTGAAAAAAAAAATTCTTCAAAGTTACAAATGTGAAATGCTGGTTAATTTTTTCAAACATGTTTTCAGTAAAATAAAATACTGGTGACAGGGTCAAGCTTTTCGATATTTAAAGCAACTAAATTTGTAGCTGAATAATCATTTGCAGATAAACCCTAATTGGTTGGTTTAATATGTTTTTCAGGTCTTAGACACTGTTTGCCAATACTACAGTTAGTATTTAAATATCAGCATTGAATAAAGTGATGGCTCTGTAATTTCCACAGTTTGTGCTGGACATCCAGTTGTGGCCATGTTGAGGAAAATGTATCTTAAGCTTTGATATTTTGGACCCCCCCCCCAATTAAAGTACAGTGTTGAATTAAAAAAATTAAATTCTAGATTGATATCATTTAATGTATTAAAGGGATTATATTGTGTGTGCTGTAATCAACAGAGTAGTTGTGATTTGTTGCTGAGTCACTAACCTCCAATCTCACTCTCCCAATATTTCTGATACAAATGTTAACACAAACTTGTTTTCAGGTGGCAATAAATTGTTCAAATTTTTTTTGGCACACAATTCACAATAAAGCTTTGCAAAATGGCTTAATAAAGTATAAGCATGTGCTGTATTTTCACTTATTTCAAGAACTTTCTTTCTCAGTGGCATGGGAGCCTGTGAAACTTTCATTGATTATGTAATAATTCCATAATTTAAAAGCCATTTGTCTCTAAATTTAAGATCATCAGGAGGGAAAACATTTAAATGCTGAACTCCAGAAGGTTAACAAGACCAGGCAAAAACCAGTCAAAAATTACAGGTGCATGTTTGAAAAAACAGTGCTACCACATATGGAACCTAAATGATGTACAGATGGGGGAAAAGGTATAATCCCTCTCTGCAGAATGTAGAATATGCCACGTATCTGCCAGTGCTAATTTACATATAAACCGTGAAGACAGAACAAACAACAGAAGTAAGTTTATGAGCAGGTCTTGTAATCAACATTTGACTAAGAATGTGATTAAATATTTGTCAGAGATTTTTGCAACAAAAATGGCATGTTATATGATCTGTCAAGACCTGCCACCTTATCTCTCCGAGCTCCCGGTCACATCTCAGGAATCCCTTTTAATTATATGTGTGTGTGTGTGTGTGTGTGTGTGTGCACATGCGTATGCACACCTTAAAGTTGTTGGTGGACTTGTGACAACCCCATTAATTTCATAGGGTTTTCTTAGACAAGGAGTACCGAGAGTAGGTTTTGCCAGTTCCTTTCTTTGAAACGTAGCTTATAGCACCCAGTATTCATTGGCAGTCTCCCATCCAAGTACACTAACCAAGGCTAAACCTGCTTAGGTTCCAAGTTCAGATGGGAACTGGTGCCTTTAGGATATTTAGGATATTCACCAGTTTAACAATGAATGAGCAAGCCTTATGAGCCATTTGAGAGAGAGGAGCTGGAATTTGGTAATTTAGTAATATCTGTGTTCAGGTAATAGTCTGATAGATTTAATAACTCTCCTTAGAAGCTTAACAGAAGGAGAAATTGACTGAATGTTTCAGATTAGAGCTCACAATGCTTTCACCCACAATGTTTTATTAATCTATTACAAAAATGTTACATCTGCATGAGCATACTTCATATAACCCTATTCTGAAATTCCATTCCAGGCAGACGCAGCTCAGATAGGGATGCTATCCACCAATGCTTGAAATATAGGAATAGATGCAGTAATATTTTTCACATCCCCAGGTATTACCTTGGAGTGAAAACAGATGTTTTTTATATTCTTGGTCTTCAGTTTTGTGAGAAGTCACCAAGGATTGGATTTTTTTCTCTTCCTTTCTTTCTGTCCGACTCCTTTCTGCTTCCATTAGACCGGGGTAAGAACAATTAGTTTAATTACATAAAACAAACTGGAAATATACTTTCCAACACAGAGCATAAATATTAAATATAGATCAAGAGCAAGTAAAGCAAGAGGAGAGGGACTGAACAAAAACTGAGTCTCACTAGAATGCTATTTTGGCTACTCACAGTTTGATATCATCAACATATAGGTGGTACTGAAAGCATCATGACTTTCCCTACCTACCTTTAGACTGATGATACCCAGCTCTACTACCCAACCCAGATCTTTTTTCTTTCATCCAGTCTCACATCTCCAACTGCCTGCTGTTTTGCTTAGAGGCTTTATCATTGTTTTGCGCTCAGTATGTCCAAGACAGGACTTAACATCTGAATGTTTGCCATGTTCTAATCTCCTTGTTGAGATCCAGCATGGTATAGTGGTCTGAGTATTGACTCTGACTCTGGAGACCAGGGTTTGAATCCCTGCTCAGCTGTAGAGACATACTGGGTGACCTTGGCAAAGTCATAGCCTCAGAAGGCGGCAAAGGCAAACCCCCCTCTGAACAAATCTTGCCAAGGAAAATTCAGTCTCTGTAAACTAGGGTCTCTATAAATTAGAAACAACTTGAAGGCACACAACAACAATCTCCTTGTTCTCTTTTCTGAACCACTGATAGTTTTTCTCTCTGTCCCCTCAGGAAAAAAAAGTCTTATCCATGCCCTGGTTATCTCTTACCTTCTTCAGTCTTCTCCCTGCTCATCTGTTGTTTCACCCTAATCCACTTACATCTGTCCAGCACTCAGCAGCCAAAATTATTTGCCTTTCTTGTTCTGTCTGTATGTCTCTCTACTCCTTTAATCTGTTCAATGACTTTCTGACCACTTCTGGATCCTACATAAATTCCTTTTCTTTGCCTTCAGTTCTCCATGGCCTTCCCCTATCTTATCTGTCTGTGCCTGTAAGCCCAGTAAGCCTTTTTGTGACTTTTCCTCATTTAGTACCATGATCCTCAGCAGTGCATAGGTCTTTTTCCCCTAAAACCATGCTGCCCATTTTCTCTTGCTGTTTCTGATGCCTAGAACTGCTTCCCAGTACACCTTAGTATGACTACCTTCTTCATTTTTTTTACATTCTTCAAAATCTTTTGAGTATTTTCCAGGAACCTTTTAGATCAACTCTTTATTCCAAGATGTGGAATTCCTTTGTCTTAAAGGGTCCATATTTAGATTTGTGGTCTTACCAGTCACATTCCGGCAGCAGTTAGGTCTATAAGGGCATTGGGTAGAACCCAAATCATCACTGCTACAGAAAAACCAAACTCAGTGAGGACTGTTTCCCGTTTTACACATTTTCCTACAGAAAATTCAAAGAAGTTCAATTCTTCTAGTGTCTACTGAGGAGCCAGTCCCGCTGCACTAGCATTCCTACCTACAGACCATAGCTCACTTCTGTTCAATAGCTTTTCTGCTTGCAAAGCTCGGGAGAGAGCTCTACAGGGTTTTTAAAGTTTAAATATACTCTTATATCACTGATCTGACATAAAAGTGGAAGATGCAGCCCACAGGAGAGAAATTTCATATCCCTGCCCTTGTTTGTGTATTTATTGTAATTAACTGAAAGTATGTATATATAATGTATCACATATTCTTCCTGTATCTACTCACTCTTTCATTTCTTCATCATCCTTAGTTTGAGATTTAAAGCCCATTCCTGTTTTTCATAAAGTATCTGAAATTTAGGTAACATTGTATTTTTTTATATATATATATAATTTTATTAAATTTCACAAATATAAAAAAAAGATTATTTGACTTGTACTTGTTACATGAATTTTCTTCTGTTCTTCCACGCTGTTCTGGTCAACATTTCCCGCAGCTTAGTCCACTTGTTACATTAGTGCATCACAATAAATTGATTATCTCATCTGTTCGAACACACATTTCCTTCTCCTAACGATCATAATATAGTCGTTCTGGCTAGACAGTTCCCAACCATCACTCTCTTCTGCTTAACTCAAACCGTCCTGTTCCAAAATATTTCCATATCATTCTCTTGAAGCTTCTGTTTTCTCCATATATATATATATATATATATTTTTCATTTAACTCTCCATTACCTATGGCCCAAAATCTTAAAATTTTTAATTATTTCTGTCATTGTATATCTGGCAGTCTAAACAATTATTACTGCAACAATCCCCCATCTTCTTACCCTGAGTTCCATTATACTAAAATGTCTTGTTTCTCCTTAAGTACTTTTTAAACCCCTTCTCCCATTCAGCAGTATCACAGTGTTCATATTCATAACAATGTCAAAATAAAAATCCATCAATCATCATCTTCCCGTTCCCCTCTCTCATCTGGCGCCCTGCTGCCCGGATATTCATTTGCAAATTCTCTGTACTCTTAAAGTCGCTTATATTCCAAGCTGCACCGCACCCAAGAGAAAGGGTATAGAATCCTGTGACTTTATCCGCTCCTTCCCCCCCTCTCTTCCTGGACTTTGCGGTCGGGAGTCTATTTCTGAATTTTAACTGTATGCTCCTAGTCGCTTAAATTCCGAGCCGCTCCGTCCAGGAGAGTGAGGGTCTTTACCTGACTAACTACCATCACAATCTCCCCGTTCCCCCCTCCCATCTTGGTCTTCACCACCCAAAATTCATTTCTAAAGATTATCTGTCATTTCATTGTCGCTTAAATTCCAAGCAGCTCAGTCCATGGGAGGAAGGATCTTCCAATCAAGTCTCTTCCACCACAGGTTTCACAGTCTCAACCCTTGACATCACATTGTTTATATTACTGACAATATATCACTTATAGTAAACTTGTTTGACATTGCTGAAATACATTGCCCCTTCTCAAATCCAGAACCCTGTGCCTTTATCCGCTTTATATTCCCTCCTCCCCTCTTGAAGCTGCCCGGAGTTCATTTCAAAGATTCGTTGCATTTTCATTGTCGCTTAAGTTCCAGACTGCTCCATCCGTGGGAATGAGGATGTTTTGGATTAAATGACCTTCAGCACAGTCTCATAGTCTCAACCAAGAGAATCAAGAAACAAGAGTCACTCCAGAGGAATAAAAAAAAAAAGGAGACATGCAACTCAATAGTTTTCAATCCCAGAATATTCCTCCAAAATCCAAACGCCTAATCCATAAATCAAATTCCAGATCTTCTCAGTCCAGCCAAAATCTCGAAGTATTATACTGTAGAAAATTTAGTGTCCAAATGGAGATTATAACTCATTTGTAATCCATTAGTCCAAATGATCAATTATATGCCATCTTATACTGTAAGTCCCAATTGTGATTCATAAGTCTTTCTTTATACTTTAAAAAATATTAACTTCAATCCTCGTGAGTAAGCAGCACTCCCAGCTAGCCTTTTCTTAAAATTGCAGCCGCCCCTTTAAGAAAAACTCCCAGCCATAACGAACTCACTCAGGCTCAGGGTCCCCTCTATTCTTTCGCTTCTGCCCACCGTTGCATGCCAGAACTGCTGCGATATTGACAGAATCGCGACCAGAACAGGTTAAATGACTCTTATTAAATTCTTACATGTTGTTTGATGTCTTCTTTTAAAAGTTGACGGCGGCGCTTGTGCCGCTCAGGCGGCGATCCCGCTGGCTCCGTCTTGGTCCTTCGACCCCCCTGGCGCTTTCCGCTCTCCCAGCCGGGCAGAGCAAACGCCGGTTTTGGGGTCCCCGTCGGACCCGTTCCGCACCCCTCATACCGGAGGGGTGTTCTGCCGCCTCTGTGGTGGCAGAAGAGGCGGCTGGAGTCCAGCGGGTGGCTGCTCGGAGCCGCGCCATTGCGCAGCTTCAATCCGAGCTGCCAATCGCGCCGGCCATGCAACCGGAAGGCCTGTAACATTATATAAATAAAAAATAGATGAAGCGAGTTGGCAGCCGTTTGGGAATTCTTGCGTGTTCATTTTCTTAGTCTTGCGTTGTCACTTGAATGCCTACGGTAGGCAAAAGAGGAATGAAATGGAGTTAGCCAGTACCTCAAAGTGTTCTGCAGGTGGATTAGCTCCTTTCTCTGTTCCTGATATAGGGAAGGTGAAGCAAAAGTAACAATGATCCATGGCCTCATCCCAAGTTTCCGGGACCAGATGGGCTGGACTAGTGAGTCAGATTTGGCCCATGAGCCAGGGGTTTCCGATCCTGATTTAAACCAGATTTGTCTATAATGAAGGTTAAATGCCTCTGCTTAGTGAAAATCCTACTAGAGTTGGTGACAGGTATGTATGTCTGGGTTATATGTAGGATTTTGAACAAGGGTAGTGCTGTTCAAGCTGGAAAAAAAAATTCTGAATGCTAAATCAGATGCAATATGGAAGTACTCTCTCACTGTTTTTGCCTGAAATGCAGTGGTATATCTGTGAGTGTGTATATCTGTGGGCCTGACATTTCTACATGACCCATTCTTGTACTAAAGTTTTGCCGATCTCTTCTCCCTCAAAAAGGGATAATGCAGGGTTACTGCATTTTTTCCTGTGTTAATAAGACAGTAGTTACGGTTGACAATTTTTTGAGGCGGGGGGGGAGTATTCGCTTCATTTAAAAGTGAAGTTGTGAGAAAAAGCCAAAAATCCTTATTACCCTTCCTGTTTAATTTACAGTTCTTATAGTTCCATTTCCTTCAAAACAATGGCAGTGTTGGAAAATTACAGTTGTATATCTTCTTCATCACACTTGGTTTGACCCAGGATTATTCTAATAAAAGACTGACTTACGAACAATCTCTGCAGCATATTTGATAAGTCCAACATCACAGGAGTAACATTGATAATTCTCATGGATCCCTGTACCGTTTGCCACCAGAATTGTACCTGATGTACTTAAAAACAGAGCACATCTGTGTCTTTTTGAAATTACTTTGCAGAATCACTTGCACAGAACTGTAATCTGTTGTAGCTGTTCTAGCAGAGATTTTCACTTTGCTAGCACTGAAACTGAGTGAAAAATCTAACAAAGCAACAGAACTCAATGAGAACTATTTAATTTTTTTAAAATTGACTTTCACAACTTTTCCATAACTATGCTCTCAGAACATTTCACAGTATAAGTTGATAGACATACACACACAATAGAAAAGCTTGTGCACAATTGAATATTGATTGTATTGGGCTAATATTTTTTTTCATCTGCAAGTTTGTTGATAAAATATAAATGTTCAAGATTATAGGGCTGATGAAATCATATTTAAAAGTGAGTGTGTCCTTTCCTTCCTCCTAATTTGCTTATGAGGTTAAAATAACTGTGGCCTTATTTTCTGTGGGTACATCATAGAACCAAATACTAAAATATGTAAGGTGCCCACTAATTAATATCCTCCAAAACTACAATAAGTTAATTAATTTCTCCATCAATTAGTTTTGCATGCATGTATTTTCTTGTACATTTGCTCTTTCTAGCATTAATGGACTATTTAAATTTTTTTTCTTCACCAGATTTTACCAGCTTTGTGTGTTCTCATATACCATACAGATATAAATGTAAGTAAATTCTGAAAGTCTATTTTTTGCTGACTGTCTTTAATAATATTTGAAGGGATTTACTATTAAATTTTGCTTGAGGAGTTGTATAAAAATTCACTGCCAAGAAAAAAATTCCATGATCTCGCTTGTTCTGCCTTTTTGCAAGAAGAAATGTTAAAAATAGGAAGCTGGTACTATATTCAATCACATACATTTATAGTAACGGATGGATGTCTGTCACTGCCATAGCTCTAAGACCATGAAATGTAGCAACTTGAAACTTGGCATATATTCTAAGGAGACCCTGGGATATATGTCTCCAGTTATTTTCTTTCTTTAAATAGTGCAGCACACACAGCTGTCCTGTGGTAAGGCTTCCCTGAGAAGGAGAAATACCCTTCTGACAGTAGTCAAAGGCAAGAATCAGGTACAACAAAAACAGCCACAAACACACACTCTACAGAGAAGAATACCAAGGGAAATGGGTTAACCTGCTTCTTTCCAGTCATGTCAGGTGAAAATGAGAACAGACTCATAGAACTTGAATCCACCCTATAAACACCCAGGAAACCAACCACAAAGCGGTTAGCAGTCAGACACATCGTGGGACAGTCATCATCCCGACCTCAAGACTCAGCAAGCCAGAGATCCAGAAGTGCAACAATTGCAGCAGGAGCCTTAATCTCATGATGCGCTTTGTATTTCACATACCAAAGGTCCCTGAAAAGAATCTAGGGTACAGCCTCACTTTGGGAGAGGTGCCACACCCAAGTATACCCCAACAAAGCAAGAAGAAGGCTGAAGGGGCTCCTGCATGGACCTTCTCCTGTCTGTTCATGTCACCAGCCCCCCCCCCCCGATGTTTTGCACAGTAGGTCAGGATTGGAGGCTTCCATACTATCAGGCCTCATAGCTTCTCCCATTTTCTACCCTGTCCACAAGTTATGGTGTCATATGCCCTGGCAGAACACCGCCTGTCCCACTTGTGGCTGCTGCCTCTGCCTCCTCCTCCTCCTCATCTTCCTCCTCCTCTTCTTCTTCTTCTTCTTCTTCTTCTTTTGTGCATTTTAAGAGACTTGCTTCCTTGTTGTCCCTAGAAGTTGAATGAGCAAGAGAGTGGGTGTACCACTGACCCTGTGCCCATCAAGTTTCTCAACTTCCCCTTCTCAGTCTCACCGTTAGGCCTACTGAAGCCAGATTCTAAGCGGCTCCATAGTGATAAAGAAGTAACACACATGGCAGTATCAGCAGAATCAGTGGAATAGCTTTTGGCATATAATGGATCTTGAAAGAAAAAGATAAATTGGCTTGCCAATCAGTTACCCTAGCATGTTTCCTATGCTTTGGACAGTCACTAAAGCCAGTATAGTACACCATTTTGGAAATGCCTACACTTGTCATGCAGGTGCCTGTTACAAAACAGGCGAGCCTATCTGGAATAAGTAGGTTAACAACTTCATATAAGAACAGATGCAGGCACTTCTGTTCATAAGGAGAGCCTTCCTTGAACCTGTATAGAAGGTGTGGGTTGGATCTGTGGAATTTCAGCCTGCGGAGGGCAAACCAACAGAAGAAAATAACAAAAGACACATACAGATCATTTGAAATACATAGTTCCCAATGTTCTCTGCACACAGATCTCCCCAGACAGGGAAAGTCAGCACACGGTGAAGCTACCCTCCAAGTGACCCAAGCCATAGCTACAGGACATTCTGACAGCTGACACTGGGAATGTGTGTGGAAGCCTATGTGCATTGAAGCTATGACCTGCAGCCAATGCTTTGTCAGTATGTGTATTTGTTGGGGGGGGGGTCATTTTGTTATGGTTTTCTCCAGCAGATAGAACCCCGCAGACAATAAAACCTGCTTCTGTGGAGATCAGAGGTTGAGGATCCTCCCTTCTGCATTGCTGGCCTTCCAGATTGAGAGGGCCAGCAGGACAAGGATAAATCTCTGCTACTATCTTTTATCAATTAGATCCTTCCCTCAGTCCAGGAACCAGGGTTTTGTGGAAGAGAAAGCACATTCGGATTTTATGGGACTGGATTTCAGTGAACCACATTAGTTTTCCGAGCTAGAGGTTCCTCTCTCCTGCACTTCTAGATAGGAAGTGATGGAAGATAAAGCAATAGTGCAGTATATCACCCCTTTCTTATATGTGTGGCATGTTCTATACTATTCTGCTATCCCCAGTTGTTGGAGTAGATTTTGGTACTGATGGTTATAACAAAGGACCAGGACTGTTCGGTATTGCAAAATGGGAAGAATGCCATTGAGCTATGACTCTGTCTAAAGAAGGCCATCCACCAAAAGTAGATGACTGAGCAAGGGGGAAATTAGAGAAGCAACCTAGGGACCTATCATAAATGTGAAGGAGCAGGAGGGATGCACAGCTAAGAGGGCAGAAACCATCTATAAGACAACAATCACCTAATTATTTTACAAAGCTAGGCCTGGTGAAAAAGAAGAAAGACATTGCTGAATCAGCCCCATATTATAACCTGTTTGAGACTTGCAAAAAGGCTTATGGTAAACACAGCAAATGTGTGGGAAAAGTTTTCTTGTTTGATGAGACCAAAATTGAACTTTCTGGCATTGTCACAGAATGCTATGTGTGGTGCAAAGACAACAGTGCTTATTATTCTGACACTACCATTGCCATAGCGAAGCATGGTGATGGCAGCTTGATGTTGTGGATATGAAGAGGGACTGGGAATCTTCTTGGGACTGAGGGCAAGATGACTGGATCGAAACACAGTGTAATTCTAGAGGAAAACATGACTAAGATGTCAGTGGACTGAGGCAGGACCCTAAGCCCAGCTAAAGTAACATAACCTGAATGTCTCAGAATGGCCCAGTCAAAGCTCAGATCTCAATCCATTTGAGAATTTCTGACAAAACTTGGAAGTTGCTGTTCAGCAACACTCCCCATCCAACCTGTTAAGGGACATCCAATTTGAAAACAGAGACAGCTTCCAGGCCATTGTGGAGGTGCCCATGGAAAGACAAGGAGATGGCCGTTGGGGCAAGAGAAGGTTGTGAAGGAGAAAATAAACTCTGTGGGAATGAACACCATAAAAAGGTTTTGAAAGAGGCAGGCAGTGACAAAGTCTGAAACTGCATTTGGGATTTAAAATGATGAGACCTATCAAAAGTCAGATATTGTTTCCTCATTTGCTGTTTATAAAGACAGTTGGGCTTGTGTGTGTAAGGAAGTACACATTGGAACCAATTAGCAAAGATTGCCGTCAAGATTGTAATACCCTTGTTGATTAAGGACTTAGAATGACAGATTTTTTTTCTTTCAGTAGAGATATTAGGGAGGTGTAATTAATTTTGGGACAGTATTGTCACTTAGATCTGCACATGGGTGGGTTGCTTCTTCTTACATATAGAGACTTTTTGGAGTCCTCATTCTAGTGGTAATATGTGACACAAGAAGCTGCTGCCAGATGGCAAAATTGAGCCCTGTTCAGGCAGTGGCAGCACACACTTCTCTAGATGCAAACCATTATATTTAATCATTTTTTTAAAGTAACAAGATTAAAGATAAATATCTTAATTTTGAGCTTCAGTGTGACAGAAAAACAAACTGAGACAACATGGAATTAATCAAACTATAGTTATGAATTGTATAACTCATGAGAGCATAGTGTTTTTGTTTTGTTTTGTTTTTTGTAATGCCTTAAATTATGTCTTCGAGACTAATATGATATTTCTAATGAGTCAAAGGCAGGGACTAGTTTATTCAAAGAAGAACATCTTCCGTGATCTCATGGTGCTGCTTCAGTTCTTGTTACTTTGCTGTTTTGTATTACAGTGTTAGGTAACATTGGTTTTATATGGCTGCCTACTTCCTCCTGTGCTTCTAAATTAGAACAGCATCTTGAGCTCATATGGTTGGGCAGCTGGCTGCTTCTAGAGTCATAGTTCATTTTCAGAGTCAAAATTGGGAGCTAGGTAAGTTTCTGGGAGAATCAGTTCTGTCTCTAGAGAAGCATACCCTTATTGAGGAGGGCTAAACTTCTTTCTTTGCTACATTTCTAGAAACTTCTTTCATTTCTAGAAACTTTCCAGCATATTATAAGATGTTGATATTATAATTAAAACTAATCTGTCTTGTGTTAGCATTGCCATTTATATTGTTTTGAGATGAAATTCTGTAACATTTCTTGAAGAGGAAGGAAATGCACCAGAAATGTTAGAAAATAATTTAAAGAACATATTGAGTAATTTTCCAGAGCTTGTGAGAAATTATTATGTAACAATATTAATCTTACTCAAATGTTTACTCCTGGCTTACACTGAAAAATAAAATGTCTCTTTTCTGTAGATTCTTGTGGACACAGTTTGGGCCTTGTCCTACCTAACAGATGGCGGCAATGAACAAATACAGATGGTGATTGATTCAGGAGTTGTACCATTTTTAGTTCCCCTTCTGAGCCATCAGGAGGTTAAAGTTCAGGTAAACTTCTTTATTCTTTGATATTGCATTGTAGCTGAACTTATCACTGGCCTACTGCCTCGACCCAATCAGTTTTATTGTTTCATAAGGTAATGGTAAAGGACCATCAAACATCGTTAGTCCATGTTTAATGCCACATATGTTGTCCAGTTGTTCAATAGTATTTTTGATATATTCATAATGGTGTCTTATAATTAAGTCTAAAAAAATTCAGATCAGATTACATTTATTTTAAAAAGTTCTAATCTACGATTCAACAACTATCCCTTCAGTCTGATTAAATTAACGCTCATTAGTGAGACTGACCATAGTCAGGGAGTTATTCCTAGTGTTTAGGTAGAATCTCTTTTGTTGAAGCTTGAAGCCATTTGTCCATGTCCTAGTCCTGGAGCAGCAGAAAACAGGCTTACTTGACCCTTCATATGACATCCCTTCAGATATTTAAACACAGCTATCATGTCACTTCTTAACTTTCTCTTCTCAAGGCTAAACATGCCCAGCTCCCTGTGTTGCTCCTCATAGAGCATGGTTTCCAACCGTTTTACCATTTTGGTCACCCTCCTCTGGACACGTTCCAGCTTGTTAATATACTTCTTAAAGCAGTGGTGCCCAGAACTGGACACAGTATTCAAGGTGGGCTCTGACTAGAGCACAAGACAGTGGTACCTCCCTTGACCTAGACACTGTACTCCTATTGATGAAGCCCAGAATTGTATTGGCTTCTTTTAGCTGCTGCATCACACTGCTAACTCGTTTCAGCTTGTGGTCTACTAAGACTCCTAGATCCCTTTCACACTGTGGTCAAGCCAGGTGTCACCCATCTTATATCTGTGCGTTCTTTTTTCTGCCCAAGTGTAGTACCTTACATTTCGCCCTGTTGAGATTCATTTTGTTAGTTTTGGCCCACCTGTCTAATCTTAAGATCATTTTGAATTCTGATCCTGTCCTCTCAGGTATTAGCTACCCCTTCTAATTTGGTGTCATCTGCAAATTTGATAAGAATGCCCTCTATTCCATCATCCAAACCACTAATAAAGATGCTGAATAGAACTGAAGCCAGGACAGAACCCCGTGGCACCCCATTAGTCATTTCTCTCTGGGATGAAGAGTAGCCGTTGGTCAGCACGCTTTGGGTTTGATCAACCAGTTACAAATCCACCTAACAGTAGCATTGTCTAACCCAGCTTTAAAAAGTTGGTTTCCAGTGCCAGCCCTGGGGAAACATTGTATTTCTCCATTTCTCTGTTACTCCAGAAGGCAGAACTAGAACCAATGAGTGTAAATTGCAAAGAAAAAAGAGCCACTCCTCCATAAGTTGTAGATATTGTCTGGTTGATGGCAGTTGGGAGGAGGGAAGTCTGCCTTTAAGGTACAGTTTCTCTTCTACAATGATCACTGGATTTGCAGAAATAATATAAAGTGAAGACAACTAAGGTTTAGGCAGACCAGTTTTATTTTAAAATCCCAGAACTCTGATTCCTGTGCTTCAGAGTGACATTTCTGCCAGACTGTTAGAAGCAAGGATTTATTTCCATGAACTGAAAAGAACACAGACTGGCAGTTGTGCTAAGCAACTGCTTTTCTTTCACCTGAGTAATTTTTTGAGTGATTCCCAATGGGAGATGTCTCCTCTTGAGAGCTAAGCTGCGCTGTTCTGCAGAAATGCTTTATCCAGTGCGGGGCCAAGTTTGCATTTTTCACAGACAGTGGCAGTGCCAGCACATCTGCTAATTTTGACCTAGAATGGGGCAGTTCACCAAATCCACTGCATACTATAGCCCAAATGAGGCATTCATGTTCAGGTTAATCAGAATGCATGAGTAGTGAAGCAGACTGATCCTCTCCCCTTCACGTGGAGAGTAATTGGCTGAAAAGGAAAGTTTCCATTACATATGGGGGCTTTCCACATAATCCAGAACACAGAAAATCAAGATTTGGAGGAGAGGTTACTTGTGAATCAGAGGTTTTTGCCCCAGTAGGGTGCAAGACTAGTCTGCTAATGTGTTTTTTACCTCTTTTGAATACCTGGACAGAGCTTTAGTTTTTCTTTTATGCTGTCTGATTGATGACAGACAGTATAACTTTCAGTCACATCTGATTTTGAAACAGCCCATCCCAACCAAAAATGGGCCCAAACGGCCAATCATGCCAGAGGGTTCTGGGGCACAACTGGCCAATTTGGCCAATTTTGGGGCAAAACATTTGGAGGAGTATAGAGATGGATGGGTGCAAGAATGGTTTTGGAGGAGCTGCAATTTGCCCACCCTGTTCTATAGTGTCATGATTAGATGAGGTGTAGAATTCTGTCATATTTGGCAGAATTTCTTTAGTAACAGGCAACATGAATCCCAGTTACAAAGATATAGTTTCATCTTTCATTAGCATTACTATAACAAAGTAAAATTGATGTATCAGTCCAAAAGATTTAATGGAATCTTGTGTATTTGACATAATATATTTGTTTCTATGTTGCTCTGCCTGTGTAGCAGGCTTGTTACTTAGCTCTGGTGAGTTATTCTCTTGAAATCCAACTTCTCATTGTACATCCCCATGAAACACCAAGGGCTTTTTTTTTCAAACTCCCTTGGATCCTCTGTACGTCCCCCCCCCACACACTTTGTAACACAGAGTAAAAATTGTTGAAATCAATAATCACCACTCTTGTCACTATCTATCTCCCCAGGAGTGCCAGATAGCAAATCCTATAACTGTCCAAAAAAAGGGAAAAGCAGCCAAAAATGTACTTTAAGAAATGCAAGTACAGTTGGCCCTCCACATTTGCAGGTTTAACATTCACAGATTTGATTATTTCATAGAATCATAGAAATGTAGAGTTGGAAGAGACCACACGGGCCATCCAGTCCAACCCCCTGCCATGCAGGAACACCCTCAAAGTACTCCCGACAGATGGCCATCCAGCCTCTGCTTAAGTCTGGTCTCTGGAGTGGCAGAAAACAAGCCCTCTCCCTCCTCTACATGGCATCCCTTCAAATATTTAAACATAGCTATCATGTCCCCTCTTAACCTTCTCTTCTGCAGACTGAACATACCCAGCTCTCTAAGTCTGTCCTCATAGGGCTTGGCTTCCAGGCCCTTCACCATTTTGGTCGCCCTCCTCTGGACCTGCTCCAGCTTGACCATGTCCTTCTTGAATTGGGGTGCCCAGAACTGGACACAGTATTCAAGATGAGGTCTAACCAAAGCAGAGTAGAGAGGTACCAGTACCTCCCTCGATCTAGACACCGTACTCCTATTGATGCAGCCGAGAATCGCATTGGCTTTCTTGGCTGCCGCATCACACTGCTGACTCATGTTCAGCTTGTGGTCTATTAAGACTCCTAGATCCCTTTCACATGTACTGCTATCCAGCCACGTGTCCCCCATCCTATATTTCTGTATTCCATTTGGGAGTTTCTCCAACCCCTGCCCCCCCCCCACCTCTGGTGCTTTTCTGGGGAAAACTTTCTTTACAGCTAGTCTGTTAGGCCATACAGCCCATTAAAAATCTACCTCCTTCACCAGCTATTGCGTAGCCAGCTCAGGATGGCTCACAGCCCAATTTCTCAGCCGCACAAACTCTCTCCCAATGCCCCCTCATACCCAAGGAAGGAGATGGGCACAAGAGAAGAAATACAGGGCAACTGTGCTCACCGCCTCCTTTCCCTCTCCTTGCCCTGACCTGATTTGGACCCGGGGTGTCTATTCTCCACTGTGCCTTGGCCCCCTGCCCACACACATGCATACTTTTTCATATTTGCCATTTTTCCACTTTTGTGGAGGTCCTGCACCCCAACCGTAGTGAATGTGAAGGGTCAACCATAATTTCCAGATCCCTTGTATGGGTATTTTTGGCTGATTTTCAGGAGGAGATGGAGTCTTCTGCAGAGGTAAAAAATGGTTGCAGACTTTCTGCAATTGCCCCAGCCCTGTTGTACACAGTGGTTTCTACAGTCTTTTTTTGCCTACATTGAAGAAATTGTTCTTCAACAATTTTTTCTTCTCTATTGTATTTTCCTCTGATTTCATAAACAAAGTTTCAGAAGAGGGACACCTGGATCAGATGAGTACAGTCTATATGCGTAAGCCAATTAATGTTTGGCATGAGGTTCAAGAAAGGTGTGTAAATTTCAGTCATTCTTGAATCTCAGAACCAATACTACATATAGATTAATCCTATGAATCATATGTAACAATTATTTGTATCATTTCTTGAACCATAGACTGCAGCACTGAGAGCTGTTGGCAACATAGTGACTGGTACTGATGAGCAGACACAAGTTGTTCTCAACTGTGATGTCCTATCTCATTTCCCAAATCTTCTGACCCATCCGAAAGAAAAGATAAATAAGGTGAGTAAAAGTTTATCATACAATCGTAGATCTGGAAGAGACCACAAGGGCCAGTGAGTCCAGCGCTTTGCCACGCAATAATACAGCATCAAAGCATTCCCAACAAATGGCCATCCAGCCTCTGTTTAAAAAACTGCAAAGAAGGAGACTCCTCCACACTCCCAGGCAGTGTAGTCCACTGTCCAACTGCTCTTACTGCCAGGAAGTTCTTCGTGGTGTTTAGGGTGGAATCTCTTTTGCTGAAGTGTGAAGCCATTGGTCCAAGTCCTAGTCTGTGAAGGAGCAGAAAACAGGCTTGCTCCATTCTCCCTTCAAATATTTAAACATAGCGATCATGTTTCCAGTCCTTTTACAATTTTGGTCACCCTCCTCTGGATACTTTCCAGCTTGTCAATATCCTTGAATTGTGGTGCCCAGTCCAGGTGGTGTCTGACCAAAGCAGAAGAGAGTGGTACTTCACTTGATCTAGACACTGTATTCCTGTTGATGCAGCCTAGAATTGCATTGGCTCTTTTAGCTGCTGCATCATATTGCTGACCCATGTTCAGCTTGTGGACTACTAAGACTCCTAGATTCCTTTTACATGTACTTGTCAAGCCAGGTGTCAGCCATCTTATATCTGTGCATTTCGTCTTTTCTGTCTAAGTGCAGTACCTTATGCTTCTCCATGTTGAAATTAATTTTGTTAGTTTTGCCCTGGCTCTCTAATCTGTTAAGATCATTTTGAATTCTGATCCTGTCCTTTGACATATTAGCTGCTCCTCCTAATTTGGTGTCATCTGCAAATTTGATAAGAATGCCCTCAATTCCCTCATCCAAATCATTGATAAAAATGTTGAATAGCACTCAGGCCAGGACAGAACTCATGGCACTCCATTAGTCACTTCTCACCATGATAAAGAGGAGCCATTGGTGAACGCCCTTTGGGTTCAGTTAGTCAACCGGTTACAAATCCACCTAACAGTAGCATTGTCTAGTCCAGATTTTACTAGCTTGTTTGCAAGAATATCATGGGGAACCTTGCCTGAGGCCTTATTGAACTCAAAATATGCTATATGCCCAGCATTCCCTTCATCAGCCAAGCTTATAACTCAATTAAAAAAAAAGAGGTAAGATTATTCTGGCATGACTTGTTTTTTGAGAAACCCATGTTGAATGTTATTGATCATGGCATTCTTTTCTAAGTGTTTACAGACTATCTGTTTAATCATCTGCTCTAGACTCTTTCCTGGTATTGATGTCAAGCTGACTGGGTGATAATTGTTTAGATCCTCTTTTTCTCCCTTTTTGGAGATGGAGACAATAGGGCTGCCTCTCTTGGGGACCAGTGGTCCTCTGCTGTCATGTCACTGCAGTGGGTCTGCCTGGCCAATTGTGGAGATTTTGGTAGTGATCGTGCAATTGAGGTCTAGGAGGCAAAAAGGCATGCCTGTGAGGAGATAGTGGCCTCCTCTTGTCCACCAAAGGAGAGAGCGTCAGACATCAGGGGAAAGTCATCCAGAGGCTCTGAGGATATCTTCGTGGGTTGAAGTGTTGGATGAACCAGCACTGCTTATCTCTGGATCAGAGGTGGATGGGTTAGGTCACAGCAGTGGTGGCTGCCACAAGGCCGAGGACCTTCTGCATTCAATGGGCTGTGTGTTGGGATTGCCTGAGAAAGATCCTTTACCTTCCCACTTAAGGTGAGAGCTCTTTGCATAAGGAGGGTATACCAATGCCGACCAGGAAACCATGGTGGCTTCAATATAGTTGATCTCCCTGGCAGGTTCAAGGACCAATTTCTTGGGGTTCACATGAAGGCTGAGGTTATGGAGCAACATGAGGGTAAAGTGGATGTCGCAGTCCAGGGCAGTCCAGGATGATGATACCAGAAACCAAGTGTCCAGATGCCACCAGAAACCAATTGTCCAGATTTCCTTCCTAGGAAAGAAATCACCACAACCATACATTTGGTGAAGATCCTTGGGGCCATGGAGAGAATGAATGGGAGCACTTGGTAGTGGTAGAGGGATGTCCCTATGGCAAACCTGAGGAATTTGTCATGGTGGAGGCAGATAATGATGTGAAAGTAAGTGTTTCATAGATCCATCAACATCAACCAGTTCATTGTGGGAAAAGAAGGATTGATTAGAGGGTTACTATCTTGAATTTGCTTGGGTTGATCTACTTGTTCATGCTACCGAGATTGAGAATTGGTTGGAGGCCCCCATCCCTCTTCGGTATCATGAAGTAGCAGAACTAGCCACCTCGCCTGTAGAAGTCTGCGATCTGCTCCATGGCTCCTTTCTGGAGGAGGGTAGCCACCTCTGAGAGTGCCTCAGACAGTGGTGTGCTCTGGAATATGCCAACAGGAGGAGTATTTGAAAACTCTGTGGTTTAGCAAGGTGAATAATGGTGAGGACCCGGGTGTCTGTGGTGATATTCCACCAGGTGTAATAATAGTGGTAGAGCCTGAGGTGTCAAGCCCCCATTCCAGGGCCCAGACAGGACCCTTCTCAATGAGCACAACACAGAGACATGGATAGACAGTACTTAAAGCAGAGCATTTTTATAATGAGGACTCATCACTTTGGCAAACAGCTGTGGAAGGATCTCAGCCTATATAAATAGGGACAAAAATGAGAGGGAGCTTTTGCAGGCAAACATTCTTGTTGGGGGAAGCAACCCAGCTAACATTCAGCTTCCTTGCTCATGCTTGTAGAAACCTTGACCTTTGCCTTGTGTACAGACTGTTCGTCATTGGACTGTTACTCTAGATTTACTGTGGACTTGGACTGCAAAAAGACAACTGGTAATTTGCTAACAAACTATTACAAACTTTGCTTGTGGCTGCTGATAAGAATCTCTAATTAGAGAGCTGTAAGCCTTTGCTGACCAGCAGCACAGGATATGGGTGTTCAATGGCTCCAGGCTTCTAATAAATGCTGAGGTGTTGTTGGGGAGGGGAATCAAAGACACAACCTCAGTTTACTTGCCTGTTTCTTGGGCAGAGAGTGTTGGAGCACTGTTGTTTGAAAGGGAGCTTGTGGTGGCCCAAGGAATATTGGGACTGGGTCCTATATGACTTGGAAGTAGTCTTAGACCAGGTAAAGGAACCAGAAGTTCTCTTCCAAGATGACTTTGAGAATCTCAGCTGTTGTAGGGCTCCGAACCCCATCATCTTGTCCGTCAACCAGGCCTTGGCAATGTAGTCCGTAGCTTTGTCTGTCTCAGAGTTGAAGAGCCCCACCCTGTTGAAGGGGAAGTCCTCAATCTGCTGTCTGGTGTCATCAGTGAGACCTGCAGAGCAGAGCTATGCATACTGACAGAGGGCCACTATACCTGATATGACCTTGGCTGCACAGTCAAATGAATGTCTGGTGGACTGAATCTGCTGTGTGGTCAAGGCATGCTCTTCAGGTTGTCTGGGAAGGGTTGTGTTATGGTGCTCTTCTGGGAAGTAAGAGATGAAGGAGAGAATCTTCTCCCAGAGGAATCTCTAGTAAGCCGCCATGCAAGCCTGTATGTTGGCGATCCTCACCAATAGTGCAGAGAAGGAGTAGAAGCACCTGCCAAACATGTCTAGGCTCCTGCCCTCCTTGTCCATTGGGGTGGTATGTTGCCTTTCTCCACCTCTGGAGTTCAGAGGTGGATCATTGAAGAGGAATGGTGAACTGTCCTGGTTCGTCTTGTGGAGGTATTCAAGTCTATGAGGTGCTGGCAGGAAGGAGGTGGCTTTTTCCATGATGGCTTGAAGACCAGAAGCAGCAGGATGCTTGCCTGGTCTGGAATCTGGGAATCCACTATAGACCAGATCCGCCACTGGTGTCGGAGGAGGTGTGATGTCAAGGCCAATATATTTTTCCATCCAGAGGATGATGCCTGAAAACATATTGACATCCTCCAGTGGCAAGGTCAGCATGATGTTTTCTGCTTCTCTTGGCGGTGAAGGGGTGAGCACCATCAGTGAGTCCAGAGAGGATGAATCAGTCTCATACTCTCCTTCAGAGGACTTAGCAGTTATAGACAGTGGTGAGGTGGCAGAAGTTATTGATGCTGGGGCTACTACTATGCCTATCTGCAGCTGTTGTCAGAAGTGCCTGTGCGACAGCAGGGAGCAAAGTGAGCCGAATGCTCAATGCTGGCATAGTGTAAATGGTAAGGATGTCAAGATCCCTGCAGTAAAGACTGACCGACAGCGGAGGCAGGGTGAATGAAGGAGCCAAACTGATGGGCAAATTCAGCAGCCTGGATATTGTGGCTGAAGCTATCAGGTGATGTCTCGCTGGAGACACTGAGGCAAGCCTGGGGAGAGACATGGGTGAGCAATGGCGTGAGGCTCCACATTGTTGTGAGACCAATGGCAGGTGGTAAAGTGAGCAGGAGGGAGACTAGTACCAATGTGATGGAGAGTATCAGTGCCTAAGTAAGCTGTAGTGCAGGTGGTAGTTTCTGTAAGATAGAGAATATGAATGGTGTAACTTGGGATGCTACCTCCAGAGATGTTCATGGGAGTATGAGGTAATGGGGAGTCCTCACAGGACAGGTGGTTCCCCCAGTAGGACACTTGGGAGGTTTCCCATGCAAATAGAGACCATTCCCTTTGCAGTGATAGAGAATGGTGGCATTGCCCCATTGATTCTCAGGGCCAAGATGATAAAGCTGGTGCTGCCTGCTGGGCCATGGTGGTTGAGTCTTTGACTGTAGAGGAGCTCTATGAAGCTATCAACATGATGGGGGGGGGCAGGCAAGAGTTGGATGCTAGAGGAGTTGGCAAAACCTCAACGATGGGGGCAGGGTGATATCTGGGCTTCAAGCACTTCTTTGATTTGGCTCATCCTGCTTGGACAGGGCTGAACTGTTGGCTGAAGCATGTTGTTTTTGGTCTCCATTCAAGGAAACCGTCTTATCCTCATGCTTTGCCTTCCCCAACTAGACTCCCTGGGCCTGGGTATTGGCTCAGCTGGCTCTATAGTAGGTAGAGGAGTCAGTACTGAGATGGTCAGTTTCAAGGAGGTGATTGATGAGGTTGATACCAATGTGGTGGTTGGTACTGAAGAGGATTTCATCTTTGGCGTCTTGGTGGAAGAAACAGATGCTGAGTGCAGCAGAACATTGGAAGCCACTTGGGTTGCCATTCGGAGAGATTTCTCCGAGCAGTAGCTCTTCAGACAGTAGCCCAGTTTTTAAGAGTCTTCAGTGCAAAGCCCTGGCAAATAATACATTTTGAATTGATGCAAAGTCTCACCCAGACAGTCAGACACTGGGAGTAAGAAAATGAGGTTGGTGGTTTTTTGCCTTTTTCCCCCCCGTGAGCCTTAGAAAAACAAGAAAGGTGGAAAAGCTAGAATAAAGGTAAAGGGTAGAAGCACAGAGAAAGGGAAAGGAAAAGAGATATGCAACAGCAGAATGATTTGAGATGTGTTGCTTTGTCAGCAGACTAAGGAACATCATGGTGGGCTGGGACTTGCATGATATGCAAGAGGGGCAAAGCCACTGCTAAGCTGCTCAGTTCTAGAACTTTCTGAGATGGGTCTCTGTGCAAGTGCAAAAACCCATATGTGTGAAGTACAGAGACCTTGAAGAAGAAAGTTGAAATCTCTCATTGCTACTACATCTCTCCTTTCTGTATGTTTTTTCTTCTTTTCCAGGAAGGCATAATCCAAGTCCTCAGTCTGGTTTCGTGGTCTATAGTAGACCCCCAGAATGACATCAGTGCTACTTCTCTCCCCCTTAATTTTTGCCTAAATGCTGTCAACCTGGTTTCCAGGATTTAAGCCATGGATCTCTTTAATGTATAGTGCTACTCCTCTTCCTTTCTTCTTTGGTCTTTTTCTCTGAAATAGGTTATACTTCTCTATTGCTACATTCCAATCATGAGATTCATCCCACCGGGTTTCAGTGATGCTTGTTGTATTTGCTTCACTGTGCTACGAGTTTAAGTTCCTCTTGTTTATTCCCCATGCTGTGTGCATTAGTGTAGGGACATCTAAGACCATGGGTCGTTCCTTCTAGCTGCATATTTTTTTCCCCTTCTACTGTTGGGTTCTTGCACTGTTCGCCCAGTTCTCCCCATAACATTTGGACTATGGTCGCCAGCACATGATGAGTGCCTGTCTTCAAGAATACTGGCCCATCCCCCCATAACTGAGTTTAAAGATCTCTTGATCAGGTTTATGAGACTCTACCAACTGCTGTGAGGTGCAATCTAGCACTCGCCAGATGTCTATTTTTATGAAAACATTTTGACATGGTCCAAAAAAATCAAACAGTTCCTGGTAGCACCATCTGCAGAGCCAGTTGTTCACTTCCCCTTTTTTCTCTCCCTTCCTGGCTTGTGTCTTTAAACTGGGAGAAGAGACAGAATGACAATCTGTGCATCAGAGTCCATCAGCTTCCTATCCAGAGCCTCATAATTCCTTATGATCTCCTAAAGGCTGTGCCTTGCAGTGTTGTTGGTTCCCATGTGGACCAAAAGGAAGGAGTAATGGTCAGCAGGCTAGTTTTGTCAGCCTCTGTGTTACACCACAGATCTTTGCCCCAGGGAGACAACACAGCTTATGAGACATTTTGTCAGGCCCACAAACCACTGCTTCCGTTCCTCTGAGCATCATCATTTATCTCCTCGGTGAATTAGCAGAGGGCAATTCATATGCTGAATCTTCCAAGGTTCTTGCATAATCTCTGAAGATTGACACTGTTGCTCTTGTTCTTGGGCCCCTTCCTCACTGATAGGAAAGGGAGCTTCAAATTGATTCTGTAGCTCCAAGCTAACACAAAGATCCTGGTTTTTCTATTTCTGTGTGTCATATTCCCACAAATGTCTTCCTCTTGCACTTGAGAACTGACTTCCTCCTCAGAGACATCCCTTTTGTGTTCCTCATCCAATACAATCTGCTCTGTCCAAGAAAGCCTCATGCTCCCTAATATGTTAAGAATGGATGCATGGATCTCAAGTTGCTGGATCTTCTTTTCCAGCCAATTTGCACTTGCTGCAGGTGTAGCTCCCCACATCCTCCTGCAAGAACACAAACATATCACAGCTGTTGCTGGTGACTGCAGCAGCTTCCTCACCACCCATATGCAATAGTCCTAAGTAGGCACTGAAACAGAACTCCAGGCCTCCCTTGCTAAACACCCCCACAAAATGCCTTGCTCCCTGTTAACCAACTCCTGTTTGCTGAGCTCCAGGGAGGGGGCTGCATTTACATAGAAAGCTAGTGGCTGGTAGGTCCTCCCCCAGCCAAGTCTCTGACTCACTTTCTCTGGGCCTGAACACAAAAGAACAATAGAGCCCTAACAAGCACACAAGCAGTCCTGCCTCAGCTCACAGAAACAGTCAGCCTTAACACAACAGACACAAGTTCACCAAAACACAGTAGAACAGCAGCTCCCTAACGAGCACACAAGTAAGCAGACAAACACACAAACAAGCAGCCTGGACAGGTAACCAGTGAAGCTGTTTCAACAGGAGAGTCACATGGTTCCTGCAGCCTCAGATAACAGCCTGGCCACAGCATTTTGGATCCACTGAAGTTTCGAAACAGTTTCCAAGGGCAGTCCCACACAGAGCGCATTACAGTAGTTCAGATGGGATGTAATAAAGGCATGCGTCACTGTTACCAGATCTGACTTCTTAATGAATGGGTGAAGCTGGCACACTGTTTTTAACTGTGCAGACATACTCCTGACCACAGCCAAAAGCTGGGCATACAGGGTCAGATTTGAGTTCAGTCTCTGCAAACTTACATCTTCAAGGAGAGTGTAATTCCATGCAGCACAGGCTGAATTCTTATTCTGTGATCTGCCTTCTGGCTGACTAGGAGTACCTTTGTCTTCTCTGGATTAAGTTTCACTTTGTTCACCCTCCAGTCCATTATTGACATCAGACACTGCTTTAGTACAGAAACAGATTTCTTGGAATCAGCTGAAAAGGAGAGATAAAGCTGAACCCCAAACCCCAACTGAACCCCAAAACTCAAGTTGACCTCTCCCAGTGGTTTCATGTAAATATTAAACAACATAAAGAACAGAACCAAGCCCTGAGAGACACTATAGGCTGGTGGCCAGAGTGCTGAACAGGCATTTCTCAGCACCGCTTTATGAGTCTGTCCGTCCAAGAAATACCACAGCTTATGTAAAACAGTGCACCCAAGGCCCATCCCAGAGAGGTTACCCAAGAGCATACCATGGTCAATGGTACTGAAAACCACTAAGAGGTCCAGAAGAACCAGCAGGGGCACACTCGTCCTGTCTAGTTTCCTACATAGATCATCTGCCAAGGTGACCAAGGCTGTCTCTATCCCATAGCCACGCATGAAGCCAGACTGAAATGGATGTAAACGTTTGAATCCATCTGATCCAGGAAACCCCTGGAGTTGGTTTTCAGTAGTGGCCTCACTACAGCCTCTTTTAGGCAAGATGGAAACCTGCCTTGCTGTTGTGAGGTGCTCACTGCTTTTCTTACCCAACACACCAGTCTCCCTTCAGCTGGTTTTAATGAGCAAGAAGGGCATCAATCCAATATGCACATGGTGGCTCTCACGTCTCCAAAGATCCTGTCCACATAATCAGGTTGCACAAACTGATACATATCCAATAACACAAGACAAGCAGGGACCAAGGTTACTTCCACTGGTAGACCTGTATCAACTACAGCATCCAAGTCAGAAGAGATCTGAGCAATTTTATTTGCAAAGTACTATGCAGATTCTTCACAGTGGGCTGCCAAATGGTTTCTATATTATTCTTTGGGGCAGAATGCAGAAGGCCAACTCTCCTGTGCTGATAGCTCTAACTCCTCACAGTCTATTTCCTTCTACCTATTATTTTCTACAGGGAGGCCAATACTTCTGCTCTTCAAACTTTCAAAGTCATGGGGTTCCCTTTCGAAAGGAATTTAAGACTCACCAGTTGGAAAAAATTGGGATAACATAAATTACTTCTCATCTTTCCATTTAAAGTGGATTCACCTGCTTTAGAGACTGAAGAAGATGGCTGTCCTTTAGCACAGTCCTTCTCAAACTATTTTATATGCAGACCAGCGATTTTTTTTCCCAGTGTGCCAGGGAATTGTACCACTGTTGTACTTTATTAATAACATATGTGCATAGTTTCCTGGAAACTCACTGCAGTTTGGCAGCTGGTGGCTTGCAGGTGACACCAGTCTGTGCACCACAGCTTTGAGTACCGTTGCTTTATCTGATGGCAGAGAGTGCTCTGTTCATTTTTGACAGACTAAGTTGTAGCATTTAGCTGTTCCTTGTAGCATGCCGGACAGTCCAAGAAATTAAATACCTGATCCTAAGTTGTTGGGGATTTTCCATGAGTCTCATTTATTTTGATCTATTTCAGTGCGTCTTTTTTTTAATGTGTCAATCCAGGTTGCTGTTAGGATATTACTTCCCAAACATTTTAAGATTGGCCGCATACATGTCACATGCTTATTCTTCTCATCTCCCATTTGTGTAAAATGAATAGCTAAGCCAGTTGATCCTCTTACTCTTTTTTGTGGTCTTAGTGATTCACACAATTATGTCTTATGCTTATGCAGAGCCACTCACAGAACCTTCAAGAGCAGAGTAGTCTTTTGGCAATAAGTATACCCCTCATTCTATCATGTATGAGTGTGCCAAAATTACTCCTTCAATTTGTTTTCATCTGCCTTGACAACAGCAGCTTTAGACTTTTTTTCTTCACTTTTCACAAGCTGCCAGAGTAAGATGTGTGTTTATGTACCTTCTAATCACCTGTAAGTGACTCTATGAATTTCATCAGGTTTTCTTAAGGCAAGAGATACTCAGAGGTGGTTTTGCCAGTTCCTTCCCTTGGTATTTGTTGGCAGTCCAAATATTTATCAGAGCTGAAACAGAACCTGTTTAGCTTCCAAGGTCATAATGGGATCTCAATCCCTGGATAATTAGGGTATACCATCATTGCTTTGGACAGCTATAAAGCTTCTTCCCCATTTAAGAAAAAGTTACTCTTTCTTCATTGAATGTTTATTGGGCAGCTGTTTTAACACAACAAGTTGACAATTTGTCATTGTTTAAGGATTTGACAGTAAAACAGTTCATGAAAGGTTTGACATCACTTATTTTTAAAGGTCTCTCTCAGTAGTACCTTCTCAGCTGTTAAATTGTTGGCCACTATCAACCTCAGCTTACTTTCCTTTAAAGTTGCCTTTCTCGTTTCCAGGAACTGTGTGAGACTTGCACACAAAACAATGTGCTCTCCATGTAAAATGATCTATATTCTCATAAGGATAAAGATGTTCTGCAGCCAGACATTTCCTTCCTCCCAGTGGCAGTGCCTCCATTTTACATGGGACAAGACATTATTCCTCCGATTTCTCTGTCTAATCCAAATTCTCAGTTGGAAGAGTTGTTACATTCTTTTAGATGTGCAATGGGCACTTGCATTTTTTAAAAAAAATAGAAGAACTTCTTTTAGGTCTTCACAAAAATCTTTTTGCGTGTTATTTTTCAACTCAGTATTTTGCAAAATGAATAACTAAGCCATAGCTTAGTTACTTGTGAAATGACATATTTTCTGGCTCCCAAACAGCTCAGTGGACACACTGCTAGAGTAGTGGTGATGTCTGTAGTTAGGCTGAGAGAGAAAGATCACTGTTCAGGTTTTATAGGGCAGACATCAGTTTCAGTTTACCACTTCTGTGACACATTAGAGACATTATGTTAAAGCCAGGAATTACAAAGTTTTTCCTTGTTGGCATGATGCTGCCCAACAGCAGTGAATTAGGTAGCTTCTCTTCCTTTTATCTGAGTCACAGGTTGTCAATTAGCGCAGGTTGCTTGGCTCTAATTGTGATTCTTTGAATAGTTATCTGTGAATTCATACAACGCACTGTCTTCTCTCCATTTGAGTGTCTTGACTGATATTTCACAGACTATGGAATTGAGAGAGTAGTCTGATGCACAAGGGAGTAAGGAACAGGAGTATTACTGATCTTCATTAGCAGCAGCTCTGAAAGGTCCAGGCACAAGACCTAATTGTTTCAGTTCAGACATTCCACTTGAAGAACAAAAGTTACAGATAAGCAGCCTATTCTTACTTGATCATGGGGTCCCTTGAATCTGCTGCAACCTCAATTTTTTTATAAAGCTGTTTTAAAAAAAAATGCAAAAATGAGAGCACCCAATAGAACCCACAAATGAAGGAGATATTTATCAAGATGCTATAAACTGATTTTTATTGTTAAAATGGTAAAAAGCCAAAACATGTCAGGCTTTTAAAATCCTTCAGTAGGAGTCTGCAAAATTTTCTGGCAAAGAAGTTTCTGAGATAGCTTCCTGGAACAAAATATAATAAAATTAAGCTAGCCATTGCAAAATGTTAGGATGCAATTTGGCTGGCTGCAAACTGAAATTAAACGTTGTGAAAGGCTCTACAGCTCACGGGTAGATCACATGCTGTCTGTTGTGAAGAAGTTACCTCAGTGTAATATTACTCCTGTATTAAAGCTGTTCCATTTGATCATGTGTAATATTTCTTTTGATTGCAGGAAGCAGTTTGGTTCCTTTCCAACATCACTGCAGGAAATCAGCAACAAGTTCAAGCTGTAATAGATGCTGGACTTATCCCTATGATCATTCACCAGTTGGCTAAGGTCAGAACTGCTTGTTTTGCTCGTGTGTGTGTGCACACTACTACAAGATTATAACCAGTGCTGTGTTTATTTTACTCACCCAAAGATCTTTTTAATTCCTTAGGGGGACTTTGGCACACAAAAAGAAGCTGCTTGGGCAATAAGCAACTTAACAATAAGTGGTAGGAAAGACCAGGTGTGTGTATTTGTTAAGTACCACAAATAACAAATTTTAAAAAATCTAAATTAAAACACAATGTAATTCTAAATTTTTATTGCTGCTATTCAGGTTGAATATCTTGTGCAGCAGAATGTAATCCCACCATTCTGTAACTTGCTATCAGTCAAAGATTCTCAAGTGGTGCAAGTAGTTCTGGATGGGCTGAAAAACATTCTAATAATGGCTGGTGATGAAGCAAGCACAATAGCAGAAATTATAGAAGAATGCGGAGGTAAGATGTGTTTTGATAAGATGTAATGTACATGGGACTTTTCACACACACACACACACACACAGCAAAACATATGCTGTCTGTGTAATGCCCAGGTGATCTAAACTTAGTAAGCAAGTTCTCTCCCAGATCATCTTGTTCCTGCCAAAATGAGACCACACTAAACATCCCAAAATTAATTGGATTTATTTTACAGCTTTCTTCCAAAAACGAGAATCTATATTAATTAAGATAATATGTTAAAACACAAAACAAAGCCAGTGATTAAAACAGAATTAAATTTAAAAATCATGTTAACAGAATTAAAAACATAATTTAAAAACACATTGCTAAAAACAATACAACATCCAGCTTGTAACAAAGCGTGCTTTCAGCAGTTGGTTAGTTGCTAATGACCTGCTTAGAAAAAAAGTCTTTACCTCCTGGTGAAAAGAAAACAGGGAAAGAGCTATGCTAGCTCAACTGTGGGAGGGACCATCAAGAAAGTCCTCTCACATTCGCACCAAGTATGTCTGTAACAATGGTGGGTGAGATAAGGAGCTCTTCCAAAGATCTCAAATCTCAAGCTTGCATGGAGAAAATACAGTTTTTTGGATAACCTGGAGCCAAGTCAGATAGGGCTTTATACCAAAACTTTGATGTGTATCTGAAAACATACTCGTAGCCAATAAAGCTGTTTCAATTAGGAAGCCATGTGCTCCCTGTATCTGGAACTGGTCTATTGACTGCTGCACTTTGGACCAGCTGGATTTTCAAAGGCACCCTGTGTAGAGTATGTTACAGTAATCCATATGGGATATAACTAAGGTTTATGTCACAATGGCCATATTAGATGTTTCCAGAAACGAGTGCTATTGATATTCACACTCACTACTGATCAGCACCGGAAGGTGGGCATCCAGGTTTCAGGGCTGAATCCAGAAATAGCCAAAGTATGAGCCTAAATTTTCAGGGGGAGTGTAATGACATCCGGGACAGATCGAATCCTTGTTCCTTGATCTATTTCTCAGATAACTGAGATCATCATTTGTCTTATTTAGATTAAGCTTCAGTTTCTTTGCCTTCATCTGGGCCCTTATTGACATCAAGCCATTGGTTTAGTATTAGAACAGCTTTGCAGAATGCAGATGAAAATTGGCAGTTCACTGTCAGATTCCGCTTGTGTGCACATGCATGTGTATTAAGTTTCTGCAAAAAAAGTGAGAGGTGGAATGCACAGTGTGGGAGTTTTACTTTACGAGTTTAATAAATTGGATTTCGTATTAGGAAATATAGAATGCACGCTGAGATTTTTGGACTGGTTAATTATACTGATTCCTTTGGATACTTTTGCAGTATCTATATTAACAGTGAACACTTATGCCCTATTTTAACTAGCACATGGAATTTTTGAATCTTTCTCAAATTGTTAAAATATTATTACTGTAATTTCTGACTGTGGTTTCCTGTTGAGTAGATTTTTTTCATTTAGAGTGCAACTGCAAGAAATAAAGCTATTAGATAGCAAAATGTACTTTTTAGTAAACTTACATTTCATTGTCCTGTTAATCCTGTTGTGAATGAACGCATAATGATTGTGTGTATCTTAGGGCATTGCTATGCCATTTTAATGATTTTACCTTACTAGTATAATAATGCTTACCATTATGAGTCCTAATCTGGGGGTGGAAGTGTGTCAACCCATTCTGGATGGGGTCACGCTCCCTCGAACACTGTATTTGCAGCTTGGGAATGCTCCTGGATCTATCTGTCCCTCCACATGTCAGTTCAGATAGATGCAACCGTCAGGCATGCTTTTATCAGCTTTGGGTGATACGCCAACTGCACCCCATCCTAGAATTAGAAAGCCTAAAGATGGTAGTGCACACGCTGGTAACCTCTAGGTTGGACTTCTGCAATGCACTCTACACTGGGCTACATTTGTAACAAGTTCAGAAACTCCAACTGGTCCAAAATATGGCAGCCAGATTGGTTACAGGTACAGCAAAGAGTGAGAATATCACACCAATATATCACTCCACTGGCTGCCAATTTGTTTCTGCACAAAGTACAAAGTGTTGGTTACTACCTTTAAAGCCCTACATGGTTTAGGACCAAGTTAGCTGCAGAATTGTCACCTCCCATACATCCACCGCATACACTCAGGTCCTCTGGGGGCCATTTACTTAAACCAGCCAGGACTAGACTGGCAACGGTCATCCAGAAGACCTTTTCATTGGCTGCCTTTTATGTGTTTTTAGTTGTATTTTAATTTAATTTATGTTGTACCCTGCCTTGAGCCTTGGGAAGAGATGGGTAAGAAATAGTAATAACAACAACAACAATAATCGTTGTTGTTGCTGTTGTTATTTCTAGTGTCTAGATTTTATGTTATGCTCCTTTTGTGTTGCTGCACTTCATAGGTCCTGAAATGTTAATTTATCTCAAACCAGTTGTCTTAAAACATGAAACACTTCAATTGTAACTAAACTTCATTTGTTTTGCATTTCTTCAACAAGGTTTAGAGAAAATAGAGGCATTGCAACAACACGAAAATGAAGACATTTATAAGCTAGCATTTGAAATAATAGATCAGTATTTCTCTGGTGATGATGTAAGTACTTTTGACTTTTAAAACTATAATAATAGTAAATGGCTGTTCTGTGTCAAGGGTGTGGAAAAGTCTGCTTGAGGGCCACATGTGTCCCTTTCCCAGTTGATTCCTACTCCGGGGTACCAGGTGCTGTAAGCTCTGTTTCAGAGGAAGGAACTGGCAAAACCATCTGAATATTCACTGCCTAGGAAAACCCTCTGTAATTCAGAGTCACCATAACTTGACAGGCATCTTGAAGGTTTGCACATCCATGCACACAGTGTGCCTCCATTTTTCTAGGAAAAAAAGTTTACCCCAGAAGACCCATATTGTATCTCTGGAGCTTTTTTATTCACATCCCCCCAGGCTGTTTGAGATCCAGGAGAGGCCTTTTTTCCAACAGGAGATGACTCAGAGTTCAAATTCCAGGTCACTTCCTCTTGAGAAGAGGGCTATCTTGGCCTTTAAATGGCCAAGAAAAGGCAAAAAATGCAATGGAATTGCTCCCACATTCACTGGAGGCAAGAAAAATCCATTTTTTTCTCAGTGGGTTTGAGTGTATGTTGGGGGTGTGACCCTTTAGGGTGTTTGGGGGCTCCTAAACACTGCAGCCTCTTGACATCCGGAGGTTTTCTACTTTTATTCTATGCCAATGTCAAGTGTTTTCTAGAAGTACTTTCTTTTCATGTCCATCTTAGATTTGAGCTTCATTCATAGTAACATCTACTTTAGGCCTGCCTGCTCTTTTTTAGCATCCAAGCCTTTGTTATTTACTTACTGCCTCTTCTGTTGAATACGGGTCGAGAACATACATATTCAATTCGGTATTTGATTTTTTGTTTTTTGTTTTTTTTTATACACATGCTCCTACCTTCTTATCTAATCTTTGGCCTTTCATCCCAATTTATAGAAATATCACTTAGTATATATTTCACAAAGGCAACATATTTAGAAAAACAGAAAGAAAAGTATTGTTATAGCTTTCTGAAAGCTTCAAAGCAGTTTCAGAACCTCACTTCTATGCATTTATTTGAGGCCCATACTGGTGACATTCCAAGTTGGACAGAATACACTTCTCGCTTCCCAATCATGAGTTTGACCTTCATGAATGTGATTATTCATCCGCATGCATGCCTTCTCCCCATTCCCTTCCTTTTTCCAGGCAGGAAGAGGGAAGTCAACTGCACCCAGGGAAAAGGCAAGGAAATAGGGGAGGCATGCACACGCCTTCCTTCTCTGTGCAGTGCTCCCCCCCACACACTTTTGACCAGTGCAGAGAACGCACACTGAGCCAAAAGGCAAGGGAACGTTGGGGGGGAGCATATGCATGCTTTCCTTCTCCGCCTCCAGTGCTCCCCCTCCTGTGCACTGAGGCAAAAAGCAAGGGAATGGGGGGCCCTCCAAGGCAAAAGGCAAAGCAGTGGGTGGAGCCCCAGAAGGGAATGGGAGAGGGAGAATGCAGGGGATTTATTTGCAGTTTTTCTGTTTTCACAAGGGTTCTGTGCCCCGAACCCTCATGAAATTGGAGGGGCCGCTATCCTTGATCTGGAAGTGTTCTTACTTGTATAATGGAAAGCACAATTAACGTTATATGCATTTTCATTATCTTTGTAGATTGATGAAGACCCCAGCCTCATTCCTGAAGCAACACAAGGAGGTACTTACAATTTTGATCCAACAGCCAATCTTCAAACGAAAGAATTTAATTTTTAAGCTCAGTACAACATAGGTTGTCTATACTACACCAGTAAAAATACCACCAGATGTCTCCTGTTGGAAAAACTGGCTCCAAGCATATGCCTCTTTGTCTGATGCTTCTAAAGCAAGTCATACATCAGTCACTTTGAATTTGCCAAAAGTAATTATCACATGGACTGTAAATGCATATGCATGATATCATAAACTGTTTAAAAAAAATTAACAGTCCCTGCTACCTTTCCTCTTTCTCTCTCTCTCTCTTTTTTCCCCCTTTTTTCCTGATGCCACAGGCAGATGACTGCAGTTTGCAGTTTTGAGTATCTTTTTCTGGTGGCACGTTGGCTTTCCACAAAAGAACAGCTTTCTTTGGAAAATAGTGCACTGTGGATCAAGACTCTTTAGTATGATGCTTACATTTTGGAAAACTTTTGAGAGGCCCTGTTTATTTTTTTTTTTTATCTTTTATTTTTATTTTATTTTGTTTTTGAGCCTCTACTGTTCTCCTCTACAAACATATTTTCATATATTTAATGTGGAAGAATAAATAATGAAAATGCAACTCAAATTATTTTCATTGGTGAAACTGAAATTAACCAAACAAACTTCTTTAAAAGAACTTGGTAATTGATCAGTTTAAAACCAGACTACATCTTTCAGTAATTATGTTCATTACTGCCTTAGAAGCTTGGGTCTGAAGAATGAACTTTATATTTGGACTAGTAAAACATGACCATTATACCTAATTTTTGAGAACAACAAGCTGCACTTGACCACTCTTCAGCCTGTGTGTTCCTGCCATTTTTGAAATAATGAAATGCTGTGCATGGTATTTTACCTGAGCTACAACCTGTTATGGACTTGAAAATGTTGTTATAAGTTGAAAGCAAGAATCTCCTGCATTAAAGAAACAACACTATCCTAATTGAGCATTGGATTACAAGAATCTTGCTTTCATCTTTCAGTAGTCAGTATATTTTTGGTTTAAATTTATAACTGAATAATGTTGATTTATATTGGTTTAAACTGTGGAGCTTTCTTGTTTACTGTAATTTAGTCTTAAACTATTTTTTTACTTACCAGTGCTTATGATGACGTGGTTGACAACAAATTAGCAACTATTTTAGAAGCATCATAAAAGCTTCATTCTTGGAGTAATGGAAAAATAATAGAAAAAATAGTCTATAAGCCTATTCATATAGTAAAATACTTACTAGCTGTGTGAGTTTTGTGAAAGCTGCTACTGTTCAGCATAAGCATAATGTGCAGCTCACAATGAATAAATTTGGATAAGCTGGTAACATGGGAGTAGTGGGGAAGCTGTCCAGCCATTTTCAGATGCTTTGGGATTGCTGTGGGTAACAATGAAATTTGAACTATGTTAAACTGTCAGACAAACTGATACTGTTGCTATTGTTCACTGGATGTACTTCCCAATGCCTTGATGTGAAGGGATACAAAAACGTAAAACTAATGTAGTTATTGGATGTGGATTGTATTTACTGTGATGAAGATAAGGATTGATGCCATCAAAGCTTTGTTGATCAGCTGTTTTTCCACTAATGAGCAAGACATTGCAGGTGTTCATTCATTAAATATATCTGCCAAGGTGGAGCCACTTTAAAGAGTGAGTTATCTTGTATCTTGAAAAATACAAGTATATGTTTTAAACTGCAAGATTTTTACTTGCTAGATAATCCATTTTAATACAGTGGTTTGGCCTCTATTTATAGGTTTTATAAATTTTAAAATCAATTTCTCTTTAAGGTGGCTCAGACTTTTCAACTCTTGTGCACATAAAATTGAGTTGAAATTCATTGTGCCTTTTTTTCTTTACCCAGACATTAATTTGACAATTATATCTTATTAACACATTATAGTCTAAAATCTTGAAATTGTGGTGTTTTTGCTAAGAACTGGACAAAACAAAACCAAAATTAGATTTGGTCATAGTTTTTTGAATTTCAAAGCAAATATGCATTTGATGATATGAACAAATTTCCCTCATTTTTAAATAGTATGCCCATGTTCTTTGTTGTAGATACTACATACAACATTTGATTGATAATTTTTCACTACTGTGAAGACTGATTATTTTTCTTGCACTCAATTAAAGATAGGAAAATTGATTTAAAGCAGTAACTTTGATTTTTCTCAGTTCTGTCACCTCAGGATGACAGCTCATGATTTGGATTCAAACATTTTGTGGTTAATAAATAAAACCAAGGTTTGGATCCAAAGATCCTTCTGTCAAGAGCAGGAGATACTTGTAGTTTTGCTGAGAGAATTGCTGTTCCCCCTTCCCACCTACAGCCTGCACAAAGTGGTGCCAGAGGGGCTGGAGACCCTCCAAAGCAGTTTTTCAGGGGGCACACAAGGCTACAAATAGGGGGAATTGGCATATTTTGACAAACAGGGGGGATTGTCCCATATGTGGATCTTTGTATCCAAGCCCAAAAAGAAACTGCTGCACTTTTAAGTTTTCAGGTGTTTTAAAATTGCATTGTGTTCATTATTTTTTAACTTTCAGTTAATAGATTAAATTCTTCCTTCAAAAGAGGCATCTAAATGTGTTCCTAATTTTGTATATGGGCTTAGGTTTTATAATCAATAAAAAAGCTGCTATCAAATACTACCAACATGCAAGACCTTATTTTGAAAAGAAACTGCAGACAAATTAGTAGGTTATAGAGTTATCTTTGTCCATCAGGGAGTCTGTGCATCATACATTTAAGTTTTATGGATGTGCAAATACTTTGTTTGGGAACATTCCAAAGCTGACCAAACATCATTCATCCCATCACAACATATGCTGTCCTAAGGTAGGTTCCAGCTGTTCCTACTGAGTTTGTTTTCCGCTGCCACAGTAGTGACATTGGCAGTGAACCTCTCTCTTTAGAGAGAGGTTTTTCTTTAAAGGATGTTTTTGTTAAGTTTTTTTGTCTTGTTTTTTTACACCTTATATTATTTTTGACTTTTAGTTTTGTGATTTCATTTTCATCATATTGCATTTTTCCTCAGGACCTATGGCTTTGAAAACCCCATTCAGCAAATAAATGTGCCTGTTGGTATACTTAGCTATCCACTTTAGATAGCATTGCCTTTGACCTTTGCACTTAGGTACAGTAAGGTCATTTGCAAACCTCTGAGATGGCAGACTCTGCAGCAAAGATCAAATTACTTCACCCTTCCTTGATCTGCTTTGCTGATATTATAGACATGTGCCTCTTACCTTGGAGGCCTGGTGTGTCAGCACCCATTGCCATTGTCCACCTCTACTGCTGCACCTCTTTAGACTCACTGTTACTCAAATCAAACTCTAAGTACTGATGCTTGGTATGACACCTTTGTGCTGAACCCAGCTTTGACTACACTGAGTATTTCATTAGGAATATAAACTAGCCAGTGGCATCAGAACCAAAGTAATGAAAGAAGTCAAAACCTAGATTGGATTTTGACTCTCCACTGGATGAATGTCTATTAATTCCAGAATTGTCACTGTGTACATTATCAGTAGTACCTCCTTTCCCTATGATGTAGTACACTATTGCCATTCTAGAGAAGATTAATCAGTTCATCTGTCTTGCAAACATGAATGGAAAACCTGAAGACAACTGTCAGATGGATATCTTAGCTCTCAAAAGTGATCTGCCCTCAGTCCCACATATATAGCAGGGGCATATCAAATAGATACACTTCTTGGACCCTGGGGAAACAATCTGCATGCCTGTGAATACAAGTGAATTGAAAGAGGTTCTTTCAGTCCTTTGAGTCATCTTCTGTGGAAAGTTGATGAAATAGTGTGGACAAGTGGATCCTTTCTATTTTTTAATTGGCATAATAACACTGAATTTGATACTCTTTCTCCGCACTGGCCATCTTCAGGTTGCTCGACTGTTTTCCCTCTCTACTTTCAGAGGAAGAAATTCTCACAGGAAAGCAATAATCAGGCATATAATTCTGTCTGAGGTACATGAAGGGTTCTTTGCAACAAACCATTAAAACCTATGCCTGTCGCAATGAATGACTAATGCCATAGGTTTCTCTCACAGGTCTTTTATTTTCATTAATAACACAAGCTTAACACAAGCTATAATGAATCAGATCAAAGATTTATGTGGTTCAGTGTTCTGTTCCTAACAGTGATGAACCAGGTGCAAATGTGAAGTTCACACAAGACCACGAGCATGATAACTCCCTCCTGCTTGTGTTCCTAAAATACTGTCTCTGAACCTTGAGGTCATATAGCCATCATGACTGCTAACCATTATGAGGTTTAGAATTTCTGGAGATTTTGATTCCTGTTTGCATACTTGGTGAGATCCTTTTGGAGCTGTTTGGTGTCCCTTGTTAGAAATCACTTTATAAATAAATAATATGCAAAGGAAGCTTGTAGCACATTTGAGGTCGAGAGAAAGAAGTTGGTCGCCTAAGCTTTTGTAGACTTAAGTCTGCTTCATCAGATGCACGGAGTGAAGTGCCTAGAAACAGTTCTTTATGGTTGGACGGTATGTGTGAATAGCAATAGAAATGCAAAACTTGCGGGTATGGTGATGAGGTGACAAGTTCCATTTTAACAATGGTAAATGGGGGACAAAGGCAGGAGGAAAGATGTTGTCTAAAGCCAAGGTGAATAGATAACCATATCTAGGAGGGAGTTGTTGGAATGTAATGTTATGCTGGTCAGGAACCAGAAATGAAATGTGATCAACTGTCCAAGAGAGTGCTCATGAAGCTAGGGAGTTAGTCAGTGTTATTGTGTAGAGTACTAGGAAACCACTGTCTTTGGTCAACCCATTGTCAACAGACTGGAATTTGTGGATGTATTCCAATTCTGCTGTTTCTATTTCCAATCTTCCTTGGCAGGTTTTTTTGTTTTGTTTTGTTTTGTTTTGTTCAAGGACTGGTGTTCTGAGGTCTGAGATGGAATGCCCAAGAAGAGTGAAGTGTTCTACAACTGGTTTTTGTGTATTCCCATTCCTAATGTCTGGTTTATATCTATTTACCCTCTGGGGCAGAGACTGGCCTCTTTGCCCGATGCAGAGTGCTGAAGGACATTGTTGACTGGGGATGGCTGTGATACTATAACAAGAAAAGCAAAGAGGAAGAGAACTTGCTAATATGTTACTGAAAAACTCTTGGATGAAAAGATGTGAAGCATGCTTGTGAGTAACAGAGGGCAGCCAACCGAGCAAAGAGAATTCTGTGAGGGGAGGAAGAGGCTCAGTGCAGGAGAGGAGGATTTTAAAGAGAGTGTTAGTTGTGTGTGAGAATGGGGAGTGAATGTATGCTGGGTGCCTGAATTGAATGAAGGGAAAGGTCGAATGGGAACTTGATAAAGCAACCATTCTGTATGTTACAAAAATAAAGTTGAATTGTTTGCTATTTTGTTAAAACTGACAAAGCATCATTAACCTTGAATCCAGCATGTGTCACACTTACCATAAAGAACACAAAGCTAGCACACACACTAGTTCATAGTGAGATCACCTGAAGGCCCAGGGTCCAAATCCAAAGGAAAGCATTTAAGCAGGAATCTTAGAACAAGGTGAGAGTGACAGGTATCCAAGGCTAGGAACTGTCGGGCTAGCCTAGAATGGGGATTCGTCATCGTGGGATAGAGTAATCCAGTGAGGAGACCTGTTTGGTTGAGGGAAAGCCAAAAAGAGGTCTTGTGTGTGGGCAACTGGCAGAATTGTGGCAGAAGTGGTGTGTTACACAGATGGGTAATCCCTGAGGTAAAAGTTTGGTAACATAAGAGATCACCAAGAAGCTGTGAAAAGACCCAATTTGAGTACCTAAGAGGTGCTACAAAGTTTAATAATAAGTAGTACCTGAAGTAAATGTGATAAAGTAAGGGATTACAAACAGAAATCCAGTGAAACCCCCCAGTAAAACCAAAGAAGTTGTCAGACCCTAAAAAGGAAACGGCAATTTCTGTGATAAAAGGAAATCACCTTATTAATAAGGAACCAGGCGTAGAGAGAGGTGCTTTGGTTCTTGTTTAGGCATTTCCTGAAATAAACATTTTCAGTCGATGTAAGGAAATACTGAGTTGTTACTACTATGGAAAGCCCAGTTCCTGAAGAAAGACAAGTAGAGGAAAAGACTATGGAGTATTTATCCACAACCACAATTGAGCCTTTAGACAGTGTAGAAATATGCAAGATAAAAAAAGGAGACTGAATTAGCTAAGCCTAAACACAAGATGAAGTTAAGGGAACTAAGAGAAGAAGAACTGCAATACCAGGAAAAAAGAACAAGATTTCCAATGTGAGCAAGAATTAGGAATCTTTAGAGTAGCGAAAGAATAAGAGTTGAGAGAACAGGAACTAACAGACAGAGGAGAAAGAACAAGAATTAAGAGAAGGGGAAAAATAGAGGGCTCGTGAGGTAGAGATGCCTAATCTGAAATTGAAAGAATTGGAGTTATCCATTTTAACTTCTATAGTTACTAACCCTAATTGATCCTCTCAACCTGATGTAAAAAGCTTCCCAAAATATTACAAGGGAGATAATGCTGACTAATTTTTCAGAAGTTTTAAGAGAGCTTGGGGTGGACAATGAGGAGAGAATGGGATATCTTAGATCTCACATATGTGGAGATCTAGCAGAGATCTGTGGGGAAATAAAGGGGTGAAGTAACGAAAGACACGGAGATATCTTTCGGAGCATGGGGAATGCTCTCGTTTATTTGCAACAGCTATCTTTTATAACTCATCAGTTTACATAGCTATAGCAGCAATCATTGTATCAAAGGCAAGCAAGCAAGTAAAAGAATAGTTCATATATCATTATGTACCTTACTAATGGAAGAGTGCTAACAGAAGAATAGCTCATAGATTATGTTGTCAGGAAATGTACTATGTATCAGACCTATGTATCAGATGCCTCATGCATCTGTTCACAGTCATGCAAAGTAGGGTCAGAGAACATCAGAGCTGCCAGCCTGTGGGTGTGCCCAACCAGGCTTTACAGCTCTTAATTCTCCTCAAAGGGGGATGGATTATAATCTGCCTAAGGAAAGAGTTAAACAGAGATTTGGTTTGACCCCAGAATACCACAAAAAGCAGTTGCAAGCTTTGAAGAAAGGAAACCCCAGGAAACATATATTCAGTTAGGTTGCAGGTTGGATAAGTTGTAAATGGACTAGTTATATGGGTCTAAGGCTGAGGCAAAACAGGATGTAATAAATTTAGTGGGACTGGAATGATCTTATCACAACTTGCCCCATGATTGTAAATGGCTAGTCCAGGATAAGAAGCCAAAAACTATAGCCGGAGGCAGCAGAAATTACTACTACTACTACTACTACTACTATAATCATCATCATCATTATTTACACCCCACAGTTTTCTTCAAAAGGACTCAAAACAGCTTACAATACTTTAATTATGGATCCCCTGTTACTTAAAAGGGGAGAGGTGCTTAAGAAACCCACAGAAGGCTACTTTCTGTGAAAAGAAGAATTACAGAAATTTGCAGCCCTCAAATAATGGAGGACGGCAGAGAAAAGTTTGTAAACTCTGGCAGCAAATTAATAACAAAGGCTCTGAGAGAAGTGAAGAGGTCTCTCAGAGCCTTTGAGAGACCCAAACCCCAAGTAACAATGAGAAACAAATCTTGTTTTAAGTGTGGGGCTGTGGGTCAATTGCCTAGCTCCATTCGTTTAGCTTCCCTGTCTTGTGGGTCTGAGCAGATGCAACTGTACCGGAGGGCTTGGCTGTAAACCATGGATTTAGTAGTGTGTCCAGGGTGGAAACTGGAGGTATCCGTAACACTCAGTAAATTTGTGATATAGTGTGGTGTTTAGATGTCCATTGTGTGTAGCTGTATGGTGGTGCAGAGAAAGTGAACTTGTTCCATTTATAGTTCCAGGTTGAGATTGATGGTAGGCTGGAGATTGTTAAAATTCTGGTGGAATGTCTTGAGTGAGTGTTCACCAAGAGTCCAGATCACTGTATTTGCTGGCGTATAAGATGCACCAGCATATAAGACACACCTCATTTACATGCTGGCAAATACTATTTGCGGGCATATAAGATGCACTGGTGTATAAGACGCACTCCATTTTCAAACAGTATTTTTCAGGAAAAAAAGTGAGTCTTATATGCCAGCAAACAGGGTATGAAGCTCTAATCAATGTATCTCAGGTAGAAAAGAGGTTTCTGGGTGCAGGGGAAAAGGAAGCATTGTTCTAGGTCGGCCAGGAAGATACTGTCATACTGTGGTGCCATGCATGTGCCCATGGCAGTACTGTTAACTTGAAGGTATATGTTATTACCAAAGGTGTAGTAGTTGTGTGTGAGAACAAAGAACTTCTTTCTTTCAGTTAGTCTCAAAGGTACTCAAAGGTACAAGATCCCTTTGCATACTGATCCAGACAAACACGGCTATGCCTTTGAATTCTAAATAAATAATAGTCTTTATTTATTAAGCAATTTGGTGTCATCAGCAAACTTGGACACCTCACTACTTACTCTTCACGCCAGATCATTCATTAACACATTACAGAGCAACAATTTTAATACAGATTCAGCAGGGTGCTGTTTACATCCCTCCATTACAGAAAAGTATAATTTGTTCTACTGTTTCTTATTCTTTGGTTAACAGTCCATAAAAGAACCTTCCCTCTTATCCCATAACTATGACGACTGTTTGACAATATTTGATAAGGGACTGTGTCCAAAGCCTTTTGAAAGTCCAAGTAATTCAACCAGTCAACTTTATTATGATCACAGATCAGTTATAAAAAGGACAAAAGCAGAACATAGAAAAACAAAGTGAAAAACAGCTCCTACAGATCTTGGCATCAACACTCAAACATCACCCTTATATCAACACACTGATAAAAAAGCAGCTGAACTTCAAACTGTCCTTGGCAAGCTGAAGACCTCATCTATATTAGCATAGAAAAGCTCCTTTAACTCTTTAGGAGTGCCTTTCTCAGAAGCAGAGATAATTTCATCTATGCTGAAGGATCTCAAGAACTCATTACAAAGTTGCTGCAACGCGGAACCTCTCAGCCTTTTCCTCTGACTGAAAAGAGTGCCAAATGCTTCACTTCTGAAAGGACAAAATTAAGATACCCCCATGACTACTTTTATTCATACATACAAATCTGTCCCTGCACAGACAAGACATGCGACTAGGCTAGAAGCTAAAAATCTACCTAACTGAAAGCCTCAGTTCTACTCACATTTTGACCCTTTCTTACAAAACTGCTGTTCCAAAGAAAAGAACCCCGCTTAAATTTGAAAATGTACAAGAGGAAGCCCATGAGGTAAATGATTTTGATGCTACCAATAGCTGCGTAGGAGTTCAATGTCAGTCAGCTTTGGGGCTAATGGAGCTAACTCATTCTGTTGATGAGAAGACTGAATGTGATCTTATCGTGAAAGGTACCAGTCTGAATGCTATTACAGAAATTTTGATGACTTTGTGACTGATCTGCCTAGTCTTTGAGACAGCTACTCTGCCAAGACTACAACTTCTCTTGGACTGTTCTTCAATCACAGGCTGGATGATAGCTCAACCTGATCTGCCAGAGAGTTATTCACAGTGCCCCAAAGGCGAAGGAACACCAATAAATCTATCTAGTAAATAAATCTATTGATAAATAAATCTATTTATTCTATTTATTTATTCTATTTGTCTATTTATGAATAAATCTATTCATTCTAAATCTAGAATGACATCAAGTGCCTCACAGCATTCTCAAGCCTCTCTCTTGGAAAGTTGCTGTTGAGCATCTGAGAGATCTGGCACAATTTCACAAATGATTTAGCTCTGTTTGACTGGATCTCAGGCCCCAGTTTTTGGGTGATGGATCATTAAGAGGAAGGGAAATGCTAAATGAAGATTAATTATTCTCATTTCTACAAACCTTCAGGCAACAGTAATTAAATTAGACTCATGCAATCCATATGTATTGGTTTGTACTGTTAACTTCAATCACAGCTGTCTTCTAATTGAACATTCAAGTAGACACTGGCTACTGGTTCAACTCTGTTCTCAAGCTTGTTGACATTTTCAAAGAATTCTAGAAGGTTAGTGAGACAGAGAAACATGTGCATTCTTCTTCAGCAAGACTTCACTGTGCGTGATCACTTTATTTTTCCATAATGCTTTCCACAAATTTACGTATAATAGTAATTAAGTTAGCAGGTCTGTAATTTTTCTGGGTTCTCCAACCCTCAGTCCTTTTTTCACTATATCTAGCTTCCCCTGATTCATGCTTCTCACATCCCACATTTCTAAAATGTTTTCTGCAGCTTCGGACTTTCCTTTTGCCTCTGAGCACAAAAACAGCTGAACATCCTTGCAGCTTGAGTCCAGTCAGTTGCCATAGGACTTTTCATAGTTATCGTCTGCTGAACCCCAGTAGCTCATTGGGCACCATCCAGCCTGGGAGTCTCATCTTCTGGCACTATTGTTTCATTTTGGATTGTCTCATTATAAGGGTTTTCATGGTAAAAGACATTCGAAAGGATTCCCCCAGCCTCTTTCTATGCAGTACTACAGCTGTGATGCCATTGCTGTTGTCTCTGAGAGATCCTCTGTCAGTGTCATCTTCCACTACTGCTGCTGTCCAGGAACTATTTGGCAGATTTAATCTGGCTTCTCAGCAAAAGGCTGTCTGACATGGAAAACCCTACCAGCAGTGCTCCTGCCAGGAGCATAGCCTCTTGCCTTGCAAGAGCATGCAGTCCCACCACCACAGAAAGGTAGCGCCATTAAAAGAGATGAAAGATGACAGATGAAGTCAAGGAAGAACCATATGAAAATGAACCTCCAGTTTTAGAAAATTAAATGAAAGCTGCACTCAGAGCACTTGGCAGAAATAAATCACCAAGATGGCATACGAATAGAGCTGCTTCAATCTACAGAGACAGAATCTACTCTAGTTCAAACCAAAATCTGTCAACAAATATGGAAAATAAAAGAACAGCCCACAGATTGGAAACACTCAATATACATTCCAGTCTCCAAGAAAAGGGACACCAGGGATTGCAGTAACCACAGGATTATTGCATTGATTTTCCATGCAAGCAAAATCATGCTCAAAATTCTACAACAAAGACTTCTGCCATATATGGAGCAAGTAAAGATAGATGCCCAAGCTGGGTTCCAGAAAGGAAGATGCAGTAGGTATCATATTGCAAACATACACTGGATAACAAAATGGGTTTCAACAGAGAGAAATGTAAGGTCTTGCACTTAGGCAGAAAAAAATGGAATGCACAAATATAGGATGGGGGACGCATGGCTGAATACTAGTACATGTGAAATGGATCTAGGAACCTTGGTAGATCACAAGCTGAACATGAGTCAGCAGTGTGATGTGGCAATCAAGGAAGCCAGTGCAATTCTTGGCTGCATCAAGAGGACTATGGTGTCTAGATTGAGGGTACCACTCTATTCTGCTTTGGTTAGACCTCATCTGGAATACTGTGTCCAGTTCTGGGCACCTCAATTCAAGAAGGATATCGGCAAGCTGGAACATGTCCAGAGGAGGGCGACCAAAATAGTGAAGGGCCTGGAAGCCATGCCCTTTGAGGAGCCGCTTAGGGAGCTGGGGATGTTTAGTCTGCAGAAAAGAAGATTAAGAGGGGACATGATAGCCATGTTTAAATATCTGAAGGGATGTCATGTCGAGCAGGGAGTGGGCTTGTTTTCTGCTGCTCCAGAGACTGGGACAAAGAGCAATGGATTCAAGCTGTAGGAAAGGGGATTTCCACCTGAACCTCAGGAAGAACTTCCTGACAGTCAGGGCTGTCTGACAGTGGAATATGCTGCCTCAATGGAGTGTGGTGGAGTCTCCTTCTCTGGAGGTTTTTAAGCAAAGGTTGGATGGCCATCTGTTGGGAGTGCTTTGATGTGGGTTCCTGCATGGCAGAGCGGGGTTGGACTTGATGGCCCCTGTGGTCTTTTCCCACTCTGTGATTCTATGATTCTATGTAGTGCACCAAAGAATTTCCAAAGAAAATCAGTGTGTGCTTCAGAGATTATAGCAAAGCCTTTGATCATATAAATCATGAGAAAGTATGGATTGCTCTTAAAGAAATGGGTGTGCCACAACATTTGACTGTCCTGATGCATAACCTGTACTCAGGACAAGAGGCTACTGTTAGGACAGAATATAGAAAAACTGAATGGTTTCCTGCTGGCACAGGGGTTGGGCAAGGCTGCATTTTGTCACCCTATCTGTTTAAATTGTATGCTGAAAATACAAAGTAGGATTAGACTCGGAGGAAGGAGATATGAAATTGGAGGAAGGAACATCAACCATTTAAGATATGCAGATGACATCATACTACTAACAGAAAACAGCAAAGACGTGGAACGACTGCTGAAGAAAGTTAAGGCAGAAAGTGCAAAGGCAGTTTTACAGCTGAATGTTAAAACAAAAATAATGACCGTGGATGATCTTCATAACCTTAGATAATGGAGACAGTGAAATAATTCAAGGTTTTTCATACTTTGGCTCAGTTATTAATCAGAACAGAGAACTGCAGTCAAGAAATCAGAAGAAGATCTGGACTTGGAAGGGCAGCTATGAAAGAACTAGACAAGATCCTGAAGTGTAAAGACATATCATTGCATACTAAAGTTAGGATTGTCCATGGCATCATATAGTCCTCTTTTACAAATGCCTTCCCATGCCATTCCCTTGCCTTTTGCTCAGGAGCAGAGAAGGAAGGTAGGTGTGCCTGGGCAAAAGGGAAGGGAATAGGGGAAAGCAAATGTGTCCCCCTCCCATGCTCTTGCTTTTTTGCATGGACATGGAGAAGGAAGACATGCATGCTGGGGCAATGGGAATGGGAGGGGTAGCCCTGAAAGGGAATGGGGAAGGGGAGTGCAGGGGTAGGGAGCTATTCACAGTTTCCCACTTTCGTCAGGGTTCGGTGCTCCAAACGCCTTGCAAAAATAGAGTGATCACTGTATTTCCAATTTCTTTGGATGGTCATGAAAGCTGGACAGTGACGAAGACTGATAGAAGGAAAATCAACTCCTTTGAAATGTGCTGGAGAAGAGATCTATGGATACCCTGGACTGCTAAAAGGACAAATGAATGGGTCCTAGAGCAAATCAAGCCTGAATTTTTCCTAGAAGCCAAAGATGGCTACTTTGATAATATCATGAAAGACATGACTACATGTATTTGCCAGCATATAAGATGCACCCCATTTATACATTGGCAAATACTTTTTGCTGGTGTATAAGACATACTGGCATATAAGAGGCACCCCATTTTCAAAGAGTATTTGAAGTGAGTCTTATACACCAGCAAATACAGTAATTAGAAAAGACAATAATGCTTGGTAAGGTAGAAGGCAGTAGGAAAAGAGGACGATCACATTACAGATGGATAGATTCAGTCCAGGAAGACACATCCTTGAATCTGCAAGACATGAGTAGGGCAGTTGATGAGAGGGTAACTTGGACGGCTCTCATCCATCCATAAGTTGGTCGACGTAATAGCAGTTAACAACAACAGTCCCTTCTAAAAACTGCCTGTATATTTTCCAGTCCTGCAGAACTGAGACCATAGATATTTGTGTTAGACAATCAGCAGTTTCACATTTTGTTAAATGTTAAATTGTAAGGAACATTTAAAAAACCCTCAATCGAAGGTTTAAATTGAAAACAAAGTACCCTCTGCATGCACACACAGTTGCTACTTTACCTTTCTAACAGCAGGATCTTTAACTCAGGAGCAACCCCTCCCCCCAACATTAGATCCTTGGGGAGCCAAAAGCCAGTTGGCAAAACCAGGCAGTGAAAAGTCCCTTTAGACGGGGAGGGCTTTGTGTCCCACCCAAGCCCCAATATCTATTGTCTGAGGTTGTTACCTCTAGTCACTTTACTGAATTGTGCCCTGTATGTTTCTTATCCCAGAAAGTCAGTGAAACATCAAGCATGTAAACTGGCTGCTTATTTCAAGATAACAAATTGTTTCCACTTTAAACTTTCCCTGAACTCTCCCCTCAGAAATTTCACCATCAGTTCCTTCTTTACAGCTCCCAACTCACTTCTCCCCAACAACAGATTTAACTCAACCAACAGTTAATTTACAAACTGAAATTTGGCATTCTCTCCAAACTTATGTCAAAGTTTTGCAACAATTTTGCTGTGTTTTACTGCACGCCCCGCGTTTTTTTTTTCCTAGTGCCCCGTAAATCAGGATTCCTAATAAATTGTTAGCATTGTGTGACTTGCTCCATACCTGTGTCAAAGATTTGCTGGAAAATTTGTGCCGCAAAACTCTGCAAAACAGCAGCAAACCTTTGGCAAAAGTTTTGAATGAAGTGGACAATGTTGGGATTTGGCTTGTTTACTAGGAACCTTGAACTGTGACGTATCTGTGTCTCACTTTGGAGCATGTGAAAAAATTTGCCGATTTTGCTGCAAAACTGTTTTAAAAAATCTCTTCGGCAGTTTCAGTTGGTGCGCCTTCAAGTCGTTTCGGATCTATGGCGACCCTGAAGCTATCCTATCACTGTTCTTTTGGCAAGATTTATTCAGAGGCGGGTTGCCTTTGCCTTCTACTCAGGCTGAGAGAGTGTGACTTATCCGGAGTTACCCGGTGGGGCCATTTCCCCCCCACACTGTCACAGCGCTATTATTGCGCTTTCAGCATCCTGTGGAATTCTGGGGTTTGTAGTTTCCTGAGGCCCAAGAGCTCTGTGGCTGAGAATTCCAAAGGCCCCTCCCTAAACTGCAAGCCCCAGGATTCCACAGGAAGTTCGAAGTGGAACAACAGCGCTCTAACAGCCTAGCGTGGAAGGCTTTTGGAAAACGGTCCGTTTTGATAGCCAAACAACTCCCTTTTGCAGTCAGCCATCAATCCACACGGATGAGAACTCACTTTGCGATAGGTCACTCCACCTACATTTGCCTACTTGCCTTTATTATGCAAATTACAAGGAGCTTGAGCTTGAGCTCCACAGCACTCTCGTAGCACTATAACAGTCCAGCGCGGAAACGGCGAGGGCTTCCCTGGCCGAAAAGGAACCGGAGCTGCTGCCCGCCCGCAGCGGCGCAGCCCAGCGTCCCCCCACCGGGCCGTCCGGGTCCTTTCCCGCACCTCACCGCGGAGCCCGGACCCCCGCCCCCGCCTGCGGCTCCTTGCGCGCGCACCCCGCCCTTCAGGGGGCGGGGCGTTTGCGCCACCGGCGACGGCAGAGGCGGGGCGTCCGCGGAGAAAACCGCGAAGAGCGGACGTAGCGTTTTTTTTAAAAAGGGAAAGCGAGGCCTTCCGTGTGACGCCGGCGCCGCCTCCCTTTCTTGCTCCTCCGGCTGCTGGCTATGGCGGCGGCTGGGCAGCCGCTCGAGGGGGACCCTGAGGCGGCGCCGGCCGGGCTCAGCTGGGTCTCGGGCGCGTCCTTGGCGCTGTGCGCAGCCTTGCTGGGCCTGGGCTGGGGCCTGGGCTGGCGGCTGGGCCGGCGCTGGGCCGCCTCCCGGGCGGACTGCTGGGTCCTGAGCTGGCTCTGCTATGACGCGCTGGTCCACGGCCTGCTGGTGAGAGCGGGGCGGGCGCCGCGGGAGGGGAGCGGAGCGGAGCGGGGGGCGGCCCTCGGGTTGCGCGCCGAGCCGAGCCGGAACGCTGGCAGGCTTGGGGGGGGGGGCGTTTCGTCGGGGGGAGCGGGGAGCGCGGTCGGTCCCACAGTTTCTACAAGGCTTCCCTACGGCCGTTTCCGCACTGGACTGTGATAGCGCTATTATTCCACCTTCAGCATCCTATGGAATCCTGGGGCCTCAAGGCCCCCTCCCTAAACTGCAAAGCCCAGGATTCTACAGGATGTTGAAGGTGGAATAATAGCGCAATAACAGTCCAGTGCGGAAATGGCCTAAGACGCTTTTCCAAACGCGGAACCGGTTTGGGTGCAGTGCTGCAGAGCGTCGCTCTGGGATGGGATTGAGTTGTCAATTGTCCGGCAACCCTAAAGAAAGAGCGCCTCCCCCCCAAGACGCCTTGCCATCAACAGCCCCTCAAACTCTCTGGAATGAGACTTTAGTTCAAATCTACTAAAAAATTGGAACAATGACCATCTCTCAACCTAATCTAATTTTTGGGAAGATGGGGGAAGAACTAGCTCCACTAAAGAAAAATGGAATATAAATTATTCTGGATCTATGAAATGTTTTTGAAAAGGATTATCTTTATTTTGATTTTTTAAAAAACCAGCATATGTACCTGGCGTTGCCTGGGATTTTATTTTCCCATAGGTAATACTTGTTAGAAAGATTTGAGATCCTGTGTCTCTAATTCCCCAAACTGTCTTGTCCAGTACCTGTAACTTTTCCCCATATTCTTCAATCCAATCTGTATTCAAAGTTCTTAACATAGAAAGGTTGGGTTCCCAAAAGAAATGCACTTGCCCTCCTCCTTGCTGCTAGGCCCATCCCACAGCAACCAGCCTATTCAAAACTCTCTCACTGAGAATTCTAAAGGCCCCTCCCTGAACTGCAAACCCCAGGATTCCATAGAATCATCTTAGGCAGCCAATCATATGAGGTCTTCGCCTGACACAGACAAACTTTGACTTTTATATATTAGATAGGGATTACCCTTTCCTCCCACCCACAGATCACCTGTCACCTTCTCCAGAGACTGACCTGTAACAGTCATGTGCTTTTTGCCATGGTGCAGAAATAGATCCGCATGAGTTTTTGTCATAGGATCCCCCTCAATCCATTGTCATGTCCATGGACGGAACTACAGTTGGCCCTCCATGTCCGTGGATTCAACCAACCATGGCTTGAAAATATTACCAAAAAATGAAATTCTAAAAAGCATGCTTTGATTTTGCCATTTTATATAAGAGATACCATTTTAGTACACCATTGTACATAATGGCACTTGGGCATCCAGAAATTTTGGTATCCATAGAGGGTCCTGGAACCAAACCCTGGCAGATACCAAGGGCACATTGTATAGTCAGAGATACCAAAGCACACAGAACTTTTTAAAAAACTGTGAGAACTATTAAGACGGTGCAAATATTATCTGTATGTAAGCAGATTTTTAAAATGTATTTTAAAAAATATGTATCTTGATATATGGTGTGCCCTAGCCTTTGGGGCATCTTTCAGCAATAATATTAAATGCAAGAGTGAGATTGTTTATATTGACTACTCTCCTCCGAAATAAAGTGTCTGTCTGGTTAGACTACTCTCCTACTTACAAATGATTTAAAACAGACCAAGAGATGGGGAAATAGCTCATACCTGAAAATAAAAGTCTTGAGGAGGCATCTGATATCCTTAATGGGATGAGTATGACATGCTTCCCTGGTGCTACCGTGAAGAAGGAAGGACTTATCCCTTGGGACAGACATACTAATGTCAGGCAAAACTCATCTGGAGCAAAGTCACAATGGCTCTCGTGTCTGATGGCATGCAACACTGTAGCTTGATTACCCTTCTCCAGAAGGGTGTATGGAAATACTGTGGGTACTTCCAGAAGAGGCTTACACTCACTCTCATTTACTTGATTTTACAGGGGCTTCAGTTGACATCCTCCTCTGTTCATAACCCTCTTTTTATTGCCACTGCTCCATCTTTTTTTTTTAAGTATGGGAAACCCTTTAAAAAGAAGAAACAGGTATACCTGGATTCCTACTTGCTAGCGTGAGGAGTTTTCTGTCTGGGAAAACATATGAAATAGTAAAAATGGAATGCACATAAATAAAGTGATCAACCTCCCCCAAAAGGAACAAAAGAAGTGCAGTGTCCCTCTCATCCCTGCCATACCCATGTTGTGCTATAGACAGGCATGTCACTAATAATTATATTTGGGTTGTTTGCTTTAACCTACAGGAAGGTCCATTTGTTTACCTATCTCTGACGACAAGTGTTGCACAATCAGATGATATAATTGCTTCATTATGTAAGTATTCTGAATAAATAAACCAAAGAATCCATTATCGTATTCTTTATTTGCTCTAGAATGCATTAGTGTTTTTAAAAAATATTCTGAATGTTGTTTGTCATGAATTTGTAAAATTATTATTATTTACTTCAGAGCCTAGCAACATTAAACAAGGTGACAAAAATGTTCCTGGAGTAGTTGTTACCCTTTAAATACTTCTACAAAATGTGTAAGATTTTAACACAGCTTAGCTTTTATGTGTTTAAATAGCTTCTAACTCTATAGTTACTGAGGTCAAAATTTTTAAAGTTTAATGATAAACTAATAACAGCTTATCATATACTGTGTTCTCGCTGCTTTTTATTAGTGTGAGTCATTACCTGACACAGTTGCAGTGTTCTTGGTAGTGAATCTCAAACATGAGAAAGTTATCTTACAACACATACATAATGATAATCTCCAGTAGCTTCAGCTATTAACATTCCACTGATTCCATCAGTAACTATTTCTTTTTATATTTAAACAGTTAATAAACACTTGTACTATAATTAATTTCAGCATTTTAAGTTTGTATGTTTTGCCTTTGGCCTAAATACCCCAATGGCATCAGATCCTGTGTGATCTTAGAAGCCAAGTAAGATCAGCACTTGTTAGTACTTGGATGAAAGACTGCCAACAATACCAGGTGCTGTAGGCTATATTTCAGAGGAAGGAACTGGCAAAACCATCTCTGACTATTCCTTGCCAGGAAGATGCTGTGGAATTCATGGGGTCACCATAAGTCTACAGGTGGCCTGAAGGCATGTACACAAATACATATTTTGCCTTCCATGTTGGTGATTACATAAGTAAAATGGCTTGGGGTTTTAGCTAACAAAGCTGATTAAAGATGTTTGGCAATCTAGATGCATGGTGTATATTAGGTGTAGTATATTTCATAACTAATTTGTTCAGCACAATATGAAGTTTAAAATAACTGATTTTGAAATTTAAATACAAATAGCATAATATTGAGAGGCAGCATTATGTAGTGGTTTGAGCATTGGACTACAACCCCGGAGATGAGGGCTCAATTCCCCAGTAGGCCATGGAAACCCACTGGGTGACCTTGGCCATGTCACACACTCTTAGCCTCAGAAACCCTGTAATAGGTTCACTGTAGGGTCACCATAAGTCGGAAATGACTTGAAGGCAGACCGCAACAACAAAGTGTAATATTTTGTCTCAAACCAGCCATGGATATACTTCCCCCCAATCTCTTCTTTTTGTACTATAGGGTAACTCCTTCCAGATTCTTTCATCTGAAATGGATCCCTCGTTGCTTGAGCTTGTTGGTCAGGGAGACATATTCCCTCCTCTCAGAATTCACACAGAAATATCTTTAAAGATTATTACATCTTTGTCATCAGTCTTCATCTTACTCAAATAATGCCTTTGAAGAACTTAGTTTATTTGTCTTCTTACAAAGCAAACAATAACATCTTTTGGTAAGTTTCTTTGTCTAGCAACCCAAGAATTCAGTCTGTAATCTTTTTCCAGTTAAGCACACAAATCTTCTCCTCTGAATGTCAAAAAAGTCAGCTGTAGCGCCAGTCACTCGCAACTCTGACATCACTCTAATTGTAAGATATCACTCCCTTTCTTTAACATCAACTTAGGTCACTGCATCCAAGTTTTGCTTCTGATCCAATGTGAGTTTCTGAGCCACTTCTTTTGATATTTGTGTCTTCCCCGCCCCCCCAGTAAATCCATTTTCTCATTCATCTGTTTCCTCTCTGTTTTCATCTGAGAGAGAAGGTTTTATGTCTGTAAGTTCAGTTTTCAAACCCAGTTTAAAATCCTTCCTTATTTGATTCATATATTCTGTTGTTTGTCTGATCTCCTCTAAAATTGTTTGATTTCATTCAACATCTTTAGGTTGATCTACTGATGTTCTTGTTCTGTACATTTGTTATCTACATCTGCTTCATTGAAAGCATTTTGACAGCTGTCAAACTAGGTAGTAATTTCTGCTGTAATTCCTCCTTCTACCGCCAGAAGTCAGAATGTTTCTCTGTTCAGGTCTTTCTAGCCAGAAATCCGGAAGGAAATCCTCAGTTCGTTGTAAATTTAACAAATCACTTCTGTTTTAACTCTGGGAAGGATGACCTTGGGTCTTATCTCCTGAAAGGTATTCGGTATTTTCTACAGTATCCACTTATATAGAACTTTATAAATGGCTTAAATTCTTAAGGCTGCCAGGGCATTTAAAGCCTTTCACATCTCTCCCACCCCCCCTTTTTTTTACTCAGTTTAGTCATGGCGATCTAAAATTGATTTTAAAAAGAATTAAAAGTAAAAAGTCCACTCACAAAGATATTACAGAAGTAACGGTGCTCAAGTTAATCATGCTCATCAGCTGGGGGCCTTCCTTATATGTCACATCTTGCTTTGAGGAGGTTAAGAAAGTTGCATATGTGATGTTAAGTCTGCAAAGCGGCTGCTGCAATGTGGTGGACATTCTGGTAGCATCCCTGCACCCTTCAATCTGCCCATACTTCCAGAGCTCCATTTTGGTTTCTTAGGTACCAGGAGCAGGATTCCGGGCGATGTGGGATCCTCTGAGTTTCCAGTGCTAGGGAGATACTTTCAGCCATTTTTTTTGTTACCCCCAAACTGGTTCCTACCACACCTACAGCATGTTGTCCTTTAGGAGGCTCACCAGGGACAAAGACTTCATGGTGCTATTTCCAGTCGAGAGGTCCACAGATAAGTATATACTTGAAGGTTCATTAACTCTGAACTTTCTCACCTGATCAGAACATAATCAGATCCAAAGTGTGTGTGATGAAGGTGTCCTGGTCCATGACAACTTGTATTATTACAATAATTTAATAATTAAATAACACTAATAAAATTGTTATCATTAATTTGTGGTTTAATTATTTAAAGTTGAATTAAGCTAAAGCCTACACAAATACAACAGATGCTTTTCTCAGAATGGGGATGGAGTTGATTGGGAACAGGGACAAGCAGAAAAAACATGATTTGGTGGGAGAGGCATTCTTAAACCTTTTCATCTGGATGGGAGCTACTTACCTCTTTAAAAGGAAAATCAGTTGCTTCATTGCTGCAAACAGTTCTGTGGGCTGCTATGTTTCGTCTACAATACTTTTATTTCAATGAGACTGTCATGATATTGTGTCATTTCAGTACCATCATGAGGAAAAAAATATGCTGCAAGCACTATTGTCCTCATGGTGAACTCAGCTCTTCTGAAAATGTCTCCGCTGTCCCAGTACCATTTCAAACTCTGTTCTGTGTTAGTAACAGTTGTGTTAAGTCTAATAGGCATTACCAAAAATCTCCCTAGGAAAGTTAGGGAATTTGCTGTGTCTCCAGACTCTTCTGTGGAAAACAGGTGTGTGCAGCTATAATTGTTTCTTCCCAGGGCATACACACTTCCACACACTCATCTTCTCTATAAGCTAATGGTATATTTAATTTTCTACAGGGAAGGAATATGGCAGGGCAGATGCAAGGTGGCTATACTCTGATCCCACTATTGTCTCGCTGGAAATACTGACTGTTTTTTTGGATGGGCTTTTAGCATTGATTCTCATTTATGCTATTCTCAAACAGAAGCATTACCGGTAAGTGTTTGTTAAAAAATGAATCCATTTTGTTACCAAAAGAACTTCTTTGAGATAATTGCTTAATTCTTTTGCATTTGGGTAATATATTATGAGTGCAGATGACATCAAAAGATATTTAATTTCATGCTACAAATAACAAAAGCCATATGAAGTAAGAGTTGGATTTTAACTGTGAAGAATTAATTGTTGCTTATTCTGCTGCCAGAAATAACCTTAGCCATTACAAAACTGTAGAGATCACATTCTGCAGGACATGTTAAGCTTCTGTAGGAACTGTTAAGGGTCTTTTGATGCTGTGTTGGCATTTGGAAGGCATCACTCCTACAAACCAGTCAAATGGTTGGGTGATTTTAAGTTGAAACATTAAAAAAAGAAAAAAGAAAAGAAAAACCTAGTCAGGCCCTGCAGATCAATAGAGGCTGTTCACAACTCAGATTTGAGAAAGTGATAAAATTGTTTGGATAAAAAAACTTGGCATTGTGCAATTTTGGTGATATTTTCTAACCACAATTAGAATTTCAGTGTACTAAGGGTTCAATTTATATTTTTCTTGTTTTCCTTTTCCAAGGAGAATTCCAGGGTCTATTTGAATGGGCCCTACCTCTGACAACCAGAATATATCTCTTCTGCTTTGGTGCCTCACAGATTGCACAAAAACAGCATGGGACCTTTTTTGGTCCCCCTCCCCACAATGTTACATTAGCTGGGACAAAATAGTATCCCAGTGGCAAAAGGCAATAATTTGTGCAAATTATTTGTTATTCCAGCAAATTTTTGTTTCTAAAAAGAAAACACGCTCCATGTCAAGTGGTAGAAATTTGGGGAAATTGTTTACAACTGTTCAGGTGACAATGTTTCAGGAGGCCTACAATGCAGGTATAGTCCTGTATGAATTTTGAAATAAACTGTGACTCTGGTGGGGCAGGGGAAAAAATAACCATGTCTAATATTTACTACTCCAGTTTTCTGAGACTATTACACACAGTAACTTCCCATAAGAGTAACATAGTAACCTCCCACAAAAGTAAAAAATAGAAACACTTTTATGTTTTACAATAAAGCTAATATTCTCAGAATCCTAACAAGCATTATTTTAATAGAGAGAGGAATATTAATAATGATAAAAGAAACAACAGCTATATTAGCCTTACATGGTCAAAATAACAGAAAAAATAACTTATCTTTGTTATGTTTCAACCTTTAATTGGTATGTATCTGTGTAGTCTTGCAAATGGATTCTGCTTGTACAGTGTTTGGAACCTTGTAGAACTAACTAAATACTCTAAAGGCACGGGATCCCATCTGATCTTGGAAGCTAAGCAGGGTCAGCCCTGGTTAGTACTTGGGTGGGAGACTGCCAATAAATACCAGGTGTTGTAGGCTATATTTTGGAAGAAGGAACTGCAAAACCACCTCTGACTGTTCCTTGCCTAAGAAAATCCTATGAAATTAAGGCAGTTGCCATAAGTTAACAGGCAACTTGACAGCACATCCACACACAGAGCTTGGCAAAGAAAAAGTCCTACCTCTAAAGGCTCATAGGCCAAGAAATAAGACCCCTGTTCTCCTTATCAGTTTCTTATTCCCTGAAGTGGTGGTAGGTTGTACTTTTTAAGCTTTCTGGAAAAAATCACTTCATTGTAAATTTAAGCAGTGAAGTTCTCTCTCATTTTCCTTCCTTCCTTTGATAGTACACTCCATCTTTTTGATATTTTGCCTGTTATTTCTCCTTAGCGATTTTCATGCTGGTCCATAGGTTAAGTTGTTGTTGTGTATCTTCAAGTAATTTCTGACTTACGGCAACTCTAATGTAACCCTATCACGGGATTTTGGGGGCTGAGACTTTGTGACACAACCAAGGTCACCCAATGGGTTTCCATGGCTGAGCAGGGAAATGAACCCTGGTTTCCAGGGTCATAGTCCAGCACTCAAACCATTACACTATGCTGGCTCTCCCATAGGATAAGACTCTTCCCGAAATATTTCCTTGCTTAGAAAGTTCTAAACATTGGTCTGGACAGCACAAGACCTTTAAGATTTCTTATAATTTTTTTCCCCCCAAGGACCTCTCGACAGTTCTGATATTAATGATAAAAGACAGATAAAGTGAATATTTATGGGCTTATTAAGCTATTTAAACAAATGCATGTATAAAATACAATTTTGTTTTTGTTGCAGACACTTCATACAGATTGCACTGTGTGTTTGTGAATTATATGGCGGATGGATGACCTTTTGTCCAGAGTGGCTCATAGGGAGCCCCAGCCTGAACACCAGTAACTGGATGTATCTGTGGGTCTATTTAGTATTTTTTAATGGCGTGTGGGTAGTTATCCCTGGATGTCTATTATTGCAGTCTTGGTTAGCCCTCAGGAAGATGCATGATGAACTGTCAAACAGCAAAAAGCGCAAATAATGAGGACATTATAACTGCGCTGGTAGATGTAGGGACTCAAACTGGAATACCTCTCTTGACAAAAGTAATCAAGGGCAGGATGCAAAGTATCCTAGGATTCTTTGACATCTTTGCCATAATATCCCCTTGCCTGGCAGACTGCTATCAGCATGTGGCCAGGTGAATTACTTCCGGTCAAGCCCCACCTGGAGTGCCATGCTGCACTTTCCAGCGTTTACTCTGATCCTGCCACAGAGGCTTTTGCCAGTAGACACCTCAGTGCAGATGCACAGAAGGGAACACAGGGGAAATCTAGGCTCTTGGAAAGTGAGAAGTGTTCCTGTAATTACCACTGTCACTCAGAGGACATGGACCATTTTGTTGGGCTTCTCTAGTTCTTGTCATTTCAGGCCGAAATACATGTCATGTGGGGAAAATGTAAATTAGATATTGCAACAGTTTTGTTTTTATGTTAGAACAGTGGTGGGGCTCAATCTAGTGGTGCTGGAGGAGAGAACCTTCTTACCAGGATAATTTCCCATTATCTCAATCACTTTTTCCCACAGCAGGTAGAAAGGACTATGAGAAATTTAAGGGGGAAATTTGATTCAGATGGGGGACATGGTTAAAAGCTCCTTCCGTTAATCAATCGAATTTGAGGGTGTGTCCAGATGCTTCAGAGAAAACCCAAAAAGATCTGGAGGTGCAGTCAAGAATCTCCTGCGTGGTAATGTCTTCCCACATTCTCTATCGTCATTCCTCTCTGATCATTGGAAAAGCAATGCAGTAAAACTCTCCCTTCTTCTCTCTAATCATGGTAAATTGTCCCTCAACAGTTGTTCCACTTAGTCCATCCACCTATCAGACATACTCTGTAAGTTGCTCCTCTGCTTTGTCTCTTCTGGAGTGTCCACCAAGTCTTTCTGTTAGGAATTTTTCTATAACAACATAAGAGATCCAGATGACCTTTTAGTCTCTCCAGCATTATTCAAGACCATGTTTGTAGCAGCTGTTCCGGCATGCACACAAAAGCTTTCCCTCCATGGAGCTGGATCTAAGTGTAAACACACTGACTCCTTGAAAGTTCTTTAGCCACAGATACAGTATGCGAGACAACAGTGTTTTTAAAAAACAACAAAGGATGAGCATTAACATTACTTTCCTGTTTCTTTCGATAAAATAAAAGAAACTCACTACTTCTAGGAATAAAATAGGTGATGTCTCCACTTGCAGATTCTTTTTTACAGTTAATATAAGTAGGTGCTCAAAGAATTATTTCTTTATCCTAAAATCCACAGTTAGGTAATATCTTTATTAAGGCCAACTAAAATTTCACACAGTAGCAACAGGAGTTTCTCCAGGTCTTCCTCTAGCTAGAAAGTACAAAGTTACTAACACTGATTCTGTGTGTGCATGGGCACAGCGGATGCACTGAGTCCATTTGTCTTTTTTCAAACTCTGTCTCATGAACCCATCATGGCAACTCCTCCTGGCCTGGGACAGATCCTGAGCTTCATAAGCCTGCACACATCTTTCTCTCTTACACATACTCTCAAAGACTTTGAGTCTTTGACACCACAGTTTGCAATTCTATGATACAGGCAACATGCAGAGCAGTTGTGAAGGGGGACTTGTAACTGTTACGTCCAGTCGGATTTCATTGTGATGCTTTTTCCTGACCAGGAGGAGGAGAGTAGATCCAAGCCAGTGGTTCCCTTGCCATACTTTTGGATGAGGAGGTAGGCATACCACACAGACAGGTATCCAGAGATGCCTTTCAGGGGCCTCCTAGATGTTGTAATCCATTGGTTCAGGGTAATATGACTCTCTGAACAAGGGACAGGCTGTTTTCCTCCTGTTCCACATGGAGCGCAGTTGACAACCCTATCAGAAGGCAGGAAGTCCTGTTCTTACTATACAAATAATCACCCTGCTCTTGGGGAAAAAAGGACTATAATGTACTGATGCCAACATTAAATTAACTGTGGCTTGTCCTTGAATCTCACCAATACAGAAGGCTACTTCTGGAGCAGTAGAGCAAAGCAAAAAAGTTGTTTCTCCTAGATGATGAACACAAGCTATAGTTATGCACAGAGCAAATCTTTTTCTTCTTCTTTTTGCTTAAAAGAACAATAAAATGAGAAAAAATGTTAATAAAACAACTGTGATATTGGACTTCTAAAGAAACTTCAGTAGTTCTTCAAACTGCTACTCACAAATCACTGACCTGAGTAGAGCTGGTTTCCTACTTTAATGTTTTACAGGAAAATTTAGAGATCAAGAATAAAAATGCTTTGTAAAAATTTGTAAATCTGTAAAATTTGTAACAAAAAATCTATTTTTAACAAATTTTTATATAATTGTATTTTTCAGTGAGTGGGTGGGTAGGGTATTGGGGTTTTTTTATAACTCTGTGTCCTTGAATTAAATAGCTTTTGTGATTACCTACACTGTGTGTATTTGTCTTCATACAGTTCCTGTCTTAATTCAGAGATGAGCAACCCGTGACCCTCGAGATACTATTTGACTGCACTTCCCATTATACTTCAGCACTAGCTGTGCTGGTTAAGGCTGATGGCAGCCTGCAGCCTTGCAGTACCTGGACATGCTCCTTGCCCTTGCTTTAAACCAATCCTACCCCTACCGCCCCCACCTCCATTTGCAGTCCCCTACTTCCCCAGATCAAAACTGACCAAAGCGATGAAATGAGGGGTGGAAGATGAACAGAAAATGTAAGAATGTATGTTCTTCTGTTAATCTTGGAGAACAAAATAAAAATTGGGACATTGGGTCAAGTACTGTGTAACTGCTACCTAGAGGCAGTTGGTTATGTTCCATCTATTTCAGTGGGTCTGCTTATACAGGTATATATCAGTTAACAAAATTGATGTGTTCCTGGGCATTACTTCTTTAACAGAAGATTTGATACTAGAGGCAGAAATAACATGGGAAGAATAGAAGCCATACACCATAAAAAAAACAGTGGTTCAACATGCTTGAGCAAAGTTTTTATTTAAAACTAACAGTATCCAATTGTGAAATGAAACAACCAGGTCAGGTAACCTTGCATAAATAAACAAACATAAACAAAAGCAGTTTGAATCTTTTAAAGACTACTTGAAAGGTTATCCCAAAATGCATACATGGATTATTTTTTCTTTTACCAGCCTCCACTTTTCTTATGATTTCTCTTTGGAAGCCAATAGAGCTGTGCTTTTTAAACATGTTTTATTGTCCACACCTGCTCCATAAGGGATTCTGGAGGCAGCTGCTCTTCATCTTCCCTGCTATAGACATGCAAAGTTACAGTAGGATCAGCTAGAGCAGAATCCCAATCTTTCCTGGCTCTGGCTTTATTACATTGTTTACACTAGATGTGCTCTGCAACCTGGTGCCAAAAAAACCCCCTGTATTTCTCTAACCCTCACTTATAGCAATGATGCTAAAAGAACACCCAGCTAGACAGAGGATGAGGAGAAGCAGGGCTGGGTAGGTAGTTAAAAATTCAGTAAAAAAGAAATTTCAACATTTGCTTCGTTAACTTCACTTTGTTAATTGAGGTATGACTGTAGTGGCTTTTGGTTTGGAGGCCAAATTCTACTCAAAACCCACTGGGGCTGCACCGGGCTGCTGTGGTTGAAATTGCTGTGGCAGTGATGAAACAGGGCCTTTTCTCCCTGTTTCTTTTTCAGAACAAGATCTGTGTGGGACAAATGTCTTGCTAACTGCATTTCTAGGATCACTACAGGCCTGGGAAAGATGGTGAGTGTGCCACATCCATCTTATTCTGAGATGGGGGTATGTTCTTACCTGCCATTTTGATTTCAGCAGCAGAGAGTGCACTTGGGGCCCACTGTAATGGATTGGCTACATCTGAAACCTGTGAGTGATGTAACCCAGCTCTGATCTAGGATGACTAGATGGGTGTATGGTGCAATCCAGCATCAACTGAGCAATGTTATAATATTTTATCTAGTATCTGAGAGAGTTGTTGCAGGAAACAGCTGTGGGCCTTTGTATGTGACAGAGCAAAGGACATGTTCTGCAGCTCAGTATTAGCACGAGGAGCAAGCTCTGTTGATGGTGAGGGAGGCCTGGTGGGAGGCGGGAAGCAACTCACACTACACAAGGCAATACTGATTTATAATAGCTTTATATACCAAACTATCTGGAATTTAAGATTAACTGCATAGGGTGTTTCTGGTGCTGAAGTAGCAAAGCAGGTAGGGATGATCCCAAGTACAGTACGTATAAGACTGCATGATTCAACATCTGATCAGGTACAGCAATGATGTGGATAAGGCAGGGGAAAACACCACACAGAGATGGGGAAGATTGGATGTAGCGGCATTAGCAACATTCTCCTCTTTCATGTGCAGTTTGGGTTGCCAGGTGTCTCTATTATAAGGGATATGCCCTATTGGAAGGTTGGGAAGCGTTTGCTTTTAAACAGACTGAATGAGAGGGAAAAAAATGTCTTACCTGTGATATCTTCATCTGTAGCAACATCCTACATGTTTGGGTTGCTCTTTCCCACTCTCTCCAATAGGATCTTCTTGTATCCCCACGTGTGGAAGCAACCCCCAGAAGGTCAGTTACAGCCAAAGAGACAAGGCTCCAAAGAGAGAAAAACATTTAGCAATTTAACACATTAACAACAATTAATAACAATCATCAATACTGACCTTGCTTGAGGACAATCATATAACTTGTCAACAGTGCAACAAACACCACAAATACAGCCACAGCTGATTCAAAGTTGTTTATTTCATAGCGTCCAACAAAGGTGGAGAGGAACTTCCACGTGGCCACTCTGCAGATGTCCACGCTGCTGTTGTGGCTGCACTTCCCAGATCCCAGAATGGGAGTGTGCCAGCACGCCCTCTGGCACTGGAATGTTCAGGGTCTCATTGCAGGCCACAATACAGGCCTTGATCCACCTACTCAAAGCAGAGGTGCACATCTTTCTTCCTGTTAGACCGTGGCTGGAATGAGAGGCCTGAAAGCCACTTTTCTTCTTTAAACAGATCCAGGTGGCCCTGCGCATATCCAGGTGTGCCAGATCTTCTCAACTGCCTTGGATGGTTGTGGACAAAAGGAGGGGAGGATCTTCACCTGCACTCTGTGGAATGCTGAGTTCAGCATGGAGATTAATGTAGAGTCCAACTGGAGAACCATGGAGTCAGCCCTGATGCAGACCTCCTTGTGCGCTGACAGTGCACCCAGTTCCAATACTGTGCATGTCAACATGACTGCAGCAAGAAATAGGAAAGGTGTTTCAGGGACATCTTTTTCAGAGGTTTGAATGATGTCAATTGTTTGTGCCTTGAGCACCATGTGCAGATCCCAGAATGGGAAATGATGCACTGTTGGTGATTCTAGGTTACAAAGACTCTTCAAAAACCTGTGCACATATGGATAAGAAGAGGCTTCTGCTGCTCAACAGAAAAGTAACTTCTCTTGATTTCCAGCTGTTGGGGGATAGCTTAATCTCAAGAGAAGTAATTTTTCTGTTGCTAATGGGGTGGAAATTTTATTCCCTGTCTTTTACAGCTCTTTTTCCCTTATCCTCACATGACACACATTGTTGTCGTGCCCTTTCTAGCCTCCTGGCACCGGCGTACAGCAACAGTGGGGTCGGTGCAGAGAATTTTCCAGCCCAAGACTCTCACTGCTTCAGAGACAAGTGACCCCACCTGTCAGCATTTATTCAAATAAAGGGGTCAATTGAAATAGAAAATAACTATTTATTTAAAATACTTGCAGCAAGCAGTGAATTAGTCAAACCAACAAGAATTTGGTAAGACCACTCCAAAAATCACAGGCTGTTCAACACAGCTTTATACCTGCTAAGCATGGTTACAGAAGCAGAAATGCCAGGAGACCAGCTAATCCAAATCTATACCTATCATGAATATATCATTCTATTAGCATATAGGTGGTCCCAAATTATAATACCAGACCCCACCCTGGGGGTGTAAAAGTTAATATTATAATAAGGTTTAATGAGCTATAGGCCAACTACAGTTCAGCTCTTGTGGTTGTCCTCTCCCAACAATCCAGTCTCCACTGCTTCCTGATCACAAAGTTGCAAAGACATCTGCAGTTCTAATTTAAAACGGCTTTTACATTTTCTTATCTTAATTGATTACAAAAGGAAAGCTGTCTCTAATGTCCAAAGGTTTTCACCTCTGTCTGTGGCATACAGACATCACTGTATTCCAGTTTCAAGATGTACCTTTTATGAAGGTCTACATTCCAAGGAAATGGTAGACTTCCCAGGACCAGGAAAACAATAGGGCCTTCACTGGCTGACTATCAAGCTGAATCCAGCATAAGTTTAAACAAAATACCTGACTCCATTACCCATCCTGTCTAAGTGCCGTTTAATAAATTTCCCATCACTCCCGCTCTTGCACACACAGGCCATTTCTGCACCAGCCTGTTATAGCGCTATTATTCTGCTTTCAACATCCTACGGAATCCCGGGGTTGCAGTTTAGGGAGGGGCCTCGAGGCTAGTTCCTATGGAACCCCAGGATTCCACAGGATGTTGAAAGCGGAATAACAGCGCTGTAATAGGCTAGTATGGAAATAGCTCAGGATTTTTTTTAGCTGCACGTCCTGGGGTGCGTTCCTCCATACTTCTTGCTGCTATGGTCAGAAAGGAGCCAATCAGAGAAGAGGACGGCGAGCTCTCGCCTCACGTGCGGGTTGTCGCATTTTGTTCGGTTCTCTCACAGCGCCTGCGCTGAAAAGAGGGTTGGTTTGTGCTGGGTCTCGTGCGGCTTTCGCATTTGCTGCCGCTTCCGTGCTGCCGCCGGAGAACCGCGGCGAGAGGGGCGAGGGGCGAGGGGCGTGCGAAGCTGCGGGGCATTTTCTTTTTCGTGTTTGGAGGAATGGAAATAAATAGCGCGCCCTCCCTCCAGGTTTGTAGTGTCGGAACGCACTTTGCCGAGCTTGTTGGGCTGATTTCCGTCGCCTCCTTCCCGCGGGCTACGTCCTGCAAATGCTTGTTTTGTTTGTTTATGTCAGGAAGACGCGCTATGGACAAACCAATGCCCCCCCCCCCCGTCCCCAGAGCGAGCGTGGCGCCTTTGTGTAGAAAGGGTCGGGCTCTTTCCTCCTCCTCTCTGGAAACTGAAATCTTGCGGGAGTCCCTTAATTTAGATTGATGCAGTAAAACATAAAAGTTTCACACGGGGAAAAGCGTGCGTGTTTGTGTTTACGGGGATTCTTAGCGTCTGTTGTGTGTTTGGTCAGTTGCTTCGTGGACTACCGTAGCATCTGCCAAGGTAGGGTTATTTTGGCATGATTTGCAAACCAGTGAGTCTGAAATTCGTGAGCAGTACTAACCCTGTGAACTCTTCTGCACCTTCTGAGTGGGGATTTGCTGTGCAGCAGGCGATACGGTCTCTGTAATTACTCAGCAAAACGTGTGTGTCAGTACTTTGTTATTCCTACCGTTCTGTCTTTAATGTATATTCGATCTTTCTGCCGACATATTATTCCACTTTCAACATCCTGTGGAATCCTGGGATTTGCAGTGTAAGGAGGGGCCATAGAACCCAAGGTGGTTAACAGCAAAATAAAAAGATGACATGAGTCCTTAAATGTCTGATCTAGTGTTAAATTCTTGTCATCATCATCTTCTGAAAAGTCTATGAATGAGTGATCCCAAGAGGAATGATGTGGCTTTAGCCGGCAGGTTGTCCCAAAGCCTGGGGAGGACTGTGCTTTGCTGAATCCTCTTCACCTGTTTATAGTTCTCCACTTATTGTGGACAATAAAGAGTGACATTCCTGTTCCTTTTCTGAAGCAGGGTTTCTTTAAACTGAAACATGCTGGTGGGTCCCTTTCACCCGTTTGCACAAATGTACAGTGGCTTCTGAGGTTCTGCTCTTCGCTAAGCAGAAATTCCAGTGTTAGCAAGCTGCTGAAGGAGAGAATCTGTATTTCTAGTGCCACCTGTGTTTACTTGATTGTGCCTCAAGTGCCTCTGAGTCCCCTTCAAGCAGTTGCAGAAAACTTAGGATCTAGGCATCACAGGGGCAAGGAAGGGATCAAAGGGGCTAAGCGGTTAATATGCTTACGTGCTGAATGCCAGTTCTCTGTTTGCATTGTTGGGATGTGAATGTGCTGAGAAACTGGACCCTTCAGCCTGTAGAGGTCTTCCTGCTTCAACCATTCAGGATCCTCCATCAGGTGTGTCTCTCGCCCAACTTTTTTTTGTCTCTCCTGTGAATAATATGGGATCCTCAGGTTCCACTTTTGTAGTAATGAAAAGTACAGTCGTTCCTCCACGTTCACCAGGCTTTGGGGCACACGGCCCCCATGAAAGTGAAGAAAACCGTAAATAGCTCTAGGCCCTCCCAAACCACATTTAAGATGCAAAAAGAGAATGATCACCATATTCAACCCACAATAGATTCCTTTGAGGCATCAGGATTCCTTCACAAGACAGAAGTGGGTGGCTGGTGGGGCTGACTGCCATCTCCACTGCTGCCCCAAACCATTTTTAAGAGGGACTTACAAGCCTCAGGAGGCTTGCAGTCCCTATGAAAAATAGCATAGGAAGGCAGCAGGGGTGACAGCAAATAATCCATGAATAATCAAATCCACAAAAGTGATATCCGCAAATGTGGAGGGCTGACTGTATTATAGTTGTCATTGTGTGCCTTCAAGTCATTTCTGACTTATGGAGGCCCTAAGATGAATCTATCACAAGTTTTTCTAGGCAAGATCTGTTCTGGGAAGGTTTGCCTTTGTCTTCCTCTGAGGCTGGGAGAATGTGACTTGCCCAAGGTTTCCATGACTGAGCAGGGATTCAGACCCTGGTCTCCAGAGTCACAGTTCAGTGTTCAGACCACCACACCACACTGGCTTCTATTACTGGTAATGAAATTGGTTGAAATGACATGGTAAAAACTATTTGCAGGCTACTGATTGTATCAGTGGATATGGCTGTTTAAAGTATTCTTGCATTTTGTCAGGACAAAAGAGATACTTATTCGTGCATGTGTGTTACATAGATATCCATGTGGTACAGTAAATTTTTTCTGCTTGCCTGCAAGTCATGAGTGTAACTTTTCTTCTGTAATTGTCAAAACAGTGTGTTAAATGTAAAGAATAATCCCCTCCCCCGAATGCTGAACCTCCAGATAGGTTGTAGGTAGTTAGGGTCTCAGTGGGTTTTCCCACCTGTGGAAATCTCTTCCATGGGAGGCTAGGCTGGCTACCTCCCTGCTTTCTTTTCGTAGTCAGACATTTCTTTTTAAGCAGGCCTTTAATGGGTGAACAGGAGAGCTTTTCATTTATTCATTAGCTATTTTTAAAATTTATTGTAAGTTTATGATTTTATATGTTTTAATGTTTTTAACTGTTTAAATGTTCTTAATTTTTTTACCTTTGTGCAAACTGCCTTGGGTCCCACTTTGGGAGAAAAGGCAGCATATAAATTTAATAAATAAATAGGTAGGTAACTAAGGCAATAGCATATTTTGAGTTGCTTCACTGTATTTTACCCTGAAAATTCTTTAGAAATTGTGAAGTTGCTGGATTGATGACAGCATGCAGACCTCAAGATGAATTGCCTGGTGGTGCAAAGGTACAACCATCATGTGTCTGGTCAAAGGAACTGGGATAGACCTGGGGTGATGGTTCATATGTTGCCAGTGTTGTGGGGAAATGTGGTACCGAGGTTCTGAAAGCAAATTTAGTTTTCTGGACAGGACATTGAAAGTAATTGGCCCACAAAAGTGATTTCCACCAAAATGGTTCCAGTTCCTTGTTCAGGGACCACTGGGCAAAGGAGTCTCAATGCACAGATGAGATAGTGGTATTAAAAGGAAGGCCTTAGATGATTACACACTGAAAGAAGTTTTGGAACAAGACTAGACTGTATGAAAGGGATAGATTCCTCCTGAACCAGGCTCCCGATGTTTAGTAACAAAAAGACAACAAAGGAGCTTTTCAACCTAATCCCTGATAGCGCTTCCAGGGCTTCCATGTCGAATAGAATCATTCTCGGGCATGAGAGAAAAATTGTTTATGACTGCCTAAATAAGGCTGAAATAGAAAAAGGCTACGTGTAGCCTTACAGTAAAACCTGAGGGCCATGGTGGAAAAAGCACATAACAATATTTGAAGAAGACACCTGATATAGGAGTGACTGAGAAGAAAAGATATAGGAAGGCAAACACTGACTGTCTTTTACAGTCTTTCAGTAAGAAGTTCTCAAAAGAGAGAGGTAGGGAGTAAAGATGCTCAGTCAGCCAGGGAGGGTGACTATATGGGAAGGGTTTAATTTCCCTAGGAAAGCCTAGAGAGAGGCAGGAAAGTAATTACACCATTATAGAATCTGGTCAGAAAGCATGACTAAATTGGGGGTTGAGTGTTTGGTGAGAATGTAGCCAAAGGGCTATTTATAATACTCATGCTTAGGTTGGGAAGGAAACTGTCTAAAAGTACTCTGAAGAACTATAATAATTTTGGCCTGCATATGAACTCCATTATTTTGTAATGGATATGCTACCATAGAAATATTCAGGGTTTCTGAATAACCATTGAAAGGCCTCATCTTTTTACACAAGGGTGGTGTTAAAGGGAGAAGGCAGAGCTGTGTGGAAAAGATAGGGCGTTTTACCAGATTGGGAAACTGCCATGCCATTCTGGGAGAGAAAGAAGTAAACACCCTGTCACAGGGTCTTATGTTAATGCTGGAAGCCTCCAAACCAAAATGGGTTGCTGGAGCACTCTGGCTTTAAAGAAGAACATAGAATGGGCAAAAAGGCAAATTATTAGGAAAGAGATCTGAAGTGCAAAACAGTCATCTCTGGGTATAAGATTAGAGATCCTGATGGTAAATAGAAAGAATAAGGAACCGTGTACAGGTAAAAAGCTTAACGTCCTCTCATGAGTGTGTCCATCTGGGTTCTGCATGTTTCCTAATTGCTCTCATTGCCCTCAACTCAGGTGTGTACCAGTCTCTGCCAAGTATGATAAGGGATATAGCCAGCCAGATCATTTCTGCATTTAATTACTTGTCTTGGGCCTTGACAGAAGTACCTCTTGAAAATCCTCACAGTCCTCAAGAATACTCCATAACAGATTAGTGTGTGGGCTTCTACCATAGTAATATGATAATCTAGTCCAGTGGTTCTTAACCTGGGGTCTGGGAAGCCTTGCTGCTGGACACTAACAGGAGTGGCAGCAATAGGGATGTGGCAGTGGACGTCGGGGACATGTGCCGAAACAGCTCCTTTGTTTGCAATTTGCAGGGAGCAGTTCGGGTATGCGCGCGTGCTTGCTGCTATGCCCCTTTTTTGAGTAACATGGCAGTAGGGGGTGTGAGCATGAAGGGACACGGCAGCAGGCTTGTGTGCATGCCCAAACTGCCCCCTCATTTGCAAATGAGGAAGCAGTTTGGGCCCGTGCGCGTGTGCACACTCACACACACTGCTGCCATGTGCCTGATGAAAGGGACACAGCAGCAGGTGTGTGCACACACCCAAACTATGACCCTAGAGACCAGGGTTTGAATCCCCACTGGGTGACCTCAGGCAAGTCACATTCTCTTAGTCTCAGAGAAGGGCAAAGACAACAAATCTTGCCATGGAAACCCCCATGATCGGTCACCAAAAATCAGTTTTCAAAGGAGAGAGACATGATGGTTAGGAAAAACTTCCCCCTGTCAGCAGCACTTTCAAGTCACTTCTGACCTATGGCAACCCTGAGGTGAATCTATCACAGGGTTTTTTTGGCAAGATTTGTTCAGAGGGGTTTGCCTTTGCCTTCCTCTGAGGCCAAGAGAATGTGACTTGCCCAGGATCACCCAGTGTGTGAGTGGGGGTTTGAATCCTAGTTTCCAGAAGTCTTAAATAAATACATACTTGAATATTTAAATCTCAGTTTAAATATTTAAATCTTGAGTTACATCTGGACAGTCTCCGACAACAAATTATATTTACAATGGGTCCCTGGTAAAGAAAAGATTTAAAATCATTTATCCAGCCAGTTCAAGGGAATTAGCACAATCCTGCACTTTCTGACCACCGTCCTTCTGCACAATAACAAAAAAAAAACTAGACACTGTATAACCAGTGTCAGAGACATAACATTTTTGTAAGTTTTAAAGCTGTGTGGCGTCATCTGCACAGACAACACAGAAAAATAGCTGTTTGTGGGGGGGCAAACAGATGCAGAACTTTATTATCAAACCTAAAATTATCTTCTACTGAAGCAACATAAAACATCATTTTTAACTCAGCTTTTATGGTTGTATTTATGAAATTAACATGTATAGGATTGTTCTGCATATTCTAACTTCTAGCCAAAAATCTACTTCATTCTGCAGGTCTTGGTTAGAGCTCAGTTCTTATCCAGGCTTTCAAACTTTTGCTCTGAATCTTTAGCACCAGCAGCAGACTCCTTCCTGTTTCTGCCCCACCTCCTTCTGAGAGAGAGAGAGAGAGAGAGATCTGTCTATCTATCTATCTATCTATCTATCTTGCTTATGGGACAGGGCAATAAGTGGACCTGTTTCTCTTACTGTAAGAAGCTCTCCTTGTTGTTTGAGAGAAGAGATGAGAAAGTCAACCATAGGAGACAGGTCAAAACTTTTAGTATCTCTAAACTAGAATTCGCAAAAGTGGCAAGGAGCAGTTTATGGCTTGCAAAAGCCCTTTTTCCTCTCATGAAAATGGCTGTATTTTTAATATGGTAGATTTGCACCAAATTCTTCATACTGCACTTTTTGAGTTAATAGTCACTTAAAAAGTTTTTCACTCATTCCACTATAGACAATACTTAATAGTTTTTCTTATTCTCTCCCTTCACTCCCATTCAAATTTTAAGCTATACGAGACAAAATTGAAGACAGTCCCCTCCACCCTGGCTCTCCTATCTCTGTCGTGACATATTAGGACAGCACTGTACTTATAATTAAGTCCTTGGTTGCCTCAGATAAAATGTCTCTGGCATCTTGAAAGTTATTCATATTTCACTAGTAAACATCTTTTTTTTCATTCCAGATGATTCCATGGATTTATTTTAAATGGTAGGTGAAACACCAGCATATTTAAATCTGTTATGAATATCAGCAAGTATCAGGATGGATGTAGGAAAATGGCCAATATTTACGTTGCTCTCACCTCAAGAAATAGCAACTATCCGGAAAGCATGCGTGTTTGGAACTTCTGCCAATGAAGCTATATACATAACTCACAATGATGAGGTAAGAATATTAAGACAGCCATATAAATGTGTTTTAGTTGTTCAGATGGCTTAACAAAAAAGAGATTATTCTGTCCATAAAGCAAAAGTAGCATAGATAATTTGCATTTTAGTGGTGTTAAGAAGATGATAAAATCAAAATTTGTTTCTCTTTGTCAGGCGAAGACCTCATATGATTGGCTGCGTAAGAGGATTCTGTGGAATCTGGGGTTTGCAGTTTAGGGAGGGGCCTTTGGAATTCTCAGCCAGAGAGCTCTTTGGCCCCAGTCAACTGTTTCTGTCTTGAATAGGCTGGTTGCCATGGAGAGGAGCCCTAGCAGCAAGGAGGAGGGCAGTGTATTCCCTCAGGAACCCAACCTCTGTATGTTAAGAACTCTGAATATAAATTAGATTGAGGAATATGGGGAAAAGTTACAGGTACTGGAGAAAACAGTTTGGGGAAATTAGAGACACAGAATCTCAAATCTTTCTAACAAGTATTACCTATGAGAAAATAAAATCCTGGGCAATGCCAGGTATATACGCTTTATAAAAATATACTGGACAGTTGTATCCTCTAGCATTGAATATTAGGGAATTAACTAATTTCTGCTCATTTCTCCTTGTATGCATGAAAATTATTTACTCAACAACTAAAGCTTAAATTGTACACTTGTAGTCCCATTGAGTACAGCAGGGTGAACTTTTGAATAGTCACTTGAAACTGTACTGCTGTGAATACTTAATCCCAAATAATGCTATTGCACTCAGTAAGACTTCTTGGTAAACATCTATAGCAGTTGTAGGGAACCACTTGCCCTCCAGATGTTTGTGGCTTCAATTCCTACAGTTCTTTACCATTTGCCATTATGGGAGTTGAAATCTGAAACATCCGGACGGTCATAGACTCCATATCTTGAGTATTTAAGATTGGGCTATGAGTATACAGAACTTTCTGGGAAGGAATAATAACCACAAGACACATTAGTAAGTGCCAAAATGGGAAGAACTTGTGTCTCAAATAGTAAATATATAAAAGAAGAAATAAGCGCCTTGGGGAGATGGTAACAGGGGAGGAGGGGTGTAAGATCTCTAACATCTTTGGGTGATCCTGGTTAAGATAATAGCATCTCCTTAATTTTAGCATTTGTGCTAACTTGGTAATTCTTCGATCCAGTGGAAAGCCCCTAAAACTTTATACTACATAGCCTGTTTTTCAAACTAGGATCATTATAATTTATGATCTTTGTTAAAATCCAAAATAAACCATAAAAATAATTATGGCTCGTCCAGGGTCAGGCTGTCTTCCACATAGCCTGGTCCTAAACCCTGAGGGGCTTAAGGCTGATGACAGCCTTTAGAGTATCAGTCCAGATGAACTCCCAAACTATGCATCTGCTTCTCTAGGAGAAGCACCTCCATCCAGGCCTATAGATTTGCCTGCGCACAGCACTTGTGTGTTATCCAGATTAAGCTTCAATTTGTTTGTCCTGTTTCAAACTGCCCCCAGAAGTAGATGAAGCTGTATATCATGATGGCGCTTTATGCCAAACCTCTGGATGCCAAATAATTTTATCCCAAGCCTTTTGAGACCTCAGAAGTCAAGGGCTGGTCTCCAGTTGGGTACTTACTTATCCTATTGGCACAGGATATTCTTCTCTGTTAACTCTGCTTCAGTTTCAGGTTGTTCAGGCTTTTTCATGTTTATTATGCCTAGCCTTCATTCTAAGCTATGTTTATCTTTGGAAAGAATCTGTAGCTAAAAAGTAAAAATTCTATTGAGTTCCTAAAATTCATTCTCTCTCTCTCTCTCTCTGTGTGTGCACACACATACATGTGCATGCACACGTACTCTGCTTCATTGACTTCCATCTTGATGGCCGTTCTCATAAATGAAAGCATTATAATGCCAACTGATTGGCTTCTTTCCAGGTTTTTGTGTTTGGACTAAACTGTAGTAACTGTCTGGGAACTGGAGATAACCAGAGCACCATTGTACCAAAGAAGCTTGAAAGTTTATGCGGAAAGCGGATTCGCAGTCTCGGTTATGGGAGTGGGCCTCATGTGGTACTCAGTACAGAAGGTAGGAGACCGCTTGTTCTTGAGCAATCCTAGTTGGTCTATTAACTCATAAAGTTAAAGGATTGTTCATTAGAAAGCAAACTTGAGTGGCTTGCTCCTGTTTTGAAAATGTCTTTGTTACCGGTCATCCTATTGGCGATAGTTTCATTATATCTCTTTGCTTGATACAGGTGCAAGCTCAAAGAACAGGGAAGGGCATTACCAGCCTCTTATGGTAAACCAGTTGTAGGCAGCCCTAAGCCCTAGAGCCACAGGTACCCTTCAGTCTGATCTCTAGTAGCTTTCTGCCTGATTTCAGGTGTCTTCTGCAGGGAGGGAGAAAGAAGAGTGGACTCTTCTGTGATGGGCTCTTACTCTATTTACTACACACCTTAGCGCGCCCCCCACTGCTTCCATGTGCCTTCCACCATAGAGTCCCCAGTGGACTATAATTTCCACAGAGAAATGTTTGCTCACCCATGCTCTGTCTCCTCAGAGTAACCGTGTGCGTGCTCTTGTCCACTTTTCCTATCCAGTTCCCACTGACATGAGCTACATTTACACTTGGATTACGATAATTCACTGTGTGCGGTTGCCTTTTGAAGACTGTTTGGAAAATTTTGGTGATACAAGAGCTGCTAGCAGTGTTAACTCCCCTGCTCCAACAACTCCATTGGCTGCTGGTCTGTTTCCGGGCACAATTCAAATAAAATCTTACATGGCTTAGGTCCAGGCTATCCAACAGAGTGTATCTCCCCTTATAAGCATGTCTAGATCTCAAGATCTGGGGGAGACACCCTTCTTTCAACCCTATCATGTTTGGTGGCAACATGAGAAAGCCTTTTCAGTGACTACCTGTAGACTTTGGAATTCCCTCCTTAGGGTAGCTGGAATGCCCCATCCTTGTTGTTCTCCCATCAGCAAGTGAAGAATTTTTTTATTCGGACAGGCTTTTAGAGCTGGATGCTTTTAAGGAAAGGACTGTAAGAGAATGCTGTCTTGTTTTAAATAGTACTGTTTAAATTTTTTTCTTTTCTTTTAAAGTACATGTTTTAAAGTTGTTTTAACATGGTCAATACATTACAGCAGGCCCTCCTTTATCATGACATCTGTGTGTGTGATTTCCAGCTCACGTAAAGCATTGCGTTGCTAGGCATTTACACACACAGTACTGCCTTTGAATATAATATAATAGAATGCAAGCATTCATGTTTTTCTTTATTCACAGAGGTTTCTGAAATGGAACCACTGGATGTTCGAAGGGCCCACTGTAATCTGTTTTAATGCTGACTTTTTGTATGTTTTTTAACTATATTGTAATCACTTTTATTAGTAAGGTGTCTTTGATTCCCAATTTTGGGGAAAAGGCTGGATGTTGTTGTTGATGATGATGATAATAGAAGGATTATCTACTGGTGCAGTGCCTTGGTAAATAGCTGAAATTGTGTGTGGAGTTTCTACTTTGTGGCTGTGAAAGCTGATGGTTTTGCCATCCTTAGCAGTATTTACTGAATTATGTTGCTTTTAATGCAACATCAACATGGTTTCAAAATACTTGAGGTGGGCAGTGATCTGTGCTAAGCTTGCACTGTATGTTAAAGGATGTTGTCTGAGGTGCTTTGGTTCCTTGGGCTGGAGGGAAACTTTATAGAATCATGTCACTGGAAGAGACCACAAGGGCCGTCCAGTCCAATCCTATGCAGCTATTTTTAGTAGTAAGCTGTTTGTCTTTCATTAAGTGCATTTTCTTCCAGTTAATGTAGGCTAGTTCCAGTGGTCTCTATTTCTAATAAAATCTGCTATTATTCTGTGGGGATAAGCAGAAGTATTGGAAGTTCAAACATAGTTGCTTGTTTTGGGGTCTAAATTTTTTCTCTTCTGGTTCTGTTAATTTGAATTGGAAAGCATCACTTAAGTATGACCTAAATTTAAGTAAATCATCACCTAAATCTAGATAAATACTGTTATTCAGGATGTTTATTCTTTTGTGTTTTCAATAGATGGTGAGGTGTATGCATGGGGGCATAACGGATATAGTCAACTTGGAAATGGGACCACCAACCAGGGTGTCACACCTATTCAAGTTTGTACCAATTTGTTAATTAAGAAAGTAATTGAAGTGGCTTGTGGATCCCATCATACCTTAGCACTATCCTCTGATGGTGATGTAAGTCCTTTCAAATAGATGCCAGTACATTTGTTGTTGGAAAACTTCTAAAGGTGTAACCTCTGAAAAATAAACTATTCTTCAAAGGTTACATGTTTAGAAGTTGTCCTTGAATGTCCAATGATATGCTGCCATTAATAATTGGCTTGTGTTTTCTTAGTGAAATATTTGTGCCTGAAATCATATCTTAAGAGATAACATGTTTTATGATGTACAGTAAACTACATTTACAGAAGGAGTGGACTACCATTATGCCTTGAAAGTCTCCATTTGGACAGAACCTTTAACATGCTGCATGCAAATAAGCAAAACAGGCTTAGTTTAAGGGTAGAGAAAACGTTACATGAAAGGCAATATAAAAGCAATGAGTTTATATTACTAATTTCAACTGAAGCTGTTATCTGAATAGCTTGCAACAGCAAGAGATTAAGTATTGTATTCAGTTTCTCAAGGTAGTAAGAAATTGTACATGTGAGGAAATTATCAAACACCCTAGAGACACATGACAGACTCAGCGTGAAGCACAACTGACTTAATTGATCTTCCATCCAGTATGGAATGTTAAATTGAGAGTTGGAAGTTAGTCATTGTAGCCAGTATCATGGTATAGTATCATCAGTCATGACACAGCAGCCACACTTCCCTGTTGTGTCATCATCAGTTCTTCGTGGTGTGGCATTTGGAAAAGGTCTGTGTATCTGTAGTATAGAGAATGAAACATACAACATTAATTTTTCAGTCTCTTCTAAGCCAGGTACATCACTAGCCATCCTGTTAAAACAGATAGATAAATTGCCTGCCAAAGGTTGTGGCACTTCTGCATTGCAGAATTTTTAGAAGGTTTAGAAACTTTGGGGTAATTCTTTATTCTGTTTCTGAAGGAACATTTGTAGTACAATCCCATGATTTCCTTCCATTTTTTCCTTCATGGAAAGGTATATGCCTGGGGCTATAACAACTGTGGCCAAGTCGGATCTGGATCAACAGCAAACCAGCCAACTCCTCGTAAAGTTTCCAATTGTTTACAGACTAAAGTTGTGGTTAGCATTGCATGTGGCCAGACCTCTTCCATAGCTGTAGTAGACAATGGTGAGGTAAGCATTCTGTGTTTTTCCTACTTTTGGGCTCTGCTTCTTTATATGGAAATGCTAAAGCACAGAACAAGCTGTATGTAGATATACCAGACACTCTAGTTAAACTGGGGAGCTGTTGCTGTTTTAAACTGTATACCTGGTGCTTCTTCATTTTAGGTGGTTTATGTCCAGTTATGAAATATTATATACCTGCACAGGCATGTTCCTCTTCCAGGGTTTAGAAAATATTTCTGAGGGCATACTGGAGCACTTAGAAGGAAAACATACGGCATCCTTTTGGTATCCTTCCAGTGGTGTGATGGAACGGGGAGAGAGGACTTTAAGTTATTCTTTTCCCTCTACGCCTCAGCGTAAAATCTACTCAGGAGATGGGGAATTCTTTGGAGGGGTATACAAGATATTGCAGGGGCTGGGAGGGGAACAAGGAGGTAATTCTTAAGATTTTGTTTCCTCTGTCCTCATGAGAGAGTTTTTCTGTCAGCAGAGAGACACTGGTTGAACACCACAGAGATTTAGTAGGTTTTGGTGTTAAGAAATTAACTTTAGAAACAATTTAAGTTGCAGAAAGTCTAGCCACTAGAAATTGCAGATGCCTTTTTGGAACATAGCATATAGTCAGGTTCATTTGGTCTGTACGTGGGAGTGTGAGGGTAGTGGGAAATCTGTACAGTAGTATGTGAGAGTAATCTGTGTGTCTAATTTATATAACAGTAAGCTCCTGTTTGTTTTTTCTCTCTTTCTCATTCCTTCTTTTCTTTCTATCATACACCACAACATTTCAAAGTCTGTGCCAAATGAAGGAAAAATTCTCAGTTTGATGACCTTCATGGAAAAGAGTTTTATATTCTTAAGCATTACATAAGAAGCACGATGAATTGGCCTCTTTGAAATTTGTATGCTTATGTCTACTGTTGTGTGGTAAATGTACTAGTGGATAGAGTTGGGGTCCATACCATGCTTTTCTGCTCAAGCCTTGTACTCCCAGTTCTTTCTCATTTCCCTTCTCCCCCATAATGGCCCTTGGGTGTGGTTAATAATTGTGGGGCGTATGTGAGGGTTGTTGTTGTTCATTTTGCAATCCGGCTCTTGGCTGCCCAGGCAACCTCCTAAATGCTTGAGTAGATTCACAAAAGGGTTCCTTATTCCAGTAATACATGTGAGAGTAGTGTTTTCTGAGGAACTGAACAGTGCACAGCTTTACTTCCAAGGCCCGGATATTGGAAAAAATAATTTTGGGATTGCAGCTTCCAGAATCTCCCAGTTAGCATGGCCACTGCTGGCCAGAAAAGTCCAGGCATTTTGGTCTGAAAGAGTTCCTTTTCCATACTCTGGAGATGCCCCATTCAGGTGAAAGGGGAAATGAAACTTGGTCTCTGTTAAAGTTATATGCATCAGTAAATTGAATTATTGCTACAGTCAACATTTCAGGTCCACCCTCACCCCCACATTTCCCTCAAGGGGGAAAAAAGAAGCAAACTAGGAAATGGGGTAGCAACAACAAACTGCACTGCATCGGTTTCTTGAACACTGTAACTTTCCATTCCCGCAATCTGAGTATATTTAAATCATTGGGCTGCTTGAAGCAGGTTGTATTATTTGAAATCTCTCTACCTGATGGCTGTGGAACAAAGCTAGGGCCATTATTAGAGAAGGATGCAGAAAGACTCTTATCTGTAGGTAAAAGGAAAGAAAAGCATGACCAATGAAACCCCTCAGATGGTTAAGGACAGATGAGAAGGAAAAACTGTTCAGCAACTTGTGCGTAGGGGCAAAGATAATTAATATAGTAATCAGCGCAAAAAAGGAGATGAAAACAACAAAGGAGAGAGTACAAGATGTCTTTTTCATAAAATGTAAGAAATCAAAAGGAAAGAATACTGAATGAACTACAAGGGAACACATCGTTTGATCAGGACAAAATAAAATGACAAGGAAAGTAGTATATTGAAGAACATTAAAAAGATAAAGAGATAACAGATTATTTGAAAGTAAAACCCTTTGACAAGGGCCTACAGTTCTAAAAAGCAAATGGGAAGCAGCTCTCAGATCAACTTTGGAATAATAAATCATTAAGAATAAATGGCATACCAATAAAGCTGTTTCGAGCTGTAGAGTCAGAGTTCATCAAAATTCTAACAAACATCTCCCAACAAATGTGGTAAACAAAACAATGGCCTATAGAGTGGACTCACTTGAGACACATTCCAATCCCCAGAAAGGAGACACCAGAGATGTAGTAATTATCAGCATTGCTCTAATTTCCCATGCAGACAAAGTGATGGTCAAGACTTTACAACAAAGACTTTTGCCATATATGGAGCAAAAAATGCCAGATGTCAAAGCTAGGTTCAGAAAAGGAAGAGGCACTAGAAATCACATTGCAAAAATGTGTTGGCTGAAGGAATGCACCAAAGAATTTCAGAAGAAACCCTCTGATTGTGTAGGTCATGAAAAACTACAAGTTGCTCTTTAAAAAATGGGAGTGCCACAACATTTGATTGTCCTAAGCAGTACTCTGGAGAAGAGACCACTGTCAGGACAGAATATGGAGAAACAGAATGGTTTTCACTTGTTAAAAGGGCCAGATGGAGGTACAATTTATCACTCTGATCTTTCTCTGCAGAATATATCATATGGAAAGTAGATTTATATTTGGAGGAAGGAATCTAAAAAATGAGGAAGAAATATCAATTTAAAATATGCATTGAACACTGTATTACTGGCAGAAAATAGCAAGGACTTGGAAGTTCAAAAGCAATTGAACATTAAGAAGTCAAAAATAATGACCATATTAGATTTACATTACTTTAAAGTGGGTGACAACATAGTTAGAGATCTTCTATATCTGTGGTCAGTCATCAATTAAAATGCAGACTATAGTCAAGAAACCAGAAGGAAACTTGGAAGGGTAGCTAGACAAGAATCTTAAGCCAAAGTCATGGCATAGTATTTCTAGTTTCTAAATACAGATATGAAACATGGACAGTGAAGAAAGCTGACAGGAAGAAAATTAATTCATTTGAAATGTGGTCCTGGAGAAGAGTTCTGCAGATATAATGGACTATCAAAATTACAAATGCATGGGTTAAAGAGCAAATTAAGCCTGAACCCTCTCCCTAGAGGACTGAATGACTAAACTGAAGCTGTCATATTTGGGGTATATCATGAGAACACATGACTCATTGGAAAAAATGCTCAGGAAATTTGAAGACAGTAGGGAAAGAAGAAGACTGCATTAAAGATGGATTGACTCAGTCAAAGAAGCCATAAGCCTGAGCTTGCAAGAATTGAGCAGGGCAGTTGATGAGTAGGGCAATTGGAGGAAAACCTCCTTGTATTTCGTGCCTTTTCCTTGGCCATGCTCTGCTAGCTCCTTTTTTGACCATCATTCCAATTAAACTTGAATTCTGTACAATTTCAGGGGCAGAGAATGGCATTTCTGAGATAGTCTCTTTTGACATATATTTTTTTAAAATGGAAGACTCCAGCGCTAGTTTTAAATAATAAGGACTTGCCAGATAATAGCTTCCAGAGTATTTGAGTGGAAAGATCTATCCTTGTCACCTCTTCTCACTTACTTTCTCATGATAAAAAGGGATGCTGTGTCCACAGTAGCACCCTGAGCACAGCTGATATCACCTAACTTTGGAAGCTAAGCAGAGTCGGGCTTGGTTAATACTTGCAGGAGAAATAAGCAGGGATCACCAGCGATGGCTGAGAATGAATCCTGTCAGAAAACCTGGAGAGTCATAGCTGCTGGTCAGAGTTGACCATGCCGGGGCAAATGGGTCGGTGGTCTGAAATGTTTTGCTTCCTGTGTTTCTGCTGTCCTCTTGCATTCCATCCTTCCAAGAGCAGACTTCCTGGTGTTTTCCCAGGCTCTGGTGTGCCACCAAGGCCAAGAAAGAACCATTGTGGTGCTTTGATTAATTCTTTCTGGTTCATAGGAAGTACATGTTGGAATTGACAAGACTTACAACTCTAGTTATTATGGGGTTAATTGGTCTATTGATGTTATAGAGGACCTTCACCTGCTACTGTTATTGGAAGCAGGTGTAAAGGCTCTATAAGAGTAGCATTGTTTTAGTGGACACTTACTTCCACTTCCTGATTTGCTGTTGCTGCAGTTTGTATCATATCCTGCTTCATTGTGGTATTGTATTATATTTTGATATATTTTGTATTTTAACTTGCCAAACTTGCTCATGTTCACTTTTAACCTTTTGTACATGAAGAATCTATATACTATGCTTATTTTTAACTAGAATATATAAAAGAATATTTCTCTTTCTTTATTTGTCTTCTGAATTCCCTTTTTATTTACAAGAGTACAGACTTCAGTGGACTGTCTCCCTTCTCTCACTATGCTGGAATTCCCCCCTCCATAAGTTTGTATGAATGATTCCAGGCCACATCTGGAAAGTACTTAATATGTATCAGTCTCTAATAATTATGTGTCTTACTAAAACTTGAAAGACACATGAAACTAGATTAACATCTCTTTTCAGGAATGCATATGAAGTGCACCCCTGAATATAAGGAAAAATGCAAGTAGAAAAGAGAAACTCTGACTGGAGTGTATATGGTTGAGGTTAGGTGTTTTTTGGGTTGCCTTTATCAATGTGCTTTCAGCTTTATGAAGTTCTTGTAGCTCTTCATCTTTTATTCCCTCTCAGCTACAACTCTTTTTGTGCAAGCAGTGGATAAAATTAACTGTTCTTCCTCCTTTACCAAGGTGTATGGCTGGGGTTATAATGGCAATGGGCAACTAGGTCTTGGAAATAATGGCAATCAGTTAACACCATGCCGAGTGGCAGCGCTGCAAGGTGTTTGTGTAATGCAGGTACGTATAAAGGTTTTGCAGTATGTCTTGCTTAAAGAAAAAGTTTATTATGAGCTTCATCTAATCTCTGTGAATATCCACTTAGAACAAGTCTAGTCTGCAAATAGTTGGTATTGGGAGGGGACTGGCAGTGAAAGCGTATGGATTAAGTCCCATTTTAGCTGCCGCAGCTGCTCCTTAGGGTAACATGCGAGTAACACTACTAGTGACACAATTAGGAATTTAGCAACACAACACAAGCAACACAGACTTGCCCTCTGTGAAGTGACCCCAATGGCTGACCACAGGTAGAATGCTGAAAACTTCTTTGTTACATTCCAATTATTATTGTTCTGAAGCTTTCACACTGCAGTTGCTTCACATTCATACTGGAGTATTTGATCAACCTACAAGAGGGGCTGCAAAGGAGATGGCAGGACTAGTTAATAAGTCCATAGAGTGAGTTATAAACTTACTGCTTACAGTTGTACTTTTTATGCATGGAAGATATCAAGATGTTGTGTGTATTAAAACTGCCAGCACAACAAAATTAGCCCAGGTTTTCGGTTTTCCCGGAGTGCTTTCCCTGAGACCTTTAGGGATGAAAAAAGGAGGAGGAGTCCGAAGCAAGAACAAGGACTGCCAGCAGCACTCTCTCTGTTTTCACTTGTTGTAAAACTGAATGCTCTGTCTTTTCCCCCTGGATGAGCAGGAGAGGGGGCGTGGATCCCAGGGTTATTCTGTCCTGTGGAGGTCCCCCCTCTTGCCCGTCAAGGCTCGTGGGGAGTTTTCTCCCCCTCTCAGAGACCCTTTTGCCTGTGGAGATTCTTACCTATGCCCCATACATTCCCAATTGAGAAAGCTGGGGGCAGGGTGGGATTATGCTGTTACTATCAACCAATTATCTCCTACCATTGGAAAGACATGTTTTATCTCCAGCCAGCGATGGGCCTTCCACTTCACTTCACTGGTGAGCAAAGCCTCCCTGACCCAGATAGTGGCTACAGGATTGCCCCTGTAGCTGCCACCTAGTTCGCTGGCCCAGATAGTGGCTGCAGGATTGCCCCTGTGGCTTCCACCTAGTTCGCTGGCCCAGATAGTGGCTGCAGGATTGCCCCTGTGGCTTCCACCTAGTTCGCTGGCCCAGATAGTGGCTACAGGATTGCCCCTGTGGCTTCCACCTAGTTCGCTGGCCCAGATAGTGGCTACAGGATTGCCCCTGTGGCTGCCACCTAGTTCAGAAGCATCACTCTGCTATATACTCCCTTTTCCTCATCAGCAAAAGACTTAGCTGGAGCTGCTGGCTCCCAGTGCAAACAACAGCTGTAGCAACAATCCTGTTGTTGGTGTCTGGGTTAAGGGGACTTGCCTGCCCCTTGCCTTACCTCATTGAGAGGAAACGCCCCCCCCCTTCCACAGGCTTACTTATGACATACAATTGTATGGTGAAGTCTCTCGTGAGTAGAGAGCCATTGTCCCACCAAACTTCTCTTGCTGTCTGACAGAGTGGAAAATTTGACTTTTTTTTTTGTAAGTATAGAGTAGCCAAGAAAAAGAAGTTACCTAGTGTTTTGGTGTGGCAAAGGGGATCTTAGCTCTGTAGGACTCTTTGGAGAGGAGCTCATGGTCTCACAGACATTGTTATATAGCATAGTCATGTTTAGCATATTGCTGCCTATTTCTCTAGTGCTCTCTTGCTGCCTGCTTGGCAGAGTGACAGCATAATCACCCCACAAGATATGCTGAAACTGAAAGTTTTGTGCCCTTTCATTGCAATGTATGTATGGTTTCTTTGAGATTTAATAGAATAAAATATAAGTAAACACTATGATCGGCATAATTGAGAGTCAGTGATTTATATAGCTTAAAAGAGTAGCGAGTTACATATATTTGATATTAAATGTGGATTGTTTCTCAGTGATTAAGCGAGTTTTGTACCAAATTATCAATAATTGTAAATGAAGCATTTATGGTGCACTTGGAGATGACTCTAGCATTTTACTTGTCTGTGTAAAGTGGTGTGCTATATTTTTAAAATATTTTACTGAAACTATGTTTTAAATATGTTTTAATCGTGTTTTTAATATCATTGCTGTTTAATTCTTTTTAACTTTTGTAAATGTTTTAGCTGGATCTTTTTTAAATTGTTGTAAGCTGCCTTGCATCCTATTTTAGGAGAAAGGGTGGTTATAAATTGAATAAATAAAATAAATAGGACCCATGCTGAAACATGCAACCAGTAGTATGTTTTAGGCAGTGACATCTTGTATTAGTTCTTGCATCCACTTCCGTCTTTGTTTTTTGAGAATATTAACTCTTTACTTTCTTTATGAACCTACTTGCAGATTGCCTGTGGCTATGCGCACACATTAGCACTAACAGATGAGGGCTTACTCTATGCCTGGGGAGCTAACACTTATGGGCAGCTTGGGACTGGCAACAAAAGCAACCAGCTAAGCCCAGTGCAGATCCTGATGGAAAAAGAGAGGTAAAACTTGCTGCAACTAACCTGTGGGGAGCTGGGTGGCAGGAATGTTTTGTCAGCCTTCTGTTTATGGTTCTGGGAGAGCGGTATGTGTGTGCACTTGTCTTTCTCATTTGGAAAAGACAACATTCTGTAAAGGCAAACTCCTCACAACAAGCTGTGGGGCAAGGGGCTCAGTTATCCTTTTCTCTCCTTTCATCTCTACCCAATTCTCTCTCCAATCAGTGAGGAGGATTGGGTAATTTCCAGCTATGATGCTTTTCCTCGGAAAACTTTCCATTGCTAGAAATGGATTCTTTTATCAAATTCATCTGGTAACAAATCAAATGAAAGTATCAAATGAAAGTGTTTTCTCGGGTGTTTTATCCTAGAAATTTCATTTTTATTTGCACAGCTGTTTAGACATTTTAAAATAGTAACAGTTTTCAGTGCCTTCTTTTCCCATTAAAACCTGTACAATATGAAGTGTGAAGTATTCTAATGTAAGTCACTTTCAATTAAAGCTTTGAATCTGAGTATTACAGTTAACCACAGATCTTAACCACTGTATTAACCTTCCTTCTATCAGATATTTCACTTCACTACCTTTGATTATTAGAACAATGTTCACTATTTATAGAACAAGCAAAAACATACTCTACTTCTAAAAAAATTGGTTTACTAAATATAATTCAGATGTGCTTTGGGTCTCCATTGAACTAAAAAGCAATGGAAAATTTTCAGATTCAAAACTTTCTGGCAAAGCTGCATCACTTCACTTCTTTCAACAGGATAGCAGCTTTTTAAAAGACTCCTCCATTTTCCTTCGTCACTATTCTCAGTTAACAAGCTCTTTCCTTTTACCTCCATTATCTACCTTCCTTCCTTCTGATCTCCCTCTCCTTCTGAACCAGGTAGTGTTTGGTAGGGAGAGAAGAATAAAAAAATCTTTTAAACCGATTCCACGCCCACAGGTACAGTGGTTGTTCAGTGGGATGAGAGAAACAGATATATTTTGACTCCAAATCAGGAGTCATTTTGACCTTCTTCAGCTTTTTTTTTCCCACTTGAAACAAACAAAAGAGGAGAGTACCCCTTCCTTCTTTACATCAGAGGTCACTTGCAAAGCAGAATTCAGAAGAGAAGACCCCTGGAACAATTGATCAGCACACCTTCCCTTGTCAACTGTAGAAAGAGTAACCAGTTATTCTATAACTCTTGGCCAGTTTGGTCATCCATATAACAACAACAACAACAACAATATTTATTTATAGCGCCCTTTACGCCAAAGGACGAAACATCAACATATACAATCAGGGACAAAGACAACAAAACAGAACACCACAACAATACATGGAATGAAATCCCCAACACTCCACCAGTTGCTGCCCATCTCAGCACCTTAAACACAACTCAGTGGCTTAAGATGGTGAGTCAAAGAGGAAGGTCTTCAGCCATTTGCAAAAACAGGTGAGATCCTCCTCCAGCCAGAGGTCCAAAGGAAGACTGTTCCAGAAATGCAGAGCCAGATCTTGTGAAAGGCTCACATTCTTGACAAGGCTGTACGCATTGGTGGAACAGACAATAATCCTTTTCCTGTAGATCTCAAATTTCTCGATGGAACGTAGCAAACAAGCCGAGCTGCAAGGTACTGAGGTACATCCTCCTCCTGCCCCCTCACATCCCACACATCACGTTAATTATTGAGTATAATTCCCTCTATCCTTACTGTTGGACGTGGAAAGTGGTTGTTAGGGAGCTGCTATCCAAATTCTTTCCCGTACAGATCCCACTGGGTGAGAGGAAGTGGGACACCACTTCCAGCACATATATCCCCCATTCTCATGTGGGGAGCATAGGCATTGCCAGTTGTGCAGCAGCAAGAAAAGAGCTCCTCTGGCCCTCTTGGTTTTTGCTCTGTTGGAGCACCTGTATCTCTCTCCCGTGTCTGAGTTTTTCTTCTCTGCTTCTGAGAGCAGCAAGGCGTTGTCAGAGTGGGTTGAGTATAACACTCTTGGAAAAGGAAAGAGAGGTTCTAAACTGGTAGCTGTGATCAGTAGTAGACTGGATGAGAGTGAAGAAACTGAAACTTAGGCCATTTCCACACTGGTTTCTGGCTGGTCCCTCCCTAAACTGCAAATCCTAGGATTCCATAGGATGTTGAAAGTGGAATAATAGCACGATAACAGTCTAGTGTGGAAATGATCTTAGTCCAGACAAGAAAGAAGTGCTCCTGGTTAGTTAAGGAGCAGATCAGTCAATAGGGATTCAGCTTGTGCTGGATAGCGTTTATGTTCCCTAGAAGACTCAGGTCCATAGCTTAGACCTTCAGCTGGACTTAAATCTAAACCTAGATGCCCAGGTTTCAGTGGTGGTCAAGAGTGTGTTTGCACAGCCAAAGCTTGTGTGTCAGCTTTGCTCTTCCCTTGAGATGTCAGAATTGTCCATGATGATTGATGCCTTAGTTATCTCATTTCGATTACTGAAATGAAGTACTGTAATGGAATGCTGGGCCTGCCTTTGAAGTGTGTTTGGAAACTTCACTGGTCCAAATAGCTGCAGGCAGATTGGTAATTAGGGTTGGCTACAGGGACCTCACAAATCCCTCATTTCAGCAGCTCCACTGCCTGCCTGTCTGTTTCCAGGCACAATTGAAAGCAGTAGTCATGACCTATAAAGCCTATATAGGTCCAGATTATTCGAAGGAGCATATTCTCTCATAAGAACCTGCTTGTGTTTTGAGGCCCTGTCTCCCACTGCCCTCACAGGTGCATCTGGTGGGAACATGGGAGAGACCCTTCTTAGTGGCTGCTCCCAGTCTTCAAAATTTTATTCCCAGAGAGAAGAATAAGGAGAATAATAAGAATATTCTCCTTATGCCTTTTACAACTGGATTTTTAAAATCATTTTTAATGTTTTATATTTTCACATTGTTTTTAATCTTTTCATGTTCTAATTACTTTTTTCTTTTGTATATCATGAATTTTTGTCTGTTTATTTTTAATTGTAAGTCACTTTGAGTCCTGAGCTGGGAAAAGGATGGGATATTATTTGTATTAATGTTAGTAATAATAATTATTAATATTAATGATGATGATTCTAGTAACAATAATAATAAGGAGGAAGCTGTCCCAGCTTCCCTAGGAAAGACATTCTAAAATCTGTGAGCAGCTACTGAGAAGGACCTTCTCCCTCATACCCAACTAACATTCCTGGGAAGGTAATGAGACTGTAATAAGGATCTATTCAGAACCAAACTTAGATCAGCATGAATGTGAGTCACCTGAGGTCTAGAACTGTTGGCTCAGTACTTGTTGACATACAAGGAAGCATAAATTAAGAGTTATCAGATGTGCATTGTCAGGCTTTCTCCACAGGAGCCAGTTATCAGGTCAGAGATGGTTTCCAGTAGAAATTACTTGCTGCCCATCTCTACACAATTTACTCTTTGCTAAACAAGAATGGAGCATTCTTATTGTGAGTGCAGCTTCTCTTTGGAGGTAGGAAGATGGGTAGCTAGTACCTCCAAAGACATATTCGGGATTCAAAACAACATTAACAGCTTGGAGAACTTGGACAAAGCTAACAAAATGAATTTCAAAATGGATGAAAAGCCCTACATTTAGGCAGGAAAAAAAATCAGATATTGAAATATAAGATAGGTAATAAGCTGGCTTGTCGGTGGTGCATATGAAAAGATCTGAGAAACCACAGCCAGAATTTGAGTCAACATTATGTGTCAGGAAAAAAAAGCTGTGTCAGGAGAAAAAAGAAAGCCCATAGGCTTTCTGTATCCATAAAAATGTAATGTCCACCTCAGAGGATATAATAGTGCCACTCTGTTATGCCTTGGTCAAATCTCATCTAGAATACTGCTGGCCACAACAATTCAAGACGAATATTGACAAAATGGAACATGGTCAGAGGACAACAACAATGATGGTAAAAGTTGAAGGAGAAAAGTTGAGGGAGTTGTATGTATTTAGCTTAGAGATGGAGAAGTGACATGATATCCATCTTCAAGTATTTGAAGAGTTGTACATGGAATATGAACTGTTCCAGAGAAAAGCGTCTGAAACAGTAGATTCAAATTAAAGGAAAGGAAATAATGACTGAACATTAGTAAATCTCCCTGATGGTAAGAGCAATATGACAGTAGAATGGTTTTGAGATGGGCTAGATGGGCATCTGGCAGGGATGCTTTGGCAGTGGATTCTTCCATTGGTGGGTTTGGGTCAAGATGGCCTTTGGAGTTCCTTCCAACTCTACATTTCTGTGATTTTGTGGGACACCATGCTTCACCTCTTGATTGGACTGTATTGCTTTTGCACACAAAGTGTGTGAAGGCCCTGTTTCTCTTCTGGATTGTATCTGGCTTTTGTGGTTTAGAGGAGGTTCTTCCAGCTTGCTTTCTGCTGTGTGTTTGTTTGCAGTTTCTCCCTCCGTTTTTTGCTAGTTTGCTGGTTAAATAGTTTCTAAATAGCCTTATTTCTTTAGCCTGTTGGCACCCCATTGGGTGCAATTCCTTGGTTTTTTTCAGTTACAGCTTTCTCAGACTGTGAGGCTTCCACCACCAAGAGTGGAGACAGGAAGTTAGGTAGAAGCTCTTCTGCCAGAGCCTGTTGACAGGACTTGCCCTCTTAAGGATATCCCTCTATGTCCAAAGAGAAGAAACATTCGTAGTAAGTTGAAAGTTTGATTTTCATAGAAAAAAGTGCATATCAATAGCTTTTACTTCTCCACCAGCTAGAGAACTGCAGTTTGGTATGTGTAATCTATAAAATAGAGCCATGGTAGTATCGTGGTTTGAATGTTGGACTGGAATTCTTAGTTGTCTGATTAGCTGTGGAAACCCACTGGGTGACCTTGGGCAAGTCACACTCTCAATCTAAGATGAAGGCAATGACAAATCTCCTCTGAATAAGTCTTGCTAAAAAAAGCTTATGAAAGGGTTGCTGTAAGTCACAGTCAACTTGAGTGCACATAACACTGGCAAGTCTGTAAAATTCCAATTTTACTAGAGAAGATTAAATTTTAAAAAAGTTCTGTTCAACTCACTCATGTATCAAGACATAGCATAACATCTCTCATCTCAGAAGCATTACGGCTTTGTATATCATTTGCTGAGGAGCCTGATGGAGGGTGCAATTGCACTCCTGTCTTTCTGGAGGATTTCCCATAGGCAACTGATTGGCTGCCGTGTGAAGACAACTTCAGACTGGGCAGACCCATACTCTGATTCAACATGCTTGCCTAGTTTTTTCAGCTCTTTTTGTCAGTTTCTTTCCCTGCCTTTGCCTAAATTCTGGGTCTTTCCTTTTTGTTTATTTCATGCTCCCCCTTTTCTCTCTGTGTTCCTGTTGTGGCTTTCAGTTGGAAATCTTTAGTTTGTTCTTTCTTTCTCTTAGTAAAACAGGCAGTGGAGAAGGTTAAATTTTTGCTTGGCCAAAATCTGAAGCTTTAGCCCCTGGAGCTTCAGAAATCCCAAAGAAAAAGAATCTGAAGTTGCTCTTAAGAAAACTCCTGAAGCAGCAGCCATATTGGTCAGGATGACAGTTTCCGGTCCCTTGTTTATTAGGGTTTCTCTACTTTGTATGGAAAAGACCTAGATGTGAAGTGTCTGCATCCAGGTCTTCTGAAAATTTGTAAGTCTACTGGGTTTTTTTTTTCTGTTGTCACTCTGGGTTCTGTTTCTTTTCCTTCCAAGATTTAAGTGATTGTTACCATCTTGAGATGTTACACACGAGTGAAATAGTGGGAGATGGTTGTGTGAACTTGAGAGCTTACTGGCCAGAGCCTCTTTTAGGAAACCTCAGCTATTTGGGGCTTGCACCCTAAAAGCTATAAAAGAAACAAAAGAAGTGCAAGAAGAAGAGACTGCTGTGCTTTTTAAGCACCCCAGCCAAATTTGATTATAGTCAAAGCAGCTGAATCTGAATCATCCAAAAATGCTCACACTTCTCTGGCAAATAAGGAGGGGCATCAGATCTGCAAGATGTATTCCACAGCAGGTTTCTCTTTCAGAATAGCAAGTTACCAGGCTTGTATGGGGCCTAACAACAGTTCCTCTGGGAACAGACTGCCCCCTAAATGGAACATCTCTTGAGCCATGACAAGAAGGTGGTGCTGCTTTTCTACTCTGAAGTGCATATATTGATAGCTCAGCAGATTACCACATTGAACATGTGGTAGACTGTAGTGTGAAGGTCATGGGCAAGTAGGCATGCACAGAGTATGGGAAATAACCAAGAGGAACTCCAATTCTTAGTAAAACAAAATAAATATGGTTTAATAGGTGTCACTGAAACCTGGTGGGATGAATCTCATGATTAGAATGTAGGAATAGGGGAGTATAACCTATTTCGCAGAAATAGACCAAACAAGAAAGGAGGAGGAGGAGTCTTATATGTCAAGGATGTTTTCACCTGTGAAGAGATTCATGAGTTAAATCTGGGAAGCCAAGTTGAGAGCATCTGGGTAAGAATTAAGGGAGTGAGAAACAATAGGGATGTGATTGTGAGGGTTTGCTGCAGGCCTCCGGGCCAGCCTGAGGACTTGAATGAGGCATTCCTGGAGCAGATGACCACATATTCAAAAAGGAGTGATGCAGTGTTAATGGGGGATTTCAATTATCCTCATATTTGTTGGTAGTCAAACTCTGCCAAGACCGCAAGGTTCCTTGCTTGCCTTGCAGACAATTTCATGGTTCAGAAGGTGGAAGAGGCGACAAGGGGATCGATTATTTTAGATCTGATGCTGACCAATAAGGATGACCTTGTTGATGAGGTGGAGGTGGTGGCATCCTTAGGAGGGAGTGACCATGCTCTTGGAGTTTGTCATTCAGTGGGAAGAAGAAGCCAAGTGTAGCCAGACATGCATTCTAGACTTTAAAAAAGCTGATTTCTGAAACTTAGGGAGTTACCTGCTGAAACTTCATGGTCAAGAATACTGAAAGGAGTTCATGACGGATGGGAGTTTCTTAAAAGTGAGATACTGAAGGCACAATTGAAAACTGTGCCAGTAAGGAGGAAAAATGGCAAGTGTCTAAAGAAAGTGGAAGAGTTGACTAAAGAACTCTCAGCTGAGCTAAGTTTTAAAAGAAACATGTACTAGAAATGGAAGAATGGCAAAACCACCAAAGAGGAATTCAAGCAAATAGCCAGGATAAGTAGGGAGAAGGTCAGAAAAGATTAAGTGCAGAAGAACTCAGGCTTGCCAGAGACATCCAAAACAGTAAAAAGGGCTTTTTTAGATTTGTCTGCAGCAAAAGGAAAAACAAGGAAATGATAGGGTTGCTGTGTGGAGAAGATGACCAATTAATAATGGGCGGGGGGAGGCAGAACTACTCAACACGTTCTTTTCCCCCAAAAGGATAGGAGTACTCAACCTGGGAGATGGGGAGCAGGTGAGGAAGGAGGGGAAATGCAGCACAGAATAAGTAGAGAAGTAGTACAGGAATATCTGGCTAAACTAGATGAATTCAAGTCTCCAGGGCCAGATGAATTACATCCAGGGATATTAAAAGAACTGGCAGAAGTCATTTCTGAACCACTTGCAATAATGTTTGAGAACTCTTGGAGAACAGGAGAAATCCCAGCAGACTGGAGGAGGGCAAATGTTGTCCCCATCTTCAAGAAGGGGAAAAAAGAGGACCCAAATAATTATCGCCCAGTCAGCCTGACATCAATACCAGGAAAGATCGTAGAGCAGATCATTAAACAGTCAGTTTGTTATTACTTAGAAAGCAATGCTGTAATCACTAAAAGTCAACATGGATTTCTCAGAAATAAGTCGTACCAGACTAATCTTATCTCCTTTTATGATAGGGTTACAAGCTTGATAGATGAAGGGAATGCTGCAGATGTAGCATATCTTGACTTCAGTAAGGCTTTTGACAAAGTTCCTCATGACATTCTTGCAAAGAAGCTAGTAAAATGCGGGCTGGACAGGACTACTGTCAGGTGGATTGGTAATTGACTGACCAACCGAACCCAAAGAGTGCTCACCAATGGCTGCTTTTCATCCTGGAGAGAAGTGACTAGTGGGGTGCCACAGGGTTCTGTCCTGGGCCCAGTGCTATTCAACATCTTCATCAATGGCTTGGATGGAGGAGTGGAGGGCATGCTGATCAAATTTGCAGATGACACCAAATTGGGAGGGGTTGCTAATAGCCCAGAGGACAGGATCAAAATTCAATATGACCTTGACAGATTGGAGAGCTGGGCTAAAGTTAACAAAATGAATTTCAACAGAGAGAAATGTAAGGTCCTACACTTAGGCAGAAAAAATGGAATGCACAAATATAGGATGGGAGATGTGTGGCTGGATAGCAGTACATGTGAAAGGGATCTAGGGGTCTTGGTAGATCACAAGCTGAACATGAGTCAGCAGTGTGATGCGGCAGCCAAGAAAGCCAACACGATTCTTGGTTGCATCGATAAGAGTATGGTGTCTAGATCGAGGAAGGTAATGGTACCACTCTATTCTGCATTGGTTAGGCCTCATTTGGAATACGATGCCCAGTTCTGGGCACCTCTATTCAAGAAGGATATCAGCAAGCTGGCACGTGTCCAGAGGAGGGCGACCAAAATGGTGAAGGGTCTGGAAGCCATGCCCTGTGAGGAACAGCTTAGAGAGCTGGGTATGTTTAGTCTGCAGAAGAGAAGGTTAAGAGGGGACATGATAGCCATGTTTAAGTATTTGAAGGGATGTCATGTTGAGGAGAGAGCGGGCTTGTTTTCTGCTGTTCCAGAGACTAGGACAAGGAGCAATGTATTCAAGCTGCAGGAAAGGAGATTCCACTTGAACCTCAGGAAGAACTTCCTGACAGTCAGAGCTGTCCAGCAGTGGAATATGCTGCCTCGGAGTGTGGTAGAGTCTCCTTCTTTGGAGGTTTTTAAACAGAGGCTGGATGGCCATCTGTTGGGAATGCTTTGATGTGTGTTCCTGCATAGCAGGGGGTTGGACTTGATGGCCCCTGGGGTCTCTTCCAACTCTATGATTCTAACCCACAGTGCAAGGTTACCCATTGAAGGCCTTCTATTTAACGAACAGAGGTTGTTCCATGCTTCCACAGATAAGAAGCTGGAGCTCAATTGGAAAATTGAAGTATGATCTTCTGTCCCAGGCTGCACAGCATGCAAAACCATACTAGTTGAAGCTTTTCCTGCCTAAACAGGTCTCATGATCTCCATCTCATCTCCACTCCAGAACAACCTCTTAAGGTTCCTCCTCTTTTTGATGTTCTTAGAGTCAGTCAAAGCATTGCTATTTCACCAAGAAACTCTGATTCCAGATATCATTTCTGACTTCCCGTTTTTCCAAGCAGCTACCAACCCTACTTGCCTTTCCGCAACTGGTTAGCACCCTCCTTCAAGAGATGGCCTGTTGTCACTACTGATTTGTGTGCCCTCTAAGTGTGCAAAGGTATTCTGCTGAGTTTGATGAGCTGTCCCTAGTGAGAATCTTCACATACATGAAACCTTCAGATGATCTTGACCAGAAGATCACAAGGCTCCTACAGAAGTGTGTGATAGAGCAAGTCCACCCATCTCTGTCATCTCTTTGAGTTCTCATCATGGCACTTTTTATCCTCACGTAGGATGGAGGCTTGCACTTGATCTTAGGGAATTTAATTCCTTCAGGCCCTAGAAAGCAGTTAAGGACGTTTACTCTGTCAAGTATCTTTCTCCTTCTCTGCAAAGGAGATTGGTTCACCTCAATACACGTACTGGACACTTGCTTTCATGTTCGTATTCACTCTTCCAGCAGATGCTTCCTCTGATTCTTTTTCAGTCTGGAGCATTATGAATTTCACATCCTCCCCTTTGGCCTTGCAATGTCCCCAAGGGTTTTCACAAACTGTCTGGCTGTGGTAGCAACTTGGCTAAAGGTCAAAGGAGTCTCCGTCTTTAGTTCACTGGCTGATAGTCTCCCTTTCTTTCCACCAGGCCCTTCAAGTATCCACCTTGTGGTATCTTTCCTTTAGGACCTGGACTTCATGATAATTTGGAAGAGGCCTTTGTTATGTCCGTCCCATCATATCCAGCTTATGAGGACAATGCTGGACCCTGTAAGAGTTCATAGAGGTTCTTCTCCACAACAGAGCGTTCACCTTGAAGGCCTCAGAGCAGAAGCTATGAAGGAATTGCCACACCAGGACCAGATCCATTCAGATTCCACTAAACCTCATGTTGTCAACTACTGAGGTCATTCTCTGTGCCCAACTCCAGATGAAACCTCTTCAAAAGTCTTTTCTAGATTCCTTTGATCCCAAGCAGGACAGCCCAACATGTTCCAGTTGGTGCCTCATTCAGTTTTTTGCACCCTCTGCTGATGGACGGACCTTTTCAACACCATGAGAGGCATACCTTTCACCCACACTATGCCTTCTCTGGTCTTCACCACAGAAACATCCATGACAGATTGGGGTGTCCACACCTTGGACATGTTGGTCACTGACTGGTGGTCTGCCACAAAGAAGTTGTGTCATATCAGCATCCTCAAACTGCCTGCAATATGAAAAGTGTGCCTTCTCACGCCCTCCTTCTGCTCACCCTCTGTATCTGGGATAGGTACATATGCAGGGGCATATTCCTCCTGTGATGTGTATCCCAAGCATTGGTAATGTCCTCACCAATAATGTTGGGCAAACTTTATCCTCCTGTGAGCAGAAGATGGCTTCACCTCTCCTCCACCTTATTCCTAGCAAACACCCAGTGCACTTGATTCTGTAACAGAGACTGTTGAAGTTGGGGTTCCCTAAGAGATATGTTTCTTTTCTCATGGATGGTCCTCTGTTATATATTTCCCCCCTGCTTTCACTTCTGGTCAGGGTCATCACAAAGATCGAGGATGACAATGCAGACATTATTCTCGTCACCCCTTGGTCACCCCACCAACCGTGGTTCTCCAGACTCCTGAGGCTGTCTGACAGCAACTTCCACTGCTTTCTGGAGCACTTAGATCTCCTCTCAATGCAGCAAGGCAGAATTCTCCACCTGAACATAGCTACCTGCAAACTAACTGCTTGGAGACTTCTCCCATGTTGGACCTGTTAGAGAACATTCAAGTTGTGATGTCTGCAGCTTGCAAGCCATCAACAAAGTGCTCTGATGTAGCCAAGTGGGCCTCCTTTCTGTCCTTCCTGCAGACTCAGGGTGTTGCAGTGAACAACTCACTCAAACGCATGCTTTGTTTCCTTATGTTTCTGCGAGCTAAAAACCTCTCATAATCTTTTCAGAGGTCTCCCTGGTGGCCATCCCTGCTCATTCCAAACCACAGGATACTCTCCTCTTGATTGACACACCCTTTCTTGAAGAACTACATACACCCTCATCTGCCTAATTGTGGACCGCTACCTAAGTGGAACATATCATTGGTACTTCCTAAGCTTATGGCATGCCCCAATGAACTGATGGCATCTTGTGATCTATACCTGCTCTCCTAGAAGGCAGCATTTCCTGGTGCCATCTCTTCTGCCTGTAGGGTCAATCAATTCCCAATGCTCAGAACAGATCTGTCCCTTCACAGGGACAAAATGATCTTCTCCACAGACATCTCTTACCTTCTGAAGGTGGCTTCCAATTTCCATCTTAACCAGGAACTTTTGTGTCCCACCTTTTTGCAATCTCCATCTTTGAATTTTGAGTACACCCTTCACACCTTAGCAGTTAGATGGGCACTCCTATTCTACATATCTTGGGCAAAGCAGTTTAGGATGTGCTGTCTGTTTATCGCCTATGGCATACGTAGCAAAGAGAAGTCAATCTTGTCTCAACGTCTTTCCCACTAGACAGTGAATGCTATCCCCTGGCTACTCCTTTTCTGGGAAACCTCTTTCAGAGGGGTGTCAAAGCTCACTCAATTCCAACTATAGCCACTTTGTTGATGTATCTCATAATGATTCCTTTCCCAGAACTCCTCTGAGCAGCTACATGCTCACAGCCACTTATGTTTCTGTCTCATTACAGACTGGATGCTTGGTCCTGAACCAGTGTTGCGTTTGGTAGGGTGGTGCTGCTGCTGGTCCTGGCATGACCCACTGTCCTTAGAGTTTAGCTTGCTGTTCTCCCATATGTGTGAGTCACAGAGACCTGAAAGAAGAAAAATAGATTGTTTTCCTGTAACTGTGGCTCTCTGAGTGTCATGTGTAAACTCACACATCCACTCTCTCCTCTTCATGATTCCCTTTTCTCCAAGTCTCTTGATGGCAGACTTGAAACTGAGTTTTGTTGTGAATACATGACTTATATGCATGCAGGCAAGAAGCAGGGTTACCAAAATGCAGCTCTAGAAGCTTCCCAAGATCTCTGTGCAGGCTCAGAATGACCCATATGTGTGAGTTCATAGATGATCACTCAAAGAACCACAGTTATAGGTAGGCAACCTGTTCTCTTTGAACTATTAATTTATTATTTATTAAAATACTTCACCCTAAATGAAAAATCTCAGGGTGGCATACAGTAAAATCAATTTTGAACTTTTCTTTTAAAAATGACAATAATCTAATATATAAAAGTCAAAGTTTGTTCGTCTGTGCCAGGCAAAGACCTCATACGATTAGCTGCCTAAGAAGATTCTGTGGAATCCTGGAGTTTGCAGTTCAGGGAGAGTCCTCTAGAATTCTCAGCCAGGGAGCTCTCAATAAACTGGTTGCTGTGGAAATGAGGCCTAGCGGCAAGGAGGAAGGCAATGTATTCCCTCAGGAACCCAACCTCTTTATGTTAATAACTCTGAATACAGATTGGATTGGGGAATATGGGGAACAGTTACAGGTACTGGGCAAGACAGTTGGGGGAGTTAGGAGACACAGAATCTCAAATCTTTCTAACAAGTCTTACCTATAAGAAAAAAAAATTGCAGGCAGCACTGGGTATATATGCTAGACTACTATAAGACTAGAAGCATATTAAATCTCTGAACGTTTCTTTTCTTGTGCAGTTTACCATGTAATGTAATTGCATGATAAACACCCTGAAGTCAATATACCTTTGGAATATGTGTATATTTCTTAAGATAAATTTGTTAATGAATTTGTTCTTTTTTCCGGCAATAGCATTATGGGCATTGCATTGCTGAACTACCAAGTGTCACAACAAAGCCTGTATGTCCTATTCATCCAGGATTCTGACACTCCTTGTAATTTTTCTCATTCACTTCAATATATGCTGAGCATTAAGCATTTTTTCTGTGCTATAAATGACTAGTACAGTGGATTAACTAATTTGCGGTTCCCTTCCAGAATTGTAGAGATTGCTGCTTGCCACTCTACTCACACTTCTGCTGCCAAGACACAGAGTGGCCTAGTCTATATGTGGGGTCAGTGCCGGGGGCAGTCTGTGGTTCTCCCACATGTGACCCACTTTTCATGCACAGACGATGTGTTTGCATGCTTTTCTACTCCTGCCGTGATGTGGCGTCTCCTCTCAGTAGGTAAGTACTCACCACAAAAACAGCTTGGGCAACCTCTTGCTGGACTGTGGTTCCTCTTGCTGGTCTGACCACTAGTGAATGATGGTGGAAGCTACTGTCTGATATTCCAGGATAGCCTTTCCTATTCTGAAAGCATATCTTGAGTTTGCATGGTTAGGGAGAGGGGAGTGCTGGGTGGTGCCTGCCAAAAGATGAAGAAACTCAAGATTTCCAAAATTGTCAGAAGCTGGGTCTTGTGTATGGTGCACAAGTATGCTTGTTTTTATTGCTACTGCTGTCTGTATATTTTCCTTGTATTGTACCAGCTCATATTGCTGAAACCCCAAGTTTATGAAACTAATCTATACAGTAAATCCTGCTATAATGTGTGTTTTACAGTACGAATTGGCAATAATATGGTTAGTCAACAGATTAATGCTTTTTGCAGAACACAGACTCTTGATTGCTATAGTGCCATTCCATCTGGAGCATTCAAAAGTGGTACTTTTGTGTATCTCAGCTGTTAAACGCAACCCCACTTCCCCTCATCTTAGCTGTTCAGTTCATCAGCTGTGTAGTTTAAGAAGCAAAAGACTGAAGTGAGGTGGATATATGGAGGGGAGGGAACATTTGTAAGGGATGAGATTTCAAGCTGGAATAGGAGTGAATGAGATGGTTGGAAGGATGGGTAAGAATATTTGTGAGGAATGAGATTTTAAGTTGAGACTGAAGTGAGGTGGGTATAAGGAGGGAGAGAGAGCACTCGCAAGTCAGGGATGAGATTTTTAAGCTGGGACAGGAATGAGTGAGGTGCTGTACTTTGCCTACCCCTGCCATACGTACCTATCCTCCTGTTTTTCAATGGTAAAAGTCACCATTTCTGCTTATAGTAAAATTTATTCATTTAAATTTGTGGCAAAGAAATATCTTAGCTACCAATAACATTTTCTGAAATCTATACTTAACCCTATTTTTCCCATAAGTCCTCTTATTTTTAGAGCACAATTGCCTATAAACCAGACTTTTTAAGGAAAGCAGCTATTGCATTACAGCAGACCTTACAGTATTAGAGCGGCAGTAAGCGTATTCCCCCTTTCTTCTAACTTCTTAAAGTTACCCTCCCTGATGTGGCCTACAGGAGCAAAAATGTGGCCCCAAGCCCTGCTAGAAATACTGAACCCCGATTTACAGTCTTCACACTTGCTACAAATAAAGTGTGTATCCAGGCTCCTGAATTTGTGGCGCTGGTATATGTCAGACCTAGAACAAGAGGCAAGCACAAAGCGGGAAGTGAAGAAAGTTGAGGAGAGCTAAAAAGGATACTTTTATTTTTAAACTGATGGTTCTAGGTCCCACTCAGTCAGTAGATGGACTGCAGGAATGATTAATTGCATATTGGCCTCAGATTCCCAACAGGACAAGCCAGGAGTTTATTGGAACCCTGACTCACTAGTTGTGAACACACCGTGTTGGCTGCATTGCACCCCACTGTTCCCTCTTGCAGCAGGAGCAGATGGCCACATCATAAACTTTACTTCATGGCTTGTTTGTTGTGTTGTTCAAACCTGGGCACTTGGTTTGCTCTGATTTGTTTCTCTTCCATCAGAATTCCTACATTTGGATGATGCAGTAAACAAACTTCTAAGTGAAGCTACATGGTCTTTTCAGCAGGGGGGTGGGCAGCTACCCAAAGTTCAGGGGCCCAACACCCCTTACCAACCCATGAAAGGCTGCACCCCCTTCCCCTCCCTCCAAATTTTTGTTTGAATAAAAATGCGCCTCCCTGTACCCTGTGGGGAAGTGATACAAGGGCCATTTTGAGAAAAAAATAATAATAATGGTTGGGGAATCTGTAAAAAGGCCTTGATAGTGCTTTAGGCTGCACATTTCCTGCCCCTGGTTTCACCACTCCTGTTGCAAGCAGGAGCAATGTGTCTCAGCAAGCTTTTACTACGCCAGAGGTTCCACAGTTCCTTGGCTTTATACCATTGTCCAGATCCACTCATTTGTGAAGGCTAATCTGGAATCCTTGTTCACCTGCTCGATTCAGGCAAATGTTCATAAACAAAGGAATAAACACAATGAGAAAAAGAACACAACTTGTTTCTTGCTGTATATTGCACCCCAGTTTTTGGTGAGCTAGCTGACCATATCTGTAGATTTCTGCCTCAAGATCTTGAGGCAGAAATTGAGATGGAAGATATATCATGTACGTATTTTGATCATCAGTCAGCTTTTCCTTTTATGGAGCCCAAGCTTTAATTGAGAGGTACTGTTGTAGACCTGCTGTGAGATGCTCTGTGTATAAACTGCATTGTTTTTGCTGTTCTGATGTTTCATCTTTGCAGAACATGAAGACTTCTTAACAGTGACAGAGTCTCTGAAAAGAGAGTTTGACAGCCCTGAGACCTCAGATCTAAAATTTAGAGTAGATGGAAAGTTCATCTATGTACATAAAGCTGTTTTGAAAATCAGGTAATATTTGTGTTAAATATCCTAATATTAGGTCTAATAACGTAAGAGACAATCTGATGTTCAAAGTATCTCATTAATCTGATTATTGATGTCTCCTTATTGAAGCCACCCCTTTTCACCTGGTATGTTACTTAACAACATTATGTAGAGTTGATTACATTTATAAGGATGACAGTTGTTCTAATAGAAAATATATTGGCCTTGTGCTTTCATTTGTTTTTGTATTTGCTTTAAAGTATAGAACACTGGATAAAATCTCATTTCTGAGACCGTTGCCCCCATGTGTTATGGTTATAGAAAAAATAGGCTTTGAAAAACAATCTGATATTTTTAAGGAGTTTGTTTTCTCTCCTTCCCCTGAAGCCCTCTGAGTGCACCCAGATCTCTTCAGAGGGTCCCCCAAGCCTCTGGACCTGAGCCACATGAGGAAATGTGCAGGGGGTGGAGGTGGTAGAGCAGGCCTTGGGGCACATACTCACCCCAGGCCTTGTTTATGGTCCATGGCTCCTGCCGCCACACAAAATATTTTTTTGCCCCAATACTGTTTTTCCATTCCTGAAGGCTTGTAGAAGTGACAGTGGGGTCAACAGGCCCACATCTACTCCTACAAAAGAGAGAGATAGAGAAAGAAGAGGAGGATGAAAAGAAAGAAGAGAAGTTAAAATAAACTGGAAGTGAGCTGGAAGAGTCCCAGTTTTGAGAGAGAGAGAGAGAGATATGGGGGGAGCATTATTTTAGCCTAGTACAGATTCAAATTGGCCCCGGACCTTCGGCAGTTGCCCACTTCCCCATTAGATCCAGTGGTTGGAAACAAGCTGTTTTCTGGAAACAGAAGATGCTTAATAGTGTTCATGCGAGATGTATGTTTCGTACCAGCACCTGTTCTTGGTGTACATCTCATCACCCTCTACCATGCAGTTCTGGAGGATCCTCCTGTCCTGAGGAGCAGCAGCTTTTCTGGGAGGGTGTTTTTGGGGGGAGCTGGTGTGAGTTGAACTGCCTTCTGCTGGCACAACATCTCTGGTGGTTACAACCCATTATCAGACATGTTCTGGTTCTGTCTTAATACTGGGGAAAGGTGAGTGCAGCAAAGGAGAACAGCGAGTCTCGAAGAATGAATAATTACTGCTTCTGGCTTGAATCCTGTTGGTAGTTCCAACTAGAGTAGACCAGTTGAACCAGTGGGATTTAGATAAATATTCTTTCACCGTTCGGTTGGTGTGCTCTAATTGGGAGTACCTGTAGGATTTTGCCTCTGCTTCCTGTGATCAAAAGTTTCTGGAAAAACCCTAAAGGAAAGTGGTAAACTGCCTTGAGATGAGTGTGTCCCAAGTTCTTCATACTTTTTGTTGCAGATGTGAACACTTTCGTACTATGTTCCAATCGTACTGGAATGAGGATATGAAGGAAGTGATAGAAATAGACCAGTTTTCCTATCCAGTATATCGTGCTTTTCTTGAGTACCTGTACACAGACAGCGTTGATCTGCCACCTGAAGATGCTATAGGTAGCACTGGGGCCTTGAGCGATATTATAGAAGAGGGAGTAAGATGTTCTGGAGAATCGAAGGGAAAGAGGAAGCAGAAATATCTGTCCTGGGTGCATTTCAGTCCATACCTGCTGAACCTTATGGGTCTTAACTTTTGTGGGGGCGGTGGGCATCCTGCAAATATTCTAGCAGTTTTTGGTGCCTAACTTCTCTGTCTTGACCTGTCAGCCTGTGATGAACTGGCTGTAGCTGATGGGAGCAGTGGAGCTTGTGTCAAATGAGCTGATCTGGCCTATGGGATATATTTTTTTTAGATGGGCGTGCAAACTTACAGTCCGTTTAAGTGAAGCACTTGAGAGACAAGCTTACACTAAAGTCCCATGATTCTGCTGAGTTTATGTGCTCATACATCACTGGCTATATGCCTTTCCTGCCACTGGAAACTCCTAAATGGAATGCCTTGCTCAATTGTGTTGGCCCTCTGCTGGCAGGGCAGTGTTTTCATTTCTTTGGATGGTTAGAGGCTGTAATCTTATAGTTCAGTTTTCAGTGTCCAATAGCCAATGTGTAGAGAAATGTTGCTTTGGTTCTGTGAGGACAGAGGAATTAAAAATGTTAATATGGCGTCTTGATTTCAGGGCTTCTGGATTTGGCTACATCATACTGTGAAAACAGATTGAAAAAACTGTGTCAGCATCTTATCAAAAGAGGCATCACGGTGGAAAATGCTTTCTCATTGCTCTCTGCAGCAGTGCGCTATGACGCAGAGGTAAACTAAAGTTTAAACTTGCTAACTGGGGGGATAGAGCCTCCAGGGATGGCAATACCTGCTTTTTCTCTCCCACCTCCTCGAATGAACAGTAGCCAACTGCTTTTTCAGTCTTTAGACAGAAATGGAATCCATTTAATACCTTCTGTAGATCCAAGAAGAACAGCTGTTTTGTAGGAAAATGAATAGTTCAGTAACCAAGGATGATTTCATTGATATTGCTAGTTATGCAGAGTTTGGCAAACTGTTATTCTTTGAGTCTCCAGCGCATAGTTTCCAGGCAGGGTATCTCTTCTATAGTAACCACTGGGTGCTATCACACTGGAATTCTTGATTACCGTGGAAGCTGTGACTGCCAGCTGCTAGATATAATTTAGGTGATCAATCAGATGGTAATTTGACTGTGTATGAATGCATCTCCTTTTGGTCTAGCACAGTCAGATATGTCTGCCTTCCCCAACTCAGTGTCACCCAGATGACTTGGATTTTATGTCTTCTAATGCCTCACTCTTGGCCATGCTAGTTGGAGCTGATAGAAACTGCAGTCCAAAACAGGTTCAGAGAGTCATCATCAGTGGGGCCAGTACACTTCAATACTTTTATCAGTGACTTAGATGATGGGTTAGGGGGAATCCTTATTAAGTTGTCAGATGACACAAAACTGAAGGGTAGCTAATGCATTGGATGACAGGAACAGAATTCAAAAAGAGCTTGATAAACTAAACAGTTGGGCTGAAACTTACAGAATGAAATTCAAGAGTGATGAATGCAAAATTCTATATTTAGGCCACAAAAATGAAATGCACATTTATAGGATAGGAGTACTGGGTATAGCAGAGTACTTTTGAAAAGCAATATTGTAGATCCTAAGTTGAGCCTAACCCAGCAGAATGATGCTGCAGCAGAGAAGGCAAAGAATATTTTAGTCTGCATTAGTAGAACCATAATTACCAAGGCAACGAAGTAATAGTCCCACCATGTTCTGTGCTGGTCATGCTTCATCTGGAGTATTACACTCAGTTCTGGGCACCTCTTTTAAGAAGGATATGGACAAGTTGAACAGAGGGTTCAGAGAAGGGCAGCAAGGGTGATAAGAGTTACAGAGAACAAATCCTATTGGAAAAGGTTGAAGGAATTGACATGTTCAGCCTGGTGAAGAGAAGACTGATGAGTAACATGGTTGCCCTCTCTGAATATCTTAATGGTTGTCGCAGTGGAGAGAGTACAGAGTTGTTCTCCGCTGCCGCAGAGGGTGAGACCAGATTTAATGGTTTGTAGTTACAGGAGAGTAATTTTGATTGAAGATCAGAAGGAACTTCTTGACAGGAAGAGTGGTTTTGTCACAACTCACCCTCTAGAGTTGTAAGATTCAGAGTGCCAGGAATAACAGGAATTTACAACTTCCTGGTGTTGGTGGTCTCTCTGAGTCAAATGAGCTGGGGGGCTGAGGCAGAGAAGGCCCTGCTTCTCAGCAGGAAGGTGAAGATGTGATGTAGCCATTTGCCAAGAAAAGGAGAGAGAGTGAGAGGTTGGTCCCAGAGGATCTTAAGTAGGAGATGCTGACTAATTAAGCATCTACTGCCTTGTTATAACTGGTTATAAATATCCCAGTAGTTCACTGCCAGCATTGTTACCTACAGCCATCTATCTTGGTGACTGGCAGTACACTTCAGTGTTTCATATTCTCTGGACCTGGGACTGGCTATTATTCTTGACTGTTTCACTTCTTGCTGGCTTTGTTTGGTCAGACTATTGACTTGCTGTGCAACTTCTTGACTGGTTGATGACTGCTGTCTTGCTACTCTCTTCATTTTGCTGGATAACCAGTGACTGAAATGGACTGACTTAGCTAACAGCCCTTACATTTCAACCACCTGCTTCCTGGGACAATTGCTGACAAGAGCACGGGACAGACTGTTAGCAACCCAGACTCTGGCAGCCTGAATGCATTGCTCCAACAGAATCAGGCTTTGGCTGAACAGGTAAATCAGCTCACCACAGCTATGGCCAATCTGCAAGCGAAGCTTAGCCAGCAGCGGCCACTGCTTCCACCACTGCCTCCATGGTGCAGGTGTCCTGTATCTCTTTCTGAGAAATTCAGTGGCTCCCCAGACCAATTCCAGGCCTTTTTGTCTCATTGTCAACTGTACATATAGCTCTGTCCTGAACTCTTCCCCACTGACCAGGTAAAGGTGGCATTCATAATCAGCCTGATTACTGGTCCAGTTGAAAAATAGACCACTCCTTTTCTACTTCAGGCCCTCTCCTGACCAATCTTGCTGACTTCCTGTGAGAAATGGGAGGAGTATGGGAGGATCCAGTGCAGGATGGGTGCATGCTGCTCAGGATTCAGAGCCAGCAGAACGTCCTGCCACCTTGCCAGTCAAATCAGGACTTTGTAGATGTGTTTGATAAAGGAGAGGCTGACTGGCTGCCTCCACGTGAACCATATGACTGTCCAATTGACCTAGTCCCTGGGAACCCTGTTCCAGCAGGTTGTATCTATTCCCTGTCAGAGCCAGAATCTGCTATTGTGTGGGACTTCCTGGAAAAACCCTGTGCCACAGCTTCATCTGACCCCTGACCTCTCCAACTGGGGACCCTGTCCTTTTTTGTGTAAAAAAAAATGCAAACAACGTTGTCTTTGTAATGATTACAGAGCCCTCAACCGGATTAACATACAAAACTGGTATCGCTGTCATTGATCCCAGAACTGTTGAAGTGGCTATGTAATGCTAAAGTCTGTGCTAAGCTAGACTTCAGAAGATCCTATAATTTAGTCTGGGTCTGAGTTGGTAATGAATAGAAGACAGCATTCCAAACCTGTAACGGACACTGTGAATAGGCAGTCATGGGCTATACAGCACCCCTGTCATCTTCCAACAGTTTATGAATGACATCTTCCAGGGCTACCTTGATTGGCTTTATCATCATTTACTTAGATGAATTTTTGATATATTCTCCAAACCAGACAGCTCACGATGCCTATGTAAGAGATATTCTCCAATGGCTACAGAAGCATCAATTCTATACTGAGTTGGAGAAATGTGCCTTTCACCCCCCTGCTGTGGGCAGCTTCCTTGGTCGTTGGATCTTTCCAAAAGAAGTGGAGATGGATCCATTCAAAACAGAAGCATTCTTCTTCTGGCACCCTCCCAAAAAGAAGAAAGATGTACAGTTTCTAGGCTTTGCACATTATTACTGGTGCTTTATCTCAGACTCCACAAAGCTTGCTAAACCCTTGTTGAACCTCTTGCAGTCCAAAATTCCATTTTATTGGGGTCCATCCACTCAACAAGCCTTCCAGAAATTAATGGAACTGTTTACATCTAAGGCAGTTTTGAAGCATCCAGACCCTCAAGCCCCCTTTACTTTTGAAACCAGTGTCTTTGATGTGGCCATAGGAACAGTGCTTCTCTACTCTGTGCAGTCAGGAACTCACCTTCTCCCCTGTGCCTGTTACTCAAGAAAGTTGACACCAATGGAACAAAATTGCCCCATTTGGGAAAAAGAACTCTTGGCAATCAAGGCTGCATTTGAGGTACGGTGCTGGGGGGGGGGGGCAAGAAAACCCAATTGATCTTGACAGACAGGGAGAGAAATGTGGAATTGGGACACGTTTTGGGCCAGCTCTTTGTGTTTTATCAATATGCTTTCTGTTAACTAAGTGTTCCAGAGCTATAAGGATATTGAGGGGGTGAGAATCACACTGGTAGATCACTTTCTGATGAGTTTTTGTCTCATGATACCAGCCTTTTCATGTAGGTGCCAGAACCCCATTGAATTATCTGCCTTTAGAGATTTACAGAGTCCAATGTATTCCTGAATACTCTGAGGGGTTTTCTAGTAGAAAGAGCTGGTGATCTGTTCTTGGTCTGGCAAGGTATGATGTGCTGTTGACACAGTCATTCGCGTGTGTTTCTCCTGGGTACTGTGGAGTTCGAATGGCACTGGTAAAATCCCTGATTTCACAGTGTCCTTTCTTGGGAGGAGTCCCTATGGGAACAGACACGTCTTGTTTTCTACAGGAGGAAAGTGATGATAGAACTGGTAATGGTAGGTGCTTCCCTGCTTGTGTATTGATTCAGACCCAAAAGTAATGTGTTTGTACAGGACTTATTTTGCCCTCTTTGATAGACAGAACAACACCAGTTCTGCAGTATATGCTTTACCATCTTGTATCCAGAAATGACTTTATCCCATTCGCTCACTCTGTTCCAGTAGATTTCTTTTATGTCCACTGTGTTTATGTTCTGTTTTAACACTAAGCACTCCACTTAGTTTTAACACTAAGCAGTCTCGCACCTTGGTTTGGAGGTTTCTAGTCTCAACAGTAAAATATCTATGCAAATAGATAGCTCTAAATGTTTTCACCCTTCCCCGTGGCCATTTTCCCTCTTTTTAAATGCTGTTGTTATGTGTCTTCAAGTCACTTCCAACTTACAGCAATCCTAAGGCAAACCTGTCACAGGCTTTTCTGGGGCTGAAACTTTGCCCAAGTCACCCAGTGGGTTTTCATGGCCAAGTGGAGAATCTAACCCTGACCTTCAGGTTCCATAGTCCGGTGCTCAAAACCAGTATACCGTGCTGGCTGATTTGCGCAGGCAGAATTTCATTGGGGCATTACACTGGTGTAATTTCAAGTTTGTGTAAGTAGCCTCTTAAGGCAGACAGTTCCCTGTTCACCACAGTGGAGTGGACCAACTTAAAGATCAGTTCAGAATGGCGACTGGAATAGCCACTGGAACATGGGTGCTGCTGTGACTCTAGTGGAGGTTCAGTTCTCTGCAACAGTGGACTTCCCTGATAGAGCAGAGCTGTAAGAAACTCAATTTATGCAAGATTTCACCATTGATGTTTAATTCCTGAATTGTAGGTTTCCAAAGGCTTATTCTCAGATTTAGCTGTGCCCTTGTTCTGGTTTCAGGTGACAAGATCAGCACCGTTACACAGTTGCTTAACTTGTGTGTATTTAACTCCTTTCTGCCTTGATGCCTTGTCACTGGGTCCTCCTTGTGCTTGGAATTAGTAAAAGCATGTGTTCTACCAGTTGTGCTCTTAAGTGGTATGTTTATGAGTTGTGTATAATATGTACACCTTTCAGACTCAAGAGTACAATGTCATTTATTATTAACTTCTCAGGATTAATTACATTGTTGAATTTTTAAAGAAATTAATCTTTCACTGAGAATTCCAATCTGTGTGTTTTGCTACTCTTAATGTGGCCATCAAAGAAATTATACTGTGTGATGGTGTGTGTTTAAAGGGAGGAAGAGAGCGTAAGTGCCTATTTCATACAATATCACAGTTTTCCAACAGTGTTCTGGAAAATTAATGTATTAACATGAGATGTAGTTTATGTATTTTTCTTTTGAAATAAAGAGCACTTGCAATACATACCTGCTGTATATTGTAGTTTTTTCTGTGAGATTTGTTAACCCGGCATAGTCTTAAGAACGTAAGATTAGCAATGCTGGATCAGAGCAGAGGCCCATCTAGTCCAAAATTCTGTTCCCAGGAGTCATCCAGCACCATGACAGGAGTGCAGTATCCTTGCTGATCTTCCCCAGCTACTGTATTGAGAGGCGTGGAGGTGATACAGACCTTCATGACTAATAGCTGCTGTGAGCCAACTCTCTGATTCATACAATCCCCTTTTAAAGATGACTGCTGTTGTGTGCCTTCAAGTTGTTTCTGACTTACGGTAACCCTAATGCGAACCTATCACAGGGTTTTCTGGGGCTGAGCGTGTCTGATGTGCCCAAGGTCACTCATTGAGTCTCCATGGCTGAGCAGAGAATCAAACCCTGAACTCCAGGGTCATAATTCAGCACTCAGACCGCCACAGCACACTGGCTCTTGGGTGGTAGCCTGTTGCTAATGCATTGAATTCACAGAAAAGGCATCCTTGTCAGATGGTTGCCCAACTTCTATAGAAAAAACTCAGTTACGGGAAAGTCCCATTCTTCCTCATCTTCTGAAATGGTCTGTTTCTGTGCCGAAAGAGCCCTTGCTGTTAGGAAATTCTTCCTAATGATTAGTCAGAATCTCTTTTCTTGTAATGTGAAACATTTGGCTTGGGCCTCATCCTTTGGAACAGAAAGAAGCATATTTCTCCATTGTCTATACATTTTCTGCCTTGAAGACAGGCACAAATTTAGTGTCTCTGCAGTTTATATGTTCTCCTTTGGTACTAGAATAGCCTTGTCATTCATCAATCTAATTGCCTTCCTAGCCAATTTCTGGTGCTGATGAATTTAAAAAACGTTTTCTACTGGTCTCAATGTCATTAGCAATATGCTCTTCAGAATCCCTGTTTTGTAGCCCCTTCTGTATGTTTGTATTTCTCTTGTGTACATTCTGTGTTCTTGTTCTCCACTTTTGAGCAAGCCTTCTGTTTTGTGAAAGAATGGACCTATCATGCTGATATCTTGTTGGTGATGTCTTTCCTGAGCCATAGTATTCATGCTAGCTGAGCTGCTACGATTTGTGATTTTATGTACTTCCAAGCCTTCTGGAAAAATTTGCCCCTCTGGACTTTCAATTTGATTGTTTTAATAGTCCTCTCATTTTAAAGAGATTTCATTTTTAGAAGTCAAGTGTGATTCTGTTGTATTTATTTGACACTTCCACATTTACTTGTAAATTTAATTTTGATAACACTGCTTCTGGCCTGAATCCTGAATGGTGCTGTAATTTCTCAATTGAATTTACACTGTCTTGTGAGCATCACTTAAGATTAGGCCCTGGGTCTCCTCCTGACTGGTCCAGTCCTTGAGCAACTGTTGTAAAATAATAATTAATGATGTAGAAATGTTAATCCCTGTTGTGACCAAAACATGCATTTATTGAGTGAATACGAAATAACTGAAGTCACCTATTGCTATAAGATTTTAAAGGAGTCTCTGTTTTTTTTGATTAGGGGGATAATAGCATGTCTCCAGTGCTAGATTACTTTTGGGGTCTCCACCGTATATGTTACAAAGAAGACATAACATGAAAGTTAAAGTAGTTCCAAAAGAATCAGAGGGATCAAATAAACTTTGTGTAAAATTTATCTACTCCCAAGTACAAGGAAGTTTTCATCACACATTAATGGGAGAGAATTTCCATTATCTGTTAAAGAAGTACAGTTATGGCATGCTTGAAAACAGTTTCTTAATCTTGGACACCTAACTTTTAATGCAGTCTTTATAGCAACATTGGTGAGCAGTGGTGTGTGGAGTGCGTGGGCACATCCTGAAGAGAGTGCAAGAAACTCAGCAGCTGTGATGTGTCGCTGTGGTCTCTTGCTGCCTCTGTATTACATACATGTGTACACACACACACACACACACACACACACACACACACACGGTTTTCCAAGTTTCTTTCCCACCACCAGGGAGAAATACTATGTAAAAGTCAATGAACTAGTTGTAGCAGAGTTTCTCTTCCTTGTCTTTCTTGGTATGAGGGCCATGGATGAGCTTAGGAAGGCCTCGGGTGGGTGGCAGAAGACTGCCTGTTCCCTGCTAATCGAAACATGCTGGTGCGTCTGACCCTGCAAACTCTGGCCACATGGCACCACTGATCGTGATTTTTTAAAAAATAATAAAAATAATTTGTAATTTTATCAATGAAGTTAATGGAAGGCTTTTTGTTTTGTTTTGTTTTGTGTCTAGGATTTAGAAGAATTCTGCTTTAAGTTTTGTGTCAATCACTTGACTGAAGTCACTCAGACTGCAGCCTTTTGGCAAATGGATGGTTCTCTGCTAAAGGAATTCATTGCTAAAGCCAGTAAATATGGAGCATTTAAGAACTGAGAGATGTTAAGTTCTGAATGGTCCAGCTATTGCTGGTGTGATTTCATCCTCTTCTCTCTCATGATTGTCAGTGAGATCTATTACTTGTTGTATAAAATCACCTGTTCTTCAAGCTTTTACAGGAACCCCCAATCAAGCACTGAATATTTTATTTGGCTTCAGTTACTCGATATAGCTGGATGCACCTATTGTTTTGAACAGCTTAGAAGAGAAAGAAGAAAAAGACCCAAATGGGAGGGATGAGGAAAAAGAGACAAAAGAATAACATTCTGATGCCAGAGGTTAGATTTTTCCAGTATTGGCCTATTACCTTATTAGGGCTGCCCACAGTGGTAAATCTCTCCTTTCGAGCACTATGAAGACAGCTGGCATTGAGCTGCTTCTCCACACTGAATTATGTAGAAGTGGGAAAATGCAGGGGGGGGGGTTGACTTGCCTATTAGGTCTATTTAATTTCATGTAAATTTATTTGAAGGAAATATTCATGACTTATGAGTAGTAAAGGACTTCATTGGTCTCTAAAACAGTTAAGTTCATTTGAGTCTGTACAGCTGTAACTTTAAAAAAGTGGGAGGAGAATCAGTACAGAAGGTTGTTTCATAATCTGATTAGGATTAAATTGGTGTTCTTACACCTCTTCTGACAGAGTTCATCAAATTATATTGGGGAAAAAAAGAAACATTATCTTGTTCTAACAAAGAGGAACTTAGCATTTTACACTGAAATTATGAATATGTTCTGTGTAATAAAATTCTATTTGTAAATTGTTCTAAATTTTTATCTATTAAAAGGGTATGTCAAATTATGCAAAGCATGGTTTGTAGGAGGGACTACTTCTGTCCAAGTTAGAATTTTGAGTATTGCTATTTAGTCCATACTTCTCATACTGCTTGATTTGTTCGGACATTTTCTGAAAAGAAGTTGAGTAATGTGAGGGTTTTAGGAACAAGTTCCGTAACTGCTGCATTTGAACTGTAATAAAACTGTACAGTAAACTTTGACTGTAATTGGTTGTTTTAACTGTATTAAAATAAATGAAGTAGATACCGCTGAGTTTGAGAAACACTTAATACACCAAAACTTGACTTTATAGGACTGTCTGCCTATTAGGGACAGCTTATTTTGTAGGATGATGTGTAATTACTGTGCTATAGTGTCTGTAGATGCATGTTTCTTTTTCTTGATGCTGCTGTTGCTTGATTTTGCTGTTGAGTCACTGAATCAACTGCCTGTATAGATAAACTTCACGTTGAAGAAAGCATATAACTCCTCCTCCTTATGTCTTGCTGGAAACATAGAGTAGGATTGTGTGATTGTTATTTCCCATAAAGGATCATTCTTGGGTGGCACAAAGGAGCAACTCATGGGTTATTTCCCACGTGCCAGCCAACCCAGCAGAGGTTCAAAGTCCAGTGTTCTTTTTCTGTTGTAATGGTTGAACCCTCTCCCTTCACTGTTAATTTTATTGTAAAACCTAGCCTGCTAATTCATTACCTAACCTACTGCAAACTACCAAATCTGTTTTATGTTATTATTTTGCAGCCACATCAGGAAGGGAGTGAATGGCTCCTTCCTGCCACCCAAGAATGAACCCTCACAGTTTGTGTCGATTTCTTTCTCATTCTCTGAATGGCACAGAGGAACAGTCCATATACGTATGGGATTTACCCAGGCCCTCTAGGATGGGTGGATGTGGCTATTGTAAGTCTGTATCACGGACTGTAACATAGTTTGCCTAAAGGCTGCCTGTGCTGATTTATACCTATCAGTTTTGTGGTGCCTCAGAAATGTTGACGATTCTTTTCACCCGGCTGCATTGTATACATCTTTCAAAGATGCTGATGCAACATATGCCTTAGTTACAGCCATCAGATGTGTGGAAATTGCTCTTACGTTTTTTGGTCAAGGAACTCTTGTGCAGTCATAGCAAAGGAAAAATATTTGCTTTAATCCAATGAGCAATCACCAGCCTTGTTGCTCTGTTTCCTAAGGTCTTAGGGTGGAAGGAAATGGATAATGCCTTTGTAGGTCTAATGTGGCTTGTTTTTAATCTGTGCCTTGACTGGCCTTTTCACTTCTAACATGTGCCATTTCTTTTCAAGTGGATGTTTTGGTTAGGACAGAAATTTGGCCAGTGAATTACTTGATTCATTCCTGTACTCGGGACACATTCTGGTCTGAATGTTGGATCTGTTGTTAGAGTCAATTTATCTTCCTCAAACCTACATAGGTTTTCGCTTACTGAAAGGGGTGCTAGCTCTGACACTCTTTTGTGGAGGTTATTGCTACTAAATGTAAGTAATGATGCCTTCTTAAGAGATTCAGTGGGAACCCTCATTAAACCATTTCATACCCAATTCAGATCCCGTGATAGGAATCTGTGTACAGTGGGTGGTACCAATAAATTAGCTCCTGTTAGGAATATTTTAACATGTAGGTAATTTGATAACATCTTCCCTTGTCTTATTACAGAATCTAAGGCTGCCACTTGCCTTGTTAAAGGGTTTGGCTGTACCCTTTTTAATCCTACTTTGCCAAAACTGTAGCATCAGTAATCTGGATTTGATCTTACTGTATTATCCCATCACCATTCTCTGAAAATCTTCCTAGTCCTGTCATATATTATTTTGATTCTTTCCTGGAGGCTGAAATTGTATGTATGACCAAATTTGAATATCTGTGCTTAATTAACATTCTCATTTCAATGTTCATGTGGTCAACTTCATCCAGCTTGGGTTGAAATGTTGCACTGGATGCTGTTCTGTCTTGAAGATGCCATGGCTTTCTAATGTACATCCACATTAGTAACAGAAACCCCAAGCACCATGGCCAAAACAAAGCAATTAGAACTACCTTCGCCTGTTCCAGCCATATCTTTGAAAGGACTCTCAGAAGAACTGGTAAAGGTGGAAAATGATACAGAAGACGTGGAGGCCACGGTGTCATCAAAGCATCGAGTTATTCTGTAGTTTTGTTTTCATCTGTGGACAAATACCTGCTTAAGTTGTTATTCTCTGTAGATGCAAATTGATCTACCTGAAAAGGCCTAGAAACTTGTTCACCTAACTGAAAACTTTATGATTCAGAAGCTGTTTTCCTAGATGAATTCTGTGTCTGCTCAAATAACCTGCCTGTATGTTCAAAGATGCTTCCAAAAAGACAGCTGTTAGTGATGGAACTGATCTCCCTTTCCAATTAAATTTCATGTAGGCTAACCTGATTAAAAGGAGTTAAATGCAAACTTGCTTGGTTGTTGATGTAAGTCTTACAATCATGTTGTCTGTATGAATCTGTACAATTTTTTTCCTTCTATCAGATTGAGAGCCCCAGCAGTGCTAGCCTCATTGCTTTCAGTTCCAGAATAAAAGCTCACCTTTGAAAGGTAAGTAAGCCAGATCAGTTGTAGATTGTAGGTCAGCCTCCCAGTGCACAGTGACAAAGATCTTCTAGCTGTAGTAGCTATAAGACTCCTTATTGCCAAGTACCACCAAATCATGTCCTGCATCCACTAGGTACTGTAACACCTTTGAGTTGTTCCTAATGCTCTATGCAGACTGTGCATGTTGAAATATTATCAAAAATGTCCTGCACCTATAGAACCACAGCCTTAGTAAATATTGAAACTGCTATGGACAATCTAATAGCTAGAGTTGCTGCTTCATGAGCATTTTTAAGCACAGTAGCCATTCTGCATTCATCTACTTTCTTCAACATTGTTAACGCCTTCCTTAGAAATTACAAATCCTGAAATCAGTGCTGCAATATGATTGTTAGCTTGAGGCAACTTAAGGTAATCCATCACTTTCTTTTCATAGAAGTATAGTTTTTGACTGTTCTTTAGTAAATTTTTTCCTCTTGATGGAGTTTCCCACACCATATCCACTAACTCTCTGAATATTTCTGATAAGAAGAAGGCTTCTTTAAAACCAAAGCCCCTTTGAGATCCTTGTCTCCTGTCTTAATTCTGAGGGACCCTGAACCTTTCTCTAATGGTAAGATTTGTAAGACTCTTTCCAGAATATTTTTGAAATCACTCAAACAACTTGCTGGAAACATTGTCTTTACCCCAAAGTCATTTTCAGGTGAGTCCTAATCATCGCTATCACTTGTTTACACTATGTAGTAATTCCTCCTCTCTATCCTCCTCCAACTCTGGTTCTCTATCTAAATGTCTGCTCTTCAGATCCTTGGATTTTCTAAAATATTTCTTTCCTCTTTGTTCCTCAGCTAACTCTACCTTTGTGCCTTCAGTGTTCTTCTTTATCTGACAGTATTTCCTATTTAATTGTCTTTGTTGCTTTGATTTAAACTTCTCTGTATCTTTAATTCCATTTTCCAATAAATTCATCAACTTTTGCAAATTATTAACTTTTAAATTCTTTGGATTTAATATGTCATTAGTTGGAGAAATCATTATAAATGATAAATTTATTTGAAATAAGTTCATTGATCTTATTTGACCAATAGAATTAAATTTGCGCCCATCAAATTCATTGTATTGCTGCTTTGGGGAAACTGGCAACCACTCATTCACACTAATGGCATGTAGTGGCATTGTTATGCGGAGTTTTCGTTTCCTCATTTACTTCTGTAAATCATGCTCTGTAAATCAAGCATGCCATGCTGTTGTTGTGGCACTGTGTAGTGTTGTATGTGTGATCTGGATTAGTCTGCTCTGTTCTCTAGCATCGCTTTTGTAAACAATGTGAATGATAGCTGCTTCCCCCAACCTGTGCCTGTTAGCTCTCTTTCTCCCTCTCTATACACTGAGTGCTCGCTCTGTTTTGCTGCACTGTCAGTCGTGTCCTGCAGCTGTGTAGGATTTTGTTCCAACTGAGCTCCTTTCTCAGCCACTGAACATGCATCTGCTCCTTACAGTTGTTACTTACATTTCCAATATGGTGATTCAAATAACAGTTCTGTATTTTCTCCAATTCTTCTTGAACTCCTGCTTCTAAATCAGTCAGTAATTCTTTTTTATTTTAATTGATATTTTAGGGTTTTTTAACCTTCTTAACCACCTTAGCACCCTGGCTACAATCTCTTTTAACTGATTTCTTCAACTGTGAAGGAAGAGGAGGTAGCATTAAGCCCTCCCAAATAACTGTTGCTGGTTGAAAGAGTCTCCTATAACCTTAGATGAATGGGAAAATTCTTGGAATAGCACTCTGAAATTGGTGAAACCAGCTAAACTAAGGGAGAACTACTACAGACTACTTTATAGATGGCATCTATCTCCGCTGCAGATAGCAAAAATGACAAATAAAAATCCTAGTTGCTGGAAATGCAATGAAACAGGAACTCTATTTCATACCTGGTGGGGATACTCTTTGATAAAAAGATTCTGGAAGCAAATTCATGGGAAGATAACAGAAGTCTTAAATGTGCAATTCCTATTATGCCCAAAAATATATCTGCTGAATATGATAGATAGTTCCCCTCAACTGAAATTATTGAAGAAAACAAAACAAAAAAAAAGCATTACTATATATGATAACTACAGTCAGAATCACATTAGCACAGAGATGGAAGGATGCAACAACACCATCAATCAAGGACTGGCTAATGAAATTATATGAAACCACAGAATTAGATAGACTGACAGAAATTATATCTCACAGCTCAACCAACCAAAGTAACGAGATCTGGAACCTAATCTCACCCTTATGGGAAAAAACATGGGGTAAACTAGCTATAACAGGTTTTACTATGTAGTGTACACATTATAGAGGACCGACTGAGTGACTGGTAAAAAAAAAAATACCAAAAAAAGAAAAGTTCCAAATTAAAACCAAACTTGTGAAAGAGAAATAACAAGCATACATGATCTAAAATATTTACTATGAGACTAAAATGTATATATTTTTTCACAGTAGGATTCTGTTAATAAATTAATAAGTATACTAAGATAAACATGTTATTAAATCGACGAATATCAAAGAATTATAAATAACATTGAAGAACTTTGGGACAGATATTTTATCCTCCTTACTGTTGGAAAAGGAAGTTTAAAAGTGTTAACAGGACCTAAAATATGATCAACAACGAAGTGACATTTAAAAGACATTAAAAACCTTCATGATTGTAAATATGTACAATTTAAATGTAAAACATTTTGGGAGAAATCCGTTGTTGATGTTGAAAGAACAATATTGGAAAATCCTATTTGTATTTTATTTATATAAGTTTAATAAATATAATTTGGGGAAAAAAAGTTTTTAATTCTGTGGTTAACTTTGCTCAGTGGTAATCTGAATGAGAAGTTGGTACTTAACATGAATATTTGTTCTAGGATAGTTGGAGGAGCAATTCACAACACTTTGGGTTATTCCCCATGCACTAGTTGGACAGGCAGGAGTTCTCAGTCCAGCATTCTTTTCAGTTATGTCCATTACTCCTTTCCCCTTCACCATCAGTTTCAGTACAAAACTTTGTCTGCTAATTCATCTCTTTATCATATTTTTTCCTTATTGATATCTCTACCTATCTACATGTAGCCAACCATTGGGCAGGAGTGGATTGCTCTTCTTCTTATTCACGGTATGTACTGACTTCTCATTCTTAGGATAGTAGGAGGAGTAATCCACAACACTTTGGGAGTTACTAAGCCCCCTTACTTGGGGATGTGAGTAGCTGCCATACTTGCATACTTTTTGTAGCACCGTGCATCCAAAGGCTGCTTGTGTGGAACTGTATCTATCTATTTTGTAATACCTAATGAAGATAGATGGCTCTTTTCAACCAACCATATTATGTGGTTCTCCCTTAAATTTTTGTTGTTGAGGCACCATCTCCATTGCCCCAATTTGCAGAAGATGGATGACCTCCCCTTTAACTATATCTTGTTTCTCCTTTCATTTTGGTTCATGTGAGGGAAAATACCTGTTTCTGTTAAAAGGAATGCCCATTTCCACAAAATGGCCTTCTCTCAGTTTTCTTCTTTTGGACTGTTGGCATTATTAGTTTCTTGTCTTTGCCTTCTCCTAGAACCTTCTCTAGGGCTTTCTCCCCAAATAAAAGCACTCCTCTAAAGGGTGTATACACTAAATTATCTATTGATTTTTGATCAGCTTCCCAAAGCCTAAGCCAAAGGAATCTCCTATCAATTGTCATAGCCATCATATTTCTAATTGTGAATGCTACCAAGTCCTATCCATCTGCAGTGTACCTTAATATACCTTTAACTCTGCTAGAGCTTTACTCCATTCCTATTTGCTTCCATCCTGTATATCACACATATCGTGCAGCCAAAGTATTGCAGCCATGGCAAACATTGATATAACTGAATTACTCCTAGTAATTAACTTAGATGTCTCATGTGTCTTCTTAAAAGCTGCTTCAGCCCTTCGCTCATCACTGTCTTTCAGGACTGAGTCCCCTTCCTTTGGAGCAACAACCCCCAAAATAAGTGCTGCAATTGGGGCATACACGAGTGGTACTTTCAGAAATTCCATATCTTTTTTCTGAAGCAAATACAGCATTTGCCCAAAGGAATTCAACCTCTTTTGTATTCAGGAAAGCCTTCCACACTAACTGAACCACATCCCTGAACATCTCTTGCCATGGTATCTCAGATGTTTTCAACACTGGCATTCCCAACGCTACACTTTACTATCTCTTTTTCCTTCCATAACAGCTCTATTCTCATTGCCCCCCCGACTTCACCATATTACTCTTTTTAATAAGCTCCTACTGAAAAAAAGTATCTCAGAAATCTCTTCCTCTTCTGACTCTGTGTCCAAAGAATCATCATGTTCACTCAAGTCCACACTTAAGTTTTGCTGATATTCCATTCCCCATCTTCCATTTCAAAATCAGACAGCTGTCCCATATATTTATACTTTCTCATGCACTTCCTTCCTCTCTCCTCCTCTTCTTCTTATACCATTGCTATACATTTCTTTGCTTTCCTCCTGTAAGTCAAGTCCTTTAGCACATTATCCTTTGCCACATTTTGTTCAGCAACTTGATGAACTGTTGTTGCTGTTGCTTATTTGATACCATTGAATTCATTAATTTCTGCAGTTCGTTATTCAATGACTTCATTGATGGCCAAGTTTGAGGCTTAGTCATATTCTATAAATTACCTTGCATTAAATAATTAGGTTCATATTTAATAATTCTTCATTTTTATCAATATGCAGTTCATTTCATGCCATTAAAAAAGAATTCATCTCTTTCTCAAGTGTTTTTTTAACATTTCTGCAGTTCAGTAGCATTAATAATCAATTCAGGTCCTGACCCTTCAGCCTATCCTGGTGTCACCTGCAATTCATACTGTATGGCTTGGACAGATTGCACCATTACTGACTGCTGCTGCTGCTGCTGCTGCTGCTGCTGCTGCTGCTGCTGCTGGGCTGTACTCACAGCATCTTCAGGCTCCGAACAGTTGGAAGGGTGAGCACGCTCACAGGAGGGAGACTCTAAGCTCCTCCCTTCCTGCAGCCCAGAGGCATCAATCACTGGGCACTGCTGCTTATAGGCTGATCTAACTGTACTGATCATATCCGTGCCTCCTGCAGCCTGCATTCCGCCACTTGCCTTAGAATCAGCAGTTTCAACATGGCAGACTAAAGCGGCCCCTGTTAACTTCTGGTCATCGGCAGCATTCTCTGTATGACCCAGATATGTCCACTCCTGTTTGTTTACTTTGCTTGCCTGGTTTTAGCTTTTTTATCTTTTTCCCAGGCAGTATTTCTTTCTTTCTTTTCTCTTGTGAGGGGGATACCACAACTTTCTCCAATTCACTCTCACTGGTGGTTTAAAATATGCTTTTTAAACCTCCTTCCTCCACCGTACCAGAGCCATGCTGGGTAGCACACATCTGGTTGCCGTTAGACTTTATGTCTTTCACAGCCATGAGACGCTGGGAAGCAGTCAGTGAGCAGGTATCAGGCAGACCCTCAATTGCCTTTCTCTTTTTCTGTGGTACCGATATTGCCTCCATTTTCTCTTGTCTCTTCCTCAGCTGACCTTTTCTTCCTCAGACTGCTGTCCATTCGTCACAATACAAGGACTTGATGTTTCCAAACGAATGATGTTACCACGAAGCAGGGTGAAATGCAACCAGCTGGCAAGGCAGGAAGTAAAAAGACCGACGGCGAAGGCAAAAGGAGTAATGGACGTAAGTGAAAAGAATGTTGGACTGAGAACTCCTGCCGGGCCAGCTGGCACAGGGGGAATAACCCAAAGTGTTGTGGATTGCTCCTCCTGCTATAGTGAGTATAAGGCTTTATCATGGCAACCCTCAGTCTGCTGACTTACAGTCAGAGGGATGTACTTAGCCGCTCTTTACTCTGTGATTTACTTCTTTCTCTTTTCTGAAGGCAAAACTGCTTCACCTTTCTTACTCTCCTTATCTGTTCCCTTTTTCTGAACTATAAAATATGAGTAAAGGGATTGCATGCGCAGCTGGGAAGGCAGAAAAATGAAAAACTGATAGTGAAGGGAAGAGGGATCAGTGGTTAAAACAAAAAAGGAACACTGGACTTTGAATCTCTGCATTGTTGGCTGGCACACGGGGAATAATCCAGTAGTACATGGCTTGTTCCTCCGTGTCATCCAGAAAACGAACCTTGAAGGTCATCAAGTACAAACTTGCTGCTGCAGCATTATCATTAACTGTGCTTCAGTGCCATCCAGGCCAAATTACTGTAAAGTACTTGATTTAAGGCTACCTTTGCAGATTATTCAGAAAATACAGTCCTGGGTGTTTTTGGTTAGATACTTGTAGGGCTGGCCTTCATCCATACTAATCTGGCCATGAGTGCCTCAAGTGTTTTGCCCAAAGTGTTCGCAGTCTAAACGCTTTGAGAAATCTTACTTCTCTGTTAAGGGCCTAAACAAAAAGCCTGTCTTAGCAGAGTGCCCTGTTTTTCCAGTTTGTGTCTACTAGGCCCCATCATTATAGGCCTTCACTTGCCTTTTCACTTTGGACTAAGTAAGATTTCTACTGGCTGTGCGATGTACATGACTCTGGCTGATTTTAGTTGTTTGTAGTGATATGATCCATCTTTGTGTTGTTATGATTTGTAGTTGGTTGTATATTACTTTGGGAGTGTTAACCTTAAATGATGACTTACAAATGTTTTAAATAATTACTGTTTGAGCAAATGACACCTTTTCATCTGAAAAACAACTGCACTGGAAAATATTAAATGTTTTTGCAGTTCTTCATCAGAGAGCCCAAGCGACTCTTTTGCAGAAACTTGAGAGAAGATATATTCAGATATATCAGCTCTTGTACATAGGCCCTTTCTGAAGCTTGCTGTCCCTTACACTTCCATCCATAGGCTTGCATGCATGCAGTTGCCAGCCACAGAGCTGATGCATTTCAAAAGAATTTATATAGGTTGTAGGAAAGACTGGATATTTTCCCCTATCCTCAACAGTGTCCTCAGTCGGTTTCTGGTCAGGGTAATGGTGGATGTGATCTAGTGAGCTGCTTGCTAGATCTCAAACCCTGAAGCATTGTGTCTGACAGTGGGTGTTCCTCCGGTTAAGCTGTGGACTCTCTGATGCACAAAGGGTCTGAAGATCTCCAGACTAGATTAACTGGGACTGGCAAGTTGTCCACTCGGCAACAGAGTGGCCGCAGCAGTTCTCAAAGCTGTAGAGACAATCACACGCTTTGAAGGAGCCTGGGGGTGAGTGATCTATATCCCCTTTATGGACATTATGTTATCCTTTGCTCGGGTGTTTTTTGTGAAGGAGTCCTGAATAAATTTTCATGGAAAAAGTAAAGCAGGAAGCCCTTTTTGCAGCAGTTGAGTTTGTTTCCCTTTCCCTTGAGACAAAGAATTTAAAGGGAAAGTACTGTTTTAGATTGCCATGTAAAGGACAAGTTGACTATTTTTATTTTCTTTTTTCCTGCTTTTCTTTTGGGTTTACAAAGGATAAAGTTAGTGAGTTTGCAATTGGTTTTTGGAAGGAGACTTTTTTTTATTGATTTTTTCCCTTGTACCTGTGGACTTAAAGAAATAGAATGTGACTTTTTTCTTCTTTAGAATGATGGAAGGACGTAATCTTAGAAAGTTGAAAGGCTATTAAAATTAAGTTCCTCTTTGATTGACTTGACTGATAACTTGGACTCTTATAACTTTGAATTGGGATTATTAATATTTTTAAAATATCAAACTGAGACGTTAGTTCAGGTGAAATAGCTCCACACACCATCTACTGGAAATTATTGCAATGGATCATAAGGAAGGTTCTCTTTTATCTAATGTTATCCTACTTTGTCAGATAAACATTCTGAATTAGTGCCTCTTTGAACTGATTTTTGCTTTGGCCTACTGAATAAAATAGATTCTCCATTTCAAAAAGAGGATGTGCCTGCATACCTTTTGGACTTTTGGATGGAATGAAAGATTGCTGCTTACCATGAAGGATCATTCTAGGAGGGCTGAAAGTAGCAATCTATTACATCATAGGTTATCCCCTTGTGCCAGCTGATCAGTGCAGGAGATGAATGTTCTAAGATGTTTCTACTGTTAAACTCCCCTTTCTCCACTCAGTTTTGTTCCATAGCCTTGCCAGTTGTTTGATACAATTTCTGTGATTTAAATTACCTTTTCTACAGGAGGGATTGTGGATTGCTACTGTTGGCCTTCCTAGAATGATCCTTCATGATAAGTAGCATTCTCTCATTCTCAGGAAGGCTCCAGTAGCAATCCATTACACCATGGGATATACTCAAGCTCTGCAATATATGGGGAGGGGGGAGCAATAACTATTTTGGCAGTACAGATTGAAGAATCTTTCTTCCAGATGATAACTGTTCTGATGCAAATTTGTCTGACTTTTAAGGTCTGATGAAAGTGGCTAGTTCTTTCCACCCTGCTGTTCTGCAGATCTCCTCCAAGGATGCTGATGTTCTAAATGCCATCCTCGATGCCATTGATCTTGCCGAATGTGCCCATACCTTTCTTGGCCTAGATGTGCTAGCACTATCCTGACGGAAATAGATACAACCCTTTATCGATCTGGAAATCATGGATTTTGATACTTTGCAACCTAACATCCTCAGATTGAATGACACAAGCAATGCCTCTGTGCTCCTAATACTCCTTGTTCTACTCATATATACCTTAATGGCCCGTTGAACATCGAATGAATGCCACCTTTTTTCCATTGCATTAGTAGGATTTTGATAAAAGGTAGGTAAAGTTATTGTCAGGAACACTGGACTACCTACCATACACATAGTTCTGAAAGTTGGATCTACAGTAAGCTTTACTGGATCCTTTTCAAATACACACAAATTCAGATTCACTGACGGTGCTCTGATTTCCGATACTGATCTTGCTGAGGTGATTGCCACCAAGAAAACTGCTTTAAATGTTAATAAATGCAAGGATGTTTCCTTCAATGGTTCACATGGTGGCAATGTCAACTGCTTTAAAACTAATCCTAGATCCCATGTTGGGAATTTATGAACTGTTGGCTTTCCCTGCAGTGTAGCTCCTCTTAAAAAATGCTCTATGTCTGAGTTTGCTGACAGAGATTTTCCGTTACTTTGAATAATTGTAGCCAGAGCCACAAGCTTTCTCCTTAACATATTTGGCCTTAAGCCTTTATCCAAACTATCTTGTAAAAATAGCAGGACATCACCTATCGTGACACTTTCCAAATCTACAGACTTGTTCTTACACCAATCTTAGAGCTCTTCCAAGTAGATTCATATATTTTTTTGCATTGACATCCTTCTAGATGACAGAATTGTTTTGATCAAAGAATCTTCAAATCCTTTCTACTTCAGTGATTGCCGTTCAACCTCCATGTGGTCAATTTCAGCAGTTGAGGATTTGGATAATGTACTGGTCCCTGTGACAACAGATCTGTTCTTGCTGGGAGCTGATACGGATGCTCTACAGACATACTCAGCAGATGAGGAAACCAAGGCCTTTGGGGCCATCAAGGAGCCACAAGCACTACTTGTCCTTTTTTGCTTGTTTATTCACAAAGTAGCACAAAAAAATAATTGGAAATGGTGGAAACAGATATAGTAGACCTTTCAGCCAGTCCACCGCTAATGCGTCTTGTTTTTCTGAATCTGTCCTCCTGTCTAAGGGGAAAAAAATCTTGCCAAGTTATAATTTTTCTCCTAAGCAAACAGATCTACAGAAATCCACCGTGTCTTTCTTGCAATTCTTTGAATATTTCCTGATTTAACGACCATTCCCCCAGATGGATTGTATTTCTACTCAAGTAATCTGATTGTATTTCCAGTGACCCTTTTAAATGATCTGTAGGAGACATTGTATTCTTCTCTGCCCAGTGCTGAATTTCTGCTACCTCTGTCATTAACTGCCTCGATCATGAACTGCCCGGGTTGTTGACATATGCCTTTACTGAGGTGTTTTCTGTATGAATTTGAATGTTTTTGTCCCTGACAGTGTTCGCAAAATGAAATATTGCTAGCTTCACTGCCCTGAGCTCTAACAGATCTATTCTTAGCTTTTTCCCCTCTTGCAACCATCTGCCTTGAACTGACCTTCCTATGCAATCTGCTTCCCAACTTAGCAGACTGGCATCTGCATGATCACAATCTTTTCCTGTGAAACAAATGACATTCCTTTCTTCAGATTTTTTGGTTTCAACTACCACTTTAATTTTTCTTCAGTACTCTGGTTATCCCTAACCTTAAACACGCTTTCCTGGCAATCTGGTACTCAAGCGGTCTTAGAAATTGCTGAAGTGGCCTAAGATGGAATCTGGACCAAGGGACTAATTGAGTTGCTGACACCATCATTCCCAACACCTTCGTGAGAGACATTAACTGCATTTGTCTCCTCTCTTTTGTCTCCTCTCCTGCAACAGAAATACACAGCCTACACAGGTATCTACTTCTGCACTCAATTGCAGGATCCTCTGTGTAGGAGTCAAATGACTCTTCTTTAAGTTTAAGAGGACACCCAAATGTTGAAGACACTGCATTGTTATCCTGAGATTCTGTTCTGCTTTGCTTGCAGATTCCGCTTTTATCAGTATGTCATCTAAGTAGGGAAACAAGTGAATCCCCTGTTGTCTTAAATGGGCAATCACTGGAACTAGCACTTTGGTAAAGACTCTGGGTACTGAGGCCAGACCAAAGGAGACTGCTCTGAACTGATAGTGATTCCCGTTAAAATCGAACCTCAGGAATTTCCTGCAACTCAACCCCATTGGAACATGCAAGTAAGCCTCTTTCAAATCTATCAATATCAAGTAATCCTGCAAATCTAGACTCTGTAGAATTGTCTGCAGTGTTTCCATTTTGAATTGTCTATTGGACAAACTGATTTAGATACTTCAAATCCAGTACAGGATGGTACCCCCGTTGTGTTTTGGGACTGTAAAAAACACCAAATATATCCCTTGATATCTTTGACTCTGTAGCACAAATTCTATTGCTTCCATCTCTAAAAGGTGTTGGATCTTGCCCTGAACTGTCTGCCTCTTTTCTCTTTTCTTTGCAACTAGTGAAGGTAGACATCTTCCTTTTGGTCTTTTTGCAAATTGAACTTGATAACCTGCCTGTACTACTTCCAAAACCCATCTGTCTGTTGTAATCTTTGTCCAAAATGACCAAAATGAAGTAATCTTCCCCTCACCAGAATGCAATCTTAGTATTATTTTCAATCTTTATTAGGCTAGGAAGTTCCTCGCTTTCCTTGATTTTGGTTAGACTGCTTCAACTGTTGTCTTACTCTGTTCCACTACTGCCTGAACCCTGAGTTATCTCTACATCTGTGAAAACTTCCTCCACTTTGAAAGGAACTATTTTCTCCTGTAAACCACTTCCTCTCAATTTTTTTCTTTCTTAGTGAAGGAGCCTCTTTTATCCTTTCCCTCTACCAAAACTTTCTGAAATGCATCCTCTCCAGACAATAACTTTCTTTTGAAAGGGACATTGGCCAAATTAGTTCTGGACTTAGCATCTACTTCCCAGAGTGATCTATGACCAACTGTAGTAGCTGCCACTGATCTAGCTGAAAATGCAGCTCCATCGTAGCCCGCATGAGCTATTGCAGAACTTGCTCTAACTTCATTAATACATCCTCTGCCCCAATCACTTCCTGAATCCAAAGTAGCCCTGCTCTAGCAAACATTGAACTTGCAACAGATGCTGTAATTGATACCAGTGCTGCATTATGTGCTCTCCTCAAGGCAGAACCAGTTCACTTCTTATCTACATCCTTTAATAATGTAACTCCAGGAATGGATACAATCACATTAGAAATCAGTGCTAAAAGAGGTGCATCCACCAAAGGAGTAGATAACTGCATTGTTTTATTATTAAATTTACAAAGGGTTTTACTATAACCCACAAATCTCTTTGAAGAAGACTTTTCTGCCCATTCAGACTCTAAAAACAACTCAGGTATTGGCAACTCAAGCAATTTAGTGTTTCTACCTCTCAGAATAGCTGATATGGATTTAACCTTATCCTTATTACTTAACTCCTTACTTGATTGCTCTAATCCTAGCGTCAACAGCATTTTCTTAAGCAGTTTCTTAAAATTGTCTGGGAAAATAACCTCAACTTAACTGCTTCCTCTGTATCTTCTTCTGATGACTGATCTTTCTCAGAGTCTTCATCAATGTCACTACATAAATTCTCCTTTAAATCTGTTTCCATTTCTGAATGCACAGCTGCTGAATTACCCAATGTATGCTTAGTTTTCCTTAAACACTTCCTTGAATCTTGATTCCCTTTTTGTGAGGAGCTAATGCCTGTGGAAGATTTCTTGTATATATTTGCAGGTTGAAATGAAGTGTTACTAACCATACCACTAGTTGGCACGTCACTTATTTTTACACATTTTTGCACACGCTGTATATTCACTATAGACAGTAAGGTTTGCCAATTCAATTCACCTGTGTTAATTTGCTTGACTCCATTTGTTAACTCCTCCTCAAGTATTTGCTTAATTCTTTTGTTTCAATACACAATTTATTTTCACCTCCCATGGTACCATGAGTCATAGAGCAGTCTAATACTGCTGCTGCATCTACCTGCTTTCCTGCAGGATTTAGCACTGGATGTGATTTCTCTATTCATAGGTTATTAACGGCACTTACCTGCGCTGCCTCTACTCCCAATGACTGTGTATTCAACAATCTTGTGACTGCTGATTGACTGCTGAGCACACTCTTTCCTGCCCCGCCCTTGTGTGGGGAACCAGCAGATTCAAGATGGCAACCTGAAGTTGCCAATACCATGGAGAGAAGCTATTTGTTCCCTTCGGCCCTTCCAGAGCTGCACTGTAAGTTGAACTTTAGCTCCACTCTTACTTTCACCTTTGCGTGTTTTTTAACCATTGTTTGTTTTACTTTCCCTTTTACCTTAACTGGCTTGGATCGCTGCGATGAAAATCCCTCGGACTTGCTGTCACTGGATGCCATAATTTCTTCAACAGTGACATATTCTGAGCCTGATCAACAGTCAACCTGTCCAGGCCAACGTGATTGGCTGCCGTCTCTTTCAGACAGCTTAAATGCTCTTTGTCCTGCAACCCTGCAAGCAATAATTTGGTTTCCTTCTCCACTTTTCTCTGTTTCTCTGACGAAGCTTGAGACTCTGCCTCCAGTTGAATTTCCAGATCTTTTTTATGGCTTTTCAAATCCTTCCCTGACAACTCCGTTGTAAAATCTCTCTATTCTGACTCTTAACTACCTCAAAGACTCAAAATATTCTATGAAAAACAATTTTATTTTTAAAATAAAGGGGAAAATACCTCAACCAGCTGGCAAGGCAAGAAGAATAAAACTGAGAAGGGAAAGGGGAGTTCAACGGTAGAAACGGCTTAAAACATTCATCTCCTGCCTTGATCAGCTGGCATGAAGGGACAACCCATGGTACAATGGACTATTACTGAGGCATTTCTGAGAATTGAGGGATTTTAAATACGAACAATTGAGGAAGCTTGCAGAAATGGAAGAAAATCTTACAGGCTTTCTGGAAGTGGACTGATGATCCCATTAAAAATGCTGAATGTGAAAAAGAGAAGGTAGATGAAAATTCTTTGGGTTTGGATGGCTCTAACTCTGATTTATCTGTAGAAGACTTCAGGATGGTATTACAAGAGGAAGGACAAGGAGGCTTACAGAAAGGTCTATGGAAGAATTTTACATGAGGAAAATACTTATGTACTGAAAGACTATGGGCTCCTTGTTCTGGGGTTTTGTTTTGTTTTTTTTGGAAACTGGTTGACCTAGAGAAAATAAAAGAACAGACACAACCAAGGGAATAAGGAAAAAAGAAATGTCTTTAAATTGACAAGAAGGGAAGAGATAGAACCTATTGAACAGTATGATTGGAGAAAGCAGGAACTTATAATTAGAGTACCTTTTGATGCTGTTGCACAGCAAAATAATGGAAAAGCTGTTACAGAAGAGACTTGAGAAATTTTCAAAAGATAGTGAGATAAAAAAAATCATGTAAATTTAAAAGTATTAGGAATATTTTTTTCTGATCTGGAATTGTTGTATGGATAATAACCTATTTGAATGACATTTTGAAGGGTTTAAATTGAAAAGATTTTGGTTACAGTACCCGATAAAATAATTTAAGATTTTGGAACTATCCCGTTTGCTGGCATAGAAGGCTCACTTTTCCCCCCCAAAAAATACTGTTTGAGAATAAGGTGCATCTTATATGCCAGTGTGTCTTATATATCGGCAAATAATATTTGCTGACATATAAATGGGGCGCGTCTTATATGCAGGTGCGTCTTGTATGCCGGCAAATACAGTATACGGAGTAAATGGAGTGCAAGAGGTCAGATGACTTATTAAGGATAGTGAATGCAAGGTTATGCTATATTGGTAAGGAGAACTTTTTTGTTTTTAATTGGGTTTATACTATGCAGTAACTTTTTTTGTTCCTAAATGAGAAGTGGTATAAAAGCTTATCCACAGGATTAACGAAGAATATAAATAGAATTTTTGGTTGAAGTGAGAAAAGAATGAGTTTGACCTGATAATAATAGGTTTTTATTTCATAATATTAAACTTTAAATTACAAATCTAACATTTTTATTTTCACATGACAAGTGTTAATTTGGGATCAAATGATGCATATTGGTTGTTGCTTTGGAAGGTTATAGTCTATATAGATTATTAGAATAGATTATAGACTATAGTGATTATTAGTACCATTTGATAGTGTTATATTTTGATGATTGATAGATTACTAAGCAAATATATAATTAAGATAAGTGATTATACTGCTATATTACTATATAAATGATTATTACTAAATATGTACATAGGGGAATAATTATTATAAATCATTGCCAACAAGTTATGGTTATGGTATAAAATGAAGGAATCAATGGTTAGGTGTAATTGCTTAATTAATACAAGCTGTTTGCAATAAGAGCGGGAATTAATTTTGTAGTTATTTCTAGTTTTATTACGTATTTGTATTTTTAGTTTTCTTTTGCATTGTCTGTAATGTTAAATTGTGTTTTCTTTTGTTGTATTTCTGTGTTCTACTTTTGTGTGTGTGTGTGTGTGTGTGTGTGTGTGTGTGTGTATTAAAAATTTTCCTCAATTGGCATGAGTAGAGTGCTACCCCTCAGGGATGTTTTTGTCCTCTTTGTGTTCCCCGGATTGCCTTTTTTCTGTCTAAAAGCAAAAATTTTAAAAGGTGAATCCCCTCTTCTGTAAGCCCACAGGAGCGGGAATCCACCTTTCGGTAAGCTGCAGCATGCCCTGCACTCTTTCATGCAATTTTTTTTTTCCAAAAACAGGAGTGACCTTAGCTACTACTTGGATTTTTGGCAGTCTACCTCTGCAGCTGCCTGTCACAGAGTATCAGTGTTGTTTTCACAAAAGACAAACTGATTACCTTGTAGCCCACTTGTAAAGGATATCTGCCTACTGAAATGGAAGATGGCCTAGAACTCAGCCTTCGTGACTGTTCTCATATGACTTTCCCAGAGAGAGCAGTTCTTGATACTAACAGATACATATTTAACTCACTATACTTTGTTTAAAAAAAGACCTTTTATTAAACAGATATTTACAATTCTGTAGTTAAATGTAAACTATTTTGAATATTCTTTAAAGCACAAAAATGCCTACGTTTGTACATTTCTGATTCTTAATATTTTCGCATGATAAGGATTAATCAAGCTCTCCTGAGACTGCTGTGAACAAGTAACGCCTGAACTCATAAGCACAGTCACAACTGCCTGACTAGATATACATGTCAAATGCAATCTGTAAAAGTAGGACCTATGGGGTGCACAATGTCTTTTGGAAAGTTAGAATATGCTTATTCATATCTTAGAATCCCTTTTTGTGTGTGTTGAAGGCAAAGGTATTTATAAGAAGTATCTGTTTACAATGCAAGGGAAGTAGCGGGCCACATTATAAAGCACCACAGTTTGAATGGGAATAAAAGTTCAATGTTTACAGTTCATCTAGTGGAGAGACTGGCTAAAGAACTTCCAGCCCCACAGTGGTTTCTCCGTAGTAGCTTCTTGAAAATGGAGCTGTGACAAACATGTGGCAAATTAATCTAACTCCTTATCATCAATTATCATATAAACAGAAGGAAGATGTAGACATGTTACTGGCTTAGGCTTGTTGATTCCCTCCCACCCATCATCAACTATCAAAGAAGACTTTAGTGGCATCAGCCAGTCCAAAAACCAAGCTTGAACTTTAAAACAAAGGGTAGAATAAAAGTGTCTCAGCTGTAGCGTCTAGAAAAGAACAGATATCACAAAGTGACATATAAAAACAGCAAATATGTCTATTGTAAATTAAGTTTTATACAAGAAATCAAGAGTAACAAGTGAATAAGCAAGTATTATAGAAAGATGTGGGTTATTCAGAGGTACTGTTAGATATGCTAGCCGTGTCTTCAGGAGTAGGAAGTACTACTTCTTTCAAATCTTTCAGAAGCTCAATCTGGGCATCCAGTCTCTTCCTTGTATTTAGTAGCTCCTGAATTTTTTCTTCTGTTCCTGTACAGATTAATAGGATATGTGATTTTTGTTGTTTACAGGAGATCCTAATCCTGCATTGCAGTTATAGATTCATAACCTATAATTATGAATCCATAATTGCTCTCTATACAGTAATACTACATATTCATGAGCATGGCACTACTGTTGCTAATGTAAAGACCTATCTTAATAACAAACCCTTGCATCAAGTGGAGCAGGGCACAAGAAGATAATGTTTTCAGCCCCCTCCTGCCAGCAAGCAAGCCTGTGACAATCAGAAGCAGCAATCTTTTGCAGTTCTTCAGGCTTGTTTGCTGGCAGGAAGGGGCTGAAGATTTCATCTTCCTGAGGCCTGATCAGACTCTGAATGGTGGTAGGTTTTGAGAGATCAGGCCAGGAGATGTCACTTGATACATTCATAATTAAGCAGGTGATGTAGAATAGTGGCATCTTTTCGTAGACTTTTCTCTAAATATTAGTCAGTGACACTCCTCCTGTATCAAAATGAATCAGTAAAGTCAATCAAATTAAAGGTCACCTTAAAGCATGACAATTACCGTTTTTGCCAGCGTATAAAATGCGCCTCATTTATACACTGGCAAATACTATTTGCCAGCATATAAGATGCACTGGTGTGTAAGATGCACCTCATTTTCAAACAGTATTTCGCTGGGGAAAAAGTGAGTCTTATATGCCAGCAAATAGGGCATTCTGTCAAAAAATTAAAAAATATTTACAAGGAAATGTATATTATAATTCACACCAGAAAAAGGCTGTTAGTGGGGGCATGGATCATAAAAATTAGGAAGAACTTGTAGTAGGAGTGGAGAAACATTTTTATGCTCTTGGCTACAGTCTCTCAAGGGAAATCCCAGGGTCACATGCCAGAGATCAGTGGGGCTAAAGTCAGCGATACACGATTATAGGCTAACCCAGATGACCGTATGGGGCAAGTGGCATAAGGGTAAAGCTGAAAAGATCCACACTCTGTGTAAAATCAACACAATATCAGGTCAAAAGCAACTACCATACATGTTATATGTTTTCAGTACATACCTGAGTGAGTAGCAGTAAGTATATTTTCAAAGAGGCCACAGTCGAAAAGTGATATTACTGTTTCTTCATATTCTGAGAATAGATATTATTACTATTATTAATACATTAATGTATTATTTTATATACTGTCCTTCCTCTCAAGTCCAAGAAATACAAATCATTTATACATAATTAAAAATAGCAACCATTTAAACTAAAAACATAACAAAATGTTGTGTGCCTTTTAAGTCATTTCCAACTTGTGGCTACGCTAAGCTGAACTTATCATGGGGTTTTCTAGGGTTGAGTGTGTGTGGTGTGGCCAAGGTCACCCAGTGGCTTTCCATGGCCAAGGGGGAAACTGAACCTTGGTCTTGTGCTCAGACCACTACACCCCACTGGCTCTCTACATAATCCTAAAACAGTAAAAACTCAGGGCAAAGTTGAATTTCAAAATCCAGTGTATGTCTAAAATTGAGACTACAGAAATAAATTTTCTTCAAACATTTTAACACATCTTAGCGTTCAAACAATGGCAAAAGGATTTGTCAAGATTTGTCGGGGGGGGCAAAAAATGCAGAGTGAGATAAAGAGTTATACAGGACTTGAATGACCAAGGAGGCCTTGGTTTGCCAAATTTGAAAATGTAGTTCACTGCTTCCTGTATGACATGGATTAAAAAATGGATTATGTTGAAAAATAATAAAGTTTTGAATTTAGAAGGCCATGATTTAAGATTTGGATGACCCGCATAGTTATGGCATGGAAAAGTTAATGTTGCTTTTAATTATTATTGTATTAGATGGGCCTTACTGAAGATTTGGAATAAGTATTAATTGAGATTATATCCAAAAACTCTGAGGCCTCTTATAGAACAGAAATAAAAATGGTCAAAAATGGTTGATACATTATGACTTGGAGAAAAAAGCCTGAGATTACAAGATGAAGTCATTACAACAAGTAGAGGAGGAATGTGTTAATTTACATTGCCTCGCATACAGACAATTATATCTAAGATTCAAAGATAAGGCTGAGCAGTTTGAAGAGAGCAATCTGATGTGGAAATATTGCTACGTTCAGATGGCAACTACTTGATTGCCAAGGTGTATATATAAGTTTTTGCTAAAATTTGCAATGGAAGAACAACAAGTAAACGAATATAGGATTAACTGGGCTGAGAATTTTGGATACAATAGACACATGAATCAGTGGCAAAAGTTATGGACAAAGGATAAAAAAACATATACTATGTTATGATCTCAAAGAAAACTATTGTAAGACAATGTACCGTTGGTATCTTACATCAGAGAGACAAACAAAGATGTCTAAAGAGCTGAAATCCAAATGTTGGAAATGTCAGGATTACGTTAGCACCCTATATCATGTATGGTAGACGTGACAAAGCTGAACAGTTCTGGATGAAGATACAAAAACTGATGCAAAAGATTTTATTATCTCAATTACCAAAAAGCTTGAATTATATCTGCTAGGAATCTGGAAAGAAGATACAACAGTGGATAAGAAGCAACATAAACTGGCACAATATATGTTGTTAGCAGCAAGACTAGTGTATGCAAAGTACTGGAAAAAATCAGAGTTATCAACAGGGGATGAATGGCTAAGCAGACTGATGGGAATTGTCTAAATGGATAAGTTTATGCACAGGCTAAAGAGCAGAACACAAAATGAATTTTTGTCTGAATGGAAGTGTTTGATTGATTTCTTAAACAAGAATGAAGGTGCTCTCATGACAATAGGTTTTGATCATTAAAATCAATATTATTAATTGACAAGTGTAAAGGTAGGTTTAGAAGATGCATTCTGTTGTTTCAAAATATTGTTTTTATAAAGATGATTATGTTTAGATGAATTATCATTAATATAAAGTAATCTAATTATAAACTTGAAAAATTAAGTAAAAAATTGATATGTGATAAGCAATAATTAATAATTACAGGACAAAATGTATGACTTAATAGGTGTAAATGTCAAATACTATGAACTCTTTGCAACAAGGGCAGGAACTGATCTTAGTTATCTTTTGTTAGTATTTGTTTTAGTTATGCATAGATGTCTGTTTATGTTTGTATGGAGGTATTGCTGTTTTCTTGTTTTGCATATATGGATTGTACTTTTTTCATTTAATAATTTCATTAATAATTTCATTAAATAATTTTTTTAAAATTAGAAAAAAGACATTTAACACATCCTGTCAGTTTCTTTGAATCTGAAACAGTACGGTGTGGAAGAAGAGACTTGAGAAGAAAGAGGTATAAACAATTTGCCTCATGCAAAGGACACATTTGTAAGGCATTTTGTAAAAATGTCTTGGCCTAAGATATTCAAAGTGACAGCTCATCTAATGGCACTTGTTGGGCATTTCCATACTTTGTACAATACCTGCTTCTGAAGTTTTGTCATCCATCAGCTTTTCCTGTGCCAGATGAAGCGTGTCTAACATTTCCTCAAATATTTCATCAAGAAGCCCAGCCTGCTTGCACTTCCTTAAAAACTCTATCCTTACTGTCAAGAGATAGAAAGGCACCTTTAATAAAATCATATTTTAGCTCAGTTCCTATTGACATTATAAAGCTCTTCATAGTAACTGTACCACTTGTCAGTCTGCAACTGCAAGCAAAGAGGCTGACAGAAAAACATCACAAAAGCCACTTTCTAAGGAAACCTATGTCTAAGCAGCAGCTCAGAATCCTATGGCAGGCAGAATCCTCTTTTCTCTAGACTCAATAACAGCTGCCTTTGTCCTCATCATTTGGAGCTCAATGGTCACTGAATGACAAGCAATAAAGCAACTCAAAGGCATACCGTCCCATTACAGCAATCTAACAGCAATCTCTTGAAGAAAAGGTAATGGCCACCATGTGAACACAGTGCCAGACTAGACACGCCTTTATTCTGAGGCCCAGGATTCAAACAGCAAGTACAGAATACAAAACTGCTTCTGGCTGTTTCTCAGGCCTTCCAAATTAATGGGAATCCATATCCCAGAGAGGAATATTCTGTTACTAAGCCCTTTTATTAAGCCCTTGGGACATCCAGCAGATGCCACTTGAGACAAAAATGATGGTAATAGATTTGTTTACAATAATCAAGTTAGCTATACAATAACATGAATAATGCAAGAGGAGATCCCAGTGGTTTTGCCTTGGTCAAAGACTAAGAGGAAACAAAACCAATGTGGGATACGAAGTTTATTATTACTATTATCATCATCAAGAACTTTATTTTCACCCTGCTTTTTAAAAGAGAATTTAAAAAACAAAATATTAAAAAGAACGATTAAAAACAGTTTAGGAAACACTGCAATTGAAACAATACACGATCCTCATAAAGTCTTTTCTTTCCAAACTTTCAGTTCCCTAAAGCCAGTTAGAAAAAATAAGTTGTTCCAAAGAAAGTTTCCTCTTTTATGGAAAGAGTACAGGGAGAGGGTATTCTAGTTTTCCTAGGAAGGAAGCTCCAGAGCCTAGGAGCAGCCACTGATTAGGCCCTATCTAGAGTCTCCACCAAACATGCCTGAGAAGGTGGCAGGATAAAGGGCTTCTCCTGAGCATCTCAGGGACTAAGCAGTCAGATAGCCCAAATCTAATCTGTGAAGGGCATTATAGGTCATAAGGCACACTCTGAACTGCACGCAGAAATAAAGCAGTGGTCAATGGAACTGTTGCAACAATGGAGTTGTGTGCTCACTGCAACCCACCCCAGCTAACAATGTGACTATAGCTGTTTGTATCAACTGAAGTTTCTAAACACTCTTCCAAGGCAGTCCCATGCAGCACATATTACTATAATCCAAACAGATTAATGAAAGCATGTGTCAATCGTGCAAGAAATGAAACAGCTTCCTTGGAATTTGGTAGAAAGGAGAAATAGAGCTGAGTGTCATTAACATACTGGTAACACTGAACCTTAAAATTCCAGGCAACCTCTTTCAGTGGTTTCATGAAGATGCTAAATAGCATGGATGACAAAACAGACCCCTGAGGAACCCCACAGACCAGAAACCATGAAGCTGAACAGGAATCCCAAGGGGCAAGAGTTCTAACATGACTTTCTTGGTTTGCCTGCAGCAAAAGGGATGGAGATAACTGCACCCTCACCTATTCTTGCTTATGAAGGCTATGCAGTACACAAGAATATAGTTTAAGCTGTAGTCTCACTGAGTGAGCCTACTGGGCCATCTGGTGCAGTACAATGTAGCAGATTGGCAAAGGCTCCTCAGGATTTCAGACAGGAATCGTGCCATTCACACTTGGAAATGCACAAGGAATAAGCACCTCTTCTGAAGGAGAGCACAGAAAAAACACCAAATCCACAGAACAACTTTACCCTCCTCTGTCTCCAGATGGCAATCCTATTTGTGTCTACTCAGAAATAAGTCCTCTTCTATAAATTTAAATAGGATTGCAATCTAAGATTGTTGCAAATATCTGTTCTCCATTACCACAGAACACAGATGAAAATGGATCACAGAACTGTATTTCACAGAGAAAAGCTGCAATGTCACCATCCTTTTTGCCACTTTCCTCACTAATGGTAAATATCAGGCAGTATTTCAAAACTAATTTCTTTAAATGTAATGTAGTGACTCCCTCCTATAAAGGAACAAAGCACCACCAAACCTTAAGATTGCACTTAAAATACATCCTTACCTCAGTCACAAAATGGGTGGCCCAGAGACAGACACATCACCTTGCCAAAAACAGCAAAGGAATGTCTGTACTGACAGACAGGTGGGATCCCTAAACGCTCTTACAAAAAGGTGCCCTGACCTTCCAAAAGCTGCAGGGGATTAATATTCAATATTCCTATGCTGCCAGTGACTATTGGCAGCCAAAGAAATCTCCAAACTGGGAGCTAGGCTGAGGCAGTACACCTCAATCTTTAGATGTTGCAGGTCCTCAACTATATACTCTCCACTCCCAAATCTATCAGTACCAAAGGTTCTTTAAAACTGCAAGAGGAACTATTCCTTCACCATTAAAGGAATTATTGCTGCAGGCAAGGGATTGAGCAAGGAGGACAAGCATGTTTGGAAGCACCTCATCTAAGCCCAAAGATTCTTTATATTTAGGGGAATATGGACATTCTATTGAAAACAATGCATTGTAAATAAGCCACATCCTGAATTTGCATGCCTATCCAAAGCTGTAGTTCCAGATTCAAGTGTAGCCCAATCCAGCATGGGCTAAATTTCTATGCTCTGGTCTGCCTTTAGATCTACATTTTTTAGTTGGGCTGGATGAGAAAATTAAGGTGGACAGCAGAGACAGAGGTTGCAAGATAGAGCAATTTCCTTGACCCTGTCTCTTGTCCCTCTTTCTCTTGTCCCAGTCATTTTCTATATGTGAATTATTTTCAAGGGACTTCAGTTCAGTCATATTTTAAAAGCATGTTTTAAACATCCATCCCACCTTTTTCCTGTTTTAGGAGCCAAGGAACAGAACCAGAATGGGGCTCAGCTGAGGGGGTAGAACATAAGCTTAGTGACTGGGGCTGAAAGACAGGAAACAGAGTCAGCCATTTATTTTCTTTTTCATTTCTGCAGGAGAAAAAATAATAGTGCTGTATTTGGGGTTCAGTGAGGGCAAAATATTCCTGCCATGCTACTATCAACAGGGATGCCAAAGACAAAGAACTGAGTTACTTCTTCCTCTTCTAAAGGCAGGTGCAGCACTGCATGATAAGGAGTGCTATACTTGCTTCCCTCTTCCTCTTTCCAAAGCACTTGAAGGGGAAATACATTGCTACTTTCCATATGAACCAACAGGGCCTTCTCCTTACTATGAAGTCTTCCCCTTACTATGAATGGAGTGTTTGACATGAGCAGAATAAAGAAATTACCCCTAAGGGCCTAGAATTTGTATCCAATCACAGGATCAAGTTTGGCGAAACGTGCTGTACCCTTGCTTGCATGACAATGGCCTCAGCAATAAATGGCCTTGAGGACTTCTTACTTGCTCTCACTATTCTCCCACCTCTACAAATATATTCATTTTTATTTATATCCCACTCTTCTCACAATTTAGACTCAGGGTCGTAAACAAGTACTATTGACTTTATCACTGTCTGCTACAATAATAGATTAGGACAACTTCTCAATGGCTAGTATCCTGTTTGTGGCATAAGCACACATAAGTTTCCTTTCATGCTTGTGTATGTCCTTTTGGGGTTCTGCACAGATTTGTATTCTGTTCCTCCTTCTGCAGCACCCAAAACCCCCATCCCACCCTTGTGGATCTCAACACTCCTGAATGTATTTCACACCTGGCTGTGGGGACCTAGCTAGATACTTCTCTAATCCTGCTCTCTCCTGAGAAATTGAATGGCTGTGCACAAGGCAGCCTTTACTGGCTATATGGTAAATCCTGAAGTGGTATGTGGCTCAGTCCTGCATAGGTCTACATGTGGGACTACTGTGCTATGCTGAGCCATACAGGCATGCAGCCAACAGGTGATTACAGGTATATGGTGCCAAATCAGATTTGGGAATTTTCTGTGGAAGTTCACTATGCTCCTAAAAACTGCTCAAAGTGTTAAGGGGTTCCAAAGAGTTAAGAATGTTGTGGGAGGTGGCAGCACTGGGGGCTAAGGAGCAAAGAATCAACCTGTGATGTCCTTGAAGGGTGTTCACAGCAGAACTTCACCTGGGGATGCTCACATCAGCAAAATGAAAACACTGGCTCTAACCCAAGGTATGTGGGGCACGCAAGTTTCTAGGGGAAGATTCCAGACACAAAAGCTAAGACTGAATTTGCGGGAGTGTATTTTTTTTCTCAGTATATAATTATTCAGTGGATAGCATCCTATTAGGAACTTCCACACACACATCTTTTTGGACACTATGGGGGTAGGTACTCCTTTCCTCCCTACACAGTGCCCAAAGGTCCCTGTCAACTGAAATCCCTGGTGCCCCCACACAGCCATTCCACACTTTCTGTCAAGCGGGCAGGATTGTAGAAGCATCTGCCTAGGTCCTTATAGCCGGACACAAAAAGACGTCAGTGCTGAAATGCAGTGGAGCTTTTCAGTGTGTCAGGCAGAGGGTATAGGCACCGTCTAGTGTAGGTCCACACGTGGACGTTTATGTTATGCTGAAGGAATTTTGGATTGCAGCCAATATGCAATAACTATTTCATGTTGTATTTTCACACACAGAAATTAAGATGCAAATAGCCTCTGTATTATTTGTCACTGGACAAGGTAATTACTCTGAGATTGTACAGCCATTTTTCAAAATGGAGTCATATTGTTCACTGCATAGAGATGCATGACAGACTGCTAGCAACTTTTTAACATCTCTCAGATGTAACAAAACCATACCTTTATGTTGGCTGTGCTTTTTTCTGAGGGCTTGTATGTTTTCTTCTACAACTGTCTTTCTTTCATTCTGTCAAAAAGATGTTTTTAATTGTAAATTTTCAGTACTATTCAAACAACTGATAATAATGTCTCTTTTCTCCCAAATGAAATTGCATCTTTAAACTATATGTCATTTAGCTACCTATGGATTTATTTGCTTACTATACCCCACCTTTTCCTCAGGGAGCTCCAGTTCTTCCCACATTTCTATTTCGAAAGCAAATTAGGTTGAGAGGCAATGATCACCCAAGGTCCCTCACCAAGTTTTGCAAATGAGTGGGGTTTTGATCCTTCATCAGGAGCTTTAAGAGAATAATTTAACTGCCAGGAAGGCTATTGTTGACCCACGACATTCAAAACAATTTTGTTACAAAATGCAAGATGAACCTGCTTCACAAAAAATGCTTATTAACATATCCTTAATCTAAAAATTTAAGTAAGGATTCACAATGTATTCTCCATAAAATATGAAAGGTCACTGGTAAGACAGCTGGAGGGACAGCCAAAGAAGAGAAGTGGATCAGTATCACTAGTCTTGGAAGATACCACACATCTAAATGACATTGTCTAACAACTCCCATGAGGAGTTGGCTTCCCTTTTGTCTGTTGATGGAAAGGGAAAAGACTTTCAAACTGGTAAGGAAGCATCCAGCTAAGCAATGGTGCCCACAAGCACGAAATGAGATAGGATGGAAACAACCCCAGCAGCTTAATGAAAATCAAGGAAAAGGAGGATATATGTTGCCCTAGAAGATGTTATGTGTTGAAGTGCAGGAGAAAAGAAGCAGCTCTGATGTAAAGAAACACCAAAAACAAAGAAACAAAACAAAAATAATTCTTCACTAAAGAGAAAACAAGGAAGGAACATGCCAAGGGAGATCTTCTCACAGAAAGCCCTCAAAGCCCTGCTCCAATCTTGGCCATCAGAAGAGATTGTGCTCTTCTCCTTGAGGCAAGGGTGGATTCAAACCTCTTCTCTTGCAGGGGGAGAGGCAGGAGCATCCAAAGGCATTTCCCTCCTGGTTTCCCTCACACCATCATCTGTGCGGCAAATGGAGAAAGGAGAAAAGGCTGCTACAAGGCGGGCAGCAGCCCAACTGCACAGGCCTAAATTTGGATCCAACACAATGGAAGCAGCTCTGCCCATACACTTATGTGTTTGTATCAGACTTAGTATTTCCAAAGATCCAGCACTCAGCTCATTCCTGGCATCAGATGGAATGTTACAGAGCAGCAATGGTAATTTTACAGCCAGAAAGTAGCACAGGACAAAGTGAAACAAAAATAAACTCTGTTTTGGATATCCGGTAAATTTAGCATTTTTCCATACAAGACTTCAACTGCCACATCTGAAGCCAGGTAGGCCTAATGCTGCAAGGCTGGTGTAAGTCAGGGCCTTTTAAAGATCTTGAAAATGCCTTACTGGAAGACTTGGATACTTAGGAGGCAGCAATTGTTTAGCTCTTCATTACCATTTTTTTCCTAGTTGAGGAAGATTTCATTAGGATTGGGGGCCTTCCCATCTTACTGTCTTCATCTAGAAATCAAAGTCAACAGGTAAATGATTACAGTCTGTCATACAATTCATTTCACTAGTCATCTACACACACACACACACACACCTCTCTCTCTCTCTCTCTCTCTCTCTCTCTCACACACACACACACACACACACACACACAATCAGACTAGAACTCTACTTGTTTTCTGGAAGGGTCAACCAGTTATAGCAATATAAAACTGATACAGCATGTTACAATTACTTCTTTAAAGGTTTGTTAAACGTTTCAGTGGTAAAGAAGCAAATCAGCAAATCAGTACAGTGTATTGTTTTTAATTTCAAACCACTATTTCACTTTTTCTGCCATGCAACACTATGTTTATGCTTGAGATACTCCCTGACATTTGACATTTGAACTCTGACACTGCTCATAAATGAGTGAGACAACATACGAAGAGCCCTGTTGGATCCGACCCTCAAGACCTACCTAATTTGCCATTCTGTTACCACTAAACGAAAGTATTGGTAAAAGGACTGTCGACCAGGAAGTAACTGGCTGATGTTTCCACCCACCCTCTCACATGAGCAATCTCCAGAGTGAGGGGGAATTGTGACAGGGACCCCAACAGGATTCTAGCCAACACTGGTTTGGTGTTTGGCAACCTGGACAAAGAGAATATGTCCGGCAAACATCTCCAGTGACGAGGCCAACCATATGAAAACTTTTCTACTGGACACAGATGCAGGCAGTCAGACTACTTTCTCTTATGTCTTGCCTCTAGGTGAACCTGGACCTAAGTTTTGGCTGGTATTCTGTAGTTCCCTCTAATTCTTTACAGCTGCAGGAGAAAAATACACGTTCTGTTTTTCAGGGCACTGTTTAGCTCTTTTTAATAGTTGTTTACTAAACAGTTTCAACAGCACAAAATGTATACATATAGGACTTAATGAATAGACTTGCACCTGTTCAAAATGATTATTTCAAGCACAGGAGACAGACAAAACGTCACCAAAATGGACAAAAGACTCCTTTCCTTGAGAATACTGGGATCAAAAAGGCTTATAGCTCAGAGACAGACCTGCCAGGTTTTATACTGCAGGCAACCACCAACAATGGCCATCAGGGCAGGACTTTGGGGCAGAGATCTCAGGTGCATTCAGCCAAAGAAATCAGAGAGTTCCCAAGACAGCAGGGTGAGGCCAGAATATTTCACAATGGGGTGGGCAAGTGCCAGAGTTTGGGTGAACATGCTGCCCTCATGGTCTTTGGGGAATCATGTTGTACCCATGAATTACTTTTTTAAAAACCTTTTTCTCAAAATGTCCCCACACCCTAGGGGGCCAATTGTGCCATATTTTTGGCCGCCTCAGGCTGTGTTATAGCAAAGCATACTTTGAAGAAAGTTTTTTAAAAAATGAAAAAGAGGAGTGCTGAGGGAACTTCAAAAATTGTCATGGCAGCACATTTTTCTCACTCCTGTTTTAAAAAGAAGAAATGCACATTAGCACCTAAAAGGTTACCTTTCTTGAAGGTTCCACTGATTGAGAGGACAGTCTAATACTACATAACTGCACCACTAATCACTGTCTACAACAATGAGTACTGCAACTTCGCAGTACTCCCAAAGGTTCTGTCTTGTTTCTTCCAGAAGAAACCCAAAGAAATAACTAAGCAAGGGAAGAAACTCACCATGGAAACTGTTTTTCTTGACAGGGTCGTGATTTGGACAAAACACTCTTAACATAATGGGAAAATGTTGAGAGAAAAGAAACTGCATTAATACAGAAGTAATAGTATTCATAGTTTGTAAAACAAATGTAAAAGCAGTATGATTTATTGGAAAGGGTGCTAGATTCAGGTGAAACAAGCATTCCATGCAAACTCATTCCTGCAAGGCAGAATGACTCATAAGCAGTTGGCAAATTGTGTCAGTATGGACAGTGTACATCAATATGTACAGCATGAACAGTGATCAATGTTCATTGACAAAATAGAAACAAATTGCTATGCTATCTGCATGTTCTTTTTAGAGAAAAGGAAATTACTATGTATTCCTGTTCTCCATTGACTCCCTGAAAACATTCAAGAAGCCTTCAGACGCAGGCACCTGCATCAGGAACCAAGTTCCATGAACCTCAACTGCCTCTTCAAAGAGAGGCTTTCCTCATGTCCTTTCAGACCATAATAGAAGAATGGAGGTACTCCTCCACCCTTTAAGTGGTGTCCAGATTTGTTATTTGGGTATGCCAACAAGGTACAAAAAGAAAAAAAAATACCCAGAAAAACAGAACAGCAGAAAACATCCCCAGGAAACTCTACCTGCTCAACCATTTGTATAGGAAAGGCCATAGTCATGGGACACACAAATAGGTGGGTAAAACACCTACCCAGAGTTGTGGAGAACAGGAATACCTAGTATGTCACTTCTTTTTCTTACCTGACTCTGGAGGACATTCTAAAACCCTTTGGGATATAGAAGAAGATTACTACCTCAGGGTGGCTGGCCAAGGATAAATGCTCCACAGAGCAAAAACTTTATGAAAAGCCTCCTTTTCCAAAATGCAGGTGTTTACCTGGTTCAAAAATCAAAGCCTTCCTGGCCACTGTCAGGCTATCAATATGTTTTCCCTTTGACCTCACATCCACCTGAGAAACAATGTAATTGGAAGAAAATACATACGAGAGCCCTGTTGGCCATGGAGACTCCAATACTCTAATGCACTGTATCGTATACTTTGATATAAGAATGCCTGGAAAATAATCTTGGAATCAAATAATTTTGACACTAGCAAACAGGTTCACTGCGGGCTTTCTCAATCACTAAAAAACATCTAGAATACCTTGGAAATGAATTCACATTCCATCCCCTGAAGCACTCAGTCCAGGGTAGAACCTCTTCCCTCCGCCCCCAATTCAAGGGAAGCTGGAGAAGATCCAACTGGAGAAGAGCATGTTTGACTATCTGATTCTAAAGTGAGAGGCTCCTGGAAGTTTTGTCATGTAACATTGTGTCTACTCTGGTAGCTCTTGACAAGACACAAAGAAACCATGGAGTTGTGCAAGTTATAATGCTTGCTTTTTTTGGATCCATTTAATCATAGACATAAGACCAAAAAACTTCCACTATCTCTTGGGTTAACGGAATATTTTGAATTCCAGTGTCCAAAGCAACCTCTAAGGTGTTTGGCTATTGTGACAGCACTACTGTACTCTTGACCATCTTTCCAAAAGACATGATATGAGGCAATCCAAGTTGGGTCTACGTATTCTCTGAATCAGGCTATCATCCAGGGAAGGGTACAAGTGGCCTGCTGTCTGAGATGTGCTACCAAGATTACTGGAAGATTTGTGAATACCTTGGAAAAAGAAGTGAGGCTGTTTGGAAGTGTCCTGTATGGAAATGTTGGTTGTAGGAGACGTAAAGGGACTTCCTTTGATTGGTGATGATCAGGATGAGGATATCCTCCTCTGACAGATCAACAAAGGCTAACTACTACCTTTTGTAGAAAGTAGTGACTACTGACTTCCATGTTTCTTCCCCATTAACCTGTTGAGCCAACATACCTCTCCATTCCTTTAATACTTTTCTATGTGTTTCCAAAACCAAGAGAAAAAGTCAGTAAAACATTGGAGTCCCTGGACTTTGAGGAAGAAATTCCTTACAAAGTTAAATTGCATATTTCAGCATTTAACCTGGAAAACTCGCAGACAAGCAGACTTCTGATGTTGTATTTTCACAGATGTGGGTAAAAAGGGACAGTTAGTCTTCCACAGAGGTGAAAAGCTGGATCCCTTAAGAGTCTGGTACAATAATGTTTCGTGGTTCCTTTGGGAAAGGAGGGGGTACTGAGACTGTTGTATTCAAAGGGGTCATGAACAAGAGCATCTGAATGCATTTTAGAATGCTGCTTTGACTGCCCTGAAGGACAGAAGGAGACTGGCATTTTAGCTGGGTGCCTCCCCCTTCAGTCTGTGGGCAGCACTTCCTTTTTAATTAAGAAGAATGGCCTCCAGAGGTTCCCCAGTTTTACCTCAGCAAATAGGATAGGCCTGGGATCACTGATCCTTTTTCTCAAGTACCATTATATTGTCAGAGTTCTGGATTCCAGTTATACTCAAGTTAATGAAGAATCCAGCATCAGCGTGAGAGAGAGAGAGAGAAAGATCTTCCTCAGTCTGGTTTACGTTGCCTGAGAGTCAGTTCTATAATATTTAAAAAGAAAAGGATATGCCTAGTTGTCCCTCTGTTTAAGGAGGACTGTGTAAAGAGGTTCTCATCATCTAGAAAACCTTGAGATATAGCCTATTCTCCAACAGATTAAGTTAGAGAGTTTGCTCCCAGGAGAGCAACTCTCAGAAGACTAGAAGGGAAGGATAAACTGCTGCTGGATTTCTTAAGAGGCAGCATTTGGTTTTACTGTGTGCCATTATACCTGTGACTTTCCTTTCACAATGATCTCCTATTTGCCATAGGATCTTAAGCTGGAATTGGAAACTTTGGACCTTAGCTTGAAAAAAATTCCTCGCCTCTGTTTTATGGGGCAGGTGTAGCTCCTATCATGAGATGCAAGGTGTGAAAAGCCTCTCAGCTTACCTGTTCTAAATAGCCAGTTCAGGCTCCTTACTGAGGTTTGGTAAAAGGTGGGCTGGACTTCAGCAAGAGGGTGTGAATGGATGGAACACTTTATTCATCTTTACCTGGTCAAACAGGATGCACTGGGCAGCCCTGCTGTGACTTTTGTGGGTCAATGTGTCACTCGGTAATAGCAGGTGCAGCTGCCACCAGCCCTTTCATGCCTGAAATTGTGTTATGCACCTGAATTCTCAAAGTAATCTTGAGCCTTTCTCAGCCTCCTACTTGTCCAGGAGAGCAAGGGTAGCTTAGATCATGGTGTAGTGGCACTGGGGAGAACAGGACACAGTACATGTGTATGTGTGCATGTGCAGGTTTGGAGGTGTTAGATAAACCTATTTTTGTAAGTTATTTTCAAAATAATTTGATTGAAAGATGGGATGTAAATCATAAAACTAAGTAAGAAGAGATAGCAGAAGCTGTCTGAGATGACTGGAACCCTGGCAACACTCTGAACACACAGCCAACTCTTTCAGAACACAGTTGAAGGCCACAGCCTAGACTAACTTAAGTCAAACAGAAGAAAGCAGCATTAGAAGAAAGTGATGGCACTTTAAAGAAAATTGAAAAAAAAAGGCTGCTGGGAAGTTGGCTGTTGTGCCACTTAGGCAAGACCAGTGTGTGAATGTGTGAGAAAGTTGAAGTCCTTCATATTTTTTAGTCTGTTTGCTTCCTTATAGCAATTATACCACCTTGGGTATCAAAGAACAAGACTTAAAACACACCCAGTGAGGATACAATTCCAACTCTCGCCCTTGAATTAGGTGTGTCAAGAAAAAGCTAAATTATTTAATCAGCCTCTGTGCAAGGAGTCACTTCAGTTCCTGACCAAGAGCGTCAATACAAATTGAACGTTTATACAAGTTCAACAAATTGTCGTCCCTGTTATGGTTTAATTACATTTTACTAATAATACTTTGAATATTTTTATTTTACTGTATTTAATGTAATTTTCTAACTGCCTTGAGTCCCAGTTCTGGAGAAAGTAGCAAGGAAACAAACAAATGATAAAGGCTTCTCACATAAAACAAACAAAGTGGTACAAATTTTTAGAATAAATACCGGTAAATGCCTTGCACTTCATCTGTTTCTATTGCAGCATCATCACACAGTGCACAGAAATAATGATAACTTCTGCGACAGTTTTTGATCTCGCAGCCAACTGTGGCTCCTTTCTTGCGACAGAAATTGCATATCTGCAACAAAAGAGAATGTTAAATTTTAATCTATACCATATTGGGGTGGTTTAAATGCAACAATCCCAGCTTTCTAAAGCACAGTGTGGGAAACTGAAACCAAAAATTAAACTCATGCATTCCTCTCTCGCTTCCCGCCCTTCACTCTGGATTCTGGGCTGTAATCCTCAACAGATTAAGCTGCAGTTTGCTGTTTTGAATATAATGGGAGCCTGGAATTAAACTAGCATGTAACTGAAGCTGGGTAATTGAAACTGGATAAATAGGGTAGTTTAAATATTACTCTGTCAGTGTTGATTTTTCTTATTGAATATAGGTGAATCATATAGTGATTTAATGCTCAAACAACAAGGAAATGTGAAGAGTTATTCATATACAAAGATGAGGTCTGATAAATCTGATAATGGAAAGTATAATATAATGGAAACCTGACAAGGAAAAAAAGATTAAAAGAGACTTACAAGAATGGGAAAAGCTTAATATATCATTAATGGGAAGAATTTCAGTTATTAAAAACAAATGTCTTGCCTAGAATGATTTATCTATTCCAGACAATACCAATTTTGACAAATGACTTAATATTTAAGCGGCGGCGGCATGACTTATCGAAATTTGTTTGACAAGGAAAAAAATCTAGAATTAAGTATTCTGTGCCAGGATTCTTCTCGAGACTTTTGCATGGAAACATAAAAATTTACAGGATGCAAAACAGATAGGAGGCCTGGGATTACCAGACCTGAAATTGTATTTTGCTGCATGTGGATCGGTGTGGATTAAAGAGACATATGATTTTGAAATAAGTGAGAATGAACTTCAGAAATTACTTTGTACAGATGAGCAACATTTAACTGGGAAAATGTACAAATTTCTGTTAAAGTTAGAGAGAGTGCAAGAAATAGTTAAAGACTGTATGGTGAAATGGTCTCAAAATGTGGGACGTATTACATTTCTGCAATGGGAAAAAATAAAGTCAGAAGGATTAAAATTCATATTGTGTTATGATCTCAAAGGCAATGTTTATAAGATGATGTATAGATGGTATTAGAGTCCAGAAAGATTGGCCAAGATGCACAAAAATGCATCAAATATATGTTGGAAAAGTAAGCAATATGTGGGTACCTTTTACCACATGTAGTAGACATGTGAGAAGGCCAAAAAATTCTGGAATCAAATACATTTCATGGCAAAGTTTCACTAGATAATAAGCATGAATTCTATGATATATTGTGATGGTGGCAAGATTGCTGTATGCTCAGAAGTGGAACAACAAGGTTCCAACTGAGAAAGTCTGATTGATAAAATTGATAGATTGAGTAGGGATGGAAAAGCTAACATTTTTGATAACAGAAAATGCAGTAATACTGTTAAAGACTGGGATCCATTACTGAAATTTTCTAGAAGACAAAGAGATTAACATATTAATTATTGGTTTTGATTATTAATAGATGGTAAGATTAGCAAACGAACTAGTGTCTTTTATTGTATCAATTGATATAATAAAGTTGGCATGACAGTTATTACTTATAATCTAAATTGGGGGAGTTGGAAGCCAATTTTATTTTATGTGTTAAGTATGAGAGGAAATAGGTGGTTGCTTTAGATTAGTGAGGGGAGAAGTCATAGAGTAAGTGTGATGGGGAATAACTATGTATTGCAATCTCTTGTTGTCTTATGTTATGCTATTATAATAAATAGTGTTATAAACTTAAAATAAAAAAAGATTGTAATAAGAATCTGTAGCTCAATTTTATTTTACCCAACAGGGATAATAAACCACTTAACACAGCTGAGATAGAGAGAGACAACTGGAGCAAGCATTTCACTCGTTTTCCATATAATTAAAACCAGTATCATAAAAAGACTATGTTTAACTGCTGCTTGTCACAAGCGCCTACGTAACTGGAGTCCCCTGAAGATTCTCCTTTTCTGTTCAAATCCAGTAAATACAGATCCTCTTAGATTTACATTAATGTGTGTTCTGTCTTATTTAGAATGTAAGCCTGGGACCAGGGACTGTTAAATTAACCATTTGCAAGGTACGCTAGGAACATTTTTGTCTGAAGGATGGAGTCTAAATACTATTAATTAATGAATTAATCAACTGAACTTTGGATCAGAAATGTTTCGTAATACAATTTCAGACTAGCTATTCCTAGGCCACTGTTTTATTAGCTCAATAAATGGCTTTCTCCCTGCATCTAGCCTTGTTACATTCCCAAATGAAGCAACTAAAAATCTGCCTTCCTTTGCTTATTTACATCACATCTTGAATCGTACTGTTAAATCCTAGATTGTTTCTTTACCTAAGAACACTGGGTAATGAACTGAATACTAAGGACACAATTCTTGTTTTTTCCAATTTATTCTTAATTTCCTTAAAAGAGAACTCCAGGTTAGCCAGGGACACAGCAATACAGACACACTGACTTTACTGGGAACTTCCATTAGTTCATTAAGAAGCATCAGAACATCAACAGTGGCTTGAATCTGAATAAATGAAGAGTTGGTACATGAACGGTCATTCTGGGATGACAGGAGGAGCAATCCACTACACATGGGTTGTAATCCTCACGCCAGCTGATGCAGGAGCTGTCCACGTGCCACATCAAAAGAACCGTTAACCGCTCCAGTCCCTCTCCGGCCAGTTCTCTTTCCTAGCGTACCTGTTGATTTCCTCTTCCTTTTCTTTTCCCCATTTCTTTCTTTCTTTTTTTTCTTTTTCCACCCCAGACTTATAGGCACTTTCCTCAGCCTCAGGGTGGGCGTGGATTGCTCCTCCTGTCATCCCAGAATGACCATTCACGTAAGTACCAACTCTTTATTCTCGCGCTGACAGGCGGAGCAATCCACTACACATGGGACCTTCCCAAGCTGTTTCATGGGTGGGTACATATCTATAACACTGCCTGCAAAACATGACGCCCAAATGCCGCCTGTGCAGACTTATACTTGTCCAGTTTGTAATGTCTAATAAAAGTCGATGACTCTTTCCAGCCGGCTGCACTGCACACATCTTCCAAAGAGCACGAAGAGGAGTATGCCACCGATGTTGCCATTGATCTGGTGGAATGCAGCCACACATTCTCCGGTCGCGGCTTCTTTGCATAATCATAACAAAGAAAAATGCATGTCTTGGTCCACCCAGCAATGACTGATTTGCTGGTCCGCTGACCCAACGTCTTCAGCTGGAAAGACAGCAACAAAGTGTCGGACTGCCTAAAAACTTTTGTCCTTTTAATGTAGGACTTCATTACTCTCCTCACATCCAAAGTGTGCCACTTCTTCTCCAGAGGGTGCATGGGCCTCGGGCAGAAAGTCGGCAAATGAATCTCCTCCGGCCAAGACGTTGACGACACACACTTTGGCAAGAAGGAAGGGTCAAAGCCCAGCGTCAGACTGTCCTGCTCAAATCTGCACAAATGTTCATTGACAGACTGTGCTGCCAACTTCAAAACTCACCTGGCTGAGGTGACCGCCAGCAGAAACGCAGTCTTGAAAGACAAGAATCTCAAGGAGGAATCTTGCAGCGGCTCAAAAGGCGCCGTTGTTAAGGCATTGAGCACCAGGTTCAAATCCCAGGTAGGAAACCGATGCCTGGTTGGAAAAGACATTAAAGTTGCTCCCCGCAGAAATCTCTTTATATGCAGATGTTTTGAGAAGGATTCCCCATTCGAGGTCAGAGAAGCCGACGTCGCCACCTGTCTCTTCAAGGTGTTCGGGCGCAAACCTTTTTCCAAGCCGTCTTGGAAGAAGTGCAAGACATGGGAGACATGAACCTCCGCCACATCAACCTTGCTCTGACCGCACCATTTCTGAAAAGCTTTCCACGTTCTATCGTATATTTTCCGAGTGGTCTCCCACCGGGAACCCAACATAGTCCAGACCACATTATCTGCATATCCCTGGCGCATTAGAAAACTTCCGTTCAATTTCCATGCTGCCAGACTCAACCATTTGGGGTCCGGATGGGCCACTGGACCCTGGGTAAGTCCGCCTTCAGCGGTAACCTCCATGGTGGTGCCTGTGCCATTTGCAGCAACATCAGAAACCACGGTCTCCGTGGCCAGTAAGGCGCTATCAGAACCACTGACGCCTTCTCCACTCAGATCTTTGATGGAACTTTCTGCAAGATCCGGATCGGGGGAAATGCATAGTGCATGCCCGGCAGCCATTTCACTGACAGAGCATCGTGTGCCTCCGCACTTCTGCTTCCATCTATTGAAAAATATCTTCTCAACTTGGCGTTTCCACCAGAAGCGAACAAGTCCACCTGTAACTGACCAAAAACAGCTGTCACGGCGTGAAAAACCTCCACATTGAGAGACCATTCTCTCGGGTGCAACCAATTCCTGCTCAAGTAGTCTGCTTGTACATTCATCTCTCCTTTCACGTGTACCGCTGTGAGTGAGCTCAGATGTTTCTCTGCCCAGCAGAACAACTGGGTGGATTCCTCCACCAAAGGTACCGAATGTAGACTGCCCTGTTTGCAAATGTAAGCTTTGACTGTCATATTGTCCGTGAATATCTTCACATGACACTGTTTCACTAGGTGAAGAAACCGCTGCAGCGCCAAGCGGACGGCTTTCAACTCTAGGTAGTTTATATTGTGCCGCTTGTCTGAAAGCGTCCAAATACCTTGCACTGAGTACCCTTCGCAGTGCGCACCCAGCCATGGAGACTGGCATCTCTTGTTACATGTACCATGCTGTGAATTTGAATGGGAATTCCTGAAGTCACCTTTTCCTCCTTCAGCCACCAGGAGAGTTCTTCCCGAACTTGCTGTGTCAACGCCACCCGATAATGTCTCTTTATCGATATAGCCAACTGGTGTCGCATCAGTAGCCTCTGCAGAGATTTCACATGGAAACTTCCCCACTGCACCAGCTGCGTGGAAGATACTAAGATCCCCAGCAGTCTTGCCAATTGCATCAGATCCACTGACTTGCATTGCTGCACTTTGGCTATTTCCTGCCTCAATTTCACTAGCCTGTCCTGAGAAAGGAATAACCTCCCCCTCAAGGTGTCTATCTGTGCCCCCAAATGTGTGAGCACCCTGACTGGACTTAACATACTCTTCTCGAAATTGAGAAGGAAACCATAGTCCCCCAACATCTGGATTGTCAGCTCTACATCCTTCCTCAACCTGAACTCTGAGCCCGCTTTCAGCAAGATATCATCCAGATATGGGTACAACTCTACCCCCTGCACCCTGAGAAACGCTATCAGTGGAACCAACACTTTCGTGAACACTCGTGGTGCTGATGCTAAACTGAAAGGTAGAGCCTTGAATTGGTAATGACAGTCCTGGTAATGGAATCTCAGGTACCTCCTGTCCTCTTCGCTCATGGGGACATGTAAATACGCCTCCTTGAGATCTATGGAAGCCATACAATCCCCCGGAGACAAATTCTCTTTGATTGTCTGTAGAGTCTCCATCTTGAACTTTCTGATTCCACGAAAGTGTTGAGGTACCTTAGATTCAAAACCGGTCTGCACTTGCCATTGGGCTTGGGAACGACAAAAAATGTCAAATAACCCCCTGAGAATTCCTGATCCTTCGGAATGTTTTCTACTGCCCCTATCTGTAGCAAGTGATAAATCTCCTGTAGAACTATCTGTTGCTTGACCTTGTCCTCTGGTAATGGGGATCGAAGACATCTGTCTTTTGGCCTCGTATGGAAACGTATTTTGTATACCTGGGTCACTACCTGTAGAACCCAATGATCTGATGTTACTCGGGACCATCTGTGTCCGAAAGCCTGTGTCCCCCCACTGCCTGGCATTGATATTCAGTATTGAGGTTTTCCTCACTTGGAATTATTATCTCCAAGCTTTCCTTGTCCTTGGCTGGGATACTGGAATTGTTTATTGAACTGATTTCTTTGTCTATTCCATTGATACCTACTCGATCTGTACTCAGAGCCTCTTCCAGAGAAGCCGTACGATCTACCTCCACGAAAGGAGTAGTTCGAGCCTCTGATAGGTCTTTTATCTACCCTTCTCCTATGCAAAGTGGGCATTACCTGTTTCTTCTCCTTAGTCTCCACCAAGACTTTTCCCAACGCCTTTTCTCCAAATAGTTCTCCCTGAAAAGGGACGAAGGCTAAATTACTGCGGGACTTTTGGTCCGCCTCCCAGTACCTTAACCACAAGGAACACCTGGCAATTGTTAACAAATTTATATTTCTTGCTGCAAACGCGGTAGCATCATGATCAGCATCAGCCACATATTTTAACATTCTCTGAATTCTTTCTACAGCTTTCATTAATTCTTGCACACTCAAATCCTGGGAATCTAAGATATCCTGAGACCAGAGAACCCCAGCTCTTGCAAACATAGAAGCAGCCACTGAAGCTTTTATCACTAAGGATGCTGCCTCATGAGCTTTTTTCAGAGAAGTCTCCGCTCTCCTCTCATCTACCTCCTTCAATTGTGTGTCTCCTTCCCTGGGGACAATGGCCCCCGAGACCAACCCTGCAATCGGGGCATCCACTGGGGGCACTTTAAGAAAATCCACCTCAGACTTCAGAAAGCAGTACAACTTTTGAGAATAAGTTAACAATTTCTTAGTAGACCACTGTGACAACCACTCACTCAATAGCACATCCTTAAAAATTTTTGGCATGGGTAACTCTATACCTCTTGGCTCCTTTCTTCTAATTACAGAAGCTACATGACTCCCCTTAGTGGAGTCCTATTCTGTTCCTTGCCAGAGTGCAATCCCAAAGTTTGGAGCACTCTCTTCAAAGTACTACGGAAAACATGTACTTCAAACATCCTATCTGAATCTGCCTTTTCCTCCTCCTCCTCCTCAGTACACATGAAATCTTCCTCCTCTAAATCTAACACCTCCTCCTGTATCTCATCTTCTAAATCACTATCTACCACTTCCTGCTGTAGTACTCTTTTCTCCTTCCTGCGTTCTTTCACAAGCTCTGTATTGTTTGCACTTCTTTCTTTTCCCACTGGTAAGGTTTGCATGCTGTTACTATTCTGTATTTGGTTTACACTTGAACTTTCCACCTGCTCCATTCGCCTCCTCTTTGATGGTGGCTGGTTAAGTTCATCATTCTCCATGCTGGATTCCTGGTCTGTAGGCCGTGTTTGTAAATTCACTGGATTAAAAAACTTAGATTGATTCTGAGTATTTGTATTTAATAAATTCATTAAGTGATACATATTAAGTTGACTTTGCAAATCATTTGAGTTTAAATTCATTGGCGGCAGTTGCGTTGTTAAAGCTGATTGCAATTGCATACGTACAGCCTCATTAACAATTTGTTGTATCTCTCCCAAAAACTCACTCGTGGGGCGCGGCAGTGGACCATGGCATGGGCCCCACTGCAACTCACATGCTGCGGCCTCCGTTTCTCTGCCCTGAGCGGGCGCCGCCTCCATCCAGCCCGACAGAAATTGTTTTAATTCCAGCGGCAGCCTTCATTGCTCCCGTGCTGGAAAGCAAGGCTCGGTTGTACGCTGCTCCGAAATGGCAGATGCCTGCTCCCTCTTTGGTGCCACGACTCCCTCTCTCATTGGAAGAGCCATTGTGGTCACCTGAGCAGTAGCTCCACCCCTTATGCCTTCCTCAGAGGCCTCTGAGGCCTTACTGGGATCACGCGGCGCCATCTTAGAATGGTCAATTTCAAGATGGCGTCCGGAACTCTCCACAGTAAGTTTCTGTGTAGCCTCAGGCACTTTCGGGAGCTTCTTAGTGCTCCCGGGCTTCTTTATCTTCTTTTCCTTTGCACTCACCTTCTTATATTTTGAAACCACCTTTTTGCTGTCTGCCTCCCGGGCCGACAGTTTTACTTCCTCCAACTCACTCTCACTGGAGCTTAGAAATATTTTTCTTAAGTCCGCTGAGTCGTCATCCTGTGGCACCTTCTGCGGTTTGGCTCTACCTCCAGAACCGCCTACCTCATCGTCCGTGACCCGCTGATTTGCGGTTTTCTGGATGGGATAGTGCCTGTCCAATCCTTGCATATCTGCGGTGCTTCAGACTGAGTCACCAGAAGCTGCTCCAATTCCACTCCACTCCTTTTCCACTGACATATTTACTCTGTAGTGATTCCTGCCTGTGCTAATTCCTGATCCCCTCAAAACACTTTCCTAACCTGACAACACACCGGAGAGGGACAGAAATGCACCTAGCTGGTTTGCAGGAGAAAAAAGAACTGGCCGGAGAGGGACTGGAGCAGTTAACGGTTCTTTTGATGTGGCACGTGGACAGCTCCTGCATCAGCTGGCACGAGGATTACAACCCATGTGTAGTGGATTGCTCCACCTGTCAGCCCAAGAATGGTCACTGCACTATGGCTGACATCCTGCTGGTGACCTACACATGCACAGGTGCAGTTTATGGCAATCAAATCCCATTTGGGGCAAGGCATGGAGGGCTATTTTCTTGTCCTTGGGCTCTACCCAAGTCCCTTCCTCCATGCAACAGCTGTCAAGCGCAAGGAAGAGGTCCCCTGCTGCACCTTCTTACTAGAAAGAAGATGGTGGGAGGGATTCTGTCAATGAAGAAGCAGTTTCTTTGGGCTCCTGGTGAACAGAAAAGGTACGTACATTCTATTTGAGAGTGGATTTTCATTTCTTCCCCCTGGGAGAATTGAAACCAGGTGCTTCTGTATGGTCCAAACCAATTCTCCACCTCCTTCTTCTCCCTATTGGTAAGCAACTGCAGTAGAGGCCCCTCTCAGGGCTTGACAGCTGCCATGCAGTGGGAGCACGCAGCACTGCATGTGCAGAGTCACATGCAGATGTAGGAGCTCAACCTACATTTGTCATTGGCCTAGTATCAAGATGCCTGTGTTACCAGTACCAGTTTTGTGAATGGCCAGTATTCATAATGTTGTGACTTTCAGGACTTTCTGCATTTAATTTCCCACTGGCTGACTACAATCCCACCTCCCTGGTACACTCTATAAATATCCCAGAAATGCTGGATAACACTTCATGGATCTGATGATGTGTTCTTCAATTAACAGAAATTAAGGCCATCATAATTTTTTCAGTCTTTAAGGTGAAATGGGATTCTAAATTGATTTTATGGGATTTATTATTACTAGCTATTCTTCCAGTTCTCTTGTTTGTACATATTTAAAGGTTCAAGTGTGAAGACAAAGAGGCACTCCTCTCTCTCACAGTGGGAGTACAGAGCATTTCTTCATATAAATTTGTATCACCTGCATATAAAATCCAGAATTTCTTTTAGTATGAAAATAAATAATTTTTACTCATTCTGCATAATTTGCTGTTATGCATGGAGTACAAAGTATAAAAATCTGAAGAACAGGTGTCTCACCAGCCTCTTCCCTCTCTTTATTTCATTCAGTACTGAAGCCACATCGAACCTTATATCAAGATTGTCTGAGTTATGTTCTTCAGACTCTACAAATCCTGAGGAGTACAACTACAAATAAAAACAGAATTAAGAGAAGAACATCTTAAAGTTAGGAGATGCTAAAATGAACCAACAAAAACTATCATCAAGCACTGGCAGAAAACTTAATTCAGCATTTTCTCAAACATCTGCACAGTGTTAGAACTATTTTTACCCAGGTCATATTATTAACCCCTGAACACATTATTCGTTGATTTGCCTGTTGCTCAGGTTGTTATTGTTTATGTTATCATGCCTGTGACTGTACCCTATTAGTTTGCTTTATTAGCCTGTTGGCATTAATGTCCTTTTTTAAAACCCTGCTGCCACCACTACCTGTGCCACAGAAAACTGACCTGTGTCTCCTCTTTTTTAAAACCAAAATCCCATAACCTTGTCTTAACATATTCACAGAATATAGTAAGAAAGTTATATAAATAGTATTTATGATGATTCTTTGACACAGGCTCTTTTTTTTCACTGACTTTTAAAGAAAATTTATCACTGATTTGAATTTTAAAATCTAAGTTAAATTTTTTAAAATGTAGGGGGCTAGATATTTAAAAAACATTGATTTTTATCAAACCTCAATAGAACAGAATGGGATAGTCAGAATGGGATAGTTCACAAAGGAGGCCTTTCAACTATCTATACCATCTCTGAAATCTATGGCTAATTTCAGCAACGTAAGGGTAGAAAGAGCCACCTTATACTTAGCTGCATATCCAATAGTCCATTAGACTCTCCAATAGCCTCTCTTTCCTCAGTTTCTCCTCTGACCATGTCTGGAAAATAACCAAACCATTCACTTTCAGCAGCTCAGTGCTCCTCCCACCTTTCTGTCTTTTACTACTTCATAGCAGATTCAACCAACCTTTGGGATTTCTAAAATAAAATTCCTCTGCAGCTAGCGCATCCATCACTACTTAATCTTGCATGGCTGTGCAGGTACAGATTCCTACCGAATAGTATGTCCATTATGCCAAGTGACAGAATTCTGCACCTATACCTGAGCCATTTTATGAGCTTCTTAGAAGCACTACTCGAACTTTTCAGATTTTTGTAGGGAGTATGAAAGCTGGTGGCTAGTCCAACCATTGAAATTTGTGTAATATCCTCCCTGCCTGGTTAGGACCTGAAATGGAAATCTTCACTGCAGTTGGGGAAGAGAGAATGAAATCCTGAGATGAGAAAAAACATGCTACAATATTTCTGAATATAAGGGAAGAAGACATGAAAGCACAGTGGGTGCCTACATGCTTCCCATTTCTTCAACTTGTACATCTGTACTGTTTCTTGCAAAAGGTATCACAAGGATACTCTTGCCTAGAAACTGCTCACGGAAGTGTCTCACAACATTTTTCAAAAACTTTTATACTACTGAAATACAAGACTGCGAGTGTATTCTTTTTTTTCCCCAAAAAAAGATGAGGAATATCAACAAAATCCACTTTAGGGCAATAGACATATCAAATAATCTAAATGTCACAATGGAATATGCATGAATTTTTGATAGTCCTTGTGACCCCAGGAATGTTACAGGAGCAGAAAATTGGCCCCCACACCTACCAGAGTTGCCCATTCCTTTCCAAGATACACAGTACAGCCCAACTAAAAAAAAAAAAGCTGTACAGAGAGAAATTTGAAGTTCCAGTTTTTAGACTACTGTTGAATTTGGGGGTGTTTAGGAGAACCCCTCATTGGATATGTCAGTTATAAACACTTTGAGTAGTGCTGCAAACCTCATAGGGAAATACATTGGTATGTATGTATGAGCGCGCACACACACACACACACACACACACACACACACGTATATAAATATAAAAAGGTATAATTGTTCTGATTTGTCTTGAAACAACTCTTTGAATTTTCATTCATTTTCTAGTCAATCATTTTGAACACAGAACACCTTTGTAAAACTCACCAGACAATCTTGATGAACTGCAAGATTCTGTTCTTCAGCAACATACATAATGGCACAGTCTTCATCTTCAGGGCAAAATGCACATTGTCTTCTTACCATCTTTGCCATTATCTATCAAGGTCCACTGGGGAAAATCACTTTAGAAAAGGATTTTAAAGATTAACACATAACAAAGCAATACCTTTTGTTAAGGAGGAAAAAACTAGTTAAAAGCATAAAGACAACATTCCACGAAAATATTTCCAAATGTTCAATTGAAACCTACTTTCATCAATTCATCAAAAAGCATCACAAAGGTACAGACCTCTGTGACTGCAGCTTAAGCCAGCCTCCAGAGACTTCTATCTTCCACTTAAGGTTAAAAAAACAATTATCCTGTCCTATCACAAACAGCCCTTGCAACTTAATTTCCAAAGTAGCCAGCCATAAGGGTAGGAAAAAGTGGAAAAGAATCTGTGGAAGATTCCAGTTTTATCTTTCTTCAGAAGAACTTTAGGAAGAAAAGGCTTGGAAAGGCTTTTTCTGCCTCAGACCTGAAGCTAGATGGACCACTGTGTGCAAGGCAGCTCAACAAACTGAGAGGAGAGACTGGCATTCAGTGGCTTTTTTAAAAAAGAAAACATTCTGCAGAGTTTCATTTTCCAGCTTCTCCATACCAGATCTGGGACAGATCTCCGTTCCAAGACCTTGGAGAGCTACTGCCAATCCTGTTATTGATACAACAAAATGGTGTGAAACAAAAGGAAGGAGATGTATATAAGGGATATAGCTACCAAGAATAAAAACTGCAAATCAAAATCTTAACTGGTTCTACAGAGTAAGAACTATTTAAACCAAAGTTATACATATGTGATAGTAAAACACAAATATATTTGTAGTGGGAGACCTGAAAGAGATATAAAAATCTCTTTTTCTCATTTTTGCAGTCTTTAGTTTGATCTGTCCCTACTTCACATCATTCTCTGACTCTTTTTCAAGAATTCAACACAAAAATGTGGGTTTTCAAGCACAATTCTCTTAATACGGACATTTCCATTCTTCTTTAAAACACATATTTTGCAAGCAGTTTACTCATTTTGAAAGTCTGTCACAGCATAAAAAGAAAAAAGTGAGAGAAATCTAGTATTTTTAAGACTGATTTATTTTAGGATGACCTTTCATGGATATAAATTCATTTCTTTAAAACAGTTCACTCTAACAATACAGCGCCTTCAGCTCACTCTTTTCAGAACTTTCTGTTTTAAAAGCCTTCCAATGGAAGGCCAACAGGGAAGAAGCCGCTCTGCTCTCCCTGGCAAGAGAGTTGTATTATCCCCAGCAACCATGCTTGTGAGAGTGGTGGGACTGAGAGAAGCGCCTCTTCTGAGGATCTCAGGACCTAGGCAGGCTCATATAGGGGGATATGGTATGCAAAAAAGCCTGGACCTGAGCCAGATAGGGTTTTTTTTAAAGCACAGATATGAGAATGGATTACAGTATAATAGGATACAGAAAGATGCAGATTGCGACCCTAGCCATGTATCTTCAAAGAACTGTGTGAGATGATACAGGTCTTTCAAATAGCTGATAGTCAAGCAGTCTTTCAAAATCTCATAATACTGATGTGTGAGAGCAGTAAATCTGTTCACCACAAATCAGCTTCCTTCTCTGAGGAGATTCCTTTTGTTGTATGTGTAGTTGTGAAGACTCATGTATACACGTGTTTTTTGGTTCTATGGCTGTTGAGAAATATTGGTTCTTTGGGGATTCTACTTCTGGCAGGCGCTCCAGCAAATATTTGGTTCCTACTTATCTGAGTGAGGAGGAGGAGCAACCTAAATGAGGACGTCCTCTCTCTACTGCTGAAAAATACAGAACAGCTTTTCCCAACCTTTTTACCCTGGAGGAATCCTTGAAATAACGTTCAAGTCTCAGGAAACTTCTGCATAAAAATTACTACAGTCAGGCCTCAACTTATGTGGGTTTTACTTCTGTGAATTTGAATATTTGCAAGGCTGTAGACACCACTTCACTAGCAATGTAGCTATAGACATAAATACAGGTGGTGATAGTACTGTGCTGCAGTGACAGGGAGTGCCCTCCGGGGCCACTGGTGCTGCCTTCTTCCCTCCTCCTCCTCCTCCTCCTCCTCCTCCGGCTGCTGCTGTTCGGCTGTGACTGGTTGTCCTGACTCCGCCACCTGCCACCTGCCACCCGCCAGAAGCAGGAAATCGCGAAGCACTGACCAAAAAGAGACTTGTCCATATGGAAGTCAGTAACTGTGCTTGGATGAGGACACACTGAAGAAGATTTTTGCAGCAGCAGCCTGCACCACGAATGTTTTGGGGCAGGGCTAGAGGTATCTGTGTTTTTTCCACTATCACGGGGATCCTGCCTCCCCTAACTCCCATGAAAATTGAGGGCCCACTGTATAGCAACAGATCAAAAAACAAGTGGTTTTTGTTTCAATCACAATCTTTCACAGTACCCCTAGCAACCTCTCATGGAATCTTAGGGCTCCGGGGAACCTCAGCTTTGAAACCTTGATATAGAGACTTCCTGAGGAACTCATTGCTCTCTTGCTACACAGGAGCCTCCGAACTTTGCACTGAACAGAATTACAAAACTATGAACTTGCATCATAAAAATATTCATATTACAAAAAAATACACAAGAAAAAATCTATGGAAATCCTGTCCATAACTTGCATTAACACATAATCACGTATTTCTCAATTTACGTACACAAAAGGGCCTCTGGGCAACAAGGACTTAAAGTACTTTGGACTACACACACAGTGGACCAATATATCCCTAAGGTTCTGTCCTTTATGTACACAAACAGAACACAATTTTGACATCAAAGTGAGCTTTTAAGCACATTCCAGTTTTTCCGTATTCTACCATAATCTTGCATAAGTAGAAGTGCTTAAAGGAACCAACATTATTTCTCTTTCCTGTTGGATGTTGCATAGCAGCAGCAGCCTCTTGTCTCTATGTGTGCCTCTTTCTTAAAAGTTTCAAGACAATTTCCTATATAAAGCTGAATTATAAGAATCTCTGCCTCTTTGCAGAGGCCAGGATCATGCAGACTCTGACAGTCATATAAATATACTGACACAGGCAAACAGCAAAAAGGGAGAAAAAAAAGTCAGCAGTGGAGGAGGCCACTGGCTGCGTGCTGCCCATTCCCCAAATGTTGGGAATCAGATAAAACTGGATATGTAGAGTGGTGTGGCAGACTGAACAACATAGATACTTTGAATCTCATACAAATCTCAGTCCAGATGTTCTGATTTTCAATGCCCATCAGCTTTAGCTAGCTAGGCCAATTGTAAGAGACTGTGGGTGATGTTGTCCAAAACATCTGAAGGGCATCAGGTTGTTTATCTTAAGATCAGAGTATCAGACTCGGCCAGGAAAGCCCATTTAAGTCCCCACCAGGCTGTTAAGCCCAATGGTCTGGATAAATGAGGCAAGCATCTTGAACGCTGTTCTGAGCTTGTTGGAAGAGGGTGAAGATAAAAATTAATGTCAACTTTATTTCATATAATGAAAGATGCAAAAGCCTGTTTTATCTGGACAATCTCTTCCCTTCCCACACCCCATCAGAAGGCCACCTGCTACTAACTGGCCAAAGGAAAGATTCAAAGTCTGTGGGGTATGTGTAAGAATTTGATTTCTTATACCTTTCTTACACCAGTTCCTGCAAGAACTTCCTCGCAAGGACAACTGAATATTCATGTGAATATTTAAAATGTATTTTGATGTTGCTTGTAAACCACCCTGAAGGTAAGTCGAGAAGTGTGATGTAGCTAATTAAGAATCTCCGAAGCGCAGTCTATGATTAGGATAAAAACTGTAAATACCGTAAACTGCAACTAGTCCCCAAAAGCGAGGGAAACTGGACTAAAAGCTTTGTTTTCAGCACCAGTGCCGGTTTAGACTTAGGAAGAGGACAGTGAATGTGAAACTTAAGGCGCCATTTCCTGCTCTGTCTCCATCAACACATTTCTGAACCAGTTCCGGCTTTTTAAGAAACTCGCTTTTGTTGTTTTGCTACTACCTCCTGCTTGAAGCTTAAGCAGCAACAATTCTGCTCACCGTTAGGGTGCCGCAAGGCTCTTACTTTTAATTCAACACAACCCTGACTTTTGCTGCAAGAAAAATACACAACGGGCACGGCGTCGGGATTCCTGGCGGGACCGACCCTCCCCTTTCTCGGGGGAGCGAAGGGGCGGGGACCTCCGCGCCTCCCCCGAGGCGATGCCCGGCAACAACCACACGAAGGAGGCACCCCTAAACCGCTGGTCTGTGGTGTGGTGGTGTTGCTGGTGGTGCTCTGTGCCCTCAAGTCGCTTTCGGCTTAGGGCCACCCTCAGGGCTTTCCTTAACAGGATTCGTTCAGAGGGGGCTTTGCTGGTCCTTCCTCTGAGGCTGAGAGAGTGCGACCCAGTGGGTTTTGCGCCCGCTACCGAGGTAACAAGGAGCAAGTGGAGGCGGCAAGCGCCAAGGCTCGCTCTCTCTCCCCGCAAGAGAGAAACAAGGCTGGGCTTGTGGGCGGGCCCAGCAGCCATCCCCTCCTTCCTTGCTTCTTTCTTCTCTCCGAGAGCAGGGCACCCTTCGGGGCTCCGGGGCAGACGTCGCCGCCTCCTCCTCCCGCGAGGGGGCTCCAGGGCTGCCTTTGGCTCCGGCGCCTCCGCGAGCCAGAAAAGACCCCGCCGGGGCCACGCGCCTCTCCGCCCCCTCCCCGCAACCCCCGCTCGCGCGCCTTACCGTTATCTGGGAAGCGGAAGCGGAGCGGCGGCCACAGCGCTTCGAACAGGAGCGACTTCCGCAACCCCGCCCTCCTCGCCAGGCCCACAAGCCCGGCTGAGGCTTCCGGGAAACGTCACCGAGCTTGCTTCTGAGGCACGCGCCGGAGGGGGCGGCCGCCGACGCCTGACGTCACATCGTTCCGCCTTTTTCTTCTTTAGGGAGAGCGGCCCTTCTTGTGGGCGGGTGCCTGGCGGAAGAGCGTGGCAGGGTTGCGTCACCAGCTGGAAGCCTCCTTGGGGTAGCGGACCTGGCTTCAGGTTCAGGTTCAGGGCAGCGAATGAGCGCCTTCTGCCCCCCCGGAGGTGGCCTGCCGGGTTGCAACTCCCACGAGCCCTCGCCAGCGTACCTGATGGAGAGGGGACGATGGGGGTGGCAGTCACGCGTGGGCCCCCTGTTTTAGGTAAGCACTTCGTCCCCAAGAGGGAAATGCTTGTTTCCAGGGGCTTTTAGTTTGTACATTTCTAGTTACAGGCATAGCCTTCTACGACAAAACACGCCCTTGGGCCATTTCTGCCCGGGAGTGTTACAGTGCTATCAACATCCTGTGGAATTCTGGGGTGTGTAGTTTATTGAGGCCATAGAGCTCCCTGGCTGACAGTCCTACGGTCCGCTCCCTAAACTGCAAGTCCCAGGATCTACAGGATGTGGAAAGTGGAATAACAGCACTATAACAGTGTACGGCAGAAATGGCCTTGGTTTCACTTTAAGACGGTGTAAGGAACTGTGGCGAGATGGGTTAGTCAGGCACTCAAGGAGAGCACTTTTATTTCCTTTTTTTTTTTTAAGAACACATGGAAGAAGAAAACCATGCACTTTTTAGATTGTGACCGCATAATATTGACATTGGAAAGAAAATCCACCTGTGCTTTATAGATTGTAACAAACTTATTGATTGTGTAGATCACAAACTATAGATCACTCTTGAAGAAACTGGTGTACCACAACATTTGATTGTCATTATGGTTAACATGTACTCAGGGCAAGAGGGTACTGTCAGGACAGAATATGGAGAAACAGGAAGGTTTCCAGTTGGCAAGAAGGACCAACAAGGCTGCATTTTATCACTCTGTCTGTTTAACCTGTATGCTGAACATATTGAACATAAAGCTAGATTAGACTCTGAGGAAGTGAAAATTGGAGGAAAGAACATCAGATACACAGATGACAGAATATGACTAGCAGAAGACTAGAATGATTACTGAAGAAAATCAAGGAATAAAGTGCAAAAGTGGATTTACAGTTGAACATTAAGAAAACACTGAAAGATTGGATGATACTACAAAGACAGAGACTGTTAAGTTTGGAAGGGTTTGACTTAAGATTTTGGTTGGCATACATTTTTATGGTATGACAAAATTAGAGCAAATTTAAACTTCAATAACCACTTCATTACATGTGCAGTACTGAGAGTATGGTTGAAATATAATAAAAAAATGTCCAAAACTTCCTTTGTGGGTTTCACCACATGAAGTTCTTTTTGCAAGAGAAATAATTTTTTATCAACACCTGGATAACTTATGCTGCTTTAATCAAAGTTACTGGAACACAAGTTCATATGAAGTCTCATGATGAATTGAAGGCAGAAGGGACAAATGTAAGTTGGTTTGCGTACAGACAACTATCTGAGAGATTTAAAATGGATAGTAAGTTATATGGTATTGATACAGAAATAAGAGACTTTCAGAATCAACTGTGTTATAACAATAAACAGTTAATTGCTAAAATATATAAAATATTGTTGAAATTTGAATTAAAGAGGAACAAGTTAAAGACTGTATGATTAAATAGGCACAAAATATAGGTTATACCATCCAAGTTGCTAAAATGTATAAAATATTTTTGAAATTTGAATTAAAAGAGGAACTAGACAGGATCGTGAAGTATCAAGATAATATCGAATGTTAAAGTTAGGAGTGTCCATGTCTGTTTCCAATCTCTATGTATGGATATGAAAACTGGACAATGAAGAAAGCTGACAGATGCAAAATCAACCAATTTGACATCTGGTGCTGCAGAAGAATTCTACTGTAGACTGCTAAAAAGGAAATATAGTGGGTCCTGTATTTCCCTCGCTAGGGTTTGCTTCCAGAGTCTCCCATGGATAAAAAAATTCGTGGATGCTCAAGTCCCATTATGTACAATGATGTAGTAAAATGGTGTCAGTTATATAAAATGGCAAGATCAAAGTTTGCTTCTTGGATTCTTTTTTAATATTTTTTTAAATATTTTCTTAAATATTTCCTTTTTAATATTTTCAGGCCATGGATGATTGTGGATACAGAATCCGCAGATATGGAGGGCTGACTATAAATGGGTCCTAGAAAAAGTCAAGCCTGAACTCTCCCTAGAAGCCAAGATGATTAAACTGAGGCTCTTGTACTTTGGCCATATCATGAGAAGGCATGACTCGCTAGAACAGACAATAAAGCTTGTTGAGGTAGAAGGCAGGAAGAAACGAGGAAAACCGCATTACAGATGGATAGATTCAAGGCAGCCATGCCTCTCAGGCTGCAAGATGTGAGCAGGGCTGTCGATGATAGAGTGACTTGGAGGTCTCTTATATATCTCTTATAGGGTCACCATAAGCTGAAGTTGACTTAGAATCATAGAGCTGGAAGAGACCACAGCGGCCATTCAGTCCAACCCCCTGCCATGCAGGAACACACAAAGCACTTCCAGCAGATGGCCATCCAGCCTCTGTTTAAAAACCTCCAAAGGAGGAGACTCCACCACACTTCGAGTTGTTGAACAACTCTTACTGTCAGAAGGTTCTTCCAAATCTCTAGGAAGACTTGACAGCAGTTAACAAGAAGTGTGCCTATCTGCGTCCTTAGCCCTTCTTCACATTTGAGATTCCTTAAGACAGTAGGAGTTACAGGCAATGTTTAGCTCAAATGCTGTCTGCCAAAATTAGCTGGGGACTGGCAAATTAATCCTTCTCATTTGGGACCTCACCCCACTTGTGGTATGCTGCAGTTAGGCTTGAAGCAAGTGTTTTGGCACAAATAGTATGGGTTCCCCCCACCCCCAGTCCTAATTGCTGCCCCACACACTGGGCAGAGTCACTGGATAGAAGGCCCTGCCTGCTATCAGTGCAGCCCTCACCCCTCTGACCCAGCCTGCAGTTGATCAGTTGGGAGGTAAGAGCAGGGAAACCACTGTTCTGGTTATCTAATAACAGCGAGACACAGTCTCAGTCACGATTGCTATTGGGTGGATAAACTGCAAGTTCAATGGCAAAACATAGGCTTTACATGCAGGAAATCCCAGATTCAGCCCCTAAACATCTTCAGGTAGAAATGGGGGGAAAACCCTCATGCTATGGATAGGCACTTTTAATACTAAGTTAGCTGAAAAGATTTTTTTTTAATTTTTATTGAAAACTATTTCTAGACCAGCTGTCATATACAAAAAAAATCCAGGTAAGGTACAACAGCAGAAGGTGCAAGATATACACACACACACACACACGATAACACCTGAAATATAAACATAATGAATAGCTATAAAATCAAATGACAATGATAATTAAGAAACATTAAAAGATTTTTTTAAAAATTTCCAACATCCTTCTAACTTGTAGCAAGCTTAGTAAATGCTCTGCTTCTGGAGTGGGGAGGGGGACTGCAGGGAGCGGGTGTAACCAGAGAAAAGGCCTTCTTCATGGTTGTCACCAGATGGACATCTGCAGAAAGTGGCACAATCAGGAGGGTCTCTGATAATGGAGACTGCAGAGCCATGTGGGTGAAGATGTTTCCTCAGGTATCTAGGGCCTAGAATGAGAACTTTAGACCTGGTTCAGCAACAAACTGGGAGTCTGTGCAGTTCTTTAAGCAGTGATGTTAATATGGCCGCAGTGAGGCAGCAGTGACGATAATCTGATACCCTGTACTGCTCTGAACACACTAATCTTGTCTGATTCAAAATCTAAGCAGGGTCAGACATGGTTAATATTTAGATGGAAGACCACCAACAAATCTCCAGGTAAGGCTAGGAAAGAAACCTGCCTGAAACGCTGGAGAGCCATTGCTGCCAGTTAAGAGTTGATAGTACTGAGTTAGATGAGTCACAGGTCTAATCCAGTATTAGGCACCCTGCTTTGTGCCTGTGATGTTACAGAGAACAATTTAGAATGTTCTCATATGAACAGATATAAAATTAAATATTCTTCTGAGGAGATTGTGTTTCTTCTGCAAGAATCTTAAAGAGAGTTTTACATGAAGAGGTGGTCAAATCCTTGCCATTAACAAGTTGCCTTCATTAAAAAGTAACATACTGAAACTTATGAATGTTAACCTTTTGATAGACATACCACAGCCAAACCTTTTGATAGACATACCACAGCCAAGCTGTAAAGTTATACTTTCTATCACCATGTGAAACGCAGTCATGTGAACTGGCCCACAAAATGGCAAATTTATGGTGAACCTATAGAATGATTTACAATCATTCTACAGTATTTTCTTCCTGCACTTCTGAGCCCCACAGTGACAGGTAATCTCTGTCTGTGGCATACTTCCAGCTTCATAACCATAATCCCATGTGAGTTCAGTTCCAGCTTTTACATGCCTAGGAAGCAAACATATCACCGAGTAAATGAAACAATGATACTTGAAGAGCAACTGCAATTACTTTTCATGAACAATTTCTAAAAAAAAGATGTCAAAAATTAATACTAGCTGCAAGTGTGACATGAGATCCCATCATCTGAGGTGCAGGTTGAGAGTAATCTAAGGCAGAAATAGATGGCTTGGTATTTTGAGTCCAAAAAACATCTGGCAGGCACCAGGTTCACCACTCTTCCTCTTTTGTGAGAGACAGGCAATCTTCATATGTGCAGCACCACTTTCAGTTCATGAGCAAAATGCATGTCATAAGATGTTGAAGGGCGTGAGGGTATTACAAGATGAGGAGACACAGTCTCCTGCCACAAAGCTCCCCAAAATCAAAGTAACCAATGGTATACATGCCTTTTTCTTGTCTCTCAAATCAGCACCGAGGCGACTTTTATGGATCTACCCTCTCCTTAGACAGCAGAAGGATCTAGAGCAGTTCTACTCAAATGGGAGAGAAATCTTTTTATTCCCAACCACACTGATGTGCTCTAGTTATCACTGCAAAAGCAACAGTCAGCTTGCAGCTTGTAACAACCTATAATGTAGCTGATTCTTTCAAACTCATTTATGCTATGGAAGAAAAGGAAGAAGCAGGTCTCTCTCCAAATCTGCTTAATGCTTGTAAGCTCAGGCTTGTCAAGGCAGGCTGAGAGTAACCATTCAGAGGTATGTATGTGAGACAAGAGAGATGGAATGATCCTGCCATAGGTACAATGAGAAAAAATCTCATCCAGAACAACATTCTCCACAGCAATTGCAGAAAAAAAGAGAAAAGCCCAGTTATTAAGTAAATAGTGATGGCTGAAGAAACTGGGACAAGTCTAGTGCCTTTGTTTCAGAGTACTTTTCAGAAGAGTGATGTGGCACTAAGTGAGCTGTGGAAGCTATTAGCTGGGTATAACAGAAAGCATACATAAGCAAGAGATAGAGAGGTTGCATCTGCCAAATCATCAAGATGTATACTCTTGGGAAACTACAATCCTGTTACTGAAGCTAAGGTCAGTGAGCTTCCCTTTCTGGATTAATGACTCAACAGGTGTTAGATAGTAGAATTAATAATGATCATAGCAGACTTCTTGTTTGCTTTCAAGTCATTTCTGAGTTATGGCGACCCAAAAGCGAATCTGTTACAGGGCTTTCTTGGCAGGATTTGTTCAGGGTGGTTTTCCTTTGCCTTCCATTAAGGTTGGGAGAATGTGACTTGTTCAGGGTCACCTGGAGAGTTTTCATGGTTGAACAAGATTTGAACACTGATTTCCAGAGTTGTCCAATGCTCAAAACTACTACACCATGCTGGCTCTCCAACATAAGACTTAGAGAATAGGAACTCTAGGTAAACTAATTAAAAGATTAAAATGCCATGTAACTCAATAGGAAATTTATAGCTTAAAAACAGCTGATCTAGTGCAGATGGCTCATGCTTCTGTTTGACACTTAGAGGATGGATCCTAACCTCAGCACATCCTAAGACAACTCACCCATACTTCAGGACTGATAACCCTCAAAGCTTAACCTGTATCTCCTCCATACTTTTGCTAAGGCTTCTCTAACGTCATTACACACACACCTTCAGGACAGCTCTCCCTCTTGCTTCATGTACCTTTTCTGAGATAGGTTCCCACAACTTTTGTCCTTCCCTAGACTTCCACTTCTTCTCATCCTTGCAGTACTATCAGGAACACCCATTGGCCTAAAAAGAGTGCTAACAGCACTAGCACAGTACTGCAGAGAGGATCAATTATCAAAAAACTAAAATCGTGGCATTTGCTAAAAGGCCCAAGAATCATACTTGGAGTATAGATGGACAAAAGATTGAACAGGTCTCCTGCTTCAAATATCTGGGGGTAATCTTTCATGCTACTGGCAGCAGGAAAGCACATGAAGAGTTTGTGGTCGGTAACGCACAGAGGAGCTCATCAGCTATCCTCAAATTTCTTAAGAGGAGGCCAATATATACCTGCAGTGCTCAAACTCTTCGAAGCCAAATCAGTAGCACAACTCCTTTATGGATCCCAACTGGGACCCTTTCCGAACCCTGCACCATTAGAACTTGTGCAATCCAAATTTTTAAGATCAGCTTTCCAAGTTCCAAAATGCATCTCTAATGCAACTCTGCAACTGGAGTGAGGCTTTATGAAACTGGAGGCCAGAGTATGGGTAACTATACTCAGCTACTGGCTTAGACTATCCTTTCCCACTGGCCTGGCTCCACTAACCTTGAGAGATGACTTCCAGTCTACATGGAAACAGATAGTGATGACTAAAATCTCATCACTGGGTTTTTCCCCAGAGCTTCTGCTCAGCATGGGATATGATAAGGCCAAAGCAGCTATCAAACAACGGGTGGTAGATACAGAGCGACAACTGGATCTAGCTAGCACCTCAACCTTTATTGCTATCAACAGATATCAAGTTTCACCTATGGTATACTTAGCAAAACTAGAAGTACCTAAACACTGGGGGGCCTTCATCTTGGCATGATGTCATGCCCCCCCCTCAGCTGTCCTGGAAGGCCAATACAAGAAGATCCCCTTCTCAGACAGACTGTGCCCCTGTGGCTCCGGCCAAATTGAAACAACAGAGCATGTGCTTCTCCAGTGCTTGTACTATGGGGACATCCGCCTCAGCCTTATTTCCCCTCTCTTGCACTGGAGAATTCTACACGTCTTTGCTACTTGCAGACACCAACCCCCATATAACATATAATGTTGCCAGATTCTGTGCAATAGCAGTTAAAATTCGTCAGGCACTGACCTCCGCAGTAGACTACCTCCAAGACTGTCTTGTTATATGGGAGCTGTGCAATCTGAAGGAGAATTTCAGTGCTGTCTTTAACCTGTGGTTTTATCCTTTTTTCTATCCCCTTTTTACCTGTGCTAGTCTATGACCGTAATAAAGATTCGATTTGATTCTTCTCATCCATCTCATGGTTAACTGGTGGCTAACACCCCCCCTCCGCCCACACACACACTTAGTCTCCTGTGCCCTGTTGTCTGTCATCATCCTCAGTTGTCCCAGAGCCAAATTCATCATTTTTCATCCTTTTGGCTCTGTCAGGCAGATATAAACTCTTTTGGACCAGATAACAGAGAGTAAATTTAAAAAGCCCTCATATCCTACTTTATAAAGCTTGTTTTAATTCCTGCCTTTACACATCTCTTTCCTCCCTCATGCTTCTTTTCTACACAACAGGGGTACTTGTACTGCCTGTACACTTTTTGTGGGAGGTGGGCAGAATTATACGCAGCTAGTTGGATTCTAATAAAGAGATAGGCTGCACTCTAATTGCTTATTGATTTCACTGTATTAGTTTGTATGTGTTTATTTACCGCACATCATTGAGGTTATTTTAACTCACATTAATGGGAGACTGAGTCTCTCTGAAAGCATGGCCATGCATGGCTGCTTCAGGGGCTACAATCCTATCATCTGAGTTCTGGGAGAGAAGAGCCACCACTGAGAAGATATACCTCAGGGTTTGAACTTTCATCCCAGATTCACCCCATAGTAACAGTATCTTGAAAGCCAGCATGCTGTAGTGGTTTGATCATTGTATTATGACCCTGGAGACCAGGCCCTGATTCCCCACTCAGCCAGGGAACCCACTCGGTGACCTTGGGCACGTTGCACAAACTCAGCTGCAGAAAATCCTGTGATAGATTCACCTTAGGGTCACCATAAATTGGAAACAACTTGAAGGCACATAACACCATCAACCACCACCACCACCACTATATCTTGGTGGTCCTCCAGCATGACCAAGAGATGCCTGTCTTGTTATATTATACTTTCTGTATACTGATCTAGGTGATACAAACAAGGTGGAGATGGAGTAACTGGAGAACATGCACTGCTAAATTCCCAACTGGGAACTGTCAGCAATGAATGTTTGATATGACATTAAAAAGAGAATTTATTGTATACTGATGAATAAGCTATGAACTGTCTGAATATATGCAATTTTTTTAAAAAAATCACAGTTGAGGAGCTCTCTGGTTAGATGATTTTCAGCTAAAAAATCATGTCAGTAACTTGTGTCCTAAGGCCAAAATGTAGACATATGATGGATTCTGTGAGTATCAGCTTTCAGCCTCTGTCTGCTGATATGTCAGACAAAAGTTATAATTCATTATGCAGACATTGCAAGCAGGATGGAGATCATTATGTCCATATCATTTTTCTGAATATACACTGTCTTTAATCACATATGAGATACTGGTTATAAAACTTGCAGAGTATAAATTCTATATGGAACACTATTAAATGATAATATTAAAAAATATTATTCCCTATATGTACATGGAGGGATAAGAGAGATTGAAGAAAAAAAAATTTAAAAATATTATTCCCTATATGTACGTGGAGGAATAAGAGAGATTGAAGAAAAAATTAAAACTTGTAATTATCCAAAATTGCTAAGCAAAATTATGACAATAAAAGCTTGATTGATATTTGTACTCAAATATTGTTGGAGAAAGGAAAACATTAGAAAATGTCAGCCACAGACGCAGGCGAAACATCAGGAGAAAATACTAATAGAACACGGCCTCGAAGCCCAGAAAACCCACAACAACCTATGGATTTCGGCCGTGATAGCCTTTGACTTTACATCAAACGTTAGAATGTTTGACTGTTATAAAGATACCAGAATATGACTGGCTATGAGCCAGCAAAAAAATTTGCCAATCATCATCATGATGTACAAGTTCCTTCTTCAGTCTCTTGTAAGATCAGAAGCATTTTAAGTGACCATTTTCATCACAGTGGTGCATGCCGAAAAATATAGCACTACAGCTCATGGATCATCAGCTAGAATACAACCCGGGCGCATGACACAATTCAGCCTCGCCCCTTTAATTTTACAGAGAATACCAGCTGTCATTGTGGTCTTGGTAGTGCAGCATTTTGCCCTGGAGCTTTGGTGACAACCTCATTGTAATGGTCCTAAGGATACAGCAAAATGGATGAGCAGTAACACCACAGTGTGCTGGTTTCTATTTTCTACAGCACAAGAAAATCACAGGCTAGATGTTTGTTTTTCTACAACACTTCTAACTAATAGTATAGTTTTACTCAAGGAGTCATTTCCAATGAACTGAAAAGATGAAAATATCTCAAACCTGTTTGTGAAGAATGCCACCCAGGGGAAATTTCTGTTGTGGGTCTCTACAAATACACTCTGTACAAAGAGATTTGGGGCGCAGCTGTGCTATAAACAAAACAAATAAATGAAAGTTAAAGTGGAAGAACCTGCTTTACTTTTGACATACTTTCTTGTGCAAAGTTACATAGAGTTCTCCCTCTACATTCATGGGTTTGACTTTCGTGAACTTGGTTATTCGTGAGGTGCCCAACTTGCTTCCCACCATTCTCCCCCCTCTGTTCCCCTCAACTTTCACAAGGGTTCAGGGTGCAGAACACACAGAAAAGTAAAAAAACTGCACCCCCCCCCCCAGGAATTCACTTGCATTTTGTCCTGGCACACTGCCTTCCTTCCAGGCACCCAGGCAATAGACAAGTAAATGGGAGGGGTGTGCTTGCCCCCCCCCAAATCACTTGTGTTTCACGCAGGCACATTGTCTTCCAGGTACCCAGGTGATAGGTAAGCAAACGGGAAAGGCAGCCACACGCCCAGAGAAGGCATGCGTGCGTGCCTGAACCACCCATTCACTTGTGTTTTGCCTCGGTGTGCTGCCTTCCAGGCTTCTGGGCAACAGGCAAGTGAACAGGAGGAGGCAGCTGTGCACCTTTCCACCCAATCACCTGCATTTTGCCCAGGTGCACTGCCTTCCAGGCATCCACGATATAGGCAAACAAATGGAAGGGACGGCGACTTGACTGGTGAAGGCACACACACAGGACTGCCCCCTGCTATTCACTTGCTTTTTGCCCTGCTCCATGAAAGGAAGATGCATGCCTGGGCATACGGCAGAGCAATGAGAGGTGGGAATGGGGGGAAGCAAGTGGGCACCTCACAAATAATCAGGTTCACAAAGGTCAAACCCATGAATGTGGAGGGAGAATTGTGTATAAATTATTCTAAGTAAATGAAATTTAAAAATGGGGGCAAAAAGTGCCCACACAATAGAAGGCACATCATAAACACAATGCTGGAGAATGGGTACAAGTACAATCATCCCTCTGCATCTGTGCGTTTCACCTTTGTGAATGTGATTATTTGCAGACTATTTGCTGCCACCTCTTTTTCCCTTGCATGCTCATTCACCTGCATGCGTGGGCAGGGGAAGCATGAGTAGGCAGGGCCCACACATGCATCCCTTCACTCAAATTGGCAGGAGGAAGGGGATGAGACAGGAGATCATGCTTTGCTTGTGTGCTCATTCACATGCAACGAGGGAGGGTGTGTGGCAGCTCACTCAGGTGGGAAAGGAACATGCTTGACGTTTTTCCACTTTCATGGGAGCCCTGCGCCCATAACCCCGCTGAAGTGGAGGGCTGCCTGTACTGAAGGTTGCGCATATTCAGGATCTTGACACTTGACATGAAATATATGCCCGAACTTTTACAAATGTTTAACTAATTTTAAACAAGACATACTCTGATTACTTACGTTAAGAAACCGGCCCACATTGCCTTCTTTAGTGGCATCAAGCAAATAAGGATTCTCCATATCCCTTAGACAAGACTCATTCTCTTCCATTGCCTCCTTATTATGAACAGATTCCTGCACTTCTCTCCCAAGTTCTGCGTTGTTTGTGTTATCCATCCAGAGTAAGTACTTGTGTTGTTTTTCATCCTGCACAGGTGGGTTGCTGTTCAAAGTAGCATTGGAAAGAGGACTCTCTATATGGTGGTCTGTATTACATTCAGGCTGTACAGGACTCACTGGTTGCCGAACATCTCCTTGTAGGTTTGACTCTGTTAAACATATCAAAATGGCATAAGGTCCATGAACATCATGAATCTAATTCATGATAGCATTTTTGTGAATCGCAGTGACTTCAATGCTGGGAAGAAGGCAGGACATTTAATAAATAAATAAATAAATTTCTAGGTAAACTCATTCAGCAGTTATATTGACATACAATATCACACATTCATTTCCTTAAATGGGGACTGAGTATAGAAAGACAGCAGTTATGTCAATAGGAAAATTCCTCATATCTATCAAATTCATCTAGGCTCCATCTAGATGGATCAGATGCTAAGGGCACACCATTTTAATAGGTTCCAAACTATGAAGTTCCGAGTCACAGTAAGTCTGCCCACCACAACAGGATAATAGTGAATTCCCCAGTCACAGGCAGCACTGTAGACTGGCTCAAGAATATGCCTGCTTAAGGTATGAAGCCACATGCTAAACCAAATAAGACAGAGCTCTAGCTGTTATGACAGCCAGGAAATCCTGGCCTATACGCACTGCACAGTTATAGCATGATTATTCCACTTCAACTGCCATGGTTCTATTCTGTGGAATCCTGGGCTTTGTAGTTTGATCAGGCACTAGAGCACTCTTGCTCAGAATTCTAAGTGCCCCTCTCTGAACTGAAGATCCCAGGATTCCACAGGATGTTGTCATTGCAACTGAGATGGGATGCAGCACTATAATTGTGTAGTCTGGTGGACCCCCTTGTGTTGTATCAGGCAAAGGGCCTACAGCACAAACACTGACTGAGCCCATCAGTTATCTGAAGCAAGAAAATAACTGGCAAAGGAATGAACAGTATACCAACTAGTGATGGTAAAGAACTTTTCCCCCCTCAGGAATTTTAAGAATTATTTTTTAGTGCTTCCAAATGTTTCCATTCTTTTAGGTTTTGCTTCTTCATTTACTTTGGTGGTTTCAAGTGCTACGCTGTCTCACATCTTGCTACTAACTTTAACTTAGTTTCATTAGCTACTTTTCAAATAAACATTTACTGTTTTACATTTTGTATTTTCGTATAAGCTACCAGAGAGAGGAGATTGCATCCTAGAAGAACGCTTTGGAGAATGACAGGGCAAGGGTGGAAGAAGGCACAAAAGCAGTGAGGAGAGGGGACCGAGAAGCCATATGCATGCAAGAGATAGGAACACAACAGAAGGTAGCTAAATCCCAGCCGGAGGGCTGAGGAAAGTGAGTGAAGGCTAGAGGGCCAGGAACAGAGACAGAAGCCAGGGAGGCAGAGAAAAGGAGAGGTAAAGACAGAAAAAGAGAGGGAGCAGCAGGAGGAAAGCTTGGGGAATTATAGGGAGATAAAAAGATGGAAGCCCGGAGGAAGTGGGGAGAACTCAGTGTTGGTGCAGGGAGCAAAGCCAGAGAAAGGTAAAGAAAGAGAGAGGGGGGTGGAGACAGATGGAGAGATGCAGCCACACAGGCAGAAACAGAAACCAGAGAAAGCCAACCAAGGAGAGAAGGCAACTGCCTACCTCAACTCCCCCTATGGGAAAAATGGGGTTTTCTTATAGCCATTTTTTTTTGGTAGCATCCAGGACAAATATATAAAAAAATCAAATATAAAAAAAAATTGTCTTGTGGTTCAAAAAAGGCTGGGAGCCCCTGTAAGCTAGCGAAGTAAAAAACTAAGAACGGCAAAATTACTTTCATGACCTTTCTGGGCTGCAGCAGTCACTCTTTTTCTTTCAGATTTCTGGCACACAGAACTCTCATCTTCATCTGAGCTGGCATCAGTAATACCCTTTGAAGAAATAGGTTCATCATCTACATTTGTTCTTTGCAAGACGTCTACACTTTTTGACTTGGTGAGACTATTCTGTCCTTGTGAGTTTATTCTGGCAGACTAAGAGTAAACACCAATGCCTTTACACTACAATACAGAATTAATTGCAAATATGAGCAGGTTAAAAGAGCATTCAATTTAGCAGAACTAGAAAAATAACTTATTGATGGTCTGGTTTTTAAAATATTCCTCTTAAGATGTGGTAAACATATGAGTAGAAAAAGGCATATTACAGTCTTGAATTTTATTCCGGTTTTATCACGCCCTGCTCTTGAAACATGGGAACCTAAAACAAGTTACATCATTACATCAGTTTCACAGCTAAGTTCCCATAATCAAGCATGCCTTTATTAACGTACTTAGTCCTGAATAAACAGACTGTATCAGCAAACATCTTCTGCCAGGAGGACAAAGAAATACTTTATTTCAGCTTCAAAATGATCACTTGTTTGCACGCGTGTTACAGCGCCGTGAAATATATGACCTTAGGACATCTGATAAATACTGGAATTTAAAACCAGATACTGCTAGTCTGCTCTATTTCGTTGACTACATTTGCATAATGTAATCTTGGTTAAAATAATACGGAGTTCTGATTTGGTGTGGCTAATCTTACTTTAAACTTTATTAAAATTCCTCTCACTAACTCTCAAGGATGGTTAGAAATTGGAAGATGGCAAAGTTCTTTCCTCATACTTAATGCTTAGAGCAGAGGTGGGGATCATGCGTCTTCTCCAGACGTTGCTGGACAGCCATTCCCAGCATTCTGCACCATTGTCTCTGCAGGCTAGGGCTGCTAGAACCTGCAGTCCAGCAGCATCTGCAGGGCCACATAATTCCCATCCATGACTCAGAGCATCCTGTAACTCTGTAGGTGGGTATTTTAAGGTGAGCTCAAACACTGTCGTCATGTTCATGCAACTGTATAATCACTTCAGTTGATTTACCTAATGACAACCTGGAATGCCAAAGTATGGAGAAAGAAAAGGACTCTTTAAAGGATTCCAGGGTATTGAACAGTGGAATATTGCAATACATATTTAGGGTTAAATAAATTTCCTATCTGTCAGAAACTGCACCTATTCAAAAGTGTGAATGAATTTTTTCACTTACCTAGGAAACTAGGGATGCCACTATCTAAACACTGGTGGAAGTTTTCTAGGTCCATGAAAAAAAAAAAGATGCTCTGGCCTCAGGTCAGAATGCTCTTCACTCCTTCCTGGCCTTTTGTTTGCCACTTTCAGCTTCAAAATGGGTAAAACTGGGATTGGCAATGCGGTGCTCCCAGGCATAGCAGCACCACAGCCAATTCCTCACAGCCCTCGGTAAGGTCCGCTGCATCTCTTGATGTGCAAGGGTGTCAGTGGCAGGACAATATGTAACACTGTGCAAGGACAGTGGACAGTGGGCTTTTTTGGTTTTATCTGGGCATGGAGGCAAAGCTTTGTAGGTGGCATGAGATATCATGGCCTGCATGTGGGTTGGGGACTGTGTGGCCTTTGTGTGGGCTGGTCAGGCAATACACAGGGAGGCAATGCATCCACATATACTATAGAAAAGTATGCCATTCTCTTTTCAAAACTACAAGGGTAGAATCACACTGAAAGGGTTTTCAAAGAGATAGCTGTGTTAGTCTGTTTCCGTATCAATCTGACAAGTGAGAGGGATGAAGAAATTAAGTAGCACTTTTGAGACTAATAGATTTGTTATCGCATTAGCTTCCATGGATATCAGTCCACAAAGCTGCAGACTGATACAAAAGCTCAGGCTAACATCAATCAGTAAGTCTCAAAGATGCTGCTTAATATCTTCATTATCACAACTACCCCTTTTCCATTTTATAATAATGAAGAAACCTGTGTGTTGCTCTTAGGAGTACAACTTGTACAGGAAGGAAAAGAGGTCAGAGGAAGAGTGTACAGTACTAAGTTTGTACTAGTAACAAGATTTCATTATCTTGTGAACCACTTTTACAGCAGGTGAGAACAGGATCAATTTGAAAAGATTAGGGATCCAGTGAGAAGCCCACAAAGAAGACTTAAAAATAAATGTGAAATTTTTACTAGTTGTCTCCGTTGATTCTGAAGAATAGATGTTCTGGTTTTTGGTCTTCTGATAGCTTGGTTATGTGAACTCTTGTTACAGTTGTAGTCCTCAGTTCTGATAAGAAATTGAAACATGGTATTATGCAAGGCACAGAGAAGTAAGTTTCTTTAGGATATTGTCCAGTTTCAAAAGGATAAAGTACATTTTTAATGTATTATTTTACAGCAGTTTTGCAAGATAGAAACTCCAGAATTCAGCAGTACAATTCCTGCCTTGGAGACAAAGTTTACCTTCACATGAATATTGGTTTTTTCCTAACAAGCTTGACTTCTGCAACCTCAGATAAAGAAAAAAATTATGGTATCAGAGTCAAGTCTACAAACAGTTGCATAGTTTTCCGTTTCTGAATAGCTTTAAGGATGCAAAACAAGTGTTCTCTATTTTTAAAAATATACACGTTAATTTAAGGTGTAAGGACTGTTCTGTTACACTTGGGATATTTAATGCTGAGTTGTAGCAGCTACAAGCCTCTACTTGTATTCTTAATTGCTCGTTGTCAAGGTTATTAGCTGCAGTTGAGATATGCTGCAACCCTTTGTCTCCTACACTATATTCTATAAAAGATCATTAGAGATCCATTATGGGCTGGAATTCTGAACTGAATCAGGGATTGGCAACTGTGGCCCTCCAGATATCATTTTGCTTACAGTTTCCATCAGCCATAGCCAGAATAGCTCATGGTAATGCATTATGGGAGTTACAATGCAAAAATATCTTGAGAGCCATAGTTGCTCTCCCTTGGCCTAGATAATCACTGTCTTCCAGGATTGCTTGAAACTGAGTTTCCGCTAGTCTCTCAAGTAACTTTGAGGAGGTATTCATCTCTGGATGGTAAATATGAGATCCCCTGGGTCCAGGGAAGATCTTTTCCCCAATTAATCCTACCACCATTTTCTTAAGGAGAAGAAGGCATTCTCTTTCACTCAGTGACACATTCACCACTGGCCTATCTGCTGTGGTGTCAAGCACAGATATTAAAATTACCCAGGAAAAAATTAATGGCACTTTCAAATGCCAAGCTCAAGACCACTTCAGGAGAAGTGGGGCTATACCAACAGCAGCACCGGTCTGTTTCTAGCTGAACCAGAGCTCCAGGTCCTCAAAGCCTTCTTCAGGGGGAGAAACCTATTAGAATTTTCTGTGTAAGTCAATAACGGAGATGAGCTACACAAGAGCCAGGCCTTCAGTTCCTATTATCTAAAAGAAGGAAAATGAAAAGAGCATTGCTAAGGCTGGCATTCTAACTTTACTTGTTTAATGGTCCTTAAAACTGTTACTTTTACTTACATGTTTGGTTGATCTTCAGTTTTTACACACACATATTTTTGCTTCCCAGCTGTCTGGATAAATTCAATCTCTGAATCAGAACAGACGGTGTCTATTTTTCTTTTTCTTGAAAGTATGTTGTAGCTTCTGTTAGTATTCTCTGCATCTTCCTCTGTAACCTCAGTCCCACCACCATCTTTTACTTGCCAAGATTCATTTCTGCTCATCAGTCTGCCTAGAATAAAACGATAGTTCCTGGAATAGTATCTTTATATAGCTATATACAACAGTCTAGATATCTGCAGTGAAACAGAGAATGTTAAGGGTGTCAGAAGCGTGAAGACAAAACACGTCCCTGATGTGTACAGTATTTACTATCAGCACATTTCCCCATTGTTTCTGTGATGCTTTTACATTCCCTGAGTTTAAAGAACAGTTATCTTCTAAAATTAAATATTAATCTGAATCATCAGTCCCTCTACTACTGAACTCAAGTGGTGACAGCCAGCTAGTTGGGAGCAAAAATGGGGCAACTGAAAAAAAACAGAGGAAAATATCAGCAGTGGAACTGCAAGGTTTGGCATAGTACAACAAATCCTTAAAACACAACAAACATAATCAACTTTACGCTCCAAGACCCCTCCCCACCAAAACAGGCCTATGAAGACTGGGCATGTGGATTTACCACAGTGTTAAATGTCAACAGGGAAAAAAAAAGGGGGGGTTGAATAGAGTATTGTGAAAGGGAGCATGGCTAGCTGAACAGGAACATTCCTGTTATGTTTTGAAGATACACTGCTCAGTGCATTTTAGACTGCTGCCTGATTAAGTGATTTGCAGTTTGAAAGTGAAAATAAATTCATGGTTTCTACACATCCTGAGGATTTCCTAGGAACACAAAAGTTTTGGGAATTAAACAGTAAATAAATAATAAAAACTGGTCAAATAGCCTCAGGAGGACAGGTGAATTTCCAGGATGTATAGTACACTGTGGTGCCAGACTAAATACTGAAAAACACATCAACAAAATGTCTACAATCCAATAGACGGTTTCTGAGATTCAGATGTTCTATGCAGTACTTCTATTCTACACTTCTGTCTTTGAGTTTAAATCTGCAATATCTGGTCTTCATTCTGGGATCTGGACACATATAGCACTCCTGCAGAATAAGAAATGGATGTCAACACATTTCCTGGGAAAATGATCTGATGCAAGCTTTTCCTTTATTTCCTGCAACAATTCAGGATGTTTGCTTGTTAAATGGAAGTAGTGATTTCCACTTCATCTTGGACTACTTTTGCTTTACCTGAGTACGTACAAACAAATGTCCCTTTGTCAATGTCATCAAGGCAACGGACGCCCCAGCCCTTCTTTTCAGTGTTGAAAACTTGCAGCCGAACTTGAAGGCCATGCTGCACTAATCTGTTCTGGCACATAATCTTGTCACAGCTGCATAACAGGTTGCACTCGTAAATTCTGGCAAAGAAGAAAATAGACAATGAATTTGCCTTCTGATAGGGGGATGGAACAGAATGAAAATTAATTCATACTGAGTGCAAGAAAGATGAAGCAGCAATATGTGCTAAAGTGCTTGTATACACTTTTTGGGAAACTTTATTTTCTTAAGTTTCTCACAGGCTGTTTTCAGGCACAACATTCCTGCTATATTTATTGGCCCAAGGAGCCAGTGAATTGTACTGTGCAATGCATTGCAGTTACACAAAGGGCATTGTTTTGTCAATGTCATGTCAATGTTTTGCTCCAAACTTTATTAGTATACTATTGCAACAGACCTATGCTACAAATGAACAAATTAAGAATAGCAAAAAGGCAAGTTCATTGGGACATGGGGTGGGAGAACCAAGTGGTATAACAAGAAAGGATCTGAAGAACAAATAGTGCATTGTGTTGGCAGATATTTCTAAGACGTACAGCCCATATACTGAATGCCAACTAACATTCCTAGAGTAAATGTGTTTATATTTAAGGTCTTTAAGGAAACAAGAATAAATACTAGCTCAAGAAAGATTCAAACAATCATCAAAATACATATTGAATATCCCTTATTCGAAAACCCAAAATGCTCCAAAATCTGAAACTTTTGGAAAGCGGAAGCCAGTCTTTTTCCTGATGGGAACACCAGGAAATTATGGAGGCTTGCTTGGGAGTGCACTTATGCACTGCTTGCAAAGTCTGTCAGTCAGCTTAGCATCTTCTTTCCTTTTTCAGCTTGCTTTGGACTGCCTGCGCACTGCTTGCACAGTTTCTCAGTTGGCTTGGCAGCTTTTTTTTTTTCTTCTGAGCTAGTATTGGACCATGAATGCTTGCAAAGCAGTACTTGCAAAGCAAACGGAGAGGGGGGGAAAGGCACCAAGCCACCTGAGACTTTGCAAGCACCATGTGCACAGATGGTCCAAAGTGATCTGAGAGGGAAAAAAGGTGCCAAGCCAACTGAGAGACTTTGCAAGCAGCACACACACATGGTCCAAACCTAGCCTCCTTAATTCCATCATGTTCCCTACAGGAAGAAGGCAAGAGAAGAAGAACTGTGATAAGAAACTGATCTAGAACAAATGGAATATTTAAAGAAATGCCAACAACTTCTTAAAGGTTTCATAATTTTACACTTTGAAGATATTCAGCAGCTAAGAGATGATACTTTCTCTCTCCGGCCCACACAACAAGATGCATTTCTAGTCTCTAGCTACTATCAAATTGTGGATAGTATAGTAATGTTAAAGTTAGTGCTTGCAGTCCAACAGCACAGCAGAAATGACTGAAAGAAAAGATTCCTTGAATTTCCAACCCACTAGAGAAGGTCATTGAATTAACTGCTAAATGGTAAATTAACACTTAGGTAAATTCCACCAATTCAGTGGGTCTACTTTAGTTCAGATTAGCAATGCATTTTAAGCCTTAATAAAAGAAATCTGAACCTTGAATTCTGAGCCCTGATTTTTTTTTTAAATAGAGATTGTAGTCATCGGTGTACAGTGCTATAAGGTCCTTAGGAGTGTCCCAAGGGACACAGGATATTGCAGATCTCCTCCTCTGCAGATGGAGGGGCTAACAGTGGAGCTCTCCTTGTTGGAGCAGTGTGAGCCTCTGTCACAGGCAGAGCAGACATGGCTCAAAGAAAAAGATCCAAAACCCTCCACCAGCAAGAGAGGCGAGAAGCCTACTTATTTTCACACCACCACCATCCACCTCCCACCTGGACAGTATAAATCCATTGTGACTTTAGAAGAATGGTTCCTCTTCCAAACAGACTACCCCTCCCATTCCCTTGTTCAGTATGCTAGTAACTATTAAGATTTGCCTAGAATGGGATACTGCAACAGAATAATCAAAGGCAATTCATATATAAACAATTTTTTCCTCACCACATTTTTTTTCCATTTTCTCAGTGGCCTTCCTACCACCATCCCTTGGACTATTCAGTCTTCCTCTTTGCTCATGCTCTCCTCATATACCAGGCAGCAGGACTGGTAAAAAGTATGAAGAGTTCATGGGGCCTTGCAGATAAAAGCATCATAGGGAGCTCTCTGCAGCCATTCCAGAAATATTAACAACCCAGACCTGACTGCCCTTTCTTCTGTGCTGATTAGTGAAGTCTGTCACCTAGTCACCTAGTACTGCACACTACAGATAGATAAAAGAAGCCCAAGGTGCACAGTCATAGGGTCTCCTTAGCATCAATGCCAAGATTCAAACGTCAAGATTTCACGGTCTTGGAGCTAAGGAGGAGACACATGCACACACATTCTGTTTTCTTATTAAAGATTTTATTAAAGATGTATTTACAATAAGTGTATAACATTTTTAAAAACATTTTTTTAAAAATTGCCTGATCTTGTCTGAGGCTTCAGATATGTATTTGACATTTCTTATCTTTCACTATAACTACATGTCTCCCAATTTCATACTGTAAGCAAACCAAAAAAAAGACCATCACCAAATCACTAAAGTAAAAGACACTACTGTGGCTAATGATTCAGTGCAATAACTAATGTAGATGCAGCCTAGATGCAAAATAAACACATGGTTCCTTACCCACTGGGAACTGGTTCATACAGCCTTTTGTAACTATAGCCAGGAGATGTTTCTTTTCCTGAAGAACTTGAAGCTTCACCGCACCTTCTCACAGTAAGAAGCCGGCAGGCACATTTTGTCCTAGAAAGCACATAGCAGATCTAGTGGGAATAAGGATATGCAATAAAGGAATGTGGCTCATTTACTCTGTGGATGCAGATTTGATTATAAAATTTTCAGTGGTACAGTAAGTTGAATTTTTGGTGCAATGAACAATCATGATGGATTCATTTTCAATTTAGTAATCAGGTTTCTCAAGTTTTTAAACACTGGAGAATCCATGGCCTGTTCTACAAAGAAGTTTAGCCAGTGAAACATGCACTGTGACCCTCCCACCTACTAAAGTTCACAATTCCATTCCACTCTCTCAGGCTGTGAGCCCTTGCATGGGTGTCCTTGAGTAGAATAACACAGGCCTGAATCCTATTAGTTACTCTCAGCTAGATCAGATCTAGCAAACCACAAGTTGAACAGTGAGTCAATAACTGATTCAACAGGTCTACCTTAGTTAGAACCAACAACAGGATTCAGACCAAGGTCTTCATGCTGCAGGGGAAAGCAAGGTGGGACATTTTTGCATATGTTCACAAAGCCTTTTCAGGAAACAATTATTTTAAAAGCCATGCTAGTGGGACACTACTCTTTAAATAAGGTCCAGGACAGCTCTTATCTTAGTTCTTTATTAAAACTACAAGCACAGTAAAGTCTATGCTGGAATTCTAATGTATAGAATCCCTGAGCCCTGCTCAGGAATGAACCCAGTTTAGAATATGTTTAAATGCTCTCCAATAAATTCCAAATCCTTACCTGTCCATGCAGCCATCTGTGCAACTGCATGAGTCGAGAAATGTGCTGGAGAAGTTGTTCAGGAAGTATCCATGGGGCCAAGAGGCCTTCCGGTATTTAAAATAAGGCAGGCGATTGTGGTCTATGTTATTACAAAAGGAAACAGGTACAGTCTCTGCCCCTTTGCTGATGTCAAAATCAAATTCAAAAGTTTGACGACTAGGACTGTTTCTAAACACCTGCACATAGGTATTGAAAGAAAAGTGGTCTAAAAATAAAAAGTTGCATTCTGTTTGAAACAAATATCTCTGAACCTCTTGTAAATTTCTCAGACTCTTTCCACAAGGAGTTCTGTATATCACATCGTGTGACTTTAACACATCATCTGCTTTTGCATGCCTTCTCTCAAAGTGACACAGCAACGGCAGGTGAAGGGGGTTTTCACCCTTATAGGAGCTCCACGGCCTTTTGGCAAGACATTCTTTAGAGCAGACGTGATCCTGATATCGGACTTTTAAAGACATTTCTGTCGGTATTCCTTTACTCCTTGAGTCTGTCAGTTCCTTTGTCTCCATTCTTCTGTTACACTCACACATGCAAGAATTGAAGAAAACAAAAGCATCAGGCAGCCAATAAGTTACTTAGGATTTATTTAAAAATACAATTGTTCACTGAACTCAGAGCTGCACCCCCCTCCACATTTTGATACACATGTCATACAAATTCACTTTTTGGTCAGGTTTCCATCCTGAATCTGATCTAAGAACTGGAAAAGCGGAATATGTGTTGCATCCATTTATACTGCTTTTCCATACAAGATATGAAAGCAAAGGAAATCTGGTGAGGTAAAGGAAAGAGTTTGATCTAGCTTGTCTGAAGCATTAGAATCCTATTTAGACCCTCCTCTACACTAAATTAATTTCCTCTACACAATTCAAGCCCTTTTCTCCAAAAAGTCAGCTGTAGCTACCTGAGGAAGACCCAATCTACTCCCTGAAATGTTAGCAACTCATCCATTTGTGCAGGATTAAGCAAGTGCTTGAACAGCAGGTCCCCAGATTATATACAGAACAATCTGTAGGGGCTTCCTGACCAGCTTGGTCAGGAAGACAAACTGGAGAAAATGAATGGGCAGACCAGATATGTGGGTATGCAGTGATGAGGAAAACTGAAAAGTCTTATCTTCCAATCTCACTCTGCCAGCTAGTCTCTGACTACAGGGCTCTAGTTTGTTCAATTATTGCTCATTTATAGATAAGAGTCCAAACCTCTGAGGAATAAAAGCACAGTATTTATAATGTTTTACTCACAAAGAAAAATCATTTCCAGAATTTTCTGTAACTTCACTCAAGCCAGAAGAATGTGAATCAGGTTTGCAGTTTTGGATATCTTCTTCAGAAGCAACAGTTACTTTGAAGAGTAAGACACAAACTTTACCACTGTACATTTTAGATTACAATTAAGAATTATCACAGTTAACCACCCTATGCTATTACAAATCCAGTTGGCCCTCCACTTTCATGGGTTCAGCATTCGTGGATTTGATTATTTGCAGGTTATTCTTATTGTATTTGCCCTGCCATGGAAAAAAATATATCCACTTTAGGAATCGCTATGTCCTCTGGAGCGATTCTATGGTTCACCTCCACCATAACTGGACCCAGAGTTGTGCTGGAGGACCCAGAGATTCCTAAAGAAAACACTCTATGGCCCACTTCTACCAGAAGCTGACCATACAGTTGCACTGGAGGATCTCAAAACAGTATTCATGGGTTTTTTTATTTGTGGTTTTTCCGTTTTCAAGGGGATCTTGCACACCTAGCCCCCATAAAAGCGGAGGGCTAACTGTATTTCAGTACAAGAAAAGAAGTAGCTTAACTCAGGCAAGTGCTGTTTTTCAGTATATTATTTTTATACTGTATTAGCAATTCTCATTGCCCACTTAACTAGAATCTTTTCCAGTCTATAAACCATTAGCAGCATGACTGTTTAGAATGGAACTATACAAGAAGATAAAAGCCAAAGGACGGGGTGAATGTAATCCTCATCCCCACAAAAAGCAGAGTCTATACAGTACCATACAGTACCAGTGTCTATACAGTACCAATGAAGAAGATGTAACAGTCCTCCCCACAGAAAACAAACCAGAAAAGTATCAATATTTGAAGAACAGTAACTTGTCCTAATACATTGCATTTTCTTCTGGCTCAGCAAGAGGCAAACAGGTACACAAAATGGTGCAAAAGGTTTTAAAAAATATCTTTCCTACCATTTGTCACAGGTAAGAGGTCAGTCATATCCACTTGTTTCATAAGCGTAAAAGCTTGGCAGCATTCTGTGTAAAAGACCGTACCAGAAATGTTAAAAACTTGTATCAGACAGAGTATTTTAAAATGATTAATGTATTAATGAAGTACTAGACCTTCCACAGGTATACTGCAGCTGTTCCTAACCTACAGTAGAATTTTCTTCAAAGTATAAAAATATTTGAGATGGTTCTGCAAGAAAGAAACTCTAGCTATATGCAAACACTGAAAAGTCTTCCCATTTTTCATACTGTTCCCTTCTACCAGAGAGTTAGCATGATGCAGTGGTTTGAGCGATGGAAACCAAAATCTTGCCAAGAAAACCGCATTACAGAGTTGTCATAAGTCAGGAATGACTTGAAGGCAAACAGCAACTCATCTTAAAAGCACAAAGTTCACTTTCCAATATAAAAGAGCAGTTCTAGCAATCATATTCTCCCAGTGTTCTTAATCTTTTCCTCTCACTCAGCAGTTCTGCCTCCCAAGGAGGACAGAGGCATTGGGAGTCTCCACTGATTTTCCTTGACTGAGTTAATTTATGAGAATTTTTTAAAATAAATAATTTATTTTATTTTTATTTTATTTATTTTAAAATAAATAATTTATAAAATAAATAATTTACTCTGTCTGCAATATCTGTGTATGTACAGAATAATTTACTCTGTCTGCAACATCTGTGTATGTACAGAATTCGTAGTACAGTAGGACCCCCATACCTGCGGATTTATTATCCGCAGATTCAGTTATTTGCAGTTGGCAAGGGGCATGCAGAGAACAGGAGATCACCCACTCTGTACGCCCCTGCCAGCTGAAACCAGCGCACCCACACGAGAGGTGGCGGCGGGTATGCAGAGAATGGGAGATCGCCCACTCTGCACACCCCTGCCAGCTTGAGTGAGCGAGCGGGCGGAGGCCCCGGGAGACATGCAGGGACATGGGGAACACCAGCCCTACACGTTGCTGTGGGCCTGATCCTGGGCACCCGCGCGAGCTCAGGCCCCGGGGCATGCAGAGATGTGGCAATAGCCAGTCCTACACGCGACTGCAGGAGAACTGTACTTTAAAATCTTTTTTGGGGGGGGGGGAGTGTTGACAGCGCGTTCACTACTATCCGTGAATTTCAGTATCCGCGGGAGGGTGCGTGGGCAGAACCAATCCCCCGTGGATAAGGTGGTCCTACTGTATTTGAGAGATGACTACCTGAGGACACTCTTCAAAGAAGGGTTTAAGAAAGTGGAGGTAGGGAAAAATAGGAAGTTACAAAGGGAGCACGTACTGTTTTAACAGAAGGCAAGGCTCCTAATTAAGATCTGTAGCTTAACTCACACTTAAATTTCTATCATCTAACAAAGACCAGAAGAACTGGCCAGATTTTTATTTCCCCTTTAACAACAATAATTTCTAGACATATGGGACATATGTTTCAAGACATACGAGTTAACCAGCATTCTATAATTATAAACTCTGAGTTATTTAAATCTTTATATGGAAATCAAGATCACAACCTGAAATTTGGCACATGATGGATATATCATTGGTTAAAAAAATTAGTGCCCTACATACAGCCCTTACCATCACTATTTTACAGGTGCAGACAAGTAAGTATTAATAAAGGAATCTGTGCATTATATAGAACATAGGACTTATCGGTTAAGAGTACACTATCAACCAAAAAAGGGCTTGTTACAAAGATTTTCAAACCTTCTTCTGTTGCAGTTCCATCCTTGATCTTCTGCTGCAGGGACAGCAGTACCCTCTGCAGACGTTCAAATATCAGATCCACTGTGCTGTCTTCCAAATGACTCCAGAATAGGTTTGCATCAACTGTTTTCAAAGAAATCATCACTTACAATAGTTTCTACTTAGAAAAAAATTAAATTCTTTCTCCCTATCCACCTGCACATATAGACTACATAAAATAAAAGATATAGGACAGAGGTGGGTGCAATTCAGACATTAAGGAAACTAGTTCATTTTTTACTATAATTTTGTGGGCTACCAGACCACTCATGTGAGAAATAGTGACTCAAGTAAGCAGGGATATTCTGACAACAAAGCACAAGCTTAGGCCTGTAATTTGTGAAGAAAACCAAAATCAGAGCCTCCAGTTATTTCACACAAAATTCCACATCTATTCCTCCTCCTCCAGCATTCATTTTTAGTAAATATTTTTTGAAGGACAGCTGTTATTTTTGTTAAAGAACTGGAATCTGAAACTTTAGCCAATTTATTGCAAATCATCTAGAGACCTACTAGCAGATCTAGGCACTGCTGATTAGGTGATGCAACATTTAGTGCACTAATGGGAATTATTCAGTTGTCCTTAGAGTAAACTTCTACATTTCCCTTAAAGTAGCAATTTTGTTTCAGTTTGTTTTCAGAAGAAGATAAACTTTAGAAAAGCAACAGTTATTTTGTTCCAATTTTTTTCAAAAAACACTCCAAAAATCACACATGCATTTGTAATGGATTAAAAACACCTAGGCATTTTTATAGAATCATAGAGTTGGAAGAGACCAAAACGGTCATGGAGCCCAATCCCCTGCCATGCAGAAACACACACTCAAAGCACTCCCAGCAAATGGCCATCCAGCCTCTGTTAACAAACCTCCAAATGTGGTGACTCCACCACACTCCAAGGAAGAATTAGCATAGAGGCATTTGCACAATGCACGGAGCCAGACACCAGCACAGTAGTGCATACTGCTTGGCCTCCCCCACTTGCAGCAGCAGAAACAACTAAACAAACTGGGGAGCTCAATGATTTATTGACTGTGTCATCTGATTGTAGGCAGCTTCGTTTCCCTGGTGGAAATATGTTTCAGGAGTAGCTACACTGGCCATAAAACAAAACAAATTTCAAAATCCACCTTATGCTGATATTTTTATTAGGTCAGCCAAAACACATCACTCTAGCTTTCCAAATCCACGGATTTCTTAATCAGGCAGAGATGATGAAAGAACATTCAGGAGAAGGTGAGTGATGGTGTTGTGGCCACAGTATCTACACTTTTGCTTTCAGATGTTACATAAAAATACCTGAAGACAAGAAAGAAGTAAGGCCATCCCAGAATGCCTATGCCTGGCTGGGAACAAAGGCACTAAAACAGAGGCAATAAAGTCTGGCTTCTCCCTTAGCACCCACCCCCATTTGTTTCTAGTCAGTATGAGCCTCCAGGTCACTATGACAGGAAAGTACGACTAGTCTTTAAGGGAATTTTCTATGCTGCTAAGTCTAGAGACAAATTTAGGAGTTAGAAGAGGCCAAGCATGCCTTTCTTCCCTGAACCCTTTCTCTCTGGATTTGCTGCCTGGCTGCTGGATCAGTGAAGGGTGGACCCAAAACAGGGCTGGTCAGTGTTAAGCTTCGAGGGGTGCTTTACCTCTGGGGCAGTAAGGCTCTGCTTTCCTCAGTTTTTCCTTCCTTGTGTGATGCCTTGCTTGAGAAGAGGGATGACACGAGCTGACAGGAGGACTTGCTGGCATTACTCGCAGTGATCATCCAAGCCAAAAAATCCATGGCTTCTGACTCCACTCAGGCATTATTATGTTATGCTAACTGGAACAAGGCTTATCCATCCAATCATCCAATGTTGCCCCCAATGACTCAGCTCAGCCTGCTCTAAAGCTCACCAGCCAATTCTGGGCTGCACTCTTGAGACAATTAGAATCTTTACTTGATTGGTAAAACCTATTAAGTCAACAGGCTTTTGCTGAGGAATGGCATAATTTCAAACTGACACTTGAAGGTCATCTACTAAAAACTTTGCCATTTTTTTTCCTGCATGGGTGGGGGGAGCAAAAAAGCACCTCTTTCAAACACCGGATCAGTCTGTGTCCTGAGTTAGGCCACAGGCCATGTGGAGGCGAGGCACTGCAAAATCCTCAGGCAACTTCCCCACTGCTAGGTCAGAAGGCAGATTTGGCCACCGTAGCAGCCAAGGTAAGCCGACGGGAGCTAGATTCAGATTGCTTTAGCCTATCCCGGCAGGCTGTCCCTCAGAAAATAAATTGCCCAGTAAGCACCAAGACAAGAGGATACCATCTGCCTCCTTGACAGAGTTATTCCGAGGACTATACGTGATGCACTGGGGACACATAGGCCATTTCTGCACCAGACTGCCACAGTGCCGTTATTCCACTTTCAACATCCCTATGGGACCCTGGGGTTTGCAGCTTAGGGAGGGGCCTTTGGAATTCTCAGCCAGAGAGCCCCGTGGAACTCCACAGGAGGTTGAAAGTGGAGTAACAGCACTGGGGTTAGTTAGTCAGAGACACTCCAAACGCAGTCAGGAAGATGTCTGATCTACATAAGCGAGGCTTATTTTTAGCCGGCCGGCACGCTGACAATTATTCGCACCAGCCTAAACTCATTTCCAAAACTGCGACCAGGCACAAGACTGGCCTTTCGCTGGACAAGGATAAACTGACCACACCGACTTTTTAGAGAAAAAAAAATTAATAACACTGACTTTCAAAGACAAGAATCAAATTCCCAATAAATTCAGACAAATCCATGGTCTCTGAAAGGTTATGGCTGCATTTCCCCAAATTTCCTGGCACAGTTCACGCTGTCTTTAAATACCTCGAAGCATTAAATTCCCCACGAAAACACAGACACGAGACATTCCGAAGGCTGCGGATCTGGCTGCACGAGGCCGGTGGGCTCCCCACCGGGAAAGGGAACCAACCCCTCCCTCGGGCGAGGAACACCAGACACTCTACCTTCCATGGCTGCTCGTTCAGCGGCGGACTTCCCCGGACCGGCATCCAAACACCGCCTCGCCGCCTCTGCTTAAACTCCCGGCGAGGTCCTCGGTGCCCGGCTCCGCAGCAACCGGCTCGTCCCCGCCGCGCGCGGAAACACCCGAACCCTCGAGCGCCCAAGCGCGACGCTCGCAGACTCACTGCGGCCCCGCCGCCGCCCCTCCTCCGCCATGCCACCGCTTCTTCACTCGGCACATGCGCACCACGACCAGCACGCCTAGGCATGCGCGGGGGCAAAATGCTATAGAGGTAAGTTCTCATTCACGCAACGACGAAGTTAATTGGCGCTTTTCGACACGCTGTAGTGGACGTGACGTGACACCACAGGAAACTCGTGTTTAAAAAATCGCAATTTCAGTGTGGCTGCCCTGGTCTCGCAGAAGTTAATTCAAGTCATTTTCCCACTGGACTGTTATAGGGCTATTATTCCACTTTCTATTTTTTTAATTTTTATTTAATCATGTATTTAATAACAAAACAAATAGTAAACATAACAAATGACATACAACACAAAACAATTCCCCCCCCGTTCCCCCCCTTGCCGAAACTCAGGTTTCATTGCTTCATTTATCTATAACAATCCTTCTTCTCTTCTTTTATATTTTTTTTTTTAAAAAGAGTTTCACTTTCTTATTTCCTCTTTTGCTTCCTTATTCCCCCTTTTACTTAATCTCTTAAATATTTTCTTATCTTTAATTTCTTCCAACAAATCACATTTCTGTACATATTTAGAACTCCTCATTTTTCTAAAAAGCTAATTGCTTTTTTCCCCCAATAAGCTTCCCATATTGGACCAACTATTTCCCACTCTTTTCTTGATTTACTTTTCATAGTATCTTCCAGAGCTTCTATCGCAATATCTGCTTCAGCCATCTCACACAGTTTTAGTAACCAGTCCTCTAACCTGGGAGCACTCTTTGTTTTCCAAACCTGGGCATAGCAAATTCTGGCAGCTGTTATCATATATATATATAAAAAATTTTTTTGTGTGTGATTTGTCTGATTGCAGTTCTTCAATCATATTTAATAGATATATTTGTGGTGACATGTTAAATTTACTTCTAAACACTTTCTGTACTTTATCATGCACCCCCTCCCAGAAATTTTTTGCAACTTTACAGCGCCACCATATATGATAAAAGGTACCCCTCTGATCACGCTTCCAACATGTATCCTTTGAATTTTTATATGTCTTTGTAATTTGTGTTGGGGTTATATACCATCTGTGCAATATCTTATAATAATTTTCTCTTAAACTTACTGGTTTTATTAATTTCCAGGTGGTCTTCCACGCCTTCTCCCATTGTTCCATCGTTATTATTTGATTAATATCTTGGGCCCACTTAATCATTACTGATTAACCGTTTCTGGCTCATTTTGTAATTGCAACAAAATCTTATATATCTGACTTACCTTATGCTCAATATCTGGTTTTAACAACTTATCAAATTCTTTTTCTCTAATCTCAAACCCTTCTTTTTTCTTATCTTTTTTATATCTCTCCTTTAGTTGTCTAAATAGTAGCCAATGTGTATTCCAACCATCATTTCTTAATTCTTCTGCTGATTTAAATTCTATATTATCTCCTTGTATTTTTAAGATATCTTTATATCTAATCCACACATCAACCTTAGGTTTTTCTTTATTATAAACGGCTTCATGTGTTGAGACCCAAAGTGGTGTTTTCCCAAAAGTGCAAACCCCAGGATTCCAGAGGATGTTGAAAGTGGGATCATCGCGCTATAACAGGCTAATGCGGAAATGGCCTTTGTATTGCGGGCAGAAAATGTGATTTTGAACAAATGTTTTCTAATTTTGCTTTAAAAAAAATTGCCCATGGATAAAAATGCAAACTTCGTATCTGTTTCGTAACTTTATTGTCTATAGCAGAGCTATCCAAACTTTTCATGTTGGTGACACACTTTTTAGACATGCATCATTTCACGACACAGGAATTCAGTTTTACTAGCAAACCGGAGGTTAAACTAACCCCTTATAACAGATACAGATACTAAATACTAAACAGACACTAAACGCTAAATACAGACACTAAATTGTGATAACAAAATGTATGGGGACACATCATATCTCATGCAAACCTTTCATATATTTTTTTAAAATATAAGATTTATAAATAATAACATACATTTCCAAGATTGTAGGTGACACACCCTACACACTTCAGTTGACACACTGATGTGTCGTGGCTGTTTGAAAAGCCCTGGTCTATAGCCAATGGTCTTTGCAATGTTTAGAATAAAATGTGAACAAAATTGAATTAAAAACAGTTTAATAAAATTAAAAATGGGTTATTAGAAACTACATGTAACTTTGAAACCTTATTAACCATTTAAAACCATTTTAGCAATTCCTGTAAACCAGCTAAAAATAAAATTATCAAAAATTATGCATAAGTTTAATCCAGTTTGACAGCCCCTATAAGCTAGCTAAAATGTATTTAAAAAGTATATAGTATAGAATTAGGGTTTATTATGTTACAATATGTTCCTTGAAGAAGTAAGCATGTAATTTTCTGGCTGCCAATGCAAACTGAGCTACTATGTGACAGATGACAATGTATCAGATAATAATGCTATTACTATTTTGAAAATGCAAGTATAGTCTAATGTTATTATCTACCAATAGTATTAGAAGGGAAGTGCTCTGGCTGAGCTGAGGACAAGTAGGCAAAGTAGCCCAGTATTACTATAACTCTATTAATGGAGAAGGGGAGGCTGGGAGCACTTCCAATATTATAATTTATTATTAGCGCCCTAAAGCCTACAACAGGGCCCGGGGCCAGCGTGGCTTAGAGGCTTGACTGTTGGGCTTGGACTTTTCCCTGCCTAGCCATGGGAACCCACTACTTGGCCCAAAGACAGACAAGTCATGCTCTTTTGGCCTCTGAGGAAGTCAGTGGGAAACTTCCTCTGATACTGTACCAGTAAAGCCCCATGACTGGGTTACTATTAGTCAGTTTGAAGGAAGAACAACAAAATGCCATCAAAAACTGGACGAAAAGGCAGGAAATGGCTGGCACTTTTGAGCAGGCCAACTAATTTCACAACACAGAGAGGAGTAGTTCAAGAAGTGGAATTTACACAACATCCACATTGTAATCCCTATTTATTCCAGGCAATAGCCTGTATTCTGAAAAAACAGCTGCAACTGGAAGACAAGGTGGCCTCAAATTATTCCAGGAAAATAACCCCAGAATGCTTCTGATTTATCTAAACCAAAGAAATGCAGCCTTCTACTCTACCTCTTGATAATAATGCAGTGAACTATTACACTTTAAAAAAAAATAAATGTCATTTCCAATATAGCATGTTGTTTGATATTTCAGGTGTGAGAACTGTGTAACAACCCACTGTGACCCCACTATCCCCCCAGATTCCAGCACCCCCCCCCAAAAAAAATCAGCTAAAGAACCTTGAAAAGGTTTTAAGATATTAAAATATGCTGTTTTGGAGGGACACTCCAAAGCAGCAAGACCACCATCCTGAACATAGACCAAAAAGTAACCATGAGTGAGTGATATGGTATCATGTGATGCAGTGCAGAGCTTGACTGCAGTACTAGAAAGCTCATGCAAAAATAAAAATGAGTTGCTCTTAAAGATGCTGCTGCTTCCCCCTTTTTCCCCTCCCCGTCCCTTCTTCCTTTTTTATGCTGCCAGTGACTACCATGGCTACTTTTGCAAAAACTAGCCTGTGGAGATTTCCTGCAAGCCCCCTTTCCCTGCTCTTCTTACTGGAGGAGAGGAATGGAGAAGAAATTCTCTGCTTCAGAGAACAGTCGTACAATATATGACTTGCTAAATAGACAGTAGTGTTATTCCTTATGGAAAAACTGACATATCATATTAAAGATATGAGAAATAATAAGACAGACGATTCCTATTGTGACCCTTTATGGGCTTTTATTGAAGTTGTTGTTATTGTTATGTGTCTTCAAGTCATTTCCAAATTATGGAGACCCTAAGGCAAACCTATCACAGAGTTTTCTGGGGCTGAGAGTATGTGATGCGCCCAAGGTTACAAAGGCGGTTTCCATGGCCGAATGGGGAATGGAAACCTGGTCTCCAGGGTGGTAGTCCAACACTCAAACCACTATATCATGCTCAGTACTGCAATTTAAACAGCAACATGGGTAGTACACTAATTACACCAAGAATGCAGAGTGCTCTCTTGAGATATCTTCTGTCCTGATCCTTCCCTGTGAAAATTCTCCCTGGAATAAAGAAAAACAGAAAGCTTTATATCACCTGCTGGATTCACAGAGATTTTAGTTTTGTTTGGTATCATTTTTTTATTTCTCTATAAGTGTGTGTGTGCGTGTGTGTGTGTGCGTGTGATTAAAGCCAGTGTAATTTAGGCCATTTCTGCACTAGACTGTTCTAGTGCTATTATTCCACTTTCAACATCTTGTGGAATTCTGGTTTTGTAGTTTATTGAGCCCAAAGAGCTCTCTGGCGGAGAATTCTAAGTTCCCCCTGTCATGTGGAGATCTGGGCCAGCTAGGGCTGTGACAGAGCGGGCCTGCTTTCTATTTTCCCTCCCTGGAGAAGCAGCACCCTTTTATATGATTACCACCCCCTGGCTCCCCCTCCGCATTTAATCACCCTTCTGCTTTCCTTAGGTCCACGACCCTGGTAGATACAGAGCAAAGCGTCTTCAGCAAAGCTAACTTGTGGTAGCATGCGTAAATGGGCTCATATTGAAGAAATACTGTACTGAGGCTGATCTTAAGAAAAAAAAACACACAATAAAATCTTGATTACAAGAACTAACGGGGGATATTGGGCAATTCAATATTTTCAACATCAAAGAGCTTCCAGCTCTTAACAGGCAAACACTTCTCCAAGTGAATAAGCCTTTAGCTTTTCTTCCACTCTCTCTTTCTTCCGTCTCTCACTGAAGGAACCTCTTTCCCTCACACACACACACACACACACACACACTGTATATTTTTACTTTCTGCTGTCATCCCCCCCACAGCCCCTTGTTCTGGCTAGGCTGATTCTCCTTAGTCAGAGGGCCAATCAGATTAACCCCTCTCTGTGGCTAGGGCAGCTCTGCTGGCTATGCCTCCCTAGGATTCGTCACCCCCTCCTCAAACTGCAAACCCCAGAATTCCATAGGATGTTCAAATTGAAATAAAAGCACTATAACAGTGTAGTGTGGAAATGGCCTTAGTGGTCTAGGACACTATGACACTGGGAGACCTTGGCCATTTCTGCACTAGACTTGTTATAGCGGTATGATTCCACTTTCAACATCCTATGGAATCCTGGGGTTTGCAGTTTCGGGAGGGGCTGCGTGGCCCCTTCCAAAACTGCAAACCCCAGGATTCCATAGGATGTTGAAAGTGGAATCATAGCGCTATAACAGGCTGGTGCGGAAATGGCCCAGGACTCAAATCCCTGCTTGGCAATGGAGACCCACTGAGTGACTTTGGGCAAGTCACACTCTCTCAACCTCGGAGGAAGGAAAGGGCAAAGCCCCTCTGAACAAAGTGTGCCAAGAAAACCCTCTGATAGGTTCACCTTAGGGTCACTACAAACCAGAAATTACTTGGAGGTATACAACAACAATTGTGTGTGATTTATGTCATTTTTACTTTTCTATATTGTATAACATAGCTGTTTGTATGTATTCTATAACTTAATGTGGAATTCTCATTAAAAACCTGATAAGTCTGTTTTTTTTTTTCAAAGAGTGAGTGAGCATTGTAGCACTCTCATCTAATTCCAGCATTAGAGCTTCCTAGTAGAGAATTCTGCATTCCTAAATAATCTACAAATTCCAGAATTCTATGAGATTGAGTCATGGTTCAAATTATATCCAAATGGTATACCACTTTACTGTAGAGTAGATTCCAGGTCTGCTCATTGAGAAACAGCTGTATAGATCCTCAGAGATAAGTGTCTCTTTTATTATCCATTACATCCATTATGGTATAATGGATAATAACATTACACAAATAAAACACTTCACATCACACATCACATAACATTACACAAATAAAACACTTTAATACCACTTTAACTGCCATGGCAATTTCCTATGGAATCATCCTAGAGTTTGTAGTTTGTTGAGGCACTATAGCTCTCTGGTTTAAAACTTTAAATATCCTTTCCTAACCTACAAATTCTATGATCCTGTAAATGAAACCATAGCTGTTAAGTGGAATCACAGTGATGTAACTGTGTAATATGAAAGAGGCTGGGCTATATATTTTGTCAGACCAGGTGGCCAGTCTACCAGAAGAGGGTAGACTTGTCCCCTGAAACTATCAGAAACATTAGTGAAAACACAAGATCATTTGTACAAATAATGCAAATATTCTTTTATGTTATTTTTTTTAAAGGGCAGATAACAATGTAAAGAGAGGCCATTTCCGCACTAGACTCTTATAGCGCTATTATCCCACTTGCAACATCCTATGGAATCCTGGGGTTTGCAGTTTCGGGAAGGGTGGCCTGGCCCCTCCCCAAACTGCAAACTCCAGGGTTCCATAGGATGTTGAAAGTGGAATAATAGCGCTATAACAGTCTAGTGCAGAAATGACCATAGTGTGATGTAGTTGTTGTGTGTTGGACTATGACTCTGGAAACCAGGATTCAAATCCTCATTTGATCATAGAAACCCACAGAGTGATCTTGGGCAAGTTATATTCTCCCAGGCTCAGAGAAAGGCAAAGGCAAACCCTCTTTGAAGAAATCTTGTTAATAAAGACACATGATAGGTTCCCCTTAGAGGTGCCGTAAGTTGGAAGACAACTTGAAGGCACACAACAACAACAACTGCAACAATGTAAAAAGTAAACAATCTAGTCTCTTCTAGAATCAAGCATTACTAATTACTCCCCCCCCCTTTGCTACTCTAGAGCAGTGATTTTCAATGTTTTTCATCTCATGGCATGCTGACAAGATTCTAAAATTGTCAAGTACACCATTGTTTTTAAAAAAGAAGTAGCTGTGTTAAGTCTCTCACTGCATGAACAGAAGAAAGGAAGGGGAGGGGGAAAAGAAATGTAGCAGCGCCTTTAAGACTACTTGGTTTTTATTTTCACATGAGCTTTCATGGATATAAATCCATTTCTTTGGATGCAGCACAGAGTGATCATAAATGCTCAGGTATAAAGCATATTTTCACAGTTGTTGGAATGGGATGGAATGTAATAGGATCCAGGAAGATGCGAATCATGACTCTTGCACTAAGTTTTCAAAGGGCTGCGTAATGTGATGTGGATCTTTCAGATCTTTACAGTGTTCATGTATGAAAGCAACAAATCTGCTTACCAAAAGTCAGTGTCCCAGGGCTCAAAACTCTCAGAAGAGTCCTTTTGTAATATGTGCAGTTGTGAGGACTCTTGTATGAATATATGTAGCGTGCCATGAATCCCTTGTCTTTGTTCATACTTCTGTAAATGGACTGGAGTTTGTGCATGTAATTCAATTCAACTCTTTTTCTTTCAAGTCTTCCTTTGTAATTTTGTTGTTCAAGAACTGCAACCTTACTTACTTATTGTGTGTCCAGGAAGGTTGAAATGTTCTGCAGCTGATTTTTTTGGGTTTTACCATTTCTAATGTCAGATTTGTGTCAATTAATCCTCTTGAGTAGAGACTGTCGTGTTTCTCCAATGTAGAGTGTAGAGGGGTATTGCTGTTATATGGTGGCATATATCATGTTGGAGAAAGAACAAGTAAATGCACCTTTGAAGTTGTGGGTGATATTATTGGCTTCTATAATGTTGCTCCCAGAGTAGATGTGGGGGCAGAGTTGGAATCTGAGTTTGTGCAGGGTTTGGGAGGGCCTATATGACCATCCATGTTGGGTATCCTGTTGTAAGTCAGTAGTTGTTAAAGATTTGGAGGCTGTCTGTAGGCCAATCAAAGCCTATCTCCCAGAGCTTGTGAGAGAGCTATATTGTTCTCCAAAACTGGTTGTAGCTCATTGATGATGCACTTGAATGGTCTCAGCTGAGGACTATAGGTGACCAGGGGTATTCTGTCATTTTTGTTTATCATCTGTCATGTGGTAAATGATTCCTGGGTTTAATCTTGCCTTGTAAATTATTTCTTCACCTACATAGGTGAGTATTGTAGATTGAGAAATGCCTTTTGTAAATCAAAGAGTTTTGAGTCTCTGTCTTGTTGGTCTGAGCAGATGTGGTTGCATCAGAGGGCACAGCGGTTGAAAACTGCCGCTCTAGAGAATGTTTGCCAAAGTTTACAAGATGAATTGAGTAATTCTAGAATGGGAGTGGTGGTTTTCCTGACAATACTTGTGAAGTTCTCACTGTTATGATAAGGACAGTAGTGACTGAAAATGTCCAAGTAATTCTGAAGTACTATGCTCTTTCATCTGAATTCCCCCACCTTTATGTTTTCTCATCTGTTTTTGTAAAATGTCTTGCTCCACACAAGCCTTTGCTGGATGTTTCTTCTGTTCTGTATTGGTGTGGTCAAGATCCAAATACAGAGGATTTTCTTCCTACTGTTCATGGTCATCTAAATGTCATCGGATATGACACTAAGAATCAAAGCATGTGCATGCACAAAAAATGCACAGGTGTATTGTAGCAGTGCATGCTACTCATATGCCACTATGCAGATCCCACTTTTCACCACGAAATCTCATCCAGATACCTTTGAACGTACCCATAGTAGGGGACTCAAGGGCACACCAAAAGCAAACAGGGTAATCTCCCTCTGAAATTTTTGCTAAACATTCCTGCTAGTTGTAGGATGATTTGAGATTTTTAATATGAATAATTAATTTCTACCTTGCACAATCTCTAACATGCCAAAGACTTGCCTGAAGATAGAATAAAGATATCTTTACTTGCTAGTGGATGATAGCAGAGAAGGAGCCAACCTAGCTTCTTTTGGCAGGAAATACAACGTGGTGGCCAAGAAAGACCTGCCTCATGTTGTTACCCTGATTTCTGGGGTCCCTTGAGGGACACCTCAATGTGCCCCATGTGATGCGGAATGGGAGCTAGCCAGAACACGAGCAAAAGTAATGTGAGAGGCAGGGTAACCTAGCGGGTCTTTTTACCCAGTTTTTACGGGGTTAGGCCAAGCCAAAAACCAAACAAAGACGTCCAATAAAATAATTTTATTGAATGAAAGTCTCACGCACCAACGCAATCACTCACACACTCACTGTCAGGAACTGATTTCACACACGCAGAATAAACATGCAAAACAAGTTTTATTCAGGAGTGGGATGCTAGTACATAACTTCAGTGATTCGAACTGAAGAAGATTTTTAAAGACAGTTTGTTATAGCTTTCCCCTTAGTACCCACCCATAGCAATTAAAACTTACCTTGGGTAGCAGACCAGGCTCTTACTATCTGGTGTGAAACAAGTGCTGTTTACATAACGTTCCCTGGAATGTGCGGTTACAAGCAAGCAGCTGCATGTTTTACTACTTATGTCTTCACCTATATATCCCATCATAAATGCTTTCCCCAACTAAATATGGAGGGCTACCTGATACTCACTCAAGACCTATTAAGAAGCAAAAGAGAGGAAACTGGATAGGGGGAATATTGAAGTGATTGTAGCTGGGGTAATACTGCATCTTTTCCTGAAGTCCTTGGTCCGGGAGAGACAGTGAAGAAGTAGAGCTCAGCATGGAGAGGGCTGAAGGGATTACTCAACGGACAGAGAAATGGTCTGCTAGGATGACCAGGAGTGATCCAAAGAACCGCTCAAAAACTGGGACTATTTGTAGGGTGAAAAGTACCTGGAGGGCTAATCCTTTCCTGGGGAGAACAATGAGTGTTGCAATGAGAAAGAAGCTCCACAATGGTAACTTCCTTTGTGTGATGAGATTACAAGGTGTTGCCAAAGTCTCAGCATCTTTGGCTGCATTGAGTTGTGGTGTGACTTCATGTAAATGGTCCTTGCCTGGTAGGATTTTATTGCTGTCGGTGCTCAACTTGGGGCAAACACGCTAATCCCCTCAAGTCGGCTTCTCAGGGGCTGAGGACCCTTTGTTTTCTGTGGGTTTGCACAGTTTGAGGTCTCCTGGGGCTACGTGACTGGGGATTTTACTGGCCTGACCTGGTTTTCGATTGTTCGACTGTTGCTGCCTACGTGCCCATCCAGGTGACCTCTCAGGCACATTGAATCATATTTTAATATCAGAATTGTAGACCCCAGGACAGGGTTTACCAGTGAGATAACAATGTCCTCACTAAGCGTGCCTCTGACCCTGGTGAGACTAAAAGAAGGGCCTTCTTATGAGCAACAGTCTCTTGTTCCTCACCAGTATATTAAACATTTAAGTCCTATTTTCACTGTGACAGGTATTTCTCAATTAACTCTTATTCCAGCACCAATACTTTCCAATACAATTCACATGAACTCCTGGCCAAAATAAAATCCAGTGCCATAGTAAAAAGCTCTGTATATCACACTCTAGCCTCAGCTCAGCTCACGTAGATTAGTGGATGACTTTGGAGGTCCTTTCTGCTATCTTCTGCAGCAGGGGTGGGCACTGTAACTACCCAGCCCAGTACGGCAGTACCTCAACTGACATTGCTAGTGATGATGAATGCTACCCACTACAATGGCAGGTGGGGGGGGAACCATACAAAAACTGACAAACTTACATGGAAAAGGGACACGGTGGCCAAATAGGACAGATCTTCTATACCACATGCAGAAGCAGGAATTTTAGCAGATGCTGCCCCATCACATTTTTTATGTGGCTATCCTAGGTAGGGGACCTAGCCATCTATGGAACACAAGAGTGACATGTTAGAACCCCAGAGAAGTGGCCTTGAACTAGACCAGATGCCTGGCATAACTTTGGAGGGGATTTGATAATCTTCTTAACAAAGTGCTAATGGAGGACACACATATTGTGTTTCAGTCCATATTTTTGTGTAGCTACCTGAAGCCTGGAGTTTGCAGTTCCAAATACTTGCAACTAGGATGTAATTTTGGCATACATTTGGAAGGGGTATGAGATTGGGTGGATTCATAGGTGTGATGAAGTTCTGGGGTGTGTGGCTATCAATGTGCCAGTGCAGCCTGGAAGCAGGTTGCTAAACAACCAGGATAGCCCCTCAGTAGAGAAACCTAGCCCAGTAGTGTATGGGAGAGGTTGGTGGCTGAGAGAAAAAGTTATATAAATAAACATTAAAAATCCCCACCCTTTTACACAAAGGTATAAAAGAGGGGAGGCAGAGCTATGTGGTAAAGATAGGATGCCTCATCAGATTAGGAATCACCATATCAATTTGGGAGAAGTAAGGGACTGTCACAATAGGTAATACACACATTTCTGGACTGTTAGGAAAAAATAGCTTGAGATTTGGGGGGGTTGCAGTCTCTGTCTGGTATGTGAGCGGAATAAGATTTACTTGTGCATAAATCTGCACCCAATTGCACTACTGTTATGCTACTGTAATCCTATAAATACTTTTCCTGGGATTTAGTCCTATTGAACATTGAGGACAATACATGGCTGCTTTGCTTTATTTCACTGGCCTAATGGTGCAAGTTTAAGTGTTTTCAAAGAAACAGATAGCAAGGTAAAATGAATACACAGCATTGCCCTTTGTAGATCATGCTTCCTGCATTTAACTAAGGAAGCAGAAGATGCTGTTATTCAATGGTGCAGGGAAATGTTCTGTATTTTCTCAGAAGCACTCAGAGTATTGCAGGAAGTGATTAGGTTTGCCAAGAAGAGTTTTGCCCTGTTGGGAAGAGTGTCCAGTGGATAAAGCTCACTGTAGTTATCTCTGATCCTAGACAGAAGATAGCACCAGGGATTCCCAGAGTTTGGAATGCTTAAATATTTGCTTTACTGGTTAATTGAATCACTCAACACTTCTTTTCCTTACTGGAGTCCAGGAAAATCAGTCACCGAGCAACTTTTTACTAACAAACTACTGTTACTATGCAGCAAGACTTAGGCCATTTCCACACGAGACTGTTATAGCGCTATGATTCCACTTTCAACATCCTATGGAATCCTGGGGTCTGCAGTTTTGGGAGGGGCTGGCCGGCCCCTCCCGAAACTGCAAACCCCAGGATTCCATAGGATGTTGAAAGTGGAATCATAGCGCTATAACAGTCTCGTGTGGAAATGGCTATAGCCTCCCAAGTGACCCTTCCTCCCATTGTTCAGACTGAGTCAGCATGTACCAAGTAATGAGTAACAACTGAAAAGTAGTGGATTATAGCAATGCAATTACAGGGAGAATTAATTTCATAGCAGCTGATTGCTGCAATAAGCAGCTAGATACTGATGTGACTCATTAGGGATGGTTAGGGGGCAATTTGTTGCTTCTTAGTCTGGCATCTTCCCAATGGGCAGGGTGACTGGTGCAAGGGATCACATATAACAAGGAGATTCTTGTCCCTCATGACTCTGGTCCTGGTTGAGAAGTGATGCGGGGGGGATGGGGACAGCATTCTCGGGCAGTGGGGTTTGGCAAGAGAGCAAAGTATCCCCCAGGTCCTTTGTGAGCAAGAGGTTCGCTCCCCCCAGCTCTGCATTTGATAACATGTGCTTACTATGATTGGAACTTGTGTTTGTTTAGGAGAAAAAGGTTGGGTTGTTCTTTAACCCTTTATTATGAGAGAATTCAAACACTTGTTACAGTCTTCATCTCAGTCATGCAAAGTATAATACAGGGTGATTGTAATCTTCATCTCAATGTGCATAGCAGAGATAATAAAGATAGTAACTGGGGTGTCAAATCATGACCAACTCCCTTCCCCTCATCCTACAACAGGAAGATACTATGCTGCAGTGCAAAGTTGTCACAAACTACTTTTACACTGAGCTCTGCATTATTTCCTTATTACCTTATTTATTTCTATTTATACATGCCAATGTTGTTAGTATTAGAATGGTATTAGAATTTTAGGGAGCAATACTATGTTTACTGAAAAACCAAAGAAAGGGTTATAAGAAGCAAGGGAAGAAGATTGCTCCATTATTCACTTTAGTGCAACTTAGTAATGGAAGAGGTCTCCTGGCCAGAATGTAGGAATGCAAGACTTTGCTTAGCATGAAGCCGATTAGACTGATCAATTCTAGTAAGACTGCCGATTTCTAAAGTCTATTGAACAGACAAAATAAGATAAGGGGATGTTGTAACTTCTCCTGGAGTCCTTGAACCGGGTAGGAAAGAAATGTAAGAGAAGCTGTTGATCTCGAAGGGGGCTGCCTGAGACAACAGTCAACAAGATACAAGTGCCTATTCATGCTCAGTGATGCAATCCTATGCATTAGAGTGAGACTTACTCACAGGCTAAATATATGTTGCCTTGCAGCCAGAAATACCAGGAAACAAGAAACTGGTAACATTTTGCAACTCCAGACATTCCTGCAAGAGACAGATTATCTAGATCCATTTCAGTGTGTTTTCAGGCCTGGCACTGGCACAGACATAGTTTTGGTCACCTTGGTGGATGATGCATTCCAAGAAATGGAGAGGGGGAGTGTGTTCCTGTTGATCCTCCTGGATCTCTCAGTGGCTTTCAGGACCATTGGCCATAGTATCCTTGTGGGCCATCGCTCTGGGATCTGCATATTCCAGCAATCACAGATTATTGTGTCCTATTCTAAAATGGACTGGAAGGCACTCTTTTGCGATGGCTCCATTCCTTCTTCGAAGGGTGAACCCAGAAGATGGTATTGAGGGACTCCTTTTGGAACCCTTGGTCCTTGAAGGCTCTGAATTATAAGGCGCACCTGAACCATAAGGAACTCTTTGGTTTTGCCAGTTTATTAGGAACAGACAAAAACAAACCAATAAAAACATAAAAGCAGAAACAACAAAAATCAGCATTAGTTAAACAAACAAACAAACAAACAAACAAGTGTCGTTTAAACAGACATAAAGTACTAATTCTCATAAAAAGAACTGAATAAAAGAAACTGGGACCAGGAATTGCAATGATGAGAGACACATACAATTGCATAGTTGTATAGCTTTTAGAAAAAATGTTGGGGGAGTAAATATATGGGTACCTTGTCTTCAACAGCTTATTCATTCCAAAAGATAAAATTCCATAATCCAACTTTTTAAAAAACTTTTCTGACCAAAAAATGGTTTGGGAGAGGGGAGAGCAACTCTTTTTTCATTAATTTTTCTGTCTGCTTTTTTGTCCCTGGGTCTTGTTTCTTCTCAGCTGCTCTGGCTCTGGACAAATGTCTCCTGAGAGAATGCAGACCAGAGAGGGAGAAGTTGAGGTGTGAGAGTCATGTAGTCTTCCAAATAATGTTGGACCGCAACTCCCAGTCATCCCAGTAAGCACAGCCAAGGGTGAAGAATACTGGGAACTGCAGTCCAACAACCTATGGAGTACTGCATGATTCCCACCCTTTTGTCATGGCAGAAAGCCAACACTGCTGGGAATTTACAGTATTGCTGTATTCATATAAATGAATCTATTGTTAAACTTTCTTGGTAGGGAATGTAACAGCAGTCACACTAATGTCAGTTTCTAGATCGGGCATGGGTAATGGTTTTATGAACCACAGCTCCTCACAACTTGTTATGCTGGCTAGGGGTGATGACAGTTCCAGTCCAGCAACATCGGGAGGGTTACACATTCTCTATTTAGGACACACAAGGCCATTTTGTTTGTGTACAGTCCTCTGTCCACATTCACAGGCTTGACCTTTGCAAATTTGATTATTCCTGAGGCATGCATGGGCCTTGCCCCCCCCCTTCTCCTCCTCCTCCCATTCCTTTGAATAGGAACTTACATGTCTCACCTCACATTTGCAGTCTCTCAGTCTCAGGAGGCACACATGGAGGCTGTGAATGTGAGGTGAGACTTATAAATCCCTACTACAAATGGCACCGAAGGGCAGCTGTGATGGCAGCAAATAATACACAAATAATCAAATCTGCAAATGTTAAACCCACATCTGTGGAGGGTCAACCATATAAGAAGGCAGTAACTTCCCAGTCTCTCTCCCTCTCTCTCTCCCTCTCATCCATGGGAACAAAATACCCATTTCGCAGAAGGCACACTGGTGAGGCTCAGAGGTAACTATCCCCCACGGGCTAAATTTCCCCTAGGTGCTGGAATCCTGTGACTCCCGACTAGAGTAGACCCACTGAATCAGCGGTGCAGTTGTCAATCAACACATAGGTTTCGCGGATTCAACAGGTCGCCCCTAACTGGGGATGATAATGCGAGAGGGGCCTATGGCTGCTAAGGCTCAGAACTCGCTACCCCCACCCTTTTCTTCCCTGTACAAGAGGGACGAACAGCTTTGTCCCGCATACCGTCGGGCCGCGTCTCTCAGCACCCACAGACAGAGGTCGAGGGGCCGTGGCAGCGGGGCTCCCAAAACGCTCCGGGAGGATTACACTCGCCCCTCCCCGCGCCCCGGCCGCAAGGGCCAGAGGACTCTCTCTCGATCCCCCCCCCCGCAGGGCGGGAGCGCCCCGCCCCCGCGGCCTCCCGCGGGGTTCGTCCCGGGCTCCGGGGCCCTCCCCTTTCCGTCCCCGCCCCGCCCCGCTCCGCCCCAGGGAGGGAGCCCGGGGAGGGAGCCCCGCCTTCTCTCGGCCGCCCTCCGACGGTTCTGGAGGAGCGGGCGAGGCGCCCCGGCCGAGGGGCTCCGGGGGGCAGCATGAAGCCCGACGGCAAGGTGGTCCTGCTCGGCGACATGAACGTGGGCAAGACGTCGCTGCTGCACCGCTACATGGAGCGCCGCTTCCAGGACACTGTGAGCACCGTCGGCGGCGCCTTCTACCTCAAGCAGTGGGGCCCCCACAACATCTCCGTCTGGGACACGGCAGGTGAGGGGCGCCCCGCTCTCTCCCGCTGGCCGGGCGGCGCCTCCCCTCTCCCCCGCGCCCGCCTCGGAGGGCGGGCAGTGCGGGCTTCCCCTGAACGCCCTTCTGCGAGGGCCGGGAAACTCTTGCGCCGGCCCGCGCGGAGAACTTCGGCGCCCGCCCGCCGCCCCCCGGCCCGCCGGCCTCTGGCGGCCCGAGCGAGGGCCGGGGCGAGCGGGCGGGGGCTGCCCCTTCTTCCGGGACGGCCGGCGCTCCGGCTTCTGCCCCGCCTCCCTCCCGGGGCCCGGACTAAGAGGGCAGGCGGGCCCCCCGAAGTGGGGTCGAAGGGGTTCGCAGGCGCATTTCGAGGGCCGGAAGGGGCTTAGGTTCGGGGCGGACGAGGCGTTTTCCCCCCCGAGTGGACGGGAGGCGCCTCTGACCGGGTCCAGAGGGGCAGCCGCGGGAGGCGGTGGCAGCAGAGACCCCGGGGAGCGGCGCCGGGGCGGGAGGTTTGGCGGGCCGGAGAGACGCTCCGCGAGCGCTTGTAGGGTTCTTCTCCTGTGACAGGGCGTAATAGGCGGGGGGAACACGGAGTCGGGTGCGGCCGAAGGGCAGTGAAGGGTAAGGAGCGCCGTAAGGTCTGTGGGAGGGCACATTATCCCTGGAAGGATACAGTTTACGCAGTCTGGGGTGAAGGACCTGCCTGGGCAGGGGGGACCTCCCTCCCCCCGCGGAGCACCCTTCACGGCCGGAGAAGTCCTGGAAACTTCCAGGAGGTGGGGCTGGGTGGGGGGTGGGAGCGGAGGCCGAGAGAAGAACGTGGGCTGCGGAGGAAGAAAAAGAAAGAAAGAGGGAGGTTGCTCTGTTCAAAGCTCTAACAGCGTGCCCGGGAAGGAGGCGGTCTGCGTCCCTCCCCTTTGGGGCAAGCGTGCTGGGGAGTGCCGTACCTACATGCTCACCTGTGAGAGCCGGCCTGCTGTGGTGGCCTGAGTGCCGGAGACAGGGGTCCTGGGAGACCTGGGTTCGAATCCCTGCTCAGCCATCGAAACCTGCTGGGTGACCAGGGGCAAGTGACATTTTCCCAGCCTCAGAGGAGGGCAGGAACAAATCCCTTCTCAACAAATCTTGCCAAGAAGACCCCGTGATGGGTTTGCCTTGGGACCGCCATAAGTCAGCAATAACTTGAAGGCACACAACAATAAATAGTTATGCTGGACAGAGGTGTTTCAAGAGAATCTAAATGGGGGGGGGACCCCCTCCCTTCCCCTCCCCCAACATTAAAAGCTGCCTTGCTGCAGACCGGGCTCTTTGTCTGAGGTGGCTGAATGTGGCCCTCTGAATGTCGCTGGGCTGCAAACTCAAGAAGCCCTAGCCAGCATACAGTCAAGTGATGAGGGATCATGGGCGTCACAGTCCAAAAACCTGTGAAGCGCCACAGTTGGCAACCCTGATGTTGCCTATTATTGTCTCCTCAGGCCACAGTCTCTCAGACCACCTGTTGCCTGTGCATTTTTACCTCAGACCAGATTGGGGGTAAGGGAAAAAGAGAGAGTGTTCTTTTCCTCTCTAACCGAGGATTCTTAAACAGCTTCCAGATGTTGACCATGGCTCTTACCACCTCACACTATTGCTATGCAAGCCAGCAATGATGACTCTCCGGTAGGTTCTTGAACAGTGTAAGTGCCCCAGATTTGCTCTAAGCCCTGCTCTTGAACCCAATCCAGGGCTGCAGGGGCATCATTCCAGGTTGGTTGGAGCCCCAGACAAGGGTTTCCCTTGGGCTCTTGGGATACGTGGCAAAGTTTGCTGTCGTTGCCTTTCCTGACACCTTCACCCCCCTTTCATGTACTGTGTTGTAATATAGGACGAACAGTGGATTACTCAAAAGACACACCATAATTGTGATCAGAGCATTTGAATTTCCTCTGTGGAGTAAGGAAGTAGCCAACCTCACACACATTTTCACTGTCAGGCCTGCCGCCTTTGTAGACAGACTGAAGATTCAGTCCAATTAAATACAATGAGACTGGCTTATGAATAAACATACACCAAGTTGTGATATAGGTGAACTTCACATGGAGGAGGCATACTGTGTTTTCTCTTCTTTCTTCCTCCACTTTTTAGTGAGTCTTATGATACACATGGCAGGCATCTTTCTGTCTTGTTAAATGTTCTCTGTGATCATAGGCATTTACTGAAGTAACAGGACTTTGTCCCTTATGTTCACTGTAGGTGGGTATACCACATTTTGCTTGGGGTGTAGGTTACATGCATTTGTCGTCGTTATGTGCCTTCAATTCAACTCTGATTTAAGGTGACCCTATCACAGGGATTTTTGTCAAGATTTATTCAAAGGAGGTTTGCTATTGCCTTCTCTCCAAAACTGGGAGAGTATGATTTGCTCAGGATCATCCAGCTGATTTCCAGGGCTGAGTGGGATTCAGACCCTGGTCTCCTGGTGCCGTAGTCCAACACTCAGACCTGTACACCAGGGGTAGTCAAAGTGAGGCCCACAGATCCCCTGGGGTCAAAATTCTTTTCCTCCAAAGTGTCCAAAAATGATCTCTGGTGGGCATGGAAGGCATTTTCACATGTTTGGAGCTTCATGAACTCCCAGATGTCAAAATGAAATATTGAGAAAAAAATGTTTTTTTGCCTCAAAGTGTGCTGAAATGGCCTCTATGGCCCAGGAAGACCAAAAACAACCTCTCGTGTTTCGTAGAGAGTGTTTGGGGGCAATTAATAATAATAATAATCTTTTTGGAGGAGCAGGTGCTCTCCAAAGTCTCCCGGAGGGCAAATGTGCCCCCAAGTCTTCCCCAGTGCCCACTCCTCTGCACCGTGCAAATTTTCACAATATGTGTGGCAGGCGTTTTTAAAAAATTGTTAAATGTTTTCTGTAATAACAATCACTTTAACATTTTACATATGCATTTATCATGTCAATTAATACCGTTAGGAATACTTTGGGCTATATTGTTCCTCTGTATTTGTACGAGCTGCCTTAAATAGTTTGTTTTTGTGATTCTTACAAGCATAACTAAATTCTGCGATTTCATTCATGTTAGCATCTTTTAGAGCACTTGGACCAAAGTGGTAGGTATTTATTTCTTAAGAGCTGCTTTTAAGAGATGAGTAGACTGAGGCATTTTTAGACATACTTGTCTTTATCATACAGTTCTCTTCCATGCAATATTTTAAAGCAGTGTCCTAGAACAATTTTTTTAACTGTTTGCCTGTAAATTAGAGGTGAGAAACTGTTCTGGCCTCAAGGACCGGACTGCCTTCTTGCTCAGCCCTTGGGGACTACACAGCACCCAAGGTGGGCTCCTTCCCACAAAGCCATTCCCCCAGTATCATCCAGCCAGTGGGGTGGGGTGGGGTGGGGTGGTGGTAATAATTCTAATCTGTCTTTTTCAGTGGGAGTCTCCACTCTTACGTCCTTCAAGCACTGATCGGAGATAAGAGTGGGGGTGGCTTTTCCACTATTACAGAAGGGCCGGGAGAGAACCTGCACGGGCCAGCCACATTTGTACAGGCCATGTTAGGCCATCCCTGTTATAGGTACAAGTTTCTTTGTTTTAATTTAGTAGGCCTGGGTTTTTATTGTTCTTTTAAAAACAGGCAAACAGAGCCTCTGGCCCTGGACTCATCTGCTCATGGAGATTCCCCATCCAGCCCTCCAAGTGACATAGCCCTCCAAGGGCCATATGTTGGCCCTTTCCCCAGGCTGTGGCCCGTGCAAGAAGATCCTCCATGCATTGCTGGTCTTCACAGTGGGAAGAAGAGAGGCATGGGAGACAGGAACACAGCTCTTTTTTTTTCTTTTTTTTTCATGGGTTTTATTTTTATGGTGATATAAACCAACAGCTTTGGGGTCGTTTGAGAGAGAAAGAAAATAAGTAATTGCAATAACTTCATGTATCACATTCCTTTCTAATGTACAGCCTACTTTGATACAGTTTTGTAACTAATGAAGTTTTATAACACAGTTTAAACAGTTTGATACAGTTTGGTAAATACAACACAGTAGAAGTTGTATAAATACAGTAGTTACATGAGTCAAACCTGAGTTACATTCAAACAAAGTGCAATAAATCAGATCTTCTGCCAGTTTATTATACCTTTCCAAATATACAGATGTGACATTGGAGAAGATGTGATTCAGGTTAATGAAGGTAACAGACAGAAAATCAGATAGCACAGAAATTTGTTTTACTTAGTTAATTTCGAGCATTTCTTCTGATAGATGTAAGTTCTCTGCTGCTTTCTCCATTTACTGTCACTGATCAGAGATAATGGCAAGATTCCTCGACTTGTGCTACTGGTCCTCTCATTTGGGAAGCCTAAGGAGAGGGAATCACTGCTGTTATTTCCAGCTGGTGACTGGAGATGACAGAAGGAATGAGCTGTGCCCAGCTTATTGCCTCACTGAAAGGGGAAGGTATCTTGTGGAAGACCAGCACCAGAACCAGCACCTCACTGGGGGTCAAACGGCTCACACTGTGTCTTCCCACTTCAGGAAGGATGAGTGATTGGCAAAGCCAGTTGTCTGTGGGCAAATGTGTTCATAGCCTGTGACATATTGTGACCCTCCAAAGGCTTGATGGAGGATCCTCCAGCTCCCCCACTTAACACTTTTAAAATAGTGGATTTGAACAATTGCACTGTACCCCCATGTACCTGGTAGTAAACTTGATACCATGCTTTAAACATTCAGAGTGGAGACAAAATGGGATTATGGAGGGGCCTGGGATTGTGGAGGAGACAGCACTATGTTTGTTTGTTTTAAATCCCTGATATCCAGCAGAGTGAATATGTTGAAAAACTCACTGTGTCACATAGTTTTCCTGGGCCAAAGAAACCAGGAAGTGGAATGCGGCTGTGGTTAGTCATATGATTCTGAGGAGACTCTGCTTTATTGTGCGAAAATATTCCAGCCTGAATGCACTGGAGAAACCCTCGCTGAGGAGCCTAATGCTGTGTACGCAGAAGGAACTTCACTTTTATCTCTGTGCAGCATATATGGTCCTAACCTCTCCCATTCTGTCTTCATTATGATCCTCTGATATAAGTTCAGCTGAGGCAGTGACTGAGACTCGGTGAATTTCATGTTGATTTCAACCCAGGTCTCCTCAATCCTAGTCCATCGCTAATTATTAGATCACGTTGACTCTTCTATATATATATAAGAGCATCAACTTGTAAACACATTCGCCCATCTTTAGTGTCAACGCTCTGGGTTAGAATCAAGCTACAAAATTTATTCTGGTTTCTGTGTGCCATCAGCAGAGACCAGCAGAGGAATTTAGTAATCCAAATTCAGATGTACAGAGGAGGTTGTGAGACAGTTGTTGCCAAACCAGCAAAAAATATTTGAAAGGCTAAACTGATAAACAAGATGTTTTATCTTGTTAAACTACGGTCCCTATAGAACAATAATAACATTATTTAGAAGAAAAAGGCATATCAAGGAAAGCAACATGGGAAAAAGGACTAATTGCAGACTGCAAACAACTGGTCAACAACATCATATAAAATCTACCTGAAAAGCCACGTGAACCCATTTGAAGCGCAGGACTGATACATCTTGTAATTGTCTGCATGTTCATACAAATTCTGATGTTTCCCAGCTTCCTGGTACTCAAGGTTTTATACAACTTTGCTTTAGTTTTTGTTCCTCTTTTCTGTGTCCTTGTCCTCCTATGTATAACTTCTTTTACTCCATCTGCTAGGAACAATGAACTTGTGTCCTGCCAAATGTTGATGGATCACAACTCCCATTCATCCTTTGCAACTTCCATTAATCCTAGCCATCAAAAATAATGGTGAAGAATTATGAGACAACATCTGTGGGGTCACAAGTCTGCACCCCTGCCTTATAGACTTAAACATCTCTTAAGTTACGGTCATGCTAAACTCATATGTTCTAAGCCAGGAGTGAGAAACTGTAGTGCAGGTCAGCCAATTTTTGTCCTAACACCCAAAATTTAGAAGCATTTTTTACAGAAAAAAAATGACACTTTGAAGGGGGGGGCAATTTTACCATTTTTGCAGAATGGGGCAAGCTGTTTTAGACCAGAGGCATTTTCAAAACCAGGAATGAATGGAGAATGCAAGAGGTCTTGTAAGTTAAAAAAGTCAGCTGATGGATATTGGGCCCTTTGAGGTCTGGTAAAGCGTGTGTGGCAGGTTGCTTGACCTTGCTATATAGGTATTGTAAGCATGGGAAGGCAGACCCTGGGTGAGGAGGCAAGGAGGTCAGACAGTAGCGGAGAGAGTACTGCAGCCAGAGCTGCATAGAGGAGTGTGCAGAGGAGAATGAACCCAGACATGATAGCAATGTTTAAATAATTGAAGGGATGTCATGTTGAGGAGGGTGTAGGCTTGTTTTCTGCTGCTCGAGAGACCAGGTCAAGGAGCAATGGATTCAAACTACAGGAAAAGAGATGCCACCTAAACCTGAGAAAGAACTTCCTGACTGTCAGAGCTGTTTGGCAGTGGGATATGCTGCCTTGGAGTGTGGTAGAGTCTCCTTCTTTGGAGGTTTTAGCAGAGACAGTGGCCATCCATCAGGAGTGCTTTGATATGGGTTTCTGCATGGCAGGGGGTTGGGCTGGATGGCCCCTGGGGTCTATTCCAACTGTATGATTCTGAGCCTGAGCTACAGCATAAAGAAGGTGATGTTGCTGGAAGGGTTTCTTGAGGTGGCAGAAAGAATAGGGTGGAGGGAGTGGCAGGCAGGACAGTGGGCAATGCCCCTGCTGTTTGTGATTAAAAAAAACTACACTACTATAAGTGTAGAAAAATATCTAGTTTCCTTGCTATCTGATTGGCTTCCTTCTGAATGTAAAGGATGGCTGCTGATTTAACTAGGTTTTATCTCTTCTCAGTGTATCTTCTCTGACCCTGTGCCCAATGTGGCCTTATGTCCAGATTCCAGCCTCTTTTCCATTGCTGGGAGTTTGTGTAGCTGGCTAATGTTGTTGGATTGCCTTGAGTTCATGCTGGGATGGCAGGACCCCATGCTTAATGATCTACTGGCATAGGGCATTTCACACTCTCTTAGGTATTTTGTGCCTGTTACTGTCCCTGGAGTGATTTCTGTTTGCTGTAGTGTGGGGATCTCTTCTCACATTTACTTAAATCCAGTGGAACTCTGCTCTGCTCCTCTTCAGTTACCAGCCCCTGGAGATATGTGTCTGCCTGATTTTCCTTTGCTATGGGAGAGTGGAAGGGCTTGAATAATGGCAACCTTGCTCCCATTTAGGATTCCTCTTCCTCTAGGGATTCTGATGGGGCAGAGTCCTCTGAAACAATTGCTGCTTTCTCTGTTGTCCTTCCCTGCTTTGCTGAGTGTAATGTACCTCTTCTTGATGTCTGCAGAAGGAAGGCAAGGAAGCATCCTGACTTCCCACTCAGCCATGTTATGCCCACCTCACTGGCTCAGAGAACAGAACAAATTGGCAGTCCAGCTCAGTTGAGATACGACTTTTAGTGGTTCCTGCAGTCTTGGTCCAGAAGAAGGGGCCCCCTCACTGGGTGGGTCCCAAAGCAGGTTCTGTGATCTGATGTTCTGTTCATAGTATTCATCAAAGGTGGCAGAGTTCTGGTGGGCCACAATGCAAAGCAGCTTGTGACATTTTTTTCTCCAACTGGCTGGAGGTTAACTCTGTTTTGAGACCACTAAAGGCTCTCCTACATAGGACCTGGCCCCCTTTCTTTGTGGAGCATGGTTCTTGTAATGCAAAGAAGGCTGACCTAGGACTCTGTTGAGGGACTCCCTCCTAACTAGAGGAGTGTTTACTGCAGATTGACCTCACTTTCTTAGTGGATGGGAAAGGCAATCTCAGTGGAATTGGGGGAAAGGACCAAATATGAAATATGAACGGTGGGGATGGAAGAACCAGTTTCTGTTGCAGAAGTGTTACCATTGCCCAGCGCGGCATGTTCCACTCAAAGGGACAAAGCTTTGGAAAATCTTAGTGAGGATATCATGTGGGCAGTTTGTTAAGTTTGTAATATGCCTAGCCACACCCAAAATGTTTAGATAGAGAGGCTCAAGCTGTAGATTTGCCAGGCAGCTGCTTCTTTTGCTTTTTCTGCTTATTGTTTCCCAAAATCCAGTGACTCTCTCTTTCTCTCTCTTTGTGTATGCCAAGTTCAGTCCAGTGTACACTTTACCAAAGGCCTCTGCTCCTCCAGTGAGTTCTTCTACTGGGGGGGAGGAAAATGAAGCTTGGTAAGGGGAAGGGAAGCATTGTGGCTCTCAGATTCAGACTAGAGATCCTGAGGTGGCAAAGGGTGGTGTGTGCTTCCCCTGGCTCACTTGGAGAGCCAAGGTGCAGCCTTGCTTCCCAAGTTGGTGGAAAATTCACTTGAAAAAGCAGCAAAAACTGAAGTGCATACAATGGAATCTGCAGGAGAAACAAGAGAAGTATCTAAATATGCTCTAAAGATTATGTGTCTGTTACTTGGAAAGTCCAGTGTGTTTTGACGTGTGTTTTGGTGCTGTTCAGGCTTTCTTCAGGCCCCTGGAATGACTTGGGAACTCCTGGCTCAGGTGTTTTGATTCTGAAGCTACAGGCAATATACATAGAATACAGTGGATTCCGGGACCTCCTGCGTATACCAAAAAATATGGATAATCAAGTCTCTTATATAAAAGGAGGAAAAGAGGTTGCATGCCACCTGATCCTTCCTCCAACACCCCTCCTGCACCCTGCAAAGACAGCTGCTGCCACACTGAGCCCCAGCTTTCCCTCCCCACCCTGATAGCCAGTCTTTTTCCCTCTTGCTCTCTCCCGTGCCCCAGCCCAATGGCTTCGTCACCCTCAGTTAAGCTCAGCAGAAGTTTCTGCCATGGTCCTCTAAAGAGGTCACTAGGCAGGGCAGGGGAGAGATGACACATCCCACACTATTTTTTTAAAAAAAATTGAAATTTGTATGTTTTAAATTAATTTTGATCCATGGTGAGTTGAATTCGCAAATGGTAAGTTCATGGATACCACAGGCCTGCTGTAATAATGATTTTATGTAATGTGATGTCATGTATTTATGTGGTGTTCTTTTATGCTTTTATATTCCTTGCCCCCGGAGGCCTTAAGAGGCTGAAGTGCATCAGGCTTTTCAATTAATAAGCATGAAGAATGTCTTTGCGCAGTCATATATGTCAGAGCTACTCAAAGTGGTGGCCCATGAACTGGAGCTGGTGCTTGGCAAGATCCGGGAAAGAAACAGTTGTAGACAATGGGCAGAAATATGGTGCCAGCCTCTGGCACTTTGAGAAAAACAAATTACGTGTCCTCTGTATCATATATTCTGAGAGGCACTGATACATGTGATTTATGGTTGAAAGTCATTTTCATAGCCTCTTTCTATGACACTTGCAAGATGATGTAGAATTAAATGTAAGTTGTCTGATAGAGTGTACTTGAAGGCATTTTTTTTGCATCAGTCCCTTTTTTTTGTTAATGTGATGTCTGTATGCCACATACCTTTTCCAATTTCTCTCTTCTAGGTCGTGAACAGTTTCATGGCCTTGGGTCCATGTACTGCCGAGGAGCAGCAGCTGTTATTCTCACCTATGATGTCACCAACCTGCAGAGCATGATAGAACTTGAGGACAGGTTCCTCGCATTAACAGACACTGCCAGCACAGACTGCATCTTTGCTATTGTTGGGAACAAAGTTGACCTCACGGATGCTTGTGCCGTTCTCCATGAAACAGAAGATGATAACCAGTCTGAGAAATCTAGCAACAGTGTCATGTCTACCAAGGTGAAAAAACAGGTCCATATAAATGATGCCATAGCACTTTATAAGAAGATCATAAAATATAAAATGTTGGATGAGAAGAATGTCCCAGCAGCAGAAAAAATGTGCTTCGAAACTAGTGCAAAAACGGGCTATAAAGTAGATTGCCTTTTTGAAACTGTATTTGACATGGTGGTACCAGTAATTTTGCAGCAGAAAGCTGAAGGCTTGCCACAAACTGTAGATTTAAATAGTTATAAGACTACAAAAAACACACAGTTTGTCTGCTGCAGATAAAAAAAAATGAGTGTAATTGGTCAACACTAATTTGAAGAGTATAATCATTACAGTAGCAGAAGCCTGCAGCGTAAGAATATCAAGATCAATAAAAAAATACTATTTTTTGCAAAATAGATCTGTGAACTTGGATGGAAGCAAAGACTTTAAGAGACAGAGAGCTTGGAACAATGAAGAAGAAGTTGATTTTTAAGTAAATCTTCTATACACATTGACTTAAGTGTTCTGAATCAAGTTCACTGTACTGTCTCCTTATTAAAGGTGTGTTTTTCCTCTGCCTACTGTTCTTCATGTGCATTTTCACTGTTTAGTAACAACATATAGTTATTTTTCCATTTTCTTAATGGCAAGGAACAGTTTCTAATTGTTTAGAAGTACTTCTCAGGAAAGAACCAAATGTACAGTAACTGTTTTGTACAAATACTGTGTCTGCACAACAAAAGGTCATTTGCCTCAGACTGATATCATTCCTGCTACAAACTGGTATGCCCCCCCCCCATTTCAGTAGGAGAAAACTGAGGGTAATGTTATCATAAGGACACTCAATATCTCATCCACTGTTATTCCAACTGGAAATAGTGTCCTCCCTTCATATTCATGGGTTTGACCTTGGCAAATTTGAATATTTGCGAGATGTGCACATGCTTCCCCCCCAATTCTCCTCCTCCTATTCTCTTGTGTTTCACCAGGCAGGGAGAAGGAAGGCAAGCGCACCCAGGCAAAAGGCAAGGGAAGCAGGGGAGGTGTGCACACACCTTCTTTGCCTATGGTGTTCTCCCCTGCCATTTCCTTGCCTTTGGCATCAGCATGGAGTATGTGCACCAAGGCAAAAGGGAAGGGAATAGGAAGGAAGGAATGTGTGTGCCTTCTTTCTCCACATGCAGCACTCCCCCCTCCCATCCCTTGTCTTTTGCCTGGGTATGGAAAACATGTGCCAAGGCAAAAGACAGGGGAATGGTGGTGGTGGGGGAACACATGTGCTTTGCTTCTCTGCCTGCAGTGCAGTGCCCCCTGTTCCCTTGCTTTTAGTCCTGGCACAGAGAACACGCACAGGCAAAGGGCAAGGGAATGGGGGCAAGCGTCCCTTGCCTTTGTTCTCTCCCTCCCGTTCCCTTGCCTTTTGCCCAGGCACAGAGAAGGACGCCTCCTACGCCATGTCAACAGGCAAGAGACCAGGAGGAGGGACTCCCAGAAAGGAATGGGAGGGGAGCACAGTGAGGGGAGTTATTTGTGGTTTTTCCACTTTTGTGGGGGTTCTGCACCCTGGACCTTTGCATAAGTGGAGGGGCCACTGTACCTTTGTTGTTAGGTGAATAACCTATTTATATGGCTCTGACCAAGAATTGGCATATGTGGAAGAAAATTTGTAGAGCTATTGTTAAGCTTTAATCTGTGCTGTTTGGCTTCTTGTTACTTGTTTAATTGTCATAACTGCTTTTATGTAGTGAAGCGATAGATTTTGAAAAGTGATTTCTGGAATGAGAAATGATTGGTTTAAAGCATATCTGAATTCTAGTTCTGGAAGGGATCCAGAAGGTCAGATTGTCCAGCTCTTGGAGAGGCAGGACATTCACAGCCAAAGCACTCCTGAGAAGTGGACATCTACCCACTGGTTAAAAAACATATATTGAAAAGAATCCACCACCTTCCGTGGCAATCCATTCCACTATCAACCCTCTCTTACTGTCACAAAATTATTCCTAATGAAAAGCATGCCTTCTTTGAATTAAATCACATGTATTGGTGAGGAAAATGCATTTTGTATGTGCGTGGAGGAACACTGTTATTGTACAGATTTGTTTAGGGCTGAGCATCTGTGCAAAAACAGGTTCCAGGATGGGATCAAATTAAGACTTGGATTAGTATAACAACAGGATTAGGACTTGAATTATGGTTGACAACTGGAATAAATTATAGGAAGACCAAGGACATTGATGAGGAACTGACTCTGAGGGATAGGGGAGCGCATGCAAAAGCCCAGTCCCACATAGATCTGACACTGAAAATCTGACCTGTATGTATAAGGAGTAGATTTTTAAAGAATGGAATTATCATGATCATGAAAGACCTGTTGATTTGTGTCTTTGCATGCATGGTCTTCAGCTGCTTCTCAAGAAGCAAGCATGTACCTGCCCCTGGCCTCTTGCCAGCAAACCAAATATACAATTTTATTTTTTAAAGCTCATAGACAGAAATACTGTGCTGCTGCTAGCAAGGGCTTCTGATATCTCTTGGTCAGATCAACTAATGCAATTCAGGCAAAGAGCAGAGAAGCCCAATATCTCTTTCAGGGTGCTAGTGGTATGTGATCCTGATTGTGGAAATACAGGCGGAACATACCTGGTTTGACTTGGTGCAACTAGGATGCTCAACCCTCTTAATGATTATAGAAATCTCTCTTCTAGAACAATAGGGCAACTGTGAGAGGCTAGGTGGGGCACATCAGCCCCCCAGGAGACCTTGGGGAGCCCCCCCCGCAACTCCTGCTACACATACATACACAGACAACAATTGCCCCAAATGCCTCTCAACACCCTCTAGGGACTGTGTTGTTATGTTTTTGGTCCTCCCAGGCCATTTTTGGCCCAGCAGAGGCCTTTTTTCAAAACAGAAAGTGGCTGGAAGTCATTTCTAGTTTACTTTTGGTTTTAAAAAAGGCCTTTCCTGGGTTAAAGTGGGTCCCCCTCCCCCCAAAAATGGTAAAAATGGGCCACGCCCCCTAGCGAGCATTTGGGGCATAAAATGAAAATACTTTTTTTTTAAGAAAACTTTTTGGGGGGGTGCTGGGGGCCACAAATACAGCTCTGGAGGTGGCATATGGCCCTTGGGCCATACTTTGCTCCCCTCAATTGCACAGTGTCTTTCCTCCAGCCACAATCAAATGCAGAAGTTTCATGTGAAATGCTCTTTCCCTTTTTAGACTTCAGTTTAATGAGGGATTTATTTCTTCAAATATTCTTCAGAATATTTGCAAGATTTATGTCCTAAAGGTCTGAATTCTGTTATCAGTTTCAAGCAAAGTAGACCCATTAAATCTGTGGGACTTACTAATGTGTTGACTCACCATTCAGCAATTGATTCAATGAGTCTACTCTATTTTAGGCTAACCACAAGATTCAAGCGAACATATCTAGCACAACACCAACCAGTAAGAAAACTTTATAACACAGTATTTTATTAATGGTACAAAATCAAACTTGTGGATTGCAAGAGTAATGAAATAGACCTCAAAATGTATCTGAGTAGTCTTTGTTCTGAGCCCAATTGTGTCATGTTGGGGTTCTAGGCAAAAAATGGATGCATTCATTGCCTGATTGCAATAGAGATGGAGGTCTAGGCAGGGGGAAATAGCGGGAGAGTCTTGATTCTCATGTGACTGTAATTCTAAATCTATCTCTCTTTGTTCTTAACACTGGGAAACGACTGGGGATGGAACCTGAATTACTCTGCAGTCTTACGCATGTTTATGTAAAAGCCAAGCCAGATGTGTTTGGTACAGCTCACCACGCAAGTGTGCATAGAACTGGAGTTTAGAATTGCACCACCAAAAGGAAAGGGTGTGTCTGATTCCTCCTTGGCTGTGGGGAGGGGAAGGGAAAACATGTTGCCCACAACACTTTTTCCTCTCAGCAGTATGATTCTAAAACAGCTCCCCTTTTATCATTCTTCCTAGCAATAGGAAGCAGTGGTGAGAAAGACTAGTAGCACAATCCTAAATATGTATATTTAGAAGTCTTAAGCTCAGTGGGACTTTTTCTGCAGCCTGTAAATTCTGGATAGCAGCCTGAATTGCACCTGCACCAACTGCAGGGCAATGATCCACCAAACCTTCTGATGCTGCTCCACCCTCTTGATCATCGGACTTCTGACTTGGGACATAATTTTACTACTGTTTTTATCTGAGATGGGCTAAAGCCAAGGTTGAAAACCTGAGGTCCTCCAAGTGCTGTTGGACTACACCTTTGCTCCTTTCTGACCGTTGCCCATGATAGCTGGGTTGAGTCGAATCTAAGTCCAGCAGCATCTGGAGGGCTGCAGGTCACCTACCTCTCAGTTAAAAAAGCCCTGCTGGTCTGTAATTCAACTCAGAAGTACTGAAGGAGAGCCTATCTGTTGCCATAATGCAATACTTGCATTGCTTCTGCAGTTTAAGGTACTCAGTAGTGCAACATTTCGTTAGGGTGCTGGCATTTTCAGTAAAAGTCTTTGGGGCAGGGGCACAGATGAAGTTTATGAATGTTCTGTAAGCTATGGAAACTACTAGGCAACATGCTGTTTAGTAAAACAACACCAGCACCATTTAGGAAAGAGAAAATGAGGCTGAAATGAAGTTGTAATTGCGAATATGTTTCGAGTCCCAATTAAATCAGTAGGTCTTCCAATACACTTAGCTCTGTGTTGGACTCTAGCCAAAATGATTCAACTAGAAAATACAGTCACTTTTGAACAAGCACCTGACTGTAGCTCCAATTTTTATATACTGCATAAGCTTTAACATGATACTTGCCTTTCAGCTTTCTAACCCATTCCATTTGTAGCTTGCATTTCATTTTAGTGGTTACTATTCAGTGATTATGAAGTATAACTTATTTTTTTCCAATGGTAAATACACAACAATTACATTACAGCAATTGGTGATGTAAATCAGTCCTAACAGGCAGCGGATGTTTTACGTATTTAATTCTTGTCTATTGTTTCAAGAGAAGTCTACTATTTGCATCAGTACAAAAACTAGCTAATGAATAATGTGAATGATAGCAGAAACTACAATTTTGTTGTTAGCATTTGCAGTGGTTTGTCATTCCAGAAAATCAACTTCCTGTACAGACTCTGAGGTAATAAGTTAAATAAGCACCAACAAGGTTTGTTCCTTGCCATTTGAACACTGGAGTGGTCTATTTTACAAATTCTTCATACAAACTTGGCATCTGCTTATGTGTGTTCGGATGAGTCCGGCCTTGAGTGTATCTGATGATGGTGAGGGTTGAAATTGACGGTCAATGGTAGTAAGCCAAAAACTGTATTTGTTTGCAAAATAGTGGCAGGTCCCCTGAGCGCCATTGCATTCAATGAATGGTGTTGATCTGAAGTCTTCTAGGCAGCTCCCTGGAGAAACAAGGGATTGGCCACCACCTTCAGCACCAGCTGCAGTGTGCTAGAAGAGAGCAAATACACAGTTTTCAATGCAAGCTAAGATTAGTATGAAAACTTAACCATCATCGCACTGAATCAAGTATCTACTGCAACAGATGCCAGAAGATTCTGTTTGTTTCAGTGGCGGAGCTTGGAGTGTGTGTGTGTGGGGGGGGGGGCAGGGCTACAGCACGAGGGGCGTGGCCACTGTGGATGGGGGCGTGACTGCGGTGCATGGGGACATGGCCAGGGCACGCAGGCCATGGCTACAAGCTGGGATGCTCCAAAAACATTGCCGCCCCGGGGTGAATCGCCTCCCCACCCCATGTCCCTATGTGACTGATTTGTTCCCCTATAATTTCTTTGAACGAAGATTTATATCAGGGGTGCACATCCTTTTTGGCTCCAAGAGCTGCCTCTGGTGTTGCTGGAGGCTGCACAGACTGACAATCTAGGTAGATGGTTGGAATCCAGGGATAGGGAGAGACAGAGTAAGACTAGCTCTGCAGCCTGCTGAAATCTGGGAGCAGAGAATGAGCCTAGGCATAGTTGAGAAGTCTGTTCATTCAGTATATCTGAACTGATCTGAGTACCCCAGTCAAATATCACAACCTTCTGAAGGACCAGAATCCACCACCACCACCATCATGTACAGTTTGAGGGCCAGGATAGGAGATTAGGTGGCTTTTTTTGAAGATGCCAAAAGGCCCACCATGCTTTCCCTTGTGCTTTTCTCATTACTGAAGATTATGTTGACACTATCTTTTTTCCCATTTGGGGGGACATCAGGGATTGAAGTGCAACCTGCTACACTTCCCAGTAGACGCAGACACTGCCAGCTCTGTCTTCAGAGTAGAGAAAAATGTACAGGAAGAGAAGAAACTTAGAATGTGCTTTGCTGTCTAGTATTCCATCCTAGCATGCAAAGCATACACATATTTTTGTGTATGTGGGTGACCTGTAACATCTGTCACCCCACTAATCTGGCTGCCGGGGGGGGTGTCCCCTTCCTCCTTCTCTGCCCCATGTGTGCTCTGTGCCTGATGGAAGAGGACGACCATCCCAGACAGAAGAAGTCCAGCATTCTCCAGCCAAGGGCACATGATAGCTCCAACCACCCCTCTCCACAAGAACCTCCAAATGAATTCAGTCATAGTCCAGAATGGAAACTCCACTTCTTTATTTCTCACACAGCATTTTAAAGGGGCCCTCTTGGTGATGGTTCCTGTTTGGGGAAAGGTCTTGTTGTGTGCCTTCAAGTTGTATCCAACTCATGATGACCTGAGGCAAACTTAGCATGAGGATTTCTGGGGCTGAGAGTGTGTGATGCGCCCAAAGTCACCCAGTGGGTTTCCTTGGTTGAGTGGGGAATTGAATGCTGGTCTCCAGGATCATAGGCTCAAACCACTATACCACACTGTCTCCTTAGTTCCATTCAGTCTGACCAGGGTTTATCTCTGCATGGTGACAGATAAACGTATTTATTTACCCAGTATTTTCACGTAGTGTATGGAGGGCAATATTTTATGATATTGTATGTGTCGATGCTACTCCATTTTATTCTCTGGTTTTTATTTATATCCAAATTTTTAAGGCTACAGTTGTTTTATCTTGTACCTTTTATGTTTTATCTCCAGGCATTTTTAGAGAGGCAGGATAAATAGACATTAGGTTTTTTTTAAAGAAACAAACAGAATGCTAGGAAGAGAAACAAAGAACGAAATTACTGACTGTTAGGGAAAGAAATACAGCCTTCTTATGAATGGGATGTAGTGTGCTATTGGTTAAAACTTAAATAGAATTGATATGGTTTTGTATCTTTTGGGCATATAGTTGGAAAATTTTCATTTTGTTTAGCTCAGGAACTAAAGGTCAGTGGATATGTGGCCAGCCTTTGTTAGTCATAAGGCAGAAGCAGGAATAAATGAGAATATTAAACATTTGGCAGCTCCCACTACACCTTGTGACAGAAGACTACTTCACATTAGTCCTTTATATTAACGTACTAATTAAATAAATAATGGCACTGCAATCCTCTGAATATCTATGGAGAAACAAACTGCTGGCTTCAGTGGTATCTGCTACCTGTTCCCAGGTAAGTGTACAGCAAAGAGGAAGTGAGTGGCTGTGTCTTCTCCTCTTCAACCTCCATTCGCTCACCCCCAATTTGGTGCCAGCTGGAGGTTTTCTAAAAAGACTAATGGCTGTGCAGAGTGTAGCAATGCAAGGAGGGAAAGCACAACAATTCATCTTTTTTAAAGTTCTTACTGGTAGTGAGATAATTGTTTAAAGGCATAATTGCTGTGCAGGATAGGTGGAGGTAGCTGGAATGGGAAGGAATAATTCTCCCTTTTCCAGATACTATGACCATTTTTGCATCTTATGGAATCCTGGGATCTGAAGTTTAGAGCGGGGCCTTTAGAATTCTCAGCCAGAGAGCTCTTGGGCCTCAAGAAACTACAATCCCCAGAATCCCACAGGATGTTGAAAGTGGAATAATAACACTGTAACAGCGTAAGGCAGAAATGGCCTATGAGTCAAACGGAGTTTTTTTCATTCTTGTTGTTCTGGAGGGCACTAGCAAGGGAGGCAACTTGGGACAGTTACTGACTTCCACCGTGCCCATACAGCCCTGACAGTTTTTGCTCAAGGGTACATCGTGTGTGTGTGTGTGGTGGGGGGTCCCTTCCCATGGTGTGTAACAGGGTTGGGCAAGTTATGGAGGTCCAGGGTCAATTTTCTGAGGTTTCCATAAAACAAAACCAGAATTGACTGGAAGTCCATTAAGTTGTGGCTGGAGTTGCACCTTGTTTTAAATGGTAATTGCTACTCCTTGAAGCCTTCTAGGAGTAGTAGTTCTCTTTTCTGGCTTAATATTATAATCAATGGGGTGGGCTTTGGGGCAGGTTGAGACAAGGGCCACATGCAGCCCATGGGGTGCATTATCTCCACCCCTAGTGTAGGATTGTACCCATATTATAGCTAATCTCTACATGTTTGCTCTGAAGTAACATCTGAGAAAGTTTCTAAAATGTTGTAAATTTCCAAAGGTTGCAATTAATGTGAGCAGTGAAGTACAAGAGATGGACATGCCATAGCTTCCTGCATGCAATCTGTTGTTATCACAGTTACAGTGTTTTGAGAAGTTATGAATACAATTTGATTCCTAAATATGTGGGGTTGCTGCAGCAGTCCACTTCACTTTAGTTTAGCCCCTTTTCACTTGAAACTGAGAACCGATCTTCCATGCGCACAAGAGATTCCTCTGAAGGACTCTGGATTCTACCATCCCCTCTAGCCATTCTTAATTGTGATCTATAAATGCGCTGGGAGAACTTCATGAATCAGCAACCTTATAGTTTTAGAAATGGTCTTGGGTTTGCTACTAAGAAAGATGTTCATCTTCCTCCCACTTTTAAATATGTTGTCATTTCCATTGGTGAAAAAAAACATTACCACCTCAGATTCAGAAAAGATACAGTCCACTATGGCAGCTTTCAGAGTGCCTCTGCCTCTCAGTCTGATAAATATTTTAAACTGAAACGGTCTGTTTTTTAAATGTTTTAATAATGTATTGATTTGCTTTGAGTCTTCCTTGTAGAAAATGCAATAAGCATGTCAAATAAATAAGCTAGTCTTGTGGAAGTGACATGCTTAGAAGACACCAGAGAACTGATTGTGTTCTAATTAACCTGACATACTTGGTCTTCTGGCACAATGCAACATCCTAAAGCAGGTTGATTCTGTTTGCTTTAAGAGAAATAATGACATGTGCCATTGTGGTTAAATACAATCAAATGCCTAGCATGTTGAACAATATAATCAAATAAGTTGCATGTAAGGAAATTAAAGGAATGATTAATTGATTTTTTAATGGGCTGACTGCCATACAAAGAGTTAGTGGGGCTTCCTACCTTAGCTGCCTATATTGTAGCATATATAGGCAGCCTGCTCTTATGCCATTCCAACATGTTGCTTTCCTAGGTGTAAACATAAAGACTGTGAACTTTTGGTGAGATGTAGAGGCTGGCAAAAGAGTTTACTTGGATGTATGATTACAATGATGTTGTTTGCCATCACATGATAATATTGTGTTATTTATGAAAAACTTTGTAACTGTTTTCCTCTCTTCCTACCACAAATAACTCTTTGTTCTGCAATGTCAGTATGCTTCTTTTCCTTGAATTTTTATTCAAGTGAAAGGGGGAGGTTGTGTATGAAAAAGTCCCTAAATCTATGGGAAGAAAAGCTGGTGTCCATCTGCACAATAAAGAATAGAAATCTCTCTTTGTTCAATTGCCAGAATGTCATGCAGAGGGGCAGGGAGCTCTGTTGGGTGGGACATCAGACTCCTAGTATCTGCATTTGGAGATTTCATAGTAAAAGATCTCTCATTCACAGGGTCACCATAAGATGAAACTACTTTCTGGAGCATAAACAGTAGCAACAAAGTCTTTACTATCATAGGGATCAAAAACTTGCTCTGAAACAGATGAGATTTTTGTTGAAAGCCTGTACACATGTAGAATCAAAGGAAATCAACAGTCTCTGTTTTAAGTCTTAACAAGGCACTATTTTCAAAATTAGATATATATTTGCAATGAACTACGAACATTTTAAGGCCAAGGTCCTAGATGTACGTGTGTAGTTCTGTATGTACACTTCTCCGTCCTTGCACCACCTGGCAGCTATCATACCCTGGGAGGGGTCCCTGTTGCTGTCACTTACTGGTGTGGAGGGAGGGGGTGATTCAGAGTATGGAAAAACAGTCTCAGCTTGGTTGAGGGAAGAAAGGAGGTGCACTCTCTTTCCCCCTGGAGCCCAGAGCAGCTGGATCTTCATGGTCTGAATTGCCTCCCTGCTCCCTTTGATAAGAAGGAGCAGCAGGGTCTCCCCCACTGCCAGGGGCTTGACGCTACCACTGTGCCATCCCAAAACAAACTTAGGTGAGTGTAAGTCACTAACAGTTAGAAAGCCAGCCTAACAGTATAAAAATTCTACTTTTTAATTATAAAACTTTTTTTTAACAATTTACTTGTTTCTAGGCTGGGGCTGTCTGGGTAGTTACACAGCAGTCACTGGTCCATTCTCGGCACTGAACTGAAGGAGAAAACCTGGGACTAGTTTGACTGCAGGATTGTCAAGATACTTCAGGGGAGTAATGGCCATTCTTGGTGTCTCCCTCTTATGCAGAAGAGAAGGGTGTTGGGGTTCCTTGCCTATGTTCAATCGCAACCTTCCAAAATGAGACTTTGAGGCATTGGCAGCCACAAGTTTTCACTAGGCAACTAAGCCCAATCAATAACAATGGACGCTGGGAGATAAATGCTCCTACTACTTTCTGTACAGATTTCTCGCAAACCTGTCCATCAATCAGGTGACTTGGGAAGTGCTCTAGTTGACAACTAAACTCTATTCATAGCTCAGGGCCCACCAAATAATTCAAGAGAAACTGATGCTGCAGCACTGCCTAAGTGAAACACTTGTGGACCTCTCCAGTCCCTTGAATGGGACACTGTTGGGATCCCCTGCAGGTTATCAATGATGTTTTAAAAAGGCAGTATACGGAACAGAAAAAGAAGCAAATACCATAATGAAGGAGTAACCAATCCATAAACTTCGCCATCCTTCAGGGCAGTGCGGAATAGTTGCATCCTGGCTGTGAATAGCTATAGCAACAGCTGGAGCTTCACAAACTGAGCAACGGCTGATGTAAGGTCTGATATCTTCTTCTGCCACAGGCATCATTGGAAGAGGGGCAGTAGTTGAGAGCCAGTATGATTTATCATTGCGACTCGCATAGTAACAGACATCACCAGGATTACAGTAGAGAAAAGGCATAGTGCTGAATCGAGCCAAACATGACCCCGCCAGGCCTGGGAAAATAAACACAAACCATCATTAGTGTTTTCTGTGTGTCATTTGTTCTGAAGGGTTAGTATTCAGGTTTGCCTCCACATTCATTGGAACTGTAGACTGAGACTATTGCCGGGGGGGCGGGGGCGATAACATTTTCACCAAGTTTCAGTTACCAAGGAAAATTACAGTTCCAATCATATACTTCCCATTTTTAATTCTGAATTCACTATGATGTAATGGACCTGAAAGACTGTTATTCAATGATCTAATTCAGTAATCTGACAGTTGATTCTGGTTCTGTACCTTAATACCTTAAATTTTTGGTTCACGTTGTTCAGTAATAACTTTTTGGCATTTGGATCTTAAAGAATAAAATAGCATTTGTGATTCAAGTTGGATAAATTAATTTCACTACTATTAACAGCAGTTTCCCAGCAATGAAAGACTGAATATCCTGAGATCAGTTGCTCCTCTCTCTCACCCCATCAGGCAGGAATGGTACAGACCTTTGAGGAGCAGCCTATAGTGAGAGCAACACCTGATAAGGTCAGCCTTCTTTCTTGCCTAATGCCCAGTAGGTTGTGTTTTAATCTTGTTCTTCTTTGCTTCACCAGGTGTCTCTAACAGCAACATCCTAACCTGACAACATTCTCAGCCTGTGTTTGCTTTATGCTTTCAGCAATGGCCTGCATGATACAAGGGAGTAGATAGGACACATGTAATAAGGAGTCTGATGGATCACTGGGATGGACAAATCCTTGCTACTGAGAGAAATTGTTAACAACAACCCTCAGCCAAGAAGGAAACCTGTCCCCAAGCACTATGACACAGTTAAGGCCTTCTTCTATAGTTATAAGAAGAAAGGGCCATTCTTAAGAAAGCTTTGGTTAGTTACATACTAACTAACATTTTTAGAAGTTGACCTGAATGAAAAACTATGGACTAACCCTGTGAGGAGGCAGTTAGCTGCTCCTCACTCTGTTTTTATACTTGGCAAAGGTCCTAGATTAGATTCTGCTATCCATACATATGGCAATTCCTCTGGTTGGCCTCCTTGGTTAGACCTTCATGATCTGTCACTAGAGATAAATTGCAGCAATAATTTCCTTTCTCATGCAGAAGCAAAGAATTAGCCTTTCTTCCCATTTGCATGGGAGGAAGTTCCTCAGGTGTGTCTGCTTAACATCTCCGCTAGCTACATGCCACTATCCATCCTGAACCTCCAACCAGTCCTAAATGCTTTCAGGTATAACCTTTCAAGTCCTTTCACATACTTTGAAGTACCTGGCCTGGGAAGCAGTCTTCTAATGGCTACTATTTTCACTTACAGGATAACAGATTGAGGAGCCCTTTCAATGACCCATTGTGTGAGGCACAGAGACCACAAAGAAGAAACAGAAAAAACTAGGCATCATTTGTACAAATTCAATGATTCCACTCTTGATTCCTGCTTTTATCCAAAAGTAAATTCTCTTTTTTCACAAGATAAGGAGGTTATTTTTGCCATCTTTTTGTCTCATCCCATGAGACCACTAAAGAGGTTCTGGCATAACTTGGATGTATGAAAGCTATTCTGCACTTTTTGAAAGAGAACAAAGGAATTCTGCCTGTCTGATTCTCTTTCCCTTTCCTTTTGGCTGCAGTCCACCAGGAAGAAAGTTTTCAGTTTCCCCACTTATTAGAAGGATCAAGGCCCACATCACATCATGCTATGAGTTCTTGGGGTTCTTGTTACCTGGGAATGTTGACACTTGCTCACTGGTAATGCTGTTACATTGGCAGCTCTTCCTAATACGGCCTGTCTGCCAGACATCTGTCAGATAACCATCTGGAAAGCAGCCCCATCTTTGTAAGGTGCCATTAACTGAAGACCTTTGCTTCTGCTGGAGTCTTATTTGATAGGAGGTACTCCAATAAAAAGCTAAGCAGTATCCTATACCTTGGACATCAGCAGTTTGCTTTCCCACCTTGATTTGTCTCATTATCAAGATGCTCAGACTTTCACTGCTTGGAAGGGAAACATCAGTGCTCGATGTGATACATTCATTTCCAAAAGTGAAAGAAGAGCCCTGAGCCCTGGTGGCGCAGTGGTTAAATTCTGGTATTGCAGCCACAACGTTGTGAGTTTGATCCTGCAGGGCTCCAGGTTGACTCAGCCTTCCACCCTTTTGTAGATCAGTAAAATGAGTACCCAGCTTGTTGGGGGCAATTAGCTAACACATTGTAAACCACTCAGGGAGTGCTTAGCACTGATAAGCTGTACAGAAATGTAACTGCTAACTGCTATTGCTATAAGATGAACATCCTCCCCATCCAGCAAAAAGGTCCTCTGGTCACCGCTGGCATTGGCTCATCACACTATTAGCTGTCAGTATGGGAAAGTTCTTTTCTCCTTGTGCTTATTTTCTCCTTGTTCTTATTTCCTTTGCCTTTTTCAATTCTATTTTTTAAAAAGCGTTAGATGATAATTTGACCTCACAGGAGGGTGCTCTTGCACCTTCATGCATATTGGGGCAAGAGGGAGGAGCAACCCTTTTCCAGATGTTCAGCCTTTCACTGCTGGAAATGAAGGTTAACACAGGTACACACACAGTGCATCTGCTACGTTAAGTCTAGGTGCCACGTATTTGTATTTGAATTAGATGACTGCCTGATGATAAAAGTAGAAGCATATGCAGGTAAGCAGTTCCCAGTTCTCCTCCATCTTTGGCCATCTTTTGTAGCATCCTTGTGTCAGTAGACTTTTGCAAGAGCAAAAGCCACAAAATCACACTTTTCTACCATCTTGCTGTATAAACAGTTGAGTGTGTTGCTGTTGTACCACAACAGTTGTAGCAGTTACATTATATTGTGGTATGTATTTCTATTGGTAAAATGACTCAAACTCAAAACAGCTTTTTGTTATCTAGGACACAGTTAACAGAGACTTTCAAAAGGCTTTTCTCTTTGATAATATGATAATAAGACTGATGAATTCCTGACTGACAACAAACTGACAGTCTGAAAATAATTCTATGTATCTGTCCTTTGTTTCCTTTCCCATTATTCTCAAACAATTAAATCTGACATTTTTGGAAGACAGAAGTTTTATCTGAGTTGAATTCACTCTGTTCTTTCACTTTTAAAATGGTGGGGAGAAATGGACAAACAAAGGGGAAACATAATTTACTGTAGTAACTGTATTTTCCAACTTCCATTTGTTGAAGAATTTTTAAAAATTTGAAAAAAGAAGTTAGAGGCGTCAAATATAAGGGTAATATGGTTTAATAGTGTAATATCTTCTCAAGGGTGCCTGGTCCCTGCAGAATGTTGGTTTCTCAAATTATTAAACTGAAAAAGGATCAAAATTCCAGTTATAATAAAAATCTCTAAATAGGTTTATTCAACTGATATGAAATTCCTATTATGTCGCCTGGAAATCTACAGCTTCTTTTGGTCAAATTTTTGAAATACTTAAAAAAGTAGGATTTTCTACAAGAATGCAGAAAAAAAAGTGCTGAATGCACAAATGCATACCTAGATCCTGGTTATGTGCTGTTTCTTGCCCTTCAAAATATAGTAAGCTGTAGCCACTCCACAATTTGTTCATCCCCACCGGGCACATGGGTTCTTGATCAGATTGGCTATGCTTTACCAGAAGATATCCTATGTTAATACTGCGTCCTGGCATACCTGGCGGCCCGGGAATACCTGGTTCACCTGCAGCACCTGGGGAAGGAGAGAGAAGAAAAAGTACCTGATTTAAAATACTCAGTACGGAAAACACCGTCATTAGAAACTGGCTGATTTTAAAGACTGAATGTGGAAAATATTATCATTAAAATCCAGCTGATTTTAAAGACTGAATATGGAAAACACTATCATTAGAATCCAGCTGATTTTAATGAGTGAATATGGAAAACATGATCATTAAAATCCAAGTAAACCATGCATGGTTAGGTAACTACAGCTGCTGAATTGGAGCCACTATGAAAATAGGTCTGATATCATGATGCTAGAAGAAAGGAGTATTTCCTTTACATGGATATCAACCCTCCTGAGCAGCAGTTTACTAGTGTTCCTCTACCATTTTGGGACACAGTTGGAGGGACTGTGTGACTGAATGCTCTTGCATGTCAAAAACACTCTAGCATTCAGGATAATGAGGTTCTCTATGTATCGGGAATTAGAAGAGTGAACTGAGGCAACTTCTGAAGTAGTGAAAATACCAAGAGGGCTGTGTTGTAATAATGTAAGCTTTTCTTCTGAACATGTAATTCACGTTCAAAACGTTATCCCTTATAATCATGTTCTAAAAAGGCAAGATCCCTCAATGTGTTAAATCACATCCATATATCTATATTTATTTAGAAATACAGACCAATGAACTTGGAACAGAATAAATTGTAGCTTCTACATCATTCCAATTGATCTCAGATGTGATTACTTGTGCAAAGAGCATGAGTAAACCATACACCCAGGAAAAGATATTTACTCAGTTTACTCAGTTACTCAATTTTAATTTTTTTAAAAAAACATCAGTATTTACTTTTAAATGTCACCTTTAGGGCAGCCCTCTAGTTATCTTCTTCTCACTTCACTCCTCATGTAGGAATCCATTACAAGCAACTGGTGTAGAATCCCATTTGGCCACTGCCTTCCTCTATGGGAGTGTGACTTGCCCAAGGTAACCTGGTAGGTTTCCATGGCTCAATGAATATTTGAACACTGCTCTCCTGGAATCCTGATCCAACTCTGAAACCATCACACCATCCTGGTTCTCAGATGTAGATAGTATTGCATAAATGGTTGATTTATGATATGCAAGAAACTTTTCAAGATATAAAAGACAGAAAGTCCTACAAAGATATAGAAGGAGAAAGAATGTGAGAGAGATTTTTTTTTTACCTTCAAAGCCCCCTGGGCCTTGAAATCCTACTCGCCCTTGATCACCTCGGAAGCCCGGAGATGCTGGTATTCCACCTCTTCCTTGCAGTCCTGGTTTACCTAATGGGCCTCTAAAACCTTTAAAGTTAAACAGAAGTACAATCCATGTCATTTCAGATTCAGATATATAGATTTTCATGGGAAAGGTGAAAGTCAGTTTAAGTTCTCTGAATACAGAAAGCGCTTATATAAAAGAAAAATGATAATGTTTTAATGTCAAAGGTAACAGTGTGAGTCTAGGACTTCTTGGGAAGTAGCTAAAATGGAGGAGTGTTTGAAAGAACAGGGACTACACCCATTTTTTTCACTGTTTTCAGAAGGGAATATACTACATGGTGTTCACCCCATTGTGCCACCAAAAAAGTAGTATAGCAAAATATGCATGCCAGAATTCGACTTCAGTGATAGGTTTTATCTTCTGAAAGAGAATGGGGTTACCTGCAGAAACCATTTGCAACAGTGTTCAGCTGTGACAGAACAAGAACTCTTGAGTCAGTGGAACATAGGAACAAATGAAGTTGCCTTGTACTGAGTCAGACAATAAGCTCAACACCATCAACTCTTGACTGGCAGCAATGGGTCTCCAAGGTTTCAAGTAGGTTTCTTTCCTAGCCCTACCTGGAGAGCCCTGATATCACCTGGTGGGTCTCCATCCAAGCGTTAGTCAGGGATGGCCCTGCTTAGATTTTGAAATCAGACAAGGTACAACAGGGTGATATGGTATGAGAAAACTACTGGGCATATATTTTTTTCATAGACTGGACAGAATAGGGTATCTTCACTGACATCTGGCATGTCAGACAATCAATGTCAGACAATGCTGCCTTCAGTAATGAGGAGTGAATTATCACATTCCCCTCTCCCATAGTACGTAGGAAGAGAATCTATTCAAGTCAGACACGTGGAAAATATTGTAGTAAAACTGGATAGTCACGTGGATGTTCAAGTTGGGACCATCAAAACCATTGGCTAAACTTCTGCCAGTCTTTGGCACAGAGAACCATTAAAGAAAAACCTGCATGACTGAGATTTGGATGAAACATTTTCATATACCTCTATTAAACATATTCACAAAACATGCCTTGTAACTGGAAGTGAATGCTACATAGCTTGGACAGTGAGGAATAAATTGCCCAATGCTTGAAGAATCATCTCCTACCTGGATCTCCTGGTGGACCCTGAGGACCTATTTCTCCCGAAGTGCCTGGAGGGCCCCTGTTTCCATGGGCACCTGGCGCCCCCTGCTCAGCCACCAGTTTAGGGAGGACAGGAGGCAGTCCAGGAGAACCTGGAGGTCCCTGAAATCCTACAGTTAAAAATGAAAAACAAGATAATTGACTTTGCAGGTAAGCATTCATTTCACCCTCTCTCTTTTCTAACTTGATACTATAGGGGTTTTTTGTGTGTGTGTGTTACAAATACTGTAATTTCTGTTTTGGTTTCCAGTGTTGCAATAAACCTGAATGCCACAGGCAGGGCAATCCTTTTTTTCTGATTAATCAAGCTGCCCGACTGTCTTTGTCCCACCAAACCATAACATTTGCCATGATGAAATTCTCAAAGCCAGCATATTTTACCTTTCTGGCAGTAATACAAAAAATAGTATCAGCCTCTAAATTCTAAGGCAACATATATCCTTCCAGCTTCTCATATTTCTTCCCCTATCCCCCAAATACAGGATGTTCTTACAGCATTTTGCTGCTTGAAGAAGAGTAGGAAGTGATGTCTCCCTCACGCCACATTTTTCTCACACAAATTCAACAGGACTCCATACCCCACCCTGTTCTCCCTGTTTCCCAGTGTTGGGACCCTGTCTACCTTCTTTATATAACCATGCTCCCACTTTATCTATCATCTAGGTAAGCTGTCCCATATATGGTCCTCCCTTTTCCTCTTCTTTGCAATTTCTCTAAAGTGACAAGAACCTTGCATGCTACCCAACTTGCTCCTAAAAAAATCCAAATGGATCTATTTGTATACTACTCTTTTCTTCCAATTTAGAAGGAAGCAGAAAAGTGTCGTCTTCTCTTCATACAACCTCAAAAGCACAAATGGAGGCTATAGCAGCCACTGTCCCCTTCTGCAGGCCAGATTTGTCCCCTTCCACTTTAGCTGGTATCTCTCTGCCAATTAATCAGCTAGCCAAATATTTAACTGCTACCTCTCAACAACATACCATTTGCTCACTGATTATTCTTTTTGTTCCAAGAGTTGACTGGCTTGTGGAGTCCTACACTGGCTTCAACCTTCCACCTCTCACTCTGCTACACAGTGCTTGTTCATTCAGTATTCATACAGCATATAGCAGAGATGATGTGTGTAATGTGCAACGAACAATTACAGTGCAGGAGGCATGCAAAGCAGGAAAAGTGGGCAGTGTCAGGTGCAAGACAAGATAATAGATTGAGTGAGAAGGCAACTGTTGGCATGTGAGTGACAGTAGACGCTGGCATTAGGAGCAGGAGTGAGATAGTGGTGGGTGCTCATTCTATCACTCTCTTGTGCAGGCCTTGATCTGCAACCTGATGCAAAAAAATCATCTTGACATGTATTTCCCTGCTCAAATACATAGGTTAGAAGTGGCAATTGTGATCCAATACATTCTTCCATCTATTTTGTTCGAAAAGGAGCAATTGTTTCTCTCCAATTATTGCTTATGTAAAGGTAATATGCTAACTGAACATGCGTTCGAAGGAGAACATCTAGGGTAACCCATGTGATATCTTAAATAGCCTATATACAATTTTGCGTAACCTGTACGATAGCTTACAAGAGGTAGGAGAGTTTGATTCCACATTCAAGAGGAGATTGTAGTTTTGTAGGATCAGTCAGTTTGGTCTGTCTTCAGCTGTTTTTGAAGATGGCTGTCTCATAAACACTGAACTAACAGTATAAACATTTACTCACCAGTAGCCCCTCTGTCTCCTTTGGGCCCAGTGGGGCCACTTTCACCAGGAATTCCCACTAGACCAACAAAGCCCATGAGTCCTTGTTCACCTTTATACCCTTCAAGGCAAAACAGCAAAACAGATGTGTTATTACATATCTGCTGAGTCAGAATGAACTGGATGCTTTCAATAATGGGTTCTGCCATTTTACCTTTGGTTCCAGGTAAACCTGGTATTCCAGGTCTTCCGGATAGGCCCAGGTCTCCTCTAAGTCCCTTTTGACCTTCTTCTCCAACCACACCTATCTGTCCTTCTTCTCCTTTGGCTCCAGGCGAAGCATCTAGCCCAGGTCTCCCTGGAGGCCCTGGGTAGCCTAAAAGATTTACGCATAGTTTAGACACTCTAAAATAATCAAATGATGAGTTCTTCTAATCAAGTGATTAGAAGACAAAAATGTGCAGCATCTTCATGGGCTTCTGTTCTTGATTGTTTCAGGTTAGTGCAGTGATGAATGATACTGATAGTGCAACTTACACCATCAAGACTTCCAAATAAAAGAGAAATTCTAAGACTGTGAAATGTTATTTTGTCTTCAAGAGGGAAAATGGTTTACTCTGCTGTTTTGATATGAAAACCTCTCAAGCCAGTATGCCTCCTGACAGTATCTTCTGCATGTAGAGTCTCTGGCATTGGCTATTTCAACAGTCAATTTAAAGTGTTGATTATTTTTTTTCCCAGAATAGGGTGGGCTTCTGCCCACTTTTGCTCCTGGCTCTACTTAGCACTACACGTCCCACCCTTTGTCTTACTAGCCAAAACAGTTATCAGTTGCCTCTGATATAGCTGAGTATAAAAAATGTTCAAAGGGATAGCAGTGCGTAAAAACAAAAAAATATATATTTATGCTATTTCCCTAGTACAACTGGTTCAGTAAATTTGCAGCCGATATAAATATGTGAATTTTTTTTAAATATATGTTGTAATGTGTTAACTTATAATGTGCTGTCACGAGAGCTAAGTAAAAATCTACACCAAAAGATCTTTCTCTCTCTGAGTTAATATTGGACTTGGAACTACCGTACATTATATAGCCCATCCTTTGTAAGTCTGTACTACTTCGGAATGCAGATTATTGCTTCTCCACTTTTAAAAAAAATCCCAAACTGTTGAAAATTAACTTCTTGTAGTTGGTGTGTGTGTATGTGTGTGTGTGTTTTAAAACATAGCTTTCTATCAGATCAGCACAAGCAAACAATAGCATGTGCTTACTCTTCAAGCCAGTAACATAAATCTGATTTGGAAACCCATGGTTTGCCAAGAGCCAGAAAGTAAGGGGTCTTTCATACTATGCAGTTATAGCACTGTGATTCCCCTTTAATTGCCATGATTACAACCTGGTGTTTGGACAGTTTGGTCAGAGGACCCCTGAAGATAATTCTCTGGCTGAGCATTCTAAGTGCCCCACCCTCCACTGCCAGTCCCAGGATCCCACAGAGATGCAGCCATGGCGGTTGATGTGTAATCATAGGCCATTTCCGTACTGGAGTGTTATAGCGCTATTATTCCACTTTCAACATCCTATGGAATCCAGCTGGCCCCTCCCTAAACTGCAAACCCCAGGATTCCATAGGATGTTGAAAGTGGAATAATAGTGTTATAACACTCCAGTGCAGAAGTGGCAATAGTGTGAAAGGCCTTAAGTGAATGCAAAAGAGTTAGAAATGCATAAGCCAAGGCTTGGCACTATATGTGAACCAGTGGGATAAACATGTAATTGCTAAACACAGTTTACTTCTGAGTAACCCTGCACAAAGACTTTGCTATGCTTTCATCGAAAGCATTTAGTGTTACAGATTGGCAATATAAAATTACAGAAACAATGTAATGTTACAGAATCTATGAATACACATGAACATTTATGTTGTTAGCTTTAGATCATGAAATATAAGAACTATTTCTCAAAGGAGGATATTCTAACAGTTCTTACACTGTATGTTAACTGAACCAAAGTTCTAGATCAGAAGGCTATGAAGATTTTTGTGGGGAAAACTTCATGTCCTTCCAAACTACAGGCATATACAGTCAAACCTCCACATCAGTAGGTTTAACATTTGAAGATTTGATTATTCATGGAATATTTGCTGCCCTACACCATTTTCACTAGGGACTTACAAGTCTTATATTGTATTTGCAGTCTCTCTGCATGTCTCACAAGACTGAGAGAGACTTGGAGAGACTGCAAATACAAGGCGAGTCCCTATTTAAACATGGTGTAGGGCAGCAGAGGCGGCAGCGAACCCTGCCAGGCCCCACCCCCCGCTTCTGCCTTGTGAAGGAACCCCATCACCTTGAAGGCAAAACTGGCTGGCTGGAATATTCCCCACCATGGCCTATAGATATTCATGTTTTTCCACTTTTGCGAGGGTCTTGCACTACTAACCCCTGCAAATGTGGAGGGTGACTGTACCGCAATTAACAAAATAAAAACATCTGTTTTGTCAGAGGCTTTGTTAATTGAAGCATGTCTGTATTTGCTTACTTTGTTTAGTGCAAAGAGGTTTTTGAGTATGTAAACAAGTGCAATACTCCCCCTCAACACAGTAATATTAGTCAGTCGTTAGAGAAATTGTTCATCCATCTCCTTTTTCTGCTCTTTCTAAATATTGTTGTCTAATAACTTGCTTTAGAATGAGAATGTTGACAACATATTGCAACTGAAAGTTGTATCAATAGCAATTTGTGTTACCTGGTACTCCATCCAAGCCTGGTGATCCCATATCACCTGGTATTCCTGATATATTAGAAATGCCAGGAAGACCTGGCCTTCCATCAGGTCCAGGAAGACCAGGTGGGCCTCGAATTCCTGCCAATTACAAATTAAAGAATTACTACTGGAGATGGAGGCACAGACGGAGTGAGTCAATGCACACTTTCCTTGTCCTTTCAACTGATTAGCCAGCACTGTGTTTCAAAAGGCCTCCATGTTACTTTGGAAGATGGCACAATGCAGGTCTGATCTCTAAAGACACAATGGGTTGCAAAGACCTATGGGCTTCCCTCAACAATCAATAGCTGGAGGAACATGTTCTATATTCCATTCTGGAACATCCTGAATGTATAAGCAACCTATTCCTAACTCAGTTCTTGTCTAATCAAGTCCCATGGCACTTTGGCGTCAGAGGAGGAAGTATTGTGAAACCCACTGCTACCCTAATACAACAAATGCATTAGAGCCCACAGGCTTAGGGGCACATATTCTGAAAAGATGCACACAAAACCCTTGGGCACAAAAGCCTCCTACCTTTCTGTACCCAACATCTTAAATGAGAAATAATCCTGAAGCAGAAAATGGAAGGAAGGCTATTCGCCTACAGATACTTTGTCTTTTCTTAAAGACAACCTAGATCCATATGTTTTGTTAAACAGCGTTCTCAGTCTCTCTCTTTAAATTAAAGTTATTTTTACTGTTTTTATTTACACAGAAGGAAAAATATAACAAAAATAATTTCAGAGATTAGTATCTCACAATTCTTATTACACAGGAGTTTTTATGTAGCTCTAATTCTGTACATATCCAGCCATTACAAGTTTTCAAAGGCATACTGTGGTTTGCATTTCACGGTCTGAGTTGCTCATGCTAGCAAATCCTGCTTTGGAGCATTTGTTCATGCTTCACATTTCAGGGTCACCTCACAAATTTTAATTTTAATTTATAGAGCAAATGTACTCTTACTTTTTGGCACTACAACTGTATTTTCTTACAATTTGGCAAGTGCTTTTTGGCTAAGGAAGATTCAAGGAGGTGGGAAGAATGGTGGCATCATGTCTAAAACCACATATCAATCAAACGTCTATTTGGAATACTATTCAACAAAAACTAACCTGGATCTCCTCTTTCTCCTTTTGGACCTGGAGGTCCTCTACTGCCTCCAATAGGGCTTGGTTCTCCGACTGGACCTCTGTCACCCCAAATACCTGGGAACCCTGGGGGGCCATAACCATCTGGACCTGTTGTACAACAAATAAGAAGAAGAGGAAGAAGGAGAAGGAGGAAGAAGAAGGAGGAGGAGAGGAGGAGGAGGGAGAGGACGATGGGAACGTTCATTCTTTCACATGTTCTAATATGGAAGGCATTGCTTGACAGCTTCAGAAATGTTTGACAAAATCCACTGTGACACGAAAATCAACTGTCTACAATGTATGGCAGCCTGTCTCAGTAAGAGTCAATATAATTTGAACATACCTGTTGATCCTGGCAAGCCCTTAGTACCCGGCAAACCATCTAATCCAGTAAGTCCTCCGGGACCAAATGTACCTGCCAAAGTACCACACACGGTATTATGCATAGATCTATTACTAAATGTTTGCTAAAATATATTATAGAAAACATCTTCATATAAAAAAGTGTCAAAAGAAGATTTTTAAAAATAAGTAGTGTACAATTTGCCTAGCATTTGTCACCACAGGAGAAACGTTTATCTCTTCTGCGGGACGCATTTAGAAAAGCAATAGCAATAGCATGTGTATTTCTATAGTGCTCATCAGCTAAGTGCTCTCTAAGCGGTTTACAATGTATTTAGCTAATTGCTCCCAACAAGCTGAGTATTCATTTTACTGACCTGCGGAAGGATAGAAGGCTGGGTCATCCTGGAGCCCGGCAGGATCAAACTCACAACCTTGTGGCTGCAGTACCAGCATTTAATCACTGTGCCACCAGAAGACTGCTATTACATCCATAATAAGCATATGAACCATGGTGTGCTAGTATTGCATAATTCTCTGATGCCATGTGCAGTTTCTGGCACAAGATTAAAAGTATTTTTTCCCCAAAACTTTATTATTAAAAATAAATGTCAATCATATACTTCCACTGATATTCTTCCCAAATTATCCTTTTTCCTGTAAAAAATGTACAGCTCCTTCTCTTCCACAAAAGTAAAAAATTGAGAGAACTTTAATCACTGTAACTTCATTTTTTTATTTATTAAGATGCAGCAAATTAAAACTGCAGCTTTAGTTCACATTCAAAATTCAGATTGCATACATGTTGGTGCGCTGCTTTAGGCTCTATTGCTCTTAATCAGTGTCTTTGCCTTTAGTTTTTGTTAGAAATTCAACAGTGATTAGTACAAGAATGCCTCAGAGAGGGAAGCGGTAGTACAATTAGACAGCTGACTGACTCAAATTGTCTTCCCTTTTTGTCTACTCTATGTAATGATACCCCCAGAAAAGTTTTTTCAGCTCTTCTTTTCCTGCCAGTCCTCTCTTAGCTGCCTGCAAGAATGCTTAGTACCTCTAAGGAAATTAGCTTGTGGTTGTTAACTGCCATGGTGACCCTATGTATAAGATTCCTCCGAGTCACCCTATCATCAACAGCCCTGCTCAAGTCTTGCAGATTCAGGAACACGTCTGCCTTGATTGAGTGTACCCATCTCAAATGCAGTCTTTCTCTTTTTCTATTGCCTTCCACCTTGCCAAACATTATTGTCTTGGCTTCTAGGGAGAGTTCAGGCTTGATTTACTCTAGGGCCCATTTATTTGTCTTTTTAGCAGTCCATGGTATCTCTACAACTCTTCTCCAGCACCACATTTCAAAGGATTTGATTTTCTTCCTATCAGCCTTCTTCACTGTCCAGCTTTCACAACCACACACAGAAATTGGAAATAGGATGCCATGGACAATCCTAACTTTAGTATTCAATGATATATCTTCACACTTCAGGATCTTCTCTTGTTCCTTCATAGCTGGCCTTTCAAGTCCTAGTCTTTATCTGAAATTAGCTCAGTGACCTAAATAACACTTGTCTTAATAAGAAAGACTTTTACTTTGTATTAGCTAGTGTATTTCTCTTCTTAATTGGATCTCTGACCACTGCCTTCACTCACTACTAATTTGGAAGGTGGGCCATTCTCTGAACCTCTGTTGTGTTATTCAAGAACCCCTGAGAGGCTCTTAATAAGTGTTTAAAAATAAATGATTTTGTGAACAGGCTTCCACAGATGGGGAAAACATATTGAGAGGTTGTGGTATTTATTGCAGTAGTTCTCATTTTTGTCTTTTTTTGGGGGGGGGCAAACAACATTTCTATTATTCTACACTATTTTCTGACAATTCGCAGAATCAGCCACAATATTTTATTCCCACACTTAAGTGGCTTTCTTTCTAATTCATGTAATTGAAATGTGAAAAAAAAGGCTCTTTCTCTTCTTGCATTTAAATACACTTTTTTCTTAGCACTATGATGTTCTAGTGCATCTGTGAAATGCTTTTTAATTTCTAGAAATTCTTAGTCTATCTGATTTAAGGGCTTGACAACATGGCAGATTGTGCCTTCCAGATATTCATGGTTAGTGGGAACAAAAAACCCTCAGAGGCACAGACATGATCTCCATCTTGTAGTTAGTTTGTGGTGTTAGGCATGTAGCTTGTCTCCATCCATCACTGGTTAGACAACAAGGTACATGGTCAGATTTTTGCCTGTCAGTCTACACCCAGTATCAAGGAATTTCTACATCTCTATATGCCCATGTAACCAGAGCAGGGTAGATCATTAGGGAAAACAGTGTGAAAGAGGTAGCCACTATATCCTTGATGTCTTTGGTCTGATTCCTCTACCCTCATGGCTCCTATTAGAGAAAAATAAAGAGAAAGCAATATATACATGCATCTATGTCATAACATGCAATTTGGTTTTAAGAACTTGTGCACTGAAACATCTTTAAAATATTTTTAGCATTTATTGCAAATAGGAAAGGACAGAATAGGATACAAAAATATATTATGATTTACCTTTTGCTCCTGGGAACCCAATCTGCCCAGTACTTCCCTTTTCACCTGGTGATCCAGGAGTACCTGGATCTCCTGGCAAGCCTCGTTCCCCAGCTTGCCCTGGGAATCCTGTGGAACAAATACGTAGTTATGACTTGACATCCATTATATTGTTACTTCAGTAATCAGTGGTAATAGCAAACCTGGACTTATTGCAAGAGTTCTTTGTGAACAACTCCAAAGCTTTTGGGTGGTTTAATTTGAAAAGGGTTGAATTGCCCTTAATTAATTATAAAATGCTTAGATTTTATAACTAAGACTGGGCTGTCTGTGCATCATTATGTTATGCACTAGTCTCATACATTCTCTATATCCAGTATAACATTATAGCAGGGATTGTAAGTAGCCATTCTGCCTTCCTGCACCTACTTAGGATGCATGATAAGGAGTCTATCATGTGTCCTGTGACTGCATGGAAAAGTAGAATCCATGTTTGGAGGAAGCAAGATCAGCCTTGGCGATAGCTAGCAAAGATCTGTTACTTCAGTTCCTCACACAATGTTTATGCTTATCTGTCTTGTGCTTATATAATACTGTACTTGTGAAATATTAGTGAGAGCCACTTTCTACAGTTTTGGTTAGAAGGGCCTTTTTAAAAGAGTAAGCATTGCTTTCACTTTGTCTGAAAAAGCACTGCCTGAAAAATTCAGTGCTCAGTGGCTTATTGTTATTTCCAATAGGGATAGACCTGTGGCATCAATGGACCTGTCTTAGTCGTGATTTACCAAGTTTTCATTGATTTAATGGTCTACTCTAATTGGGACTAACAATTGGATTTTGGTTTGTGTGTCCTTACTATTTAAAAAATAACATGGAGAATGAAGATCTGACCTTGTAGTAAGGGAATTCTTTAAGAAAGACATTCTTCTTATTTTTTTTTTAGAAAAATAAAAATAAAAATAAAAAAGGACAATCTGTCTTCAAATACACTCCATTCCATCAACATTCAACATGAGTATCTTATCAATACAATCATTATACATTCTAGTTTTGTTTATAGTTTCAGACATATATTACAAATTTCCAGATAATTCTTAATTCATGCTGAATATTTCTTTTCTATTACGTCATTATTTGTGAGAAAATGCTTAAAAAACCGTTTCTCTGAATTATATTAATGCGCTATATGTTTATCATATCAATATGAAATTTCATAAAGACATTCTTCTGGTGGACTGAGCCACTGAGATAATCCTCTGGCTTGGACCATCATGTCAGCATTGACTAGAAGTGGGCTTCAAACCCTTCTCTCTTCCTGCATGGTGTAGGGAGGAGCGCTCACATCAAAAAGATTGCTTAGCAGTAGAGGTTTCTGAAGATGTGCTATGTAGGCAGAATTTCCCAATTGTTTTAGTCCACAGAAAACCTCTTACAGAAATGCAGTTCTAATAAGCAAGCAGTTCTTCATAGATACTACTACTCTTTTCCCTTTTTTTTATTATGTATATTTCTACATAAAAATATTTTTAAAAAGAAGAAAAAAAATCACCTCCTTGTCCTGTTACACCAGGTGAGCCTTGAAAGCCCTTTATACCCTCAATGCCAGAAAAACCTGGATCACCAGCTTCACCTCTTTCTCCAGTGGCTCCTCTCAGCCCTGTAAAAATAATAGAATACCATTTTCTGAGGGTTAGTCACTACCAAATTGCATCACAGGAAGGCTCACTCTGGCACTCTTGGCTTCATCTGGCAACTTATGCAGATTCCTCAGTTTTCCTATTGCAACATGAATATTATTGTTGTGTGCCTTCAAGTCATTTCTGACTTGTGGTGACCCAAAGGTGAACCAATCACAGGGGTTTCTTGGCAGAATCTGTGTGGGGGACTGTCCTTTGCCTTCCTTTGAGTTTGAGTGAATGTGACTTGCCTATGTTTACCCACTGGGTTTCCAAGGCTGAACTGCAATTCGAACCCTGGTCTGCCAGCATCCTTGTCCGACATTCAAACTACTACAACACATGACTTCTCTAACATGGATATTAGTTAGATATTAATTAGATATTAGATGACTTGTGGATGAACTTATGAAATAAAATATGCAATGATTGTTCTTCTTTCCACAAATTCAATTTTCATTTTTTAATTTTTTTATTTATTTATTAACCATAGCACAGTACTGTGCTTATTGGGGAAAAACAGTTGGGACAGAATTTGTTTTTAAACTGATACCATTTTTAACTGAACAGGACATTTTAAAGTTTGACCCAGTGCTCTATATCTGATTCCATTTTACTCAACAAAGAATAAAGAAAAATATATATGGGGGAGGGGGGAAGAATAACTAAGGTTACATCCAAACTGATTACAAAGGCCAGAAAGTCCCAGATTTTGTTCCTGTTTTCTTCAAGTTCTGTTTATCTCAGAATATTTTCTGTCAACTCCTGGTATGATCAGAAACTTTTTATGCCAGCTCCACAGATCAGTTTATTTCAACCCTGTATAAAATTGGAAAGAACAGGAACAAACTCTTGGACTTTTCATTAAGTCTGGATGTGCCTTAATAGTTTGCCATGGTCTTTTGTGGTTAACAACAACAACAAAACAGTAAATACAAATTGACTGTATTATCTTTTAAACATCTAAGTTTAATTTAATTTTGGTGGATGTTTTATTTGGTAAACCAACCTGTGTTAAACACAAATGGGAAAGAGATTTGGTAATATACAATCCACAAAAACTTTTTGTGGCAAACAGTTATTGACTATTTTGTTGAAAACTGAAAGGTTTTCTTACTCCACAGAATTCCTGACAATTTGTGGAACGATGTTTAGCCTGATATACAGTCCTCCCTCCACTTTTGTCGGTTTGACCTTCACAGATTTTATTATTCACAAAGCGCACACACGCCTTCCCCTGCCTTCTCCTCCTCTCAGTCCCATTCAAAAGGTGAGGGAATAGGGGGAAGGCATACACGTGCCCTCCTTCCTTGTCTCTGGAGCTCCCCCCTTCCATTCCCTTGCCTTTGGCCTTGGCACAGAGAATGCATACCAAGGCAAAAGGCAAGGGAATGGGGAGGAAGATGAACACTCCCTTCTTTCTCTCTTCAGGAGCTCCTCCTCCCCTTCACTTGCCTTTTGCTCCAATGCAAACAATGGGGAAGAAGGCACACATGCCCTTCCTTCTCCTCTCTGGAGCTCCACCTCCCACTCCCTTGCATTTTTTCCCAGCACAAAGAACACATGCCAAGGCAAAAGGCAAGGGAATGGGAGGAGAAAGCCTTCCTTCTCCCCTCTGGATCTCTCCACTTCCATGCCCTTTGGCCTTGGCGCAGAGAATGTGCACAGAGGCAAAAAGAAAGAGATATGAAGGGGAGGCACGTGAGCACCTCCCTTCTCCCCTCCAGTGCTCCTCCCTCCCTTTCCTTTTCCCTTTTGCCTGATACCGAGAAGAAAGGCTCATGAGCCAGGGCAAGAGAATGGGAGAGGGGAGCCCTGGAAGGGAATGGGAGGGGGAACGCAGGAGGGAGTTATTCACAGTATTTTCACTTTCACAAGAGGTCTGCACCCCAAACCCTCGAGAAAGTGGAGGGCCTACTGTATTAATTTTTACTGACACAGAGATATCTTAAAGCATATCATGAAATGTAACTTTTATTAATCTCCGTACAGTCTGTTCAAGGAATTGTATTTTTATCGTTGAGGCTGTGTTATACTTTTCTCTCTATATATATTTCAATATACTAAAACCACAAATTTTCTCTATTTAAGCCTATGACAGTAGATTTAATTTAACTGAATTTATATATTGATATGTGATGGAAAGTCTGTGACTATATGTGCCATCATCTTACTGTTTCAGATTACTTGGACTCAGATCTAAAGCAACTGAGGCTGTAATCCTATATATATAGCTATGTGGGAATTTCATGGGCCTTACTTCTGAGTGGTTATGTGTTGTATTGTGCTTTGAGTAGTCTTAGGCCAGCGAGAACTTTACAACATTATTTTCCCATCTGGAATTGGGAACTGTAAACTAAAAGGGTCATGAGGATGAACAAGAAATATATAAAGCACTTGGCAATTTATAAATTATTCTATATGCCTTATGTATAATTATTTGTATTGATTTTGTCTAAGCTTTTATGTACTACATACCATTACACATATATACATACCACTGGATCCAGGTAGGCCAGCATCCCCTTTAGAACCTGGTCTTCCTGGCAGATTTATAATATCTCCTGTACTGCCTGTTAGAAGCAAAAATTACCATTCAATTATGTATTTATTTATGTATATGTATCCATATCAAATATGTTTTAATATGAAAATTTAAACACACACTTTCCTAGGGCAAATTTCCTGTTTTGGACAGAATAAGGGAGGCAATTCTCGAGAGCCTTCAGCTCTGATCAGAGAGAGGCAGGGTCATCATGGACTTTGACTCCTTGGCTGGGAGAAGCTATCAACCTCCCAGACTGGGATGGTAAGAGCAGCAATACCCTCCAGAAAAGAAATCATGTTAACTGCTACTTTTACAGGAACTTCTAGTGGGAACAGAGGAAAAAGAGCCTTCTCAGTGGCTTCTCCCAGACTGTGTAGCTCCCTCCCAAGAGAGGCTAGGATCTTCCTCTCCAAGTTGTACTTCCATTGGCAGATGAAAACTTTTCTATCCCAAACAGCTTTAGGGAAATAACTGCAGTCTGCCATTCTTCTTTTGCCTTTTTAATTGATCTGTATTAAATGGTCTTATTTTTACAGTTCAATCACATTTTAGCAATAACTTCTTCTACGGTTTTACTTGTGTCTTCATATTTGTTTTCAGTTATATTTGCCTTAATTTTTGTAAGCTGTCTTGAGTCTCAAGTTTGGAAAGAGTCTATAAATGTATAAATGATAATGATGATGATATTTCAAAAAATCAACTGAACTCTAGGAAAAGTCTCAGGGAACAGCTCTCCACCACTGACTAGATATTAAAAAGGGAGGAGTGGGGAGGCCCTGGCTACCTCGGTGATATTATGAACATAGCCAGACTGTGGGAATGCCCTCCTTGATCATGCCAGAAGAGGCGATATATCCGGGTGATTAACAACAACAACAACAACAACAACAATTGTGGTAACCCTGCAGGCTTACCACAATTTGCAGGACCTTCCTGCCACAGGTTCCTTTTACTGATGCGAAATATTTGTCTTAATGCGATGTACAGTTGAACAAAACAATGCCAAATTTGCCATCTACATAAGCTCTTCAACTGCAGCGTTACCTGCATAAGGCTGAGGAGACAATTGCTCTCTTTAGAGGGGAAGCCATCATTCTCTCCAACTGTGGTTTGCCCATCATTTCACGGGCCTCACAAATGCACACCCACAATTGACTTTAGACTGGTACTTGGAATTTAAGTTGTAATTTCTTTAAGTCTATAGGGCTGTTTAAAGGCTGTTTAAATTTCTTCCTTGGGGGTTGGGCATAGCTTTCCTTCTGTTTTTATTAGAAATGGATTCATGGATGGCACCTTGGAACAGCCCATGACAACTTCAGAGAGAAACTAAGGTTTGTTGACTCAGCCTGGCTGGTCAGTTAGAGAATAATTTTACAGGTATAGGGAAAAGGGACTGTGGAGAAACCCAAGGGAAGATCACCATGATTGCTTATGGCATGGTGTAGATCCCCCTCCATCTGTTCCAGTCTACAGAAAGCTGCAAGGCTTTAAACACTCTTGAAAGAGGCCTACAGACAAAACTCAGAGCCTCTGCCCGTGTACTGGCTTTCAGACTGCTCTCTTCCCTTTTTTCTGGGAGGATTTGAGAGTGGGGGAGTAGTTTAAGAAAGTCCAATGGCTCCATTAACCTCCACGCCCAACAAAGAGAGAAGTTTCCTCATGGGTGGGAAGCCATAGCTTACACTATGCAAGCACTACGCAAGTAATGTACTGAAGACCACTGTAACACAATGTATGAGAAATGGTGAATACACATAGTTGTCACATCAATGCACAATGCAGAGAGGCAATATGCAATGCAGAGTGTGCATTGAAACACTACTCTAAGTGCATTATTGCACAACTGCAATAGTTCTGCATGCTGAACTCTGCCCCTACTCATCATTAGCTGGATATACCTGTTCTGCACTGCCCCAGAAAGTATTTCTGTGTGCCTAGAACATCACCAACAGGATTCTGGCCAGTGTGTCCCCTGGTTGTGACAGTTAGAGCTCCACAGAGCCATCTGCACTCCACTAAGATCTGTGATTCTGCTTGTGGCACTTAAGCCTGAAATGGCCCCTGTAATGGTTATTCTTCTTATGCTCCCCCTTGGAACTTCTTCTATAGGAAGAAAGAAAAGAATCTTCTGCAAGAGATCATTTCCTCCTCCAAGTGCCAGGCTTTCTGCTGCCCTCTGTTATCTCCTGTGCCCAGGCCCTTTTGCCCATCTTATGAATTCAGGGTAGATGTTTTTCCCCCAATACATTCAAATGGATAGTGAAAACTAGCCAAGAGTTCCCACTACCATCCATCTCCCATACTGCAGGCTCTCCTTTTTGACTGCCAGAGCCCTCTGAGGTCTGAGTTTCCAGGATGCGCCACTCTCTCGCTTCCCTGCTTTTGCAATAGTGTGTGTGTGAGAGGCTCCTACCAAGGCTCACATGTCCTGAAGATCAAGTACAGATGGAGGAATCTTTAGTCATCTTATCTTGCAGTGCCTCTTCCCTTCAGCTGGCACACTTTGGGAGAAAAGGCTCAAGGGAGCATCAGCTGGGTAGGGTTGAGGGAAAGGAGTGCAAGCTGCCATTGGTCTGTGAGTATATATGCCTTCAAGACACCTGTCAACTTCTGGAGATTCCATGAATTTCATAGGGTTTTCTTAGGCAAGGAATACTCATTGGTGGTTTTGCTAGTTCCTCTCAAGCTTAAAGCACCTGGTACTCATTGGTGGTTTTGCCAGTTCCTCTCAAGTATAGCTTAAAGCACCATGACTAACCCCACTTATACCATTTCTGCACTAGATTGCTATAGGGCTATTATTCCACTTTCAACATCCTATGGAATCCTGGGGTTTGCAGTTTAGGGAGGGGCTTCAAAGGCCCCTCCCTCAACTGCAAACCCCACGATTCCATAGGATGTTGAAACTGGAATAATAGCACTATAACAGTCTAGTGCGGAAATGGCCTTAGTGTCCAAGATCAGATGAAATCTGGTGCCTTGAAGTTAGTTAGGCAACTGTTGCCATTAATAGGACTTTTAACATGGTGCAGAAAAAGCCCCCACTCTGTTGCCACTTCTTAGCAATCCAAAGGATGGGTCTTGGCCCACTGTACCTAATAGCTTGGCAGGATGAGGAGAGGGGAGAAGTAAGTGCTCGAACGGGAGCTGTGGTGGCAGTTGCAGGACTGTGGACATCTGTTGTATTGCAGCTCCCCAAAGTCCTGCCATAGAGGATGAAGGGCTTCTGCAAAGTGTGCCCTGTAAAAATTTCCCCCACCTGGATGAATCATCCATGGTTTTTGCTAAAACATGTTAGTCTGGAAGGGACAGAGAAGAACAAAAGAAAAAGAAAGGGGCTGGGGATGTTGAAACTCTAGACTCCACACATTTGTGGAGGGCCCACCACAGACACTGGTTCCTAGGCTTGATGCAGGGCTGCCAGGAGGAGAGCCTTCTCCTCAGCAAATAAGTCAGTAGTGGTGGAGTTTGGAGTGTGTGAGGGGGGGCAGGGCTACAGCACGAGGAGCGTGGCCACCGTGCATGGGGCATGGCTGCAATGCATGGGGGCGTGGCCAGGGTGCACAGGGGCATGGCTACGGGCCGGGACGCCCCAGAAACATTGCCGCACAGGGCAAACTGCCCCCTCTATCCCTACGCAACTGTAAGTCAGAGTGCAAGCTGGATCTGCCCCCTTCTGGGAGGGCTAATTTGGAAGGATACGAAACGCCTTTCTTATTCTGCAACAGAATCCTTTATTACTTTTACTACCATAAAAAGGGCGACAGATGAAGTCAAAAGGAAATATACAAATATTAAGAAGATATGAGAAGTCAAGTTCAAAGATTAAGATATCTTTCTGGAGAATTTAGCTTGTTCCGTATTTGGTCACTGGCGATGGCTTTTTATTCTCCACACAACTGTATACACGTAGTAAATTCATTTTTGAAAGCTCAGATAGATGGTATGTAAATAAACTCACCGACTTCCCCAGGCTGGCCTTTGTCACCAGGTACACCAACAATCCCTGGAAAACCCTTTTCTCCCTGTCATGTGGTTGAAAATGGATATCAGGATATTAATCAGAATGAATATCACCTTTCCTTTTCATTCTCTCTGGATTTTGTCTCCAATTCTCTCCAAATCTGCCTTTTCATAATTAGTATTTACAAACAGAACAATCTGTGTGATTAAAACCAAAGTAACTTGAAATAAGAAACAAATGAACATATATATAATTTGCATGCTTTGGGTCTCTGGAAGTGTGTTTTGGGTAGATTTACAGAATTTGGTGTTGGAGATTCTGGCATTTTGCTTATCAATTTGTACTGAAGTAAACATCCTGAAGATAAAAAGTGGAAAGTTTGACTGAAATATGCCAACTCACACACACACACACGCACAATTTGCTCACCCTTCGTCCTGTGGTTCCAGGGAAGCCAGAAATGCCCGGAGGTCCTGTGACACCAGGATACCCTGGAACACCTTTTGCTCCTTTAAGTCCAATGTCTCCTTTCTGACCTTTTTCAAAACCTGGAAATCCAGGTAAACCTGGCCTTCCTGCCTGGCCAGGTATGCCCAACATTCCTTTACTGCCTACAAGACAATTCAAAATGATAATTTAGTGTTAGCATAGCTGATAACTAAGCTTCCATATCACATAGTCTAATTTCAAACAGACTGAGCATTCTCACCAATTCCTTTCCTCATCTTGAAAGTGGAATCTTAAGATGTCCTTTCTCAATGAATTAACAGAAAATGTTACACTGAATTAAGGTTGGACACACTTAATATATCACTTCAGTATTGCTTTTTGTCATTTTTCATTACCTATGCCTTGGATTAATGTTTTAGATTATGTGCTTTTTGTCATGCAGAATGAACTGTTTGAATTAAAAAAATGGTACATGTGACAAATGCCCAAACAACACTCTAGTAGTTTGTTATATCACGTTAATTCTGATTATGTTGCAGCTCCTCACCTTTGAAGCCAGTGGTCCCTTTGATACCACTTTCACCTTCATCTCCCTTTTCACCTTTTGCTTCTAACAGCATGCCTGGTACAATTTTAATGGGTGCTCCAGGTAGACCACGGTCTCCACGGTCACCTATTAAGAATAAATTCTCAATAAAAGTTGCCATAAGGGGTCTCAAAGCAGAAAAAAGCCTAACACCAAGTCAGATCTCTCTCAGTACTATTTACACTGACTAACAGTGGATCTCTAATAAACCCATGTCTCTAAGTTCAGGCTCCTATTTTGTTACTGAATGCATATGATCTACAAATAAAGAAAAGTTTGTGCTTTTTACTCCCCTGTACAACATGTAAGCTACACATTTAGGAGAAAAGATAACTGAAGAGGAAGACCATTTTCTCCCGTCATGAATGCCTTTCTTCTTACCACTTTTTATTACTAAATGATGGTATATTTTCCTATGATCAGCAGTTTGAAGATCTTCCAATACAGTCTACTGGTCAGCCTGTTGAGCAGGTATGGAGGCAACCCATGTTTAGATCCCCATTCAGTCATGGATGTGCCATGGCACACTGGGTGACCTGGACTGGTTGCTCTCTGTCAACCTCTTACCTCACAAGGATGTGGTTAAGTAATAAATGAAGGTGGGGACTAATGTTGCTGTTATATATCCCTGTACTGCATTCAGAGTGGCTTACACATTCATTAATAAAAATGCAAGCAAAATAATAAATTAAAATACAGCTGAACAATGACCAGAAGAACTATGTGGCTGCTGTGGGCTCCTGGTGGAAAAGGAAACCCCCCCACAAACAAACAAGAAAAGAAAAGAAAAGAAAATCTTGAATCACAGCACTGAACATTTTGATATGAGGAATCAGCCAGAGATGCCTCTGTGGGCCCTGTGATGAAAGCAGCTAGACAAAGAGCCTCCTTCTTCTAGAAACACAGGTAGAAAAATTAAAGCTTAATTCCCATATGCATTTGACCAAACAGGACTTGACTTCAAACAAAACATACTTAGCATTACACTTTAAGACAGTTTTGGTACAATGAGTACCTTCAATCTAAATTAAGCGCATCGTTTTTCTTTTCTTTTTAAAAGTGTGTTTCAAACTGGATCCAAATATATCTCATGTACAATAAGAGTGGTTTATATTACTGACAAAAAATACCTTTCCATCCTGGTTCGCCAGGCAGCCCTTGAGGACCTTGCCATCCAGTGAAGCCACTCTCTCCACGGGCTCCCTTCCCTCCAGGCCTCCCTTTGAAGCCCATAGCACCTTTGAAACCTCCAATTCCAGGAGACCCTTTAGCACCTTTTGGCAAAAAATGTCAAAGAGAAATCATAAGTCAATCTAACAAGGTCACCTTTACCTGGTTCTTTAGGTTAAGGCCAAACCAGATTTAAACATACACATACACACAGAGACATACAGACACACAAGTATAAAAACAGGCAACAAAATATTAAGGTGATAAGTTCCGGGCAGGAAAACAAATCACCACACAAGGATAATAAGTAAAGGTGAAGTTACTAAACATAAAATGTTTCAATTAAAGTAGTCACTGAAAATTTAACGCACAAAAGTGGATCATGATCACCTTTGGATATGCATTCAATAAAAAAGTCAGGGAAGGGCGTACGGAGGGTGGTGTTGCATAGCACATCAAAGAGAGTACAGTTTCAAGCAAACTAGAAACCTCAAAATGGCAATTTCCTTGACAGAATCACTGTGAATGACAATACAAGGTAGTTTAGCATGGTGGGCATGCTATGGTGCTCCTGGCTAAAATGTCTGATGTGATACTGAGATAGAAAATGCAGTCAGGTAGGTACCCAAAGGAAAAGATTCTGTAGCAAAGGATTATTACACTCACACAGAAAAGATAAATTAACAATCAGTTCCTGTGAAACAGATAAAAATTTTTGATGCCTTAAATGGTTGTATCCTACAACATGTCAGGGGAGATCTGAGCAGAGGGAAGGTGACCTTCAGTTCACCTTGAGTGGTGCCTTGGACCTTACACAAGATGTATGCTGCCGAACCAGTGATCACAAGACTATCAATATTAATTTATATGCAGATTGGAAGATTGCCAAGAAATTCTGATACAGTTACATTTGATTTCAAAATAACCACCTTCTCAAAAACAGGGATTTTGGTAAAAAAGAAGCTGAAAGGAAAAGGTAAGAGAATTGATTATTTACAGAGAGCTTATGGTTTACTTAAGTTTAGCAGAATGTACATTGTTAAGTCAGGAAAAGTACCTTCTAATCCAAACATCACCAACATACATAATGAACAGTTTCAAAGAAAATTTTGTCTAGACAAAAGTAAGATCTTAAGAATAAAGAAACTTCCATTGGGCCTCCTGGAAGCTTGGCACCTGTGAAATGAGTGAAATGAGCTGGGCCTGAGACGACTCACATCTCAGTCCTGCAGCCACACATTTTTCTTGGGTACGATACCGATCGATATAACTCTGGAAGCTCACTAAACAGTGTATAGAGACGAGTCTGCCCCTAGCCAGGCCAGCCCCTCTGCCTATTTGACAGATGATGAACTGAGCACTACTAGTTCTTCCACCCATAGATAAAATGGAGTTGATGACAGAAGTGTGAAAGATGGTTACAAGATTATTTGAGGCCCTTACAAAATATAGTTTCTACCAATTTTTCACAAGAATCTTTGGGCCAGCTTTCATTGCTAGGAGGGTTGGTTGCATGTAAGATCAAGGCAGCCAGCTCTGTATACATGACAGGAACACTGAACTGGTCTCTGTATAAAGTGTTTTTTGAGAGGTGGGTGGTCCATGTAATTGATTTACTAGTGTCTGAGGGGACTGGCTCATCCTTACTTCCATATCTTACAAAAAAATATAAAGAAAGGTACATTTAGAAAAATAGTTAGAAGATATTGTTTTTGCTCAATTGGTTTGATAGGAGCATGATTCTACCACACTCTTCTTCTGTAGATAAATAACATTCTCAATGGCAGCCATGTTTACCATGGTGCTCCACTACTCCCAGTCATCTCTGTTCCGATGCTATGGGCAGGAAAGCCCAGGTGGAACCATAACATTGAGGGCACGCATTAAGAACTGGCATCAGAATTGAGAGAAGGGACAGCATCTGGAACAATAGTGACCTTCCTGCATCAGTTTTCTGTGGGTTACAGTTTGTTGAAGGGACAATGGAAAAAACATAGGAAACAAAATTGCAACAACTCACTGTACGAAAGGTTGGCTCAAACATCACCGCCTCTAAGCAAAACTGGTCTGCAAAGGCAGGAAAATCCTTCCTGTGGAGGAGGTATTATATGTCCTACTTTTTTGAATTAGGAGTAGGTACGATTATCCAAAGTGATTAAGAACATTTTTCAGGAGTCTTGGGCCATTTCTGCATGGCATCGCTGTCCCACCATGGGGATCGTTTTGCTGTTGGACTACAAGTCATGCTTTTGCACAATGTCATTGTAGTCCTGCTGCCAACACGTCTCCATCCGTTGCAATTGTGGGATATTCCATTACCAGAGAAATCTGGTAATGTTCCCCAATTACCAGATTTGTCCTGTCACCAGCGGCCGTGTGGAAATGGCAGAAGTGCGATCTATGTGCTCCCTTCCCCAGTGCAGCATGGGAAGTGGCCAGCTGCCTTGTGGAAGGAAGGAGCATGTCCCTTGCACGAGCCTTCGGCAGGCAGTTGGCCGGGTGCAGAGAGGAGTGTTCAGGTCCCGCTCCCATCCCGGCAGAGCACAACAGGATGACAATGGGAAATGGTAAGGTGCAGAAAGGGCCTTGAGCTTTCATTTTTACTATATGCCAAAGGTGCAGAATTAATTGCTCATGAAGTATATGGAGGACCATTTCTAATGTGTTCGCTCCATTTATATTTACCAATTTATGACTGGGGTTAGTTGACTAAGATATGCCATAAAGCAGTCTCACTCTTGCTCTTTTTTAAAAGATTGACTGTCATGTCACTCTGAGCTCAAGAATATTTCTGCTGTTATTGTCATTACCTTTTGGACCTGGGAGACCGGGCATTCCATCTAACCCAGGAAGACCAGGATCACCAACCTTGCCTTTAGCTCCAAAGAGACCTGGTTCACCGTTGTCACCTGGCAGACCTTTCATGCCTATGGGACCAGGTTGTCCTGGGTCTCCTGGATCCCCTCTGTCACCAGGTGAGCCTATAAGGAACCATGTAGGAAAGAAAGAGAATACACACTGGATTATGACGGAGACTTTGGAATACTATCATAGTACAAAGCTTGAGCGAATCTGAACAAAACAACAACAACTGAATGAATATTTAACAACCTGCAACTCATCATGTAGTATTTCTAAACTGAAATACTAAATTGAAATAACAAAATGAGAGCTTTTCTTACTTGGGTCCATTTCCACCCTACACTGTTATAGTGCTATTATTCCACTTTCAACATCCTGTGGAATCCTGGGGATTGTAGTTTCCTGAGGTCAAAGAGCTCTGTGGCTGAAAATTCCAAAGGCCCCTCCCTAAACTTCAGATCCCAGGATTCCATAGGAGTTTGAAAGTGGAACAATAGCACTTTAACAGCATGGTGTGGAAAGGCCCTTGGAAAATGGTCCCTTTTGATAGCCAAACAACTCTCTTTTGCAGTCAGCCATCAATCCACACAGATGAGAACTCAACTTGTGATAGATAACTCCACCTACATTTGCCTACTTGTCTTTATTATGCAAATTACAAGGAGCTTGAGCATATCCATCAAACACAGAAAAAGGATCAGTTATTGCTAACAAAACTTTTACATTACAGCAAAGAAGTACATTTCTGCCAGCAGAAGAAGTTTGTGCTTAATCCTAACAATCTACAGCAGACACATCTTCAGCCTTAGGCCAGAGTCCCGTTAGTTAAAGATGCTTTAACCCCTACTTATGTCAAAGTAAGTACTTTTAAAGAGGTTGCAGAAGCAAGTACCCTGTATTTCCCTGCACAACACATTTCAGCAAGTGTGTGAGGGCAGCCAGAGACTTCTGACCACAGCTTCTTCCTCCAGCCACTGGGGGTGTTTCTGGACATTGTCTAGCTGTCCTTGCACAGATGGACCAGAAGAAACACCTTCCACTTTGGCCATTTCTGCACTACACCATCATAGTGCTACTATTCCACTTTCAACATCCTATGGAATTCTGGGGTTTGCAGTTTAGGGAGGAGCATTTAGAACTATCAGCCAGAGAGCTCTTTGGTGTCTCTAAACTACAAACTCCAGAATTCCACAGGATATTGAAAGTGGAATAATAGCACTATAACAGTGTAAGGCAGAAATGGGCTTTGCTGGAGGTGATGGTTTCTGCTCCTCCTCTCCCGGGTGCCTGAGGACAGCTCCTGAGTGCATTTCCCATAGTCAATCAGCAACCAGGGGGCAGAGGTGTGCCTGGGAGCCTCCGGCTGTCCTTGTGTGTCTAGTGGAGGAGAAGAAGCATCTGTGAGCTCTGACCATTGGCGTAGGTCCTCTGCTGGAGATGTCCTGCCAGTATTCTTATTGCAGCTTAGCCCTAATCTGTATAAACTTACACGTCAGAAAAACAGTTCTTCAAAAGAGCACACCACATTTGTTTTTCAAATAATGCACAGATGTGTGCTGCAAAGGCCCCAACCCAGAAGAGGCATCCACATCCCTTATTGCCTTTTATGCCAAAGAGAATGTGCCCCTTAAAACACTGTAACCAGCAGGTTTTATAAACTATTCTTTAAAAAAAAATCTACTGACCATTTGATTGGTACTTGGTACCATTTGGACTAACTGTAATGCACTCTGCATGGGGCTGCCTTTGAAAAGTGCTCAGAAACAATTGGCCCAAAGAGCTGCAGGTAGATTGTTAACTGGGGTTGGCTACAGGGCGCACAAAACTCCATTGTTGCAACAGCTGAACTGGCTGCCAGTTTGTTTCCAGGCACAATTCAGAGTGCTGGTTTTGACCTATAAAGGTCTGTACAGCTTGGACATAAATTATTTGAAGAGCTATATATGAACACCGTAGAAGCCCCATGGAACTTTAAGATTATCTGGAGAGGCCCTTCTCTCTGTCCCACCACCCTCTCGGGTGTGTTTGGTGGGAACAGGGGAGAGAGTCTTCTCTCTAACTGCTCCCAGACCTTGGAGCTCCCTTCCTAGAGAGCCCAAGATGGCCTCACCCTTGTTCTCCTTTTGCTGACAAGCTAAGACATTTTTGTGCCAGCAGGCTTTTATAAATTGACTGGATGTGGGCTCCTGATGCTATGCAGGTGTCTTTTAAGACTGGTATAGTATAATATATTTTAATATATTTAATATTAATATTTTTAACATATAATGTTTTAATGTTACAAATAGTTTAATTGTTTTTAACTTTTATATTTATATTTTTACACATATTTTAATTTGTTCTGTTCTAATGTTGTTAGTTGGCTTGAATCCCACTGTTGGGAGAAAGGTGGGATATAAATAGATAGATAGATAGATAGATAGATAGACAGATAGATAGATAGATAGATAAATAATCATGTAATAGGTTTTCAGTTTTAACTAGTGAATATATAGTTATAGACTTTGGATAATGACACTCAATTGTGTTTATAAGAATATGGTTATATTTGGATATAAAGATGTTTCTAAATACATAACAGATTTATAGTATTAACTATTGAAAATAATTAATTAAGTCAGTAAGTAGTTTAAAAATTAGTAGTATTAAGGTTATTCAGCAGTATTAATGTTCTTTATCGTGCAAGTAAGTTGTAACAGAATGTAACAGAAGAAATATGAAGATATTTTGTTAGATACTTTAAGAAGAAATAACTTAATGTTCTTTTCTTTTTAGAAAGTATAAATTGGGGGAGAGGGAAGGTTAGATATCCTTTTTCGATAGGCTAGAATTGAGTGGCAGATTATATTCCATCTAAAAGAAGAAGGGGGAGGTAGATTCTTTTCTGTTGGTTTTTCTTTTTCTTTTTCTTCCCTCCTTTCCTTTCTTTACTTTCTAACTTTTAATGTGTACATTTTTATGTTCTTTTCCCCCTTCTTCTTTTAATATTTATTTATATGTCTGTAGTGTTTTTTGGAAAATGTTAATAAAAATAACATTTAAAAAGATATTCAGGGACAGTTCTTTTGAATTATTTATTTGTTTCTTCAAAATTAACAAATGGTCAATAGAAGTGGATTTTTCACATCTCTTTTACTGCTAAAAGATTAACACTTTGTTACAGGAAAGATAATTTTTCTCTACCTGTGATCCAATGGATAAGAAGATCTAATGACACTTGCAACATTTGAAAGAATGATGTATAGATGCAATTTTCAAAGGGACATATTTGGACATTTGGTCAACTTTTATAGAAGCTTCTGACTAATATGGTTGTTTTCCTCCTTTCACAGTTTTATTTTCCTGCGTTTACTATATTGAAACATTATTTTATATAACTGAGATTCCTTTTGAATGTAAATATTAAAAAAAAACAACAGCAAAACCTCCATGGAGATTAGAATGGTTCTTAATTTTAGCAGTGCTACACAGAAAAAGACAAAAATTCATAAGAATGCTTGATGTGCTGTACATAAAGAAATGTTTAATGTTGCATTGCATATGCAACACAAGTAGCAAACGAACAAGATGTGAGGCTAGAGAGAGATGTGAGGATCTGTGAAGTGGCAGGAGATGTGGATTTGCATTGGGCACTACACATGGATTCCCACTATTTTAAAGATCCTCACATCTCTCTCCAGCATTGTGTCTCATTCATTTGCTACTTATGTATGAGATGTTAGGCTGGAGAGAGACTAAGGATCTGAGCGACAAATGAGCAGGAGTGACACAGCTGCCGCACTGAAGACAGAAGCAGGTGACTGGTTGTAAAAGGTTTCTGCTTTAAAAGGTTTTTGGATTTCTGGATAAGGGATACTCAACCTGGAACTACTTGTGGATATGTGAATTCCTCTACTGAGTGCTCCCATTGGTCCACCATCTCTTCTCTTCACCCTGAATGTAAAATTTACCCTACCTAAAGGTGAATGGCTTGCCATCTGTTGTCTTGTGAATGAGAGGGGGCTTACGAAGGTTTATTTGTGTGGTTCCCATTTATGGCTTTCATTCTGAGTTTCTATCTGACATGTAGTACCTGTTGTTCCTTTGAGGAGCTGCATGTCTTCTAAACTGGATTGAGAGGTTCATGCCAATGGATTAGATCACATGGGAGCCTGCAGTCTGTATGCTCCCTCACATTCTTCAGCTGCTCAGCAAAGGATGAGCTGAGAAGCAGACACATAGTCTTTGGCACTTCCTATGGCCAATCAGCCAGACAATGAGGACAGAGGCAGCTGACTGGTGCAAGAAATACTTGAGGAGAATGCTGATCTGTCCATTCCCCAGCAGTTTCAAGTACCAATAAGCTGGGCAGCAAGGAATGATGTCAGAGGCAATGACTTCTCCAAGTGCTGAGAGGGAGCTCCTTGTAGGAGCGAGGCAGGCAGGGCATAGGCATGTGAGTGTTGGGAGAAAGAGGGTAAGAGGAAATGTGTGAGGGAAAGGCTGTGGATGTGTGTTTGTGTGTGCATAAGAGTCCCTGGGGTAAAGGCTAGGAGAGAGAAAGGGAGGGAAAGACCAAGTTCTGCCTGCCATCAGCACACAGCTCTGGTCCTTCCTCAGTATGTGGGCCCCAGGGACAAAGAGGAGCTGAACCATGTTTGAAACATAAGAATATCTTATTACAGGATAATGACCAAGCTGCACAAACAAAAGTATGAGTTAAAACAGGTTCAATGAGAGTATAAGAAGAATTGCTCACCTACAAATCCTTGAGATCCTTCTCTGCCCATGGGCCCTTGCTGGCCTGGCATTCCAGGGAACCCGAACGTTCCTGGCAGTCCTGGCACACCCGTTGTGCCTACTGGCCCTGGAGGTCCACGGTACCCTTTGGCTCCAGGAGGGCCTGGAATACCATCACTCCCTAACAACAGATACATAAAATAAATCATTAGCAACAATATGTATTCTGCATCCAGACATAACAGTTGGATCTGATTAAACTAGTCAACTTTTCTTCCCACTGATATCAGTAGGACTTGCCTATTTTGTCCCACTGAAATTGTTCTGTACCTTCAAGTCATTTCTGAGTTATGGTGACTCTAACCTATCAAATGGGTTTTTTGGCAAGATTTGTTCAGAGCAGGTTTGTCATTGCCCTTCTCTGGGGCTGAGAAACTATGTCTTGCCAAAGGTCGCCCAGTGAGTTTCCATGGTCAAGCAGGGATTTGAACTCTAGTTTCCAGAGCCCAGAGTATCTATAGTGGAATGCTGATAGATGAAAACCTCAGATATACTGCTTATTCTTTTATCATGGCCACAAAACTCCTCTTGGCTGCAACTTAGACAACCCAGTTAGGTAGGTACATGTGGCTTGGATGTATAGGCTCTGAAAGTCAGCTTCATTATTTTACTAACAACACTCCTTGGTGCTAAATCACCGGAGCGAAATCAAATAATTTTGAAATTTTCAAAAACAGTATGCTAGTATGCTCTGTGGTGTGCTCTGAAACTATGCTTGTGAATCTTTTGTGCATACAGAACTCCATAACTCTGCATCAGGGAGGGAAAGCTGCTGGACTGGGCTCAAATCCAGCCTGTCAGGCCACCCTACTCAGCCCATGAAACATCATATCTTGCCCTCAAGCCACCACTTCCTCCCCAGAGGATGATGGAAAAGCAACTCCCATCTGATCTACTGCCACCTCTGCTTCCTCCTCCTCCTCCTCCTGTCAGGAAAGGTGAGAGATGAGCAACCATAATGGGGACGAAAACCATCTCCAAGCTAAGGGGCTGCCTCAAGGAATGGTCTTTGAGGTAATGGCTTCCCCCCTGCTCACCCCACACAGTGCTATTGACAACTTTCATGAGAACAGTGCTGTCGCTAGGCAAGTGTGGTAAGTGTGGGCCACACCAGGTGAAATCATCAGAAACAGGGAGTAAGAAATTATTACTTAATGGGAGGAGAGAACATGAGAGAGAACAAAAGTCAAGAAGAGCAGCATTTGTTTGCTGTGCATGTGCACACCCACATACAAACGCACTGAGGGAGGAAAGCGTTTGGCAAGAGGAGGTGCTGCCACCAGGATGTACCAGAAAGAGCTACCAAGTGGAGGGGAGATTTGAAGGGAAAACAAACATGAGAAAGAGGAGAGAGGGAAGCCATAACAGCCAGCGTTGAATGGGATGAGTGTTCTTCCGCTGGCATTCTCCCTCCATCTGGGTCTGGGTCTGGCTGCTCCTTGGAGGGTGCAGCTGCCCTTCCCTCTCCCCCCCCTCTCTCTCTCAGACTCAAGTTTGCAATTCTTAAAAAAAAAAGGTGCTTACATGCATGTAGCTGACTTCCTCACCTACATACTCCCCAAGCCCTCATTTAGGGAGAAAAGCAGCAGCTCTTGGGATTGCAAACTAGCCTTAAGAAAACTGTGTGACAAGGAGGGAGGAAAGAATTGTGCACTCTGTGTGTGTCTGTGCCCATGTACCTCCCCATCAGTCCAAAGTGCACTGGGGTCGGGCTAGCAGAGCCCCCTCCCCTGTTGCTGGGACTCTTATTGTCTCCCCACTTACTAGCCTTTCTTATGGGAAAGGAGCCCTGCTCACAGAGTAAGGTCTAAGATTCATATTTAAATTGGCAGGGCTGAGTTGCGCCAACAGCTGATTTTGGCAAGTATTCTAAGAGGGAGTGGTGGACTTTAGCGATGGTTGGAACTTCCAAGATAGAAGGACAAGAAGGAGTTTAAGAGTCCTGTGGAGTGAGTGGTTTGAGGCCTTGGCAAGGGAAATATCTCCTGAAATCTACTGTTCTGTGCAGGTCTTGCAGATTTAGGGATGTGCCTTCCTGGATTGAGTCTATCCACCTGTAATGTGGCCTTCCTCTTTCCCTACTGCCTTCTACCTTTCCAAGCATTATTGTCTTTTCTAGTGAGTCATGCCTTCTCATGATATGGCCAAAGTACAAAAGCCTCAGTTCAGTCATCCTGGCCTCCAGGGAGAGTTCTGCTCTACGACCCATCCATTTGTCCTTCTACTAGTCCAGGATATGCATAGAACTCTTCTGTAGCACCATATTTCAAAGGAGTTGATTTTCTTCTTATCAGCCTTCTTCACTGTCCAGCTTTCACAACTATACATAGAATTTGGAAATACAATAGCATGGACAATCCTACATTAGTACTGAATGATAAATTTTTACACTTCAGCATCTTGTCTAGTTCATTCATAGCTGCCCTTTCAAATTCTCGTCTTCTGATTTCTTGACTGCAGTCTCCATTCTGATTAATGACTGAGCCGAGGTATGGAAAATCTTGAACTATTTCCATGTCTTCATCATCTCCTTGAAAGTTATATAAATCATTCTTTTTGTTTTCTTAATGTTCAACTGTAAACCCGTCTTTGCACTTTCTGCCTTCACCTTCTTCAGTAACCGTTCTATGTCTTGGTTGTTTTCTGCTGGTAGTATGGTGTCATCTGCATATCTTAAATTGTTAATGTTCTTTCCCCCAATTTTCATACCTCCATCCTCTGAGTCTAATCCTGCTTTATGTTCAAAATGTTCAGCATACAGGTTAAACAGATAGGGTGATAAAATGTAGCCTTGCCTGATCCCCTTGCCAACTGGAAAACATTCTGTTTCTTTGTGTTCTGTTCTAATAGTACCATTTTGTTCTGTGTACAAGTTATGTATCAGGACAATCAAGTATTGTGGCATATCCATTTCTTTAAGAGCAATTCATAGTTTGTCATGATCTACACAGTCAAAGGCTTTGCTATGATCTATGAAGCACAGGCTGATTTTCTTTTGAAATTCTTTCGTGTGCTCCATTATCCAACATATTTGCAATACGATCTCTAGTGCCGCTTCCTTTCCTGAACCAAGCTTGGACATCTGGCATTTCTCACTTCATATATGGGAGAAGTCTTTGTTGTAGAATTTTGAGCACAATTTTGCTTGCATGAGAAATTAATGCAGTGGTCCTGTAGTTACTGTAATCCCTGCTGTCCTCTTTCTTGGGGACTGGAAGGTATATTGAGTTTTTCCAATCTGTGGCCATTCTTCAGTTTTCCATATTTGTTGACAGATTTTAGTCAGAACTAGAGTAATTTCTCTCTCTGTAGACTGAAGCAGCTCTATTGGTATGCCATCTGTGCTTGGAGATATATTTCTCCCAAGCTCTGAGTGTAGCTTTTATTTTCATTTCACTTCTTAAAATTGGAGCTTCATCTTCATATGGTTTGTCCTTGAATGAATCTGTCAACCGTTCATCTCTTTTATCTAGCTTTTCCGTATATTGTTTCCATCATCTTTTTATTTCTGCTTGCTCATGTAACGTGTTCTCATGCTAGACGTAGAGCATCCCCACTCCTGGTTAAATTTCCCTTTGACTTTTTGAATCCTGTAAAAGAGGTCTCTTGTTCTTGCTTTTTGGTTGTCACTTTCTAGTTCTCTGCATTGATCATTATAGTAGTTCTCCTTTTCCCAACACATAAGTCATTGAAGAATTCCATTCAGGGTTCTGACTTCTGTCACCTTTTACTTTTGCTTCTCGTCTGTGCTTAACTGCTTGAAGAATTTCATTTGTCATCTATCTGGTCAGAGCTGTCATTATTACTCAACTACAATGCTGCTTCAAATCATGTGGTTTCGTCTGCATATGCTACAAGCACATGCTGTTGTTTTTGTTGCTGTTGTTTTTTATAGTCACTGATTTTGTCAAATATTATGGTATTTTAGCTACAATATTGTGGTATGACCTGATACAGGAGGAGGTCCATGGAGTTGACACCATGAGTTACCATGCTGTGTGAGACCAAACTTAGTGACATCACTGCCTGAGAAGTCACTCCTATCATATCTTCAAAATACTTTTACATATCTTTTGGGATTCTTAGAGCAAAGATGAAAGGATTTATTTCCATACAAAAATTAAACCAGAAAAAGGGGGAAAACAATGGCACAGATGTGACAGAGCTTTATGTTACCTGAAAGAAGAGTTACCTCTCAATCCCGGTATGCCGTGGCTTCCTTGCTGGCCTTTCCGTCCTGGGAATCCCCGTGGTCCAGCATCCCCTGGGGGCCCCGCTGGGGCTCCTAGTCTCTCGCCTGTAATTCCTTTCACCCCTGGAGGACCTGGCAAACCTTGCAAGCCAGGACTGCCTGGGAAGCCCTGCTCCCCAGGCAACCCAGGCGCACCTCTGTTTCCTCGGGGTCCAGAAAACCCTAAATGTAAGAAAATCACCAGGACAAGATCAAGTTCATCAGGACTCTGCAAATAATGCGCAAGATATGTCGGTGTTTAGGGAGGCTAACTATTATATATGTAGAATTTAATTGATGATTTCTGAGTATGAACAGATACGAATCAGTTTTTCTTTCTTTTTTCTTTTTGGATTAAAGAGGGGTTACAAATGTTTGTTTAAAAGCTGTCACTTTGTTAGAGGAGGAAGTCTACTCTTATTGTGTAAATAGTTAGTACTGTATATATTGTTAACGTTGGATAGGTTGAGATAGGATTGTTTATATGTTATTTAGGTCTTTGTTAGTATAGTTTTTTGTTTTGTTTTGTATATTCTTCTTGTGGGTTTTTTTTGTGTGTGAAATGAGAATAAAAACATTTTTTAAAAAAACTCTGCAAAGTCCTGTGGATTCCAATGGGAAAGTTAAGCAAAGATTTTAGCAGTACAGCCAGGCCTCAGTTAACAAAGCCTCCGACAAAGAAGCCCTCTGCCTAGCTGCAAAGTTGTTTTTTTTAGCAGCATTGGCATTGGAAGGATATTGAAGGAGGGCTAGAGAACAACAGCACTGGTTTGTAGCAAAGACTTTGCAGTAAACAATGCAATAAAACCTGAGCTCTATGCAATCCTACTGGAGTTGTGTGTGTTTGCCTGCAATAGGCAAGGCAAACAGCAGATGCCTCCAGAATCCCTTACTGAGCCTGTACTGACATGAAAACAGAGATAAAAGGGGAAAGCAGGTAAGTCTGACTCACTGACTATCCCCAGCATGTTAAAAAGCATAAATTTATAAGTTTGGCTACCAAAATGGAAATTATAAGAAAGGTGGAGGGCTGGTGAAGAAAAATATAATCCCAGGATACATTTTGAAAGAAGCTTTTCATTTGTGTCTAGAAGGTTCAAAATGCTTTTGTTTACTTATGCAAGGCTTATCTCATGTGATCATTTTACACAAGTGGATCGTTAGTTTTGAATGAGAGTTTGCTAAACATACCAATAGCAATAGCATGTGTATTTCTATACTGCCTATCAGCTAAGTGCTTTCTAAGTGGTTTACAATGTATTTAGCTAATTGCCCCTGCAGAAGAATGGAAAGCTGAGTCAACCTGGAGCCCAGCAGGATTGAAGTCACAACCTTGTGGCTGCAGTACCGGCATTTAACCACTGCACCACCAGGGCTCCTAAACATGTTAAACTACTCTTTGTTTTTGTGGTGTGAGAACCTATCCCTACACTCTTCTTGCTATTTCTACTATGCATCTAACTTTGTTAACTGAGGTATACTTGTATCTCCCATTTGAAATCAATGGAACAGAAATGGTCACACCCTATTATAAGAGTACAAATTTAGAACAGAATCTACATTCTGTTTAAAGATGCTGCTTTGGTAAAACAACGTTACTAAGTATACACTTCAGCAGCTGTAGACCTTGTTCTTGTCATTTGAATTTGCTTCTCAGTGTCTCAGTCCTTTCCTCCAAATGTTTTCTCCACATATACACATTGCCCTCTTCAGGTTATGGACAATTCTCAGAGTTAAACTAATTTTGTTTAAAATATTAATTATGCAGAAAGGCAGTTGTTTTAGATATTAACCTTACATGATACAAACTTGTCTGAGAATCACAGTTCAACTTTTTAAGTTAGGTATTCATTTTACATATGAAAAATCACAAAAGTATAAAGGCTAGGAAATAAACAGTATAGGGGTGATGGCAAATAATTCCAGTCAACAAATGAGGGCTGATAGTACCAACTATCTATTTTATAAGACAGCCTTGTGTGCATGATAATTATTCAGTTAGTGTCTTTCCTCAAGCATGTTTGCAGCAAAACCATAGAGTATTTTTTTACATTTCTATTAAAATTACAGTAAAAATTATCTTTGACAATACAATCACTCAGTGGCTACAGATAATATATTTTGCAGCATTTCAAATGTATTGTGCATCAGAAGCATCAGTAAATAATAAACAAACAAACAAACAAACCCTACATTTCAACAGTTTTGTTCTTAAAAGTGTGTGCTGGATTTTCACCATACCTGGTGGGCCAGTTAAACCTTCAGGACCTCGATCGCCCTGAAGGCCTAGAAATCCCTTTGATCCTGGCAGGCCAAATTCACCTGGAGTTCCTTTTGCACCTTTTGCACCTACAGGTTTGAAGATGATATACAGAGTAAGATATAAATAAAAGGAAAAATATGTACCTATCTGCCTGTCTTTACATTCTAATGACATCCAAGATTATTTATTAAAGCACACACTTCTAGCGTGATCTAAGTTAATGAAATGTCCAGGTGCAGGGATGGAGATTGCGGTATTTTCTGGACTGTTTAGATTACAACTCCCTCAAGGCCCAGTCAGGCTGGCTAATTGCTGGGGATGACAGGAGCTGTAATCCAAAACATCTGGAGAGCAAAGGTTGTTTATCTCTGCCTTAGGGAACCACTAGATAATGAAACGACAATGGTGGAATCTGAATCCAGTGCTAGAGATGTAATAACCTGTCTTCTTGTAATGGAATACTGCATGGGTCTGTCATGAGTGGGGTGGGACAGCCATGCTGCAGCTAAAAGAGGACTGCAGTGCTAGGGTCAGACAGGGAAGGTAAAGGTCTTCAATTCATATTTTACTTATTTATCTAACGGAACGTTAATTGTCTTTCAAGATTAAATATCCTACCAAAATAGACAGGTAGGTAGGTAGATAGATTGCATAACAAAATTTATTACATTTGTAAATATGATTCTTACAACCTGAGCACTGGAGAAATGGGTTTTTGAGTCAATGGCCATTTCCACATGATGTCACTGTCCCACGATGGGAATATACTGCTGCTGATCCGTGAGTAATGCTTTTGCACAACATTGTTGTGGTCCCACTGCCAATGCATGCCCATTTACAAGATCACAGGATATTCCATTACTGGAAAAAACAGGAGCTTTGTGCAATTGGGGCCATTACTGGAAAAAATCATGTGGAATCACCCCTGCCATGTAGAAAGAGAGAAGTGCAACCTATGTGCTTCCTTCCCCAGTGCAGCACGGAAGTGGCTGGCTGTACTGCGGAAGGAATGTATGTGTCACTCACACCACCCTTCCGCAGGCAGCCAGCTGGGTGCAGAGAGGAATGCTTATGTTGTGCTCCCATCCCAGCAGTAGCACTGCTGAGATTGTGACAGGATGATGACAGAGATGGGTAAGGTGTGGAAATCGCCATTGTCTCTGGGGACATTGAAAAAAATGAACAAAAATGGGTAAGAAATGTTTTCATTGATTATAAGAGACATAGCTTCTATTAAACCGAAAATCAAACAAGTTTTGAATTATGTACATATTTTATAAGATGTTTTCTGAATTTTTAGAAAAGATATATAGATGTCCGTCCATGGTCACTGTTATTCACATACATTTTTATTTTACAATAATGTAAAGCTTGTTTTCAACACTTTGTGAGTCTTGTGTTGTAATCAATTCCTTTTGTTTCCAAAAGATTCAGACAATCGTTTGATAACAGGCAGGTGGATCAAATTCATGAATTAGTAGAACTTATTGGCCAACTGATCTGGAAGTTAATCTCAAACCATCTGATTGTAGTGAAAGGCAGTTGCCCACAAACTTCGCTCTGTACCAGCTATCAAGGAGTAGCCACTCAAGATTCCTTAAATTATATAGCACATCCTGGATATGGAGATACTACCTAAGGTAGCATCAGATCATAACCCAATTCTTTTACAATATAGTTACGGAAGGAAAAAAGAATACAATTGGAGACTTAAAGATAATCTTCTCATAGATGAACACCACGTTAAAGAAATAAGAGAAAACATAAAAAGATACTTTGAAGAAAATATGAATCATGAAGTCCAGATGAAGACAGTATGGGAAGCAGGAAAGGCTGTGATAAGAGGCCATCTGATTAAAATTGGAGCAATAAAGAAGAAGAAAAAAGATCAATATTTACAGAATTTATTGGATAAATTAAAAGAAAAGGAAAAAGAATTTAGACAAAATACCGCTGATCCAAAACTGAAGATAGAAATAAAACTACTGCAAGATCAAATAGCAGCTACCAACATGGAAGAGGTGGAAAAGAAAATGAAATACTGTCGTCTGAAGCATTTTGAGCATTCAAATAAACCAGGAAAATGGCTGGCATATAAACTCAGGAAAGAAAGAGAGAAAAGAAGAATATTAAAAATAAGAAAAGGCCAAACAGAAATAACAGATCAACAACAAATCAAAAAAATCTTCGAGAAGTATTATACATATCTGTATGGAAGAGAAACAACAGTAGAAACAGAGAGAAAGAAAGCCAAAGAGTATCTGAATGAGCAAAAAATTGCGAGTCTATCGAAAGAACAGGAGGAAATATTAAATGCAACAATCACGTCTGCAGAAGTTTCAGAAGCAATCAAGAAGTTAAAGATTGACAAAGCACCGGGACCAGACGGATACACGGCTAAATTTTATAAAACTTTTGAAACAGAACTGGTAGAACCCTTGACGAAGACAATAAATCAAATAGGACAGGAAGGAATACCAGAATCATGGAGACAAGCCAATATAACATTGCTACCGAAGGAAGGGAAAGATCAAACACAACCGGAAAACTACAGGCCTATCTCATTGTTAAATACGGACTATAAAATTTTTGCGTCGATATTAGCTGAAAGATTTAAGAAGATACTACAACAAATAATTCACTCAGATCAAAATGGATTTTTACCCAATCGACAGTTAAGAAATAACACAAGGGTTTTATTAAATATGATAGAACATTTTGATAAAAGAAGTGATAAGAAACTGGCTACATTATTTATAGATGCGGAAAAAGCCTTTGACAATGTTAGATGGTCCTTCATTATGGAAACCTTGGAAAAAATGAATTGTGGCCAAAATTTTCTAAAGTGGATAGAGGAAATATACAAAGATCAGAAGGCTAAATTAATAATTAACGGAGAATTAACAAATCCTATCAAGATCAATAAAGGAACCAGACAAGGCTGCCCATTATCTCCGCTTTTATTTATAGCAACATTGGAAATATTGAATAATAAAGTTCGTGAAGACTCTAAGATAAAAGGAGTAAAAATTAAGCAACAAGAATATAAACTACGAGCTTTTGCTGATGATATAGTATTCTTCCTAGAAGATCCATTGGAAGGGGCCGAACATTTAATAACAGGCCTGCAAAAATTTGGAGAAGCGGCAGGCCTAAAAATAAATTATAATAAATCCATTATGTTAACCAAAAACATGAGGCATTCCGAAAAAGAAGAGCTAATGAAAATAACGGGAGTTAAAATTGAGAAAAAAGTTAAATATCTTGGGATTTGGTTTACTGATAGTAATAAAGAACTATTCGATAATAATTATAACAAGACATGGAAAGGAATAGTGGGAGATTTGAAGAAATGGACAAACTTAAATCTGTCATTGATGAGACGAATAGCAGCAGTTAAAATGAATATTCTCCCTAAATTAAACTTTTTATTCCAGAACTTACCTATAATAACAAATGATAAGCCCTTCCAACAATGGAAGAAAGATCTAGCCAAATTTATGTGGGGAGGCAAGAAGCCAAGGATCAGATGGAAATTATTAACAGAACAGAAAATGAGAGGAGGATGTAATCTACCGGACTTAAAAAGCTACTACTACGCTAATGCGATGGTTTGGCTGCAAGATTGGATAACATTAAAAGATATTAGAATATTGGAAATTGAAGGAGTAGATATGAGATTTGGCTTTCATGCATACCTTTGGTACGGAAAAGCAAAAATAGATAAAGAATTCAGTAACTATTATTTAAGAAAATCATTGTTGAAAATTTGGCTGTCCACCAAGAAAAATATATATAATAAAATACCAATGTGGATTTCACCACAGGAGGCCTTATTTGGAAGATGGGCAGATTACAAAGACAACTGGATTAGATATGAGAACTTAATAGTCCTGGAAAATAAAGAAGTAAGATTCAAAACGAGAGAAGAACTTGTCCAACAAGGAATAACACTAAATTGGTTCCCATATTTACAGCTAAAAGAAAGATTCAAAATGGATTTAAAACTGGAAGGATTTGCCATACAAAGAAATTATAACGAATTCGAAACCATAGTTTTTACTAAAACTAAACAAAAGATATCTCAATACTACAAATATTTCTTAGAGAGACAATTGGCAGACAAGACAATAAAGGAAACAATGATAAAGTGGGCAAAAAATTTTCAGCATGAGATTCCGTTAGAACATTGGGAAGCTGCATGGAAAGAGACGAATGAATTTACAAGCTCACAAGATTTGAAAGAAAACTTCATAAAGATGATGTATAGATATTATCTAACCCCAGAACGAATAGATAAAATTTACCACTCAGGCAATAACAAATGTTGGAAGTGTAAGGAGAAAGTAGGAACTTATTACCATCTTTGGTGGACTTGCGAAGGTGCTAAAATATATTGGAAGAAAATATATGGAAGCATAAAAGATATGTTTGGTGTAACATTTCCAATGACACCGGAATTCTTCCTGTTAAATATGACATTCATGTTTGCAAAAAAATTTGCTAAGAAAAATAGTAGAATATTACTGAATCTGGTTACAGCGGCAAGATTAATTTTTGCAAAAATGTGGAAGAGTTCGGAATTACCAGACTTAGAACAATGGTTCATGAAAGTAATAGAGCTTAAGGAATTTGATCTGTTTTCTCATTATGTTAAAGGTAAACCAACTAAAGAAATAGAGAAGGATTGGGAACCTGTAATTAAGCATATTGCGAATAGATGGAAAGTAAAATTCGAAAATAAGAAATAAAATATTTATTTGAAAAGTAATGTTGGAGAATTAAGAGAAAGCCAAGAAAATAGTAAATATATTAATATTGTGAATATAAGAATGGAGAAATTTGAAAAAAGCAGAAAAAATCAAATGGATAGACAATTAAATATCAAGGGAAAAGTGTACCGAACTAGAAGAAGGAGGGGAAAAAGAAAGTAAGAAATTTCAAAAAGAGAAAGGTGTAACCATAAAGCGTGTAAAGATAAATCAGAGAAAAGGCTAAGAAGTTAAAAGTCGGCAATTGGATAAAGCTAATAATAATTGCTCTGTATATGAAATTTTACGTAATATATATTAGATACTGGGAAGTATCAATGTATATTTCTGAAGAGGAATGTATACAGAAAGCAATGGAAAAAATGTCATATGACTATTATATTACTCTTTTTATTATATTTAATTTTTATAAATAAAGAATTAAAAAAAAAAAAGATTCCTTAAATTATACAAATGTGTTAACAGGGCTTAATGATTATTTTAAGAAACAGATTCCATTTATATTCTTTCAGAATCACAGTTACATTGTGATAAAGTTGAAGACAACAACGATGATGATGATATTAGACATTTACCTCTTGGTCCCGGAAGACCTGGATGTCCCGTAGCTCCTTTTGGAGCCTGAATACAGCCAGTCCCTGCAAGGTAAACAATACGGGTTCACATAATGAAAGAGTTCTGTGACTCCTTAAAGACTAACAAATGCACTGTGGCATCAGTTTTCATGAGTCACATGCACTGAGTTATTCATGTTTGCATACTCTTTGGCTCAGCTAGAATTAATTATCTGAAACCAAAGGAGCAATTATTTGGGCCTGGTGCACAGAAGGAGAGAAGACAATGTTTATGGTCAAAGGGATCAACATTTGGTGGGGGAGCAGACAAAAGTGACACTGAGATATCTGATATTAGTATCTGATCTAAAATAGGGCAGATAGTCAACACTATAATAAGTGTGCTTTTTAAAGTCCCACTATAAGATGAAATAGGTTGCCTAAATGCTCTGTGTTGGAATTTCCGGGAGCCGTACAGTAGTATGTTTTCCTAAACTAGATTTTGATCTATCAAAGTAAATACAACAAACAAACAGACAAACATTATCCTTGTCCTCCATGTCAATCACTCAGAATAACTAGCATACAAAATCCTTGTATGTATCACACACTTTCAAACACTTTTATATAATTTATTTTACCTGATTGAATTGGTTCAGTTCTGTTTCCTCTGTTATCTATAATAAAGACTTGTGTTGTTTGCCCACAGCCTATAACAAAAACAACAACAGCACAATATGAATTTTTCAATCATGACTAGACACTGATACTATAAAATCTGGATCACCCACTCTGGGTATGGAGTGGATCTACAAGTATAAAATGATTCCACAATCTACTTGTGAAGTAGAGCTGCAATCATGGGCTATAGCCCCTAGGTGTTCAGAATACAGGAGATACATGAATAGGAGCTATGTCACACAGGAACCATCTAGTTAAGGGGTGAGTGCGGTATCTGTGCAGCCACCATCTTTATAGCAACTTACAGAGAATAGCAGTATTTGCTAATCGGGGATGGGCAACTACGGCCCTCCACATACTGCTGGATTGCAACTACCAGCATCTCTCACCAACACAGCCAGGATAATGGAAGTTATAGTCCACAAACATCTGGAGGGCCACAGTTACCTATCCATTCCTAGACAGAAAATTATAATTGGCCAACAACTTAACTGAGCACTGTTGCTGTTGGAGATCAGTGGGTTGGTAGTCATGGAATCACTAGCTGAAATTGTGTCTTACATACAGAAGAATGCTAGTTTTCTGCACAAAACTACTGTAACGTGTCCTGAGTATTTCTCTATAGGTTCTCACAGATTTTACTTCATTTCTACAGGGGATTATTAAAAGAGCATTTTGTTTCACTAAGGAGTGAAACAAGGAGTGATCTAAACAAAACGCAAGCTCTGCCAGGTTTTGGAAGAAGTAGGCCAGTACTTGCTGGAAGGCCAGAGACCCAGTAACCTTTGAGCTTTAGGGTAACATGTTTCTAGATATCTCCTTATCTGATAGTAGGAGGTAGAGCAGCTCATTGTCACATTCAGCACCCACAGAGCAATTTTAAAGGAAAGCTCCCTTTGGTAGTTTGAATGCTTTATATGTGACTCAGTAACTATTACTGATTATCACAGTGTAGTCAGGGGGCAATCATGGGCCATACGGCATCTCTAGAAAGTGCCATCTCACCAAGAGGTCTCTCCTGGATGGGTCTGGAGGTGAATTCTAGAAATTAGAATGACAGCAATGACACAAAGTGCCTTGGCTGGCACTGTAGTGAGATGTGCTGGAGGAGGAAGAAAGCTACACCTGCTGCCATGATGTTCCCAGTCCCTCATGCTTCCAGGCATAGGCTATAACGTGCATTCAGGAAGAGGAAGTGCCTATAGGCTCCAAACACACAATGGATGATAGCGGCCACTGGAGCTGCTTCATCAAACTTTTCTTTTTGTGCGCTGAATGAAAGAAGATATGGTAGCAGAGGCTGAGGAGAACAGAACAACCAGACTGATGATACAAGAGTCAGCCTCAGAGGGAAGGAGCGATTCACCAGACCTGACTTTACCTTCTTGCCATTTTGTGAATGACCCTGCCTGTGTGGCAGCCATTTTGAGACCGGTCACCCCACCATGGAAGTCACTATACACTGGCACCCATTAAGCTTCCTCAAAATGCTGAGTGTGCCTGCAAATGTTTGCTATGGTTGGAGAGCTGATACATACCTATATCACCAGGAGGACCTGGAGGACCCTGAGGGCCTGGAAGCCCAGGATTACCATATATCCCAGGATCGCCTGGAGGGCCACGATATCCTTTTGGACCTATCAAGCCAATACCAGGCAAGCCAACTTCACCTGGGAAACCCTTAGGGCCTGGTGGGCCTGGGTCACCTGCATCCCCTAGTTCACCTCTGATACCATCACCCTGAAAGGGAAGGAAAACACCACAGCTCACTTAGCAACATTAATTTCTTTTAGCCTGTCCTCCCTTTTCCTCCCTTCCTCAGTGGTCTCAGTAGAGCTCTAGAACAGCGTTTTCAAAAACAAATCAAGCTTCCTGTGGCCCACTTAATTACAACCAGCATGTTGAAAAACCTGTTGTGTGGGAAATGTATAATAAACATACAAGTAATTGAAATAAAAATCAATATAAATAAAATCTGATTTTCTCTGTGTTACTGTATCACCTGAAAACAGTTGGACATATTTTTACCAAACTTGGAAGGCATGTTTGACATAGTCTAACTTAAAATAAAGACTATGTGGTACACATGATTTTCATTTTGAAGAGCTCTGGGGGCACCACCATTATTTTTTTCCACTCCTAACAAGCAGCGTGTTGCGTGGCTGACTGGGAATGGGAGAGACAAGCAGACCACACTCACACCATGCCTGTTATTAAATCACTCTCACAATGAAGTGGCATGAAACACTTGCACTCGAGCTGGTTACTGAACCATAGTGGGAAAGGAGGTTGTTGACAGACTATATCCTGCTAGAAAAAAATCAAATTCTCAACAACTCTACAGCACAACATCACTCAGAGAGCCATAATGTTGTGCAATAAGGCTGAGGCAAAGGCATGATTAGGCCACTGCTGTAATGACATCACAGTGTTGTGTGATAAGCACCTAAGTTGATGGTTGCTGTATTAATGCTGGGCACTACAGCTTGTGAAACATTAGGTTAGGATGACATTTTATATCTAGGGCACCACTAGACCCTCTATCCTTTGTATTACCATTTAACCCTGAACACAACCAGTCTCATCTGGTTTCACAAGCTTAGCAGGACAAGTCCTGGTTAATATTGGATGGGAGGCATCAAGGAATATCAAGGATTTCCAGATAGGTCTAGGAAAGATTCATGTCTAAAACTCTGCAAAACCACTGGGTTGAGAATAAGGGCTAGATACAACAATGGTCTGACTCAGTACAAGCCAGCTCTCTTTATTTCTATCTTCTTTGCAGCTCAGTAACCAGAGACTGATCTTAGCAAAAAATACTAAAACATGGGCAGATTGTTATGGGAATTATATATGCCTTCAGATATCGGCATCCTCCAAAATTTAAGGCTTTAAGTATGCGTACCAGCACCTTGAATTCAGCTCACAACTAAACAGTGAGCTAATTAAGTTCTTTCAGAATTTGCATGATTTGTAAATCTGGCTGCACCACTCAAAATTATGATAACTATAGTTTATACCTGTTAAAACCTCCAAAGTGTGTTCACAGGCAGCCCCACACATGGCACATTCAGCTAGAATGTTTCCAGAGCATTGATCGTTGTGAGCAAACTCCTCCTGTCCAGAAACAGAGATGGCTGCTAAGCCAGTCATGCCTGAGCCTCTAGCGATAAAGTGAATCTAGGGGCACCCCAGTGCTACAGACCTTTTCCAGGTTAAGTGCAGACCTGTTCAAGACAAACTGAACACCAGTTTTGGAGGACCAAGAACTCTTTCCCCAGCCTGCCTCTGTCTTATCAGGATTCAATTTCAGATTACTGGCCCTTCATCTCAAGGCCAAGGTTTAGCACTTCACCTGGCTCCAGTGACAAGAAGAAGCACAGCCTAATATCAGCATCATTAGCATGTTGATTCTTTCATGTGCTATACTGATGTAGAGAATATAAAGTAGATACTTACTCGAAGGCCAGGAAGTCCTGGTATACCATCTTTACCATCTCTGCCTGGTAAACCATCTATTCCTCTAGGTCCAGGAATTCCTCCACTTCCTTTTTCTCCTTTGACACCTGAAAGATGCTCTCAGTAAGACACAACTGTAGTAAATATATTACTAAATTTATCTCATTTGTAAAATTTCCTTCAAAAACAAAATTGCTCACTAAACCTTTTGTTGTAACGTGTCGAGCATCTCCTTTTGGCCCTTGTCGCCCAGGAGGTCCAGGTGCACCGGGAAATCCCTGTTGGTTGTTATTAATATAATCTAATTAATCATATTCATCTTATTAACATAAAAAATGAAAGGAAAAATTTGTATTTTGTCTTTCAGGAGTTGTATAATGTATGCACAGCTTATAAACGCATATGAAAGATGCTTTAGTGTAAAAGGATGAAGAAGGAATAATTTTCCCATTTTGTAGAGGCTTATCACAGGTATAAGTGTGTGGGTGTATGTGCACATGCGACAAAGAGAGAGAGAGAGAAAGAGAAAGACAGAGAGAGGGCTCAGTTGCAGACAGAGAATGTCAGAGAAAGGGCTGAATTCATTTAAGTTTATGGTACCATGCCTAACAAGTGAATGGGGCAAGGCACAGAAGGTTTTGAAGAAAGTTTGAAGAACAGTGATGAACTTGACCTACTTTCAGATTCAGGTAGATGAGTCCCAAATCTTTCCTAATAGCAGGGGCATAGGGTTCTGAATGTTGAAGGTAAAAGAAGAGAAAGATGACAGGCCCCTTGCTGCACTTTTTCCGTTACAAAGTTAGTTGCTATCATGGGACTACAAAAGTTAAAATATTGCTTAGTTATTAGTAAGATATAAATAATAACTACAGGGAAATATTTGTACTATATATATCCATTCTAATTAAGTTTACAGATACAGCAAGGAACACTTCTACATATTCAAGCAGAAAGCCAAAAGCAATAGAAATAAAAACAAAAGTGGGAAAAAGAAGGATAATTACATTTCAACAAAATAGGAAGTGGTAGATTTGTAGTTCAAGTAGGAAAAAAAATCCTATAGAGTTAATCAGAAGTAATCCAATTGAATCTAACAGAGTTCAGTCTCAGGTAAATACGTACAGGATTGCACTCTGACTTGTAATTTTAGAAGTTTGCCTCTCTTTCTTTCTTTCTTTCTTTCTTTCTTTCTTTCTTTCTTTCTTTCTTTCTTTCTCCTTCCTTCTCCCCCTCTTTCTTTTTCTTTTATTCATACAATTTCTACCCATTCCAGCAATTTTGCCTATAATCATTTTTAACAGAGAGAACTACTGGTGAACATGATTTAGAAGAAATAAAAAAAGTATCCATAATCTGTATAATATGCTGGTGTTCTTTTATTATGAAATCTCTGTATAATCTTAAATAATATTGTGTTAACTGGATTTTCATATTTTGCATCAATTTAACTGCAGACATATCTCAACCTAAATTATGTATTTATGTGCATGGATATAATATAAATCTCCATTTTTTCCCAAGATTTCGTCTTGTACAGTGCCCTGTGTTAGATGAGATAAAGCTATGGCAGAACTAGATTTATACAGTTAGTTTCAGACTATACTGTTTGTTAAGACAAATATTAAAAACACTATACTAACTCTAAAAATTCTGCATCAAGAAACGCTAAATTCTGTGAACTGTTCAAACAAAGAGGCATGCTGTTGCTTACTTTACCCAGTGTCTTTTGAATCTGTTAGTCATGGGGATGAGAAAAGAAGCATGCAGTACACTGAAGCTTTGTCCATTAATGAGTTTGGTTCCTCGCTTCCCTAGACGTGGCCCATACATTTACAATCTTATTATTGCAATATTAAGGACTAGGAACATTGTGAAGAAAATAAAGAATATAAAGAAAAATAAAGAAAATGAGGATTTTTAAAAATTCACATAGGCTTTTAACAGAAGTCTGTAAGTGATTTATTGTTTTAAATTATACTGTGTAACTTTAAAAATCTTTTTAGAGTACATGTTTTTAACTGTAATCTCTTTAATGTGAAAGCCACCTTATATCCCAATCCTGTGAAAAAGGTGGGATGATGGTGATAATGATGCTGCTGCTGTTATTATCATTGGCAGAGGTATATGTATCTGCATTTCTGTACATTCATACGGGAAAATTTGATAGAGAATCTAATTATTTAATTATTTAATAGATGCTGTATCAAATTTTTCCCTATGCATGTGCAGAAATGCATATACATACACCTCTGCCCATCAGAGGCAAACACTACGCTGCTGTTTGTCATGAATCCAGCAGTTTCTGAACGCAATAATCTGACAAAGGGAGAACGACCTCAGTGGGATTTTTATTAAAAGTAAAACTGTTTAGAATAATTGCAGGAATGAATTCAGTTTCATAGAACGTGTTCCGACATGGTCAGCCCTGATCTCTTGGGTCAGACACAGTTATTTCCTCTGCTCCCAGCCTGGATGGTAGTGAGGGGTTGCTTCCAGGGAAGGACTGCTCTTTGCCCTAACAAGAAAAGATAGCTGCACCAGTACACTGTCCTAGAGGTGTTCAAAGATCTTTCTTTTTATCATGGGAATTTCTTCACGTGGGGCCCAGTGGTGAGAGCGGGGCTTTGCTTCATGCAAGCATGATAATGACAATATTTATTTGAATGGAAAAGGTCACAGCTTTAGTGCTTACAGTTGAAGAGCCTTGGCTCTACCTGCCAAGTGACAGAAATCACTCCACCGTCTAGCCTGCCTTCTGGCAGTAGCATAATAACAACACAACTAAACAGTCATCCATACAATACAGAGGGAGGGTGAGTGGGGAGGATGATCAAAACCAAATGCCTGTTGGTACATTGGGGGACTGATTATATGAGATGGCATCAGACCAAAGTGAAGCACCTGCTCACTCCCAGGCCCTGCCTGTGCCAATGAAGCAGACTGTTGCTGATTGGCTGGCCTTCCAGCTCCTTCCCAGAGCCTGAAAAAACTGCAGGTTTCTGGCAAGAAGAATGGCAATGGCACTTAAACATGGGACACAGCCACACTGCTGTGGACTGAAAACCAGCACTCCTGCTAAGTCAGAATTGCTCTCGCTTTTAACATTTCCTAAAGAGCTACTTTGATTATCTTACTTCTCACTCCTCTACTTTTTGGGTGTCTAAGAAGTAGAGGTAGGTAGTGTTTAGGCAGTTCTAGAAGCAAATGAAGAATTTCCCGTGATAAAGGGACACATCTAGTAGTGTGTTGGGAACAATATACAGGGGCAATTAGCTTTGTTGTTATTGTTATTTTACTTTGGCCTTTTACAGCTGGGTTGGTTTGCTCCTTCTGTTGGAGGTTGCTGTCTTCCATCCCCATTTCCTTTCCAAATGAGACACAATCTGGGTAAACATCAGATATAGGCTTTTCTCCAGGGTTAAAAGACTTACATATGGAAGTCCGTCTTTACTAATGCAGTAAACAACTCTATAGAAACACGTTTGCAAGCTAACTTGTACTTCGTTAATCCTGCTGAGGGTGTTTTTCCTGAAAACGCAATAAATGAACACAGTGCACCCTCGGTATATGCAGAGGGTCTATTCCAGGAACCCTTGCAAATGGCAAAATTTGTACATGCTCAGGTCCTATTATATTCAATGGCAGTGACATGCATGCAGACACTTCAGTGTGTGCACACGCATGTCACTTCCATTTTAGGTATAGGATGCAATGCAGTCATTGATGTTCAAATTTACACATCTCGAGACCACAGGGAAGGAGAATGCACTGCATTCACAATAAATAATGAGGAACAACATTTTTGTAATATTTTAAAACAAACATGAAATTTGCTTTACAAATACAGGAATATGAATTTATTATATAAATATCATACTTTTGCACCAGGAAAGCCAGGAACCCCATGCGGGCCTTGATCTCCCAGTTCTCCTTTTCTCCCCTGCTGTCCCATTGGGCCTGGAAATCCTGGTGGACCTGGTGGTCCAGCAGGGCCCCTCCTTCCCTCTCTACCATCAGCACATAGACAATCTCCTGTCTCTCCTGAAAGAAATATAGACAAGAAAAGATCCAATTTCATTGCAGTAAGTTATGAAAAAATATCTTGGAGAAGAAAACATTTGTGTTTCCAAACATAAATCAATTTAAGAAGAAAGAGAGCAATGTAAGTCTACATAATAATAATACCTTCTGGAACTTATGTAATAGAACAGAATTTACATTTCAACCAATTATTATCCTCCTCCTCTTTTCTGAGAGCTGACAAGTTCTAGGACTGCAGCGCTTGCCCAAGTTTAGATTTCTTTCTCTTCAGAAAGCAGTCAATGGAGGTTTGTGGTGTTTTGCAATATTTGTGTCTATCTGCACAGGTGGACACATAGCTTAAACACTTGAGAACCCAAATTTTACCGCTTCACATCAGATCTCCCTGCCTTTTAGCTTGAAGAGACCCCAGAACTGAACTGAAGTCTCTGTGTTTCCTATACTTAGTCTGACCTGCCCAAATGTGCTCAAAGCTAGCTTGGTCCCTCCCAGCCTCCCAAAGCGAAGGAGTGAAATAAGGACAAGCCATCACCTCTAAAACTATCTGACCCTTCATGGGTCATTTATATATAGCCTTTTAACAAGATATGTGCCTGAGAACTTCATCATTGGCTATCAATTTATTTTTGTAACCTTGTCATTACTCATCTCCTATCTTAAAAGAAACAAGCAAACAAAAAAACACTTCATTTTATCTCATGATCTTTCATCTCAAGGAAGTCTAGCCACACATCTTACAAACAAAAATTCAGGGCATGACAAACTATTCTGATATCAAGAGCAAACTTCTAAAAATTAGTTCCCACTGAGATAAATCTAAAGAATATTCAGAAACTACAACTAGCCCAGAATGCAGCAGCTCAATCATTCACAGAGGGAAGATGTGATTCTCCTGCTGAAAGAGCTGAAATGGCCTCCAATATGTTTTCAGGTTCAATTCAAAGTGCTGGTGATGGCCTTTAAAACCCTGAAGAATTTAGAACAGCGGTGGATAAAGTACAACCCTCTTTATGTTACTGGACTACAGTTCTCAGAATTTCTCAGCTTTGGCTATGGTGGCTGGGGCTCACTGGAGTTGAGATCCAGCAATATCTGGATGAGGATATCTGATGCATGGTCTCCTCCTGAGCCTGTACATCTGTTGAGATATCTTTCAGAGCCCTCCTCTATTCCCTGCACCTCTAGAGGTACATTTAGGTTGGACAAAGGAAAGGATTTTAATTAAGGAATAAGGGTGAGGAGTCTCAGAATATGGTCCATATTAAACTTCTTCTTTGCATGATCATCAATAGGAGACAAGTGTATTACAACTAGGTGTACTCTTACCTTTGCCACCCTTTTCTCCTCGTAGCCCAGGGTAACCTTGGCTGCCTGCAGGTCCACGGATCCCTGGGAATCCCTTCTCCCCAAAATAATACTCTGTAGAGTTGGAAAATACAAATATTAGAGGAATATTGAAACAATGTGTATCTGGAGCCATGGATTAAATTAATTACATTGTTACTTATTCTCCACTTCCATGAATGATGAGAAGTTCCTAGGATAACTCTACTGGGCTAGGTTTCCTTTGGTCAAGAAAGCACTGGGGGCTTGGACCCAAATCCCAAATACCAGTGACACATTGAATCAATAGGATTTACATAAGTGTCAACTTACTTTTCAGCAAATGATACAGTGAGTTTATTCCAGCTGGGACTAGCAACTTGATTTAGGTCCTATTTTTAAAATACTTGCTTCATTTAGGAACATGTGCTACAGACACAACCAGTGAACAGAAAGAGGCAGGAGATCTACAGCAGATGCATCAGATATGAAGGTGAATCCTTTACCTTCACTGCTTCTCCCTCCATATTTCTGAAATGATTAACTTCTGTTCCTTATGCTCTCATTGCCAAGGCCTTGGTCAGTTCAGGAAATAACTGTTGCCATTGAGACATGTTAACATTCTCACTAATCAGATAATAAAGCCGTATTATCCCTGTTTCACAGCAAAGAGACACTAAGATTCCCCCCTAGTCTTTTTATTCTGGCTCCTTCTCTCCTCAATAAATACAGTTCTCCTTTCACATCGGCAAGATTGATTTTTGTGAATTTGATTATTCACAGATTACTGGGGGGAAGAGGATGGGACAGGAGGACGGTGTGCCTGCGTGTTCATTCACTCGCTCACTCGTGCGGGTGTGGGCAAGGATGAGAAGGGAAGAGGGAGGGTGTATATGTTCACTAAGGCCATTTCTGCACTAGACTGTTATAATGCTATTATCCCACTTTCAACATCCTATGGAATCCTGGGGTTTGCAGTTTAGGGAGGGGACTCAAAGGATGTTGAAAGTGGAATAATAGCACTATAACAGTCTAGTACAGCAATGGCCTCACTTGCTCATTCGTGTGGGTGGGAAGGGGATGGGAGAGGAGGAAGGTGTGTGCATTTGCTCACTTGCATGAGCAGGAGAGGGGCAGGGGATGGGAGGGAGGGTGTGTGCATTCACTCACATGGGCGAGAGGGGGGAAGCAAGATGGCATGGGAGGAAGGCATACACATGCATTTGCTGAGTCGCTCACTTAGGTGGGTGGGAGAAAGGAGATGGGAAGAGGGAGGCTGTGCACATTCACTCACTCAAGTGGGTGAGAGGAGAGAAGGAGATGGGATGGGAGGAGAGAAGGTGCATACTTTTGCTCACTTGCACGGGTGTGAGGAGGGAATGGGGTGGGATGAGGGAGGGCATCTGTGTTCATTCACATGGACTGGGAGGGAAAGAGATGGGACAGAAGGAGAGAGAGGATGGGTGTTTGCTCGCTTGCATGGGTGGGAAGGCAAAAGGGGATGGGACAGGTGTCCCCTTTCTCTCTCCTCCCACTCCACCTGCCACCCCCTCCCCCTCCCACCTGTTCAAGTGAGCAAGGGCACACACATGCAGGTAGGTCCCGTTACCCTGCCAGTACAGGCACTTTGTGTGTGTGTGTGTGTGTTCAATATAGTTTGGGGAGCTTACAATATTTGTGGTTTTTCCACTTTCTCAGGGGTTCTTTGCCCCTGCCTCCATGAACGTGAAGGGCCAACTGTATAGCCTAAATGCAATTTTTAGTCCAGATGAGAGTGGTCCCATTGAATCAGTGCAAACTTGCTAGGTGAGAAGTTGTGTAAACTTCCTGGTTGTAGGTTCTATTCATCTGATTGCTTTCTGTTGGCCTGGGCTATAGCATCAACAAACCTTGCCTAGCCCCTCTTCACTGTAATTATCAGTAAAACTTAGCTAAAATCAATTGGATTTAAACTGGTCATGGCTAAATTTATTCTCCGGGAAGTTGACTGAAATGGTATGTCATCTAAACAAATGAAGTATTTTGCTTTCGGATGATGGTAATTTTTAGAATGTACAGGCCAGAAGTTGCACACTCCCACACTCACCTAGAGTGAGAAATGTTGGGTAAAAGAAAATTAGCAGAAACAACAGGAGGAAGATAAAACTGTTCTTGAGTTAAACCTGAGGGTTAAGCAAAAATGTTCTGGCTGAAGAGCAGTATCATCTTATTGAAAATGCAGAGTTCTTTTTCCTTTAAGAGCTCAGAGATTGTCTTACCTGAGCTACCAAAGACCAGGATTTTGCAAGTTTTAACAAGGCATCTTTGAAGAGACCAAATGGTAGACTGGGATAAACTCAGAAATGCTTAAGCTCAGTAGGCTAGCTGTAGTGAAATAAAAATTGGCTAACACACAGCATTTGAGGGAAGGCTCTAAAATTTGTCTGTTTTGAGTCAGAAACACACACACACACCAGCACTACCACCACCTCCTTAGAAGAATTAAGAGATGCAATAAAGGGAAAAAAAAAAGCTAATGCCTTTCTGTAACAAAAGACAAAGGGAGATCAGAACAGGTAATTTTTGAGGCAAGTTTTCATCAAGGATCATGACTAGTTTTGTTTTTCACAGGAAGAACTTGAAGCACTATGAATACCTGCAAAACTTATTTTATCAGTTATCTTAATGAAACATTGACCAGAATTCACTTCAGCATTTACAAATGAGTAACCATCTTAGTTACTTAGCTACATAGTGTCCCCCAGCCTGACCCCCCCTCTATCCTCCCTTACTGGGCAGTAGCTGCTGTCAAGAAAAGGAGTCTGTTCCCCTGTGACACAGGAAGCAGCTGATAGCCATGTTTAAACATTTGAAGGGATGTCTCACTGAGGAGGGAGCGGGCTTGTTCTCTACTGCTCCAGAGACTAGGACAAGGAGCAATGGATTCAAGCTGCAGGAAAGGAGATTCCACCTGAACCTCAGGAAGAAATTCTTGACCATCAGAGCTGTCCGGCAGTGGAATATGCTGCCTCGGAGTGTGGTGGAGTCTCCCTCTTTAGAGGTTTTTAAGGAGAGGCTGGATGGCCATCTGTTGGGAATGCTTTGATGTGTGTTCCTGCATGGCAGGGGGTTGGACTCGATGGCCCCTATGGTCTCTTCCCACTCTATGATTCTATGATTCTATCTTCAGTGTAACAGCCAGAAGAAGGGTCCCTGTAGCAATTCTTCATTGTGCTGAAGATTGCTTGAGAAGCGGTGTGTGTGAAAAAGTTAGCTAGCTGCTTCATGATCTAGGAAGAACAGACTCCTGTCACTTGCAGTGGCTGCTACCCAGCAAGTGAGAATGGGGGACTTTCATGGTCCCTACATATTCCCTAAACTAGCAAATACAAACCAGTGAATATGATCCCTTCACAAATGAGTAACTCTAGATGAATTCCAGATATTGTTTTGAAATACTCCTTCTAAGTTTCCAAATAAATCAGAAAAGTCTAAAAAAAAAGTAGGACTTAGGATACATGAAGTAAAGAATTAATATGTGGTTAACTTCAAATGTACATGCAGAGCTATCCCACAGTTTTCAATGCACTTCATTGTGCAGCTACACACTCATAAAACTGTCGTATATGTTACAAATTCCCAAATCTGGCCCTGGATTCTTGACCTATTTTATACAGTGGCAATTATATTTGTTACCACAATAACATATGAAGTGGCCCATGGAGTTCTAAGAACCTGAACTAATCTTCCTCAACAGCTATGAACAAAACCCAAGCAAATAGTACAAATGTGACTTGAGTGAACTGCCACAAAGAAACAAATAGTAAAATAAATGGCTATTGCTAATGAAAATTTTTAATAGAGACTTTGCTTAAGGATTCTTTACCAAGTAAAAACTTTCAAATCCTGATCTGTCTCTCAGTTTCAGGATGGCTAATTAAGGAAGGTTAACAACATTTTATTGGAGAGCATAATCACATCATTTTCCAAATGTAATACTTTCTTACAAATGTTCTGGTTTCTTACCTGAACTTCCTGGAGGTCCAGGGAGACCAGGGAATCCAGGGGGTCCAGGATCGCCATCTAAACCTGGAGGGCCAGGATGAGGAGCTGGGAAACCTGGATCACCAATAAAACCTTTGGGTCCCATTTCTCCGGGCAAGCCTCTTCTCCCAGAGATGTCTGAAAAGGGAAGATTTGGTTAGATAACAAGATTTTTAGAATGCTCTAGATGAAAAGATTAATTACACACCTCAGGCTGTATGGATGATCAGAATAGTATCATAGAGTCAACAAGCTGAAAGGGACCTCAAGGGTCATTTAATTCAACTCCTTGCCAGCACAGGAAACAATCCCTTTCAGCTTAATAACAATGAAAACATTTCATGGAGAGGAGAGAGCCACAGTGTTGGTTGTCCCTAAACTGTCCCCCACCTCAAAAGTATAGCCTTGGCAACAGACCTGTGGGTTGAAAATACTGCTGCTTAATGCCAGGTCAGTACATAGAAAAAAAATCTTGATCATGGATGAGCATGTTTGTATTACAGAGAACTGACTGGATGAAGTTAGGATGGTGCTGGTGGTGGTTAATTTTTCCCAGCTTTGTCCACCTGGGTTTTCCATGGAACAGCAGGCAAGGCTTATGGTGTGGGGAGGTGGGGTTGTAGTGATCTGTCAGGATTCCAGCTCCCTCACCAAGTACCCTGCCCCACAGTGATGGGTTTGAATGTGTGTACTCAAAGGTGGCTGGGTGGCTGGGATAAAATAGGAATTCTGTTGGTGTATTTCCCACCCTGCTGCTCAACAGACTCCCTTCCCGAGCTGGCTGACTTGGTCTTGGTGGTGTTGGAGTCCCCTCTGCTAGTCGTGCAGGGAGACTTCAACATCCTGACAGGTCTCCTGTCAAGAACAGCTCAGGGCTTCATGTCCTCCATGACAACCGTGGGTCTCTCCCAAGTAGTATCTGGTACCACTCATGCTGTAAGACACGCTCTGGACCTAGTTTTTTGTGTGGGACGGAATAATGGCGATCTGGATGTGGAGGAACATTCTACAGTTCCACTGTCATGGACAGATCACTACCTGGTGGGTGTTAGACTCACTAGAACTCAGAGCTTCCGCAGGTGTGGAGGGCTTATTAGGATGGCCTGCCCCAGGAGGTTTGTGGATCTGAATGGATTCCTGATGGCTCCTGGGAAGTTCCCAGTTGCCTTGTCGGTGATCCTGTTGAAGTCTTGGCTGATCTCCACCAAGGGAGGTGGACATGTTTGCTCCTAAGCATTCCCTCTCGCGGGGTGGGAGGCAAGGAGCATACTGGGTTCACTAGGGAGCTGGTGATGATGACACGAGTGGGCATAAGAGCACTAGAACAATGATGGTAGAAGGCTTGGAGAGAGTCTGATCGAACATGGGCTAGAGCTCATTGGAAAGCCTATGCTGTGGTGATGGTGGCAGCGAAAAAAATCCCCCTTCACTGCCATCATTGCATCTGCAGTGTCATCTAGCAGAGTTGTTTCAAGTGGTCAGGGGCCTTTTACATTCTGCCCTGTAAGAGGAGCATATAAACCACTTGGCAGTTCACTGTGAAGAGTATGTAGAGCTTTTCGTGGGTAAAATTGCCCAGATTTGCTCTGACTTGGTTGCTGTAGTTGATTCAGGTCTGGTGGATATAACCTGTCCCCTGCTTGTCCAGTATTGTTGGATATGTTTCAATTTGTGCAACCTGAGGATGTGGACAGAATGCTTGGGGAGGTGAGAGTCATCACATGCATACTGGACTCATGCCCTTCCTGGATGTTGAAAGCAGACCAAGGAGGATGGGCAGATCGGGTAAGAGGAGCAGTGAATGCTTCACTACAGCAAGGCAGGTTTCTACCCTGTCTAAAGGGGGCTGTGGTGAGGTCATTATTGAAAAGATCTTCCATGGAGTCCACCATATTGGAGAACTATCACTCAGTTTCCAATATTCCCTTTTTGAGCAGTGTATTGGAGTATGTGGTGGCTTCCCAACTTCAGGCATTCTTGGATGAAACCAATTATCTAGATCCATTTCAATCTGGCTTCAGGTCTGGCTATGGGACAATGACAGTTTTGGTTGCTTTGACAGATGACCTACTCAGGGGACTGGGCATCCGGAATGTGTCCTTGTTGGTTCTGTTGGACCTCTCAGCAGCTTTCAATAACATCAACCATCTGGGTTGCTGCTCTGGAATGGGACTCAGGGGCACTGTTTTACAATGTCTCTGGTACTTTTTTTTGGTGTGTATGGGGGGTAGATTCAGAAGGTGGTATTGGAGGATGCCTGTTCAACACCCTGGTCACTATCCCGAGGTGTCCTTCAGGGCTCAGTTCTGGCCCTCATGCTGTTTAACATCTGCATGAAACCGAAGGGAGAGGTCATCTGGAATTTTGGGGTTCAGTGTCATCAGTATGCAGATGACACACAACTCTATCTCTCCTTTCCACCTGATTCCAAGGAAGCTGTTCCTGTATAAAACAAGTGCTTGATGTCAGTAATGGACTGGATGAGGGTGAACAAATTGAAACTTAAATCTGGATAAGACAGAGGTTGTTGGGATCAGCCAAAAGGCAGATCAGGGAATAGATATTCAGCCTGAGCTGGATGGCATTACACTCCCCCTGAAATCTCAGGTTCTCATCTTGGATATACTCCTGGACTTGGATCTCAGCCTGGATGCATTTGCATAGTTAAAACTAGTGCACCAGCTGTGCCTATTCCTAGACAAGTCAGATCTGACTACTGTACAGTGACATTTGGCTTGATTATATCCCATTTGGACTACAGTAACGCACTTTATGTGGGGGCTGCCTGTGGAAACTATTTGGAAATTTCAGTAGGCCCAAAATGCTGTGGCCAGGCTGTTGACCAGGGCTGACTACAGGGATCATGTGATTCCCCTGTTAAAACAGCTGCATCGGCTACTAGTCCATTTCTGGGCAGAATTCAAAGTGCTGTTTTTTACCTTTAAAGCCCTTAATGGCCTGGATCCAGACTATTTGAAAGAGCGTATCTCCTTATATAAGCCAGCATAATCATTAAGATCTGCAGGGGAGAGCTTTCTGTCATTCCCATCACCTTCATAGGCACAGTTGGTGAGGACTCGGGAAAGAGCCTTCTCAATGGCTGCTCCCAGACTGTGGAACTCCCTTCCACAGGGGGCCTGTTGGCCCCATCCCTGCTCTCTTTCTGCCAGCAGGTGAAGAAGTTTTTTAATTAAGCAGGCATTTGAATTTTGAATTTTAATTAAGGAGTGGTAGTGTCTGTGTAAGTGGTATGCTGTTTTAACACTTTAATCTTTTTTATTTGTTACTGAAAGTATGCTTTAAATATGTTTTAAGTGTTTCTATGGTTTTAAGCATGTTTTAATATCTGTGATATTTAATCTCTTTTTAACTTTCATAAATACTATTTTTAGTAGTATCTTTTTAGATCATTTTAAGCTGCCTTGGATCCCATTTAGGAGAAAGACTGGATATAAATAAAATAAAATAAAATAAAATAAAATAAAATAAAATAAAAGAATGAATGAATTAATGAATGTGAACCCTTTAGCCAATGGATCTTAATAAAAAAGTTAGGACTGAGGTAAAGTAGCTTGTCAAAAGCTGAACTGTTAACAGGCCTGGAGATCAGTAACTCTAAGCCTCACTCTAGTGCTCTGATCATTGGCTATTTGGTATATTTCTTTCACATGCTTTTGGTACATTATCTCTTGTGACTTTATACAATACAGTCATAACTGCTGGTAAAACTCAACACTCCTAGGTTGTTACTAATAGGCACAAACATCCCTTTAACAATTCCTCAACTCAGTGGTTCCCAAACTTTGGTCTTCTAGATGTTTTGGACTTCAGCTCCTGGGTGTTCCATCCAGCTTGGCTGATATTCAGGGATTCTGGGAACTGAAGTCCAAAAAATCTGGAGGACCAAAGTTTAGGAACCAATGATTTAACCTATTGTTAGAATCACATCCACACAATGTACACACTGAAGAGTGAATCCATTCAGGAAAGATTCCTATGTAGCATGAAAAAATGGCAGATTTATCTAAGTTAACAAAATGACATGAGTGTTCAATTAGAATTCTGAGATAAAATAACCAAGTTTATAATGTAATGGAAGTTTAATAAAACACAAGAATGGAAATGTGAACAAGAGAGAAATGGATGTTTTCCACCTGTGTCACAATTTGAACGACAAAGTGTCAGGAAATTACCATCAGATCCTCCTTGCAGACCAGGAAAGCCAGGACTCCCTTGCTCACCCCTGTCTCCCTGAGGACCAGGAACACCTCTAGCTCCCCAGTCACCTTTTGCACCTGTAAACATCCCCAAAAGAACAGGTTAAATGTCAGTCATATAGATATAGAAGTCCAGACCAGATTTAGGATCGGTGGTGGTGGGTGGAATGTTGTTTGGTGTGTACTTTTAGACAAAGTGATCCCATTTGCACTTCCTGGAGTAATATATAGAATAAAATACAATTAGCCTTCAAATTGTACTAATTATTTTGGCCCCAAACCCACATTTAAACTATTAATTGTATGGGAAGTTTCATAGAAAAATGACTACATTAGATAAAGTAGAACACAAAATGAGAATATTATGAAAACTTACGTACAAAAATGTGTATGGTAGGGGGAAAAAACCAAACATGAAAATAAATGTAGATTTTGTACATTATTTAGAATTCAAGAATGGAACAGAATGGAACAGAACAGAGAAGTGAAAATGATACAGTGGAATGTCCTTTGATTCATCCATCTCTGCCTGCATCCTATCAGACAGAACAGCTTATTTGTCAGACTATTTTTGACAGAAGATCTATGTAAAATTAGCTGTGTCATTTTAATTACAAGTTCTAAACACTTTTTTTTAAAGCTAAGGCAGTAAACATAGCATTTTACTCAATGACTGCATTTGAACAATTATATCTTGACTTACTGTTAGACACATAGTCATGTTATTCTTTCCTTTCTTATGAGTGAGTGAGCAAATCAGGAAAAGCATAGTTAATATCAAAACAAAGCAGGATATTAAGCCATGATCTGAAGCTGGTTTAATATCCTAGATTGTTTTTGGTGGTTGAGACAAAATACTCTATCTATTCATACAAACAGAGAAGCAAAATAGATTCATGAACAACAAAAGGCCATTTTTTTAAAAAAATCTGACCTTATAAATCTGAAATATGCTTATTTGAATTCTCTCATAATCTATTATCTGAGCTTTTACAGAAACAATCACTGGGTTGAGGATATTATCCATTTCAAACAAAAATGCTAAGTACCCCAAATAACTGATTACGCACAAACATGCTGGAAGTGGCTTGCAATTGTTAAAGCGAAAGAATAATACAGTCAATTAAAATTCAATAAAAGCACGGAGAACAACATAACCACAGCAATAAAAATGGAAACTGTTTTAAAAGCCATTATTTAGAAATGCCTTCAGAATAAAACAACACATGCTCTGAACTTTGACCAAAGAGTGTGATAAGGCAAAGCATAGATATTTACCATGTGAATTTTATGTTTATTGTACTCAAACTCTTAAATAATGACCTAATTTTCACAGCTGTGTTACAAAGTATAGCTCCATGAAATAATTGCTGGAGTAGAGTTCTATGCTACCCTGGACTAGTAAAAAGATATATGAATGGGTCCTAAAGCAGAACTCTCCCTGGAAGCCAGGATGACTAAACTGAGACTGTTGTACTTTGGCCATATCATGAGAAGCCATGACGCACTAGAAAAGACAATAATGCTTGGAAAGGTAAAAGGTAGTAGAAAAGAGGAAGGCAATAGGAAGGAGGAAGGCTGCATTACAGATGCATAGATTCAATCAACGAAGACATGTCCCTGAATCTGCAAGACCTGAGCAGGGCGGTTGAGGATAGGGTGACCTGGACGCCTTTCATTCACAGAGTCACCATAAACAGAGATCAACTTGATGGCAGTTAATAACAACACAGTACCCCTTCACAGTACCAATGTCTTTTGCAGGTTGATTACATCCAGTAGAGCACACATAATATCCATGTAGCCATAACCCACCTAGGCTTAGCTCAGTAGAGTGGAGGGGAATATGAACATGCTGTAGCCTTTACCAATGTGTGTGGTTTAGTGTGTAGGTGACCATACTGTAATCATGGGATAGAAGGTAGAAAAGCTGGCTAAACATATGCTTGTGGCTCCATCTGCCCATTTAGCAAATGTACTTGCTCCATAAAAGGCAAGCTTGATAAGTGGGAGGCCAGTCCAGCTCACTTTCTACCAGTTCCTCAAGCATGAGTTCACACACTTTTTCGTAGGAGTTAGCTCCCCCATTCTGACACTGAATGGTCACATAGCTTTTGCAACTATATTGAATCATTTACAAGAAAAGCTTTGGTGCTTGTTCTTAGCCCTTTTTAACGGAACACATGAATGTGTGAATGAGAAGCACTCACTTTTGGCTGAAGTCATCTTACAGGAAACTCTGTTTTATGGACCTCAACAATTCAATTAATATTAGCACTTCCCTCAGCATACCAACACATTAAATTATAAGAGCCAGGAAATACTACTCTAGCTGTTCCATGAGTATCAGTGGTTTGTAACCTCTAGTGCACTCAGATTGCAGGGTATGGCTCCTCTTCTCTGATCCGCAGGTTGAGGGTGAAGAATCTCAGGATACGAGTGTTGCCTTGAAAAGTGTGTGCATTTTATTCATTTGCCACAAATGATATTTCAGTGACATACTTTGTACCGCTCTGGTTGGTGCTTAATGTATCATGCCCAATGAACTCATCAGGGCTGCCCCTTGCAAAATCACCAAACTCAGCCTCCTGGGACAACACGCAGGGTCATTCCTAACTCTCAGGTTCTGGGACTGAGATCTTAGGGCCTGGGGTTGTCCTGACTTGGCCAGCCCAGTGGGATTAATAGAAATTATGACTATGATTATGATTATTTTGAAAAGTGTAAGCAATTACTTCAAACTGCCAATATAGTGCTGGTTGGGATTTTCTGTAAATTGTAGTCCAAAAATGTAATTTTGTGAGCTTTGATCATAATTTTCATGCTTCCTTCATAAACCAAAGCAACATGCATACATCACTGCTGCAATAAAACTTCCTCTTTCAGTGTTATGATAAGAACCTTCAATTATTAAACAAGGTTTACTAAAGAGTCTTGAGTTCACCCATAGCCCATGTTCAATAAAAATGACAATCTTACTTGTTTATGTCTAAGGCCATTTCTGCACTACACTGTTATAGTGCTATTATTCCACTTTTCACATCCTGTGGAATTCTTGGGCTTGTATTTTCCTGAGGCCAAAGAGCTCTCTGACTGAGAATTCTAAATGCCTTTCCCTAAACTGCAAACCTCAGGATTCCACAGGATGTTGAAAGTGGAATAATAACACAATTAAAAGTGTAGGGTGGAAATGGCCTAAATGTGGGGCAAAGTGTGGTTGTATTGTTGTTCCCATCAGGCCTAGCAGTGTACCCAATGCTAGAAGCTGAGGTCCACCAATACTGGGAGAGGGCTGCCATTTGCCCATTCCAGTTTATATATTTAATTTATACTCTACCTTTCTGGAAAAAAAAGGCAAGCTCAAAGCAAAGTATCTGTAAAACCTTTATCAAAAATATGCAAAAAAAAGATTACCTTTTATGAACCTGGGACGAAGTGCATAACTTGGTGGTCCTGGAATACCTCTGTCTCCTGGCTCTCCCTGTATATATTCAAATATTTTTAGCTTGTAATTGAAAGACAACTACAACATATTTTTAAAAGTTCTTTGCTTTCATAAGGATAACATGCTTAATATGACGACCAATGAAACACTCAACTTTAATGTAATCTTACATTACATTACATGTAATGTAATCTTTCTATGAAACTGGTTCTCTTCTGGACATCAATGAGGCTCATTTTTCTATGAAAGCAACTAATTAATTTAATGAGCTACCTTCATTCCTTTTGGACCAGGAATTCCAGGGATACCATTCTGTCCTGGGAGACCCTGAAATACATATGAAAACAATCACTTTGAAATGCTGGCAGGGAATCTTTTTTTTGGTTGACATCTCCATTACCATAGTCAGAACTTTCTGGATTCCACATTTCAGTGGAGGGCAAGGCCAGAGTCAAAAGTGTTAGAGCAGTAGTATAGAATAGTAGTATACTGCTACTATTCCACTTTCAACATCCTGTGGAATTCTGGGGTTTGTAGTTTACTGAAACCAAGGAGCTCGCTGGTTGAGCATTCTAAAGGCCCCTCCCTAAACTGCAAACCCCAGGATTCCATAGGATGTTGGAATAACTGCACTATAATGTACTGTGGAAAGGACCAGAGATAACGGCTGGTAGGCAGCCACATGTGCCAAAGCCAGCTTTTCGGTCCCCTGTGTTCATCTGCCAATCTGTCTCCTTTTTCCCTCTTGCTGTCCTTGTTTTTGCAGAAAAAGACAGGGCAGTGAGAAGCCCAGCTGTTCCCCTTCCATCTGATTGCTGTAACATGCAGCTTTTAAGAACTAGTAACCAAATTCATTTTCCTTTTCCTTACTCAGCTGTTTTTCTGTTTTGTGACATATCTTGTCTTGTAAGCCTATGGGCAAGGACTATCCTCTTTGTATTGATCTTATGATCCATACAATTTTCCATGACTTCCTCCTCCTCCCATGACCCCCCTGTCCGATCCCACATTGGTGAAGAAGACCTTCACTTTCCTCAAGTAGCTATAAGTGTTTGTGTGTGTGTGTGTGGGGGGGGGGATAGCAGGCATTATCACTCTGAACTTTCTTAAGTTAACTTATCTCAGGATCCTAATTTTGAGAGTGCATACTTACCACATCTCCATCAGCTCCTTTTAGACCATTGAGTCCTGGCAAGCCCTATAAAATATAATAATAAACATAACAGTGTTAAACAACTCATTTATCTTCTGCTACATTCTAGAATATGTTTTATTATGTATGAACCCTTGAGAAGAGAGAAGATTTAAAAGCCAAATTCAGTACACTTTCATCTCCTCCCTAAACATGAAGACTAAGACCACACTTTCCCATCATAATCACCAGGTATGGCTCTCCTTTCACCAACAGCCCTAGACTGTGATATATGAACAGTCTGGACTCACCTGAAACCCAATGTGCATAAAATCAGTTGGTTTGTTCAAATTCCCCAAACCCCACATACAAACTGGGCACATTGTTAGATTTCATAAATAAAAACACTATTCATGCATTAAGCCCACACCAGTGGCAGAGCTTGGAGTGTGTGGAGGGGGGCGGGGGGGGCTATGGTGCAAGGGGCTTGGCAACTGTGCATTGGGGCATGGCTGTGGTGCCTGGGGGAGTCGCCAGGGCATGTGGGGGTGTGGCTATGGGCTGGGACGCCCCCCAAACATTGCCGCCCGGGGCAAACCGCCCCCCTGCCCTCCCGTCCCTACATGACTGGCCCACACAAAGATTCCTGGGTTATTCTAAATGGAATGAGATGTCTGAAGCATGGGTGGGAAGGCAGTCTTACCCACACCCACTTATGTGGGAAGAAGTTAGGGGAAAGGCATCCTGTAATCTAGGTTAAAATCAATGCACATGCATGCCCATGCACACACATATACATCTCTGTGTGTATGTCCACTGGCATGGGACATAATACATACAAACTGTGGTGGCATTTTCTATTCTTAATATGGTCGTTACTGGATCTCATTGGGTGCCTCTGTCAGATCATCAGCAACCAAAAACTAAACAGAAACTAAATAGCCTTACATTTTAATCTGACTGGGTTCATTGAGAGCAATGGGGAAAGTGCAGTGGAGATTAGAAGGGCAAAACCCATCACTTTTCAGTATGGAAGTATGAACCTGGTATCCTCTCTTTGTATGACTGTGTGTGTATGTACCTTCAAGTCATCTGTCCGGTTGTGGTAACTCCATGAATTTCATTGGATTTTTTTAGGCCATTTCTGCACTAGCCTGTTATAGTGCTATTATTCCGCTTTCAACATCCTATGGAATCCTGGGGCCTTTGAGGCCCCTCCCGAAACTGCAAACCCCAGGATTCCATAGGATGTTGAAAGCGGAATAATAGCACTATAACAGTCTGGTGCGGAAATCGCCTTAGACTCAGAGGAGCCTTTTCCAGTTCCTTCCTTTAAAATACAGCCTACAGCATAGAATCGCAGTGGTATAGTGGTCTGAGCATTGGACTACGACCCTGGAGGCCATGGTTCAATTCCCTGGTCAGCCACGGAGGCCCAACGGGTGACCTTACGTGCACCAGCCCCAGAAGCCACCATGACAGGCTCGCCTTAGGGTTGCCATGAGTCAGAAATGACTTGAAGGCATACAATAATAACATAGTTCTAAATTATCATTTGCATTAACTCTTGCCTGTGCTTACCAGGTGATATCATGTTTCAAGAAGCATGATATCAAAGTGCTGCTATCCAGCTTTCCCACACTCATCCAACAGAGACTAAAAGAAATCCCTGAAATACAATTTGCCTGATAGGGGCCATGCATCCACTAGTTTACCACAAAATCAAACATTAATCTGTACCATTCAGTGATACTATATGATATAAGCTGAGAGGAATTAAGACAAATCAACTTGAAAAAGGACTAGCTCTAAGTAACTGAAGTGAGTTGATTTGCTTCTAGAACAGGGGGAAAAATTACATACATAAATAAAGAACATTTGGAATCCAAACAATTTATCTTTCTGATGCCAATTTTGATGTCCAGCCAGACCCTGAAAACATGAGCAAAACCATCCAACAAAAAAACTGGAGAAGATGTACTGTCCAAATTCACCTCATCGAAACTGCTGTATTAGTTTTTGTGACTGTTGTGATAATCTGGTAAAAGAGAAGGAAAATGTATCAGGCTAGAAATAATTTCTCCTTGGTTTTAATAATATACTTACTCTTTGTCCTGGAAATCCTGTTACTCCTTCTTCTCCCTTTTCTGCTGCATATACATGGAAACCCTGTTTGCAATAAACAGAAACAAAAACTTAGATCTAATTTAGCGTATCAACTAAATGTAGCGTAACAGCAAATGGCATGGAGATTGACTTTAAAACACTACAGAAAGTATTTCCACAAAACAGTGATGGCTAGATAGACTTTGTATTTATCTTGTTCACATCTAAAACAGGAGTTGGGTGGGGGATCAACTTAAATACAAACGTGCATGCTGGTGAGGAAAACAAGATTCAGTCTCTTCCCCATTCCTGTCACCTTGCTTGACTTTGCTGATTTTCAGCATATCCCTCCAGCAAAACTCTAATATAGAATTGAGCAGGAAGGGAAGACAATTGTATAGAACTATAGAGAGCAACCAGAGCAAATCAGCAGCCTAAAGGCAAGTTCCACTCTTCTTTTTCATATTCTCCATTTTTTGTGAAAGAAGCAGGCCATCAAGACAAAGGGAGCAAACTTGGACTGAAGTTACACAAGACTGTTTGGCACAACTAGTTTGGCTCTAGGAAATGAAATGCAGCTTTAAGCCAGGAGTAGAAAAGTCACAGTTTCATCATCTTTAACCAAACAGCTCTCCATCTTAGATAAGAAATCATTTGTATTTTCTGTTTAGGAGAAGCATTAGGAGAAGCTACTGAAATAAGTTATGGCTGCTTTCACAGTTAAAGGCTGCTTTTTAGCTCTGTTCACTTATTACTTTTCTTGCAATTAGATTAAAATGACATTCTAACATATAACATAGTATTATATCATTCACCAACAGCTGAAAATCCCTCACATAAAAGATTGTAACAGTTTTGTTTTGCAGCCACTGAGAAAGAGACATCCGTCTTACACTGGTACGGACATCAAGAAACAGCAATGAAAATTTCTATTATTGTTCTATGCTTTTAATGGGAAAACCTCACTATCAGATCTAAATATTATCTAATAAGATTCTAACAAGATACTGAAAGCTGTTGGGTAATAACAGTTACAACTAGCTATCTCTTCTGCATTTGCAGAGTTTAATTTTAATGTTCACATTAATGATGTCTCATTTGAAAAGATCAAGAATTATCTCACATCAAACTTTCCGTGTATCTCTCCACCCCCATATTAGTGTTTTGCTTCCTCTACGTCCACTCTTCTATCATTCCCCAGTGCTTTTGAGTTTGGAGCATATTTTAGATTGGCTTTTGCATATGCTAAGAATACAGAAGATTCTCAGCCAAATAATGTAAAGTTCCTATCAGTATTATTGAAAAATCTCTCTAAAACAGCAAATGTCTGAACAGTTAGCAACTCTAACCTCCTATACTAAAGAAAAGGATTTTGTGTTCAATTAACAAGGAAATTATTTTGGTTTAGGAATTATAAACATAAGCAAAACTCTAATATGAAAGCATAATAATGAATTCAACTTATTTCTGTTGGATTTCTATAATTATGTATCATTTTGAAGTCATGGCATTTTAAAAATGAAAAAACGTAATCTAAATTTGGCATATAATGACTCTGCCACTTCCTGCTATACCATTATAGATATTAATTGAAGGGGTGATTGTGCTTCATTTTGACGTTGGACTTACCGGAATTCCAGGTTGTCCTCTTATTCCTTTTATTCCTTTTATACCCTAAAAGATATATATAAAACAGAATATTTAATATTTAAGTTCTTGTGTTAATGAAAAATCAAGTTTAAGACACTGTCCTATGCTGCGTTTATACTGGACATGTATAATTTTAGAAGTAAGCTGTTGTTACTCTGTGAACTGGGGGTCCTGGGAGGGACACCAAAATGTGCTCAACTAAAGGTGGGGAAAATTAGCTCAGAGCACTGCTTAGCGTTACGAGAGGCAGGGTAACGTAGCGAGATCTTGAACCCTATGTCTACGGGGTCGGGTCGAGTCAAGGAGAACACAGACGTTGAAATAATAAATGAAGTTTATTAAATACAAGCAAAACAGTGTATGCGACACACTCGCGTAAGATAACTAAAGAAAATAAAGGTTGGAGTGGTATAGAGGGATTTTTAGAGGGATCACCGGTTTGGGTGATACTTCACCTGTCCTGAAGCCCAGAAAAATAGAGAGCGAAGCTGGGGTGTGATGTAGTTCAGCACATGCAGCTGAGGGGAGGCTCGCCAAGCAAAGCGGCAGCAAGGCGGGATGAAACTTGGGAGCGATCCGAGGAAGGTCTCGGAATCACGGGTTTTTATAAAGAGAATTGTGACTGCAGGCTATGCCGTACTTGGGGGAAAACAATAGATTTGGAGTTGGAGACAAAGCCTCCGAAAGATCAGAATCTGAATGATTGAGTTATCGTAGCGGTTCTCAACAGAGTAGCCAGTATGCAAACGCAGAGTACTTGGGTATTGCATAGTTTACCCATCAAGCTGCCATCGCGGGGCAGAGGCTCTTTTGTAAGTGGCGTGCATACCTAATTAGAGTACTTGCCTGGAGGTCTCCTAAAGCAGTGAGTCAGCTATTTCTGGCCTGCCTGTATTGTTGTTTGAATACTACGGCAATTAACGGCCGAGCTTGTTTACGTGCTTGTCTGGTGGCCTTGCAAGCACGTGGAAAGGAATAGAGAAGTGCAGCCGAATTGTGATATCAAGGGATATCTTTTAATATTCCCAAAGCTCGGACTAGCCAGGGCAGTAACACTGTCTGTACTGGTGTATCTTTAGAGATACCTTTGCAGACCCTGGAGACACATCAGAATTGGGTCCCTAAGAATAGCAGTCCACTGGCATTTTTCCATCATCACGGAGAAGGGGAAAATGGAATCAGAAGTGAAAAGAGACAGAGAATCCTAAATTCTCTTAGTCCTACACACCTTAATCTTTAGTCATTAGACCAGGATTGGTTAACATCAGCGCACTGGGTCCAATTTTAGACCTCTGCTTCTGTGATAGACTATAGTCTGCTATTCACTGTCAAAATTGTGTGCTGTGGTAGCGCAGCAATTTTTTTTTTTTTTTTGCATAGAAATTAAATTTTGACAACTACTTCCCGTTCATTTAAATTGCATGCCCATGCAAAAACAAAGTGCAGTTGGCCCTCCATATTCATGGATTCTGCATCCACAGATTCAACCATCTGTAGCTCAAAAATATTTGGAAAAAAAATTCCAAAATGCGAACCTTGATTTTGCTGCACACTGAGCACTATGCTGATGTGTAGGCATACCCTGCTGTCACCTCCTGCCATTTCACAGATCCTCAGGTTCTCTGTGGGATTGAGTTGTTCACCATTTCATACAAGAGATGCCATTTTACCTACACTACTGTATATAATGGGACTTGAGCATCCATGGATTTTGGTACCCATGGGGGTTCCTGGAACCGACCCAAGTGGGTACTGAGGGACCACTGTATGTGCAGAATGCATGCCTCAAAGAACAGAGGAAGAAAGCATTTCCTGAAATATCTCAAGTGCAAGTATATCTATGGTCCTTTTCGCATGGCATTGGCATGCGAAGGGGGCTCCAGAGCATCGTGCAATTGCGAGGAGCATTTCAGACGATGTCCTTGCAATCGTGCAATGCTGCTGGGGCCAGCAGGTGCTGATCACGCACTATATCATTTTTGGTTTTTAGCCGAAAATGATGCGCAATTGCACATTGCTCCGGAGCCCCACACGCACTTACTGTACGTGCGGAACCTCTGGAGCCGCAGCCCTCACGCTTCCTCCCCCAGCGTAGCCTGGGAAAATACCTGGCTGTGCTGCGGAAGAAAGAGGTGGAGCCCTCATGTTGCCGGCCAGCCAGCCGGCCACTCCTGCAGCGCTGGAGCAGAGGGGACATGAGAGCCTCACGGAAGAGGCTTCTCGTGTGACCCTCTCGCACCAACACCAGACACAGGTAAGTTGCGGAAAGGGCCTACAATAAGTCCCCCCTGCTATGCCTTGTTTTAGAGTGCTTCTGAACTTTTGTAGTATATCTCCACCTACCTACATTGACATAATACTAAACCAATGGTTTAATGGCTATTTTGTCTGCACAACTGATGAGTGGACTTCCTGTAAGAAGCCAATTAAGTATCTAATAACCCCTCAGAACATCCTTAGGCGGATTCTTTGTGCCTCCATGCAGTTAGCTGTAAGACTGAGGATGGAAACAGGAATCTGGGACAGAAAGTCTGCTGGATAAGGAATCTCTGGGGACTACTGACTAATCTGCAGAAGATGTGAAAACCAAGGCCTCCTGGATCAATGAGGCACCACCAAGATTAAAACTGTTTCTGCTTACTGACTTTTTCTCAGCACTCTGGTAATTAACTTGATGAGTAGAAAGGCAAGTAGGAACCGTAAAGCCAGTCTGTTTCCAGGGCACTGACCCACTCTGTGTCTCTGGCAGATCAAGTCAAGAGTGTGTACCTTTCTAGCTGAAGAAGCTCACATCACTCTCGGGTACCAGCCAAGTTGATATCTTTAGCCAGTTATCATTCTGTCAGATACCATTTGATATGCATCTTGAACTCAGTGGAGACCAGTAATTCCCTGTCAGGTTTGCTAGGCATTGTGTAATATGATTATATGGGATTGGTTTCAATTCATATGGCATGCCTTTTCACCATTTTGGAGGTATATGTACAATAGACATTGTGGCCGAAGGGATGGAGTTCTGTAGCCATCAAAATATTTTGTTTGTTTGTTTGTGCTCCTTGAGTTTATACACCACAAGAACCAAAGAAAATATATTTTGTATCACTTCATTTTACCACCCGCTACAGCAGTTTTGATGTTTTGGTTGTGCAATTCAAATGGTAAAAGGTTTACATGGGAAAATAGCCAGGCCTCTTAAGAAACGTAGAGGGAACCACCTTTATAATATGAGGAACAACAAAACAGATGCTCTCATAGTGAGCTATTCCTTGGAGCAACACTGTTCTGCAGCAGACTTTAGATTCTGTGTATCATAGAAGGTGAACTCCATAGATGAGAGGGTGCTGCTAAAAATGGTGGAATGGATATTAAAACTAAAAGCTTTGGTCCCTTCAGGTCTAAATGGGAAAGCTGATTCTCCCACTTCTGCAGAAGTCTTCAGACTGCCTTTTCCGCTTTAGTCCAGGTACAACTATATGCTCTTGAACTTTATTTTTTTCCTACCATCCGCTTATACAGTGTGTGTGTGTGTGTGTGTGTGTGTATGCATGTGTGCATGCACATGTGCTCTTGTGTGTAAATGTATATGCAAACTTTAAACTTTTATTCACATATTTTCATTCTGCCAGTAAATGCAGCAATGAAGTAAATAGAGTTCCTGGCCCAGAAATTTCTGCAGTTTTGATTTTAGGGTAGCATGCACACACTACTAGCAATGTGGAAATATAATAATATTGGATAACATATATTTATGGACATTTCCACCCTACACAGTTATAACACTATTATTCCACTTTCAACATCCTGTGGGATTCTGGGGTTTGTAGTTTAGGGAGGGGTATTTAGAATTCTCAGCCAGAGAACTCTTGGGCCTCAGTAAACTACAAACCCCAGAATTCCACAGGATGTTGAAAGTAGAATAATAGCGCTATAACTATGTAGGGTGGAAATGGCAGATGTGTTGCTCTCCTGTAATATTTATATAGCAACATTTTTTTATATACCCTTTTTTATATAAAGCCTGAAAAACATCTGTAGGCTGAAATGTATAGGGCTTTTTCACTAATAAAAGGCCAGTTTCTGAGCATCTTGAGACATCTCCTCCCACTTTTTTGTTGGATTTCCTTGCATTGTCCCTGGTTTTTACTCTTAACATGTTGCCTTTAAGAAATGAACAAGACACCGTAATTGCTGGCATATAAAACACACTTTTTCCCCCCAAAACATGCCTTCTGAAAATGGGGCACATTTTATACACTGGCACATACAGTAACTCCTGCCAGGGAAAGTGAGGGGGATGAAAGGAGTGCTCCAGCAAGGTGGGGAGAAGTCCCTGCGAAGGCATAAAGGAAAGGCACCTTTCTGTTCCTTTTTTGGCTGGGGGGGGGAGTTCTCCCCACCAAGGCAGACACAACAGGAATGGAGAAGAAGGGAGCCTCTTACTTACACACACAGACACAGACACAGACACAGACACACACACCCTGCCTGTTCTTTCTGTCTTAGCAGGAAAGTCTCCTTGTGAGGCAGAGAGGACAGGAATGGCGAGAAAAGAGTTGCTTTCTTTCTGCCTCAGCAGGGAGGTCCCCCCACCCGAGCAGAGATGACAGGAACAGGGACAAGGTACTAAAATATTTTTTCCTAAAGAATACAGTCCGAAAATAGAGTGCGTCTTATATGCTGGTGTGTCTAATACACTGGCAAATACGGTACTTGAAGAGGTTTCCTCAATACTGCATGTGAAACCCAAGTTGCCACAGCTCTTTTTTTTTTTAAGCGCAGTTGTGGTTTTCCTTGTTACCAGTCATCTTGTCCCCTCTCTGTGCGGGAGTGGTGGTGTAAGTGTATCTGAAGTGCAGATATTCAAAGAGAATCCCAGTTACTGATTTACTGCTATCTGTAGCACAGTGACTCATGTGCTAGAGGTTTGTGTCATGCTAGGCAGAGCGTGCATTATAGGGTCAGAAGACATCATGGGTGTGGCTCCCCTTTGCCCAGAGTAATGGTGAACTGAATATTGTCCTATCTTGTTTTTCACGGGACCAGTCATCTACTGTGAAATGGCAGCTGGAGCTCTAAAAACTCTAAAACTTTTTTGGGCAGGATGGAGTATTCTTACATTAATATTTGAGGTAGCTGAGTTTCCCATTTCCCCCCTTTCTTTATATTTTCAAGTCTTGCCACCATTTCTTGGCTTTCCAAGCACACTGGTTATCCTCCTGGCTGGAACAGAATTCCTGCTGGGAATAATGTTGTCCCATTAGATATGGTCATTGCCCTGGGAAAGGCTGCATGAAGCATTCCAAATCAGTCTGCAAAGCAGCCTTGCTGCTGTGAAGAACTAAATCACTGCTTGAAAAGGCAACAAAATTTAAAAGTTTTAATAAACTCTGATTGTCTGACCATTTGGCATTAAGGTAACTAGAAAGGCTTTAGAATCTTGCCTAGGGTGTGGTTTCATTATCAACTTATTAAATCCTTTTTCACAGTTTCAGCCCTGAGCAGTTTGACCCCTTTTGTAGGTTTTTCACCATATTGGGCTTTCACCATATTGTCCTGTGACTGACAAAGGGTAAGGAGTGTTGCCAGACCACAGGCGACACTGCTGTTGTTGCTCCATTTTGTGCTTTCCATGCTTCATTCTTTTCATCCTAGCTTAGTTTGTTTTCCCACAAAATGAATACTCTGTGTGATTTTCAGTGATATTTCTAATTACCTTGTATTCATTTGAAATTACATCTGGTGAAACTATGAGCTCTCCTGTTGATGGACGCCCAGGGGGACCAGGTGGGCCAGGATCACCCTGCAGGAAAAAGTTCCACAAGTAAAACACAGGCTTAAGCAATATCCTTACAGAAGGTTTGAACTCTTATGAGCGAAGAATGTTTAAAGGATAGTTTTATGCTATACTTACTTCTCAAGCCTGGGAACCTGAGATACTATAAATACACTTTCTCACTAAAATGGCCACCATGAGAAGATCCAAGAAGAACTGGTATTGCATTAAGGAAAGGCATTTAATATCTACAACCCTGAATGCATCTAACTTTGCCTTGGTTTCAGAAGCTAAGCTTCTGGCCTGGATCTTACCTGGTGAGCTTTCATCTGAGTGTTAATCAGACTCAATCCTGTTTCCAGGATTCTTGCCTAGCCCATAGCTATCAGTTCGATATAACGATATTGGGCCAGGAGGACTCAATATAAGAAGCTCCCTAAATTCTTTACTTCCCCTGACATGAATTAACTTGAGATATTTGTTTTCCAGAACCTCATGATTACAATTTATCATGTCATTGGTGTTAACATGCACCATAGCAACTAACTCCAGCACTGTAGGGTTATCTCTGTCACTATAGAGACAATACCTTTGCTCTAGGCAAGTAACTATGAGGTTAGCACACAACTTTCATTTCTAAGGATTCATTCACTCTTTATCAGACTTGTCCTTTCTTCTAGAGGTACACCTTCCATGCAAAGTATTCTCTGTCTCTCCATCAAGGCCTGAGTCTCTTCGAATGGATCATTTCCACACTCCTCTGAGTGATGCCTGTCTTCCCTGACAGAACCCTAGGGTTGCCAGGGGTCCCTTATTATAAGGCATATCCCTTCTTGACGGTTGGAAAGATTGTCATGAGAGCCCCGTTTTCCTTAGCTGCCATCACCTTGGGATTGGGATGCCACTACCACAGCCCTAAAGGCCTTGTCCATCAACCTCTCACTTTTCCCACTTTCTTCAGGTCAGCTACCTTGGACTCAAGGGAGTGAACTCCGGGAGCTCACTGTACTGAGCATGTACAGACCAGTTTTGTCTGGAAGGCAGACAGTCACACATGTGGTATTCAGCGCAATACTGCCCACACACTTGGGCAAGCTTTCTACTTTCACAGCTGTTATTTTGATTACAATTTGTTTTGGACTGTTTGCCTGAAAAACTTAATTAGAGGAGGAAATGAGTGCCTGCACTCCTTGTCATGTTGCTAAGCTTGCACAGCTGCACACTTCCTTTTACAAGATGCTCTGAGATATTTTATCATTGGTGCTGAGAAGCTTTGTCACTGAGGACCTCCTTGTGCTCAGGTGCTGGGTTCCCATACAACACTCTCCTGGTTTTACATGTCATGGCTACTTTCTCCCAACTACCGCTGCACCCAGTTAGAGTAATACATGATGCAGAGAGAGATGTCTTTCAGTGCCTCATAAAATAAGACGTGCTCATCCACTGAACCTGACTCAGATTCAGGAACAACAAGAGGACATGTACAACCAGCAGGGAACTCACTACTGCAAACTCTATTAATGACCACTCAGTTAGGGGCTTTAAAGAAAAAAAAGCTCTAATTAAAAACAAGATATATTTATCAAAGGTTATCAAGCATGATGGCTAAATGGAAATAAATAAATGGAACAAGTAAATAGAAATAAATGAATAGAAGTAAATGCCAAGCAAGAGCCATGAACTTCAAGCCTTTCTTAGGACTTTCTGAAGCACTTGGCCAGTCACAGATTTTCTCCTTGTTTTCTTATGTCATTTAATCTATGCTAATAAAAATCAGAAACAGATAACTTCAAGATGCATTTGTCATATTCTGTTACATAGCAATTGGCTATATTTCTTTTACCTTGTCACCGGTATCTCCATAAAAGCCAACACCCTTGCTGCCCTGAAAAGACAATTGATAAACATTTAGCTAACATTTTCAGACAGACAGAATACTTAACCAAGTAACAGCCTAGGAATTGTGTCCCTTTCTCTAATATCATTAATGTGTGTGTTTGTGCATGTGTGTATATATAAATTTATGAGCAATTTAAATTTATTCAAGTACAATTCTGAGATATTTAGATGATCACATACTGCATATCGTTAAGGTTTGCTGTCTCCTATATTTCTTAAATCTGTTCTTAGGAACCATAAAGGGTAGAACATTCAATTTATACTTATCAATAAATTTTAAAATATCACAAAATCCCTTAATTAATATTGCGTTGCTTTCCACTTTCGTTAACCTATATAAGCAAAGAACATTTTCTCTACTCATGAAGATTTTGAATTATGCCACATTGTAGATATGTTGTTTGGCCTGATTTCCATTAGGGGCATGGGTAATCAATAGTGACACAAAATTACTAAAAGTGCTCATAATATTTATTTTTTTAATAAATATTTTTATTAAGAATTTTAGAAACACAAACAGACAAAAGTGAAAAAGAAAAGAAAACTGTTGTTGACAAATATATAACAGTTCATGTACATAACAGAATAGGTAACTAAAGAAGTACCAAACTAAGATACAATCTCAACTCTCTCTCAGACAGTTCCAGGCTGAAATAAACTGATTCTCCAGGTGGTCATAAGAGATTTAGGTGAGATTTAGACTGTCCTGTTCATCTTCCTTCACTGTTTTACTCAGTTGCTGTAGTATGTCCAGGAAGTCTTTTTAAGGGCTGGCTGGATGCTGCTGAATCACAGTTTTATGTGATCTACTAAAACCACATAAAGGGTGGCTCTATGTCACCCCTGGAATTAACTTCTACTGGGATTAGTCCAGCAGCTCTAGGAAGAATAGAGGAAAGAGGGTGGTCACTGGCCATCACTGTGGAGTTTTGTTTTTGGCTTGGCTGCTGTAGCCAATGTCAAGTAAATGTGCACAGAATTTTCATGTAGCACAGTAAGTCAGCTTCCTGAATTCTTAATTTTGAGGTGACTTTTAAGACCAGAATTTTTTAATGTAAATTATTATGATTACAGAGCTTCACAGAACTTTATTCTCTTGCTATTAGGCCTTGGTGACAAAAACACACTCAATGAACAGTAACAACCAATGTTATATGCAACGTTAATTACTTATTTCTATGAATCGGTACTGAGCACTCACAGATTTTTCTGTGCATTACTACTTTTGTTATAAATGTTTATTCTACTATGTTCCAATGGGAAAGAATGGGTTATAGGTGCAAACTCTTCCTTCGATGAAATGACTAACAACCTCAATAGGTTTATGTTATATGGACTCGAGATCAAACCAAAAATAAGAGAAAGACTTACTTGAGGTCCTGGAGGACCTGGTGGTCCTGGAAGCCCCTAAGGAAAAAGAAACAACTCAAAAATAATCTTTTAGGAGCGTTCCACACAATTATATCTAAAAAGTCAATTATTCTATATATTAAACACACCTGGAATATGCAGTTTTTTTAAAAAATAAAGTTTTAGTATTATTCATGGAGCCTTACTATCCCTTAATTTTTCACATCAGTTTTCATTCCTTCAAAAAATAAACAGCACTTCCTAGCTAGAAAAAGCTGCAACTTGTATCCATTTACAGTCCACGTACACACATCTTGATATTAATGCTGTTGGTCTCTGCTTTAATATGATAGTTCCCACGGGTAGATAAAGAATGACAGAAACACTGATATTGTAACCTCTGTACGATACTTACAGGTGGACCTGGGTTTCCAACTGGACCAAATGGACCTATTGGACCACGGGGACCCTGAGGCCCCTAGAAGGTGAAAAAAAAAATTTTCAAAAAGACAAATCATAATCATTCTTTTTAATATGGCAATGATGGTGATGATGATGATGATGATGATAATGTTATATAATTGGCAGCTATTCTACTTACTGGAAAGCCCATCAAGCCTGGGTCACCAGGGTCTCCCTAAAGAAACATATTAAAACAAAAAATGTGAGGAAAGCTTGGACAGAACCTAAGTCCAAATAAAATATACATGATGTAAATTTAAGTTTGCACCTGGGAATGACAGCGGATGATGCAATCCCATGTAATACCTGCTTGAGTCATTGGGGTTGTGTAACCAGGGCAGCAAGGTTGCATCATACCTCTAGCAAGGGCTGCTAGAGTTGCATCAGCAATGGCTGTATATAAGGGGTGTGTTCTAGCCCTCTATGCCCTCCTGATGTCTGGAGAGCGGCCAGAGGCTATGTTCTGCATGCTGTTGAATGCTGAATACTCCGTTGGAGACTTGTATATACTGTATGTATCGTAACTCAAGAATAAAGCCTCCTGTTGGAAGATAACATTTGCGTGGGAGTATTTTTCCTGGCTTCAGGGCTTTGCTGCTAATGTTAAACACTCTGCTGGGACGCTTCAAGCTGTGTGAGTAAACTCTGCTGTACGGTGATTTTTAAACACTTGACTCTGGTGAACTGTCTTTTTGCCAGAGCTCAGTGCTGGAGGGAAGCGCTACCAGGGTTTTTGTGTAGCTCCCATCATCCACCATCCCTCTGACAAAAAACACCAAATTTAAACTATAAGTACAATTCTAACACAAGAAACAGTTTCTAATAAGTGAAATGAAAAAAGCACACATTTCTTGAGATATGCTAATTCTTTTACAGTTTTGTGGTCACCTGTGAAGTGCAAAAGTTAACAGTAAACGGAAAATTTAGAGAGAGTAAGTATGACAGAAATCAGAAAACGGGTCACTTACTATGAATATTCCTTCTGGTCTGGTGTGAAGATGGCAGCCAAAAGAATGAATGTCCTAGTGCTGCCCAGATGAGAGAAAGCATGTTGTAGTGGTTTGAGCTTTGGACTATGATTCTGGAGACCAGGGATTGAATCCCCACTTAGGCATGGAAACCCACTGGGTGACCTTGGGCAAGTCACACTCTCTCAGCCTCAGAGGAAGGCAAAGGCAAAGCCCCTCCGAACAAATCTTGCAAAGAAAACCATGTGATAGGTTCAGCTTACAGTCACTAAGTCAGAAATAACTTGAAGGAACACAGCAACAACTGCACAGAAAGGCAAGGACTGCATGGTCATATCTTTGCGTGTTAGCAGTGATCTTCAGCTCCTCCTCCAGGTTCATCCATGATTACGCTAAAGCAGTAAAATCTCTAGGTGCTCAATACTTGAAGAGATGCAGACAAGAAAAACAAAGAAATTGAGCACAGTGCCAGCAACTACTTCCCTTTCTCAGAGGAAACAAGACAACACTGGACTGATGCATAGCTGAGTGGAGGCAGAATGTGAATTTGCATACACTATGCCTTGGCCTACTCTGCTAGGCCACACCTTAGATGCCACCTTCACATCAGGCCAGCAGGAATCTTCACAGTAAAAGACCAATTGTCTGTTCCCTATCTTCTGTGAATTTTGGCATCCAAAAGAATGACATATGTAGAAGCCAATTTGCTGTTAGAGTGCTCCAGGATATCAACAGACTGAGTTTATATGTATAGTATAGGACTAATTGTTATCCTCCTGTCAATTTTCTTATGTCTTATAAATGGACTGGGAATGGCTCATGCATCTCCTTTACAGCCCTCAGCTAGAGAGCTTTAGTGTTAATGATGCTAAGGTCATTGCTGCTCCAGTGAAGTGTACTCGAACCTGAGTTGGTTTAGGGAGTTTGTGAACATCATAGGCCATGGAGATACATAACCTGAGCTACGGTGGTTTGTGATACTTTACTTCTAATGGGTCTAGGATGGAAAGAAAAGAAGGGCATGTGATGAAGTTCTGGAGGTGTGGCTGTTTGGACTGCCAGTTCAGCCTGAATGCAAGTTGCTATGCAACCAGAATAGCACTTTAGGAGAGAAACCCAGTCCAGTAGTGTGAGGGTGGAGCTTCTGGCTGAAAGAAAAGGTTACATAAAACCAAGTCTTTATGGGTATTTTTATTCCTTCAGGGAGAGCCTAGCAAGGGGGGGGGGCAGGGCAGGGCAGGGCAGGGCAGAGACCCTTAGTCAGCCAGAGAATGTGGTTGTTTTTGGAGGTTTAGTTCTCAGTGGAAGCCAAGTGAGAGGCAGAAGAGTAACTGAACTCTTCTAGGGTCTAGTCAGTGAGTGTGACCTAGATCGGAAGTTAAGTCTTTGGTGGGAGTTTAGCTAAAGGGCTCTTGTAGGATAGTTGTGCCTTTTGTGAAAGTCTAAAGACATAACTGAACTATTTCAGAGCAGGAAGTTAACTGTTAATACTGTCTGAAGAGTGCACTGAAGAAACATATCAACACTGAACTACATATGAACTCTAACATGCTACTTTATTCTTATTTTATCTTAATAAATGTTACAGTTTATCTTTGTAAACACTGACTTGGCTTGAGTTATCTACAGTGATAAGTAACACAGAAAATACACAACCAGAAAATTATGAAATGGTTTTAAATAAACATTGAAAACACTCACGCTTTTACACAAAGGTGATGTTATGGGTGGGGGGAGCAGAGCTGTGTGTGATAAAGACAGGGCACCTTATCATATTGGGAACTGCCAAACCAATCTGGAAGAAGTAAGGGCCTGTCACCAAGAGCCTCACTATGTACTTGAAGAAAAACTTCTAGTGTACTGTGGATGACCTCTATGTGTCTCTGATGTGTGGGAGGGCCTAGGAAAATCTTGCATCCTGTGAATAAAGGTACTTTTAGAATAAAGTAAAGTTCCATTCAAAGGTGACTGATGTTTGTCTGCAAAGTATATTTAGTTGAAACAGGGATCTTCTTGTTTGGGGAGAAAGAGAAAGAACTCCTTGACTTCCACTTACTCACAGTCAAGAGTTTACATCTGCACTATCTGATGAAGGCTTTCAAGATGGAAAATGTTGCTGACTCATAAGGTAAAAGCTGAATGTCAGCCACTATCTACGGGTTGCTGAAGGAGTACTGCTAGGCCCTGTGAGAGGAGACAAACCGCACTAACAAACCACATGTCTCCCTGAGCCAGATGGAGGACCTTGGAGCTCCTTGGATATCAGCAGGGGGGTTATTGGGATCCCTGTTGACATCTGTCCCCATTTGTCCTGAGGCTTCTAGTGATCAGCGGATTTTGATGAACAAAATGATTAGGATGACTTTTTATCCTCTCTTTCAGATGTGACGCATAACTTTTTTTTTTCTGTTTCTTGGTTTCCACTAAGATGTTTTCAGTGGATGCTTTCCCAATCAGATGGGCTCACAAGAAACAGAGGGTAAGTGGGCTATTCCCTGAAGACTCACCCACATAGCATTGTCTAAGCCTGAGTGATTTGTGGGCAAGGGTAGAAAGGGACATAGCCTCTTGGCTGGCCTCACACAAGAAAGTGATGAACTCGAAGAAGTTGTTGTGCTATGTTGTGTGCCTTCAAGTTGTTTCCAACTTATGGGAACCACTTGAAGGTGAACCTATCACAGGGTACTCTGGGGCTGAGAGTGTGTGATGCACTCAAGGTCACCCAGTGGGTTTCCGTGGCTCAGTGGGGAATCAAACCCTGGTCTCCACGGTTGTAGTTCAACATTCAAACCATACAGCACACTTGTTCCACTGGAAAGTCTTAACAGCCCCTGATTGGTCACCATGTTTAGGTTTTTATTGCTGAAAACATACTCTTCCCACAGGATGAAGGCACAAGACCTGAAGCGATGGTGGAAGCCCTTAAGACAGTCAGGTTCATCACAGTCTTTTTCCAGTACTGTACCAGTTCATCTTTCGTGTTGATTGTGAAGAAGAGCATCACCATGTTTGGATGTGACTATCCAGGGAGAAGGACAGTTACTGGGTCATTTAATAAAGGGTACCTACAAGTCTTCCATGGTTGCTAAGGAAGAGAATAGGAGGCAGATCCATTCCAACCTGATGTGTGTATTGAAGGCTGGCAGAGAAAGGACTTCCCTGACGTCCTTTGGTTTTGTGAAAACAGTACCCACCGATGTGAGATTGGGAAGTAGTACTGTCAGAGTGAAAACGGGAGAGGGATGCTGTATCTCTAATTGTTGTGAGAAAAGGGACATTCAGAAGGTGTTGCTTGTTACTCAGCCAGTTAACAAGCTACATCTGCTGAAGTTTCTTCTTTTGTGTGTATATGTATTCAATTTGCCTGTTGACTTATGGCAACCCCACGAATTTCATAGGGTTTTCTTAGGCAAGAAATACTCAGAGCTGGTTTTGCCAGTTCCTTCCTCTGAAATACAGTCATCTCTCCACATGCACTAGAGTTAGGGACACAGGACCTCCGTGAAAGTGAAAAAACTGTGAATAACTCTAGGCGCTCCCAAACCATATTTAGCCCACAAAAAAAACATCATCATCATATTCAGTCCACCATGGATTCCCTTGAGGCATCAGGGTTCCTTCTCAAGGCAGAAGTGGGGGGCTGGTGGGGCTTCCTGCCACCTTCCCTGCTGCCCCACAGCATTTTAAATAGGAACTTATAAGCCTTGTTTGCAGTTTCTCGGTCTCATGAGGCTTGCAGTTCCTACTAAAAATGGCATAGGGAAGCAGCAGAGGTGACAGCAAATAATCCGTGAATAATCAAATCCACAAAAGTGAAACCCACAAATGCGGAGGGCTGGCTGTACAAGCTATAGCAACTTGTATTGGTCGGGAGTCTCCCATCCAAGTACTAACTGGGGTTGACCCTGCTTAGCTTCTAAGATCAGACAGGATCTGGTGCTTTTAGGAGCTGTGTGTGTGTGTGTGTGTGTGTGTGTCTGTCTGTCTGTCTGTGTGCATGCCTTCAAGCTCCCTGTTAATTTATGGAAATCCCATGAATTTCATAGGATTTTCTTAGGAAGGAACTGGCAAAACTACCTCTGAGTATTCCATGCCTAAGACCGTGAAGTCGCCATAAGTCGACAGGTGACCTGAAGGCACATACGCAAAAGGCAAATGGGATAGGGGGAGAATGTTATTCAGAGTGCTGGGAAGCAAATGGCCTGTCTGACAGTGTTTGTCTTTATATCTATTGGTATGTCCAAGGTACCAGGAAAATTATCTACAGATTCATTTGAGGGGCTGGGACTGAGAAATACATGTATACCTGTAGTGAGATTTCTCATTTTACTTAAGAGTGTCTAGATGAAGGTAGTACGGGATGAACTTTGTGACTTTTGTGGAGCTCCTTTTCAAAATTTTCTAAAACTGTTCTCAGTTATGCTTCCTTAACATGCTTTACTATGGATTTAGCCTGCAAGCTTTAGGGGAAAGGGTTAGAGCTATAGAAAGGCTGAGAGAATAACTATGGAGTGAGGTGTCCCTCTATGGGTCAGATGAGATACTGCCATTATTAGAAAAAGATGTCCATTTTCCACCACAGAACAGAGGAGGTGACAGGGAATGAGCCAATTACTCTGCAGATTATTATGAGGTATAATATTAGTCCCTGGAATTGGTTTGCCTCTGATGATAGTTGGTGCTCTGAAGAGGAAATCTGAGGGAGACTTTGCCTGATCTAGACTGGAGGTGGCCTAGCAAGTGGATGTGGTGTGGTCAAAAGACTTTGGGGACCATGGTGGTTGTCTTCATGACTAGCAATGGGCACTCATGGGGGTTGGTGAGGCTACCCTGGCCACTGGCTGTTGTTTTCTCCAATTCACTGGAAGCAATCAGTGGCAGCAGGTTCACTATAAGCAACTGCGTGAAGTCTGAGAGGCTAGCTGCAACAGTGGAGTAGGCAAAAGGTTTTTAAAATTTCCTTTGAACTTTTACATGCTTTTTTTTCTTTCAGTTTTGAAGACTTTGTCATAGTCTATCAATGCTAGGCAGAAGCAGGAAGAAATAAATCAGAAAAGAAGATCAAAGCCAGGAGGAAATCAAATATCAAAATTCCCCTTTTAAAGTGACACAATATATGAAATGAAAAAGAAAATATAGGCTCAGAAAATGAGGAGAGAAAAGATGTTGATCAAGAGAGAAGGAGTTAGCTGACAGAGAAAAACGGCTTCACCCCTGGCAAGGAGTGGAGGAAACGAGGCAGGGAGCTCAGGATGTCTGCCTACTCTGTGTGTACTGGGACTCATCCACAATTTTGTTAATTAATTCACACCAGAGAGGGAAAAACAAAATCACTCCACTGATGTATTTAATTACTAATTTCAGTCATAATAGGCAAATATAGCTTGGATGTGTAAGATCTTTGCACACAGAGTTTATGAAAGTTGCATGGGAAAAGCCCCTGAAAAACACTTATCCTTGAAGGAAAAAAAAAAGCATATTCCTAAATGAAAGCTAAACATTTGCACTGATGGCCCTTTTATTTGTTAGAGGTGGAAATGCATAAATATTATTCTTCAAAAAAAATATGAGGTGCTGGGTTTCTCAAAAAACAAGCCATGTCAGACTAATCTTATCTCTTTTTTGATAGAATTACTAGCTTGGTAGATGAAGGGAACATTGTGGACATAGCATATCTTGACTTCAGTAAGGCCTTTGACAAGGTCCCCCATGATACTGTTGCAAACAAGCTAGTAAGATCTGGTCTAGACAATGCTACTGATAGGTAGGTTTGTACCTGGTGGATTGACCAAACCCAAAGAGTGCTCACCAATGGGTCTTCTTCATCCTAGAGGGAAGTGACTAGTTGGGTGCCACAGGATTCTGTCCTGGGCCCTGTGCAATTCAACATCTTTATCAATGATTTGGGTGAGGGAATATAGGATATTCCTTTCAGATTTGCAGATGACACCAAATTAGGAGAGGTACCTATCAGCCCAGAGGACAGGATCAGAATTCCAAATGACCTTAACAGATTAAAGAGCTGGGCCAAAACTAACAAAATTAGTTTTGATAGGGAGAAGCGTAAGGTATTACACTTGGGACAAAAAAAATTGAAATGCACAGATATAAGATGGGTGACACCTGGCTTGACCACATTACAAGTGAAAGGGATCCAGGAATCTTAGTAGGCCACAAGCTGAACATGAGTGTGATGTGGCAGCTAAAAAAGGCCAATGTGATTCTGGGCTGCATCAATAGCAGTACAGTGCTTAGATCAAAGGAAGTAATAGTACCACTCTATTCTGTTTGCTCAGACCCCACTTGGGATACTGTGTCCAGTTCTGGGCACTACAGTTCAGGATGGATATTGACAAGCTGGAAGATGTCCAGAGGAGGTCTGCCAAAATGGTAGAAGGCCTGGAAACCATGTTGTATAAGGAGTGACTTAGGGAGCTGGATATGTTTAGCCTGGAGAAGAGAAGGTTAAGAGGTTACATGATAGCAATGTTTAAATATTTGAAGTGATGTCATACGGAGGATATATTAGGAAGAAGTTCCTGGTGGTAAGAGCAGTCTGACAGTGGAATACATTGCCTGGGAGTGTGGTGGAGTCTCTTACTTTGGAGGTTTATAAACAGATGCTGGATGGCCATCTATCAGTATCAGATGGTATATTCCTGTATGGTAGGTGGTTGCACTGGATGGCCATTGCAGTCTCTTCCAGTTCTATGATTTCTATGATTCTATGAAAGAGCCAGAGAATTTTACTCCTGAAAATTAGGGTTAAGAACCCAGCTTCATAGCTGTAATCTCATGTAACTGGAAACATCTAGAGCACTCTAAACTTTTGCAGAAGGACAAACTTCATTTTTTCATCAGAAAAAAAATTTCAATTAATCTGAATTTATAATCTCATCAGTTCATATCTGTTGCACAGACTTACCTGGAATTGGCTAGCTAAGTCTGGAGTTAGTACAAATGGCTCCCCCTTCTGGCCTTTGGGTCCTTGAACTCCCTATATTGGTTGAAAACAAAACAAACAAATCCTTTAACTGTTATGTTCATAAGCACTTTAGCAGTGCAAGGTTTTCATGGAGCCATTTCAGGAAACTGATCTGCATAGATATGCCATGGCGCAAACACCTTCCCAAGCCCTGGTTCCAGTCAACAAAAATAGTAGTAATAAAAAAGTTACAACATTTAAGAACAGAGAAGAAAGCTTTGTTTAATTTAAAAAAGATCAAAATTTATCAATTACGATTAGTCAAAGGAAAGTCTGAAATGACTTGTGGGACTGTTCCCACTCCTTCTTTTCAGGCACAGGACGGGGAAGAAGACTCTGTCATCATTAAGGTTTTGGGAGCTACCTTTCAGGTTTCTCTCCCTGGGAAGAAGGAGCACCAATATAGTAGCTATAGCTACTCCAAAGCAGCAAGAGTAGAGAATGACCTTTATTTCTCTCTCCTCCAAACTACATACCCCTAGATATCTGTGCCAAGTTTTAGGTATCTAGGTCTCATGACATTGGAATTTTGATGGAGAAAGACAGGGAAAGACACACAATAATCTTTGATTGTGACAGATGATGATACAGAACAGCGGACATGGCACATGCACTAGGAAGGTGGTTCTTGTTCCTTTTGCTCCACAAAAATAATAATCTGCATGTGGCCAAATATTGGGACTGCACAAGATGACAGAGAGATTCAACTTAGTTTAATATTCTTGATGTACCAGATGAGTGACAGTGAGTCAGAGGTTTAATGTAAAACAGAAGTTCTATTAAATTATCCCACAGTCTTAGGAGACAGACAGTTCTTGTAAGACTTTGGTGTATAAGCTTACATGGCAAATTAGCACAGACGGTATGCCAAGCTTCCTTCCATATGGGAAAGTCTATTTTTTTCCTGAGAACCCAATTATGAGTCACTAGAGAGGAACAGCAGGGTTACATTGATTAAAAGTTTTACTGCATTTATCTCTTCAGTGTTGGCAACTTACAAAGAAACCAGGCAAGCCTCCAGGCCCTTGGCTTCCCTGCTGACCCAGATCCCCTGTGGTCCCATTGCAGCCATCATGACCTGGTTTCCCTCTTGATCCTGCTTGACCCGGATGGCCCTGTGGAGAAAAATACAAATAAATACAAGCATGTTCATCTGACCATCTGTTTCTGGTTTCTTCTTCCTAGTTTCCACATAACCCTTAAGTGTTCTCATCACTATCCCAAGCAAGAACTTGATGAGAAAATGGAGAGAGAAAAGTAATTCTTAATTCTGTTACTGTACTACAAACCAGATGCCCCAGAGAAAATGGGGAAAAAAATCAGTAGAAAGGGAAGCCCGGACACATTCTCAATCAATAGAGTAGAGGAGGAAAAGGAAGAGAGGAAATTCATGATATCTTATTAGTCTTTCTCTTCGTCAAAGGACTACTAGGGCCCAATTTAAATGTGACACCAAATGAACAGAAAGAATCCAAGCAATACTGCAGGCATCCTCTAAGTTGGGAAACCCTGTCTAGGCACAGACTGCTGGACACACTAAGGATCTATTGCTCAGGCAGACACTGTGCTGGATTGCTCACATTACAGGCATTGTCGCAGATGATCCAGTACATACTATATGCTGTGTGCGTGCTATATCACATGTCTACCTTCATTCTGCCTGCCTGGGATCATGGTTAAAATTGGGTCTGAATGTTTTCATTTTGTAAACTTCTTAAAATATTCACACATTAATTTTTTTATTGGGGTGGCATAATTATTTTCATATATTATGGAGTGGGAAAAAGTTTTAAATATTAGAACTACCTCCCAACAATGCCTGAATGGTTTTAGGAATGTCTATGGGGAGGGGGAGGAGGAGGATGGCATGATAGAGATGACAGATACCCATAGATATAAAATAAGCATCATCAAAAGGTACATAAGAGCACTGCTTCCACTGCACATTGCACAGTACCCTAAGATAGGGGAACATTTTTAGCAAATGCACCAGAAGTCAAGTCCAGATCATAAGAGGGTGCCACTCTTGTGTGCATGCTGGTCTCATCCTGCAGGCACTTTGGTGTGGCATGTCTCTGCTCTCTAGAAATAAATGCTTAAACAAATGTGAGAAGCAGGAAGTAATATAGGCCTCACACTGTCCCATAACCGCAGAGCTCCTATGCCTATACATCTGCTGCCTGTGCTACATGTGGCACGCATGTTGCATGCCAGGCACTTGTGCTCTAAAAGCTAAGAGAAAAAGCCCAGATTCTACCTTTATTGGATTTACACTTCTGTGATCTTTACTGATGCTACAGCTGATTTACTGAAGAATAAATGGAAACAAGGGAAATGGTCAGGGAAGAGTGATACTTCTGATGAACAGTTTTTCCTTGGCTCACCTAAATATCTATTTCTTTGCTGAAAATCACAGCTGTGTGGCAAAGGGTGTATACTTTTTTTCCTCCCCTGATTCAATTCATGCTCATGTCTCGGTTGTTGTTGGAGCAGCTGCTTCACATTACAGAACAGCAAGCATGAAGGAAGTGCCTTCTAAATGTGGCTACATCTTTTGTATCTTTAGATATATTCCTCCCAGAAAAGTTCTCCCCAGTGCGAGGCTACACAAGCAGAAACACTGTGCTAATAGTAGATGAGGATCTAATGGTTATGTCTATTTAAATGAAATAGAGAGTGAAATCAGGATTCCTAGTATACTGACCTACAAAACCAGTGTGGTGTAATGGTTTGAGCACTGGACTACAATTCTGGAGACTAGGATTTAAATCCCTGCTTGGCCGTGCAAGCTCACTAGGTGACCCTAGGCAAGTCACACTCTCTCAGCCTCAGAAGGTGATAGGTTCGCCTTAGGGTCACCATAAGTTGCAAATGACCTGAAGGCACACAACAACAAGTATAGTGACCTAGTTCTTTTGTACATCTAGATCACAAATAATTATACACCACAAAGTAGTTTTAAGTGGGAAAAAAGTGAGAAAACTGCCTGATAACTGCATTGATGTCTACTTCACTGTATAATTGGAAGCAAGATTTTCCAGAGCATGTATACCATGAGTGTATCCGAGTGACACACTCTGATACCACTTTAACCACTGTGACTCTTTTGTATAAAATCCTGAGATTTGTGGTTTGGTGAGGGACTTATAATTCTCTGCTACAGAACTCCAGTGCATTCAACTAAACTGCAGAAGAGAATTTGAAATTCCTTATGAAGCTAGAAATCCCAGGATTTCACAGGATGGAACCATGACAGTTAAGGTGCTATGAAAGTACTATGGCTGTCTGCTACAGACTTATTCCACATGAATTTAGCATCTTTGTGATCATCACATACAACATTATAAGCAATGGTCTTTCTTCTTCCATGCTCTCATTGGAAATATTTCATACTAAATTTGATGTATCTGCACACTGCAATATCCCTATATGATCTCATATTATGATAGTACTCAACAAATGAATGCAAATCAACACAGCTCTTTGCTTGTGTAAAACAAATAAAGGGAAGGGATTTTAACAAGGGAGAAAAGGATTTTCTGGCTTTAGTTCTAAAAATAAAGCAGACACAGAGAGTGAGTGAATGGGACAAGTAAGAATGACGTTTGGAACTTCTTGTATTTATGCATGTGGGTGGTAGAAAACAGTGCAGTGTCAAAGGACACTGTAGAGGAAGACAGTTCTGGGAAATCTGCCTGGAGGCTTCTGTGAAAGACTCTAGGAGAAAACGTTCTTTGGCTGCTTATGTTATGCCATGGAATATCTGAACATCTGGGAAAAAATGACTGCCTCAGTGCTTTCACACTAATTTTCTTCATGGTTCTCATGTTTAGAATTTGATGTAGAGTAGATCTATAGTTTTTGAACATTTGGCAAACACTACTGCATTTTAAAATAAAAAAAGATTTAAATTAACTAAAGGCAAACATGCAAAAACACTAATTCTCATTTCCTAGAGCCCCTTATTTACCTCCTCTGCCTTATTTGGGAGACTATGTGAGTGGATGTGAGAGACAGAGCCTCCTCAGTGGTGGCAACAAGTTTGTGAAAACTCCTTTCTAATGGAGATTCATCAGACTGCCTCTTTGTCTGTCTGTGGCAGCTGGTAGTCAATTATCTCACTCAATATTGGACACAGGATCTAGTGACTTAAATTAACAGCTGTTTTATATATTCATACTTTTTCTTTTTTAAAAAACAATTTTATTGTTATTATTTATTTGTTTTTATCTTTTTAAAGTTTTATTTTGTATCTTAAAGTGTTTTTAACTTGTATCACTCTGGGCCTTTTGGATGCTTTATAGAAAGGATGGGAGCATAAAAGAAGAATAATATTACATAGTCCAAATTATTTGTCAGAAGGTAGTTTCAGTACATGCAATGATTTCAGTATACTTAATAAACAAGCTACTTACAGGAATGCCATCTGCACCAGGAAATCCAGTGACCCCTCTTTGTCCCTAGGATGAGAAAGAAATATGATCAAAATGGTCAATTCCTTTAAGTTAGTTCTTTACAGTTAGTATGGACCTGTGGACATTATGCAATTACCACTTCTCCTTTTGGTCCACTTATTCCTGGTTGGCCTCTTTCGCCTTTATCTCCTTTGTGACCTGGCAGCCCTGGGATCCCTTCAATGCCAGGTGGCCCAGGGGGTCCCTGCTGTCCAAGCAATCCTGGCTGGCCCTGAAAATGACAACAAAGACAGTGCCTCAGGAACTGATCTCAAAGAAGCAACATTTTATCTCAGTAGTAATTTTTTTTTCCTAATGAAGAAAGAAAGCAGCTATTTTTGTTAAAGGACTCCTGTTCGATTTTAACAGACACAAAAACCATGAACAAGGAATACACGGAAGCCATTAACATTGAATTCCAAAATCCGATATCCCGTCCAACCCTCTTCCAAAACTTTGTGCCATCAACCCTGAGTTTTGTGGCACTACCTACTGATATCTAATATACCCTTTAGAAAGTCTTTGGTCATTTCCGCACTAGACTGTTATAGCGCTATGATTCCACTTTCAACATCCTATCAAATCCTGAAGTTTGCAGTTTAGTGAGGGGCCGGCTGTTGAAAGTAGAATCATAGCGCTATAACAGTCTAGTGCGGAAATGGCCCTGATTATCACCCCAAATCATTATCCTCATATCCCCTTGAAGCCTAAGCCAAAGTATTTTGCTAGTGTTGTGCCACAAACCTCAAATGTTGTACAGCATCTAAAAAGTGTGTGCCTGACATGCACAGCTGGAAATCCTCATTAATACCCTCACAACTAACACTAGCATATCCACTTAAAATTTCAGGCACAGTTTTGTGATAGTCTTGTATTACGAAACCTGAGTTTTGTGCAGCCAGCTGGAAGTCTGTATATGACATCTTATAAGTACTGAATTAAATGACTGTGCAAATTTTCTGGGCCCAGAGAGCTCCACAGAACACTTTTAGAGCGGACATCTGAAGTTGGTGCCTAAAAGCAAGAGGGATCACATTTTTGCACAACCTCTTTAATGTTCTTTACCAGTCTACATCCAGAATTAACTTGTGTTTGGGGAGAAAGTCAGAAGAACAGGCTGAAACACTTTATTGTAACTAAAAAATTGCACAAATCTACCAACCGGAGGTCCTGGAACACAGAATGTGATCCCATCAAAAATGCAAGAGTTTATGGGGATAGATTGAATGCTGTTTTTAAAAAGGCAATTTATAGTTCTCTACATCAAAAACATTCTCGGTAAAACTTGAAATGAACAGTAGAAACAGAATAATAACAATGCAAGAGGAAAAATATAAAACTGAAATGTTGGCACCAAAACATAATAATAAAGCAATACTAGAAAAGAAAACCTTTCTGAAAGGTAGGGCCACCTGCTCATTTAAAGGCGGTGAACTGCATTTGCCTCACAGTGATGGGAAGCTTAGAGGCCACTATAAGAACCATGCTCCTTCCTCTTTTTCACACAATAGGATGGCAGTGTGATGGGTGGGGAAGCAAGTTTGTGTATGTCCTCGTCCAGAAAGACACATCAAGGTGTGGTCTGCGTACAGCCAGGGTCTGCCTCCCCTTTCTCAGTTGCAGGGATGGGTCTAGGACACACATGCCAATGCCAATGCCTCAGCTTTTTTGATGAGTTATAGCGCAATTCTCCCGGGGAGGAGGATTACATGTGGGGATGACGTTCCTCACATGATACCTTTCCCATCACAGTCATGTTCCCACTGCTCAGCTATTTGGCCAGTTAGAGGAGCATGATCTATACTGGAGGACAGCATTTCATGTTTTCACTAACAATTTAGCAGGAGTTATAAAGAAACAAAAAACTTTATTTAAACATGTTTGCATTAAACTGCTAAGACTCCATCCCTCCTGCTCTGTTTCTCTATTCCAGTGCTGAGTTTCTTCTTGGTGGCTATCCCCTCAACCTGAGTGTTCATCTGAGTCTTTCCTCCGGGCCACTAAGTTTCTCTTCCTGCCTGCTGTCTTAGCCCAAGCAACACTTTCCGAAATGTCCTTTTCTACATAACCATTAAAAGTACAGAAGCCTTGTGATCTATTTTACCTATCATCATAACTTAAAGCCACCTTTAGAAGATGAAAGGGCCATCCTCAGACCTACCCATGAGGCTTGAAGTCAGGGCCAGGAGCACTTCATTGGTTTAGGAACCAACACATTCAAAGCCAGAAGGTCAGAGCAGTTCTGATGTTGACAGAACCTCAGTGGCAGCTGGTGGGGAACTGGACAAATTGACTCTCTTGCTTAGTATCATTCCGCATAATAGGGTTGCTGTGTTCATAAAATGGGATACCATCCTCAAAGAATCCCTCAGAGAAAGGATGGAATATATACATAAATAGAAATACCAGGCAACGAAAGGGGATTGTGAGTGACCATAGTATGTCTTCAGCACAATTCTGCTTAAATTAAAAATCTATATGATTTTAACACCAGATCAGCCTGAACAACAGCAGAATGCAAAGTGTGGTATGGAACAGACTGTCAGTCAGGATTAGTACATCAGATGTAGCTCAGTATAATTATGTAACAGTACTTGCATTTCATGGCATGAAGTTTTGACATTACAGCTGTATTTTTCCCCCTAGGCTTTTCCTGTGTAAAGAAATCTGCCAGGGGTTATTGCACATGATAGTGGAATATGCTGCAGTGGAATATGCAGTGGAGTGTGGTGGAGTCTCCTTCCTTGGAGGTTTTTAAGCAGAGGCTAGATGGCCATCTGTTGGGAGTGCTTTGAGGGTGTTCCTCCATGGCAGGGGGTTGGACTGGATGGCCCGTGTGGTCTCTTCCAACTCTACATTTCTATGATTCTATGATAGGTCTAGAAAAAACATAGTCTTTTTCTTCTCAAATAACAAGCCTGTAGGTGGCACTCACTGCCTACATTCTTAGAAATCCGGGTAGAACACAAATGCACTTTTAAGGAATACTTGCATTAAACTCATTACAGCTTGAATTCCCGGACTGTTAGTAGGTAAGTAGGTCAGACAGGGAAGGGAGGTAGGGAGAGGCTTTATTCTAGGTCTGCCAGCACAAGAAGGTTTCCCCCTAAAATGGTCAGCAGCAGACTGCTTCTTGTTGCCTTATATGAAGGAAAGCAGGCATGCCTTGCATGCCTTCTGTATCTCCAAGTGATGAGACTCTCTGCAGAGAATCTGTTTACTACAAAAGCAGTGAGAGGAATTTTGACGGAGACGGCAAGAGGGCAGCCGGTTTTTTCATCTCAGATAAAGTTGTATATTTTATAAAATTGGCCAGAAAAAGTAATCCAGTGGCTCAATAAGTTGTTTTGTAAATGTTAAAATAGCAACTGTCTGCAGAATGTTAAGTAGTTGAAAAGGTTTAGGTTTGTTGTAATTTTTATGGAGTAAGAGAGACTGGACAACAGCCTACAGAGATACTGCTGAAACTTTACAGCTCATAATATTAATTTTCATTAGTTACAACATTCATTTTTTAACAAAATTATGAATCTCAACAGGAAACTCTAAAAGGAAACTATTAAGATCACTGTACTGAGAGTATTTCACTGTGTGGACTGGGCACTAATATGTTAGAATGGTTGCATTTAGACAATGGTACTACAGTTTCAGACCCTGGCTTGTTCTGAAGCTGGCAGCTACAGTTTTCTGGCTCAGACAAGCATAGGCAAAGATATGTTCCTATCTTAAGTTGTTGAAGTGCCTAAGTGTCACGGTCATAAACACCTCCTCTCATTCTTCATAAATATCAGATCCATGAGGAAAGAAGAACAGAAATGGTCTGAAGGAAGATGGCCAGAACCAATCATTACATGACTAAAAGGAAAAAATACCTGGACAGGTTAAGAGGAACTTGAAACTGGTTGTGGCCACCTGCTGTCCCTTGAGGAGACAAATTCGGCCATGGAGCACATGTTGGGATCACAGAGCAGCAAAAGAGGCAGTAGGACAACACTAGATTCAGGAGGAACACATTCATGAGCAATGGAGAAATCTAGAAAAGGTAGCAATTTTGATCTTGTGAGTGGGACTCTGAAGCAGGCAGAGAAGAAACAAGTGTTCTGGGCAAACCAAGATGGTCTACAGCTCCTCAGCAAGATATTTGCTCTGAATTTTTTTTTTCTTTCTTTTGAGTGGCTGTTTCTGCAGCTCTATCATTTAGACGGTGTCCAGGGATTCAGGTAAAATACTGCTGCTACTAGTTGCAAAGGAGGTAAGGTGAGACAGCTGTTTAATTTTCACTGCTTAGCAGGCCAAATCCCTTGTCCCTGATCAGCCACCGATTGGAGACAAGAGTCTTTTCCTATACAAACCTCTGAGGACTCAGGACAAAACTTCTGAGTGATTTAATCTGTTTGCTTGTAAGGCTTGACCTGCTCTGGGTAGGCATGCAGAGGCTTGCCCATACTTCTGGTGGACATACAGAGGCTTGTACCTGGGATGCTATTTGAAAGTGCTACTGAACGATTCAGCTTTGTTTATATAAAAGCTGATATACAGAAGCTAGCCCTGCTTAATTGTGAGTTGGCATTAAATTAGTAAAACCCAAATTTTTACTAGTCTCATTGGCTGCACTCACAGATGGTGTGTGTCTGTGGTTTTCTTTGTGCTTGTAGCCAGTAACAAATTATGCTGAAATTGCTACCTCATTTTTGGATGGCCCCATTTTGCTTGTGGACAAATAGATACAAAAGCACCTAAACATGCTACTAGATCTAGAGGTGAGAAATGACATCTGTAACAAATACTGTAGGATCTTACTAGCTCAGACAGCCTGGGAAATGAAGCTTCTAGTGCTTTTCAGAAGCAGAAAAGGGTGAGAAGGGATGAAAGGGGGAAATGACGCTCCTTCCCCATCTCTCTGGAATCTCCTCCTGCTGTGCTAAGAGAAAGCAGGTGATACCTTAGGTCTCTGCCTGAGACAGTGTAGACCTGCTGCCAATCAGGTTATGCAGGTTGGCCTGGCATATGTTCCTGTAGCAGATGCAGGACTTTGATTTGCCAACTGTGGGAATTCTTGAGAGTGCAAGATATATAAGTGGTCTTTTTGCCCATTCTTTTCTCCTAAAATATTCCTGTGCTGTGCTGAGGGAGAAGTTATTTTAACTTCAGAGCACACATCTTCCAAAACCTAGTTGTCTCACTCCAGGACACTTTTTACAAGCTGTTAGGTATCTGACTCAGATAGTTTCCTGCGCTGCCACTGTCAGTTTCTGCTTTTAATTAGTTCCCCCCTTTGACACTTGTGCATCCTGAATGCCTCCAAGCCCTTTTCAAGTTACATTCACATTTTTTTAAAGTACCGATATGTATATGTTGGGAAACATGAGAAACAGTACTGGGCTTCTAAAGCAGAGCAATCAAATTGGAAAGACAGAAGGTGAACAACAACCAGTCCCATTCTCATCCTCAAACAGGGTCCAGCAGAGAAAGAAAGAAATTTAGTATTCTTTGTAAAGCATCTAAAACTAGCTATACTTACACATTACTTGCTCATTATCAAACATAGATGCATCTTTTTAAGAATATAGAAAGAATAAGCATTACTTGGAGTCTGGAAAAAGGTTCTCAGCCAGAGAATTCTCCTCTGGTGCCCCCGACCCAGTGAGGACTCTACAGGACACAGCCATGGCAAATAGAGTGGAATCATTGTGATATAACTGTGTAGTGTGAAAGGGCACAGGAAGCAACTCCTTGTGATGTTGGAGTGTATAGACCCTTGTGGTTTGTTGTGTGCTTTCAAGACATTTGTGGCTTATGGTAACCCTAAAGTGAACTGATCATGAAGTTTTCTTGGCAAGATTTGTTCAGAGGGGGTTTGCCTTTGTCTTTGCCTTGCTCTGAGGTCAAGAGAGTGTGACTTGCCCAAGGTCACCCAGTAGGTTTCTATGGCTGAGTGGAAATTTGAACCCTGGTCTTCAAAGTCATAGTCCAATGATCAAACAGGGCAAAGCAGGCAAAATCTGTAACTCTTTTTGTGTGTGTGTGTGTGTGTGTGTAGGCATGAGGGCAATCATGGTAAATGGTTAAATTCAGGCAAAACCCAGCTAACAGAAGTTATTCACCACAGCCAGGAAAACAACAATAAAAATTATTTTCCAGAGCCCATGCAGGCAGAAGAATGTGGCCAGAAGCTGCAGGAGACACTGCCATTCCTACATGGTCCTGCATGCTGTGTGCCCTGCCTACAGCCCACATGATCTGTGGGGAGTTTTTGAGGACTTATACCTATGCCCTGTGGGGCCTGTGGAAGCCCTCACTGCCAAGCCCTGGGAAGATTTTTTCCCCCCTAAGCCACCACTTGAGTCACATGAGTTGTGACTCTGGTGCTCTATTCTCTGTCTTGTTTCAAATAGCATGATGGGCCCCAAATCACGAGCACATTACTCTTTCCTCAGTCTCTTCTCCTCTTTTCTTTTCTTTTTTCCTTTCTTGCTGTGCATTGACATTGTGCTAGTATTGCACACTTTCCCTGAGTGAGAGAAAGTGCTTTCCCTACCCATCTATGGCAGCCCTGGTGTTGCCATGGATGGGTAGAGATGGGTGGCCAGATGTTAAATCAGGGGTAGATCCCAGGCTTAAACTTCTGCCCCCTGGAGGCCACATAGATGGAAAAAAAGCAAAGCAAAGCAAAACAAAACAACCTGCCCCCCCAACAAACAAAACTGCAAGTAGCTGGAATGGACATTTTATTTTAAATGCAAACACAAGAGGCCTCTGCAATTGCTGTATCTGGTGGCTTCTAGGACAGAGCATTCATAGCGGAGAGCTTAGGAGAAAAACAGCCCAGAGGAACCTGCAGGGGTCTCACATCAGCATCTCTCAGAACACCCCCAAGGACACTCATACAGGACGCAGACCCTCTCCTCACTGGTGAACATGGGGCTTGTATGTTCAGGGCTCTGTTTTATGTGCTCCACTCCCCACTACCAACAAGCCAGGCTATGGTGTTCATTCAGCTGGCTTCCTACTAGGACCTCTCAGAAGCTGCTCATCAGCTGGCAGCTAGAAGTAATTTCCTTCTAGTCTGACCTCCTTTTATTGGTGCCCTTGAAGCATGGTGGCTGGCCCAAGCTAGCCCCCTGCATATTTCCAGCTTTTCTCTATCTCCCTATGGAATCAGAGGATCACTTTTACCCACTGGATCATCTGGCAGATTATCTATCCCATCCACCCAGAGCTTCCTCTTCACATTCCAAAGTTATGGGGTGGCCATTCTTAAGGCATCCCTTATCTCACACATCATAACTGGCTGACCGTGGGAGACTGAGCAGAGGGCAGATATCTGCAAAGCTCTTGGGGGTGGAGGCAGGACACATTCTTTTGTAGCCCTGGATACTTCCTGAGTACTTAAACTGTTTCTCAGTTGAAACTCCAGCCATGTGTCTGTTCCACCTTCTATTTTGGTCTTTCACGCACTTTGGCCCAGGGAATCTGGCTGGGCAGTTCTCAAGAAGGAGTGAAAGCCACTCACCCCCAACCCCCAGCCAGCAGAAGGAAAACAGGCTGCATTGAACTGGAAAGTAGACAAAAATAATTTGCTTTATTTACTGATGATACAGAAGAAAGTAGTAGTTCTTAGACTCTCCACTGGGAGAGGAATTTTTCACTAGATGGGGTCTCTGACATATGTAGAAAAGGAAGAAAGAAAATGTCTAGCCATGGTTACCATGGAGGGAAAGAATGTCCCAACTCCAAGAGATGGAATGGCTCTAATGTGAACCCAAATAATACATTCTCATCTGTATCAGAGCTTGACTTTGTAGCCTGCCATTGGAATGAGTCTCTTGCCACCTGTATGCGGAACACTGTCCTGTCTCTGTCACAGATTGGTAGTGAGGGTGTCACAGTGGCTCTCCCTTGACCCTCTTGGCAGGCTGCTCCCCATGCCACCGTCTCTGTTTCTCCTCCTTTCCATCCAGAGGATAGGTTAGAGCCAGGATGTAGCAAGGCTGGCAGGGAGGTGATCTTAAGGAGCACTGGGCTGAAGTCAGGGAGGGATTCTCACTTGTAGGTTTCCAGAGCTCCATCTGCTGGCATGGGTGCATTAGGGCTTATCCAGTTGAGTCTTACTGAGACGGGTGTTCACTCTCTAAGGCTGTTTGGAACACACACTCACTATTAAGGGCAAGTGACCCTACCAGGACCTGGCAGCATGAGCTCACATGAGGGTGGGATGGAAATTTAGTTTTGAAGTGTTTCTTAACTTGTTGCTTTCATAACAGAACTTCCTTTGAGCGCCTCTCTCAATGTGCATTTTAAAAATATTCTGATCTGCTTTCTGTGCTTTTATTGGCAAGGTTTTTAAAAACAGTGAACTCTGCCGCTGCTTGAAACTAAGTCTTACAATGTGCCTTACTTTCTGCTTCCTGTGACTGGCAATCACTCTGAGCTGTGACTGCTGCGTACCTGTGATGGGCCCATCCCACTAGACAGCATGGTACTGTGGGAGGGTGGGGTAGCTAGAAGCAACTAAGGAAGCCACATGCAGCAAGTAGTGCTTTCTCTTCTACATTGGTTAAGAATGACATTGGCTCAGCCCAGTTTGCTTTTGGCCCCTCTTCTTATTCCCCTACCTCTTACTCTGTTGTAATATGCCTCATCCAAAAGCTTTCCCAAATTGGAATTAGGTCTTCCCTCCCTACCTTAAATGGTTTGGTACAAAGTAGTATAAAAGACACCCTTCACTCATATATGATCCGGTCAAGAAATTAAGATCTGCCGTTTGAGACCCTACTCATGTGTTCACCAGTATAATCTACCAGACTGTTTGCCACAAAAGCCAGGACATTCTAAGTGGTGGCTCCTCAAAAAAGGGAACTCCAACTCACAAGATTTGCAATTAATACCTCAGCTCTGATTTTCCAAAGCCTTTTCAGGGGTGCCTTTCCCTAAGAATGTAACTTTTTAATGACTTTCTGCTGCTTTCAAATATATGGAATAGCATTTTTTTTGTGTGACTAACAAAGCTATGTCATGTTGTTTTGACTATTATGTATGCTACACAATGAGGTTACGGCCCTGTAAAGCTGCCTAGAAACAATGTAGAAACAAGTACAGTTGGCTCTCCACATTCACTAGGGTTAAGACTTCAGGAGTCTCACAAAAGTGGAAAAATTGCAAATATCAAAGTGTATGTGTTTGTCTGTGGGAAGGGGGAATGAGGCACGGTGGGGCCAATGGGCACCCAGGGTCCAAGCAAAATCAGAGAAATGAGAAAGAAGGGAGGTTGGGTTGGCATGGTGGTCCTATACTTCCTCTCTTTTGCCCATCTCCTTCCTTGTATGTGTGAGGAGCATCAGGAGAGTGTTTATGGTGCTAAAATTGGGCTGTGATCCATCTTTAATAGGCTGGGGAACAGCTGGAGGAGAAGCAGAAGCAGGTTTTTAAAGGTCTGCATGGCCTGATTGGAGCCACCAAGAGGGACGGTCCCCCTGGAAAAGAAGTGCCTGGAATGGAGTGGGGGAGGGGTTGAAAGTAACTTGCCAATAATCGAATCCATGAAAGTCAAACCCACAGATGTAGAGGGCTGACTGACAATGAGTCAAGTGTGGTGACACTTGACAAGGAATAGAGAGTTCATCTCTACATTTGTTCTAAAGAGATGTGTCATACTGAGATTTTCATAATCATAATCTTATCTTTTTTATTGTAGCTTAGTAAATGAAGGAAAGGTGGTAGACATAGCATATCTTGACTTCAGTAAGGCCTTTGACAAGGTCCCCCATGATATTCTTGCAAACAAGCTAGTAAAATCTGGGCTAGACAATGGTACTGTTAGTTGGATTTGAAACTAGTTGACCAAATGAACCCAAACAGTGCTCACCAATGAACCCAAACAGTGCTCACCAATGGTCTTCTTCATTCTGGAGAGAAGTGACTAGTTGAGTGCCACAGGATTCTGTCCTGGGTCCAGTGCAATTCAACATTTTTATGAATAATTTGCATGAGGGAATAAAGGGCATTCTTATCAAATTTGCAGATGACACTAAATTAGGAAGAGTAGCTAACACCCAAGAGGACAGGATTAGAATTCCAAATGACCTTAACAGAGTAGAGAGCTGGGCCAAAACTAACAAAATTAGTTTTGATAGGGAGAAGTGTAAGGTACTACACTTGGGACAAAAAAAATGAAATGCACAGATATAAGATGGGTGACACCTAGCTTGACCACAGTACAAGTGAAAGGGATCTAGGAGTCTTAGTAGACCACAAGACCACAAGCTGAACATGAGTCAGCAGTGTGATGTGGCAGCTAAAAAAGCCAATGTGATTCTGGGCTGCATCAATAGCAGCACAGTGCCTAGATCAAGGGCAGTAATAGTACCACTCTGTTCTGTTTGCTCAGACCCCACCTGGAATGCTCTGTCCAGTTCTGGACACCTCATTTCAAGAAGGATATTGACAAGCTGGAACATATCCAGCAGAGGTGCACCAAAATGGTAGAAGGCCTGAAAACCATGCCCTATGAAGAGTGAGCTGGGTATGTTTAGCCTGGAGAAGAGAAGGTTAAGAGGTGACATGATAACTATGTTTAAATATTTGATTTCATATGGGGGATGGAGCAAGCCTGTTTTCTGCTGCTCCAGACTAGGACATGGAGCAATAGCTTCAAACTTCAGGAAAAGAGATTCCATCTAAACATTAGGGAGAACTTCCTCATAGTAAGAGCAGTTTGACAGTGGAATATGCTGCCTGGAAGTGTGGTGGAGTCTCCTTCTTTGTATATAAACAGAGGCTGGATGGCCATCTATCAGTAATTCTTTGATGGTATATTCCTGCATGGCAGGGGGTTGAATTAGATGGCCCTTGTGGTCTCTTTCATCTCTATGATTCTTTTGATTCCGTTGTATATATTTTCCTCTGAGTGTACCTCCTCCAACACATTTTAAAATAAAATAAAATAAAATAAAATAAAATAAAATAAAATAAAATGAATTACAGTTTCATTTATTTGCATTATTCTAAAATGTCAAGGCAGGAAGAGTCCTACAAAGTTTAGTCTAATGACCATGTAATTTACTGTTCATTTAAATCATGCCGCCCAGACATATGACATTTACTCCCAGAAAATGGAATAAATTCCAGACAAGTGATTCAGCTTTTAGATTGCTTCTTTAAAAAAAAAAAATACAAATAAGGACATAATTACCATCAAAAGCTCATAAAAGTCCCTGCTAAGAGAGCCTCTCCACCAAGTTTCTGAAAGCCACATTCTTGTTTGTCCATGTAAACTAAACAGCCAACCAAACAATGTTAGACTCTTTTTTTCCCCTCATGGTTTGTCAGCTATTTCCTTGGGGCCCAGTTTGTTTGATATTGATGCTGATGTTGATATTGATACTGATGTTACCATTTGGAACATTCAGAGGATTTATTATCTAACTTTTCATACCACAAAGTATATAAAATGTTTTGACCATCTGTAAAAAACATATAGCAAAGATGGGTGGTTGGTATATATTATTCTGCTTGCAAAGTTAGTGCTACTTCCAGAAATCTTGGCTCATGACATAGCCATATATACCTTAAAAGCTTACAATTACAAGCCAGAGACTAGTGTGTACCATCTGTGATAGGTGGAGCTCTGTGAATGCGGGGGAGCCTTCCTCCCAAGAAGGGGGCATACACATGCAGTGCAACTTCTGTAGATTGCAAACCCTCCTGAAGGATCTAAATTGACCCTCTTTTCTGTGCAGGATGTAGAACTATCTTTCAGAGCATTTCCAACCACTTCTAACTTTTCTAAATAACTTGTACCATTGCTCAATGTTACAAGAACAAAATTTGCTCTCCTTTAACCGGAACTACTTGTTTGGCTTCTTGTCATATAACTCAAATTGTGTCTGGTTCATTCACTGACCTCTTCACATCTCTTTATATATCAGATGTAATCATATCCATAATTTTGGAAATACTTCCAATTATGTCGCCCAAAAGAGCAAGTTGTATTTTTCAAAAAATGAAAGATTTTGATTGAAGCATTGAGATTCATTCATGTTTTTTAACTGTCAAAATAAATAATTAAATATGAAATCATTGGCCCTTTCCGCATGGCATTTGCCATGTGAAAGGGCGCCTGGAGAGTTGCGCGATTGTGAGGAACGATCTGCACGATGCACCCACAATCGCGCAATGCTCCAGGGGCCGGCAGGCGCCAATCGTGCACCTTTTTATTTTGGGCTAAAAGCATTGTGCATTGCTCCCGGGCCCCACGCACACTTACCTGGCATGCGGAGCCTCCAGAGCTGCGCCAGTCATGATTCCTGCCCCAGCACAGCCTGGGAAACTCCCAGGCTGCTCTGCGGAAGGAAGAGGCGGGGCTCTCGCATGAGCAGGCAGCTCGTGTGGAGCCGAAGGACCCTGGACACAAGAGCCTCTCGCCAGAGGCTGCTCGCACGATCCCTGCACCTCTGCGCCAGAAGAAGATAAGGTGCAGAAAGAGCCATTGTCTTCACTGCTTCCAGTAGGCTGACTGGACTTTCCTACTCAGAATTAAGTCCAAGTTCATATTTTCTCTGCTTGGTTCTGTGACTTAGCTGTTCTAGGACAAAACTGTTATTACATCTAGAAAGTCTTCCTCTGTTGTGACTATGGCCATTTCCGCACTAGACTGTTATAGTGCTATTATTTCACTTTCAACTTCCTATGGAATCCTGGGGTTTGCAGTTTAGGGAGGGCCCTTTGTAACCATTCTGTCATAGCTGACCAACCCTGCTGTAACAGATGTTTAATTACATTTTTTGAAAAGGAATCAACATATAACACCACTGGAGTTTCAAAACTATTGTAAAATACTGTTGTTACAGACACTTAAACTACCTGCAACCTGATCTACTTCTTTCCTTTCTGTCCGTACATTTACTGATTTTTGCATACAAGAACAAATTATTTTGATTCCCTGTATTAAGCCGAAAATGAATCAGATATTATAAAGCTGTCAGGCATTTGTCAGCCAGGCTATGAATCCTCTTTAGGTGCTTTATGAGAATATTTGTATAAATTGCTTTGGGTTCACTTCAGTTTAATAAAAAGGGGGCTGTGCAGTTATATATTTCATAAATAAATACGTTTGCTGTTTGGTTTATTCAAGTTCTTAGGGAACAGATAATAGATTAGCATATACCGTAGGCTGTAATAAAAGCAGTTGAAACTGAGTGGCCAGCCCTTACATTTTAAAGTGTTTTTCAGTCTGTGTGGGTGTGCTCTCAAGACTGGGAATGTTCAGGAAGTTCCACACAGATGTTTTCTTTCAGTAGGCGTTAAAGACCCCAGTAACTACATCTGCTCTTTTGTTGTTGTTCTTTAGAGAGTTTCGAGAACATTTTTTTTTTGCCCCAAAGCATTGATCACTGAAATTTGGAAAGTAGTCTCTAGTGAACTGGGAATCTTAAATAAAACTCTTAAAATGACTGAGTACTACAATTTTTTTAATAGACAAAACAGTTTTCAAGAATGTAATAGCCACTATTTAAGTAGCCTGTATAAGACGCAGGAAGACATTTCCTTTCACAGAAATCTCCTGACCTTCCATCAGTTTAGACAGAAGTGCTGAAAAGCAAGAGTGGTGGGACACACTTGGAACATTATTATGCTGTCCAAAGAAACTATTGCTATATCTCTACCATATAAAAACAGCTTGGAGAATAAGCTTGAACAAGCACACGTACAAATTATAATTTAGTTACTACTAAATTATCTTTGCAAAGATGCTTGTTTCAGACTTATATTCTAAGCTGTTATAAATAGCATAGACAGACCAATAGTTTCTTTGCACAACACAGTAATTCAAGATTCAGCATTAGATCCCTATGCCTCAGCATGATAGTCATACATTTCTGTGCATGGAGTTAAATGCTTGTGTTCATAAAGAGGAATATTGGTTGCCATTGGTTAGTCACTTCTGACAGCTCTGGTCCCCTGCTGGATGTGGGGGAGGGCAGTGTATTTCTCCACTTGGTGCCCTTTATATTTTGGGCTACATTTTGGATTATCACCATTGAACACAGACCATTCTGGCTAGAGCTGATAAAATCTTTAGTCCAAAACATCTGGAAGCACCAACTCAGAGATGGCCAGGATAGGAAGACCAGGGCCATTTCCGCACTAGACTGTTATAGAACTATTATTTCACTTTCAACATCCTATGGAATCCTGGGGTTTGCAGTTTCGGGAGGGGCATTTTTCTGCTTCTGCAAGTGGGAAACAATCTCCCAAATGATCTATGTTCTGAAGCTAACTTTCATGTGCAGATCACTATGTCTGGACTAGGATGTCTCTCTAAAATAATAAAAAAAAGTAAATTTCCAGAATCAAAAGAATTGGATTACAGATTGGCCCTGATTCAGAGCTACTTAATAATGGAACGAAATGTCTAGATATATGAGAATCTCCTACTTGAAAACCTTTTCTAGTTCTGTGTTTTGTGTGTGTGTGTGTGTTGTGTGCCTTCAAGTCATTTCGGACATTATGCCAACCCTAAGGTAAACCTTTCATGGGGTTTTCTGTGGCTAAGAGTATGTGATGCACCCAAAGTCATCCAGTGGGTTTCCATGGCTGAGGAAGGAATCGAACCCTGATTTCCAGCTCAAACTACTCCTCCTTGCTGTCTCTTTCTAGTTCTACAACTAGCTAATTTGCTTAATGTTCAGATCTCATTTACCATATCAGAATGTAGTCTTTTAGATCTTGGACTTTCTACGTGAGACATAAGAACAGAGGTGTAATTTTATTTGGAATAAATTTTATTTTCTTTGTTTTTTTCAAATATTCTTAATCCACTCTTAAGCTGCTGAAGAGTCGGATGTAATGAACTGTTAGATAAAGAGGAGTTTCTGTATAATTTCTGTGGCTTTACACTAGGCTCATCAAGGGAAAATATGCTAATTAATCAATTTTAATCAATGCTAAGGTGTGAAGTTGCATGATGACTTCTTTACTGAGCTGATTTGACAGAGCTTTTATTACTACCTTAACATGATTATCATTAAAATTCACAAAACTGTTTTTGGGCCTAATATGCAAATCATTACAAGAAACATTGTCCCTGTTCAGACAACAGGCAATGGAGCTGGACCTCTTGAGGAACTGTTGCTCACAAACAGATTCCAGTCTGAAGTGCTGTTGTCCAAAAATGGCCACCTTAAGCCCACTGGGACAGTTTCCTGAGAGGGTGAGGTGAACATATTAGCAGGGAGGAATGGGAACTGTGCCCCCCACAAAGTAAAATATCCCTGTGTGGAAGTAAGTATTATTCCGTGCACTTTTTTGCATTTCATTTCTTTCTGACCCCACTGTTTACATCCTCTAGCCTTCTCCCAAGTATGTATAAAACTTGCCAACTAAAATGCTGCTCTGTGCAACTCATGACGTGGTATCTGGTCTACAAAAATTTAAGCCACAATCAATGCATTTGTCTCCAAGGTGCCGCAAGTTTCATTGCTATTTATGAGTAAATGAAAGTTCATTTTTCACACTGCTGGTTGTTAGAAGTGTTTAGCAATATGCATTTGCACATTAATCCATACAAATCCCAAGGAAAAAAAATTATAAATCCAGATGGCTGCATTTTGCCTGCTCTCTAGATAGTTCTCACTTTGATTTCTACCCACTTTCAAATTAGATGCAATATAAACATGGAACGAATTCCGGAGTTTCAGGATTCTCACGGTCCCATTGTGACTACTCAAGTCAGGAAGAATTTTAATGAAGCATTATATGAAGGTGGTTGTGTCACTGTATGATTGTGGAAGTAAATGCCAAAGGAACTCCATCAAACACTGTTCTCTCTCAGTATCAAATAAAACATCATTTTCTTGTTGCAAGAAACAGCTGGTTTGAGAGGAATTCAGCTTATCTTGCTCATACATTTACATATCTCCAAATACAGACCAGGTGATTGCTCCTCCAGTAACACAGTACTTGATCCCATTATATATGTACGGCAGATATAAAATGTTTCCATGGACCATTATTCAAGAAAATGCTTTGCTAATGTCTTTAATGAAAATGGGTCTCATGCAGGTAAGCAGTTGCCACGCTTATTTGTATTGAATATGTAAAAAACATAACTTAGGGGACTATACACACAAGAAATGTATTTTTGTATATGTATATGTATATGAATGTATTTTTCATTTAGCACATTTTAGAGTGACAGAGAATGAATGGACAGAAGAAGAAGTCTTCTTCTTCTGGAGAAGAAGTCAAGGCCATGTGCCCCTTCCAGCACTCCTCCAAACTGAGAGTGCTGCCAATGCAGATGGACCAAGATGGCTCCAAAGTAACTGGAGTCATTTTAAAGTAAAGTAACTGTCTCCTTCTTCCTAAGACAGGATGAGAGACAAGCTGATTATCCATACAGGCAAGGATATACCTGCTTAGTCCTTCTGCCAGTACCCTGTGCAGCTGTACGAGTACCTTGGATGCTGTCCTGCCACTGCAGCTGTGAAGATGGATTCCTGGGCAGAAAGATAAGCCTGGAAGAAGGATAAACCTGCTGAAATTCAGAGTGTGCTGCCTGTTCCTCCAAAGGCAATTCCAGAGGAAGGGATATTCTGCCATTCCTAACTTCGCAAGGGTTGCCCAATTTGACACTTCCTCAGTGGGCCCCCTACCATGAAAAATGCACTTCTGCTCTAACAATAGCCAGGTGGCCCAAGAGAGCTTTTACTCAATCAGTCTAGCTGTGTGGTAGCAAAGGAAATGAGGAGGAGAAGCTGAAGGAGTTCAGAGTAGCTCTCATTTTCTTTCTGATCCCACTGATAGATAGGAGAGGATTAGAAAGAACACACAGGGATTACCAAGATGACCTTGCTCCTAAGATCATGAGAAACCATATGAGACTGCAGCATGCAACCCATCACATGAGTTACCCTCTAACCCTGGTTCATTTACTTCCACCAGGGCTTGCTTAGGCAGAGGGATTTTTAAAAGTTGAGAACAACAACAGGAAAACAAAAACAACAAAGTTGAGACATCCTTTATCAAATACAGAAAACACTGCAAATATTCTTAACATCCCTAGAAAGTTGTTTTTGAAATAAAACAAACACATCATTCACTAATTAAACTTATCAGGATCCTAGGAATAATACCCCAAAGCAGGCAGTTTTTAGGAGAAGAGACACTGTGTAGCCCTCTATGACATAGTTGTGTCTAAAGATGAAATAAAGTTATCTCAGAAAATTTTAAAAAAGTAAGATTCTTTTACAATATATATGTTTATTGTCACAGGAATGAAAAATAAGGTCAACTGTATAAGTTATCCTACACCATTCCAATCCACTCCTCCTCCAATATTCCCACAAAACGCCTATTCATTTGCAACCATCTGATATAATTATTCCAGACTGTTTTCTCTCATGTTTCACATGCTCCACTCTGCCTCCTGTGAAATTACTTCTGAACAACAGCTGTGGAGAAATAATGCTCCCTCCTCTTTACTAACATGACAGAATTGGCTACTTTGCCCAGAACTCTCACACAGTCAAAACAAGAGTAACCACATTGGGCTTTTGGCAACATGCATCTCAGTGATAACATTTTGAACAGGTGGATCCAGAGGGTTTTCTTTTTTTTCCCCCCTTTTCACAATCCCAGTACAAATGGAACCAGAACAAATCTGGAGGATTGACTAGAGGCATTCGAATGCTCTCTCTTGCCCTTCTGGCATTTTACTAGAGTCCTGATACACTTCTGACTCTCAACAATGTTAGGCCACAGAATAACGGCACCTTACCGGCCTGGTGTGTTTTGTGTGCTACCTCTTCAAGAGGCAAGCTCAGAAGCCCTCAGTAGCACTAAGGAGGAACAGAGGAAGCCAATAGGAGCAGCTGGAGCCTTACATCTCCTCAGAGACCACCTCAAATCTGAGATTCCCTCTCCGAAGGAGAGAGAAGAGAGTGGGTGGGAAAATAATCCCTTTGGAGTGTTGGAGGGAGGAGTTGGAAAAGAAAATACGTCGGCTGATAGACTGGAGATGATGCACCTTATATATGACAGATATTAAATTAACAGCAGAGGGTTTCCAGAGTTACGGGGAAAACAGATTTAAAAACTGTTCTTGAACTCCCTCCTCACTTGCTTCTCTATATCAAAAGTTAGAACTACACTATGCCACACCTGAATGTTCAAGGTCATATTTACTGAATGTGTCTAACATGACTGCTAGTGCACAACTCTTACAAAATATTGTTAAACTAAGAAATGCTATCATGTTTGCTTAGCACCAACTGATGCTAACAAGATGTCATTTGTTAATTTTGGACACCCATGTTTATGTGTGTACACATGTGTGCTTGCAGCCTTCAGATTCCAGCCATTTCTTAAGCAGCAAATGATTGCAGTGAAAACCCAATGACAACACAGCCTACACTTCCACAGTTCACTGTGGCTGGTTCACTTCTTACCATCCATGGTAATATCACTCACTGTTCACAGTATGGCAGCCAAGAGTACTTTATATTCCTATAAACATTACACAGGGCTCTGAATTTCTTTAGAAAAGTTTATTTACAGACTGTTTGCACACTTATATTACTCTCTGTCCAGAGATATTTTATATTTCACTTAACGTATAAGTGAACTGGGAGACACTGCTCCTTATCTGCAGTTTGTAACACAGTTTTCTAAACCTCTTCTGATTGCTTATAAATCAGAAGTAAAATTAATGTTTATTTCTCATCTCATCATCTCTTGACCTGTGAAAATGGCTAAAGTGCTATGTGGGTTGACTCAACAATCCAGTTTCACACATCAAAATAAAAGGTCTTTTGTATTGCTGCATGAGCAAGCGCGGATGGGGGAGCCATATGTTCATGCTACACCAGGAGCAACACTGCAGTGGACCACAAAATGCTTCTGCACAACTTTGTGCAGTAGTAGGTAAGGAATCATAAAGATAGAAGTGATCGAATCCAGCCCCCTCTTCAGTGCAGGATCTCCACCTAAAGCATCGCCAGCAGGCATCTTTCCACTTTCTTTTTTTAGGGCATATGGAGAAGGAGACACCCACCGCTTCTCTAGGCAGTTGGTTCCACTGTTGAACTGTTCTTACGGACAAGAATTTTCATCTAGTGTTCAATCAAAATCTATCCTCTGTAACTTAGAACGATTAGACCTGGTCCTACCCTCTGGAGTGGTAGAGAACAAACTTGCACCCTTCTCTCTGTGACAGCCCTTGAAGTATTTACAGGGTGCAGTCATGTCACCCTTTCAGTCTTCTCTTCATCAAGCTAAACAAGCCCAATTCTTTCACCTTTCCTCATAGGTTTTGTTCTCCATGTCTCTTATCATCCCTGTTGCCCTCCCTGAACCTGTTCCAACTTGCCTCTATCCTTTTCAAAATGAGATGCCCAGAAATGAACACAGTATTCCAGATGAGGCCTGACCCATAATCACACACTGGACTTATATTTGAGAAGATGCTGGCCATTCAGAATAAAACTGTAACAATCCTGTTCAGTCATAGGGCATTTCCGCGCCTGACTGTTATAGCACTATTATTCCACTTGCAACGTCCTATGGAATCCTGGGATTTGCAGTTTAGGGAGGGGCCATAACAATCTAGTGTGGAAATGCCCATAGCTTTTCTCAAGACGATAAAAAGAAACATGGCATGATTAAATTGATGTCACCTTCTTTTTGATAGTTGCAATGTGGGCAGTGACTTGTGATAATGACTGGACGTACATTGTTTGGTCTTGGAGAAGATACCTTTACTTTGCCATATACACAGCTTGGAAAAGTTACTTTCGGGGTACTACATTGGTTGGGGCAGGCTAGAACTTTTAATTCAAGCTATGTCCGCAAAGGCAACTGAACTAAAACAAGAATCACTAAACTTTAGTGCTCTGTTTGCAGACTAGGAATGCCCCCCTCACGTTTTGGTGTTCCAAGGGAGGCTGTACACATGGAGGAGACTTTTCCCGTGCCATTCTTAGGAAGAGATGGCAGGAACAGCCACAGTGTACCTCCCCCACCCTACTTTTGTTTCCAGGCATGCTTGGGCAGTGGCGGGCTGGCCCCCCAGGACACAGGAGCACCAGAAGCTGCCAAGAGCAGCCACATGCTCCTTCCTTTCTCCCACCTCAAAAAACATTCGATGTGGGATGTGGGAAACAGGCACAACAGATGTCTTCAGCTAATAGCCATTCATTAAAACCCCCCAGAATATACTGCACTATCTGACTCTAAAAAAACACAGAACTGAAAATTGAGAGGAAAAGCCCTTGTGCCAGAAAAAAATCTTGTTGTGGCTGCCCTACCTAAAAGACAGTGTCTGCAATAGATTAACCAGTCATTCCTCTATCAAATCAGTAATATATAATCAGTGAAACGCATAATATATATCCAATCAATCGATGTGAACCCGTTGATACTTGCTGTTACTTCTTATAATGCTTTCTTTAAAAGATTTGAACAGTATAAAATATAAATAAGAATGTTCATTTCACCACCTGAACTGTCAATATTTCATTACAAACAACATTTTTCACCTTGCCTGATTTGGCCCTGCAGATAAGGATTGCAGTGACAAAAATGTGCCACCAGGAGAAGATTGGCATGAGCAAGTCCTCAGAGGATAATGATGGCCATTTTCTGAAAGAATTTGCTAAGTGATTACCTGTACTCTGTGGTAAGAACACATGAAAGTCGGATTTTTGAACCGGGTGGCTTCTCATTCCTACTTCTTATTCGGCATGCGATAGGGATGCTTATGTAGAGAGGGGGACTGGGATGCTGTGTGGTGAGCTGCCGCTGCAGCAGGCCGTGTGGCCTAAAATGTATGCTTTGATTTTGTTCTGTAGGTGAGAAACACTACCCAGCTTTACATCCCAGCTGTTCATGTCTTTGCTCTGGAGTCTCAGCTGTTCTAGATACACTCATTTCTACTCTGTTTGCTACCTATCTTACCAATTGTCCCATTGTTCTTGATGTGGCTACTGCCACAGTGTGCCTCCTGATTTGCATGTTCATGCTGTATAAGCTCAGTTACAGATTTAGCTGCTGGACTGTAGTCTCAGTTAGTCTTGCTACAGGTTTTGCTGGTGATATTTTGGCAAGGTGATTTCTTACAGAATGCCTTCTTTTAACAGAATGCCTTCTTTTAACAGAACTGAATAATAGCTATATTCTTTAGGGAGAAACCTGCCACCTAGAAACTACAAAAAGAACAACTGATTAATACTAATTAACCAAATAAGCCCCAAAAAAACCAAATAACCCAAAAGTAAGTATCCCTACAGTCCCCTTACTACCCATGAAAAATTCTAGGTGTCCAAATATCAGTCTTGGAGCTATGGGGAGATGCAGATACAGCAATACACACTATCTTTTATTATTACAGATATGTTGCTGCCACCAGACAAATATGACTACAAAAGAGGGTTTTGGGGTGCTAGTGGGATCAAACCCAAACCCTATCCTTGCAATCATTATTTTTACCAAATGACTCTTCCTTTTGCAAATACTGCAAACAGTTCTGGAAAACAGTACCTGGGAAAGATTCTGGATCCATTTCAGTCTGCTTCCTGGCTTGGTTATAGGACAGAGACAGCTCTAGTCTTTGTTGATCTTTTCTGGGAAGTGGACAGGGAGAATGTGCCCATGTTTGTTTGACTAGACCTCTCAATGGCTTTCAGTACAATCAACTACGGTTTAGTGGCTTCTCATGCCGACTACTGTGGTATCTTTGTGGGTTGCCTCATGAGGATGGAACTAAATAATAACATTTTAAGATGGTACCATTCTTCTCTGCAGGGTGAATTCAGAAGGTAATGCTGAGGGATTTCAACTCAGTGCCTTGGTTGTTGGCCTGTGGAGTCACTCAGAGGTTGTTTGTTTGTTTGTTTCCATTTTGTATCCCGTACTAGTTAACATACACATGAAACCATAGGGAGACATTACCCAAAGTTTGGGAGTTTGATGTCATTGGTGATAATACCCAGCTCTCCCTCTCCTTTCCATCTAAATTCAAGGAAGCTGTTCCAATACTAAACCGATGTCTGCCATCAGGGATGGACTGGATAAGAGAAAACAAACCGAAGCCACACCAGTGTCTGCTGTCAGTACTAAACCTAAGTCTGCTGTCAGTATTGGACTGGATTAGGGAAAACAAATTGAAGCTTAGTCCAGAATCCAGATGAGGTACTCCTGGTCAGCCAAAAGATGAGGCTGGGGGGATGGCATTCAGCCTGCGCTGGATCCAGTTCCATTCCCCTGATGATGCAAGTTCAGAGTTTCGATATACTCCTAGATTCAGTCTCCAAATTCTGCAGTGGCCAGGGATAAAACTAGTATACTAGCTGCACCTGTTCCTGAAGTCTGACATCTGGCCATGGTGATATATTCAATGGTTACACTCTGTTTGAATTATTGTAACACACTTTGTCTCAGTGAGGTCTGATGTTGACATTCAGAAATTTCAGAGGGTCCAAAGACCTGCAGCCAAACTGTTAACTGGAGTTGATTATATAAAGCATATGTGATTCCCTTGTTAGAACACCTCCACTGGCTACCAGTCTGTTTCCAGGTACAATTCAAAGTGGTGACTTTGTCTTATAAAGCCCTACCTCTGAAGGACCATATTCTGTTATTGAAGTCTGCCCAGGTTTTGAGATCTCCAGGAAAGGCCCCTCTCTTGTTCCAGTCACCCTCACAGGCACATCTGGTGGGCACACAAGAGAGGCCCTTTCAGAGGTTGTTCCTAGGCCCTCCCTGAGGAGTCTAGAAATCACTTTGCTGTTTTTCCATTGACAGGTGAAAGCTTTTCTACTCTTGACAGATTTTCAGAAACTATTTTTAATTTAAAGGCTTTTACTAGACTGCCTGTGCTGTTTTGTTTTTAAAACTATTTTATTTTTAATTTATGTTTAAAATTCTTTTTTAATGCTATTGATAGCCGAATTATACTTTAGTGACTACCTCTTTATGCTTTATCCATATTGTAATTATTTATATTGTAATATTGTCTTGAGTTCCAGTTCTGCGGGGAGGGGAAGTGGAATGCAAATAGAGTGAACGAATGAATGAAGTTGCCTGTGTTTCACCTTCAGCCTGATAAAGTTCACAACCTTTGCATGCTGAAATTCACTGGGCGTTAGTTGGCATACTACTCTATAGCACTTTAAGCCACCATATATTTTTCATGTGTTCCTATTTTTAGGCTTTTCCAAACCCCCTCTCTTCCTGCATTTACTGTAACCTCCAACCATTTTCTCTTTTCTCCCTCTCCTACATACGTTAAGTCATGTATTTGACTATGCATGAGTGTCAGTAAGCAGAGTAAAGCTTTTTACAAAGAATACTAGGTAAATTTCTGGTAGATCCTCTGCAAGAGGGCATGTGGGGAACTGGTTGTTGCCCAGCTTCTGCATTGCAAATTTCATTATTCTGCTTGTGAGAGCTAGCACTGTTTCTCACATTTCCTAACTGAACCTTGGATTTATTTTCATTTGAATAATAGATAAACTGTTACAGTGTACATGGAATGGCCTCTCTGCTCCATGTTCTATAAGCCAAACATGACACTTTTTTGGCAGGATAGGACATTGTCCCCTGCTTCTGCCCCCTGCCCCAGACCAAGCTTCACATTGCAGTATGACAATTGGTATTCTGCATCAAGTGAGTCTCTTCAGATCCTGTTGGGTTGCTCCTTCTTATGATTTTTTTCCTTTTTTTGGCATTCCACTCAGACATACACCTCTATTTGAACTGAGCTAAGACAGTATTGTTTAATTTGGTTAATTGTTACACATTTCTGAAGCACATCTAGCTGAGAAATAATATGTAATTGGCTCTCTTCTGAATCTGCTCTCTAACCTCAGTGGGCAATAGGCATTAATTGAGTAAATGAACACTGCAGTAAGTACAGTCTAGAAAAGCTACTTTTTGGTACTATTGCTGGGGGATTCTGGAAGTTAGAGTTCAATTTTTCCAAGCTCTGGTAATAAGTAACCACTTGGTAATTGGTGAAGGGAGCAAACCTTGACAAATTCACTGAGCAAGAAAAATCCGCAATGAGATTTGGCAAGGCAAGGCCTTAATGGCACATTACCACTTTCAAATTATTCCACACAGGATTTACTTTGGTTATGCATCAGCATACTTGAAATGAGAACAAATTTTAAACTAGCATCTACAGCTGTGGAATTGGGATGTGTCCAACCATTTCTTTTCTTAGAAAGCATCCCATTCTAGACTGGGTCTTAATTTCTCATAGTTTGAAATCTCGTATGATAACCAGATTTAGGACAGTATGAGAATTAAAATGAAGGAAGCTGTACTACAGTACCAAAAGGGAATAGCATTTCAAATTGTTTCTCTGTTTTACATGTTTTTCCCACATTCATGTTATATAGAATCCTTCTGCTGAAAGCATTCCAAGAATGTGTCATTTATAGTTAAATCAATGAAGTCAAAGAGCATGAGAGCCTTTACTGCTTGATCCCAAAAGATTCAGTCCAGATAGCAACAAAGGAAGTCTGCAATGCACGATGAGGTCAAAGTTAGGACTGCAATTCTTGTGTGAATCTCATAAAAAAGTAGGAAATATTTGTAAAATCTAGAGTAGTGTATGTGAAGAATGAGAAATCTGTAGTCTTTCAAATAGATGCTGTCTCATCAGAACAGAACCAGTTTCCTCATCCCTCATCACTGATGAATGTGGTTGGAGCTGGTGGGAATTAAGAGGTCAGCATCTTGAGATTCAGAAGTCCCTTGCTGTTTTTTTTTAAATGGATTTTTAAAATATAAGGGCAAAGAAAGAGGGGAAAGAAAAAGAAGCAAAGAAGAAAAACAAAAACAAAATGTGAAAATACATAGTGTTATGAGCACGGCTCATCTTGACGTACAAAGACTACACTGCTCATAAAATTTGCTTACTTTGAAGAGAAACATGTGCATAACATAAAATAAGAAACTTACATGAAAATATATCAAACAGAATTCTGTTGTCACTAAACCCTAATTATCAATGTGTTAAACTGATGAAGATATAATCGAATTGTTAGTCCTAAATAGAGCATACCTGCTGAATAATGAAATTTTTTCAGAAGTGTTCACTTATCTACTTTAGGAGGATCAATAGCTGAATTTAACTCACAGTTAAACACAAATTATTGAAATAGATAGTAATTGCTAAATATTTTGCAACCGTTTCTAGTGAGAATGCAACATAAAATCAGATTCTATTGTGGATGAATATGGTGCCTTTATGAACATTTTTCCCCCTAAAAATGTCACTATGTTAGGAATTTTTACAGAGAGCTCACAATGCAGTTCCTTCTTTCACTCAACAAGCAATAATAAATCTTTGTACTCTGTGCTAGTAGACACAGCATGGAGAGCAGCGTCAACAACATTGCCTTTTCTAGTAGTGTGCCTACAGCTCCTGCGGACAGATTCTCTATTAACCATGTATGTCAGCGAAAAGGAAACCAAGCTGGTGCTGCTACGTCATCTTCTCTTACATAAACTGCTGCAATATGTTTAAGTTGTAAAATGTTCAACAAACTAGGTGCAGCTAAGCAGCGGGGCCATGTCAGTCCACCCTTCCTTTTCCTGGCTTGTGTTGTTGCAATGTTAATTCCTTTGGCTTCTGCTTCCTCCCTTTATCTACAGGGACTTCTTGATGTATTTTGCACCCCCAGTTAAGGTGAATTCCCCCTTCCTCCTGAACAGCACTGTAGAGGCAGTTCATGTTATTTTGATTTGTGCCTATCCATCCTCACAGGAGTTTGCGGTGGCTACCCATCTACACAAATGTACACAGTTAAAACTACAAATTTAGAAATATCTAAAATGACAAATTACAAACATCTATTATTACGACTATGTCATGACTGCTGCTTGTTTTTACATATCTCATCCCCTTTCCTCATGCACCTAGCTCTTCTCTTCTATACCAGTCAGAAATATTTCTGTTTATGTTTGTGTCAGAATCCTCATAGCACATCTATCTCTTGTGGCATCAAGGGAAGGGGAGTGAGGCCTGGATGGTACCCTTCCTAGAACTCTTAACACATTCCCTTCCCATACCAGCAACTGATTTATTTGCTTTGATGTTTGTCTCTGTTGACATCCACCCCGAATCCCCCCACTCCCTGCTTAAAAATGGTTCGGAGTGGCTGGGTTGTTTCCCTCCTCCTTGCTATTACAAAGGTATTGACTAAAAGCCTCTGTTGTGTGTGTGTGGGGAGTTTCTCCTGGAAGAAAAGCGTCTAAAAATAATCTGAAGTTTGCTGTAAGTAGCACCTTGCCCTTCTCTTCTCTGCTACCTGATCTCTGCCTTGTCACTCATATGCTGCCTTGTCTCTTGCTTGGCAAGGAGGAGGGATATGAGGCTGCTCATAAGAAGGACTGGGAAGGTGCTTTGCAGCTGCAAAGGGAGTGGTGGGAGAGGAGCTGCTGCTGCTGCACCAGGTGAGGCTGGGAGGGTAATGGAGAGATGTGGAGCATAAAATGCAGCCAAAGCTGCAGGGCCTGCCCCATGCATCAAGCAGATAAGGAGTGGAGGAAGTATCTCCATACAGGAAGGACAACTCACCCATGTCAAAAAGCAGGAGGGAAAAGCGGAGGAAGAACAGCATGCTTCCCCCTTATGAATGGAACATCCTGATTGGGACTCGTGTCCAGACTGAAGGATGAATATTGAGCGTTCCTTCCTGCCCCTGATGGCTACCTTTTAAAAAATCTGCATCCGTAGTTTTCTCATCCCTACGTTATGCATGCAGAGTCAGCATCCCACTTTTTTTTAGTAGTAGGGGCAAATACTCCTAAAGGCAATTTTTCTTTTCACTCCACGGATCCTAACTGTTGTCAGTTTTCTGTGAGGTTCTTGTGTTGTCATTCACATGTATCTCCAAACAGGAGGCTACCTGTTGCTCATATCTATATGCCTGCATTTGCTTGATAAACTGGTGATTGCTTAGGTAGGCAAATTAGAAGCTGCATATTGGGATAAAGGATACCAATGTAAAAAAAGCTGTTGCTGTATTCCTAAAGTACATATAAAATAGTGCCACGTGACATTTCATGAAATAAAGCAGATGGAAGAGGAGGTGGTGGCTGTGGAGAAGAGTGGCAGCAAGTCTCCAGCCGTTGAAGAATTGGAGATATTGGTTGAAATGGGCAGCCACTATGCCACCCGTTTCTTTGAGAAGCTGAACTGCTTCTGTCAGTGTGCAAAATAAACCCTCCCGGATACTTTAAAAACTTTTCTTTTCTTCTTTCCTGATTGCAACAACTGAGAAATCCATAATTTTAATACAGATGTGAAGGGGAGGATTTTTTTTCTAATAAATAATAAAAAAAGTAGAGTTCACCATCTTCCTAACTCTTATTGAAGGCTATGACTCTCAAACTACCTGGCCTCCCCTTGTTACTATATAATGCATATAGATAAAAGTCTGTTATTATCTACTCACATTGCAGGAGATTAGGCTGTCTGAAATGGTGCATTATACATGCACTGCAAAGTAGCCTAGTGTTATACCATGACTGTAGGTGGAAGCAAGGAGCAAGAGTACATAAAGTGTTCCTTATTGTTTCCAAGATGAAGCAATTAGTTCTAGAAAATGGGGCAACTTTTTCATGAAATTGCAACATTGTCAAAGTTCTTGGTGTTGTCAGGATCAGACTTAAGACTGACATGCTACATGGATTTTTCATTAAATGCTTCAGAAGACTCTGTGTGTGTGTGTGTGTGTGTGTGTATGTGTGTGTAGTTGAAATTTGCCCTAATGTATAATGGAGGTTGCCTTAATATATAAAGGTGAGAATGAAAGACAATCAGAAAAAAAGGGAACAAAATAACTGAAATGTGGAGAAATATAACATTCTCTGATTCTTGAGTATAATTATTTTCTACAGCAAATGAACAACTCATACTTTTTATTTTGGACATGGAGAAAAAATTCTCAGATTTATTAATTAACTCAGATTCTAATTCTCATTCTGACTATCCCCTGAAGTTTTTAAAAACAGATGTTCAAGTTACAAAATCTGCTCAGCAATATTACTCGGCGTATTTCAGTATCATGGGCCACCATGGTTTGTTCTTATGCCTGAATTTAATGTCATCACAAACTATGGTTTGTAAGAGTCTGCAAAACTAGGATACCAAAAAATATTTAAAGCTAGTTTTCAGGCACAATTTGTACTAACGTGTGTTTTACTGTTATGAGCCCATTAGAGCTTTAAGATCTTCAGGAGAAGTCCTTCTTTCTGTCCTATCATGTTCTCAGGCTTGTTTTGATAGTTACCTCAGTGATTGCTCCCATACTTTGCAACTCTCTCCTGGGGGAAGCTAGGATGGCTCCCTCCTTGCTCTCCTTCCAGCAGCAAGTCAAAATATTCTTATGTGTCAGACTTTGAGAAATTGACCAGGATGGACTGGTTCTTTATGGTGTACAGTGCAGTTTTATGGCTTGTACATAATCATTTAATATATTTTAATGTTTTTAACTTCATAAATTGTTTAATTGTCTTTTAAAAACTTTTATACTTACACTTTTATTGATTTTTTTTTGTATAGTTTTAAATCTGCATTGTTTTTAATATGTTGTAAGCTGACTTGAGTCCCACTATTGGGAAAAAGTGGGATATAACAGCCAGCACGATGTGATGGTTTGAGCATTGGACTATGATCCTGGAGACAAAATTTCGATTCCTCACTTGGCCATGGAAACTCACTGGTGACCTTGGGTGGGTCTCACACATAGACAGCCACAGAAAGCCCTGTTACAGGTTCGCCTTATGGTTGCCATAAGTCAGAAATGACTTGAAGGCACACAACAACACCACAACAAAATAAATGAATATAAGGCTAATACTACTAATAATAGAACAAATAATAATAATGTCTGCTTGCACAAACTATTCACAGTCCACAATTATGGCTCCAGTACCATAGAAATGAATGTATGCATGGTGTATGAATCAAGCTGCTGAACAGACAAGGAGCACTAAATCATTGTCTATGTTTGAAAGCTCTGACCATTCTGTGGGTCATTGACGGTTTCTGGGGGAAAACATGAAGTGGGTGAGGCTGTAGATGAGGGCTGTTTTTGTGGCCCTTTCACACTACACAGTCCTATCTGGCTGCATAAACTAATGATGGTTGTTTTGGGTAGGGAATGGAATATATATTGCTTAGCAGGGTATGAAAATGATTTATAGGCAGCACTTACTAGGTCCAGCAGTATTATTCTTAGTCCAGAGCCTTGCAGATACTTGTAAACAAGCAACACGCCATTTACTATAAGAGAAGTTCATGAAGATTCACACATGAAGGTGAAAATCCATTTTACAAGGAAACTGAGACTCATCCAGATGTAAGTCAAATGGAACTCAGTGTAACCTACTTCTGGCTAAGAATGCCTATCTTTCTTTTGGGTCTATATTTGTCTATAGAAACCTACTCTTTGCAATGTTTTCCTTCTTATACCTGTGAATCTGTTGTCAAATTACATACTTACATTTGAAAAAGTAGACTTTTAGAGTATTATGATTCCATATCTAACGAGATAATCTGGCTAAGCTTCTACCTGTCATCAAAAATATATAGAATTACTACTATTAAAAACTGATTATTTGAAAAGACTTTTATTTCCTTTAACCTATAAAATGAGGTGGGTTCTATTTTGTTACCTACATAGACCATTTCGCATGAGACTGTTATAGCACTATGATTCCACTTTCAACATCCTATGGAATCCTGGGGTTTGCAGTTTCGGGAGGGGCCAGCCATAGTTCATCAAAGTCTTCATCACTGAGTGAAATGAATAAGATTACAAAAAATCTTAGGAGGATTTTTTCTTCTGTGTATGTTACTCTAAAGTAAGTAACTGTACAGAAGAGAGTATATCAACAAAAGGAGCATCATTATCCTTCATTGTGTTATAATCATAATGTAACTTAATTATACCTCTGTCATCAAGTCATCAGTTGCAGCGAAGCTCTGGAGAGAACAGTGTTCACGTTACTTCATAGCAGAGCAAGGATGTTACAATACTGGATTATGTGCCACGTTTTGTCCCTTGTGCCTGTGTTTCCATGTGACAATGATGCCAGCATTTTGTAATATAGGATTGGCCTTTTCATTCCAATACATCTACCAAGGAACCCATTAATAATTGCCATTTCTGCACTAGACTGTTATAGTGCTCTGATTCCACTTTCAACATCCTATGGAATCCTGGGGTTTGCAGTATTTGGGAGGGGCTGACCTGCAAACCCCAGGATTCCATAGGATGTTGAAAGTGGAATCAGAGCGCTATAACAGTCTAGTGCGGAAATGGTCAATGTTAGGTAATGATTAGTTCTGCAGTTTCCTTTCAGTTCTCTAGAACCATGGGAATATTACTCAAGGACAGCTTTACAATAAAATGCTCCTTTCAATTAGGGGTTTAGTTTGTTTGTCTTTGTTTATTAGTAAACGTGAAATTCTTCCTTTGGAATTTCCTGTTTTATTCTTAACTTCCTAATTTGTCAATGATGTTCTGCTTCACCAGTGTCAGCAGCTTAAGTCATTAGCATACACCAAATTCTTCTGATTAATTCTCTTAAGGTTATTTAAGGTTCTGACTTTTCATTTGTAACACGCTCAGTGTATCGGCATGCCCCCCATCACAAATATTCTAGTCTCTTAAACTTTGTTTTGCTTTTGTTTGACTCTCTCTGTGCAAGCTGGTTTTAGGAATAACATGGGGAAAATCCTGATAAACATTTTTATAGGTTGAGGGATCATATTAGCATTTTATGTTTTCCAAGAATCTGGCTGTTTCTGTAACACTGCCTGTAATGGTTTGTGTGGCATTACATCTCTAACAACTGATACCCTTACAAAAAAGATATTAGAAAGTTAGCTTCTAGGATCTCTCAATGTCTATGCATTACGTCAGGGAAATTTAATACACTGGGCCACTCTTGTACTATTGCCATCTGAATAAATTGGATTTTCATATTCATCTTATTGCTATGGGAGCCAAACCAGATGCTAGATGGTAAAATGAGTGTAAAAGCATTTTTCCAACAGTATTGTTTCTTTTTAATGGCAAGAAGGTGCAACTCAACACTGCCTGTCCCAAGCTATCCTTCTTCCCAAATTGTATTTGCCACCCTGTAACGATACCCTGAAGTGTGTTGCCTGCCTCACATGAGGACACGGCATTGCACAGGCCGGATTATAAGATCCATAACTCCAAATGGGGTCTAATATGCCCCTTTCTCTCTGCAGTGAGATTATGATGGTTGCTGGAAGAGTAGTCCATGTGGCATCTTTTGTACTGAGTTATTTTTGGCAGAATAATTGGCCTCAATAAAGAAATCCCTGTTTGGTTCTAGATCAGATCAGTGGGGGAGCTTGGAGTGTGTGGAGGGGTGGGTGGGAAGGGGTCTGGCCACGACACAGGGGGTGTGGCCACCGTGCATGGGGACATGCTTGGGGTGTGTGGGGGTATAGCCAGGGCTCACGGCGGTGTGGCTACAGGCCAGGATGCCTCAAAAACACTGCCACCTGGGGCGATCTGCCCCCATCGCCCCCCCGTCCCTACACGACTGGATCAGATATAGCAAAAGTGAGGCCCAAAGGCGCACATGCATTCTTAGTGCTGTTCTTTTGCCTCCAAGCACACTATTTTTATTTTTACTCAAAAGGCCTCAAACCTACTCTAGGGATTGGAGGGGGCAATTTTGCTAGGTCCCCTTCTCCTTGGGCTATTTTAGACGCAGAGAGTCCTTTTTTCAAAACTAATAGTAGTTTCTGGCTACATGAACCAAGCTGGTAATGCCATGGCCAGCCCAGTAATCAGGCCACATTTTTGGGAACTGGTAGCCATAAATATAAAAGCAAAGGCTTTCTAATGTGTCAGACAATGCCTATAGATCTGCTCCCTCTGCCACTTGTTTCTGGGAGAAAGAAACATGACTATACTCAGCTAGAAAGGCCAGCTGGATCCCCAGGCCCTTCTTCATTCCCTGGATCATTCCAGTGTGAACGTGTGGGAAGGAAATTTTGGCTATGGGCCTGGAAAAAGGGGTGCTGAATGACCTCCTCCCTTAGGAAACCACTATACACACACTTCCTTGGGGTGCTGAAGGGCCTGTTCAGTTAAGCCCTGTAGGGTCCGTGGCCAAAGGAAAACACTGGGAAAAAAATGTCTTAAGATGGAGTGAGAAGATCCACTCTGAGCTCATGATTCGCTCTAGTATAATCAACTCTTTCACAGTAAATGGAGAATATAAACATTGCGCATCCCAGAATTTCAGACTACAAATATCAAATGTCCTGAACACTACAAAATGGAAAAGTTCTTCTGTTTTCCAAATCACTGTTACACTTTTGGAATCTTTTCGCATGCTCTGTACTTCCAAAGTATTCTGCTGCCATGGAACTTAACGCAACCGAAGTCAAGCGCTCTTAAATCCCATTGATTTCAACCTGAAATTGTTCAACATATATTCCTCTCCTACTGAAATAAATTGTATTTAGTAGTGCTTAGCTGTGCATGGATTGTGCCCTTTGTTAGTTCTCAAGGAAGGAAAACACAGTTTGCTTTGTCCAGAAGAAGTGAAAATTGTAACATCCAAGAACTAATCTGGGACACATGGTACACTGTGTAACAATGCAGATGTTATTTGTGCTTGGCAAAGATCATTTCCAGGTGTTTTCAATTAAATCTGCAATGCTAACCAAGAGTCTGAAATACTAACAATGCCAAAGCTTCCAGCTTACTCCCCATGATAAGTTTTACTTACTCATGGGATAAATATGTATCATTAATATTTTTATTCCCAGAGAAAATTTCTGCATGAGAAATGCTAATATAGTTTCCCAGACACAAAGAGGCAGATTTTGAAGGGTGCTAAAGACTTTTAATAAAACCATTATTTTGCTTCCTACTGTAAGTAGTACCAGACAGTACTACTTTTTGTAGTATTGTCAAACCAGAGATGACAGGATAAGAGATGATAGGAATGAACAGAGCATGTGAATTATTCGCCAGGTGTTCTGAGGACATAAACTGCCCTGTCAAGGAGGCAGAATAAGGCAGCTACTTCAAGCAACATATTTAATGGTAGCAAACCTGTCAGTTATGTAATGTATTATTGTAATTTTTATTATGTGAAAGGAACATTACTTTTTATCCTGCCATATACTGAAATGACTTGGGTTAGCCATTCCAGGCAAGAAGTATGCATATGCTCAAAACAGATAAAACTGGCCTGTGCATAAAAAGAAAGTCTGGTGAAAATAGTCTATGAGATAGCTCTACTATTTTCTCTTTAGGCTGTTCTAAATATCACAAGGATTGTGGTGTTCTTAGGAATCAAAAAACACTGTCTGGCCTTAACAATGATTTTCCTGGCACAGCTTAATAAACGGATGTGTGTGTTTACGTGTACGTATGTGTGTCTACTCGCCAACTTCTCCTAACAATATCAGACGATAGACAATAAGATACTAGTAACACCAAAGCCTGAGTTCTAGAGTATCATATTAAAATATTTTTGCATCATATCTTTGCAACACAGGGATAGGAATATATGGGCATTAATCATAGGAAGCTTACTTTTTCTTTAAAGCTGTGCAAATGTTTGAGAACAAATCCTTAAAAAAGAGGATGTCTTTTATCTCTTTTCATTTTTATTCCCTGATATTTTTATTTATGGCATTTAATTTTAAATGGCATATTAGTTAAGTATCATTTATTTCATACTGGTAGAAACACTGAAGGGGCCAGTATAGCTCAGGAGAAATATGGACTTTTGAGACGCAGCTGAGACTAGCGTATACCCTGATTCATCTGCCATCTGTATTCCACGAGACTCTTATGCTGGTCCTGTCTTGTATCAGACGAAGAGCCTCAGACCTTTTGATGTACAAAGTTAGGGTCCAGTGAATGTTGAGCTTGTGACCCTCTTTCTCTTCACTGTATGAGACAGATTAGTACTATCTGCAGCACAACCCCCTGGGCCCTATAGAAATCAGAATTAACTTTAGGGGGGAAAAACATGGGTCAGGGCAGAGGACCATACTGCCTAGGTATCCAGTGTACCAATCCTGTCTAACAAAGGAGCCCCCCCACTCTAAAATACCCTGAAGGCACCAGATCCCATCTGACCTTGGGAACTAAGTGGGTCAGCCCAAGTGAGTACTAGGGTGGAGGAATGCCAAGGAATACTAGGTAATATAGGCCATACTTCAGAGGAAGGCAACAGCAAACTGCCCCTTGGTATTCCATGCCTAAGAAAACTCTATGAAATATTTGAAGGGATGCCATGTAGAGGAGGGAGAGGGCTTGTTTTCTGCCGCTCCAGAGACCAGGACAAGGAGCAATGGATTCAAGCTGCAGGAAAGGAGATTCCACCTGAACCTCAGGAAGAACTTCCTGACGGTCAGGGCTATCCGGCAGTGGAATATGCTGCCTTGGAGTGTAGTGGAGTCTCCTGCCTTGGAGGTTTTTAAGCAGAGGCTGGATGGCCATCTGTCGGGAGTGCTTTGAGGGTGTTCCTGCATGGCAGGGGGTTGGACTGGATGGCCCGTGTGGTCTCTTCCAACTCTACATTTCTATGATTCTATGATTCTATGACCTGAAAACACACACCCCTCTTCTGGCCTGTTAATGCAAGTAGGAAAACCACCTTCCAAATAAGTTCCTTTGTGGGAACACAATGGAAGGATTCAAGTGGGGCTGGAGGGAGGTATATGAACAATGACAGGGATAGAGTCAGTTCCTTCAATCCAGGCTACAGCCACTCAAGCCAGTGTTATTCACCTCACACTTGTGAAGAAGGGCAGGAGTTCAGGATGTTAGACAGACTCTGAAATAAGTTGCTTGTGCTTATACTGTCCCTTGGATGTAATCCATGCAATCTAGTAGATTTTATATCTTTTATTGAAATACTTAAAATAAAAGTATTTTAGAAAAGCAAATAAAGGTAATTATTTTCAAAACCAGTTTTAAAACATAATCGCAGTTAAAAAGCATAGATCATACACTAAGGTGACTAACAAAGGTGGTTTGGTCTGTTTCATCCAAGAAAAGCAAAACCTGTACTATCGGTATCCTTGCTGGTAAATTGCATGCTAGCTGATTGTAATCTCTGCTGATAGTAATTTTAGGGCTCATTGCCTCTCACATTTTATTACATTGTTTGATTTTTTAATATTTTTATTTAAAAATAATGTTGCTGGAATACTGAACTACTATTAATTTAAAGTCTTATTACTGTGAATAACATTGCAATAATATAGAATATAACTAAAAAATGTATTTACTTGTAAATGCCACTGTTGATGAAGCTCATTCACCTTTCTGCTCATCTCCTTGTATTTTACAACATAGCTGGTATTTAAAAGGTCATTTTTGTTATTACTCTCTTCTAATGCTAATGGAATCTTGTTTTAAGTTGTGAAGAGAAATGTTTCTTCATTTTTAAGAACAAAGCACTTTTTGTATTAAGTTCTTCATCTGAATGCATTCAACAGCTGAACAGACCGGAAACATGAATCCCAAAATAAAGTCCTAAAAATATCAAAGAATGATCATCTGTTGATTAAAGTTAGCACAAATAAAATGTTCATATTTCAGTTTATTTGTTTCAATACATTTATTAATAGTTCCTGAAGCCACATAAGAGTACCTTAGTGTTGATGACTTCCAGAATCTTAAGCTCTTTATGTTAAAGTGATTGAACCAAAGCCTCACGTAGACGTACAAAGAAATCTTGGGCCCTTTCTGCATGGCATTTGCCATGCAAAAGGGCGCCTGAAGTGTCGTGCGATTGTGAGGAGCAATCTGCATGATGTACTCACAATCGTGCGATGCTCCAGGGGCCGGCAGGCGCTGATCGTGCACCTTTTCATTTTCGGCTGGAAGCCAAAAATGGTATGCAATCGCGCCTTGCTCCTGGGCCCTGCACGCACTTACCTGGCGTGCGGAGCCTCCAGAGCCAAGCCGCTCACGCTTCCTGCCCCAGTGCAGCCTGGGAAACTCCCAGGCTGCACTGCAGAAGGAAGAGGCAGGGCTCTCACGCAAGCAGGCAGCTCGTGTGGAGTTGAAGCAGCAGGGACGCGAGAGCCTCTCGTCAGAGGCTGCTCGCGCAATCCCCACACCCCAGCACCGGAAAAAGGTAAGGTACAGAAAGGGCCTTGATGAGTCACTTTAACTTTCTGCATTTAAATTATCAGTTTCCAATGGTTTCATTCTATTTCAAAATGTTGAATTCCACTTTCCCCCTCCAGTGCTCCTTCTCTAGACTACATCAGTACCCTCCCTGGCTAGCTCTGACAGCCCTGCCCTTTTCACAGTCCCCCACCCTTTTGCTGCCAGTCACAAACCATCACCCTTCCATTTGTGCACCCACCGGGATAACATTCACTTTCGATTCATTGTTGTGAGAGGAAACAGGTGCCTCTCAACAGAAAATATCAGTTTGCTTGGTGGGTGTTATCTTTCAAAGGCTACTTTCAACGGCACACACACCTCCTAACGATACCCTCCTTCATAACCTCCATGTGGCATGGCTGTACGGTTAGTGCTCTACTGGGCTGCAGTAAGCACTGAAATCCCAACAAAAAAAACAAGGGGAAATGGACATCATTTGTGTGTCATTTAAAGGTAGTTGTGTCTTCATCTGAGGTGACTTCTAAAGAGCTAAGGTTTCTTGTAGATACTTGAACGGGAGCAAGACAGAGCCAAGGTGGAAATGGGGACAAGGAAGGAAGAGACAGAAAGTTCAGTAATGTCTGATAGCCTTGAAGGGTTCTTAGGGGTTTTTTTCACCCCTAAGGTGCCCTTCTGCTACCTTTAATCTTGCCTGCTTGCCTGCTGCAGAGAGATTTAGTTTGCTGCAGCCTACCATCAATGCTCCTTTGAGGGAAGGTGCCATTTTCCCATTTCTCCTGGGAAAGACTAAGCTCTCACCTTTTGCCACTCTACTCAGAGAAGGGGATGATTCCATTTTTTTTATATAAGAGTTAAAGTACGATACTTACACTGAGCTGTGGACAAGTTGATCCACATTTGGGGGGTCAATTTTTTGACTAAAACTTTTAGACTTATACATGATTATATACAGTAGTTTAAATTTCCAGAATTACTGCTGGTGTGCATCATTTGAACTGAGAATAAGAAAGTGTATGCATATCTTGCTCCTAGAAATGCCAAAACTATTTGGTATCAGTTCCTTCAAAATTAGCTGATTTTTGCCAGCAAACATTCATCTCCTGATTTGGCAATGTTCCTCTATATCATATTATGCCATTGCAAAACCACTGTTGCCAGTAAGTGGCACAGTGAAATATGAGTAGGTTTTAGGAAGTGTCCTATGCAGTGGGGGTTGGTGATTTCTCCCATGTCACTGGAGTAGTGAATCCATTACTGGTTTTAATCCAGATTTTAAAAGAAGTCCCCAGGGTGTTGAACCATATTCCTAACTAAGTTTGGCACACAGGATAGCTAGCCAAACTTGGAATAGATTCACTGCGCCATTGAAATGGGAGGCACCAATGCTACTATGAGGCAAACATGTACATGTGCAGCAAGCAAAACCAAAGCCAAACCTTACCAAACAATCACATATAACCGGCACGAGTCAGCAAAATTGACATTTATAATCATTACCCTTTAATACTGGGTGGCTGGAATACATATCCATATGGAAACAACCCTATGTGATTTTTAAATAGTTCAGAAACGTCTGTGTAGAAGCTTGTAAATTAAAAAGATACACCTTGAAAAGAAAAAAGACATTTCTTTTTAAAAAAAATCAAACTAGCTACAAGGATCTCTGAACTTCCAAAAGTTACAGTATGCATGTAAGAGTTGAAAATAAAGGGCAATCTTCTCCAAGCTGGTACCTTCCCAGCATTTTAGATCACAATATCCAACATCCTGACCATTGGTCAGGCTATCTGAGGCTGAGGTCCAAAACACTGGGACTGCACTGGCCTAGGAAAATGGGTACAGAGATAGAAAGAGCAGATTATCTCAGCACAATGATGGAAGATTCAGCTGTCAGTTCTGCACCAGATGCCAAGAAACAGAATCTCCTATCTTTGCTGCTGTGTTTTGTTTGACCAGGGCAGACTCCTGCTTAATCACAGCTATGCTAAAATCCTGGATTTCCTCACTGTTTTCTGACTGGACATCTTGCCTCTGCCCATGGGAGAGGAGGAGTCTAAAGTGGGCGGAATACGTAAATCTTTCAGGTCAAGCTATAGCTAAAAGCAGTTAAGACATGGAATGTGGTTTAGGGTGTCAGGTGGGGGGTAGATGTGTAGGGCAAGACGAAAGAGAGAACTGGCCTGTTTAGTTCCAGAACACTTCACAGCAAGTAGCTGGGAGCTGGGGCTTGGGGAAATGTGTATCATGAGTCTAAACAAAGTATGAGGGGAAGTTTCAGGAAGGAGGAAAGGAAACGGGGCATTTTCCCTTTCTTACTGTGTCATAGCCATTTTGTTTTTAATCACTTCTGTCCCCTTGGAGAAATAAAACTTTCAATGAACTCAGAGGCACATAGGTCAGACTTATTCCCCAAACTAAAACGGGGGTCATTTCCACATGACACTCTTATAGCATGATTATTCCACTTTCAATATGCTATGGAATCCTGGAGCAGGCTGGCCCCTCGCTAAACTGCAAGCCCCAGGATTCCACAGGATGTTGAAAGTGGAATAATCGCATTATAAGAGTGTCATGCAGAAATGGCCTGGGAGTGATCCCTTTTGTGATTATTGTCGCTGTTAACATCAGAACTGCTCTGCTATGCCCAGGCATCTCCTGATGGATGGGAGAATGAAGAACAGCTGCAACTTCTTTCCTTGCATGAGGCACAGATGAGGCAGCCTGTTAGTGCCTGTCTACACAAGGGCCTGCGTAGTCTCAGAGGAAAGGTGCAGTTGGATTATTTTAGGAAGGAGGCCACAAATATTACAAATCAGTCTAAATATTTTTCTTAGTTCCTTCTTCATCTGACTGCTTAGGAATTAATGATCTTTGTACTTAGAAGATACGTAAAAAGAATAAAGTTAATGAATAAATATTGTATTTAAAAAGATTTTTAATAGCTGATGAAATTACCAAATCAATTTATAAATCATTTGCCTTCAATTTTATGATTAAGCTAGCTGATGACTGATAATTACTGGATAATTAGTTCATGAACTAGTATACACATTTAATTGTTGTGTGGGGGTGTACCCAGTGATCCCTTGGGCCTTTCTGCACTCCATTGTTATAGTTCTATTATTCCACTTTCACCATCCCATGGAATCCTGGGGTTTGCAGTTTAGGGCGGGGCCTTTAGAATTCTCAGCCAGAGAGCTCTTTGGCCTCAGTAAACTACAAATCTCAGAATTCCACAGGATGTTGAAAGTGGAATAATAGCACTATAACAGTGGAGTGCGGAAAGGCCCTTTGCTTCTCGCATGGAAGAGAAAAATTCTTATCCCCAGTCAACTGCTCCTGGGGCCACATGCCAGCCGTGGTTGTGCTCAGAGCCCACAGTGGGTGGAGTCACCTGTTCTGTCATACAGCATTCACAGCAAGAGACTACAACATTCACACACATAATTTTTCCAGCTCAATCTTGCCAGGGAGATTTCTTTTCCTTTCTTTTCAGTGTTGAAAAAGGGTGTTTTTTGTTTTGTTTTTTGGCCACATGTGAGCAAGGGGAAATGCAACCGAAAAGAAAAAAAGAAAGAAGTAAAAAACACCCCAAGCTGACCTCCACGAAGGGAAAGCTGGGAAGATATGTGTATGTGTGTGTGTGTGAGAGAGAGAGAGAGAGAGAGAAAGAGAGAGAGAGAGAGAGAGAGCTGGTGTAGTGGTTGTATATGAATGATGCTGTGAAAGGTGTGTGAGAGAGTTTACTCTGGACATAAATGCTGCCAGGGTACGCTGCCTGGGGTCAAACCTCTATATACAAACACATGTACAAAATTTCAATGCAAGATTACTATTTAAGTGAGTTTATACCTCTAAGAAAAGAAAATAATAGAACATTTTGTTAAACTAATCTGATCATCTCAGTGGAGGAGTTATTTGTGTAATGAAATGTTAGATATATAATGATACAATGGGCAGAAAAGTTCCCAGAACTGTTCATTACTGAAAACATTTGATCCACTAATTCTGTTACAGTTTGGTTCTATGTCTGTTATATATTTAGTTCCATAATTTTTTATTATAAGAAAAATAAGATATAAAGATTAGCAATTAGCAACACAAGCAAAATAAGGATCCTGAAGTTAAAAAAAATAAAACAAGCCAGCAACAACTGTAGGATATAGCAAAGTCTAAAGCACAGTATATTACATAGATGTTTAACATATTGCCGATAATGATGATGATGATATTCTATTACAGTTTATTTCTCCCCCAATGCTGGAATTTAAGTCTGTTTACAAAAAATAAGATAAATTATATGATAATGTTATATTTTTATATATATTCTAAGCACTACAGAAGTCAATTTCCAACAAAAACACTAGACTTTGAAAAACCCAATCTGACTCTATAAACTATGGACAGTTTCCACAGAGAATAAAAGCAACAGTAAGGAATTTTATAAATTTTGAATATATGGAAATATAAGCACTATGATATGCTTCATCAAAATCTTGTATGAACTCAGTAATTTTGTTACTAACATTCAGTTGTCAAATTATTAGGATCATTAGGATTTCAGTATGTTAATCTTTTGTGGATGGACAAGATATCAGCCATCAAAATCAACATTTTACCAGGTGGGGTGTGGTAAGTTGGGGCTCTGGCACCAGGCAGGTAGATTTTGGAGCCCTTGCCAGCATCACAACCAGACATTAACAGCTACCGAGTGGCACAAAAGAATTAACTTGTGTTAATGACCTTGTTGGATACTTTTTGCATTGGCTTTGCAGTTTGAGGCTGGGAAAAGATACGAATGCTGTGAACCGACTGGGAAGCAAATTTTTCTCTGTTGCTAACTTGGTGATAGAGTCCTCATAATTGTTGAGGGAAGATGGGCCACACTTGCACACTTTGCTGTTCTCTGTTCGCTTCTGGGCAATATAACCCGTGGGAGCCAATTTTTCATTGGCCTCACCTGGAGGCATGCACCCCACCCCAACAGCTCCCTATATGCCCAGGGTTGGGGTAAAATTTGTTTTGGGGCCTTGTTCTGCCATTGACTGTGAGACATTGCTGGACCCGATCAGTGAAAGGGTCTGCTTGGGTCATGCTTCTGTGTTGTACAGCATCTTCTTCATGATTTACCATCAATAAAGCTTATGTTATAGCAGTAATGTATGCTAGCACTCAGCACTGAAAGAATATTTGGAGAAGTTTCTAGAATGAACAGTCTCTTTCTCCTGTCCCCTCAAATCTTCTTTCACAACAAAAACAGGATTACTCATGGGGTTAGATGGTTGCATTGTCCGAAAGGAGACTTTGGAGAGCCTCAACCCACATCACACCCCAACCAAAAGAATAATAATCATGATAATAAATAAATAAATCATTTTTGTTCCAAATGCCCCTGGGGAACATTTTCAACATGTTCTTCACTGGCTTGTTTTAGGATCAGAAGAGGTATTTTTTTAAAAAGGAAATTATGCAGAAGTCACTTTGTATTGTAAAAAAAAAGTCAGTCTTGGGCTTAAAATGGCCCAAGGAGAAAAAAAAAGTAGCAAATTTCACCACATGCCTTCTGCATGGTATTTGGGGGTATTTTTTTTCAAACTTATTATTTAACAATTTTTTTGAACCCTAGATCCTCTAGGGGACCCTCATGGCCCTTGGACTACATTTCCATATTCCTGCTCTACAAGGAAACAATGATATTCTATGCATTCATGTATTCAAATTGAAAACAATGAAAATTTGAAAAGTTATTATCAAAAGAATTATTTCATTACTACACCCAAAACAGACCTTAAATTGCAAGACCAACAGTCATACGTAAATGCTTTTATATTAAAAAAAAAAGATATTATTGGACAGAGACAAAATCATAAAGTATATTAAGATGCCAGACTTAATAAATATGAATTAATTCTAAAATCTTGAAAATCTTACAAATCTCTTCTTTCAAACTGTATACAGTATTACCAAAACAGGACTCAGTGGTTCTAGACAGGGAAAAGAATTAGGATTTGAAATCTCCATTGAATCAGTGTTGATATTGTTGTCAGGTGCTGCAGTGAGTTCAGCCTCTGCCACTAGGCAGATGGGTTTTGGAGTCCTTGTAAGCATGATAACCAAACAACAGCTTTTTAGATATTAAAGGGTTAATTTCCATTAACAACTTGATATTTTTGCATTACCTTGGCGGTATGAGGCTGAGAAAAGATATGGAAGCTGGGAATAGATTGTTAACCTGATTGCATAGTTCCCACAGCGAGGGGAGGGGTGGGGGAGATATACCATATGTTTGCACATTTTCTTTGTTTGCTTCTGTACTGTATAATCTTTTGGAGCCCATCTTCTATTGGTCTTACCCTAGGAGGGGTACACCCTAGCAATTGGGATTTTGAGCATTTGCCAGGGATCGTTTGGGCAGACTTAACCCTATTGTCTGTGAGGGAATGCTGGAATCCATCAGTAAAAGATATGGAGTGCTTCTCTACTGTGTAGAATCTTCTGTACCATTTACCATCAATATAGCCTATTCTAAAAGAGCTGTTATTACTGTTATTGTTATTATCTTTATTTATATCCTATCTGTTCCCCAAAAATTGGGACTTAAGGTGGTTTACAAGTTAAGACGATTGCAATATAATTAAAAATATGAAAAACTCAACATTAGATTCTCTTAGTGTTTAGTACTGAAAGAATCTTCTGGAGGCTTGGAACTACATCCTGTTCTAGCACAAGACAGGTGGGAACAACATGGAATATGGAATTTAAGAAGAATTTTTATAAACTTATTTTATTGTGTTATGCCTCATATACAGTGATTGGTCGATACTATTTCCGTAAGTTGCTGGTGATACAAGGAGCCAGACAGAGGCATCATACATATTTTTGAAATTCTAGGAAGGTACAGGAGTTTGGGGGACATGTTTCAAAGGTTATTTTGAAAATATCAGGGGGCAAATTGGACCATGCTTTGCAACTATTTGCCTTACGTGATATGAAAAATTGTGTATGGACCAAGAATGAGTAATTAAGTAACAGTTCTGCACTAGCATTTAAATATTAATAGCAGACAAGTAGAAGAGTTCTGGGGAAAAAAACACATGAATGAACAGTATTATAGAAAAGTATTTCTCAGCTATCTACTTTAAGTAAACCTCCTGCTGTTATTCATGTATTTCTGAACAATTAGGAAGAATTGTGTCCCTACAGAATACTCAGCAGTTTCTTCTCTGGATTGAGAGGCTTATTTGCATTCTTGTTTGTATAATGAAGTTTTAGTCAGGTGTTTATCTTTTGTTTTGAATGACAGCTATGGCCCAAATGAGTTGAGACAGTTACTTAACTATGTATATTAAGCATAATAGTGGTTGTTGTTGTTTTTTAACTTTGTGAGTTTCTCACAGTTCGTTCAATAATAACAAAATAAGAAAATAATAGTTCCAACAACAGAAGATTCTGATTAACATATGACCTATTTTTGAAGGAAACATTTTCATTGTTAATTTCAATTCTAATTTAAGCCAGATTAAAACTGTAGTGCTAATATTTACGGTGCATTTCATTTTTAACATTTCTCAAATGTCATAGGGCATAATAAAAGTTGATTTTAACAACAAAGCTGAATAAAATCAAAAGCTGTCAAATAATTCTGTCTCAGGCTGTCTTCCAATCACATTGATGCAGAAGAAGGTCACAGTGAACTCAGCAGGATTTCTGTGTAAAAGTCTTGAATAATAGCAGATGGTTGCTCTTACTTCAGTGGCGCAATCCATCTATTCCAGATTTTGGCTATTTTTACAGAAGCAACCCAAGATTTTTAACATACTTAGGAATAGGATTCAGCACTAGGAGAGCTCCTTTAAATCCTATATTAAAACCTGGAGTGGATTCGCACACACACAAAAAAACCATCACCAACATAACAGCCATGAGCAACTACTGGTCCAGGCCCAGAAGGTATAATAGACCTCCTCTTGAGTAAAGGAGGTGGAGAGAGAGGAGCAGCCCTGGAGGAAGAGGTCTAATACCAGATTTCTTACCAGCTCTTGTGAAAAGTCCATCATTACTTACCTCCTTGAGACTGGTCATCTGAGGTTTGATGGGTAAATTGGGGCAGATCAGAGAAAGTGTTGCTTCTCCATGCTACAAGGTCATCTAAGTTGCAGCCTCACCCGGCAGCTTTGGGACACATTTGTGCCAGCCCCATCCCACAAGTGGAAGGAAAGGGTGGAAAGGCAGAAGGAGGCTCTGACCTCAGAGCACTCTGAATCTCAAAGTAGGATTGCCTTTTTAATTTTGCTGTTATCACAGCATTAAACTGCAGTTATAGTAATGAGGCTTGCTTAAGGTGCTTCCAGGCAGTGGGTTCTTTACTCACAATTAAAAGGTACTGTGTAGATCCAGGGTGGGCCAAATGTGTTCCATGGACCACGTGCAGCCCCCAGGGCCATTTCTGTTGCCCCCATGACCCCAAAGGGCCATTTATTTTGTTCCAAAAGGCCACAGTGGCATGGGGGACATTTCCACTATGTTTTGTCTCCCCCCACCATGTTCATGTGGAAGTGGGCATAAAGGAAGCGAACAGGAAGTGACTTCTGCTCATTTCTTGTTGTCCCCTGGGGAGACGATGTGACCCTCCAAGGTCTCCTGGAGAGCTAATGCGGCCCTTGAGACTTCCGCAGTTGACCTCCACATGTGTAGATTTTCCCCTTTTGTAGATTACCCTCTCCCTCAAAAAACATAATAGAAAGAACAGTGGGGAAGCATGGGAGTACTGCCAACCAAAGACTTCACAGTCTAGACCTGGCATTAACTTCCATAAATGAGGTAGTTGGTGGCACAGGAGACACTTGAACTTAGATTTCGAATGCAACAATGTTTATTATATGGCACATCCTTTGGGGAACAGGCTGCTCTTAAGTCTCGGATGTCTTTTACCCCTACATACTCCAAATCTGCAATGGGACTGATGGATGCTCTGGAACAATGTGGGAAATGGTGTCCATTTGTGTATTGGGGGGGTGCAGCCAGAAGGCTGGAATTGGTAAGAACACATCCTTCACCTTTGCTTATTTCACAAAAGCAGCAGTACACTGGCAAATTTTGAACTGAATAGCTTCATTATCAGACAACCTATACCAGCAACAAGAAAGAGAGTCCAAAAATGCTGTGTCGATCTGTCTGTCTGTCTTTCTAAAACATTTCTAGCAGTTTTCATATTTTTCAGAAGCAAGGCTTTTGTAAAGCTAATGGGTCTTACTTAGTCAAGACAAACCACTACAAAATACTTTGAATTGCAAGAGGGATAGCTCCTTATAATAAGTTAATGGTGGGAAAATCTGTTTTTCTGCCAGCTAGGGTGGCTATAGCAGCTAGGCACAGAGGGAGCAGGGGACTCCAAGAGGGCAGGCGTGGGGTGGCAGATGATTTATTCGTTCCTGCTAATCAGAAAAGCCCAGAACTTCAGCCTCAGAAGTCCTGATTCTACTACACCACTGAACAGAACGCTCTATGGAATTCAAGCTCCTCATTGTAACATTGTAACATTTAACTGCACATTTGGGTCCTATCCATTCAAATGAAATGAAGTCCTGGAAAAAATTACCAGTTAAAAGCATGGAAATAGGAGGCTTCTTTCTGTTGCAAGACACTGGTACTTACTCGGGCTCCTTTTTCTGGAAAACATTCACATCTTCCACTGCAGTCTCTTCCTCCACATGGTCCTGTATAAGACTTTCCTCCCTGCAAAATAAAGCACACATTTAAATGGCAGTTAAATAACATGACAACAGGAAGCATAAAAGTAGTTGGCAAACTCAAGAGAAGTACTTTTAATGAAGTCTTATCATGTGAGCTTCATTCTGTATTCCTAAATTATAGGATGTTTGACTACTTAAGACTCACTGTTAAATAAAATGATATTTTTCTGCTTATTTGCTTTAAGATGGAAATAATTGAGTGTAAAAACAAAATTTGCCAAAGAAAGGAAGGAAAGTTGAAGAAATGGAATTGTGTCCCTTGACGCTGGAAGAGGAGTGATTAAATATCCTGAAACAAAGGATGTCATTAAAAATTTGAACAGGCTTGCAAGCAATAAAATTAAACAGGCTATATCTGCTTCCCAAAGTGTAAGTAATTCTTCTTAACTCTGACGTGTTATATGCATGTTTGGGGAGAAGAAGGAGCTTAATGAGAACTATTTTTTTTTTCAGATGGAAATTTTTTTGTTCAGATGGAAATTACCATTTATGTGCAAACAGTCAAAACAATTTGAGACAGCTATTGGCATTTAAAAAACTTGTCTCAGTGCAAAATGGTACATCTTATTACTCAACACATTTTTGCTGTAATATGAGAATTAAACTATGTATTTGAAAACAAAAGACACTATCTGATGTCTTCCAAATGTTTTCAGCTATAGCTCTCCTAATTCTCCGCCAACAGTCAGTGTGGATGGGAACTGCAGTACAAAATATCCAAAGGTAATCAAGTTGGGGAAGGCTGTCTTGCAGGTTCTCATAAATCTCCCCCCATGAGAAGCTATTTCTTAAACAGAACAGTAAGATCCCAGCAAGACATAGACAGTTCTCTTAAATATGGATACAAAGATTTTAGGTTTGCACATGCCACTTTGATTTAAGTCATAAATTATTCTACAGCCAAACAGCTGGGAATCAAGCTGCAGATAAATTTAAGAAGAGAAAATGATCACCAAGATTTTAACTATAAAATTCAAAAGCAAGAAAGAATTATCAATTTCTTTACAAACAACTTTAAAAATTGACCATCTTATCCCAGAAACGAGGCCACTATGCATAAGAAAATGCATCTCACTGTTCCAAGTGCTGGCCTAGACCTCCATTTTTTAAAATCCTATGCATTTTATATAAGAGTATAATGCACAGAAAAGATATGTCAGCAAACCATTCGCCTAATGGGTTTTCACAGTCAAGTGCGGATTCGAGCCTTAGTCACCAGAATCATAGCGCAACACTCAAACCCCTCCACTCACATTACGTTCCTTACAGTCTCTTTAGGTTTGAGGAAGTGTTCTTGCAGGGCATGGGCAGGTAGGACCAAATTAATTTCCAAAAAGATAGGGTTGAAGAAAACAGAGCCCTCCAGATATTGTCGACTGATGCAACCCTTACCATTCCTCACCATGGGCTATGCTGGCTGGGGCTAATGGGAGTTGCTATCCGGCTCTTTCTAGAGGAGATGAATCCCACACCTGACTTCAGCTCAGCCCCACAAATTTTAATGTACTTTGGGTGAACTGACTGATATCAGAGGTCTTGCAATAGAGTTTGGAGATAACTGGTTAGTTTGTAAATAGTTCCTTTCCAAGGTAATTAAGCTAACTTGTAACTTTTTTGTAACATAGTGCAGCGGTTTGAGCAACTCAGGAGATCAGAGTTCTAATTCTCACTCTGTCATGGAACCCTACTAAGTGACGTTGTGCAAGTCACATTCTCTCAGCCACAAAGGGGGGCAAAGGAAAACCACTTTGAACAAATCTTGCCAAGAAAACCTTGTGACAGGTTTGCCTTTGGGCCTCTGTAAGTTGGAAATGTCTTGAAAGTACACAACAAGGATCATAATGGTATATTTTGTTGTATATATTGCATCACAGGGTGGAATCTTGCTGGTGCACTATGCCAGCATAACTAGTAGCCCCCGGGCAGGAAGGAAGGAAGGTAAGCAGGCAGGCAGGCATTGAAAAAATTAGGCAGCTTGGAACTAGCAGATTATATTTGCCTTCCCTTGGCACCCTTGTACAAGTGCTAGAGATATAAAATTTCCAAGAATTTTGAAATAATGAGGGGGGGGGAAGGTTTTCCTCATGGGGAGGAAACAATTTTTTGGGAAAAAATGAAAAATGCTTACATAATGAAAGTCATCCTGCTACGTCAGGAGCATAAAATATGTTAGGTATAGCCTGAGCCAGTGTGGTGCAGTGGTTAGTGCACTGGAAACCAGGGTTCAGTTCCCACTCAGCCATGGAAACTCGGTGATCTTGGACATGTCACACACTCTCAGCCCCAGAAAACACCACAATAGGGTCCCTTAGGGTTTCCATAAGTTGGAGTGACTTGAAGGCACACAAGAATAACATAATTTGGTTTGGCATTCAATTATCACCCTTGAAATATTAAAAGTACATTTTGTTCAGAAAATAATTACAAATTTCACAATAAAAATTTAAAATTTTATTTCTTCTTACAAATGGAGCTACAATACCTTGAACCATAAGGAACACGTTGCCTGAAATGAACTTCTTTGGGTTAACCAGGAATGATAATCAAGCAAAAACAAAAACAAAACAGTGAGAACAGAAGAAACAATCAATATTAAAAAAAGAAAATTATTTTGCTCCTCTAGTTCTCCATATGGTCAAGCAGCCCTAAAGCACTCATTCTCATCAAAAGCACTGAGAAAAGGAAACCAGCCCCAGGAATTATAATGATCTGACACTGTAGATCAGTGCTTAGAATCATAGAATCAGAGTTGGGAGAGACCGCAGGGGCCATCCAGTCCAACCCCCTGCCATGCAGGAATCCACATCAAAGCACTCCCAACAGATGGCCATCCAGCCTCTGCTTAAAAACCTCCAAAGAAGGAGACTCCAACACACTTCATTGAGGCAGCATATTCCACTGCTGGACAGCCCTGACCATCAGGAAGTTCTTCCTGAGGTTCAGGTGGAATCTCTTTTCCTGTAGTTTACTTCTCAGGTTACATGATGTGGGGGAACTGTTATGTTCCTCTGCCCTATATGCCAGAGACCAAGACCACATTTGTGCCAATGGCTGTAACCCATCACAGATTGCCAGTGGCTCCTGCACCAACACTGGTGCAGAACATCGCATTCAGTAGCACTGCTGTACACAGTCTAACGCAAAAATCTACCTGCTACATAGGTTCCAAAATAATGTGAAGGAACACATACATGAACACTGTCTCTTAATCTTTTATTCCTCATTCTATAATCCATTTTTTCCATTTTTCTTGAAAAATAAAACTTCAGGAAAAAAATGGAAAAAATTATTTTCCCTTGAATTTTGCCATTTAACATGAGCTTGGAAAAAGTGAAAACATGATTCTGGCCATGAAGTTTGTCCTGGTCTGTATTTTGTTTAAGCATCTTGCTGTTCTAGTCTTTTTATTATTGCTCATGGTGTATGGCTGAAACAAAATCGAGCTGGCAGTAACAGCATTGGACTTGCTGATCACGGCTTTGCTAACAGCCACTGTGACTGAACAAACCGGCTGCCCTCAAGAGGACATTGTGTACTCTGATAGGAGTGGAGGAGGAAAATTAAGTGGCCAAGCAGAAGGGAAATATGGCTGTGCTGTGGTGTGGGTGTGTTTTGGAAATGTTTGAAGAACTGTTTGCCTTAGAGGGTTTAGGAAATCTGGGCATGTCTTTTGTGTTCAATAAAAGTTACTTGTATTCAACAACTGAGCCTCTTCAACAAATTCTATCCTTCTATGAGATCTTATGAATGGAGTTCAACTCAATCTGAATTTGTCTTTCAGCCAAGACTTAGGGGATTTACAGTGGAGGTTGCACATGTTTGGCAACATTGCTACTTTGGTACTGGAGGCTTAGTGTAACAGGAGAATTCACAAAAACATGTCACAGCCATAATGCATATTCAAATGTACTAACTTACAGTATTGACATAGTTCAAAACTCCTTCCATAAGCTGACTGTTGCAGAACATGAAATAATAAAGATACCACAATTACAGAACACCTTGATACAAAACTAGAACCTTATCACAATAGAATAAGATAAAGTTGTCAATATTTTCCCCTCAGAATTTAACATCTGTTTAATGTTACTTATGTTATGTAGCAAGGATTAGTAACGAAGATACTTCTTTCTCCTCTTTCCGCAATAACAAACAAAACATGCTGGAGGATTTTTTTCTGTGCTTACACATCTCTGGTTTTCAAGTGTGATCAACTCAGGAAAATCATCTGAACAATTACATCATTAGACTCATACAATAGGGAGCGAGGAAGTCTGGGCACTCTTCCATATACGGTATTTTAAGAGAAGTGCTTTCACAGAGGTCTATTTATAAAAGAGGTTAGAGTTGACTATTCCAGTTCATCAGCCTCCATAGTTTGGCTTCTCTTTGGAGCTTTCAATTTTCATGCAGATATTCTCTTTTCCTTTCACTCATATTATACACAAATATACATATATTACATATATGTGTACACATATGCATGCACATTATGAGAAGTCATTGTTTATATTTTTTAAATTTATATTTGTTTAATATACAATATATATATATTTAAGGGGGATGGATTGGGCAGGTGAAGATGAGGTCACTTCCTGCCTGCCCTCAGTCCATACACTAACAGTATTTGGAACTCTTATCAGAATGGGACTATAAGATCTACTCAAACATAATGCCTAAGCTGTAGGTTTTTCTGTACTTTGAGAAAATTAAGCCCCAGGATTAAACAGAAATTATTCAATTAATGAATGTCATCTATTAGATTTTCTTTGCTTCCTGACACATTAGAAGTTACTGCTGGTGCAGTATCTTGGGCAAAACTGCAACTCAAATGAAACCATGAAAATCTGAAGAACATTAAAACAATGTAGTTTTTCAAGAAAAACTGTTTCAAAACATGTTGGCAGTATATCCCAAACTCTGCAGAATGTCTTAGTATATAAAAATTCACTTTCATATAGAGCTTGCCAATTGTAAGCATTTCACCTATTGTATCTTAGGAATTCTTATAGCAGCTCTTCTCACATGATCAAATTATCAACCCATAAAATTCCCTATTTGTCTTCAAAAAACTTCCTTCCTTAGGGAGGCTGATAAACAACTTGAGTTACATTAATAACCAATCTGTTATTAACTGTATATTCTATTGAGGACTGGCTACTTTAGCTAAACTCGACACACTGGAAGAGAAATTTCCAAAGGCAGGGTGTCACCATCCTATTACCCACTCATGTAGTTTATGAAGCTGGGGATAAAATCTAGACTAGGCCCTGCTTTCAAAAATAAGAGAGTGGGCAGTTTATGGAAAAAGGCAGCATTGTTGTCTACACATTAAATGTGGGGGTGCTGAGAGATGGTGCTGTCTTAAAAAACGCACAGTGAATAGCACCAATGGCAGAAACTCTCTTCCATCCAAAATCCTGCTGATTTTTTTTTGGCCATTACAAATTTCTTATTACAGTTAAAGTGCATGTTACATAGGAACATGTTGGAAACAGTTATCTCCCCCTGACATCCTTTTTTTACTCAAATATGAGTGTAGGGGACTAGGACCCTAGTATATGGTAAACTATTAAATCCTTTCTATCTGAGCCCTGTCCTAGGCTTCTGAGTGATGCAAACCAAATCATCTGTGCTTGCTCTGAGTGGCAAAAAAGAACAAAATGGCATAGCTGTGTCTTTAAAGTAAAGTCTTTAAAGTGACAAACAGAGATTAGCCTTAAGTATTCATTCTGGCAAGAAAGAGGGAAGCAAGCAGTTTACAGCTACTCCTTCTTGCCAGTGTACGGGACTAACTTCACCTTCCTCTTGACCATTAGGTCTTCTTTTGAGGCAACTCCCAGCAGTCCTCTGGCTGATGGCACAGGTCAAAGTGCACTGTCCTTTTATTCTGCAGTCCATGTTTTCATAATCTGAATTGTGTCCCTTTGAATTCATGACTGTAATCTTTGATGAAACTGGAAAAGCACAATGGGGGGTGTTCCAAAGGGAGTCTATGGGCCACAACTAAGAACTCTCAGCTGAAATGTCTTGAATGACACAAAAGTCACATAAAATGTCTTGAATGACACAAAAGTCACCCACCTAATCTTGCAAGAGTCATGCAGAGATTATTTAGGATGCAAACTCCTTTTTTCCTCTTCAGTTCTTTGCCTTGTCTAACACACAAAGGATGCATAAATATTGTCTCTGGACGGTAATGCATCTTGCGGTTTGTGCTGGACACCAAAAATGCTCTTATCAAAGTACAAACCCACACTGAGATTATAAACATCCAAACAGCACATTTCCTTCAGCAGACTTGCACAATGTCATCTGGTCTGTTGTTCACATCCTCTCCCACTACGTTCTGAGCCTAAATGTCCAACAAGACTCAGGAAATGTCTATGTCTTGGGAACAAGCAGAAATATTTCAAGAAGAACCTTCTAGTGAAGCAAAAATATCACTGCTTGCTTGAAAATATTGTGCTGATATTGTGAAATTTTCTGATTGTCTACTGCAATTCTGGAGATAGCAATAAATATTTGGAACTAATGAACCCTAATAGTATTTTTCAGAGTAAATTGTGTCCTGTCAAGAGACACAGGCCTACATTCAATTGTTAGTCCCAGCTATAACAGAACCATGGAATCAATGGGATTTGATAAAACCACATTTACATAGGTTCTGTTGATTTTACAAGTATGCTCCAGTTGGATTAACAACTGGGTTTAGGGAATACTGTCCTAATATGTTCACTCAAGAGATGAAGGATAACTGTAATTGTCTGCACAGAAAGATGAATCAGAAGTTTAGATGAACATTTTATACTGTTTCTAATGTTCTTCTACAAGGCATCCTGTGCGATATTACACAAGTCACAAAGCTTCAAAAAAATTTGCCAACAATCCACCTACACATTACTTTAAAATCTAAATTTAGCCTTCTTTTGGATTATCTAGATTTGTGGTCCTCAATTCACATATTTCCTTAATATCCTGTTTTGCCAATACTTCCGTTTGCTAGAGATCATAATTTTAACAGTAATTTCTAGAACATATTGAGCAACTTGGGGAGTAAAAGTGGTTGATTTTCAGCCCTGATCCTCTACAGGCCACATCAGGCCCTAAAAGAAGAAGAAAACTGAAGTGAGCAGACAACCACCGCTGGTTTCTTCTTTTTCATTTTAGTTTTCATGCTGCCGAGTGTTTTGGTTCTATTACCAGGAGAGGAAAAATGATTTGAATGTGTGTCTTTTTTCAGGGCGGGGGGATCAGGAGTTTATAGAGAAGTCTATGAGACACAAAAACTGCTTGGGGAGCTTCATGCAGTCTTTGCTTTGCCCACTCTGCTCTAAAGGGTAGGAAAGAGGATTGATGAAAGGCTAAAACTGTCAGAAGATGGGTGGGACTCAGCTTTCACGCAAGTGGGGCAATGAATCCACTCTGAGGTTTATTTTGAATTTTGAGGAATCTATCCAAAGTGTGGGACCCTATCCCCTTGCTTCAGCACCTTGGATAGCTTCTTTAATGTTGTGACTAAAACCTGGAATACATTCACTGCCCTCCAGTTATGAAAGTGACCAGTTACTACTGTCCAAAATGTAGGTTCAACATTCCTCAAAGAGAGCAATGCTTCTTACATTTCAGGCATATTTTGATTCTACGGTGAAATAGTTAGCAGAGAGGAGAAAGGGGATCCATAGTAATCTGCCGCTTGGATCACTCTAATCACGTTGTACAGGGCCGATTTTGAAGATGGTTTGGAAACGACAGTTTATGCCATTTTAAAATGGATGTGCTGCAGAGAACCTAGCATATGTGTTCTGCCAGCTGCTTTGGCTACTTTAAGGATCAATCCAAAGTGGTGATTTGGACCTGTAGAGCTTGAAATGGTCTGGGATATTCAAATTTAAGAGAGTAGCTCTATCTATATGTGCCTTCCCACAAAAAAATCTATTTTCAGACTAAGTTTAGAGAACGTTGTCTCAGTCTGTAATTCTTGGCTGTACAGGTGATGGAAGTAATTTGTTGTCCGGAATCTCCACAGTGAGAGAGAGCTATGAAAATGTATTCAAAATAGTGTGTACAAAAATAAACACACTTTCCATACACACAAAATGCTACTTGAACACATTCTAGTGGAAACCTATTCCAACAATGCATACAACTGAAAATATCTGTGGAAACATGCCCACACTGTGGGGGAAGGAATGTTATCAACCACTACTAGCTATTTTTCTACTCTGGCTCCTGGTTCCTTCAGGAGTCGCCTGATTGCTCACTCTTTTTGGGAGTAGCCTGATTATTTATCCCTGTCTCAGAGAAAAACGTGCTATGTCCAAGACCAAGCCAAACTGCCCTCTCCCTTTTAGGTGTAAATGCATAAAGATGGGCAGGGAGTTGGCAAACATATCCCACCAGCAGGCCTCAGCAACTTTAACATATCCAGTTCAGCTAGAATAGGGCTCTGGATATCTGCACAACTGAAATTGTACTAAATGTGGAGTCCAAGTCATGTAAGATGCAAGGGACATTACCTTCAAACTGTCTTGCATGGCACTGAGAAGAGAACCGTCTTCTGGATCAGGGCCTTCACCACCTGGACTGGTAAGCAATTTACCATCTGTTCTTTTTTTTTTTTTTTACATGATTTCCTGCTAAAGTTTAGACTTTCAGTGGCTTTTCCTCTGTGTAAAGGTGGAGGAATTTGTAAAGCGGGTTCACCTCTTGAGGTGAACAGATCTGTTGGATTCTAGAGAACTTTGTAGAGATATTTTTCCTGGTATAGCTCATACCATGACCATTCTGTGGACAACAGAGATGTCGTGGGTGGCTGACACAAGGAACACTCAACTGCTCCTTCTGTACTTGCAGGGCCTAGGCAGGATCTTGGTACATGTAGCAGAGAGCTAGGAAGCTAGTGGAAAATAGCTAGAACACAAGTAGAGGGGGAAATTGTGCTGCATTTTAACATACACACTCAGAGCCCACTATCAACTCTACTCTGTGGGAATGAGGTTGGTTTCTACCTAGTCGCATCTTCAATGTTGTACAGTAGAATTTTCCTACATAGTGAGGACAAGGAAATCCCCTTCCCTCACTTTCTGAAAATACCAGACTTTGGATTGGAGCCATACAATGGAGGTGAAGAGTGGGAGATTTAGAATAGATAAAAGAAAGTATTTTGTCATACAATACATAGTAAAATTGTAAACTTTGCAAGCATTCAATAAAATAGACCCCAATTTACTTGACTTTAAAAGAGGCATAACTAAATCAGTGGAGGATAATGTTATCAGTGTCTACTAGTCATTATGGCCATACATTAGGTTCAGAATCAGAGCCAGTATGAGTCTGTATACCAGTTGCTGATGACAGTTACTGAGTGAGTGCTGTTATGTACATGTGGCCTTGCCATAAACATATGTGGGGAAAGAATACTGGAACTCACAGGCCTTTACTCTCATCCAGAAGTGTTCTTCTCAATGTTCTTGCTTTTTTTTTTTAAAAAAAATTGTTCTGTCAATGTTGCAAAGAACAGAAATGTAGAAATAGAAATTCCAGATAAAAAGACAACTTCCGTGTGTGTGTGTGTGTGTGTGTCTTAATGGAATCTGTAAAATAACAGTCTCCAAAGAAACAATGGACATGTAAATATAGAACCACAGTTACTAAATTTAATTGAATTCCCAGCCAGTCTCTGCAGCAAACTCACACACAAGCAGAAATGCTGTGTCATAATTATTGGCACAGTTTCCTTTTAGAAACAGTCTTTTATGAGAACACAGCAGTATACACAAATCAGGAAAGATGCCTGACTGGGAAATTAAAATCTTAATCATGAAATGCATAATTGACAAGAAATATCCAGTACTTAACAATGAAGGTTGAATTATATGAAAGTAGATTCAAGTAAAAAATTGAGGGGAAAGGCCTCATCTTTTCTAGGAGTAACTTCAATAATGGAAGCTAAAGATCTTGAGGGTTTCAAGGTAAGCCAAATTGGTTTCAGTTAGGACTAGACAACCAATTTCCTTCTTTCTTTGTTTTGAGTGTGCGTATATCTTGTAATGGGATAAAAGCCTTCTCCCTGATCCCTACCTGCTTCTCCTATTGGTACAGGAGAGCCAACTTAGTTACTCTTTCCTTCATTAGGGATGCTGGACCAAAACTCTCACCATCACAGGCCAGTAATGATACTGCTGGAGTCAACAGAAGTTGGAAGTCCCAATGCAATCTGAAGGGTCACAGGTCAAATGAATTTAAGATGGGAAGCTTCAGGTATTCCTTCTTCTTTATATGTATACTTATGTTAAAACTGATGCAAGAGGCATAATCTACAATTTAAGACACACAGAAGGGGAACTAAAGAAGTTCAAAACCCACAGTTCAAAAAGTATAAACCAAACACATAAGATTATTTTAAGTGAAAAATTCATTCCACAGGTCATTCCTAAACATTAAAGAGCCTCTACTGAAACACGCTTTTAAAATTCTTTATTAAGCTGAATTTCAAAGAGAAAAACCTCTCACTTGAAAGAATCTATAGCTTTTATTAAACAACTTAATGACTAATTTCTTACCAGGTTTGTTGGTTTTTGTTATTCTTTTCAAAAACACAAGGCACAATTTGGATGGGGTATTTCAGCAGAATGATCATCTTGAGTCTACAAAGGTCTTGAAGTCCACAAAATCTAGATTTCTATCATCTGTTCATGCAATATCCTCTAGGTCAGTGTTTCCAGTTATTGTTGGTCTTTGGCTCCCGGAATCACTCACCTTTGGCCCTGTTTGGCTGGGGCTTATGGGATTTGAACTCCTGGAACATCCTGAGTTTCCTTCTCCTATTCAGGACTACTGCTAGGTCATCTGTATTACCATATCTGAGGAACTGTGACATCTTAGGTTAGAAATGAAGTCCTCTAATTCCACCGAAACATTGTATATTTTTAATCAATGGTGGCTTCTCTTTCTCCTAACTGAAACCGGCACAGGATGAGTCTCCCTTATCTTGATATCTGAAATCTGAAAACTTCCAAAAACTGAAATTTTCCATTGCCATCTGCCTGCTTCCACCTTTGAAGTGGTGGCTTCTGCTTGTTCATCTCTCAGATACTCAGTCTCTTTCCTTTTGTTGCCAGCTTCTACCTTCAAGGAGGCGGCAGTGTTCCTGTTCATTTGTTTCTCAGATCTGAGGAGCACCAGAGCCACCCACCTCAAAGATGGAAGCAGGCAGCTGGTGGAAAAAGGGAGAGACTGAGGATTTGAGAAATGAACAAGCAGGCATGTCACAGCTGCCACCTAAAAGGTAGAAGTTGACGGCTGGTGGCAAAAAGAAAGAGGTGGAGGAGCTGTGAAATGGCAAGAGAATGGATTGGGCCAAGCTCTGCATTTGGATTCCCGCCATTTCACAGATCTTCAGTCTCCCTCTAGCCTCACATCTCATATACAACACAAGTAGCAGAAGAACAAGACATGAGGTACTGCATTCCAAAATCCAAAAACAGCTGAAATATGCAACACTTCTGGTCCCAAGCATTTCAGATAAGGAAGGCTCAACCTCCACTGTTGAAGTCATGCATATTTTCATCTTCATTTCCTAGTTCATGTGATCCAAGTTTGCATTCAGCATCTTTACATCTTTCAAGTTCATTTTGTCAGATTCCTTTAGCAGAGGAGCTCCAGCTCTAGCAACAGAACTTCAACCTCTTTTTATGAGTGGCCCATCAGAAAGAGATGAAGAATTCCTATCTATTCCTATATTATTATTGTTTTTTTGTTATGGGACCATCGTAGAAAGAATCTCCTTCTGCATCATTGTCCTGTACCGCTAAATTATTTGTCTCTTTGGCTTCCTTCTCTTTAGTTGAGAAATTAGTTTTGCTTTATTTAAGAAGTAAACACTATCTTTGTTCCTTGTGTCTTCAGACAAGACCTTTTTAAACTTAAGTAACCTCAACTGACACTGGCTAAACACTAGACCTTTTATCTGTTGATTTAGGATGAGAATGCACATGCACAGAGATGGGCTACATCTCTGCTGTTAGGAATGCCTTTCCTTCTGCTGACAACTTTGGACCACTTCTGCATTATGATCCCATCTACTACAGCTTTAACTTCTACAATTCCCAAGCCCTGTGCTAAATTTTCTTGAACCCCAAGCCCATTTAATGTGACAGATTAGTCTGAAAGACAACCAAGGTAACATTAAGATCAAAGAACTGAAGACATTTAGTAACAAGCCACTAACTGCCTTGTATTTTTTTAAAAAGAATTTCCTTTATCCAAAGAGTCTTCTTTCCCCCTTTTTCTTGCTCTTCTGGGATTACCCTGTCATGTTTTTTATTTAGCATAAGACTAGTATCCAGTATCGGCAGGAAGGGGACCCTTAACTTTGTGTCTTCCTCTTTCACTGTCACCATCTTGCTTCTCCATGCCAATTTCCTCAAATGAACTAGTAATAGGCCAAGATGTACAGATTTCTTGTTAGAATAGAGAGGGGAATTTGCATGAAGCGTACAAAGTGCATGGATTAATGACTTCACAGCCAACTATCAATGGAAGTGGAATAAGGCCTTCATGCTTCAATGTATCTGGAATGTGTAAATGTGGACATGACCCCAGCAATCTAACTGCGATTGGCACATGAACTTTTATTTTGAGATCACAGGCGTGCATTTAATATCCATGACAATAAAGCAAGGATTCCCTAATTTCACATGAAATCACTGCTCATTTCCAGTTCACTTGAGATGCAGTGTAAGATTAAAACACAAATATAGAATGTTTAAACTTCTCTTCTCTGTGTGTTTGTGTGTGACATGGAATTTTCCAAAAGAATCTGTTTCCCAGATGTTTTCAGCAAGTATTGGTCAAAGATATGACTGAGTTCTGCTAGGGAAAATAAATAACTGTGCTGTGACACTGAGTCCCCAGCTGTTTCTAATGTGATGACATATGGTAACTTTTCAGTGTGAGCATCAGTATTTTGATGTTCCCAAGGGGAAAAAAAATCCTTTGGGTGATTGGCCAATGCTTAACAATTTCTAGGTAAGATTCTGATAAACACACACATATGCATTAATAATTACCCCTTGTCATGAAATCACTGCAATTCTGCATTGTAATTTACATAGTAAATACTAATTGATGACCTCTTGCCTCCTTTTCTTTTTTTTTCCCTCTGTGGGATCAGTTTTCTCATCATCCTTGTTTGATTTTGCAGTTCCTTCTGAATTTTTCAGTTTTTTTATTTCTAATGGAAATGAACTCCATATATACATAGACATATATACACACATATATATTTGCTTTTATCCACCTTGAAGACCAGTTTCAATGGAAAAATAGGATAAAATGTCTTTAGTAAGTGTAAGTTCTAAGAACCTGGTTGACATTCTGGAGACTCTCTGATATATGATAGCGTCTTCTGTTATTAGTTCCTATTAATAGGAAAATGTAGGAACTGTTTGTCTAAAATTTAAATGATTATATAATGATATGTAATGTTTCCTTAGCAAGAGACTTTTATTATAAAATGAGCCCCAGCTAACTCAAGTTCAAGTTCCCCCAAAAGAACAATCCTACCCACCATGTGGCTCTGAAAAGTAGCTGCAAGATCATTCTAAATGCTGAGCAAATTTCAGATTCATGATTTTTCTTTCCATTACATCTACTTAGGTGCTAAAGTTATCACTAAGCCCTTCAGAAGGAGTAGTGGCTAGTATGAGAGTCAGTGTTAACAGAAGAAGTTACAATGAAGCTGATGTTGAATTTATTGTGTGTGCATGGTAAGATGAGGAGACTGAACAAGTACATTCATGACAGAAAGTAGCATCAAAGTGGGCCAGAGGTACACTGCCGCCCCTCTAGATGTGCCTCATTCACATTGCTAGCTCTATAAAGGAAAACATTGGCTCTGCATGAAAACAGAGCAGTGATGTGAGTTCACAAAGATCAGAATTCACCAGATCACAACCAGGGCTGCAGATTCCAAATGGGAGGTATGAATTTCTTCTGAACTATAATGCCTTGCAAAAGTATTCACCTCTCTCTGATTCATCCACATTTTGCTGTGTTACAATCTGGAATTGAAATGGATCTAACTGGTATTGTTACCATTCAATGCAAACAATATGCTCAACACTGTGACTGTTCTAGTAAATGTTAAAGCAGACACATACCTTAATGCAGCGAGGAGGTTTGATAGTGTCAGAGAGGCTGAGAGTCGTTCTGTCGAGAAACCAGACTCTTGCGAGTCCAGACTCTTAGCAAGGCCAGCCAAGGTGGAATGTTTAAAGTGTATCAGACTAAGGCCATTTCTGCATTACACTGTTATAGTGCTATTATTCCACTTTCAGCATCCCATAGAATCCTGGGGTTTGCAGTTTAGGGAGGCGCATTTAGAATTCTCAACCAGAGAGCTCTTTGGCCTCAGTAAACTACAAATCCCAAAATTCCATAGGATGCTGACAGTGGAATAACAGCACTTTAACAGTGTAGGGCACAAATGGCCTAAGTGCCTTATCACATTACACTGTTATAGTGCTATTATTCTACTTTCAACATCCCATGGGATCCTGGGGTTTGCAGTTTAGGGAGGGTCATTCAGAATTCTCAGCCAGAGATCTCTTTTCCCTCAGTAAACCACAAACCCCAGAATTCCACAGGGTGTTGAAAAAGGAATAATAGCACTATAACAGAACAGTGTGATAGAGCCCTAAGATGTATCCATTCTCTTCAGAGTAACAGCTGCCTCATTAGAAGAAAACTGATAATTCCAGTGGTTAAGGAGGCAGGCAAACTCCAGAAAGGGAGTTACCAGGCAAGAGCAGTAATGTGAGGAGGTGAGCTGACTGGGAGTCTTAAAGACAACGGCAGTGACTTTTTAGCTAACTGTTGCTAGCACTGCACAGGAGGCACTGTAAGCTGCTTCTGAGTGGCTTGTACCTTGAAAACTCTATGATCAGACAATCCAAAATAAAGGAAGAGATAGTGCCAAAAGATGGGGCTTTCAGGTCAGAAGGCACTCAACCTGCTAGTAGAGAAGATCAAAAGACAAGTATGAGAGCATTGTAGCTAATGATGCAACTGGATTCAAGCCACAAAGATGTTCAGCTGTGGATGTGCTCAGATATGAAGGGAAAGTCCAACATTGCACAATGCATATAATGTAAAATACACAAAACATGACTCTGTGGAAGCTAGAAATTGTAAAAGAAAGAAAACAATGCAATAATTGGTGTGAATGAACTAAAGTGGACAGGACTGCAAAATAGTGAAGACAGATGTAGCAAAAGCAGTCAAGGGATATAATAAAAAGTTTGAATAAATGATATTAATAAGACTTAATGGAAAACCTAACAATATGACCATAATCCAAATTTATGCTCCAATTACAGAAGCAGAAGAAGAAACTGAAAGATTCTATGCTGGTGTTCAGCAAGAACTGATCACACATCAAACCAGGGCATGTTGACAAGCACAGGCCCCTGGAATTGAAAAGCAGGAAGGAAAGTAGAACCAAACATTGTTAGAAAATATGGTGTGGGATCAGGCTGCCTCTGATGGACCAAGCCCACAAAAGTTTAAGCCAAAAATGTCTGCTTCACAGATTGTCTCACAGGTGCTATTGATTCCTTTATGTCTTTTTAAGCTAAAGGAGACTAATGCAACTATCTCTTTGAATATAACAAAGAGATTTGAACCCATGTTTCTCTACTTCTAGGCCAGACACTCAATACTGGCACTCAGTGATGTTCCTGCTTGTAGTTTTATTTATTTATAATCAAATAAAGCAGGGCCTCAAGGAGGGTCAGAACAAGATTGAACAAAATACAATTATAATTAAAAAAAAATCCAATATTAAAACACATTACATATTTTAAAACAATTTAAAGCACAACTTAAAATACATCAATATTTTCAAAAAAAACATCCATAGTGTAACAAGCCCCTTCCTCAGTAACCAGTCAGTTGCCAAAAAGCCCCCCTGAATAAAAAGAAATTTGCCAGCCAGTGGACCGGAAACAGGGAGGGGGCTGGCTTAGCCTCCCTTGTCAGAGAGTTCCAGAGCACAATCTGTACTATGTGGTACTACACTGAATATGAATTATTTTAGTAAAAATATTAGGCCATGAAATTGTGCCAGATTGAAATGTTGCAATGACACAAGAGAGATTTTTAGTCTCTGTCACTGTTATAGACGTACTGCTAAAGAACTGTTATTGGCATATTTTATAGATTCAGGAGGAAAAATAAACAGATCCGTAATGAGGATGTTTTTAACATCTGTCTGATGTGAATGCCAGATATTAGCTCCCATCAGCCTGATAAAATAAAAGTAGCTGTTTAGCCTGCCATGGCCTTGTATGGCTCGGCCAGCCAAATGGAAAGGACAAGTTTTCACCTCCAGAGTCCTTTTCTTTTGGCTGCATGTATCAATACATTCTGTAGCAAAGTGGATTGTAGAATTTTCCTTTTATAGTCACTAGTATGCCTGCTGATTATGAAAACAGCCATAATAAATGATGAGAATCCCTCAATAAGAACATCATTGTTTTAAATTATGTGTTCAACCAGTTTGGGAATCTGTAGTTCAAAAAGCTAAGTATAAAGTTGACTGCATGAATAAATAAATCCTGAGGAGCGAGAACAGCCAGTATATTGGTCCAGAGATTGATACACTAGGGGACAGTGCTGCAATGTAATGATGAGAAACAGAGGATGGTTTTAGAAACCAATCCAGAGTCAAATCAGGAAGAACAGGATGGGGGTCTGAGGAAGAAATGCAAGAAGTGAAATTTGAACTATCTAGTATAAAGGGAGAACAACTTGGTGAGACAGCTAGCATCTAGCCTTCTCCAAACAGATGCCTCCCAGCCATGTTGGGCTACAGCTCCCATTACCCCCAGATATCATGCTAGCTGGGGATAATGGGCTGCCAGGTAGCAGAAGGCTGTTTGCTGCAATTAAGATGGAATGTGAGATGGAGATGTTAAGTATAAATGTTAGGTGGTGTTACCTGACATATAGAAAGGAAGGAGGGAGAGATAGGGGAGAAAAGAGAAAAAGCCTGAGAACATTTTTGTCTGTGGCACTTCATAGTGCTCTCCCTCGAAAAATTAATTTTGATTTCTTACAGCACTAGGCAGAAACTTTTCCTGTTCCCTTGGTATTGCAACATCTCATATAACTGGTGTTCTGGCTGTTTGACCAGCTGTTATTTCTTGTTGTCCCAGTAATTTATGCTTTTATGGTTGTTGTGTACCTTACTGAATTGTTTTGTTATTGTAGTTGCACTGCCCAACAGCTTGCTACAAAAAGACAGTTAATTAATCCGTTAGCTAAATATGTGGGGTGCCTTGAAGACGTATTCATACCACTGCTGTATTTTTTTTCTGTATTATCTAACAATCTGGAACTGAAATGGGTGTAATTGCCATTATCATCACTTCACGTACACAAAATGCTCAACACTGTAAAGACACAAAATATTTTTATAGCACACAGAAGTTAAAAGAATTTATGGTTGCTTGCTGCGGAAATATTTCCCTTCCCTTAATCAAGACTTGGTAGAAACACCTTTGGCAGCAATTACAGTTGTGAGTCTTCTTGGGTTAGTTTTGATCAGTGTTGCACATCTGGATCCTACAAATTTTGCCCATTCTTCTTGGCAAAATTGAACCAGCTCTGTCAAGATGGATGAAGACTGTTGCTGAACAGCAAGTTTCAAGTCTTGCCACAGATTCTGAATCACATTGAGAGCTGGGCTTTGACTAGGCCATTCCAAATATACTAGTTCTTGTTTTAAAAACCATGCTGGTGTTACTTTGGCCGTTTGCTTAGTGTCCTGCTGGAAGGAGAACCTCCATCGCACGCCCACACCTCTTACCGAAACACGTTTTCTTCTAAAATTACCTTACATTTGGAGTCACCCACCTCCTCCTCAATCTTGACTAGCCTCCCAGACCTTACCAAGGAACAGTGACCTCATAACCTGAAGCTGCCATCATCATGCTTCACAATGGGGATGGTGTTCTTGAGGCAATAAGCACTGCTGGCTTTGTTTGTTTGGACACATAGAGTATTGTGGTTAAGGCCAAAAAGTTCAGTTTTGATCTCATCAGACCCAGAGAACATTTCCTACATGTTTTTATAACATCCCTTTTTGCAAACTCCAAATTGGCTTTGATGTAGGTTTGTGTCAGCAATTGCTTTGCTTTCACCAATCTTCTGTCAGCTCCAGCTTTCTGGAACATCTAGTGATAGTCGTCCCTTGGATGGTTTCTCCTGAAGCAGATTTCTCCAGCTTCTCAGTTACTGTTGACCTCATGGTTGCTTATCTTACTAATGATGTCTTTACCCAGTTTTGGTGGATGGCCTTCTCAGTATGTAGTTGTGGTTGAGCCACAGTCTTTATATTTTATAATAATGGATTTAACAACTCTCCCAGGGTGATATATAAAGTGCGTAAATAACCCAGCGCTGATTGGTGCTTCCATACAACTTTATTCTGGACTTTATAGCTCCTTGATCTTCATAATGCAGCTTGTTTAGCTACAAACAAACTCTAGAGCCTTCCAGAAGTAAGCACATTAAATCTGAAAACATGTGGCACTGGAACTGTGCACAGGTGGCCTCTACTCAATTACTTACTTATCTTCTGGAGGCAGCAGGTTGCAGGAGAGCTTATTTAGACATGTCATAGCAAAGAGGCTGAGCAAACTTAAACAAACAACATCCCAGTTTCTTTTGGCTGACAACTTTTAGGCCAAAATAAAGATACTTTGTGCCCTTGCAGCTTTGAGTATCTTGTGTACATAAATTAGTAAAAATTCTAATCAAATCCACTTCAGTTCCACAAAAAATGTGAAAATATCAAAAGGGGCCTGCAAGGCACTGTAGCCTGAAGGCATTATGAGTACACAATAGGAAAACAATGCAATAATTCATGTCAAACAATTGCTGTCAAAGAGACAAAATCTTCACAATTGCATCTATTTGAAGTATTGTCTTGACTCTTATGCAAAATCCCATGTAAAGAGTTTCCACAATCCACTGAGCAGAAGTGAAGGGCCCAGTGATGTCGTGCCCTAGGAACTTCGTGGGATGAAGAATATTTCATAAAGCTTCTACGCATACATTCATAAAGCTTCTACACATACAAGCACATTCTAGAATGTGCTTGCTGAAAAATGCAATGTCAATATGAATGGAGACAAGTTAGAATTTATAAGCCTATTCTGGTGAGCAGTAATGCCAGCAAATAAATATTTTTCTGCCACCATCATGTATTCCTAATGGCAAACAACAGAACTTTCCTAAGTGTTTGGGGGCCTGGCCATATTAGCCTGGCTGAAAATGTAAAGAAATCATGGGATACATATTGGCCAGCATCTTGCTGGCGACATACAAAAGCATATGTTCACCTTATGCCTGCATATGTCTTCCTTCTTCCATTGTGAATGCTCGCATTGTCTTCTACCCTCTGCAATGACCAAAGCTTCCCTAGGATTCATGTTTTGTAGCAATAGCTCTCTTGAATGGCCATCCTCCAGCTGGAGGAACGTATGGGGGTCTGAAGAAGTGTCTGGCTATGCCCTTTAGCCAGACACAAACCAATGATATTGTCCACCAAGATCCATTGGAGGCTTAATTCTGAAGAAGTAAGGGTGAAGTGTCCAAGCAATATAAACAACAAACCCTGGAGCAAACTTTGCCATCATCCAAGTGTGGTCTGATTACAATCAAGCCTGCAATTATAAATAATTACAAACCACATATATGATTTTATATTGTTCTAACATCAATGTTTAGTGTTTTTAGAATGCTTATATTATTTTTATTGCGAATGTTTATTTTCTTATATTTTAAATTTTCCAATTGATTTTACTGTAAGATGCCCAGTGATCTTATAGTATGATGCAGGACAAAAAATAATGTAAATAAATAAAAATATAAAGAAGTTCCTCCTTTCTTCTCCTTAAGGAACAGTCACACCTATTTCATTCCTAAATGTTTGGTTTGAGAAGGAAGTTATTTTATTTGCTACTTTACTTATGAAACACACAAATCTAATTTAGGTTTCTAAACATAGTACAAGGACAATTCAGAGGTTACATCCAACAGTCTTGGCTACAGGTTCAAGAAAGAGCACAGTCTTCTCATGCTCTGAAGCTGAGTGTCCAAATTCTGAAGGGGAATTCAACATTCCATTCTTCCCACTGGTTGGCTTATAACTCAGACTAAGTCATACGGGGGAGTATGATTGTTAACTCAATACATATGTATCCACATTTCCCTAATTTCTTTGCATGAGTCCGTGTAATCGTGGATTCTGATGATAATGCTGCAAACCATATGTTGGCCTTGTGAGCATTTATGGTGAGCTACTGCCATGCTCCTGTATAAACACACAGCAGTGTAAAGCCACAAGTATGATGTAATCTTCACATTGCATACCATAAAAAAATCACCCCAAACACCCCATTCTTGAATGCTAAATTTGGGGTCTGTACAAGGTACAAGAATTTCTACTTATAGTTCTGTCAAATCCAAAGCTCGTTAAACTTTCCTCTGCTTCTTCTTCTTCTATTATGGTTACTACCGATAAATCAACAGAAGTGAAACTGGAAATAACAATAGGATGTAAGTAAGTGGGTAAGATATTGAAGTACTGGTATGTTATTACAGAAGTGTACATGAAATTTCCAGTACCACATGGCTGGAAATCCATGGTTGGCCCTTGAAATGTCAGATCGCAGATCTAAGATTTAAGATTTTCCTATGATCCTCCGATATTGGAGCAATTTTTTGTTTATCAAGATATAGCTTTGTTTTTTTATTTTCCATCTCCTGTGGTTAAGTCTTTTTCATATAGATGGGCATAGTATTTATAAAAAATCTTCTTGATTTGCTTCTGATCTGTTATCTCCGCTTGTCCTTTTCTAATTTTGCGTATCAATCTTTTTCCTCTCTTTCCTCAGTTTGAAGGCCAACCATTTACCAGGTTTATTTGATTGTTCAGAATGTCTCAAACAACAGTATTTCATCTTCCTTTCGATCTCTTCCATATTTTTTGCGGCAATTTGATCTTGCAAAAGTTTGACTTCCATTCTCAACTTATGATTTGAAATGTTATTATGCAATTTTTTCTCTTTCACTTTCAAACTTTCTAACAACTTTTGTATATATTGTTCTTTCTTTTTTTCCCTCAGGGCTCTCGCCTTAATCAAATGTCCTCTTATCACGGCTTTCCCTGCATCCCAGATTGTTTTCATTGAGACATCGCCTGTAGTGTTCTCTTCAAAATATTTTTTAATAATATTCTTTAGATTTTTAACCTGTTGATCATCTTTAAGAAGGTTATCATTTAGCTTCCAGTTGAATTCCCCTTTTTGTTTTTGCACGAAATGAAGGAGAACTGGATTGTGATCAGACATCATTCTGGGCAGAATTTCCATATCTTTGATTTGTGTGTGTAATGGTTTGGATAACAAAAATAAATCAATTCTTGACATTGCATTGTGTCTATTGGAATAAAAAGTGTAGCCTTTTTCTGCCCCATGTTTAAATGTCCAGACATCTACTAATGTGAGTTCATCCATCATTGTGAAGAAGTTTTGTGGTAATTTGCCTTGATTTTTCTTGACGGGCTTAGCCGAAGCTCTATCTTCTAGTGGGTTTAAAACCCCATTTATATCTCCCAAAATCAAAATATTATCTTGATGTTTTCCATTTGTAAATTTAGTGACTTCTTTTTTAATCTTTGCATAGAATTTCTCTTTATTTTCTGTTGGAGAATATATTCCCACTATTATTATTGATAGATCTTGTAAATTTACTTCCACTCCTAGACAATGTCCTGCAAGGTCAGAAAAGACTTCTTGTGCCATATATTTAGTGTTAATGTAGCTCACAACTCGTCTCTTCTTTTTCTCGCAAGTTGAGGTGTAACAATGTCCTAACTTAGGATTTTTCAAATACTTCATGTCCTTTTGAGAAATATGTATTTCTTGTAGACAGATTATATCTAGTTTTGCTTTTTGAAGGTAGTGAAAGACTTGACGTCATTTATAATGTGAATTCAATCCTTCGGTGTTCCATGATAAAATTTTAACAGCCATTTTAATAGTTTTTATTTAAGAATATTCATCGGCTAGTTTCCACTCTTCCTCTATGTATTTTGTTTCACTTTCTCGTTGACATTCTCCTTCTTTTGCCATACTTCTATCCGGTTCTACAAGACTTTCTAACAAGTCAGATTCAACAGAGTTTTGTTCTCCTCCTTCAGCTCCTCGAGTAGAGTCTTCTTGTGCTTCTCCTTTAGTCGGCAATTTTCTGTCTTCTTCCATTGCCTTTCTTTCGGATCTCTCAAATTCTCTCTTCAGCTTTTCCCAAATGTCTTTTTTTATTTTTGAGGGATAGCTTCTCCAATATGAACAGTAAATGGATTAAGGTATTGAATTCTTAAATCTAAATACAAAGAACATTTCAGAAAAAAATGACTTAAATTTTCCATCTTTCTACAGCCAAATGGGCACTTTTTAAGCTTGCCATCATATCGCTCTTTGGCTTCCATTAGATGCAAAGATGCACTCAATTAAAAGGGTCTTAAGGTCATAAGGGCAAGCAGAAGCTAAATAAAGGGCCAATTTTCCAGGACAAACGGTAAAGTTCTTATATAATATAGCAGGGCACCAATTAAATACTAGTGCAGCATTTCCTTGGAGCTCAGTATCAGCTAAACGCCTTACAATTTCCAGTCAGGCACTGTAATAACCTTTTGCAACCAAACAACTCACTGAAACCTGTAGCCCATGATTTTGGGCCCATTTCTTCATATGCCTTTAAGATGAAAGGGGAAATGAGCTGAAAAATTATCTTGAGCCAATATTGAATGGCAGCTCTCTGGGCCAAGATTTTAACTGAACAGCACACAGGCTTCTATGTATGACTGTCTTGGGAAAGATTTGGAACACCCAGAGCTCTAGTTCAAGACTGCGAGATCTGAGTGGAACCATGCTACAAGTCTATACAACAAACGGTGTCATAGCTTATTCTTATAGAGCTCAAGGAGGGGCACTACAGACCAGAACCTGCTGCATTTTTAAAAACAGCATTATTGGCTGATGCTACAGTGGCTTTTGAATGTGTGGACCAGCATCCAAAGTCCTTAAACGTTACCCCCAGGAATAACTTCAAGTTATGATTTGAAAGAAAATTTTTACAAGGTGATATAGAGGTAGTACTTAACTCCAGAAAAATTGTCTAAAATGTATAAAGGCTCCTCAACTAAATCTTAGAAATGTAATCAGATAGAAGGGATTTTTTTCATATCTGGTAGACGTGAAAAAACAAAAAGATTTTGGGTTATGATACATTGATTGATGGAGGACAGCTGGAAGATGAAAATTCAACTGAAATTTTCATTGTTTTTACTGGGACTGATGGATGGCCAGAAAAACAAGAACTTTACAAGAATTATATAATATATGACAATGGATTTGAGAATAATCTCTGCTCAGAAATTGAAAGATCCCATGAAACCACCTAAAGATGACTGGGTGATGAAACTGTTGGATATGGCTGAGATGGATAAAATGATGGCACTGATTAAAGAAGGGTCTTTGAAGGAGTTTAAGAAACAATAGGAGAAGGTTACAGTGTTTCTGAAAGGTGTGAGGGAGAGACATTCAGCAGTGGGATTTGAAGAATATGGCTAGAAATATTATTGCAGAACACCTCTTTTTCATATTGTAGCATTGCTATATTTAATTATATTATTACATATACTACAGCTTATTATATTATTATATTATAATTATAAATGCAGTTAAATTTTATATATGCAGTATTCAGAATTAAAAATAAGATTATTTAGTCACAGATATTTTATTGAACTTCAAAGAACTATATTAAGTAATCATAAATAATTATTTTCTGGGGAGTTGGAAGTCATACCTGTGCCCTTTTTTACCTTTTTTGGGTTTGTTAGTTTGTTCAGATTGTTTGCTTATATAGTAGATGTGTATTTTGCTATTGTTATGTATTTTATATATTGTATGTTATACATTATTAATTTTTTCAACTCTTTTAAATAAAAAAAAATAAAGTTTTTAATTACACTCAGACATGAATGATTTGATGTGTTCAATGACTCTCATTATCAAAAACAACCATCCTTCAACTAGTAAACTGTTGCCAGTTACTATATCAATAAGGCAGGGAGGATCTTCCTTGTTTACATGATCACCATTGTGAGTTAGATCTGAAGCGGATCTCAACAGCTCACTAAATTGGTTAGCCTGTCCAGGTGGCCGTATTTCAGCCAGCTGTAAATCAAAAGGTTGTATTAGCCCTTGGGGTATCATGTTATCAGCAAGTGCCAACTCTGTTACAGGATCAAGGGAAGATGTATCTTTGTTAAAACCACCGAAACTTCTTTCAAGATCCACTGACCAATCCATTATAGAATTCAGGGGCTGAACAACCATATCTACAATCTCCTCCTTTTTCTTTTCTTGTGGCATAACAAATCATGTAACTTTTGTTTGGGTTTTCTGACTTTTTGAGGGAACAATCCCAGATGAAGATGCAATACCCAAAATTCTATACTCTTTCCCTGTGAACAATACTTTTACAAATTATCCCAGTTACTAGTAGTTGTAAATTACTGCAGTTGGCATTAATCAGCCAATACGCCACACCTCCAGTTCTGTAGCAGATTATAAATGGCTGTAGAACGTAAACATTTGATAAATGTTATCTTTCCTTCTTCTTCAAAGATTCCCTCTTTTCTCTTTCTCCAGAGCTGTTCTTAAACTTCCAGTTTTCTTCTAATTCTCAGATCTCCCCCACTTCTTGTTGTTATTCTTAATAATTACTGAAGTCTGTTATACCTTCAGTAGAAGCAAGACAATGATAGGGCTTTAAACAGAGCTTCAGACACAAGTTGTTGCTCTGTTGCCATTTTAGTTCATCTCCCTTCCTCAGTCATCACTAGACATACCTGTAATAGTGGTGGGACTGAGAAAAAGCCCTCTCAGGAGATCTTAAAATTTGGGTAGCCTCTTATTGGAAGATACAATCTTTCAAATAGTCTACACTTAAACTGTATAGGGCTTTATAGATCATAATGTACACCCTGAATTCTGCCTGGAAACTGCTCAGTACTTTTCCCAGCATTTTCCTTCAGGCAACTTACAGAATATTGAAACAGAACATATTAAAAGTATACAAAGTCATCCATAACATATTTAAAAATCTATTTTTAAAATCAATTACACCATCTATAGAGTCACAACTGTTTTAAAAATTCATTAAAGAATTTAATATTGTAAGCATCACAGTTTTTGCACATATGTATAAAACAATAATATAACACACAGTTATGTTTACGAGCTATATAATACAGCACAGTATAAAGAAATTATATCATTACCATAATACAGTCATCCATCCACATTCAGTAGGGTTAGGAGCACAGGACCCCCATGAAAGTAAAAAAAAATGTGAATAACTCTAGGCCCTCCCAAAACATATTTAATACATAAAAAAGTATGATCAGCATATTCAACCCATCATGGATTCCTTTGAGACATCAGGATTCCTTCACAGGGCAGAACTGGGTGGCTGGTGGGCTGACTGCCACCTCCACTGCTGCCCCACACCATTTTAATAGCCTTGTTCACAGTTTCTCAGTCTCACAAGGCTTGCAGTCCCTAATAAATATGGCATAGGGAGGCAGCAGAAGTGACAGCAAATAATCTGTGAATAATTAAATCAGCAACAGTAACACTCGCAAATGTGGAGGACTGACTGTATTTATATTAAGCATATGATTTCATGTACATATACCTATATACTTCTCTGAAATTCTGAATAACACCTCATCCTTCTGGAAGAGTGAAAAATGGGAAATAAATAGAAAGAAAATAATATACATCCATGCATATATGTCTAGGAGGTCCATGAAACTAATCAGTTTCTTAAAGACACCATGGACACTTCTGTGGGGAGGGGAGCTGCAACAGACTAACATAGATACCTTTTTGAAAATTCTACCCTGATAAAATAATTTCTTGCAGAAAAGAGCCCAACAACACATAGAGGATATCTGAGGGTACTGGTATAATGGGGTACATGGCCCTTCAAGGTCTCCTGGAGGCTAATTTGGCCCCCTAGCCTGCCACAGTTGCTCACCCTGATATAAGACAATCATTTTTTCCCCAACTGTATACGATATTATTTCATTTATCTTGTGAAACAGAAGGTGTTATGCATGATCCCTTCCCACAGACAGATTTTCATTCTTATAACAATCTTGTGAAGTAGGGTCAGCTGAGATGATTTGATTGGCTCAGTGGGTCTGTGTGAGTTACCTGAGGAAGCCGGGATTTGAACCTGAACATTTTCATGTGTATTGAGCAGTGGACATTGATGATGAAAAGCTGACTTCACCTTTGGTCTGAAAGAAAGTTTTATAATTTCTGGCCAGCTAATTTTTCCTAACAGTATATGATTTTTGAATCAAGATGAGGCCCAGTGCAAGACAGACTATCAGGACTATCTGTTTCTCTGTTTGATGGAGAATAACCATGTCACCTGGATAGCCTAAAAATCAGTGATGTGCTTACTCAACTCAAGATAAGGAGGAAACATTTTAAATTGAATATAGTATTGAACATTTGGAAATTTATATTACTGATAAAAAAGGATATAATTGGACACTGACATATATTTAAACTAAACCAGGAGGACCACAAAAATGTATTTTCACAGGGGCCCCCAAGAAACTTTGGCTGCCTCTGGAGACAGAGATCTGCATTTCCAGACCTGCCTAGCCAATTCCATCTTCAACAGGCTTAAATTGGTTTGGAGTTATTTTACAATAAAAAGAAAGCCACTCCTAGGGTTTGTTCATCCTACAACGTCAAGTTACAAACAAGGCCTCCAACTTCCTTTTTCATTCTTGAGGTAACAGGACAACTTACACCATTTTCTGTCTATCCAGAACAGCAGCTGACCACATCACTTTGCACTCACCTGGACCCTGGCCATTTCACATCACTGGTTGCAAGGGCCCATGATCTTGGGACAGTGTTGTGTGCACTGTGCTGAAGAGGATCTTCCTGGACAAAAAAGCATGTGGAAACTATTTTCCATCACTAGTTTTTGGACAAAGCATTTGAGCTGTGGACCTTGGGAAACAGATTATTTGGATCCATTTCAGTCTGGTTTCAGGCCAGGGTACAGGACCGAGAAAGTTTTGTTTGCCCTGACTGACAATCTACTCTGGGTGAAAAATGGAGAGAAATCACCTGTTGATCTTCCTGGATCTCTCAGCAGCTTTTGATACCATTGATTATGGTTATCCTATTACATCATCAGATGGGAGTAACAGGCACTGTGTTACAGTAGTTCTGATCCTATCTAACAGGGCAGTTCCAAAAAGTGGCATTGGAGACTCATGTTTTGTTAGTGGCCGTATATCTCCATGCTTTGATATAGTCTGATTGGCAAAATATATTAATTGGCAGATATTTTTAATTGGCATAAAATATAAATTATACACATTTATGGCTGAAAGGCCATGTGGAAGACCCACTGGCTAAGAATGGGTCAGAGGTGACCTCAATATGGCCAGGTCATAAGCATTAGCCAAGAAAGCCTGACTCAATAGCTCTAAGCTAATCCTATCAACTGCCCAACCTCAGAAAACAATAAGGTGACCAGGAGCAGCAGAGCAAGCACCCCTGCAGTGTGCATTTCCTACTGAAGCCTTGCCTAGTAACCTCACCCAACCAAGACACCGAAACAATCAGTCCATTCTAGACCCCTTTTGTTTACCCTGCCAGAAAACAATTAACTCACACCCCTTCAGGGAGGGACACAGAGTATAACAATCCTCAGTACTGAGCAACTAGCTTGGCAGTTCACCAGCTACTGAATGGCTCTCTGCCAGTTTGCTTCCTGGCTGTGTACCGCCATCAAACACACAAGTCTAAGCCACATTGCTGCTTCTTCACTATTCTTCTGGATTGGTAATTATAAACCAAAACCCTCAGCCTCTCTATCCATAATTTTTCCTCCCTTTATCTCTTGTGTGAATGTGTGACTGTTTGTATCTTGTATGCATGTGTGAGTGAATTCCACTCAATAAAACACATTTTTAGTTTACTTTTGAATCTCTGGCTGATTCTTTTCCTGCTTGAGCTTGTAAGCATTGGTGGGAAGATCTCATTGTTACCCTCCCCCCTCACAGGCCTCCCAATTTTGAGCTAATTAATTTCCTTCTGTCATGTGGAGGTACTGGCACCACAGGTGGACCCCTGAGTCACCTACGTTTTGGGGTAATAGTTTGCCCCATGCTCATTATGTTATCGGTGCCAAAGGGATTTATTTTGTCTTCCATGCTGTTCAATATCTATGTGAGGCTTCTGGGTGAGGGCATCAGCAACTCTGGGGCTGAATGCAATCAGTATGTTCCTTGTTGCCAGAGATATTTGGGGCTTTGCTGGGGCTAGAGAAGTGCCTGGACAGTGTAATTTGCTGGATGAAGGGCAATAAATGGAAACTGAATCCTGATAAGACAGAGACTCTCTGGGATTGGTGGTTCCCAGGTCCAGGAATTAGACAAGTCATTCACCCAGTTTCTGGACCCAGCAACTACATATTCTGAATGAGGCTGCACCTAAGGGGAGCAGATGCATAGCTTGGGAGTGCTCCTAGATTCATCTTTGTACCTAGACGTTCAGGTGCCAGCTCTGACCATTCCTGGACAAGGATTACTTAGTCACAGTAGTCCATGTGTTGGTAACTTCCTGATTACACAGAGCACTCTACGGGGGGGCTGCTCTGGAAGATAATAAGGAAACTGCAGCTAGTGCAAAATGTAGCAACTAGATATACAGAAACTGTGTAACACTGCATTGCCTGTTTCTTATTTTCCAGTCTGAATTCAAGGTGCAGTGATAACATTTAAGGCCCTAAATGATGTTGGACATCAATACTTGAGGGAGCTTATCTGAAAAATGAGATTTGTTGGAGGGGAAGATACACCATGCAAGGATTTGGGACACCCTCTCTCCAACTGCACCCTCTCCATTCCAGTAACGGAATACCTTCCCCTCTGACACCTGATGGGCCCCAGTGCTGCCAATGTTCCCCTGCCAAGGAAAAACATGGCTCCTTACTAAACTCTTGGGGTCTAATTGATTTTATCCAAATTTAAACTGTTCACAATGATTTTACTGTATGCCACCTTAAGATCCTAGGATCTATAGAGTGTGATATATTTATACTTAAATAAATAAATTTCAAATAAAGAAACGTTATGAGGCTGAAGAAGTAACTGGACTCAGGCCCTTTCCGCACCTTACCTGGTCCCGACGTGGGCACGTGGGGATCCCGTGAGAAGCCTCTTCTGAGAGGCCTCCCCTCTGCTTCTTCTCCGCGCCAGCTCCCTGCTGGCCGGCAGGAAGTGTGAGGGCTCCGCCCCTTTTTTCTGCAGCACAGCTTATTACATACCTTATTAATTTAATTTAACTGAATTAACTGAGGGATGAAAACTGTTCTGTCTTTGAGTTCCAGATTCAAATGCTTCTCCAAAGTCTCAATTCTTTTCTTAAAGTCCATCATTCACATATGGTGAATACACAACATGCATCTGTTTTATACCATTTTAAATTCACATCAGTTCTTTGAGGAAATTCAATGATAAAACTTGTTAAAGGTTATTCAATAAGCAATGTGGCTGAGCAGAGTTTTGAACACGCCAAATTTACATTTACGTTCGCTTCACCAGATTGTCTTGATTTGGCAAGTAATCCAATGGCTAGGTTGCAAAGCCACTGATATAACTACAACATTGCCATAACTTATGCCAATTTCCTGTATGCTCTTAGCAAAAAAGAAGGAGGAGGAGGAGGAGGAGGACACAAGCAATTCTCAGTATAGAGCAAAACAAAACCATCAGTCAAACCTCCAGAATCAACAGCAATACCACTGAGTCCCAACAATCTTGGGGTGAAATATTGATGAATATGACACCCCTAGAAAAGATGCATAAGAAGAGCTGATCCCCATCGGTAAAGGGAGGCAGATACAGGATTTCTTCTTGTCTCATCCCACAAACAGCCTGCCAAAACTGTGAACTTATAAGTATATCTATCCACAAAGGTTTGAGACCCATTCTACTGTCCATAAACAAACAAAACACAAAGAAGATAGACATTACAAGACAGCCTTTGGTAGAGGTAAGCATGGAGACCATACTCAATGGAAAGGGTTCAAGGGGTCTGAGGAGCCCTTTGCCAGTCGAGGAAAAGGAACGTGACTGGGTAACCTTAGGCAAGCCAAACTTAGTCTCAGAGGAAGGCAACCTCAACCCGTCACTGAATAAATCTTGCCAAAAAGTCAGAGTTCATTTGATCACACACAACAATAGGGAGACAATGAAAAGCCATAACCATACTTTCACATGAATAGCTTTCATTTACTCGCCACACATGATACTGGGCTGGGAAACAGGAAATGTGAGTTTGAACCCTGCAATGGGTAACCATTGCAGGCAAAGCCCAACTCAGCTTTTGCATTCCTCACCAGCAACAATTGGGTCAGAAGTGAGAAAGAACTGTTATAGAACTATTGGTTGTAGTTGTTGTGTGCCTTCAAGTAGTTTCCAACTTATGGAGAACCTAAAGCAAATTGTCAGGGGATTTTCTGGGGCTGAGAGTATGTCACATGCCCAAGGTCACCCAGTGTGCTTCCACAGCCAAGCAGGGAACTGAACCCTGGTCTCCATTTATTAGATTCAAAAATGACTCAAGCTGACATGTGACAGGAATATTACTGGTTTATTAGACTATTACGTTGCTCAATCAATTCCCACAATTCTGAATACGTTGAAAATATGATAAAAAGAATCAAGTGATATTTAGCAACTACATATAACATATTTACAATAACTGCCTTCACCGTGAATGCTCTTAGCTGATCCACATTTCTTTCTTGTCCCAGAATCCTACATGTAACCTTATACCAAAGCAATTAGCAGTGATTAATTTATTTAGTTTGCAATCTTCCTGGGATGGGTTCTAAATGTGGCCTTCATGCCTGCAACAGCTAAATCGATTTTGTTGTTTTTGGGTTTCCTGTTATCTCTAGCTTCACAGAATGTTCTCAGGTGCTCAAAGCTTTGCTTGCTATTTTGTGACACCAATAAAATTATTGCTCAATGTGTATTTTGGAATTTCTCATTATTGCAATTGTGCCCAGAAATCTCAGCATGAACTTTAAATGCAATGTGCACAGACATACATAGCAGAAACACATATAATTCCCCCAAATATTTAAAAGCATTTCTGAAGTCAGTTATGATTATGCATCACCATTTCAAATTTAACTGAGAATTATTTTATGCTTCAAGATTTGTAGGATCTATTTCCCCTTCACAACCTTCTTTCACTAAAATGTTAAGGTTCACCAACCAGAGCCAAACTAGGAATATGGGATATTAGTCCAAGCTTGCAAGTCTTCCACGCAAAAATCTATCAGTGGTTACATTCATTTTAGCAGTATCCTTTAGGGATGATCACGGTGTTGTTGCTATGACTATTTCCATTTGGAAATCCTTGCTGATCTATAGCAAAACCATCCAGAGATCTATTAGTAAATCGCAGTCCACTTTCTGCCTTAAAGAATATTCTTCAAGTAATATTCTTCAATCAATATTTTTGCATATATCTACACACACACACATACACACACACACACACATTTTGTAGGGCAGAAATTCTATATATACCACCAAGTTGATTTTTTAAGCAACAAGAACAACAACTGTTTGCTCAAAACTAGCAGAAAAGATGGCAGATTTTGGCAATAGTTTAGGTGGAAAATAATCCTGAAGAAAATGTTCATGGGGATAAAATCTTTTTCCAAGAACAAGATAATGATGTACTTACAGCTTCCACTTGGTCACTTAGAAAGGAAGTCAGTCCTAGGAGTACCACAATTTGCAACGTCCTGCACAGAAAAGACATGATGTGAATCACATTGCAGTGTATTAAAGCAGCCAGCCACTGCTATCATAGTGAGGAGATCCCTAAAATGTTTTCATTTCCCTCCCTCAGAAACTGGAGGGAGAAGAAGAGCAGAAGCAGCCCCCTGAAAAGGTGAGAGCGATGATTACTTACCGCCCAACCCAGCGTCGTAACTGGAGCTGAGGGGAATTTCTCATGTTTGCCTCGTCCTTGCTTCCTTCACCTGGCAGGCACCCCTAGAAACCTGAGAGGGACACACACAAAGATAAAAGAGAAATATTCCATTTTTCAAGGACTACGACCGGACGAAGACCTATCCGTGCCACACAGCGAGGCACCCACAGGCAACGGATAAGCAGGCAGGACCCCGAGCGCGACTGCTTGGCCCGCTCCGCCCAGCCCCCCCCCCCGCCTCCCGAGTAAACGGCACCGCTTCGCTCCAGGCTTTCAACAGGGAGGCGACTCGTCACTCAGGTGCTCTCCCAGCTCCGTCGCGGGCGCACGCGCAAACCGAGGGCGAATGGGCGCGAAATTAGAGATCTGAGCACCCTGGGCGAGGGACGGAGACTGGCTGGTGGATAAGGAGCTCCCGGGAACCCACCGCGCTGCGCCCATCGCCACCCGGAGCTCGACGACAGGAGAGACGGCGGCGGGGCGGCCCCCGGGCGCTAGACCCGTCCGCGGACTCACCTTCGAGCCGCCGAGCGGTTCTCCTCAGGCGGCGCTTCGAGAAACGCGCATATTTTTTCAGGGTCGTCGAAAGTGACGGCGAGATGGCGGCCTGGCGTTCAGAAGGAACTGGAACTGGCGGAATCCTTGGCCGGCCGACGCCTCCCAGGCAGCTTCTGGCCCTGGCGCCCTCCCGGGGGTAGGGGGCGGAGAGAGGCGGGGGAAAGGAGTGGCTGCCGCCGCCCACAAGCGGGGTTGAGAGAGAAGTTTGCCTCTCCGGTGTTAGAAGCGCCCGAGGCGGGACGCGGGCGAGAAAGAGTTTGCCACCGGGGACGGCTGGGGACGGGCACGTGTGCGCACCGGAGAGGCGCGCCCTGCTCGCTCGGCCGGCAGGCGACTAGAATGGGCGGCAGCCGCGGGCCCGGGCAGGGGGTCGCGCTCCTCTTGGCCGCGCTCGCGCTCATCCTGGACCCGCCTTTGACGGCGGAGGCAGCGGCGGTGAGTATCCGAGGCGGCTCAGTTGACTTCGCTCTCCCCCCACCCCGGCCCCAGAAATCACCCCCGCTAACGTTCCCAGCACGTTAGTGGTCAGCGCGGGATGGGAAGACAGGGCTCTCCGGACGGCCAGAGGCGAGACCTGCCCCAGGCTTGGCGCGCCGTGAAGTCCTTATCCTCCGCCGAATCCGGCCAGGGCAAGCAGATTCCCCGTCCGGCTGAAGGTCTCTCCTGGGGCTCTTCCTCCTCCCTCTGTAAACTTTTACTGGTCGAGGCGTCTCCGGATGCTGAAGCTCAGTCGAGGGCAGGGCGGTGCGTGGGAAACCGGTGGCACGATACCCAGGGCTCCTTCTGGTGGTATCTTTTTAGGGCTTTACCACACGAGGCAGAGAAATGGCACTTACAGCAGGATTATAGCGTTTTTGGCTGGGACTCAACACATGACACCCTTCCTCTTCTGTTGTTCTCTCGGTAAAAGAGCACTTAGAAAGTGTTTCTTTTACAAAGGAGATTATTAAAGGATTAAGATGCTGTTATCCCGCTGTAAGTGCAATTTCCCTGCCTGGTGTGATAAACCGAGTGATAACGCCTGCATGGTGCATGTCAAGAGTCATAGGAGTATGTGCGGCAGTATTTTATGAAATGTAAAAGGCGTTCGTGCTGCTTCTCTTGTCACACGCCAAAACTGGCATGTTCAATACTTTGCTGACCTTACTTCTTTGTTTCATTGAGATGCTGTCCGCTTCAGACATGCTCCCAAGCCCCTAACAATCAGATAATTATCCCACTTAAGAACCTTTTGCTATTTTTTGAGGCAACAAGCCAGTTTTTCATTGTTTGAATGTGTCTTGAAATTATTAATTGAGTTTTGGAATGCTTATGAAACCTTGATAAGTTGCTGTCATGTCTGAGAAACTGATAAATCGTATGTTTAATTTAACCCAAGCTGATTTCAACTCACGTCAGCTAAAATGGGTTGGTACTTGCCAAATGTGCACACAGTGAGCAAACCCACGGGACACAATGTCAGTGATGGAACGATTGTAATTCATTTCAGTATTCACAAGCTCCCATTTGGGAATTTTAAAATGGGTGTCTTGACCAGTAATTGAACTAGATTAAGGTCAATAAACTGAAGTTAAGTTCATACAAGATGGAGATTCTGCTGGTGCTTTCCCTGAGTGAGAAGATGGCAGTCATCTTGTTCTGGATGAATTTGCACTTCCTTAAAACACAGGTGGGCAGCTTTAGTGGGTCCAGGGACCAATTTTTGCCCTGTTGGTGACATAACTACCAAATATGTCCAAAAAGAGAAGACCTTTCCTCTCATAGTTGACCAAAAGTGCTTCTGGTTTTGAAAAAGTTGCTATTCTCTTATGTGAAACAATGAGACCAGGAAGTACAATTCACCCCCTTTTTACCATAACAGTGGTTAGTTTAGGGGAGTCTGTGAGTTGGGGAACTACAAAACAGCCTTTGGCCAGCCCCTGTGCTAAAGGGTGGGACTTGCAGTTTGAGGATTCAGATTGGTCAGGCCCTCCCATTTAAGGCTGAAGTGGCTTCTGCAGGATGCAACACCTTTTTCCTGCTGAGGCCAAGCTTCTGACTGTGATCTTTCCTAGATAGAGCCTGACCACAGTTATCGTGCCTTACAGAGCTTGAAGCACATTTTGTGTGTGTGTGTGTTTGTGTTGCTGCATCAGAACATTTCTCAGAAACCTGGGTTGTAAAATAACAGCAGCTAGGTCATTACTGAAAGGGGCTAGGTAGAATTCAAGATGCTGCTTAAATGCCCTAAATAGCTTGGTACCTGAGCACCTTAAGGACTGCCCTCTCATACAGTCTACACCTTGTGATTATCAGAGTCAGTTGAGTCTCCTTTGCCATTTAAAACCCAATGGGTGGTGACAAGGTAGAGAGGTTTATTTGTTGTGATGTCCTGCACATTGAGGTGCCCTCTGCATGAAGGTATTCCTGATGCCAGATTTGATTCTTCCCCAGGTAGACACCTTTATAAGTTTGACAGATTTTAAACCGTACTGGTCTTGATGGATTTCATCTCTGCTGTTGCTTCCTGTAGATTTTGACAGTAACTTATATTTTATGTATAGGTTTATGTTAACTATATCAACACCCTCAGAGCTGGTTTTTTTTAAAATTATTTATATAGAAAGTCAGCATACAAGTATATTAAATGCTTTAAAATCATATTTGGAAACTGCTGTTATCTCTCTTTTCCCAATTGTTGTTTGGTTATTTCAAGTCATTTTGACTTATGGCAAACCTAAAACAAACCTGTCACGGGGATTTCTTGGCAAGATTTCTTTAGAAGGGGGTTTGCCTTTGAAGCTGAGAGAGTATGACTTGGCCAGAGCCACGCAATCAGTTTCCATGGGCAAGCACAGATTCAAACCCTGGTCTCCAGAGTCCTAGTGCAACACCCAAATCACAACACCACACTAGTTCACTTTTCCCTATAGCTTTCAGTAACCAGAGAAACACGTGAAATTGTAAGTTAAATGTAACAAGCATGATTGGTCATTTGTTGGAGGGCAATCATGGTCAGAAATTTTAATAGTAGGCATTTGAAGCCAGACATCTGTGAATTTTGCTTTCCTGGTTCTATCATCTCCCACAGGAGCCCAGACTGCAGGATATAAAACAGTGTATTAATCGTGATCATGGGCACCCTTGGTTTCAGCCATGTAGACTTCAGAGAGCTATAAGCAATTCTATAAACAAATCTCTGTCCTCCCGCCCTCCCTCCATAACCATTACCGCATATAGCCTCAGACAGGATTAGCTGCAGCTCAGCCCTCAACATTATTGGATGATAAGTGCCATCATACCCTTGCTGGTTGGAGCTGATGGGAGGTGCAGTACAGAAGATATGAAAGGCTTCAGGTTTCCCAACCTTCATATAGGCTCTATATTAAGAGAATAGCATGGTTTCTTCAAATGGAATCAGTGGAATGTTGTGCTGTAGTCATTAGTTGATACTTAACTCTTTTTTGCATTTTCTCTTTATTTGATGCCATGTAATGAACAGGTATTAAAGGCAAAGTCAGACTTTTTTTTTCTTTTTTTGGCCAACCTCACTGCCTCATGATAGGCAAAAGTAAAAGTCAGTATCTGCAGTCATACTTGCTTTTGACCTACTCTACCCATCTTCTGACAGTCCTTCAGTCTGTTTCATTTGCCTGCAGATCTTCTGTAAGCCAAGGGAAACTATGGCTTCCACTGGATCAGAGTGGCCACTTGAGAGTGGCAGTATTGATGATTGTTTCTGGTTCACCATTCTACAGTGTGACTAGGGCCTTGACTGAATTGCTAGCTCTGTCAACCAGAATATTCTGCCAAAGATTAAGGAGCTGATCAGATTCCATTAGTTTTGGGGTAGACCATCTTAATCAGTCCCCCATCTCAGAGAAAGTCTGCCAGTTTTTGTTATGAGAAAATTATTTGATCAATACAGCGAGGCTGTTGAGGATAGCTCTCCCTGCAACCGGATCACTCTGTGCCCAAGAGCAAAAAACAGGTCCAGGCCATGTCCGCTGTACTGAGACAGCCTCATGCTTTCTCATATTTGGTTTAGAAAAGGCCTGGTGAAGGTTGCTTTAGTGTGGATATGACAGTTCTGGAAGTTTCCAGCACTGCCCCTGAGACCACCTTGGCCAGCTCAGGCAGGGAAACTGCTAGGCAACAGGCTGGGTGGTATGCCAGGAGCAACCCTGTTCTATTTCTTTGGGCTGATACATGTTATAAACCATCAAAAAGTGTTACCAGAGCAGAGTGGGTTTCCTGATGAGGCAAATGGAGTCCTCATGGATGACAATTCCCACACTATCCAAAGACATTTCAGTCTAATTTAGTGCTGCACCAAGTACCCAGAGTAATGAGGGTCCATGTTATATCTACAATATATAACTTCATTCCCGATAGCTATTTGCTGGTTGTACCTTATTACTTCCAAACTTAGTTCCCTGCTTCTAGTCACTGAAAGAGTGAGAAGTCTGTGTATGTCCTTTCCCCTCTTTTGTTTCAGAGCAAGTGATCCCAACTTATTGTGGGGCTTTCTCCTAAGCAGTGGGAGAGGAGGCAGCAGAGATTTCAAGATCAGTTTTCTTCCCCATGCCCAAGCTATACTTCCTCACTGTCTAGATTAGGTAACCCCATCTCCTTCTCATTCTAAGTCATAGCTGGCCTCTAACTTTAGCAGGGAGAGAGGTTCCTGCCTTCCTGTGCTCTACCAGGTAGTCAAGTTATGGAGACTGAATCAGTGGAGCTCTGCATGCTGTGTTGGGAAGATAGTATCCATATAGGTTTTCTCTGATTTATTACTTGGATCCATGATTTCTGCACTATGGTGCTGCTAGAAAGTGAAGAATGTGTGGATTTTTCTCTTTTGATGTTCTCCATTCTTCGGTTTATGATTTGGGGGAGATGTCCTGTAAAAATCATGCAAATTAAAGAAGATCCATGCTGCAGAAGGAAGGAAGCTTGGGCCATTCCGCACTGGCCTGGTATAGTGGTATTATTCCACTTTCAACATCCTACAGAATCCTGAGGTTTGCAGTTTAGGGAGGCACCTCAAAGGCAAACCCCAGGATTCCATAGGATGTTGAAAGTGGAATAATAGCTCTATAACAGTCTAGTGTGGAAATGGCCTTGGTGGAGCTTTGAACCTGTATTTTAGCTTTGCTGTTCATTTCATAAACATTGGGTAGAATTATTTGATAACATACAAAAAGACCTGTGGAGGGAAGGAAGATTCCTGTATGTCTTGGATGACAACTAGAATACAAGTAAAGAATTGTAGAATCATAGAGCTGGAAGAGTCCATCAGGGCCAGCTAGTCCAAATTCTTGCTGTGCAAGAATACACTACTAAAGCACTCTGGAGAGTCAGCTAACTTCTGTTTCAGTGCCAGAGGAGACTCCTCCAAGGCAAGTCTATTCCAATGTCAGGTCCATTGGATCATGTCCTAGGCCATTTCTGCACGAGAGTGTTATACTGCTATTATTCCACTTTCAACATCCTGTGGAATTCTGGGGTTTGTAGTTTCCTGAGGCCAAAGAGCTCTCTGGCTGAGAATTCTAAAGGCCCCTCCCAAAACTGCAAACCCCAGGATTCCAGAGGATGTTGAAAGTGGAGTAATAGAATTATAACAGTGCAGTGTGGAAATGGCCCTAGTCTCTAGAGCAGCAAATAAGCTTGCACAATCTTCTACATGGCATTCCCTCAAATACCATCTCTTAGTCTTCTCTTCTTCAGGCTAAATATATGCAGCTCTTTAAGCTGTTCTTCATGGGAGTTGGTTTCCAGACCTCTATGCATCTTGGTCCTCAACAACTTCCAACTTGTCAGTATTCTTCTGGAACTGTGATGCCCATAATTGGACACAGTATTCCAAGTGAAAGCAAAACAGAATGTTACCATTACTTCCCTTGATCTGGACACTGCAGAGTGCCATCTGTATATGTGGGGGTTCTGTTCCAAGATCCCTTGTGTAAAACAAAAAAAAATGCAAAGCCTCACACCCATTATAGTCAGTGGATGTGACATGTGCAGGCCAGTGGCACAACAGACAACCCTATCATGGCAAGATTTATTCAGAGAAAGTTTGCTGTTGTCTTCCTCTTAGGCTGAAAAAGTGTGATTTGCCCAAGCTCACCTAGTGAGTTTCCATAGTTGAGCAGGTGTTCAAACCTGGTCTCCCAGAGTCATACTCCAACACTCAATCCACTGTGCCATTCTGACTCTGTTAAATGTAGTAGCAGTTGTTGTTGTGTGCCTTCAAGTAGTTTCCTACCTATAGTGAGCCTAAGGTGAATCTGTCAGCAACTTTACATTTAAGCCTGTTGAAATTCATTTTCTTAATTTTGATCCAGCTCTCTAATTTGTTCTCCACTACATCTATGAAGTGGTCAGTTCCTGAAGGACTGGAGATTTTCTTAATGTGGGATCAAAGATAAAGCACTTGGATACCCCTTATGATCTTTCTGCTAAGCATTTTGCACACAAATCCATATCTATTCTCACTTGAACCTGCAGTAGAGTACAGATCCCTTGCAGTGCAGATGATAGGTGTTTCTTCAAGGCCATCTGACTATATAACCTAGGATGATTTTCAGTGATGGTAAACTAAGAATTTGGGTCCAGGGCTGGTTAATGCTTCAGTGAATAAGCAGCGATCCTAGAAATTTTGAAGGAGGTATTACTGAAATTGTTCCTAAATAATAGTAATAATAAGAAGAAAAGATCCTGATAATTTTTCCATTGTGCCTATTTCTTTTCTGAGCAAGATACTAGAATGAGTGATGACTGCTCAATTTCAGAGGCTGCTGAATTATCCTGGTTACCTGGATCCACTTCAGTCTGACTTCTGTTCTGAATCTGAGACAGTGGTGGGTTATCTGTGCAACGAGAAAGACCTTGAGGGTCCTTTCAGCAGCTTTCAGTACCATTCGTCATGGTGTGATCCTTTCAATCTGTGGAAAGAGGAATTTTACCATTAAAGTATTGCAAGTTAAATATTTCTGGATCACCCATCTAGTATAGTTTGGAAGGCAAAGCTTTCTGGTGATTCTGCTCCCGCCTCTTCCTCTCTGGGCATCCCTGCAGGTGTTTCTGTGCACTATGATCTCAGGGCTCGCTTTCATCTTTGGTGTTAGTTAATACCTTTGTGAAGACACTGCAGTCAACTTGTTTGAGAATATGAGACGTTGTTACAATGCAGGTATACCCAACTCTGTTTTTCCCATTCATCTGATCTAAGCTTAGTTGCAAATTTCAAAAACTGTGGTCTACAGTGAGTAATGAGCTAGATGGGGGCTAAGAAACAGAGAGTTAATTCATACTAGACAGATAACTGAGATAGCCTTCTACTATTTTTAAACAGGATTGCCTTAAAGATCAAGTCTGCGTTTTTGAAGTGTTTGTAGGTTTCAGTAGAGGACAATTTTCAGCCAGCACACTCTCAGGTTTAGGGGCCACATACCAGTGCTGGGAGGGACGAAAATTAAGCATACAACCCTCTCTCCCTCCCTCCACACTTTTTTGTTCACAGATAGCTACCCACACTCACTCATCTACCTTATAAACAGAGATTGCACTCATTCCCCAGTTGCTCCAAACCCCTTACTGGCCTGCCACATTCTTCCGAGACCCTCTGGCTTTTCCATCCCCTTGCAGGTTTTCATCTCTCCTCCGCAGCCTCTGCCCTCCTGGCTTACTTATAACTCAATTGTTGTCCGTCACTTAACCTCCACCTGCTGCTGTCCTTCATCTATTGCTCCAGCACCAAAGAGAGGAAAGGATGGATGGGTCTCAGTGGGTTCCTAAAGAGGGGTTTGGATGTGCTGTGACTGCCAACTCCAGCTCTGGATAAAGATCATTAACCATGGCAAGGGAGATGTAGGATTCTCCTCTACAAATACCGATGTGGATGAAATAGCAATGTGAATATTATTTAATGCCTAAGTTTGCATAAAATACTTGAGGCAGAAAAAGATGGGGGTCAGGGATGGGGAAGAATAAAAAGTACAGAGGTCAGGAAAAAGTCAAAAGCTATGAAATAAATCATAGGTTGAAAATAAAAACAAGAAATAAAAACATTTTTATTAACCTACTTGAAACCTGACTGGAAAGCCTGTGTTTTTGCAATGTTTTAGTGCTGAGGTGGCCTTCTTGGCCCTCCCCCAGGAGTTTCTGGATTGCAACTCCTATCAGTCCTAACCAACATTGCATAACTCATGTGACATTGGCAGTTGCAGTGCGTCAGTATCTGCAGGGCTGCAATTGACCACCCTTGTTGAAGTAAGAAGGGAGGATTATATGACTTGGCAGCAGACTGAAAGTTTAGGGCAAAGGAGAGAGAGAAGAATCTTAAGAGAAAGCCAAAGCTTCTGCTCCTTCAACAGGATAGATGGACGCAGTAGCTACGCTGCCAGAATTGAGGCAGTGATTTTTAACTTATTTGTTCCCTTTAAAAGGGAAGCATCATTTTTCTTGGAAATCCTGTTTGCTATAAACTTGTTTATGTGATAAGTTTTATGTTGAGGGTAATGCCAGAAAATATCTAATACAACATTTTTAACAGTGATGGCAGCAGTGTTGTGAATCTATTCACTCTAAGTTGTTATTGTTTAAATACAACACTCACTCCAAATAAAGTCTTGCTGGAGTTTATGATGCCTCCTGTGTGTAATCTTGTGTATAACAATTTTTTGCATAAATGTAATCAAATACAAAGTTCTGAGGATTTTTTGTTACTTTGTATGAAATGTGACTCCAAGGAACTAAGAACACACAAGGATAGCACAGAACTGTGTGGTTCTCAGTGCTTACGTCCCATATCCCATCTTTAAAAATACTCTGTTGTGGACTGGACATGCATTGTCAAGCATGCTGGATGTGTCAGGCTCTGCACTGAATCATTAGGTCAGAACTGGGCACAAGGTAGATCTAGATCTACTGGGAGATTTCTGGGTGGTTTGTAGTATGCCAGCAAGAATATCTGATTGCCAAAAATAGTGGGAACCAAAGAAAGACCACATAAATTATACTGATGAATATTAAGAAGACTTGGGGTACTTGGTAGTACATTTGTACATGAGCTCCACCAGGTCCTGGTGCTCAAAACAAGGTCCTGGGCCCAGAATCTTTCTTCATCAGGCTTGAGCTGATGGGTCACAGGATTCTAGTAAAAGACAAAGTAGATCTCCCAAGCCTATCCACTCCATTCTTTGACTCCATATTTGGAGCCCAATAATGATCAGAGATAGGAAAATTAATTTAAAGGAGTCAGTATGTTTAGTTAATTATTAATAAACGTTTAAAAATCTAATTCAGTTATATTTATATTGAAAGGAGGGAGGGGATTAGCTGTTATATTGCTGGTAAATTTATGTTAAATAACTGCCTTAAAAGCTTTACCAGGATGAAGCCAAAAATGCCATCTGTGATTTCACTGCTAGCATTGACAATGGTGAAGGATGATGGAAACTGCAATCCAGCAACATCTCTAGGGCCACAAGTTACACTAAATACAGAGTTATTTTCACTTCAATCTGAGGCTACTTCCTGCAGCTAAAATGTGACTAAAGCAAAAGAATCACAGAACTCTTTGCTCTCTCAGTTGTACAGATGTTTGTTGCATGAAACCAGTTTGTTGCCACAGTGGTTTCCAAAATTCCCTTCTACTCTGCCTGTGTCATCAATGTCGTCTTAACAAGCTATATTAGTATGTACGGTTGTTCTGCTTCAGAACCTGTAGACTTGCTTGAGCAGCTCCCTGCAGTCTGAATGTTTCCTATGGAAGGTTCCCATTCAGGAACTTTGACAGAGTACAGGAATGGGTGGATCAGAGGTATGGTACACTGGATTAGACTTTCATCCTGGCTTACATTTGTATTTCCTGCGTATCGAAAGAGATGCCCTCAATAGCATAAATAAATGATCTCAGAGTAGGTTTGAAGTTTTAACAATGTACCAGAATTAATCTAGTAATAAGCATGTTCATTAATTATATTACGTCAACAACCACAGATGTTCAGAATGCGGCTGGCTGAACATTTATGAGTGAAGAAGATACCATTTTTCTTTGTGCTTTTCTGCATGGAACTGATCTCTCTTTGTGATAATCTATTTCACTGAGAGTTATTAGATGCACCTGTTTGTTATTTTCTATATTCTTTTAACTTTAGAAAAATCTTCAGAAAAATCTTCAGAAAAATCAGCAAAACCTTTATTATCAAAACAATTTTCTTGTGAACAGTAAACTATTCATAGGAGCCATGACAGTTGGCCCTACACTATCACAGGTGTTGAGGTGCAGGACCCACACAAAATTGGAAAAACCGTTGATATCTTTAGGCCCCCCAAACCATATTTAACACACACACAAAAGTACCTGTACTGGTGGGGTAGCTGGGCCCAGCCACACACATGTTCCCTCACATGCTCATTTGCTTGCTTGGGTGGGTGGAGGGAAAGGCACCCCAGCAATTTGGTTTCTTCACAGTGACTGAAGATTTGACTACCGACTAAGCCTGACTTAACACAGCTGAAGATGGACGTTGGTGTCATTGAAGTATCTATTAAAAATAGTATAGGACAGAAGCAGAGGCAAATCCATGAAGGTCAAACCCACATATGTGGAGAGATGACTGTAATTTCAAGACTCATGGTAAACTAAGTTTTTAGCTGCCTTGATTTAACTTACAGTATTTAAGCATTAATGTTTAACATAGGTTCTCACTTTCTGCATATGTACTAAAAACTTAAGCAGAGCATTTTTATTGTGGACTTCTTGCTTAGGCTAGGGCACTGGCTCCCTTGCAAAATCAAGTGTATGATGTAGTTGAAAAGTGAATGATTTGAGACAGGGTTGGCCAAATGTTTCCCTTGGGCATGTTCTACACCACATAACAATGGTATCTGATCTAGGTTACCCTATCAAATTTTAATGAAAGTAGGATAAATATAGACATGGCTATATAGGTATTATGAAAAATATTTTCAAAAATGATGTGTGAAAGAAAATTTTGTAAAAACTTGAATTAGTCATCTGAAATGACTAGCTTTATGATCCCCAAATTATCTTCAGTTTAGATTTTAATCCAAGCTGCTTGGTCTATTTTTTCCATTTACTGGGCTGAGACTCCATGGGTGATAGGAAGCTAAAATCAGGAAGGAATTCCTCTTCCCCTTTCCCTCTCATTCCTTGTGTACTCCCTTGCTTCCTTCCTTTGCAGTAGGTTGTCACTGCAGCTAGAGCAGCAGTGCTAGTGATATTCCAGCAAGTGAGGTGAGAGGAAAGGTGGGCCTCAGAAGATACATGGAGGGAAGGGGGCTAGCTAAGGAGGTGCACTTGATTGCACTGGCTTTATAGCTGTCTGGCTAGCCAGTTAATTCAAACAGTTATAGATGCTTGAAAAGACTTTATCCTTTCTTTTCTCAAGTATTTAGCTGCAGGCAGAATTAGCAGACACCAAACTGACAGAGTCACCAGGAAAATGGCGAGGGAGGTGGTTGCAGATATCACCTATTATCTATCTTACCTATGTCCTGTTCTCCTTCGAGTATTAATCTCCTTGGAGAGAAAAAAGAATGACCTCTTGGTGATGCAACCAGGAGTGTGCATTTCATTTGGGGAAGGGGACAGTCTCTTTGAGGATCAGAATGTGGTTGACAGGGATGTGCTGTGGCATTGGTAGCTGTATTTGTGGGTATATAAGCCATTGTTGTTGGGACTAAGACATGGCAGAAACCAAACTCCAATACTGATCTCCCAGGACAGAAAAGAGAGTGGATTTAGAGAATGAGTGGGCCTGATTTTTCCTAGGAGCACTTCTACAGTTTGCCTTGGATGGTGTTGTAATGCCTGCTTTTGGGAGTATCTATGCTTGTGCGCTTTAGAGGAATGTGTTTGAGCTGAATTGGCTCAGGATAATTCATAGTGGTGCTGTATTCATGTGCTGCTCACAACAATACTCTGTTTTGGGCCCCTCCCTGTTTGTCTTTTGGATGTCAGAAATTATTCATGGTATGACTGCGCCTGCTTCATTCTTTCTCAAGATGGGTAGGACAGCTCCCCAATCTGTAAAGCACCCTGTCACTTCACACACACAGCTCTACCTTCCCCTTTAAACACTACTTCTGAGTAAAGAGTGAGGCATTTCAGTGGTTGTTTAGAACCTCTTTAGAGATTTAGGGTAACATGTTTTCTGTTTGGGTTTTAAATACTGTATATTACTTAGATGAGCCAAAATTTATAAAAATAAACTATAATCTTTATTAAAATAACAAACAGAATAAGGAATTGGAGTTCATATAGAGACTGAACCTAACACAGTTCTTCAGAATTCTTTCAAAGAGTTTCTTTATGTCTTGAAACCCTCATATAAGCATCTGTATCACAAACAGCCCTTTGGCTACACTGCCACTAAAGGATCAACCCTCAAATCTAGGCCACACTTTCTGACCAGAATTCTATAATGGTTTGATTTCTCTTATGCTTCTCTCTAGGCTTTCCCTGAGAAACAAGCCCTCCCACTCAGTCAACCCCTCTGGCTGACTGAAAAACATTATTCTATAGCTCTCTCTGGCTGAAGGACTGCAAATGCCAATCAGTGTGTGCCTTTTTATATAGTCTCCTTTCAAGCCTCCAGCCCGTCCCTCACACTAATGGGCTGGGTTATTCCTTTGAGTAGCTATTCTGGTTGCCTGGCAACCTGTTGCAGAGTTACTCCGGCACTCAGGATGGCCACACCCCCAGAACTCCATCATGCCTCCCTCCCTAAAATATCATTGCTCCACTGAGGCTCAAATGGGTCTCATTAAAGAACAATGAGAACCAAGCCAAAGTACATTTACAAAACATTATAATTACCATATTTCTTCCATACTCAATCTTCCCATGACCAACAAGATGAACACCTGGCTATTTTTCCACCAACCAACAAAGATATATATTTATATTTACATCATTTTAGTCCTCAAGTTGTCTCGACAAGGTATCTGCCACTATGTTTTCTTAACCCCTTATATGCACAATATCAAAGTCAAAATCCTTGAGTAAAAGACTCCATCTCAGCAACTTAGCATTACTTCCCCTGGTATGATTCAACTAGCATAAAAATGAATGATCTGTCCTCAGTCTAAGCTTCCTCCTCCACAAATAGGATTTCAGTTTATGTATGGCCCACGCTATAACCAAGCTCCCCTTTTCAACTGTGGCTAGATTTTTTTCCCTGGCAGCAACTTCTTACTTAAGAACATAATCGGGTGAAGTTGCTCATCCCTTCTTTTTTGACTCAACACAGCCTCAAGCCCCACACTGAAGCATCAGTGAAGAGCTGCTCAAAATCAGGAGCTATTAACACAGGAGTCAATGCAATGGCTTCTCTCAGTTTGTCAAAGGCTTCCTGACGAGCAGTCCAGTTCACTTTATCCAGGCAGCTCTTCCTGGTTAACTCTGAGAAGGGTGCTGCTCCAAAGCTGAAATATGGTATGAACATGGATGGAACATGTAAAGGCTGGAGAAAGTGGAGTTTTCCCTCAGACTTCAGAACTCCCTTGGGAAGGTTGAACTCTCACTTCTGAAATATCCTGTGGCTGCTCAGCAGCCATTTCCTAGCTTTTGGCTTGCTCTTTATGGCATTTATATCTCTGAGGCTCCAGACCAGTACATATTTGCATGGAAAGAAGCTGTATTAAGCAAAATACTAAATAACATTTGGAGGGCAAATTACAGAACTTTGTTGTGAAATGCTATGAAAGAAGTTTGCATGGATATGGAAAGCCATTAATATGGATGGGAATCATGTGGGTCTTCAGGGCTGCATTCTTTCCTATCCCTAATTTTTGTAGCACTGTTCCTGATGAAGTCTAGAGAACTGAAAAATTTGTTCTACTTTAATCGCTGTATAAAAAGTGTTACCCATATCTGATTTTTATTCTTACTCATGAACCATATGGCTGTCTTGTTTTGTTTCTGCTTATGCAATGATGCCTTGATATTTTGACAATGTTTCCTTATTCTTCCTGTATTTTGATTAGCACTTATCAGGTCTCTACTATATAATTGGAAGAAGGTGCTGAAAATGTTGCAGGAAAGTATTCTATCATGGACACTTTGCATCTGAGATTCTAAATCTCACAAATAATTCCCTGAATTTGACACTAAATGCTGAAAAAGTGAATTCACTCGCTGTCATTTTATAGACAGGTTTTGAATTTCATGTCCCTCCCATATCCATAAACCAAATTACAAATTAATATATCGGGACATTGTATATATTGTTGCACCTAACATGAATAAATCTGCATAGTTAAACATTTCACATTGCATATTCTTGTATCTAGTTAGTTTAACAGCTTTCCCCAGAATTTCCTGTATGTAGGAAATATGTATGTGCCATATGTAGTTCATCTTTCTTGCAACTGGTGTAATTATGTTAGCAGTTATATAGTAAAAATTCTCCTCACTGGATTGGTTTATTGGGGAATATACTTGTTTAGTCATATTTTCAATTTAAAAAAAACAGCTTCGCAATTTTGTCTTCATTTTTCTGAATAGAATTTTAGGTTTAGTGTCCAGTTTCTGCAATTTCAGAATGTACTACTTTCCAGAAAGAGGTCATTATGAAATAAATTTTTATTATGAGTCTTAAAAACAACAAAGGGTTCAAAACTTAATATTAGTTCTATTAATTGTTTTGTGACTTACCTAGAGACTTTGGTCAAGAAATATACAATCGTACATTTGCACCCAGTGCTGCAACTAGCAGTTTAGACCCTGGACTTAATGGTTTGACAGCTGGTAAATATGTATGTCTTCAGTTGCAAAACATATAACGAGCAATTATCCCCTGATCATCATTCCACGTTTCACAGCTGGTATGTAGCTATTTTTCTAAAACACTTGAGGAAAATGATAGATGTTATTAGTGTTGCAACTCTGATTAAATATTATATTAATATTTATGGTAGATTTATAAAATGAGTATCTGTAGCCATAAGTTGGAAGACATAGCTGATTCAGTGATCTATTTTGGCACAACTTATATTGTTGAGGGAGGTAATGGTACCACTCTATTCTGCATTGGTTAGGCCTCATTTGGAATACTGTGTCCAGTTCTGGGCACCTCAGTTCAAGAAGGATATTGACAAGCTGGAGCGTGTCCAGAGGAGGGCGACCAAAATGGTGAAGGGTCTGGAAGCCATGCCCTGTGAGGAGCGGCTTAGGGAGCTGGGGGTATTTAGTCTGCAGAAGAAAAGGTTAAGAGGGGACATGATAATCATGTTTAAATATTTGAAGGGTTGTCATGTCGAGGAGAAAGCAGGCTTGTTTTCTGCTGCTCCAGAGACAAGAACAAGAGGCAATGGATTCAAGCTGCAGGAAGGGAGATTCCACCTGAACCTCAGGAAGAACTTCTTGACGGTCAGAGCTATCTGGCAGTGGAATAGTCTGCCTCAGAGTGTGGCGGAGTCTCCTTCTTTGGAGTTTTTTAAGCAGAGGCTGGACGGCCATCTGTCGGGAGTGCTTTGATGGGTGTTCCTGCATAGCAGGGGGTTGGACTGGATGGCCCCTAGGGTCTCTTCCAACTCTATGATTCTATGATTCTATATAGTTGTAGTTGTCGTCATTGAAGTCATTTCTGACTTACAATGACCCTAAGGTGAGCCTGTCATGGAGTTTGCTGGGACTGAGAGTGTATGATGCACGCCAAGGTCACCCAGTGGGTTTCCATGGCCAAGCAGAGAATTGAACCCCCGCCTCCAGCATTGTTGTCCAGTGCTCAAATCACTACATCATGCTGGCTCTTATGTAGTACTGTTGGTGTATGCCTTCAGCTTGTTTCTGTCTTATGGCAAAGGCAAGCCCATCATGAGTTTTTCTTGGGCTGAGCGTGTTGTGATGTGCTCAAGGTCACCCTGTGGGTTTTCGTGGCTGAGCAAGGAAGCGAACCCTGGTCTTGAGGGTTGTAGTCCAATGCTCAACCACTACACCACGCTGGTTCTCATATGTAGTACTGAACTGCAATATCTTGTGACTGAAAGAAAGGCATTCAGTATATGAGAGGTGCACATATTAGCGTTAAGTATGAATTTTTCCTGCATATACTTTCTCCCCTTCTTTCCTTGTCTATTCTTAGGTTACTTTCTTCACTTTCTTTGATCCCAGTGTCAACTTTCCATTTTCTCCTCTCCCTCTGTTCTCCATTTTTTTAAAAACAGGATTTAAAATGGTGTGTTTGGTTAAACTTTTGCTTTCTAATCTTTAGTCTTGGATGTTTTGACTACGTGCAACATGATATGATGGAATGGCAGCTCTTTGTTTGGTAACTGGCCACAAGAGAGCACAGAAACTGAAAAAAAAAATGCAGATGCCACAAAATCAAATACAGTGTGTCTGCCACCTATGTAGAGGTTTTGTTTCAGAAATCCGTGCATAAAAAACAAAAAACATGAAGCGCTGTGCCCCGTTATAGTCAATGGATGCAACATGCACATTCCCCTGGCAGTGCAGGCACGTGTCTGCCACATCCATTGACTATAATGCTGTTTTTATATGTATTTTAACATGTTTTAATTATTATTGTAGTCCCCTCGGGGAGAAAAGCAGGATAAAAATAAAGATATTATTATTATTATTATTATTATTATTATTATTATTATTAGTCCTGACACTTTATGCAACCTCATATTCATGTGTTGGAGGTCACACACGAGAAAGGCCCATTGCAGTGCTCTTTTAATTTTTGTCCAAGCCCAGTTGTTGAGTTTTTTAAATAACACCAACTGCTTACCTTCACACTTTCATGTGAAAGTCATCACTCTCTTTTGTCCACACCAAGCATGCATACTTCCTCTTGCCAGTCCATGGAAGCACAGAAAAGTGTCCACAGGAATTTAACAGTGCAGTAAGGACTGCACAGAAGGAGTCACAGTAAACCCCTTTTGAATGTCTTTTACCATGAAAACCCTATGATGAGACAATCCAAAATGAAACAAGAGATAGGACCAGAAGATAAAACTCCTAGGTTGAAAGGTACTCAGTGGGATACAGCAGAGGACAACTATGTGTAGTACTGTGGCTAAAGATACAACTGGATTCAGGCCAAAAGGATGTTCAGCTGTTGACATGCTCAGAGGTGAAAGGAAAGTCCAAACCTGCACAACACATACTATAGGAACATGGAATGTGAGAAGCATGAATCAGGGGAAGCTAGACATATTAAAACAAAAAATGGAATGTATAAACATTGCAGTACTTGGAGCGAATGAGCTAAAGTGGACAGGAGTCGGACATTTTGAGTCAGATACTTACTCAGGAAATGGAAATCTAAGAGCTTCATCACACAAGGCAGGTAAATTGTAATTACAGCAGGATTCTAGTGTCTTTGGCTGGGACTTACAACATTACCTCATTCTTCTTCTGTTGTTCTCCCGGTGGGAGAACATTTGGAAAGTATTTACGTTACAAAGGAGGTCATTAATGGATTGATCACAGACCATGAACTACTAATATTAACAGAGAAAAGCTGAAGAAGAACACTAAACCAACCGTCATGCCAAAATACAACCTGAAAAACATCCCTGTAGAATTTAAAGATAATCTAAAAAAGCAGTTTTGCACTATTAAGGCTAATGACCAGAAGCTGGAATAAGTATGGACTGAAGCAAGTGATGTGGTCAGGAAGGAATGCAGAATGAATGAATGAATGAATAAATAAATAAATATGCTATTGCAGTGGGGAAAAAAGAGAAGCCTGAATGGATGACGAATGAAAATCTTCAAGCTGTAAAGAGCAGATGAGAAGGAAGAATAAAAGGTAACAGAAATAGGGTCAGAACCTTAAATGCAACTGTCCAGAAACTTACGTGTTGGGACAAGGAGAATTATGTAATAATCAATGCAGAGAAATAGAAGATGAGAACAAAAAAAGAAGAACAAGAGACCTCTTCAACAAGATTGAACAAACCAAAGGAAATTTAAACCAAGAGTGGGGGTGCTCTGTCTTCAGCATGGGAACACATTACATAACCAAGTAGAAATAAAAAGATGATGGAAACAATATATGGGAGAACTATATAAAAAAGATGAAAGATTGACATTCATTCAAAGAAGAACCATATGAAGATGAACTGCTGATTTTAGAAAGTGAAGTGAAAACTGCATTCAGAGCACTTGGGTGAAACAGATCACCAGGAACAGATGGCATAGCAATAGAGTTGCTTTGGTCTCCAGACATAGAAACTACTCTAGTTCTAACTAAGAACAGTCAATAAATGTGGAAAACAAAACAATGGAATACAAATTGGAAATGCTCAATATGCATTCCAATCCCCAAGAAAGGGGACACTAGAGATTTCAGTAACCACAGGACCGTTGCATTAATCTCCCAGGCAAGGAAACTGATGCTGAAAATTCTACAGCAAAACTTCTCCCATATATGGAGCAAGAAATGCCGGGTGTCCAAACTGGATTCAGGAAGGGAAGAGACTTCCAAGTCTTTTTCAAGGGCAGCCCCACATAGGGCATATTGGAGTAGCCTAATCAGGAAGCTACCAGTGAATGGTGTACTGTGGCTGGGTTATCTCTGTCCAGATAAGGCCATAGCTGGTGCACCTGTGGAAACTGGTGCTGATCCTAATATGTGAAGATATTCATATATCATTGGATACTAAAGTCGGGATTGTCCATGCCATCGTATTTCCAATTTCTACATATGGTTGTAAAAGCTGGACAGTGAAGAAAATCACTTCATTTGAAATGTGGTGCTGGAGGAGAGTTCTACAGATTCTGTGGACTCTGAAAAGATAAATAAATAAATGGGTCCTAGAACACATCAAGCCTGAACTCTCCCTAGAAGCCAAAATTACTAAACTGAGACTGTCATAATGAACACATCATGACAGGACTCACTAAAAAAGACAATAATGCTTCGTAAGATAGAAGGTAGTATGAAAAGAGGAAGCCTGCATTGTAGATGGATAGATTCAATCAAGGAGGACACAGCCCAGAGTTTCTAAGACCTGAGCGGGGCTGTTGATGGGAGGGTGACCTGGGGTTCTCTCATTCATAGTGTCATCTTAAGTTGACTTGATGGCAGTTAACAACAAATATCTTACCAATGCGAGGGAAAAAGGGAAAATGTTCTTTTCCCACCTTGCTGAGGCTCCTGTGAATCATGAATTTTCAGTTTTGGTTTCTTGTAATGGAGTAAAAGTGAGAAATTCCAGGAACTGTTATAATAGCGCCAGTAGGCTGTTTGAATTTTTTAAAGAAACAAACAAACAGAACTTCACAAAAGCAGAAAACAGCCAAGAGGAAGGAGTTTCCTGAGAAAGGTGGAATCAAGAGCATGTGATACACAACTGGTGGTGGACTGAGTGATGTGGAGGAGAGGCAAAATCTGTAACACTGCCATTTCTTTAACTGCAAGTTCCCAACCTTCCTGCCTGCACCATTTTCATGCTTGGCTTCAGCACCCAAGTCATCCAGTCAGAATCTATGAGAAGGCTAACCATCACCTCAGTCACACTGATTAGCCTCACGCTGTCAGAAGAGATTGTGCATAACTCTGCTTGTGTGTGTACTGTGTCCTCGCTCCTTTGGTGCTGTTCAAGGGCACGTTGAGGAATCCTCTGTTCAAAGTATGGCTGTCAGTTGGATCAGATAGCCAGTCTTAACAGTGCCACTGTTCCCATCATGTGTGAAAAAAGGTGTTTTAGGCATTACACACAGTAGTCTGACATTTGTTAGTGGGTGTGTATTTGCCCTCAAGTCAACTGTCAACTTGTGGTGAGCCCATGAATTTCATAGGGTTTTCTTAGGTAAGGAATACTCAGAGATGGTTTTGCCATTTCTTTCCTCTGAAATACTGTATTTGCTGGTGTATAAGATGCTCTTTTTTCCTGAAAAATAACATTTAAAAATGGGGTGTGTCTTATACGCCAGTGCTTCTTATAAGCTGACAAATACCAACCCCTTTCCTATGCATTTTGCCACTATGTGAGTTCTCAGTGCCCAGGCAAAATGCATAGGAAAGGGAAGGGGAGCTCTAGGGGGCTAAAGGAGTATTCCCACGAGGCTTCCCCCACCTCTGCTCTCCTTCTGTTTTGCCTTGGCGTGAGTTCTCTGTGCTGGGGCAAAATTCATTGGAAAGGGAGGAGGAGCTCCGGAGGGGGAAAGGAACTCCTGCGTGAGGCTTCCCTCACCCCCTTTCCCTTTTGGTTTGTATGGGAAGGGAAAGGAGGTATCTCCGGATGGGGGAAAAGAAAGTTCATGCAGCTTTCTTTTTGCCCCTCCAGAGCTCTCTCCCTTCCCTTCCCCTGCAAAACAGAAGGGAAAGGGTGTGGGGAGAAAGCTTCTGGGAGCTTTCTTTCCCCGCCTCCAGAACTCCCTCCCTTTGCCCTGCAAAATGGGAGGCAAGGGGAGGGAAGTCATGCTATTTTTTAAAACTAATTTTTTCCTGAAAAAATAACATTTAAAAATGGGGTGCATCTTATACGCCGGTGTGTCTTATATGCTGGCAAATACACTATATCCTATAGAACTGGGTATTCATTGGCAGTCTCCCATCCCAGTACTAAGCAGCGCTGATCCTGCTTAGCCTTCAATTATCAGACAGAATCTGGTGCCTTTTATGGTATTTTACTGAGTGACACACATAACCCAGTTTCTGTGGGTTTAAGTATAACTGATGAATTAATATTAGGATGATTTAGCTTTGGCAGAGACTGAAGTTTTTTTAAAAAAATTATTCTCAATGCTTTCTCAATGCTTTGACTCTGTAGTATACTGTATTTGCTGGTGTATAAGACTCATTTTTTCTTCTGAAAAATACTGTTTGAAAATGGGGTGAATCTTATATACCGGTGTGTCTTATATGCCAGCAAATAGCATTTGCCAGTGTATAAATAGGGCGAGTCTTATACATGGGTGTGTCTTATACGCCGGCAAATATGGTACCTAAACAGAGCTCCCAGTGTTGCTTCCACTGCTCTTTCATCATAATTATAAAAACACACACATTAATATATCTTTTTAATCTGTATTACATTGTGTTTTGACAGCATAGTTTTTACTATAGGAACTTGAATTGATGTCATATTTAGATTTTGGGATACAAATATTCAGTGGCAAATATGCAATCTGAGATTTTTCTCTCAAGCCACATTTTGATTCTTAATTTTAGATGCTTTTCAAGGGATAATATTGCTGCTGGTACTGATGCTGCTGATAATATTGCTGCTGGTACTGCCACTTTGGATATCTTTCACCACTAAACCCTCATCAAAAAAACAAAACAAAAAAACCCCTTAGCACAAAAGACAGGTCTGAGTCACCATGCCTGTTTCCTGCCAGCTTTTTGTTTGTGTGTTGCTTTGGAATACAGGATGTACTATTTAAGTAAATTAGACATCTCTAATATAAAATTCCATGTGCTGCTACCCCATGAGATTTATGCAGGCAGTCTAGAAAATATGCAGCTGCTCAATCACAATCACTTGTGACATTGAGACATTAAAAACTTCCTGCAACTGCAGTAGGGAGAAAGGGAGAATGACAAATTCTCTCGCCTGAATCTACAATTCAAAGTGCCATACCCTTGGGTCTCATTATTTTCTTATTCTTCTTGGCTCTAAAATTGGGGGCAGTACTTTAAAATGCAATATATCTTAAAGGTGTGGTGAATTTATATATGCATTTGATATACTAAATAATGTTGTAATACAGTGTTACAACACAAAGTGTTGCCTGTTTGAGAAGTAAGCCACTCTGAGTTCTCTGTGGCTTACTCCTGGGTAGGAAGTTATAAGATTGCAGACGTATGAACATTGGTGGGGGGTTGGGATCAAATTACTGCAACCCTACCTTAGGTTTTTCTCTGCAGAATTCATTCAGAAGAGGTTTGCCATTGCTTTCCTCTAAGTCTGAGAGAGTGTCACCTGCCCAAGATTACCCAAAGAGTTCCAATGGTTGAGCAGGAATTTGAATTCTAGTCTTCCGGGTCTTAGTCTTACATTCAAACAGCTAGACCAAGGTTTATCATGATAATTTGATAATTTGATACTGAATTCCCAAGAAGAGGAATAGGATGTAAGCAGGCAAATAAATAAATATGGATTTCTAATAGGGGTGGTGGTAAAGGTACTTCTTTGTGAAAATCCCTTTACCCCCTGCATTAGAGTATTATCAGAAATAATTGTGGTGTTGGTGATGATTAAAGTTAGCCATTGGTATAAATAAGAGGGCATTCCACCTTATAATTTTCCTTCTGCAGAAGAAAGCATAGATATGCATACTGTATAATTATGCTGATACTAAATAATAAAATCTGCGAGGAATACTGACATTAGTTTCAAGCATAGCAGAAAGCCAGCATGTTGTAATGGACTGAATGTTAGACTGTGGATCTTTCCTTACTACACTGTCATAGTGCTATGATTCCACTTTCAGTATCCTATGGAATCCTGGGCTTTGCAGTTTAGGGTGGGGCCTTTAGAATTCTCAACCAGAGAGCTCTTTGGCATCAGTGAACTACAAACCCCAGAATTCTACAGGATGTTGAAAGTGGAATGATAGCACTATAACAGTGTAGTGCAGAAAGGCCCTATGACTCTGGAGAACAAGATTCAAATCCCTGCTCGGATATGGAAACCAAGTAGGTGACCTTGGTCTAGCTGTTTAAATGTAGGACTAAGACACCGAAGACTAGAGTTCAAATTCCTGCTCAACCATTGGAACTCTTTGGGTAACCTTGGGCAGGTGATACTCTCTCAGCCTTAGAGGAAAGCAATGGCAAACCTCTTCTGAATAAATTCTGCAAAGAAAAACTTAAGGTAGGGTCGCTGTAAGTCAGAATCAACTTGAAGCAACAAAAGCAACAGGAAGCAAAATCAAATGCTAGTATCTTAAGCAAGGGCACTGAAAATCCTTTTCAGTAGTTTCATGCTTTTCTGTTGTTGCAGTTAGTATGGTAAAGATCAGAAGGTTGGGTTTTTTTTTAACTTTCTGTATCTTGTACAGTTACTAAATAAAATACAATAATGATCTAGAAGCACAATGGTCTTTTTATTGCCTTTTCATTTCAGTTTTGGACATATCTTTTTCACATAAGTGGATAATTGTTTTAGAATTTCAAAAGAATAAGGATGACATTGTATGACATTCTAGATAATTCCTAGTTTAGAAATGTGTTTTGTTTTAAAGTTGCTGTGGGATCTGTAAGGAGCACTTCACTTTTGACCTTTGCATGAAATTAACTGATGGCAGAGCCACTTAGTTTTCTGAGTTAATGGAATGACGCCCTTGTTCACTTCAGTACAAAGACCTACCCTATGTAAAAGGATAAGATAGAAAGATAAATGGCTTTTCTAACTGCACTGAAAATCTGTATTACTCGGGGTGAAAACAGATGTAGGTATATTCTGTCAGATAGCTAACAAAACAGATGTTAGCTGTATCTTGTCATTTAACATGCAGATCTTATAAAAATTTTGACAGAATCCTTTGGACAAGCTGATTATTGTCAGCATCTTGGCAGGTTTGGAAGCACAATATAACCTCTTCCTCTTCAGCTTGTTCCCAAGGAAAACCTCTCATCTGGAGCTGGCTTTTCCTTCTGTGAGGAAATCCCTGACTGGCATCAATGTTCACTACAATCCTGCCTAACTAAGCAAAGATATAAAAAGAGCTTAACTTCAAGGAGATTTGGGACCTGATGTCAGTGAACTTCTTTCATCTCCATAGGATTTCTTGTCATTTACAAAAGTAGCTGGGACAGTACTGTAACTTTGAAGTTGTCTGTCTCAAGCTGGCTGTTCTCTCCCCATCCGCCATTGCTCTCTCGGAAAGATAAGATGTGAACTGAAAAGCTGGATGCCATGAAAATATACTGGAGAGTCACTAGGATGTCGTGAATCTGTGGAAGTAGCCTTTAAAAAAAAGCTAAATTTTTCTCTATATATTTCAAACCAAATTCCATCTAGGGCCATTTCTGCACTAGCCTGTTATAGCACTATTATTCCACTTTCAACATCCTATGGAATCCTGGGGTTTGCAGTTTTGGGAGCAACCTATGAGGCCTTGAATTAGTGAAACAGCCACCACCTGAACAAAGTGTGGGAAGAAGCATAAGACCATATGAAAAATGTTTTAAATATACAGTATTTCTCATAGATTATTAGGTCTTCAAGTAATTTTGTGATGGAAAATAAAGGCAAAAGAAGGAGAGGGGCATGGTTTTTCTCTTGCTACTGCCAAAAAGTGGATGTGGAAAAAACAGCAACAACAACGGCAAGGATACAGGCACATGTCCATCTTAATAAGTATCCCAGAACTATTGGGAAAATTCCATGCAGCTATGCAAACACTTGAGACCCAGTGTGGTGTAGTGGTTTGAAAGTTAGACTATGACCCTGGAGACCAGGAACTGGTTCCCTGCTCAGCTGTGGAAACCCACTGAGTGACCTTGGGCACATCACACACTCTCAACCCCAGAAAACCCCACAAGAAATTTCCGTTAAAGTCACCGGCCATTTCCACAGTAGCCTGTTATAGCGCTATTATTTCACTTTCAACATCCTATGGAATCCTGGGGTTTGCAGTGTCCCTCCCAAAACTGCAAACCCCAGGATTCCATAGGATGTTGAAAGTGGAACAATAGTGCTATAACAGGCTAATGAGGAAATGGCCACCATAAGTCAGAAATTACTTCATAGCACACAGCAACAACAACCACAACCATACAACCATGTGTTTTAGAGGTCCCCATTTAGCCAAGAACAACTACGAGCTGTTTCTGAATTTTCAAAAATCAAACTGTTCTCACAGATATAACGAAGGAGAAACTTAAATAAATCATATCCACAAAGAACATCAGTGGGCTGGCATGCATTATATGTGCCCCAATTACATTTTGCTTTCCTTGTGAAAATACATTTAACCCTAAAAACCATAAATGGGGAACATCTGATGGTCTTGAAGAAAAGAGGAACATACTACTCTTCTTGTACCACAGTGTACTTTATTGCATGACGTTGTTGTTGTGTGCCTTCAAGTTTTTTCAGACTTATGGCAACATTAAGGTGAACCTATCACAGGGTTTTCTGGGGCTGACTGCTTCTTTCTAAATCCTAAAATGTTTTACAGTGCATATCTATCCCAGAAGTTCCAGTTACACTTGTACAGATCTCCACAGATGTAAGTCTACTGCTGACAGTGGACAGCTCCAAATAGACTATATCAGTGGTTCTTAACCTTTTCTTTACCAGGGACCCCCTGCAAATATAAATTTTTGCTAGGGACCCCCAACTAACTCACAATTTAAATATATAAATTTAGATTTAAATATTCATTCTCACGAGCAGAAAGGGGGAGAACAGGAGAAGGGAGGTAGAGAGATGGTTATTTTTTGAGAGACTACCAGCCTGTTGAAGATTTATGCAGTACAAACCGATAGTTACCCATTCAAAAGTTACCTCTACTGACTGCAATGGAATTTAGTCCCTTGTGCACTCATAAGGGGTTTGTCTTTTGGGAGGTCTTGCAGAGTGGGACAATGCCTGTTAAGGGTGTTCTCTTTGTGCACTCCTAATGCCACTGCTCCCTTGTCTCACCTTTAGGAGATGAGGAACCCAACAGGAGAGGGTCGTGGCAGCCTTCCCCAGTGGAAATGGGAAAAGTAAGGAGAGGAGGTGGAAACTAAATCTTTCTGTTCAGAAATAAGCTCCATTGACTTTAGTGGAACTTACTCCTTCCTACTCTTTAAAGGAATTCTTTCTGCTGGGTAGGAGAGAGTGAACAAATGATAGGGTTATGGTGGGGAGCTGATGCTTCTGCATGCTGGCTCCTGTGCAATGGAACTGTGCATGTACACATTGGCCAGAAATTGTAGCTCTTCTGGGATGAGAAAGTGACCAGCAGAATCAATGGGGACACTGGAGTTTGCTAATGAGGCAGAATGTGTCCAGTATCGGAGAGGGACAAGAGCCTTGAAAGAATCTACTGTAGTTGGAACAAATATATATATTTCCGTTTAAAGCATTAATAAAATGGTGCTGTTGATTATTGTAAACCATGGAAATGAAAACTGAAGATTATTGTGGGTTGGTTGAGTCATGTGGACTGAAAATTTAAAGGGGGAAAAACAAGAATAGATAACATTTTTAGCTCTTTGGATTGTTTTACTCTTCTGGTGGCCATAGGCCCTCATATGAAGAAACTTGCTTTACCAACACACACTTCTTGAACTCTGGTGTATCCCTGTATGTTTAGTTGTTATCCTTGCTTGACCTGGTTTGCTTCTTGGTCATGCCTCGTCATTTGTCCTGTCTTGACTTGTTCTTTGGTCCTGACCCACCGTTTTCCATAGCTTAAAGTTCTTGGCTCTCCTCAGATCACTATCCATTGCCCAGCCTCAACAGCTGTATTCTGTGTAAGTACTGAAGTCAAAGTCACTAGGGAGAAATTTAGGGTGATTCCTCTACATGTATGAGACAAATTCAGGCTTGAATGTTCCTGAATTAAGGGATCTTAGATGCAAAGGCTGACTTGGGTCAAGCTGACAATTTATCATTCTGTTTGTTTTAATACTTGTTTGTTTTAAAATTTGTTTTCTACTGAACATTGAGGTAGTATAAATAATTTGGTGCACATACTCAGGGCACAATTCTGTGTGTTAAGTTTGAATATCCATTTTCAAATAGGCTGGATTTTAAAAAAATGAAAACTCCAATGAAATATGCATCACCCTCCAATACTAAGGTATGGGAGTAAATGTTGGTAAAGCAAGTGTAGAGTCTCAGAATTCAAAGGACATAGAATGCAAGTAGAGCTTGCAAACATTATTTTGAAAGTTAAAGCACTTTTTTTTGAAAAAGAAGTGTTACTGTGTGTTGTTTGGTTTACAAAAAGTACATGTTCCTTTTAAAATTTAACAAGTAATTAGTTGCTTACAAGCTCTGAATGGAGGAAACATTTTGAAGAGAGGCAGGACAGATACAACAAAAAAATGAAACCTGTTCAAGCATTTTTCAACATTTCTGTATATTTTTCATTTTAATATGATCGTCATTTATATGTCATCCTGTAGGACACAGACTGTTACCTAATGGAAACCATCCATGTCTGTGATGAAGATAGATGTGAGACAAAGGCCATTTCTGCACTAGAGTGTTATAGTGCTATTATTCCACTTTCAACATCCTATAGAATCCTGGGATTTGCAGTTTGCCTCAAGATCCATCCCTAAGCCGCAAACCCCAGGATTCCATAGGATGTTGAAAGTGGATTAATAGTGCTAAAACATTCTAGTGTGGAAATGGCCAAAGTGGTCCTCATTGGGGTTGTAGAAGAGCAAGCCCATACCTTTGTGTCTACAGAAATTCCAAAACTCCTTTTCTAGCACAGGATTCTATGTTCAGAGACCAAACATCCAATTCACCTGTAGGTTAAATAATCAGAGTGACTTAAACCGAGATATTAAAACATAGAATAATATAATTTAACATGAAGCTTAGAAAAATAGTAAAAATTGAATAAGAAGGATGAGCAAACAGAATCCGTAAGACCTGTGGCATAAGCAGTTTGTCTCTCTTTGCACCGCCGCACTCCCCCACTGTATGTAGAGGAAGAAGGAACTACTCAGAGGAGGAGAGAAAATGGAATGTCGGAAGAAAGAAAGAAAGAGAGAGAGAGAGAGAGAGAGAGAGATTTTGCTTAGGATTGCAAAGTAAAGATTGCCTTTCTTACTTTCCGTCTGGTCTTTTCCACTGCCAGCAACTGCACCCAACATTTTAGCTCCAAGGGAATGCAGACTTCAAAAGAAGAAAAAAAGTAGTCATACATATATTAAAATGAAATCTAAGGGCCTTTCTGCACTACTGTTAGAGTGCTATTGTTCAACTTTCAACATCCTCTGGAATCCTGGGATTTATAGTTTAGGGAGCGGCACTTAGAATTCTCAGCCAGTGTTATATTTGATAACTGCTACAAGATTGACATATGCGCAATATTGGAAAAAAAGGGAGTATGTAGATATAAAAGAATGGAAACTCAAGGTTATGGACATGGTAGAAACAGAAAAGTTAACATTTTTATTGAGAAATAAGCCTATCCAGAACTTTGAAAAGGAATGGGGAGAAGTTTTGAATTGGATAAAGAAAAAATAAACAATGTAAAAGATATGTAATAAGCAGCAATGTAACAAAGTAAGAGTAATAATGTATGATTGTTGTTAAGTGGAAAATATGTATGTACTATGACAAACAAACAGATATAATTGGAAAAAAGAAGGAACAGGGGAAGGGGGGGATTATTTCTTTTATTTTTATTGTAAAATTTAATAAAAATATTTCAAAAAAAAAAAAAGAGCTGAAGGACAGGGAAAAAAAAGAATTCTCGGCCAGATTGCTCTTTGACCTCAGTAAACTACAAACCCTAGAATTCCACAGGATGTTGAAAGTGGAATAACAGCACTCTAACAGTGTAATGTGGAAATGGCCTAAGACAGTAACTGACAGATAATTCACCATTAGTAGCTAAGCAAAGCTCTAGAAAACAAGGAAGCCTTTATGTCATGGCAGTGATAAAATCGCTTCTGCATATAAAATATATTCCAATGTGAGAGTTTCCCTACTTAGTGCTGCCATAAAATTATTTATTTATTTATTTGATTTCTAACCCTTTCTCCAAAAACTGAGACTCACAATGAGATTAAAAGATAAAAACTCAAAAATTAAAACACAATTGAACAATTTTTTTTCCAGATGAATAAGCAATCAGATTTCAATTGCTGATTTGTGCACTACTACAACACATAAAGTAACACATAAAGTGTCAAAGTGTCATGGAAGAAATTAAATTTTGTTTAGAAGCTACCTTATCCCACTACAACCGAGATGCATATTCTTGCCCCTTCAGAGTTCCATGCTGTGATGTTGCTTGTTGGATCTGTATGCCAAGGCTGTGTCTGGTTTTGTTGTACTGTAAAGTAAGCTCCATCTTGGTGTCTTATGAATACAACACCCCATTTGTACTTTGTACTGATCATTTTATGTGTTGTATCCAGAATCTTGTGCAAGTTACTTACCCTTCAGCTTGACCTTGCTTTTTTTGTGACCTTTCTTTTGCAGGGTAGACAAAACTACAAACATCACTTATCCACTTGCATTCACTTCTTTATCCAGATTCACTGTCCGAATGACCTACTTTCCTTTGTGATTGCACAGGAGGATTCCCCACCTATTCTTTAAACCATCTAGGTTGTTTACTTGAACCTGGTTAAGACACAACATGGGGATTTTCCAATAAGTTCTTTTGATTCCAGAGTAGCTTATCTTTTGGATCCTGATCCACCCGCTGGAGTTTGAAGGCAGTCTTCCATGCTGTGTTCCAATTTTCGTCATGTGTGGAAGGTGAAATAGTTCCCCTTTTGTGAAAAGGCTCACTCCTGGTTCAGCTTGCAATTAGTGCTGCCCGTTATTGTCTCCAGTGCTACCAATCATTAGTTGCCCTGCTGCCCTACCACTCGCCAGCCTCAACGGGCACGAGCCACCACTTAAGAACAGAAAATACCCTTGTCTTTAAGATGCTGAAGGTGATGCTACTTCCTGTGCCATAGTCCCAGCCAAGAAAAGTACAGGGGAGTGCCAAGAAAAGCTCATGTAGCATAGGAGTGGGCAACTGCAAAGGGGTGGAAGCTCATATTGCTATTCCTACATAACCCTGATGGATGTCACTCTCCATTGAGACCCCCTGCATCTCCCAACACTCATAAATGGGGGTGGGGCAAGGAGAGCCAGTAGTGCCTCCAAATCTTTAGGGGAAGTTACTGATTATTTTGCCTAAAAATATGATAAATGTTAGAGGCATGGAAAGTGCTCATGGCGATTTGGTGTCTCCTAATTTGGTGGGGGGCACTGGGACTCTTGGAGGATGCAAAACTAGACTTGGGGACTGTGTTTGCCAGCCTGAGTCTTCTGGAATTGCCACCCCTTTTGCTGACTGTAAGTCAGGGTGGGCAACTTCAGTGGGTCCATGGACTCCCTTTGGGATCCACTGTGGCCTCACAGACTGCTAAGAATGACCCCTAAATGTGTGTGTGTGTGTGTGTGTGTGTGTGTAAAAGTTCAATTTTGCTTTCAAAAAGTGAGGTATATTTTGATGTTGCACAGTGATACTGTGGACTGCCATCTATTTAAAATCACAATTCCTGGAGAGTTCCAGGACATACAATTCATTCTGGAGCTTTTTGACAAGAGAAAAATGTCATGGGCTGAGGGCCATAAAAACCAGCTTTGGGGATGCAGTGCTCCCACTCCTGGTTTAAATAGTCATTTACACATTCCTGCTCCCATTTGCAGACTGTCCTATACCCCCACCCTGGTGAGTGAAGGTGAGTTAGTCGATAAGCTAGTTTAGCCTTTCTCAACCTTTTTTCAGCCAGGAGGAACCTTTGAAATAATTTTTAGGTTTCAGAGAACCACTTCATAAAAATTATTTTATCTACAGCTAATCACCATTTCTTGGAGAACTCCTAGAGACCTCTTGTAGAACCTTAGGGTTCCAGGGAACTCTGCTTGAGAAGATGTGAGATAATTAAAAACGTTCATGAATAGCATATGTAAATTTCACGTATGAATGTTGTTTTCAGAGTAGAATCCTATTGCAAAGTTAATGGACATTTGTAGTAGAACTGCTGAGAAGAGGCTTTTTCCCCCTATTTGCAATTGGTAACACGGAGAACATCAACATCTTAACATGAAGGCCAAAATGAATCTTCTAAATTGAGCTACCCCAGACTATATCATATGATTAATTTTGAAGCCAGAACATCTGTAAACTCATTTTAAAATTGACAGTTCAGAACATATTGTGAAATGTTACATTTGGCATGTTTGCTAGTGCACCAGATGTATTCCCAGTTTGCTTCCTAACTCACAACATAAAAGTGAATTTCCAATACATGCCTCGAAAATTAAGAAACAAACTTAAATATTAAAGAACAGGATCATAAAAAAAAGATACTGAGTACAAGAATTATAAAGAGGTCTCAAAGTGACCTTTCGTACATCTGTGTTGCTCTGTAAATATGAATGGAGCCCTTGGGAACATGAGCAGTGACGCATTTGGGAAGCAGATTCCTTTCATACTTAGTGCTGAAGTGCTTAAAAACAAGTTGGAGACTTAAATAGGAAGTGAAATAACCCATGAATGGGAACAACAGCCGTCTAAACTGACATCCTGTCTTCTGTAATTTCTCAGTCCTAGGGTGGCCACAGTGCTGGTGCACAAAGCTCCTGCAGCAATGTTATTCAGCTGGAGCAGTCTTATAGGGAATTCTTCAGTGGAAGATTTGCTTGGATAAATAAAAATCTTAATATGAGGGGAGAAAATAGGAGTATGTTCTATTTTAAAACCACTGTGGTGCTGTAGCTAAAGGAGCCAAACAGGAATCTCATTCAACTGTGGAGTGATCTGTATAGCTTTATGCAAGTCATGGACCTAATGCTTCTGGAGTGAGAAATGGATGATCATTTGTAGCAACCCCAGTTGGTTTTTTTTAAAAAAATGTTTATTTCTTTTGCTAAAAACATCCTCACGGTGGCAGGGGGACAATTTTGCCTTGATGTGGGGGCTTCTGGACTGTTCTAAGCCTAATGTGGGCCTTTTTTCAACTAGAAAATACAGTTCACTATTTTCCTTCTAAGTGGCAAACATGAAAACATGAAAAACTAACCCCCATAGCCTGTAGGAGTTTTGGAGAAGAGATGCCTTAGTAAGTTTTTAAAAAGAAATCAACAGTGGGTGTGGGAGTACAGCTTCTGCAGATAGTGGGAGATTCCCACCCACACACCCCATTCCTATCCTATGAGTTGGTGGAGGTACAGCCCAGGGAGGAAGGGATATGCCTTTCCCTCACCTGCATGCTGCCACCATGGTAAAAGCACTCCAGTCACCAGTGAACTGTGTGAAAAATACATAGCTGCAGGTTATGTTATTTCACTTCACATGTACTTGTAATTGGAGAGCCAGCGTGGTGTAGTATTAGACTAAGACTCTGGGAGACCGGGGTTTGAATCCCCACTCAGCCATGGAAATCTCCAGGTAACTTTGGGCAAGTCACACTCTTTCAGTCTCAGAGGAAGGCAATGGTAAACCTCCTGTGAACACATCTCTGCCTCAGGGTTGCAAAAAATCAGAAATGACTTGAAAGCACACAATAACAACAGTAATTGTAGTGTGGTTTGCCCTTGAATGGATTTTTTCTTAAGTCAGCCTGGGCCGAACCTTTGACACTATGGTGTAATGAGGGGAAGCTTTAAGCCTCTGTGTTGTAGGTGTCAGCTGTCCATTGTCAGGCAAGAGAATGCCAAGATATTTAGCAACCCAACAGATAAAGCTTAGCAGTCCCATAAATCTTGCCTAGTCAGGGTGGAAGCAGAAGCAAAATCCAGTGTTGGTCCAAAGGTCAGGAATGCAGTGGGCAGCAAGGTCAGACAGCCCAAAGATCAGAGAAGGCAGGCAGATGACAAGCAGGGACTCTGTAGGAGACACAGAGATAAGGGTGGACAAACACAAGACTTCTGGCATTGAGCCACTGCCCTCTGCCTTCCTTAAGAAGACTGGAGCCAGCTGGCTCTCATCCCAGCCTGATTAGCTCCTGGTGTGCTTGCATCCCCTTGTCCTCCTTCAAGGCTGCTGTTTACCTGGGGAAGCCAAATCCTGGGCCATGACACTATCCCCCACCCCAAGAACCCCATGAACAACCTGCAGCTCCTGCAAGAACTGGTCTGTGGCCAGAAGAGTCAAAGAAGGTGAAGACAAGGAGAAGAAGCAAGGATGGAAACCATATTTAACAAAGAATGGGGTCAGTAGCGTCAAGCAGTGGAGGGCATTGTATGCCAATTCTGCTACAGCAAGGAGTGTGATCCAGTTACCCTGATGAAAGTTAACAAAGGACCACAAATATTGTTCCAAAATCCTGTTCATCTGTTCCATCTGTCCCTCTGATTGGAGGTGGTAGGCAGAGGAGAGATGGAGCTGCAACCCCAGCCCCTTCAGGAGTGCCCTCCAAAAGTGAGCAGTGAATTGTGGGCCCTCTATCCAATACCAGATGTTTGGATAGTTCATGCAGGTGGAACACATTACTCAGGAAGAGGTTGGTGGTCCCTCGGGCCATGGGCAGACTCACGCAGGGTACAAAGTGTGCCATTTTTGTCAGGGTGTCTGCAACCACCAAGATGGTTGTTGCCCCTTGGATGGGGACAGATCCATTATAAAGTCCAGCAACACAGCTTGCTGGGGATGCTCGGGAGTCAGCAACAGAAGGAGCTGCCCCACTGGCTTGTCCAGAAAATCCTTTGCCTGGTAACAGACTGGGTAAGAGGCCATATATTGCTCCACCTTGGGCCTGAGACAAGGCCACCAAAAGTCCCTGGCCACCAAAAGAAGGGTCTTGAAGCAGCCAAAATGCCCTGACAGAAGACTGTTGTGGCACAAACGCAACCTGGTCCCCTGCAGAGGTCCAGGGGAGATATAATAACAGTCCCGGAAGCACAGCAGGTCCTCATGCATCATCCAATGATGCAGTGTGCCACCAGGCAAATCCTGCAGTTCCTGCTGCTGGCACTGTGCATGGGGGTCCTGCCATTGTTGGTCCCATAGCTCCAGAAAGTAATCCCCCAGAGCCTGTGTGGCAGCAAAACTCTCCAGGGGCAATGTCAGAGCCCAACTCCCTGCCTGTGCCTCTCTACCAGCAAAGAAGGGGAGGCAAAGGTACTTGCCCTAGAAGGAAAAGGAGGCAGCAAGGAGTACCCAACACAAACAACTAATGGAAACGTTGAGCTGAGCCGAGCCAAGCCAAGGTCTAATCCAAAAGGTCCAGGAAGCGGAAAGTCCATCCAGAGGGGTCGAGGGAGCTGGAGCACAAGGGTCAAGAGGCTTGTGTACTAATTTGCTACAAGCAAACAGCAAGCCATGCTGACAGACTCAAATAGCCACTGAAAACAGGTGTTACTTATCATTGTTTCCTTAATCTAGCCAACACAGCTTCCCTCTGAGCTGTCCGTTTCAGCCTCCACTGTGATTGGAGGCTGAGGGGCTCAGGTGACTGTAATTCTTCCAAATCACTGCTGGTCCCTTCTCCCATTGGAGCTGGCTGGGGCAACTCTGCCTCTGCCTGTCTTTCAATTGATGAGAATGTTTACAAGCTGGTTTGGTCAATCACTGGCTCTGTTCCTAGCACAATCAGTTGCTCATCGACGTCAGAGCCATCATCTATCACAGGCAAGACCATGGCTGGCTGGGAATGAGCGTTGAGCCCCATGTACTCCTGCTTCCAGGACAGCATGTCTGGTCATTTGTTCTGGCTGCTGAGGATATACATGATCTTGAAGTTGAAGCGAGTGAAGAATTGGGACCACCAGATCTGCCTCTGGTTCACTTTGTTGGCTGACTATTTAAGATATTTATTTATGTGTTTATTTATTTATTTAATTCAAGATATTTCAGGTTTCAGTGATTGGTTTGAACTTCAGTTGGGTGCTGGGCTTCTTCCAGCAAATAGTGCAAGGTTTTGAAGGCCACCTTGATGGCCAAGAGCTCCTTGTCACAGATGCTGTAATTCCTTTCCACCAGTTTGAGCTTACAGTAGTACCCAAAAGGGAAGAGCGTAGAGGACTGCGAGTCAGCCTGCAGTAATACAGCACCTATGGTGACATCAGAAACATCAGTCTCCACAATGAACTGATGAAATTATGTACTGGAAGGATGGTCTGGGAGGCAAACATGGCCTTCAAAATGTCCAAAGCCTCCTAGGCTTTGGCATCCTAAGCAAAGGCTACCTTCTTCAGCAGGGCAGTCAAGAATACTATCATCTGCGCAAACCAAGGAATCAAAGAGCAGTAGTAATTCGGAAGCCCCAAGATGCACTGCATGGAGGAGGCTGCCAGGACAAAATAACCTTCACCTTGCAAAGGTCAATGGCAATGCCATCAGCTGAGATGTGGTGACCCAGGAAGTCTAACAAACTCACACCTAGTGAGCTTGGTTAAAAGGCAATGTTCCTGCAGTCTCTGGCGCATGGTGCATACGTGCCTTTCATGGTCAGCAGCAGAGCCAGAATAAATCAAGATAAATCGAGATGTCATCCAAATAGATGATGATGATGAAGCAGTCAAGGAGGTCACAGAACATATCATTCATGAAATGTTGGAAGACATTGGGGGCATTAGTCAGGCTAAAGGGCATCACAGTATATTCAATCAAGTATGAAACACTGTCTTCCATTTGTCCCCCTCCCAGATGTGTACCAGATTGTAGCTCCTCCTGGTAAGTCCAGATTGGTGAAGACCTTAGCCCCTTGCAGCCTCTCCAAAATCTCTGAAATGAGTGGCAACAGGTACGAGTTATAGACAATGATCTGATTTAACTGGCAGCAATCATTGCAAAGCCTCAGTTCTCCTGACTTCTTGATGAACAGCATGGAGGCCTCAACTGGTGAGGAGGAGGGTCATATAAAATCGCTCTTCAGGTTTTTTGCAATGAAGTCTCACAAGGCTGCCAACTCTGGCTCTGACAAAAGAGTAAATCTGACCCACCAGAATCTGGGCTCCAGGAATCAGATCAATGGGGCAATCAAAAAGTTGATGAGGTGGCAACTGGTCAGCTTCCATCTCACTGAACAAGTCGGCAAACTCCGCATACTTTGCAGGCAGGCCAGCAAGTGCACCCCGTCTCCATGCTGGCTGCCAGGGTTGGCTGAGCATGACACATATGCTCCTTGTAGCTTGGTGCTCCAAAAATAATTTCCCTCCAGCACCAGTTGATGTGGCCTAAAACAGTGGGGAACTGAAGTGCAAAAGCCAGATAGAACTCTACCTCTTTGCCATGAATTCCCATCTGCAATTGCAGTTTATCCTTGGCTAAGTCCTGAAACCTGTGTTCAGCCATCAGTGGTCTCCACCACTAGAGGTGGTTGGATGGAGTCCCCTGTCAGTCAACAAAGTCTATGTCCATGAAATTGGCAGTAGCCTCCAAGGCTATCATGGCCCAGGTTTGGACTGACAGTTTCCCTGTGGAGGTGTCAGAGTGACAGGTAACACCAGGTGTTTAGAGGGAGTGTCACGTGGCATCTGGACATTAGCAGTATAAGCCAATCCCTAGTTTAGTGCCCCCCTAAACTGGACAGGTTCCATTTCCCTGCCAGCTGGAGGAACCCCTCTTAGCTGGGCGTGTAGCTGCTAGATGACCCTGGTCCCCACAATAGAGGCAGAGGCTCTCGCAATATCTTTGTGCTTTCTCCACAGATGTCAACTGAGGCCAGACACCCTCAACCTGCCTAGGCTCCTCTGCAGGTGGGAATTCCAGTGTGGGTGGAGGTGGGAAACGCTGTGGAAGGGTGGCAACCAGCCAGTTCCAACCACAGAATTTATGTTGTTGCAGGCAACCATCAGCCTTGAGGCAGTGAATCAGGCTTTGCAGATCCCCTGGGCACTCAGTACGGGCCAGTTCATCAAGAATTGGGTCCAACAATCCTTCCTGGAATTGATCCACTAAAGCAGTGTGATTCCAGGCTAAATCCTGAGTCAGTAGCTTAAACTCACTGGCATACTTGGCCATTGACTGGCTCCCCTGTTTGAGCTCCTGTATTTGGCTTTGATCCATGTACATGGCCTGGAGCTGTTGGCCAAAGGCATCAAAGTTGTCCAGTAGGGGGCTGTGCTGTTGCAATAACGTCATGGCCCATTTGACAGCACTGCCAGAAACCAAGCTGATAACAAACCCCATCCTATGTTGGTCCGTTGGAAAGTCCTCCACCCACAGGCTCATAAACAGAGTACACTGCCCCACAAAAGCTGGAAAGTTTGCTAGAGTTCCATCAAACTTCTCAGGGCAGGCTAGGGGGCACTTTCAGTGGGAGACTACCAGGGCTGGAACTGCAGCCGCTGTAGCCTGCAGCTGAGCAGTTAAGTCTGCAACTTGCTGAGCCAACTGGTTTCTTTCAGCCAACAGCCATTCATAGACTGCAGCTGGCTCCATAGTAGCTGACAGCTATATGAGTTGGTTCCAGGCAAGCAGGTGTTAAAGGGGCCAGAAACAAACTATCATAGGTGCCAGCTGTCTATTGTCAGGCAATGGAGTACCAAGATATTCATCAGGCCAAGGGATACAAATTAGCAGTCCAATAATGCTTGTCTGATCAGAGTGGAAACAGAAGTGAAGTCCAGTGTTGGTTCAAAGGTCAGGAATCCAGCGGGCAGCAAGATCAGACAGTCCAAAGAAAAGGCAGGCAGACAGTGAGCGGGGAATCTGTAGGAGACACAAAGACAACAGCAACAAACACATGCCCTTGTTTCTGATGTTGAACCACTGCCCTCTGCCTTCCATAAGAAGGCTGGAGCCAGCTGACTCTTGTCCCAGCCTGATTGGCTCCTGATGCACTTGCATCTGCTTGTGCTCTTTCACGGATACTGTTCACCTGGGGACGCAGAGTCCTGGCCCATGACACTTTTCTCCTGCCATGGTCCTTATTGGAATCCTCCACCATGGGAGGAAAGAAGAGGAGATTTTATCCCTGGCCGTCCCATGTGAATAATGTGTGAACTGGGCCCAAGCTCTCTCCTGCCTCTTTTTCCTAAGGCCCAACTGGCATCTATACATTTGCAGCTTCTTGTTATGTAATCTGGGGCGGGGGGCTAGAAAAAAATGACAAACAGCTGTACTCTTGAATGACTAGGAGTACCCCCAAGTATGTAAAAAAAACACTCCTAAACTACCTAAATGACTTTTAAGTGGCTCCATTTCACTTCCAGACAGACAGGAATTCTGCCTTCTAAATTCTGTATTAGAGGAAATACTGTTTAGAAGCAGTATGTTCTGCATGCCACATGAAGGGGATGAAAACAACAGGAGGACATTACTGTTACACATTGTTGGCAAGCTGGGGGTTGTGCTCATTTACAGGGCAGTCTTATGCATGTTTACTCTTACTGCCTGCATGCACACAAAACAATGCAAGTCCACAACTGGCAGGAATCCTGCTTACTGGTAACAAACAATAAGATGTGCATGCTGTTTGGTTATTCCCCTTTGGGTCTTCTTTGAAAAGAATTAACAGTAATCAGGATCTTACCAGGCAGATAAAGCTTAGCATCAATATTGGAACCAGAGCCCCTAGTTTCTTTCTTCTCTTAACAAGAATTTGTAGTTGTTTTTTGTCCCTGCAGGAGGGACAAATAAGACTCCAGGTAGAGGGGTGGTGGTTGCTGAGTCTCATATGATTGGGGTAGTGAATCCGCTCTACTCTCAGGTCAGATTTTAAAGGAGTTGTCTCCAGTGCTGAACCTATTTTGGAAACAGGGTTCAACACCTTGGATTGGGCTCTTAAAGTTTATACTAAAGCCCAAAGCAGGTTCACTGCTCCACTGACTTGCATGCCACCAGTTACTGGTGGTCCAAGTCCAGCCTTAATGCAAAGCTTTGTTTGACTAGTGTGTCCCCTGGCAGCTGTTTCCTCTCTTGTTTGCAAGAGGAGTCAAAGAGGAGCAATCAGACAGGCTTTGCACCCACGCACTTCCTCGTCACTACTAATTAGCCAACATTCCCAGCAATTTGTGTGCTGTATTTAAGTAATATATTATGAAATTTTCCCAGAGAATTATGGAACTTTTTTTAAAAATTACCAGATACAACACCCAGCTGAAAGAAAATAGTTTTTAAAATTGTGTGGGGGGTGTTCTTTAAAAGGAACAGTTTAATATTTGCCAGTTTCCTGTCTAGTCAACAGAGAAAAAGAAGAGAGAACATTGACAAATTTGTTTTTCTTAACCTCAGGCAACTGTTAAACAATAAAAAACAATTTCCTATGCTTCAGTCTGCCCTGGATCTACATCATATATTTTCTATTTTAAAATTACAGATGGCTTTAATTTGGTCAAGGATTAGATAGCATCAGTGTTACTGGTATATGCATGACCTAGCAAGAATTCACAAGTCCTAACAGCATACCAGTGGAGTAATAGAAAAGTGGAATATTGCCCAAAATAAACTAAATCATACTTGTTGTCCAAGACAAAAGAGTATAAAAGAAAGGCCAGACATTGCTTGATTATCCTTCACAACAGTCAACAACAGGAAGAAGCTGACATTACATTAGCCACTGCCCATCCTTCCCGTTCTGAAGTATTCAGTTCTGTTCAGCTCTGACTGTTAAGTGGATAAAAAGGAGGATAAAATCCATCACTTTGTACTTTTTTCAAAGCCAAACTGGTCCATTCTAGTAATACACAGAGTAGAAACATTGTCATGCTAACATATTTTAAATAACCCAGGCTTCCCAATGGGCTTTTTCACACTTGGCGAAGAAAATGCCCTGTTCTGTTACTTACTGGACTGGCGTGCTCCCTCAGAGGATCCAGGCTGATCCGGAGCAGTGCGCGGCCACGCTACACACTGCTCCGGGGACGAAAATGGCAGCTTCCGGTTGGTGGAGGCTCTCCACCAACCGGTGAAGCTCGCCAGCCTAAAGCCCACCCCCGGAAGATCTGCAGGCTCACGCTGGTGCGAGCCTGCAAATCTACACCGGAGCACAGCCACGGAGTGGGGCGTGCCGCACTGTTGAAAGACCTGTTTTAAGCAGTCTTTCAATAGCACGGCGAGCGATCACTTCTGGTCATTCCGGAGCGGGCTGAAGTCCGGAACTACAGAAAGTAGTCTAGACCTAGTCCGCCCCCAAGTGCAAACGTCCTCGCTGGAGGACGCTCTGCCCCGTTGCAAATGCAAAGTGCGGAAAAGGCCAATCTCTTCCGAGGCCACAGCATACTTTGATTTCTGAGGCCATTTCCACACTAGACTGGTGTAGTGCTATTATTCCACTTTCAACATCCTATGGAATCCTGGGGTTTGCAGTTTAGGAAGGGGTCTCAAAGGCCCCTCCCTCAAAGGCCCCTCCCTAAACTGCAAAGCCCAGGATTCCATAGGATGTTGAAAGTGGAATAATAGCACTATACCAGTCTAGTACAGAAATGGCTTGAGAATGGTTGAGTTGCAGATGCAGTCGAAACGTGAAACGTATGCACTTTTTGCACTTTACAAGCTGGGCTCATAATATGCTTATGGTGAGCCATTCCTTGAAGAGGTAAATGAATAGAGCAAAAAGTAGACTAGATTAATAGTGGACAACATGCTTTAAGGATGTTTTTGTAGCAAGCGAAATCATGATCTATTCTTGTGATAAAATGTAATTGTGTCATCAGATACAGGCATACCTTTGTTAACAAAGTCTCTAACAAAAAAGCTCCTTTTCACAACATCTTTTTATACCCATGCAGCTTCCCCTTTTCCTTTTGTCTTCTGTTGCTGGGCATTTTTAAGCAGCACTGATATAGGGAGAAGCATAGATGTTCAGTGTTGGGTATAGCAGTGTGTCTGCAGTAAATGTTGCCATGAAGTTTAAGCTGGGAAAGGATAAGTTTTTGCTCAAGGTGATCATGTGCTGTAGCCGTGTATGCCTCTGTACTCAACAGGCAAGATGAGCAGCAGGTGCCTCCAGAATACCTTGTTAAGCACATTTGAATGACAAAAGATAGAGAAAGGGGGTAAGCAGATAAGCCAGCCTCACCAGTTCCCCCACTATGTTAAAAAGAACAGATCTCTAGAAGTTTGGCCACCAAAATGTAAATAATAGGAAAAGAAAAGAAGTCCCTGGGTGCATTTTGGGAGAAGCTTTCAAATGGCCTCTTGTTGTTGTTGTGTGTCTTCAAGTTGTTCCTGACTTATGGTGGCCCAAAAGTGAATCTATCACAGGGTTTTCTGGGGCTGAGAATATATGACATGCCCAAAGTCACTCAGTGGGTTTCCATAGGCCAAGAAGGGAATTGAACTCTGGTCTCCAGGGTTGTAGTCCAAAACTTAAACCACTATACCATGCGGGTCTAGAAGATCTGAAATGTTTTTGTTTGCTTAAGCAAAACGCACCTGATGACCTGACCTGGTTACTTCATTTCACACATAAATATTGTTAGCATTCAAAGCCATAGCCATGTTAGTCTGGATCAGTATGCAAAAAGATATTTATGCAAAGGGATATTGTGGCACCTTCAAGACTGAGAGAAACGAGTTCGTAGCATAAGCTTTTATAGACTGAGGCCCTTTTCGCATGAAATTTGTCATGCGAAACGGCATCTGGAGCATCGCGCCATTATGAGGAGCGTTTCAGATGACATCCTCGCAATTGTGCGACGCTGCCAGGGCCGGCAGGTGCTGATCGTGCACTATATCATTTCCAGCTTTTAGCCGAAAATGGTGCGTGGTCGCGCATCACTCCAGGGCCCCGTGCGCACTTACCGTCCATGCAGAGCTCCGGAGCCACAGCCCTCGCACTTCCTCCCCCAGCGCAGCCTGGAAAATACCCGGCTGCGCTGTGGAAAGAAGAGGCAGAGCCCTTATGTTGCTTGCCAGCCGGCAGGCAGCTCCTGCAGAGCAGAAGCAGCGGGGACGCGAGAGCCTCACGGAAGAGGCTGCTCGCGTGATCCCCGCGCAACCGCACCAGACGGAGGTAAGTTGCGGAAAGGGCCTGAGTCTACTTCGTCAAATGCATCTGACAGAGGAGACTCAGCCTACAAAAGCTTACACTACAGACTTCTTTCTCTCAGTCACAAAGGTGCTACAATATCCCTTTGCATAAAAAATAAATAAAACATTTACTGAAGCCTGTTGAACTGCTGCTCTTTTCATAGTGTAGGATCCTGTCCTCATTCTTTCCTTGTTTCTGTCTCTAGAACCCAATTTTCTGTTAAGTAATGCCCGGGAACTTACTTACTTAGTTAGCTGAGGTACACCTGTAACGTCTTTGAAGACAAATGCACTAAACATCAGTTTTGAAAACATTTATTGTAAAAGAAAAAGGAAACTGACGTGAACATCATAAGAGTACTCCTTTTCCACATATTCAAAACTTTATGTATACATATAGGAGGATGGTCTAAGCAGCTCCCAAAGCCAACAGTAGTGTTGTTGCCTGACAAGTATATGGAGCTTCCCCTGCCATAAGCTTGGATACTGCTTAGCTAAGTTTATCCAAATTCAGCATAATCTTAGATGGAATAAAGTTTAGAAGCAACACAGTACAAATGACAACATTGCCTTTGGTACCTTTGGATACATTTACATTCTTACATTGGAAAAGAAATGTAAGAACTGGTAATGCTTTTGTTTTGTTTTGCATAATGAAAAGTGTTTACTTGTTCCTTTTGGTGGGCAAAAACATTTTGGGGGAGAATTTTAAGTTTTCTCCTCCAAATGTTACCCATCTTGTCACTCTTTTAGCAGATTAAGGGGGAAAAAAGGAATTAGTGGTGAAAATATAAGAAAAGTAATGAGTTGCCCTTTAAAAGATTGTAAAGTAATGGCAAAAAGTGACTACATAAAATTGCAACAAATAATATTGATGATTCCTTTAGAAAATGACTTTCCAAGCACAGCTGGATCCTTTGTGCCTTTACTGTAGCAAAAATATACTCCAGCATTGGAAAGATAAATATTCACTGTCCATTGTTCAATAGTCAGAGGGAAAAATGCAGCGACCTGCATTTTATGGAAACAGGGAGAGGTGTTTTTGTTTTGACGTATGGTCAACTTATATTATTATGCTCAACCCATGATTATATCCTAAAACCCTTGTTATCCTTCCCTTTCCACCTTTTTCTTTTCCCTTTCTTCTCTCCCTCTCCCTTTGTATTTTTTTCAAAAAAAACTGTTTTATTTTGTTTTTTAATTACCAAGTCGCTTTCCAAGCCCTAGATTGGAGTAGTATCCCAAATTTATATGGCAGGAACTCCTACTCCAGTTCAGTTCACTAAGTGAGAAGTGTTAAAAAAATATCCTCATTCCTTCAAGCAAAGCGTTAATCTTTACAACAGGTAGTAGGTTCCTGCAGTCATTTAGGCAGCACTGGCAAGCCATATTGCATACTGGCAATCTTTGAAAAAAACATCATCAATGATGAGATGGTTATTAAAGCAGGTATAGTAGGAATAGCAGCCATCCAGGAAGGTACATGAGGAGAGTGTAATAGAGCTGGGGAATTTCAGACTATTCATATAGTTTGCCCTTGGATGATTGATTTTTTAAAAAAAGGAAAAACAGCTAGCAGAGGTGGAAGAAACAGTTCCTTTGGAGAAATTCAAACCTCAGAAGGAAACCACCATGAAAAACTTCTTGAATAATTAGCCATGCTTTAGTTGTGATCAAAGACTGGATCTCCTCCACACTGAAGCACTGACCATGACTGCTGATGATAATTTCCCATTCATCCTGTGGCTATCATGACATATGTCTGAGACCATAGGAATTGCAGACTGATAATATTTCTCATTTGAAATAGCTGTGTAAACCAAATAACGCTGACTAGTGGGAATAAAAGTATGATCTGTATGCTATCTTACCAGGAAAATCTAAATTGTTAACGCACTGTAGCGGGCTATAATTTCTCTGAAAACTTCTAGAGAAGCAGTTCTTTATCCTGCAAAGATCTTACTTTCAAAAGCCAGGATGACTGATTTTGCTTTTTGGAGACATAGGAGTGAATGCCTGTATTGTGTCATCACATATGACAAAGGCAAGAAAGAGCTTTTGCACAGAGTTGTAGATACAACACATATAAGCACTCTGCCTCTGCACGCAGAAGAATCCTGTAAGGTGAAATTTATAAGCAGTGTCTACTATATTCTCTTCTCGTAAGTGTCAGTTGTCAAACTATGAGTTCATGTGTAGCAACAGCATCTCACAAACAATAAAATGCCCCAGCACTGCCCTTTGTCATGCCAAGAAAGAAATTCAAAAGTTGTACCTCAAAATTACATAGTTGTAAACAGCACCTTGTTACCATGCTATACACCCCCAATCTGGATACAGTATGATTGGCTATAAACATTATTTAATTGGCATAAAATAAACATAATCTTGCACTTATGGCTGAAATGCTCTGTGGAAATTACAAGGACTATGACTGGAAGCTTCCTGAAGCTAGGACAGGCCTTAGCAAGGCCAGGTCATAAGTTTAGGGGAATCAATTGGAAAACTTAACCTAAAACCTCTAAAGTACCCAAGTCTATGGCCATTTCCACACTAGCCTGTTATAGCGCGATGATTCCACTTTCAACATCCTCTGGAATCCTGGGGTTTGCCGTTTCGGGAGGGGCCTACTGGCCCCTCCCGAAACTGCAAACCCCAGGATTCCAGAGGATGTTGAAAGTGGAATCATCATGCTATAACAGGCTAGTGCGGAAATGGCCTATAAAACAATAGCAAACAAAGCTGCTAGAAGGATCACCTAGAATCTCACATCCTACTATCTCTTTCCCATGGAAACAGTCCTTTTGTTTTTCACTTCTCCAGTAATTAAAAGGCTCTAGTGATTTCCTTCAATGCTTTGTCACCTGGCTGCAAAGGCAATGAGAACCTTCCAGACTCTTTGTTGGCTGTACCAAAGAGTAATTCACACATATCCCTCAGGATAGAAAAATGGTATTTAAGCCCCTAACTTTTTGCTCACACCTTATACACATGAGGTGTGTCATGCTGCGCGAGGCCCCCTCCCCTTTCAGTTCATTGTATAGTCCTCAAGCTCCCTCAGTACGAGAAACCTCATCTCGGTCTACTGCTGCTTCAGAATCGGTAAATATCGCCTGCTTCATCTTAGTGCTCCTCACTATCCACCTTTTCATCTCTTTCTTTCAGTTAGCCTTGTATGGTTGTGAGACTGTTTGCTTGCAGGTGTTTTGGAATTTCTACCCAATAAAGACACTGGTGTTTTTTTAAAATTTCCTACAGTCAATACTGTATATACTGGTGAAAAGATCCCATAAGGCACCCCACCTCTTGCAGACCTCCCTTTTGCGTTATATTTCTTCACCTTTTCATGGAGGCACAGGCATTGCTGGAGGTCGTAAAGGTGCGCCATCTTTTGGGGTAACAATCTTGCCTGGGCAGATGCTTGACAGCATGGGACACAGGAACTGTAGACCTTTCAAAACTATAAGACTTAGAATTTGCCATACAAATACCCATTTTGTTTCCTCTGGAAGGATCCTGGCCAGTTCTGATATGTTGCTTCTGACTAGTTGGGCTAGAAAATCTTACACAGGCAAATTTCATAGTAGAGAAGTTCACAAGATATAATTTATTGTGACTGAACAATTTATTGTGATTGTTTGGTTGGTGGGGTTGTAACTAGACTCACTTGTTGCTATACTGCAGTCTTCAAAATAACTTTGAAACTGGGCTGCTTAAAAGGATTCTGGAAATGGTAGTTCTGTGAGAACAGAATAGGGATTTTCAGCACTAATCAGCTCAGGAAATCCCCTGAATTATTTCCAAATGATTTTGAAAGTGTAGTGCAAGAGCTAGAGCCTGTGTCAGCAATAAGTAATGTGCAGCATGCATGTGAGACAAAAATAAGTTACTATTTGAGAAATACATGTTATTTTATTTATACATTTCCATGCTACTCAGTATGTTCAATATGTATCAGCTCTGAAGAAGCAGCCAAATAACTTTTTGAAAGCAAAGAAAGACTAAATAATATAAATAATCCCTGTAAATGTTTAGTAAACTTTGTTATCATTATGTATTTTACTACTAACTGGGGAAAATTAGCTCCCATCACAGTAATCCTGCTCCCTACTGTGTGACTAAGTATGGATTCCTTCAGGCCCCCTAGATCTCAGAAATGGCCTGCTCAGCCACCGTTTTGCTTCTCAGTTCCTGTCCTGGTCTCAGCTAAGCTGCTGCCCAAGACATTCTCTGTGTGGAGCCTGGGACATCCCGACACCACAGATACACTAATGCAACATCACCATATAAGATGGAAGCCTGAGTGAGCACTATAGGGGGCAGGGGATATTCTCTAGATCCTAGTGATGGGGCAATGATGTCCTCCTCAGATTTCCATCTTCTAACTGCAATCTTCCTCAGGTTTGCCAACTCCTCTCCCATCCATCTAGATTTGTGTTCACACTTTTTCCTTTGAGTGGGTTCAATTTCTATCTTATCTCAGTTTTTGTTGATCTTTCTATACTATTGCTCTTGTTTTGTAAACCTGTATCATTTGGGGGCTGTAGGCTAACCTTGTTTTTCCACACGTAAATGTCTTCTTGATTTTATGCCTGGATATAGTTCTCATTGTGCTATGTTGTAAATACTACTTGACAGAGATACTAAATACTATTTCTGTTACCCTTGGCTTACACTGCTGTGAACATATCTGTGACGAACCTGATGGGAGGGGGTCTTAACAACAGAGCCTCCTTGGCAACTGAGAGTGTTTAAGCTGATTGGCTGGTGAAATGGAACCTTGGATAGCCCAGGGGAGGGGCTGGTAGAAAGAGGAAAATAACGGATTTTAACTGTCTGGTGTGTGTTTGAAGAAGGGTGTGATTTGTGGTGTGTTTGGGAGAGGTTGGAGATTCGAAGAGCTCTGTGGGAGAGAGAACTGAGAAATTGGGTGTACGAGAGATAGTGAATGAATTGAAAGAGAGAGAGAAGAATGATGTGCTGCTTATAAATTTGAGATACAAAACGCATTTAAAGCAACAGTGTTACAATAAATATTTGAAGTTTTGTGTTCCTTAAAACAGTGTCAGAGAGTCTCATTTTGAATCCTGGTATATACACGCTACCAATAGTATCATCTTGACCTTAGTGCCAACAGTACCACAGTCTTGGAAAATATAAATCACTGCTGATCCTTACATCTGGGAGAAGGGCAGATTTAGGGAAGGCAGTAGAGGGGGAGAGTCCTGAAAAGAAGAAGCCAAGGGGTGGGGAAGAGTGAGGAAGGGACTGCGTTCTCAGAGAGGCAGACCCGCTTGTCCTGGCCCTGGCTTGATTCAGAGATCTCCCTGGCTATTCAGACCTGAACAGAAAGAGGTGTCAGGCTGGGCAGGCCTTGAGTGTGAGGTTTGGGTGCGCCTTTCACACACAGGTTTTTTTGCACATTTTACAATATCCCTCACTGGACCTTAGAAGGCCCCATTCTTAAAACTGATTTCCCCCCCCCCGAAATGTCCCTGTTCTATGCCCAGCAGAGAGGTCTTCTTTGAACTAGAGACTAAATTGGTAGTAGAAATATAAGATCAGGAGGTCTAAATGCCCCAGGAATATTTTGGAGATGCTAATTCTCCAAACACTGAACACTGTTTTGCTGATAGTGAACAAATGAGTGAATTGGAAGACCAAATGAGACGTTATTGTACCAGAGCCTATAAAGAAATAAATCCTAGGCCTTATTCACCAAAGATAATTCTGTTAGCAAACCAATTAGGAGTATAGTAACTTTGATTAGTGGTTACTTTATGACCAGTACATCCCAAATGTATCAACACAACAGAATGATATTTTAATCAACATTTGGAAAGGGTAGCAACTTGTATCTTTGAAGTGGGAATTCAGCACTCTTTCAGTTGCTGTGGACTGCTGCTCACACTATACAATGTGCACATACCATGCTGACATCTGCTGCTTTGTTGAATCCTTCTGTATACTTTGACAGTCTAGATTAAATTGTGTGTGTCCATGTATCCTACACAGGACAGGCAGTTGACACTTTCAAGTTCCCCTCTAACTCTTTTTATTAGGGCTGTTGGGAGTTACAGGGAAGTTCAGCTCTCCTAACTCATGCAGTCCTTGTTTTTATCTTACATGTTTTTTATCCAGTTGTTAATTGCTGTTAAATTGACTTCAACTTATAATGATCTTACAAAAGAAACTCCGAATCACCATGTTATCAACACCCCTGCTCAGGTCTTGTAAACTCAGGGCTATGGCTTCCTTGATTGAATCTATCCACCTGTAATACAGTCTTCTTGTTTTCCTACTGCCTTCTACCTTGCCAAAGTATCAGTGTCTTTTCTAGTGAGTCTTGTCTTCTCATGATATGTCTGCCATTCACCAGTCGCAGCTTAGTCATTTTCTAAGGCAGAGCTTTGCAAACTGTGTGTCACATTAGTGCGTCAGCTGCAGTGTGTAGGTGTGTCATGCCAACATAACAGATGGAGGGGCTGCCTCTCCACTGCCGCCCCAGGCCGAAGAAGACCCTAGAGGGGGCGGCAACAGGCCAGGCCTGGGTGGAAGGGCTGCCTCTCTCGCCTGCTGTCACCGCCACCTCAGGCCAAGGAAGACCCTGGCTCGGGTGGTGGTGGCGACAGGCCAGGCTCGGGTGGAGAGGCTGCCTCCACTTACTGAATTACTTACTGAATTACTGTGTCATGAAATGGTGCTATGTCTAAAAATTGTGTCACCAACATGAATAGTATAGAAAGCTCTGTTCTAAGAAAAGTTCAGATTTGGTTTGCTCTAGGGTATGTATTGTCATTTTGGCAGACTCAGATATCTCCAGAACTGCCTTCCAGCACCATATTTCAGGTGAGTTGATTCTCTTCCTATCAGATTTTTTTCACTGTCCAATTTTCACAACCATGCATAGAAATTGGAAATACTATGGCATGGACAATCCTAAGTTTGATATTCAACTATATATCTTTACACTTGAGGATTTTGTCTAGTTCATTCATAGTTGCCTTCCAAGTTCTAGCCTTTTTCCGATTTCTTATCTTTGACTATCTCTGTTTTCATTGCCTCCTTTAAAATTATGTAAATCATTGATGGTCATTATTTTGTTTTCTTAACGTTCGATTGTAAGCCTGCTTTTGCATTATCATCCTTGACCTTATTCAGTAGTTCCAAGTTTTTGCTATTTTCTGCTAGTAGTATAGTGTCATCCGCATATCTTAAATTGTTGCTATTTCTTCCTCCAGTTTTGAAGCCTCCTTCCTATGAGTCTAATCCACTTTTCAGTGTACAGGTTAAACAGATGGGATGATAAAATGTAGTCTTGTGTAACTGTTTTGCCAAGGTTACATATCAGGAGATCAAAATTAGGCATATTAATTTTGTTGAGAGCCTCATAAAAGAAAGGTCTGGGCTGAGCAACTCTGCAGTTCTTTGTTCTCCTGCCCAAACCACTGCTGTGCCCCAGTCTGGGTTAGTAACCTCAGCATTATAGTGAATATTCAATAATGATGGTTACCTCTTGTTCTAAGTGCTGTTTATGCATCAAGATAACGAAATACTGTGACACACCAATTTCTTTAAGAGCAATCCATAGTTTTTCATGATCTACACAATCAAAGGCTTTGCTATAAAGCACAGGCTGATTTTCTTCTAAAATTCTTTGGTGTGCTCCATTAGCCAACACATGTTTGCAATATGATCTCTAGTTCCTCTTCCCTTTCAGAACCCATCTTTAGACATCTGGCATTTCTTGATCCATATATGGTAAAAGTCTTTGTTGTAGAATTTTGAGCATCACTTTCCTTGCATGGATAGTTAATGCAATGATTTGGTGGTTAACTGCAATCTTATGACCCCTTTCTTGGGGACTGGAATGTATATTGAGCATTTCTAGTCTCTGGACCATTGTTTTGTTTTCAATATTTGTGGGCAGATTTTAGTTAGAATTTCAGTGGATTCTGTCTCTGCAGCTTGGAATAACTTTGTTGATTTGCCATCTGTTACTGGTGTTGTATTTCTCCTTGCATCGCTTTTTAAAATTGTAGGTTCATCTTCAAATGGTTCTTCCTTGAACGAATCTGTCAATGTTTCATCTCTTTCCTGGTGGTTGTACAGAATCCCTATTCTTGGTTTAAATGTCACTTTGATTTCTTGGATCTTATGAAAAAGGTCTCTTGTTCTACCTTTTTTTTTTCTGTCTTCTATTTCTCTACATTGATTATATGCTTATATATCTCATGAAACTACATGTCAGGAATATCTTTTTTATATCTTTTCTTTACTTTTGGTTCCCACATTTTGGCTTAAAATTAATTATGAATTCCCACAGTAGAATGTCATATTGACTTTGGATTTTATTTTATTTCTGCCTTCATGGTTTTGGGGAAAAGAGGGACATACAAAAGCACCCTGCATTCTATTGGGTCAAAACACATGACTCAAACCATCTCTTCTTAAGGTCTGTGAGAAAATGACATTTAATCATAAGTTAGCATAATAAGCAGAGGCAAGCTGAGGTTACTGTATTTGAATGCTGTGCATTTGTACAAATGGCAAAAGGTCCCATTGTGAAACCAATATTTTGAAAGAAGCATGTTCTTCCACAGTTCATAATTTTCCACAATCATGCCTTTTTTCATTTGTGGTGGTATCTTAAAGTAGGAACATGTCTGAAGATGGATGAACAATAGAGGGGTGTGTACAAAACTTACACTGTATTGAAACAAAATTGTTCCTTATAATATTGGGATTTCTCAGCTGTGTTAACTATAGAAATATAGGTGCCACTGATGCAATGTGGAAATATTCTCAATAACAATGCTCTTCACTGTCTTTTAACTTAAAGAATGTTCTCACTGAAAATGTATTTCAATCTGAAGACGCTTTTACACACAAAAAGTCTGAGTATGTGTCTTGTAAGAACAGTTTTGATATTATAATGACTACTGTTTTTTTCTTTCCCTAACCACTAAAATTCCACTGCTAATAAACAGATGATATAAAACTTTGTACAGTGTATATGGTTGATGTTAAATAAATACATGATACAGCATTGATAAATAAAAATAAGGAAATGAATGAAGAAAGTTGAAGGACTGTGAAAACCATAAGTATTAAAATAGTAGTATGAATGCCATCCAGCGATGTACTGTACCTTCAAAATCTTGCTTACTAGAATGCACTGGATTCTTTGTCATGTGTAAATTTGTGCTACCTAGGTCCCTTCCAAAGATAGCTTCTAGGCGAATATGTAGTGGGAAAGGATGTTAAACATCTGCTCCACAATTTAAACTGAAGATGAGCCTCTCAAATGGTTGTTTCTGCTTCTCTTTACTAAGCTTAGATCCCTACCGCCTACTTTTTTGTTAACAAGAAAGAAAGAAAGAAAGAAAGAAAGAAAGAAAGAAAGAAAGAAAGAAAGAAAGAAAGAGGAACTGTACAGTCAGAAAGTACACCAATGGTCCTCTAGTTCAATCCACTGCCGGTTCAGGAAAGTACGCCTAAATACATCGCAGAGATAGCCATCTAAACTCTGCTTAAAAGTCTAAATGAAAAACAGTCCTCCTTTGAGGCCATCTATTCCACTGTTGAACAGCTCTTGTAGTCAAGGAAGTTTTTCTTGACGGTGTCAGAACCTATATTCTTGTAGTTTGAATCCATACTCAAGAGCAGCAGAAAACAAACTTGTTCTCTCTTCCGCATGATAGCCCTTCAGATATTTGAAAATGGTTATCATATCACCTCTCGGTTTTCTCTTCTCCTGGCTTATTTTGCCCAGTTCCCCCATTTGTTCCTCATTGGGTCCATTCCTCACTGGCTGTGTTTCATCACCTTTTTTGGGGCCACAGATTCCTTTGAGAATCTGATGAAATCTATGAATCCCCTCCCCAGGGAAAAGAAACATGTAAACACAATTCCAAATGTTTGTTTTTAATATAAATAATTTTTTTATAGCTCAGCACTTGATGGATTCTTGTCCTCTTCATGAGCCTGCCTGTGGCAAGCATCTGAGCCCTTATTCAGTGTATCTCTTTTGGGAGAAGCTTTGAGGTTAGTGACAAGCGAGAGGACTTTTTTCCACGGCAGGAGCTGCAATTTAGCTTTCCTTGAAGAGTCTGAATGTGATTTTTTTTTTCCTGATATACTAAGTAGAACATGACCTGATTTAGCTTATTTATAAGACTTACGTTTGCAGAACAAAACTTTTCAGTGTACCAGCAGCCCATAATTTTGAGCTAAAATGTTTGATAAGGAAAAAAAAATAAGCATGCTTAGTCCAGTTTAATTATTATATTAAAAATCAGTCAAATAATTTTATTAGAATACTTGACCTAAATTTTTATAGAAACATTATCTTCCTTACACAATTTCTTCATGTTTTAATGGGAAAGGTTCATTATATTAGCAAACTCAGAGAACTGGGCATGATATGCTACAGTTGTCCATTCATCTGCTTCCAATCAGATTTCTTTCCTAATTAGATATTTTTACAACTACTTCAAATAACAAGCGCTTTATAGACCTTATGCATACACATTTCCTTATGTTGACACTGGCTGGCAACACTATTTTGGGGCTTGCTAATTATATATAATTAGTTAGCAATGCTCTGCTACTTTTTGCGTAGGAGAAGTAGACTAGGCATACATACGCAAGGGGAATTAAGCATAAACATGCAAGATCCAAACAATCACACAAGGCTAATTGAAGGAAAAGGAAGGAAAGTTTTGCTGGACAGATTTTAACACAAAGGAAAGGTTGCTTGGTCAGAGGAAAAAGACTTAAGGCAATCAGTGGTTTGGTGAGAATCTCCCAGTCACTCTTGTCCCAAAATGCAGAGTCATAAAGGCTAGTTGTAAGCCTATTATTTCCGGAGTTTCCTGGTGATTTCCTGGCTATGACCTGGCTATGCCAACAGGGGGTTTCTGACCTAATTCACAGCGCATATGCTCAGCCAATCTTTTCCTCTTGTCCAGCTTGGCCATGCAGCCATAGCAGGGCACATTTTATATCAAAGCCAATTAATATGTCTTGCCAGTTAAATCATATTTCACCAATTAAACCATATCAAAGTGTGGGGGTGTACAACCTGGCAACAGTGGGACTAAGACAAGGCCTTCATCCAAGCATTTTAAGACCTTGATGGAGGTCTTGAGACAAAGGATCTTTTAGATAGTCTGGAGGTAAGCCCTATAGGGTGTTATAGGTCATAGCCAGAACTTTGAATTGTGCCCAGAAACAGACCAGTAGCCAACAAATCTGTTTCAACAAGGGAGCAATATGTTCCCTGGTAACTGGACCCTGCCAACATTCTCTCTGAAGCATTTTTGACCAGCTGAAATTTCCAAACAGTTTCCAAAGCCAGCCTTACATAGACTATGTTATAGTAAAGCAAGCAGGATGTGATAAAGACAAGTATCACCACAGCCAGATCTTACACCCAACTTGCAAGCCTGAGATTTCTTGGGGAGGGTAACCCCATTTGTCAGAGGCTGAATCCCTATAACCTAGCCTGGCTTTTGACTGATCAGAAGCACTTCTGCCTCATCTGGATTAAGCTTCAGTTTGTTCGCCCTCATCAAGTCCATTACTGACAGGAAACACAGACTCCTTGGAATCACAGTATCTTCAACATATTGGTGACCTTAACCCCCAAAATTCTAGATAACCTCTCCCATTGGTTTCATGTATATGTTGAACAGTACGGAAAACAAAACTGGGCCCCAAGGGACCCCACAGGCAAATTGTCATGGCATCAAACACACTCCACCTGTCCAGTTCCTGGCTTAGGTCGTTCACCAGAGTAACCAAAACTGTTTCCACTCCAGAGCCAAGCCTGAAGCCAGACTGAAATTATGTAGATGATCCTTTTCATCCAGGTGTTCCTGGGGCTAGTAGACGATTACATGCCCTAGGAGTAGGCAGCTGTGGGAAGCTAGAATATCTTGCCCATGACACCCATCAGAGTTGGCCTCAAATACCACCAACCACCATCTATGGGGGTGTAGAAGCCATTTTGAAGTATTTTTAGGTATCCCTGAGCCATTTTAGGCCCAGGAAAGGCTTTTCTTAACAATACAAGTCACTTCTGTTTACCTCCCCTCAGGGCAATAAAAATGGCCCTGGGGGCTACACTTTGCCCATTTGAGACTTGCCCAGCAAAGAGATATTGCAGACTGGTCTATAATTCTCTAGCATGGTGACATTCAGGTAGGAGTTTCTTAGTAACAACCTCACCATACCATTTTTTGGGGCAGGATGGAAGGCTATCTTGCTGCATTGAGGCATTTACTCTTCCTCTTACTTACTTTGGCTTCTTTTACACGTGGTGGCTCTTGTCTATCCAAGGACCCTGTTCACATCCTCAGGTTGTACAAATTAGAACATATCCAATAACACAGAAAAAGCAGGAGCCAAGATTAGATCCACTGGACTATATCAGCTACCGCATCCAAGTCACAGTGAGATCTGAACAGTTTTGTCTTGCAAAGTGTCTTGCAAGTTCTTTGCAACAGGCTATCAAGTGATCTGTTTTCTCTTCTTGTGGGACAAAGTGGAAAAGTCCCTTAACCACTCGAGGCAGCTCTGCTGGATGACCCTGTGCAGATGCAATGGTGGCAAAGAAGCATGATTTCTTTGCTGTCATCACTGCTTTCCAATGGGCTCTATTCCATGTTTGGTCAGATTTTCACCAAGTTTTCTGCCATTTCTAGTGTCCCTCCCACTTGTGTCATCACTGCCAGCTCCCTAGTTAACCAGAGGCACACGTTAATTGAATACAATTCATCAAGAGATTCTACTTTGTTCCCATAGTTTGAAGATGGGCAAACTTTAAAAAAACAAAAAAACACAGTGCATTTTTAATCAGCTCACGAATACAGTAATATTTATATTACAACCCAAGAATTACAGCTGAAAATATAGTTATCATTGCCTTTACTACTAGTATTTCAGTCCTCTAAGACTTCATTGTTTGCAGCCTCTTTGCTACAGACATGTGTATATAAATCTGCGAACTTAATGGTAACTCTTCATGTTTCTAAAGTTGACAGTATTCATAGTTCTTACTTATGTTTGAGATTTTTCCGTCATACTATATGAATTTTATGGGGCCAAAACTGTGACAACTGTTTCCTCTTTTTACAAGAAAAACTGTATAAATTGTCAGTCTGGATCTTTCAGGTGTAATCTTTGAATTTTATGTTTGGTTTTATTAACATCATAAAATTTTGAATGCACCTATTTAAGAAAACAGATGTTATTTTAATTTTTTGAGCTCAAAATACAGTACCTAAGTTTATATCATAATTTGTTCATGTAGATATTTAAAACAGATGCCTTGTATTTAAAAGCCAATAACATTATAAAATGTTATTAAGAATGCTGATGTTGGCATTAAGGTTCCCAGTTTTGAAGGTTATTAGTTTTCAGGAACAGAGAGCCTCCCCAGAACTTTCCCAGGAAGAATGAAGAAATGGAGTTGGTTATTTACAGATCTCCTTCCTTTGATTATCAGACAAAACATCTGAAGTCAGCTCTTGTTAAGTGTGGCCTGAAGAGAACCCAGATAGTTCAGTTGGCTCAATTAGCTGGTGTTTTCCTGATCTGTAGTTTAGTTTCAATTCCTGTCTTCCAGTTATAAGGGATTCTTTCTTACTGAAGTTAAGGACTATTGTATACAGTGAATGTGCTCTAGAAAAAAATGAGCCCATTGAGGGGATGTATGACAGCAACAAACATTCACGTTTGCCGAGAAAAGTCTGACATATTAGAATCTAGGTAAGACTCATCATGTGTGCATGAACCAGTTATAGGATATAAGGTGCATACACCCATACAGCCATCAAATGTGTCAAGCTGGATTTACATATTCAGACAGAAAATTTTCTATGCCTATCTTGCAGTCATATATGTTAGCAAAATAATTATTAAAACGGTGTGCAGTCATCCCTCCACATTCCACAGGGTTAGGGGCACAGGACCCTCTTGAAAGTGAAAAAAACATGAATAACTCTAGGCTCTCCCAAACCATATTTAACACACAAAAAAAGTATGGTTAACATATTCAAACCAATGTGGATTTCTTTGAGGCATCAGGGATCCTTCACAAGGCAGAAGTGGGTGGCTGGTGGGGCTGACTGCCGCCTCCACTGCTGTCTCAAATGATTTTTAATAGGGACTTATAAGCTTTACTCACAGTTTCTCAGTGTCACGAGACTTGCTGTCCCTATTAAAAATGGCATAGGGAGGCAGCAGAGGTGACAGCAAATAATCCATGAATAATCAAATCTGCAAAAGTGAAACCTACAAATGTGGAGGGCTAACTGTATTTTTGATGTCATCTGGTGATCTTGTATTTGGAATACTTTAACGTCTTAATTTTAGTGCTGTGTGTTATGCTCCACTGCAAATAATTTTCATTGCCTCAGGTCATCTGCAGTTAGGCTGTAGAGCAGAATATTGGAACAAGGCAAGAGCAAGAGAGCTGCAACATCTGAGCTGGTCAAGCCATACATAAAGTAAATCATTGCTAAACCAGGAAGAAGATTGCTCCTCTTCGGAATGAGTTTGCAACTCCAAAGAATATTAAATTGATAACTGGAGAAGTTACTTTATTTGTCCTTTGTCTGGAAATCCAGATTGGATTATCTAATGCATTGCTTCACAAGGTGAACCAGTGCCAGTGTTGTATGAGCCATTAGTTGCCAGTCCCTGACAGATTTCCAGGAAAGAAAGAAATGACTGGAGCTAATAGGCAGAAATATGATTTTGGAGCTGAGCACCTTGCGAGGCAGGGAGATGCTGACTTCCACATCATATAACCTGACAAACACTGATCTGGTGGAATTAACTGGCTTGTATTTTAAGTACTTTGAGTAAAGAGATATGAAATTTATTCATTTTCTCTTACCAGTATTTTGTTACCCGATTCTCAATGCTAATTACTAATTACCAGAATTACAAATAATAATTACCAGTATTACAAAATTCAAGGATTAATGTGTGTTTTTTTCTTTTCCTTTTAAACTTCAGGCTTGTTCTGGCTGTGGAAAATGTGACTGCAGTGGAGTAAAGGGACAAAAAGTAAGTATTTAATATCTTTAATCTCTTTTTTCTGCTAATGTTGTTATTTTATTAAAATTACAAAATTAAACTTTTTAGCTAGGGCCATAGACTGGCCATTGTTCATAATATTTTACATCCCAGTCATACGTTCCTGATTTGAATAATCCCATATCTAGAAGCAGGTATTTAGACAGGTTCAGACAGGTTCAAGTGTTCCAATTGAAGCACAGCTTCATCAAAGTGAACCAAATTCAAATGTGAATACTCCTGAATATTAAAATGCAGTTGAGATTTAGAACGAATGTGTCTCATGAATTGATAACTTTTTCTCTATGTAAGGAAAGTAACAGATAAAGAGAGAGAGAGAGAGAGAGAGAGAAGGAGATGTAGTTAGCTCCTAATCACAACAAATGGTTATATCAAGCCTCCACTATCCCAGTGCTTTACGGCAAGCAAGATACTGCAGGACTAGTTCAGCCTTCAGTACTGTTTGCTAATTCTCCCTCTTGAAAGCAGGAAAAAAATGAAGTACTTTGATGATGTCTGTGGGATATGGGAGGCTGTGTCATTGGCTCCTTGCCTGAAAACTATTGGGTATGCAAGCCCTCCTGCCTCTTCCACTGTTTATTTCACATCCCTCAGCCACCCATCATCTCCTATTGCATTTTCTGTGATGCTAATGGCAACCAAGCAAAGAGCAAAAAACATCACCATTCATTCATCAAAACTTCCCTACCCTACTACCCTTATCCTTCTGAAAGTATTCAAGCTACCTGACTAGGTACATCTAAATTACGTGTTATTTTTATACATATAGCCAACTCTCTCTCTGTCTCTAACACACACACACACACACCACAGATTGGGTCAAAAGGAAGCAAATCCCACTTTTAATTTGAACATTTCCCTCATGTTTCTGAAATTTTGCATGTTCCTTAATTGAGTCTGTTCTGATATGTGTTTAACAATCGTGCAGAAAGTTTTGTAAACATCCAACTGAGCTAAAAAAATTTACAAGTTTATCAGCACTTTCCTAAAAAAAAAAGAAAAAAATTAAAGGTACATAGCACAGCTCCTACTGTACCTATTTGTCTGACATTTGGCAAGCATATTATCTTTACTCTCTACTATACTTGCAAGTTTGACCCATTTCTGACAAAACCTTTATCTTGATTTTTAATTATATTATACTAAATGGAAGGAAAATTATAATAAATTTGGTTTTCTGAACTGAGATTTGGGTTTGGACCTGGATTGAATCAGGTGGCCTCTGAAACAGCTGAACTGGAATTGGCCTGTTTTCAAATATCAATTGGATCTAGAGGTCAATGCATGATATCAGGTTTGTCTGATAATGCCCCTGATATGATGCAGATCTACACACCTATTTGAAAGGTACAACATCTTCCAGTCCCACTGTGTATGAGTTAGATTTTTAACAGTCCTATCCTTCAAGGCTCAAAGTGGTTAAAAACATTTACACATTTTGGAAAAAAAAACAATATTTGCATGACAGTGCAAAACTGAAGTTAGTAGAAATGTAGCATAAGAGATATTGAAGAATTATCAATTAATAATGCACTTCACTATCTATGAATTGTGGCTGTAAGTCATTGTTTATATATGAGCATATGAACTTTAAAAGCCAAGCAGGGAAAATCCAGTGTATCCCAAATTTCTGTGGTGGAAAAATGATGATATAGTAATGTCAACAATAATATTTTCATGATAGAAAATGAATGAAAATGATTTAAGGAGGAAACAAACGTGATGTTTAGAAGGTTCATTTGATATTTAGCAGGGAGAGCAGAATCACCATATTTAAGGCTTGAAAAACTGTTCTGCATACACACTCTTGTGGTGAAATATGGAGATGCAACTTCCACTAAGGTTCACTGTTTTTACAAAGCAAGGTGTGATATTTTTAACTCAGCCCTTTTTTAAAAAAAATCAGATTATGATGTTGCCCAAGCTAGTATATTTTTTCAGTTAGTAGTTTTTATATTGTAAGTGTAAAAAAGAAAGTAGAAATAGAGAAAAATGAGAAATATATAGGATTTAGTGATTGGCCATGTATCACATTCTTACCATTTGTTTAAAAACATGTTTGAAGATGGTGTCTAGAAAATGCATATTTACTGTTAGAAAAAGCAGAAAGATCCCTTGAAGGATAGATGCTAAGTATTTGTGTTTGCTGCTCAGGAGTATAAGTCTTGTTGCCAGAGAAAAGACATGCAGGATTCAGGCATTAAGTTAAGTTCCAAGCCGCAGGAATATAATTTTAAAGTTAATAACTAACTACATATATCAAAGATTTTTCTAATACAAAACTAATACATTGCAACACATTCCTCCAGAGAGGAGCATCATATCACCAACTTGAAATGAGTAGGCCAGTTTTTTCCTAAAGAGATATAGTGGAAGCCAGTACACCTGAAACCAATTTTTTTGCAGTACCAGTCCTCCTCCAACTCTTCTTCTTCTTCTTTATACCTCTCCTTTTCCTCACACTTGGAACACAAGGCAGATTACAAATAGAATATAGTTGAAAGATACAAAAGGTCAACATTAAAATGAAATTGTCAATAACATTTAAAAACAAATTTACACATACAATTCAAAATAATAAAACAGTTTAAAAACAATGCCATTTAAAAACAATTCAATACCCTATTCAAAGGCCTTTCTTTAAAAACATTTCATTCTCAAAGTCCTGAAATGAAAAAAAAGGCTTTGCCTGCTGATGGAAGGAATAGCAAAGTGGGAACCAAAGATCTGAGGCTTCTGCAGTTCTGCCCCATTCATACTTCATTACCATCAACCTTAGTGCTTTAAACAAACATTTTAAAGCTATCATTGTTGGCTTCAATTTCTTTGAGAATGCAGTTAATACTTCTTAATGAGTAGAATTAGCTGAACCTTTAAAGGCTGATTATTTGTATATAAAAGACCAAAAAAGTGTTGTAATTACAGATATTGCCACATAGCACCAGAAGATAAGTACATGTTGAAGTTGCATGTTGAAAATTGTAGAAGTTCTTGAATTAATCTTTACAAATTATTTAGTGTGTACGTCCATAGTCAGTACGTTTCTTCCTCAAATAGGATTGTTCCATAATTTTCAAGATAAGAATACCTTGAAGGGTTAATTTAGCACAAACATTGGGTCAAATTGTAACTGATGAGAAATCAGGGAAACCTGACACAGTAGGACACATTTCTTACTTTCTTAAATAGATGGACTTTAAGTCACTCCTAATCCAAATAGTTCCAAAATTGCGCAAATGATGCTTGCCATTTCTTTGTACAAGCAAAAGTATGTGCTTTGCGATATTGATTCGAGTCTGAAAAATTACATCTGCCTTTGGAAAGTGACAGTTTTATCTTCTTGAGAAAAAAATGGTAGCAATGGGCTTCATGTAAAATAATTCTTTCTCTCTTGGAAACTTGCTACAAACCAGCAGTCAATAACTGATGGGCTAACAGTGATCTATGGACCACCACTTTGAGTCAGTGAAGTAATAATTCCAACAAACACTACCCCAAATTAATAGTACAGTAATAATTTTGTCAACTCTGGTGGTAGACCATGACCTAGTAATAAAGGGCAAAGGCTTATCAGCATGTAAAACCTAATCTCCTTCCCCCCTCCATATATATATATGTATGTATATGTGTGTGTGTATATGTGTGTGTGTGTGCGCGCGCGCATGCGCGCGTGCATAGATAGCTATATTTTGTCTAACATGCTGTAGGCAGCATGTATAAACCAGGTGTTGCAGGAGAAAGAAGACTTCCTTATCAAGAACTGTATAGATTTTTTAAAAAACTGGAAAAAGTCCTATTTGTAAAAATCTGGATCCATCGACAGATTTCATGTTGATATCACATCATGGAACCTAGTATTTAGTACTGCAATGAGTATTTTAACATTTATATTCAGTGAAGAGATATGTCTATAATTTGCACAACTAGTGTGATATTTATCCAGATTAAAATGAAAGCCTTCTAAAAAGAAGATGGGAAAGAGTTGGACTAAAAAAAATCTTTTTGTGAAAATTGGGAAGCCTTAGGAACCAACGATTTTAAATATTCTTTATATCATTTAATAGTCAAGTTGTCCAGATCCACAGCCATAGTTCAGCCAACTGTTTTAAAAGAGTGAAATTCAAGTGGCAAATGGTGAGGAACAGTCACATTGAGATCAGTCACAATGAGAGGCAAAAGAATATAGGAATGGGTAGCAAGATAGATGTTGGCCATTTCCACACTACACTGTTATAGTGCTCTTATTCCAGTTTCAACATCCTATGGAATCCTGGCGTTTGCAGTTTAGGGAGGGACATTTAGGATTCTCAGCCAGAGAGCTCTTGGGCCTCAGTGAACTACAAACCCCAGCATTCCACAGGGTGTTGGAAGCAGAATAATAGCACTATAACAGTGTAGGGCGAAAATGGTCGTTATTTCAGGCAGACTTGTTAACTGGATAACTCTTTACTCAATGAGACTCCCTACTGTTTCCCTTTTAGCTGAGCATTTCTCAAGCCATGCCTGTGCCTTTCTTTGCTGTCATTCTTCTGGAATGGGAGGAGGGCCCAGCATTATTTTCCAACACATGTGCTATGCTATTTCTGTTTGAGGTGCAGCCTTGTCTGGGTCTGTAGAGGTGTTCAGATATTTACCACCTTCAGGCTCAGAAGCTCCAATCCATCCTTCATAGAATCTTCTACTGGACCAAAGAGTACTTGTGTCCGAAATTAGACTGTGAATATCATTAAAGTACAGCAGACAGCTAACAGATAGATGTAATATATTTTCTATTTTATAAGAACCTTTGCACAAAGTAACCCATTTATTCACATTTTCCTTATTTGAATATGTTGTTGAGTGCCTTCAAGTTATTTCTGGCTTATGGCCACCCTCAGATGATCCTATCACGGGGTTTTCTTGGCAATATTTGTTCAAAGGAGGTTTGCCCTTGCCTTCTTCTGAGCCTGAGAGTATGATTTGCCCAACATCACTTGGTGGGTTTCTGTGGCCCTCCCTTCAAGCAGCTCATTACATCAAGAGGAGAACTGCTGCCAATGGAGATGTATATCATTGTATTTTGGTAACTATGATGCTTTCTTGATTTTCACAGGGTGAGAGAGGCTTGCCAGGTTTACAAGGTTTAGTTGGGTTTCCTGGAGTACAAGGACCGGAAGGGCCCCCAGGGTCCCCAGGACTGAAGGTAAGATTAATTGTGTATCTCAGAAGAGAATTTTTTTTTAAAGTTTCATTTGAAACTACTTGAAAGTGAAAGATAAACTGTTTTTCTGTTATTCCAATAGGGTGATACTGGAGAACCAGGACTACCAGGAACAAAAGGGACAAGAGTAAGTCTGACTGAGTTTCACTTAGCTTGTTTTAGCAAGCAGTTCTGCGGATATTAAATGTTTTATTTAACTAATATTTTAAAGTATATCTATAATACAGTTGGTGCACATGGCACTGTACGAGTGCAAGATCTCAAGATCATAAGCTGCTTGGGGTCCCTGTCAGTAGTGATCTAAAAGTCATCTCCAGATAACAATGAGCATGCCCGCTGAAATCTCACTGGACTCACATGTGTTAGTTGGTTTGGTGGTTATCAGTAAGAGTAACAAAAGCATTTAGAAATTCACTGAATTCACTAAAAATCCTACCCATACATTTAAAGGACAAGGGGTTCTGCACTTGTATTTTTTAAAAAACACAGAATGCTTCTAGGCCTTTGGTGTTATTTGGAGCCAGAGGTTGGGATAGTGAATTGTCTTTTGGCAAAAAGAGCTCCTTCGAACATGGAAGTTTAAGATAGAAGTTTATCCTGATCCACATTGTACAGAAAGCCACTTCATTGTCTACAGCAGATGTGGGTGTAAGGGAGAATTGGTGGGAAAATTGCACCCCCCACTTCAGAGATAAAAGCATCTCATAAACCAGAGTGAGAAATGTCTGACCCTCCAATTATTGCTGTATTGCACCTCCCATGAGCCCTGTCCCATACAAGTTTTAATGAGAGGTGATCAGAATTTCCATCTCCTTCCTAGAGGGTCCCATATTCCCCATTCCTAACAAAAAGCCAATTTCCATTTCAGGTAGTCTAAGATCTGAATCACTGTCCTCTTTTTGTCATTTATAGCAATTTGCATTGTTATAGTTACCTCAGGCCATTTCTGCACAACACTGTTACAGTGCTATTATACCACATTCAACATCCTACAGGATCTTGAGTTTTGCAGTTTAGGGAGGAGCATTTAGAATTCTCAGCCAGAGAGATGTGTGGCCTCAGTGAACTACAAACCCCAGAATTCCACAGGATGTTGAAAGTGGAATAACAGCACTATGACAGTGTCATGAGGAAATGGCCTCAGTCAGAAGATGGATGTGGGCACCAGTGCTGCTTCTTTGAGTCACACAATGCCTTCACTGGTAATACTGGTATGCAGAGCACTTGACCCATGACTCTGTATGCTTATTCAGAGTTGGCCTGCTCAAAATCCCCTTTTCTTGCCGATGTTTCAGGTTAGTTTAATCAGTGCCCCTTATTTTAGTTAGACTGTCTAACTGTATGTCCATAAGTCTCAAAAGAAAAAAAACCCTGAGACTTCATTTGAAGATTTCATTTCAAAGCCCTCTGCAACAATATAGGTATTTGTATCCAATTTTTTTTAGCTTTCTCACAAGTCCGCCAAACATGATAAAAATTCCCACCTTGTTCTCCACATTTCCAGTATATTATTGGCAACATCTTTATATATCTTAGACAATTCCTTGAGGGTCATATACCAATGATATATGGTATCGATATACAGTATCGACCTATGATATATGAGATCCTAACATAAAGCACAGTTGGCCCTCCGCTTTCTCAGGTTTCCCTTTTGCAAATTTGATTATTTGTGAGTTTGTAGCTCCTCCCGCTCCCTCTCACAGGTTGTGAAGTAAAAAAAGGCAGAACGGGTGTTGTTGGAGGACGAGAAATGGGAAGAAATGGGAAGTAGGGCTTAGAGGTGGGTCATGGGATGGGCCTCATCTGGAATACTGTGTCCAGTTCTGGGCACCTCAATTCAAGAAGGATATCGACAAACTGGAATGTGTCCAGAGGAGGGCAACCAAAATGGTGAAGGGTCTGGAAGCCATCCCCTATGAGGAGCGGCTTAGGGAACTGGGGATGTTTAGTCTGCAGAAGAGAAAGTTAAGAGGGGACATGATAGCCATGTTTAAATATTTGAAGGGATGTCATGTCAAGGAGGGAGCGGGCTTGTTTTCTGCTGCTCCAGAGACTAGGACAAGAGCAATGGATTCAAGCTGCAGGAAAGGAGATTCCACCTGAACCTCAGGAAGAATTTCCTGACGGCCAGAGCTGTCCAGCAGTGGTATATGCTACCTTGGAGTGTGGTGGAGTCTCCTTCTCTGGAGGTTTTTAAGCAGAGGCTGGATGGCCATCTGTTGGGAGTGCTTTGAGGGGTGTTCCTGCATACAGGGGGTTGGACTCGATGGCCTGTGGGGTCTCTTCCAACTCTATGGTTCTATGATTCTATGATTCAGTAAGAGAAAGTAGAGGGGGTACTGTTGGAAGATGGCAAACAGGGAGGAGGAGGAGGAGGAAAGAGCCGAGGAGCTGGATTGGCCACTGGTTGTTTAGTCCTAGGAGGTGAACGGGCTTTTAAAATCTTATTCGTGATTTTTCTATTTTCATGAGGGTCCTGCACTCCAGCCCTCACAAAAATGGAGAAACAACTGTATATTTTAAACCTTTTCTCCACATATATTTCCATTTTTCTATCTATATATTGTGTCCAAAAATTTTAGCCCATTTAACTATACAGTCCTTAACCTATTCTTTCTCTATAGCAGTTTTCAACAAAAGCTTGTACATTTTAGCAATATGTTCATCACCCATACAAAATTACATTTTATACTCTGATTTATCCTGTTCAAAACCACATTCTTTTTTATCTGTTTTAAACCTACCAAATAGTTGTATATATGAAAACCATTGAAAGGTAAATTCCTCTGATGACAACTGGTTTTTATCTTTCTTTTTATATTCAACTTGAATTTTCACCAATAAATCTTGATAAGTTAACCATCTTTGTTTACCCATCATTTCCTATAAAATTCTTCTTGTGCTGAAACCCACAGAGGAGTTTTAAGAAATAACTTACTGTTACAGTTATTCCATACTCTTAATATTGCACATCTTAGAAAATTATTCCTAAAATCTATTTGCACATGTACTTCATAATGCCATAAATATCCATGCCACCTGCATCTTATATCCCTCCACCTCCAATAACCTTCAATTCCCTAATGTCATCCACTCTTTCAACCAAACTAGGCAGCAAGCAGCAAAATACAATTTCAAGTTTGGTAAACACAAATGTCCTCATTCTTTTTCATCTTGTAATATTTTAAATCTGACTCTGGATTTCTTTCCTTGACAAATAAATTTAGATAAATCTTTTTGCCATTGCTTGAAGGGTACATCATTTGTCAAAACTGGTATTGTTTGGAGCAAAAACATCATTTTGGTAATATCCTACTGATCATTGACAGTTTTAGATACATAGACTTTTAAGAGAAACATCTCCCACAAATATTTGAGGAAATGTATTCTGAATTTTCTTTTTGTTGATACTAGTAACTTTTCACAGCCCTCAACCTGTATTCATCACATTTCATTTTGAATTCTGTGCTGTAATTATATTTCATTATTTCCAGGGTCCACCTGGTCCAGCAGGTTTCCCAGGAAATCCTGGCCTTCCCGTAAGTACAACACAAAATTTACAGTGGAAAAAATGTGACGCTAATATTCAGCAGCAATTAATCTCATAATTTTTTGTTTTCCTATCTTCTTTGCTAATCTTAGGGCATCCCTGGAGGGGATGGGCCTCCAGGTGCTCCTGGAATCCCAGGATGCAATGGAACAAAGGTGAAATACTTTAAGCAACCATTTTTCTGATTTTTTTTCGGGTCACATGAATATATAGAAAATAAGAAAAATGCTTTTCTCTGTTCCATTAGGGTGATAGAGGTCCTATTGGTCCTCCGGGTTTACCTGGATTGCCTGGACATATGGTAAATATTTTTTTTTCAATTGTTTAAACCAATATGAGAGCAAGGATAAATATTACAAGAAGAAAAGTCCTGAGAATTCCATTTTAGCCTTTAAGATGCCACAAGATTCAAAATATATTATGTTTCTTTTCTAGGGGCCTCCAGGACCTCCAGGAATAAAGGTAATTTTACAGTTAAAAACAAAGGTGCTATTTTTGTTTACAGCAAGATATAGAGTTGCCATATTACCTGGACATCTGGGTTTTACTCAGATTCTAAGCATGCCTGTTTGGGCCATCATTTGGCCTCGATTCCAAGCTTCCATTTTTCTTTCTAAATTAAGTCTTCAGCCCATGTAGAAGCTGAGATATGAGATGAAATGTGAAGGCACTGTTTGGTCAAATTTTTCTGAAAGAAAGTAATCTAGTTGGGGAATTTCAGGCCTGAAGGAAGTGAGAGCAAGTGGCATGAGCAGTGGCATTAATAAGGAGAGGTGCACTAGAAGGGTTTGAGGTGAGGCAAGGGAGGGAGTAGGGGAGATAGGAGAGGAAGTGGTGTAAGTGACAGGGTGCAAGAAGCAAGCAAGCAAGGGGTGCATTGCAAGGGCTCAAGGTGAGGTGAGAGATGGACTAGGCTAAAGAGGAGAACCAGTAACATGAGCAACAGCTTACAAGAAGCAAGCAATTAACGTGCCACAAGGGACCAAGGCAGTGATGTAGACTTGAGTCAATAGAGTCGGGACTCAAGTCAGACTGAAGTCACTTCAGTGACTTGACTCGGCAAACATTACACACTGACTCGACTCAGCTTGAGACTTACATATTTTTAGAGACTTGCTGCCCTTGATTCAGTAACATAACACATTCATCTAGAAACCTTACAACTTACTGGTCACATGACAGTCTGTCTCAAGCCCAAATGTGGATGCATTTCTCAGAGAGAACAGCAAATGGGTTAAGCAGTTGGCTTATAGTGGGGATTAAGGTCTGCTCAACAGCCTGTCCTCACTACATATAGGAAGAGCTTTCTAAAACTTTTCCTAAGAACAGAAAGCAAGACTCATGCCCAGCGTGCAGGGTACATATCTCAAAGGGGAACAGAAAATGCCTTAGGCAATGGGCTTGAGGAGGAACAATCCTTCTTTCTAAAGCTCTTGAAGCTTCAGTAATGGGGAATAAGAAGGACCCTATTCCCCACTTTTGAAAAAGCCTCCAGCTTTGCAAATAGGAAGTAAGAAGGATCTATTCCCCACTTCCGAAGCTGCAGATGGCAAAATCACAAAAGTAAGGGGCTGACTCTACTTAGTTGTTAATACTGACTTTATTCGACTCTGTCCAGAAATTCTGGAATACAGGTTGGGGTATAAAGTTGGCTTCCAGACTTGAGACTTGACTTGAGACTTGACTCAAGACTTGACTTGAAAGTATCTTGCAAGGACTTGAGACTTGAATTGAGACTTGAAGGTCAAGACTTGAGACTTAACTTGGGACTTGGAGTAAAAGACTTAAATACATCACTGGAGCAAGGTGAGACATAGGAGAGAAGGGAGATCCAATGGCATGAGTGGCAAAGAGCAAAAAAGGGAGGGAGGCACCACAAGGACACAATATGAAGTGAGGGTTGGAGCAGGAGGGTCCGGAGATTGGGTGGTGCAGGTGGTAGGGAGATCTAGTGTCCCAGAGTGAAGGCAGGAGGAAAAAGGATGGGAGATCAGCAGAGTGCAAAGAACAAGAGTGGTGAGCATGGCAGAGACATGAGGTGAGTCCAGAGAGGAGGAAGAATGGGGATGATGGTGGGACAAGTTAAGAGCACAATGAAGGTGAGAAAGCAGACGCAGTGGAGGAGGATGAGGAGGGGAAGAGTGCAATTCATTGCTCCATGCTCTCGCTCCTGGGATAGCCACCTCATGATACTCTCTGAGGAAAGCAGGAGCTCGGAAAAGGCAAGAGAAATGGGTAGATAGAAAGTTACTAGGTAGATGCTTGATGTGGCAGATTTTGGGGAAATGGATCTAAAGAATTATAAAGAAAAGATAAAGTCTTCTTTTGATGGATTTATTCCACATTTTGATGGACTAATTCCACGTTTGTCTTGTGAGCATGGGCATTTGAACTGTTTACTCACACAGTTAAACAAGCACAAGAGAGGAGTACCATTTACCTCTAGAGTGTAAACTCTAGCAGGAAAACAAAGCAGTTGCTATTGTGCAAGGATGTAGGAATTATGTTGAGAAGTAGTATGGTGTTTAGGTAGGTGTGAACACATCTGCCACATTGGATTGGGACTATTTCTGGTTTCTTTTTTTTCTTACACCTAAGATGTGTTAGCATAGATGAGCTGCTTCTTTAGGTATATACACAGGCTTCCTGCTCCATTGTATTCAATGATACTTACAATCCTATACATGGTGAGAACAAAAGTCCTCATAGCATGAAGCTGGACAGCACTGGTATATAATGCAAGAGGTGCCACAAAAATCAAACAAAAAATTAATTAGGGCAAGGGACAAGAAAGAAGGATGAATCAATATAGTACAGATAGCTAACAAATGTATTGAGTATTTTTTTGGCATAAGTGTCCTTACTGTAATATTGACAACTTCATGTGGTTTATCAAGAAAGTGCCAGCATATTCTAGAATTTCCAGAGGGATTCTCATGTCAGTCTGTTGCAGAAAAAAAAAGTTCTGTGGCATGAAGATTTATAGATAGCATGAAGTTCTGAAGTGGGCAGATGGCTTACAAACATTCATGCTACAAAAAATATGTTCATTTTTAAGGTGCCACAGGACCCATTCATCTTTTACTTTGTTTTCCTTCATCTTAGAAACACTGGTGAGCATTCTCTAGAAATAAATAGGAGGTTCTCCAGGCTGTATCTTTGATGCGGAACAAGCAATCATTACACTTCATCATGTTTTGGGGTTCTGGGAGGCTAGATTATTCTGTTTTATATTTATTTCTGTTATCTACTACATCTACTAACATTTTACATCCACCAAAAAATGTATGATAGGGTTGCTATAAAGTATACTAACTCCTTACAACAAAATGAATGTAACAACGTTGAGCTACTTTGCCTCATCTGCCATTACTCAGTTACAGCCATGCCTATGATGCATTATTTTGATACAGTATGCACAAATCTGGAGGGTGTTTAAAGTTTAATAATTTAATAATAATATTCATATATATATTTCATATTTATATATGAAAACACAAACATTTAAGTAAAACAGATTTCTAGTTTATTTTTGTTTGTTTTAATGGGGCAGCAATAACTTATCAACTAGTAAGACCAGAACAACAGCTTTACAATGAACCAGTAAATCTTTTCTCCAGTGGGAGGCTATGTCAGTCTTAATTCATTGACTAAAAGCATGGAAACACTGTAGAGATAGCTTTCAAAACAAATAGACTGCACGTTTCGACTTTTAACCTGACTTTGAGAAGGGGTATCTATATATTTGCTTTCCAATCAAAGCTATGAATCAGTAATATTATGGCTGATTTGACTGAGGGAACCTACCTCTTTGCTTCCTCTCTGTAGAAGCATGTTCTGGATAGGGACTTTATATGATTTTTCTTTCAAAACAAAAAATAGCCAGCTGTAGTGGACATTTCAAACAAACAACAGTTATGAAACAAGGGGCTTGGCCAAACAGGCATAAAAAGGTAACAGATCAGTCTTTGATTAAATATTGCCTCACCTAGACTAAAGGCCAAGAAAAAAAAATTGGTTCGCTGCTCCTACCCCAGCCAGCAGGGGCCCCTGGTGCAACCTGATAGCTATTTTGGATTTAATAGCTTAATATAATTGCATAACACCTGTACCATCCCAACTTACAATCATTACAAATCTCTTGATTTTTCTGTCATGACCAGGTTTTTCTCCCATAGTGGTTTACAAGAACTAATGTACCAACACAGATAATTAAAAGTAAATCAAGAGAATCCAGTACTGAATTACGTTATCATAGAAGGCTGGCAATTGCTTTATTCCATCTGCTTTCTTACAGAGTCTTACATTCACATTCTATTTTTTCTTCTTATTTCTACCCTATAAGACAAATACTCTTGCCATAAAGGGTGCTTTGGGACAGGGGTGAGATACGAAAAGGTATATTATCACTACCATCAAAAATAAGGAAGAGGAGGGGCAAAGGGGAACAAAACCCTTCCTTCAACAGGTGAACAAGACTACTGCAGGCTTATATTTCTGTGTAATTTGTTTTCCTTAATTCTTGTTGTATAGGGAGATCCAGGAGAATTTATTAGACTCACACCAGGTGGTATAATAAAAGGTGAAAGAGGATTTCCTGGCCAACCTGGATTACCAGTAAGTTCAAGAAGGTATAATGGCATCACATTAAAAAAAATGACTGAAAGTCTTTCTTACCTAAAAACAATTATTTTGATTTTCCCCCTAACATATAGGGATCACCTGGATTACCAGGTGATACAGGCCCTATTGGACCACCTGGACCTCCTGGAAGACCAGTAAGTGCCTTCTTCTTCTTCTTCTCCTTCTTCTTCTTCTTTTGAATATTGCCACTTATAATGCAAATATCGTGATAACCAAAATGTATTTGTCTCTAACTCTGTCCTGGTTTGGCCAAAGGAATTAAGAATGTACACTGGATTTTGATTAATTTGAATCCCAAATTGAATTAGGCTGTTTTTCTTTCATCTTCCATATGCAGAAAACGCATGTGGCAGTAAAGAAGTGGGGGGTAGAGCTCTCCAGTTGCTGTGCTTTAGTAGAAAAATGTTGGGACTTCATTCAGAGAAATTCATTCATGCAAAAATAAACATTTTTTTTTGCACAGAAATGATGATTTTGAGGCAGAAAACATGCTTTCTATGCAAAAAAATAAAAATAAAAGCAGTTTGTGTTAATACAGCATATAAAAATCTTTTCTGCATACAAAGCAATAGTTTTTGTGTAGGAATCAGTGTAATTTTTTATCAAAATATAGTGTGCAAAAAAAAATGCTTTTTAAAAACAGAAAACACATTATCTGTCTCCACAATATGTTTTCTACACAGAAAAATTGTATTTTTAAACAAATGAGTTTTGGCTGCCTAAGCTCCAAAGTATAAAGAGTTCTCAAAAACTGTATAAAAACCACAAAAGTCTCATGGAGCAAGGAAAAAAATTGCTGAAATTATTCATTCTTGCATACAGGAACAAAATTAAGATTTGCATCCCTGCTTTTTTGTGATATGTGAATTATATGTTTTACACACGCACACACACAAACACTGCAGTGATCTAATGTGGAAACAAGAATTCACTTGGATTAGTTGTGTATGTCCCATATTTTCGATTAATATATTTAACTAGGAGAGCAAGACTGACTGTAACCCAAAATGAACACTTAGTTGCACCCTTTCGTCCCTGCCTTGCAATATGACCACTGAAGAACAATCTGTACATGGCAAAAACTTCTCAGCCTCAATAGGCAAGAGGCTTTAACTGAAATTGATTTGAAAGCTTTTTGTTTGTTTTTGCTAAAGAATCATCATGAATTTTTGTCTCTAGAAGCACTTTCTGAAACAAATAATGCACCAAACAATAGCAAATGCAGGAAAGGCAACAGAAATAATGAAGGAATACAGCCTGAAAGCCGCTTGAAACATTCAGTTATGAACTTGTTTGCATATAGGAGAAAAGAATAGAAAAAAGCTCTCTTTGAAGTGATTGCCGTGATTGAAAAAAGGGTTATTTAAATGTCAGCCAGGTGAACAAATCTTGAATTACAATGCAAAACCCATTTGAAAGAGGTTTTCTTCATTAGAATAAGTTTATATACAAAAATAACCACAGTTCTTCAAAATAAAGTGGAACATTTGGAAATAAAAGTATGAAGATCAATGTATATCTGTGAGGAGTTCTGGAGTCAGTTGAAGAAAATTTTCCTGACATCCTGGACTCACAGTACTGCGAAGTAGACATCAGGCCTTTAGACCTCAAAAGGACAGCCATGCTAGAAATATTATAATTAAATTTTTGAGATACCCCAGAAAAACCCAAATGATGCACATCGTCAGCTGTGTGCATCTCATCTAATACAAGAAAATAAAAATACTGCCTTTTGGGACATGAAATCAGGAACCCTGCAAAAGAGACGGTCATTCCATCAAATAATGGATGCCTCAAGACTGCCTGATACTGTTTTCATTAGGGTTTCTACTGTGGCTCATAATAATGATAGTAAGCTGAAAGAAACCATATGAGTAACTGGAAGTTCTGATCTTCAGCAAATGTAACTCCTTCATAACAAGTAATGAAAACTATCTTACTGAGAAACCAAGTGACCTCAGAAATAGCATTTAGGGCTGCAGTGAAGGCACCACGGAGATTGGCCCACATAACCTTCTGCTTTGGGCGTTTCTCTTTTTGATCTTATACTTGGTGTCTCTACTTTGATTTTATATTCCCTGTGTAGAAAACCTGTGATTAAATAGAATGATGGCATTATTTCCCATGCTTGATAGGCATTACTAATGTTTGACATAAAGTTTTGTCATTGGCCATTTCCACACTAGGCTGTTATAGTGCTATTATTCCACTTTCAACATCCTGTGGAAGCCTCGGGTTTGCAGTTCGGCCCCTCCCTGAACTATAAACCCCAGGATTCCATAGGATGTTGAAGGTGGAATAATAGTGCTATAAAAGTCTAGTGCGGAAATGTTGATTGACTCTTTAGCACAGGAGTGGATGTCTGTGGAAGACTAGGTGGCTGCATTAGCTGTCCAGGAGACCTTAGAAGGCTGTACCCTCCCCATTTCAGCCACCACCAAACAATCAATTGTTTTACCCCGAAATGCCCCCAAACACATCCTAGAATGGGAGTGAGCATTTTCACAATGATTTTGCCCCTCAGACCATGTTAGGCTCAGGAGCTGTGTGCAGCCTGCAAGCAACATTTTGCACACTTTGCTTTATTATAAGTTTAGTTGCTATAGCTTGTCTGAAAGGATTTTTCACGTGTAGGCAGGAGCTAATTTGCTACACATTTAAACAATAGCTTTCTGCTGAATTCCAATCTGAGGGCCAATATACTCAAACTAGATGCTGAGATATGTCAATCCCAGTCCAGTGCGATTTCCCCATCAGCCAACTTGCTGCTCATGCAGGTTATGCACTTGTCTTAATGGTCTGTTCATGTTACAATGCGTCTGATAAAGTGGGAAACTCTTTGTTTGATATATAGCAGAATGATTAATATTAACATAGTCTCTTTTAATGTCAATGCGTTTAACCCAAGTACAAGATTCTTAAGGTCATGACAAAGCTAAATCCAGATCTCCCTTATTTAAAAATAATGAAAGGATTCCTGAACACTTTTGATTTGGAGAACACTATTGTGCAGGGACACATCAGAAGGAAGGGGCATTGCAATAATTCTGGCAAAGTGTTGCCTCTTTATTGGAGGAAATGTTCAACAGCAAACCTGGCCATTATACATATTTCTGTTAAAAGGTTTATTAGCAGGCCCCAAAAAACAAGCAAGCAAGCAAATAAATAAACTATAATTGGTGCGTATGATGCTTCAAATTGACAATGGGTGCATATTAAGCCACACTGTAAGATTTCAAAAATTGCCTTACTAGTCAAGCACCATGAATTTGCAAAGGATATTGTGATCCTGGAGGTGGTTCTAATTTAACTTTTTATGATAGACGAGGGAGGCCAGGTGGGGCAACAGGAACATACCAATCCCCTGTGGCTTCACTTGGCCCCCTAAATAATATGGATCTTCTTTTGAATCACTATGGAATGAAAGATTCACAGGATGATTTCATAAAACATTCAGAGATACACAGGCTGCTCAACTGGGTACTTTATTTAATTGTTTTTGACAGAGGGATAGCATATTGACAGAGGGCTGACTTAAAAGATTGGAGACAATCCACCTCAAAACAGGTAGAGACTCTGGACATTTCCACACTAACCTGTTATAGTGCTATTATTCCACTTTCAACATCCTGTGGAATCCTGGGGTTTGCAGTTTAGGGAGGGGCCTTTGAGGCCCTGCTTTAGATACCTTGAAGGTTTTTGAGATAATTCAGTGGAGATATTTGCTAAAATTATTACAAACTATTAATTATGGAGATAAATTCATTTCATTAATCACAATTATACACTTACTCAAAAATATGTGCTAATACAAAAAATGCTGTTTCTTTTCCACTCTTAAGAGGTTCTAAAAAGAGATTTACTCTTTCCCACACTCCTTTTTGCTGCAGTGAATGAGCACCTACTGAAGAGCAGTATCAAAGGAATAAATTTAAAGTACCAGCACTATGTTATATAGTAACTCACTGATGTCAGCATTTGGTTCTATTACAACCCAGCACATTGATCCAGGCTCTACAAGCTAATTAAAATTATTTCAAACTCACAATAGATGAATTAAATTATTGTAAGTTTGAAGCCAATATATCTCACTTTAGATCTGGCTACCTGAAATTTAAAGCAATATCTCATTTCCTTTCAGTTGAGAGAAATACTACATATTATTTGGAATTGGGCTGTAACTCTCACTTAAAGGCAGCATTACCGATATGGAAATATGGTAAAGAAAAAAAGTCTTTGTGCCCAACACTTCACCAATCTAACAATTTGTAAAGCATCATAAATTTTACCACAAAAGCAAAATCACAGAATGGAAAAGTTTTTAGCTCTGTATAGCAAAGGTTCCTTTTTTTAGAGGTCAGAGGGCACAAGAATTAATTGATTCTAAAAACCAGCAAATATGTAGATTTACTGAAAAAGGTATTTTGAATAAAAACCCCTCCTAGATGACTTAGAATATTTAAAAACTGTGCATCTCTCCAGCAGTTAATCTGAAGAGTATATGTATGTATATTCAAACTCTACAATTAGTTCATTCGCAGCTTACAGAGACTGATGTGAAAGGAGATATTGGAGAATGATCTAAGCATACTATAGAGGATGTAGTATGGAACAAAATACAGGTCTACACTGCCATATTAATCCATTTTAGCAACTGTAGAAGAAAGAATACTAAAAATAGCATATAGATGGTTCCTCATTCAAACCTTGACGTTCCCCTTTTGTTGAAGATGTTGCCCCAATGAAGGCACTATGCTATATGTGTGGCTTACATATCTGCAGAGTTGAAAACTTCTGAAGGGATATTTTGACATTTGAAATTTCTGACTAGTATGTTTCTTTTTCTGGAGTAATTGTTTCCTTGGCCATTTCTTGTGGTGACAATAAGAAGTTAAAGCATAAGGAAATAGTCACTACACTCTTGGCAGCAGCCAAACTGGAAATCACTCAATAGTGTAAACACTTAAATGCACTTACCTTTAGAGGTTGATTAAACAAATAGGAAAAGCAACATCGTGTGAGAATATTTGGTATACGGTATGGAGACACTAGCTGGTGAAACAATGGGCACTGCTTTATTGCAGTATTCTATTCCTCACTGGAACCTTTATTTAGTTCTCCAACAACGATACAGACTTCCCTCTTGGAACAATAACATTTGACGTTATATGCATTAACAGTGATATGTTCATTGTCCATTACTGAACCCTGTATGAATGGACAATAGCGTAAATCAAACAGAAAAAGGTGTTGTAATAAATTTATTCACTCATTGTAAGGAGGCATGAAAATTGTAGCAAGGAACATCAACAGTTTAGGATATGTAGATAACACCATACTACTAGCAGAAAATAGTAAGGATTTGGAATGATTACCAAAAAAAAATTCAAGGAAGAAAGCAGAAAGGCAAATTTACAGTTGAACATTAAGAAAACAAAAATAATGACCACAGATGATTTTCATAATTCTGAAGTAGATGATGAAGACATTGAAATGGTTAAAAATTTTTCCATATCTTGGTTCTATCATTAATCAGAATGAAGACTGCAGCGAAGAAATCAGATAAACAGTACGACTTGGTAGGGCTGCTGTGATGGAACTAGACAAAATCCTGAAGTGTAAAGATATGTCATTGAATGCTGAAGTTAGGATTGTCTATGCCCTCATATTTCCAGTCTCTATTTATGATTATGAAAGCTGAACAGTCAAGAAAGCTGATAGGAAGAAATCAGCTCCTTTGAAATGTGGTGCTTCAGAAGAGTTCTTTGGATACCGTGGACTGCTGAATGCCAAATAAATGGATCCCACAGCAAATCAAGCTTGAACTCTCTCTAGAAGCCAAGATGATAAACTGAGGCTGTCATACTTTGGTGTGTGTGTCTGTGTCTGTGCGTATATTCTTTCAAGCTGCCTGTCAACTTATGGCAGCTTTTTATAGGGCATGAATTTTATAGGGTTTTCTTGGGCAAGGAATACTTAGAGACGGTTTTGCCAGTTCCTTCCTCTGAAATACAGCTTATGGCACCTGTTATTCATTGGCGGTCTCTATTACAAGTACTAACAAAGGTTGACCCTACATAGCTTCCAAGACCAGACAGGATCTGGTGCCTAATCTAGTGATTAGGACATCACTAGAAAAGACAAGAATGTTTGGTAAGACAGAAGGCAATAGGAAAAGAGGAAGACCACATTACAGATGGATGGACTCAGTCAAGGAAACTGTGGCCCTGCGTCTGCAAGACCTGAAGGGGCCTGGTTGTTGATGCGAGAGTGACTTGGAGGTTGGCTTAACAGCAGTTAACAACAACGCCATACCTTGTTTACTTTGTTTAACTTTGTTCAGTGATTGGTTGCTGTATTATTGTAATGATTTGATGAAATATATTGTAAAAACGTCAAAAATATTTTAGAAAATGAGTTGGTAGTGCTGGGTGGGAGAAGAGTTAGATGCTGAGTTTCTGCTGGCACTGCCCATGCAAAGCTATGAGCACTCACCAGACTTAAATGTCCAATCTTTACAGGTGGGAGCACACACAGTGGCTCTGAGACTGCTGGTCTGGGAACCAGCCAACTCTCAGTGTGAAAAAGAACTTTTATACAGGAGGTGGCAGAAGGCCACATGACTGAATCCTTAGCAGTGGTTACCTGTCTGCACTGCAAGAAAGTGTTCAGAAGATGCCTGTTTAATATACCCCACAGTTCTGCTTGAGCACAGCAGCACCAATCTGTCTTGCTATAGTTAGAGATGTCAAAAGACAGGGGACAAACAGTGAACAAGCAATCCCCCTTTCAACCCAGCCCACAAAGGAGGAGCCCGTCCACAATGGAGGATGTGGGGTATGACAAGTACAGAGGCACGACTTAGGGCCTTTCTGCTTTACACTGTTACAGTGCTCTGATTCCACTTTCATCCTCCCGTGGAATTCTGGGGTTAGTAGTTTACTGAGGCCAAAGAGCTCTCTGGCTGAGAGACTTCTAAATTCCCCTTCCTAAACTGCAAACCCCAGGATTCCATAGGCTGTTGAAAGCAAAATAATAGCACCTGTAACGTGGTAGTGCGGAAAGGCCCTTAGTGATTTCTGATGCCACCATAAGTCCCCAGCTGAATTGGTGAGATGCTGGCCTTTAGCATCTCTTGCCTGAGATGATTGACTAATTCTGTCTAATGTTAGGGCAATCACAGGAAAATTGAGTGGAAATGTGGCAGTCAAATATATATGTGTATGTCTGTATTATACTTTAAAGTAGAAATGGAATCGCTTCCAGTTTAGCTTAACCATATCTAGAACGGCTGTATAATCAAAAGCAGTCTGTTGGACACCGCAAATAGAAATCCTGGTATTTTGATGTAATAAATACAAGCCTTCATCTCACTTTGATAATTCCAGCAAACCTAATAAAGTCTGTAGAGAAGAAACATAGCCAATACAATAGAAAGTGCACCTCCCTTCAAAGAGAGGTTTGTCCTTTGAGGTTTGATTATCAATTGATTTAAGCAATGAATTGTATAAAATTTCCACAGGGTTCATCTCAAGCCAGGGCCGCTGTCAAAGTATATAGCCAACTCTGCTTTTCTGTCACACAAAGGCAGGCAATCCCACTGAGTTCAAATAATGTTCACAATCAGTCCAGTGAAAGAAGTAGTTGTATGAAAGATCCTATTTATAATGTTATCCTTCGTCAAAAATTGGCAAACTTGAACCAAGCATATCACATAGTGTTAACAGAATACTTTGTTTTGCAGGGTCCTCCAGGACCCCCTGGTGCCCCAGGTCCAAAGGTAAGTGTGGTTTCATTTTATTGTGTGTTTTCCTAGGCACTGACTTTTTTTCAGAGAAGCACATTTCTTGCTGTGCATGTTTGTGTATTTGCTCACATACTAACACCAACACATTTAGAGAGAGAGAGAGAGAGAGCAACAATCTACTGGAATTTTCATATTGTGCACCATCAAAAATTGGGCTTAAAATAGCATTGATATGCAGAAGTAGTATCTACCAGCTCTGCAACGTTTTAGCAATTTACTGTATTTTCCAGCGTATTAGACACATCAGCATAGAAAACACACCCTATTTTCAGACTGTATTCTTTAGGAAAAAAATTTAGTACCCTATCCCCTATTCCTGTTGTTTCTGCCTGAGTGGGGGGACCTCCATTGCAGGCAGAAAGAACTCAGGTAGAAAGAACAGAAAGGGTGTGTGTGTGTGTGTGTGTGTGTGTGTGTGAACGAAGCTCCTTTCTCTGCTGTTCCTGTTGTCTCTGCCTTGGTGGGGAGAACTTCCCCCCCAGGCGAAAAGGAACAGAAAGGTGCCTTTCCTTTCCTTTATGCCTCCGCGTGGACTTCTCCCCACACAGGCACTTGCACAAGCACTCATTTCATCCCCCTCGCCTTCCTATGCCCTGGCAGGAGTTACTGTGTGTGCCAGTGTATAAGACGCACCCCATTTTCAGAAGGCATTCTGCGTCTTATATGCCGGCAAATACGGTAACCTTATTTTCACACAAGTAGCTGTGTTAATCTCTTGCAGTAAAAACAGCAAGCTTTACGGTATAAGCTTTCATACTTGATGTGTGGCCTCTGTGAAGAGGTGAACATTGTGCCATCTCCTTGTTTGCTGGTGGTGGTGTGTACGTGCAGCAAGTGATTTGGGTAACCTACTGCAACTTATTGTTGTGATTTGTCATCACTCTCTCCTCCTTTTTCCCACTCCCATCTTGGTATGTCTCAAGGGGGTCAGGAAGGCGACATTCTGCCTTCTCCTTCTGTGCTCCCTGCTGCTTTTACTGCTGCCTTCTTCTACGGAGGATTGAGGGAGTGCCCTCCTGTCTTGCTGGCCTTCAACTTGTGTAACAAGGTCATTGATAACTTATTGTCTGACTACTAAGAACTTTTGGAGAAAAGGTCAAAGTCAAACGCTTAATAGCATCTTAGGCCATTTCCGTACTAGAGTGTTAAAGTGCTATTTTTCCACTTTCAACATCCTATGGAATCCTGGGGTTTGCAAACCCCAAGATTCCATAGAATGTTGAAAGTGGAATGATAGTGCTTTAACAGTCTAGTGCAGAAATGGCCTTAGAAGCAGGGAAATGCTGATTTATTTTTGTAGAAGCAATTGCTAGCATACCTAGACCAAAACTGCTTCATGGTGCACTAAATGGTGCATAAAATGCTAAGCTGTCAAACCTGTCAAACTCAGTAATAGTATGACAGCTCAATATCTTGTGTGAAATCATTCCTCTAAAATTGTATTCATAATAGCTTCGTTGCTCAAAATGCAATAATCATTTTAGTTTATTTTTTTATTGGAAACTAGCATAGATGTGAAACTACAGTTATGTTGGCCTACCTCAGTGACCATGAAAGATTTCAAACTGAGAAAAGGAAGTGCTTCTTCACTGAACGCATCACAAAATGTGTGAATAGTCACAAACTAAGACCATTTAACCCAGGCCATTTCTGCACTACACTGTCATAGTGCCATTACTCCACTTTCAACATCCCGTGGAATTCTGGGGTTTGTATTTTACTGAGGCCCAAGAGCTCTCTGGCTGAGAATTCTCAGTGCTCCTCCCTAAACTACAAACCCCAGGATTCCATAGGATGTTGAAAGTGGAATAATTGGCACTATAGCAGTGTAGTGCAGAAATGGCCCTAGTGGCCATCACTGCCTCTTGAGGAACTGAATCTGATTGTTTAACTACATGTTTAACTGCATGAGGAAGTGCTCCCTTTTGTTGGTCCTGAATCTTTCATGTCCTGCTTCTGAAATGAATTAGATTTAATAGAGAATAAGCCTATCTGTAGGAAGATAGTGTAGTATAGTAGTTTAAGTGACTAGAACTTTAGGAGAGGAGGGTTGGAATTTCTGCTCAGTCATGGAAACCCACTGGATGACCTTAAGCAAGTCTCTTAACCTTAAGGGAAGGCAATGCCAGACCTCCTCTCAGTAAATTTGGCCAAGAAAAACATTATGATAGTCACCATAAGTGGTCATTGCCTCCAAGATCAGGGGAAATATTCCACTGAATACCAGTTTCTTGAGGGAAATGGCCAGATATGACTATTACATTCATGTCCTGTCACGTCCTGCTTGTGGGTTTTCCAGGTTGGGCATTGTGGGAAACAGAATACTGTCTGACCCAGTGAGCTCTTGTTTTTTTAAAAGGCCAGATTTTTTTTTTAAAAAAAATATTATTTACCTCAAAAGTGAATTTTCTGTTTTTAAAATACTTCTGTTGTGTGTTATCAGGGTCACATGGGTTTGGGTTTCCAAGGACCAAAAGGTGAAAAGGTAAGTTGAAAGCTGTACAGATACGTTGCCTGTTCTTCTAGTAAAATCTGATTTATTCTGAAACTTTCCTTCTTTTTTTTTAATCTCTCTGAATTAAATTAGTCACCTACTGTAATGTGCAACAAAAATTACTATGGAATTTCTTGGTACACGGTGTAGCACACACGTGGTATTCATAGAGGACAGGTGCAGCCATGGGACTAGGTTCATATTCAGAGAGGTCTGAACAAGGTGCTCAGAATTTGGTAACAAGTGAATAGACATGGCTGTTTTTCCTTTCCTTTGAATTATCTGGAAGCAGCAGCCTTACCCTCCTTAGAAGAATATAGAGCTAAGCAGGCTTGTGCTTAGTAGATTCCCTTTGATAGGGATCATTTAATCATTTTTTATTTGTTAAAGTGATAGTGTTGTGAACTTTGAGGAGAAGAGATGCTTAAGGAACAATAATAAACAGTACTGTATACAGATTTACAGCTATGAAGGTTTCCTACTCCTTATCTTCTGTGTTTAAATGGTAAAACGCTACAAAGCAAATGGCAACAAAAGTAAATGGCTAGGAAAAAATGCTATGAATTTATCTGAATTTTTGATGTTAATTTTTGCTGTTGTTTCTGTTCTGGCACCTTTTGCTTAATTAACAATATGTGTGTTCAAAAGCTTGTGACTATAATACTGTAAAAGTACCTTTTCATTTATCCTTTCTCTAAAATGGTAATATTTTCAGAATTTTGACATTTGTTTCATATTAGCACATTTCAGTATAGATGTTTGGGATATCCTTTTCTGCCAAAATTCTCCCCCAAGGTCTTGGGATTCTGTATTTCCAGAGTTAATAGTAGTAGAATGTCCGGTTCTTCCAGGTTTGTATCTCTAAAGTTTGTGCTTCTTTTAATACTGTTTCAAAAAAAAAGAAAAGACTGTAGGTTGTATGTTCAGAGTGTGGTGTGTGCATGTTAGTGTGTTCAGAAGCACTTTTTTTTAAAGTGAGTTTTACCCTCTCTACTCTCCTTCAGTACACGGAGAGATTCATTTCAGTACTAGTGGTGTGTTTCTATACAAGGGCAAAGAATGAAAACTTGTGGCTCCTGCAAGTCTGTATTATTTACCCATTCTTATTGCAGAATGCATTGCCACAGTTCCAAAAGATTACATTCCCTTGGATTAGTCATGTTCGTTGTTATGTCCTTGAAAGTACTGGGTTGGATAAAATGAACTTGACCTTTAAAAGTCAGTAGTATCCTTAAATTTGCTTAATGATAACTTAAAAAACAAAGCTGTTTCTGAGTCCTTTAATTAGTTGCGTATTTTCTCTGTTTCTCTGACCGTTAAGTAGATCGCAATACTGCTTGTGGTTTCCTTGCTTAATGTATGTTTGTTTGTTTGTTTGTTTGTCTGTCTTGGGGGACATCTAGGGTGAACGGGGTGTCATGGGTCCTCCTGGTCCCCAAGGAACTGCTCTGCAAGAGCAAGAAAAAGGGGTCATAGTCATCCATGGAGACAAAGTAAGCATATGTGTGTGTGTGTGTGTGTGTGTGTGTGTGTATTATTATTCCTCTGTCAGGAATAAAATATCAGCTGATGTTTCTGAAGTCTATTTCTTATCATGAGGATTAATGAACAAATGTAAGAACATGAACTGACTGTCTGATGACCATTGCTTTTCTCATAGTTTTTCTTTATTTTTTTTCTTTTATTTTTTTCCTCTTTTTTGTTTCTTTCTGTAAATAAATTACCTTTGGGACATTGTGGTTTTTCTAAATTAATAGTCTTTATAACATATATACACTTGTATTACAATATCAGAACCTATAAAACATAAATCTCTCAGCATACAACCTAGACATGTATAAGGTGAAATCAAATTTAATACCAGATACATCCATAAGTCCCGTCCCTGTTGTTGTATGCTGGGTATTTGAACAATGTTATGCTAACTCGTGTTTTATAATATTATAATGTTAAACTATAAGTTTTAACATTATCATTAAAATACCCAACCCAACAATAGGTACCGATTGTACTTCGTAAAGTTCTATTTGTGGAAAGGAAACAAACAAACAATATACAAACAAACATATAGAGAAACAACAACAACAGCCTCTTATCCATCTTATTTGTCTTCTTTGGAACATTTGTTGACATGTAACTTTTTTGATCTGCTACCTTCTTCACATTAGGATCCAATAAGGAGAAATAACCAGTTTCCAAGGGGACAAATTAATGCAAATAGTGTCATTTAGAAAATATTTAGTGTAGTGTAATGATCTGTAGAAATGATGCCACAGGATGATCTTTCATTAAGTGCCCCCCAAAAGTGTGGCAAATTATGAAAAGTTGGTTTATTCTCCCAGCTGAAGCATAGGAGAAGACTTCACCTGTACTTTTGCATTAGGTTGTTCAGCAGAGTCAGTGTGCTGCCTAAGGGGACAGAGAATGCTGCCTCACTGCAGATTATAAACTCCACTGAGCCAGTGTTCTGTCAAAAAGTTTCTGATAAATGTACCCAAAGTTTTTATAAAAAAGCATTTAAATGGGATGGTGGTCCAGTCAACATTTAGATTCAGTCATCCACATTTCTGGGGTGTTGGATAGCCAGAAATTGTTGTGTTTAAAGGAGACATACAAGTGAATTCTGATGCAGTGCTTTCTCTTTCCCATAGGGAGATCCTGGTGAAAAGGGTGACCCTGGCCTCCCAGTAAGTATGAAGCTGATCAGCATTTTCATATGAAGAAGTGATAGTGAAGCAGCAAAAATACTCAACTTGTAATAACCAAACAAAAGAGGACTATTAAAATTAACGTTGTGGCACCTCTAAGCTGTGTGCCAGATTTGTCCCACCAGGTTTTGCTAATCAGACCCACCAAGGTCTCTCTCCTAATTGCCATCACCCACAGTTTAGTCTTGTTTTAGCTCTTGTGCTAGACCTTTTTCACTGGCACAGGGTGGTGGCATTATCTGATGTGCTGGCATAGCAGGTCTGCTAACATATCTGGTGGCATCTCAAATATAATATAGCACTGAATCTTAGAATTAATATCAAAATTTAAATTTCCAATAGACTTTAGTAACATAAAATAACATCTTTTTTGAAAGGGACCACCAGGACTAAGCACCAAAGGGGAAAAAGGTGAACCCGGGAAACCTGGTCCACGGGTATGTATACAAAGCTTTCGTGTTTTTGCTTCTCCAGCTGTTTAAGGATTATTATTAAATATGGTAATTTTAAGAAATCAGATGCAAAATTAAATGGAAGTGAGATTTGTACTGTAGGGAATTTCACTAATGAGATTGTTTTCTTATTGAAATAGTGAGCTGTCTCTGAAATGAAAAAAATCATGCAAAACTATGAGTGCCTGTGATTTGTTTTACTATGGACATGGACCAGGACGGGGAAAGTATAACCATTTTTGTATCTCCCCCAACCCTACCTCCAACATTTCTTTGTTATTTTTTGCTTCCTCCAAAGGCCAAAAGCACCTCCCACAGGTTTGGGGGGCACTGCTACAAACCATTTTGCTACATTTAAGGACCTTTATCTGTCCTACACCTCTTTTTTTTAGGCTGGATGTTTTCCAATCAGGAAATTACTACTCCTGATTTAGACCTTGTAAAACTTTGTTCCATCATATAATATCTTTTGGCATTTGCCAAATAAAGAGTGGAAGGTTGTGCTGTGGGAAAGACAAGTCAGGAGAATGGATGAATCTAGAGAAGGCTCAGATTCTGGTGATTGTGGCATGACAGGGTCGATTCATAGAATGAAAGGAAAAGAAAGAAAGCATGAGCAGTGGTATTTACCTGACTTCAGAATAAGAGGGACCGCAAAAGGTTTAGCTTCCTGGTTGGTTACTGTTGAAGACATTATCTTGCAGATTTGGGAGCTGGGGCTGAGGATCTGTTGGTTGAGAGAGAACCCCTTCCTTGATGTTAGATTTAGGGAGGAGAGGGGAAGACAATTTCATTTCCTTGATGGGAGCAGACAGCCTGAGAGTGAGGGAAAGAAGGTGGTGAATTCAGTCTAAGAGTGTCTTTTCCACAGTTTGCAAAGAATGATATTTGAAGAACATCCCCCTTTTATCCAATACTAGAAGATATCTTTTCTGCCATATATGACAAAGGCAGTATATCCAAAGTGTTAAAGTGTAATTACCCTGTAAAGATCAAAATTGTACCTCCTCTATGATCACACTAGAATGGTACAGTGGGAAGAACTCTTCTTTCTATGTGTACAGAAAGTCTGGAACATGTAATGTAGTTTATATTGTTCTTCAAGGTAGAAATTTATAGCAAAGTTGTTTAGGGGCAAGAGGGATTGGACAGGTGTGAATTCTTTAGCTATCCTGCAGATAATCAGTTTCATAGAATTATATTTGACTTAGGTAGTTCAATTGCAGCACTATTAAAAAGGAAACAGCTTAGAGGCCCCAAGGGCCAGGTGTGGCCCACTGGCTGCACTTTTCCCACCCCTGATTTAGAGGAATGAAGGATGTTTGGAATAGTCAGTTGGTTGTTTTTGCTAACATTCTTAACATATGTTTCTGCTTATATTTCTGTTATATTTTATAGCTCATTGGAAGCATTTGGGTTCCTTTAGCTTTTATATATTTAACAAATTATTATATTTATTTCCCCCTTCATCATCTCTTTAATAATTTTAGCTGTGAACTTGGTACAAAATATATGTGTATATCTAGTCCTGGAAACATGGGGTGGGCTATAGAGAATAGTTGGGGATTGCACTAAAAAATAATTACAAGAAACTATCTTTATGGCTAAGCAAACGGTGTATTAATTTCAGAACTGAAAGAAAAATCCACAAATCCAGTGGTGTGAGGGAATGCCCAAACAAAAAGAGCAACTGGTGGTCAAACTTAAAGGCAGTTATAAGCCTTAGAATTAAGAATTCAGAGAGCTCTGAGGTTGTACTCAGGACAGAGGAAGACAAAGACAACAATCGTTCGGGAACAAAGAACAAGTTCTGACAGGTTAATTGTTCTTGACTGAGCTAAGGCAACACAAGAGCTGTACGGCAGAAAATAATTGGTATTGATATTGGTATTGGTATTGATAATAAATGGTATCATCAATGGTTCAGAGCTGGTGTCAAAGAGCAGGAGGTGGTCATGTTCCAGGACTCAGGGAGTCATTTTCATCTCCTCTGGACCTTCAGTGGGCCAGACTGGTGCGTCCAACAGCAACCAGACATTTAAGACACCTGCAAGTCACCTCCACTCAGTTTCTGATGTTTTGTTTCTGCAAGCATGTTTGAATTTCCCTATAAGTGGAGAAGTCTTGACAGAATTTCCTGGGTATGTGGAAATGAAACCTTTTCAAGACAACTTGGAAAAATTAAAAGTTCACACTCCACAAATTTTGAAGTCTCAAGATTACCAATAATAGAAAGTTCTGCCTTGTCTGAATAAAGTAAAAATATTTGTTTTACAGGGAAGACCTGGGAAGGATGGAGAGGATGGAGAGAAGGGAAAAAGTGTATGTATTTCACTTTATCTAAAATATTATTGAGCTTTGTTTTACAAAGGAGCTTTTATCACTTATAACATAATTTTGTACAGTGTGGATTTTTTTTCATATTTCTTTTCTTTTCTTTTCTTTTCTTTTCTTTTTTTTTTGTGATACCTGTAGGGTGACCCTGGCCAACCAGGGTTTCCAGGACTACCCGGTGTATCTGGCTCTAAAGTAAGTAGATCTGTTTGAAAATGTACCTCTCCAAATCAGAGATATCCACAAACCTAGGTATGACTGAACTTGGATGCAAATCTCAGCTTATTTTAAAGAAGTGATAATCTCTGGCTAGGACGAAAATATACTGTAGGGGCAAAAGCACTGCAGCTCAACAGAGAGATGGGAAGAAAAAGGGTGGGTGGAGTGGAATGAAATGGAATCTCTCCTCATGAATTGCTGTTGGCGATGTTGCCAGATCTCATTGGTGGATCTTTAGAAAGGAGGATTGGATGTGTGATTTCTGAACATAGGAATGACTCCAAAAGTAAACGGTTATTTCAGTTTGAGGGAATAATGTAGGTCATATTTCCTGAAGCACTTTTTAAGTAATTCTGCGTGAACCCACCTGTTCTAAAATTGATAAAATCATTGGATCATTCTGGTTTTTTCCTCAATCTGACATCTTCCAGACTGCAGAGATTGGATCTGTGTTGGAAGGAGGAGCTTCTGAGAATGGCCCTAAAGAGTTGGTTGCAACAAAGAGTACCACACCATTGGTCTTGTTGCAATGCTAAGTGTGCACTTAGGTACTGGATGAGAATTCCCCCCTCTTTGTTGCAAATCCTTGCCTGCCTGTCTCTACTCCCTCCAGTAAAATTGTACTCTTCATGATAAATTGCAGCTCTTAAATTGCATTTAAGATCTGAGTGAATATTTTATTGTTCCTAAACTGGTTGGTTAATTGCTAAACCAGTTAATTAACTTCTTAAATTACAGCTGAATTTTTCTTCAGTCTGTTTTTGCAGCTTTAGAACGTGCTGGTTCATATATTTCTCTTCTTTAATTAGCCAATCAAGTAACTAACTTATATAAATAGGGTTCAAATTACACCCTTTCTAGTGATTTTCTCCCTATTCCCCTGAATGACCTTGTCATTATTTCTTGAACAACATAGTTAACTTGCAAGTTTCAGCTGAACATTTTTGTTTCAATCTGGAAATTTACTCTTTGCAGCATGGATCAACTTTACTATTGAACAGTTTATAAACTTACTGGCTTGTCTGAATTATAGCTGTGTTGCAAGTGGAAGCCCGTGGTTAAACAATCAGTTTGTTAATTTACATGTGTACTTTACCAATCTTATTTTCATTTTACAAGAAGCTTTTGGTAATTTTGGAAAAATCTTAGGATATAAAATAAATCCACTCAAAATAAAAATTATTATTTTAAAAGTTACTGAAGAAGTTCAATTCCTAGAATTCTTAGTGAGAGATTAAATAGACAAACTGCCAGGGATTGGGCAACTGGGACCTTGGGAGGCCACACCCATCATTTAAACCCCAACCTTCCATGCCTACCACTTCTCTACTTTTTGGGAGGGGACCTAAAATCTTCTGAATGCAATTCAAACTGAAACTAGCTTTGGAAAAATGTGATTAAAAGATTCCTGATTTAATGAAATGATAGAGTGCCACCCATCTTACAAAGGGATATTATGCTTTGGTATATTATAGGGCAATATTTTAATGAAATAAATTTCTGCTGTGGACTGGTAGTAGTGTGCATACACAATGATTAGATTATGCCCATTCCCAGTAAGAACATTTCTATCTTAATTTGGTTTTAAAATGTAAATTTCTTCTTTTCAGGGAGATAAGGGTGTAACAGGTCCACAAGGACCTCCAGGAATAGTAAGTACAAAACTTTGTTTTTAAAAGAATCTCTGTTAGGTACAACAAAGGGAACATAGGAAAATACCTTTGACCAGAGTACCTTAGCCTAAGTCCATCTAGCCCAGTGTCATCAACTCAGACTGCCCCCCATTTTTGGTGGTTTCAGATGGACCAGTTAAAACCAGGCTTTTTATTAAAGCAATTGGGGTCTTACAAGTTCATTCAAATGCGTGCTTTTAGACTACTTTAACTTTTTAAGTTTAATTGCTTAATAGGTTTATAGTATGTTTAAAGATCTTATGACATAGAGCAGGATAGAAATGATGAGGAAGATGAAGATGAAAGCCAAGTTTTAACATGGCAAAACTTTAGCATGGGCTGAACATGTCAAACCAAATTATACTTTGCAAAGAACCGATGTCCCTTTTTTAACTGTGGTTCATCAGGAAATTTTTGTATGCTGGAGACAGTTAGAGGGACTGTAACTTGAGAATTGGCTGGACAGATTTGTTCCATGGCTCTGTCAGAAAAGCTAACATTAATTAAGAGGGAATCAGAGTGCTGAGAAAAAAAAGACAACTTACAAACATTAGGGATCCGTTTATTGTGCTTGTAAATGGTGCTGAACTTTGATAGTAAGCAGAATTTAAATGTTGGTGAGCTTTGTATAATCTTTAAACCAATGATTGAAATTCTGGAGAGTTGTCCTATAGAGCTGCTGTAGAACTCAGAATCATTATGAGATTGCATAATGTCTGTTCAGTTCTTAGAATAAGTCAAAGAAGGTCTAATATTCTCAGAATAAGTCAAAGAAGGTTTAATAACTTGGAGTCTTTCTGTTTTCATAATCAATCATGGTTTATTGGTTTATCCTCCAGTCCCTGCCTCTAATTCTTGTTTTCTAATATTTTATAGCTCTTTGTAAAATAATAATTAATGTGGGAGGAGAAACTTCCAGGGACTCAGCAAGCATTTTGATGAACTAAGAATCAAAGAGGAAGAAAGAAGTAAACTCTGAAACACTTTGTTTTAAGGGAAAAGCACATCATTATTGGTCTCTAGTTCTTTTCCAGTTTTGGCTAGAAGACAATGTAGATGTGTTCTTTATAACAAATATTACACTCTGCTTTTGCAAAAATGGACTAGTTATTCCAATCACTAATGTTGTTGACAAAAGTCATTAGGCTAAGGTGTTACTGTCCTCTGTGCAAATGACTTTACTACATCGTAATGGAATAATAGGTATTGGATTAACAAGTGTGACTTCTTAAACAAGCTAAAGAGTGTGACTTCTCAAACAAGCTAAAACCAATATGTGTTGTTCTGGATCACATCATTGTTACTGTTGTTGTGTGCCTTCAAGTTGTTTCCAGCTTTTGGTGACCCTAAGATGAACCTATTACAGGAGCTTCTGGGGCTGAGAGTATGTGATGCACCCAAGGCACCCAGTGGATTTCCTTGGCTGAGCAGTGAATCGAACCCTGCTCTCCAGGATCATAGTCCAATGCTCAGACCGCTACACCACAGAGCCCCTGCAGAAATGGAGGCTAAATGAGTTTATGGCCTTTTCTCCATGCCTCTTTACCCTCACCTCTGCCACTCCACCCAAGATCTTTTGCTGTAGTAAAGAACGTAAAGGACCTCAATGGTTATGTCTTCCTATGGTATCACGAGTTATCTTGGTGTTGCACATCCTCATTCTGGGGAGTGTTCCTGGCCAGTGTCATTTAGATATATGAAGCTGTTTGGATTGTACCGGAAATAGGCCTTTGCAAGTGTTAAACAATTATGGCTCCAAATATGGACACAGGTCATCAGTGGGGTTTAAACATGTTGCCCTGTACATCAGATTGAATCCTATTGCTCTAATTATTTTAGGAACAAACATTTGAGGGTTTGAATGTTTCTGTATTTTGCTACTTGCTTGTTATCTAGGTTATAGGTACAGGAGACGAAGAAGTGTATGGTGAAAAGGGAGACCCAGGTCCCCCAGGATTCCCGGGACCAAAAGGTGAACCAGGTCTAAAAGGTAAATATATTTTTTTTAACTTTCTGTCATTTAATTTCTGTCATTTAATTCCATTTTGAAAAAAATATTCATATCCACCTTCTCAGTGGTTTATTAGAACCCAGAACATTGATGTTAACAAGCATCAAATCAGTTCACATTTACTTTCTAATATTCCGCGACATTTGCTTTTGTAGGTTTTCCAGGGGTGCCGGGAGCACCAGGTCCTCCAGGTGAGAGCACGTTTATTTCTTTGGTTGCTAAATTGATTGGCTTTTGGATGTGCCTTAACATGCAAAGATCAGAGGGCTAAAAAAAGAAGGAATATTCACTCTAAACACATCTGATGCAGAATTAAAACTGAAATGCTCAATTAGTAATGACAAACTTGACATAAAAGCTCATCAATTAGTTACAGTAAAATAAAGGATTTCAATAAAGTAGCATGAACTCACCTCAGATGCATAGATCTTCTTCAGTACATACATACTCTCACGTAGATATGCCTCAGTATCACATGCATAACTATTGGAGATCCCAGTTCTTCTGGCAATGCAACTTTGACATAGAACTGTAGAATATTTATATGCAAATAATACGTTTATCCTACAGCATCTATGGTGAGATCTGGTACAAAGGTATATGAAGCCCTGTCGTCGTTAAGAATAAAGCCCCAAATTTCTTCACTGAAATTATAGCTGCAGTTGAATCATCAGTCCTCTAGAATATACTCTGCTTTCTGCCCAAATTCTGAAACATTTTGGAAAGTTTTAGATTCAGTCCTTCTGTTACTGTAAATCTTACATATTTCTTTCTGTTGTTTTATTTGTTAGATGATGATGTCTGTTACATAAAGTTTTCTTTTATTAAGAGTATATCTTCAGTATCATCATTCTTGCTTTCCTATTTCACATTAAAATCTGTGTCTGTCATTCCTGAAGGCTGCTTAGTTATGCAGTGATTATAGGCCATTCACCATCTTTCTTTACCATTTAAAACAAAATAACATTGATATAATGTATTCGTATAGTCAAATAAAGAGACAGCATTGCGTAGTGATCTGACCATTGGATTATGACTTTTGTGACCGGGGTTCAAATCCCCAGTCAGCCATGGTAACCTACTGGGTGACCTTGGGCAAACCACACTCTCTCAGCCTCAGAGGAAGGCAAAACCAAATCCCCTCTGCACAGATCTTTCCAGGAAAACTCTGTGATAGGTTTACTTCAAGGTCGCCACAAACTGGAAACAACTTGAAGGTGCAGAGCAACAACTCAAATAAGGAAAGTGAAAATAAATGTGTTATAATTTTTACAGATATAGCACAGTTTACATATTCAGGGTTATGAGTGATGTTTGCCTTTTTTTTGGTGTCACATCGGAATTTTTGAGAACTATTTCATGCAAAAGAACTGTTAGTTACGTCAGATCAAATCACCTGGAGGCTTGCCTGTGTGGCAATCTATGTGTGTTATTGGTTAGGGGTGTTAATTCTACTTTTTCTCCCTTTTGGTACTGCATCTTTCAAACGGATTTTTCACATCGGGGAGACTTCTTGTGCAAATTACATGTAGTTCTTTGAGCAACTTATATCTTGCTGCTGCCTTATGGCATGGACTTTTTAATAGTGGAAGCAGTGGATAGATTGTTTGGACTTTGAAGTTTGAACTTGAAGTGGGCAGCATATAGCTGAGTGTTTTTAAGAATTAGATCTAGTAGCCCCACAAATAAGTCACCTTCTTGTCGCTCAAATTCATTGACAGGTGTCAGACTCAGAATTCTGCATTACTGTTATTGCATTATTGTATTATTGTTCTTCATTTGCCATTTTTCCACGTTGGTTTTCACTGATGTGTATTTCACTGCACTGTTATAATCAAGGGCCACCCAGTCCAGGAACAATAGGTGCTCCTGGTTTTCCTGGGGAGAGAGGAGAAAAGGGTGACCAGGGCCCCCCTGGACTTCCTTTGTTTGGACCAAAAGGGAGAGATGGACCCCCAGGACTTCGTGGCGTACCAGGCCCTCCAGGCCCACCTGGTATAACAGGCAAGTCAATATTCAATATATGGTGTTCAAAATGCTGTGCAGTGAAAACAGACTTGCATTTTCAGAGTTATGCTGAAGATTTGTTTTAAAATTAAGTGACTCGTCTTAGAAGGAAAGTCTGTTAACCTGTTTACTTGGACTGTGGGTAAGTGTCTCCACACATCTGATTAACTGATTCTGAGACACATATAAGAACATCCCTCCTCTGTTGTGTGTCTTTGTCATACTGTCATGCACTGTGATTATACAACATTTCAGATATCCCCGTTGGCTTTAGTACATATGGATACAAAAGCATTATGGAAAGGACAATTATCTGGGCATTTTATACTGTGGTTTAATTGCTATTCCTGTCTCCCTCAGAATTTTTTTAAATGTTATAACAGCCTAGCAAAATGGATTAGATTTCTAAAAATAAGAATTAATTACAGAACTCTATATTAATTGAGGAATTCACAGATATTTCTTAAAATTGAAATGACTTTTCCATTGAGGGTGTTGGGCATAAAAATATTTATAAGTAATGGCTACTATCCAAAGTTCCAAGTGAATGTCTTATGCATTTGAATGTTTGTAGTTGAGCATGCACCCAACCCCAGACAAAGAAGTTTGAAGTTAGTTGTTATTTGCATATTTGCCCAATATCCAGGGTTCTCTGGGTAATTAACAATGAAAGTTAAAATTTTCCTGTTCAAAATATTAAGCTGTATGTTCTCAGGAATGGACATATTCACACACACAAATAATTCAGATATAGGGAATAAAGCCAACTTACCAAACAGAAAATAGATTGTGTCGAAAGGACCCTTTGTGAGCCCCAGTGTGCAGTGAACCAATACCAAGCAGTAGCAGAAATTTCTAGGATTGGATCGAGTCTCAATACATGTTACATTGATTCTTTTTAATTCTTAATGGTACAAGAAAAGAAAATATATTTATAAAGAACCTGTATTTTAAAAAATGTATTTGTCCAATAATTCTTATTGGAATTGACATCAATAGGAAGATCAAAATCAACTATATAGTTGAATTAAACAAATCTGTACAAATCTGTGTTTTGTGCATTTTGGTTGGCCAATAGATGTATCACTCTTTTGTGGATTTTGGATTTTGTTTAATTGTACAAAAGAAAATCATGTATCCTATGATGATACATCATTCCAGGAATCTATATGAGTAATTGAAGGAGCAAATGTCTTTCTATTTGTGTTGAAATAAGAAATAAAGTTGGTATAGGCCATGGCTGATGTCAGAGGGGAGCAAAGCATCGTAGCAATGACTAGCAGGCAGCAGTGGAGGAAGAAGTGGTGGTAGTAGAGGAGGCAGAGGCAGAGCTGAGAGCAGCCTCGATCCCCAACTCTGCAACCACTATGATCTCCATCAGTATGATCTGTGCCACCAGTATGACAGTGGAAACTGTCAGGTAGTGCACGCCCCTGTCTTGTGATCTTGAGGTAGCCCTGAAGCAATTGTGTCACTACTGATGAACTTAGGAAAAACAGAATTGCCTTGGAAGAAAGTTTCAAGAAATACAGGAAAAAGCAAGAAGCAGTGCAACTCTGTAGAGAAGGGCAAAGGGGAGAGCAATACCTGCAGGGATGGAGACAGAAGGATCCACAGTCATCTGCTGCAAAGTGTGTGCAATGTTTGTCTTTTTGCTAGAAAATGTCACCAACTGCACGTGCAGCAAGTGCAAATTGGTAGCTTGCTTGGAAGAGTAGGTCAGTACACTACAGCAACGTGTTGAATCCTTTCAGTGCATCAGAGAATAGGGGAACGTACTGGAGACAGAAAGAATTGATCCTACAGAACCAACAGGAAGAAACTGCCAAGGAAAATGAAAAGGTCTGTAACCATGAGGAAACAGCCTGGAGGAAAGTCACCAGGAGCAAACTATACAGCAGGGATCAGGAACCCTTCCAATTAAGCAATCACTTCCTGCTTCTTCAGAAGGATAGCAGCAGTGAAGATGCTCAAACAAGAAACCAGCAACAAGGGATACTACATGACAAGGAAGGAATCAAGTTGACCACCAACCACAACAAGAAAAGAAGGATGCTTGCTAGTGATTGGGGACTCAGGGCTATAGAGGCATCTGTGTGCCAGCCTGACAAGATGAGTTAGGAAGTATGCTGCCCTCCTGCCACTCATATCTGAGATGTCACTGACAACTTGCCAGAACTCATCAAGAACTCAGACTGGTACCCCTTTCTCCTTTTTCATATGGGTACCAGTGGCACAACCAAGAACACCTTTGAGCAAATCAGCTCTGACTATGAAGTTTTGGGCAGGAAGCTGAAGGTGTCTGAGGCACAGTTGGTATTGTCTTCAATTCTGGCAGTGAAGGATAGATGTTTTAGGCAGGAGAGGTTTGGCTACTGGAACCATGGTCTTCACTGCTTAAACAGAGGACTACCAGCTACAGATGGCCTTTACCTCATGAAAACTGAGAAGAATGTCTTTGATATTAATATGGCAGATCTGATCAAGGAGGTTTAAATTAAATCCTTGGGGACTGGAGATAAAGTTAAACATCAGCCCAATGGCAAGCTCTAAACACAAGGATGTGAATTCTAGAAGAGAAACTGAGGAAGAGAATGGGATCCACATAAAAACTGACAGTAAATTAAAAGATGAGAGCAAACAAAGCTTCAAATGTCTATATGCCAATGCACAGTTTCAAAACCAAATAAGGTGAGCTTGAAATTCTAGGCCAGGAAGGTAAATATGACTTTATAGACATAGTGGAGACCTGGTGGGATGACCCCCGCGATTTGAATATTCCAATTGAAGGGTATAACCTATTAAAAATATAATAGATGTGGCAGAAAAGGAGGGGGAGTAGTATCGAAGAAAAATTGACCATATTTGGCAGCATATAAGATACACTTTTTCCCCCAAAAAATGCCTTCTGAAAATGGGGTGCGTCTTATATGCTGGTGCTTCTTATACACTGGCAAATACAGGTAACTCCTGCTAGGCCTAAATGCATAGGAAAGCAAGGGAGGTGAAAGGAGTGTTTGTGTGAGTGCTCCTTTAACCCCCCCCGTCATTTTGCCTGGGTGGGGAGAACTCCCCACCCAGGCAAAATGCATAGGAAAGAAGGGGGCGAAAGGAGCTCATTTCTCCCCCTTGCTGTCATTTTGCCTGGGTGCCAGCACTCCTTTCACCCCTCCCACCTTGCCTTTCCTTTTTGCCTTCTCCCCACCCTCCCACCCAGGCAAAATGATAGGAACAGGGGAGAAAGGAGGCCCTTTCACCCCCGTGCCTTTCCTATGCATTTTGCCTCAGCAGGGTACTGAAAATTTTTCCTAAAAAATATGGTTTGAAGATAAGGTACATCTTATACACCAGTGCATCTAATGTGGCAGCAAATACAGCACTTACACAGAAATCCATGGAAGTGATCAGAGTGGACCAGTTGAGAACGTCTGAGTTAAAATAAATAGAGAAATAAATTTGTGCAATATTGTGACAGGAATATTGTGACACCAAAAAAAAAAGAGGTGATAGATGATGCTTTTCAGAAACCTTAGAAATTTCAAAGGTGCATGAATTAGGGCCTCATATCTGATGGGAGATTAACTCTGGTAAGCATAGGCTTCCCAACAAATTCCTGATGTGTCTTGCAGATAATTTTTTATTTTAAAAGGTAGAAGAAGAACAAGGGGATCCACAAACCTGGGCTTGATCTTAACCAATAGGGAGGTGTTGGTCAATGAAATCAAAACAGTTGGTACTTTAGGAGGAAATGACCATGTAATGCTAGAATTCACAATTATGGAACAGGGCAAAGAAGAGTATAGTCAACCACGGACATTGGATTTTAGGAAAGCTGATTTTAACAAGTTCATGAAATCCCATGGCTAGCGATGCTAAAGGAAAAAGACATCCAGCAAGTGTAGGAATTCTTGGAAAAGGACTTGCAAAAAAGCACAGTCACCTGGCTAATCTAAATGAGTTCAAATCTGCAGGACCAGACGAACTGAATTCCAGTGTACTAAAGGAACTTGCTGATGTACTTTTTGAATCCCTGCCTTCATTTTGAGAAATCTTGGAGAGTGGGTGAGGTGCCAAAAGACTGGAGAAAGGCAAACCTTGTCCCTCTTTTTTTTAAAAAAAAAAAGCGAAAAAAACGATCCAGGAAATGACAGACTGGTCAGCCTGACCTCAAAGCAGGGAAAATATTAGAATGGGTTATACAGAAGTCTTCCTGTAAGTATCTTGATGACAATGCAACCATTAGTAGGAGCTAGAATGGGTTTGTCAAGAACAAATCCTGCCAAACTAATCATATATCAGGTCACACTAGTTTAGTAGATGGTGAGAATTCTGTGGATGTCATTTATCTGGATTTCAGTAAAGAATTTGATAAGGCCGTTAGCAAACTGATTACATGTAGAATAGATGGGAAAACTGTCAGATGGACCCATAATTGATCAGAAAACTGTGCTGGCTGCATTTCTAACTAGAAGGAGGTCTCAAATGGAGATCCTCAGGGTTCTGTCCTAGAGCCATTACTCTACAATATTTTGTATCAATGACTTAGATGACAGGGTGGAGGGAATCCTTACTAAGTTTGCAGATGATGCAAAACTGGGGGGCAGGAGTGGATGACAGGAACAAAATTTAAAAGGACCTAGATAAACTGGAAAATTGGGCAGAAATTAATAAAATGAAATTTAATAGAGACAAATGCAAAATTCTATATTTAGTTGGAGTTAGGTACAAAGGGCAACAAGGATGATAACAGGTATGAAGAACAAAACATACGAGGAAAGGTTGAAGGAACTTGGTGAACAGAAAACTGAAGAGTGACATGATTGCGCTCTTTAAATACCTCAAGGGCTGTCACCGAGAGGAGGGGTCAGGCCTGTTCTCTGCTGCCCCAGAGGGTAGGACCAGGTCTAATGATTTGAAGTTACAGGAAAGCAGATTACTGTTGAGCATTAGAAGGACATTCTTGACAGTAGCAGTGGTCTGACAATGAAACAAATTGCCTAGAGAGGTGGTGGGATCTCCTTCTCAGGATCTCTTCAGAAAGAGGCTGGATAGGTACCTGTTGGGGATGTTCTAGTTGGGGATCCTTCATTGAGCAAGGGATTGGACCTGATGGCCCATAGGGCCCCTTCCAACCCTATAATTCTATGACTCTATGCCATGTTGCAAAAAAGTTTCATGGTCTCTATTTTCATAACAATTTTTGTTCATTTTACTAATTTTCTGTAATTTATTTAAATTTTAATTTTTTAGAAAAAATTACCTCAGAGGTTGAGTTAAAGTTTTTCCCACAGTGGTTTTCTTCTACAAGGAGACATCCCTGTCTCATCTACAGTCACATGACTGGTCCTAGTTTCATGAAGAAGCATCACATGTGAATGATCTAATCAGAGATACAACCAATAGCAGTTTTGGTCTGGGAAAATGGTACAAGCAGATCTGTGATATGCATTTTATATATTGGATTTCTCCATATGAATGCAGTTCTGTGAACCTTTGGAATTGTGGAAGAAAAATACTATGCAAATCACCCTTCAACAAACAGAAATAGCTTGTTTGCATAGTTCTGCCCCAGGGCTTTCCAAACAGTGTGCCACGACACATTAGTGTGTCGCCTAAAGTGTGTAGGTGTGTCACCTACAATCTTGGAAATGTATGTTATTATTTATAAATCATATATTTTTCAAAATATATGAAAGATTTTCATGAGATATGTTGTGCCCCTATACATGTTGTTATTACAATTTATGTACGTGTCTGTATCTCTTATAAGGGGTTAGTTTAACCTCCAGTTTGCTAGTAAAACTGAATTACTGTGTCGCAAAATGATGCATGTGTGACGAACCTGATGGGAGCAGGTCTTGACAACAGAGCCTCCTTGGCAACTGAGAGTGTTTAAGTTGATTGGAACCTTGGATAGCCCAGGGGAAGGGCTGGTGGAAAGAGGAAAATAATGGATTTTAACTGTCTGGTGTGTGTTTGAAGAAGAGTGTGATTTGTGGTGTGTTTGGGAAAGGTTGGAGATTTGAAGAGCTCTGTGGGAGAGAGAACTGAGAAATTGGGTGTACGAGAGATAGTGAATGAACTGAAAGAGAGAGAGAGAGAGAGAGAGAAGAATGGTGTCCTGTTTATAAACATTTAGATACAAAACACATTTAAAGCAACAGTGTTACAATAAGTGTTTGGAGTTCTGTGTTCCTTAAAACAGTGTCAGAGAGTCTTATTTTGAATCCTGGTATATACACGCTACCAATAGTATCATCTTGACCTTAGTACCAACAGTACCACAGTCTTGGAAAATATAAATCACTGCTGATCCTTACATCTGGGAGAAGGGCAGATTTAGGGAGGGCAGTGGAGGGGGAGAGTCCTGAAAAGAAGAAGCCAAGAGGGGAGAAGAGTGAGGAAGGGACTGTGTTCTCAGAGGGGGATAACTGAGGCAGCCCTGTTTGTCCTGGCCCTGGCTTGATTCAGAGATCTCCCTGGCTGTTCAGTTCTGATCACAAAGAGGTGTCAGGCTGGGCAGGCCTTGAATGCGAGGTTTGGGGACGCCATTCACACTCAGCGGCACTGACGTGCGGTGGTGGTCCATGCGCACGTATAACAGCATGTCTAAAAAGTGTGTCATCAACATGAAAAGTTTGGAAAGCTCTGTTCTACTCTATCATTCACTCCTACTTATCATGATCCGTAGCGCTGATCTAAATTTCTTGTGACTGGGATGACTTTTAGAAATACTGTTCTCTATTCTTTTATTTTCCAAATTGCAGATGGAATTCTGGAGTGCCAGCGGGGTGAACCTGGTGAGCCAGGCCTTCCAGGCCCCCCTGGCCAACGTGGCTTCTCAGGAGAAAGTGGAGAAAAAGGTAATACTGACTTTGGTTTGAGTTATTCTCTTCTGGACTCCTCTCTTGCCTATAGGACCTTGGACAGGTAGCTTCCAGTTGACATCACAGCACATTCCACCAGGGAAATAGTCAAACCAGCAGACTTTATGCTGTCCATTGGGTAGCATTTAAATAGCCACTACCCTGACTTCACTCAGAACCTTTCCCAGACATTGCAAAACAAACTTCAACAGGCACTTTTTTGGAGAGATTAATTCACCATGAAGTAGTTGCTACTTGAAAATTACTTACAGGGTATTCTTGTTCTTATACCATCTGATTAACCTTCCATCCACTACTAATTAGGACACATATACAATTCAGGAGGCTTCTGCCTTGACCATATACATGGAGGCTTATATGAAGGCCATGTGTTCTACTTCTCTAGCTTTTTCTTTCAGTTTCTCTCATGGCAACAGTCTTAGGCATGGGGCATATTTAAAGGCTGAGCCATGGGTTAATCCAGTCTCCATGCCATAGTAAGTCTGCTCATGGGATTTATTATGTGAGAGGAGGAGAATATTGCCACAAATGGAAAAACGTCTTCTGCCACAGGTGATGATTTGAACTACCGACCCAATACCTGCAGTCACCACTTCCCTAGTCTTATTGCTGCTATTGCCATAATAGACAAGAGCATAGCCTCATTTCTGCAAGAATTCTGTATACAACTTCAGGCTAAAAAAGTTGAGATGCATCTGATTTAAGTGGACAAGACAAGATTCCATTTGTTGGTACTGCTCTAACTGCAATGTCTAATTTAAAATGGATATAACTGTTCTGTTCTGCAAAATGGCTTTCTTACTGGTCCCAGCAGGCTACTATGCTAAGATGTAAAGTCAGAACAGTTCTGTTGACTGACATTGAGTAGACTGAGTGGTGATGTAAGTACACAAAGAAGTAAGAGTTCTTTGCTGTCACAGTCTGATGGTTGAGTAGGTCCTACTTAAGGATGAAATGAAATCTGTTAGTTTCAATAGCCTTTATGAAACTAGCATTTTTGCACGTCCCATTTTGCAGGAAAATGCACTTCTCAGCTTTCAGCAGTCATACATTTCCAAGGCATTTCCAAGAGACAAACTATACACAAAAATACTTGCATATTTAAAAATGTGAATGGCTAAAGTACACATAATTAGAAAGTGTATAACAAATGCACTTTAATCAATGAAGAATAATTGCATAAATTAGGCAAATTGCACAAATAAATATACATGTTAGAAAATGTGTTACAAATGTGTGCAAAATTCTGCATACGAAGAAAGCAAAATTTGCAGCTCAGTATAATACAAGGATGAAAAAATGCAGGTGGGATTCTGTTACACTCAACAAGAGTAGGGTGAGAAAATCTCTCATTTTCTTACATAAACGTTAACCTATGTTTTGAGCAAATTTGCCATAAGCTTTTGTGTTTGACCACCAACTCTCTAGCTGTCTTCAAGGACACATCCACCTCTTCCACCCAGTCCCTAACAAAACTACACATACACATACACATTGACTGTTTTGCAGTGCTCTATTGATCACTGTAGTACATAAAGAATTTCCAGCATTATCTAGTAGATATTGTGCCCCATAGGTTAGTCCTCAAATGTCATGCACATTCTTTCTTTCTTAATATACACACACACCAGACTCTGTAGGTCCAGTAAGCTAATAAGTAGGAATTGTTACATGATAATTATTTTAAATAATAGTTACTTTAACCTGATAAAATCAATACCTGATGATTAGTTGGTTTCTATATCTAATTTTGACTGTGCCACTTAGAACCTTTAGTAACTGTTATGAAAGTTGAAGTAAAATATTTGTGTTATTTGGGACACAAGCCTTGAATAATTTTCTGTGTAGGTTACAGTCTGGTTTGTGGAAAGTCTTAGGCAGAATCTGCTTAAATATCTTCATTTTTAATACAGGTGAAAAAGGTGAAGGCTGCCTCTGTGATGGAGCTGGCCTTCCAGGATCACCAGGCCCCCAGGGGGCTCCGGGGGAACGAGGTAAATTGTATACGAAGCACTTAAATTCCTACAGAGGAAGTACTCCTGCAGGATTTGTACTGTATTCCTATTATTCCTTTTATCATATTACTTTATATGAAGAATCCTAAAGCTGTCAAACAGTTCTGGTGTGTAATATAACAAAACAACAAACTAAAATACTGCTTTTGTCTTTTTAGATGACAGGTGCAAAGCTTTCACTGTTTTGGGATATTGCTTGAGTTGTAGTCATGTTAGCATTGTCTTTTAGTGAATTTTGCATTTTTTGAATTAAGACCTTTCACTTTCTAATTTGGTCTGGACAGATGAGATGTCCTCTCTCCAGAACAAAGTGAATTCGGTCCTGCCTCCTAATGGAGTGATAACTCCTGAAAGATTGATAATAATCTTCCTGTTTTCCCATGAACAGGAATTCACAATAAGAAGTCCCCATTTTCCTCCCAGCCATCTTTTCTGCTCGTGCCCAGAAAGTAAACTCATTATAATAGGTAAATGTCTTTCCAGAGGTTATGCAAGTATCCCATTTTGTTATTGCAGGCAAGTGTGAGTAGCTTCAACAATTTTCTCCCCTCTGCCTGAGAATAGTGACAATTCTATGCAGATTTTGAACATTAGTTGACTTCCATTATGAAATTAATCTTCACAGAAATATGCATGTGTTTTTTCTGCGGAAAAAAATTATCTCTGCAGAAATCTGTATTTTTCCACAGGAAATAGCCATTTCTGCCCATAAAACATGTACAGATTCTCCAAAATTCTCCCAGAGTCCTAACAGCAAAGACCCTCATGCCTGTTCTTTCATTACTCAGTGAGAGTCCCAAGTGTCAGGACACCCTTTTCATCAGCACTGTGAATACTGACAATCATTTCCCCATTGCTACTTTGCTACACTTCCCTCATGGTTAGTTTGAGTACAATGCTAAAAGGAAAAAAAGATGTTTTTAAAAAATCTTATAATGTTAGTCCCAGATTTACATTATTTACAGTATGGTAGTGAACATATTCAGTAATGTCCATAAAATATATTAATAAAAATGGTTGGTTCTTTTTCCATCAGTATATTTACAGTGCTTCTACAAATATTTTTTACATTTTTTAAAGATTAGTGTTCTTAGAATGTCAATAGTACAAGAGCAAATGCCACAAAAATGTTTATTTTAAAAGTTCATGTGTAAGCTAATAGTTTTTCCTCGTTTCTCAAAAAGGTATTCCGGGACCTCCAGGTGCCAAAGGTGATAGGGGTGGTCCTGGATTTGATGGCATTCCAGGAGTGGCAGTAAGTAAATCCTCCATACATTTCATACCTACTTTTAGCACATTAAACCAAATGCTTTTATAACAGAGACCAATCAGTTTCAGAGTATATTGTCTTCTGCAAATAAACTTGAAGTACAGTACTGAAATTGCTTGTTTAATATTAGCTGAAAGGTACCCCACACTACCTAAGTCCATGCCAAATACCCCCAAAGAAGTCTGTAGGGACTCCTACCTCCCACCTTTCTTTTACCACAAGTATCTTACCAGTAGTATCTCAGAGAGTGCTTTCTCATTTCCCAACCTTTTTCAACTATTAGCAGTGGTGACTTAACAGGGTTTCCTCCTATTCTCTAGCCTAGCAGACCACAACTTTCAGCTTGAAAGTGACCCTTACAACTTGGCTGACAACCAAAAACTATTGAATTTTGAACTGTGGTAAATTATAGCTGCCACATACACAGATAGCTATGGACGTTCCTTTTATTATTATAGATGATTGAAGGAAGTAATACAATCTAATGGTGAAAGAGGAAAAAGCTTTATTCTATTATTTAGAATATAAGTCTTGTTTTGCTACCACATGACTTTTCGGTGCATGCCTTTTCAATGGAGCTCCAGTCCTCAAAAAGATTGTGGTCAACACTATACATCAGGGCTTTCCAAGCAGTGTGTCACGACACGATAGTGTGTCACCTGAAGTGTATAAAGGTGTCCCCTCCCTGGGCTAAGAAAGACCCCTCACCCGAGCCTCTCCTGCTGCCACCACTGCAACAGTGGACCAGGATCAGCTGTGGGGTCTGCCTCTCCTGCTGCCCTCGCCAGGGTCTTTTCTTGGTGAGGGTGTCTTTGCTTGGGGTCTTTCCTTGGCGAGGGTGACAGCAGTGACCCAGGATCAGGAAGAGAGGTTGCCTTTCCCACTGCTGCCACCCTCACTGGGGTCTTTCCTCAGTGATGGCAATGGCAGCGAGCCAGGATTGGGTGGGGAGGTGCCTTTCCTGCTGTTTAACCTCCGATTTGCTAGTAAAACTGAATTACTCTGTCACAAAATGATGCATGTCCAAAAAGTATGTCACCAACATGAAAAGTTTGGAAAGCTCTGCTATACATAGAAGATATTTCAGCAAAATGTCATTTAATTTTATTTATTGAGGCATTGTTTAAGTGGCGTGAGCACTGTCAGGAAAGATGAGTATCTTTCCACACAATTATCCATTCACGTGAAGTGCGTTTCCTAGATCAATGCGCATTGCCTCCGTGATCTTCTTTCTGAGCCTTCATTCAACTACCAAAACAGAAATCTTCACTCAAGCTGTTTTGTCAGTGTGTTTCTTTCACATATAGAGAAATCATGGTTTAACACATATTTTATTGTGATCAATTTCAGCCAATTGTTCATTGTTTTTCCACCAATGTAAAACAGATTAAAAAGCAGGATTTTTATTGATCAAGTGAAAGTTCACATCAAGGAAGAATTGAAACAGACTGTGCTAATAAGTAATGAGGTTTAATTGTGGATCAGTACAAGTGGTGGTAGTTTTTACTTTATGTGGTTTCTAGACCCACTGGTTTTTCATTTCCATGGTGCAAAAATTTGGAATATGACTAACATTGGTGATTTTATATTTCTATTTGTCTATCCAACACTAAATCTGAAGCCTTCTGGTTTTGTTTCTCTGATTGATTTTGTATTTTATAATGCATTTAATGATGCTGTAACTGCACACAATTTTAGGGACCTCCAGGTGTACCTGGATTAATTGGAAGCCCAGGACCAAAAGGAGAACCTGGAGATATTTTCCTTGACTCAGATTTAAAAGGTGAAAAAGGAAATCCTGGCTCACCTGGAGCTCCAGGCCTTCCTGGTAGAGATGGAAGTCCGGGGCGTGATGGTCTGCCGGGTACCCCTGGACCTAAAGGTGCATCGGTAGGTACTTGTTTACTCTCAGTACATCTTACTTAATTAAGTATTTTTTTGTGTCACATGGTATTTGTGCATTCTTTGCAGATCTGATGGCAAAGTTGCATGATGGAATTGTCTTTCACTGGGTTGCTCTTATACGTAAATTCCATGACAAATCTTAGCACATATTAAGAATTTAAAATTTTTATTTAGATGTCAGGAACAGGTGTAACAACAAAGATTTTTTATGTACCTGCATTATATTTTATCTGAGTTTAAATTCTTCCTGTGTTATAATCTAAAAATTAATGTGACACTCTTATTTTTTTCCCATAATTTAACTGGTGTTGATATGCTGTCCAGAATTAGTCAAATTGTGCAGGTTTTCCTGCACGCCTCTCAAATCTGCTGCCCACCCACCCCAAACCTTAGTTTACACATGATAACCAATGAAAATACATTTTAAAAGTATCCCATCCAAAATCAGTGAAGGCTAAATTTGTGTATAAGCCAATTGCCTATTTATTAAATGCATATAAAACAGGATAAATAAAATGGAGAGGTGGAGAGAGTGTAAGAGCTTTCCATCATCTTACCATTCTTCAGTTTCAAACAATTTTCCACTTGTTTTACTTCTGGTATTGGAACTACAATAGTGAAAAAAGACTTCTTTAAATTATTTAAGGGTTATGAAGCACCACAAAGTAAAGTGCAGGAGGGAGTGGGGTTCATTCTCTACCCATGTCTGCAGAAATGCTATTGTTTGTTTTACTCTTCCCCTTCTCCTGCCCCGTTTTGAACTTGAAACAGCTGTGTGAATTTTTGAAAACCCCATTTCTCGTCCAACCTGCCAAACAGCCTTCTCTAGCTTTCCCTGTCTACCTCCCTTATAATCTCATCTGCTTACCCTCCCCCTTTCGTTAGTGTACTGATTCCTGTGCGAATCCCAGCAAAAGTCTCACTGTTAAGAACTTCAAGATCCTGAGACAGATGAGGAACCTCTATGTGATGTCCAGTGTAGAACACAGAAGGACTATCCAGATGCAAAGTAGAGCATTCCCCTTTCAAGTTGCCCTTGCTACTTGTTGGTTTAAAATATTTTGACTTTGGGATTAATTGAACTATTCTAATTGTGAAAAAAAGATTTCTATAACTAGTTGCATATTCATTTATTTATATATGTATTTATTTCATTTGCACACTGCCTTTCTCCCAGAGTGGGACCAAGGTGGCTAAAGGATCAAGTAGGAAACTAACAATAAAATTTAAAAAAACTAAAAATGATCACATTGAAACAGTATAAAATTATTTAAAAGGCATACAAAAGGTTCATCACACTGTGGAGACTCAAAACTGGACCTCCCAAATCCCAGTCCAACACTCTAACCACATTTTTATTTTATATCAGGCCAACACATTTCAAAATCAGAGTCATGAAATTCATAAAATTCTAATCAATCAGGTTTGTGGTAAAATTAAACACCTTCTCTTTTCCTTTGAGCAGTCCCTGCAAAAAGCCATGCACACATTGAGTATACATTGACATACATTGGGTAATTGGCTTAAAATACATTGGGTAACTTTGTGGAACAAGATCTGTTTTTATCCATCGAGAGACTCATCCTGTCCTTCACATCTGGATTCATAAATGGCTTCAGACGAAATACACTAAAATGCCAACTGCCAGACCTGAATAGTATTTTGGGTGAAAAGGGGAGGACTTGATCTTAAGTCGCTTGCACATGGAGATATTTCAGAGGGGAAAGTTTTGCTAAATCTGCCCACAGTTCATACCTTTCCTTCTTGGAATTTCAACTGAAAGGCCCATGTAGTGTCACTATTTTGAACCTTTTGCTGCATACAGCTTATCTTTGGCCCACCCTTACAACTTTTTTTTTTCTGGTGGAAATTACTTCTGCCAAGTGTGTTTCAGAAATTAGGACCTTATTTGTTTTTCCATAATTATGCATGTCCCACCAAGGAAAATTTTATTTGAGTCCAGATGAGTTCATCCTATTTCATTTTTTCATACACTTGAAAGAGGTTGTGTTGCCTTCTTTTGTCCCAGTTCAGTTTGGCATCAAAAAAGGGCTGGCCTAAAGTGGACACCAGGAGAATTCTTCAATTATATTTGGATACAATTGTTTCCATTGGGAAGTCAGAGTCCTTGTGTTTATCTTATTTGAGATCTCCCTTCAGGAATAAAGATTATGGCTTCCTCTATTACTAGATAGTTGAAAGACTTTTAAATTTCTAGGGAAGGTGTTACCCAATTACAGTTATCCATTAATGACCTCCATTGTAGAAGAAACACTTTCCAAACAATCTCCCACTGGGAGAACAATGGCAGAGGAATGTGATAGGTCCCAGCCAGCAAAAGACGCTATTATCCTGCTGTAAGTGCAATTTATCCGCCTCATAGATAAAGCCCTAAGCAACCTGCTGCAATTTACCAATTTTTATAGAGATTGTCATTTATCTTTCCTTTGTCCAGTAAGGAGGTGGTTGATTTTGGGAAGCCCATTACAGATAGTTTAGTTTCCTGCCCAGGTTTCTTACCATCCTTATATGTGTTTTCCCATCATTGAGAAGTTCATATTGCCTTCTATCCTCTTTGCAGAAGTAAGACGTGACTCAAAGCCTATACATAAACCTCAAACTTGTATTTTAATATTTCCCTGTCTGTTACTTAGACAAGTGTCTTTTTACCTCTTGATTTCTAGTATGTTTTAACTCTTGATTTCACTATACAGAGCACCAGATAACAAAATAATAATAATAGTAGTAGTAGTAGTAGTAGTTGTTGTTGTTGACAGATTGCCATTGCAGCCTTAGAGAAGACATTAGAGAAACAAATGTTCTTATTGTAAATTCCACCCTTTGGTGTCTTTCGTAAGACAGTCCACCACCCCCTCTTCTTAGAACAGTAGAAATGTATTCTTTTAAAGATCCTGTATTCTTTGCAAGGAGGGCAATTTCCTGGCTTTGTCTCCTCCTATCCAGTTTTAGTTCAATATTTCTTATAATCTGTCATATTATGCTGGCATTGTTGTCTGTAATTAGTTAGATAAAAGTTGTAGGAGCCATAAAGTGGGGAACAGACTCTTCCACTTTCTCCTGGGACACCAGAGTAATTCTAACACTTGTGTGAAAAGGACAACTTGATTGCATTCTTCCTGTCAATTAGAGGACAAGAATAACCCAAAGATAAGGACTGCTACGTAGAAAATACCAAGAAATAGAATTCACAGTAAGAATTCTCCCACTCAGTGTAAAGTGTTGGTTGTAGTTTTTTAAGAAAAAACACGAGACACATCTAAAGATTAGTTGCTTAATTAGTACAAAAGGTCCACTTCAGGAGGCTGTTTAGAATCAGACTTCAGACATTTCTGAACCAGAAACTCTTAAACTGAACCAAGTGGTAGAGTCAGAACAGTAGAATATTCTCTCTATGAAGTCCTGTCTTTCCATTTTGAAACATTCTGTTTTAAGCATGCTTTTAAAGTATGCTTTTATTTTGTAACCGCCTGTATTTTTTTCTTTTTTCTCTTTCTCTTTTTTTGGCTGCTGATTTAAGATGTCTTTTTATTGTTCTTCTGTTTTATTTGTCCATTTTGTTGTGCTTTGATTTGTGTGAGCCACTCCGTATGTGCGTGTTTTGAAACAGAAAAGTCACCAGAATACAGGTGATGGTGATGCCAAAAAGACTTGGATATTTTCTGTTAGGAAGGAAGAGAAATTAGAATTCTCAACTCTTGTTGCTCTAGAAGTATACTTACTTGATGCTGCGCCAGGAGTCATACCTATAAGCATGGTTGTATGTGATCCATTCTCAGTGATGAATGGATACAACTAGTGATGGCTGAACTTTGCACTCTGGCTTATGCTGCATTCTCTCAAATATACAGCTAGCTATTTTAAGTGATCCCATATGTGCACATATTTACAGCAAAATTATATCAATGTGAGTACGACCTTTATCTGTAGTTTATTTAGCGCTAAAGTCAATCTTGTGAGCTCTAATCTTGTCAAAGTTAATTTATGGAAGAATATTGATTGACTCTGGGAACCACAGTAAAATAAGAATGTATCTCTTGATGTATGTTGTAGAAATGTGGAATTTTTTTTGTTTCCTTAAAATCAGGGAACCATTGGGCTAAAAGGAGATCGTGGTCCACCAGGAACAAGTGGTTTCCCAGGAGTCCGTGGAGAGAGGGGCTTTCCTGGTCCCCCAGGAGTTGGGCCTTCTGGACCACCTGGTGATAAAGGGGAGAAAGGACTTTCAGGATTCCCTGGCTCTCCTGGACTTCCAGGTAATATTACTAATGATAGGCATACAAGTTGTGGTGCTATGTTGTTTTTACTGATGTTTTAGAATGTAGAGATGGTTACTATTCACCTAGGTGGCAATTTCTGCAATGAGAAAAAAAATAGCACATATTTTAAAATGTGTTCACAAAAATGGCAGCAGAATTAGTATACAGCTGTTCATGTAACACAATGATTGTGATTTTTCTGAGATTCAAAGGACAACATTTCTCTGAGAACTGGCCTTTAGCTGGAGAGATTTGGTTGACAAAATGATGACCATATCACTGTTGCGTCAGAAATAAGGAAGAAAATTTAATATAAATTAAATTTAAAAGTTTGTAAACTCTTATGATTTGCAAATATTCAAGTTAAGATGTAGAGAAATGCTGCCTAGTGATTTTCACAAAGGAAGACAAAGTCTTTAAACAGAAATAGATCCAAGCAGTACCATTCAGTAACGCATACAAACAAATTGGTGACATTACAGAAGAGAGCCAGAGCCCAGCAAGACATCCAACTGTGTTGCTGACTAGTGCAGCAAGACAGAAGGAAAACCATCTTGAGGACAAAGATATAAAGAATGCTCACAAATGTTATTGTCCTCAATGACAAAATGAGACACCCTGTTGAGAAGATGGTCAGTTTCAGCAAGATTTTCTTCATTGTGGGACTTCTTTCAAAAAGACAAAATGTTCAGGCAACACTTTTTTTAAGGACATGATAATATGTAATGCTAGTAATAGAGAAGCCGAACAAAATGCCAATATCAAAATACATTGTTGTTAGCTGGATTTTGAAACTGTTCATCTAATTGCAATTCTATGCATAGTTATTCAGAAATAATTATATTCAGTGGGACTTACGCTCTAGGATTTAGGATTGCACTGTTTAGGATTTAGATATATATAATTACATACTATGTTATACAAGTTTTCTTTTGAGTTCAAGGGCGCTATGCTTTCAGAAATCTAGATATAAGAATGCCAGTTATGTTACTCTTCTCATGAAACACAGAGGTTCCTTCCTGTTTCTTTGATCAAATACATTGTAATACAGTATCAGGAGACATGCCATTCATTCTGAAAAGCAACTTGGTCACAAATAAATGGTTATTGATATATCTTTTTCTTACATTACAAGGACCCAAAGGTGAAGCTGGACGTGTCATTTCTCTGCCTGGTCCCCCAGGAGCAGATGGTATACCTGGACCTCCTGGATTTCCAGGCATCCAAGGTACCTTTTCATATTGATGTGGGAAGCAGTCCACACTGTCATCATTCCACCAGAATTCTTTTTTTCCCAACGACTAAACTTGGATCATTTTGCATGTAACTGTACAGGTGACAAGGGAGATCCAGGCATCCCAGGAAGACCTGGCCAACCAGGTGAAAAGGGTCTGACAGGACCACCAGGAGTTGGATTTCCTGGTCTTCCAGGACCTCCGGGTATTTATTTACAATTTAAATTGATTGGCTTTTGAAGAAGGATTCCTTGGTTTAGGAAGGCTTTAAAATAGCATATTCTGCCATTTGAAAGAGGAGGAGCCTAGGATAAAAGACCCCAAATATCCTTTAATACAGCCATACAAGTTTCAGTGGACTGGAATCCAGTAGATTCCCTGGAATCCTGTTGGAATCCTGTTGGTTAGTCCCAGCTAGAGTAGACCCATTCATTCTGTTGGTGAATGATGAGTAAACACATAGGTTAATTCAGTTGATTGAGTGTGTCTACTTTACTCAGGACTAACAATAGTGTTTAGACCATTGTCTAGAATTAGATTCACCGTATCCCCCCAGGAAATTAATTTGCTAGCATGCCACTGAAATTCAATGGTGTGACAGCAGGAAAAAAACCGGCATTATATTTTAGAATACAAGGAAGCATTTCCTTCATGGCTGTCATAATTCACTTGGAGGGCAGAGTTAGTAGCAGTCCAGAGGTCAAGACGCCAAGAAATCAATCAGTAGCCAGGAAAACCAAGACAGGGAGAAGGAAACAGAGAAGAGTACTCAGGATCCAGTTCCAGTTTCCAAGCTGCCTTGGGTGTTTCTCACCGAGGGTGAGTGATAGATGTTGCTTCCAGTTGTATGAATAGTGTTGGCTGCCTGCCTTATCTGATTGTTCAGTGAGGACGGCTGGGGCAGCACCAATGAAGGTACAGGTATGCCAAGACCCTCCCCAAACAGTCGTGTTCTGCTATGATTTCAGAGGGAGACACAACAGTTTTCAAGCTCAATTATGCTCAAGTGCAACAAGCTTGAAAAAAGTCTTGTGATTAAAGGATTTCTTAAGGGGAAAACAATCTCCTTTTTTTTTCTGGCATGCCACTGCATTTTGGTAGCATGGCAGTAAATACGGTGGTGTGTGGTAATTGCTTCTGCTTTAAAATTATAATTACATATCACAAGCCATTAGGTTTGACAGTCACTACTGTCATTCCTAGCTCCCAGAAACAGTGAGGGCTGAGGAGGACATGGCGCATCCCTGATGCCTTCTCTGCCTATCCTCACATGATGGAATAGGCTGAGGGCAGGCCATAATAACCCATGTTGACATCAGAGAGTGTGTGTGTGTTTGTGTTTGTGTTTGTATTTGTGTGTGTGTGTGTGTGTGTGTGTTTGAGAGAGAGAAATACCATCCCCCCAATTTGGATCTCCCATGGAAAACGGCATAGCTTTGCCAAGGTAATAAATAAATAATTTCTTAAGATAGCACAGGGGCTCCTCAGGAAAGGGGACGGAGCCTTCTGGAAATAAAAAGTATAAAAGGAAAAGAAAGAGGAACAAGTGCAATTCCAGGACCCAAACAAAATAGATGGGGGGAAGAAAGTATAGGGAAGCATGGGACTCATCCTTAGGGTTACATTCCTCTAATGCTTATCACCATACTCTGGTGGCCACCATAACTGTCCTGCTCTCAAAGCCCTTTAGACTTTAGTTGGGGGCAAAAGGAAGAGCTCCAAGCAACATGGGCCCCAAAACATCACTTGGACCTTAACAATCAGATTTGTATGTCACCAGTGGTGGTGGAGATGTGGATGTGTATCTGAAGGTCTACATCCCTCTACTTTATACAGTTGAATTAGATTTTATTAAATATCTGAAGTGCACTTTGTTCATCTCAGCTTGAGGAGCTGTCTTGCTTTTCTAGTAACAGTGTGGCAGACAGAGTAGCTCTTCTACGTGAAGAGAAAAACCTGAGTGAGAGCACTTCTTCCAGGCTTCTGGAGGACATGCATTCCTAGGAGGTGAATGCCCTCTGTGTTATTCAGTAAACAGGAGTCAATATTAGGGAAGTTCTTCCCTGCCCCACCCCACATTTTTTGACGTAGAAATATTAAACATACAAATTGTCTGATTTCACAAAAAAGAAACTGAGGCCTAAATCTAAACCTTAGTCCCAACAAGAGCAGGAACTTGGAACCTGGTTAAGTCAACACTTACACATATTCCATTGATATAGTGTGTTCTAGTTGGGCTAACAATTGGATTTAAGCCTGAGTCTGTTTCTGCTGTGTCAATTTAGTGAATATAGTTAGGCCTGGAGCCCTTGAAAGAGAGTCAGCTGTCCTTTAGCTATGTACCTTCCCATCCTTAAAGCACATCCAAGGAATCATAGAATAATAGAATCTTAGAGTTGGAAGGGACCTCAAGGGGCATCTAGTCTAACCCATGCCAGGCCAGAAAAGACAAATAAAGTACTCCTGAAAGATATTGATCAAGACTTTGTTTAACACAGACCTCCAAAGATTAAGAGTCTGCCCCCCTGTAAAGCAGTCTATTCCATGGCTGGACTACTCTAACACTAAAAGTTCTTCCTAATGTTTAGGAGGATTAGGAGTTTTAATCTCTGGAGCAGCAGAAAACAAGCTCACTCCATCTTCTACATGACATACCTTCAGATATTTAAAAATAGTTATCATGTCACTTTTTAGTCTTTGGTCATCTTGGTCACCCTTCTGTGTTTCAGCTTGTCAATATCCCTCTTGTACTGTCAGTATCCTTCTTGAACATGGGTCTGTTTTCATCCATAAGGACTACAATGCTCAAAGCTATCTGTTTTTCCTCTTTATTCATAGTAACCGAAGTGTTTGCTGTGACTTATCTGCTGAGTTCTTCATCAGCAGGAACTGTGGTTCTCACTGTTACCTTACACACATTTGCTCATGGTGAACTGTTCAGATATCTGTGCAGAAACATGATCTCCAAAAGTGGGAGGGATAAATAATTACGATTTTATTTATATGTACTGTTTGCAGTAGATCTTCAGAAATGTTTGAAGTAGCTAACATAAACAACACAAAATGCAACTAGTCTGAGTAGGAAAATGGAGGAGCCTTGTTGTGTTTCTCTCTCCTTTGCAAGAGAGGCCTGCTGATGATGACACCCACTGGAATGAAAGGGCAGAGGGTCACATCAGAGTGAGAGACTTGGCTTTGTTGTCAGGCATGGTCCTGGCATGTAAATTATCAGAGCTGGTGTCAGGACCACAACTCAAACAGCACTGTACAACTGCTATTGTGGGAAACCAAAATGGCAACTACCCAGCAACTATTGGAACATTGCTGTTGCTGTTAACTAGCACCAAGCAACTCATATAAGAGAGGGGAACTGAAAGGCACTGGGCCCATGAAAACTTTCTGAATGTAATTTCCCTCTGACCCCACTGGCCTAAATCCAGATTTTAGTACCAATTAGAGTAGACTAACTATATAAGTAAGAACTTAGTAAGTCAATACTTATTTAGTTGATCCAGTGATTGCACTCTAGTTAGAACTAGCTGTTGAATTTAGACCACTGTCTATACTCCCAAGAGCCAGCATAGTGTAGTGGTTTGAGCATTGGAGTACAACCCTGGAGACCAGAGTTCAATTCCCTGTTTGGCCATGGAAACCCACTGGGTGACACTGGGGGTTTCACAGTAAAATTTACATTATCATGCCTTTGGTTTTGTAGGTTTCCCAGGACAGACAGGCCCACCAGGTTTACCTGGACAAAAGGGAGATACTGGTATCCAAGGATTACCAGGTTCACCAGGACTGCAAGGCCAAAAAGTAAGTGCAGGCATCTTGGCTAACTTTGAAAAATTACAAAAATGCAAATTGCAAAAATGAGAGTTCAAGGTGGGGAATGAATGCATTCATCCATTTCAGTTTCTCATCTTCCAGTCTTCCATGTTTCATTCCATTTCCACATCAGTTTGTGGGAGGAAAGGATAAAAACCACAATAAAATTTGTATACATTGTTGTGCACATTTCTTCCAATATTTAACACAATTTGTTCAGTGTACAAATTTTTACAAGTCATTTCCTCTGATAAAATGTATTTTATATTGGGTGCATGCATTTTTGTGTACATTTACTGTAATACACATTTTTTTACACATTTTTATTGTGAAAATGCTAAATTTGCTAAATTTAGAGTACTGTAAATAACTCTGTTTCAGCTTTCATGTTGATTTGGATGTTGTGAACAAGGGTGTTCATTTCAGACTATGAAATGAATGAATTTTATCTCCCATCTTTTGATCAGTGATCATCACTATATGACTACTGAGAACTCCAACAGTGTTTCCAGTTGTAAATCTACATAGGGAGTCTACAACATTTTCCTCAAATCAACCAAATCCCTTCTGAACAATATCTATGCCCTGTAATATCAGGTGAATCAAGTGGTGTAGGCAGATGGGACTGTCAAAGGTTTTGGAAAGGGAGATCTAAAATATTGAAAAAGTAATGTACAGTCCCACATTGGTAGAGAAATGTGTGTCATGTTTCAATAAACTAAACTCTGTAGCCAAAGATTTGGCTTTTTAATTCAAACGATATATGAAATTCAACTACTGCCTTTTCATGCTTTCCTTCTCCTCCTTATCCCTGCCCCCTTTCCATTTACTGCCCAGTTCAACCTCTGTTTCCTTACTCTACCTTATCTTGCATGTACTGTATCACATCACTGCTTCTCACTTTTTTCTGTTTTCAGATATTCTGTTTCATACTAACCTACTACCATACTACCATTGCCTTCCATTTCTTCTCTATTTCCTAATATTTTCATTTTCCTATCACTATTTCCCATTTCTGCTGACACTACACAGCATCCCTAGAACTTTTGCTGAAACTTTTATTCCACCCAAAATATTTCTTCATATCACTGACAAAATTGGTTGCCAACATGCTGTTGCTTACAACTTCATTCTGAGATATTAGAATGTTCATTCTTTTTTCATTTTACCATAACAGTTCAATCAGTGATTTGAAGAGGGCAGTAAGATGGACAGGTTTGACTATTTTTTTTAAGCTACTTGATACTTTCAACTAAATGTAGTTTTAAGAGGGCCTAAAAGATTGACTAATCATACTGTCACTGTAGTTCATGTTTGTCTTGTCTGAGGGTTTTTCATTTAAAAATAAATCAATTTTTTATTCAAATATTTTAAGGGTGAACCAGGACTAGGTCTCCCAGGTCCCAAAGGTTTTCCTGGTCCACAAGGACCGGATGGCTTCTCTGGAGCAAAAGGTGATCAAGGGCTTCCTGGTCAACCTGGAGAAAAAGGATTTCCAGGTGTGCCTGGCCAGCCAGGACCCCAAGGTAAGCCTTTTCTGCGTAAAAATCATCATCATCATCATCACCATCATCATCATCATCATCATCCATATTGTAGCCAAAGATAAGCTTACACCCATCTTAATTTCCACATGAATCATAATTAGTAACGTTTTTCCCCTCTTCTCATTGTATTTCCTCTTCTTTTCATGAGAAATTACTTTAGTGACTATCTCTTTTCTTCCCTTTGGTTTTCAAAGAATAACAAGAGAAGCATGAGAGGTGGCCCAATCGGATGCACATTAACTTAGAAGCAAGCCTCACTGAGCTAAATGCAGTTTAGTCCCAAAAAAGTGTTTTGAAAATTGTAACCTCAGTGAAGTTGAGAGCATATGTAGTATTTCACACTACAAAGAGCAAACAGTAAATGATATTTAAAATTAGTGATGTACAGGTTAACCCATGACTGTTCTTCATTTTTCTGCTTAGGTGACCCTGGTCCTGCTGGATTACCAGGTCTACAGGGCTCTCCTGGCATACCTGGAATAGGACCCCCTGGGCCCCCGGGTCCTCCAGGATCATCTGGCCCTCCAGGACTAATAGGTAACTTCCTCATTCAGGATTTGTTTCCACCCACATTTATATTTACAAACAAGTTATACAATCTAAAACTCACTGAAACCAGCAACATTTAATTTACATTGCCCAATTTGGTGTGTGTTTGTGTGTGTGTGTGTGTGTGTGTGTGTGTGTGTGTGTTATTTATTTATTTATTTATTTATTTATTTATTGAGGATCTGCATGGATTTAGATATTTTGTCAAGAATTTGGGCTTAGAATACTTTTTTGTAGAACATTTTCAGTGCAATCCTATAATGTCTACTGAGAAGTAAGACTTTAGTCCACATAGTCAGTGTAAGCAGCTATAGGATTTCAGATTTAGAATTTTTCTTCTAAAATCTGACATTTAGCTTGGAAGGTTATTAAAGACAACCTGCTAAAGGAAACTTGTTAAAGAAAATTAAAGTCTTGTTACATTATAATCACTAAACACTGAATGTTTGTTGACATTTTTTGCAAAAATTATTGCAGTATAAGGATCAACCTTTTCATTATCAGTAGTTTAACATGAACCATTAAAGGACAACTAAAGTGGGTAGAGGAGAGTAACTACTCTCAGAGTAAAGATTGGTTCCCTGATTTTTTGAGGCATAACAGAACTTGTGTTATGACTCATTTGAGGCATTTTGTTTTCAAAAGTTACTTTGTATCACTTTTTCTCTTCGTCACTTCAGGACTGCCAGGAACAAAAGGAGAAAGGGGCTACCCAGGTGCCCCCGGGCTAGATATGCCAGGGCCTAAAGGAGATAAAGGTACCCAAGGACCATCAGGGCTACCAGGGCTACAAGGGTTGCCTGGGCTACCTGGCCCACAGGGACGAGAAGGGAAACCCGGTGTTCCAGGTATGCTTTTTTCCTTCTAGTGATTCACCATCATTTCTTGCCTTATCACTTGTTTTTAGCATAAAACATGTTCGTTCCAGTTTATAAGCCGGTATCGTGAGCAAGGAGGAAATGGCCAATGGTGTGGAATCAGTTTCTTTTCCTTTCCCTCTTAGAACACCTTCATATTGGAATTATCTTAGGGACATTTAGTGCAGAGCCCTTTGGCCCTAACAGAAGAGACGATAGAAATATGTGCCTAATAAGTGTTACCATTCTTTCAATAAGCAAAAGCCCTCAGGCTAGAGAGCAGTTTGAATACCTCACAAACAAAGAAGAGTCTTAAGCTGTGTTGGAAAGGCAGCCATACATTCAGCACAGCCCATTTAGCACTAGCTCCTTCCCCAGGCCAGGCTGTTTAATCAAAAAGTGCAATGGGTACAGGGCAGTAACTTAAATGTTACAACCATGCTTCTATGCATTATAGGTACTGATGTTGTCTGTTTTCAAGCAGGCATGCTTAAACCTAAAGGCAGGTAAAAGGAAAGGTACAACAGCAAAGTAATGTGGTTAATTATTCAATTTGCTTTCAGGAATCAAAGGTGAAATGGGAGTTATGGGGACCCCAGGAATTCAGGGTCCTCCTGGCCCTGTAGGATTTCCGGGACTTCCAGGTGACAAAGGTAGGAATTGTACCCTCCTTTTCCTTTTTCCAGCTGACACTCAGCATTTTACAGCTGCTAAGTATGCTCAGTCTTCAGTGAACTGTGGGAGAGTAGGTTTGTCCTTCAAAGGAAAATGTCAAAGAAGAATGTGCTGTACTTCTGCAAGACTTTTGAAATGTAATTATGTACTTATAAATTGTGGAGGAGGAGCATAACATGGTTCAGTTCTAGACCTATGCTGTGCCTTGTACTCTGTTGTGAATGTTGATGTTCATATATATGTGTGTGTGTGTGTGTGTGTGTGTGTGCACATACATACATACTAGCATATATGCCCAGTGTTGCCTGGGATTTTATTTTCTCAATAGGTAATACTTGTTAGAAAGATTTGAAATCCTGTGTCTCTAATTCCCCAAACTGCCTTGTCCAGTACCTGTAACTTTTCCCTATATTCCCCACTCCAATCTGTATGCAGAGTTATTAATAACATACAGAGGTTGGGTTCCTGATGAAATACACAGCTCTCCTCCTCCTTGCTGCTAGGCCTCCTCTCCATAGCAGCCGGCCAGGCCCAAGAGCTCTCTGGCTGAATTCTAAAGGCCCCTCCCTGAATTGCCAACCCCAGGATTCCATAGAATCTTCACAGCCAGCCAATCATATGAAGTCTTTGCCTGGCTACAACCAATCATACAAGGCCTTTACCTGCCTGACAGAGACAAACAGACAAACTTACTCACAAACTTTGACTTTTATATAGTAGGTACACACATACACGCATACACACATTTCCAACACAGATCTGTAGACCCTTTTTACATTTTAGATAGTTTTTCTGTGTTAAATACCATTTATATAATATTTTATAATTTTTTCTCTAATATTAACAATTTCTTAGACATCTTTGACCATAAATGTTCATCTATTCATAATTCTTTTTCAAAATCAGGTTTTTTTTTTTGAAATAAATAATTAAGAAATATAATTTTTTATCAATTTTAAATCTCTGTGACAGTTGTCTAAATGCAAACCAATTGATATCATAGCCTTCTTGTTTTAATTGCTCAGTTGATTTCATTGAGATTCTTTCTTTCTCTACAAATATTAAATACTTCTATTTTATCCAACAATCCTTAAAAGCTATTTCTCTTTTAAACAAAGCCTTGTAGGGGGATACCCATACTGGCTTTTTTGTACAAAACATTGATCTGTATTCAAACCATATCCTGGCCAGAGTCCTTCTTATATAATCATGATTAAAACTGCAATTTGCTTTAAGTTTATCATACAACAAGAAACCATGCCAACCAAACCTCAAATCAAATCCTTCCAGCTGTAGGAGTCTTCCTCTTTTTAAATGTATCTACTCTTTCAACCATACCAGACAACTAGCATAGAAGTAGTTTCAGATTCAAAGGCCAAGTGCACCTCTTGCTTTGTCATCTTGTAAAATTTTAAATCTCATTCTTTGTTTCTTTCCCGCCAAATGAATTTCAATAAATCTTTCTGCCATTGCTGAAATGGTATATCATTACTCAAGACCAGAATTGTTTGAAACAGAAACAGCCATTTTAGGTAATACATTCACTTTAATAATAGAAATTCTATCTAAAGGTGAAAATTTGAGTTCTGACCATTTTTGTAAATTTTGTTTTATTTTACTCCAAACTTTACTATAATTATTTTGAAGCAGTCTGTTATTCCGAGTTTCAAAAATAACTCCCAAATACTTTACTTTTTTAACAATATTAAAGCCTGACTTTTCCATTAAAGCAATCTGATCTTCTTTTATTAAACTTTCAGTGAGCATACTTGTTTTCTCTTTGTTAATCTTGAAACCTGCTAGGGAACCAAATTCTGCTAATGTCTTAAGTAGTACCTCAATCCCTTTCAGTGGATCTTCTTTAAAAAATCACCAAATCGTCAGCAATGCTCTCAATTTGTAAGTCTCTTTCTTTATCTTTATTTCTTTTATTCTTTCTTCTTTTTCTAATGGAATTTTTCAAAATTTCCAAAATTAGTATGAAAAGTAAGGGTAACAAAGGACATCCTTGTCTAGTTCTTTTTTGTATTCCACAACTTTTTTCTTATCTCCATTAATCAATATCTGTGCACTTTGTTGAGAATAAATTACCTGAATCCAGATAATAAAGTTCTGTCCAAAATTCATTTTTTAATGTCTCTATCCAAAAAAGCCAATTTACACTATCAAATGCTTTTTCTGCATCCAGAAAGCTGCTTGCCTCTCACTGTGAACATCTAAATATTCTAAGATATCTGTAATGAGTCTTGTATTGTCTCTAATTTGCCTTTTTGGCAGAAAACCACACTGATCTTCATGTGTTATTTTATGTATTGTCCTTTTCATTCTTTCTTCAGAAATGGAAGTAAATATGTTGCATTCATTATTTAATAATGAAATCTGCCTAGAATTCTTAGCATCTGCTATATCTTTGTCATTCTTCAGTATTAAAGAAATATTGGCTTGGCTCTAACTCTCTGGTACTTTATTTATAACTAATATTGAATTCAGTAGTTCTTGCATTTGTGTGAAAAGTTGTTCTTCTAAAACTTTATAATGAATTGCAGATAAACCATCAGGTCTTGATACCTTCCAAGTTTACTCTTCTTCACTGCATCTGTTATTTCAACTGGAGTTATTCTCATGTTCAAGCTCTTTCTTTGTTCTTCTATAATAGGAATTATATTCTGAGAACTTAAGTAAGTATCAAACCTTTCCTTTGGTACTTCTTGCTTTTTAAATAATTTTGAACAACATTTATAAAAATATTCTTTTAATTTTGAAGGGTATGATGTAACTCCTTTTCCTTCTTGAATTTTCAAAATTGCCTTTTTCTCTCTTTATTTTCTCAGTTTATAAGCCAACCAGTTCCTTGATTTATTAGCTAACTCAAAATACTAAGGCATGCACTCTTGAGAGTGTGGAAGAAATACAAATTATAATTACGTTCCAGAATGTCTCTGTGGGTATCCCCATATGAAACTCTTTTTTCAAGACAAATAATGGTTACAGATAAATGTTAAAAATATAATAATTTAATACAAGTAGTTGGAGAACAATTGAAAATGAAAACAAATGAAGAATTTATTGAAAGTGGTTACAGTATTAAATGGTTTGCTTACAGATAGTTATCTGAACAATTTAAAATCAATAAAAATTTGTTTGGCTTTGATATTGAACGAACAGAATTTGAGGAACAATTGTGTAAAGATGATGAACATTTGACAGCAAAAATGTACAAGATATTGTTGAAATTAGAGATGGTAGGACAAATAAAAGAATGCATGATAAAATGGGCTCAAAATTTTGGACACCTTATTCAGTGGGAACAATGGGAGAGGATGTGGATAAAAAGATTTGAAACTCAGTTTAAGCTACTATTTGAAAGAAAACTTTTTATAAGGTGATGTATAGGTAGTACTTAACTCCAGGAAAATTGTCTAAAATGTTTAAAGACTCCTCAACTAAATGTTGGAAATGTAATCAGATAGAGGGGACATTTTTCATATATAGTGGACATGTGAGAAAGAAACAAAGAGATTTTGGATTATGATACATTGATTCATGGAGGACCTTTTGAAGATAAAAATCGAATTGAAACTTGAATTATTTTTATTGGGACTGATGAATGACCAGATAAGTAAGAACTAAGAATTATACAATATAGGACAAGGCAGTGAGACTACTCTATGCTCAGAAATGGAAAGATGCCACGATACCAGCTCAAGATGACTGAGTAATGAAGCTGTTGAATATGGCTAAGATGGATAAACTGATTGTATTGATTAAAGAAGGGTCTTTGAATGAGTTTAAGAAACAATGGGAGAAGTTTACAGTGTTTCTAAGAGGTGTTGGAGAGAGACATTCAGCAGTAGGATTTGAAGAATATGGCTAGAAATATTATTGTAGAACATAACATCCTTTAAAAATCATAATATTATTACATTTAACAAAATAAAATAGTAATAATGTTATAAGTATAAATGTAGTTAAATCTTATATAACCAGTTTCGTAGATTAGGAATAAGATTATTTTTAGTTACAGATGCTGTATTTGCTGGTGTATAAGACTCACTTTTTCCCGGAAAAATACTGTTTGAAAATGAGGTGCATCTTATACACTAGTGTGTCTTATACATCGGCAAATAGTATAGTGTATAAATGGGGTGCGTCTTATACACAGGTGCATCTTATATGCCAGCAAATATGGTATTTTATTGAACTTTGAAGAAATCTATCAAGTAATCATGAGTAACCATTTTCTGAGAAATTGGAAGTCATTCATGTGCACTTTTTACACCCTTTTAGTATTTTTGCGTTTGTTAATTTGTTTAGATTTTTTGTTTCTTTGGAGAGTCATAGTTCCAAGTCCCCCCAACATTTTTTAATTTTTTCTTTATTAAAAACAATTTTTAAAAATATATAAAACAACAAGGATAAAAATGTTTTTAAAAATGTTATGGGGGCTTGGAACTATGTCTATAACCTGTTACTTTTTAAAACAGGGTAGACAATTGCTAAGAGTTGGTGGCTACACTGGAAGGCTGAAATGCTCCCATTAACCTCCCATCGCCTCAAAATATTTTCCCTCAAACAGCCAGGCCTCTGATGCTGCATTATTGGCAATTCCAGCAATTTTTTAGGTATTTTGTCCCTTCCTCTTTTTCAGACCTATACAGGTCTTCCCTTAACTGAAGTAAAGTATTTTTATGTCTGGGAAGAGATAGGACATCCAATTGTAGTAAAATGGACAAAAAACTCCTTAGAGGTTTAGGGACTCTTAGGGCTTCCAAAAACACCTAGGGGCTACCTGCAGTCCACTGGCCACATTTTCCCCACCTCTGTTCTTTTAAAAAATCTGAATGTTACTGTTCAGCAGAATAGAGCTACTGTCAGATTGCCAGACAGCTGTTGTATGGCTCATGCAAGTCCAACTTGGGAAACAAGCTGTGTGTTCCAGGAGAACCTATAATGTGGGAGTGCCCAGAAACAGATACATGTGAAACATGAAAGTAAAATACACAAAAACAAAAATCACTAGCACACACAAAAACAGGCAAAAGACACACAGAGAGATATACACGCCTGGCATTCACTTTCATCTCCTTCAGATCCCCAGGATGCTATCTTCCATCACAATATCAGCTTATTATTCTAGCTTTCTTATTGATAGGCAGACTTCATAACAAAGCACTAGACTGCAGCCATTTGCCCTTTGCCATGTTATATTTCTAATATTGAGTCTCCATCCTATGTGGGACCAGAGGTCTTCTTAGAAACTCCTGGTACTAAAGGCTTCACTTTGCAGCACACCAGGCTCCAGCTATCTTATCTTTTAAAAAATATAAATTAAATTAAATTAAAGAATAAAATTAAAAAATATGAATATAAATTAAAAATATATTAAGAGGAGATCACCTGGTGGACACCAAGGCATGTGTTCCTTCCATCTCTAGAATTCTGTGGTTTCAAATATTTGTATTGGCATGACTGGACTCGAAAGTATCATTCCTAACCTTTGCAAAAATGTCTCTGATTCATGAAGTTTTCTTGGGTTTCTGTTATTTGGTTCTGCATATTTTTTACAGGTGATACAGGCTTTCCTGGAGTGGCTGGCATCAGAGGTGAACCTGGTTTAAAGGGTGAGAAGGGTGAAGTTGGTCTACCAGGACAACCAGGATCAATGGAACATGTAGACATGGAAAGCATGAAAGGCCAAAAAGGAGACCCAGGAAGTAAAGGTATGCGACATTAAATAATGTGTGCAACGTAATTTTCCTGAATGTGGGTTATGATCACATCTAAACCAAGGCGGAAGAAATCAACCATTCATATGTGCCTAAATGATATTTAAACCCCATGTCCTATACTTAGTTTGCCTTGCAAACTGTCTGCACCAGCAAGCCTTCTGTAGGATACTAAAACAAAGCAAAAACTCATGAGCCATTTGACAGAATGCTAGTTTCTGCTACAGTCATTTGCTCTTCCTTCATCACTACCTGCTAACATACCTTAGCAAATGTGGATGGGGTAATTGGTGATGAAAAGATCTCACCTGATAGGTCTATCCACTCAGCTCCTAAACTTGAAATTTTAGTTACTGGAGCCTGTTGAAGCTTTATTGTGTTAGCAGATGGTGTTTTAAGTTTCTAGTGACAGCTGTATTCCCTTGACTACACCTGAGTGGTTGTCTAGATACCTCTTCCTTCTTCACCTCTCACAGTTTCTCAAACCATAGCAGGCACCCAGTCTTAGCAAGAAAGAGCATATGGCATGGAGAAACATTGAGTTACCTTAGTATTTGCTACCTCAGGAGTCACTGAGGTAGCAACTTTGTGACTTTCCCATCCTATTGTTAATTTTTGCTGTTCTTTTCCTACCTCTCTCACCCAACTTAAATGTTATATGAAGATGCAGTGTGTTTTCCCTTTTTTGTCTAAGGCACATGGTTAGCAAAAATCCTGCTGTGTCTTCAACTCTGCTCAGGCACTTGATTCCTTTCTCTTTTAATTTCACCTCTGGTTTTCACATCCTCTTTCTCCTCCCCACCCCCTGCACTCATGGCCTGAATATCACTTGCTCCTCTCTCTCTGGTCCTTTCTCTCACCCTCCCCCAATAAATTTTGTCTATACTCATCATCTCCTTTGTTCCCTAGTCCCTCACTCCCACTGTCTTGCCCTTTCTTTTCCTCTTTCTCCAGCCTCCACAAATCCTAGCTGGATTTCTTCCCTTTCTGCTTCTCTTTCTTTCTGATGCTTTCCTCTCCCCACATCTCCTGCTTGCACTCATTGCTAGTCTCAACTAGAGTTAACAATTTGTTGCATCTGTGGAATTTACAGATGTGTTTACTCAGCATTAAGCAATTGATTAAATGGATCTACTCTAACTGGAACTAGCCAACAGGATTCCAGACACTGTATCTTCCTCTCTCTTTCTCTCTTTTCCTTCTCCATTTCCCCCTCACCAATTTCCCTAGCTACCTTTGTCTTCTCTTTCTCTCTCTCGTTCTCTTTTCCCTTCTGCCCTATTTCTCCTAACTACATTCAGTTTCCTTCCTTACCTTTCTGTCACTCCAACTCTTTCTCAGCTCCCTTCTGGTGCCAGAAATCCTCGAAACCACAACTAGATTTTCAGCATTTTAAAGTTCTATGCCATTAAATTCAAGACAGTTTCCCTCTAATTCACGAACTCAAAGTTCGGGGTTCAATGGAAGAGTACAGCTGACTCTCCACATTCGCTAGGGTTAGGGCACAAGATATTAAATATTAAAATTTGCATGTCTCTGGGACAGTTGCTGAGGCACAGGTGGGAGAATGGGCAGCCAGGGTCCAAACCAGCTCAGGGAAAGGAGGCAGTTGGCATGGTGCTCTTGTACCTCCTCTCTCTTGTCCATCTCCTTCCTTGCGTGTATGGAGGGCTTTGGGAGCGGGCTCGTGGTACTGAGAAATCAGGCTTTGAGCTGTCCTTAGCTGGCAGTGGCTGGCGAAGGAGGAAGAAGACTGGGGGTAGGTTTTTAAAGAACCTGATTGAAGCCACCAAGAGAGAAGGCTGTCCCGAAAAAGAAGCACCTAAGGTGGGGGGGGGCAGGGGTTGGAAAAACTCGCAAATAATCAAATCCGTGAATGTCAAACCTGCAAATGTGGAGGGCTGACTAGTAAGGAATGGGCCTTGCGGGATCACACATATGCGGCTTTCTGAGCCAGCTGTTCCCCGGCTGTGGTGGCTCAGTCTACATAGACAGTGTAGACATGTCTGTTTGAGAATCTGTGATGTAGATCTGGCTTCCTAGGAAGATTGGCCAACACTCCTGGGCAAGCGCTAAGCATTTGGGAAACTCAAGTACACTAGAGAACGTGATATACTTCCCTGTTCTGAAAGGAATGAATCAAAGACTCAGCTGTTCTTTTGGGCTTTCAAGGTTTCAGGACCAGGATCAAAATTGAAATGGCCTTCTCCTAAAGATATCTGCAAAAAGTCATTTCAGTACTCAGTGGCTACTACATTCTCACTCACAGCAGTGAAGAAACTGTCATTCCTCCTGTAGCCCTGGCATGTCTGGATTAGTCTATAGCATCAAGTGGGATAGAGACATTTTCTGTCCCCCCACTCCTACTGGATCAGATTAATCTAAAATGCATCAGCTGTAGTATCAATTTCACAAGGCTCTGCACTGGACACTGCCCCCCCACCCCGAGATCAACTCTTGTTCTGAATTGCCTGATAAACAAATTCATTAGGTACTGGCACATCAGAATGCAAACCCTAAAGAAGGGGTGAACAAATCCCAGCGTAGGGGAGATGAACTGGCTCTCTGTAAGCCCAGAGTCCCACCCTAATTCCTCACCCCATCTCTTAAGCTGAAGGACTACAAGTTCTGACTACTTGCCCACTAATTTTGGATTCTGTGTAGATTTACCTTTATCAACTTCTTGTCACCCAACTTATGATAATGGTTAAACCAGACAGATCAGATTAACATCAAGATTCCACTTAAACAATTTTAAGTCTTCAAGTTTCAGGATAATTATATGAAAATGTATAGATTCTTTTGCTACTATTTCAGGCTACTTATTATAAATATTTAGACAGAGAGACAGACAGACAGACATTCTCCTCAGGGAGAAACACAGACATAGCAATGTCTAGGCACTTCATCTATGTTACATTTCATACCATTATGTTGAAATACTCTTATTATAAGTCATATAGCCATCATGTTCATCTGCAATTTCATTTTAATATTCAAACAATTATCCATGACAGAATACAAGCTCATCTTTTGCTTTCAAGGATTAATCTCAAGCAAAATTTTGAGCAAACCTTAACAGTATTAATAACATGTAAGCATATATCTATCCCAGCCCTACCAGAATCAGCGTTTTATGGTGGTGTATCAGGGTTTATCAGGAACTTTCCTCAGGAAGACTACGTTATTGCCTTCTCTTCCCGCATTGGAGGTGTGCCTAAACAGCCTCATTATGTGGCTCTAACTTAGCTCTTTGATTCTCTCCTAACACCTTTGCAGGGCATTGCTTATCCAATCAGAGGTTTAGATCTGTTGTTACTGCTGCTGCTATTATTATTATTATTATTATTATTATTATTATTATTATTATTTACACTAGAGTCTAGTGTGCGCCTCAGTTTTATAATACACAATGCTACTTGTTATCAGGTGTCTCTGTGCCAACTTGCAGGGTGGCCTGAGGTCAATCTTTATAGGTTTTGTTTTCATTCTTTAAAGGAGCATCTGCCATTCTTCCTAAACTTGAAATCTAAACAAAAATTTCACTTCTTTTATTACAAGACAGAAAATGGACAGACGTTGTCATGAATCCTAGGCTGCATATTCTACAATCTATAGGTTTCTACCAGGTTATATGTCCTTATTTAATGATATGCACACAGGCTGAGGAGTTGCCAACTAAAATCCATCTGGCCTGCAACAAACAAATCCAGTTTATTACAGGCCAGACAAATTTTAGTGGGCAACTCCTTAACCTGTGTGCATATCATTAAAATGTTTCTATATAATTATATAAGTTTGCTTCTGTCTGGGCAGAGTTGTCTTGCGTAAGAAGTCTGAATCTCTGTATGTATTCTTGCAGAATGCTTCTGTGGTGAAGAAACTGTCAAGAACGACCATTTTTAAGTGGCTCACTGATTGTATACATATTAAATATTGAGTGTGAAGGGACAGCCTGCTAAGGGCGGATCACATCCCATTTGGTCAGAAAGGCAGCTGTGTTGACCACTTCGTAGAGAAGAGCTTCTCTCAAGATTTGTAGAGTAGCTATGTTACCCTGGCTGCTGGGGTCCCTGGGGGACACCTGATTTTTACTAAAGTTGGGGAAATTAGCAGAGCACTACTTAGCAAAACAGAGGGCAGGGCACACAGCGAGATCTTTTATCCTATGTCTAGGGGGTCAAACTGCATGAGAAAGAAAGAAAAATCAAATGTCTTTTTATTTGACAGAATTGGCAAAAATACGCACGCACACTGAGCATTCACTCATATACCCACACAAGGACTACTGAGTTTGAAAATCTTAAGAGAGGGAAGAGTTGCAGGGGCAAAAACAAATATACTACACCTGATCTTGAAGGCTGCTGTTTCAGGAAAACACGAGGATAGATTGGTAAGACAAAGAGAGAGAGAGGGAGAGAGGTGGCCAGCCAGCGAGAGAAAGAGAGAGAGAAAAGCTAGCTAAAGCCCCAAAAAGGAATGCAAAAAGGTGCGCATGCCTGGGGGGTGGGGGTAGACTCTGTTCCTGGGAAAAAACAAATAATCAGGAATCAGGAAAAGGATAGGTGTGAGGACTCAGAGTTATCAATCAACCAAAAACTCTTTCTTTGAATTTTCCAACAACTGGGAGTCAAATTAAGTAGGTAGCCAGTTTTTATGGCTTGCTTTTCCAGAAGATTTGCAAACCACAGGGGGTTTTGCTCTTTCAGGAGACTCCTTTTGTTCTCCTTCCAAGGGCCATTAAGTTGAACTCGGCCATGCTCTGAGATCATCTCTGACCTGTTTTTCCAGTCAGTTCTCTTCCACATGGCCTTATCTTGTCACTGTATGTGATTTCTATTTTATGCCAATTAAACGGTTACAGTTACATGGGTGTCTGGGCATACTTTCACTAGACCTTATTACATTACTGAATACATGGTTTGTATTATATCCAAGTATAGTCTTTGGCAAGAAAATTTTCAGAAGGTATTACATCTTTCAGGCATGAATAACTGGTTCTAATCTTTCTGAAGTAGAAACAAATGAGAATACTCTGTGGGATTCCTTGGGCGAAAGGGATAATTCTTACTGTGAACTGTTTTCCAGGATTCCCCAAGGGAATTCACCTCCTTCTCCAGTATCTACTTCTTGTGTTGTGAGAAATTTTGGCCTCTAGCCTCTGGTGGGGGCGGGGTATGTAGGAAATGTGTACATCAGTTCCTCCTATTATCTTATTTTCTTCTTGCATTTGTATGGTTTTGATTTTTTTTCTTCTGTCAAAGTTCTTTTGATACATATGTTTTCTAATCTTATGCTGTTAACACATGCCTTCTAGTTATTTAGGAGTAGAGAGGGTCTTTTTTTTTTCATCTCCTGCTTTTCCGGTATCAGCCTCGAACATGGATTCTGCCTCCACTCAGAGGACAGAATAGCCTTACCTATTGAGACAAGGAAGTGGGGCTATTTAGACTGAGGGATAAGTGAATCTGAATGTCCTCTGAGAGTTCTGGAAAACAGGAATTTACTGTAAGAATTCTCTTTTTCAGAAATATGTCTGTTCATTTAATAAAGCGATGGGCAACTACACAGAGTCAAGGGACCAATTTAACCCACACTCTCTCAAAAATGTGGGTGGGGATTTTTATTTTATTTTATTTTTTCAGAACTAGAAAGGACCAGAACTTCACTTCTGATTGCAGGGGTCAGGAAGGCAGAAATTGGTTATACTTGATCCATATCCCTGCAAGGTCCTGCTCCTTACTTTAGTGGTAATCAACATTTCTGTAGACTTCTAGGCATAGCAATTATTTTTAACAAAAAATATTTTGAGGGAGAGAGTGGTCGGGAGGGTACAGAAATCAGCAGGCCTGGTTCAGTATCTGTTGCACTTTAAGACAATATGGCCATTTCCACACCAGATCGTTATAATGCTATTATTCCACTTTCAATATCCTATGGAATCTCACAATCCTCCTCCAGCCGAAGATCCAAAGGAAGACTGTTCCACAAATGTGGAGCCAGATCTTGAAAGGCTCGCAACCTTGACAGAGCTGTACGTGTTGGTGGAATAGAGAAAAATCCTTTGCCTGCAGATCTCAGATTCCTGAATGGAATGTACCAAACAAGCTGAGCTGCAAGGTACTGAGGGAGGTTAAAACGCAAAGCTTTAAATACCAGGACCAAAAGTTTGAAACGGGCTCTGGCCTGAACTGGTAGCCTGTGAAGGGATCTACAGGGAGAAGAAACAGGTGAATATTCCGGCAGATTTAAAACAACCCTGAATTAAAAGGAAGAAGGGAACAGGAAGGCAAACCTGCCAATAAAACACTCTATGCCCAGAAGGGGGCTGGCAGGGTCACCTTAGGGTCACCATAAGTCAGAAACGACTTGAAAGCAAACAAGAACAACACATGCAACGTGATTTTCACCCTTTTTCAGATGTGGTGGAAAACTGAACTATGACATGAACCAAAATGTTTCTGCTTCCAGGGCAACCAGGACCAAGTGGAGAGAAAGGAATTCGAGGAGATCCTGGCACCCCAGGAATGCCAGGCAAGGATGGGGATCCTGGCTTACCTGGTGAAGCAGGTATGAAAGCCTGTTTTTCTTTTCAGCAGTAATTTTCATAAAGTCTCCAGCTCTCACTGTGTTTTACTTCTACCTTAAGTTCCATGCACCTCTAATAAATTGTAGACATTTTGTTATAATATGTACCAATGAACCGTGATGATTAATCTAGTTTTTAACAATGTTGCTTCTCAACTTAGGACCAAAGGGGGACGCAGGCACACCAGGATACCAGGGTGAACCCGGACTTCCTGGGCAAAAGGGGTCCATAGGTGAAATGGGTCTTCCAGGTAATATTTACTTTATAACATTGGCAAAATGAGATTTTCCTTTGACTAGCCATGTATTTTCTAGTATCAAAATATAAATGTTGGTATGTTTCTTTTTCTCTTAAAGAATAATATAATATAATATGACTTCTTAATTTCAGGGCTGTCGGGAGAGAAGGGTGTGCAGGGTCTTCCAGGTGAAGCAGGTAGACCAGGGTTTCCTGGAGAGAAAGGCACAAAAGGAGAAAAGGGACAGCCGGGATTCCCAGGAATTGGCTTCCCTGGGGCTCCTGGTGAGAAGGTATCCATCATCTTCCATGAACTATGTTGTATGTTTTAAATTACATTTAAAAAGTTACTTAGCTAAAGCATCTGTTTTAAAAGATGAGGGAGTTAATTTAGGAAGTATAGAAAGCTACCCTCTGCTAAGTTAGACCATTGTATGGGAGAAGCCATTGACAAGCTAACATTATGAGCAACTGCACAGTAAAGTATAGCAGGACTTTTACAGTAACCCTTAAAATAGGAAGGCTGTCATGATTTTAGGATCTATGTTGTAAATGCTAGTCAAAATATGAAGAATGTACAACTAGTTCTTCTGTCTCACAGGGAGAGCCAGGACGGGCAGGTAGCCCAGGTGTACCCGGGGAAAAAGGTGAAAAGGGTGCTCTAGGAATTCCAGGAGTCCCGGGATCCCCAGGCACTAAAGGGCAGCCAGGTCTTCCAGGTTCTCCAGGTAAGGATCCAAAGCCTCTCTTAGGGTTGTCTGCCAGTTGCTTAGGCAACAAAACTAAACTGTGTGCTCTTTTTAAATAGGTGTTCCAGGAATACCAGGTGCAAAGGGCGAAAAAGGAACCCCAGGTTTGCATGGTTTTCCGGGCTTGAAAGGCCAATCAGGTAAAGAAACAATTTTTAATACATCAAAAATGCTTTTTCTTTGCTCATCTTTAAAGCAACATGACACATCATTTCTGTGATTCACACAACATATTTTTGCCTTGTAAACTAAACTAAATGGATTTTTTTAAATAAAACATGCCAGTAATTTGAAAAGTAAAATCAAGTTTTGTATACTAACTTTATTATAGTTGAAAAATGACAAGACATAGCCAGTTCTTCTGAATTAGAAACATTGTGAGTTATCTCTAAAAAACTGAGCTTTTTACAGCACTTAAGAGATTTTACTTCTTTGATGTGTACTGATCTTAGTTCAAGAGTTTTTTCAATAGACTCTATGGATTTCTTTTGTGGAGGGTGATTTCTTTCATTGGAAAGCAATGCTAGTAAATATAGATGAAGAGTCCTAAAGGATAAGATCCTGTTCTGTACATTTCTTAACATCATTCCAAGAAATGTGAATATCCTTTTGCAGGTGACCCTGGACCCCTTGGCCCACCAGGTCCTCCTGGAGAAAAGGGCGAGCCAGGTTACGATGGAATCCCAGGCTTACCCGGTCCAAAGGGTGAGCCAGGTAAGCACTTTACTCTTTTGCTATAAAATATGTTTGCTATATTGCCTAATTATATACTCTTAACTCATTAGAGTTTCAAAAGATTGCTTAAGGATCTTTTTTAATTGTTGCATGGTTAACACAAGTTAGCCCCATCAATATCTCAGTGAGAAAGAATATTGCAAGAAATTAAAGGAAAGCATTTCAAGGTAAATTAGCTCTGAATATTCTACAGCAAACCAAACAAATTTTAGTATGCTTGACTTGGATTGTACATAACCTCAGGCTGCATATTATATGCATTTCACATGAGGTTATTTTGCAGTGCTCAAGTGGGACCCATACATGTGATCATAAAGTAGCTCTCTTATATTCAGGAACAGATATGTAAATTTGGATCATGTCGGAATAAACCAAATTTCACAGTAATAAACTTTGTGACAGATTTGGGAATGCAATTACTAATTTTAATTTTTTTAATATTTTTTTACAGTCTTCCTCTGACATTGCTGGTTTGACCTTTGCGAGTTTGATTATTGGCGAGGTGGCCACTTGCTTCTCCCCCATTCGCTCCCTCCCATTCCCTGGCCTTTTGCCCAGGTGCTCTAGCTTGGCAAAAGGCAAGCGAATGGGAGAGGAAAAGTTCGTGGGCATGCAAGACTTTTCCTCTTAACTCTCCAGTCTGTTGCTGTGCCGGTGCGCAGGAAAAAAAGGCAGCGCACATGGTAAAGTACAGGAGAGTGCAGTAGGACAGATCTTCCCTCTCTCTAGTCTTCTGCCCATTGCCCGTGTGGGCACACAGAAAGAAGACAGGCTGCACAGGCAGTGGCAGGCAGGAGAGTGCAGGGGGAAAGACCTTCCCTCCCCTCCACATTCTACCTGTCACCAGTGCATCCTTCCTTCTTTCTGTGCACTCATGCAGGCGAGGGGCAGAAGAATGGAGGGGAGGAAAGTGCCGCTGCCACTGCTGCCTTTCCACCGGACCAGCCTCAGAAAGAAAGCAGGAGGGCGGAGAGAGGAGCACTCACTGGGGGGGAGCTATTCATCTTTTTTTTTTTTTACTTTTGTGGAGGTTCTGCACCCTGAACCCTTGTGAAAGTCAAGGGGCCACTGTTTTGTTTTGATCGATTGATTGATTGATTGTCTTGACCATTCTGATCTTAGCAAAATATACTATAGAAAATGGAATCGGAGCTTCACAGAAGTTGTCTTTTCCAATTGTTTGTATTTAAAACCTAGATCCCCAATATTCGTGGATAGGTTGCTTTTGCCCAGGCTCTTTTTGTCCCTTTTGGAAGACTGAGGCTTGGGGTTAATGACGCTAGCACTTTTTACATGTAATTTGCAAACAGGGAATTGCTTGTGTGATAAAATAATAAACAATAAAGCACACCCTCTTTCATAATCCCAGTGGTGATGTTTTTTGTGCAAACGTTTATCCTCATTCAGAAGCTAAGAAATGTTTTAGCATTGTCCCTTTGATATTCTTATTGGAGCCTCTGCTTAACACAGCTCTTAGGTTTATGCTAAATTTGTACTAGTGTTTCCCTGTGCCTTTTCACCGTTTTCCCCCATGTGACCTTTACCATATGTATTCTAGCAGTATGTAAACCCATACCAACAGATTCTTTTGCTTATTCTGTGAAAAGTGATGCACAGGGATGGTAATGTCTAAAATTAATTATTATAATATATGCCAGCAATAATAACAAAATAAAAAGATGAATCTAAAATGTGAATGATATTTAGATGTGAGTACAATTAGGATGCAGACAGTCATGTAGGGATGTGGGCGTGGGGGGCGATTCCCCCCAGGCGGCAATGTTTTTGGGGCCTCCTAGCCCGTAGCCATGCCCCCACACACTGGAGCCATACCCTGAGGCACAGCGGCTGTGCCCCCACACCATAGCCCCCCCATACGCTCCAAGCTCCACCACTGGATGTAGAAATGAGAAGGATAAAACAGCATGAATGTGAACAACTACATCTACGTGGGCTGCATTTTAGAAGGAGCTGTGTGATCTTCAGGCACACTGAATTAACTGTGAACTGATCCTGATCTTGTGTGACCTGTGAGCTCCATGATCTCTGTTTTGTGAGCCTAAGAAGAAATTGTTCTACAGGGATCTAGATGAAGTGTGCTGCCATATGGCTATATATAATAAATCACTTATTTCCAGTGTCTGTGTGGACCTTGAAGTGTGTTCAGCTTCAGTACAGAACTAGATTTTGCGGTCTGAAGGAAGAGAGAAGTGAGACCACATAGGTATCCTGGGAGAAAATTCAGGACTGTGGTTTATTTTTTACTATGTGAATCCATCATCAGAAGCTCCATCAAGCTTTGGTAATGGTATATTTTAATTTAAGAAATCCATTTCAATATTTCTGTACATCCTCTGTTTTGCTGTCCTCATCTTGCAGGCATTCCAGGTAGAGGACTTCCTGGACTTCCTGGTGCCAAGGGAGAAAGAGGTAATCTATAGAACATTAAATGCAAAATCAATATAGCTCAATGAAGAGAAAATTATATGAAAGAGCATAATATGGCTATGCTACTTGGGTTAATGTGTCATCTTTGTATGCTTAAAATTCAGCATGGATTCATACAGCAAGTACACCTTGATAGAATAATTAACATGCTATTACTCAAGACAGTAATTATAATAAAGGGATATCTGAGGAAGCTGAGGCATGAGAAGATTCTATAGGAACAGAGTTCTGAAACTGAGACCTTACCTGCATGACGACGGCGTCCTGGCATGGGGACACGAGAGGAGTGGGATCGTGACAATACTTCTGCATGATGTTGTTGCAGTCCTGCCCTTCTCGCATTGCTAGCTGGCGCAATCGCAGGCTGTATCATTGACGAAAAACTCCATCAATGGCCTCCAATCATGTGAGTCTTCCATTGCAGCTGGCCGTGCAGAAGGACCAGAAGCACGATCAACACACTTCTTCCCCTGCTGCAGCATCGGAAGAAGGCTGGCTGCAGTCTGAAAAGATGGAGCATGTCCCTTGTGCTCTCTTCCTCAGGCGGCTGGTTGCATGTGGAGAGGAGCGTTGGAAACATGCTTCCATCCTAACAGTGCTGGGATTGTGATGGGACGATGCATGAGAGTGTCGTCATGCAGAAAAGGCCTGAGTCTTAGCTAAATAAGCTCTGTAAACAGAACAAGTTATTAAGCAGTGTTCTTATATCAGTGCCAAAAATAGAAATGAGAGCAAATTAAAAAATCGGAAAGCAGATTTTAAGGGCAATTTAGGATAATCTGGTGTTTCAGGACTTCAAGGCAAGAACTGAGGAAATCTAAGGCAATGGGATGGATAAATCTATGACATATGAAGTGAAGAGTAAGACCCTTACTGCACGACGCCCCAATTGCATGACGTCCCAGCAGAATACTGGCGGTGCCATTGCCAGGATGGGATTGGGGCCTGAACACTCCCCACTGCACCTGGTCAGCTGCCAGCGGATGGATAGCATTAAGGACACTCTTTTCCCTTCTGCAGTACAACGTGAATGGCAGGTCCCCTTCCCCTTCTCTTCCTGCACTGTACTGCAGAAGAAAGTGCTTGATAGTGCTTCAGCTCTTACCACACAACAGGATCGTGGTGGGAAAGGGGGCCATTACCAGATTTCTTCCGGTAATGGTATACAGCATGATTACGACAGGGACACAACAGCGCCTGATCAGCAACAATAGTACACATCACAGACCAGTAACAAAACTTCATCATGCTGAGATGGTGATGTCATGCAGTAAAGACCTAAGAAATGGGAAAGGGGAGAATAATTTGAAATGAAGACAGTCTTCAGGCTAGTCACAGCTGGAAAGTTGCAGCTGTCACAGAAAAACTGGATTCCATGAGGACCAAGAAACAATTTCTGTTTCAAGAAATGGCAAAATCTAGTTGATCATTCTGTAATAGCTATATTTGGAGCACCAGACTTTGTATACATTTAAGGACCCTATTTTTTTTTCTTAGATTTCAGATACTTTACATGTCTAGTCAGACTGTGCTACTGCAAGCTAATCTGGCCAGAAGTTCTTGATTTTAAAAAATAAATAAATTAAACCATTTTAAACTCATCTGTCCATAAAATGTCCAAGGTGACAGTGATGGTGATGGTGGTGGCAGTGGTGGAGAAGGAGGAGAATACCAACTAACCTAGCAACACATAAGAAGCAGAGCACTCAACTGAAACATTAAAAACATCACTTAAAACAGAGCAGAAGAATTTAAATTTACATTGGATTTTGTATATTGTTACCAGCTGATCTGTTTCTTCAAAAATAGTTACTTCAGAAATTATTTATTCTGAAATGTTTGATGTGGTAACTGGGGGTTCAGCCAGAGGCTTCTAGCTGTACCCTACTTCCCTTGACATGTTTTCAGCATGTAATTATGGCACATTGGTCTATGTTTCAGCTAATCTTTTGCCTTGTTTGTCTTTTTAGTACCCAAAGAATATTGCACACATACATTAGTGCTGGGATTAGTGTTGTGTAAATACCGTATTTGCCAGCATATAAGATGCACTTTTTTTCCTAAAAAATGCCTTCTGAAAAGGGGGTGCATCTTATATGCCGGTGCGTCTTATACACTGGCAAATAAGGGTAACTCCCGCCGGGCCTAAAAATATAGGAAAGGTGGGGGGGGGGCAAAAGGAGTGCTAGTGCAAATGCTCTTTTCACCTCTCCTTCCTATCACTTTGCCTGGGTGGGGAGAACTCTCCATTGAGGCAAAATGCATAAGAAAGCTGGTGGGGGGCAATGCTGTTGCTAGCATTTTGCTTCAGCTACAAAAAAAAAAAAAAATCCTAAAAACTACAGTCTGAAAATGGAGTGTGTCTTATATGCCAGTGCATCTAATATGCTGGCAAATACAGTACATTAGTGCTGTTTTAGTCGTAAGACTGAAATATATTTGGAAGGTGTGTGTTTCATCCCAACCCCTGGAATTTCCCAATGTTTTAACCCTGGCCATGTTTCATTTTGATTCGTAGGTGCAAAAGGAGATGTGGGTTTCCCAGGGGCCCCAGGAAGTCCAGGGATTCCTGGTGTAAAAGGCGAACCAGGATTTATTGGTCCACAGGGTCCCCCCGGCCAACTGGGAATTCCTGGATTGCCAGGCGGCATTGGAGAAGGACCAAAGGGTGACCGGGGACCTCAAGGTCGACCTGGCCTACAAGGTAAGAATACACAGAGATGACTTAACATGTGCATCAGAAGAACCTGCCAAAGAACATAATGAGTATCGGTGCAGATACTTTTAAATCAGTCTGACTTTACTTTGCAGTTCTTCTACATAAGTGTTAATGTATCAAGTTCTCCTTGATTCTACTCAGGTTGGCTTTAAGGGAGCTTCTATAGTCAAGACTCAAAATTTGATTTTAGGCTCATAAGATTTGTTAAATCAGGCTGACATTTTTTAAATGATATGTAAAATACAGATAATTTGATTGTTGTCATAACAAATAAGAACTTTTAGTTTACTGTCAATAAATTAGTAATAGAGACTGAGAAATTTTAATATTGCATTCATATTTTGCACTTTGTATTTCTCTTTTGCTTTTAAAATTATTCAGTTTCTTTGAGAAGGAGCTGAGAAGCAGAGCTTTATACACTATTCAATATAAATATTTATATAAAATGTACATGTTGTTGTATATTTTGATTCTGGAAATCCCCTAGTGTGACAGCATATGCTTTGTTTCCCAAATAGTAACAGTTATGTTACTATGTTACAATCATGTTAAAAGATGTTGCTTTACTTCAGTGCTATTTTTTCTACTTTCCACAAAATTAATACACAATTCTGAACACTCATGTTTGTATACTGTATCTCTAGCATTATCATTCTTTCCAAGCATTTGTCAGGTATAGGTATAGCTGGGCATTATTTCACCTGGTAATTATTTTTTCTTCTAAATCAAACATTGCCAATAAATGATTTTTCCTTTTCTATTTTAGGGCTTCCTGGACCGCAAGGATCTCCAGGTGTTCCAGGGCTATCAGGGGCAAAAGGAGAAAAAGGAAGCCCAGGTTGGCCAGGACCGCCTGGAAGACCTGGACTGAAAGGAGACCAGGGATCTCAAGGAATCCCTGTAAGTTAATCTGGGGAATGTGAATGCAGTATGTGATGGTCTCATGCATAATATGCAGTGGTTTCTAATTTATTTTTTTCAGTTAATGGTTATAGAGGTAGTCTTTTTTGAGATAGGGTCTTTGGAGTGACAAAACACTCTCTTTTCTTGGAGTACAGCATCTTTCTTCAAAAAGATTATGTGCTGTTCAGCACAAAATGGGGCCTCAGGCAGCATGACAATGCTTCTGTTTCTTGGAAATTACCTGTTCCTTCTCTGTGCTTGCTCACCGCTACCCACACCCAAAACCATCCACTGTCTGTTCTCAGGAGTTCCGTGAAAGACATTCCTGACTTGAGGATAACACATCCCCCTAGAACATACACTGAGCCAAGTAAAATCTTTCTAAAGACAAAAAGCCATGTTGCCATTTTCTAAGCGGCTCTACGTAACAAGCTGATAGGCAGAGTTGAACTAGTGCTCATAAGAGTGCGGCTCAAATTTGCTTTGAATTCTTTAATTAAATTTTCTTCTTCTTATTCCTGTTAGTTTCACTCTCCCTGTAGCCCTTTAGACTTAACAAAGAACAAGGGCAAGAAAAAGTGTCTTCCTTTGGTGAAGAAAGAAGAAATGAAAACCAAACAACAGTTTTCTATTTTTTCCTACAAGAATAAATCTACTTCTAGAACATTACGGCAATTTCAAATCCAAATGGAACCAGCATTCTAATCCAACAGGGAAAAAACTTGCACTTTGTGCCTAGTCTTCACATGACCAAGAAGCAGAGTGGCCTCTGCCTGCATTGAAATCTGTCAATGCCATCTTAATTGACAACAGGGACAGAATATAGGCCTATGACTCTAACATCACCACCATTTTTCTCCTGCATGGTTTTTAACATCTTGGCCTGATGAAGAAGCCAGTGAAGCTTCCAAAGCTTGCATAATGTATTTTATGCTTTGGAGTTGGCTCAATAAAGGTATTGCTGCTTGTGGATTATGGAGATTTTTGTATTTTGCTGCATGGCCAACCCTGCTACCTCTCAATATGCTTCTCAGTAATGAAGACTTCAGATTTGAATACTTTAGTATCAAGGAACTGGGGCCGTTCTCCCACTCAAAGCTGACTTTTGCCCTTGAATAGAAGATAGAAACTTCCAGATTCCCTTAAGTACACACTGCCACCACCCACTGAAATCTTAGCAGCAGAGTGAGATGATGCCATGGAGCCACCAGTCTCTAAGCTTAGAGATCCTTTTCCTCCCCCCACCTCCTCTAGGCGAGAGAAATCCTAGCTATGTGTGTCACTGAGAAACACATGGAAATGGAGAGAAAGCAGGGAGTTCTTTACAGGAAAGCATTTATTCTAGAAACAGGCAATGTACATAATAGAGATATCACTATACTTGAGAGGCTCCGTCTTCCCAGGTTCACTTGGTAGTTACAGGTACAGATAGTTCCAACAGATCAGCCAAAACTTCAAAAAAACAGAAATCCTAATGCAACTAACTAAGTAATATTCTAAGCTACTCACATCATTGGTCAGTTTCTGAGGTGGTGTGCCGAGGCAGAGCTGGGAGGCAAGACCTAGCTTGGCCTACCTGCAACTGGCATTATGGTCCCTCTAGTTAAAGTCTTGGATGTTCTTCTTTGTTCTCGGTCTCTTGAGGGTTTATATAACTTCATCATCGAAGCATCTTAAAGATTCTCACTTTTCTCCACCCTCACTCCAACTGGGCAACTATCTCTCGTGACCTGTGATGGTGACTCCAATAAAATGTAACCTAACCCTAGCAGTTCATTAACCCTTTCTATGCCTGGAAGGAGAACTTCAGCTCTGTTACCTGGATAATGGGAACCCCTCTTATCACACTTGGTCATATATTTTCCACCATAATAGTGTTGTTTTGAAAACTGATTTTATATTCACATCCAAAGTAAACTCAGTAATTCCATAGGGAGCAAGAAGTAGACCTTCTCTCCTGTTCACATACAAATCATCCAAAGGAGAGAGATGGACAAAAAAGTCTGGACATACTCAAGGATCTCAAGATATACCTGATATGCCAAGGAAGATTGATCAGAAAGCTTACTCACCTCTTCTATCCATTTTTACCAGGGGCAGAGAAACCATTTAGAGCCATGCTAGGAAAATAAAGCTCAACTTGTATATCATTTTAATAGAAGACACTCAGGGGATCACATCTCCTAGGTAGCCACTTAGCTGTCAGTGTCAGCATTTGTTAAACATTGCAAACTCAGATCCACTTTGGAAAAACTCTTTCAAGTATTCCCTAGTCCAGTGTCTGATGTTTGAGGAAATCAACCAAAATCACACCTTTCTCTTCCCAGAAGACATTCACCATAATTTTCAGTGCTGAGTGCTGGTTTTTGAATTTCTTTGGTCAAGAGGGGATGGAATGTCACAACTCCATGGACTGATTCTTGGTCTCTGGGTCATACAGTTGTACCCAGGTCTCATCACCAGAGCAAATATTCGCCCAAAAGGCTTCAAATGCTGCCAACAGTTCTGAACACATGTGCAGTCTCTTCTCTTTCAAATCAGCTGTTAATTGCTGAGGAACCCACTTGGCACATACTTTTCTTATCCATGGATGTGGATAATCTGCTTGAGAGCACTGTGATCACCACCAAGCTTCTCAACAATCTCTCAGACAGTCTTATGCCAGTCTGCAAATCAATGCATCCACCCTGTTTTGGTTTTCATCGTTGACTGCTGTCAATGCCCTTTCCACTACCTGATTTGTCTTCACCACTGTTTTTCTTTAAACTTTTTCACCCATCTTCACCCATTGCTCTCATCAACTGTCAACTCAGTATACAAGTGTCTAAGCCTTCTGTGGGCGTTGCGAGTAATACGTCCTTCTTTGGTCAAGTCAGTGACTGTTTCTGCTTCATATCCATGATTATGCAACACCTACAAATACAGAAATTCTGTCAGTCATGCAGTAAGAATTGCTGTATCTGTTACTTTAAGAGCATCACATTTGGATTAGTAGCTTCAGAGAAAATGGCACACAGGTATTACTTTTAGTACAACCTTGTATAACTTTACCCTGCTATCTTTCTCAGGTGTGGCAATGTTATCACCCACTTATTTTCTGTGAAGAATCTGATCCCTCTGGTAGATAATTCAAGGTTTCCCATTTTTCTCATTCTTCCTCTTGTTTGCTTCTGCATGGGCATGAACTGAATCTACCATGCTGATAGTAAGTCTCCGTTTTTATGTGTAACTCCCGTTTTCTCTTTTGAATGTAGAGAACCAAGTATGGACTTGTGTCTGATATAAGAACTAAATCCACACAAATGCATCACTTTTGTCCAAAATCTCCTGACTATCCCAACTGAGAGTTTGTGAATTTTCTTCTCTTGTACAGGGCAATGCTGGCTTCCCTGGAGCTGCTGGTCAAAAAGGTGACATGGGACCTCCTGGAATTCCAGGCCCTCAAGGTATGAGCAAGAATATTAGTAGCAAACATCGTCCTCTGTTTTTGTGCAACAGCAAAGAGGAAAGTGCCTTTCAGTCTAATTGCAATTTAAAATATGTTATGTAATTTATGAGGTCATCATTCAATTTGTAGTTCTTTTAATAAAAGAACAGTAATTCAGTGCCTATAAGGTGAACATGGCAACAGCAGTGGCTGCAAAAGATATGGTCATACAAATTTTCAATTTTCTCCATTTCATGAATGGAAAAGTAGTTTTCTCTCCCTCTCATTCAGAAATTGACAGGCTTCATCTAGAAGTTAAGAGGAATACATGATCCTTGTGCTTACCCTGTGTTTTGTTCCACAAACATGTTTTTCTCCTCTGGGTATGCATACCTAACCAAATTTTCAGACTTAAGCTAGGCAAACCATGATTAATACATAAGTGAAGACAATCACATGCTGTGAGGAACAGAAGTCTTTAGAAAATATCTCATCTAAATACATACAAAACATATACTTTGACCATAAAAAATCAAGTATCATGAGTGATTTGAAATAATGTGGTGGGGAATATTCATTAGGACACTGGGATTATACTTGTATACAAATGGGGAAAGGAAAACTGAAAAAAAATGAAAAGCCTCTGGAGGACCTGATTATTTGGTGTGGGTAGTGTGATTCAGGTAAATGATGGAACCTCATATTGTGATAGTACAAAGGTTGTCTTTCTCTCCAGGTCCAAGAGGGCCTTCAGGAGTCCCTGGACTCAAAGGAGAACAAGGTGATCAAGGATTTCCTGGAGCCAAAGGTAAGTGATGGCACTGTGCATCTTAGCAACAGATCAGGTTATTTTGAAAAGAGTTGTGTTGATGTGGAGGACAAAGACTGTTCTTGGCAAAACTAGGAGAATCTTAACATTAGAGTGAAGTCCCACTTTTGTTTGTACTTTTCATTGTCATCTGTTCTTTTAATCCTGGTGGAATGTAATTGCTAAATGTCTTTTGTTACTACAATCAATACATATTGTCTGATGTTATTTACCTCTTTGACAGGTTTCCCAGGCCCACCAGGTCCTCCAGGCCCTTTCCAGCTTCTGAAAGGTGAACCAGGCTTACCTGGTCTTATAGGCTCACCTGGCCCGAAAGGATTCCCTGGTCCTCCAGGACCAAAAGGACAACAAGGTGAGATGATGGAGCCTGAGAGCAATTCTAGAACTTCTGTATTACTTCTATGTTTCCGCTCAATTGGTTTCTAAGACTGCAGTCTAAGCCAGAATCTTCTAATAAATTTACTCCTATCTCCAAGGTTAGCTGCTTTTGCACAATATTGCCATGTGTGTAGGTGAATTAGTGCAGTAGTTTGCTTAGGAAACTTTCAGAGAAGGATTTCTGTGGCATTATGGTTTCTATACAAACATCCTGTAAGAAATGGCAAGAAAATTCTGATTTACACACTTGGCTGAATGTATTTATGGCGATACCTCTGTTCAAATACCACATTTTATATGGTGAAGATATGTACACACACATACATACCATTCCTGAGTCCGTAACCATGCCCACCAATGCAGGGCAGGGGCAGGAATGCACAAGGGTGCAGATCTGGGACCTTTTCAGAGCAGGAATGATGATCATCTATGGAAGTATCAGGGTTATTACTCTGGCAGATGACTAAGAATTTAATGAAGTTTTCCAATTTTACTACTATAAAAATGTATATTTACATAAAAAAATACTTTAGTATAATGTCACATAGATACATACATAAAAGTATCAAGATCACAGCAGTTCACTTCTTGGTCTTCTACATATTGAGAGCACATCAGTTAAACGAAAAGAAAGAGAGTATGAGACAGGGAAGACAGCTTGCAGGATATGGAATCTTCAAAGAAAGCCCAAAATTTGCAAGAAAAAAGAAAGAAGCAGTTATTCTGGAAAGCAGTACCCTGGAAAGGCATCAGTGGTCACAGCAGTGAGTCATGGGTTCTGGTGTCACAGCTTGATCACAAAAAGGGGTGGAGCAAACTGAGAGCAATCCAGTGATCTCAGCTCAGCAGGGGGCCACTTGCGCCATTGCAATATCAGTATAGCAGACTGAAATCCTAAAAGGAAGTCTCATTGGAGTGGAGTTTACTTTTGAGTAGACAAAAATGGGACTGCCCTATTATTCAGAATCCTGTGAATTCTCAGCAGCATAACTGAGAATAACAACAGCACAGATTTAAAAAAAAAGATAGCAACACAGCCGTCCCATCTTTTATAATAGCAACACTGTTGGCACCACCAATTCCAGAGCAGTGTGCTGACAGTGTCCCTGCATCAGCCATGTACAGACTGGACCACTTCATTTATGGCAGCGGAAAAAAGTCTCCATGATCTTATATGCACATGAAACCTATACCCTACAGTATTATTCACTTAATGAGCAACAAGAACCCAGCAGTTGATAATCTCCACAGATTCTTGTAAATGCAAGTTCAGATTGTTTTAGGCCACTCATATGCATACACACAATGGTAGATGTTGTGTTTGACTGCACAACACAAAGGAAACAAAGGAGCCCAAGATAGCAACAAAAAATAAAAGGAAAGGTGTTCTATACCGGTAGTAATTAAACCAGTGAAAATAACAGCAGCACAAATTTAAAAAAAATACACCCTTTAGATTCTAGAGCTATTCCAGTAAAATCTGTATTGGCATGTCTTCAGCATTCAGTAATGTAGCAAATTCAGACTGATCAGTGCAAAAGGAGCATCTTGAATGAATTGGACAAGGATTCGTACATTGTGTATCTGATATATTGAAAACACAAATTTGTCTAAATCAATATGTATCTTACTACAAACAGAAGGAACTCAGTGAATAAATTGTAATGGCACATCTACATTTCAACAGGTGTAACAGGACCTACAGGTTTGATCGGTCCTCCAGGTCTTCCAGGATTTGATGGAACACCTGGCCAGAAAGGAGAACCTGGCCCTGTTGGCCCACCAGGCAAGTCTGTTCTTTTTCTATTGCTTATCTTATATGAGCCTGCAGTTCTCATTAGAACTTTTTTTTTTCAAAATTAGTGGAGTGTAACTGCAGGTTTAGCCTAGCAGTTAAATACTCTGCCTAGAGACTGAGAGGTTGCTAAGTTGAAAATGAGTGGAGTGGAGTGAATTTAGGGGCCAATTTTAGTGGAATCTCTTTTTTTCTTAAATTATTCTTTTTCACTAAATTTGTCCTGGACTTCAGAAGGAAAAATGTTTAGGGCACTGTGTAGAGCAGAGCTCTGTTGTCACTGCAAGACATTAAAAATAGAATAATAACATGAAGGTATCATACTGAGTTTACTTCCAGCCCCCCCCCCCCAAGCCTGACTTCTACCCTTGAAAAGGAGCAGGAAATTCCCCAGCGCTCACTAATTTCACGTGCTGCCACCACCCACTGAATTCTGAATTACTGAACAGGACAGTGGGACCCTGCTCAGTGGATTGCCAATGTCTATGCTTAAGGACCTTTCCCTTCCCTCACCTCCCCCTTCTGAGTGAGAGAAGTCCTGTCTAAGCGTGTGCCGAAGAATGACGTGGGAATGGAGAGGAAACAGAGGTTCTACAGAAAAGCATTTATTGTAAGGCATGCAGGTAAACAAGACAATAATACACATGAGAGGCTCCCCCCTCTAAGGTATGCTTAAGTTACAAGTAGTTATAAACACAGATACATTCTTAAGATCAGCCAACCTCCAAAATAATAAAAAGCCCTAACGTGACTAACTACCTTATTCTAGTTACTCACATTTGGGTTCACAGGCTTAGATGATCTAGGAGAGGAATGAGACCAGGAGGCGAGGCCCAGGCCTGCAGCCTACTGCTGGCACAGATCCCATCTCCAGGAGGTTCCTTTGTCATCTCTCTGCCACATGGCCTCTCAAGGATTTTTATAACTTCTCCTTCGAAGCATCTCGAAGATGCTCACCTCTTTCCCCTTGATTGGGCAATTCTCCCCCCCTGACCTGTGAGGCTGACCCACAATAAAAAGTGTAACCTAATCCCAACCCCTCATTAACCCTTGGTTTACCTGAAGAGGGAAGTATCCCCCTTCAGCCAACTCTAGATAATGGGAAGCCCCATTATCACAGAAGGCAACAGAAAAATTAATGTCCAAATTTCTTGTACTTCAGGGATAAGTCCTCCCAAGCCTTTTTTTTTTTGTTTTTTGTTTTTTGCCCCTTGTAAAAAAATCAATTCAGTGTCCCTCCCCTCATTTCACTACCTGCAAATGAAGCAATGAAAGTGGGGAGGGATTCATATTTGCATGACTCTGTGCTAACAGATATTCCAAATGTTTTAAGGATTTCTTTTTCCTTCAAGATCTTAAGAGTTTACATGAAAGAACAGTGGTAGGAAAAACCCAAAATGCAACACATAGTTATCTTTGCAGCTTTTCCTGCTGCATTTTTAGTTCTCAGGAGGTACTTACTAAGAACTGAACTCAGGAGAAAATGGAGATGTCTGTCCATGAACATCTGCTTTCTGAGTGCCGTAGAAAGCATTCATCCTACCTGGACTACTCAAATTGCTGTGGAGGGGGGTGATATTTTTTTAATGTTTTAAATTTTATCTTACAATATATACAACATAACAGAAAACAGTGAGACATAATCTAAAATCTTCCTTAAATCTTATCCACTCTCCCTGCCCTCTCCCATCATCCAACTGTACAAAACATTACTTTGTCAATCCTCTTGCTTATGTATTTTCCTCTATTGAATTATCTGTTTTTATTAGTAATAGTCATACCTTCCACTAGTCATTTATCCAAAATTTCACTTAATCCAACACTGATTTGAATCAGCTATTACTTAAATACATATACCTGATGGCCTTGAATAAATTCTCTCCTATTTCTATATATGTTAACTTTTCAGATAGAGGTATGGCCCGTATTCTATTTCACCAATTCTGTATTGAAAGATTCTTTAATTTTTTCCATACTTTAACTCTCTCCATCTTTGCCCCACAGGTCAGAAATCATATAAGGTCTTATATATGCCATGAGGAATTATGATTGCAGTACATGTGTAATATTTGCAGTTCGCATTATATTTAATGGAACACCGCTGCCCTTATTATTACAAAAGTATGAGATAAAGGAGCAGCCTTGTTTTTCCAGACTGATCTGGGAAATAGGTGTCTCCTCCCTGCACCCATGAGGCAGTTCACAATCTGAAAACTGCCTGTATGCTCCAGAAAGAGGTGCCATCTGCAGATGGAGAGTGCATCCGTATGAGATTAAGAAAATATAAATTCACATTTAAAAAAAAAAGAACTTCCATTTTCTTTATACAAATAGAGAAAAGCTAGTGTGCACTTACAATCCATTCTGCTCTGTCCTCTGTCAAATAACTTCCCAAGGTGAAATGAAAACTTTGTAAAGGTATTGGAAGAGAGTACTGCCTTAACAGCTGAACATTTCTTTTCCCGGTATCTCTGTCTCAGACTTAAGGTTTCTGTCTTAACAGGTCCTCGAGGCCTACCTGGTCCACCTGGTCCTGAAGGTGTGCCAGGGTCAATGGGTCCACCAGGCAGTCCCTCTGTAGCTCATGGTTTTCTTGTGACCCGGCACAGCCAAACCATTGAAGAGCCATCATGTCCATCTGGCACAAGACTAATGTTCTATGGATATTCTTTGCTTTATATACAAGGAAATGAACGGGCCCATGGCCAGGACTTGGGTAAGCAGTTAAACCAACCAAATCCAGTTGAATGAGCATGTTTTACACTGCAATGGCTTACCTTGTAGGGAGATATGTAAAAATGGTAGCAAATAACTCATTTCTATAGCATTTTATGAACTGTTGCAGCAAATGGGCAGATACATCTCCAATTACCATTAATGTCCTTTCTAGCTTCAAAGATAGTATTGACAAATGGGGTCCTGAAGAATGTGGCAACCTAGGTTTAATTAAAATACAAAAATTGTAATAAGTGTAAGTTTTGGGGACACCCCAGGAATTTTTGCTTCCCCAGTAAGTATTTTCTGGGAAAAGCAGGAGTGTACTCATTCTCTTAGGTACTTTTTCTACCAGCTAGTGGCCAGGTCCATCTGGATGGTGGATACTTTCTTAGGGGAGAACCTACTGCTTCACCAGGCCTGCCCTATCTACCAATTTAGCAGCAGAGTTGCACCAGAGCCCCATAAGATCACAATTTTTTTTCTTGCTGCTTATTTTTGTTTGAAACTTTATTTCTATTTGCATGTATTCTAGTGTGGGGCAGGAGTTTTCACATGGGCTTCAGAGAGCAGGAGTATTTCCTACTGCACATTTTATCTTCCCGCTGCACAAAACCTCTCTGGGTACACATTAAAATAACGGCACATCTCATTTCCTGCCAGGAATCCCATGGCTCAACTCATGATTCCTGGGTAGAGGAAAAGGATGCTCCTTAGACCATTTGCCACCCAGTAGCAATCAACTAGCCACTTGAAGGCCTGAGAGGGCCTCTTCCTGCTGTGTTCCCTCTTTTCTCCAAGTGTCTTCTTTATCATCCATGGGGAAATGTGAAACCTGAAGTTGGGTAGCAAGCAACAAATCTCTCGTAGCTTGTTCAGCTGGAAAAATAATGTTTTCATAAAACCAGAAGTGGACTTCTAGCTATGTCATTTTGTGGCAGGGGGAAGTAATTCATGGCGGGTCCTGTGGAAACAAAATTGGCCCCTGGATCTTCCATTTTTCTTAATCCTTAAGAAGAGAGGAGGAAGAAGAGGAGGAGAGTCTTCAACCTTGCTCCCTCCTACTGCTGCTGTCCTCCTTTACTTGTGGAAGGGCACAAGTAGAAAGGAAGACACACAGACTCATTGGGTTTTAAGCATATGTTCACTGAGGATCCAAAACCTGTGAAGTAAAACCCAGATTTCTACCAATAGAAAGAAGCAAATTAACCTTTAATTTCTGCTCTTTCAGGCACAGCAGGCAGCTGTCTACGTAAATTCAGCACAATGCCTTTCCTGTTCTGTAACATTAACAATGTTTGCAATTTTGCCTCAAGAAATGATTATTCTTACTGGTTGTCTACCCCTGAGCCAATGCCAATGAGCATGGCTCCTATTACAGGAGAAAGCATCAAGCCTTTCATCAGTAGGTAAGCTTCAAGGTTGCTTGAGAAATCCAGTCTTTGTGAATTCCTGTACGAATGACCAAGCTGTACTTCTCATACTTGGCGTGCATCACTGTTTAACTGTCCGCCAGATTTTGCATTTCTCCAGATATTGCAGTACAGTTCTCTGTAGTTCAGATTTACAAGAATGTTCATTTAAATGTAACTTCTAAGAGGAAAATTCATATTTAAATCTATTCTTAGAGGATACATATTTATACATATTTGAGAGGATTGTTTAAATTATACATTAATGCAGAAAGACAACAGAAATATTGGTAAAACCATGTGAACATAATGTGCACCAGAAATAGACAAACTTATCCATTGTCCTTAAGTGTCTCACCATTGCAAACATCACTAAAATTCACACGATAAATACTGAACTGTTATGTCCTGAAAACAGCAGATCTGCTTTGCCTTTCCCTCCAAGCCTGATTTTCTCTGGTAGAGGCAAGTGGACATTCTCCATCCTTCAGACTCCATAAGGATGAAGCTTGGCAATTCTTTACTCCTGCACTGAGGCTCCTGGCTTTTCAGTGCATCCTCGCTTAACCACAGAGGAGCAAAGTGTGTGACTGCTCAACCTGGTTGAACAAACAGCTAAGCTTGATAACATTTTCTCCCTTCCCATTCTCTTCTCACCCTAATCTACAAATCCTAGTTGGAACCACCATGGGCAACAGAAGGAAGGAGGTTTTACAGGACACTCCTGGTGGCTCCTTTCTCCTCTACACACCTTTTTCTCAGAGCCAGAGCCAAAGAAGAGTTCAAAAGCTGCTTTAATTGGTGGCTGAAGGGCAGTTGTCAGCAGATAAAGCAGGGCAGCCATAGGATTTCTTGGACAAGCAGTAATGCAGAGAAAGCTTCAAAGAAAAACTCTTGTCTGAAATGATTCCCTCAGATTTTCCTCAGAACTTACAAAGTAGTCTCTCCTTTAGGATATCTCATTTTCTCATGTCAGTTGCTGCACGTCCTTTACCAAGAGGGATATCCCTAGCGCCCCTTTTCTTCTCCAACATGAGTTAGCTAAGGTGTGGAGGTTTCATAGCTTCTCTGCTCCTTCACGGCCAGCCTGACTGCCACCCTTCATCAGGACCAAGAGAATCTGATAGCCCAGATGCCTGTTTTCATTCCCCCTTTTTTTTGTAAACCACCACCCAGCAAAAAGATTAGCACAGATAGGGGATTCATCTGAGAGCAATTCACCCTCTCCTTCCATTCCCCAGGGAATTGAGCTACATGCAGCCAAACCAGTTGCACTTCCAGGTGCACAATGGGAGGAGAAGTGTGAGTGACTCTATCTCCCCCCGCCCAAAAAAAGCCACATTGCAATAGAACCACACTGTCTGAATTGCATGCAAAGCAGCTCGGTCCAAGAGCCAGCATGGTATAATGGTTTGAACATTGGATTTGATTCCCTGCCCAGCCATGGAAACCCACTGGGTGACCTTGGGTACATCACATGCTCTCAGCCCCCAAAAAACTTCATGGTAGATTTGACGTAAGTCAGAAATGACTTGAAGACACACAACAACAACAACAACAACAACAACAACAACAACCCATTCTTCAAGGTACTAAAAGGAGTCTCAGCTGGGTTCAGGGCTAAAACCTTTTGTGGTAGGCGCTAAAAAGCCATTTCAGGCCATTTCTACACTAGACTGTTATAGCGCTATTATTCCACTTTCAACATCCTGTGGAATCCTGGGGTTTGCAGTTTAGGGAGGGGCCTCAAAGGCCCCAAGATTCCATAGAATGTTGAAAGTGGAATAATAGCACTATAACAATCTAGTGCGGAAATGGCTTCAGTCAAACCAAATTCTGACCCATCTCTCTCCCACCCACCCCGCCACCCCAGAAAAGTTTAAAAAGGCCCAGTGCCACAGCTTCCATCAGTCCCACAGAACAGCTTTCAAAGAACCTGAAAAGATCCATTCAGTTCCAAGCAATAACTTTCTGGCTTAAAAAAACTGTGCTCCTACCTTTTCCAAACATTGTGGAATTGATTTTTTTTTTCTCCTTTGCCATGTGATGGACTTTACCTTCATTCAATTACAACTACCAAATGTTACAATTGCATATATTGAATTGTATCCTTTATTTCTCATACTTTGAATATTTGATTAACACACTTAAATATTAAGAAATTCAGCATTTTGGCATGCCTCACTGATATTTGGATGGCTCTATAACAGTAGTTCTATACTTGCCAGGATAGCGGTATTTAGGAATTTTTAAATCTCTAAATTGTGCAGCTGTTATGTCCTGTCTTCTCAGGTGTGCTGTATGTGAAGCTCCTGCTATGGTGATGGCAGTTCACAGTCAAACTATTCAAATTCCACCATGTCCCGAAGGCTGGAGATCCCTCTGGATAGGCTATTCCTTTGTGATGGTAAGTGCACCAAGCTATATTTAAATTAGCACAGTTACAACAGACAACAGACTCTCCTTTATAGATTTAATCTTCTAAGCCTCAGTTGCCAATTCTCCCCATTCCTTTTCCCATATTTGTATTATACAATCCCAATCCTAATGCACTTTTTTAAAATTTTGATTATGTAACAGCATAGTCCATTTATCCATTTGGTATGTATCAAATAATTCAAGTACCCATTCTTCTTCTGATGTAATTTCCTTATCTTTCCATTTTTTGGCACATATTAATCTAGTGATGGTCACCATATATAAAAGTATTCTTCCTTATTTTCTTTGTTCCTTTATATCTAATCCTTCCAAGTATGTTTAGTAAATAAAGTAAATATAAATATAGTTCTGGAGTCATGAGAAATTCTATCCACTGTTTTTTTATAATTAAATTGTGAATCTTTCTCCAGAATCTTACCACATTTCCACCACATATGGAAGTATGTCCCCATTTTTTCTTCACATTTCCAACATACATCTTTGGCATTTTTAAATATATTAGCTAATTTATTTGGTGTGAGATGCCACCTGTAAAATATTTTGAGATAGTTCTCCTTTAATGTGATACATCTGGAAAATTTCAGATTCTTGATCAAACTCCTATCCCAATCTTCCAATTGCATGGCCAATATTTTGAACCCACTTATTCATAATTTCTCTAATAGTTTCCTGTTTCAGATCTAAATTTATCAGTATTTTCTATAGATTTGTTACTATATGTTCTTCCATTTCCCAAATTTTGGCATAAAAATAATTTACTTCCTGTTCTATTCCTTCCATTTTTGCATCTATTTTAAATCTCTCTTTCCATTGTCTGGAGAGGAGCTAATGACATTTAACACCTTCATTTTATAATTTTTCAAGTGATTTCATTCTGTTTCCATTTCCCTGCTTTTTTCAGTATTTCTTTGTATGTCAATCAATGTTCTTTTTGTAATTTTTCATATTTATGGAATGCTTCATGGGTGGATAACCCCAATGGAATTTTTGAATATAATTTCTTTTTTCATAGCTTTCAAATTCTTAATAGAGATTTCCTTATAATATGTCCAATTAAATTCTTTGTTTATATTTGATTTGTTATGCCAGATGTATCCATGCCAACCATATGAGAAATTGAAACCTTCAAGCTGTAATAATATTTTGGGTTTTTTTAATTTAATCCAAGCTACTATCCACAAAGTAACACATGCATGATTATAAGTTTAAATTTGGCAATCCTAATCCACTTTCTTTAAAATCTTGAAGGGCACTCCATTTAATTCTAGTGTTTTGTCCCTTGCCAAATAAATTTCTTTAAATCTTTGTACCATTGATTAAATGGTTCTACATTCCTTATAAATGGCAAGTTCTGGAATAGGAATATCAATTTAGGACATTCATTTTTACAGTGGCTTTTCTTCCTATTAATGAAAGGTTTAAATCTGATCATTTTTGAAGAATTTCTTTAATTTTTTTCCATACTGGTTTGTAATAAGATCTTTGCAATGATATTAGCAGAGAGGCTTAAAAATAATTTAAGAGAGTAGATCCATGAAGATCAGGCTGGTTTCCTACTGAGAAGACATCTAAAGGACAACATCAGAACAATTTTGAATGTTTTTGAATATTATGAAAATACACGAATAAAAAAATTGGCAATTACATTTTAGATGCTGAAAAGGCATTCGATAATGTTAATTGGTCCTTTATGTTAAAAGTCCTGGATAGGATGGATTTAGGTGAAAGGTATATTTATTGGATTTAAGCTATATATAAAGATCAGTTAGCGAATATCATAATTACTGGTGAAAAAACAGAGCAAATAGAAATACAAAAAGAAACATGGCCAGTCTGTCCTCTATCACCTTTTTTATTGGTGACTATATTAGAGATACTTAACAGGAAAATAAAAGCTGAACCACAAATAAAAGGATTTGAAATTAAAGATCAGATGTACAAATTAAACAGCCTTTGCTGGCAACTTAGTAATAATATTAGAAGAGCCAAAACAAAGTATGACAAGATTAATGGAAATTCTACAAGAATATGGGGAACTAGCAGGATTCAAAATAAACAAAGATAAAACATGAAAAAATATGAATAAAAAGAAGAAGGATTGGAGTTGTCCCAAGAAACAGAATTTAAGGTGGAAAAGTAAATAAAAGTATTTAGGAATACTGATCACAAAGAGAATTTGGATCTATTTGGTTAATAATTTCAATAGAATTATTTTCAGAAGTAATTTCAGAGACAGTCAGCACTTTCCTGGAATCAAGAACAAGACAGCAAAGATCAGATCTGCCAACATCAGTTCTAACCATACTTTTAGAAGTAGTTCTCATGGAAAATGAAACAATTAAAAACTAGTCCTACCTCCATCCACAACCCACAGCTCTGCTTAAGCTCTTCTGGAGGAACATCTACAAATGCTGCTACCCATACCCACACTTAGATTAATGTTAAGAAAAATAACTTTTGTGGACTGAGATAGCCTGACGACCATGGTTCAGACACTGGTAATCTTGAGATTGCTTCAGTACACTCTGTGTGGGGTATCCTTCAGGCTGATCTAGAAGCTGCAGCTGTTGCAGAGAGCATCTGCCCATCTGCTCCCTGGAGTGGGGTATTGATATTATATAACACCTGTGCTGAAGGATTTTCTATGTCTGCTAACTTGCTAAAGGAACAGAGTCGAGGTTTAATATTAGTATATAAAGCCAAGAACAGGTGGACAAAGTGTGGCCCATGGGGTACACCTTCCTCCTGCACCATTCCTGCAGCTCTCCAGTGCTCCTCAATCTTCTTCTCATGTCAACATTGCAGATTGCCTTCAAAACTGAGTGGCAACAAACTACTAAATGCATTATTGTCAATGGGAAAAGGGGCTAATGTACTATAATTGATGGATGAAAGCTTCGAATTCTAAAAGTATTAGGGAAGAAATGTGTGTTAATAATCAGTTGGGACTTTTTGTGAAAAACTAAAATTTAATTAAAACAAATATAAACACAAAACAAGTCAATTTTTATTTAGCTGATCTATTTGTTCCTTCTAAAAGGTCCTTTAAAAGAAATGAAACCATACAGAAAGCATGACAATCTAAATGATTCACAGGCTGAGATTTTTAACAAATAGGTATTACTGGATACACATATAGCAGTACCCAATCAGGGCAAATAACTCAAATTTTTTTATTGTTGTTATACCCCTTCAAGTCATTTCTGACTTCTGGCAACCCTAAGATGAATCTATCACCAGGTTTTCTGGGGGCTGAGAGTACATGATGTACCCAAGGTCACCCAGTGGGTTTCCGTGGTCGAGCCAGGAATCAAATTCTTGTCTCCAGAGCCACAGTTGAATGCTCAGACACCTACACCATGCTCACTTACTGCCTAAGATCTGTGCAGCAGCCAACAATGTTGCGGCGATAAGCTGCCACTGTGCTATGCTTGCAAGGCGCCATGACATCATGATGGGATTTAAAAAGCATGGAGAAAAAGGGCAGACAGGATCCAGTGAGAGAGGCCCCCGTCACAGCCATTCCTGTACTGGTTCTAACCATTCCCAGTATTAGAAGAACAGCATCAATTAAACAGCATGGAAACAAGTCATAGCAATTTGTCACGCACAGGAAGGAAACTTCACAAAACACAGAGTGAACAGTAAGGACAACTTAATACAAGGTTAAATGGTCCAAATTAAAACTCTCTAGCAAAAGCATTCAAAAAAACGCAAAGCATATAGGGCTGTGTTACTATCCCCCATGACTGCATTTTAAGTGCCATGTTTACCTTGGTGGAAGTCATTTTTTTAATATTTTCTGAAGAGTAAGCTCACTGAATTCAGTTGTTAGATATTGCACTTGCTGCTGATACATAGGAAGGGAACATGTAGCTACACAAACTAATGCATAATAACCTTTACTTATTGACAGCATACCAGCGCTGGTGCAGAAGGTTCAGGGCAAGCCCTGGCCTCTCCTGGTTCCTGCCTTGAAGAGTTCCGCAGCGCCCCATTCATTGAATGCCATGGCAAGGGCACCTGCAATTATTATGCCAATGCTTACAGCTTCTGGCTGGCCACTGTTGAGAGAAACGAAATGTTCAAGTAAGTCGGGAGCATGTTATACCTGCTCAACAATAGATAAGTAAACTGTGAGGGCAGCGTATGTTAACTGAAATGAACTTAGCATTTTTTTAAAAAATTCCTTTATGGTTTGTTTTCTCTGTGGCTCTCCACTCTACCTCTGTCAAATACAAATAGCAACAGTGCACTAATTGACAGAAGCTGCTGTTCAGATACAGATGATCTGTATATTTTACTGGAGAAGTAAAGTTTCTCCACTGAATATTTCAAGGGCAATTCATATGCTATTGCAATCAAATGGCTACTGCTTCAGTGTGATCACTTCCATTAATCCTGAAGTAATCAAAACACTATTTGAGTAATATGAATAACATGACAACAGCCTTGTTGTTGCTCTTTAAAGTACTCAGACCAATGTGGGAAGCACCCTCAAAGAAATGGCAAGACCTAACGCTTAAGAAACAGTATTCCACCTGACAGGGAGACAGAGTTCAAGCCAATTAATGTCTGGGTTTTGCTAGACTCTTCATGAGTTAGTGGGGTTGATACACTTTGCCTTCAAAAAATGTCTCATTAGTAAGAGCAATTTTTGTTTTTTATTTTAATTTTCAGAAAACCTACTCCTTCCACGCTGAAAGCAGGGGAACTACGCTCAAATGTTAGCCGATGCCAAGTCTGTATGAAAAGAACATAATGACTTCCCAGGTGTACGTAGTGTCACAATATGGTGCTATTCCGTTAACAACAGTGATGATTAGGCATGTATCCTGCGTACCTCGTTATAGCCAGGTATGAAAACAGTCGCGTGCCTTACAGGAACTTACCTAACTAAACTCCCTGCTTTCCTGGTCTGTTACTTGCTGAAGGACGAAGATACAATGGAGATAAGCTTTTAACAGCATTTTTCAGATCAACTTATCTTATATATGAATGTGATGCACTGATACTTGCCCTAAATCAAGAAGAAAATTAAACCAAGGTGCTAAGAGCAATAGAGCTCTGCTTCATGTGTGCAACTCCCCTTTTCTATTTGTAAGTATTATATTTATAGGAATACTTTATCAAAATTTTGTAATCCCTTCATATCTGAATTCCCAGGCTCTTTATACTTAAGATTGTTGTACAAATTTATACTAATATAAAGAAGAGTTCTGGAAACAGGTATGACTGAACAGCAAGATTTCGTATTGAAACAAAGGAGGTACTGACGTGCAAATTTTCCTCATTGTGATTGTATGTTGCCCTAAAGGAATCTTCCAGAAAAGGAAAACAGAATTATTCTCACTGAAATGTGTCACCCTCTTAGCTTTCTATGGCCAGTTTTCCTATGAATAATCCAAGATGGGGGCAAGCATATATATATTTAGTATTTATGGCAATAAGTTGGCAATGGAAGCCCTGCCCTCACCCCCATAACCACTCTCACCTTAAAAGAAGTGTGAACATCAACTTCTTCAAGTAAACGTCCATACACAAATGTATGTTATGAACTCCCTTTTCATGTATATAATATTTTCAGGGTTTTAAGCACTAATACACTGAATAACTTGATTTTGAACAAATAAGCAACTGTAAGGTCTGATGGATAGTCCAGGCTTTTTTTAATTTAAAAAAGCATGTTTATATTGGGTTTCTATAAAACATGCCAATATCTTGGAAAATGTTTAAGACAGATTTTTCCATATAATCAAGCCAATATAAAATATTTTTTTTAAATGCCATTCTTGGATGATGTACTTCTTAAAAACTAAGATTTGTAATAAAAACTATTTGTGTAAAACATTGTTTTTAACAATGGTCTTTTCTTTTTAATAACTTCCATGTATGAAACTGATACAAAATCAGTTCAGTTGTATTTTAGATATGTAGCCTTATTCTTATTCTTACACCAGGGATCAAACTGTAAATATATGTTGGATAATACAGTACACCAAAATATTTCAAAAGAAAATCAAGCTGTGCTTCATGGACTATCGTAAAACCTTAAATTGTGTAGATCATGAGGAATTATGGATTTCTCTTAAAGAAATCAGTGTGCAACGACATTAGATTGTCCCGATGTGTAACCTATACCCAGGACAAGAGACCGCTGTGATTACAGAATACAGAGAAACTGAATGGTTTCCAGTTGGCAAAGAGGTCAGGCAAAGCTGCACTTTATCACCCTATCTGTTTAACTTGTGTACCCAAGATATAGTTTGTAAAGCACAATTAGGCTCAAAGGAAGGAGGCACGAAAATTGGATGAAGGAACATCAACAACTGAAAATATGCAGATGACACCATACTACTAGCAGAAAAGAAAAGACGTGGAACGATTACTGAAGAAAGTCAAAGCAGAAAGTGCAAAGGCAGGCTTACAGTTGAACTTTAAGAAAACAAAAATAATGACCACAGGTAGCTTACAATAACCTCAAAGTAGACAGTGAAGATGTTGACATAGCTCAAGATTTTCTATATCTTGGCTCAGTCATTAATGGAGACTGAACTCAAGAAATCAGAAGAAGACTACGACTTGGAAGGGTAGCTATGACGGAACTAGACAGGATCCTGGAGAGTAAAGATCTGTCACTGAATACTAAAGTTAGAATTGTCCATGCAATTGTATTTCTAATTTCTATGTAAACTTGTGAAAGCTGGACAGTGAAGAAAGCTGACAGGAAGAAAATCAATGCCTTTGAAAAGTGGTGCTGGAGAAGGGTTCTGTGCATACCCTGGACTAGTAAAAAGACAAATGAATGAGCAGAATTCTCCCTGAAGGCCAGGATGACTAAACAGAGGCTGTTGTACTTTGGCCATATTATGAGAAGGCATACCTCACTAAGAAAGACAATAATGCTTGGAAAGGTAGAAGGCAGTAGGGAAAGAGGAAGGCCACATTACAGATAGACTCCCAGAGTTTGCAAGACCTGAGCAGGGTGGTTGAAGATAGAGTGGCTTGGAGATCTCTCATCCATAAGGAGAGGTCACGTTGATAGCAGTTAACAACAGTCTTATTCTTAAGAACTGATACTGCAGTCTACCTACAACTATTTCCTGCTGAACATATATTCAAAAATGTGGGCAACATGAGTTATGCTTTAAAATGTTCAGAAATGGTGATTATAATACCTAACCCTAACAAGTGATATTATAGGCTGGATGCAAGCACACACGTATACACACACATTCGAGGTGTGACCTGTCCACACAAACTTCAAAAGTCATAGTTCTTTTTTAGGGTAGAGGGCCAAACATTTTGTAAACATGGTGATATCTTTCTGGAGATTAGCTTCTACATTGTTGGTTCTTCACACTGTTATTTGTTTCTGTACTGGAAATTATCTCACTTCAACCCTAAACACACCCAGATATAGAGGCTCCAGAAGATGTGTCCAAAACCCAGAGCTTGGGGAAGTGGGGAGGGGACAAGTAAAATCTGAACTAATCGTGTGATTCTGCTATTGGGCTATTTCTGACTTATAGCGACCCTAAGGCAAACTTATCATGAGGTGTTCTTGGCAAGATTTGTTCAAAGGGGGTTTGCCTTTGCCTTCCTCTGAGACTGAGACTGAGAGGTGTGATTTGCCCAAGGTCACCCAGTGGATTTCCACGGCTGAGCAGAAATTCAAACCCTGGCCACCAGAGTCCTAGTCCAACACTAAAACTGCTATACCACAAGAGTTGTCCTACCCACAGAAGGCGGATAGGACAGCTATTTAGCTCCCCAAGCCCTGCGTCCACTCTACGGGCCCCTTTAAAAGAGATATAAGCGACAAGTTAAGTAAGAGAAAAGGAAGGGCGGGACTGCAATTAAGGTTTAGGCTCCTTGCATGTGACCCTTCTGTTTTCATGGGCAGGTTTTGATGTTGTGTTCATTCAGCTCAGTCATTTCAGAAATCAATATTGTTTACAGCTTTTTTTTTTCATAAAGTAGCAAGATCAGCAGCTATTACAAATGAGCTGACTGAAATTTCCTTATGGCTGATATATCAAAGCTTTTGAAAAAAATAGGTCCAAGCTATGCAAAATCATATATTTTCCACAGAACAATGAAAATATTATTCAAACATTATTTACTTAATAATTATTAAATATTAATTACATTTCCCTCACCATGGCACTAGCTTTCCGTGGTGGTGAGACTGCATGCTCCTGTGAGGGAAGAGGCTATGCCGATGGCAGCAGTGCCACTGGTAGGGTCTCCCTTGTGGGACAGGCTTTGGCTGAGGAGCCAGGCTAAATGTGCCAAACAACCCTACAATGAGACAATCCAAAATGCAACAAGAGACAGCTGTCCGGGACTCAGCCCTGCCATGAAAATATTTTACCCTTTGCTTAACCATGAAAGTATTTTTGCCGTTCGATTTACTAAGCTTTAGATATAGAACACTTTGTAGTTACAACGTAATTAATGCTAAATGCAATGTAACAATGTATTGAATATAAAAGGCCAGCAACAACGCACTGCATTTCAGTAGTGGGGAATATCCAGCAGGTGGATCAAAGGAGTCAGGTGGGAAGTTGTATGCCAGGGGCATCTAGTCAGCGTTAAGAAGGAACATCAAGGACATAGATGGCAGCAATGTATTGAAGTCTTTTACTCCAAGTCTCAAGTCCTTGCAAGATACTTTCAAGTCACATCTCAAGTCTAGGAGCCAATTTTAAACCCCAATCTATATTCCAGAGTATCTGGACAGAGTCAATAGCCAGTTTTTAACAATTTAAGCACATTTGCGATTTTGCCATCCACCATTTCAGAGGTGAGGAACAAGATCCTTCTTACTCCCCCTTCCTGAAGCTGGAGGCTTTTGTGCCAAGGGCATAAAAGAACCTGCAGCTTTGAAAGCGAGGAACAGGATCCTTCTTACTCCCCATTACTGAAGCTTCAAAAGCTGTAGAAGGAAGGATCCTTCCTCCTCAAGCCCACTGCCTGACACAGTAGCTGTTCTCTGAGAAACATGCCCTATGCTTTTGGGGAACAGTCTTGCCTTCTGCTCTTAGGAGAAGTTTTAGAAGGCTCCTCCAACATGCAGCAGGGGCAGGCTGCTGAGCAGACCTCAAGCCCATTGCCTAAACTGTTTGCTGTTCTGCTCTGAGAGATGCACCCACACTTTGGGCTTGAGACAGATTGTCATGTAGATGTAGTAGGCAAAAAGAGATGGAGGCGTTGTTCAAAGTAGTAAGGTTTCTGGATGGATGTGCTATGTTACTGAATCAAGGGCAGCAAGTCAGTCACTAAAAAATATACAAGTCTCGAGTCAAGTCAGTGCATCTTTGTTGCCAAGTCGAGTCTGAGTCAAGTCACTCTGGTGACTTAAGTCCGACTTGAGTCCAGGTCAGTCGACTCGAGTCTATATCACTGATAGATGGTGTGATCCCAGGAAGACATTGTTTAATCTACTTGAAAGGCAGACAAGAAAACCTGGGAGGATGTTAGGTTCTCAAGATCAAAGAATGTAAACATTTTATTTCCCCTGGGAACTGTCTGAGGTTTGGGAAATGGGAGGACATTTGTGACCCCACCAATAGAAACTGTTCACGCACAAAGTATATCCTTCTGTATAAAATGATTGCCTACCAATGTACCTTACCTCTAGCAACGTTAACAGCTGCGCTAGTACTTCTACTTCTACTAGTATTTCTACTTCTACTAGTACTTCTACTTATGCGCTAGTATTTCTCAATAAAAACTGCTGCTAAAGTCTGAGTGTTTTCTTGAGAGTAAGCTAGTTAGCCAACGGCTGACAAGAACTCCTGAAGATGACACTTCCAGGCCAGAAGACACTGAGCAAGCTACTGAGGTATGGTTTCCTTTTTTTTTTTAATGTTTTTAATAAAATTTACATCAATTAAAATTGCAATTTCTTCCATTTTTATATACATATTTCTATTCTTCCTTTGCTCTTCCCCCCAACAACGTTCCATTTTAAATGCGTTTCCCCAAAGTTACACCTTAATCTTAGTATTTTTCTTATCTATTTCCCAGAAATATTATTTTCTATTCTCTAAACTTATTAGTAATCATTACTGAAAATAATTTTGTTTTACTATATACCAGTATTTTGATTTCTTACATCGTCTTTGATCTGTATCATTTTCTTTTATCACTTTATCTATTTTATCCCTTTTTCTATCTTTTCTTTATCCAATCTAATATCGGTTTCCATTCTCTTTCAGTTTGCTGAATCATCTTATCTTTTAACAGACATGCTAATTTATCTGTTTCCATCATATCAATAATATTAATTTTCCATTCCTCCATGGGTGGGATTATTCCACCCTTCCAATGTTGTGCAAAACACAGCCTAGCTGCCGTGATCATGTATAGCAAAATCTTTTTATGTTTCTTTAATTCTTTAAGATCACCGATCATATTCAGTAAATATAGCTCAGGTGTCATTTCAAATCTTATTTCTAATATTTCTTGGATATAATTATATATCTTTCGCCAGAACATGTTTACTTGTCTATATGTCCACCACATGTGGTAATATGTTCCTGTTTCACTATTACATTTCCGGCACTTTCCACTTCCCACATGTAATATCTTTTTCATTTTCAATGGTGTCATATACCACCTATAAAGCATTTTGAAGTAATTTTCTCTCAAGTTCATACTAGGAGTGAGTTTTATATCTTCCTTCCATGTTTTAGTCCATTTCTAGATTTCTATCTGGTGTCCTATGTTCTGCGCCCATTTTATTGTCTCTTTGATTGTTTCTTGTTCTAAATCTCGTTCAAGAAGTAATTTATAAATTTTTGAGATTGTTTTAGATTGATTGTCAGTTAAGATCTTGTCCAGCTCCTTTTTACTGATTTCGAAACCTAATAGATTTTTATCCATGTTAAATTTTTCTCTGATTTGTCTGCATGGAAACCAATTCATTTCATCTCCCTGTTGTTTTAACTCCTCTACTGTTTTCAGTTTAGGGATATTTCCTTCCCATTTAATGAGATCTGAATATTTAAGCAACTGGCCACTTTTTGTCAGACTTATTTTAAAGGCTTCTTGAGGGGAGGTCCATATTGGTAATTTCGTATAAAATTTCTGGTGAACTTTCTTCCATACTGTTATTAATGGATTTCGAATACAATGATTATTAAAGTCTCTGTTTAATTAAGATAACTGCCAACTGAACTGCTTATCAAAACCTTCCAATTGTAATAATAGTGAACTTTCAGGGGAGATCCAATTCTTTATCCATATCAAGGTACATGCTTCAAAATATAATTTTAAAGAGGGCAGACCAAATTCTCCACGATCTTTAGAGTCTTGCAGTATCTTCATTTTAATCCGGGTTTTTTTCCTGGACCAAATGAATTTTGTTAGCTCTCTTTCCCATTGTCTGAAAGGTTTTTCGTTCACTATCACAGGGAGATTTTGGAACAAATACATTAATCTAGGTAATACAGACATTTTTATCTTATTGATTCTACCAAATAAGGATAAATCGAATTTGTTCCATCTTGAAAGATAATTTTTTATCTGGTTCCATGTCTTTTGATAATTATTATCATATAGTTCTGAGGGCTTTTTTGTGACTGTAATTCCTACATTTTTTTTTTTTTTGACAATTGGAAGCCTGCGATCTCTCTCAATGTTTTCTCTTCTTTCTTTTGCATATTTATTGTAAGTAGCATTGTTTTTCCTTTGTTTATTTTAACTTCAGCCAGATGTCCATATTCCTGTAAAATCTCTAGTAATTTTGTTAACCAGTTTTCCAGTTCTTCCATGAATAGAACTAAGTCATCTACGAATGCCTTAAGTCTGATTTCTCTATTTTTCATTTTCATCCCACGTAATTGTTCATCTTCTCTAATTTTCTTACATAATACTTCTAGGGTCATGATAATAACGGTGAAAGAGGGCAGCCTTGTCAAACTCCGTTGGAAACATCAAATTGGTTGGTTTTTTCTCCATTTATAATCAATTGTGCTTTTTGTTCTTTATAGATTATTTCTATCCATTGTTTAAAATTTAATTTGTTTAAAAGGTGTTCGATAACATTTCCTGGGAATTTATGAAAGACGTGATGGAAGAATATGAGATGGGAGGTTTGGTTTCCAATGTGGGATGGTGGACAAGAATTCTCATTTCCTTAGCTTTGGGCAGGGGCAGAGAGGGAGATACATTGCCCAGCAGTCTCCCATCTCCAAAATAGGGATCTGGTTGAAACTCGGCCCCTGGACAAAGGTAGTTGTGGTGGAAATACTGAATAGGCTTTCCTTCTTGCATATTGGTTCTCCCCAGAGAGGAGACCAATCATAGGTGAAGGGGAGAAGCACAATCTTCCAGCTTGCCCTACCATATGTTTTCACTAGTTTGAAAGAAGCTCTAAATTCTGCCAAGCCTGTCGCTGCAGGAAAGGAGATTCCACCTGAACTTCAGGAAGAACTTCCTGACAGCCAGAGCTGTTTGGCAGTGGAATATGCTGCCTCAGAGTGTGGTGGAGTCTTGTTACCCTGTGAACTGGGGGTCCCGGAAGGGACACCAAAATGTGCTCAACAAAAGGTGGGGAAAATCAGCTCAGAGCACTGCTTAGCGTTACGAGAGGCAGGGTAACGTAGTGAGATCTTGAATCCTATGTCTACGGGGTCGGGTCGAGTCAAGGAGCACACAAAAGTTCAAACAATAAATGATGTTTATTAAATACAGGCAAAACACACTCATACAAGATAACTAAAGAAAATAAAGGTTGGAGTGGTATAGAGGGATTTTTAGAGGGATCACTGGTTTGGGTGATACTTCACCTGTCCTGAAGCCCGGAAAAATGGAGAGCGAGGCTGGAGTGCGATGTAGCTCAGCACGTGGAGCTGAGGGGAGGCTCGCCAAGCAAAGCGGCAACAAGGCGGGATGAAACTCGGGAGCGATCCGAGGAAGGTCTCGGAATCAAGGGTTTTTATAAAGAGAATTGTGACTGCAGGCTATGCCGTACTTGGGGGGAAACAATAGATTTGGAGTTGGAGACAAAGCCTCCGAAAGGTGAGAATCTGAATGATTGAGTTATCGTAGCGGTTCTCAATAGAGTAGCCCGTATGCAAACGCAGAGTACTTGAGTATTGCATAGTTTACCCATCAAGCTGCCATCGCGGGGCAGAGGCTCTATTGTAGGTTGCGTGCATACCTAATTAAAGTACTTGCCTGGAGGTCTCCTAAAGCAGTGAGTCAGCTATTTCTGGCCTGCCTGTATTGTAGTTTGAATATTACAGCTATTAACGGCCCAGCTTGTTTACGTGCTTGTCCGGTGGCCTCGCAAGCACGTGGAGAGGAATAGAGAAGTGAAGCCGAATTGTGATACCAAAAGGATATCTTTTAATATCCCCAAAGCTCGGACTAGCCAGGGCAGTAACAGTCACCTTCTTTGGAGGTTTTTAAGCAAAGGCTGAATGGCCATCTGTTGGGAGTGCTTTGATACGGGTTCCTTGCATGGCAGGGGATTGGACTGGATGGCCCCTGTGGTCTCTTCCAACTCTATGATTCTATGATTCTTGCATCAAGTTAGGTATTTAAAAATATCCCTACTTTTCCTATGCTAAACTGAACCATTGCTTCGCATCAAAGCCTCCTTGCAAGAGCTAAGCTGTGAGCAAAGCTTTAAAGTGAAAGAGAAGAGAAACAGAATTTTCTTTCCCCTTTGCAATGTTCTCAATCTTACATTGCTTGCAAAAGCTGCAAATAAAACTAAGAATCTGATCTAATAAGACTTTGGAACTGAGAGAGAATTAATAGCAAAGATTCAGGACTATTTATTTTCCATAATAAAAGCAATCATTTCAATTCAAGTAAATATATGTTTTAACAGATAGCTTGGACTTAAGTGTATATTTTGTTATGGAGAATTTTTTTAAAAATGTTTGGACAAAGAAATATATGAAGCCTCATGAGGAAAAAACTGTGTTTACCTGAAAGACAGATTAATCTGCGAAAGACCTTGGAATAAATGCAAACAGTCTGGCTGCACTGTGCTGAATGAAGAAATGCTTAAAGGAAATCTCTATAGAAAGAAGTCAGTGAACAGCAGCACCTGGTGTTTGTAAGAAGCAGAAGGAAGAATACAATAATGCTCATGAGAGTGAATGAAATACATTCGCCCTTAAATACGTGAGCTAAGAGCTCCATCTGGTGTTGAACTGACAGATTGGACTTGAGAACTGGTTTATTTTAAAGAACTGAGAACTGAATAAAGACATGAAAGATATTGATTGAAAGAATAGTGAATGTATAATATGGAAATAAGACACAGAACTGGTAAAACAGAAAAAAGACAAGAGAGAAAAGGACCAGTCAATCTAGCTATCAAAACTCAAGGATATATATGTATATATGAGCTCCATACTATAAAATCTCAAATGTTACTGATGACACAGATGGGAAATCAAATTGAATAGATGGGAGGAAGGACAAATATCAATGATGATGGTGGGGGAAACTGAGGGAAAAAATACATTTTATGAAGCAGAAAGTTTTGAATTTGCTAATAAACCTGGAAGATGATTGGCATAAAAAACTGAGGAAAAGATAGAAGAAACTTATACTAAAAGTACAAAGTGGAAAAGATACTATGTGTGATGGAGTCAATATCAGAAAAAAAGTTTTATCAATACTTCACAAATCTTTATTTAAAAAATAACAAATAACTTTGAAGAAGACTGAGGAATACTTGGACACACAAATTCTACCTAAGATCTCAGACTCACAAAAACAGATGATGATCACACTAATAACCATAAATAAAATTGTTGAGACTATCAAGAAAATTATGTCTGCATCCTTCTATAATATCTTTGAGGAACAGTTATGTTTACCAATGCAAAAGTTAATGAATTCATTTTAGAGTTAAAACAATTCCAGAGTCCTGGTGAGAAGCAATTATAGTTTTACTTCCAAAAGAAGACCTGGACTTTACTGTGACAAAGGACCATAGACTTACTTCTTTATTGAGCAATAGCTATAAGATTTTCACAACAATTTTGGCTGAAAAACGAAAAAAGATTTTGCAAGATTTTATATACAAAGATCAAGCTGGCTTTGTCCAAAAGATAACTAGAACACAATACAAAATGTTTTTGAATATTCTGGAATACTTAAATTATCATGACAAGCAGGCTGCTCTACTATTTCTGGAGGCAGAAAAAGCCTTTGACAGTCTGAATTGGCATTTTTTATTTGGAGTAATGGAAAAGATGAGATTTAAGGACAGTTTTATTATGTGGATAAAGTCAATTTATAACAATCAAATTTCATGTATTTTGATTAATGGTGATTTAAGTGTTCCATGTGAGATTCAAAAAGGCATTCAATAAGGGTGCCCACTTTCTCCTTTACTCTTTATTTAGGCCTTGGAAATTCTGATGAGAGAAATGAGACAAAAGAATCAAGGAAATATGAATTTCAAATGGAGAACACAATTTAAGAGCATTTGGAGATGATTTGGTGAAGATTTAGAAGATTCCGACAAATGTATAGAATTATTGTTGGAAACAATAAAACAATTTGGGAGTATGGCAGAATTTTAAGATAAATAATGAAAAAATGATGCTAAAAAAAAACATGAAAAAGAACAAGAATCCTTGATCCAAAAATTGGATATCAAAATCAGAAAAAAAATTAAACTATTTGGGCATTACTTTGACAAATATGAACTGTATATTGTTGAAGAACAATTGTATTAAAACTTGGAACAAAATTAAGAGAGGTTTACAAAGATAAGAGAAACTTGCATTATAATTAATGCAAAGAATTTCAGTGATAAAAATGAATGTTTTGCCCAGAGTGTTCTATTTATTTCAGACAATTCCAATTCTGACAATGTTTCTGTACTTAAACAATGCTGACATGGTTTATCAAAGTTTGTTTGTCAGGGAAAAAGCCTAGAGTTAAATATAAAATTTTACAGGATGCCAAACAGAGTAACTATTGGAACTGTGTGATTTGAAATTATACTTTGATGCATGTTCTTTGATTTGGATGAAGGATTGGATTACTTTAGCAAGCAAAGGTTATTGGAATTGGACAGGCATGAACTGAGATTTGGCTGAAAGGATATTTATGGTATGAAAAAGAGTAAAGTGAATGCAGCTTTTAACTATCATTATGTGAGAAGGGCCTTGTTTAGAGTGTGGAATAGATATAAATCAAGGTTGTTTCCGAAAATGCCATTGTGGGTATCGACTCAAGAAGCTTTTTATAGACTACAATAAGAGAAAAATGGCTGACTTATCAAAACCTATTGGAAATTGAACCAGATAGTATAGAATTAAGTCAAATGAAAAGCTAACACAGGAAGGGTTCAGTTTCCATTAGTTTTCATATGGGCAAATAGTGGAAAAATACAAAGATAAAAAACATACAGTTTTGAATTGACAGCAATTGAGTTTGAGAAGCAACTTTGTGCAGATAAACAATTTGATTGGGGAAATATTTAAAACTGGAAATGAAAGAAGAAATGGTGATAGTATGATAAAATGGGCTCAAAATGCAGGACATGACATAATGTTGGACCAACTGGAGAAAATGTGGTTAGAAGGAAAAGCATATTGTGTTATGCTCTTAAAGAGAATTTTATTAGTGATGTTTGTGAAAGACTGGGATCCATTAATATGATTTTTGCTAGACAAAAAGTATAATGTATTAACTACTAGCGTATATACCCAGCATTGCCCAGGATTTTATTTTCTCATAGCTAATACATGTTAGAAATACCTTAGGAATTAGATGCAGTTGAAATACACAAATTTGAGATCCTGTGTCTCTAATTCCCCAAACTCTCTTGTCCAGTACCTGTAACTTTTCCCCATATTCCCCAATCCAATCTGTATTCAGAGTTGTTAATATACAGAGGTTTGGTTTCTGAGGGTATACACTGCCCTCCTCCTTGCTGCTAGGCCTTGTCTCCATAGCAACCAACCAGGCCCAAGAGCTCTCTGGCTGAGAATTCTAAAGGTCCCTCCCTAAACTGCAAACCCCAACATTCCATAGAATCTTCTCAAGCAGCCAATCATATGAGGTCTTCTCACCTGACACAGCCAATCATGTGAGGTCTTCTCTACCTGACACGGACAAACAGACAAACTTTGACTTTTATATAGTAGACTGGTTTTAATAATCAGTATATTATAAAAACAGCAATGGAACCTATTTCTCTAAAATATATTTAATTAACAGAAGTCTTTCTATTAATCATGACATCTGCATTGGGGGAGTTGGAAACCAAATATATATTAAGAGTTTTTGTTGTAGCTGTATTTTTGTTCTGGTTTGGTGTATTATAGTGGTTTGGGTTTCTACTTTTTTTTATTATGATGTGTGGTTGTAGCTGTACAGCTGCATGTATGTAGTGTTTGTTAGGTAGGCTTGTAATTTAAAATAAATAAAAAGTAATACCAAAAAACTCCAAGCTACTGGGGTACAGCAGAGGACAACTACAAGTAGTGCTGTGGCTCATGACATAACTGTGGAGAGAATACTGAAAAATACATCTATAAGGAGGAAACAAAAAGGAGACAGTCTCCACATGTTAATAAATGGTCAACTGTTTATCTCTTTGAAAAGCCCAATATGTTTTCACCTATATGAGAAAAGGTCTTCTTCACAGGTTACAAAGAGCACAAATATGAATGTACAAATTTATACATATTTCAGGCAGTCATTAAAAGGGAAGAACCAATAATCTGTGCTGAAATTGGTCACAAGGACATTTGATGCAATCTATCTGGGCAATTACACAGCTTGACAATGATTTTGTGTTATAATCATTCTTTACTACTTTTCTATTAAATATTGTAACTCTAGATCTTTGTCCAGAACCAACAGAAGCCAAGATTTCAATTTTTGAATCCATTCCATCTCTTTTTCCTTCAAAGTATTGTCATTGTTATTAATATTTGTTTTCTCGTACCCAGAAATGAAAATCTGATATAGAAGGTTGGATTTCTTCAAAATGGCCAACTAAAGGAACCTGCATCCTTCTATTTTTCAAACTGGAGAAGCTTTCCTCTAATCTTTATTTTATGGATCTTGATGTCTTTCCCATATAAAGTTTCTTACATATCTAATCAATGGCATAAATCACATAGCTACTGTTGCATGTGCTGAAGTGAGTTAATGTATATTGCTGTTGGTCAATACAATTAACAAATTCTGTCATTTTAGTTGTACAAGCACACCTGATGGCCAGTATAGAAACCAAATCGACTATAGCATTGGATGCAAAGATGGAGAAGTGCCATTCTCTCTGAAAAAACAAGACCAGAAGCAGATTGTGGCACAGATCATGAATTGTTACTATCAAAAATTAGAGTAAAGCTAAGGAAGAACACTAAGCCAATCATCATGCACTATTAAGCCTAATTGACTCAGAGCCAGGAGGACTCTGTTAGGACAACACTGGCAGTGAGAGCTAATAATAACGGTGGTCAAAACCCGGCCAAATGCATGTCCTTGAAAACATGGACATAAAGAGTGTGCACTGTAAATGATACTCGTAATGACAATTTTAATCAGCTTCCCTAGAGCATAATTATCTCTTCCCCCTGCCACTTCCAATATTGTTATCACTATATATTTTCACCTTCTCTCTCTCCTCGCCTTTATCATTTTACTTGGAAGGAGAGATGGCACTGAGGGGGAGGAAGAGAGAGAGAGGGAAGAAGAGGAAGGGAAGAAGAAAAACGAAGAGGAAGGAGAGAAGAGGAAAGATGGAAAAAGAAGGCAACTAAAGAAGAAGTGAAAGGAGGAAGAGGAAGGGACAGAACTGAAGAAAGTGGAAGTTGAGAAGTGTAAGAGAAAGTAGAAGAGGCTAAGAGGAAGTGAAAAGATGGCAATGACAATAAAAAAATTTCAGGAAACCCACTCAATGCAGAATAGAAGAGGGTTGGCTAAAAAAGGGATCCCTCATTACATGTGGAAATTTATGAAACTGAGAGAACAAAGAGAAAAAGAGACTTGACTAAGATTTAGAGGTGTAAGGGAGCTACCAGATGAGGACATGAGGAAGAAATTAGTTAAATAATTGATGAAGAGGGTAGAATGGAAAGAAGGTCAGATATATAAGGAATGGATAGAGTTTATAGGATAAATTCTGCAGCCACTAAGAAGAAAAATCTGAGAAATACAGTTGTGCAATGTATCAGAAGAAGAACTGTATATTAGGAGGTCATTACAACAAAAGTATCTCAATTGATGGAAAATTATCAATCCTATAAAAGGAAATTCCAACAAGATTACTAAGAAAAAGAAGGGACTATGCCTTTCTAGTAGGGACATCAAAACAAGAAGGGATACCCTTCAGCTGGAATAAATTGGAAGGGGTCAATTTCATGTTGAGAAATGATAAAGCAAAAGACTTCCTTTAAAAAATTAGCAAAGAAGCCACAGGAAAAAAACAAGGAGATGAGAAACAAGGCTTAAACAATGACCTAGACCAACAGGAGGAATCAACACAAGAGGAAGAAGAGAGAGAGGAAGAGGAGGAGAAAGAATTGAGAAAGGACATTGAAAAGCATAAAGAGCAAGAAGTCAGCCTGTTACAGCTGGACACTTCCGACAGGGAATAGAAGAAAGAGAAGAAGAAAGGAGGGAGAGGGAGAGGGAGAGAAGAAGGGAAGAGAAGGAGACAGAAAAGCAGAGGGGGAAAGGGGACGGAAATGGAGAAAAGAGAGGGGAAGAGAGACAGAAGAGAAGGGAAGAAGGGAATATATATACATATATGAAAAATAATTACAGTCCTCCCTTCATATTCACAGGTTTGACCTTTGCAAATTTGATTATTTGCAAGGTGCATGCTTGCCTTCCCGCATTTTCCTCCTCCTATCCCTTGCATTCCCCACCCCAGGCTTGTGAGGCTTGTGTTTAAAATGTTTTTTTCCTTTTGGATGAGCGAATGGATATCTTGGGTAAAATGCTGCCAATCATAACCAAGTCCTAATCATAAAGACATAGAATACATCATGGAATGGCCATGTTGGGGGAGGGCTGCACCGCTCACAAGGTGGGTTTGGTTGGTATCATTGGGTGATGTAGCTAAAAGATACTGCTATGTGATACGTGTCTCCTGATCCAGAATTTCAGCTCCTGTCTTTCTTAACTAATTTCATGCCATTTATCTCCTGAAGTTAAAAGTGTTCTGCATTATTTTTCCCCACCCATTTTTACCCTAAAACAATCCTGTGAAGTAGCTAAAGCTGAGGTGCTACCATGGACTGAAGGTGACTATGTGAGTGTCCTATTATAAGGAAGCTGGGATTTGACCTGGTCTATAATGTGCATTAGAGCCAACATGGTGTAGTGGTTTGAGTGTCAGATTATGACACTGGAGACCACGGTTCAGTTCCCTGCTCAGTCATGGAAACCCACTGGGTGACCTGGGGTTCATCACACACTCTCAGCCCCAGAACACCCCATGATAGCTTTGCCTTAGGCTCTCCATAATTTGGAAACAATCTGAAGGCACATAGCAACAGCAACAAATCCTATTGTTAGTGCAAATTAGAGTAGAGCCATTGAATCAATTGGATTTACCCACGTATTGTCTTGCCATTCAATAGTTGATTCACAAACCTACTCTAGTGAGGATTACCCAGCAGGATTCCAGCCTCCATATTTTGGCTGAATTGCTACTTGGCACGTAGTGCTTGATGGTGTCTTGTACCCAAACAAAGCTTTGATCTGAGAAGATTCAGTGGCATGTTACAGAGGGCACCCTCCTGGATATTATGCCACTTCATGATCTAGAGTGGCAGCGAGTGTACAGACGACCAAGGACATGGGAAGAGAACATATGAAACCGAGGGCTGCAAGACAGTGAGGGTGGGATGGGGTTCAACATAGTTAACTTGTCTGCAGCAACAGAAGAGCTTTCAAATCTCCCTTGCTCATAGTGAAAGCACACCACAGCAATTTCTGATTTTTTTAAAGGTCTGAAGAAAGCTGCAGAGCACTACCATCACTTCAGATCATATTCTGAAAGGTATAACACTGTTTATACAGAACTGATACAACTAGGCTGCAATTGAGCCATTTATCTTTCCATTCTCCCTTAAATTCAGTAGTCCTTCACTCTTGAACCCATTGGGGCTTCTGACTGTACAGCCATGCAGAGTTTACTACATTTTAAGTTTTAGCATACTTACAAGAGACAAGCTGGTGTATATCATGTTCTTTACCACAAACATTATCTGAAGATGTCTGAGCAGGTGCCAGTTTACTCACAGAAAGTGGAAGGACATAAGAATTGGATTTAATGTCATGATGTGAAGATGATGTAAGAGCTTGTCACTCCACACAATTATATTGCAATTGCACTATGTTAGTCCCATTTTTGCCTGGAGTCTATCACACAATGTTGTGGCTCTCCCACTGCTGTTGAGTCACTAGGAAATCAACTTTCTCCCCACTTGAAATAATCCACCAATGACTCCCTAGTCCATTATAGTTTATTAACCGCTTTGTGTGTGAAAGTCTCGTTCTACTTCAATATGACATTGGGAGCATAGTATGCCCTGTGCAGGTCTGGTTTCGTTGCTCTTCTCTTCTGGATCCCCCAGGGCTTTCCAGCAGGGAAATCCAGGCTACTTCTGGTGGCTGGGCTAGAAAGACACAGGGTTCCCAAGAATTCCCAAGAGAACAATTCTCCATTCTCCAGCATGGTTTTTTTTTTACTAAGAATTAAAAATAATAATAATGAGAGTAGCAGAGTAGTGACATTCCAGTGTAATCCTGTTAAAGATTAATGCCAAAAGAAACCACAGGGTGCAGGAAAAGACTAAATACATAGAAGTTTAAAGAGTAATATACAAAAACAGAACGGAACAAGATCATAGGAGAAAAAACATAAGAAAAAATGGTGGACGTGGCATGGTGCATGTTCCAATCATCGCGTAATTATGCAACTATGGCTTCCCATTTAAAAAAGAAAAAAAACACCAGTCATGGAGCAGGAGGTAGAGCAAACAGGTTGGTGTTGATTTATTTCATGTGCAAGAAAGCAAACATGGGAACTTACCCCAGTGACATGCAAATACAGTCACGCTGTGACGGCATAAAAGAGTGCATTGCCATTCCTTACCAAGAACGGGAGAAACAGCTCTCAACCAGAACAACCCAAAGCAGCTGACTGGTGGGATAAGCAGCTTAGCCTCCTTTGTGATCCTGAGTTATCTGCTTTCTGTCAATTTTTATATTTTAGTAATTTGGCTATACTCTGGCTGTGTTGGCTGTGGATTAGTCTTTCAGATTTATTGCCTCCTGATTTGGCCAGTCTTTTACTTCCTCCTTCCCTGGAATCATAACTGTCAAATGTAATTCTATATATAATTATATAGCGGCCAACATAGCTGAAGCTAAGGAATATCGAGTCCTCTGCGTCCTTGCCTGGGTTTGTTTATACTAGTCATCTGTCTCATACTCGGGCAACTACGCTTTAGAGCAGACGTGACATCCAGTTTTTCTAAAACAACACATTTTTGGTACTTTTTAACAAAGGTTTCTATTAAGCGTTGGTTTCTGTTACCCCGCGCAGCAGCACAATAACGCACGTCCTCTTGCAGAAACTGTCGGGCAAGTAGGAATATCCTCTGACCTGCGTCTGAAAATCAGTGAAGTCCAACTGGCAGTCGGACACATTTTCTGTTGAGTTCGCGGTTGTACATGAAGTTTATTTTCACGTTTACATCTGTGAAGTTTTATAAAGCTCGATTCTTTCTCAAAAAACGCATAGGGAAGGGGGGAATTTATAGAACACGAGTAAAGAATACACACCGTACAGGCCCTTTCCGCACCAGACTGTTGGAGCGCTCTCATTCCGCTTTCAACATCCTATGGAATCCTGGGGTTTGCAGTTTAAGGAAGGGCCGGCCGGCCCTTCCTTAAACTGCAAACCCCAGGATTCCATAGGATGTTGAAAGCGGAATGAGAGCGCTCCAACAGTCTGGTGCGGAAAGGGCCTGCGCTAGAACGCCACACGCACACTCTCGAGGAGGAGGAGGAGGAGGAGGAGGAGGAAGGCGATGCCGGTGACGCACGCAGCGCGCGGGGGGGGGCGCCGGCGACGTGCGCAGCGGCCAAAATGGGCCCAGCCCGCCGCCCGATTGACGTCCTCGCCGCTTCAGCGCCGGGAGGGTTGCGGCTGCACCTGCTCGGGGCTTCGGCTCTGCCACGCAGGCGCGGCTCGATTCCTGCCGCCCCCGGCGCGTCCCCGCCCCCCTCCCAGTTCGCCGAGGAAGCCGCCACGTGATATGGCGCGTTCTTTACAGAACTGGAGGGGGGCGCGCGCACTGCGTGGATATGTTTTACAGGCACACGCGCGAGAGGGAAAGGGAGGCTGCCTCCTAACGGCCTCGGGTTCGATGGGGGCGGGGGAGGGGTTCGGGCCCGGCGGTAAACGAGGGGCTTGGCCCGAGCCGGACGCGGGCGCCCTGCCCCGCGCATCGTTGCGCGGGCAGCGCCTGAGGAGGCGACCGTCGCAGGGAGAGACAGGTAGCGCGCGGGAGGGGGGCGCAGGGCTGGGAGATGGGAGGACGGGGGGGGCGGAGCCGGGGAGAGAGGCCCGAGAGGAAGCCAATAATAGCCCAGCATCCCTGACGGGGGGGGGGAAGCGCGCCTCTCTTCCGGTTTATTGGTGGAACTGGGTGTCTCTTACGTGCTGTGGTACCCAATGCGGAACGCGGTAGGATGAAAGGCGAAGGGTGGCCGTCTCCCGGCAACCGCCTCCCTCCCACCCACCCCCGTGCGCGCCCGTGGCGAGTGCGTGCGTGTCTGTGTGGGCAAAGAGTGCGTCTGGTAGCCCGGAGGGTCACGTGTTGTTTTGCTCTTCGCCGAGCCCGAGAAGTTCCTCGGAGGCGTCCGTGGTCCTGAAAGCGAGGGAGCCGCCGCAGCGCCAGCGCCGCCGGAGCCGAGCTCGGGCTCTTCCCGCGGCCGGGAACAGGTGTCGCACCGGCGCCCTGGAGGCTCCGAGGGGGACGCGCTCTTCGCCGTAGCCGTCCCGGCCTGCGGGGCGAAGGGAGGGGGGGCGAGGGGGAGGGCAGGCGGGGGATGGCGAACCCCCCGGCGCCGGCGCTGGAGCCGCCCTGCAGGTGCTCGGCCAGCGCCGGGCTCAACCACAACAACAACAACAGCCAGCCGCCGCCGCCGCCGGAGCAACAGCCGCCGCTGCCGCCGCCTCCACCGCCCCTGCCGCCGGGCGTGCGGAAGAGCGGCTACCTGCGCAAGCACAACAAGCACGGCCACAAGCGCTTCTTCGTGCTGCGGGCCCCCAGCGGCGGGGCCGGGGGGTCGCTGGAGGGCTCCGCGGCCGGCCAGCCGGCCCGGCTGGAGTACTACGAGAGCGAGAAGAAGTGGCGCGGCAAGGCGGCGGCGGCGGCGGCGGCGGCGGCGCCGAAGCGGGTCCTGGCGCTGGACGCCTGCCTGACGGTGCACAAGCGGGCCGACGCCCGGCACAAGCACCTGCTCGCCCTCTACACCCGCGACGAGTACTGGGCGCTGGCGGCCGAGAACGAGCAGGAGCAGGAGGCCTGGTACCAGGCCGTCACGGAGCTGCTCCGCGAGGGCCAGGCCGCCGGCCCGGGCTCGCCGCCGGCCCCCGGCGAGGACCTCCTCGGCTACGGGCCGGCGGGCGGCGTCGGCGGCGGGCCCTACCGCGAGGTGTGGCAGGTGACGCTGAAGCCCAAGGGCCTCGGGCAGAGCCGCAGCCTGACGGGCGTGCACCGGCTGTGCCTGACGGCGCGCACCGTGGGGCTGGTGCGGCTCAACTGCGAGCGGCCGAGCGTGACGCTGCAGCTCATGAGCATCCGCCGCTGCGGCCACTCGGACAGCTTCTTCTTCATGGAGCTGGGCCGCTCGGCCGCCACCGGGCCCGGCGAGCTCTGGATGCAGGCCGACGACGCTGTGGTGGCGCAGAACATCCACGAGACCATCCTGGAGGCCATGAAGGCGTTGCGGGAGCTGGCCGAGTTCCGCCCGCGGAGCAAGAGCCAGTCCTCGTCCTCCTCGTCCGGGGGCGCCGCGGCTGCCGGGGCCGCTGGAGGAAGCGGCGGCGGAGGAGGAGGATTGTCGTTCATGTGCAGCCGGCCCATCTCGGTCCCGGGGCCGCGTCGCCATCACCACCACCTGCATCCTCTGCCCCCCAGCCAGACGGGCCTCCTCCGTCGATCGCGGACTGACATCTTGGCTGCTGCTGCTGCTGCTGGAAGTAGCGGCAGCAGCAGCAGCAGCGGCAGTAGCCGAGCTCGGACAACGAGTGAAGGGGATGGGTTTAGGGCTGGCTCCCTCTCTGGCAGCCCCATGAGCCCCGATGCCGTCCAGACCCCCGCTGGCCGCTCCCACACTCTCGCCGCGGCCTGCTGCCCTCCAGCCACGCAGTCCGGTCGCTCCTTGGCCTTGGGACACTCGCCCTCCTTGTTGTGCAAGTTGGCCATCGAGCCGGTGGGCCAGCAGCCTTCCAGCTGCGGCGCCTCGGCCTCTGGCTCCCCCAGTGATCCTGCTGGTTTCATGGCCCTGGAGGAGCTGGGCTCCAGTCCAGCTGGAGATCCCCAGCCCTTCTCCTCTTCCTTGACCACTAGCAGCAGCAACCCTAGCAACACTCCGGAGACTCCACCTGGCCAGGACCTGGATAGCTACATGGCCATGGAACGAGGACACCTTTGTTACCGCCCTTGCCTTTGTGAGAGCGCTGGAGGGGACAAGGCTCCCAGGAAGCGTACTTACTCGTTGACGATGCCGGCACACCACTGTCTTGTGCCACTTTCCTCAGCCTCTCTGGATGAGTACACACTCATGCGGGCCACCTTACCCACCAAAGCGTCCTCCTCCCCTTTCCCAAGGATGACCTCTCTTCCTTACCGTGAGGATTACTGTGACATCGACATCGGGTCTGGGGACACCAGCAGCAGTAGCAGCTCACATCTGGGCCAGAGTGGGACTAAGGAGGAAGACTACATGCCTATGGCCCCCAAAACAGTCTCAAGTTTGCCAGCACAGGATGGTCGTGATAGTTACCTGTCTCTGAGTCCCACTGGTGTGTCGCCACCTGGACAGGTTTTACACCCCCTTCCTTACAGGATCAGCAGTGAGAGCTCCTCAGATGACAGTGGCTACATGCACATGTGGGGCATTGGCACCAGGCCATCTGGGGAGAGTCCAGAGGGGAGATCAGCCAGTGATGGTGACTATATCAACATGTCCCCTCTGTTGTTTCCTCCTTTTGGTGGACCTTCTTCTGCCTCATCTGACAGTGACAGCTTCCGGGACCATAGAGAGCAGTCCAACTGCTTCTGTAGCTCTTCCCATGCCTACTGGAGCCACCCGAATGCTCTGGGTGAAAGAAAGAACAGTAACCAGTATGTGCTTATGAGTTCCCCAGGAGGGAGACTAAACCATGTTCCCAAAGCAGAGTGCCACCACACCACAATGCCTTTACCCATGCGCCACAGCCGGACAGAGTGTTTCCACAGCCAGCAAGAATGCAATGACCAAATGAGTCACCATTCCCTGGGATTATTGCTGCCCAGCATGGATGAGCCTTCCACCTCAAATGAACCCCAGAGTCCCAGTGGGGAATACGTCAACATTAGCTACTCACAGGCACCACCGTGTCAGAGCTCCACCTTTTTGCTTGGCTCCAGCTCAGGTGGTCACAGCAGCTTCCAGAACTCCAAGTATACAAACATCAAATCGGATGGGTCATCATCAGGTGCCATCTCGATGGGGTCTTTGGAGGAAGTGCTTTTGTCAGAAGCCTGCCCTAGTCCTGGTCAGTCTGACAAGCCTTATGTAAAGGTCGGAGTGCAGCAGACTTGCCTTTCCAACCCACTTTCTGAGGCTGGTGACTACACAGCGATGTTTTTCGCAACAGCCACTGCCCCACCCCAGCTCATCTCACATAAGGCAGAAACAGTTCGTGTAAGCAGCCCAGTTGCTGGACTGAAGCGGCTTACACTCTCTGGTATGGAGACCTTTATCTTTGCCAGTCCTCCTTCTGATCCCAATCAGGGAGCCAAAGTCATCCGTGCTGATCCTCAGGGACGCCGCAGACACAGCTCAGAGACTTTCTCCTCCACTACCACAGTGACCCCCGTTTCTCCTTCCTTTGCACACAGCCCCAAGCGACACAACTCTGCCTCTGTGGAAAATGTGTCCCTCAGGAAAAATGAAGGACTAGTGGAAGAGCAAAACAGCAGCCCCATGTGCCGGGAGACCTCTGCTGGCTTCCAGCATGGCCTCAACCATATTGCTGTGGATGCATTAGAGGGAGACCATCTGGCAAGTGCTTATCAAGGCAAGCACAAAGGCAGGCATCCTCTCAATGGAAGTATTGATGGTACTTATACCACTATAGACTTCCAGACCCGCAATCTGAATGAAGCGTCTTCTGTAAAGGGTAAGTTTCCTTATTTCCGCCTTCCTTTCTTCTTGCCTCTGGTAACCAATGGTTTTTGCAGGTGGGACCACATAGTAACTAAGGAAAGACAAAAGCTTTTATAGAACTTGCTCGGAGATGCTAGTTTAACATTAACAAAAATGATTCCAAATGTAAATGTGTAAGCCTCAGAATCTCCCGAACTAAACGAGGCACTAGTGCAGACTATCTAGTTTCATACAGATTTTTGAGCCTTTTGTGAAAGTTCTATGAGCATGACCTAATTTCTTGGTCCTGTAGCTCCTTTAGATTGCAATTCTTTCCACGCTTACTGGGAATAAACTCCCCTGAACTCCTCAGCAAACTTTGTCGAATGAGCATTTCATGTGTTTGTGTATTATTATTATCTTCGCTGTTGTTGTCTCAGTTGAGAATCTCAGTTATGTGTGCTTTCACCTCATGTCATGTTGAGAATCTCAGTTATGTGTGCTTTCACCTCATGTTTGTTTCTTTTTCCCTACATGTAACTGCTTGTAATGAAGCATAACTGTTATAAGAATTTGGCATTTTTGCCTAAGGTTTTCAATAAATGCTTACAGAGTTGTATAAGAATAGAGAGATTGCATGAGAGAAATGGTCAGTGATCAGCCAAGAGTCTGAGAATAGCGGAGCCAATCTCTTGCAGGTCTGATACCTGGATTGACACTGATTTGGTGGGAAGAGGGTCAGTGTCCCTTCCATTGTGCAGAATGAGGTGGCTGCCTCAGGCAGCAGATGTTGTGGATGGGAATAAGATGTTGTGGATGGGAGTAAGATGTTGTGGATGGGAGCAGAGTGTATTTCTTCCAGTGTGATGAACTGCCATTTCCTTGCTAGGGTTGAAATAAGATGAAATTGCCGAACTCACCAGCTTCTGTCTGTTGAATTGGGGCATTTTACCCTTGCTTCAGGCAGTCTTGAATTCCAGTCCAGTCTGTATTCAGAGTTATTAACACACAGAGTTTGGGTTCCTGAGGAAATACACTGCCCTCTTTCTTGCTGCTAGGTCTTGTCTCCATAGCAACTGGCCTGTGCTCTCTGGCTGAGAATTGTAAAGGCCCCTCCCTGAACTGCCAACCCCAAGATTCCATAGAATCTTCACAGCCAGCCAATCATATGACATCTTTGCCTCACACAGCCAATCATATGAGGTCTTTGCCTGCCTGACAACAGACAAACAGACAGACTCACTCACAAACTTTGACTTTTATATAGTAGATTAATATTTATAATGTTATAGTGTGTAGCTCACCAAAGTAGTGTCTGGGTCTCATGAATGAGATGAAAATACATAGCATTATTCTTTAATTTGTCATAACGAAATGGCAATGAAGTAATGCAGATCTCTACGTTTTCCATTATGATTTCAGACGTCAGCCCTGCACTACATCAGGTGAAGCCCTGGAGGATCTTTTCTCCCCTCCCTACTGAAAGTTCCTTTTTACTGAGCAGCCTGCAAGGTTTCTGTTCCAGTCTGGCTATAGTATCCAAGAAGGACAAAGTAGATAGAGGTAGACTGCAATATTTTGCTGCAGATTTTACTTGTCACTCTATAAATAGGAGTCCTGTTCATTTAGTTGGCTGAGTAAAGGCCACTGTCAGGTGCGTTTTAACAAGAGGATCAGGTGTTTGAGAAGGATAGTAACATTTGGTACTTCTTGCTGGCTTGAGGAAAATGGATACTGTAGAGAGTGTTCTGTGGTTTTCTTTACTGATCCTTATCTCCACAGTGGCCTACTTTTTCAGTAACTTCTAAATGTTTGTCAATATTTTGTAGTAGTGAAACCTTCATACATTTTCCTCTATATTGGCCCAACTTACATGTAATAAGAATGTCCATCTATATAACTATATCCTTGTTAGGTTCAAACATTGTTCCATAAACCAACAGGAGTTATTAGCAGAAAAGCAGAGTCCAAAAATTATCGATACAGTTAATAAATGGAATCCAGAGCATAATAAAGTTATCAGTTATTAGTAATAATTGCTGAATTCTTCTCTTCATCAGTTAGTTCATCCACAAGAGCCAAATTCCAAACTCTTTTCAACCAACCATTGATGGATAAAGCAATCATGTTTCCAGTGCTGTGCCAATTCTAACTTGGCTTCTGAACAAAATAATACAGTTGCTTTATATTATGATTCAAAGTAAGACACTATGGCCCTTTCCGCAGTTTACCTTCTCACGCTGCTGGAGTGTGGGCCTTGCGTGAAAGGCCTGGGCAGGCAGCTTTTGCAAGCCTCCCGCTTCCCTGCTGCTTGGGCTCCGCAGCTCCTTCCTGCTCGCGCAAGAGCCCTGCCCGCGCCCCTTCCTTCCTTCCGCAGTGCAGCCTGGGAGTTGTAGGCTGTGCTGAGGAGAGGAAGCGTGACAAGCCCGGCTGCAGAGGCTCCGCACTGCAGGTGAGTGTGGCCCAGGCCCATGAGCCTTGCGCAAATGCGGCTTATTTTCGACTAAAAGCCGAAAATAAGAAAATGCGCATTTGCTGTGCTTGCGGGCCTTGAGCGTGGCGGAAATGGGAGTGCATCATGCAGACGGCTCCTGACATTTACCCGACGCTCAAGGAGCCCTTTGGCTTGTACACTGCCATGCAAAAAGGGCCTATGATTGGTTTATTATAAAAACAGGGCTGCCTATCTGAACCCATGTTCTTCCTGCGTGGATGTTGTTGCAGCCTTTTTCAAACAGTAAAACAAAGGTTTTAGTGTTGGTAGATCTATTGCAGAGAATGATATGCAAAATAAGATTTGAATGCTTCTGTACATTCTCTGCAGTATTCCCAGAAAAACCTTCCTTATTTTGATTGTATTGATGCTTAATTGGACCACTTAGCCAGTGGAAAGTAATGGTACTTCCTTATGGAAATTACTTGCGTATTAAATGCCTCCATAGTAAGACAAGATCTTGTGCAAACTTATGCACACACAAAGGTACACACACGTTAAGACAGTGGTTCTTAACCTTTTCTTCACCAGGGACCTACTGCAAATATAATTTGATACCAGAATCCCCAGGCTTAACTCAAGATTTAAGTATTTAAATTTAGATTTAAATATTCAAATATTTATTTGTGTATTAAAGGCTTCTGGAGAGTAGGATTCACATTCTCTCAGCTTCAGAGGAAGGCAAAGGCAAACTCCCTCTGAACAAATCTTGCCAAAACAAAGAAATACCTATGAGAGGTTCACTTTAGGGTTGCCATAACTCTAAAGTAACTTGAAGGCACACAAGAACAAAGTTCCACTGACAGAGGGGGATTCTTTCTAGCCGTCATGTCTCTTCCCTTGACTTATGGCAACCCTAAGGTGAACCCGCCATGAGCATTTCCTGGCAGGACTTTCTGTCTTTGCCTGTCTCTGAGGCTGAGAGAATGTGATTTGCTTGAGGTCACCCAGTGGGTATCCATAGCTGAATGAGGATTCAAACCCTAGTCTCCAGAGGTATAGTTTTGATGCTTGTGTGCACCTGCTGCCATGTCCCTTTTGGCTTAAATCTAAGTACTAGTGTGACTACTTGTGCATCTTGTGTTTTTATTCACTGGGTGTTGGGTGACCAACAATACTCTGCAGCTGATGGAGGTTAAGGTGCACTGCAATAGCCAGTGTAAAACAAGCAGATGTTGTCCTCCTGCTCAGGGAGAGTAAATGGGTCGAGGACTTGACTCACTTTCCTCTGTTATATTTAGACTTAAGGAGTCAATATTTTGGACTCCTTGTTCTTGCTTTGGAAGATAATATTCTTTGAAACAAAATTATATTTCTATTGGGAGGTAAAGATTACTGTGTTACTGTGTGACAAGGCAGGTTGTTAAAAATGTTGAAACCAGCCTTACAGACGAGGAAAGCGTCTCTTGATAGTGCGTGCTCCTAGAGCGATTTTAATTAATAATCACTTAATTAAATTATCAACTGTAATATTTTACTGTGTTTTGTACAACTGTTTTTATCATATTTCTGTTTTAACTTTTGGTTTTTATCTGTTTCCTTGTTTATCTTTGTACGTAGGGAAAAAGTCCAAGTGGCTGTTGGGCAGTAATAGAAGCTGCTTAACAGTTTAACTGTTTTATGGATCTTTATCTGTTTTAGTTCACTGGAAGTTGGGAGATAAACAACAAAGTTTTTGTTCCCCAAAGCAAGAGACTCAGAGGCATGAGAATCCAATAACCTGCCAGCAAGGCTGGAAAATATTTCAAATTCCTTTGGTCTTTAGGAGCCTATAGCATGGAGCTGACTGAATATGCCAAATTCTTAAGCACCAACATTAAATCTTTACTTTTTGCAGTGACTGCCAGAGATACTCCATTCCTACCAACCCAGCTTAATTAAGTTTAATGGGTAAGATAGAATGTATATTATAAAATAATAGACATTAAAAAATTTAAAATAATAGAAGAATACAATTTAAAAAATAAAATCAGCTATTAAAACAGAATTAAAATAGAAGAACAATTAAAAACAATTAAACACAGTTTTAAAATATATCACTAAGAAAATTACAACATGCAAATGATCACAAGCCCTGTCTGGAGCAGCAGGTCCGTTGTCAGTTTATTGGGGCTTTAATTTAATTTTTAGAAATACTGCTTGTTTTGGCCATGGAGCAACCTAATCAGATTCACTGTTTTGGCCATCTGCAAGTTGTTATGATTTGAAATACAGATCCCATGACTCTAAACTGATATTTAACATTTTGTTCCTCAATTGTATTGATTAGAAATTTAATTATAAAGGGTTTTTTTTTATTTGTAAAGGGCTTTGGATGTAATTTCTTGTACACAGTGTTCTCTTAATGTTTAATTTAAAATGATCCAATGTGCACAGTATTGAATAATGAAGCACTATGGCTCAACTTGTGTTGTGACACAAAGAAAGACATAGGGTGACAAAGGCGTCTGTAATCTGATTGCTTACTTGTTTAGCATAGGTACTAAGGCCCTTTCTGTAGTAGTCTTCCATCCTGGCAAGGGGACAGGAGAGGAGCAGTACCACGATGACGCTTCTGCATAACATCATCGCAGTCCAGCTCCTCTCCTGTCCCCAGGTGGTGTGATCGTGGATTAAATCATTGAGAGGTTTTCCCTGTCAGTGACCTGTGATTGTGCCGCCATCCAGCATTTACCTGTCCTGCAGAAGGGCAGGAAGCACGATGGTGGCACTTCCTTCCCCAACAGAGCCAAGGAAAATACCTGGCTGCGCTGCAGAAGGAAGCAGTGTGTCCGTTGCACTCCCTTCCACAGGTAAGCTGGTCCCGTGCAGAGGGGAGAGCTGCCATCATGCTCCCTTCCTGGCAGAGCAGCTGCCAGGATCCCTACCGGAAGACCACACAAGAAGATAGGGTACAGAAAGGGCCTAAGAGAAACACAGTAGAAGCTGGTGGCTCTGGCACCAGGGGTTGGTAAATCCATTCCAGGTTTTTGTCCAAATTTTAAAGGAGATGACCAAGTGCAGGCTCCCTTCACTTGTCTGACATTTTAGGGACCGGAGCACAGTTGGAAAACAGAATTGGTTGAAAAGTGGAACCCACGTACTGTACTATAGGGAGCTTGAAGGACTTATGGGTACTCATTTGGGACCGACCATGTGCATGCTGGTTGCAAAGTCCCACAGGCAGCTTAGTGCCCTTTTTTCTCCCTCTCAGTTTGCTCTGTAAGCAGCACACACATGTGAGCAGTTCCACTAGGTCTTCATAGACAAGAAGAGCTAATGAAAGAACAGAACCCCCATTGAATTAATGGAACTTGTTCTTAATCTGGAAGGTTCCAAAAGCAACCATGAAGCAGTCAGCCTATGAGCATTTGGGCTGGGCTGGGGGTCACTGATCTTAAAGAACATCCTGATGGTACAGCTGTCCATGACTTGGAGGGAAGGGAACTTGTCCTCATTAGAGAGTTTTAACAGAGATAATGGGGCATCAAAAGGTGGGTGCTTCCTGTGGTGAATTGATTTTGATAATAGGTTTCAGCATCTGGGATAGTTCTTTTAAAGTTTGGAATAAAATGAGGAACAAATTCATTGCCCTTCTGACTGGATGAATCATTCTTTGTGTTGTGAATATGTAAAGAAGTCTTTGAAAAGAATGAAACAATAGGGCTGTATTCTGGGTATTCTTTTCGGGAGAAGAATTGCATGAGTTGTATGTGGGGGCAGCATAATTTATTTTTTAAGAAATTGAAATCACTTGAAATGCTGAAGCAACTTTGAAGATTCAATTATAACTGAAATGAACAGGAAAGACTGCAGTTAAATTTGGCGTTTGTAGTGAATATTTTAACATTCTTTTTAATGATCTCAAGGAATGTGCAAGTGAAAAATACCCTTTAATGCTCTGAGGGAAAAAATCCATCTGCAGTAAGTCTGTGATGTTTGATCATAGAAATAAAGAATTGAAAGGGACCACAGGAGTCATCTAGCACATCCCCCACCAAAGCAGGGAAATCCTAAGGCACAGCACTCGCATAGGTGACCACCCAGCCTCTCTGTTAAAACTCTCTAATGAGGACAAGTTCCCTTCCCTCCAAGTCATGGACAGCTGTACCATCAGGACGTTCTTTAAGATCAGTGATCCCCAGCCCAGCCCAAATGCTCACAGGCTGACTGCTTCATGGCTGCTTTTGGAACCTTCACAGGCATTGGCTCCAAACTAACTAGTTAGCAGTTGCCTAACTGCTCCCTGCTCCCCTCCTGGTACTTGGGAATAGGGACTTTTTCTTGCTTCTAGAGTGATAGCACTGAGAATGCACAAAATTTATCTGTAGCAGCCCATTCTTCTTTTGTCTGTGGTAGAGTACAACACCAGCCCTTCATATCTTCCTGTGTGTTTGCCAGACCTGGGAGGGGACTAAGGCAAAATTAATTGAGCAGTTCTGCCTCCTCTTTGCTAACTGCTAACTTTTTTCCATCTTACCAGCTGGTTAGTTAATAAGGTCAATTAATTTAACAGAAGTGTTGAAGCTGACCGTGCAGATCTATAAATTCAGAAATGAAAAGGCTACAGTATGGATGGGGGAGCACTACAGACAACCCAAATTATCAGTATTCTTAGGCCATTTCCGCACTACACTCTTATAGTGCGATTATTCCACTTTCAACATCCTGTGGAATCCTGGGGTTTGCCGTTTCGGGAGGGGCTGCGTGGCCCCTCCCGAAACTGCAAACCCCAGGATTCCATAGGATGTTGAAAGTGGAATAATCGCACTATAAGAGTGTAGTGCGGAAAAGACCTTAGACTCCCTGTTTCTTAAAAGTTACAAACAAATCTTATGGAAAAAACATTCAGTGGGGCAATCAGACAATCACTTTCCATATTTATGCTCCATCTCTACATGAAGACCTGGACTCAGAGTAGATTACAAGATTGAAAAAATCACATATAACTAAAAACATACCAAACGTTTATATTAAAATACCATGAAACTGTCTGTAGAGCTGGAACCATTTAAAACAGTAATTTAAAAGTATAGAATAAAAGTACAGTGAATACAAAGCCCTTTCCAGTTAAAATAATCAGTTCGCACAAGCCTCTTGGATTTAGAAAGGTCTTCACCTGCCAGTAAAAGGACAGCAAAGAGGGACCCAGCCTAGCCTCCCTAGGAAGGGAGTTCCAGAGTCTGGGAGTAGCCAAAGAGAAGCACCACCACCACCACATTCTCGCAACATGTGTCTATACAAGTGATGGGGTCAAGAGTGCCTCGTCTAAAGACCTTCAAGTGTAGGAAGGCTCGTATGAGAAGATACAGTCCTTCAGATGGCAGGGATCCAAAGTGTACAAGTGATAACCAGCAGTTTGAAATGTGTGCAGAAACAGACCAGTACCCAGTGGGCTATTGAAAAATTGTCTTCTCCCTGTAACCAGCCCTGGTTTCAGCTCATTGAATTTGTGGAAGTTTCAGAACAATCTTTAGAGGGCCCATATGCCACCTGTTCTGGTAATCCAAATGGGACATAGGTAAGGCATGTGTCACTGGGGCCAGATCAGGCTTCCCTAGGAATTCGCACAGCTGGTACAAATTGCTTTAAGTATGCAAATTCACTCATGGCTTATGCTGAAACTTGAGTTCCCAGTTGTTTCATGTACATGTTGAATGGCATGCGGTACAAAACTGAACTTCAAAGGACTCCACAGGCCAGCAGCAGGAATCAAATAGAAGTTCCCCAACAATATCTTCTGAGTTCATCCCTCCAGGAAGAAATGGAACCGTAAACAATGTCTCCTGGTTCCATCCCAGTAAAATGTCCCTGAAAGATACCATGATTGATGATATGAGAAGCTATCACCGGGTCCAGCAGAACCAATGAACATATGCCTGTGCAGTTCTTGGAAAAGGACATCCACCAAGGGGGCCAAAGCCATTTCTGTCCAGATAGAAGCCAGATTGAAATATAGGTAGAGAATCAGATTCTTGCAGGAACCATGGAGTGGTGAGGCCACCACATGATCTCATACCTTACCCGGAAATGGAATATGAAGACCGGACTGTAACTTCTCATTAGAGTGAAATTCAGGGAGGCCTTTTTCAAAAGGGTTCTTACAACTGCCTCCTTTAGACAAGTTAGAATCCTGCCTTACTTGAAAGGGGCATTAATCACTCTCTTTACTGCTTAGCTAGCCCTCTTTTGGCCTTTTTAATGTTAGGGAAGATAAGGATCTAGCATACATGTGATGTCTCTTCACCTCTCCAAGGATTGAGCCCATGTGTTTGAGCTGTACAAACTGAAAAGTATCCATTACCATTTGTCAAGCAGGAGCTGAGGTTACATCTACTGGGCCTGTATTAACTCTAGCATCTAAGTCAGTGTAGATCCAAGCAGTTTTATCTATGAAGTACTTAACAAATTGTTCACAGTGAGCTGTTGCTTGTTCTCATGGGCCTAGATGTAAAAGACCCCCGAATCACCTGAAACAGCTTTGTTAGACACTTCTTTGCAAGATGCAGTGGTGGCAGAGAAAAAAGTTTTTTGCTGCCAACAGTACCATGATGTAGGTTGAGATGGGTGACTGTGGAGGGGATGAAGGCCATCCCTCCCTCCCTTACACCTGCCTGGTGGGCTGCACCAGTGAATTTCAGTGCACCAGAAGTAATGTAGTGCCATTTCTGGTGCCATTTTGGATGATGTTTGGCCAATTTTGGGAAAAGAGGTGGAAGTACTCTTCCACGTTTGCAGACCATTTTGGGATCTAATGACTGGTTTCTGGGTTAAAATAATCATCTCAATCCCAAGTCAGCCCAATTTTTTTAAAAAAAATGCAAAATGTGGGGTCTGTGAGCTTTGGGGAGCTGCACATCAGGATTCCAAGAGCTGTGCACAGCTCACTGGCTGTCCTTTACCAATCCTTGCTGTAGACCTTCAGATAGGCTCAGTCAAACTCTAAGTTTCCACAATGTTTTGAAAGACCTTATCTCCCCTTATGAGCTCTAAGAGCTTCAGGGCCCATCTCTCTGTCCCACTACCTTCTCAGGCTCGTTCAGTGGGATCAAGTGAAAGGCCTTTCTTGTTGCTTGCTTCCAGACTTCAGACCTCCCTGCCTAGGGAGGCTAGGGAGCTCCCTCTTTTCTCTCTTCTGCTGTCAACTAAAAACATTCCTATGCCATCAGGCTTTTAGAAATTGATGGTGATGGGCTTTCAGTGATGTGCTGTGCTGTTTTGTGGTTTGTATATAGTCTTCTAATGAATTTTAATGATTTTAACTGTATAAATTGCTTCGTTGTTTTTAAAATAACTTCTGTGTTTTTACTTCTTACTGATGCTTTTGTAGTTTTTAATCTGTGTTGTTTTTGACATGTTGTAAACCATCTTGAGTCCCAATGTTGGGAGAAAGACAGGATGTAAATGAATAAAATAAATAAAGCATTGCTGTCATCACCATCTCACTGCTTTCATCACCACGAACCCCCTATAGAACAAAGGGCTGGCTTAGCTCCACTCCGTGAGTGGGAACCCTCAAGAGCCATCGTGTGTGCTGCCCTGGCTGTTTCCCCATTCCTGAGGTGAACCAGATCTCCAACAGAATCAGCCGCTAAAGTGACAGAAGAATTCTCACCAGGAAGAAGAGCCATCAGGAAATGGTTCAAATCCATTCATCTTCTTCAACAGTCAGTGTTAGTTGATCTCCCATCCCTGCAGCAGCTCTGAGGCTGAGAGAGTATGACCTGCCCAGGGTCACCCACTAGGTTTCCATGGTTGAGTGAGAGTTTGAACCCTGGTCTCCCAGTGTTCTACTCGAAAACTCAAACAACTATAGCATGCTTGATCATCTAAACCCTACCAGGTAGTAATCTGTGGATTTATGGAAATTTCCTTCACACCAAGATCATCATCATTCCATCTAACAAAGGAAACAAATTTATTTATTCATTTATTTTTGTATGTATGTATGTATTTATGTATGTATTTATTTATTATAAAGCCTTTCTCTTAATATGGAACCCAAAGCAGCTTACATTGTAAGTTAAAACAAAATAGCAAAAACAATATATAGGTACAAAAGAAAAAAAAAACAGTCCAATGAAAACATCAATTTAAAACAATTAAACACATTCAACAGACAGTGAGTGATACGGTATACCCATTGAACATCCTTCTGGCCCAGTATGAGGACAACCAGCACTTGTTTGTCTTTCTTCCAAGGTAGCATGCTGTTCCCCTTTGGTGTTATCTTCTTCTCCTCTGTACCACTGGAACAGCTGTTCCGTGAGTCATCTGTGGTGTATATTTCATGTAAAAGCAAAGAGAATTTTAATAATTACTTAACTGAGTAAAATATGTATGCTTCAAGTGCAGTCCTATAAATGTTTACTTACAAGTCAGTTCCATTGAGTTCCCCCAAGAAGCCTAAACCAGTGAAAATTCCTTTGATTAAACTGCAATCTGAGGGCCTTTCTGCCCTACACTGTTATAGTGCTATTATTCCACTTTCAACCTCCTGTGGGCTTCTGGGGTTTGTAGTTTATTGAGGCCAAAGAGCCCTCTGGCTGAGAATTCCAGATGCCCCTCCCTAAACTGCAAACCCCAGGATTCCCTAGGATGTTGAAAGTGGAATAATAGCACTATAACAGTGTAGGGTGTAAAGGCCCTTACTGTGAGCACTTGTCCTGAATACAATGACCATAGCCAGGAGGGAAACATCCTATGGGCCTGTTCCAGACTCAAAGGTGTAATTTTTTAATTTAGGTGGTGTAATTCTTCAGTTTTGTGACTTGACAACAGGAATGCCACATAGTAGGCAAGAGAACGGTTTCTTGCTTGATTACAAGCATTTAGTGCAAGCGTAATTAGTAAATCCTGTTTACTAGTACTTATCTGTATCTGGAAATGCGATCTTTTTGCACTTCATTGAGACTAGTATGGAAAGTTAATGTAGTCTGAATGTAACTGAGTTCTCATAAGCAATCTTAATTGCACTAAAACCATTGTTCATATTTCACAACACTTGAATTATCTTGTATACAGAATAGGAAGTTTACCTGACAGTGTCCAGATTGATGTTCACAATTTAGCAATGATTTGAATGAAACAAACATTTGTTTGGTAGCACCAACAATCCTTAAAATTTATGCCATGCTATCTTCCATGCCAAATAGACTGAAACCAGTAGCTCTCAGGAGTGGGGGAGGGAGTCCTGAACTTGTATGAAAATGTCCAGATTGCCAATATCAAGTTTAGTCAAAATCAGATCTAGAAGAAAAAGCAAAAATATGAAGTGTTTATTGGAGAATGCACCAAAGGAGTAAATGAACTGAGTCAAAAACTCTTACTCTGATCTTTGTTTTGGACCCATTAGATAACACACCAAGTTCGGTGACTCTGTAATCAAGCATATGGATTTGTATAGCATAACAGAAACACAAATAAATACATTACATTATAATATAGATTTTACACTGCCTGAAAAATCTAAAAGACTACTGCGCTAGGACTAAATAAATATAAAATAGTAGGTTTCTAGTTGCACTATCCCCCAAGTGTTTCATGCTCTGTGATGTAGTAAAGAATTTTAATATATACACAATCTAGTGCAGGGAAAAAAGAAGACTACTTATTAAGTAATACATTTTATTTGACACTCGCATATTTACCTGGCATTGCCCGGGGTTTTATTTTCCTCTTAAGAACTCACCAAACTGTCCTGTACAGTACCTGTAACTTTTACCCATATTTCCCAATGCAATCTGTATTCAGAGTTATTTGCATCCCCATTTGGGTTCCTGAGGAAATCCACTGTCATCCTCCTTGCTGCTTGGCCTCATCTCCATAGCAACTGGCCTATCCCAATACCTGTAACTCATCCCCATATTCTGCAATCCAATCCGTATTCTGAGTTGTTAACAGAGCTTTGGTGTCTGAGGGAGTACACTGTCTTTCTTCTTGCTGATAGGCCTCGTCTCCATAGCAACCAGCCTGAGCTCTCTGACTGAGAATTCTAAAGGCCCCTCCCTAAACTGCCAACCCCAGGATTCCATAGAATCTTCACAGCCAGCCAATCATATGAGGTCTTCTCACCTCACACAGCCAATCCTATGAGGTCTTCACCTGGCTGACGCTGACAGACAAATTCACAGACAAACTTTGACTTTTATACAGTAGATAAACTTTGAGCCCTGTAGCCCTCTTCGTCAAATGCCTGGGGCATTGTTTCAGTCTGTGAATTATTATCTACATGGGAGGGTGGAGATTGCAGTCACTGGGTCAGAGGGAATTCATACATACAAGTACAGACAATGATAATTTCACAGAGTTTAGAAAACTTAGTTTTCTGAACTAAAATGCCAAAATTCTCCTAGCCAATATATCCATGGCGGTACTAATTGCAAAATTTTGCAAGCTGTAGTCCAAACAGCTATCCTTTCTGTGTTCTGGAAACATTCCACCGTCCACTTTACCTTAGCAGTAATTGGGTGGTATCACAGTGAAGCTAGCAGTGTTGAACTGATTAATATGTGTGCTGAGGGAGACATTCCGTTCAGGATGGAGTTGAACCTCTGTTTGAACTGTTGTTTAACTGCTTCCTCTTGGAATCTGTCTTTTGATATTTTTATTTGTTGTTGTTGTTGCCAACTATAAGGTCAGAAACTAAGTGCTTTGAGTAACATAAGTGTTTCCCTACTGATTTTCAACTGTTGGCATCTATGGCCATTTCCACACTAAACTGTTATAGTGCTATTATTCCACTTTCAACATCCTTTGAGGCCCCTCCCTAAACTGCAAACCCCAGGATTCCATAGGATGTTGAAAGTGGAATAATAACAGTATAACAGTGTAGTGCGGAAATGGCCTATGATGTCAGATTATGTCCATTTTTCTCCCCCGAGATTGGACATTTTCTCCTTTGTAAAATGCAGTAGGGCTTTGATACTAGATGTCAGAGAATGATTAGGAGTACGAACTCTTGATGTAGTTGTTATCATTAGGACTAAGGGCCCATATGAAAAAAAAGTGCAGAATCTGAGCAAGTTGCACCTGCTGAAATTTCCTTTCCACACAACTGTTATAGGTACCGGAGCCCTGCCCTCTTTTTCATGTGGTGACAGTATTGTTGACGGGGTAAATATGGAAAAATAAATCATATTATCCTACTTGATGCTCACAGGCATGTATGATGCAGCTTCTCAGCACTTGTGCATACCTTCAGCAAGTTTGCCGGAGATCTGGACTGATAAGACTGTTATGTTTTTGTTTTTTTATTCCTGGCTGCACGATTGCAGCCAAGAATACGTCCTTGCTTGGTCAGTTTAGAGGAAGATACTGTCACGTAACCCTGATTATGTGAGCATGTGTCATCCACAGGATTCCAAGACCATTTCCGCACGAGACTGTTGTAGCTCTATGATTCCACTTGCAACATCCTATGGAATCCTGGGGTTTGCAGTTTAGGGAGGGGCCGTCGGGCCTCTCCCTAAACTGCAAATCCCAGAATTCCATAAGATGTTGAAAGTAGAATCATAGCACTATAACAGTCTTGTGTGGAAATGGCACAGGTAAAGTTGGCAGTTGAGTCTGCAATGAGGTCTGTTGTGAGATTCATCTTTTTTGATGTCTGTTGCTGTTGCTGAATACCCTGTTTAAGTTGGGCCAATACCTTTAAGCAAGTACAGGGTACCTTCTCTGTGAAAGAGCTCAACTGGCCGTTGGCCAAAAGTAGAGAGAATAGCAAAGCTACTCTGGATTTTACCACCATTACTCTTGCAGCCCTCTTTGCTGGGTGGGAGCTCTGTCAGTCCTGGACCCTACTTCCATTGACTGCCCTGGCCAGGATGCTCCAGGGAAGGGGGAGAGATTCTGCTGGTCATTTTTCTACATTTGGGGGGATGTTCTGCCCTACTTATCTTTTGGGACCTTAGAGGCCTTGTTCAATCCTGGGAAGCGACCAGGAAGGCCCAGGATTACAAATTAGTGTAAATGCATCAAAAGTAGTGGTGAAAGGCAACTTCAACGCATTCCTCTCCCTGACTTGCTCAGCACAGTAAGTAGGAACCCAAAGCTTACCCATTTTTTTTCCTTTCTTTTCCCAGTTTGTTAAGAGTTGTTGCCGTGTTGATTCCAGAGAACAAGAGACAAAGTTGGTAAGGTACTGATTTTTATCCGCTTAGTTCATGTTTATGAAAGCCTAGATTTTTTATGGAAACATAGTGTGTACTTAAAAGTGAATTTAACTTCTTCTCAAAGGAAGGAATATTACTATTATGGGGGAAGGAGTTGCAGTTCCGTTTTCTAGAGAGGGTGAGCCCCTTTCTCATGTCCAGAAACTTCTGTCCAGGAATTCACATTTAAGGACAAACTCAGAACTGAATAGATGTGTTGTTGATGGCAAATGTGAAACTGAAAAAATGAGTTGTAAGAATAGTGTGGATTGTAAAACAGGTGGGCAATTTCTGCAGGTTTGAAGGTACTAGTTCTCTTCCTTGGAACCCTCCAAGGGCCAAACAGGCTGCTAAAAATGTAAACAAACAAAAAAGGCTTGGAAGTGGCTGAAAATCTGAGGGTCTTCTGTGGAATTGCGTTTCTTTGGAACAGATGTTCCCACCCCCTCCAGTGAGTGATCTCTGGTGCAACAGGCATAATCGGGTCCATGTCACAATTCCTCTTGCACCAGAGATCACTCACAGAAGTGGGGGTTCTCAGTCAGCTGCTTCCCAATCGTCAGGAGAACAGATCCCTGTTGATCACAGCAGCTGCTGCCCAGTAAGTGGGGATCTGTGGACTTTCATAGTCACTACATAGACACTAAACTAAACTAGAGGCTAGCAGGGATTGTGAGTGTGTAAATCACACGTATATAATTCTGATCTGCTTCAGGATTCTAGTTGTGCAGTTCAGTTATGCTCTGATCCACTCCAGAGTCATCTGAACTTGATCTGGACTACAGAACTGGAATCTGTTTCACCACTTAGTTCATATTTCAGGAATCTTCACCATCACCATTTACTTCTGAAAGAAACAGTTGAACAAATGTGTAGTAATGTCTGTGTTTTTTCATTTACCAAATGAACAGTGCTGTGTCCTTATTGGCAGATGTATTAATCCAGAAAGATTGCCAAGATATTTATGACTACATTTCTGAATGAACAAACACACCTCAGAATATTGGAGTGAGGTAGGGAGTTGGAGGATCCTAAAGATTGGAAACAGGGGAATATATTATTTCCGTGACATCTCACGTAAACCCTTTCCACAAATGCAATGATGGGAAGTTTCAGGAAATGAAAAATGGAAATGGAAATTAGGATTTAGAGCTGTACTTCCCCTCCTCCCTACCACACCACAAGTACGCCATCAAGGTGTCCTGTATTAGAGAAAAAATGCACTTTCCCAAGCTTGTCACTCGCTGGCTCACACACGTGCACACTAAAACGTCTATTATTCTGAAGCACTGCCAAAAGCATTGTAACCCCTTCCAGAAACGTTTCAGTCTCACACAATCTATTCTGGACTTATTCTGGATCGGCTGCATCAGGCCGATCTGCTTCAGAGTTCAGACGTCAGCTCAACTGTGGGCAGGGCTCTGACATTAACAGCACTTGGAGAATACACATGAGCGCTAGCTGCTGAATGTAGCTACATTAAAGTAAAATATATGTGGGTTTTTTTCTCTTTTTAAAAAAATATTTTTATTAAAAAAAAGAAACAAAAGAGAAGAAATTATATAAATAAAAGATTGACAGGGAAAAATGTGCCGTGGCTATATATACATAGTTTAAAAAAAGAAAGGTTAAACTAATTAACAAGGTTCACCATTGTACATTCTTAATATGGAAACCCACGTATATCAATAATCTCTGTTCTAACTTAATATCTTTGATATATATGTAGTAACTATATAATGATGTTATAATAATGCAATATAGTGTTATGATAGTACTCCCATTTTGTATCTTTCTAAAAATCCTTTCCTATCTCCAGACTTCTTACCCTCCAGGGGTTGAGTGATCCGCTATATGTCACTTTCTTTTAAAACAACTTACTTACATGTATTTTTATTTATCGCTTGGTCTTTATTCTTAATGTACTGTAATCTGTAGCAGAACTTCTGTTAAAACTATTTGTTTTAGTGTTTTCTGTCAGTGTGTTTGTTAATCTTACTGCTAACCTTACTTAGACATAAGTCAACTTATTTGTCAAATTTATATATATACGTACGTACATATATATGTGTGTGTGTGTGTGTGTGTGTATGTATATATTTATATATATACATATACACACACACACACAATTATATATTTTCGTATTTTTTATTTTTCTAATTTTCCATATGTTCCATAATTTTCATCTTTAATCTATCATAGTGGTGATTGTCTGTTTGCCCCAGTGTGATTCCCAAAGAGGAAATACCATGTTTCATTCACTTCTAAATTTATTTGCTGTCTCTTGCAATATTGAATTTGACATTTTATCTAGTTCTGCAATTTCACAGAGTTTTAACAACCAGTCTTCTAACATTGGGGCTGTTGATTATTTCCACCTCTGGGCATATGTTAATCTAGCTGCAGTCATCATATACAGCAAGATCTTTTTGTGTGTGTGCTTTATTTAGGCCCTTTTCACACGGTATTTGCCATGTGAAAGGGCGCCTGGAGCATTGTGCGATTGTGAGGAGCGATCTGCATGACGCACTCACAATTGCGTGATGCTCCAGGGTTGAGCAGGTGCTGCTCGCACATTTTTTCATTTTCGGCTTTCAGCTGAAAATGGTGCTTGATCACGCATTGCTCCAGGGCCCCGCACACACTTGCCGTGTGCGCAGCACCTCTGGAGCCATGGTGGTCTCGCTTCCTGCCCCAGCGCAGCCTGGGAAACTCCCAGGCTGTGCTGCAGAAGGAAGAGGCAGGGCTCTCACGCTGCCTGCTCGGGAGCAGGCAGCATGTATGGAGCTGAAGCAGCGGAGACACGAGAGCTTCTCACTGGAGGCTGCTCATGCGATCCCCACACCCCAGTGCCCAGAAAAGGCGAGTTGCGGAAAGGGCCATAGTTGTGTCAGACAGTCAAACATGTTGAGTAGGTAAATTTCTGGAGATAATGGGAAATATGATTTAAATATATCCAAAATTTTGTCTTGTATTCCCCCTCTCCAATATCTTTTAGTGTGTTTACAGTGCTGCTATATGTGGAAAAGAGTTTCTTTTTGATCACATTTCCAACATCTGTTATTTGTTTTGCTGGTCATTTTAGAAATTTCTGTTGGGGATAAATACCCCCTGTAAAGCATGCTATAGTAGTTTTCTTGTAGACTGACTGAGTTAAGGAGATTGTGGCCATTTCTGCACTAGACAGTTATGGTGCCTATTATTCCACTTTCAGCATCCTGTGGAATCCTGGGGCTTGGAGTTTAGGGAGAGGCCTTTAGAATTCTCGTCCAGAGAGCTCTTCAGCCTCAGTAAACCACAAACCCCAGGATTTCTCAGGATGTTGAATGTGGAGTAATAGCACTATAACAGTGTAAGGCAGAAATGGCCTATATGTAAAATTCCATTATTTTTCCCACTGTTCTAGTAGAATGGGATGGCCAATATTTTGTACCCATTTTACCTTATTATTCTTGACGATTTCTTGCTCCAATTCCAATTCCCTGCCTACTGCCTTGGATGGATTATAGAGTGACTAACGCATAGGCCATTTCTGCACTAGAGGCCATTAGTGCGATACATCATTGCAATCCCAGTATTGCTAGTCGCACGATGATGTCAGGTTAGAAATGCTATTTTCTGCACCCTTCCACTTTGCAGATGAGTAGCAGTATTACCACCAGTGTCCTTTCTGCACCACAGCGTCCTTGGCCACTCCCTGTCCCCACCTTCACCCTACCCCACTGCCCCAATCTTCTTTTTTCCCTTTTGGAAGCCATACTAACTATAGCAGTACACTTGCATTTTCACACTATGATGCTAAAAATGTAGTAAAAAAATAAGTTTTAACTCAAAAGAGAACTTTCAAATGAACATGGAGAGGTGATAGATCTTGAAGTTACCACTCATGGGAGTCACTGAGGGTGGGGCAATCTGGGAATGCCCACAGCTGACCCACTGCTGGATTTGTGATGACTGGAAGTGCTATCAAGCACTGTAACAGTATGGCACTGAGCCGGCATACAGGATTGAAGTGCTAATAGAGACTCTTAACGGATTTTTTTCTGGAAATAGAATACAGTGTTTTTGCAATGCTTGAGGACAGGATAACAGCTGGATAGCAATGACTGCGTGTGGTAGCGTGGCTCCTGACCCAGAAACAACCCACTGCTGTGGCGGTATAGCAACATTGTGCAGAAATGGCCTTAGAGAACCAATATTACTGCAATTAGAATCTAGTTTCAGTTTGGCTGGTATACATATATGTACAACAAGACCAAAGTAAATAAATATTTTACTCTCCTTTACATAAGAAAATCACTCTTGAGAATCTGGACAAAAGATAAAAAAAAATTATCAAAAAATTCCACTATGGATTTCAATTCATGAGCCCTTCTGCGTGAGAGAGATGCCTAAACCTAATAAATAGATAACATATCAGGGTATTTTCAACATACAGGGAGACATAGGCCCTTTCTGCAACTCACCTTTTTGTGGAGCTGGGGTGCAGGGATCATGTGAGCAGCCTCTTGCGAGAGGCTCTCGCGTCCCCGTTGCTTCAGCTCCGCAGCTGCTGCCTGCTCTCGAGCAGGTGAGCTTTATACACCTCTGAGTATTCCTTGCCTAAGAAAAGCCTATGAAATTCATTGGGTTGCCATAAGTTGACAGGGGACTTGAAAGCACATGCACACACACGCACACACACACACGCACATTGTTCTGTGTTTTTCTAACATCACACATTATAATTTCTCATGAAGGCTGCAGCTCTCATTATAGGACAAGGCTTTCCCACACTGGATAAGTTGGTGAATTGTTCATTATGTGATTGTCTCCCCCCCCCCCCAATTATTTTATGAAGCTATAGGAGGCATAATCACAGTCAAAACTGTTGTAGCCAATAATGTAGGGCTGATAATGTTTCCATGTTCTTTTCCCTCCATAAATCTCCACCAAGCTACTTCCTCTATGCCAAAACTGCCATAACAATACTTTAAAGGACAATTAGCAGCTTAGATGGGAGGATTTCCAGGCAGGAATGGAAGATGGCTGTATTTGTTTGATTCCTTTGCTTGGTGCCAGTCCAGATTAGGCACCCCTTCAGTTTAATAACAGTGACCAGAATCCTGTTGGGGATTTACATATGCATAAATACCACAGTTATGGTGCTACAGGGTGAATCGCATCCTAGTCACCCAAATCCCCACTCAGGGGGAAGCAGCTGCTATGATCAATGGAGGTTTGTTCCCCTGGCAATCCTTTCAGTGATACCCGGTTTGACAAGCAGAAGCAGAACTCCATCACTGTTCCCCTTCTTGCAAGAAATCACTTGATCAGGCAGGGTGCGATTCTCTGTCAGCTGCTTCACTGTTGATACAGGAACAGACCCCTATTGGTTGCAACAACTGCTTCCCAAATAAGTGGGGATTGAGAGACTTTCATGATCGCTACAGAGCCCCTAAATTAGGGGCTACATAGGGATTGTAAATACAAAACACAAGTGTGTAACTCATAAGTTATTCATTCATAACCGCCAAACAGGATTCCAGCCAACAGAAACTTCAACAACCACAAGCCTGAGGGAGTTTAATATGCAATCATAGAGCATCCATAACCTTTGAATTAAATCAGTCCATACCACTGCTCAGTGCAGGATCTACAGTGCAGTGCAGTATACAACAGTGGCATCTCTGAAAGAAGACTATCTGGGTTTTGCTCAAACCCCTTAGAAAATAATCAAAGACTTACTAAACATTAATATAATGATGATGGAAATAATAGAAGCGATAAAAGGAATAAAGGCAGATAAATCACCCGGACCAGACGGTTTTTCGGCGCTGTACTATAAAGAGCTGCAAGAAGAACTCTCCGTCCCAATGCAGAAAATGTTTAATGAGATTGTAACAAAGGGTAAACCAGAATCATGGAGGGAAGCAAATATAACCTTGATATTAAAGGAAGATAAAGATCCGGAAGAACCAAAAATTATAGACCCATATCACTGCTGAATATAGATTATAAAATATTTACGAAGATAATTGCGGAAAGATTGAAAAAGATCGCACAAGTAATAATCCATTCAGATCAAAGCGGTTTCCTCCCAAGAAGATATTTGAGAGATAACTTGCGTACAGTAATAAATATTTTGGAATATTATGAGAGACATAACGAGAAGGAAGGAGTGCTGGTTTTTATTGACGCCGAAAAAGCGTTTGATAATTTGAATCAAGAATTCATGATAGAATTGTTGGATAGAATGGGATGTGGACAGAAATTTACAACTTGGATGAAACAGATTTATAAAGACAATAAAGCACAGCTGATCATTAATGGAGAGAAGACTGCACCAATTGAAATAAAGAAAGGAAAACGTCAAGGATGTCCCTTATCACCTCTTCTATTTATAATAGTGTTGGAAGTATTATTGAGGAAGATAAGAATGGAAGAAACAATAAAAGGGACAAAAATAAAAGGACAGGAATATAAGACGAAAGCTTATGCAGATGACTTAGTGTTGTTTCTTGAAGAACCAAAAACAAGTATAAAGAAAATGCTAGAAATAAGTAAAGAATTTGGGGAAGTTGCAGGTTTTAAAATAAACAATGAAAAAACGAAGATTTTGACAAAAAATATGACGAAAGGGAATATAGAGGACTTGATACAAAAGACTGGATTTAAAGAAGAAAAGAAGATTAGATATCTGGGAATAACTATAACTAAACAGAACAATGGACTATTTGAAAACAATTACGGCATAAAATGGAAAGAAGTCAAAAAGAATTTACAGATACGGACAAAACAGAGATTATCCTTATTAGGACGAATGGCGGCAGTGAAAATGATGATATTACCAAAAATAAATTATTTGTTCCAAAATATACCAATAATTACCAATAATAAATGCTTTCAAGAGTGGAAAAAAGATCTTACGGATTTCATTTGGAGTGGAAAAAAGCCCAGGATAAAATGGAAAACATTGATAGACAAGAAAGAGAAAGGAGGTTGCGGAGTACCAGATATGAGAATTTATTATTACGCGAATGGGATGACGTGGATAAAAGACTGGATTATGTTAAACGATGACGCTGAATTTAGAAGGTGTAGATCTCTGGTTTGGCTGGCATGCATATTTGTGGTATAACAAGGCAAAGGTGGATAAACAATTCACAAATCACTACATAAGAAGATCCTTGTTAGAGATCTGGAAGGTTTGGAAAAGAAAATTATATTTCAAGATACCACTATGGGTTTCACCACATGAAGCTCTATATGGTAAATGGAAACAATCTTCTGATAGATGGATAACATATAGAGATCTAATGGCAAATATTGGAAAAGAAACACAATGTATAAAGACCAGAGAAGAACTAATAAATGAAGGATGGAACTGTCAGTGGTTCCTATACCTCCAACTTAAAGAAAGACAAAAAATGGACCAGAAATTAGAAGGATTGGAAAATACTACCCAGCTAAACGAATTTGAAAAAATAATATTCGAGAGGAAAGACCATCAGACATCACAATTATATAAATTTATGTTAGAGAGAGAGCTGGAAACAGAAACTATTAAGGATACTATGATAACTTGGGCGCGAAATGTCGGTCATGAAATCAAGTTGGAACATTGGAAGAAAAGTTGGGAGGATACACAGAAGTTTACTCTGGCACAGAATCTAAAGGAAAATCATATAAAAATGCTGTATAGATGGTATTTAGATCTGGAGAAATTGAGTAAGATATATAAGATCAAAGAAAAGAAATGCTGGAAGTGCGGTGGTGAATGTGGTTCCTTTTATCATATGTGGTGGCAGTGCGAAAAAGCAACAAAATAGTGGAAGAAGATCCAGAGAATAATTATGGAGATTTTGCAAATAATGATACCATTAACACCAGAAATCTTTTTATTGAATATGTTACATCAAGTGAATAAAGAATACCACAAATATAAAAACATAATATTGTATATGATCACAGCAGCCAGAATAATATATGCAAAATATTGGAAAAGAAATATAATACCCGAAATGGAAGAATGGCTAATGAAATTACAAGAGTTTGTCTCTCTAGATAGTTTATCACGAGCAATGAAAGGTGGAAGAAGGGGAGATAAAGATAATGGGATGAAGGAAGTTAAGAGATATATAGAAAATAATTGGGTAAGACTTTGCCAAGAAGGATAAATTGTGCAAGATATGAAGAGAGAAGCAGAAAATGACACAAATATGGAGAAGTGTAATGTTAGAGGCCAGTCAACAGTAATATTTTGAAATGGAGGTAACAGATATAAGAGAGAAAAATAAAATAACCAAGTTAAAGAAAGTAGGAAGTGAAGGACGACAATGTATTTATAGATAAATGAAAGATTGTATAATTAAAACGTAGAATGGAACGGACAGTACTTTTGACATTTGTAAAGAGGACTAATATGAATAATGGAATATAAGATTATCTCTTTTTTTTTCTTTTCCTTTTTATACTATCAAAAAAATGAAATATGTCAGGATTGAATATGTAGATAAAAATGTGCGAATTTTAATAAAAAAAAAGAAGAAAATAATCAAAGACTTAAGTCTTGCCCAAGCTTTGCTGGCTATGTGACTCAAGTGTTGTTTTTAAATTAATCACAACCTTTAAAAGAAGCCAGAAAGCTCACTCCATCTTGCATGGATCCAATTGAAGACAAAAGGAGGGAAACACCTCTGTTAGCTCACCTTGTCACTTGTTTTTTTCCACGGAAGAGAAACTACTTCCATACCAGACTTGCAGTGATTACTCATCTGTCAGCTATGGTACCATACTCAAACTTCAGCTCAGGCCTTTTATACCAGAGAGAATGAAGAGTAAATAATAAATGTATTCTCTGGTCTGGTCTTCATAATCTGCACTACGGAGACTTTGAATAAAAAAGGAACTCTCTTGAGATCTAAGGGGTGTTCACACATTTCACTGAATGTGTGTTTGCATTATATGTACCTTTGTTCAGATGCTTGTGTGAATGTCTGGACCTGTGTTCATTCTTGAGCACGGTGATCCCGTTTGGAGGGACAGTGGGAGATCTGAGGCAGGAAAGAGTTTGGAGAGACCACAAGTAGAGTCTGTATATACTAACCAGAGAAGACAGTGGAGAACAGAGCTACAGTTAATGTCCTTACGTGACATTCATCCAGCAGGAGATTTGAAGCCCAGGAGTGGCAAATAAGGCCTTGATTTGCTTTCTAACCCAGGCCTGTGTAGCAGGTCCTAAGTAGATATCTGATTCTAAGTGGACTCTGTCTACTACTGCATTTGTTTGTTTTGAGATTTAAATTGTAAAGTCACCTAAACTGTTGCTATTGTGTCCTCCCCTTTTTTATCCTCCTTATTAAATAAATTCTTGTCAGTAGAAATGCTTACCTTGGATCAGCAGTTTATTCCATTGTCTGTTTCATAATTGTATTTTTGGTAAGCAAGTACAGTTTTAAAAATCACCCTGAATGGCTTCACTATAAATATTTATAATGGTTTAGGGGGAACCAATAACAGCTGGAATCCTCTGTCTCATTATATTTAGCTACATAGCAGAGATGCTAAGAAACCCTATTAGTGAATTGTGAAGATGTGTAATGGGAGGCTGGCAAGAGTGTCCCAGTTCACACTGGGCTCTGTCAGTGTACACTGACTCTCCTTAGCTGGTGTCCAGATGCACAGCAGGACTGGTGTGCATCGGTCCCAGTGCACATTGGACCCAGTGAGCATCAGTCATCTTGTGCATCTGTCCCAATGCACATAGGTCACTTTGCTGGTTTCTCTACATAGTAATGTAACAGCAGCCCTTGACTGGATACATTTGTTGCAGAACTGCCCATTTCTAATTCCCACAGGCCTAAGTCCACTGTGAAGACACAAGTCGTCAACATGATTCCAGTCAACTTTTCTAGAATGCACAGTCTTATGGAAGCAGCATTGAGCATGCTCTGCCTTGTTTCTCTGTAAAGTGGCAGGAGCTTAGCCCTTTTCAACATTTGAACAGGGTTCAACTGTATGAAAGTACAGATCAGCAGCTGGGAGTTAATTGTTAAGATATAAATAACTGGACCAGGGTATAGTTCTACAGTCTTTATTCACATGTACACAGACTGTACCTGTGTTGAGTATAACATGTGAATACCCCCTTCTGTATACATCCCAAGTGAGGGAGGATTAAAAGTGATACACCAGTTGTTGTTCTTCTACCCGTAGGTAGTAGTACCAGCAGAAAATGTAGATTAGTCATTATGGAGATGAGATTGTGTCTTCATTATCAGAGCTTACTGATACCACTTATTTCTTTTTCTGTCTTTTCAGAATGAAGAAACAAGTTTCACCATCGTGATCTCCAAGTCCATTCTAAAAGCTGCTTGTAGATTTTTCCCCCTTAAAGATTAAATCTTAAACTGCTTTAAGATCTGCTTCGGAACAATTCTTTTATTATACTGAAAAGGAACTGAACCATCTGGGATGTTTTGCAGCAGCACGCCACTGTCTGCAGAAAAGGTGTTCCTTTACGACTTTGGGCCTCTTCTGTTGGCTCATTGATTATGACCATTACCATTTCAGTACAGATGAGCTCTGTGTGTTCTTTAGCATGTTGGGATGTTCTGCTTGCCCCTGCTACAGCAATGAAAAATGATAAAGATTCCTGGTATCCTTTCAAACCTCTGGAGCACTACCTCAGTTAAGAGTACAGCTGAATTTGTATTGCGTTGGCTGGCATTGTTTCATATCTTGCTGCTGAATATTGTACAGTCACCAGCCTTATGGATTCTATCAAGAGTAAGAGGATGCTGCTGGTCAGTTGTTTCTCAGTTACTAGCTGCTCTGTGAATTTATCATGGAGATCAGGATGGGAAATGAAAGATTCAAACCAAAAAGAAGCTTGAAAGATTGGATTTCTATGGAAATATTTATGATCATTATAAAATATGTAATAGAAGCAACAGAACTCTGAAACATTTGTATAATTGTCTCTGTAGTTTTTTTTAATGCTTCAGATCGCAAAGACTTTTCCTGCTATGTGTAGGGTTACATTTATCAGCAAACCCTATTAGTTAGATTTCTTGTAACCAAAAACCACATCAGGAAATGGAAGGGTCATAAGTTTGTTTTGGACGGGATGCTGTGTCAACACTTTTAACTTCCCATAAAAGGGACAGCTTAAAATTTGGGGAGAGGATAAAAACTCCAGTCATTCTAGTAAAAATTAATGAGAAGTCATGCATACATGCTCAGTATTTGAAGATAGATGTCCTGACTGCTCTTTTTACATTTACATTACAGCTTACATTGTATTGGGGCATATTCATCCTCCTGTTGCTTCCAGCCTGCGTTTGATTAAAGAGGCTTTTAAACAATACCCTTTCAAGAGTACCTCCCCTGAGCCTCATGTGACAGTTAAAGAAAGAGTAACTAGTGTTGGACCAGGACTTGATACAGCTCAATTCCCAGGTGAGCCACCAAGCTCCCCTGTTGACATTGGGTCGGACTGTGTGTCAGCCTGACCTACCTCACAGGTAGTTAAGAGTATGGAGTAGGACAGGTACTCTACCTTGAACTCACTGGAGATAAGGCAAGATGTAAATATAATGAATAGACAGGCAATACTGTGTCATCAAAAGAATGCTTTGTATTTTTAATTAAGGGAGGAAAAGGAACCATTGCCCTACTACTCTTGTTAAATGCAATGCAAACTCAATTTGCTTCTGTGCTAAGCATTTGGATTGAAGATTGTATAACAAGACATATCTGAATGTAATCTCCACCCATTAAGTGTTGCATTGAGGTCCTGGGAGGAGAATATCATGATGAATATCTTGGTAAAAATTACATAGATAACAAGAAAATGAAGTGTCAATCCTGTTATGTTAAAAACTTCACCTTTCACCCTCAGTTAGTTTATTGAAGGTGATCATATTCCCAGCCAGTGAGAGAACTGAATCTGGCGGTTGTTGAAATCAAAAGTTAATTGTTGTTAATTGTTGTGTGATTTGAGGGAAGCTATTAGTTTCTGATGCCACAATATAGCTAGTTGGGTAGATGGTATCTAAAGTAAAGGAGATGGAATAGAGAGAGAGAAAGTTCTCTTCAATGCTACACATTTCACAAGAAGCATATGCAAAACTTACATTCTTAGTTTATAATGTTGAACCAAAATGTATAACTGATAAATTTGCTAAAAATTTTGCCTGATTTTACCTTAAATTTTGAATATTTTTTGCTATATAATATTAATGATTATAAGCAGAGTATTTCTTTTAGAGATATATAATTGTTCCTAGATATCAAGATACTAAATATATTTCTTGCCATTGTGATATGGCAAAACACTTAATTTACCTTGCTCTGTCTTCCAGTGTACACTATGTATATAGGTGTAATCAGTGATGCTGCTAGGGAAGAGAAAAATGAAATTAGAATAGTGTATGTATTTAGTCTATATTGAACCTGGCTGCTCTCCTTAATAGCCATATGCAATAAAATGTTATTTATTAAAGGAACAGTGTCTTTGAGGGCCTATATGTTAACATTGGGGGTGAGGGATCTGTTCAGGGCTACCACTGAGGGTAATCAGGTTAAGACAAAGCCAGTGGCATAAAAGAAAACTTAGTAATTGACAGATGCAGCAAAGAAAGTCTGCTGTGAAATTATCCACTGTGGAAGGCTCTAGTCCACAGAGACTGTGCCCTTTGGAGGCCATCCTGTCCCAAAATACGTGTGCCCATTTCCCCATTCTGGGGTGAAGCCAAAGCTGAAAGTAGGGACTTGCATAGAATGCAGAAAAGGTAGATAACGGAAGCACTTGTGCAGAAGCAGCTGCAGCAAGATCCCCCCCCCCCAAAAAAAGAAACTGTCCCAGCTAGGTGGAGAGGAAGAGGAAACCCCATTAGTTACCAAAGGAAAGCATGCAGTCTCACCCCTTATCACCTGGAATATTTATATGTTAAGTTTAGGAATTCATCACTTCCTTTCTGCTTGGTTTAAAGACAAAAACCAACTGTTTAAAGCCTATTCCAGGCTATGCCAGGAAAGTTCTGTGAATTGTTCAGGTACCCATGACAATCACCTTTGGTGACGAGTGGCATATCTACTACAGCCTGTTGTTTGTAGAGGCTTTTTTGTTTATGAGAATATTCTTTATAATACAGCTGTCTATCAATAAATTTTACTAGTGGAAAAACGTTACAAGGTGTGCTTTTTAATTAAAATGCATATATGTGTGGGCATGTAATTATAAGGTGTGGTCAACCTAGTTTGTTCTGATGGTGGAGGCTTCTGTACACAGAATGGCAAAGGGCATTACGCCACCTCCTGAAGCTGCCTGCTCCAAAAGAAATCCCCCACTCAGAGAAGAGCCTGGGGTCAGCAGAAGAAAATTAATTGGATTTTAATGTTTAGGTTAGACTACTGCAGGGTGCTGAATGTGGGGCTGACTTTGAAGATGGTTTGGGAAATGCCTCTTCAAGCCAAATAATGATGACATTAATTCAGTGAAGTCATTGATGACTTTCAGTATTTTGGCAACTAAACTACCATCACCATCACTTCTACCCCAATGCCCCTAGAGATGGATTAAACATTTTTTTTATAATCTTCTTGCCTTTTCTTAAGTTAAACCAATTTATGCAACTGGTTCCCAAAGTACAATGGTCTACTAACTTGTCTATTCCATTTCCATCTGAAAAACTCTGGCTACTGTAAGAATATGATTCTTTGTCATCCATGTGGAAAGAATGCCAATAAGCAACAGCTGACTTCCTGTTTGGTGTTTACAAGATTGTAAGCCAGACCCACAAACTTATAACTTTCAAGATTCACATTTATGGTTGTTAATGACCAAATGTGACCTCTGAAGAGTCCTTCCAGCCACCCACTCAGTGTGTCCTATGGATGGGAGGGTACTGCAGATGTCTTTTGCTAGTGCCCTGACCTTGGAAACCCTTTGTCTGAGGAACTGCCTTGCTCAAGAGGTAGGTTTTTGGGTGGTGGCATAAGCAGATGTGGCTGTGTCTGGCAACACAGAATCTTAACCAGTTTTTTTTAAAAAAAATACAGTACGATACTTGAATTTGTCATATCACTTTCAATTTTTTATTAAACTGTTTGGGAAAAAATATATCTGTATCAACAATGCACGAAATCTTTTTTCTCCACACTTTTAAGAGAAATTCGCTGAACACTGATGCATTTTACAAATCTGGTGGAAAAGTGCAGCACATCTCCTTCCCATCTCCCACTGATTTTTGCTCCAATGAACAAAGTCATCACCAAAACTACCCAAAATGCCACTTGAAGTGACAATATTGTTCAAAGCACATACATCCCTTTGTCCTTAATGGCTGATTTCTCCCAAGCAAGCAACACATCTAGAAAGCAGATGATTAGTTGTGTGTGTGTGTGTGTGTGTGTGTGTATTTAATACTATATGGTTAATTAATTAACAATCCTTTTCTGGATTTAATAACCTTTGATCACGGAAGCTGCTGCATTGATCTGTCTGAGATCATATATTCAAACTGTGTTGAAACCTGAAGGCCTTCCTCTGATTTCTGTAAACCAGGAGAGGGGAACATCTATCAGAACCTCCATCAGAAGCCACAAATGCTTTACTCTGTACTCTGCTATACTTGCCTATTGTAATTAGAGGGAGGAGCCAAGGTGATCCAGATGACAAGTTGGGGAGCATTCCTCAAACCCCTGGCTCAGATACAGCCTACCTTACTGGGTGAGAGGCGGTGGAGGGAAGCCACCCCCAACTGAGGGACAGTTTCCTTGAGGCGGCAGCCCAGGAGGCGGTGCTCTCCTGTTTCTTCTACTTTCTCTAATAAGGCGTGTTTGAGGAAGGGGGTCTTACAAGAACACCATTAAAGAGAAGGATGGGGAGGTCTGTCAGGCTTGATTTGGCCTCAAAGCTGGAATTTCTACACCTGTGCTGCGCATCACTCGGGTAAAATGTCTTAACTTGGAGATGCTAGAATACCAGAAAGAACTATCCTCAGGGGAGAGGTTTCCCCTCACTTCCCAGGCCACACCCTGTCTTGTTAACAGGCAGCAGGCTTTCACCATGAGTCGTAAGGGAGAGGTTGTGACACTGCCTAAATTTTACTTCAACTCAGTGTTTCTTTTGCAGAGGAAAGATAGCCTTTCAGGCAGAAATTTAGACTAATTTTGGTTGAGCCTTGACCTCAAAGCCTGGAGAAAAAAAACTTGCTGAAGAGAGAAAAATGATCATGAGGAGGGCATTTCTCTCTCTCTCTCTCTCTCTCTCTCTCTCTTCCCCCAGCTTCCTGTGCTTGGCTTCTGCATCTCCAGTAAAATATGGCAAGGCGACTGTCACTCAAGCAAAAGAGAGTGGTGAGTACGGCTATTCTACCTTCAGGTGGAAGCAAAGTGAAGTGGACCTTCAGCTGCAGCCATTTAAATCTGGCCAAATCAAAAGGCTTTGAAGGATCTGCTCATGTGCCTACCAGGTGACTTTTGCAGTTCCGATATACTTGTGTAGGTTCAAAATCATTTCTGAAAAAGAGGGTGGGAGCTGGATTTGTTACAGCAGCTCAGGCACAAAGCTCCATGCGTCTGTTCCTCTGAAACTTAGCAGACTTAGATCTCGCCTTAGGAGGAGCAATTCCCACTTCTGCCAAAAATATGAAAAAGTTATTAGCATTTCTTGATACACATGTACATGCACAGATGCACAAGATATATGCTTTTCAATATGTGTGTGTGTGTGTGCGCGCGCGCGCGTACACGCAGGAACCATCATGATATAGTGATTTGAGCATTGCACTACAATCCTGGAGACCAGGGTTTAGTTCCCTACTCATCCATGGAAACCCACTAGATGATCTTCGATGTGTCACACACTCTCAGCCCCCAGAAAACCCCATGATAGGGTCACCTTATGGTCACCATCGGTCAGAAATGACTTGAAGGCACACAAAAACAATACACATAGATAGAAGATATAGCTATAGCTTAAAAGATATACAGCACAACCCCCATCCCTGTGGTTATTTGACTGTAATTTGTCAGATACAATCCCTGCATAGGAGGTTAGTGTGGTTGAGGTGCTGCACTGTATAGAATAATCTCAACATACGGATTTATGTGTTAATTGTGTTAGTTCTCAAGCCCTTGAAGCAAGCCCCTGAACTGTTGCAAAAGACACCAAGGGTGGAACCAAATGTGGATGTGCACCTGTGAGTATGCATCCATGAACAATGGCAGTTCAAAAATAACTTTAAAATTGCATTCATGATGCAACCTGAAATATATTTGTTGAACATTTATGATGGAATAAATTCGTTAAAAAAAGATCCCAAAGAAAGCTATTAACATATATGATCGTAGCGGCGAGAATGACCTACGCAAGCAAATGGAATCAGGAAGAAACCCCCGAAATGCAAGATTGGCTAATTAAGATATATGATTTAATTGAAATGGATAAATTAACAACAATATTGTCTAAGAATTCTAAGAATTCTATGAAACAATTTAAAGAAGATTGGGAGCCAATCTTATTTATATTTGAAACCAATTGGGGAAAACTAGCAATTAAAGGAATAGAGGAATAAAGGTAAATAAAGGTGCGAGGCAAAAGGTAAAAGTAAGTATAGTAAAGGAAGAGATAAGAAGGAGTAAGAAAAAAAAAAGATATAGATAATTTAGATAAGACAACCACGGGTGAAAGAAAATACAAAAAAAAAGAAAGACAGACAGAAAAATTAAAAATGGGAGTCCTTGCGAGAAAGCAATCGGGGGGGAAATTGAACTAATAAAGAACCAATGATATAAAAAGAAAGTAGAGATATATGGAAACAAGTAGGTAGTATAATTTATTGTTGGACAATATTAACTAGGAATAACCAATACGAACAGAGAAAGAGAATAAGGGAAGAATATTATAGGAAGAAATAACTGTGTAATTATATAACCGGATGACCGATTGTCGTTGTTATTGTTGTATGGATAAAATAAGAAAAATATGAGTGGTAAATACAAATAGATGGATAAGAACTGGATATGGATGATGAGTAGAAGAGATTTGATTTTGATAAGAGGTTTCTTTTATGTTATGTTACGTATAGGGTCTTTGGTATTTAATATGTTTAAAATGGAATAAGATGTGAAGATTAAAAATGGTTATATTGTTATTTCTGTTAATAAAAAGATTTGAAAACAAAACAAAAATAACTTGGTTTCTGCAGCCTTGAACTTTAATACAACCACCACAAAAATGTCCAACTGTGTTCCTAACACCAACTTGATTCCAGCCACAGTCTGCAAATTTAATCCAATTCTTGTGAAAAACAACAGGGTATTCTTTTTTAAAAATCTTCCAGTTATAATTCATGGGCGGAATAGAAACAATTTTAATTTTGTAGCCAAATTTTGGACTTGGACCCAAGTCAAACTGGACAGATTTCAAATTGTTCTGAAATATATCAGACTGTTTTCCAAACTGCTAAATTAGAATCTGAACCAAATCTTGTGATTGGTGCCTACAAACTATCAAATAGTTAAGTAACTCAATTAATCATGCACAAATAATTAACAAATAATTTATTGTAGACTTGGAATTTCTGCCAACCATCCAGGAGATAAGAGGATATGAGGAGTAAGCAGCACCTTTTTTGAAGAGGAAAAAAGAAGTTACTTTTAAAAGGAAAAATATTAAAAAGTTTAATTTTGAGATCTCCATGTACAGATAGTCACAAGATGCCATGAGAGATGTGTGAGCAAAATGAAAATTCTCCCTCTTCAAACCTGGTGGAAGCAAAGTGTTGGTGCACTCAGAAATATTCCGCAAGAATCAACTGTGCTTACATTTGGCTAGGTGGCCTAAGCAGGGAGAAGAGGAATCAGAATGGCTGGCAGGGAAGAAGTTTCTGGATTAAGATTTAACTGAGTGATTTGGGAGAAAACGGTATGATCTTTATACGAGTTTGAAGGGGGAAAATGTAATTTTAGAGGAATATATTTACAGATCTATAAACTGGGATCGAAGATACGTTTTGTGTCTTGATTCGTTACAAGAGAACCGGGAGCATTCCCCTGTTTATCTCCAGCGTTTGGTTTTCAAAGAAAGAAAAACTGTGGCGTATGGCTGCATCAGAGCCCCATCTGTGCATAGGAAATAAAGAAGGCTTTCTCAAGCTTTGTTGTGTATCTCCTCTAAAATGAAGATATGTTTTCTGTGACATCATCTTTCATTCTTTGCTTTTTGATATCTCTCTTCCAAATAAAGGGTTGTGGTGTCGCTGTTGTTGTTTTGAGGTGTCGATACTTCTTATGTGAAGTCTGACTGTAACAATGATCTGCTTTCAGCTTCCCAGTTTAGAGGTTTTTCTGTCACGCTCTGTAGGCTTCTAAGTGGCTCTACCAACAGAGCGGGCACATGTATATTGCAGTGGTGCATGCACATGATGAACTATGCAGTTCAAACAATTCTTTAAAAAAAAAAGAAAGAAAACGCTTGCTCTGAGGGGAGTGAGTTGCAAACTTGCTCTCATGACGAAATCCATAGGAATATCAGGCTTTACACTGATTCCCTAGACGTCACCCTAGACTGTGTCCACATTAGTTATCCAGAAGTGTTCAGATGCACACTTTGTTGGAAAAAAAACTCTCTTAGGCCATTTCTGCACTAGCCTGTTATAGCGCTATGATTCCACTTTCAACATCCTATGGAATCCTGGGGTTTGCAGTTTCGGGAGGGGCCAGGTGGCCCCTCCCGAAACTGCAAACCCCAGGATTCCATAGGATGTTGAAAGTGGAATCATAGCGCTATAACAGGCTAGTGCAGAAATGGCCTTGGTCTTGGTCCACTTTTAAACACTGTATAAATCCTACACTGTGAAACATTATAATAATTGCTGTAACTTAACACACCTACACCCTTCAGGAACTCCAACCTGATTGCCTCTCTGTTGTAACAAGAACACTGGGCTGCTCTGGTTCAGTACCCACCCCTGCAGTTCCACAGCGAAACATAATTACCTACAGAAGATTACTGCTGTGGCAATTTACACCTTGTTAAAGGCATGGGGTTTTTTTTCTATCAAGTTGCATCATCATTTTAAAAAGAATGTTGGCATTTGCAGGCCAAGACAGTTCTGTCTGTGTTAAGGGTTAATTGTGTTCTTGTTTACTGCGCTATCCTTCTCTCTGCTGTCCAGCTGTTCCCAGCCATAAAGCAGATAAGAGTTTGCCTGAGAATCTCTGCAGCTTCGCTTCTCTCATAACAAAGGTGTGTTTAGTCTAACGAACTTCCCTGTCTCATGGTGTGAAAACTTGTTGACATGATTCTACTTAAGAACAGCCTGAAAACAGGCAGTGTCTCTTTCTGTGTTTTTTCTCTTCATGTATTCTCTTTACTGTCTGTGTTCAGACATGGATTTTACATAGATTTGCTGGATATGTACTCATGCTTCTCTTCAATAAACTGGGTAGGTTTTAGTCAAAACCGGCTGGCCTTATTCACTGGCAGTTTTATGGGACTGAACAAGTATTTTGTCTTGCTTTTAGGGACAGTTTAATTGTGGGTCATGCTAAGGTTCTACAGCATGCCCCCCCCCTGCATTTTCCGACAGGTCATGGGCCGCAGCTTACGCTCGCGCTGCGCATCCTAGTACTGCCAGGGGCCGGACTGTTTTTGAGGCCAGTTTTTGATTGATGGTGCCTGTCTGCCGGTGTGATTTTTCAAGGCTTGTGCTGCGGCTGCTGCCGGGGATCGCAAAGCCATGGTGCAGAGGTTAATTAGTAGCCTGCCTCTAACGAGGCTGAACTAATTTGTATGGGTTTTAAAATAAGCATTGCTGAGGACAGAAATTCAAGACCTGGCAGAAACTCACTTGGGGGAATGAATATCGTGTGACATTATTCAACCAGTTTGTGTTGCTACTAGGAAATTGCAAACATACCTATGGATGTACCAGGTCAGATGTTACTTTTTTTCACATGAATGGCCCATTGAACAATGGAACACATAGTCTAAAATAATAGGGCAAACTGAGATGTTCTTTCACAGTTGTAGCAATAGTGCTCATTCGCTGGACTTAATAAACTGCAATATCAATGCAATAAACACATAGGCTTGGCCTGTTGGTATTTCTGTAATTAGCTGCAAGTCCCAGGACAGTGATAGGGCAGTCAATACAAATAATATTTTGACTTCATGAAGAGATTAGAAAGCATCTAACAGGATGAGTGGCATGATTTGCCTTTCATTAGCTGACCTTCTATGCTTGCAGATTTGTCGTGTTTTTCTGCTGCTGGCAATTCGCAACACACAGGAAACTAATCTTGTACAATAACTAACTTCCTGTACTCAGATGCTAAATGGAGCCAAATGGATTGGTGCCGGAAGGGCCTCCTTAACAGTTCCTGTGAAACAGCACTGAGCACAGCAAGTGGATGCTGAGACTAGTTATTGATTTGGCAGTGCAATTACGTTCAGATTTGATTGCCTAGCACTAGAAGGAGGAGGAAGAGAATGCTGCCTGCCTGCAGAACATTACAATTTTAAAATAAAAGTGTGGTCTGTATTTTGAAGTATTCAACATATTCATATACCCGTGGTAATTTTAAGAGATAGTTATTACTTGATGAGAGTTCAACTGCAGCTGCAGCTATAATACTTTCTCAAGTGACAATGAACCATGTTTGAGAATAAACTCCTTCAAGCAAGAGTGTTTTTTATACTTTACTTTCACATCAAAAAGGCTTACCAGAATCCTATAAGACCTGCTATGTTAACTAACTTTGCATATACCTGGCTACATAGCACGGGTGTGTAATGGTGCATAATGGGATACCAGCAAAACTGCCAGATGTCCATCAGGATGAACACATTCTGGTGTGGGCACTGATATCATAGAATCATAGAAATGTAGAGTTGGAAGAAACCACACGGGCCATCCAGTCCAACCCCCTGCCATGTAGGAACACCCTCAAAGCACTCCCAACAGATGGCCATCCAGCCTCTGCTTAAAAACCTCCAAAGAAGGAGACTCCACCACACTCCGAGGCAGCATATTCCACTGCCGGACAGCCCTGACTGTCAGGAAGTTCTTCCTGAGGTTCAGGTGGAATCTCCTTTCCTGCAGCTTGAATCCATTGCTCCTTGTCCTGGTCTCTGGAGCAGCAGAAAACAAGCCCTCTCCTTCCTCTACATGGCATCCCTTCAAATATTTAAATATGGCTATCATGTCCCCTCTTAACCTTCTTTTCTGCAGACTAAACATACCCAGCTCTCTAAGTCTATCCTCATAGGGCATGGCTTCCAGGCCTCTCACCATTTTGGTCGCCCTCCTCTGGACCTGCTCCAGCCTGACCATGTCCTTCTTGAATTGAGGTGCCCAGAACTGGACACAGTATTCAAGATGAGGTCTAACCAAAGCAGAGTAGAGTGGTACCAGTACTTCCCTCGATCTAGACACCATACTCCTATTGATGCAGCCGAGAATTGCATTGGCTTTCTTGGCTGCCGCATCATACTGCTGACTCATGTTCAGCTTGTGGTCTATTAAGACTCCTAGATCCCTTTCACACATACTGCTATCCAGCCACGTGTCCCCCATCCTATATTTCTGTATTCCATTTTTTCTACCTAAGTGTAGGACCTTACACTTCTCTCTGTTGAATTTCATTTTGTTAGCCTTGGCCCAGCTCTCCAATCTATCCAGGTTATTTTGAATTTTGATCCTGTCCTCTGGCGTATTAGCAACCCCTCCCAATTTGGTGTCATCTGCAAATTTGATGAGCATGCCCTCTATTCCTTCATCCAAGTCATTGATGAAGATATTGAGCAGCACTGGGCCCAGGACAGAACCCTGTGGCACCCCGCTAGTCACTTCTCTCCAGGATGAAAAGCAGCCATTTGTGATCACCCTTTGGGTTCGGTCGGTCAACCAATTACAAATCCAACTAACAGTAGCTCTGTCCAGCCCGCATTTTACTAGCTTCTTTGCAAGAATGTCATGGGGAACTTTGTCAAAGGCCTTACTGAAATCGAGAGATGCTACATCCACAGCATTCCCTTCATCTATCAAGCTAGTAACTCTGTCATAAAAAGAGATAAGATTAGTCTGGCATGACTTATTTTTGAGAAATCCATGTTGACTTCTCATGATTACCGTGTTGCTTTCTAAGCAATTAGAAACTGACTGCTTAATGATCTGCTCCAGAATCTTTCCGGGTACTGATGTCAGGCTGACTGGGCGATAATTATTTGGGTCCTCTTTTTTTCCCTTCTTGAAGATGGGGACAACATTTGCCCTCTTCCAATCTGCTCGAACTTCTCCTGTCCTCCAAGATTTCTCAAAGATTATAGCAAGCGGTTCCGAAATGACCTCTGCCAGTTCTTTTAATATCCTAGGATGCAATTCATCTGGCCCTGGAGACTTGAATTCATCCAGCGTGGCCAGGTATTCCTGTACCACCTCTCTACCTATTATGTGCTGCATTTCCCCTGCTTCCTCCCCTGCTCCCCAACCGCCAGGTTGAGTGCTTGTATCCTTCTGGGAAAAAACTGAGGCAAAGAAGATGTTAAGTAGTTCTGCCTTTTCTCTTCCCCCAGTTAGTAATTCGCCATCTTCTCTGCACAGTGACCCTATCGTCTCCTTCTTTTTCCTTTTGCTGCGGACATATTTAAAAAAGCTCTTTTTATTGTTTTTGATGTCTCTGGCCAGCCTAAGTTCGTTCTGTGCTTTAGCCTTTCTGACCTCCTCCCTACATCTCCTGGCTACTTGCTTAAATTCTTCTCTGGTGGTTTCCCCCTTCTTCCATTTCCTGTACATGTTTCTCTTAACACTTAGCTCAACTGAGAGTTCTTTAGTCAACCATTCTGGTTTCTTCAGATGCCTTCCATTTTTCCTCCTTATTGGCACAGTTTTAGACTGTGCCTTCAGTATCTCCCTTTTAAGGAACTCCCATGCCTCCTGAACTCCTTTCCCTTTCACTATTCTTGGCCACTGAATTCCAGCCAGCAGCTCCCTAAGTTTACAGAAGTCCGCTTTTTTAAAATCTAAGATGAGTGTCTGGCTACACTTATCTTCTCCTTCCCACTGAATGCCAAATTCCAATAGGGCATGGTCACTCCCCCCTAAAGATCCAACCACTTCTACCTCATTAACAAGGTCATCCCTGTTGGTCAGGATCAGATCTAGAATATTTAATCCCCTTGTCGCCTCTTCCACCTTCTGGACCGTGTAATTGTCTGCAAGACAAGCAAGAAACTTGCTGGACCTTGCTGTCTTGGCAGAGTTTGACTGCCAACATATATCCGGGTAATTGAAATCTCCTGTTATTACTGTATCTCTCCTTTTTGAATGTGCAGTCATTTGGTTGAGGAAGGCGTCATCAAATTCCTCAGTCTGGGTTGGAGGTCTGTAGTAAACCCCCACCAGAATACCCCTATTGTTTCTCGCTCCCTTAATTCTTACCCAGATGCTCTCGACCTGGCTTTCTGGGTTTAAGTCACGGATCTCTTCACAGGTGAAAACATCCTTGACAAACAAGGCTACTCCTCCTCCTTTCTTGTTTGGTCTATTTTTACAAAATAGGCTATACCCCTCTATTCCTACATTCCAATCATGAGACTCATCCCACCAGGTCTCAGTGATGCCTATCAAATCGTATTTATTTTGTTGTAGTAGGAGTTCAAGTTCATCTTGCTGGTTTCCCATACTCCGTGCATTAGTGTAGAGACACTTAAGTCCCCGGGCCCTTCCTGCAAGTCCTGTACTATAGTTTCTACTCCTCCCGCCACTGGCCGCTTGTACTACTTGTCCAATATCATTTGGGCCTTTTCCCCCTGCGCTCGGCGAGTCCTGGCCTTGAATAATATTGTCTCCCTCCCCAGCGGAACTTAGTTTAAAGACCTCTGAATCCTCCTTGCGAGACTGTTTGCAAAAACATTCCTGCCAAGTTTCGTGAGGTGCAGCCCATCCCTTGCCAGAAGCCCACGTTCATGGAAATTCAGGCCGTATTCCAAAAACCCAAACCGTTGCCAGCGGCACCATGTGCGGAGCCAGTTGTTGACCTCTGCTATTGCCCTTTCCCTACGTGCGCCATATCCTTGAACAGGGAGGAGAGACGAAATATCCACCTGCACACCAAGGTCCTTAAACTTCGTCCCCATAAGCTCGTAGTCCTTTGCGATGTGGTAAAAGCTGCTCCTCGCAGTGTCATTGGTTCCGACATGAACCACAATGAGGGGCTTATGATCAGTGGGCTTGACCAGCCTGGTTAGCCTCTCCGTTATGTGGTTGATCTTGGCCCCAGGAAGACAGCAGACCTCTCGATTGAGCTTGTCCGGTTTGCAAATTGCCGTTTCAGTTCCTCTGATATGGATCAGGCCCTTTGCTAACCTTCCTACATAGAAACATAAAAGCAGCTCTCTACTGGATATCGGCATCACACAATTGTGCAATTCCAATTCTCACAGATGTATATCCACTTGCTAAAATGTAAGGCCCCATCAAGATTCCAAGAAACTATTACCCACAGAAGAGATTAAAAATATATATAAATAAATGATTAAATATTACTATTTATACCAATCAACTAATTGATCACTATAAGAAGGTGTTGACATCAGAATATGTCATTTATGATATAACTCCCAATGTAACTGAATACTGCAAAGATTTTCAATCTTTATCCAGTCTTACAATATATGCTTATCAAACATAACATCCCTGTACATGTACAAAAAGAGCCCACATATAGGGCTCTGAGACCACAATATAATGCAAAAAACTATTATTGATAATAGACAATCAACAGACAATGATGTACAAAAAAAGTATTTAGATGTGCAGTAATGGTATTACTATTTAGATGTAATGACAATGAGAAATTTAAATGTCCTCTTATGAGAAACAGAATTGTGACAGTAACAAAAACAAGCCCACAAGCCTATAGTATTCAGTTACATTGGGAGTTCTATCATAAATGACATAATCTGATGTCAACACCTTGTAATTGTGATCAATTGGTTGGTTAGTATAAATAGTTATATTTGATCATTTCTTTGTTTTTTAGCCCTCTTGAGGATAGACTTGAGGGGGGAGTATTTCTAGATTTTTTTCATTTTCCCTCTAGATTCCAGCCACATTTGTTTGTCTCATGTTAAAGTCACCTTAAGGTCCGGTTACTAAAACCAGGAAGGGGATGGGAGCTATGGGGCAAGGTGATTGATAGGAGCTAAAAGCCTGATATTGGAGGAAGCAACCAGGAGAGGGAGTACATCGTACACCCCATGGAAAAAATGGGGCTTTCCATCCGTTCAGTGGCCTACAACCTCTGTGCTTCTGGTGACTTTTCAATGGCTTTCTTTTTTACATTTTGCACCTTACTGTTGTTTAGCATGCTTATACATGGTTCTGCTAGCCCTGCCAATAGACTGTGAAAGATGCCTTCTACTATCTATGAAGACAATTTCTCCTGTACCGATCTCCAGTCCAGGAACCAGAGAACTTACAGTGGGCCACTGTAAGACACAAAAGTTCAGAGGAGACTTGTGAGGCTGGGAGACACATGCCTTCTCTGTTGCAGATGTGTGTTCTTTTGTCTTTTCCTTCCTTATCCCACCTTTCTCTCACTAGAGGATGTAACCCTGACCCAAGCATTTTCCCCATGGCATATTGAGGCCGCAGGGCATTTCATTTTTTAATTTCTATGGTGTGTATAAACATTGTAGCGACTGCTTCTCCTTTACTTCCACTTAGGGATTCCAGCTTCTTGTGACAAGCATTCCATATAGCCTTTGACACTTCTGATGTATTCTCGGTAGATGATGCACCATGGTTGAAATGCAGGGCACTGTGTGGATTCACGTGTGTGCGTGTGCGTGTGCGTGTGCCTGGCTGTTTGTTGTGTGCCTTCAGTCTTAGTTCGGCCCCCATCCTTGCAGGGTCACTGAGTCCCAGGCCATTTCCGCACTAGACTGTTATAGTGCTATGATTCCACTTTCAATCTCCTATGGAATCCTGGGGTTTGCAGTTTCGGAGGGGCCAGCCAGCCCCTCCTGAAACTGCAAACCCCAGGCTTCCATAGGAGGTTGAAAGTGGAATCATAGCGCTATAACAGTCTAGTGCAGAAATGGCACCAGTGAATCTAATCCATGTTGTTGTGCATCTCCAAGTCATTTCTGACTTGTTGCGGCCCTAAAGCACACCTATCACAGGGTTTTCTTGGCAAGATTTGTTCAGAAGGGGTTTGCCTTTGCCCTTCTCTGAAGCTGAGAGAATGTAATGCACTCAAGGTCATTCAATGGGATTCCATGGCCAAGCAGGGATTTGCAGGGACTCTGGTCTCCAGAGTTGTAGTCGAACACTCAAATCGATGAACTACACTGGCTCTCAACTGTTGCTCTATTTCTCCCTCATTGTCAACTCTGTCCAGCACCAGTTCTCTAGGATTTCAGGCAGGATTCTTTTCCAGACCTGTATGGGGATCCCTAGGATTCCCAAAGGGTCTCCACGTGCAAGCCAAGCCTGTGGCTTCTGAAATTAGATGAGATCAGAGTATGCTAAGAATGGAACATACATTCAAATCTTCTAGGGGAAAAACCAAACAGAAAAGAAAAGGGCTTCTTGAGCATCTGAAACAGACCCTTTCTTATTTCTCCCCAGTACTTGAAAGTACATTTGAGAACTTTTTCTGCTCCCCATATTTTTCCCTCTCCTCACAGGGCAAGTGGGAGCAGCCCAGTGGGGACGATTGTCACAGGCTGGATCCCACTAGCCAGTGCACAAGAACAACATTTGCACCATTCTCATCAGCTGTCAGAACACAGGTGATGAGGCTATAACTTCCCCAGTCCTTGTTCAGCTCCTTCCAACAATATCACATGGAGGAGGGCCGGGTAGCTGAGAGGCAATTGTGGAAGGTTCCCCTACAGCTCTGGAACATTCTCTAAACCCCTGTCCAGCAGATGACTGTAGGTATTGATGTCTTGAATCCTCCACACACATCTGAAAGAACAGCTAATTTAACTAAGCACTCCCCTGAGGTCCCAGGTGTCAAAATGTAGTTACACCGATAATTCCCTGAAAATAATGTAACTATTTACTTTTGCAGTTCTCAGGAATAAGTAAAATATATACTTTTAGTTACTTTAAAAACAATGAAATCAAAATGCTACAAGCTGCTGTAGTGTAGCACATCTCAGTAGTCTCAAAGAATGCTGACTGGAATCCTGTTGGTTAGCCCCGGCAGAATAGAAGAATTCACTGCACTGTTGAATGGTGACTCAACACATAGGTAAAGTCAATTGATTTGTGGGTCTTTTCTAGTCAGGATTAGTTATAGGGTTTAAAGGCATTTAAAATAAGCGGCCATGAACACATGCAATGAGCAACATTTTTAAAGATAGCTAAGTACTAATAATAGAATGTCACAACAATATACTCAGACCTGCCCTTTCCCAGCAACGGTACTCAAGAACAATGTGCAGAAGTATTTATAAATTTTAAAATGTACAGTTCAAGTGCTGCTTTCAGAATACAATGTTGTTCCCTCTCAGAAAATCCAGTTGGGAAAAGGAAATATATAGAAGTCTTCCCTGTTTCTGTGGAGGCACAAGGGAAGCAGCAGGTCCTTGGACTCTCACTGTAGTTCTGGCAGGGCTATGGATAGGTGAGGCTCAATGATGAAGTCAGGTCGAGTTTAGGCATGGTAGGGTCTTGCCTTGTGAAGCCAGCTCCCGCTAGAGCTGACCAAAGCAGGGGAGCAGAACTGTTCAGGACCTTGGACAGAGTTCCCCAGAAGCTGTCTGGTTGCAGCGGATTGTCATGGAAGGAGCTCTCCTGCCAACAGGGGACTTTCAGTAACAGAGAGCTTAGGTAGGCTGATCAACTCAGCTTTCTCAGAAGTTCCACCCCTACCATCTTTTAGCTGCAGCCCTTAAAGTGTCCATGTTCCTTAACATGATCTCAGGCTTCTTCATGAATGAACAGGCTGGGAGGACTTGCAAATGGGTGGTAACAGAAAAATGATAATGCACACAGTGACACAAAATCTTTCACATGAAAGCGGATGGCTCTGCTTTCACTGAAAGCAGAGCCATCTGCTTTCACTGAAGGAAAGTAAATCGAATGGCTCAGATCATGAGCACAGAACTGCAGAGTGAAGAAGAAATCTCCCTATTGCTATGCAGACTGTTGTCTGGCTGTTATGCTTGAGGCCAGACCTTTCTATAGAGATATACTCTCTTTATGAAACTAATGAAGCATTCGGCCAGCAATGCTGTAAGGAAACTGAGACCCTGCTTAAAGAACACTATATTATGATAGGTACTCACCAAAGCTGGATCGCTGCCTGATCTGGGGACAGTTATGATTCTAGAAGCTTTAAAGAAATCTCTGCCATAACAATATTCCATCAATTTTAAGATAAGACATAAGCACATCTCTGAAAGTTTTGCAGAATTCCCCAGTAAAACCATCAATTTCTAGGGATTCCCCTGATTTGAGACATTAGGTGGCTTCCTTGATAGCTCAAGAAATATTATTATTATTATTATTATTATTATTATTATTATTATTATTACTATTACTATTATTATTATTCCCCTTTTTTCCCAGATCAAAACAAATGTAGCTACAAATTCAGAGCGTGCAAGTTAAAAATGTAATGAAATTATCAAAAACTTAAAACCAGTTGAAAATAGATCCGGCAGAACCAACAGGAGCACCCTCCTCCTACACACTTATCTTGGGGCATTGCTTCTCCATCATGATGACCAAAGCTGTCTCTGTCTCATAGTCAGATCTGAAAGTAGAGTGAAACGATCTAGATAACCTGTCTCGTCCAGAAGCCCCTGGAACTGGGAGGCTACCACGTGCTCCAGTACCTTGCCTAAAAGGGAATGCTGGAACTTACAAGATTATTGTAATTACAAGTGTTGTGAGATATTTAAAAAGCTTTATTATTATAAGCGTAAGAAAACTGTTCTGTAATAACTATAATAAAAGTTTTTAAAGTGTTTTAAAAGGCTTAATTTTACAAGTGTTACAAGCTTTGCGGTTGTAACTGCCTGAAGGAGGTTAAGACTGAAAATGCATTCTGAGATTACGTTCTCAGGGAGTTCCAACTTTGGTATGGAAGTCTCAGAAGACTGTGTTAATGTTCCTGGGAATGCCAGCAGACACCCCAAAGCCATGTTTTACTACAACAATACAGTGGCCCCTCCACATTGGCGAGGGTTAGGGGCATAGAACCCTTGCAAAAGTGGAAAAATCATGAATAACTCCCACCCCTGTGATTCCCTTCCGGAGCTCCCCCTCCCATTCCTTTGCCTTTGGTCCCAGCATTGGGGAGGCAGGGGAGAAAAAGACACAGTGGCCCTTTCCAGACGTGGGGGAGCAGCCGCACGAAAACGCTACTCACCGGACTTCTTCAGCGTCCGGGTGAGTCCGTCGGGATGAGGAGCAGTGCGAGCTCGTAGCTCCACACTGCTCCGGCGTCCAAAATGGCGGCTTCCGGTTGGTGGAGGCTCTCCACCAACCGGAGAAGCTCGCCAGTCTAAAGCCCGCCCCCGGCAGATCTGCAGGCATGCACTAGTGCGCGCCTGCAAATCTGCACCGGAGCGCAGTGACGGAGCGACACGGAGTCGTACGCTCCATGCTTTTTAAAAACCTCTAAAAAGAGGTTTTTAAAAAGCACGCTGCGCGACCAGTTCCGGTCGCTTCGGAGCTGACTGAGGTGTGGAACTACAAAAAGTAGTCCGCCCCAGTCCACTCTACGGTGCAGAAGACCTCCATCAGAGGTCGCTCTGCACCGTTTCAATTGCCCCGTATGGAAAGGGCCAGTAAAGGGCTTACTGGTACTTTCCACTCAAAGGGAGAAGAGCAGAGTTCTTCCTTTCTGATTACTTCCATCTTGAAAAGGGAGAGTAGGAGCAAAGAGAACACCTGACCAATCAGCAGCCATTACACAGCAGAAAGTGCAGCCACAAGGGAGAGAAGACATGCCTCCAGCAGTGGGAGAGGGGTTTTGCTCACCCGAAGAGAGAAAATGTCCATTTTAAACACAAGCCTGGCATGAGGAATGAAAGAGAATGGGGAGAGGAAAAGTGGGGAGGCAAGCACATGCCCTGCAAATAATCAAATTCGCAAAGATAAAATCTTTTGTTGAATATTAAATTAAATTGAAATGCAGAGGGAGGACTGCACCACAAAAAAATTCTAGCCAATAAATGAGAATGTGTATTTCTAAATTCATAATACTGTGTCCAAAGACTGAAATGTTGACTGTGTGGGAACCAATATCTCATACACAACCTTGCTTCTGGTTCATTTATGGTTTGTAGAAAGTTTATTTGCTTCGATAAAACCTCCTTCGCCCACTTTTTGGGTTATTAATCCAAAAACTCTTCCATATAAAGACTCCTCTTGTCACTGCTTTAAAGTTGTGCCAAAGCAGCACTTCGCTAACAAGGTCAGTAATATTCCTTACAAAATCCACCAGCCATTACAGGAGGAAGTATCCACTACCTTCTTTGTGCAAAGAATCCTCTCGTGCTCAACTTACCTTTCTGCTGCCAGCGGCCCTCCCCATATCCATTTAGTAGTTAGGGGAGGACAGGGCAGCCAGGAAGCATGTGGATGTGTTCCTTCAGCCAGACATAGAAAAAAGACACTTCCTCTAAGACCTCCTGAAGTGCCCAGAGGTCTGAGAGAATGATGTTGTCTTTGTGTGTCCAACTCTACAAATTCAGCTGGGTGCTGCCTGGCTGTCTCCACCCTCCGTTTCTGAGGCCCAAGAGCTCTCTGGCTGAGAATTCTAAAGGCTCCTCCCTAAACTGCAAACCCTGGGATTCCATAGGATGTTGAAAGTGGAATAATAGCACTATGACAGTGTAGTGCAGAAGGGCCCTAGATTTCCCCTCAACTTTCAGTTCATTGCCTTCTTAACAAGTTTTCATCACTCTGGGAAAAAAGGTTATTCAGCAGACAGAAACATAGATCCTTAAAAGAATGATAACATTCTAAAAAGAAATGGACAAAAGGTAAATTTCTTGATTTCTGATTTCTTGTTCCTAATGTGACTGAGATGTTTGTCTGTCCTAACCTTTAGCTAATCCCTATATATTTTTCCTGTGTATAATTTATTACAGGGATAATACTGTGTTTCTCACATGAAGGGTAAACAGTGGCAATTTGTCTTCCACCAGTAAGATCAAGTTGAGTCGAAAGCCCTCAAGGTCAAAGTCATTGATATAGAAGGCCAAAGATGGAGAAGTAACAGGTTGCTTGCAGGTGATTGCCAGCGGAGCTGAGGGTTCTGATTTGAAACAATTTGGTGAACACATTTATTCAGGAAGAACTTGAAACATCTGCTGACTATGATCTAGAAACTGAGAGGGGACATCACTCTAGTAACACCCCCCTCCCAGAAATTATAAAGGTAAATTAGACCAACATTCAAAAAGCTGTAAGAAACAATGTTTTTAATTTGGATTTAATAACAGTAATGGAAGGAGTAGTTTGCAAACATTCAGGATGACAATTCCAGGAATGTAGAGCAGCAAGAGAAAAGGGGCAAAGCTAAGCCAAAAAAAAAAATAGAAGGGAAATCCTTGATTGGGTATGAAACAGAGAGTTCATAAATCCCAAGTAGGGTAGTAAAGAGAAATGGAGGCTGAAAGACAGTGAGCAGCTAACTAACATGGGGCTTTAAAAGTTAAAACAGGAAGCTTGTATTGGATCTTAAAAGAGATAGAAATCCAGTGAAGAAACTTCATTAAAACAATGGTTCAAAAAGATAATCTTAGCAGTATTATGTTGAATAGAAACTAGGGTAGTAAGATGATTTAATGGAAGATCAATCAAATGAAAAGAATAATAAAGTCAAGAGTTGCTACTTTGTGTTGTTCAAGAAAATACATGTATAATTTCCATGTTGTTTATTGGAAACACAATAGGCTAGTAAAACAAATGTTGCTGGAGTTAATACCTTGCTTTAGCTACTTTGTTATATAGTAGAACACAATAAGCTTCTATTCTTGATGCCCATTGGTGGTTCATCCAGGTTTACACCCCATTTGCTAATTGCCAAATAGGTTTTCTTTGGTTGGAGCAACTCCTGTCTACAGTCACTTTGATCTTTAGAATTTCACCCTTGGTCTTTGATATTCTAATTTTAACCCCCACCATTGTATCCTCCAGCCTAATCCTCGTAAATCACCCTCTGATTGCTATCATCTAAGCACAACAACCAAATATTATTTACCTAAGCCAGTTAAATGCTATTTATTGCCCCAGTCAATAAACAATACTGATCATTTGGTCTCTAAGACTCCAGTCTCTACTAAGTCTCAATTACATTCCCATTGTTCCTGTCATACTCAACATTTCTACATACTGACACACACACACATACACACACACACACACCACATTCCACAGATCAAGTACATGTCTAGGAGAAATAACAACATGACAAATAATCAACATGGAAAATGATCACGATTCAAAAGTATAAAATCTTTGAAAAGGAAGCAGACAGAAATGAAAATAATTATCACACATGACATGTGTAACTTTAGAGTGGATGACGAAAATACCAGCTGGAATTCACTAAGGCAATTACAAATGTGTAGCCTAAAGTCATGCATTCATGACTGGTTCATATGCATGATCCCAATGCATTCACTAGTTTAGAGAATACACAGGGACAGTGAAAATTCACCGGTCCTCACTTACTGAGCAGCAGTTACTGTGAGCAATAGGGGTCTATTCCCCTGTTGATCAGGAAGCAGCTGACTGAGGTTTCCACTCCTCCTCCTGCAAGTGATCTCTAGTGTGAGGGGCAATTGCAAGAGGGAGCCTGCTTTTAGCTGTTGCTGCAGAGATCGCTCATGGGAGGGGGTGGCAAGAGCACTCATCTGCTTCCAGGTTGATGGGGGAACAGAGCCCATCACTCACAGTGGCTGCTGCCTAATAAGTGAGGATACACAACTAAGGTGGTCATATCGCTAAGTAGGTGATACAGAACTGTGGCCACTGAAGTAGTTAAGATTTTCTACAATTTGACTAAACTGAGACTGTCCTACTTTGGACTTACCATAAGACAACATGACTCATTATTAAAATATAATAATGCTTGGTAAAGCAGAAGGCAATAGGAAAAGAGGAAGGCTACACTATGAGTGGCTTGATTCAATCAAGGGAGCTGCAGCCCTGAGTTTGCAAAACCTGAATAGGAGTGGCAGTAACAAGACAGAAGTGAGGTGGAGGTCTCTAATTCATGGGATTGCCACCAGCTGAAGCTGACTTGATGGCAGTGAGCAACAACAACGGGAACATTTGAAAGTAGTGTAGAAGAGGAAGGCTTAGGGGAAAACCTGATGCTGAGTTTATGCAGGGCCTGTTACCAGTAGCCAGTTTTTTTAAATTCAGCCTACTATGTGTTCATGTTGACATGCATACTTGTTTCTGTGGTTGGAAGGAGTAGAAAGGAGAAGCTGGCTGTTGCGTGGGACTTATCCATTGATCTTGCATGACATCTAGTGTTCACTTTAAAATAATGCTTCTGAGTTGTGATGTTATGAAGCCACAATAACAGCAAAACTTTGCGCCTCAGAAACTTCCAATTCAGAGAAGGCCCCACAATTGAAGAAACAATCTTACCTAACTAAACTGATTCAATTTTCAGAAACATAGCCATAGCCATATTTAGAGGAAAAGCAACAGAAAGTTTTGAGTGGCACCTTAAATACCAACAAACTGTTATGGCATATAAGTTATGGCAATCCACTTCAGCAGAAGTAAAACACATTCTCTTTGCTGGTCAGGATCCATATGCACAATTGAGGACTGGGAATTATAAACATTAAGATCAGAGAGAGTTTGCCTTAACAGAGGCATGAGCTTGCAACAGGAGTTAGTACCATTATATGTATGTCAAGAGAGTACTGAAAAGCACATATAAAAGTAGGAAACATAAAGGAGACAAGCCCCACATGCTAAAAGATGGTTGGCTGTTTATTTCTTTAAAAAGCCCAACACTTTTTGGCCTACATAAGAAAAAGGTCTTCTTCACAGGCTAAAAACAGAACACAAATACACATCTTTTTAGATATATGAAAAGACAGGACAACACTAAATTGAACATATCCTGTCAAAATATAAGATAACATTATTTTTCATGTCAAAAACATACATACCAGTCAACAGCAATTGTTGGAGTTGTAGACACACACTCCAAAAGTCTGGACTGTTAAGCATAAAAAGAACAGAGTCTACTTTTTATTGTTTATACATATTTCAGATAGTAATCATGAAGGAAGAACCAATGATACCTGTTGAAATCGGTCACAAGGATGTCTGATGCAGTCTATCTGGGCAATTACTCAGCTTGTTAATGATTTTATATTGTAATCATTCTCTACTGCCTTTCTATTAAAGATTGTAAGTCCAAATCCTCAGACCTGATGGCACCAGGGATTTCAGTTTTAGAATCCATTCCACGTCTTTTTTCTTCAAAACATTGTCATTGTTATTAATAATATTTTCTAGTACCCAAAAACAAAAATCTGATACAGAATAGAATGCCAATAATAGTTTTGTTCAAATTTGAAGTAATTTTTTGCTGAAGCTGTTTCTGTAAGGGGAACAAAAATGGGCTTATAAATATAAAATATTCTACATGAATGAATCTGGTCATAAATAAAATATAATCTACCCTTGGTTATATAACAAATTAAAATTGTTTTCTTTTCCTTACATGACAATATGGATGAAGATGATACAGACTGGGAACAGACTACAGTACATGGTAATAAGTCACAACAACACCACAATGACCTTCACCTTTTTGGAGAGCAAGAGTCAACTCCAGGAGGACTTTCATAACATCCAGTTGCAAGAAGTAGAGTGTGAAACATCCACTGGCTTCCAGATACTCCAGAGAAGGGAAAAAAAGCAGTAAATTTGACAAAAAGAACTACGGGTGTTAAGCAGAGTTCTGTCCTTTGCTCTTCCTCTAAATATGATCTGGTTCTTGCAGAGTATTAAATTAAGGCAAATTACTTTGGTGAATCTGCGCAGATCCCAGTCTTCTATATAAAAGTCAAAGTTTGTCTGCGAGTTTGTCTGTCTGTCTCTGTCAGGCAGGCAAAGACTTCATATGATTGGCTGTGTGAGGTGAAGACCTCATATTATTACCACACCTAGCCTATGTCCTGAGGAGCATAATTATTTTATATCAAACATAGTGAGCCATAGAGATCTACTGGAAGGGCACGTAGGCAAGCAGAGCTATGGATATAGATCAAAGAGTAGCACTGCTTTCTGTCACGCATCCTAAGTGAATCTCGGAAATGGTTCACACAGACCATTTGAATGGATTTTCAGCAATAATAGCACCAACAGGAGACAATAGGTCTCTGGGATCAAATTAACTTTTCCAACAGCCAGGAATGTGACACCTTGGAGGCATGCATCCCCAGATGAGATAGCCATCTTGCAGGGAACTACAAGGATGCCGGGCTGTATTTTCTTTGAACTACAAAGCTGAGATCCATCTTCATAAAAATTTAGCCATTTGGTCCACAGGACATGTTCAGCCGTATAAGTAGACCCCGTTTTAGACTCCATTTTCAGAGTTCTCCCCTTAACTGGCAAGCAGTCCCTCTGCCAGTGGAAAGCTCCCCTCGGCCCCTCCCCTAGGCTGAGTTGGGCTCTCTGCGTGTCTTTTCCCAGCTGGATTGGTACAGTATTACCCAAAACCCCTATCTCTCTCTCTCTTAATTTTCACCTCTTTCTAAATTTCTATAGCCTTGTATGCTTGTGTGTGTGAGAGTGCTTATATGGATTTTAACATCTTTTTCAATAAAACACTTAAATTTGAACAGTCAGCCTAATTCTCTGTGATCCAACTCCATAAAGCTGGGCTCAAGATCCTTAATTACCCTGCCCTCTTTGCATTGCTATAGCAGTGTTCATAGCTAATTTTCCCCACAAGTGATAATTTTGACAGGTGTCGGGAACTCCCTGGGGGACCCCCAGCAAGCAGGGTAACCATATGATTGGCTGGCTGTGAAGATTCTATGGGGTTGGCATTTCAAGGAGGGGCCTTTAGAATTCTCAGCCAGAGAGCTCAGCCTGGTTGCTATGGAGATGAGGCCTAGCAGCAAGGAGGAAGGCAGTGTATTCCCTCAGGAACCCAACCTCTGTACGTTAAGAACTCTGAATACAGATTGGATTGGGGAAATATAGGGAAAGGTTACACATACTGGACAAGACAGTTTGGGGAATTAGACACACAGGATCTCAAATCTGTGTATTTCGACCACATTTAATTCCTAAAGTAAGGTAATGTAATTCCTAAGGTATTTCTAACCAGTATTACCTACCCAGCAATGCTGGATAAATACAGTAGTAAATAATAAGACAAAATTTAGAATCCCCTCTAGGTTCATGCCCCCTTCCTACTGATCCGTCTATTGCAGTGTTCAGAAAGCTCATGTCTCAGGAGCTAACAAGGCTGGAAGAAACTGCACCAGCACTTTGGAACAAAATGAGTGGGAGGGAGAGATTAGCTATTTGAGATGATGATGATGATGATGATGATGATGATGATGATGATGATGATGATAGTTGTAGTTGTTGTTGTTGTCACAAAGGAGTCCACTGCGTGTTTTTAATTTACTTGTATATTACTGAGATACCTTTTGGCATTGGATCACCTGGAAGGGTAATAAATAAATAAAGCTGGATCATAAAACCCGGATATTCTTCCTTGCCCTAAGGGGATGGGAGGACTTGCATGCAACTTGCTGAGAGGCCTGCTTTCAGTGACGGCCCGCCCTCCTTCCATCCCTCAACAGCTACCAGAAGGAGTGGTGAATATGAGAAGAGCTCATGGTCAGAAAGAAACAAAAGAAACAAGAAAGAGAAGAAAGCCAAGGCAGACAGGTCAGCCAATATGATAATGCAACAGTCCCTGCCCTCAAGCTTGCCATCTAGAAGGCACTCTCTTTAAACAGCAAGGGATGGTGCTGCAAGGCAGCAGTGAACACCAGCTGTACTTGAATAATTGGCATCACATGGATTCCTGCTCTATCATACGCTGGTTGCATTTCAAGATTAGCAAGGATCTAGGTATTACCATAATACACAAGAAAACCAAAGGAGCTTTGGCAAATCTCAGATTCCTTCACCCACCACCATGGAGGTATGTTGCCTTCCATGAGAAATGCTTCCATGAGAAACTACCCATCTCAGTAGGTATCAGAGGCATTTGGAAAAAGGGAGTACTCTTTTGGTGTGACAAAGCGGGAACAACGCAAATACTGAACTTCCGGACATCCACTTCCACTTCAGTATTGAGGTCTCTGATGTCTACTTAAAACTTGATGTCTTGTTTATGACTCATCATGTGCTGGGCTTTCGGAGCATTACAGATTGTCTTATTTTTTGTTTCACATCCCACAAGGTTTTTTTTTTTTCTTCAAATAGACAGCATAAGTTTGATGGGGGTGCCTCAAAAGCTGTGAAATCTTGGCAGTTAGAAGCAAACGGCACCATTTACCTGTCATAGGTTTTGTTGGCATCCACTGCCCACAAAAGGAGATTTCATGTGCTCTAGAAATCCCAGTATGGTTTAGTGCACCTTGAGCAGTATTGGCCAGAGACAAACTCAGGTATTACTAGTTCCTTACAGTGTTGATTTGTGCTCTGAGGACCACTTGTGATGCTACCATTCAGGCCAGATAAAGACTTCCCTCAACTGACTAATGGTTTGAGTGATTGCAAAGCATTAGAAAAGCCTCAAATAATCAATATAAGGCTTCCTTTATCTGTTTTAACATTGCCATATCTTCTTAATGCCCTGATGGCTGTTTCCTCCTTACTTATGGTCACCATAAGCCAGAAAGGCATACAACAACAAATACAAGGTAAAGCCTTTCTGGGCTGCCATCATATGGGGCCATACCAATTTGTAAGCTAGCACCAAGGTGAAAATGAAAGAAACTAAAAGAGGCTCCCTTGTCAGGTAATCTGGAATGGGAAACATCAGGTATATTTGCAAGGCTAATTACCCCCTTGTAGTATGAGCACAAAAATTTGGGATCCACAAAGAAAACCTTTATAGAATCATAGAATCATAGAAATGTAGAGTTGGAAGAGACCACACGGGCCATCCAGTCCAACCCCCTGCCATGCAGGAACACCCTCAAAGCACTCCCGACAGATGGCCATCCAGCCTCTGCTTAAAAACCTCCAAAGAAGGAGACTCCACCACACTCCGAGGCAGCCTATTCCACTGCCGGACAGCCCTGACCGTCAGGAAGTTCTTCCTGAGGTTCAGGTGGAATCTCCTTTCCTGCAGCTTGAATCCATTGCTCCTTGTCCTGGTCTCTGGAGCAGCGGAAAACAAGCCCTCTCCTTCCTCTATATGGCATCCCTTCAAATATTTAAACATGGCTATCATGTCCCCTCTTAACCTTCTCTTCTGTAGACTGAACATACCCAGCTCTCTAAGTCTATCCTCATAGGGCATGGCTTCCAGGCTCCTCACCATTTTGGTCACCCTCCTCTAGACCTGCTCCAGCTTGACCATGTCCTTCTTGAATTGGGGTGCCCAGAACTGGACACAGTATTCAAGATGAGGTCTAACCAAAGCAGAGTAGAGTGGTACCAGTACCTCCCTCGATCTAGACACCGTACGCCTATTGATGCAGCCGAGAATTGCATTGGCTTTCTTGGCTGCCGCATCACACTGCTGACTCATGTTCAGCTTGTGGTCTATTAAGACTCCTAGATCCCTTTCACGCATACTGCTATCCAGCCACGTGTCCCGCATCCTATATTTCTGTATTCCATTTTTTCTACCTAAGTGTAGGACCTTACAGTTCTCTCTGTTGAATTTCATTTTGTTAGCCTTGGCCCAGCTCTCCAATCTGTCCAGGTCATTTTGAATTTTGATCCTGTCCTCTGGTGTATTAGCAACCCCTCCCAATTTGGTGTCATCTGCAAATTTGATGAGCATGCCCTCTATTCCTTCATCCAAGTCACTGATGAAGATATTGAACAGCACTGGGCCCAGGACAGAACCCTGTGGCACCCCGCTAGTCACTTCTCTCCAGGATGAAAAGCAGCCATTGGTGAGCACCCTTTGGGGTCAGTCAACCAGTTACAGATCCACCTGACAGTAGCCCTGTCCAGCCCACTTTTTACCAGTTTCTTTGCAAGAATGTCATGGGGAACTTTGTCAAAGGCCTTACTGAAATCGAGAGATGCTACATCCACAGCATTCCCTTCATCTATCAAGCTAGTAACTCTATCATAAAAAGAGATAAGATTAGTCTGGCATGACTTATTTTTGAGAAATCCATGTTGACTTCTCGTGATTTAATTGTCTCCTCTAGTTTTCTGAGAGTTGCATCTAACTTCCTCTAGGTATAGATCCCCTCTGTCCTCAGATTACCTACTGCTGTCACCTCCAGTTCTGGATTGCACACTTAGAACAAGGGGGAAGGGAACAAGGGGGTTTCTTCTACTGCCTGGTTGGGGTAGATCAGTTCAACGGGGCATAGAAAGTGCCAAGAAGAACTCTGTCTCTAGTACCTTCTTGAGAACCACTATGGCCAGTGTGTTGGCATTTGCAGGCCAAGACAGTTCTGTCTGTGTTAAGGGTTAATTGTGTTCTTGTTTACTGCGCTATCCTTCTCTCTGCTGTCCAGCTGTTCCCAGCCATAAAGCAGATAAGGTTTTCCCTGAGAATCTCTGCTGCTTCGTTTCTCTCATAACAAAGGTGTGTTTAGTCTAACGAACTTCCCTGTCCCATGGTGTGAAAACTTGTTGACATGATTCTACTTAAGAGCAGCCTGAAAACAGGCAGTGTCTCTTTCTGTGTTTTTTCTCTTCATGTATTCTCTTAGCTGTTGCTGTCTGTGTGTTCAGACATGGATTGTACATAGCTTTGCTGATTATTCTCTTCAATAAACTGTAGGTTTTAGTCAAACTGGCTGGCCTCATTCACTGGCAGTTTTATGGGACTGAACAAGTATTTTGTCTTGCTTTTAAGGACTGTTTAATTGTGGGTCATGCTAAAGATCTACGGCATGCCCCCCTGCATTTTTCCAACACAGTGCCCCATGTCTTCCTACCACCAAAACTGATTTCATATTGATAAATGTTTGTGTGGTATACTTTATCAATAAAGGAATGAAGTACTTTTGTATACCAGGGGACTCACATGCACAACACAAAGAAGACAGAGCATAGGACTTGATTCAAAATGAAACCTTTCAGTTAGACTCAAGGGGAGTTGGGGTCACTTCAAGGGGAAGTGACACTGGCTACAAGCAAGTTCTATAAGCCAAATAAACAGCAGCAAAAGGAAAAATAAAATTAACAGCTACAAAACTAATTGATCAGGGTCAATTGGTTTCAACAAAAACAACTCATTTTATTATGCTTTTATCCCTCCTTTCTACTATAGTACAAACACAAATTAAACAATAAAACCATTAAAATCATCACAATAATTAACGATCAGTATATGTTAAAGAAGGATTCACAGGAAATGGATTCCAGAAAAGGAGTGTTTGGAATTTTTTGAAAGATGGGAGATGGTTTGGTTTAAACTGGACTGGAATAAGGAATGATATTGTGCTCCTGCACAAAACCCTTCATTTCCCTGTAAAAAGAAAGCCTCAGAGTGAAATATCCAACTGTTAATCCCACTAGAGTAGACCAACTGAATCAATGAGAACTTCATAAGTCAACGTTCATGTCACCGTCATTGCTTCAATGGCTCTAACTCTAGTTTTGACTATGAGTTGGGATTAACACAATGTACTGTAACAGAATGCTTGTGCGTGCTGGGTCACTGACAGCAAGAGCTCTTGCTCTTTCTCTCTGTAGAAAAAGGGAATCCACATAGAAAGGCTCCCCAAAGAATAACTCAGTGAGATAGAAGAATGAATCATGTAATCATAAGCTGCTGATACTTTCAAACTAGTACTAACAGGAAAAAAGAGAACACAGAACTTGATTCAAAATACTGTACACACTATTTAGCAAACTAGAGCAAAATGCAGGAACAGGGGAAAGGAGGTGATTTGGCCCCTCTGGATGGGTCAGTAGTTCCAGTAAATGTTGGGCTATCCTGTTTCTGGATTTAACACATTGTATCCATTGTTCTCTCTCCTGTGTCTAGTTATGTCCTTTATTTGTTGTCATTTGTCTTGAAATCATTTCTGAAGTACAGTGACCATAAGGCATACCTATCATGGGGCTTTCTGGAACTGAGAGTGTGTGAGACACCCAAGATCACCACTATACCATTGTTACTGCCCTGGCTAGTCCAAGCTTTGGGGATATTAAAAGATATCCTTTTGATATCACAATTCGGCTTCACTTATCTATTCCCTTCCATGTGCTTGCGAGGCCCCCGGACAAGCACGCATACAGGCTCGGCTGATTATCGCCGTAATATTCCTAGACAATATAGGCAGGCCAGAAAATAGCCGACTCGCCACTTTAGGAGACCTCCAGGCAAGTACTCTAATTAGGTATGCATGCAACCTACAAAAGAGCCTCTGGCCCGCGCTGGCAGCTTGATGGGCTAACTATGCAATACCCAAGTACTCCGCGTTTGCATACGGGCTACTCTATTGAGAACCTCTACGATAACTCAATCATTCAGATTCTGACCTTTCGGAGGCTTTGTCTCCAAATCTATTGTTTTCTCCCAAGTACGGCATAGCCTGCAGTCACATTCTCCTTATAAAAACCCTTGATTCTGAGACCTTCCTTGGATCGCTCCCGAGTTTCATCCCGCCTGGCTGCCGCTTTGCTTGGTGAGCCTCCCCTCAGCTCCACCTGCTGAGCTACATCACACCCCGGCCTCGCTCTCTATTTTTCCGGGCTTCAGGACAGGTGAAGTATCACCCAAACCAGCAACTCCTCTAAAAATCCCTCTATACCACTCCAACCTTTATTTCTTTAGTTATCTTGTGCGAGTGTGTCGCATACACTGTTTTGCTTGTGTTTTTAATGAAACATCATTTATTGCTTCAACTTCTGTGTGCTCCTTGACTCGACCCGACCCCGTAGACATAGGGTTCAAGATCTCGCTGCGTTACCCTGCCTCTCGTAACGCTAAGCAGTGCTCTGAGCTAATTTTCCCCACCTTTAGTTGAGCACATTTTGGTGTCCCTCCCGGGACCCCCAGTACACAGGGTAACACCATGCTGGATCTGCATGTCCTGAATACAACAGGGTTTTGTCTGCTATTGTTTACCTGCTTGAGGTGTGGTTAACTATAGTGTGGGTGAGGTTTCCTTGCTTTCCTGTCATCTCCCCCATACTGCTCCCCTAACATTCATGTTCTTTGTCCCACACATTTAAATTTAAAAAAAAAATGTCTGTTGTAGTCATAGTGCTAAAGTGTTATGCCACTTTAGCGAAATAATTACAAAGAAAAAGGAGAGGAAATGTTTAACGTGATACCATGAAAGGTCCTGAGGGAAGGAAGATTAGAGAATATTAGAGGAAAAAAATGTAATAAGCAACAGAAGTCATCAGTGGGTCAAGCTAGAAACACAGGAGGAACTGAAACAGTGGATACAGACATGGGAGTTTACCCTGCCTGTGCTGGAAATTCCTGAGACCTAAAAAAAAATTCATTTTCTGTCTTGGATTTACAAAGCAGTGGATGGTCCGAGAAATTCACAAGAAATCAGCTGGCACAGGAGGTACGCTGTATGGACATATTTTTTTAAAAAAGTCCTACAGATAGAAATTGTGCCAAATTCTGAGCTTTTTCCCAGTCTGGATGAGCCCAGTGTCTGTATGACTAAGTTCTAATGACATAAGACAAGCTAAGCTAACAAACAGCAATAATAAACTGATTTCAATTTGGTGTCTGAATTCAATTAATGAAGGGAAAAGCAAAGAACAGTGTAGGACAAGAAAAATGTAATAAGGATAAATGAGCTCAAGAATTAGGACTGAAGGATGAAGTAATCAAGAAAGAACACAAGTCATAGCACAGACTCCCATCCCTTAATCCAAAGATCTTCAAAATGTTGCTGATTCCATCTGGTTGGACTTTGAGCTGTCTAGAGAACTACAAGAGCCATTCCAGAGACTGAAGTGCAAGCTGAAGGCATCTGCTATGAGTATGGTTACAAAGAAGACAGTCCAAAAATAAAATTGGATTCCTGTCTGATGGAAAGCTATCCCTAGAGGTTTTTATAATTAAAAAGTTTTAAAAATAAAAAAAAATGTTGTGGTGGTACGTTAGTGGTAAAGAATACATAGCGAATTTCAATAGAGGATTATATATTGAGATCCCTTCCCCAAAGCACTGATTGAAGAGCTCTGATAAAACATACTCTACGTTTAGAAGTCGTATCTCAAATCCTGTCTCGTGCCCTCATTGCCCATCCCAACTTTCATTTCCATATGTGGAAAAGTGAAACTAAAGTAGATTAGGTTTGGAGATATTGTGCTTGCATTTCTGTATACCATCAAAACATACAGTAAACTTTTGTCAGGTCCAGGTCTAGTTCTGGAGCATTCTCAGAGCTACAGAATTTCTCTTAAGTGGCCCATTTCAACTTGGATATTGGCCAAATCTGGTGTATTTTCATCATGACTCTTGAAATTTGCTCTTTGTTTATCTCTTGGTAACTTTGGGTTACCTCTTCATTCCTGCCACCTCTTGTGTATTGCAGACTCCATTTCTCACCACAGAGCAGAGGTGTACAAACTTATCAGCTCTGAGGCCTGCATCCAGTGTTGGCAGAGGTCTTGGGCCCACACCAATTGGGAAAGCAGAGATCTTAGAAACAGAAGGCTTGGGGATTTGGAGAGGCTTTCCACTTTCCCATCGCCCAATACTTTCGTAATCCAGGGAACAGCTAGCCAGCTAGGCTATCGAGTGAGTGGAATTCCACCGCGGACACAGACTGTGTCCCATGACTGTAAAGAACTGATTCTATTTTTTTCCCCCCTGTAATTGTTGAACAGAAATAGATTTATCCACGGTTCAACAGCTATGCAAACTTAGTCTGAACGATTTGTTCCCCATCCTAGAGATCCCCAGATCTGATAGCTCCCCGTTCTGAGAAATCCCCTTTGCATATCATCATCATCAACGTTTATTGATTAGTCAGCTGACCATATCAACAATAAAATACATAGTACAGAATACAAAGAAACAGATACAGAAATTACATACACAAATAAACTCAATTCATATAAAATTAAGTAAGATAATTAAAGCATATAAACTTAAACTTAATAAGCAGTAGGTTTGATATAGAAAGTAAAATACACGATACATGATAAACAAGAAAGATAAAATAACAAGTATAAAAATTCAGTCATAGCATTTAATTAAGCTCATCACCATGATAGGGGACCCCATTTTGTGTGATAAAAAGATCTCTCAGATAAGCAGCTTTTGTAATCAATTTTGCAATCCAGCAGACTGTGTGTAAATTCTCTCTGGAAAGAAAATAAGACAATTTGACAGTTGGATCCCAATTGGTCGTTCTGACCAGAAGTGGTTGTAAGTACTGGGATCTCACCTTGGTATATATGCAACAATCAAACAAGACATGCGCAATATCCTCTATGGCTGGTGCACCACAGATGCATGTTCTTTCTTGATATGGAATTTTTTGAAACCGTCCTATTCTTACCATAGAATTAAGTTGTTCAGATCTAGCTCTGGTGAAAGCTATTCTCTGCCTCTGTGTTAGGTTCAGCCTAAGATACTTTTCTAGACGAAATATAGTTTTATTTTTGGCCAACCAATTTAGAGACTTAGAACCAGCCAGCAGAGCTATATCTGTTTGGGCACTGATGTCCAAAATTCTTTGTTTTAATATTTCCTGAGCTGAGTGTCCACAAATTAATAAATAAGACGGGGAAAAGCCTAGCTGATGCATTAATTGAAACAACTGGCATATCCAAAAATTTGAATGCTGGAGATCTAACTGTTCATCTAAGCAAAGTTTAGGGAGTCTCCCTGGGTCCACTTTAAGGATCCTTTGCCAATAGTTAATAGCTTTTATCATAAACTGGCACTGAATAGAATGTGCCCCTAGTTCTGCTCTCACTGCTTGAGCCGGAGTGTTCTTATCTGTTCCTAGTATCCTCCCTACCCTTTGCATATCATTTTGCCCGTGTGCTTTTTATATTTCAGTTTTGTAAAAATATATGAACTAAAGAAGCTAAGTACAGATGTTTAGAACCCAGGAGAGAACCTAGGAAACCATTTGTCTCTTAAATACTGGAAAAGTTTTAATAAGCATCTGCAAACACATTAGTAAATGTTATACGTACATACATGATTATACTCAAATCATTAATACAACACACCTCTTATTTCTTGTTTGACTTTTAAACCTGCGATTTAAACCTGCAATCTTTTGTACAGCTAATATTATGCAAATCCCACTGAAAGGAATTGCACTCGTTTATGATTAAACATATATGGAAGTACATTCCAATTTCTCTAAATACGTAGGCTAGATCTAAACTTAGAGTACACTCTTTGAAATTAATGAGATGTATTTTTCTCATTGCTAAGTTCCAGGTTTGACTACATTTGGATCCAGCCTATAGAACATGTAAGAATATATTACATGTAACAGTTCTTATTTTTAATTACATTTTATGGGACACCATAGACAGATCCCAGCAGAAGTAATATTATTTATTTCTTCTCTCAATTCTTACAACTTGATGTAAATTGTAAGTTTTGACTCTCCTATTCTAGTTGGTCAGGGAGAACAGGGCAGAAATATGTATACCTGGCTACTTCTGGAAGGATCCGGATGGCCGCTGTTAGAAACAGGACGCTGGACTAGATGGTTCTTTTGATCTGATCTAGCATAGCTCCTCTTAGGTTCTTACATAACAGCTGCTATTTATATTATCCAAAATAAGTTTCACTTCTGGTAACTCACATGAGTGGGTGGGGAAACACAGCACCCACAGAGCACATCTGTTGGATTTCCTGTTTTGAATAAGTTAATCGAATAGCAAAGTACACCATAATCCAACTGACTAAAAAGAAAACACACAACAACAACAATGACAAAACCAACAAGAACTACACCTTATTACACTCCTTTCTGTGTGTGAAGCATGGAAAAATGCTGGAAAATTAATGACAAACCCAAGAACATTACACAAGTCTGACTGCACCAAAAAAGGTGGCATCGCCACTTAACACTATGTTAGCTCCTCTTCGTGGTATGGTGAGCTGAAGCTCATCTCCTTCTTCTAATTTTGCAATGCCTGCCAAGAGATTTGGATACTGTTAAATGCAAATAGCACAGAAATCTAATAATAATAATAATCCATTTATATTCCACATTTCCCCAATACTAGAATTCAAGGTGGCTTTTGAAAACTGAAACAAATACAGTAAAAATATACATATCATTTCTAAAATACAGTTCAACAGTCAATCCACCACTTTGCTTTAATGAAATTACAGTTTATATTTATATGCCTCTTCCCAGGGACACATAATACCCAAAGGCTGGCAAGGAACACCAGCATGGGAATAGTGGATATTATTTAAGATAAAATTAGTTGGGTTAGAATCCCATCTCACTTTGATTCAACTGACTTTGATTCAGTTACAATCTCTCCAACCAATGTTGTGAATATAAAAGTGGCAAGGAGACGGCATATGCTATATCGAGCTTGCTCAATTTAGGGCAAGCCATGAACACAGCAAGTAACATTTAACAATTTTATGAATAACTTGAACTTGGGTCCAATTCAGTAGCAACCAGCTTCGTGCATGATACAGCACAGCCCCTTCCATCTTCAAAGCAGAACTCAGGTATGATGTGGTCCCCTGCTAACAAACTCTCTGTTGTGGACATTTCAAGTCTATGCCATATTTATTAATGTACTTTAAGGGCAACAAATCGCATGAATTGTGCATCTCTTCTTCCACCACCCAAAGACTTGCCACCTTACTGTTTAACTCGGCCCTCGGGGTTACCTACTCTTACCACAATTGTGATGGAAGCAGTCTGGTTTGAAGCAGCAATCACCACTCTGCCTGCCTGGCTGAAAAGAGGCTGTCATCTGAGCTTTTCATACCTTGCCTAACATACACTCCTAATTCAGAAACCACCAAAGAGCATCGGAAGAAAAGGAATTTCAGGAACTCCTGTGTAACAGTGGTAGGAGGGGATTTGGAGTGGAACACTCATCCATACCCCGGCCTACATTAAAAAAAAAATTACTAAGTGTCAAAATATTTTCAAACTGTTAATTCTTACTGCCTCAGAAAGGAATTGATTTGAAACAGGTTATTTTATTTTATTGATTGATTGATTGTATTTATATGCCACCTTTTTCCTAGAGTGGGACCCAAAGTGGATTCCAGAAAAGTCAAAAGCATTTACAATATAATTTAAAACAACTAAAATAACCCTATAAAAGCAATGTAAAATCATTATGAAAACATACAATAGTTTAAAAAATAAACATGCCAATAAAGTGTGCCTCAGCTGCTCACACATTAAAAGCCTGCTTGAACAGAAATGTCTTTGCCTGCTGGCCAAAGGAAAGCAGGGAGGGGGCCAGCCTAGTTTCCTGCAGGAGGAAGTTCCACAGGGCGGGAGCAGCCACTGAGAAGGCCCTCTCATGTGTCCTCGGCAAGTGAGCCTGGGATGGTAGCGGGACCAAGAGAAAGTCCTCCTCTGCACATCGTAAAACTTTGGCAGGTTCGTATAGGGAGATCAGGTCTTTCAGATAGTCCGGACCTAAGCTGTATAGGGCTTTACTGGTCATGACCAGCCCTTTGATTTGAACTACCATACTTACCAGCAGTATAACAAGAGTTGTTAGGATTAGTGAGAGGCATGTTTTGGATACAACGGAATAGTGTAACCAAACTGAGATCATCACCAACAACGTGAGCTTTTTTCCTCTGGATCAAATGCCCCATTACAAACATTTCATCTGTATATAAAACCTGGAGAGTAAAGACAGACAGATTTCATTACTACTATAACTAATTTAAGTAAACAAGTATTTACTGAAATCATTTTATTTTACCTGGCCATAAACGAAGAAGTAGCCAGTTTCTCTCACTAGTATTTTATTCCCTTGTTCTTCCAGAGCGGTTCCTCTTTTGAAGCTGAGAAGCCATGGTACCATACTTGAATCATCTTTAGGAAAAAAAAAGATTCCTCTCGAGACCTAATCATTACATATTTTCTTCTGGTGACATTTTTTGAACAGAGCAAGCTGCAGCTTGTTAGATTATTTTACTTTGAAGGATTTACATCCAAGGCAAGAATCAAACAGCTATGGGAGGAACTTCATTACAAAGACAAGATTTTCTGTAGTTCTACCAAGAGTGAGGCCCCTCAACTCATCACAGTTATCAGTGCTTGCCAAAGAGTGATTCTGGAAATTTGGTGAGGGACAATTGATCCCATTGCAGCAAAACAGGCTGCAGTCAAAGGGGCGATGTGGAAGTCGGTGCTTTTTATAGAGGCAATGTAAGCACCTGCATGCAGCGCAGCATGTAAAACTGAACCATGGGCTTGCGCTGCAGACAGGTAGCAAGAGTAAAGTCAAGATAAGGGAATACTGCATTACCATTTTGCTGAATGTCACTTTTGCTGTCAGCCATCAGTTGCAGACATGACTGTAGTACTGGAGAGAGAGATTCAAATTAGAAGGTAGATAGATGCAAGAAAGCATTTGGTACAGCACCTGAGCACATACAAACATATACACACTTTGTAGAGTAAGCAGTTTCTCCATTAACTCTTAGATTTAAATATTATTTAATCATTTTGACAATTAAGATCAAATTTATTACTGACCAGCCTAGCAAAGCATAGCTATGCTCCTTATTTCTCTGGCTGGACTGCTGGTTTGGTGTAGCAGACATTGGACTAAAACTGGAAACTGTACTAGTTTATAGAACATATTTATTTCTAATCTAGTTTGCACTCATCTAAAAGGAAACATCAGCCTCATGAAACAGAACGTAGCACTGGGCTAAAATTATCAGAAAACCACTTCTATATATTCACTAGAATCATTTTCCTGGTATTAAAGTAAGTCTCTTGCAGTTCTGCTCTGAGTAGGAACTAAACAAAGCAAACATGATCAGAATTCCTTTGTTAAGAAACCTCTGAAACTAAATAAAAGACAAAACAAAAATGAAAGCCCCTTCAGTTCCCCTTGATAAAACTTCTTTACCCGTGAAAAAAAAGTAGGGATGGGACGAATCCAGAATTTTCCAAATCCAAATCCAGATCCAAATCCCTGGAAGGTTCTGGGAATCCATGAATCTCAAATCTTTCAAATCCTTTTTTTAAAAAAAGGGTTCAGAAAGCAACTTTTAAAAAAAAATTTAAACTTTTAAAAACTTTTTTCAAACAGAACTTTTTTTAAAAAACTTATTTTTTTGGTTGGTGGATTTGAAAGATTTGGTTCACGTATTTTTGCACAGGGATTCAGATTCGCTAATCTTGAATCCTTGCTGAGGATTCGAGGATTCGAGGATTCAAGGATTCAAGGATTTGGTTGGCCCATCCCTATAAGAAAGATAATTTGGAAGCAAAAGAATGATGGTACAGACATGGGTAAGCATTAGGCTGAACAAAAATGGGATTTGGGCAGGCAAATACATGGATTCCACTCTCTTTCAATATTGCAGATTATCATAGTGACAGACCTTCAGCTTCTGACATGTTTCTCTATTGATCCATGTTATTATGTTCTTCAGTTTATCAGATTCACCCATTCTTTAACTACTACATTTCTATTCCACTTTTCCAGCATATAGTGGTAATGACAATAAATAAAAGAGGAAAAGTGTACTGTATCAGGTGTACAGTTTTAGCAGATGTTTTGACATGCACAGTTTTAATATACCTGAATCTGTGTAATTTAACAGGCTGCCCATTTTTTACGAGGAAAATAGCCATGTGCCAACATTTGAAACATTTCAAATTCAGGAAAAATGTATATAGATCATACCTGTTCAAGTTACAAAGAATAAACAAAACAGGGACATGATTTTTCAAAATATCATTCTAATTGCAAGATACAGAATTTATGTCACAATTTTTGGGCTCTGTGACACTCTCCCAGCAGAGTAAACATAATTGTCTTTATAAATGAGAGCTCTACTACTTTTATACTTTTCAATCCCTTTCCTTGGCAGCTTCCCAATAGTCAGCACCTGGCCTCTCTGTCCAGACCTCTCCCTTACCTGTTTCACCTGAATGCGAGGGAGACCTTTTCCTCCTGAGTTGCTCTCCATTCCACGCTGCCTCTTGGCTACTTTGATGTAAGCCAAAAGCCGTCCCCTATCAACAGCACACACACACACACAAGGTACGTTAGGGCTGTAACTTTTCACTGTCCTGATACCTCCCCCTGAAACCAGTTTGTGAGAGTCTTACAACTCACCTGACCAGTAGCACCTTCTGACCTCTTCCAGTGGGGATTGAACGGACTGGCTTCTTTCCTGTTCTCCAGAGGCCCCAAGGACAGGGGGGATGAAATCCTTGCCTGGACCCTGGAGTTCAGCTTGCTGGTCAGAATGGCTAGTTCTGCTTTCAGTGCAATGACATAGTAAAGAGAGACTGCTGCAAGGCAAGATGTCACAAGCACGGCAAGTCCCAGAAAGATCAGTAAGAGCCCTTTGTGCTCAGAACTGCACCCAGAATGGGAGGATGTAGAGGAGTTGCTCTTTCCTCGTTGGTAGCTCATTAACATCATGAATCCTGTCTTAAAAGCCATACGGAAACTTCAGCTGCTGGAGAATGCATGTATTTTGCCAGGTGTATCCACAAGAGGCAACCAAAATGCCCACAGCACACACTTCCTGTCATGGGGGCTTGTTGATCCGAACGTTAGATGTTGCACATTTTGCTTCTGCCCTGCGGCTGTACAATTTATGACTCTGTTTTTATGGTTCCTCTCCCCACCTTCCTTATTTCAGTTTCAGATTCATTTTATAAGAGTTTAACCCCACTATCTTGCTGTCAGGACCCTGGAGCTCCAGGACTCAAGCTCTGAGTCGGAGCCCGAGACCCTGGATACTGCTCCAGACACAGAGCCCTTGGCCCCAGTAGCCCCTGCAACAGAGCCAGGGGTTGCCTCAGACCCAGCCCAGCCAGAAGAGTCAGATAGTGAGGTGCAAGAGCAGGTACCTACTTACCAGCAGCATCGGGAGCAAAAGAGTGCTCTCAGGAGGTCAGAGCGTTTAAATAGGAAACGCCAGGCAATCAAGGTCCAGCTGAGAAAACACCTGGAGGAGTGATCTGGCTATAAAAGCACGCACTCAGCCTGGGGTCATTGTTGGTTCACAACCGTCCCGTTTGGGGAGAGTTATGTGTTGGATCTCCTAAATCCCTGCCTTGCCTCCTGGAACGCTGCCCGACCCGCTGGAACCTCACCCCCCTTTTTGGACTTCGGACTGGCTCTGGTAATTTCTCTTACTTGGACTGTTCACTGAGAACTCTGGCCGTGACGTAACTGCCAGAGGGTCTCCTTGCTGCTGAAAGCTCTTGATTTATTGCCTTAGACTTGTTAACCGGTTCTTGGCTGCCTGCCAAGCCTTGGAGCGGACACTTGCAAAATTTTTGCCATTCAGACATCAGGACACAAACTGGTGGCTTTGGATTGTTTTGCCCTTTGATTCAAGCAGCAGACATGGGAACATGTAAAGAATAAAAACTATTTGCTTCATTTGCCAAACATGTCATAGCTTTGAGTTACAAGGCCCCCATCCACCCCTGCTGTGGGGGAGTTTCCCCCTTAGAGCCATGGAATGGGCAGACCACACACCCCAAGAGACTGTGCGGAGGACAGGAGGCATGCTTGGCGCTCCCAGCAGCAATGTCTTCACTCATATGGGGACGGCACAATGCACTCAACTCTTAACAGGTGTGTACCTTTGTGTGAAGGGTATGGTGTAAACTGCCAAGTCTAACAAAGGAGGAAAACACAGACACACACTCACACAGACACACACTTTTCAAGGCAGTGCTCTTGCCCAAAGATTCCTCACACTTACCCTAAGGACTGGAGGAAGGGGTCAGGTCCTGAGATGCAGGAACCCTACCTGGTCCATGGGGCTTTCCAGCCCACCAGGGTAGGCATTTTCTCATGTGTGGGGATCATTCATTCTGATAAAAGCAATGGGCTCCAGCAGCAGCACTGTATTGGATCCTGGCTATAAAGTCCCAACACCTGTGTTTAAGAATGCTTTTCTTAGGCTGTCTTAATATAACTGCTGAATGAAAATGCAAGTCACATGTTGAGAAGTTATGGAATAAGGTTTAATACTTGCACTTGATACTTTTATGCATTATTCTAATGCACAGCTGGACACATTTTGTGTAGTGGGAAAACAAAAGGTCCAGTCTGTTACCCTGATTCCTGGGGGTCCCAGGAGGGACACCTAAATGCGCTCTTAACTATATACGTTGGGGAAATTAGCCAAGAGCACAGCCTAGCAATACGAGAGGCAGGGTAACGTAGCGAGAACTTGAACCCTATGTTTACGGGGTCAGGCCGAGTCAAGGAGCACACAGAAGTTGAAATAATAAATGTTGTTTTATTAAAACACAATCAAACAGTGTATGCAGCACACTCACACAGATAACTAAAGAAATAAAGGTTGGAGTGGGATAGAGGGATTTTTAGAGGAGTTGTTGGTTTGGGTGATACTTCACCTGTCGTGAAGCCCAGTTAGAAGCGGAGAAGCTGGGGAGCGTGGATCTCAGCACGTGGGGCTGAGGGGAAGGCTCGCTGGACAAAGCGACAGCAAGGCGGGATGGAAGCCAAGAGCGATCGAAGCAAGTGCTCAAAGTCAGGGGTTTTTATAAGGAGAATTGTGACTGCAGGCTAGTTCGGACTTGGGGAAAACAATGGATGTGGGGCTGGAGACAAAGCCTCCGAAAGGTCAGAATTTGAATGATTGAATTATAGCCAAATTATCAGTAGGATAGCCAGTATGCAAACGCCGAGTGCTTGGGCATTGTATAGTCAGATCGTCAAGCTGCCGGCGCAGGGCAGAGGATCTTTTGAAAGTTGCGTGCATACATAATTAAGTACTTGCCTTGAGGTCTCCTGAAGCTGCGAGTCAGCTATTTCTGGCCTGCCTGTATTGTGTTGGAATATTACAGCGATTATCGGCCGAGCCTGTGTGCGTGCTTGTCCAGGGGCCTCGCAATCACATAGAGGGGAATGGGTATGTGAGGCTGAACTATTGATATCACAAGATATCTTTAATATCCCCCAAGCTCGGGCTAGCCATGTATGGAGTCTGCATTTTAGAAATAACCTTTCTTCAAGTATTGGGTGTAGTATCTATTAGTGAGAGTTGCCAGATGACTTACATGGGTGGTCCATTAGGTGTTCTCTGTGAGGGGTATTCAGTGTCAAACGCACCAGTGCCGTGGGTCCAGTGCTAGTGAAGCCAATGTGTAGGAGCAGCTACCTATGTCCTTATTTATATACCATACTGCTATAGAATTGCCCAAGGAGACGTGAAGAACATGGCTTTCTACCACCAGAAGGAAGGCTTCACATGCCCTCTATACTTCCCGTGGTTCCAGGGCACTGACATGCAGGTCCTGCTCCTCCGTAATACTGGCAATGGACTCCCCACTCTGTAAGAGAAGCACTGGTAGTAATTGCAGCCATGGCTTCTCATGGTAGAAAGGGCATGCCCTGTATGAGGTTCTGATGAAGTATATACCTGATGAGGCTGTCCCTCACTGAATGAAGCTGCTAAAAATACAGGGATATTCCAGTGCTTTCATGTTCACTTTGCATAGGAAGCATAATTTAAGTGGTCTCATATGAATACACGCCAATGTAACCATAGCCATCATTGATACTATGTCTCCTAATAACTTAATGAGGCAGCTGTTGTCACTGCAATAGGCCCCTGATCAGAACAATGGGATGGTGAATCTTGTTAAGAGGAAGATATGTGTGTGCAGCTGGAGAAAACAGGTGAACTGCAATGGTGAGAATTTCCTATGTTTTTGTCATGTGGGATCTTTTGAGGTTGATGGACAGGCCAAGATTGTAGAGGAGCTGGAGAGAGAGGTCAATAGTACTTGTGAGAGCCAGTCTAAATTCTGAGACCAGTAACCAATTCTCAATATATGGGAAGATGAAGAGTTTCTCCTGCCTGAGGTGCGCCAACACGAATGCCCTCACCTTGTTGAATGTGCAAGGTGCTGTTGAGAGGCTGAATTAGAGGACCTTGAATTGGTGATACTTTTCTTGAACTGGAAAGCAAAGAAGACTCCAAAATTTGGGATGGATGCTTGATACTAAAATATGCATCCCACAAGTCGATGGTGGTGAACCAATCTCGTTCCTTGATAAGGGGAACAATACCGGTTAGGGAAACATTTCAAAAACATTCTGTGACAATAAACAAATTCATGCTTCTCAGCATGAAAAATCAGCCTGGTCCCTCCATCTCTCCAGGGGATTGTGAAATATCTGGAGGAGAACTCCCACATTTCTTTTGAGATGGTGGTGCTGTGGACTTAGTGCCACCTTTTCTAGAAGGCTTCTCACCTCCCCTAGAATTGTGTCTGATGGAAGGGTGGTTTGAAAATGATCCAGTGGTAAAGACAGAAATTCCATTTGGCAGCCGGTGCGACGACCTTGAGGACCCAAAGGTCAGGGGTGATCTTCTTCCATCCTGAGAGGTCGTGGGCTAGACACTTGCCAAACTGAAAAGATTGTTATCATCAATTGTCTGATTTCAGTGTGAGCCACAGTATAGTCAAAAACAATGTTTCTTTGTGAATCTCTGTGTTGGTGGAAATTGTATTTTCTTTCTGTTTTTACAATATCTTTACTGATAATTTTCAAAAACCCTAAATTTTACAAATACATGAAAAAAGAAAAGAAAAAAAAAGGGTTAAAGCATTAAAATTAGAAATTAAAGAATAAAGAAAAAGACAATTTCCATTCTTCCTTTAAATGGTGTATATGGCTCAAATTCTTTCAAGTCCCTCAGAGATAATATCCAGTAACTGTCTTCTTCCCATTCCCATTTCATTTTTTTCAATAATTAAAAAAACTGTATTCTTTCAAAGGGTTAACATACCTAGCATTAATATATTGATATTACATCCTACTGTGTTACATTTTACACTTAGGTGATAGTGAGATTCCATTTTCTAATCTTGATACTAAAAGCTACTTACTGACTTAACTATATGGTATTAATCTTCACTATTGAAACCATAAATCTTTTGCATGTTATATAACATCATTAAATCCACATATTTCTACAACACTTCATATTGTAATTTTTTTCCCCAAAATTGTTACCAAATCCAGTTTTCATTGGCCATTTCTGCACTAGCCTGTTACAGTGCTATTACTCCACTTTCAACATCCTATGGAATCCTGGCCGCTGGCCCCTCTCAAAACTGCAAACCCCAGATAATAGCACTGTAACAGGCTAGTGCAGAAATGGCCATTGGCTTGTATCTGTAACCATTTCACAGTCTAGTTTCAACCATCTTTTTTCCAGTCCAGCAGTTTCAGAGGTAACAGATTGACTTTTCTTTTGCTGCCGTTACAGCCAACAAGTCAGTCTTTTCAACATCAGAAGAGATAACACCTGTACTTTTCCATGCTGTATTTGCTTCTTGCTAAAGTCCAATTCAGTCCTGTAAATAATAAGGTGAAATTCAATCTATCCATGAAAATATATGCACTTAAATCCGTAATTGTTCTCTATTAAACACATCAGCCTTCAATCCTCTTATTTGACTCATGAGCTTATGGGGTATACACAATTACTCAACTGTTTTAATCAGAATTCTTCACTTTTGTAACTCCAAAGTTTTGTTTAAGAATTTTTTTAAAAAGCAGGTTGTCAGCGTGGGGCTGTCAGATCCTCAGATCAAAGCAGCTGTACTTCATGGCAAGGGCCAAAGATGTAATCCCCTAAGTCCTTGCCATTCATTATGGGTTTATTACTGTTGTTGTGTGTATTCAAGTAGTTTCTCACTCGTGGAGACATTAAGGCAAACCACACATGAGGTGTGGGACTCTCCCAAGGTCATCCATGAGGTTTCCACGCCAAGAGAGGAATCAAACCCTGGTTTGCAGGGTCATAGTCCAATACTCAAACCACTACACTGTGCTGCCTCTCATGCGCTTAGTCATGAGTAAATGCTAGTAATGGGAATTCTGGAGCCTTGTGGGTGATCCCCTGCTCTTCCTTTAATCTAAGAGGAGTTTTTTCCAGCCAAAGATCCTTCTGTCTGGCACTTCTACTATTAAAGCTCTCCCCATTGCAAAGCTGCTGCAAGAAGTGTCCGCCCACAGTCCTTGTCATTGGTAGGAAGGCTTTGGCCACTTGCAATATGGGCAGTGCCATGTTTGGGATCTTCTTAGTGGTGTTGGCTAACTTATGGTCGGAGTCCAGTTTTTCATCAGTTTTGGTGCTGAATACACCAAGGCCATCAAAAGCCATGTCCTCAGTTGTCACCTAGTCTCTGGTCCTAAGGCTGTGGATTGTAGCCATGCATACGTGTGGAGTACCACTGCACCCACCAGGACCCTCAAAGCACCTTCTGCTAAATGTTTTGCTGAGGTGGTCTGCTTCTTTGCTGAATTACTTGCTTTAGTGAAGACAGTCCTGGTCACTTCCTTTTTCATCTTGGGGAAGGTGCTCTATTAGTGATGTAACTTTATCCCACAGCAACATCTGATAATGTCCCATAAATATACAGCATCTGAGCAGAGAGAGAGAGGACCATAGAAACCATCTGGAGGCTGTAAGGAGGAAGATGTTGCTGTTTGTTGCTGCTGCCTTGGACCTCTGCTTCACTAGTAGAACTCTGCTCTTTGCTGGACTGAGGCCCTGACTCACAATGTCCTGCTCACCATCTAGCACAGCTGCCTTGTCTGGGACATAAAAGCAGGACTCTTGCAGTGTGGGTCTGCTGCTGGCACAGTTGCCCCTTTGGAGCTACATGAGGCCCTGTCCTTCTGCCCAACAGAAGGATTTGTTACCTGCTTTTACCATTTGCTTGTCTTTTGTTGATTTTAATAGCTACTGCTTCTGTCCGCCTAATATAGGAAGGATGTATTTTCCAGAGGAGGGAGAAGGTGCAGATTCAGGGAGCAGCCACCAAAGTCATACAGGGCAGAAGGAGGAGATAATTACAACATCATGGAAGAGGGGAGCATAACAGGGTACTTGCTGGTCTCAAACCGTCTCCTTCATCAAATAGCCTGGATAGCCTCAGTGACTGTCCTCCCGGATTGAAAATGCATCTGTTGAATGCCAGTTAGTGAATGGAAAAATTAAGTCCTGCTCAGGATTTGATTCTGGATGAGCATGCCAATCTGGCTTGTATTAAAGAGACGTGGCTGGAGGAGATGGGGTGGAGGTGATCTCTCTCAGCTCTGCCTATCAGAATTTGTTTGTTTGTTTTGTGAGCAGCAGGTGAGACCTGGGGGGCAGGGAAATGGAGCTGCAGTGGTCTATTATGCTTCCATCCCCCTGACCAGGTGCCCTATCCCACAGTCTGCAGGCTTTGAGTGTGTAAAATGTGGGTAGGTGGGACAAAATAGGGATTCTGTTGATGTACCATCCACCACACTGCTCAACAGTCTCCCTTCCTGAGTTAGCTAGGTGGTCTGGGGTTGGTGTTGGAATTTCTACAGCTCGCGCTGAGGGGCTTCGATGTCCACGCCAAGTTTGCCCTGTCAGGAGTGGCTCAGGACTTCCTTGCCTCCATGATAATCATTGGTCTGTCCCAAATGGTATCTGACCCTACTCATGCTGCTGGGCACACTCTGAACCTTGTTTTCTGAGCTGGATGGTGATCTCAGTGTGGAGGAACTCTGCTGTTCAGTTGTCATAGATCTAGTCAGGTTTAGACTCACTGGGACTTAGACCTCTGCCAAGGTGGAGGACCGACTAGGATGGTCCACCCCAGGAGGCTGATGTATCTGGACAGATTTCTGATGGCTCTTGAGGATCTTCCTGTCACCTTGGCAGGCAATTCCGTTGAAGCTCTAGCTGACCTCTGGACTTGGGAAATGGCCAGGGCAGTGGACACAATTGCTCCTGAGCATCTCCTCTTATGCAGTGGACCCAAACCAGCCACCTGGTTTTCCAGGGAGTTAACAGTGATGAAGCAAAAGAGACAGAGACTAGAGCAACATTGGCAGAAAGCTCGAAGTGAATCTGACCAAACATAGGCTATTTGAAGGCCTACTCTGTGGTAGTGCAGGCAGCAAAAAAATTATTTTTTGCTGCCACCATTGCATCTGCAAGGAGCCATCCAGCAGAGTTGTTTCAAGTGGTCAGAGGTCTTTTACACTGGTCCTCAAGGAGAAAATGCAGACCATTTGACAGCCCACTCAAAAGATTTTGCATGGCACTTTGTGGATAAAATCACACAGATCTGCTCCAGCTTGGATTCTGTAGTTGATATAGTTCCAGTGGATGTATTCTTGGTTCCTGCTTGTCCAGTGTTATTGGATACTTTTCAATTTGTGCAGCCTGAGGATGTAGACAGGATGTTTGGAAAGGTGAGAGCCACCACAAGTGTGCCAGACCTTTGCCCTTCCTGGCTTACCAAACAGGTCAGAGGGGGACTGGTTGAGTGGGTGAAGGGTAGTCAATGCCTCCTTTTAAAAGGCAGTGTTCCAACTTGCCTAAAAGAAGCAGTTTTGAGGCCCCTGTTGAAAAAGCCAGCCCTGCATCCTTCTATAATAGATAATACACACCATTTTTGGACAAGGTATTGGAGTGTGTGGTGGACTCCCACCTCTAGAGGTTTCTAGATGAAACAGATTATCTAGATCCATTTCAATTGGGTTTCATGCCTATGGGACAGAGACAGCTTTGGTCACCTTGGTGGATGAACTGCACAGGGAACTGAAGAGGGGGAGTGTGTTCTTGTTGGTTCTGCTGGACATCTCAGTGGCTTTTGATACCATCCCCCATGGTATCCTTCTGGACTGCCTCACTGGGATGGGGCTTGGAGGCACTGTTTTACAGTTGCTCCATTCCTTCCTGGAGGGGCAACCCCAAAAGGTGGTGCTGGAGGACTGCTGCTTCACCCCTTAAGCATTGGATTGTATGGTCCCTCAGGGGTCTTTCTGTTCCCTAGGCAGAAACCAGTGGGTGAAGTCATCTGGAATTTTGGTGCTAACAGTACCTAGGTGACACCCTGCTCTATTATTCCTTTCCACCCACATGCAAGGAAGATGTTTTGATCCTAAACTGGTGTCTCTCAACAGTAATGGATTGGATGAGCATGAACAAATTGAAACTTAATCCAAATGAGACAGAGATGCTCCTGGTCAGTCAAAAGACAGGTCAACGAATAGGGATTCAGTCTGTGTTAAAGGGGGTTACACTCCCTCTGAAGACACAAGTTCACAGTTTGGGTGTACTCGTGGACTCAGCTTTGAAACTGGAGGCCCATTTTGCTGTGGTGACCAGGAATGCTTTTGCACATTTAAAGCTTATGCACCAACTGTGTCTGTTCCTTGAGATGCTGGATCTGGTCATGGTGGCACATGCCTTAGTTACATCCTGTTTAGACTACTGTAACACACTGTACTTGGTGCTGCATTTGAAGAGCATCTGGAAACTTCAGCTGGTCTAAAGAGCTGCAGCCAGACTGTTAACTGGGGCAGGTTATGAGACCATACCATGCCCCCGTTGAAACAGCTCCAATGGTTGCTGGTTTGTTTCCAGGCACAATTGAGAGTGCTGGGTTTGTTCTATAAAGCCCTATATGGCTCAGGCTATTTGGAAGACCATATTCTCCTGTATGAATCAGCCCAGGCTTTGAGATCATCAGAAGAGGCTCGTCTCTCAGTCTCACCACCATCAGAAGCACAGTTGATGGAGATGCAAAAGAGGGCCTTCCAAGCAGCTGCCCCCAGACTCTGATACTCCCTTCCCAGGGAGGTCAGAATGGCCTTGATGTCTCCTGGCAGCAGGCTAAAACCTTTTAATTCAGTTAGGTTTTGATATAGAAAGTTTTTAAAGAATGGACTGGGGAGTGCTGTACTGTTTTAATTGTTATCTTTTTATCTCTTTTGACCTGTTTTAATTCTTTGATGGTTTAATTCAATTTTAATATGTACTATTTATATATGTTTAAATTATATTGTTTTAAAGTGTGAGCTGCTTTGAGGGCCAATTTTGGGGAAAAAGTGTGATGATATCATCATCATCATCATCATCATCATCATCATCATCATCATCATCATCATCATCTCTTGGTGGTTAGCCATCTTGAAAGAGAGGGCTTCTAGGAAATACGTTTGTGTTTCAACCCATCTAGCTTTTTGCCTTCCTTGTGTTGCTGGAAGAGGATGCCAAAATAACAAGTTTGGCTTCCAGATACATTCTGGAGGAAATCACAACCCTCTTCTTGGATTCTCGGTAAGTTTTCCAGACACTCTGATGCAACCTGAAACGATGAAGGTTTTCACCAGAACAACCTGATTACTTTCAAAAGAGAGGAGAGGAAGAGCAGGCTAACCAGTACATAAGCTGTTGATTGTACCACCGAGAAAACTGGGCCATCCTCTGAGAGTGATTGTTGTTTGTAGGCAATATCATGGCACTTTTCCATTCTAATTAGTAGATCAGAATGAACTGGATAGTTTTCACCAGAGAGGTAGAGCTGTAGCCCTCAAGAAGATAGTCAGTGAGGATGAAGAAACATTCACTGAAGTGACTCAGGAGGGTTCTGATTTCAAGTCCCATTGAGAAAGCTTAATGGAAAGTTGATGATAGAACAGTAGCTGGAATAGCCATTTTAGTGGAGGAGACCATAAGTGTTCATGAGCCAGAGGAGGTGGGATAGAAATCACAGAGGTGACTCTGGGTAGCATCTCACATAGCTGCACAATGGTCTTCCTAGATGATAAGAGTTGTCATGGGGTGTATGAGCGGGAGGCAGTGTGTCACCACTCAGACAAGGATGAACATTGTCTTGATTGATAAACTTTTCCAGATTTGTTTATTGACCAATCATACCCACTTTAGACTGAAGCAGGGGGTCTCTCTATAATGATATCCATAGTAGTGATGTCTACCACAGTCCAATGGGGATCAGGAGTCTCTGGAGTGAAATCTCTAGTTGTGGTACTGGTGCCAGTTGTAATGGGAGCAACCGTCTTCCAGTGAGCTAGGGTACTATGGGCCCCATGGCTCTTTATGGTACTGGCATTCATACTGTTACCATTTCTCTTCTGAAAGGTAAAGATGAAGTTGAGGCTAATATTCAGAGTTGCTGCAGGAAACAGAGTGATAGGGAGCTGATGTTGTGTCCTGTCAAATTGCAGTCAGAGTACACCTCCTTGGAGAGTGCCCCCTCATAGGGTTCAGGCTGTCAGAGTTGTAGAATCACTGAAGACTGAGTTGTCCCTGGCTTCACCTTCTGATACTGAAATAATGAACTTGACATCAGGTGTATCTGCTGGGCAACAAGATCATAATTCCATATAAAACATTTCTGAAGAGGGAATAGTTGGAATGAGTGGAAAGGCATGCATTATTCATGTCCACCAACTCTGCTGAAATATGTTTCAGCTTCTTCCCCTTCTTTGATAATTCATCTGTTTGAGGCTGTTTTGACTTACATCTCAGACAGTCCTGCTTGTTTGTGGACCTGGTCAGACACTCTGGATGGAGTAGGTATTGAAGTAGAGGTGAAAGTATTGATACCAATTGCTACAGCATTCACAGTATTCTGGTGGGATACAGTAGTGGTCATCATGAGAATGCTGAGCACCCCCTGGGGACTCATAAACGGTAAGGTGTGCCATTGTAACTGAGGGTTTGGCAGACTCCACAGTCTCTTCCCAATCCAAAAGCCAAAGCCAAGCTGCCCCTTTCTTCTGACCTGTGTAGTGAAGCTTTGGCAGAGATGGCATTATGAGAAATGCCTAAATGACAAAGGCACTTATTATGTCCACCCAAAAGGGCTACTTTTTGCCCATACTGGCAGCAGAGTTTGAAGAGAGGCTAAAAGGCCATAGGCCTCCACATTAGCAACCTGAGGCCTGTGACCTGAAGGGCATAAGCCTTACTTCTGTAGATGAAAGTTTTTGTCTTTTCTTCTGTGTTTACCTAAACAGAAGAGAAAATAGCTACCAAGTAGAGAAATTAAATGAAGAAGAAGGAAAGGAAAAGGATCTAATGCAAGAGGCCCACTGCAGTGTTACTACTGTGACAGATGAAAAGAAATAAGGAAACAGCCACAAAAAGGTGCATGTAGAAGAGGGAATGCGGACTACTGCCAAAATTCAGCTATCTAGGTTTTGATCACTATCACTGTGCAGGCAGAGACCCAGGTTTGAATACAGAGACCATGATAAGGAAGTATAAATATACTAAAAGTAGACCATGCACACGGGGAAATAGGAAGTTAATAACCATTGTAGGTGCATCAATTTATTGCATATTCCAATATATGTAAGCAAAAAGGAAAAGCTCTTACAGAAATGTATGCTTCCAGAAAAGTTTACTTAGAAGCAAGTCCTCCTGAACTCCCTGCTATTCCCTTTAGTAAGTATGCTTAGACTTACAATCTACCTGCTTGGGTCTTATGTACAACATTTTAAATTGATCTCAGTGTTTTATTCTGTTCTGTGCAAGAAGCAGAGATATTTTAGCAAAAGTTCGCTTATAAAATAGCATGTGACTTGAAGAATGTTAATATATTCAAAAACTGTAATATTTTGCTATACAGATATATCAATCACTTAAAATAGACAGAATTTCAGGGGCATGAACTTTTTGGATCTGGCAAACCAAAAAACAGGGCATAAATTTGGAAAACATTCAGGAGTAATCATGTCAGCAATGAATAAGACACAGCAAAATCCAAAAGATATATCACAGTGATGTCTCTACTAGGCCAAGCAAGAGGTACAATATATATCGTACAAGTTTTCACAGTGCGTTGACTTCATTATCAGGCAAAGATGCTAAAAATCATACAGAAGTGACAGCATCTAGGCAGACCTGCATCCTGTTAGAGACAAAATTTATTGTCTGGCTTTTGTCCTCATTGTACTCATGATGAAGAAAGGATAGGGCCTTGGTCTGCATCACATCTCCCCCAAGACAATTATTTAATGCCAATATCTCAAACAAGATGCAGCCCTGACTTTGACACTGCCACTTTTCTTCTCCTTTATGGTGTTTAACATCTTTGCCTGACAAACAAATCAGTGTACAGTCAGCCCTCCACGTTTGCGGGTTTCACTTCTGTGGATCCGATTATTCACGGACTATTTGCTGTCACCTCTGCTGCCTCCCTGTGCCATTTTTAATAGGGACCGCAAGACTCGTGAGACTGAGAAACTGTGAATGAGGCTTCTAAGTCCCTCTTAAAAATGGTGTGGGGCAGCAGTGGAGGTGGCACTCAACCCCACAAGACACCCATTTCTGCCTTCTGAAGGAACCCTAATGCCTCAAAGGAATCCAAGGTGGGTTGAATATGGTGATCATACTTTTTGTGTGTGTGTTAAATATAGTTTGGGAGGGCCTAGAGTTATTCATGGTTTTTCCACTTTCACGGGGGTCCTGTGCTCCTAACCCTACCAAATGTGGAGGGATGACTGTACTTTGAAAGCTAATGCAATGTATTTTGAGCTTTTTGGTTGACCTAAGAAATGTATCACCATGATGTATAATTTGGAATAAATTTAGTTGATAATCGGTGGCTCTTGAATTTCAATCCTTAAACCTTAACATAGGTGAAATTTATTTTTAAGTAATTCAACTTTAGGATGGCAGGCTGGTGCTTCAGTGCACAGAGGCATTACAACAGTCATTCTGATACCCCATAAAGATTAACCAGCTTGCTGACTGGTGTATTATCATATAGAAAAATAAGTAAAAACATCAGACATTACAGCTAGGCTCACAAACTATATTATTTCAAAGTTTACATGAGCACATCCTTCCAAGTGACTGGTTTGCAGCAAGGTGGAAGGGATGGCTTTACAGCTCTTATAGGGTACTATCTGAAACCAGGTATTTCCAGCAGAGACCCCCAATGGTTCTCAATGCAAAATGAACCATGAATTGAGTATGAGCATTCAACTCTGATCATGTATACACATTGCCTTGGAAGAAAGAGCTTTTCTTGCCCTTTCAGACAGATCATCATACTTGGGAAAAGAAGAACCATCCTGAAGTAGACCAAAAACTGAAAAGTGTCACGAATTTCTTCAGCAAAGTTTGAAATTCTATGCTCAGCTGTTTTAATTGTCCCAAAAGTTATTTTAGTACAAAAATATGAGGAACTCATTTTCTTCTAAAATATGAGAAGTTCCAAATGTATATAATTCTATGTACACAGCATGAAAAAGCATGAGGAAAGGGGATATATTTACAACCGAGTATTTTAAACATTGCTTCCAACATAATTACGTCAATCACATCCTAATCCACAGCTTCTATATTTGAGGAGTCATTGCTATATGGCTGCTTTACCCTCATTTTGTGTGATTGCATTAGTGTGTGTATGCATTAGTGTAGTCAACGTCCATCCCACAGGCCAAACCCTTACATCAAGGATTGGGAACTTTTGGTCCTTTACATCTTTTCATCTACCAGTCGCCTCAGCATGCCCAATGGAAGAAATAAGTAGGAGCTGCAATTCAAAACCTCTGGAAGACCAAAGATTCCCCCACCAGTTCCTCAAATGCTGCACAAGAAGGTTCTGGCACCAGGTTTTTAAGAAATTTCATATAAACGCAGAAGGTAGGAGGATGTTTCCAAAGTGAAAGAAACTAGAACAGAAGCAGGAAAAAAGATGGTAACATGCAAATGGCGCAGTTACTGAAATGTATCACAAGCTTCCATGATATTCTTTTCAAAATACACAGTGCCAAATTCACACAGCATAATGAATGTTGAGAGAACGGTGAAAGAAGTTAGAAAAAGACTGAGGGAGTCATTAAGTCACACAAAAGAAGATAAATGGAATTAAGAGAAAATCAGAAATAATACAACTTCACATTAAAATCATATAACACCAATATTAGTCTGAGTAAAAGATTTCACTTCATGTAAAACAAATGCATACCATTTCTGTGCTCTCAAAACAAGATATTGACAGCATCACCAGAAGAACGGTTTACAAAGTAAATGTTTCTTGCATTAGGTCCAAAAGTGTGTGGTACCTTCTGTAAGACTCTGAAGCAGTCTAAAACAAGTCAGGAAATGTCTTGCAAAACAAATAATGTTTTCTAGTTCATGTTTTAAGAAAAAAAATAGTCAAGATACGAGCAAATTATCTGATTTTGCTGAAGAATGCACAATATCAAACTCCTATTTGATTTAACACCTGACTTCAGCGTTTGCTCTAAGAGCATGTCCCTTTGTTTTATAAATACTTCCTGGGAAACAGGATATTGGCTTTTATGGACTAGCATATGTGTGGCTCATATGCATGTTTTATCTGCACGTGCAATTTAGATAGCTATATCAAACAAAATGGTTAAAAGCCCTATCTCTACACAAAGTACAGACAGGGGAAAAGTTTATTCATCATTATTGTTCCCCTGAGGAATTGTTTAAAAGTTTTCTAAAATGACAAGAAAGCTGCAGGGGAAAGCAGATATAACCTAAGTGCTGGATTATGCCCACCCTTCCATGTTGTTCAATTGCACCCAACTGCCGTTTTAGTAATGGTCAGTGTTTTCATCAGGATCTTATATAACTGCATTTTCCACCTCAGGGCTTTTAGGGGACTGGCCACAAGTGGCACCCAGAAGAATTTAAAAGGAGCTAATCATGCAGTGTAAGAGGAGCAAACGTAACTGCTTGCACACTATCAAGGTTGCTTGCCTTTCTCAATGTATGGCAATATCAAAAACTACTGCAACATTAACTCTACATGCATCATTTTTCATTTGATCTTGAGGCAGAATGTGACTTTTAAGAGTTATGTATGTAGCCATATCATACTGAACTGTGTATTTCCTTTACTGCTGTTTATAACTTTAAGTATACAAAATTAGAGTCATGCATAACAACAGAATTCAGGGATTTATCACGTGCACCAAAGCAGCAAACTGTGTTTTGTTAGCCATGTACACCTATGAAGTCTAAACATGCATGATTTTTAACAATTTTGTTCTTCCTTTAAAATCAGCAGCAGTTTAATTCAATTTGTCTGTATGAAAAGGGCTTTAAAACTAGCATTATGAAACTAAGTAGATGCATTCTTTCATTTACTGTACTGAATATAAAAACTATCTGGATCATAAATTAGTAGATTTCTCCATGTTTAATTTCATTCTTTAGATAAGTACAGACAGACATTTTAAAAAATGGCCATTCTTTATCACTTTCCACAAGTCCAGGTACAATCATAAAGACAGACTGGAACTAATTATATTATTGTTACATTAGATGACAGTTTTTCTGTTTCTTCAGAGGAGTGACTCTTTAGCACTTCTTTAATGAACTGTTCAAGTGCAGTGAAGTAGCCTTGGCACTGCCAAGTGTCGTTATGAGTTCCATCTGGAAATATTGCTAATCTTTTAGTCCGAGCAGGGGAAAGTTCATAAAGCTGTTTCATCATAACTGGAGGAATCAACTGGTCAGCAAGCCCAGAGATGAAAAGTGAAGGCATTCTGCACTGAGATATTTTTCGATAGGAGAGGAACTTGTTTTTATAGCACCACAAAGGAAGATATCTCATTGGGAAGAAAGAAAACAGAGTGGTGGCCATATGAGGGATGCTAAGGAATGTGTTCTCCACCATGATGGCAGAAATCCTATGGGAATTCTCAGATGCTAGATGAATAGCAACTGCTCCTCCCAAGGAACGGCCAAAGAGGAAAAATTTTGTCTTGTCAAGATCAGATCTAGTCATCACGTAGTCTAGAACAGCCTCAGAATCTAAATAGATGCCATCCTCGCTTGCTTCGCCTTCACTTTTCCCATAGCCTCTATAGTCAACCAGCAATAAGTTTACTTTCAAGTTCACTAGCATCAACAAAGCATTTGGTAGTCTGTGACCAATGTTTCCTGCATTCCCATGAAAGTAAATGATAGTAGGTGAATATGAGGAATTGTCCCCTGTGAATCTGAGAAGAATTAGATTGAGCAACACACCATCTTTGGTTCTGATGAAGATATTTTCATGTGGAATGCCAGTAGGCATAGGAACATAAAGCCGTGATGAAGAAGGCTGCTCTGGAAAATAAAGCAACACATCCTGGAATTTATACAGTATACCTGCAATAGACACAAATATTAACAGAAGCAAAATCATGCCTCCATACAGATGAAATGTTACTATCAAAGGTAAGAGAGATATACGGCACAGGCCCCAGGACCATGACATCAAGGCAAGCAGCCATTTTTCAATGAAAGTCCAAAGCATCCATGATTTTTCCATTATAACAGGCAATGAATCCTTAACCCATATGAATCCTGAAAGAAGAAAATACATTTTGATTTTTAAAATGTACAAATTTCTATAGCAATGTAACATATCACAACAATGGGATTGTTTCTGGTGAGGAAGGCGTGGCATCTAAACTGTGAATAATTCCTCATTTGTTCTAGACACATTACATATATAATTAATTAATGTTAATATAATTAAAATTTCAAATGTGAGGCTAAAGTGTGTGTGAAGTAAAACAGTGGAACATTCTACTACCCAGGATGAATTCTTTTAAATCAAAGACAATTTAAATCACAATTTAACCCCCTCTCTAGATTTAAACCAAATTTCTATCTACAAATGCAAGTATTCCCTGAACAAAAATTCACACTACTTATTTACCAGTACAGTATTATTCAGTCAGGCCCAGCAAATCATCCTTTTGAAATAAATGATGAAAAGTATTCTGTCACTCCTTAAAGACTTTTGCTTAATGCAAGCTTTCATGGATTGCAGCTTACTTCGTCAGACACAGGCTGTCTGCCTACAAATACCATCGTTGCTTTGCAAAATGTAAATGGTTTGAAATATATACAGACAGATACAGAATCCAAATAAAATGATCAAACATAATTAACTGCTGCTAGATTTGCATATGTCATCATGCATTCCATGAACAAATCTGCCTACTTCAATTTTACCAAAATCTGTTCTAAAACTCCACAAGTCTATCAACAGAACTTAGAACTTGATAATGATCTGAAGAACTGTGTTCATGCACCAACAAGTCCTGTATTACCAAACTCACTTACAGTCCCTTAGTTCCCTGAAAAGTTGTTTTGAGTATCACCAGACCAACCCTACCGCAGCACCTTATGCTCCCCAAAAGCATATTTCTGAGGGTTGGGTGACTCTCAGCAACATCACAGGATATGATCTAGAGGACTTCAGCAGCAGCTGAGAATCTGAAGACATTACCTGAGGCAAACAGATGTGTCTCTTCCACTCACACAAGGAACCTTCTAGATGCTGGCCTCTGCTCTTTTCTGTAGGGCATTACAGAAAAATGCCATAGGTACCCAAGTCCTCCAAACTAAAGATCTATCGAAGAATGTCTGGGGTGAATTATCACAGGGACCAGGTAATTCAAGATTCTAGAAATGCAATCAAAGAATTTAACATATTTATTCTTCAGCCTTCTGCAGCACTGCCGTTTCAAGTAATAATACTGGCTTTTACCCTTTTGTATGATATGAAAAGTTATAAGGCTTACTAAGAAATATGTAATTGCAGACTGCAAAAGACAAATATTTACATGCCTGACTGAGCATATTACAACTAGGAGTACATTACAACTAAAAGTATTTTACCAATTATTTAAAACTTATCACAAAGCAGCAGTTACAGAAATTCAAATCTCTGATTTTCTCAGGGCAAGAGTGGAGGACATCTTTCAGCCTGAAGGCTGTACTCAATTCAGAGAGAAGTTCAGGGGGGAACACAGTTGCCAGCAAAAGGGTGAGCAAAATATAGTTTACCTTAAAGCTTTTCCTACATTTTAAGACAGCGATTCCAATTTTGGAGGGGGGGGGAGTACAAACACAGGAAGTCACCAAATAGCACTGTCATGGGAAGCTATGCGGGTAAGACTCAGAATGACTGGTGTCCCAACCAGATTCAGCTGATAAAGCTCATTCTAAATTCAGCCCAAGAGCCTCAAGATCCCCACTCTTACCTTGGAGTTTCCTCATCTATTTATTCACTAATCTTGCAAATGAGCAGGCCAATGGAAGCATTAAAAATCTGTTCCTCCTCTGCCTTTACAAAGAAAAAAGTAGGAGGGTATGCAGCTTTTTTTTTGTTTTACTCAGCTGTAAAGGTCTTCCACATTCACTGCCCCTCTTGCCAAAAGTAGTCAAGTTGCTGTCCTGTTCTGTACTGGATGCTCAGACGGAATTTTTTTTAATTAATTGGCTGTAAGAGTGAACGTTCACTAGATATTTATTATGATCTTAATTGATACAGCAGTTTGGTAACTTTTGACTATAATAGGATGATGTACCAAATATTAAATTGTGCCCTGAAGGCAGGGATAGAATAAACTCTCAGCACATTAAACTTTGGCAGGTGTTGTAGTCTAGAGTCTGCAACAAAAATACAGCTGTCATTAGTGAGATTCAACTTTTCTCATCAGTTAAGGGCTTCTAGACTTTAAAATGCTTTGGGATGCATTCCTTTATCTGAGCCACCAAACTGAAATATCATTAGAGGATGATTTCTAGTAAGTCCACCTATTAAAAAAGTGCAACACACCCTGTTCAATTTGTTCAGTGCTATTATTGCTTTTTATAACTTGAAGTTTTTATAATTTCAAAAATAGCCTAGTGCTGTGATGTCCTTTCAGAGAAAGTTCATCAGTTTGTAGGTTCTGTCCTAAAGGAAGGTGGACTGGCAAAGGCATTCTGTATCGAGGCTCCACAGTCTCTACTGAACTCCTATAGTTTCATACGCATAAGAAAGAAACTGGTTGATTAAAATAGTAACATTAAAGTGGGGTGGGAACTGTGCAGCTCCCTTGGGGAAGGGGTCCAGCAGGGCCCTTTCTTTGGCAAAACCCCAACATTTTATAACTGAATAAACAAGCCCCGAAAACCAAATTCAGATGACCCCCAAAAGCTACCAGGAGTGACAGAGATGTCACAAAAATGCCCCAAAATGGTGGCCATGGCAATAGCCCTCTAGATACTCAGGGGGGCTGAAAATAGCCCTGAGTCCCCATACATTCCCACTTCTATACTAAAGCATGGTTTGGCACCTTGTGTCTAACTTAAAAAATGAGCCAAGCCTTAGACTCTGGCTCCCATCCTTCCACATTTTTAGAGGAGGAATGGTAGCAATGCTTGGCTTCCATAATGCCAGCTTAGTGTTACATACATATTAGAGATGTGTTTTAATACAAATTCTGTTTAGTTAAACAAAACAACTTTATCACCCATGTTTTGAAGTTAGCTTGCTTAGAAGCTGACCAGAAGTAATTTTGCTCATTCAGAATCCTAACATGGAACTCTTTGAAGCTAAAAGCAGACATTGCAAGAGTCCTCTTCGTTCTAGAAAACAGAAAGGGAAGATGTGTGAAGGTGGCCTCACTCAAGTCTTCTGCACTTTGTGGACAAAGTACAGGGATCAGCATCTACCTGAGATCTGGAAGGTGCCAGCGTTCAACACTGGACATGAGAGGGCTGCATACACACCCCCAATGCCCAGAACCCTTTAAAATAAAAAGGCCAAAACTCTCTGTGGTCTACACTGCACAACTTTTTGCAACTTAGCTAAGTAGCAGTAATGCTAAGGAACCTTGTTAGTGAATTGTGAAGATGTGTAACAAGACACAGGCAAGAATGTCCCAATGCACATCAAGCTCTACTGATGCATATCAGCACCCCCTGGCCAGTGTCCCAGTATGCATCTGGTCTCAATGTGCAACAGTCACTTTGCTGGTTCTCCTACATAGTAATGTAAAAGTAACCCTTTGTTGAACACAAACATTGCAAAACTGCTCAATTCTGTTTCCTACAGATGTAGATCCACTTATGAAGACTTAAGTCCTCAAGTGAATTCCAACCTATGTTTTTAATCAATATGTCCTTCCACAGCCAGGAGGAATGGGGGAGAGGACTTCAATCATGTTTATTACACTCATGATCTGCTTTAAGCCCTGAAGGGGCCTCTTTTAAAAGCAAGATGTAAGCTGGAAGGGGGGCAAAAACAAGGCAAAACTGCCCCCACAGTGGGGCATGCTGAGTAACAAAATTCATTTTTCAAAAAAAAAAAAAAAGTGAGGAGAGATCACTTTTTAGACCTCAAAAACAATATGGAACCACATGTAGCCTATTGATCTGTTTTCCTCACCTCTGACACAGTGTCTCACTTCAGCTTACAGTTAGCCTGCACAAGTCATCCCATTTTCTTGAGTTCAGAATTTCTTGGATAAACAATTCGTTTCCCTAATCTACTGTATATTATTCCTAGTAATATGCCATTGCTTGGAAACACTTCATGTAACACAGAAGAACCCTGTGAGGAGCCATGCTACACTCTATGGAGGTAAAACTAAAATTGCATGACTTGGATATTCTATCATCCACTGGTTCAATACTTCTCAGTATATATTCTAAAAGAGAAAAGTGAGAAGATATATCCTAAATCCTACTTCAGCATAAGCTTTTCATAAATTAATTTAGAATTACTGATAGTAATATCAAGACTGAGAAATGTTTCAACTCACTTCAATAATGTTGTGATTATAATACCATCAAGTATCACAAAGGTATTTACTTCTGTTTGTGAAAAGAAGCATGTGATACCTTTGACATACCAAATCACATCATTTTTCCAGTACTGAATTCACCTATAAGTACAGTCATTAACAATCTAATTTAAGGTATACTACATCTGACAGGACACAAAATTTGGTGCTGCTTGGACAAACTTCCTGGAAGTATATATTAATATAAAAAGAACTGCCATCACGTACAGTCATACCTAAGAACCAAGTTCTTGAGGGAAGAATCTCTTACAAAGGCCATCTCTTTTCAACTTTAGATCAGGAACTGTTTTATAGGCAAGAATTCCAGCAGGATCTGGTGGTGTAGCTAGGACAAAGGAAAAAAAAATAAATTCAAGCAATACATGTTTCAAATACTGAAGCAAATTTTTGAAAACCGCATTGCTACAATTCCTATACCAGCAGGCTAAGTGACATGAGAACAAGCACTTTTGTCAGTAAGTTTGAACTCAGCATCAAAACATTTATAAAACCATGGCAGCATGATTTTTCAACTGGCTGCTTTAGGACCATATTGGATGTGTTATAAAAGACTGATGATCAGATGTCCCGACATATTTCTCCAGCTAAACAATAGGTAGAACATCCATCTAGACTGGGGATAAAATGCAATGATGGGGCAACAAATCACTGACTAATGTAGTTCAACACTGACTAGTATTTCAAGAAATTCTGCCTCTGATCCTGGATACCACCAAGAAGAGTGGTGACCGTTAGTCTCATCCTTCCAAAATGTGTGTAGCATACTATAGATTACAATTCCCATCAACTCCAGTCATCATGCTGCCTGCAGGTGGAATGAAATGCAATCTAACACATCTGGAGGAAATTACTGGAGAAGCTGAATTTATCTATAGTAATATTTTAAAAGTTAGTAATCTGTTGATGCCCAAGGCAATACTCATACTGTATCATCAAAACAGATGCACAGAAATTAGATTATAACATTGTGAACACCATATATACTTTTTACTCACTTCCAGAAAAATACCTATTTCTTTAATTATTTCTTCAAAGGTAGCAATATTCAAAGAGCCAGATGAATTCAAAAACACTACTGTTTACAAACTAGTTTTATAAGTTATTACTTAAAAACATTACAGCACATGTAGGTTAAATAACAGAGATTATAACAATGAAGCTTCTAGAATTATCCTTCCCTGTTATTACCATGCTCTATGGCAGGGCTTTTCAAATGGTGTGCCATGACACATTAGTGTGTCACTTGAAGTGTGTAGGTGTGTTGCCTACAATCTTGGAAATGTATGTTATTATTTATAAATCATATACTTTTAGGAATGTATGAAAGGATTTCATGAGATATGCTGTGTCCCCATATGTTTTGTTATTACAATTTATGTATGTGTCTGTATCTCTTAGTTAGTTTAACCTCCAGTTTGCTAGTAAAAATGAATGACTGTGTTGCAAAATGATGCATGTCTAAAAAGTGTGTCACTAACATGAAAAGTCTGGAAAGCTCTGCTCTATGGACTAAAGCAACAGTGGGCAGACTTTAGGCACATAACTATCAGTCGCATGTCTAGAATCTTACACCGTACTATTCACACAGTTTAGCATGTTTACTGGGAAGGAAACCCCTGAAATAACTGTCACCTTGGGAATGGAATGCAGTCATTTGCACACTTACTTGAAGTATATGCCTCAGTAACAAACTATGGGCACTTTCAGCACAAAACCTGCATTACCAGCCAAAAGACACCCTGTAACCTTTCCACCTTCCTCTGTTTATGGAAAAGGGGGGAAATCAGAAGTTGGAAAATACAGATAATTTACAAGTGGAGGACAATTTCATCCGGAACATCTCTCTCACCCATAAAAATTTTGTGAATGGGGGAGCAACTGCCTAACAAAAGCCTCACCTGCAAACACCTTTTGTGAGGCACATTCCCAAGTAAGGTTAACTTAGAACTAATTAATCAAGCGCCTGCTTTGCGCGTAGAAAAGCCCAGACAAACCAATCTCATCAAGCAGCACAACTAAATAAAGGCCTTTCATTTCCCGAGGCCCTGGTTAACTCGCTATCGGAACAGAGCACAGCAATGGCATGGCACGGACTACAGTGGAGCAGACTTTGCCCATTATAAGTAAGCTTCCTATTCGCCTCCACGTTAGACAAGAGCGGGGAGAGCGATGTCGCCCTTTCCGTTATCTCGAGATCCACCAGCAGAGGGAAGGAAGAGGGGTTTTAGGGATGAAGCATGTGGAGACACCCCCCCCCCCCGTTCCAGTTCCCGAGTTCCAAGATAAGCGGAGCATCGCCGCCTGCGCCGCTGCATGAAGGCCGGCGCTTCACAGGTGTCCAAGCGGAGGCGGGGAGCTGGGAAGAGACATAAAACGGTTCCAGCGATGTGATGGGGGGACCACCGAGCCAGCCAGGCAGGCAGGCAGGCAGGCAGGCAGCCGGTCGGCCGGCCGAGTAAACGGGCGGCGGAGGAACGGGCGAAAGCCCTACTCCTGCAGTTCTCCCCCCCCCCCCGCCTAGCTCGCCTACCTGCGCCCCCGGCTCCAGCGCTCCAGTGGGCGGACGAAGCCACCAGACACCGACCTCATTACTCCCCCGCTGGGCGGGACATCCCCCGCCCCGTCCTTCTTCCCTTCCCTCAGGCCGGGAACTCTCGCTCGACCGCCACTTCCGGGAAGGCAAATTAGCGGCCCCGACAAAAGCTTCCGGGGCAAGGGCGAAGGAGTGGGACGTATCGGATGGCGTTCGCCCCTCCCAAAGCCTGAGAGAAAGGCGCTCGCGACCAGCTCGCGCGCTCGAGAGAGGGAGGAGGAGGAGGGCTTCGCTGGGACTGACGGGAGCTTCCGACCGTCGGAGAGCGGGGGAGGGGGAGAGGAATTCCCCCCCGTTTCCCGCGCGCACGGTGAGGGGCGGCCTTTCCCGTCTCCATGGAAACGGCCGAGACGCGGGAGGGAAACGCTTTCGTTCCGGGAGGGGGGGCCGCTGGGAGGAGAGTGCCCTCGCGTGCTCGGTTGATGCCGCTGCGCTTCGTAGCCTCACCTGGGTCATTTCCGCCTAGGCTGTTAGAGCGCTATTATTCCGCTTTCAACGTCTTGTGGAATCCTGGAGCCTTTGAGGCCCCTCTCTAAACTGCAACCCTCAGAATTCCACAGGATGTTGAAAGTGGAATAATAGCGCTCTAACAGGCTAGTGCGGAAGTGGCCCTGGAGGGAGTGAAGAGCCCTTCGGTAGATTCGGAATGTGGAAAATGTTGCTACAATTAGTGCTACTGTCGACCGTGTTTGTTTATTTTAAAATACTTATTTACTGTCTCTCCCGGCACAGCGTGTACTGTCACGCCATACAGACCGTGTGGCGCTTCACGGAAAGCGGGAGGCCTGTCTCTGTCCCCACAAGCGATAATCTAACATTTTGAGATGGTGCAAACAAGGGGGAGGAGAGGGCAGGATAAACAACTAAGCAGTTCAGGCAAGGGGAAGCTTAGAAAGCTCATTCCGTTTTAGGGCAGAGGTGGTGAAAAGGACCCTGTTGGGATATTTTGCCTTTTAGGGCCAAGTTCAGCTTAAGGGGGAAGACTGCAACATGCCTTAGTGGTGGGGATGCTTTTGTCCAATGAGAGAGGTAGCCAGCAGGTAGGAAGAGAGGGCGGATTGCCCGCCTTTTGTGTGGGGGACACAGAGGAGAACTGGGGCTGCATTAAGTAGCTGCTTATGCCCACCTGAGCAGCAGGAAAAATTGAGTTTGCTGGATCTCATCCCCATCACCAGAGAGAAAAGGTAGGCTGGTAAGTGGCTACGGCAACTACCTGTGAGAGGATTGGTCTTGTCCCCCTCTGCCTTGCTCGCCTCTGTGCACTTTATGTTTTTGGGTGGCACAGTGGTGGGAGGGGGACGTTGCAAGTCCAGTCTTTCCTGTTGTGCCAAATGCTGCCCAGTACTCCAGGCACCAGCTGAGTCTCTGGAGAGAGCGTTTCACAGATGGTGTGCCAGCACAGGAAAGACTCTCTTTTTATATCATTTAACTCTCTCAGTTTTGTAGGATACCCACTGTACTCTTGGCAAGCTTTCATAGGGCTATAAAGTTTCAGATGTTACCATGCTTTGCAGGTAAGAACCAAGTGACCCCTGCTCAGCCTTCCATGGATTCCTAAACCTTGATCCTGGCTTCGTAGTATCTGGGCTTTCTCAACCGGCACATTGTCTGTGCCAACGAAGCTGGTCCATTGTCCATGGCAGCGGAAGCATAACTGCAACCGGTTAGGTTCCCCTACCTTTCACCTTCCTCCTTTCTGAAGAACTTGGGTTTGCAACACTGGCTCCCAGTTGTTCTTTCAAGTCATGAGTTGAAGATGACAGTGGGGATACTTTGCCCCTCCCATGCTGCTCACTTTCCCAATAGGAAGGAGTCTGATCAGTGAAGTTTCCCTGTACAGCTCTTGTGCTCCCTACTTGGAGAGTCTGTCCATTTCCAATGTGCAGCTTTGGGAAAAAAGATGTAGCTTGGGGAGGCCTCCACAAAACTCTTGGTGGGCTAAAGAGGGAATCTGCATGGGTTGAATTAGACCCACTTCTTGCCTTAATAGCTCCTTTGAATGGTTATGTAGTCAGGGACTAATGCCACAGTCCTCTGTTGCTGACCTGGGATTCCCATTAAATGCAGTGAGATTTTCTTCCAGCTGCTTAAGTTCATGATATTCAAGGCTTACTGTAGCACTAATAATAAGGCTGAATTTCAATCAGCTACTTCAGAAGAATAATAAAAATAATATTTTAAGTATGGAGCCATGTGACTGATTCAAAGAAAAAATGGAGGTAGGAGAGCTTATTGCTTGAAAACAGAATGTCAACATGTATTTTTAATCTCTTTAATTTTTTTTCTGCAGTGAAGAAAATAATCAATATGTCTTCTGTCCCTGCTTCACATTCTCCCTCCCAGCTAACTGTGGCATCGCAAGTTCCTTTTGCAGATCTCTGTTCAACATTAGAACGAATGCAGAGATGCAAATCTCGACAAGAGAAAACAAAATATTTTAAGGACTTTTTAGACTCCTGGAGGAAATTTCATGATGCTCTTCATAAAAATGAGAAAGATGTGACAGATTCTTTTTACCCTGCAATGAGACTTATTCTTCCCCAGTTGGAAAGAGAGAGGATGGCTTATGGAATTAAAGAAACTATGCTTGCTAAGCTCTATATTGAACTTCTTAATTTACCCAAAGATGGAAACGATGCTTTAAAACTTCTGAATTATCGAACACCTACTGGATCACGGGGAGATGCTGGAGACTTTGCTATGATTGCCTATTTTGTGCTGAAACCAAGATGCCCCAAGCAAGGTCAGCTGACCATACAACAGGTGAATGATCTTTTAGATTCTATTTCTACCAATAATGCTGCTAAAAGAAAAGATCTGGTGAAAAAGAGTCTTCTTCAGTTAATAACTCAAAGCTCAGCACTTGAACAGAAATGGTTGATCAGAATGATCATAAAGGATTTGAAACTTGGTGTCAGCCAGCAAACTATATTTTCTATCTTCCATCCTGATGCTACAGAGTTGCATAATGTTACCACTGATTTGGAGAAGGTTTGTAGACAGTTGCACTACCCCTCTGTCTTTCTTAGTGATGTTTCTATTACATTATTTTCTGCCTTTAAACCAATGCTTGCTGCTATTGGCAACATACAGCAGATTGAAAAACAAATGAACAACCAGAGTTTCTACATAGAAACCAAATTAGATGGTGAACGAATACAGATGCACAAAGATGGAGATGTTTACAAATATTTTTCCCGAAATGGCTATGATTACACTCAGCAATTCGGTGCTTCTCCTTTGGAAGGTTCGTTGACGCCATTCATTCATAATGTTTTTAAAAACAATATTCAAAACTGCATTTTAGATGGTGAAATGATGGCCTACAATCCCACTACGCAGACATTCATGCAAAAGGGAAACAAATTTGATATTAAAAGGATGGTAGATGATTCTGAATTACAGACATGCTTCTGTGTCTTTGATGTTCTAATGGTTAATGATCAAAAGTTGGCACATGAGATGCTGAGCAAAAGATATGAAGTACTAAATCAGATCTTTACACCAATACCAGGTCGAATACAGGTAGTTTCTAAAACCCAGGCAAATACTCGGAAAGAAGTAGTAGATGCTCTAAATGAAGCAATAGATAACAGAGAAGAAGGCATTGTGGTAAAAGATCCCATGTCAACTTACAAGCCAGATAAACGTGGAGAAGGATGGCTGAAGATCAAACCAGAGTATGTCAGTGGACTGATGGATGAACTAGACCTCTTAGTTGTTGGGGGCTACTGGGGAAAAGGTCTTCGTGGTGGCATGATGTCACATTTTTTATGTGCAGTTGCTGAGACTCCTCCACCTGGTGAAAAACCTTCTGTGTTCCATTCCATTTGTCGTGTTGGTTCAGGTTACACCATGAAAGAATTGTATGATCTTGGCTTGAAATTAGCTAAATACTGGAAACCATATCGTAAAAGAGATCCTCCCTGTAATATCCTATGTGGAACAGAGAAGCCTGAAGTCTATATTGAACCTTGTAATTCAGTCATTGTTCAGATAAAAGCAGCTGAGATCGTAAATAGTGATATGTACAAAACGGATTGCACCTTACGTTTCCCTCGCATTGAGAGAATAAGAGAAGATAAAGAATGGTATGAATGCATGACTCTTGACTTTCTAGAACAACTCAGAGGTAAAGCTTCTGGGAAGCTAGCAACTAAGCACCTTGATATAAGTGATAATGAGCCACAAGAAAAGAAACGCAAAACTGTGCCAAAGATTAAAAAAAAAATTGGCTTAATGGACCACTTCAAAGCCCCTGATCTTTCTAGTGTAAACAAAGTTTCCAGTATGTTTGAAGATGTTGAGTTTTGTGTTATGAGTGGGACAGAAAGCTGTTCAAAATACGAACTGGAAAGTAAAATAGCAGAATATGGTGGCAGCATAGTACAAAATCCAGGGCCAGACACTTATTGTGTTGTTGCAGGAACTGAGAATGTTAGAGTAAAAAATATTATTTCTTCAAATAAGCATGATGTAGTGAGAGCAGAATGGCTTTTTCAGTGTTTTCAGGCCGAAAGGTGTGTGCCCTGGCAGCCTGCTTTCATGATTCACATGTCTCCAGAAACAAAACAACATTTTGCTCGTGACTACGATTGCTATGGTGATAGTTACACAGCTGATGCTGATATGGCCCAGTTAAGGGAGGTCTTCTCAAGAATGAATAACTTAAAGGAAGAGATCTCTTGGGAAGTGATTGCTGACATAGAAGCACGTTATTCATGGGACAGCTCTCAGCTGTCTTTGTTCAGGCAGTACACCATTTACCTGGACCCTTCTGATGAAATGAGCAATTCAAATGCCAAGATTAGTCAAACCAGACTGTTAACTAGAGCACTAATCCTTCGCTTTCATGGAGCAAAAGTAGTCCCACAGCTTGAGGAGGGTGTGTCCCATGTCATCAGTAAAGATGATGCTGATTTGATGAAGATAAAAACAATCAGAAGAACATTTGAAAAAAAATTTAAGATAGTGTCTGAACAGTGGGTAAAGGATTCCATAAAGGCTGGGAAGCTGCAAGATGAAAATAATTACTTGATTTAAACAGATTTTATTAATAGGAAAAGAGGTACTTAGTTAACTTCTTAGATATCAATTTAAAAGAAATCTGCTGGGCCTTCATTAATTCTGTGTGCTTTCAAAGTTTGAAGATAAGGTTGGTGAATGACACAGATGTAGCACTGAAAAATAGGGTGGGTGTTGTGTTCTAATCTTTTTCTCTGCTTTGGTAGCTGCATATTTTATGGGAAATCCAGATGTTTTACGGAAACAACTGTTAATAATATTCTTTGGCTACTTGGAACCCACCCTCCAAATGAGTTACATAGAATATGCAAACAAGAACGAATTAATTCCCACTGTAATCAAATGATGTTAATTTTAATTTTTGAATAAATAAGGAAATCACCCATGTTGGAAATATCTATCCATTTTAAAATGATACCATAACTGTAGCATATTTTACCATTCTACTCTCTTAAATATTACCAAATAATCAGAAGTAGGTTACTGACTATACTTTAAGAAGCACCAAGACCGGTTTTTCCCACTGAAATTATTTGTATGGTTATAATCATAAAACTATGTTTAATTGTATTGTAAAACGACAGCTCTTTGGACTTTGTATATGAATTACTCTGCATTGTAACACACTGTTGTTTTTTGTAGCCTTAGGGAATTTATTCCCTGTGACATAAGCAGAATTCAGAACTTGACGCTATAGTTTTTAATATACCGATAAAGACACTGTGACACTTCTCATGAGGTTTTTTTTAAGGTTCTGTTCTGAATTAGTTTAAACAAACAAGAAGCAGAGTGTTCATCATTGCAGTCTGTGTACGTCTTAAAATAACTTCTTTTCAATAGTGTGGAACTTGTGTAGGGAGATCAATTTCTTGTATTCTGATTTCATCTGCATGTAAATAAACAATCTGACATAATTATAAAAAATAAAACTTTTTTTAAAAAATATTGTGTCGCACAGTGAAGAGAAGAAATTGCTAAGACCTCATGAATGTTTTCCAAATATTACAATTATTAATATAATAATATTAATATTATTAATTATTAATGCATCATTCTAAATATTTGAGTTATGCCTCATAAAATATGCTAGTAGCTTTTTCTCCATAGGTATGATAGGTTTGTCTTAGGGTCACCATAAGTTGGTAGTGACATGAAGGCACACAACAACAGCTTTATTTTTTTTAAAACAAAGCTTGCATAAATAACTGATGAATGTGTTGTTCCCATGTTGTATCATTAGCATTGTAATTGCATAGAATAAATCTGTAAATTAAGAAATAGCTTAGTTAATTCAGTATGTAAGCACCAAGTGTACTTGACACCTGTTGTTATCTGTGTGAGTGAGCTACAGATCTGATGGATCGCCAGATAGCAAGTCTGCTGTGTGGCCCGGAGTTCTGACATAATGAAGGAGCTATTCTCCCCTACCTTGACATATGAGCCATTTTGCCAGTTACTTTTGAGCTAGATGCATTGGATGAAATACAGCTCTGTTACCCTGTTTACTGTGGGTCCTGTGAAGGACACCAAAATGTGCTCAACAATAGGTGGGGAAGATTAGCTCTGAGCACTGCTTTAGCATTGCGAGAGGCAGAGTAACTTAGCAGGATCTTGTAACCCAGTGTCTACGGGGTCAGGCCAAGTCAAGAAGCAGACGGGTTTGAAAATAAGGAATGATCTTTATTAAATACAGGCACACAATGTAAGCAACACATGCACGCAGATAACTACGGAAAATAAAGGTGTGAGTAAGATAGCGGGATTTTCAGAGGGATAGTTGATTCGGGTAATACGAAACCTGTCCTGAAGTCCGGAAGAAGAAGAAGATGGAGAGCGGGGCTGGGGTTCGATGTATCTCAGCACGTGGAGCTGAGGGGAAGCTCGCCAAGCGAAGCAGCAGCAAGGCGGTCTGGAACTTGGGAGCGATCCTAGGAAGCACTCAAAGTCAGGGCTTTTTATAAGGAGAATTGTGACCGCAGGCTAGGTCGGACTGTGGGAAAACAATAGATTTGGAGCTGGAGACGAAGCCTCTGAAAGGTCAGAATTTGAATGATTGAGTTAGAACCAAATTATCAGTAGGATAGCCGGTATGCAAACGCGGAGTACTTGGGCATTATATAGTTCGATCATCAAGCTGCCAGCGCTAGGCAGAGGATCTTTTGAGAGTTGCTTGCATACCTAATGGAGGTACTTGCCTTGAGGTCTCCTAAAGCGGCGAGTCGGCTGTTTCTGGCCTGCCTGTATTGTCTAGGAACATTACGGCGATTATCGGCCGAGCCTGTACGCATGCAAGCACGTGGAAGGGATATGTGAAGCCGAATTAGTGGTATCAAAAGATATCTTTTATATCCCCAAAGCTTGGGCTAGCCAGGGCAGTAACAGCTCTCCCCCACATCCCACACTTTGTCTCACACATAAAGATTGGTCTTATTCTTGCGTGCCTTCAAGTTGTTTTCAACTTACAACAACCCTGTCACAGTGTTTTCTGGACCTGTGCGACATGCTCAAGCTCACCCAGTGGGTGGCAAAACAGGGAATCAGATCTTGGTCTCCAGGGCCGCAGTCCAATGCTCAAACCACTAAACCGTGCTGCTGAGTAGTCTACAAAATCAATAATGAAGCCCATTCCTTCTCTCACATTATGTGGTCTCATCACAAACTAGACATAGAAAACATGCTCATGCTTTCTTTGTGCACTCCCAGTTCAGTCACATGCTAACCTGCTGAGTCCACTTGTAAATGATGCTGTTTTGTTAAAGGCATGGATGTTTTTTAAACTTTAAGCATGCAAGTGCCAGAGCTGGTTGGTTTTTTTTTTATTTACTGCTTCTGTTGTCACAATTTATAGATGTTAATCAGTCATACATAAAATAATCCTTTGTTGGCTGGATATGAACATTGGGGCTGCAGTCCACAGTCCTGGATCTCATGGTTTCTTTCTGCATTCCCAATTGGGTCACGTGCTAACCTGCTGAGCCCACTTGTAAATGATGCTCTTTTGGCCAATTCCACACTAGCCTGTTACAGCGCTATGATTCCACTTTCAACATCCTATGGAATCCTGGGGTTTGCCGTTTTAGGAGGGGCTCCCGAAATGGCCTTTGTTAAAGGCATAGATTTTTTTTAAAAACTTTCAAGTAAGCATGCAAGGGTAAGAGCTGGTTTATTTTTGCCATGCATAGATATGAGAGGTTTACACCTTCACTTTCTAACTTAAACAAAAAAAAGCCTACAGTCCCCCTTCCGTGGGACCTAAAAACAAGCTCTCTTTTGCTGCAAATGGAGATTTTGTCTTTGAGATTTGACATGGGGGCATTTTAAAGATATTTTTTAATATGTTGGGCAGGAAATATATAACATTGCTACCTGAACATAGTGGTTCCAATCCAAATAAGTAGCCTCATAATTGTGAGTTTAAAAAAAAACAATACGGTGAGCAGCAGCAGCCACAATTTAACGTATCATTTAACCATGCATTCCCAATGCACTCTTGACTCCATTTCTGTGCCATACCCTTCCAGCTGCTAATCAGCCACCTCTGCATTTCTTTCACCCTGTCAGTGACTCCCTAGAGGGCTCTGAAAACAGTCCCAGTATTAACCTTTATTTATATATTTTAACTGCCTCCCCCCCCAACAAGTGTCCAGCTAATTAATTATAAAACTATTTAAAGTATAAACTATTAAAACATATATATAAAAGTTAAACAAAATAAGCACGTCTGTAATATAAAACTATACCATTTGTTATCCCAAATTAACAAAATATCAGGGGCAACCAACTGGCATCCTGAGGACAGCAGTCCACGGTAGGGGAGGGAAAAACTAAAAATGGCTTTTCCTTTGTCACCAGCCTCAGCCTACCTAGAAGGAATGGTTTGAAGAAATGCTGGTCTTGGCATATGGGCATGTTCATAAAAAAAGGGAGAATTCTAGAAAATGCTGGTAATGGCAGTAGTGGCAATAGCAGTAGTATGTGGTAGTTGTTGCTGGTGTTGTTATTTCTATATCTCAAAAGTTATAATTAAGTTGCAAATCCAGCCACAGTATTAGAATCCAGGAAGGCTTTCATCAACTGTCAAGACCTATCTTTATGCCAACTTTTTGCCAGATGAGACATTAAAGTATTTGTTGATCATGTGTCAGTGAACGAAGGGTCTCAAAGTGAAGTACAACAAAGCAAAATTTATTGTAGTTGAAAACAAATGCAGTTTTAGTCAACATCTTCCAAGATGCATGTGCCTCCCAGATGATGCCCACCTCAAATGGCTGTATAATTGAAGGATGCAGTGCCCTGATGGGACCCACATCCTACTGATGGGTTGTTCATGCTGGACTGTAGGAGCAGCAGCAGAGCACACAGCCCATAATCTAGCAGAACTGTGAAATAACTGTACAGATTTGAAAGCTGACAGTTCCCCTCCTTCTTTCCTGTTTGGGAAGGGTGTTGCAGATCAGCATCCTGATGAAGAGGTGGGGCAACAGCTTTGTGTGATAATTGGTGGTGGGACTATTCCTGGGGGGCAGTTCCCTGCACCCTGACAAGACCTTCTCTGGCACTGTTCTGTGACTATTCTCAAATAGCAGAACTGACCAGAATTAATGTTTTCATCCAAGTTGCAAATCCCAGAGGGACAAATTAGGTCTACCAGAAACACTTTTGCTGCCTACAGAGTGACCTTTTTAAAAAGTGCATGTGTGCAATGTCCTTCACTGAAGGAAGCCTGAAATCTGTTAATCTGCTAACGATGCCTTCTACTAAAAAAAGCAAATCCTTCATATTTGCTTCTGCTAAAAACTGAAATGTGGATTAACTAAACTTGACTATTACAAAAACTGGTATCGTAATGGATGTTAGCATCTCAATTTTCCATTGTCTGCTGCTGTTTTCCAGGTGCTTTCCAGTGTATCAGCTCGTGAAGACACTGGTTCCACAGCTATGATTCCTGAGTGAATCTTATTGTAGGTTCATATTTTGAATTTTTTTTACTTTTTCAACCAAAGATTGATTGCAAAGATACATAAATTTACACAACTTTATTTGGAAAATTACTCTTACTAGGAAAAGGTGAAAATCACAGAAAATAACACTGAAATCAGAGAAATGTGCAGCCGTGCTTGCAGAAGTAACAACATACCTATGGGGGAGCAACAGGTAGGAACAGGTCCTTAGAGTGTCTTCTCTCTTTGCTTCATCTGCTCTGGCACTTCCTCACATACAGACCAATACCCTGCATGCAGTTTTCATGGATGATTCACATATTTACATTTGTAAAAGCCAAAGGACTTTTTCATAATTTGTGTAACCATATTACAGGAGGCCGTAGTTTCTGCTGAAAATGATTTTTCAAATCATTACTCAAGATATTAAGTTCACTTAATCTGTTCAATACCTGAAGCATATGTTTCATGCATCCACCCACCACACAGGCATATATCATAGCACTGAAATTCAGATTTCCATTGACAGCAGAACAGGATTGATTTGTGATTTTTACTGAGTCTGAGCTGTTCTTCCTAAGCTGTAAAAGCTTAGGTGGAAATGTCTCTAGGAATATCCCACAGTTGTCATGGTAGCTGAGAATAGGTTAACACAGACACAAGCAACTCATCACCTCGCTCCCTTGAGTGGCATTGCTCTTTAGAGTTCCATCCAAATTAAATCTTCAAATGTTTACTACTGTAGAGATGTCCTTGGCCATCAATTATGATTCCTTTTTAAGATGCTTCTCTTGGGCCAATTGCAGTTGTCCAGAATTGCATGCTATTGCAGGGATAGTGTTCACTAAGAACATTTGCAAAGGTTTCTTTTCCTCTCTGTACTGACATTGGATGTATCGTGAAAAAGCATTTCGATACGTTTTATTGAACAGTGTGTATATAAGCGGGTTGACAGCTGAAGAGAGGTACCCAATCCAGACAAAAATGTTAAGCAGCCCTTCCATTATATCTTTATTGCATGACTCCTTGCAAATGACTGTCAACACATTGGTGATAAAAAAAGGACACCACATCACAACAAACAAGAAGAAGACAATTCCAAGCACTTTGGATGCTTTCTGTTCATTATTAATTGATTGCATTGTCCTTCTTCCAGAGATTGCTGGCTCTTTGCTCAGAGAGCGCTGGAAGAATTTGTTTGAAGTAAGAGAGCTCTGAGGGAAGAAACTGAATGAAGCAAATTTGGTTCTGGAATGGTCGTCATTCATGCATAACATGGCTTCTTTTTGGAGAGATTTTATGGTTAAAAAATAGGTGATTAACATAATAACCAGTGGAACAAAAAATGCCACAAAAGAGCCTATTAAGACAAATTTCTCATCCGCAAGCAGACAGCTTCCATTCCTGAAAACTTTGGAATCATCACGTAGTCCAAATACTGGAACTGGCATTGAAATACCTAGAAATTGGGTTAGAAAAAGGAAGAGGAAAGCTAAGTATAGTTGTCATATTTTTAACATTTCACTGCTGTACACTGATAACATTCCTGGAATTGGGGCACAGTCATCACTCTAGAGAATAAAGGACATTTTCATTGAAGGGTGCAGCTTTTCTGTGACATGTTTCCTTTCTGCAATGATCCAAAATCTTATGGATCTGCCTTCCTCTTTAAGTAACTGAGAACAGGATCTTATTTATTTAAGAAAATGAATGCAGATCTTTGTATTTACGGGAACCTAGGTGGAAAATTTTCACCTTCTATTAAATCTCATGTTATGCACCCACGCAACTGGTAAGGAGAACTGTATGCTGTTTAAACAGATTCATTTATGCAATATTTAATGTACCCATTGAAATGGTACTGCCATATCACACAAGCAATCTGCCATAAATACATTATGTGCCTAAACCGAAAACAGAAAGGCACTTGTTAACTAGAATAGACCCAATGAAGCAATTGAACTTTGAATTGAGTTCTCATTGAGTCAATGGGTCTATCTTGTTGTCACTACGAACTGGATTTTTGTTCACATATCTTGCAGAGTGGGATCATTTTATTCGTCTTCCTAATTCGCCTGGCCCAGAGTTTCTGGCTGCATTTATGCCGTATTCTGCAAATTGAACTATAATTCCACAACATCAGTATTGCAGGAGGCCTAGCAGTTCTATCCCCTTTTTCTGTCTCTTGGTGGTTGAAGGTTCAGCATAGCAGGCAGTGGGATCTCTACTGGTGAAAGGAACCAGAAAAGTTGAGTATATCATCAAGGTGGCAACACTTCTGAGAATAAGGATTGCTGCAGGGAAATTATTCTTTCTTTGATCTCTAAAAAAAGGTGCCCTCTTTGTAGAGGGAGTGAGGGGCACAGTCTATGTTCACACAAACCTAACCTCTGCGTTCCCTGGATGAAAGAAACCACACAGATGATGAGCATGTACTTTAACAGTATACTTTACTACTAGATGACAAGAAACAGAAAAGCATATGTTGATTGTTTGACTACCAGGCAACAGGAGCCATAAGCTGTAGCTGAAGTGTTTCGGTGCTAGACAGGAGGCACCGGGAAGGCATGCTTTGATCCACACAAGATACACTTTGCCTATCAGAACTAACAAGAGTGTGTTTTGAGAATGCCAACAATGTAGGTCTGGTAGATCTCTTAACTTACACAGAGCAAGAGTTTATGCAGACCACAATTGCTGGGTTACTTTATTCTACAACATTTTAGAGTCACTTTTCATTTAAACATTCTCAAAGTAGTTGATAATAAAACCAAATACAATAATGCAAATAGTAGCTAAAAGCAGTAGAATAATAAAAACAATGTATTAAAATCCAAGAACAACTGAGAACATTCACAATCAGGAAATTAGTTGGTAAACAAATGTTGCTAGCTGTTGGCAGAAAAAACAAACTCAGGGTCATCACCAGCACTGGACTGGGATTTGCCGTCTGTCAGGTACACTTCAAATGCCCCAATTTGTCAGGGATGGTCCTGATTAATCCTCTGTCAATCCACTCTTTCAGCTGCTTTTAAAATGTCCAGTTTCTCTCCCCTCCTCCAGCTCCTCCCCTTGTCCTCAGCTTACTTCAGTTGCTGCAGCTGAATTCAAAAATCAAAACTAATTGTATTCTTACTAACTCAGTGCAGAAAGAAGAGGGGGTGCGTGAAATCTTGCCCTTCCTAAGAGGCTCAAGCAAAAGCAGACTGCTGTACTCTCTCCCAGCTTGTCTGTTCTGCCCTATGAGTGACTTTTGCCATCTTGACCACACTCCAAATGTTGTTTGCCCATACGTCCCAGGTTTTCTCTGTGAAATGTTGGAGTGTATGCTATCACGCCATTTAATGTTGCTTCTCTATGTTTCTTGTCTTTTTAAAGTAAGAGGCAACATCCCCCCCACCATGCCTTACTTTACCATCAATTGCAAGAATTACAAAACAAAAAATGGACTAATGGCCTTTTCTGGTTTTATTTCTTGGGCTTGGTCTGGCCTTTGGGCAGATTCCAAGGGAGGAAAATGGGCCTCTAAGCACAGGGTTCAATTTCTCTTCAGCCATGAAAATTCACTGGATGACCATGGCCATATCACATACTCTCAGCCCCTGATAACCCCATGATGGAGTCACCTTAGGGTCGCCAGAAGTCAGAAATGACTTGAAGGCACACAACAACAACAACAACAACAACAACAACAAACACTTGGAGCTTGCCCACTCCCTATCTAAATTGTTTGGTGCCAATGTAGCTTTGCAATTTGGCTCTAGAAATGATTTTGATTAATGCCATGATTCTATTTGTTGTATTGCCCCAAATTGTTTAATTATGTTAGTTAATTGCCTTAAAACCCTTTTTGTGCGTGAAAATGTGGGATATGAATGTAATAAACATAAATAAGCAGCTAAATAAGACCTAAAGACAGACAGATATGCACACAGACCTACACACGTCGATATCTTTCAGAACCAGAAATCTCTAACTGTGTGGCACCTAAGGAAGTAGAGTTCTACTTACCTATGGATATAGTCCAAACAGCAGTTATTTTTGCAAAAGCTTTTGTTCTCGAATTAAAGCGGCTGTGATGGATAGGGCTTCGTATGGCAATATAGCGATCCAGAGATATGGCACAGAGATGCATGATGGAGGCAGTGGAGAAAAGTACATCTACATAGATCCACACAGCACAGAGGTTTCTAGGCAGAGGCCACACATATCCTGTAACCAAGGAGTGGATTTAACTGAAAAATATGTACCATTTGACAGAGGTGACTAGGATATTTACCACAATTTAATTAATAATTAAATATATACTCGATATATAATTGTTAACTATTATCTAAAACTGCTGTGTCTATTTACAAGTACAGTCAGCCCTCCACGTTTGTGGGTTTCACTTTTGCAGATTTGATCATTCATGGATTATTTGCTGTCACCTCTGCTGCCTCCCTAGGCCATTTTTAAGAGGGACTGCAAGCCTCAGGAGACTGAGGAACTGCGAATGAGGGTTGTAAGTCCCTATTAAAAACAGTTTGGGGCAGCGCTGGGGGTGGCAGGAAGCCCCACCAGCCCCCCACTTCTGCCTTGTGAAGGAACCCTGATGTGTCAAAGGAATCTACGGTGGGTTGAAGATGGTGATCATCCTTTTTTTGTGTGAGTCAAGTATGGTTTGGGAGGGCCTAGAGTTATTCACAGTTTTTCTACTTTCACGGAGGTCCTGTGCCCCAACCCTAGCAAATGTGGAGGGATGACTGCACAGTCTAAAATAAATATAAAATAAATAACTTAAAATTTAGTGGGTCTTTTTTTGTTTTGTTTTTGTTTCTGGAATATGGGACTTTCCAATGGCCTCACGTCCATTTTGTAAACTATAATAGTACAGAGAAAAAAATTAAGTGTTCCAAAACTATAGAAAACTATTTGCTTTTATAGAAATTAAATAAGGTCCATCACATTGAATGTAACAGAGTCCTAGTGAGAGCTACAGTACAAACATTTATTTTAGGGAATGTTCCTTATCCTCGGTCACCCAGAACGTTTCAGGCAACCACAAAACAGGAAAGGGAAACTGAAGCAGTCATACTAATGTAGACCTCCTTCCTGAGCTTGGAATGAGGTTGGGGAGATGCACAAGATCAAGCCAAACCCTTCCAGGGAGAGGCTGTAAAGAAAGCAACAAAAGGGACAAAAACAACCAGAATCACATTCATTCAGCCAACTCAGAGGAGGGGGAGGTATAATTAAACTCAAATATGTTTTTGAAAAAAGAAACAAAATAAATATCCCCAAAAGAGAAAAAAATACCCCCTCCCTTTAAGATAATAGTTCTTCTCTGGTACTTCTAAATTAGCTGGTGACACCTTTTGGTAGCAATGCTGGCCACACAAATAAAATCCATGCTGAGAGATTTATTTATTTTGTTTTCAGTAATCACACTCGCACACTCTGAGAAGCCTGAAATAAGAGGAAAAGAGTTCTCCCCCATGCTGATGCTCAAATCGAAAAGTGTATTCTGATAAAAGAGAACAATTGCTACCCTGGTAAGCATGTCGGAGAGAAAGGATGCAAACTGACTAGTCACAAACTGACTAGACATTCTGCTCTTCACTCATTTTCTTTATGTAATGCCTCAGTCTTGTGACTCATTCGTGGGTGGAGAACTCAGTATCGCCAGCACCTCTCTTACAGTCCAAAGTGTTTACATTCCACTGTTTATGTAATATTAAGACAGCTTAAAACATTTGCCCAAAGTAAATCTGTGCTTTGAGATACTCACTTATGATGGCAAACAAAGATTATGGCCCTAGCTTCTGGTAGTTTCCACACTCTATTTTTAATTTCACCTTTTCATGTCTTATTAAATGGTTCATCACTGTCTATCCACTTAACCAAGTACACAATGAGAACATAAGAACATGAGAGGATCACTGCTTGATCAGAGTCCCATCTGCTCCAGCACTCTGTTCACAGAGTAGTCAGCCAGGTTTCTCCAAGTGGCCCACAAGCAGGGCTTGAGTGCAATCCCACCTGAGTTTCCCATGAACTGGTGTACAGATTGATGCTTTTGAACTCAAATACATCAGTGGTGGAATCATAAGACAGCCAAGCTATTCTTCTTATGCCACCATGCTTCACTATCTTAAAAGACTTAAGCTGCTTTTCAAGTGTCTTAACTCCCCTATCTTTGCACCTAGGTCATTTCTACAGTAGACTGTTATAGTGTTATTATTACACTTTCAACATCCTATAGAGCCCTGGGGTTTGCAGTTTAGGGAGGGGCCTCAAAGGATTCCATAGGATGTCCCAGGATTCCATAGAATGTTGAAAGTGGAATAATAGCGCTATAACAGTCTAGTGCGGAAATAGCCCTAGTCTTCTGAAACACTGCAGCTTTCTGGCCTGGGGATACTTCTATGATGCCAGCCATTTTCATACAATTTGCCCCAAGGCACAGCAGCGGTTAAGAAGGAAAGGAAAGCAAGTCATTCTCCCCACTCACTCACCTTCCCTCATAACCTACTGCACCTATTCTGCTACAACTTTTTGAGTTACTTTCTTTGAGCCACATCTATGCTTTCTATCATTTTCAGAATAATGGTCTTGGTCTAAACGGAACTTAGAAGAGTAAGCACATATTTTCTTCTCTTTTCTGTTTTTTTTTTCTTTCTGAAAGCCCCTATTTGTAAATACTGATTTTGCACAAATCTCCCTGAATGATTTTACCTGACACTTGGCAGTCTTGTTCCCCTTCAAAGGGACGGCTACTGTCTTCCAAACTTTCATTCAGCTCCACCAAGAAATTTCACAGAAATTTGGTGAACTGCCCCCTCCCATTTAGAGGTATAGAACACACAAAGTCTTTGCATCCCTATGTCTGCAATTTGCCAAACGAATGCTATGCCTTAAACTTTAATCCAATAACAACTGTATACATGATATTATAAGCACATGGTATGGACATGTAAATATCAGTGTGAGATAAAAAGGAGAAAGTGGGCTTGTTTAAAAACAAGTCAATGTACTTGCTAGCCAGTACAAATACTGTTTGTGAATTACAGACTAGGAGAAATCTAAAACGTGCCTTAAATATGTCTGAAAGATATATTAAGCCTAAATCCAACGGTTAGTGTCACTTAGGGTAGAGCCATTCAATAACTAGAACAGGCATGAGTGCTGACTTACCAAGTTCCCATCCACTCCATGGTTCTATTCTAGTTAAGACTAACAATTTAGGTCAAGGATGAGAACAGTGAGGCTCTCCAGATGTTGATCAGTAGCTCTAGCCAGCACAACCCACGGTTGGGAGTGCTAGGAGCTGCAGTGCAACAAAATCTAGAAGGCTGCACAATTCCTACCCCTGATTTGTTTCTAGAGCAGATTTTGGGACCTAGTATTTCTAATGTTGCCTACCATGTCATGAGAATCTACAACAGAACAGATTTTACATAGCTACTTTTGTGGCGAAGATAATGCATGTTAGAATTTCTCCAGTGTGAGGCTTAAATCTAACCTTGCTCAGCTGGCTAACCATTAATGCAATCAGAGTTTCTTCCCTGCTACTTTTTCCTCCTTGCAGCTCTTTGCACCCCGCAAAACCTGCTCCAGAGCATTTTCCAGCGGTCCAGGAAAGGTGGGGGTTGCAGGGGAGGGGGGAACATTCCCTTCCACATTCCCTTTCTCTGACAGAAGTAGTTCCATCACTGGAACAATTTTATTGGATCTAGGAGCAGGTGTACAATTTCTGCTTTGAAGTTCACAAGTCTCACTTTTCATCAATCACAAGAGACTTCTTTTTTAACTTGTATTTATGTTAGCCCATGGAGTATTTAACAGGTTACTGCTGTACTTACCATATAGTATGGTCACCATTGACACAGGCATGACAAGAAACCCCAACAGCATGTCAGCTATTGCAAGTGACATCAGGAAATAGTTTGTAGCATTCTGCAGCTTTTTCTCTAATGATACAGCCATGATGACAAGAATATTTCCGGCAATTGTTAAAATCATCACAAGGATGGTTAGCAAGGCAGGCCAGTTTTTCTCAAGCAGAGGGCAGTTTTCATGAGCAGATGTGTTGCACAATGGAGTGAGAGTCTTTCCACAAGAGCAATTCATTGCATCTTCAACATATAAAGTCATATTATAAACATTAGACATGTTAATCTCTTTAGAAACCAACATATTTCTGCAGAGTTTTCTGTCTTGGTTCAACTGTAGCAAGGTTTTTGCTGTTTGGTTCACAGAACTCTTTTCTTCATAAAGCAGATCCATTTCTAAGAATTCTGAAACCAGTGAGGATATACCATAAAAATGCAAACTGCTGCAGTTTTTTTATTATACATTCTTGTATTCCTCATTGGTGCACAGCTGTAAAGAAGATTTTTCAGAAACTGGTTGACTTTTTCTTTCTTAAAACAATGCAAAATAAGCACTCAGAATATTAAAATGTTCCGAGTTTCACGTCTGGTCCACTAACAACTTGCACTAAGAATCCAGTTGAAGGACGAAATTTGTTTGCAGATTGCAGATTCTGTAGCAAGGCAGCAGAAAGCAACACAACAAGTATAGCCTAAAAGCAACTCATTTTGGTAGCTTTACTTTGCCAGCCATAATGATTTCTCATCTATCTTATTTTTGTAAATAAGCAATATAATTCACCCTGTCAACTCTTCTCATGTACATATCAATACATATCAAAACATACCTCCTGGTTCTAGATTTAAAAAAAAGTAAAAGGTTCCAGTCATAATAATTAGCTTTGTTTCTATAATTTCTTTTCAATAATACAGCCACCAGGTGTCTGTCATGTTTCAGCAACAGCTTTGCAATGTACTGCAACTAAAGATGCATACAGCTATTAATAATTACCTACAATAATTACTGCAGTCTCTTCCAGTTTTCCAATGATTACTAATCTGTACGTTTTTAAAATACTTACGAGGAGAACTTACATTGTAGTTGAGAGATCCTGTGTACAAGATTCATGCTTGACCTTGATTTGCTTGGTCCTTCATTGTCTTTGCCAACCTGAAGTCCTTTTTTCTCCAGTTTCACAGGTAATCATATTTTGCTGACAGTTTTGTTGACTTCTGAACTGCCCTCTTGCTCTCAGTGGTTCTTCTTCATCAGTAAGCCCTTTTTTGCTGAGCCCAGGCTGCTCTACTGACACCTCCCTTTGTCTGTATTTCCTCTTTTAAGACAAGCTAGGCTGGAAGGATGATCTCTGAACAATCACCAAAAATACAACAGCTAGAAACAGACCTCTGGATGCAAGAGTTGTAAGAGGTTCTTGCAAGGAGGCAATTTATTTCTCACTGGGTTGTTTGGAATTTCAGATATCTGACAAATGAAAAGAAATAAACAGCAAAGACAGAAGAAGGTCAGACCAAAGAGGGATGGATTTGTCTCTCGTACGTTGCAGCCTTGCATATTTCAGTATCTGGAGCTTATATTTAAACAAAAAACCATTTCCATAGCTAAGAATGTCCTGCAGAGTAGCCTGTGATAACCGCAATATATTCTACTACTGCAAAAAAAACTGAAAGGGAGAGAAAACCAGGCTGGTAGGAATGGTACATGCTGGCAAACTGTAAACAGGTTATACCATGCTAGGAGCTGCTCGCATTATGGCGTTAAACCAAGCTGCTCATACTACAGCTCTGTGAGGGGTAATTTAGGAACAAATTTGATGTCACAGAAAACAATTACAGAAGGAAAATTATTTTCCATAGTTTTTGTGCTGAGAAAAAGTGTAAGCTATAATTAACCTGCTTCAGGGGAATCTGTAAATGTGCAGTCACTGAAATGTCAGTAAAATTAATACAGCTCATGATAAAGTAAATACAAAACAGGAGTACATGGAGCCATTTATTTGCTGTTCAGAGGTTTAAAAGGCTTAAAGTGAGTATCTTAAATATACAAATTGTTTTTGTTTCATTTTTGTCCTAAGGGATATGTTTTTAATATAAACCAAACACCAAGAGCACACAAATGTATGAAGTTTATCTTACGTTATCAGATATTAGGAGAATTCTAGAGGTTTATTTATATCAGTGTAAGGTAAGTACAAGAGCCTAAATACCCTAAAGGCACCAGATCCTGTCTGATCTTGGAAGCTAAGCAGGGTCAACTCTAATTAGTACCTGAAGGGGAGACTGCCAATTAATACCAGGTGCTGGAGGCTATACCTTGGAGGAAGAAACTGGCCAAACCACCTCTGAGTTGTTGTTGGTGTTAATTGCCATGAAGTCAACTTTGATTTATGGTGACCCTATGAATGAGAAACTTCTAAGTCACCCTATCATCAACCACTCATGCTCAGGGCTTGCAAATTCAGTGACATGGCTTCTTTAAATCTATCCACCTGTAACGCACTCATCCTCTTTTTCTGCTGCCTTCTGCCTTGTTGTTAATGGCCATCAAGTCGACTTCAACTTCTGGCGACACTATGGATGACAGACCTCTGGGTTACCGTGTCGTCAAAGGTCCTGCTCAGGTCCTGCAGATTCAGGGATGTGACCTCCTTGACTGAGTCTCTCCATCTTAATGCGGTCTTCCTTTTTTCCTACTACCTTCTGCCTTACCAAACATTACTGTCTTTTCCAGTGAGTCATTTCTACTCATGATATGGCCAAAGTACATCAGCCTCAGTTTAGTCATCTTGAGCTTCTAGGGATGATTTGATTTGTTCTATGGCCTGTTCATTTGTCTTTTCAGCAGTCCGAGGTGTCCATAAAACTCTTCTCCAGCACCACATTTTAAATTAGTTGATTTTCTATCAGCTTTCTTCACTGTCTAGCTTTCACAACCATACACAGAAACTTGAAATACAGTTGCATGGACAATCCTAACTTTAGTATTCAGTGATTTACCTTGACACTTCAGGATCTTGACTAGTTCCTTCATGGTTGCCCTTCCAAGGCCTTGGCTTCTTCTGATTTCTTGACTACCATCTCTTGAATAATTTCAATGTCTTCGTCATCTACTTTAAAGTTATGTTAATCATCTGTGGTCATCATTTTTGTTTCTTTAATGTTCAACTGTAAACATGTCTTTGCACTTTCTTCCTTGACTTTCTTCAGCAATAATTCCAAGTCTTTGCTATTTTTTGCTAGTCGTATGGTGTCACCTGCATGTCTTAAATTGTAGTTTTTCCTTCCTCCGGTTTTCACACAACCTTCCTCTAAGTCTAATCCTGCTTTACATACAATATCTTCAGCATACAAATTAAACAGGTAGGGGGATAAAATGCAACCTTGCCTGATTCCCTTGCCAATTGGAAACCATTCAGTTTCTCCATATTCTGTCAGGCCAGTACTTTTCTTGCATATATCAGGACAATCAAATATTATGGCTCGCCGATTTCTTTAAGAGAGCTCTGAAGTTTTGCATGATCTACACCAGTGTTTCTTAACTCCTTCTTCATTGAGGATCCATTGCAAATATAATTTTTTGCCAGGGACTCCAAAGATTTAACTCAGTATTTAAATATGTAAATTTAGTTTTAAATATACAAATATTTATTTAAATTTCCAAACATTTGTTTGTTTGTTTGTTTGTTAAAGGAATCTGGAGGGAAGGATTTAAATCCTCAATCAGATAGTGGGTGACCTCAAGCAAGTCACATTCTCTCAACCTCAGAGGAAGGCAAAGGCAAAACTCCTCTGAACAAATCTTGCCAAAAAAAATCCTATCATAGGTTCACCTTAGGCTTGCCATAAGTCTGAAGTGACTTGAAGGCACACAACAACAAAGTGCCACTGACAGGGGGAGGTTATTCCATCAACCTCATCACTTCTCTTACTGGGGCCAAAGAGCTCTCTGGCAGAGAATTCTAAAGGCCCCTCCCTACACTGAAAACCCCAGGATTCGATAGGATGTCGAAAGGGGAATAACGATAGCACTATAACAGTGTAGTGTAGAAAGGCCCAAAGTTATCTTTCAAAATACAATTATCTTCCAGATGATAAAAATAAAACAAAATTTAAAATAGTAAAATAAGGAATCAAGATTTAAGATAGTAAAATAAAGAACAAAACCCATTTCCTTCTTCCCTTTTTTTTTTCCCAGTCCTGTGACCCATGCCATCCTCTCCACCCACCCACCCTCTCTCTCCCAATTCTTTATTTGTGGCTACCCTAAATTACAAACTGAGCCCAGATGTGTGAACTAACATTGGAGCCTCCCATTATTCCCTGCAGACATTCAGAGAACTTGCATTGCCCTCAACGAGCATTCTCGCCATTCATCCTCGTCCACCTCCAACTAAGATCTTTTATCTTGGCCGCCCTTGCTCGTCCCTGCCTACTGCATACCTAGCCCTGAACGGTGCCCATAGCAACGCCTCCCTTCCCCTGCTACAGAATTTGCAGGAGGAAGAAACTCAGAGCTCTCAGCAGCCCCTCACCTGGCGAGCCAAGGGGAGGAGCAAGAGAAAGCAAAGGAAAGCGGAGGAGGTGGGAGGGGGGCCGAGGAAAAGAAAAAGCAGAGGCGGCAAGGTCGAGCCAGATGCAGAGTTTCGAGAGAGGCCAAGCTTGAGAGAGGGTGCGTGCGCCTTCAGAGCCATCTCGTTGTATAAGAAATCTTTTTCCACAGTTTCTTTCTTCCTCCCGCAACTCTGTTCCCGCCAGGTGTGGGTGGGTTGTGTTGCCAATGTTTCCTGGAGGGAAAAAGGCAGACCACAAGGTTCGGTAAAAAAAAAATCCAAAAGAACCAGCAGACAAATCAACACGGCCCTTGCAAAAGAGACACAAATGGAGAAGCACAGCTTCCCAAGGTCACGCACTACCCCGTTGTTTCTGGACTGAATCAAGATTGGAACACGTGTCCAGGCAAATGAAATCCGAACAACTCGCCAGAGCAGTCAAATGTTTCTCAGGGCATCGTGGCCCAGCGGCACCCCCAAAAAACTGCCACCCAAAGCGGACCACCCTTCCTGCCTGCAGGCTGCATGAAATCCTTTGGTGGGCCGTAAGCTGCCTGCGGGCCATATGTTGTGCAGGCCTGAGCTAGGGTAAAGCTAAAGAAGAACACTAAACCAACCATCATGCTGAAATACCACTTGAAGAACACCCCTGTAGAATTTAAAGAAAATGTGGAAAACAGATTTGTGCTATTAAGACTAATTGACCAGGAACCAGAAGAACTCTAGACTGAAGCCAGAGACATTGTTAGGGAGGAAGGCAAAAGACACTATCTGGCCTTAATGGACGACAGATGAAATTCTTCAAGCACTTAAAGACAGATGAAAAATAAAAGTAAAAGGTGACAAATAGAAGCAGAACCCTGAATGCAACTGTTCAACCACTTATGTGTGGAGATAAGGAGAACTACTACAATAATCAATGCAGAGAAGAAAAAGGTAACAATAAAAAAGGAAGAACAAGAGACCTCCTCTACAAAATCCAAGAAATAAAAGAGAATTTTAAACCAAGAGTGGGTGTCCTCTACAACCAGCAAGGGAACACATTATATAAGTGATGAGGTTGATGGAATGCCCCCCAAAACTTTGTAGTTCTTAATTAGGGTGATAAGAGAGAAGAGCACTCTGTACATGCTCCAGGATCGTCTCCCTTAAAACCTATCTGTGGCCCAAAAAAGTTTAGCCGATTTAATTTCGGCCCTTACCTACTGCCAAGTTGTGCAGGTCTACTCTAGCTGTTGCTATTAGCAGTCCATGCTGTATTCCCCCAGTCCAGGTTTTGTTTTTGCAGAGAGAATGGAGCCTCTCCATCTTCTGTTTCCAAATTATATAGTCTGTTGGAGTTCAGTTGCTTCTTGGGTTGCTTGAAGCATGTGTTTGCAATGAACAAACTCTTGGCCCCACAAAATTCAATCAGTCAGTCTCCTACTTCATTTCTTGATTCCAGGCCAAATTTTCCTACAATCTTGGATTCTGCTATATTTTCTACTTTTGTATTCCAATCGCTTATGATTAACAAGAAGTCCTGCTTTGGTGTGTGATCAGTTTCTTCCTGGTCTAGAATCTAGCATAGAATCTTTCAATTTCTTCTTCTTCCTCTGTAGCTGGAGCATAAACTTAGATGGATGTTATGTTGATGGGCTTTCCCTGAAGTCTTGTCGACACTATTGACTTGGATTGACTGCTTTTGCTGTGTCTCTTCTCACTAAAATGCCACTCTATTTCTTCTTAGATGTTTATTTCCTGAGTAAAACACTGTAATTATTTGACTCCAAATGTGCCATTCCTGTCAACTTTAACTAGCTCACCCTAAGTATTGCAATGTTTATACATTCCACTTCTTGATTTACTGTATCAAGCTTCCCCTGATTCATACTTCTCACATTTCATGTTCCTATAATAATACGTGTTGTGCAGCTTTGGACTTTCCTTTTGCCACTGAGCATGTCAACAGCTGAACATCCTTTTGGCTTGAGTCCAGTTGCGTCAGCCACAGTGATACACATAATTGTCCTCTGCTCTTCCCCCGTAGTTTGTCGAGTGCCATCTAACCTGGGAGTCGTGTCTTCTGGCACTGTCTCTTGTTTCATTTTGCATTGTCTCATCATAGAGTTTTCCTGCTAAAAGATCTTCAGAAGAAGGTTTACCACACCTCCCTCTGCACATTACTAAGAAGTGTTAGCTGTGGTGCGACTGCTGTTTTCTCTGAGAGATCCTCTGCCAGTGTCACCCCTCCAACCTACTGTTGCTGCCCAGTAGATGTTTGGCACATTCAGCAAAAGCCTGCCTGGTGTGGGAGACACTACCAGCCGCACTGCTGCCATCAGTGTAGCCTCTTGCCTCAGAGAAGCGCTCAACAGTAGTGCCATTGGTGAGTATTCCTTGCCTGAGAAAACTATGGAATTCACAGGGGTGCCATAACCTGACAGGCAATTTGTAGGCACGTGGACACAAACACAAAATCTCATCTTCTATCAGTACTCATAATTAATCTATATCATCTATATCTATCTATATAAAATATGTATTTTGCTGCTGCTGGTAGCAGCCAGAATGAAAGGAGTTTATTTGAAAACAAGTAAAGGACATACAGCAAGTGGCAGGTGAATGGTTTTCCACCATTTGGACAGTAATCTTAGCTGAACAGTTAACATGGTTAACACGGTACGACAGATCCGTCAGAAGAAAAGTGCAAAAGGACAGATACATGGCAACATACTTTCACTTCATTAAATGTATTAAACATACGTGCTGCCACGTACCTGTCTTTTTGCACTTTTCTTCTGACAGATCTGTCATACTGTGTTAACAGTGTTAACTGTTCAGCTAAGATTACTGTCCAAATGTTGGAGAAAACCATTCACCTGCTACCTGCTGTATGTCCTTTACTTGTTTTCAAATCAACTCCTTTCATTCTGGCTGCTACCATCAGTAGCAATATATCTATTTATATTTTATATAGATACAGATCCTCAGGCAATAACTGCTTCTCTGTGTTATCAAAAATAGATCAAGACCTGAACAGTGGCATGTTGGTTGTTCTTTGGTTATAGGTGATATATTGCTGAAGGCAGATATCCAAAGAACGTTAACATATTCACATGTTTAACTGCATTTATAATACAGTGTGCCATCTCTCCCACATCTATTTTTATAACCGTCTGTGCTCTACTTTTTCTTCTTTTCTTTTTCCCCACCTTTAGTGAACCGCTGCAGTCCCCGCTGGCTCTGCCGCCCACGTTATTAGCTCCTATTCTCAAAAGCACATAGTCATTGCTGCCAAGAAACCTTTTTTTTCCTCCTTTCCTTCTGAAAAGGAAGATGCCCTGTCCTTTCAGTATGCAGCTGTAGCTGCTACAAAAAATTGGAAAAATGACCACATTAAATACACTCACACAATGAGATGTCCAGTTTGGCCTTTAACGATAACGTATATTTCACTTACGAAAGACAGGCAGTACATATGCCCTGTTCAAAAAGACTTGGGATACCAGAACACAAACCCCAACATGTAGGCTTCTACCGTGCACAAATTAATGCAACTCAGAGTCCAAGCACCTCTCTGGGTTAAGGCAAGGCATTCAGTTCTAGCAACTGTGACTGAGGGACAGATACTCATGAATGCAATTGCTTTACACCATCAGAATAGCACCGTCTGCACAGAACAGCAGAGAGAGTTACACTGGAGCATTTTTACGTGCATATGTGGGTGAATATTGCTTCCGTCACTGTGGTATGACACGTGTAGGACCCATGCAAGTAACTGCAGGACTGTACTCTGTGGCTTGTAGTCTGAAAGCAGAACTTTCTTATCTGGGTTATAAATGTGCCAGTCTGCCAAGAAAAATATTTTTATTTCATCTGTCATTGACCATAACAGAAAAGTTCCACACCCCAGTATTAGCTTCAAAATCTTTTAGGCTACTGTGTTTTTCATACTATTTAGAAAACATTGCTTTTAGAAAATTGAGAAAACAATCCTAGCTCCCTGACCTATTTACTTCTATTTATCCTCAAAAGACAACCAATTCTATCGTTAGCAAATGATCACACATCCCCACACACACCCACACGTTGTTGTTGCTGTTATTTGTCTTCAAGTCATTTCTGATATATGGTGACCCTAAGACAACTCTTATCATGGGGTGTTCTTGGCAAGATTTGTTCAGACGGGGTTTGCCCTTGCCTTCCTCTGAGGCTGAAAGTGTGACTTGCCCACGGTCACCTGGTGGGTCGCCATGGGTGAGTGGAGACTCCAGTCCTGGTCTCCAGAGTTGTAGTCCAATGTTCCAACCACACCACCATGCTGGCTCCTATTTTCATTGCTACTTGTTTTGTATTCCTTCTTCTTTGCTGCTGCCTGCCTTCTCATTCTGCAAAAATCTTTAACAAAATTACCGAAAAGAAAAAAAAAACCAAAACCCACAGGAGCAGAAAGATAAAAATCTAAAATAAATTAACAATATAACATTCAGTTTAATCATAAGATCTGCGCATCAACTCAGTATCAGCAGGTTGGAATATACTAATTGTACGTCTGTTTTCTAGTTATAAATTGTTAAAATGGGTTAATCCAGAAGTCCAAATGTTGTTCTGGAGATTCGAATGATGCAGTTTCAGATCCTGTATATGTGTTAAATGGATGCCAGGTCGAAGCACATTTGTCTTCTTCACTTTGTCCCTTTGATGCTTTTATCTGTTATATTAGTTCTTCTAAAAGAATGATGTGCCATACTCTTCTTGTTATTGTTATTATTGTGTGCCATCAAGTAATTTCCGACTTATGACCACCCTAAGGTGAACCCATTACAGGATTTTCTGGGGCTAAGAGTGCATGACTCAGCCAAAGTCACCCAGTGGATTTTCACAGCTGAGCAGGGAATCTGACAGAAACGGAGCTCTCCAGTGTGAGTTTCCAATGCTTAGCAATTTCCAGGGGCGTTGCTATCAAAAGAATTGAAATCAAGCCTTTATATTTAAGAGATGAATTACGTTATTTGGAGAGGGAGAGAAGAAGAGCTTCACAGTGATGAGATTCACAGAGATTCAACATCTCTGACAAAAAAATTAAAACATTTCAAAAAATTTTAACCTTATCAGATTGTAACCACATAACAAATCGTACATCCCTTATTCTTACAATTCTTCCAACATTGTGGGGAGATTGAGCAGATAATTTTAGAAAGTTTAACTGGGGTGAAGTACCAATTGTGTAATAGTTTGTAAAAATGTTCTTTAGTTGAGGGTGGAACAGATTTAAATGGTGGTAAGTGCCACAACCTTGCTTATTGTATTTCAGAAATTTGGGTATTCATGTCCCCACGAGGATCTCAGTCCAAACCACATGTCTCATGACAGCTCTATGAGATTTTGATAGATTGCTAAAATAACTCCTAGATTGTAACTCTGCTGTTGTAGTTCTTCAAACTGTATGTGTAGCCAGGGTAATTTAATGGTCTGCATGTTGGCCTATGACTCTGGCTGACCAGGTTTTAACTCTTTGCCATGTTGCAACCTGCTTTGGAACCCATTTTTGAGAATGGAGAGATGTAAACTTATCATGAAATTAATTTGTTTGAAGCCTTACTTTTCAAAACAGACAGGTAGATGTGTCCTTGTGGACATGCCCTAAAACTGGATTTCTCCTTCTTTTAAGGTACAAAATGGACTTAATGGCTCCATCCAAGTCCTTCATCTGACTCATTATAGGAGAGGGTGAATGGAAAGCAGGAGTGATGGGGAGGTGAAAGTGAAAAAATCAAAGAGCAGAGGAAATTGATGAATGCATGCAGAAAAAATTCTGCTTCGTTTTCCAAGGGTCTAGCAATGTACAAACAATAATAAAAATGCAAAAGGAACACAAAGGAGTTTATTGCAGCTCACCAACTAACATATAACAAAATTATATGGTTAGATTCTATGAAACGTGTCGTAAAGGAAACGGATGAAGGCGGGATCTTGGTATTTGTTGCTGGGCTTCCAGCAACATCCAAAACACTCTGGGAAGAACTTTTGTATACAATAGCTCATCTATTAACAGGATGGGGAAACCTACAAGTCCATGGCCATTTCTGCACGACAACGCTCTTCCGCATCATCTCGCTGCAGTCCCAGGTCCAGAAGGGAGTGTGTCAGCAACGCTCCCCTCTGCACCCACTCAGTCCATGTGGAAGAGAATGCAATGGCACCACGTCTTCCTTCCGCAGCACAGCCGGGCTTTTTCCATTGCTGCGCTACGTAAGGAAGTGTCTCCAATGCACTTCTGCAGCTTCCACAGGGCGAGAAGTGACAGAAGCGCTGCGTGATCACAGACGCGAAACAGATTTTTTCCATTTTGCAAAAACTGCACAAGCACGACGTTCCGTGACAGGATGGCAGCGGGATGGCGATGGCATCATGTGGAAGCATGACCTGCTGACCGCTGCCGTCCTGTGACAGAAACGAGACAGCAACGTCGTGTGGAAAGGGACCATATTAAAGCAAGAGGTTCTTTGGATGTCAGTTCCTGAAGAACATGCAGTAGTACATTTTTAGGTTTTCTTTCTTCAAGGGCTCCTATTGAAACTGTGGGGAGAGTGGCAGCACTCTCTGAGAGATGGGTGATAAGAGATCCCCTGCACACCCTATTAATCACTCCTCTGGAGCACTATTACTTTCAATGAGGACTGGGGTGGGCATGTGAAACACCTCCTTTTTTAGGTTAGGAGGTGAGCACTAGCCCCATTTCAGCATCAAGCTGTGCAGCAGCTGCTAGGTGATTTGTATGCGTTGTAGTGATTTCTCCAATTTGACTACAAAAATGTTTATGTAACAAAGTCAAGGAAGAACATTCTTGTTCCACACTGCAGGAAAGGAAAACAGTTTTCTCCACAAGTAGTATACTGGATTAACATGAAACTCTTACTTGCGTTGCTGTAGCAGACAAGTTTTCAGATATCCCAGAAGCAATTTTTTGTTAGTCATTACAGAAATGTTTGTGGAGTGCTTTCCATACTTTAAAGGACAATATAAACCCACAATAAGTAGTAGTAGTAAATGGTGTCATAATAGCATTGGTCTTGGAAATAAAATTTTCAGAGCAGCATTTGAATGAATTTTAATTTACAGATCACAATGTGTAAATAAGAGAACAATGTTGAGCTCTTTTAAGACCTTTTATTCATTGATTTAAGAACAGATGCTCTATTGTCTGCACAGCATTAAAAGAAATAAGCTTTATTTGTTCATGTACAAAACTACATGATACTTTTAAATAAGTATCAGAAGATAAGTATCATGAAGATCTAAATGTTACAGTACATTTCGTAGTGACTAAATTACAATTTTTAAGGAACTACTGCTTCAAAAAGCAGTGAGACAAATACATTGTTCATAAATAGCAAGTGGTAGGCTCAACTGATTCATTGTACTGAGGAATATAAATACGATCAATATACAAAGGCCTTTTCAATACATTCTTCAGCATGACCAACCATAATATCTGCTGTGCTTTCTGAATAGCATCTTAACAGCCTGTGAAAACTGTCTGTTATACATAACATAATCTGGTCATCAGGTCTGTTATCCCAGAGACAAATGCAAAAATCCTACTGACTTCAGACTTTATTTGGAGGAAATATATTTGTAGCTTTTGAGGTCTTCTTGTTTATAAGGACGTATTTGAATCATTCCTTCTGCAGCTGTAAGGAGAGAGGCTGCAGCTTAGTAGGTATTAGTGATAACAATATTTGTACTATGAACATCCTAAATATGAATAGGAAGAGGACACCTGTCAAGCAATTAAAAACTGAAACTGACAGACACACACATGAGGGGATAGGACAAATAACCAAACAGTATTTCAGAAAGTAGAGCATAGTGAGGGCTGTAGGACCATAAACAATTAAGTGATCAGATTGGCAACTGAAATTTAACATCCACTTGAGCTTGCTTGGCTAAGGTCACTATTTCAGAGAGTTTCACAACCTAGAAGACAAAAATAAATTAGAAATGATCATGATATATTTAACATGAGTAAATGTAAAGTAATAAGTGACTAAATTCAACATGCATCACACAAACATAGGCGAGCTTGTGAAAATAAAATCAGACGCTCTGAAGACCTAGACCTTTTGTCTAGATGGATTGGTGTTGCAGGGCATAATGTCTTGATACTGATAGTTGACTTAGGCCATTTCCGCACTACATTGTTATAGTGCTATTATTCCACTTTCAACATCCTGTGGAATCCTGGGGTTTGCAGTTTAGGGGGACAGCGCTTTTTAGTCTCAGAAAACTACAAACCCCAGAATGCCACAGGATGTTGAAAGTGGAATAATAGCACACTGTAACAGTATAGTGTGGAAATGGCCTTAGCTTCAAGCACTATCACAGGCATCAGTTTTTTCACCTATTCTGTCCCACACTACCTGGAAGCAGATTCTCTGGTGTCAGCTGCCTCAAGGAAGAGACTACAGCCAAAATCAATGGCTGAACTTTTCCACCTGCTCTGCCCACAATCCCTGCCTGAACGTCCCTTTGGGGGAACTCTTTCAGGGGAAGAGTGGCTAGGGCCATTTGTTCGATTCTTGAGTCTGTATTGGACAGCTGAAGATGAACTGAAGTAGGAGCTAAGGATCACCAGTACTATATCAAAATTTTGATCATGTGATCCTTGCCTTTTGGGATAGCAGGAAGGCTTTAAGCCATACGTTTTGGAAGTTAACTTGCAGCAGAAAGGAAATACTGCTATCCACACAGTGCTGCTGTTATTGTCCAGTTTCTTGATTAACTAATGTGGAAATAAGAATTTTTTTTTACTGTTCAGAGTAATTTTTTTTAATTCAAGCAATTTATCAAAAAAAAAATTCTACTGCTATTTGAGTAACATTATAAGTAAATTGTAGTGTGTTCAACGAATGTTGCCTAGAATTGTGCCCTCTGGAAAAGTTTATTGACCCTATAAGCACAGTTGTATATAGGGAGGTGGCCAAGTGGGAGAAGAAAGCGTACAATTACCACCATGAAACTCTGAAAAACTAAATCACATGTAAACTGTACACATATCTGTCCTGGGGAGATGAACAAGTCTGGACCTTGCCTTCTTCTGGGTTCAATCAACCAGAACTAATGGATTGCTGGGGATGCAATTAAAGGGGAAGGAAATGAAGAACAGCTTGCCTGTTAAGAAATAGGTAAGTAGGGTTTCAGGCCACTTGGGAAGAAGCTGGTAACACAGCAAGAAGAAAAAAGTTCAGGGAAAGATTGCAGCGTGATAAAAGCATGTGTGAACTGTTAACTGTAGCCAACCTGATGTGTTTGGAAAGAAGTCTTGTAGTACCTGTGTTAATCCACTTCCTGAAATTCATCTGTACAGGGACTTAACAGTCCCAGATACCAAGTGTCCCCAGTGACATGGGGAAAGACACATCTATATATTTTATGGTCACCTTGTTAACCTTTGTCAGTGCTGTCAGCTTCTGGATTCTGCAGGACTATAAGTGTCTATATACAAATCAATTATGAATGCATGTAGACAGATCTACAGATGTACATTGATGGATGTTCAGTGCAAAAAGAGAACAATTCCATAGTACAAGAAGCTATTTAATTATAATATAATGTATAAACAGCTCAATGATTGTCAGTGCTATGCCAGGGCAAGCAATCCACAGCAAAGATGCTGGAAAAATAACTTTTTAGCTTACCATTTTAGCAGCTTCATCCAAATCATCACAAGCAAGTATTTTCAGACCACTGTCTGTTATTAAAGCTTTGGCATCATCAACTCGTGTACCTGCATAATCGCATTAAAGATTAATAAGTTACTGTGCTGAGTGTTATCTGATACATTCAACCCACAACGCAAGAATGTACAAGAAACACACCACCCCGTCATCTGGAGAAGCAGCTCCAATACCATGACCTTCATAACTAGTCCTTTCAATAATTTTACAATTCATGAGATCCTATCTGATCTTGGATGCTAAACAGGATCAGCCCTGGTTAGTACTTGAAGGGGAGACCAGCATGGAATACCAGGTGCTGTAGGCTATGTTTCAGAGGAAGGAACTGGCAAAACCACCTCTGACTATCCTTCCCTAAGAAAACCCTATGAAATTCATGGGGTTGCTAGAAGTGGACAGGCCACCTGAAGGCACATACACACATACATGTGCAAATATATTTTAAGACTTGAGAACTTAGTAGCCTATAGGACAAAACCCTGTCAAAACTGGACGTTAGAATCAGTTTCATGACTACCATACATTCAGAGTCAAAGAAGCTGGCCATCTGTTATCCCAATCCAACTTGCTGTAACACATCAACAATCAGCAAGCTCTCTGTCCTCTAAACATGTAAGCAACTGATTGTTTTAAGTAGATACTTGAATTCAATATCTTGGAATAGTTTTCTTGAAGGGAACAGCAATTGTGTAAGATACTACACAAATCGCTCAAGGATTTTTACAACCAAATACTCTGATTCATTACCCCCTGCAGCTTTTTTCAAGTATAAGACTTTGCAACACATGCCAGAGATTAGGGTTCTCACATTAAAAGAAAATGTAAGCCTTTAATGTGAGAACCCTAATCTGTGGCCTTCAACATCATGCACTGCCTCAATATGTCGTTCTGAGTCCTCTAACCGCATTGAGCCTGGACACGTGCAAAGAGCTGCTCTCAGGAAAGCCAAGTCTCACCTGTGGGCAGCTTTTTTTCCCCCCCAGACATTTATATTTAATGCAAGGAAGATAGGAAAGACTACCCAATGATCTGATTCCTATCTTCTAATTAGATTTAAGATCTTTCCAACCCCACAGAGATCTAGTACTGGTGGAGAAACAAAACTATACGGTATAATGATTATTCATCACTATACATTTGAATTCAACAACACACAGAACGCTCACCTTGTAGCCGTACAACAATAGGTATTTTTAGATCCAAATCTTTTACTGCCATAATTATACCCTGAGCAATCACATCACATCGCATAATGCCTCCAAAAATATTTACAAGAATTGCCTGTACCTGTGTGAAGAAGCAGCATATGGGATTGTAAGAATTCGTTTTAAACAATGAATCTCTGCAACAGGAAGACTGCCTAATAGTTTTCCTATTTGTGGATCATAAGGCACATGTTCAGGCAGAAGGGGGGCAGTCAGGGATCACTGCAGGGGATGCTAGGAATTTATGGCATGAAGAAATAATTAATATACTAAGACGTTCAGAGACTGTACAACAGAATAGAGGCACACAATTAAACATAGGTACATCTCAATTAATAAAATAGATGTGTTCCTGGGTTTTACTTGTTCAGCAGAAACTTTGGTACTGGGAGTAGAAATATCACAGACATAACAGGGATAGGTTCCTATGCCCCACCCAACCCCAAAAAAGAGCAGTTCAACATATTTCACTGAACTTATTATTCAAAACCAACATTCTGCACATATAAATGAAATGATCAGATCAAGTAAGGCTTACATTAGTAAACAAAACCTCAAAAGCTTTTCCAAAAATGAATGCTGGAATGATTTTCTACTTTCAACAGCCTACTTTTTTATGATTTCCATTTTGGTGGCAAAACTTTCCCCTTTGCTTTCCTTCTTTCCTTCTGTTCTTCTCTTCATATGTGCTTACTAAGTGATGCTGGAGGCAGCTGTTTCCCTTGCCCGTTGTACATAAGCACATACAGGTACAGCGGATCACCTAGAGTAGAATCTCATTCCTTCCCAGGTCAAGCTTCATCACACTGTTTACTGCAGACACACTGCTGCAACCCAGTACTGAAAGCCTGTCTTTCTCCAGCCTTCCTTCACCAACCTCCCAGTAGCAATGCTACAAAAAAATGACTAGCTAGACAGAAGACAAGAAAAGGTGGGAGCTGGGCTGGGTTTCCATAAAAAGACTTTGTAAAAAAGGAGCTTCTTTGTCAGAGGTTTTATTAACTGAGCTATGCCTATATTTGTATAATGCAACACCTGATTTTGATGGAGGACTTTCAGTTTGTTCAGCCTGATTATGTGGACAATCTGCTTAAACCAGCAAGGTCCATTGCCTGTTTGCTAGATGTACAACATCTTGGCTGATTAAGAAATGCCAGAGGACTGGCCAATTTGGTGAGGGAGATTATAAATGCTTCTTTGAAAGAGGATCACACTCCATTTGTTCTAATTATCATCCTAGGTAACTATTGGCCAGTTTCCAATATTTCTGTTTAAAGTAAGGACTTCAGCTGAACATTGGCAGTGCAGTTCCAGGCTTTCTTGAGTGAAACTGATTTGGACTCATAACCAGTTTGAACCCAGGCTTGGTTTGGGGACAGAAACAGCATTGGTTGCCTTCATGGATGACCTACGAGGAATTGGATGTAAGATTTGTTGAAAAGTGGAACCATCTTTTTTTTTAGCTTGCAAATGCAAGGCTGAACACTAGATTATTCCAAACTGACTGACAGAAAACAGAACAGCATGCCAAGTAGAAAAAAGCAGTGTGCTCAGAGAGAGAAAAAAATATCCCTTAAATATTACACACTTGTGCTAAGAGAAAGGTAGTGGTTGAAAGGGTAGACTGGGTCAAAAGAGAGGTACATGGCTATAATTCTGAGTTGTCAAACCAGCAGAATGTTAAAAAAACAGTCAAAAAGTGGGGAATGCTTGTACAGGTCCTTCCAATCTTTCCAGTGGTCAGTTAGTGTTGACACATGAAAGCAATACATCTATCTGCTCATTAAAAGGCAGTTTCCTTGAGTTCAAAGCCTTCTCTGAGAAGATTCCCTTTGCTACAGGAGCAGTAGCAAGGCCATGAAGCCACTGTCTTTGTTCATATCTCCGACAATGGATTGGAATTTGAAAATCAATTCAACAGATTCTCTTTCCTGTCTTCCTTTGTAATTTCCTTGTTCAAGGATCGCAAAGTGTAAATCGTTTACTGTATGTCCATGGAACCTGAAATGTTCTGCAACTGGTTTTTGAGTATTGCCATTTTTAATGTCCAATTTGTGTCCATTTATCCTCTTTTGTAGGGACTGTCCTGATTGTCCAATGTAGACTGTGGAGGGGCACTGGGGCATTGCTGGCATAGGATAGCATGTATCACATTAGGAGGACGAACAAGTGAATGTACCTCTGATGTTGTGAGTGATGTCACTGGCCCCTGTAATATTGCTCTCCCAGTGGATATGGGGACAGAGCTGGTGTCTGGGTTTGTGGCAGGGTCTTGTCCCTGTATCACAATATATTTATGTCTCCTGCTGTGAGCAGTTGTTTAAGATATAGAGACTATCTGTACACCAATAAAGGCCTTCCTCTCACAGCTACATTCTTTCTTTTACCCCCTTACTTTTTTTTTTAACTGAACGTTACTTTGCAATCTGTGGTGAGCACAAAAGTGAAAAATAAATACACTTAAGTGAATATGATCATAGATTGTTTTAGAACCAACAAAGTATTTCAACCACATATTAAATTCAGGGCTGTTAAGGATCAAGTAATAAACTGTAAAAGTTTTGGGGGCAGATGCTCATGCAGCCAGTTCTTTCCACATGCAGCCTGTAGTCCCTTCAAAATCCACTGAGAAATCCCTCTTGAGCTGCATGAGCTGCATCATGTAGGGTATCAATGGAATGGGGGAAGGATATCATTGAGGAGCAGGTCGAATAACCTTGTGCATGTAGCATGTCATAGCCCCACCACACAGACAAGGCTTTCAGGGCCTGCAAGGTGAATGTAGATTGAACAATGATTTGATACCACATTTAACCTGTGTTACTCAAACATTACATTGGGAAGGCTCACTTTAAATGAGTGACTCACCTTAAATGAGTTAAATGGGTTAGTTTTGCAGAACATGTGACAGAATAGACATCTGCTCAGTTTTAAAAACAAGTTGGAATATTGCTCCTAAAGCATGGCTTGAAGTTACATGATACAGCAAACTGATTAAAGCTAAGTAGGACAGCATCTGAATGGATGCTGGGGAACCCAATGCACACTGTTGAGTTTCAACACGGCAAAAGGGATACTCATATGTTAAAAGCACAGTTATATGTATTTTAAAACTCCCTCTTCACTGAAAATTTCACTCCTCTTGCCCATTTAAATACATTATTCCCACTGTGGAATTCAGAGACACCTTAAGAAAATATGCAGAAATAAACTTTTCAGTGGTGAAAAAACAAGAGAACTAACTGACTAGATGAGAAAATCAAGCCTACAACCTTGCACATATTTACTAGTAAGAAAGCTCATTAAACATTTTTGGATTTGCTTCTCAGCAAAGGTCCACAGAAGTCTGCTTTAAGTAATCAGTACATTCCTTGATAAAAAGAATGGTACTTGCTATATAAAATATGTTATTTATAATTCCACTCATAACTTTCAAGTGAGAAATATGAAGTTACATATAGCATTCCAAATAGAAACTGCGTTCCTACCTTTTTATCTGAAGTTATAAGTCTAAAGGCCTCAGTGACTTGCTGCACTGTAGCACCACCACCAACATCAAGAAAATTTGCTGGAGTGCCTCCATGAAGTTTAATTATATCCATGGTGGCCATTGCAAGACCAGCTCCATTTACTGGGGGAGGGAGAGGGAAAAGAGAGAGTGAGAACCTAGGAATTATCAGAGACATCACCACCTCCATCACAGACACCATACTGTTCAAATAGGGCAAACATACCCAGACATCCAATGCTTCCATCTAATCCTATATAATTAAGATCTGCCTTGGCTGCATCCCTGTCTCTTTCATCTTCTTGGGTCCAGTCTCGCAAGTCGAAGATTTTCTGCTGACGATAAGCTGAATTGCTATCAAAGTTTATCTTTGCGTCCATACACATCACTTGGAAGACAAACACAATTGTATTTAGATCACTTAAGACTCGGAATATTAACTTCCCCAATCCCACAAAAAACCCTTTGCAACCAGGTTTGAAGAAGCTACATCATGTAACCTGTTCTCTGCCAATTTTTATAAAAATGCACTGCAAACACTGGAAGAGGCTACACACAACATTTTTTCACACAAGAACTGATACAGCATCTCTACCTTGCCTAATGAAGTGCCTCTGGTCATTGCAGCACCTGGGAGGGAGACTATTTGCCCTTCTGTTTGTGGTGTGAAACAGCTGCACTAAAAGACATACACACTTCAGTTTTTCTGTGAAGTCTAACTAAAAAGAGACAGAGCCTGTAGAATTAAAACAGGCCCTTCTGAACTTGTATTATTTTCAAACAGGAATGCATTCCCCAAGCTTTCCATCAAGTTAATACTTACATTACTGCTTATAGAGTGTAGAGGAAAAAAAATGTAAGTTCTGCCACGACCATAGTATAAAAATGTAGTTCCAAAACAAATCCTTAGAGATCCTTGTGGTTTTGTACTTGTAGCTTTTTACAGGAAGTGGCATCCCCCATCTGCAGCCTGAAGTGGAATAGTCACTCACACCTTACTTTGCTGCTTGTATTGGTCATACCTTACAATACTTCCTGTAGAGGATTTTTAATTATTTATTTCATAGAATCACAGAGCTAGCAGGGATTTCAAAGATCATCCTCTTCAAACCTCCAATGATGTAGTAAGGCCATCATTAGAGCATCCCTGGTAGTCTGCTATCCAGTCTCTGGTTCAGAACTCTAAAGAAAGCCCAGCACCACCTTCGAAGCAACCTGTTCCACTGGCCAACAGCTAGTACCATCGGGACAGAACAGGTTACTCAGAGTCTTATTACACAATATTTTAGATCCCAACCAGTGCTGACAGACCTAAACAATGTGTCCATTGTGATTTGTACAAGCAATATATGGACTAAATATTATTTTCCCAAAAAACCATGGTGTTTTGATGAGATCTCTCAGACCTTTTTTTTTTTCAAATTTCCTCTTGATGAAACATGAATGTTGATACTCAGTTACAAGCTTTCCACAAGTTACTACATACATTATTCCATAAGAAAGTACTTTACCAATCCCTGTGGAATCTTCAACCATGGGGTTAATTTCTACCATGGTGGCATCAAATTTTATGAACAGGTTGTAGATCTTAATCATATTCTCAGCTGCTTCATTTACCAAGTTAGGAGGAAATCCCATTTTCTTGGCCAGCTAAAAACAGAAAACAGTAGGTTAGAAGGAATCTAAGGCACAAACTAAACAACTAGAGACACTAAAGGAAGAAGGAAGAAGAAGAAAAAAGAAATGTGGCAGCACCTTTAAGACTGTTTTTTTTATTTCTGTATGAATTTTCATGGATATAAACCAACCTCTTCAGATGCAATACCAAGTGATATTAAAACCTCAAAGCATAAAACATATTTATACAGTTGTGGGAGTGGGATAGAATGTAACAGGATCCAGAAAGATGCAAATCATGACCCTTGCCCTAAATTTTCAAAGGGCTGCATAAGGTGAGACAGATCTTTCAGATTTTTCAGATCTTTACAGTTGTTAGTTAGTGAGGATGTCCGAAAACAATAAATCTGTTTACCAAAAGTCATTTTCTGAGGGTTCAAAACTCTCTCTGAGAAGATTCTTTTTGTTATATGTGCAATAACAAAGATTCTTGTATTAATATATGTAGTATGTGCCATGAAGCCATTGTCTTTGCTCGTACTTCTGCTGATGGATTAGAATTGGCAGTTTCAATTTCTAGTCTTCCTTTATAATTTCCTTGTCCAGGGACCACAACCTATAAATTCATTACTGTGTGAAACAGCAATACCCAAAAATTAGTTGCAGAACATTTTCATACTTCCTGGACACACAGTAAGACATTTATAACAAAAGGATTCTTCTCAGGGAGAGTTCTGAACCTTGGCAAACTGACTTTTGGGATTCTTTGTTTTGAGAGAAGACAAATTAATAATGATGTGCCATTTAAACAATGGCACAAGTATATTTCCAAACTTATTTGGCAAGGGAAGAAACCAAGAGGCAGATTCAAAATCTTGCAGGATGACCGCCGCCAAAGGCCTTGGGCCGCACTTGTATAATCTGGCAGATGGGCTGTCTTGATTAAAAAATAATCATCTGAAGAACTCTCAGCTGAGCTAAGTGTTAAAAGAAACATGTACAGGAAAAGGAAGAATGTTGAAACCACCAAAGAGGAATTCAAGCAAATAGCCCGGAGACGTAGGGTCAGAAAAGCTAAAGTGCAGAATGAACTCAGGCCTGTCAGAGACATCAAAAACAATAAAGGGCTTTTTTAGATATGTCCGCAGCAAAAGGAAAAACAAGGAAATGATAGGGTCACTGCGTGGAGAAAGTGACCAATTAATAACAAGAGGAAGAAAGAAGGCAGGAACTACTCAATACCTTCTTTGCCTCGGTTTTCTCCCAGAAGGATAGAAGTACCCAACCTGGGGCATGGGGAACAGGTGAGGAAGCGAGGGAAGTGCAGCACAGAACGAGTAAAGAAGTAGTACAGGAATATCTGGCTAAACTAGATGAATTCAAGTCTCAAGGCCAGATGAATTACATCCAAGGATATTAAAAGAACTGGCAGAAGTCATTTCTGAACCACTTGCAACAATCTTTCAGAACTCTTGGAGAACAGAAGAAGCCCTGGCAGACTGGAGGAGGACAAATGTCGTCCCCATCTTCAAGAAGGGGAAAAAAGAGGACCCAAATAATTATCGCCCAGTCAGCCTGACATCAATGCCAGGAAAGATCCTCATTGGTTAGGCCTCATTTGGAATACTGTGTACCGTTCTGGGCACCTCAATTCAAGAAGGATATCAACAAGTTGGAACGTGTCCAGAGGAGGGCAACCAAAATGGTGAAGGGTCTGGAAGCCATGCCCTATGAAGAACAGCTTAGGGAGCTGGGGATGTTTAGTCTGCAGAAGAGAAGGTGACATGATAGCCATGTTTAAATATTTGAAGGGAGGTCATGTTGAGGAGGGAGCGGGCTTGTTCTCCGCCGCTCCAGAGACTAGGACAAGGAGCAATGGATTCAAGCTGCAGGAAAGGAGATTCCACCTGAACCTCAGGAAGAACTTCCTGAGGTCAGAGCTGTCTGGCAGTGGAATGTGCTGCTTTGGAGTGTGGTGGAGTCTCCTTCTTTGGAGGTTTTTAAGCAGAGGCTGGATGGCCATCTGTTGGGAATGCTTTCATGGGTGTTCCTGCATAGCAGGGGGTTGGACTCGATGGCCCCTGGGGTCTCTTCCAATTCTATGATTCTATGATGCTATGATCTAGTAAGCCCAAGAGAGATCGGGACATGATCACTGCATGTTTAAGAGAGTATTGGGGGTAAATTTCTGTTTGGGGTTTTGAAAATTAGTAGTTTTTGCCAATAAACACAAGTATATTTTTAGTTGGATAATGTTCAAGAAGTAGACTTTACATTTTATCTTATAACCTGACTGCGGCTGCCAGATTGTTTTGGGGTTGTACTTTTTTGTTGGGTTATTTTTTTTGCTTAGAGATGGAAAGATTCAAATATTCCATCTCAAAGAAGATTTGTTGATGAAATTGTACAACATAGTAGAAAAAGACAAATTATCTTGATTAAAGAAGAATCACTGAGTGACTTTAATTGGGACCTATTTCTTATCTCAGAGACTACTGGGGGAAAATGTTAGTTTCAAGTCTTTAAGAATGGTAGTTTTTGTTAATAAGCAGAAGTATATTTTAGTTATATAACAATGAATTACATTAAGCATTTTATCTTATAGCCATTAGCTGAGAGTTGGAACTCATGTGCCTATGCTTCTGGCCCTGCTTTAGCTTAGTTTCCCTTTTTGTTTCCTTGATCAGGTAGTTTTTTGTGATTATTGTCTTAGGTAATCATCGTGTGTCTTGGCCCCCCCCTTTTGCATTTTTTTTGTCCCCTTATGTGTCTAAGAAAAAGATTTAAAAAAGAAAAGATAATTTAGGGAAAAGGTCATGATTTGCATCGTTCTGAATCCTATGACATTCTATCCCACTCCCAAAACTGTATAAATATGCTTTATGCTTGAAGCCATGATACCACTCAATACTGCATCCAAATAAATGCGTTTACATCCATGAATGTTCATATAAAAATCAAAAACTGGCAAGTCTTAAAGGTGCTGCTGTGTTTTGCCCCTCACCCTTTTATTCTGCAAGAAACTACTACAGCTACTTCTTTGAAAGCTGAAGACATAGTGCATTTTACCTACTTTTTGTTTATTTTGCCATGTCCCGAGCTGCCTATTCTATAGGATAGTCTTTTAAGAGCACTAAAGACCAGAACACTGTTACAAAGTAAAAGACTCTAGGATCAGTAGTGATCTCCCAGTCTCTGACTAGTCAACATCAATGGTTCTGAAATGGACAGAGCTTGATTTAAATACAGATCTGTTCAGGGCGTATTCTGTTCCAACATTTTAGGAAAGCATTCAGAATGTCCTGGATAACCAATTGTTCTTTTAATTCAACAGCTGATTGTCACAGATGTTGTTACTCAGCAAAAAGTACGTATTCTAGTACCCTGATAGCTTGTTCCTTCTGGATGCCTTCCACAATGTCAACTGGTTCCTTAGCAATAGCATCAGGATTCTCTGCAGCCACATCTTCAATATTTACACCACCTTGAGAACTGCCAATGAGGACAGGACCCTAAAAACAGGAGTAACATTTCAGCAATATGTGTATATAACCCCCTCCAAAAAAGCTGAGTTAATCATGTAACACTTATGAATTGTAGGCTGCATACAAAAAAAAATGTAGTTTGGACTCTACATAGAACTGAATGCTTCAACTAGGCCTCTAAGAAACAGAAAGACTGTAATTTAATACAGTCTAATTTGTAGTTACCGGCTGAATGACTGTTGGCTATGAGTTTAAATATTAATAAAATAGATATAACTAAAATGATGGGTACAATATCTCCATGTTTACAAAGTTCATTACTTCAGTTTTCAAGACTGTGTACTCCAATCTACCTACTATCACATCAAAAGACAGACCACCTAATTAAATATATCCTGTTCATCTGACTGTGGAGATGTTAATCTTGGTTGTAACACTGCAGACTCTCAGCCATAAAACAAATGTTTAGCTCTGGGAAAAAGTGAGACAGAAACCTACATAACTGGAACGAAACTGTAAAAAATATACCACAGAATTAAAATGCTGAGGAGAAAAAAAGGAAGTCTCGTTGCCCTGGATCTCATGGATATACTTTCAAGGAAAATTAAATGCTATGCATGTTAGAACAATACTTTAAAAAAAGTTTAACTCATAATAATGGCTTCTGCTATATAATTAGTTTTCTTTCTTGATTTAATACAGAGGTGGCAACTTCCTTGTCCTTGGGGCTTTCTGAGAGAGTCATGGCTGCCAAAAACTGAAGCAAAATGAGTGTCTTAAAGTCCTCTTCTGAATTTGAAAAATAGATTTTTTTAAAAAAATATTGTGTGTGGGGTCACCACAACTTATTTAAAAGGTAAACAGTCACTGCTGGGGGCTCCAGAGTTACACTTTGCCCATCCCTAATTTAATAAAAGGACAACAAAAAATGTTTTAATAGTCTAGTACCACTTCATGGCATGTAAAGGCCAGAATTCCAAGTAGCTTCTACAGAGTTTTGTTTCATGCAAAAATGATTTTATTCCAAGCCATCTCCTTCCCCGCATCCAAATTCTCCACTACCGATGATCAACATATGATAGAGAAGGCTATAGAACAAACAAATTCTGAAAAATTGGAGGTCACGTGGAAGTTTCTTAAATATCATTTCTTAAAATCTTAGTTATGCACTTATTAAAACTAATGGTTTTTAGTAAGAGTTTAAAAACTGAGATAAGTGTTTAAGAATTAGATCACTGCATGTAACAATTATTTTCCTGAAGGTCTTGTTTTCTCAGGAGCTGATCTCAAAGATCTCCAGCCATACCTGCAAAGCTGAGGGTTATCAAAGAAAAAAAATCTGCTATTGCTGCCTTTATGGTATTTCCTTGCCCTTTCCCTTAATTAATTCTCCTGCCAAATCCCAGACTGCATAATAAATTTGTGCAAGTAAGAAACAATTTTAAAGTTTTTTAAAGGCCACTGCAGAAGAGAAAAATAAACCTAATCCAGACATTATATAATCCATATTTTTATGCTAAGGAGCACTTCACTTGCCAGGCCCCTTGAAGTTCACAATGTGTCTAATGATACCTACATCCAGTTAAACAACTGACCGCGTCATATTGTAGTAAATGGTATTAGCTGTGTTTGACATAAAAAGAATGGCTCCTGTAAGCTGAGAACAAGATACACGCTTGCACTACACAGTTTCACTGTCAAGTCTTCATTTGAACTACAACAACGTGCCCTAAAACCATTTCTTTTCAAGACAGATATACTTGCCTGAAATGATCGTTCCATAGTTATCGCAAAATAGTACTCTCTCCTGGGATATCTGCGCTCACAGATAAATACTTGATTGCATATTCTGCCCTTTTCTCCTGTCTGTTTAGTGTATAGCTTTTTCCCAATCATTCTGGAAGAAATCTCTCTTGCTTCTTCTGGACTGAAATAAAAGCAGTATTCAAGACAGGACCAACAAAAATATTACATCAGGCAATCCATGTTATTCTACCATATTTCATTATATAATTATGGAAGGTTCTACACTAATCATGATAGCTTTATATTGTCTCTGGTATCACAGGCAATGTACCTCAAAATACAAGTTGCTGGTGAACATGAATGGGAGCTGATACTGCATCTGTCTCCTGCTTCTGGGCTTCCCAAAGGCATCTGGTTGGCCACTGTGGAAACAGAGTGACGAACCAGAAAGGCCTTTGATCTGATCCAATAGTTAAGTCCTTACATCAAAAAGAAGAATTCAAATGCATGAAATAAAGCTAGAATTATAGCTAATATTTCAAATTCTGAAAAAAACAGATGTACTGAAATAATTCCAGCTAAAGTACTGGATAATCTCATGAGCTAGTATTTAGTTTGTTCAACTTACGAAAAAACTATTTTCACTCCTCCTTTTAAGCCACCTTCAAAGGTTCCTTTTCCTCTGCCACCAGCTAAAACTTGTGCCTTCACAACAAGGTCTTTTGTACCTGGAGCAGAATAGGATAAACAAGAACAGTTTTTAAATTAAATATTCTTTTATCACTGCATAAAATCTTTTAACCTGTGACAAAGGAAGATTTAGTTTAAGTTTCAAGAATATACATACAAGTACATGTCCTGAAAGAAAAAACAAACCAACCAACCTGTTACTAGGAGACTGAGGTAGAGGGTATTCTAGAAGAGAACCAGCAAGAGTGAGTTAACTGCTCTTGCCTCCCACTTGTATTTTCTGGTGGCTATTTGGGCAAAGCACATGCACAAATTAGGGACAGCCTAATTTCTAAGTAATGCACAAACCATGGTTTAAAAACAGTCCATATAATACAAATTCAAATAAAATCCCGTGAGCATTTTAAGAAATAAGTATGAAAAATCCAGCAATGTGGGGGGAACATCAACAAATGTGCACACACTTGTGAAGCTTCCCTCTTCGGCTGACATAGTGAATCCCAAGATATTCAAGTATTTTCCTCTGGATTGGGAGCAAATAGAAGAAGTGTAAAAAAGTATCACAACTTATACAGATGCATCAAGCAGAATCTTTTTTCTTTCATTATTGATACCTCTCATTCTCGTAGGTAATCCCTGAGGATGGGATCGCAAGAATGAGAAAGGAACACAAAGGATGTCATAACTATCATGGCTGCTGTCTGCCTTCTAGTCGTTTCCAGCTTACGGCAAACCTATCATGAGATTTTCTGGGTGTCTGTGTGTGTGGTGGGCGATGTGCCCCAGGTCACCCACTGGGCTTCCACTGGAAATTTGGCCATGGGAATCCAGTGGGTGACCTGGGGCACATCGCACACCCCACACACCCACACCCAGAAAATCTCGTGATAGGTTTGCCGTAAGCTGGAAACGA